>JAYESD010000010.1:57177307-62129259 GCA_036927565.1 Tuctoria greenei
GTTCCATTTGCATACTTGACGATAATGGGAGTCCATAAGAGACCTTTTCATAAATCTTTTTGGATCAAGTTTGTTCTTTTCCTCAGATTTTGAGAATTCATCTAAGAACCTCATCTATATGTTAGCATAGGTTTGAGCATGATAAATTCTATTATGCTCACCTGTTATGAGGGTTGTGAGACCTATTTGTTCTGAACACGTTGACTATTTCGATAAAAGCTTTTAATAGTACCAAAACACCCTTTTCAACAAGGTCCGGCAATATGTCTGACATGTTTTGGTTAGCTCCAGCACAAGTTCCAGTTAGTTTGGCTAGGTTCGGTGCAAGGTCCGGTTAGTTTTGGCTAGGTCCAGCGCAAGGTCCAGTTAGCTTTGGCTAGGTCCGGTGCAAGATCACATTCTGCTTTTAATTTGCAATGTTTCAAATTTTCTTTACACTTATGGGAGATTTGCTTAGTATTCTTTACTAAGTTTTTGATATGTTTTGGCTGATCCTGGTGGACATTATCTTTCTATGTTTGCACATGCTTATGTGAGGTGCTCACGTAAGGTGTTGTGGTTTTCAAACTAACGAGAGTCAAGTCAAAGACTTGGGCTTGGAAAGGATGGCTGTTTATTCATGAGCAGTTGTTGCTTGAGGTCAATACATGGCTGGTGACAGGATCCATTGAACTAGTCTTAGGGAGAAGATGAGATTCAACAACGAAGTTTAGGAGGAATTTTGGTTGAGTTGATCAGGAGGTCACGCAGCATGTTTGGGTCAAGAATAATGCATATGAAGGTATCATTGACGTTGTTGGAAGGTGTTTGCACGTATGCAAGGAGTGCATAGACGTGGCAACATGGTTCCAAGGCGTGATGAAGTGAAGTGGACGTATAATTGGTCGAAAAGGTCCAACCGGCTGGACTATGGACTCAGGTTGCGGCTGAGTTGGTTTTGACTCAAATACAGAAAGATTTGAGTTGGTTATGATAGGAAGAAGAAGAAGAAGAAGAAGAAGAAGAAGAAGAAGAAGAAGAAGAAGAAGAAGAAGAAGAAGAAGAAGAAGAAGAAGAAGAAGAAGAAGAAGAAGAAGAAGAAGAAGAAGAAGAAGAAGAAGAAGAAGAAGAAGAAGAAGAAGAAGAAGAAGAAGAAGAAGAAGAAGAAGAAGAAGAAGAAGAAGAAGAAGAAGAAGAAGAAGAAGAAGAAGAAGAAGAAGAAGAAGAAGAAGAAGAAGAAGAAGAAGAAGAAGAAGAAGAAGAAGAAGAAGAAGAAGAAGAAGAAGAAGAAGAAGAAGAAGAAGAAGAAGAAGAAGAAGAAGAAGAAGAAGAAGAAGAAGAAGAAGAAGAAGAAGAAGAAGAAGAAGAAGAAGAAGAAGAAGAAGAAGAAGAAGAAGAAGAAGAAGAAGAAGAAGAAGAAGAAGAAGAAGAAGAAGAAGAAGAAGAAGAAGAAGAAGAAGAAGAAGAAGAAGAAGCACCGGCCCATGTGGTGGCTGAGGTCTCGGCAGCTCCGACGCCAGCTGTCAAGCTTCTGGACCTCGACTCATTTCCCGAAGATCCCGTGGTAGTGCTGGACCACGGGAATGAAGATGTACCAGCGGCACCAGCTCTAGAGGTTGAAGCTCTTGTTTTGGATGCAGTGATGACGGACGCTCCAGCCGCAGAGCCGGAGGTAGCGGCATTCTGTCCTTAGAGTCGGATGTTCCTAAAGCCTCGGCGGTGGAGCCGGTGGTTCATGAAGTTCTGGCACCTGAGCCGATTGACGTGGAGGTTCCGACACCCCGAACCGGTGGAGGTCGAAGCGCCGGCGCCTGAACCGACAGTGGAGGAGGCGCCAGCACCGGAGCTGGAAGTGGCCTCAGCTCCGGCCGAATCTTCAATGCCTGCCCCGGAGGTGGTTGGTAGTTCTGGAGCTACCCGCGCCTGAGCCAGGGTTTCAAGACGAAGTGACCGGCCCTTTGCCTGAGGGACCAGTTGCTGAAGACCTAGCGGCGGGGCCTTCGGAGCCGACTCCGGAGGTAGAAGCTCCCATTGCTGGACCTTCCTCAGCGGCGACCGAGGCAATCCAGGAGGGCGGCCCTAGTGTCACAGAAGCTCAAGGGACCACTCTTGTAGAGTGGGACCAATTTTTGTTATGGAGAACCCGCTGGAGTCAGCGGAGAGGACCCCGTCAAGTTCAAAGTCGATCCCCCTGTCATTATCCATCGACAATTCCTTCTCCAGCCTTCATCAGGTCCAACTTGCCTTTTACCATGACAGCAAGGCCCTCGAGGAGGAGCGACAAACCCTTAGGAGGTGGCGCAACCGGCTCCAATTCGAGACCCTGGCTGGCGCAAACAAGGCTCGCTGACGACAAGGAGTGGCTAAACAGGGAGAAGGCCCGGATGGAGTACTGCGCCAGCTGCTGGACAAGAGGGAAAGCATGGTGCGATTCCCTCGACAACCAGTCTCGGGCTATACACGAACAAGCCATGGCTTATAATGAAGCAACGAATGATCGCCAGGAGAAGCTCAGTACCATCCACGAGAGCCTCGTCAAGCGCTAAGAGGCTCTTGAGGAGCGGGAGAAAAAGCTCGAAGATGAAGAGCAAAAACCTCCTGGAGCTGAGGGATGACCTTGTGAAGAGGGATGACCACCAGAACAAGATCCACGCCTGGGAAGAGGAGCTTGCCAACCTCAAAAGGCAAGTTGCTGAAAGGATTCAAGAGCACGGCAAAGAGGTCGAGTGCCTTGGCCGGGAGGGTTTGGAGCTTGCGACTGCCAAGAGGTCCTTGGAAAGATGTGAGGCTCAAGGGTTGTGGAGTCCCAACAAGTATGGGACTTCTTGGGCAAAGCCAATGATGCGCTGACGCCGCTGGGCTTTAGTCCCGTGCGTCCGGACAATCCAGAGCTGGAGCTGGACCATGCGCTGAAGGCATTGAGCTCAACTGGCAACAAACTCAACAAGATGGGCGATGTCATCGCGGATCAGTTGGAAACTGAAGGAAAATCCTTTGCGCGGGACGTCGCAGAATACATGCTGACGTGCTACACAAGTCGGGATCCTCACTTCCCACTAGATCCGATGCTTGAAGGTCCCATCGACAGAGAGGGAGATGCCGCCAAGGCCAGTGTGTCGGAGGTTGCCCAGAAGGTCGCCTCGTTCTTCCGTATAATTTAGGACTTTCTCATTGTAGCTCCCACTTGTATCTTCTCTTATTTTCTCCAATTTGGTAATCTCTTGTCCTCAGATGAATGAAATCGAAGAAATTTATGCATTTCATTTTTTGTCTTCAACCTTTGTCTCACTTGGCCCCCATGTAGATGTACACAATATGATTGTGACCATGTACCAAAAGGATGTATCATTTTGTTGAAGACTTGAGTGCTTCGAACTTGTAGAATATAGGTCGGAAGTCGTCGACGGCAGGGGCCCCCTAAGGTTGTCGGAGCTTAGTAACTCCAGCAGCGACCATTGTCAACACGTAGAGCGTCGATAGTTGGCTCTCTGGGGTTGTCAGAGCTTAGTAGCTGTAACACCCTCATTTTCATGCATCATGTCCTACATACATTCATATACATGTTTATCATTAATCCACATCAAGGGGAATGAGTTTAAAACTGGTTTTGAACAAAACTGCACTTAAAATGCTGAAGTGCGAACTAGTTTGATTTTAGTAAGGACTAGTACGATTTCTCTCTGAATAAAAACGGACTTGTCCGTTTTTGCTGCGGACTAGTCCGATTTTGCCTCTAGAAACTTTCAGACTTGTTCGATTTTATGCGGACTAGTCCGATATTCCAAGAATCCTTGAAAATTTGCTAAGTCCCTGGACTTGTCCGGACTAGTCTGGTGTTCCAGCGGACTTGTTCATTTTCCTCTCTAACTAAAGTCGGACGTGTCCGATTTTTGGCCAGACTTGTCTGATTTTCTCTCTGGACGACTTTGGACTAGTCTGGTCCCTTCCGGACTTGTCCGATATTTCGCGACTCTGAGTTGATCTTATGTTTTACGACTTGTTTCTTGGGTTTCACGTTAATTGGGCCTAGGAACGTCGTGCCTAACACTTTTAGAGCCCATGTGGGACTCTAAACCGGCCTCTACTCCTCTCAAACTCGAAATCCATCTAACCCTAGCCTCCACCTCTATATAAACAACCCCACCCCTTGGCTTGACATCTATTTGCCACTTTTCCACCCCACCCAAACCCTAGTTCGTGGAGAGCCACCATCAAGGAGGGAGGAGCTGATCCCAAGCAAGAAGAAGAGGAGGAGGAAATGAAAGAGGATCAAGATCTCCACCAAGTTTCGTCCTTCATCACCAGTTCACCTCCAAGTTCATCACCAACCCTAGATCATCAACATCCAAGTGCTACCTCCAAGTTTCTTGATTCATTGGAGTCCTAAACACTTGGTATACCTTATATTCTCTTTTCCTTACGTGAATTCAACCCCTAGTCTCCAAATTTACATCGATCTAGAAAACCCTAGTTTGCTAGTTCTGCAAAGTGCGGGCTAGTCCGGCCTTCTGCAGACTAGTCCGATTTTCCTAGTTAAATTGCATCGAAATAATTCTAAAATTGATTTGAATCAACTCCAAACCTGTATAAACTTGCTAAAATCTATTAGAACTAATTAGTGATCATTAAAGGCAATCTATTGACAGGTTCTACCTTGCATTTGCATTAATCATGCATGTTATGACATATTGAGTAATATTTGTGCACTCTTTGATTGTGTTTCTTGTCTTGTATGTTTATTGTGCGGATTAGACGGATTTGCGCTAGAGAGTGTCGCGGAGGATCTCCAGCACCAAGAGTTTGAAGGCTTTGACCCTAACCAACCGCAAGAGCAAGGCAAGTGTCCTTGAAGCATATTGATCCTGTTTTAAAATAAATGTTTTGTTTGCAAAGTTGCAGGCTTGTGTCAATTAGATGGGAATCCTATGATAGGAAGTTTACTAGATTTGTTTAACCACCCTTGTCACCTGGAATTCATGGTAGAGAGTCGGGAAGGGATTTTTACCTTTTTGCTTCGCTTAATCAATTGGGATGGGAAAACAACTATACCACTCAATTTAATTATGCATGGATGAGATTATGGTTAACATGAACTGGTTAATATGATATGGTAATGGGCGATCTAAGCAAGCCTGGTATGTGGATGGGTTGGATGTCATGGTGGTTTGCTTGCTTTAGATCTAAGTACCGGTTCATGCGAGAATAAGCCAGGACTACAGTGCCACCACGAGGCCAAGTATGGGTGCGGTGTAGCTGATTAATAGGGCTTTGCTAGTGCTATTTGGACCATTAAGGATGCTCGGGGAAGGGGTGTGGGGACCGGAATCCTGACATCCGAGGACCTCATTGGGTGGTGTCGTGCGATGCGACACCCAACAGTATACAAGAGTAGAAACTGAATAAAATACAAGACGAAGTCCTTTGATTATAATACAGCGGAAGTTTTACAATACTAGCGGAAGGAAAGAAACATATATATCATAGCTACGCTCTCAGCACTAGCTATGCAAAAGCAAAGTTATCCATGGCTGGGATACTTTGCACTAGCAACACTCAAATCATGGCGGCGTGCAGGGTTCCCACTCGACTGTACACCCTGGAGGGGGTGCAGCCTCATCATCAAACCCTTCATCCATTATATAACCTGCAAAAACTCGTTTACTTCAAACGTGAGCATAAGGCTCAGCAAGACTAACCCGTCTCACTAGACATATGCAAGGGGACACTAAACATAGGTAAGGTGAAGCATAAATGACTCGCCTACAAGTGGATCCTTATAATCAGGTTTTATGTAGCAAATGACATTCTCCAAGCACGGCACATCATGGGCTCCACAATCAAACAAGAAACACTTTGACGATGATATGACATGCCCAGAGCACATAATTCTATTACAGCTTAAGTATGGGGAAACTGTAAACTTTAATTTTACTATCTCTAAATCATACAAGGTTGCAAAGCAATTATAATTCAATACAATATAATTTTCTGGCTTCTTTAGTATTTACTACGTCACCGCTCAGTGAACAAGTGGTACTCCATTACCGCGAGGGACGGTGATTGCAATCAGGACACACCCAGACAACACGACACATACGTCGTTCGAAAGTGTCAGCGAGTACACCTGTACCTACATAACACTTCAGTACTAGGCGTATATGGCCACCTTTCACAAGAAACCCGAACGCCGAACCCATCTCACCTCCGCAAACAGAAGGTCTCCGCACGGAACACCTCAGGTGTCCGCTGACCGATTTACACCTTACTGTCCTCAGCCCACCCCTATCGATGGTGAGTTAGTGGGCCTCGACACCCCAGTTATCGAGTTACATCAGTTTACTGGATTCCATATGTCCATTATGTTGCCGGTACAATTCAAGCTTGTCCGAAGGGCTGCAAACGGACGGGCCTTAATCGACACAGGCAGGGCTATGCGACCGAGACTCAATTCTCACCGCTTCCTATTCATTCCCTGCCCGGTCTCCATTTCATTATAATATGCCATTTTCTATCTAACCAATCCTGTGAGATATGTCCTACATCTCTCGCAAGTAGATTCCAACTACTCGACTTCTACCGGATTTCCTATGCATTAGCAAAGCAGTTACTACAGTTCAAACTGTAACTCGTTCCAACCAATCCCTGGGATTTTCGGTCATGCATGTGGAGTATCAATCATCCTAAACGTAATGCACAATTCATATACTCTCATCATAGTGATAAAGTAAAATTTTATAAACGACTTAAATGCAAACCAGGGCTTGCCTTGTTGCAGGTCAGAGTCTGAGTTAATATTTGGAAGGTGCTCTTCCAAGGCTTCTGGCTCCTCCTCGACTTCGGTCACTATACGATGTGCATAGAATACGCATATGAATGACTTTGAAAAATAATTATTACTAAGACCATGATTTAATTTATGGTGACCATTATGTGATAATGACTTAATTGGCTTTGGAACTTTGAAGGTAGGTACTAGGGAATATGAGAGATACTCTTGCAAAGAACAGGAGATGATCAAAGTACGTTGTTGTTTCCAAAATTATGGCAAGCAATTATCTTCCAAAAATTTTAGAGAAGAAACTGTAGCTTGAACATAGCTAGCAGTTGATAATCAAGATAGAGGAAATTGTCCTGGTTCTAGCAAAATTTGTTTCATAATTTTCTAAACTCTGGTGAAGGAGTTATTGTATTTCTACGTTGGCAAGAATTTCTGGATTTATTTTATAATTGAATTTTTAGCCTTTTAATCAATATTTAGTTTGTAACTGAATTGGGACTAGGATAGTTTGTCAATTAAATCCAAGATTTTTACAGGAGCTAGTGTATCACTAAAGCAAGACTCAGTCCAAATTTGGGATATAATAAAGCAATTGAACATCTGTGAAAATTCAATAACTGAAAATGGTAATTGAACTATACGGAGGGTTAAACAGGTGCAATGGCTCCCAAACTTTTTCTAGTAGTCAAGAATAGGACAGTAAATTTTTTGTGAATTTTGGGGATTTTTCCAGTGGCTATCTTATCTGGAAAAATTGTATTTGCATTTGGAAATATTATTTTCTACGGAATTTAACTTGAGTTTCACAGAACCTAATTGGTACCGATAGAAACTAGAGCTCAAGGGCTTTCAAACAAAATATGTTTGAATATTTTTGGAGCATCCTACAGAAGGATATTGATTTTCAAACTTTGGAAATGGTTCTGCACCAAAAGGGAAAATTCATCTTTTGAATTTGGCGCCAGGGCCCACTGGATTTAAAATCATCCAATCAGGGACCAGCCGCACCGGGGGTTATAAATTTCTCCACGCGGCCACACAGGATCCAATGGACACAGACAGATCCAGCGCGTTGCGTTCACTTGCAGGTGGGTCCCGCGTCCTGGTCTTCTTCCACCTCGATCCACGGCGCGGGCGGCGGCGTTCTCACCGGCGCGCGGCGGCGCTTTCACCGGATGCATGGGGGAGGTCTTGGGAGGGTTTAGAGCTCATGTCATCGCCGGTAGTACCGAAGTCGATGGCGAACCGAGCTCCATCAATGGCGGAAGGGGAAAACATGAAGATCTTGCTAATTAGTCGATGGTTTCTTCTGATTTTTGGAGGGAAGGTGCGCTAGGCCACATAGATCATGTCCTCTAACTGGATCGAAAAGATTTCATACATACAATCGGAATTAAACCGACGATCTAGCTTTAACGTGATAAAAGTGCTTCGGGATTTTAAAGAATACTAGAGCTAGGATGCATGATAGGGATTCAAGCTTAACCAGAAGCTGCACGAGGTCATTGCGCACCTTTTTGTTATTTACCGAAGAGGATGAGGGCGCTTGTATCGACGGCGAGGTCGCACGGCATCAAGCGGCACTGGGTTGATCGCGGCGGCGATGAAAAATGGCGCGGTGTGGTGAATGGGTGAGGACTCCGTCGACGGGAGGGGGGGCTTTTATAGGCGCCACGGCGGTAGATAAGGATGTCGGGGGGGGGGGGGGGCAGCTGGAGGCGGCCGACGCCGACGGCAAGCTGGCGCTTGCATGCATCGCGGTGTCGACCGGGGCTGAGAAACAGAGGCGGTGAAACGTTTTCACTGTCTGACCTGTGGGCCCCACCTCTCTCCCTTATCCATTCCTTTATATTCTAGCTTAAACATTGTCCAAAAATTTCCAAAATTTATAGGTAGACTAAGAAAAATATGGGGAATTCAATTCTGCATTCAGAATTCAATTTGGACTTAGTTTGCATCAAATTCAAATTTGAATTTCCAATATGGGTATAAACCTTGTTGAATTAAATAGCATCTGAGGTCCAAAAATCTCTAAACTTCGAAATCAAGTTCCCTGAACCATTAAAGGCCTTAGAAAAATTTAGGGGTTGATTTGGGCAAAGTTTAGTGCAAAGCAAATTTTTATGTTGACACGAAATGAATCCTTTGTACGTGTCCAAACAAATGGAAGATGTACTTCAAAAATCTTGAAAACTTTCTGAGAAGCTATTTAGATATTTAAGAGTCCAAGGAACAATTTGGATCCCTTGATTTGAATCTTTTTGGCAGGGCCTAATATGTATAGCAACATAATCAAATAACATTGGTTTTTATTTTTATATTGCTGCCATATAATTTGCCCTAGTCATTGTAATCAATAACTTCCCAACTTTGTAGAAAGAAAACTTTTTAGTGAGCTCAAGCTTATGTGCACAATTTTGTTGCCCTCCATTTTGTTTGATAAACCACTTGTGGTTGAACTTATCATAAAAGGAAAAAGTGGGATTTTACATTCCTCCCCCCCTTAAAAGAATTTTATCCCGAGATTACAAAGGAAGGAAAAAAGATAAAGATCTACTGAACATGTGCCGCTAACAATTCCGGATAGTTCATTTTAAGATAATTCTCGCTTTCCCACGTGGCTTCTTCAGCACTGTGGTTGCTCCACAAGACTTTGTAGAAACGCAAAGTGCGCCTTCTTGTGGTGCGAGTCTTCTCATCAACGATCTGGGTTGGATGCTCGGAATACGTAAGATCCGGTTGGAGGGCTTCCAAATCCTCAATACGTATATTCGATGGGACGTTGAGACATTTCCGTAACTGAGAAATGTGAAACACATTATGGACCCCTGCCAGCGATGGCGGTAACTCCAATTGATATGCCACAGGTCCGCATCTTTTTATTATTGCGAACGGTCCAATAAAACATGGAGCTAGCTTCCCTTTTACTCCGAATCGATGAATTCCTTTCATCGGGGATACCCGGAAATAAACTTGATCCCCAATCTCGAAGTGAAGAGGTCAACGTCGTTTGTCCACGTAGATCTTCTGACGAGACTGAGCGGCTTTGAGATTTGTTTGAATAATGCGTACTTGCTCTTCGGCTTCTTTTATTAAGTCAATGCCAAATACCACTCGTTCACCATATTCGCACCAGTTCAAGGGTGTGCGACATTTCCGGCCATAAAGAGCTTCATACGGCGCCATCTGGATGCTAGCCTGGTAACCGTTGTTGTACGAAAATTCCGCCAATGGTAGATGATCATCCCAATTCCTACCATGGTGGATGGCACGGGCACGAAGAATATCCTCTAGCACTTGATTCACCCATTCGATCTGTCCATCAGTCTGAGGATGATAAGCTGAGCTTCGAATCAGTTTGGTACCCAATGCATCATGGAGATGCTCCCAAAAGCGAGCAACTAAAATAGATCCTCGATCTGAAATGATAGTGCGGGGTACTCCATGTAGGCACAAAATTCTGGAGATATAAAGTTCTGCATACCGCTTCGCATTATAATCTGCACTGACCGGTATGAAATGAGCTGATTTGGTTAATCGATCAACGATCACCCAAATTGAGTCGTGCTTATGGAGAGTGGGAGGCAACCCAACAATGAAATCCATGCTGATATCCTCCCATTTCCATGTCGATATGCTTAAAGGTTGAAGTTGCCCAGCTGTCTTCATATGGTCGGCCTTAACTCGACGACACGTATCACATTCGGATACGTATTTTGCTACTTCTCTCTTCATCCGAGTCCACCAGAACTTATTTCTCAAGTCTTGGTACATTTTGTTACTCCCCGGATGAATGGAATACTTGGATAAATGAGCTTCATCCAGTATCTTCTTTCGAAGTTCCATGTTTCGGGCTACCACTATGCGGTTCTTAAACCAGAGGGTACCCTCATCGTCACATCGGAAACATTTCATATCCCTCTTCTCCATTCTTTGGCGAATGTGCGACATCCCTTTGTCCTCCTTCTGAGCTGCCATAATATCCTCCTTGATAGTAGGAATGAGAGCTAGGTTGTAGAGTGCCCCATATGGAACCAAGTAGAGACTCGGTTCTTCTTCTCCTTCCATTGAGGTAATGGAAAGATTGTTGACATGGGACTTGCGGCTCAGAGCATCTGCGACTACATTCGCTTTGCCTGGATGGTAGTGGATCTCAATCTCATAATCCTTGATTAACTCCAACCATCTACGATGTCGCATATTTAAATCTTTTTGGGTGAAGATGTATTTCAGGCTCTTGTGATCGGTGTAGAGGTGTACTAAATTACCCAGTAGATAATGTCTCCACATCTTTAATGCTAGTACCACAGCAGCGAGTTCTAGATCATGAGTCGGATAGTGCTGCTCATGGTTCTGAAGCTGTCGTGATCCATAAGCGATCACTCGTCTATCCTCCATCAACACACAACCCAAACCAATTCCTGATGCATCACAATACACGTCAAAAGATTTGGTCGTGTCCGGTTGAGCTAATACTGGTGCCATTGTGAGGTGTTTTACTAATGCTTGAAAACCTGCCTCACATGCCTCAGTCCATACGTACTTCGTTCCCTTCTTCAGAAGTTCTATCATTTGTTTAGCTATTTTGGAGAAACTGGGAATGAACCTCCGGTAATACCCAGCTAAACCTAGGAAACTTCGAACTTCATGTACAGACTTTGGAGACTCCCATTTGAGGAATTGCTTGATCTTACTGGGATCAACTGCAATCCCTTCTGCTGATATGATGTGCCCTAAAAATGGCACTTGGCTAATCCAGAATTCACACTTGCTGAACTTAGCATATAGTTGGTGGTCCCGTAATCATTGAAGCACGATACACAAGTGTTGAGCATGTTCTTCTTCAAACTTTGAATACACAAGTATGTCGTCAATGAAGACCACGACAAACTTGTCCAATTCTGGCATGAACACTGAGTTCATGAGATACATGAAATGAGTCGGTGTGTTGGTTAATCCGAAGGACATAACAAGGTACTCATACAGTCCATACCTCGTCGAGAATGCTGTCTTTGGTATGTCTTCTGGTCAGATTCTGATCTGATGATAACCAGAATGAAGATCCATCTTCGAAAATACTTTAGCACTCACTAACTGATCCAAAAGGATCAATGCGTGGTAGTGGATACTTGTTCTTGATAGTGACGGCATTGAGTGGACGATAGTCTACACACAGTCTCAAGGTCTTATCTTTATTCTCTACGAACAGTGCAGAACAACCCCATGGTGATGAACTTGGACGAATGAAACCCTTGTTCTCAAGTTCGGTTAACTGCTCCTTAAGTTCTGCAAGTTCCTTGGGTGCCATCTTGTAGGGTGGTCTTGAAATTGGCACTGTTCCCGGTGCAAGTTCAATCTTGAATTCTATATCTCTTTCTGGGGGCATACCCGGAAGATCTTCGGGAAACACGTCCGAGTATTCACATACTACCAGAATATTCTTAAGTTCCATAATCTCGGTATTGTGAGTAGATGAACTCACTAGAATGGCTTTCTCAAGATTGGGGACTTGAGAGGGATGGAGTGGAGAATTTAGATATATTTTTCGAAGGACTAGATCTAGAATAGCACCATGGTATTGTAACCATACCATTCCCAAGATGACATCTAATTTCTGATGCTCTAGTATCAGAAGTGAAACAAGATATATGGTTCCATCTAGGTTAAGTGGTATCTCAGGAACCGATTCATTTGTTACTGTTTTCCCGGCTGGAGTGCTAATCACATACGGAGTTTTTGTGGATATTATAGGCAATTGATTTTTAATGACAAAATACTTGCTGATGACATTGTGTGAAGCTCCGGAGTCAGAGAGTATGACTACGGGATGATTGAAGATAGAGAATGTACTCGTGAGTACAGGTGCGCCTTCCGGAACATCCTCAATGGCGAGGTGGTGGACGTTGTTGAGTCTGGGAACTGGCTTCTTGGGCTGGTTGCGGGGTTGGTTCGCGCCCTGGTATGATGATTGTCCTCCGCCTTGCCTACTCTGCGGGCAGTCCTTGGCGAAGTGCCCCGTGCGTCCACACGTGAAACACGTGTATGGGGTTTAGCCAGTACGAATGGGAGGACGGAATCCCGTTGCACGTGGTGGAGGTGGAAGTGCACGTGGGATCATCCCTTGCTGTTGCTGCGGTCGGAACCCGGAGTTGCCGAACTGGCGACCACTAAACATTAGGGGTCGTGATGGCGGTTGCCACCTCTGGCCGGATGGTGATCGACACACCATTCGGTACTTCTGAGAAGCACCACCTCTGCTACCCTGCGGAGCACTCCTCTTCTTCTTGTCTGAGGACAGTTCTCGAGTAGCATCCTCCTGCATGATCACGGCGTTGACCAGGTCGTTGAAACTGCCGCGGTTGAACAAGACCAGCTTGTCCTTCATCTTGGTGTTCAGCCCCCGGTAGAAGCACTCTCGCTTCCTGTCTTCTGTGTTCACTTGGTCCTGTGCATATTGGGCCAAGTGGTTGAAGGCCTTGGAGTACTCGTAAGCACTCCTTCCTCCCTGCTTCAGCTCCAAGAACTCTTGATGCTTCCTCCTTATAATCCTAGATGGAATATGATAGGCCCGGAACGCCTCCCGGAATTCTGCCCAGCTCACGACATAGCCTGCGGGGCGTGCGGCGAGGTAGTTTGCCCACCACGCACCGGCAGAACCCTGCAGTTTTTCAGCTGCAAACAGAGCCTTTTGTTGTTCTGTTACCTCAAG
Source organism: Tuctoria greenei (assembly GCA_036927565.1). NCBI lineage: Eukaryota > Viridiplantae > Streptophyta > Magnoliopsida > Poales > Poaceae > Tuctoria > Tuctoria greenei. Next base: position 57,190,774 of record JAYESD010000010.1, read on the forward strand.
TAAACCGAACTTCCCTTCAATAGTGCGTAGCCAGTTGTGACTCCAAAGGCTCGTCGGCCTCTCTGAAGATCGGTGGATGCGTTGATGAGAAATCTGAGTAGGAACTCGGATATGATTGACGTGGCCCATCAGCGTGTCGTCCCCCTTGACGGGACGAGTGTTGTACAAGAGTTTGCAACAACTCGGTTTGCTCGTCGCGCGAGCCGAGTACTGCTGCGAGAACCTCCGCGAGACTTCTGGGAAGTGTGGGTTGAGGTGGTGGAGGTGGCTGCGTCTTAGGCGTATTCTGCCCCGGGGGTTGTGTGTCATCCCCCTGCCCTCCACTTGAGCCTCCCACTTTTGGGGCTGCACGTGTACGGACCATGCTGCAATACAACGATCCGCACCAAAGTCTCACTGCCTCAAGTTCATCCTTCCATATAAATAGTAATGCGGTAGACCACGATAGAAAAAATACAACATCAACATATATTGATAAAGTACAAACTTTATACAAGATATATTATCTCTGGACCAAGTTTACAGTAGTAAACTCCAAAATGATGGACTCCCACTATGGAAATACATCTCTACCATACTTGGTCCTCTTGAGATGTCGTACACATCTGGTTATCTAGACATAACCACCACTACTCTTAATATGACACAAACATGGTCACAAAAGAAAAACACGAGCAACTATTAAACTATAGGCTTCCCTGTGTCGGCGGAAGTGCTGCCACATCCTACTTCAACACGTCCTACTCGACGTATTCAAGTTCCCCGGGATCTTCTTCTTCTGCTTCATCATCTGAAGGTAATTGTCCACCCATAATTAATGGTATGTTATGGGCCGGTGGATACACCACTGGTTGTAATTGTGCCTCGGCCTCAATTACATTATCCTGTAGTTCTCCTGCTTCATACTCCCAATTTTGAGCTGTCTCAATAGCGGTGTCCCGCTCTTCAGTGACTACTAACAGCTGCTCTTGCTGTTGTTGCACCTCCAATTGACTTGCTTGTAGCTCACTACGAGCTTGCTGTAGTTCAGTGCGAGTCTGTCATTGTGCGGCACGAGCTTTCCGTATCCTAATGTGAGCATAATGTAACTGACTCTCGCACTTATCTAGCCGGTGATTCGCTGGAGCGAACGTAGACCTTTGTTGATAAAATCAAGGGTATCACCCCGCTCCGTCGCTTCCCGCAGAGCCTCGACTTGCTCCAAAATAATGGTGCTTTGCATCGCAACTATCATATTGGAAGCAGCCGCATATGTTCCCAGTGTCGTCGTGGTTGTGTCGCCAAATGGCATATATGCAGCAACCATACGACGTTGCCACTCAAAGCCGGCCATACCACGGACTAAAATAAGGGTAAATTGAGTCCCTGCCATGGCATCTTGATGAAGCTCACAATGCTTCATAAGTGCCTCGCTTGCAGCAACTGCCCAAGTGTCCTCTAACTGAGCCCCCTCGATGGTAACCGAGAAAGGAGCCCATCGATATCGACGTGGACTAGCCGGAATGTCCACCAATATGGTGCACGACCAAACACCTCTGTCGATCGCTTCCCTACCCCAATAGCATGGCATCTCTGTGAAGCCAAACTGTTGGAGCACTTCCCGCAGCATACTTGGGAAGCCCGGATGACCATCGCAAGTGGAAAATACCCATCCGTCTGGTAGTAGCATCCTCACACCCGTCATCTATAGAAAGAATACTGGAACAGTGAGAAAGTTTCCAACTCTCAACTGTTTTCAGAAAATTTTTAAAACTGGAGCTGTAATCACAGTCTGTTCCAGCTGACCTTCCTGTATAATTCCACAATTTCATACAGGAAACGTCAGATCCAAACGTTGTGCTGAATACAAAAGTTGTAGTATGTTTTCCAAGCTTTCCATATTGTACTCATACAGATACAATTGAGCTAGGAAATAGAATCTATACAGGTTTTAAGTTGACCCATATTTTCTGGAATTTTTTACAGAACCTCCCCTGTATATGTAGTGATGTCCACAATTTATACAGGGCTATCATGATAATATTTTTAGGTAATGACAAAATAAACTTTGTATAACATCAAGTTAAAAGTCCATAAGTAAAAGATTTAACCCCTGAAAAGTTTGTTATACAGGTATCGCGCGCGAATTCACAAATAGGTGCAAACTGTTTTAAGTTCTGGACTGCCAGAACCAAGTTTGCGACAAATGGAATTAGACACCGCTATACCCAGATTTAGATCAGGAATGCAAAATAAAGTTGATAGAGGACTTCCTAAGATTTCCAGAAACGTATATATGTGACCATTTCACTAATCTGTATTAAGAGTTATAACTATCCCAACTAAACAGTTGAACTGACTGGTTTGCACCAGTAGTCCTGCAGTCCACTGTTTTGAGTTCCAAATTTGATTTAAATAAAATTTGAATTAGGAAAAACTCTAAATATCAAACCTGTATACTTGCCTCTGCCCTTTCTATAAATGTGTCACAATAAGGCAGAAAATGTTCCTACAGTGAGTTATGGCAATATTTCTGGAACTGGTACAATGGTTGGGTCATCCGGAGCAGTTTTAGTATACTCCAGATTTCAACAGATTATCAAGCTTTTCTGTTTTATGGTCAACAGAAAAGTTGTAGTGATCTTCACGAGCTTTCCATCCATATATGATAATCCAATACTATATATTAAATAACCAATATTACAATCCGGCGAAGTCGAGCCAACTTCTGCCAGAAAACAAGAATCCTGATTTTATCTACTCTATCTAGTCGGAACCCTTTTTACGGAGTCCAAACCTACCAGCATCTGATATTTGGACTTTACAACGCATTATGCATCCATTCTGTCGTTGGGGATGGTCTAGTATCATGTTTGATACTGACGGTACTACGTATCTCACCAAAGAAAATTCTATCCGGTATTTCCGGTTACGTCTATAGGTGGTTCCTATATCGTTCTCTCGCAAACGGCTTCTACACGGTCTTCTACTGTAGTTAATGCTGCAAAAGACAAACAATCCCCTTTCACACCTTCACACCTTAAGGGCGGCACAGGGAAACACGACAGGCAGTCACAATAATATATATGAAAATAAATGCATACGACTCTGGTGTGAGTCGTCCTCGAGCGAGGTCATGTCTCGAGGTACATGGCTGTAAATACGTCTGTACAGCAAAGACTCCGGTATGATCCGGCTTATACACGCTCGGGCATACGTGTTTCGCATGCTCCCATAGAACATGAATAGTTGTAGAGAGGCATACTATCGCGTTATACACCACCCGATGGGGGCTCCCACTAACTTTGAAGCACGCTGGGGTACCGCGTGTCATAGGTTCTCAGAAACATTGTAAGTTTCAGAGACTCCTATTAACTTCCCGTGCCAAGCCACAGAAATTTCACATGCCACTCCTCGTATGTTGAGCTTACCGAGATTGACCCGCTCTCGGTGGCGTACCTTACCTCTTACCTCACGTCGGGGCGTCGTTACAGAATAAAATAACACATAGTTAGTTTACCACCTTTATATCTTATACTAATAATACTCCTTATAAAGGCATATAGCTAATTCCTCAATCAAGTCCTAATTTTTGAAAATATGTTCCTTTCAAGTACACTATTCCCAATGATGCTCTGATACCATGTCTGTGGGGACCAGAATCCTGACATCCGAGGATCTCATTGGGTGGTGTCGTATGATGCGACACCCAACAGTATACAAGAATAGAAACTGAATAAAATACAAGGCGAAGTCCTTTGGTTATAATACAGCGGAAGTTTTACAATACTAGCGGAAGGAAAGAAACATATATATCATAGCTACGCTCTCAGCACTAGCTATGCAAAAGCAAAGTTATCCATGCCTGGGATACTTTGCACTAGCAACACTCAAATTACGGCAGTGTGCAGGGTTCCCACTCGGTTGTACACCCTGGAGGGGGTGCAGCCTCATCATCAAACCCTTTGAAAGCATCTAGGCCCCCATGAGGTACGGTTTCGGTGATTAATGACAACATTGGATTTTACTAATGAATTTATGAATGCAAGGTCCCCATAATCACTCAATCAAATGAAATCTATATGTCATTGGAGACCCATATACAATCACTTTATGAGATCAAATCAATGATATGAAGACAAGAAGTGAAAGCTCTTGTGTCAAAGTCATTCGACCATAATTGATGACACTTAATGCTTGACAACCATCAGAAGTACATTTCCAACAAAAGTCTAAGAGGTCAATCGAGCAAGACACAAAAGAATCACTTAGAAACAACTCAAAGCAAACAAAACCAACTCACCGGATCAACCGATGATTTCTGAGAACAACACATCGGTCGAGTTGGTTCAGCAGAAGAAGAAGACCTCAGAACAAAGCACTCACCGAATCATCCGATGTTAAGGGCTAGGCTACATCAGTCCATCAGTACAGTTTGTAATATCCTTGGATCAAGTGTAGCACCGGATCATCCGATGTACAGAGATATACACATCGGTTAGTCACTCCAGTAAGCATCAAGTTTGAGTCAATTCTGGAGGAAGAGCCACCGGATCATCCGATGAGAAGACAAGTGCAACATCGGTCTAACAACGGTCATATCTGACACAATGACGTCAGCTAAAGTAAACTTGACCGATGATAACTAAAGGGGAGACATCAGATCATCCGGTGTTCGCAGAAAAGTTCTGTCAGCCTACTTTTCCAACGGCTATTTCGTGGAGGCTGGCTATAAATAACCCCTAAACCTGTCATTTCGACAAGTCTTGATCACCAGACATTCTCTACACATCCACAAGCGTTCAAGACCAAGAGCCATCACTTCTACATCATTTAGACCATCTACACACCAAGAGATAGTCTAGAGCAAGCTAGAGAGAGAGCTTGTGTGCCTCCATTCTGGGTGAGTGGAATCTCTAGGATAGTGAGAGCCTCAAGGGAGTGCCCCTTGGTGTTTGTAACTATAAGAGACTTCCGGAGCTTGCCAAGGCGTTTGTGGAAGCCCGGAGGGTCAAAGTTGTACAAGGCTTGAGCTCCACCTTGCCAAGGTTGGCAAACGGAGAAGAATAGTGGAGATCCCTCGTCTTGGTGACTTGGGTGTGGCTAAACCCTTTGGTGGGTGCCACAACGTGGATGTAGGATGATCTTGACGATCTTGCCGAACCATGGGATAAATCCTCGTGTCTCCTCGGGAGTTTGCATCCTCTTCCTCTCCCTTACATTTATGCATTTTATATTCTGCGAGGTTGCTATTTACTTCAATGCATAGATTGTCTGCGTAGGGAATTGGGCTTTTACGGATTAAGTTTTATTGCTTAGATTTTTTAAAAGAAGCCCAATTCACCCCCCCCCTCTTGGGCATTCGATCCTTACAATTGGTATCAGAGCGAGGTTGCTCATAGGATCACTCTAGCTTCACCGCTAGAGAGCTAAAATGGCCAAGGTTGGGGGTTCGGTTCCTATCTTCGAGGGCAAGAATTTTGCCTATTGGAAAGCACGCATGCGCGCTTATCTAGAGGCTATTGCTCCCAAAGTATGGGAAGCGACCCACGCATTAAACTTGGTTGTGTGCCCAAATTCTGAACACAACCAGAAGCTGCACGAGGTCATTGCGCACCTTTTTGTTATTGACCGAAGAGGATGAGGGCGCTTGTATCGACAGCGAGGTCGCACGGCGTCGAGCGGCACTGGGTTGATCGCGGCGGCGATGAAAAATGGCGCGGTGCGGTGAATGGGTGAGGACTCCGTCGACGGGAGGGGGGGGCTTTTATAGGCGCCACGGCGGTAGATAAGGACGTCGGGGGGGGGGGGGGGGGGGTGCTAGAGGCGACCGACGCCGATGGCGAGCTGGCGCTTGCATGCATCGCGGTGTCGACCGGGGGTGAGAAACAGAGGCGGTGAAACGTTTTCACTGTCTGACATGTGGGCCTCACCTCTCTCCCTTATCCATTCCTCTAAATTCTAGCTTAAACATTGTCCAAAAATTCCCAAAATTTACAGGTAGACTATGAAAAATATGGGGAATTCAATTCTGCAATCAGAATTCAATTTGGACTTAGTTTGCATCAAATTCAAATTCAAATTTTAATTTCCAATATGGGTATAAACCTTGTTGAATTAAATAGCATCTGAGGTCCAAAAATCGCTAAACTTTGAAATCAAGTTCCCTGAACCATAAAAGGCCTTAGAAAAATTTAGGGGTTGATTTGGGCAAAGTTTAGTGCAAAGCAAATTTTTATGTCGACGCGAAATGAATCCTTTGTACGTGTCCAAACAAATGGAAGATGTACTTCAAAAATCTTGAAAACTTTCTGAGAAGCTATTTAGATATTTAAGAGTCCAAGGAAAAATTTGGATCCTTGGATTTGAATCTTTTTGGCAGGGCCTAATATGCATAGCAACATAATCAAATAACATTGGTTTTGATTTTTATATTGCTGCCATATAATTTGCCCTAGCCATTGCAATCAATAACTTCCCAACTTTGTAGAAAGAAAACTTTTTAGTGAGGTCAAGCTTATGTGCACAATTTTGTTGCCCTCCATTTTGTTTGATAAACCAATTGTGGTTGAACTTCTCATAAAAGGAAAAAGTGGGATTTTACAAGGGGTAGTCAGATTGGGTTTGTTGATGGTTGGTGGGACTACCCTAGGATCCGAATGGCACAAGAGGGGGTCCTTGGTTGAAGATGTGCTCTGTAGGATACATCGCCACCGGTGAAACCTTAGTGGGGTCTAAATAGGCTAGTAATCCCTTTGTAAAGGCTATTTTGTGATCTCTTGGCCACACACCAACGGAAGTGTGTAATGTGACCGACGGGTCATGGGCATAAGGGAGGTTCTTAGTAACCGAAAGGTGATAAAATCACGAACATGTGGGTAAAGTGGTACAAACTCTGCAGAGTCTAATAAACTATCATGATAGCCATCCTCCCGGTTATGAGCACTTGGACAACTTCCATGATTAGAGAGAACTAGGTATTGGGATGGTATTTGGGATGGTTATGGTTGGTATTATGGTTATGGATGGATATGAATTGAATTCTGGTATAGAATACGAATATTGGTATTTGATGATGGATATGGAATATAGACTGGTATTATGATAACTATATGGCTTATGATGGGTTTATTTCATGTACATGTAATATATATTGCTTTTTAAATGTTTTAATGTACTTTTCAGCACTTAGCCATTATTATATTCGTCATTTGAATCAGCCACATGTCATACTTTCCACACTTGCTCTCACTCTTGCAACCCCCCCCCCACAGTTGCAGGTCAGGATTGGGAGTTAATGGCGATAATGAGGAGTTCTAGGCCGTGTCTACCGTCAGCTTTGCCTATGGTGTTGATTGGAGCTGCGCTATACCCTATCGCTTATGCTGCCTAGCTGTTTAGTTTGCTTATTTAGTTTATTTCCGCTGCATTAGTTGAATTTGTCATTAATATTCACCAGAACTTGTATTCGAGGATAATATGGTTTGTGTAATAAAATTTGGTTAATTAATCTTGTTTTGTGGTAACTTTCTGTATACTCTTTTGTGAATGCACTCGTGTATGTGTTGGTATCAAAACAAGGTTGATCGTAGGATGCAGCCTAGATAGAATGGACACTTTAGAGCACATATGAGCACTCAGGAATCGATTTTATTTTGTTGGCTTTTGTTTGCTATATATATTGGTTGCTTGTGTGCATAATAGAGGATTTTGGGGTGCTTTAGCATTGCCATGTCCACCTAGGCTAGTGTAGCTAGTTGTTTAGTTTCATATCCCTTGATGCATATAGTTGGGGACGTTTTCTAATTCTTACCTATTGCTTTTCTCTAGATGGTGAGGAATCGCAATTAGAGGGATGGCAATGATGAGGAGGAGAACAATGGAGTGCCTCAGAACAACATTGGACAAGGATCTACTCAGGGAGCTATCAACATTGAGCAGCTATTGGCTATGCAAAACCAGCTCATGCAGACCATGATACAAACTATGGGACATCTGTAGGCTAGCAATAACAACAATCAGCACCACATGCCTCCATCGCCACCCCCACCCCTCATAACCGGTTGGGAGAGTTTATGAGGACTAGGCCACCCACCTTTGCTCAAGCCGCTGACCCTATGGACGCGGATGATTGGCTCAAGTCCGTGGAGAAGAAACTTTCTATTGTCCAATGCAGTGACCGGGAGAAGGTGCTTTTCGCTTCTCATCAACTAGTTGGAGCAGCTGCGGATTGGTGGGATTCACTATGCAATGCTCATGAGAACCAAGAGAGAATTACCTAGGCAGAATTCAAGGAGAGTCTCCGTTCTCATTATGTGCCAGAAGGTGTTATGATTTTGAAGAGGCAAGAATTTGAGAACTTAAGGCAAGAAAGATCAAGCGTGAGTGAATATCTCAATAAGTTCACTCAACTCTCAAGATATGCGCCTGAGGATGTTAATCGGGACAGCCGAAAACAATACTTGTTCATGAGGGGCTTGAACAATGAAATCCAAGTGCAACTACTCAACTATGATTATGCCAATTTTCAGAAGCTTGTGGATAAAGCAATTGTGGTTGAGAAGAAGGTCTGTGAGATGGAACAAGACAACAAGAGGAAGGCACCATATCAAGGACAGCAACAAGGGAGTAATGTGCGCCCTCGCCTTGCACCACCTAATTCGCCATATTATAGCTCTTCTATTCCTGCTCAACACCCTGGATTTGCACCGCGCCCAACTTAGTTTGTGCAACAGCGCCCTGTCATGCAAGCACCTAGGCCTCCAATGCCTTTTTCACCTCATGCTAACTTTCCTGGTGCCAATGCTCAAAACCAAGCTCGTCCCAATAATTCCGGTGGAGTTAAGAAGTGCTATACTTGTGGAGAAGCTGGACACTTTGCGCATCAATATCCTAAGTCAGGCCTTGGTCAAGGAAGTAATGCACCGAGGCAAAACCCAAGACCCAATGGAGGACAGACACAAGGGAACTGTGGACAACAGAATTTTGCTCGTGGCAACGTGAACCATGTCTCCACGGAGGATGCTCAACAAGCGGATGACGTGGTCATTGGTATGTTTCTCGCCAACTCCAACCCCGCGACTATGTTTTTTGATTCTGGAGCATCGCATTCATTCATTGCATCGAAGTATGTTGCCAAGTATAGTTTGCCTATCTCTCATATGAACATTACTCTATTGGTTAAGTCTCCTGGAGGAGAGATGAGGACAAATATAGTATGTCCAAAGGTAAGCCTTAGAATAAGGGGGTAGACTTCTCCGCCAACCTCATTGTTTTGGATTCACAAGGATTGGACATTATACTTGGTATGGACTGGTTGAGGAAGTACAATGGAGTTATTGGGTGTGCCACAAAGACGGTGAAGTTGACCAATGAAGAAGGGATCACCGTAGAATTTGAAGCATCTCAAACTGCACCGAAGCAATTGGTGCTGAATCATATGGACGGTGCCGCAATTGAGGAGATTCCGGTGGTGTGTGAATTTTTGGATGTGTTTTTCAGACGAGTTGCTAGGTATGCCACCTGATCGAGACATTGAGTTTGTTATTGATTTAATATCTGGAACTGCACCTATAGCTAAGAGGCCGTATAGGATGCCTCTATGGAATCAGTGGAGCTCAAGAAACAAATTCAAGAGCAACTAGAGAAAGGTTTTATTCGCCCTAGCGCATCACCTTGGGGGCCGCCTGTGCTGTTTGTGGACAAGAAGGATGGGTCGCAAAGGATGTGTGTAGATTACCGAGCTCTCAACAAGGTGACCATCAAGAACAAGTACACCTTGCCACGCATAGAAGACTTGTTTGATCAGATGAAGGGTGCTTGTGTCTTCTCTAAGATTGATTTGAGATCGGGATACATTCAAATGAAGATTAGACCATCGGACATACCCAAGACAGCTTTTAGGACGCGGTATGGATCTTATGAATACACCGTGATGTCTTTTGGTTTGATAAATGCGCCTGCGTACTTTATGTACCTCACGAATAAGGTCTTCATGGAGTACTTGGATAGGTTTTTTGTGGTGTTCATTGATGATATTATGATCTGCTCGAAGGATGAGAAGGAACGTGAGGAACACTTGAGGCTTACGTTGCAGAAATTGAGGGAGAATCAATTGTATGCCAAGTTCAACAAGTGTCAGTTTTGGTTGAGAGAGGAGCCATTTTTGGGTCATATCATCTTAGGAGGAGGAGTATCGGTTGACCCCGGAAAAGTGGGGGGCATGTTGAAGTGGGAGCGACCGCATAACGTAAAGGAAATATGGAGTTTTCTTGGGATGGCTGGATATTACTATAGATTCGTCAAGGACTTTTCCAAGATAGCCAAGCCAATGACAGAATTGCTAATGAAGGGAAAGGCATTCCAATGGACTAAAGCTTGTCAAAACAGTTTTGAGGAGTTGAAGAAGAGGTTGACAACAGCCCCAGTTTTGGTATTGGCGAATGTGAGCAAGAGTTTTGATATTTATTGCAACGCATCAAGACAAGGACTTGGATGTGTATTGATGCAAGAAGGTCAAGTGGTCACCTATGAATCAAGACAATTGAAGAAACATGAGCAGAATTACCCCACACACGTTTGGAACTCGCAGCCGTGGTACACACATTGAATATTTGGAGGCACTATATTCTTGGACATAGGTGTGAAATTTATACGGATCACAAGAGTCTTAAGTATATTTTCACACAAACAGATCTGAATTTGAGGCAACGAAGATGGCTGGAGCTCATCAAAGATTATGATTTGGGGACCAACTATCATCCGGGAAAAGCCAATGTAGTGGCCGATGCTTTAAGTAGAAAAGGAGTAAGTCATCAACTCACAGTTCGAGAGTTACCATCCGAGTTATGTAAGGAGTTTGAACAGTTGAACCTCGGGTTTGTAAATGAGATGGAGATGATGGAGTTAAATCCGACCTTGGAGCAAGAAATTCGAGAAGCACAAACCACGGATGAAGACATCATGGAAATCAAGGAAAGGACTGAAGAAGGGAGAGAATTCAGATTTGATGAAGATGAACATGGTACCTTATGGCTGGGAAAAAGGATTGTTGTGCCTAATGTGAAGCATATTCGGGAGACGATATTAAAAGAGGCACATGACTCACCTTACTCAATTCATCCTGGTTGTACGAAGATGTACAAAGACCTGAAGACGTGTTATTGGTGGGCTAGACTGAAGAAGGACATAGCTGAATACGTAGCATTGTGTGATGTGTGCCAACAAATCAAGGCAGAACATCAAAGGCCAGCTGGATTATTGCAACCATTGAAGATTCTGGAATGATGGAAGTGGGAAGAGATTGGTATGGACTTCATAGTTGGTTTACCATGTACTCAGTCCGGTTATGACTCAATTTGTGTAATTGTGGATCGTTTAACCAAGTCAGCTCGTTTTGTCCCTGTGAAGACCAAATATACAGCTGCACAATTGGCCGAAATATACATGGAGCATATTTTGTGTCGACACAGAGTACCGAAGAAGATAGTCTCGGATAGAGGTTCTCAATTTACCTCCAGATTTTGGCATAAATTGCATGAAGCTTTGGGAACGAGGTTGAATTTCAGTTCGGCATATCACCCTCAAACGGATGGACAAACCAAGAGGACCAACCAAATTTCAGAGGACATGTTAAGAGCTTGTGCTTTAAAGCATGGGAAAGGTTGGGACAAAAGCTTGCTATACGCGGAATTTTCATACAACAATAGTTACCAGGCAAGCTTGAAAATGTCACCATATGAAGCGCTTTATGGGAGGAAGTGTAGGACACCTTTGTTCTTGAATGACGTGGGAGAAACTCAAGTATTTGGTCCGGGTGTGTTGAAGAAGCCGAAAAGCAAGTCCAAATAATTCGTGAAAACTTGAGTGCTGCCCAATCAAGACAAAAAGGCTATGCGGACAATAGGAGAAGGAAATTAGCCTTTGAAATAGGAGATTTTGTTTACCTCAAGGTGTCACCAATGAGAGGTCATAAGAGGTTTAACATAAGAGGCAAGCTAGCACCTCGCTATATTGGACCATTCAAGATTTTGGACAAAAGAGGAGAAGTAGCGTATAAGTTGGAGATGTCAGCTCATCTTTCGGACGTCCATGATGTCTTTATGTTTCCCAGCTCAAGAAGTGCTTGAGAGTACCGGAAGAACAAGTTCCAATGGAAGAATTGGAACTAGAGGAAGATTTGACTTATGCCGAGCAACCGGTTAAGATCTTGGAAACCAAGGAGGGAGTCACAAGGAACAAGGTGATTCGATGGTGTAAAGTTCAATGGAAGCACCACACAGAAAAAGAAGCAACGTGGGAATTGGAGGATGATCTCAAGAAGGAATTTCCCTATCTCTTCTCTTCCTCGTCGAATCTCGAGGGCGAGATTCATTTTAAGGGGGGTAGGTTTTTAACACCCTCATTTTCATGCATCATATCCTACATACATTCATATACATGTTTAACATTAATCCACATCAAGAGGAATGAGTTTAAAATTGATTTGGAACAAAACCGCACTTAAAATGCTAAAAAGTGCGGACTAGTCCGATTTTAGTGAGGACTAGTCTGATTTCTCTCTGACTAAAAACGGACTTGTCTGTTTTTTCTGTGGACTAGTCCGATTTTGCCTCTGTAAACTTTTGGACTTGTCCCATTTTGTGCGGACTAGTCCGATATTCCAAGAATCCTTGAAAATTTTCTAAGTCCCTAGACTTGTCCGGACTAGTCCGGTGTTCCAGCAGAATTGTTCGTTTTCCTCTTTGAGTAAAGTCAAACTTATCTGATTTTCGGCTAGACTTGTCCGATTTTCTCTCTGGACGACTTCGGACTAATCTGGTCCCTTCCGAACTTGTCCGATATTTCGCGACTCCGAGTTGATATTTTGTTTTATGACTTGTTTCTTGGGTTTCACGTTAAATGGGACTAGGGACGTCGTGCCTAACTCTTTTAGAGCCCATGTGGAACTCTAAACCGGCCTCTACTCCTCTCAAACTCGAAATCCATCTAACCCTAGCCTCCACCTCTATATAAACAACCCCACCCCTTGGCTTGACATCTATTTGCCACTTTTCCACCCCACCCAAGCCCTAGTTCATGGAGAGCCACCATCAAGGAGGGAGGAGGAGATCCCAAGCAAGAAGAAGAAGAGGAGGAAACGAAAGAGGATCAAGATCTCCACCATGTTTTGTCCTTCATCACCAATTCACCTCCAAGTTCATCACCAACCCTAGATCATCAAGATCCAAGTGCTACCTCCAAGTTTCTTGATTCATTGGAGTCGTAAACACTTGGTATACCTTCTATTCTATTTTCCTTACGTGAATTCAACCCCTAGTCTCAAAATTTATGGTTATCTAGAAAACCCTAGTTCGCTAGTTCTGCGAAGTGCGGACTAGTACGGCCTTCTGCAGACTAGTCCAATTTTCCTGGTTAAATTGCATTGAAATAATTCTAAAATTGATTTGAATCAACTCCAAACCTGTATAAACTTGTTAAAATCTATTAGAACTAATTATTGATCATTAAAGGCAATCTATTGACAGGTTCTACCTTGCATTTGCATTAATCATGCATGTCATGACATATTGAGTAATATTTGTGCACTCTTTTATTGTGTTTCTTGTCTTGTATGTTTATTGTGCGGATTAGACGAATTTGCACTAGAGAGTGCCGCGGAGGATCTCCGGCACCAAGAGTTTGAAGGCTTTGACCATAACCAACCGCAAGAGCAAGGCAAGCGTCCTTGAAGCATATTGATCCTATTTTAAAATAAATGTTTTTTTGCAAAGTTGCATGCTTGTGTTAATTTGATGGGAATCCTATGATAGGAAGTTTACTAGATTTGTTTAACCACCCTTGTCACCTGGAATTCATGGTAGAGAGTTGGGAAGGGCTTTTTACCTTTTTACTGTGCTTAATCAATTGGGATGGGAAAACAACTATACCACTCAATTTAATTATGCATGGATGAGATTATGGTTAACATGAACTGGTTAATATGATATGGTAATGGGTCATCTAAGCAAGCCTGGTATGTGGATGGGTTGGATGTCATGGTGGTTTGCTTGCTTTAGATCTAAGGATCGGTTCATGCGAGAATAAGCCAGGACTACAGTGTCACCACGAGGCCAAGTATGGGTGCGGTGTAGCTGATTAATTAGGACTTTGCTAGTGCTGTGTAGACCATTAAGGATGCTCGGGGAAGGGGTAGTTGGATTGGGTTTGTTGATGGTTGGTGGGACTACCCTGAGATCCGAATGGCTCAAGAGGGGGCCTTTGGTTGAAGATGTGCTCTGTAGGAGACATCGCCACCGGTGAAACCTCAGTGGGGTCTAAATAGGCTAGTAATCCCTTTGTAAAGGCTATTTTGTGATCTCTTGGCCACACACCAATGGAAGTGTGTAATGTGACCGACGGGTCATGGGCATAAGGGAGGTTCTTAGTCACCGAAAGGTGATGAAATCACAAACACGTGGGCAAAGTGGTACAAACTCTGCACAGTCTAATAAACTATCATGATAGTCGTGCTCCCGATTATGAGCACCTGGACAACTTCCATGAATAGAGATAACTTGGTATTGGGATGGTATTTGGGATGGTTATGGTTGGTATTATGGTTATGGATGGATATGAATTGAATTATGGTATTGAATACGGATATTGGTATATGATGATGGATATGGAATATGGACTGTTATTATGATAACTATATGGCTTATGATGGGTTTATTTCATGTACATGTAATATATATTGCTTTTCAAATGTTTTAATGTACTTTTTAGCACTTAGCCATTATTATATTCGTCATTTGAATCAGCCACATGTCATACTTTCCACACTTGCTGAGTACGACATGTACTCACTCTTGCAATCCCCCCTCCCACAGTTGCAGGTCGGGATTGGGAGTTTAATGGCGATAATGCGGAGTTCTAGGCCGTGTCTACCGTCAGCTTTGCCTGTGGTGTTGGTTAGAGCTGCGCTATACCCTATCGCTTATGCTGCCTAGCTGTTTAGTTTGCTTATTTAGTTTATTTCCACTGCATTAGTTAAATTTGTCATTAATATTCACCAGAACTTGTATTCGAGGATAATATGGTTTGTGTAATAAAATTTGGTTAATTAATCTTGTTCTGTGGTATCTTTCTGTATACTCTTTTGTGAATGCACTCGTGTATGTGTGTTGAACATCTTGGGCACACATATGCATTCACTTGATTCATTTTCGGAACCGGGTGTCACAGTAGCTCCGGCAGTGACCACTGTCAACACGTAGAGCGTCGACAGCAGACCCCATTGGGGTGTCCTTCTATCATCTTTTCTTCACGTTGACGGTTGGTTCCCTGGATTTGTTGAAACTTGATAGGTCCGGCGACGCCTACTACCAATGTTTAAAACATCGACAACGGGCCACCTTAGGGGATGTCGAAGCTTTGATAGCTCCGCCATCATTCACCATCATAATGAGATTTTTATTTTTCCTGCACACTGAAGTCAAGAAAAACAGTAAAATCCATTTCTTATCTATAATTTATTTGCGACTTACTATTCTCGAAAGAAATTTTTAGGTCGACAGCAATTGTATATGCAATCAAGTGCATTTGCTTATTTTCTCCAGGTCCGATCGTTTTCTGGACTCACCTTACTCAGGCCTGTCGGGGTGTAGGTAGAGTGGCGTACTTAGGGTGCAGGATCAGGCTGAGTCGATAGCACACTCCATACTTACATTGGCTTGGCGTTCAGGTGAGTAGGCCATTCAACAATGTTAAGACCCGAAAGAATTAACAAAGCAACTTGAATTATATATAAATTGTTCGAGCTAAAGTTTCTTGAAAATTGCACAACTTTGTTATAGAAAAGAAAGAGAAAAATAAAAAAGAATGAGCCTGTATAAAATAAATGCACGTGGAGTCTGTTTTCACATAATGATGTCTTTCATTATAGGTCTGGGGTACAGGGAAAACAAGTACACTCTTAGGTTACGGAACCAGGCTAAGTTTGTTGCATTTCTTGTTTGACCCAAGGTAGCTAGCTACACTTTTAGTTCTGAGAATGTGTCAAGTGTTGCTTGAACTTTGTGGACCTTCCGGGAAAGGTCCGGCTGTCCTCCTGGAGGAGCTACCCGACTCTGTACAATGACGCTACAACATACATCATATGCAATTACAGACTCACCTCTGTGATATTAAGCGTAGAACTTACGGTGATGCTCAATATTCCAAGGATTAGGGAGCGGTGTCCCATCCTCTGTTGCCAAGCGAACGCATCTGGGACGGGATACTTGATCACTCGAAAGGGTCCTTCCCAGCTGGGGGAAAGTTTGTTTAACCCTTCTTGACTTTGTATTCTGCGTAGCACCAGATCGCCTTCCTCTAGCTGTCGATTATGCACATGCCTTTGGTGATAGCGCCAGAGCGCTTGGTGGTATCATGCATTTCGAACAGCTGCTCCACACCTTCCCTCTCCAACGAGGACAAGGTCTTCACACCAGAGCTAGTCCTGCGTGGCTTCGTCGAAGGTCCGGACCCGGAGCAACCCCAAGGTGATTTCTGGAGGAAGGACTGCTTCAGCTCCGTACACCGGGAAGAAGGGTGTCTCTCCAGTTGACCGGTTTGGAGTTGTCCTGTTTGCCCACAAGGTGGGCGGAAGCTCTTCAATCTAGTTGGCTCCATGTTTTTTAAGGCGCTCACATGTGTGCGTCTTGAGTCCTTTTAGGATTTTTGCATTTGCTCTCTCAGCTTGGCCATTGCTTGCCGGGTGAGCTACGGAAGCGTAGCTGACTTGAATGCTGAGGTCTTCGCAATATCCTTGGAATGCAAAACTTGTGAATTGGGTCCCATTGTCAGTTATGATCTTGTTTGGGACTCCAAATCTGCATACTATTGAAAGTGCATATAGGAATCCCTTGTGGGTTTTGGATGATTTTTGACAAGCAAATGAGATCCTAACCTATTTGTTGAGATGAGCACAAGTTTCAATAGCAAAACAAGCAAAGTACCAAAAAGAAGGAAGAATGAGGAGCAAAGTGGAAATGAGCTCAAGAAAGAAGAATAGTAGATCATTGTGTATGGAGTGTGTTAAGGAAACACACTCCAAGAGCTCAATCACAATTAAACACACACATTGCACAAACTTATACAGGATCTAACTAGTCTGAATGTAGCCGGACTAGTCCGATATCCTCTCTGCATAAAATCGAACAAGTCTGATATCCATCAGACTAGTCCGATATCTCTCTGACTAGAATCGGACTAGTCCTCCCCAGTGCAGACTAGTCCACAAAACACTTCACAAGTCACACAAAATCAGACAAGTCCGATCACCATCGGACTAGTCCGATATTCATTCTGTTGTAAATCGGACAAGTCCAATGTTAGAACGGACTGGTCCGAAAAACCCTCTGGCCTAAATCGGACAAGTCCTCCAAGTGTAGACTTGTCACCCAATTCACTCAAGGTTTCACATGTCCAGACAAGTCCGATAACTATCGGAGTAGTCCGAAGATTTCCAGAAGTGAAATCAGACAAGCCCGCTCCTAGCCGAACTAGTACAATATTTCGGGACACTTAGGGTTTGCTACACACAGCACACCAGACTAGTCCGGTGTCCAACACGGACTAGTCCAATCTTTCTAAATCCTAACTGTAACTTTTAGAAACCACATATAAATAGAGGTGCACGGCCCAACTTTAAACACTCTCTCGAACCCTAGTGCCGTCACACCTTCCAAGAGCCTCAAAAATCACATCTCTCCACGAAATTAAGTGCAACAAAGATCAATCCTTTGAGGATTCACTCTAGATCATTGGAGAGACACGTTCAACACTCATTGAGCTCTTGGTTTTATTCTCTAACACACTCCTGTGATTTCATTGTAATCTTTTGAGTGTGTTCTTGGTTTTATTTTGTGTTGTAATCTAAGGGAGCTCTCAACGTGTGAGAAGGCCCCTTTGAATTCGATTATTCATCCCTTTGTGATAAGTGGAAGAGGATTGGCCTTCGTGGCGATCCGACGAGGGTAGGGTTGGAGAAGACCCGGTCCTTTTGTGGACTCCTCAACGTGGATGTAGGTTGCCTCTGTGGGAACCGAACCACGGGATAAATATCTTGTGTTCTTGTTTTGTGTTCATCGTTCTTACATTATATCAATCTAGGGATTAAATTAATCTTGCTCACTTTATATTGAAATATCAAATATAAGATTGACTTATGATATACCCTAGTACATAATCTTGCAACACATAAATTATAAGTATATTTCCGTTGCAACACCCTAGAATCAAACATAATAAATCAAACTTGATCAACCTAGTTCGTACACACCGGACTAGTCCGCACTTTACCGGACTAGTCCGATATCTCTGGTTTTGAACTGGTTGTTAAGTGTTGCAGGTTCCGACAAATTTCAAAAAGGCCTATTGACCCCCCCCCCCCTCTAGGCCACATTCAATTGGTATTATAGCAAGGTTTTTCAAGAAAGAGACTAATCGCTCGAAGAAGATCATGTCGGACATGAAGGACATCCACAAGAGCAACAACCAAGAAAAGGTTGATGATAGAAAGAACCTCAAAGTGGAGAAGCTCCTCGAAGCCATTCAAGACTTCGAGGACGACGATGAGGAGACGCTAGAACTAAAGGCGCTCCTAAGAAAGAAGACACTTTCCAAAGGGAAAGTGAAGATTGAAGAAAAGAAGAATGGGAGTAGTCACACCGACTACTCCCGATATCCTTTTAACTATGATCGCCTCAATTCCAATAATAATCAATATTTGTCTATCCCACTTGGAAAAGCCCCACATTTCGATGGAAGTGATTACTCATTGTGGAGGCAAAATATGAAAATGCATCTAATTTCCCTCAATCCAAGTTTATGGCATAGTGTGTGCACAGGGATAGATATCCTGGACGATGATGAAGAGCTCACACCAAGCCAATAGCAGACTATTCATCGAAATGCTCAAGGCGCGGTAGTAATTACCTCTTCGCTCAGTCGGGACGAGTTCACCAAGGTGGATGGACTCGATATTTCTAAGGAGATTTGGGACACACTGCAAACTACACATGAAGGTGACTGTCATGTGCGTGAAGCAAAGAGCGAAATGATCGAAGGCGAATAAGGAAGATTCACAATTGAAGAAGATGAGTCACCCCAGGACATGTACAACCGATTGAAGACACTCGTCAACAAGGTCAGATCATACGGAAGTAAGAAGTGCAATGACCACGAGGTGGTAAAGCTTATCCTTAGAGCTTTCATGCCTCGCAACGTCACCCTATGCTCCATGATCAGAGAAAGCCTCGGATACAAAAGGATGTCTCCGGATGAATTGCTTGGGAAGATCATCAACTTTGAGATGATGGAAAAACAAGCAAAGCATGTCAAGGAGATTGCCGACATCACCTCGGCAAAGAAGAAAGGGGTTGCTTTGAAGTCCACCCTCAAGCCCCTATCTAAAGAAGCTAGAGAAGCACAACTAGAAGAAGACAGTGATGACGACAGCAGTGAATTAGATGAAGAAGACATGATATTGTTCATGAAGAAATTCAAGAGAATAATGAAGAAAAGACAAGGCGCCAAATCAAGTGAAGGAAAGTACAAGGAAAGAACAAAGCCAAAGTTGAGGCGGGCATGCTATAATTGTGGTAAGTATAGCCACTTTATAGTTGATTGCCCATATGAAGAGAACAAGAAAAAGACTAAATAAGCCAAGCCTCAACCAAAGAAATTCTTCAAGAAGAAGAAACAAGCCAAAAAAACTCACTTAGGGAAAGAGTGGGACTCAAATGATGAGTCCTCATCATCCGAAGAAGAAGAGATGGCTAGCGTAGCCTTCGAGAAGACATCTAAGAAGTCTACTCTCTTCCCTAAACTCGGCGCAAGGAAGGGAGATGGCACTTGCCTTATGGCAAAGGAAGGTAAACGCAAGGTAACCATTAAACCCCCTTCTGTGCATTCCTATTCTAGTGATGATGAAATCAATAGTGATAATGAGGATATGCTTATTGGACTAGATAGGAAAAAAACCACAAAAATGAAATTTTTGCTTGATCAACTTGTTGAGAAGGAGAGGTTAATACATCGTCAAGAGGACATGATCATCTCCCAAAAGGAGGAATATGTCAAACTTGAAAAGCTTCTAGAACTTGAGAAGGAACGAAGCGAATCACTAGAGCTTGAGTTAGCTTCAAGCAAGGAAAGTTGCTTGGAGTTAACCGACTCAAATGCTACAATCAAGGACCAACTTGCTGACCTGATCAAGGTTAACAAGATCCTTGAAGTGCAAGTTGAGTCACTCAAGCAAGGTGAACCTTCTTCCTCTTCAAGTTCACCTCCTCAACCCACTAAAACCGAGTTTGCTCATGATTGTACATGTAAGAAAGTTGACACCAGTTTGAAGGACAAGCCAACCTCTACAATAAATAAACATCCTGCCCAAAGTGGCATATTTGAAAAGGAGAAGATCAAATATGCACGTAGTGCATACTTGGTCAAAAGACCTCCAAATGTCAAATATGGCATTGGTTACTCTTATGGTGAAAAGCTACATGCTAGAAGCCATAAGAATAACAAGGAGAGGATTACCTTTGTAAAGGGAAGACCCTCTCAAACTGGAAAAACAAAGATTAAAATAGTAATCACACATGAACACTGGTAGTCTGGTACATAAACAACAACAATTATTGTTTAGAAATTTTGATGCCTCATATGTCTTAATGAAAAATATTTTTGGCAAAGTTTATGCTCATTATGTTGGCCCACACCATGAGAACACCAAGTCTCATGTGTGGATGCCAAATGTCTTGTAACTAACCTCCAAGGACCCAAGCAAGCTTGGGTACCTAAAACCAAAGCATAATTTGTTTTTGCAGGCCTATTCCTCCGGTCAATCTAAATGGGTGCTAGATAGTGGCTGCACCAACCATATGACTGGAGAAAGAAGAATGTTCGTTGAATATGAAGAGAATGAGGATCCAAATGAGGGCATCTATTTTGGAGATAATAGTCAAGGAAAGGTGCTCGGTACCGGTAAAATTGCAACATCTTCTAACCACACACTTTCTCATGTCTTACATGTTGATTCCTTAGATTATAACCTGTTGTCCATACCTCAATTACGTGACAAAGGTTATAATTGCTTGTTCACTAACGAGGGTGTGACCGTTTCTAGGAGGAGTGACGGTTCCATTGCATTCAAGGGCATGTTAAAGGGAAAGCTCTATCTTGTTGACTTCAACAAGGATAAAGTTGAACTTGACACATGCTTGATTGCAAAAACCAACATGGGCTGGCGGCGGCATAGATGGCTAGCGCATGTTGGCATGAGAAACCTTCAAAAACTCCTCAAGGGCGATCACATCTGAGGTTTAAAGGATGTTGTGTTTGAGAAAAACAGGCCTTGTAGTGCGTGCCAAGCCGGGAAGCAAGTTGGAGCACCTCACCCCGCCAAGAACGTCATGACTACAACCACACCGCTCGAGCTACTTCACATGGACTTGTTTGGTCCAATTCCCTACATAAGCATCAGCGGTAACAAATATGGTTTAGTAGTTGTTGATGATTTTTCTCGCTTCACTTGGGTTTCCTTTTTGCATGATAAGTCAGAAACACAAGGAATACTCAAGAAGTTCTTCAAGCGAGCTCAAAACAAATTCTCATTGACAATCAAGAACATTCAAAGCGACAACGGCACGGAGTTCAAGAACACACAAGTGGAGGAGTACCTTGATGAAGAAGGCATAAAGCATGAGTTTTCAACTCTGTACTCCCCACAACAAAACGGAGTTGCCAAAAGAAAGTACTAAACACTCATGGAGATGGCAAGAACAATGCTCGATGAGTACAAGACCTCGGATCGATTTTGGGCGGAAGTGATTAACACCGCTTGCCACGCCGTAAATCGACTTTATCTTCATCGACTACTCAAGAAGACATCCTATGATCTACTCACCTGTAACAAACCCAATATTTCATATTTTAGAGTTTTCGGTTCTCCATGCTACATTTTAAACAATAAGCCTAAGACTTCAAAGTTCGCTTCGAAGTCTGATGAAGGTTTCTTGCTTGGTTATGATTTGAACACTTACGCCTATCGTGTTTTCAACAAGACATCCGGACTTGTTGAAGTACCACGTGACGTAGTGTTCGATGAGACTAACGACTCCCAAAAGGAGCAAGTTGATCCATGTGTACTAGGTAAAGAAGAAGCTCCCTGTCAAGCATTGAAAAGAATGGCCTTAGGTGAAGTTCGACCACAAGAGTCACCTCTACACGTGTATGAGGAAGATGAGCCACAAGAGGAGGTCAACGATCAAGGGGGAGCTCCCACACAAGATCAACCACAAGAATACGAAGATAATCAACAAGTCAATGAAGGCAACCATTTAGGGGGAGAAGAAGATGATCATGAAGATACATCACCTCAAGTGCCACACCCAAGAGTACACCAATGCGTCCAAAGGGATCACCCAATCGACAATATCATCGGTGACATCCAAAAGGGAGTAACTACTAGATCTCATGTAGCTAACTTCTGTGAACACTATTCGTTTGTATCCTTTTTGGAACCGCGCATGGTTGAGGATGCATTGAAGGACAAGGACTGGGTGGTGGCAATGCAAGAAGAATTGAACAATTTCAAGCAGAACGAGGTGTGGGAAATCGTAGCAAGAACCAATGCGAACATTGTCAGCACCAAGTGGGTCTTCCGCAACAAACAAGATGAACACGGGGTAGTGACAAGGAATAAGGCATGACTTGTGGCCAAAGGGTATTCACAAGTCGAAGGTTTGGATTTCGATGAGACCTTTGCTCCCATGGCTAGACTTGAATCTATTAGAATATTACTTGCATAAGCTATTCACCATGATTTCAAGCTGTATCAAATGGATGTGAAAAGCGCCTTCCTCAATGGACCAATCAAGGAGGAGGTATATGTGGAGCAACCCCCCGGGTTTGAAGACGGAGAGTTTCCCGAGCACGTATTTATATTGCATAAGGCTCTCTACGGCCTCAAACAAGCTCCTAGAGCTTGGTATGAGTGTCTTAGAGATTTCTTAATTGAAAATGGCTTTAAGATTGGCAAAGTAGATTATACACTATTTACAAAGAATTTTGACAATGATCTTTTTATTTGTCAAATCTACGTTGATGATATAATATTTGGATCAACTAATCAATCTTTTTGTGAGGAATTTAGTAAAATCATGACAAATAGGTTTGAAATGTCAATGATGGGAGAACTAAAGTACTTCTTGGGATTCCAAGTGCGGCAACAAAAGGAAGGGACGTTCATAAGCCAAACCAAGTACACGCAAGGCATACTCAAGAAGTTTGGTATGGACAAGGCAAAGCCTATAAAGACTACCATGGCAACAAATGGCCACTTAGATCTCAATGAAGATGGACCTAGTGTAGACCAAAAGGTATATCGCTCCATGATTGGATCCCTACTCTATTTATGTGCATCTAGGCCAGACATTATGTTGAGTGTATGTTTGTGTGCATGATTTCAAGCCAATCCTAAGGAGTGTCACTTGACAGCCGTAAAAAGGATCTTGAGATATTTAGTTCATACAACCAACCTTGGTCTTTGGTACCCAAAAGGCTCAAAATTCAATCTCATTGGTTACTCCGATGCAGATTATGCCGGATGCAAAGTAGATAGAAAAAGCACCTCCGGTACATGCCAATTCCTAGGGAGATCCTTAGTTTCTTGGTCCTCCAAGAAACAAAATTCCATTGCCTTATCCACAGCCAAAGTGGAGTATGTTGCAGCCGGGAGTTGTTGTGCACAACTCCTTTGGATGCGACAAACTCTAAGGGATTACGGTTACAATATGAACCTTATTCCACTCCTTCGTGACAATGAGAGTGCCATTAAAATTGCCCACAACCCATTTGAGCACTCTAGAACTAAACACATAGATATAAGACATCACTTTTTGAGAGATCATTCCATGAAAGGAGACATAGCCATTTCCCATGTTAACACCCAAAAGCAATTGGCCGACATATTCACCAAGCCACTTGATGAAAAACGCTTTTGCAAACTCCGAAATGAACTAAATATCCTTGATGCTCGGGGTGTGGCTTGAAATGTTGCATACATGTATGAATTCTTCAAAATATGTTGATTGGATTGTGAAAATCATCTCTCTCAGTTTTCATCCAAAAACTATGTTACTTATTAGATCTTGGTGAATTATGATCATTGCTTGATTGTTGTATGCTTACTGATCATTTTCTTCAAGATTATTTGATTTGATATGCCTCCCTATTTTCTAAATATGTACCTTCAAATATATATAACGGGCTAAGAAATTCTTGCCTGGTGACCACGGACTAGTCCGTGGTTACCCGGACTAGTCCTCCCATGCAGACTAGTTCGCCGAGTGTTGGTTAGGCCGGACAAGTCCGGTAGACCACGGATTAGTCCGATATAGTCCTCTGGAAAAGTTCGGACTAGTCCGGTCATCTCCGGACTTGTCCGACTTTTCGTGCCCATAACCCTAGCCACCGCCAAACCCTAACTTCCTCACCTCCACTCTTGCCTCACGCGTTCTCTCTCCTCCACTCGAGCTCCCAAGGCGATTCCTTGATTTCTCCATCAGAACTTTGCAGGTTTGGGTGGAATTTGATCGTCATCGCATCGAGATTGAAGTTCTCGGACGAGTCTGGCCTTCAACACCCTCATCTCCAAGTTCCAATCGATTTCTTCGGTAATTTTCACTAAAACCCTAGAAATTCCAAATTTCTTCATTGTTGATTGAATAGCCGAGCATATTTCACTATATACATGCCTCCTTGATGTATTACATTTATGCTACGCTTGTTGTGCATTAGGAATCAACTTTTGTCTAGTCTCTTAGGTTTTTGAGGATGAACACCGGACTAGTCCGGTCCATGCATGGACAAGTCCGGTCCATGCATGGACAAGTCCGGTCCCCCAGACTAGTCCATGCCTGTACACCGGACAAGTCCGATTTTTCTGAACTCAAAACCTAACTTTTCAATTCCTCAATGCAATTCATTGCTATCCTTTCACACCTATGCATTGTACCATTCATTCTCAATCATGCCACTCATTCTCAGGTCATGTCAATCTCGAACAATGAAGTCTCCGACTTTGAGGCCAAGATGGACCACGAGGTGGCACCTCAGACCTCGACGGGTCTTGGCAAGAAGCGCCAAGAGAGCTTCCGATCCATCTCCGTCTCCTCCACAGGCTCGGGGGAAAGTGCTAGCGAAGAAGCCGGCCTCCAAGGTGCCAGCTTCCAAGGCTACCACTGGTGGTGGTCCTAGCTCGACAAGTGCCTGCCTAGCCAAAGGCAAGTGCAAAGGGATAGCAACGGGTCCAGTTGGCCCGTTGAAGCTCCATGCTCCAAGGGAAGGGGTTCGGGACCCCACTGAAGAGAATTTCAATGGGAAGGGCAGTGATTCGGCAACAAAGTTTAGAAGCATTGATTGGTATGGCCGATCGAAGCAAGCTGCCGATGGAAGATTTTGGTGCAACTTCCATGCAGATTTCTACAAATCTGTGTATCTCCCAATGAAGACACCAGTTGTGCGCAGTCAATGGATTGATTGGGCACACTTTGAGAAGAAGGGTTGCTCCCCGTTCAATGAATTGGTGGAAACCATTGAGAGGCATGGCCTGAAGGATCTCTTTGCCTTCAGGAACAACTGGAATGATGAGGTCATTGCGCAATTCATTGCGACATGCCACTTCTCGGGTGAAGATGAGGAAAGTGTTACTTGGATGACTCATGGATCCAAGTACAGTATCACCCAAGATTTTGCAAGCCTACTTCACCTTGACACCTCAAGATCTGACTGCTTGATCATCCACAACATAGGTGTCATTGAGAAGGATAAAATAAAGTTCCTCTATGAGCCAAAATCTAAGTTCAACCCTCCATCCACAAAGAACATGAAGCCATTCTTTGTGGTGCTCAATAGAGTCTTGAAGAAGACCATCGCTCCCAAGGATGGAGATGCTGGGAGTGTGTAGGGTTATCTCCGGACATTGATGAGAGTGATAAGCAAGGGCCGCCAGTTTGATGTGGCGGACTACATTTGGAATGACATGGTTAACATATCCTGTAGACCCAACAGATCTTGTGGGTATGCCCCATATCTGATGTTTGTGATCGAGAAGGTCACCGGGATTGAATTCGTCAAGGATGTGGAGCATCTACCCTTGAGGCCTCAGATTCTTTAGAAGCCAAGTATCCAGGCTGCTCCCTCGCTGGCCTCCAGTCCTGAGGCATCGGCAAGAAGGACTGAAGATGCAAGAGCTGCCCCTGCCAGTAGGGCAGCCCCTCAAAGTGGATCAGCCAGTGGGATCTACAAATACCTAGCTGCCATCTTCGCATCCTGCAAAAAGGCCGAAGTGAAGGCCCATAAGCTCAACAAGAGAAGAAAGGAAGATATGAAGTATGTGAAGGCAAATGAGAAGCAAATTTGCCACAAACTGGAGATCGAACCCATTGGGTCTACAGTAATCTCTGAAGATTCAGACTCAGAGTTCACCGAGCTCGGGCCCTTGACCACCTCCGAGCTTGCCTACTTTGGCATTGGGGGCTCGAGTGACTCCGCACCTCCTCCTCCTCCTCCTCATCAGGCTGAAGATGAAGATGACAAAGACGACGATGAGATAACTGACAACGAAGAGTGAAGACCTTAGGACCCTCCTCTCCTTCTTTTTGGTGTCTTGATGCCAAAGGGGGAGAGATTGAGGGGGAGTCTTAGCCTTAGCTGTAGGATGCGAGGAGAGAGCTCTCTTGTATGCTTTTTTACTATTTTGTGGGTTGTAAAGCTTTAACTATGTTCTTAAGTTAATTATGGTTCAGTGATGCAATGTTATGATCCTTTGAGAAGTATTTGTTGAAATCTGTGATTTTGCTCCTAGAATGTCATATATGCTTGCTTTTGGATAAATAATGTCCATTATGTCATTCTCATTGTTTCAATATACTTAGTCATGCATCCAACCATAAAGAATGCACATATGGATTATATTTTCATTGCTTGATGTATTTTAGACCCATATGTGCATGCTTTATGAAAATCTAAATTTTTATCACATTTTGTGAAATCTCAATTGGTTGTCATCAATCACCAAAAAGGGGAGATTGAAAGTGCATCTAGGAATCCCTTGTGGGTTTTGGATGATTTATGACAAGCAAATGAGATCCTAACCTATTTGTTGAGATGAGCACAGGTTTCAATAGCAAAACAAGCAAAGTGCCAAAAAGAAGGGAGAATGAGGAGCAAAGTGGAAATGAGCTCAAGAAATAAGAATAGTAGATCATTGTGTATGGAGTGTGTTAAGGAAACAAACCCCAAGAGCTCAATCACAATTAAACACACACATTGCACAAAGTAATACAGGACCGGGCTAGTCCGAAAGTAGCCGGACTAGTCCGATATCCTCTCTGCAAAAAATCGGAAAAGTCCGATATCCATCGGACTAGTCCGATATCTCTCTGACTAGATTTGGACTAGTCCTCCCTAATGTGGACTAGTCCACAAAACACTTCACAAGTCACACAAAATTGGACAAGTCCAATCACCACCGGACTAGTCTGATATTCGTTCTGTTCGAAATCAGACAAGTCCGATATTAGAATGGACTAGTCTGAAAAACCCTCTGACCTAAATCGGACAAGTCCTCCAAGTGCGGACTTCACCAATTCACTTAGGGTTTCACATGTCCGGACAAGTCCGATAACTATCGGACTAGTCCGAAGATTTCCAGAAGCGAAATCGGACAAGTCCGCTCCTAGACGGACTAGTCCGATATTTCGGGACACTTAGGATTTGCTATACACAGCACACCGTCTAGTCCGGTGCCCACCATAGACTAGTCCGATCTTTCTAAACCCTAACGGTAACTTTTAGAAACCCCATATAAATAGAGGTGCACGGCCCAACTTTAAACACTCTCTCAAACCCTAGCGCCGTCACACCTCCCAAGAGCCTCAAAAATCACATCTCTCCACGAAATTAGGTGCAACAAAGATCAATCCTTTGAGGATTCACTCTAGATCATTGGAGAGACACGTTCAACACTCATTGATCTCTTGGTTTGATTCTCTAACACACTCCTGTGATTTCATTGTAATCTTTTGAGTGTGTTCTTGGTGGCATTTTGTGTTGTAATCTAAGGGAGCTCTGAACGTGTGAGAAGGCCCCTTTGAATTCGATTATTCACCCCTTTGTGATAAGTGGAAGAGGATTGGCCTTCGTGGCGATCCGACGAGGGTAGGGTTGGAGAAGACCCAGTCCTTTTGTGGACTCCTCAACGTGGATGTAGGTTTCCTCTGTGGGAACCAAACCACAGGATATTACTCTTGTTTTCTTGTTTTCTGTTCATCGTTCTTACATTATATCAATCTAGGGTTTCAATTAATCTTGCTCACTTTACATTGAAATATCAAATTTAAGATTGACTTGTGATATACTCTAGTACATAATCTTGCAACACATAAATTACAAGTATATTTCCGCCGCTACACCCTAGAATCAAACCTAATAAATCAAACTTGATCAACCTAGTCCGTACACACCGAACTAGTCCGCACTTTAATGGACTAGTCTGATATCTCTGGTTTTGAACTGGTTGTTAAGTGTTGCAGGTTCCGACAAATTTCAAAAAGGCCTATTCACCCCCCCTCTAGGCCACATTCAACTATGGACTGCAAGAAATTGATAGTTGATTGCTTGTTTATTGTCACAATTAGAGTTGCTTCTGGCCACTTGCTGAACTTGTCGATGGCGACATATAGGAACTTGTAACCTCCGGCGGCTCTTGGGAAAGGTCCCAAGATATCCATACCCCACACGGTGAATGGCCATGTCAGAGGTATCATTTGTAGAGGTTGAGCTGGTGTGTGAATTTGCTTCGCATGGAACTGGCATGCTTCACATTTGTTCACTAGCTCAGTTGCATCCTGTAGTGCTGTAGGCCAGAAAGAAAAATGCCGGAAGGCTTTACCGACCAGCGTGCGGGAAGACACGTGGTTCCCACACTCGCCTCTATGGATTTTCGTGAGGAGCTCGCGGCCTTCTTCCCTTGTAATGCACCGCATTAGGACGCCGTTGGCACCACGCCGATAGAGATCCCCTTCTACCAGTGTGTATATTTTAGCCAATCGACTATCCGGTCAGCAGATACATTGTCCTCAGGAAGGATGTTGTCTTTCAAGTAGCTCCTGATCTCCGAGATCCATTCATTGGAGCTAACTTGAGCTTCTGAGTCTTGCGTTCTAGGTTGCTTGAAGCTTCCTGCAGCACCTACGACCCTTGAAGGATGCCATGGTAACAGGGCTATCGGGACCGCCAGCTTTGAGGTGCTGGTCTTGCCCCCTTCGCTCAGTTCAGCAGGCTGAGCTGTTGGTCTTGACAATCTCCGGACGAAGGTTCTGTCGAGAACTGGAGCTCCGGTTGAAGCTTTCGTCGAGAGTTCGTCTGCTTCAGCATTATTGAGACGCTAGACATGGCAAAGATCCAGGACTTCGAAATCCTTCTGAAGCTTCTGGACTTCAAGAAGATATGCAGCTAGTTGGGGGTTGTTGCAGCAGCATTCACCTTTTACTTGTTTTGTAACAAGCTGTGAATAACCCTTTACCAACAGCTGCTTGACACCATATGATAGTGTCACCATGAGCCCATAGATTAATGCTTCATACTCTGCCATGTTATTGGTCGCCTTGAAGTCAAGGTGAACCATGTATTTGACCTTCTCCCCGGTCGGAGTGAGGAGAAGGATTCCAGCTCTGGACCCCTGCTTCTGCACGGAGCCTTCGAAGTAGAGAGTCCAGTGAGGCTCTGTGAAGACCAGAGCCTTATGTTCTGGCTTCTGCTCACTGGGGCCCCCAGGATTTGATGGAGAAGGGGTCCATTCTGCCACAAAGTCTGCCAATGTTTGACTCTTGATCGCTTGTCTTGGGACGAATTCGAGATCAAACTCGGCCAATTCCGCTGCCCACTTTGCAATGTTCCCAGTAGAGTTGGGGTTATGCAAGATTGTACGAAGTGGATAAGAGGTTACCACTGAAATCTTGTGAGCTTGGAAGTAGTGATGAAGCTTCCTAGAGGCAATAAGAACTGCATAGAGCAGCTTATGCACCTCTAAGTATCGAGTCTTGTCATCATGAAGTACTTCAGTGATGAAGTATACTAGGCGCTGGACTGTCCGGACCCCTCCAGGAGGGGCCCGGAGCTTCCTCCTCATCAACCCGGACCCTCCCGGAGGGGTCTGGAGCTTCTTCGGGGACCTCCCGCTTCTTGCTTGGAGAACCCGGAGCTTCTTCTGGAGTGACCCGGACCTTCCCAGAAGGATCCGGATCTTCTTGTTCGGCAACAGTAACTCCTTAATTTGAAGGAGGTTGATCCTATGGCGTCTCGCCTCGAGGATTCGGGTCTTGGGGCTGAGACCCAGACTCGCCTTCAGGTAGTTCTGGACCTTCCCGGAGGGGTCTGGATTCCTGAACTGGGGATGGTTCTGGTCTTTCCGCAACCAGGACCATGCTGACAACTTTGTCAGTTGCTGAAATGTAAAGCAGAAGTGGCTCACCAGGATTTGGAGCTACCAAAGTTGGTAGAGTTGTGAGAAGTTGCTTTAGCTCTTGGAAAGCCTTTTCTGCTTCTTCAGAGCATTGGAATGGTCCGGACTTCCTCAATAATTTGAAGAAATGTAGCGCCCGTTCCGCCAATCTTGAGATGAACTGGCTGAGGGATGCTAGACACCCAGTTAGCTTCTGGACATCCTTGATGCGAGTTGGTGGCCGCATGTCTTCAATAGCTTTAATCTTCGCCAGATTCGCCTCTATTCCTTGATGGTTCACCAAGAATCCAAGAAGCTTTCCGGAGCTAACCCGAAAGACACACTTGTCTGGGTTCAGCTTTGTGCGTGTGATTCGCAACTTGTCGAGGACAGCTTGCAAGGTGTCAAGAAATGACTCCTTGTTCTTGATCTTGACGACGATGTCATCGACGTACACTTCCACTACATCTCTGATAAGCTCTCCATACGTTTTGTACATAGCTCGCACAAATGTTGAAGCAGCGTTTTTGAGACCGAATGGCATGGCAGTGTAACAATATAACCCATCAACTGTGATGAAAGCGGTATGCTCTTCATCTTCCCTAGACATTCTGATTTGATGATACCAAGAATATGCGTCTAGGAAACACAATAATTCACACCCTGAGGTGGAATCCACTATATAATCTATTCTAGTTAGTGGGAATGGATCCTTTGGGCATGCCTTATTAAGTGTTGTGTAGTCGATACACATCCGAAGCTTCCCACCGGCCTTAGGTACAACGACTGGGTTTGCCAGCCATTTTGGGTGGAAGACTTCCCGGATGAATCATGCTTCGAGCAACTTCTTCACTTCTTGACGTATGAAGTTTTGTCGCTCTACTGATTGCTTCTGAGGCTTTTGATGTACAGGCCAAGCGTCGGGATAAATCTTCAAATTGTGCTCAATTACTTCCATAGGGATCCCAGGCATTTGTGACGGTTGCCAGGCAAACACATCGACATTAGCCCAGAGGAAAGTTATGAGCGCGGGTTCCTATTTGTCGTTTAGACCTCCCAATATACGAGTGGGCTGAGCAGCGTCAGAACCAATTTGGACGACTTTGACGGGAATGTCAGTGTCGCCGCTTGGTTGCACACGAGGTGCGGAAGTCGAGCCTCGATGACGAATGCTCGGGGGCTTCGGAGCTTGCTCCTTTTCGGATTCTTCTTCCTGCGATGTAGCAAGCGCGTGGAGTTCTTCCAGAGCAGAAACTCCAACAGTGCGATCCTCGCAGATCCAGAGAACGTCTGAGGGTGTTGGCATCTTGAACACCAAGTAGCCATAATGAGCAGCAGTCATGAATTTGTACAAAGCTGGCCTGCCCAAGATGGCGTTGAATGGTAAGTTGATCTGTGCCATGTCAAAAACCAACTTCTCGGTCCTATAATTCTCCCGAGTCCCGAAGGTCACCGGGAGAGTAATGGCACCGAGTGGAGTTATGGCCCCCAGACCTACTCCGGAGAAAGGTCGAGAGGGGCGAAGATCCGAAAGTCGGAGCTGAAGCTTGACAAAGGCTTTGAAGCTTATGAGGTTCAGCCCCGAACATCCGTGCACCATTACGTGGTGGAGCTGGATGTTATTGATGGTCGGAGATACCATCAGTGGAATTTGGCCAGCTCTGATCATGTTCCGAGGGCAGTCCGAAGCATCAAAGGTGATGGCAGTATCCATCCACTTCCGATGAGGCTCCGCCCTGGCGGTGGGAGCTACAGAGGCCATGTTCCCCCGCATTGTCTTGAGGACACGGCGGGAAGTGATGTCCCACGAACCACCAAAGATGGTGTTCAAGGTCTTCCGACGCTCGTTGTCGGAGACGTCGGAGTCGTCGTCAACGGAGGTGTAAACAGCCTTCAAGACCTTTTTGGGGTCCTAAAAGCCTAACTCCTCTTCAGCCGGAGCTTCTTCGACTTTTTGTTTTCCTTCCCTTTGACGGAAAGGTGCTTCTTCTCGACGCTTATTGTAGCGCTCGGCGAGATTCTGGACCTCTCTGCAGTTTTCCAGGTTGTGGCTGTCTGTCTTGTTTATGGGACACCACATTTGGGAGCTGTCACCGTCTTCAGGCGACGGTCGAGGTAGTTTCTCGGGGCGTGACCCCCGGTTACCCGGAGCTGCGGCAGCAGCGGCAGTAGGTGTGCCGGCCGATGGCTTCTTCTTGCCGTTGGACTTTTTCTTCTTTTTGCCACTCCCGAAGGTAGTGACTTCACCCTTGGATGATTTTTTGTTGGCCTCCGGAGGTGGTTGGGAGTGCATTTCATGGCCCTCTGCAGCCTTGGCGCACTTGTCTGCCAAGTTAAAGAGTTTCGTGACGCTGGTGACTTCCTTGGTCGCCAGCTTCTCCAGCATTTTCTTGTCTCGAATTCCCTGTCTGAATGCTACAATAACAGAGGCGCTTGAGATAGAAGGAATGATATTTCGTACTTGGGAGAACCTCTGGATGAAAGATCGCAAGGACTCTCCCCCTTTTTGCTTGATAGCAAAAAGATCTAGTTTTGTTCCTGGTCGGGTGTATGAGCTCCCGAAATTGGCGGTGAACTGTTGGCACAACTCCGCCCAACTATTGATGGAGTCAGGCGGGAGGCTCATGAACCAAGACCTGGTGGTCCCAGTCAAAGCCACAGGGAAATAATTGGCTATCATGGCCTCATTGCCCCCAGCCGCAAGGATAGCGGTGGAGTATATTGGAAGAAATTTGGCGGGATTTATAGTCCTGTCATATTTCTTTGGCAAATGAGGTCGGAACTTCTGCGGCCATCTAACCATGCGTAGGTGCATGGCCAAGGCAGAACAGCCTCCTCCTACTCCCTCAGGAGCAGGACTGTCCCAAGCCTCTCGCCTCTCGCGAGCACGCTCGATGTGGACGCGGTCGTCCTGTTGTTGGTAATGATGATCGAGCTCCGCCCGAAGGTCATGAGTCGAAAGCTTCGTTATCGTGTGAGTACGTCGCGCCCCAGAAGGCAGCTATGTCTCCTGTTGAGATGTAGCACGCCTCCCGTGCTGTGAAGCTTGCGGACCGAGTCTACCCGACAAGGTCCGATGATGCGATGGGGCCTGCCCCGGGGGGGGGGGGGGGGGGAGGACCTTGATTGCTGATGCAATCGGCTGCTGCTGCAACCAGATGATCCACATCAGCTCTCCACTGCTCCATCGCACCCTGGGGTGCTCTTGGAGGTGGTGGACGTTGGAGAAGAGCACGCGCAGCATTAAGCGTGTGTTCAGGGTTGTTGTTCGCCGATGTAGTGATTGATGCGGACGCCCCATCTCACTGTCCAGCTTGATTCACCGGAGCGGACGGTGGTGGTGGTGGTATGACTCCTGCTGGAGCCACAACACTTGCTGGCTGCTGCATGTTGGAGGGATTGCCTCCAGCAGGTTGCACAACATGGTTACCGTTGGATGATCCAGCGGTAGAATTCACCATCTTTGAATCTCAGGCGCTGTGACCTCTACCTGGCGCGCCAACTGTCAGAGTCTGGTTTTGGCAATTCTACCGATACTACCGTTGGCAGCCCACGAAGTTTCTTAGTTCGGTTGGGGCGCGCGGAAGTTTAGAACAAGATGGCGATTTGACATGACAATTTACGTGGTTCGGGCCGCCTGAGCATAATACGCTACTCCACGAGTGTGTGTTGTTGTTGTATTGAGCGTCTGAGCGCTTGTGTGTGAAAGACTAGAGTGTCTGGGAGCCTCTCAACCTGTCTTAGGCGCGTGTGAAAGTGTCCCTATGTATCGCTCAGCCAGTCCTTTTATAGTATAAGGACTGGTCATTACATCATCAGCCTGGCCCGACATGTGGCCCTTGCGGTTACTAACGCTTAATACACAATTAATGTACTTAATTCCCCTTAACAGCGTGGTAACGCGCCTTGATAGTGGTGTTACTGGTATTAAGGGTCCTCCGATCATGTTTCATTAAGATAGCATTAATGACACATAATCAGGTCTTCGAGTCTTTAATGTCCCTTGAAGGTCTGAGCCGTTGGAGGTCCACCAATCTGTCTGTTGAGGTTGAAGGTCCGACGGTTGGACGCGTGGCAGCTCCAGAGCTTACCGTCTTGGACGAGTAGGTTTGGTGCTGTTGTACACGTGTCGGTACTGGAGCTTCCCTCTGTCGGGGGTTAGGTCCGGGGGTGCCACACAGGTATCTAGTCCGGAGTTTTCCCATGTATGGAATGTAGCTCCGGTTTTATGATACACGTGGCGACACTAGGACTAACCAAAGAAGGAAGGCAGGTCCGGTTTCATGTGACACGTGGGGCCTTCGGAGGTCTTCAACTCAGATAGGTGGAGTTCCTTTGCACTCTTCGTGGTTCCAAGGGGTATCCGGTACGCAAGGTACCTACACCGTCCGTGATGACCAGTTCAAGCTTTACTCGGGTCCCCCCTCGTGCGGTGTTGAAACGCGACCACGTTTCTTGAGACGTGTTCTCCTCGAGGATGGTCTGTATAAAAACATACAGGGCGTTAGTTTTGTGACAGGTATATTATATTATGACTGCCTATCGTGCTGCCTGTGAGGCCTCGCCCTGTTGTGGCGCTATTTATGTGAATTGTGAATGTGTGTCTTTTGCAGGTACACTAACCGCGTTATCCGTAGCTCTAGTAGAAAATGTTTGCGAATGAACATCATTAGTGCCACCATTGAGACGTATGCCAGAATACCGGTTTAGAATTTTCTTTGGTGAGGATGTAGTACCGACATGTATCCTATCGATGCATTACTTAATGTTGCTGAAAAATGGACTCAAGAAGATGTAAGAATACCAATATTAGTTATCTATATCTGATTTTGAACTAGGTTTCAAAATTGGAGTAGGTTTGGACTCAAAAGTTTCAAAAACCAGAGTGTCCTGTTTTCTGCCAACAAATGACCTGATTTTGAAAATGCAGAACTCCCAATAGAATGATCCAATAAAGGAGAGATATACATGGATGGTAATATTTGAGAATCCTCTACAAAACTTTCTTTTGACCTGCAGGACAGAATCCCCAAAGAACATAGTTAAATCTTGAAGTTTCCAAAACCTGCCAAATCTGGACAGACATTAGGACAGTTTCTGGATGTTGTACCATTTTTGACATATCTCTTAGTACAAACATCGATGTCTTCATGTAATACATTTCTGAAATCCTTGCGATGATTATTACAATGTTGCAATTTAAAGTTTTGGTAAATTTTGATATTATTGTAAAATTGTGGCCAAATCCACAATATACAAAGGAGGTGCTGTCAAAATTTTTCTGGAAATCTTGAAACTTTGTCAAACTTTCAAAATTCATATCTCCTCAACCAGAGATACTATGAAGTCAAATAAATACTTTCCAGAAATCGCTTGAAGTATTCTACAACTTTTATTCTCACTCCAATTTAGATTAGTGATTTGATCAATAGAACAGAAACTGTCTCAGAGTGCATAATACAGGAATATATTTCTGTACTTTGCAGTGTTTTGATCATAACTTGTTATACACGACTTACAATGAATTGTGGGATACATTTACGAAAATCCACTTATGCTTCAACTTTGTAGTTTTGAGCTTTGGAGGATTTGAATCGGAAATGCTCCAAAGCTCAAAACTACAAAGTTTTTCGCAGCATAAGTTGAAAATCTTAAGACTTATGCTTCAACTTCGACTTTTGCAGCTTTACATAATAGTTACATTGAATCATTTTGCCTGTCTTTTCGCAAAACATGCTTATGGTTGTTTTTCAGAAGATGTATTCGGAAGAGTATATCCTTTACTACATGTATGAGTAAATGCAATGATACCATGTTATAAAACGACACTAAGCTAAGGGCAGTATACTGTCCAGCCTTGCAGACAAAAAAAATTTGGTAGTACAGAGAAACATGATGGTTCACAGTTAATTTCATATCTTATTTAACACGTCAACTTCTGTAGCTAACAGGAACAGAGAAGACATGTAAAACATAGACAACATCAATGTGCAACCTATAGTGTTTCTGATGTGCTGGTATGAGAAAACACTATTAACCTTATTGTAAGCCCTAGAATAATTTGATGGACCTGAAAACTAACTTTCCAGCACACCCATCATATCTGCAGTAGCTTGTAAAAAAATTCAGTCCTGTTACTCATGTAAAATTCATTTTGTTGCAGATTTAATACAATGCAGAAGCAACCAAAAAAGATGAAACCAGCCATGCTAAATGCAAAAAATAAAGAGGGAGGAGTTTGTATAACCTTAGCACACAAGTCCTTCGATTCAGTAGCAGAAGAATTATCGCTGTTGATATTGTTCAGCCCTCTCGTGCTTCTAGCTGTTTAGGGAATAAAAGCAACACATTAACGAATTTTCCCCAACTACAAGTCACCCACACAACGTAAACCCATAGGCCGGGTACTTTAATTTAATACCACATCAATAACAAAATGTTACAATTGACTGTATAATACAATGCAACAACAAAACCACTCTTAACTCTATGTCATCCATCTAGAGTACATGAATCTATCATTCAAGTGTAATGAACGAGTACTTCAAACCAAGCTATTGCAATTCAATTCCTAGTACTTCTTTTGTTAAGGCAATACGACAAACACATAACAAGCAGCCAATGAACACATACTGCTGAGCAAGATGCAGCAAGTGAACGCAATGACCTGGATCAAGCGGCAGCAAGCTAGGGTTTCGGGGTGGCACGCCGGTACCAAGAGAAAGCGAGAGGGGTCGAGAGTGTGAACTGAGTGGAGATGGCGAGTTCTTCCCATAGCTTCCGCCCGGGGCAAGTCAACATGGCGCAACGGCGGTGACCAGCTGCGGCGCACGGCGGGGGGGTGGGGGGAGGGGGGAGGGGAGGGAGGTGGTTGCGTACCTCGATGGTGCAGTCCTCCTCGGTGGATGGCGGCGGCCCTAGGCGACGGCTTCGACCACGGCGGCGGAGGTGGAGACGCGAGGCGGCGAGTGTGACGCCCGGTTCCGAAAATGAACCAAGCTAACGCATATGTGTGCCCAGGATGTTCATCACACATACACGAGTGCAATCACAAAAGAGTATACAGAAAATTACCACAAGACAAGATTAGTTAACCAAATTTTATTACACAAACCATATTATCCTCGAATACAAGCTCTAATGAATATTAATGACAAGTTCAACTAATGCAGCGGAAATAAACTAATTAAGCAAACTAAGCAACTAAGCATAAGCAATAGGGTATATATGCGCAGCTCCAATCAACACCACAGGCAAAGCTGACGGTAGACACGGCCTAGAACTCCGCATTATCGCCATTAAAATCCCAGTCCTGACCTGCAACTGTTGGGGGGGGGGGGGGGGATTGCAAGAGTGAGTACATGTCGTACTCAGCAAGTGTGGAAAGTATGACATGTGGCTGAATCAAATGACGACAATAATAATGGCAAAGTGCTGAAAAGTACAGTAAAACATTTGAAAAGCAATATATTATATGTATGTGAAGTAATCCCATCATAATCACGAGTAATACCATAATACCAAACTGAATTCATTACCATCATCAATAAGTCCAGATTTCACCATCGTCAATAACCATACTCAATACCAGAAATTAATCCATAACCATCCATAACCATTACCAAACCATAACCATCTCAAATTCCAATTTTCCTCTAATCATGGAAGTTTTCCAGGTGCTCATAACCGGGAGCACGGCTATCATGATAGTTTTATTTGACACTCTGCAGAGTTTAGGGGTGGGCATTCGGTTAATTCGGTTAATTCGGTTCGGTTAATTCGGTTAATGGTTAATTCGGTTAATAGAAATCGATAACCGAATATGACCGAACAAAAACATTAACCGCACAATTCGGTTGCGGTTAATTCGGTTCGGTTAATCGGTTAACCGAATTAACCGCATATAGATTAAAACACAATTTAAACATAAAAATAAATAAAGAAAATTTGAAATTTTGAATAATAAAACAACATGAAATCAACTCAAACATAAAAGACCAATATATAAGTTAATATACAAGCATACATCCATGTTTGATAAATTATAAACCAAGAGAAACAAAAATAGACATGGACAAATCACATAAAATTCGGTTAATTCGGTTAATTCGGTTAATCGGATTAAAAACCGAATTATTAACCGAAAACCGAATGGCGAAAAAATCATAACCGAACCGATAACCGAAAACCGAATTAACCGAAAATTTCGGTTAATTCGGTGCGGTTAATTTCGGTTAACGGTTATGCGGTTAACCGCGCCCACCCCTAGCAGAGTTTGT
The DNA here is from genome assembly GCA_036927565.1 of Tuctoria greenei. NCBI lineage: Eukaryota > Viridiplantae > Streptophyta > Magnoliopsida > Poales > Poaceae > Tuctoria > Tuctoria greenei. Next base: position 57,229,564 of record JAYESD010000010.1, read on the forward strand.
ACCTCTTTACCCACGTGTTCGTGATTTCATCACCCTTCGGCGACTAAGAACCTCCCTTATACCCATGACCCATCGGTCACATTACACACTTCCGTTGGTGTGTGGCCAAGAGATCACAAAATAGCCTTTACAAAGGGATTACTAGCCTATTTAGACCCCACTGAGGTTTCACCGGTGGCGATGTCTCCCGCAGAGCACATCTTCAACCAAGGGCACCCTCTTGAGCCATTCGGATCCCAGGGTAGTCCCACCAATCATCAACAAACCCAATCCGACTACCCCTTCCCCGAGCATCCACAATGGTCCAAACAGCACTAGCAAAGCCCTAATTAATCAGCTACGCCGCACCCATAACTTGGCCTCGTGGTGGCACTGTAGTCCTGGCTTATTCTCGCATGAACCGGTCCTTAGATCTAAAGCAAGCAAACCACCATAACATCCAACCCATCCACATACCAGGCTTGCGTAGATCATCCATTACCATACCATGTTTAACCAGTTCATGTTAACCATAATCTCATCCATGCATAATTAAATTGAGTGATATAGTTGTTTCCCATCCCATTTGATTAAGCGAAGCAAAAAGGTAAAAACCCTTCGCGACTCTCTACCATAAATTCCAGGTGACAAGGGTGGTTTAGCAAATCTAGTAAACTTCCTACCATAGGATTTCCCATCAATTTGACACAAGCATGCAGTTTTGCAAACAAAACATTTATTTTAAAAACAGGATCAATATGCTTCAAGGACACTTGCCTTGCTCTTGCTGTTGATTAGGGTCAAAGCCTTCAAACTCTTGATGTTGTAGATCCTCCGTGGCACTCTCTAGCGCAAATCCGTCTAATCCACACAATAAACATACAAGACAAGAAACACAATCAAAGAGTGCACAAATATTACTCAATATGACATGACATGCATGATTGATGCAAATGCAAGGTAGGACTTGTTAATTGATTGATTTTAATGATAACTAACTAGTTCTAATAGCTTTTAACAAGTTTATACAGGTTTGGATTCGATTAGATCAAATTTTAGAACCAATTCAACACAATTTTAACTAGAAAGATCGGACTAGTCCGCTAGGGACCGGACAAGTCCGCACTTGACGAGATCAGCAGATTAGGGTTTTCTAGATCGACGTAAATTCAGAGATTAGGGGTTGAATTCGCATAAGAATAAGAGAATATAAGGTATAACAGGTGTTTAGAACTCCAATGAACCAAGAAACTTGGAGGTAACACTTGGATCTTGATGATCTAGGGTTGGTGATGAACTTGGAGATGAATTGGTGGTGAAGAACGAAACTTGGTGGAGATCTTGATCCTCTTCCGTTTCCTCCTCTTCTTCTCCTTGCTTGGGATCTTCTCCTCCCTCCTTGGTGGTGGCTCTCCACGAACTAGGGCTTGGGTGGGTGGAAAAGTGGCAAATAGATATCAAACCAAGGGGTGGAGCTGTTTATATAGAGGTGGAGGCTAGGGTTAGATGGATTTCGAGTTTTGGGATGAGTAGAGGCCGGTTTAGAGTCCCACATGGGCTCTAAAAGAGTTGGGCACGACGTCCCTAGGCCCAGTTAACGTGAAACCCAAGAAACAAGTCGTAAAACAAAAGGTCAATCTCGGAGTCACGAAATATCGGACAAGTCCGGACAGGACCGGACTAGTCCGAAGTCGTCCAGAGAGAAAATCGGACAAGTCTGGCCTAAAATCGGACAAGTCCGATCTTAGTCAGAAAGGAAAACGGACAAGTCCGCTGGGACACCGGACTAGTCCGGAAAAGTCCAGGGACTTAGCAAATTTTCAAGGATTCATGGAACATCGGACTAGTCCGCACAAGTTCGGACAAGTCCGAAGTTTTCCAGGGGCAAATATCGGACTAATCCGCAGCAAAAACGGACAAGTCCGTTTCTAGACAGAGATAAATCAGACTAGTCCTCAGCAAAACCGGACTAGTCCGCACTTTCCTACATTTTTAAGTGCGGTTTTGCTCCAAATCAATTTTAACTTGTTCCTCTTGTTATGGGTTAATGTTAAACATGTATATGAGTGTATGCAAGGCATGATGCATGAAAATGAGGGTGTTACAGCGAGGCAGGCCGCGGTGAGCTCTCGGCGCGAAAATAGAACACGGGAGCAAATGAGGACCGAGCAGCACAGGGGGGTCGGAAAATAATCCCTAATTGATGATGGTTTAGGTTAACCGTCGTCTATAAGGGTTAATAGACGACGGCCATAAGACAACGTCGTCTATAATGTCTCGTGCGGGGCCAGATTTTGGCCCATATTGACGAGGGCCTCTTTTTTCGACGGCCAACCGTTGTCTATAAGGGCCAAAACGTTATAGATGACGGTAGTACTGTAACCGTCGTCAATTAAAGACCAATTGACGACAGTTGTTTCTAGCTGTCGTCAATTAATTAATTGAGGATGGCCCCATCGTCAATAAATGTAGGCGTCGTCTATTGTTGTGATTCCTGTAGTGAAATAGAATGCTGCTGAAATTTTTCCAGCAGGTCTGTCCACTTTGAATTGTTATAACTTTTTATCCATAACTGATCTGTAGGTAAGTGAATACTTTTTGGAAATATGTTCAAGTTAACTTCAACTCTTATTTTTGGCTCGATGCATGAAAATGCTTTTAACATGATCAAAGTTTTACTGAAAATGGTCCAGTCGACCAGAGAAAAGTGACCAGTCAAGCTAATTTTTTTGGGAGGGTATTGAACATGGAGTTTGTTATAACTTTTATGAGTTTATAGCACACGCATTTTATGTTATCCTCTGTTGCGGTTAAAAGCTATACTGCTCCTTTTAACTTTTCTTTTCATTACAATATTTTTGATATGCTTATATCTAACTTCAAGATTTCTGTCAAGTTAGTCTATCCATGTTTGCCGGTCCGAATATCGACGTTATCGGTGGTTTTGATCCGGCAGATCTCCCGACACTACTAAAGTGTTAGAGGAGTTTGAGGTTCGGTGTAGGCGCGCGGAGATTCAAGAAGGTGAAGTGTTAAGTGACACAAGAGACACGAAGATTTACGTGGTTCGGGCCGCCTGAGCGTAATACCCTACTCCATGGGGTGTTGGTGTTGTATTGGATGTATGTGCTCAATGTCAGTTGAGCGTGTAGAGTGAGCGTGTCTCCAGTGAGTGTCCTCTATGTATCATCGGCCTGTCCTTTTATAGTACAAGGGCAGGCCGTTACAAGTTAGCCTGGCCCGACATGTGGCCCTGGCGGTTATTGATATTGATACACATTCAACACGATTAATTACCCTTAATGACCGAGTTATGGGCTTTGAAAGCATCGTTACTGGTAATTAAGGTCGTCCGATCATGTGTCATTAATATAGTATTAATGACACTTAATCGGGTCTTGAAGTCCTTGATTCCCCTTTGAAGATCTGGAGCCGTTGGGGAGTCTTCCGGAGGTTAGAGGCTGAAGATCCGACGGTTGGACACGTGGCAGCACTGGAGCACACTGTGGGGAACAGATAGGTCCGGTCCCACCTGACACGTGTCAGTTCTGGAGCTTCCCTCGGTCTGGGGTTAGGTCCGGGGGTGCCATTTCGGTACATAGCCTGGAGCTTCCCCCTTGTGGGCGGTAGCTCCGGTTTGATAGTACACGTGGCGACCTTGGGACTAACCATGTTGGAGAAGCGGGTCCGGTTATGTCTGACATGTGGGCCTCCGAAGGTCTTCAAATCAAGTAGATGATATTCCCTTGAGATCTTTACAATCCCAAGGGGTATATGGTACCCAGGGTACCGACAGTGGCCCCCTGGGCCCACCTCTGGGGAAGACCCATTGGGTGAGGTCATTCCGCCAGAGGTGGGTCCATCCTTCGACTTTTGAACTTCAAAGATCTTCGGATGTGCTGTTGGTGATAGTTTGGAGTTAAATCCTCGCCATGTGGCATATCCTGTGTGCGGCAAATGAGATCTTTGGCGTGCGGATCTCACGCAATTGAAGGTCGCCGGTTCCCGTTACAAAAATCGTATCGGTTCCACGCGCCTTGTCAGGCCGCCGTCTTCGGGCTTCCCGCCTCATGATGACAACCGTTCGCCTGGGTAAGTACCTCGGCTTGATCGTCGGGGTGGTCCCGTGCCCTCTTGTCATCGGCTGGGTGGAATTTTTTAGTAGTATCTTCGACTTCCTTGCGGTTTCCATCCAAGCATTGCGAGGGCTTACTTAAGAAGGAAAGCGCGCACCGTCTGGGGTTCTTTACGCCTCTCATCTGATCTTGCGCTCAAACTCCCAACTTGTGCTTGCTTTTCCTCTCTTGCCTTGCTGTGCCGCGACGGAGTTGGGTCTCCGCGAGAGCCGTTTGAAGACCGAAGGTGACCTGAAGAAGGTTCGGGCCCTCATGGGATGGTCCCCGGACTTCTTCAACCGCCGAGTCCGCACCAAGGGAGAGCTCCCATTCGAGAAGGAGCACGCCGGCGAGATGGTGTACTTCTCTTCGTACGCCATGGTGGGGTTGATCCCACCTTTTTCCTCCTTTTTCTTGATGCTGCTAGACTTTTATGGTCTGCAGTTGTACAACCTTGGCCCCCACTCCATTCTTCTTGTGTCTATCTTCGTCCACTTTTGTGAAATGTGGATGGGCATCCCCCCCTACATTGAACTTTTCTGGACCTTCTTCACCCTCCATACCACCGGTAGGAGTAATGAGTACCTTGGCTTCTACTACTTCGTGAAGTGCAAGAAGTGCCCATTCAAGTACCTCCGGTCGTTTCCCTCTGGAAAGTGGGATGACTGGAAGAAGGACTGGATAGTCATCCGGGTGGAGGAGCACTAGAAGCTGGAGCTGCCAGGATCTGCTCCAGTCTGGATTGAAGCTCCAGTGCTGTCGGACGCCTTCAACCCTGCTCTGACCAGGATCTGCCAGTGCGTGGAGGGAGTATTAACTCCTCAGGCGGTATTTTGCAACTTCCTGGTCAACAGGTGGGCACCACTGAAGAGGAGAGAAAAACTCGCTTGGGCCCTCTACAGCGTGATGGACGACGACCGGGTCGAGACCGAACTGAAGTTCAACATGGCGGGGGCAACCTTGGAGTTACATCTCAAGAAGTTCCAGCACGGCATCGACGTTGTGAGTGATGACATGACCCCGCCATCAGCCTTTCTCCCTCTGAACGTTGAAGTAGAGTTCAGCAGGGAGCTCTGACGGACGATGCCGGTGCTTGACGACCTTGGTGTTGTCGAGAGAAGATCGACCTCCAGGGTGGTGATCCCTGGGGCTTCCGAAGGTGGCTCCGACCCTGCCCTGAAGCCAAGGGTCGAGGTCGTCGGCAAGGGCAAGGAGCCGGCGGACGAACCCTTGAGCCGGAAGAGGAAACTGCAGCATGCCGACGGAAGGTCCGTTAGCCCTGCAACCTCTGCATCAGCTCCTTCTCCCCGAAGGGGGAGGTCTTCTACAACTTTGGCGACTGTACCCGCAGCGGCGTCTTCTCGGGGTGCTAGCTCCGGGCATGCGACTCAATCACCAGGGCCAGTTGAGGCCTCTAGGTCCGGAGGTCCTTCCCGGTCGAGGAGGGCCTCGACTAAGGAAGTGCCCGTGACTGCAACGAGTTCCGGGGGCCTTCCGGAGCTTCCACGCCGGCTGCGGCTATGGTCAGCCCAGAGCGCCCGGGAAAGAGGTTCCACGCAAGCTGGTGCGGAAGCCCCCCGAGGTAATTTTTAATATTTACCTAAAATAGTCGTTTTATTGTAGTAACTGTTTTTTTAAATTTCTTCATCATTCATCTGCAGCGTTCCCAAGAAGAGGAGTGAGGCTCCACCCACAGCCACAGCAGCTGAAGCTGTGAGGGCGGAAGTCTCTGCTCCTGTCCGGGTGCCGCCCCAAGTGGTTGCTGAAGCTGCAGCAGCTCCGGCGCCAGCTGTCGTGGTCATGGACCTTGAATCATCCCCCGAGACTCCCGTGGTAGCGCCGGACCACGGGAGAGAAGATGCGTCAGCGGCACCTGCCCCAGAGGTTGAAGCTCCGGGTTTGGGTGCTGAGATGATGGAAGCTTCGGCCGTTGAGCTGGAGGAAGCAATAATTCCAGCCCCAGAGCCAGAAATTGTCGAAGCCCCGACGGTTGAGCCGGAGGTATTTGAAGTCCCGGCGTGCGCGCTGGATGTTGAGGAAGTCTCGGCAGTTGGGCCGGCTACCTCTGAAGCACCGGTCGCAGAGCCGGTCGTTGCTGGAGCTCCGGCCGCAGGGCCGATTGATGTTGAAGACCTTCTGGCTCTCGAGCCGGTTGCCGTTGAAGCTTCGGCCGAAGGGCCGGCTGTTGTTGAAGATCTTCCGGCGCCTGAGCCAGTCGTTGCGAAGGTGTCAGCGCTCGAGCCCCGAGTAGAGGAGGTGCCCAGGCCAGAGCCAGAAGCAGCTCCTGCTCCAGGAGTGACGACGCCGGAGGTACCCGCGGCTGAGCCGGAGTGCCCCGATGAAGTCGTTGGCCCCCTGCCCGAGGGGGCGAACGAAGATCTGGCGGCTGGTCCTTCGGAACCACTTCTGGAGTTTGGAACTTCATCAGCGGGACCCTCCTTGATGGCAACTTAGGCCATCCTGGAGGACGACCCTGGTGCCGTGGAGGCTCAGGTGACCACTCTTGTGGAGTGGGACCCAATTTTTGTAACTGAAAACCCGCTGGAACCAGCGGAGGAGACCCCAGCAGGTCCGGATCCTATCCCGTTGTCATTGTCTATTGACAACGCCTGCTCCAGTCTGCGTCAAGTTCAGCTGGCATTCTTCCACGACAGCAAGGCTCTTGAAGAGGAGCGCCAAACCCTTAGGAGGTGGCGTAATCGGCTCTACTTCGAGACCAAGTTGGCGCAGTCGAGGCTAGCAGATGACAAAGAATGGATCAAGCAGGAGAAGGTCCGCCTGGAGTACTGGGGCAAGTTATTGGATGACAGGGAGAGCTTGACTCGCGCCCTCGACGCTCAATCCCGGGCCATTTATGAGCAGACCAAAGCAGCTAATAGTACGGCTGATGAATGCCAAGAAAGGCTTGAGGCCATTAACACTACTCTCATCAAGCGCCGGGAGGCACTTGAGGAGAGGGAGAAGAGGCTCGAAGATGAAGAGCAAAAACTCCTAGAGCTGCGGGACGACGTCTTGAGGAGGGAGGAGGAGCTCGCCGAAAAGGTGGCTCTGGTTGACAAGGGTCTCGAGGAACGCACCAAGAAGTTGGAGGAGCATTGCCTTAAGGAGGAGGAGAAGGCCTGGGTGCGAGGGCAGAAACTCTACGAGCAAGAGTGTGCCATCGCTGCCAGGGAGAAGAAAGTAAGGGGCAGGGAGAAGGACCAGGTTGACCACCGGAACAAGATCTACCTTCAGAGGAGGAGCTCAGAAAACTCGAGAAGCGGGTTGCTGAAAAGATTCAGCAAAACGCCAAAGAAGTTGAGCGCCTCGCTCGGGAGAATTCTGAACCGGCGGCGACCAAAAGATCCTTGGAAGAGCTGAAGGGCTTGAGGGCTGCGGACTCCCTACAAGTTTGGGAGTTCCTGGGCAAGGCCAACGACGCGCTGACATCGATGGGCTTCAGTCCCGTGCGTCCGGATGATCCAGAGCCGGAGCCGGACCTGGCGTTGCGGGCGTTGAGCTCGGCGGGTAGCAAACTCTCCAAGGTGAGTGACGTCATCACGGGTCAGTTGGAGGTGGAAGGGCAGTCCCTGGCGAAGAACGTCGTAGAATATGTGCTGACGTGCTACACCAGCCGGAATCCCCAATTCTCTCTGGACCTGGTGCTTGAAGGTCCCGTCGAAGGAGAAGGTGAAGTCACCCGAGCCAACGTGTCAGAGGTTGCTAAGAAGGTCGCCCAATTCTTCCATAGGGTCTAGGACCATCTCCGTAGCTCCCACTTGTATTCTCTCTTTTTCTTCCTCAATTTTGTAATCCCTTGTCTCCAGATGAATGAAATCCCCAAATTTTTGTGAATTTCACTTTTTGTCTTCAACACTTTTGTCTTCACTTGGCCCCCTGGTAGATGTACACAATTTGATTATGAACATGTACCAAGAGGATATTGTGTTTTGTTGAAGACTCATTTGCTTCGAACTTGTAGACTGTAGGTCCGAAGTCTTCGATAGTGAAGGCCCCCTGGGGTTGTCGGGGCTTAGAAGCTTCGGCATTGACTATTGTCGGAGCTTAAAAGCTCTGGCAATAGTCCCTATCAATGCGTAGAGCATCAATAGTTAGCCCTCCGGGGTGTCGGAGCTTAGTAGCTCCGGCAGTGACCTTTACCAATGTGTAGTTTGTCGGCAGCAGACTCCACTTGTGGGGTCTTCTCACCATCTTTTATTTTGCGTCGACGGTTGGCCCCCCTAGCTTTACCGGAGCTTGGTTGCTCCAGTGATGCTCGTTTTCAATGCTTAACATCGATTACAAGCCACCTAGGGGAGTCGGAGCTTTGTTAGCTCCGGCTTTTCTCCATCAACGTGGATTTTTTATTTTTCCTGCACACTGAAGCCAAGAAAAATAGTAAAATTCGTTCCTTGCCTATAACTTCGTCGCGGCTTATGATTCTCAAGAAAGTTTTAGGTCAAACGCAATTCTGAATACAACCGAATGCGTTGTCTTTTCTTCCAGATCCAATTGTACTTGGACCCGCCTTACATCGGCCTGCCGGGGTGTAGGTAGAGTGGCGTACTTAGGGTGCTTGACCAGGCTAAGCCAATAGCACACTCCGGCCCTAGATTGGCTTGGCAGCATTCAGGCGAGTGAGCCATGAACAATATTTGAATCCAAAAGAATTGACAATACAGCTCGAATTGTACATGAACCGGTTGGACTAAAATTTCTTAAGACTTGCACAACTTTGTTATAGACAAGAAAGAGAAAAATAAAAATGTTGAGCCTATACAAAATAAATGCACGTGGAGTCTCTTTCACATGAAGATGTCTTTCATTATAGGTCCGGGGTACAGGGGAAACAAGTACACTCTTAGGGTACGGAACCAGGCTAAGCGTGTTTCATTTCTCGTTTGACCCAGGGTCGCTAGCTACACTTTTAGTCCTGAGACAGTGACAAGTGCTGCATGAACTTTGCGGACCTTCCGGGAATGGTCCGACTGTTCTCCCGAAGGAACTACCTGACTCTGTACAATGACTCTATAACATACACCTCAAGTTACTACAGACTCATCTCCGTGATATTAAGTGTACAACTTACGGAGGTCCTCGATATTCCAAGGATTTGGGAGAGGTGTCCCATCCTCGGTAGCCAAGAGAACGCTTCCGGGACAGGATACTTTAATCACTCGGAAGGGTCCCTCCCAGCTGGGGGAGAGTTTGTTTAACCCTTCTCTGGATTGTATTCTTTGTAGCACCAAATCGCCTTCCTCGAGCTGTCGGTTGTGTACATGCCACTGATGATAGCTTCCCGTCTTTCATGAGCACGGTCAATGTGGACTCGGCCGTCTTGTTGACGGTATCGGCGATCAAGCTCTGCCCAGAGGTCATGAGTTGAAAGCCTTGATACCATGTGAGTGCGTCGTGCCCCAGAGGGCAATGACGTCACCTTCTGTGATGCAGCACGTCTCCTGTTGTTGGAAACGTGTGGACCAAGTCTGCCAGACAAGGTCCGTCACTGCGATGTGGCCCGTCATGAATGAGGAGGACCCTGGTTGCTGATGCGGTCGGCTGCTGCTGCAACCAAGTGTTCGACATTGGCCCTCCACTGCTCCATTGCATCCCGGGATGCGTCCAGAGGTGGTGGGCGCTGAAGAAGAGCACGTGCTGCATGGAGTGCGTGTTCCGAGTTGTCAAGATTTGCCGACGCGGTGATTGACGCCGGTACACCATCGCGCTGCCCAGCTTGATTTGCTGGTGGAGGCGGCGGTGGTGGAAGCGTGACTCCTGCTGGAATCGTGGTTCCTGCTAGTAGTTGCATATTGGAGGGATTGCCCCCAACAGCCTGAACAGTGGGATGACTATTGGATGATCCAGCAGCTGAGTTCATCATTCTTGAAATCTCAGGCGCCCCTTCCTGGCGCGCCAACTGTCGATGGTTTTGATCCGGCAGATCTCCTGACACTACTAAAGTGTTAGAGGAGTTTGAGGTTCGGTGTGGGCGTGCGGAGATTCAAGAAGGTGAAGTGTTAAGTGACACAAGAGACACGAAGATTTACGTGGTTCGGGCTGCCTGAGTGTAATACCCTACTCCACGGGGTGTTGGTGTTGTATTGGATGTATGTGCTCAATGTCAGTTGAGCGTGTAGAGTGAGTGTGTCTCCAGCGAGTGTCCTCTATGTATCGTCGTCCTGTCCTTTTATAGTACAAGGGCAGGCCGTTACAAGTTAGCCTGGCCCGACATGTGGCTCTGGCGGTTATTGATATTGATACACATTCAACATGATTAATTACCCTTAATGACCGAGTTATGGGCTTTGACAGCACCGTTACTGGTAATTAAGGTCGTCCGATCATGTGTCATTGATATAGTATTAATGACACTTAATCGGGTCTTGAAGTCCTTGATTCCCCGTTGAAGATCCAGAGCCGTTGGGGAGTCTTCCAGAGGTTAGAGGCTGAAGATCCGACGGTTGGACACGTGGCAGCACTGGAGCACACTATGGGGAACAGATAGGTCTGGTGCCACCTGACACGTGTCAGTTCTGGATCTTCCCTCGGTCTGGTGTTAGGTCCGGTGGTGCCATTTCGGTACATAGCCCGAAGCTTCCCCCTTGTGGGCGGTAGCTCCGGTTTGATAGTACACGTGGCGACCCTGGGACTAACCATGTTGGAGAAGCGGGTCCGGTTATGTCTGACATGTGGGCCTCCGAAGGTCTTCAAATCAAGTAGATGATATTCTCTTGAGATCTTTACAATCCCAAGGGGTATATGGTACCCAGGGTACCGACAGACGCCAAAGCAACTTCCCAACCACCCTAGTAGTTGCTTCATTGTTATTTACTGGAAAATCAAATTACCATAGTGAAAGCACATGTGTCATATTTTATTTTTCTTAATCAACAAAAGTGTTGATTATGCTTCCACGGGCATCACCGTTTCAATTTTCGATTGTTGTACAATTGGTAGAGATTTATGCAAGTTTTTGGTCAGTTAAGCAAAGTTACCAGAGGTGATACTATAGTAAAGACTTAGCTGATTGTTACACTTGCTTAATGAAATATTTATGTCATGCTCTTGGGATTAATTTTCCTTCTGTGAGATGCAAGGATTGATAGTTTCTTTTCCATGATCCAAATTTCTTTTGGAGGGTATGAACCGGTGACCAAAGGATTTTAATCACGTGGCTCATAACTCCTTACAACAGGGTTTACGGGCGACATCTTTTTGAAAGTGGGAGATTTCAGCATGGCAAAGTTTATCTGTTGCAATGAACCTTGTGACGGATGTTGGTGCCGCTATCACGAGAGGTAATGAAGACGAATTATTTCACACCTTTTACCATCGGTCAATGATGGTATGTTAGCGGAATAAGACCACGGTTTCATATCACCTTCCCCATAGAATTTTATGAGGTAAACTTTCAAGCTACTAGACCGAAACTTAAGGGAGGAAGGAGTGCCCTTTAGTTAACCTTGGTGCTTGATTACCAAACCTCCTTTACATCGGAGGACATCAACATCAAGGGGGCGATGAGGTGTTCTATTTTCAAGTGGGCGAAGTCAGAACACATGACCGATTCATCCTAGAGGATAAAAGTAGCTGTAACATTTTATAATTTCCGAGAAAAGGACTAGCATGATCTCGATAGGAGTCTGCTACATCAAAGGTCAGATAAGAGAATTGATTTTCACGGTATGGTCATCATGGCAGTACGCACACGTAGCATGGAGTAAATGTTTGTGAGTACTAGACGACTGCTGCAGAAAGGCTGCATTTTACCATCAACTTTTCTTAATGGATTGTTTGACCAACTTTAAGTGTGGTATGACATTAATACACCAAAGTGGTTGCATTAATTGTTGGCCCATCACCATACGTCATCTTTACCTCCTACCAAAGTGTATGTTTGTTACGAACACTTCAAAGTTATTCTATTCACTACATCAGAAGGCAATCCAACCGTGTTCACTAATGACTAGAGATCGTTAGTAAGAACACTACGAGATGAGAAACCTGCATCCTTGTTATTAAACCACAATTCCATTTCTAATTTGTGGTTAGAAGGTGTTATGGAGTGCTATCTCATCGGCAGTTTTTACTCATTCAGCTCAACCATATTCGCTACGTTAAGATGAATGAGTTGTATCTGTCCTTGTTATCTTGTTAGCTTACATTTAACGGTCTTGGTCGAGTTAGGCAAGGTGTATTCCATGTCTAGCACCATTTATGACCAAGTTGCCAAGCCTTGTGAATATGGAGATACGTCTCATTACTTTTGAATTGTCTCATCTGTTTTTGCTCAAATCATTAAAGTTAATACATCATACCTGATGCATCGTACCCAGGATTGCATTGCATATGCACAACATAATCCAACTAGTGATGCATCATGAAACATGATTAATAAAGAACTTTGAGCAAGAATATGTATGTCCATTCAAATGCTTGGGCAGTTGTCTAATATTCTTGAGCCATGGACAACTTTATCGTTCATGATGCCATTTGCTTGCTTCATCATCTTTGAGTAATACAAGGAGCACCGATTTCTCGACAATAATGTATCCATGCCAGGTTCGAGTATATTAATCTCGAAGCTAGGAACAGTATAGAAAAATAACATAGAGCCTTAAGAGTACCGCAAATTTAATCAATTCAAAGTTGTTAACATCTTGTTAATGATCCCCTTTTGTTAGTCATCCCTTATCAACTCTCTTCTTCTTTTACTTGAATCTCGGGCCAATATTCCATTAAGGGGGAAGGATTGTAAAAGCCCACACTTGCAAAAGCACAAGAATGCGAAACCGTGAACTTAAAATTTTTTGAGTTGTGATGGAAACTAAAACCACATGAATTAATTTATTACTGGAGTTATGTTCAAAAGTAGGAACTTATTAAAACTTTAAGTACTGCTTAAAAGATTGCTCATGGGTATGAGAGCTTGAGCCAGTAATATATGTGGAAACCCAAAATTTCCGGTGTTTATCTCAGCCATAAAAATGTAAATGAGAAAAGAAAAGAAAATAGAAAAAGGATTAATGAGTAAATTCCAAATCCTAAATGAGGAGGTTCAAATTCAAATCCAAAGTTCAAATGAAAAATGGTCAAACATCAAATTTAAGTTCTCCAGTGAATTCCTCATACCTCAATTAGGTGCTATACCAAGTTTCATAATTTTTGAATTTCAGTTGCTTTTTATTTCATTGGTGCCATTGAAATGCTTTTGAATTCTATCTCAAACTTGTCAAGTCTCAAATTGGAGTCCATATTTCGGTTGTATTTATTTTATTTAGCATAGCCACTAAGTTTGAGCAAATTTGAAGTTTGTTTGATCAGAGATCAGAGTAAGGGGGTGTTGTAGGCCCCACCTGTCAGCTGCTCAATGCAAAGAACCACCTCTGTTTTTCTCCCACAGATTGACAAGGCGATTTTGCATGCCCAGCGATGCCACCTCCTGCTTCGTGAGCTGGTGTGCACCGTTGCCTTGCCCTAATCCTCCCATAGACCACAGTGCACCGTGTCTTGTGTTTTCTTTTGCATCACTCTGCTTTTTCTCCTCCCGCAAGAACACTTTCGCCTTGCCGCCTTCTCTGCTCGTGGGTGAAGCCAAGCTGCCGGCGCTGCGCTCCATGCCGGGCAAAGCTCCAGGAACACCGCGCGCCGGTCCTTCCTTGTGGAGGCGCGCCGCGTGCTGCTGTGTCGGAGTGGTGTTCTTTCTGCCATGTTCCTTGTCCGTCGCGGTGTCGCCTCTGCTGATTGCTGGCTCACACTGCTGCAGGGCTGTTGCTTCTGCTCCGACCAGAGCCAAGGCGTCTCGGGCGCAATGTTTTCCTCCACAAAGCACCCAACTGATGCCTATCCGAGTTGTGGCCTGCATCGAGTGAAATCAACCGCATCATCTCTGTTTTCGGTCGCCCACCTACCTCACCTTTGCCCGACACCACCAAGGCTTCTCTTGCCCAACCGTGCCACCAAAAGGGTTTGTAATATCTGTGAATTGCTTCTCCTCAAGTAAAGTACCGCGCTAGAGAGTATCCACGTCGGATTTGGCGTTTTCTCCATGACGGTTTCACAGAACCATGGCACGTCGCCGTGGAAATTCATTTTCGATACAATATCATGCCTCACTCCCATTTAAACATAGGTCCTAGAATACATAAGAAATCTCCTCAAGCAAGAAGATTGGGGATTGATTCTCCCATTGTGTTGAATGTCGAAATTTCCCCAACCGCGCCGTTTGACCTAGATCGCCATTGATTACTAGGATTCCGCCACTTTTAGTGAGATTGGAGACGAGATTCGGGTTCTCCATCTTGCAAAGGTTCTGTTGGATCAATATTAGGGCTTCTTCGACTGTTCCCGTGGGATGTCGGCATCGTCGACGGGATAGCCGCCGCCGCCGCCGTCGGCGAACACATTTCCGTTGCTGCCGCGCATCGCAGGTTTGCCCTACATGTGTTCCATGATCTAATCATTCGTTGGAGCACTTCCCTGCCATCTATTGTCGAGCTGCGGTGTGGGAACAGCCGAGCGCCGCCGTGGCTCGGTGGTCCGTTGGGCATTGGCACGAGGTTGAAGATGGGTCTGACAGTGGACCCTGAGGCCCACCTGTCAGGCTCACGTTGCTTCACCAGGGGATCGTCTGTGGCAAGGGATCCAGTGTGCCGAAGCTATTTCAACCTTGTAACCCAGTTTTGCTTGATTCTGATTGGATACTTTTAAGGGATTATTGTGATTATAGACCTGTTATGCAGCGCAATTGTGATTTTACCCCTCTATTTCAGCTTTTGTTGAATTTACCCTTCTTTTCAGAAATGAATGCACTGTTTGCCCTGTTTTGTAACACTGTCAGCTTAGGGAGATTAAGCAATTAAAAAAACGAAATAAAGGGTTAAAAATATCAGAATGACCATACTACCCCTGGGATATATGCCGGTTGTGATTCCCACGTACGGGGTACCGCTTCGGAGCCCGATCCACGAAACACGAGCGATGTGCGATCGATCATGGAGGCCGCCGCCGCCGTCGAGACCTGTCACGTCGCCGCGCTTGCCCCAGGGCAGGCCCTGCCCTCGCTGGCCGCCGCACTCGCCGGCCGCGACGCTTGCTAGCCGCCTCGCCCGTCCGGAGACTGTTGCTCACCCTGAGGCTCCCGCCGGCCGCCTCGCTCGCGTGAACAGCAGCTCTTCACACGGCTTGATCCCTCGATCAGCTTCACGATCTTGCATTCTTGCCTGGTGTCCGTGCACTGCAGAGTTCACAGGCTGATTCTCTGCGTCGTCCTCCTCGTTGGAGGCTTTCATTGGCAGCCTCTCTAGTTCTTCGCGTGTGATTCAGAACCTGTATTATTTTTTGATTGTTTGGAAAATTGTGTTATGTTTTGTAATATATTTAAAGTGACTCATTGATTATTTGATTTAATTCAGATTGGTATGATTTAATATTAGAGGTAAAATCACAAGGGCATTTTTGTCTTTCTTCCTCACATCTAACACCGTTAACAATCACTATCAGGGAAGGGGTATGATTTGACTTCATTTTCAAAAAAGAGGGGTAAATTCATAAACTCTTATTTTGGAGGGCAAAATAACAATTGACTTTCAAACTAAGGGTACAATCACAATAGGCCCTACTTTTAAATGTGGGCCCAGCTGCCAACGTTTAAATCTTTCCAATTATAAAATAAATTCCAAATTCCATTCAAACTTTGAAAAATCATGGAGCTTAGTAGAAAACTCTAAAATTCTTCAATCAAATTTTGTTGGACTCCTCTTTGCTTGTACTTTGCAATGGAGCAATTTATATGGTATGAAAATCCCTGTGATTTTCAGAATCATTCATTTTCCATTTCCATTTGGGATTAATACCATGAGATTCTTTCAGTGGAAATTTCACAAATTTTTCCAGAATGTTCTTAATAATATCCTTGAAATCTACTATAAATTGCACCTCCAGTATCCTTGATTAAGTTAGGCTAATTAATGAATTTTGCTCAGCTCAGTAGAAAATGCCGGAAAATAGCAGTAACCTTTTCAGAAAATGACCAAGACATTGTAAAATCAATATCTCCCTCTAGGAAGCTTAGAAAAATGTGAAACCAATTTTTTTGTACTCATAGTGACTAACAATATCTGGAAAACCAACTTTTATACATGAAATGGCTAAAGAATGGCTCTGTTAATTCAGAGAAGGAGAAATCTTGGGAGAATTATGGAGGACACATGCTTCCATAACATGAGCTGAAATTTTTCTAGCTGTTCATGTATTACCTATGTAAGCCACTGTAAGTTTTCCAGAATTTTAGAAACTATCTTCATACAGGATTCATTCTGTATAGCTCCATTTGCTTACATGATGATAATGGGAGTCCACAAGAGACCTTTTCATAAACCTTTTTGGATCAAGTTTGATCTTTTCCTCAGATTTTAAGAATTCATCTGAGAACCTCATCTATATGTCTGCATAGTTTTGAGCATGATAAATCTTTTATGGTCTCCTGTTATGTGGGTTTACCCTAAGTGTCCAAAGCCATATACCTAAACTCATTTGAAATCAACTTTGATTTCTTTTACCAGCTGATGAGAACCAGCAGGGAACTATAGTAATACTCCTATACTACAACATCAGATTCATGTAAGCATTATGTCTATGTTAACTTTAAAATGTGAATTTTCATATCGATAGCTCTCGCGAGATGAAGATCGACGAAGAGCACCATATGGAGTAGGAGGCAATCAACATGGAACTTGCTGCAAGCAAATTTATTGGAGCAGCAGCAAGGGCAAGAAAAGGAGGAATTTGATGAGAAGATTGATTCTAAAGATCAAGTGCTGACTTATTGACTTTTATTTAGTCGCAACCAAAGGCGAGCCCCGGTTTGCATTTAAGTGCCCTTATAAGGTTTTCTTTTATCACACTATATGTATGAGTTATGTATTGTGCATTAGGTCAGGTTTTGATGATACCTCACATGCATGACCAAATAATCTTTGGAGTGGTTGGGTAGGATATTACTCCATCATATTATATTGCTATGCTTAATTGTTTAGGACATGTCGGTAGAAGTCGAGTAGTTGGAATCTACTCGCGAGAGTGGTCACATTTTATCGACTCCAAGTCAAGTAGTTGAATTCTACTTGCGAGAGAAGTCGAGTGAGGGAAACCTACTCGTGAGATGTCACCACAATCATCACTCTTAAAGTTGAGATGTGGACGGGTATTTTTGTAGGATGGGACGCATAAGGTTGATCTCGACCCTAAGGGTTGGACAATGCTTGCGACCACATCGTGCCTAGGTCGGTAAGAGCGAGGCAGATATGGAGGTTGGGTTGTAGCCCTGTCTGTGTCGGGTAAGGACAGATTTGTGTGTGGTCCTGTTGGGCAAGTTTGAGCTGTACCAGATGCATACTGGTATCGGAGACCCAGGAAACAGATGTAACTCGTAGACCATGGTGTGGAAACTTCTCTGCTGTCTTTGAATTGAGTTGAGAAGGCATAAAGGTGAAAATCTTCTAACGGGCAACTTTGATGTGTCTGTGTTGGGGACCTTTTGCTTGGGATGGATAAGATTCCATATTAGGTCCTATTGTGAAAAGTGGTTGCATATGGCCTAGAGTGAAGCGCACTGACGTGGCTTCCTTGCGGGCATATGTGTTGTGCATTCCAGGTTGTTATTGATTCGAATCACTGTCGCCCGCAGTTATGGACTGAGCGTACTTGTTCACTGAGTCGTGACGTAGTAATAAAAAGTATTTGTACTATTATGAATCTGCTGCAATGATTATAATAATTGGTATTGCAACTTGTATAGCTTAGTAGTAGAACAATTAAATTTTCTATTCCCAAATATTTAACTTGTATGCAGCTTATGCATGTTTGGGCATGTAACATCATAGACGAAGTGTTTCTTGTTTGATTGTGGAATTTATGATGTGCCATGCTCATGGAGTGCACATCTGCTACTTAAAATGTGAAAATAAGGATTTACTATTAGGCGAGTCCTTTATGGAATTCAGCTTGCCTATGTTTAGAGTTCTTGCATGTAGAGTTTCATGTTTAGGTGAGACGGTTAAGTCTTGTTGAGCCTTCATGCTCACGGTTGCTATATATGTGGTTTTGCAAATAACAGTTTAACTGCTGCTATTGTGGTTGCTCGTGAGACCTCAGACGTTCTGAGGTGTATGCTCACGAGAGACTTCGCCGCTACTTTATATTCTTCGTGCTGCTAGTGAGAAGCGTTAGCGGGCATGGACATCTTCTCTTATGCGTAGATAGGCTCAGAGTTTGAGTATATTCTTTTTGCTGCTTATGTACTCCTTATGTACACTATGTTACTGTCGGAGTTTGGTTTCGGTAATTCTCCCGGTACTACCGTTGGCAGCCCGCGGAGTTTATAGTTCGATTGTGGGCGCGCAAAGATTCAGAACACGATGGCAAGTTGACGCGAGGATTTACGTGGTTCGGGCCGCCTAAGCGTAATACCCTACTCCACGGAGTGTGTAGTTGTTGTATTGAGCGTCTGAGCACTTGTGAGCGTGTGTCAGAGCCGAGTCTGGAAGAATCTCCCAGAGCCCCTTGTGTATCGCTCGGCCAGTCCTTTATAGTACAAGGACAGGTCGTTACATTGTTAGCCTGGCCCAACATGTGGTCCTGGCGGTTACTGATGCATAATACAGAACTAATGAGCTTAATTACCCTTAATAGTGTGGTAACGCGCCTTGACAGTGTTGTTACTGGTATTAAGGGCCCTCCAATCGTGTGTCATTAAGATGGTATTAATGACACTTAATTGGGTCTTGAAGTCCTTGATTGTCTCTTGAAGGTTCGAGCCGTTAGGGGTCCACCAGTCTGATTGTTGAAGTTGAAGGTCCGGCGGTTGGACGCGTGGCAACTCCGGAGCTTACTGTCTGGAACGGGTAGGTCCAGTGCTGTTGTACACGTGTCAGTACCAAAGCTTCCCTCTGTCGGGGGTTAGGTCTGGGGGTGCCGCAAATGTATTTAGCCCGGAGCTATCCCATGCGTGGGATGTAGCTCCGGTTGCAGGATACACGTGGAAGCACAGGGACCAACTATAGAAGCGAGGCAGGTCCAGTTCCGTATGACACGTGGGGCCTTCGGGGAACTTCAACTCAGATAGGTGAAGTTCCTTTTCTCTTTTTGGAGTCCCAAGGTGTATTCGGTACGCAGGGTACCGATAGTGGCCCCCTGGGCCCACCTCTGGGAGAGACCTTTTGGATGAAGTCGTTCTGCTGGAGGTGGGTCCATCCTTCGATTTTTGAGCCGTGTCTTCAAGGGTCTTTGGATGTGCCATTGGCAGTAGTTCGCAGTTAAACCATCGCCGCGTGGCACATCCAAGATGCGGCAGGTGAGATCTGAGTGTGCGGATCTCATGCAATTGAAGGTCGCCGGTTCCCAATATGAAAACCGTATCGGTTCCGCGCGCCCTGTCAGGTCGCCGCCCTCGGGCTTCCCGCTTCTCATGATGACAACTGTTCGCCTGGGGTAAGGACCTCGACTTGATCGTCAGGGTGGCCCCGGGCCCCCTTGTCATTGGCAGGGTGAAGTTTTTGAACTGTATCGTCGGCTCCACTACGATTTCCATCCAAGCGTTGCGGGGGCTTACTTAAGAAGGAAAGCGCACACCGTTTGGGGATTCTTTACGCCTTCATTTGAAATTGCGCTCGAATCCTCCAAACTTTCGCCTGCTTTTCATCTCTCGCCCCGCTGTGCTGCGATGAAGTTGGGACTACCCAAGAGCCGCATTGGGAGCAAGAAGGAGTTGTCTAGGGTCCGGACCTACATGGGTTGGTCCAGTGACTCCTTCAACAATGACATTTTTTACGGCAAGCTTCCCTTCGAGAAGGAGCGAGCCAAAGATATGGTGTACTTCCTTGGGTACGCCATGGCGGGTTTGATCCCACCTTTCTCCACTTTCTTTCTGATGCTGCTTGATTTCTATGGTCTACAGCTCCACCATCTCGGCCCCCACTCAATCTTGTTGGTGGCGACTTTCGTCCACTTTTGCGAGATGTGAGTGGGAGTGCCCCCTTGCGTGGAGTTGTTCCGGACTTTCTTCATCGTCCACCCCACCGAGAAGAGTGATGAGTTCATCGGCTTCTACTACTTCGTGAAGCGGAAAACTCCCCCCTCAAGTACCTGAGGTCCTTTCCTTCTGGCAAGTGGGACGACTGGAAGAAAGACTAGGTGGTCATCACCATTGAAGGACACGAAAGGCTAGAACTGCATGAAGGTCTCCCCCGCGTCGACACCGACATTTGGAGTGACGTGCCGGAGCTATCGAGGGAGTACAGGCCCATTCTAGACAGAATCCAGGAGTGCGTCGATGGTGGGGTGACCCCTCAGATGGTCTTCGGCAACTTCTTGGCGAACAGGTGGGCCCCGTTGAGGGCTAGGGGGCGACCTGCCTGGGCCTTCAACAGTGAGATGGATACCAACTGCATCGAGGTTGGTTCGGGCACCAACTTAATCGGCGAAGCCTTGAAGACCCATCTCAAGAAGTTCCAGCCTGGGAACATTGGCCCTGGCGACGTGTCTCCACCGGCGGCCTTCCTTCCTCTAATATGATACTAGAGGAGTGCAGAGAGCTCTAGAGGAAGATGCCGCTGTTGGATGACTTGGGCCTGATGGAGAGGCGATCAACCTCCGGGGTGGCAATCCCCGGAGCTTCTGAAGGTGGCTCTGCTCCCGCCCCGAAGCCAAGAGCTGAAGTCATAGGCAAGGGAAAGGAGTTGGCGGAGCCCTCGAGCCGCAAGAGGAAGTTAAAGTATTCTTACGGGAGGTACGTCAGACCTGCTCCTTCCACTGCAGCTCCTTCTCCCCGGCGGAGGAGGTCTTCGGCTGCGGCAACCACTCCAGCATCAGCATATCCTCGGGACGCTAGCTCCGGTGGCTCCAGTACCAGGGCCAGCTGAGGGCTCTAGGTCTGAAGGTCCTTCTCAGTCGAGGGGGGGGCCACCACCAAGACGATGCCAACGGCGGCAGCAAGCTCCGGGAAGCCTTCCGGAGCTACTACACTAGTGGCGACAGGGTCCGGTCCTGAGCGTTCAGGGAAGAGGATCTGCGCTAGCTGGAGCGGAAGCCTTCCGAGGTAAATTTGATTTTTTACCTCAGTTGATTGTTTTTTGTTGTAATCATATTTTTAGTTTCTTCATCCTTCATCCGCAGGGTACCCAAGAAAGGGGATGAAGCTCCGGTTCCTGCAGCAACAACTGATGCTGCGCAGACGGAGGCTCTGGCTCTAGTTCCAGTGCCGCCCCAAGAGGTGGCTGAGTCCGCGGCAGCTCCGGCGCCAGCTGTCGTTGTCCTTGACCTCGAGTCATCCCCTGAAGCTCTCGTGGTAGCGCTGGACCACGGGAATGAAGATGTACCAGCGACACCAGCCCCGGAGGTTGAAGCTCCAGGTTTGGATGCTGAGATGATGGACGCTCCGGCCTCAGAGCCGGAGGTAGCTGCGGTTCTGGCCCTAGAGACAGATGTTGTTGAAGCCCCGACAGCGGAGCTGGTGGTTGGTGGAGCCCCGTCGATGGATCCGGTTGTTGATTAAGTTCCGACGGCGGAGCCCAGTCTTGATGAAGTTCCGGCGCCTGAGCCGGTTGTCGAAGAAGTGCCGGCACCCGAGCCAATGGCGGTCGAAGCACTAGCGCCTGAACCGGCGATGGAGGAGGTGCCAGCGTTGGAACCAGAAGTGGCTTCAGCTTCGGACGAACCTTCAATGCCTGCCCCGGAGGTAGTGGTTCTGGAGGTGCCCGCGCCTGAGCCACGGTGCCAAGATGAAGCTACCAGTCCCTCGCCCGAGGGACCAGTTGCTGTTGACCAGGCGGCAAGACCTTCAGAGCCGAATCCGAAGGTAGAAACTTTTGCTGTAGGACTTTCCTCAGCGACGGCCGAGGCTATCCCAGAGGGCGACCCTAGTGTCGTGGAAGCTCAGGGGACATCTCTTGTAGAGTGGGACCCGATTTTTGTTATGGAGAACCCGCTGGAGCCAGCAGAGACGACCCCGGCAGGTCCGGAGCCAATCCCTTTGTCGTTGTCCATCGACAATGCCTGCTCTAGCCTTCGTCAAGTTCAGCTGGCCTTTTACCATGACAACAAGGCCCTCGAGGAGGAATGCCAAACCCTTAGGAGGTGGCACAACTGGCTCCAATTCGAGACCAAGCTGGCGCAGACGAGGCTGGCCGATGATAAGGAGTGGGTGAAAAGGGAGAAGGTCTGGTTGGAGTACTGGGGTCAGCTGCTGGACGAGAGGGAAAGCATGACGCGATACCTTGACGACCAGTCCCAGGCCATCCACGAACAGGCCGTGGATGCTAATGAAGCAGTGATTGAACGCCAATAGAAGCTCAGCGCCATCCGTGACAGCCTCGTCAAGTGCCGGGAGGCTCTTGAGGAGCGGGAGAAAAAGCTCGAAGATGAAGAGCAAAAACTCCTGGATCTGCGGGATGACCTCGTGAAAACGGAAGGAGGAGCTTACTCGGAGGCTGAATCTGGGTGACAAGAGTCTCGCGGAGCGCACCAAGAAGCTGGAGGAGCACAGCGAGAAGGAGGATAAGAAGGCCTGGCAGCGAGGACAGGACCTCACCACGAGGGAGAATGAAATTGCTGCCAGGGAGAAGAAAGTGCGGGGCCGGGAGAAGGACTTGGTCGACCGCCAGAACAAGATCCACCTCTGGGAGGAAGAGCTCGGCAAAATCAAAAGGCAGGTTGCTGAAAAGATTCAGCAGAACGCCAAAGAGGTCGAGCGCCTTGCCCAGGAGAATTCGGAGCTTGCGGGGACCAAGAGATCCTTGGAAGAGATGCGAGGCTCAAGGGATGCGGAGTCCCAACAAATTTGGGACTTCTTGGGCAAAGCCAATGATGCGCTGACGCTGATGGGTTTTAGTCCCGTGCGTCCGGATGATCCGGAGCCGGAGCTAGACCAGGCATTGCAGGCGTTGAGCTTGGCGGGCAACAAGCTCTCCAAGATGGGCGATGTCATTGCGGACCAGCTGGAAGCCGAAGGACAGTCCCTGGAGAAGAACGTTGTAGAGTACATGTTGATGTGCTACACAAGCCGGGACCCTCACTTCCCACTGGACTCGGTGCTAGAAGGCCCCATAGACGGAGAGGGAGAAGCTGCCAAAGCCAGCGTATCGGAGGTTGCTCAGAAGGTCGCCTCGTTCTTCCATAGGGTTTAGGACTTTCTTTTTGTAGCTCCCACTTGTATCTTCTCTTCTTTTCTCCAATTTTGTAATCTCTTGTCTCCAGATTAATGAAATCCAAGAATTTTATGAATTTCATTTTTCGTCTTCAACACCTTTGTCCCACTTGGCCCCCTGGTAGATGTACACAATTTAATTGTGAACATATACCAACAGGATGTAGCATTTTGTTGAAGACTTGCGCGCTTCGGACTTGTAGTTTGTAGGTTCGAAGTCATCGATAGTAGGGGCCCCCTGAGGTTGTCGGAGCTTAGTAGCTCCGGCAGTGACTCTTGTCAACACGTAGATCATCGACAGTTAGTCCTCTGGGGTTGTTGGAGCTTGGTAGCTCCGGCATCAACCATTGTCAACACGCGGTGCATCGACAACAGACCCCACTGGGAGTCTTCCCACCATCTTTTCTAGACGTTGACGGCTGGCCCCCTGGATTTGCCAGAACTTTGTAGCTCCGGCTATGTCTACTATCAATGTTTGAAACATTGAGAGTAGACCACCTTAGGGGGTGTCGGAGCTTTGATAGCTCTGGCTTCATCCACCATCATCATGAGATCTTTATTTTTCCTGCACACTGAAGTCAAGAAAAACAGTAAAATCCATTTCTTATCTATAACTCGTTTGCGGCTTACTATTCCTGAAAGAAATTTTAGGTCGAACGCAATTCTACATACAATCAAGTGCACTGGCTTGTTTTCTCCAGGGCCTATTGTTTCTGGACTCGCCTTACTTCGGGGTGCCGGGGTGTAAGTAGAGTGGCACACTCCGGACCTAGATTGGCTTGGCAGAATTCAGACGAGTAGACCATTAACAATGTTTGGACCCGAAAGAATTGACAATGCAACATGAATTATATATGAATTGGCCGAGCTAAAGTTTCTTATGAATTGCACAACTTTGTTATAGATAAGAAAGAGAAAAATAAAAAATATTGAGCCTGTACAAAATAAATGAACGTGGAGTCTGTTTTCACACAATGATGTCTTTCATTATAGGTCCGGGGTACAGGGGAAACAAGTACACTCTTAGGGTACGGAACTAGACTAAGTGTGTCATATTTCTCATTTGACCAAAGGTAGCTAGCTACACTTTTAGTTCTGAGACTATGACAAGTGTTGCCTGAACTTTGCGGACCTTCCGGGGAAGGTCCGACTGTTCTCCCGAAGGAGCTACCCGACTTTGTACAATGACTCTGTAACATACATCACATGTAACTACAAACTCACCTCCGTGATATTAAGCGTAGAACTTACGGAGGTGCTCAATGTTCCAAGGATTAGGGAGAGGTGTCCCATCCTCGGTTGCCAAGCGAACGCATCCGGGACAGGATACTTTGATCACTCGGAAGGGTCCTTCCCAGTTGGGGGAGAGTTTGTTTAACCCTTCTCGAGTTTGTATTCTCTGTAGCACCAGATCGCCTTCCTCGAGCTGTCGGCTGTGAACGTGCCTTTGGTGATAGCGCCGAAGAGCTTGGCGGTATCGGGCATTCCGAACAGCTGCTCGACACCTTCCCTCTTCAACGAGGTCAAGGTCTTAACGCCGGAGCTGGTCCTGCGTGGCATCGTCGAAGGTCCGGACCCGAAGCGACCCGAATGTGATTTCCGGAGGAAGGACTGCTTCAGCTCCGTACACCAGGAAGAAGGGTGTCTCTCTAGTTGACCAGTTTGGAGTTGTCCTATTTGCCCACAAGGTGGGCGGAAGCTCTTCGATCCAGTTGGCTCCATGTTTTTTCAGGCGCTCATATGTGCACGTCTTGAGTCCTTTTAGGATTTATGCATTTGCTCTCTCAACTTGGCCATTGCTTGCCGAGCGAGCTACTGAGGCGTAGCTGACTTGAATGCCAAGGTCTTCGCAAAATCCTTGGAATGCAGAGCTTGTGAATTGGGTCCCGTTATCAGTTATGATATTGTTTGGGACTCCAAATCTGCATACGATGGACTGCAATAAGTTGATAGCTGATTGCTTGTTTATTGTGACAACTGGAGTTGCTTCCGGCCATTTAGTGAACTTGTCAATGGCAATGTACAGGAACTTGTAACCTCCGACGGCTCTTGGGAAAGGTCCCAAGATATCCATCCCCCACACAGCAAATAGCCATGTAGGAGGTATCATTTGTAGAGGTTGAGCTGGTGTGTGAATTTTCTTTGCATGGAACTGGCATGCTTCACATTTCTTCACCAGCTCAGTTGCATCCTTGAGTGCTGTAGGCTAGTAAAAACCATGCCGGAAGGCTTTATCGACCAGCGTGCAGGAAGACGTGTGGTTTCCACACTCGCCTTCATGGATTTCCGCGAGGAGCTTGCAGCCTTCTTCCCTTGTAATGCACCGCATTAGGACGCTGTTGGCACCATGCCGGTAGAAATTCCCTTCTACCAGTGTGTATCTTTTAGCCAATCTGACTATCCGGTCAGCAGATACATTATCTTCAAGAAGGAAATCTCCGGATCTCCGAGATCCATGCATCGGAGCTAACTTGAGGATTTGAGTCTTGCGTGCTGGGTTGCTCGGAGCTTCCTGCAGCACCTACCACCCTTGATGGACACCATGGTAACAGGGCCATCGGGACTGCCAGCTTCGAGGTGCTGGTCTCGCCCCCTTCGCTCAGTTCGGCAGGCTTAGCTGTTGGTCCTGACAATCTCCGGACAAAGGTTCCATCGAGAGCCGGAGCTCTGGTTGAAGCTTTCGTTGAGAGTTCGTTAGCTTCAGCGTTGTTGAGACGCTGGACATGGCAAAGATCCAGGACGTCGAAGTCCTTCTGAAGTTTCTGGACTTCAAGTAGGTATGCAGCTAGTTGAGGGTTGTTGCAGCAACATTCACCTTTGACTTGTTTTATGACAAGCTGCGAGTCACCCTTTACACCCAGCTGCTTGACACCATATGATAGTGCCACCTTGAGCCCATAGATTAGTGCTTCATACTCTGCCATGTTGTTGGTCGCCTTGAAGTCAAGGTGAACCATGTATTTGACCTTCTCCCCGATCGGAGCGAGGAGAAGGACTCCAGCTCCGTCCCCCTGCTTCTGCACGGAGCTGTCGAAGTAGGGAGTCCAGTGAGGCTCGGTGAAAACCAGAACCTTGGGTTCCAGCTTCTGCTCACTGGGCCCCCAGGATTTGATGAAGAGGGGGTCCATTCTGCCACAAAGTCCGCCAATGCTTGACTCTTGACCGCTTGTCTTGGGACAAATTCCAGGTCGAACTCAGCCAATTCTGCTGCCCACTTTGCAATGTTCCCAGTAGAGTTGGGGTTATGCAAGATTAAACGCAGTGGATAAGAAGTTACCACTGAAATCTTGTGAGCTTGGAAGTAGTGTCGGAGCTTCCTAGAAGCAATAAGAACTGCATAGAGCAGCTTATGCACCTCCAGGTACCGAGTCTTAGCGTCATGGAGTACTTCACTGATGAAGTACACTGGGCGTTGGACTGTCCGGACCCTCCCGAAGGGGCCCGAAACTTCCTCCTCACGAACCCGAACCCTCCCGGAGGGGTCCAATCCTTGTTCGGGGACCTCTGGGTTCCTACTGGAGGAACCCGAAGCTTCTTATGAAGTGATACGGACCTTCCCGGAGGGGTCTGAATCTTTTTGTTCAGTAATAGTGACTCCCCCACTTGAAGGAGGTGGTTCCTCTGGCATCTCACCTTGAGGATCCGGGTCTGGGAGCTGGGACCCAGACTCGTCTTCAGGTAGCTTCGGACCCTCCCGAAGGGGTCTGGATTCCTGAACTAGAGATGGTTCTGGTCTTTCCGCAACCAGGACCATGCTGACAACTTCGTTAGTTGCCGAAATGTAAAGCAGAAGTGGCTCACCAGGATTCGGAGCTACCAATGTTGGTAGAGTGGTGAGGAGCTGCTTCAACTCCTGGAATGCCTTTTCAGCTTCTTCAGACCATTGAAATGGTCCGGACTTCCTCAATAACATGAAGAAGGGTAGCGCCCGTTCTGCCAGTCTTGAGATGAACCGGCTGAGGGCAGCTAGACATCCAATCAGCTTCTGAACGTCCTTGATGCGAGCTAGTGGTCGCATGTCTTCAATAGCTTTAATCTTCGCCGGATTGGCTTCTATTCTTCGTGGTTCACCAAGAATCCAAGGAGCTTTCCGGAGCTAACCCCGAAGACACACTTGTCTGGGTTCAACTTCGTGCGTGTGATTCGCAACTTGTCAAAGACAGCTTGCAAGGTGTCAAGGATTGACTCCTTGTTCTTGATCTTGACAACGATGTCATCGACGTACACTTCCACTACATCTCTGATGAGCTCTCCAAAAGTTTTGTACATAGCTCGTACAAACGTTGAAGCAGTGTTTTTGAGACCAAATGGCATGGCAGTGTAACAATATAATCCATCTACTGTGATGAAGGAAGTATGCTCTTCATCTTCCCTAGACATTCTGATTTGATGATACCCAGAACATGCGTCTAGGAAACACAATAATTCACACCAGGAGGTGGAATCTACTATCTGATCTATTCTAGGTAGTGGGAATGGATCTTTTGGAAATGTCTTATTCAGTGTAGTGTAGTTTATACACATCCGAAGCTTCCCGCCGGCCTTGGGTACAATGACTAGGTTTGCCAGCCATTTTGGGTGGAAGACTTCTCGGATGAATCCAGCTTTGAGAAACTTCTTCACATCTTGGCGTATGAAGTTTTATCGCTCTACTGATTGCTTCCGAGGCTTCTAATGTACAGGCCGAGCGTGGGGATAAATCTTCAGATTGTGCTTGATCACTTTACTAGGGATCCCAGGCATTTGTGACGGTTTCCAGGCAAACACATCGACATTAGCCTGGAGGAAAGTGACGAGTGCTAGTTCCTATTTGTCATTCAGACCTCCCGATATACGGGAGGTCTGAGCAGCGTTGGAACCGATTTGGATGACTTTGACGGGAATGTTGGTGTCGCCGCTTGGTTGCACGCGAGGTGCGGAGGTTGAGCCTCGATGAAGAATGCTCGGGGGTTTCGGAGCTTGCTCCTTTCCGGATTCTTCCTCCTGCGTTGTAGCAAGCGCATGGAGTTCTTCCAGAGCAGTCACCCCGGCGGTGTGATCTCCACAGATGTGAAGAACACCTGCTGGTGTTGGCATCTTCAACACCAAGTAGCCATAATGAGCAGTAGCCATGAACTTGTACAAGGCTAGCCTGCCCAATATGGCGTTGAATGGTAAGTTGATCTGCGCCACATCGAAGACCAACTTCTTAGTGCGGTAATTCTCCTGAGTCCCGAAGGTCACTGGGAGAGTAATGGAACCGAAAGGAGTTATGGCCCTCGGACCTACTCCAGAGAAAGGTCAGGAGGGGCAAAGATCTGAAGGTCGGAATTGAAGCTTGACGAAAGCTTTGAAGCTTATGAGGTTCAATCCCGAACCTCCATCCACCATCACATGGTGGAGCTGGATGTGGTTGATGGTCGAAGATACCATCAATGGGAGATGGCTAGCTCCGATCATGTACCGAGGGCAGTCTGAAGCATCAAAAGTGATGGCAGCGTCCATCAACTTCCAGTGTGGCTCCGCCCTGGCAGTGGGAGCTACTGAGGCCATGTCCCGCCGCATTGTCTTGAGGACACGGAGGGAGGTGATGTCCCACAAACCTCCAAAGATGGTGTTCATGGTGTTTCGATGCTCGTTGTCGGAGACGTCGGAGTCATCGCCAAAGGAGCTTTGTTGACTTTTTGTTTTCCTTCCCTTTGACAGAAAGGAACTTCTTCTCGACGCTTGTTGTAGTGCTCGACAAGGTTTTGGACCTCTCGGCAGCCTTCCAGGTTGTGCCTGTTCGTCATGTGTATAGGATACCACATCTTGGAGCTGCCACCGTCTTCAAACGACGGCTACGGTCGTTTCTCGGGGTGTGGCCCATGGCCACCCAGAGCTGCAGTAGCTACAGCAGTAGGTGTGCCGGCCGACGACTTTTTCTTGCCGTTAGACTTTTTCTTCTTCTTGCCACTCCTGGAGGTAGTGGCTTCTCCCTTGGAGGACTTTTTGTTGTCCTCGGAGGTGGTTGGGAGTGCATTTCACGGCCCTCCGCAGCTTTGGCGCACTTTTCTGCCAAGCTGAAGAGTTCCGTGACGCTGGTGACTTCCTTGGTCGCCTGCTTCTCTAGCATCTTCTTGTCTCGTACGCCCTGTCTAAATGCGACAATAATAGAAGCGCTTGGGATAGAAGGTATGGTGTTTCGTACCTGGGAGAACCTCTGTATGAAGGATCGCAGGGACTTTCCCTCCTTCTGCTTGACAGCAAAAAGGTCCTGGTCGGGTGTATGAACTCCCGAAATTGGCGGTGAACTGTTGGCATAGTTCCGCCCAACTGTTATTGGAGTTGGGCGGAAGGCTCATGAACCAGGACCTGGCGGTCCCAGTCAAAGCCACGGGGAAATAATTGGCCATTACGACCTCATTGCCTCCAGCCGCAAGGATTGTGGTGGAGTAGATTTGGAGAAACTCAACGGGATTGACAGTTCCTTCAAATTTCTCAGGCATGTGAGGCCAGAACTTCTGCGGCCATCTAACCATGCGTAGGTTCATGGCCAGGGCAAAACAGCCTCCTCCTACTCCCTCGGGAGCAGGACTGTCCCAAGCCTCTCGCTTCTCGTGAGCACACTCTATATGGACGCCGCCGTCCTGTTGACGATAACCGAGCTCACAAGTGTCATACGGGACTACAAAAAGAGCAAAGGAACTTCACCAGTCTGAGTTGATGTTCCCCAAAGGCCCCACGTGTCATACGGAACTGGACCTGCCTCCCTTCTATGGTTAGTCCCTGTGCTGCCACGTGTATCCTGCAACCGGAGCTACATCCCACACATGGGATAGCTCTGGGCTAAATACCTGCGCGACACCCCCGGACCTAACCCCCGATAGAGGGAAGCTCTGATACTTACACGTGTACAACAGCACCGGACCTACCCGTCCCAGACGGTAAGCTCCAGAGCTGCCACGCGTCCAACCGCCGGACCTTCAACTTCAACAATCAGACTAGTGGACCCCCAACGGTTCGGACCTTCAAGGGACAATCAAGGACTTCAAGACCCGATTAAGTGTCATTAATACCATCATAATGACACACGATCGGAGGGTCCTTAATACCAGTAACAACACTGTCAAGGCACGTTACCACACTATTAAGGGTAATTAAGCTCATTAATTGTGTATTAAGCATTAGTAACCGCCAGGGCCACATGTCAGGGCAGGCTAATGATGTAACAACCAGTCCTTGTACTATAAAAGGACTGGTTGAGGGATACACAAGGGGCTCTGGGAGATTCTTACAGACTCGGCTCTGACACACGCTCACAAGTGCTCGGACGCTCAATACAACAACTACACACCCCTTGGAGTCGGGTATTACGCTTAGGCGGCCCGAACCACGTAAATCCTCGTGTCAACTTGCCATCGTGTTCTGAATCTCTGCGCACCCACAATGAAACTATAAACTCCGCGGACTGCCAATGATAGTAATGGGAGAATTGTCGGAACCAAACTCCGACAGTTGGCGCGCCAGGAAGGGGGGCCCGAGATTCAAACATGGTGAACTCTACTGCTGGATCGTCCAACGGCAACCCTGCTGTGCAACCTGCTGGAGGCAATCCCTCCAACATGCATCAACCAGGAGGTGCTGTGGCTCCAGCAGGAGTCATGCCACCGCCGCCACCATCCACACCGGCGAATCAAGCTGGACAGCGAGATGGGGCATCTGCGTCGGTCACGGCATCGGCGAACAACAACTCTGAACACGCGCTCCATGTCGCGCGTGCTCCTCTCCAATGTCCACCGCCTATAGGAGCATCCCAGGGTGCAATGGAGTAGTGGAGGGATGATGTGGAACATTTGGTTGCAGCAGCAGCCGATCGCATCAACAACCAAGGTTCTCCCCCCTCGGCGCGGGCCCCATCGCAGCATTGGACCGCGGGTAGACTTGGTCCGCACGCTTCCCAACACAGGAGGCGTGCTACATCTCAACAGGCGATGTCGCTGCCTTCCAGGGCGCGACGCACCCATACGGTAAATGGGCTTTCGACTCACGACCTCCGGGCGGAGCTTGATCGCCGTTACCATCAACAGGATGGCCACGTCCATATCGAGCGTGCTCGCGAGAGGCGAGAGGCTCGGGATAGTCCTGCTCCCGAGGGAGTAGGAGGAGGCTGTTCTGCTCTTGCCATGAACCTACGCATGGTCAGATGGCTGCAGAAGTTCCGGCCTCACCCGCCGGAGAAATTTGACGGGACTATCAATCCCGCTGAGTTTCTCCAAATCTACTCCACCGCAATCCTTGCGGCTGGAGGCAATGAGGCCGTAATGGCCAATTAGTTCCCCGTGGATTTGACTGAGACCGCCAGGTCCTAGTTCATGAGCCTTCCGCCCAACTCCATCAACAGTTGGGCGGAACTATGCCAACAGTTCACCGCCAATTTTGGGAGTCCATACACCCGACCAGGCACCGAACTAGACCTTTTTGCTGTCAAGCAGAAGGGGGGAGAGTCCCTGCGATCCTTCATCCAGAGGTTTTCCCAGGTACCAAACACTATACCTTCTATCTAAAGCACTTCTGTTATTATGACATTTATACAGGGCGTACGAGACAAGAAGATGCTAGAGAAGCTGGCGACCAAGGAAGTCACCAGCGTCACGGAACTCTTCAGCTTGGCAGACAAGTGCGCCAAAGCTGCGGAGGGCCGTGAAATGCACTCCCAACCACCTCTGGAGGACAACAAAAAGTCCTCCAAGGGAGAAGGCACTACCTCCAGAAGTGGCAAGAAGAAGAAAAAGTCCAACGGCAAGAAAAAGCCGTCGGCCGGCACACCTACTGCTGCAGCTGCTGCAGCTCCGGGTGGCCGTGGTCCACACCCTGAGAAATGACCTCAGCCGTAATCTGAAGACGGAGGCAGCTCCAAGATGTGGTGTCATATACACAAGACGAACAGCCACAACATGGAAGGCTGCCTAGAGGTCCAGAACCTTGCCGAGCGCTACAACAAGCGCCGGGAAGAAGTTCCTTTCTGTCAAAGAGAAGGGAAACAAAGAGTCGATGAAGCTCCAGCTGAAGAGGAGTTAGGCTTTCAGAACCCTAAAAAGGTCTTGACGGCTGTTTCCACCTCTTTTGGCGATGACTCCGACGTCTCCGACAATGAGCGTCGGAAGACCATAAACACCATCTTTGGTGGTTCGTTGGACATCACCTCCTGCCGTGTCCTCAAGACAATGCGGCAAGACATGGCCTCAGTTGCTCCCACCGCCAGGGCAGAGCCGCACCAGAAGTGGATGGACACTGCAATCACCTTCGATGCTTCGGGTTGGCCTCGGAACATGATCGGAGCTGGCCAACTTCCACTGATGGTATCTCCTACCATCAACAACATCCAACTCCACCATGTAATGGTGGACGGAGGTTTGGAGCTGAACCTCATAAGATTCGAAGATTTCATCAAGCTTCAGCTCCGACCTTCAGATCTTTGCCCCTCCCAACCTTTCTTCGGAGTAGGTTCGGGGGCCATAACCCCGCTCGGTGCCATTACTCTCCCGTTGATGGGACCTGGGAGAATTATGACACTGAGAAGTTTGTCTTCGACGTGGCGTAGATCAACTAACCATTCAATGCCATCTTGGGCAGGCCAGCCTTGTACAAATTCATGGCTGCCGCACATTATGGCTACTTGGTGTTGAGGATGCCAACACCAGCAGGTGTTCTCTGGATCCACGGAGATCGCACCACCGGAGTGACTGCTCTGGAAGAACTCCATGCGCTTGCTACAGCGCAGGAGGAAGAATCCGGAAAGGAGCAAGCTCCGAAACCCTCGAGCATTCGTCATTGAGGCTCAACCTCTGCACCTCGCGTGCAACCAAGCGGCGACACCAAAATTCCTGTCAAAGTCATCCAAATAGGTTCCGACGCTGCTCAGACCACCCGTATATTAGGAGGTCTGAACGACAAATAGGAACTCACGCTCATCACTTTCCTCCGGGCTAATGTCGACGTGTTTTCCTAGCAACCATCACAAATGCTTGGGATCCCTAGGGAAGTGATCGAGCACAATCTGAAGATTTATCCCGACGCTCGTCCTGTACATCAGAAGCCTTGGAAGCAATCAGTAGAGCGACAAAACTTCATACGTCAAGAAGTGAAGAAATTGCTTGAAGCTGGATTCATCCGACAAGTCTTCCACCCAAAATGGCTGGCAAACCCAGTCTTTGTACCCAAGGCAGGCGGGAAGCTTTGGATGTGTATCGACTACACTACACTGAATAAGGCATGTCAAAAAGATCCATTCCCACTACCTAGAATAGATCAGATAGTGGATTCCACCTCTGGGTGTGAATTACTGTGTTTCCTAGACGCATATTTTGGGTACCATCAAATCAGAATGTCTAGGGAAGATGAAGAGCATACTTCCTTCATCATAGTAGATGGATTATATTGTTATACTGTCATGCCATTCGGTCTCAAAAACACTACTTCAACGTTTGTACGAGCTATGTACAAAACTTTTGGAGAGCTCATCAGAGATGTAGTGGAAGTTGAATGTGGCCTAGAGGGGGGGGGGTGAATAGGCCTTTTTTGATATTTGTCGGAACCTGTAACACTTAACAACCAGTTCAAAACTAGAGATATCGGACTAGTCCGGTAAAGTGTGGACTAGTCCAGTGTGTACCGACTAGGTTGATTAGGTTTGATCAATTAATTTGATTCTTCGATGTATGCAGCGTAAATATACAGTCAAATGAAGTGTTGCAAGATTATGGACTAGGGTATATCACAATTCAATCTTGTAATTAATGATTCAACGTAAAGTATGCAATATTGGTTGAAACCCTAGATTGTTGTAATGAATAAGAATGATGAACACCAAGAAAGACACAAGGATTTATCCCATGGTTCGGCTCCCACAAAGGCAACCTACATCCACGTTGAGGAGTCCACAAAAGGACCGGGTCTTCTCCAATCCTACCCTCGTCGGATCACCACGAAGACCAATCCTCTTCCGCTTATCACAAAGGGGTGAATAACCGAATTCAAAGGGGCCTTCTCACACGTTGAGGGCTCCCCTAGATTACAACGCAAAATACCAACAAGAACACACTCAAAAGATTACAATGAAATCACAGGAGTGTGTTAGAGAATCAAACCAAGAGCTCAATGAGTGTTAAACGTGTCTCTCCAATGATCTAGAGTGTATCCTCAAAGGATTGATCTTTGTTGCACTTAATTTCGTCGAGAGATGTGTTTTTGGAGGCTCTTGGGAGGTAAGACGGCGCAAGGGTTCGAGGGATATTCAAGTTGGGTCGTGCACCTCTATTTATATGGGGTTTCTAAAAGTGACCGTTAGGGTTTAGAAAGATCGGACTAGTCCGTGGTGGACACTGGACTTGTCGGGTTTGCTGTGTGTAGTAAACCCTAAGTGTCCCAAAATATCGGACTAGTCCGGCTAGGAGCGGACTTGTCCGATTTATCTTCTGGAAATCTTCGGACTAGTCCGATGGACATCGGACTTGTCCGTGCAGTGAAACCCTATGTGGTTATGGGGACAAGTTTGCACTTGGAGGTCTTGTCCGATTTAGGTCAGAGAGTTTTTCCGACTAGTCCGTGCTAACATCGGACTTGTCCGATTAGATCAAAATGAATATCGGACTAGTCCGGTGGTGATTGGACTTGTCCGATTATGTGTGACTTGTGAAGTGTTTTGAGAACTAGTCCGCACTGGGGAGGACTAGTCCGATTCTAGTCAGAGAGATATCGGACTAGTCCGATGGATATCGGACTTGTCCGATTTTGTGCAGAGAGGATATCGGACTAGTCCGGTGACATTCGAACTAGTCCGGTTCTGTATAACTTTGTGCAATGTGTGTGTTTAATAGTGATTGAGCTCTTGGGGTTTGTTTCCTTAACACACTCCATACACAATGATATACTATTATTCTTCCTTGAGCTCATTTCCACTTTGCTCCTCATTCTTCCTTCTTTTTGGCACTTTGCTTATTTTTCTATTAAAACCTGTGCTCATCTCAACAAAGAGGTTAGGATCTCATTTGCTTGTCATAAATCATCCAAAACCCGCAAGGGATTCCTAGATGCACTTTCAATCTCCCCCTTTTTTCGTGATTGATGACAACTAATGGAGATTTCACAAAATGTGATAAAAATTGAGATTTTCATAAAGCATGCACATATGAGTCTAAAATGCATCAAACGATGAAAACATAATCCATATGTGCATTCTTTATGGTGGGATTCATTACTAAGTATATTGAAACAATGAGTATGACATAATAGACATTAATCAACCAAAAGCAAGCATATATGTCATTCTCGGAGCAAAATCACATAACTCAACAATTACTTCTCAAAAGATCATAACATTGCATCACAAAACCATAATTAACTTAAGAACATAGTTAAAGCTTTACAACCCACAAAATAGTCAAAAAGCATACAAGTGAGCTCTCTCCTCACATCCTACAGCTAAGGCTAAGACTCCCCCTCAATCTCTCCCCCTTTGGCATCAAGACACCAAAAAGAAGGAGAGGAGGGTCCTAAGGTCTTCACTCTTTGCTGCCAGTCCTCTCATCGTCATCTTCGTCATCTTCATCTTCAGCCTGATGAGGAGGAGGAGGAGGTGCGGAGCCACTCGAGCCCCCAATGCCAAAGTAGGCAAGCTCAGAGGGGGTCAAGGGCTCGAGCTCGGTGAAGTCTGAGTCTGAATCTTCAGAGATTACTGGAGAACGAATGGGTTCGATCTCCAGTTTCTGGCAAATTTGCTTCACATTTGCCTTCACATACCTCATATCTTCCTTTCTTCTTTTGTTGATCTTATGGGCCTTCACTTCGGCCTTTTTGCAGGAAGCGAAGATGGCAGCTAGGTATTTGAAGATCCCACTGGCTGATCCCCTTTGAGGGGCTGCCCTACTGGCAGGGGCAGCTCTTGCATCTTCAGTCCTTCTTGCCGGTGCCTCAGGACTGGAGGCCGGCAAGGGAGCAGCCTGGACACTTGACTTCTGAGCCACCTGAGGCCTCAAGAGTAGGTGCTCCACATCCTTGACGAATTCAATCCCCGTGACCTTCTCGATCACAAACATCAGATATGGGGCATACCCACAAGACCTGTTGGGTGTGCAGGATATGTTGACCATTTCATTCCTGATGTAGTCCGCCACATCAAACTGGCGGTCCCTGGTTATCACTCTCATCAATGTCTGGAGATAACCCTGCACACTCCCGGCATCTCCATCCTTGGGAGCGATGGTCTTCCTCAAGACTCTATTGAGCACCACAAAGACGGCTTCATGTTCTTTGTGGATGGGGGGTTGAACTTGGAGTTTGGCTCATATAGGAACTTCATCTTATCCTTCTCAATGACAACTATGTTGTGGATGATCAAGCAGTCAGGTCTTGAGGTGTTAAGGTGAAGCAGGCTTGCAAAATCTTCTTGAGTGATACTGTACATGGATCCATGAGTCATCCAAGTATCACTTTCCTCATCATCACTTGAGAAATGACATGTTGCAAAGAATTGTGCTATGACCTCATCATTCCAGTTGTTCCTAAAGGCAAAGAAATCCTTCAGGCCATGCCTCTCAATAGCTTCCACCACTTTAGTGAACGGGGAGCAGCCCTTCTTCTCAAAGTGTGCCCAATCAATCCATTGACTGCGCACAACCGGTGTCTTCATTGGGAGATACACAGATTTGTAGAAATCTGCATGGAAGTTGCACCAAAATCTTCCACCGGCCGCTTGCTTTGGTCGGCCATACTAATCAATGCTTCTTAACTTTGCTGCCGAATCACTGCCTTTCCCGTCGAACTTCTCTTCCGTGGGGTCCCAGAGCCCTTCCTTCAGAGCATGCAACTTCAACGGGCCAACTGGACCCATTGCTATCCCTTTGCCCTTGCCTTTGGCTAGGCGGGCACTTGCCGAGCTAGGGCCACCACCGGTGGTAGCACTAGAAGCTAGCACCTTGGAGGTCGGCTTCTTCGCTAGCACTTTCCTCCGAGCCCGTGGAGGAGACAGAGCTGGCTCGGAAGGTCTCTCTTGGCGCTTCTTGCCAAGACTCGTCAAGGTCCGAGGTGCCACCTCGTGGTCCATCTCGGCCTCAATGTCAGAAACTTCATTGTTCGAGCTCGACATGACCTGAGAATGAGTGGCATGAATGAGAATAAATGGTACAAGGCATAGGTGTGAAGGGATAACAAGGAATTGCATTGAGGAACTGAAAAGTTAGGTTTTGAGTTCAGAAAAATCGGACTTGTTCGGTGTACAGGCACGGACTAGTCCGGGGGACCGGACTTGTCTGTGCATGGACCGGACTAGTCCGGTATTTATCTTTAAAAACCATAGCAACTGGACAAATGTTGAATCCTAATGCACAACATGCGTAGCATAAACGTAATACATCAAGGAGGCATGTATATAGTGAAATATGCTAGGCTATTCGATCAACAATGAAGAAATTTGGAATTTCTACGGTATGAGTGAAAATTACCGAAGAAATTGATTGGAACTTGGAGATGAGGGTGTTGAAGGCCAGACTTGTCCGAGAACTTCAATCCCGATGCGATGACGATCAAATTCCACCCAAACTTGCGAAGTTCCGATGGAGAAATCAAGGAATCGCTTTGGGAGCTCGAGTGAGAAAGAGAGAACGCGTGTTGCAAGAGTGGGGATGAAGGGATTAGGGTTTGGCGGCGGCTAGGGTTAAGGACACGAAAAAGCGGACAAGTCCGGAGACGACCGGACTAGTCCTAACTTTTCCAGAGGCTATATCATACTAGTCTATTATCTACCGGACTAGTCCGGCCTAACCGGCACTCCGCGGACTAGTCTGCATGGGCGGACTAGTCCGGGTAACCACAGACTAGTCTATGGTCACCAGGCAAGAATTTATTAGCCCATTCATATATATTGAAGGTACAAATTTAGAAAATAGGGAGGCAAATCAAATCAAATAATCTTGATGAATATGATCAGTAAGCATACAACAATCAAGCAATTATCATAATTCACCAAGATCTAATAATTAACATAGTTTTCGGAAGAATATTGAGAGAGATGATTTTCACAGTCCAATCAACATATTTTGAAGAATTCATACAGGTATGCAACATTTCAAGCCACACTCCGAGCATCAAGGATGTTTAGCTCATTTCGGAGTTCACAAAAGCGCTTTTCATCAAGTGGCTTGGTGAATATGTCGGCCAATTGCTTTTGGGTGTTGACATGGGGGATGGCTATATCTCCTTTCATGGAGTGGTCTCCCAGGAAGTGATGCCTTATGTCTATGTGTTTGGTTCTAGAGTGCTCAACTAGGTTGTGGGCAATTTTAATGGCACTCTCATTGTCACAAAGGAGTGGAATATGGTTCATATTGTAACCGTAATCCCTTAGAGTTTGTCGCATCTAAAGGAGTTGTGCACAACAACTCCCGGCTGCAACATACTCCGCTTCGGCTGTGGATAAGGCAATGGGATTTTGTTTCTCGGAGGACCAAGAAACTAAGGATCTCCCTCGGATTTGACATGTATCGAAGGTACTTTTTCTATCTACTTAGCGTCCGACATAATCTGCATCGGAGTAAGCAATGAGATTGAATTTTGAGCCTTTTGGGTACCAAAGACCAAGGTTGGGTGTATGAACTAAATATCTCAAGATCCTTTTTACGGTTGTCAAGTGACACTCCTTAGGATTGGCTTGAAACCTTGCACACAAACATACACTCAACATAATATCTGGCCTAGATGCACATAAATAGAGTAGAGATCCAATCATGGAGCAATATACCTTTTGGTCGATGCTAGGTCCATCTTCATTGAGATCCAAGTGGCCATTTGTTGGCATGGGAGTCTTTATAGACTTTGCCTTGTCCATACCAAACTTCTTGAGTATGTCTTGCGTGTAATTGGTTTGGCTTATGAACGTCCCTTCCTTTTGTTGCCGCACTTGGAATCCCAAGAAGTACTTTAGTTCTCCCATCATTGACATTTCAAACCTATCTATCATGATTTCACTAAATTCCTCACAAAAAGATTGATTAGTTGACCCAAAGATTATATCATCAACGTAAATTTGACAAATAAAAAGATCATTGTCAAAATTCTAT
Organism: Tuctoria greenei; assembly: GCA_036927565.1. NCBI lineage: Eukaryota > Viridiplantae > Streptophyta > Magnoliopsida > Poales > Poaceae > Tuctoria > Tuctoria greenei. The sequence continues at coordinate 57,268,911 of JAYESD010000010.1, forward strand.
GTAAATAGTGTATAATCTACTTTGCCAATCTTAAAGCCATTTCCAATTAAGAAATCTCTAATACACTCATACCAAGCTCTAGGAGCTTGTTTGAGGCCGTAGAGAGCCTTACACAATTTAAATACGTGGTCGGGGAACTCTTCGTCTTCAAACCCGGGGGGAGGGGGGTTTCTCCACATACACCTCCTCCTTGATTGGTCTGTTGAGGAAGACGCTTTTCACATCCATCTGATAGAGCTTGAAATCATGGTGAGTAGCATATGCAAGTAATATTCTAATAGATTCAAGTCTAGCTACAGGAGCAAAGGTCTCATCGAAATCCAAACCTTCGACTTGTGAATACCCTTTGGACACAAGTCGTGCCTTGTTCTTTGTCACCACCCAGTGCTCATCTTGTTTGTTGCGGAAGACCCACTTGGTGCCGACAATGTTAGCATTGGGTCTTGCCACAAGTTCCCACACCTCGTTCCGCTTGAAGTTATTCAATTCTTCTTGCATTTCCACCACCCAGTTCGGGTCCTTCAATGCATCCCCAACCCTACGCAGTTCCAAAAAGGATACAAACAAATAGTGCTCACAAAAGTTAGCTATGCGAGATCTAGTGGTTACTCCCTTTTTGATTTCACCGATGATATTGTCGATTGGGTGATCCCTTAAGACGCATTGGTGTACTCTTGGGTGTGGCAAATGAGGCGTTGAATCTTCATGATCATCTTCTTTCCCCCTTAAATGGTTGTCCTCGTTGATTTGTTGATCATCTTCATATTCTTGTGGTTGATCTTGTGTGGAAGCTCCCCCTTGATCGTTGACCACCTCTTGTGGTTCATCTTCCTCATGTACGTGTGGAGGTGACTCTTGTGGTCAAACTTCACCTAGAGCCATTCTTTTCAATGCTTGACAAGGAGCTTCTTCTTTACCTAGTTCACATGGATCAACATGCTCCTTTTGGGAGCCATTAGTCTCATCGAACACTACGTCACGTGCTACTTCAACAAGTCCGGGGGTCTTGTTGAACACACGATAGGCGTAAGTGTTCGAATCATAACCAAGCAAGAAACCTTCATCGGACTTCGAAGCAAACATTGAAGTCTTGGGCTTCTTGTTTAAAATATAACATGGAGAACCGAAAACTCAAAAATATGAAATATTTGGCTTGTTACCGGTGAGTAGCTCATAGGATGTCTTCTTGAGTAGTCGATGAAGATAAAGTCGATTTACGGCGTGGCAAGCGATGTTAATCGCTTCCGCCCAAAATCGATCTAAGGTCTTGTACTCATCGAGCATTGTTCTTGCCATCTCTATGAGTGTTTTGTTCTTTCTTTCGGCAACTCTGTTTTGTTGTGGGGAGTACAGAGCTGAAAACTCGTGCTTTATGCCTTCTTCATCAAGGTACTCCTCCACTTGTGTGTTCTTGAACTCCGTGTTGTTGTCGCTTCGAATGTTCTTGATTGTCAATGAGAATTCGTTTTGAGCTCGCTTGAAGAACTTCTTGAGTGTTCCTTGCGTTTTTGACTTATCATGCAAAAAGAAAACCCAAGTGAAGCGAGAAAAATCATCAACAACTACTAAAACATATTTGTTACCGCCGATTCTTATGTAGGCAATTGGACCAAATAAGTCCATGTGAAGTAGCTCGAGCGGTCTTGTTCTAGTCATGACGTTCTTAGCGGGGTGAGGTGCCCCAACTTGCTTTCCAGCTTGGCACGCGCTACAAGGCCTGTCTTTTTCAAACACAACATCCATTAAACCTCGGATGTGATCGTGCTTGAGGAGTTTTTGAAGGTTCCTCATACCAACATGCGCTAGCCGTCTATGCCACAGCCAACCCATGTTGGTCTTTGCAATCAAGCATGTGTCAAGTTCGGCTTTATCCTTGTTGAAGTCAACAAGGTAAAGCTTTCCCTTCAACATACCCTTGAATGCAATGGAACCATCACTCCTCCTAGAGACAGTCACATCCTCGTTAGTGAACAAGCAATTATAACCTTTGTCACATAATTGAGATATGGACAACAGGTTATAATCTAAGGATTCAACATGTAAAACATGAGAAAGTGTGTGTTTCGAAGATGTTGCAATTTTACCGGCACCGAGCACCTTTCTTTGACTATTATCTCCAAAGTAGATGCCCTCGTTTGTATCCTCATTTTCCTCATATTCAACGAACATTCTTTTTTCTCCTGTCATATGGTTGGTGCAGCCACTGTCTAGCACCCATTTAGATCCACCGGAGGAATAGGCCTGCAAAAATAGATTATGCTTTGGTTTTAGGTACCCAAGATTGCTTGGGTCCTTGGAGGTTAGTTACAAGACATTTGGGCACACACACATGAGACTTGGTGTTCTCATGGTGTGGCCCAACATAATAAGCATAAACTTTGCCAAAATTATTTCTCATTAAGACATATGAGGCATCAAAGGTTCTAAACAATAACTGTTGTTGGTTATGTACAGTACTAGTCTGGGAGGTCGGACTTGTCTGGCGTACCGTACTTGTCCGGACCCTGACCAGACTAGTCCGGTATTCATGTGTGATCAATGTTTTAATCTTTGACTTTCCAGTTTGAGAGGGTCTTCCCTTTACAAAGGTAATCCTCTCCCTGTTATTCTTATGGCTTCTGGCATGTTGCTTTTCACCATAAGAGTAACCAATGCCATATTTGATATTTGGAGGTCTTTTGACCAAGTATGCACTACGTGCATATTTGATCTTCTCCTTGTCAAATATGCCACTTTGGGCAGGATGTTTATCCTTTGTAGAGGTTGGCTTGTCCTTCAAACTGGTGTCAACTTTATTACATGTACAAGCATAAACAACTTCAGTTTTAGTGGGTTGAGAAGGTGAACTTGAAGAGGATTAAGGTTCACCTTGCTTGAGTGACTCAACTTGCACTTCAAGGGTCTTGTTAACCTTGATCAGGTCAGCAAGTTGGTTCTTGATTGTAGCATTTGAGTTGGTTAACTCCAAGCAAGTTTCCCTGCTTGAAGCTAACTCAAGATCTAGTGAATTGCTTCATTCCTTTTCAAGTTCTAGAAGCTTGTCAAGTTCGACATATTCCTCCTTTTGGGAGATGAACATGTCCTCTTGATGATGTATCAACCTCTCCTTCTCAACAAGTTGATCAAGTAAAAATTTCATTTTTGTGGCAGTTTTCCTATTAGTCCAACAAGCATATCCTCATTATCACTATTGATTTCATCATCACTAGAATAGGAATGCACGAAAGGGGGTTTAATGGTTACCTTGCATTTACCTTCCTTTGCCATAAGGCAAGTGCCATTTCCCTTCCGTGTGCCAAGTGTAGGGAAGAGAGTGGACTTATTGGATGTCTTCTCGATGGCTATGCTAGCCATCTCTTCTTCTTCGGATGATAAGGACTCTTCATTTGGATCCCACTCTTTCCCTATGTGATCTTGTTCGGCTTGTTTCTTCTTCTTGAACAATTTCTTGGTTGAGGCTTGGCTTCTTTAGTCTTCTTCTTGTTCTCTTCATATGGGCAATCAACTATAAAGTGGCTATACTCACCACAATTATAGCATGCCCGCCTCAACTTGGCTTTTGTTCTCTCCTTGTACTTTCCTTCGTTAGATTTAGAACCTTGTTTCTTCTTCATTATTCTCTTGAATTCCTTCATGAACAATATCATGTCTTCTTCATCTAACTCACTGCTATCATCATCACTGTCTTCTTCTAGCTGAGATTCTCGAGCTTCTTTAGATAGGGGCTTGAGGATGGACTTTAAAGCAACCCCTTTCTTCTTTGCCGAGGTGAGGTCGGCAATCTCCTTGACATGCTTTAATTGTTTTTCCATCATCTCGAAGTTGATGATCTTTCCAAGCAATTCATCCGTAGTCATCCTTTTGTATCCGGGGCTTTCTCTGATCATGGAGCATAGGGTGACGTTGCGAGGCATGAAAGCTCTAAGGATGAGCTTTACCACCTCATGGTCATTCCACTTCTTACTTCCGTATGATCGAACCTTGTTGACGAGTGACTTTAATCGGTTGTACATATCTTGAGGTGACTCATCTTCTTCAATTGCAAATCTTCCTAATTCGCCTTCGATCATTTCGATCTTTGCTTCATGCACATGTCGGTCACCTTCATGTGCAGTTTGCAGTGTGTCTCATATCTCCTTAGCAATCTCGAGTCCATCCACCTTGGTGAACTCATCCCGACTGAGCGAAGAGGTAATTACGGCCGCGACTTGATCATTTTGGTGAATTACCTGCTCTTGGCTTGGTGTGAGCTCTTCGTCGTCGTCCGGGATATCCATCCCTGTGCACAGAATATGCCATAAACTTGGATTGAGGGAAATTAGATGCATTTTCATATTTTGCCTCCACATTGAGTAATCACTTCCATCGAAGTGTGGGGATTTTCCAAGTGGGATAGACAAGTAATAATTATTGTTGGAATTTAGAAGATTATAGTTAAAAGGATATCGGGAGTAGTCGGTGTGACTACTCCCCTTCTTCTTTTATTCAATCTTCACTTTCCCTTTGGAAAGTGTCTTCTTTCTTAGGAGCGCCATTAGTTCTACCGTCTTCTCATCGTCGTCCTCGAAGTCTTGGATGGCTTCGAGGAGCTTCTCCACCTTTAGGTTCTTGTCATCATTAACCTTCTCTTGGTTGTTGCTCTTGTGGATGTCCTTCATGTCCGACATGATCTTCTTCGAGCGATTAGTCTCTTTCTTGAAGAACCTGCTCTGATACCAATTGAATGTGGCCTAGAGGGGGGTGAATAGGCCTTTTTGATATTTGTCAGAACCTGCAACACTTAGCAACCAGTTCAAAACTAGAGATATTGGACTAGTCCGATAAAGTGCGGACTAGTCTGGTGTGAACCGACTAGGTTGATTCGGTTTGATCGATTAATTTGATTCTTTGATGTATGCAATGGAAATATACAGTCAAATGAAGTGTTGCAAGATTATGGACTAGGGTATATCACAATTCAATCTTGTAATTAATGATTCAACGTAAAGTATGCAATAATGGTTGAAACCCTAGATTGTTGTAATGAATAAGAACGATGAACACCAAGAAAGACACAAGGATTTATCTCGTGGTTCGGCTCCCAAAAAGGCAACCTACGTCCACGTTGAGGAGTCCACAAAAGGACTGGATCTTCTCCAACCCTACACTCGTCGGATCGCCACGAAGGCCAATCCTCTTCCACTTATCACAAAGAGGTGAATAACCGAATTCAAAGGGGCCTTCTCACACGTTGAGGGCTCCCCTAGATTACAACACGAAGTACCACCAAGAACACACTCAAAAGATTACAATAAAATCACAGGAGTGTGTTAGAGAATCAAACCAAGAGCTCAATGAGTGTTGAACGTGTCTCTCCAATGATCTAGAGTGTACCCTCAAAGGATTGATCTTTGTTGCACTTAATTTCGTGGAGAGATGTGTTTTTGGAGGCTCTTGGGTGGTGTGACGGCGCTAGAGTTCGAGAGATATTCAAGTTGGGCCGTGCACCTCTATTTATATGGGGTTTCTGAAAGTGACCGTTAGGGTTTAGAAAGATCGGACTAGTCCGTGGTGGACACCGAACTAGTCTGGTGTGCTGTGTGTAGCAAACCCTAAGTGTCCCGAAATATCGGACTAGTTCGGCTAGGAGCGAACTTGTCCGATTTCGCTTCTGGAAATATTCGGACTAGTCCGATGGAGATCAGACTTGTCCGTGCAGTGAAACCCTAAGTGGTTATGGGGACAAGTCCGCACTTGGAGGACTTGTCCGATTTAGGTCAGAGAGTTTTTCGGCCTAGTCCGTGCTAACATCGGACTTGTCCGATTCAGATCAGAATGAATATCAGACTAGTCCGGTGGTGATCGGACTTGTCCGATTTTGTGTGACTTATGAAGTGTTTCGATGACTTGTCTGCACTGGGGAGGACTAGTCCGATTCAAGTCAGGGAGATATAGGACTAGTCCGATGGATATCGGACTTGTCCGATTTTGTGCAGAGATGATATCGGACTAGTCCAGTGACATTCGGACTAGTCCGGTTCTGTATAACTTTGTGCAATGTGTGTGTTTAATAGTGATTGAGCTCTTGCGGTGTGTTTCCTTAACACACTCCATACACAATGATCTACTATTCTTCTTCCTTGATCTCATTTCCACTTTGCTCCTCATTCTTCCTTCTTTTTGGCACTTTGCTTATTTTGCTATTAAAACCTGTGCTCATCTCAACAAAGAGGTTAGGATCTCATTTGCTTGTCATAAATCATCCAAAACACACAAGGGATACCTAGATGCACTTTCAGAAGTGTACGTCAATGACATCGTCGTCAAGATCAAGAACAAGGAGTCGTTCCTTGACACCTTGCAAGCTGTCTTCGACAAGTTGCGAATCACACACACGAAGCTGAACCCAGACATGTGTGTCTTCAGGGTTAGCTCCGGAAAGCTTCTTGGCTTCTTAGTGAACCACCAAGGAATAGAAGCAAATCCGGCGAAGATTAAAGCTATTGAAGACATGCGACCACCAGCTCGCATCAAGGACGTTCAGAAGATGACTGGATGTCTAGCTGCCCTCAGTCGGTTCATCTCAAGACTGGCGGAATGGACGCTACCCTTCTTCAAGTTATTGAGGAAGTCCAGAGCATTTCAATGGTCTGAAGAAGCAAAAAAGACATTCCGGGAGCTGAAGCAGCTCTTCACCACTCTACCAACTTTGGTAGCTCCGAATCCTGGTGAGCCACTTCTGCTTTACATTTCGGCAACTGACGAAGTTGTCAGCATGGTCCTGGTTGCGGAAAGACCAAAACCATCTTCAGTTTAGGAATCCTGACCCCTTCGGGAGGGTCTGTGACACCCGGTTCCGAATATGAACCAAGCGTAATGCATATGTGTGCCCAGGATGTTCAACACACATACACGAATGATTCACAAATGATAAACAGAATTTAACCACGTCTTAACTAATAAATAAGTACTTTATTACAATAATCCAATAGTTCACGAATAATATAACTCTAAATAATTGCAGCGGAAAATAAACTAAACAGCACGACTCCAATCCACAGGCAATTGACGGCGGTACGCAACCTAGTACTCCTCGTGATCCTCAGGGTACTCCCAATTGTCTCCAGTAGCTGTTGGGGGGGGGGGGAATTGCAAGGGTGAGTACATGTCGTACTCAGCAAGTGTGGAAAGTATGACATGTGACTTATTCAAATGACGACAATAATAATGGCTAAGTGCTGAAAAGTACAGTAAAACATTTGAAAAGCATTATACTATGTCTATGTGAAATAAATCCCATCATATTAACAAAGTATAAACAATATCCAATTATTACGAACATTACCATTATCCATGTCCAATTACCATAACTCAATTTCATAACCATGACCATAATCCATAAACCAACCATAACCATTACCAAACCATAACCATCCATAACCATCCCAAATCCCAATTTCCAACTCTAATCATGTAGGTCATCCAGGCGCTCATAACCGGGAGCACGGCTATCATGATAGGTTTTAACACTCTGCAGAGGTTGTACCACTTTACCCACATGTTTGTGATTTCGTCACCCCTTGATGACTAAGAAACCTCCATTGTGCCATCTCACACTTCCGTAGGTGTGTGGCCAAGAGATCACAAAATAGCCTTTCAAAAGGGACTACTAGTATGTACGGGCCCACTAAGGTTTCACCAGCAGGCTTGAATCTCCATTCTCCCACCCACGGGCCCCCTCGTGTGCCATGCGGATCCCAGGACAGTCCTCCTCGACTCCCATTCCCCGCGCCATCCAATGGTCCATACCATACTAGCAGCGCTCCTAATTATTCAGCTACGCCGCACCCATACTTGGCCTTGTGGTGGCACTGTTGACCTGGCATATTCTCTCATGAACCGGTCCTTAGATCTAAAGCAAGCAAACCACCATAACATCCAACCCATCCACATAACCATGCTTGCTTAGATCACCCATCATATTGACCAGTTCACATTAACCAGAATATCATTGATGCATAATTAAATGTGTAGTGTTGTTTGCCATCCCAATTAATTAAGCGAAGCAAAAAGGTAAAAACCCTTCCCGACTCTCTACCATAAATTACAGGTGACAAGGGTGGTTAAACAAAACTAGTAAACTTCCTACCATAGGATTCCCATCAATTTGACACAAGCATGCAAGTTCGCAAACAAAACATTTAATTTAAAATAGGATCAATATGCTTCAAGGACACTTGCCTTGCTCCGGCGGATGGGGTTGCTCAAGCGCTTCAAAGTCTTGGGTTTGGAAATCCTCGTATGCAACCTCTTGAGCACGTTCCTCTACGCGTGATCATACATACAAGAAAACATATACAATTCAACATAATGCACACAAAGTAATCAACATGCAATGACATGCATGCATGCACAGCTTAACAATTAATTTACTACAGTTGTTTATTAATTAGATGTGAGTAGTTCATACGTGTTCATATGGGTTTACGGGGGTTTTAGGGTGGATTAATGCTGCTGAAATAAATTTATGGTGCAACTAAAATTAATTTACGCCTATTAGATTCAATATGATCACAAAAATTCGCATCGGGAACGAACCCTACCGTAGATCTGACGGCGTGACGGTCGCGGAATAAATGCGACGCGTAGACGAAATAGATGGTGCAGCAGTCCTTCGGCGGTACGACGATGGCGGCGCGATGTCGGCGACGATCTCCGGCGAACGGTGGTGCCCTCCTCTTTTTCTCCCCCTTCTTCTTCTTCTTTTTCTCTTTTTTTCTTCCCTGGGCGCAGCCTTCTGGACCTTGGTTCCGGCGGCTTTTCTTCTCTGCTGGCGCTGCTGGTTCGTGGGAAAAAGCCTAGGGCCTCGGTCCTATTTATAGGGACGGCGGGATAGTACCGACTCGGTACGGCGGGATTCACAGCAGGGGAGTCGGACGCGGGAGGGAGTCCAGCGGGAGCGGGAGTATCGGGGTGGGACGTTACCGCGCGGGAAGGGAGGCGGGACGGGGCGGGAGACCGCGGAGGCGGGATTCCACGCGCGGGAGACGCGCGCGGTGGGGCCGGCTGCGGGCGCGGTGCGGAGCGGGAGGGAGCGCGCGGCTCGCGCGCTGGCGTGCGGGCGGCCGGGGCGGGGCCCAGGGCGCGTCGTACCGGGGCGGAAGCGAGGCCGCAGGCGGCGGGGCCCGGCTGCACGCGCTGCGCGCTGCAGCGGCAGGTGGCGCGGCAGGGTGCCAGGCGCCTCGGGGCGCGGTGCGGAGCGGGGCCGGCTCGGCCGGCTGGGCCGCTGGCCTGGCCGCCGGGCGGCTCTTTTTTTTTCTTTTTTTTACTCTTTATTGTAATTTATTATATATATATTTTTATATATATATCATTGTATTTATTATTTATTATTTATTATTTTTATAACATATATAATTAATATTTTTTTCTACTTTTATATATTGCTATATATATTATTTATATATTTATATATATTTTTATTATTATTTTTATTCTCATTCCCTATTACAAGTTTTAGCCTATAATTATTGTTTTCTTTTTTCTTCTTTTGCCACACGTATTTGTATATGCATATGTTTTATTATTTTTCTTTTATTCTACTAGTGTTTAATGCATGACCATGTATGCAATGCATGATGCGAAAATTGAGGGTGTTACAAACCTACCCCCCTTAAAGTGAATCTCGCCCTCGAGATTCGACAGCGTGGAGAAAAGATGAGGGAATTCTGCCTTCAGGTCTTCTTCACGTTCCCATGTAGCTTCGGCTTCCGTATGGTGTTTCCATTGCACTTTGCACCAACGGATCCTCTTATTTCTCGTGACCCTTTCCTTCATATCCAAAATTTTGATAGGTTGCTCGACATAGGACAAATCCTCTTGAAGTTCTAACTCGTCCATCGGCACTTGATCTTCCGGTACCCTGAGACACTTCTTGAGTTGAGAGACGTGAAACACGTCGTGTACATCGGAGAGACACGTCGGCAGCTCAAGTTGATATGCCACTTCTCCTCGTTTGTCCATAATCTTAAATGGTCCGATGTAACGTGGTGCCAGTTTTCCTTTGACGTTAAACCTTCGCTGACCTCTGATAGGTGACACTTTGAGGTATACAAAATCTCCAACTTCAAAAGTCAGACTCCTTCGCCTATTATCAGCATAAACTTTCTGTTGAGACTGGGCAGCCTTTAAGTTTTCCCGTATTATTTGGACTTGCCTTTCAGCTTCTTGTAACACGTCGGGACCAAACACTTGATTCTCTCCGGTTTCATTCCAAAACAAGGGAGTCCTACACTTCCTTCCGTATAGTGCTTCATAGGGTGACATTTTCAAACTTGCTTGGTAACTATTGTTGTACGAGAATTCAGCATACGGCAAGCTTTTATCCCAACTTTTCCTATGCTTTAAAGCACATGCTCTCAACATGTCTTCCAAAATTTGGTTGGTCCTCTCGGTTTGTCCATCTGTTTGAGGATGATATGCCGAACTGAAGTTCAACCTTGTTCCCATTGCTTCATGCAATTTCTGCCAAAATCTGGAGGTAAACTGAGAACCTCTATCCGAGACTATCTTCTTCGGTACTCCGTGTCGGCACACAATATGTTCCATATACAATTCTGCTAGCTTCGCGGTGGTATATGTGGTCTTGACAGGAATGAAATGAGCTGACTTTGTCAATCGATCCACAATAACCCATATTGAATCATAGCCAGACTGAGTTCGCGGTAATCCAACTACAAAGTCCATACCAATCTCTTCCCACTTCCACTCCGGGATCTTGAGTGGTTGTAACAATCCGGCTGGCCTTTGATGTTCAGCTTTAACTCGTTGGCACACATCACAAAGTGCAACATATTCGGCTATGTCCTTTTCATGCTGGCCCACCAGTAGCATGTCTTTAAGTCCTTGTACATCTTCGTACAGCCGGGATGAATTGAGTAGGGCGAGTCATGTGCCTCCTTCAATATTGTTTCTCGAATATGCCTGACATTAGGTACCACAATCCTCTTTCCAAGCCATAAGGTACCCTGTTCGTCCTCATCAAATCTGAATTCTTTTCCTTCTTGGGTCCTTTCCTTGATTTCCTGTATTTCCTTGTCATTTGTCTGTCCTTCCCGTATTTCCTGCTCTAATGTTGGGTTGACTTCTATCGTTCCCATCTCATTTACGAATCCAAGGTTCAGCCGTTCAAACTCCTTGCATAACTCAGATGGCAGTTCTTGAACTGTGAGTTGATGACTTACTCCTTTTCGGCTCAAAGCATCGGCCACTACGTTGGCCTTCCCTGGGTGATAGTTGATTCCCACGTCATAATCCTTGATGAGCTCTAACCATCGGCGTTGCCTCAGATTCAGATCCGTTTGCGTAAATATGTACTTGAGACTCTTGTGATCTGTATAAATCTCACATCGGTGACCAAAAACATAGTGTCTCCATATCTTCAAGGCGTGTACCACGACTGCCAGTTCAAGGTCGTGCGTAGGATAATTCAACTCATGTTTCTTTAGTTGCCTCGATGCATAAGCTACCACTTGGCCTTCTTGCATGAGCACACATCCTAATCCTTGTCTTGATGCATCACAGTATATATCAAAACTCTTGCTCACGTCCGGTAATACTAACACTGGGGCGGTTGTCAACCTTTTCTTTAACTCTTCAAAGCTATCCTGACAAGCTTGAGTCCATCGGAATACCTTTCCCTTCATGAGTAATTCGGTCATAGGCTTGGCTATTTTGGAGAAATCCTTAATGAATCGGTGGTAGTATCCAGCCATTCCAAGGAAACTCCGAATTTCCTTGACATTCTGTGGCGGTTCCCATTTAAGCACATCTCTCACCTTCCCTGGGTCAACTGATACTCCTCCTCCAGATATAATGTGTCCTAAGAAAGAAACTTCTCGTAACCAAAATTGACATTTACTGAACTTGGCATACAATTGATGCTCCCTCAATTTCTGCAGCGTAAGCCTCAAGTGTTCCTCGTGTTCCCTCTCATCCTTCGAGTAGATCATAATATCATCGATGAACACTACAACGAACTTATCCAGATATTCCATGAAGACCTTATTCATGAGATACATAAAGTACGCAGGCGCGTTTGTCAACCCAAATGACATGACGGTGTACTCATAAGATCCATATCGTGTCCGAAATGCTGTCTTGGGTATATCCGATGGTCTAATCTTCATTTGGAAGTATCCTGACCGCAAGTCGATCTTGGAGAAAATACAGGCACCCTTCATTTGGTCGAACAAATCCTCTATACGGGGCAGTGAGTACTTGTTCTTAATTGTCACTTCATTGAGAGACCTATAGTCCACACACATCCTCTGGGTTCCATCCTTCTTATCTACGAAGAGCACTGGGGCTCCCCACAGGGATGAACTTGGGCGTATAAAACCCTTCTCTAGCTGCTCTTGAATTTGCTTCTTGAGCTCTGCTAATTCCTTAGGAGGCATCCTATACGGCCTCTTAGCTATAGGGGCAGTTCCGGGTATCAATTCAATGGCGAATTCTATGTCACGATCAGGTGGCATACCTGGCAACTCATCTGGAAACACGTTCGGGTACTCGCGAACGATCGGAATGCTTTCCAATGTCACTTCTTCCACGTGATTCAGCATCGCTTTCCCTCTTGCAGGTTGGGCTGCTTCAACTTCAATGCGTGTACCATGTTCACTTGTCAACTGCACAATCCTCTCGACGCATTGAATTACTCGATTATACTTGCTCAGCCAGTCCATTCCAAGTATTATGTCTATTCCTTGGGAGTCCAAGACTATGAGGTTTGCGAGAAAGTCTACCCCCCTTATTTTAATGCTTACTTTCGGTCACACTATATTTGTCCTCATCTCTCCGCCAGGAGAACTTACTAGCATAGTTTGCTTCATATGAGATATAGGCAAATTGTACTTGGCAACATACTTTGACGAGATGAATGAATGAGATGCTCCTGAATCAAATAAAACAGTCGCGGGGTTGGAGTTGGTGTAACACCCTCATTTTCATGCATCATGCCCTACATGCACTCATATACATGTTTAACATTAGCCCACAACAAGAGGAACGAGTTTAAAATCAATTCGGAGCATTTAAAATTGATTTGGAGCAAAACCGCACTTAAAACGCAGGAAAGTGCGGACTAGTCCGATTTTACTGAGGACTAGTCCGATTTCTCTCTGACTAAAAACGGACTTGTCCGTTTTTGCTGCGGACTAGTCCGATTTTGGCTCTGGAAACTTTCGGACTTGTCCGATTTTGTGCGGACTAGTCCGATATTCCATGAATCCTTGAAAATTTGCTAAGTCCCTGGACTTTTCCGGACTAGTCCGGTGTTCCAGCGGACTTGTCCGTTTTCCTTTCTGACTAAGATCGGACTTGTCCGATTTTTGGCCAGACTTGTCCGATTTTCTCTCTGGACGACTTCGGACTAGTCCGGTCCTGTTCGGACTTGTCCGATATTTCGTGACTCCGAGATTGACCTTTTGTTTTACGACTTGTTTCTTGGGTTTCACGTCAAGTGGGCCTAGGGACGTCGTGCCCAACTCTTTTAGGGCCCATGTGGGACTCTAAACCGGCCTCTACTCATCCCAAAACTCGAAATCCATCTAACCCTAGCCTCCACCTCTATATAAACAACCCCACCCCTTGGTTTGACATCTATTTGCCACTTTTCCACCCACCCAAACCCTAGTTCGTGGGGAGCCACCATCAAGGAGGGAGGAGAAGATCCCAAACGAGAAGAAGAAGAGGAGGAAACGAAGGAGGATCAAGATCTCCACCAAGTTTCGTCCTTCACCACCAATTCATCCCCAAGTTCATCACCAACCCTAGATCATCAAGATCCAAGTGTTACCTCCAAGTTTTTGGTTCATTGGAGTTCTAAACACCTGGTATACCTTCTATTCTCTTTTCCTTACGAGAATTCAACCCCTAATCTCCAAATTTACGTCGATCTAGAAAACCCTAATCTGTTGATCTCGTCAAGTGCGGACTTGTCCGGTCCCTAGCGGACTAGTCCGTTCTTTCTGGTTAAATTGTGTTGAATTAATTCTAAAATTTGATCTAATCGAATCCAAACCTGTATAAACTTGTTAAAATCTATTAGAACTAGTTAGTGATCATTAAAAGCAATCTAGTAACAAGTTCTACCTTGCATTTGCATCAATCATGCATGTCATGACATATTGAGTAATATTTGTGCACTCTTTGATTTTGTTTTTGTTTTGTATGTTTATTGTGTGGATTAGACGGATTTGCGCTAGAGAGTGCCACGGAGGATCTACAGCATCAAGAGTTTGAAGGCTTTGACCCTAATCAACAGCAAGAGCAAGGCAAGTGTCCTTGAAGCATATTGATCCTGTTTTAAAATAAATGTTTTGTTTGCAAAACTGCATGCTTGTGTCAAATTGATGGGAATCCTATGGTAGGAAGTTTACTAGTTTTGTTTGACCACCCTTGTCACCTGGAATTTATGGTAGAAAGAGTCGGGAAGGCTTTTTACCTTTTTGCTTCGCTTAATTAATTGGGATGGAAAACAACACTACACATTTAATTGTGCATCAATGATATTCTGTTTGATGTAAATTGGTCAATACGATGGGTGATCTAAGCAAGCCTGGTATGTGGATGGGTTGGATGTTATGGCGGTTTGCTTGCTTTAGATCTAAGGACCGGTTCATGCGAGAATAAGCCAGGACTACAGTGCCACCACGAGGCCAAGTTATGGGTGCGGCGTAGCTGATTAATTAGGGCTTTGCTAGCGCTGTTTGGACCATTGTGGATGCTCGGGGAAGGGGTAGTCGGATTGGGTTTGTTGGTGATTGGTGGGACTACCCTGGGATCCGAATGGCTCAAGAGGGGGCCCTTGGTTGAAGATGTGCTCTGCGGGAGACATCGCCACCGGTGAAACCTCAGTGGGGTCTAAATAGGCTAGTAATCCCTTTGTAAAGGCTATTTTGTGATCTCTTGGCCACACACCAACGGAAGTGTGTAATATGACTGACGGGTCATGGGCATAAGGGAGGTTCTTAGTCGCCGAAGGGTGATGAAATCACAAACACGTGGGTAAAGAGGTACAAACTCTGCAGAGTTAATTAGAACTATCATGATAGCCGTGCTCCCGGTTATGAGCACCTGGACAACTTCCATGATTAGAGGGAAATTGGAATTTGGGATGGTCATGGTTTGATAATGGTTATGGATGGTTATGGATTAATCTCTGGTAATGAATATGGTTATTGGCAATGGTGAAATCTGGAATTTTTTTTGATGATGGTAATGAATTCAGATTTGGTATTATGATATCATTTATGATTATGATGGGTTTACTTCACATACATAAGGTATATTGCTTTTCAAATGTTTTACCGTACTTTTCAGCACTTTACCATTATTTTTGTCGTCATTTGAATCAGCCACATGTCATACTTTCCACACTTGCTGAGTACGACATGTACTCACTCTTGCAATCCCCCACCCCAACAGTTGCAGGTCAAGACTGGGATTTTAATGGCGATAATGCGGAGTTCTAGGCCGTGTCTACCGTCAGCTTTGCCTGTGGTGTTGATTGGAGCTGCGCATATACATACCCTGTCGCTTATGCTGCATAGTTGCTTAGTTTGCTTAGTTGTTTAATTAGTTTATTTCCGCTGCATTAGTTGAACTTGTCATTAATATTCATTAGAGCTTGTATTCGAGGATTTAATGAATTGTGTAATAAGAGTACTTATTTAATAATTTGAGCTGTGGTAATTTTCTGTATATCCTTTTGTGATTGCACTCGTGTATGTGTGATGAACATCCTGGGCACACATATGCGTTAGCTTGGTTCATTTTTGGAACCGGGCGTCACAGATTGGTATCAGAGCCAGGTTGACCGTAGGATGCAGCCTAGATAGAATGGACACTTTAGAGCACATAGGAGCACTCAGGAATCGATGTATTTTTGCTTGGAGTGCTGTTTGCTATATATATTGCTTGCTTGTGTGCTTAATAGAGGATTTTGGGATGCTTTAGCATTGCCATGTCCACCTAGGCTAGTGTAGCCAGTTGTTTAGTTTCATATCCCTTGATGCATATAGTTGGGGCGTTTTCTAATTCTTACCTACTGCTTTTCTTCAGATGGTGAGGACTCGCAACCAGAGGGATGGCAATGATGAAGAGGAGAACAATGGAGTGCCTCAAAACGACAATGGACAAGGACCGGCTCAGGGAGCTATCAACATCGAGCAGCTATTGGCCATGCAAAACCAGCTCATGCAGACCATGATACAGACTATGGGACAGCTGCAGGCTGGCAATATCAACAATCAGCCCCACATGCCTCCACCGCCACCCCCACCTCCTCATAACCGATTGGGAGAGTTTATGAGGACTAGGCCGCCAACCTTTGCTCAAGCTGCTGACCCTATGGACGCTGATGATTGGCTCAAGTCCGTGGAGAAGAAGCTAGCCATTGTCCAATGCAGTGACCGGGAGAAGGTGCTATTTGCTTCTCATCAACTCGTTGGAGCAGCTGCAGATTGGTGGGATTCTTATTGCAGTGCTCATGAGAACCAAGAGAGAATTACCTGGGCGGAATTCAAGGAGAGTTTCCGTTCTCATTATGTGCCGGAAGGTGTTATGCTCTTGAAGAGGCAAGAATTTGAGAACTTGAGACAAGGAAAATCAAGCGTGAGTGAATATCTCAATAAGTTCACTCAACTCTCAAGATATGCGCCTGAGGATGTTAGCCGGGACAGCCGGAAGCAATACCTGTTCATGAGGGGATTGAACAATACGATCCAAGTGCAATTGCTCAACTGTGATTATGTCAATTTTCAGAAGCTTGTGGACAAGGCAATTGTGGTTGAGAACAAGATCCGTGAGATGGAGCAAGAAATCAAGAGGAAGGCGCCATATCAAGGACAACAACAAGGAAGTAATGTGCGCCCTCGCTTTGCGCCACCCAATGCGCCTATTTACAGCTCCTCTATTCCTGCTCAGCGCCCTGGATATGCACCGCGCCCAACTCAGTTTGTGCAGCAGCGCCCTGTCATGCAAGCACCTAGGCCTCCGATGCCTTATGCACCTCGTGCTGATTTTCCTGGAGCCAATGTTCAAAACCAAGCTCGTCCCAATAATTCTGGTGGAGTCAAGAAGTGCTATACTTGTGGAGAAGCTGGACACTTTGCGAATCAATGTCCTAAGTCGGGCCTTGGTCAAGGAAGCAATGCATCGAAGCAAAACCCAAGACCTAATGGAGGACAGCCACAAGGAAGCCGTGGACAGCAGAATTTTGCTCGTGGCAACGTGAACCATGTCTCTACGGAGGATGCTCAACAAGCGGATGATGTGGTCATTGGTATGTTTCTCGCCAACTCCAACCCCGCGACTATGTTATTTGATTCTGGAGCATCGCATTCATTCATTGCATCGAAGTATGCTGCCAAGTATAGTTTGCCTATCTCTCATATGAAGTTTACTCTGTTGGTTAAGTCTCCTGGAGGAGAGATGAGGACAAATATAGTATGTCCAAAAGTAAGCCTTAGAATAAGGGGGGTAGACTTCTCCGCCAACCTCATTGTTTTAGATTCTCAAGGGTTGGATATTATACTTGGTATGGACTGGTTGAGGAAGCACAATGGGGTTATTGAATGTGCCACAAAGACAGTGAAGTTGACCAATGAGGAAGGGATAACTGTAGAATTTGAAGCATCTCAAACCGCACCGAAGCAATTGGAATTGAATCATATAGACGGTGCCGCAATTGAGGAGATTCCGGTTGTATGTGAATTTTTGGATGTGTTTCCGGATGAGTTGCCAGGTATGCCACCTGATCGAGACATTGAGTTTGTTATTGATTTAATACCTGGAACTGCACCTATAGCTAAGAGGCCATATAGGATGCCTCCTATGGAATTAGCGGAGCTCAAGAAGCAGATTCAAGAGCAATTAGAAAAGGGTTTCATTCGCCCTAGCTCTTCGCCTTGGGGAGCGCCCGTTCTATTTGTGGACAAGAAGGACGGATCCCAAAGGATGTGCGTGGATTACCGAGCTCTCAACGAGGTAACAATCAAGAACAAGTACACCTTGCCACGCATAGAAGACTTGTTTGATCAGATGAAAGGTGCTTGTGTCTTCTCTAAGATTGACTTGAGGTCGGGATACTTTCAAATGAAGATTAGACCATCGGACATACCCAAGACAACTTTTAGGACACGGTATGGATCTTATGAGTACACCGTGATGTCTTTTGGATTGACAAATGCACCTGCCTACTTTATGTACCTCATGAATAAGGTCTTCATGGAGTACTTAGATAAGTTCGTTGTGGTGTTTATTGATGATATTATGATCTACTCGAAGGATGAGAAGGAACATGAGGAACACTTGAGGCTTACGCTGCAGAAATTGAGGGAGCATCGATTGTATGCCAAGTTCAACAAGTGCCAGTTTTGGTTGAAAGAGGTGCCATTTTTGGGTCATATAATCTCAGGAGGAGGAGTATCGGTTGACCCCGGAAAAGTGAGAGACGTGTTGAAGTGGGAACCACCGCAAAACGTCAAGGAAATAAGGAGTTTTCTTGGGATGGCTGGATATTACCGTCGGTTTATCAAGGATTTTTCTAAGATAGCCAAGCCTATGACGGAGTTGCTAACGAAGGGAAAGGCATTCCAATGGACTCAAGCTTGTCAAGAGAGTTTTGAGGAGTTGAAGAAGCGGTTGACAACAGCCCCAGTTTTGGTATTGCCGGATGTAAGCAAGAGTTTTGACATTTATTGCGATGCATCAAGACAAGGGCTTGGATGTGTATTGATGCAAGAAGGTCAAGTGGTCGCCTATGCGTCAAGACAATTGAAGAAACATGAGCAGAATTACCCCACGCATGATTTAGAACTTGCAGCCGTGGTACATGCATTGAAGGTTTGGAGACACTATATTCTTGGACATAGGTGTGAAATTTATACGGATCACAAGAGTTTGAAGTATATTTTCACACAAACGGATCTGAACTTGAGGCAACGAAGATGGTTAGAGCTCATCAAAGATTATGATTTGGGGATCAACTATCATCCGGGAAAAGCCAACGTAGTGGCCGATGCTTTGAGTAGGAAAGGAGTAAGTCATCAACTTACCGTTCGAGAGTTACCGTTCGAGTTATGTAAGGAGTTTGAAAGGTTGAACCTCGGGTTTGTAAATGAGATGGAGATGATGGAG
This sequence comes from Tuctoria greenei, assembly GCA_036927565.1. Taxonomy (NCBI): domain Eukaryota; kingdom Viridiplantae; phylum Streptophyta; class Magnoliopsida; order Poales; family Poaceae; genus Tuctoria; species Tuctoria greenei. The sequence continues at coordinate 57,288,090 of JAYESD010000010.1, forward strand.
TTAAATCCAACCTTAGAGCAAGAAATTCGAGAAGCACAAACCACGGATGAGGATATCAAGGAAATCAAGGAAAGGATCGAAGAAGGGAGAGAATTCAGATTTGACGAGGATGAACATGGTACCTTATGGCTTGGAAAGAGAATCGTTGTGCCTAATGTAAAGCACATTCGGGAGACAATATTAAAGGAGGCACATGACTCGCCATACTCAATTCACCCTGGTTGTACGAAGATGTACAAGGATTTGAAGACTTGTTATTGGTGGGATAGCATGAAAAAGGACATAGCTGAATATGTAGCATCATGTGATGTGTGCCAACGAGTCAAGGCGGAACATCAAAGGCCAGCCGGATTATTGCAACCGTTGAAGATTCCGGAATGGAAGTGGGAAGAAATTGGTATGGACTTCATAGTTGGGTTACCCCGTACTCAGTCCGGGTATGACTCAATTTGGGTAATTGTGGATCGTTTAACCAAGTCAGCTCATTTTGTCCCTGTGAAGACCAAGTATACAGCTGCACGATTGGCCGAAATATACATGGAGCATATTGTGTGTCGACATGGAGTCCCTAAGAAGATAGTCTCGGATAGAGGTTCTCAATTTACCTCCAGATTTTGGCAAAAATTGCATGAAGCTTTGGGAACGAGGTTGAATTTTAGTTCAGCATATCATCCTCAAACGGATGGACAAACCGAGAGGACCAATCAGATTTTGGAGGACATGTTAAGAGCTTGTGCTTTAAAGCATGGGAAAAGTTGGGACAAAAGCTTGCCCTACGCGGAATTTTCATACAACAATAGTTACCAAGCAAGCTTGAAAATGTCGCCATATGAAGCGCTTTATGGGAGGAAGTGTAGGACACCTTTATTCTGGAATGAGGCAGGAGAAACTCAAGTATTTGGTCCGGATGTGTTGCAAGAAGCCGAAAAGCAAGTCCAAATAATTCGTGGAAACTTGAGGGCTGCCCAATCAAGGCAAAAAGGCTATGCGGACAATAGGAGAAGGAAATTAGCCTTTGAAATTGGAGATTTTGTTTACCTCAAGGTGTCACCAATGAGAGGTCATAAGAGGTTTAACATAAGAGGCAAGCTCGCACCTCGTTATATTGGACCATTCAAGATTTTGGACAAAAGAGGAGAAGTAGCATATAAGTTGGAGATGCCAGCTCATCTTTCAGACGTACATGATGTGTTTCATGTTTCCCAGCTCAAGAAGTGTTTGAGAGTACCGGAAGAACAAGTGCCAATGGAAGAATTGGAACTAGAGGAAGATTTGACGTATGCTGAGCAACCGGTCAAGATCTTGGAAACCAAGGAGAGAGTCACAAGGAACAAGGTGATTCGATGGTGTAAAGTCCAATGGAAGCACCATACAGAAAAAGAAGCAACTTGGGAGCTAGAAGACGATCTCAAGAAGGAATTTCCCCATCTCTTCTCTTCCGCGTCGAATCTCGAGGGCGAGATTCATTTTAAGGGGGGTAGGTTTGTAACACCCTCATTTTCATGCATCATGCCCTACATGCACTCATATACATGTTTAACATTAGCCCACAACAAGAGGAACGAGTTTAAAATCGATTCGGAGCATTTAAAATTGATTTGGAGCAAAACCGCACTTAAAACGCAGGAAAGTGCGGACTAGTCCGATTTTACTGAGGACTAGTCCGATTTCTCTCTGACTAAAAACGGACTTGTCCGTTTTTGCTGCGGACTAGTCCGATTTTGGCTCTGGAAACTTTCGGACTTGTCCGATTTTGTGCGGACTAGTCCGATATTCCATGAATCCTTGAAAATTTGCTAAGTCCCTGGACTTTTCCGGACTAGTCCGGTGTTCCAGCGGACTTGTCCGTTTTCCTTTCTGACTAAGATCGGACTTGTCCGATTTTTGGCCAGACTTGTCCGATTTTCTCTCTGGACGACTTCGGACTAGTCCGGTCCTGTTCGGACTTGTCCGATATTTCGTGACTCCGAGATTGACCTTTTGTTTTACGACTTGTTTCTTGGGTTTCACGTCAAGTGGGCCTAGGGACGTCGTGCCCAACTCTTTTAGGGCCCATGTGGGACTCTAAACCGGCCTCTACTCATCCCAAAACTCGAAATCCATCTAACCCTAGCCTCCACCTCTATATAAACAACCCCACCCCTTGGTTTGACATCTATTTGCCACTTTTCCACCCACCCAAACCCTAGTTCGTGGGGAGCCACCATCAAGGAGGGAGGAGAAGATCCCAAACGAGAAGAAGAAGAGGAGGAAACGAAGGAGGATCAAGATCTCCACCAAGTTTCGTCCTTCACCACCAATTCATCCCCAAGTTCATCACCAACCCTAGATCATCAAGATCCAAGTGTTACCTCCAAGTTTTTGGTTCATTGGAGTTCTAAACACCTGGTATACCTTCTATTCTCTTTTCCTTACGAGAATTCAACCCCTAATCTCCAAATTTACGTCGATCTAGAAAACCCTAATCTGTTGATCTCGTCAAGTGCGGACTTGTCCGGTCCCTAGCGGACTAGTCCGTTCTTTCTGGTTAAATTGTGTTGAATTAATTCTAAAATTTGATCTAATCGAATCCAAACCTGTATAAACTTGTTAAAATCTATTAGAACTAGTTAGTGATCATTAAAAGCAATCTAGTAACAAGTTCTACCTTGCATTTGCATCAATCATGCATGTCATGACATATTGAGTAATATTTGTGCACTCTTTGATTTTGTTTTTGTTTTGTATGTTTATTGTGTGGATTAGACGGATTTGCGCTAGAGAGTGCCACGGAGGATCTACAGCATCAAGAGTTTGAAGGCTTTGACCCTAATCAACAGCAAGAGCAAGGCAAGTGTCCTTGAAGCATATTGATCCTGTTTTAAAATAAATGTTTTGTTTGCAAAACTGCATGCTTGTGTCAAATTGATGGGAATCCTATGGTAGGAAGTTTACTAGTTTTGTTTGACCACCCTTGTCACCTGGAATTTATGGTAGAAAGAGTCGGGAAGGCTTTTTACCTTTTTGCTTCGCTTAATTAATTGGGATGGAAAACAACACTACACATTTAATTGTGCATCAATGATATTCTGTTTGATGTAAATTGGTCAATACGATGGGTGATCTAAGCAAGCCTGGTATGTGGATGGGTTGGATGTTATGGCGGTTTGCTTGCTTTAGATCTAAGGACCGGTTCATGCGAGAATAAGCCAGGACTACAGTGCCACCACGAGGCCAAGTTATGGGTGCGGCGTAGCTGATTAATTAGGGCTTTGCTAGCGCTGTTTGGACCATTGTGGATGCTCGGGGAAGGGGTAGTCGGATTGGGTTTGTTGGTGATTGGTGGGACTACCCTGGGATCCGAATGGCTCAAGAGGGGGCCCTTGGTTGAAGATGTGCTCTGCGGGAGACATCGCCACCGGTGAAACCTCAGTGGGGTCTAAATAGGCTAGTAATCCCTTTGTAAAGGCTATTTTGTGATCTCTTGGCCACACACCAACGGAAGTGTGTAATATGACTGACGGGTCATGGGCATAAGGGAGGTTCTTAGTCGCCGAAGGGTGATGAAATCACAAACACGTGGGTAAAGAGGTACAAACTCTGCAGAGTTAATTAGAACTATCATGATAGCCGTGCTCCCGGTTATGAGCACCTGGACAACTTCCATGATTAGAGGGAAATTGGAATTTGGGATGGTCATGGTTTGATAATGGTTATGGATGGTTATGGATTAATCTCTGGTAATGAATATGGTTATTGGCAATGGTGAAATCTGGAATTTTTTTTGATGATGGTAATGAATTCAGATTTGGTATTATGATATCATTTATGATTATGATGGGTTTACTTCACATACATAAGGTATATTGCTTTTCAAATGTTTTACCGTACTTTTCAGCACTTTACCATTATTTTTGTCGTCATTTGAATCAGCCACATGTCATACTTTCCACACTTGCTGAGTACGACATGTACTCACTCTTGCAATCCCCCACCCCAACAGTTGCAGGTCAAGACTGGGATTTTAATGGCGATAATGCGGAGTTCTAGGCCGTGTCTACCGTCAGCTTTGCCTGTGGTGTTGATTGGAGCTGCGCATATACATACCCTGTCGCTTATGCTGCATAGTTGCTTAGTTTGCTTAGTTGTTTAATTAGTTTATTTCCGCTGCATTAGTTGAACTTGTCATTAATATTCATTAGAGCTTGTATTCGAGGATTTAATGAATTGTGTAATAAGAGTACTTATTTAATAATTTGAGCTGTGGTAATTTTCTGTATATCCTTTTGTGATTGCACTCGTGTATGTGTGATGAACATCCTGGGCACACATATGCGTTAGCTTGGTTCATTTTTGGAACCGGGCATCACAGTTGGCGAGAAACATACCAATCACGACGTCATCAGCTTGCTGGGCTTCCTCAGTGGAGACATGATTGACATTGCCACGAGCAAAATTCTGCTGTCCACGGTTGCCTTGTGGTGCTCCTCCATTTGGTCGCGGGTGGTTTGGCCTTGGTGCATTGTTCATAGGTCCATTGTTTCTCTTGGGGCATTGACTTGCAAAGTGTCCGGGTTCTCCACACGCATAGCATGTCTTACCACCCATAGCATTGGGGAAGTTTGGGCGCATCTGGTTTTGAGCATTTGCCGCCATGTTAGGACGCGGCGCAGGTGCCACAGGATTGCGAGGCGCTTGCATGGCGGGGCGTTGCTGCGGTGGCTGATTTGGGCGGGGCGGATAAGCAGTGCGGTATGCAGGAGCAGAGGGGTTGTATTGTGGTGCAGTAGGTGGTGCATAGCGGGGGCGAACATTACTTCCTTGTTGCGGTCCATGATGTGACATCTTCCTTTTGTTGTCCTGCTCCATCTCACGAATCTTGTTCTCAACCACAATAGCCTTGTCAACCAGCTTTTGGAAGTTTGGATAATCAGTATTGAGCAACTGGACTTGAATTTCATTGTTGAGACCTCTCATAAACAGATACTGCTTCCTACTATCAGTTTTGATGTCTTCTGGAGCATATCTTGATAATTGAGTGAATTTGTTGAGATACTCACTCACACTCATCCTTCCTTGCCTGAGATTTTTAAAGTCTTGTCTCCTCAATATCATAACTCCTTCAGGTACATAGTGGGAACGGAAACTCTGTTTAAACTCAGCCCAAGTGATTGTTTCCTGATTATCGTGAGCGTTGCAAAGAGCTTCCCACCAGTCAGCGGCTGCTCCAACTAGTTGATGTGATGCAAAGAGAACCTTCTCCCTATCAGTGCACTGGACAATAGCAAGTTTCTTCTCAACCGACTTCAGCCAATCATCAGCTTCCATTGGGTCTGTGGCTTGTGCAAAGGTAGGCGGTCTGGTCCTCATGAACTCTCCCAAACGGTTGTGATGTGGCGGGGGTGGTGGTGGAGGCAGGTGGGGCTGATTGTTGTTGCCAGCTTGCAGCTGTCCCATGGTCTGTATCATGGTCTGCATGAGCTGGTTCTGCATAGCTAACAGTTGTTCAATATTGATGGCTCCATGAGCATGTCCCTGGTTGTTCTGAGGTACTTCATTGCGCTCCTCCTCATCGTTGGCATCCCTCTGGTTACGAGTTCTCACCATCTGTTGGCGAAGGAAAGGTAGGGACAGAAGGATTTAGAATTTGGAAAGAACGTCCCAACTATATGCATCAAGGTATGTGACACTAAATAATCCTTTATTAATATAGACCTATATTATGAGGATGTGGACAATTGCCGAAGCATCCCACAACTCTCTACTAAGCACACAAGCACTCAAACAAGCACCAAACAGAATTTGCAAAGATCCTAAAAGAAGTAATACAACTCAAGGTCACACAAGTATATCTACATCGCTCTTATTTACTAATGGGGGTGTGCCTATCCTTGAGTCGTGGCATAGGTCGAGGACTACTCGTCGTCGAGCGGGAACTCATCCGGGTCCTCGTCGTCGTCGTCGTCCTCGCCGGGGTCCTCGGGGTCCTGTGGGTCCTGGGGTGGTGAGGCAGCAGGCGGCGGTGGTGCGGTAGACGCCACACTGGAAGGCTCCTCGTCAGAGGACTCCTCAGAGGATGACTCACATTGACCGTTGCGACGGTCTGGAGAGTCCGGGGTCCACATCGGGGTGTCGGACGCGTAGTCGTCCGGGTCCTCGTCGGTGATCCGACGATACCTCCTGATTATCGCCTCGTGGCGCTGGGCGAGGTCACGCCCATCCTGGATCTCCTGCTGCGCCCTCTGAAGTCGGGCACTCAGCTGGGTCACGTCGCCAACAGTCTGACGAGACTGCGGGAGGTCCAGGGGTCCCTCCACGTGCCTGGAGACGAAGCGCGCAGTGCCACTGGGACGCTGCGGGACGAAGGCGTGAACCGTGTCCTCCAGACGGAAACGGCGGGCGTGGATCCAAAAAGTGGCTGCTTCCCAGCTAGCATCCTGCTCTGCAGATCGGCGGGAGCTCCTCCAAGCAGGGCTGCGGTGGGTCTTCACCAACTCGTCACCGTAGTAGATATAGATTTTGCAGCTCCACTCCTTCCTGCCGGGGCGCTGCACTCCAGTGGTGTGGTAGGAGAGCGAGAGACTGTGGTGGTGGTAGCCAGCCTCACGGAGTAGGGCACGGAGACGGTGTCGCAGTTGTCCTGCGGCTCTGCCGTCAGAACGGATCACCACGGGGTGACGGGGGTCGACGGCCGGAGAGCGACTAGCCAACCTACGCGGGGGCACGAGTCCACCGGTCGACTTACGGGGGGTTTTCTTGGTGCGGGCCATCTACAAGAAACAAGAATACATTAGAAAAATAATGAAAAACAAATCTGAAAATTTCAGCAGCTAAATGGCGGACAAAGAGCGGTGCAGCGGTTCCAAAAGAACGAAAAATAAAGAGAAAAATTACAGCAACCAACACAATAATTTTACCCACACATAATAGCAGCAAAACACACCGTTTTCGCGAAAATTTATACAGCAAAACAGCAGCACTTAATATTGCTCACTTCCTAAAATTTTTATCAAAAACGCAGCAGCGATCAGTACTTTTTGCGGCTGAAAATAAGGGAAACAAAACAACAGCAAAAATTTTCGAAAATAGCATATTAGAAGAGTGTTCCTAAGTGTTCTAGAGTGTCCATTCTACCTAGGCTTGCGTCCTACGGTCAACGCGGCTCTGATACCAATTTGTGACACCCGGTTCCGAATATGAACCAAGCGTAACGCATATGTGTGCCCAGGATGTTCAACACACATACACGAATGATTCACAAATGATAAACAGAATTTAACCACGTCTTAACTAATAAATAAGTACTTTATTACAATAATCCAATAGTTCACGAATAATATAACTCTAAATAATTGCAGCGGAAAATAAACTAAACAGCACAACTCCAATCCACAGGCAATTGACGGCGGTACGCAACCTAGTACTCCTCGTGATCCTCAGGGTACTCCCAATTGTCTCCAGTAGCTGTTGGGGGGGGGGGGAATTGCAAGGGTGAGTACATGTCGTACTCAGCAAGTGTGGAAAGTATGACATGTGACTTATTCAAATGACGACAATAATAATGGCTAAGTGCTGAAAAGTACAGTAAAACATTTGAAAAGCATTATACTATGTCTATGTGAAATAAATCCCATCATATTAACAAAGTATAAACAATATCCAATTATTACTAACATTACCATTATCCATGTCCAATTACCATAACTCAATTTCATAACCATGACCATAATCCATAAACCAACCATAACCATTACCAAACCATAACCATCCATAACCATCCCAAATCCCAATTTGCAACTCTAATCATGTAGGTCATCCAGGCGCTCATAACCGGGAGCACGGCTATCATGATAGTTTTTAACACTCTGCAGAGGTTGTACCACTTTACCCACATGTTTGTGATTTCGTCACCCCTTGATGACTAAGAAACCTCCATTGTGCCATCTCACACTTCCGTAGGTGTGTGGCCAAGAGATCACAAAATAGCCTTTCAAAAGGGACTACTAGTATGTACGGGCCCACTAAGGTTTCACCAGCAGGCTGGAATCTCCATTCTCCTACCCACGGGCCCCCTCGTGTGCCATGCGGATCCCAGGGCAATCCTCCTCGACTCCCATTCCCCGCGCCATCCAATGGTCCATACCATACTAGCAGCGCTCCTAATTATTCAGCTACGCCGCACCCATACTTGGCCTTGTGGTGGCACTGTTGACCTGGCATATTCTCGCATGAACCGGTCCTTAGATCTAAAGCAAGCAAACCACCATAACATCCAACCCATCCACATAACCATGCTTGCTTATATCACCCATCATATTGACCAGTTCACATTAACCAGAATATCATTGATGCATAATTAAATGTGTAGTGTTGTTTGCCATCCCAATTAATTAAGCGAAGCAAAAAGGTAAAAACCCTTCCCGACTCTCTACCATAAATTCCAGGTGACAAGGGTGGTTAAACAAAACTAGTAAACTTCCTACCATAGGATTCCCATCAATTTGACACAAGCATGCAAGTTCGCAAACAAAACATTTAATTTAAAATAGGATCAATATGCTTCAAGGACACTTGCCTTGCTCCGACGGATGGGGTTGCTCAAGCGCTTCGAAGTCTTGGGTTTGGAAATCCTCGTATGCAACCTCTTGAGCACGTTCCTCTAAGCGTGATCATACATACAAGAAAACATATACAATTCAACATAATGCACACAAAGTAATCAACATGCAATGACATGCATACATGCACAGCTTAACAATTAATTTACTACAGTTGTTTATTAATTAGATGTGAGTAGTTCATACGTGTTCATATGGGTTTACGGGGGTTTTAGGGTGGATTAATGCTGCTGAAATAAAATTTATGGTGCAACTAAAATTAATTTACGCCTATTAGATTCAATATGATCGCAAAAATTCGCATCGGGAACGAACCCTACCGTAGATCTGACGGCGTGACGGTCGAGGAATAAATGCGACGCGTAGACGAAATAGATGGTGCAGCAGTCCTTCGGCGGTACGATGATGGCGGCGCGATGTCGGCGACGATCTCCGGCGAACGGTGGTGCCCTCCTCTTTTTCTCCCCCTTCTTCTTCTTCTTTTTCTCTTTTTTTCTTCCCTGGGCGCAGCCTTCTGGACCTTGGTTCCGGCGGCTTTTCTTCTCTGCTGGCGCTGCTGGTTCGTGGGAAAAAGCCTAGGGCCTCGGTCCTATTTATAGGGACGGCGGGATAGTACCGACTCGGTACGGCGGGATTCACGGCAGGGGAGTCGGACGCGGGAGGGAGTCCAGCGGGAGCGGGAGTATCGGGGTGGGACGTTACCGCGCGGGAAGGGAGGCGGGACGGGGCGGGAGACCGCGGAGGCGGGATTCCACGCGCGGGAGACGCGCGCGGTGGGGCCGGCTGCGGGCGCGGTGCGGAGCGGGAGGGAGCGCGCGGCTCGCGCGCTGGCGTGCGGGCGGCCGGGGCGGGGCGGGGCCCAGGGCGCGTCGTACCGGGGCGGAAGCGAGGCCGCAGGCGGCGGGGCCCGGGTGCACGCGCTGCGCGCTGCAGCGGCAGGCGGCGCAGCAGGGTGCCAGGCGCCTCGGGGCGCGGTGCGGAGCGGGGCCGGCTCGGCCGGCTGGGCCGCTGGCCGGGCCGCCGGGCGGCTCTTTTTTTTTTCTTTTTTTACTCTTTATTGTAATTTATTATATATATATTTTTATATATATATCATTGTATTTATTATTTATTATTTATTATTTTTATAACATATATAATTAATATTTTTTTTCTACTTTTATATATTGCTATATATATTATTTATATATTTATATATATTTTTATTATTATTTTTATTCTCATTCCCTATTACAAGTTTTAGCCTATAATTATTGTTTTCTTTTTTCTTCTTGTGCCACACGTATTTGTATATGCATATGTTTTATTATTTTTCTTTTATTCTACTAGTGTTTAATGCATGACCATGTATGCAATGCATGATGCGAAAATTGAGGGTGTTACAGGGTCCGGAGCTACCTGAAGATGAGTCTGGGTCCCAGCTCCCAGACCCGGATCCTCAAGGCGAGATGCCAGAGGAACCACCTCCTTCAAGCGGGGGAGTCACTATTACTGAACAAGAAGATTCGGACCCCTCCGGGAAGGTCTGTATCACTTCAGAAGAAGCTCCGGGTTCCTCTAGCAGGAACCCAGAGGTCCCCGAACAAGGACCGGACCCCTTCGGGAGGGTTCGGGTTGATGAGGAGGAAGCTCCGGGCCCCTTCGGGAGGGTCCGGACAGTCCAACGCCCAGTGTAATTCATCAGCGCAGTACTCCATGATGCCAAGACTTGGTACCTAGAGGCACATAAGCTGCTCTATGCAGTTCTTATTGCTTCTAGGAAGCTCTGACACTACTTCCAAGCTCACAAGATTTCAGTGGTAACTTCTTATCCACTGCGTGCAATCTTTCATAACCCAAACTCTACTGGGAACATTGCAAAGTGGGTAGCGGATATGACTGAGTTCGACCTTGAATTCGTCCCAAGACAAGCGGTCAAGAGTCAAGCATTGGCGGACTTTGTGGTGGAATGGACACCCTCTCCATCAAATCCTGGGGGCCCCAGTGAGCAGAAGCTGGAACCCAAGGTTCCGGTTTTCACCAAGCCTCACTGGACTCTATACTTTGATGGCTCCGTGCAGAAGCAGGGGGCTGGAGCTAGAGACCTTATCCTCGCTCCGACCGGCGAGAAGATCAAATACATGGTTCACCTTGACTTCAAGGCGACCAACAACATGGCGGAGTATGAAGCACCAATCTATGGGCTCAAGGTGGCACTATCATATGGTGTCAAGAAGCTGTTGGTAAAGGGTGACTCGCAGCTCGTCATAGAACAAGTCAAAGGTGAATGTTGCTGCAACAACCCTCAACTAGCTGCATACCTACTTGAAGTCCAGAAGCTTCAGAAGGACTTCGACATCCTGGATGTTTGCCATGTCCAGCGTCTCAACAACGCTGAAGCTGACGAACTCTCGACAAAAGCTTCAACCAGAGCTCCGGCTCCCGATGGAACCTTCGTCCGGAGATTGTCAAGACAACCAGATCAGCCTGCCAAACTGAGCGAACGGGGCGAGACCAGCACCTCGAAGTTGGCATTCCCGATGGCCCTGTTACCATGGCGTCCATCAAGGGTCGTAGGTGCTGCAGGAAGCTCTGAGCAACCTAGCATGCAAGACTCAAATCCTTAAGTTAGCTCCGATGCATGGATCTCAGAGATCCGAAGCTACTTGAAAGACAATTTCCTTCCTAAAGATAATGTATCTGCTGACCGGATAGTCTGATTGGCTAATAGATACACACTGATAGAAGGGGATCTCTACCGGCATGGTGCCAACGACGTCCTAATGCGGTGCATTACAAGGGAAGAAGGCTGTGAGCTCCTCACAGAAATCCATGGAGGTGAGTGTGGAAACCATGCGTCTTCCCGCACGCTGGTCGGTAAAGCCTTCCGGCATGGTTTTTACTGGCCTACAACACTCCAGGATGCAACTGAGCTGGTGAAGAAATGCGAAGCATGCCAGTTCCATGCAAAGCAAATTCACACACTAGCTCAACCTCTACAAATGATACCTCCTACATAGCCATTCGCTGTGTGGGGGATGGATATCTTGGGACCTTTCCCAAGAGCGATAGGAGGTTACAAGTTCCTGTACGTTGCCATTGACAAGTTCACGAAATGACCGGAAGCAACTCCAGTTGTGACAATAAACAAGCAATCAACTATCAACTTCTTGCAGTCCATCGTATGCAGATTTTGAGTCCCAAACAAGATCATAACTGATAACGGGACCCAATTCACAATCTCTGCATTCCAAGGATATTGCGAAGACCTCGGCATTCAAGTCAGCTACGCCTCAGTAGCTCACCCGGCAAGCAATGGCCAAGCTGAGAGAGCAAATGCAGAAATCCTAAAAGGACTCAAGACGCGCACATATGAGCGCCTGAAAAAACATGGAGCCAACTGGATCGAAGAGCTTCCGCCCACCTTGTGGGCAAACAGGACAACTCCGAACCAGTCAACTGGAGAGACACCCTTCTTCCTGGTGTACGGAGCTGAAGTAGTCCTTCCTCCGGAAATCACCTTGGGGTCGCTCCGGGTCCGGACCTTCAACGATGCCACGCAGGACCAACACCGGTGTGAAGACCTTGACCTCGTTGAAGAGGGAAGGTGCCGAGCAGCTGTTCGGAATGCCCGATACTGCCAAGCTCTTTGACACTATCACCAAAGGCATGTTCATAGCCGACAGCTCGAGGAAGGCGATTTGGTGCTACGGAGAATACAAACTCGGGAAGGGTTAAACAAACTCTCCTCCAGCTGGGAAGGTCCCTTCTGAGTGATCAAAGTATCTCATCCCAGATGTGTTTGCTTGGCAACCGAGGATGGGACACCTCTTCCTAATCCTTGGAACATTGAGCACTTCCGTAAGTTTTACGCTTAATATCATGGAGGTGAGTCTGTAGTTACATGTGATGTATGTTATAGAGTCATTGTACAGAGTTGGGTAGCTCCTTCAGGAGAACAGCCGGACCTTCCCCGGAAGGTCCGCAAAGTTCAGGCAACACTTGTCACAGTCTCAGAACTAAAAGTGTAGCTAGCTACCTTGGGTCAAACGAGAAACGCAGCACACTTAGTCTATTTCCATACCCTAAGAGTGTACTCGTTTCCCCTGTACCATAGACCTATAATGAAAGACATCATTATGTGAAAATAGACTCCACATGCATTTATTTTATAAAGGCTTAATATTTTTTAGTTTTCTCTTTCTCGTCTATAACAAATTTGTGCAATTCTTAAGAAACTTTAGCTCGACCAATTCATATATAATTCAAGTTGCATTGTCAATTCTTTGGGTCTAAACATTGTTAATGGTCTACTCGTCTGAATGCGGCCAAGCCAATCTAGGTGCAGAGTCTACTATCGACTTAGCCTGGTCCTGCACCCTAAGTACGCCACTCTACCTACACCCCGACAGGCCGAAGTAAGGCGAGTCCAGAAACAATTGGACCTAGAGAAAACAAGCCAGTGCACTTGATTGTATGTAGAATTGCGTTCGACCTAAAAATTTCTTTCGAGAATAGTAAGCTGCAAGCGAGTTATAGATAAGAAATGGATTTTACTATTTTTCTTGACTTCAGTGTGCAGGAAAAATAAAGATCTCATGTTGATGGTGGATGAAGCTGGAGCTATTGAAGCTCCGACACCCCCAAAGGTGGTCTATTGTCGATGTTTCAAACATTGATAGTAGACATCATCGGAGCTACATAGTTTTGGCAAATCCAGGGGGTCAGCCGTCAACATGAAGAAAAGATGGTGGGAAGACTCCCCAGTGGGATCTGTTGTTGACGCACCACGTGTTGACAATGGTCACTGCTGGAGCTACTAAGCTCTGACAACCTTAGGGGGCCCCCACTATCGGTGACTTCGGACCTACAAACTACATGTTCGAAGCGCGCAAGTCTTCAACAAAATGCTACATCCTCTTGGTACATGTTCACAATTAAATTGTGTACATCTACCAGGGGGCCAAGTGGGACAAAGGTGTTGAAGACAAAAAAATGAAATTCATAAAATTCTTGGATTTCATTAATCTGGAGACAAGAGATTACAAAATTGGAGAAAAAGAAGAGAGGATACAAGCGGGAGCTACCAAGAGAGAGTCCTAGACCTTATGGAAGAACGAGGCGACCTTCTGGGCAACCTCCGACACGCTGGCTTTGGCGGCTTCTCCCTCTCCGTCAATGGGGCCTTCAAGCACCGGGTCTAGTGGGAAGTGAGGGTCCCGACTTGTGTAGCACGTCAGCATGTGCTCTGCGACGTTCTTCGCTAGGGATTGTCCTCGGTTTCCAGCTGGCCCGCGATGACATCGCCCATCTTGGTGAGCTTGTTGCCGCTGAGCTCAACGCCTGCAACGCCTAGTCCAGCTCTGGCTCCGGATCATCCGGACGCACGGGACTAAAACCCATCAGCGTCAACGCGTCATTGGCTTTGCCCAAGAAGTCCCAAACTTGTTCGGACTCCTCAACCCTTGAGCCCCGCATCTCTTCCAAGGATCTCTTGGTCGCCGCAAGCTCCGAATTCTCCCGGGCATGGCGCTCGACCTCTTTGGCGTTCTGCTGAATCTTTTCAACAACCTGGCTTTCAAGTTTACCGAGCTCCTCCTCCTGGAGGTGGATCTTGTTCTGGCGGTCGACCAAGTCCTTCTCCCGGCCCCGCACTTTCTTCTCCCCGGCAGCAATTTCATTCTCCCTCGTGGTGAGGTCCTGTCCTCGCTGCCAGTCCTTCTTCTCCTCCTTCTCGCAGTGCTCCTCCAGCTTCTTGGTGCGCTCCGTGAGACTCATGTCACCCAGAGTCAGCCTCTGAGTAACTCCTCCTCCCTCTTCACAAGGTCATCCCGCACCTCCAGGAGTTTTTGCTCTTCATCTTCGAGCTTTTTCGCCCGCTCCTCAAGAGCCTCCCAGCGCTTGACGAGGCTGTCGTGGATGGCGCTGAGCTTCTCTTGGCGTTCATTCACTGCTTCATTAGCAGTCATGGCCTGTTCGTGGATGGTCTGGGACTGGTCGTCAAGGGATCGCGTCATGCTTTCCCTCTCCTCCAGCAGCTGACCCCAATACTCCAACCGAACCTTCTCCCTTTTCACCCACTCCTTATCGTCGGCCAGCCTCGTCTGCGCCAGCTTGGTCTCGAATTGGAGCCGGTTGCGCCACCTCCTAAGGGTTCGGCGCTCCTCCTCGAGGGCCTTGCTGTCGTGGTAAAAGGCCAGCTGAACTTGACAAAGGCTGGAGCAGGCATTATCGATGGACAACGACAGAGGGATTGGCTCCAGACTTGCCAGGGTTCTCTCCGTTGGCTCCAACGCGTTCTCCATAACAAAAATTGGGTCCCACTCTACAAGAGAGGTCCCCTGAGCTTCCACGGCACTAGGGTCGCCCTCCGGGATAGCCTTGGCCGTCGCCGAGGAAGGTCCTACAGTAAAAGTTTCTACCTCCAGAGTCGGCTCCGAAGGTACCGCCGCTTGTTCATCAGCTTCATCTTGGCACCTTGGCTCAGGCGCGGGCAGCTTCGGAACCACTACCTCCGGGGCAGGCGTTGAAGGTTCGGCCGGAGCTGAAGCCACTTCCGGCTCCGACGCTGGCGCCTCCTCCACCGCCGGTTCAGGCGCTGGTGCCTCAACCGCCATTGGCTCGGGCGCCAACACTTCTTCGACAACCGGCTCAGGCGCCGGAACATCATCAAGATCGGGCTCTGCTGCTAGAACTTCATCAACCACCGGCTCTACCATTGGGACTTCATCAACCACCGGCTCCACTGCCGGGGCTTCAACAACATCCGACTCTAGGTTTGGAACCACAGCTACCTCCGGCTCTAAGGCCGGAGCGTCCATCATCTCAGCATCCAAACCCGGAGCTTCAACCATCGGGGCTGGTGCCGCTAGTACATCTTCATTCCCGTGGTCCGGTGCTACCACGTGAGCTCTAGGGGATGACTCGAGGTCAAGGACCATGACAGCTGGCGGCGGAGCTACCGCAGCCTCAGCCACCTCTTGGGGCGGCGCTGGAACTGGAGCTGGAGCCTCTGTGTGCGCAGCATCAGTTGCTGCTGCAGGAACTGGAGCTTTAGCCCCTTTCGTGGGTACCCTGTGGATGAAGGATGAAGAAACTCAAAATATGGTTACAACAAAAAACAATCAACTGAGGTAAAAAATCAAATTACCTCAGAAGGCTTCCGCTCCAGCTAGCGCGAAACCTCTTCATTGTATGCTCAGGACCGGACCGTGTCGTTACTGGTGTAGTAGCTCTGGAAGGCTCCCTGGAGCTTGTTGCCGCCGTAGGTGTCGTCTTGGTTGAGGCCCCCCTCGACTGAGAAGGACCTTCGGACCTAGAGCCCTCAGCTAGCCCTGGTACTGGAGCCACATGGTCGGAGCTAGCGTCCCGAGGAGATGCCGACGCTGGAGTGGTTACCGCCACTGAAGACCTCCTCCGCCGGGGAGAAGGAGCTGCAGAGGAAGGAACAGGTCTGACGGACCTTCCGTCAGAATGCTTTAACTTCCTCTTGGGCTCGAGGGCTCAGCCAACTCCTTGCCCTTGCCTATGACTTCAGCTCTTGGCTTTGGGGCGGGAGCGGAGCCACCTACAGAAGCTCTAGGGATTGCCACCCCGGAGGTTGATCGCCTCTCCATCAGGCCCAAGTCATCCAACAACGACATCTTCCTCTAGAGCTCTCTGCACTCCTCTAGTATCATATTCAGAGGAAGGAAGGCCGCTGATTTAGACACGTCGCCAGGGCCAATGTTCCCAGGCTGGAACTTCTTGAGATGGGTCTTCAAGGCTTTGCCGGTTAAGTTGGTGCCTGAACCAACCTTGATGCGGTTGTTATCCATCTCACTGTTGAAGGCCCAGGCAGGTCACCACCTAGCCCTCAGCAGGGCCCACCTGTTCATCAAGAAGTTGCCGAAGACCATCTTAGGGGTCACCCCACTGTCGACGCAATCCTGGATTCTGTCCAAAATGGGCCTGTACTCCCTCGACAACTTCAACACATCACTCCAAATGTTGGTGTCGACGCGGGGGAGGCCTTCAGGCAGCTCCAGCCTTTCGTGTCCT
This sequence comes from Tuctoria greenei, assembly GCA_036927565.1. Classification (NCBI taxonomy): domain Eukaryota; kingdom Viridiplantae; phylum Streptophyta; class Magnoliopsida; order Poales; family Poaceae; genus Tuctoria; species Tuctoria greenei. Next base: position 57,304,706 of record JAYESD010000010.1, read on the forward strand.
TCGATGGTGATGACCACCCAATCTTTCTTCCAGTCGTCCAACTTGCTGGAAGGAAAGGACCTCAAGTACTTGAGGGGGCAGTTTTTCTGCTTCATGAAGTAGTAGAAGCCGACGAACTCATCACTCTTCCCGGTGGGGTGGATAGTGAAGAAAGTCCGGAACAACTCCACACAAGGGGGCACTCCCACCCACATCTCGCAAAAGTGGACGAAAGTTGCCACCAGCAAGATTGAGTGGGGGCCGAGATGGTGGAGCTGTAGACCATAGAAATCAAGCAGCATCAGAAAGAAAGTGGAGAAAGGCGGGATCAAACCCGCCATGACATACTTAAAGAAGTACACCATATCTCCGGCTCGCTCCTTCTCGAAAGAAAGCTTGCTGCAACGAATGTCGTTGTTGAAGGAGTCACTGGACCAACCCATGTAGGTCCGGACCCTAGACAACTCCTTCTTGCTCCCAATGCGGCTCTTGGGGAGTCCCAACTTAATGGCAGCACACCGGGGCAAGAGATGAAAAGCATGCGAAATTTTGGAGGATTTGAGCACAAGTTCAAATGAAGGCGTAAAGAATCCCCAAACGGTGCACGCTTTCCTTCTTAGGTAAGCCCCTGCAACGCTTGGATGGAAACCGCAGAGGAGCCGACGATACAATTCAAAAAATTCACCCTGCTAATGACAAGGGGGCCCGGTGCCACCTGGATGATCAAGTCGAGGTCCTTACCCAAGGCGAACAGTTGTCATCATGAGAAGCAGGATGCCTGAGGGCGGCGGCCTGACAGTGCGCGTGGAACTGATACATTTTCGTATCGGGAACCGGCGACCTTCAATTGCATTAGATCCGCACGCTCAGATCTCACCTGCTGCATCCTGGATATGCCACGCGGTGATGGTTTAACTGCAAACTACGTCCAATGGCACATCCAAAGACCCTTGAAGACACGGCTCAAAAACCGAACGATGGACCCACCTTCGGCAGAACGACTTCATCCAAAAGGTCTCTCCCAGAGGTGGGCCCAGGGGGACACTGTCGGTACCCTGCGTACCGAATACCTCTTGGGACTGCAAAAAGAGCAAAGGAACTTCACCTGTTTGAGTTGAAGTTCCCCGAAGGCCCCACGTGTCATATGGAACCGGACTTGCCTCTCTTCTATGGTTAGTCCCTGTGCTGCCACGTGTATCCTGCAACCGGAGCTACATCCCACACATGGGATAGCTCCATGCCAAATACCTGTGTGGCACCCCCGGACCTAACCCCCGAAAGAGGGAACCTCCGGTAGTGACACATGTACAACAGCATCGGACCTACCCGTCCTAGACGGTAACCTCCAGAGCTGCCATGTGTCCAACCACCGGACCTTCAACTTCAACAATCAGATTAGTGGACCCCCAACGGCTCAGACCCTCAAGGGACAATCAAGGACTTCAAGACCCGATTAAGTGTCATTGATACCATCTTAATGACACACGATCGAAGGGCCCTTAATACTAGTAACAGCACTCTCAAGGCACGTTACCACACTATTAAGGGTAATTAAGCTCATTAATTGTGTATTAAGCATCAGTAAATGCCAGGGCTACATGTCGGACCAGGCTAACAATGTAACAACCCGTCCTTGTACTATAAAAGGACTGGACTATCGGAGTTTGGTTTCGGCAATTCTCCTGGTACTAGCGTTGGCAACCCGCGGAGTTTATAGTTCGGTTGTGGGCATGCAAAGATTTATAACACGATGGCAAGTTGACACGAGGATTTACGTGGTTCGGTCCGCCTAAGCGTAATACCCTACTCCACAGGGTGTGTAGCTGTTGTATTGAGTGTCTGAGCACTTGTGGGCATGTGTCAGAGCCATGTCTGGAAGAATCTCCCATAGCCGCTTGTGTGTCGCTCAGCTAGTCCTTTTTATAATACAAGGACTGGTCGTTACATCATTAGCCTGGCCCGACATGTGGCTGTGGCGGTGATGCTTAATACATAATTAATGAGCTTAATTACTCTTAATAGTGTGGTAATGCGCCTTGACAGTGTTTTTACTGGTATTAAGGGCCCTCCGATCGTGTGTCATTAAGATGGTATTAATGACACTTTATCAGGTCTTGAAGTCCTTGATTGTCCTATGAAGGTCCGAGCCGTTGGGGGTCCCCAGTCTGATTATTGAAGTTGAAGGTCTGGCAGTTGGACGCGTGGCACCTCCGGAGCTTACCGTCTGGGACGGGTAGGTCCGGTGCTGTTGTACACGTGTCAGTACTGGAGCTTCCCTTTGTCGGGGGTTAGGTCCGGTGGTGCCGCACAGGTATTTAGCCTGGAGCTATCCCATGTGTGGGATGTAGCTCGGGTTGCAGGATACACGTGGCAGCATAGGGACTAACCATAGAAGGGAGGCAGGTCCGGTTCCGTTTGACACGTGGGGCCTTCGGGGAACTTCAACTCAGACAGGTGAAGTTCCTTTGCTCTTTTTGCAGTCCCAAGGGGTATTCGGTACGTAGGGTACCGACAGTTACAAACTCGATTATATTATGAAATAAAGATTTTGTATGTTTCACGTATTCTTTTCATGTGTGATGTTGGGTGTCTCATAGCACGGTACCATCCAATGTGATTCCTAGAATGTTGGGACCCCGGTCCTCACATGCACCAGGAACGTGACGTGGGCGAATGCATTATAAGCACATGCTTGGATATGAGGGCAAAACAAAAGATAATAAAGTCTCAGAAGGATTTGGCAGAGGTTTGTAACCGTCCAACTTTTGAGCTCTCCAAAACTGGTGGCAAACCACGTGCTTCTTTTTGTTTTCAACCTAAAGAAAAGAAGGATTTCTTGAGGTGGTTGAAAAGATTGAAATTCCCAAACAGTTGTGCTACTAGGCTAAGACGAGCCATAAATGTGAAGACTAGAACAATCACTAGGTCAAAGAGTCATGATGATCACATAATCATTAAAAAACTTCTGTTGGTTATGTTTTAGGGCTATCTTGATGATGCGGTGTGGAGGAGCTCTAGAGGATGCAAGATGAGCTGCGACAGACCAACGAGGGGAAAGCAGCAGCTCTCAGGGCTAGGGATGGTTATGTAAACCCGTACATGCTACAGTGGAAAGATGTCATGCAGGTAAGCCTTGACCGTTCTACTTAACATTTCTAATATCTAAATGATATGTATATGATAATGATTTGCTTTGTATTTGCACGCTATAGCCGCAGGACAGTAGGCGATCTTTCCAAAATGGGAGCCACCACCGATCGAGCTGCAACAGGTGCTAACGATAGGAGCACATGTGCAAAATTACTCAAACATACGCGAAACAAGTTAAACTTGCTCAAATTAGCAAAATCAGATCAAACTTACTCAAACATATCCAAAACTAGTTGAACTTGCTCAAACCTAGTTAAATATGATCAACATTACTTAAACAGAGCAAAATCTAGTTAACTCGCTCAATTTTTGCTTGTAATAATCAAATTTAGCGGAACATGCATTTGTAAAGTTATAACTTGTCTAACTACACTTTCACATTACAAGGATCAGCGACGGAGGCTAAAACTCCATTGTCGGAGCTTCCGACGCTTGGATGACGGCTCAAGGATGACTTCCCAAGCTCTGGAGGTAGCAGACAGGGTAGCGTGTAATGTGACGTGTGCTGCGTGTGTATAGTGATAGTGAATTAGTGTTTTGTCACTGATTGTTGTGATATATATCTGTTTTGTTAATGCCTGTGTGAGCTGGCCATCAAGCCAGGACTGGCCTCGAAGCCAGGTCAACATTTTCTGATTTTTTTCTTAAAAAGTTACCTTCCTTATTTATGACGGTTTCTGGTACATGGGCCTCGTAAATAAGCCAAAGTAAATGATGACGGCTAGCCAAACCATCATCAATAAGCCAAAATAAATGACGATGATGGTTTCCACAATCATCAATAAGACGGGTAATTTACGACGACCGGTCCCTGACCGTCACAAATTAGCCCCCCGCACCCCCCCGCGCGTGCGCTGCCACTAGGTAGGGCGCGCTAATTTGTGACGGGCTCATCTGGTCGTCATAAATAATGTTATTAACGACGGTTGCCATGATTAATAACCTTATTAATGTCAAATAATCAGAGTTGGCCAGAAATTGTTGTTGTTCATAACCTGCATACCAGGTACCTTTTGTACCAAAAAGAGAAGCGATGAGTCCCACTTCCCAGGAGAGTGGACCTCCGGAGGCCAACACGTGTCCCACAGTGTTGGACCTTCCTCCCTCCTAAGGGTGGCTCTGGGGCTGCCATGTGACTCGCAGTGCCGGATCTGCCTCCCTCCTAAGGATGGCTCTAGTGCTGCCACGTGTCCCGTAGAGCCGGACCTGCCTCCCTCCTTAGAATGGCTCCGGTGCTGCCTCGTGTCCCGCAGTTCTAGACCTGCCTCTCTCATTAGAGTGGCTCTAGCGCCGCCACGTGTGTCGTAGCGCCAGACCTTCCTCCCTCCTAAGGGAAGCTTCAGCGCTGCCACATGTCTAGTAACACCGGACCTGCCTCCCTGCTAAGGGAAGCTTCAATGCTGCCACGTGTCACATGTCCATATCGACATCTCCAACGGGAAGAACTCTAGGATCACCAACGCCGCAGACATTCAAAGGCAATCAATTAGTCGTTACCAGAGTTTGTTAATGTGTAATTAATGTTGCATTAATGATGCTCGATCAGAGGACCATCAAGCCCGGTAACGCTGCCAACAAGGCACATTATCACACTAATAAACTGCCGTAATACACTTAGATCATGTACGGTGTAGTGAATACCATCAGGGCCACCTGTCGAGCCTCGGTACGCTATAACAAGCCAGCCCTTATCATATAAAAGGACAGCGTTGCACGGTAGAAGGCCAATCCATCTAAGGCTAAGGTCACTCAGACTAGCTCACCAGCATACTCGTTCAAAGCAATCCAACACACAAACACCACAGTGGAGTAGCGTATTACGCTCAGTCGGCCCGAACCATATAAAAACCACTGTGTCACCTCTGTTCCTGAGTTCTTGAGATTATGCCCCGCCTAAATACGAACCTTCGTGGACAACTTCTTATAGTACTGGGGGAAGTGTCGATTGCATAGTTCGACATTTGTCGTGCAAGGTAGGGGCGTTCCAAGAATCTCAGCGTCAACAATGGTGAACTCCACTGTTGCTTCCACTGGCTCAGATGCACAGGTTGGTAGAGGCAATGTTGGCGACACCTCTCGTCATCCTGCTGATAATCCTGCCACTGATCCACAAGGTGGAGCTCCAGGACAACAACATAGAAACAACGGGGCACCACCTGCTGTAGTTGCAGCCGTTGCTGGTCAACAGTACGATGGTGTCTTCCCATATGTAACGGAATTGACTAGCAACCATGAGAACACGCTGATTGCAGCGTGGGCTCTTCTTCAGCGTCCACCTACACCGGACGCACCTCCAGCAGTGCTGGACTAGTGGTGCAACGACATCGACCATCTAGTCGCCGTTGCAGCCACGGTGCTCAACAATCTGCCGCAGCCTGAGCACTGGTAGGCACCTACACGCAACAGGCAGGAACCTAGGCCGTCGCAGAAGGGGACATGCATTTTCGCAACACGCGACGTCCCACACTCCTTTGATGGCTCGCCGTACTCACATGGCATCGAGGCTGCCGACTGGAGATCTGCGGGCAAAGCTCAACTGCCGGTACATGGAGCAGGATGGCGGTGTCTCCATAGAGCGTAGTCGTGAAAGGCGACGCGCTCGTGAAGATCCTTCTCCTCTGGGAGTTGGAGGCGGTTGTTCGGCACTTGATCTGCATCTCTCCATGGTGGATGGCAACCCAAGTTGCGGTCTCATCTGCTAGAGAAGTACGACGGGACTATCAACTCTGTCAAGTATCTGCAGATCTACTCCACTGCCATCCTTGGTGTAGAAGGGGAATGAGGTTGTCATGTCCTACTATTTTCCAATGTCTTCAATCGGGACTGCTAGGTCCTGGTTCATGCCCCCTGAATCTATCTACAGTTGGGGTGGGGGGGGGGGCTATGCCGTCAGTTCATAGCCAACTTCGGGAGTTCCGACACCCGACCTGGATCTCGTTGCCGTACAGCAAACCTAGGAGAGTGTAAAAGCCCGCTTTTTGGGAGAACAAAAACGCAAAAATACGAACTTAAAAATTTTGAAAATGGACTTGGAAATCCAAACTCACATGAACCATATGAGTTAACCAATGTTCACTTAAAATAGGGACTTGTTAAAATTTTACATACAGAACATGTTTGCTAATGTATATTGGAACTTAAGGTGTAAAATCCTTAATTTCCAAGTATTCACATTTTCAATGAAAAATTAAAGGAGAAAAGAAAACAAAATAGAGAGAAAGAAAAAGGAATTATTCCACCCCTAAAATGGGACATCCAAAAATATTCAAATCTCATGCCGTAAATTTTTCGTTGACCTTCTAATATCCCTAATAGACTCCCGGTAAAGTTTCAAAATTTTTGAAGCACATTTCTCATTTATTGGACACGTACTGAGAGTTTAATCAGAGTCCACTTCAAATTTAAACTTTGTGCTCAACCTTGTCCAAATCAACTCCAAATTTTTCTCGAGGTCCCTTATGGTTCAAAAAGGTTAAATTCAAAGTTTCAGGATTTTTGAACCTAATCTACCATTTATTTCATTGAATCAAGTATCACCGCTTGAATTCAAATTCAAACCTGAGTTCGAAATTCAACTTGCTCAGTTTTGAAATCTGGTTGCACCATAAAATTCTTCATATTTTATTTAGTCATTGGGCCAAAGTTGAATATTTTTGAAGCATGTCTGCTAGCTCCATTTGAATTTTGAAAAGAGAAGGGAGAAGAGAATGGGACCCACATGACATGTCTATCCTCATGGCCACAAAAACGACTTGGATTCTTCCTCTCCCGTCCTTATCACCGCGTCGGTCCTTATCTTCCCGCTCGCCACCTCCAGGCCCGTACACGCCCCTGCCTCCTCGCCTGGCCGTCGCTCACCGGAGCCACACCACCCCACTAGCCGCCCGACTCCACCGCCCCGACCGCGCCGGAGTCACCTCCCTCGGGTGCCCGTCCCTGCGCCGCACGCCCGCGCGACGCCCCGACCTGCGCACCTCCCCCATCGCCCCCTACTGGCAGCGTCGCCGCACGCCCGCGCTCACCCCAACCGCGCCGTTTCTGGCCTCTACACGCCGCTGACGCTGTGCTCCTCGCCGGCGCTCCACCTCACGGCTGCCGGTTTGCCCGCACGCCCTGACCGCCGCTCCCGTGTCCCAGCCCGCTCCACCTCGCCACACGCGTCGCCCTGCTCCTGGCCCCCTGCAGCCCCGTGCCCAGCGCCTGAAGCCGCCGCCGCTGGCCCGCGTCCGGCCACCTCCTTGCCTCCCAGCTCCAGCGCATGGCGCCTGCTCGTCGCTCGCCCTGCCTCCTCCTGGACTTCCGCTCGTCCACCTCGCGATGGACGCCATTCCCCTGCGCCGTCAACGCCGCATGCGCCTCGCGCACAGCGCCGTGTTTGCACCACCGTGCCAAGCATGCCGGCCACTGTACCCCTAGACGCCATCCAAAACCCCCATCTTGGAACTGAACCAGGGTGTTCCACCACCCATGTGTCCCTGGGAAGTTCGAACATAAGCTGCGCTGTGTCGCCTTGTGTCATCTACTTGGCGTTGTCATCTACATGAAGTCAACATGGCCGGCTCATGTACCGAGTCCAAACGGCATTGCGAGTGATGCGGGGGCGGGGGGGGGGGGGATATGCAGGAACACACTGTTGACACACCAGCATTGCCAATTGATCCAAGGTTAGCTCTGATTTGTGCAAAGATTGGTCGGATCAATGCTACAGTCAACCTGTTCGATGAAATGTTTACAAGAAAAGAACCAACTTCGTTGATGTTCAGAGCTGGTCTTGATGCAGGGGTATGGTGATGTGGCAAACTGATAAGCCTAAGTGCCAAGATGCCTTTGAATGGTGATGAAGCGACGAAAATCAAGTACACACCCAAGATGTTCGGCGAAATTCCTACAAGGTGAGCCTTGCCCTGAAATACCTTGCTTGACGTCACCGATGTCCGTTCGTCATGATCACTAAGGTTACTCATGTGTCGTCAAGTCGTACGTCCAGTTTTCGCATTGATATCATTCCTATAGGAGTCCCTAAGTTGACCTCCTTTTTCGTTTGTATCACGTTGGCCTGTCCGTGCATGCTCATGATGCTCCACCATGAGCCGCGTTGACGTCGTTGACCATATGACGTCGTTGTGACGCTCCGAGCCGTCATCGTGTCCTGGCATCGAGATGAAGGATGCTTGTGATGTGTGTGGTGCTGAAACACCAGCACGACTCGTCGTACAATGGTCGTTTAGCCAAATTAGGGTTTAGTCGAGGCAAGACTCGTCGAGCCCTGGGTGTAGTCAGGTTGCTCGATGAAATATCTTCTAGGTCAAACCAGGTGTGTCGGTGATCACCGATGACCTGGGGTTGAGGTATGCAGGAACATTGCGACCAACAAGGAGAACTAGACCAATGGGAACCTTGGATAAGAGTTCCTTGGTTGTGTCGAGGATGTTCCCTAACCGATCATAGGATTGGTTAACTTGGTGTACCACTTCATCGACGACAGGTTCATCGAGTCGCTTATCAACAACCGAGTCGACATCATTACCCTTAAGACTCACAAGGTGGTGTTCGGGATTCTGCTCACCCCATTGACGAGTCCGGATTTATGTGGACGTCGCTAAGACGATCTTCTCGAGATGGCAAAGCATGCCTGCACGGCAAGGTCTTGCATCATGTTTAAGTCCCAAGAGCTTACCGAGCTCACCTAGACAAGCTTACGGGAGACACTACATTAGTGTCGTCGTGTAAGCACCTAAACGATGCTTGCGACATTAGTCGTAGCAACTGGTTTACCTAAAAGCCATTTGAACGTTGTCTTGGTACTCATGCTAGGTTAACAGTGCTTGTAATGACTTATTAAGTTTAAGCCATGTTGATCTCAATTCAGTCCCAAGTGTTGTTAGGTTCCATCATGGTTCATCCTAAGTCAGGACCCTACGACAGCACTGCTCACTTAACTAGGTTTACTCTTGTATGAGTTAAGTCAAGTTCATTGGTCGACTGTTAAATCGCGACCTTCGTCTTGTACACTCCAATCATAATCAAGATTTTGATGTCCCACCTTGATTTTTGGGTCGTCCTTACACTTCTTCGCCCAACACTTCTTCACCATTCAGATTTGTCAATCTCGCGTGGCATAGCTTGAAGTGTGGTATGCTAAGTTGCACTGTAGCTTTATGTTGTACCTTTCAGTTCATACCGACACTACTATGTCCACCTTGACTCATCCTCTGGTTACCCACACAACAGAGGCATATCTGTCCTTCCTAGTCAAACTCCTCGCTCTTAAAGTTTACACAACCCGTGGAGTCTATTATTAAATTAATTAATTAATTAATTACTTATATGCATATCATGTAGATAGGAACGTGATGATAGGTGATCGACGAGAAGTTTCGCTTGGAGGAGAAGGCCTGGATGTCCACTTGAAGTCCTTGGCGGAGTGTGCACAGAAGGACCACTAACAATTGACATTTATTCGAGTCGCAAACTAAGGCAAGCCCCGGTTTGCATTTAAGAGCTTTTCAAAGTTTTCCAGTTTTATTCACTTACGTCTCCAGTTGATATTGTTCATTACGTATAAGGTGCTTGATACTCCACTTGCATGACCACAAATCCCAGGGTTTGGTTGGAACGAGTTACAGATTGACCTGTAGTAACTGCTTTGCTAATGCATAGGAAATCCGGTAGAAGTCGAGTAGTTGGAATCTACTCGCGAGAGATGTAGGACATATCTCACAGGATTGGTTAGATAGAAAATGGCATAATATAATGAAATGGAGACCGGGCAGGGGATGGATAGGAAGCGGCGAGAATTGAGTCTCGGTCACATAGCCCTGCCTGTGTTGCTTGAGGACCGTGCCGTATGCGGCACCGTTGGGCAAGCTTGAACTGTACCGGTTGCATAATGGTATATGGGCCCATTAAACCGATGTAACTCCAGACTGTAGTGTGGAGACTCCTCGGTTGTCCTTCAATGGAGATGCGAAGGCATAAAGGTGTAAACCTTCTAGCGGGCAACTTCGACGTGTCCGTGTAGGGGACCTTTTGCTCGGGATGAAGAGGCTTGTCGACATTGGGGTCTTGGGTGATAGGTGGACACATATGACACGGGGAGGAGATCACGTATGTGTCTCCCACGCGGGTGTGCGTGTCGTGTAGTCCGGGTGTGTCCTGATTGCAATCACCGTCCCTCGCGGTAATAGAGTACCACTTGTCCGTCGCTGTCATGACGTAGTAAATACTAAAGAAGCCAGCAAATTATATTGTATTGAATTATAATTGCTTTGCAACTTTGTATGACATAGAGATAGCAAAATTAAAGTTTACAATTTCCCCATAACTTAGCTGTAATAGCATTATGTGCTTTGAGCATGTCATATCATAAGTAAAGCGTTTCTTGTTTGATTGTGGAGCCCATGATGTGCCGTGCTTGGAGAATGTCATTTGCTACATAAAACCTGATTATAAGGATCCACTTGTAGGCGAGTCTATTTATGCTATTCCTTACCTATGATTAGACTTCACACTGCATATGTCTAGTGAGACGGGTTAGTATTGCTGAGCCTTATGCTCACGTTTGCGCTTTAACGATTTTTGCAGGTATTAGTTTTATTTCTGCTGTTCAGGTTGTACATGAGACTCGAGGTGTCGAGATAAATCTCATGTGAACCACGCCGCTGCTGAATGTTCTCCTTGTTGCTAGTGAGAAGCGTCCTAGAGCATGGACGTCTTCTCTCCTGCTTAGTTAGGTGAGATTATGGGTATGTATTTTCCGCTGCGTGTGTACTTCTGTGGTACACTTTTTTGTAAACTCTTCTTATTATGAAATGAAAACTTTATATGTTTTGGTATCCTTTTCGTGTGTGCTGTTAGGTGCCGCATCGCACGGCACCACCCAATGAGATCCTCGGATGTGTGGACTCCGGTCCCCACAGGCATGGTATCAGAGCTTCATTGGGAATAGCACGCTCGAAAAGAGCCTATTTTCGAAAACTCCGAAGTAGACGAGTGAGGATTAGCTATATGCCCATTAAGGACTATTACTAGTATAAGTTATAAAGGTGGTGAACTAACTTGTTATATTATTCTGTAACGACGCTCCGTCTTCAAGGTAAGAGATAAGGTACGCCGTCGAGAGCGGATCAATCTCAGTAAGCTCTGCATACGAGATGTGGTATGTTATATTTCCGTGGCTTGGCACGGAAATTCAATATGAGTCTCTGAAAATTTCCATGTTTCTGAGAACATATGACATGCGGTACCCTAGCGTGACACAAAATTAGTGGGAGCCCCCGTCGGGTGGTGTATAACCCGATAGTGTGCATCTCTAGAACTATTCATGTTCTATGGGATTATGCGAAACACGTATGTCCGAGCGTGTATAAGCCGGTTCGTACGGGAGTCTTTGTTGTACAGACGTATTTACAGCCTTGTACCTCGAGACATGACTTCGCTCGAGGGCGACTCACACCAGAGTCGTATGCATTTACTTTCATATATATTATTGTGACTGCCTGTCGTGTTTCCCCATGCCGCCCTTGAGGTGTGAAGGTGTGAAAGGGGATTGTTTGTCTTCTGCAGGTACACTAACTCCGGTAGCGACCCGTGTAGAATACGTTTGCGAGTGATCGATATTAGGACCACCTCTAGACGTATCCGTATATACTGGGTTAGACTCTTCTTTTAGTAAGGCACGTAGTACCGTCAGTATCCCACTTGATACTTTGACTATCCCCCACGAAAGAAATGGATTCATATTCATATTAAGTCCAAGTATCAGTTGCTGATATCTTGTGGACAAGGTAAAATGTTTCTTTTCGAGAGTAAGTGAACCAGAATTCTTTGTTCCTGGCGAGAGTTTAGCCCGACTTCGCTGGGTTGAGACTTTGGTTAAGCATGAAGATCCATAGTGATATGCTATAGATAAGAAGGTCGTCAAGTCTCTCTTAAGATTCCATTTAGTTCCAAAGAAAATTATTATTTGTGAATTAAGTTCTAGCCATCGGACTTGAGTTTTGAGCTAAGTTTCAAATTTTGAGTTTGTTCCCAAAGTCTTGTGTTTCGAAGCCGGTGAGTTCTGTTTTCGAACAGAATTGACCTGACTTTGAAAATCCATATCTTTTCAACCTGAAGGGCTATGAATGCAATTGAATACTTTTTATAAAGCTTTTGAAGTCTTCTATAAGTTTTCTATGGACCTCCAAGCCAAAAGACGCTTTTATGGTGATGAAAATGCACCGTTATCACAGCAGCTGCTGTTCTGAAACTACACGGACCAGCATCTGAATTTTTGCCATATTTCCATGTACGAAGCTCTTCTATTCCATTATGATACATTTCTGGAAAGGGGAAGAGCTATTCTACAACTTTGTTATGCACTGATACCTCAAATTCAGTTTATAACTAATTAGAAAACAGAGTTGAAGATAGTACATGTATATAGGTGCTATCTGAAACAGTTATAAAAATTCTGAACTTTGAACGGCCATAACTCTTAAACTAGAAATGCAAACTATGCATGTTTATACATATATGGAAATATTAAAGAGTCCTCTATCAACTTCCTATTCAACACAAAGGCTAAAAGTCACATTAACAAGGTCTAAATTGAAGTGTCGTTTATGAGGTTCTGACAGCCCGGAAGAGGGGACAGAATCTGAACTCTTCACCAATTGAATCATAACTTTTTGCAAACTTCACCTCTGCAGGACTACTTTATGTGGTCGGAAAGTGTAGAGAGTCCTCTACAACGTCTCTATAGAACTCCAGAGCCGAATCCATCTCTAACATACTCAAAATTTCAGATTTCTAAACTTGATTAAATCTGGACAGCGAGTGGACAGTCCTGTATGCAGTTACTGTTTCTCGCATAACTCACTGTAGAATTGTCGTATGACTTCTTGTGATGCATTTTTGGAATCCTGAGAATGTATGTAGAAAGTTTGCTATGTATAATTTTTGCAAATGTTGATATTTGTATATCTGAAAATTGTGGACAAAATCAGCCTTAAACAAAGGAGGTGCTGTCCAAATTTTCAGAAAAACTGTCAACTTCCAAATGCCATATCTTCTCAACCAGAAGTGCTACGAGGGCAAGTAAGTACTCCTTAGAAATTTTTTAAAGTCCTCTACAAGTTCTCTATTCAGTTCAAGACCAAAATCCTTTTCTAGGTGGGTGAAACTTGGATAATCGAAGAGACTGTCCAGGCATACCCAAACTGGACAGCAATCTGTACACCTCTGAATTTAATCCATAACTCGCAGACCCTTGATCCAATGGTGTCGCGCGAGTAACCGTTGGAAAAGTTAGAGAGTCAGCTACAATTTTTGCAATTGGCTCCATACATGAATCGGTCATCTACCTATTCCAAATCGAGTTTGAATACAGAGGGGTCAATCTGAACTGAATTCAATCCTGAATGCTGAAATTTTACCCAACTTCAAAAATTCATATCTTTTGAACCGGAACTGATATGAATACAAGTAAGTAAATTCTGGAAATCCTATTACATTTACTACAACTTTGTCAATGAGAATATTTCCAGATTTCCATCGGAACAGTGTGAAAACTTAAGATCAAATGTGCTACTTTTTAAGCAGGTTCTGCTGAAAGTGCAGAAAATTATGCTGACTTTAAAATAGCATAACTTGCAAACCAGGGATGATCTAGAGGAAAACCAATACTTTTTGGAAAGGCCTTGAAGTGTACTTTAACTTTGTTATTCACCTCGAGATCTGTTTTTGCCATTTACTGGATCAAAATCGAGTTTGTGTCCAAGCTGGTCGTTTGTAACCATAGCCTGACCAGTTTGAACCTTTTGGTTTTTATTAGGCATTCGGCTCTCGATATCAATTTGAGGAGTGTCGTAACCAACCAAGAGTTAGGAATCAACTATTTACCAAGTTGAATGGAGTGTTAAAATCATTCAAAGCCTTTTTCCTTGGATAGGCATACTAGTGTCTGATTTATGTGACTTGCCACATCACATCATGTGATGTTGAACGCAGGTCGCAATTACTCGAGTTGCATCTCGTCTGTCCATGAGGATTGTTTGAAGTACGCTTCGACATCCTGGTTTGGAACTTTAAGGGGGAAGGCGAGCAATCAAGTAATGGTGGTGTTCAACCATCAACCTTGGTTACAACAAGTAATGTCAACAAGAAGACGATCAAGTAAGATTACATCTTCAAGAGGATCCAACATCCACCACCAGATTGAGTTACTCAAAGAAGAAGTGTGACTTCAACTCCACCAAAGTGATCACTAAGGATATCAGTTCCTCTTGCCAGATCGAAGCGAAGGTTAAGTGAAGCATCACTAGAGACATATAGTGAGTTGTTTTTCTTCTGATGAAGATACAATCAAGTTGAGTAGAACATGCACAAGCTTTCGAAAGGTCGAGGTAACGTGGTATATTTCCCACATTCCTTGTCAATCGTTCCGTTATGAATTCCTTAACTGTGGTCGAGTCATGAAGGTAACACTACTCATTGAGTGTCTTTCACGACCACGGTATCCAATTCTTGCAAATCATCAGACAGTACTTGAGTTTTGTGGGTGTTGTTCATTTAGTCTTGCTCAAACTATAAAAACTACTGCACCATGCATGTGCACCATTTGCATCATACATATGCATCATTTGCACCATACATATGCACCAATTGCACCATACCATATGCATATTCATTGCACCATACAACATATGATGCATCATGAAGCATCATTACCAATGTAACACCAATGATAGAATGCATGATAATACTAAAATTCAGAGCAAGACTGTGTACCCCATTCAAACTATTCTAAAGTGCCTAATGACTACGGTCATTTCACCATCTTCATTTGACTTCTTACATTGTTGATCTCCTTTTCATTGAGTAATACTTGGTAAACCAATTACTCAACCTCACTTGCAACTAAACAAACACTTGGAATTCCATCCTTGACTTGTTTAGGTTCAAGTACCTTGATTGTTGCAACTATACCGTTCGTCATCGAGTGGTCATCAGTTCGATGATCAATCTTGTAAAATCCATGAAATCTCCTTCCTCGCGAGGATACCGTTCGATTGTCAACCTCGTGAAACTCTTGGGGTCCATCTAAGATCTTGCGTTGGTATATGGTAACCTTGATACTCCAAGAACCTTGTAGTTACCATATAATTGAGTTCTTTGCTGTGTTGAAATATATGAGGATGCTGAATCTTTAAATCCTCGTGTGCCACCGCAAAGGGTCTTCATCTTCTGTTTCTATTGTTTGAAGACGTTGATATACCCAAAAACCTTGTAGTCGTCATAACTTCAGTATTCCTGCTGTTTTCATCACATAAGAGTGTTGAGTGCTTTGCTACTCTTATGATACAGCTAAGGGATCCTATGGTTGACTAAACGTCAAACGAGGTTAATGATTGTTGTTTAACCTCATAAACCATCTTAACTCATGTCAAGGGAAATACCACATTAAGTTATAAGGACCTATGCAAAACCAAGCAAGCAACCAAGAATTAATGCAAGGATAGTTGCAAACTATCATGGTGATCTAGAGAAGTAGAGAACAAGTGCTGATTCTTCAAGTCAAGACTAGGACAAAACAGGATGTCATGTCAGTGTAAGAGTACAACAATAAAGGGTCAATGACAGACGTGAAAGTTTTATGATGTGATATTGTCATGTCGAGCATCCTGTCAAGGTTATCAACCTAAAGACTGGAATCACTTGAAGCAGACTTTAGAATTTCTTAAGATGCCTGAAGATAATCACTATTTCGTAGAACCCAAGTCTTTAAGGGCATTGTCATTTTCCTTAGTCAATGACCCTCTTTTACGGATCGTCCCCTCATCGTTTCTGTTATTCTACTTGTTAGAATCTCGGGACGAGATTCCTTTAAGGGGGAAGGATTGTAAAAGCCCGCTTTTTGGGAGAACAAAAACGCAAAAATGCGAACTCAAAATTTTGAAAATGGACTTGGAAATCCAAACTCACATGAACCATATGAGTTAACCAATGATCACTTAAAATAGGGACTTGTTAAAATTTTACATACAGAACATGTTTGCTAATGTATATTGGAACTTAAGGTGTAAAATCCTTAATTTCCAAGTATTCACATTTTCAATGAAAAATTAAAGGAGAAAAGAAAACAAAATAGAGAGAAAGAAAAAGGAATTATTCCACCCCTAAAATGGGACATCCAAAAATATTCAAATCTCATGCCGTGAATTTTTCCATGACCTTCTAATATTCCAAATAGACTCTCGGTAAATTTTCAAAATTTTTGAAGCACGTTTCCCATTTATTGGACACGTACTGAGAGTTTAATCAGAGTCGACTTCAAATTTAAACTTTGTGCTCAACCTGGTCCAAATCAACTCCAAATTTTTCTTGAGGTCCCTTATGGTTCAAAAAGGTTAAATTCAAAGTTTCAGGATTTTTGAACCTAATCTACCATTTATTTCATTGAATCAAGTATCACCGCTTGAATTCAAATTCAAACCTGAGTTCGAAATTCAACTTGCTCAGTTTTGAAATCTGGTTGCACCATAAAATTCTTCATATTTTATTTAGTTATTGGGCCAAAGTTGAATATTTTTGAAGCATGTATACTAGCTCAATTTGAATTTTGAAAAGAGAAGGGAGAAGAGAATGGGACCCACATGTCATCTCTATCCTCATGGCCACAAAACCAACTTGGCTTCTTCCTCTCCCGTCCTAATCACCGCGTCGGTCCTTATCTTCCCGCTCTCCATCTCCAGGCTCGCACACGCCTCTGCCTCCTCGCCTGGCCGTCGCTCGCCGGAGCCGCACCACCCCACTAGCCGCCCGACTCCACCGCCCCGACCGCGCAGGAGTCACCTCCCTCGGGCGCCCGTCCCTGCGCCGCACGCCCGCGCGATGCCCCGACCTGCGCACCTCCCCCGTCGCCCCCTGCTGGCAGCATCGCCGCACGCCCGCACTCGCCCTGACCGCGCCCTTCCTGGCCTCTGCACGCCGCCGACGCCGTGCTCCTCGACGGCGCTCCACCTCACGGCCGCCGGCTTGCCCGCGCGCCCTGTCCATCGCTCCCGCTTCCCAGCCCGCTCCACCTCGCCGCGCGCGTCGCCCTGCTCCTGGCCGCCTGCAGCCCCATGCCCAGCGCCTGAAGCCGCCGCCGCAGGCCCGCGTCCGGCCACCTCCTTGCCTCTCAGCTCTGGCGCATGGCGCCTGCTCGCCGCTCGCCCTGCCTCCTCCTGGACTTCCGCTCGTCCACCGAGCGATGGACACTGTTCCCCTGCGCCATCGATGCCGCGTGCGCCTCGCGCACAGCGCCGTGTTTGCACCACCGTGCCAAGCATGCCGACCACTGTACTCCTTGCCTCCATCCAAAACCCCCATCCTGGAACTGCAGCAGCATGTTCCACCACCCATGTGTCCCTGGGAAGTTCGAACATAAGCTGCGCTGTGTCGCCTTGTGTCATCTACTTGGCGTCGTCATCTACATGAAGTCAACATGGCGTTCGGCTCATGTGCCGAGTCCAAACGGCGTTGCGAGTTATGCGGGGGGGGGGGGGGGGGGGGGGGGGTTGGAAGATATGCAGGAACACACCGTTGACACACTAGCATCGCCAATTGATCCAAGGTTAGCTCTGATTTGTGCAAAGATTGGTCGGATCAATGTTGCAGTCAACCTGTTCAATGAAATGCTTACAAGAAAAGAACCAACTTCGTTGATGTTCAGAGCTGGTCTTGATGCAGGGGTATGGTGATGTGGCAAACTGACAAGCCTAAGTGCCAAGATGCCTTTAAATGGTGATGACGCGACGGAAATCAAGTACACACCCAAGATGTTCGGCGAAATGCCTACAAGGTGAGCCTTGCCCTGAAATACCTTGCTTGACGTCACCGACATCCGTTCGTCGTGATCGCTAAGGTTACTCATGTGTCGTCAAGTCGTACGTCCAGTTTTCGCATTGATATCATTCCTATAGGAGTCCCTAAGTTGACCTCTTTTGTCGTTTGTGTCACGTTGGCCTGTCCCTGCATGCTCGTGATGCTTTACCATGAGCTGCGTTGACGTCGTTGACCATATTACGTCATCTTGACGCTCCGAGCCGTCATCGTGTCCTGGCATCGAGATGAAGGATGCTTGTGATGTGTGTGGTGCTGAAACACTAGCACGACTCGTTGTACAATGGTCGTTTAGCGAAATTAGGGTTTAGTCGAGGCGAGACTCGTCGATCCCTGGGTGTAGTCAGGTTGCTCGATGAAATGTCTTCTAGGTCAAACCAAGTGTGTCGGTGATCACCGATGACCTGGGGTAGAGGTATGCGAGAACATTGCGACCAACAAGGAGAACTAGACCAAGGGGAACCTTGGATAAGAGTTCCTTGGTTGTGTCGAGGATGTTCCCTAACCGATCACAGGATTGGTTAACTTGGTGTACCACTTCATCGACGACAGGTTCGTCGAGTCGCTTATCAACAACTGAGTCGACATCACTAGCCTTAAGACTCACAAAGTGGTGTTCGGGATTCCGCTCACCCCATTGAGGAGTCCGGATTGATGTGGACGTCGCTAAGATGATCTTCTCGAGATGGCAAAGCATGCCTTCACGGCAAGGTCTCGCATCATGTTTAAGTCCCGAGAGCTTACCGAGCTCACCTGGACAAGCTTATGGGAGACACTACATTAGTGTCGTCGTGTAAGCACCTGAACGATGCTTGCGATGTTAGTCGTAGCAACTAGTTTAACTAAAAGCCATTTGAACGTTTTCTTGGTACTCATGCTAGGTTAACAGTGCTTGTAATGACTTCTTAAGTCCAAGCCATGTTGATCTCAGTTCAGTCCCAAGTGTTGTTAGGTTCCATCATGGTTCATCCTAAGTCAGGACCCTACGACAGCACTGCTCACTTAACTAGGTTTACTCCTGTATGAGTTAAGTCAAGTTCATTGGTCGACTGTCAAATCGCGACCTTCGTATTGTACACTCCAATCATACTCAGGATTTCGATGTCCCACCTTGATTTTTGGGTCGTCCTTACACTTCTCCGCCCAACACTTCTTCACCATTCAGATTTGTCAATCTCGCGTGGTATAGCTTGAAGTGTGGTATGCTAAGTTGCAATGCAGCTTTATGTTGTACCTTTCAGTTCATACCGACACTACTATGTCCACTTGACTCATCCTCTGGTTACCCACACAACAGAGGCATATCTGTCCTTCCTAGTCAAACTCCTCGCTCTTAAAGTTTACACAACCCCGTGGAGTCTATTATTAAATTAATTTATTACTTAATTACTTATATGCATATCATGTCGATAGGAACGTGATGATAGGTGATCGACAAGAAGTTTCGCTTGGAGGAGAAGGCCAGAGTGTCCACTTGAAGTCCTTGGTGGAGTATGCACAGAAGGACCACTAACAATTGACATTTATTCGAGTCGCAAACTAAGGCAAGCCCCGATTTGCATTTAAGAGCTTTTCAAAGTTTTCCAGTTTTATTCACTTACGTCTCCAGTTGATATTGTGCATTACATATAAGGTGTTTGATACTCCACTTGCATGACCACAAATCCCAGGGTTTGGTTGGAACGAGTTACAGTTTGACCTGTAGTAACTGCTTTGCTAATGCATAGGAAATCCGGTAGAAGTCGAGTAGTTGGAATCTACTCGCGAGAGATGTAGGACATATCTCACAGGATTGGTTAGATAGAAAATGGCATAATATAATGAAATGGAGACCGGGCAGGGGATGGATAGGAAGCGGCGAGAATTGAGTCTCGGTCGCATAGCCCTACCTGTGTTGCTTGAGGACCGTGCCGTATGCGGCACCGTCGGGCAAGCTTGAACTGTACCGGTTGCATAATGGTATATGGGCCCATTAAACTAATGTAACTCCAGACTGCAGTGTGGAGACTCCTCGGTTGTCCTTGAATGGAGATGTGAAGGCATAAAGGTGTAAATATTCTAGCGGGCAACTTCGACGTGTCCGTGTAGGGGACCTTTTGCTCGGGATGAAGAGGTTTGTCGACATTGGGGTCTTGGGTGAAAGGTGGCCACGTATGACGCGGGGAGGAGAGCACGTATGTGTCTCCCACGCGGGTGTGCGTGTCGTGCAGTCCGGGTGTGTACTGATTGCAATCACCGTCCCTCGCGGTAATAGAGTACCACTTGTCCGTCGCTGTCGTGACGTAGTAAATACTAAAGAAGCCAGCAAATTATATTGTATTGAATTGTAATTGCTTTGCAACCTTGTATGATTTAGAGATAGCAAAATTAAAGTTTACAATTTCCCCATACTTTAGCTGTAATAGCATTATGTGCTCTGAGCATGTCATATCATCGGTAAAGCGTTTCTTGTTTGATTGTGGAGCCCATGATGTGCCGTGCTTGGAGAATGTCATTTGCTACATAAAACCTAATTATAAGGATCCACTTGTAGGCGAGTCTATTTATGCTATTCCTTACCTATGATTAGACTTCACACTGCATATGTCTAGTGAGACGGGTTAGTCTTGCTGAGCCTTATGCTCACGTTTGCGCTTTAACGATTTTTGCAGGTATTAGTTTTATTTCTGCTGTTCATGTTGTACATGAGACTCGTGGTGTCGAGATAAATCTCATGTGAACCACGCCGCTGCTGAATGTTCTCCTTGTTGCTAGTGAGAAGCGTCCTAGGGCATGGACGTCTTCTCTCTTGCTTAGTTAGGCGAGATTATGAGTATGTATTTTCCGTTGCGTGTGTACTTCTATGGTACACTTTTTTGTAAACTCTTCTTATTATGAAATGAAAACTTTATATGTTTTGGTATCCTTTTCGTGTGTGCTGTTAGGTGCCGCATCGCACGGCACCACCCAATGAGATCCTCGGATGTGTGGACTCCGGTCCCCACGGAGAGACACTATGTTCCTTCATCCAGCGGTTCTCCCAAGTACAGAACACAATTCCTTCTATCTCCAGCGCATCTTTGGTTGTTGCATTCTGACAGGGTGTTCGAGACAAGAAGATGTTGGAGAAGCTGGCTACCAAAAATGTCAACAACGTTACAGAACTCTTTAGCATTGGTGATAAATGCACTAGGGCTGCTGAGGGCTGTGAGATGCACTCCAAGCTAGCTGTGGAGGCGGGAGCGCCATCTGCCGCCAAGGCCGAAGCTACTGACCATGGAAGTGGCGAAAAGAAGAACAAGAAGTCAAGTGTCAAGAACAAGCCACTTGCCAGTGCATCTACTCTGTTGCTGCAACAAAAATAGGTGGTTGGGGGCCACGCCCCGACAAGAGACCTCGACCATCATCTAAAGACGGTGACAAGAAGTGGTGCCCGATCCACAAATCCACTGGCCACAACCTTGAAGACTGTCGCGAGGTCAATAGGCTTGCTGAGCGCACCTAGCACAAGCGTCGAGATGACATGCCTTTCTGCCAGTAGGAAGGCAAATAGAAAGTCGACGAAGCTCCGTTAGAGCATGAGCTAGGCTTCCAATATGCCAAAAGGCGTTAAAGGCGGTCTACAACAATGTCAACAACTCTGACACCAGCTTCGATCGCGAGCATCGAAAGACTCTCCATATGATGTATGGAGGGTCCTGGGACATTACCTCTTGGCGTATAGTAAAAATTTTGCATCGTGATATGGCTGCTGTAGCTCCCACTGCCAAGGCGGAGCCTCATCGGAAGTGGATTGACACTCCCATCACTTTCGACTCCTCCGACTCCCCGAAGAACATGGTCGGAGCTGGGCAACTACCATTGATGGTCTCACCGACTATCAATAACATCCAGCTCTACCATGTCTTGGTTGATGGTGGAGTTGCGCTCAACCTCATCATCTTCGCCGCCTTCATGAAGCTGCAAATCCCCATCTCGGGCCTTAGGCCCTCGCGTCCATTCTTCAGAGTGGGTCCAGGAGCCATTACTCCATTTCATTCAGTCTCTCTCCCGATTACATTTGGGACACCAGAGAACTACCGATCAGAGAAGCTGGTCATCGATGTGGCGCACATCAACCTTCCCTTCAATGCCATCCTCGACAAACTGACTCTGTACCGGTTCATGGCGATGGCCCACTATAGCTACCTGGTGTTGAAGATGCCAACTCCATCAGGTGTCCTCCGGATCCGAGGGGACTGTGCTGCTGGAGTTACAGCATTGGAGAAGCTTCATGCGCTAGCTGTTGCGCAAGAAGCTGAATCTGGCAAGGAGCAATCTGCTAAACAACCCTCGAGCTTGTGCTAGCGCGGCTCAACCTTTGCACCCTGTGTGCAGCCAATCGTTGACAATTACATTCTCGTCAAAGTCATCCAAATCAATTTTGATGCCGCCTAGAGCACTTGCATTGCAGGAGGTCTGGGTGACAAATAGTAACTCGTGCTCGTCACTTTCCTTTGGGCAAATATTGACGTGTTTGAATGGCAACCGTCACAAATGCCTAGGATCCCCAGGGAGGTGATCGAGCATCATCTGAAGATATACCCAGATGCACAACCTATACAACAGAAGCCCTGGAAACAATCTATTGAGTTACATAACTTCATCTGAGAAGAAGTCAAGAAGCTGATTGATGCTGGATTCATCTGGGAGGTACATCATCCACGATGGTTGGCAAACCCAGTCATCGTGCCAAAGGCTGGTGGGAAGCTTCGGCTGTGCACCGACCAGAATAAGGCATGCCCAAAAGACCCTTTTCCCTTTCCAAGAATAGATCAAATAGTGGATTCTACTTCTTCTTGTGAGCTACTTTGCTTCATAGACGTATATTACATTTTTCATCAAATTCCAATGTCTAAGGAAGATGACGAGCACACCGCCTTTATTACAGTAGATGGCCGGTACTGCTGCACTGCAATGCCTTACGGTCTCAAGAATGTCCTCTCAAATTTGGTGCGAGCTATGCACAAAACTTTATGGAGCTTATGCGGGACCTAGTGGAATTTTACGTCGATGAAATCATCGTGAAGATCAAGAACAAAGACTCCTTACTAGAAAATCTCAAGTCCTTCTTTGACAAGCTACGCCTGACGTGCACAAAGCTGAACCACGACAAGTGTGTCTTCGGGGTCTTCGTCAGAAATCTTCTCGGATTCCTGGTGACTCATCGAGGGATAGAAACAAATTCGTCCAAGATAAAAGATATCAAAGCGATGTGTCCTCCTGACCGCATTGATGTCCATAAGCTCACGAGATGTGTGGCCTCACTCAGCCGGTTCATCTCTAGGCTGGCTAAATAGGCACTCCCCTTATTCAAGCTTCTGAGGAAGTTCAAACCTTTCCACTGGTCCGAAGAAGCAAACAAGGCGTTCTAGGAGCTTAAGCAGTTCCTAACCTACCTATCATGGTAGCTCGAGAACCCGGTCAGCCTCTTCTCCTTTACATTGATGCAACTACAGAAGTTGTCAACATGGTCCTGATCGCCGAGGGACCAGACACTTCTCCAAGCTCCTGCACACAGAGGTTTGGACCCCTCCGCGAGGGTCCGGAGCCACGTGCAGGAGACAACCATCAAGGTGAGTCTGGGTCCTAGCCCCCAGGCACAGAGCCTAATGGCCAGGCGCCTGTGGACCAACATTTACAAGATAACACGTCGGACCCTCAAGACGGAGATCTGGACCCCTCAGGGATGGTCCGGGTTGATGGAGAGGATATATCGGACCCCTCCGGGAAGGTCCAGACTAACCAACAACCTATCTACTTCATCAGTGAGGTCCTTCACAATGCCTAGACTCAATATATTAATGTGCATAAGCTGCTCTATGCAGTTCTTATTGCCTCAAGAAAGCTCAGTCACTACTTCCAAGCTCACAAGATATTAGTGGTAACTTATCATTCACTGCAAGCTATCCTGCATAATCCCAACTCAATGGGAAAATCGCCAAGTGGGTTGCAGAGGTGGAAGAATTTGATCTAGAGTTCATGCCTCGACAAACCATCAAGAGTCAGGCATTAGTTGACTTCCTAGTGGAGTGGACTCCATCCCGATTAGGTCCGGGGGGCCTCAATGAAGAGAAGTCAGAAACCTAAGGTCCCAATATTCACAGAGCCTCACTAGACCCTCTATATTGACGGCTCCGTTCAGAAGCAGGGTTCGGAGATGGAATCTTGCTCCTCGTACCGACCGGGGAGCAAGTCAAATACATGGTCCGTCTTGACTTCAAGGCGACGAATAACATGGCGGAATATGAAGCTCTCATCTTTGGACTGAAGATGGTGCTATCATTCGGCATCCAACAACTGCTGGTAAAGGGGGATTCACAACCTGTCATCAAACAAGTCAAAGGTGAATGCAATTGCAATAACCCTCAACTAGAAGCGTATCTTCTTGAAGTCCAGAAGTTGCAGAAAGATTTTCAGGTCTTGGACCTATGCCATGTCCAACATCTCAAAAATGTTGAAGCTGATGACCTCTCAACAAAGGATTCCATCGGGGCTCCGGCACCCGATGGAGATTTGTCAGGAGATTAGCAGCACCTGCCACTCAGCCTGCCGAACTAAGTGATGGGGGCGAGACCAGCACATCGAAGCTGAAGGTTCTGGTGGCCCTGTTATCATGGCAGCCACCAAGGATTGTAAGCACCACAGGAAGCACCGAGCAACCAGGCGCGCAAGATCCAGAAACTCAAGTTAGTCCTGATGCATGGATCTCAGAGGTCCAGGACTACTTGAAGGACAACATCCTTCCTGAAGACAGTGTATCTGCTAAACGGATTGTACGGATGCCTAAAAGATACACGTTGGTAGAAGGGGATCTCTACCGACGTGGCACCAATGGAATCCTATTGCGGTTCATTTCCCATAAGGCTGTGAGCTCCTCGTAGAGATCCATGGAGGCAAGTGTGGGAATAAGGCATCATCCTGCACGCTAGTCGGTAAGGCCTTTGGACATGGTTTTTACTGGCCTACAGCTCTCCAGGATGTAGTCGAGCTCGTCAAGATATGCGAGGCGTGCCGGTTTCATGCCAAGCAGATCAACACATTGGCGCGGTCACTATAGATGATTCCTCCCTGATGGCCATTTGCTGTGTGGGGGATGGATATGTTTGGACCTTTCCCAAAAGCCGTCGGAGGGTACCGGTTCTTATATGTTTCCATCGACATGTTCACAAAGTGGCTGGTAGCAGCTCCCATTGTGACTATCAACAAGCAATCAGCTATCAAGTTCTTGAGGTCCATAGTCTGCAGATTTGGAGTCCCGAACAGAGTCATCACTCACTACGGGACCGAATTCACAATTACAGCCTTCCAAGAGTATTGCGTAGACCTCGACATCAACTTCAGCTACGCATCAGTAGCTCACCCGACAAGTAATGGCCAGGCCGAGTGAGCAAATGCTGAGATTCTAAAGGAACTCGAGATTCGCATCTATGAAAGCTTGAAAAAGCATGGTAATAATTGGATCGAAGAGCTTCCGTCCGCACTGTGGGAAAGTCAGATAACACCCACCCGGGCTACTCCAGAGATACCCTTCTTCCTGGTGTACGGAGCCGAAGCAGTTCTTCCTCCGGAGATCACGATGGGTTCTCTTCGAGTCCGGACATACAATGAAGCCGTGCAGGATCAGCTCTGGCTTGATGACTTGGACCTTGTCGATGAGGCAAGATGCCAAGTAGCTGTCCAAAATGCGCGATATCGCTAGACGCTTTGGTGCTATCATCAGAGGTATGTGCGCAATCGGCAGCTTGAAGAAGGTGATCTGGTGCTGTGACAAATACTCTCTAGAGAAGGACCAAACAAGCACTCCCCTAGCTGGGAGGGTCCCTTCCAAGTCATAAAAGTTTCCCACTCTAGATGCGTTCGCTTGGCAACAGAGTATGGGACGCCACTTCCCAACCCCTGGAATATAGAGCACTTCAGTAAGTTCTACACTTAGCATGGAGGTGAGTCTCTTATTGTATAGTATTTCATAGTGTTTATGAAAAGAATCAGATTGGCCCAAGATGTATAGCACGCTTAACATGGTCCTGTACTTTAAGTGTGTCCTTGCCTCCCCTGTTATTCGGACCTATTATGAAATACAAATACATGGAAACAGACTCTATGTGCATTTACTTTGCACATGCTCTTATTTAATTTCCTCTTACCTTCTTGCAAATGGTGAAGCTGTGCAATCCTCTAAATTAGTTTCTAAGAGTTCATGTGATACATATTCAAGTATTATTGGTAGTCTTTTTTAGGATCTAGTGTTCGATGAATGGCCTACTGGTGTGAAAATCAATGCCAATTACAGGTACAGAGTTGACTATAGACTTAGCCTGGTCCAGCACCGTAAGTACGCCATTCTACCTATTCTAGTGTTGCGTCAAAGTAAGGCAGGTCCGAGAAGCACACGGACCTATGAAAGTACAACTGATATACTAAGTATTATCATGTTGAATTGATTAGGACCCATAATTCAAGGAAGGATAGTAAGACACAACTAAACTATATGCAAGAAGAAAGACTTTAATACTTTCTTGTCTCTCATGTGTAGGACAAATGATTTTAATGCTCGTTCTGGGAGTTCCGACATCTTCAGGGGGCCCTACATCGATGTTCCGCACGTTGATGATGGGCGCCATCAGACCATCTTGCTCCGGCACCACCCAGGGGGTCCGACGTCGATGTTATGATGGGTGCCACTAGAGAATACAGCTCCGTTACCACCCACGGGGACCAGCGTCGACGTTTCACACGTTGATGATGGGCACCACTGGAGCATACAGCTCCGGCACCACCCAGGGGGCCCGACGCTGATGTTTGACACGTTGATGAGTGGTGCCACCGGAGCATCATGCTTCGGCACCACCCAGGGGGCCTGGCATCAACGTTTCACATGTTGATGATGGGTGCCACCGGAGCATATAGCTCCGACACCACCCAGGGGCCCGCCGTCAACGTTACACACGTTGATGATGGGTGCCGTCATAGTACCTAGCTCTGACACCTCCCAAGAGGCCTGCTGTTGACGTTCCATACATTGGCAAGTGGTTCTCGGAGCTCTTGGAGGCCAAGCTCGGAGCTCAAAGATAACACAAATACTTCAAGACATTGACAATCTCAAGATGGTAGATGCCCTAACTCAATTGAGCACATCTACCTGGGGGCCAACAAGATGATGGTAATGACAACAGTCAAGACAAAAAAATGAGGTTCGTGAGGATTTTATTCATTCAAATTTCAAGTCTTTACAAGATGAAGGTACAAAAGGAAAAAGAGGTTCTAGCTACTCACTGGAGTTGCATTGGAACCACGCGGTGACCTCCAGGGCAACTTCTTGTACGCTTGCTTAGGCATCCTCCTCTGTCTCCGCGATGGGCCCTTCTAGAACCGGAGCTAGCAACATTGAGGGGTCCCGGCTGCAGAAACAAGTCAGCACATACTCTTCGACTAACTTGGCTAGAGTCTTCCCCTCGATCTCAAGCTGGTCACTCATGACGTCTTCTAGCTTTCCCAGCATGGCTCCAGTTGAGTTCAGGGCTATCAAGGCTTGGCCCACTTCTGGCTCTCGGTCAGCTGGTCAAACTGGACTGAAGCCCAGAGGCACCAACGCATTCTCTGCTTGCCCAAGGAAGTCCCATATCTGCACATTCTCCGGTAGTGGAAAAAAGACTAAAAAGTCCAACGGCAAGAAGAAGTCGTCGGTCGGCACATCTACTACTGCTGCAGCAGCAGCTCCGGGTGGCCGTGGGCCACGCTCCTAGAAACATCCTCGACAATCGTCCGAAGACAGCGGTAGTCAAAAGATGTGGTGTCCGATCCACAAGACGGACACTCACAATCAAGAAGATTGTTGCGAGGTCCAAAACCTAGTCGAGCGCTTCAACAAGCACCGGGAAGAAGCTCCTTTCCGCCAGCGGGAAGGAAAGGAAAAAGTCGATGAAGCTCCGGACGATTCAGAGCTAGTCTTCCAGGACCCCAAGAAGGTCCTGAAAGTTGTGTACAACATCGTCGACGATGATTCTGACATCTCCGACAATGAGCGTCGGAAGACCTCAACACCTTATATAAAGGGTCCTGGGATATCTCATCCCGCCGCATCCTCAAGACTATGCGTCAGGAGATGGTTGCCACAACATCGACCGCAAAGGTAGAACTCCATCGGAAGTGGATGGATACTCCCATCACTTTTGATGCTTTATAATGTCCAAGAAACATGATCGGAGCAGGTAAACTACCGTTGATGGTTTCTCCTACCATTAACAACGTCCAACTCCATCATGTCCTAGTGGACGGAGGTGTGGCGCTCAACCTCATGAGCTATGAAGCATTCCTAAAGATCCAGCTCCGATTCTTAGACCTTCGCCCCTCATGAACTTTCTCTGAGTAGGTCCGAGGGCCATCAGTCCTCTCGGCTCAATTACACTCCCGGTGACCTTTAGGACTCGGGAGAACTACATGACCAAGAAGCTGGTCTTTGATGTAGCACACATCAGCTTACCCTTCAATGCCATCCTAGGTAGGCCAGCCCTATATAGGTACATGACCGCAGCTCATTACGGCTACCTAGTGTTGAAGATGCCGACACCTTCAAGTGTTCTCCGGATCTGCGGGGATCGCATTGTGGGAGTCACTGCGCTGGAAGAACTCTGCGCACTAGCAACAGTGTAGGAGGAAGCATCTAGTAAGGACCTAGCTGCTCAACCTATGAGCACTCATCACTGAGGCTCAACTTCTGCACCACACGTGCAACCAAGCGGCGACACCAACATCCCCGTCAATGTCATCCAAATTGGTTCCGATGCTGCCCAGACTGCCCGTATATCGGGAGGTCTGGACAACAAACAGGAACTCGCGCTCATCACTTTCCCCATGGCGAATGTTGACGTGTTTGCCTGGCAACTGTCACAAATGCCTGGGATCCCTAGGAGGTGATTGAGCACAATCTGAAGATTTACCCCGACGCACGGCCAGTACACCAGAAGCACTAGAAGCAATCAGTTGAGCGGCAGAACTTCATCAGACAAGAAACCAAGAAGCTGCTCGAAACTGGTTTCATCTAGGAGTTTCATGATCCATGATGGCTGGCAAACCCATTCGTAGTTCCCAAGGCCGGCAGGAAACTTTGGATGTGTATCGACTACACCACCTTGAATAAGGCATGTCGAAAAGACCCATTTCCACTACCTAGGATAGAGCAGATAGTGGACACTACCTCCGGGTGTGAGCTATTGTGTTTCCTAGATGCATATTATGGATATCATCAGATAGAAATTTCTAGGGAAGTTGAAGAGCATACTGCCTTCATAACAGTAGATGGGTTGTATTGTTATACTGCCATGCCATTCGGTCTCAAAAATGCTACTTCAACTTTTTGCAAGACATGCACGAAACATTTGGAGAGCTCATCAGGGACTTGATGGAGGTCTACGTCGATGACATCGTCGTTAAAGTGAAGAACAAGGAATCACTCCTTGACAACCTACAAGCCGTCTTCGACAAGCTACGTGTGACGCGCACCAAGCTGAACCGGGACAAACGTGTCTTCGGGGTTAGCTCCGCGAAGCTCATCGGATTCTTGGTGACTCACCAAGGAATTGAGGCGAATCCGGCGAAGATCAAGGCTATTGAAGACATGCGGCCCCCAGCTTGCATCAAGGATGTCCAAAAGCTAACTGGGTGTTTAGCTACGCTCAACCGGTTCATCTTGAGACTGGCGGAGCGGGCACTTCCCTTCTTCAAGTTATTGAGGAAGTTCATACCATTCCACTGGTCTAAAGGAGCAGAAAAGGTGTTCCAAGAGCTCAAGCAGCTCCTCACCACACTACCAATCTTTGTAGCTCCGAATCCTGGTGAGCCTCTTTTGTTTTACATTTTGGCAACTACGGAGGTTGTCAGCATGGTCCTGGTCGCGGAAAGACCGAAGCCATCTATAGTTCAGGAGCCCAGACCCCTCCGGGAGGGTTCAAAGGTACCTGATGGCGAGTTTGGTTCCCAGCCCCCAAGCAAGGATCTTCAAGGCAAGCTGCCCGAGGATCAACCTCTCTCGTCTAAGGGAGTTCACACAGGTGAAGAAGTTCTGGACCCCTTCGGTAGAGTCCGGGAAGCTCAACAAGAAGGTCTGGACCCCTCCGGGAGGGTCCGAGTTGATGAAGAAGAAGCTCTGAGACCTTTTGAAAAGGTTTGGACTGTCCAGTGGCCAGTGTACTTCATCAGTGAAGTACTCCATGATGCCAACACTCGATATATTGAGGTGCATCAGCTGCTCTATGCAGTTCTTATTGCCTCAAGGAAGCTACGTCACTACTTTGAAGCCCACAAGATATCAGTGGTAACCTCCTGTCCACTACGTGCTATACTGAATAACCCCAATTCTACTGGGAACATTGCAAAGTGGGCAGCGGAACTGGCAGAGCTTGATCTCGAATTCTTGCCTCGACATGCTATCAAGAGTCAGGCATTGGCTGACTTTGTGGTGGAATGGACCCATTCTTCATCAAATATAGGAGGCCCTAGTGAGCAGAAGCCGGAACTCAACATCCTGGTCTTCACCGAGCCTCACTGGACTCTCTACATCGACGGCTCCGTGCAAAAGCAGGGGGCCAGAGCTGAAATCCTTCTCCTAGCTCTAACCGGGGAGAATGTCAAATATATGGTACACCTTGACTTCAAGGCGACCAAAAACATGGCGGAGTATGAAGCTCTCATCTACGGGCTCAAGGTGGCACTATCATATGGTGTCGAGCAGATATTGGTGAAGGGTGATTTGCAGCTCATTATCAAGCAAGTAAAGGCAAATGCAGCTGCATCAACCCTCAACTCGCTGCTTACCTCCTTGAAGTCTAGAAGCTCCAGAAAGATTTCCATGTCCTGGACCTCTGCCATGTCCAGCATTTCAACAACGTTGAAGCTGATACACTCTCGATGAAGGCTTCAACCGGAGCACAAGCTCCCAACAGAGTTTTTATCAGGAGGTTGTCAAGACCTAAAGCTCAGCCTGCCGAACTGAGCGAAGGGGGCGAGACCAGCACCTCAAAGCTGGCAATCCAGGTGGCCCTGTTACCATGGTGTCCACCAAGGATCGTAGGCACTGCAAGAAGCTCCGAGAAACCCAACGCGCAAGATATGGAGGCTCAAATTAGCTCCGATACATGAATCTCAGAGATCCGGAGCTACTTGAAACACAACATCCTTCCTGAAGACGGTGCATCCACTAACCGGATCGTTAGATTGGCTAAAAGATACACGCTGATAGAAAGGGATCTCTACTAACGCGGTTCCAACGACGTCCTAATGCGGTGCATTGCCCGGGAAGAAGGCAGCGAGCTCCTCACAGAAATCCATGGAGGCCAATGTGGGAACCACGCGTCTTCCCGCACATTGGTTGGTAAAGCCTTCCGGCATGGCTTCTACTGGCCTACAACACTCCGGGATGCAGTCGAGCTGGTAAAAAAGTGTGAAGTGTGCCAGTTGCATGTGAAACAAATCCAGACACCAGCTCAATCACTGCAAATGATACCTCCTACTTGGCCATTCGCTGTTTGGGGGATGGACATTTTGGGACCTTTCCCAAAAGGCGTTGGATGTTATAGGTTACTGCACGTCGCCATCGACAAGTTCACTAAGTAGTCAAAAGCTACTCCAGTTGAGACAATCAACAAGCAATCAGCTTTCATGTTCTTGAAGTCCATAGTCTGCAGATTTGGAGTTTCGAATAGAGTCATTACCGACAACAGAACCCAATTCACAAGTGCAGCATTCCAAGATTATTGCAAATACCTCTGCATTCAGGTCAGCTACACATCAGTAGCTCACCTGACAAGTAATGCCCAAGCCGAGAGAGCAAATGCAGAAATACTGAAAGGACTCAAGATGTGCACATATTAGCGCCTGAAGAAACTTGGAGCCAACTAGGTAGAGGAGCTTTTGTCCGCATTGTGCGCGAGCAGGACAACATCTAATCGGTCAACTGGAGAGACTCCTTTCATCCTAGTGTACGGAGCTAAAGTAGTCCTTCCTCCGGAGATCACCACAGGGTCACTCCAGGTCTGGACCTTCGTCGAAGCCAAGCAGGACAAGCTCCGGTGTGAAGACCTTGACCTCGTTGATGAGGGAAGGTACCAAGCAGCTATTCAGAATGCACGATATCGCCAGGTGCTCCAGTGCTATCACCAAAGGCATGTGCACAACCGACAGCTTGATGAAGGAGATTTGGTGCTGCAGAGAATACTAACTTGTGAAGGGATGAAAAAATTGTCTTCCAGTTGGGAAGGTCCCTCCCGAGTGATCAAAGTATCCCGCCCCGAATGCGTTCGCTTGGCAACAGAGGATGGGACTTTGCTACCCAATCCATGGAACATCGAGCACCTCCATAAGTTTTATGCTTGGTTTCACAGAGGTGAGTCTGTAATTACACATAATGTCAATTATAGAGTCTATACACATAGTCGGATAGGTCCTAAAGGAAACCATCCGGACCCCCCCCCCACCCCCCGGAGGGTCCGAGCAGTTCAAGCCCAGCTAACTTGGTATCATTACTGAAAGTGTGGCTTACCTACCCTGGGTTAGAACAAGATGAATAGCACAGTTGGCCTGGTTTTGTGCCCTAAGTGTGTCCTTGTCTCCCCTATAATTCGGACCGATAATGAAAGGCATTGTTGTGTGAAAACAGACTTCTCGTGCATTAATTTTGTACAGGCTCGTTTTCTTTTATTATCTTTTCCTTCTTGTCTATAACGAAGTTGTGCATGTCTTTTTGAGATTTAGTCAAAGTTATTCATATGTTATACATGTTATATTGTTGATCTTTTTTCGGATCTTAGCATTGATAGATGGTCTACTCGCCTGAACGCTAAAGCCAATGACAGGTCCGGAGTGCGCTATCGACTTAGACTGGTCCAGCACCCTAAGTAGGCCACTCTACCTATATTCCAGCAGGCCACAGTAGTGCTGGTCCGGAAGGCATTCTGATCTGAAGAGATTACATCAATTTACTTGTAATCATGTTGAGTTCCTTCGGATCTAAAATTCAAATAAGAACAGTAAGCCGCAAACAACTTATAGACAAGAGGACGGATTTTACTGTTTTTCTTGTCTTTAATGCGCATGAAAGATGGAAAACTCATGGCGATGGTGGATGTTGCTGGAGCTACTAAGCTCCGACAACCCCCAGGGGGTCCGCCGTCGATGTTTTGTACGTTGAATGTGCACGCCATCGGAGCTGACAAAGCTCCAATAACTCCCATGGGGGCCAGCCGTCGACGTGAAGAATTAACGGCGATCTAAATTAAGATGGTGGAGAAATCACCCTGAGGGGGTCTACCGTCGATGTATTATACGTTGAAAAGTGGACACCATCGAAGCCAGAAAGCTCCGATGATCCCAGGGGGCCTGCCGTCGACGTTCTAAGCGTTGACAGTGGGCACAATCAGACCTATCAAGCTCCAACAACCCCCAGGGGGCCCACCTTCGATGCTCTATGTGTTGGCAATGGGCGCCGTCAGACCTACCAAGCTCCGACAACCCCCAGGGGGCCCGCCGTCGATGCTCTATGTGTTGGCAACGGGCCTACCAAGCTCCAGCTACCCATAGGGGGCCCGCCGTCAATGCTCTATGCGTTGGCAGTGGGTGCCATCGAACCTACCAAGCTCCAACAACCCCCAGGGGCCCGCCGTCAATGCTCTATGTGTTGGCAGTGGGCGCCGTCAGACCTGCCAAGCTCTGACAGCCCCTAGGGGCCCGCCATAGATGCTCTATGTGTTGGTCGGGGGCGCCGTCGGACCTGCCAATCTCCGACACCTCCCAGGTGGCCCGCCGATGTCGGAAGTAAACTTCAGATCTACGAGCTAAGTGTTCTAGCTAAAAGTTCGAAGTGTTCAAGTCATCAAGACATTGTCAGATCCTTTTGGTACATGTTCGCAATCAAATTGTGTACATCTACAAGGGGGCCGACAACATAAAGGACAATGCATTGAAGACAAATACAAATTGGAATTCATTCATTCAAAAAGATTGGATTTCATTCATTCGAAGGATTGGATTACAAAATGAGGGTTACAAGAGAAATGCAGAAGAAAAAGGTCTTAGCTACTTGAGGTCCTAAGTCCTATGGAAAAATGAGGCAACTTTCTCAGCAGCTTCACAAACGTTGGCTCTGGCGGCATCTTCTTCTTCGACAATGGGCCCTTCGACCACCGGATCTAGAGATGGTTGGGGGTCCCGACTTTTGAAACACGTCAACACATATTTGGCGACATTCTTGGCCAGAGACTTCCGCTCTGTCTCCAAATGGTCGACGATGATGTCACCCATCATATCCGGCTTGTTGCTGGTAGAGCTCCATGCCACCAGTGCCTTGTCCAGCTCTGGCTCTGCGTCATCCGATTGTATCGAAGTGAAGCCAAGTGGCACCAAAGCCATGTTAGCATGCCCCAGGAAGTCCCAGACTTGCTGGGACTCTATCGCCCTCATATTCCTCAATTCTTCCTGCGACCTTCTGGCAGCCACAAGCTCCAAACCTTCTCGGGCAAGGCGCTCGACCTCCTTGGCATGTTGCTGAATACTTTCAGCCACCTGCTTTTTACGGTCAGCAAGCTCCATCCCCCAAAGGTGGATGCGGTTCTGGCGGTTTGTCAGATCGTTCTCCCTGCCTCTCACATTTTCCCCCCCTGCTGGCGACATCAGCTTCCCTCTTGGAGAGCTCCTATCCCATATTTGAATTCTTCTCCTCCTCTTGCTTGCACCGCTGCTCAAACTTTTTTGTGCGGTATGCCAAGCTCTGCTCTCCCAGAGATAGTCTCCGGGCGAGCTCCTCTTCCCTTTTCAAAATATCCTCCTGCTTCTCCAGGAGCTTCTCCTCCCTCTCGTCGAGGTCCGCCCGACGCTTGAGGAAGTTTTCATTTAATTCATGAAGGTTGTCCTGACGATCGTCGGCAACCTCGTTGATCTCCCTTTCATGCTCGAGGATCTCCCTGGCTTTCTCGTTGAGAGCCTTAGTGGCAGCCTCCAGCTCGTTCAGCAAGCGGTCAATCAGCGCTAGCCGGACCTTCTCTCTGGCCACCCATTCCTGCTGGTCGGCAAGCCTTGACTATGTTAGCCACGTCTCGAAGTGAAGCCTGTTGCGCCCATGCCTCAAGGTGTTGTGCTCTTCTTCGAGAGTGTTGCTTTCATAGTCGATGGCCAGCTGAACTTGGCTAGACTGGAGCAGGTGTTGTCGATAGACAACAACAGAGGAATTAGCTCAGGACCATCCTGGATCTCATCTGCCAGCTCGAGCAGATCTTTAGAAACATCAATTGGGTCCCAAAGCACAAGCGTGGTCCCCTGCGGCTCTACGGCACTAGGGCCGACCTCCAGAGCTGATAAGGAAGGTCCCCCTGCCGGATCTTCAACCATCAGCACTGATGAGGACATCACTTATATGGATACAAACAACACTCCATTTAACATACAAGATGCAATCAATAGAGTTCACACACAACAATTAATTTCAGAGTTCAACTCGTTATTATATGTTTCCTTATATGTTTTGAGAATAGATTGCTACCTAATGATTTAATTGTGATTAGGATCCATGGAGAGGTTCAAGGAGTACTTGGAGGAAGTCTTAGGGACGTGGAGGACCAGAGAATACGTTCAAAGAAGATGGAAATCGAGCCCAACTCAAAATCGTGTCCAACTCGGAGTCCAGGAGCAGTTCACACTAAAATGGAAGCCCATGATGCATACGATCTCCGATTTGGATGTTCTACATATGCATGGGAAGGGGAGAGGATAACCTTTCCAATGTCGCTGGTCCTGTGTCAAAACTCTTATGGAGTTGATGGAATCGTCAAAAAAAAATCGGGTTCACAATCTGTCAAGTCTACATCTCTTATTTTTGTGTCTTAGGGTTACATCACGACTCCAACACCCCCTTGTACGTCCTACGTCATCCCACATATATATACTCCATAGTGGCCACAATAAACAATTGGGTTTTGCTTAGATCAATAATATCACCGTTCTACAGTTTGTGAAACCCCAACTTTGCGATTTCAGATCGTGTCTTCTACGTTCTTACTTGTGTTCTCGGTTGCACTTGCATGGATTAGCCTTCTTGGCAAGGTGAATCGTGTGAATCACGGTTGATAACAAATAGAGCGGTGGTGTAATGATTGCAGGGGTTGTTCGTGTTCTACTCGAGAGCCATTGATCATCAACATCGAGATCTCCATCAATCAACTTATCCTTACGTATCGGAAGATCGGGACTCATCCTTCCATCAATTGGAATCATATTTCCAAGTTTCCCGTTAGATAATTCATCTATCCATTACATTAGTTTTGTTTTTCATACCTAGAGTCCACAAAAAACTTGCAGTTTAGTAGATCTGTTCATTACTTTGTCCAAACCACTATGAGCCTTTGCCACTTTTGTTTTCAGTTTGGTTTTGTTGAGTTTGTGTCCTTGGTTGAGTCATATTGCTGGTTTATAAATTCTTTTTTGGCCTTAGTTTGAGTTTTGCATTGTGTTGATTCATCCTTTTGAATCATGTCGTCATGTCCAGATTAGATTCATCTCTGCCCAGTTCAGTATTTTCATCATATATCACTCATATGAACTCTGATTTTTTGTGTTCTTGTACTTCCTGGAAAGCTTAAGAAGTTCTCTATAACTTTTGTATTCATCAGTTTCTCAGAAAATAGAGTTATTGAGGTCTAAATTGCATTAGATCCGAATCTGTTATTGACCTAAAAAATCTGAACAGTCTGTATTTCGGAGCCAATATCTCCTATTGTTCTGATCCAAATTAGGTCTTCCATATACTAAAATTAAAGAGGATAGATAGATCTATAATATTTCTGTTCAAAGTTTTTAGATTTGGGGCCTCTAAAGGTGCTTAATTGTCTTTAGAAATTGAGCAAAAAATCTGTAACAGACCTACAAGATACCATTGATTGCTTTGCATTGTGTTCTTCTTTTGTAGCACATTCTGAAAAAAAAAAGAGAAAAAAGGCAAGTGCTAAACAAGATAAAAAAGCCGCAAGAAAAAAAAGGAGAAAAAAACAATAACGAAAAACAGAAGTGCTTGCATCCTTTGTGTCCTCTGATTTTGTTACATGTCTTGCTTGCTTGAACTACTAGGAACACATTTAGACCAACAACTTTGACAAGTACTTTGGACACCTATTCAACTTTACTATCTGATTTGATTGCTGCTAATCCTTGCTACATATAAAGTGCCATCCAAGCTACACCATACTCTTGAGCAGAATCGATACACCTTTACAATCATCGCATGCTTCATTGGTTTCTTCATACCGTCCACCGTTTGCCACCTGCAGTGTCGGTAAGGACACTTGTAAGAGCGTGGTAAGACGCTTGAGAGTGTGTGATTCTACTTCCACTTTGCCATTCTCCTTTTTAGTTTATAGGGATAACATATTTTATTGTTGTCTTTATTTTGCTACTAACAATGTTAGGTAAAAGCAAGAACCATGCATTATATGCTGAGATGATTGACATGATGAAGACGACGATGGAATTGATCACTCAAAATCAAACATCAACCAAGGTTTCACATGACATCTAGACCACCTTTACAACACCTTCCACAAGAAGTAATTACATTCTCCCATCTTTTCCTTCTTCTGAGGGTTTTGGTTATGATGAATATATTTCTTGGGAAATAGAGTTGGATAAATTTTTTGGACAATGGCATATGTCAAAGTGTTAATGCGACACTTCCCCTTAATCTGCTAAGGGGCAGCCCGCGGAGGTTCTTGTTCGGCGGGGCTTAGGCCTCAAACTAGTGTTCTAGTAGAAGAGTATGACACAGTGGATTTTACGTGGTTCGGACCGCAAGCAGCGTAACACACTACTCCATGGTGGATTGTATTGCTTGGTGAGTGTGTAGCTTGTGTGTGTGTGTGTATCGGGGATTTTGCGTCTGGTCCTTGTATTGGTGGTAGTCCGGGCCTTTTATAGTCAAGATCGGACACCTTACAAGTGGGGTCCCGGGGTCCGACAGGTGGTCTCGAGGTGATCTTATCCTAAAGATATAAGGCTTCCCATGTAATCTTTCCCTAAGTGAGGCAGTGAAGACTCGCCATCTTGCCGCCTCCCTTGTCAGTAGCCCACGCACCGTCTTACCGCCTCCCATGTCAGTTGCCCAAGCGCCGTTGCTGACGGTGGCAGAAGGTGTCCCGTCATCCTATCTTGTTGCCGCAAGCTACCCACTTGGCCAAGTGGGATAGGCCTACATCGCCTTCACTATGATGTGATTGGTCATATCGATCTCTGACTATTGGCGTGCTTCGCATCGTGCGCCAGAGGTGGGTGCGGATCTTCAATGCCTGACCTAAGCAGAGCGCACCAGCTTTTAACTCCCGCACCTTACCGTCTGGGGCGAGCTGCGAGACATGTGGCAGTGTCGGAGCAAGTCCCCAGTGGGGAGGCTAGCCCCAGTCCTTCATGATGCGTGGCAGCTCTGGGGATCCCCAGGGTACGTGGCGGCTCTGCTCTTTCCCCTGAGGGAGGGCGCTTGGTCTGGCGCTCTAGGCTATGTGGCAACTCTAGAGCTCTCTGCCGAGGTTGGGTGAGGTCCCGCCCTAACACGTGGCGCCTTGGGAGGCCGTCCCACCTGAGGGTCCTTATCCCGCTCTTCGTGCCCCACGTGGCAGCACCGGGGCTGGATCTTGCGGGAGGCTGAGGCCTCGACAACTGCTGGACACGTGGTGCCGTCAGACATGCCCCGGTGTCTTTATCCTATGGGCGAGGGTACCCGATCTGCAGGGTACCGACAACATATGTGTGAGAGGAGAAAGATTAGAAATATTGCTAGTGCGTTAGTTGATTATGCTTTAACTAAGTGGGAAACCTTGAGCGATTCTGAAAAACATCAAACATGGAAAGATATGAAAATTCTTATGCGAGAAACTTTTGCTAATGTATCTAATTGCAAAGATGAAATACATGAAGTTGAGAAGAATTTTCTTGTTGTACCTCTTCCTATGCCTAACCTTTTGATGGAACATGAACAAATAAATGTAGATGCAAATAAGAATGAGATGTTGAACAACTCTTCTGAATTTTTTGATGAATCAACCCATAATGCATTTGAACTTCTTACTGAAAATGAGAGTAATGTTAATGAACAATGCTCTGCATTTAACCAAGGTATGACATTTTCAGATGTGCTAAATTTTGCTACAAATCATGCTATCGATGAGCAGCAACAAGATGAACCTTTTCATAATAGAACATTACGACTAGTTGATTTTTCTACTGATTCTTACAACGAAAATGAGTGTGTGCTAATAATTATATTGTACCTATGATAGAACAACCAAATGAATTTGATACTTTATCACTCACTTGTGCTGAAATTAAGCATTTGATTCCAATTACATGTGAAAGGGATGAGCTGAAATTGTTGTCTTCTCTAAATACTTTGGGTTATATTGAATTTGACACTCTTTGTGATCTATATATTGTAGAGAGAAGAATATTTTGTAAAACTGAATTACCTTTGTTGGCAAAAAATAGTTTTCATGCTATAGGAAAATATGAACATAGTGGCATGTTTATGGTGCATAAAGTTTACATATGTTCAAATGTGCAAGCTCCTTTTGTGCTACAACACCATGGTAAAGTAAATGAATGCACTAATGCTAATAATTCCTTGTCAAGTTTTTTCTAGTATTTTTTCCTTGCAGCGGGGACAACAAATAAAAGAGAAGCATTGTTCGCTGCGGTTGTGCAATATGGACAGTGCTCATACTATCCCCAAAAATCTCTTTCCTGCATATACGAGCAAGCCGAGGACGGCTTGTCATAAAGAAGGGGAGAATGACGAGATCATGCGCGTAATCATTGCACCTACAAACATGGTACAAAGTTTATTTGTTTGGTATCTTGGCTCAAGTGAATGTGCGCTCTTATTTGATGGACAAGATCAAGATGGTGCACTATGTCGTCCACCACCTTGGCCTCCTCCTTTCATTCATACAAGAAGATTTGATGGCATTACACATTTGGATCAACACATGAGAGAAGATGAACTTGAGTTGAGGATGACTCCAATTCAAGATGGGGAGGATGATGAGGACATCACTTCTATAGATACAAACAACACTCTATTGAACATACAAGATGCAATCAATAGAGTTCACACACAATAATTAATTTTAGATGTGAGCTCGTTCTTATATGTTTCCTTATATGTTTTTTAGAATAGATTGCTACCTAATGATTTAATTGTGATTAGGATCCACGGAGAGGTTCAAGGAGTACTTGGAGGAAGTCTTAGGGACGTGGAGGACCAGAGAATATGTTCAAAGAAAATGGAAACCGAGCCCAACTTAAAATCGTGTCCAACTCGGAGTCCAGGAGCATTTCGCACTAAAATGGAAGCCTAGGACACATACGATCTCCATTTTGGATTTTCTACATATGCATCAAAAGGGGAGAGGATAAAATTTCCAATGTCATTGGTCCTGTGTCAAAATTCCTATGGAGTTGACGGGAATCGTTGAAACAAAATCGGGTTCCGAATCTGTCAGGGTCCTGCGCCACCGTATTGGGCCATTGGACCTTGTATCAAGTCTACATCTCTTATTTTCGTGTCTTAGGGTTAGGTCACGACTCCAACACCCCCATGGACGTCCTCCCACATATGTATACTCCGTAGTGGCCGCCATAAA
Organism: Tuctoria greenei; assembly: GCA_036927565.1. Lineage (NCBI taxonomy): Eukaryota > Viridiplantae > Streptophyta > Magnoliopsida > Poales > Poaceae > Tuctoria > Tuctoria greenei. The sequence continues at coordinate 57,345,388 of JAYESD010000010.1, forward strand.
CAATTGGGTTTTGCTTAGATCAATAATAGCACCATTCTAAGGTTTGTGAAACCCCAACTTTGCGATTACAAATCGTGTCTTCTACGTTATTGCTTCTGTTCTCGGTTGCACTTGTGGGTATTAGCCTTCTTGGTGAGGTCAATCGTGTGAAGAACGATCGATAACCAATGGAGCGGTGGTGTAGTGATTGCAGGGGTTGTTCGTGTTCTACTCGAGAGCCTCGGATCATCAACGTTGAGATCTCCATCAATCAACTTGTCCTTATCTATCGGAAGATCAGGACTCATCCTTCCATCAATTGTGTGAGCTCTATTGATTGCATCTTGTATGTTCAATGGAGTGTTGTTTGTATCCATAGAAGTGATGTCCTCATCAAGCACCGTGGGTGGAGGACCTGCAATTAACTCTTGTGGGTGCTCTGGCTCCGACATGGACACCTCTGGAGTAATCACCTCCGGGGTAGACACTGGAGCTTCATCCAGAGCTCTCTCTACCTTCGGCTTAGGTTCTAGGACTTCAACTTCTTCCGGCTTAGGTGCCAGAGATTCGGTTACATCCGTCTCAGGTGCCGGAGCTTCCACAATCTCAGGCTCCAAGGCCAGAGCTTCAACTATTTTCGGCTTGGGGGCCAGAGCTTCAGTTACCTATAGCTCCGGCGTCGGAGCTCTTGTCGTCTCTAGCTCCAAAGTAGGAACTTCAGTCACCAACTCTAAGGCCAATGGTACTTCATCACGAACATCTCCGCTGTGGTCCGGCGCTACCACAGGAGCTTCTGGCGTTGTCCCTGGATCCAAGTCCATGACTGCTGGCGATGGAGCTATCGTGTCTTCAGCCGCTGTAGCTGCCATGTCTTCAGCCACCACTTGGGGAGGCACCGGGATTCAAGCAGGAGACTCTGCCTGCACGGCCTCATTTGTTGCAGCAGGCGCTAGAACTCCGGCTTTCTTCTTTGACATCCTGGAAACAAAGATCAAAAAATTCAAAACAAGAAAAGAAATAAAATAGCAGCTCAGGGTGAGAATACAATGCTTACCTTGGGAGGCTTCCACCCCAATCGCCGTGGAACCTATTCTTCTGAGGTCCAGAGTCGGAGCCCACCAAATCTCGTGAGGCAGAAACTTTGGACCTTGGTCAGGAGCTTGCCGCAGCAGCTGGTGTCGCCTCAGTCAGGACCTCCCTCGGCTGTGAAGGACCTTCGGACCTAGAGCCTGCAGCCGGCACTGGAACCGGGGTCGATTTGCCAGAGCTGGCGCCCCTTGAGGATGCCAGCACCGAAGGAGGCGCGGCTGCTGAAGCTCTGCTTGGCCGGGGGGGGGGGAGGAGTTGCTGGAGATGGAGTCGACCTGAGAGAGCTCCCATCAGCATGTCTCAGCTTCCTCTTCTAGCTGGAATATTTAGCTGACTCCTTGCTCTTCCCCTTGCCCTTGCGGACGTCATCAACCTTCTGGCTTGGAGCAGTGGGGGCCACCCTCTCTAAAGCTCCGAGGATTGCAACCCCGGAGGTCTTGTGTCTCTCCACCACGCCAAGGTTGTCCAGCGCTGGCATTCTTTTCTGGAGCTCGCTCCAGACCTCTGGAACCATGTTCAGAGGGAGGAAGGCAGCTGGAGGGATCAAGGCATCGCAGGAGATAGCTCTGTTGTGAAACTTCTGGAGATGGAGCTTCAAAGCTTCATCATCCAAATTTGTATTAGAACTGTCTTCTATCCGGTTATGATCCATCTCGCTGTTGAAGGCCCATGCGGGCCACTCCCATGTCTTTAGCAGAGCCCACCTGTTCACCAGGAAGTTGCCGAAGACCATATGAGGGGTCGCTCCACCCTCTACGCATTCCTGGAGCCTTGTCAGTATGGGCTTGTATGCATCCGACAACTCCAAAATTGCATTCCAGGTGTCGGTGTCGACATTGGGGAGGCTCTTGGGCAACTCCAACTTCTCATGCTCCTCCACTGCAATGATCATCCAATCTTTCTTCCAGTTGTCCCACTTTCCAGAGGGGGAGGTCTTCAAGTACTTGAAGGGGCAGTTCTTGCGCTCACAAAGTAGTAGAAGCCAATCAACTTGCTCCCCTTCCCCGTGGTGTGGACCATGAAGAGAGTCCGGAAGAGCTCAATACACGGCGGCACACCCACCCACATCTTGCAGAAGTGGACAGAAGGTCTCCACTAGCAAGAAGGAGTGCGGGCCAAGGTGATGAAGCTGGAGGCCGTAGAAATCCACCATCATTAAGAGAAAGCTTGAGAAAGGCAGGATCAGACCCACCATGGCGTACACTGAGAAGTAGACCATCCCTCTGGTGCACTCCTTCTTCAAGGGGAGCTTGCCAAAGCCGATGTCATTGTTGAAGGAGTCACTGGACCACCCCATGTAGGTTCGGACCCTCGGCAGATCTTCATTACTCTTGATCTTGCTGCGCGAAAGACCCAACTCCATTCCAGCAAAGTGGAGCAAAAGTTGAAAAGGCTATGCAAAGGTTGGAAGGCTCTGAGCCCAAGTTCGAATGAAAGCGTAAAGAGTCCTCAAACCGTGCAGGCTTTCCTTCTTAAGTAAGGCTCTGCAACGCTTGGATGGAAACCGCATCATGATCAAGATTTCATTTCAAAAATCTACCCTACAAATGATAAACGGGCCCGAGTCCGCTTCGGCGAAAAAATCGAAGTTGTTACCCCAAGCGAACCATTGTCATGATGAGGAATTGGAAGCCCAAGGGCGGCGGCCTGATAGGGCGCTTGGAACCGATACAGTTTTCATATCGGGAACCGACGACCTTCAATTGCATGAGATCCGCACGCGAGGATATCACCTGCCGCATTCAAAAGAAGTCACACGGCGATGGTTTAACTGTGAACCATCACCCCAACAGCACATCAGAAGACTCCACCTCTGGTAGAATAACTTAAACCCAAATGGTTTCTCCCAGAGGTGGGCCCAGGGACCACTGTCAGTACCCTGCGTACCGGGTACCCCACAGTACCGCAAGAAAAGCTACGGAGTTCCACCCATCCGAGTTGAAGACCTCTGTAGACTCCACGTGTCCCGCAGCACTGGGCCTGCCTCCCTCATTCGGGTAGCTCTAACACTGCCACATGTAGCACAAGGCCAGAGCTAACTTCTGGTATAGGGAAGCTCCGATCTTGCCATGTGTACAGTGGTCCCAGACCTAACCCCCATTAGAGGGAAGCTCCGGTGGTGCCACATGTATATCGGCACAGGACCTGCCACCCCACAAGGGGAAGCTACAGAGCTGCCACGTATTGAGCCTCCAGACCTAAGCCTGCAATAGGAAGACTGACGGTTCTCCAACAGCGCGGACATTCAAGAGGTAGTTAAAGCAACCTTTACAAGACCTGATTACGTGTCATTAATGCCATGTTAATGACACACAAGCAGAGGACCTTTAGTACTGGTAACGCTGCCACACATTGTTTATTATGCTTAATACGCATAGATCATGTATTATGTAATTATAGACCGCCGGGGCCACATGTCGGGCCAGGATGACAATGAAACGGCCAATCCTTGGACTATAAAGCACTGTGCTGCACAGTACAAGGACACACTCTTTGAACCCCAAGCAAGCAACACACACTCCTACATACAACAACCACCGTGGAGTCGGGTATTATGCTCAGGCAGCCCGAACCATGTAAAAACTCTTGTGTCACTGTCTCTTTTAAAATCTCATGCGCGCCCCAACCAATTATGAACATCCACAAACTACGATCTAGTAGTACCAGGGAAAGTGTCATCTACACACTTTGACAGACAAGATCACATCCAATGTATATTGGGCGCAAGTTGTTCCTATGTGGCCAGAAGGTATTTTATACCTTAACCAAAGAACAACAGATCACACCCAACCCATGTTGAGTGCACGTCATCCCTTTGTGGATAACGGATCGTACTCAACACATGTTGGGTACATGTCACTCCTTTGTGGCTAAAGGTTATCATTACCTTAGCCAAAGAATGATGGATCACACCCAATGCATGAGGGGTACAATTTATTCCATTATGGCAAGATGGTTATCATTACCTTAGCCAAATAATGGCGGAACACACTCAACGCATGTTGAGTGCACGTCATGCCTTTGTAGCTAAGGGTTATCATTACCTTAGCCAAGGAATAACTAGGTACATCCAACTTATGGCAACCTTGAGGTGTGGATGAGCGACATCAACAACACTCTCCTCGACCCCACTCATGGAACCAATGGAAGGCAGCCCAACCTTGACACTCAACCCTCAAATGCCAAAGTCATGCTGCAACAGGGTTAGGCCAACCTCATGGCCTACATCCATCGTTAGGGTTTCAACCCCTGTCGCGGACCTTGAACAAGAACAAGCTTGGGGGAGGACCCCTACTTGAGGTAACTTGTATCACATCCCTTGCATGTTTATTTTCCATTCACCCATCATCCACCATGCATATAAAAAAACTTAAAAATAAGTAGAGTAGATTTGCTTTCAAAACAAAATAAAAGATGTGTGGTAAGAATGATTTGGAATTCACATAGATGGAATGATGAATAGTTGCTCTATTTTAATTTTCCTAAGTCCCTAGTTTACAACTTACTACTCTCCAAAATATTTCTTTCATTGGCTAGGATTACTTTTGCCTTGATTTAGAAATTGTCGGAAGCAAAAGCTTAATCCAACTCTAAGTTGTTGTGAGATATGATATAGTGATTGGGCTGCTTTTCCTAGTTTGAAAGTGAAACATGGATTTCCGTAGAAATTCTAAAAAGATTTAAGTTACTCTCATTTGATTGGAAATACTTACCAAAGCCATATGATACATTACATTGATAGACCTTATGAATATGCTATTTGTCTTCACATTGAGCTTTGTCAAACTAGTATAGACCTATGTGAGATTTCATTCATTACTTTTTGAATTAAAGACTTCACTTGCACATGCTATACTTCTACACTAGAAGTAAGCAAATTCCCATCATACCACCATCCCAAAATAAAAAAAGAGAAACTCCATACCATTCATGATTAGTACTCACTCCAAGTTTATTGCATAAAAAGGGAGTAGAAGACATGTATACGAGAAAAAATGCATGCTTACATCATAAGCATGAGAAAAAAAGAAAGAAGAAAAAAAGAGTAAAGTAGCCATGTTTCATCCCTACAAAATAAGAGAGTCCACTCAAAAAGGAGTCATCTCAAATATCCACATCCACCTCCATTCCATCACACATGCACAAGTCTTGAATCAATTTGTTTTGAATTCATTTCTCTTAAGGCTTGCTTCTTTGACCTAGCAACATTATGTGTTGCAAATATGCCTACTATATTCCCTACCAAGCTCCACATACAAGCCTTATTCAGTGGTAGGATGAGTGTAGGCAAAATGCCTTGGTGAGCAAATATTTTCATGCACACAAAGAAGAGATCGAGAGAATCAAATTGAGGTACTTATAATCTAAATTGAACTTTTCGAGATTTGAGTTTAACTTGATTCCTAGGGTATGTGTGCTCCATTTGTTGTTCTATCTTTCAACCACCCATGAATAGGAGATGGCATAAGCCCCATAATGACTTGAGATGGTGAAGTACCATGCCAATTTTTGCAATACTAGGTAGAGTATTCTGTTGTGCACATTGTACTTTTGAAAAATAGAACATTGTAGCAACTCCTGATCATTAACCTAAAGTCTTGACTTTGCTCGGGACGAGCAAAGGATAAGCTTGGGGGAGTTTGTTGATGGCTGTTATATACCAATTTCATCCATCAATATAACTCAATTATGTGAAGGAAATATCATTTCTTGCACACATCACCTTTCTATTTAACCTATTTCCACTTGTATTTGGAGAAATTAGTGCATGCAGGTATTTTATACAGAATCGAAGTGAAACAAGGGGTGGATTATAAAATATGATCCCAGCCAATCAAGCGTTGACATGTGGCATCACATGGATCAAATGGCATACAAACAGAAGTATCGAGGCCATCCAGCGGTGTAGCACTCATATCATGGAATGGGACCCACCTATCAGTCACTTGAAGGAAGAACTGGCCGTTTGGATCCAGGACAAGGTCGGTCGACCCCACCTAGTCAGCAGATTAGGTCCTAGCGCCAAACGCGATCAAACACCACGTGTTGGCTCCTCTCGACTTGAAGAGGTCATGGGTGACTGATTCACGCTCTTTTGGTGGTGGGAACCGACCCTTCTCCACCTATAAATAGGACCCCTCACCCCTCACTTTAGCACACACCACTTGAGCATCATTCTATTGTATACACTAGTTCTCTTAGTTCTTAGTGGAGTTAGGCTATAGGGAGGAGAGCCTCTAGTCGCAATTCCAAGTTCGAAAAGGTATGGCTCATGTATCTTTTCTTATGTTTGTGACTTTATCCATAATAAAGATATTATCTTTAGTCTTTTTTTTATTCATATACTTGGATGAAGCGTTTCTTGTTTGATTGTGGATTCCATGTATGTGGTAGGACTAGTCTTTATGATTATGCCATATCACTCTTAATCTATCATCATAAACATTACAAACCCCCCACTATAGTCTAATTAGTTATGATATGATCATGTTAATATCAACCACTTGTGCTATCTATCAACATTGGTTCTACGATGATTTTGTTCATTGCCTTAGGATGGCTTGTGCCTGGGCTCTTAAGGTAATTACTTAATATGCTAGCATAGTGCTAGGATAGGAGGTAGCGTTGAATGTCTCGTAGACCCATGGATTGAAGAGGTAGGCAGTAGGTGGTGATAGCCCTATCTATCTTTTGTAATACTCCATGTTCGGCTATGCCACAGGCTCTTGGCGGGAGTCGTCCTGATATTGCTAGGGGTAAACCCATGCCCGATGTGTTGAACAACTTATCCTAAGTATTCACCATTGACATGTTCATTAGTACCTAACCTAGGCTACGTATATGTATATTAGAAGCATTGTAGGAGCAACTCCTCAACTCTAGGTCTAACCTCCATTAGGACCCATTTACCCCTTAGAATAGATTGCTTAGGTGTGTCGCACTACACATATTATCAACTTACCCCTGTCTTGATAATTTATTAGTATCCCATAGCTTGATCATAAGAGTAGTGTCTACTTTACTCCATTTCCTTCCTTTTGGATAAATATGATACCCTTGGGAATACTCTTGAGATAAATGCTACACCATAGTTTTCATGCACTTGCGGACCTCATCTCTTACTAGAGATGATCTATGACGTAAGAAACATCAACAATTACTTAATATGGTAGCATGGTGCTACGATAGATAAGTAGCGTTGAATGTCTCGTAGACCCACAGATTAAAGAGGTAGGCAGTAGGTGGTGACAGCCCTATCTATCCTTTGTAATCCTCCACGTTCGACTATGCCACATGCTCTTGGCGGGAGTCGTCCTAGTGTTGTTAGGGGTAAACCCGTGCTCGATGTGTTAATCCACTTACCATGAGAATTCATATTCAATATGATCATTAGGTACTCACTTAGGCTATGTATATGTACATTAGAAGCATAGTAGGAGTGTCTACCTAACTCTTAGCCTAGTCCCTCTTCACCTCATTTACCCCTTTAGGATAGAATGCTCTTGTGTGTGTCACACTACCTCCAATTATCATTTATCCATCCTTGCTAGAACCCTACCTAGACCAACCTAGCCTCTCCATTTGATGATTGCTTTGCTTCCACGTAGCCTTTCCTTGGGAGAATATAAATGACACCCTTTGGGAATACTCTAAAAGGGGGAATGCTACATCGATAGGTTTCGTGCGCTTGCGGACTTACATCTGTCATTTAAAAACTATTAACAAGCATTTTTGGCACCCTTCCTAGGAATGAATTGTCAGTAGAGCGTAGGAAATATCAACAAGCATTTCTGGCGCAGTTGCCGAGGAAGACAGCCAAAGTATTGCATGATTGGGTGAATAGGATAGGACCCTCGTAGGTTTTAGTAGGATAACCCTTCTTTGTTTTCGCATTTTATTTGAAAATAGGGTAGTGTATGTATGGTTTCCGCTTGGCAGAAAACTTTGTTGAAGATCTCGAATCCCTTCTGAGAGATCGACCTCGTGTCATTACTCCTTAGAAGGTTCGAGCGGCAAAGCAAGCCAGCGCAATTGCACCAACAACTTAAATGCCAATGGCTCAAAAGACCCTTCTTTAGTTTTTGGCTCCATCTACTAACAATGTGCCTGTTGGGCCCACTGTTAACACAGGAAACGTAAACCTCGAAATAAAGACTGCCCGCCATGACCAAAGGAGGAGTCACGACATCAACCGACGCTCCGGCCAGCATGGTCTCTTCGGCAGCAACGCTGTCCTATCCAGTTGGTGGTGCAGGAGCAGCTGCTAGCCTCAACACACTGGAAACAGAGGAAATGCAAAATTAAAAAAAGCAAGAAGTGAAAGAGAATACAAGTTTCTAGTGTCGATTCTTACATGGGGCCGTTGCAGCTCCACTCAGCACGGATCCTCTTTCTCGGGCTACCGTAGTCACCTGAACCCACCATAGTCGGTGAGGCAAATGGTCCAGATTTCGCCTCTGGAGTCTCTGAAGTAGCCACCAGCGTCACAATAGCAGGGACCTCTAGAACAAACGTTGCTCCACTCCCTGCTGCTGGAGCTACAGTCGAAGAAGATATTTTGGACCCGGAGCCCGCCATTCGCACTGATTCTATGAAGACTTGCCGGACCCAGTGCTCGTCATTGGCACTGGGACTGAAGATGATGATTTCCCAGACCTGGAGCTTGTCTTGGGCACCGGAGTCGAAGATGGGGTTGCCAGATGTACAACCACCACGGACCTCAGGGTTGGGCGCAGCACCGATGATGACACCGCTTCCATTGGAGTTGCCCTGACAGAGCAACCATCAACTCGCGTAAACTTCCTCTTCCAGATGGAGGAATCCGCGAGCTATTTTCCCTTGTTCCGATTTCATCTTCTGGCTTGGCTCTGCAACAACCTTGACTTTGCTGCCGGTAGAGGCAGGTTTGGACCTCCCATGCTGACAAAGGGCCGAAGCTCTGGGGATGACAAACCATCCGGTTGGATAACTCCTCTGTCGCACTGCAAGACCAGTGTCATTGAGGATTGACATCCCCTTCTACAGCTCCCTTCTGATCTGAGACTACAGACAATAGAAGGAATTCTGATGGTGGCACGAGGTCATCTCTTGAGATAGAACCACTGTAGCTTCTGCAGTTTGATAGGCAGAGCCTTCTCATCGAAATCGGTTCCAAGGACAACCTAGATCCGAAGGAAGTCCATCTCTCTGTTGTAGTTCCAAGCAAGAAATTTTCGCTGCTTAAGTGGAGCCCAGTGGTTGGTCTAGAAGTTGCCAAGCACCATATGGCACGTCAAGCCTCCATCAACCAAGTTCTGGATCATGGAGAGCACTGGGTTGTACTCCTCTGAAAGCTCTGGAATCATTTCCCAGAAGTCGTTGTCCGTCGTCGGAAGCCCAATTGGCAACTCCAATCGGTTGTGTTGGTCTATCCGGACAATCACCCAGTCGCTCCTCCAGGTTTCCACTTCCCAGATGCAAAGGACTTGATGTATTTGAACAGAGGATTTCTACGTCTTATGAAGTAGTAGAATCCAATCAGACTGTTACCTTTCCCGATCATCCGGAGGGTAAAGAAGGTTTTGAATAGCGGTACGCAAGGCCGCACGCCCACCCACATCTCGCAGAAGTGGACAAAGATCGCTGCCAACAAGATTGAGTGGGGGCTGAGGTGCTGAATTTGAAGCCCGTACACTTCCAACAGCATCAGCAAGAAAATGGAGATCAGAAGGACTGGTCCAACCATGGCATACGCCGTGAAGAAGACCATCTCACTGGAGCTCTTCTTCTTGAAAGGGAGCTTCTTGCAGCGAATCGCATTGTCGAAGGAGGTTCTCTGCCACCCCATCAACTTCTGGACCCTCTCAATGTCTTTCTTGCTCATAAGTATGGTGGGGGGAGTCCGAGTTCCATTGCTGCAAAGCAGAAAAAAAAGCGAAGAACATGATGCAGGGATGAAGCGGAGAGCTCAATGTGCAAACAAACAGATCGAGGCATAAGAGGTCTCTCCTCCCGCAAAGCCTCTGCAACGCTTGGACGGAAAATGCTTGATTATGCACTGCGAAGTTACCTCTCAATGAAAAGGCGGTCCGAGTCCACAATGCCAAAAAAGTCGCATCAGGTGAACCGTTGTCATGATGAGAAGTTGGAAGCCCAAGGACGGTGGCCTGATAGGGCTACCAAGATTGCGCTAAGAACCGATAGAAAAATCATATTAGAAACTAGCGACCTTCAATTGCATGAGATTTGCACGTCATGTATCTCACCTGCCAAACCAAGAAGGGCTACATAGTGAAGGCACAGAAGCTTGTCTTCGTTTCAACTGCCAGAGTGAAATGTTGAAGTAGCAATGCGGAAGTGATGGTGGCCGCACCTCGGGATCAAAGCCTCACCCCGAGGTGGGCCCGGGGGCCACTGTCGGTACCCTGCGGACCAGGTACCCCTTCGTACCAGAAAGAGAAGTGTTGAGTCCCACTTCCAGGAAAGTGGACCTCCGAAGGCCAACACGTGTCCCGTAGTGCCGGACCTGCCTCCCTCCTAATGGTGGCTCCAGTGCTGCCACGTTTTTCGTAGTGCCGGACCTGCCTCCCTCCTAATGGTGGCTCTAGTCTCGCCACGTGTCCCGCAGTGCCGGACCTACCTCCCTCCTAAGGGCGACTCTAGTGCTGCCACATGTCCCACAAAGCCAAATTTGCCTCCCTCTTTAGGGTTGCTCGGTGCTGCAACGTATCCTGCAGTGTCGAACCTATCTCTCTACATAGGGTGGCTCCAGCACTGCCACGTGTGTTATGGCGCCAGACCTACCTCCCTCCTAAGGGAAGCTCCGACACTGCCACATGTTCAGTAACACCGAACCTGCCTCCCCGCTAAGGGAAGCTCTGGTGCTGCCACGTGTCACGTGTCTGGATCGACATCTCCAATGGGAAGAACTCTAGGATCGCCGACGATGCAGAAATTTAAAGGCAATCAATCAACCGTTACAAGACCTAGTTAACGTGTTATTAATTTTGCATTAATGACACACGATCAGAGGACCATCAAGCCTGGTAACGCTGCCATCAAGGCACATTATTACACTAATAAACTGCCATAATACACTTAGATCGTGTACAGTTTAGTGAATACCGCCAGGGCCACAACCACCAGTCGGGCCTTGGTATGCTCTAACAGCCAGCCTTTATCAAATAAAAGGACTACGCTACACGGTAGAAGGCCAATCCATTTAAGGCTAAGGTCATTCAGACTAGCTCACCAATATACTCGTTCAAAGCAATCTAACACACAAACACCACCGTGGAGTAGGGTATTACGCTCAAGCGGCCCGAACCACGTAAAAACCACTGTGTCACTTCTGTTTCTGAGTTCTTGAGATTATGCCCGCCTAAATATGAACATCAGCAAACTACTTCTTAGTAGTACCGGAAGAAGTGTCAATCACACACTTTGACAGTCATAAATAAGTTGTTACCGTTGTAAATAACTTATTTACGATGGTATGTGACTTAATGAAGATGGTTTCCGATCGTAGTTTATCTTCAGATTTCCTGGTAAGTATAACAGTGACCAGATCAGAACATCAACAATAGTTTTGCAGGTGTCACCCAATATTGATGCTAGAAAATCATTTTTTCACGCATCAAATATACTCCTTATTGCATCTGTGGGGGTAACAAATCAATAAGAACAAATCCTAGAAACCTACAACACATACAGCCCCATCAAAGACAAATAGATAGATTACAAAGTACAATCATTTCCAAATTGAGCAAAAAACTACACAGATCGAACCCAAAAAAAGTACCAAAGACGTAAAGAAAATAGAGGCATGTTTGTAGGCGCTTGGAAGAAATAGGGTTAGGATCCACATCCATACCTGCACTGGTGGTAAATATAGGAGGTGGCACTCGACTTGGACAAGCACAGTCCTCAGAGGTGGATCTAGGATTTTATTACGGGGTATGCCTAAAAAATCACAAACAATTCATAATATTCATGACTACTATGAATATTGTGGGGACAGGAATCCTGACATCCAAGGATCTCATTGGGTGGTGTCGCGCGATGCGACACCCAATAGTATACAAGAAAAGAACGGGAATAAATTTACAACACCAAGTCTTAATTTATAAACACAGCGGAAGTTTTACAATACTAAGCAAAAGGAAAGAGAACTATACATCATAGCTACACTCTTGGCACTAGCTATGCAAAAGCAAAGTAATCCATGCCCTGCATACTTCGCACTAGCAACACCCAACTTACGGCGGCGTGCAGGGTTCCCACTCGGCTGTAAACCCTGGAGAGGGTGCAGCCTCGTCATCGAACCCGTCATCAGTCGTATAATCTACAAAAACTTGTTAACTGCAAACATGGTCATAAGGCTCAGCAAGACTAACCCGTCGCACTAGACACATACAGGGGTGAATACTAAACATGGGTAAGGAATAGAATAAAGGACACGCCTACAAGTGGATCATTATAGTCATGTTTTAAGTAGCACATGACATTCTTCAGGCACGACACATCATAGACTCCATAATCAAACAAGAAATGCTTTACCATTGACATGACATGCCCAAAGCACATAATGCTATTACTGGTAAAGTATGGGAAACTGTAGAAATTATATTGTGCTATCTCTAAGCCATACAAGGTTGCAAAACAATTATAATTCAATACATTGTATTCTCCTGAAGAACAGTATTTACTACATCACGACACAGTGAACAAGTGGTACTCTATTACCGTGAAGGACGGTGATTGCAGTCAGGACACACACGGTCAACATGACACATATGCACTTTCAGAAATGCTAGCGAGTACTTACAGTAGTACCTACATAGCACTTCAATACTAGTCGTATATGGCCACCTTTCACCCAACACTGGAATGTCAAACCGGTCGATCCGTCTCGAGTAGGAGATCACTGCGTGGGGCATACTCTAACGTGCTCACCAGCTGATTTACACCTCGCTGCCCTCAACCCACACCTATAAAACAGAACGGAATGCCTTGACAAACCAGTATCAAGCTACGTTAGTTTACTGGAGCCCATTTCTCCAGTATGTCGCCGATACAATTCAAGCTTGTCCAGTAGGGCCGCACATGGAACGAGCCTTAATCAACACAGTCAGAGCTAGGCGACCAAGACCACCTCTTGTCGCTTCCTACTAATCTTTGACCGATCTCAATTTCATATTTATCAAACATTTCTTGATCCAATTCATCCTGTGTGATAAAATCCTATCTCACGAGTAGATTCCAACTACTCGTCTTCTACCGGATCCCTATGAATATAAGCATGGCAGTTACTACACGAGCCTGTGAGCTATTCTAACCACTCCCTGGGTTCTTTGGTCATGCAAGTGGATGTCAAACACCTTAAACGTAATGCACAAACATTTGAAGACGTAAGGTGAATGAAAACTGCAAAGACACTATAAGGAACTTAAATGCAAACCAGGGCTTGCCTGAATGCGAGTCCGAGTCTATGTTAGTTTCTGGCAGCTGGACTTCCAAAGCTTCTGGCTGCTCCTCGACTTCAGTTACTACACGTTATGCATATACTATATATGAATGACTTTGAAAATAAATAATATGTTTAAGGTCACAAACTAATATCTTCTGAATCAAATAAGATTATGATCTTAAATGGCTTTGGAACTTTTATGGTATATACTAGGGACTATAAGGGATACTCTTGCAAAGAAAAGGAGATTATCAAGGAAGTTTGTTGTCCCTAAAATTCCTACAAGTATAAACTTCTCTGAATTTTGGTTATAATTCTGGAGGTCTATCATGGCTACCAGTTGTTGTACCATGTAGAGGGGGTCTCACTGGTTCTAGGAAAATTTGTTTCACAATTTGCTAAGCTTCCTACAGGGAGAAACTGATTTTTCCAAGTTTGGGGAAAAGCTGAAATTGATTTTTGTATTTTTCTCAATTTTTCAGTTACATAGAGATTTGGAAGACCGATCAATCCAGTAAATGATGCCTAATGAACTTGAAATTGTTACTGGAGATCAAGTGGATTTTGGATAGTGTTCTGCCCAAATTTGGATATTTTCTGAAGAGCAGAACTATAGGAATGAATTCTATAATAATTTTGCCTATCTTAATTATGGCGAAATTTCTATGTACTTTCATACAAATCCAAGTGCACCACTGGAAATTATTCTTCATGCTGGTTCTAACAAAATTTATTTGGGAATTTTTGGACAATTCTACTAGGAGTTATGGATTTTCCAAGTTGGGGCAAAATCTAGAATAAAATTCCAATTGGAAAACATTTGAATATAAGGTTGGGCCCACATATTTGAAATGGGCCAATCGAGTTGAAGCCGCACGGGGGCCACATATTCAACCCATATAGCCGCATGTGATCCTCAGCCGTAGTTGATCCCGCGCGAGAGGAAAAGTCGTTGAGAGGCGGGACCCAGGGGTGCCTTCGTCTACCTCCCGACGCGGCGGCGCTTCGCCGGACTAGGTTGCGTCGACCTCCTTCTGGCCTCGCCTTGACCGCCTAATCATAAAATAGACAACGCAAGATGACGGTGGGGTCCAATCAAGGCGGCGACAGCAGGAGACGGCGGTGCGACGGCGTAGGCGGAGCTAGAGTCTAGGCGTTCATCGGAAACGCTCGGGGATGGCACAAGAAGCTCGGAAAAAGGTCGGGAATGTTCCTGGAACCACGAGGATGATGATTTGGAGGTTAGAATGGGGTGACATCGCCGGTAAAGATGAGTTAAATAGTGGACCGACGGGTTTCCATTGGCGGGGGGGGGGGGGGGGGGGGACTTGATTATCTCAACCTTTTCTCGATGGCGTCTACTGATTTTTGACAGAGGGATGCGCTAGGAGGTATGGAACATAATCCTTAACTGGATTGAATAGTTGTAGCATGTAGAAAAGGAATTAGTTCGAGAAGCTCGCTAGTTCATGGGCTACGGCCAAAAGAAAAACTCGCATCATTTGCTCGATAGAAAATGAAATGAAAAATGGTTTGTACCGTGAGTTAGCAGGTACAGAAGTGAAGCTTTTTGCTGTTGGAGTCCGGCCAACAAACTGCCCTTAGCCTCGGTTCCACAGCGGAACAGAGAAAGTCCAATGGCGGCACAACGACGATGTCCGCGGGACTTCAAAATATCGGCCAAACAGTGAGCTACAAGACGAGCAAAAGGGTGGAGAAGATAGACCATAGTCTTGGCATCATGTTTTCTGTTTGCATCGAAGTAAAATAAAGCAAAGATCAGGCGCTCACTGGAGAGGAAGAGAAAGCGGCGAGAATGGCGATGGCAGGGCGAAACTGGGATGGAACTCGACGCCGACGGCCAGGAGACGGTATTTATAGGCCAGGGGAGGTGTTTAGGCCATGCAGCTGCCTGCATTGCATGCCATGTCGCGGTGGCGAGCTCCCCTGACGTTGAAGCGCGGGGACAGCCGTATACAGAGCACCTCCGTCGGTTCACAGAGTGGGAGAGGCTTATAGTGGGTCCCATCGCCCCTCTTAAGCCAGTCCTCTCTGGAACTGCAATTCCCCTACCAAACTTGATCCAAAAATTCCAGATTTTTGTAGAGAGGCTCAAATAAATATCTGGAATTTGATTCTGAAATCAAAACTTCAAATTGATCAAGTTTCAGTTGAAATTCAAATTTGAATTTGAATTTGAATTCAATTCAATGGAGCCACTGAATTAAATAGCAATTGAGTTTCAAAAATTGTGAAACTTCGCGGATAAGTCAAGTAGGTCATGCTGATCATATTGTTCTTTCAAATTTTATGTTCAAATAAGTTCGAACAGTATTTAAAATTTGAACTTAAATATGGCTCGAGTTTGTTAAGCGTCTCAAATAAAATAGCAAATGGAATTCAAATATCTTCAAACTTTGCAGAGGGGCTATTTGGAATATTATGAGGCCATGGAAAAATGTATAGCCTCAGATTTGAATATTTTGACATGGCCTAAATGTACAGTGCTATATTCAAATTAATTTTAATATATTTAGTACTTCATAGTGTTTTGCCCTAGCAAAACCCATTCAAGAAAGTCCAAAATTTGCAGGGAGGTCACTTGCATTATCCTAGGGTCATTGGTGAAGTCCAATACCCATGTTAATGACATTTAACATGAGTGAAAGAATTATTTTTGATGAGATGAAGTTCATGTGTATAACCATAATTGATCTTTACTATGGTTGAAAACAAACTGGTAACTGAACTTCATATTAAGGAAAAACTGGGATTTTACATTCGTCCCCCCTTAAAAGAATCTCGTCCCGAGATTACAAATGGAAGGATAACTGAAATAGATCTAATGAACATATGTCGCTAACAAGTCCGGATAGTTTGTTTTAAGATATTCCTCGTTTTCCCACGTTGCTTCTTCAGCGGTGTGGTTTCCCCACAAGACCTTGTAGAAACGCAGGGTGCGGCTTCTTGTGGTGCGAGTCTTCTCATCGATTATCTGGGCTGGATGCTCAGAGTAAGTAAGATCTGGTTGGAGAGCTTCCAAATCTTCCATACGGATGGCAGCTGGGGCCTTGAGACATTTCTGCAACTGTGAAATGTGAAATACATTGTGCACACCTGAAAGCGACGCTTGTAGCTCTAGCCGATAGGCCACTGGTCCGCATTGTTCAATTACTGTGAACGGCCCAATGAAGCGTGGAGCTAACTTCCCTTTTACTCCGAAGCGATGAATCCCTTTTGTTGGGGATACACAAAGATAAACGCGATCCCCGACATCGAAGTGAAGAGGTCGACGTCGTTTGTCCGCATAGCTTTTCTGACGAGATTGAGGAGCCTTGAGGTTCGCTTGAATAATTCACACTCGTTCTTCGGCTTCATTCACAAAGTCGATACCATATATCACTTGTTCACCGGATTCACACAAGTTCAAAGGTGTGCAGCACTTCCAGCCATAAAGAGCTTCATATGGTGCCATCTGAATGCTAGCCTGATAACCATTGTTTTATGAAAACTCCGCCAATGGTAGGTGATGATCCCAATTCTTACCATGGTGGATGGCACAGGCGCGGAGCATATCTTCTAGCACTTGGTTCACTCGCTCCGTTTGACCATCAGTCTGAGGATGGTAAGCTGAGCTTCGGATCAACTTGGTACCCAGAGATGTGTGGAGCTGCTCCCAAAATTGAGCACCAAATAAGGTCTATGATCTGATATGATAGTGCGGGGTACTCCGTGTAGGCACAGGATCCTGGTAATATAGAACTCTGCATATTGTTGTGCCACATAATTGACATTTACTGGAATAAAGTGTGCCAACTTGGTAAGTTGGTCGACTATCACCCAAATCGAGTCATGCTTATGAAAGGTGAGAGGTAATCCAACAATGAAATACATGTTGATGTCCTCCCATTTTTAGGCCGGTATGCTCAAAGATTGAAGCTGTCTGACTGCCTTCAGATGGTCGGCTATCACCCGCTGATACGTATCACATTTGGATACGTACTTTGCTATCTCCCTCTTCATCCAAGTCCACCAAAATTTGTTCTTTAAGTCTTGGTACAATTTGGTGTTTCCCGAATGAATTGAATACCTGGACAAATGAGCTTTGTCCAATATTTTCTTCAAAAGTTCCACATTGTGGGGCACCACGATGCGGTCGTTGAACCAAATGGTACCGTCATCGTCACATCAGAAACACTTCATCTCCCCCTTCTTCATTCTTCGGCGAATATGTGATATACCCTTGTCTTTCTTCTAAGCCTCCAAAATATCTTCCTTTATGGTAGGAATGAGAGCTAGATTGTAGAGCGCCCCATATGGAACCAAGTAAAGACTCGGTTCTTCTTGTTCCATCGAGGTGATAGAAAGATTATTGACATGGGACTTGCGACTCAGCGCATCTGCAACTACATTTGCTTTGTCATGATGGTAGTGGATCTCAATTTCATAGTCTTTGATCAATTCCAACCATCTTCATTGTCGCATATTCAAGTCCTTCTGGGTGAAGATGTACTTCAAGCTTTTGTGATCGGTGTAGAGATGCACTGGGTTGCCCAATAGATAATGCCTCCACATCTTCAATGCAAGTACCACAGCAGTGAGCTTAAGATCATGAGTCGGATAAATGCTGCTCATGGTTCTGAAGCTGCCGTGATTCATAAGCGATCACCCTTCTGTCTTGCATCAACACACAACCCAAACCAATCCCAGATGCATCACAATAAACATCGAATTACTTGGTTGTATCCGGTTGTGCTAATACCGGTGCTGTTGTGAGGTATTTCACTAATGCTTGAAAACCTCCCTCACATTCCTTCGTCCATACATACTTCTTCCCTTCCTTCAGAAGTTTCGTTATTGGTTTAGCTATTTTGGAAAAACTTGGAATGAACCTCCGGTAATATCCTGCTAGACCCAGGAAGCTTCGAACTTCATGTACAGACTTTGGAGACTCCCATTTGAGTACTTGCTTAATGTTGCTTGGATCAACTGCAATCCCCCCCAGCAGAGATGATGTGCCCGAGAAATGGCACTTGGCTGATCCAGAACTCACATTTGCTGAATTTGGCATACAACTTGTGGTCTCGCAATCGCTAAAGCACGATACGCAAATGTTGAGCATGTTCTTCTTCAGATTTTGAATACACAAGGATGTCGTCGATGAAGACCACGACAAACTTGTCCAAATACGGCATGAACACCGATTCCATGAGATACATGAAATGAGCCGGTGCATTGGTCAATCCGAAGGACATGACAAGGTATTCATACAATCCATACCTCGTCGAGAATGTCGTCATAGGTATATCCTCTGGTCGAATCCTGATCTGATGATATCTAGAGCGAAGATCCATCTTTGAAAATACCCTAGCAGCCAACAATTGGTCGAACATAATATTGATGTGTGGTAGTGGATACTTATTCTTGATCGTGACAGCATTGAGTGGACGATAGTCCACACATAGTCTCAACGTCTTATCCTTCTTCTCCATGAAAAATGAAGAACAACCCCAAGGTGATGAACTTGGATGAATGAAACCCTTGTCCATAAGTTCCTTCAGCTTATCTTTCAGTTCTGCAAGTTCCTTAGGTGCCATCTTATACGGCTTCCTCGAGATCGGCACTGTTCCTGCTACAAGTTCAATCTTAAACTTGACATCTCTTTCTGGTGGCATACCAGGAAGATCTTTGGGAAATACGTCCAGATACTCACATACCACTAGAATGTCCTCAAGTTTACATGCCTCGGTGTTGTAAGTAGTTGGAGTCACTTGGATATTACTCTCAAGACTGAGAGCTTTGGGAGGGTAGTGTGGAGAATTCAGATATATCCTCCGAGGAACGATGTCAAGAATAGTACAGTTGTATCGCAACCATGCCATCCATAAGATGACATCTAACTTTTGATGCTCCAATATAATGAGAGAGATATGGTACATGTTCCCAACCAGATCAAGAGGTACCCTATGGATCATATCATCTGCTACTACTTTCCCACCCGGAGAACAAATCAAATATGGGGTTTTTGTGGAAACGATAGGCAACTGATATTGAATTACATAACACTTGCTAATAAAGTTGTGTGAAGCACCAGAGTCAAAGAGGATGACTACGGGATGACCAAGAAGAGAGAACGTACCCGTGAATACGGGTGCACCTTCCGGAACTCCTCGATGGCGAGGTGGTGGACGTTGCAAGCTCTGGGGGCTGGCTTCTTGGGCTGGTTGCGGGGCTGGTTTGCCCCCTGGTACGATGATTGTCCCCCGCTCTACGGGCAGTCCTTGGCGAAGTGCCCCATACGACCACACGTGAAACACGTGTACAGGGTCTGACCGGCACGGAAGGGAGTACAAAATCCCTGTGCCTGCGGTGGAGGTGGAAGTGCACGCGGAATCTTCCCCTACTGCTGCTGTAGACGAAATCCGGCGTTATTGAACGGGCGACCACGAAACATCGGTGGTCGCGATGGCGGCTGCCACCTCTAGCCGGATGGTGATCGATACACCATTCGGTACTTCTGAGGAGCACCCCCTCCGCTACTCTGCGGAGCACTCCTTTTCTTCTTGTCAGAGAACAACTCCCTAGTACCGTCCTCCTTCACGATCACAGCGTTGACCATGTTGTTGAAGCTGCGACTATTGAACAAGGCAAGCTTGTCCTTCATCTTGGGGTTCAAACCCCGATAGAAGCATTCACGCTTCCGATCTTCAGTACTCACTTGGTCCTGAGCATACTGGGCCAAGTGGTTTAACGCCTTGGAGTACTCGTAAGCACACCTTCCTCCTTGCCTCAGCTCCAAGAACTCTTGAAGCTTCCTCCTCATAATACTGGGAGGCATATGATACGCGCAAAACGCCTCCTGAAACTCCTCCCAGCTCACGGCATAGTCGGCTGGCCGTGCGGCAAGATAATTTGCCCACCACGCACCAGCAGACCCCTTTAACTATTGGGCTGCGAATAGGGTCTTCTGATGTTCGGTCTTTCGTAGAAAATCAAACTTTCCTTCGATGGAGCGGAGCACGTTGTCCACCTCCAACGGTCCATCTGCCTCGATGAAGAACGGCGGGTGTGTTGACATGAAGTCCGAGTATGAACTCGGAAAAGGCTATCGTGGACCCGCATTTGGTCGCCCCCCTTGACAGGACGAATGTTAAACCAAAGTCCACATTAACTCATTTTGCTCGTCGCGTGAGCAGAGCACTGCGGTGAGAACCTCCGCTAGACTCCTCGGAAGTTCAGGAGGTGGTGGTGGTGGAACTTATTGCTGTGGTGTCGCAGCTGGCTCCTGGGTCGGAGATTCATCCTCACGACCACGACTTGAATCTCCCATTTCAGGCATCAAATGTGTACACACCATTCTGCATCCACATGATTTAAAATCAGCACATGTTTGCTTTTTCCTTCATCCATTTCATATTACAGTAGTGCAAATATTGACAAGAGAATAAGTGCATAACATTCCCATATATTGATAAAGTACAAACTTTATACGAGATATATTATCTCACGACCAAGTTTACAGTAGTGAACTCCACAATGACGGACCCCCACTACGGAAGTGCATCTCTACCATACTTGGTCCCCATGAGACGTCATACACACCTTGTCATCCTATACACACCCACTACTATTTTTAATATGACACAAACATGACCACAAAATAAACATGAGCAACTACTAAACTATACGTTGCCCCGTGATGGTAGGAGTGCTGCCCCATACTACTCCGATACGTCGTATTCGACGAACTCGAGTTCCTCAGAATCTTCTTCTTCCTCTTTGTCATCAGAAATTGGTGTCACAGGTGTGGGTGCTGAAGAAGGAGTTGCTACCTTACCCGCCACCGATGATGCCGCGGCAACTAATGACTGCACATCATCCTGTAGAAGAAACATCTTATAGTCTTCCAATTCCTTTCGTGCATGCTTGCAACTGGCTTTCCAATTCTGAGTCTCCTCCCTGGATTGATCCCGTTCTTGAGTTACCGAACCCAACTGATCATCCAGCAGCTGTACCTCAAGTTGACTCGCCTCCAATGCGCTTTCTGTGAATTGCGCTTCCTGGCAAGCTTCCGATAGGTCTTGAACAGCTCGGTGCCACTGATTCTCCATAACGTTTAAACGTCGATTGAGAGGAGCAATCTCGGCTCTAAGTGAGTCATTGGCCCACTCAAAATGATCCCCTCGTGTCAAAGCT
This sequence comes from Tuctoria greenei, assembly GCA_036927565.1. Lineage (NCBI taxonomy): Eukaryota > Viridiplantae > Streptophyta > Magnoliopsida > Poales > Poaceae > Tuctoria > Tuctoria greenei. Next base: position 57,367,100 of record JAYESD010000010.1, read on the forward strand.
CGCTTCAGATCACTCATCACCCTTCCAATGCTAGCATGCTGTGCAAGGCTCTCTTGACACGCCGATGCTACATATGATGCCAAGATTATTTTTGGTACCTCTTCGTGATGGCCATATGCTGCAATCATTCGACTCGCCCACTCTTCACCAGCTCTACCGTCGACTGGAAAGAGCGCGAACGGGGTGCCCACCATAGCACGATAATGAAGCTTGCAAAACCTCATAATAGCAACACTCGCGGCATAACACCACGTGTCTTTCAACTGAATCCCTTGCACCTGGATGGAGAAAGGAGCCCATCCAATATGCGATGGACCAGCAGGTACATCGACATAAATGGTGCATCTTGCCACACTTCCGTCCTTGATCTCCTTGCCCCAATAGTCCGGTATTTCGCGATACCCGAACCGTTGAAGCAGCGCTATCAACAAATCCGGAAAACCTTTCAGAAGAGAACACTTCATGAACACCCATCCGTTTGATAAGTATACCGTCAAATCATACATCTGTGGAAAAGATACTGGAATAATGAGAAGGTTTCCAACTCCCAACAGTTCAAGAAAAATTTAAAACTGGAGTTGTAATCACAGTCTATTCCAGCTGACCTTCCTGTATAAAATCAAAATTTTCATACAGGAAACATCAGAACCAGATGTTGGGTTGAATACAAAAGTTGTATTACACTTTACAGCCTTTCCATATTGTACTCATACAGCTCCAGGGGAGCTAGGAAGTAGAATCTATATGGGTTTAAAGTTGACCCAAGTTTTCTGGAAATTTTGACAGAACCCCCCCCCCCCCTGTATATGTGGTTATTTCCACAATTTATACAGGTATATCAAAACAATATATTGAGGTAATGACAAAATACAACTTTGTATAAAATCAAGATAACAATACATAAGTAAAAGATTTCAGCAGTGAGACATTTGCTATACAGGTATAACGCGCAAATTCGAAACTATGTGCAAACTGTTTCAAGTTCTGGTCTGCCAGAACCAAGTTTGCGACAATAGGAATTAAACACCGATACACCAAGATTCAGGTCAGAATTACCACATAAAGTTGATAGAGGACTTCCTAATCTTTCCATAAATGTATTTATGTGACCATGTCACTATTCTGGATTAAAAGCTAGAGCTATCCCAACTTGACAAGTGAACTGACTGTTTTTCAACAGCAGCCCTGCAGTTCACTCTTTTGAACTCGAAATTTGAATTGCCTCAAATTCGAATCAGGAAAAACTCTGAATAACAAATCTGTAGATATCCTTCTACCATTTCCCTATATGTATCACAATAAGGCAGCAGATTGCTGTACAGTGAGTTATGGCAAAAATACACAGACTGGTACAATGGTATGGTCATCTGGAGCAGTTGAAATATACTCCAAATTTCAACAGATTATCAAGCTTTTCTGCCTTGATGGTCAACAGAGAAGTTGTAGAGGTCTTCAAGAGCTTTCCATCCATATATCATACTCCTAAATTTATTCATAACTAACCAATATTACAACCTGGCAAAGTTGAGCAAACTTCTGCCAGAAATAAAGAATATTGGTTCTAAAACTTTGTGGAGTCGAAACCCATTTTGCGGAGTCCAAACCTACCAGCATCTGATAGTCGGACTTTCCAAAATGTAATGCAACCATTCTTTCATTGGGGATGGTCGAGTATCAAAGTTGATACTGACGGTACTACGTGCCTCACCAAAGAAAATTCTAATCGGTATATAGGTGGCCCTAGTATAGTTCACTCGCAAACGTGTTCTACATGGGTTGATACCGTAGTTAGTGCTGCAGAAGACAAACAATCCCCTTTCACACCTTCACACCTCAAGGGCGGTTCGGGGAAACACGATAGGCAGTCACAATAATATTATATATGAAAGTAAATGCATATGACTCTGGTGTGAGTCGCCCTCGAGCGATGTCATATCTCGAGATACATGGTTGTACTACATCTGTACAACAAATACTCCCGCACGAACCGGCTTATACACGCTCGGGCATACGTGTTTTGCATGCTCCCATAGAACATGAATAGTTCTAGAGACGCATACCATCGGGTTATTCACCACCCGACGGGAGCTCGCACTAACTTTGAAGCACGTTGGGGTACCGTGTGTCATAGGTCCTCAGAAACACGGAAAGTTTCAGAGACTCCTATTAACATTTCCGTCCCAAGCCAAAGAAAGACTTCCATGCCACCTCTCGCATAGTGAGCTTACCGCAATTGATCCGCTTACAATGGCGTACCTTACCTCTTACCTGACGCGGAGCGTCGTTACAGAATATAATAACACATAGTTAGTTTACCACATTTATATCATATACTAATAATACTCCTTATATGGGCATATAGCTAATTCCTCACTCAATAATCCTAAGTTTTTAAAATATGCTCTTTTACAAGCACACTGTTCCCAATGATGCTCTGATACCATGTTGTGGGGACCGGAATCCCGACATCCAAGGATCTCATTGGGTGGTGTTGTGCGATGCGACACCCAACAATATACAAGAAAAGAATGGGAATAAATTTACAACACCAAGTATTTATTTATAAAAATAGCGGAAGTTTTACAATACTAAGCGAAAAGAAAAGAGAACTATACATCATAGCTACGCTCTCGACACTAGCTATGCAAAAGCAAAGTCATGCATGTCCTGGATACTTTGCACTAGCAACACCCAACTTACGGTGGTGTGCAGGGTTCCCACTCGGTTCTAAATCCTGGAGGCAGCACAGCCTCATCATCGAACCCGTCATCAGCCGTATAATCTGCAAAAACTTGTTAATTGCAAACGTGAGCATAAGGCTAAGCATGGGTAAGGAATAGCATAAAGGACATGCCTACAAATGGATCCTTATAGTCATGTTTTAAGTAGCACATGACATTCTTCAGGCACAGCACATCATAGAATCCACAATCAAACAAGAAACGCTTTGCCAATGATATGACATGTCCAAAGCACATAATGCTATTACAGGTAAAGTATGGGGAAACTGTAAACTTTTAATTGTGCTATCTCTAAGCCATACAAGGTTGCAAAACAACTATAATTCAATACATCATATTCTCCTGAAGAACAGTATTTACTACATCACGACACAATGAACAAGTGGTACTCTATTACCGCGAAGGACGGTGATTGCAATCAGGACACACACAGTCAACACGAAACATACGCACTTTCAGAAATGCCAGCGATTACTTACAGTAGTACCTACATAGCACTTCAGTACAAGTCGTATATGGCCACCTTTTACTTAACACTCGAATGTCAAACCGGTCGATCTGTCACGAGTAGGAGGTCACCATGTGGGGCATACTCTGACGTGCCCACCAGCTGGTTTACACCTCGCTGCCCTAAACCCACACCTATAAAACGGAACGGAATGCCTCGACAAACCAGTATCAAACTACGTCAGTTTACTGGAGCCCATTTCTCCAGTATGTCGCCGGTACAATTCAAGCTTGTCCAGTAGGGCCGCACATGGCACGGGCCTTAATCAACACAGTCAGAGCTATGCAACCAAGACCACCTCTTGTCGCTTCCTACTCATCTCTGACCGGTCTCAATTTCATATTTATCAAACATTTATTGATCCAATTCATCCTGTGTGATAAAATGCTATCTTGCGAGTAGATTCCAACTACTCGTCTTCTACCAAATCCCTATGAATATAAGCATGGCAATTACTACACGAGTCTATGAGCTATTCTAACCACTCCCTAGGTTCTTTGGTCATGCAAGTGGATGTCAAACACCTTAAACGTAATGCACAAACATCTGAAGACGTAAGGTGAATGAAAACTGCAAAGACACTGTAAGGAACTTAAATGCAAACCGGGGCTTGCCTGAATGCGAGTCCGAGTCTCTGTTAGTTTCCAACAGCTGGACTTCCAAAGCTTCCGTCTGCTCCTCGACTTCAGTTACTACACGTTATGCATATACTATATATGAATGACTTTGAAAATAAATAATATGTTTAAGGTCACAAACTAATATCTTGTGAATCAAATAAGATTATGACCTTAAATGGCTTTGAAACTGTTATGGTAGATACTAGGGACTATAAGGGAGACTCTTGCAAAGAACAGGAGATGATCAAGAAAGTTCATTGTTCCTAAAATTCCAACAAGTATAAACTTTCTCTGAATTTTGGTTGTAATTCTGGAGGTCTATCATGGCTACCAGTGGTTGTATCATGCAGAGAGGTCTCACTGGTTCTAGGAAAATTTGTTTCACAATTTTCTAAGCTTCCTACAGGGAGAAACTGATTTTTCCAACATTGGGGAAAAGCTGAAATTGTTTTTTGTATTTTCTAAATTTTTCAATTACATAGAGATTTGGAACACTGATCAATCCAGTAAATGATGCCTAATGAACTAAAAATTTTTACTAGAGATCAAGTGGATTTTTGATAGTGTTCTGCCAAAATTTGGGAGATTTCTGAAGAGCTGAACTATAAGAATGAATTCTATAAGCATTTTTGCTATCTGAATTATGGAGAAATTTCTATGGACTTTCATACAAATCCAAGTACACCACCAGAAAGTATTCTTCATGCTGGTTCTAACAAAATTTATTTGAATTTTTGGACAATTCTACTAGGAGTTATGGATTTTCCAAGTTGGGGCAAAATCTGGAATAAAATTCCAATTGGAAAACATTTGAATAAAAGGTTGGTCCCACATATTTGAAATGGGCCAATCGGGCAGAAGTCGCACGGGGGCCACATATTCAACATGCATAGCCGCATGCGATCTTCGGCCGCAGCGGATCCTGTGCAAGAGGAAAAGTCGCTAACAGGCGGGACCTAGGGGGAGCCTTCGTCTACCTTCCGACGTGGCGGCGTTTCTCGCCGGAACCGCGGTGGCGCTTCGCTGGACTAGGTTGTGTTGACATCCTTCCGGCCTCGCCTTGACCGCCTAATCATAAAATCGACCGCGCAAGCCGATGGTGGGGTCCAATCGAGGCGGCAATGGCCGGAGATGGCGGTGCGACGGTGGTGGCGGAGCTAGAGTCTCGGCGTCCGTCGGAAACACTCAGGGATGGTGCAGGAAGCTCGGAAAAAGGTCGGGAATGTTACTGGAAGCATGAGGATGATGATTCGGAGGTTAGAAATGGGTGACATCGCTGGTAAAGATGAGTTTCAATGGTGGACTGATAGGTTTCCATTGGCGGGGGGAAAAACTTGAGTATCTCAACCTTTTCTCTATGGCGTCTACTGATTTTTGACAAAGGGATGCACTAGGAGGTATGGAACATAATCCTTAACTGGATCGAAGAATTTTTGCACGTAGAAAAGGAATTAATTCGAGAAGCTCGCTAGTTCATGGGCTACGGCCGAAAGAAAAACTCGCATCATTTGCTCGATAAGGAATGAAATGAAAAACGGTTTGCACCGTGAGTTAGCACGTGCAGAAGTGAAGCTTTGTGCTGTTGGAGTCCGGCCAAGAAACTGCCCTTAGCCTCGGTTCTACGGCGAAACAGAAAGTCCGATGGCGACACAACGACAATGTCTGCGGGACTTCAAAATATCGGCCAAACAGTGAGCTACAAGCTGAGCAAAAGGGTGGAAAAGGTAGAGCATAGTCTTGGCATCATGTTTGCTGTTTGCATTGAAGGAAAATAAAGGAAAGAGGAGGCGCCCACCGGAGAGGAAGATAAAGCGGCGAGAATGGCGACGGCGGGGCGAAACTGGGATGGAACTCGATGCCGACGGCCAGGAGGCGATATTTATAGGCCAGGGGAGGTGTTTAGGCCATGCAGCTGCCTGCTTTGCATGCCATGTCGCGGTGGCGAGCTCCCCCGATGTTGAAGCGCGGGGACAGCCGTATAAAGAGCACCTCTGTCGGTTCATCGAGTGGGAGAGGCTGACAGTGGGTCCCACCGCCCCTCTTAGGCCTATCCTCTCTGGAACTTCAATTCCCCTACCAAACTTGATCCAAAAATTCCAGATTTTTGTGAAGAGGCTCAAATAAATATCTGGAATTTGATTGTGAAATCAAACCTTCAAATTTATCATGTTCCAGTTGAAATTCAAATTTGAATTTGAATTTGAATTCAATTCAATGGAGCCACTAAATTAAATAGCAATTGAGTTTCAAAAATTGTGAATCTTCGCAGATAAGTCAAGCAAGTCATGCCGATCATGATGATGTGTTCAAATTTTATGTCCAAATAAGTTTGAACAGTTTTTAAAATTTGAATTTAAATATGGCTCGAGTTTGTTAAGCATCTCAAATAAAATAGTAAAGCGAATTCAAAAATCTTGAAACTTTGGAGAGTGGCTATTTTGAATATTATGAGGCCATGGAAAAATTTATAGCCTCATATTTGAATATTTTTACAGGGCCTAAATGTACAGTGCTATATTCTATTTAATTTGAATATATTTAGTACTGTATAGTGTTTTGCCCTAGCAAAATCCATTCAAGAAAATCCAAAATTTCTAGGGAGGTCACTTGAATTATCCTAGGGTCATTGATGAAGTCCAATCCCATGTTAATAACATTTAACATGAGTAAAAGAATTATTTTTGATGAGATCAAGTTCTTGTGTATAACCATAATTGATCTTTACTATGGTTGAAAACAAACTGGTAACGTAACTTCATAATAAGGAAAAACTGGGATTTTACAAATATAATAATTACCGTTAGCGTTGTTGTGTCATTTACGATCAGTACTGAGAATTGATGAAACCCTGTCACGCGAAAACCAGAACGATGGCCAGCACACCGCAATCCAATCAAATAGACGGGAGTAGAGAGCGAGGAGGTCGTCTGTGCCCTGCATCAGCGATGTGTATTTGCAAGGAATAGCGCAATCAAATCGATGGTTGCTCAGATTCCGATCAGATCAGCGATTGCTACTCGCTAGGCTTGCCACCCGACATATGCAGCATGGAATCAAGAGCCGCCTCTGTTTCTTTAGTTCCGTGACTCAATCCATGGCTCTGGTATGGCAGGGAATCGTGCGGCTGCAACTTGACTGATACCTGCCTTTGTTTCGAAACAACCAATTGTAGGGCTGCACTTAGATGAGCCTAGCTTATCCGGCATACCTTGTAGATTCGCTAATGACGGTTGTGCGGAGCACTCTCCTCGGCAGTGCTTTCTTGCTGCAGTTGCTAGCTCCATCACCTGCCTTCGTTGCTACTGTCGCTCCACTCAGCGCACCTTCTTCCTTCCAGATCTAGAACTGCGCGCCGCCCGTTGACCCCTACCTCTCTTCGCATGGCCCACCATCATGCCTCATCGGTCACCGCTCGAGGGAGAAGAGCCGCGCTGCCTTCACCTCTGCCTTGCTTCCACGTGCGTAGAGGTCCAGAGGTTGGGAGTGGACAGCATCAAGGAGATGAAGTGTACGTCTGGCTGACAAAGCTATTTGCACTTGTTTCCTCTAAAACATACTCTGTACTCTATTCTTCTTTTACTCTTCTCTGTGTATCCTCTAAGATTTCAGTACGTTCAGAATCCAGTATCCTTTACAGTATAGGTCTTAACGGTAGAACACATTGGTAGCGGATCATTTTGCGTAGATCGGTGAGGACAGTAAAACATCGGTGCGCTCAATCCAGCGTCGCGGATCCTATAGCATCGACCGGTGCACATAGTCTAAGGCTATCCTCACTCATTTACTCACTCTATACTCTACTCTTCTAGTATGTCCTCTACTCTTCTAGTACGGTCACTCTGTAAACTTACTTTACACTTCCATGTCTACAGTCTAGTACTCTTTTTAGTATATTAGTGCGGACGGTTTAAAACCAAAATCAATTCCGGCCAATAGTCAGGAAAGAGATGACGTAGACAGACCAGCAGCAATACCATTTCGATAAGGCATCGGACTTGGAGAAACAGTCTGCAGCTATAGATTATGAAATAGAATTGAGCTCGAATCTGGCATTTGCGGAGCGCAACAGGCAAACATAGATGTAGTTCAACCTAGGAACACAAAACTACGGTGGTCACTGATAAACATGAATTTTCAGAAATTTTGGTAGTTTGAACAAAGAAGTCAAAATATTAGGAAAATGATTGCATCATTTCACAATGAAATATTTGTAACCTATTAAACATCATTGCTGCATATATAAACAAAGCAGCTTGAATTGATTAAAGGTAGTCAATGCTGAAATTTCAGTTATCATATTATTTCAGAGATCACTAATAAAGGTGATATTTCAGATATCTTGGTGAAGTTGCTCTGATTTGTTTACTAAAGTTCAACATTGGCACCGTTTGGATAAACTTATACTCCCTCCGTTCTTTTTTATTTATCACCGACTAGTTCATTTTTGAACTAATCTGTGACAAATAAAAAGAAACAGAGGGAGTAGTTGGATTCTGGGTCTCCCGCTACGAGAATCCCACCAAAACATGTCGGATTAAAATTAGCTTGTCTCAACAGCCCGCTTCTCCGTAACAATATTTGTACGTGGACCCACTGCTACAATAAGCCTCATCTCAGGCGGCTCCAAACGTATTATCACACGTGGTTTCTAAGACCGCATGAAACGTAGAGTCTGTGATAATCTGCAATTTCACAGGCGGAGAAGTGAAACTGCCTATGATAATGGTATTATCACAGGCAGTTCTTTACTTACGACTAGCTGCCTGTGAAGACACATTATCACAGGCGGGTCGTCCAGTATATATAACTGCCTGTGATAATAGTGTTATCACAGGCGGATCTTTACCTATGACAAGCCGCCTATGGAGACAAATTAACGCAGCCGGTTTGTACCATAACAACAACCGCCTGTGACAATGATGTTATCACAGATGGTTCTTTACCTATATCTAGCCGCCTGTGATAATGATATTTCACAGGCAGGTCTAGCCGTAGGTAAATAACAGCCTGTGATAAGGTATACCCTATGCAGTTGTCGGTACCCTAAAAACCATACACCCCCTGAGGTTACAAAGATCTCAAGGGAAGGACATCTACTCAAATTGAAGACCCTCGGGGGCCCACCTGTCAGACATAACCGGACCTGCTTCTCCAACATGGTTAACCCCTAGGTTGCCACGTGTACTGTCAGACCGGAGCTCTTACCCGCAAGGGTGAAGCTCCGGGCTAGGTACTGAAACGGCACCTCCGGATTTAACCCCTGACCGAGAGAAGCTCCGGACCTGACACGTGCCAGGTCACCCCGGAGCTTCCCGCTTCCCACAAACAAGCTCCGGAGCTGCCACGTGTCCATACGTCGGAGCTGGCCGCTTCAAACCTCCGAGAGACATTGTAACGGCTCCGGATCTTCAAAGGACAGCCGCAGACTTCAAGACCCGATTAATTATCATTAATTCCACGTTAATGATACTTAATCGAACGATCTTAACACCTGTAACGGCACTGTCGGAGCCGTTACAGGGTTATTAACAACAATTAATCTTGTGTATCAATACTAGTAACCGCCAGGGCCACATGTCGGGCCAGGCTGACTTGTAACGGTTTGTCCTTGTACTATAAAAGGACAAACCGACGATACACGGGGTGAGAACTCTCGAACGCTCTGAAGCTCACAAGTTAATACAACACACACACACTCGTGGAGTAGGGTATTACGCTCAGGCGGCCCGAACCACGTAAACCACTGTGTCACTCGTGTCCAATCGAGTTTCACCTTCTTGAGTCTCCGCGCGCCCAAACCGAACTACAAACTCCTTCAACACTTTAGTAGTGTCAGGGGATCTGCCGACTCCAACAGTCGACAGTTGGCGCGCCAGGTAGGGGGCGCCTGAGATCTTCAAGAATGGTGAATTCTGCAGCTGGATAATCCAACGGGCAACCTGCTGCTCAGGCTGTCGGAGGCAATCCCTCCAACATGCAGCCACCGGCAGGAGCCTCAGCACCAGCAGGAGTCACACTCCCACCACCACCATCTTCTCCGGCAAGACATGCCGGACAACTTGATGGTGCACCGGCGTCACATTCTGCGCTGGCAAGTCGTGACAACCCAGAACACGCGCTCCATGCAGCGCGTGCTCTTCTCCAGCGACCACCACCTCCGGATGCATCTCAAGGTGCCATGGAGCAATGGAGGGCTGATGTTGAGCATTTGGTCGTAGCAGCGGCTGAACGCCTCAACAACCAGGGTCCACCTCCTTTAGGGCGGGCCCCGTCGCAGCGACGGACGTTGTCTGGAAGACTTGGTCCGCATGTCTCCAACAACCGAAGACGAGCTGCGTCACAGCAAGTAACATCGTTGCCCTCTGGGGCACGACGCACCCATACCGCATCTCGACTTTCGACACACGACCTCCGGGCGGAGCTTGATCGCCGATACCGCCAACAGGATGGCCGTGTCCACATCGAGCGAGCTCGAGAAAGACGAGATGCTCAAGACCTTTCTACTCTGGAAGGAGTAGGAGGAGGCTGTTCCGCCCTAGCCATGCACCTGCGCATGGTTAGATGGCCACAGAAGTTCCGGCCACACTTGCCGGAAAAATTCGACGGGACTGTCAATCCCGTAGAATTTCTGCAGATATACTCCACTGCAATCCTAGCAGCTGGAGGAAACGAGGCCGTAATGGCCAATTACTTTCCAGTGGCATTAACTGGGACCGCCAGGTCCTGGTTTATGAGCCTTCCACCCAACTCTATCGACAGTTGGGAGGAGCTGTGCCGTCAGTTCACTGCCAATTTCGGGAGTTCATACACCCGACCGGGCACTGAACTAGACCTTTTTGCTGTCGTGCAAAAAGGAGGAGAATCTTTGCGGTCATTCATCCAGAGATTCTCTCAGATACGTAACACAATCCCTTCTATCTCAAGCGCTTCTGTCATTGTGGCATTCAGACAGGGTGTGCGAGACAAGAAGATGTTGGAGAAGCTGGCGATCAAAGAGATCACCAGCGTCACAGAGCTCTTCAGCTTGGCAGACAAATGTGCCAGAGCTGCGGAAGGCCGTGAAATGCACTCCAAACCAGCCTTGGAGGATCATAAAAAATCCTCCAAAGAAGAAGCCGCTACCTCCGGGAGTGGCAAGAAGAAAAAGAAGACCAACGGCAAGAAGAAGCCGTCGGCCGGCACATCCAACGTTGCAGCCACTGCAACTCCTGGTGGCCGGGGGCCACGCCCCGAGAAGCGACCTCGACCGTCTTCTGAAGACGGCGGCAAATCCAAGATGTGGCGCCCCATTCACAAAACAAGCAGCCACAGACTGGAGGACTGCCGGGAGGTCCAAAACCTTGCCGAGCGCTACAGCAAGCGCCGGGAAGGGTCTCCTTTCCGACAGAGGGAGGGAAAACAAAAGGTCGATGAAGCTCCGGCTGAAGAGGAGTTAGGGTTTCAGGACCCCAAAAAGGTTCTGAAAGCCGTCTACACCTCCGTCGACGATGACTCCGACGTCTCCGACAACGAGCGTCGAAAAACCATGAACACCATCTTTGGTGGATCATGGGACATCACTTCTCGTCGTGTCATCAAGACTATGCGACGAGATATGGCTGCTGTAGCTCCTACAGCTAGACCGGAGCCACATCGAAAGTGGATGGACACACCCATCACTTTTGATGCTTCGGACTGTCCTCAAAGCATGGTCGGAGCTGGCCAATTACCCTTGATGGTATCTCCCACCATCAACAACATCCAGCTCCATCATGTCCTGGTAGACGGAGGTTCGGGGCTTAACCTCATCAGCTTCGAAGCTTTCACTAAGCTTCAGCTCCGACCTTCGGACCTCCAGCCGTCTCGACCTTTCTCCGGAGTAGGTCCGGGGGCCATTACTCCACTCGGAGCTATTACCCTCCCCGTTACCTTTGGGACCCGGGAGAAGTATCGCACCGAGAAGTTGGTCTTCGACGTCGCTCAGATCAACTTACCATTCAACGCCATCTTGGGTAGACCTACCTTGTACAAATTCATGGCAGCTGCTCATTATGGATACCTGGTGTTGAAAATGCCAACACCAGTAGGCGTTCTCCGGATCCGCGGAGATCGCACTGCCGGAGTAACTGCTCTGGAGGAACTCCACGCACTCACCACAACGCAAGACTCAAATGCTCAAGTTAGTTCCGATGCATGGATCTCGGAGATCCGGAGCTACTTGAAAGACAACATCCTTCCTGACGATGATGTATCCGCTGACCGGGTAGTCAGATTGGCTAAAAGATACATGTTGGTAGAAGGGGATCTCTACCGGCGCGGTGCCAACGGCATCCTAATGCGGTGCATCACAAGGGAAGAAGGCTGCGAGCTCCTCGCAGAAATCCATAGAGGCGAGTGTGGGAACCACGCATCTTCCCGCACGCTGGTCGGAAAAGCCTTTCGGCACGGCTTCTACTGGCCTACAGCGCTCCAGGATGCCACTGAGCTAGTGAAAAAATGCAAAGCATGCCAATTTCATGCAAAGCAAATTCATACACATGCTCAGTCCTTACAAATGATACCTCCTACATGGCCTTTCGCTGTGTGGGGGATGGACATCTTGGGACCCTTCCCAAGAGCCGTCGGAGGTTACAAGTTCCTGTACGTCGCCATCGACAAGTTCACCAAGTGGCCGGAAGCTACTCCTGTTGTGACGATCAACAAACAATCTGCAATCAATTTTCTACAATCTATCGTGAGCAGATTCGGAGTCCCAAATAAAATCATCACTGACAATGGGACTCAGTTCACAAGCTCCGCATTTCAAGGATATTGCGAAGACCTCGGCATACAAGTTTGCTACGCTTCTGTAGCTCATCCTGCCAGCAATGGACAAGCCGAGAGAGCAAACGCAGAGATCCTTAAAGGACTCAAAACACGCACTTATGAGCGTTTGAAAAAGCACGGAGCCAATTGGATCGAAGAGCTTCCGCCCACTCTATGGGCCAACAGGACTTCTCCAAGTCGGGCAACCGGAGAAACACCCTTCTTCCTGGTGTACGGAGCAGAAGCGATCCTTCCTCCGGAAATCACCTTGGGTTCCCTCCGGGTCCGGACCTTCGACGAAGCCGCGCAGGACCAGCTCCGGCGTGAAGACCTAGACCTCCTCGAGGAGGGAAGGTGCCAAGCAGCTGTTCGGAATGCCCGATACCGCCAAGCTCTACGGCGCTATCACCAGCGGCATGTACACAACCGACAGCTCGAGGAAGGCGATCTGGTGCTACGGAGAATACTATCCAGAGAAGGGCAAAACAAACTTTCCCCCGGCTGGGAAGGGCCCTTTCGAGTGATCAAAGTATCCCGTCCCGGAAGCGTTCGCTTGGCTACCGAGGATGGGACACCTCTCCCAAATCCTTGGAACATCGAGCACCTCCGTAAGTTCTACACCTAATTCCACGGAGGTGAGTCTTAAGTAACTTGAAATGTATGTTATAGAGTCATTGTACAGAGTCGGGTAGTTCCTCCGGGAGAGCAGCCGGACCTTTCCCGAAAGGTTTGAAAAGCTCATGCAACACTTGATACAGTCTCCGGACTAGAAGTGTGGCTAACTACCCTGGGTCAAACGAGAAACCAAACACACTTAGCCTGGTTCCGTACCCTAAGAGTGTACTTGTTTCCCCTGTACCCCGAACCTATAATGAAAGACATCTTCATGTGAAATAGACTCCACGTGCATTCATTTTTGCATAAGGCTCGACATTTTTATTTTTCTCTTTCTTGTCTATAACAGAAACGTGCAATTCTTAAGAAATTCTAGTTTGACCGGTTTACGTACGATTCGAGTCGAATTGTCGGATTTTTTAGATTTAAATATCGTCTGTGGCCAACTCGCCTGAAAGCCGCCAAGCCGTTCTAGGGCCGGAGTGCGCTATCGACTTAGCCTGGTCAAGCACCCTAAGTACGCCACTCTACCTACATCCCGGCAGGCCAAAGTAAGGTGGGTCCATGGACAATTGGATCTAAAAGAAAAGACAATTCATCCAGTCGTACTAAAAATCGTGTTCAACTTAAAATTCTCTTGAGAACCGTAAGCCGCGACGAAGTTATAGATAAGGAACGAATTTTACTATTTTTCTTGGCTTAAGTATGCAGGAAAAATGAACCAAAGTTGAGGGAGAAAAACCGGAGCTAACCAAGCTCCGACTCCCACCAGGGCGTCAACCGTCGGCGTTGACTAAAAGATGGTGAGAAGACCCCGTCACTGGAGTCTGTTGCCAACAAACCAAGTGTGGCAAGGGTCATTGCCGGAGCTACGAAGCTCCGACACCTTGGAGTGTTAACTATCGACGCTCAACGTGTTGATAGAGACTATTGCCGGAGCTACTAAGCTCCGACGATGGACAGTGCCGGAGCTTCTAAGCTCCGACGACTTCAAGGGACCTTCACTATCGAAAACTTCGGACCTAAATCATACGAGTTCGAAGCAAATTTGTCTTCAACAAAACTCAACATCCTTTTGGTACATGTCCACAATCAAATTGTGCACATCTACCAGGGGGCCAAGTGAAGACAAAGATGTTGAAGACAAAAAAATGAAATTCACGAAAAATTGGGGATTTCATTTCATCAGAAGACCGGAGATTACATCTGGAAACAAGGGATTACAAAATTGAGGAAGAAGAGAAGATACAAGTAAAGGCTAAGAGAGATGGTCCTAGACCCTATGGAAGAACTCGGCGACCTTTTGGGCGACCTCCGACACGCTGGCTCGGGTAGCTTCGCCTTCTCCTTCGACGGGGCCTTCAAGCACCGGGTCCAGAGGGAATCGAGGGTTCCGGCTAGTGTAACACGTCAACACATACTCTGTGACGTTCCTAGCCAGGGATTGCCCCTCGACTTCCAGCTGGTCCGCGATGACGTCGCCCACCTTGGAGAGCTTGCTGCCCGCGGCGCTCAACGCTTGCAACGCAAGGTCCGGCTCCGGCTCCGGATCATCCGGGAGCACGGGGCTGAAACCCATCGGCGCCAGCGCATCGTCGGCCTTGCTCAGGAACTCCCAAATTTGCAGGGAGTCCGTCTTCCTCAGGCCCTTCATTTCTTCCAGGGATCTCCGGGCCGCCGTCAGCTCCGAATTCTCGCGGGAGAGGCGCTCAACTTCTTTGGCGTTTTGCTGAATCTTTGCAGCAACCCGCTTCTCAAGTCTTCCGAGCTCCTCCTCCCGGAGGTGGATCTTGTTCCGGCGGTCGACCAGGTCCTTCTCCCTAGCCTCTATTTTCTTCTCCCGGGCGACAAGGGCACACTCGTACTCGTAGAGTTCCTGCCCCCGCACCCAGGTCTTCTCCTCCTCCTCGAGGCAGCGCTCTTCCAATTTTTTAGTGCGCTCCTCGAGGCCCTTGTCCGCCAGAGCTGTTTTCTCGGCGAGCTCTTCCTCCCGTCGCAAGACGTCATCCCGTAGCTCCAGGAGTTTTTGCTCCTCATCCTCGAGCCGCCTTTCCCTTCCTTCAAGTGCCTCTCGGCGCTTGATGAGTGCGGTGCTGATGGCCTCGAGTTGATCGAACCGAGCGTTGGCCGCGTCGTTAGCAGCCTTAGCTTGGTCATGGAACTCCCGGGATTGAGCGTCGAGGGCGTGAGTCATGCTCTCCCTCTCGTCCAGCAGCTCACCCCAGAGCTCCAGGCGGACCTTCTCCCACCTGATCCATTCCTTGTCATCCGCAATCCTCGACTGCGCCAGCTTAGTCTCAAAGTGGAGCCGATTACGCCACCTCCTAAGGGTTTGGCGCTCCTCTTCAAGAGCTTTGCTGTCATGGAAGAAGGCCAGTTGGACCTGACGTAGACTGGAGCAGGCATTGTCGATGGACATCGACAGAGAGATGGGCTCCGGACCTGCCGGGGTCTCTTCCGCTGGTTCCAGTGGGTCTTCATTTACAAAAATTGGGTCCCACTCTACGAGAGTGGAACCCTGAGCTTCCAAAGCGCTAGGGCACTCCTCCGGGATGGCCTCAGTCGCCACCGAAGAAGGTCCCGCCACCAAGTCTTCATTTGCCCCCTCAGGCTGGGGGCCGGCGACTTCGTTCAGGCACTCTGGCTCCGCCACGGGTACCATCGACGTCGTCGCCTCCACTGGCTCCGGCCGGGACACTTCTTCTAAGGGAGGCTCAAGCTCCCTCGCCTCTTCAGCCACCGGCTCTGCGGCCGGCGCTCCAACAATCACCGGCTCTGCGGCCGGCGCTCCAACACTCACCGGCTCTGCAGCCGGCGTTCCAATAATTACCGGCTCTGCGACCGGAGTTTCGGAAGTAACCGACTCAACTACCGGAACTACTTCAACTTCCGGCTCGCATGCCGGGGCTTCAGCTACCTCCGGCTCAACCGTCGGGGCTTCAGCACTTTCCGGCTCTGAAGCCGGGACCGCTACTTCCTCCGACTCAACAGCCGGAGCTTCTACTTCTGCAGCACCAGGACCCGGAGCTTCAACCTCCGGAACGGGTGCCGCTGGCGCATCTTCAATCCCGTGGTCCGGCGCTACCACGGGAACTTCTGGAGACGAGTCGAGGTCCATGACCACGACAGCCGGCGCCGGAGCTGTCGCAGCCTCCGCTTGGGGCGGCACCGGAACTGGAGCAGAAGCCCCCGCTGCCTCAGACACTGTGGCTGAGGGCGGAGCTTCACTCCCCTTCTTGGGAACGCTGCAGATAAAGAACGAAGAAATTGAGCAAATAGATGCTACAATTAAAAGTTAATCGAGGTAAGAAAGAAAAATTACCTTGGGAGGCTCACGCACCAGCTTGCGCGGAACCTCTTTCCCGGACGTTCCGGGCTGGCCACGATCGGCGTAGGAGCTCCGGGAGGACTCCCAGGACTTGCCGTGGCCGCGGGCGTTTCCCGGGTCGGAGCTCTCCTTGATCGGGAGGAACTCCTGGACCTGGAGGCCCTCACCGCTTCTCGTGCCGGAGTCGCCTGGCCGGAGCTGGCACCTCCGGAGGGATCCACCATGGGGACAGTCGCACTCCGGGAGGATCCCACCGCCGGAACAGTAGCGCTCCGAAAAGACCCCACCACGGGGACAGCCGCCACGGCGGCGAAGGATCTTCCTTCCTGAGGACGGGGAACTGGGGGGGAGGTGGCAAGCCCGACGGACCTTCCGTCAGCATGTCGCAGCTTTCTCTTCCGGCTCTCCGGCTCCTCCGCCAGCTCCTTGCCCTTGCCGATGACCTCAGCTCTTGGCTGAGAGACAGGGGCGGAGCCGCCTTCGGACAACCCGGGGATCGCCAACCGGGCGGTTGATCTTCTCTCGACGACGCCAAGGTCGTCAAGCGCGGGCATCTTCCGCCGGAGCTCCCTGCTGAACTCAACTTCCACGTTCAGGGGGAGGAAAGCCGGCGGCGGAGTCAAGTACTCTCCGTCAACATCGATGCCGTGCTGGAATTTCTTGAGGTGAAACTCCAAGGACTTCCCCACCATGCTGGACTTCAACCCGGTCTCAACCCAGTCCTCGTCCATCACGCTGTTGAGGGCCCAGGCGAGCTTCTCCCTCCTCTTCAGCGGCGCCCACCTGTTGGACAAGAAGTTGCAGAACACCGCCTGGGGAGTCAATCCTCCCTCCACACATTGGCGGATCCTGGTCAGGACGGGGTCGAAAGCTGCCGCCAGCACCGGAACTTCGCTCCACACCGACGTGTCAATGCCGGGCAGACCGTCTGGCAACTCCAACCGCTCATGCTCCTCCAACCGGACGACTACCCAATCTTTCTTCCAGTCATCCCACTTCCCGGAAGGGAATGACCGGAGGTACTTGAACGGGCACTTCTTGCGCCTCACAAAGTAGTAGAAGCCAAGGTACTCGTCGCTTCGGCCGGTGGTTTGGACGGTGAAGAAGGTTCGGAAGAGCTCGATGCAGGGAGGGATGCCCACCCACATCTCGCAGAAGTGGACAAAGATGGACACAAGGAGAATGGAGTGAGGGCCAAGGTGGTATAGCTGCAGACCATAGAAGTCCAGCAGCATCAAGAAGAAAGAAGAAAACGGTGGGATCAGCCCCACCATGGCGTACGAGGAAAAATACACCATCTCGCCGGAGTGCTCCTTTTTAAAGGGAAGCTATCCGCCGGCTCGGACCGAACGGTTGAAGAAGTCTGACGACCACCCCATGAGGGCTCGGACCTTCTTCAGATCGCTTTCCGTCTTCAAACGACTCTCACGCAGACCCAACTCCATCGCAGCACAGTTAGGCAAGAGAAGAGGAGCAAGGTACAAGTCGGGAGTTTTGAGCGCAAGAACAGATGGGAAGCGTAAAGAACTCCCGACGGTGCGCTTTCCTTCTTAAGTAAGCCCTCGCAACGCTTGGATGGAAACTGCAGGAGAGTCAAGGATACTACTCAAGAATTCAACCCTGCCGATGACAAGAGGGCCCGGGACCACCCTGACGATCAAGTCGAGGTTCTTACCCAGGCGAACGGTTGTCATCACGAGGCGGGAAACCCAAAGGCGGCGGACTGACAAGGCGCACGGAACCGATACGGTTTTCGTATCGGGAACCAGCGACCTTCAATTGCGAGAGATCCGCACGTCAAAAGATCTTATCTGCCGCCTGAGGTGCGCCACGCGTCGGGATTTAACCGTAAAGCCCCGCCGAAGGCACCTCCGAAGACCCTTGAATATCCAGTTCAAGAGTCACAAGTGTGGACCCACCTCTGGCGGAATGACTTCACCCCGTTGGTCTTCCCCGGAGGTAGGTCCAGGGGGCCACTGTCGGTACCCTAAAAACCATACACCCCTTGAGGTTACAAAGATCTCAAGGGAAGGACATCTACTCAAATTGAAGACCCTCGGGGGCCCACTTGTCAGACATAACCGGACCTGCTTCTCCAACATGGTTAAACCCTAGGTTGCCACGTGTACTGTCAGACCGGAGCTATTACCCGCAAGGGTGAAGCTCCGGGCTAGGTACTGAAACGGCACCTCCGGATTTAACCCCTGACCGAGAGAAGCTCCGGACCTGACACGTGCCAGGTCACCCCGGAGCTTCCCGCTTCCCACAAGCAAGCTCCGGAGCTGCCACGTGTCCATACGTCGGAGCTGGCCGCTTCAAACCTCCGAGAGACATTGTAACGGCTCCGGATCTTCAAAGGACAGCCGCGGACTTCAAGACCCGATTAATTATCATTAATTCCACGTTAATGATACTTAATCGGACGATCTTAACACCTGTAACGGCACTGTCGGAGCCGTTACAGGGTTATTAACAACAATTAATCTCGTGTATCAATACTAGTAACCGCCAGGGCCACATGTCGGGCCAGGCTGACTTGTAACGGTTTGTCCTTGTACTATAAAAGGACAAACCGACGATACACGGGGCGAGAACTCTCGAACGCTCTGAAGCTCACAAGTTAATACAACACACACACACCCGTGGAGTAGGGTATTATGCTCAGGCGGCCCGAACCACGTAAACCACTGTGTCACTCGTGTCCAATCGCGTTTCACCTTCTTGAGTCTCCGCGCGCCCAAACCGAACTACAAACTCCTTCAACACTTTAGTAGTGTCAGGGGATCTGCCGACTCCAACAGTCGACAGCAGTACTACCTGCTATTATTTCTAATTTCTAGGTCAATTCAATATAATCACAGAAGTTAACAATATAATCACAGAAGTAAACAATATAATCACAGAAGTCATCTCATAGAAGTCAATTTCACTAAAACAATATACATATGTACAAGTTACACATACAAGTCAGTCGCAAAGTTCAGGCACATCAGCTACTACACCATCCTCATCAAAGAACACCCCTCTTTTGTGCAAAATTTCGCGACGCACGAATTGACACAGTTCACTGGCAATCTTGTTGGCTCCTCCACCAGGCATACTTCTACAAATCGGCCATTCTTTGTTCACATTCTTCGTGTGCTGCAATGAAACACATAACAAGGTTTATAATGTGTTGGTTTGAACAATCTCAAAGTATAGATCAAAGTGAGAGTATACAAGAATTTATTTGGTATTTTTGGAGCAGTTGTACTATGAGCAATTGAATTTTAAAGTTGGAATCAAAATCTGAAAATAATGTTCTGTTAATATTGAACAGCAGATAATATAAGTATTAAAATACACTAGTTACAATGAAAATGAAACTCAAAAGTAAGAAAATATATTGACATTAAGGAAAACTTACATCCTCACGATTAACTCTATATTCGATGGCGGTCTGAAGATGCTCGCATACATAGTACCTGCATAAGATGCTCTCAACAGGCTGCTTGGGACAAGGATAATATGTTTTAATGTCCAATGTATTTGTATTAGGAGGTCTCTGACTGCAAAGCAGTTACGCGTAAAACCGCCAAGCGTTGTAATACAAGAAATGTCATATAAAACTTGTCAACACATTCTAAATGTGTGTAAATTAAAAGTATTCAATAAACGTACAATTTCAAAATGGAAAAGAAACCTTTGTAACGATCTCGTGGGTAATCGGTTGAGTCCAAGACTGTTGCCAAACCCTGCGTTGGCTTGATGAAGATCATTATGTAGTGTTTACTGCACACGTACAAACACACATGTTACGATAACAGTTAGCAATAATTTCTATTTCAATGTCATGTGTCGAGCTTACTCGAAGTAGTACGGAGCCTTTACGAGGTCCTTGCCATCTTTGACAAAGATAAACATGGTGTGTCCTATGTAAGATGCAACTTCTGTCCTTCTATCCTTGTTTTGTTTTGCGATTGATTTTTCAAATTCTTTTTTTTTTCATGTGCTAGTATTGTATTGAGTCTCGATCCGCCTTAACGTCGAATAGTGTCTTTGCAATCTGCGTAGGGTCAAGGATACCTTTCTTGTGTTCATCTTTTTATTATCCATGTATTGCATCCTATTGAAGAAGTCCAGAATTATTATAGTCTCATGAAATGTGTATGCGTGTAGTAAGAAGCAAATGCAAAATATTAGATGCACTTACAAGCACCAGACGAGTAGCGGGTTGACTTCGAGCATGCCTCGATGGAAAAGGACATGTAGATCGTCAACGAAAAAGGCTCGTTTATTTGCTCCAGTGCTCCAGAATGCATCTTGTGCCACACGAAATGTGACGTAAGAAAGTTTATATTTTGTGCTGGCAGTGATGTACCATTTGTGCATTCTTTTGAGTAGGATAGGTTGTTTGCTATGTTGTACCTATGTCATGAATGGCTTCCCATTCACATATTTAAGAGAAACATCCTCAAGCTTGTATATTTGAACTCCTGGTTTAAGTAAAGTTGTTCACTCATTATACATGACACCGTCTTCCTCCAACTCCTCGATATCTTCTAATGCTGGTCATGAGAAGAACGAGATGCACTCAATTTTCTAATATTTTCCTTCATATTTTCCAAATACTTTGACACTTCTGATGAAGGTTTCTTATTTTCATATGAGCTAACTTTGATAGGCACTGATGATCGAGGAGTAGTCGTCGGAAGTTAGACACTGGCTTGTTGTTGAACCTGTTGTTCAACTGATTGCTCTTTACTCCCAACAGCTGGCTCTAGTACTACTTCAAGCTATTGCTCAACTGGTTGCTCTTTACTAACAACAACTTGCTCTGGTACTGCTTGAAGTTGTTGTTCAACTTGTTGCTCTTGGTTATCTTTACTAGTAAGGTTACTATCATCCTTGCTGACACATAGGGGGAGTGGATCTTCCTAGACCGAGAGTGGATCTTCCTGGACTTCCGCCTTAGAATATGGAGTTGTAGTATTTTGAGATGCGACTGGGCTAGAAGTTGGCTGATCGTCCAACATGATATCTCTTCGGTGCCAAAGGATTAATTGGTTGACAGCCTGCCCCAGAGTCGCGATCCCCTCATGTGTGATGTAGTCTATTTCATTATCTTTATAATAATTATCAATGATCTGAAAGAACTTGCACCACACCATAATACAACGGAAGTGGATTACCGTTGAAGTCACGATCAGGCTTTTCCATAGCAGTGGCAACCGGTTTGGTTTTGTTCCCTGCTCTGCCGATCGGAACAAGAAGATGACAAAATCTATCCTTAGCAATATCATCGACAACGAACTTATGGGTTGACCCTGAGCCTAGCACATAACCTATGCTGCTAGGGTAGGCTGTTGGAGATACCAATTGCTCCTTTGGCATGGGAACCATCACTCTACTCGGTGCCACTAATTGTCCCAATTGTCAAAGTTGTTCCATTATTTCTTGCACATTTTCCTTGACCTTTTGAGCAATCATTTCATCAAGTGTTTTCTTGAACTTCTCACGTCTTCTATATGTCTCTTTATCTTTTGGGAAACCATCTAGCCAAGACATTTGAGAAGAAATTGCTCGAACCCGTCCACTGTGTTCAGAGTTTCCTAGGATAGCATTAAGTTGGTCATTCTCCCTCTTCGATTTGAAGAGACTCTTATGTTGCTTTTCAATTACATCTTTCATTTTTTCCTCTACTTCATTCTCTTTGTCGGGCTTTTCAAGTTTGCCCTCGTTGGTCAAACCTGACCCAGCAAAGACCCACCGCTGAGTTCTCTCATCGCAGCCTTCTAATGAGTGAGGATTGCCTTTACTGTTAATTTCATATAATATCTCATTCCATTTCTAGACTTTGGAGGCATATCTAGCAGACCCCAAGCGATGATGGTATTTGTTCTTTTTGGCAAACTCTGACCTAGTTGCATTTAGGGCTTTAGCATCATGTGTGGTCTTTTGACGAACAAATTCTTGCCACTGAGCTTGTGTGATTTTTCCCATCTTCCTCGGGCTAGGGACCTTATCTGCCTTAACATAAGCATTCATTTCACTCCTCCAGCCACAAAACTTCTTGCCGAAAGAGACCAATGTTGCTTTCTTTACAGCTTCCTCCATGCCTTTTGGGAACTTGAATTGTTTCTTTATCCTTTCCCACAACTCATTCTTGGTCTCCTCACATGGTTATTCAGTACCAACCGTCTAAAAAGATCTTTATGTAAGCTTAATTAATATTCTTGATTAAATGTGGGTCATTTAAAAAGCCCAAATTCCACTTTCTTGTAATATGCTTGAGTATTAAAAGTTGCCATTAAATTTCACTTCATAAATCCTTTGAAATTGGTCAAAACATAAAAAACAAATAACAATTGCTATTTGTCATTTTTCTATCTTGATGAATATAATGATTTTTTCATTTAGTTTTTCAATGGACCTTTTTAGTCATCATACCAAACTCTGAGTTTTTCAGATTTTTAAATTTTTTTTGAATCAATGTGTGTTCAAAATTTGATGAATGCCTCATATGTATATGAGCATTTTTTTAGAATGATGGATAATTTGAATTTTGACATGTTGGAATGCTTTAAAGAATTAACAGAATTCATACATGTATAAATAAGATAAATTTGTTCATACAAATAGATTTCAATGAAGGATCCCTTTTTTTGAAAGATACAAAAATGTGAATAATATGTGAGTATAAATTAATTTGATATTTACCAAAACATTACAATGTTAGTTGTACAAGTTTTAAAATATTTGGTCCAGGTGGTACATGTTAATTTTTGAAAAATATAGAAGAAAGAATTATCGAATTTGGACTCAACTTGCAGGATCTATACAAGTTTGAGTATTTATATTGGAATCTAAATAAAAAAGAAGCAAGGGAAAAGAAAATTCAAGAACACGCTCGGGTCATTATCGCAGGCGGTTGTTAGTGAAGAATCGCCTATGAAGAAGTTAAAAACCGCCTGAAAAAAACCGCCTGAACTTTTTAATTTTTATCACAGGCGACTGTGAAAACCAATGCATATATAGAGACCCCTCGGGCACCACAGAAAACCGAACCCGGGAGATTTTCCATCCACACCACCAGACTGCCAAAATTTTGCAACGTGCGCGGGCCGGTACTGCATTCATCAGTTGATCAAGCTCCGAACAGAGAAAGTGTTAGAAGAGACTTCTTCTTCACTTTCATGTTTTCAGTTTGCTGTCCTTTTTTTCAGTTTCGTTTTGTTGAGTTTGCATATGCCTACAGCCCCCCCCCCCACCACCACTTGAGATTTGTAGTAGATTTGAAGGATTAAAGGTTGAAAGATGTAGTTGAGTCTCCCCTTGAGCTCACCCATGAATTTTATAGAACAAGAAGTAGATTTGAAGGATTAAAGGTTGAAGATGAATACAAGCACATCACGTGTTCGATGAAATGTTTCAATGAATAAGCCTTACTTCAAAAATCCATTATGGCCACTAGGAAGCTGAGAAAATTATGAAACAAATTTTCTTGGAACCCTTATGAACAAACCTACATGATACCAGTATTCATTCGTATGATACAGGCTTTTATGTCTCTGTAAATTCATTTTATAGAAGACCTTTAGGGAATATATGTGGCCCAATTTTGTAAATCTTATAAAAATTATGTTATTGAAGCATGGATTGTCGAGCGTGGATGTATAACATGTCAAGACCCGATCCTATGTACATTCATAATGTTGCAAATTTTATTGAAGCATCCAAGAGACATGAGAAGTTGCAAAAGATAGATGACATATTATGTCCATGCATCGACTACGAAAATAAGATTGCTTCGATAGATACTATAGTATCCAATCTCATTTGGTGAAAAGAGGTTTAAAAAAAACTACACAATATGGACAGAGCATGGTGAGTTAAATACACATGAAGTGGATAAAGTTGATGAGAGAGGTTCAGATGACGATAATATTCATATGGATGATGGTAGTGACAATCAAGATGGTGATGATGATGATGAGTTCGATTGTGAGGAGATGTTGCGTCACATTGAACCATATGTATTGACTTCTATGGGAGCAAGTAAAGGTTTAAGTAAAATGGAGACATTGCAGAATGTGGCAATGGAGCTTTTATATGATGAATCAAATGGTTGTGATAAAGAGTTTACTATATTGTGTGCAGTCCTAGAACTACTAAAGTTGAAAGTCACACACGGATGGTCCGATTGTAGTTTCACTGATCTTTTGAATCTTTTGGCAGAAATTCTTCCAAATCCAAATAAATTGCCTAGAAGCACTTATGATGTGAAGAAACTTCTTTGCCCGATGGCACTAGGTGTGACAAAAATACACACTTGTGTGAACCATCATCTTATGTATTGCAAAGAGCATGAGCTCGTAACTAGATGTCCCATCTGTGGTGTCAGTTGATATAAGAGAGACTACAATCATCAGTATGTTAACAACATGAAAAAGTCTCAGAAGAAAAGGAAGTTCATTATTGGTCCTGAAGGTGACGATGACGATACTTCTGGCGATGTAGATGGGAAGAATAGAAGAAAAAATCTTGCCTTGGTGATGTGGTACCTTTTGGAAATTGATAGCTTATAGTGTTTGTTCTCAAACCCTAGGGAGGATGAACTTATGCATTGCCATTCCAAGTAGCGCAAGAAGAATGAAAAACATATTCGACACCCTGGTGATGCAACACAGTGGAAAATTTTTGATATTCAATATCCAGAATTTGCAAAGGAAATTACAAATGTAAGGTTTGCCTTGG
The DNA here is from genome assembly GCA_036927565.1 of Tuctoria greenei. NCBI lineage: Eukaryota > Viridiplantae > Streptophyta > Magnoliopsida > Poales > Poaceae > Tuctoria > Tuctoria greenei. The sequence continues at coordinate 57,392,432 of JAYESD010000010.1, forward strand.
GTACAGACGGAATGAATTTGTTTGGTGAAAAAAGGAGCATACACAGCACATGGCCCGTGGTCTTAACAATGTACAACCTACCGAAATGGTTGTGTCACAAAAGGAAATATATCTTGTTATCTGTTCTTATCCAAGGTACGAAACAACCTGGTATCGAAATTGATGTGTTCGTGGAACCTTTAATGGAAGATATGGCAAAATTGTAGAATGAAGGGGTACGTACATGGGATGAGTACAGGCGGGAGTACTTCACGCTAAGAGCAATGATATTCGTTACCGTGCATGATTATCCTAGACTGTTTACATTATCGGGGGCAAATGAAAGGGTACAAAGGTTATGTAAGGTGCATGGATAGAACTGGATTTCTATATCTCACTTCATCCAGAAAGACGGTGTACATTAGACACCGGCGGTTATTGACAGATACACACAAGTATAGGAAGATGAAAGAACAATTTGATAACAAAATCGAAAAAGATACTGCACCAAAACCTTACATTGGAGAACTCGTGTTCAAAATGGTCAAGAACATTCACATTGCTTTCGGTAAGGGCAAAAAATGTAAAGGAACAAAGAGAAAGAAAAGTACATCTTCGGGTGATACAACTGACATGGCTTTCAAGAAAAAAATCAATTTTTTTCAAGTATCTTCCATATTGGAAGAATCTGGAATTTTGCCATAGTATTGATTTGATGCACGTTATAAAGAATGTATTTGACAGCATCATTGGGACCTTGTCGGACATGCTGAGGTAAAAAAAGGATGGATTAAATTCACGTATGGACCTAGTAAATCTTGATATGAGACCAGAGCTTCATCCAGTAGAAAAGGCGAACGGGAAGCATTACCTTCCCCCAGCCAGTTACAACTTGACGCTAGAAGAGAGAAGAGCAATTTGTGAATGCTTGCGTGGGATCAAAGTGCCCACGAGTTTCTTATCCAATATCCGCAAACTAGTCTCGATGATAGTGTTCATTGCCATTGCAATAAGAGTCATCAAACCTGAGCATATAAAAGTTTTCATCACACGTTTGTGTTACTTCTTCAATGCAATATCACAAAAGGTGATAGCACATGAAGATTTAGACTATCTGAAAACATACATCATCGAGACTATGTGCAATCTTGAGATGTGTTTCCCACCATGCTTTTTTGATATGCAAGTACACCTAATCATACATGTTGTTGATCAGATAAAAGCATTGGGGCCACTATATTTACCTCATATGTTTTTGTTGGAGAGATATTTAGGAGTATTAAAAGGTTATGTGCGGAACTGTGCTCACCCAAAGGGTTTCGTTATGGAGGATACACCCCTGAAGAAGGGATTGAGGGTTGCACTGATTGCATCAAAGATGGAAAACCGATAGGTGTGCCTATACTAGTGCATGAGGGTAGACTACGTGGGAGAGGCAAAGTGTGTGCTAAATCATTATCGTTCAAGATTACAGGAATGTACATCGTGCACATTTTGGTGTACTACAACAGCTTGCAATAGCTGAATCATACATCGAGGAACACCAAATTGAGCTTCACAAAAAAAACCAAGACCGCACAGAGGATTGAATCATTAAAGAGCACAGAAGATATTTCACTTAATGGTTAATGGACAAAAATATACCATACAAAAACTCTATAGAAAAGGAAACAATGAAGAATTTAGCTTTTGACCCATTTGCTTTGGTGAAATCATGGCAAGCATATGACATCAATGGTTACACATTTTACAAAAAAGAAAAAGACGGTAAGAGTGTTGCACAAAATAGTGGTGTTCGTATTGAGGCTTATGGTTCACAAGGGCAGAAGACTACATACTTCGGGTTCATAGAGGAAATATGGGAACTCGATTATGGTGAAAGAATGGTAATGCTCGTATTTAAGTGCCAATGGGTCAAACATCCTGATGGTGTGAAAGTGGACAATTACGGGCTGACACTGGTAGACTTGAACAAAGTGGGTTATACAGATGATCTGTGTGGTTCTCGCTGATCTTGTTGCACAAGTTTTTTATGTACAAGATCCAAAAACTGAGAAGATGCACGTATTTGTTTCTGGAAATAAAAATATTGTTGGGGTTGATAATGTGGGAGATAATGAAGAGGAATATAATCAGTATGAAGAGATGTACCTTTTCATTGAACTAGAAAACATCAAGCGCATAGAGAGTAGCATTAAAAAGGATTTGAAACACTATATGCCAGAAGATGTCAATGCTAGAAAAAATGTATGATATATATTGTATATATTTGTATCCTCTGAAATCAACTTAGAACAATGCTCCATTTCAGCTTTAGATAGCATGTTTCTAACATTACTAAATTCAGCTTCTGTAGAGAAGACTAATTTGGACAAGTTATCCTTTTCGGCTTGTTGACTACCATATTTATCACCTTCACATGTTCCATAAGTTATCAAATTGTATGTGTATATAAATTTCTTCTTACCTATGATGATCAGGCTTGCCTTCCAACGGCTTGGTTCCAAACAACATCTAGAAGCACAACTCTTGAAGCTCCTGTCAAGTTAATCCCTTTCACAACAAGCTCTTGTAGATGCAAGTAACACCCGGGACTCATCATTTGGATTGTTAAAAGATTCAATTGAAGTCTGACGATACTTCCCATCCATTTGAGGGCTTGTTTGGATAGGAGTGGATCCACTTCAATATAAGTGGATTGAGGTGGATTGAGGAGGAAATTAGTTCATTCTCCACTCCAATCCACTTCAATCCAATTAGATTGAGTACACCCAAACAAGTCCTGAAAGATTTATTTCTCTTCTCTCCATTTTAAAAACTTACGAAGATGCTACTTTATCAGTTCTAATGGATGAATATATTGACTACAAATCAGTACCATCTCTCTTAGTGCTTCACACAAGCGACGAAGTGAACAACTTCAATCACAAATCTTGTTTGTACCCTTTTCATAGGAATTTGACCTTAATCTTTCAAGCATAGATTTATCAATAAGTTAAGTTCACTCATCAGACATGCTAATGGTGGTTACAAGTGAAGGGTGTGTTGAAGCTAACAAAATCTCAACGGGGCTGAAGATAAAGAGATCCTGCAAATGAGTGGCAATGTCCAGGTTAGACAGCATGAAGCTATGATGTTCAAGGTTGCCATCATAGCTTCAGGCTGTCTAACCTGGACATTGCCACCCATATGCAAGATCTCTTTATCTTCTGTCCAATTTAGATTTCGTTAGCTTCGGCACATCCTTCGCTTATAACTGCCATTAATATGTGTGGTAAAGAAGCTTCACTTATTGATAAATCTATGCTTGAAAGATTAAGGTCAAATCCCTATGAAAGGGTAAAAACAAGATTTGTGATTGAAGTTGTTTGCTTCCCCGCTTGTGTGAAGCACTAAGCGACTAGGTACTGATTTTTAGTCAATATATTTAGACATTGAAACTGAAAAAGGAGCATCTTCCTAGGTTTTCAAATGGATAGGAGGGAAATAAATCCTTCAAATGGATGGAAAAATTCTTCCAAGGGATCGTTAGGCTTCAATTGAGGCTTTCAACAATCCAAATGATGAGCCACGGGTGTTACTTGCATCTACAAGAGCTTGTTGTGCAGGGATTAGCTTGACAGGAGCTTATCAGCATCACAGGTGGTTCTTAATTAACAAGAAGCATGTGAAAAAATGACTTTCCCCAGACGGTTCTTCAATAAAAATTGCTTGTGATGATTGAACTAGTACATACGGTTCTTAAACAATGACTGCCTGTGAAAATCATGTATTTACCCAGGCGGTGGTTAATTAAGAACTGCCTATGAAGTTTGTTAGACTATAGGCGGTTCTTAATTAATAGCCACCCGAGAAAATCATGTATTTAGCTAGGCGGTTCTTTTTTAAAATCTGCCTGTGATGTTCTGTCATCACAGGCGGTTATTGTATCATTTGTCATCATAGTCGCATTTTTTTACGGACCACCTGTGTTTGAAAAATCGAGGTGCCTGTGAAAATGGTTTTTGTAATAGTGATTGAGATCTTCACAGACACAAAGGGTCAACCATGTTTTTCCCCACGCTAGCAATTTTTCCACCTTGTACTTCTCAACCGTGCATCTTCCCAAGCCCCCCCCCCCCTTGCCTGGAGCGTCTCCACCCAGATGCGGTCATGCCTCTGCCTGCATCGCCACATCTTGCCTGCATGTCGTCACCTTTCGCACCCACCTCCACGCTGATAGGGGAAACTCTAGTGGTGGTTCAATCTTCATGGTAGTAGGTGCGAACAAATGATAACTAGATGAAATTCAGCCAGAGTAACTAGTTTTTTACCTGTCAGTGTTTGATGTGACCAACTAACGGGAAAAGAAACACTGAAACCTTAAGGATTTGGACTCAATCTCCAAACAACCGCAGAATCACAAAATCGTAATAACTGGCTATATAACCACCAAGATTGGGTGTGAGCAAGCGAGGGGGAGAGTGGCATTGAAACTTTGAGGACTTCGACTCCATCTCTGGACAATCGCAGAACCACCAACCGGAATTAATCCACACAAAAGGACTTAAACCAAGAGCACGAATTAGGGGATTCTAGGGAGATCTCTTCACAAATTCAAGAAGACCAAATGTATGCAAGAGACTCAGCAGCTCGGCTCTGATAACATACTTGTTTATCAAATCATCAAAGATTATTTTTTCAGTAGCACATCAGTGATATTTATACTAGGAACAATCATTCTAGCTAGGTGTGAACTAATGTCACCATGTTGGGAGTTCGAAAGCCAACTGGTGAAGAATTCACAAAGTTGTCTTTAGTTTGCATGTGTCTTCTCGCCTTCTGCACAGTCATCGACAATTTGGTCATAATTCCTAATTGGGAGTCCAAATGATGCACCGCTTATTATGTTAGAAAGAAAACTTGATAACCTTTCCAAACACGTGTATTATGAACCTTGGAACATGATAGGTTTGTAAAGAAATGCACCTGAAGTTGAAGCTCTTGCATTATAAAATTAACTTTTGTCCGTATAACTCCTCATTCCGAACAAATTTTAGTAACCAATATGTTGTTTTTTTCGTTCTATGTAAGGTTGTATATCATTCAAAGATACACCACTTATGCTATTAATGTTACAGACGAAACTTCATTTGTACCTTCAAGTAGCACTGGTGCTAGTCAAGGTGATGGTGATGGTGAGGGAAAGAGTGAAGGTGAGAGCGAAGGTAGCCAAAATGGCAAACCCATTTATGAAAGAAGCCAACTCCATATTCTTCGAAGAGGGGAAAGACTTAGATATCAATGCTGTCGGTACCCTGGATACCAGGTACCCCTGGTACTATGGATAAATTCATGGAGTTCCGTCCTCCAATGTTGGAGACTTTTGAAGGCAACACGTGTCCCGCAGCTTTGGGCCTGCCTCTCTCGTTTGGGTAGCTCTAGAGCTACCACGTGTCATGCAGGGCCGGACCTACCTCCCTTCACAGAGAAGCTCCAGTTCTGCCACGTGTCCAGTAGCTCCGGACCTAACCCCCAGTAGAGGGAAGCTCCAGTGCTGCCACGTATCAAGTATCTCCGGACCTGCCTCCCCGCAGAGGGAAGCTCCAGAGCTGCCATGTGTTAGACCTCCGGAACCAAACCTGCAATAGGAAGACACCTAGATCTCCAACAGCACAAACATTCAAGAGGATATTAAACAACCGTTACAAGACCTGGTTAACGCGTCATTAATGATTTATTAATGAAGCATGATCAGAGAGTTATCAAGACTGATAATGTCGCCATTAAGGCACGTTATCAGTCTATTAATCACCCATAACATCAGTATATCATGTATAGGGTGTTAATGACAGTCGGGGCCACTTGTTGGGCCAGGCATACATTGTAACGACCAATCCTTAGCATATAAAAGGGTTGCGCCATACAGGTTTGGCTAAGCAACCTGCTGGAGGAAATACCTCTAACGTGCAGCAGCCAGCCAACACTGTTGTTCTAGCAGGTGTTGCCGCACCACTCCCACCACCTGCACCAGCAAACAACGTTGGACAACAGGATGGTGAATTTGCGTCAGTCACTTCATCGACCAACAACCCACAGAACACGCTGAACGCAGCACGGACTCTACTTTAGTGTCCTCCAGCGCCAGAAGCTTATCTGGCTGCTATGGAGCAAAGGCACACAAATGTTGAGCATTTGGTTGTAGCTGCAGCGAATGCGATCAGTGTCCATGGTCCGCCCCACGCTGTGTAGGCACCTACTCGGAACAAGCCCTTGTTTGGTAGACTTGGTCCTCAACCATTGCAGCATAGGAGACGTGTCCCCTCCCAGCAAGTGATGTCACTGCCCTCCGGATCTCGACGCACTCATAAGGCGTCGAGGCTCTCTACATGAGGCACGACGGCCACGTCCATATCAAGTGCGCTCGCGAGAGGCGAGAGGCTTGAGGAAACCCTTCTCCACTCGGAGTGGGTGGTGGCTGCTCGGCCCTTGCCATGCATCTTCGCATGGCTTATTGGCAACCCAAGTTCTAGCCTCATCTGCCAGAGAAATACGACAGGACAGTCAACCCCGTCAAATTTTCAGATTTACTCCACTGCCATCCTCGCAGCTGGAGCTAATGAGGTTGTGATGGCTAACTATTTCCCTGTGGCTCTAACTGGGACTGCAAGATCTAGGTTCATGAGTTTACCTCTTGACTCCATTTATAGTTGGAGGAACTCTGTCACCAGTTCATCGCCAACTTCGAGAGCTCCTACACCCGTCCTGGCACTGAGCTGGATTTGTTCGCCGTACAACAAAAGGCGGGAGAGTCGCTGCAATCATTCATCCAACGGTTTTCTCAGGTACGGAATATGATTGCTTCTATCTACAATGCATCTATAGTTTTTGCATTTCAACAGGGAGTTAGAGACAAGAAGATGCTGGAGAAGCTGGCAACCAAAGATGTCAGCAGTGTCATGGAGCTCTTTAGCGTGGCAGACAAATGTGCTAGGGTTGCGAAGGACCGAGAGATGCACTCCAAACCAGCTGTGAAGGTTGGTAAATCGTCCTCCAAGGATGAAGCTACTTCCTCGGGCAATGGAAAAAGGAAGAAGAAGTCCAATGGAAAGAAGAAGTCATTGGCTGACATGCCTACTGCTGTTGTTGCTGCAGCTCCTGGTGGTCGGCGGCCACACCTCAAAAAACGACCCCGACCATTGTCTGAGGATGGCGACGGTGAGAAGATGTGGTGTCTGATCTATAAATCAAACATCCACAATATGGAAGACTGTTGCGAGGTCAAGCAGTTTGTCAATCGCAACAACAAGCACCAAGAAAACCCCTTTCCGCCAACGGGAGGGGAAACAGAAAGTCAACGAAGCTCCATCTGATCAGGAGCTAAGCTTCAAGGACGTTAAGAAGTCTCTAAAGGTCGTATGCAACACCATTGACGATGACTCTGATATCTCCGATAACGAGCGTCGGAAGACTCTCCATATGATATATGGAAGGTCTTGGGATATTACCTTATCCTCAAGACAATGCGTCAGGAGATGGCTGCTGCAGCTCCTACCGCAAAGGCAGAACCTCATTAGAAGTGTATGGATACTGCCATCACCTTCGATGCTTTGGATTGCCCGAAGAACATGACTAGAGCTGGTCAATTGCCTTTGATGGTCTCTCCTACTATCAACAACATCCAAATCTACCATATCCTAATGGGCGGAGGTGCGGTGCTCAACCTCCTCAGCTTTGCAGTTTTTGTGAAGCTCTAGATCAGCCTATTGAACCTTAGGCCCTCACGTCCTTTCTCGAGAGTAGGTCCGGGAGCCATCACTCCTCTCAGATCAGTTACACTTTCGGTGACCTTCGCGACTCGGGACAACTATAGGTCCGAGAAGCTCGTGTTTGATGTGGCACACATCAGCCTTACCTTCAACGCCATCATAGGCAGGACAGCCCTGTATAGGTTCATGGTTGTAGCACATTACGGCTATCTGGTGTTGAAGATACCAACTCCTTCAGACGTCCTTCGAATTCGTGGGGATCGCACTGCTGGAGTCACTGCGCTAGAAGACCTTCATGCACTTGCAATGGCGCAAGAAGAAGAATCTGGTAAGGAGCGACCAGCTCAACAACCTTCGATCTAGCGTTAGTGTGGCTCAACTTCTGAACCTCGTGTGCAACCAAGCAACGACACCGACATGCCCATCAAAGTCGTCCAAATTGGTTCTGATGCTGCCCAGACCACTCGTATATCAGGAGGTCTGGACGACAAATAGGAACTCACGCTCGTTACTTTCCTCCAAGTTGATGTCGACGTGTTTGCATGGCAACCATCACAGATGCCTAGGATCCCCAAGGAGGTGATCGAGCACAGCCTGAAGATATACCCTAATGCACAGCCAGTACATTAGAAGCCCTAGAAGCAATCTGTCAAGCGGCAAAACATCATCAGACATGAAATCAAGAAGCTGCTCGATGCTGGTTTTATCTGAGAGGTTCACCATCCTCGGTGGCTAGCAAACCCAGTCGTTGTACCAAAGGCCGGCGGGAATCTTCGGATGTGCATCGACTACACCACTTTGAATAAGGCATGCCAAAAAGACCCATTTCCACTTCCTAGAATAGATCAGATAGTGGATTCTACTTCCAGGTGTGAATTACCATGTTTCCTAGATGCATATTTTGGTTATCATCAGGTTCAATTGTCTAGGGAACATGAATAGCATATTGTGTTCATTACAGTGGATGGGTTGTACTGTTACACTGCCATGCCTTTCCATCTCAAAAACGCTGCTTCAAATTTTGTGCGAGCCATGCACAAAAAGTTTGGAGAGCTCATTAAGGACTTGGTGGAGGTCTATGTCGATGACATCGTCGTCAAGGTGAAGAATAAGGAATCACTCCTTGACAATCTACATGTCGTCTTCTACAAGCTGAGCTTGACGCGTACGAAGCTCAACCCAGACAAGTGTGTCTTCGGGGTTAACTCCGGAAAGCTCCTTGGTTTCTTGGTGACTCACCAAGGAATTGAGGCAAATCCACCCAAAATCAAGGCCATTGAAGAGATGCAGCCTCCAGCCTGCATCAAGGACGTCCAAAAGCTAAATGGGTGTCTAGTTGCGCTCAGCTGGTTCATCTCAAGGTTGGCAGGCGGGCGCTTCCCTTCTTCAAATTATGGAGGAAGTTCGGACCATTCCAGTGGCCTGAAGAAGCGGATAAGGCATTCTGGGAGCTCAAGTAGCTCCTCACCACACTACCAGTTTTGGTAGCTCCAGAACTTAGTGAGCCTCTTCTGCTTTATATTTTGGCAACTATGGAGGTTGTCAGCATGGTTCTATTTGCGGAGAGACCAGAGCCATCATCATCTCAAAAGCCTAGACCCCTCTGCGAGGGTCCGGAGCTACCAGAAGGCGAGTCTGGGTCCCAGTCCCCAGGCACGGATCCTAGAGGCAAGATGTGTGTGGATCAACCTCTCTCAACCGAGGGTGTTCCTGCAGTTAAAGAAGAAGGTCTGGACCCCTCCGAGAAGGTCTGTCCTGAACATGAAGAAGCTTCGGACCCTTCCGAAAGCATCCGGGTTGATGAAGGGGAAGCTCCAAGCCCTCCAAAAAGGTCCAAGCTGTCCAGCGGCCGGTGTACTTCATCAGCGAAGTACTCCACGATGCCAAGACTCGGTACATTGAGGTGCATAAGCTGCTATATGCATTTCTTATTGCCTCAAGGAAGCTTCGTCACTACTTCCAAGCCCACAATATATCAGTGGTAACCTCTTATCCATTTCGCGCTATTTTACACAATCCAATTATATAGAAAATGTCGCCAAGTGGGCAGCAGAGTTGGCAGAATTTGACCACGAGTTCCTACCATGACAAGCGATCAAGAGTCAAGCATTGGCAGACTTTGTGGCGGAATGAAATCCGTGTTCATCAAGTCTGGAGGGTCCCGGTGAGCAGAAGCTGGAACCCAAGCTCCTGGTCTTCGCTGAGCCTCACGAACTCTCTAATTCGACAGCTCCGTGCAGAAGGAGGGGGACAGAGCTCTAATACTTCTCCTCACTCCAACCGGAGAGAAGGTCATGTACATGGTGCGTCTTGATTTTAAGGCAACCAATAAAATGGCAGAGTACGAAGCTCTCATCTACGGACTCATGGTGGCGCTGTCATATGGTGTCCAGCAGCTGCCAGTGAAGGTTGACTCGCAACTCATCTTCTAACAAGTCAAAGGTGAATGTAGTTGCAACAACTCTCAACTTGCTGCTTATTTACTTGAAGTCTAGAGGCTGTAGAAGGACTTCCACATCATGGTTCTTTGTCATGTCTAGCGTCTTAACAATGCTGAAGCTGACGATCTCTCAACGAAGGCTTCAACGGGAGCTCAAGCACCCAACAGAGTTTTTTTCAGGAGATTGTCAGAAGTTGCCGCTAAGCCCAATGAACTATGTGATGACGATGAGACCATAACCTCGAAGCTGGTGGTCTCGGTGGCCCTATTACCATGGAGCCCACCAAGGATCGTAAGCGCCGCATGAAGCTCTGAGCAACCCAGCGCGCAAGATCTAGAAGCTCAAGTTAGCTCCAATGCATGGATCTTGGAGATCTGGAGCTACTTGAAGGATAATATCCTTCCTGAAGAAGGTGCTTCCGCTGAGCGAGTTGACAGATTGGCTAAAAGATACACATTGGTAGAAGGGGATCTCTACCGACGTGGTGCCAACGGCGTTCTAATGTGGTGCATTTCTCGAAAAGAAGGCCGTGAACTACTCGTGGAGACCCATGTAGGCGAGTGTGGGAATCATGCATCATCCCGCACGTTGGTTAGTAAGGCCTTTGGGAATGGTTTTTATTGGCCTACAGCACTCCAGGATGAAGTTGAGACTGTAAAGAAGTGTGAAGTGTGATGTTTCATGCAAAGCAAATTCACACACCAGCTCAGTCATTGCAGATGATACTTCCCACGTGGCCATTCGCTGTTTAGGGGATGGACATTTTGGGACCTTTCCCAAGAGCCGCCGGAGGTTAGAGGTTCCTTTATGTCGCAATCGATAAGTTCACAAAGTGGCCGGAAGCTACTCCATTTGTGACAATCAACAAGCAATCTGCGATCAAGTTCTTGAAGTCCATCGTTTGCAGATTTGGAGTTCCGAACAGAGTCATCACTAACAACAGAACCCAATTCACAAGTGCAGCCTTTCAAGAGCACTATGAAGATCTCGGCATAGAGGTAAGCTATGCATCAGTAGCTCCCCCGGCAAGCAATGACCAAGCTGAGAGAGCAAATGCAAAGATACTCAACGGACTCATGATGCACACATACGAGCGCTTGAAGAAACATGGCGCCAACAAGATTGAAGAACTTATGTCCATTCTATAGGCAAGCAGGACAACACCTAATCGGGCTACTGGGGAGACACCTTTCTTTCTGGTGTACAGAGCTAAAGCAGTCCTTCCTCCGGAAATCACCATGTGGTCCCTCCGAGTCTGGACCTTCGATGAAGCCACGCAGTACAAGCTCCGCCATGAAGACCTGGACCTCGTCGATGAGGGAAGGCACCAAGGAGCTACTCGGAATGCACGATATCGCCAAGCGCTTCGGCGCTATCACCAAAGGTATTGCACAACTGGCAGGTAGAAGAAGGCAATCTGGTGCTGCGGAGAATATTAACTCGTGAAGGGATGAATAAACTCTCCCCCATCTGGTAAGGTCCCTTTCCGAGTGATTAAAGTTTCTCGTCCCGGATGTGTCCGCTTGGAAACAGAGGATGGGGCACCGCTTCCCAATCCATGGAACATCGAGCACCTCCGTAAGTTTTACGTTTAGTTTCATAGAGGTGAGTCTGTATTTACACACAATGTACCTTATAGAGTCTATGAACAGAGCCGGGTAGGTACCAGTTAAAAAGCACACTTAACTTGGTCATTGTACTTTAAGTGTGTCTTTACCTTCCCTGGGTTAGAACAAGATGAATAGCACACTTAACCTGGTTCCGTACTTTAAGTGTGTTCTTGTCTCCCCTATTATTCGGACCTATAATGGAATATATTTTGTGTGAAAGTAGACTCCACGTGCATTACTTTTGTGCAAGCTCGTTACTTTTATCATCTTTTCCTTCTTGTCTACAGCAATGTTGTGCAGTCCCTTTGAAGTTTAGTCTTGGATATTCGTGTGATATATAAGTTGTATTGGTAACCTCCTTTTGGGTCCTAGTACTACTAGATGGTGTACTCGCTTGAAAAGCAAAAGCCAATGACAGGTCCAAAGTGCGCTATCGACTTAGTCTGGTCTGGTACCCAAAGTACGCCGATCTACCTATATCCTGTCAGGTCTCAGTAGTGCGTGTCCTGAAGGCATTCGAACCTAAAGGGATATAGCCAGTACACTTATGTTATTCCATTGAGTTCCTTAGGACCCAAATTTCAAAGAAGGATAATAAGCCGCAAATAAGTTATAGACAAGAGGATGAATTTTATTGCTTTCCTTGTTTCTTATGCGCAGGAAAAACGAATATTCATTGGCGATTTGCTCGGTGATGGTGGATTCTGCCGGAGCACTTAGATCCAACAACCCCAAGGGGCCTTCCATCGACGTTCTGCACGTTGACAGTGGGCGCCGTCGAAGCTAAAAAGCTCCAACAACTCCCAGGGGGCCCGCCATCGCTGTTCTAAAGCATTGATAGTGGGCATCGTCGAAGCTCTGACAAGTCCCAGGGTAAAAGTGCATCAAGGCACCCCTTGTGGGTTTTGGTTGATTAATGACAGGCAAATGAGATCCTAACAAAATTATTGAGATGAGCGCAAGTTTTAAAGAGATTAGAAGGAAATCACAAAAAGAAAGGAGAATGAGGATCCAAAAGGAAAAGAGCTCAAGACTTGAAAAGAATAGATTTATTTTGTAAGGAGTGTGTTGGAGAAACACACCCCAAGAGCTGAAGTGAAAAAGATTGCACTCACTGCACACAAATATCAAGAAGAGCGGACTAGTCCGATATCCACCAAACTAGTCCGAAAACTCTCTGACTAAAATCGGACAAGTCCTCCAAGTGCGGACTTGTCCACAATTCTACACTTTTTCGCCACATAGGACAAGTCTGATATCCACCGGACTAGTCCGAAAAGTCTCTGACTAAAATCGAACAAGTCCTCTAAGTGCGGACTTGTCCATAATTCTACACTTTTTCACCACACCGGACAAGTCCGATATGCACCGGACTAGTCCGAAAAGTCTCTAACTAAAATTGGACAAGTCCTCCAAGTGCGGACTTGTCCTCAGTTCTACATGTTTCACAACACCGGACAAGTCCGATATACACCGGACTAGTCCAAAATCTTTCTGACTAGGATCGTACTAGTCCGCACCTTAACAGACTAGTCGGGAATCAATCAACACTTAGGGTTTTTCACAAACACACACTAGAATGGTCCGGTGTCCACCACGGACTAGTCCGGACATCGCAAACCCTAATGGTAACTTTTGGAAACCCAAGTATAAAAAGAGGTGCACGGCCACACAACAAACTCTCTCGACTACCTGCGCCGACACACCTCCCAAGAGACCAAAAATACTTCTCTCCACTCATTATAAACCTAAAATGATCAAATCTTTGAGGATTAGGAATTGGACAAAGGAGAGAACTTGTTCTACACGATCTTGAGCTCTTGGATTTGATCTCTCGCAGATTCTCATTGTTTATTGTACATATTTTGAGTGTGTTTGGTGGTGTTCATTCACTGTAACCTTTGGGAAGCCCTCAACTCGTGAGAAGGGCCCTTGAACGAGTTATTTGCCCCATGTGTGGTTGGTGATTGAGAATCGGCCTCTGTGGTGATTCGACGAGGGAAGGGTTGGTGAAGACCCGGTCCTCCGTGGACTCCTCAACGAGGATGTAGGTTCCTCCGTGGAATCAAAACTCGGGATAAAATCTTGTCTCACGTGTTCTTGATTGACTGTTCCTCATATTCTAGGGTTTGCGTAGTCTTGTACAATTCACTTTGAAAACATCGAAATAAATTTGATAATTGCAATACCTTATTTCATTGTCATAATACACTTAACTTGTCAATTGATTTTAGACTACTCGAATCAAAATTCAAGATCTACTTTGTTTTTCGATTACGTGTATACCGGACTAGTCTGCACCGTAACAGACTAGTTCGGCCTCCCTGTATTTGATCTCGTTGTCAAGTGTTTCAGGGATCGTTAAAAGTTCAAAAAGATTATTCACCCCCCCTCTAGGCTGCATGCAACTGGTATCAGAGCTAAACTCTTCAAGAGAGACTCATCGCTCGAAGAGACGATGTCGAACATCAAGGGTGAACACAAGGACTTCAACAATGAAAAGGGTAATGATGAAAGGAACCAAAAGCTAGATAAACTCCTCAATGCCATTCAAGACTGTGAGGATGATGATGAGGAGATGCTTGAACTCAAGGCTCTTCTACAGAAGAAGGCACTCTCTTCAAAAGTGAAGAAGAAGAAGATTGAAGATGAAAAGAAAAAGGGGAGTAGTCACACAGACTACTCCCGATATCCATTTCACTATGAGCATTTAAATTCTAATAATAGTCATTACTTCTCAATTCCTTTAGGCAAAACACCTTACTTTAGTGGAAGTGACTATTCAATGTGGAGAAAAAACATGAAAATGCACCTTATATCTCTTAACCCAAGTCTTTGGCACATAGTTTGTACAGGGATAGATATTCCAGATGATGAAGAGCTACCTCCAAGTCAAGAGCAAGGTATCCATCGAAATGCTCAAGCCGCAGCTGTAAATACATCATCATTAAGCCAAGACGAGTTCACCAAGGTGGATGGATTCGATATTGCCAAGGAAATATGGGATACTCTCAAAACCACACATGAAGGTGATCATCATCTACGCGAAGCTAAAATTGAGATGATTGAAGGTGAATTGGGAAGATTTGCTATAGAAGAAGGTGAATCACCCCAAGACATGTACAATCATCATCGGAACTTGACGCTTTGCTCTATGATTAGAGAAAGTCCAGGGTATCAAAAAATGACCCTGGACGAAATTATTGGCAAGATCATCATCTTAGAAATGATGGAGAAGGAGGCCAAGCATGTCAAGGAACTTGCCGAACTTACCTCGGCAAAGAAGAAAGGAGTTGCTCTAAAGGAAACCTGCAAGCCCGCATCAAAAGAAGCTCGAGAAGCTCCTGAGGAAGAGGGTGGTGATGATGAAAGCAGTGATATCGATGAAGAAGGCATTATCTTGTTCATGAAAAAGTTTAAGAAAATGAGGAGAAGAAGAAAGGGTGGCAGCTCAAATGAAAAAAGACAAAGGGACAAACAAAGACCCAGGATGAGACATGCATGCTATAATTTTGGAGATTACCATCATTTCATAGTAGATTGTCCACATGAAGATAATAAGAGGAAGAGTAAAGACAAGAAGTCTCAACAAAAGAAAGTATTCAAGAAAAAGAAGCAATATGGCCAAGCACATCTCGGGAAGGAATGGGACTCCAATAATGAGTCCCCATCCGAAGAAGAAGAGGAGATAGCCACAATAGCCATCAAGAAGTATACCAAGAAGTCAACTCTTTTCCCAACCATGGGCGCATTGAAGGACACCGACCACACATGTCTAATGGCCAAGGAAAGAAAAAAGAAAGGTCATAACTAAATCTTCCTCATCGCTTTCTATTACTAGTGATATTAATAATTCTAGTGATGATGAAGACATGCTTAGTGGTTTAGATAAAAAGATTGCTGCTAAAACGAAATTTCTAATGGCTATAATTGTTGATAAGGAGGAGCTAGTCAATCGCCAACAAGATATGATCATTTTCCAAAAGGAGGAATATCTTAAGATTGAAAGGCTCCTTGAGCTTGAAAAGGAGCGAAGTAAATCATTAGAACTTGAGTTAGCTTCAATTAAGGAAGCTTGTTTGAAGTTAAAAGACTTGTCGCCAAGATTTGCGGAGATCGCGTGAAAAGGAAGCTTGATTGAAAGGCTCCTTGTGTGAAAAGGAGCCGAAGCCATCCAGGGTCCTCAAGATTTGCGGAGATCGCGTTGCTGCGATGACGGTCTTAGAAAAGCTCCGAACATTGGCAACGGTCCCAGGACCTATCTTGAGTGATGCTGAGCAAGGTAGGCCTTCGCCAGACCCACGTGCTCGT
Organism: Tuctoria greenei; assembly: GCA_036927565.1. Classification (NCBI taxonomy): domain Eukaryota; kingdom Viridiplantae; phylum Streptophyta; class Magnoliopsida; order Poales; family Poaceae; genus Tuctoria; species Tuctoria greenei. The sequence goes on from JAYESD010000010.1 coordinate 57,408,521, forward strand.
AGCCGCACCGCTGCACCATGAGTATAGCCCTCTGACGATGACGACATACCCATCAAGACAATTCAGATTGGCTCTGATGCGGCTCAGACCACCCGTATCGCGGGGAGTCTGGACAGCAAGCAGGAATCGGCACTCACTACCTTCCTGCAAGCCAACATCGATGTCTTCGCCTGGCAACCGTTGCAGATGTCGGGCATCCCCAGGGAAGTGATTGAGCAACGTCTAAAGATCTACCCCAACGCATGGCCACAACAACAGAGGCCCCATAAGAAGTCCATCGAGTAGCAGAACTTCATCCGCGAGGAGATCAAGAAGCTCCTCGAGGCTGGATTCATACGAGAGGTCCACCATCCCAGATGGCTGGCCAATCTGGTTGTCGTCCCCAAAGCTAGTGGTAAGCTTCAGATGTGCATTGACTACACTAACCTCAACAAGGCATGTCCTAAAGATCCCTTCCCTCTCCCTAGAATTAATCAAATCGTAGATTCAACTTCGAGGTGCGATATGCTATGCTTTCTAGATGCGTACTCAGTGTTCCACCAAATCCCAATGTCTAGAGAAGACGAAGAACATACCACATTTATAACCATAGATGGCCTTTATTGCTATGTCTCCATGCCTTACAGTCCTAAGAATGGCCTCCCCACCTTTGTATGAGCTATGCATAAAACATTCGGGGACCTCATTAGGAACCTAGTAGAGGTATATGTCGATGATATTGTAGTAAAAATCCAGTCCCATACATCATTACTAGAGAACCTTGCCCTAGTCTTTGATAGATTGCGAACCCCACGCACGAAGCTCAATCTCGACAAATGCGTGTTCGGAGTCAAAGTTGGGAAGCTCCTTGGTTTCTTGGTCTCACACCGAGGGATTGAGGCCCATCCAGAGAAGATCAAAGCGGTAGAGCTGATGCGGCCCCCAGCCCACATCAAGGATGTACAGAAGCTTGCAGGGTGTTTGGCAGCGCTCATCCAGTTTATCTATAGGCTGGCTGAGCAGGCCCTTCCGTTCTTCAAGCTCATGCGCCATTCTGGTCCGTTCATCTGGACCAAAGAAGCGGAGAAGGCGTTCCGCGAGCTAAAGCAGCAGCTGACGACGCTGCCAATAATGGTGGCACCAGAGCCCAGGGAGCCCCTGTACCTCTACATCGCCACCACAACAGAAGTGGTAAGCATGGTTTTGATTGCAGAGCGGGCCAGTCACTAGCTGCACTGGCGAAAGGAAGGGGCCCCTGCAGCTGATTCTGAGCCCCAGGTCTTGGAGCTCGCAAGGGGCCCCAGCGACAGAGGAGCCTCTGGGTCCCAGCCCCCAGAGGACGTCCGGGTCCCTCGAGTGGCCCTGGAGCCCAAAGATCCTCTGGGTCCCAGCCCCTAGAGGACGTTCGGGTCCCCCTAGGGGGCCCCGGAGCCCAAGGAGCCTCTAGGTCCCAGCCCCCAGGGGACGTCTGGGTCCCCCTAGGGGGCCCCGGAGCCCAAGGAGCCTCTGGGTCCCAACCCCCAGAGGACGTCCAGGACCCCTTAGAGGGCCCCGGAGCCCAAGGAGCCTTTGGGTCCCAGCCCCCTGAGGACGTCTGGGTCCCCCTAGGAGGTCGCGGAGCCCAAGGAGCCTCTAGGTCCCAGCCCCCAGAGGACGTCTGGATCCCCTAGGGAGCCCTGGAGCCCAAGGAGCCTCTAGGTCCCAGCCCCCAGAGGATGACCGGGTCCCCCTAGGGGGCCCCAAAGCATTTGGGCCCCAGTCCCCAAAGGAAGCACCAGGCCCAGGAGACATGAAATCGTTGGAACTGAAGTAGAAGGAAAAAGATGAGTTGGATTCCCCGGAAAAGTCTCGGACCATCCAACGCCCAGTCTACTTCATTAGCGAAGTTCTACATGAGGCAAAGACAATATACCTCGAAGTGCACAAGCTGCTCTATGTGGTGTTAATCGCATTGAGGAAGCTCCGCCATTATTTTTAGGCACACCGAGTATTAGTGGTGACTTTGTTCCCACTGGGAGCAGTGCTGCGCAGCCCAAACGCAACTGGCAACATCGCCAAGTGGGCGTCTGAATTAGCGGAGTTCAAGCTTGATTTCTTGCCATGACATGCAATCAAGAGCCAAGCTCTGGCGGACTTCATTGTTGAATGGACCCCATCATCGAGCAAACTGGGGGGCCGGGAGATAAGTGAACCAGAGCCCAGGGCTCCGGAACTTACCGGACCTCACTAGACAGTCTTGTTCGACAGATCCTCAAGGAAGCAAGGGGCTGGGGCCGGGGTATTGCTTACCTCGTCAACAGGTGGGCAGTCCAAGTACGTAGCGCGCCTCGACTTCAAGGCCACCAACAACATGGCGGAGTACGAAGCCCTCATATTCGGGCTCACAGCTGCACGAGGTCTTGGTGTCCAGCAGATGCTGGTCAAGGGAGACTCCCAGCTGATCATCAAGCAAGTCCAGGGGGAGTTCTGCTGCAACGACCCGCAGCTTGCGGCATATGTGATACATGTTAAGAAGCTAGAAGCTGGGTTCGAGGCCTTGGATCTCTAGCATGTGCCACGCGTAGACAACTCCGTCCCCGATGCCCTGTCAACCATGGTATCCACAGGAGCCCCCATTCCAAAAGGGTCTTCAGCAGGAGGTTGGTGCGGTCGACCGTTAGGCCAGCGGGGCCTAATGAAGAAGGTGATACCATGCCCACGGAGTTGGCAACCACGGCAGCCCTGCGACCATTTGGGCCACCAAGGTTCTTGAGTGTCACTAGGGATCCCCAATCACCTGGCACCCGAGATATGGAAGTCCAAGACAGTCCCGATGCGTGGATCACGGAGGTGTGAGACTACCTGAAGGACAATCTCATCCCAAAGGACCCAACATCCGCTGAAAGGATTGCGAGGATGGCGAAATGCTATGTGCTGATAGAAGGTGATCTTTGCCGACGTGGTGCCAATGGCATATTACTACAATGCATAACTCGGCAGGAAGGCTACAACTTGCTCGCAGAAATCCACGAAGGAGAGTGTGGGAATCACGTGGCCTCCCACACGCTGGTTGGCAAAGCCTTCCATCATGGTTTCTACTGACCAATAGCACTACAAGATGTCGTCAAACTAGTAAAGAAGTGCAAGGCGTGCCAGTTTCACGCCGAGCAAATCCACACCCCTGCACAGTCTTCAGATGATCCCACCCTCCTGGCCTTTCGCAGTCTTGGGGCTGGATATCCTGGGACCCTTCCCCAGGGCAGTCGTAGGGTACCGGTTCCTCTACGTCGCAATAGATAAGTGCACCAAGTGGCCGGAGGCAGCCCCAGTAATCAACATCAACAAGGAGTCCACAGTCAAATTCATCGAGTCAATTGTGTGCAGGATCGGGGTCCCGAAGAGGATAATAACCAATAATGGGACCCCGTTCACCAGTGCAGCATTGCAAGATTACTGCAAAGACCTTGGTGTCCAAGTTTGTTATGCTTCCGTGGCTCATCCAAAGAGCAATGGACAAGTCGAAAGGGCAAACGCTGAGATCCTAGGGGCCTCAAGATACGCACATATACCAGCTTGGATAAGCATGGTCCCAAGTGGGTCGACGAGCTCCCCTGTGCACTATGGGCAAGCCATACGTCACCTAGCCAAGCTACACGAGAAACACCTTTCTTTTTGATATATGGGGCCGAGGCTGTCCTCCCCCCACAGATAGATTTTGGCTCGTTCAAAGTCCGAGCGTTCAATGAAGCCTCATTGGACCAGCTCCAATGAGAAGACATAGACCTCATCGACGAAGCAAGGAGGCACGTCACCATCTGAAATGCACTTTACCGACAGGCGCTGAGGCGCTACCAAGAGCGGTTGCACGGAGTAGAGATCTCAAGACAGGTGACCTGGTGCTGTGGCACATACTCTCTCGAGAAGGGCCGCACAAACTTTCCCCCAACTGGTAAGGCCCCTTCTGAGTGATACAAGTATCCCGCCTTGGGTGTGTCTGCCTCGCCACGGAAGATGGAGAGCCCCTCCCCAACCCTTGGAACATAGAACACCTCCGTAAGTTCTATCCCTAAGCTTGATTGTAGGATAGTGTAGGAGTGTCATGGTAATAGGAAATGGCATATAGGATAACCAAGCTCTGGGATGGACAGGTCCAGAGTGTTCAGCCGTTTAGCATGGTTCTGTGCCCTAAGCATGAACATTCTACCTCCCTTGCCAATTGGAGTGGGTCATTGATTGTTATAAAGCCGATTCACTCCTATGAACACCAATGATAAGGAAATCACTGTCTTACTATATGATTCCTCTTATGCTCACTTACGTTAGCCTATTAATTTTGCGATCAATCAAACAAGACTCGTCTTCCATACATCGCCTTCATGTATTTGGTAATATCTTTTCTGTATCGCCCCTAGTTGAGTCATGCAACCCTGCTATAGGTAGATGTATTTGGGGTACCTGCACGGTGTCTTGGAACCTCGCGACTACCCTCTTATTTGTGGCCTTGTGGTGCCAAATGGTTCCCTGCGATCGGCCAACGCCGAGCTAAAGGTCCAGAGTGCACAGCATGCTTAGCTTGGTCCTATACCATAAGCGTGTGTGTTTTGCCTCCAAGTGCTCCGGCTAAGTGTCAGGGAGCCAGGACGCTCACAACCCAAATAAGGAGGAAGTCGGACCCTGAGCACCAATGTGCAATATTATTAAAATCCCGTGTACCAGCCCAGAACTATAAGACATGACTATACTTAAGGATAGGAAAATATCACTAGCGAGCAAAAAAAATATGCGCCTCTATTATGTGTGCGGGACATACACAGCATGGTACAACAGAACATCCAGCTCTAGCAACTCCCAGGGGGCCAGTCGAAGACGTACCTACGAAGATGGCGGGCGACGTCGGAACATCCTGTTCCGACACCTCCCAAGGGACCTGCAGTCGACGTCCCGGAACGTCAGCGACAACACCAAGCGCAAATTAGTGAGTAAACTCTCTTGCCCCACACTTGTTGCTAATAGGTTTCTCTTGCGATAGCCTATACACCAGGGGCCTGCCGTTGACGACTTCATGTCGATGGTGGACGACACCGAAGCATCCAGCTCCGACACCTCCCAAGGGGCCTGCTGTCGACGACTTCACGATGATGGTGGACGATGCCAGAGCATCTAGCTCCGGAACCTCCAAGGGGGCCCGCCGTCGACATCTACACAGAGATGGTGGATGACGCCGGAGCATCCAGCTCCGACACCTCCCAAGGGGCTCGCCGTCGACGTTTCTACGCAGATGGTGGGTGACGCCAGAGCATCCAGCTCTGGCAACTCCTAGGGGGCCTGCCGTCGACGTCTACACAGAGATGTGGACGATGCCGGAGCATCCAACTTCAGCACCTCCCAAGGGGCCCGCCGTCGACGTCTACACGAAGATGGTGGACGACGCCGGAGCATACAGCTCCGGCACCCCCAAGGGTCCTGCCGTTGACGTGCCGGAACATCAACGACAACACTAAGCGCGGATAAATGAGTAAACTCTGCTGCCCTGCTCTTATTGCTAATAAGGTTCCCTTGCGATAGCCTGTATACCAGGAGTCTGCCGTCGACGACTTACACGATGGTGGTGGACGACGCTGGAGCATCTAGCTCCGGCACCTCCCAGGGGGCACGCCGTCGATGTTTCTACGCAGATGGTGAGCGACGCCAGAGCATCCAGCTCTAGCAACTCCCAGGGGGCCGGCCATCGATGTACCTACAAAGATGGTGGGCGACGCAGGAGCATCCAGCTCTGGCACCTCCCAGAGGGCCCGCCGTCGACGTACCTACGAAGATGGTGGGCGACACCAGAGCATCCAGCTCTGGCACCTCCTAGGGGGCCCGTCGTTGATGTTTCTACTTAGATGGTCGGCAACACTGGAGCATCTAGCTCTGGCAACTCCCAGGGGGCCGGCCGTCGATGTATCTACGAAGATGGTGGGCGAGGTCGCAGCATCCACCTCTGACACCTTCCAATGGGCCTGCCGTCGACGCCCCAGAATGCCAACGACAGCACCAAGTGCGAATTAGTGAGTAAACTCTCCTGCCCCTCACTCGTTGCTAATCGGTTTCTCTTGCAATAGCCTGTACAACGGGGGCCTGCTATCAACGACTCTACGAACGATGGTGGATGATGCCAGAGCACCCAGCTCTAGCACCCCACAGGGGAATCGCTATCGACGTTTCTATGATGATGGTGGACGACGCTGAAGCATACGGCTCCAGCACCTCCCAATGGGACTTCCATCGTCGACAACACTCAGAAAAATCCTGGCGCCCCTGAAAGGGGCACGCCGAGATTAGTCACTTAAGCTCCCCCAGCCCGTTGGGGGCATGTCGAAGACACCCTACATTCAAGTGGCAGGCGTACCCAACTATCTGACCACGCCTACCATGGGGCCTCCTAGGGGGGTTCCGTAGGTAGGGCGTCACCTAGCACCAAACTGGTCATGTTAACTATACAAGCGTTGATCCCTAAAAGGCTAATAGCATCATCAAAGGCCCTTCAAAACCTTACACAAAAGAAGGAATTGGGGCAACTTGTTTGAAGCACGCGACAAGCCAACAGACAAAACAACATGAATCCAAATTCATATACATTTATGTACACAAGGGGGTCATCCTCGGATACAAAAACCTTACGCCCAGGTGTCGACGGCCCCAACTCCGTTGGAACAAAGAAGCAACCTCCTTGGCAAGGTCTTGGACCTTGGCCCTAGCCTCATCCTCCCGCTCACCAAGGAGACCTTTCTCCATCGCCTCCAGCGGAATCTTCAGGTACCAGCTTCTGAAGCATACCAGGACGTGGCAGGCCACCAGCTCAGCCAACTCCTTCCCTTCGGCCTCCAGCCGCCTTGCAAGGACGGTGTTCACCGACCACAACGAGGAACAGAGAGAGTCCAAGGAAGGAAGAAGCTAGGGCACCTCCTGAGATGGCTCCCCACGCGGCACAAGACCAAGGCCAAGGGGCTCCAGCACCGCATCAGCACGATCCAGGAAGTCCCGGACTCCTTGGGCTTCGGCCGTACGGGAGGCCTTTAAGGCTCTCCGCCTCTCTCTGCGCGGCCCCTTACCGGTCGGAGAGCTCCCGAGCACGGCGCTCCAGATTGTCCTCCTGGCGCTTGATGGCAAGCTCCAGGTCCGCCAAAGCGTGGCGCTTCTCCTCCAGGCCCCGGGAGACCTCCACCTCCTTCGTCGCCAGCTCTCGTTCCGCATCAGCTATGGCAACTTCGCGGCGGACCAGGTCCAACTGCTGATCCTCGCACAACTTCAGGCGAGCGTCGACAGCAGCGTGGGCCTTCAAGCCTTCACCTCAAGCTCTTTGTTCTTGGTGTCGACCAGCTTCACCAAGTGCCGCTCCTCAACAAGCTAATCCCACTCCCGGGCGAATTCAAAAGAAGCTTGCATTTGGTGTAGAATGGATTGAGCTGCGAGAACAGCGTCGGAAAGAGGGATTCGCTCAACCGCCACCACAGGTAACTGCCTCCCCACCTCTCTTGCCGATGCCACGGCAGATACCAGTGACTGGGGACGAATTGGTGCCCCCAAAAAGAGCACCGGGAATCGCCACAACAGTACCCGGCGCTAAAGCCCCTCCCTCTGCTGCATGAGGGATGTCAGTCGTCGATGGCAAGTCTCCGTCTTGAGCAAAAATAACATCAGGCACCGGCGCTGCATCAACAATGGGCAGGTCGGCCTCACCAAAGGGAATAGCCATGACTAGCGTAGCTGCCTCCATGCCAGACACCTCCCCGCCTGGCACCTCCACGTCGGCCACCTCCCCGCCTGATGCCTCCACACCAGGTACCTCCTCGCCTTGCACACCTACGCCGAGCACAACCTCGTTGGGCACCCCTTCACCTGGTACTTCCACGCCCTACACCGCCTCAACCTCACTTGCCTCGGCAGACAAGAGTGCAGGGTCAACGACGGCCCCTAAGGCCGATGAGCCCTCAAGCGTAGGGCGCGGTATGGCAGACTCCACCCCAACCCCAGGGAGGGTGGGGCCTACCAAGCCCACCCCTGGAAGCACCAAGGGTGCCAAGTCGACTGACGACGCACTAAGAAACCAGGATAAAACTCCATAAGAACGTGCGTAGGAAAAAAACAGAGGAAGAAGATACGCCTTACTGGCGGGTCGGACCGCTCCAGTGACTCTGGCCCTCCACCCTGGGTGATAGATTGAGGTCGCAAGGACCTGCCCTCAAGACTGGGCTGCCATCTCTGGCCCCGGCTTTGGATCGTCCCGCAATAGCGCAATCGCTTGCACAGTCCCCTCTGCGCCCCCACCAGAACCAGATCCGCTGCTGGAATCGGAAACCAGGTTCACGACGGGAGCTTCGGCCGTCCCGGCTCCCTCACAATGAGAAGTTGGGATGCTGTCCCCCCGCATCAACTTTCGCTTCTTTAACGCAAGAGCAGTCAATTCAATGGCCAGAAGGCGGAAACGCCTTCCTGGCGACGGAACTGGGGCAGGCTGGTTGCCCTCTAGCCCGGCGGAAGATGTTGAGGACCCTACCGCAGCCTTCTTCGATGAGCGGGAGGAATCCGACCTTTGCTGCAACATTACGCGACACCGCGCCAGAATCACTGAAACCCCCGACGTATCCTCGGGGTGCAGGCGGGCAACTCTGAACACATTGACCGCCGGCATCGAGCCTAGAAGATTGTTCCTCACATCGGGGGTCATGAAGAGCAGTTGGCAGTCTGTTGGGAAGGAGATGTGCTCATCGTCAACCATATCGCAGGTCACTACTTTCAACAAACCCTCCAACTCCTTTGAGGTAAGGTCGTCCAAAGCCAGCCGGCACAGATCGTCATTATCGGCGTAGTACCAGGCCTCGTACCATCGATCCTGTAGAGGGGTGATACGACGGTGCAAGAAGTCGGGCAGCGCCATCAGGGAGGTCAAGCCTTTGCTCACCAAGGATCGGATCCTTCTCAATATCGGCAAATACTCCTTTGGCAGCCCCTGGAAGGCTTCCCAGGTAGCGGGATCAGCGGTAGGACCTACAGTAGGCGCTTTCAGCGCAGGATGGGGCTCAACCCGCACGATCGCCCAATCTTCCCTCTAGGCTTTCCACTTGCCTCCTTTGAGTGAAGGGATGTAGTGTCGGGAGGATTTGTCCTGGTGTTGGAAGTAGTAGGCACCCACCTGGATAGTCTGGCCTTTCCCGATGGTCTTCATTATGAAGAAAAGGAGGAACATCTCCACCATCGGCTTACATCCCATGAACGCCTCACATAAATGGACGAACACCTCTATCACGGCAATAGAGTTTGGCGCCAGGTGGTGGAGCTGCAGCCCATACTCCTCCAACACCGCAAAAAAGAATCGCGACAGCGGAAGTCCAATCCCTGCAGACACATAAGCGGAGAAGAGGACGGTCTCATCTTCGCACAAGTCATCAATAGCGGGAGATCCACAGCGGATCATTCCCGCACGCTCCGCCGCCAACCAACCAAGCAGTCGCCGCATCAACAACAGGTTGTCAGCCGACAGAAGGCGAGACGAAGGCAATGGGGAAGCCATTGGAGCAAGTGAAGATGGTGGAGACGATTGGACCTCTGACTAAGGAAATAAAGCTTGAGTACTCAAGGAAGAAGGAAAAAGCTTAGGATGCAGGGTGTGAATAAGGAGGGGAACGATCCCTCTGAAAGTCTTCCTTTTCAATCACCCCTGCGGCGCCTGAGTACCTCAAGCGAAGGACCGGCCCACACCACTAAAGACGCGGCGTCCATGGCAATGGGCCCTATGCCCCCGGGTTGGAGTGCTGACCCAGGCATTCAGCCACCAGGAAAAATAGCTAAAGTAACTCTCGTAAAGGCGGGGCATACGAAGGTATTGTAACCGCATCGGGAATCGTGGCGGCTAAAGGCACCGCAGAAGGCAGAGAAGTGGCAGCAGCAAAGATCCCTTCACCACAACCTCTCTACTTGAGGAGGACGCGTGGCCAGGATTGGTAGAAGCACCCACCATTTCGGCTATCCAAGATAGAATTTAAAGCAGAGTGCAGGAAGACATGGAAAGGGCTCCACCTTTGGGCTCTTCTCCACGCCCCAAGGTGGACCCAGGGGCCACTGTCGGTACCCAGCATACCAGGTACCCTCGCACATAGGATGAAAACACCAGGGCAAGTCTGGCAACTCCAAGTATCTAGAAGTTGTCAAGGCCTCAGCCTCCCTTAGGATCCAGTCCCAGTGCCGCCACGTGGGGTACGAAGGATGGGATAAAGGTCCCCAGCGGAGATAACCTCCCAAGGCACCACGTGTTGAGGAGAGACCTGCACAACCTTAGTGGAGAAGCCCCAGGGCCGCCACGAAGCCTAGAGTGCCGAACCAAGTGCCCTCCCTCTGTGGAGAGAGCAGAGTTGCCACGTGCCCTGGGGAGCCCCGGAGCTACCACATTCCATGAAGGACGAGGGCTAGCCACCCCTGCGAGGACTTGCACCGGCACTGCCACGTGTCTTGCAGCACCCCAAGACGGTAAGGTGCGGGGGTTAAAAGCTAGAGCGCTCCACCAGGGCACGCATTGAAGGACCGCACCCACCTCCGACTCACGACGCGGAGCACGCCAACAGTCAGAAGACCGCTACGACTAATCACATCACAGTGAAGGCGCTGCAGGCCTATCCCACTTGGCCAAGTGGGTAGCTTGCGGCAACAAGACGGCATGACGGGACACCATCTGCCACCGTCAGCAACGCGTGGGCTACTGACAAGCAAGGCGGCAAGACAGCGATTCTCCTCCATCGCGCTCAGAGAAGCTTATACGGGAAGCCTTAGATCTTTTAGGATAAGATCGGCGCGGGCCCACTTGCCAGGCCCCAGGACCCCACTTGTAAGGCGTCCAGTCTTGGTTATAAAAGGCCTGGACGACCACCGATACAATGACCAGACTCAGAATCCCCGATACACACACATACGCGTACACACTAACCAAGCAATACAATCCACCGTGGAGTAGGGTGTTACGCTCCTTGCGGCCCGAACTATGTAAAAACAACTGTCTCATACTCTTCTGCTAGAACACTACTTTGAGGCCTAAGCCCTACCGAACAAGAACCTCCACAGGCTACTCCTTAGCAGATCCGAGGGAAGTGTCGCATTGACCCTTCGACAACTCCCATGGTGACAAATGGACACTTAGACCTCAATGAAGAAGGACCTAACATGGATCAAAATGTATACCGCTCACTGATTGGCTCTCTACTTTATTTATGTGCATCTAGGTCTGATATCATGTTGAGTGTATGTATGTGTGCAAGATTTCAATCCAATCATAAAGAATGTCATTTTATAGTTGTAAAAAGGATCTTGCGATATTTAGTTCATACACTCAACCTGGCCTTTGGTATCCTAAAGGTTCAAAGTTCAATCTCATTGGATACTCCGATGCAGATTACGCCGGATGCAGGGTAGATAGAAAAAGCACCTCTGGTACTTGCCAATTCCTGGGTAGGTCCCTAGTTTCTTGGTCCTCCAAGAAAAAAAACTCCATTGCCTTATCCACAGCCGAAGCGGAGTATGTTGCAGCTGGGAGTTGTTGTGCACAACTCCTTTGGATGCGACAAACTCTAAGGGACTACGGTTACAATATGAACCGTATTCCACTCTTTTGTGATAATGAGAGTGCCATTAAAATTGCACATAACCCTGTTGAGCACTCTAGAACCAAACATATTGATATTCGGCATCATATTTTGAGAGACCATTCAATGAAAGGAGACATAGCCATTTCCCATGTCAAAACTGAGAAACAACTAGCCGATATCTTCACCAAGCCACTTGATGAAAAATGCTTTTGTGATCTTCGAAATGAACTAAATATCCTTGATGCTCGGAACGTGACTTGAAATCTTGCATATATGTATGCCATCTTCAAAATCAAGTTCTTTTTGTTGAGAAGTCATCTTCCCTGTTTTCTCCCAAAAACTATGTTAATTATTAGATCTTGATGAATTATGGTCATAGCTTGATTGTTGTCTGTTTACTGATCATATTCATCAAGAATACTTGTATGTCTTTGTCCTCTATTTCTTTATTAGGCACCTTCGAATATATATACAAAAGGTTTTTATACTTTCCTGTACAGGTGACCACGGACTAGTCCGTGGTTACCCCGGACTAGAACCGCACACTGCAGACTAGTCCGCGTAGTTTCTGCTTGTTCGGACTAGTTCGGTATGACCACGGACTAGTCTGGTATATCGACGCCTTAACTCCTTAGGCTGGCGCAGATCCCTCTTCTTCCTCCTCACAACTTCCCTCACGTTCTCTCTCCTCGCTGAAGTGCTCCCAGGGCGATTTTGCGAGTTCTCCATAAATCCACTCAAATCTCCATGGGAATCGATCTACATTGCAAGGAGATCGAAGACCCCGGACTAATCCGCACCAACATCGCTTCAAACTCCTCGAATCAAAGGATTTGTTACACCAAACCCTAATTCTTCAATTTTCCTTGGTATTGCTCAAATAGCTTGATTCCTCTTGCCAATACATGCTTCCTTGATGTATTCCATCTACTCTATTTCACATTTGCATTGAGAAAATCCAAATTTCATTTAGCTAGGGTTTGAACAGCCGCATACTGGACTAGTCAGCTATATGTGCGGACAAGTCCTGTGTTGCGGACTAGGCTGCACCTGAACTACGGACAAGTCCAGTGTGTACTGATTAAATCCCTAGAATATCTCACCTCAATGCAATCCCTTGTCACCAATTCTTTTCTATGTCTTGTATCTCTTCTTTGACAGGATAATGTCGCACTCAAACGAGAATCTCTCTAACTTTGAGGCTAAAATGGATCAAGAGACATTGCATCATGCTTCGGAGCCTCATCCCAACAAAAGGCAAGAGCGTGCTGCTGAGCCTTCTCCAACTCCACCTCGGGTGTGGCGGAAGGTCCCAGCTAAGAAACCTACTTCCAGGGGCAAAGATGTAGTTGGATCCAGCTCATCGGCTCCCCGCCAAACAAAGGGCAAAGGGAAAGGAATTGCCTTTGGCCCAATTCGGCCCCTAAAGATGGCTCCTCCAAGACAGAGAAACTGAAGTTCTTCAGAAGAGAAATTCAATGGAAAGGGCAGCGATGTCACTTGGAAGCTTAGGAAGGTTGATGCTTACAGCAGTGGGAAGGTAGCTGCTGATCCAAGGTTTTGGAGTGATTTCCACTCACACTACTACAATAGCGTCTACCTCACGATGAAGACTCCAGTAGTTCGTGGTCAATGGATAGATTGGAACTACATTGAAATGAAGAGTTGTGATTCTTTTGATGAGCTAGTGGCTGCAGAAGGGAGGCATGGTCTAAAGGATCTGTTATCCTTTAGATACAACTAGAATTATGAAGTAATTGCTCAATTCTTTGCCACTTTTCATTTTGCCAATACCGGTGAAGAAAGAGTAACTTGGATGACTCATGGATCAATCTATTCTGTCACTTGTGTTGACTTTGCCAAGCTGCTACATCTTGAGGATAACGAAAACCATGAGATCGTAATCCACAATGACAATCCTCTGGAGAAGAACAAGATGGAGTTCCTCTATGACACTTGTCTTCCTTACTATCCTCCATCAACCAAGAACATGAAGTCATTCTTTGTTGTCCTGAATTGAGTGCTTCGGAAGAAGATTGCCCCTAAGGATGGGGATGCAGGCAACGTCCAAGGTTACTTGAGAACCTTGATGAAGGTGATAAGCAGGAGGAGAAGATTTGATGTGTTGGACTACATTTGGGATGATATGGTGAACATATCTTCCACTCTGAACCGTTCCTATGGATATGCACCATACATTATGTTCATGGTGGAGAAGATCACAGGAATTGAGTTTATGAAGGATGTTGAACATATTGCTTTAAGGCCTAGGAAGCCACCTCAAGCTGCTCCCCGAACAGCTCCCTCCCCTGCGTCAAGTGAAGAGCCCCCTAGGAGAGCCCAAGAAAAGACGAGACCTCTTTCTAGCTCTAACGCCCCTCCATCTCACAAGGGGTCCCCTAGTGGGATACTGAAGTATTTGGCTGCTATCTTTGGTTCTTGCCACAAAGTAGAGGTGAAGATACACAAGATGAATAAGGCGAGAAAGGAGCAAATGCGGAACATGAAGGAAAATGTCAAAGCCAATTGCCAAAAACTAGAGATTGAGCATGTTGGGTCTCATGTTATTTCAGAGGACTCAGGATCTGATTTCTCGTAGCTTCCTACTCTCATCGACTCAGAGCTGGCTTACTTTGGCCTCAGGGGCACGACGAGTGGTTCATCCCCTCCTCCTCCTCAGCATGATGAAGAAGATGAAGAAAGGACCGACAACAAGTAGATCCCTCCTTCTCTTCCTTTTTGGTGGCTTGATGCCAAAGGGGGAGAGATTGAGAGGGGGTCCTAGGTCGTAGCTCAGGTTGAGAAGGAGGGTCCTAAATCTCTTTTGTGTCTGCTGCTCTTATTTGGTCTTGTAAAACTTATATTATGTTCTCATTATGCTTTTGGACAAGTATTATGAAGTTATGATTATGCTTTACTATGATCAATGTTTTATGCCTTAAAATTGTGATGTGTACTTGATAATATTGATGATGTTATGATTATGCCTTTTACCTCATTCACATGAATATTATTGCTCACACAAACATAGTTTTGCACCCCACCATAAAGAGCGCACATATGGGTTGTAATTCTACATTCACAATTTTTCTCAAAACTCATATGTGCACACTTTATGAAAATAAGAATTTTTGATCATATTTGTGTAATCTCAATTGGTTGTCATCAACCACCAAAAAGGGGGAGATTGAAAGTGCATCTAGGCATCCCTTGCGGGTTTTGGTTCATTAATGAGAAGCAAATAAGATCCTAACAAAATTGTTGAGATGAGCGCAGGTTTTAAAGAGATTAGGATGAAATCACAAAAAGAAAGGAGAATGAGGATTCAAAAGGAAAAGAGCTCAAGACTTGAAAAGAATAGATTTATTTTGTAAGGAGTGTGTTGGAGAAACACACCCCAAGAGCTCAAGTGAAAAAGATTGCACTCACTGCACAAATATCAGAAAGAGCAGACTAGTCCGATATCTACTGGACTAGTTCAAAAACTCTCTGACTAAAATCGGACAAGTCCTCCAAGTGCAGACTTGTCCACAATTCTACACTTTTTCACCACGCCGGACAAGTCCGTATCCATCGGAGTAGTCTGAAAACTCTCTGACTAAAATCGGACAAGTCCTCTAAGTGTGTACTTGTCCACAATTATACATTTTTTCACCACACCAGACAAGTCCGATATCCACCGGACTAGTCTGAAAAGTCCCTGACTAAAATTAGACAAGTCCTCCAAGTATGGACTTGTCCTCAGTTCTACATGTTTTCACAACACCGGACAAGTCCGATATACACAGGACTAGTCCAAAATCTTTCTGACTAGGATCGAACTAGTCCGCATCTTAACGGACTAGTCCGGTATCCATCAACACTTAGGGTTTTCACAAACGCACACCAGACTAGTCCGGTTTCCACCACGGACTAGTCTTAACCTCGCAAACCCTAACGGTAACTTTTGGAAACCCTAGTATAAAAAGAGGTGCACAGCCACACAACAAACTCTCTCGACTCCCTGCGCCATCACACCTCCCAAGAGCCCAAAAATACTTCTCTCCACTCATTCTAATCCTAAAAAATCAAATCTTTGAGGATTAGGGATCGGACAAAGGAGAGAACTTGTTCTACACAATCTTGAGCTCTTGGATTTGATCTCTTGCACACTCTCATTGTTTATTGTACATTTTTTGAGTGTGTTTGGTGGTGTTCATTCGCTTTAATCTTTGGGAAGCCCTCAACTTGTGAGAAGGCCCCTTGAACGAGTTATTTACCCCCTGTGTGGTTAGTGATTGAGAATCGGCCTCCGTGGCGATTCGACAAGGGAAGGGTTGGTGAAGGCCCGATCCTCCGTGGACTCCTCAACGGGGATGTTGGTTCCTCCGTGGAATTGAACCTCGGGATAAAATCTTGTCTCACGTGTTCTCGATTTACCGTTCATCACATTCTAGGGTTTGCATAGTCTTGTACAATGCACATTGAAAACATCGGATTAAACTTGATAATTGCAATACCTTATTTAATTTTCATAATACACTTAACTTGTCAATTGATTTCCACTGCATAGACTACTCGAACCAAAATTCATACTTTGTTTTTCAATTACGTGTATACCGGACTAGTCCGCAACGTAAAGGACTAGTCCAGCCTCCCTGTATTTGATATCGTTGTTAAGTGTTTCAGGGATCGTTGTAAGAGCATCTAGGCATCCCTTGTGGGTTTTGTTTGATTTATGGCAAACAAATAAGATCCTAACAAAATTGTTGTGATGAGCGCAGGTTTTAAAGAAATTAGGAGGAATGCTTAAAAAGAAAGGAGAATGAGGAATCAAAAGGAAAAGATCTCAAGAGATAAAAAGAATAGTTTATTTTGTATGGAGTGTGTTGGAGAAACACACCCCAAGAACTCAAGCAAAAGAGATATCACTTACTACACAAAAATCTACATTTCCAAACTAGTCCGATGTCTACCGAACTAGTCTGATATCTCTCTGACTAAGATCGGACTAGTCCCTCCTAGTGCGGACTAGTCCTCAGCACTTCACATCTAAACAAAAACGGACAAGTTCAATATCAACCGGACTAGTCTGATAATCCTTTGACTAAAATCGGACAAGTCCTCCAAGTCCAAGACATGTCCTTAGCCCCACAATTTTTCACGGCACCAGACAAGTCCGATATCCATCAGACTAGTCTGAAAACTCTCTGACTAAAATTGGACAAGTCCTCCAAGTGCGGACTTGTCCTCAATTCTACATGAGGTTCACCACACTGGACTAGGCCCATATGTGCCAGACTAGTCCAAACACTTGCAGTGCCTAGATCGGACTAGTCCGCACATTTACGGACAAGTCTGATATCTCTGAACACTTAGGGTTTTCCACACGCCCCACACCGGACTAGTCCAGAGTCCACCACGGATTAGTCCGGATATTGCAAACCCTAATGATAACTTTTGGAAACCCAAGTATTAATGGAGGTGTACGGCCATACATTAATCGCTCTCGACCTCCTGCGTCGTCACACCTCCAAAGAGCCCAAAATACACATCTCTACACACATTCTAACCCTAAAAGAATCAAATCTTTGATGATTAGCAATTGATCAAAGGAGAGACTTGTTCCACATGATCTTGAGCTCTTGGGTTTGATCTCTCACACACTCTTGTTGTTTATTGTATATCTTTGGAGTGTGTTTGGTGGTGTCCTTCATTTTAATTCTTTGGTAGCCCTCAACTTGTGAGAAGGCCCCTTGAACACGTTATTTGCCCTTTGTGATTAGTGCAAGAGATTCCGTCTCCGTGGCGATTCGACGAGGGTAGGGTTGGTGAAGACCCGGTCCTCTATGGACTCCTCAACGTGGGTGTAGGTTTCCTTCGTGAGAATCGAACCACAGGATAAAATCGTGTCTCGTGCATCTTTGTTTTACTTTTCATCATAATCTTGGTTTTGTCTACTGTTGTGAAATTCACCTTGAAACATTGTATCATACTTGATCATTGCAATATACTAGTTCATTGGTTCAATACACTTTATTTGTAATATAATTTCTGCTGCATAGTGTGCTATATGTAGAATTGTCAATTTACGTTGATCTTTTAGTCCGCGCATACCAGACTAGTCCGCACAATATCAAACTAGTCCGGCCTCCCCATATTTGATCCATTTGTTAAGTGTTTCAGGGTCCGACAAAAGTTCAAAAATCCTATTCACCCCCCCCCCCCTTTAGGCTACATTCAATTGGTATTAGAGCAAAACTCTTCAAAAGAGACTCACCGCTTGAAGAGACGCTGTCGGACATCAAGGATGTACATAAGAACTTCAACAATGAGAAGGGTGATGATGAAAAGACCCAAAAGCTTGAAAAACTCCTCGATGCCATCCAAGATTGTGAGGATGATGATGAGGAGATGCTTGAACTCAAAGCACTCCTACGAAAGAAAGCACTTTCCCCAAAAGGGAAGGAGAATATCGACAACGAAAAGAAGAAGGGGAGTAGTCACACCGACTACTCCCGATATCCTTTTAACTATGATCATTTGAATTCCAATAATAATCATTACTTATCAATTCCTCTAGGGAAAGCGCCTTTCTTCGATGGCAATGACTATTCAATGTGGAGACAAAACATGAAAATGCATCTCATATCTCTTAACCCGAGTTTGTGGCATATAGTGTGTACAGGGATAGATATCCCGGATGATGATGAAGAGCTGACTCCAAGCCAAGAGCAAGCCATTCATCGGAACGCTCAAGCTGCAGCCATTATCACGTCATCACTGAGATGAGATGAGTTCACCAAAATGGATGGACTTGAAATTGCCAAGGAGATATGGGACACTCTACAAACTGCACATGAAGGTGATCACCATGTACGCGAAGCCAAGATTTAAATGATTGAAGGCGAATTGGGAAGATTCACCATAGAAGAAGATGAATCACCACAAGATTTGTAAAATCGATTGAAGAATCTTATCAACAAAGTCCGAGCATATGGCAGCAAGAAGTGGAATGATCATGAGGTCGTAAAGCTCATTCTTAGAGCTTTCATGCTTGGCAACGTAACTCTTTGCTCCATGATTATAGAAAGTCCTGATTATCAGAAAATGACCTCGGACGAACTTCTCGAGAAGATTATCAACTTTGAGATGATGGAGAAGCAAGCCAAGCACGTCAAGGAAATTGCCGACCTTACCTCGACAAAGAAGAAAGGAGTTGCTTTGAAGTCCACTTGTAAACCTGTATCAAAAGAAGCTCAAGGCTCATGGAGAAGACGACAACGATGATGAAAGCAGTGATATTGATGAGGAAGATATGATCTTATTCATGAAGAAATTCAAGAAAATGATGAGAAGAAGACAAGGTGGTCTCTCAAATGAAGGAAGAAATAGGGACAAACCAAGACTAAAAATGAGGCGTGCTTGCTATAATTGTGGACAGTACAACCATTTTATAGTAGATTGTCCACATGAAGAAAATAAGAGGAAGACTAAGGACAACAAGCCTCAACCTAAGAAAATGTTCAAGAAGAAGAAGCAATATAGCCAAGCGCACTTAGGGAAGGAGTGGGACTTTAATGATGAGTCCTCATCCGAAGAAGAAGAGGAGATGGCCACCATAGCTGTCATGAAGCCTACCAAGAAATCCACCCTCTTCCCAACCATCGGCGCATGGAAGGACACCGATCACACATGTCTAATGTCCAAGGAAAGTAAAAGGAAGGTAACAACAAAATCTTTCTCCTCGAATTCTTTTACTAGTGATAGTGATAATTCTAGTGAGGATGATAGTACTGATGAACAAGAACACATGCTTAGAGGTTTAGACAAGAAAACTGCTGCTAAGATGAAATTTCTAATGGATGAGCTTGTTGATAAGGAGGAGCTAGTTGATCGTCAAGAAGATATGATCATACTCCAAAAGGAAGAATATCTTAAGATCAAAAAGCTTCTTGAACTTGAAAAGGAGCAAAGCAAATCACTAGAACTTGAGTTAGCTTCAAGCAAGGAAGCTTCCTTGAAGTTAAATGACTTAAATGCCACCATCAAGAATGAACTTGCTAACTTGACCAAAGTTAACAAGATTCTTGCGGTACAAGTTGAGTCACTCAAGCAAAGTGGTTCTTCATCCTCTTCAAGCTCACCTTCTCAACATATAAAATCTGAAACGGTTTGTGCTTGTAAATGTGCTAAAAATGACATTAACTTGAAGGAAAAGCCGACCTTGACAAAGGACAAGCAACCTTCCCACAGTGGCATATTTGACAAGGATAAGGTCAAGTATGCACGTAGTGCATACTCCATCACAAGACCTCCTAATTTCAAATATGGCATTGGGTATTCTTATAGTGAAAAGCAAAATGCTAGAAGCCACAAGAATAACAAGGAACGCATTTCCTTTGTCAAGAGAAACTCCTCTCAAGTTAGAAAACTTAATAATGTTGATAAGTTTAACATTGTGAACTCATATGAACAACAAGTTTTATTTAGAACATTTGATGCTTCATATGTACTTATGAAAAGTAATATTGGAAGATTTTATGCCAAATATGTTTGGCCACGCCATTGGAATACCAAGTCTCATGTGTGGGTGCCCATATCACTTGTGCCAAAGGACCCAAGCAAGCTTGGGTACCTAAGACCAAGGCATAATTTGTCTTTTGCAAGCCTATTCATCCGGTGGAGCTAAATGGGTGCTAGGTTGCGGATGCACCAATCACATGATCGGAGAAAGAAGAATGTTCGTGGAGTACGAAGAAAATGAAGATCCAAGCGAAGACATTTATTTTGGTGATAACAGTCAAGGAAGGGTGCTTGGTATCAATAAAATTGCAATTTCATCGAAGCATACTCTTTCTAATGTTTTACACATTTATTCCTTGGATTATAACATCTTGTCCATATCTCAATTATGTGACAAAGGTTATAATTGTCTATTCACTAATGAGGGTGTGACCGTCTCTACAAGGAGTGCATTCAAGGGTGTGCTAAAGGGAAAACTTTATCTAGTTGATTTCAACAAAGATAAAGCCGAACTTGACACATGCCTGATTGCAAATACCAACATGGGTTGGCTGTGGCATAGACGGCAAGCACATGTTGGTATGAGGAATCTTCAAAAACTCCTTAAAGGCGATCACATCCAAGGTTTAAAGGATGTTGTTTTTAAGAAAGATAGGCCTTGTAGCGCATGCCAAGCTGAGAAGCAAGTAGGAGCACCCCATCCCGCGAAGAATGTCATGACGACAACAAGACCGCTCGAGCTCCTTCACATGGACCTATTCTGTCCAATTGCTTACATAAGCATTGACTGTAATAAATACGGTTTAGTCATTGTCAATGATTTTTCACGCTTCACGTGAGTTTTCTTTTTGCATGATAAGACAGAAACTCAAGGAACCATCAAAAAGTTCATCAAGCGTGCCCAAAATGAACTCTCATTGAGGATCAAGAACACACGAAGCGATAATGGGACAGAATTCAAGAATACCCAAGTTGAGGAGTATCTAGACGAACAAGGGACAAAGCATGAGTTTTCAGCACTGTGAGACCTATGTGTGCTGAATACATTGTCTTTGATAATAAAAGTTTTGAATGCTGCCATAACATCTTTTTAGCAAGGTCCGACCCTAGCTCCGAGCTTCTGCAAGGTCCGACAATAGGTCTGACTTTCTTTGTCTAGGTCCAACATGTTTTTGGGTAGCTCCAGTGAGCTTTGTCTTTAGCTCTGGCATGTCTTTGATAGCTCCAGCATGTCTTTGTTAAGCTCCGATATGTTTTGCTAGGTCCGACTTATGTTGGTTAGCTCCGACATGTTTTTCTAGCTCTGACTTTTGGGATGACTAGTTCCGTCTAGTTTTGGTTAGCTCCGGCACTAGGTCCCACTAGTTTTAGTCAGCTCCGGCGCTAGGTCAGACTACTTTGGTAAGCTCCGGCGCTAGGTTGTACTAGCTTTGGTAAGCTCTGGCGCTAGGTTGTACTAGCTTTGTTAAGCTCCAGCTCAAGCTTCGGTTAGCTTTGGCAAGGTTCGGAGCTTCATCGTAATGTTCCAAATTTTCATTTGAAATGTTTGGAACTTGCTTTTCACTTATGGAAAGGTTGCTTAGTATTCTTTTGCTAAGTTTTTGGTGCGTTTTGGTTGATATGGATGATATCGTTTTGCTATGCTTTGCAACATGCTTATGTGAGGTGCTCACGTAAGGTGTTGTGTTCGGAACTAACTTGAGTCAAGTCGCGGACTTGGGCTCGTACGGATTGGTTGTTTGTTCATGTGCAGGTGTTGCTTGAGTTCAAGTCATGGCTGGTGACAGGATCCTTTGGACTAGTCTCAGGGAGGAGATGAGTTTCCAACAACCAAATTCAGGAGGAATTGTGGTTGAGCGGGTCAGGAGGTCGCGCAGGATGATTGAATCAATGGCAGTGCATATGAAGGTTACTGGACGTCGAAGGAAGGTGTTTTCACGTATGCATGCGGTGCATGATGTGGCAACATGGTTCTGAAGATAGTTTATGGATGGGAAGATCTGGTTGGAAGGATCGGATCATACCGGTTGATGACTTTGGCTGCGGTGGAGTCGGTTATGGCTCGGTATGGAAAGTATCGAGTTGGTTATGATAGGATTTCGTGTGGGTCACGAATTTGAGTTGTTTCAGGAATGTGGGATACGTTCCTAAGGTGTTTGGAAGTCTTAAGATAGCTTCTATCTGCATATAGAAGAGTCCTAAGCAGTTATCGAAAGTTTCAATTCGTCAACGGAGTAGGATTAGGGTCTTGATTCGAGTAGAGTTGGCTTTCAAGCTGGTTATATAAGCAAGGGAGGCCAATGCTCATGGTGCACGACTTTGGGGCTGTTCCTCTTGTGTTCTATTGAATATAATTTGTAGTTTGAAGGAACTTTTGTGCCTTGTTTGTCCGACTTGTTCCAGACAAGTTTTACTCGTCGAGTTTCTGGATAGCACTACCTTTTGTTGGTGGTTTTATCATAACTCGAGTTTTACATATCCAATTGACGTGATTCTTGTTGTGTTGTCTTCAAAACTTGATTATATATCACCTTTCAAAATTTCACGTTCATTGGATTTGTGGTTTCTGATCTACACAAGTTTCTTTGCAGCCTTACAGAACTGTTTTTATCGGGTAGGACAGATTGACCTTTGTTCGATCTTTCATTCATAACTTGAGTTTCTCTCGACAGAGTTGAGTGATTCTTCTTGTGTTTTCTTAGTGACTTGATTCTATCTGATATATATCACTTTTGTCACTGTGAAACACGTTTAGATTAGTCTCACACACGATTTCTTTAACAGATCATTTTTCTGCCGAAGGGGTTGGGACTTAATTGTTTCCGCTGCGTAAGATTTTTTAAATCTACCATTCACCCCCCCCCCCCTCTGTTAGCTTTTCACATGCTCTTCGATCCTACAATTGGTATCAGAGCCACGGTGCTCCAATCATTGTGATTTGCACGTGTTTTTGACTAATCATCATGGAGAAATACTCCGCCAAACCATGTGTGTTTGCTTGTATTGATTTTCAGGTTTGGAAGGCACGCATGGAGGCTTTCATCCAGGCGCAAGGCTTTGCAATATGGGAGAAGGTGTACAAGCCTTACGAAGTGCCATCTAACGATCAAGTTACGGCTACAAACCTACAGGACGTCGACAACAACAACAAAGCCCAAAACTTGATCATCCAAGGACTCACTCAGAGCGACTTCGGCCGCGTTGCACATCTCCGATCGGCATACGATGTATTTAGAGCACTTTGTGACCATCACGAAGGATCCAACACGATCAAGGAGGTAAGGCAAGACATGTTCAAGAAAGAATACATGCGCTTCGAGATGCAACCCGGTGAGTCCATCGATGATCTCTTTGCTCGCTTTAATAAAATTCTCAGTAACTTGCGTAGTGTCAACATTAATTTTTCTGATGCTGAAAATGCTATGCAACTTCTTAGTGCATTAGACATGTCAATCTGGGAGATGAAAGTTACATCTATTCGTGAATCTACTGTCATGAGTACACTTACTTTAGATGTGCTTTACTCTAAACTCAAAACTCATGAAATTGACATCTTATCACGTAAGAACCCAAATAAGTCTATTGCATTTGTCTCACAACATGACATGCCTAGCTCCAGCCAATCATCATCTTGCAATACTCTTGCTTTGTTGTCATCACTAACCCTGGAGCAGATCGAGGAATTTCCAGAGGAGGAGCTAGCACTTCTCTCTACTAGGTTCTCAAAAGCATTGCAAAATGTGAGAACTAGAAGGAGAGGAAGCTCCAGACCTCAACGATGCTTCGAATGTGGTAAGACAGGACACTTTCGTAAAAATGCCCTAACCTTTCAGGTTCTACTTCCCGAGAAGAAAAACAATCAAGGACGAAGCACTCCTCAACAAATGATAAGAAGAAGAAGAAGGGCTTTACAGGTCGCCAACTGGTGAACAGTTTTATCTCTGCACTCCAAGAATTTGGCTCAAGCAACGTGGCATTGGAAGTGACGAAGATGAAGATGATTTGGCCGACTTATGCTTCATGGAGGGCAAAAAAAAATCAAGATCAAGTCAGGAGGGTGCAGAACACAACAATGACGACGATCGGGTATGTTCTACCTATAATGAAATGTGTGATGCAATTTCTCGTGCAACTATTATTGTTAAGAAAAAGCACAAAAAGCTTAGGGATAATGCTGCTAAAATTGAATCACTAGAATCTAAAATCAACCATTTGAAAACCTTGATTCCTAGTGATGATTCTTGTCCTTCGTGTGATTTAATCTATGAACAATTGTCCACATTAAGAACTGCACATTCCTCTACTCTGGAAAGACTTGAACTTGAAATTGAAAAGAACAAAAAGCTTGCTGCACTTGACATTAGAAACTTAAAAGATGCTTCTTGTTCTACAACTGATTTGCAATGTTCTAGTTGTGATGATCTTGAAAAGAAGCTAAAAGATGCTATGAATGAAATTTCAATATTAAATAATGCTTTATGTTCTCATGAAGTTAAATATTGTTCCAATTGCAAATTAAAAAGAAAAACTTCATGTGAAAATTGCCTTGATCTGTCCAATAAACTTGATAACATGCATAGGACATTAGATCGGTTTTGTAATGGGAATAAGAACCTAAACTTGCTGCTGAATTCTTCCATGTCTTGCAATGATAAAACAGGTTTATGTTTTGATTCTCATGCTCATGCTAAGGCACATCCACCTAAAATTGTAAAGTCATTAGGAAGTGGTTTGATCCAAACAGTTCCTAAACAAAAAGAAGTGGTTTTCTGTAGGATCTAAGAGCACGTGAAAAGCTACCAGAGGGGGGTGAATGGTAGATTTAAAATTCTTACGCAGCGGAAACAGTTAAATCCCAACCCCTTCGGCAGAAAAACGATATGTTAGAGAGATCATGTGTGAAACTGATCTAAACGTGTTTCACCGTGAAAAAAGTGATATATATCAGAGATAATCAAGTCACTAAGAAAAAACAAGAAGAATCACTCAACTCCATCGAGAGAAACTCAAGTTATGATCGAAAGATCGAACAAAGGTCAATCTGTCCTACCCGAGAAAAAACATTCTGGAACGCTGCAAAGAAACTCGTGTAGATCAGAAATCACAAATTCAATGACCGTGAAATTTTGACAGATGATAGATAATCAAGTTGTGAAGACAACCCAAAAAGAATCACTTCAATTGGATCTGTAAAACTCGAGTTATGATAAAACCACCGACGAAAGGTGGTGCTGTCCAGAAACTCGATGAGTAAAACTTGTCTGGAACAAGTCGGACGAACAAGGCACAAAAGTTCCTTCAAACTACGAATTATATTCAACAGAACACAAGAGGAACAGCCCCAAGTCATGCACCAAGAGATTTGGCCTCCCTTGCTTATATAACCAGCCCTTAGGCCAACCCAATCAAAACTAGGACTCCAATCCTACTCCGATCACAAATCGGAACTTTCCATAACTGCTTAGGACTCTTCTATACGCAGATAGAAGCAATCTTAAGACTTCCAAATACCTTAGAAACATATCTCATATTCCTAAAACAACTCAAATTCATGACCCACATGAAATTCTAACATAACCAACTCGATACTTTCCATACCGAGCCATAACCGACTCCGCCGCAGCCAAAGTCATCATCCGTTACGATCCGATCCTTCCAATCAGATCTTCCTTCCATAACCCGTCTTCAGAACCATGTTGCCACGTCATGCACCGCATGCATACGTGCGAACACCTTCCTTCGACGTCCAGTAACCTTCATATGCACTGCCCTTAATTCAATCATCCTGCGCGACCTCCTGACCCGCTCAACCACAATTCCTCCTGAATTTGGTTGTTGGAACCTCATCTCTTCCCTGAGACTAGTCCAAAGGATCGTGTCACCAGCCATGACTTGAACTCAAGCAACACCTGCACATGAATAAACAATCAATCCGTACGAGTCCAAGTTTGCGACTTGACTCAAGTCAGTTCTGAACACAAACACCTTACATGAGTGTAAGGATCGAATGCCCAAGAGGGGGGGTGAATTGGGATTCTTTTCAAAAATCTAAACAATAAAACTTAATTCCTAAAAGCCCAATTCCCTACGCAAACTATCTATGCATTGAGGTAAATAGCAACTTTGCGGAATATAAAATGCATAAATGTAAGGGAGAGAAAGAGGATGCAAACTCCCGAGGAGACACGAGGATTTATCCCGTGGTTCGGCAAGATCGTCAAGATCTTCCTACATCCACGTTGTGGCACCCACCAAAGGGTTTAGCCACACCCAAGTCACCGAGACGAGGGATCTCCACTATTCTTCTCCGTTTGCCAACCTTGGCAAGGTGGAGCTCAAGCCTTGTACAACTTCGACCCTCCGAGCTTCCACACACGCCTTGGCAAGCTCCGGAAGTCTCTCACAGTCACAAACACCAAGGGGCACTCCCCTGAGGCTCTCACTATCCTAGAGATTCCACTCACCTAGAATGGAGGCACACAAGCTCTCTCTCTAGCTAGCTCTAGCCTATCTCTTAGTGTGTATGTGGTCGAAAATGATGTAGAAGTGATGGCTCTTGGTCTTGAACGCTTGTGGATGTGTTGAGAATGTTTTGTGATCAAGACTTATCAAAATGACCGGTTTAGGGGGTATTTATAGCCAGCCTCCACGAAATAGCCGTTGGAAAAGTAGGCTGACAGAACTTTTCTGCGAACATCGGATGATCCGATGTCTCCCCTTTAGTTATCATCGGTCAAGTTTACTTTAGATGACATCATTGTGTCAGATATGACCGTTGTTAGACCGATGTTGCACTTGTCTTCTCATCGGATGATCCGGTGGCTCTTCCTCCAGAATTGGCTCAAACTTGATGCTTACTAGAGTGATTGACCGATGTGTATATTTATGTACATCGGATGATCCGGTGCTACACTTGGTCCAAGGATATTGCAAACTGTATTGATGGACCGATGTAGTTGAGCCCTTAACATCGGATGATCCGGTGAGTTCTTTGTTCTGAGGTCTTCTTCTTCTGCTGAACCAACTCGACCGATGTGTTGTTCCCAGAAATCATCGGTTGATCTGGTGAGTTGATTTTGTTTGCTTCGAGTTGTTTCTAAGTAATTCTTTTGTGTCTTGCTCGATTGACCTCTTAGACTCTTGTTGGAAATGTACTTCTGATGGTTGTCAAGCATTAAGTGTCATCAATTGGGGTTGAATGACTTTGACATAAGAGCTTTCACTTCTTGTCTTCATATCATTGATTTGATCTCATAAAGTGATTGTATATGGGTCTCCAATGACATATAGATTTCATTTGATTGAGTGATTATGGGGACCTTGCATTCACAAATTCATTAGTAAAATCCAATGGTTGTCATTAACCACCGAAGCCGTACCTCATGGGGGCCTAGATGCTTTCAATCTCCCCCTTTTTGGTGATTGATGACAACACAACAATTTAAAAGCTCAATAGTAATGAATTTGATAGTACGAAGCTTAAGATGATGTGCAATGAATACAAGATTATTACACTTCAAATTTGAAAGCTCAATCAAAGAATAACTCAAGTGAATAAGTGATCATAAGATAGGCAACAAATAAGCTCAATCGATTAACAACTTAAGAGTACTCAATAAACACCAAATGAGTAGCAAAAATATCAAATTACAAAAGATGATAATATCGAATTACAAAAGATGATATAGGTAAACTCCCCCTAAGGCTAGGACACTCCTCCTGAGACTAAGCTATCCTCCCCCTGACTCCTCTAACTCTTCTCCCCCTTTGGCATCAAGACACCAAAAAGGGATCCGAGTGCCTAAGGACCCTGAGTACTAGGCGCGATGACGAACTGGTCACCGTCGCTGTCGTCGGAGTTGCTGCCTGGAGTAGTGGAAGGGGCTGTCAGAGCCGTAGGAGTCGTAGGAGCCGTCGTCAGTGCCTGCTGGGTAGGAGCTGCTGGAACAGGGGCACTGACGACGGATGCCGACGTCTGCTGGAACA
This sequence comes from Tuctoria greenei, assembly GCA_036927565.1. Taxonomy (NCBI): domain Eukaryota; kingdom Viridiplantae; phylum Streptophyta; class Magnoliopsida; order Poales; family Poaceae; genus Tuctoria; species Tuctoria greenei. The sequence goes on from JAYESD010000010.1 coordinate 57,436,585, forward strand.
GTGTCGTGGCCGGCAGTGGAGAGTGAATCGGCGCGCCCGAAGCCAGTAGTGGAGACATGCTGATCGAAAGGGATCGGCGTAGTCGGCACCGGAGCTGCAGCTGGAGCCAGGACTGGTGGTGGTGGAACGACGCCTGGCAGCTGCGACGGGAGGGCAATCCCGGTCTGGGTGTAGAGGTTGGTGATCAACCCCAAGATGCCCATCATCGCCTGCTGCATCTTCTGCTGCTGGTCGAGGGAGTGCTGGTGCATCTGGTCTATGAGCCCAGTCAGCCGGTCAGTGTCCTCACGCCTCTCACGGGCGATCTGGCGCTGCATCTCCTGCTACTGCTGCTGGAGCTCCAGAAGTCGTGCGGCCTGCTCCGCTCGGGCCTGCTCAGCTGCAAGCCGGTCCAAGCGCTGCTGCTCAACCATCTGCTGTAGGAGAGATGTGAGCTCGGACGGCTGAGAAACCTGTGCCTCTGAGACGGGAGGTGGAGTAGGGGGTGGCACTGTAGAGCCTCCAGCCTCCGCGTCGTGCTGCCTGGGTGAGGGAGGAGGAGGGAAGTACTCCTCGACACTGTCATCTGTGTCGCTCTCGGACCATATGTGTTGCATGTCCTCACCCTGTGCCTCTTCCTCAGCTAGCCTCTCATCCTCCTTCTCCAGATTAGACCAGTCCTCCTCGGATAGACGAGCCCTGACCTGACGCTCGACTGGACGGCCAAGACAGCGGTCTCCAGGAGCTAGGGCACAGTAGTGACCGAACCGTGTGACACTCTCGTCAGTGAGACGGTCATGCATGGCGGACTCCTCAGGGACCATCATGGAGAGCAAGTAGTTGATCCAGTGTCCATACACGAGCTTCCTCATCATGTTCACTCCATCAGTGATCACATCCTCCATCTCGCATATGAGGACGTCCACTATATCAAACTCCATCCCGTTCATGATGTAGAACAGGAGGGTCTGCTGTAGGCTGGTGAACCCCTCTAGATATCCTGACCTCGGCAAGAGCGTGTGGCGCAAGGCGAGGTGCACTGTGCGTGCAGCTGGAGTCAACAAAGCTGGTACCCTCGGCTGATCTGGAGAGAAAGTCGGGCCAAACAAAGAGCAAATCTCCTCCAGTGCTGGTGCCACTCCTCCAGTGAGTGGCCTCCTCGGCGGGTCTTCCTGACCATATACTCTCTCATGCACGCAAGTGTCGTGCAGGTCCACGCCTAGCAGCTGTGCCAGTGTCTGCCTCGTCAAGTGATAGTGCTAGCCCATGAACATGAAGTCAATCGATCTGCGGCCCTCAGAGACGTAGAGGGTAGAGTAGAACACGCGTACCCAATCCTCCACATAAGCACTCCTCTCATAGGACATCAGGTGCACCAGCCCTCTGTACCTCTCAAAGTAGGGGCGAATCTCTGTCTCTGCTGCGAGGGCAAGCTGATGCCAATCCAGAGAGTTATGCTGGAATAGCTTGTGGCCGCGGCGTCTGTAGGTCTCGTAGAGTGACGCCTGTGTCACAGTCCAGAAACGACTGTCCACAAGAGCCTCTCTGGGCTGTGGGTACCACTCCTCAAGCAAGATACTCCATCTGAGTCTTCGGAGCTGCTTGGCCTTCATCTTCCGGTAATCAGTCAATCGGACACCTTCACTAACACGGACGGTGGTGTCCATCTCGTAGATGGCTCTCTGGGCCTCCCTGTCCTCACGACGATCGTCAGCCGTCGGTCTCGGACGTGGTGCTGCCACAGGATGCCCCCAAGGGTCCGGGCTGAGCGCTGGCGGACAAGTGGCTCTTCCGGCTCTTCTTCAGCCTCGGACTCATCGATCACGGGAGGCTGCCTCGGACGAGCCTCGCAGATCCTCAGTGATCCTCCTCGGCCACGCTCTCGCTCCTCGGCGGCGCGAGCGGCCATCAACGCCTTCTCCTCCTCCTTGGATAGCTTCTGCTTCTTTGCGGCCGGCTCCGCAATGGCCTTGCCCTTGTTCTTCTTGTCACGAGCCATTGCGATCGGGCGCGTGAACGAAGTCGACGACGTCGAATGCACGGAATGGTGACACGGAGATCAACGGGCCAGGAAACCCTAGCGGCATGGTGGTGGCCGTAGAGGGAGACACCACAGTGGTGGAGAGAGGCGGCGGCGGCGCTTCGGTGGAGCGGCGGCGACGGCTGGGTGGAGCGGTGGTGGCGGCTGCGGTGGAGGCGAGTGGCGGCGGTGTGCGGTGGAGGCGAGTGGCGGCGGCGCTAGAGAATGGAGGCGGCGGCCGGAGGTGGGCAGCGGTGACCGGAGGACGGCAGCGACCGGAGGGCCGCGGCGGCGACCGGAGACGGCGGTGGCGCGACGGCGGCAGTGGAAGGTGAGGTGCGGGCGACGGGATCGGGGAGAGAGAATAGCGGGAGGTGAGACGCCGTTTAAATAGTGGGTCCCAAACCCTAGCCGAAACTTTAACACCGGATGGACCAACGTTGGTCGTTAGAAGCATCGGTCGAATGGCACAGTAAGGGTATTCAAAAGAGTGTCATTGACACCGGATGGTCTGACGTGCAAAGAGATAGCATCGGTCGAATGTCACAGTATAGGTATTCAAAAAGATACTATTGACATCGGATGGACCGACGTGGAAGGGAATATCATCGGTGGAATTCGTCACAATTCCAGAATTGTGAACACCAGATGGACCGATGTTTCTCCAAATGAACGCATCGGTTGATTTGAGTTGCTGACTGGTCTGACTCTTGGCTTTTCAACACCAACTGATCCGATGATGGTCTAACCCAAGCATCGGATAATTCAATGACTACTAAACAGCAACATCCCATATATGTCCTTTGACCAAACAAACAAACAATGAGAAACACATGTCTTAGGACTTTTTGGGCAACCCCTTACCCCTCAAAAATACTAATATGCCAATAACTTGGCTAGGCCTTAAAGCAAATGGAACACCGAGAAAAATAGGAGGAAATCATCCAAATAAAATGTAAGGCCCATGCTTTGTGAGCTAGAGTATGAAGACTTCTATCTCTTTAAAGCATGTTCCTCTAGGCATTAACGCACCTAACATTTTGTTCTTTCCACCTTATATGAGTTGAGATATTGCATTTCAAACAAGTCTCTTTCTCATGAGGTGGGTTCCCCTTTGTGACAATCTACCGTATGCAATGCCAAACAATTTTATAGTGCAAGAAATTACAAATCTATATGGCAGGCATCATGCAAGGCATAAAATAAATCTATCTTGCCAAATTTGAACCTTTCAAAGGCTTCTTCAGGGAGAGCTACTCTCCAAACCTTGGGGAAACGCAAAAGAACCTCCATCCCAAGCTAACCCTTGCTCACCCCTATCCTTTGAGAGTTAGGCAAGACCTATATGAAGTGCATTCTTACATGACATTTGTTGCATCTAGCACATTTAACTCACTTCTTAGCCTAGAAAAAGTTTTCTCATCTAGTGGTTTAGTGAAGATATCCGCCAATTGTTCTTCGGACCTAACACCTCGCAATGAGATGTCTCCCTTAGCTTCATGGTCCCTCAAGAAATGATGGTGAATATCAATGTGCTTAGTGCGGGAGTGTTGAACAGGGTTTTTAGCTATCTTAACCGCACTTTCATTGTCACAAAGGAGAGGCACACAACCAAGTTTAATACCAAAGTCCAAAAGGGTTTGTTTCATATAGAGAATTTGGGCACAACATGCACCGGCCGAAATATATTCAGCTTCCGCCGTGGACAAGGCGACGGAATTTTGCTTCTTGCTAGACCAAGATACTAGGGAACGCCCAAGCAAGTGGCACCCACCGGAGGTACTCTTGCGATCCACGCGACATCCGGCAAAGTCCGAATCCGAGTATCCCAAGAGGTGGAATTTTGCACCTTTAGGGTACCACAAGCCCATACTAGGGGTATGCTTAAGATACCTAAGTATCCTAAAGACCGCCTTCCTATGCCATTCTTTAGGTGCCGCTTGAAAGCGAGCACACAAGCATACACTAAACATGATATCGGGCCTAGATACGGTAAGATAAAGCAATGAGCCAATCATAGAACGGTAGTTAGATTGATCAATAGGTTTACCATCCTTATCCGCGTCGAGATGACAGTTGGTTGCCATTGGAGTGCTTCTTGAGCTACAATCTCCCATCTCAAATTTCTTCAAGAGGTCATTGGTGTACTTCTCTTGATAGACGAAGGTCCCCTCTTGAAGTTGCTTGATTTGAAATCCAAGGAAGAAGTTGAGCTCTCCAATCATCGACATCTCGAATTCCCTAGACATCATTTTGCCAAACTCATGGCTAAGAGCTTCGTTAGTTGAACCAAAAATAATATCATCAACATAAATTTCACAAATGAACAAATCTCCGTTGATGTCTTTGGTGAAGAGTGTGGTGTCCACCCTCCCGATCTTGAATCCTTGCATGATCAAGAAATCCCGTAGTCGTTCATACCACGCCCTAGGTGCTTGCTTGAGCCCTTAGAGCGCCTTGTGCAACCTATACACATGATTAGGATTCCTCGGATCTTCAAACCCGGGAGGTTGTTCAACATAAACAAGCTCGTTAATGTAACCATTAAGAAAGGCACTTTTCACATCCATTTGATAAAGTCTAATATTATGATGTGAAGCAAAAGCAAGGACTATACGGATGGCTTCTAGTTGGGCGACCGGGGCAAATGTCTCCCCAAAGTCTAGTCCTTCAACTTGTGAGAACCCTTTGGCCACAAATCTTACCTTGTTGCGGACCACAACGCCATTCTCGTCTTGTTTGTTGCGGTACACCCACTTTGTTCCGATGACGTTCTTGTCCTTGGGTCGCTCCTCCAACACCCAAACTTCATTGCGGACGAAGTTTTTGAGTTATTCTTGCATGGCCATCACCCAATTTGGGTCTTGGAGTGCTTCCTCAATATGAGTGGGTTCTACACATGAAACAAACGAGTAGTGCTCACAAAATGAAGCGAAATGGCAAGAACGTGTACTTACACACCTTGACGGACTTCCATGATTTGGTCCATCGGATGCGCCTTGGAGATGCGTCCATGCCTCATAAGTGGTTGTGAAGCACTTGGCGAAGGTGGTGCGTGTTGCTCCTCTTTTGGTTGGACTTGATCATGGACTTCTTCTTCTTGATGTTGTTGTTCTTGTGAGTCTTGAGTCGGCAATGGATCATCCTTCTCTTCTTCGTCAACTTGAGGCGCCATAGAGGTGTTGTTGTTGGAACTTGAAGCTCCCCCTTGATCATGGCTCTCCTCAACTTCAGGCTTGATGTCTCCAATGGTCATGTTCTTCATGGCTTCTCGTAGAGGCTCATCATCTATTTCATCATGACCAAAACTCTCCTCTTGGGAGCCATTAGTCTCATCAAACTCAATATCACAACTTTCCTCAACTAACCGGAGGTTTGGTTGAATACTTGATATGCTTTTGAGTTTGATGCATAACCAAGAAATATACCAACATCACATCTTCTTTAAAACTTACCGAGCCTCTTCTTGCGGTAGATGTAGCACTTGCATCCAAAGACTCGAAAGTAGGAGATGTTGGGCTTTCTCCCAATGAGAAGCTCGTACGGGGTCTTTTGAAGTAGTCGATGGAGATAGACCCTATTTGCGGCATGGCACGCCGTATTGATTGCTTCTGCCCAAAACTTCTCCGATGTGCCGTAGTCATCAAGCATTGCTCTCGCAAGAGTGATGAGTGTCTTGTTCTTCCTTTCAACAACACCATTTTGTTGATGAGTGTATGTGGCCGAAAACTCATGTTTCACGCCTTCACGGTCACACCACTCCCCAATGTTGTAGTTTTTGAATTCGGTGCCGTTGTCACTCCGGACCTTGATGATGGGAAGTTGAAATTCCCTTTGAGCGCGGTTGGCGAAGGTCTTGAACACTTCCGGAGTTTCACTCTTTTCATCTAGAAATAGAGTCCAAGCATAGCGAGAGTAGTCATCAACTATAACAAGACAATAGAGTTTACCGCCAAGGCTTTGATATGTGGACGGTCCGAAGAGGTCCATGTGGAGTAGCTCAAGTGGCTTGGAGGTTGACACCATTGTCTTCATTGGGTGGTGTGAAGCAACTTGCTTCCCGGCTTGACAAGCGCTACAAAGCTTGTTCTTCTCAAATGCAACATCCTTCACGCCGGTCACCATCCCAAGCATGAATGACTTCTTGAGTTTCTCATCCCTATGTGCGCTATGCGTCGTTGATAGCCAACCCAAGCTTGTCTTAGTGAAGAGACAAGTGGTCAAGCTAGCATTCTTGTTGGAAAATTCTACTAGGTAGAGATGTCCATGCCGAAATCCTTTGAAGACTATGTCTTGGCTTGTTTCACTACTCACAACAACATCATTTTTGCTAAATGTGCATGTTAGTCCAAGATCACATAGTTGTGCAATGGAAAGTAAATTAAAACTAAGTGACTTGACATACAAAACATTAGAAATGGATAAATCATTTGAAATAGCAATTTTACCTAACCCAATTACCTTTCCCTTAGAGTTATCACCAAAGGTGACTTGTTCATGATTGCCGGGGTTTTCTATGGTGGTGAACATACCATCATTGCCGGTCATATGTTGGGTGCACTCGCTATCGAGTACCCAATGCTTTCCTCCGGCTTTGTAGTTCACCTACACACATGAATTCAATTTCTAACTTTAGGCACCCAAGCCAACTTAGGTCCTTGTATGTGTGATACAAGTGTCTTTGGGACCCAAAGTTGCTTGGGGAGGTTCCCCTTCATGTCCTTCATTCTTTGCCGATGAACCTAGCCTTCACCTTGCAATCTACTTTACTTAAGAGATAATAACGATCATTGAAAGTATATTTGTAATTAATAGGAAACTTTGGAGAAGGTCGGTTAGGAAGAGGACACTCCCTTGTGTGGTGACCGGTGACCTCACAATGTTGGCAATAAGAACCAACTTTGTTGATGAAGCTTGTTCTAAGCTCCGGTGAGGGCACCTTTCCTTTGTTAGGCACCGGGAAGGATCCAAGTCCTCTCTTGTTGAAAGCCTTTGCTTGTTGGAAGAGGATTTCCTTGTGTTTGACTTCCCCTTTTGAAAGTCTAGCCACACTAGTGCGGAGACTCTCAATTTCTTCCAACAAGTCCTTCTCCCTAGCATTTGCTTTCAAAGGCAAAGACTTGTTCAAGGCATTAGTTACATGAGAAGTAATGGATATCCTATCATTAAGAGTTTGCTTCTTTATATTTTTCAACTCTTGATCAAGCACGTCTTGAGCAAGGTTAAGTGTTTGATGTTCTTGTATTAACTTGTTGTGCTCTTCCAAGAGTGTTTGGTGTGCTAAGTTAAGCTCATGATTATCTAACTTGATTTTAGCCTTTTCTTCCTCAATTTGCTTGACATGAGATTTGAGCGTGTCATGCTCTTTGAGTATGCTTTCATACTTGTCAAGCAAATCGAGGTTAGCACTCTCAAGTCTAGCACGAGTTTCTTCAAGAGTTTTAACCTTACTCTTTTCCCTCTTAATGATAGCATGATATTCATTTATCAAAGAAGTTAAATCATCGGGGGAAAGCTCATCATCACTAGAGTCGTCACATACCTTGGTGTTACCTTTCGCCATGAGGCACATGGGCGGTGGATGAAGAGGTGAGTCATCATTGTTGGCAATGGCGAGGCCAGCCAAGCTTTCTTCTTCTGCTTCACTCTCTTCATCACTTGTTTCTTCATCGGTGACCCATTCATTTGCCTCACACATGAACACCTTTTGTGGGCCATTTCTCTTCTTTGGGAAGAGTTTTGCCTTCTTGCCCTTGTCATATTTTTTCTTCCCAAAGGCTCTTGGTTTGGGTTTGGCCTCTTTTCATCATCATCATCACTTTCTTCAAGCTTGCGATGCTTGCTCTTGTGGTTCTCTCTTCTTTTGTCCGGTTTTGGACAATCATAGGAGATGTGTCCTTGATCACCACAACTGTAGCAAGTCTTGTGATCATCTCTCCTTGGTAGAAACGCTTTCTTCTTCGGATCAAAGGTGTATCCCTTCTTGGTAATCTTGGAGTTCAAGCGTGAGAACTTTCTCATCATCAATGCAAGCTCATCATCTTCATCTTCACTTGATGCTTGCTCTTCTTCACTTGAGTAGGCTCAACCACCTTCTTCTTCTTGAGGCTTGTTTTCTTGGTGGAGGCCTTTAGAGCAATTGTTTTTGAAGATGATTGCTCCATCATCCCAAGCGCACTCATCTCATGAGCGTGAATTTTTCCAATGAGCTCCGAAACTTCAATGTGGTCAAGAGACTCTTTTTGGAGCATGGATTTGATGATGTTGTACTTTGGCTTGGTAAGGAGCATGAGGATCTTGCGGTTGATAAGTCCCTTGCCAAGAGAAGCAATGTCAAGATCATTAATTTCTTCAATGAGTACATTCAAGCGAGAGAACATCTCATTAACATTTTCATGAGGTAGCATCTTAAATTCATCATATTTTGCTTTAAGCATGTGATATTTAAGTTCCTTCACACGAGAAGAGCCCTCATAAATTTCTATCAAGCAAGCCCAAATTTCAGATGTCTTTTCTTTGCTAGCAATCCTAGAAAAAACATCTTGACTAATGCACTCATAGATTGCATTCCTAGCTTTAGCATCCCATTTAATTTGATCACCAACATAGTTGTGTTCTCCAAACCCCGCGTGGGTCGCTTCCCATACTTTGGGAGCAATAGCCTCTAGATAAGCGCGCATGCGTGCTTTCCAATAGGCAAAGTTCTTGCCCTCGAAGATAGGAACCGAACCCCCAACCTTGGCCATTTTAGCTCTCTAGCGGTGAAGCTAGAATGATCCTATGAGCAACCTAGCTCTGATACCTATTGTAAGGATCGAATGCCCAAGAGGGGGGGTGAATTGGGCTTCTTTTCAAAAATCTAAACAATAAAACTTAATTCCTGAAAGACCCAATTCCCTACGCAAACTATCTATGCATTGAGGTAAATAGCAACTTTGCGGAATATAAAATGCATAAATGTAAGGGAGAGAAAGAGGATGCAAACTCCCAAGGAGACACGAGGATTTATCCCGTTGTTCGGAAAGATCGTCAAGATCTTCCTACATCCACGTTGTGGCACCCACCAAAGGGTTTATCCACACCCAAGTCACCGAGACGAGGGATCTCCACTATTCTTCTCTGTTTGCCAACCTTGGCAAGGTGGAGCTCAAGCCTTGTACAACTTCGACCCTCCTAGCTTCCACACACGCCTTGGCAAGCTCCGGAAGTCTCTCACAGTTACAAACACCAAGGGGCACTCCCCTGAGGCTCTCACTATCCTAGAGATTCCACTCACCCAGAATGGAGGCACACAAGCTCTCTCTCTCTAGCCAGCTCTAGCCTATCTCTTGGTGTGTAGGTGGTCGAAAATGATGTAGAAGTGATGGCTCTTGGTCTTGAATGCTTGTGGATGTGTTGAGAATGTTTTGTGATCAAGACTTATCGAAATGACCGGTTTAGGGGGTATTTATAGCCAGCCTCCACGAAATAGCCGTTGGAAAAGTAGGCTGATAGAACTTTTCTGCGAACATCGGATGATCCGATGTCTCCCCTTTAGTTATCATCGGTCAAGTTTACTTTAGCTGACGTCATTGTGTCAGATATGACCATTGTTAGACTGATGTTGCACTTGTCTTCTCATCGGATGATCCGGTGGCTCTTCCTCTAGAATTGGCTCAAACGTGATGCTTACTGGAGTGATTGACCGATGTGTATATTTCTGTACTCGGATGATCCGGTGCTACACTTGGTCCAAGGATATTGCAAACTGTACTGATGGACCGATGTAGCTGAGCCCTTAACATCGGATGATCCGGTGAGTGCTTTGTTCTGAGGTCTTCTTCTTCTGCTGAACCAACTAGACCGATGTGTTGTTCCCAGAAATCATCGGTTGATCCGGTGAGTTGATTTTGTTTGCTTCGAGTTGTTTCTAAGTAATTCTTTTGTGTCTTGCTCGATTGATCTCTTAGACTCTTGTTGGAAATGTACTTCTGATGGTTGTCAAGCATTAAGTGTCATCAATTGTGGTTGAATGACTTTGACATAAGAGATTTCACTTCTTGTCTTCATATCATTGATTTGATCTCATAAAGTGATTGTATATGGGTCTCCAATGACATATAGACTTCATTTGATTGAGTGATTATGGGGACCTTGCATTCACAAATTCATTAGTAAAATCCAATGGTTGTCATTAATCACCGAAACCGTACCTCATGGGGGCCTAGATGCTTTCAGTGAGCACCTCACATAAGCATGTTGCAAAGCATAGCAAAACGATATCATCCATATCAACCAAAACGCACCAAAAAACTTAGTAAAAGAATACTAAGCAAACTTTCCAAGAGTATAAAGCATGTTCAAAACATTTCACATGAAAATCTGGAACATTACAATCAACCGAACCTTGCCAAAGCTAACCGGAGCTTGAGCTGGAGCTTACCAAAGCTAGTCGGACCTAGCGCCGGAGCTTACCAAAGCTAGTCGGACCTAGTCTGGAGCTTACCAAAGCTAGTACAACCTAGTGCTGGAGCTTACCAAAACTAGTCAGAACTAGTCATCCCAAAAGTTGGAGCTAGAAAAATATGTCGGAGCTAACCAACATAAGTCGGACATAGCGAAACATATCGGAGATTAACAAAGACATGTCGGAGCTATCAAAGACAAAGCTCACCGGAGCTACCCAAAAACATGTCGGACCTAGACAAAGAAAGTCGGACCTATTGTCTGACCTTGCAGAAGCTTGGAGCTAGAGTCGGACCTTCCTAAAAAGATGTTATGGCAGCATTCAAATCTTTTATAATCAAAGCCAATGTATTCAGTACAAGCCAATGTATTCAGCACACATAGGTCTCACAATCTCCCCCTTGATGAATGCATTGGTAACACCACTTAAAATCCGAACATTGGCTTATTCACATTAAAAGTTTTGAAAACAATTTCTCCCCCTTTGTAAAACAGAAATAAAATGAGGAAAACAAATTCTCCCCCTGAGAAGAATCGTGTCAAAAACAATTGTGAATATGTGCAATGTGTAATCAATGTCTCCCCCTTGCATATTTGTTTTTAAAGATTCACATATTATCTCTCCCCCTTTGACAATGTATTCGGCAAGGTTTAGAAGACAAATTTAAATTGTTATGAGCATATTATAACATATACATATAAAACAAAGCTCATCCAAGTCATACTATCATGTAACTTACACTATCACAACAATAAGATACATAAAGTGGTGTAAGCCATGCTAGAGATCAAATGTAATTTTCAATTTAAGCAAGTCATGATCTCACAAACTTAACTATTTCAAAACTTGAAAACATGACACTTCTTGCTGCATTTTATTATTTTTCAAAGCACAAATTTAGATCATATGATATTTGCAAGAGATTATATGCGCATCTACCTTATTCTAACCAACCAATCCAAGCCTATGTCATTTGACAATCAGAAGCTTAAGGACATGGTTTTAGTCATACACAACTTCTACCAAGTTCATATCTAAGTGCAATGATAAGCCATCTCAAAAGAAGAAGTGCGATGCATGCATATTCTCTTGATCTTTTCTCAACTTATATTTGTTCACAAAAAAACTCAACATGTGAATTGATTGCTTGATTAATTCTTTATGATTAAAAGCACTTGTGAGCATGCAAAAAGTTCAAAAGAGCAAGAAAGTTCGACCATGACCAGATTTAGTGTAAGTAATTATTCCAATTACTAGACATGGCAAAAACTACAAAATGTATAACACGAGTAATGTAGTAAGAACTTTTAGCATGTAAAAGGAATCACAAAGTCATATATGTATGAAATACTATGCTCATATTATTTTAATTTCAGATTCACACATAGACTTTCCAAGTTTCAAAACTCCCCCTCAATGTAAGCCATGAGGATGCATAACCCCTATTTCACTATGAATGAAACAAAAACGAGTGAAATCCAAAGGTTTTGTAAAAATGTAAGCCAATTGACGTTCGGTATCTACATGGTAAAGCACAATGTTTCCTTTTTCAACATTATCATGGAGAAAGTGATACCTAATGTCAATGTGCTTAGTTCTAGAATGTTGCACAGGGTTTTAGCAATGCAAATGGCACTAGTGTTATCACAAAGTAGTAGAACACTATCTAGATCAACTCCATAGTCCTTAAGTGTTTGAACAATCCAAAGAATTTGTGAGCAAGCACTAGCAGCAGCTATATAATCAGATTCGGCTGTGGATTGTGCAACTAACTTTTGTTTTCTAGAGGACCAAGCAACAAGTGAATTACCAAGAAAATGACAAGCACCGGAAGTACTTTTCCTATCAATCCTACAACTTCCAAAATCAGCATCGGAAAAATCTTTCAAAGTAACGGTTGAGGAAGAAGGAAGAAAAATGCCAAATTCTTGAGTTCCATGTAAGTACCTGAGAATTCTTTTGACGGCTTGACGATGTGAAGCACGTGGGGAGGCTTGAAACCGTGCACAAAGACATACGCTGAATTGTATGTCCGGTCTTAATGCCGTGAGGTACAAAAGTGATCCGATCATTCTTCTATATTCTTTTTGATCCACGGGTTTACCATCTTCATCAAGTTCAAGTGTTGTTGTTGTTCCCATTGGTGTCCGAAGAGGCTTGCTTTTGTCCATGTTGAAGCGCCGTAGTAGGTCTTTTGTATACTTCGTTTGATGCACAAAGGTACCCTCCTTGGTTTGCTTGATTTGCAGCCTCAAAAAGTATGTGAGTTCTAACATCATAATCATCTCAAATTCTGAACTCATCATAGCTGAAAACTTGGACACAAAATCATGAGAAGCACAACCAAAGATAATATCATCCACATACACTTGAACAAATAATGAGTCATTGCCATGCTTAAGCATAAAAAGAGTTTTATCAACCTTGCCCAAGGTAAACCCCTTTTCAAGTAAGAATGTTTTTAACCTATAATACCATGCTCTAGGGGCTTGTTTGAGACTGTACAAGGCTTTGGACAATTTGTAAACATGATTAGGAAAATCTGAATTTTCAAAACCCGGTGGTTGTTTGACATAAACCTCCTCATCTATGTAGCCATTAAGAAAAGCACTTTTAACATCCATTTGATATAGCTTAAAACCTTTAGATGCAGCAAAAGCTAACAAAATTCTTATGGCTTCTAATCTAGCAACAGGAGCAAAAGTTTCATCAAAATCTAGATCTTCAACTTGAGTGAAACCTTGAGCAACCAACCTAGCCTTATTCCTAACCACAACCCCATCCTCAATTTGTTTATTTTTAAACACCCATTTAGTTCCAATTAAAGTGTTACCTTTAGGTGAAGGTACAAGTTCCCAAACATTATTTCTTTCAAAATTTTCTTACTCTTCTTGCATGGCAATAATCCAAGATTCATTAGTGAATGCATGTGATATATCTTTGGGTTCAAAAGAAGCAACAAAAGCAGAATGAGCATGAGAGTTTGGATCGCAAAACCTGAACCGTGTAACTCGTTCGTGCAAGCTTCCAATTATCTGTTGCGGGGGATGATCTTTGTAAAACCGTAGGGGAACATATGTCTCACAAGCTTCTTCTGCATCAGGGTCACTGCAGATTGATTAGCTTGTGGCTTGTGGATGATCAGGACAAGCAGAGGTGGTAGTCAGAGCTTGTTCATAGTTCGGAGCTGCACACGTGTCAACTTCGGAACTACCAGGCAGTATAACCGGCTCTTCTTCATCTTTGAAAATACCCTCCCCCTGGGGATATGGATCTGGTCTTGCAATATCGTAGCTAGTACCTGGACTAGCTTCATTAAAAGAAACTTCACAAGTCTCCACAATTTTGTTAGTGTCAAGTAAAAACACACGGTAGCCTCTAGTATGAGATGGATAACCAAGAAACATGCCATCAATGGATCTAGGTTCAAATTTATCAAGATTACCATGTTTCTTAATAAAGCATTTGCAACCAAGGACCCAAAAGTGTGTAACACTAGGCCTATGTCCAAACCGGAGCTCATATGGTGTTTTACCTAGCTTAGCGCGCAAGAAAACACGATTTGAGACATAACAAGCGGTTGCAATCGCATCAGCCCAAAATTTCCTAGGAGTTTGATGTTCATCAAGCGTAGTCCTAGCCATCTCAACCAAGGTTTTGTCCTTTCTTTCTACAACACAGTTTTGTTGAGGTACATATGGTGAAGAAAATTGATGATCTATTCCATTTTCAGCACAAAAGTGATCAAAAGATTGATTTTTGAATTCAGTTCCGTTATCACTTCTAATTGCTTTTAAAGATCCTGTGTGATCAATTGATAATCTAAGAAAAAAAATTCTAAAGTGACTAAAAGCTTCATTCTTAGATGCCATAAAGTAAACCCAAGAGTATCTAGAATAGTCATCAACAGTCACAAGAACATACCATTTACCTCCGAAGGATTGAACATGTGAAGGTCCTACGGTGTCAAGGTGCAAAAGTTGACCCGGTTCAGTTGTCATGATCATTGTGAGAGGAGTATGTGAACCTGCAACCATCTTAGCATATCTACAAGAAGAGCGCACAATTTCTTTGTCCCCTTTAAGCTTAGGCAGCCCATGTATGCGATCAAGAGCACTAACACGCGTTAGGTGATCAAAGCCTACGTGACCAAGTCTATGATGCCAAAAATATAAGTCCTTTGAATCATTAGCAACTAGACACCTATGCTTATAGGAAGACATATCAAAATCAGCTTTAAAAACTCTTCCAAAACGAGACATGTTAAACAAAGCTCACTATTTGAATCTACAACTTTGCAGCAACTTTTAGTGAAAGTTATTTCCAAATTCTCATCAAGCAATTGAGAAACAGAAAGCAAGTTGTACTTCAAATTTTTAACAAGTGCCACATCTTTTAAAGTGTAGTGATCATTTACTCTAACTGAACCTTTAGCAATAATAGGAGTTGAAGAATTATCGGCAAAAGTAACATTTTCTACACGTGACACAAAGGAGAGGGAGGAGAACCATTCTCTGTTACCGGTCATGTGGCGTGAGCATCCTGAATTCACAATCCATATGTTCTCCTTCCTCAAGCATGAGACCTACACAGAAGCACAGTTCGTCATTGACTCAATACTGGGGTTAGTCAATAAGCATTTTGGAATATAGTACTGAGCCATGCGATGTCCAGTAGGAACAACACGTGAAAGCTGTGACAAAACAGCAGGTTTATGAGTCAAAGGTTTAGGTTTTCTGTTCTTAACAGTTGATTTAGAAGTTGTTACTCGTTTAGAGCGAAAACCAGTAGCTCTGGAGGTGTGGACATTTGTTTTGAAAGAAACAGCTGAAGCTCCGTATTCACAAACCGAAGGTCCAAAAGCAAAAACTAAAGTTCCGGAGGGAACAACAGAAGGTCCGGGAGCTTTCGGAGCTATCGAAACTACCGGAGCTGTCTTTGCAAGTCTCTTACCAGAGGCTCCGGAAGCTACGTTTTTAACTTTCTCACTCATTAAAGCAGGTTGCATATTTCTACTTTTAGGTTTAGCATGAAAGTTATGAGATCTAGCAGACATTTTATCCTTTTTAATTTGTTTAGCTAGTCTATAACAAAAATCTACAACATGACCATCTTTATCACAATATGTATAATGAAATTTAATTTTGTAATCATGTCTAGATGAGCACCCAGCATTAGAAACGGAATCAGAAAGCACTCCTGCAGATTTAAAGATCACATCCTTTTGTTTAGGGATAGTTTTGATTAAACCTCTTTCGAATGATTTTACAATTTGAGGTGAATGTGTTTTAGAATAAACATGAGGATCAAATCCTAAACAAGTTTTATCATTACAAGATTTGGATGAACTCAGAAGCAAGTTTAGATTTTTGTTCCCAACACAAAACTGCTCAAGCGTCCTATTCATGTTATCAAGCTTTTTAGACAATTCTAGGCAGTTTTCACATGAAGTTTTTCCTTTTAATTTGCAATTTGAACAACTCTTAACTTCATGAGTACGTAAAGCATTGTTCAGAATGAAATTTTCATTTATTGCGTCTTTTAGTTTCTTATCAAGACTGTCACATGCAGAACAATGCAAATCATTTGTTGAACAGGAGGCATCTTTTAAGTTTTTATCATTAATTTCAGCAAGCTCTCTGTTCTTTTCAATTTCTTCATCAAGTCTATCTAGAGTGGAGGAGTGTGCACTTCTTAATGTGGACAATTGTTCATAGATTAAGTCACATGAGGGACATGCACCATCATTAGGAATCAAAGTTTTTAAAACGGTTGATTTTAGATTCTAGTGATTTAATTTTAGCAGCATTATCCCTAAGTTTTTTGTCCTTTTTCTTGACAATAATAGTTGCACAAGAAATAGCATCACACATTTCATTGCAGGTAGAACATACCTCATCGTCATCACGGTTGTGTTATGCATCCTCCTGACTTGATCTTGATCTTGTTTTGCCCGCCATGAAGCATAAGCTGGCCAGATTGTCATCATCTTCATAACTTTCAAAGTCTACATCACTTGAGATGAGTTCTTGAAGTGCAGTGATGAAGCTGTTAATCATCTTGCGTGCTATGGTACCCTTGTTTTTCTTGTTGGGATTTTCAGAGGTGGTCTTGACCTTGTTCTGTTTTTCTTTACGGGTAGTAGGACCTGAAAGGTTAGGGCATTCTGTACGAAAGTGTCATGTCTTACCACATTCAAAACTGCGTTGAGGTCCAGAGCTTCCTCTCCTTCTAGTTCTCACATTTTGCAATGCTTTTGAGAACCTAGTAGAGATTAGTGCTAACTCCTCTTCTAGAAATTCCTCGATCTGCTCCAGGTTTAGTGAGGACAACAAAGCAAGAGTATTGCAAGATGAAGATTGATCGGAGCTAGGCATGTTACGTTGTGAAAAAAAAAGCAATAGACTTGTTGGGGTTTTTACGTGATATTTTGTCAATTTCATGAGTTTTTAACTTGGAATATAGCACTTCTAAAGTAAGTGTACTCATGACAGTAGATTCACGAATAGATGTAACTTTCATCTCCCAGATTGACATGTCTAATGCACTAAGAAGTTTCCTAGCATTTTCAGCATCAGAAAAATTAACGTTGACACTACGCAAGTTACTGAGGATTTTGTTAAAGCGAGCAAAGAGATCATCGATGGACTCACCGGGTTGCATCTCGAAACGCATGTATTCTTTTTTGAACATGTCTTGCCTTACCTCCTTGATCGTGTTGGACCCTTCGTGATAGTCACAAAGTGCTCCCCATATATCATATGCCGATCGGAGATGTGCAACGTGGTCGAAGTCGCTCTGAGTGAGTCCTTGGATGATAAAGTTTCGAGCTTTGTTGTTATTGTCTACGTCCCGTAGGTTTGTAGACGTAACTTGATTGTTAGGTGGCACTTCGTAAAGCTTGTACACCTTCTCCCATACTGTGAAGCCTTCCGCTTGGATGAAATCCTCCATGCATGCCTTCCAAACCTGAAAATCAATACCAGCAAACACACAAGGTTTGGCGGAGTATTTCTCCATGATGATTAGTAAAAAACACGTGCAAATCACAATGATTAGAGCACCGTAGCTCTGATACCAATTGTAGGATCGAAGAGCACATGAAAAGCTACCAGAGGGGGGTGAATGGTAGATTTAAAAATCTTACGCAGCGGAAACAATTAAATCCCAACCCCTTCGGCAGAAAAACGATCTGTTAGAGAGATCATGTGTGAAACTGATCTAAACGTGTTTCACCGTGACAAAAGTGATATATATCAGAGAGAATCAAGTCACTAAGAAAATACAAGAAGAATCACTCAACTCCGTCGAGAGAAACTCAAGTTATGATTGAAAGATCGAACAAAGGTCAATCTGTCATACCTGAGAAAAACAGTTCTGGAATGCTGCAAAGAAACTCATTTAGATCAGAAACCACAAATCCAATATCCGTGAAATTTCGACAGATGATATATAATCAAGTTGTTAAGACAACCCAAAAAGAATCACGTCAATTGGATCTGTAAAACTCGAGTTATGATAAAACCACCAACGAAAGGTAGTGCTGTCCAGAAACTCGACGAGTAAAACTTGTCTGGAACAAGTCGGACGAACAAGGCACAAAAGTTCATTCAAACTATGAATTTTATTCAATAGAAAACAAGAGGAACAGCCCCAAGTCGTGCACCAAGAGCTTTGGCCTCCCTTGCTTATATAACCAGCCCTTAGGCCAACCCAATCTCAACTAGGACTCCAATCCTACTCCGATCACAAATCGGAACTTTCCATAACTGCTTAGGACTCTTCTATACGCAGATAGAAGCAATCTTAAGACTTCCAAACACCTTAGGAACATATCCGATATTCCTAAAACAACTCAATTTCATGACCCACATGAAATCCTAACATAACCAACTCGATACTTTCCATACCGAGCCATAACCGACTCCGCCGCAGCCAAAGTCATCATCCATTACGATTCGATCCTTCCAATTAGATCTTCCTTCCATAACCCATCTTCAGAACCATGTTGCCACATGATGCACTGCATGCATACGTGCGAACACCTTCCTTCGACGTCCAGTAACCTTCATATGCACTGCCCTTTATTCAATCATCCTGCGCGACCTCCTGACCCGCTCAACCACAATTCCTCCTGAATTTGGTTGTTGGAACCTCATATCCTCCCTGAGACTAGTCCAAAGGATCCTATCACCAGCCATGACTTGAACTCAAGCAACACCTGCACATGAATAAACAACCAATCTGTACGAGCCCAAGTCTACGACTTGACTCAAGTCAGTTCCAAACACAAACACCATACGTGAGCACCTCACATAATCATGTTGCAAAGCATAGCAAAACGATATCATCCATATCAACCAAAATGCACCAAAAAACTTAGTAAAAGAATACTAAGCGAACTTTCCAAGAGTATAAAGCATGTTCAAAACATTTCACATGAAAATCTAGAACATTACAATCAAGCTCTGAACCTTGCCAAAGCTAACCGGAACTTGAGCCAGAGCTTACCAAAGCTAGTCGAACCTAGCGCCAGAGCTTACCAAAGCTAGTCGGACCTAGCGCCAGAGCTTACCAAAGTTAGTACAACCTAGCGCCGGAGCTTACCAAAACTAGTCAGAACTAGTCATCTTAAAAGTCGGAGCTAGAAAAATATATCGGAGCTAACCATCATAAGTCAGACCTAGAAAAACATATCGGTGCTTAACAAAGACATGCCGGAGCTATCAAAGATAAAGCTCACCGGAGCTACCCAAAAACATGTCGGACCTAGACAAAGAAAGTCGGACCTATTGTCGGACCTTGCAGAAGCTCGGAGCTAGAGTCGGACCTTCCTAAAAAGATGTTATGGCAGCATTCAAAACTTTTATAATCAAAGCCAATGTATTCATTACAAGCCAATGTATTCATCACACATAGGTCTCACATTTTTAAATCTGCAGGAGGGTTGTCTCATTCGGTTTCAAATAAAAATATTACTTGCTCATCTAGACATGAACACAAAGTTAAATTTCATTATACCTACTGTGGTAGAGATGGTCATGTCATAGATTTTTATTATAGACTAGCTAAACAATAGAAAAGGTAAAGAATGATTGCTAGATCTCATAACTTTCATGCAAAATTTGCTGCACATATTAAACTGAATGTCAGGTACATGCAACATGCTGTTATGAATCAAAAACATTCAAAGTCTACCTCCGGACCTTCTGTTTTTTGCCTCCGGAGCTACTGATTTTTGTGCTACACAAGTAACACCTTATAAGTCAGTAGTTAAGAATAAAAAACCTCAAACTTTGACTCATAAACCTGTTATTTTATCTCAGCTTTTGCGTGTTTTTCCTGCTGCACGTCGTGTGACTCAGTACTGGATTCCTAAATGCCTTTTGACTAACCCCAGTATTGAGTCATCGACATATTGTGCTTCTATGTAGGTTACATGCTTGAGGAAGGAGAACATTTGGATTGTGGATTCAGGTTGCTCACGACACATGACCGGTAACAAAGAATGGTTCTCCTCCCTCTCTTTTGTGTCACGTGTAGAGAATGTTACTTTTGCCGATAATTCTTCAACTCCTATAATTGCTAAGGGTCCGGTTAGAGTAAATGATCACTACACATTGAAGGATGTGGCACTTGTCAAAAATTTGAAATATAACTTGCTTTCTGTTTCACAATTGCTAGATGAAAATCTGGAAATTATTTTCAATAAAAACTGCTGCAAAGTTGTAGGATCAAATAGTGAGCTTATATTTAACATGTCTCGCTCTGGAAGAGTGTTTAAAGCTGATTTTGATATGTCTTCCACTAAGAATAGGTGTCTAGATGCTAATGATTCAAAGGGCTTATATTTTTGGCATCGTAGACTTGGTCATGTAGGCTTTGATCACCTAATGCGTGTTAGTGCTCTTGATCGCATACGTGGGCTGCCTAAGCTTAAAGGGGGCAAAGAAATTGTGTGCTCTTCTTTTAGACATGCTAAGATGGTTGCAGGTTCACATACTCCTCTCAAAATGATCATGACAACTGAACCTGGTCAACTTTTGCACCTTGACATTGTAGGACCTTCACGTGTTCAATCCTTCGGAGGTAAATGGTATGTTCTTGTTATTGTTGATGATTATTCTAGATACTCTTGGGTTTACTTTATGGCATCTAAGAATGAAGCTTTTAGTCACTTTAGAACTTTATTTCTTATATTATCAATTGATCACCCGGGATCTTTAAAAGCAATTAGAAGTGATAACGGAACTGGATTTAAAAATGAATCTTTTGTTCACTTTTGTGCTGAAAACGGAATAGATCATCAATTTTCTTCACCATATGTACCTCAACAAAATGGTGTTCTAGAAAGAAAGAACAGAACCTTAGTTGAGATGGCTAGGGCTATGCTTGATGAATATCAAACTCCTACGAAATTTTGGGCTGATGCGATTGCAACCGCTTGTTATGTCTCAAATCGTGTTTTCTTGCGCGCTAAGCTAGGTAAAACACTATATGAGCTCCGGTTTGGACATAGGCCTAGTGTTATGAACTTTTGGGTCTTTGGTTGCAAATGCTTTGTTAAGAAACATGGTAATCTTGATAAATTTGAACCTAGATCTATTGATGGCATGTTTCTTGGTTATCCATCTCATACTAGAGGCTACCATGTGTTTTTACATGACACTAACTAAATTGTGGAGACTTGTGAAGTGTCTTTTGATGAAGCTAGCCCAGGTACTAGCTCAAACATTACAGGTCCAGATCCATATCCGCAGGGGGAGAGCATTTTCGTTGAAGATGAGGAAGAATTGGAGCTGCTGCCCAAAAAATCAGCAGCTAAAGACTTTGGTTCAGCTCCGGATGTTAATTCTCAACCAGCATCGACAACCATCAATGCTGATTCAAATCGTCCTCAAGACACAAGCTCATCGATTTGTGATGAACATGAAAAAGAAGAAGCTTGTGAGATATCTGTCCCCCTACGGTTTTACAAAGATCATCCCCCGCAACAGATTATTGGAAGCTTGCACAAACGAGTTACACGGTCCAGGTTTCGCGATCCAAACTCTCATGCTCATTCTGCTTTTGTTGCTTCTTTTGAACCCAAAGATATATCACACGCACTCACTAATGAATCTTGGATTATTGCCATGCAAGAAGAGTTAGAAAATTTTGAAAGAAATAGTGTTTCGAAACTTGTACCTCCACCTCAAGATCACACTTTAATTGGAACTAAATGGGTGTTTAAAAATAAACAAAGTGAGGATGGGGTTGCGGATAGGAATAAGGCTAGGTTGGTTGCTCAAGGTTTCACTCAAGTGGAAGGTCTAGATTTTGATGAAACTTTTGCTCATGTTGATAGATTAGAAGCCATAAGACTTTTTTTAGCTTTTGCTGCATCTAAAGGTTTTAAGCTATATCAAATGGATGTTAAAAGTGCTTTTCTTAATGGCTACATAGATGAGGAGGTTTATGTCAAACAACCACCGGGTTTTGAAAATTCAGATTTTCCTAATCATGTTTACAAACTATCCAAAGCCTTGTACGGTCTCAAACAAGCTCCTAGAGCATGGTATGATAGGTTAAAAACATTCTTACTTGAAAAGGGGTTTACCATGTTAAAGTTTGATAAAACTCTTTTTGTGCTTAAGCATGGCAATGAATCATTATTCGTTCAGGTGTATGTGGATAACATTATCTTTAGTTGTGTTTCTCATGATCTTGTGTCCAAGTTTTCAGCAATGATGAGTTCCGAATTTGAAATGAGTATGATGGGTGAACTCACTTACTTTTGGGGGCTGCAAATCAAGCAAACCAAGGAGGGTACCTTTGTGCATCAAACGAAGTATACAAAAGACCTCCTAAGGCGTTTCAACATGGACAAAAGCAAGCCTCTTCGGACACCAATGGGAACAGCAACAACACTTGAACTTGATGAAGATGGTGAACCCATGCATTAAAAAGAATATAGAAGCATGATCGGATCACTTTTGTATCTCACGGCATCAAGACCGGACATACAATTCAGCGTATGTCTTTGTGCACGGTGTCAAGCCTCCCCACGTGCTTCACATCGTCAAGCCGTCAAAAGGATTCTCAAGTACATACATGGAACTCAAGAATTTGGTATTTTTCTTCCTTCTTCCCCAACCGTTACTTTGAAAGCTTTTTCCAATGCTGATTTTGGAGGCTGTAGGATTGATAGGAAAAGTACTTCCGGTGCTTGTCATTTTCTTGGTAATTCACTTGTTGCTTGGTCCTCTAGAAAATAAAACTCAGTTGAACAATCCACAACCGAATATGAATATGTAGCTGCTACTAGTGCTTGTTCACAAATTCTTTGGATTGTTCAAACATTTAAGGACTATAGGGTTGATCTAGATAGTGTTCCACTGTTTTGTGATAACACTAGTGCCATTTGCATTGCTAAAAACCCTGTGCAACATTCTAGAACTAAGCACATTGATATTAGGTATCACTTTCTCCGTGATAATGTTGAAAAAGGAAACATTGTGCTTCACCATGTAGATATCGAACAACAATTGGTTGACATTTTTACAAAACCTTTGGATTTCACTCATTTTTGTTTCATTCGTAGTGAAATAGCGGTTATGCATCCTCATGGCTTACATTGAGGGGGAGTTTTCAAACCCTAGATGTCTATGTGTGAATCTGAAATTAAAATAATATGAGCATAGTATTTAATACATATATGATTTTGTGATTCCTTTTACATGCTGAAAGTTCTTACTACATTACTCATGTTATACATTTTGTAGTTTTTGCAATATCTAGTAATTGGAATAATTACTTACACTAAATCTGGTCATGGTCGAACTTTCTTGCTATTTTGAACTTGTTGCATGTTCATAAGTGTTGTTAATCATAAAGAATTAATCAAGTAATCAACTCACATGTTGAGTTTTTATGAACAAATATAAATTGAGAAAAGGTCAAGAGAATATGCATGCATCGCACTTCTTCTTTTGAGATGGCTTGTCATTGCACTTAGATATGAACTTGGAAGAAGTTGTGTATGACTAAAACCATGTCCTTAAGCTTCTGATTGTCAAATGACATAGGCTTGGCTTGTTTTGTTAGAATAAGGCAAATGCGCATATAATCTCTTGCAAATATCGTATGATCTAAATTTGTGCTTTGAAAAATAATAAAATGCAGCAACAAGTGTCATGCTTTCAGGTTTTGAAATAGTTAAGTTTGTGAGATCATGACTTGCTAAATTGGAAATTACATTTGATCTCTAGCATGGCTTACACTACTTTATGTATTTCATTTATGTGATAGTGTAAGTTACTTGATAGTATGACTTGGATGAGCTTTGTTTTATATGTATATGTTATAATATGCGCATAACAATTAAAATTTGTCTTATAAACCTTGCTAAATACATTGTCAAAGGGGGGAGAGATAATATGTGAATTTTTAAAAGATAAGTATACAAGGGGGAGAAAGAAATTGATTACACATTGCACATATTCACAATTGTTCTTGGCACGATTCTTCTCAGGGGGGGGGGGGACTTCTTTTTCTCATTTTATTTCTGTTTTACAAAGGGGGAGAAATTGTTTTCAAAACTTTTAATGTGAATAAGCCAATATTCGGATCTTAAGTGGTGTTGCCAATGCATTCATCAAGGGGAAGATTGTGAGACCTATGTGTGCTGAATACATTGGCTTTGACAATAAAAGTTTTGAATGCTGCCATAACATCTTTTTAGCAAGGTCCGACCCTAGATCCGAGCTTCTGCAAGGTCCGACAATAATTCTGACTTTCTTTGTCTAGGTCTGACATGTTTTTGGGTAGCTCCGGTGAGCTTTGTCTTTAGCTCTGGCATGTCTTTAATAGCTCCGGCATGTCTTTGTTAAGCTCTGATATCTTTTGCTAGGTCCGACTTATGTTGGTTAGCTCCGACATGTTTTTCTAGCTCCGACTTTTGGGATGACTAGTTCTGACTAGTTTTGGTTAGCTCCGGCACTAGGTTTGACTAGTTTTAGTTAGCTCCGGGGCTAGGTCCGACTAGCTTTGGTAAGCTCCGGCGCTAGGTTGTACTAGCTTTGGTAAGCTCCGGCGCTAGGTTGTACTATCTTTGGTAAGCTCCAGCTCAAGCTCCGGTTAGCTTTGGCAAGGTTCGGAGCTTCATCGTAATGTTCCAAATTTCATGTGAAATGTTTCGAACTTGCTTTACACTTATGGAAAGTTTGCTTATTCTTTTGCTAAGTTTTTGGTACGTTTTGGTTGATATGGATGATATCGTTTTGCTATGCTTTGCAACATGCTTATGTGAGGTGCTCACGTAAGGTGTTGTGTTCGGAACTAACTTGAGTCAAGTCGCGGACTTGGGCTCGTACGGATTGGTTGTTTGTTCATGTGCAGGTGTTGCATGAGTTCAAGTCATGGCTAATGACAGGATCCTTTGGACTTGTCTTAGGGAGGAGATGAGATTCCAACAACCAAATTTAGGAGGAATTGGTGTTGAGCGGGTCAGGAGGTCGCGCAGGATGATTGAATCAAGGGCAGTGCATATGAAGGTTAATGGACATCGAAGGAAGGTGTTTGCACGTATGCATGCGGTGCATGACATGGCAACATGTTTCTGAAGATGGTTTATGGATGGGAAGATCTGGTTGGAAGGATCAGATCGTATCGGTTGATGACTTTGGCTGCGGCGGAGTTGGTTATGGCTCGGTATGGAAAGTATCGAGTTGGTTATGATAGGATTTCATGTGGGTCACGAATTTGAGTTGTTTTAGGAATGTGGGATACATTACTAAGGTGTTTGGAAATCTTAAGATTGCTTCTATCTGCGTATTGAAGAGTCCTAAGCAGATATGGAAAGTTTCAATTCGTGAACGGAGTAGGATTAGGGTCCTCATTTGAGTAGAGTTGGCTTTCGAGCTGGTTATATAAGCAAGGGAGGCCAAAGCTCGTGGTGCACGAATTTGGGGCTGTTCCTCTTGTGTTATATTTAATATAATTCGTAGTTTTAAGGAGCTTTTTGTGCCTTGTTCGTCCGACTTGTTCCAGGCAAGTTTTACTCGTCAAGTTTTTGGACAGCACTACTTTTCATCGGTGGTTTTATCATAACTCTAGTTTTACAAATCCAATTGATGTGATTCTTTTTGAGTTGTCTTAACTACTTGATTATCTATCATCTATAAAAATTTCATGGTCATTGGATTTGTGGTTTCTGATATACACGAGTTTCTTCGCAGAGTTCCAAAACTGTTTTTCTCGGGTAGGACAGATTGACCTTTGTTCGATCTTTTGATCATAACTTGAGTTTCTCTCGACGGATTTGAGTGATTATTCTAGTGTTTTCTTCGTGACTTGATTATATATGATATATATCACATTTTTCCTTGTGAAACACGTTTAGATTAGTCTCACACACGATTTCTTTAACAGATCATTTTTCTGCCGAAGGCGTTGGGATTTAATTGTTTCCGTTGTGTAAGATTTTTTAAATCTACCATTCACCCCCCTCTGGTAGCTTTTCACGTGATCTTTGATCCTACAAGCACCATACTCTCCTCAACAAAACAGAGTAGTGAAAGTAATAACCGAGGAATAACCGGTTCCTCATTGAGATGGCGAGGATAATGCTCGATGAATATAAGACTTCAGATCGGTTTTGGTCTGTAGCGGTTAACACTGCCTGTCACGCCATAAACCGACTCTATCTCCATCATCTACTCAAGAAAAACTCATATGGACTACTCACCGATAACAAACCAAACAAGCCGGATATTTCATATTTTCGAGTTTTTGGTTCAAACTGTTATATTTTAAACAAGAAGCCTAGGGCTTCGAAGTTCACTTCGAAGTCTGATGAAGGTTTCTTACTTGGCTATGATTCGAACTCCTACGTCTATCGTGTCTTCAACAAGGCCTCCAAACTTGTTGAAGTAGCACGTGACGTAGTGTTCAATGAAACTAACGGCTCTCAAGAAGAGCAAGTTGATCAATGTGTGCTAGATAAAGGAGAAGCTCCATGTCAAGCATTAAGAAGAATGGTGTTGGGCGATATTCAACCACAAGTGCCACCACCAAATGCAAATGAAGAAGATGAACCACAAGTGGAGGACAATGATCAAGGGGGAGCTTCCACACAAGATCAATCTCAAGATAATCAAGGTGATAAAGACATCAATGAGGGCAACTATCCAGGGGGAGAAGAAGATGATAATCATGAAGAATCAATACCACAAGTGACACATCCAAGAGTACATCAAAGCATCCAAAGAGATCACCCCGTTAACAACATAATTGGTGACATACAAAAGGGAGTAGTAACTCGATCTCGTATAGCTAATTTTTGTGAACACTATTCTTTTGTATCCTCTTTGGAACCACACAGGGTTGAATATGCATTAAAAGATCGAGATCGGGTGACGGCGATGCAAGAAGAATTGAACAACTTCAGCAGGAACGAAGTGTGAGAGCTTGTTGAAAGATCCAAGTCCAACGTCATCGGCACTAAATGGGTCTTCCACAACAAGCAAGACAAACATGGAGTTGTAACAAGGAAGAAGGCACGACTTGTGACCAGGGGGTACTCACAAGTCTTTGGATTTCGACGAGACTTTTGCTCCCGTAGCTAGGCTTGAATCGATTCGTATATTGCTTGCATATGCTACTCACCATGATTTCAAGCTGTATCAAATGGATGTGAAAAGCACCTTCCTAAACGAACTGATCGAGGAGGAGGTGTACATGGAGCAACCACTTGGTTTTGAAGATCAAAAGTACCCCAACCATGTGTACAAACTATGTAAGGATCTCTATGGCCTCAAACAAGCTCCTAGAGCATGGTATGAGTGCCTTAGAGATTTTTTGATTGAAAATAGCTTCAAGATTGGTAAAGCTGATTACACCTTGTTTACTAAACATTTTGATGATGATCTCTTCATTTTCCAAATCTATGTTGACTATATTATATTTGGTTCAACTAACAAATTTTTTGTCAAGAATTTAGTCAGATTATGACAGATAGATTCGTCATGTCCATGATGGGAGAGTTGAGATACTTTTTGGGATTCCAAGTAAAGCAACAAAAGGACGGGACGTTCATAAGCCAAACAAAGTACACTCAAGACATTCTCAAGAAGTTTGGAATGGACAAAGAAAAACCCATAAAGACTTCCATGGTGACAAATGGACATTTGAATCTCAATGAAGACACACCAAACGTGGATCGAAAGGTATATCGCTCCATGATTGGCTCCTTACTTTACTTATGTGCATCTAGGCCTGATATCATGTTGATTGTATGTTTGTGTGCAAGATTTCAAGCCAATCCTAAGGAATGTCATTTGACAGCCATAAAAAGGATCTTGCGATATTTAGTTCATACACCCAACCTAAGCTTTTGGTATCCCAAAGGTTCAAAATACAATCTCATTGGATACTTTGATGCAGATTATGTCGGATGCAAGTTTGATAGAAAAATTACCTCTGGTACTTGTCAATTCCTAGGTAGATCCCTAGTTCCTTGGTCCTCCAAGAAACAAAATTCCATTGCCTTATCCACGGCCGAAGCGGAGTATGTTGCAGTCGGGAGTTGTTGTGCACAAGTCATTTGGATGCGACAAACTCTAAGGGATTACGGTTACAATATGATCCACTCCTTTGTGACAAAGAGAGTGCCATTAAAATTGACCATAATCCTATTGAGCACTCTAGAACCAAACACATAGACATCCGGTATCACTTTTTGAGAGATCACTCGATGAAAGGAGACATAGCCATTTCCCATGTCAACACTAAAAAAAAAACTAGACGATATCTTTACCAAGCCACTTGATGAAAAACGCTTTTGTGAGCTCCGAAATGAACTAGATATCCTTGATGCTCGGAACGTGGCTTGAAAACTTGCATACCTGTATGCCACCTTCAAAATCATGTTGATTGTGTTGAAAAATCATCTCTCTCTATTTTTCTCCAAAAAACTATGTTAATTACTTGATCTTGGTGAATTATGGTCATAGATTGATTGTTGTATGTTTCCTGATCATATTCATCAAGAATATTTGTGTGTTTTTGCCCCCTATCTTATTTTTAAGCACCTTCGAATATATACAAAAGGTCTATATACTTTTCTGTCCTGGTGACCACGGACTAGTCTGTGGTTACCCCAGACTAGTTTGCACAATGCAGACTAGTCCGTTGAGATTTCCTGTAGTCTGGACTAGTCCGGTCGACCATGGACTAGTCCGATTTTTCGAGTCCATAACCCTAGGGTCAGCGCAAACCTAATCTTCTTCTACCTCACTACTCGCCTTACGTTCTCTCGCCTCACTAAAGTGCTCCCAAGGCGATTTTGTGAGTTCTCCATCGAATCCACTCATGTTTCGGTGGGATTTGATCTCCATTGCAAGGGGACCGAAGACCATGGACTTGTACGCATCAACAACTCCTTCAACGTAGTGAATCGAAGGATTTGGTAAAATTTCTCTACAAACCCTATAACCTTAGATTTTCCCTTGTTTTTGCTCAAATAGCTTAGTTCCTCTGGTCAATACATGCTCCCTTGTTGTATTACAACTACTTTGGCATTGGGGGCATGACGAGTGGCACTCATCCTCCTCCTCCTCAGTCTGATGATGAAGACGACGAGTGAGCCTGCGACGACGAGTAGATCCCTCCCCTCCTTATTTTTGGTGCCTTGATGCCAAAGGGGGAGAGATTGAGGGGGGGGGGGGGGTCTTAGGTCCTAGCAGTAGGTTGAGAGATGAGAGCTCTATTTGTGTTTCTTTTCGTGCTGTAAGACTTTTACTATGTTTGCATTATGCTTATGGACATGTTTGTGGTAATGCTTTGTTATGATCTATGTTTGTGCTCTTAAAATTATATACATACTTGATAATCTTGATGTTGTTATGATTATGCCATTTACCTCATTCACATCACGATCATTGCTCACACACACATAGTTTTGTATCCCACCAGAAAGAGTGCACATATGTCATATGTCTATATTGCCTATCTTGTTCCAAGCTCATATGTGCACAGTTTATGAAAATCTGAATTTTTATCATATTTGTGTAATCTCAATTGGTTGTCATCAATCACCAAAAAGGGGGAGATTGTAAGTGCATCTAGGCATCCCTTGTGGGTTTTGGTTGATTTATGAAAAACAAATGAGATCTAACAAAATTGTTGAGATGAGCACTGGTTTTAGAGAAATTAGGAGGAAAGCTCAAAAAGAAAGGAGAATGAGGAATCAAAAGGAAAAAAGCTCAAGAGCTGAAAAGAATAGTTTATTTTGTATGGAGTGTGTTGGAGAAACACACCCCAAGAGCTCAAGCAAAAGAGATCTCACTCACAACACAAAAATCTGCATTTCCAGACTAGTCCGATGTCTACCAGACTAGTCGGATATCTTTCTGACTAAGATCGGACTAGTCCCCCCTAGTGCGGACTAGTCCTCAACACTTCACATCTGAACAAAAACGGACAAGTCTGATATCAATCGGACTAGTCCGATAATCCTCTGACTAAAATCAGACAATTCCTCCAAATCTGGACTTGTCGTTGGCACCACAATTTTTCACGACACCGGACAAGTCCGATATCCATCGGACTAGTCTGAAAATTCACTGACTAAAATTGGACAAGTCCTCCAAGTGCGTACTTGTCCTCAATTCTACACGAGGTTCACAACACCGGACTAGGCCGATATGTGTAGGACTAGTCCGAACACTTCCAGTGCCCAGATCGGACTAGTCCGCACATTTACGGACAAGTTCGATATCTCTGAACACTTAAGTTTTTCCACACGCCACACACCGGACTAGTCCGGACATCGCAAACCCTAACAGTAACTTTTGGAAACCCTAGTATAAATAGAGGTGTACGGCCATACATCAATCGCTCTCGACCTCCTGCGCCGTCACATCTCCCAAGAGCCCAAAATACACATCTCTCCACTCATTCCAACCCTAAAAGGATCAAATATTTGAGGATTAGCAATTGATCAAAGGACAGACTTGTTCCACACGATCTTGAGCTCTTGGGTTCGATCTCTCGCACACTCTTGTTGTTTATTGTATATCTTTGGAGTGTGTTTGGTGGTGTCTGTTGATGGCTGTTATATACCAATTTCAGCCGTCAATATAACTCAATTATGTAAAGGATTGATCATTTCTTGCACACATCACCTTTCTACTTGACCTATTTCCACTTGTACTTGGAGAAATATGTGTATGCAGATATTTATACAAGAATTAAGGAAAAGTATGGGGAGCAATCCTATAAAATATCATCCCAGCCAATCAGGCGAAGACACGTGGCACCACATGGATCAAATGGCCCACAAACAGAAGTATCCGAGGCCATCCAACGGTGTAGCACCAATATCAGTCAATGGGACCCACCTGGCAGCCACCTGGAGGAAGTACGGGCCGTTTGGAGCCCTGACCGGGTCGGCCGAACCAGGGGGTCGGCCGACCTGGTCCTGGCGCCAAACGCTGTCAATGACGACTGATTCACATGCTTTTGGTGGCAGGAACCGACCTCAACACTAGTATAAATAGGACCCCATACCCCTCACTTCAACACACACCACTTGGGCATCATTCTATTATATACACTATCTTCCATTGTCCTTAGAGGAGTTAGGATGTAGAGAGGAGAGCCTCTAGTCCCAAGTCCAAATTGGGAAAGGAGTAGAAGGAGTCCCTCTTCCCAATTCCACATTGGGAAAGGTATATCTCATGTATTCCCCCTTGTATTTGTGACTTTGTGCTCAATAAAGATATTATCTTTAGTCTTCTTTTATACGTATACTTGGACAAAGCGTTTCTTGTTTGATTGTGTAGTCCATGTAAGTGGAAGGTATAGTCTTTATGATTGTACTCTCATGATCACATCTTATGGTCATAAACATTATAGACCCCCACTATAGTCTATGTAGTTATGATATGATTATGTTAATATGAATAACTATGCTAGGCAATCAACATTGGTTCAACGATGATTTAGTTCATTGCCTTAGGATGGCTTGTGCTGCAGCTCTTAAGGTATTTGCTTAGTACGCTAGCACGGTGCTAGGTTATTTAAGTAGCGTTGGATGTCTCGTAGCCCCACGGATTGAAGAGGTAGGCAGTAGGTGGTGACAGCCCTATCTGTCTTTTGTAATCCTCCACATTTGGCTATGCCCCAGGCTCTTGGTGGGAGTCGCCCTAGTATTGCTAGGGGTAAGCCCGTGCCCGATGTGTTGAATAGCATTGCATAGGAATTCATCATTTACATGACCACTAGTATCTACCTTAGGCTATGTATATGTATTAGGAGCATTGTAGGAGCAACCCTCTAACTCTTAATCCAATCTCCCTCTAGAACCCATTTACCCTTTAGAATAGATTGCCTAGGTGTGTGTCACACTACCCCTATTATCAACTTACCCCCTGTCCGGATAATTGATTAGTATCCCATAGCTTGACCATAAGAGTAGTATATACTTTACTCCATTGCCTTACTTTGGGATAAATACGATACCCTTCGGAATACTCATGGGTGAAATGCTACAACGGTATCTTCTGTGCGCTTGCAGATCTCATCTCTTTACCGGAGATGATCTGTGGTGTTAAGAAGTATCAACAAGCATTTCTGGTGCCATTGCCGGGGATGATTTGTTAGTATATCTTAGTAGCCGTCAAAAGTATTCTTCATTGTAATTCTTGGGGAGCCCTCAACTTGTGAGAAGTCCCCTTTAACACATTGTTTGCCCTTTTTTATTGGTGGATGAGAATCAGCCTCTGTGGCGATTCAATGAGGGTAGGGTTGGTGA
Source organism: Tuctoria greenei (assembly GCA_036927565.1). Classification (NCBI taxonomy): domain Eukaryota; kingdom Viridiplantae; phylum Streptophyta; class Magnoliopsida; order Poales; family Poaceae; genus Tuctoria; species Tuctoria greenei. Next base: position 57,468,826 of record JAYESD010000010.1, read on the forward strand.
AGACCCGGTCCTCCGTGCACTCCTCAACGTGGATGTAGGTTTCCTTCGTGGTAATCGAACCACAGGATAAAATCATGTCTCACGCGTCTTTGTTTTACTTTTCATCATAATCTTGGTTTTGTCTAGTGTTGTGAAATTCACCTTGAAACATTGTATCATACTTGATCATTGCAATAGACTGGTTCATTGGTTCAATACACTTTATTTATAATCTGATTTCCGTTGCGTAGTGTGCTAGACGTAGAATTGCCAATTTACTTTGATCTTTTAGTCCGCGCATACCAGACTAGTCCGCGCATACCGGACTAGTCTGTCCTCCCCGTATTTGATCCATTTGTTAAGTTTTTCAGGGTCCGATAAAAGTTAAAAAAGCCTATTCACCCCCTCTAGGCTACATTCAATCATTAACAATTCAAAAGTCCTATTCACCCCCTGTGGCTGCTTTCACAGGGGGTCTGCAGTCGACGTTCCCAAGCGTTGACAGTGGGCGCCGTCGAAGCTACGAAGGTTTAACAACTCCCAAGGAGCCCACCGTCGATATTCTAAGCGTTGACAGTGGGCGCCGTCGAAGCTACCAAGCTCCAACAACCCCCAGGGGGCCTGTCGTCGACGTTCTACACGCTGACAGTGGGCATTGTGGGTGCCGTCGAAGCTACGAAGCTCCGACAACTCTGAGGGGGCCCGCCATCGACGTAACAAAGGGGCCTCGGAGATGTTAGAGGTAAACTTTGGACCTTGGAGCTATCACTTTAGCTACGAGTTCGAAGTCAAGTCTTCAAGACATTGTCAAGTCCTTTTGGTACATGTTCACAATCAAATTGTGCGCATCTACCAGGGGCCAATAAGAAAAAGGGCAATGCATTGAAGACACACAAAAAATGGAATTCAAAAGGATTTCGTTCATTCAAAATCAGAGGATTACAAGATGAAGGAAAAAAAAGAGGTCCTAACTACTAGAGTTCCTATTGAAGAATGAGGCAACTACCTGGGCAGCTTCTCGAACGTTGGCCCTAGCGGCTTCTTCCCCCTCGGCAATGGGTCCTTTGAACACTGTAGTTAAAGACATATGGGGGTCCGGGCTCTTGAAACACGTCAGCACATACCAACAACGTTCTTGGCCAGGGACCTTCCTTCCGTCTCCAGTTGGTCGATGATTATGTCTCCCATATCATCTAGCTTGTTGCTGGCAGAGTTTAATGCCACTAGTGCCTTGTCCATCTCCGGCTCCAGGTCAGCTGGACGTACTAGGCTGAAACTAAATGGCACCAGAGCTTCATTAGCTTGCCCCAAAAAATGCCAGACTTGTTGGGACTCAATTGCTCTCAAGCTCTTAAGCTCCTCCAGTGATCTCCTGGCAGCCAAGAGTTCCGCAGAACCCTTTTTGGAGAAGCGCTCAACTTCCTTAGTATGCTGCTAGATCGTTTCGGCCACCTGCTTCTCTTGTTCGCTGAGCTCCCTCTCTCGGAGGTGAATGCGGTTCCGCCGATCTGCAAAGTCCTTCTCCTTGGTCTTCACCTTCTCCTCTCTAGTGGATATTTCAGTCTCTCTTTTGGAGACATTTACCCCTGTCTACCACAATCGGTGCTTCTCTTGTTCGCACAAAGCCTCAAATTCTTTCACACGATTAGCCAAGTCTGGATATTATTTTGTTTCTCTTGGAGGTCGACCTCCTTATTATCTAGCTCCTCCCAGCGCTTGAGGAGAGTTTTCCTCAACTCTTCGAGACTCCCCGAGCGGCTATCGGTCATTTCACGAGTCCTCTGCGCATGCTCGTAGATCTCCTGAGTCTTCTTGTTGAGGGCCTTAATTGTGGCCTCTGGTTCATCCAACGCCTTTTTCAGGCGCAACTGCCAAACCTTCTATGAAGCCACCCACTTGATAGGAAAGAGGTGAGTCCCGATCTTCCGAAAGGTAATGGATAAGTCGATTGATGTGGAGATCTCGACGTTGATGATTCGAGGCTCTCGAGTAGAACACGAAAAACTCCTGCAATCACTACACCACCACTCCGTTGGTTATCAACCGTGCTGCACACGATTGACCTCGCCAAGAAGGCTAATCCCTACAAGTGCAACTGAGAACACAAGCAAGAACGTAGAAGACACGATCTGAAATCGCGAAGTTGGGGTCTCACAAACCGAAGAACGGCGATATTATTGATCTAAGCAAAACCCAATTGTTCATGGCGGCTAATATGGAGTATATATAGGTGGGAGGACGTCCAAGGGGGTGTTGGGGTCGTGACCTAACCCTAACACACGAAAATAATGCACTTAGACTTGATACAAGGCCCAATGGCCCAATATGGTGGTGCAGCACCCTGACAGATTCTGAACTCGATTTTGTTTCGATGATTGCCGTCGACTCCGAATGAATTTTGATATGGGACCAGCGCCAATGGAAAGGTTATCCTCTCCCCTTATATGTGGAACATCCAAAATAGAGTTTGTATGCGTCCTGAACATCCGTTTTAGTGCGTACTGCTACTGGACTCCGAGTTGGACACGATTTTGAGTTGGGTCGGTTTCCATCCTCTTTGAACGTATCCTCTGGTCCTCCACGCCCCTAAATCTTCCTCCAATTACTCCTTTAACTTCTCTATGGATCCTAATCACAATTAAGTCATTAGGTAGCAATCTATTCTCAAAAATATATAAGAAAACATATAAAAACGAGCTCACCTCTGAAATTAATTGATGTGTGTGAATCCTATAGATTGCATCTTGTAAGTTGAATGGAGTGTTGTGTATGTGCATAAGAGTGATGTCCTCATCATCCTCCCCTTCTTGAATTGGAGTCGTCCTCGACTCAAGTTCATCTTCTATTATGTGTGGGTCCATATGTGCAACGCCATCAAATCTTCTTGTAAGCATGAAAGGAGGAGGCCAAGGTGGTGGACGGCATAGTGCACCATCTTGATCTTGTCCAAACAAGAGCGCACATTCGCTTGAGCCAGGATCCCAAACAAATAAACTTTGTACCATATTTGTAGGTGCAATGATAATGTGCATGATCTCGTCATTCTCCCCTTCTTTATAACAAGCCGTCCTCGGCTTGCTCGTATGTCCAGGAAAAAGGATTGCTTTGGGGGTAGAATGAACACTGTCCATATTGCACGACTGCAGCGAACAATGCTTCTCTTTTATTTGTTGTCCCTGCTGCAAGAAGAAAATACTAGAAAAGCTTGACAAAACATTATTAGCGTTAGTGCATTCATTTACTTTAGGATGTTGTTGCAGCACAAAAGGAGTTTTCTCATTTGAAGAAACGTAAACTTTATGCACCATAAACACACCACTATGTTCATATTTGCCTATTGCATGAAAAAATATTTCTACTTAACAAAGGCAATTCAGATTGTGAAAATATTCTCCTCTCTACAATATTTAGATCACAAAGAGTGTCAAATTCAATGTAACCCAAAGTATTTAGAGAAGACAAAAAATTCAGCTCATCATTTTCAGCAGTAGCGGTGATCAAATTATGAATTTCAGCACAAGTAGGTGAATCCAAAACACAATCATCTTGTACATTAACTTGTTTTTGCATAGGTATAATAGAGTTATCAGCACACAACTCTTTCTTAGCGCAACGATCAGCAGGAAAATCAAAATGTGACAATGGTGTATAAATAAATGATTCTAATAGTTGCTCCTCGAAAATAGCATGATTGGTGGAAAAATTCAGAACATCCAAAAACTTCTCACCTTCTGTATTTGTAGAATGTTTTGCCTTACCATTTTCAGCAGTGATTTTGAGTGCATTATGAGTTGATCCATCTAAAATTTCCCAAGTGTTGTCGAAAGCCTCGTTCTCTTTTGCATCATCTATATTATTTTCTATATTGTCCTGCAAAACGTTAGACACAAAAGGAGGTACAATAAGAAATTTCTTCTCAAATTGCTGAATTTCTTCTTTGCACATAGATACATTAGCAAAAGTTTCTCGCATAAGAATTTTCGTTTCTTTCCATGTTCGAGGTTTTTCTAATTCATTTAAATTGTTCCACCAAGTTAATGCACAATCTACTAATGCACTTGCAACATTTCTAATCTTTCTCCTCTCACACATATGACATTGTCCAAAAAATGTATCCACCTCTATTTTCCAAGTAATATATTCATCATAACCAAAACCATCATAAGAAGGAAGAGATGGGATAATATAATTACTTCTTATGGAAGGTGTTGTAAAGGTGGTCTGAATGTCATGTGAAACCTTGGTTGATGTTTGATTTTTAGTGAGCAACTCCATCACCGTCTTCATCATGTCCATCATCTCAGCATATAATGCATGATTCTTGCTTTTACCTGACATTGTTAGTAGCAAACAGAAGACAACAAAAAAAATTTGTTATCCCTATCAACTACAAAGGATAATGGCAAAGTGGAAGTGGAACCACACACTCTCAAGCATCTTACCATGCTCTTACAAGTGTTCTTACCGACACTGCAGGTGGCAATCGGTGGCCGGTATGAAGAAACCAATGAAGCATGGGATGATTGCAAAGGTGTATCGATTCTGCTCAAGAGTAAGGTGTAGCTTGGATGGCACTTTATATGTAGCAAGGATTAGCAACAATGAAATCAGATAGTAAAGTTGAGTAAGTGTCCAAAGTATTTGTCAAAGTTGCTGGCCTAAATGTGTTCCTAGTAGTTCAAGCTAGCAAGACATGAGACAAAACTAGATGACACAAAGAATCCAAGCACTTCTGTTTTTTTGTTTTTTTTCCTCTTTTTTTGTGCGGCTTTTGTTTCTTGTTTTGCACTTGCCTTTTTCTTTTTTCTTCCTTTTTTTTCAGAATGTGCTGCAAGGGAAGAACACAATGAAAATCAATCTAAGATATCTCATGTGTCTGTCGCAGATTTTCTGCTCAATCTTCCAAGGACAAATAGGCACACTTATAGGCTCTAAATTGGAAAGCTTAGAACAGCAAGATTGTAAAAATATCTCTCCTCTTTAATTTCAATATATGGAAGACCTATTTTGGAAAAGAACAATAGGAGATACTTCCCCCGAAATACAGACTATTTAGAATTTTTAGGTCAATAACAGATTCAGATCTAATGCGATTTCGACATCAATAACTCTGTTTTCTGGGAAAATGATGAATAAAAAAGTTATAGATAACTTCTTAAGCTTTCCAGAAAGTATAAGAAAACGAAAATCCGAGTTTGTATGCGATAGATATGATGAAAATACTGAACTGGACAGAGATGAATCTAATCTGGACGTGATGCCGTGATTCAAAAGGATGAATCAACACAATGCAAAACTCAAACTAAGACTAAAAACACTTCTAAACCAGCAATATGACTCAACCATTTTCAGCAGTGATTTCGAGTGCATTATGAGTTGATCCATCTAAAATTTCCCAAGTGTTGTCGAAAGCCTCGTTCTCTTTTGCATCATCTATATTATTTTCTATATTGTCCTGCAAAACGTTAGACACAAAAGGAGGTACAATAAGAAATTTCTTCTCAAATTGCTGAATTTCTTCTTTGCACATAGATACATTAGCAAAAGTTTCTCGCATAAGAATTTTCGTTTCTTTCCATGTTCGAGGTTTTTCTAATTCATTTAAATTGTTCCACCAAGTTAATGCACAATCTACTAATGCACTTGCAACATTTCTAATCTTTCTCCTCTCACACATATGACATTGTCCAAAAAATGTATCCACCTCTATTTTCCAAGTAATATATTCATCATAACCAAAACCATCATAAGAAGGAAGAGATGGGATAATATAATTACTTCTTATGGAAGGTGTTGTAAAGGTGGTCTGAATGTCATGTGAAACCTTGGTTGATGTTTGATTTTTAGTGAGCAACTCCATCACCGTCTTCATCATGTCCATCATCTCAGCATATAATGCATGATTCTTGCTTTTACCTGACATTGTTAGTAGCAAACAGAAGACAACAAAAAAAATTTGTTATCCCTATCAACTACAAAGGATAATGGCAAAGTGGAAGTGGAACCACACACTCTCAAGCATCTTACCATGCTCTTACAAGTGTTCTTACCGACACTGCAGGTGGCAATCGGTGGCCGGTATGAAGAAACCAATGAAGCATGGGATGATTGCAAAGGTGTATTGATTCTGCTCAAGAGTAAGGTGTAGCTTGGATGGCACTTTATATGTAGCAAGGATTAGCAACAATGAAATCAGATAGTAAAGTTGAGTAAGTGTCCAAAGTATTTGTCAAAGTTGCTGGCCTAAATGTGTTCCTAGTAGTTCAAGCTAGCAAGACATGAGACAAAACTAGATGACACAAAGAATCCAAGCACTTCTGTTTTTTTGTTTTTTTTCCTCTTTTTTGTGCGGCTTTTGTTTCTTGTTTTGCACTTGCCTTTTTCTTTTTTCTTCCTTTTTTTTCAGAATGTGCTGCAAGGGAAGAACACAATGAAAATCAATCTAAGATATCTCATGTGTCTGTCGCAGATTTTCTGCTCAATCTTCCAAGGACAAATAGGCACACTTATAGGCTCTAAATTGGAAAGCTTAGAACAGCAAGATTGTAAAAATATCTCTCCTCTTTAATTTCAATATATGGAAGACCTATTTTGGAAAAGAACAATAGGAGATACTTCCCCCGAAATACAGACTATTTAGAATTTTTAGGTCAATAACAGATTCAGATCTAATGCGATTTCGACATCAATAACTCTGTTTTCTGGGAAAATGATGAATAAAAAAGTTATAGATAACTTCTTAAGCTTTCCAGAAAGTATAAGAAAACAAAAATCCGAGTTTGTATGCGATAGATATGATGAAAATACTGAACTGGACAGAGATGAATCTAATCTGGACGTGATGCCGTGATTCAAAAGGATGAATCAACACAATGCAAAACTCAAACTAAGACTAAAAACACTTCTAAACCAGCAATATGACTCAACCATTTTCAGCAGTGATTTCGAGTGCATTATGAGTTGATCCATCTAAAATTTCCCAAGTGTTGTCGAAAGCCTCGTTCTCTTTTGCATCATCTATATTATTTTCTATATTGTCCTGCAAAACGTTAGACACAAAAGGAGGTACAATAAGAAATTTCTTCTCAAATTGCTGAATTTCTTCTTTGCACATAGATACATTAGCAAAAGTTTCTCGCATAAGAATTTTCGTTTCTTTCCATGTTCGAGGTTTTTCTAATTCATTTAAATTGTTCCACCAAGTTAATGCACAATCTACTAATGCACTTGCAACATTTCTAATCTTTCTCCTCTCACACATATGACATTGTCCAAAAAATGTATCCACCTCTATTTTCCAAGTAATATATTCATCATAACCAAAACCATCATAAGAAGGAAGAGATGGGATAATATAATTACTTCTTATGGAAGGTGTTGTAAAGGTGGTCTGAATGTCATGTGAAACCTTGGTTGATGTTTGATTTTTAGTGAGCAACTCCATCACCGTCTTCATCATGTCCATCATCTCAGCATATAATGCATGATTCTTGCTTTTACCTGACATTGTTAGTAGCAAACAGAAGACAACAAAAAAAATTTGTTATCCCTATCAACTACAAAGGATAATGGCAAAGTGGAAGTGGAACCACACACTCTCAAGCATCTTACCATGCTCTTACAAGTGTTCTTACCGACACTGCAGGTGGCAATCGGTGGCCGGTATGAAGAAACCAATGAAGCATGGGATGATTGCAAAGGTGTATCGATTCTGCTCAAGAGTAAGGTGTAGCTTGGATGGCACTTTATATGTAGCAAGGATTAGCAACAATGAAATCAGATAGTAAAGTTGAGTAAGTGTCCAAAGTATTTGTCAAAGTTGCTGGCCTAAATGTGTTCCTAGTAGTTCAAGCTAGCAAGACATGAGACAAAACTAGATGACACAAAGAATCCAAGCACTTCTGTTTTTTTGTTTTTTTTTCTCTTTTTTTGTGCGGCTTTTGTTTCTTGTTTTGCACTTGCCTTTTTCTTTTTTCTTCCTTTTTTTTCAGAATGTGCTGCAAGGGAAGAACACAATGAAAATCAATCTAAGATATCTCATGTGTCTGTCGCAGATTTTCTGCTCAATCTTCCAAGGACAAATAGGCACACTTATAGGCTCTAAATTGGAAAGCTTAGAACAGCAAGATTGTAAAAATATCTCTCCTCTTTAATTTCAATATATGGAAGACCTATTTTGGAAAAGAACAATAGGAGATACTTCCCCCGAAATACAGACTATTTAGAATTTTTAGGTCAATAACAGATTCAGATCTAATGCGATTTCGACATCAATAACTCTGTTTTCTGGGAAAATGATGAATAAAAAAGTTATAGATAACTTCTTAAGCTTTCCAGAAAGTATAAGAAAACGAAAATCCGAGTTTGTATGCGATAGATATGATGAAAATACTGAACTGGACAGAGATGAATCTAATCTGGACGTGATGCCGTGATTCAAAAGGATGAATCAACACAATGCAAAACTCAAACTAAGACTAAAAACACTTCTAAACCAGCAATATGACTCAACCATTTTCAGCAGTGATTTCGAGTGCATTATGAGTTGATCCATCTAAAATTTCCCAAGTGTTGTCGAAAGCCTCGTTCTCTTTTGCATCATCTATATTATTTTCTATATTGTCCTGCAAAACGTTAGACACAAAAGGAGGTACAATAAGAAATTTCTTCTCAAATTGCTGAATTTCTTCTTTGCACATAGATACATTAGCAAAAGTTTCTCGCATAAGAATTTTCGTTTCTTTCCATGTTCGAGGTTTTTCTAATTCATTTAAATTGTTCCACCAAGTTAATGCACAATCTACTAATGCACTTGCAACATTTCTAATCTTTCTCCTCTCACACATATGACATTGTCCAAAAAATGTATCCACCTCTATTTTCCAAGTAATATATTCATCATAACCAAAACCATCATAAGAAGGAAGAGATGGGATAATATAATTACTTCTTATGGAAGGTGTTGTAAAGGTGGTCTGAATGTCATGTGAAACCTTGGTTGATGTTTGATTTTTAGTGAGCAACTCCATCACCGTCTTCATCATGTCCATCATCTCAGCATATAATGCATGATTCTTGCTTTTACCTGACATTGTTAGTAGCAAACAGAAGACAACAAAAAAAATTTGTTATCCCTATCAACTACAAAGGATAATGGCAAAGTGGAAGTGGAACCACACACTCTCAAGCATCTTACCATGCTCTTACAAGTGTTCTTACCGACACTGCAGGTGGCAATCGGTGGCCGGTATGAAGAAACCAATGAAGCATGGGATGATTGCAAAGGTGTATCGATTCTGCTCAAGAGTAAGGTGTAGCTTGGATGGCACTTTATATGTAGCAAGGATTAGCAACAATGAAATCAGATAGTAAAGTTGAGTAAGTGTCCAAAGTATTTGTCAAAGTTGCTGGCCTAAATGTGTTCCTAGTAGTTCAAGCTAGCAAGACATGAGACAAAACTAGATGACACAAAGAATCCAAGCACTTCTGTTTTTTTGTTTTTTTTCCACTTTTTTTGTGCGGCTTTTGTTTCTTGTTTTGCACTTGCCTTTTTCTTTTTTCTTCCTTTTTTTTCAGAATGTGCTGCAAGGGAAGAACACAATGAAAATCAATCTAAGATATCTCATGTGTCTGTCGCAGATTTTCTGCTCAATCTTCCAAGGACAAATAGGCACACTTATAGGCTCTAAATTGGAAAGCTTAGAACAGCAAGATTGTAAAAATATCTCTCCTCTTTAATTTCAATATATGGAAGACCTATTTTGGAAAAGAACAATAGGAGATACTTCCCCCGAAATACAGACTATTTAGAATTTTTAGGTCAATAACAGATTCAGATCTAATGCGATTTCGACATCAATAACTCTGTTTTCTGGGAAAATGATGAATAAAAAAGTTATAGATAACTTCTTAAGCTTTCCAGAAAGTATAAGAAAACGAAAATCCGAGTTTGTATGCGATAGATATGATGAAAATACTGAACTGGACAGAGATGAATCTAATCTGGACGTGATGCCGTGATTCAAAAGGATGAATCAACACAATGCAAAACTCAAACTAAGACTAAAAACACTTCTAAACCAGCAATATGACTCAACCACAGACACAAACTCAACAAAACCAAACTGAATAACAAAGTTGCAAAGGCTCAATGTGGTTCGGACAAATTAATGAACAGATCTACTAAACTGCAAATTTTTTGTGGCTTTTTTGTAGACTCTAGGTATGAAAAACAAAACTAATGTAATGGATATATGAATTACCTAACGGGCAACCTGGAAATCTGATACCAATTGCTAGGAGAATTGGTCCCGATCTTCCGAAAGGTAATGGATAAGTCGATTGATGTGGAGATCTCGACGTTGATGATCCGAGGCTCTCAAGTAGAACACGAAAAACCCCTGCAATCACTACACCACCGCTCCGTTGGTTATCAACCGTGCTGCACATGATTGACCTCGCCAAGAAGGTTAATCCCTGCAAATGCAACCGAGAACACAAGCAAGAACGTAGAAGACACAATCTGAAATCGCGAAGTTGGGGTCTCACAAACCGAAGAACGGCGATATTATTGATCTAAGCAAAACCCAATTGTTCATGGCGGCTACTATGGAGTATATATAGGTGGGAGGACGTCCAAGGGGGCGTTGGAGTCATGACCTAACCCTAACACACGAAAATAATGCACTTAGACTTGATACAAGGCCCAATGGCCCAATATGGTGGCGCAACACCCTGACAGATTCTGAACTCGATTTTGTTTTGACGATTGTCGTCCACTCCGAATGAATTTTGATATGCGACTAGCGCAATGGAAAGGTTATCTTCTCCCCTTTCCGCGCATATGTGGAACGTCCAAAACGGAGTTCGTATGCGTCATGAACGCCCGTTTTAGTGCGTACTCCTCCTGGACTCCGAGTTGGACACGATTTTGAGTTGGGGTCGGTTTCAATCCTCTTTGAACGTATCCTCTGGTCCTCCACACCCTTAAATCTTCCTCCAATTACTCCTTTAACTTCTCTATGGATTCTAATCACAATTAAGTCACTAGGTAGCAATCTATTCTCAAAAATATATAAGAAAACATATAAGAACGAGCTCACCTCTGAAATTAATTGATGTGTGTGAATCCTATTGATTGCATCTTGTATGTTGAATGGAGTGTTGTGTATGTGCATAGGAGTGATGTCCTCATCACCACTCATTCTGGTCGGCGAGCCTGGATTGCATCAGCTTCGTCTTGAAGAAGAGCTTTTGGGACCAACGCCCTAGAATGGTGCACTCCTCCTCAAGAGACCTTCGCTCATAGTCGAAGGCAAGCTGGACCTGTCAAAGCCTGGAGCAAACATTGTCAATTGATAGCTCCAGGGGGATTGACTACCAGCCTGCTTGAGGGTCATCTTCTGGTTCCTCGAAGTCTTCCGAGACAGACGTTGGATCCCATGGCATGAGCATGAACTCTAGAAGCTCGATGTCGGCAGGGCCAGTCTCAGGCAGTTCATTCATCTCCGGTGCGGCTGAGGAAGGTCCCATAGCTGGATCTTCTGCCTACAGAGTGGATGAGGAGGGTCCTGCAGCTGGAACTTCATCCATCGGCGCAGAAGCCGAAGGTCCTGCAGCCGAATCTTTTTGTACAGGATCAGGCAGGGAAACCTCTGGTGTTGCCACCTACAGAGCTAGCGTTGGTACTTCCTCCAGGGCTTCATCAATTTCCAGCATTGATACCAGAACCTCTACAACCGGCTTCGAGAGAGTCGGAGTTTGCTCGAGCACTTCTTCCTCATGGTCCGGCACTACCATGGGCTCTTCGATCATCGGCATAGGAGTAGTCTCCATGACAGCTGGCACCAGAGCTGTCGTGTCATCTGCCACAACCACAGGAGGAAAGGCGAGAGCTTCAGCCGATAAAACCTCCTGAGCTGCAGTAGGCATCAAAGCTGTTGTACTTGCTCTCGATGTTCTAGAAGCAGAGAGTAGGGAATTCAGGATAAAGCGAGAAACAAAATCAAGACAAAAGCTAAAGAGCCGACCTTTACCTAGGGGTATTGCCGCTCCAATCGGCACGAATCTTCTTCCTCGGGCGCTTGGAGCTAGAGCTCGCCGTCGTTAGTGTGGCGGATGCTCTAGGCCCCGAACCAGGTGTTGAGGCAGCCGCCGATGCTGCCACGTCTGGTACATCCATAAAAGGATGAATTGCTCCAGACCCAAAGCCCTCTGCTGGCACCGCGGCCGGAGTCGAGTTGCCGGAGCCAGCACCCTCTGTGGGCACTGGAGCCGAAGGACCAACCAGAGTTGGGGGCACGACCACCATGGACCTAAGCCGAGGCTAAGGGGTCACTCCTTTCGGAGCTTCCCTCACACTGCTCCCATCACTCCTTGTCAGCTTACGCTTGCGACTCAGAATTTTGACGGGAGCTTTCTCTTTGCCTCGGCTAGAGGATGATTTCATGGGAGGTGAAGTTGCAGTACCTTTGCCTTTGCCACTGACTGGCATAGCTCTGGAGCCTTCATGGGAGCAAGTAGCTCTGGGGATCACAATCCCCACTGGAGGAGTGCTCTGACGCTTATCCACAAGGCCCAAATCATCAAGTGCTAGCATCTTCTTCCACAGCTCCCTCCTGAACTCTGGCACCATGTTTAGGGGCAGGAACTCCGCCCGAAGTGTCTAATCAATAGGGAGAATGGCTTCGTGGTGTAGATTTTGGAGATGAAGCTTCAAAGTCTTTTCATCCAAATTGGACTCGATACCAGTCTCAATCTGGTATGGATCCATCTCACCAACGAATACCCACGCCGGCCATTCCCTCTTCTTCAGCAGAGCCCACTGGTTGGTCAGGAAGTTGGCGATGACCATCAAGGGAGTCACCCCTCCTTCAACGCACTCTTGGATCCTTGTCAATATCAGGTTGTACTCCTTCGACAGTGTCGGAACCACCTCCCAAGCATCGGTGTCAACGGTCGGAAGGCTGTCAGGAAGCTCCAGCAAGTCGTGGCGATCCACCGTGATGACCACCAAGTCCTTCTTCCAACCTTCCCACTTCCCGGTAGAGTACATCTTCAGATACATGAGGGGTGAGTTCTTGCGTTTCACGAAGTAGTAGAAGCCAAGGAACTCATTGCTCTTTCTGGTTGCTTGGACTGTGAAGAAGGTTCGGAAAAGCTCGATGCAGGACAGCACACCAACCCACATCTTTCAAAATTGGACAAACGTCGCCACTAGCAAGAAGGAGTGGGGGCCGAGGTGGTGGAGTTGCAGGTCATAGAAGTCCAACAGCATCAGCAGGAAGCTGGAGAATGGTGAGATGAGCCCCAACATGGAAAACACCGTGAAGTACACGATATCGATAGTGTCCTCCTTTTTGAAGGGGAACTTGCCAAGGCCAACACTACAGGAATACCGGTCACTTACGTCGGCCAAAGCCGACGTAAGTTAGGCTTAAACCGACGTAATTAACTTAATTACGTCGGTTTTTGCTTAATTACGTCGGCTTTCAGCCGACGTAGGGTTTTGGACGTAATTAAGGTAACTTACGTCGGCCACCGACGTAAGTCACCTTAATTACGTCGGTCTGCACGAGCCGACATAAGTTCACCCTCGAGATGGGCCTTGGGCTGGGCCGGATGACTTACGTCGGCTTGGGCAGGCCGACGTAAGTTAAGTGCTGTAACTTACGTCGGCCAGGGCAAACCGACGTAAGTTAAGTGGTTTAACTTACGTCGGTCTGGCCATACCGACGTAAGTTAACCTGGGCAAACTTACGTCGGCATGCTCATAGCCGACGTAAGTTAAGTTTTCGAAAATTTTTTAAAAACAGAAACTGTCTACCTCGCTCGATGGCGAGTCACAGAACAGTCAAAAAATATATACAGATATATACAGATATATACAGTCACAGAACAGTCAATATAAGTTCGCCCATGGTTCAAAACATCAACAAACACCACAATTTTCCAAATAAATTACACCGGGCTACACGCTAGCCCCTCCATTACCTCCAGGATCTTCCCGGCGCGTTCCGGATCCCTGCAAAACAAACATAATCACTAGTAAGCATCAATGTCAACTAAGTGATAACATAAGAGGCCAAGAACATCAGTGACAAAAGAAGGAAGCATGATGTAGTTTCAAATGAAGTAATGTACTATATCACTAGTTAAATGGAAGCACTAGCCCTTTGTTAACTCAATGAACATCAGTTTCGACATAAGAAGGTAACATTAGTGATAATCACTAGCTCTTTTGTTAAATGGAAGCACTAACAACTTATTCACTATATACTAATCATTTCTATCATGGTCAAAAACTACTAAAGCTTGATTAGATACACTTAAAGAGAGTTTCTCACCTGCTCCAGTGTCTACACGCTACCCCCTCCACTGCCTTCGGGATCTCGACGCGTTCTGGAACCCTGCAAAAGAATCATAATTAGGATTAAATGTGATGCAAATAACTTTTTAACATAATGAAAAGGGAATCAAACTCCTAGGTATAGACAATATTACCTGCTCCGGTGTCTGCTGCGGCGGAAGCGTAGGAATCTGGATGTCCTGACCGCTTTGTCGAGCAAGAGCCTGCCATTGCAAGATATTAGCAGATATATGTTATTAAGTGTTGTGAAATTTAACTACGGTACTTTAAATTACTTACCGCCACCGTTGCTTGCATCTGGGCCATCATTAAGGCCGTCCTCTGCTGCTCCTCCCTTGCCTCCGCTCTCGTCCGCTCCAGCTCTGCCTGAGTTTGCGTCAGCGACTCCCTCATGGCCTGGAGCTCCAGCTGCGTCTGCGAGAGACGACCACTGGTCCCAGCGGTCGAAGCCTGCGACGATGAAGCGCCTCTCAAAGGTCGCGTCGACCTCGAGTCGACAACTCCATCGAAAATGGCAAACCTGCAAAAGAATGAAAACACTAAGTAGAAGAAGATTAATTGAAAAAGAAATGAAACACACGAAGAACTCACCGTCCGTGGGCCTTCCCGCCTCCGCTTGCGTACGCGGCTTGGGGGTCGATCGGCGCGCTTTCCCAATCGTAATCCGCACCGTGTATCTTCGCGACCTCATGCGCGTACTTTGTCTACAAAACAAATAAATCTTGTAAGTATGTCAATAATAGTATTAGTTATAATGAAATTGATGAATTTCGAAAACTTACCAGTCGGTCGGCTGCGACCTGACTACACTGCCCTGGCTGAGAAGGGTCACTTCCCTTGTGACCTCTCTTCCAAACCTGGGTCGGGGTCGGCTCATGACCCAGCTCTCGCTCCTGTACATCTGTGTTAGTGAGATAAATAATATATTAAGAACACATAAATAAAATAAAAAGGTACTTACCATGCGTTTAGCCAAACGCAAGTAGCCGTCACCGCCATAGTTGTGCTTGCCCTCGGACCCCATGCGGCACTGTCTAGCCTTCGTGGACTTGTTGATAAAAGCGTCGCTAGCCCAGTACCGACAGAGAGCTAAGTACGCCTCGATGTTACCCTGTAACCAGGAAATACTAACCTGCACATATTTCATTTTCATCAACGCGGTTAACATACGTAGATATTGTAAATATTTAACAATATTAAAAACTTACCTCCGCGTACTGCTCCTCTGTCAAGTAGGAGTCCGATCCTTCCTAAAGACACCCCTTTGCTGCTCCTGCTCCTGCTCCCGGGGGTGCCGCTTGTAGTAAGCGTTGACGGCCTGAATCCGGGCGTATGACAACGCCGCCGTCGTGAGCTTCCGAGCGTTGTAATGGAACACGCGTCTCGCGTGGTCCTCCATGCCCGGCTCCTCTACTTGGTACCTCAACTTTAAGCAAACAAATATTTAAGTGATATGCAATTAAGAATTCAAAGGAGTTGAAAAAACGAAACAGTTAAACTTACCATAAAATCATGCCACACGGCTCCCTGAACCGTGCCGTGCACCGGGTGAGAGACCCGAGCGTAGTCATCCCACGACAGGGCAGGAAAACCGTCAATTACACCGGGGTAGTGCAACTTGACGATAGCACCGAGGACACTGTTAACCTGCCTGTGGTGCTTCTCGGCCCCCGTGAACGAGAAGTCGTACCAACATCTACAAAATATATTAAATCATTAAGTAAAGAAAAACAACATCTAATATTTAGTATACTATATACAGTTTTTATACCTGTCTCCAACGGGACGGATCGTGGTCCGCTGAATATATTAAATCTAAGATTGTACGGAATGACAAAGACGGGCCAACAGGAGTATGGTGCGGCGTTTGTGCTGAACGGTGTGAACCCATCTGTCGCCAACCCGATGCGAACATTTCTCGCTTCACGAGCGAATTCTGGGTCGAACCGGTCCAGAGCCTTCCATGCCTCACCATCGGACGGGTGCGTCATGACTCCATTGTTCTCACGCTCACCTTCTTTGTGCCATCTCATGTGTCTGGCCGTTTTTTTTTGAAAGGAACAGCCGCTTTTTTCAACCTCGGTGTCACAGGTAAGTAACGAAGCTGCTTACGTGCGACTTCCGTCGTCACTGTATTACCATCGTTATTAACAACTTCGACAAACCTCGGTTGACCACATTTCAAACATTTGTTCTCATTGGCATGCTCTCTCCAGAAAAGCATGCAGTTGTCCGGACACACATCAATCTTTTCGTGCTTCATCCCGAGACCAGAAAGAATTTTCTTCGAGTTGTACATATCCTTAGGCACTTTGTTGGGTTGTGGAAGAGCATCTTTGAACAAATCGATGAGCATGTTGTAACAATTGTTAGAAAAGAAGAACTTAGACTTAATTGCCATAAGTCTAGTCACAAAATTGAGGATTGACATTTTAGTGTGTTCATGCAGAGCCTCTTCTGAATCTTTGAGACGTTTGAATAACTCTTTAACCTCTGCTGTTTGAGTATCTTCTGTAAGCTTTGGTCGTATAGCTTCCAGCATCTCATCCATCATATCAACCTCTTGAGCATCATCATTGTCAGCTTCCACTTCTTGTACAGCTTGAGAAGCTGTCTCGCCGTGGAAGTTCCACAACTCATAATGTGACACGTAACCGTTTCGACACAAGTGCAACGTAAGTTCCACTTTGTCCAAAAACGTTCCGTTTCGGCATTTCGTACATGGGCACCGCACCTTATCGCTATTTGACAACGAAAAAGCTCATTCCACAAAAGCTTCTGTCTTGGCGTACCACTCATCTGAGTGACCACCAGTTCTGCTCTTCCAACCAGTGTACATCCAACTACGGTCTTCGCCCATGTTTGACTCTGCAGTTTAACGCGAAAGAAATTGTCGTTAATGTATTGTTATGTTATGTGTCACAGCCCTACAACCTAGGCAGATAGATCCTAAACCCACCCAAGAGTGACCGAGCGGAGCGTGCTCATGACGAGACGCGTGATTCGGATTCGAACGAAATTTCGGCAGCATAACCCCGCTGTTCTCCACTGCACTCCCAAAAATGGTGCAGCAGAGAACAACAGGATTACGCCACCGAAATCTCGTCCAAATCCGGACCCGCGTCTCGTCACAAGCCACGCCCCCTCGGTCACTCCGAGGCTGTCCAAAAAGGGACAATTCCGAACCTGCACGTCTCACATGCCAATGGCATGTGAGACGTGCCGATCCAAAACGTGTAATACATTGCTATAGGTTACGTTGCTCATTTTCATTTTGAGGTCATTTAAGAGAGAGGAAAGAACTAGAGAAAGACTGAGAGGAAAGTTGGTCTTAGAGAAGGAGGCGGAGGACTAAGCCATCGGGGGAGGCGGAGGACTGAGGCGAGTGGGCCTGAGGAGTAATATCGGCCCAGTTATTATGAGCCGTCGAATCATATCCGACGGTCCACACTTCAGATCGGCAACATAAAAGTCCTCCCTGACCTAACCCTACTCATTTTCCTTTCTCTTCTCCACGATTCCATCGCTCCAGAGTCCAGATACGGCGGTCGCGACGATCCCCTTCTCCTCTCCTCGATACCCCTACTCCAGCGACGGCGGCCGTGGCTATCCAACGATGGTGGTGGAGATTCGGCTACGATGGTGGCAACCTAGCAGCGACGAGGCCTCGAGGGGCGAACAGAGGCAATGGAGAGTGTCAAGCCTGTCCAAAGCTCATTTATGTATATATAGTACTTGAACACTCAAGCAATCAAAATTAAAATTGTAACCATAATTCAAAAAACTAAGCAATTCAAATAAACCTAAACATAACAATTATCCATTGTAATTCATCAATTTATCAACTCAATTCTAACATAAGCAATTCAATTGAAATGAGAGCAATTCAATAAACGTAAACATAACCATAATTCAAATGAGAGCAATTCAATAAACCTAAACATAACCATAATTCAAATGAGAGCAATTCAAAACCTAAACATAACCATAATTCAAATGAGAGCAATTCAGTAAACCTAAACATAACCATAAGAGCAAATCAATAAACCTAAACATAACCATAATTCAAATGAGAGAAATTTAATTCAAATGACAGCAATTTAATTAAGGTAAATGCATGAGGCGAGAAAATACTTGCAACGAAGATCGGCGGCGGAGTCGGGGGCGCAGGGGCGGCGAGGCGAGCCGGCAGCGGGGCGGTCGGAGCGGCTCGGGGTCGGGGCGACGGCGCGGGGGCAGTCGGGGCAGCGGTGGCTCGGGGTCGGGAAGGCTCGGGGTCGGGGCGGCGGCGGCTCGGGCTCGGGGTCGGGGCCACGTCGGTCGGGGCGGCGCCGCGGGGGCGGGGCAGCGGGCGGGAGGCGGCTGGCGGCCGAGCGGCGACAGCGGGGCGGTGAGGGGGAGCAGGCGGCGGGGCGGCGGCTCGGGGTCGGGGCTGCGCGGGTCGGGGCAGCGCCGGAGGGGCGGGGCTGCGGCCGGGAGGCGGGTGGCGGTCGGGCGGCGACGGCGGGGCGGCGAGGGGGAGCAGGAGGTGGGGCGCCGGCGCGGGGTCGGGGCCGCGCGGGTCGGGGCGGCGCCGCGGGGGCGGTGCCGCGGGCGGGAGGCGGGGGGCGGCCGGGCGGCGACGGCGGGGCGGCGAGGGGGAGCAGGCGACGGGGTTGGGGCCGCGCGGGTCGGGGCGGCGCCGTGGGGGCGGGGCCGTGGGCGGGAGGCGGGGGGCGGCCGGGCGGCGACGGCGGGGCAGCGTGCCGGCGGCGGGGCGGCAACGGGGAGCGGCGGCGGGGCGGCGGCTCGGGGGGCAGGCGGCGGCGGCGGGGCAGGCGGCTCGGGGGAAGGCGCGTGAAATGAAGGCGTGCACTGCTCGCGCGTTTAGGTTAAACAATAACTTACGTCGGCCTACTTCGCGGCCGACGTAAGTTAGGTCTAAATTACTTCGGTCTCCTTAATTACGTCGGCTCTGGGCCGTGGCCGACGTGGGTAACTTTTATTACTGTCGGTCTCTTTACTTACGTCGGTCGGCCGACATAATTTATTTAACTTACGTCGGCTACTAGTAGCCGACGTAAGTTACTTACTTACGTCGGCCAGCCGACGTAAGTTGCCCTGGCCGACGTAAGTGATCGATATTCCTGTAGTGCAAGTTGTTGAAGGAGTCACTTGACCATCCCATGTAAGTGCGGACCCTCGACAAATCTTCATCTTTCTTGATCCGGCCGCGAGGAAGACCCAACTCCATCTCTGTAAACTGGAGTAGAAGTGGAAGAAAGGTTGCAAGGGCAGAGAGCTCTAAGTGCAAGATCAGATGAAGGCGTAAAGAGTTCTCTCCCCATGACAACTTTCTCCATTTAGTAAGCCTTCACAACGCTTGGATGGAAACAACCTCCAGACTCGAATCTCAAATGACCTCGTCAATGACAAAGAGGTTTGGGTTCACTTCATTAAAAAAGTTGCACGAGGCGAACAGTTATCGTGATGGGAAGTTGGAAACCCGAGGGCGGCAGCTTGACAGGGCTACAAACATTACGCTGGGAACCGATATGAATTTTGTATTAAGAACCGGCAACCTTCAATTGCATGAGATCCGCATGCCAGGATCCCACTCACCATATCAAGAGGGGCCACGCGGCAACGTCATTACTGTGTGCTGCCAACCCAATTGCCCAGGAAAAGACCTTTAAAGCAGCAATGCAAGAATCGATGATGGCCCCACCTCTGTTAGCGAGACCTCTCCCAGAGCTGTGCTCGGAGGCCACTGTCGGTACCCTTGATACTAGGTACCTCCTGATACAGTGGATAAAGTCATGGAGTTCCGCCCTCCAGTGTTGGAGACTTCCGAAGGCAACATGTGTCCTGCAGCACTGAACCCGCCTCCCTCATTTGGGTAGCTCTGGAGCTACCACGTGTCTTGCAGGGCCGGACCTACCTCCCTTCACAGGGAAGATCCGGTGCTGCCACATGTCCAGTAGCTCCGGACCTAACCCCTAGTAGAGGGAAGCTCCGGTGGTACCATGTATCAAGTAGCTCCGAACCTACCTCCCCGCAGAGGGAAGCTCTAGAGCTGCCACGTGTCGGACCTCCGGAACTAAACCAGCAACAGGAACACAGCTGGATCTCCAACGGCACAGACATTCAAAATGCTATTAAACAACAGTTACAAGACCTGGTTAACGCGTCATTAATGCTATATTAATGACACACGATCAGAGTGTTATCAAGACTTATAACACCACCATTAAGGCATGTTATCAGTGTGTTAATCACCCATAACATCAGTAGATCATGTATAGGGTGTTAATGACAGTCGGGGCCACTTGTCGGGCTAGGAATACACTATAACGATCAGTCCTTAGCATATAAAAGGGTTGCGCCATATGATAGAGGGCTAGCTCATACGCATACAGGAAATCTCAAACACTCGCCACGCATACACACTCAAACAATCAACAAGCACCCCGTGGAGTAGGGTATTATGCCTAAGCGGCCCGAACCACGTAAAAACCCTCAGTGTTCACCTCTTGTTCCTGATATTACGCGCGCCCCGCATAAATACGAACCTCCGCGGATGACGCTTCAGTAGTACCGGGGGGGTGTCGTTGCTACACTTCGACAAATGTCTAACGCATTTAGTGGAAGCATATAAGAAGGTTGAAAGCAATAAGACTTCAACCACCTCAAAAGTTGTTGATAGTGTTAGAGAAGACATGAGTAATATGTTAGACCATAGTAATACTACTATGTCAAACAATTTATTATGAAGAAAGAGTATGGTGACGTGTTCATTACTTTGAAGACATGTATTGAGAGCTTATTGATAGGAGGACATGAGAAGACAGTAAGAATCACTTGTCGTGAGTATTAAGACCCCCTTTGATAGAGCTTCACGATGCTGATTCACAGATAGAATTAGTGGAGGTGTGCCAAACACTATTTTTGACGAGAAGTGATTCTTAGGGCATGTTTGGTACGGTTCCAGATTCGCTCAGTATCGGAAACAGTTTCTGTTTCAACTTGAAACGGTTTCAGAACATAAAACAGAATCACTTTAAAATTGTTTGGCTTGTCTTTTTTATTCAGTTTCAGTTCAAAAGTGTGAAGAGCTTAATTCACTTATTTGCCCTGCATATTTACCCTGTTTGTTTACTGTATAAAAAATGCTTTAGGGACGAACATGAAGTTCACAGAATGATATTTTAAAAAATAACTAAATGAATATGCGACCTCAGGTAAGAACCATAAAACCCTGTATTTTATTACGGCAAGGAGCAGGTAATAAACTTGGAAGAAATAAGCTAAATTGCATCATTTCATTAGGGCAAGTTCTGATCGGTTAAACACACGTTCACTACTTGTTGGAACGCATGCTTACATGCAACAACACGGGAGACAACTCGGCCACGACAGGAACGCAACTCGACCGGGAGGCGGGGAGGCAACTCAGTTATGGCAGGGACGCAACTCCACGGGGAGGCGGGGAGGCAACTGGCGGCGGCGGGGAGGCGACTCAGGATCAGCCGTGAGATGGTGCCGATCTCGGTGATTCGATGGTGGCCGCTGGAGGATGGCTGACTGCGCCCGTCGAGGTCGAAGGAGTCAGCCTTCGGGCCACAATAAGCAGCGGCTGTCGGGAGGCGCTGGCAGAGGCCTCCTGGAGCGGACTTCGCGCCGGACGCGGGGAGCCAATGGAGGCGGTCAGGGAACTCGAATCGACACTGGTACGAGATGGTGGGAGCGGGAGATATGAGAACTCGACGAGATCGATAATAGTGGAGACTTCGGCGAGTTTGTTGTACGAGAGCGCACAGAGCGGATGATAATGGCAATTCCGCGTAATAAACTCGATGTTTGAGTCCACAGTCAGACTACCGTTCCGATTCACATAGCAGAACACCCTTTTTATCGTTTCTCCTTCCTAGTTCTTTTTACAGAATCGGATCTGGGTGATTCACCATGAAACGGTTCTGCAATTTCTCCCATTTGGCAGTGCTATGAGGGATTCTATAGTGAAACAGTGCCGATTCGTACAGCCAAACATGCCCTTAACTAATTCTCTGAAGTGATTCTATGAAATGAACTAAGAGATTGTGAGTTGAAAAAAGTAGTTTCTCCTGATTCTGTGAAGTGATTCTCTATCTTGAAAAAATGAACTAAGAGTTCATTCTAGAAAATAATTGAGAATCACTTTGAGCCACGGAATCACTCCATTAGTGAATTCGGAGAATCAAAAGATGAAAGTTGTGCTAAATAGGGCTAAGTCGGCACTTGATAAAGTTTTCAGGATGTTTAAGGCCCCCTTTGACACAACTCCACAAAGCTGATTCTCTTGATTCACTTCTGATTCTCTGTTAAAGTGATTCTGTGACTGAAAATGATACTCTGTGATTCTCTAGAATAAACTCTTAGAATCAGGACAGGGAATCACTTCATAGAATCAGGAGAAGCTACTTTTTTCAGCTTCTAGCCTCTTAGTTCATTTCAGAGAATCACTTCACATAATCAACTAAGAATCACTTCTTCCGAAAACAGTGTTTGATATAGCTTCTCTGATTCTGCCTGAGAATCAGCTACGTAGAGCTCTGCCAAAGGGGCCTAAGTATTCGAAATTTGGGGTATTTCTCAATTACCTTTTTTTCCTTTTTCTTTAATCCGGGATTGCTCTCATTGCATTGCCTCCGCCACTACCGCTCACGACCCTATTCTTCGCGCGCTCTCTCTCCCTCTGTTCTAACTAACGCAAAAGCAAAACCCTACCTGCCCCCACCGCCGCTGCGTGCGCGATGGTCATCTCCTTCAGGCTCTCCGGCTGCCGGCGTCGCTACCATCCACCGCCGCCACCGCCACCGCCCGCATGCGCCTACGCCGCCGCCACTTCTCATGCCGCAGCCTCGCTTGAGGGGCGGCCCCCGCCTCCTTGTCCGCCAATGGAAGTTAGCTCTCTCTCCTCGTTTCCACCGCCACGACCGCCGGTATCTACGGTACCATGATCCTCACGTCGATGGTGTTCTCGTGTTAATCAGAACTCCACCTGCATTAGCGATAGCAATTGCATGGTTTAATTGCATTTTTTATTCAATAAGGCTGCTGTTTCACGGATCGATTGCGGGAACGCTGCTCCATTGGACTTACCTGAGAGAAATGACGTTGATCCTGTTGATCAAGGTGAGTTCACGATGCTCTGCACCATTTCCTTGCCCATATATGCGATACTTTTGTTAATCATTCCTAGCTGCCAATTCCATAGCACAAACGCTGTTGTTTCGCTGCAGATCTTGAGCCGTCCTTTGCATTGAACCTCTTCCTGGACGGGTATTCAATTGGAGAGCCGGGCAAGGTCTGTATGTGAATTCCAGCTCTATATTTCTAACGTGCAATTACGAACATCTATTTTCTCTGTACAGGGAATGCTCACTTATTTGATTGGCGACGATCCAAAGAAGCGGCCTTATAGCAGGACATCAAAAGCACTGTTTTCTGTAAGTATTGGAGTTTTGAGCCCCTCTTTCAACAGTGGCAATGTGATCACAACCATTATGATTTTTATTTCTCCGATGGTAATTCTAGTGAACCAAATTTATTAGCTCCTGTGGCCCTTTCGATTTTCAGGTAATCAAAGTAAATATTGTCTTCATTTTTCTATCACATATTTGGGTAGTGTACACGTGGGGTTTCTAATTATAAATTTATAATATATTCTTATAGGATATTGAGTATGGCTGCTTGCCTCCAGAAGTCTTACACAGCATCCCTTGCAAATTCCTAAATGGATCTACTGTGTGTGAGGTTGTTTGAAATAATATCCCAGGTCTCAGCTTTAGTATACGTTGTATTTCTGATCAGGTGTTTGTACAATGCCTAGGTACGGGACTACCGCTTTCTCTCAAATGGTGTTGACTATTCAGGAGATGACTTTCCAAAAGTGAATAGAGTTTCTCTTAGATTGGGCATTGGGTGCATACCGTGCGTCGTGAAAGATCTATCCTCCATTGTGGATGCTTCATTGACATACCATGATCAACTGGTTAGAACATGCATTACCCTGCAATAGACAAGGCTATATATGTGCCATCCACTATGTCCAACAGTCTGTCTAAATGTTTCACTCTTGCATTTTTTAGATTGTCGAGTCTGTTGTCCTCAATGCCTTGCATCCAAGACTTAATTTGGACCCTGCATCATGCCTCGAAGTGCTTCGCAATTCTAAGAAGGTACTGCTCTTTTGCTGTTTCTGGACTCTTCTTGATTTCTTGTTCATTTCAGGAAAACATCATAATTTGCTCTTCTACTTTTTCACTGAACTCTATCCAAAGTAGATTGACCTAGGCCTTGACAAGGGAAGACGACGTGCAACAGATAAATCCCTCTATATTTCTGCCGACTCTCCTGGAAATTGCAAGTCATTTGAATTCAATGTCTGCAAAAGTAGAACTGTAAATATTGAGGATGAAGCTCTAGAGGACATGCAAAAAGGAAAGTTAAACAGTGTATTGGTGAACTGTCCATCCATGATTCTTATTAACAATGCCAAAATACCTGCAGAATCTGATGCCAACGGTACTGTCGGATCTTTTTATACCCTTACAAACGATTCTATCTTGTCTGAGAGCAAGGAAAGTGCATCAAGTATGGCTTCTGAGCATTTAGTTCAGTGTAATGAACTACAGGCACAGGTAGCAACATTACAGGTGGATAGTAAAAATAGACAGCCACAGATTGTAACAGTTGTTTCACAGAAGAGAAAGAAGTCTTCAAATCTTATGCAAGAAAGGCATGAATCCAGAAGGTGCAGTTATGCAAACAAAACTGCAGTTTTTAACTCCCAACATTGTAAAGGCATTGAAAAGTCAATTGGCACCTCAAATAAAGAAAGGCTTGCTCAGGGATCTCACAAGGTTATGGTAGATCAGATAATAGGTGGCAAGGACATGAAAGTAAAGCAGAATAAGCCCTTTTCAGTCCAACACTCAATTGATCCATGCGTTGACACAATCGCTGAAAAGATATGCTTATTCAATGAAGGGTTCAAAGAAGGTTGTGAGGCCCTAGTTGTCAACCTGCCCAATTCTGCTCCAGAAGATCTCAAAGAGAGAAGAACACCCTCTGTGAGCTCAAGAGAGGCGGTTGTTAAACCTCCTATGGATAAGGCTGTTACAGAGCCCAAACATACTGCTTCAAAGGAAAATGCCTTAGAAATTTCGACTATTTCGTTGAAACAAGAACTTAAGTTCAGAAGGAAAAGGCACAAAAATGTTGATACTCTGGTAAAGTCACCTTGTGAGAACAATCTGATCAAATCACCTTGTGAGAACCAGACCGCAGAGGAGCCAGATGTCACTCGTAGTGTTAGCAGTCAATTGGGTGTTGGTCTAGTGGTAGATAACACAAGACAACAAACTAAAGATACATCTGGCTTCAATAAACCAACTGATGATCCTCAATATTGTAAGCCCATTGAATTCAACATCTACAAAGGTGCAGCCAGATGCATGGAGAATGCAACTATAGAAGGCATGCCAAGTGTAAAGTTTAACAGCTTTTCATTGGATTATGCATCTGTTATCCATGATAATTTTGTCAAGTCATCGGCACAATCTGATCCTGATAATACTATTCAATCTTCTAAATGTACAGACAGCGCTGCCAGATACGATAGAAAGCAAAGTGCAACAAAAACTGTTCCTGATCATTTACTTCAGACTACTGAACAGAAGGCAAAGGTGACTGTTCTTCCATGCAAGAGAAACGAGTCCTCAATGCTGCTGCAAGAGAAGCACAAATCCAAGATTCATATTCCTCCAAGAAAAACTGCAAGGTTGATTCCCAAAAAATGCATAGGCCTCCAAAATATTGCAGGCACCTCAAATAAACAAGGGTTTGAGCTGGGATATCCAAAAGAAATGCAGGTTAAGGTAGACCAGGCAACAAGCAACAATAGCATGAAAGTACCACAACAGTTGTTGTTATGTGCTTCCTCGAACACAAGTGATCCATGTATCAACAAAAAGCTAGAAAATATTAATTCGATACATGTAAGGTTAAAAGAAGGAAGTGAAGCCCCAGTTGTAAATCTGGACAATTCTGGCATGACACATCTTAGAGGCAGCACAACACCCTCTGTAAACTCCTTCATTGTAGATCCAAGAAAGGCATCTGCTGCATCAAACAGAGAGGTCTCAGGAACTTCTACTGTTTCTTCGAACCTAGACATCAACTCAAAAGGAAAAATGCTTGAAATAATTGATACCCAGATCAAGTCACTTGGTGAGAGAAGCTCAGAGCCACCCTGTGCGAACAGAAGCACAGAGGACATATCTGTTACCAATGGCACTAGCACACAATTGGGTACTTCTCCAGATCTGAGGTTAGGTGCTGAACACTGTACGAACACCAGTAAACCTGATATTGAAAAGATTCTATCAGAGGTCATTCTAACTACCCAGAGGTATTGCTTTGTATACAGTAAACATTCTCTATATGTAGTTATTTTCGTACAGGAAGCTTATCAGTACTTCCTAATTCATACCTTTTTGCAGGCACGGATTGAATGGAAAGGCTGCTAGAAATGATGGTCGGGAAACCGCATCTTCTTGGGTACCATCAGAATGCTTGCAACCAGAAAACACCAAGAAATATTCATATATCAGAGAAGAAATCATGTCCTACTATGCAATTGGCAGAGTCACAAGTAGCTGCAAGATTAGAAGAATCACTTTTCACCCTTCACAATATTTCTCCCGTAAAGGTAGGCTTGGGCTTGTAGAATCATGCTTTTCTTTGAAATTTTTGTTGATCTCTTAAATCATATCATGCATGGCAGGTATAGTAGATGATTCTCACTACATACTTTGCCTGCTTGAGTCCCAAGCACCAGATGATCATCAAATAACTGTGGTAACCATCTATGAAGATGAGCATACGCACATTGCTACTCTTCCAACCTATGTGAGTATTTTTTTCATTAGGATCAACGTTAAGTGAGTGATACCACTTCATCGTTGTCTTATGAATGGCATGCTTTCCAGTGTCATGCAGAAAAGTTTGTGGATCAATTCATTTTGCTGGTAAGCGATCATATTCTGAAACATTTAATGTTTATTGCCACTGGGAAAGTTTACATCTTTTTACTATATTTCAGGATTCAGTGGACACATACCTGTTTAAATCTTATTATCACCCTTTTTTGTGGAGCGTGTACACCAAATTTAACTCATATATTTTGTTTCCTCAGAATCATGGGATGCGCAAGCATCTTACTTTTATTGTCACTATCAGTTTGATGTCGTTATACCAATGGAATGGTGCAGCTGTATTTTTTATTTATGTGTTGTTTGTGTAGATGAAACGCGATGGCTTCAATCTTTGCGATGATAAAATATTGACTGGACCATCTGAACTAACACAAGTAATACTAGGACTGCCATAACCCAGTAAAGTTAATAATAGTTGTCTCTTGTTGTATTGGAAACTAAATTAAAGAGTGATAATCTGCCCTTTTCAGCAGTTTGAAGATGTCTCTCAGCTATGCCACGCGACTCGAGAATATGCACAATACCTGATGCTATCACCATCTGTTGTGAATAGTTCAGCTACTGAGGAAAATAATAATGTTGGTTGTACGTACCTGAATACACTGCCACATATTCATGTGAATCTTCTTCACCAAAGAGCTCAGCATTGGGTAATGACACAACCTTCTCTTTCCTTGGGGAGCCCGGAATCATTTCTCTTTAATCCCACTCATTCAGGTGGTCTGCAGCATACCAACAGAATTGACCAGCGTATAGGGCCATCATTTGCATGCAATGCCTTTGCAATTAATCTGCACCAGTTTCCATCTGCTCTGCTATCTCAGCAAGTTTCAATGGATCAGTACTGGCAAGGCAGACATGATGCAAATAACGTGTTTGCAGTGGATTTGCACCAGTTTCCATCTGCTCAACTATCTCAGGCAGTTTTCATTGATAGTTACTGGCAACACAGACATGATGTACCAGGGTTCAGTGATATGTACGACGCGGGCACGAGTGCTAGCACCTATGGCCACTGGCGTCCAGTTCCTACACAGCTGGGCAATGTGGTTTACCAATGGGATTTACCGTCTTTTGGCAGGCATATTAACAACACCCCTCTACCTCATGATGGGAGTAGCATACCCTGGTCAGAGTTGCAACCAATTGGGAGTCCCCAGATGACCTCACTGAGCATGGACTCTGATGACAACAGCGTGACAAGCACACCAGTACCTGCCTGGTGGAAGTGTTGAAGTGTGACGGCCCGGTGCTGAGGGAAGGGGGAGGTCCCGATGGTGGTCCATTCTTTGCATATGTGGTTACGAATCTATACAGGTAGGGAAGCATGCACATGAGTACCGATGGTTGCTGGGTAAGATTTGCCGTCTTCTTGCTGCTGAGTGATGGGATACTGTTCTTGCTCATCTCTACTTGTCTTCAAGTTGTGAGGTTGTTTGTGTCACGTCTGAGTGTCTGTATACAAATGAATCTTGAAAACTTGGTTTCCAGCAAAAGGAAGTGAAACACATGCACAGATATACCATTAGAAAATTGTCAAAATTCTCATCCTTCCATGTCCATTTCATTAGCCATGCTCCCTGTGCCCCTGTTCTGCTTTATATTCGATGACGACAGAAATGAATATGCAGTTACAACCCAAGTGCAGAAACAAGTTGTTGATGGTGTGATTTGGTTTGTTAGTTGATTTGGATAGCTAAATTAATTGAATTATTTGCAGTTGAACTAATCTATTGACATATATTGTTCAAGAACAGAATTAGGCTATTTGCACCAATATACTCTATAACATACTTGAAGTCATATCATACTTTATAACTTACTCTATATTTACTTTTGCTCTCAAAAGTTCCAATATGTTTTTCAGTACGCTTTCTGAGTGTACCACTGCGGACGGTCAACAGAGCTCCTTAACATGGCTGGAGTGACATTCATTGTTTTATATCTGCTGTGTAATGAGCTATGTGCGTACTGTTCTGCCCCGGTTCTGCAAGTTCCAGCATCTGAGAGTATATTCCAATACGGAATGACATTATTAGCTAGAAAAGGTCTGATGATGTTGTCTTGACGACTTTAATTAAAAACCAAGATTAGTATAAAAATTGATATACAAACTCGTTGCTCAAGAGGATAATTGAGTTGGGTATAAAAATACAGAAATCCTCTCTTGCAGGTGCTTGAAATTTTCAAAATTTTCGACGATGTTCTAAACCGCTGATCAAATATTAAGATTCATGTTATGTCACCCTGCTTATTTCCCTCAACCCTAACCTCCAGTCCAGTCTCGATTCCATACCCGGAGTAGCGGTGGCGGCCGGTGCGTCGTGCCCCGGATGGCTGCTGCGGTGTGGCCAGTGGCAAGCAGCGGCGTGGCTGCACGCAGGTGGTGTGGCGCGGCCAGCGAGTCGCGGCGAGCGTGACTGCACGCAAGTGGCACGGCGGTGGCCTGGCGGCGGTGGAAGTGGCCGGCAGATCGGAGGGAGATGAAGCTGAGTAATTTTTTGTTAAATTATTATTGTTAATTTGTAAGGGTTATTTAGTTGTGAAAAATCAAAGAAAATAGTTTTTGATTGTTTAACCTATAGAAAATATATTATTTTTTGTTAATTATTATGATTAATGGTCAATTGCATTGATCAGTTGTTAATGACAGTAATTAGATGATAATGACACGTCGTCTGAATTTTTGGAGGTTTCAAACGCCTGAAATCTAGGCAGCCTTATAAAAATGTGCTATGCGCACCTACTGGGCATTAACGTCGGGCCTATGCATTTAACAAGTTATTTCTGGGCTCCGCGATCATCCATGGCGATTGGTCTCCATCTCCGGCAAGGTCCTCATTTCGTCATCTGTTTAGGTCAGCATGTTGTCCCAGATAGGCCGGTTGCATGCGTACGTACCGTGCAGATCAGTTGGCTTTGTGAAAGCTGTGCTTCCCATCGGCACAAGCGACGACGAGGGCGGATGGACTTTTCGTCGAAGTACAGTTTGACCTCTAGACATCCACGTGGTCGATGATTGGTGCGACCACCGGCGACCGCTTCGCTTCAGATGGTCATCACCGTCAGATCAGCCGCCTGTCAGTTTCTTTCTTAGGCTTCCTTTGGGCGCTCCTGTGATAAAATCCCTGCCATTTTGATCTACAGTTTTGGCTCTATTCGTAATTTCAACTAAATTATAGATATTGTTAACATCTATAGACCTTATTTCATCCTCCATAGCTTTACGTCATTCAGATTATTGAGCACTTTTAATATCATCTTCAAATAAAGTTGGATCAAAATCTATTTGAATTTCTTCACTCATATAGATCTCATAATCGTCTGGACTAGCCGATTTTCTTACTCGATGAGATCTTACTTGTTACACATCATTCACAAGTTGATATTGTTGTTGCTCTTCATCATTAATGGCAACATGCTTTAAATGTTTAGAAGATTGAGCAGGTTCCTGCAAAACAAGAGCCCCACTTACTATATATTGTCGATGGAAAACTAACAACAGATATTGAATTTTCAACAACACAGGTTGATGGTTCAACATCAACAAGTATCAAGAAAAATGACTCTTGAATCATTGGGGAGGGTGCATAAAGCCGCTTCTTCTTGAGATTTATTTCTCATCTTACTATGTTCCCCCTGATCATGTCATAATCTAAAAAGATGACATGCCTCGTGATGGAGTTCTATACTTGGATACCAAACATAGAGGACCTGACGGTACGTGATCACTACGTGGCTACAGTTTGAAGCTATTGTTCATTCGAGGAGGGGCCCGCCACCAACGCCCTGGTCGATCGAGGTCAGAGTATCCAACCTACCCAAGTTTCAACTGAGAGGTCGAGCGAACGATTTCTCCTAGGTTTGGGCCCAGGAGATGCGGGTAGTTGGGAGCATCTATGACAGACGGTGGGCGCGGTAACTTCAGCAGGGGGATGAACCCGCGAGTGACCCATTGTAAGATAAGCCTGCCATCCGTCTCATCCATCGTCAGAAGGACGGTAACCTCACCCACAAGACAGTGCCTTGGGGATCAAGAAGAAGCCAAGACTAAAGCTTCCGCTCTCCAAACAGACTGGATGCATAGAACGAACACTGTAAAAACGGCTCCACTATGAGAAATGTCGGATACATAGGACTACCTCGCCCCCTTATAAATGGACCCTCAAGACCATTCGCGAGGGGGACGAATTCACTCTGTATTTGCGGTTACTAGACGCATTGACCTTACGCATTTCTTCACGTACTTTTCCTTTGGTGCTCTTGCACCATTTTCCTTTGACGCACTTGCGCTCGTACCTTACTTTTCATACCCCCGTGTGCGCTTACGCTTACACATTTCTTTTTATATAACTTCTTAGTTTCATAGAGTTCATATACTCGAGCAAGACTCGCTTGTAATTTGTTCTCTCGCCTTTTGAGCTATAAAAGATCAAAGATAAACTCCCTCTTGACGTAAACTTTTTTTACTCGAACCAGGATAAATCTCTTTTTCTTTGCAGCTAGCCATACGAAGATAGACGTGATTCAATACCAACTTACTAATCAGTTTTTCGAAACGCCGAAAGTTGGCGCGTCGGGTAGGGGGACGCTATTGCGCGTTCTCATCAGCTTCGTCATGGCTTCATCGACATCAATGAGCGTCGCCGGCAGCCCCTGAGGGCTCAACGACATTGACATCGCCGACGACGCACGGAAAGCGCCCTTCCAAGGAATGGACAACTACGTGTTGCCATCCCTAATAGAAGATAACGCATGTTGCGATCTCATCTCTGACTCCAGCACCGAGGTAAGCGATCATTTTCACTGGAAACGCCGCACCACAGACGCTCGCGGTGGCGTACGAGCACTCCCACAGTTCGCATCCCACAGCAAGGGACACGACATCAGGAACTTGGAAAGGAACTTGCACGCGGTTCTGTTCCCGATGACCTTTTTAGGATAGGGCGCGTCTCGCTCAACTCCTAGCAGATCTAGACGAAGCACACGCTCACACGCGTTCCGCATGGACCAAGTTCTGTCACCACACAGATCTAGACGAAGCACACCCTCACGCGCGTTCCGCATGGACCGGCACCTCCACTGGCACCGCTGACGCCACACGCCAAAAAACCGTGGTAGCATCCTCATCTTGGAGTGCCACGCCCGTACCATCCCAACCCCGGTTCGGGCTGGTCTGTTATAATTCCTAGCCTTCGTCAGGCCGTGCAGCTAACCAGCGCGCGGACAAGCCTCACCCATGATGCCACACCAACAACGAAAGACGAAAAGCACCGACGAGACCAAATCCTCCACACGCTCATCCTCTTCGACCCAAGCGCGAAAAGCAATCTCCGATCTTCGCTCGACCCTCAGCAACCGGAAAATCGCTTGGGAAAAGGTCGCAAAACTCTGTCCTGGACCCCGCAATGCTGACTCCATCGAGGAGGCTGCTACGACAATGACGGGGTCGGAGTCCGAGCCCCGCACGTGACGAAGCTGAGTTCAAGACCACCCTCGGCGGTGGTAACCCCCGGGAGGTGCGTGAACGATCCGTCGGACCGTGTTATCGCGAGGGATGCCAACGGATGGTGGACGAAACCTTCCCCGGGTATGTGTGGCACTTTTCCGAGAGTTTCAACGAGCTCCCCAATATAGCTGAGGCGGACGTTCTCAAAGTTCTCTTGGGGATCGCCAACCAATCCTTGGCGCACAAGCCCGCTTGCGCCGAGCCGAGGCGCGCAACAAAATTACTCAACAACGCTTCCCACTTCCCCTGGCTTGAATACGGTAGCGAACGACTCCGACAAACCGAAGCCCAAATCCCACCTCGAGGTCCGAAAGGTCCCGACGCTCCGTCGAAAGGGAAGGGAGCGGTGGCCCAATCCCATTACAACCGTGAACGCCGACCGATGCGAAGACGGAAGAACGGTCAAGCCTCCGACCAGCCACTTCGAGAGGATGCTCGAGGATCCCTGCGTCCATCACACTTTTCCGGTAAGACACGTGCTGAAAGAATACATCCTCCTCCGACGTTTCCTCAGTGGGAATATTGACGCTAAGGGAGGCCCGAGTTAGAGGAATCTGACCCGGACGATTACGGTGGCTGCCTCGCGATCCGCAAAGGCGGTCCCACACCCAAAAATCCGCTTGAGTTGGGGAAGGCATCACAGAAAGGGGAGTGAACCAGCCTGGACACCCTGACTCGCTTCCGATGGCCTGGAGCAGCCGCCACCTTCAGTGGAAGGGATAGATCGGTCGAAATAACCGCGCGGCTCATCCAAATGATGACAGACGTGGGAAGCAACATCAACATCCCTCGCGCCCCGAGATGAAAGGACTCTCCTAGCTAAATCCACGACAAGTCTGCACCCGGACTCTCTTGCACCAGCGGTTGAGACCCGCACGGCGCCTGCGTCGCTGGGTAAAAACTCAATGTGTCACCTCAGACAAAGCGGTTGACGACTGACTGCGTCGGATGCATCGATCGGAGAACGCGCGCAGCGGCAGTCATATCTCGAGATTGAGGCCCATATCGCGGTGATAACGGCCGGGCTCTAGGGCTGACACCTGATCGAGGGCCCAGCCGAGCCTCCGAACTTTCCTCCGTAGAAAAAATCCCTTGCTCGAACATCTTTCACGCGTCTTGCTACCGGCGGCTCACGGATGATGAAAGTTCTCAATATTGTGGTTCTACAAAACAAAGAGATGGTAAATTAAACGTAGTACCATTTAAAGTCATTATAAAGGATTTATGATACATCATAGCTCGAACAAGTACAAGGAAAAAGGAAAGGGGTTACATCTCGGACTCGATTCTCGCCTAAGGCTATCCTGCTCCCCAAAGGACCGACGACTCGGTTTTTTCTCCCCATCAGTGGGAAGAAGACCGTGGCATCTTATGTGCGCTCAACTTACGACAGGGAAATGGTCTACCGAAAACTAGAGCATGTCGACCCAGAGACACTAGTCTCCCACCAGACCCACGACTCGTGATCTGGAGTTGCACGGACCCTCGATCCTCGCTTGAGAAGGTGACCCAGGGAAAACAAAAGCGCCCAGACCAGTGGACACTGATTTCCCGACACGCGAATGGCCTATGATCTCAAGATACAGAAAGTGTAGCACCCCTGCCCCCTAAAAGGGCTCTCCTCTCCAAGCTCGGAGATGACGGTGTCTCGCCACCCGTCGAGGTAGATTGAGGCAGCGAAGCCCGTTGAGAAGAGCTGAGGAGCCGAAGCGAACCACATATTGCTCGACTGCCCTGATGCCGCACGAAAAGGCTCTGGTCACACGAACGTGCGCGCTTCATCTGGATAGAATCGAGCTCCACTTTCGAACTCCCAGGTGACTCCTCCCACTCTGAACCTCCTTCAAAAGGATTCTTCAGACAAACCCTCAGCACTCACCGACCGGGCACAAAGCCCCGGCCGCCGCACTCAAACCACCCAGCAGGACCTTGAGCTTACACAAGGGGCAGAGTCAGAAGGGGGAGGAAGGACCTTTAAGACAAAGTGACTAAGGTGATAGGGAAGAGGGGAGTCACGCTTGGCTATTTATAATTCCACCAGAGGAGTCAAAGGGATGAGAACGGTGGGGATGGCATGCGGCGCCTCGTAACTGACGCCACGATAAAGGCTCACAGCGAGCCGAAGGTTCCCAACACGCCACATGGATGACGGGACTAGTCGCGGCCACGATGCGCCATGTTCCCCTCGTCTCATGACACGTTCTAACTCGTAGTTGCGCATTCCGTCACGACACCCTCGGGGAATCAAAGAGCGTCACTTCATCCTGCCCAAGACGCTTTTGACCGACATCTACTGAGCCAACAACGCCAGACCCGCCATCTGAGGGTCGCATACAACTATCCTGAGGACATTGGCCTCTGCAACAAACATAAGACCACTCTCCCCTCTCAGTTATTCATTCCCCGTGAACCTAAAATATCGGATCGAGTCTCGCGGAGTCCTAAGGTTCGGGCCTAGGATAGACACCATCCTTCCACGGACATCACAAAAATGAACCGCGCCGATCGTCCCACCTGGCTCGGGGACACCCTAACCGGCGTAGGGGTTCAAGGCTTCTCGACTTAAGGAGATCTCAGGCTGGGGTTTTTTCCCTCATACGAAAGCCTGGGAACTGGGCGCACGTCTGAAACGTCACTCGAAGTTGACGCGGGCCCATAGAGTGGAAGATCAGGAGGATCGCAGGAATGGAAACTAACGCTAAGACGACAGGAAGAATTACCCGGGCAACCAGGAAAGTTTAGAAAAAGCGGTACAAATGGCCACAGAGGCTCGTCCTGTTACATAAACATTTACGCTGATGCCCCCCCCACCCCCCCCCCCCCCCCCCCCCCCACCGCGTCTCCGCTAAATGCAGGACATCATCGGGGGAAACCATCTCGGTCGCCATCAACTTCGCGATGGGCACAACCTCATCCTCGATAGCATTGATCTCGTCTTACGATTGTTTTTACGCAAAGCTCTCCCTAATGGCACGAAGATGGATGCTGTCAAAGTGCGATACTACGGTCGCCAGGGCCGCCTGGACACCCATCTCAGCCCATGCGATGATGGTGGACCGCAAGCGAGCATCAATCCGGTGTGGGACCTCCGCTAGGCGATCGCTCAGAGATGTGTTGAGGCCACGGCAAATGGATCGAGCAGCCCTGTGGAGCCTGTCCAACTCCCCTCGGACTGCCTCGAACCGTCGCTTAGCCTTGTTTAGCTGAGACACCAGGGCGGCTCCACCGTCCGAAGCAGCGGCCTCCGGTTTGCTCCAAAGAGGCCAGCTGAAGTACGACACTGGAGACCCGAGCACCTTGTGGCGGGCCACCTTTGCCGCATCCCGGACAGTGCGCTCCCTTCGTTCTAGGTCCTCATACGCTCTGCTGAGATCTTGGAGTCAGAGAACCAGCTCTGGTCGCTCTCCAGGTGCAGCAAGCACAAAAGTACGAATTGCGTCCCCGATCACTCGAACGACGCTCAGTTCTTTGTCCCGCAGTACCAACAAATCCTTCGTGCGCGCGAGCCGGGATGCAAGCCCTACGAATACCCAAGCGTCAGACACATGAAACGCATCATAACAACTGCTCGCACATGTGCGTGTAAAGCGAGGAACAGAAAACCAACCTTTCAGCGTCTATAGTGCAGTATCAGCCTCGACGCAGACCTTGGCCAGCTCATCGACATACTCTTCAACCGCCCACAATGGATGGTCCAGATTGTTCTAGCCCTCGGACAGCAAGACGGGGGACTCCCTCGCTTCCTTCATGGCATGGTCCCGTGCAGCCAACACCTCGCCAAGATGTTACTGCCCGCCTCGCCTCGGCACGGGCATCGACTGCCTCCTTACGGGTCCCCAGAGCGTCCGCTTGAACCCGCTCGAGCTGCTCCCATACCGCCCGTAGTTCGGTCTCAAGGGAGCTCCGATAGTCCCGGGCTTTGCCATGCAAGCACGATCTCTCGGCCGCCAACCGCGCCAACCTCTATAGAAGGAACTTAGTCAACCAGCAGTGAAAAAAGAAACACAGAACGAGGGCGGAATAGTTCACTCAGCCGTCAAGGATCACCCCTCGAAGGCGCTTAGACACGTCAAGGACCTCCTCGAGCCCAGCCTCCAACTTCAACTAGGCGCCGTAGAGCAGCGAGCATATGTCGATGACCCACCGTGAAGCCGCTCCCACTGGGCAAAGTCCGCGTCGGTGGACTCAAAGGTTCCCTGGCCTCCCCTCTTGAGACTGAATGGCTCCGGTAGTCGAGGAGCGGATTGAGCGAAGGCGTTGACGTCCGACTCCCTGACTCTCGGGTGCTGGAAAACAGTCAAGGCAAGGGCTACCGGAGGCGTTCCGCCTGCCGTCCTCTGTTGATTCCACCAACGGTCCCATCGGAGGTGCCGCGGGCGGCACCTTGATCATCGTCCCTACCGTCGTCGCCTCCTCTGCAGCCATCGTCACCGCCGTCGCGTCTGTTGACGCCGCCACCATTACCATCGAAGGGGCCGCTGGCGGCACGTCGATCATCACCACTACTGATGTTACCTCCTTCACAACCATCTCCTCCACCGACGTCGCCTCCAGTTTCGTCGATGAGGCAGTGGGCAGGGCCCCGATCGCCGCCGCAGCCACCATTGCCCCCTCCATGGCCATCGCCAACATCATCGCCTCCGAAGCCGATAAAACGATTACAGATGACTCCACGATCACCGTACCCGTCGGCGGCACCGGCATGGCCACCGAAACGAGTTTTGATGGCAGAGGAACCCACCGCATTGGGATGTAGCTTGCAAGAATTGGAGGCGGGTGGGGAAGCACCTCTTTCTCCGCGGCCTTTGGAGTAGTCGCCCTTACTTGAAGAACCACCTCCGTCGACTGCGAGGTGGGTGAGACCGCGGTTAGCTTCCGTGACAAGACTGCCTCGCTGGCCTCATATCTCCTGCATGAAGAATGTCGACTAGGGGCCGAAGAGTAAGACAAACCTCAAAGAAATAAGGTGCCCCACGTGCGGTCCTCGACTCGATGATGGCCCGATGTCCTGAGCATCGAGCGGGGGAGGCGTTGTCCTCGCGCCCGGGCCCTGCACGTCGAGGACTACTACGCAGGTATGGAATGGAGCTACCCTGCGCTTGAAGAGGGACTCACCACCTACCACCAACACCTCGGTCGATCGAGGTTGGGGTATCTAACCCGTCCAAATCACAACTGAGAGGCGGACGATTCCTCCCGGGCTCGGGACTGGGAGATGTAGGAAGTTGGGGGCATTTATGATGGACGATGGGCACGGTAACTTTGGTAGAGGGATGAACCCGCGAGTGACCCGTTGTAGGATAAGCCTGACATCCGTCCCATCCATCGTCAGAAGGACAGTAACCTCGTCCAGAACATGGTGCCTGGGGGACCAAGAAGAAGCCAAGACTGAAGCTTCCGCTTTCCAAGCAGACTTGATGCATAGAACGAACACTGTAATCCGACTCAACTATAAGGAACACAAGAGGGGGTCTCATACCCTTTCAAGAACAGGTGTGTCTCTCCGATCAGGAACACACCTGTTGTGTTATGTCTCTACTAGAGAGGCAAATAATACTCATTACGTACTCCTGAGTTCATACTCCAACGGCGAAGCCAACAGCGTGGCAATGTTGAGGCGAGTGGCGTGAGAGATTTGTGTGGCGCGGGGAGGCAAGGAGGCTGCTGGGGTAGACACGAGCGAAACAGGGTTTTTCTCCCCGACCTCGCGAGACCGAGAGGAAAGGCCAGTGCCCCCCCCCCCCCCCCCCTAGATCGAGCTGAAGATACGGGCTACCAAGTGCATCTCGGAGAATTGTTGGTTCGTGGTTTTCTGACCTGGGAACTAAGATTCATCCGTGATCCGGGGCTGCTACAGTGCTGCAGTGTCCTGTCGCTCTTTTTCCTGGGTTAGACCAGTAAGAGCGATTAGTTAGGGTCAGTGGAAACTATCAGACTCCTTATTTTATTGAAGATAAATTATTATAATATGTAACTCTTCATATTCGGTAATCTATTTTGGTAAAAAATGACTAACCACCTATCTATCTCCAACATCCAAATGTCACGCAGCCCACCATTCGATGTTGCATGTTGAGACCGCAGCTATCTTAGACGCTGAAACCCATGCAACAAATATGGTATTCTCGAAATATGGTATTTTAGCTGTTCGAACACTAGTAGGTCATGAGAGTTTGGTTGCACGTTTTCTCATCGCAACCGAACTTTTAATTTATTTTTTAAATAATAAACATTAACTTTTGGATATAGAGGGAGTATATATATTACAAAATAGATTCTTCATATTAGGAAAAATGGAATATAGAATATTTGGGTAAAATCAAATTTCTGTAATTTTATGAAGCTTGGGCACAAGGAAATATAACTTTTCCAAATAAAAACTGATGGTTTCACTAGATATTGTCTTCAAGGCTTTGACAAAAACCAAATTGGGTATTGTCTGTCAGCTATAATATTAGATACACGCGTAGTCTACAACTGCTTCCGCAACTTATGCATCTGCATGCTTATAATCGTGCTCTGTAATCATGCCTATATTCCAGGATCTGTAACCATACACGATCTGTATCCTGCCTATAAAGGGCCACTGAATCAACACGATCGGCATGTCCTTTTGCCGTACATTCACATGGTAATCAGAGCCAGGTAACCTCCTGCGCTTTACTTCCCTCCCTCTCTACCCTATTCCAATGGCAGATTCCTTCTCCTCTACTTCCAGTGCCATGTCGTCGGCATCCAACTCTTCGGCCACCTCCGGATCTCAACCTCACACCACCAACGCCACCAGTTCTCTCGCCGTTGCTGCCCAGTCTGTCAATATTACTAGCCTGGTCTCCGTACGACTGGACATGTTTTCCACGGTGTATCGCCGGTGGAAAGGTCTGTTTCTGGTGGTCCTCGGGCGCTTCAACTTGCGTCACCATGTCGACGGTACTGCACCTCGCCATGACGATCCAGTATGGATCCAGGAAGATCTCACCGTCCTCATGTGGCTTCATGCCACCCTCGCCAACGATCTACTCGATTTTGTTATGGAGGACGAGATCACTGCCTTCGGCGTCTGGACAGAAATCTCCGGTTTCTTCCTCGGAAACAAATCAAGCCACGCAGTTCAATTGGAGCAAGAACTGCATGGTCTTGTCCAAGGTGACATGTCGGCAACCGTCTACTGCCACAAGCTCAAGACCCTAGCTGACTCTCTCGCCGACTGTGATCAACCAGTCTCCGATCGCGCCCTAGTGCACCAACTCATCCGCGGCCTCAACCCGAAGTTTCATGTTCTTCATCAACTGATGCCGGCGATGCCCCAGTTTCCCACGTTCCTCGAAGCACGGGATCAACTGATCGTGGCAGAAAATACACTCAACTCCTCTGCCGCGCCATCTCAGGAAACTTCCCTCCATTCTGCTGAAGCGCCGGTCGACAACAACAACGCCTCTGTGCTGCAGAATCCACGTTCTGACAATGAGCGTGCCTCTTCCAATCAGTCCATGTGTGGACGTGGCCGCGGTCCTTCCCGTGGTCAAGGTCATGGGCGCGGTCGCGGAGGTCGTGGTGGTCCTGTGCAGCAGCAGAACATGCAGTACAATCCATAGCTCGCACCGTGGTTCGTCCCAGCACAGCCTTGGCGAGCGCCATGAACTGGTGCCACTGGCCCTGGTGTTCTGGGCTCTCGTCCTCCAAACGGCCAGGCCTATTACACTCAGTTTGCACCACCAACAACTCAGTTTGCACCGGCTGCTCCACCGGCATATGACACCACCGGTCTTCTTCAGGCTCTCCAAGCCGTGTCTCAGCAGTCCAGTTCTGCGCAACCCGAATGGTATATGGACAATGGTGCTAGTGGACACATGTCTGCAGACTCAGGTAACATTTCCAATTATTCTCCACCAATACATAATTCCTCTAACACAATTGTTGGCAATGGATCTACCCTTCCCATAAAAGGAACCGGCACTGTTACACTGTCCACACCACAAGCCAACTTCCAGTTATCCCGAGTCCTGCACATACCTACACTCATTAAGAATTTAATCTCTGTTAGGCAATTCACTAATGACAATTGTTGTTCCATCGAATTTGACCCTTTTGGCTTTTCTATAAAGGATCTACTCAGCAAAACCGAGATCATGAGGTGCAATAGCAAGGGCGAACTCTACCCATTTCTTCAACAACAAAGCTCCACCTCAGCCATGGTGCTCACTGCCTCCACAAGTATTCTCTGGCATTGAAGGCTAGGACACCCTGGTCCCAAGAGCTTAGGGAACATTTTATCTGAATTTTCCTCTTCAGTTCCAAATAAGCAGGACCACATATGTGATGCCTGCCAAAAGGGGCGACATACTCGCCTGCCATTTTCTCATTCTTTATGATTCAGTTATTTTCCATTTCAATTAGTGCACTGAAATATCTAGACTTCTCCCATTGAGAGTATCACTGGATTCAAATATTATATTGTACTCCTTGATGATTTTAGTCTTTATATTTGGACTGTCCCACTTCGACAAAAGTCTGATGCATATGATGCCATTGTTCAGTTCTACTCTCTCATTCTTAATCAATTTCATATCAGTATTCAGTCCTTCCAATGCGACAACGGTAAAGAATTTGACAATAGTATTCTATGCTCATTTTTCAATACCCATGGCATTACTTACCATTTTTCTTGCCCTTATACCTCACCACAAAATGGCAAGGCCGAGCGCTCTCTTCGAGCTATAAACAATGTCATCAGATGTCTTCTCTTTCAGACATCTCTTCCTCCCTCATTCTGGGTAGAGGCTTTACATACAACAACTTACATCATCAACCATCGCCCCTCACAACCTTTGCGTCTCTACACACCGTATCATGTCCTCTTTGGACAAGCACCTGAATACTCTCATATGCGAGTCTTTGGAT
This sequence comes from Tuctoria greenei, assembly GCA_036927565.1. NCBI lineage: Eukaryota > Viridiplantae > Streptophyta > Magnoliopsida > Poales > Poaceae > Tuctoria > Tuctoria greenei. The sequence goes on from JAYESD010000010.1 coordinate 57,510,602, forward strand.
GTCGTTGTTATCCGAACACGCATGCCACTACTGCTCATAAGCTTGCCCCTAGATCAACTGCTTGTCTGTTTCTAGGATACCCTGCTGAACACAAGGGTTATAGGTGCATGGACCTTCGCACAAAGAAGATTATCATCTACTACAGCATCTTCACCTTCTGTTCATCCTCAAAGCAACACACAATCTATATTTGTTCCAGGACCACCTTCTATATCACAACCTGAACCAATAACCCATCCTGTGCACACTCCCTCACCCACCGTTCCAGCACAATCACATACCAATCAGTACGTTCCCTCACCTATCCCTGCACCACCTCCCTTACCTCAACCTCAACAACACCACATGACCACTAGAGACAAGCACGGTATCTTTAAACCAAAGAAAATTCTCAACCTCAACACTACAAAATCCTTTTCACCTATCCCCTCCTCCTACAAAACTGCACTTAAAGATCCCAACTGGCTCTCGGCCATGAAAGAGGAATATAATGCATTGGTGTTGAATAATACATGGACTCTTGTTCCTAAGCCTTTAGGTGTCAACATTGTCACAGGAAAATGGATTTTTAAACACAAATTAAACCCAGATGGCAGTGTTGCACGACACAAAGACAGGTGGGTTGTCAGGGGTTTCAGTCAGGAACATGGAACTGATTTTCAGGAGACCTTCAGTCCTGTTATTAAACCAGCTACTGTCAGGACTGTTCTGCGCATTGCTACCTCTGGTTCCTGGCCAATCCATCAATTGAATGTTAAAAATGCATTCTTGCATGGTGAACTAACTGAAACTGTCTTCTGTGTTCAGCCTTCAGGTTTTCTTGACAGTGAGCATCCAGATTATGTGTGCAGACTAAATAAATCACTATATGCGCTCAAGAAGGCACCCAAAACTTGGTTTCTCAGGTTCAGAAATTTCTGACTTCAACAGGGTTTGTTGCCTCCAAAGCTGACACCTCTCTTTTTGTTCTTCATGACAGTCAGAACACTGCATACATTCTGTTATATGTCGACGATATAATTCTGATAGCAAACTCAGAAAACTTACTACACAAGTTGATTTCTAGTCTCTGCACAGAGTTTTCCATGTCTGATCTGGGACCTCTTAACCATTTCCTTGGGTCCGAGTACAACATACCGCGAAAGGATTATTTCTTGATGAAGAACAGTATGCTATTGATATTCTGGAACGTGCCCAGATGACAAACTGCAACCCTGTCACAACCCCCATCGATGTCAAGTCCAAACTTTCAGCTTCAGAAGGTTCTCTGCTGTCCCAACCATCTGATTATCAGAGTCTAGCGGGTGCGCTACAATATCTTACATTGACATGTCCCAATATAACTCATGCAGTGCAACAAGCTTGCCTATTTATGCATGCACCCAGAGAGCCTCACTTGCAACTACTAAATAGGATTTTACGATATGTAAAAGGCACTCTCGGTCATGGACTTCACATTCCAAAGTCACATTCCACAGACATGACACTACTACAATAAGCCTCATCGCAGGCGGCTCCAAACATATTATCACAAACGGTTTTTAAAACCGTCTGAAACGAAGAGTCTGTGATAATCCGCAACTTCACAGGCGGAGAAGTGATACCGCCTGTGAAGAAATATTATCACAGGCGGTTTTTACTAATGCTAGCCGCCTGTGAAGATAAGTTATCACAGGCAGGTGGTGCAACATATATATCCGCCTGTGATAATTGTCTTAGCACAGGCGGGTCTTGCAGCATAACTAACCGCCTGTGATAATGGTATTATCACATGCGGATGTTTACCTACATCAAGCCGCCTGTGAAGACCTTTTACCACAGTCGGTTTATACCTTAACAGTTACCGCCTGTGATAATTAGGTTATCACAGATGGTTCTTTACCTGTATCTAGCCGCCTGTGATAATTGTTTTTCACAGGCATGCCTAGCCATTGGTTAATAACCGCCCGTGATAAGGTATAACCTATGTAGTACTACTGCTGTTATTTCTAATTTCCAAGTCAATTCAATATAATCACAGAACAAAATCAACAATATCATCACAGAACAAAATTCAACAATATTATCGTCATAGAAGTCAATTTTACTAAAACAATATACATATGTACAAGTTACACATACAATTCATCTCATAGTTTACAAGTTTTCACTAAAAACTGTTTTTATTGGCATAGTCGCAAAGTTCTGGCACATAAGCCGCTGAACCATTCTCATCAAAGAACTTCCCTGTTTTGTGCAAAATTTCGCGATGAATGAACTGACAAAGTTCAGAAGCAATCCTGTCGTCTCCTCCATCAGGAATACTTCTACAAACCGGCCATTCTTCATTCAGATTCTTCGTTTGCTGCAATATAACACATAACAAGGTTTAGAATGTGTTGGTTTGAATAATCTCAAAGTATAGATCAAAGTGAGAGTATACAAGAATTTAGTTGGTATTTTTGGAGCAGTTGTACTATGAGCAATTGAATTTTGAAGTTGGAATCAAAATATGAAAATAATGTTTCTAGTAATATTGAACAACAGAGAATATAAGTATTAAACTATGCTAGTTACAATAAAAATGAAACTCAAAAGTAAGAAAATAAGGTACCGACATTAAGGATAACTTACATCCTAATGATTCACTCTATATACGCTGGCGGTACGAAGATGCTCGCATACATAATACCCGCATAAGACACTCCCAGCAGGCTGCTTCGGACAAGGATAATACGTTTTAATGTCCAATGCATTCGTATTGGAAGGTCTCTCACCGCCAAGCTGTTCCGCGTAAAACCGCCAAGCGCTGTAATACAAGAAATGTCATATAAAACTTGTCAACACATTCTAAATGTGTGTAAATTAAAATTATTGAATAAGTGTACAATTTCAAAATAGAAAGGAAATCTTTGTAGCGATCTGGTGGGAAATCGGCTGAGTCCAAGACTGTTGCCTTTCCCTGCGTTGGCTTGATGAAGATCATTATGTAGTGATTACTACAAACACATAAACACACGTGTTAACAATTACCAATAACTGCTATTTCAATGTCATGTGTAGAACTTACTCGAAGTGGTACGGAGCCTTTACGAGGTCCTTGCTGTCTCTGACAAAGTTAAACATTGCATGTCCTATGTAAGCTGCAACTTCTGTCCTTTTATCCTTCTTAAGTTTTGCGATTGTTTTTTCAAAATCTTTTTTGTTCATGTGCTTGAACTGTTTTGAGTTTCGATCCGCCTTGATGTCGAATAGCGCATTTGCAATCCTAGTAGGGTCAAGGATACCTGTCTTGCGTGCCAACTTATCATTATCTATGTATTGCATCCTATTGAAGATGTCCAGAATTGTTATAATATCATGAAATGCGTATGCATGTAGTAAGAAAAGGAAATACAAAATATTAGAGCACTTACAAGCACCAGATGAGCATCAGGTTGATTTCGAGCATGCCCCGATGCAAAAGGGGATGCAACTCTTCAAATAAAATGACTCGTCTATCTTCTCCAGTGCTCCAGAATGCTTCTTTTGGAATACGAAATGTGACGCAATTAAGATCATATTTTTTGCTGGCAAGGATGTACCACTCATGCATTCTTCTGAGCGAGATGGGTTGTTTGCTAAGTTGTACGGATGTCATGAGCGGCTTCCCATTCTTAAATTTAGGAGGAACATCCTCAAGCTTGTATATTGGAACTCCTGGTTTAACTAAAGCCATCCGCCGATTATACATGACACCGTCTTCTTCCCACTCCTCGATATTTCCTAATTCTGGCTCATGAGAAGAACGAGATGCACTAGATTTTATAATATTTTCCTTCATAGTTTCCAAATACTTTGACACTTCTGATGAAGGTTTCTTATTTTCGTATGGGCTAACTTTGATAGGCAATAATGATCGAGGAGTAGTCGTCAGATGTTGGACACTGGCTTGTTGAACCTGTTGTTCAACTGATTGCTCTTTACTCCCAACAGCTGGCTCTAGTACTACTTCAAGCTGTTGCTCAACTGGTTGCTCTTTACTAGCAACAACTTGCTCTGGTACTGCTTGAAGATGTTGTCCAACTTGTTGCTCTTGGATATCTTTACTAGCAAGGTTACTATTATCTTTGCTGAGACATAGGGGGAGTGGATCTTCCTGGACTGGGAGTGGATCTTCATGCACTTTCGCCTTAGAAGATGGGGTTGCAGTATTTGGAGATGCGACGGGGCTAGAAATTGGCTCATCATCCAACACGATATCGCGTCGGTGCCAAAGGATTAATCGGTTGACAGCCTGCCCCAGAGTCACGATCCCCTCAGGTGTGACGTGGTCTATTTCATAATCTTCATAATCATTATCAATGATCTGAAGAACTTGCACCACAGCATAATACAACGGAAGTGGATTCCCGTTGAAGTCACGATTAGACTTTGCCATAGCAGTGGCAACCTGTTTGGTTTTGTTCCCTGCTCTGCCTATCTGGACAAGAAGATGACGAGATTTGTCGTTAGCAATATCATCGACAGGGAACTTATGGGTTGACCCTGAGCCTGGCACAGAACCAACGCTGCTAGGGTAGGCAGTTGGAGATACTAATTTCCCCTTTTGCACCGGAACCATCGATGTACTCGGTGCCACTAATTGTCCCGATTGTCTAAGTTTTTCCATTATTTCTTGCATATTTTCTTTGACCTTTTGAGCAATCGTTTCATCAAGTGTTTTCTTAAACTTCTCACGTATTCTATATGTGTCTTTATCTTTAAGGAAACCATCTAGCCAAGACATTTGAGAAGAGACCGCACGATCCCGTCCGCCGTGTTCAGGGTTTCCTAAGATAGCGGTAAGTTGGTCATTCTCCCTCTTCGGCTTGAAGAGACCCTTATGTTGCTTTTCAATTACTTCTTTCATTTTATCCCCTACTTTATTCAGAGAGTCGAGCTTTTCATGTTTGCCCTCATCGGTCAAACCTGACCGAGCAAAGACCCACCGTTGAGTTCGCTCATCGCACCCTTCTAATGGGTGAGGATTGCACTTACTAGTAATTTCGTCTAATATCTTATTCCATTTCTGGACTTTGGGGCCATATCCGGCAGACCCCAAGCGATGATGGTATTTGTTCTTTTTTGCAAGCTCTGACCTAGTTGCACTTAGAGCTATAGCATCAGGTGTGCTCTTTTGACGAACAAACTCTTGCCACTGAGCATGTGTGATTTTTCCAATCTTTCTCGGGCTAGGCACCTTATCGGCCTTAACATAAGCATTCATTTCACTCTTCTAGCCACGAAACTTCTTGCCGCAAGAGATCAATGTTGCTTTCTTTACTGCTTCTTCTGTGCCTTTCGGGAACTTGAATTGTTTCTTTACCCTTTCCCACAACTTATTCTTGGTCTGCTAGGGTAATTTCCTCCAATTCTCGGTTGTGATCGGCACAACCTCCCTAACAAGAAAACCGCATGCATTACGGTACTTGGTAACTGAATCCAGTGGTTCTTCGGGAAGCCCACCTGGACCGACCCTTGTTATGTACATGATGCGGTCCAATGGACCCTTATTGGGACCTCGTTGCCCTCGTTTCCGCTTGAGTGAAGCTGAGGATTCATCCATTAGAGAACCTTCCGCAGTTTTAGGAGCCGATGTAACCTCATTGTCTTCGCAATTAATCTAGGTAGAAAAAAATCATAAGACTTCGTATACTTGACAACCAACATTAACTTGAACTGCTGAAGTTAAGATTCGTGATCCATACCTCATCAGCAGGATCATATTCTGGGTCTAGATCCACTGAAGTCTTTTTAATTTTTATATTCAGAAAAGGATCCGATGGACTGTGATAGGAGCCTGAACTGCTGGAGTCAGTAAACTTTACTACCAGGACCAATCTTCTTAGGGCTTTCCATGCTAGATCTAATAAGACAAAAAATCTAATAAATGGCATATTAACTCTACATGAAGTGTTGTATGAAGAAAAAGATGGAAGCATTCCAGGATTTGATAAGGCATTCTAGGGTTTAAGGCGACTGACCAAAAGGTTCCTATACATTGCGAGGGTGACAAGCATTTTAAAGTTGCTCACCAGCAATGTCAATTTTATCTTCTTATTCTAAATAGGCTAGCTTCATTCAGAGTGGCGACCACGTTCTTGAGGTTTACTAGGTGGCACCTAGCTCCGGACCTATAACTGATCAAGCAAGAGACTGATAGCAGCAGCAACAACTAGCAAGCTCACTTTATACCGGCAACCCAATGCATTCTTGTATCATAGAGATCGGCAGCATATGCTCAGACTCCATCGCCACACCTGGTGGTACCTAGATATGGGCGTGAGGATGCTCCTGGCACCACAAATGAGTTGGCCAACAACTTGTTTGGCTTCAGAGCTAAATATAGCATAACTTTGGTAGCACAGATTAGCTACAATTGCTCAAATGAAGCTGATGAAGCCACAAGTGCATACATCTTTGGTAGCACAGATTAGCTATAATTGCTCAAATGAAGCTAAGGCCCTGTTTGGTTTCACTTATTTTAGTCTCAATTATATGGTGAGCATGCTTTTATGAAGAGCAGAGATATGACTAAGCTGATTACTGGAGAGTCCATGTGTTTGATAACTTGGATTATTTTGAATGGATTATCCTATAAAATGACTACTATACCCCTGAAACTAATTATAACTCATTTTTTATGTTTTTCTCTCTCTCTATTTTTGGTACTTAACGCTGCATGAACTATTGAATTTGTGCTACTGGCTGCACCCAGATCAAACGTAACATGAATCAAACATGCTCCATAAACCAAATGCAGGTCCACGCACACGTCACACCAATCAAGCATGCGACACACCAATAAAAAACGTATTCATACTGAGCTCAAACAGATCACGTGTGTTGAGTCAAACAGATCACCGGCCAGGCGACAAGGAAGAAGTGAAGGGACGACCAACGGGCAGCTCATCACCAGGCAACGGCCGACGGGCGCTCGTCACACTGTCTGGCGAAGGAATCGCTCAGGAGAAGAACTCGATGGCCGGCAGGAGCGCTCGGGCGCAGACGACGGGAATCGGCTTGGCCGCAACCAATGCAGAACATTTGCACAACTAACGGGAATAGATCTCAGGCGTAGCGGACGACGGGTGCAACTGACAGTCGGGCGATCCATGGCGCCGGTCAGCGCAACTGACGAGGAGTGTCGCGATCACTCGACCCCGACGGGAGTTGTGGCGGCACCACGGCGGAGTAGCGGAGGGGTACAGGGAACGGGGGTAACCGAGGAAAACGATCCTGCGATCCCAAAACGCGATGGTTGGGCCGCGACCCGAAAACGCGAACTCCCAATTCATTTTTGGGCTTTTCAACTAATCGACTCACAAAGTAATCAAGAATTAATTAATGTGTTTGGATGGTATTTTCGCTTTTTTTCATTGATAAGCTGCTTATAAGCAGAAACAAACAGGGCCTAACTTAGAGAAATAAAAGCAAACTTAGCCAAACTTAGTATAGCGTAGATAACTCTAAGCAAAAGTAGCCAAATATAGCTAAATATAGCATAACTTAGTCAAAATTAGTCAAGTATAACTATATCTAATGTAACTTAGCCAAAATTAGCCAAATTTGCTCAACTTAACCAAATATAGCTAAATCTTGCCCCTAATAGAGAATTATGTGGCATATGCAAGGCCGATGACAGAAATAGGGAATATACCGCTGTTACTAACTACCAATTTCACAGTTCAAGACACACAGAACCAACTACAAATTTATCGTGATATATCCATCCACATAAATCTTGCCCCACCGAACCCTAACCAAAGATGCCACCGAACTTGACAGTTTTTTGAATTCCATCGAACCCTAACCAAGGATGCCTACCATTTTCCAATTCCCGAACCCTAACCAAGGATATGCAAGGCGGCGGCGAGGGCGGTGAGGGAGGCGGCACAGCGAAGGAAGATGGAAGGTCGAAGGGTTTAGGGTTTACCTTGAAGCTCGGCGGCGACGGCAATGGCTTTGCTCGGCGTACCTGGAAGTGACGAGGGCAAAGCTCGGCGACGACGGCGGCGAACACTTGGCGGCAAACTAAATTTTGGCAGCCTAACGATGTCTAAGTGTTTCATCCGGGTTAGGTTTTCCTAACGCTGCCGAGGGGTATATATAGACTCCCATTTTGTTAGGCGGATTTTAAGTACCGACCGCCTGAGAATATGGTTACCTTAGGCGGGTATTACTTACCAACCGCCTGAGAAGATAGGATTATCTCAGGCGGTTGGTAAGTAACACCCGCCAGTGAAGATATTTACTTCTTCTTAATTAATATTCTTGATTAAATGTGGGTCCTTTAAAAAGGCAAAATTCCACTTTCTTGTAATTTAATTGATAAGTAAAGTTTACCGTTAAATTTCACTTCATAAATCCTTTGAAATTGGTCAGAACTTAAAAAACATACAAAAAAAATGCTATTTTTCATTTTTCTATCTTGATGAATATCATGCTTTTTTCATTTATTTTTTCAGTGGACATTTTTACTCATCATACCAACCTCTATGATTTTTTTCAGATTTTTTTAAATTTTTTTGAATCAATGTGTGTTCATAATTTGATGAATGCCTCATATGTATATGAGCATTTAGTTAGAATGACGGATAATTTGAAGTTTGACATGTTTGAATGCTTTTAAAAAAATTAACAAAATTCATACATGTATAAATGATACAAATATGTTCATACAAACAAATTTGAGTGAAGGATATTTTTTTATGAGATACACAAATGTGAATAATATGTGAGTGGAAATTAATTTGATATTTATTAAAACATTACATTGTCAGCTATACAAGTTTTAAAATATTTTGTAGATGTTAATTTTATACAAATGTAGAAGAACGAATCATCAAATTTGGATACAATTTGCAGAATCTAAACATGTTTGAGTATTTATATTGGAATCTAAATAAAAAAGAAGCAAGGGATAATTAAACCGAAGAACAGTATCGGGCATTATCTCAGACGGTTGGTAAGTAACACCCGCCTGAGATAAACTTCTTCTCAGGCGGTTGGTAAGTAAAACCCGCCTGAGAAAAATTTAGACACCGCCTGTGAAAAACGGACGCCTACATAAAGACCCCTCACCTACAGACGTGTCGACGTCTGTACGCGACCATTCTTTTCCCCGAGGCGCGACCTTTCAATGCACGGTAAACGAACTGCTCCACGCGGCCCTTATTAAAGCCGCACCATCACCCATTAGTTCTCCACAAGCGCGTCGCTCACTTTGAATCCTTTTCTTCGTCTTCCTCTGCTCCGACGACCCAACACCACTATGGCCGACCTTCCGCCACCAAGCCCTCCGAGGGAGCCACCTTGCAAGAAACAATGTTGCAGCACCCCCGAGAGCATCAACACCCAGCAGCGCCTCCTCATGGCGCGAGAGGCGTACAACAATACGTCTCGCGCCATGAGTGCCTTGGGGCTGGGTACCCTTCCACAGTATCCTGGAATGGGTACTACCGTCGGCCACTACCTCTACGCCCTCATGGGGGTGGCTGATCATCTCGACATTCTGTTCGCGATGATGGCCCAGGTTCTTGGCCCCGAGGGCCGCATAACGCTAATGGAGGCGACGGCTAGCAACCTCGTTCTCGGGGTTGCACCACCGGTGCAGCCGGTGCAACCGGCCCTGTCTCCTATTGCACCGGCGCCAGAGTCGCCGCCGGAGGACGAGGAGGAGGAGGAGGAGGAGGAGGAGGAAGAGGAGTAGGAGTAGGAGTAGGATTTAATTAGTTTTTCTTTTTTGTTTTTAGTTGCTTCTGTTTTGTAAATATTGTTAATGAATGAAATCTATCTTTGTTCATCTATGTGATTCAATATTACTTGTGTATCTTGTGTGTTCTTTTGTGAGATGTGTAATTGAATATTGTTAATGTATGAGTATCTTGTGTGTTCTTCAACTGTGTGAATGAATGAATGAATGTTTAGTGTGTTCATCGTGTTCCTCAGACTCGGGTATCATAAGGTAATTATCTCAGGCGGTTGTTAATTCAAACCCGCTTGAGAAGAATATTATCTCAGGCAGTTGGTAAGTAATACCCGCCTGAGATAAACATCTTCTCAGACGGTTATTTAGTACCAACCGCCTGTGAAGATATTTACTTCTTCTTAATTAATATTCTTGATTAAATGTGGGTCCTTTAAAAAGGAAAAATTCCACTTTCTTGTAATATTATTGATAAGTAAAAGTTACCATTAAATTTCGCTTCATAAATCTTTTGAAATTGGTCAGAACATAAAAAACATACAACAAATGCTATTTTTCATTTTTCAATCTTGATGAATATAATGCTTTTTTCATTTATTTTTTCAGAGGACATTTTTATTCATCATACCAACCTCTATGAATTTTTTCAGATTTTTTTAAATTTTTTTGAATCAATGTGTGTTCATAATTTGATGAATGCCTCATATGTATATGAGCATTTAGTTAGAATGATGGATAAATTGAAGTTTGACATGTTGGAATGCTTTAAAAAAATTAACAAAATTCATACATGTATAAATGATGCAAATATGTTCATACAAACAAATTTGAGTGAAGAATCTTTTTTTTTATGAGATACACAAATGTGAATAATATGTGAGTAGAAATTAATTTGGTATTTACCAAAACATTACAATGTCAGCTATACAAGTTTTAAAATATTTTGTTCAGGTGGTAGATGTTAATTTTATACAAATGTAGAATAAAGAATAATCGAATTTGGACACAATTTGCAGAATCTAAACATGTTTGAGTATTTATATTAGAATCTAAATAAAAAAGAAGCAAGGGATAAGGAAAATGAAGAACAGTATCGGGCATTATCTCAGGCGGTTGGTATGTAATACCCGCCTGAGATAAACATCTTCTCAGGCGGATTTTAAGTACCAACCGCCTGTGTCGACATCCGTGCGCGACCATTCGTTTCCCCGAGGTGTGACCTTTCAAATCGTGGTTGGTAGATATTTACTTCTTCTTAATTAATATTCTTGATTAAATATATTCTTAGGCAGTTGGTAAGTAAAACCCGCCTGAAATAAAGTTAAAAACCACCTGTGAAAAACCGACGCCTATATAAGGACCCCTCACCACAGTCAAAACGCAACTCTGGAGAATTTATATCGATGCCGCAAGGCTATTGAATTTCCCCTGCGCTGCGCCGCTGCTCCGCCGCTCCGCCGCCCAGCCCATACTGCCGCGCCGCCGCTCAACCCCGTACCGCCACTTCTCCACCCAGCTGGCCCACCGTGCTGACGCCTCCCCACCGTGCTGACGCCTCTGCAAGGTAAATGTAGTTTCCTTACTTTTTTTGTATATTTTAATTAGCTGATAAGCTGTTAGTTTTGTGTGTTCTGGTATATGGATTCTGTCCTTTTGCATGTGTAAGGACTGTATGGATTGTGTTCTGGTATATTGATGTATGGACTATATGGATTGTTTTGTTTTTGTGTGTTCTGCTAGTTTGGTCTTTTATATATTGATGTATGGACTATATGGATTGTTTCCTTTTTGTGTGTTCTGCTAGTTTGGCCTTTTATATATTGATGTATGGACTATATTGTAATAAGCTTATTGTAGTTTGTACCTATTATGTGACATGAATATGATATTTAATTAACAGATGCTGTCGACTGTTGGAGCCGGCAGATCCCCCTACACTGCTAAAGTGATTGGAGAGTTTGAAGTTCAGTGTGGGCGCGCGGAGATTCAAGAAGGTGAATAGGAGTTTGACACAGGAGACACAAGAGTTTACGTGGTTCGGGCCGCCTGAGCGTAATACCCTACTCCACGGGTGTGTTGGTGTTGTATTAGCTTGTCACGAGTGTATCGGGTGTGTGAGTTCGTCTGTGAACGTCCCTGAGTGTATCGTCGGCCTGTCCTTTTATAGTACAAAGACAGGCCGTTACAAGCTAGCCTGGCCCGACATGTGGCCATGGCGGTTACTAGTATTGATACACGATTAATTGCTGTTAATGATCCTGTAACGGGCTCCGACAGTGCCGTTACTGGTGTTAAGATCGTCCGTTTAAGTGTCATTAATATGGCATTAATGACTTTTAATCGGGTCTTGAAGTCCTTGGCTCTTCTTTGAGGATCCGGAGCCGTTACAAGGTCTTCCGGAGGTTAGAGGCTGGCAGGTCCGACGATTGGACACGTGGTGGCTCCGGAGCTTGATGTGGGAAGCAGGTAGCTCCGGGGCTACCAGTCACGTGTCAACTCCGGAGCTTCTCTCGGTCCGGGGTTAAGTCCGGAGGTGCCGTTTCGGTACCTGGCTCGGAGCTTCCCCCTTGTGGGCGGTAGCTCCGGTGTGGCAGTACACGTGGCGACCGAGGGATTAACCATGTTGGAGAAGCAGGTCCGGTCATGTCTGACAAGTGGGCCTCCGAGGGTCTTCAACCCAAGTAGATGGCTTTCCTTTGAAATCTTTGTAACCTCAAGGGGTGTGCGGTTTTTAGGGTACCGACAGTGGCCCCCTGGACCTACCTCCGAGGAAGATCACTGGGGTGAAGTTATTCCGTCGAAGGTGGGTCCATCCTTGCGACTCTTGAACTGGGTCTTCAAGGGTCTTCGGAGGTGCCGTTGTTAGGGATTTATAGTTAGATCCCGCCGCGTGGTGCACCTCAGGCGGCAGATGAGATCTTTGACATGCGGATCTCACGCAATTGAAGATCGCCGGTTCCCGATACGAAAACCATATCGGTTCCGCGCGCCCTGTCAGGCCGCCGCCTTTGGGTTTCCCGCCTCGTGATGACAACCGTTCGCCTGGGTAAGAGCCTCGACTTGATCGTCGAAGTGGTCCCGGGCCCTCTTGTCATTGGCTGGGTGGAACTTTTAAGCGGTATCTCCGACTTCCCTGCGGTTTCCATCCAAGCGTCGCAAGGGCTTACTTAAGAAGGAAAGCGCGCACCGTTTGGAGTTTTTTACGCCTCTCATTTGCTCTTGCGCTCAAACCTCCAACTCGTGCTTGCTTTTCCTCTCCCGCCTTGCTATGCAGCGATGGAGTTGGGTCTCTGCGAAAGCCGTTTGAAGACCGAAGGCGACGTGAAGAAGGTTCGGACCCTCATGGGGTGGTCCTCGGACTCCTTCGACCGCTCGGTCCGGGCCGGAGGAGGGCTTCCGTTTGAGAAGGAGCACTCCGGCGAGATGGTGTACTTTTCCTCGTACGCCATGGTGGGGTTGATTCCACCTTTTTCTTCCTTTTTCTTGATGCTGCTGGACTTCTATGGTCTGCAGCTGTATCACCCTGGCCCCCACTCCATTCTCCTCGTATCGATCTTTGTCCACTTCTGTGAGATGTGGGTGGGCATTCCCCCCTGCGTCGAACTCTTCCGGGCCTTCTTCACCGTCCATACCACCGGGAGGAGCAATGAGTATCTTGGCTTCTACTACTTTGTGAAGCGCAAGAAATGCCCATTCAAGTACCTCCGGCCGTTTCCTTCTGGGAAGTGGGATGACTGGAAGAAAGACTGGATAGTGGTCCGGGTGGAGGAGCACGAGAGACTGGAGTTGCCCGAAGGCCTCCCCAGCATCAACACGACAATCTGGAGTGAAGCTCTGGTGTTGGCGGAAACCTTCAACCCCGCTCTGACCAGGATCCGCCAGTGCGTGGAAGGAGGTCTAACTCCTCAAGCGGTGTTTTGCAATTTCCTGGTTAACAGGTGGGCACCGCTGAAGAGGAGGGAGAAACTCGCTTGGGCCCTCAGCGGCATGATGGATAGCGACCGGATCGAGTCTGGGCGGAAGTCCGACATGGCGAGGAAAACCTTGGAGTTCCACCTCAAGAAATTCCAGCACGGCATCGACATTGCGGGTGATGACTTGTTCCCGCCATCGGCTTTCCCCCCCTGAACGAGGCAGTAGAGTTCCGGAGGGAGCTCTGGCGGAAAATGCCGGAACTCGATGACCTCGGTATCATTGAGAGGAGATCGACCACCAAAGTGGTGATCTCAGAAGTCCCCGAAGGTGGTCCCCCCTGCTCTGAAGCCCAGGACTGAGGTCGTCGGCAAGGGTAAGGAGCTGGCGGAGGAACCCGTGCGCCGGAAGAGGAAATATCCGGCTGCCATAGGGTCCTCCAGGTCCACAGCCTTGGTGTCATCTCCTTCTCCCCGGAGGGAGAGGTCTCCTGCGGCCGCGGCGATGGTGCCCATGGTGGTGCCTCCTCATGATGTCAGCTCCGAGTGCGTGACTCCAGCGCCAGGGTCAGTTGGGGCCCCTATGTCCGGAGGTGCTTCTCTGCTGAGGGGGGCCCCGACTAAGGAAGCGCCCGCTGCTGCATCAGGTCCCGGGAGGTCCTCCAGGGCGTCTACACCAGCGGCTGCGGTGGTTAGCCCGGAGCGTCCGAGAAAGAGGTTCCGAGCAAGCTGGTGCGGAAACCTCCCGAGGTAAGTTTTGAACTTTACTTTGGACAGTCACTTTGTCATAGTAACTGTTTTTTGAGTTTCTTTATCCATCATCTGCAGTGTTCCCAAAAAAAAAGAGCGAGGCTCCCCTTCAGCCGTAGCAGCTGAGACTGCGAGGGCGGAACCCTCTGCTCCTGCTCCGGCACCAGCTCCGACAGTGGCGGAAGCCGCGACAGCTCCGGCACCGTCTGTCGTGGTCATGGACCTCGACTTATCCCTTGAGGTTCCTGTGGTAGCGCCGGACCACGGGAGAGAAGATGCGACAGCGACACTTGTCTCGGAGGCTGAAGCTCCAGGTCCTGATGCTGTGATGATGGAAGCTCCGGCGGTTGAGCCGAAGGAAGCGGTAATTCTGGCCTCAGAGCCGAAAGTTTTTGAAGCCCCGACGGTTGAGCCGGAGGTGGTTGGAATCCCGGCAGGCGAGCTGGGTGTTGATGAAGTCCCTACAGTTGAGCCGGTTACCTCAGAAGTACCGGCCGCAGAGCCGGTTATTGTTGGAGCTCCGGCCATAGAGCCGGTTGGAGATGAAGACCTTCCGGCGCCTGAGCTGGCTGTTGCTGAGGCTTCGGTGCTTGAGCCCCCATCGGAGGAGATGCCCAGGCCAGAACCAGAGGCGGCTTCTGCTCCAGAAGCAGTGACGTCAGAGGTACCCACGGCCGAGCCGGAGCGCCCTGAAGACGTCGCTGGCCCCCTGCTTGAGGGGGTGGATGAAGACCTGGTGGCGGGACCTTCCTTGATGGCGACTGAGGTCATCCCGGAGGATGGCCCTAGTGCCGCGGAGTCCCAGGGGACCACTCTTGTGGAGTGGGACCCAATTTTTGTTTCTGAAGATCCGCTGGAACCAGCGGGAGTGGCCCCAGCAGGTCCGGAACCTATTCCGTTGTCTTTGTCTATCGACAACGCCTGCTCCAGCCTGCGTCAGGTCCAACTGGCCTTCTTCCACCACAGCAAGGCTCTTTAAGAGGAGCGCCAAACCCTTAGGCGGTGGCGTAACCGGCTCTACTTCGAGACCAAGCTGGCGCAGTCGAGGCTGGCGGACGACAAGGAATGGATCAGGCAAGAAAAGGTCCGCCTGGAGTACTGGGGCAAATTGTTGGATGATCGGGAGAGTCTGACTCATGCCCTCGACGCTCAATCCTGGGAGATCCACGATCAGGCCAATGCTGCCAACGACGCGGCCAATGCTTGGCGCGAACAGCTTGAGGCCATCAACACCGCACTCATCAAGCGCCGAGAGGCACTTGAAGAGAGGGAGAGACGGCTCGAGGATGAAGAGCAGAAACTCCTGGAGCTGCGGGATGACATCCTGAGGAGGGAAGAGGAGCTCGCCGAGAAAGTAGCTCTGGCTGACAAGGGCCTTGAGGAACGCACCAAGCAATTGGATACGTGTTGCGCCGAGGAGAAGGAGAAGGCCTGGCTGCGAGGACAGGAGCTCTAACAGCAAGAATGTGCCCTCATTGCCAGGGAGAAGAAAGTGAAGGGCAGGGAGAAGGACCTGGTCAACCGCCGGAACGAGATTCATCTCCGGGAGAAGGAGCTCGGGAGACTCGAAAGGCAGCTTGCTGAAAAGATTCAGCAAAATGCTAAAGAGGTGGAGTGCCTTACTCGCGAGAATTCAGAACTGGTGGCGGCCAGAAGATCCATGGAAGAACAAAAGAGCTCAAGGGCTTCGGACTCCCTTCAAATTTGGGAGTTCCTGAGCAAGGCTGACGATGCGCTGACGCCGATGGGGTTTAGTCCCGTGCTTCCAGATGATCCGGAGCCGGAACTAGACTTGGCGCTGCAGGCGTTAAGCTCGGCAGGTAGAAAGCTCTCCAAGATGGGTGACGCCATTTCGGACCAGCTGGAGGTTGAAGGGCAGTCCCTGGCAAAGAACGTCGCAGAATACATGCTGACGTGCTACACCAGCCGGAATCCCCAGTTCCCTCTGGACCCGGTGCTGGAAGGTCCCATTGAAGGAGAAGGCGAAGCTGCCCGGGCTAACGTGTCGGAGGTTGCCCAGAAGGTCGCTCAGTTCTTCCGTAGGGTCTAGGACCATCCTTGTACCTTTTACTTGTCTTCTCTCTTTTCCTTTTCCAATTTTGTAATCCCTTGTCTCCAGATGAATGAAATCCACATTTTTTTGCGAATTTCACTTTTTGTCTTCAACACCTTTATCTTCACTTGGCCCCCTGGTAGATGTACACAATTTGATTGTGAACATGTACCAAAAGGATACTGAGTTTTGTTGAAGACTCATTTGCTCCGAACTTGTAGCTTTTAGGTCCGAAGTCTTCGATAGTGAAGGTCCCCTGAGGTTGTCGGAGCTTAGAAGCTCCGGCATTGTCCATCGCTGGAGCTTGGTAGCTCCGGCAATAGCCTCTATCAACACCTAGAGCGTCGATAGTTAGTCCTCCGGGGTGTCGGAGCTGAGTAGCTCCGGTAGTGACCTTTGCCAACACTTGGTTTGTTGGCAGCAGACTCCATTTATGGGGTCTTCTCACCATCTTATATTCAGCGTCGACGGCTGGCCCCCTCTAGGGAGTCGGAGCTTAGTTAGCTCCGGCTTTTCTCCATCAATGTAGACTTTATTTTTCCTGCACACTTAAGCCAAGAAAAATAGTAAAATTCGTTCCTTGTCTATAATTTCGTTGCGGCTTACGATTCTCAAGAAGATTTTAAGTTGAACGCGATTTTAAATACAACCGAATGCGTTGTCTTTTCTTCTAGGTTCAACTGTTCATGGACCCGCCTTACTTCAGCCTGCCGGGGTGTAGCTAGAGTGGCATACTTAGGGTGCTTGACCAGGCTAAGTCGATAGAAAACTCCGGCCCTAGATTGGCTTGGCGGCTTTCGGGCGAGTTGGCCATGAGCGATATTTGATTCCAAAAGAACTGACAATACAACTCGAATCGTATATAAACCGGTCAAACTAAAATTTCTTAAGAATTGCACGTCTTTGTTATAGACAAGAAAGAGAAAAATAAAAATGTTGAGCCTGTACAAAATAAATGCACGTGGAGTCTATTTCACATGAAGATGTCTTTCATTATAGGTCCGGGGTACAGGGGAAACAAGTACACTCTTACGGTACGGAACCAGGCTAAGTGTGTTTGGTTTCTCGTTTGACCCAGGGTAGTTAGCCACACTTTTAGTCCTGAGACTGTGACAAGTGTTGCATGAGCTTTGCGGACCTTTCGGGAAAGGTCTGGCTGCTCTCCCAGAGGAACTACCCGACTCTGTACAATGACTCTATAACATACATCTCAAGTTACTCAAGACTCACCTCCATGGTATTAAGTGTAGAACTTACGGAGGTGATCGATGTTCCAAGGATTTGGGAGAGGTGTCCCATCCTCGGTAGCCAAGCGAACGCTTCCGGGACGGGATACTTTGATCACTCAGAAGGGCCCCTCCCAGTTGGGGGAGAGTTTGTTTAACCCTTCTCTGGATAGTATTCTCCGTAGCACCAGATCGCCTTCCTCGAGCTGTCGGTGATGTACATGCCGTTGGTGATAGCGCCGAAGAGCTTGGCGGTATCGGGCATTCCGAACAGCTGCTTGGCACCTTCCCTCCTCGAGGAGGTCTAGGTCTTCATGCCGGAGCTGGTCCTGCGCGGCTTCGTCGAAGGTCCGGACCCGGAGCGAACCCAAGGTGATTTCCGGAGGAAGGATTGCTTCAGCTCCGTACACCAGAAAGAAGGGTGTTTCTCCGGTTGACCGGTTTGGAGAAGTCCTGTTGGCCCATAGAGTGGGCGGAAGTTCTTCGATCCAGTTGGCTCCATGTTTCTTCAAACGCTCATAGGTGCGCGTTTTGAGTCCCTTAAGGATTTCTGCATTTGCTCTCTCGGCTTGGCCATTGCTGGCTGGGTGAGCTACGGAGGCGTAGCAAACTTGTATGCCGAGGTCTTCGCAATATCCTTGGAATGCGGAGCTTGTGAATTGAGTCCCATTATCCGTGATGATCTTGTTTGGGACTCCGAATCTGCTTACAATGGATTCCAAAAAGTTGATAGCAGATTGCTTGTTGATCGTCACAACTGGAGTTGCTTCCGGCCACTTGGTGAACTTGTCAATGGCGACATATAGGAACTTGTAACCTCCGACGGCTCTTGGGAAGGGTCCCAAGATGTCCATCCCCCACACAGCGAAGGGCCATGTAGGAGGTATCATTTGTAAGGGCTGAGCCGGTGTATGAATTTGCTTTGCATGAAATTGGCATGCTTCGCATTTCCTCACCAGCTCAGTGGCATCCTGGAGCGCTGTAGGCCAGTAGAAGCCATGCCGAAAGGCTTTTCCGACCAGCGTGCGGGAAGACGCGTGGTTCCCACACTCGCCTCCATGGATTTCTGCGAGGAGCTCACAGCGTTCTTCCCTTGTGATGCACCGCATTAGGATGTTGTTGGCACCGCGCCGGTAGAGATCCCCTTCTACCAGCGTGTATCTTTTATCCAATCTGACTATCCGGTCAGCGGATACATCATCGTCAGGAAGGATGTTGTCTTTCAAGTAGCTCCGAATCTCCGAGATCCATGCATCGGAGCTAGCTTGAGCTTTTGAGTCTTGCGTGCTGGGTTGCTTGGAGCTCCCGGCAGCACCTACGACCCTTGATGGCTGCCATGGTAACAGGGCCATCGGGACTGTCAGCTTCAGGATGCTGATCTCGCCCCCTTCGCTCAGTTCGGCAGGCTGAGCTGTGGGTTTCGACAATCTCCGCACAAAAGTTCCGTCAGGAGCCGGAGCTCCGGTTGATGCTTTCGTCGAGAGTTCATCGGCTTCAGCGTTGTGGGCAAGCTGAACATGGTGGAGGTCTAGGACTTCATAGTTCTTCTGAAGCCTCTGGACTTCAAGGAGGTAAGCAGCTAGCTGGAGATTGTTGCAGGAGCATTCACCCTTCACCTGCTTGATGATGAGCTGTGAATCTCCTTTGACCAGCAGTTGCCTGACACCGTATGACAGTGCCACCTTTAGTCCATGGATGAGTGCTTCATACTCCGCCATGTTGTTGGTTGCCTTGAAGTCAAGGTGTACCATGTATTCACCTTCTCCCCAGTCGGTGCAAGGAGAAGGACTCCAGCTCCGGCCCCCTGCTTCTGCATGGAGCCGTCGAAGTAGAGGGTCCAGTGAGGCTCGGTGAAGGTTGGAGCTTGATGCTCCATCTTCTGTTCACTGGGGCCCCCAGGGTTTGATGGAGAGGGAGTCCATTCTGCCACAAAATCTGCCAACGCTTGACTCTTGACAGCTTGTCTTGAAATAAATTCAAGATCGAATTCAGCCAATTCCGCTGCCCACTTTGCAATATTCCCAGTTGAATTGGGATTATGCAAGATTGCTCGAAGTGGATAGGAGGTCACCACCGAGACTTTGTGAGCTTGGAAGTAGTGTCGAAGCTTCCTAGAGGCAATAAGAACTGCATACAACAGCTTATGCACCTCTAGGTATCGAGTCTTGGCATCATGTAATACTTCACAGATGAAGTATACCGGGCGCTGAATGGTCCGGACCCTCCCGGAGGAGTTCGGAGCTTCCTCTTCATTAATCCGGACCCTCTCGGAGGGGTCCAGATTCTCTTCGGGGACCTCCGGGTTCTGGCTAGAGGAACCTGGAGCTTCTTCAGAAGTGACCTGGACCTTCCAGAGGGGTCTAGGTCTTCTGAAGTGACTTCTTGTGGGTTTGAGTCTGGGAGCAGGGACCCAGACTCGCTTTCAGGAACCTCCGGACCCTCCCGAAGGGGTCTGGATTCCTGAGTATGGGGTAGTTCCGGTCTCTACGCAACCAGAACCATACTGACGACTTTGTCAGTAGCTGAAATGTAAAGCAACAAAGGCTCACCAGGGTTCGGAGCTACCAGAATTGGTAGGGTGGTGAGGAACTGTTTCAGCTCCTGGAATGCCTTCTCTGCTTCTTCGGACCATTGGAATGGTCCGGACTTCCTCAATAACTTGAAGAAGGAAAGTGCCCGTTCCGCCAGTCTTGATATGAACCGGCTGAGGGCTGCTAGACACCCAGTTAACTTTTGGACGTCTTTGACGCGGGTTGGTGGCCGCATGTCTTTAATGGCTTTTATCTTCGCCGGATTAGCCTCTATGCCCCGGTGACTTACCAGGAAACCAAGAAGTTTTCCGGAGCTAACCCCAAAAACGCACTTGTCCGGGTTTAGCTTTGTGCGGGTGGCCCGTAACTTGTCGAAGACAGCCTGCAAGGTGTCTAGGAGTGACTCCTTGTTCTTGACCTTGACCACGATGTCATCGACGTACACTTCCACTATGTCTCTGATGAGTTCTTCAAAAGTTTTGTACATAGCTCATACAAAAGTTGAAGCTGCATTCTTGAGACCAAATGGCATGGCTGTGTAACAGTACAATCCATCTACTATGATGAATGAAGTATGCTCTTCATCCTCCCTAGACATCCTGATTTGATGATACCCAGAATATGCGTCTAGGAAACACAGTAATTCACACCCGGAGGTGGAATCCACTATCTGATCTATTCTAGGTAGTGGGAATGGATCTTTTGGACATGCCTTATTCAGTGTGGTGTAGTCGATGCACATCCGAAGCTTCCCGCCGGCCTTGGGCACAACGACTGGGTTCGCCAGCCATTTTGGATGGAAGACTTCTCGAATGAATCCGGCTTCGAGCAACTTCTTCACTTCTTGTCAGATGAAGTTCTGTCGCTCTACGGATTGCTTCCGAGGCTTCTGATGCACAGGCCGAGCATCGGGGTAAATCTTCAGATTGTGCTCAATCACTTCCCTGGGGATCCCAGTCATTTGTGACGGTTGCCAAGCAAACACGTCAACATTAGCCCGGAGGAAAGTGATGAGCGCGAGTTCCTATTTGTCGTTCAACCCTCCCGATATACGGGTGGTTTGAGCGGCATCGGAACCAATTTGGACGACTTTGACGGGAATGTCGGTGTCGCCGCTTGGCTGCACACGGGGTGCAGAGGTCGAGCCTCGTTGACGAATGCTCGGGGGTTTCAGAGCTTGCTTCTGTCTGGAGTCCTCCTCTTGCGCCGTGGTGAGTGCATGGAGTTCCTCCAGAGCAGCTACTCCGGCAGTGCGATCTCCGCGGATCCAGAGAACGCCTACTGGTGTTGGCATCTTCAACACCAGGTATCCATAATGAGTAGCTACCATGAATTTGTATAGGGCAGGTCTACCCGAGATGGCGTTGAATGGTAAGTTGATCTGAGCAACGTCAAAGACCAACTTCTCGGTGCGATACTTCTCCCGTGTCCCGAAGGTAACATGAAGAGTAATAGCTCCGAGTGGGGTAATGGCCCCCGCACCTACTCCGGAGAAAGGTCGGGAGGGATGGAGATCCGAAGGTTGGAGTTGAAGCTTGGTAAAAGTTTCAAAGCTTATGAGGTTCAACCCCGAACCTCCATCCACCATAACATGATGGAGCTGGATGTTATTGATGGTGGGAGATACCATCAAAGGTAACTGTCCAGCTCCGACCATGCTTTGAGGACAGTCCGAAGCATCAAAAGTGATGGCTGTGTCCATCCACTTTCGATGTGGTTCCAGCCTGACTGTAGGGGCTACAGCGGCCATATCTCGCCGCATAGTATTGATGACGCGACGAGAGGTGATATCCCATGATCCACCAAAAATGGTGTTCATGGTCTTCCGACGCTCGTTGTCAGAGACGTCAGAGTCATCGTCGACGGAGGTGTAGACGGCCTTCAGGACCTTTTGGGGATCCTAAAACCCTAACTACTCTTCAGCCGGAGCTTCGTCGACCTTTTGTTTTCCTTCCCTCTGTCGGAAAGGAGATCCTTCCCGGCGCTTGTTGTAGCGCTCGGCAAGGTTCTGTACCTCCCGGCAGTCTTCCAAACCGTGGCTACCCGTTCTGTGAATGGGACACCACACTTTGGGTTTGCCACCGTCTTCAGAAGACGGTCGAGGTCGCTTCTCGGGGCGTGGCCTCCGGCCACCCGGAGTTGCAACAGCTGCAATGTTGGATGTGCCGACAGACGGCTTCTTCTTGCCGTTGGTCTTCTTTTTCTTCTTGCCACTTCCGGAGGTAGCGACTTCTTCTTTGGAGGATTTCTTGTGATCCTCCGAGGCTGGTTTGGAGTGCATCTCACGGCCCTCCGCGGCTCTGGCACATTTGTCTGCCAGGCTGAAGAGCTCCGTGACGCTGGTAATCTCTTTGATCGCCAGCTTCTCCAACATCTTCTTGTCCCGTACGCCCTGTCTAAATGCCACAATGACAGAGGCGCTAGAGATAGAAGGGATAGTGTTGCGTACCTGAGAGAACCTCTGGATGAAGGACCGCAAAGATTCTCCCCCTTTTTGCACGACCGCAAAAAGGTCCAGTTCAGTGCCTGGTCGGGTGTATGAACTCCCGAAGTTGGCAGTGAACTGATGGCACAACTCCTCCCAACTGTTGATAGAGTTGGGTGGAAGGCTCATAAACCAGGACCTGGCGGTCCCAGTTAAGGCCACTGGAAAGTAATTGGCCATCACAGCCTCGTTTCCTCCGGCTGCCAAGATTGCAGTGGAGTATATCTGAAGGAATTCAGCAGGGTTGACAGTCCCGTCGAATTTTTCCGGCAGGTGTGGCCGGAACTTCTGTGGCCATCTAACCATGCGCAGGTGCATGGCTAGGGCTGAACAGCCTCCTCCTACCCCTTCCAAAGTAGAAAGGTCCTGAGCTTCCCGTCTTTCACGAGCACGCTCAATATGGACACGGCCATCCTGCTGGCGGTATCGGCGATCAAGCTCCGCCCGGAGGTCATGAGTCGAAAGCGTGGATACCGTGTGAGTGCGTCGAGCCCCGGAGGGCAGTGACGTCACCTGTTGTGACGCAGCTCGTCTCCTGTTGTTGGAGACGTGCGGACCAAGTCTACCAGACAAAGTCCGCCGCTGCGACGGGGCTCGTCCCGAAGGAGGAGGACCCTGGTTGTTGAGGCGTTCGGCCGCTGCTGCGACCAAATGCTCCACATCGGCCCTCCACTGCTCCATTGCATCTCGAGATGCATCCGAAGGTGGTGGACGTTGAAGAAGAGCACGCGCTGCATGGAGCACGTGTTCCGGGTTGTCATGACTCGCCGACGCCGTGATGGACGCCGGTGCACCATCGCGTTGTCCAGCTTGTTTTGCTGGAGAAGGTGGCGGTGGTGGCTGTGTGACTCCTGCTGGTGCTGAGGCTCCTGCTGGTGGCTGCCTGCTGGAGGGATTACCCCCAACAGCCTGAGCAGCAGGTTGGCCATTGGATGATCCAGCCGCGGAGTTCACCATTCTCGAAAATCTCAGGCGCCCCTACCTGGCGCGCCAACTGTCGACTGTTGGAGCCGGCAGATCCCCCTACACTACTAAAGTGATTGGAGAGTTTGAAGTTCGGTGTGGGCGCACGGAGATTCAAGAAGGTGAATAGGAGTTTGACACAGGAGACACAAGAGTTTACGTGTTTCGGGCCGCCTGAGCGTAATACCCTACTCCACGGGTGTGTTGGTGTTGTATTAGCTTGTCACGAGTGTATCGGGTGTGTGAGTTCGTCTGTGAACGTCCCTGAGTGTATCGTCGGCCTGTCCTTTTATAGTACAAAGACATGCCGTTACAAGCTAGCCTGGCCCGACATGTGGCCCTGGCGGTTACTAGTATTGATACACGATTAATTGCTATTAATGATCCTGTAACGGGCTCGGACAGTGCCGTTACTGGTGTTAAGATTGTCCATTTAAGTGTCATTAATATGGCATTAATGACACTTAATCGGGTCTTGAAGTCCTTGGCTCTTCTTTGAAGATCCGGAGCCGTTACAAGGTCTTCCGGAGGTTAGAGGCTGGCAGGTCCGACGATTGGACACGTGGCGGCTCCGGAGCTTGCTGTGGGAAGCAGGTAGCTCCGGGGCTACCAGTCACGTGTCAACTCCGGAGCTTCTCTCGGTCCGGGGTTAAGTCCGGAGGTGCCGTTTCGGTACCTGGCTCGGAGCTTCCCCCTTGTGGGCGGTAGCTCCGGTTTGGCAGTACACGTGGCGACCCAGGGATTAACCATGTTGGAGAAGCAGGTCCGGTCATGTCTGACAAGTGGGCCTCCGAGGTTCTTCAACCCAAGTAGATGGCTTTCCTTTGAAATCTTTGTAACCTCAAGGGGTGTGCGGTTTTTAGGGTACCGACAGATGCTATTGTAATATATATAAGATGCATGAAGTTTACCCGAACTTGTAATTGTAGTTTTATTTGTTTTCCTTTTCAATATGCTACTTGTGTGTGCGTACCTCCTACTTGCATATATTTCGAAGGAGTGATTAGGGTTAGCTTTCTAGGGAGATGGTTCTATAGCTCACCCATTTAGTTACCATCGTTGGATGGGATCCAATGTCAAGATATAACGGACCGGATCCCACCCAAATCTAGCCCATGCTGCTGGGCTTGTTTGCCCCACGACTTCAATCTTTCACCCCCGATTGCTACTGCCGATGCCTTCGACTCCGTCCGCCTCAAGCTGCAGTAGGGTTGGGCATTGGCGACCATACCTTCTCGTTGCTAGGTGACATCTTGGCAGGGTGCAGAAGCCAGCGACAGGGCCATCTGCAAGCGGCGGCGAGGTCGGGAAATGGCACCGGGGGTGGAAGGCGGCATCGGGGCCAGCTGCAGGTGGCGACAAGGACGGAGACAATGTTAGAGGCACCAGGGCCAGCTGCCGGCGGCGGCGAGACCAAAAGACGGAGGTGATGGCCGGATCCGCGGGCAACGACGCGCAGTGGTCGGTGGAAAGTCAGTGGCAGTCACCGAAGTGGCGAAGTGGAGCCGTGCCAGGCTCCAGCAGCGCGCCTCTCCATCGCGTCAAGTCGGGGGCGGCGGCAAAAATCCACCCGTACCCGCACCCGTCGGGTGCAATACCCGTCGGGTACCCATACTCGCGGGTATAATTGCCATCCCTAAATCCCACCCAGACCTAGCCCATGCCACTGGGCCTTTTTACCCCACGACTTCAATCCTTCACCCCCGCCTCAAGACGTCGCCCACCTCCTACATTAGTCACCCTAATCATACTTGTTATGTCTCTGTAAATTCATTTTATAGAAGACCTTTAGAGAATATTTGTGGCCAAATTTTGTAAATCTGACAAAAATTCTATTATTGAAGCATGGAGCGTCGAGCGTGGATGTATAACATGCCAAGACCCGATCCTATGTACATTCATAATGTCGCAAATTTTATTAAAGCATCCAAGAGACATGCGAAGTTGCAAAAGATAGATGACATATTATGTCCATGTATCGACTACGAAAATAAGATTGCTTGGACAGATACTATAGTAATCCAATCTCATTTGGTGAAAAGAGGTTTCAAAAATAACTACGCAATATGGACAGAGCATGGTGAGTTAGATACACATGATGTGTATAAAGATGATGAGAGAGGTTCAGATGATGATAATGTTCATATCGATGATGGTAGTGACAATCAAGCTGGTGATGATAATGATGAGTTCGATTGTGAGGAGATGTTGCGTCACATTGATCCATATGTATTGACTTCTATGGGAGCAAGTAAAGGTTTAAGTAAAATGGAGACATTGCAGAATGCGGCGATGGAGCTTTTATATGATGAATCAAATGGTTGTGATAAAGAGTTTACTACATTGCGTGCAGTCTTAGAACTACTAAAGTTGAAAGCTACACATGGATGGTCCGATTGTAGTTTCTCTGATCTTTTGAAACTTCTGGCAGAAATTCTTCCAAATCCAAATAAACTGCCCAGAAGCACTTATAAAGCGAAGAACTTCTTTGCCCGATGGCACTAGGTGTGACAAAAATACACGCTTGTGTGAACCATTGTATTCTATATCGCAAAGAGCATGAGCTCGCAACTAGATGTCCCATTTGTGGTGTCAGTAGATATAAGAAGGACTACAATCACCAGTATGTTACCAACATGAAAAAGACTCAGAAGAATAAGAAGTTTATTATTGTTCCTGAAGGTGACGATGATGATACTTCTGCTGATGCAGACAGGAAGAATAAGAGAAAAATTCCTGCATTGGTGATGTGGTACCTTCCGGTAATTGATCGTTTGAAGCGTTTGTTCTCAAACCCTAGGGAGGCTGAACTTATGTGTTGGCATTCCGAGCAACACAAGAAGAATGAAAAACATATATGACACCCTGGTGATGCAACGCAATGGAAAAATTTTGATATTCAGTTTCCAGAATTTGCGAAGGAAATCAGAAATGTCAGGTTTGCCTTGGGTACAGACGGAATGAATCTATTTGGTGAAAAAAGGAGCATACACAGCACATGGCCCGTGGTCTTAACGATGTACAACCTACCGACGTGGTTGTGTCACAAAAGGAATTATATCTTGTTATCTGTTCTTATCCAAGGTCCAAAACAACCTGGCATCGAAATTGATGTGTTCTTGGAACCTTTAATGGAAGATATGGCGAAATTGTGGAATGAAGGGGTACGTACATGGGATGAGTACAAGAGGGAGTATTTCACGCTAAGAGCAATGATATTCGTTACCGTGCATGATTATCTCGCACTGTTTACATTATCGGGACAAATGAAAGGGAAGAAAGGTTGTGTTAGGTGCGTGGATAGAACTAGATTTCTATACCTCACTTCATCCAGAAAGACGGTGTACATGGGACACCGATGGTTCTTGACAGATACACACAAGTATAGGAAGATGAAAGAACAATTTGATAACAAAATCAAAAAAGATACACCAAAACCTTATAGTGGAAAACTTGTGTTAGAAATGGTCAAGAACATTCATATTGCTTTCGGTAAGGGCAAAAATACTAAAGTAATTAAGAGAAAGAAAAGTACATCTTTGGATGATACAACTGACATGGCTTTCAAGAAACAATCAAATTTTTTCAAGTATCTTCTGTATTGGAAGAATCTGGAATTTTGCCATAGTATTGATTTGATGCACGCTACAAAGAATGTATTTGACAGCATCATTGGGACCTTGCTGGACATGCCGAGGAAAACAAAGGACAGATTAAATTCATGTATGGACCTAGTAAATCTTGATTTGAGACCAGAGCTTCATCCAGTAGAAAAGGCAAATGGGAAGCATTACCTTCCCGCAGCCAGCTACAACTTGACGCTAGAAGAGAAAAAAGCAATTTGCGAATGCTTGCGTGGGATCAAAGTGCCCACGAGTTTCTCATCCAATATCCGCAAACTAGTCTCGATGAAAGACTTTTCTTTATTTGGTTATAATTCTCACGACTGTCACATGATGATGACAATTTTCCTTGCCATTGCAATAAGAGTCATCAAACCTGAGCATATAAAAGTTGTCATCACATGTTTGTGTTACTTCTTCAATGCAGTATCGCAAAAGGTGATAACACGTGAAGATTTAGACTATCTGAAAACATACATCGTCGAGACAATGTGCAAGCTTGAGATGTGTTTCCCACCATCCTTTTTCGATATGCAAGTACACCTAATCATACATATTGTTGATCAGATAAAAGCATTGGGGCCACTATATTTACATCATATGTTTTCGTTGGAGAGATATTTAGGAGTATTAAAAGGTTATGTGCGGAACCGTGCTCACCCAGAGGGTTCAATTATGGAAGGATACACCACTAAAGAAGTGATTGAGGGTTGCGCTGATTACATCAAAGATGGAAAATCGATAGGTGTGCCTATACCGGTACATGATGGTAGACTACGTGGGAGAGGCAAAGTGGGTAAGAAAACTTTTGTCGTTCAAGATTGCAAGAATGTACACCGTGCACATTTTGGTGTACTACAACAGCTCGCAATAGCGGAGTCGTACATCGAGGAACACCAAATTGAGCTTCGTGATAAAAACCAGGACCGCACAGAGGACTGGATTATGAAAGAGCATAGAAGATGTTTCACTGAATGGTTAATGGACAAAAATATACCATACGGAAACACTATAGAAGAGGCAACAATGAAGAAGTTAGCTTCTTGCCCATCTGCTTTGGTGACATCATGGCAAGCATATGACATCAATGGTTACACATTTTACACTAAAGAAAAAGACGGTAAGAGTGTTGCACAAAATAGTGGTGTTCATATTGAGGCTTATGATTCACAAGGGCAGAAGACCACATACTTCGGGTTCATAGAGGAAATATGGGAACTCGATTATGGCGAAAGAATGGTAATGCCCGTATTTAAGTGCCAATGGGTCAAACATCCTGATGGTGTGAAAGTGGACAATTACGGGCTGACACTGGTAGATTTGAATAAAGTGGGTTATAAAGATGACCTGTGGGTTCTCGCCGGTAATGTTGCACAAGTTTTTTATGTTCAAGATCCAGAAACTGAGAAGATGCATGTAGTTGTTTCTGGAAAGCAAAATATTGTTGGGGTTGAGAATGTGGGAGATAATGAAGAGGAATATAATCAGTATGAAGAGATGTACCTTTTCACCGAACCAGAAAACATCAAGCGTGTAGAGAGAAGCATTAAAAAGAATTTGAAACCCTATATGCGAGAAGATGTCAATGCTGGAAAAAATGTATATAGCAATGCAAGATGATATATATTGTATATATTTGTATCTTCTGAAATCGACTTAGAACAATGTTCTATTTCAGCTTTGGATAGCATGTTTCGAACATTATTAAATTCAGCTTCTGTTTCGAGCTCCTGTCAAGCTAATCCGTTCACAGCAAGCTCTTGTAGATGCAAGTAACACTCGAGACTCATCATTTGGATTGTTAAAAGCTTCAATTGAAGTCTGACGATACTTCCCCTCCATTTGAGGGCTTGTTTGGATAGGAGTACACCCAAACAAGCCCTGCAAGATTTCTTTCTCTTCTCTCCATTTTGATAACTTATGAAGATGCTACTTTATCAGTTCTAATGGCTGAATATATTGACTACAAATTAGTACCATCTCTCTTAGTGCTTTACACAAGCGACGGAATGTACAACTTTAATCACAAATCTTGTTTGTACCATTTTCATAGGAATTTGACCTTAATATTTCAAGCATAGATTTATCAATAATTGAAGCTTCCTCATCAGACATGTTAACAGTTACAAGGGAAAGGTGTGTCGAAGCTAACGAAATCTCAACGGGACTGAAGACAAAGAGATGCTGCATATGATTGACAATGTCCAGGTTAGACAACATGAAGCTATGATGACAACCTTCAACAACATGAAAAGTGATGCTAAGGTTATGCTTGCATCAACCAAG
Source organism: Tuctoria greenei (assembly GCA_036927565.1). Lineage (NCBI taxonomy): Eukaryota > Viridiplantae > Streptophyta > Magnoliopsida > Poales > Poaceae > Tuctoria > Tuctoria greenei. The sequence goes on from JAYESD010000010.1 coordinate 57,540,139, forward strand.
ACATGTTGTGAGGGTATAACACTTGTTGGGGCAAGCATAACCTTGGCGAAAATCAGAAATCATGCCACTGTTGATTACTCTGAAGGCGCCATGGATTACTCTGAAGTTTACCGAGTACGCATGGAGAAAATTTCAGAGTAATCCATGGCGGCTTTAGAGTAATCCACGGTGGCGTGGTTTCTGATTTTGACCAAGGTTATGCTTGCCCCAACAAGTGTTATACCCTCACAACATGCCTTGGTTGATGCAAGCATAACTTTGGCATCACTTTTCATGTTGTTGAAGGTGTCATCATAGCTTCATGCTGTTTAACCTGGACATTGCCAATCATATGCAGGATCTGTTTATCTTCAGTCTGATTCAGATTTTGTTAGCTTCGACCCATTCTTCACTTATAATTGCCATTAACATGTGAGATAGGGAAGATTCACTTATTTGATAAATCTATGTTTGAAAGATTAAGATTAAATCCCTATGAAAGTGTAAAAACAAGATTTGTGATTGAAGTTGTTCGCTTACTCGCTTGTGTGAAGTACTAAGAAAGTGGGTACTAATTTTTATTCAATATATTTAGGCATTAAAACAAAGAAAGGAGCATCTTCCTAAGTTTTCAAATGGACAGGAGGGAAATAAATCGTTCAAATGGATGGAAAAATCCTTCCAAGGATCGTCAGGATTGAAATTGATGCTTTCAACAATTCAAATGATGAGCCACGGGTGTTACTTGCATCTACAATAGCTTGCTGTGTAGGGATTAGCTTGACAGGAGCTTAGTAGCATCAGAGGCGGTTATTAAGTACCAACCGCCCGTGAAAAATTTAAAAACCGCCTATGAAAAACTGATGCCTATATAAAGGCCCCGCGGAGGCACGCCTCTGCCCAATCCCACATCGCGCCACGAGGTACCTAAGTAAATTCGCATAGTTTCCTTACTATGCATTGCATGCTACCTTTTTCTTTGTATATTTTCATAAGCTGGCAGTTTTGTGTGTTGGCATATGGACCGTGTCCTTTTGCATTTGTGTACATATGCATTTGAACTCAATAACTTGGAAGTTTGGAAGTTTGGTCTTTCAGATAATGATGTCTCGGGCGTGTAGCCGATTGAAGGAGGAGCGCTTGGCGTGGCGCAAGAATCATCCCCATGTATGTACATATGGCACATCGGTTGCATGGTTGTATATACATATGTATCTGTAATGGACTGATGAACTTAACTGTAGTTTGTTTTTCCATCTTGTTTGTTTTTGGTATTTTCAATTTCTCTGCGTAGGGTTTCTCTGCGAAGCCTGAATCGGGAGATTTATTGAAGTGGCAGTGCATCGTCCCCGGTAAAGAAGGGGTAAGTCATGAAGAACAAGCACAATATGAGTTTAACCATCGTCCTCCTATTAATAAATTTCTTTTGCAGACTGAATGGGAAGATGGTTACTACCCCATGACAATCTACTTCTCTGAGGACTATCCCTTGGTGCCTCCAAGATGCGCCTTTCCAAGTGGGTTCTTCCACCCAAATGTCCATCGTTCTGGAGCACTCTGCATCGGGATTCTTGATCAAGAGACTGTAAGATAGACCTATGTTGCTCATGTAATTAATACTTAATTATTGTCGAACTTATTTGAACTGGTTTCTTATATTGCTTAAATTATATTTCGTAGGGGTGGTGCAAGGCTTTTACAATCAAAACTATACTACTTGAAGTTCAGCATTTGGTGCATCAGCCAAATGTGCTGGATGTTGAAAATGATTGCTATAATCTATTTATCAAGGTTATATGACACTTTGACTTAGTGACCAATGTAGGTTATTCATTCCTCCTTCGACATTTGTTAATTTAAATAATATCAACATTTTTAGGATCCAGCGGAATATAAGAGACGTGTTCGGGAGCAAGCTGGACGGTACAATTTAGATTGATTGATGGGAGCTTCAGGAATAAGTTTAAATTCGAATTTATTTTAGAGGGCACGCAATGTATGATCTATGGAATTCATCGAGTTGTGAATTACCTCTGAATTGCAATGCCATTTGCGTTTTTTTATCCTTGTATTCTAATTAAATCACTTAATTGCAATATCATTGCGTTTGTTTATCCCTGCAACGGACGCTCATGATCTAGGGCACTCTAGCATTTCCGAGGACACAAAATAAGTGGAGACAATGACTTTCCCTAGGTGGTTCTTCAATGAAAACCACTTGTGATAATTGAACAACTACATACGGTTCTTTCACAATGACCGCCGGTGAAAATACATGATCTTCTCAGGCCGTTGTTAATTAAGAACCGCCTGTGAAGTTCATTACATTACAGGCGGTTCTTAATTAATAACCGCTTGAGAAGATCACGTTACCCAGGCGGTTGTTTCTTAAAATCCGCCTGTGATGTTTATTTTATTGCAGGTGGTTCTTAAGTAATAACCGCCTGAGAAGATCGAGTATTTACCCAGGCGATTGTTTTTTAAAATCCGTCTGTGTTGTTCTTTCATCACAAGAGGTTATTATATCATTCGTCATCACAGTCGCATATTTTTAGGGACCGCCTGTGTTTGAAAAATTGAGGTGCCTGTAAAAATACTTTTTGTAGTAGTGTGATAGCATATACAGATGCTGATTGGGTGGGGTGTCCTGACACTTGTCAGTCAACGTCAGGCTTATGTACCTTTCATGGTGACAACCTGATATCTTGGTCTTCCAAGCGACAGTCTATGGTTTCCCGCTCAAGTGCAGAGGTAGAGTATCGAGGGGTTGCTAATGATGTATTTAAATTGTCTTGGCTTCGTCAGTTACTGGCATAACTACACCGTCCCTTGCATAAATCATCAGTTGTGTTCTACAATAATGTGAGTGCGATTTATCTATGCACTAATCCTGTTCAACACCAAAGGACGAAGCACATTGAGATTGACTTGCATTTCGTCAAAGATAAAGTTCAACTGGGTGAAATTAGAGTGATGCACTTGCCTTCGGCTCATCAGTTTGCCGATATATTTACGAAGGGGCTACCTTCCACTATGTTTCATGCCTTCAGAAGCAATCTGAATGTCCAAGAACGCACCAACTGAGGGGGAGGTATTAGATACACGCGTAGTCTACAACTGCTTTCGTAACTTATGCATTTGCATGCTTGTAATCGTGCTCTATAATCATGCCTATATTCCAGGATCTGTAACCATACACGATCTGTATCCTGCCTATAAATGGCCACTGAATCAACACGATCAGCAGGTCTTTTTGCCATACATTCACATATAAAACACCACAATTGTTTCTATAGGGTGGTAGGATTCAACAGTCATATGCGGACCCACAGACGGACGGACCTAGCTAGGTTGAGCCAAGTAGTGAACGAGAAACGAAGCGAAGTAGCATACCAAGTCCGCCTATGAACTGATGGACCAAGGAGACCAACCGAGCCGTTGACTCAGGTCAGTAGGTATCTGCACTCGTTTACTTTTACACGTATTCTATTCTCTATGCTTTATATTCATTCTGTGCACATACTCTATACTTCTAATATGTTTACAGTCCAATACTCTTTACAGCGTACACTACTACGAACGGTCTGACGCGCACGAAGCATCAAGCCTGCTATGAGTCGTATGAGTCGATGGACCGAGCTATGTAGCAAATGACGTCTGAAGTATGCTATTGGCGAATGAGGGCCAAACCTGCTATAAACTGATGAGATCCTGCTATAAACCGACGAGAGTGGGATAGTTTGTCAGCAACGGTGACCTCTATACTAACCTTGCAAGCGAATTAACAGTTCCATGTCAGAAATCCGCATGAGAAGGAACATGTTAGAAATCTTAGATGATCCTAATGGCCTAACTACCAAGATCTTATTCAATATTGAACAAAGCATATAGTTCCTAATTCTAATCATATAAAGAACATAAACATAAATATGTATGAAGAGAATTGAGATTTAATCATAAATTTGTTGTGTGTACCTGCATTGATAGAAGTGGATGACGATGCAATTTCGCTTGAGGAAGGGACGATGACGACCTGGACAGGGATGATGGAGGCAGGGCCTTCCCTCCTCTCCACACCACCACATGACCGATTGTCTAAACCATAAGGAGGTCCAGGTTGGACCACTCCCTATTATATATGTGGTGTGTGAGGAAGGGGACCTCTACCAAATATGTGGTAGTTGCGCCTACGGTCAAGGCGTGTAACGGGAGTTGGACACAGTCCGGTTAGGACCGGGTCCACTGGAGATCAAAAACGCCAATAATCTCTCTCTTGATCTCCACAGATCAAGACTAACTAAAACTTAAACATAAAACTTACTTAATTCTAAACTTAGTGTTAGCTTCTTGATATTCAACATATAAGGCACGTCGCATGAAGAATAGCCAGTTATGCGCTATCTGACTTGAATGACCACAATATATCTCATATTCAGAAACAACCTTACTCTGAGTTAGCCCCTTAGTACCCGGTTGATCATAGGCTCTTCCTTAAAACTCATGTCGACTACGTGTTCAATGAACACTTGGGTGGAAGGTCTTTTATAAATGGTACCGCAAGTAATTGCTTGTGACTGATTTGCTCAAAACCAATGTTATGATCCTGGATGTTAACATTTGCAACCTAATGTCAATTTGTTTGGCGGCACACATGACTTGTTGCAATTGGAATATAAAACAACTTAAGTGGTTTGATGTTGTCGTCCACTCTTAAACCGGGTAAAATTATTCTAGTATCTGCTCGACGGCCTCATGCTTAAAGGACATTCGGTATACATCACTTATGATGTAGTGACCGCTCGATTGGAGCTTTCGCACAATAAAACTCCAAAATACGAGTGTTAGCAATTGATTGTGGATTTTTCTACACATCTCGTAAAACTAAATCTTACTAAAACCTCATCTAAATGACATTAATTCTTACTCATCTTATCATGAGGTCTGAGTCACTTATAGAACTTTAAAAACTTTCTTTTTTCAAAACCAGTCATCTATATCTGGATTGAATTTTCTTATGCCAAAATATCGGTTACTTAAACTATGTCAGGATGTATCATTAATTGAGCAAACTAAAAAACTTCCGATAGCAGAAGTATATAGAACCGATTTTATTCGATCGATCTCTGATTCATTCCTATACTTGTCACCCTTGACCTTAAGAGCAGACGTTAACTTAATCTATGCATACTACTCATTCTTATGACTATAGTAGATATGCATTATATGATAGTCTAAATACCCCCTTATTTTATCCTGGTGAAACTTACATACTAACAAATAAGAAACATCACTAAGATCTTAATCCTTTACTTAATAATGATCATGACAATATACTTACTCTTTAATAGTTGATCAACATTATTTTCATACCGCGGTACATCATCCTCTAATGGATACTTAAATTTATTGTCTTAAACTTAAGATAAATACTAATTGTGATTCTCAATATCTTAAAATACCCAAAATCTGTTGTGAATTTATTGAACGTGAGATATTCTTAACTTTGATACTCTAATTTCAATCTATGAATGGATTTGATTTAAGAATATCTCACTTCACTAACTTACATGATAGAACTCATGGTTCGAATTATCTAAAAACATTCTTAAATAAACTCATTGAGAAATACCTCACTTATGAACATCTTACGATGATACTTACATCAAAAGCATTTGCTATTCCTTTTAGAGTCATGTTAGATTTTATAGACTCATTACAGTCTACTAATTTGACTCCACTAGAAAACTAAAAAAAATTCTTAAGTCAGTCAAATGAGTGACAATCACTCAAAACTTATTCATATGAAGTGTGATCATCATCATTTGAATTTATTAACACATTTGTTGGCCTATTTATGATCTTAAATGAGGCTGCTTTCACTCTTCATCATTATTGGCCACTAATGATGAAAAATTAGATAGCAGGTATTGTGAAAACAATGTCTAGCATTGTTAACACACTATAGCTAAGGCATCATAAAGAATGAATCTTGAAAAATAAAGTGCCTACACAAACCACTTATTTTCACGATTGGTATCTTTAGATGTCAAACTCCTCCTGATTTAGTCATCATTTAAGAAGACTATAATACCTCATTTCAAAATGAGGATCTTTAATCTTATCTAAAAGCCAACAAAATCAAAACTTATTTTCTTAGTAATAATCATATCTTTGTAATATCATACTTATAATTATTTGGGTAATTTTAATTATATATAACTCATAGGATGTTTATAAGAAATTTAGTTGAAAAATAAAGTGCCTACACAAACCACTTATTTTCACGATCGGTATCTTTAGATGTCAAACTCCTCCTAATTTAGTCATCATTTAAGAAGACTATAATACCTCATTTCAGAATGAGGATCTTTAATCTTATCTAAAAGCCAACAAAATCAAAACTTATTTTCTTAGTAATAATCATATCTTTGTAATATCATACTTATAATTATTTGGGTAATTTTAATTATATATAACTCATAGGATGTTATAAGAAATTTAGTTAAGGAAAGATAGAGTTAAAAAACTAAAGTCTCATCTTACCAGATCACTCCCTTAATTATGTTATATTTCCTTACAAATTTAATAAAATGTAAAGAAATAGTCGTACATTTCTAATTTGGGATATTAGACAATAATATATATTGTACTCCCCCTTATTGTATAGATCATTCTTATTACAATGAACACAAAGCATTATATAAAAACTGAAAATTGTGAGGTGAAAATCTATAACTGAATAATCGCACTCATCATCTTAGTGATAAACCTACAATCCTTCCCCTCGAAATATGGCATATACAATAGTGCCATAATTTCGAAGACAATTTGCAATACTTATTATGAGGAGATAATTATATTATTTACTTATATCCTGATAACATGACTTAATACTAATGAGAGTACAACACCTCTTTCTATGATATAAAAGTTTTTCTATGCCATGATTTAATGGTATAATGACTCTAAACGACATGCTCAACATATTTGACGATGTCAAAATGTGAAAATTTAATTTCTTACTTTTGAATTCCATGTCTGTCGGAATCTGGTTCCAGCGATTCTCCCGGCACTACGATTAGTAGACCGCGGAGTTTCTTAGTTCGGTTAGGGCGTGTGGAGATTCGGAGAAAGATGGCGAGTTGACACGAGGATTTACGTTGTTCGGGCCGCCTGAGTGTAATACTCTACTCCACGGGTGTGTGTTGTTGTTGTATTGAGCGTATGAGCGCTAGTGTGTGTCAGACCAGAGTGTCTGGAAGCCTTCCCAAACCAGAGAGTCCCCCGTATATTGCTCGACCAGTCATTTTATATTACAAGGACTGGCCGTCACATCATCAGCCTGGCCTGACATGTGGCCCTGGCAGTTACTGATTCTTAATACACAGTTAAATGTGCTTAATTCCCCTTAATAGTGTGGTAACGCGCCTTAATGGTGGCGTTACTAGTATGAAGCGTCCTCCGATCGTGTGTCATTATTATAGCATTAGTGACACATAATCAGGTCTTGGAGTTTTTAATGTTCCTTGAAGGTCCGAGCCGTTGGAGATTCACCAATCTGTTTGTTGAGGTTGATGGTCCGGCGGTTGGAAGCGTGTCAGCTCTAGAGCTTACCGTCTTGGACGAGTAGGTCTGGTGCTGTTGTACACATGTCGATACCGAAGCTTCCCTCTGTCGGTGGTTAGGTCCGGGGGTGCCACACATGTATCTAGTCCGGAGGTTTCCCATGTATGGAATGTAGCTCTGGTTTTATGATACACGTGGCGGCACTGGGACTAACCATAGAAGGGAGGCAGGTCCGGTTCCGAGTGACAGGTGGGGCCTTTGGAGGTATTCAACTCAGATAGGTGGAGTTCCTTTGCACTCTTAGAAGTTTCAAGGGGTATCCGGTACGCAGGGTACCGATAGTGGCCCCCTGGGCCCACCTCCTGGAGGGACCTTTTGGGTTAAATCATTCTGCCGAAGGTGGGTCCATCTTTCAATTTCTACGCCGTGTCTTCAAGGGTTTTTGGATGTGCCGTTGAGGTGGTGGTTCGCAGTTAAACCATAGCCGCGTGACATCTTCAGGATGCGGCAGGTGAGATCTGCGCGTGCGGATCTCACGCAATTGAAGGTCGCCAGTTTCCAATATGAAAATCGTATTGGTTCCGCGCGCCCTGTCAGGCCACCACCCTCGGGTTTCCCGCCTCTCATGATGACAACTGTTCGCCTGGGGTAAGGACCTCGACTTGATCGTCTGGGTGGCCCCGGGCCCCCTTGTCATTGGCAGGGTGAAATTTTTGAACTGTATCCTTGGCCCTTCTGCGGTTTCCATCCAAGTGTTGCGGGGGCTTACTTAAGAAGGAAAGCGTGCACCGTTTGGGGATTCCTTACGCCTTCATTTGAACTTGCGCTCGAATCCTCCAAACTTTTGCTTGCTTTTCCTCTCTCGCCCCGCCTTACTGCGATGGAGTTGGGTCTCTGCAAGAGCCGTCTCACGACTGGCGACAATTTGAAGAAGGTCCGGACCTACATGGGGTGGTCCAACGACTCCTTCAACAACCTGGTCCACGCCGGCAAGCTCCCGTTCAAGAAGAAGCGCGCCGGCGACATGGTGTACTTTTCTGCGTACGCCATGGTGGGACTGATCCCACCTTTCTCAACTTTTCCCTTTGATGCTGTTAGACTTCTATGGTCTGCGGTTGTACCACCTTCGTCCCCACTCCATTCTCCTTGTGTCAGCATTCGTCCATTTCTACGAGATGTGGGTGGGTATTCCCCCCTGTGCTGAGCTTTTCCGTACTTTCTTCACCATCCACACTACCGACAAGAATGACGAGTATCTTGGCTTCTACTATTTTGTGAAGCGCAAGAAATGCCCCTACAAGTACTTGAGGTCATTCCCTTCTAGAAAGTGGGACAACTGGAAGAAGGATTGGATTGTCGGCACAGTAGAGGAGCACGAGAAGCTGGAGCTGCCTGAAGGTCTTCCCAATGTTGACACTGACGCCTGGAGCGAGGCTCCGGTGCTGTCGAAGGCTTCAACCCTGCCTTGACTAGGATCCGCCAATGTGTGGAAGGAGGGGTGACTCCCTAGACAGTCTTCTACAACTTCCTGATCAACAGGTGGGCTCCGCTGAAGAAGAGGGAGAAGCTCGCCTGGGCCCTCAACAGTGTGATGGATGATGACCAGATTGAAACCGGTCTGAAGTCCAATTTGGAAGGCGCTGCTTTGGAGCTTCATCTCAAGAAGTTCCAGCATGGCATCAACGAAGAGGGTGATGACTTAACTCCGTCGGCGACTTTTCTCCCTCTGAACATGGAGGCGGAGTTCAGCAGGGAGATCCGGAGGAAGATGCCGGTGCTTGACGACCTCGACGAGGTAGAGAGGCATTCGACCACCAGACAGGTGATCCCCAGATCTTCCGAGGGTGTCCCTGCTTCCGCCTCGAGACCAAGAGCTGAGGTCATTGGCAAGGGAAAAGAGTTGGCTGAGCCCTCCAGTTGAAAGAGGATGTTGAAGAACTCTAACGGGAGGCCCGTCAGACCTGCTCCTTCCACAATAGCTCCTTCGCCCCAGCGGGGAAGGTCTTTGATAGTGACGACAACTGTTGCATCGGCGTCTCCTCGGGGCACCAGCTCCGACCGTGTGGCTCCGGCACTGGGGCTAGCTAAGGGCTCTAGGTCCGAGGGTCCTTCCCAGTGGAGGAAGGCCCCAACCAAGACGTCGCTGATGGCGGCAATAAGCTCCGAAGAGCCTTCCGGAGCTACCACCCCAGTTGCAACTGGGTCGGGCTCCGAGCGTCCGGCGAAGAGGTTCCGCGCTAACTGGAGCGGAAGCCTCCCAAGGTAAATTTGATTTTTTACCTCAGTTGATTTTTTTTGTTGTAACCATATTTTGAGTTTCTTCGTCCTTCATCCACAAGTTCTCCAAAAAAGGGGCTTAAGCTCCGGTTCCTATGACAGCAGCTGATGCTGTACAAGCGGAAGCTCCAGCACCAAGTCCAGCGCCGCCCTAGGTGGTGGCTGAGGTCTCAGCAGCTCCGGTGCCAGCTGTTGAGGTTCTGGACCTCGACTCATCTCTCAAAGCTCCCGTGGTAGCGTCGGACCATGGGAATAAAGACGTACCATCGGCACCAGCTTCGGAGGCTAAAGCTTCGGTTTTGGATGCTGTGATGATGGATGCTCCTGCCTCAGAGCCGGAGGTAGCTGTAGTTCCGGCCTTAGGGCCAGATGTTATTGAAGCCCCGACGGTGGAGCCGGTGGTTGATGAAGTTCCAGCGCCTGAGCCGGATGTCCTGGAGGTGCCAGCACTCGAATCGGTGATGGTCGAAGCACCGGCGCCTGAACCGGCGGTGGAGGAGGCACCAGCGTCGGAGCTGGAGGTGGCCTCAGCTTCGGTCGAGTCTTCAATGCCTACCCCGGAGGTGGTAGTTTTGGAGGTACCCGTGCCCGAGCCAGGGTGCCAAGACGAAGCGACCAGTCCTCTGCCAGTGGGACCAGTTGCTGATGACCTGGCAGTGGGACCTTCAGAGCCGACTCCGGAGGTAGAAGCTCTCGTTGCCGGACCTTCCTCAGCGATGACTGAAGCACTCTCGGAGGGAGGCCCTAGTGCCGCAGAAGCTCAGGGGACCACTATTGTAGAGTGGGACCCAATTTTTGTTATGGAGAACCCGCTGGAGTCAGCGGAGAGGACCCTGACAAGTCTGGAGCCGATCCCCCTATCGCTATCCATCGACAACACCTGCTCCAGCCTTCGTCAGGTCCTACTCACCTTTTATCACGACAGCAAGGCCCTCGAGGAGGAGCGCGAAACCCATAGGAGGTGGCGCTACCGCTCCAATTTGAGACCAAGCTGGTACAAACAAGGCTGGCCGATGACAAGGAGTGGGTCAAGAGGGCGAAGGCTCGGATGGAGTACTGGGGCCAACTACTGGACGTGAGGGAAAACATGGTGCGATCCCTCGACAATCAGTCACGGGCTATACACGAACAAGCCGTGGATGCTAATGAAGCAGTGAATGATCGCCAGGAGAAGCACAGTACCATCCACGAAGGCCTCATCAAGCGTCGGGAGGCTCTTGAGGAGCGGGAGAAAAAGCTCAAAGATGAAGAGCAAAAAATCCTGGAGCCGAGGGATGACCTCGTGAAGAAGGAGGTGGAGCTTGCCCAAAGGCTGGCTCTGGGTGACAAGAGCCTTGCAGAGTGCACCAAGAAGCTGGAGGAGCTCTGCGAGAGCGAGGAGAAGAAGGCCTGGCAGTGGGGACAGGACCTCACCAAAAGGGAGAACGAAGTCGTTGCAAGGGAGAATAAGGTGCGAGGTCGGGAGAAAGAGTTGGTTGACCGCCGGAACAAGATCCATGCCCGGGAAGAGGAGCTTGCCAACCTTGGAAGGCAAGTTGCTGAAAGGATTCAACAGCACACCAAAGAGGTCGAGCGCCTTGCCCGGGAGGGTTTGGAGCTTGCGGCTGCTAAGAGGTCCTTGGAAGAGATGCGAGACTCAAGGGCTGCAGAATCTCAACAAGTATGGGACTTCTTGGGCAAAGCCAATGATGCACTGACGCCGCTGGGCTTTAGTCCCGTACGTCCGTACGATCCGGAGACAGAGTTGGACCATGCGTTGAAGGTGTTGAGCTCGGCTGTCAACAAACTCAACAAGATGGGCGATGTCATCACGGATCAGTTGGAAATTGAAGGAAAATCCCTTGCACAGAACATCACAGAATACATTCTGACGTGCTACACAAGCTGGGATCCTCATTTCCCACTAGATCCCGTCCTTGAAGGTCCCATCGATGTAGAGGGAGATGCTGCCAAGGCCAGCGTGTCGGAGGTTGCCTAGAAGGTAGCCTCATTCTCCCGTAGGAATTAGGACTTTCTCCTTGTAGCTCCCACTTGTATCTTCTCTTCTTTTCCTCGATTTTGTAATCTCTTATGTTCAGATGATTGAAATCCAAGAAATTTATGAATTTCATTTTTTATCTTCAACCTTTGTCTCACTTGGCCCCCTGGTAGATGTACACAATTTGATTGCGAACACGTACCAAAAGGATGTAGCATTTTGTTGAAGACTTGAGTGCTTCGAACTTGTAGAATATAGGTCCAAAGTCGTTGACAGCAGGGCCCCCCCTGAGGTTGTCGGAGCTTTGTAGCTCCAACAGCGACCATTGTGAACACGTAGAGCGTCGACAGTTGGCCCTCTGGGGTTGTTGGAGCTTAGTAGCTCCGGCAGCGACCACTGTCAACACGTAGAGCATCGACAGCAGACCCCATTGGGGTGTCCTTCTACCATTTTTCTTCACGTTGATGGCTGGCTCCCTGGATTCGTCGGAACTTGATAGCTCCAGCAACACCTACTATCAATGTTTAAAACATTGACAGCGGGCCACCTTAGGGGATGTCGAAGCTTTGATAGCTCCGGCATCATCCACCATCATCATGAGATTTTTATTTTTCCTGCACACTGAAGTCAAGAAAAACAGTAAAATCCATTTCTTATCAATAACTCGTTTGCGGCTTACTATTCCCGAAAGAAAATTTTAGGTCAACCGCAATTCTATATACAATCAAGTGCATTTGCTTATTTTCTCTTGGTCCGATTATTTTCTGGACTCACCTTACTCAGGCCTGCCGGGGTGTAGGTAGAGTAGCGTACTTAGGGTGCAGGACCAGGCAACATGCCTTGGTTGATGCAAGCATAACTTTGGCATCACTTTTCATGTTGTTGAAGGTGTCATCATAGCTTCACGCTGTTTAACCTGGACATTGCCACTCATATGCAGGATCTCTTTATCTTCAGTCTGATTCAGATTTTGTTAGCTTCGACACATTCTTCACTTATAACTGCCATTAACATGTGTGATAAGGAAGCTTCACTTATTTGATAAATCTATGCTTGAAAGATTAAGATTAAATCCCTATGAAAGTGTTAAAACAAGATTTGTGATTGAAGTTGTTCGCTTACTCGCTTGTGTGAAGTACTAAGAAAGTGGGTACTAATTTTTAGTCAATATATTTAGGAATTAAAACTGAGAAAGGAGCATCTTCCTAAGTTTTCAAATGGACAGGAGGGAAAGAAATCGTTCAAATGGATGGAAAAATCCTTCCAAGGATCGTCAGGATTCAAATTGATGCTTTCAACAATTCAAATGATAAGCCACGGGTGTTACTTGCATCTACAATAGCTTGCTGTGCAGGGATTAGCTTGACAGGAGCTTAGTAGCATTAGAGGCGGTTATTAAGTACCAACCGCTTGTGAAAAATTTAAAAACTGCCTATGAAAAACTGGTGCCTATATAAAGACCCCGCGGAGGCACGCCTCTGCCCAATCCCACATCGCGCCACGAGGTACCTAAGTAAATTCGCATAGTTTCCTTACTATGCATTGCATGCTACCTTTTTCTTTGTATATTTTCATAAGCTTCTAGTTTTGTGTGTTGGTATATGGACCGTGTCCTTTTGCATTTGTGTACATATGCGTTTGGACTCAATAATTTGGAAGTTTAGAAGTTTGGTCTTTCAGATAATGATGTCTCGGGCGTGTAGCCGATTGAAGGAGGAGCGCTTGGCGTGGCGCAAGAATCATCCCCATGTATGTACATATGGCACACCGGTCGCACGGTTGTATATACATATGTATCTGTAATGGACTGATGAACTTAACTGTAGTTTGTTTTTCCATCTTGTTTGTTTTTGGTATTTTCAATTTCTCTACGTAGGGTTTCTCTGCGAAGCCTGAATCGGGAGATTTATTGAAGTGGCAGTGCATCGTCCCCGGTAAAGAAGGGGTAAGTCATGAAGAACAAACACAATATGAGTTTAACCATCGTCCTCCTATTAATAAATTTCTTTTGCAGGCTGAATGGGAAGATGGTTACTACCCCCTGACAATCTACTTCTCTGAGGACTATCCCTTGGTGCCTCCAAGATGCGCCTTTCCAAGTGGGTTCTTCCACCCAAATGTCCATCGTTCAGGAGCACTCTGCATCGGGATTCTTGATCAAGAGACTGTAAGATAGACCTATTTTGCTCATGTAATTAATACTTAATTGTTGTCAAACTTATTTGAACTGGTTTCTTATATTGCTTAAATTATATTTATTAGGGGTGGTGCAGTGCTTTTACAATCAAAACTATACTACTTGAAGTTCAGCGTTTGCTGCATCAGCCAAATGTGCCCGATGTTGAAAATGATTGCTATAATCTATTTATCAAGGTTAGATGACACTTTGACTTAGTGACCAATGTAGGTTATTCATTCCTCCTTCGACATTTGTTAATTTAAATAATGTCAATATTTTCAGGATCCAGCGGAATATAAGAGACGTGTTCGGGAGCAAGCTGGACGGTACAATTTAGATTGATCGATGGGAGCTTCAGGAATAAGTTTAAGTTCAAATTTAGTTTAAAGGGCACGCAATGTATGATCTATGGAATTCATCGAGTTGTGAATTACCTCTGAATTGCAATGCCATTTGCGTTTGTTTATCCTTGTATTCTAATTAAATCACTTAATTGCAATGTCATTGCATTTGTTTATCCCTGCAACGGACGCTCATGATCTAGGGCACTCTAGCGTTTCCGGGGACACAAAATAAGTGGAAACAATGACTTTCCCTAGGCGGTTCTTCAATGAAAACCGCTTGTGATAATTGAACAACTACATACGATTCTTACACAATGACCGCCGGTGAAAATACATGATCTTCTCAGGCTGTTGTTAATTAAGAACCGCCTGTGAAGTTCATTACATTACAGGTGGTTCTTAATTAATAACCTCTTGAGAAGATCATGTATTTACCCAGGCGGTTGTTTCTTAAAATCCGCCTGTGATGTTTATTTTATTGCAGACGGTTCTTAAGTAATAACTGCCTGTGAAGATCGAGTATTTACCCAGGCGATTGTTTTTTAAGATCCGTCTGTGTTGTTATTTCATCACAAGCGGTTATTATATCTTTCGTCTTCACAGTCGCATATTTTTAAGGACCGCCCGTGTTTGAAAAATTGAGCCGCCTGTAAAAATGCTTTTTGTAGTAGTGTGATAGCATATACAGATGCTGATTGGGTGGGGTGTCCTGACACTTGTCGGTCAACGTCAGGCTTATGTACCTTTCATGGTGACAACCTGATATCTTGGTCTTCCAAGCGATAGTCTATGGTTTCCCGCTCAAGTGCAGAGGCAGAGTATCGATGGGTTGCTAATGATGTATTTAAATTGTCTTGGCTTCGTCAGTTACTGGCTGAACTACACCGTCCCTTGCATAAATCATCAGTTGTGTTCTGCGATAATGTGAGTCCGATTTATCTATCCACTAATCCTGTTCAACACCAAAGGACGAAGCACATTGAGATTGACTTGCATTTCGTCAGAGATAAAGTTCAACTGGGCGAAATTAGAGTGATGCACTTGCCTTCGGCTCATTAGTTTGCCAATATATTTACGAAGGGGCTACCTTCCACTCTGTTTCATGCCTTCAGAAGCAATCTGAATGTCCAAGAACGCACCGACTGAGGGGGGGGGGGTATTAGATACACGCGTAGTCTACAACTGCTTCTGCAACTTATGCATCTGCATGCTTGTAATCGTGCTCTGTAATCATGCCTATATTCCAGGATCTGTAACCATACACGATCTGTATCCTGCCTATAAAGGGCCACTTAATCAACACGATCAGCAAGTCCTTTTGTCATACATTCACATATAAAACACCACAATTGTGTCTATAGGGTGGTAGGATTCAACAGTCATATGCGGACCCGCAGACAGACGGACCTAGCTAGGTTGAGCCAAGTAGTGAACGAGCAACAAAGCGAAGTAGCATACCAAGTCCGCCTATGAACTGATGGACCAAGGAGACCAACCGAGCCGTTGACTCAGGTCAGTAGATATCTGCACTCATTTACTTTTACATGTATTCTATTCTCTATGCTTTATATTCATTCTGTGCACATACTCTATACTTCTAATATGTTTACAGTCCAGTACTCTTTATAGCGTACACTACTACGAACGGTCTGACGCGCACGAAGCATCAAGCCTGCTATGAGTCGTATGAGTCGATGGACCGAGCTATGTAGCAAATGACGTCTGAAGTATGCTATTGGCGAATGAGGGCCAAACCTGCTATAAACTGATGAGATCCTGCTATAAACCAATGAGAGTGGGATAGTTTGTCAGCAACGGTGACCTCTATACTAACCTTGCAAGCGAATTAACAGTTCCATGTCAGAAATCCACATGAGAAGGAACATGTTAGAAATCTTAGATGATCCTAATGGCCTAACTACCAAGATCTTATTCAATATTGAACAAAGAATATAGTTCCTGATTCTAATCATATAAAGAACATAAACATAAATATGTATGAAGAGAATTAAGATTTAATCATAACTTTGTTGTGTGTACCTGCGTTGATAGAAGTGGATGACGATGCAATCTCGCTTGAGGAAGGGACGACGACGACCTTAATAGGGATGATGGAGGCAGGGCCTTCCCTCCTCTCCACACCACCACATGATCGATTGTCTAAACCATCAGGGGGTCCAGGTTGGACCACTCCCTATTATATATGTGGTGCGTGAGGAAGGGGACCTCTACCAAATATGTGGAAGTTGCACCTCCGGTCAAGGCGTGTCACGGGAGTTGGACACGGTCCGGTTAGGACCGGGTCCACTGGAGATCAAAAACTCCAATATTCTCTCTCTTGATCTCCACAGATCAAGACTAACTAAAACTTAAACATAAAACTTACTTAATTTTGAACTTAGTGTTAGCTTCTTGATATTCAACATATAAGGCACGTCGCATGAAGAATAGCTAGTTACGCGCTATTTGACTCGAATGACCACAATATATCTCATATTTAGAAACAACCTTACTCTGAGGTTGCCCCTTAGTACCCGGTTGATCATAGGCTCTTCCTTAAAACTCATGTCGACTACGTGTTCACTGAACACTTGGGTGGAAGGTCTTTTATAAATGGTACCGCAAGTAATTGCTTGTGACTGATTTGCTCAAAACCAATGGTATGATCCTGGATGTTAACATTTGCAACCTAATGTCAATGTGTTTGGCGGCACACATGACTTGTTGCAATTGGAATATAAAACAACTTAAGTGGTTTGATGCTGTCGACCACTCTTAAACCGGGTAAAATAATTCTAGTATCTGCTCGACGACCTCATGCTTAAAGGACATTCGGTATACATCACTTATGATGTAGTGACAGCTCGATTGGAGCTTTCGCACAATAAAACTCCAAAATACGAGTGTTAGCAATTGATTGTGGATTTCGCAACACATCTCGTAAAACTGAATCTTACTAAAACCTCATCTAAATGACATTAATTCTTACTCATCTTATCATGAGGTCTGAGTCACTTATAGAACTTTAAAACTTTTCTTTTTTCAAAACCAGTCATCTATATCTGGATTGAATTTACTTATGCCAAAATATCTCGGTTACTTAAACTATTTCAGGGTGTATCATTAATTGAGCAAACTTAAAAACTTCCGATAGCAGAAGTATATGGAACCAATTTTATTCGATCGATCTCTGATTCGTTCCTATACTTGTCACCCTTGACCTTAAGAGCAGACGTTAACTTAATCTATGCATACTACTCATTCTTATGACTATAGTAGATATGCATTATATGATAGTCTAAATACCCCCTTATTTTATCCTGTGAAACTTACATACTAACAAATAAGAAACATCACTAAGATCTTATTCCTTAACTTAATAATGATGATGACAATATACTTACTCTTTAATAGTTGATCATCATTATTTTCTTACCGCGGTACATCATCCTCTAATGGATACTTAAATTTATTGTCTTAAACATAAGATAAATACTAATTGTGATTCTCAATATCTTAAAATACCCAAAAATCTGTTGTGAATTTATTGAACGTGAGATATTCTTAACTTTGATACTCTAATTTCAATCTATGAATGGATTTGATTTAAGAATATCTCACTTCACTAACTTACATGATAGAACTCATGGTTCGAATTATCTAAAAACATTCTTAAATAAACTCATTGAGAAATACCTCACTTATGAACATCTTCCGATGATACTTACATAAAAAGCATTTACTATTCCTTTTAGAGTCACGTTAGATTTTATAGACTCATTACAGTCTACTAATTTGACTCCACTAGAAAACTAAATAAATTCTTAAGTCAGTCAAATGAGTGACAATCACTCAAAACTTATTCATATGAAGTGTGATCATCATCATTTGAATTTATTAACACATCTGTTGGCCTATTTATGATCTTAAATGAGGCTGCTTTCACTCTTCATCATTATTGGCCACTAATGATGAAAAATTAGATAGCCGGTATTGTGAGAACAATGTCTAGTATTGTTAACACACTATAGGTAAGGCATCATGAAGAATGAATCTTGAAAAATAAAGTGCTTACACAAACCACTTATTTTCACGATCGGTATCTTTAGATGTCAAACTCCTCCTGATTTAGTCATCGTTTAAGAAGACTATAATACCTCATTTCAAAATGAGGATCTTTAATCTTATCTAAAAGCCAACAAAATCAAAACTTATTTTCTTAGTAATAATCATATCTTTGTAATATCGTACTTATAATTATTTGGGTAATTTTAATTATATATAACTCATACGATGTTTATAAGAAACTTAGTTAAGGAAAGATAGAGTTAAAAAACTAAAGTCTCATCTTAACAGATCACTCCCTTAATTATGTTATATTTCCTTACAAATTCAATAAAATGTAAAGAAATAGTCGTACATTTCTAATTTGGGATATTAGACGATAATATATATTGTACTCCCCCTTATTGTATAGATCATTCTTATTACAATGAACACAAAGCATTATATAAAAACTGAAAATTGTGAGGTAAAAATCTATTACTTAATAATCGCACTCATCATCTTAGTGATAAACCTAAAATCCTTCCCCTCGAAATATGGCATATACAATAGTGCCATAATTTCGAAGACAATTTGCAATACTTATTATGAGGAGATAATTATATTATTTACTTGTATCCTGATAACATGACTTAATACTAATGAGAGTACATAACCTCTTTCTATGATATAAAAGTTTTTCTGTGTCATTATTTAATGGTATAATGATTCTAAACGATATGCTCAACATATTTGACGATGTCAAAATGTGAAAATTTAATTTCTTACTTTTGAATTCCATGTCTGTCGGAGTCTGGTTCCAGCAGTTCCCTCGGCACTACGATTAGTAGACCGCGGAGTTTCTTAGTTCGGTTAGGGAACGTGGAGATTGAGAGAAAGATGGCGAGTTGACACGAGGATTTACGTTGTTCGGGCTGCCTGAGTGTAATACCCTACTCAACGGGTGTGTGTTGTTGTTGTATTGAGCGTATGAGCGCTAGTGTGTGTCAGACCAGAGTGTCTGGAAGCCTTCCCAAACCAGAGAGTCCCCCGTATATTGCTCGACCAGTCCTTTTATAGTACAAGGACTGTCCTTTACATCATCAGCCTGGCCCGACATGTGGCCCTGGCGGTTACTGATGCTTAATACATAGTTAAATGTGCTTAATTCCCCTTAATAGCATGGTAACACGCCTTAATATTGGCGTTACTGGTATTAAGGGTCCTCCGATCATGTGTCATTATTATAGCATTAATGACACATAATCAGGTCTTGGAGTTTTTAATGTTCCTTGAAAGTCCGAGCCGTTGGAGGTTCACCAATCTGTCTGTTGAGGTTGAAGGTCCGGCGGTTGGACGCGTGGCAGCTCTAGAGCTTACCATCTTGGATGAGTAGGTCCGATGCTGTTGTACACGTGTCAGTACCGAAGCCTCCCTCTGTCGGGGGTTAGGTCTGGGGGTGCCACACAGGTATCCAGTCTGGAGGTTTCCCATGTATGGAATGTAGCTCTGGTTTTATGATACACATGGCGGCATTGGGACTAACCATAGAAGGAAGGCAGATCCGGTTCTGAGTGACACGTGGGGCCTTTGGAGGTATTCAACTCAGATAGGTGGAGTTCCTTTGCACTCTTAGAAGTTTCAAGGGATATCCGGTACGCAGGGTACCGATAGTAGCCTCCTGGGCCCACCTCTGGGAGGGACCTTTTGGGTTAAATCATTCTGCCGGAGGTGGGTCCATCTTTCAATTTCTACGCCGTGTCTTCAAGGGTTTTTGGATGTGCCGTTGAGGTGGTGGTTTGCAGTTAAACCATAGACACGTGACATCTTCAGGATGTGGCAGGTGAGATCCGCGCGTGCGGATCTCACGCAATTGAAGGTTGCCGGTTCCCAATATGAAAACCGTATTGGTTCCGCGCGCCCTGTCAGGCCACCACCCTCGGGTTTCCCGCCTCTCATGATGACAACTGTTCGCCTGGGGTAAGGACCTCAACTTGATCGTCTGGGTGGCCCCGAGCCCTACTGTCATTAGCAGGGTGAAATTTTTGAACTGTATCCTTGGCCCTTCTGTGGTTTCCATCCAAGTGTTGCGGGGGCTTACTTAAGAAGGAAAGCGTGCACCGTTTGCGGATTCCTTACGCCTTCATTTGAACTTGCGCTCGAATCCTCCAAACTTTTGCTTGCTTTTCCTCTCTCGCCCCACCTTACTGCGATGGAGTTGGGTCTCTGCAAGAGCCGTCTCACGACCGACGACAATTTGAAGAAGGTCCGGACCTACATGGGGTGGTCCAGCAACTCCTTCAACCACCTGGTCCGCGCCGGCAAGCCCCCGTTCAAGAAGAAGCGCGCCGATGACATGGTGTACTTTTCTGCGTACGCCATGGTGGGACTGGTCCCACCTTTCTCAACTTTTCCCTTTGATGCTGTTAGACTTCTATGGTCTGCAGTTGTACCACCTTGGTCCCCACTCCATTCTCCTTGTGTCAGCATTTGTCCATTTCTACGAGATGTGGGTGGGTATTCCCCCCTGCGCTGAGCTTTTCCGTACCTTCTTCACCATCCACACTACTGGCAAGAGTGACGAGTATCTTGGCTTCTACTATTTTGTGAAGCGCAAGAAATGCCCCTACAAGTACTTGAGGTCGTTCCCTTCCTGCAAGTGGGACAACTGGAAGAAGGATTGGATTGTTGGCACGGTAGAGGAGCACGAGAAGCTCGAGCTGCCTGAAGGTCTTCCCAATGTTGACACTGACGCCTGGAGCGAGGCTCCGGTGCTGTCGGAGGCCTTCAACCCTGCCTTGACTAGGATCCGCCAATGTGTGGAAGGAGGGGTGACTCCCTAGACGGTCTTCTACAACTTCCTGGTCAACAGGTGGGCTCCGCTGAAGAAGAGGGAGAAGCTCACCTGGGCCCTCAACAGTGTGATGGACGATGATCGGATTGCAACCAGTCTGAAGTCCAATTTGGAAGGCGCTGCTTTGGAGCTTCATCTCAAGAAGTTCCAGCATGGCATCAATGAAGAGGGTGATGACTTAACTCTGCCGGCGGCTTTTCTCCCTCTGAACATGGAGGCGGAGTTCAGCAGGGAGATCCGGAGGAAGATGCCGGTGCTTGACGACCTCGACGAGGTAGAGAGGCATTCGACCACCAGACTGGTGATCCCCAAATCTTCCGAGGGTGGCCCTGCTTCCGCCCCAAGACCAAGAGCTAAGGTCATTGGCAAGGGCAAAGAGTTGGTTGAGCCCTCCAGTTGAAAGAGGATGTTGAAGCACTCTAAAGGGAGGCCCGTCAGACCGGCTCCTTCCACAATAGCTCCTTCGCCCCAGCGGGGGAGGTCTTTGATAGCGACGACAACTGTTGCATTGGCGTCTCCTCGGGGCACCAGCTCCGACCGTGTGGCTCCGGCACTGGGGCCAGCTAAGGGCTCTAGGTCCGAGGGTCCTTCCCAGTCGAGGAAGGCCCCAACCAAGACGTCGCTGATGGCGGCAATAAGCTCCGGAGAGCCTTCCAGAGCTACTACCCCAGTTGCAACTGGGTCGGGCTCCGAGCGTCCGGCGAAGAGGTTCCGCGCTAGCTGGAGCAGAAGCCTCCCAAAGTAAATTTGCTTTTTTACCTCAGCTGATTGTTTTTGTTGTAACCATATTTTGAGTTTCTCCGTCCTTCATCCACAGGTTCTCCCAAAAAGGGGATGAAGCTCCGTTTCCTGTGACAGTAGCTGATGCTGTACAAGCGGAAGCTCCAGCACCAAGTCCAGTGCTGCCCCAGGTGGTGGCTGAGGTCTCGGCAGCTCCGACGCCAGCTGTTGTGGTTCTGGACCTCGACTCATCTCTCAAAGCTCCCGTGGTAGCGCCGGACCATGGGAATGAAGACGTACCAGTGGCACTAGCTTCGGAGGCTGAAGCTCCGGTTTTGGATGCTGTGATGATGGACGCTCCTGCCTCAGAGCCGGAGGTAGCTGTAGTTCCGGCCTTAGGGCCAAATGTTATTGAAGCCCCGGCGGTGGATCCGATGGTTGATGAAGTTCCGACACCTGAGCCAGTTGTCCTGGAGGTGCCGACACTCGAACCGGTGGAGGTCGAAGCACCAGCGCCTGAACCGGCGATGGAGGAGGCACCAGCGTCGGAGCCGGAGGTGGCCTCAGCTCCGGCCGAGTCTTCAATGCCTACCCTGGAGGTGCTAGTTTTGGAGGTACCCGTGCCTGAGCCAGGGTGCCAAGACGAAGCGACCAGTCCTCTGCCAGTGGGACCAGTTGCTGATGACCTGGTAGTGGGACCTTCAGAGCCGACTCCGGAGGTAGAAGCTCCCGTTGCCGGACCTTCCTCGGCGACGACTGAAGCACTCTCGGAGGGAGGCCCTAGTGCCGAGGAAGCTCAGGGGACCACTCTTGTAGAGTGGGACCCAATTTTTGTTATGGAGAACCCGCTGGAGTCAGCGGAGAGGACCCCGGCAGGTACGAAGCCGACCCCCCTGTCGCTATCCATCGACAACACCTGCTCCAGCCTTCGTCAGGTCCTACTCACCTTTTATCACGACAGCAAGGCCCTCGAGGAGGAGCGCTAAACCCATAGGAGGTGGCGCTACCGGCTCCAATTCGAGACCAAGCTGGCGCAAACAAGGCTGGACGACGACAAGCAGTGGGTCAAGAGGGAGAAGGCCCAGATAGAGTACTGAGGCCAGCTGCTGGACAAGAGGGAAAACCTGGTGCGATCCCTCAACAATCAGTCATGGGCTATACACGAACAAGTCGTGGATGCTAATGAAGCAGCGAATGATCGCCAGGAGAAGCTCAGTACCATCCACGAAAGCCTCATCAAGCACCGGGAGGCTCTTGAGGAGCAGGAGAAAAAGCTCAAAGATGAAGAGCAAAAAATCCTGGAGCCAAGGGATGACCTCGTGAAGAGGGAGGTGGAGCTTGCCCAAAGGCTGGCTCTGGGTGACAAGAGCCTTGCAGAGCGCACCAAGAAGCTGGAGGAGCTCTACGAGAGCAAGGAGAAGAAGGCATGGTAGCAGGGACAGGACCTCACCGAAAGGGAGAACGAAGTCGCTGCCAGGGAGAAGAAGGTGCGAGGTCGGGAGAAAGAGTTGGTTGACTGCCGGAACAAGATCCACATCCGGGAAAAGGAGATTGCCAACCTTGAAGGGCAAGTTGCTGAAAGGATTCAGCAGCATGCCAAAGAGGTCGAGCGCCTTGCCCGAGAGGGTTTGGAGCTTGCGGCTGCCAAGAGGTCCTTGGAAGAGATGCGAGACTCAAGGGCTGCAGAATCCCAACAAGTATGGGACTTCTTGGGCAAAGCCAATGATGCACTGACACTGCTGGGCTTTAGTCCCGTGCGTACGTACGATCTGGAGCCGGAGTTGGACCATGCGTTGAAGGTGTTGAGCTCGGCCGTCAATAAACTCAACAAGATGGGCGATGTCATCACGGATCAGTTGGAAACTGAAGGAAAATCCCTTGCACAGAACGTCACAGAATACATGCTGACGTGCTACACAAGCTGGGATCCTCATTTCCCACTAGATCCCGTGCTTGAAGGTCCCATCGATGTAGAGGGAGATGCTGCCAAGGCCAGCGTGTCGGAGGTTGCCCAGAAGGTAGCCTCATTCTCCTGTAGGAATTAGGACTTTCTCTTTGTAGCTCCCACTTGTATCTTCTCTTCTTTTCCTCAATTTTGTAATCTCTTATCTTCAGATGAATGAAATCCAAGAAATTTATGAATTCATTTTTTGTCTTCAACCTTTGTCTCACTTGGCCCCCTGGTAGATGTACACAATTTGATTGCGAACATGTACCAAAAGGATGTAGCATTTTGTTGAAGACTTGAGTGCTTCGAACTTGTAGAATATAGGTCCAAAGTCGTCGACAGCAGGGGCCCCCTGAGGTTGTCGGAGCTTTGTAGCTCTAGCAGCGACCATTGTGAACACGTAGAGCGTCGACAGTTGGCCCTCTGGGTTGTCGGAGCTTAGTAGCTCCGGCAGCGACCACTGTCAACACGTAGAGTGTCGACAGCAGACCCCGTTGGGGTGTCCTTCTACCATCTTTTCTTCACGTTGACGGCTGGCTCCCTGGATTCGTCGGAACTTGATAGCTCCGGCGACGCCTACTATCATTGTTTAAAACATCGACAGCGGACCACCTTAGGGGATGTCGAAGCTTTGATAGCTCCGACATCATCCACCATCATCATGAGATTTTTATTTTTCCTGCACACTGAAGTCAAGAAAAACAGTAAAATCCATTTCTTATCTATAACTCATTTGCAGCTTACTATTCTCGAAAGAAAATTTTAGGTCGACCGCAATTCTATATACAATCAAGTGCATTTGCTTATTTTCTCCAGGTCCGATTGTTTTCTAGACTCACCTTACTCAGGACTGCCGGGGTGTAGGTAGAGTGGCGTACTTAGGGTGCAGGACCAGGCTAAGTCGATAGCACAATCCGGACTTAGATTGGCTTGGCGTTCAGGCGAGTAGGCCATTCAACAATGTTAAGACCCGAAAGAATTAACAATGCAACTTGAATTATACGTGAATTGTTCGAGCTAAAGTTTTTTGAGAATTGCACAACTTTGTTTTAGACGAGAAAGAGAAAAATAAAAAATTATGAGCCTGTACAAAATAAATGCACGTGGATTCTATTTTCACATAATGATGTCTTTCATTATAGATCCGGGGTATAGGGGAAACAAGTACACTCTTAGGGTATGGAACCAGGCTAAGTGTGTTGCATTTCTTGTTTGACCCAAGGTAACTAGCTACACTTTTAGTTCTGAGACTGTGTCAAGTGTTGCTTGAACTTTGCGGACCTTCCGGGAAAGGTCCGACTGTTCTCTCGGAAGAATTACCCGACTATGACGCTATAACATACATCATATGTAATTACAGACTCACCTCGGTGATATTAAGCGTAGAACTTACGGAGGTGCTCAATGTTCTAAGGATTAGGGAGCGGTGTCCCATCCTCGGTTGCCAAGCGAACGCATCCGGGACGGGATACTTTGATGACTCGAAAGGGTCCTTCCCAGCCGGGGGAAAGATTGTTTAACCCTTCTCAAGTTTGTATTCTCTGTAGCACCGGATCACCTTCCTCGAGCTATCGGTTATGCACATGCCTTTGGTGATAGCGCCAGAGCACTTGGCGGTATCGTACATTTTGAACAGCTGCTCGGCACCATCCCTCTTCAACGAGGTCAAGGTCTTCACGTCGGAGCTGGTCCTGTGTGGCTTCGTCGAAGGTCCGGACCCGGAGTGACCCCAAGATGATTTCCGGAGGAAGGATTGCTTCAGCTCCGTACACCAGGAAGAAGGGTGTCTCTCCAGTTGACCGGTTTGGAGTTGTCTTGTTTGCCCACAAGGTGGGCGGAATCTCCTCAATCCAGTTGGCTCCATGTTTTTTCAGACGCTCATATGTGCGCGTCTTGAGTCCTTTTACGATTTCTGCATTTGCTCTCTCAGCTTGGCTATTGCTTGCTGGGTGAGCTACAAAAGTGTAGCTGACTTGAATGTCGAGGTCTTCGCAATATCCTTGGAATGCAGAACTTGTGAATTGGGTCCCGTTGTCAGTTATGATCATGTTTGGGACTCCAAATATGCATACTATGGACCGCAAGAAATTGATAGCTTATTGCTTGTTTATTGTCACTACTGGAGTTGCTTCCGGCCACTTGGTGAACTTGTCAATGGCGACATACAAGAACTTGTAACCTCCGATGGCTTTTGGGAAAGGTCCCAAGATATCCATACCCCACACGGCGAATGGCCATGTCGGAGGTATCATTTGTTGAGGTTGACCTGGTGTGTGAATTTGCTTCGCATGAAACTGGCATGCTTCACATTTCTTCACTAGCTCGGTTGCATCCTGGAGTGCTGTAGGCCAGTAAAAACCATGCCAGAAGGCTTTACTGACCAACATGCGGGGAGATGCGTGGTTCCCACACTTGCCTCCATGGATTTCCGCGAGGAGCTCGTGTCCTTCTTCCCTTGTAATGCACCGCATTAGGACGTTGTTGGCACCACGCCGGTAGAGATCCCCTTCTACCAGTGTGTATCTTTTAGCCAATCTTTCTATCCGGCCAGCAGATACATTGTCATCACGAAGGATGTTGTCTTTCAAGTAGCTTCGGATCTCCGAGATCCATGCATTGGAGCTAACTTGAGCTTCTGAGTCTTGCGTGCTGGGTTGCTCGGAGCTTCCTGCAGCACCTACGACCCTTGATGGACGCCATAGTAACAGGGCCATCGGGACCGCCATCTTTGAGGTGCTGGTCTCGCCCCCTTCGCTCAGTTCGGCAGGCTGAGCTATTGGTCTTAACAATCTATAGACGAAGGTTCCGTCGGGAACCGGAGCTCCAGTTGAAACTTTCGTCGAGTGTTTGCCAGCTTCAGCGTTGTTGAGACGATGGACATGGAAAAGATCGAGGACTTCGAAATCCTTCTAAAGCTTCTGGACTTCAAGTAGATATGCAGCTAGTTGAGGGTTGTTGCAGCAGCATTCACCTTTGACTTGTTTTATAATGAGCTGCGAATCACCCTTTACCAACAGCTGCTTGACACCATATGATAGTGCCACCTTGAGCCCATAGATAAATGCTTCATACTCCGCCATGTTGTTGGTCACCTTGAAGTCAAGGTGAACCATGTATTTGACCTTCTCTCTAGTCGGAGCAAGGAGAAGGATTCCAGCTCTGGCCCCCTGCTTCTGCACGGAGCCATCGATGTAGAGAGTCCAGTGAGGCTCAGTGAGGACCGGAACCTTGGGTTCCGGCTTCTGCTCACTGGGGCCCCAGGATTTGATGGAGAGGGGGTCCATTCCGCCACAAAGTCTGCCAATGCTTGACTCTTGATCGCTAGTCTTGGGACGAATTTAAGATCAAACTCGGCCAATTCCACTGCCCACTTTGTAATGTTCCCAGTAGAGTTGGGGTTATGCAAGATTGCACGCAGTGGATAAGAGGTTGCCACTGAAATCTTGTGAGCTTGGAAGTAGTGACGAAGCTTCCTAGAAGCGATAAGAACTGCGTAGAGCAGCTTATGCACCTCTAGGTACCAAGTATTGTCGTCATGAAGTACTTCACTGATGAAGTACACTGGGCGTTGGATGGTCCGGACCCTCCCGGAGGGGCCCATAGCTTCCTCCTCATCAACCCGGACCCTCCTGGAGGGGTCTGGACCTTTTTCGGGGACCTCCGGGTTCTTACTAGACGAACCCGGAGCTTCTTCTAGAGTGACCCGGACCTTCCCGGAAGGGTCCGAATCTTCTTGTTCAGCAACACTAACTCCTTCATTTGAATGAGGTTGATACTCTGGCATCTCACCTCGAGGATCCGGGTCTGGGGGCTAGGACCCAAACTCGCCTTCAGGTAGTTCTGGACCTTCCTGGAGGGGTCTCGATTCTTGAACTGAGGATGGTTCTGGTCTTTCCGCAACCAGGACCATGCTGACAACTTTGTTAGTTGCTGAGATATAAAGCAGAAGTGGCTCACCAGGGTTCGGAGCTACCAAAGTTGGTAGAGTGGTGAGGAGCTGCTTTAGCTCTTGGAAAGCCTTTTCTGCCTCGTCAGACCATTGAAATGGTCCGGACTTCCTTAATAATTTGAAGAAGGGTAGTGCCCATTCTGCCAGTCTTGAGATGAACTGATTGAGGGCTGCTAGACACCCTATTAGCTTCTGGACATCCTTGATGCGGGCTGGTGGCCGCATGTATTCAATAGCTTTAATCTTCGCCAGATTTGCTTCTATTCCTCGGTGATTCACCAAGAATCCCAAGAAGCTTTCCGGAGCTAACCCCAAAGACACACTTGTCTGGGTTAAGTTTTGTGCGTGTGATTTGCAACTTGTCGAAGACAGCTTGCAAGGTGTCAACAAATGACTCATTGTTCTGGATCTTGATGACGATGTCATCGACGTACACTTCCACTACATCTCTG
This sequence comes from Tuctoria greenei, assembly GCA_036927565.1. NCBI lineage: Eukaryota > Viridiplantae > Streptophyta > Magnoliopsida > Poales > Poaceae > Tuctoria > Tuctoria greenei. The sequence continues at coordinate 57,568,429 of JAYESD010000010.1, forward strand.
ATGAGCTCTCCAAAAGTTTTGTACATAGCTCGCACAAACGTTGAAGCAGCATTTTTGAGACCGAATGGCATGGCAGTGTAACAGTACAACCCATCTACTCTGATGAAGGCGGTATGCTCTTCATCTTGCTTAGACATTCTGATTTGATGACACCCAGAAAATGCGTCTAGCAAACACAGTAATTCACACCCGGAGGTGGAATCCACTATCTAATCTATTATAGGTAGTGGAAATGGATCCTTTGGGCATGCCTTATTTAGTGTTGTGTAGTCAATACACATCCGAAGATTCCCGCTAGCCTTAGGTACAACGACTGGGTTTGCCAGCCATTTTGGGTGGAAGACTTCCCGGATGAATCCAGCTTCTTCACTTCTTGACGTATGAAGTTTTGTCGCTCTACTGATTGCTTCCGAGGCTTCTGTTCTACAGGCCGAGCGTCAGGATAAATCTTGAGATTGTGCTCAATCACTTCCCTAGGGATCCCAGGCATTTGTGACGGTTTCCAGGCAAACACGTCGACATTAGCCATGAGGAAAGTGATGAGTGCGAGTTCCTCTTTGTCGTTCAGACCTCCCGATATACGGGTGGTATGAGCGGCATTGGAACCAATTTGGACGACTTTGACGGGAATGTCGGTGTCGCCGCTTGGTTGCACAAGAGGTGCAGAGGTCGAGCCTCGATGATGAATGCTCAGGGGCTTCGGAGCTTGCTCCTTTCCGGATTCTTCCTCCTGCGCTGTAGCAAGCGCGTGGAGTTTTTCTAGAGCAATAACCCCAGCGGTGCGATCTCCGCGGATCCGGAGAACGCCTGAGGGTGTTGGCATCTTCAACACCAAGTAGCCATAATGAGCAACAACCATGAATTTGTACAAAGCCGGTCTTCCCAAGATGGCATTGAATGGCAAGTTGATATGTGCCACGTCGAAGACCAACTTCTCAGTCCTGTTATTCTCCCGAGTCCCGAAGGTCACCGAGGAGAGTAATGGCACTGAGTGGAGTTATGGCCCTCGGACCTACTCTGGAGTATGGTCGGGAGGGGCAAAGATCCAAAGGTCGAAGCTGAAGCTTGACGAAGGCTTTGAAGCTTATGGGGTTCTGCCCCAAACCTCCGTCCACCATTACGTTGTGGAGATGGATGTTATTGATGGTCAGAGATACCATCAGCGGAAGTTGACCAGCTCCGATCATGCTCCGAGGGCAGTCCAAAGCATCGATGGTGATGGCAGTATCCATCCACTTCCGATGAGGCTCCGTCCTGGCGGTGGGAGCTACGGAGGCCATGTCCCGCCGCATTGTCTTGAGGACACAGCGGGAAGTGATGTCCCACGAACCACCAAAGATGGTGTTCATGGTCTTCCGGCGCTCGTTGTCAGAGACGTCAGAGTCATTTTCAATGGAGGTGTAAACAGCCTTCAAGACCTTTTTAGGGTCATGAAAGCCTAACTTCTCTTCAGCCAGAGCTTCGTCGACTTTTTGTTTTCCTTCCCTTTGACGGAAAAGAGCTTCTTCCCGGTGCTTGTTGTAGCGCTCGGCAAGGTTCTGGACCTCTCGGCAGTTTTCCAGGTTGTGGCTGTCCGTCTTGTGTATGGGACACTACATCTTGGAGCTGCCACCATCTTCAGATGATAGCCGAAGTCGTTTCTCGGGGCGTGGCCCCCGGCCACCCGGAGCTGCATCAGCTGCAGTAGTAGGTGTGCCGGCTGACAACTTCTTCTTGCCGTTGGACTTTTTCTTCTTCTTGCCACTCCCGGAGGTAGTGGCTTCACCCTTGGAGAATTTTTTGTTGGCATCCGAAATTGGTTGGGAGTGCATTTGACGACCCTCCGCAGCTTTGGCCCACTTGTCTGCCAAGCTGAAGAGTTCCGTGACGCTGGTGACTTCCTTGGTCGCCAGCTTCTCCAACATCTTATTATCTCGAATGCCCTGTTTGAATGCTACAATAACAGAAGCGCTTGAGATAGAAGGAATGATATTTCTTACCTGGGAGAATCTCTGGATGAAATACCGCAAGGACTCTCCCCCTTTTTGCTTGACAGCAAAAAGGTCTAGTTCTATGCCTGGTCGGGTGTATGAGCTCCCAAAATTGGCAGTGAACTGTTGGCACAGCTCTGCCCAACTATTGATGGAGTCATGCGGAAGGCTCATGAACCAAGACCTAGCGGTCCCAGTTAAAGCCACAAGAAAATAATTGGCCATCACAGCCTCATTGCCCCCAGCCGCAAGAATAGCGGTGGAGTAGATTTGGAGAAATTCAGCAGGGTTGATAGTCCCGTCAAATTTCTCCGGCAGGTGAGGCTGGAACTTCTGCGGCAATGTTACCATGCGTAGGTGCATGGCCAAGGCAGAACAACCTCCTCCTACTCCCTCAGAAGTAGGGCTGTCCTGAGCCTCTCGCCTCTCGCGAGCACGCTCGATGTGGACGCGGCCGTCCTGTTGCCGGTAACGACAATCGAGCTCCGCCGGAGGTCATGAGTCGAAAGCCTCGTTGTCGTACGAGTACGTCGCGCCCCGGAAGGCAGTGAGTCGCCTGTTGAGATGCAGCACACCTCCCATGTTGCGAAGCTTGCGGACCGAGTTTACCCAACAAGGTCCGACGCTACGATGGGGCCCTCCCCGAGGGGGGAGGACCTTGATTGCTGATGCGATCGGCTGCAGCTGCAACCAGATGATCCACATTAGCTCTCCACTGTTCCATCGCACCCTGGGGTGCTCCTGTAGGCGGTGGGCATTGGAGAAGAGCACGCACAACATTAAGCGCGTGTTCGGGGTTGTTGTTCACCGATGCAGTGACCGACGCGGTCGCCCCATCTCACTGTCCAGCTTGATTCACCGGAGCAGATGGTGGCGGTGGTGGCATGACTCCTGCTGGATCCACAGTACCTGCTGGCTACTGCATGTTGGAGGGATTGCCTCCAGCAGGTTGCACAGCATGGTTACCATTAGATGATCCAGCAGCAGAATTCACCATCTTTGAATCTCAAGCGCCCCTACATGGCGCGCCAACTGTTGGAGTCTTGTTCCGGCAGTTCTTCCGGCACTACGGTTAGTGGACCGCGGAGTTTCTTAGTTTGGTTAGGGCGTGCGGAGATTCAGAGAAAGATGGCGAGTTGACACAAGGATTTACGTGGTTCGGGCCGCTTGAGCATAATACCCTACTCCACGGGTGTCTGTTGTTGTTGTATTGAGCGTATGAGCGCTAGTGTGTGTCAGACCAGAGTGTCTGGAAGCCTTCCCAGACCAGAGAGTCCCCCGTATATCGCTCGGCCAGTCCTTTTATAGTACAAGGACTGGCCATTACATCATCATCCTTACCCGACATGTGACCCTGGCAGTTACTGATGCTTAATACACAGTTAAATTTGCTTAATTCCCCTTAATAGCGTGGTAACACGCCTTAATGGTTGCGTTACTGGTATTAAGGGTCCTCCGATTGTGTGTCATTATGATAGCATTAATGACACATAATCAGGTCTTGTAGTCTTTAATGTTCCTTGAAGGTCCGAGCCGTTGGAGGTTCACCAATCTGTCTGTTGAGGTTGAAGGTTCTACGGTTGGACGCGTGGCAGCTCCAGAGCTTACCGTCTTGGACGAGTAGGTCCGGTGATGTTGTACACGTGTCTATACCGGAGCTTCCCTCTGTCGGGGGTTAGGTTCGGGGGTGCAACATAGGTATCTAGTCCGGAGCTTTCCCATGTATGGAATGTAGCTCTGGTTTTATGATACACGTGGCGGCACTGGGACTAACCATAGAAGGGAGGCAGGTCCGGTTCCGAGTGACACGTGGGGCCTTCGGAGATCTTCAACTCAGATAGGTGGAGTTACTTTGCACTCTTTGCAGTTTCAAGGGGTATCCGGGACGCAGGATACCGACAATGTCAAATAATCTAATTGTAATAATAGTATTGCACATTTTAATAATGTGCAACCATGATATACCACTACTAAATCAACCATAAAACGACAATTCTAACAAGTGCTGAAATACAAATTTGAAGATATATTCAACTGGATCTTCAATTCTTAATAATTATTTTTGATATTAATGATACAATGAGAATACTCTGGTAAAATATCTGATTTACTGAAAATCTTGTCGATATGAAATACTTATTAAAAATGTAAAATAGCATACAAAAGACATACTTGATTTGCTCATCATGCAAGATAGTTCCTGATGAAGGGACTTAATTACTAGAATAAAACCTAAGGCATGAGAAATACTTTTAATATCCGAGATAATATATATTCAGAAATAAATCTGAATCAATCTTAAACTTAATTACTTAAATGAAGTTGGTCCCATTTACTAAGTGTATGCAACATTTAGATCATAGTCCTAATAAAGCATACACGACTAAATAGAATATTCTATTTTATCTTTCATATTGATTACTCAACAAAATACAATACCTAATACATCTTAATCAACATAGAATATTTTGTCTTTCATATTGGTTACTCAACAAAACATACAATAACTTAATTATCTTACTGAAGTATAAAAGTTGTGTCTTGTCTTTCACTTAGTTACTTGCCAAACACACTAAATTCATAACATAACAAATTTCGATTTTCACGTTGGCTACTCAATAAATTTCGTTATGAACTAAAAAATTACTTAAACAATTAAAAATATGTGTTTTTTCTTTCACGTTAGTTACTTGACAAAACAAGACTTTCAAAGCGTACTAAATTTCGTTTTTCACGTTTGTTACTCAACAAATTCATTACTGACTAAAAATTTCTTAAAACAATAAAATATGTGTTTTGTCTTTCACGTAGGTTACTTGACCAAACACGATATTGAAGTATTAAAATTTAGTCTTTCACGTTGGTTACTAAATATAATTTTCATACACTAATACAAAAGATCTTAATAAACTTTAAAACACAGTAAATTTATTTTTCACGTTGGTTACTCAATAAATTTACCACATAAAGTTTAATTCTTACCGTACTTAATTATTCAAAAGTAATAAACTTAATGAGAAAACCTAATTTAATCCTAACCATCATTATGATCAACTTATAGCACAGTAGTAAACAAAATTCCACAAACTAAACAAGTAATCTTAATAAATTTAAAGCATGATAAATTTCTTTTTCGCATTAGTTACTCAATAAATTTACCTCGACAAAGCTCACAACAGATATATGATCAACTTATCAAACATATATGATAATAATGATTATCATATTCTCGTATTACTCTTCTAAATAAATTTTCACGTTGGATCCAATTTAATTATAAAAATACTTAAACTAATTAATCTTATAAGCAGCGGAAACTTAAAAGAAAACTTACTAAACTAACATATATATGCACACCATATACATATATAACTTACTATGAATGTACTGAACTTAATCATGATGTTGAGATCATCATGCTACTTAATAGAAATTAATTATGAGGCAAAGACATAATAACTTAAAAAGATTAAGCATTAATTCTACATCATAGTAGAAAATGCTTAAATTAACTTATGTTATCATAGTAAATTTTGTCATTCATGTATATCTAATGATAAATTTACTATGTAAATGCTATGCTTACTTTGTCCCAATCGTATTTTCACGAGAGCGAAAAACCGAATTACAATGCACTTAAAACGATCATAGTAGAAAATCTTACTAAACTCAAGAATAATCGCCTCATATTTAGTAGTGATTTATGAATGAAAGAAACACTAAAACAATAGCTAATTACTTAAAAACATAACTAATTACTTAAACTTACATCAAACGTACTTAAAATTACAGCGGAAGCTTAATAAAAACTTGCTAACTAATACTTAATTATCCATAACACCCTAATAATCTTACTTGAATGGGTCTGAGAATTTTTTTTATTTTGCTACTTAATATTAGTTACAATGGAATGTAACTTAATGAAGCAGCAAGGTTACTAATATAATAATAAAAGGAAGTCATTAAAGAATGCAAAACTCAAATCCAAAAAACTTAATTAATTCTCAGACCATTATATATGTATGCGTGGCGCAAATTTAATTTCAGCTCAAAACCAAAATTCTCAGAATATCAGCTTAAGTAGAAAAGGTCGCAGTCTGAAGTCGGCGAGAAAATGGTCCACAACCCGTTCTTTCGCTGCATACATTTACAAGGCTAGGTCGTAGCGGACCTATGGCCTTTTTGGTCCACACCCACAAAAGGTAAAAACCCAAGGCAACTTATGGAAGCCCACCATAGCCTGCTTAACTCAACTCGACGCTCATTGAGCATTGATCTTAATCAATGGCTCAAATTGAGTGTCGCGGAATACAAAATGCAGTGGCCGAAATACTGGTTGGCTAGCCCCTACTAAGTTCACTTTTGCCCCTTGTTTTCTTACACTAACACCTCAGCGCGTGGGAGACGCGGCCCTGCAGGACGTGCCCACGGTGCTGCTCCCTTACCGCACAAATTTAATGGCCTAAGCTGCTCCCTTACTTGGTCAACAAGCTTGAGTCGGTTTTCTTCCCAATCATGCAACAACTGTTGATTTTCATCAATTGACGGGATTAACGGCAGGACTCAGGCCCAAACAAACTTTAATTCCAAGTTTGCCTCTTAACTCTTCTTCCCAAAGAAAACAGATCGAGGAGCGAGCTGGGGAGTTGGCCATGCACGGAACGCGGCCCAAACGCTTGTGCGTGGCGTGGGAAAGCGTGCCCAAGACTTGCGTGTGGCGTGGACGAGCTGCCCCTGAGACTGCTGTTCATAGATCCGAGAAAAGCGGATCGACATTGTCGGTACCCTGCGTACAGGGTACTCCACGATACCGCAAAAGTGCAAGAGAGTTCTAACTGTCAAAGTTGAAGGTCTTCTCATGCCCTACATGTCACACTACACCGGACTCGCAACCTTCATATGGGAAGCTCCGGGGTTGACACGTGTAGTGTAAGTTCGGAACTAAACTCCCAACATAGGGAAGTTCCGCGGTTAACACGTGTATAACAACCCCGGACCTAACCCCCAGCAGAGGGGAGCTCCGGTGCCGACACGTGTAATGCGGTTTCGGAGCTACCTCCCCGCAAGGGGAAGCTCCAAAGCTGCCACGTGTGGAGCCCCCAGACCTTCATCATCAACGAATAGACTGGCGGATCTCCTCCAGCATGGACATTCAAGGGACAGTTAAAGTGGCAGTTACATGAACTGATTACGTGTCATTAATGCTGTATTAATGACACACAATAAGAGCATTATTAATAGAGGCAACGCAACCATTAGGGCACGTTATCACACTATTAACCATGCTTAATGCTCATAGACAGTGTATTAGGCTATTAAATACGCCAGGGCCACATGTCGGGCCAGGCAAATGATGTAACGGTCAGTCCTTGGACTATAAAAGGACTGAGCCGCACGATACAGAGAGAACCAAGCTGAGCCATACACTACGCATACTAGCAACACTCAGTACAACAACACAAACCACGTAGAGTAGGGTATTACACTGAGCCGGCCCGAACCACATAAATCTCTCATGTCACCGTCTTGTACTTGATCTCTGCGTGCCCCACCCGAAACAAGAACCTCCGCGAGCTACATTTGGTAGTACCGGGGGAAGTGTCGTTGCCACACTTCGACATTTGGTGCGCCAGGGAGGGGGCCTGAGATCTCAAGATGGTGAATTCTGCCGCAGGATCTTCCAACGGCAATCGCGCTGAACAACCTGCTAGAGGGAATCCGTCCAACGTGCAGCAGCCAATGGGTACCATTATTCCGGCAGGCACTATGGCACCACAACCAACATCTGTTCCGGCAAACAATGTTGGGTGACAAGATGGGGCATCTGCGTCGATCACTGCATCGACAAACAATAACCCTAAGCACGTGCTCATTACAGCGCGAGCTCTTCTACAACATCCACCACCTCCAGGGGCACTTGAGGGTGCTATGGCATAGTGGAGAGCTAATGTTAACCATCTGGTTGCAGCTGCAGCCGCTGGCATTAGCAATCAATGTCCTCCCCCTTTGGGTCGAGCACCACCACAACGTCGGACCTTGTCGGGCTGAATTGCTCCACAAGTCTTGCAACATAGGAGACGTGCTGCATCCCAGCAGGTGACTTCGCTGCCTCCCAGGGCACGACCCACCCACACCATCACCAGGATTCTGACTCACGACCTGCGGTCGGAACTTGATCGTCGTTACCGGCAGCAGGATGATCGCGTCCATATCGAGCGTGCTCGTGAGAGACGAGAAGCTCGAGACAACCCTACTCCTCAGGGAGTAGGGGGAGGTTGTTCTGCCCTGGCCATGCATTTATGCATGGTCAGATGGCCACAGATGTTCCGGCCTCACTTGCCGGAAAAATGCGATGGGACTGTCAACCCCGCCGAGTTCCTACAAATCTACTCCACTACTATACTGGCAGCGGGGGGCGATGAGACCATGATGGCCAACTACTTCCCAGTGGCTCTAACTGGGACTGCAAGGTCCTGGTTCATGAGTCTTCCACCTGAATCCATTAATAGTTGGGCAGAGCTATGCCAACAATTCACTACCAACTTCAGGAGTTCTTACACCCGGCCTATCACTAAAGTAGATCTGTTTACTGTAAAGCAAACAACTGGAGAATCACTGCGATCCTTCATCCAACGGTTTTCTCAGGTACAGAATATTATCCCTTCAATCTCGAGCTCTTACGTTATCGTTGCATTCAGACAGGGTGTTTGAGATAAGAAGATGCTGGAAAAACTTGCGACCAAAGAAGTCACCAGTGTCACGGAACCCTTCAGCTTGGCAGACAAATGTGCCAAAGCTGCAGAGGGACGTGAAATGCATTCTAAACCACCTCCGGAGGCCAGCAAGAAATCCACCAAGATTAAAGCCGCTACATCCGGTGGTAGCAAAAAGAAAAAGAAGCCCAACATCAAGAAGAAGCCGTCGACCGGCGCACCTGCTGTTGCGGCTATTGCAGCTCTGGGTGGCCGGGGCCATGCCCCGAGAAACGACCTCGACCATCGTCAAAAGATGGTGGCAACTCTAAAGTGCGTGTCCGATCCACAAGACAGACAGACACAGTTTGGAAGAATGCCGGGAGGTCTAGAACCTTGCTGAGCACTATAACAAGCGCCAGGAAGAAGCTCCTTTCCGCCAGCGGGAAGGAAAACAAAAAGTCGACGAAGCTCCGGTCGTAGAGGAGCTAGGTTTTTAGGACCCCAAGAAGGTCCTGAAAGCTGGCTACAACACTGTCGACGACGACTCCGACATCTCTGACAACGAGCACCGGAAGACCCTGAACACCATTTATGGTGGTTCTCAGGACATCACCTCTTGCCGCATCCTCAAGACAATGCGGCAGGACATGGCCGTTGCCGCTCCCACCACTAGGGCAGAGCCTCACCGGAAGTCGATGGATACTCCCATCATCTTTTATGCTTCGGACTGCCCCCACAACATGATCGAAGCTAGCCAACTCCCGTTAATGGTGTCTCCGACCATTAACAATATCCAACTCCACCATGTAATGGTGGACGGAGGTGCAGGGCTGAACCTCATATGCTTTGAAGCCTTCGTCAAGATCTAGCTCCGACCTTCAGATTTCGCCCCTCTTGACCTTTCTCTAGGGTAGGTCTGGGGCCCATTACCCCTCTTGGCTCCATCACACTCCCAGTGACCTTCGGGACTCTGGAGAACTACAGAACCGAGAAGTTGGTCTTCGACGTCGCGCAGATCAGTTTGCCGTCAATGCCATTTTTAGGTAGGCCTGCCTTGTATAGGTTCATGCCGCCGCCCATTATGGTTACTTAGTGTTGAATATGCCAGCACCTGCGGGCATTCTTCGGATTCGCGGAGATCGCACCGCAGGAATTACTGCATTGGAAGAACTCTATGCGCTTACTACAGCACAGGAGGAAGCATTCGGTAAGGAGCAAACTCCGAACCCTCCGAGCATTCGTCATCGAGGCTCTACCTCTGCACCTCGTGTGCAACCAAGCGACGACATCGACGCTCCTGTAAAAGTCGTCCAAATTGGTTCTGATGCTGCTCAGACTACCCGTATATCGGGAGGTCTGAACAACAAATAGGAATTCGTGCTCATCACTTTCCTCTGGGCTAATGTCGACGTGTTTGCCTGGCAACCGTCACAAATGCCTGGGATCCCTAGGGAGGTGATTGAGCACAACCTAAAGATTTATCCCGATGCACGACCTGTACACTAGAAGCCCCGAAAGCAATCAATCGAGCGGCAAAATGGTAAACCCAGTCGTGGTGCCCAAGGATGGCGGGACACTTTGGATGTGTATCGACTACACCACCTTAAATAAGGCATGTCCAAAGGATCCATTTCCACTACCTAGAATAGATCAGATAGTGGACTCCACCTCCGGGTGTGAGCTATTGTGTTTCTTAGATGCATATTCTGGATATCATCAAATCCAAATGTCTAAGGAAGATGAAGAGCATACTGCCTTCATAACAGTAGATGGATTGTATTGTTATACTGTCATGCCCTTTGGTCTCAAAAATGATGCTTTAACATTTGTGCGAGCTATGTACAAAACATTTGGCGAGCTAATTAGAGACTTGGTGGATGTGTACGTCGATGACATCGTCGTGAAGATCAAGAACAAGGAGTCACTCCTTGACAATTTCAAGTTGTCTTAGGCAAGCTACACATTTTGCGCACCAAGCTAAATCCGGACAAATGTGTATTCGGGGTTAGCTCCTAGAAGCTTCTAGGTTTCTTGGTGACTCACCGAGGAATTGAAGCAAATCCGGCGAAGATCAAGGCTATAGAAGATATGCGGCCCCCAACCCGCATCAAGGATGTACAAAAGTTGACTGGATGTTTAGCTGCGCTCAGCCGGTTCATCTCAAGAATGGCAGAGTGGGCACTACCCTTCTCCAAACTCCTGAGGAAGTCCGGACCATTTCATTGGTTTGAAGAAGTAGAAAAGGCGTTTCAAGAGCTGAAACAACTCCCCACCACACTACCAATCTTGGTAGCTCCGAATGCTGGTGAGCCTTTACTGCTTTACATTTATGCAACCATCGAAGTTGTCAGCATGGTCCTAGTCGCGGAAAGACAGGATCCATGTCCAGTCCAGGAGCCCAGACCCCTCTTGGAGGGTCCGGAGTTACCTGAAGGCGTGTTTGGGTCCCAGCCCCCAGATACGGAACCTCAAGTCGAAATGCTAGGAGATCAACCTCATTCAACTTAGGGGGTTCACCTGGCTGACCAAGATGATCTGGACCCTTCTAACAAGGTACGGGTCGAACAAGAAGAAGTTTTGGACCCCTCCGGGAGGATCCAAGAAGAGCAGCATGTAGGTCCGAACTCCTCCGAGAGGGTCCGAGTCGATGGAAAAGAATCTCCAGGCCCCTCTGAGAGGGTCCGAACCATCAAGCGCCCAGTGTACTTCATCAGCGGAGTACTCCGCGATGCCAAGACGAGATACATTGAGGTGCATAAGCTGCTTTATGCAGTTCTTATTGCCTCAAGGAAGCTTCATCACTACTTTCAAGCCCACAAAATATCAGTGGTAACTTCTTTTCCACTGCGTACTATTTTGCATAACCCTAACTCTACTGGGAACATGGCAAAGTGGGCAGTGGAATTGGCCGAGTTCGATCTCGAATTCGTATCATGACAAGCAATTAAAAGTCAAGCTTTGGCTAACTTCGTGGCATAATGGACTCCTTCTCCATCAAACCCTAGGGGCCATAGTGCGCAAAAACTGAAACCCATGGTTATGGTATTCACCAAGCCTCACTGGACTCTCTACTTCGACGGCTCTATGCAGAAGCAGGGGGCCAGAGCTGGAACCCTTCTCCTGGCTCCGACTGGGGAGAAGGTTAAGTACATGGTTCACCTTGATTTCAAGGCGACCAACAATATGGCGGAGTATGAAGCTCTCATCTACGGACTCAAGGTGGCACTATCTTATGGTGTCAAATAGCTGTTGGTGAAGGGTGATTCACAACTCATGATCAAACAAGTAAAAGGTGAATGCTCCTATAACAATCCTCAACTAGCTGCTTATCTCCTTGAAGTCCAGAGGCTCCAGAAGGACTTCAAAGTCCTGGATGTCCACCATGTTCAACGTCTTCATAACGCTGAAGCTGACGGACTCTCGATGAAATCCTCAACTGGAGCTCTGGCTCCTGACGGAATCTTCATCCGGAGGTTATCAAGACCAACAACTCAGCCTGTCGAACTGAGCGAAGGGGGTGAGACCAACATCGCGAAGCTAGCAGCCCCGGTGGCCCTATTACCATGGCATCCACCAAGGGTCGTAGGTGCTGTCAGAAGCTCCGAGTAACCCAGCACGCAAGACTCAGAAGCTCAAATTAGCTCCAATGTATGGATCTCGGAGATCCGGAGCTACTTGAAAGACAATATCCTTCCTAAAGATAGTGTGTCCGCTGACCAAATTGTCAGATTGGCTAAAAGATACACGTTGGTAGAAGAGGATCTCTACCGGCGCGGTGCCAATGACATCCTAATGTGGTGCATTGCAAGGGAAGAAGGCTACAAGCTCCTCGTGGAAATCCATGGAGGCGAGTGTGGGAACCATGCTTCTTCCTGGACGCTAGTTGTAACACCCTAATTTTCATGCAGCATGCCCTACATGCACTCATATACATGTTTAACATTAACCCACATAAAGAGGAACGAGTTTAACATTGATTCGGAGCATTTAAAATTGATTTGGAACAAAACCGCACTTAAAACGCAGGAAAGTGCGGACTAGTCCGATTTTACTGAGGACTAGTCCGATTTCTCTCTGACTAAAAATGGACTTGTCCGTTTTTGCTGCGGACTAGTCCGATTTTGGCTCTGGAAAAATTCGGACTTGTCCGATTTTGTGCAGACTAGTCCGATATTCCATGAATCCTTGGAAATTTGCTAAGTCCCTGGACTTTTCCGGACTAGTCCAGTGTTCCAGCAGACTTGTCCGTTTTTCCTCTCTGTTCAAATTCGGACTTGTCCGATTTTTGGCCAGACTTGTCCGATTTTCTCTCTGGACGACTTCGAACTAGTCCGGTCCTATTCGGACTTGTCCGATATTTCGTGACTCCGAATTGATGTTTTGTTTTACGACTTGTTTCTTGGGTTTCACGTTAAGTGGGCCTAGGGACGTTGTGCCTAACTTTTTTAGAGCCCATGTGGGACTCTAAATCGGCCTCTACTCACCCCAAAACTCGAAATCCATCTAACCCTAGCCTCCACCTCTATATAAACAACCCCACCCCTTGGTGTGACATCTATTTGCCACTTTTCCACCCACCCAAACACTAGTTCGTGGGGAGCCACCATCAAGGAGGGAGGAGAAGATCCCAAGCAAGAAGAAGAAGAGGAGGAAACGAAAGAGGATCAAGATCTCCACCAAGTTTCGTCCTTCATCACCATGTTCATCACCAACCCTAGATCATCAAGATCCAAGTGTTACCTCCAAGTTTCTTGGTTCATTGGAGTTCTAAACACCTGGTATACCTTCTATTCTCTTTTCCTTACGAGAATTCAACCCTCTAATCTCCGAATTTACGTCGATCTAGAAAACCCTAATCTGCCGATCTCGTCAAGTGCGGACTTGTCCGGTCCCTAGCGGACTAGTCCGATCTTCCTGGTTAAATTGTGTTGAATTAATTCTAAAATTTGATCTAACCGAATCCAAACCTGTATAAACTTGTTAAAAGCTATTAGAACTAGTTAGTTAACATTAAAAGCAATCAAGTAACAAGTTCTACCTTGCATTTGCATCAATCATGCATGTCATGTCATATTGAGTAATATTTGTGCACTCTTTGATTGTGTTTCTTGTCTTGTATGTTTATTGTGTGGATTAGACGGATTTGGGCTAGAAAGTGCCACGGAGGATCTACAGCACCAGGAGTTTGAAGGCTTTGACCCTAATCAACAGCAAGAGCAAGGCAAGTGTCCTTGAAGCATATTGATCCTGTTTTTAAATAAATGTTTTGTTTGCAAACTGCATGCTGTGTCAATTTGATGGGAATCCTATGGTAGGAAGTTTACTAGTTTGTTAACCACCCTTGTCACCTGGAACTTATGGTAGAGAGTCGGGAAGGGTTTTTACCTTTTTGCTTCGCTTAATTAATTGGGATGGAAAACAACACTACACATTTAATTATGTATTAATGATATTCTTGTTAATGTGATCTGGTCGATACGTTATGGTAATGGGTGATCTAAGCAAGCCTGGAATGTGGATGGGTTGGATGTTATGGTAGTTTGCTTGCTTTTGATCTAAGGACCGGTTCATGCGAGAATAAGCCATGACTACAGTGCCACCACGAGGCCAAGTATGAGTGCGGCGTAGCTGATTAATTAGGGCTTTGCTCGTGCTGTTTGGACCATTGTGGATGCTCGGGGAAGGGGTAGTCGGATTGGGTTTGTTGATGATTGGTGGGACTACCCTGGGATCCGAATGTCTCAAGAGGGGGCCCTTGGTTGAAGATGTGCTCAGTTGGAGGCATCGCCACCGGTGAAACCTCAGTGGGGTCTGAATAGGCTAGTAATCCCTTTGTAAAGGCTATTTTGTGATCTCTTGGCCATACACCAAAGGAAGTGTATTTGGCATAAGGGAGGTTCTTTAGTCGCCAACGGGTGATGGAATCACAAACACGTGGGTAAAGTGGTACAAACTCTGCAGAGTTAACTAAAACTATCATGATAGCCGTGCTCCCAGTTATGAGCACCTGGACAACTTCCATGATTAAAGGGAAATTGGAATTTGGGATGGTTATGGTTTGGTAATGGTTATGGATGGTTATGGATTAATTTCTGGTATTGAATATGGTTATTGACGATGGTGAAATCTGGAATTATTGATGATGGTAGTGAATTCAGATTGGTATTATGGTATTACTTATGATTATGATGGGTTTACTTCACATACATATAATATATATATATATTGCTTTTCAAATGTTTTACTGTACTTCTCAGCACTTTGCCATTATTATTGTCGTCATTTGAATCAGCCACATGTCATACTTTCCACACTTGCTGAGTACGACATGTACTCACTCTTGCAATCCCCCCCAACAGTTGCAGGTCAGGATTGGGAGTTTAATGGCGATAATGCGGAGTTCTAGGCCGTGTCTACCGTCAGCTTTGCCTGTGGTGTTGATTGGAGCTGCGCATATATACCCTATCGCTTATGCTGCTTAGTTGCTTAGTTTGCTTAATTAGTTTATTTCCGCTACATTAGTTGAACTTGTCATTAATATTCATTAGAGCTTGTATTCGAGGATAATATGGTTTGTGTAATAAAATTTGATAATTAATCTTGTTCTGTGGTAATTTTCTGTATACTCTTTTGTGATTGCACTCGTGTATGTGTGTTGAACATCCTGGGCACACATATACGTTAGCTTGGTTCAGTTTTCGGAACCGGGCGTCACAGATTGGTATCAGAGCCACAGGTTGACCGTAGGATGCAGCCTAGATAGAATGGACACTTTAGAGCACATAGGAGCACTCAGGAATCGATGTGTTTTTGCTTAGTGTGCTGTTTGCTATATATATATTGTTTGCTTGTGTGCTTAATAGAGGATTTTGGGATGCTTTAGCATTGCCATGTCCACCTAGGCCAGTATAGCTAGTTGGTTAGCTTCATATCCCTTAATGCATATAGTTGGGGACGTTCTCTAATTCTTACCTATTGCTTTTCTTCAGATGGTGAGGACTCGCAACCAGAGGGACGACAATGATGAGGAGGAGAACAATGGAGTGCCTCAAAACAACAATGGGCAAGGATCTACTCAGGGAGGTATCAACATCGAGCAGCTATTGGCCATGCAGAACCAGCTCATGCAGACCATGATACAGACTATGGGACAGCTGCAGGCTGGCAATATCAACAATCAACCCCACATGCCTCCACCGCCACCCCAGCCTCCTCATAACCGGTTGGGAGAGTTTATGAGGACTAGGCCGCCAACCTTTGCTCAAGCCGCTGACCCTATGGATGCGGTTGATTGGCTCAAGTCCGTGGAGAAGAAGCTAGCTATTGTCCAATGTAGTGACCGGGAGAAGGTGCTATTTGCTTCTCATCAACTAGTTGGAGCAGCTGCGGATTGGTGGGATGCTTATTGCAATGCTCATGAGAACCAAGAAAGAATCACTTGGGCCGTATTCAAGGAGAATTTTTGTTCTCATTATGTGCCCGAGGGAGTTATGATCTTGAAGAGGCAAGAATTTGAGAATTTAAGGCAAGGAATATCAAGCGTGAGTGAATATCTCAATAAATTCACTCAACTCTCAAGGTATGCGCCTGAGGATGTTAGTCGGGACAACCGGAAGCAATACTTGTTCATGAGGGGCTTGAACAATGAGATCCAAGTGCAACTACTCAACTGCGATTATGCCAATTTTCAGAAACTTGTGGACAAAGCAATTATGGTTGAGAACAAGATCCGTGAGATGGAGCAAGAAATCAAGAGGA
Source organism: Tuctoria greenei (assembly GCA_036927565.1). Classification (NCBI taxonomy): domain Eukaryota; kingdom Viridiplantae; phylum Streptophyta; class Magnoliopsida; order Poales; family Poaceae; genus Tuctoria; species Tuctoria greenei. The sequence goes on from JAYESD010000010.1 coordinate 57,584,852, forward strand.
AGGTGCCGTATCAAGGACAGCAACAAGGAAGTAATGTGCACCCTCGCCTTGCACCACCCAATGCGCCTCATTACAGTTCCTCTATTCCTGCTCAGCGCCCTGGTTATGCCCACGCCCAACTCAGTTCGTGCAGCAACACCCTGTCATTCAAGCACCTAGGCCTCCGATGCCTTATGCACCTCGTGCTGATTTTCCTGGAGCCAATGTTCAAAACCAAACTCGTCCCAATAATTCTGGTGGAGTTAGGAAGTGTTATACTTGTGGAGAAGCTGGACACTTTGCGCATCAATGTCCTAAGTCGGGCCTTGGTCAAGGAAGCAATGCACCGAGGCAAAACCCAAGACCTAATGGAGGACAACCACAAGGAAGCCGTGGACAGCAGAATTTTGCTCGTGGCAACGTGAACCATGTCACTACGGAGGATGCTCAACAAGCGGATGATGTGGTCATTGGTATGTTTCTCGCCAACTCCAACCCCGCGACTATGTTATTTGATTCTGGAGCATCGCATTCATTCATTGCATCGAAGTATGTTGCCAAGTATAGTTTGCCTATCTCTCATATGAAGTTTACTCTGTTGGTTAAGTCTCCTGGAGGAGAGATGAGGACAAATATAGTATGTCCAAAAGTAAGCCTTAGAATAAGGGGGGTAGACTTCTCCGCCAACCTCATAGTTTTGGATTCTCAAGGATTGGACATTATACTTGGTATGGACTGGTTGAGGAAGCACAATGAAGTTATTGAGTGTGCCACAAAGATGGTGAAGTTGACTAATGAGGAAGGGATCACCGTAGAATTTGAAGCATCTCAAACTGCACCGAAGCAATTGGAGCTGAATCATATGGACGGTGCCGCAATTGAGGAGATTCCGGTAGTGTGTGAATTTTTGGATGTGTTTCCAGATGAGTTGCCAGGTATGCCACCTGATCGAGACATTGAGTTTGTTATTGATTTATTACCTGGAACTGCACCTATAGCTAAGAGGCCGTATAGGATGCCTCCTATGGAATTAGCAGAGCTCAAGAAGCAAATTCAAGAGCAATTAGAGAAGGGTTTTATTCGCCCAAGCTCTTCACCTTGGGGAGCGCCCGTTCTATTTGTGGACAAGAACGATGGATCCCAAAGGATGTGCGTGGATTACCGAGCTCTCAACGAGGTAACAATCAAGAACATGTACACCTTTCCCCGCATAGAAGACTTGTTTGATCAGATGAAGGGTGCTTGTGTCTTCTCTAAGATTGATTTGAGGTCGGGATACTTTCAAATGAAGATTAGACCATCGAACATACCCAAGACAGCTTTTAGGACACGGTATGGATCTTATGAGTACACCGTGATGTCTTTTGGATTGACAAATGCGCCTGCCTAATTTATGTACCTCATGAATAAGGTCTTCATGGAGTACTTGGATAAGTTTGTCGTGGTGTTCATTGATGATATTATGATCTACTCAAAGGATGAGAAGGAACATAAGGAACACTTGGGGCTTACATTGCAGAAGCTACGAGAACACCAATTGTATGCCAAGTTCAGTAAATGTCAATTCTGGTTACGGGAAGTTTCTTTCTTAGGCCACATTATTTCCGGAGGAGGAGTATCAGTTGACCCAGGGAAGGTGAGAGATGTGCTTAAGTGGGAACCGCCACAGAACGTTAAGGAAATAAGGAGTTTTCTTTGGATGGCTGGATATTACCGTCGGTTTATCAAGGATTTTTCCAAGATAGCCAAGCCTATGACGGAGTTGCTAATGAAGGGAAAGGCGTTCCAATGGACTGAAGCTTGTCAAAACAGTTTTGAGGAGTTGAAGAAAAGGTTGACAACAGCCCCAGTTTTGGTATTGCCGGATGTAAGCAAGAGTTTCGACATCTATTGTGATGCATCGAGACAAGGACTTGGGTGTGTATTGATGCAAGAAGGTCAAGTGGTCGCCTATGCGTCAAGACAATTGAAGATACATGAGCAGAATTACCCAACACATGATTTAGAACTTGCAGCTGTGGTACATGCATTGAAGATTTGGAGACACTATATTCTCGGACATAGGTGTGAAATTTATACGGATCACAAGAGTCTTAAGTATATTTTCACACAGACAGATCTGAATTTGAGGCAACGAAGATGGTTGGAGCTCATCAAGGATTATGATGTTGGAATCAACTATCATCCGGGAAAAGCCAATGTAGTGGCCGATGCTTTGAGTAGAAAAGGAGTAAGTCATCAACTCACGGTTCGAGAGTTACCATCCGAGTTATGTAAGGAGTTTGAACGGTTGAACCTCGGGTTTGTAAATGAGATGGAGATGATGGAGTTAAACCCAACCTTGGAGCAAGAAATTCGAGAAGCACAAACCACGGATGAGGAGATCAAGGAAATCAAGGAAAGAATCGAAGAAGGGAGAGAATTCAGATTTGATGAAGACGAACATGGTACCTTATGGCTTGGAAAGAGGATCGTTGTGCCTAATGTAAAGCATATTCGGGAGACAATATTTAAGGAGGCACATGACTCGCCGTACTCAATTCATCCCGGGTGTACAAAGATGTACAAGGACTCGAAGACATGCTATTGGTGGGCCAGCATGAAAAAGGACATAGCCGAATATGTCGCATTGTGTGATGTGTGCCAACGAGTTAAAGCAGAACACCAAAGGCCAGCTGGATTATTGCAACAGTTGAAGATTCCGGAATGGAAGTGGGAAGAAATTGGAATGGACTTCATAGTTGGGTTACCACGTACTCAGTCCGGGTATGACTCAATTTGGGTAATTGTGGATCGCTTAACCAAGTCAGCTCATTTTGTCCCTGTGAAGACCAAGTATACAGCTGCACGATTGGCCGAAATATACATGGAGCATATTGTGTGTCGACATGGAGTCCCTAAGAAGATAGTCTCGGATAGAGGTTCTCAATTTACCTCCATATTTTGGCAAAAATTGCATGAAGCTTTGGGAACGATGTTGAATTTGAGTTCAGCATATCATCCTCAAACGGATGGACAAACCGAGAGGACCAATCAGATTTTGGAGGACGTGTTAAGAGCTTGTGCTTTAAAGCATGGGAAAAGTTGGGACAAAAGCTTGCCATACGCGGAATTTTCATACAACAATAGTTACCAAGCAAGCTTGAAAATGTCACCATATGAAGCGCTTTATGGGAGGAAGTGTAGGACACCTTTATTCTGGAATGAGGCAGGAGAAACTCAAGTATTTGGTCCGAATGTTTTGCAAGAAACCGAAAAGAAAGTCCAGATAATTCGTGAAAACTTGAGGGCTGCCCAATCAAGACCAAAAGGCTATGCGGATAATAGGAGAAGGGAATTAGCCTTTGAAGTGGGAGATTTTGTTTACCTCAAGGTGTCACCAATGAGGGGTCATAAGAGGTTTAACATAAGGGGCAAGCTCGCACCTCGTTATATTGGACCATTCAAGGATTTGGACAAAAGAGGAGAAGTAGCGTATAAGTTGGAGATGCCAGCTCATCTTTCAGATGTACATGATGTCTTTCATGTTTCCCAGCTCAAGAAGTGTTTGAGAGTACCGGAAGAACAAGTGCCAATGGAAGAATTGGAACTAGAGGAAGATTTGACGTATGCCGAGCAACCGGTCAAAATCTTGGAAACTAAGGAGAGGGTCACAAGGAACAAAGTCATTAGATGGTGTAAAGTTCAATGGAAGCACCACACCGAAAAAGAAGCGACGTGGGAATTGGAGGATGATCTCAAGAAGGAATTTCCCTATCTCTTCTCTTCCGCGTCGAATCTCGAGGGCGAGATTCATTTTAAGGGGGGGGTAGGTTTATAACACCCTAATTTTCATGCATCATGCCCTACATGCACTCATATACATGTTTAACATTAACCCACATAAAGAGGAACGAGTTTAACATTGATTCGGAGCATTTAAAATTGATTTGGAGCAAAACCGCACTTAAAACGCAGGAAAGTGCGGACTAGTCCGATTTTACTGAGGACTAGTCCGATTTCTCTCTGACTAAAAACGGACTTGTCCGTTTTTGCTGCGGACTAGTCCGATTTTGGCTCTGGAAAAATTCGGACTTGTCCGATTTTGTGCGGACTAGTCCGATATTCCATGAATCCTTGGAAATTTGCTAAGTCCCTGGACTTTTCCGGACTGGTCCGGTGTTCCAGCGGACTTGTCCGTTTTTCCTCTCTGTTCAAATTCGGACTTGTCCGATTTTTGGCCAGACTTGTCCGATTTTCTCTCTGGACGACTTTGAACTAGTCCGATCCTGTCCGGACTTGTCCGATATTTCGTGACTCCGAATTGATGTTTTGTTTTACGACTTGTTTCTTGGGTTTCACGTTAAGTGGGCCTAGGGACGTTGTGCCTAACTTTTTTAGAGCCCATGTGGGACTCTAAATCGGCCTCTACTCACCCCAAAACTCGAAATCCATCTAACCCTAGCCTCCACCTCTATATAAACAACCCCACCCCTTGGTTTGACATCTATTTGCCACTTTTCCACCCACCCAAACCCTAGTTCGTGGGGAGCCACCATCAAGGAGGGAGGAGAAGATCCCAAGCAAGAAGAAGAAGAGGAGGAAACGAAAGAGGATCAAGATCTCCACCAAGTTTCGTCCTTCATCACCAAGTTCATCACCAACCCTAGATCATCAAGATCCAAGTGTTACCTCCAAGTTTCTTGGTTCATTGGAGTTCTAAACACCTGGTATACCTTCTATTCTCTTTTCCTTACGAGAATTCGACCCCTAATCTCCGAATTTACGTCGATCTAGAAAACCCTAATCTGCCGATCTCGTCAAGTGCGGACTTGTCCAGTCCCTAGCGGACTAGTCCGATCTTCCTGGTTAAATTGTGTTGAATTAATTCTAAAATTTGATCTAACCGAATCCAAACCTGTATAAACTTGTTAAAAGCTATTAGAACTAGTTAGTTAACATTAAAAGCAATCAAGTAACAAGTTCTACCTTGCATTTGCATCAATCATGCATGTCATGTCATATTGAGTAATATTTGTGCACTCTTTGATTGTGTTTCTTGTCTTGTATGTTTATTGTGTGGATTAGACGGATTTGCGCTAGAAAGTGCCGCGGAGGATCTACAGCACCAGGAGTTTGAAGGCTTTGACCCTAATCAACAGCAAGAGCAAGGCAAGTGTCCTTGAAGCATATTGATTCTGTTTTTAAATAAATGTTTTGTTTGCAAACTGCATGCTGTGTCAATTTGATGGGAATCCTATGGTAGGAAGTTTACTAGTTTGTTGACCACCCTTGTCACCTGGAATTTATGGTAGAGAGTCGGGAAGGGTTTTTACCTTTTTGCTTCGCTTAATTAATTGGGATGGAAAACAACACTACACATTTAATTATGTATTAATGATATTCTTGTTAATGTGATCTGGTCGATACGTTATGGTAACGGGTGATCTAAGCAAGCTTGGAATGTGGATGGGTTGGATGTTATGGTAGTTTGCTTGCTTTAGATCTAAGGACCGATTCATGCGAGAATAAGCCAGGACTACAGTGCCACCACGAGGCCAAGTATGGGTGCGGCGTAGCTGATTAATTAGGGCTTTGCTCGTGCTGTTTGGACCATTGTGGATGCTCGGGGAAGGGGTAGTCGGATTGGGTTTGTTGATGATTGGTGGGACTACCCTGGGATCCGAATGTCTCAAGAGGGGGCCCTTGGTTGAAGATGTGCTCAGTTGGAGGCATCGCCACCGGTGAAACCTCAGTGGGGTCTGAATAGGCTAGTAATCCCTTTGTAAAGGCTATTTTGTGATCTCTTGGCCATACACCAAAGGAAGTGTATTTGGCATAAGGGAGGTTCTTTAGTCGCCAACGGGTGATGGAATCACAAACACGTGGGTAAAGTGGTACAAACTCTGCAGAGTTAACTAAAACTATCATGATAGCCGTGCTCCCGGTTATGAGCACCTGGACAACTTCCATGATTAGAGGGAAATTGGAATTTGGGATGGTTATGGTTTGGTAATGGTTATGGATGGTTATGGATTAATTTCTGGTATTGAATATGGTTATTGACGATGGTGAAATCTGGAATTATTGATGATGGTAGTGAATTCAGATTGGTATTATGGTATTACTTATGATTATGATGGGTTTACTTCACATACATATAATATATATATATATATATTGCTTTTCAAATGTTTTACTGTACTTTTCAGCACTTTGCCATTATTATTGTCGTCATTTGAATCAGCCACATGTCATACTTTCCACACTTGCTGAGTACGACATGTACTCACTCTTGCAATCCCCCCAACAGTTGCAGGTCAGGATTGGGAGTTTAATGGCGATAATGCGGAGTTCTAGGCCGTGTCTACCGTCAGCTTTGCCTGTGGTGTTGATTGGAGCTGCGCATATATACCCTATCGCTTATGCTGCTTAGTTGCTTAGTTTGCTTAATTAGTTTATTTCCACTACATTAGTTGAACTTGTCATTAATATTCATTAGAGCTTGTATTCGAGGATAATATGGTTTGTGTAATAAAATTTGATAATTAATCTTGTTCTGTGGTAATTTTCTGTATACTCTTTTGTGATTGCACTCGTGTATGTGTGTTGAACATCCTGGGCACACATATACGTTAGCTTGGTTCAGTTTTCGGAACCGGGCGTCACAGATTGGTATCAGAGCCACAGGTTGACCGTAGGATGCAGCCTAGATAGAATGGACACTTTAGAGCACATAGGAGCACTCAGGAATCGATGTGTTTTTGCTTAGTGTGCTGTTTGCTATATATATATTGTTTGCTTGTGTGCTTAATAGAGGATTTTGGGATGCTTTAGCATTGCCATGTCCACCTAGGCCAGTATAGCTAGTTGGTTAGCTTCATATCCCTTAATGCATATAGTTGGGGACGTTCTCTAATTCTTACCTATTGCTTTTCTTCAGATGGTGAGGACTCGCAACCAGAGGGACGACAATGATGAGGAGGAGAACAATGGAGTGCCTCAAAACAACAATGGGCAAGGATCTACTCAGGGAGGTATCAACATCGAGCAGCTATTGGCCATGCAGAACCAGCTCATGCAGACCATGATACAGACTATGGGACAGCTGCAGGCTGGCAATATCAACAATCAACCCCACATGCCTCCACCGCCACCCCCGCCTCCTCATAACCGGTTGGGAGAGTTTATGAGGACTAGGCCGCCAACCTTTGCTCAAGCCGCTGACCCTATGGATGCGGTTGATTGGCTCAAGTCCGTGGAGAAGAAGCTAGCTATTGTCCAATGTAGTGACCGGGAGAAGGTGCTATTTGCTTCTCATCAACTAGTTGGAGCAGCTGCGGATTGGTGGGATGCTTATTGCAATGCTCATGAGAACCAAGAAAGAATGACTTGGGCCGTATTCAAGGAGCATTTTTGTTCTCATTATGTGCCCGAGGGAGTTATGATCTTGAAGAGGCAAGAATTTGAGAATTTAAGGCAAGGAATATCAAGCGTGAGTGAATATCTCAATAAATTCACTCAACTCTCAAGGTATGCGCCTGAGGATGTTAGTCGGGACAACTGGAAGCAATACTTGTTCATGAGGGGCTTGAACAATGAGATCCAAGTGCAACTACTCAACTGCGATTATGCCAATTTTCAGAAACTTGTGGACAAAGCAATTGTGGTTGAGAACAAGATCCGTGAGATGGAGCAAGAAATCAAGAGGAAGGTGCCGTATCAAGGACAGCAACAAGGAAGTAATGTGCGCCCTCGCCTTGCACCACCCAATGCGCCTCATTACAGTTCCTCTATTCCTGCTCAGCGCCCTGGTTATGCCCACGCCCAACTCAGTTCGTGCAGCAACACCCTGTCATGCAAGCACCTAGGCCTCCGATGCCTTATGCACCTCGTGCTGATTTTCCTGGAGCCAATGTTCAAAACCAAACTCGTCTCAATAGATCTGGTGGAGTTAGGAAGTGTTATACTTGTGGAGAAGCTGGACACTTTGCGCATCAATGTCCTAAGTCGGGCCTTGGTCAAGGAATCAATGCACCGAGGCAAAACCCAAGACCTAATGGAGGACAACCACAAGGAAGCCGTGGACAGCAGAATTTTGCTCGTGGCAACGTGAACCATGTCTCTACGGAGGATGCTCAACAAGCGGATGATGTGGTCATTGGTATGTTTCTCGCCAACTCCAACCCCGCGACTATGTTATTTGATTCTGGAGCATCGCATTCATTCATTGCATCGAAGTATGTTGCCAAGTATAGTTTGCCTATCTCTCATATGAAGTTTACTCTGTTGGTTAAGTCTCCTGGAGGAGAGATGAGGACAAATATAGTATGTCCAAAAGTAAGCCTTAGAATAAGGGGGGTAGACTTCTCCGCCAACCTCATAGTTTTGGATTCTCAAGGATTGGACATTATACTTGGTATGGACTGGTTGAGGAAGCACAATGGAGTTATTGAGTGTGCCACAAAGATGGTGAAGTTGACTAATGAGGAAGGGATCACCGTAGAATTTGAAGCATCTCAAACTGCACCGAAGCAATTGAGCTGAATCATATGGACGGTGCCGCAATTGAGGAGATTCCGGTAGTGTGTGAATTTTTGGATGTGTTTCCAGATGAGTTGCCAGGTATGCCACCTGATCGAGACATTGAGTTTGTTATTGATTTATTACCTGGAACTGCACCTATAGCTAAGAGGCCGTATAGGATGCCTCCTATGGAATTAGCAGAGCTCAAGAAGCAAATTCAAGAGCAATTAGAGAAGGGTTTTATTCGCCCAAGCTCTTCACCTTGGGGAGCGCCCGTTCTATTTGTGGACAAGAAGGATGGATCCCAATGGATGTGCGTGGATTACCGAGCTCTCAACGAGGTAACAATCAAGAACAAGTACACCTTTCCCCGCATAGAAGACTTGTTTGATCAGATGAAGGGTGCTTGTGTCTTCTCTAAGATTGATTTGAGGTCGGGATACTTTCAAATGAAGATTAGACCATCGGACATACCCAAGACAGCTTTTAGGACACGGTATGGATCTTATGAGTACACCGTGATGTCTTTTGGATTGACAAATGCGCCTGCCTAGTTTATGTACCTCATGAATAAGCTCTTCATGGAGTACTTGGATAAGTTTGTCGTGGTGTTCATTGATGATATTATGATCTACTCAAAGGATGAGAAGGAACATAAGGAACACTTGGGGCTTACATTGCAGAAGCTACGAGAACACCAATTGTATGCCAAGTTCAGTAAATGTCAATTCTGGTTACGGGAAGTTTCTTTCTTAGGCCACATTATTTCCGGAGGAGGAGTATCAGTTGACCCAGGGAAGGTGAGAGATGTGCTTAAGTGGGAACCGCCACAGAACGTTAAGGAAATAAGGAGTTTTCTTAGGATGGCTGGATATTACCGTCGGTTTATCAAGGATTTTTCCAAGATAGCCAAGCCTATGGCGGAGTTGCTAATGAAGGGAAAGGCGTTCCAATGGACTGAAGCTTGTCAAAACAGTTTTGAGGAGTTGAAGAAAAGGTTGACAACAACCCCAGTTTTGGTATTGCCGGATGTAAGCAAGAGTTTCTACATCTATTGTGATGCATCGAGACAAAGACTTGGGTGTGTATTGATGCAAGAAGGTCAAGTGGTCGCCTATGCGTCAAGACAATTGAAGATACATGAGAAGAATTACCCAACACATGATTTAGAACTTGCAGCTGTGGTACATGCATTGAAGATTTGGAGACACTATATTCTCGGACATAGGTGTGAAATTTATACGGATCACAAGAGTCTTAAGTATATTTTCACACAGATAGATCTGAATTTGAGGCAACGAAGATGGTTGGAGCTCATCAAGGATTATGATGTTGGAATCAACTATCATACGGGAAAAGCCAATGTAGTGGCCGATGCTTTGAGTAGAAAAGGAGTAAGTCATCAACTCACGGTTCGAGAGTTACCATCCGAGTTATGTAAGGAGTTTGAACGGTTGAACCTCGGGTTTGTAAATGAGATGGAGATGATGGAGTTAAACCCAACCTTGGAGCAAGAAATTCGAGAAGCACAAACCACGGATGAGGAGATCAAGGAAATCAAGGAAAGAATCGAAGAAGGGAGAGAATTCAGATTTGATGAAGACGAACATGGTACCTTATGGCTTGGAAAGAGGATCGTTGTGCCTAATGTAAAGCATATTCGGGAGACAATATTTAAGGAGGCACATGACTCGCCGTACTCAATTCATCCCGGGTGTACAAAGATGTACAAGGACTCGAAGACATGCTATTGGTGGGCCAGCATGAAAAAGGACATAGCCGAATATGTCGCATTGTGTGATGTGTGCCAACGAGTTAAAGCAGAACACCAAAGGCCAGCTGGATTATTGCAACAGTTGAAGATTCCGGAATGGAAGTGGGAAGAAATTGGAATGGACTTCATAGTTGGGTTACCACGTACTCAGTCCGGGTATGACTCAATTTGGGTAATTGTGGATCGCTTAACCAAGTCAGCTCATTTTGTCCCTGTGAAGACCAAGTATACAGCTGCACGATTGGCCGAAATATACATGGAGCATATTGTGTGTCGACATGGAATCCCTAAGAAGATAGTCTCGGATAGAGGTTCTCAATTTACCTCCAGATTTTGGCAAAAATTGCATGAAGCTTTGGGAACGATGTTGAATTTGAGTTCAGCATATCATCCTCAAACGGATGGACAAACCGAGAGGACCAATCAGATTTTGGAGGACGTGTTAAGAGCTTGTGCTTTAAAGCATGGGAAAAGTTGGGACAAAAGCTTGCCATACGCGAAATTTTCATACAACAATAGTTACCAAGCAAGCTTGAAAATGTCACCATATGAAGCGCTTTATGGGAGGAAGTGTAGGACACCTTTATTCTGGAATGAGGCAGGAGAAACTCAAGTATTTGGTCTGAATGTGTTGCAAGAAACCGAAAAGCAAGTCCAGATAATTCGTGAAAACTTGAGGGCTGCCCAATCAAGACAAAAAGGCTCTGCGGATAATTGGAGAAAGGAATTAGCCTTTGAAGTGGGAGATTTTGTTTACCTCAAGGTGTCACCAATGAGGGGCCATAAGAGGTTTAACATAAGGGGCAAGCTCGCACCTCGTTATATTGGACCATTCAAGATTTTGGACAAAAGAGGAGAAGTAGCGTATAAGTTGGAGATGCCAGCTCATCTTTCAGATGTACATGATGTCTTTCATGTTTCCCAGCTCAAGAAGTGTTTGAGAGTACCGGAAGAACAAGTGCCAATGGAAGAATTGGAACTAGAGGAAGATTTGACGTATGCCGAGCAACCGGTCAAAATCTTGGAAACTAAGGAGAGGGTCACAAGGAACAAAGTCATTAGATGGTGTAAAGTTCAATGGAAGCACCACACCGAAAAAGAAGCGACGTGGGAATTGGAGGATGATCTCAAGAAGGAATTTCCCTATCTCTTCTCTTCCGCATCGAATCTCGAGGGCGAGATTCATTTTAAGGGGGGGTAGGTTTGTAACACCCTAATTTTCATGCATCATGCCCTACATGCACTCATATACATGTTTAACATTAACCCACATAAAGAGGAACGAGTTTAACATTGATTCGGAGCATTTAAAATTGATTTGGAGCAAAGCCGCACTTAAAGCGCAGGAAAGTGCGGACTAGTCCGATTTTACTGAGGACTAGTCCGATTTCTCTCTGACTAAAAACGGACTTGTCCATTTTTGCTGCGGACTAGTCCGATTTTGGCTCTGGAAAAATTCGGACTTGTCCGATTTTGTGCGGACTAGTCCGATATTCCATGAATCCTTGGAAATTTGCTAAGTCCCTGGACTTTTCCGGACTAGTCTAGTGTTCCAGCGGACTTGTCCGTTTTTCCTCTCTGTTCAAATTTGGACTTGTCCGATTTTTGGCCAGACTTGTCCGATTTTCTCTCTGGACGACTTCGAACTAGTCCGGTCCTGTCCGGACTTGTCCGATATTTCGTGACTCCGAATTGATCTTTTGTTTTACGACTTGTTTCTTGGGTTTCACGTTAATTGGGCCTAGGGACGTTGTGCCTAACTTTTTTAGAGCCCATGTGGGACACTAAATCGGCCTCTACTCACCCCAAAACTCGAAATCCATCTAACCCTAGCCTCCACCTCTATATAAACAACCCCACCCCTTGGTTTGACATCTATTTGCCACTTTTCCACCCACCCAAACCCTAGTTCGTGGGGAGCCACCATCAAGGAGGGAGGAGAAGATCCCAAGCAAGAAGAAGAAGAGGAGGAAACGAAAGAGGATCAAGATCTCCACCAAGTTTCGTCCTTCATCACCAAGTTCATCACCAACCCTAGATCATCAAGATCCAAGTGTTACCTCCAAGTTTCTTGGTTCATTGGAGTTCTAAACACCTGGTATACCTTATATTCTCTTTCCCTTACGATAATTCAACCCCTAATCTCCGAATTTACGTCGATCTAGAAAACCCTAATCTGCCGATCTCGTCAAGTGCGGACTTGTCCGGTCCCTAGCGGACTAGTCCGATCTTCCTGGTTAAATTGTGTTGAATTAATTCTAAAATTTGATCTAATCGAATCCAAACCTGTATAAACTTGTTAAAAGCTATTAGAACTAGTTAGTTAACATTAAAAGCAATCAAGTAACAAGTTCTACCTTGCATTTGCATCAATCATGCATGTCATGTCATATTGAGTAATATTTGTGCACTCTTTGATTGTGTTTCTTGTCTTGTATGTTTATTGTGTGGATTAGACGGATTTGCGCTAGAAAGTGCCGCGGAGGATCTACAACACCAGGAGTTTGAAGGCTTTGACCCTAATCAACAGCAAGAGCAAGGCAAGTGTCCTTGAAGCATATTGATCCTGTTTTAAAATAAATGTTTTGTTTGCAAACTGCATGCTGTGTCAATTTTATGGGAATCCTATGGTAGGAAGTTTACTAGTTTTGTTGACCACCCTTGTCACCTGGAATTTATGGTAGAGAGTCGGGAAGGGTTTTTACCTTTTTGCTTCGCTTAATTAATTGTGATGGAAAACAACACTACACATTTAATTATGTATTAATGATATTCTTGTTAATGTGATCTGGTCGATACGGTATGGTAATGGGTGATCTAAGCAAGCCTGGAATGTGGATGGGTTGGATGTTATGGTGGTTTGCTTGCTTTAGATCTAAGGACTGGTTCATGCGAGAATAAGCCAGGACTACAGTGCCACCACGAGGCCAAGTATGGGTGCGGCGTAGCTGATTTATTTTGGCTTTGCTCGTGCTGTTTGGACCATTGTGGATGCTCGGGGAAGGGGTAGTCGGATTGGGTTTGTTGATGATCGGTGGGACTACCCTGGGATCCGAATGGCTCAAGAGGGGGCCCTTGGTTGAAGATGTGCTCAGTTGGAGGCATCGCCACCGGTGAAACCTTAGTGGGGTCTGAATAGGCTAGTAATCCCTTTGTAAAGGCTATTTTGTGATCTCTTGGCCATACACCAAAGGAAGTGTATTTGGCATAAGGGAGGTTCTTTAGTCGCCGACGGGTGATGGAATCACAAACACGTGGGTAAAGTGGTACAAACTCTGCAGAGTTAACTAAAACTATCATGATAGCCGTGCTCCTGATTATGAGCACCTGGACAACTTCCATGATTAGAGGGAAATTGGAATTTGGGATGGTTATGGTTTGGTAATGGTTATGGATGGTTATGGATTAATTTCTGGTATTGAATATGGTTATTGACGATGGTGAAATCTGGAATTATTGATGATGGTAGTGAATTCAGATTGGTATTATGGTATTACTTATGATTATGATGGGTTTACTTCACATACATATAATATATATATATATATATATATATATATATATATGTATATTGCTTTTCAAATGTTTTACTGTACTTTTCAGCACTTTGCCATTATTATTGTCATCATTTTAATCAGCCACATGTCATACTTTCCACACTTGCTGAGTACGACATGTACTCACTCTTGCAATCCCCCCCAACAGTTGCAGGTCAGGATTGGGAGTTTAATGGCGATAATGCGGAGTTCTAGGCCGTGTCTACCGTCAACTTTGCCTGTGGTGTTGATTGGAGCTGCGCATATATACCCTATCGCTTATGCTGCTTAGTTGCTTAGTTTGCTTAATTAGTTTATTTCCGCTGCATTAGTTGAAATTGTCATTAATATTCATTAGAGCTTGTATTCGAGGATAATATGGTTTGTGTAATAAAATTTGATAATTAATCTTGTTCTATGGTAATTTTCTATATACTCTTTTGTGATTGCACTTGTGTATGTGTGTTGAACATCCTGGGCACACATATACGTTAGCTTGGTTCAGTTTTCGGAACCGGGCGTCACACTAGTTGGTAAAGCCTTCCTACATGGATTTTAATGGCCTACAACACTCTAGGATGCGGTTGAGCTAGTGAAAAAATGTGAAGCGTGCCAATTCCATGCAAAGCAAATTCACACGCCGACACAACCACTACAAATGATACCTCCTACATGGCCATTTGCTGTGTGTGGCATGGACATCTTGGGACCATTCCCAAAAGCCGTTGGAGGTTACATATTCCTATATGTCGCCATCGATAAGTTCAACAAGTGGTCTAAGGCAACTCCAGTTGTGACAATCAACAAGCAATCAGCAATCAAGTTCTCGAAGTCCATTATATGCAGATTTGGAGTTCCAAACAAAGTCATAACTGACAACGAAACTCAATTCACAAGTGTCGCATTTCAAGAATATTGCGAAGACTTCGGCATTCAACTTAGTTACGCCTTAGTAGCTCACCCAACAAGCAATGGCCAAGCCGAGGGAGCAAATGCAGAAATATTAAAAGGACCCAAGATGTGCACATATGAGCGCCTAAAAAAGCATGGAGCCAATTGGATTGAGGAGCTTCCGTCCACATTGTGGGTGAAAAAGACAACTCCAAACCGGTCAACTGGGGAAACTCCCTTCCTCCTGGTTTACAGAGCTAAAGCAGTCCTTCCTCCGGAGATCACCTTGGGATCCCTCCGGGTCCGGACCTTTGACGAACCCACACAAGACCAGCTCCGGCGTGAAGACCTTGACCTCGTCGACGAGGGAAGGTGCCAAACAGCTGTTCGGAATGCACGTTAGCGCAAAGCACTCCGGCGCTACCATCAAAGGCATGTGCATAACAGACAGCTTGAATAAGGTGATCTGGTACTTTGGAAGATACAAACTCGTGAAGGGATGAACAAACTTCCCCTAGCTGGGAAGGTCCTTTCCGAGTGATCAAAGTATCCTGACCCGGATGCGTTCACTTGGCAACTGATGATGGGACTCCACTTCCTAATCCTTGGAACATCGAGCAGCTCCGTAAGTTTTATGCTTAGGATCACAGAGGTGAGTCTGTAATTACATACAATGTATATTATAGAGTCAATATACAGAGAAGGGTAGGTCCTCCGGGAGAACATCCGGACCCCTCTGTGAAGGTTCGGGAAGTTGAAGTAACACTGCATACAGTCACAGTACTAAAAGTGTAACTACCTACCCTGGGTTAGTACAAGATGTATAGCGCACTTAGCTTGCTCCTGCACCCTAAGTGTGTCCTTGTCTCCCCTGTAATCCGGACCTATAATGAAAGACATTGTTGTGTGAAAACAGACTCCACGTGCATTTGTTTTCGTACAAGGCTCGATCTATCAAATTATTATTTTTAACCTTGTTGTCTATAATGAAGTTGTGCAATTCTTTTTTAGTTTTTGCCCAAGTTATTCATATGTGTTACAAGTTATATTATTGATCTCTTTGGATCTTAACTTGCTGTATAGTCTACTTGCATGAACGCCAAGCCAATATAGGTCTGGAGTGTGCTATCGACTTAGCCTGGTCCAGCACCCTAAGTACGCCACTCTACCTACACCCCGGCAGGCCTCAGTAGGGTGAGTACTAAAAAAGCATATGGGCCCGGAAAGATTATATCAATATGCTTGTTACCATATCGAGTTTCTTTGGATTAAACTAAAATAAGAATGATAAGTTACAAATGATTTATAGACAAGAGGACGAATTTTACTCTTTTCTTGTATTTAATGTGCAGGAAAAACAGAAATTCATAGCCATGGTGGACAACGACGGAGCTATTAAGCTCCGACATCCTCCAAGGGGTCCCGCTGTCGACATTTTATACTTTGATGGTGGGTACCGTCGGAGCTACCAAGCTCTGCCAATCCCAGGGGGCCTGCCGTCGACGCGTCGGAAATAAAGACTTCAGACTTAAAATCTACAAGTTTGAAGCGTTCAAGTCATCAACATGTTGTTAAATCCTCATGGTACATGTACACACTACAATTGTGCACGTATACCAGGGGGCCAACAAGACAGAGCATAGTATATTGAAGACAAAACAACAACAAAGTGAAATTCATGGCAAAGTGGATTTTATTAATTTGAAGCACTGGATTACAAAATTGGGATTACAGCAGAAGGCAAAAGGAAAAAGTCCTAGCTACTGGAGGATCCAAGTCCTATGGAAGAATGAGGCGACTTCCTAGACAACTCCTTGGACGCTGGCCCTGGCGGCATCCTCCTCTTCAACAACGGAACCTTGGAGCACTGAGTCCAAAGAGAATTGGGGATCTCGGCTCACATAACACGTTAGCACAAACTCTGTGATGTTTGTAGCCAGAGATTTCCCCTCTGTCTCCAGCTGGTCCTCAATGATGTCACCCATCGTGTCGAGTTTACTGCCAGGAGCATTGAGGGCCACCAGTGCTCGGTCCAAGTCCAGCTTCGGATTCTCCAGACGTACAGGACTGAATTCTAGTAGTGTCAACGCGTTGTTGGCTTGTCCCAAGAAGTCCCATACTTGGATGGACTCAGTATCCTTCAAGCTCCGCAGCTGACTTCTGGGCGGCTGCAAGCTCCGAACCCTCCCAAGCGAGGCGCTCGACCAATTTGGCATGCTGCTGCATATTCTCAGCAACTTGCTTCTCACGATCGGTCAGCTCCATCTCCCGGAGGTGGATGCTTCCGCCTTTCCGCCAAGTCCTTTTCCCTACCTCTTACTTTCCCTTCCCTGGTGGCAACATCAGCTTCTCTTTTTCAGAGCTCCTGCCCCAGTTTCCAGTACTTCTCCTTCCCCTCTTTGCTCCATAGATCCAACTTTTTGCTGCGATCTACCAAATTCTGTTCACCTAGAGTCAACTTCTGGGTGACCTCCGCCTCCCTCTTCACAATATCTCCCTACTTCTCCAGGAGCTTCTCTTCCCTCGCCTCAAGTTCTGCTCGGCGCTTCAGGAGGACCTCGTTCAGTTCATTGAGGTTTTTGTGATGCTCATCAGCAGCATCACGTCTCTCCTTGGCTTGCTCGAGGATCTCTTAAAAGTTAGCATCGAGCACCCTGATGGCAGCTTCCTTCTCCTCCAGCAGCTTGTCCTAGTATTCCAACTGGGCCTTTTCCCTCTTGATCCACTCCTTCTGGTCAGCCAGCCTTGTTTGTGCAAGCCTGGTGTCGAAGTGGATTCTGTTGCGCCTATGCCTTAAGGTGTTGCACTCCTCCTCTAGGGCTTTGCTCTCATGATCGAAGGCAAGCTGAACTGGTCGGAGGCTCGAGTAGGCGTTGTTTATGGACAACGCCAGAGGGACAGGCCCCGAACCTGCTGGGGTCAATTCCTTTGGCTCCAGAGGGATTTCCGTAACAAAAATAGGGTCCCACTCTACAAGAGTGGTCCCCTGAGCTTCTGCAGCACTAGGGCCGCTCTCTAGAAGCTCTCCAGCAGCAGCAGAGGAAGAACACACTGGGGGAACTCCCCACCTCCGGGCTGGAAATCAAAGGCGCTGCTTCGGGGTCATCAATTATCGACTCTGAGGGTGGAGGACCCACCGCCACTTCTTCATGCTATTCCGGCTCTGGTCCAGACACCTTAGGGGCAACTACCTCCGGGGCAACGGCTGGGGCTTCATCCGGTGGCTCTACCACCGCTGGCTTAGACGTTGACGTGTCAGTTACTTCCGGTTCAGCGACCGGAGCTTCAAGCATTTCCGGCTCAGCTGCCGGACCTTCAACAACTTCTGGCCCAATGGCCAGAGCTTCAACCATCTCCGGCTCGGTGGCCGGGGCTTCAATTGCCTCTAGCTCAGCGGCCAGGGCTTCGACGACTTTCGGTTCAAAGACCGGAGCTTTTGACATCTCTGGCTCTGGTACTGGAGCATCAGCATCCTACACCGTTGCCAGAGGTACATCTTCAACTTCTGCCCCGTGGTCCGGCGCTACCACGAGAGCTTCAGGCGTCTCTTCTGGATCCAAGACCACAACAGCTGACGTCGGAGCTGCCGTGACCTCTGCCACCACTGGAGGAGGAGGCTCGGTGGTCGAAGCTGGAGCTTCGGCATGCACAACCACAGTCGCTGCAACAGATGCTGAAGTCCCTAACCCCTTTCTCGACACCCTAGAAATAAAGGGATGAGAAGATTAAAGGCACAACAAAAACAAGACCAGCATTTTAAGGCGAGCACACGATGCTTATCTAGGGATGCTATCGCTCCAGTCGCCTCTGAACCTCTTCTTCTGAGGTCCGGAGCTAGAGACCACCAGGTCTGGTGAGACAACGACTTCAGACCTTAGCTAACAACCACTTGCAGCAGCCGAAGTCCTCTCGGTCGGAGCTTCTCTTGGTCGGGAAGAACTCCCAGACCTAGAGCTCTTAGCCGGCACTGAGGCCGGTGTTGACGGTCCAGAGCTAGCGCCTCTTGAAGACGTCTATGCCGGAGAAGGTTCAGTTGCAGAAGACCTCCCTCGCTGGGGAGAAGGAGCTGTTGTAGGGGGAGCAGGCCTAACGGACCTCCCATCAGCATGCTTCAGCTTCCTCTTCCAGCTCTAGGCTTCGACTGGCTCTTTGCCCTTGCCCTTGCCGATGTCTTGAACCCTCTAGCTCGGGGAAGAGGCAGGCCCTCCTTCAGAAGCTCCGGGGATTACAACCCTGGAGGTCCGGTGCCTCTCCACCTCACCGAGGTCATCAAGTGCCGACATCTTCCTCCGGAGCTCTCTGCTGAACTCTGGCTCCATGTTAAGAGGAACCAAGTCGTCACCTTCGACGTTGATCCCATGCTGGAATTTCTTGAGATGAAGCTTCAGAGCTTCGTCATCCAAGTTGGACTTCATACCGGTTTCAATCCGGTCGTCATCCATCATGCTGTTGAGAGCCCATGCGAGCTTCTCCCTCTTCCTCAGTGGAGCCCATCTGTTGACCAGGAAATTGTAGAAGACAATCTGAGGGGTCACTCCACCCTCCACGCATTCTCGAATCCTGGTCAGGACGAGGTTAAAGGCATCTGACAGCTTCGGAACTACACTCCAAGCGTCAGTACCAACGTTGGGGAGTCCTTGAGGCAGCTCCAACCTCTCGTGCTTCTTCACTGCAATGATAACCCAATCCTTCTTCCAGTCACCCCATTTGACGGAAGGGAATGACTTCAAGTACTTGAAGGGGCAGTTCTTGCGCTTCACGAAATAGTAGAAGCCAAGAAGCTCAGTAGCCTTGCCGGTGGTGTGGATCGTGAAGAAGGTACATAACAACTCGATGCAGGGGGGAACACCCACCCACATCTTGTAGATGTGGATGAAGGTTGCCACTAGCAGAAGAGAATGGGGGCGAAGGTGATACAGCTGGAGACCGTAGAAGTCCAGCAACATTAAGAGAAAGCATGAAAAAGGTGGGATCAACCCCACCATGGCATAAACAGAGAAGTACACTATGTCGCCATTACGCTCCATCTTGAATGGGAGCTTGCCGACGCGGATCAAGTGATTGAAGGAGTCATTGGACCACCCCATATAGGTCTGAACCTTCATCATATCATCATTTCTCTTGAGGCGGCTCTTGGGAAGACCCAACTCCATCGCGGCAAAGTGGAGCAGAGGAAAGGAAAGCTAGGCAGAGTTTGAGAGGCCCTGAGCACAAGTTTGATCGAAAGCGTAAAGAGTCCTCAAACCATGCATACTTTCCTTATTAAGTAAGCCTCCGGGATGCTTGGATGGAAACCGCAACGAGAGCAGGGTCACATTTTAAAAAACTACCCCGTCCATGGCGAATGGAACCGAGGCCACCCCAACGAAGAGATTGAGGTTATTACCCCAGGTGAACCGTTGTCATGATGGGCGGCAGGAAACCCAAAGGCGCTTAGAACCGATACGGTTTTTGTATTGGGAACTGACGACCTTCAATTGTGTGAGATTCGCACTCAAAGATCTAATTTGTGGCATTCATAACAAGCCACGCGGCGATGGTTCAATCCTGAACCATCACCCCAACGGCACATCAGAAAACTTTTAAAGTCAAAGCGCAGGAATCAAGGATGGCCCCACCTCTGGTAGAATAACATAACCCAAAGGGTTTCTCCCAGAGGTGGGCCCGGGGGCCACTGTCGGTACCCTGCGTTCCGGGTACCCCCCGATACCGCAAGAAGTGCAAGAGAGTTCTACCTGTCAAAGTTGAAGGTCTTCTTAGGCCCCACATGTCACACTACACCGGACTCGCAACCTTCATATGGGAAGCTCCGGGGTTGACACATGTAGTGTAATTCGGGAACTAAACTCCCAATGTAGGGAAGTTCCACGGTTAACACGTGTATAACAACCCCGGACCTAACCCCCAGCAGAGGGGAGCTCCGGTGCCGACACGTGTAAAGCGGTTCCGGAGCTACCTCCCCACAAGGGGAAGCTCCGAAGCTGCCACGTGTGGAGCCTCCGGACCTTCATCACCAACGAATACACTGGCGGATCTCCTCTAGAACGAACATTCAAGAGACAGTTAAAGTGGCAGTTACAAGATATGATTATGTGTAATTAATGTTGTATTGATGACACACAATCAGAGCACTGTTAATAGAGGTAACACAACCATTAAGGCACGTTATCACACTATTAACCATGGTTAATGCTCATAGACAGTGTATTAGGCTATTAAATATGTCAGGACCACATGTCGGGCCAGACAAATGATGTAACGGTCAGTCCTTGGACTATAAAAGGACTGAACTGCATGATACAGAGAGACCCAACCAGAGCCATACAATACGCATACTAGCAACACTCAATACAACAACACAAGTCCCGTGGAGTAGGGTATTACGCTCAGGCGGCTCGAACCACGTAAATCTCTCGTGTCACCGTCTTGTTCTTGATCTCTGCGTGCCCCAACCAAAACAAGAACCTCCGCGGGCTACATTTGGTAGTATCGGAGGAAGTGTCGTTGCCACACTTCGACAGACGTGCTCCTGAGAATTTCCTCGCGAGCACGTGGAGCGAGGTAACTGACAGTGGAACCACGCAACGGTGCCGAGCACAGCTGGGGGACTCGCACGACTGAGCTCCTTGGTGCGGCGGCCTCGACGGTATGCGTGCGCACAACACGGATCTGAGGGGCGGCGTGAGCTACGGATTATTGAGGTGGCGGCACCCAGCGCAGTTGACTGCGGTGGCGGAGCCGCGTAGCCCTGTGCGAGTTCTTACTGGGTGCCCTACGCGCTCCTCGCGAGCAGCTGAAGCGCCCAAGGTGCGATGCGCAGATGCGCGAATCAGCGAGGCGGCATGGGCCCCTGACGCACTGGAGCCGGACGAACGGCGCCGAAGACGCAGCACTGAGCGAGGAGTCCAAGACTCCGAGCGGCATCGGTTTGGCCCGATGGCCTGAGCGGCGCTAGTGAGCATGCGCACAGCGGCGCCGCGACTACTACATTCTGATTTCTAAATCTAATCTTCTGATTCTAATTCTTTCTTACTTTTATGATTCCCGAAAAGAGAGGCCAATTAGCATGGCTCGGGTACCATTGTTAGAAATCTTAGATGATCCTAATGGCCTAACTATCGAGATCTTACTCAATATTGAACAAAGCATATAGTTCCTGATTTTAATCATATGAAGAACATGAACGTAAATATGGATGAAGAGAATTGAGATTTAATCATACCTTTGTTGTGTGTACCTGCGTTGATAGAGGTGGATGACGATGCAATCTCGCTTGAGGAAGGGATGGCGACGACCTTAACATGGATGATGGAGGCAAGGCCTTCCCTCCTCTCCACACCACCACATGACCGATTGTCTAAGGGTTCTGGTTGGACCATCCCCTGTTATATATGTGGTGTGCGAGGAAGGGGGACTCTACCAGATATGTGGTAGTTGCGCCTCCGGTCAAGGCGTGTAACGGGAGTTGGACACGGTCCGGTTGGGACCGGGTCCACTGGAGATCAAACACTCCAACAGAACAAACAGTGAAATTCTGCTGATGCACTGACTTCGCAGCAATCTGATGTTTTTTGCATTATTTAAAGGGTACAATTATAAAAAATTGTTGTTATAATCTACACTAAAGCGTACATTACACCAACGACTAGTAACTGCAGTTATAACATGCACTATAAAGAATGCATTACAACGTACTAGTAACTACAGACATAACCTGCACTGAAACATGCACTACAACTTACTAAAAACTGCTATTATAACTTGCACTAAAATGCAAACATTACAGTAAGTATAACTTAGTAGTAAAATAAATAGACACACACAGATTTATTCAACATTGCAGGTCAAAAATGCCATGCGGCAGTGATTGTAAATAGACATGTATGCTTATAGGTGGTAGTACAGGAAATATGACGAGCTTGACAACCGATGGCATCACTCCCGAGGCTCCTACCGTTACGCCTGCTATGAATCGACAGGAGTCGGATAGTCCATCTGCAGCGGTGACCTCTATACTAACATTGCATGCGAATCATCAGTTCCATGTCAAAAAATCCGTACATGAGGAGAAACAAATACTGGCATTCAGGAGCTGCACTGACTTGGCAGCCATTCAATTTTTTTTCTTGCATTATTTAAATGCTACAATGATAAAATAACTATTGTCTTAACTTACAGTAAGCATGCATTACAACCACTAGTAACTACATTCATAACCAGCACTAAAGAATGCATTATAACGTACTAGTACCTTCAGTCATAACCTGCACTAAAACATGCATTACAACTTACTAAAAACTACTATCATAACCTGCACTAAAATTAAAACATTACGGTAGGCATAACTTACTAGTAAAATAAACATAAGCACATAGATTTGTTCAATATTCCATGTCAAAAATGTCACGTGGCAGCGACTGTAAACAGACCTGTATGTTTCAGGTGGTAGTACACGAAATAAGACGAGCTTGACAACGGATGTGTTATGCCCACAATGACATGGTGAATCCATGGAGTCAGTAGGTAAGGGTGTATTTAGCATGGCTCTACTCCTTAGTAGAGCAACTCTGCTCTAAAATGCTGAGCTAAAACAACTCTGGTGTAGTGCAGGAGGTACTACATGAGTTGTTTGGTTGAAAAAGTTATTTAGCTCTAAGAGGTTTTAGGATGCAATGTCAATTACCTTCAATCTTTGTTGGGTTTATTCTGTCTGTTCTGGGCCGAATTCGAAACTTTTTTTCATTGAACCGTAGTTTGGTCTTACAATTTTTTTCGTTGTGTGCTGGTACGCACTGCTGCTGTTGACTGTTTTTTTGCACCTTTTTTTGTTTTGTTGCACCGTCACTCCATTGAAAAATACTGGCATCAAGTGTCATCGAGATTTTTCTATTTTTTTTGGTTGCTACGGTACTGAGGTGAAACAGGGGACATAGGTAGATATGTCTAAGTCCAAGTACTTATTTGAAAAAAATAGACATAATCTTTTGTCTTTTTATTTGCACAAAATGTAAAAGCGCAATTTTTATAAAAAAATTGCATCACAGAACATAGATCATTAGAAAATACAAAAAATAATCTCAAAAAGATAGCATCACACGCCGAGCAATTCACATGTAGATCAGTCTGGCAGTAGCATAAACTAAAATTTCAGATACAGTTCTTAACAATTCAGAGCACTTGAACAATTCAGGGTACATGAACAATCGGGCATCCGTGGCATTGCAGAGCAGACAGGCGGAGGACTTACGCCCACGATATGCTGGGCAATGGGCCACAATTTGCAGGGCAGCGGCCACGAACTGCAGTGCGCCGATTCCCAGTGGCGGCGAGCACGATTCTGAGGGGCGGCGGGCGCCGATTTGCAGGACGAGGGCGGAGCTTGTCACAGGGCGGTTGCAGACCTTGTCACACGAAATCAACGAATATCAATGATTACACAGGACGAAATCGCTCTCTCACCCGCAGCAATCAGAGAACGACACTCCTTATCGTCGGCGTCGCCGGCCTAGGGTTGGGGCGGCGGACCAGTGCAACGTCTCCTCCATCGCCGAGGAGACCTGCGGCCGTGTACTGGAAGGAGCCGAGGAGGTATCCGGCGCTGCAGGATGGGCGCTCCACGCGCGAGCATAGATCTGCGTCTCGGCCGCGCCATCGCCCTAAGACCTCGGTGCCGCTCACCCGCGCCTGTCTGTGTGACGATAGAACATAAAGGAAAAAACGATTCGAGGCTTTGTGTAACGAGTGATATTGCGGGTAATTATCCCACAACTCCACATTTGCATCCGTCTGAGTCGGTTCTGGAGTAGGAAATGGGGTACTCCGAAAAAATGAATTGGGACTCTGAAAACTCCGTAGAGTTGGACCCCCTCTGAAGTATTGGAGTTAGGGTGCTTGGCAACTTTTTTCTACTCTTTCTCAGAGTTTGGCTCTGGAGCCATGCCAAACACGGCCTAATGTTGACGGAGTTCGGATAGCTGGGTGTCCAGAACTGTCGGTACCCTCCGTATCGGATACCCTTGAGATTGCAAAGATCACAAGGAAACTCCATCTACAGAATTTGAAGACCTCCGAGGGCCCCACATGTCAAGCGTCGCCGGACCTGCTTCCCCGACATGGTTAGTCCCAGGGCCGCCACGTGTATCACAAGATCGGAGCTATCACCCACACATGGGAAGCTTCGGTCAGAATACCAATATGGCACCCCGGACCTAACCCCAGACATAGGGAAGCTCCGGTACTGACACGTGTCCAGTAGCACCGGACCTATTCGTACGCGACGGTAAGCTCCAGTGCTGCCACATGGCAACCGCCAGACCTTCAACTTCAACAATCAGGCTGATGGACCCCCCAACGGCTCCGGACCTTCAAGGAGCAATCAAAGACTTCAAGACCCGATTAAGTGTCATTAATACCATATTAATGACATATGATCGGATGGCCCTTAATACTGGTAACGACACTGTTAAGGCCCATTACCAGGCTATTAAGGGTAATTAACCTCATTAATTGTGTATCAAGCATGTGTAACCGCCGGGGCCACCTGTCGGGCCAGGCTAACGGTGTAACGACCAGTCCTTGTACAATAAAAGGACTGGTCGACGATACACAAGGGACTGTTCGAGACCACTACTGAACTCTCTGAGCTAGTCGAGCTTCTTCTTCTGGAGCTTCTTCTAGACTCACACGCTTAATACATCACCAACACACCCCGTGGAGTAGGGTATTACGCTCAGGCGGCGCGAACCACGTAAATCTCTGTGTACACTTGCCGTTCACCTTCTTGAATCTCTGCGTGCCTATTACCGAACTATAACTCCTTGATCTACCAAAGGTAGTGTCGGGAGATGTGCCGGATCCAAACACCGACAATTGACGCGCCAGGTAGGGGGCATCCGAGATTTCAAGAATGGTGAACTCAGCTACTGGATCATCCAACGGCAACCCTGCTGTTCAACCCGCTGGGGGCAATCCCTCCAACATGCAGCAACTAGCAGATGCCATGGCTCTAGCAATAGTCATGCCTCCACCGCCACCGCCTGCACCAGCACGTCAAGATGGGCAGCATGACGGTGCATCAGCGTCAGTCACTGCATCGGTGAATAACAACAACCCCTAACACGAGCTTCATGCAGCGCGTGCTCTCCTCCAACGTCCACCACCTCCAGGTGCATCCCAAGGTGCAATGGAGCAGTGGCGGGCTGATGTGGAACATCTGGTTGCAGCAGCAGCCGACCGCATTAGCAACCAAGGTCCTCCTCCTTCAGGTGGGCCCCATCGCAGCGCCGGACCGTGTCTGGCAGACTTGGTCCGCATGCTTCCCAAAATAGGAGGCGTGCTGCGTCACAGCAAGTTACGTCGCTACCTTCTGGGGCGACGTACTCATACGGTAACCAGGCTTTCAACTCATGACCTCCGGGCAGAGCTTGATCGCCGTTACCGTCAACAGGATGGCCGTGTCCATATCGAGCGTGCTCGTGAAAGGCGAGAGGCTCGAGACAGTACTGCTCCCGAGGGGGTAGGAGGAGGCTGTTCTGCACTGGCCATGCATCTATGCATGGTCAGATGGCCACAAAAGTTCTGGCCTCACCTGCCGGAGAAATTTGACGGGACTGTTAATCCAGCCAAGTTTCTCCAAATTTACACCACCGCAATCCTTGTGGCCGGAGATAATGAGGCCGTAATGGCCAACTACTTCCCAATGGCCTTGACTGGGACCACCAGGTCCTAGTTCATGAGCCTTCCTCACAACTCTATCAATAGTTGGGAGGAATGTGCCAACAGTTCACCGCCAATTTCGGGAGTTCATACACCCGACCAGGCACCGAACTGGACCTTTTTGCAGTTGTGCAGAAGGGAGGAGAATCCCTGCGCTCATTAATCCAGAGGTTCTCCCAGGTACGAAACACCATTCATTCTATCTCTAGCGCTTCTGTTATCGTGGCATTTATATAGGGCGTACGAGATAAGAAGATGCTGGAGAAGCTGGTGGTCAAGGAGATCACCAGCGTCATGGAGCTCTTCAACTTGGCAGACAAGTGTGCCAGAGCTGCAGAGGGCCGTGAAATGCACTCCAAACAACCTCCGGAGGATGGCAAAAAATCCTCCAAAGGCGAAGCCACTACCTCCTGGAGTGGCAAAAAGAAGAAAAAGTCCAATGGCAAGAAGAAGCTGTCGGCCAGCACATCTACCACTGCAGCTGCTGCAACTCCGGATGGCCGGGGGCCACGACCCGAGAAACGACCTCGGCCGTCCTCTGAAGACGGTGGCAACTCCAAAATGTAGTGTCCGATCCACAAGTCCAACAGCCACAACTTTGAGTACTGCTGGGAGGTCCAAAACCTTGCCGAGCGCTACAACAAGCGCTGGGAAGAAGTTCCTTTCCGTCAGAGGAAAGGAAAACAGAAGGTCGATGAAGCTCCAGCTAAAGAGGAGTTAGGCTTCCAGGACCATAAAAAGGTCCTGAAGGCTGTTTACACCTCCGTCGACGACGACTCTGATGTCTCTGACAATGAGCATCAGAAGACCATGAACACCATCTTTGGTGGTTCGTGGGACATCACCTCCTGCCATGTCCTCAAGACCAGGCGGCGGGACATGGCCTCAGTAGCTCCTACAGCCAGGGCAGAGCCTCATGGAAAGTGGATGGCCACCACCATCGCTTTTGATGCTTCAGACTGCCCTCAGAACATCATCGGATCTGGTCAGCTACCTTTGATGGTATCACCTACCATCAATAACATTCAACTCCACCATGTAATGGTGGACGGAGGTTCGGGGCTGAATCTCATAAGTTTCAAAGCTTTTGTCAAGCTTCAGCTCTGACCTTCAGACCTTCGCCCCTCCCGACCTTTCTCCGGAGTAGGTCCAGGGGCCATAACACCACTCGGTGCCATTACTCTCCCCGTGACCTTCGGGACTCGAGAGAATTATTGCACTGAGAAGTTGATCTTTGACGTCGCTCAGATCAACTTTCCTTTCAACGCCATTCTGGGCAGGCCCGCCTTGTACAAATTCATGGCTGCTGCTCATTATGGCTACCTGGTGTTGAAGATGCCAACACCAGCTGGCGCTCTCAGAATCCACGGAGACCGTACTGCCGGAGTGACTACTCTGGAAGAACTTCATGCGCTTGCTACATCGCAGGAGAAAGAATCCAGGCAGGAACAAGCTCCGAAACCCCCGAGCATTCGTCAACAAGGCTCAACCTCTGCACCTTGCATGCAACAAAGCGGCGACACCGACACCCCTGTCAAAGTCGTCCAAATCGGTTTCGATGCCGCTCAGACCACCCGTATATCAGGAGGTCTGAATGAAAAATAGGAACTCGCGCTCATCACTTTCCTTCGGGGTAATGTCGACATGTTTTCTTGGCAACCGTCACAAATGCCTGGGATCCCTAGGGAAGTGATCGAGCATAATCTAAAGATCTATCCTGACGCTCGGCCCGTACATCAGAAGCCTCGGAAGCAATCCGTAGAGCGACAGAATTTCATACGACAAGAAGTGAAGAAGTTGCGCAAAGCTGGATTCATCTGAGAAGTCTTCCACCCAAAATGGCTGGCAAACCCAGTTGTTGTACCCAAGGCCGGCTGGAAGCTTCGGATGTGTATCGACTACACAACACTAAATAAGGCATGCCCAAAAGATCCATTCCCACTACCTAGAATAGATAAGATAGTGGATTCCACCTCCGGGTGTGAATTACTGTGTTTCCTAGATGCATATTCTGGGTACCATCAAATCAGAATGTCTAGGGAAGATGTAGAACATACTTCATTTATCATAGTAGATGGATTGTATTGTTAACTGCCATGCCATTTGGCCTCAAGAATGCAACTTCAACATTTGTACGAGCTATGTACAAAACCTTTGGAGAGCTCATCAGAGACGTAGTGGAAGTGTATGTTGATGACATCGTCGTCAAGATCAAGGACAAGGAGTCACTCCTTGACACCTTGCAAGCTATCTTCGACAAGCTGCAAGTCACCCGCACGAAGCTGAACCCAGACAAGTGCGTCTTCGGGGTTAGATCCGGAAAGCTTCTTGGTTTCCTGGTAAACCATCGGGGCATAGAGGCAAATCCGGCGAAGATTAAAGCCATTGAGGAGATGCGGCCACCAGCCCGCATCAAGGACGTCCAGAAACTAACTGGATGTCTAGCCGCCCTCAGCCGGTTCATCTCAAGACTGGAGAAACAGGTGCTACCCTTCTTCAAGCTATTGAGGAAGTCCGGATAATTTCAATGGTCCGAAGAAGCAGAAAAGGTGTTCCAAGAGCTAAAGCAGCTCCTCACCACTTTACCAACCTTGGTAGCTCCGAACCCTAGTAAGCCCTTACTGCTTTACATTTCAACAACTGACGAGGTTGTCAGCATGGTCCTGGTTGCAGAGAGACAGAATCATCCCAAGCTCAGGAATCCAGACCCCTCCGGGAGGGTCCGGAGGTTCCTGAAGGTGAGTCTAGGTCCTAGCCCCCAGACTTGGATTTACAGGGAGTTATTCCAGAAGATCTGGACCCCTCCGGGATGGTCCGGGTCACTCCAATAGAAACTCCGGGTTCCTCCAGCAAGGACCCGGAGGTTCCTGAAGCAGGTTCGTACCCCTCCAGGAGGGTCCGGGTCGATGTGGAGGAAGCTCCGGGCCCCTCCGGGAGGGTCTGGACAGTCCAACGCCCAATGTACTTCATCAGTGAAGTACTACACGATGCCAAGATTCAATACCTAGAGGTGCACAAGCTACTCTACGCAATTCTCATCGCCAGGAAGCTTCGCCATTACTTCCAAGATCACAAGATCTCAGTGGTAACCTCTTACCCACTGCGTGCGATCTTGCATAATCCCAACTCTACTGGGAACATTGCGAAGTGGGAAGCGGAATTGGCCGAATTCGATCTTGAATTCGTCCCAAGACAAGCGATCAAGAGTCAAGCATTGACAGACTTCGTGGCGGAATGGACCCCCTCTCCATCAAACCCTGGTGGCCCTAGTGAGCAGAAGCCAGAACTCAAGGCTCCGGTCTTCACCGAACCTCACTGGACCCTCTACTTTGACGGCTCCATGCAAAAGCAAGGGGCCGGAGCTGGAGTCCTTCTCCTCACTCCAACTAGGAAGAAGGTAAAATACATGGTCCACCTTGACTTCAAGGCGACCAACAACATGGCAGAGTATGAAGCACTCATTTATGGACTAAAGGTGGCACTATCATACGGTGTCAAGCAGCTGTTGGTCAAGGGAGATTCGCATCTCATCATTAAACAGGTGAAGGGTGAATGCTCCTGTAATAATACCCAACTAGCTGCTTATCTCATTGTAGTCGAGAGGCTTCAGAAGGACTTCGAAGTCCTGGATCTCCACCATGTCCAGCGTGTCCATAACACTGAAGCTGACGAACTCTCGATGAAAGCGTCAACCGGAGCTCCAGCTCCTGACGGAACCTTCGTCTGGAGGTTGTCAAAACCCACAGCTCAGCCTGCCGAACTGAGCGAAGGGGGCGACACCAGCATCCCGAAGCTGGCGGTCCCGATGGCCCTGTTACCATGGCAGCCATCAAGGGTCGTAGGTGCTGCCGGAAGCTCCGAGCAACCCAGCACGCAAGACTCAAATGCTCAAGCAAGCTCCAATGCATGGATCTCGGAGATCCGGGGCTACTTGAAAGACAATATCCTTCCTAACGATGATGTATCCGCTGACCGGATAGTCAGATTGGCTAAAAGATACACGCTAGTAGAAGGGGATCTCTACCGGCGCGATGCCAACGGTGTCCTAATGCGGTGCATCACAAGGGAAGAAGGTTGTGAGCTTCTTGCAGAAATCCATGGAGGCGAGTGTGGGAACCACACGTTTTCCCGCACGCTGGTCGGTAAAGCCTTCTGGCATGGCTTCTATTGGCCTACGGCGCTCCAGGATGCAACTGAGCTGGTGAAGAAATGCAAAGCATCTCAGTTCCATGCAAAGCAAATTCACACACTGACTCAGCCTCTACAAATGATACCTCCTACATGGCCTTTCGCTGTGTGGGGGATGGACATCTTGGGACCTTTCCCAAGAGCCATCAGAGGTTACAAGTTCCTGTATGTTGCCATTGACAAGTTCACCAAATGGCCGGAAGCAACTCCAGTTGTGACAATAAACAAGCAATCAGCTATCAACTTCTTGCAGTCCATCGTATGCAGATTTGGAGTCCCAAACAAAATCATAACAGATAATGGGACCCAATTCACAAGCTCTGCTTTCCAAGGATACTGCGAAGACCTCGGCATCCAAGTCAGCTACGCCTCCATAGCTCACCCGACAAGCAATGGCCAAGCTGAGAGAGCAAATGCAGAAATCCTGAAAGGACTCAAGACGCGCACATATGAGCGCCTGAAAAACATGGAGCCAACTGGATTGAAGAGCTTCCGCCCACTCTATGGGCCAATAGGACAACTCCAAACCGGTCAACTGGAGAGACACCCTTCCTCCTAGTGTACGGAGCTGAAGCAGTCCTTCCTCCGGAAATCACCTTGGGGTCGTTCCAGGTCCGGACCTCCGACGAAGCCACGCAGGAACAGCTCCGGCGTGAAGACCTTGAACTCCTTGAAGAGGGAAGGTGCCAAGCAGCTGTTTGGAATGCCCGAGACCGCCAAGCTCTTCGGCGCTATCACCAATGGCATGTTCACAGCCGACAGCTCGAGGAAGGCGATCTGGTGCTACGGAGAATACAATCCAGAGAAGGGTTAAACAAACTCTCCCCCAGCTAGGAGGGACCCTTTCGAGTGATCAAAGTATCCCGTCCTGGATGCGTTCGCTTGGCAACCGAGGATGGGACACCTCTCCCAAATCCTTGGAACATTGAGCACCTCTGTAAGTTCTACGCTTAATATCACGGAGGTGAGTCTGTAATTACATGTGATGTATGTTATAGAGTCATTGTACAGAGTCGGGTAGCTCCTCCGGGAGGGCAGCCGGACCTACCCCGCTAGGTCCGCAACGTCCATGCAACACTTGTCACAGTCTCAGAACTAAAAGTGTAGCTAGCTACCTTGGGTCAAACGAGAAACAAAACACACTTAGCCTGGTTCCATACCCTAAGAGTGTAATCGTTTCCCCTGTACCCCAGACCTATAATGAAAGACATCATTCTGTGAAAACAGACTCCACGTGTATTTACTTTGTACAGGCTCAATATTTTTCTCTTTCTTGTCTACAACAAAGCTGTGCAGTTCTTAAGAAACTTTAGCTCAACCAATTCATATACAATTCAAGTTGCATTGTCTATCCTTCCGGTTTCAAACATTGTTGATGGCCTACTTGTCTGAATGCCGCCAAGCCAATCTAGGGCCGGAGTGTGCTATCGACTTAGCCTGGTCATGCACCCTAAGTACGCCACTCTACCTACACCCCGGCAGGCCGAAGTAAGGCGAGTACAGAAACGATCAGACCTGAAGGAAGCAAGACAACGCTCTTGATTGTATTTAGGATTTTGTTCGACCTAAAACTTTCTCGAGAACAGTAAGCCGCAATGAAGTTATAGATAGGAAACGGATTTTACCGTTTTTCTTGAATTCAGTGTGCAGGAAAAATAAATAAGCTACGACATCCTCTAGGCGGCTTGTGCTCTATGTTCAAACGTCGACATCGAGCATCTGTGGAGCTACTCAGTTCCGATAAAGCTAGGGGGCAAGCCATCAACGTGAAGATGGTGGAAATACTCTAAAGTGGAGTCTGACTTTAACACAACACGTGTTGATGGAGGTCACCGCCGGAGCTACCAAGCTCCGACACCCCAGAGGCCTAACTGTTGATGCTTTACGTGTTGATGGAGACTACTGCCGGAGCTACTAAGCTCCGACGATGGTCAATGCCGGAGCCACTAAGCTCCGACAGCCTCAGAGGGACTACACTATCAAAGACTTCGGACCTACATTCCACAAGTTTGAAGCATGCAAGCCTTCAACAACTGTTAAATCCTCTTTGTACATGTTCACAATCAAATTGTGTACATCTACCAGGGGGCCAAGTGAGACAAAGGTGTTGAAGACAAAAAATGAAATTCGAATTCACAAAAATTTGGATTTCATTCATCTGGAGACAAGAGATTACAAAATTGGAGAAGAAGAAGAGAGAATACAAGCGGGAGCTACAGAGAGATGGTCCTAGACCCTATGGAAGAACTGGGCAACCTTTTGGGCCACTTCTGACATGCTGGCTCGGGCGGTTTCACCCTCTCCTTCGATGGGGCCTTCAAGCACCGGGTCCAGAGGGAATTGAGGGTCTCGACTGGTGTAGCACGTCAGCACAAACTCTGCGACGTTCTTCGCCAAGGACTGACCCTTTGTTTCCAATTGGTCCGCGATGACATCGCCCATCTTGGAGAGCTTGTTGCCCGCTAAACTCAGTGCCTCCAATGCCTGGTCCAGCGCCAGCTCAGGATAATCCGGACGCACGGGACTGAAGCCCATTGGCGTCAGCGCATCGTTGGCCTTGCCCAAGAAGTCCCAAACTTTTTGGGACTCCGCAACCCTTGCACCACGCGTCTCCGCCAAGGATCTCTTGGCCGCCGCAAGCTTCGAGCTCTCCCGAGCAAGACGCTCCACCTCTTTGGCATGTTGCTGAATCGTTTCAGCAACCTGCCTTTCAAGTTTGCTGAGCTCTTCCTGCCGAAAGTGGATCTCATTCCGGCGGTTGACCAGATCTTTCTCCCGGCCCTGCACTTTCTTCTCCCAGGCGGCGATGGCATTCTCCTGCTTGTAGAGATCTTTCCCTTGCTCCCAGGCCTTCTTCTCCTCCTCCTTGCAACGCTCCTCGAATTTCTTGGTGTGTTCTTCGAGGCACTTGTCAGCCAGAGCTGTCTTCTGGACAAGCTCTTCCTCCCTCTTCACGAGGTCGTCCCGCAGCTCCAGGAATTTCTGCTCTTCATCTTCGAGCCGTCTCTCCCGCGCTTTAAGAGCCTCCCAGCGCTTGACGATACTATCGTGGATGGCGGCGAGCCTTTCCTGGCGTTCATCAGCTGCACTATTTGTAGCCTTAGCCTGCTCATAAATGGCCCGAGATTTGTTGTCGAGGGTCTGCGTCATGCTTTCCCTCTCATCCAACAACTTACCCCAATACTCCAGTTGGACATTCTCCCTTTGCACCCACTCCTTGTCGTCAGCCAGCCTCGACTGCGCCAGCTTGGTCTCGAAATGGAGTCGGTTGCGCCACCTCCTAAGGGTTTGGCATTCCTTCTCGAGGGCCTTGCTGTCGTGGTATAAGGCCAGCTGGACTTGGCAAAGACTGGAGCAGGCGTTGTCGATAGACAACGATAGGGGGATCGGGTCCGGACCTGCTGGGGTCCTCTCCGCTGGCTCTAGCGGATCTTCAGCAACAAAAATTGGTTCCCACTCTACAAGAGCAGTCCCCTGAGCTTCCACGGCACTAGGGTTGTCCTATGGGATAGCCTCAGCCGCTGCTGAGGAAGTACTTGCAGTCGAAGTTCCAACCTCCGGAATTGACTCCGAAGGCCCAGCCGCCAGGTCATCAACAACTGGCCCTTCCGACGGGGGGCCAGCAGCTTCATCATGGCACTCTGGATCAGCAGCGGGTACCTCCGGGATCACCGCTTCTGGAGCGGGTGTCGAAGGTTCGGTCAGAGCAGAAGCTACTTCTGGCTCCGCCGCAGGCGCCTCCTCTGCCTCTAGCTCAGGTGCTGGCGCTTCGACCATCATGGGCTCGGGCGCTGGCGCTTTGACCACCAAAGGCTCAGGCGCTGACACCTCCGCAACAACTAGCTCAGACGCCAGAACATCTTCAACGGCTGGCTCCACAGCCAGAACTTCTGCAGCAACCGGCTCTACTGCCGGAGCTTCCTCGACAACCGACACAAGTGTTGGAGCTTCATCAACACCCGGCTCTACCGCCGGGACCTCATAAACCACCAGCTCGACTGCCGGGGCTTCAACAACATCCGGCTCTAGGGCCAGAATCGCAGCTCCCTCCGGCTCTGCGACCGGAGCGTCCAACATCTCAGCATCCAAGCCCAGAGCTTCGACCTCCAAGGCTAGCGCTGCTGGTACATCTTCATTCCCGTAGTCCGGCGCTACCACAGGAGCTTCTGGTGATGAGTCGAGGTCCAAAACCACGATAGCCAGCGCCGGGGCTGCCGCAACCTCAGCCACCTCTTGGGGCAGCGCTGGGATCAGAGCCAGAGCTTCAGCCTGCACAGCCTCAACCGCTCCTGCAGGGACTGGAGCTTCAACCCTTTTCTTAGGCACATTGTGTATGAAGGACGAAGAAACTCGAAATGCAGTTCTAACAATAAAATAACAAATTGAGGTAAAAAAAATCAAAAATTACCTCGGAAGGCTTCCGCACCACTTAGCACGGAATCTCTTCTCCGAACGCTCCGGACTGGCCCCAACCGCCACTAGCATGGTAGTCCCGAAGGGTCCCCTGGAACTTGATGCTGCTATCAGCGTTGCTCTGGTCGAGGCCCTCAACGATCGGGAAGGACCTCCGGACCTGGAGCCCTCAGCTAGTCCTGGAACTGGAGTCACCTGGCCGGAGCTAGCACCCCAGGAAGAAGCCGCTACAGGAGTAGATGCCGCTGTCATAGACCTCCCCCTTTGGGGAGAAGGAGATGCCGTGGAAGAAGTATGCCTGGCGGACCTTCTGTCGGCATGCTTCCTCTTACGGCTCGAGGGCTCGGTCAATTCCTTGCCGTTGCCGACGACTTTAGTTCTTGGCTTCGGAGCAGGGACAGAGCTGCCTTTAGGAGCTTCAGAGATCGCCACTCCGGTGATCGAACGCCTCTCAACAATACCGAGGTTGTCAAGCACTGACATCGTCCGCCGGAGCTCCCTACTGAACTCTGCCTCCATGTTCAGAGGAAGGAAAGCTGCCGACGGAGCTAAGTCGTCGCCCTCGACGTCGATGCCATGATGGAACTTCTTAAGGTGGAACTCAAAAGTTGCACCCTTCATGTTAGACTTCAAACCGGTCTCGATCCAGTCGTCGTCCAACATACTGTCGAAGGCCCAAGCAAGTTTCTCCCTCCTCTTCAGCGGAGCCCACCTGTTGCTTAGGAAGTTGAAAAACACCGCCTGAGGAGTCACCCCTCCTTCCACGCACAGGCGGATCCTGGTCAGAGCAGGGTTGAAGGCGTCCGATAACACCGGAGCTTCACTCCAAACTACAGTGTCAATGTTGTGGAGTCCTTACGGTAGCTCCAGCTTCTCGTGCTCCTATACCCTGATGACAATCCAATCCTTCTTCCAGTCGTCCCACTTCCCAGAAGGGAACGATCGCAAGTACTTGTACGGGCACTTCTTGCGCTTCACAAAATAGTAGAAGCCGAGGTACTCGTCACTCCTGCCCGTAGTTTGGACAGTGAAGAAGGTGCAGAAGAGCTCAATGCAAGGGTGAATGCCCGCCCAGATCTCGCAGAAGTGGACAAAGATAGACACCAGCAAAAAGGAGTGGGGACCAAGGTGGTACAGCTGCAGACCATAGAAGTCTAGCGGCTACAAGAAGAAAGAGGAGAAAGGTGGGATGAGTCCCACCATGGCGTACGTGGAGAAGTACACCATGTCGCCAGCGTGTTCCTTCTCGAACGGAATCTTGTCGGTGCAGACCAAGTGGTTGAAGAAGTTAGGGGACCATCCCATGAGGGCCCGGACCTTCTTCAAATCGTCATCAAACTTCAGTCGGCTCTGGCGGAGACCAAAATCCATCGCGGCACAGCGAGGCAAGAGAGGAAAAGCAGGCAAAAGTTTGGAATGTTTGAGCGCAAGTTCGAATGAAAGGCGTAAAAACCCATAACGGTGCATGCTTTCCTTCTTAAGTAAGCCCCCCGCAATGCCTGGATGGAAACCGCAGAGGAGCCGACGATACCAGTCAAAAATTTCACCCCGCCAATGACAAGGGGGCCCGGGGCCACCCCGACGATCAAGTCGAGGTTCTTACCCGAGGCGAACAGTTGTCATCATGAAAGGCAGGAACCCGAAGGCGGCGGCCTGACAAGGCGCGCGGAACCGATATGATTTTCGTATCGCGAACCAACGACCTTCAATTGCATGAGATCTGCACGCTGAGATCTCACCTGCCGCCTCCTAGATACGCCACACGGCGGAAGTTTAACTGCGAACTATCGCCAACAGCAAGACCAAAGACCCTTGAAGACGCGGCTCAGAAACTGAAGAATGGACCCACCTCCGGCGAAATGACTTCATCCAAAAGGTCTCTCCCGGAGGTGAGCCCAGGGGGCCACTGTCGGTACCCTCCGTACCGGATACCCCTTGGGATTGCAAAGATCACAAGGAAATTCCATGTACCTGATTTGAAGACCTCCGAGGGCCCCACTTGTCAGGCGTAGCCAAACCTGCTTCCCCAACATGGTTAGTCCCAGGGCCGCCACGTGTATCACAAGACCAGAGCTATCACCCACACATGGGAAGCTCCAGTCAGAATACCAATATGGCACCCCCGAACCTAACCCCAGACAGAGGGAAGCGCCGGTACTGACACGTGTCCAGTAGCACCGAACCTATTCGTCCATGACGGTAAGCTCCAGTGCTGCCACGTGGCAACCGCCGGACCTTTAACTTCAACAATTAGGCTGATGGACCCCCCAACGGCTCTGGACCTTCAAGGAGCAATCAAAGACTTCAAGACTCGATTAAGTGTCATTAATACCATATTAATGACACACGATCGGATGGCCCTTAATACTGGTAATGGCACTGTTAAGGCCCATTACTAGGCTATTAAGGGTAATTAACCTCATTAATTGTGTATCAAGCATGTGTAACCGCCGGGGCCACCTGTCGGGCCAGGATAACGGTGTAACGACCAGTCCTTGTACTATTAAAGGATTTTTGACGATACACAAGGGACGGTTCGAGACCACTACTAAACTCCCTGAGCTAGTCGAGCTTCTTCTAGACTCACACGCTTATTACATCACCAACACACCCCGTGGAGTAGGGTATTACGCTCAGGCGGCCCGAACCACGTAAATCTCTATGTACACTTGCTGTTCACCTTCTTGAATCTCTGCCCGCCCATTACCAAACTACAACTCCTTGATCTACCAAAGGTAGTGTCGGGAGATCTGCCGAATCCAAACACCGACAAGAACCTACATCTGGTCCAATCAATCCCGAATTGGCAGGGGTCGAGCGAGCCAGAGTTTCATCGAGGAAGCCGCACCTCTCCCACTCTGATAGGAGCAAATTAGAGAGCGAACTTTCCAACTCTATCGAGAAAGGGGCCGAGCCCGTTCGACTAAGCCCTGGCTCCATGATTGTGCTCATCGGGTCTCTACGTGGGAGACCACGCAGATGCCCCTGCCAACTTCCTACAAACCCTGTCTCATCCCGCCGTGGACAACATGCCAGCCTGGGCACTGAGGCACTGACAAGAGACTTGAGGTGACGCGAAGGGGCAGACGCGGCGCTGGCAGGCGTGACAGTTCGACCCCACCTTGAGGGATGGATGGATAGGAACGAAAACATAAGAAGATGCCTCCAATATGAGGAAGGCGGGAACTAGCTAGGACGTAGAAGGTATGCTCCCGTCTATAAAAGGGGGGCCAAAGCCATCCGACGAGAAAGAGAGAAACAAGAGACAATAGAGAAGAAGTCGCCCCCGCCAGCGATGAAGAAGACAACCAAAAAGAGGGATTTCATGCCCTTCGCTAGGACACTAGGACATCTCCTCACACATGTAATCTCGTTCCATTGATAATGAGAAGAAGAGATCTTCGAACTGGTGTAGGGCACCATGCCCGAACTAGTACACATCCTTTGTCCTAGTTGCTAGGCCGCCTCGAGGCAAAACGCGTGGCACATTTGGGACTCATTGGCAATCAAAACACCAAAAGTTGGTGTACCAGATAGGAGGACTACCACACGTCCCCGTTCATCCTCGCCTCAACGGCTCCACCAAGCATCGATGGGCCAGATGCTGGCATGGCCGTCCCAGTCTCTGTCCCCGCCGTGAAGCTCGTCTCTAAGCAACAATGGGCCGGATCCCAGCATGGGCATCCTGGCTCAACTACACCGTCAATCCCAACCTTCGTCCCCATTTTGAAACCTTTCTCCAAGCATTGACAGGCCAGACGCCAGTATGGGCTCGCCGGCACAGCAACACTGCCAGGCCCAGCCGTCGCCTCCATCAAGAAGCTCTAGTCATAGCACCGATGGGTCGGATGCTGGCTTCAGCGTCCCAACACCACTCTGTATGCAACAAACAACTGCTCACACAATTTCGTAGATGAAGCTCCAAGCACCAAGCCACGGCCAGCTGCCAACCCTTCTGTTCCAGGACAAACACATCGACTGTCAGTGCGGTCTTGAAGACCAGGCACCGACTACTGATGTAAAGCTGAAGCAGACCGATCAAGCTCCATTTCTAGATCCACCACTCACAAGATCTATTAGACGAGGTACCAGTCTATGGACATCAACCGCAAGACGGTCCATCCGACGACCACAAGCCAGCGGTGGGCAGATGAATGATAGGCATCCACGTGGTGACCGCCTGACCTCCATCGCCAGCGACCACCGAGCGGACGATCATCGTCGCTTCGAATCTGCCGGGCCTGTAGTAGCAGCTGCAAGCCCGGTGTTCCGGGGGGCGGTCAAGCATCTACGCCAGCGCCGAGAAACTCGACTCCACAAATGAGCAGCCAGTGGCAGAGCATGGCATGAAGTCCCTGAGAACCACAGCCGAACAACCGACCCCCAGCCACGGCGCAGCAAGCGGGTCGAACCACTTTCCCGTGCCGCTCAGGGGCTACCGACCAGCATGGAAGCCTGATGTGAAGGACTGCACAATCATGCTGAGCAACCAAACCACCCCTTGAGGTGCGGCACTAGGAGTGGATCGAGCCATCCACACTGCGTCACCCGGGGATCAGTGGCCAATGAAAAGGCTCGGTGTGTAAAAGCCCATAATGGAAAAGAGCAAGAGTGCAAAATGCAAGCTTCATAAATTTTAAGTTGAATATGAAATTTAATGTCACATGAGCAACTAATACATATTACGATGTCCAAAAATTAGGGAATGATAAAACTTTAGTCATACTTTGGAGTTGGTTAGTGTAGGTTTTGAGTAATCTATTTACTGAAAAGAATGGATTCAAATCAATTCAAAAATCAAGGTTAAACATTAATGTACATTTAATCCAGATTCAATTCAAAAAAAATCTAAAATCCTTAACAATGAGTGTTCCATTCAGATTTGAAGTTAAATAGAGGAAGGAGGAAAATATATTAAACACACAGTAAGTGTCTATTTAAATTAAATCCTAAAAAGGAAGATTCAAGTTCAAATTCAAATGTAATTTCAAACTCAAATAAGGTTCAAGTTTAAACCTGAAAAATGCAAGATTTGATCCACCTATGAGTTCAATATAGTTTAGTTGCTGTCATTGCTGATTTTAGGCAAATACGTGGCAAGTATAATCATTTGCTTGATGCGATTTCAAAATTTCAATTTGAATCTCCATTTTCAACATAATCAAAATACTGTATTTAGTGCACCAATAATTTTCTGAGATTCAACCTAGCACCTAGATCAATTCCTACCAAAAATTGGAGTGAATTAAGTAAAGATATTTGCAGCAGAATAGTAGGGATAAGGGGGAGTGAGGTGGGTCCCATATGTTAGTCATACAAAACACATACCAAATGTTCCCATGCTCTGTTTTTTCCTCCCATGTCGGCAGCTGCTCTCAGCTTGCCACCGAACGCATGCAAAGCCACCGAGGCAAAGTCCAAGCTGTCCCCAGAGCGCCCTACGAGCTCACTCTTATCGGCTCTGCCTATTCTTGCTCATCTTTCTCGCTCACGCGCTGCTCTGCTCGTGTTCCCAGTGCACCAGCAACCCCCCCCCCCCCCCCCCCCCCCCCCCCCGCCCCCACCCTGTTCTTCGTTTCCCTGCTGCTGAGGGTGACTCACGTGGCCATCACGCCCAAGCGAAGACCATTGAGCACGATGCCTGAGTCCTTTCTAGCTTCCCAACGCGGGCCTCATTTGTCTTCCAATGACGCCCCTGATTTCTTCCACTGCCGTGCCTCCACATCGCGCAGCGCCTCTGCTGCCTCATGCTCAAAGTAGA
This sequence comes from Tuctoria greenei, assembly GCA_036927565.1. NCBI lineage: Eukaryota > Viridiplantae > Streptophyta > Magnoliopsida > Poales > Poaceae > Tuctoria > Tuctoria greenei. Next base: position 57,625,614 of record JAYESD010000010.1, read on the forward strand.
GTAAACCTCAAGCATCGCAGAGACTCTCTGATCCTATCGGACGTGCCCCAACATCGCTCCTTTCTCTCAGTGTTGTGTTGAGCCGGAATGATTCTCCATCGCCTCTGTTCTTCTCCATCGCACCACCTTCACATCGACGAGCCATCTCCAGGATTTATTTCCCTCACCCCAGGGCACCATAAGGTTCGAGGTAGCGGCTATTTTTTGCTGTAATTCCTCCTACACCCTCGATATGTTGGAAAATTGCCTATTATTTTAAATCCAGGTTCTAAATTGAGGCAAGTTTCACAAGTATTCAAAACTGCAACGCGTACTCTACAGAGTAGTAGGTAGATCAACACAAATCAGACTAACAATAACATATAAACTCACTTTGTGTTTGTCGATGTAGTAGCGCAGATCGATGTCAAAACAACTTTGAGCCGTCGCGCAGATGCGCTGCTCAGAAACCTTATTGTCGTCCCTCATGCAGGCATCACGAAGACAAAGGTTTGGAGATACCGCTCACCCTTCTCCTCGGTGCACGCCAAGGAAGAGGGTCGGTGAAAGTTTGACAGCTCAAACACCACAACACAACTTTTCAAAAGGAAGACGAATGGATGGAAGAGAATATTGTGTGTATTCGAAACCTGAATATCATCAGGGCCTGATATAGGCACGGCTGCCCTCTAGGAGCCGTTTCCATATTATTGACGTCCACTAATTGCTCGTCAAATTAATGACATTCATGACAATTAATAGCGCACTAGTTCTCTATTAGTGCAGAACGGTTCAAATTTCGTAAAGGATACAAGTGGAAAAAATACTCAATGCAGCCATGCCACGGTCGCGCATCGCAAGTCACATGTCACGCGGACTAACACGCGAAAAATCGCGGAAACGCACGCGCGCAGCGTGCGTGTTTGTGAGTACATATAGCCAGACCCCTCATTATTGCTTTCTCTATTCAGCCATAGGTATGAGGGCTACTATATATGTTTGTTTGCACCACCTTACACTAGCAGTATGGGACTATAACCAACAGCCACATTGCTTTGAAATTTCAGCTGAATGGGCCACACTCAAATGGGCCAAATTCCAACAATCCCCCACCAATTTCAAAGCAAGGAATGAAGAATAAAAGATCGCTGTGCTACAGTATTGTTTTATATATTTGTCTTTCGGTATGAGTCCCGTACGGGTTGAACTTATACCTAGAATAATAAGATTCATCTTTCCACAGCTGAAGAATGGACTATGCCTTGAATTCTCAGCCTTGTGTGAAAAGATTTCACTTTAAATCAGAACTGATACTAGGCTGTCAGACAACCTCACCTATCTGGAGCGTTAATGGTCTGCTCCCATATCTTCTCATGAGCCTTTATGAGAACGCCCTATTCTCACGAACTGCGACCTACAGTTAAGCTCAAGTAGGTGTTTTCCTTCAAGATATCCTGTAGGCTAATATCTTTTCAATGGAAAACATTAAGGCTTAATTTATGCCAACCTTCCATACAGTAAAGAGTACTTGGTGTCATTTGAACATGGGTACATTATTTATTTAGAATGTACTCTTTGGATACATCAGTCAACTTGTTTTTCCAAGTACCTAAATCACGGGATCTCCGATCAAAAGGACAGGTTACCGTTGTGATGTAACATCAGGTGAGCCTCATACCCATGTTCTTAGACATCACAAAAATCACATTCCGTGATAATACTTTTGTGAAGGAGTCTGCCAGATTATTTGCACTTTTCACATAGCTCGTAGCTATAACTCCGGAGTTCTTCATCTTTCTGACATATTTCAGTCTACGCTTGATGTGCTTGTTGGACTTTGAATTATCCTTTGTATTCATACCTGAGCTAGCATTGATTGGTTATCACAATACATTAGGATAGGCAATACCAGCTTTTCAACGAAAGGTGAGTCCTCAATAGCTCTCTTAGCCATTCAGCCTCATTGCTAGCTGTTTCTAGTGCTACAAGTTCAGCCTCTGTAGTAGACTTTGTTAATACAGTCTGTTTACAAGACCTCCATGAAACTGTAGCACCAGCAAGCGTAAACACATAGCCACTCGTGGCTTTCATCTCATCCGCATTTGAGATCTAATTGGAATCACTATATCCCTCTAACGCTGGTGGATATCCCGTGTAGTGAATTCCAAGTGAGGTCGTGCCTCTCAACTAGCGCAACACTCGTTCAAGTGCCTTCCAATGATCATCTCCCGGGTTTGATGTAAACCGACTGAGTTTTCTCACAGCATAGGAGATATCAAGTGGTGTGGCACCAGCTAGATACATAAGGGAACCGATTATTTGTGAATATCTCAGTTGATCTTTTCCCTCTCCCATAAATTTTTGAAGTTTGATGCTTGCATCATAGGGAGTTGGAGAAACCTCGCAGTTATCAAAGCCAAAACGAGAAAGAATTTTCTCCGCATAGTGGGATTGATTTTGAGTGATTCCATTCTCACTTCTAATCAACTTTATATTCAGAATTACATCTGCCGGTCCCAAGTCTTTCATGTCAAAACATCCAGACAAGAAAGATTTGATCTCATCAATCACGCTTTTGCTTGTTCCAAAAATTAATATGTCATCGACATATAAGAACAATATTACTCCTTGACCCCCACCACAACGATAGTACACACACTTGTCTGCCTCATTCACGCTGAATCCAGCTGAGTGTTGTCAAATTTTTCATGCCATTGTTTGGGTCCTTGCTTAAGACCATATAGGGATTTAATTAATTTACACACTTTATTCTCTTGCTCAGGAATTTTATAACCATCTGGTTGCTCCATATATTTCTTCCTCTAACTCTCCATAAAGGAAAGCCGTTTTTACATCCATTTGATGGACAAGTAAACCATAGGAAGAAGCTATCGCTAGCAACACTCTGATGGTGGTAATTCGGGCAACAGGAGAGTATGTGTCAAAGAAATCCTCTCCTTCTTTTTGTGTAAATCCCTTGGCCACAAGCCTAGCCTTCTACTTCTCAATAGTACCATTCGGCTTTAATTTCTTTTTGAAGATCCACTTACAGCCAACCTAGGTTTACACCCACTTGGACAGTCAGTGATCTCCCAAGTCCCATTTGACATGATGGAGTCCATATCACTACGGGTTGCCTCTTCCCATTACTCTGCATCTTGAGATGCATATGCCTCTTCAAGAGTATTGAGCACATCATCAACAAGATAAACAATAAAGTCATCTCCAAAAGATTTTGTAATCTTTTGTCTCTTAATCCTACGAGGAGATTCAGGATCGACTAAATTGTTATCCTCTCTGGATGGTGTGTGTGTGTGTTTCGTCATTTGATTGAAGTGGTGTATAATCCTCAGGAGCAGTTGTATGAGTATGATTTTTCTCATCATAAGATGTGCTACCTACTGCTCTCATAGGAAATCTATTTTCAAAGAATGAAGCATCTCTTGACTCCATGATAGTATTCACATTTTGTTCTGGACTATCAGATTTAACTACTAAAAATCTATAGGCCGTACTGTTTTGTGCATATCCCAAGTATACACAATCTACTGTTTTGGGTCCAAGCTTTCTCTTTTTCGGCTCCGGTAGATTGACCTTTGCCAAATAGCCCCAAGTCCTCAAAAATTTGACATTGGGTTTTCTTCCATTCCATCCCTCATATGGAGTGACTTCTATGTTTTTAGTCACTACTCTATTCAGGACAAAATTTGCTGTCAAAATAGCTTCCCCCCACCATTCATAGGACATACCGGTGCTCTCTAACATAGTGTTAACCAAATCTGTTAGAGTTCGGTTTTTTCTTTCAGCTACCTCATTAGATTGAGGTGAATATGGTGGTGTCACTTCATGGATAATACCATGTTCAGTACGAAACTGAGAGAAAGCATTTGAGGTATACTCTCCCCACAGTCATCGCGCAACCATTTAATTTTCCTCTCAAGTTGGTTCTCAACCTCGGCCTTATAAATTTTAAAGTAATGTAGAGCTTCATCTTTAGTTTTTAGAAGATAAATATAAAAAATGAGTAGCATCATCTATAAAATTCATAAAATATCTCTTGCCTCCTCTAGACAATATTCCATTCATCTCACACAAATCATAATGAATAAGATCTAATGGTGCCAAATCTCTCTTTTCCTCTAAACTTTTAAATGGTTTTCGAGGTTGTTTTGCTTGCACACAAGATTGGCACTTTGATCCTTTGACAATATTAAACTTAGAAATAAAATCTAATCTGAACAATCTAGCAATGGTGTCAAAACCAATATGACAAAAACGTGAGTGCCATACATCATCTTCACAAGGTTTAATAATCCCAGATGCAAAATTCAAATGATAATTCATATCAAGAGTACTTAGGTGGAACAAGCCTCCGCTCACATAGCCTTTGCCAATAAAGTTTCCAAACATGGAAATTACAACTTCATTTGACTCAAATACTAACTTATAACCATCTTAACATAACAAGGAAGCACTAATTAGATTCCTGTTTATTGTTGGAGCATGTTGCACGTTTTCAAATGGACAGTCTTCCCTGAAGTAAGCTTCAGTTCGACCATACCAACACCAAGAATAGAAGCAGCTTATCCATTTCCCATCAAGATGGTGGAAGACCGCGTTCCCTGGTAAGAAGAAAATAAAGACAAATCACGACACACATGAACATTGGCACCTGTGTCAACCCAGCAATCTGTGGATTGTACAGCTGAAAAATCAAATGGTAAATTACCATACCCAGAAGGATCGGCTTCACTACCATTGTTTTTGCCAATGGTCACATTCACATCCTTCTTTTGCTGTTCATCATCTTTGATTTTGCGGTAGCGACAGTCTTTTGCAATATGCCCTTCTTTGCCACACACAAAACATGCCCTGTTGTCTTTCTCATTTTTCTTCTTTTTGAAGTTAGTAGTTTTCTTGGCTTTACCACCATTTTGCATCTTACCCTTGTTGTTATTTTTGTGGTTGACTTTTTTCTATCATGTTTGCACTAGCACCATTCTCTGCAGCAGTAGATGTGTGAGGAGCGTCTTTTGCCCTTGCTTTTTCCTCCACATCGAGGGCTATAATCAGATTCTCAGTAGAGATATCTTCCCTCTTGTGTTTCAGGCTTGTGGCAAAATCCCTCCATGAAGCAGGGAGTTTAGCAATAATGCCCGCTGCCACAAATCTGTCAGGCAAGACACATCCCAAACTTGCAATATCTCCGGCCAGCAGCTGTATCTCGTGAGCTTGGGCAACAACAGATTTTGTAGGATCAATGCTGAAATCAAAGAATTGCTCACAAGTATATATCAATCGACCAGCTTCAGAGACGGCATATTTGCGCTCTAGTGCATCCCACAGCTCTATGGGGTCTGTCTAATTCATATACACATCATGGAGATTATCAACCAAAAGGGTTAAGATGCATCCAAGAGCGGAGTCACGCGCTGTTGGATAAGTGGCTGTCTGGTCAACCGTGAATGGCATTACTGGGTGGATCGCCCACCACAGTCACATCGACATAAGCCAAAATTTGACTTTAGTCTGCCATCTACTAAAATTTTCGCCACCTCAAAACCTCTCAGGTTTCATTGCATCCGAAGCACCAGTCATTGCTAGAATAATAGAATAAACGCGGTATAAGGTTTCTGGAATGTTGGAAAACTGCGTATTATTCTAAATCCAGATTCTAAATTGAGGCAAGTTTCACAAGTATTCAAAACTGCAACGCGTACTCTACAGAGCAGTAGGTAGATCAACACAAATCAGACAAACAATAACATATAAACTCACTTTTTATTCATCGATGTAGCAGCGCAGATCGATGTGAAAACAACTTTGAGCGGTCGCACAGATGCGCTGCCCAGAAACCTTATTGCCGTCCCTCGTGCAGGCTTCACGACGACAAAGGTTCGGAGATACCACTCACCCTTCTCCTTGGTGCACGCCAAGGAAGAGGGTCAGTGAAGGTTTGACAGCTCAAACACCACAGCACAGTTTTCCAAAAGGAAGACGAATGGATGGAAGATAATATTGTGCGATTCGAAACCTGAATATCTTCAGGGCCTGATATAGGCACAGCTGCCCTCTAGGAGCCGTTTCCATATTAATGACGCCCACTAATTGCTCGTCAAATTAATGACATTTATGACAATTAATCGCGCACTAATTCTCTGTTAGTGCAGAACGGTTCAAAATTCGTAAAGGATACAAGTGGAAAAAAATACTCAATGCAGCCACGCCACGGTCGCACGTCGCAAGTCACAAGTCACGCGAACTAACACACGAAAAATCGCGGAAACGCGCGCGCGCGTGCGTTTGTGTGAGTACATATAGCCAGACCCCTCATTAGTGCTTTCTCTATTCAGCCATAGGTATGAGGGCTACTATATATGTTGGTTTGCACCACCTTACACTAGCGGCATGGGACTATAACCAACAACCACATTGCTTTGGAATTTCAGCTGAATGGGCCACACTCAAATGGGCCAAATTCCAACACGATATTTGTTCAATCCGTTTATAAAATATGTTCTAGAGATTCCTACCAAGTTCCTCGATCAAAAATATTAACAAACGGTGACCAAATCATTGTTTACGATGAGTTTTGCACAAATCTGCCACCTAAGCTTCGATTTCCCATCAACCTTAGTGTTGCAGCGAATTTTGCGATCCAATTTAGCCATCTAGATCCTACTAGGATGTGTTTAGACCTTGTGCCGAGCAATTTTAGTCAATTTTGAAGAAAAAGCATGTTCGCCGGATCCCTAGCCTTTGCCTTCGCAGGCGGCTTTCCAACCATCCTCGCGCCTCGCTGACCTTACTAGTGGGTTGATCAACTTGCTTCATGCCTTGGCGGCGATCCTTAATGCCGGCTATGCTCTAGAGCTCGATTCCGATGGTTCGTCGCCAAACTCCGGCGGAGGGCGCCACCCATGCCCGAGGTTGAAGATGACCCCTTGTGGGTCCCGTCTGTCAGCCATACCCGTCTGTCCCTCCTGGTCTTCTGTGGCGTATAAATCTCGTGCGGCTGTGGCCCAGTTACTCAGTAGCACGGTGTAGCCTCCGTTTCATTGGGTAGCTTAAATCCTAGTGGGCCCAGCTGGATAATTCAAACTATTCAATAGAAAAGAAAATCAAAAAAAGATTCAAACTTTGAAAATACATATATCTCTGTAGAGTTATTAAAAAGTTCTCAAACAAATTTTGTTGCAACCCTCTGGACCTATATTATCCATTGGTACAGTTTAATTAGTACGAAAACCTCTGTAAATTCTCAATAATTCATTGAAATAAAAGTTTTGAAATTTTATACTAGGGGCTCCACTGCATGAAAAATTCTCAAACTTGGCCCAACTCTTCCATTAGTACCTTAGGGTTCCCAGTACAAATTTCAACTTCATTGGAGATGTTTAACTTGGTCGGAACATGTGCTTTTGACCTATGTCCATAAAATGTCCAAAAATAGCAAAAACCAGATCAGAAAATCTAGTGCAACTTATAAAATTCATAACTCATTATAGAATGCTCAGAAAAATATGAAACCAATTCTATTGAGTTCCTTATGGCCGTCACTACTTGAAAAACTAACTTCCCAGTATGACAAAGCTCACAATTGTATCTGAAAATTTATAGAAGTGAAAAGACTTAGGGAACCATTGGGACCAAAGTACGTTACCTAAAAATCTAGAAATTTTCTGGTAAATCACATTACATCTCTTTGAGTTCCTGTAAAAATCTGAGCACCATTAAACAAGTTCTTACAGTCAAATGAAACTGTTGTTGCCTCTTTACATAAAGTTCTATATTCAAATTTATAGAACCTTTTCATAAATAAATGGAACAGAACTTAAATCTTTCTTTGAAATCTATGGAAACCAGCAGTGACTCATTTAACCTTCTACGTAGGATTTGAACCTTAAGAATTCATTATTGTCCATGTATCCATATGTCCAAATATCCAACATAGCATAGTTGTTGTTGAAGTGTTCTTGCGACACTTCCCCCGGACCTACTATGAGAGCAGCTCGCAAAGGTTCTTGATTGGCAGGGCTTAGTACTCAATGGAGATTGCACGTATCAGAGTGGTAAGACAATGGTTTTACGTGTTTCGGGCCGCGGAGCGTAATACCCTACCCCACGGTGAGGTTGTATTGCTGGTGTGAACGCGTGTGCAGCTTGTGTATGCATTAGATTTGGGAGCCTTTGTAATGATGGCGGTCAGGTCCTTTTATAAACAGGGTCAGACGCCTTACAAGTGCGGTTCGGGGCCCAACAGGCGGCCCCGAGGTGATCTTATCCTAATGATCTAAGGCTTCTCCACTACACTGCCTCTGACCACAGCTTGGGGACTCCTCGTCTTGTCGCCTCCGATAACAGTGGCCCACGCATAGTTGCTAACGTTAGCAAGGGATGTCTTGTCTGTCTGTCTTGTCGCCATAAGCTACCCCACTTGACGGAGAGGGATAGGCTTGCAACACCATTACTGTGATGCGATTGGGCGCAATGGTCTCTGACCGTTGGCGTGCACCGCGTTATGCGTCGGGGGGTGGGTGCATGTCTTCAAAGCTTAATTTAGACAGAGCGCACCAAACCTTAACTCCTGCAACCCACCACTCAGGACACGTCGCAGACCACGTGGTAGCTTCAGAGATGGTCATTGCTGGGGAGGTCAGGTCTGGTACTCCGAGGCACGTGGCAGCCTTGGAGCCCTTCTCTGTGGGAGGTGTCCGGCCTGGTGCTTCAAGGCACGTGATTGCATCGAAGCCCACTCCTATAGTGGAGTGGGGTCCTGTCCTACTAAACAAGTGGCAGCTTGGGAGCCCGCCTTACTGGGGGAGCAGGGTCCCGCCTTTGAGGTCCACGTAGCAATGCCAGATCCTGTATTTGAGGAAGGTCGGTGCCTTCTGGACACGTGGCCCCATTGGATCCTGCCTCGGTGAGGAGGCAGGGTACATCGGTATTTTCAGCCTGTGCGCGAGGGTACACCGTATGCTAGGTACCGATAGTGGCCCCTGGGTCCACCCTGAGGGAAGGTGATGAGTCCGAGGGTGGAGCCCTATACATACTTTCCCACACTGGTTTTTGAGTTTTGTCTTGGTCAGCCAAAGCGGTGGGTGCCTCTGCCAACATAGCCACACGTCCTCTCTATGGGGACCGAAATCCCGACCTCCAAGGATCTCATTGGTTGGTGTCGTGCGATGCGACACCCAACAGTATACAAGAAAAGAACGAGAATAAAATACAATACCACACCTTTATTTATAACAAAATGGAAGTTTTACAATACTAAATGAACAGGAAAGAGAACTATACATCATAGCTACGCTCTCGGCACTAGCTATGCAAAAGCAAAGTCATCCATGTCCTGGATACTTTGCACTAGCAACACCCAACTTCCGGCGGCGTGCAGGGTTCCCACTCGGCTGTAAACCCTTGAGGGGGTGCCGTCTCGTCATCAAAACCCGTCATCAGTCGTATAATCTGCAAAAACTTGTTAACTGCAAATATGAGCATAAGGCTCAGCAAGACTAACCCGTCTCACTAGACATATGCAGGGGTGAATACTAAGCATGGGTAAGGAAAGCATAAAGGACACACCTACAAGTGGATCCTTATAGTCATGTTTTAAGTAGCACATGACATTCTTCATGCACGACACATCATAGACTCCACAATCAAACAAGAAAAGCTTTGCTGATGATATGACATGCCCAAAGCACATAATGCTATTACAGGTAAAGTATGGGGAAACTGTAAACTTATAATTGTGCTATCTCTAAGCCATACAAGATTGCAAAACAATTACAATTAAATACATGGTATTCTCCTGACTTCTTCAGTATTTACTACGTTCATGACAAAGTAAACAAGTGGTACTCTATTACCACGAGGGACGGTGATTGCAATCAGGATACACCCGGACAACACGACACATACGTACTTTCGGAAGTGCCAGCAAGTAATTACAGCAGTACCTACATAGCACTTCAGTACTAGTCGTATATGGCCACCTTTCACCCAACACTAGAATGTCGAACCGGTCGATCCGTCACGAGCAGGAGGTCACTGCGTGGGGCGTACTCTGACGTGCCCACCAGCTAATTTACACCTCGCTGACCTCAACCTACGCCTATAAAACATAACGATATGCCTCGACAAACCAGTATCAAGCTACGTCAGTTTGCTGGAGCCCATTTCTCCTGTATGTCACCAGTACAATTCAAGCTTGTCCAGCGGGGCCGCACACGAATTGGTCCTCAATCGACACAAGCTGGGCTACGCATGTGAAACCATGTCTCGCTGCATCCTACCCGCTGCTCGGTCTCAATTTCATATTCATAAGCCATTTCTTGATCCAATCCATCCGTGTGATGAAACCCTATCTCGCGAGTAGATTCCCACTACTCGACTTCTATCGGATTTCTATGAATATAGGCATGGAGTTACTACATGAGTCTGTGAGCTATTCTAACCGCTCTTTGGGTTCTTTGGTCATGCAAGTGGATGTCAAACACCTTAAACATAAAGCACAAACATCTGAAGACATAAGGTGATTGAAAACTGCAAGGACACTATAAGGAACTTAAATGCAAACTAGGGCTTGCCTGCATGCGAGTCTGAGTCGATGTTTGTTTCCGTCAGCTGAACTTCCAAAGCTTCCGGCTGATCCTTGACTTCAGTTACTACACGTTATGCATATACTATATATGAATGACTTTGAAAATAAATAATATGTTCTAGGTCACAAGCTAAAATATTGTGAAACAAACAAGATTATGATCTTAATTGGCTTTAGAACTTTTATGGTAGTGGAGACTCTTGCAAAGAACAGGAGATGATCAAGGGAGTTTGTTGTCTCTAAATATTATGGTAAGCAATAACCTTCTCTGAATTTTGGTTGAAATTCTGGAGGTCTATCATGTCTACCAGTGGTTGTACCATGTATAGGGGGTCTCACTGGTTCTAGGAAAGTTTGTTTCACAATTTTCTAAACATTCTACTGTGAGCTTTTGAATTTTGAAGTTTGGACAATTTTCTGTACAATTTTTAAATGAATTTAACTATTTATATGTGCATAGAGAATACACAGGTGATCAGACCATGGAAATGAAATCTAATGTCCCTGAAATTTTTACTGGAGTTCAGGGCTATTTAAATGAAAGCTATGTAAAATTTTGGTAATTTTCCAAAGATCAGAACTATAGGAATCAATTTTATAAGTATTTTTCTTATGTGAATTATGGAGAAATTCCTATAGACTTCCATACAAATCCAAGTGCACCACTGGAAAATGTCCTTCGTGTTGGTGATAACAAAATTTATTTGGGAATTTTTGGACAATTCTACTAGGAGTTATGGATTTTCAAATTTGGGGCAAAATCTGGAATAAAATTGCAATTGGAAAACATTTCAATAAAGGGCTGGGCCCACATATTTGAAATGGGCCACTCGGGTTGAAGCCGGACGGGGGCCACAGATTCAACACACGTAGCTGCATGCGATCCTCGGATCGCACCAGATCCGGCGCGCGCTGGTTAGACTGACGACCGAGGCCCACCCCGAGTCGTCTTCAACCTCGCGCCGGCGGCTCTCGGGTGGCGCCCGACGGCGGCCCCTTGCCGCAACCCATTCCAGGGCACAGTGGCCCTCCAAACTCACCGCCCCCACCTAAATCCCGACGTAGAACACGACGGTAAGGTTAGGGTTTCGGCTGGAGATGAGGTCTCGACGGCGGCGGCGGCGGTTAGGGTTTCGGCCAACACGAATTTGCCTCGGCAAGGGCCTAAATCACTCGGTACATGATCGGGAAGCACCCTGGGATCACGAGGATGACAAAAATGAACTCCTATGAGGTGGAAGTGGCCGCAAAGACAAGTTCAATGGCGACCCACGGATTTTCAACCAGCGACCGCAAGAACTCTGATTTCTATGCGTGTGGTCGATAACTTTTGGCCCTTTTTGCAAGGGTGTGCACGGGAATGATTATAAGCTACTTGCTAAGCAATTCGAAGAATTATTGCATGTGCAACCCGAATTTGGGTGAAGAACCACAGCTGCAAAAGAACTAAGCGTCGGTTCTTCGAGGAAAACCCGAGCTACAAGCTATGACAAAAGCTGAAACTTTGCGAGCATGAACTAGATATGATTGCAAACCTTTTTCCTTAAGGGATCAAAGCTTGCTAGTGGCCGTAGCTGCGGTTCCACGGAGCAGCAAAGGCGGCAGAACAGAGGAGTTCGCCGGCGGCCCGAAAATCTTCAAGACCGTCGATGGGGAGCATCGAACTGTGAAGGAGATTGATCAAGGAGCTGCGCAATAGGTTGGAGAATAACCCAGAGCGAAGAAACTGGAGCCATACCGTTGTCCTTGGTGGATTTCGAGGGGAAGGTGAAAAACTCGTCGGGAGTGAACTTTGTGCGCCAGGGATGGAATGGGGAGGAAGAACTCGACTTGGGGACTGAGGAGGTGATAAGGAGGCGCCTGGGGATGAGCTGGAGGCAGCTGGAGTCCAAGCAAGGAGGCAAGCAGCTCTGTGGCAGCTGCATGCCGGGAGTTGGCGCCCTAGGAAGAACAGGGGCGAATTTGTCCCACTGACCAGTGGGTCCCACCTCCTTCTCCAAGCCTATCTTCTCTATATACTGAATTCACCCACCAATACTTGTCCAAAATTCATTCCAATTTGTGTATAGGCTCAACTAAATATCTGGAATTTGATTTTGGAATCAAAACTTCAAATTGATCAAGTTTCAATGGAATTTCAAATTTGAATTTGAGTTGAATGAAATTCAATGGAGTCCCTAAATTAAATAGCAATGGAGCTTCAAAAATTATGAAACTTTATGGATAAATCAAGAAAGTCATACTGATGATGATGGTGTGTTCAAATTTTATGTTCAAATAAGTTTGAACAGAATTCACACTTTGAACTTGATTATGGCTTGAATTTGCTAAGCATATCAAATAAAATAGCAATTGGAATTCACAATTCTTGAAACTTGGTAGGAAGGCTATTTGGAATATTATGAGGCCATGGAAAAATGTATAGCCTCAGATTTGAATATTTTGACAGGGCCTATATGTACAGTGCTATATTCAAATTAATTTGAATTTACTTAATACTGCATAGAGTTTTGCCCTAGCTAAAATCTATTCAATAAAATCCAAAATTTGCAGTGATGCCACTTGAATTATCCTGGAGTCATTCGTGAAGTCCAATCCCCATGTTAATAACACTTAACATGAGTAAAAGAATTATTTTTGATGAGATCAAGTTCATGTGTATAACCATAATTGATCTTTACTATGGTTGAAAACAAACTGGTAACTGAACTTCATATTAAGGAAAAACTGGGATTTTACATCATCGTGATCTTTGCATGCGGGAGTATCTTTGCCCTCCGCGGCGCCTTTAGTCGCGACAGTTCCCAATGTAGCTGTAGCACTCCCGCTTGTTCCGCCTTTCTAGGAACTGCTCCAGCTGTCTTCTCAGGTAGCTGACCACTTATGCCAGCTCTTTAGGCACAAAGACCTGGGCCCCATTGTCATGGATGTTGTGGGTTGAGTAGTTCGAGAGGGCCGGGCCCTGGCGATCCGCACGATGTGCTCAGGCAATGCGGGGGTGATAAAAAAGGAAACCTTTGCAAGAGGGGGCGGTTCCTTCCTTACTCACACCCCGCCGCCCGATCCTACACCACTTAGAAAAAGCTCCTGTTCTTGCTTGCTCCGGTGGCTTCCATGCTGCTCCTTCTTGTTTCCAGACGGCAGAGGATCTGATGCCGATGAGTCGACTACTTGCCTGGGCGGCAGCATAGCAAGAAAGGATAATCCATTGCAGATCTCCTGATCTTAAGACTTGCGCAAAGACAAGACTGTTTTCTTCATTGCCTACATGTTCACAGAGCTTGGGCTCCCGTTGTCGGGGTTCTTCCTCGCACTGCTGGAGGAATACGGGTTGTGGCTACACCACTTGTTGTCGAACTCCATCGCTGTGGTTGTCGCATTCGTCCACTTCTCTGAGGTGTTCGTGGGTATTCCACTGATGGTGGAGTTGTTCCGGTTCTTCTCTGTGATGAAGATTACAAGAAGGAGCATGACGATCCAGGTGGGAACCTACTACTTTCGGCATTGGGAGAAGTCCTCCAGAATCTACATTGTCTCCCTCAAAGGGGGCAAGTGGAGCCACTGGAGGGAAGACTGGGAAATTGTGTGGACCGAGGCCCATGTCCTACTAGAGATGCCTTCTCAAGACCCGGCTTCTTATCCCACCATCTGGGACGTGTACCAGGGGTTGATGATGGAGTTCAAGTTGGTGCTGAAGCGGATCCGGTTCCTAGCAGACAAGGGCTTGAACTCAGTGATGTTGTTGGCGCACTTCATGCACCACCACATTACCCCCCTTTAGTGGTGCCTATATGGGGCCTGGGTCTACTTCGGGGTATACGACCAGTGCTTGTTGGATCGGGGCGACCCAACCCCCAAGATGCTGGAGGAGATGCTGAAGGTGGTGTCTTGCAATACGATCGATGATGATCACGTCTCCATCCCAGATGACTGCCAGTCGCTTTTCATGACTCCTGGCCTGAGGGACGAAGTGCGGAGCTTGATGTTGAAGGTCAACGCGTTTGGTCTTGCTAGGTTGCACCCCGGAGGGACAACTGGAGCTTTGGCAGGGCGAAGGATAGTTAGCCAGCATCAGTCGCTGCACCGAGGAAGCGTTCTCATACCTCAGTTGCGGATGATGTGGCCCTTGTGCGGAAAAGGCAGAAGCTAATGCGGTGGAAGGTTCTCTAATCTCCCATCGTGAGGGAGCTGGAGCGGCCAAAGCTTCCATTGTCAACCTAGTCTTTGATTCCAGCGAGGGCTCTGGAGGTGTCGTGCCTGCACAACCTTCGACAGGCGGACCACGAGCTGCCGGCGTCCCGGTGACTTGTAGAGAGGAGAGTAGTGGTGGTGGTTCCGGAGGAGGCGCGGAGGGATCTATGCTGATGGTCGCGTCGACGCAAGTCGTCCAAGAGCAGGTTCCAAAGGATGTGGCGCCGGCCTTGGCATCGGGTTTAGGGGGCCACGATCTGCCGCACGAGCCTGGACCCCAGGGTATCTGAAGCAGCCCAGCTCACTGGTAAGGCACAGTTTCTTCCTTCGCTGTTCTTTTGTTGCTTCTTCGCACCGGCGAAGTCGGCTTTGGCTTTTCAGGGTGTTGTCGACCGACATAGCACCCTTGGTGCTTCTAGGGATGGGATTGATTGCTCCTGCACCTCTTGGAGCTAGAACGGGGGCTGTTGTGTAGCATTCCACGCTCGAGGGTGCACCATCTTCCGGCGATGCTGCTGTCCCTGCGGCTGTTCCTCATGCTCCTTCGTTCGTCGAAGTGGATGGGGCAGAGGCGGTGTCGGGCGAGGAGGTGGCCACCTTTGCTATCACAGTTACCCCCGGTGGGGCAGACTCGCCCGTTGCTGACACTATGCTGGTGCCCAATGTCATTGGTGTGCAAGATGGTGACTCACCACCGGCGGCCGGCGACACCCTTGTGGCAAGGAGAGTGCTTTAGTGCTGGGTGGCGACGCGCCCATTCCTGAAGCTCCAACCAGGGAGCCCTCATGTCCCCGGGCGCTGGTATCTGCAACGGGGTCGGTAGAAGAGGTGGAGAGGCGACCGTCTGTGGCGACAGCGATGCCAATCCCACTCTCTAAGGATGTTGCCATGGCTCAGCCCATTTTGCGCTAGACGCAGGCTGCTCTCGCCTGATGAAGCTGGTCAATACCAAGATGAAGGAGCTTGAGGCAAAGGCCCTGAAGGCCCATGCCAATGCCGAAGCCCGCTTTGGGTTGTGCGAGGTCAGGCAACTGGAGCTGGTCTAGTGCGAGGTCGCCATTGCCGATCAGGAACGAGACTTGGTGGTGAGGGAAGAAGAGGTCTCTCGAAGCCCCCATGTGCTGGTGGAGAGGCATCGAGCCATGCAGGACTAAGAGCTCTCCATCAAACGCCAAGAGGACGACTTGGAGCATCATGCTCGGGAGCTTGCCAATCGGGAGGAAGCGACACAGAGAGATGTAGAAGGCCTCCAGGCCTCCCGCGCAGCCGAGGCGTAAGGGATCTGAGACTTCCTAGCCCGTGCCGGGGCAGTGTTAAAGCCCCTCAGACTTGTTCCCGTGCTGCATGGGGAGCCATCTCATGGGGTGGGCCAGCTGCTCCCAGCCTTGGACTCCTTCTGCTCGATGTTGGGGTCAGTGAGCACTGTCCTAGCAAGGCGGCTGGAGGGCGATGGAAGAGAGCTAGCGGAGCAGGTGGCCTCCCATGTCTTGGAGTTCTTCTAGAGTTGGTATCCGACGATCCCGCTGGATTCAGTGGAGAAGGACCCCTTTGATTAGCGAGAGGAGGTGGCGAGGGGTGAAGTCCAAGACCTTGCCAAGCAGGTGGCTTCTTCGTTCCAGTGAATTTGAGCCCGACGGCCCCCAAGCGGAGCATCTTTGTAACCGGGGTTGGCCCCTTTGTAAAAATAACGCTTAATGAATTTGAATTCATGTTTCCATTTTTGGCATGTCTTGTGCTTCTCAATCTGTCACCCTGAGTCCTTAGCTGCTTAAGGGCTTGAAGAATTTTGTCGAGTTCGTTAGTTTCTGAGGAACCAACGATCACATAATTGGGTTGGCCAATCTATTGTCAGTTGACGTTCTGCCTATGGAACCCCCTAGAGGCCCCTGGTAGATGTGGCTAGGTGGCTAGGCACACCTACCACTTGATTGTAGGATGTCTTCAATGGGCCCCCAGCGAAGCGAGGGAGTTTGAGTAGGTGTCTGCGATGGGTCCCTCCAACGGCGCCATGCTTTATCTCAGTAGGGACATTGGCAGCATGCCTCTTGGGTGGTACCGGATCTGGCTTCTCTAGCGTCGCCCACCATCATCGTAGAAACACCGATGGCGGGCCCATTGGGTGGTGCCAGAGCTGGCTGCTTTGGCGTCGCCCATCGTCACTGTAGAAACATCGACAGTAAGCCCCTTGGGTGGTGCCGGAGATGGCTCCTCTAGCATCGCCAATCATCGTTGTAGAAATGTCGATGCCAGGCCCCTTGGGTTGTGCCGGAGCTGGCGTCTTGGACATCGCCCACCATCGCTTAGAAACGTCTACGGCAGGCCCCTTTGGGTGGTGACGTAGCTGGCTGCTCCAGCGTCGCCCACCATCGCTGTAAGAACGTCGATGACAGGCCCCTTGGAGTGCTAGAGCTGGCTGCTTCAGCGTCACCCATCATCATTGTAGAAACATCGACGACAATCCCCTTGGGTAGTGCCGGAGCTGGCTACTCCAACGTCACCCATTGTCACTGTAGAAACGCCAACAGTAGGGCCCTTGGGTGGTGCCAGAGCTGACGGCTCCGGCGTCGCCCACCATAGTTGTAGAAACATCGACGGCAGGCTCCTTGGGTGGTGCCGGAGCTGGCTGCTCAAGCATCGCCCATCGTAGCTGTAGAAATGTCGATGGCAGGCCCCTCGGGTGGTGCTGGAGCTGGCTGCTCCAGCGTCGCCCATCGTTGCTGTAGAAACATCGACAAGAAGCCCCTTTGGTGGTGCAGGAGCTGGCTGTCCGGCGTCGCCCATCGTCGCTTTAGAAACATCAAGAACAGGCCCCTTGCTGGTAGGGAACCCAAGAAACCTTTTTAGCAACAAAAGCGGGATGAAGGAGTTTACTCACAAATTAGCACTTGTTGCCATTATTTAGAAGAGCATCGGCGGGCCCCCTAGAGGGTGCCGGAGCTGGCTGCTCTGACGTCGCCTATCATTAACATGTAGAAACATTGAAGATGGCCCCCTTTGAGGTGTCGAAGCTAGATGCTCCAACATCGCCCACCGTCAATACGTAAAGACGTTGACAGGGGGCCACTGGGAGGTGCCGGAGCTGGATGCTCCAGCATTGCCCACTGTCGATATGTAGAGACGTCGACGGCGGGCTCCTGGCTTGCCAATGCTGCTACTGGTTTGTGCCCGAACCATCCTGCTTTGTATGTCCTGCACACACAATAGAGGAGGCATAATATTGCTCTTCAGCCACCTCTCTCTACACATTTAGTTTTGCTATGTCTTACAGTCCTTGGCTGGTATGCGTATTTGGGTAATTCAGTGCGTTAGTGCCTGGGATTCGGCTCCCACCTTACTCAGGGTGTGAGCCTACTGGCTCGCAGTACTTTGCCGCAGCGGTGAGAAGCGGAGTGCGCATGCCTAGGGTGCGGAACCGGACTAAGCAGGTTGCACACTCTGGACCTCCAGCTCTGCGTAGGCCTGTTGTGGGAGACCATCTAGCACCACAGGGCCCCAATTAAGAGACCACGAGATCCTGAAACACTTTGCAGGTACCTCAAATAAGTCCACCATCAGAAGGGTTGCATAACTCCACCAGGGGTGATATAGAAAAAAATTGACCAGGTATATGAAGATAATATACGAACTCTACCTATGTTGTAATGACATAGCCGGTCCCAAGCCCGAGTAAAGGAGGAGGGGTTGTGATAGGCTTGGCGAGCCAGCAACTAGATTTAGCCATTCTCATGGAAATGAAACCCATTAAAAATTCATTGGGGCGTTAAGTGAGCAAGGATCTTTGCATCTTCCTCAACGGATGCGAAGGGTAAGGAAGCTAGCTGAGAAAACTAGGTTTCGGCTGGGTAGTTGGAATGTAGGATCCTTGACGGGAAAGCTACGAGAGTTAGTGGACATTGCGATTAAGAGGTGTGTAAATATCCTTTGTGTCCAAGAGACTAGATGGGCAGGTCAAAAGGCGAGAGAGGTTGAGAATACCGGTTTCAAGCTTTGGTATTCTGGCTCCACTGGAACTAGGAATGGCGTAGGCATCTAATAGATAAGAGCCTCAAATATGGAGTAGTGGATGTCCATAGACAAGGGGATAGGATCATCCTAGTCAAGGTAGTTGTAGTGGACCTTATCTTGAATGTCATTAGTGCTTATGCCCCACAAGTTGGGCTCGACATGAGCACTAAGAGACAATTTTGGAAGGACTTGGAGGATATGGTTAGTATTGTACCAGTAACTGAGAAGCTCTTCATAGGAGGAGATCTCAATGATAATGTAGGTACAACTAACGTAGGTTTTGGGGGGGGTACACAGAGGTTTTGGGTGTGGCGATAGAAACCAGGAGGGTAAGGATATCCTAGACTTTGCCGTAGCCTTGGTAGCTAACACCCTCTTTAAGAAGAGGCTATATCACTTAGTGACCTTTACTAGTGCCCAACATTCTAGTCAAATCGACTATATCCTCACTAGGAGAAGGGAGAGAGGGGCATGTTTAGATCGTAAGGTGATTCCTGGTGAATGTGTTGTTCCACAACATAAACTTGTGGTAGCCGACTTTCATTTGCACATGTGTGTGTCACGAGACAAAGGTGTTAAAACCGCAAGAAAAAAGTGGTGGAAGTTGAAGGATGAAGCGCAACAATCATTCAAAAGGAGGATGATCGCAAAAGGACCTTGGAGTGAAGAGGAAGATGCGGATAGTATGTGGGTGAAGATGGCGACATATATTAGGAAGGCAGCTAGGGAGGTTCTTGGGTGGACAAAAGGTAAGAAACTTGTAGATAAAGACACTTGGTGGTGGAATGAAGATGTACAAAAGGCTATTAAGGAGAAGAAGGAGTCTTATAAGAGCTGGCATCATGAGAGAAGCGCAAGTAACATGGCGAAGTATAAAGAGGCTACGAAAAATGCAAGGCGTGTTGTGAGTAAAGCAAGGGGGCATGCCTATGATGCGCTATATGAGAGGCTAGGGACAAAAGAAGGCGAAAATGATATATACAAGATGGCAAAACTTCGTGAGAGAAAGGTGAGACATCTCAACCAAGTCAATTGCATTAAAGATGAGGCAGGCCAAATTCTATTGAAGGATGAAGAAATTAGGAACTGATGGCGGGACTACTTCAATGGACTATTCAATGACGGGAATGATAGTATTAGGTCCGAGTTGGATGACTCATTTGATGACACCAACAGACAATTCGTGCGGAGGATACAAGAGTCTGAGTTTAGAGAGGCCTTAAAAAGGATGAAAGGAGGAAAGGCCTGCAGCCCCGATGATGTCCCCATTGAGGTGTGGAGATGTCTGGGGTATGTAGCAATAGTATGGCTTACTAAACTATTCAACCGCATTTTTCAGTCAAACAAAATGCCTGAAGAGTGGCGGAAAAGTATTTTAGTACCCATCTTCAAAAATAAAGGAGATGTTCAAAGTTGTACTAATTACCGAGGAATTAATCTCATGAGTCGTACTATGAAGCTCTGGGAGAGAGTGATTGAACACCGCTTGAGGAAAGTGACCAATGTCACTAAAAACCAGTTTGGTTTTATGCGTGGGAGGTCCACTATGGAGGCGATTTTCATACTCTGTCAGCTTATGGAGAGGTATAGGGAGCAAAATAAGGATCTACATATGGTGTTCATTGACTTGGAGAAGGCATACGATAAGGTACCAAGACCGGTCATGTGGTGGGCACTAGAGAAACACAAAGTTCCAACAAAGTACATTAAACTTATCAAGGATATGTATGATAATGTGGTGACAAGTGTGCACGTAAGAGATAGTGAGACCGACACTTTTCCTAAAACAATAGGGTTACACCAAGGATCAGCCTTAAGTCTTTAAATCTTTTCCTTAGTGATGGATGAGTTGTCGAAGGATATACAAGGGGATATCCCTTGGTGTATGCTCTTTGCTGATGATGTAGTGTCGGTAGATGAAACTAGGGATGGTGTTGATAGAAAATTGGAGCTTTGGAGGTAGACCTTAGAATCTAAGGGGTTTAGACTTAGTAGAACCAAGACCGAGTATATGAGATGGGACTTTAGTGATGTCGGGTGTGAGGATGGTATTGTTAGTTTACAAGGACAAGTAGTACCTAGGAGAGACACATTTTGATATTTAGGATCAATGTTACAAAGCAATGGTGATATTGACGAAGATGTTTGCCATAGGATCAAGATCGGGTGGATGAAGTGGCGACAAGCGTCTGGAATCTTATGTGATAAGAAAGTTCCACAAAAATTGAAAGGAAAATTCTATAGGACGGTGATCAGACATGCGATGTTGTATGGAGCAGAATGTTGGCCAACTAAAAGGCAACATGTCCAACAAATGAGTGTTGCGGAGATGTGCATGCTATGGTGGATGTGCGATCACACAAGAATAGACAAAATTAGGAACGAGGTGATACATGATAGGGTAGGGGTGGCCTCGATTGAGGAGAAGCTAGTACAACATCACCTACGGTGGTTTGGGCATATCCAGCGGAGACCTCCAGAAGCACCGGTTAACAGTGGGATTATAAAGAGTAGAGAAAATTTTAGGAGGGGCACACGTCGACCAAGGTTGACATGGCAGGAGGCAGTGAAACAAGACTTAAAGGAGTGGGACATACCTAGAGATTTGGCTCATGATAGGACTGCATGGAAATTCACAATTCATGTGCCAGAATCTTAGTTTATTCGTAATTTGTTACTCTTATCTTCTTTCTTATTTACCCATCTCTAAAATAAATAAAATGTAAAATCTTATTTTATTTGTATATTTTTTATTTTCATCTTATTTTCTATTACTTTTCTTCAAAATTGTTGAGTTTCATTTCTAGCCGACCCAACTTGTTTGGGACAAAGGCTTGGTTGTTGTTGTTGTATATGAAGATATTATACGAAAAAACGAGAATAAACTGATGATCATAGAATTAATGGGTAATTAGATGAACATAAGAAAAAGCACGGGGGTAAGATTGTAATTCTTTCAAATTGGCATTCATAGGAGGAGACATGCTTCACAATAAGGCAACAACCCACTCTGGATGGCAAGGGAGGCAGAATGTTCATGCTTAGGGTGCAAGACCAAGCTAAGTAAGCTGAACACTCTGGACCTGTACCTCTTGGAGCTTGGTTGTCCTAAGTGCTACTCCTAGACACCATGAAATCCTACACTGTCCTACCATTATGCTAGGGGTAGAACTTATGAAGATGCTCAATCCAAGGATTGGGGAGGGGCTCTCCTTCCTTCGTGTCCAGGCGGACGCACCCGGGGCGGGATTTCTGCGTCACTCAGAAGGGGCCCTCCCAGCTGGGGGAGAGTTTGTGTGACCCTTCTCGAGAATGTATTTGCCGCATCACTAGGTCCCCTGTTTGGAGTTCCCTACTCCGCACGAACCGTTCCTGGTAGCCCCGGAGCGCCTGCCGGTACCATGCGTTCCGGATGGCGGCATGCCGCCTTGCTTCGTCGACGAGGTCAACATCTTCACGTCGGAGCTAGTGCTGCTCGGTTTCATCGAATGTTCAGACTAGGAGTGTAACACCCTCATTTTCATGCATCATGCCTTGCATACATTCATGTACATGTTTAACATTAACCCACAACAAGAGGAACGAGTTTAAAATTGATTTGGAGCAAAACCGCACTTAAAATGCAGTAAAGTGCGGACTAGTCTGATTTTACTGAGGACTAGTCCGATTTCTCTCTGACTAAAACGGTCTTGTCCGTTTTTGCTGCGGACTAGTCCGATTTTGCCTCTGGAAACTTTCGGACTTGTCCGATTTGTGCGGACTAGTCCGATATTCCAAGAATCCTTGAAAATTTGCTAAGTCCCTAGACTTTTCCGGACTAGTCCGGTGTTCCATCGGACTTGTCCGTTTTCCTCTCTGACTAAAGTCGGACTTGTCCGATTTTTGGCCAGACTTGTCCAATTTTCTCTCCGGTCAACTTCGGACTAGTCCGGTCCTTTTCGGACTTGTCCGATATTTCGCGACTCCGAGTTGATCTTTTGTTTTATGACTTGTTTCTCGGGTTTCACGTTAAGTGGGCCTAGGGATGTCGTGCCTAACTCTTCTAGAGCCCATGTGAGACCCTAAACTGGCCTCTACTCCTCTCAAACTCGAAATCCATCTAACCCTAGCCTCCACCTCTATATAAACAACCCCACCCCTTTGCTTGACATCTATTTGTAACTTTTCCACCCCACCCAAACCCTAGTTCGTGGAGAGCCACCATCAAGGAGGGAGGAGAAGATCCCAAGCAAGAAGAAGAAGAGGAGGAAACGAAAGAGGATCAACATCTCCACCAAGCTTTCACTCTTCATCACCAATTCATCTCCAAGTTCCTCCCCAACCCTAGATCATCAAGATTTAAGTGTTACCTCCAAGTTTCTTAATTCATTGGAGTTCTAAACACCTGGTATACTTTCTATTCTCTTTTCCTTATGAGAATTCAACACCTAATCTCCAAATTTACATCTATCTAGAAAACCCTAGTTCGCTAGTTCTGCGAAGTGCGGACTAGTCCGGCCTTCTGCAGACTAGTCCGATATTGCTGACTAAATTGTGTTGAATTGATTCTAAAAGTAGATCAAATCAACTCCAAACCTGTATAAACTTGTTAAAAGCTATAAGAACTAGTTAGTTATCATTAAAAGCAATCCATTAACAAGTTCTACCTTGCATTTGCATCAATCATATATATCATGTCATATTGAGTAATATTTGTGCACTCTTTGATTGTGTTTCTTGTCTTGTATGTTTATTGTGTGGATTAGACGGATTTGCACTAGAGAGTGCCGCGGAGGATCTACAGCACCAAGAGTTTGAAGGCTTTGACCCTAATCAACCGCAAGAGCAAGATAAGTGCCCTTGAAGCATATTGATCCTGTTTCAAAATAAATGTTTTGTTTGCAAACTGCATGCTTGTGTCAATTTGATGGCAAATCCTATGGTAGGATGTTTACTAGAATTGTTAAACCACCCTTGTCACCTGGAATTATGGTAGAGAGTTGGGATGGGCTTTTTACCTTTTTGCTTCGCTTAATTAATTGGGATGGGAAAACAATACTACACATTAATGATGTATTTATGAGACTATGATTAACATGAACTGGATAATATGATATGGTAATGGGTGATCTAAGCAAGCCTGGTATGTGGATGGGTTGGATGTTATGGTGGTTTGCTTGCTTTAGATCTAAGGACCGGTTCATGCGAGAATAAGCCAGTACTACAGTGCCACCACGAGGACAAGTATAGGTGCAGCGTAGCAGAATAATTAGGGCTTTGCTAGTGCTATCTGGACCATTAAGGATGCTCGGGGAAGGGGTAGTCAGATTGGGTTTGTTGATGATTGGTGGGACTACCCTGGGATCCGAATGGCTCATGAGGGGGCCCTTGGTTGAAGATGTGCTCAGTTGGAGACATCGCCTCCGGTGAAACCTCAGTAGGGTCTAAATAGGCTAGTAATCCCTTTGTAAAGGCTATTTTGTGATCTCTTGGCCATACACCAATGGAAGTGTAATTTGCATGAGGGAGGTTCTTTAGTCGCCGACGGGTGATGAAATCACAAACACGTGGGTAAAGCGGTACAAACTCTGCAGAGTCTAATAAAACTATCATGATAGCCGTGCTCCCGGTTATGAGCACCTGGACAACTTCCATGATTAGAGGGAACTCGGTATTGGGATGGTATTTGGGATTGTTATGGGTTGGTACTGATTATGGCTGGATATGGATTAAACTTTGACATTGAATATGGTTAATGGTATGATGGTGATGGATATGGAATATGGATTGGTGCTACGTTATTAATTATGGTTTATGATGGGTGTATTTCATATACATATAATATATTGCTTTTCAAATGTTTTAATGTACCTTTCAGCACTTCACCATTATTATATTCGTCATTTGAATCAGTCACATGTCATACTTTCCACACTTGTTGTGTACGACATGTACTCACTCCTGCAACCCCCCCCCCCCCCCAACAGTTGCAGGTCAGGATTGGTAGTTTAATGGTGATAATGCGGAGTTCTAGGCTGTGTCTACCGTCAACTTGGATGTGGTGTTGATTGGAGCTACGCTATACCATATCGCTTATGCTGCCTAGCTATTTTGTTTGCTTATTTAGTTTATTTCCGCTGCATTAGTTGAACTTGTCATTAATATTTATTAGAGTTTGTATTCGAGGATAATATGGTTTGTTTAATAAAATTTGGTTAATTAATCTTGTTATGTGGTAATTTTCTGTATATTTTTTTGTGAATGCACTCGTGTATGTGTGTTGAACATCCTGGGCACACATATGCATTCACTTGGTTCATTTTCGGAACCGAGTGTCACAGATTGGTATTAGAGCCACAGGTTGACTATAGGATGCAACCTAGATAGAATGGACACTTTAGAGCACATAGGAGCACTCAAAAATTGATGTGTTTTTGCTTGGTGTGCTGTTTGCTATATAAATTGGTTGCTTGTGTGCTTAATAGAGGATTTTGGGGTGCATTAGCATTGCCATGTCCACGTAGGCTAGTTAGTTGTCTAGTTTCATATCCCTTAATGCATATAGTTGGGGACCTTTTCTAATTCTTACCTGTTGCTTTTCTCCAGATGGTGAGGACTCGCAACCAGAGGGATGCTAATGATGAGGAGGAGAACCATGAAGTACCTCAGAAAAACAATGGACAAGGACCTTCTCATGGAGCTATCAACATTGAGCAGCTTTTGGCTATGCAAAACCAGCTCATGCAGCCCATGATACAAACTATGGGACATCTACAGGCTGGCAATAACAACAATCAGCCCCTCATGCCTCCACCGCCACCCCCGTCGCATCATATCCGGTTGGGAGAGTTTATGAGGACGAGGCCGCCAACCTTTGCTCAAGCTGCTAACCCTATGGATGCAGATGATTGGCTCAAGTCCGTGGAGAAGAAGCTAGCTATTGTCCAATGCAATGACCGAGAGAAGGTGCTTTTCGCTTCTCATCAACTAGTTGGAGCAGCTGCGGATTGGTGAGATTCACTATGCAATTCTCATGAGAACCAAGAGAGAATTACATGGGCGGAATTCAAGGAGAGTTTCCGTTCTCATTATGTGCCGGAAGGAGTTATGATTTTGAAGATGCAAAAATTTGAGAACTTAAGGCAAGGAAGATCAAGCGTGAGTGAATATCTCAATAAGTTCACTCAACTCTCAAGGTATGCGCCTGAGGATGTGAGCCGGGACAGCCGAAAGTAATACTTGTTCATGAGGGGCTTGAACAATGAAATCCAAGTGCAACTACTCAACTGTGATTATGCCAATTTTCAGAAGCTTGTGGACAAAGCAATTGTGGTTGAGAA
Source organism: Tuctoria greenei (assembly GCA_036927565.1). Taxonomy (NCBI): domain Eukaryota; kingdom Viridiplantae; phylum Streptophyta; class Magnoliopsida; order Poales; family Poaceae; genus Tuctoria; species Tuctoria greenei. The sequence continues at coordinate 57,651,714 of JAYESD010000010.1, forward strand.
CAAGATTCATGAGATGGAGCAAGACAATAAGAGAAAGGCGCCATATCAAGGGCAGCAACAAGGGAGTAATGTGCACCCTCGCCTTGCACCACCTAATGCGCCATATTACAGCTCTTCTATTCCTGCTCAACACCCTGGATTTGCACCGCGCCCAACTCAGTTTGTGCAGCAGCGCCCTGTCATGCAAGCACTTAGGCCTCCAATGCCTTTTGCACCTCGTGCCAACTTTCTTGGTGCCAATGCTCAAAAACAAGCTCGTCCCAATAATTCTGGTGGAGTTAAGAAGTGCTATACTTGTGGAGAAGCTGGACACTTTGCACATCAATGTCCTAAGTCAGGCCTTGGTCAAGGAAGAAATGCACTAAGGCAAAACCCAAGACCCAATGGAGGACAACCATAAGGGAACCGGGGGCAGCAGAATTTCGCTCGTGGCAACGTGAACCATGTCTCTACGGTGGATGCTCAACAAGCGGATGACGTGGTCATTGATATGTTTCTCGTCAACTCCAACCCCGCGACTATGTTGTTTGATTCTTTAGCATCGCATTCATTCATTGCATCGAAGTATGTTGCCAAGTATAGTTTGCCTATCTCTCGTATGAAGTTTACTCTATTGGTTAAGTCTCCTGGAGGAGAGATGAGGACAAATATAGTATGTCCAAAAGTAAGCCTTAGAATAAGGGGGGTAGACTTCTCCACCAACCTCATTGTTTTGGATTCTCAAGGATTGGACATTATACATGGTATGGACTGGTTAAGGAAGCACAATGGAGTTATTGAGTGTGCCACGAAGACGGTAAAGTTGACCAATGAGGAAGGGATAACCGTAGAATTTGAAGCATCTCAAACTACACCGAAGCAATTGGAGCTGAATCATATGGACATTGCTGCAATTGAGGAGATTCCGGTGGTGTGTGAATTTTTGGATGTTTTTCCAGACGAGTTGCCAGGTATGCCACCTGATCGAGACATTGAGTTTATTATTGATTTAATACCTGGAACTGCACCTATAGCTAAGAGGCTGTATAGGATGCCTCCTATGGAATTAGTGGAGCTCAAGAAGCAGATTCAAGTGCAACTTGAGAAAGGTTTTATTCTCCGTAGTTCTTCACCTTGGGGAGCGCCCGTGCTGTTTGTGGACAAGAAGGATGGAACCCAAAGGATGTGTGTGGATTACCGAGATCTCAACAAGGTGACAATCAAGAACAAGTACACCTCGCCACGCATAGAAGACTTGTTTGATCAGATGAAGGGTGCTTGTGTCTTATCTAAGATTGATTTGAGGTCAGGATATTTTCAAATGAAGATTAGACCATCGGACATACCCAAGAAAACTTTTAGGATGCGGTATGGATCTTATGAGTACACCGTGATGTCCTTTGGATTGACAAATGTGCCTACCTACTTTATGTACCTCATGAATAAGGTATTCATGGAGTACTTGGATAAGTTCGTTGTGGTGTTTATTAATGACATTATGATCTACTCGAAGGATGAGAAGGAACATGAGGGACACTTGAGGCTTACGTTGCAGAAATTGAGGGAGCATCAATTATATTCCAAATTCAACAAGTGTCAGTTTTGGTTGAGAGAGGTGTCATTTTTGGGTCATATCATCTAAGGAGGAGGAGTATCGGTTGACCCCGGAAAAGTGAGAGACGTGTTGAAATGGGTACCGCCGCAAAATGTCAAGGAAATAAGGAGTTTCCTTGTGATGGTTGGATATTACTGTAGATTCATGAAGGACTTTTCCAAGATAGCCAAGCCTATGACGGAGTTGCTAATGAAGGGAAAGGCTTTCCAATGGACCCAAGCTTGTCAAAATAGTTTTGAGGAGTTGAAGAAAAGGTTGACAACAGCCCCAGTTTTGGTATTGCCGGATGTGAGCAAGAGTTTTGATATTTATTGCGACGCATCAAGACATGGACTTGGATGTGTATTGATGCAAGAAGGTCAAGTGGTCGCCTACGCATCAATACAACTGAAGAAACATGAGCAGAATTACCCAACACATGATTTAGAACTTGCAGCCGTGGTACATGCATTGAAAATTTGGAGACACTACATCCTTGGACATAGGTGTGAAATTTATACGGATCACAAGAGTCTTAAGTATATTTTCACACAAACGAATCTGAATTTGAGGCAACGGAGATGGTTGGAGCTCATCAATGATTATGATCTGGGGATCAACTATCATCCGGGAAAGGCCAATGTAGTGGCCGATGCTTTGAGTAGAAAGGGGGTAAGTCATCAACTCGTAGTTCAAGAGTTACAATCCGAGTTATGTCAGGAGTTTGAACGGTTGAACCTCGGGTTTGTAAATGAGATAGAGATGATGGAGTTAAATCCGACCTTGGAGCAAGAAATTCGAGGAGCACAGGCTGCGGATGAAGAGATTAAGGAAATCAAGGAAAGGACCGAAGAAGGGAGAGAATTCAGATTTGATGAAGATGAGCATAGTACCTTATGGCTTGGAGAGAGAATCGTTGTGCCTAATGTAAAGCATATCCAAGAGACAATATTAAAGGAGGCACATGACTCGTTGTACTTGATTCAACCTGGTTGTACGAAGATGTACAAAGACTTGAAGGCTTGCTATTGGTGGGATAGCATGAAGAAGGACATAGCTGAATACGTAGCATGGTGTGATGTGTGCCAACGAGTCAAGGCAGAACATCAAAGGCCAGCTGGATTATCGCACCCATTTAAGATCCTGTAATGGAAGTGGGAAGAAATTGGAATAGACTTCATAGTTGGGTTACCATGTACTCAGTCCGGGTATGACTCAATTTGGGTAATTGTAGATCGCTTAACCAAGTCAGCTCATTTTGTCCCCGTGAAGACCAAATATACAGCTGCACAGTTGGCCGAAATATACATGGAGCATATTGTGTGTCGACACGGAGTATCGAAGAAGATAGTCTCGGATAGGGGTTCTCAATTCACCTCCAGGTTTTGGCAAAAGTTGCATGAAGCTTTGGGAACGAGGTTGAATTTTAGTACGGCATATCACCCTCAAACAGATGGACAAACCGAGAGGACCAACTAGATTTTAGAGGACATGTTGAGAGCTTGTGCTTTAAAGCATGGGAAAGGTTAAGACAAAAGCTTGCCATACGCGGAATTTTCATACAATAATAGTTACCAAGCGAGCTTGAAAATGTCACCATATGAAGCGCTATATGGAAGGAAGTGTAGGACACCATTATTCTGGAATGAAGCAGGGGAAACTCAAGTATTTGGTCTGGATGTGTTGCAAGGAGCCGAAAAGCAAGTCCAAATAATTCGTGAAAACTTGAGGGCTGCCCAATCAAGACAAAAAGGCTATGCGGTTAATAGGAGAAGGAAATTAGCCTTTGAAGTGGGAGATTTTGTTTACCTCAAGGTGTCACAAATGATAGGTCATAAGAGGTTTAACATAAGAGGCAAACTAGCACCTTGTTATATTGGACCATTCAAGATTTTGGACAAAAGAGGAGAAGTAGTGTATAAGTTGGAGATGCCAGCTCATCTTTCGGATGTCCATGATGTCTTTCATGTTTCCCAGCTCAATAAGTGCTTGCGAGTACCGGAAGAACAAGTGCCAATGGAAGAATTAGAACTAGAGGAAGATTTGATTTATGCCGAGCAACGAGTTAAGATCTTGGAAACCAAGGAGAGAGTCACAAGGAGCAAGGTGATTTGATGGTGTAAAGTTCAATGGAAGCACCACACAGAAAAATAAGCAACGTGGGAATTGGAGGATGATCTCAAGAAGGAATTTACCTATCTCTTCTCTTCCACGTCGAATCTCGAGGGTGAGATTCATTTTAAGGGGGGTAGGTTTGTAACACCCTCATTTTCTTGCATCATGCCTTGCATACATTCATATACATGTTTAACATTAACCCACAACAAGAGGAACGAGTTTAAAATTGATTTGGAGCAAAACCGCACTTAAAATGCAGAAAAGTGCGGACTAGTCCGATTTTACTGAGGACTAGTCCGATTTCTTCCTGACTAAAAACGGACTTGCCCGTTTTTGCTGCGAACTAGTACGATTTTGCCTCTGGAAACTTTCGGACTTGTCCGATTTTGTGTGGACTAGTCTGATATTCCAAGAATCCTTGAAAATTTGCTAAGTCCCTGGACTTTTCCGGACTAGTCCGGTGTTCCAACGGACTTGTCCGTTTTCCTCTCTGACTAAAGTCGGACTTGTCTGATTTTTGGCCAGACTTATCCGATTTTCTCTCTAGACAACATTGGACTAGTCCGGACCTTTTCGGACTTGTCTGATATTTCGCGACTCTGAGTTGATCTTTTGTTTTATGACTTGTTTCTTGGGTTTCACGTTAAGTGGGCCTAGGGATGTCGTTCCTAACTCTTTTAGAGCCCATGTGGGACCCTAAACCGGCCTCTACTCCTCTCAAACTCGAAATCCTTCTAACCCTAGCCTCCACCTCTATATAAACAACCCCACCCATTTGCTTGACATCTATTTGCCACTTTTCCACCCCACCCAAACCCTAGTTTGTGGAGAGCCACCATCAAGGAGGGAGGAGAAGATCGCAAGCAAGAAGAAGAAGAGGAGGAAACGCAAGAGGATCAACATCTCCACCAAGCTTTCGTTCTTCATCACCAATTCATCTCCAAGTTCATCCCCAACCCTAGATCATCAAGATCCAAGTGTTACCTCCAAGTTTCTTGATTCATTGGAGTTCTAAACACCTGGTATACTTTCTATTCTCCTTTCATTAAGAGAATTCAACACCTAATCTCTAAATTTACATCGATCTAGAAAACCCTAGTTTGCTAGTTCTGCGAAGTGCAGACTAGTCCGGCCTTCTGCAGACTAGTCCGATTTTGCTGACTAAATTGTGTTGAATTGATTCTAAAAGTAGATAAAATCAAATCCAAACCTGTGTAAACTTGTTAAAAGCTATTAGAACTAGTTAGTTATCATTAAAAGCAATCCATTAACAAGTTCTAACTTGCATTTGCATCAATCATACATATCATGTCATATTGAGTAATATTTGTGCACTCTTTGATTGTGTTCCTTGTCTTGTATGTTTATTGTGTGGATTAGACGGATTTGCGCTAGAGAGTGCCGCGGAGGATCTACAACACCAAGAGTTTGAATGCTTTGACCCTAATCAACCGCAAGAGCAAGGCAAGTGTCCTTGAAGCATATTGATCCTGTTTCAAAATAAATGTTTTGTTTGCAAACTACATGCTTGTGTTAATTCTATGGAAATCCTATGGTAGGGAGTTTACTAGAATTGTCAAACCACCCTTGTCACATGAAATTATGGTAGAGAGTCGGGATGGGCTTTTTACCTTTTTGCTTCGCTTAATTAATTGGGACGGGAAAACAATACTACACATTAATGATGTATTTATGAGACTATGATTAACATGAACTGGATAATAAGATATGGTAATGGGTGATCTAAGCAAGCCTGGTATGTGGATGGGTTGGATGTTATGGTGGTTTGCTTGATTTAGATCTAAGGACCGATTCATGCGAGAATAAGCCAGGACCACAGTGCCACCACGAGGCTGAGTATGGGTGCGGCATAGCAGAATAATTAGGGCTTTGCTAGTGCTATTTGGACCATTAAGGATGCTCGGGGAAGGGGTAGTCGGATTGGATTTGTTGATGATTGGTGGGACTACCCTGGGATCCGAATGGCTCAAGAGGGGGCCCTTGGTTGAAGATGTGCTCAGTTGGAGACATCGCCACTGGTGAGACCTCAGTGGGGTCTAAATAGGCTAGTAATCCCTTTGTAAAGGCTATTTTGTGATCTCTTGGCCATACACCAAAGGAAGTGTAATTGGCATAAGGGAGGTTCTTTAGTCGCCGACGGGTGATGAAATCACAAACACGTGGGTAAAGCGGTAAAAACTCTGCAGAGTCTAATAAAACTATCATGATAGCTGTGCTCTCGGTTATGAGCACCTGGACAACTTCCATAATTAGAGGGAACTCGGTATTGGGATGGTATTTGGGATTGTTATGGGTTGGTACTGGTTATGGCTGGATATGGATTAAACTATGACATTGAATATGGTTAATGGTATGATGGTGATGGATATGGAATATGGATTGGTGCTACGTTATTAATTATGGTTTATGAGGGGTGTATTTCATATACATGTAATATATTGCTTTTCAAATGTTTTAATGTACTTTTTAGCACTTCACCATTATTACATTCATCATTTGAATCAGCCACATGTCATACTTTCCACACTTGCTGAGTACGACATGTACTCACTCTTGCAACCCCCCCCCCCCCCCCCCAACAGTTGCATGTCAGGATTGGGAGTTTAATGGTGATAATGCGGAGTTCTAGGCCGTGTCTACCGTCAGCTTGCCTGTGGCGTTGATTGGAGCTGCGCTATACCATTTCGCAGTGGAAATACAAACCATATTATCCTCGAATACAAACTCTAATAAATATTAATGACATGTTCAACTAATGCAGTGGAAATAAACTAAATAAGCAAACTAAATAGCTAGGCAACATAAGCGATATGGTATAGCGCAGCTCCAATCAACACCATAGGCAAGCTGACGGTAGACACGGCCTAGAACTCCGCATTATCACCATTAAAGTCCCAATCCTGACCTGCAACTGTTGGGGGGGATTGAAAGAGTGAGTACATGTCGTACTAAGCAAATGTGGAAAGTATGACATGTGGCTGATTCAAATGACGAATATATTAATGGTGAAGTGCTGAAAAGTACATTAAAACATTTGAAAAGCAATATATTACATGTATATGAAATACACCCATCATATACCATTATTAATAACGTAGCACCGATCCATATTCCATATCCATCACCATCATACCATTAACCATATTCAATGTCATAGTTTAATCCATATCGAGCCATAACCAGTACCAACCCATAACAATCCCAAATACCATCCCAATACCGAGTTCCCCCTAATCATGGAAGTTGTCCAGGTGCTTATAACCGGGAGCACGACTATCATGATAGTTTTATTAGACTCTGCAGAGTTTGTACCGCTTTACCCACGTGTTTGTGATTTCATCACCCGTCGGCGACTAAAGAACCTCCCTTATGCCAATTACACTTCTTTTGGTGTATGGCCAAGAGATCACAAAATAGCCTTTACAAAGGGATTACTAGCCTATTTAGACACCACTGAAGTTTCACTGGTGGCGATATCTCCAACTGAGCACATCTTCAACCAAGGGCCCCCTCTTGAGCAATTCGGATCCCAAGGTAGTCCCACCAATCATCAACAAACCCAATCTGACTACCCCTTCCCCGAGCATCCTTAATGGTCCAAATAGCACTGGCAAAGCTCTAATTATTCAGCTACGCCACACCCATCCTTGGCCTGGTGGAGGCACTGTAGTCCTGGCTTATTCTCGCATGAACCGGTCCTTAGATCTAAAGCAAGCAAACCACCATAACATCCAACCCATCCACATACCAGGCTTGCTTAGATCACCCATTACCATATCATTTTATCCAGTTCATGTTAATCATAGTCTCATAAATACATCATTAATTTGTAGTATTGTTTTCCCATCCCAATTAATTAAGCGAAGCAAAAAGGTAAAAAGCCCATCCTGACTCTCTACCGTAATTCTAGGTGACAAGGGTGGTTTAACAATTCTAGTAAACTTCCTACCATAGGATTTCCCATCAAATTGACACAAGCATGAAGTTTGCAAACAAAAAATTTATTTTGAAACAGGATCAATATGCTTCAAGGACACTTGCCTTGCTCTTGCGGTTGATTAGGGTCAAAGCCTTCAAACTCTTGGTTCTGTAGATCCTCCGCGGCACTCTCTAGTGCAAATCCGCCTAGTCCACACAATAAATATACAAGACAAGAAACACAATCAAAGAGTGCACCAATATTACTCAATATGACATGATATGTATGATTGATGCAAATGCAAGGTAGAACTTGTTAATGGATTGCTTTTAATGATAACTAACTAATTCTAATAGCTTTTAACAAGTTTATACAGGTTTAGAGTTGATTTGATCTACCTTTAGAGTCAATTCAACACAATTTAGTCAACAAAATCGGACTAGTGTGCAGAAGGCCGGGCTAGTCCGCACTTCGCAGAACTAGCGAACTAGGGTTTTCTAGATCAACATAAATTTGGAGATTAGGTGTTGAATTCTCGTAAGGAAAAGAGAATAGAAAGTGTACCAGGTGTTTATAACTCCAATGAATCAAGAAACTTGGAGGTAACACTCAGATCTTGATGATCTAGGGTTGGGAATGAACTTGGAGATGAATTGGTGATGAAGAACGAAAGCTTGGTCGAGATGTTGATCCTCTTTCGTTTACTCCTCTTCTTCTTCTTGTTTGGGATCTTCTCCTCCCTCCTTTATGGTGCCTCTCCACGAACTAGGGTTTGGGTGGGGTGCAAAAGTGGCAAATATATGTCAAGCAAAGGGCTGGGGTTGTTTATATAGAGGTAGAGGCTAGGGTTAGATGGATTTCGAGTTTGAGAGGAGTAGAGGCCGGTTTAGGGTCCCACATGGGCTCTAAAAGAGTTAGGCACGACATACCTAGGCCCACTTAATGTGAAACCCAAGAAAAAGTCGTAAAACAAAAGATCAACTCGGAGTCGCAAAATATCGGACAAGTCCAAAAAGGACCGGACTAGTCCGATGTTGTCTAGAGAGAAAATTGGACAAGTCTGGCCAAAAATCGGACAAGTCCGACTTTAGTCAGAGAAGAAAACGGACAAGTCTGCTGGAACACCGGACTAGTCCGGAAAAGTCTAGAGACATAGCAAATTTTCCATGATTCTTGGAATATCAGACTAGTCCGCACAAAATCAGACAGTCCGAAAGTTTCCAGAGGCAAAATCAGACTAGTCCGCAGCAAAAATGGACAAGTTTGTTTTTAGTCAGAGAGAAACCAGACTAGTCCTCAGTTAAATCGGACTAGTCCGCACTTTCTTGCATTTTAAGTGTGGTTTTGCTCCAAATCAATTTTAAACTCGTTCCTCATGTTGTGGGTTAATGTTAAACATGTATATGAATATATGAAAGGCATGATGCATGAAAATGAGGGTGTTACAAGGAGGGAGCCCACGACAATCTCTGGGGGGAGGACGGGCTCGACCCCATATACCAGGATGAAAGGCGTTTCCCCCATGGCCCGGCTGCGTGATGTCCGGCTCGCCCATAGCGCACACGAAAGTTTGTCGACCCACTTGGCACCATGCTTATCCAAGCTTTCATACGTGTGTGTCTTGAGGCCCCTTGAAAATCTCAGCATTGGCCCTTTCAACTTGACCGTTGCTCTTTGGGTGAGCCACAAATGCATAACAAACTTGGATGCCATGGTCTTTGCAGTAGTCTTGGAATCCTGCACTGGTGAACTGGGTCCTGTCGTCGATGATGATCCTATTCAGGACCCCGAACCTGCAGATGATCGACTTGATGAACTTTGACAGCGAACTCTTTATTGATGGTGATCATTGGGCTGCTTCTAGCCACTTGGTGAGCTTGTCTACGGCAACATAGAGGAATCGATGCCCTCTGACAGCCCTGGGGAAGGGCCCCAGGATATCCAGCCCCCAAACTGCGAACGGCCAGGAGGGCTGGATCATCTGTAGTGTTTGCGCCAGTATGTATATCTGCTTGGCATGGAACTGGCACGCTTTGCACCCTTTCACCAGCTTGACAGCATCTTGGAGAGCCGTCGGTAGTAGAAACCATGCCAGAAGCCTTATCAACTAGTGTGCGGGGTGCCACATGATTCCCACACTCTCCTTCGTGGACCTCTGGAAGCAAGCCGCAACCCTCCTCCCGGGTTACCTTAATAGAACGCCGTTGGCGCCACGTCGGTAGAGGTCTCCCTCTACCTGCATATAGCACTTTGCCATACTCATGAACCGCTCAGCAAATACACGTTCCTCGAGAAAGATGTTGTCATTCAGGTAGGCTTGGATCTTTGTGATCCATGCATCGGGACTCTTCTGAGCTTCTGGATCTTGGACATCGGGTGATCTGCAGTCCTCGATGACGCACAAGAACCTCGATGGGACCCATGTTGTAGGGCCGCCGAGATCGCCAGCTCCAAGGTGTTGGGATCTCCTTCTTTGTTAGGCATTGCAGGCCTAGCGGTTGGTCGCACCAACCCCCTGCCGAAGAGAACTTTAGGAACCGGGGCCCCAGTTGATGCCATTGTTGACAAGGCATCGACGATAGAGTTGTCGGCGCGCGATACGTGGTAGAGGTCCAAGGCCTCGAAACTAGTCTCCAACTTCTTGATGTGCAGCAGGTACGCCGCAAGCTGAGGATCATTGCAGTAGTATTCTCCCTGGACCTGCTTGATGATCAGCTCAGAGTCTCCCTTGACCATCATATGCTGGACACCGAGACCCTATGCAACTGTTAGTCCAAAGATGAGGGCTTGATACTCTGCCATATTGTTGGTCACCTAGAAGTCATGGAGCACCGCGTACTTGGACTGCTCCCCTATTGGTGAGGTGAGTAGAACGCCGGCTCTAGCCCCTTGTGTCCGCGAGGAGCCGTCGAAGAAGAGTGTCTAGTGGGGTTCGGTGAGCACCAGTGCCCTGGGCTCTGGCTCGCTTATTTCCTGGCCCCCTAGGTTGCTTGGTGAGGGAGTCTACTGAGCAATGAAATCCGCCAGTGCTTGTTTTTTGATTGCATGCCACGACAAGAAGTCGAGCTCAAACTCTGCCAGTTCCTCCGCCGATTTAGTGATGTTGCCGGTCGCGTTGGGGCTGCGGAGCACCGTCCCCAGTGTGAATGAGGTCACCACTGAAACTCTGTGTGGCTAGAAGTAATGGTGGAGCTTCCTCGACGCGCTTAGCAATGTATACAACAACTTGTGTACTTCAAGGTACCTTGTTTTTGCTTCATGTAGGACTTCGCTAATGAAGTAGTGAAAGTGCATCTAGGCAGTCCCTTGTGGATTTTGGACGATTGATGACAAGCAAATGAGATCCTAATGAATTTGTTGAGATGACTACAGGTTAAGCAAAATGAGATAGTTTGGTGCACTCAAAAAGGTGACAAATGAAGTGGTGTACAAAAGAGAGAAGCCCCAATGTCAATTGAAGCGCAAAGTAGATTTAAATGTATAGGATGTGTTGGAGAGACAAATCTGAAGAGCTAAAGTCGTGTAGGGGTAAGGGCTTAAAAACACCTAAAAACTCATTGAGCACCGGACTAGTACGTTCATGGACCAGAATAGTCCGTTTAACTCTCTGTTGTCCAAGTACACTGTGCACCATACTAGTCTGATTGTGGATCGAACTAGTCCGTGAACCTTTCTGGAATTCAATAACACACTGCATCGGACTAGTCTGATCGTGGACCGGACTAGTCTGTTAATGTCTCTGTAAATCTTTTAGATGCACTCTGGACAAGTCCGTTCACAACACAGGACTAGTCTGTTGAACTCCTGGAGTCCAACTACACATAGCATCGGACAAGTCCTGTCGTGTATCGGACTAGTCTATTTAACACTTTGGAGTTGAATTACACATGGAACCGGACAAGTCCGGACATCCATTGGACTATTCTGGTGTACCTCACACAATTAGGATTTCTAGTATGTTGCATTTCATGCCGACTTTTACACAGCACACCGGACAAGTCTGGTACCCAATACGGACTAGTCCGATCATCAGGATTTCTAACAGTAACTTTTTGGAAACCCAATAAATAGGAGATCCATGGCTCCACAATGATATCTTTTGATTCCTACTGTCAAAATCATAAACCCTAGCGCCGCCACTTGTCCTAAGAGCCCAAAACACATCTCCCCACGCATCTAAAGTCCAAAAAGGTGAAAACCAATTGAACTCTTAGATTTGGAATTGGGAGATCGTTGTCTACACATAGTTGAGCTCTTGGGGTTTGATCTCTTGACACTCGTTCTCTTTATTTTAATCTTTTTGAGTGTATTTGATAATTTTATCGTTGTAATTCTTGTGGTAGCCCTCAACGTGTGAGGTTGCCCTATAAACTCGGTGATTGCCTGTGATAGTGGATTCAAGTCGGCCTCGTGTGGTGACTTGAAAAGGGAAAGGGTTTGAAGAGACCCGACTCTATGTGGGCTTTCTGAACGAGGATTAGATCTCTTTGGTGAGATCGAACCGCGGTAAAAATCGGTGTCTCGTGTGCTTCTTTACTTTTGCACCTTGATTATGGAACATAGTCGATCAATATCATAACTATAATTGCAAATTAGTTTTCACGTACAACTTCACGACATAATTGTAAATTCAAGTAATCATATCTATTGTTCACATTTCTACTGCTTAAAATAAGTTAAATCCTATATCGATGCTTAATCAAATCGGGACACACCAGGCACACCAGACTAGTCCGCCCACATAACCAGACAAGTCCGGTCAATCATGTTTTTGACCGTTTCATTAAGTGTGCAGGAAATTTTCAAAGCCGATTCACCCCCTCTAGGCCACATTCAATTGGTATTGTTGGTATCCTGCGTACCGGGTACCCCACGATACCGCAAGAAGTGCAAGAGAGTTCTACCTGTCAAAGTTGAAGGTCTTCTCAGGCCCCACATGTCACACTACACCGAACCCGCAACCTTCATATGGGAAGCTCCGGGGTTGACACGTGTAGTGTAATTCCGAAACTAAACTCCCAACATAGGGAAGTTCCGCGGTTAACACGTGTATAACAACTCCGGACCTAACCCCCAGTAGAGGGGAGCTCCGGTGCCGGCACGTGTAAAGCGGTTCCGGAGCTACCTCCCTGCAAGGGGAAGCTCTGAAGCTACCACTTGTGGAGCCTCCAGGCCTTCATCACCAACGAATAGACTGGCAGATCTCCTCCAGCACGGACATTCAAGGGACAGTTAAAGCGGCAGTTACAAGACCTGATTACGTGTCATTAATGCTGTATTAATAACACACGATCAGATCACTGTTAATAGAGGTAGCGCAGCCATTAATGCACGTTATCACACTATTAACCATGCTTAATGCTCATAGACAGTGTATTAGGCTATTAAATACGCTAGGGCCACATGTCGGGCCAGACAAATGATGTAACGGTCAGTCCTTGGACTATAAAAGGACTAAGCCACACGATACAGATGGACCCAAGCTGAGCCATACACTACGCATACTAGTAACACTCAATAGAACAACACAAACCCCGTGAAGTAGGGTATTACGCTCAGGAGGCCCGAACCACGTAAGTCTCTCATGTCACCATCTTGTTCTTGATCTCTGCGTGCCCCAACCGAAACAAGAACCTCCGTGGGCTACATTTGGTAGTACCGGGGCAAGTGTTGTTGCCACACTTCGACATTTGGCACTCTAGGTAGGGGGTCCCGAGATCTCAAGATGGTGAATTCCGCCACAGGATCTTCCAACGGTAATTGCGCACAACAACCTACTGGAGGCAATCCCTCCAACGTGCAGTAGCCAGTGGGTGCCATTGTTCTGGCAAGCACTATGGCACCACAATTGACATCTGTTCCGGCAAATAATGTTGGGAGACAAGATGGAGCATCTGTGTCGATCACTGCATCGACAGACAATAACCCTGTGCACGCGCTCATCGCCGTGCGAGCTCTTCTACAACACCCACCGCCTCCAGGGGCACCCCAGGGTGCTATGGATTAGTGGAGAACTGATGTTGACCATCTGGTTCAAGGTCCTCCCCCTTCGGGGCGAGCACCATCACAACGACGGACCTTGTCAGGCCGACTTGGTCCACAAGTCTCGCAGCATAGGAGACGTGCTGCATCCCAACAGGTGACTTCGTTGCCTCCCGGGGCATGACGCACCCACACTGTGGGGACCTTAATCCCGACATCCGAGGATCTCATTGGGTGGTGTCGTACGATGCGACACCCAACAGTATACAGGAATAGAAGCCGAATAAAGTACAAGACGAAGTCTTTTATTTATAATACAGTGGAAGTTTTACAATACTAGCGGAAGCAAAGAAATATATATATATATATATATATATATATATATATATATATCATAGCTACGCTCTTAGCACTAGCTATGCAAAAGCAAAGTTATCCATGCCTTGGATACTTTGCACTAGCAACACTCAATCACGGCGGCGTGCAGGGTTCCCATTCGACTATACACCCTGGAGGGGGTGCAGCCTCATCATCAAACTCTTCGTCAATTGTATAACCTGCAAAAACTCGTTAACTGCAAACGTGAGCATAAGGCTCAGCAAGACTAACCCGTCTCACTAGGCATATGCAAAGGGGACACTAAACATAGGTAAGGTGAAGCATAATTGACTCGCCTACAAATGGATCCTTATAATCAGGTTTTATGTAGCAAATGACATTCTCCAGGCACGGCACATCATGGGCTCCACAATCAAACAAGAAACGCTTTACCGAAGATATGACATGCCCAGAGCACATAATGCTATTACAGCTAAAGTATGGGGAAACTGTAAACTTTTAATTGCACTATCTCTAAATCATACAAGGTTGCAAAGCAATTATAATTCAATACAATATAATTTCCTGGTTTCTTTAGTATTTACTACGTCACGGCGCAGTGAACAAGTGGTACTCTATTACTGCGAGGGACAGTGATTGCAAACAGGACACACCCGGACAACACGACACATACGTTGTTCGGAAGTGTCAGCGAGCACACCTGTACCTACATAACACTTCAGTACTAGGCGTATATGGCCACCGTTCACAAGAAAGCCTAACGCCGAACCCATCTCACCTACGCAAATAGAAGGTCTCCGCACGGAACACCTCATGTGTCCGCCGACCGATTTACACCTTACTGTCCTCAGCCCACCCCTATCGATGGTGAGTTAGTGGGCCTCGACACACCAGTTATCGAGTTACATCAGTTTACTGGATTCCATATGTCCATTATGTTGCCGGTACAATTCAAGCTTGTCCGAAGGGGCCGCAAACAGACGGGCCTTAATCGACACAGACAGGGCTATGCGACCGAGACTCAATTCTCGCCGCTTCCTATCCATCCCCTGCCCGGTCTTAGTTTTATTATATTATGCCATTTTCTATCTAACCAATCCTATGAGATATGTCCTACATCTCTCGCGAGTAGATTCCAACTACTCGACTTCTATCGGATTTCCTATGCATTAGCAAAGCAGTTACTATAGGTCAAACTGTAACTCGTTTCAACCAATCCCTGAGATTTTTGGTCATGCAAGTGGAGTATCAATCATCCTAAACGTAATGCACAATTCATATATGTCGGTACCCTGGGTACCATATACTCCTTGGGATTGCAAAGATCTCAAGGGAAAGTCATCTACTTGATTTGAAGACCTTCGGAGGCCCACATGTCAGACATAATCGCATCTGCTTCTCCAACATGGTTAGTCCCAGGGTCGCCGCGTGTACTATCAAACCGGAGCTACCGCCCACAAGGGGGAAGCTCCGGGCTATGTACCAAAATGGCACCCCCGAACCTAACCACAGACCGAGGGAAGCTCCAGAACTGACACGTGTCGGGTAACACTGGACCTATTTGTTCCCCACAGTGTGCTCCGGTGCTGCCACGTGTCCAACCGTTGGATCTTCAACCTCTAACGTCCGGAAGACTCCACAACAGCTCCGGATCTTCAAAGGGGAATCAAGGACTTCAAGACCCGATCAAGTGTCATTAATACTATATTAATGACACACGATCGGACGACCTTAATTACCAGTAACGGTGCTGTCAAAGCCCATAACTCGGTCATTAAGGGCAATTAAACGTGTTGAATGTGTATAAATATCAGTAACCGCTAGGGCCACATGTCGGACCAGGCTAACTTGTAACGGCCTGCCCTTGTACTATAAAAGGACAGGCCGGCGATACATAGGACACTCTCGGAACACATAGATGCGACGTGCTCACTCTACACCCTGAACTCACTTTGAGCTCATACAACCAATACAACACCAACACATATCGTGGAGTAGGGTATTACGCTCAGGTGGCCTGAACCACGTAAATCTTCGTGTCTACTATGTCATTTACACTTCACCTTCTTGAATCTCCGCGCGCCCACACTGACCTCAAACTCCTCTAACACTTTAGTAGTGTCGGGAGATCTGCCGGATCAAAACCACCGACAGTTGGCACTCCAGGTAGGGGCGCCTGAGATTTCAAGAATGGTGAACTCAGCTGCTGGATCATCCAACGGTCATCCTGCTCTTCAAGCTGTTGGGGGCAATCCCTCCAATATGCAGCCACCAGCAGGAGCCTCAGTGCCAGCAGGAGTCACGCTACCACCACCGCCGCCTCCACCAGCAAATCAAGCTGGGCAGGGCGATGGTGCACCGACGTCCATCACTGCGTCGGCAAATCATGACAACCCAGAACACACACTCCATGCAGCACGTGCTCTTCTCCAACGCCCACCACCTCCGGATGCATACCGGGATGCACTGGAGCAGTGGAGGGCCGATGTGGAACATTTGGTTGCAGCAGTAGCCGACCGCATCAGCAACCAGGGTCCTCCTCCTTCAGGACGGGCCCCATCGCAGCGACGGACCTTGTCTGGCAGACTTGGTCCGCACGTTTCCAACAACAGGAGACGTGCTAAATCACAGCAGGTGACGTCGTTGCCCTCCGGGGCACAACGCACTCACACGGTATCAAGGCTTTCAACTCATGACCTCCGGACGGAGCTTGATCGCTGATATCGCCAACAAGACGGCCGAGTCCATATTGAGCATGCTCGTGAAAGATGAGAAGCTCAAGACATTCCTACTCCTGAAGGAGTAGGAGGAAGCTGTTCAGCCCTGGCCATGCATCTGCGTATGGTCAGGTGGCCACAGAAGTTCCGGCCTCACCTGCCGGAGAAGTTCGACAGGACCGTTAATCCTGTCGAATTTCTTCAGATTTACTCCACTGCTATCTTGGCAGCTGGAGGAAATGAGGCCGTAATGGCCAATTATTTCCCAGTGGCTTTAACTGGGACCGCCAGGTCCTGGTTTATGAGCCTTCCACCCAACTCCATCAACAGTTGGGAGGAGCTGTGCCGGCAGTTCACCGGCAACTTCGGGAGTTCATACACCTGACCAGGCACTGAACTGGACCTTTTTGCAGTCGTGCAAAAAGGGGGAGAATCCCTGCGATCATTCATCCAGAGGTTCTCTCAGGTCCGAAACACAATCCCTTCTATCTCTAGCACCTCTGTCATCGTGGCATTTAGATAGGGAGTGCGGGATAAGAAGATGTTGGAGAAACTAGCGATCAAGGAGATTACCAGTGTCATCGAACTCTTCAGCTTGGCTGACAAATGTGCCAGAGCTGCGGAGGGCCGTGAAATGCACTCCAAACCAACTCCGGAGGATCACAAAAAATCCTCCAAAGGAGAAGCCGCTACCTCCGGGAGTGGCAAGAAGAAGAAAAAGACCAACGGCAAGAAGAAGCTGTCGGCCGGTGCATCCAAAGCTGCAGCTGCTGCAGCTTCGGGTGGCCGGGGGCCACGCCCCGAGAAGCAACCTCGACCGTCTTCTGAAGATGGTGGCAAACCCAAGGTGTGGTGTCCAATTCACAAAATGGACAGCCACAGTTTGGAAGACTGCCGGGAGGTCCAAAACCTTGTCGAGCGCTACAACAAGCGCCGGGAAGAAGCTCCTTTCCGACAGAGGGAAGGAAAACAAAAAGTTGACGAAGCTCCGGCTGAAGAGGAGTTAGGTTTTTAGGATCCCAGAAAGGTCCTGAAGGCCGTCTACACCTCCGTCGACGACGATTCCGACGTCTCTAACAACGAGCGTCGGAAGACCATGAACACCATTTTTGGTGGATCATGGGACATCACCTCCCGCCGCGTCATCAAGACTATGCGTCGGGACATGGCTGTTGTAGCTCCTACAGCTAGGGCGGAGCCTCATCGGAAGTGGATGGACACAACCATCACTTTTGATGCTTCGGACTGCCCTCGAAGCATGGTTGGAGCAGGTCAGCTACCTTTGATGGTATCTCCTACCATCAATAACATCCAGCTCCACCATGTCATGGTAGACGGAGGTTCGGGGCTCAACCTCATAAGCTTCAAAGCTTTTACCAAGCTTCAGCTCCGACCTTCGGATCTCCACCCCTCCCGACCTTTCTCCAGAGTAGGTCCGGGAGCCATTACCCCACTCGGAGCTATTACCCTCCCCGTTACCTTCGGGACCCGGGAGAAGTATCGCACAGAGAAGTTGGTCTTTGACGTTGCTCAGATCAACTTACCCTTCAATGACATCTTGGGTAGGCCTGCCTTGTACAAATTCATGGCAGCTGCTTATTATGGTTACCTGGTGTTAAAGATGCCAACACCAGTAGGCGTTCTCCGGATCCGCGGAGATCGTATTGCCCGAGTAACTGCTCTGGAAGAACTCCATGCGCTTAATACGGCGCAAGAGGAGGACTCCAGGCAGGAGCAAGCTCCAAAACCCCCGAGCATTCGTTAGCGAGGCTCGACTTCTGCACCTCATGTGCAGCCAAGCGGCGACACCGACATTCCCATCAGAGTAGTCCAAATCAGTTCCGATGCCGCTCAGACCACCCGTATATCGGGGGGATTGAACGACAAATAGGAACTCGCGCTCATCGCTTTCCTCCAGGCTAATGTGGATGTGTTTGCCTGGCAACCGTCACAAATGCCTGGGATCCCCAGGGAAGTGATTGACCACAATCTGAAGATCTACCCCGACGCCCGACCTGTGCATCAGAAGCCTCAGAAGCAATCCATAGAGCGACAGAACTTCATTCGACAAGAAGTGAAGAAGTTGCTCGAAGCTGGATTCATCCGAGAAGTCTTCCATCCAAAATGGCTGGCAAACCCAGTTGTTGTGCCCAAGGCAGGCGGGAAGCTTCGGATGTGTATCGACTACACAACACTAAATAAGGCATGTCCAAAAGATCCATTCCCATTACCTAGAATAGATCAGATAGTGGATTCCACCTCTGGGTGTGAATTACAGTATTTCCTAGACGCATATTCTGGATATCAACAAATCAGAATGTCTAGGAAAGATGAAGAGCATACCTCTTTCATCACAGTAGATGGATTGTACTGTTATACAGCCATGCCATTTGGTATCAAGAATGCAGCTTCATCCTTTGTACGAGCTATGTACAAAACCTTTGAAGAACTCATTAGAGACATTATGGAAGTGTACATCGACGACATCGTGGTCAAGGTCAAGAACAAGGAGTCACTCCTTGACACCTTGCAGGCTATCTTCGACAAGCTGCGGGCCACCCGCACAAAGCTAAATCCAGACAAGTGTGTCTTCGGGGTTAGCTCTGGAAAACTTCTTTGTTTCCTGGTAAGTCACCGGGGCATAGAAGCTAATCTGGTGAAGATCAAAGCCATTGAAGACATGCGGCCACCAGCCCGCATCAAAGATGTCCAAAAGCTAACTGGATGTCTAGCAGCCCTCAGCCGGTTCTTTCAAGACTGGCGGAACAGGCACTCCCCTTCTTCAAGTTATTAAGGAAGTCCGGACCATTCCAATGGTCCGAAGAAGCAGAAAAGGCGTTCCAGGAGCTAAAACAGCTCCTCACCACCCTACCAATTCTGGTAGCTCCGAACCCTGGTGAGCCTTTGCTGCTTTACATTTCAGCCACTGACAAAGTCGTCAGTATGGTCCTGGTTGCGGAGAGACCAGAACCATCCCATACTCAGGAGTCCAGACCCCTTCAGGAGGGTCTGGAGGTTCCTGAAAGCGAGTCTGGGTCCCAGCTCCCAGACTTGAATCCACAAGAAGTTACTTGAGAAGACCCAGACCCCTCTAGGAGGGTCCAGGTCGCTTCTGAAGAAGCTCCAGGTTCCTCCGGCAAGGACCCGGAAGTCCTCGAAGAAAATCTGGACCACTCCGGGAGGATCCGGATCAATGAAGAGGAAGCTCCAGGGCCCCTCCAGGAGGGTCTGGACATCCAGCGCCCAGTGTACTTCATTAGTGAAGTACTTCATGACGCCAAGACTAGATACCTAGAGGTGCATAAGCTACTCTATGCAGTTCTTATTGCCTCCAGGAAGCTTCGCCATTATTTCCAAGCTCACAAGATCTCAGTGGTGACTTCTTACCCACTTCGAGCAATCTTGCATAATCCCAACTCAACTGGGAATATTGCAAAGTGGGCAGCGGAATTGGCTGAATTTGATCTCGAATTCATATCAAGGCAAGCAATCAAGAGTCAAGCATTGGCAGACTTCATGGCAGAATGGAATCCCTCTCCATCAAACCCTGGGGGCTCCAGCGAGCAGAAGCCAGAACACAAGGCTCCGGTCTTCACCAAGCCTCACTGGACCCTCTACATCGACGGCTCCATGCAAAAGCAGGGGGCCGGAGCTGGAATCCTTCTCCTCGCACCAACCGGAGAGAAGGTAAAATACATGGTACACCTTGACTTCAAGGCGACCAACAACACGGCGGAATATGAAGCACACATTTGCGGAATAAGGGTGGCATTGTCATACGGTGTCCAACAACTGCTGGTCAAGGGAGATTCACAGCTCATCATTAAGCAAGTGAAGGGTGAATGCTCCTGCAACAATCTCCAGCTAGCTGCTTACCTCCTTGAAGTCCAAAGGCTTCAGAAGGACTTCGAAGTCCTAGATCTCCACCATGTCCAGCGTGCCCACAACGCTGAAGCCGACGAACTCTCGACGAAAGCGTCAACCAGAGCTCCGGCTCCTGACGGAACTTTTGTCCGGAAGTTGTCAAAACCCACAGCTCAGCCTGCCAAACTGAGCGAAGGTGGCGAGATCAGCATCCCGAAGCTGACGGTCCTGTTGGCCCTGTTATCATGGCAGCCATAAAGGGTTGTAGGTGCTGCCGGAAGCTCCGAGCAACCCAGCACGCAAGACTCAAATGCTCAAGTTAGTTCTGATGCATGGATCTCGGAGAACCGGAACTACTTGAAAGACAACATCCTTCCTGACGATGATGTATCCGCTGACCGGGCAGTCAGATTGGCTAAAGATACACGTTGGTAGAAGGGGATCTCCACCGGCGCGGTGCCAATGGCATCCTAATGCGGTGCATCACAAGGGAAGAAGGCTGCAAGCTCCTCGCAGAAATCAATGGAGGCGAGTGTGGGAACCACGCGTCTTCCCGCACGCTGGTTGGTAAAGCCTTTCGACATGGCTTCTACTGGCCTACATCACTTCAGGATACCACTGAGCTGGTAAAGAAATGTGAAGCATGTCTACTGGCCTACAGCACTCCAGGATACAACTGAGCTGGTAAAGAAATGTGAAGCATGTCAATTTCATGCAAAGCAAATTCACACACCGGGTCAGCCCCTACAAATAATACCTCCTACATGGCCCTTCGCTGTGTGGGGGATGGACATCTTGGGACCTTTCCCAAGAGCTGTCGGAGGTTACAAGTTCCTGTACGTTGCCATTGACAAGTTCACCAAGTGGCCGGAAGCAACTCCAGTTGTGACAATCAATAAGCAATCTGGTATCAACTTTTTGCGGTCCATTGTATGCAGATTTGGAGTCCCAAACAAAATCATCACTGATAATGGGACCCAATTCACAATCTCTGCATTTCAAGGATATTGCGAAGACCTCGGCATTCAAGTTTGCTATGCCTCCGTAGCTCACCCAGCAAGCAATGGCCAAGCCGAGAGAGCAAATGCTGAAATCCTTAAAGGACTCAAAACGCGCACCTATGAGCGCTTGAAAAAACATGGAGCCAACAGGATTGAAGAGCTTCCGCCCACTTTATGGGCCAACAGGACAACTCCAAACCGGTCAACTGGAGAGACACCCTTCTTCCTAGTGTATGGAGCTGAAGCAATCATTCCTCCGGAAATCACCTTGGGGTCACTCCGGGTCTCGACCTTCGACGAAGCCACGTAGGACCAGCTCCGGCGTGAAGACCTAGACCTCCTTGAGGAGGGATGGTGCCAAGCAGCTGTTCGGAATGCCCGATACCGCCAAGCCCTTCGGCGCTATCATCAGCGACATGTACACAACCGACAGCTCGAGGAAGGCGATCTGGTGCTACGGAGAATACAATTCAGAGAAGGGTTAAACAAACTCTCCCCCAGCTGGGAGGGACCCTTCCGAGTGATTAAAGTATCCCGTCCCGGAAGCGTTCACTTGGCTACCGAGGATGGGACACCTCTCCCAAATCCTTGGAACATTGAGCATCTCCGTAAGTTCTACACTTAATATCACGGAGGTGAGTCTGTAGTAACTTGAGGTGTATGTTATAGAGTCATTGTACAGAGTCGGGTAGTTCCTCCGGGAGAAGAGCCGGACCTTTCCCGGAAGGTCTGCAAAGTTCATGCAACACTTGTCGCAGTCTCAGGACTAAAAGTGTGGCTAGCTACCCTGGGTCAAACGAGAAATTAAACACGCTTAGCCTGGTTCCGTACGCTAAGAGTGTACTTGTTTCCCCTGTACCCCGGACCTATAATGAAAGACATCTTCATGTGAAACAGACTCCAGGTGCATTTATTTTGTACAGGCTCAACATTTTTTATTTTTCTCTTTCTTGTCTATAACAAAGACGTGCAATTCTTAAGAAATTTTAGTTCGACTAGTTCATATACGATTCGAGCTGTATTGTCGATTCTTCTAGATTCAACTTGTTTATGGCCCACTCGCCTGAATGCCGCCAAGCCAACCTAGGGCTGGAGTGTGCTATCGACTTAGCTTGGTCAAGCAACCAAAGTACGCCACTCTACCTACACCCCGACAAGCCAAAGTAAGGCGGGTCCATGTACAATTGGATCTCGAAGAAAAGACAACGCATTCGGTTGTATTCAGAATCGCGTTTGACCTAAAACTCTCTTGGGAATCGTATGCCGCGACGAAGTTATAGGCAAGGAGCAAATTTTACTATTTTTCTTGGCTTCAGTGTGCAGAAAAAATAAAGAATCCACGTTGATGGGGAAAAACAGGAGCTAACTAAGCTCCGACTCCCCCTAGGTGGCTTGTAATCGATGTTAAACATTGAAAACGAGCATCACTGGAGCAACCAATCTCCAGTAAAGCTAGGGGGCCAACCGTCGATGCAGAATAAAAGATGGTGAGAAGATTCCACAAACGGAGTCTGCTGCCGACAAACTACGCGTTGGCAAAGGTCACTGCCGGAGCTACTAAGCTCTGACACCTCGGAGGTCAAACTATCGATGCTCTACGCATTGATAGGAACTACTTCCGGAGCCACTGAGCTCCGACAACCTCAGGGGGCCTTCACTATCGAAAACTTTGGACCTACACTCTACAAGTTCAAAGCAAATGAGTCTTCAACAAAACACAATATCCTCTTGGTACATGTTCACAATCAAATTGTGTACATCTACCAGGGGGCCAAGTGAAGACAAAAGTGTTGAAGACAAAAAGTGAAATTCACAAAAATTTGGGGATTTCATTCATCTGGAGACAAGGGATTACAAAATTGAGGAAGAAAAAGAGAGAATACAAGTGGGAGCTACGGAGATGGTCCTAGACCCTATGGAAGAACTGGGCGACCTTCTGAGCAACCTCTGACACATTGGCTCGGGCGGCTTCACCTTCTCCTTCGACGGGACCTTCAAGCACCGGGTCCAGAGGGAATTGGGGATTCCGGCTGGTGTAGCACGTCAGCACATACTCTGCGACGTTCTTCGCCAGGGATTGCCCCTCAACCTCCAACTGGTCCGCGATGACGTCGCCCACCTTGGAGAGTTTGCTACCCGCCGAGCTCACCGCTTGCAATGCCAGGTCCAGCTCTGGCTCCGGATCATCCGAACGCACGGGACTGAAGCCCATCGGTGTCAGCGTGTCGTTGGCCTTGCCCAGGAACTCCCAAACCTATAGGGAGTCCGCAGCCCTCAAGCCCTTCAGTTCTTCCAAGGATCTTTTGGCCGCCACTAGTCCAGAATTCTCGCGAGCGAGGCGCTCAACTTCTTTGGCGTTTTGCTGAATCTTTTCAGCAACTCGCTTCTCGAGTTTTCTGAGCTCCTCCTCCCGAAGGTAGATCTTGTTCCGGCGGTCAACTAGGTCCTTCTCCCTACCACTTACTTTCTTCTCCCTGGCAGCGATGGCACACGCTTGCTCGTAGAGTTCCCGCCATCGCACCCAGGCCTTCTCCTCCTCCATAGCGCAGTGCTCTTTCAATTTCGTGGCACGCTCTTCGAGGCCCTTGTCAGCCAGAGCCACCTTTTTGGTGAGCTCCTCCTCCCTCTTCAAGACGTCATGCCGCAGCTCTAGGAGTTTCTGCTCTTCATC
Organism: Tuctoria greenei; assembly: GCA_036927565.1. Lineage (NCBI taxonomy): Eukaryota > Viridiplantae > Streptophyta > Magnoliopsida > Poales > Poaceae > Tuctoria > Tuctoria greenei. Next base: position 57,675,919 of record JAYESD010000010.1, read on the forward strand.
TTCGAGCCTTTTCTCCCTCTCCTCAAGTGCCTCCCGGCACTTGATGAGAGTAGTGTTAATGGCCTCAAGCCTTTCTTGGCGTTCATCAGCCGCACTATTAGCTGCTTTGGTTTGCTCATAAATGGCCCGGGATTGAGCGTCGAGGGCGCGAGTCAAGCTCTCCTTGTCATCCAATAACTTGCCCCAGTACTCCAGGCGGACCTTCTCCTGCTTGATCCATTCTTTGTCATCTGCCAGACTTGACTGCGCCAGCTTGGTCTCGAAGTAGAGCCGGTTACGCCACCTCCTAAGGGTTTGGCGCTTCTCTTCAAGAGCCTTGCTGTTGTGAAAGAATGCCATCTGAACTTGACGCAGACTGGAGCAGGCGTTGTCAATAGACAATGACAACGGGATAGGATCCGGACCTGCTATGGTCTCCTCCGCTGGTTCCAGTGGGTTTTCAGTTACCGAAATTGGGTCCCACTCCACGAGAGTGGTCCCCTGAGCCTCCACGGCACCAGGGTCGTCCTCCAGGATGGCTTCAGTCGCCATTAAGGAGGGTCCTGCTGATGAAGTTCCGACCTCCGGAAGTGGTTCCGAAGGACCAGCTGCCAGATCTTCGTTCGCCCCCTCGGGAAGGGGGCCAGCGACTTCATCAGAGCACTCCGGCTCAGCCGTGGGTACCTCCGGCATCGTCACTCCCGGAGCAGGAACTGCTTCTGGCTCCGGCCTGGGCACCTCCTCTACTGGGGGCTCGAGCACTGACGCCTTCGCAACGACCGGCTCAGGCGCCAGAAGATCTTCAACAACAGTCGGCCCTGCGGCCGAAGCTTCAATGGCAACCGGCTCGGGAGCCGGAAGGTCTTCAACATCAACCGGCCCTGTGGTCGGAGAGCTCCAGCAACGACCAGCTCTGTGGCCGGTGCTTCAGAGGTACCCGGCCCAACCACCAGGACTTCCTCGACATCCAGCATGCACGCTGGGACATCAATTACCTCCGGCTCAACCGCCGGAGCTTCGACAATTTCCGGCTCTGGGGCCGGAATTACTGCTTCCTCCGGCTCAACGGCCGGAGCTTCCATCATCTCTGCACCAGGACCCGGAGCTTCAACCTCCGGGGCAGTTGCCACTGGCGTATCTTCTCTCCCGTGGTCCGGCGCTACCACGGGAGTCTCTGGGGATGAGTCGAGGTCCATGACCATGACAGCTGGCGCCGAAGCTGTCGCAGATTCAGCCACCACTTGGGGCGGCACCGGGACAGGAGCAGAAGCTTCCGCCCTCACAGCTTCAGCTGCTGTGGCTGAGGGTGGAGCCTCACTCCTCTTCATGGGAACGCTGCAAATGATGGATGAAGAAACTTAAAAAACAGTTACTACAACAAAACAACTGTCTGAGGTAAAGATTAAAAATTACCTTGGGAGGCTTCTGCACCAGCTTGCGCGGAACCTCTTTCCCAGGCGTTCTGGGCTGACCATAGCCATCGCCGGCGAGGAAACTCCGGAAGGCCCCCCGGAACTCATTGCAGCCACGGGCATTTCCCTAGTCGAGGCCCCCCTCGATCGGGAAGAACCTCCGGACATAGAGGCCTCAACCGGCACTGGTGCTGGAGTCGCATACCCGGAGCTAGCACCTCGGGAGGACGCCGCTGCGGGTACAGTCGCCGCGGTTGTAGAAGACCTCCCCCTCCGAGAAGAAGGAGCTGATGCAGAGGTGGCAGGCCTGACGGACCTTCCGTCGGCATGCTGCAGCTTCCTCTTCCGGCTCAACGGTTCATCTGCCGGCTCCTTGCCCTTGCTGACGATTTCGATCCTTGGCTTTGGGGCAGGGTCGAAGCCACCTTCGGAAGCCCCAGGGATCACCACCCTGGAGGTCGATCTTCTCTCGACGACACCAAGGTCGTCAAGCACAGGCATCTTCCGTCGGAGCTCCCTGCTGAACTCTACTTCCACGTTCAGAAGGAGAAAAGCTGATGGCGGAGTCAAGTCGTCACCCGCGACGTCGATGCCGTGCTGGAACTTCTTAAGATGAAACTCCAAGGTTGTCCCTGCCATGTTGGACTTCAGCCCGGTCTCGACCCGGTTGTCGTCCAACACACTGTTGAGCCCAAGCGAGTTTTTCTCTCCTCTTCAGCGGTGCCCACCTATTGACCAGGAAGTTGCAAAACACCGCCTGAGTAGTTAATCCTCCTTCCACGCACTGGCGGATCCTGGTTAGAGCAGGGTTGAACGCATCTGCCAGCACCGGAGCTTCACTCCAGACTGTAGTGTCGATGTTGGGGAGGCCTTCAGGCAGCTCCAGCTTCTCGTGCTCCTCCACCCGGATGACTATCCAGTCCTTCTAATCATCCCACTTTCCAGAGGGAAATGACCGGAGGTACTTGAATGGGCACTTCTTGCGCTTCACAAAGTAGTAGAAGCCAAGGTACTCATTGCTCCTATCGGTGGTATGGACAGTGAAGAAGGTCCGGAAGAGTTCAATGCAGGGGGGATGCCCACCCACATATCACAGAAGTGGACGAAGACGGACATAAGAAGAATGGAGTGGGGGCCAAGGAGGTACAGCTGCAGACCATAGAAGTCTAGCAGCATCAAGAAAAAGGAGGAAAAAGGTGGGATCAACCCCACCATGGCGTACGAAGAGAAGTACACCATTTCGCCAGCGTGCTCCTTCTCGAACGTGAGCTCTCCCCCGGCGCGGACCAGGCGGTTGAAGAATTCCGGGGACCATACCATGAGGGCCGGGACCTTCTTCAGGTTATCGTCGGTCTTCAAACGACTCTAGCAGAGACCCAACTCCATCGCGGCACAGCAAGGCAAGAGAGGAAAAGCGAGCACAAGTTGGGAGTTTGAGTGCAAGATCAGATGAGAGGCGTAAAGAACCCCTGACAGTGCGCGCTTTCCTTCTTAAGTAAGCCCTCGCAACGCTTGGATGGAAACCGCAAGGAAGTCAAAGATACTACTAAAAAATTCCACCAAGCCGATGACAAGAGGGCCCGGGACCATCCCGACGATCAAGTCGAGATTCTTACCCAGGCGAACGGTTGTCATCATGAGGCGGGAAGCCCGAAGGTGGCGGCCTGACAAGGCGCACGGAACCGATACGATTTTCGTATCGGGAACCGGCGACCTTCAGTTGCGTGAGATCCGCACGCCAAAGATCTCATTTGCCGCACACGGGATATGCCACGTGGCAAGGATTTAACTCCAAACTATTGCCAACGGCACATCCGAAGACCTTTGAAGACTCAGTTCAAAAGTCGAAGGATGGACCCACCTCCGGCGGAATGACTTCACCCAAGGGGTCTTCCCCAGAGGTGGGCCCAGGGGGCCACTGTCGGTACCCTGGGTACCATATACTCCTTGGGATTGCAAAGATCTTAAGGGAAAGTCATCTACTTGATTTGAAGACCTTCGGAGGCCCACATGTCAGACATAACCGGACCCGCTTCTCCAACATGGTTAGTCCTAGGGTCGCCACGTGTACTATCAAACCGGAGCTACCGCCCACAAGGGGGAAGCTCCGGGCTATGTACCGAAATGGCACCCCCAGACCTAACCCCAGACCGAGAGAAGCTCCAGAACTGACACGTGTCGGGTAACACCAGACCTATCTGTTCCCCACAGTGTGCTTCGGTGCTGCCACATGTCCAACCGTCGGATCTTGAGCCTCTAACCTCCGGAAGACTCCACAACGGCTCCGGATCTTCAAAGGGGAATCAAGGACTTCAAGATCCGATCAGGTGTCATTAATACTATATTAATGACACACGATCGGACGACCTTAATTACCAGTAACGGTTCTGTAAAAGCCCATAACTCGGTCATTAAGGGCAATTAAACATGTTGAATGTGTATCAATATCAGTAACCGCTAGGGCCTCATGTCGGGCCAGGCTAACTTGTAACGGCCTGCCCTTGTACTATAAAAGGACAGGCCGACAATACATAGGACACTCTCGGAACACATAGACGCGACGCGCTCACTCTACACCCTGAACTCACTTTGAGCTCATACAACCAATACAACACCAACACATCCCGTGGAGTAGGGTATTACGCTCAGGCGGCCTGAACCACGTAAATCTTCGTGTCTACTGTGTCATTTACACTTCACCTTCTTGAATCTCCGCGCACCCACACCGAACCTCAAACTCCTCTAACACTTTAGTAGTGTCGGGAGATCGGCCGGATCAAAACCACCAACAATATACTACACATCATAGTGATAAAGCAAAATTTTATAAACGACTTAAATGCAAACCAGGGCTTGCCTTGTTGCAGGTCAGAGTCAGAGTTAATATTTGGAAGGTGCTCTTCCAAGGTTTCTGGCTCCTCCTCGACTTCGGTCACTATACGAGATGCATAGAATACGTATATGAATGACTTTGAAAAATAATTATTACCAAGACCATGATTTGATTTATGGTGACCATTATGTGATAATGACCTAATTGGCTTTGGATCTTTGAAGGTGAATACTAGGGAATATGATAGAAACTCTTGCAAAGAATAGGAGATGATGAAAGTAGATTGTGGTCTCCAAAATTATGGCAAGCAATCAACTTCCAAAAATTCTAGAGAGGAAACTGTAGCTTGAACATAGCTAACAGTTGATAATCAAAATAGAGGAAATTGTTTTTGTTCTAACAAAATTTGTTCCATAAGTTTCTAAACTTTGGTGAAGTAGTTATTGAATTTCTAAGTTGGCAAGAATTTCTGGAATTATCTTATAATTGAATTGTTAGCCATTTAATCAATACTCAGTTTGCAACTGAATTAGGACTAGGATAATAGGTCAATTAAATCCAAGATTTTTACAGGAACTAGTGTATGACTAAAGGAAGGTTCAGTTCATATTTGGGACATAATAAAGCCGCTGAACATATGTAAAAATTCAATAGCTGAAAAAGGTAATTAAAATTTACAGAGGGTTAAACAGGTGCAATGGCTCTCAAACTTTTTCTGGCAATCAAGAATAAGACAACAGATTTTATGTGAATTTTGGGGATTTTTCCAGTGGCTATCTTATCTAGAAAAATTGTATTTGCATTTGGAAAGATTGTTTCCTACGGAATTTAACACTGAGTTTCACAGAACCTAATTGGTGCTGATAGAAACTAGAGCTCAAGGGCATTCAAACAAAATTTGTTTGAATATTTTTGGAGTACCTACAGAAAGATATTGAATTTCAAACTTTGGAAATGGTTCTGCACCGAAAGGGAAAATTCATCTTTTGAATTTGGCGCCAGGGCCCACTGGATTTAAAATCATCCAATCAGGGGCAAGCCACACCGGGGGTTATAAACTTTTCCACGCGGCCACACTAGATCCTTAGCCATAGACTGATCCGGGCGCGTTGCGTTCACTGGCGGGTGGGACCCGCGGACCCGGTCTTCTTCTACCTCGAGTCACTGCTCGGACGGCGGCGTTCTCACTGGCGCGCGGCGGCGCTTTCACCGGTGACAGCCTCCGGCCTTCGGGAGGCCTCGGGACTCGCCGCTCCCACCTATTTTCGCACGGGGAACACGATGGACTAGCTCCCGACAGCGAGGGGTGACCGGAAAACTAATCCCGACGGCGGCAGCGGGGGTTAGGGTTTCGGTGAAGTGGATACCTTTGATTCCCTAGCTAAACCTCTCGTTTGAAAGCTCGGGAAGCATCATGGATGCATGGGGAAGGTCTCAGGAGGGTTTAGAGCTTGCGTCATAGCCGACAATACCGAAGTCGATGGTGAACCGAGCGTTAACAACGACGGAAGGGGAAAACATGAAGATCTTGCTAATTAGCTGATGGTTCTTTCTGATTTTTGGAGGGAAGGTGCGTTAGATTACATGGATCATGTCCTCTAACTGGATCGAAGAGATTTTGTACATACAATCGGAATTAAACTGACGATCTAGCCTCAACGTGATAAAAGTGCTTCGGGATTTTAAAGAATAGTAGAGCTAGGATGCATGATAGGGATTCAAGCTTAATCAGAAGCTGGACGAGGTCGTTGCACACCTTTTTGTTATTGACCGAAGAGGCTGAGAGTGCTTGTATCGACGGCGAGGCTTTGCGGCGTCGAGCGGCACGGGGTGGTCGCGGCGGCGATGAAAAATGGCGCGGTGGGGTGAATGGGTGAGGTCTCCGTCGACCGGGGGGGGGGGGCTTTTATAGGCGCCACTGCGGTAGATTAGGACGTCAGGGGGGCAGCTGGAGGCGACCGACATCGACGGCGAGCTGGCGCATGCAATCATCTCGGTGTCGACCGGGGATGAGAAACAGAGGCGGTGAATCGGTTTCACTGCTGACCTGTGGGCCCGACCTCTCTCTGTCCCTTATCCCTCCCTCTAAATTCTAGCTTAAACATTGTCCAAAAATTCCCAAAATTTACAGGTGGACTAAGAAAAATATGGGGAATTCAATTCTGCAATCGGAATTCAATTTGGACATAGTTTGCATCAAATTCAAATTCAAATTTGAATCCCACTATGGGTATAAACCTTGTTGAAATAAATAGTATCTGAGGTCCAAAAATCTCTAAACTCTAGAATCAATTTCCCTGAACCATAAAAGGCCTTAGAAAAATTTAGGGGTTGATTTGGGCAAAGTTTAGTGCAAAGCTAAATTTGATGTCGACGCAAATTGAATCCTTTGTACGTTTCCAAACAAATGGAAGATGTACTTCAAAAATGTTGAAATTTTTTCTGAGAAGCTATTTAGATATTTAAGAGTCCAAGGAAAAATTTGGAGCCTTGGATTTGTTTTTTTTTTGCAGGGCCTAATATGCATAGCAAAATAATCAAATAACATTAGTTTTGATTTTTATACTGCTGCCATATAATTTGCCCTAGCCATTGCAATCAATAACATCCCAACTTTGTAGAAAGAAAAATTTTGGTGAGGTCAAGCTTATGTGCAAAATTTTGTTGCCCTCCATTATGTTTGATAAACCACTTGTGGTTGAACTTATCATAAAATGAAAAAGTGGGACTTTACATTCCGCCCCCCCCCTAAAAGAATCTTGCCCGAGATTACAAAAAAAGGACAAAAGATAAAGATCTACTGAACATGTGCCGCTATCAATCCCGGATAGTTTGTTTTAAGATATTCCTCGCTTTCCCAAATGGCTTCTTCAGCACTGTGGTTGCTCCACAAGACTGTAGAAACGCAATGTGTGCCTTCTTGTGGTGCGAGTTTTCTCAGCAACGATCTGGGTTGGATGCTCGGAATACGTAAGATCTGGCTGGAGGGTTTCCAAATCCTCAATACGTATATTCATTGGGACTTTGAGACATTTCCGCAACTGAGAAATGTGAAACACATTATGGACCCCTGCCAGCGATGGCGGCAATTCCAAATGATATGCCACAGGTCCACATCTTTTGATTATTGCGAACGGCCCAATAAAACGTGGAGCTAGCTTCCCTCTCTCTCTGAATCGATGAATTCCTTTCATTGGGGATACCCAGGGATAAACTTGATCCCCAACCTCGAAGTGAAGAGGTCGACGTCGTTTGTCCGCATAGCTCTTCTGACGAGACTGAGCGGTTTTGAGATTGGCTTGAATAAGACGTACTTGCTCTTTGGCTTCATTTATCAAATCGATGCCATATACCACTCGTTCACACCGATTCACACCAGTTCAAGGGGGTGCGACACTTCCGGCCATAAAGAGCTTCATATGGCGCCATCTGGATGCTAGCCTGATAACCGTTGTTGTACGAAAATTCCGCCAATGGTAGATGATCATCCCAATTCCTACCATGGTGGATGGCACAGGCACGGAGCATATCCTCTAGCACTTGATTCACCCGTTCGGTTTGTCCATTAGTCTGAGGATGATAAGCCGAGCTTTGAATCAGTTTGGTAGCATCATGGAGATGCTCCCAAAAGCAAGCGACGAAAATAGGCCCACGATCTGAAATGATAGTGTGGGGTACACCATGTAGACACAATATTCTGGAGATATAAAGTTCTGCATACCGCTTTACATCATACTTGACACTGACTGGTATGAAATGAGCTGACTTGGTCAATCGGTCAATGATCACCCAAATTGAGTCGTGCTTATGGAGAGTGGGAGGCAATCCAACAATGAAATCCATGCTGATGTCCTCCCATTTCCAAGCCGGTATGCTTAAAGGTTGAAGCTATCCAGCTACCTTCATATGGTCGGCCTTAACTCGTCGACACATATCACATTCGTATATGTATTTTGCTACTTCTCTCTTCATCCGAGTCCACCAGAACTTCTTTCTCAGATTTTGGTACATTTTGTTACTTCCTGGATGAATGGAATACTTGGATAAAGGAGCTTCATCCAGTACCTTCTTCTGAAGTTCCAGGTTTCGGGGTACCACTATACGGTTTTTAAACCAGAGGGTACCTTCATCGTCACATCGGAAACATTTCATCTCCCTTTTCTCCATTCTTTGACGAATGTGCGACATCCCTTTGTCCTCCTTCTGAGCTGCCATAATATCCTCCTAGATAGTAGGAATGAGAGCTCGGTTGTAGAGTGCCCCATATGGAACCAAGTAGAGACTCAGTTCTTCTTCTCCTTCCATTGAGGTAATGGAAAGATTGTTGACATGGGACTTGCGGCTCAGAGCATCTGCGACTACATTTGCTTTGCCTGGATGGTAGTGGATTTTAATCTCATAATCCTTGATTAACTCCAACGATCTACGCTGTCCCATATTTAAATCTTTTTGGGTGAAGATGTATTTCAGGCTCTTGTGATCGGTGTAGAGATGTACTAAATTACCCAGTAGATAATGTCTCCACATCTTTATTGCTAGTACCACAGCAGCGAGTTCTAGATCATGAGTCGGATAGTGCTGCTCATGGTTCCGAAGCTGTCGTGATCCATAAGCGATCACTCGTCTATCCTGCATCAACACACATCCCAAACCAATTCTTGATACATCACAATACACGTCAAAAGATTAGGTTGTGTCCGGTTGAGCTAATACTGGTGCTATTGTGAGGTGTTTTACTAATGCTTGAAAACCTGCCTCACATGCCTCAGTCCATACATACTTCATCCCCTTCTTCAGAAGTTCTGTCATTGGTTTAGCTATTTTGGAGAAACTGGGAATGAACCTCCAGTAATACCCAGCTAAACCTAAGAAACTTCAAACTTCATGTACAAACTTTGGATCAACTGCAATCCCTGCTGTTGATATGATGTGCCCTAAAAATGGCACTTGGCTGATCCAGAATTCACACTTGTTGAACTTAGCATATAGCTGGTGGTCCCATAATCGTTGAAGCACGATACACAAGTGTTGAGCATGTTCTTCTTAGGATTTTGAATACACAAGTATGTCGTCAATGAAGACCACGACAAACTTGTCCAATTCCAGCATAAACACCGAGTTCATGAGATACATGAAATGAGCCAGTGCGTTGATCAATCCGAAGGACATAACAAGGTACTCATACAGTCCATACCTCGTCGAGAATGCTGTCTTTGGTATGTCTTCTGGTCGGATTCTGATCTCATGATAACCAGAACGAAGATCCATTTTCGAAAATACTTTAGCACCCACCAATTGATCGAAAAGGATATCAATGCGTGGTAGTGGATACTTGTTTTTGATAGTGACAGCATTGAGTGGACGATAGTCTACACACAGTCTCAAGGTTTTATCTTTCTTCTAAACCCTTGTTCTCAAGTTCGGTTAACTGTTCCTTAAGTTCTGCAAGTTCCTTGGGAGCCATCTTGTAGGGTGGTCTTGAGATTGGCACTATTCCCGATGCAAGTTCAATCTTGAACTCTATATCTCTTTCTGGGGCCATACCAGGAAGATCTTCGGAAACACGTCCGGGTATTCACATACTACCGGAATATCTTTGAGCTCATTAACCTCGGTATAGTGAGTAGATGGATTCACTAGAATGGTTCTCTCAAGATTGAGGACTTGAGAGGGATGAAGTGGAGAATTTAGATATATTTTTCGAGGGACTAGATCTAGAATAGCACCATGGTATTGTAACCATGCCATTCCCAAGATGACATCTAACTTCTGATGCTCTAGTATCAGAAGTGAAGTAAGATATATGGTTCCATCTAGGTTAAGTGGTATTCCAGGAACTAATTCCTTTCTTACTGTTTTCACGGCTAGAGTGCTAATCACATATGGAGTTTTTGTGGAGATTATAGGCAATTGACTTTTAATGACAAAAGACTTGCTAATGACATTGTGTGAAGCTCTGGAGTCGAAGAGTATGACTACAGGATGATTGAAGATAGAGAACGTACCCGTGAGTACGGTTGCGCCTTCCGGAACATCCTCAATGGCGAGGTGGTGGACGTTGCCGAGTCTGGGAACTGGCTTCTTGGGCTGGTTGCGGGGTTGGTTGGTGCCCTGGTATGATGATTGTCCTCCGCCTTGCCTACTCTGCGGGCAGTCCTTGGCAAAGTGCCCCATGCGTCCACACGTGAAACACGTGTACGGGGTTTGGCCAGTACGAATGGGAGGACGGAATCCCGGTGCACGTGGTGGAGGTGGAAGTGCACGTGGGATCATCCCCTGCTATTGTTGCGGTCAGAACCCGGAGTTGCCGAACCGGCAACCACTGAACATTGGTGGTCGTGAGGGCGGTTGCCACCTCTGGCTGGATGGTGATTGATACACCATTCGGTACTTCTGAGGAGCACCACCTTCGCTGCTCTGTGGTGCACTCCTCTTCTTCTTGTCTGAGGGCAGTTCTCGAGTAGCATCCTCCTGCATGATCGCGGCGTTGACCAGGTCGTTGAAACTGCCGTGGTTGAACAAGACCAGCTTGTCCTTCATCTTGGTGTTCAGCCCCCGGTAGAAGCATTCTCACTTCTTGTCTTCTATATTCACTTGGTCTTGTGAATATTGGAGGTTGAAGACCTTGGAGTACTCGTAAGCACTCCTTCCTCCCTGCTTCAGCTCCAAGAACTCTTGAAGCTTCCTCCTTATAATCCCGGGAGGAATATGATAGCGCGAAACGCCTCCCGGAATTCTGCCCAGCTCACGACATAGCCTACAGGGCGTGCGGCGAGGTAGTTTGCCCACCATGCACCGGCAGAACCCTGCAGTTGCTGAGCTGCAAACAGAGCCTTGTGTTGTTCGGTTACCTCAAGTAAACCGAACTTCCCTTCATAGTGCGGAGCCAGTTGTCCGCCTCCAAAGGCTCATCGGCCTCCCTGAAGATCGGTGGATGCGTCGATGAGAAATCCGAGTAGGAACTCAGATATGACTGACGTGGCCCATCAGCGTGTCGTCCCCCTTGAAAGGACGAGTGCTGTACAAGAGTCCGCAACAACTCGGTTTGTTCGTCGCGCGAGCCGAGTACTGCTGCTAGAACCTCCGCGAGACTTCTGGGAAGTGTGGGTGGAGGTGGTGGAGGTGGCTGCGTCTGAGGCGTATTCTGCCCCGGGGGTGGTGTGTCATCCCCCTGCCCTCCACTTGAGCCTCCCACTTCTGGGGCTGCACGTGTACGCACCATGCTGCAATACAACGATTCGCACCATAAGTCTCACTGCCTCAAGTTCATCCTTCCATATAAATAGTAATGCGGTAGACCACGATAGAAAATATGCAACATCAACATATATTGATAAAGTACAAACTTTATATAAGATATATTATCTCTGAACCAAGTTTACAGTAGTAAACTCCAAAATGATCGACTCCCACTATGGAAATACATCTCTACCATGCCTGGTCCTCTTGAGATGTCGTACACATCTGGTTATCTAGACATAACCACCACTACTCTTAATATGACACAAACATGGTCACAAAAGAAAAACACGAGCAACTATTAAACTATAGGCTTCCCCGTGTCGGCGGAAGTGCTGCCACACATCCTACTTCAACACGTCCTACTCGACGTATTCAATTTCCTCGGGATCTTCTTCTTCTTCTTCGTCATCTGAAGGTAATTGTTCACCCATAATTAATGGTATGTTATGGGCCGGTGGATACACCACTGGTTGTAATTGTGCCTCAGCCTCAATTACATTATCTTGTAGTTCTCCTGCTTCATACTCCCAATTTTGAGCTGTCTCAATAGCGGTGTCCCGCTCTTCAGTGACTACTAACAGCTGCTCTTGCTGTTGTTGCACCTCCAATTGACTTGCTTGTAGCTCACTACGAGCTTGCTGTAGTTCAGTGCGAGTCTGTCGTTGTGCGGCACGAGCTTTCCGTATCCTAATGTGAGCATAATGCAACTGACTCTCGCACTTATATAGGCGGTGATTCGCTGGAGCTATGAGCAAATGTAGACCTTTGTTGATAAAATCAAGGGTATCACCCCGCTCCGTCGCTTTCCGCAGAGCCTCGACTTGCTCCAAAATAATGGTGCTTTGCATCGCAACTATCATATTGGAAGCAGCCGCATATGTTCCCAGTGTCGTCGTGGTTGTGTCGCCAAATGGCGTATATGCAGCAACCATACGACGTTGCCACTGATAGCCGGCCATACCACAGACTGGAATAAGGGCAAATTGAGTCCCTGCCATGGCATCTTGATGAAGCTCACAAAGCTTCATAAGTGCCTCGCTTGCAGCGACTGCCCAAGTGTCCTCTAACTGAGCGCCCTCGATGGTAACCGAGAAAGGAGCCCATCCATATCGACGTGGACTAGCCGGAACGTCCACCAAGATGGTGCGCGACCGAACACCTCTGTCGATCGCTTCCCTACCCCAATAGCATGGCATCTCGGTGAAGCCAAACTGTTGGAGCACTTCCCACAGCATACTTGGGAAGCCCGGATGACCATCGCAAGTGGAAAATACCCATCTGTCTGGTAGTAGCATCCTCACACCCGTCATCTATAGAAAGAATACTGAAACAGTGAGAAAGTTTCCAACTCTCAACAGTTTTCGGAAAATTTTTAAAACTGGAGCTGTAATCACAGTCTGTTCCAGCTGACCCTCCTGTATAATTCCACAATTTCATACAGGAAACGCCAGATCCAAACGTTGGGATGAATACAAAAGTTGTAGTATACTTTCCAAGCTTTCCATATTGTACTCATACAGCTACAAGTGAGCTAGGAAATAGAATCTATACAAGTTTTAAGTTGACCCATATTTTCTGGAATTTTTGACAGAACCTCCCCTGTATATGTAGTGATGTCCACAATATATACAGGCCTATCATGATAATATTTTGTGGTAATGACAAAATAAACATTGTATAACATCAAGTTAACAATCCAGAAGTAAAGTTTTAACCCCTGAAAAGTTTGTTATACAGGTATCGCGCGCGAATTCACAAATAGGTGCAAACTGTTTTAAGTTCTGGACTGCCAGAACCAAGTTTGCGATAAATGGAATTAGACACAGCTATACCCAAATTTAGATCAGGAATGCAAAATAAAGTTGATAGTGGACTTCCCAAGATTTCCATATATGTATATATGTGACTATTTCACTAATCTGGATTAAGAGTTATACTATCCAAACTAAACAGTTGAACTGACTGGTTTGCACCAGTAGTCCTGCAGTTCACTGTTTTGAGTCCCAAATTTGATTTAAATCAAATTTGAATTAGGAAAAACTCTAAATATAAAATCTGTATACTTGCCTATTCCCTTTCTATACATGTGTCACAATAAGGCAGAAGATGTTCCTACAGTGAGTTATGGCAATATTTCTGGAACTGGTACAATGGTTGGGTCATCCGGAGCAGTTTTTGTATACTCCAGATTTCAATAGAATTTCAAACTTTTCTGCCATGATGGTTAACAGAAAAGTTGTAGAGGTCTTCACGAGCTTTCCATCCATATAAGATACTCTTATTTTATCTATTTGATAACCAAGATTACAACCTGGCGAAGTCGAGCCAACTTCTGCCAGAAATCAAGAATCTTGATTCTATCTACCCTATCGAGTCGGAGTCCCTTTTTATGGAGTCCAAACCTACCAGCATCTGATATTTGGACTTTCCAAAGCATTATGCATCCATTCTGTCGTTGGGGATGGTCTAGTATCATGTTTGATACTGACGGTACTACGTATCTCACCAAAGAAAATTATATCCGGTATTTCCGGTTACGTCTATAGGTGGTTCCTATATCGTTCTCTCGCAAACGGCTTCTACACGGTTTTCTACCGTAGTTAATGCTGCAATAGACAAACAATCCCCTTTCACACATTCACACCTCAAAGGTGGTATGGGGAAACACGACAGGCAATCACAATAAGATAAATGAAAATAAATGCATACGACTCTGGTGTGAGTCGCCCTCGAGCGAGGTCATGTCTCGAGGTACATGGTTGTAAATACGTCTGTACAGCAAAGACTCCCGTACGATCCGGCTTATACACGCTCGGGCATACGTGTTTCGCATGCTCCCATAGAACATGGATAGTTCTAGAGAGGCATACTATCGGGTTATACACCACCCGATGGGGGCTCCCACTAACTTTGAAGCACGCTGGGGTACCGCATGTCATAGGTTCTCAGAAACATTGAGAGCTTCAGAGACTCCTATTAACTTCCCGTGCCAAGCCACGGAAATTTCACATACCACTCCTCATATGCTGAGCTTACCGAGATTGACCCGCTCTCGGTGGCGTACCTTACCTCTTACCTGACGTCGGGGCATCGTTACAGAATATAATAACACATAGTTAGTTTACCCCTTTATAACTTATACTAATAATACTCCTTATAAAGGCATATAGCTAATTCCTTACTCAAATCCTAATTTTTGAAAATATGTTCATTTCAAGTACACTGTCCCCAATGATGCTTTGATACTATGTCTGTGAGGACCGGAATCCCGACATCCGAGGATCTCATTGGGTGGTGTCGTGCGATGCGACACCCAACAGTATACAGGAACAGAACCCAAATAAAATACAAGACAAAGTCTTTTATTTATAATACAGCGGAAGTTTTATAATACCAGCGGAAGCAAAGAAATATATATATATATATATATATATATATATATATATATATATATATATATATATATATATATATATCATAGCTACGCTCTTAGCACTAGCTATGCAAAAGCAAAGTTATCCATGCCTTGGATAATTTGCACTAGCAACACTCAATCACGGCGGCGTGCAGGGTTCCCATTCGGCTGTACACCCTGGAGGGGATGCAGCCTCATCATCAAACCCTTCATCAATTGTATAACCTGCAAAAACTTGTTAACTGTAAACGTGAGCATAAGGCTCAGCAAGACTAACCCGTCTCACTAGACATATGCAAAGGGGACACTAAACATAGGTAAGGTGAAGCATAATTGACTCGCCTACAAATGGATCCTTATAATCAAGTTTTATGTAGCAAATGACATTATCCAGGCACGAACATCATGGGCTCCACAATCAAACAAGAAATGCTTTACCGATGATATGACATGCTGAGAGCACATAATGCTATTACAGCTAAAGTATGGGGAAACTATAAACTTTTAATTGCATTATCTCTAAATCATACAAGGTTGCAAAGCAATTATAATTCAATACAATATAATTTCCTGGCTTCTTTAGTATTTACTACGTCACGGCGCAGTGAACAAGTGGTACTCTATTACTGCGAGGGACAGTGATTGCAATCAGGACACACCCGGACAACACGACACATACGTCGTTCGGAAGTGTCAGCGAGCACACCTGTACCTACATAACACTTCAGTACTAGGCGTATATGGCCACCTTTCACAAGAAACCCGAACACTGAACCCATCACACCTCCGCAAACAGAAGGTCTCCGCACGGAACACCTCATGTGTCCGCCGACCGATTTACACCTTACTGTCCTCAGCCCACCTCTATCGATGGTGAGTTAGTGGGCCTCGACACCCGTGTTATCGAGTTACATCAGTTTACTGGATTCCATATGTCCATTATGTTGTCGGTACAATTCAAGCTTGTCTGAAGGGGCCGCATACAGACGGGCCTTAATCGACACTGGCAGGGCTATGCGACCTAGACTCAATTCTCGCCGCTTCCTATCCATCCCCTGCCCGGTCTTAGTTTTAATATATTATGCCATTTTCTATCTAACCAATCCTATGAGATATGTCCTACATCTCTCGCGAGTAGATTCCAACTACTCGACTTCTACCGGATTTCCTATGCATTAGCAAATCAGTTACTATAGGTCAAACTGTAACTCGTTTCAACCATTCCCTGGGATTTTTGGTCATGCAAGTGGAGTATCAATCATCCTAAACGTAATGCACAATTCATATACTACTCATCATAGTGATAAAGCAAAATTTTATAAACGACTTAAATGCAAACTGGGGCTTGCCTTATTGCAGGTCGGAGTCTGAGTTAATATTTGGAAGGTGCTCTTCCAAGGTTTCTGGCTCCTCCTCGACTTCGGTCACTATACGAGATGCATAGAATACGTATATGAATGACTTTGAAAAATAATTACCAAGACCATGATTTAATTTATGGTGACCATTATGTGATAATGACCTAATTGGCTTTGGAACTTTGAAGGTGAATACTAGGGAATATGATAGAAACTCTTGCAAAGAATAAGAGATGATCAAAGTAGATTGTGGTCTCCAAAATTATGGCAAGGAATCAACTTCCAAAAATTCTAGAGAGGAAACTGTAGCTTGAACATAGCTAACAGTTGATAATCAAAATAGAGGAAATTGTTTTTGTTCTAACAAAATTTTTTCCATAAGTTTCTAAACTTTGGTGAAGTAGTTATTATATTTCTAAGTTGGCAAGAATTTCTGGAATTATCTTATAATTGAATTGTTAGCCATTTAATCAATATTCAGTTTGCAACTGAATTAGGACTAGGATATTAGGTAATTAAATCCAAGATTTTTACAGGAACTAGTGTATGACTAATGGAAGGTTCAGTTCAAATTTGGGACATAATAAAGCCACTGAACATATGTAAAAATTCAATAGCTGTAAAAGGTAATTGAACTTTACAGAGGGTTAAACAGGTGCAATGGCTCCCAAACTTTTTCTGGTAGTCAAGAATAAGAAAGCAAATTTTATGTGAATTATGGGGATGTTTCCAGTGGCTATCTTATCTGGAAAAATTGTATTTGCATTTGGAAAGATTGTTTCCTACAGCATTTAACACTGAGTTTCACAGAACCTAATTGATACTGATAGGAACTAGAGCTCAAGGGCATTCAAACAAAATTTGTTTGAATATTTTTGGAGTATCCTACAGAAAGATATTGAATTTGAAACTTTGGAAATGGTTCTGCACCAAAAGGGAAAATTCATCTAACTGGATCGAAGAGATTTTGTACATACAATCGGAATTAAACCGACGATCTAGCCTCAACATGATAAAAGTGCTTCGGGATTTTAAAGAATAGTAGAGCTAGGATGCATGATAGGGATTCAAGCTTAATCAGAAGCTGCACGAGGTCGTTGCACACCTTTTTGTTATTGACCGAAGAGGCTGAGAGTACTTGTATCCACGGTGAGGCTTCGCGGCATCGAGCGGCACGGGGTGGTCGCGGCGGCGATGAAAAATGGTGCGGTGCGGTGAATGGGTGAGGGCTCCGTCGACGGGGGGGGGGGGGGGGGGGGGGGCTTTTATAGGCACCACTGCGGTAGATAAGGACGTCAGGGGGGCAGCTAGAGGCGACCGACGTCGACGGCGAGCTGGCGCATGCAATCGTCGCGGTGTCGAACGGGTATGAGAAACATAGGCGGTGAATCGGTTTCACTGCTGACCTGTGGGCCCCACCTCTCTCTCCCTTATCCCTTCCTCTAAATTCTAGCTTAAACATTGTCCAAAAATTCCCAAAATTTACAGGTAGACTAAGAAAAATATGGGGAATTCAATTCTGCAATCAGAATTCAATTTGGACATAGTTTGCATCAAATTCAAATTCAAATTTGAATCCCACTATGGGTATAAACCTTGTTGAAATAAATAGTATTTGAGGTCCAAAAATCTCTAAACTCTGGAATCAAGTTCCCTGAACCATAAAAGGCCTTAGAAAAAATTTGGGTTGATTTGGGCAAAGTTTAGTGCAAAGCTAAATTTGATGTCGACGTGAATTGAATCCTTTGTACGTGTCCAAACAAATGGAAGATGTACTTCAAAAATCTTGAAATTTTTCTGAGAAGCTATTTAGATATTTAAGAGTCCAAGGAAAAATTTGGAGCCTTGGATTTGAATCTTTTTGGCAGGGCGTAATATGCATAGCAACATAATCAAATAGCATTATTTTGATTTTTATACTGCTGCCATATAATTTGCCCTAGCCATTGCAATCAATAACTTCCCAACTTTGTAGAAAGAAAACTTTTTGGTCAGGTCAAGCTTATGTGCAAAACTTTGTTGCCCTCCATTATGTTTGATAAACCACTTGTGGTTGAACTTATCATAAAAGGAAAAACTGGGACTTTACACACACCATCACAAAGATTCTGACCCATGATCTACGGTCGGAACTTGATCGCCGTTACCGGCAGCAGGACAGTCGCGTCCATATCGAGCGTGCTCGCGAGAGGCTAGAAGCTCGGGACGACCCTGCTCCTCAGGGAGTAGGAGGAGGCTGTTCAGCCCTGGCCATGCAATTACACATGGTCAGATGGCCACAGAAATTCCGGCCTTATTTACCAGAGAAATTCGATGGGACTGTCAACCCCAATGAACTTCTACAAATATACTCCACTGCTATACTTGCAGCGGGGGGCGATGCGGCCGTGATGGCCAGCTACTTCCCAATGGCCTTAACCAGGACTGCAAGGTCCTGGTTCATGAGTCTTCCACCCGACTCCATTAATAGTTGGGCGGAGCTATGCCAACAATTCACTGCCAACTTCGGGAGTTCTTACACCTGGCCTGGCACTGAACTGGATTTGTTTGCTATAAAGCAAACAACGGGAGAATCGCTGCGATCCTTCATCCAGCAATTTTCTCAGGTACGGAATAACATCCCATGCATCTCTAGTGCCTCTGTTATTGTTGCATTCAAATAGGGCGTTTGGGACAAAAAGATGTTGGAGAAGCTCGCAGTCAAAGAAGTCACCAGCATCACAAAACTCTTCAGTTTAGGCGACAAATGTGCTAAAGTTGCCGAGGGCCATGAGATGCACCCCAAGCCAGCTCCGGAGGCCAACAAGAAGTCCTCCAAAACTAAAGGCACTACATCCAAATGTGCCAAAAAGAAAAAGAAGCCCAACGGCATGAAGAAGCCGTCGGCCGGCGCACCTGCCACTGCGGCTGCTGCTGCTCCGTGTGGCCAGGGGCCATGCCCAGAGAAATGACCTCGACCATCGTCTAAAGATGGTGGCAGCTCTAAAGTGTGGTGTCTGATCCACAAGACGAACATACATAGTCTAGAAGAATGCCGGGAGGTCCTGAAACTTACCGAGCACTATAACAAGCACCGGGAAGGAGCTCCTTTCTGTCAGCGGGATGGAAAACAAAAAGTCGACGAAGCTCCGGCTGAGGAGGAGCTTGGTTTTCAGGACCCCAAGAAGGTCCTGAAAGATGTCTACAACACCATCGATGATGACTCCGATGTTTCTGACAACGTGTAGGATCGAATAGCACGTGAAAAGCTACCAGAGGGCGGGGGGTGAATGGTAGATTTAAAAATCTTATGCAGCGGAAACAATTAAATCCCAACCCCTTCGGCAGAAAAATGATCTGTTAGAGAAATCGTGAGTGAGACTAATATAAACGTGTTTTACTGTGACAAAAGTGATAGATATCAGAGAGAATCAAGTCACGAAGATGACACAAGAAGAATCACTCAAATCCGTCAAGAGAAACCCAAATTATGATCGAATGATCAAACAAAGGTCAATCTGTCCTACCCAAGAAAAACAGTTCTGGAACGCTGTAAAGAAACTCGTGTAGATCAAAAACCACAAATCCAATGACTGTGAAATTTTGAATATGATAGATAATCAAGTTGTGAAGACAACCCAAAAATAATCACGTGAATTGGATCTGTAAAACTCGAGTTATGATAAAACCACCGACGAAAGGTAGTGCTGTCCAGAAACTCGGCGACTAAAACTTGTCTGGAACAAGTCGGACGAAAAAGGTACAAAAGTTCCTTCAAACTACAAATTTTATTCAATAGAACACAAGAGGAACAGCCCCAAAGTCGTGCACCACGTGCTTTGGCCTCCCTTGCTTATATCACCAGCCCTTAGGCCAACCAATCTCAACTAGGACTCCAATCCTATTCCGTTTACGCATTGAAACTTTTCATAACTGCTTAGGACTCTTCTATACGGAGATAGAAGCAATCTTAAGACTTCAAAACACCTGACGAACGTATCCCACATTCCTAAAATAACTCAAATTCGTGACCCACATGAAATCCTATCATAACCAACTCAATACTTTCTATATCGAGCCATAACCGACTCCACCGCAGCCAAAGTCATCAACAGATACAATACGATCCTTCCAACCAGATCTTCCCATCCATAAACCATCTTCAGAACTATGTTGCCACATCATGCACCGCATGCATATGTGCAAACACCTTCCTTCGACGTCCAGTAACCTTCATATGCACTGCCCTTGATTCAATCATCCTGCGCGACCTCCTGACCCGCTCAACCACAATTCCTCCTGAATTTGGTTGTTGGAACCTCATCTTCTCCCCGAGACTTGTCCAAAGGATAGCCAAATGATATCAACAATATCAACTAAAATGCACCAACTTAGCAAACCATAGCCAAATGATATCAACAATATCAACTAAAATGCACCAACTTAGCAAATGAATACTAAGCAATCTTTCAAAGAATATAAATCAAGTTCGAAACATTGCAAGATAAAAGCAGGAACATTGCAATCAAGCTCTGAGCCTTGCCAAAGCTAACCTGAGCTTGAGCTGGAGCTTACCAAAGATAGTATAACTTAGCGCCAGAGCTTAACAAAGCTAGTACAACCTAGCGTCAGAACATACCAAAGCTAGTCGGACCTAGCGCGGGAGCTAACCAAAACTAGTCGAAACTAGTCATCCCAAAAGTAGGAGCTAGAAAAACATGTCGGAGCTAACCAACATAAGTTGCACCTGGCAAAACATATCGGAGCTAACAAAGACATGCCGGAGCTAAAGAAAAAGCTCACCGGAGCAACCCAAAAACATGTCGGATCTAGACAAAGAAAGTCGGACATAATGCGGACCTTGCAGAAGCTCAAAGCTAGAGTCGGACCTTGCTAAAAAGATGTTATGGCAGCATTCAAAACTTTTATTGTCAAAGCCAATGTATTCAGCGCACATAGGTCTCACAATCTCCCCCTTGATCTGGACATTGGCATGAAAAGTTTTGAGAACAATTTCCACCCTTTTTGAAAATAAAATGAGATAGAAATAAATTTCTCTCTCCCCATATACATATTTCTCTCCCTTGCATAATTGACCATATTATCTCCCCCCCCTTTGACAATGTATTCAGCAAGGTTCAAAATAGAAATTTTAATTGTTATGAGCATATTATAACATATACATATAAAACAAAGCTCATCCAAGTCATACTATCAAGTAACTTACACTATCACAACAATGAGATACATAAAGTAGTGTAAGACATGCTAGAGATCAAATGTAATTTTCAATTTAAGAAAGTCATGATCTAACAAACTTAACTATTTCAATACCTAAAAGCATGGCACTTGTTGCTGCATTTTATTATTTTTTCAAAGAACAAATTTAGATCATATGATATTTCCAAGAGATTATATGAGCATCTGCCTTATTCTAACCAACCAAGCCAAGCCTATGTCATTCGACAATCAGAACCTTAAGGACATGGTTTTAGTCATACACAACTTCTTCCAAGTTCATATCTAAGTGCAATAATACGCCATCTCAAAAGAAGAAGTGTGATGCATGCATATTCTCTTGATCTTTTCTCATTTTTATTTGATCATAAAAGCTCAACATGTGAATAGTTGATTGATTAATTTTTCATTATTAAAAGCACTTGTGAGCATGCAACAAGTTCAAAACAGCAAGAAAGTTCGACCATGACCAGATTTAGTGTAAATAATTATTCCAATTACTAGACATGGCAAAAACTACAAAATGTATAACACGAGTAATGTAGTAAGAACTTTCAGAATGTAAAAGGAATCACAAAGTCATATATGTATGAAATACTATGCTCATATTATTTTAATTTCAGATTTACACATAGACTTCCCAAGTTTCAAAACTCCTGCTCAATGTAAGCCATGAGGATGCATAACCCCTATTTCACTACGAATGAAAAAAAACGAGTTAAATCCAAATGTTTTGTAAAAATGTCAGCCAATTGTTGTTCGGTATCTACATGGTGAAGCACAATGCTTCCTTTTTCAACATTATCATAGAGAAAGTGATACCTAATATCAATGTGCTTAGTTCTAGAATGTTGCATGGTTTTTAGCAATGCAAATGGCACTAGTGTTATCACAAAACAGTGGAACACTATCTAGATCAACCCCATAGTCCTTAAGTGTTTGAACAATCCAAAGAATTTGTGAGCAAGCACTAGCAGCAGCTACATATTCAGATTCGGCTGTGGATTGTGCAACTGAATTTTATTTTCTAGAGGACCAAGCAACAAGTAAATTACCAAGAAAATGACAAGCACCGGAAGTACTTTTCCTATCAATCCTACAACCTCCAAAATCTGCATCGGAAAAAGATTTCAAAGTAACAGTTGAGGAAGATGGAAGAAAAATGCCAAATTCTTGAGTTCCATGTAAGTACCTGAGAATCCTTTTGACGGCTTGACGATGTGAAGCATGTGGGGAGGCTTGAAAACGTGCACAAAGACATACGCTAAATTGTATGTCCGGTCTTGATGCTGTGAGGTACACAAGTGATCCGATCATGCTTCTATATTCTTTTTGATCCATGTGTTCACCATCTTCATCAAGTTCAAGTGTTGTTGCTGTTCCCATTGGTGTCCGAAGAGGCTTGCTTTTTTCCATGTTGAAGTGCCTTAGGAGGTCTTTTGTAAACTTCGTTTGATGCACAAAGGTACCCTCCTTGGTTTGCCTGATTTGCAGCACCAAAAAGTACGTGAGTTCTCCCATCATACTCATCTCAAATTCTGAACTCATCGTAGCTGAAAACTTGGACACAAGATCATGAGAAGCACAACGAAAGATAATATCATCCACATACACTTGAACGAATAATGAGTCATTGCCATGCTTAAACACAAAAATATTTTTATCAACCTTGCCCATGGTAAAGCCCTTTTGAAGTAAGAATGTTTTTAACCTATCATACCATGCTCTAGGGGCTTGTTTCAGACTGTACAAGGCTTTGGACAGTTTGTAAACATGATTAGGAAAATTTTAATTTTCAAAACCCGGTGGTTGTTTGACATAAACTTCCTCATCTATGTAGCCATTAAGAAAAGAACTTTTAACATCCATTTTGATATAGCTTAAAACCTTTAGATGCAGCAAAAGCTAACAAAATTCTTATGGCTTCTAATCTAGCAACAGGAGAAAAAGTTTCATCAAAATCTAGACCTTCAACTTGAGTGAAACCTTGAGCAACCAACCTAGCCTTATTCCTAACCACAACCCCATCCTCACTTTGTTTATTTTTAAACACCCATTTAGTTCCAATTAAAGTGTGACCTTGAGGTGGATGTACAAGTTTCCAAACATTATTTCTTTCAAAATTTTCTAACTGTTCTTGCATGGCAATAATCCAAGATTCACTAGTGAGTGGGTGTGATATATCTCTGGGTTCAAAAGAAGCAACAAAAGCAGAATGAGCATTATAGTTTGGATCGCAAAACCTGGACCGTGTAACTCGTTCGTGCAAACTTCCAATAATCTGTTGTGGAGGATGAATTTTAAGAACCCGAGGGGGGGGATTGGATACTTCACAAGCTTCTTCTTCTTCATGTTCATCACAAATAGATGAGCTTGTGACTTGAGGAGGATGTGGACCAGCAATGGTGGTCGTCGGTGCTGGCTGTGAATCAAAATCAGGAGCTCGAACAATGTCATTAGCTGCTGAATTTTCGGGCAGCAGCTCCACCTCTTCCTCATTTTCAACGAAAATGCTCTTCCCCTGCGGATATGGATCTGGACCTGCAATGTTTGAGCTAGTACCTGGGCTAGATTCATCAAAAGACACTTCACAAGTCTCCACAATTTTGTTAGTGTCAAGTAAAAGCACACGGTAGCCTCTAGTATGAGATGGATAACCAAGAAGCATGCCATCAATAGATCTAGATTCAAATTTATCAAGATTACCATGTTTCATAACAAAGCATTTGCATCCAAAGACCCGAAAGTGCGTAACACTAGGCCTATGTCCAAATCGGAGCTCATATGGTGTTTTACCTAGCTTAGCACGAAAGAAAACACAATTTGAGACATAACAAGCGGTTGCAATCGCATCAGCCCAAAATTTCCTAGGAGTTTGATATTCATCAAGCATAGTACTAGCCATCTCAACTAAGTTTCTGTTCTTTCTTTCTACAACACCGTATTGTTGAGGTACATATGGTGAAGAAAATTGATGATCTATTCCATTTTTAGTACAAAGGTGATCAAAAGATTGATTTTTAAATTCAGTTCCGTTATCACTTCTAATTTCTTTTAAAGATCCTAGGTGATCAATTGATAATCTAAGAAATAAAGTTCTAAAGTGACTAAAAGCTTCATTCTTAGATGCCATAAAGTAAACCCAAGAGTATCTAGAATAATCATCAACAATAACAAGAACATACCATTTACCTCCAAAGGATTGAACACGTGAAGGTCCTACGGTGTCAAGGTGCAAAAGTTGACCCGGTTCAGTTGTCATGATCATTGTGAGAGGAGTATGTGAACCTGCTACCATCTTAGCATGTCTACAAGAAGAGCACACAATTTCTTTGTCCCCTTTAAGCTTAGGCATCCCACGTATGCGATCAAGAGCACTAACACGCGTTAGGTGATCAAAGCCTACGTGACCAACTCTACGATGCAAAAAATATAAGTCCTTTGAATCATTAGCAACTAGACACCTATGCTTCGAGGAAGACATATCAAAATCAGCTTTAAAAGCTATTCCCAACCGAGACATGTTAAAAATAAGCTCACTATTTGAACCTACAACTTTGCAGCAGTTTTTATTGAAAATAATTTCCAGATTTTCATCTAGCAGTTGTGAAACAGAAAGCAAGTTGTATTTCTAATTTCTAACAAGATCCACATCCTTCAAAGTGTAGTGATTATTTACACTAACCGAACCATTAGTAATTATAGGAGTTGAAGAATTATTGGCAAAAGTAACACTCTCTACAGGTGGCACAAAAGAGAGGGAGGAAAACCAATCTTTGTTACCGGTCATGTGGCGTGAGCAACCTGAATCCACAATCCAAATGTTCTCCTTCCTCAAGAATGTAACCTACATAGAAGCACAATATGTCGATGAATCAATACTGGGGTTAGTCAAAAGGCATTTAGGAATCCAGTACTAAGTCACATGACGTGCAGCAGGAAAAACACGCGAAAGCTGAGATAAAACAGCAGGTTTATGAGTCAAAGTTTGTGGTTTTTTACTCTTAACTACTAACCTATAAGATGTTACTTGAGTAGCACAAAAATCAGTAGCTCCGAAGGCACAAACAGAAGGTCCGGAGGTAAACTTTGAATGTTTTCGACTCATAACAGTAGGTTGCATGTTCCTGGCATTCGGTTTAATATGTGCAGCAAATTTTGCATGAAAGTTATGAGATCTAGCAATCATTCTTTCCCTTTTCCGTTGTTTAGCTAGTCTATAACAAAAATCTATGACATGACCATCTCTACCACAATAGGTACAATGAAATTAAACTTTGTGTTCATGTCTAGATGGGCAAGCAATATTTTTATTTGAAACCGAATGAGACAACACTCCTGCAGATTTGAAAACCACTTCTTTTTGTTTAGGAACTGTTTGAATCAAACCACTTCCTAATGACTTTACAATTTTAGGTGGATGTGCCTTAGCATGAGCATGAGAATCAAAACCTAAACCAGTTTTATCATTGCAAGACTTGGAAGAATTCAGCAGCAAGTTTAGGTTCTAATTCCCATTACAAAACCGATCTAATGTCCTATGCATGTTATCAAGTTTATTAGATAGATCAAGGCAATTATCACATGAATTTTTTCCTTTTAATTTGCAATTGGAACAATATTTAACTTCATGAGAACGTAAAGCATTATTCAATATTGAAATTTCATTCATAGCATCTTTTAGTTTCTTTTCAAGATCATCACAACTAGAACAATGCAAATTAATTGTAGAACAAGAAGCATCTTTTAAGTTTCCAATGTCAAGTGCAACAAGCTTTTTGTTCTTTTCAGTTTCATGTTCAAGTCTATCTAGAGTAGAGGAATGTGAAGTTCTTAATGTGGACAATTGTTCATAGATTAAATCACACGAGGGACAAGAATCATCACTAGGAATCAAGATTTTCAAATGGTTGATTTCAGATTCTAGTGACTCAATATTAGCAGCATTATCTCTAAGCTTTTTATCCTTTTTCTTAACAATAATAGTTGCACGAGAAATTGCATCACACATTTCATTACAGGTAGAACATACCTCATCGTCGTCACTGTTGTGTTCTGCATCCTCCTGACTTGATCTTGATCTTGTTTTGCCCGCCATGAAGCATAAGTTGGTCAAATCATCTTCATCTTCGTCACTTCAAATGTCCACGTCGCTTGAGCCAAGTTCCTGGAGTGCGAAGATAAAACATTTCACCAGTTGGTGACCTGTAAAGCCCTTCTTCTTCTCCTTATCATTTGTCGAGGAGTCCTTCGTCCTTGATTGTTTTTCTTCTCGGGAAGTAGAACTTGAAAGGTTAGGGCATTCTGTATGAATGTGTCCTGTCTTACCACATTCGAAGCATCGTTGAGGTCCGGAGCTTCCTCACCTTCTAGTTCTCACATTTTGCAATGCTTTTGAGAACCTAGTAGAGAGAAGTACTAACTCCTCCTCTGGAAATTCTTCAATCTGTTCAAGTGTTAGAGAGGACAACAAAGCAAGTGTACCACAAGATGAAGATTGACTGGAGCTAGGCATGTCACGTTGTGAAACAAAAGGAATAGACTTGTTTGGATTCTTACGTGACAAGATGTCAATTTCATGAGTCTTTAGTTTAGAGTAAAGCACATCTAATGTAAGAGAACTCATGACAGTTGATTCATGAATAGATGTAACTTTCATCTCCCAGATTGACATGTCTAATGCACTAAGAAGTTGCCTAGCATTTTCAGCATCAGAAAAGTTAACATTGACACTACGCAGATTGCTGAGAATTTTATTGAAGCGAGCGAAAAGGTCATCGATAGACTCACTGGGTTGCATCTCGAAACCCATATATTCCTTTTTGAACATATCTTGTCTCACCTCCTTGATCGTGTTGGATCCTTCTTGATAGTCACAAAGCGCTCTCCACACATCATATGCCGATCGAAGGTGTGCAACGCAGTCGAAGTCGCTTTGAGTGAGTCCTTGGATGATCAAGTTCCGGGCTTTGTTGTTGTTGTCGACGTCTCGTAGGTTAGTAGACGTAACTTGATCGTTTGACGGCACATCATAAGGCTTGTACACCTTTTCCCATATAGTGAAGCCTTGGGCCTGGATGAAGGCCTCCATGCGTGCCTTCCTAACCTGAAAATCAATACCAGCAAACATACAAGGTTTGGCAGAGTATTTCTCCATGATGATTAGTAAAAAACACGTGCAAATCACAATGATTGGAGCATCGTGGCTCTGATACAAATTGTAGGATCGAAGAGCACATGAAAAGCTACCAGAGGGGTGGTGAATGGTATATTTAAAAATCTTACGCAACGGAAACAATAAAATCCCAACCCCTTTGGCAGAAAAACGATCTGATAGAGAAATCGTGAGTGAGACTAATATAAACGTGTTTTACCATGACAAAAGTGATAGATATCAGAGAGAATCAAGTCACGAAGATGATACAAGAATAATCACTCAAATCCGTTGAGATAAACTCAAGTTAAGATCGAAAGATCGAACAATGGTCAATCTGTCCTACCCGAGAAAAACAATTCTATAATGCTGCAAAGAAACTCGTGTAGACCAGAAACCACAAATCCAATGACCGTGAAATTTTGAAATATGATATATAATCAAGTTGTGAAGACAACCCAAAAAGAATCACGTCAATTGGATCTGAAAAACTCGAGTTATGATAAAACCACCGAAGAAAGGTAGTGCTGTCCAGAAACTCGATGAGTAAAACTTGTGTGGAACAAGTTGGACGAACAAGGCACAAAAGTTCCTTCAAACTACGAATTTTATTCAATAGAACACAAGAGGAACAGCCCCAAAGTCGTGCACAAAGAGATTTGGCCTCCCTTGCTTATAAAACCAGCCCTTAGGCCAACCCAATCTCAACTAGGACACCAATCCTACTCCGTTTACGAATCGAAATGTTCCATAACTGCTTAGGACTCTTCTATACGCAGATAGAAGCAATCTTAAGACTTGCAAACACCTGAGGAACGTATCCCACATTCCTAAAACAACTCAAATTCGTGACCCACACGAAATCCTATCATAACCAACTCGATACTTTCCATACCGAGCCATAACCGACTCCGCCACAGCCAAAGTCATCAACCGATACAATACGATCCTTCCAACCAGATCTTCCCATCCATAAACCATCTTCAGAACTATGTTGCCATGCCATGCACCACATTCATACGTGCAAACATGTTCCTTCGATGTCCAGTAACCTTCATATGCACTGCCCTTGATTCAATCATCCTGCGCGACCTCCTGACCCGCTCAACCACAATTCCTCCTGAATTTGGTTGTTGGAACCTCATCTCCTCCCTGAGACTTGTCCAAAGGATCCCATCACCAGCCATGTCTTGAACTCAAGCAACACCTGCACATGAATAAACAACCAATCTGTACAAGCCCAAGTCCGCGACTTGACTCAAGTTAGTTCCAAACACAACACCTTACGTGAGCACCTCACACAAGCATGTTGCAAACCATAG
This sequence comes from Tuctoria greenei, assembly GCA_036927565.1. Taxonomy (NCBI): domain Eukaryota; kingdom Viridiplantae; phylum Streptophyta; class Magnoliopsida; order Poales; family Poaceae; genus Tuctoria; species Tuctoria greenei. The sequence continues at coordinate 57,704,851 of JAYESD010000010.1, forward strand.
CAAAATGATATCACCAATATCAACTAAAACGCACCAAAAACATAGCAAATGAATACTACGCAATCTTTCCACGAATATAAAGCAAGTTCGAAACTTTGCAACATAAAAGCAGAAACACTGCAATCAAGCTCCGTACCTTGCCAAAGCTAACTGGAGCTTAACAAAGCTAGTACAACCTAGCGCCAGAGCTTACCAAAGCTAGTCGGACCTAGCGCGGGAGCTAACAAAAACTATTCCGAACTTGTCATCCCAAAAGTCGGAGCTAAGAAAACATGTCGGAGTTAAGCAACATAAGTCGGACCTAGCAAAACATATCGGAGCTTAACAAAGACATGCGAGAGCTAACAAAGACATGCCGGAGCTAAAGACAAAGCTCACCAGAGCTACCCAAAAACATGTCGGATCTAGAAAAAGAAAGTCGGACCTATTGTTGGACCTTGCAGAAGCTCAGAGCTAGAGTCGGACCTTGCTAAAAAGATGTTATGGCAGCATTCAAAGCTTTTATTGTCAAAGCCAATATATTCAGCACACATAGGTCTCACAAAACGAGCGTCGGAAGACCCTAAACACCATTTATGGTGGTTCTTAGGATATCACCTCTCGCTGCATCCTTAAGACAATGTGGTGGGACATGTCCGTTGTGAAATCTATTTGTGCTGAATACATTGGCTTTGACAGTAAAAGTTTTGAATGCTGTCATAACATCTTTTTAGTAAGGTCCGACTCTAGGTCTGAGGCTCTGCAAGGTCCAACAATAGGTCCGACTTTCTTTGTCTAGGTCTGACATGTTTTTTGATAGATCCAATAAGCTTTGTCTTTAGCTCCGGCATGTCTTTGATAGCTTCGGCATGTCTTTGTTAAGCTCTGATATGTTTTGATAGGTCTGACTTATGTTGGTTAGCTCCGACATGTTTTCTAGCTCCGGCTTTGGGTTGACTAGTTCTGACTAGCTTTGGCAAGATCTGGCGCTAAGTTGTACTGGCTTAGGTAAGCTCTAGCGCTAGGTTGTACTAGCTTTGGTAAGCTCCGACTTAAGCTCCGATTAGCTTTGGCAAGATTTGGAGCTTGGTCGCAATGTTCCTGCTTTTACTGTGAAATGTTTTGAACTTGTTTTACATTGTTGGAAACGTTGCTTAGTATTCATTTGCTAAGTCTTTGGTGTGTTTTGGTGGTTAAGGCTGATATCATTTTGCTATGGTTTGCAACATGCTTATGTGAGGTGCTCACGTAAGATGTTGTAGTTTCAGAACTAACGAGAGTCAAGTCAAGGACTTGTGCTCAGAAGTATTGATTGCTTGTTCATGTGCAGGTGTTGCTTGAGTTAAATACATGGCTGGTGATGGGATCCATTAAACTAGTCTGATGAGGACATCACTTCTATAGATACAAACAACACTCCATTGAACATACAAGATGCAATCAATAGAGTTCATACACAACAGTTAATTTCAGAGGTGAGCTCGTTCTTATATATTTCCTTATATGTTTTTGAGCATAGATTGCTACCTAATAATTTAATTGTGATTAGGATCCAGACAGAGGTTCAAGGAGTACTTGGAGGAAGTATTAGGTACGTGGAGGATCAGAGAATTCGTTCAAAGAAGATGGAAACCGAGCCAAACTCAAAATCGTGTCCAACTCGGAGCCCAGGAGCAGTACGTACTAAAACGGACGTCCAGGACGCATACGAACTTCGTTTTGGACGTTCTACATATGCACGGAAAGGGGAGAGGATAACCATTCCAATGGCACTGGTCCTATGTCAAAATTAGTTGTGTGTGGACGGGAATCGTCGAAATAATATTGAGTTTAGAATCTGTCAGGGTGCTACGCCACCGTATTGGTCCATTGGGCCATGTATCAAGTCTAAGTCCATTATTTTTGTATCTTAGTGTTAGGTCACGACCCCAACACCCCCTTGAACGTCCTCCCAGCTATATATACTGTATAGTAGCCACCATGAATGATTGGGTTTTGCTTAGATTAATAATATCGCCGTTCTACGATTTGTGAAACCCCAACTTCGCGATTTCAGATCGTGTCTACCTTGTCCTTACTTGTGTTCTCGGTTGCACTTGCAGGGATTAGCCTTCTTGGCGAGGTCAATCGTGTGAAGCACAGTTGATAACTAACAGAGCAGTGGTGTAGTGATTGCAGGGTTTTTCCGTGTTCTACTCGAGAGCCTCGGATCATCAACGTCGAGATCTCCACATCAATCGGCTTATCTATTACCTTTCGGAAGATCGGGGCCAATTTCCTATCAATTGATATTAGATTTTCAGGTTGCCCGTTAGGTAATTCATCTATCCATTACACTTCTATAGATACAAACAACACTTCATTGAACATACAAGATGCAATCAATAGAGTTCATAAAAAACAATTAATTTCAGAGGTGAGCTCGTTCTTATATATTTTCTTATATGTTTTTGAGCATAGATTGCTACCTAATGATTTAATTGTGATTAAGATCCAGGCATAGGTTCAAGGAGTACTTGGAGGAAGTATTAGGTACGTGGAGGACCAGAGAATTCGTTCAAAGAAGATGGAAACCGAGCCAAACTCAAAATCGTGTCCAACTCGGAGCCCAGGAGCAGACTAAAATGGACGTCCAGGACGCATACGGACTCCGTTTTGGACGTTCTACATATGCACGGAAAGGGGAGAGGATAACCTTTCCAATGGCACTAGTCCCATGTCAAAATTCATCAAGAGTCGAAGGAAATCGTCGAAACAAAATTGAGTTTAGAATCTGTCAGGGTGCTATGCCACCGTATTGGGCCATTGGGCCATGTATCAAGTCTAAGTCCATTATTTTTGTATCTTAGTGTTAGGTCACGACCCCAAAACCCCCTTAAACGTCCTCCCACCTATATATACTCTATAGTAGCCACCATGAACGATTGGGTTTTGCTTAGATTAATAATATCACCATTCTACGGTTTGTGAAACCCCAACTTCGCGATTTCAGATCGTGTCTATCTTGTTCTTGCTTGTGTTCTCGGTTGCACTTGCAGGAATTATCCTTCTTGGCGAGGTCAATCGTGTGAAGCACAGTTGATAACTAACAGAGCAGTGGTGTAGTGATTGCAGGGTTTTTTCGTGTTCTACTCGAGAGCCTCGGATCATCAACGTCGAGATCTCCACATCAATCGACTTATCTATTACCTTTCGGAAGATCAGGACCAATTTCCTATCAATTGGTATCAGATTTTCAGGTTTCCCGTTAGGTAATTCATCTATCCATTACATTAGTTTTTTTTCATACCTAGAGTCCACAAAAAAGCCAAAAAAACTTGCAGTTTAGTAGATCTGTTTATTACTTTGTCCAAACCACCATTGAGCCTTTGCAACTTTCATTTTCAGTTTAGATTTGTTGAGTTTGTGTCCGTTGTTGAGTCATATTGCTGTTTTAGAAAGTGTTTTTGGTCTTAGTTTGAGTTTTGCATTGTGTGATTCATCCTTTTGAATCACGTCATCACGTCCAGATTAGATTCGCCCCTGTCCAGTTCTGTATTTTCATCATATCTCGCTCATACGAACTTGGATTTTGGTTTTCTTGTACTTTATGGAAAGCTTAAGAAGTTATCTATAACTCTCTTATTCATCATTTTCCCTGAAAATATAGTTATCGATATAGAAATTGCATTAGATCCGAATCTGTTATTGACCTAGAAATTCTGAACAGTCTGTATTTCGGGGGCAATATCTCCTATTTTTCTTTTCAAAATAGGTCTTCCATATATTGATATTAAAGAGGAGATATATATCTACAATCTTGCTATTGTTAGTTTTTCTATTTGGAGCCTCTAAGTATGCCTATTTGTCCTTGGAAAATCGAGCAGAAAATCTGCGACAGACACACAAGATATCCTTGATTACTTTTTATTGTATTCTTCTTTTGCAACACATTCTGAGAAAAGGAAGAAAAAAAGGCAAGTGCAAAACAAGATACAAAATCCGCACAAAAAAAAGAGGAGAAAAAAAACAACAAAAAAAATGAAGTGGTTGCATTCTTTGTGTCATCTAGTTTTGTCTCATGTCTTGCTAGCTTGAACTACTAGGAACACATTTAGGCCAGCAACTTTAACAAGTACTTTGGACACTTATTCAATTTTACTATCTGATTGTATTGTTGCTAATCCTTGCTACATATAAAGTGTCATCCAAGCTACACCTTACTCTTGAGCAGAATCGATACACCTTTGCAATCATCCCACGCTTCATTGGTTTCTTCATACCGGCCACCGTTTGCCACCTGTAGTGTCGGTAAGAACACTTGTAAGAGCGTGGTAAGACGCTTGAGAGTGTGACATTCCACTTCCACATTGCCATTATCCTTTGTAGTTGATAGAGATAACATATTTTTTTGTTGTCTTTTGTTTGCTACTAACAATGTCAGGTAAAAGCAAGAATCATGCATTATATGCTGAGATGATTGACATGATGAATACGACGATGGAGTTGCTCACTAAATATCAAACGTCAACCAAGGTTGCACATGACGTTCAGACTACCTTTACAACTCCTTCAACAATAAGTAATTACATTCTCCCATCTTTTCCTTCTTTTGATGATCTTGGTTATGATGAATATATTGCTTGGAAAATAGAGTTGGATAAATTTTTTTGAAAATGTCATATGTGTGAGAGGAGGAAGATTAGAAATGTTGCAAGTGCATTAGTAGCTTGTACATTAACTTGGTGGAACAATTTAAATGATTTAGTAAAACCTCGAACATGGAAGGATATGAAAATTTGTATGCGAGAAACTTTTATGAATGTATCTAATTGCAAAAATGAAGTGCAACAATTTGAGGAGAAATTTCTTGTTGTACCTCCTTTTGTGTCTAACGTTTTGCAGGACAATATAGAAAATAATATAGATGATACAAAAAAGAAGGAGGCTTTCGACAACACTTGTGAAATTTTAGATGGATCAACTCATAATGCACTTGAAATCACTGCTGAATATGGTAAGGAAAAACATTCTACAAATACAGAAGGTGAGAAGTTTTTGGATGTTCTGAATTTTTCCACCAATCATGCTATTTTCGAGGAGCAACTATTAGAATCGTTTATGTATACACCATTGTGACATGTTGATTTTCCTGCTGATCGTTGCGCTAATAAAGAGTTGTGTGCTGATAACTCTATTATACCTATGCAAAAACAAGTTAATGTACTAGATGATTGTGCTTTGGATTCACCTACTTGTGCTGAAATTCATAATTTGATCACCGCTACTGCTGAAAATGATGAGCTGAAATTTTTGTCTTCTCTAAATACTTTGGGTTATATTGAATTTGACACTCTTTGTTATCTAGATATAGTAGAGAAGAGAATATTTTCCCAATCTGAATTGCCTTTGTTAAGTAGAAATATTTTTTCATACAATAGGCAAATATGAACATAGTGGTGTGTTTATGGTGCATAAAGTTTACGTTTGTTCAAATGAGAAAACTCCTTTTGTGTTGCAACAACATCCTAAAGTAAATGAATGCACTAACGCTAATAATGTTTTGTCAAGTTTTTCTAGTATTTTTTTCTTGCAGCAGGGACAACAAATAAAAGAGAAGCATTGTTCGCTGCAATATGGACAGTGTTCATTCTATCCCCAAAGCAATCCTTTTTCCTGGACATACGAGCAAGCCGAGGACGGCTTGTCATAAAGAAGGGGAGAATGACGAAATCATGCACATTATCATTGCACCTACAATTATGGTACAAAGTTTATTTGTTTGGGATCCAGGCTCAAGTGAATGTGCGCTCTTGTTTGGACAAGATCAAGATGGTGCACTATGTCGTCCACCACCTTGGCCTCCTCCTTTTATGCTTACAAGAAGATTTGATGGCGTTGCACATATGGACCCACACATGATAGAAGATGAAATTGAGTCGAGGACGACTCCAATTCAAGAAGGGGAGGATGATGATGACATCACTTCTATGGATACAAACAACACTCCATTGAACATACAAGATGCAATCAATAGAGTTCATACACACCAATTAATTTCAGAGGTGAGCTCGTTCTTATATATTTCCTTGTATGTTTTTGAGCATAGATTGCTACCTAATAATTTAATTGTGATTAGGATCCATGGAGAGGTTCATGGAGTACTTGGAGGAAGTATTAGTGACGTGGAGGACCAGAGAATTCGTTCGAAGAAGATGGAAACCGAGCCAAACTCAAAATCATGTCCAACTCGGTGTCTAGGAGCAGTACGCACTAAAACGGATGCCCATGACGCATACGAACTCCGTTTTAGATGTTCCACATATGAACGGAAAGGGGAGAGGATAAACTTTCCAATGACACTAGTCCCATGTCAAACCTTTGGAGTCGACGGGAATCGTCGAAACAGAATTGAGTTCAGAATCTGTCAGGGTGCTGCGCCACCGTATTGGGCTATTGGGCCATGTATCAAGTCCAAGTCCATTATTTTTCTATCTTAGGGTTAGGTCACGACCCCAACACCCCCTTAGACGTCCTCCCACCTATATATACTCTATGGTAGCCGCCATGAACAATTGGGTTTTGCTTAGATTAATAATATCGCCGTTATACGGTTTGTGAAACCCCAACTTCGCGATTTCAGATCGTGTCTACCTTGTTCTTGCTTGTGTTCTCGGTTGCACTTGCAGGAATTAGCCTTCTTGGCGAGGTCAATCGTGTGAAGCACGGTTGATAACCAACGGAGCGGTGGCGTAGTGATTGCAGGGTTTTTTCGTGTTCTACTTGAGAGCCTCGGATCATCAACATCGAGATCTCCACATCAATCGACTTATCTATTACCTTTCGGAAGATCGGGCCTAAACTTCCTATCATAGTCTTAGCGAAAAGATGGGGTTCAACAACCAAGTTCGGGAGGAATTGTTGTTGAGTCGATCGGGAGGTCGCGCAACATGTATGAATCAAGAACAATGCATATGAAGATACCGTGGACATCGTTGGAAGATGCTTGCATGTGTGCAAGGACTGCATGGACGTGGCTACATGGTTTTGAGACGTGATGAAGAGATGTGGACACAAAGAATTGGTCGGACTCAGGCTGCAGCTGAGTCGTGTTTGACTCAAATATGGAAAGTTTTGAGTTGGTTATGATAGTATTTCGTGTTGGTCACGAAATTGAGTTGTTTTAGGAATGTGGGATACGTTCCTAAGGTGTTTGGAAGTCTTAAAATTGCTTCTATCTGTGTATAGAAGAGTCCTAAGCAGTTATGGAAAGTTTTAATTTGTGATTTGAGTAGGATTAGAGTCTTAGTTGAGATTGGGTTGGCCATCGGGCTGGTGATATAAGCAAGGGAGGCCAGAGCTCGTGGTGCACGACTTTGGGGCTGTTCCTCTTGTGTTCTATTGAATAAAATTCGTAGTTGAAAGGAACTTTTGTGCCTTGTTCGTTCGACTTGTTCTAGACAAGTTTTTCACATCGAGTTTCTGTACAACACTACCTTTCTTTGGTGGTTTAATCATAACTCAAGTTTTACAGATCCAATTGATGTGATTCTTTTTGGGTTGTCTTCACAACTTTATTTTCTATCATCTGTGAAAATTTCATGGTCATTGAATATGTGGTTTCTGATCTACACGAGTTTCTTTGTAGTGTTTCAGAACTGTTTTTTTCAGGTAGGACATATTGACCTTTGTTCGATCTTTTGATCATAACTTGAGTTTCTCTTGACGGATTTGAGTATTTCTTGTTGTGTTGACTTCATGACTTGATTATCTCTGATATCTATCACTTTTGTCACGGTGAAACACGTTTAGATTAGTCTCACACATGATTTCTTTAACAGATTATTTTTCTACCGAAGGGGTTGGGATTTAATTGTTTCCACTGCATAAGAATTTTTAATCTACCATTCACCCCCGTCTGGTAGCTTTTCACGTGCTCTTCAATCCTACAATTGGTATCAGAGCCACGATGCTCTAATCTTTGGGATTTGCATGTGTTTTTTGACTACTCATCATGGATAAATAATCTGCCAAACCTTGTGTGTTTAGTGGTATTGATTTTCATGTTTCGAAGGCATGTATGGAAGCCTTCATCCACGCTCAAGGCTTCGCGATAGGGAAAAGGTATACAAGCTTTATGAAGTTCCGTCAAACAATAAGTTAGAGCTACAAATCTAAGAGATGTCGACAACAACAAAAAGGCTCGGAACTTGATCATACAAGGATTAACTCAAAGCGACTTTGACCGAGTTGCGCACCTCCGATCTGCATACGATGTGTGGAAAGCACTTTGTGACTACCACGAAAGATCCAACATGATCAAGGAGGTAAGACAAGACATGTTCAAGAAAGAATACATGCGCTTCGAGATGCAACCCGGTGAGTCTATTGAAGACCTTTTTGCTCGCTTTAATAAAATTCCCAGCAACTTGCGTAGTGTCAATGTTAAATTTTTTAGATGCTCAAAATGCTAGGCAATTGTTAAGTGCAGTAGATATGTCAATTTTGGAGATGAAAGTCACATCTATTCGTGAATCTACTACCATGAGTACAATTACTTTAGATGTTCTATATTCCAAGTTAAAAACTCATGAAATTGACATAATATCACGTAAAAACCCCAACAAGTCTATTGCTTTTATTTCTCAACCTGACATGCCTAGCTCTGGTCAATCTTCATCTTGTGGTACACTTGATTTGTTGTCCTCTAACCCTTGAATAGATTGAGGAGTTTTCAGAGGAGGAGCTAGAACTTCTCTCTACTAGTGATAGGAAAATTTGATGAGTAGGTTTAGGCCCGATCTTCCGAAAGGTATGTCGATTGGGATGGAGAACTCGACGTTGATGATCCGCGGCACTCGAGCGGTTCGAGTACCCCTGCAATCACTACACCACGGCTCCGTTGGTTATCAACCGTGCTGCACACGCTTGACCTCGCCAAGAAGGCAAATCCCTGCAAGTGCAATCGAGAACACGAGCAAGAACGTAGAAGACACGATCGAAAATCGCGAAATTGGGGTCTCACAAACCGTAGAACGGCGATTTTATTGATCTAAGCAAAACCCAATTGTTCATGGTGGCTACTATGGAGTATATATAGGTGGGAGGACGTCCAAGGGGGTGTTGGGGTCGTGACCTAACCCTAACACACGAAAATAATGGACTTAGACTTGATACAAGGCCCAATGGCCCAATATGGTGGCGCAGCACCCTGACAGATTCTGTATTTGATTTTGTTTCGACGATTCCCGTCGACTCCGAAATAATTTTGACATGGGACCGACGCCATTGGAAAGGTTATCCTCTCCCCTTTCCGTGCATATGTAGAACGTCCAAAACGGAGTTCGTATGGGTCCTGGGCGTCCGTTTTAGTGCGTAATGCTCCTGGACTCCGAGTTGGATACGATTTGGAGTTTGGTTCGGTTTCCATCTTCTTTGAACGAATTCTCTGGTCTTTCACGTCCCTAATACTCCCTCCAAGTACTCCTTGAACCTCTCCATGGATCCTAATCACAGATAAATCATTAAGTAGCAATCTATGCTCAAAAACATATAAGGAAATATATAAGAACGAGTTCACCTCTGAAATTAATTGTTGTGTATGAACTCTATTGATTGCATCTTGTATATTCAGTAGAGTGTTGTTTGTATCCATATAAGTGATGTCCTCATCATCCTCCCCTCCTTGAATTGGAGTCGTCCTCGACTCAAGTTCGTCTCCTCTCATGTGTTGGTCCAAGTGTGCAATGCCATCAAATCTTCTTGTATGCATGAATGGAGGAGGCCAAGGTGGTGGACGACATAGTGCGCCATCTTGATCTTGTCCATCAAATAAGAGTGCACATTCACTTGAGCCAGGATCCCAAACAAATAAATATTGTGTCATGTTTGTAGGTGCAATAATAATGTGCATGATCTCATCATTCTCCCCTTCTTTATGACAAGCCGTCCTCGGCTTGCTCGTATGTCCAGCAAAGAGGCTTGCATTGGAGGTAGAGTAATTGCTGTCCATAATGCACAACCACAGTGAATAATGCTTTTGTTGTCCCTGCTGCAAGGAAAACATACTAGAAAAACTTGACAAGACATTATTAGCGTTAGTACATTCATTTACTTGACCATGTTGTTGCAGCACAAAAGGAGCTTCCTCATTTGAACATATGTAAACTTTATGCACCATAAACATACCACTATGTTCATATTTGCCTATAGCATGAAAAATATTTCTACTTAACAAAGGCAATTCAGATTGAGAAAATATTATCTTATCTACGATATCTGGATCACAAAGAGTGTCAAATTCAATATAGCCCAAAGTATTTAGAGAAGATAATAATTTCAGCTCATCCCTTTCACATGTAGTTGGGATCAAATGCTTAATTTCAGCACAAGTGAGTGATAAAGTATCAAATTCATTTGGTTGTTCTAGCATAGGTATAATATAATTATCAGCACACAACTCATTTTTGTTATAAGAATCAGTGGGAAAATCAACTAATGGTAAAGTTGTATTATGAAAAGGCTCATCTTTTTGCTGCTCATCGATAGTATGATTGGTAGCAAAATTCAGCACATCTGAAAATATCATACCTTGGTTAACTATATAGCATTGTCCATTAATATTACTCTCATTTTCAGCAAGAAATTCAAATGCATTATGAGTTGATTCATCAAAAAATTCAGAAGAGTTGTTCAACACCTCACTCTCATTTGCATCTCCATTTATTTGTTCATGTTCCTGCAAAAGGTTAGGCAAAGGAGGAGGTACAACAAGAAAATTCTTCTCAAGTTCATGTATTTCATCTTTACAATTAGATACATTAGCAAAAGTTTCTCGCATAAGAATTTTCATATCTTTCCATGTTCGAGGTCTTTCTAAATCACTTAAGTTGTTCCACCAAGTCAATGCACAACCTACTAATGCACTTGCAACATTTCTAATCTTTCTTTTCTCACACATACGACATTGTCCAAAAATTTTATCCAACTCTATTTCCCGAGCAATATATTCATCGTAACCAAAACCATCATAAGAAGGAAGAGATGGGAGAATGTAATTACTTCTTGTGGAAGGTGTTGTAAAGGTGGTCTGAATGTCATGTGAATCCTTGGTTGATGTTTGATTTTTACTGAGCAACTCCATCGTCGTCTTCATCATGTCCATCATCTCAGCATATAATGCATGATTCTTGCTTTTAACTGACATTGTTAGTAGCAAACAGAAGACAACACAAAAAATATGTTATCCCTATCAACTACAAAGGATAATGGAAAAGTGGAAGTGGAATCACACACTCTCAAGCGTCTTACCACGCTCTTACAAGTGTTCTTACCGACACTGCAGGTGGCAAACGGTGGCCGGTATGAAGAAACCAATGAAGCGTGGGATGATTGCAAAAGTGTATCGATTCTGCTCAAGAGTAAGGTGTAGCTTGGATGGCACTTTATTTGTAGCAGGGATTAGCAACAATGAAATCAGATAGTAAAGTTGAGTAAGTGTCCAAAGTACTTGTCAAAGTTGCTGGTCTAAATGTGTTCCTAGTAGTTCAAGCTAGCAAGACATGAGACAAAACTAGATGACACAAAGAATGCAAGCACTTCTGTTTTTTTTTTGTTGTTTTTTTTCCTCTTTTTTGTGCGGCTTTTGTTTCTTGTTTTGCACTTGCCTTTTTCTTTTTTCTTCCTTTTTTTTTCAGAACGTGCTGCAATGGAAGAACACAATGAAAATCAACCCAAGATATCTCGTGTGTCTGTCGCAGATTTTCTGCTCAACCTTCCAAGGACAAATATGAACACTTATAGGCTCTAAATTGGAAAACTTAGAACAGAAAGATTGTAGATATATCTCTCCTCTTTAATTTCAATATATGGATGACCTATTTTGGAAAAGGACAATAGGAGATACTGCCCCCGAAATACAGACTGTTCAGAATTTTTAGGTCAATAACAGATTCGGATCTAATGCAATTTCGATATTGATAACTATATTTTCTGGGACAATGATAAATAAGAAAGTTATAGAGAACTTCTTAAGCTTTCCAGAAAGTACAAGAACTCTAAAATCCGATTTAGTATGAGTGAGATATGATGAAAATACCGAACTGGACAGAGGTGAATTTAATCTGGACGTGATGACGTGATTCAAAAGGATGAATCACACAATACAAAACTCAAACTAAGACCAAAAACACTTTCTAAACCAGCAATATGACTCAACCACGGACACAAACTCAACAAAACCAAACTGAATAACAAAGTTGCAAAGGCTCAATGTGGTTTGGACAAAGTAATGAACAGATCTATTAAACTGCAAGTTTTTTTGTGGCTTTTTTGTGGACTCTAGGTATGAAAAACAAAAATAATGTAATGGATAGATGAATTACCTAACGGGCAACCTGGAAATCTGATACCAATTGATAGGAAAATTTGATGAGTAGGTTTAGGCCCGATCTTCCGAAAGGTATGTCGATTGGGATGGAGAACTCGACGTTGATGATCCGCGGCACTCGAGCGGTTCGAGTACCCCTGCAATCACTACACCACGGCTCCGTTGGTTATCAATCGTGCTGCACACGCTTGACCTCGCCAAGAAGGCTAATCCCTGCAAGTGCAATCGAGAACACGAGCAAGAACGTAGGAGACACGATCGAAAATCGCGAAATTGGGGTCTCACAAACCGTAGAACGGCGATTTTATTGATCTAAGCAAAACCCAATTGTTCATGGCGGCTACTATGGAGTATATATAGGTGGGAGGACGTCCAAGGGGGTGTTGGGGTCGTGACCTAACCCTAACACACGAAAATAATGGACTTAGACTTGATACAAGGCCCAATGGCCCAATATGGTGGCGCAGCACCCTGACAGATTCTGTATTTGATTTTGTTTCGACGATTCCCGTCGACTCCGAAATAATTTTGACATGGGACCGACGCCATTGGAAAGGTTATCCTCTCCCCTTTCCGTGCATATGTAGAACGTCCAAAACGGAGTTCGTATGCGTCCTGGGCGTCCGTTTTGGAGCGTAATGCTCCTGGACTCCGAGTTGGATACGATTTGGAGTTTGGTTCGGTTTCCATCTTCTTTGAACGAATTCTCTGGTCTTTCACGTCCCTAATACTCCCTCCAAGTACTCCTTGAACCTCTCCATGGATCCTAATCACAAATAAATCATTAAGTAGCAATCTATGCTCAAAAACATATAAGGAAATATATAAGAACGAGTTCACCTCTGAAATTAATTGTTGTGTATGAACTCTATTGATTGCATCTTGTATATTCAGTAGAGTGTTGTTTGTATCCATATAAGTGATGTCCTCATCAACTAGGTTCTCAAAAGTATTGCAAAATGTGAGAACTAGAAGGAGAGGAAGCTCCGGACCTCAACGATGTTTTGAATGTGGTAAGACAGGACATTTTTATTCAGATTGCCCTAACCTTTCAGGTCCTACTTCCCGGGATGAAAAGCAAACAAGGACGAAGCACTCATATGCAAACGATAAGAAGAAAAAGAAGGGTTTTACAGGACGCCAATTGGTGAGCAATTTTATCTCCGCACTTCATGAACTTGGCTCAATCGATGTGGACCTTGGAAGTGACGAAGATGAAGATGAATTGTCAAACTTGTGCTTCATGGCGGGCAAATCAAGATCAAGTATGGAGGATGCAGAACACAACAACGACAATGAAGAGGTATGTCCTACTTGCGAAGAAATGTGTGATGCTATTTCTCGTGTCACTATTATAGTTAAGAAAAAGGACAAAAAGATTAGGGATAGTGCTGCTAAAATTGAATCACTAGCATCTGAAATCTATCATTTAAAAACTTCGATTCCTAGTGATGATGCACATCCCTCATGTGATTTAATATATGAACAATTGTCCTCATTATGAAGTGCGCACACCTCCACACTTGATAAACTTGAGTTAGAAATTGAAAAGAATAAAGAGCTTGCTGCACTTGATGATAAAAACTTGAAAGATGCTAGGTGTTCTACATTTGATTTGCATTTTTCTACTTGTGATGATCTTGATAAGAAACTACAAGATGCTATGATTGAAATTCCTATATTGAACAATACTTTACGTTCTCATGAAGTTAAATTTTGTTCCAATTGTAAATTAAAAGGAAAAACTTCATGTGAAAATTGCCTTGATCTGTCCAATAAACTTGATAACACGCATAGGACATTAGATCGGTTTTGTAATGGGAATAAGAACCTAAACTTGCTGCTGAATTCTTCGAAGTCATGCAATGACAAAACTGGTTTAGGTTTTGATTCTCATGCTCATTCTAAGGCACATCCACCTAAAATTGTAAAGTCATTAGGAAGTGGTTTGATTCAAACAATTCCTAAACAAAAAGAAGCGGTTTTCAAATCTGCAGGAGTGTTGTCTCATTCGGTTTCAAATAAAAATGTTGCTTGCTCATCTAGACATGAACACGAAGTTAAATTTCATTGTACCTACTGTGGTAGTTATGGCCATGTCATAGATTTTTGTTATAGACTAGCTAAACAACAGAAAAAGGAAAGAATGATGGCTATATCTCATAACTTTCATGCAAAATATACTGCACTTGCTAAACCGAATGATAGGAACATGCAATCCGCTGTAATGAGTCGAAAACATGCAAAGGTTGCTCCCAAACCTACTGTTTTTGTGCTACACATGTAACATCTCGTAGACAGTAGTTGGGTACAAAAATCCTCAAGCATTGTCTCATAAACCTGCTGTTTTATCTCAGCTTTCGCGTGCTGTTCCTGTTGGACGTCGTTTGACTCAGTACTGGATTCCTAAATGCCTTTTGACTAACCCCAGTATTGAGTCATCGATGTATTGTTCTTCTATATAGGTTACATGCTTGAGGGAGGAGAACATTTGGATTGTGGATTTAGGTTGCTCACGCCACATGACCGGTAACAAAGAATGGTTCTCCTCCCTCTCTTTTGTGTCACGTGTAGAGAATGTTACTTTTGCCGATAATTCTTCAACTCCTATAATTGCTAAGGGTTCGCACTACAGGAATCCGTCAATAGGGCGCCGGCCATATGAGCGTCAGTTGCCTACACAAACCGACACACATAAAATAAAGGCATCGGTGAACCGACGCACTTAGCTGATGACGAATTTTGGATGCTTTTAATGACTAAGTGTGTCGGAGCCGACGCATTTACTGCTTATGTGTGTCGGGTTCCAGCAGCCGACGCACATAAAGTTAAATGCGTCGGCCAGGGCGACCGAAACACTTAAGTGAGTTATATGCGTCGGTTTTGGCCCAACCGACGCACATAAGAGGACACGTGGCTGCTCCACCGAGCATGGGTGTGTGCGTCGGTCCAGTAGAAACCGACACATATATTGAACTTAAGTGTGTCGGTTTCAGGGTCCAACGCATATAATGTGCCGTGTGGCCTCCCAGTGGCCAGATATGGGCGTCGGTTTAGACAAAACCGGCGCACATAACGTATTTTTACAAAAAATGTTTATTATCTCTCCCTCCCCGGATGGGGAGACTCCATTTTACACACAACAGCAATATATATACAGCATATCAGTTTTCAAACATATGACCATACACGAGTTATCAAACATAGCACCGTACACAAGTTTTAAAACATTTCGAACACAAGCACAACAAAATACATATGTCATCGTGGGAGCCTCCACTCGCATGTCCTCCACTTGCACCTCTGTCGTTGATGTTAAAGAAAGCATCGACACCTTCAGGTGTTCCGAGACGAGATCCCTGCAATAGATAAAAATGAAATAGAAACTTAATAACGTAACATGTTAACTCCTACTTACTTAATAACATAACTTTAAAAAGGAGAAGCATATTGGTTTGAACTAAAACTTATCAATACACTCTCGTATTTCCTCTCACTCTCTCTAACTCTCTCGCCCTCACTCGCTCTCCTACTCTATCTATTCTCCTCT
The DNA here is from genome assembly GCA_036927565.1 of Tuctoria greenei. NCBI lineage: Eukaryota > Viridiplantae > Streptophyta > Magnoliopsida > Poales > Poaceae > Tuctoria > Tuctoria greenei. The sequence goes on from JAYESD010000010.1 coordinate 57,720,747, forward strand.
CCCTCTATATCTTTCTCTCTAGCTCGCTCTCTATCTATCTCTTCTTTTCTCTATATTTATTCCTCTATCCCTCTATATATTTCTCTCCCTCTCTATCTATCACTTCTTTTCTCTATATGTATTCCTCTCCCTCTCTATCTATCTCTGTCTCTCTCGCTCTCTCACTTGTTCACTTTTTCACTTCATCTCTCCGCTAGTATTTCCCTTTTCTTTTTAATATTGTGGTAATTAATATGTGATGTTATAATGAAAATATTGTAACAAGTATGCATGTCATACATACCACTGCATCTCCTTGTGATGGGTGAGTCTGCACCGGAGGGAAAGGCATCGGTGGGAAAACTGCTTGAAGTTGTGAGATTATAATTAGAATCATTTTGGAATCAAATAAAGTGGTCAAATGCGAAAATTACAGTTTACGTGGATTATTTTGCTGTAATCCAGAAGCCAACAGTGACATAAATCCGTAAGGTTGTGGAACATACGATTGACCACTCTCGGAACCCTGCAACACAAATAGTTACGATATTGCATTATATAACAGAAGTCAATAAGATAAGTAGTTTTACTTTTGAGGAGCCAATCTGTGGTAGTGCTGGCTGCATTGGTCGATGTCCAAACTGAGTACTGGAGCTACCTTGACCCATGAACTACATCAAGTAAATTAGTTGTGATATCTTGAGTAGATACATTTGTAAATCGAATAATCTTTTCAAATAAGAAAATTTCATGTTACCTAAGACATATACAAATAATGCATATGTTGCTGCAACATCTGTGTCTGTTGCTGTTGTTGTTGCAGCAATATTTGTGTCTCTTGTTGTTGTTGTTGCATCTCCTCCTTTGTGCGTCTCAGTTCTTCTCATAATTCATTCTCTGTAGATGATTGAAATCGACTACCACCAACATTGGACGGTCGTCGTCTAGCATAAGACTCACGCTCTACATATCCGTCGCCTAACCCAAGTCTACAAAAAAATACAAGTGTGAAGAATCGATATTCATTAACATACAAATCAGCATTAACTTTACACATACCTTCCATGCGGTAGACCTCCGCTGGCATCATATGCTGCAGCGACATCCAACGGCTCTCTCAAATAGTCTGAATCAGGTCTATGATTCTTCTTGAAATACTCAACATACTTTTGCTGTGATACATTTAGTTAACATATTAATGTAATACAAGATAAATTGAGTTGATGGATAAAAGCAACAAAGAATCAACATACGTACCAATTTCTGCGTTGATGCCTCATCACATAACACCTCTGGGCGATTCGGGTCTGGACCTTTGCGCCCCTTAAGATAAACCACAAAAAGTGTAGGAGGTGTACCAGTTTCAGCTGTCTGCAATATCAAAATCAATAGTTTAATAAATGCAATTAATTGAAGCAATCTAAGTATGAATATAAGAATCCATACCATCCTTTGTTCCATCCGAACATAACCATCCGGCCCGAAGAAATGCTTTCCTGGCTTGCTCTTCTGGTTTCCTCGGTGTCTATCAAAAATATTTTTGAACTCAGCTGAACCCCAATACCCGCATAACCATTCCCAAGCCTCCATATTCGCACAAATCCAATCCACATGACTTTGCAAGTACTCCTCCCTAGTGAGGTAAATTTTGGCTCCTTCTTTGTTTGTCATAGGCTGGAACATCACCGTCTTGTAGTAGACGGTCACAGCCTTGATCCGTGGCTTCGAGAAGGAGTCCTTGACACGTCTCTTTGCTGCATTATGGAAAATAGAACAAGCATATGCTTGACTCACACCCTCCTCCAAACGAAACCTACCCTGCATACAAGTAACAATTAATGTCAAATAACAATAGGATGTAATGTAATGGAAACTAATGTAATGGAAACAATCAAAACAAACTTACCCAGAAAATCTCCCAAACTTTATCCTGACATGTACCCAAATCGCCATACTCTTGAAGCGCATAGTGATCCCAACTATGCGCTGCAATTCTTTGACCATCTACTAATACCATCCCGGGATAGCAAAACTGGATGGCATTTCCCAACTCGGTGTTAACTACTCGTCAATGCCCCTTTCCACTCCATCCAAGCTCCACCCAACACCTAGTACCCTTCGTCCTTATAATTGTCCACTCGTGTATACTTTTACTTACACCACATAAAAGGTGCCTCTGCAGCCTGTACATAAAAAATGCATAAAATTAGTTAATTGATCAGATATAATGAACTTGTTAGTTAATTAAAAATATTACCTAAAAGGGCATCGATCGGGGTGTCCTAACTCTTCCAGCTCGGCCCTTCTTGCAATCCTGTCATATCGCTCAGGATCCTCAGGCCTATCTTCTTCCTCATCATCTTCCTCATTCCCATCATCAGAAGAGGTCCACCGCCCAACACTATCTGAGCCTCCTCCTGAGACTCGTCCTGAGCCTCCTGCTGAGCCTACTCCTGAGCCTCGCCCTGAGCCTCCAACTGAGCCTCCTCCTGAGCCACCTTCCTGCTCCGATGTCTGCCTGACAGTCTCTGGTTCCTCCCCGTACAACTCCTCGTACGTCTGGCAGTGATCTATCACCTGTGGCGGACCCTGTGCAGGCTCGCTCGACATCGGCTCTGCCACACAACTCAAAAACAGCCCCTTCCTCTGCCCACTGTAAGAAGTACCCTGAAAATATAAATAAAGAAGTATGTAAAGAAGCAAGAAACAATAGACAATTAATTTAATATTTACATGTATGTAAAAACAAGTACATGAAACGGGTCCGGCTGGCTCGAAGTAGAACTGGGAGTGGAGGCCGAAGATCCACTACGCTTCTTGCTCTTCTTCTTCCCCAAACTTGGCAAGAGCTTAAACATCTACGCACATTTTTATAGAAATGATTAGTATACAACATTAGATAATAAATAAAGAATGTATACAATAATATTAAAAATCTAAAAATGCGTACAATATAAATCAAAAATCATCAGCATCAGAATCTGCTTTTGTCACGCTTGTATTAAGATATTCACGTATATCTTCTTCCATCTCTTCATATTCACTCTCTTCCATCTCTTCCTCTCATTCATCATATCTATCCTCTTCTTCCGAATTCCTTTTCTTCTTTTCCATAATTCTTTGTGATTGCCGAACACGTTTTCTTGAAGGGCCAGCTTGTTCTTCAGACATCAACTCTAACGTATCACTAGCAATTTCTGCGAGTCCTATCCTTGAAGATATCATAAAATCTTCTTCTTCCTCGACCTCATCCTGATAGATAATACCATAATATTCTTGAATCTCTATATACTCATCATAACGATGAGGGCGCACTTCAGGGTTAACTGTATACACAACCCACCAATTTTTCAAACTTGGATGAGAATAACTTAAATAGTACACTTGAACCACTTGATTCGCAAGTATAACATTGTTGTTATGGGCTGTGTATCGTGACTTGTGGTTGACCTCCACCGTTCCAAAATCATCAACTCGTGTGCCCGATGTTGGATCAAACCATTCACAGTCGAAAATCACAAGTTCAAGTGTTTTTGGACTGCCAAATGTGTACTCTATTATTTTTTTAAGAACACCATAGTATGTTGTCACTTTTCCACTATCCTCTACGGCAGTTATCATTACTCCACTGTTTGTAGTGGTAGCAAGTGGAAGACTTGCTTCTAAACATACCGTTCGGAAATGATATCCGTTGATATCGTACCTGCTAAATTCTGTTGTTCTCAATTGACCATGCGACATCTGTCGCAAGTCATCGGAGATGTTGACATCTTTCATACACTATATAAATAAACAAAGTTAGCATCTTATGATAAACATGCGAACTAATATTGAAAGAAAAAACGGATAGAAAATTACATGCTCGCGGAACCAGTCCACAAAGCTTTTTCCACCATTTATGCCATGCTGATGCATCTTATCCAATTGACTTTGTGTAGGTTTTCGTGAAGATTTCCAATACAACTTGTCAAACATTTCAAAATATGGTAACACCTCCTCCATGTTGAAAAATATGTAAAGCATGGTGTAATTCCACTCTTGTGCTGAAATATAATGAGAATTAGCAGCCCCAACACCTTTACCCTTCCATTGAAAAATCTTAAGCTCACTCGTAGATTGCTCTTCTACATTATGATATCATGTGACACTTGCATTCACGTTGTTGGCACGTGAAAAATATTTGCTAGAGAAGTTAGTAATCTCTTTAGCTGCAAATGCTTCTGCAATACAACCCTCAACTCTTGCTTTGTTGCGCACTGTAGCTCTAAGTTTCTTCAATTCTCTTTCTTGCCTATACATCCACCTAAATTGTGCAGGGCCTGCTACCAATGCTTCATAAGGTAAATGCACCAACAAATGTTGCATAAAATTCATAAATCAAGGCGGGAACACCTTTTCCATCTTACATACAAGAACAACAATTTCTTTCTCCCACCATTGCATCATCTTTTTTGACACTTCCTTAGCAGAAATATGTCTATAAAAGTAGCTAAGTTCAGCAAACATATTCCACAAATCAGTTTTGAAGTAGCCAGGAAACATTATCGGTATAAGTCTCTCCATCATAATGTGATAATCATGGCTCTTCAACCCATTCAGTTTACCAGCGTTGAGATTAACACATCGTTTTATGTTTGCTGCATAGCGGTCTGGAAACTTCAGTGTTTTCAACCAACTAAGTATTTGCTTTCTTTCTTCTGTTCGAACACAGTATGGAGCTTGTGGCCCACTTTCATTTCCGCTTGCATTTGTTATAACCTCAAGCCCAGGACGATCCCAAATATCAGCTAAGTCTTTCCTCGCACTCAAATTATCTTTAGTTTGACAGGTAAGATCAAAACACCTGCTTATGATGCTTTCAGCGACATTACGCTACTGGTGCATCAAATCTATGTTGTGCGGTAAAAGCAACGCTTTTGCATATGGTGGCTCCCAAAGAAAAGAAATATGAGTCCAGTTGTGTTATGTACCATACCCTTCGAAACCACCTTCAACGGACTCTTTTAACTTTGCATGCCATGCCATTTTTTGCTCGCTTGTCAATCGACGAGGGGGTCCTTCTATAACACTTTTGCCTTTTCGAAATGATCGTGTATCACTCCTATAAGGGTGATTTTAAGGAAGAAATCGTCGATGGCAATCAAAGAAGCTGACTTTTCTTCCATACTTCAACATGAAGGCATTGGTATTAGCCATACATATGGGGCAACACAATTTTCAATGGACACACCAACCAACCCAGATGCCGTATGCCAAAAAATCATGTATAGACCATAGATATGCGACATGTAAAGTAAATTCACATTTCATATGACTGTCGTATGCTTTTACACCTTGCTATAACTCTTTCAACTCCTCAATCAATGATTGCATAAACACATTAATTTTTGTCCCAGGATGTTTAGGACCAGGAATGATGGCCGCGAGGAATATGTATCCTTCTTTCATGCACATGTTGGGAGGGAGATTGTAAGGCATGATGAAAACAGGCCAACAAGAGTATGGACTGTTACTTGTGCTGAAAGGAGTGAAACCATCTATTAACAATCCAAGACGCACATTTCTTGGATCTTTACCAAACTCTGAATCGAAACGGTCTAGAGCTTTCCATGCCGCGCCATCCGAAGGATGTACCATAATATCATTGTCATCGCTCTCATGTAACCCATATGAATGCCACCTCATCTGCTTCGCAGTCTCTTCAGAAATGAACAACCGTTTAAGCCTGGACGTGATAGGCATGTATCGAAGCTGTTTAACTGGTACCTTTGTACTTATTTCCTCCCCATCATCATTCAAAACCTTCACATGTCTAGATGCATTGCAATGCATGCATTGAGTATCGTTCTGGTGTTCCTTCCAAAACAACATGCAATTATTTTTGCACACATCAATTTTCTCAAAACTCATGCCCAGACCTTCCAAAATCTTCTTTGAATGATATATGTCTTCCGACATCTTATGTTTTGCCGGAAGGAGATCATTGATCAACTTCATGATACCATTGTAGCAAGTGTTTGAAAAATTGAACTTAGACTTCAGCCCCATAAGTCGTGTGACTGCCTGCAGAATGGTCACACTAGCGCCCTCATATACTTTCTCATCTGCGGCGGCATGAAGTCTGTAAAACTTCTTCACCTCCTCTGGCAGTGACTGCTCTTCGTACTCTTGACCATCATTCGCCATCATCTCATCCATCCGATCTTCATTCTCGTTTTCGTCTAACTCACTAGCATGATCCATCTCTCCATGCTCATGCCACACTAGATATTCTGGCATAAATTCGTGCTTACCAATGTGCAGCATCATTTCAGACCTCTCAAAACGTCGACGATTCTGGCACCTGCTACACGGACATTTCACAAAACGAGCACCACTAGGAATGCTTGGTTCACGAACACATTTGCCATTTGTGCCCATTCCAAAGTGTACACACCATCTGAACTCCATCCATCATACATCACCTTACGGTTGTCACCCATTTTTCAACTTATACCTTCAAAGCAGAAAAATCATTATAATTAGTTTATTTTCATATTATGTGATGGTCACTATAACTAGGCAGATAGGTCCTAAACCCACTCAAGAGTGGTCGAGAGGGGCATGCTTATGACAACACGTGTGGTCTAGATCTAGACAAAATTTCGACAGCATAACCCCACTGTTCTCCACTGCACGCCCGAAAACGGTGCAGCAGAGAACATTAGGGTTATGCCGTCGAAATCTCATCTAGATCCCGACTCGCGTCTTGTCACAAGCCACGCCCCCCCGATCCACTCACAGGCTGTCCAAAAAGGGACGATTCCGAACCTTCAGGTCTCACATGCCAATGGCAAGTGATACGTGCCAATTCGAAATGGGTAATCAAATTCTATAGGTTACGTTCCTCATTTTCATTTTTCAATAATTTACAGTTCATTTTCATTTTCAATAATTTACGAGAGAGGAAAGAACAAGACAGAGGAGGAAAGTTGGTCAGAGTTGAAATTTCTAAGTCCGGATCCATCGTTCAGGCGCGGTTAATTAGTCGTCCTCATTATCGCCGTACGCATCTGTGCTCGTCTAAACGCATACTTCACAACTAGAATCATCTTTCACTACAATCCTCTAAAGCTACCATAACTATAAAAATATTTACTATATTACAAACACATAATTAGTCATCATATTGCAAATGCTAAAAAGAAGCAATCACATGCATGATATGATCTTTTAATCACATTCAAATCATATAGCATAATGAATATAAATCACATTCACGAGTTAGCAACTATATAATATGAATCACATTAACGAATTAACACTAATCACAAATATAATATGCTCACATATTTAGAAACTATTAATCATGCTCACATATATAAGTTAAACATGATAGGTTAAAAACATTCTTACTTGAAAAGGGGTTTACCATGGGCAAGGTTGATAAAACTCTTTTTGTGCTTAAGCATGGCAATAACTCATTATTCGTTCAAGTGTATGTGGATGATATTATCTTTGGTTGTGTTTCTCATGATCTTGTGTCCAAGTTTTCAGCTGTGATGAGTTCATAATTTGAGATGAGTATGATGGGAGAACTCACGTACTTTTTGGGGCTGCAAATCAAGCAAACCAAGGACGGTACCTTTGTGCATCAAACGAAGTATACAAAAGACATCCTAAGGCGCTTCAACATGGACAAAAGCAAGCCTCTTCGGACACCAATTGGAACAGCAACAACACTGGAACTTGATGAAGATGGTGAACCCGTGTATCAAAAAGAAAATAGAAGCATCATCGGATCACTTTTGTATCTCACGTCATCAAGACCGGACATACAGTTCAGCGTATGTCTTTGTGCACGGTTTCAAGCCTCTCCACGCGCTTCACATTGTCAAGCCCTCAAAAGGATTCTCAGGTACTTACATGGAACTCAAAAATTTGGTATTTTCTTCCTTCTTCCTGAACCGTTACTTTGAAAGCTTTTTCGGATGCTGATTTTGGGGGTTGTAGGATTGATAGGAAAAGTACTTCTGGTGCTTGTCATTTTCTTGGTAATTCACTTGTTTCTTGGTCCTCTAGAAAAAAAAACTCAGTTGCACAATCCATGGCTGAATCTGAATATGTAGCTGCTGCTAGTGCTTGCTCACAAATTCATTGGATTGTTCAAACACTTAAGGACTATGGGGTTGATCTACATAGTGTTCCACTATTTTGTGATAACACTAGTGCCATTTGCATTGCAAAAAACCCCGTGCAACATTCTAGAACTAAGCACATTGACATTAGGTATTACTTTCTCCGTGATAATGTTGAAAAAAAAATCATTGTGCTTCACCATATAGATAGATAACAACAATTGGTTGACATTTTTACAAAACCTTTGGATTTCACTCGTTTTTGTTACATTCGTAGTGAAATAGGAGCTATGCATCCTCATGGCTTAAATTGAGGGGGAGTTTTCAAAATTGAGAAGTCTATGTGTGAATCTAAAATTAAAATAATATGAGCATAGTATTTCATACATATATGACTTTGTGATTCCTTTTACATGTTGAAAGTTCTTACTACATTACTCGTGTTATACATTTTGTAGTTTTTGCCATGGCTTGTAATTGGTATAATTACTTACACTAAATCTGGTCATGGTCGAACTTTCTTGCAATTTTGAATTTGTTGCATGCTCACAAGTGCTTTTAATCATAAAGAATTAATCAAGTAATCAACTCACATGTTGAGTTTTTATGAACAAATATAAATTTTGAAAAGATCAAGAGAATATGCATGCATCACACTTCTTCTTTTCAGATGGCTTATCATTGCACTTAGATATGAACTTGGAAGAAGTTATGTGTAAGAACTATGTGTGCCGAATACATTGGCTTGTAGTGAATACACTTGGCTTTGATGATAAAAGTTTTAAATATCACCAAAACACCTTTTTATCAAGGTCCGACTCTAGCTCTGAGCTACAGCAAGGTCCGACGGTAGGTCCGGCTTGTTTTGGGTAGCTCCGGTTACGTTCGATGCTAGGTCCGACTAGCTTTGGTCAGCTCTGATGAGTTTTGTCTTTATCTCCAACATGTCTTTGATAGATCCGGCATGTTTTTGCTAAGCTCCGAGTTGATTTTTCTAGCTCCGGCTTTTGGGTTTACTAGTTCCGACTAGTTCTGGTTAGCTCCGGCGCTAGGTCCTGCTAGTTTTTAAGCTCCGGCGGGAGCTTGGTTATACTAGTTTTGATAAGCTCCGGCACTAGGTCCTGCTAGTTTTGTAAGTTCCGGCGGGAGCTTGGTTGTACTAGTTTTGGTAAGCTCCGGCGCTAAGTTCTACTAGCTTTTGTTAGCTCCGGCTCAAGGTCCGGGTTGCTCTGGCAAGGTCCGGAACTTGACCGTAGTGCTTCTGCTTTTCATTTGCAATGTTTCATACTTGCTTTACATTTTGGAAAGTTTGCTTAGTATTCTTTTACTAAGTTTTTGGTGCGTTTTGGTTGATATGGATAATATTGAGTTACTGTGGTTTTGCAACATGCTTATGTGAGGTGCTCACATAAGGTGTTGTGTTCGGAACTAACTTGAGTCAAGTCGAGGACTTGGGCTCGTATGGATTGGTTGTTTATTCATGTGCAGGTGTTGCTTGAGTTCAAGACATGGCTGGTGACGGGATCCATTAGACTAGTCTCAGGTAGGAGATGAGGTTCCAACAACCAAGTTCGGAAGGAATTGTGGTTGAGCTAATCAGGAGGTCGCAGATGATGAATTAATCAAGGGCAGTGCATATGAAGGTTACTAGACGTCATTGGATGATGTTTGCACGTGTGCAAGGAGTGCATGGACGTGGCTACATGGTTCCAAGACGTGATGAAGAGATGTGGACGTAAAGAGTTGGTCGGAAAGGTCCAACCGACTAGGTTATGGACTCAGGCTGTGGCTGAGTCGGGTTTGACTCAAATATGGAAAGATTTGAGTTGGTTATGATAGAATTTCGTGTGAGTCAAGAACTTGAGTTGTTTAGGAATGTGGGATACATTCCTAAGGTGTTTGGAAGCCTTAAGATTGCTTCTATCTGCGTATAGAAGAATCTTGAGCAGTTATGGAAAGTTACGATTCGTGTTCTGAGTAGGATTGGAGTCCTAATTGATATTGGGTTGGCCTAAGGGCTGGTTATATAAGCAAGGGAGCCTAGAGCTCGTGGTGCACGACTTTGGTGTTGTTCCTCTTGTATTCTATTGAATAAAATTCGTAGTTTGAAGGAACTTTTGTGCCTTGTTCATCCGACTTGTTCCAGACAAGTTTTACTCGTCGAGTTTCTGGACAGCACTACCTTTCGTTGGCGGTTTTATCATAACTCGAGTTTTACAGATCCAATCGACGTAATTCTTTTTGGGTTGTCTTCACAACTTGATTGTCTATTGGATTTGTGGTCTATGATCTACACGAGTTTCTTTGCAATGTTCCAGAACTGTTTTTTTCTCGAGTAGGGCAGATTGACCATTGTTTGATCTTTCGATCATAACTTGAGTTTTTCTCGACGGATTTGAGTGATTCTTTTTGTGTTGTCTTCGTGACTTGATTATCTCTGATATCTATCACTTTTGACACGGTGAAACACGTTTAGATTAGTCTCACACACGATTTTTTTAATAGATCGTTTTTCTGTCGAAAGGGTTTGGGGTTTAATTGTTTCCGCTGCGTAAGATTTTTAAATCTACCATTCACCCCCTTCTGGTAGCTTTTCACGTGCTCCTCGAACCTACAATTGGTATTAGAGCCACGATGCTCTAATCTTTGTGATTTGCGTGTGTTTTTGACTAATCATCATGGAGAAGTACTCTGCCAAACCTTGTGTGTTTTCTGGTATTGATTTCCAGGTTTGGAAGGCACGCATGGAGGCTTTCATCCAGGCACAAGGCTTTGCAATATAGGAGAAGGTATACAAGCCTTACAAAGTGCCATCAAATGATCAAGTTACAGCTACAAATCTGAGAGATGTCGACAACAACAACAAGGCTCGGAACTTGATCATACAAGGATTAACACAAAGCGACTTCGACCGTGTTGCACACCTCCGATCTGCATACGATGTGTGGAAAGCACTTTGTGACTACCACGAAGGATCCAACACGATCAAAGAGGTAAGGCAAGACATGTTCAAGAAAGAATACATGCGCTTCGAGATGCAACCCAGTGAGTCTATTGATGACCTTTTTGCTCGCTTTAATAAGATTCTCAGCAACTTGCGTAGTGTCAATGTTCATTTTTCAGATGCTGAAAATGCTAGGCAATTGCTAAGTGCATTAGATATGTCAATTTGGGAGATGAAAGTCACATCTATTCAAGAATCTACTGTCATGAGTTCACTTACTTTAGATGTGCTATATTCAAAGTTAAAAACTCATGAAATTGACATAATCTCACGTAAGAACCCCAATAAGTCTATTGCATTTGTTTCACAACGTGATATGTCTAGCTCCGGCCAATCATCATCTTGCAATACTCTTGCTTTGTTGTCCTCACTAACCGTGGAGCAGATCGAAGAATATCCAGAAGAGGAGTTGGCACTCATCTCTACTAGATTCTCAAAAGCATTGCAAAATGTGAGAACTAGAAGGAGAGGAAGCTCCGGACCTCAACGCTGTTTTGAATGTGGTAAAACAGGACACTTTCAAGAACTTGGCTCAAGCGATGTAGAAATTGCAAGTGACGAAATGAAGATGATTTGACAAAGTTGTGCTTCATGGCGGGCAAGTCAAGATCAAGTATGGAGGAGGCTGAACACAACAACGACAATGAAGAGGTATGTTCTACTTGCGAAGAAATGTGTGATGCTATTTCTCGTGCCACTGTTATAGTTGAGAAAAAGGACAAAAAGCTTAGGGACAATGCTGTTAAAATTGAATCACTAGAATCTGAAATTAAACGTTTGAAATCCGTGATTCCTAGTGATGATTCTTGTTCCTCGTGTGATTTAATATATGAACAATTGTCCTCATTTGGAAGTGCGCACACCTCCACACTTGATAAACTTGAGTTAGAAATTAAAAAAATAGAGAGCTTGCTGCACTTAGTGATAAAAACTTGAAAGATGCTAGCTGTTCTACAATTGATTTGCATTGTTCTACTTGCGATGATCTTGATAAGAAACTACAGGATGCTATGAATGAAATTTCTACATTGAACAATGCTTTACGTTCTCATGATGTTAAATTTTGTTCCAATTGCAAACTAAAAGGAAAAAATTCATGTGAAAATTGCCTTGATCTGTCCAATAAACTTGATGACATGCATAGGACATTAGATCGGTTTTGTAATGGGAATAAGAACCTAAACGTACTGTTGAATTCTTCCAAGTCTCGCAATAATAAAACTCGTTTAGGTTTCGATTCTCATGCTCATGCTAAGGCACATCCACCTAAAATTGTGAAGTCATTGAGAAGTGGTTTGATTCAAACAGTTCCTAAACATAAAGGAGTGGTTTTCAAATCTGCAGGAGTGTTGTCTCATTCGGTTTCAAATTAAAATATTGCTTGCTCATCTAGACATGAATACAAAGTTAAATTTCATTGTACCTTCTGTGGTAGCGATGGTCATGTCATAGATTTTTGTTATTGACTAGCTAAACAACAGAAAAGGGAAAGAATGGTTGCTAGATCTCATAACTTTCATGCAAAATTTGCTGCACACATTGAACCGAATGTACAACCTGCTGTTTTGAGTCAAAAACATTCAAAGTTTACCTCCGGACCTTCTGTTTTTGCCTCCGGAGCTACTGATTTTTGTGCTACACAAGTAACACCTTATAGGTCAGTAGTTAAGAATAAAAAATCTCAAACATTGACTCATAAACCTGCTGTTTTGTCTCAGCTTTCGCGTGTTTTTCCTGCTGCACGTCGCGTGACTCAGTACTGAATTCCTAAATGCCTTTTGACTAACCCCAATATTGAGTCATCGACGTATTGTGCTTTTATGTAGGTTACACGTTTGAGGAAGGAGAACATTTGGATTGTGGATTCAGGTTGCTCATGCCACATGACCGGTAACAAAGATTGGTTCTCCTCCCTCTCTTTTGTGTCAGTGTAGAGAATGTTACTTTTGCTAATAATTCTTCAACTCCTATAATTGCTAAGGGTTCGGTTAGAGTAAATGATCACTACACTTTGAAGGATGTGGCACTTGTCAAAAATTTGGAATACAACTTGCTTTCTATTTCACAATTGCTAGATGAAAATCTGGAAATTATTTTCAATAAAAACTGCTGCAAAGTTGTAAGTTCAAATAGTGAGCTTATTTTTAACATGTCTCAGTTTGGAAGAGTTTTTAAAGCTGATTTTGATATGTCTTCCTCTAAGCATAGGTGTCTAGTTGCTAATGATTCAAAGGACTTATATTTTTGGCATCGTAGACTTGGTCATGTAGGCTTTGATCACCTAACGCATGTTAGTGCTCTTGATCGCATACGTGGGCTGCCTAAGCTTAAAGGGGACAAAGAAATTGTGTGCTCTTCTTGTAGACATGCTAAGATGGTTGCAGGTTCACATATCCCTCTCACAATGATCATGACAACTAAACCATGTCAACTTTTGCATCTTGACACCGTAGGACCTTCACGTGTTCAATCCTTCGGAGGTAAATGGTATGTTCTTGTTATCGTTGATGATTATTCTAGATACTCTTGGGTTTACTTTATCGTGTCTAAGAATGAAGTTTTTAGTCACTTTAGATCTTTATTTCTTAGATTATCAATTGATCACCCAGGATCATTAAAAGCAATTAGAAGTGATAATGGAACTGAATTTAAAAATCAATCTTTTGATCACTTTTGTGCTGAAAATAGAATAGATCATCAATTTTCTTCACCATATGTACCTCAACAAAACGATGTTGTAGAAAGAAATAACAGAACCTTAGTTGATATGGCTAGGACTATGCTTGATGAATATCAAACTCCTAGGGAATTTTGGGCTGATGCGTTAGCAACCGCTTGTTATGTCTGAAATCGTGTTTTCTTGCATGCTAAGCTAGGTAAAACACCATTTGAGCTCCGATTTGGACATAGGCCTAGTGTTACACACTTTCGGGTCTTTGGTTGCAAATGCTTTGTTAAGAAACATGGTAACCTTGATAAATTTGAACCTAGATCCATTGATGGCATGTTTCTTGGTTATCCATCTCATACTAGAGGCTACTGTGTGCTTTTACTTGACACTAACAAAATTGTGGAGACTTGTGAAGTGTCTTTTGATAAAGATAGCCCAGGTACTAGCTCCGGTGTTGCAGGACCAGATCTGTATCCTCAGGGGGAGGGTATTTTCGAAGATGAAGATGGTGAACCCGTGGATCAAAAAGAATATAGAAGCATGATCGGATCACTTTAGTACCTCACGGCATCAAGACCGGACATACAATTCAGCGTATGTCTTTGTGCACGGTTTCATGCTTCCCCACGTGTTTCACATCGTCAAGCCGTCAAAAGGATTCTCAGGTACTTACATGGAACCCAAGAATTTGGCATTTTTCTTCCTTCTTCCTCAACTGTTACTTTGAAAGCTTTTTCGGATGCTGATTTTGGGGTTGTAGGATTGATAGGAAAATTACTTCCAGTGCTTGTCATTTTCTTGGTAATTCTCTTGTTGCTTGGTCCTCTAGAAAACAAAATTCAGTTGCACAATCCACAACCGAATCTGAATACGTAGCTGCTGCTAGTGCTTGCTCACAAACTCTTTGGATTGTTCAAACACTTAAGGACTATGGGTTTGATCTAGATAGTGTTCCACTATTTTGTGATAACATTAGTGCTATTTGCATAGCCAAAAACCCCGTGCAACATTCTAGAACTAAGAACATTGACATTAGGTATCACTTTCTCCGAGATAACGTTGAAAAAGGAAACATTGTGCTTCACCATGTAGATACCGAACAACAATTGGCTGACATTTTTACAAAATCTTTGGATTTCACTCATTTTTGTTACATTAGTAGTGAAATAGGGGTTATGCATCCTCATGGCTTAAATTGAGAGGGAGTTTTTGAAACTTGGGAAGTCTATGTGTGAATCTGAAATTAAAATAATATGAGCATATTATTTTATACATATATGACTCTGTGATTCCTTTTACATGCTGAAAGTTCTTACTACATTACTCGTGTTATACATTTTGTAGTTTTTGCCATGCCTAGTAATTGGAATAATTACTTACACTAAAACAGGTCATGGTCGAACTTTCTTGCTGTTTTGAACTTGTTACATGTTCACAAGTGCTTTTAATCATTAAGAATTAATCAAGTAATCAACTCAAATGTTGAGTTTTTATGAACAAATATAAATTGAGAAAAGATCAAGAGAATATGCATGCATCGCACTTCTTCTTTTGAGATGGCTTGTCATTGCACTTAGATATGAACTTGGAAGAAGTTGTGTATGACTAAAACCATGTCCTTAAGCTTCTGATTGTCAAATGACATAGGCTTGGCTTGGTTGGTTAGAATAAGGCAGATGCGCATATAATCTCTTGCAAATATCATATGATCTAAATTTATGCTTTGAAAAATAATAAAATGCAACAACTAGTGTCATGCTTTCAGGTCTTGAAATAGTTAAGTTTGTGAGATCATGACTTACTTAAATTGAAAATTACATTTGATCTCTAGCATGGCTTACACTACTTTATGTATTTCATTGATGTGATAGTGTAAGTTACTTGATAGTATGACTTGGATGAGCTTTTTTTTATATGTATATGTTATAATATGCTCATAACAATTAAAATTTCTCTTTTACCTTGCTGAATACATTGTCAAAGGGGGAGAGATTAATCACACATTCAAAAAGGGAAAGATAATGTGCATGGGGAGAGATGATAAAGGGAGAGAAATATGTGAATTTTGAATTGAATTTTTGCTTTTCTTCTCATTTTATTTCCGGTTTACAAAAAGGGGAGAAATTGTATTCAAAACTTTTAATGAGAATAAGCCAATGTTCGGATTTTAAATGGTGTTGCCAATGCATTCATCAAGAGGGAGATTGTAAGACCTATGTGTGCTGAATACATTGGCTTGTAGTGAATACACTTGGCTTTGCTGATAAAAGTTTTAAATATCACCAAAACACCTTTTTATCAAGGTCCAACTCTAGCTCTGAGCTACAGCAAGGTCCGACGGTAGGTCCGGCTTGTTTTAGGTAGCTCCGGTTACGTTCGATGCTAGGTCTGACTAGCTTTGCTCAGCTCTGATGAGTTTTGTCTTTAGCTCCGACATGTCTTTGATAGCTCCGGCGTGTTTTTGCTAAGCTCCGAGTTGATTTTTCTAGCTCTGGCTTTTGGGTTTACTAGTTACGACTAGTTCTGGTTAGCTCCGGTGCTAGGTCCTGCTAGTTTTGTAAGCTCCGGTGGGAGCTTGGTTATACTAGTTTTGATAAGCTCCGGAGCTAGGTCCTGCTAGTTTTGTATGTTCTGGCGGGAGCTTGGTTGTACTAGTTTTGATAAGCTCCGGCGCTGGGTTCTACTATCTTTTGTTAGCTCCAGCTCAAGGTCCGGGTTGCTCTGGCAAGGTCCAGACCATGACCGTAGTGCTTTTGCTTTTCATTTTCAATGTTTCGTACTTGCTTTACATTGTTGGAAAGTTGGCTTAGTATTGTTTTACTAAGTTTTTGGTGCGTTTTGGTTGATATGGATAATATTGAGTTTCTGTGGTTTTGCAACATGCTTATGTGAGGTGCTCACATAAGGTGTTGTGTTTAGAACTAACTTAAGTCAAGTCGAGGACTTGGGCTCGTATGAATTGGTTGTTTATTCATGTGCAGGTGTTGCTTGAGTTCAAGTCATAGCCGGTGACAGGATCCATTGGACTAGTCTCAGGAAGGAGATGAGGTTCCAACAACCAAGTTCGGAAGGAATTGTGGTTGAGCTGATCAGGAGGTCGCGCAGGATGATTGAATCAAGGGCAGTGCATATGAAGGTTACTGGATGTCATTGGAAGATGTTTGCACGTGTGCAAGGAGTGCATGGACGTGGCTACATGGTTCCGAGACGTGATGAAGAGATGTGGATGTAAAGAGTTGGTCGGAAAGGTCCAACCGACTAGGTTATGGACTCAGGCTGCGGCTGAGTCGGGTATGACTCAAATATGGAAAGATTTGAGTTGGTTATGATAGGATTTCGTGTGGGTCACGAATTTGAGTTTTTTAGGAATGTGGGACACGTTCCTAAGGTGTTTGTATGTCTTAAGATTGCTTCTATTTGCGTATAGAAGAATCTTGAATAGTTATGGAAAGTTACGATTCGTGATCTGAGTAGGATTGGAGTCCTAGTTGATATTGGGTTGGACTAAGGGCTGGTTATATAAGCAAGGGAGCCTAGAGCTCGTGGTGCACGACTTTGGGGCTGTTCCTCTTGTATTCTATTGAATAAAATTCGTAGTTTGAAGGAAGTTTTTGTGCCATGTTCGTCCGACTTGTTCCAGACAAGTTTTACTCGTCGAGTTTCTAGACAGAACTATCTTCCGTCGGTGGTTTTATCATAACTCGAGTTTTACAGATCCAATTGACGTGATTCTTTTTGGGTTGTCTTCACAACTTGATTTTATATCATATGTAAAAATTTCACGGTCATTGGATTTGTGGTCTATGATCTACACGAGTTTCTTTGTAGCGTTCCAGAACTATTTTTTTCTCGAGTAGGGCAGATTGACCATTGTTTGATCTTTCGATCATAACTTGAGTTTTTCTTGACGGATTTGAGTGATTCTTTTTGTGTTGTCTTTGTGACTTGATTCTCTCTGATATCTATCACTTTTGTCACGGTGAAACACGTTTAGATTAGTCTCACACACGATTTCTTTAACAGATCATTTTTCTATCGAAAGGGTTTGGGGTTTAATTGTTTCCGCTGCGTAAGATTTTTAAATCTACCATTCACCCCCCTCTGGTAGCTTTTAACGTGCTCCTCTATCCTACGTTGTGTATGACTAAAATCATGTCCTTAAGCTTCTGATTGTCAAATGACATAGACTTGGCTTGTTTGGTTAGAATAAGGCAGATGCGACATATAATCTCTTGCAAATGTCATATGTTAAAAGTTTTTGCTTTAAATAATAAAATGTAGCAACAAGTGTCATGATTTCAGGTTTTGAAATAGTTAAGTTTGTGAGATCATGACTTGTTTAAATTGAAAATTACATTTGATCTCTAGCATGGCTTACACTACTTTGTGTATTTCATTGATGTGATAGTGTAAGTTACTTGATAGTATGACTTGGATTAGCTGTGTTTCATATGTATATGTTATAATTTGCTCATAACAATTAAAATTTGTCTTATAAACCTTGTTGAATACATTGTAAAAGGGGGAGAGATAATATGTGAACTTTTAAAGATAAGTATGCAAGGGGGAGAAATTGATTACACATTGCACATATTCACAATTGTTTTTGGCACGATTCTTCTCAGGGGGAGAATTTTTTTCTCATTTTATTTCTGTTTTACAAAGGGGGAGAAATTGTTTTCAATACTTTTAATGTGGATAAGCCAATGTTCGGATCTTAAGTGGTGTTGCCAATGCATTCATCGAGGGGGGGATTGTGAGACCTATGTGTGTTGAATACATTGGCTTTGACAATAAAAGTTTTGAATGTTGCCGTAACATCTTTTTAGCGAGGTCCGACTCTAGCTCCGCGCTTCTGCAAGGTCCGACAATAGGTCCGACTTTCTTTGTCTAGGTTCGACATGTTTTTTGGTAGCTCCGGAGAGCTTTGTCTTTAGCTCCGTCATGTCTTCGATAGCTCCGGCATGTCTTTGTTAAGCTCTGATATGTTTTGATAGGTCCGACTTATGTTGGTTAGCTCCGACATGTTTTTCTAGCTCCGACTTTTGGGTTGACTAGTTTCGACTAGCTTTGGCAAGCTCCAGCGCTAGGTTGTACTAGCTTTGGAAAGCTACGGCTAGGTTGTACTAGCTTTGGTAAGCTCCGGCTCAAGCTCCGGTTAGCTTTGGCAAGATTTGGAGCTTGATCACAATGTTCCTGCTTTTACTATGACGTGTTTTGAACTTGCTTTACATTATTAGAAAGATTGCTTAGTATTAATTTGCTATGTTTTTGGTGTATTTTGGTGGTTAATGCTGATATCATTTTGCTATGGTTCGCAACATGCTTATGTGAGGTGCTCACGTAAGATGTTGTAGTTTCGAAACTAACGAGAGTCAAGTCAAGGACTTGTGCTCGGAAGTATTGGTTGTTTATTCATGTGCAGGTGTTGCTTGAGTTCAAGACATGGCTGGTGATGGGATCCATTGAACTAGTCTTAGGAAAAAGATGAGGTTCAACAACCAAGTTCGGGAGGAATTGTTGTTGAGTTGATCGGGAGGTCGTGCAACATGTATGAATCAAGAACAATGCATATGAAGATATCGTGGACGTCGTTGGAAGATGTTTGCACATGTGCGAGGAGTGCATGGACGTGGCTACATGGTTCTGAGACGTGATGAAGAGATGTGGACGTAAAGAATTGGTCGGAAAGGTCCAACTGACTAGGTTATGGACTCAGACTGCGGCTGAGTCGTGTTTGACTCAAATATGGAATGTTTTGAGTTGGTTATGATAGGATTTTGTGTGGGTCCCGAATTTGAGTTGTTTTAGGAATGTGGGATACATTCCTAAGGTGTTTGGAATTCTTAATATTACTTCTATCTGTGTGTAGAAGAGTCCTAAGAAGTTATAGAAAGTTTTGATTTGTGATTTGAGTAGGATTAGAGTCCTAGTTGAGATTGGGTTGGCCTTCGGGCTGGTTATATAAGCAAGGGAGTCCAGAGCTCGTGGTGCACGACTTTGGGGCTGTTCCCCTTGTGTTCTATTGAATAAAATTCATAGTTGAAAGGAACTTTTGTGCCTTGTTTGTCCGACTTGTTCCAGACAAGTTTTTCACATCGAGTTTCTGCACAGCACTACCTTTCTTTGATGGTTTTATCATAACTCGAGTTTTACAGATCCAATTGACGTGATTCTTTTTGGGTTGTATTCAAAACTTGACTTTCTATCATATGTGAAAATTTCATGGTCATTAAATTTGTGATTTATGATCTACACGAGTTTCTTTGCAGTGTTGCAGAACTGTTTTTCTCGGGTAGGACAGATTGACCTTTGTTCGATCTTTTGATCGTAACTTGAGTTTCTCTCGACGGAATTGAGTAATTCTTGTTTTGTTGACTTCATGACTTTATTCTATCTGATATCTATCACTTTTGTCATGGTGAAACACATTTAGATTAGTCTCACACACGATTTCTTTAACAGATTGTTTTTCTACCGAAGTGGTTGGGATTTAATTGTTTCTGCTGCGTAAGATTTTTTTAATCTACCATTCACCCCCCCCCCCCCTTTGCTAGCTTTTTACGTGATCTTCGATCCTACAGCCGTTGCAGCTCCCACTGCCAGGGCGGAGCCTCACCGGATGTGGATGGACACTCCCATCATTTTCGATGCTTTGGACTGCCCCCGCAACATGATCGGAGCTGTCCAACTTTCGTTGATGGTGTCACCAACAATTAACAATATCCAACTCCACCATGTAATGGTGGATGGAGGTGCAGGGCTGAATCTCATAAGCTTCAAAGTCTTCGTTAAGCTCCAGTTCTGACCTTCGCCCCTCTCGACCTTTCTCTGGGGTAGGTCCGGGGGCCATTACTCCTCTCAGCTCCATCACACTCCCAGTGACCTTCGGGACACGGGAGAACTACAGGACCGAGAAGTTCGTCTTTGACGTTGCGCAGATCAGTCTGCCATTCAACGCCATTTTGGGCAGGCCTGCCTTGTACAGGTTCATGGTCGCCGTGCATTATGGTTACTTAGTTTTGAAGATGCCAACACGTGCGGGCGTTCTTCAGATCTGCGGAGATCGCACTGCAGGAATCACTGCATTGGAAGAACTCTATGCGCTTACTACAGCGCAGGAGGAAGCATCCAGTAAGGAGCCAGCTCTGAACCCACCGATCATTCATCATCGAGGCTCTACCTCTGCACCTAGTGTGCAACACAGCAGCGACACCGACGTTCCTGTCAAAGTCGTCCAAATTGGTTCCAATGCTGCTCAGACTACCCGTATTTCGGGAGGTCTGAACAACAAATAGGAACTCGCACTCATCTCTTTCCCCCGGGCTAATGTCAACGTGTTTGCCTGGCAACCGTCGCAAATGCCTGGGATCCCTAGGGAGGTGATTGAGCACAATCTAAAGATTTACCCTGATGCACGACATGTACACCAGAAGCCCCAGAAGCAATCAATCGAGCGACAAAACTTCATCAGACAAGATATGAAGAAGTTGCTCGAAGCTGGTTTCATCCGGGAGGTGTTTCATCCTAAATGGCTGGCAAACCAAGTCGTGGTGCCCAAGGCTAGCGGGAATCTTCAGATGTGTATCGACTACACCACCTTAAATAAGGCATGTCCAAAGGATCCATTTCCACTACCTAGAATAGATCAGATAGTGGACTCCACCTCCGGGTGTGAGCTATTGTGTTTCTTAGATGCATATTCTCGATATCATCAAATCCAAATGTTTAAGGAAGATGAAGAGCATACTGCTTTCATAACAATATAGGGATTGTATTGTTATACTGACACGCCCTTTGGTCTCAAAAATGTTGCTTCCACATTTGTGCGAGCTATGTACAAAACATTTTGCGAGATAATTAGAGACTTGGTGGATGTGTACGTCAATTACATCGTCGTGAAGATCAAGAACAAGGAGTCACTCGTTGACAATTTACAAGCTGTCTTCGACAAGCTGCACATTACGTGCACCAAGCTAAACCCAGACAAATGTGTCTTCGGGGTTAGCTCCGGGAAGCTTCTAGGTTTGTTGGTGACTCACCAAGGAATTGAAACAAATCCGGTGAAGATCAAGGCTATAGAAGATATGCGGCCCCCAGCCTGCATCAAGGATGTATAGAAGTTGACTATATGTTTAGCAGCGCTCATCCGGTTCATCTCAAGACTGGCAGAGCGAGCACTACCCTTCTTCAAACTCTTGAGGAAGTCCGAACCATTTCATTGGTCTGAGGAAGCAGAAGAGACATTTCAAGAGCTGACAAAACTCCTCACCACACTACCGATCTTGGTAGCTCAGAATGTTGGTGAGCCTTTACTACTTTACATTTCTGCAACCACTGAAGTTGTCAGCATGGTCCTGGTCGCAGAAAGACCGGCGCCATGTCCATGCCAGGAGCCCGGACCCCTCCGGGAGGGTCCGGAGTTACCTGAAAGCGTGTCTAGGTCCCAGCCCCCAGACACGGAACCTCAAGGAGAAATGCTAGGAGATCAACCTCATTCAACTGAGGGGGTTCAACTGGCTGACCAAGATGATCTGAACCCTTCTAACAAGGTCCGGGTCGAACAAGAAGATGTTTTGGACCCCTCCGGAAGGATCCAAGAAGAGCAGCATGAAGGTCCGGACCTCTCCGAAAGGGTTCGAGTCAATGGAGAAGAATCTCCGGGCCCCTCTGAGAGGGTCCGGACCGTCCGACGCCCAGTGTACTTCATCAGCGAAGTACTCCACGACGCCAAGATGAGATACATTGAGGTGCATAAGCTGCTTTATGCAGTTCTTATTGCCTTGAAGAAGCTTCGTCACTACTTCCAAGCCCACAA
Organism: Tuctoria greenei; assembly: GCA_036927565.1. Classification (NCBI taxonomy): domain Eukaryota; kingdom Viridiplantae; phylum Streptophyta; class Magnoliopsida; order Poales; family Poaceae; genus Tuctoria; species Tuctoria greenei. Next base: position 57,743,336 of record JAYESD010000010.1, read on the forward strand.
AATATCAGTGGTAACTTCTTTTCCACTGCGTACTATTTTGCATAACCCTAACTCTACTGGGAACATTGCAAAGTGGGCAGCGGAATTGGCCGAGTTCGATCTCGAATTCGTGTCACGACAAGCAATTAAAAGTCAAGCTTTGGCTGACTTCGTGGCTGAATAGACTCCTTCTCCATCAAACCCTGCGGGCCACAGTGAGCAGAAACCGGAACCCAAGGTTTCAGTATTCACCAAGCCTCACTGGACTCTCTACTTCAATGGCTCCGTGCAGAAGCAGGGGGCCGGAGCTGGAATACTTCTCCTGGCTCCGACTAGGGAGGAGCTCAAGTACATGGTTTACCTTGATTGCAAGGCGACCAACAATATGGTGGAGTATGAAGCTCTCATCCACGGACTCAAGGTGGCACTATAATATGGTGTCAAACAGCTGTTGGTGAAGGTTTATTCACAACTCATCATCAAACAAGTCAAAGGTGAATGCTCCTGTAACAATCCTCAACTAGTTGCTTATCTCCTTGAAGTCCAGAGGCTCTAGAAGGACTTCGAAGTCCTGGATCTCCACCATGTTCAACATCTTCATAACGCTAAAGCTGACGAAATCTCGACGAAAGCCTCAACTGGAGCTATGGCTCCTGACAGAATCTTCGTCCGGAGGTTGTCAAGACCAACAGCTCAGCCCGCCGAACTGAGCGAAGGGGGCGAGACCAACACCTTGAACCTGGCAGTCCCGATGGCCCTGTTACCATGGCATCCACAAAGGGTCATAGGTGCTGTCAGAAGCTCCGAGCAACCCAACACGCAAGACTCAGAAGCTCAAGTTAGATCTGATGCATGGATCTCGGAGATCTGGAGCTACATGAAAAGACAATATCCTTCCTGAAGACAGTGTATCCGCTGAACGGATTGTCAGATTGGCTAAAAGATACACGTTGCTAGAAGGGGATCTCTACTGGCGCGGTGCTAATGGCATCCTAATGCGATGCATTGCAAGGGAAGAAGGCCGCAAGCTCATCACGGAAATCCATGGAGGCGAGTGTGGGAACCATGCTTCTTCCCACATGCTGGTTGGTAAAGCCTTCCGGCATGGCTTTTACTGGCCTATAGCACTCCAGGATGCGGTTGAGCTAGTGAAAAAATGTTAATTGTGCCAATTCCACGCAAAGAAAATTCACACGCCGGCTCAAACACTACAAATGATATCTCCTACATGGCCATTCGTTGTGTGGGGCATGGACATCTTGGGACCATTCCTAAAAGTCGTCGAAGGTTACATGTTCCTATATGTCACCATCGACAAGTTCACCAAGTGGCCGGATGATAGGAAAATTTGATGAGTAGGTTTAGGCCCGATCTTCCGAAAGGTATGTCGATTGGGATGGAGAACTCGACGTTGATGATCCGCGGCACTCGAGCGGTTCGAGTACCCCTGCAATCACTACACCACGGCTCCGTTGGTTATCAACCGTGCTGCACACGCTTGACCTCGCCAAGAAGGCTAATCCCTGCAAGTGCAATCGAGAACACGAGCAAGAACGTAGAAGACACGATCGAAAATCGCGAAATTGGGGTCTCACAAACCGTAGAACGGCGATTTTATTGATCTAAGCAAAACCCAATTGTTCATGGCGGCTACTATGGAGTATATATAGGTGGGAGGACGTCCAAGGGGGTGTTGGGGTCGTGACCTAACCCTAACACACGAAAATAATGGACTTAGACTTGATACAAGGCCCAATGGCCCAATATAGTGGCGCAGCACCCTGACAGATTCTGTATTTGATTTTGTTTCGACGATTCCCGTCGACTCCGAAATAATTTTGACATGGGACCGACGCCATTGGAAAGGTTATCCTCTCCCCTTTCCGTGCATATGTAGAACGTCCAAAACGGAGTTCGTATGCGTCCTGGGCGTCCGTTTTAGTGCGTAATGCTCCTGGACTCCGAGTTGGATACGATTTGGAGTTTGGTTCGGTTTCCATCTTCTTTGAACGAATTCTCTGGTCTTTCACGTCCCTAATACTCCCTCCAAGTACTCCTTGAACCTCTCCATAGATCCTAATCACAAATAAACCATTAAGTAGCAATCTATGCTCAAAAACATATAAGGAAATATATAAGAACGAGTTCACCTCTGAAATTAATTGTTGTGTATGAACTCTATTGATTGCATCTTGTATATTCAGTAGAGTGTTGTTTGTATCCATATAAGTGATGTCCTCATCATCCTCCCCTCCTTGAATTGGAGTCGTCCTCGACTCAAGTTCGTCTCCTCTCATGTGTTGGTCCAAGTGTGCAATGCCATCAAATCTTCTTGTATGCATGAATGGAGGAGGCCAAGGTGGTGGACGACATAGTGCGCCATCTTGATCTTGTCCATCAAATAAGAGTGCACATTCACTTGAGCCAGGATCCCAAACAAATAAATATTGTGTCATGTTTGTAGGTGCAATAATAATGTGCATGATCTCATCACCGGAGGCAACTCCAGTTGTGACAATCAACAAGCAATCAACAAGCAAGTTCTTGAAGTCCATTATATGCAGATTTGGAGTTCTAAACAAAGTCATAACTGACAACGGAACTCAATTCACAAGCGATGCATTTCAAGAATATTGCAAAGACCTCGGCATTCAACTCAGTTACGCCTCAGTAGATCACCCAGCAAGCAATGGCCAAGCCGAGAGAGCAAATGCAAAAATCTTAAAAGGACTCAAGACGTGCACGTATGAGTGCCTCAAAAACATGGAGCCAACTAGATTGAGGAGCTTCCATCAACATTGTGGGCGAACAGGACAACTCCAAACCGGTCAATTAAGGAAACTCCCTTCTTCTTGGTATATGGAGCTGAAGTATTCCTTCCTCCGGAGATCGCCTTGGGGTCCCTTCGGGTCCGGACCTTCGACGAAGCCATGCAGGACTAGCTCTGGCGTGAAGACCTTGACCTCGTCGACGAGGGAAGGTGCCAAGCAGCTGTTTGGAATGCACGTTATCGCCAAGCGCTCTGGCGCTACCATCAAAGGCATGTGTGCAACCAATAGCTTGAAGAAGGTGACCTGGTGCTTCAGAAGATACAAACTCGTGAAGGGATGAACAAACTTTCCCTGAGTTGGGAAGGTCCTTTCTGAGTGATCAAAGTATCCCGACCCGGATGCGTTCGCTTGGCAACTGAGGATGGGACTCCACTTCCTAATCCATGGAACATCGAGCACCTCTGTAAGTTTTATGCTTAGAATCATGGAGTTGAGTCTGTAATTACATAAATTGTATGTTATAGAGTCAATATACAGAGAAGGGTAGGTCCTCTAGGAGAACATCTGGACCCCTCTGGGAAGGTCCGGGAAGTTCAAGTAACACTGCATACAGTCACAGTACTAAAAGTGTAACTACCTGCCCTGGGTTAGTACAAGATGTATCGCACACTTAGCTTGGTCCTGCACCCTAAGTGTGTCCTTGTCTCCCCTGTAATCCAAACCTATAATGAAAGACATTGTTGTGTGAAAACAGACTCCACGTGCATTTATTTTTGTACAAGGCTTGATCTATCAAATTATTATTTTTAACCTTCTTCTCTATAATGAAGTTGTGCAATTCTTTTTTAGTTTTTGCCCAAGTTATTCATATGTGTTAAAAGTTATATTATTGAACTCCTTGGATCTTAACATGTTGTATGTCTACTTGCCTGAACGACAATCCAACATAGGTCCGAAGTGTGCTATCGACTTAGCCTGGTCCCGCACCCAAAGTACGCCACTCTACCTACACCCCGGCAGGCCTCAGTAGGGTGAGTACTAAAAAATCATATGAGCCCGGAAAGATTATATCAATATGCTTGTTACCATATCGAGTTTCTTCGGATTTAAAACTCAAATAAGAATGATAAGTCACAAATGATATAGACAAGAGACGAATTTTACTCTTTTCTTGTATTTAATGTGTAGGAAAAACAGAAATTCATAGCGATGGTGGACAATGCCGGAGCTATTAAGCTCCGACATCCTCCAAGGGGGGCCCGCCGTCAACGTTTTATATGTTGATGGTGGGTACCGTCAGAGCTACCAAGCTCCGACCAATCCCAGGGGGCCTGCCATCGATGCGTCGGAAATAAAGACTTCAAACTTAAAATCTATATGTTCGAAGCGTTCAAGTCATCGACATGCTGTTAAATCCTTATGGTACATGTACACACTACAATTGTGCACATATATCAGGGGGCCAACAAGAGAGAGCACAGTATATTGAAGACAAAACAAAAATAAAGTGAAATTCATGGCAAAGTGGATTTCATTAATTTGAAGCACTAGATTACAAAATTGGGATTACAGCAGAAGGTAAAAGGAAAAAGTCCTAGCTACTGGAGGATCTAAGTCCTACGGAAGAATTAGGCGATCGTTGACAACTCCTTGAACGCTGGCCCTAGCGGTGTCCTCCTCCTCAGCAACGAGACCTTGGAGCACTGGGTCCAAAGAGAATTGGGGATCTCGGCTCACATAACACGTCAGCACATAGTATGCGATGTTTGTAGCCAGATATTTCCCCTTTGTCTCCAGCTGTTCCGCAATGACATCACCCATCGCGTCGAGTTTGCCGCTAGCAGCATTGAGGGCCACCAATGCTAGGTCCATGTCCAACTCCGGATTATCCGGACGTACAGGACCGAAGCCTAGTGGTGTCAACATGTCATTGGCTGGTCCCATGAAGTACCATACTTGGATGGACTCAGTATCCTTCAAGCTCCGCAGCTCCTCCAGTGACTTCCGAGCGGACGCAAGCTCTGAACCCTCTCGAGCGAGGCGCTCGACCAATTTGGCATGCTGCTGCATATTCTAAGCAAATTGCTTCTCACGATTGGTTAGCTCCGTCTTCCGGAGGTGGATGCGGTTGCGCCTTTCCGCCAAGTCCTTTTCCCCGCCTCTTACTTTCGCTTCCCTGGTGGCAACATCAGCTTCTCTTTTTTAGAGCTCCTGCCCTAGTTTCTAGTACTTCTCCTTCTCTTTGCTCCATAGATCTAGCTTTTTGCTGTGATCTACCAAATTCTGTTCACCCAGAGTCAACTTCTGGGTGACCTCCGCCTCCCTCTTCACAGTATCCTCCTGCTGCTCTAGGAGCTTCTCTTCCCTCACCTCAAGGTCCGCTCGGCGCTTCAGAAGGACCTCGTTCAATTCATTGACGTTTTTGTGACGCTCATCAGCAGCATCACGCCTCTCATTGGCTTGCTCAAGGATCTCCCGAGAGTTAGCATCGAGCTCCCTAATGGCAGCTTCCTTCTCCTCTAGCAGCTTGTCCCAGTATTCCAATTAGGCCTTTTCCCTCTTGATCCACTCCTTTTGGTTAGCCAACCTTGTCTGTGCAAGCCTGGTCTCGAAGTGGAGTTTGTTGCGCCAACGCCTCAAGGTGTTGCGCTCCTCCTCCAGGGCTTTGCTCTCATGATCGAAGGCGAGCTGAACATGTCGGAGGCTCGAGCAGGCATTTTTTATGGACAACGCCAGAGGGATAGGCTCCGGACCTGCTGGGGTCAATTCCGCTGGCTCCAGAGGGTTTTCCATAACAAAAATAGGGTTCCACTCTACAAGAGTGGTCCCCTGAGCTCCTGCAGCACTAGGGCCGCTCTCTAGAAGCTCTTCAGCAGCAGCAAGGGAAGAACATACTGGGGGAACTCCAACCTCCGGGCTGGAAGTCAAAGGCGCTGCTTCAGGGTCTTCGATTATCGACTTTGAGTGTGGAGGACCTGCCGCCACTTCTTCAGGCTATTCCAGCTCTGGTCTAGACACCTAAGGGCAGCTACCTCCGGTGCAACGACTGGGGATTCATCCAGAGACCCTACCACCGCTGGCCAAGACGCCAACGCGTCAAACACTTCTGGTTCAGTGACAGGAGCTTTAAGTATTTTCGGCTCAGTCGTCGTACCTTCAACAACTTCTGGCCCAAGGGCCGGAGCTTCAACCATCCCCAACATGATGGCTAGGACTTCAATTGTCTCTGGCTCAACGGCCAGGGATTTGACGACTTCCAGTTCAAAGGCTGGAGCTTCTGAAATCTCCGGCTCTGGTACTGGAGTATAAACCTTCGGCACTGTTGCCAGAGGTACATCTTCAACTTCTGCCCCATGGTCCGGCGCTACCACGGGAGCTTCAGGCGTCTCTTCTGGATCAAAGACCACGACAGCTGGCGCCAGAGCTGACGTGACCTCTGCCACCACTGGAGGAGGAGGCTCGGTGGTCGAAGATGGAGCTTCGTCATGCATAGCCACAGTCGCTGCAATAGATGCCGAAGTCCCTGACCCCTTTCTTGACACACTGGAAATAAACGGATGAGAAGAGTAAAGACACAACAAAAACAAGATCAGTATTTTAAGGCGAGCACACAATGCTTACCTAGGGATGCTACCGCCCCAGTCGCCTCGGAACCTCTTCTTCTGAGGCCTGGAGCTAGAGCCCACTAGGTCTAGTGAGACAACGACTTCGGACCTTAGCTGAGGACCACTTGCTGCAGCCAGAGTCCTCTCGGCCGGATCTTCCTTTGGTCGGGAAGAACTCCCAGACCTGGAGCTCTTAGCCAGCACTAAGGCCATTGTTGACTATCCGGAGCTAGCGCCTCTTGAAGACACCTGCGCCGAAGAAGGTGCAACTGCAGAAGACCTCCCTCGTCGGGGAGAAGGATCCGTTCTAAAGGGAGCAGGCCTAACGGGCCTCCCATAAACATGCTTCAGCTTCCTCTTTCGGCTGGAGGGTTCGGCTGGTTCTTTGCCCTTGCCCTTGCTGATGTATTCAACCCTCTCGCTCGGGGCAGAGGCACGCCCTCCTTCGAAAGCTCTATGGATTACAACCCTAGAGGTCCGGCGCCTATCCACCTCACCGAGGTCATCAAGTGTCGGCATCTTCCTTCGGAGCTCTTTAAAGAACTCCGGATCCATGTTCAGAGAAAGGAAAGCAGCTGGTGGAACCAAGTCATCGCCTTCGACGTTTATCCCATGCTGGAATTTTTTGAGATGAAGCTTTATAGCTTCGTCATCCAAGTTGGACTTCAGACCGGTTTCAATCCGATCGTCATCCATTACGCTGTTGAGAGCCCAGGTGAGCTTCTCCCTCTTTACCAGCGGAGCCCATATGTCGACCAGGAAATTGCAGAAGACAATCTGAGGGGTCACTCCACCCTCCACGCATTCTCGGATCCTGGTCAGGACGGGGTTAAAGGCATATGACAGCTCTGGAACTACACTCCAAGCGTCGGTACCAACGTTAAGTCATCCCATGTCCTGTCGTGCTCCTCCACTGTAATGATGACCCAGTCCTTCTTCGAGTCATCCCATTTGCTAGAAGGGAATGACTTCAAGGACTTGAAGGGGTAGTTCTTGCGCTTCACGAAATAGTAGAAGCAAAGAAGCTCAGTCCCCTTGCCGGTGGTGTGGACCGTGAAGAAGGTACGGAACAAATCGATGCAGGGGGGAACACCCACCCACATGTCGCAGAAGTGGATGAAGGTTGCCACTAGTAGAAGAGAATGGGGGCCAAAGTGATATAGCTGGAGACCGTAGAAGTCCAGCAGCATTTAGAGAAAGCTTGAAAAAGGTGGGATCAACCCCACCATGGCGTACGCAGAGAAGTAGACCATGTCGCCATTACGCTCCTTCTTCAATGGAAGCTTGCCGGCATGGATCAAATGATTGAAGGAGTCACTAGACCACCCCATATAGGTCCGAACCTTCGTCAGATCGTCATTGCTCTTGAGGCAGCTCTTTGGAAACCCAACTCCATCGCGACAAAGTGGAGCAGAGGAACGGAAAGCTACACGGAGTTTGAGAGGCTCTGAGCGCAAGTTTGATCGAAAGCGTAAAGAGTCCTCAAACCACACATACTTTCTTTCTTAAGTAAGCCTCCGTGACACTTGGATGGAAACTACAATGAGAGCAGGGTCACATTTCAAAAATCTACCATGTCCATGACGAATGGACTCGGGGCCACCCCGACGAAGAGATTGAGGTTATTGTCCCAAGCAAACCATTGTCATGATGGGCGGCAGGAAACCCAAAGGCGGCACACCGACAAGGCGCTCGGAACCAATACGGTTTTTGTATTGGGAACTGGCAACCTTCAATTGCGTGAGATCCGCAATCCAAGATCTCATCTGTCGCATTCATAACAAGCCAAGCGGTGATGGTTTAATCCCGGACCATCGCCCCAACAGCATATTAGAAGACTTTTGAAGTCAAATCGCGGGAATCAAGCATGGCCCCACCTCTGGTAGAATAACTTAACTCAAAGGGTTTCTCCTAGAGGTGGGCCCGGGGGCCACTATCGGTACCCTGCGTATTGGGTACCCCACGATATCGCAAGAAGTGCGAGAGAGTTTTACCTATCAAAGTTGAAGGTCTTCTCAGGCCCCACATGTCACACTACACCGGACCCGCAACCTTCATATGGGAAGCTCCGGGGTTGACACGTGTAGTGTAAGTCCGGATCTAAACTCCCAACATAGGGAAGTTACGCGGTTAACACGTGTATAACAACCCCAGACCTAACCCCCAGCAGAGGGGAGCTCTCTTGCTGACACGTGTAGCGGTTCCAGAGCTACCTCCCCGCAAGGGGAGGCTCCAAAGCTGCCATGTGTGGAGCCTCCGGACCTTCATCACCAACGAATACACTGGTGGATCTCCTCCAACACGGACATTCGAGGGGACAGTTAAAGCGGCATTTACAAGACCCAATTACATGTCATTAATGTTGTATTAATGACACACGATCACATCACTGTTAATAGAGGTAACACAGCCATTAAGGCTCGTTATCACACGAGTAACCATGCTTAATGCTCATAGACAGTGTATTAGGCTATTAAATATGCCAGGGCCACATGTCGGGCTAGGCAAATGATGTAACAGTCAGTCCTTGGACTATAAAAGGACTGAGCCGCATGATACAGACAGACCCAAGCTGAGCCATACACTATGCATACTAGCAACACTCAATACAACAACACAAACCCCTTGGAGTAGGGTATTACGCTCAGGCGGCCTGAACCACATAAATCTCTCGTGTCACCGTCTTGTTCTTGATCTCCGTGTGCCCCAACCGAAACAAGAACCTTCGCGGGCTACATTTGGTAGTACCGGGGGAAGTATCGTTGCCACAATTCGACAGGTATCAAAGGAGGTTCTCCATCAATGAGACTCACCGCTCAGAGAGATCAATGGCCTCTGAGAAGAAAAACGAGATCCCGAAGGTGCTCAACATTGAGGAAGAGCAAGAAACTAAAGCCTTCAATGTACTAAGCGAAAATCCTCATGATGATGAAGAAGTACGCCAATTGAAGGCACTTATGAAGAAGAAACTGCTAGCACAAAAATGAAAAGAAGAAGAGAAGACGACGGGGAGTGGTCATCACGAATATTCTCGATATCCTTACAATTATAATCGTCTTAATTCAAATAATCACTATCTTTTTATTCCTATGGGAAAGCCTCCACAATTTGACAAAAACGACTACATTATGTCGAAATACAATATGAAGATGCATTCAATCTCTTTGAATCCTAGTCTTTGGCATATTGTGTGCACAGGTGTAAATATCCCAGACACGAACGAAGAACTCACTCTGGAACAAGAACAAGAAATTCACCGCAATGCACAAGCCGTTGTAGTGATCACATCATCACTGAGCAGGGAGGAGTTCACTAAGATTGTGGTTTGGGAACTGAAATGAGATTTGGGATACACTTAAAACAACCCATGAAGGGAATTGAACAGTCCGAGAATCCAAGATTGAGATGCTTGAAGGAGAGTTGGGGAGATTTGCTACCGAGGAAGGCGAATCACCTCAAGACATGTACAACCGGATGAAGGTGCTTATCAACAAGATCCGCGCCTATGGAAGCAAGAAATAGACTGACCATGAGGTGGTTAAAAGAATGATTAGATCCTTTATGCCAAGAAATGTCACTTTATGCTCAATGATCCGAGAAAGCCTCGGGTTTCACAAAATGACCCCGAATGAACTATTGGGCAAGATCATAAACCATGAGATGATGGAGAGGGAATATCAATATGTCAAAGATCTTGCTGAGCTCACCTCCTCCAAAAAGAAGGATGTTGCTCTCAAAGCAACTTGCAAGCCTAAAAGAAAAAAAAACTCATGAAGCTCAAGATGAAGAAGATACAAGTGACTTGAGCACTGACCTAGATGATGAAGAGATGGTACTCTTCATCATGAAGTTCAAGTGCATGATGAAAAGAAGACATGGCAACAACTCAAATGAAGGGAAGAGCAAGGAAAAAAGGAAAATCCAAGGCTCGACGCACGTGCTATAACTGTGGCGAGTACGATCACTTCATGATTTACTGCACCTATGAAGAGAACAAGAGGAAGAAGGAAACGAAGCCTCAAGAGAAGAAGATCTTTAGAAAAAGGCGACAAGCTCATCAAGCGCACATCGGCAAGGAGTGGGACTCAAACGACGAGTCCTCCTCCGATGAAGAAGAGGAGATGGCCACCATTGCCATCAAAAAACCCACGAAGAGGTCTACACTCTTCCCAAACAAGGGAGGACGAGATACTCACAATCACACTCGCCTTATGGCCAAGGAAGGTAAGAAAAAGGTTTGGCTCACTCCTCCTTCGCTAAATTCCTCTATTGATGATTTTGATATTTCTAGTGAAAATGAGGAAAGTTTAGGGGATTGAGTAAAACTGCATTAAAGAAAATGAAAATGTTGTCGGATGAAATCTTTGAGAAGGAGGAGCTTGTCAACCGACAAGAAGATATGCTCATCCGTGAAAGAAAGAGGTATCAAGAGGTTGAGAAACTCCTTGAGCTTGAAAGAGAGAAGAGAAAGTCACTTGGGCATGAGCTATCCTTTAGTAAGGAAACTTACTCAAAGCTAGAAGACTCACACCTTGAAATCAAGGATGAACTTGGTAACTTGTCAAAAGTTAACAAGATCCTTGAAGTGCAAGTTGAGTCACTCAAGCAATGTGACTCCTCCTCCTCCAAAAGCTCACCTTCCAAAGGTGTAGGTTCGACAACTATTGCAACTTACACATGTTCTATTAAGAAAAATGTTGTCAAATCTGATTCTTCTACTTCTCATGCAAAGCATCCTTCCCAAAGCGGCATCTTTGACGAGGAGAAGATCTAATATGCACGTAGTGCATATATGGTCACTAGACCTCCCAATGTCAAAGATGGTCTTGGGTTTAACAAGAACAAACACATGTACACAAATGGTTATGCTAAGAAGAAAATTACCTTTGTTAAAGAAAAATCGCATGAATCTGACTTGCAAATATTATTTTGTACTTTTGATGCTTCATATGTGCTTATGAAAGACAAATTTGGAAATGTATTTGCTAAGTATGCAGGGCCACGCCACAAGAATTCAAAAACTTGTGTGTGGGTGCCCAAGACTCTTGTAACTAACCTAAGAGGACCCAAGCAAGCTTGGGTACCAAAAACCAAGGAATGATTCTGTTTTGCAGGCCTACTCTTCTGGTGGATCAAATTGGGTGCTAGACAGCGGATGCACAAATCACATGACCGGAGAGAGGAACATGTTTGTGGAGTATGAGCACGATGCAGATCCAAGTGAAGGGATATACTTTGGAGACAACAGCCAAGGAAACGTCCTTGGCAGCGGCCATGCAGAACTTGCCACGCGGGGAATCAAGTCGGAGCACTGCACCCTGCCAAGAACGTGATGACTACTACAAGACCGCTGTAACTTCTTCACATGGACCTCTTCGGTCCAATTGCTTACATAAGCATGGGCGGTAACAAATACGGTTTAGTCATTGTTGATGATTTTTCAAGATTTGCCTAGGTATTTTTCTTGTATGATAAATCAGAAACTCAGGGAATCCTCAAGAAATTCCTGAAAAGAGCTCAAAACGAATTCTCGTCAACCATGAAGAATATTAGAAGTGACAACTGGACAGAATTAAAAAAATACACAAGTTCAAGAGTACTTTGATGAAGAAAGAATAAAGCATGAGTTTTCGACACCCTACTCCCGTCAACAAAACGGGGTGACCGAAAGGAAAAACAGAACACTAATTCAAATGGCAAGGACAATGTTGGATGAATACAAGACATCGGACCGGTTTTGGGCTGAAGCGGTGAACACCGCTATGTGGACCGGGTCGACACATTCTAGGAATTGCAGAGGGTGGTGCCGTGCGATGCGGCACCAAACAGCAAACACGAAAAGAATACGACAAAATACAAAGTTTTATTTATATAAACAGTGGAATTCTTTTACAATACTTAATGTACAGCGGAGGATAATACTCATAGCTAAACTCTCAGCCTAGCTATGCAAAAGTACAACCGTCCAGCCCGCGCACACTGCACATTCGCAACACACAAAATTTACGGTGGCGTGCAGGGCTCCCACACAGCGGTATACCCCAATGGGGGCATCGCCTCATCCTCAGGCCCTTCCTCATACGTCTCACCTGTAAACAACTTAATATAGCAACCGTGAGCACGAAGGCTCCACAAGACTTAACCGTCTCACCTAAACATGAAACTCTACATGCAGGAATACTTAACATAGGAATAGATATAGCAGTAAATGACTCGCTTATATGCTGATCATCATTTTTCAAGTTAATAGCCGCAGCTTAAATGTTTAATAACAGTAACTTTAGTGAGCCTAATCTATAGCAACCATAGTTACAAATGAATTATATTTCAATACATCGTATTCTCCTGACTTCTTCAATATTTACAACATCACAACGCAGTGAACAAGCGGTACTCAAATAACTGCGAGGGATGGTGATTGCAATCAGGACACACCCGAACAACACGTCAGGTACACCCGTGCCTAAGGAGCGTGTCGTGCTCCTCACCACATCATACGCAGCAACCTTTCACAAGAAACTCAAACATCGAACCAGTCCCACCATTGCGGGCACAAAGTCCCCGCAGGGAGCGTGTCTTTGCCCGTCGGCCGATTTCCACCTTGATACCCTCAACCCACCCCTATCGATAGTGGGCTATGCCTCGACATCCAAGTTATCGAGTTACATCAGTTTCCTGGGTTCCATATGCCCAGTATGTATCTGGTACTGTTCAAACTTGTCCAACAGGGCCGCACACGGATCGGTCCTCAATTGACGTAAGCAGGGCTACGCATGTGAGACCACGTCTTGTTGCACCCACCCGCTGCTTGGTCTCAATTTCATATCTCTAAACCATTCTTTGATCAAATCTTTCCCGTGTGATAAAATCCTATCTCGCGACTATATTCCAACTACTTGACTTCTACTGGATTCCTAAAAACATTAGCATGGCATTTTCTACTCGTCAAGCTCTAGACCTACCCAATACTTCATGGGACTTGTTGGTCATCCAAGTGTAGTTTCAATCACCTTAGCCCTAATGCACAAAACTCATCCTAGACATAAGTGATACAAATATGAACTTTGAAATAGCACTTAAATGCAAACCGGGGCTTGCCTGGCTGCAAGTCAAAGGGATAATTAGCTTCTGGAATAATACTATCCAACAGCTCTGGCTCCTCCTCGATCTCGATCACTATATGATATGCAATATCTAAAGTACATGAGTGATATAGAAACTATAGAAAAGATCTTATAACCACTGATCAAGTAAGAAAAAGATTGTAATCCGCTTTGGGATTTTTACAGTGGATACTAGGTTCTATGAGGAAGATCTGGACCAAAAATTGGAGATGTTCAAGGAAGCTTGCTGTCTCTAAAATTCCATCAAGTAAAAGCCTTCTCTGAAATTTGGTTTTAATTCTGGAACTTTGTCATGGACAACAATGGACAATTTTTGTAGAGGAGGTCCTTATGGTTCTAGGAAAATTGGTTTCACATTTTTCTGAGCTTTCTACAGGGGCAAATTTATTTTACAAGTCTGCAATAAATTCCGAAAATGTTTCTGTACATTTTCCATTTTTCAATTGACATAGGTGATTTGAACACTGTTTGGTCACGTAAATGAAGTACAACGAACTTGAAATTTTTACTTGAGATCAATTATATTTTTATTACAGTTTTGACAAAAATTGGGAATTTTCCCATTAACAGAACAGGAGTAATTAATTTCCCAAGAAGTTAGCTCAAAGGAATCAATTATGAAAATTCTGGTAGTTTCATGTCCAACAAATTGCACCACCTCAAAGTTGGGATCATTATGATTCTACCAGAATTTATTGGGAATTATTTGAGCAAGTATGCTAGGAGCAATTGATTTTCAAGTTTGCCCAAATTCTGGAATTAATTTCCAAAAGGAAAGTTTGAATAATTCAGCCGGCCCCACTTCGTTGAAATGGGCCAATCGCATATGGTCCACACCGGGGGCCACGGATTTAACCACTCAGCTGCAACGGATCCGAAAGCCACAACCGATCCCGGGGGCATTTACACAGCGGCTGACATATGGGGCCCACCCTCTTTCTTCAACCTCGTGACGCGAGGCGGCGCCAGGGGCAACCGCAGCGGTGCTCTCCGGCAAGCTCGTCGACCTGCCTTCCATGGCCTTCACCTCAAATCTCACCGCCTAAGAATTATTCGAGGCGCTGAGCACGAAGGAGAGGTCGACGAACACCGACGATGCCCGGAACACCGTGCGCGACGGCGGCGGCGGAGCTAGGATTTCGGCGATGGTCGGAATCGCTCGGAAATGGTGCAAGAAACTCGGGGAATGGCGGGGAATGTTCCTGGGATTATGAGGATGACGATTTGGAGGTGCAAACGTGGTGGAATAGTCGGCAAAGTTGCCTTCAACGGTGAACCGATGGGCCTTTCCATGGCAGCGAGGAAAACTCAAATAGCTCGTCCTTCACTCGATTATTTCCCTTGATTCCTTGTAGAGGGGTGCACTAGGAGATGGTGAGCATACTACCTCACTGGATTAAGGTCCGGTTCTACCTAGAAGCAGAATCGAAGTGGAGACCTAGTTTCAATGTTATGATCATGCTGTCGGGGAAACCGGAAATAGGAAGTCGATAAAGGACAAAACAACGAACGGTTTTCACCATAGTCTAACATGGGTGTATACACACCTTTTTGTTGTTGACAGTGAAGCGTGAAACAGCCTAGAACCTTGGCTCCACGGTGATGCAGAGAGGGTCTGACGGCGACTTCACGATGACATCCGCGGAACATCAAAATACGGGCAAGACAATGAGCAAAACGACAAGCCAAATAGTGGAGATGATAGAGCAAGGCATTGGCACCATCTTTGCTGTTTGCAACGAAGAGAAAAAGAGGCAAGACCAAGGTGCTCACCAGAGAGGAAAGGGAGGCGGCGGTGCTCTGTTTCATGGGAGGGAAGAAAATGAGCAGCGCTGCTGTCCTCGTCGATGGCGTGAGGAAAGGGATCAAGGGAGGGAAAAGGGGCACGCCGGGATGCGCTCAAGCTGGCAAGCAGCTCGCTGGCGAGTGCATGCCGTGCGGTATCGAGTGGAGCATCGACGGAAAAAACGGCATGCAGAGCACTACCGTCCCACTGACCAATGGGTCCCACATCCCCCTTAAGCCTATCTTCTCTGCTCCTTTAATTCTTCCACAAATATTGATCCAAAAATTCTAGATTTTTGTGGAGAGGCAAATTTCAATGTGTAAATTCATATTGTGGAATTTGATTTCAAATTTCGACAAGTTTCAGGTGAAATTCAAATTCAAATTTGAATTTGAATTGAATACAATGTACCCATTAAATTAAATAGTAATAGTGTTCCAAGTCTTATGATAATCTGCAGGGGTGCTACTTGGAATATTTGGAAGCTAATGGTGAACTCAAAATTTTATTTTCGCAATGTTTGAACTGTAGCATGGTTTGAATTTTTGGATTCCCTCAATTGAAGTTTAAATTGGTTTGGTTTCTCAGTTTCCAATTTGATTTATTATTCCCATTTACATTTTAATTTCTCTTATATGAACTTTGTAATTTGAATTTAGGGCTTTTACATTCCTCCCCCCTTAAAAGAATCTCATCCCGAGATTATAAATAAAAGAGACGGAGGTAAAAAGATTACCCGATATGAGATAATAATAAATCCAGATAATTTAATCGGAGATAGTTCTCGCTTTCACATGTCGCTTCCTCAGCGGTATGGTTGCTCCACAAGACTTTGTAGAAGCACAAAGTCCGGTTCCTGGTGGTGCGAGTCTTTTCATAGATAATCCGGATCGGATACTCAGAAGAAGTGAGATCCGGTTGGAGAGTTTCAATGTCTTCGGTGCGGATTTCAGCTGAGGATTTAAGGCACTTCCGCAGCTGAGAAATGTAAAATACATTATAAATACCAGCAAGTGACGTCGGTAACTCCAAACGATTGGCCACGTGTCTGCACTTTTCAGTGACGGTGAATGGACCGATTGATCATGGAGCAAGCTTTCCCTTCACTCCGAAGCGGTGAATCCCTCTCATCGAAGACAAACAGAGAAAAACATGGTCCCCGATGTCGAAGTGGAGAGGTCGATGTCTTTTATCCGTATAGCTTTTCTGACAAGATTGAGTAGCCTTGAGATTGGCTTGGATCACTTGTACTCATTCTTCGGCTTCATTTACAAGATCAATTCCGTATATAACTCGCTCGCCGGACTCACACCAGTTGGGTGGTGTGCTACATTTCCGGCCGTAGAGAGCTTCATATGGTGTCATCGTGATGCTAGCTTGATAGCAATTGTTGTAAGAGAACTCCGCCAACAATAAATGATCATCCCAATTTTTACCGTGGTGTATGGCACAAGTGTGTACCATATCTTCCAGAACTTGATTCACCTGTTCAGTTTGACCATCGGTGTGCGGGTGATATGCGGAGCTTCGGATCAGTTTTGTCCCCAATGATGAGTGCAGCAGCTCCCAGAAACGAGCAATGAACAGCGCACCGTGATCTGGAATAATCGTCTGGGGAACACCGTGCAAGCACATGACTCTTGCAATATACAACTCCGAATATTTCTTGGCAATGTACTTTGTATGTACAGGGATAAAATGAGCTGATTTGGTTAGTCGATCGACTATCATCCAAATCGAATCATGCTTGTGAAAGGTGAGAGGCAAACCGAGGATGAAATCCATACTAATATCCTCCCATTTCCACGCTGGGATTTTTAATGGTTGCAGTTGTCCGGTCTTTCTCATGTGGTCGGCTTTCACCAGCCGACACGTAGCACACTCGGATACATACTTTGCAATTTCTGTTTTCATCCGTGTCCACCAAAATCTGGATTTTAAACCTTGATACATCTTGTTGCTGCCCGAATGAATAGAATATTTGGACAAGTGAGCTTCATCCAAAATTTTCTTCCGAAGTTCTATGTCACGGGGTACCACGATACGATCTTTGAACCACAGGGTACCATATTCATCACTTTGGAAGCACTTCATTCCGCCATTCTTCATTCTCCTCCGAATGTGCAACATACCCACGTCTTTCTTTTGAGCTTCCATAATCTCCTCTAATATAGTAGGGATGAGAGCAAGATTATATAACCCTCCATATGGAACCAAATATAAACTCAGCTCATCCTCTTCCATCGGAGTGATGGACAGATTATTGACGTGAGACTCACGGCTCAGCGCGTCGGCAACTACATTCGCCTTGCCGGGATCGTAATGAATTTCAATCTCATAATCTTTGATCAGTTCCAACCATCTTTGCTGTCGCATATTCAGTTCCTTCTGAGTGAAGATATATTTCAGACTCTTGTGATCGGTGTAGAGGTGCACTAGATTTCCATGTAAATAATGCCTCCATATTTTCAAAGCGAGTACCACGGCAGCAAGCTCAAGGTCATGAGTTGGGTAATGCTTCTCATGATTTTGGAGCTGCCGTGATCCATATGCGATCACGTGGCCTTCTTGCATTAACAAGCAACCGAGACCAAAGCCGGACGCTTCACAATAAATGTCGAATGATTTGGTCGTATCCGGCTGTGCTAACACTGGGGCTGTTGTGAGATGTTTCACCAATGCTTGGAATGCATCCTCACATGCCTTGCTCCAAATATATTTAGTCCCCTTTTTCAGCAGCTCTATCATCGGTTTAACGATTTTTGAGAAGCTCGGAATGAACCTCCGATAATATCATGCTAATCCGAGGAAGCTGCGAACTTCGTGTATGGACGTTGGAGACTTCCATTTCAGCACTTGCACAATTTTGCTTGGATCAAAAGAGATACCCTCCGCTGAAATAATGTGACCAAGAAATGGTACTTGGCTGATCCAAAACTCACATTTTCTGAATTTGGCATAAAGCTTTTGATCTCGCAATCGTTGGAGCACAATATGCAAGTGATTAGCGTGTTCTTCCTCCGATTTAGAATAAACCAGAATGTAATCAATGAAGACCACGACAAACTTGTCCAACTTCGGCATGAACACTGATTTCATCAAATACATGAAGTGAGCCGGCACGTTGGTAAGTCCGAACGACATGACGAGATATTCATAGAGCCCGTATCTCATCGAGAATGCTGTCTTCGGTATATCCTCTAGTCGGATTATTATTTGATGATATCCGGACCAAAGATCCATCTTCGAGAATACTTTAGCACCCAATAATTGATCGAAAAAGATATCAACACGCGGTAGTGGATACTTGTTCTTGATCGTCACGGCGTTGAGCGGACGATAGTCCACACATAGACGTAACGTCTTGTCCTTCTTCTTTACAAACAATGCGGGGCAGCACCAAGGTGATGAACTTGGGCGTATGCGACCTTTGTCCAGCAGGTCCTTCAAATGCTCCTTTAATTCCTCCAATTCATTGGGTTCCATCTTGTACGGCCTTCGAGAAATAGGCATGGTTCCCAGAATGAGTTCAATCTTGAACACGATATCCCTATCCAGTGGCATACCCGGAAGGTCATCAGGAAACACGTCCGGATATTCACGGACCACACAAATGTCTTCAAGCTTTGTGGCTTCCGTGTTGTATGTTGCTGGAATTTCTTAGATAAGGCGGTCTAGAATGAGAGTGTGTGGTTCATATAGTGGAGAGTTCAAATGGACCACACGTGGAACAATGTCGAGAACAGCACCATGATGGTGCAGGCACAACATCCCTAAGATGACATCGAGCTTTTGACCCTCTAATATAGATAGAGAAGTTGGATAGATATTCCTACCCATCTTAAGTTGTGCTTTATGGACTTTCATGTCCGCTGCTATTTTCCCACCCGTAGAGCAGATCAAATATGGACTTTCCATGGGAGTAATAGATAATTGATGCTTGATAACATATGATTGGCTAATGAAATTATGGATGGCACCGGAGTCAAATAATATGACTACGGGATTTTGGAGTGAGAAAATGTACCCGCGAGGACGGGTTCTCCTTCCGGAACGTCTTCGATGGCTATGTGGTGGACGTTATCGGGTTTTGGTACTGGTTTCTTGGGCTGGTTGCGGGGCTGAGTTGCACCCCGATATGGTACTTGCGCGCTGCCTTGTTGCTGTGCGGGGCAGTCCCTCGAAAAATGCCCGACAGGGCCACACGTGTAACACGTGTATTGCGTTGGGTTCCCGCCAAGCTGCAGACAGAATCCCGGTGCACGTGGTGGAGGTGGATACGCACATGGGACCATCCTTTGCTGCTGTTGCTGTTGTGAAAATGACGGTTGGAAACGCAGCGCATTGAAAGAACTACTGCGGAATTGCTGTGGTCCCGCCGGTGGCTGCCATCGCTGACCGGATGGTGAGCAATACACCACGCGGTACTTCTGCAGACCACCACTGCTGCTGCTCGACGGCGCACTCCGTTTCCTCTTATGAGAAACGAGCTCGCGCTGAGCATCCTCTTGTACAATCGCGGCATTGACGATGTCGTTGAAGGTGCCGCGGTTGCATTGCGCGAGTTGGACTATCATCTCTGGGTTCAAACCCCAGAAGAAAATATCTCGCTTCCTGTTCACCGTCCGAACATAATCTGGTGTGTACTGCACTAGATGGTTGAATGCGCGGGAGTATTCATGGGCACTCCTCCCGCCTTGCTTCAGATCCAGAAACTCCTGAAGCTTCCTCTTCATTAGACCGGGAGATATATGGTAGGCGCTAAACGCCTCCCAGAATTCGGTCCAAGCACCGGCGGATCCTTGATGCTGTTGCACTGCAAATAGCGCCTTCTGCTGTTCGGTGCATCGTAGCAAACTGAACTTCGCCTCGAGGGTGCGGATAAAGTTGTCGACCTCCAAAGGCTCCTCAGCCTCTGTGAAGACCGGTGGATACGTCGCCAAGAAGTCCGAGTACGAACTCTGTTGGGGCTGGCGTTGCCCATTGTCTTGTCGTCTCCCTTGACAGGACGAATTCTGCAACAACATATGCAGTAACTCGGTTTGCTCGTCGCGCGAGCCGATTACTGCAGCCAGAATCTGGGCGAGAGTTCTAGAAGGTTCAGGTGGTGGTGGTGGAGGGACTTGTTGCTGTGGTGTCGCGGTTTGCTCCCGGGTCGGAGATTCATCCTCACGACCCCGGCTCGAGCCTCCCATCTCAGGCATCGAACGCGTACGCACCATTCTGCATCCACATGAATTAAAATCAGCAACATGTTTGTTTGCTTCATCCACTTTATACCAGAGTAGTGCGAGTATTGACAATGTGATGATTGCATAACATTCACATATATTGATAATGTACAAACTTTATACAAGATATATTATCTCATGACCAAGTTTATGGTAGTGAACTCAAAAACGACGGACTTCCATTATGGAAGTGCATCTCAACTATACTTGGTCTCTATGAGTCATCATACACACCATGTCATCTCCTACACACCCACTGCTATTTATAATATGACACAAACATAGCTACAAAATAAACACGAGCAACCACTAACTATACGTTGCCACATGATGGCAGTAGTGCTGCCCCATCCTACTCCGATGCACCGTCATCAGTGTACTCGTGTATCTCAGGATCTTCCTCCTCCTCAGAATTTGAAGGCACTTGCTCACCCATATTCAGCGGTATGTCATGATCCGGTGGGTACACAACTGGTTGCAATTGTGCTTCGGCCTCAATCAAGTCATCCCGATGTTGGTCTACCTCGTACACCCAATTCTGAGCTTCCTCGATGGCTCCGTCTCGTGTCTCGGTGACTACCAACAGCTGATCTTGCTGTTGTTACACCTCCAACTGACTCACCTGCAGTCCGTCACGAGCTTGCTGCAGTTCCATGCGAGTTTGCCTCAGTTCGGCGCGAGCTTTTCGCAGTCTAGTGCGAATGTGATGCAGCTGATCCTCGCATTGATTCAGCCGGTGATTCGTCAGTGCCAGGAATGAACATAGGTTCTCATTGATATAATTAAGAGTGCCACCCCATTCAATCGTTTGCCTCAAGGCTTCGAACTGATCCCGAAGAATTTCACCTTGTGTAAGAACCACCATGCTGGATGCAGCGGCGTACATCCCGAGTATTGTCGAGGTTGTGTCGCCATATGGTTGATAGGCCGCAACCGTATGACGTTGCCACTCAAAACCAGCAGTACCACGGACCGGGAGAAGAGCAAATTGCATCCCAGCCATGGCATCTTGATGAAGCTCACAAAGCTCCATAAGCGCTTCGCCCGCTGCAATGGCCCACGTGTCCTCCAAACGAGCTCCCTGGATAGAGACCTAAAAAGGAGCCCATCCATAAAAACGCGGACTCGCTGGGATGTTGACCACGACGGTACATGACAGTACGCCTATGTCAACCGTCTCTTGGCCTAATAGCCTTGCATTTCTATGAAGCCAAACTGTTGGAGCACTTCCCGTAGCATGCTCGGGAAGCTCTGACGGTTGGCGCACGTGGAGAACAACCATATGTCTGGCAACAGCATTACATCCGTGATCTATAAAAGAAGTACTTGAATGAGTCAAATACTCAAATTCAACAAAATTTTTTGATAAACAGATCATGGATGTGAAAATTGAATTATGAAAGTGAATTCAAATTCAAATGCCAAATGAAACATAACACTGGAATTCTGTCTCAGTATCTGTTCATTCTGACCAGTCGTGAGAAATTCAAAATTTTCATCCAGTTAAAGGCACATTCAGGACTTGAGTTCAACTACAAAGTTGTAGTACACTCAAATATAGTTCCAGAATGTATTTATTTGCCTCCAGATCGTTTCTGTATAAAGATATATGATTTTTGCAAGTTGACAGTGTTTCTTGAAAATTTTTGACAGTACCTCCTCTGTTTAAGGCTGATTTTGTCCACATTTTCCAGATATGAAACACCATTATATGCAAAAGTCATAAATTACAACATTGTTGTACATATCCTCAGGGTTACAGAAATGCATTATATAAAGTCATTCGTTGATTCTACGAAGTGATATGATCAAGACAGTGACAGGATACAGAAACTGTCAAGTCTCTGTCCAGATTTAACAGAGTTTTGAAATTTGAATTTTTGTTAGTTTACATGGGATTATGATCTGGAGTTGAACATAAGATTTTTATAAGCCTCTATAGACATTCCAACCATGTATGGTAGACCTACAGGGGTGAATTATACAGGAAGTTATGCTATTCAAAACATAGTCAATTTTCTGTCCAGTTTACATTTTGAACCATGAACTGGGCAATTTAAGTTCAAATGAAGTTTTCATGTTTTAAATCTTGAAATCTGCTTTTGAGCTAAAAATGAAACTTGTGGATGACTTCCTCAAGTTCCCAGACCACATGCCAACTTATCCATGCGACAACACGATCAATTGTAAATCTGACCAGCACGCTCCAAAACAGAGATTACAAATTCAAACATAGTCCTAAGTTGGACATTTTTTACTTGTTGTCGAGTCACAACACCAGCACGGATATTATCGTCGACGTGCCTTATGAAACTCGAATGCAGTGTCGGTACTACGCCCTCACCATAGAAAATCCTAAGCAGGTATTCAGGCATATGTCTCAACGGTGGCAGTAATGACGTTCACTCGCAAGCGTTTTCTACTCGAGCTACTTAAATGTGGTTAGTGTACTGCATCTACACACAAATGATAGTTCAAACATATAGTTCCGTACGGCGCAGCCCGCACGGGCGGACAGTTCACAATAATATATATAAAAGTAAAAACATTCGTCCTGTATCATTCCATACGGGCCGCCCCGAGCTAAGCCACGTCTCGAGGTACATGACGGGATTTTCTACCACCCGACAGGGTCCCACGTCTTTGCATAGTGCTGCACTAGTAGGGGGCGCATCGGGTTATGTCCCACCCGACAGGGGCTCCCACTAACTTTGAAGCACGCTGGGGTACCGCGTGTCATATGTTGTCAGAACCATGGAATGTTCAGAGACTCATATTAACATTTCCATGCCAAGCCACGGAAACAATCACATGCTACTTCTCGCATGGTGAGCTTACCTCTTACCTGACGTTGGAGCATCATTACAGAATATAATAACACATAAGTTACCTTGCCATCTTAAGTAACTAATACAATAATAGACCTTATGTGGGCATAGTACTAATCCTCACCCGACTACTCTTAAGTTTTAAAAATAGGCTCTTTTAGAGCATGCTATTCTCAATGCAGCTCTGATACCAGGCTGTGGGGACCTGGTCCACACATTCTAGGATCCGCAGAGGGTGGTGCCGTGCGATGCGGCACCCAACAGCACACATGAAAAGAATACGACAAAATACAAAGTTTTATTTATATAAACATCGGAAGTCTTTTACAATACTTAATGTACAGCGGAAGATAATACTCATAGCTAA
Source organism: Tuctoria greenei (assembly GCA_036927565.1). NCBI lineage: Eukaryota > Viridiplantae > Streptophyta > Magnoliopsida > Poales > Poaceae > Tuctoria > Tuctoria greenei. The sequence continues at coordinate 57,767,027 of JAYESD010000010.1, forward strand.
ACTCTCCGCCTAGCTATGCAAAAGTACAACCATCCAGCCCCCGGACGCTGCACACTAGCAACACACGAATTTACGGCGGCGTGCAGGGCTCTCACTCAGCGGTACACCCCGACGGGCGATCGCCTCATCCTCGGGCCCTTCCTCATATGTATCACCTGCTAACAACTTAATATAGCAACCGTAAGCATGAAGGCTCAGCAAGACTTAGCCGTCTCACCTAAGCATGGAACTCTAAATGTAGGAATACTTAACATAGGAATAGATATAGCAGTAAATGACTTGCTTATATGTTGATCATCATTTTTCAAGTTAATAGCTGCAGCTTAAATGTTTAATAACAGTAATTTTAGTGAGCATAATCTATAGCAATAATAGTTGCAAAGAAATTATATTTCAATACATCGTATTCTCCTGACTTCTTTAGTATTTACTATGTCACAGCGCAGTGAACAAGCGGTACTCAAATAACCGTGAGGGACGATGATTGCAATCAGGACACATCCGAATAACACATCACGTACACCTGTGACTAAGGAGTGTGCCATGCTCCTCACCACATCATACGCAGCAACCTTTTACAAGAAACTCAAACGCCAAACCGGTCCCACCATCGTGGGCACAAGGTCCCCGCATGAAGCGTGTCTTTGCCCGTCGGCCTATTTACACCTTGCTGTCGTCAACCCAACCCTATCGACAGTGGGCTATGCCTCGACATCCAAGTTTTCGAGTTACATCGGTTTCCTGGGTTTCATATGCCCAATATACATTTGGTACTGTTCAAACTTGTCCATCAGGGCCACACATGGATCGGCCCTCAATCGACACAAGCAGGGCTACACACGTGAGGCCACGTCTCGCTGCATCCTACCCAATGGTCGGTCTCAATTTTATATCTCTAAACCATTCTTTGATCAAATCTTTCCCATGTGATAAAATCCTATCTTGAGAGTAGATTCCAACTACTCGACTTCTACCAGATTCCTAAAAACATTAGCATGGCATTTTCTACTCGTCAAGCTCTAGACCTACCCAATACTTCACTGGACTTTTGGGTCATGCAAGTGGATTTTCAATCACGTTAGCCCTAATGCACAAAACTCATCCTAGACATAAGTGATACATATATAAACTTTGAAATAGCACTTAAATGCAAACCGGGGCTTGCCTGGCTGCGAGTCAAAGGGATAGTTAGCTTCTGGAAGAATACTATCCAACGGCTTCGGCTCCTCCTCGATCTTGGTCACTATATGATATGCAATATATAAAGTACGTGAGTGATATGGAAACTATAGAAATGATCTTATAACCACTGATCAAGTAAGAAATGATTTTCATTGGCTTTGGGATTTTGACAGTGTACACTAGGTTCTATGAGGAAGATCTGGACAAAAATTGGAGATGTTCAAGGAAGCTTGTTGTCTCTAAAATTCCAACAAGTAAAAGCCTTCTCTGAAATTTGGTTTTAATTCTGGAGCTTTGTCATGCACAATAGTTGATGATTTTGGTAGAGGAGGTCCTTCTGGTTCTGGTCACATTTTTTTGAGCTTTCCACAGGGAGAAATTGATTTTACAAGTTTGCGAAAAATTCTGAAAATGTTACTGTACATTTTCCATTTTTCAATAGACATAGGTGATTTGAACACTGTTTGGTCCAGTAAATGAAGTCCAATGAACTTGAAACATTTACTCGACATCAAGTTTATCTTTAAGAGTGTTCTAACCAAAAGTGGGAATTTTCCCATTAACAGAACAATATTAATTAATTTCCCAAGCAGTTAGCTCAAAGGAATTAATTATGAAAATTTTTGGAGTTTCATGTCCAACAAATTGCACCATTGCAAAGTTGGGATCAAGATGAGTCTACCAGAATTTATTAGGAATTACTTTTAGCAAGTGTGCTAGGAGCAATTGATTTTCAAGTTTGCCCGAATTCTGTAATTAATTTCCAAAAGGAAAGTTTGAATAATTCAGCTGGCCCCACTTTGTTGAAATGGGCCAATCGCATCTGGGCCACACCGGGGGCCATGGATTTAACTGTGCAGCCACTCCGGATCTGAAAGCCACAGCCGATCCCGCGGCATTTACACAGCGGCTGACATGCGGGGACCGCCCCCTTTCTTCAACCTCGCGACGCGAGGCGGCGCCAGGGGCAACCGCGGCGGTGCTCTCCGGCGAGCACGTTGACCTGCCTTCCCCGACCTTCCTTCACCTCGAATCTCACTGCCTAAGCATTATTCGAGGTGCTGAGCACGAAGGAGAGGTCGACAAATGCCGGTGATGCCCGGAACACCGTGTGCGACGGCGGCGGCAAATCTAGGGTTTCGGCGATGGTCGGAATCGCTCGGAAACGGCGCAAGCAACTCGGGAAAAGGCGGGAAATGTTCCTGGGAGCATGAGGATGAAGATTTGGAGGTGCAAACGAGGTGGAATAGTCGTCAAAGTTTCCTTCAATGGTGAACCGACATGCTTTTCCATGGCGGCGGGGAACACTCGAATAGCTCGTCCTTCACTCGATTATTTCCCTTGATTATTGGTAAAGGGGTGCACTAGGAGATGGTGAGCATACTACCTTACTGGATTAAGGTCCGGTTCTACCTAGAAAAAGAATCAAAGTGGAGACCTAGTTTCAAGGTTATGATTATGCTGTCGGGGAAACTGGAAATACGAAGTCGATAAAGGACGAAACGACAAACAGTTTTCATTGTAGTCTAACATGGGTGTAGACGCACCGTTTTGGAGTTGACGGTGAAGCGTGAAACAGTCTAGAACCTCGGCTCCACGGTGCTGCAAAGAGGGTCCGACGGTGACTTCACGACGATGTCCGCGGAACTTCAAAATACGGGCAAGACAATGAGCAAAACGATAAGCCAAATGGTGGAGATGATAGAGCAAGGCCTTGGCGCCATCTTTGATGTTTGCATCGAAGAGAAAAGAGGCAAGACCAAGGTGCTCACCAGGGAGGAAAGGGAGGCGGCGGTGCTCTGTTTCACGGGAGGGAAGAAAATGAGCAGCGCTGCTGTCTTCGTCGATGGCGTGAGGAGAGGGACCAAGGGAGGGATAAGGGGCATGCCGGGATACGCTTAAGCTGGCAAGCAGCTTTCTGGCAAGTGCATGTCGTGCGGTGTCGAGCGGAGCAACGACGGAAAAACGGCGTGTAGAGCACTACCGTAGAAGTCCCACTAACCAGTTGGTCCCACATCCCCCTTAAGCCTATCTTCTCTGCTCCTTTAATTCTTCCACCAATATTGACCCAAAAATTCTATATTTTTGTGGAGAGGCAAATTCCAATGTGTAAATTCATATACTGGAATTGGATTTCAAATTTGGACAGGTTTCAGGTGAAATTCAAATTAATATTTGAATTTGAATTGAATTCAATGTACCCATTGAATTAAATAGTAATAGTTCTCCAAATCTTATGAAAATTTGCAGGGGTGCTATTTGGAATATTTGGAAGCTAATGGTTAACTCAAAATTTTATTTTGGCAAAGTTTGAACAGTAGTATTGTTTGAATTTTTGAATTCCCTCAATTGAAGTTTAAATTGCTTTGATTTCTCAGTTTCCAATTTGATTTATTTTTCCCATAAAAATTTTGATTTCTCCTATATGAACTTTGTCCTTGAATTTAGGGCTTTTACAACGGCTTGTCACACCACAAATCGGTTGAATCTTCACCGACTCTTGAAGAAAATGCCATATAAGCATCTTAACGGTAACAAGCCAAATGTTGCATATTTTAAAGTTTTTAGTTGTAAGTGTTTTATTCTGAACAATAAACCGAGGACTTCGAAGTTTGCTTCAAAATCTGATGAAGGTTTCTTGCTTGGTTATGATTCAAACGCCTACGCCTATCGTGTCTACAACGTCTCTGGCCTTGTTAAGTAGCATGTGACGTAGTGTTCGATGAGAATAAGGGCTCCCAGGTGGAGCAAGTTGATAAGTGTGAGCTAGACCAAGAAGAAGCCCCATGTGAAGCGTTGATAAGAATGGCACTTGGTGATATTCTACCTCAAGAGCAACCACAAGAGTCAAGTGCACAAGATGAACCTCAACACGGAAGCAATGATCAAGGGGGATCTCATGCACAAGATCAAAGTCACAAAGATCAAGAAGATCCATACAACCATGGAAGCAATAATTTTGGGGGAGATGATGACAATGAAGACAATGAAGAGCAAGCAACTTCACAAGTCCCTCACCCAAGAATACATCAGAGTGTGCAAAGAGATCATCCCGTCAACAACATCATTGGAGATATTGCTAAGGGAGTAACTACTGGATCTCGCATTGCAAATTTTTGTGAATATTACTCCTTTGTATCTTTTCTGGAACCATACAAGGTAGAAGAAGCCTTAAAAGATCCAAATTGGGTGATGACAATGCAAGAGGAGTTGAACAACATCAAGAGAAATGAAGTGTGGGAACTAGTGGAAAGACCAAAGGCGAACATCGTTGGAACCAAATGGGTCTTTTAAAAAAAACAAGATGAACACGGAGTGGTAACGAGAAATAATGAGAGACTTGTGGCTAAAGGTTACTCACAAGTCGAAGGTTTGGACTTTGATGAAACATTCGCTCCCGTAGCTAGACTTGAGTCCATTCGTATTTTATTGGCATATGCTACTCACCATAATTTCAAGTTGTATCAAATGGACGTCAAAAGTGCCTTCCTCAACGGTCCGATCAAGGAGGAAGTGTACGTGGAGCAGCCACCAAGATTTGAAGATCAAGAGTACCCCAACCATGTCTATAAACTGCGTAAGGCTCTCTATGGCGTCAAACAAGCTCCTCGAGCTTGGTATGAATTCCTTAGAGATTTTCTGACTCAAAATGGCTTTAAAATAGGAAAAGCTGATAATACACTGTTCACAAAACACATTGATGGTCATATATTTGTATGTCAAATCTATGTTGACGATATTATCTTTGGATCAACTAATAAGTCTTTTTGTGAAGAGTTTAGCAAAATTATGACAGATAGATTCGAGATGTCGATGATGGGCGAATTGATGTTCTTCTTGGGATTCCATGTTAAGCAATTAAGATAGGGCACTTTTGTAAGTCAAACCAAGTACACGCAGAACATCCTTAAGAAGTTCAATATGGACAAGGCCAAGCCCATCAATACACCCATGGCACCTAACGGACATCTCGACCTCAATGAAGATGGTCTAAATGTGTATCAAAAGGTATATCGGTCTATGATTGGCTCATTACTCTATTTATGTGCATCTAGGCCAAATATTATGCTTAGTGTGTGTATGTGTGCAAGGTTTGAAGCCACACCTAAAGAGTGCCATTTAACAACCGTAAAAAGTATTTTAAGCTACCTTGTGCACACACCCAACTTGGGCCTTTGGTATCCCAAAGGATCCAAGTTTAACTTGATAGGTTATTGTGATGTCGACTATGCAGGATGCAAAGTCTATAGGGGACCTGTCAATTTCTTGGCAGATTCCTAGTTTCATGGTCATCTAAAAAGCAAAACTCCATTGCTCTTTCCAAGCCGAAGCGGAGTATGTTGCAGCTGGTAGTTGTTGCACACAACTACTTTGGATGCGACAAACTCTAAGGGACTATAGTAACAATATGAAACATATTCCACTCCTATGCGATAATAAGAGCGCTATAAAAATTGCACACAACCTAGTAGAGCACTCAAGAACTAAGCAAATAGATATTCGTCACCATTTCCTAAGAGACCATTCATTAAAAGGTGATGTTGAAATTTCACATGTTAGGACTGAACTTGCAGATATTTTCACCAAGCCATTAGATGAGAAAAGGTTTTGTGAGCTGAGAAATGAGCTAAATATACTTGACTCTCGAAATGTGGCTTGAAACATTGCATACCTGATTATGATTTCAAAGCTTACTCACTTTTGGAAAAACTGCTCCTTATCTTGATTTTCTCCAGAAAACTATTTAAATGAGTAAATTTTGGTAAATTATGGCCATTATATGACTGTTGATTGCCTACTGGTCATGATGTTCAAGATTATTTGTGAAATAATGTCCTTTAGATCACTATTAGATCAAACAACCAAAATCCAGTTGTTTCAGTTCAGTTCTGTCCTGCTGACACCAGACTGGTCCGGCGTCAGCACCGGACTAGTCCGTTGTCACAGACTAGTTCGGTTTCGTCGGGGTTGCCCTAATCTGCCGTCAAGAGCTCATCTTCCACCTTCCATAGCGCCCTTTGCATTCTCTCTCCTTCTCCACGAGCTCCAAAGGCGATTTCCACATCTAGCCAGCAAAAACGCGGATTTCTCCAAGGGAAATCTCCTCCTCAGCGTGGAGCTTGTCCACTCCGAACTAGTCCGGTCCCAAGTCTACTCCTTTAACGCGAATCTTCAACATTTTAGTAAAATTCTCCTCAAACCCTAGCTCTCAACTTTTCTTTATTCTAGCTTGTTTCCTTCAATTCCTAGGGCATACATTGTTTCTCTAGATGTACTCCTACTGTTTCCTAGTCCTTGTGCATCAATTTGAGCTAGATTTGGTTCAAATAGGAATGTTACAGTTCTTATGCCAGACTGAACTAGTCCATTGTTCATGTGCGGACAAGTCCGACATATGACATTTGAACTTCTAAATCCCTATTTGCACATAGTCTTCAATTCATTCTTATCTAGTCCTTGAACCTACTTGTCTTCAGGTTCCGAGGATAGTTCATTTCACTATGATGAAGAGGTACAATGTGCTCGAGTGCAAAGAGCCAAGGAGAGAGTGATGAAGAAAAGACATGTTGTCAATATCCACTCTCCTCCTTCTAAAGATACTCTCCATAAGAGAAGGAGAGTTGTAGTGAAGAAAGCTCAGGGCAAGGATGCAGTTGGGAGCTCATCGGGGCCCAAGAGAGCCCATAATAAGGGCAAAGGACTTGCTAGTAGGCCAATTGGTCCATTGAAGATGAAATCCCCTACTAACCTCAATAGATATCCATGTAGTGCTGATTTCTTTGGAAAAGGTGGTGAGCTAGCTGACAAGTTCAGGAAGATAGTGGTCTATGATCAGCCCAAACAATCAGCTGATCCCATCTTTTGGAGTAATTCCCATGCTGATTACTATGAGCATGTGTATTTAAAGTTGATGAATCATGTTATTAAAAGTCAATGGGTTGATATAACCTATCTCTAATCCAAAATATATCAAGCCTGTCAAGAGGTTCCGAAAGCCTTGGAGCTGCATGGACTGAAGGATCTAGTCTCCTTCCAGTGATACTGGAACATTGAGGTCATCACTCAATTCTACTCTACTCTCTATTTTGCACGTGATGACAGTGACAGGATGATCTGGATGACACATGGAGCATAGTACAGTGTCACTTATGAGGAGTCTGCAAGAATTCTTCACCTGGAAAATTCTTTGGAGAATGACATCATTATCCACAATTTGAAGCCTCTGGAGAAAGATCAGATTGACTTTCTCTATGATACAAAGATGTCATTCAAGTCTCCAACTACGAAGTACTTGAAGCCATTCTTTGCTATTCTCAACAGGATTCTAAGGAAGACCATAGCTCCCAAAGAGGGAGATGCACGGACCATTCAAGGCACCCTTAGGACATTGATGAATGTGATTAGAATGAAAAGGACCTTCAATATCTTTGAGTACATGTACAATAACATTGTCAATATCTCCATCACCCCTAACGGGTCCAGTAGCTATGCACCTTACATCATGTATATGATTGAGAAGCTGACGGGACTGGAATTTGTGAAGGACGTGCCTCATACCAGGCCCCAGAAGCCTACCATCTACACCGTTCCTTCTGCTCCCAGCTCACCCGGAGAGGAACGGAGATCCAAGAGGGTTCAAGAGGGAACAAGATCTGAGGCTGCTGCTCCTACTCCACCTCCTAGAGAGTCATCCAGTGGAGTGTTGAAGATGCTATCATCCATATTTGCATCCTGTCGCAAAGTGGAAATCAAGCAGCACAAGGAGAGTCTAGCCAGGAAGAAGCATCAAAGATATGTAAAGGCCAACATCAAAGCCATCTGTGACATGCTAGAGGTGGATCCAGTGGGGTCACTTCAGATTTCAGAGGACTCGGAAGATGATTTTACTAAAATGCCTTCTCTAACTGAGCAAGAGTTGGCCTCATTTGGACTGGCTGGTATCTTTGCTCCTCCTCTTGCTCCTCCTCTAGCACCTGAAGTTGAAGAAGAAGATGAAGAGAGGATTGAGAATGAGAGAGGCAGTGACGATGAGTGATTCCACTAAATTTTTCCCTTTTTGGTGCCTTGATGCCAAAGGGGGAGAGATTGAGACTAGTTGTCTAGGTTAAGACATTAAGGACGTACTCATTTTCAAACTAAACTATTGTATTTTATTTTGGATGCGTTTAATTTACTTAATGTGTGATGCTAATTTAATGTTAATGTGATGTTTGTTGCTATAATTGTCAAATGCTTTTGTATTGCTCATCACATCTTTTGATCACACACTTGTTAAGCACCCAATCATAAAGAGTGCATATATGTGAGAAGTATTTTGTTACTCATTTATTATTCTCATATATGCAGACTTTATGAAAATTTACTTTTTTACTCTTAATTGTGATATCTCAATTGGTTGTTATCAATCACCAAAAAGGGAGAGATTGAAAGTGCATCTAGGCAAACCCTTGTGGGTATTGGACGATTGATGACAAGCAAATGAGATGCTAATGAATTTGTTGAGATGACTGCAGCTTAAGCAAAATGAGATAGTTTGGTGCACTCAAAAAGGTAACAAATGATGTGGTGTACAACTGTCAACTAAAGCGCAAAGTAGATTTAAATGTATAGGATGTGTGTGAGAGACACATCCCAAGACCTCAAGTCTTTGCATAGGGGTAAGGGCTTAAAAACACATAAAAACTCACTGAGCACCAGACTAGTCCGTTCATGGACCGGACTAGTCTATTTAACTCCCTGTTGTCCAAGTACACTGTGCACCGGACTAGTCCATTAACCTTTCTGGAATCCAATAACATAGTGCACCAGACAAGTCCAATCGTGGACCGGACTAGTCTGTTAATGTCTCTGTAAATCTTTTTCAGTGCACTCCGGACAAGTCCATTCATAGCACAGGTAGTCAATTGAACTCGCCGGAGTCCAACTACACATAGCACCGGACAAGTCCATTCTTGTATCGAACTAGTCCATTCAACTCTGTGGAGTTCAATTACACATGGCATCGGGCAAGTCTGGACATCAACCGGACTAGTCTGGTATACCTCACACAATTAGGGTTTCTAGTATATTGCATTTCACGCTAACTTTTACACAGCATACCGGACAAGTCCGGTACCCAGTACAGACTAGTCCGGTCATCGGGATTTCTAACGGTAACTTTTTGGAAACCCTATAAATAGGAGATCCACGGGCCCACAATGATATCTTTTGATTCCTACTGTCAAAATCATAAACCCTAGCGCCGCCACTTGTCCCAAGAGCCCAAAAACACATCTCCCCACACATCTAAAGTCCAAAAAGGTGAAAACCAATTGAACACTTAGATTTGGGATTGGGAGACCATCGTCTACACATTGTTGAGATCTTGGGGTTTGATCTCTTGACACTCGTGCTCTTTCTTGTAATCTTTTCGAGTGTATTTGATCATTTTCTCGTTGTAATTCATGTGGGAGCCCTCAACGTGTGAGGTTGCCCCATAAACTCGATGATTGCACGTGATAGTGCATTCAAGTCGGCCTTGTGTGGTGACTTGAAGAGGGAAAGGGTTTGAAGAGACCCGGCTCTGTGTGGGCTTCCTCAACGAGGACTAGATCTCTTTGGTGATATCAAACCTCGGTAAAAATTTGTGTCTCTTGTGCTTCTTTACTTTTGCATCTTGATTAGGGAACATAGTTGATCAATATCATAACTTGAATTGCAAATTGGTTTTCACTTACAACTTCATGACATCAATTGTAAATTCAAGTACTCTTATCTATTGTTCACATTTCTATTGTTTAGAAGAATTTAAATCCTGTATCGATACTTAATCAAATAGGGACACACCAGGCATACCAGGCTAGTCCACTCACATAACCGGATAAGTCCGGTCAATCAAGTTTTTGATTGTTTGATTCAGTGTGCAGGAAATTTTCAAAGCCTATTCACCCCCCACCCCCCCCCCCCCCCCGCCCCTCTAGGACACATTCAAGTATACCGGGCGTTGGATGGTCCGGACCCTCCTTGGAGAATCCGATACTTCTTCTTGCATCTGCTCCAGGCCTAGAGACTCCATGTTTGCTGAACCCGGGGCATCCTATGGGGCTGGGACCCAGAGGCTTCTTGATTTCCAGGGCCCTCTGGGGACTCGAGTGCCCTCCGGGGGCTGGGACCCGGAGGCAACTTGGTTATCGAGGCCCCCGGCAGGTTCCAAGCCTTCGAGCACAAAATCTGTGGCAGGGGCCCTATCCGTCCCTTGGGGCTATTGGGGACTAGACCGTTCTGCATCCAAGACCATGCGTACCACGTCCATCGTGGCGGCGATGTAGAAGTATAGAGGCTCCTTGGGCTCTGGTGCAACCATGATGGGTAGGGATGTAAGTTATTGCTTTAGCTCGCAAAACGCCTTCACTGCCTCCTCGGTCCAGATTGATGCAGTAGCTTGAAGAACGGGAGGGCCCACTCAGCCAATCTAGAGATGAACTGGATGAGCGCTGCCAAGCATCCTGCAAGCTTCTGCACGTCCTTGATACGGGCTGGAGGCTGCATCAGCTCCACCGCCTTGATTCTTTACGGGTTGGCCTCAATCCCTCGGTGTGGGACCAAGAAACCAAGGAGCTTCCCAACTTTGACTCCGAACACACACTTGTCTGGGTTGATCTTTGTGCATGTGGTCCTTAGCCTGTCAAAGACTAGGGCGAGGTTTTCTAGCAATGATGTATGTGTCTAGATTTTGACAATGAATAATTGACGTACACCTCTACTAGGTCCAGAATGAGATCCCAAAATATTTTATGCATGGCACAAACAAAGGTAGGGAGGGCATTCTTAAGACCGTAAGACATGGAGACATAGCAGTAAAGGCCATCAACAGTTATAAATGCGGTATGCTATTCGTCCTCCCTAGAGATAGGGATTTGGTGGAACCTTGAGTAAGAGTCTAGAAAGCAGAGTAGATCACATCCCGAGGTTGAATATACAATTTGATCTATCCTAGGGAGAGGGAATGGATCTTTAGGACATGCCTTGTTGAGGTTGGTGTTGTCGATGCATATCGGAAGCTTACCGCCAGCTTTGGGGACGACAACAAAGTTGGACAACCATCTGGGATGGTGGACTTCCCGTATGAAGGCAGCATCGAGCAGCTTCTTGATTTCTTCGTGGATGATGTTGTGCATCTCGATAGACTGTTGCCTCTACTGTGCTGGCCGGGTGTCGGGGTAGATGTTCAGATGGTGCTCCATCACTTCCCTGAGGATGTCGGGCATCTACGATAGTTTCCAGGCAAACATGTTGACATTAGCTCGCAGGAAAGTGATGAGCGCTTATCCCTGCTTGCTATCTAGACTCCCCGCAATGCTGGTGGTCTGGGCAACATCGGAGCCGATCTGGATAGTCTTGATGGGTACGTGTCGGTACCCTGGATACCAGGTACCCATTGTTATAGTGATTAAAACTACAGAGTTCCACCTATTCGAGTTGAAGACTTCCGAAGGCTCCACGTGTCCCGTGACACTAGACCTACCTCCCTCGTTTGGATAGCTACAGTGTTGCCACGTGTATCGTAGGGCCGGACCTGACCCTTCATAGGGAAACTCCAGTCATGCCACGTGTCCAGTGGCCCCGGACCTAACCCCCAGTAAAGGGAAGTTCCGGTGCCGCCACATGTTTAGTAGCTACAGACCTGGCTCCCCACAGAGGGAAGCTCCGGAGCTGCCATGTGTCGAGCTTTCGGATCTAAGCCTGCAATGGGAAGACTGCTGGATCTTGAACGGCACGAACATTCAAGAGGTTATTAAAACAACCATTACAAGACCTGGTTTACATGACATTAATGGTATATTAATGACGCACGATCAGAGGATCGTCAATACCACTAACACTATCATTAAAACGTGTTATTACACTGTAAATTGCCCATAACACCAGTAGATCATGTATAGGGTGTTCAATACAGCCGGGGCCACCTGTCGGGCCAGACGAACCATGTAACCGGCACTCCTTAGCTTATAAAAGGGTTGCGACGCACGGTAGAAAGGAGGTCCACTCAAGCTGACACAAACACACTCAGACACTCGCCACACATATTCCTACATCCAATCAACAACAACTCCGTGGAGTAGGGTATTACGCTCAAGCGGCCCGAACCACGTTAAAATCCTTGTGTCACCATCTTGTTCTTAATCTTACGCGCGCCGTGCCTAAATACGAACCTCCATAGACTACGCTCTAGTAGCACCGGGGGAAGTGTCTTAGTGAACACTTTGACAGTAGGTCGTTGTTTTCGGATGGGTTGCACCCATGGCGCAGCAGCGTAGCCACGCTCGCATGAGCTTGGCAAGGACTGACTCAATCCAGCATCGCCTGGGGTAGGTGTTGGGGCTGCTGCCAGCGCTTGGAGCTTCTCCAAAGCTGACACTGTAGTAGTGCAATCTCTGCGGAACTAGAGGACGCTGGAGGGAGTTGGCATCTTCAGGACGAGGTAGCCGTAGTGGGCTACGACCATGAATCGGTACAGGGCTAGCCTACAGATGATGGTGTTGTAGGGGAGGTTAACATGCGCGACGTCGAACAGGATGTTCTCTATCCTAAAGTCCTCAGGTGTCTCGAGGGTCACTCGGAGGTGGATGTTGCCGTACAGTATAATACTCCTTGATCCTACTCCTAAGAATGATCTCGACGATGCGAGCTTGGACACGAGGATCTTTAGCTTGTCGAAGGCTGCACGGCTGATGAGGTTGCGGCCAACCCTGCCATCTATTAAGACGTGTGAGACCTATGTGTGCTGAATACATTGGCTTGTACTGAATACATTGGCTTTGATGATATAAGTTCTAAAATTCTGCCAAAACAACCTTTTTAGCAAGGTCTGACTCTAGCTCCGAGCTTCTGCAAGGTCCGACAATTGGTCCGACTTGCTTTGTCAAGGTCCAACATGTTTTTGGGTAGCTCCGGTGAGCTTTGTCTTTAGCTTCGGCATGTCTTTGATAGCTCCAGTATGTCTTTGTTAAGATCCAATATGTTTTGATAGGTCCGACTATGTTGGTTAGCTCCGACATGTTTTTCTAGCTCCGGCTTTTGGGTTGACTAGTTCCGACTAGCTTTGGCAAGCTCCGGCGCTAGGTTGTACTAGGTTTGGTAAGCTCCAGCGCTAGGTTGTACTAGCTTTTGTATGCTCCAGCGCTAGGTTCTACTAGCTTTGGTAAGCTCCGGTTCAAGGTCCGGTTAGCTTTGACAAGGTTCGGAGCTTGATCGCAATGTTCCTAACTTTCCTGTAAAATGTTTCGAACTCGATTTATATTGTTGGAAAGATTGCTTAGTATCCATTTGCTATGTTTTTGGTGCATTTTGGTTGATATGGCTCATATCATTTTGCTGTGGTTTTGCAACATGCTAACGTGAGGTGCTCACGTAAGGTGTTGTGGTTCTGGAACTAACGAGAGTCAAGTTGAGGACTTGTGCTCAAAAGTATTTGTTCTCTATTCATGTGCATATTACATAAATGACCTTCCAGGTCTAAAATAAAAGTACACAAGCAGCGGAAAAAAACATAACAAAGGGCTCCAACACAGGCGTTGCACGGGGGAGCGTCAACCTAGAACATCTCTTCGGGATCTCCATAGAAGTCCTGGTTCTCCACCTCAGCGTCTTCATAGACTGGGGGGGGGGGGGAAGTACAAAACAAGGAAGGCAAATAATAGGTTAAGCACTATAGCAGTAACAACCTACTTTTAATTGTTTATTAAGCACCTGCATCTAGGTGAAATCCCAACCAACATCCCCAAAATTTATCCAGGTAAAACCAATCCCAAACCATTCCATTATGTAACCATGTGCTAATTATGAATTTGGTTTCCAAGCCGCTCGTGTCCGTGAACACGGCTGTCTAGACAGTTTGACAAAACTCTGCAGAGTGTGTATCCTTTACCCACAGTTCGTGATTTCGTTCTCTGTTGCCAGGTGGACTAAGGTAAACCCCCCTGATGCCCGTGGTAGCTAACTACAATTACACACTTCCGTAGGTGTGTGGCTAGGAGTTCACTACGAGGTGTTTCCGATGGTTCTACCGACTTGCAATGGGTACTCTAAGGTTTCACCGCTCCGGCACCTGGAGTCTATTTTCCCTCCGCCAGGAGAAACTCCCTCTTGAGCCATGCGGATCCCAAGGCAAAGCCCATTCCCCACCCGATCAATTACCTATGCTACATCAGGAGAGACCAAATTACTAAACCAAGTTGTCCCATATACAATTCTGTGGTGATACTAAAAGGCTTAGCAACTTTTTCCATAAACCGGTCCTTAGAATCCGATAGGTGTCAAGCCCCAAACCAAGGTCTTGTGCACGCATGCACCAATCCATACAAAACCTCCTATCAGATTCCTATCTACTAGTTTCATTATAGCCATCAATTCATGAATCAAAGTACTTCAAATGTAATATTGTAGAATAGACCATAGTTTGGGAGGAATTTTGGTTGACTTGATCGGGAGGTCGCACAACATGTATGAATCAAGAACAATGCATATGAAGGTATCATGGACATCGTTGGAAGATGTTTGCACGTATTCAAGGAGTGCATGGACCTGGCTACATGGTTCCGAGGCGTCATGAAGAGATGGGGTCGTAAAGAATTGGTCGGAAAGGTCCAACCGACTAGGTTATGGACTCAGGCTGTGTCTGAGTCGTGTTTGACTCAAGTATGGAAAGTATCGAATAGGTTATGATGGGATTTCGTGTGGGTCATGAATTTGAGTTGTTTTAGGAATGTGGGATACATTCCTCAGGTGTTTGAAAGTCTTAAGATTGCTTCTATCTGCATATAGAAGAGTCTTGAGCAGTTACGGAAAGTTGTGATTCTTGAACGGAGTAGGATTAGAGTCCTGATTTGAGTTGAGTTGGCTTTTGAGCTGGTTTTATAAGCAACAGAGGCCAGAGCTCGTTGAAGACAACTTTTGGGGCTGTTCCTCTTGTGTTCTATTGAATAAAGATCGTAGTTTAAAGGAACTTTTATGCCTTGTTCGTTCAACTTGTTTTAGACAAGTTTTTCTCGTCGAGTTTCTGCACAGCACTACCTTTCTTTGGAAGATTTATCATAACTCGAGTTTTAAAGATCCGATTGATGTAATTATTTTTGGATTATCTTCACAACTTGATTATATATCATCCGTCAAAATTTCACGGTCATTGGATTTGTGGTTTTTGATCTACACGAGTTTCTTTGCAGTATTCCAGAACTATTTTTCTCGGGTAGGACAAATTGACCTTTGTTCGATTTTTCGATCGTAACTTGACTTTCTCTCGACGGATTTCCATGATTCTTGTTGTGACATCTTTGTGATTTGATTCTCTCTGATATATATCACTTTTTTCATGGTCAAACCTGTTTAGTTTAGTCTCACACATGATTTCTTTAACAGATCATTTTTCTGCAGAGGGGTTTTTATTGCTTCCGCTGAAAAAAATTTAATCTACCATTCACCCCCCTCTTTTAGCTTTTCACGTGCTCTTCGATCCTACAATTGGTATCAGAGCCATGGTGCTCTAATCTTTGTGATTACCACGTGTTTTTGACTAATCATCATGGAGAAATACTCCGCCAAAACTTGTGTATTTAGTGGTATTGATTTTCAGGTTTGGAAGGCACGTATGGAAGCTTTCATCCAGGCACAAGGCTTTACAACATGGGAGAAGGTATACAAGCCTTACAAAGTGCCGTCAAATGATCAAGTTACAACCACAAATCTAAGAGATGTCGACAACAACAAGGCTCGGAACTTGATCATACAAGGATTAACTCAAAGCGACTTCGATCGTGTTGCACACCTACTATCTGCATACGATGTGTGGAAAGCACTTTGTGACTACCATGAAGGATCTAACACTATCAAGGAGTTAAAACAAGATATGTTCAAAAAGGAATACATGCTTCTTGAGATGCAACCCGGTGAGTCTATTGATGACCTCTTTGCTCGCTTTAATAAAATTCTTAGCAACTTGCGTAGTGTCAATGTTAATTTTTTAGATGCTGAGAAGCTAGGCAATTACTAAGTGCATTAGACATGTCAATTTGGGAGATGAAGGTTACATCCATTCATGAATCTACTATCATGAGCACACTTACATTAGATGTTCTTTATTTTAAATTGAAAACTCATGAAATTGACATAATCTCATGTAAGAACCCCAACAAGTCTCTTGCATTTGTTTCTCAACGTGATATGCCTAGCTCCGGCAAATCTTCATCTTGTGGTACACTTGCTTTGTTGTCCTCTCTAACCCTTGAACAGATTGAGGAGTTTCCAGAGGAGGAGCTTGTACTTCTCTCTACTAGGTTCTCGAAAGCATTGCAAAATGTGAGAACTAGAAGGAGAGGAAGCTCCGGACCACAACAATGTTTCGAATGTGGTAAGACAGATCATTTTCGTTCAGATTGCCCTAATATTTCAGGTCCTACTTCCCGGGATGAAAAGCAAACAAGGACGAAGAACTCCTATGCAAAAGATACAAAGAAAATAAGAGTTTTACAGGACATCAATTGGTTAGCAGTTTTATCTCTGCACTTCAAGAACTTGGCTCAAGCGATGTAGAAATTGCAAGTGACGAAATGAAGATGATTTGACAAAGTTGTGCTTCATGGCGGGCAAGTCAAGTCAAGTATGGAGGAGGCTGAACACAACAACGACAATGAAGAGGTATGTTCTACTTGCGAAGAAATGTGTGATGCTATTTCTCGTGCCACTGTTATAGTTGAGAAAAAGGACAAAAAGCTTAGGGACAATGCTGTTAAAATTGAATCACTAGAATCTGAAATTAAACGTTTGAAATCCGTGATTCCTAGTGATGATTCTTGTTCCTCATGTGATTTAATATATGAACAATTGTCCTCATTTGGAAGTGCGCACACCTCCACACTTGATAAACTTGAGTTAGAAATTAAAAAAATAGAGAGCTTGCTGCACTTAGTGATAAAAACTTGAAAGATGCTAGCTGTTCTACAATTGATTTGCATTGTCCTACTTGTGATGATCTTGATAAGAAACTACAAGATGCTATGAAAGAAATTTCTATATTGAACAATGCTTTATGTTCTCATAAATTTAAATATTGTTCAAATTGCAAATTAAAAGTAAAAAACTACATGTGAAAATTGCCTTGATCCGTCCAACAAACTTGATGACATGCATATGACATTAGATCGGTTTTGTAATGTGAATAAGAACCTAAACTTGCTGCTGAATTCTTCCAAGTCTTGCAATGATAAAACTGGTTTAGGTTTTGATTCTCATGCTCATGCTAAGGCACATCCACCTAAAATTGTAAAGTCATTAGGAAGTGGTTTGATTCAAACAGTTCCTAAACAAAAAGAAGTGGTTTTCAAATCTGCAGGAGTGTTGTCTCATTCGGTTTCAAAAAAAATGTTGCTTGCTCATCTAGACATGAACACAAAGTTAAATTTCATTGTACCTACTGTGGTAGAGATGGTCATGTCATCGATTTTTGTTATAGACTAGCTAAACAACAGAAAAAGGAAAGAATGGTTGCTAGATCTCATAACTTTCATGCAAAATTTGCTGCACATATTGAACCGAATGTACAACCTGCTGTTTTGAGTCAAAAACATTCAAAGTTTACCTCCGGACCTTCAGTTTTTGCCTCCAGAGCTACTGATTTTTGTGGTACACAAGTAACACATTACAAGTCAGTAGTTAAGAATAAAAAATCTCAAACTTTGACTTATAAACCTACCGTTTTGTCTCAGCTTTCGTGTGTTTTTCCTGATGTACGTCGCGTGACTCAGTACTGGATTCCTAAATGCCTTTTGACTAACCCCAGTATTGAGTCATCGACGTATTGTGCTTCTATGTTGGTTACACGTTTGAGGAAGGAGAACATTTGGATTGTGGATTCAGGTTGCTCACGCCACATGACTGGTAACAAAGATTGGTTCTCCTCCCTCTCTTTTGTGTCATGTGTAGAGAATGTTACTTTTGCCGATAATTCTTCAACTCCTAAAATTGCTAAGGGTTCGGTTAGAGTAAATGATCACTACACTTTGAAGGTTGTGGCACTTATCAAAAATTTGAAATACAACTTGCTTTCTGTTTCACAATTGCTAGATGAAAATCTGGAAATTATTTTCAATAAAAACTGCTGCAAAGTTGTAAGTTCAAATTGTGAGCTTGTTTTTAACATGTCTCGGTTTGGAAGAGTTTTTAAAGATAATTTTGATATGTCGCCCTCTAAGCATAGGTGTCTAGTTGCTAATGATTCAAAGGACCTATATTTTTGGCATCGTAGACTTGACACATAGGCTTTGATCACCTAACGTGTGTTAGTGCTCTTGATCGCATACGTGGGCTGCCTAAGCTTAAACGGGATTAAGAAATTGTGTGCTCTTCTTGTAGACATGCTAAGATGGTTGCAGGTTTACATACTCCTCTCACAATGATCATGACAACTGAACCATGTCAACTTTTGCATCTT
The DNA here is from genome assembly GCA_036927565.1 of Tuctoria greenei. Taxonomy (NCBI): domain Eukaryota; kingdom Viridiplantae; phylum Streptophyta; class Magnoliopsida; order Poales; family Poaceae; genus Tuctoria; species Tuctoria greenei. Next base: position 57,785,673 of record JAYESD010000010.1, read on the forward strand.
GACACTGTAGGACCTTCACGTGTTCAATCCTTCGGAGGTAAATGGTATGTACTTGTGATTGTTGATGATTATTCTAGATACTCTTGGGTTTACTTTATGGCGTCTAAGAATGAAGTTTTTAGTCACTTCAGAACTTTATTTCATAGATTATCAATTGATTACCCAGGATCTTTAAAAGAAATTAGAAGTGATAATGGAACTGAATTTAAAAATCAATCTTTTGATCACTTTTGTGCTGAAAATAGAATAGATCATCAATTTTCTTCACCATATGTACCTCAACAAAGCGGTGTTGTAGAAAGAAAGAACAGAACCATAGTTGAGATGGCTAGGACTATGTTTGATGAATATCAAACTCCTAGGAAATTTTGGGCTGATGCGTTAGCAACCGCTTGTTATGTCTCAAATCGTGTTTTCTTGCATGCTAAGCTAGGTAAAACACCATATATACTCCGGTTTAGACATAGGCATAGTGTTACACACTTTCGGGTCTTTGGTTGCAAATGCTTTGTTAAGAAATATGGTAATCTTGATAAATTTGAATCTAGATCCATTAATGGCATGTTTCTTTGTTATCCATCTCATACTAGAGGCTACCGTGTGCTTTTACTTGACACTAACAAAATTGTGGAGACTTGTGAAGTGTCTTTTGATGAAGCTAGCCCAGGTACTAGCTCAAGCATTGCAGGTCCAGATCCATATCTGCTGGGGGGAGCATTTTTGTTGAAGATGAGGAAGAATTGGAGCTGCTGCCCGAAAATTCAGCAGCTAAAGACTTTGGTTCAGCTCCGGATGTTAATTCTCAACCAGCACCGACAACCATCAATGCTGATTCAAATCATCCTCAAGTCACAAGATCATCGATTTGTGATGAACATGAAGAAGAAGCTTGTGAGACATCTGTTCCCCTACAGTTTTACAAAGATCATCCCCCGAACAGATGATTGGAAGCTTGCACGAATGAGTCACACGGTCCATGTTTTGCGATCCAAACTCTTATGCTCATTCTGCTTTTGTTGCTTCTTCTGAACCCAAAGATATATCACACGCACTCACAAATGAATCTTAGATTATTGCCATGCAAGAAGAGTTAGAAAATTTTGAAAGAAATAATGTTTGGAAACTTGTACCTCCACCTCAAGGTCACACTTTAATTGGAACTAAATGGGTATTTAAAAATAAACAGAGTGAGGATGGGGTTGTGGTTAGGAATAAGGCTAGGCTGGTTGCTCAAGGTTTCACTCAAGTTGAAGGTCTAGATTTTGATGAAACTTTTGCTCCTATTGCTAGATTAGAAGCCATAAGAATTTTATAGCTTTTGCTGCATCTATTGGTTTTAAGCTATATCAAATGGATGTTAAAAGTGCTTTTCATAATGGCTACATAGATGAAGAGGTTTATGTCAAACAACCACCTGGTTTTGAAAATCCAGATTTTCCTAATCATGTTTACAAACTGTCCAAAGCCTTATATGGTCCCAAACAAGCACCTAGAGCATGGTATGATAGGTTAAAAACATTCTTACTTGAAAAAGGGTTTACCATGGGCAAGGTTGATAAAACTCTTTTTGTGCTTAGGCATGGCACTGACTCACTATTCATTCAAGTGTATGTGGATGATATTATCTTTGGTTGTGCTTCTCATAATCTTGTGTCCAGGTTTTCAGCAATGATGAGTTCCGAATTTGAAATGAGTATGATGGGTGAACTCACTTACTTTTTGGGGCTGCAAATCAAGCAAACAAAGGAGGGTACCTTTGTGCATCAAACGAAGTATACAAAAGATCTCCTAAGGCGCTTCAACATGGACAAAAGCAAGCCTCTTCGGACACCAATGGGAACAGCAACAACACTTGGACTTGATGAAGATGGTGAACCCGTTGATCAGAAAGAATATAGAAGCATGATCGGATCACTTTCGTACCTCACAGCATCAAGACCAGACATACAATTCAGCGTATGTCTTTGTGCACGGTTTCAAGCCTCCCCATGTGCTTCACATCGTCAAGCCATCAAAAGGATTCTCAGGTTCTTACATGGAACTCAAGAATATGGAATTTTTCTTCCTTCTTCCTCAACCGTTACTTTGAAAGCTTTTTTGGATGCTGACTTTGGGGGTTGTAGGATTATTAGGAAAAGTACTTCCGGTGCTTGTCATTTTCTTGGTAATTCTCTTGTTGCTTGGTCCTCTAGAAAACAAAATTCAGTTGCACAATCCACAGCCGAATCTGAATATGTAGCTGCTGCTAGTGCTTGCTCACAAATTCTTTGTATTGTTCAAACACTTAAGGACTATGGGGTTGATCTAGATAGTGTTCCACTGTTTTGTGATAACACTAGTGCCATTTGCATTGCTAAAAAACCCGTGCAACATTTTAGAACTAAGCACATTGACATTAGGTATCACTTTCTCCGAGATAATGTTGATAAATGAAACATTGTGCTTCACCATGTAGATACCGAACAACAATTGGCTGACATTTTTACAAAACCTTTGGATTTCACTTGTTTTTGTTACATTCGTAGTGAAATAGGGTTTATGCATCCTCATGTCTTAAATTGAGGGGGAGTTTTGAAACTTGGGAAGTCTATGCGTGAATCTGAAATTAAAATAATATGAGCATAGTATTTCATACATATATGACTTTGTGATTCCTTTTACATGCTGAAAGTTCTTACTACATTACTCGTGTTATACATTTTGTAGTTTTTGCCATGTATAGTAATTGGAATAATTACTTACACTAAAACTGCTCATGGTCAAACTTTCTTGCTGTTTTGAACTTGTTACATGTTCACAAGTGCTTTTAATCATTAAGAATTAATCAAGTAATCGACTCACATGTTGAGTTTTTATGAACAAATATAAATTGAGAAAAGATCAAGAGAATATGCATGCATCACACTTCTATTTTTGAGATGGCTTATCATTGCACTTAGATATGAACTTGGAAGAAGTTGTGTATGACTAAAACCATGTCCTTAAGCTTCTGATTGTCAAATGACATAGGCTTGGCTTGGTTGGTTAGAATAAGGCAGATGCGCATATAATCTCTTGCAAATATCATATGATCTAAATTTATGCTTTGAAATATAATAAGATGCAACAACTAGTGTCATGATTTCAGGTTTTGAAATAGTTAAGTTTGTGAGATCATGACTTACTTAAATTGAAAATTACATTTGATCTCCAGCATGGCTTACACTACTTTATGTATTTCATTGATGTGATAATGTAAGTTACTTGATAGTATGACGTGGATGAGCTTTGTTTATATGTATATGTTATAATATGCTCATAACAACTAAAGGGGGAGAGATAATTTGTTTATATGCTTATGACTTGCTGAATACATTGTCAAAGGGGGAGAGATAAGCATGAAGAGAAAGAGAATATGTGCATAAGGATAGATAATAAAGGGGGAGAGATAATATGGGATAGTTTTTGGATTTTCTTCTCATTTTACTTTTGATTTATAAAGGGGGAGAAATTGCCTTCAAAACTTTTATGTGAATAAGCCAATGTTCGGATTCTAAACGGTGTTGCCAATGCATTCATCAAGGGGGGAGATTGTAAGACCTATGTGTGCTGAATACATTGGCTTGTAGTGAATACACTTGCTTTGATGATAAAAGTTTTGAATATCACCAAAACATCTTTTTATTAAGGTCCGAGTAGTACTAGTTAGCTCTGGTGAGTTTTGTCTTTAGCTCTGACATGTCTTTGATAGCTCCAGCGTGTTTTTTCTAAAGCTCTGAGTTGATTTTTCTAGCTCTGGCTTTTCGGTTTTCTGGTTCCGACTAGTTTTGGTATGTTCCGGCGCTAGGTTCTACTAGCTTTTGTTAGCTCTAGCTCAAGGTCTGGGTTGCTCTGGCAAGGTCTGGAACTTGACCGCAATGCTTCTATTTTTCATTTGCAATGTTCCTTACTTGCTTTACATCTCTGGAAAGATTGCTTAGTATTCATTTGCTACGTCTTTGGTGCGTTTTGGTTGACATGGATGATATCGTGTTACTGTGGTTTTGCAACATGCTTATGTGAGGTTCTCACGTAAGGTGTTGTGTTCGGAACTAACTTGAGTCAAGTCGAGGACTTGGGCTCGTATAGATTGGTTGTTTATTCATGTGCAGGTGTTGCTTGAGTTCAAGACATGGCTGGTGATGGGATCCATTGTACTAGTCTCAGGGAGGAGATGAGGTTCCAACAACCAAATTCAGGAGAAATTGTGGTTGAGCTGATCAGGAGGTTGCGCAGCATGATTGAATCAAGAAAAATGCATGTGAAGGTATCGTGGACGTCATTGAAAGATGATTGCACGTATGCAAGGAGTGCATGGACATGACTACATGGTTCCGAGACATGATAAAGAGATGTGGACGTAAAGAGTTGGTCGGAAAGGTCCAACCGACTAGGTTATGGACTCAGGCTGCGGCTGAGTGAAAAGATTTGAGTTGGTTATGATAGGATTTCGTGTGGGTCACGAATTTGAGTTGTTTAGGAATGTGGGATACATTCCTAAGGTGTTTGGAAGTCTTAAGATTGCTTCTATCTGCGTATAGAAGAATCCTAAGCAGTTATGGAAAGTTACGATTCATGAACAGAGTAGTATTAGGTTCCTGATCTGAGTTGAGTTGGCTTTCGAGCTGGTTATATAAGCAAGGGAGCCCAGAGCTCGTGGTGCACGACTTCGGGGCTGTTCCTCTTGTATTCTATTGAATAAAATTTGTAGTTTTAAGGAACTTTTGTGCCTTGTTCGTCCGACTTGTTCCAGACGAGTTTTACTCGTCGAGTTTCTGGACAGCACTACCTTTCGTCGGTGGTTTTATCATAACTCGAGTTTTACAGATCCAATTGAGGTGATTATTTTTGGGTTGTATTCACTACTTGATTATCTATCATTTGCCAAATTTCACGGTCATTGGATTTCTGGTCTATGATCTACACGAGTTTCTTTGCAGTATTCCATAACTGTTTTTTTTCTCGGGTAGGACAGATTGACCTTTGTTCGATCTTTTGATCATAACTTGAGTTTCTCTCTACGGATTTGAGTGATTCTTGTTGTGTTGTCTTCATGACTTTATTCTCTCTGATATCTATCACTTTGGTCACGGTGAAACACGTTTAGATTAGTCTCACACACAATTTCTTTAACAGATCATTTTTCTGCCGAATGGGTTGGGGTTTAATTGTTTCCGCTGCGTAAGATTTTTAAATCTACCATTCACCCCCCCTCTGGTAGATTTTCATGTGCTCTTCGATTCTACAATCTTTAAAATCAATTAGAAGTGATAACGGAACTGAATTTAAAAATCAATCTTTTGATCACTTTTGTGCTGAAAATGGAATAGATCATCAATTTACTTCACCATATGTACCTCAAATAAACGGTGTTGTAGAAAGAAAGAACAGAACCTTAGTTGAGATGGCTAGGACTGTGCTTGATGAATATCAAACTCCTAGGAAATTTTGGGCTGATGCGATTGCAACTGCTTGTTATGTCTCAAATCGTGTTTTCTTGCGCGCTAAGCTAGGTAAAACACCATATGAGCTCCGGTTTGGACATAGGCCTATAGTTACACACTTTCGGGTCTTTGGTTGCAAATGCTTTGTTAAGAAACATGGTAATCTTGATAAATTTTAACCTAGATCCATTGATGGCATGTTTCTTGGTTATCCATCTCATGCTAGAGGCTATCGTGTGCTTTTACTTGACACTAACAAAATTGTGGAGACTTGTGAAGTGTCTTTTGATGAAGCTAGCACAGGTACCAGCTCAAACATTGCTCGTCTGGATCCATATTTGCAGCGGGAAATAATTTTCGTTGAAGATGAGGAAGAAGTGGTGCTGCTGCCCAAAAATTCAGCAGCTAATGACATTGTTCCAGCTCCTGATTTTGATTCACAGCCAGCACCGACGACCACCATTGCTGGTCCAGATCCTCCTCAAGTCACAAGTTCATCAATTTGTGATGAACATGAAGAAGAAGAAGCTTGTGAAGTTTCCACTCCCCTCCGGGTTCTCAAAAGTCATCCCCCACAACAAATTATTGGAAGCTTGCTCGAACGAGTCATACGGTCCAGGTTTTGCAATCCAAACTCTCATGCTCATTCTGCTTTTGTTGCTTCTTTTGAACCCAAAGATATATCACACACACTCACTAATGAATCTTGGATTATTGCAATGCAAGAAGAGTTAGAAAATTTTGAAAGAAATAATGTTTGGAAACTTGTACCTCCACCTCATGGTCACACTTTAACTGCAACTAAATGGGTGTTTAAAAATAAACAATGTGAGGATGGGGTTGTGGTTAGGAATAAGGCTAGGTTGGTTGCTCAATGTTTCACTCTAGTTGAGGTCTAGATTTTGATGAAACTTTTGCTCCTGTTGCTAGATTAGAAGCCATAAGAATTTTGTTAGCTTTTGCTGCATCTAAAGGTTTTAAGCTATATCAAATGGATGTTAAAAGTGCATTTCTTAATGGCTACATAGATGAGGAGGTTTATGTCAAACAACCACAGCGTTTTGAAAATCCAGATTTTCCTAATCATGTTTACAAAGTGTCCAAAGCCTTGTACGGTCTCAAACAAGCCCCTGGAGCATGGTATGATAGGTTAAAAACATTCTTACTTGAAAAGGGGTTTACCATGGGCAAGGTTGATAATACTCTTTTTGTTCTTAACCATGGCAATGACTCGTTATTCGTTCAAGTGTATGTGGATGATATTATCTTTGGTTGTGCTTCTCATGATCTTGTGTCCAAGTTTTCATCTATGATGAGTTCAAAATTTGAGATGAGTATGATGGGAGAACTCACGTACTTTTTGGGGCTGCAAATCAAGCAAACCAAGGAGGGTACCTTTGTGCATCAAACGAAGTATACAAATGATCTCCTAAGAAGTTTCAACACGGACAAAAGAAAGCCTCTTCGGACACCAATGGGAACAGAAAGCAAGCCTAAACTTGATGAAGATGGTGAACCCGTGGATCAAAAAGAATATAGACGCATGATCAGATCACTTTTGTACCTCATTCCATCAAGACTGAACATACAATTCAGCGTATGTCTTTATGCACGGTTTCAAGCCTCCCCACACGCTTGACATCGTGAAGCCCTCAAAAGGATTCTCAGGTACTTACATGGAACTCAAGAATTTGGCATTTTTCTTCCTTCTTCCTCAACCGTTACTTTGAAAGCTTTTTTGGATGCTGATTTAGGGGGTTGTAGGATTGATAGGAGAAGTACTTCTGGTGCTTGTCATTTTCTTGGTAATTCACTTGTTGCTTGGTCATCTAGAAAACAAAACTCAGTTGCACAATCTACAGCTTGATCTGAATATGTAGCTGCTGCTAGTGCTTGCTCACGAATTCTTTGGATTGTTCAAACACTTAAGGACTATGGGGTTGATCTAGATAGTGTTCCACTGTTTTGTGATAACACTAGTGCCATTTGCATTGCTAAAAACACCGTGCAACATTCTAAAACTAAGCACATTGACATTAGGTATCACTATCTCCGTGATAATGTTGAAAAAGGAAACATTGTGCTTCACCATATAGATACCGAACAACAATTGGCTGACATTTTTACAAAACCTTTGGATTTCACTCGTTTTTGTTTCATTCGTAGTAAAATAGGGGTTATGCATCCTGATGGCTTAAATTGAGGGGGAGTTTTGAAACTTGGGAAGTCTATGTGTGAATTTGAACTTAAAATAATATGAGAATAGTATTTCATACATATATGACATTGTGATTCCTTTTACATGTTGAAAGTTCTTACTACATTACTCATGTTATACATTTTGTAGTTTTTGCGATGACTAGTAATTGGAATAATTACTTACAGTAAATCTGGTCACGATCGAACTTTCTTGCTGTTTTGAACTTGTTGCTTGCTCACAAGTGCTTTTAATCATAAATAATTAATCAAGTAATCAACTCACATGTTGAGTTTTTATGATCAAATGAAAAATTGAGATAAGATCAAGAGAATATGCATGCATCACACTTCTTCTTTTGAGATGCCTTATCATTGCATTTAGATATGAACTTGGAAGAAGTTGTGTATGACTAAAACCATGTCCTTAAGCTTCTGATTGTCAAATGACATAGGCTTGGCTTGGTTGGTTAGAATAAGGCAGATGCGCATATAATCTTTTGCAAATATCATATGATCAAAATTTGTGCTTTAGAAAATAATAGAATGCAACAACAAGTATCATGCTTTCAGGTCTTGAAATAGTTAAGTTTGTGAGATCATGACTTGCTTAAATTAAAAATTACACTTAATCTCTAGCATGGCTTACACTACTTTATGTATTTCATTAATGTGATAGTGTAGGTTACTTGATAGTATGACTTGGATGAGCTTTGTTTTATATGTATATGTTATAATATGCTCATAACAATTAAAATTTCTCTTTTGAACCTTGCTGAATACATTGTTAAAGGGGGAGAGAAAATATGTGATTTTTTTAAGAGAAGTATGCAAGGGGGAGAAATTGATTACACATTGCACATATTTTTCTCAAAACAAAAATTGTTTATGTGGTGTTGCCAAAGGGGGAGAAATTGTTTTCAAAATTTTTAATGTGAATTAGCCAATGTTTGGATTTTAACTAGTGTTGCTGATGCATTCATGAAGGGAGATATTGTGAGATCTATGTGTGCTGAATACATTGGCTTGTACTGAATACATTGTCTTTGATGATATAAGTTCTAAAATTTTGCCATAACAACCTTTTTAGCAAGGTCCGACTCTAGCCCCGAGCTTCTACTAGGACCGACAATTGGTCCGACCTGCTTTGTCAAGGTCCAACATGTTTTTGGGTAGCTTCGATGAGCTTTGTCTTTAGCTCTGGCATGTCTTGATAGCTCCGGCATGTCTTTGTTAAGCTCCGATATGTTTTGATAGGTCCGACTTATGTTGGTTAGCTCCGACATGTTTTTCTAGCTCCGGCTTTTGGGTTGACTAGTTCCGACTAGCTTTGGCAAGCTCCGGCGCTAAGTTGTACTAGGTTTCATAAGCTCCAGCGCTAGGTTGTACTAGCTTTGGTAAGCTCTAGCGCTAGGTTCTACTAGCTTTGGTAAGCTCCGGTTCAAGGTCCGGTTAGCTTTGACAAGGTTCGGAGCTTGATCGCAATGTTCCTAACTTTCCTGTAAAACGTTTCAAACTTGCTTTACATTGTTGGAAAGATTGCTTAGTATTCATTTGCTAAATTTTTGGTGCATTTTGGTAGATATGGCAGATATTGTATTACTGTGGTTTTGCAACATGCTAACGTGAGATGCTCACATAAGGTGTTGTGGTTTTGGAACTAACGAGAGTCAACTCGAGGACTAGTGCTCGAAAGTATTGGTTGTTTATTCATGTGCAGGTGTTGCTTGAGTTCAAGACATGGCTGGTGACGGGATCCATTGAACTAGTCTTGGGGAGAAGATGAGGTTCAACAACTAAGTTCGGGAGGAATTGTGGTTGAGTTGATCGGGAGGTCACACATCATGTATGAATCAAGAATAATGCATATGAAGGTATCGAGGATGTTGTTGGAAGATGTTTGCACGTATGCATGGAGTGCATGGACGTGGCTACATGGTTCCGAGGTGTGATGAAGAGATGGGGACGTAAAGAATTGGTCCGAAAGGTCCAACCAACTAGGTTATGGACCCAGGCTGGGGCGAAGTCGTGTTTGACTCAAGTATGGAAAGTATCGAATAGGTTATGATGGGATTTCATGTGGGTATAGAATTTGAGTTGTTTTAGGAATGTGGGATACATTCCTAAGATGTTTGAAAGTCTTAAGATTGCTTCTATCTGCGTATAGAAGAGTCTTGAGCAGTTATGGAAAGTTTTGGTTTGTGAACGGACTAGGATTAGAATCCTGATTTGAGTTGAGTTGGCTTTCGAGCTGGTTATATAAGCAAGGGAGGCTAGAGATCGTTGTAGAGGACTTTTGGTCCTGTTCCTCCTGTGTTCTATTTCATAAAGATTGTAGTTTAAAGGAACTTTTCTGCCTTGTTAGTCCGACTTGTTTCAGACAATTTTTTCTCGTCGAGTTTATGCACAACACTACCTTTCTTCGGTTGTTTTATCATAACTTGAGTTTTACAGATATGATTGACGTGATTATTTTTGTGTTGTCTTCACAACTTGATTATCTATCATCTTTAAAAATTTCACGGTCATTGGATTTGTGGTTTTTGATCTACACGAGTTTCTTTGTAGTGTTCCAGAACTGTTTTTCTTGGGTACGACAGCTTGACCTTTGATCGATCTCTCGATCGTAACTTAAGTTTCTCTAGACGGATTTTCATGATTCTTGTTGTGACGTCTTCATGATTTGATTGTCTCTTATATATATATCACTTTTGTCACGGTGAAACACGTTTATTGTCTCACACATGATTTCATTAATAGATCATTTTTCTGCCAATAGGTTTTCATTGCTTCCGCTGAAAAAGTTATAGTCTACCATACACCCCCCTCTGGTAGCTTTTCACTTGCTCTTCAATCCTATAAGACGTGGTAAAACTTGATTTTGGTGATGGTGGGGACGATGAGGAGGGGCAGAAGCCTGGTTCCCACCGTGTTCGCGGGGCAGTCGAAGGTGTCAAAGCTAATCGGTGTCTCCATCCATCTCTGATGCGGTGCCGGGGCATGAGTAGGAGCTAGCGATGCCAATGCCCGGTGCAAGGTATTGACCGAATTCCAGGATGCGGGTTACTAAGATTCCACAAGATGATGTGGTGTGCTTTGCGACGCTCGTGGTCGCTGTTGGGGTTGAAGTCTTTAGCATGGTGGACCGTTTAAACGGCCCGTTCAGGCTTTTGAAACTCCATCTCCCCGTCTTCACCGACCTGCAGGTCGAACTTCTGCGGCTCAATCTCGCCAGTGGTCGCAAGCTTGATGCTTACCATTGCGATGAAATCCCAACCACTTTTAGAGGAAAAAGCCCCTTCCTGGCGCGCCAAATATCAAAGGGTTCTTGCAACACTTTCCCCGGACCTGCTGTGACAGCAGCCTGTGGAGGTTCTTGATCGGCAGGGTTTTTCCTCAATGGATATTGCGCGTATGAGAGTGGTGAGACAGTGTTTTTACGTGGTTTGGGTAACCGGAGCGTAATACCCTACTCCACGGTGAGATTGTATTGCTAGTGCGTATGCATTAGATTGGGGACCCTTTGTAGTGGTGGCAGTCCGGTCCTTTTATAGACAAGGTCGGACGCCTTAGAAGTGGGGTCCAGGGCCCAACAGGCGGCCGCAGGGCAATCTTATCCTAAAGATCTAAGGCTTCTCCACTACGCTGTCTCAAACCTTGGCTTGGAGACTCACTGTCTTACCGCCTCCAATACAAGTGACCCACTTGTAGTTGCTGACGCTGGTAGGGGATGCCCCATCTGTCTATCTTATCGCCATAAGCTACCCCACTTTACTGTGATGCGATTGGGCGCAACAGTCTTTGATCGTTGGCGTGCACCGTGTTATGTGTCGGGGGTGGGTGCATGTCTTCAATGCTTGATTTAGACAGAGCACACCATCCCTTAACTCCCGCAACCCACCACCCAGGACAAGTCGCAGGACACGTGGCAACTTCGGAGCTGGTCTTTGTGGGGGAGGCCAGGTCCGGTATTCCGAGGCCCATGGCAGCCTTAGAGCCCTTCGGGCACGTGGCAACCCCGGAGCCCTTCTTGCTAGAGGTGTCCGACCTGGTGCTTCGAGCCACGTGATTGCACCGGAGCCCACTCCTATAGCGGAGTGGGGTCCCGTCCCGCTAAACATGTGGCAGCTTCGGAGCCCACCTCAACGGGGGAGCTGGGTCCCACCTTTGAGGTCCACATGGCAGCGTTGGATCCCGTACTTGAGGAAGGTCGGTGCCTTTTGGACACGTGGCGCCATTGGATCCTACCTCAGCGGGGAGGTATGGTACATAGCTATTTTCATCCAGTGCGCGAGGGTACCCTGTATGTTGGGTATCGACAGTTTCCTTTATTCATACATCAATTAAGTTGGTCTGTCCTTAGTGTTGTGAAACAACAGCAGCATTGCCTATTTATCTTATTAGCATTTGATCATACTATGAGTTATAAGAATTGTCATAAATGAATTTGCTAAGTTGCATCGATAGTATACACGATGACGAAGATCGACAAGGAGAACCATATGGAGGAAGAGAGGATCAACCTAGAACTTGCAGCAAGCCATCTCTCATATAGAGCAGTACCAAGGACACAAGATGAAAGACATCAAATCAAAGCTCCACCACATGATCAAGCATTGACTTCATTAACATTTATCTAGTTGCAACCCAAGGCAAGTGTTGGTTTGCATTTAAGCAATTTTTAAAGTTTTGCTTTATATTCACTATCTTCGGGGTTAGATATTAAATGTGCATTATGTCTAAGGTGAATGACACTTCAAATGAATGACCCCAACCAACCTTGGAGTGTATGTGTAGAATAAGGTTTTATTGTAGGACTATTGCTGTGCTAATGAGGATTCATAGTTGATCTGGTAGAAGTCAAGTATTCGTCACTCGCTTGCGCGCCTGGGAACACATAGGTAGGTTTAGAGAGTATTTCACTGGAAATGAATACTAGACCGGGCAGTAATTAGGTAAAATGGAATGTAGTGACTATTAATGGGAAGCAATGCCTGTGTTGATAAATGACCATGCTGTATGCGGTCCTGCTGGGCAGGTTTGAGCTGTACCGGATGTTACTGGTATATGGGACCCAAGAAACAGACGTAACCCAATGACTTTGGTGTGGAAACTTTGCCACTGTCCTTGAATGGAGATGTGAAGGAATAAAGGTGTAAATCTTCTAGCAAGCAACTTCGACGTGTTCGTGTAGAGGACCTTTTGCTCGGGATGGAAAGTTGATTCCATATTAGAGCCTCTTGTGAAAAGTGGCTGCATATGATGTAGAGTGAAGGGCACCAACGTGGCTTCCTTGCGGGCGTATGTGTCGTACATTCCGGGTTGTTATCGATTCGAATCAGCGTCGCTCGCTGTTATGGATTGAACATACTTGCTCACTGCGCTGTGATGTAGTAATAAGTGAATGGATATATTTTATCTTCTATTGCTTTTACATTAGTTATTGTAATGCTTAGTGATTGTATTAAAGAAGAGCTCACTAAGTATACATTTCGATGAACTACAAACTTGAGGCTAAAACTGAAAGTAAGGATCTACTGTATGCACGTCTTTATGCATATTTCAGCTTCCTATGTTAGTATGTTCTTGCATGTAGAGTTTCATGTTTAGGTGAGACGGTTAAGTCTTGCTGAGCCTTCGAGCTCACGATTGCTATATTTGTGATTTTACAGGTTTACTTATATTGTTGATGTTATATTTTGTCCGTGAGACCTCGAGCTATCGAGATGTATCTCTCAAATGACCCCACGTCGCTGCCTTATGATCTTCGTGTTGCTAATGAGAAATGTCTGTGGGCATGGTCGGCTTCTGCTGTGCATAGACAGGTTGAGAGTGAGTATGTACTTTCCGATGCGTGTGTACCGTTGTTGTACACTATGTTGTAAACAATATTTTATTATGAAATGAAAACTTTGTATCTTTACTATGTCTTTTCGTGTTTGCTGTTGGGTGCCATATCGGGCGACACCACCCAATGTGATTCCTGGAATGTTGGGACCACAGTCTTCAGTCTGGTATCAGAGCTGCATTGGGAATAACATGTGTGAAAAGAGCTTATTTTTGAAAACTTCGAAGTAGTCGTGTGAGGATTAGTGATTATGCCCACATAAGGACTACTATTAGCATATTAACTCAGGTGGCAAGCTAACAGTGTTTATATTGTTTGGCAACTACGAATTTTGATAGATTATATAGGCTGGTAAGTGGTTGATTGGTGAGTGATGACTCTTATTGGGTGCATTTTACTGTTTCATTTATTTTCGTTGTTTCTTCTACTTTAGCATAACTTAGGATGTCATGGATCTTTTTCATTATTTTGAAACTTGTTTATGGATTGCTTTTGATCTTCAAGGGGATTGTGGAAGGGTGTTAGTAGAACTCATACGAACATGAAATGATGGTAGAACTGGTAGGAGTTTGGTGTTAGGGGTTTGTAATGCTAGCGGAATGGATTAAGCTTCGTGAATATCTTGTTGATATGATCCATCTTATGCAGGTACATTAACTACGTGAATGTATTGCGAGTAGAACACGTTTGCGAGAGACCATCTTTAGTGCCACCGTCAATACGTATATGCCGGAATATACCGGTTAGGTTTTTTTATTTGGTGAGGCAACGTAGTACTAACATACTTCTCATCTATGCATCATTCTTCTTGTGATCAACATAATCACCTCACTGTGAAACGAGTTAAAACTTAAACTTGGAACAAAAACTATGAGTTTTGGGATGAATTTTAGGTATTTATATCTGATTTTGAAATAAAATTCAAATTAGAGTATAGTTACAACCTAAACTTTCAAAAACATAGTGTCCTGGTTTTGAGCAGAAATTCTTCTCAACTTTGAAAGACCATAACTCCAAGTATATTCAACCAATTAAGGTTTACAATACATGCATGGAAAGGTATGAGAGTTCTCTACAATTTTGCTTTTGACCTCTAGGACAAAATTGTAAAATCCCAGTTTTTCCTTAATATGAAGTTCAGTTACCAGTTTGTTTTCAACCATAGTAAAGATCAATTATGGTTATACACATGAACTTGATCTCATCAAAAATAATTCTTTTACTCATGTTAAATGTTATTAACATGGGGTTTGGACTTCACCAATGACCCTAGGATAATTGAAGTGACCTCCCTGCAAATTTTGGATTTTATTGAATGGATTTTTGCTAGGGCAAAACACTATGCAGTACTAAATAAATTCAAATTAATTTGAATATAGCACCGTACATTTAGGCCCTGTCAAAATATTCAAATCTGAGGCTATGCATTTTCTCATGGCCTCATAATATTCCAAATAGTCTTCCTACCAAGTTTTAAGAATTGTGAATTCCAATTGCTATTTTATTTGAGACGCTTAGCAAATTCAAGCCATAATTAGGTTCAAAGTGTGAATTCCGTTCAAACTTATTTGAACATATAATTTGAACACCATCATCATCAACATGACTTGCTTGATTTATCCATGAAGTTTCATAATATTTGAAGCTCCTTTGCTATTCAATTCAGGGACTCCATTGAATTTCATTCAAATTCAAATTCAAATTTGAAATTCAATTGAAACTTGATCAATTTGAAGTTTTCATTCCAGAATCAAATTCTAGATATTTAGTTGAGCCTATCCACAAATTGGAATGAACTTTGGACAAGTATTGGTGGGTGAATTCAGTGTACAGAGAAGATAAGCTTGGAGGGGGAGGTGGGACCCACTGGTCAGTGGGACAAATTCGCCCCTGCTCTTCCCAGGGCCCCACCTCCCGGCATGCAGCTGCGATAGAGCTGCTTGCCTCCTTGCTTGGACTCCAGCTGCCTCCAGCTCATTCCCAGGCTCCTCCTTATCACCTCCTCAGCCCCCAAGTCGAGTTCTTCCTCCCCATTCCATCCCTGGCGCACAAAGTTCACTCCCGACGAGTTTTCCCTCCCCCCCTCAAAATCCACCAAGGAGCAACGGTATGGCTCCAGTTTCTTCGCTCTTGGTTATTCTCCAACCTCTTGTGCAGCTCCTTGATCATTCTCCTTCACAGTTCGAGGCTCCCCATCGACGGGCTTGAAGATTTTCGGGCCGTCGGTGAACTCCTCTGTTCTGCCGCCTCTGCTGCTCCGTGGAACCGCAGCTACGACAACTAGAAAGCTTCAATCCTTTAAGGAAAAAGGTTCGCAATAATGTCTAGTTCATGCTCGCAAAGATTTAGCTTTTGTCATAGCTAGTAGCTCGGGTTATCCTCGAAGAACTAACGCTTAGTTCTTTTGCATGCTGAGGTTCTTGACCCAAATTCGGGTTGCACGTGCAATAATTCTTAGATTTGCTTAGCAAGTAGCTTATACTCATTCTCACGCACACCCTTGCCAAAAAGGCCCAAAAGTTATTGACCACATGCATAGAAATCAGAGTTCTTGCGGTTGCGGGTTGAAAATCCGCGGGTCACCTTCGATCTTGTCTTTGCGGCCATTTCCACCGCAATAGGAGTTCATTTTGGTCATCCTCATGATCCCAGGGTGCTTCCCAATCATGTAACTTGTGATTTAGGCCCTTGCCGTGGCAAATTCGTGTTGGCCAAAACCCTAACCGCCGCCGCCGCCGTCGAGACCTCATCTCCGGCCGTCAATCGCCGTCAGGAACCTTACCGTCATGTTCTTCATCGGGTTTTAGGTGGGGGCGGCGAGTTTGGAGGGACACCATGCCCTGGAACATGCTGCGGTGAGGGGCCGCCGTCGGGCGCCGCCCAGGCGCGCCGACGCGAGGTTGAAGACGACTCGGGGTGGGCCCCGATCGTCAGTCTAACCAGCGCGCGCCGGATCTGGTGCGGTCCGAGGATCGCGTGCGGCTACGCGGGTTGAATATGTGGCACCCGTGCATCTTCAACCCGATTGGCCTATTTCAAATATGTGGGCCCATCCCTTTATTCAAATGTTTTCCAATTGGAATATTATTCCAGATTTTGCCCCATCTTGGAAAATCCATAACTTCTAGTAGAATTGTCCAAAAATTCCTAATTAAATTTTGTTAGAACTAGCATGAAGAATAATTTCCAGTGGTGCACTTGGCTTTGTATGAAAGTCCATAGGAATTTCTTCATAATTCAAATAAAAAATTCTTATAGAATTAATTGCTATAGTTCTGCTCTTTCAGAAATTACAAAAATTTTCCATAACTTTCATTTGAATAGCCATGAACTCCAGTAAAAATTTTAGGGTCATTAGACTTAATTTACATGGTCGGATCACCTGTGTATTCTCTATGCACATATACATATCCAAATTCATTTAAAAATTGTACAAAAAATTGTCCAAACTTCTAAATTCAATATCTCACAATAGAATGCTTAGAAAATTGTGACACCCCCTCCGTATGGTACAAGCACTGGTAGCCATGATAGATCTCCAAAATTTCAACCAAAATTTAGAGAATGTTATTGCTTACCATAATTTTTAGGGACAACAAACTTCCTTGTTCATCTCCTGTTCTTTGCAAGAGTCTCCATTTTAATCCCTAATATCTACCATAAATGTCCCAAGGCCAAATAAGATACTTATCTTGTTTTGATCACATGGTATTAGCTTGTGACCATAAACATATTAATTATTTTCAAAGTCATTCATATATGGTATATGCATAACGTGTAGTAACTGAAGTCGAGAAGTTGTCGGAAGCTTTGGAAGTCCAGCTGCCAGAGACTAACATAGACTCGGACTCGCATTCAGGCAAGCCCGGTTTGCATTTAAATGCCTTACAGAGTCTTTGCGGTTTTCATTCACCATACGTCTTCAGATGTTCGTGCAGTATGTGTAAGGTGTTTGACATCCACTTGCATGACCAAATAAGTCAGGGAGTGGTTAGAAGCTCACAGACTCGTGTAGTAACTGCCATGCTTATATTCATAGGAATCTGGTACAAGTCGAGTAGTTGTAATCTACTCG
This sequence comes from Tuctoria greenei, assembly GCA_036927565.1. Lineage (NCBI taxonomy): Eukaryota > Viridiplantae > Streptophyta > Magnoliopsida > Poales > Poaceae > Tuctoria > Tuctoria greenei. Next base: position 57,803,254 of record JAYESD010000010.1, read on the forward strand.
CAAGATAGGATTTCATCACACGGGATGGATTGGATCAAGAAGTGGTTTATGAATATGAAATTGTGTCTGGGTAGCGGGTAGGATGCAGCGAGACGTGGTCTCACGTGTGTAGCCCTGCTTGTGTCGATTGAGGACCGATTCATGTGCAGCCCTGTGGGACAAGCTTGAATTGTACCGGCGACATACTAGAGAAATGGGCTCCAGCAAATGACGTAGCTTGATACTGGTTTGTCGAGGCATACCGTTCTATTTTATAGGCGTAGGTTGAGGTCAGCAAGGTGTAAATCAGCTGGTAGGCACGTTTGAGTACGCCCCACGCAGTGACCTCCTGCTCGTGACGGATCGATCGGTTTGACAGTCGAGTGTTTGGTGAAAGGTGGCCATATACGACTAGTACTAAAGTGCTATTTAGGTACTGTTGTAAGTACTCGCTGGCATTTTCGAAAGTGTGTATGTGTCGTGTTGACCTGGTGTGTCCTGATTGCAATCACCGTCCCTCACGGTAATAGAGTACCACTTGTTCACCGTTTCATGACATTGTAAATACTGAAGAAGTCAGAAGAATACGATGTATTGAATTATAATTGTTTTGTAACCTTGTATGGCTTAGAGATAGCACAATTAAAAGTTTACAATTTCCCCATGCTTTATTATGTGCTTTGGGCGTGTCATATCATCCGAAAAGCGTTTCTTGTTTCTTTGTGGAGTCTATGATGTGCCATGCCTGAAGAATGTCACGTGCTACTTAAAACATGACTATAAGGATCCACTTGTAGGCGTGTCCTTTATGCTATTCCTTACCCATGCTTAGCATTCACCCCTGCATATGTCTAGTGAGACGGGTTAGTCTTGCTAAGCCTTACGTTCACGTTTGCAGTTAACAAGTTTTTGCAGATTATATGACTGATGACAGGTTCGATGATGAGGCTGCACCCCCTTCAGGGTTTACAACTGAGTGGGAACCCTGCATGCCGCTGTAAGTTGAGTGTTGCCAGTGCGAAGCATCCAGGACATGGATGACTTTCCTTTTGTATAGCTAGTGCCGAGAGCGTAGCTATGATGTATAGTTATCTTTCCTTTTAGCTTAGTATTGTAAAACTTCCGCTGTGTTTATAAATAAAGACTTGGTATTGTATTTTATTCTCTTTCTTTTCTTGTATACTGTTGGGTGTCGCATCGCACGACACCACCCAATGAGATCCTTGGATGTCGGGATTCCGGTCCCCCCATCATGGTATCAGAGCATCATTGGTAACCGTGTGCTTGAAAAGAGCATATTTTAATAAACTAAGGATTATATGAGTGAGGACATAGCTATATGCCCATATAAAGAGTATTATTAGTATATGATATAAAAGTGGTAAACTAACTATGTGTTATTATATTCTGTAACGACGCTCCGACGGCAGGTAAGAGGTAAGGTACGCCACCGCAAGCGGGTCAATTGCGGTAAGCTCACCATGCGAGTGGTAGCATTGAAGTCTTTCAGTGGCTTGGTACAGGAATGTTAATAGGAGTCTCTGAAACATTCCATGTTTCTGAGAACCTATGACACGCGGTACCACAGCGTGCTTCAAAGTTAGTGGGAGCCCCGTCGGTGGTGAATAACCCAATAGTATGCATCTCTAGAACTGTTCTTGTTCTATGGAAGCATGCGAAACACGTATATCCGAGCGTGTATAAGTCGGTTAGTGCGGGAGTCTTTGCTATATAGACGTAGTACAGCCATGTACCTCGAGACATGACATCGCTCAAGGGCGACTCACACCAGAGTCGTATGGATTTACTTTCATATATATTATTATTGTGACTGCCTGTTGTGTTTCCCCGAACCACCCTTGTGGTGTGCAGGTGTGATAGGGGATTGTTTGTCTTCTGCAGCAATAACTATGGTAGCGACCCGTGTAGAACACGTTTGCGAGTGAACGATACTAGAGCCACCTATAAAAGTATCCGAATATATCGGTTAGAATATTCTTTGGTGAGGCACGTAGTACCGTCAGTATCGACTTTGATACTTGACCATCCCCAACGACAGAATGGTTGCATTACATTTTGGAAAGTCTGACCATCAGGTGCTGGTAGGTTCGGAATCCGCAAAATGAGTTTTGACTCGACAAAGGGTTAGAACCAAAATTCTTGATTTCTGACAGAAGTTTGCTCAACTTCGTCAGGTTGTAATCTTGGTTAGTTATGAATAAACTCCGGGGTATGCTATATGGATGGAAATCTTTTGAACACCTCTACAACTTTTCTGTTGACCATCAAGGCAGAAAAGCTTGATAATCGGTTGAAATTTGGGGTATGCTTAAACTGCTCCAGATGACCCTACCATTGTACCAGTCTCTCTATTTTTGCCATAACACACTGTAGAAAATTCACCTACCTGATTGTGATACATATCTGGAAAGGGTAGAAGGAGATCTACAGATTTTTTATTCAGTGTTTTTCCCTATTCGAATTGAGGCAATTCAAATTTTGAGTTCAAAACAGTGAACTGCAGGGCTGCTGTTGAAAAACAGTCAGTTCATCTGTTAAGTTCGGATAGCTCTAGCTTTTAATTCAGAATAGTGAAATGGTCACATATAACATTTCTCGAAATCTTAGGAAGTCCTCTATCAACTTTATTTTGTACTTCTGACCTGAATCTTGGTGTAACAGTGTTTAATTCCTATTGTCGCAAACTTGGTTCTGGCAGACCAGAACTTGAAACAGTTTGCACATAGTTTCGAATTTGCGCGTTATACCTGTATAAAAAATGTTTCATGGCTGAAATATTTTACTTATGGATTGTCAACTTGATGTTATACAATGTTTATTTTGTCATTACTTCAATATATTATTTTGATATACCTATATAAATTTTCGAAATAACCACATATACAGGGGAGGTTCTGTCAAAATTTCCAGAAAAACTTGGGTCAACTTTAAACCTGTATAGATTCTACTTCCTAGCTTCCCTGTAGTTGTATGAGTACAATCTGGAAAGCTTGTAAGGTGTACTACAACTTAACATCTGGTTCTGAAGTTTCCTGTATGAAAATTTTGATTTTATACAGGAAGGTCAGCTGGAACAGACTGTGATTACAACTCCAGTTTTAAAAATTTTTCTTGAACTGTTGGAAGTTGGAAACCTTCTCATTGTTCAAGTTTTTTTTCTACAGATGGCAGATTTGATGGTACACTTACAGAACAGATGGGTGTTTGCGACATGTGCTCATTGAAAAGGTTTTCCGGAATTGTTCATAGCGCTGCTTCAATGGTTCGGGTGTCGCGACATACCGAGCTATTGGGGCAGGGAATTTGATGACGGAGGTGTGACAAGATGCACCATCTATGTTGATGTGCCCGCTGGTCCGTCATATATTGGATGGGATCCTTTCTCCATCCGGGTGAAAGGGGTTCAGTTGGAAGACACGTGGTGTTTTGCTGCGAGTGTTGCTATTGCAAGGTTTTGCAAGCTTCATTTTTGTCATTTGGCGGGCACCCCTTTGCGCTCTTTCCAGACAGTGGTAGAGCTAGTGAGGAGTGGGAAAGTCGAATGAGTGCATATTATGGCATTCATGGAGAGGTACCCAAGATAATCTTGGCATTATATGCAGCATCATTGTGCCAAGTGAGCGTTACACAACATATTGGCATTGAAGGGTTGCTGGATGATCTGAAGCAAGCTTTGAATCGAGGAGATCATTTTGAGTTGGCCAATGACTCACTTAGAGCCATGATTGCTCCTCTCAACCGACATTTAAACGTTAGGGAGAATGAGTGGCACCGAGCTGTTCAGGACCTATCGAAAGCTCGCCAGGAAGCGCAATGTGCAGAAAGCGCATTGGAGGTGAGTCAACTTGAGGTACAGCTGCTGGATGATCAGTTGGGTACGGTAACTCAAGAACAGGATCAATCCAGGGAGGATACTCATAATTGGAAGCCAATTGCGAGCATGCACGAAAAGAATTGGAAGACTATAAGATGTTTCTTCTACAGGTTGATGTGCAGTCATTAGTTGCCGCGACATCATCGGTGGCGGGTGAGGTAGCAACTCTTGCTCCAGCACCCGCACCTGTGGCACCAATGTCTGGGCATGAAGAGGAAGAAGAAGATCCTGAGGAATACGAGTATGTCGAATAGGATGTATCAGAGTAGGATGGGGAAGAACTCCTGCCATCACGGGACAACATGTAGTTTAGTAGTTGCTCGTGTTTATTTTGTGGCCATGTTTGTGTCATATTATAAAAAAGTAGTTTGTATGTATAAGATGACAAGGTGTGTATGATGTCTCATGGGGACCAAGTATGGTAGAGATGCACTTCCGTAGAGGGAGTCCGTCATTTTGGAGTTCACTACTGTCAACTTGGTCATGAGATAATATATCTTGTATAAAGTTTGTACTTTATCAATATATGTGAATGTTATGCACTTATTCCCTTGTCAATATTCGCACTACTGTAATATGAAATAGATGAAGGAAAAGCAAACATGTGCTGATTTTAAATCATATGGATGCAGAATGGTGCGTACACGTTCAACGCCTGAAATGGGAGGTTCAACTCGTGGTCGTGAGGATGAATCTCCGACCCAGGAGCCAGCTGCGACATCGCAGCAACAAGTTCCCCCACCTCCACCTCCTGAACTTCCGAGGAGTCTAGCGGAGGTTGTCGCCGCAGTGCTTGTCTCGCGCAACGAGCAAACCTAGTTGTTGCGACCTTGGTTCAACATTCATCCTGTCAAGGGGGGCGACCAGTTGCGGGTCCACGACAGCCCTCTCCAAGTTCATAATCCGACTTCATGTGAATGCACCCGCCGGTCTTCATGTAGGCCGATGAGCCGTTGGAGGCAGACATCTAGCTCCGCTCCATCGAAGGAAAGTTCAGTTTGCTGCGGATGAGTGAACAACAGAAGACCCTGTTCGTGGCACAGCAGTTGCAGGGTTCTGCTAGGGCATGGTGGGCGAATTATCTCGCCGCACGACCAACAGGCTATGTCGTGTGCAAGGAGGAGTTCCAGGAGGCGTTCCGCGCCTATCATATACCTCCCAGGATCATAAGGAGGAAGCTTCAAGAGTTCTTGGAGCTGAAGCAAGGAGGAAGGAGTGCTTGCGAGTACTCCAAGGCATTCAACCACTTGCCCAGTATGCTCAGGACCAAGTGAGTACTAAAGATCGGAAGCATGAATGCTTCTATCGGGGTTTGAACCCCAAGATGAAGGACAATCTTGCCTTGTTCGATAGCTTCAACAACATTGTCAACTCTGTGATCGTACAGGAGGATGCTACTAGGGAGCTGCTCTCTGACAAGAAGAAAAGGAGTGCTTTGCAGAGCAGCAGAGGTGGTCCTCCTCAGAAGTATCGAACTGTGTATCGATCACCATCCAGCCTGAGGTGGCAGCCGCCATCGCGACCACCGATGTTTCTTGGTCGCAGTTCAACAACACCAGCTTCCGTCCAGAGCAGCAGAGCAGGAGATGATTCCACGTGCACTTCCACCTTCACCGTGTGCACCGGGATTCCATCCTCCCTTCCCTACTGGTCAGACCCCGTACACGTGTTTCACGTGTGGTCGTACGGGCACTTCGCAAGGACTGCCCGCAGAGCGAAGGACAGTCTTCATACCAGGGGGCAAACCAGTCCCGCAACAAGCCCAAGAAGCCAGTGAACAGAACCGGCAACATCCACCACCTCACCATCGAGGACGTTCTGGAAGGCACACCTGTACTCATGGGTACGTTCTCTCTCATTGGTCATCCCATAGTCATCCTCTTTGACTCTGGTGCTTCCCACAACTTTATTAGCAAGTCCTATGTCATTCAATATCAGTTGCCTATCATTTCCACAAAATCCCATATATGATTTGTTCTCCGGGTGGGAGAGTAGTGGCAAATGAGATGGTCCATAGGGTACCTCTTAATCTGGGCGGGAACGTATACCCTACCTCTCTTATATTACTGGAGCATCAGAAGTTAGATGTCATCTTAGGGGGTGGCATGGTTGCAACACAATGGTGCTATTATCGACATCATTCCTCGGAGGATATATCCGAATTCTCCACTCCACCCTCCCCAAGCTCTCGCTCTTGTGAATAATATCCAAGTGACTCCAACTACTTACAACACTGAGGCCTGTAATCTTGAGGACATTCCAGTGGTATTTGAGTATCTGAACGTATTTCCCGAAGATCTTCCTATATGCCACCACAAAGAGATGTCGAGCTTAAGATTGAACTTGTACAGGGAATAGTGCCGATCTCGAGGAAGCCGTATAAGATGGCACCTAAGGAACTTGTGAAACTGAAAGGGCAGCTGAAGGAACTTATGGACAAGGGTTTCATCTGTCCAAGTTCATCACCTTGGGGCTCTTTTGCATTGTTCGTGGAGAAGAAGTATAAGACGTTGAGACTATTTGTGGACTATCGTCCACTCAATGCTGTCACGATCAAGAATTAGTATCCACTACCACGCATTGATATTCTATTCGATCAATTGGTGGGTGATAAGGTATTTTCAAATATGGATATTCATTCTAGATATCATCAGATCAGGATTTAACCTGAAGATATACCTAAAACGGCATTCTCGATGAGGTATGGATTCTATGAGTACCTTGTCATGTCCTTTGGATTGACCAATGCACCGGCTCATTTCATGTATCTCATGAATTCGGTGTTCATGCCGGAATTGGACAAGTTTGTCGTGGTCTTCATTGACGACATCCTTGTGTATTTGAAATCCGAAGAAGAACATGCTCAACATTTGCGCATCGTGCTTCAACGATTGCGAGACCACAAGTTGTATGCAAAGTTCAGCAAATGTGAGTTCTGGATCAGCCAAGTGCCATTTTTAGGGCACATCATCTCTGTTAAGGGGATAGCAGTTGATCAAAGCAAGATTAAGCATGTACTCAAATGGGAGTCTCCAAAGTTTGTACATGAAGTTCGAAGCTTCCTGGGTTTAGCAGGATATTACCGGAGGTTCATTCCAAGTTTTTCCAAAATAGCTAAACCAATGACGGAACTTCTGAAGAAAGGGAAGAAGTATGTATGGATGAAGGAATATGAGGAAGCTTTTCAAGCATTAGTGAAACACCTCACAACAACGTCGGTATTAGCCCACCCAAACACAACCAAGTCATTTGATGTTTATTATGATGCATCTGGGATTGGTTTGGGTTATTTATTAATGCAAGACAGGATGGTGATCGCTTATGGATCACGGCAGCTTCAGAACAATGAGCAGCATTATCCGACTCATGGTCTTAAGCTCGCTGCTGTGGTACTTGCTTTGAAGATGTGGAGACACTATCGATTGGGCAACCTAATGCATCTCTACACCGATCACAAAATCTTGAAGTACATCTTCACCCAGAAGGACTTGAATATGCGACAGCAAAGATGGTTGGAATTGATCAAAGACTATGAGATTGAGATCCACTACCATCCTGGCAAGGCGAATGTAGTTGCAGATGCGTTGAGTCGCAAGTCCCTTGTCAATAATCTTTCCATCAACTTGATAGAAAAAGAAGAGCCGAGTCTCTACTTGGTTACATATGGGGCACTCTACAATCTAGCTCTCATTCCTACCATAAGGGAAGATATTGTAGAGGCTCAGAGGAAAGACAAGGGCATGTCGCACATTCGCCGAAGAATGAAGAAGGGGGAGATGAAGTGTTTTTGATGTGACAATGACGGTACAATCTGGTTCAAGGACCGCATCATGGTGCCCTCTAATATGGAACTTCAGAAGAAGATATCGGATGAAGCTCATTTGTCCAAGTATTCTATTCATCCAGGAAGTAACAAAATGTACCTGGACTTGAAGAGGAAATTCTGGTGGTCCCGGATGAAGCGTGAAATAGCAAAGTATATATCAGAATGCGATACATGTCAGCGAGTGAAAGCCAATCATTTGAGGACCGCCAGATAGCTACAACCTTTAAGCATACCGGCCTCGAAATGGGAGGACATCAGCATGTACTTCATCGTTGGATTGCCTCTCACATTCCGTAAGCATGATTCCATTTGGTTGATAGTTGATCGATTGACCAAGTCAGCTCATTTTATACCCGTCAATATCAACTACCATGCACCAAAGTACACAGAGTTGTATATTGCTAGAATCATGTGCTTACATGTAGTACCCTGCACCATTATCTCAGATCGTGTAGCCGTATTCGTTGCTCGATTTTGGGAGCAGCTCCACGCATCGTTGGGTACTAAGTTGATTTGAAGCTCAGCTTACCATCCTCATACTGATGGTCAAACGGAGCGAGTAAACCAAGTGCTAGAAGATATGCTCCGCGCCTGTGCCATCCACCATGGTAAGAGTTTGGATGATCACCTACCATTGGCAGAGTTTTCATACAACAATGGTTATCAAGCTAGCATCCATATGGCACCATATGAAGCTCTTTATGGCCAGAAGTGCCGCACACCTTTGAACTAGTGTGAATCCGGTGAACGAGTGATATATGGTATCGACTTGGTGAATGAAGCTGAAGAACGAGTACGAGTTATTCAAGCCAACCTCAAGGCTGCTCAGTCTCGTCAGAAAAGCTATGCGGACAAACGACGTCGACCCCTTCACTACGATGTCAGAGATCACATTTATCTTCGTGTATCCCCAATGAAAGGGATTCATCGCTTTGGAGTAAAAGGGAAGCTAGCTCCACGTTTCATTTGGTCGTTCACAATAATTGAACAATGTGGACTGGTGGCCTATCGACTAGATCTACCAGCATTGCTTCCAGGGGTCCACAATGTGTTTCACATTTCGCAGTTGTGGAAATGTCTCGAGGCCCCAGCTGACGTCCGTATGGAGGATTTGGAAGCTCTCCAACCAGATCTTACTTACTCTGAGCATCCAACCTAGATAATCAATGAGAAGACTCGTACCACAAGAAACCGCACCTTGCATTTCTACAAGGTCTTGTGGGGAAACCACACCGCTGAAGAAGCAACGTGGGAAAGCGAGGAATACCTCGGAACAAACTATCCGGATTTGTTAGCGGCATATGTTAATTAGATCTTTTCCTTTTATCCTTCCTATTGTAATCTTGGGACGAGATTCTTTTAAGGGGGGAGGAATGTAAAATCCCAGTTTTTCCTTAATATGAAGTTCAGTTACCAGTTTGTTTTCAACCATAGTAAAGATCAATTATGGTTATACACATAAATTGATCTCATCAAAAATAATTCTTTTACTCATGTTAAATGTTATTGACATGGGGTTTGGACTTCACCAATGACCCTAGGATAGTTCAAATGACCTCCATGCAAATTTTGGATTTTATTGATTGGATTTTTGCTAGGGCAAAACACTATGCAGTACTAAATAAATTCAATTAATTTGAATATAGCACTGTACATTTAGGCCATGTCAAAATATTCAAATCTGAGGCTATACATTTTTCCATGGCCTCATAATATTCCAAATAGCCTTCCTACCAAGTTTCTAGAATTGTGAATTCCAGTTGCTGTTTTATTTGAGACGCTTAGCAAATTCAAGCCATAATTAGGTTCAAAGTGTGAATTCTGTTCAAAATTATTTGAACACAAAATTTGAACACACCATCATCATCAGCATGACTTTCTTGATTTATCCATGAAGTTTCATAATTTTTGAAGCTCCTTTGCTATTTAATTCAGGGACGCCATTGAATTTCATTCAAATTCAAATTCAAATTTGAAATTCAATTGAAACTTGATGAATTTGAAGTTTCGATTCCAGAATAAAATTCCAGATATTTAGTTGAGCCTATCCACAAATTGGAATGAATTTTGGACAAGTATTGGTGGGTGAATTCAGTGTACAGAGAAGATAAGCTTGGAGAGGGAGGTGGGACCCACAGGTCAGTGGGACAAATTTGCCCCTGTTCTTTCCAGGGCGCCACCTCCCGGCATGCAGCTGCCACAGAGCTGCTTGCCTTGTTGCTTGGAGTCCAGCTGCCTCCAGCTCATCCCCAGGCTCCTCCTTATCACCTCCTCAGCCCCCAAGTTGAGTTCTTCCTCCCCATTCCATCCCTGGCGCACAAAGTTCACTCCCGGCGAGTCCCCCCCCCCTGAAATCCACTAAGGAGCAACGGTATAGCTCCAGTTTCTTCACTCTAGGTTATTCTCCAACCTCTTGCGCAGCTCCTTGATCATTCTCCTTCACAATTCGAGGCTCCCCATCGACGGGCTCAATGATACTCGGGCCACCGGCGAACTCCTCTGTTCTGCCGCCTCTGCTGCTCTGTGGAACTGTAGCTACGGCCACTAGAAAGCTTCTATCCTTTAAGGAAAAATGTATGCAATCATGTCAAGTTCATGCTCGCAAAGTTTCAGCTTTTTTCACAGCTTGTACCTCGGGTTTTCCTCGAAGAACCGACGCTTAGTTCTTTTGCATGCCGTGGTTCTTCACCCAAATTCCGGTTGCACGTGCAATAATTCTTCGGTTTGCTTAGCAAGTAGGTTATACTCATTCTCTCGCACACCCTTTCCAAAAAGGCCCAAAAGTTATCGACCACACGCATAGAAATAAGAGTTCTTGTGGTCGCCGGTTGAAAATCCGCGGGTCACCGTCGAACTTGTCCTTGCAGCCATTTCCACCTCAATAGGAGTTCATTTTGGTCATCCTCATGATCCTAGGGTGCTTCCCGATCATGTACCGAGTGATTTACCCTTGCCGAGGCAAATTCGTGTTGGCCGGAACCCTAACCACCGCCACCGCCATCGAGACCTCATCTCCAGCCATCAATCGCCATCGGGAACCTTACCATCGTGTTCTACGTCGGATTTTAGGTGGGGGCGGTGAGTTTGTAGGGCCACCGTGCCCTAAAACGGGCTGCGGCGAGGGTCCGCCGGTGCGAGGTTGAGGACGACTCGGGGGGGGGGGGGGGGGGGGGGGGTTCGTCAGTCTAACCAGCGCGCGCCGGATCTTGTGCGTTCCGAGGATCACGTGCGGCTACACAGGTTGAATCTGTGGCCCCTGTGCGGCTTCAACCCGATTGGCCCATTTCAAATATGTGGGCCCAACCCTTTATTCAAATGTTTTCCAATTGGAATTTTATTCCAGATTTTGCCCCAACTTGGAAAATCCATAACTGCTAGTAGAATTGTCCAAAAATTCCCAAATAAAATTTTTTAGATCCAGCATGAAGAATAATTGCTATTGGTGCACATGGCTTTGTATGAAATTCTATAGAAATTTCTCCATAATTTAAATAAAAAATTCTTATAGAATTTATTCGTATAGTTCTGCTCTTTGGAAAATTACCAAAATTTTCCATAACCTTAATTCGAATAGCCTTGAACTCCAGTAAACATTTTAGTTTCATTAGACTTCATTTACATAGTATGGTCACCTGTGTATTCTCTATGCACATAGAAATAGCCAAATTCATTTAAAAATTGTAAATAAAATTGTCCGACTTCTAAATTCAATATCTCACAGTAGAATGCTTAGAAAATTGTGAAACAAATTATCCTAGAACCAGTGAGACCCCCTCTATATGGTACAACCACTGGTAGCCATGATAGATCTCCAAAATTTCAACCAAAATTTAGAGAAGTTATTGCTTACCATAATTTTTAGTGACAACAATCTTCCTTGATCATCTCCTGTTCTTTGCAAGAGTCTCCATTTTAGTCCCTAATATCTACCATAAAAGTCCCAAGGCCAAATAAGATCCTTTTTTGTTTTGATCACATGGTATTAGCTTGTGACCTTAAGCATGTTAATTATTTTCAAAGTCATTCAAATATGGTATACGCATAACGTGTAGTAACTGAAGTCAAGGAGCAGCCGGAAGCTTTTGAAGTCCTGCTGCCGGAGACTAATATAGACTAAGACTCGCATTAAGGCAAGCCCCGGTTTGCATTTAAGTTCCTTACAGTGTCTTTGCAGTTTTCATTCACCTTACGTCTTCAGATGTTTGTGCATTATGTTTAAGGTGTTTGACATCCACTTACATGACCAAATAAACCAGGGAGTGGTTAGAATAGCTCACAGACTCGTGTAGTAACTACCATGCTTATATTCATAGGAATCCGGTAGAATTCGAGTAGTTGGAATTTACTCGCGAGATAGGATTTCATCACACGGTATGGATTGGATCACGAAATGGTTTATGAATATGAAATTGAGATCGAGCAGCAGGTAGGATGCAGCGAGACGTGGTCTCACGTGCGTAGCCCTGCTTGTGTCGATTGAGGACCGATTCTTGTGCGACCCTACTGGACAAGCTTGAATTGTACCGGTGACATACTAGAGAAATGGGCTCCAGCAAACTGATGTATCTTGATACTTGTTTGTCGAGGCATACCGTTCCGTTTTATAGGCGTAGGTTGAAGGCAGCAAGGTGTAAATCAACTGGTGGGCATGTCAGAGTACGCCCCACGTAGAGACCTCCTGCTCGTGACGGATCGACCGGTTCAGCATTCGAGTGTTTGGTGAAAGGTTGCCATATGTGACTAGTACCGAAGTGCTATGTAGGTACTGCCGTAAGTACTTGTTGGCATTTCCGAAAGTGCGTATCTGTCGTGTTAACCGGGTGTGTCCTGATTGCAATCACCGTCCCTCGCGGTAATAGAGTACCACTTGTTCACCGTGTCATGACATAGTAAATATTGAAGAAGTCAGGAGAATACGATGTATTGAATTATAATTGTTTTGCAATCTTGTATGGCTTAGAGATAGCACAATTAAAAGTTTACAGTTTCTCCATACTTTACCTATAATAGCATTATGTGCTTTGGGCATGTCATATCATCGGCTAAGCGTTTCTTGTTTGATTGTGGAGTCTATGATGTGTCGTTCCTGAAGAATGTCATGTGCTACTTAAAACATGACTATAAGGTTCCACTTGTAGGCGTGTCCTTTATGCTATTCCTTACCCATGCTTAGCATTAACTCCTGCATATGTCTAGTGAGACGGGTTAGTCTTGCTGCCCCTTATGCTCACGTTTGCAATTAACAAGTTTTTGCATATTATACGACTGATGACGGGTTCAATGACGAGGTTGCACCCCCTCCAGGGTTTACAGCTGAGTGGGAATCCTGCACGCCGCCGTAAGTTGGGTGTTGCCAATGCGAAGCATCCAGGGCATGGATGACTTTGCTTTTGCATAGCTAGTGCTGAGAGTGTAGCTATGATGTATAGTTATATTTCCTTTTTGTTTAGTATTGTAAAACTTCCACTGTGTTTATAAATAAAGACTTGGTACTGTATTTTATTCTCGTTCTTTTCTTGCATACTGTTGGGTGTCGCATCGAACGACACCACCCAATGAGATCCTTAGATGTCGGGTTTTCGGTCCCACAAGAATATCAAATTAAAGTGGTGAAAATGTCCAAATTGTAGAACCTATTGCAAAAAAAAGAACAATTTCTGTATGACTAGGAACTGAACATAACTCACTATAGAAAAATCCAATAGGTTCATATGATACCATTCTGGAATACTTGCCAGATATGTGTTAACTTTTTAATTCAAAGCTTTATCAAATTATGTTATTATCTATGTGTTAAAATGTGGCCAAATCAACAATATACAAAGGAGGTGCTCTCAAAATTTCACAGAAAATGTGTTAACTTTGTCAACTTTAAAAATTCGTATCTCTCAAACCAGAAATTCTATGAAGTCAAATAAATACTTTTTATTGTGAGACCTATGTGTGCTGAATACATTGGCTATAATGATAAGAGTTTTAAATTTTTCCAAAACTTCCATCTCATCAAGTTCTGAGCTCCTGCAAGGTCCGATGATAGGTCTGACTTCTTTCTCTAGGTCCGACTTATTTTGGTTAGGTCTAACTTGTTGTGGCTTGGTTCAACTAAGTATTGGTAAGCTCCGATGCTAGGCCTGACTAGCTTTGGTAAGCTCCGACGCTAGGTCCTGCTAGCTTTGGTAAGCTTCGTCTCAAGGTCCGGATAGCTTTGGCAAGGTCCGGTACAAGATTGCAATGGTTCTGCTTTTAACTTGCAATATTTCGAACTTGCTTTTTGCAGTTCCAAATCGCGTGCAAGGGGTGCATGGACGTGGCAACATAGTGCCAAATCGTGATTAAGAGAAGTGGATGTAAAGATTGCTCGGAAAGGTCCAACCGACTAGGTTATGGACTCAGGCTACGGCTGAGTCGTGTTTGACTTAAATATGGAAAGAATGGAGTTGATTATGATAGGTTTTCGTGTGGGTCACGAAGTTGAGTTATTTTAGGAATGTGGGATACATTCTTAAGATGTTTGGAAGTCTTAATATTGCATCTATGTGCATATATAAGAGTCTTGAATAGTTATGGAATGTTTCGGTGGAAACTGAGTAGGATACGAGTCCCAGTTTTGTTTGGGTTGGCCTCATGGCTGGTTATATAAGCAAGGGAGGACAGAGCTCGTGGTGCATGAATTTTGGGCTATCCCTCTTGTTTTCTATTGAATAAAGATCGTAGTTTAAAGGAACTTTTGTGCCTCGTTCGTCCGACTTATTTGAGACAAGTTTTTCTTGTCGAGTTCCTGCACAGCACTACCTTGCTTCGGTGGTTTTATCATAACTAGAGTTTTACAAATCCAATTGACATGATTTATTTCGGGTTGTCTTCACAACTAGATTATCTATCATCCTTGGAAACTTCACAGCAGTTGTATTTGTGGTTTCTGATCTACATGTGTTTCTTTGCAGTGTTGCAGATCTGTTTTTACTCGGGTAGAACAGATTGACCTTTTTTTGATCTTTCGATCGTAACTTGAGTTTTTCCCGACATATTTTTGTGACTGTTGTGACGCCTTTGTGAATTGATTCTCCACAATCTATACTTGTTTCGTCACAATTAATCACGTTTAGATTAGTCGCACGCACGATTTCTTTAACTAATCATTTTTTGCCGAGGGGTTTTCGTTGCTTCTGCTGAAAAAGTTGTAATCCACCATTCACCCCCTCCCACCTCTGATAGTTTTTTCACGTGCTCTTCGATACTACAATTGGTATTAGAGCAACGGTGCTCTACTCTTTATAATTTGCACATGTTTTTGACTAATCATAAAGGAGAAATACTCCACAAAACCTTGTTTGTTTAGCGGTATTGATTTTCAGGTTTCGAAGGTACATATGGAAGCCTTCATCTAGGCGCAGGGCTTTACAATATGGGAAAAGGTGTACAACCTTACGAAGTTCCGCCAAAAAATCAAGTTACAGCTATAAATCTAAAAGATGTCGACAACAACAACAAGGCTCAAAATTTGATCATACAAGGATTAACTCAAAGTGACTTCGACCGTGTTGCACACCTTCGATCTGCATACAATGTGTGTGTCGGTACCCTGGGAACCGTACACGCCTTGAGATTACAAAGATCTCAAGGGAATGTCATCTACTTGATTTGAAGACCTTCGGAGGCCCACATGTCAAACATAACCAGACCCGCTTCTCCAACATGGTTATTCCCAGGGTCGCCACGTGTACTATTAAACCGGAGCTACCGCCCACAAGGGGGAAGCTCCGGGCTATGTACCGAAATGGCACCCCCGGACTTAACCCCAGAATGAGGGAACCTCCGGAACTGACACGTGTCAGGTAGCTCCGGACCTATCTGTTTCCCACAGTATGCTCTGGAGCTGCCACGTGTCCAATCGTCGGATCTTCAGCCTCTAACCTCCGGAAGACTCCCCAACAGTTTCGGATCTTGCAAGGAGAATCAAGGACTTCAAGACCCGATTAAGTGTCATTGATACTATATTAATGACACATGATCGAACGACCTTAATTACCAGTAACGGTGCTGTCAAAGCCCATAACTCGGTCATTAAGGGTAATTAATCGTGTTGAATGTGTATCAATATCAATAACCGCCAGGGCCACATGTCGGGCCAGGCTAACTTGTAACGGCCTACCCTTGTACTATAAAAGGACAGGCCAACGATACATAGGGGACACTCGCTGGAGACACTGACTCTACATTCTCAACTGACGTTGAGCTCATACATCCAATACAACACCAACACACCCCGCGGAGTAGGATATTACGCTCAGGCGGCCCGAACCACGTAAATCTTCGTGTCTCTTGTGTCACTTAACACTTCACCTTCTTGAATCTCCGCGCGCCCACACCGAACCTCAAACTCCTCTAACACTTTAGCAGTGTCGGGAGATCTCACAGATCAAAACCACTGACAGTTGGCACGCCAGGTAGGGGCGCCTGAGATTTCAAGAATGGTGAACTCAGCTGCTGGACATCCAACGGTCATCCCGCTGTTCAAGCTGTTGGGGGCAATCCCTCCAATATGCAGCCACCAGCAGGAACCACGGTTCCAGCAGGAGTCACACTTCCGCCACTGCCGCCTCCACCAGCAAATCAAGTTGGGCAGCGCGATGGTGCACTGGCGTCAATCACTGCGTCGGCGAATCTTGACAACCCAGAACACGCGCTTCATGCAGCACGTGCTCTTCTTCAGCGCCCACCACCTCCAGAAGCATCCCGGGATGCAATGGAGCAGTGGAGGGCCGATGCAGAACACTTGGTTGCAGCAGCAGCCGACCGCATCAGCAACCAGGGTCCTCCTCCTTCAGGACGGGCCCCGTCGCAGCGACGGACCTTGTCTGGCAGACTTGTTCCGCACGTTTCCAACAACATGAGACGTGCTGCGTCATAGCAGGTGACGTCGTTGCCCTCCGGGGCATGACGCACTCACACCGTATCAAGGCTTTCAACTCATGACCTCCGGGCAGAGCTTGATCGCCGATATCGCCAACAAGACGGCCGAGTCCATATTGAGCGTGCTCGTGAAAGACGAGAAGCTCAAGACATTCCTGCTCCTGAAGGAGTAGGAGGAGGTTGTTCAGCCCTGGCCATGCATCTGTGTATGGTCAGGTGGCCACAGAAGTTCCGGCCTCACCTGCCGGAGAAGTTCGACGGGACCGTTAATCCTGTCGAATTTCTTCCGATTTACTCTACTGCTATCTTGGTAGCTGGAGGAAATGAGGCCATAATGGCCAATTATTTCCCAGTGGCTTTAACTGGGACTGCCAGGTCCTGGTTTATCAGCCTTCCACCCAACTCCATCAGCAGTTGGAAGGAGTTGTGCCGGCAGTTCAACGCCAACTTCGGGAGTTCTTACACCCGACCAGGCACTGAACTGGACCTTTTTGCATTTGTGCAAAAAGGAGGAGAATCCCTGCGATCATTCATCCAGAGATTCTCTCAGGTACGAAACACTATCCCTTCTATCTCTAGCGCCTCTATCATCATGGCATTTAGACAGGGAGTGTGGGATAATAAGATGTCTAAGAAACTGGCGATCAAGGAGATCACAAGTGTCACGGAACTCTTCAGCTTGGCTAACAAATGTGCCAGAGCTGCGGAGGGCCGTGAAATGCACTCCAAACCAACTCTGGAGGATCACAAGAAATCCTCCAAAGGAGAAGCCACTAGCTCCGGGAGTGGCAAGAAGAAGAAGAATACCAACGACAAGAAGAAGCCGTCGGTCGGTGCATCCAATGCTACAGCTGCTGCAGCTCCGGGTGTCCGGGGGCCACGCCCCGAGAAGCGACCTCGACTGTCTTCTGAAGACGGTGGCAAACCCAAAGTGTGGTGTCCAATTCACAAAACGGACAGCCACAGTTTGGAAGACTGCCGGGAGGTCCAAAACCTTGCCTAGCGCTACAACAAGCGCTGGGAAGAAGCTCCTTTCCGTCAAAGGGAAGGAAAACAAAAAGTTGACAAAGCTCCGGCTGAAGAGGAGTTAGGTTTTCAGGATCCCAAAAAGGTCCCGAAGACCGTTTACACCTCCGTCGATGACAATTCTGACATCTCTGACAACGAGCGTCGGAATACCATGAACACCATTTTTGGTGGATCATTGGACATCACCTCCCGCCGCGTCGTCAAGACTATGCGTCGGGACATGGCTGCTGTAGCTCCTACAGCTAGGGCGGAGCCTCATCGAAAGTGGATGGACACAGCCATCACTTTGATGCTTCGGACTGCCCTCGAAGCATGGTTAGAGCAGGTCAGCTACCTTTTATGGAATCTCCTACCATCAATAACATCTAGCTCCACCATGTCATGGTACACGGAGGATCGGGGCTCAACCTCATAAGCTTCGAAGCTTTTACCAAGCTTCAGCTCCGACATTCAGATCTCCACGCCTCCCGACCTTTCTCCGGAGTAGGTCCGGGAGCCATTACCCCACTCGGTGCTATTACCCTCCCCGTTACCTTCGGGGCCCGGGAGAAGTATCGCACCGAGAAGTTGGTCTTTGACGTTGCTCAGATCAACTTACCCTTCAATTCCATCTTGGGAAGACCTGCCTTGTACAAATTCATGGCAGCTGCTCATTATGGATACCTGGTGTTGAATATGCCAACACCAGTAGGTGTTCTCCGGATCCGTGGAGATCGCACTGCCAGAGTAACTACTCTGGAAGAACTCCATGCGCTTACTATGGCGCAAGAGGAGGACTCCAGACAGGAGCAAGCTCCAAAACCCCCGAGCATTCGTCAACGAGGCTCGACTTCTGCACCTCGTGTGCAGCCAAGCGGCGACACCGACATTCCCGTCAAAGTTGTCCAAATTGGTTCTGATGCCGCTCAGACTACCCGTATATCGGGGGGATTGAACGACAAATAGGAACTCGCGCTCATCGCTTTCCTCCGGGCTAATATCGACGTGTTTGCCTGGCAACCGTCACAAATGCCTGGGATCCCCAGGGAAGTGATTGAGCAGAATCTGAAGATCTACCCCGACGCCCGTCCTGTGCATCAGAAGACTTGGAAGCAATCTGTGGAGTGACATAACTTCATTCGACAAGAAGTGAAGAAGTTGCTCAAAGCTGGATTCATCCGAGAAGTCTTCCATCCAAAATGGCTGGCAAACCCAGTCGTTGTGCCCAACGCCGGCGGGAATCTTCGGATGTGTATCGACTACACAACACTAAATAAGGCATGTCCAAAAGATCCATTCCCACTACCTAGAATAGATCAGATAGTGGATTCCACCCCTGGGTGTGAATTACTGTGTTTCCTAGACGCATATTCTGGGTATCATCGAATTAGAATGTCTAGGTAAGATGAAGAGCATACCTCCTTCATCACAGTAGATGTATTGTACTGCTATACAGCCATGCCATTTGGTCTCAAGAATGCAGCTTCAACCTTTGTACAAGCTATGTACAACACTTTTGAAGAACTCATTTGAGACATAGTGGAAGTGTACGTCGACGACATCGTGGTCAAGGTCAAGAACAAGGAGTCACTTCTTGACACCTTGCAAGCTGTCTTCGACAAGCTGCGGGTCACCCCCACAAAGCTAAACCCAGACAAGTGTGTCTTCGGGGTTAGCTCCGGAAAACTTCTTGGTTTCCTAGTAAGTCACTGGGGCATAGAAGCTAATCCGGCGTAGATCAAAGCCATTGAAGACATGCGGCCACCAGCCCGCATCAAAGATGTCCAAAAGCTAACTGGATGTCTAGCAGCCCTCAGCCGGTTCATTTCAAGACTAGCGAAACGGGAACTCCCCTTCTTCAAGTTATTGAGGAAGTCCGGACCATTCCAATGGTCTGAAGAAGAAGAAAAGGCGTTCCAGGAGCTAAAACAGTTCCTCACCACCCTACCAACCCTGGTAGCTCCGAACCCTGGTGAGCCTTTGTTGCTTTACATTTTAGCCACTGACGAAGTCGTCAGTATGGTCCTGGTTGCGGAGAGACCCGAACTACTTCATACTCATGAGTCCAGACCCCTTCGGGAGGGTCCGAAGGTTCCTGAAAGCGAGTCTGGGTCCCAGCTCCCAAACTTGATTCCACAAGAAGTTACTTCAGAAGACCCAGAGCCCTCCGGGAGAGTCCAGGTTGCTTCTGAAGAAGCTCCGGGTTCCTCCAGCAAGGACCCGGAGGTCCCCGAAGAAAATCCGGATCCCTCCGGGAGGATCCGGGTTAGTGAAGAGGAAGCTTCGGGCCCCTCCGGGAGGGTCCGGACCATTCAGCACCCAGTGTACTTCATCAGTAAAGTACTTCATGATGCCAAGAGTCGATACCTAGAGGTGCATAAGCTGCTCTATGCAGTTCTTATTGCCTCCAGAAAGCTTCACCATTACTTCCAAGCTCACAAAATCTCAATGGTGACTTCTTACCCACTTTGAGCAATCTTGCATAATCCCAATTCAACTTGGAATATTGCAAATTGGGCAGCGAAATAGGTCGAATTCGATCTCGAATTCATTTCAAGGCAAGCAATCAAGAGTCAAGCATTGGCAGACTTCATGGCGGAATGGACTCCCTCTCCATCAAACCTCGGGGGCCCCAGTGAGCAAAAGCCGGAACAAAAGGCTCCGGTCTTCATCGAGCCTCACTGGACCCTCTACTTCGACGACTCCATGCAAAATCAGGGGGCCGGAACTGGAATCCTTCTCCTCGCACCAACCGGGGAGAAGGTAAAATACATGGTACACCTTGACTTTAAGGCAACCAACAACATGGCGGAGTACGAAGCACTCATCTACGGACTAAAGGTAGCACTATCATACGGTGTTAAGCAGCTGCTGGTCAAGGGAGATTCACAGCTCATCATTAAGCAAGTGAAGGGTGAATGCTCCTGCAACAATCTCCAGCTAGCTGCTTACCTCCTTGAAGTCCAGAGGCTTCAGAAGGACTTCGAAGTCCTAGATCTCCACCATGTCCAGCGTGCCCACAACGCTGAAGCCGACGAACTCTCGACGAAAGCGTCAACCGGAGCTCCGGCTCCTGACGGAACTTTTGTCCGGAGGTTCTCAAAACCCACACTCAGCCTGCCGAACTGAGCGAAGGGGGCGAGATCAGCATCCCGAAGCTGACGGTCCCGATGGCCCTGTTACCATGGCAGCCATCAAGGGTCGTAGGTGCTGCTGGAAGCTCCGAGCAACCCAGCACGCAATACTCAAATGCTCAGGTTAGTTCCGATGCATGGATCTCAGAGATCCGGAACTACTTGAAAGACAACATCCTTCCTGACGATGATGTATCCGCTGACCGGATAGTCAGATTGGCTAAAAGATGCACGTTGGTAGAAGGGGATCTCTACCGGCGCAGTGCCAACGGCATCCTAATGCGATGCATCACAAGGGAAGAAGGCTGCGAGCTCCTCGCAGAAATCCATGGAGGTGAGTGTGGGAACCACGCGTCTTCCCGCACGCTGGTCAGTAAAGCCTTCCGGCATGGCTTCTATTGGCCTACAGCACTCCAATATGCAACTGAGCTGGTGAAGAAATGCAAAACATGCCAATTTCATGCAAAGCAAATTCACACACCGGCTCATCCCTTACAAATGATACCTCCTACATGGCCCTTCGCTGTGTGGGGGATGGACATCTTGGGACCTTTCCCAAGAGCCGTCGGAGGTTACAAGTTCCTGTACGTCGCCATTGACAAGTTCACCAAGTGGCCGGAAGCAACTCCAGTTGTGACAATCAACAAACAATCTTCTATCAATTTCTTGTAGTCCATTGTATGCAGATTTGGAGTCCCAAACAAAATCATCACTGGTAATGGGACCCAATTCACAAGCTCCGCATTTCAAGGATATTGCGAAGACCTCGGCATTCAAGTTTGCTACACCTCCGTAGCTCACCCAGCAAGCAATGGCCAGGCCGAGAGAGCAAATGTTGAAATCCTTAAACGACTCAAAATGCGCACCTATGAGCGCTTGAAAAAACATGGAGCCAACTGGATCGAAGAGCTTCCGCCCACTCTATGGGCCAATAGGACAACTCCAAACCGGTCAACTGGAGAGACACCCTTCTTCCTGATGTATGGAGCCGAAGCAATCCTTCCTCCGGAAATCACCTTGGGGTCATTCCGGGTCCGGACCTTCGACGAAGCCACGCAGGACCAGCTCCAGCGTGAAGACCTAGACCTCCTTGAGGAGGGAAGGTGCCAAGCAGCTGTTCGGAATACCCGATACCGCCAAGCCCTTCGGCGCTATCATCAGCGGCATGTACACAACTGACAGCTCGAGGAAGGCGATCTGGTGCTACGGAGAATACAATCCAGAGAAGGGTTAAACAAACTCTCTCCCAGCTGGGAGGGACCCTTCCGAGTGATTAAAGTATCCCGTCGCGGAAGCGTTCGCTTGGCTGCCGAGGATGGGACACCTCTCCCAAATCCTTGGAATATTGAGCACCTCCATAAGTTCTACACTTAATATCACGGAGGTGAGTCTGTAGTAACTTGATGTGTATGTTATAGAGTCATTGTACAGAGTCGGGTAGTTCCTCCGGGAGAAGAGCCGGACCTTTCCCGGAAGGTCCGCAATGTTCATGCAACACTTGTCACAGTCTCAAGACTAATAGTGTAGCTAGCTACCCTGGGTCAAACGAGAAATGAAACACGCTTAGTCTAGTTCCGTACCCTAAGAGTGTACTTGTTTCCCCTGTACCCCGGACCTATAATGAAAGACATCTTCATGTGAAACAGGCTCCACGTGCATTTATTTTGTACAGGCTCAACATTTTTTATTTTTCTCTTTCTTGTCTATAACAAAATTGTGCGAGTCTTAAGAAATTTTAGTCCGACCGGTTCATGTACAATTCGAGCTGTATTGTCAATTCGTTTGGATTCAAAAATTGTTCATGGCTCACTCGCCTGAATGCCACCAAGCCAATCTAGGGTCGGAGTGTGCTATTGGCTTAGCCTGGTCAAGCACCCTAAGTACGCCACTCTACCTACACCCCGACAGGCCGAAGTAAGGCGGGTCCAAGTACAATTGGATCTAGAAGAAAAGACAATGCATTCGGTTGTATTCAAAATCGCGTTTGACCTAAAACTCTCTTGAGAATCGTAAGCCGCGACGAAGTTATAGGCAAGCAACGAATTTTACTATATTTCTTAGCTTCAGTGTGCAGGAAAAATAAAAAATCCACGTTCATGGAGAAAAGCCGGAGCTAACAAGGCTCTGACTCCCCCTAGGTGGCTTGTAATCGATGTTAAACATTGAAAACGAGCATCACCGGAGCAACCAAGCTCCAGTAAAGCTAGTGGGGCCAGCCGTCGACGCAAAATAAAAGATGGTGAGAAGACCCCACAAGCGGAGTCTGCTGCCGACAAACTACGCGTTGGTAAAGGTCACTGCCGGAGCTACTTAGCTCCGACACCACAGAGGGCTAACTATCGATGCTCTACGCGTTGATAGGGACTATTGCCGGAGCTACTAAGCTCCGACGATAGTCAATGCCGGAGCTTCTAAGCTCCGACAACCCCAGGGGGCCTTCACTATCAAAGACTTCGGACCTACACTCTACAAGTTCGAAGCAAATGAGTCTTCAACAAAACACAATATCCTCTTGGTACATGTTCACAATCAAATTGTGTACATCTACCAGGGGGCCAAATGAAGACAAAAGTGTTGAAGACAAAAAATGAAATTCACAAAAATTTGGAGATTTCATTCATCTGGAGACAAGGGATTACAAAATTGAGGAAGAAAAAGAGAGAATACAAGTGGGAGCTAAAGAGATGGTCCTAGACCCTATGGAAGAACTGGGCGACCTTCTGAGCAACCACCGACACGTTGGCTCGGGCGGCTTCACCTTCTCCTTCGACGGGACCTTCAAGCACCGGGTCCAGAGGGAATTGGGGATTCCGGCTGGTGTAGCACGTCAGCACATATTCTGTGACTTTCTTCGCCAGGGACTGCCCTTCCACCTCCAACTGATCCGTGATGACGTCACCCACCTTGGAGAGTTTGCTACCCGCCGAGCTCAACGCCTGCAACGCCAGGTCCGGCTCCGGCTCCGGATCATCTGGACGCACGGGACTGAAGCCCATCGGAGTCAGCGCGTCGTTGGCCTTGCCCAGGAACTCCCAAACCTATAGGGAGTCCGCAACCCTCAAGCCCTTCAGTTCTTCCAAGAATCTTTTGGCCGCTGCCAGTTCAGAATTCTCGCGAGCGAGGCACTCAACTTCTTTGGCATTTTGCTGAATCTTTTCAGCAACCCGCTTCTCGAGTTTTCTGAGCTCCTCCTCCTGGAGGTAGACCTTGTTCGGGCGGTCAACCAGGTCCTTCTCCCTGCCCCTTACTTTCTTCTCCTTGGCAGCGGTGGCACACTCTTGCTCGTAGAGTTCCTGCCCTCGCACCCAGGCCTTCTCCTCCTCCTCAAGGCAACGCTCCTCCAACTTCTTGGTACATTCCTCGAGACCCTTGTCAACCAGAGCCACCTTTTCGGCGAGCTCCTCCTCCCTCCTCAATACGTCATCCCGCAGCTCTAGGAGTTTTTGATCTTCATCTTCGAGCCTCTTCTCCCTCTCCTCAAGTGCCTCCCAACGCTTGATGAGAGTAGTGTTAATGGCTTCCAGCCTTTCTTGGCGTTCATCAGCCGCACTATTAGCTGCCTTGGTCTGCTCGTAAATGGCCCGGGATTGAGCGTCGAGGGCGCGAGTCAAGCTCTCCCTGTCATCCAATAATTTGCCCCAGTGTTCCAGGCAGACCTTCTCCTGCTTGATCCATTCTTTGTCATCTGCCAGCCTCGACTGCGCCAGCTTGGTCTCGAAGTAGAGCCGATTACGCCACCTCCTAAGGGTTTGGCGCTCCTCTTAAAGATCCTTGCTGTCGTGGAAGAATGCCAGCTGAACTTGACGCAGACTGGAGCAGGCGTTGTCAATAGACAATGACAACGGGATAGGATCCGGACCTGCTGGGGTCTCCTCCGCTGGTTCCAGCGGGTTTTCAGTTACTAAAATTGGGTCCCACTCCACAAGAGTGGTCCCCTTAGCCTCCACGGCACTAGGGCCGTCCTCCAGGATGGCCTCAATCGCCATCAAGGAGGGTCCTGCTGATGAGGTTCCGACCTCCGGAAGTGGATCCGAAGGACCAGCCGCCAGATCTTCGTTCGCCCCCTCGGGCAGGGGGCCAGCGACTTCATCAGGGCACTCCGGCTCAGCCGTGGGTACCTCCGGCATCGTCACTCCCGGAGCTGGAGCTGCTTCTAGCTCCGGCCTGGGCACCACCTCTTCTGGGGGCTTGAGCGCTGACGCCTTCGCAACGACCGGCTCAGGCGCCTGAAGATCTTCAACAACAGCCGACCCTGCGGCCGGAGCTTCAACGGCAACCGGCTCGGGAGACGGAAGGTCTTCAACATCAACCGTTCCTGCAGCCGGAGCTCCAGCAACGACCAGCTCTGCGGCCGGTGCTTTAGAGGTAGCCGACCCAACCGCCAGGACTTCCTCAACATCTGGCGCGCACGCCGAGACTTTAACAATTTCCGGCTCTAGGGCCGGAATTATTACTTCCTCCGGCTCAACAGCCGAAGCTTCCATCATCTCAGCACCCAAACCCGTAGCTTCAACCTCCGGGGCAGGTGCCGCTGGTGCATCTTCTCTCCCGTGGTCCGGCGCTACCACGGGAGCCTCGGGGGATGATTCGAGGTCCATGACCACGACAGCTGGCGCTAGAGCTGCCGCAGCTTCAGCCACCACTTGGGGCGGCACCAGGATAGGAGCAGAGGCTTCCGCCCTCACAGCTTCAGCTGTTGTGGCTGAGGGTGGAGCCTCACTCCTCTCCTTGGGAACGCTGCAGGTGAAGGATGAAGAAACTTAAAAAACAGTTACTACAATAAATCAAATATATGAGATAAAGATTAAAAATTACCTCAGGAGGCTTCCGCACCAGCTTGCGTGGAACCTCTTTCTCGGGCATTCTAGGCTAATCATAGCCACCGCTGGCATGGACGCTCCGGAAGGCCCCCCAGAACTCGTTGCAGCCACAGGCATTTCCTTAGTCGAGGTCTTCCTCGACTGGGAAGGACCTCCGGACCTAGAGGCCTCAACTGGCCCTAGAGCTGGAGTCGCATGCCCGGAGCTAGCACCCCGGGAAGACGCTGATGCGGGTACAGTCGCCGCAGTTGAAGAAGACCTCCCCCTCCAGGGAGATGGAGCTGACGCAGAGGTTGCAGGCCTAACGGACCTTCCGTTGGCATGCTGCAGTTTCCTCTTCTGGCTCAAGGGTTCGTCCCCTGGCTCCTTGCCCTTGCCGACGACCTCGATCCTTGGCTTCGGGGCAGGGTCGGAGCCACCTTCGGAAGCCCCAAGGATCACCACCCTGGAGGTCGATCTTCTCTCGACGACACCAAGGTCATCAAGCACCGGCATCGTCCGTCGGAGCTCCCTGTTGAACTCTACTTCCACATTCAGAGGGAGGAAGGCTGATGGTGGGGTCAAGTCATCACCCGCGATGTCGATGCCGTTCTGGAACTTCTTGAGATGTAACTCCAATGTTGCCCCCGCCATGTTGGACTTCAGTCCGGTCTCGACCCGGTCGTCGTCCATCATGCTGTTGAGGGCCCAAGCGAGTTTTTCTCTCCTCTTCAGCGGTTCCCAACTGTTGACCAGGAAGTTGCAAAATACCGCTTGAGGAGATAATCCTCCCTCCACGGACTGGCGGATCCTGGTCAGAGCAGGGTTGAAGGCATCCGACAGCACCGGAGCTTCACTCCAGACTGCAGTGTCGATGTTGGGGAGTCCTTCGGGCAGCTCCAGCTTCTCGTGCTCCTCCACCCGGATGACTATCCAGTCCTTCTTCCAGTCATCCCACTTTCCAGAGGGAAACGACCGGAGGTACTTGAATGGGCACTTCTTGCGCTTCACGAAGTAGTAGAAGCCAAGGTACTCATTACTCTATCGGTGGTATGGACGGTGAAGAAGGTCCGGAAAAGTTCAATGCAGGGGGGGATGCCCACCCACATTTCACAGAAGTGGACGAAGATAGACACGAGAAGAATGGAGTGGGGGCCAAGGTGGTACAACTGCACACCATAAAAGTCTAGCAGCATCAAGAAAAAGGAGGAAAAAGGTGGGATCAACCCCACCATGGCGTACGAAGAGAAGTACACCATCTCGCTGGCGTGCTCCTTCTCGAACGGGAGCTCTCCCCCGGCGCGGACCAGGCGGTTGAAGAAGTCCGGGGAGCATCCCATGAAGGCCCGGACCTTCTTCAAGTCGCCTTCGGTCTTCAAACGGCTCTCGCAGAGACCCAACTTCATCGCAGCACAGCAAGGCAAGAGAGGAAAAGCAAGCACAAGTTGGGAGTTCGAGCGCAAGATCAGATGAGAGGCGTAAAGAACCCCAGATGGTGCGCGCTTTCCTTCTTAAGTAAGCCCTCGCAATGCTTGGATGGAAACCGCAAGGGAGTCGAAGATACTACTAAAAAATTCCACCCAGCCGATGACAAGAGGGCCCGGGACCACCCCGACGATCAAGTCGAGGTTCTTACCCAGGCGAACGGTTGTCATCATGAGGCAGGAAGCCCGAAGGCGGCGGCCTAACAAGGCGCGCGGAACCGATACGATTTTCATATCGGGAACCGGCGACCTTCAATTGCGTGAGATCCGCACACCAAAGATCTCATTTGCCACACGCGGGATATGCTACGCGGCGAGGATTTAACTCCAAACTATCCGCCAATGGCACATCCGAAGACCTTTGAAGACTCAGTTCAAAAGTCGAAGGATGGACCCACCTCCAGCGGAATGACTTCACCCAAGGGGTCTTCCAAAGAGGTGGGCCTAGGGGGCCACTGTCGGTACCCTGGGAACTGTACACCCCTTGAGATTACAAAGATCTCAAGGGAATGTCATCTACTTGTTTTGAAGACCTTCGAAGGCCCACATGTCAGACATAACCGGACCCACTTCTCCAACATGATTATTCCCAGGGTCGCCACGTGTACAATTAAACCGGAGCTATCGCCCACAAGGGGGAAGCTTCAGGCTATGTACCGAAATGGCACCCCCGGACCTAACACCAGAACGAGGGAAGCTCCGGAACTGACACGTGTCAGGTAGCTCCGGACCTATCTGTTTCCCACAGTATGCTCCGGAGCAGCCACGTGTCCAACCGTCGGATCTTCAGCCTCTAACCTCCGAAAGACTCCCCAACGGCTCCGGATCTTCAAAGGTGAATCAAGGAATTCAAGACCCGATTAAGTGTCATTAATAATATATTAATGACACATGATCGGACAACCTTAATTACCAGTAATTGTTCTTTCAAAGCCCATAACTCGGTCATTAAGGATAATTAATCGTGTTGAATGTGTATCAATATCAATAATCGCCAGGGCCACATGTCGGGCCAGGCTAACTTGTAACGGTCTGCCCTTGTACTATAAAAGGACAGGCCGACGATACATAGGGGACACTCGCTGGAGACACTCACTCTACATTCTCAACTGACGTTGAGCTCATACATCCAATACAACACCAACACACCCCGTGGAGTAGGGTATTATGCTCAGGCGGCCCGAACCACGTAAATCTTCGTGTCTCTTGTGTCACTTAACACTTCACCTTCTTGAATCTCCGCGCGCCCACACCGAACCTCAAACTCCTCTAACACTTTAGTAGTGTCGGGAGATCTGCCGGATCAAAACCACCGACAGTGTGGAAAGCACTTTGCGACTACCATGAAGGATCCAACACGATCAAGGAGGTAAGGCAAGATATGTTCAAAAAGGAATACATGCATTTTGAGATGCAACCAGGTGAGTCCATCAATGACTTATTTGCTCGCTTTAATAAAATTCTTATCAACTTGCATAGTGTCAATGTTATTTTTTCAGATGCTGAAAATGCTAGGTAATAATTATTAAGTGCATTAGACATGTCAATTTAGGAGATGAAAGTCACATCTATTCGTGAATCTATTGTCATGAGTAGACTTACTTAGATGTTCTATATTCTAAATTGAAAACTCATGAAATTGACATAATCTAACGTGATAAGCGCAACAAGTTCTTGCATTAGTTTCTTAATGAGACATGCCTAGCTCCGGTCAATCTTCGTCTTGTGGAACACTTGCTTTGTTGTCCTCTCTAACCCTTGAAAAGATTGAAGAGTTTCTAGAGGAAAAAATTGTACTCATCTCTACTCGGTCCTCAAAAGCATTGCAAAATGTGAGAATTAGAAGGAGAGGAAGTGTCGGACCTCAATGTTGCTTCGAATGTGGTAAGACAGGACATTTTCGCACGGATTGCCCTAAACTTTCAGGTACTACTTCATGTGATGAAAAGTAAACAAGGACATAACATTCTTCTGCAAATGACAACAAGAAAAGAAGGCTTTTACAGGATGCCAATTGGTGAATAGTTTTATCTCCGCACTTCAAGAACTTTGCTCGAGCGATGTGGACATCGAAAGTGATGAAGATGAAGATGATTTGGCAAACTTGTGCTTCATGGTGGGCATGTCAAGATCAAGTATGGAGGAGGAGGAACACAACAGCGACAATGAAGAGGTATGTCCTACTTGTGAAGAAATGTGTGATGCTATTTCTTGTACCACTGTTATACTTAAGAAAAAGGACAAAAATCTTAGGGATAGTACTGTTAAAATTGAGTCACTAGAATCTGAAATTTATCATTCGAAATCTTTGTTTCCTAGTGATGATTCTTGTTCCTCATGTGACTTAATATATGAATAATTGTCCTCTCTAAGAAGTGCACACACCTCCACACTTGATAAACTTGAGTTAGAAATTGAAAAGAACAAAAATCTTGCTGCAATTAATGATAAAAACTTGAAATATGTTTGCTGTTCTACAATTGATTTGCATTGTACTACTTGTGATGAGCTTGATAAAAACTATAAGATGCTATGGATGAAATTTCTATATTTGTAAGACCTATGTGTGCTGAATACATTGGCTTGTAGTGAATACACTTGGCTTTGATGATAAAAGTTTTAAATATCACCAAAACACCTTTTTATCAAGGTCCGACTCTAGCTCTGAGCTACAGCAAGGTCCGACGGTAGGTCCGGCTTGTTTTGGGTAGCTCCGGCTATGTTAGATGCTAGGACCGGCTTCTTGGTAAGGTCCGACTAGCTTTGGTTAGCTCCGGTGAGCTTTATCTTTAGCTCTGGCATGTCTTTGTTAGCTCCGGCATGTCTTTGTTAGCTCCGGCATATACTTGATAGCTCCGGCATGCTTTTGCTAAGCTCTGACGTACTTTGTCTAGCTCCGGTTTTGGGTTGACTAGTTTTGACTAGTTTTTTGGTAAGCTCTGGTGCTAGGATCTACTAGCCTTTGTTAGCTCCGGCTCAAGCTCCGGGTTGCTCTGACAAGGTCCGGAACTTGACCTATGTGCTTCTGCTTTTCATTTGCAATGTTTCGTACTTGGTTTACATTGTTGGAAAGATTGCTTAGTATTCATTTGCTAAGTTTTTGGTGCGTTTTGGATGATATGGTTGATATCGTTTCTACTGTGGTTTTGCAACATGCTTATGTGAGGTTATCACGTAAGGTGTTGTGTTCGGAACTAACTTGAGTCAAGTCGAGGACTTGGGCTCGTATGGATTGGTTGATTATTCATGTGCAGGTGTTGCTTGAGTTCAAGTCATGGCTGGTGACAGGATCCATTGGACTAGTCTCAGGAGGAGATGAGGTTCCAACAACCAAGTTCGGGAGGAACTGTGGTTGAGCGGGTCAGGAGGTCGCGCAGGATGATTGAATCAAGGGCAGTGCATATGAAGGTCAAAGGAAGGTATTTGCACGTATGCATGAGGTGCATGACATGGCAATATGCTTCTAGACACAGATTATGGAAGGAAGATCTGATCGGAAGGATCGGATCGTATCGGTTGAAGACTTTGGCTGCGGCGGAGTCGGTTAAGGCTCGGTATGGAAAGTATCGAGTTGGTTATGTTAGGATTTCATGTGGGCCACGAATTTGAGTTGTTTAGGAATGTGGGATACGTCCTAAGGTGTTTAGAAGTCTTAAGATTGCTTCTATCTGCGTATAGAAGAGTCCTAAGCAGTTATGGAAAGTTACGATCCGTGATCTGAGTAGGATTGGAGTCCTAGTTGTATTGGGATGGCCTAAGGGCTGGTTATATAAGCAAGGGAAGGCCAAATCTCGTGAGAGACGACTTTGGGGCTGTTCCTCTTGTGTTCTATTGAATAAAATTCGTAGTTTGAAGGAACTTTTATGCCTTGTTCGTCCGACTTGTTCCAGACAAGTTTTACTCGTCGAGTTTCTGGACAGCACTACCTTTCGTCGGTGGTTTTATCATAACTCGAGTTTTACTGATCCAATTGATGTGATTCTTTCTGGGTTGTCTTCACAACTTGATTTTCTATCATCTGTCAAAATTTCACTGTCATTGGATTTTTGTTTTTTTATCTGCACGAGTTTCTTTGCAGCATTCCAGAAACTGTTTTTCTCGGGTAGGTCAGATTGACCTTTGTTTGATCTTTTGATCATAACTTGAGTTTTTCTCGACGGATTTGAGTAATTCTTTTTGTGTTGACTTCGTGACTTGATTCTCTCTGATATCCATCACTTTTTTCACGGTGAAACACATTTAGATTAGTCTCACACACGATTTCTTGAAGAGATTGTTTTTCTGCCGAAGGGGTTGGGGTTTAATTGTTTCCGCTGCGTAAGATTTTTAAATCTACCATTGACCCCCCCCCCCTCTGGTAGCTTTTCACGTGCTCTTCGATCCTACAATTGGTATCAGAGCCACGGTGCTCTAATCTTTGTGATTTGCACGTGTTTTTGACTAATCATCATGGAGAAGTACTCCGCCAAACCTTGTGTGTTTTCTGGTATTGATTTCCATGTTTGGAAGGCACGCATGGAGGCTTTCATCCAGGCACAAGGCTTTTAAATATGGGAGAAGGTGTATAAGCCTTATTAAGTGCCACCCAATGATCAAGTCACGGCCACAAACCTAAGGGACGTCGACAACAACAACAAAGCCCGAAACTTGATCATCCAAGGACTCACTCAAAGCGACTTTGATCGTGTCGCGCACCTCCAATCAGCATACGATGTTTGGAGAGCTCTTTGTGATTATCATGAAGGTTCCAACACAATCAAGGAGGTAAAACAAGATATGTTCAAAAAGGAATACATGTGTTTTGAGATGCAACCAGGTGAGTCTATCGATGACCTCTTCGCTCGTTTCAATAAAATTCTCAGCAACTTACGTAGTGTCAATGTTAATTTTTCTGATGTTGAGAATGCTAGGCAACTTCTTAATGCATTAGACATGTCAATTTGGGAAATGAAAGTAACATCTATTCGTGAATCAACGGTCATGAGTTCTCTTACATTAGATGTACTTTATTCTAAACTAAAAACTCATGAAATTGATATTCTAGCACGTAAGAACCCAAATAAGTCTATTGCATTTGTTTCACAACGTGATATGTCTAGCTCCGGCCAATCATCATCTTGCAATACTCTTGCTTTGTTGTCCTCGCTAACCCTGGAACAGATCGAAGCATTTCCAGAAGAGGAGTTGGCACTCATCTCTACTAGATTCTCAAAAGCATTGCAAAATGTGAGAACTAGAAGGAGAGGAAGCTCCGGACCTCAACGCTGTTTTGAATGTGGTAAAATAGGACACTTTTGTATAGAATGCCCTAACCTTTCAGGTCCGACCACCCGAGAAGAAAAACAAAGCAAGATCCGGACCTCCTCTGGAAATTCCAACAAGAAAAAGAAGGGTACCATAGGACGCAAGATGATCAACAACTTCATCACCGTGCTTCAAGAGCTCAGTTCAAGTGACATTGACTTTGAAAGTGATGAAGAAAATGATGACCTGGCCAACATATGCTTCATGGCGGGCAAAGCAAGATCAAGATCAAGTCAGGAGGAAGCAGAACACAACAGTGACGATGATGAGGTTACACGTTTGAGGAAGGAGAACATTTGGATTGTGGATTCAGGTTGCTCACGCCACATGACCGGTTCACATACTCCTCTCACAATTATCATGACAACTGAACCATGTCAAATTTTGCATCTTGACACCGTAGGACCTTCACGTGTTCAATCCTTCGGAGGTAAATGGTATGTTCTTGTTATCGTTGATGATTATTCTAGATACTCTTGGGTTTACTTTATGGCGTCTAAGAATGAAGTTTTTAGTCACTTTAGAACTTTATTTCTTAGATTATCAATTGATCACCCAGGATCATTAAAAGCAATTAGAAGTGATAATGGAACTGAATTTAAAAATCAATCTTTTGATCACTTTTGTGCTGAAAATAGAATAGACCATCAATTTTCTTCACCATATGTACCTCAACAAAACGGTGTTGTAGAAAGAAAGAACAGAACCTTAGTTGAGATTGCTAGGACTATGCTTGATGAATATCAATCTCCTAGGAAATTTTGGGCTGATGCGTTAGCAACCGCTTGTTATGTCTCAAATCGTGTTTTCTTGCGTGCTAAGCTAGGTAAAACACCATATGAGCTTCGGTTTGGACATAGGCCTAGTGTTACACACTTTCGGGTCTTTGGTTGCAAATGCTTTGTTAAGAAACATGGTAATCTTGATAAATTTGAACCTAGATCCATTGATGGCATGTTTCTTGGTTATCCATCTCATACTAGAGGCTACCGTGTGCTTTTACATGACACTAACAAAATTGTGGAGACTTGTGAAGTGTCTTTTGATGAGGCTAGCCCAGGTACTAGCTCCGGTGTTGCAGGACCAGATCCGTATCCTCAGGGGGAGGGTATTTTCGAAGAAGAAGAAGAGCCGGTGATACTGCCTGGTAGTTCCGAAGCTGACACGTGTCCAGCTCCGGACATTGAACAAGCTCCGACTATCACCTCTGCTGGTCCTGGTCGTCCAGAAGTCACAAGCTCATCAATCTACGATGAACCTAATGAAGAAGAAGCTTGTGAGACATCTGTTCCCCTACGTTTTTACAAAGATCATCCCCCACAATAGATGATTGGAAGCTTGCACGAACGAGTCACACGGTCCAGGTTTTGTGATCCAAACTCTCATGCTCATTCTGCTTTTTGTTGCTTCTTTTGAACCAAAAGATATATCACACGCACTCACTAATGAATCTTGGATTATTGCCATGCAAGAAGAGTTAGAAAATTTTGAAAGAAATAATGTTTGGAAACTTGTACCTCCACCTCAAGGTCACACTTTAATTGGAACTAAATGGTTATATAAAAATAAACAAAGTGAGGATGGGGTTGTGGTTAGGAATAAGGCTAGGTTGGTTGCTCAAGGTTTCACTCAAGTTGAAGGTCTAGATTTTGATGAAACTTTTGCTCCTATCGCTAGATTAGAAGCCATAAGAATTTTGTTAGCTTTTGCAGCTTCTAAAGGTTTTAAGCTATTTCAAATGGATGTTAAAAGTGCTTTTCTTAATGGCTACATAGATGAGGAGGTTTATGTCAAACAACCACCGGGTTTTGAAAATCCAGATTTTCCTAATCATGTTTACAAACTGTCCAAAGCCTTATATGGTCTCAAACAAGCCCCTAGAGCATGGTATGATAGGTTAAAAACATTCTTACTTGAAAAGGGGTTTACCATGGGCAAGGTTGATAAAACTCTTTTTGTGCTTAAACATGGCAATGACTCATTATTTGTTCAAGTGTATGTGGATGATATTATCTTTGGTTGTGCTTCTCATGATCTTGTGTCCAAGTTTTCAGCAATGATGAGTTCCGAATTTTAAATGAGTATGATGGGTGAACTCACTTACTTTTTGGGGCTGCAAATCAAGCAAACCAAGGAGGGTACCTTTGTGCATCAAACGAAGTATACCAAAGACCTCCTAAGGCGCTTCAACATGGACAAAAGCAAGCCTCTTCGGACACCAATGGGAACAGCAACAACACTTGAACTTGCTGAAGATGGTGAATCCGTGGATCAAAAAGAATATAGAAGCATGATCGGATCACTTTTGTACCTCACGGCATCAAGACTGGACATACAATTCAGCGTATGTCTTTGTGCACGGTTTCAAGCTTCCCCACGTGTTTCACATCGTCAAGCCGTCAAAAGGATTCTCAGGTACTTACATGGAACTCAAGAATTTGGCATTTTTCTTCCTTCTTCCTCAACCGTTACTTTGAAAGCTTTTTCGGATGCTGATTTTGGGGGTTGTAGGATTGATAGGAAAAGTACTTCCGGTGCTTGTTATTTTCTTGGTAATTCTCTTGTTGCTTGGTCCTCTAGAAAACAAAATTCAGTTGCACAATCCACAGCTGAATCTGAATATATAGCTGCTGCTAGTGCTTGCTCACAAATTCTTTGGATTGTTCAAACACTTAAGGACTATGGGGTAGATCTAGATAGTGTTCCACTGTTTTGTGATAACACTAGTGCTATTTGCATTGCCAAAAACCCCGTGCAACATTCTAGAACTAAGCATATTGATATTAGGTATCACTTTCTCCGAGATAACGTTGAAAAAGGAAACATTGTGCTTCACCATGTAGATACCGAACATCAATTGGCTGACATTTTTACAAAACCTTTGGATTTCACTCGTTTTTGTTACATTCGTAGTGAAATAGAGGTTATGCATCCTCATGGCTTAAATTGAGGGGGAGTTTTTGAAACTTGGGAAGTCTATGTGTGAATCTGAAATTAAAATAATATAAGCATAGTATTTCATACATATATGACTTTGTGATTCCTTTTACATGCTGAAAGTTCTTACTATATTACTCATGTTATACATTTTGTAGTTTTTGCCATGTCTAGTAAATGGAATAATTACTTGCACTAAATCTGGTCATGGTCGAACTTTCTTGCTATTTTGAACTTGTTGCATGCTCACAAATGCTTTTAATCATAAAGAATTAATCAAGTAATCAACTCACATGTTGAGTTTTTATGAACAAATATAAATTGAGAAAAGATCAAGAGAATATGCATGCATCGCACTTCTTCTTTTGAGATGGCTTGTCATTGCACTTAGATATGAACTTGGAAGAAGTTGTGTATGACTAAAACCATGTCCTTAAGCTTCTGATTGTCAAATGACATAGGCTTGGCTTGGTTGGTTAGAATAAGGCAGATGCGCATATAATCTCTTGCAAATATCATATGATATAAATTTATGCTTTGGAAAAATGATAAATTGCAGCAACTAGTGTCATGCTATCAGGTTTTGAAATAAGTTAAGTTTGTGAGATCATGACTTGCTTAAATTGAAAAATTACATTTGATCTCTAGCATGGCTTACACTACCTTATGTATTTCCTTGATGTGATAATGTAAGGTACTTGATAGTATGACTTGCATGAGCTTTGTTTATATGTATATGTTATAATATGCTTGTCGGTACCTGTCGACTGTTGGAGCCGGCAGATCCCCCTACACTGCTAAAGTGATTGGAGATTTTGAAGTTCAGTGTGGGCGCGCGGAGATTCAAGAAGGTGAATAGGAGTTTGACACAGGAGACACAAGAGTTTACGTGGTTCGGGCCGCCTGAGCGTAATACCCTACTCCACGGGTGTGTTGGTGTTGTATTAGCTTGTCACGATTGTATCAGGTGTGTGAGTTCGTCTGTGAACATCCCTGAGTGTTTCATCGGCCTGTCCTTTTATAGTACAAAGACAGGCCATTACAAGCTAGCCTGGCCCGACATGTGGCCCTGGCGGTTACTAGTATTGATACACAATTAATTGCTGTTAATGATCCTGTAACGGGCTCCGACAGTGCCATTACTGGTGTTAAGATCGTCCGTTTAAGTGTCATTAATATGGCATTAATGACACTTAATCGGGTCTTGAAGTCCTTGGCTCTTCTTTGAAGATCCGGAGCCGTTACAAGGTCTTCCGGAGGTTAGAGGCTGGCAGGTCCGACGATTGGACACGTGGCGGCTCCGGAGCTTGCTGTGGGAAGCAGGTAGCTCCGGGGCTACCAGTCACGTGTCAACTCCGGAGCTTCTCTTGGTCCGGGGTTAAGTCCGGAGGTGCCGTTTCGGTACCTGGCTCGGAGCTTCCCCCTTGTGGGCGGTAGCTCCAGTTTGGCAGTACACGTGGCGACCCAGGGATTAACCATGTTGGAGAAGCAGGTCCGGTCATGTCTGACAAGTGGGCCTCCCAGGGTCTTCAACCCAAGTAGATGGCTTTCCTTTGAAATCTTTGTAACCTCAAGGGGTGTGTGGTTTTTAGGGTACCGACAGTGGCCCCCTGGACCTACCTCCGAGGAAGATCACTGGGGTGAAGTTATTCCGTCGGAGGTGGGTCCATCCTTGCGACTCTTGAACTGGGTCTTCAAGGGTCTTCGGAGGTGCCGTTGGTAGGGATTTATAGTTAGATCCCGCCGCGTGGCGCACCTCAGGCAGCAAATGAGATCATTGACATGCGGATCTCACTCAATTGAAGATCACCGGTTCCCGATACGAAAACCGTATCGGTTCCGCGCGCCCTATCAGGCCGCCGCCTTTAGGTTTCCCGCCTCGTGATGACAACCGTTCGCCTGGGTAAGAGCCTCGACTTGATCATCGAAGTGGTCCCGGGCCCTCTTGTCATTGGCTGGGTGGAACTTTTAATCGGTATCTCCAACTTCCCTGCGGTTTCCATCCAAGCGTCACAAGGGCTTACTTAAGAAGGAAAGCGCGCATCGTTTGGAGTTTTTTACGCCTCTCATTTGCTCTTGCACTCAAACCTCCAACTCGTGCTTGCTTTTCCTCTCCCGCCTTGCTGTGCAGCGATGGAGTTGGGTCTCCGCGAAAGCCGTTTGAAGACCGAAGGCGACATGAAGAAGGTTCGGACCCTCATGGGGTTGTCCTCGGACTCCTTCGACCGCTCGGTCCGCGCCGGAGGAGGGCTTCGGTTTGAGAAGGAGCACTCCGGCGAGATGGTGTACTTTTCCTCATACGCCATGGTGGGGTTGATTCCACCTTTTTCTTCCTTTTTCTTGATGTTGCTGGACTTCTATGGTCTGCAGCTGTATCACCTTGGGCCCCACTCCATTCTCCTAGTATCGATCTTTGTCCACTTCTGTGAGATGTGGGTGGGCATTCCCCCCTGCGTCGAACTCTTCCGGGCCTTCTTCACCGTCCATACCACCGGGAGGAGCAATGAGTATCTTGGCCTCTACTACTTTGTGAAGCGCAAGAAATGCCCATTCAAGTACCTCCGGTCGTTTCCTTCTAGGAAGTGGGATGACTGGAAGAAAGACTGGATAGTGGTCCGGGTGGAGGAGCACGAGAGACTGGAGTTGCCTGAAGGCCTCCCCAGCATCGACATGACAATCTGGAGTGAAGCTCTGGTGTTGGCGGAAACCTTCAACCCCGCTCTGACCAGGATCCGCCAGTGCGTGGA
Organism: Tuctoria greenei; assembly: GCA_036927565.1. Lineage (NCBI taxonomy): Eukaryota > Viridiplantae > Streptophyta > Magnoliopsida > Poales > Poaceae > Tuctoria > Tuctoria greenei. The sequence continues at coordinate 57,841,280 of JAYESD010000010.1, forward strand.
AGGAGGTCTAACTCCTCAAGCGGTGTTTTGCAATTTCCTGGTTAACAGGTGGGCACCGCTGGAGAGGAGGGAGAAACTCGCTTGGGCCCTCAGCGCTATGATGGATAGCGACCGGATCAAGTCCGGGCGGAAGTCCGACATGGCGAGGAAAACCTTGGAGTTCCACCTCAAGAAATTCCAGCACGGCATCGACATTGCGGGTGATGACTTGTTCCCGCCATCGGTTTCCCCCCCCCCCCCCTGAACGAGGCAGTAGAGTTCCGGAGGGAGCTCCGGCGGAAAATGCCGGAACTTGACGACCTCGGTATCGTCGAGAGGAGATCGACCACCAAAGTGGTGATCTCAGAAGTCCCCGAAGGTGGTCCCCCCTGCTCCGAAGCCCAGGACTGAGGTCGTCGGCAAGGGTAAGGAGCTGGTGGAGGAACCCGTGCGCCGGAAGAGGAAATATCCGGCTGCCATAGGGTCCTCCAGGTCTGCATCCTTGTTGTCACCTCCTTCTCCCCGGAGGGAGAGGTCTCCTGCGGCCGCGGCGATGGTGCCCAGGGTGGTGCATCCTCATGATGTCAGCTCCGAGTGCGTGACTCCAGCGCCAGAGTCAGTTGGGGCCCCTAGGTCCGGAGGTGCTTCCCTGCTGAGGGGGGCCCCGACTAAGGAAGCGCCCGCTGCTGCATCAGGTCCCGGGAGGTCCTCCAGGGCGTCTACACCAGCGGCTGCGGTGGTTAGCCCGGAGCGTCCGGGAAAGAGGTTCCGAGCAAGCTGGTGCGGAAACCTCCCGAGGTAAGTTTTGAACTTTACTTTGGACAGTCACTTTGTCATAGTAACTGTTTTTTGAGTTTCTTTATCCATCATCTGCAGTGTTCCCAAGAAAAAGAGCGAGGCTCCGCCTTCAGCCGCAACAGCTGAGACTGCGAGGGTGGAACCCTCTGCTCCTGCTCCAGCGCCAGCTCCGACAGTGGCGGAAGCCGCGACAGCTCCAGCGCCGGCTGTCGTGGTCATGGACCTCGTCTTATCCCCTGAGGTTCCCGTGGTAGCTCCGGACCATGGGAGAGAAGATGCGACAGCGGCACTTGTCTCGGAGGCTGAAGCTTCGGGTCCTGATGCTGTGATGATGGAAGCTCCGGCGGTTGAGCCGGAGGAAGCGGTAATTCCGGCCTCAGAGCCGGAAGTTGTTGAAGCCCCGGAGGTTGAGCCGGAGGTGGTTGGAATCCCAGCAGGCGAGATGGGTGTTGATGAAGTCCCGGCAGTTGAGCCGGTTACCTCAGAAGCACCGGCCGCAGAGCCGGTTATTGTTGGAGCTCCGGCCATAGAGCCGGTTGGAGATGAAGACCTTTCGGCGCCTGAGCCGGCTGTTGCTGAGGCTTCGGTGCTTGAGCCCCCATCGGAGGAGATGCCTAGGCCAGAACCAGAGGCAGCTTCTGCTCCAGAAGCAGTGACGTCGGAGGTACCCACGGCCGAGCCGGAGCGCCCTGAAGACGTCGCTGGCCCCCTGCTTGAGGGGGTGGATGAAGACCTGGTGGCGGGACCTTCCTTGATGGAGACTGAGGTCATCCCGAAGGACGGCCCTAGTGCCGCGGAGTCCCAGGGGACCACTCTTGTGGAGTGGGACCCAATTTTTGTTTCTGAAGATCCGCTGGAACTAGCAAGAGTGGCCCCAGCAGGTCCGGAACCTATTCCGTTGTCTTTGTCCATCGACAACGCCTGCTCCAGCCTGTGTCAGGTCCAACCGGCCTTCTTCCACGACAGCAAGGCTCTTGAAGAGGAGCGCCAAACCCTTAGGTGGTGGCGTAACCGGCTCTACTTCATGACCAAGCCGGCGCAGTCGAGGCTGGCGGACGACAAGGAATGGATCAGGCAAGAAAAGGTCTGCCTGGAGTACTGGGGCAAATTGTTGGATGATCGGGAGAGTCTGACTCATGCCCTCGACGCTCAATCCTGGGAGATCCACGATCAGGCCAAAGCTGCCAACGACGCGGCCAATGCTCGGCGCGAACAGCTTGAGGCCATCAACACCGCACTCATCAAGCGCCGAGAGGCACTTGAAGAGAGGGAGAGAAGGCTCGAGGATGAAGAGCAGAAACTCCTGGAGCTGCGGGATGACGTCCTGAGGAGGGAAGAAGAGCTCACCAAGAAAGTAGCTCTGGCTGACAAGGGCCTCGAGGAACGCACCAAGCAATTGGATACGCGTTGCACCGAGGAGAAGGAGAAGGCCTGGCTACGAGGACAGGAGCTCTACCAGCAAGAATGTGCCCTCGTTGCCAGGGAGAAGAAAGTGAAGGGCAGGGAGAAGGACCTGGTCAACCGCCGGAACGAGATTCATCTCCGGGAGAAGGAGCCCGGGAGACTCGAAAGGCAGCTTGCTGAAAAGATTCAGCAAAATGCTAAAGAGGTGGAGCGCCTAACTCGCGAGAATTCAGAACTGGTGGCGGCTAGAAGATCCCTGGAAGAACAAAAGAGCTCAAGGGCTTCGGACTCCCTTCAAATTTGGGAGTTCCTGAGCAAGGCTGACGACGCGCTGACGCCGATGGGGTTTAGTCCCGTGCTTCCGGATGATCCGGAGTCGGAACTAGACTTGGCGCTGTAGGCGTTAAGCTCGGCAGGTAGAAAGCTCTCCAAGATGGGTGACGCCATTTCGGACCAGCTGGAGGTTGAGGGGCAGTCCCTGGTGAAGAACGTCGCAGAATACATGCTAACGTGCTACACCAGCCGGAATCCCCAGTTCCCTCTGGACCCGGTGCTGGAAGGTCCCATTGAAGGAGAAGGCGAAGCTGCCCGGGCTAACGTGTCGGAGGTTGCCCAGAAGGTCGCTCAGTTCTTATGTAGGGTCTAGGACCATCCCTGTACCTTTTACTTGTCTTCTCTCTTTTCCTTTTCCAATTTTGTAATCCCTTGTCTACAGATGAATGAAATCCCCAAATTTTTGCGAATTTCACTTTTTGTCTTCAACATCTTTATCTTCACTTGGCCCCCTGGTAGATGTACACAATTTGATTGTGAACATGTACCAAAAGGATACTATGTTTTGTTGAAGACTCATTTGCTCCGAACTTGTATCATTTAGGTCCGAAGTCTTTGATAGTGAAGGAACCTTGAGGTTGTCGGAGCTTAGAAGCTCCGGCATTGTCCATCGCTGGAGCTTGGTAGCTCCGGCAATAGCCTCTATCAACACTTAGAGCGTCGATAGTTAGTCCTCCGGGGTGTCGGAGCTGAGTAGCTCCGGCAGTGACCTTTGCCAACACTTGGTTTGTTTGCAGCAGACTCCATTTATGGGGTCTTCTCACCATCTTATATTCAGCGTCGACGGCTGGCCCCCTTTGGGGAGTCGGAGCTTAGTTAGCTCCGGCTTTTCTACATCAATGTATAATTTATTTTTCCTGCACACTTAAGCCAAGAAAAATAGTAAAATTTGTTCCTTGTCTATAATTTCGTCGCGGCTTACGATTCTCAAGAAGATTTTAAGTTGAACGCGATTTTAAATACAACCGGATGCATTGTCTTTTCTTCTAGGTTCAACTGTTCATGGACCCGCCTTACTTCGGCCCGCCGGGGTGTAGGTAGAGTGGCGTACTTAGGGTGCTTGACCAGGCTAAGTCGATAGCACACTCCGGCCCTAGATTGGCTTGGCGGCTTTCGGGCGAGTTGGCCATGAGCGATATTTGAATCCAAAAGAACTGACAATACAACTCGAATCGTATATAAACCAGTCAAACTAAAATTTCTTAAGAATTGCACATCTTTGTTATAGACAAGAAAGAGAAAAATAAAAATGTTGAGCCTATACAAAATAAATGCACGTGGAGTCTATTTCACATGAAGATCTCTTTCATTATAGGTCCGGGGTACAGGGGAAACAAGTACACTCTTAGGGTACGGAACCAGGCTAAGTGTGTTTGGTTTCTCGTTTGACCCAGGGTAGTTAGCCACACTTTTAGTCCTGAGACTGTGACAGGTGTTGCATGAGCTTTGCGGACCTTTCGGGAAAGATCCGGATGCTCTCCCGAAGGAACTACCTGACTCTGTACAATGACTCTATAACAGACATCTCAAGTTACTCAAGACTCACCTCCGTGGTATTAAGTGTAGAACTTACGGAGGTGCTCGATGTTCCAAGGATTTGGGAGAGGTGTCCCATCCTCGGTAGCCAAGCGAACGCTTCCGGGACGGGATACTTTGATCACTCGGAAGGGCCCTTCCCAGTTGGAGGAGAGTTTGTTTAACCCTTCTCTGGATAGTATTCTCTGTAGCACCAGGTCGCCTTCCTCGAGCTGTCGGTGATGTACATGCCGTTGGTGATAGCGCCGAAGAGCTTGGCGGTATCGGGCATTCTGAACAGCTGCTTGGCACCTTCCCTCCTCGAGGAGGTCTAGGTCTTCACGCCGGAGCTGTTCCTGCGCGGCTTCGTCGAAGGTCCGGACCCGGAGCGAACCCAAGGTGATTTCCGGAGGAAGGATTGCTTCAGCTTCGTACACCAGAAAGAAGGGTGTTTCTCCGGTTGACCGGTTTGGAGAAGTCCTGTTGGCCCATAGAGTGGGCGGAAGCTCTTCGATCCAGTTGGCTCCATGTTTCTTCAAACGCTCATAGGTGCGCGTTTTGAGTCCCTTAAGGATTTCTGCATTTGCTCTCTCGGCTTGGCCATTGCTGGCTGGGTGAGCTACGAAGGCGTAGCAAACTTGTATGCCGAGGTCTTCGCAATATCCTTGGAATGCGGAGCTTGTGAATTGAGTCCCATTATCAGTGATGATCTTGTTTGGGACTCCGAATCTGCTTACAATGGATTGCAGAAAGTTGATAGCAGATTGCTTGTTGATCGTCACAACTGGAGTTGCTTTCGGCCACTTGGTGAACTTGTCAATGGCGACATACAGGAACTTGTAACCTCCGACGGCTCTTGGGAAGGGTACCAAGATGTCCATCCCCCACACATCGAAGGTCCATGTAGGAGGTATCATTTGTAAGCGCTGACCCGGTGTATGAATTTGCTTTGCATGAAATTGGCATGCTTTGCATTTCTTCACCAGCTCAGTGGCATCCTGGAGCGCTGTAGGCCAGTAGAAGCCATGCCGAAAGGCTTTTCCGACCAGCGTGCGGGAAGATGCATGGTTCCCACACTCGCCTCCATGGATTTCTGCGAGGAGTTCGCAGCCTTCTTCCCTTGTGATGCACCGCATTAGGATGCCGTTGGCACCGCGCCGGTAGAGATCCCCTTCTACCAGCGTGTATCTTTTAGCCAATCTGACTACCCGGTCAGCGGATACATCATCGTCAGGAAGGATGTTGTCTTTCAAGTAGCTCCGGATCTCCTAGATCCATGCATCGGAGCTAGCTTGAGCTTTTGAGTCTTGCGTGCTGGGTTGCTCGGAGCTCCCAGCAGCACCTACGACCCTTGATGGCTGCCATGGTAACAGGGCCATCGGGACCGTCAGCTTCGGGATGCTGATCTCGCCCCCTTCGCTCAGTTCGGCAGGCTGAGCTGTGGGTTTCGACAATCTCCGGACAAAAGTTCCGTCAGAAGCAGGAGCTTCGGTTGACGCTTTCGTCGAGAGTTCGTCGGCTTCAGCGTTGTGGGCACGCTGAACATGGTGGAGGTCTAGGACTTCAAAGTCCTTCTGAAGCCTCTGGACTTCAAGGAGGTAAGCAGCTAGCTAGAGATTGTTGCAGGGGCATTCACCCTTCACCTTCTTGATGATGAGCTGTGAATCTCCTTTGACCAGCAGTTGCCTGACACCGTATGACAGTGCCACCTTTAGTCCATGGATGAGTGCTTCATACTCCGCCATGTTGTTGGTTGCCTTGAAGTCAAGGTGTACCATGTATTTCACCTTCTCCCCAGTCGGTGCAAGGAGAAGGACTCCAGCTCCGGCCCCCTGCTTCTGCATGGAGCCGTCGAAGTAGAGGGTCCAGTGAGGCTCGGTGAAGGATGGAGCTTGATGCTCCGTCTTCTGTTCACTGGGGCCCCCAGGGTTTGATGGAGAGGGAGTCCATTCTGCCACAAAATCTGCCAACGCTTGACTCTTGACAGCTTGTCTTGAAATAAATTCAAGATCGAATTCAGCCAATTCCGCTGCCCACTTTGCAATATTCCCAGTTGAGTTGGGATTATTCAAGATTGCTCGAAGTGGATAGGAGGTCACCACCGAGACTTTGTGAGCTTGGAAGTAGTGTCGAAGCTTCCTGGAGGCAATAAGAACTGCATACAGCAGCTTATGCACCTCTAGGTATCGAGTCTTGGCATCATGTAACACTTTACTGATGAAGTATACCGGGCGTTGAATGGTCCGTACCCTCCCAGAGGGGTCCGGAGCTTCCTCTTCATTAATCCGGACCCTCTCGGAGGGGTCCAGATTCTCTTCGGGGACCTCCGGGTTCTGGCTGGAGGAACCTGGAGCTTCTTCAGAAGTGACCTGGACCTTCCCAGAGGGTTCTGGGTCTTCTGAAGTGACTTCTTGTGGGTTTGAGCCTGGGAGCTGGGACCCAGACTCACTTTCAGGAACCTCCGGACCCTCCCGAAGGGGTCTGGATTCCTGAGTATGGGGTAGTTCCGGTCTCTCCGCAACCAGAACCATACTGACGACTTCGTCAGTAGCTGAAATGTAAAGCAACAAAGGCTCACCAGGGTTCGGAGCTACCAGAATTGGTAGGGTGGTGAGGAACTGTTTCAGCTCCTGGAATGCCTTCTCTGCTTCTTCGGACCATTGGAATGGTCCGGACTTCCTCAATAACTTGAAGAAGGGAAGTGCCCGTTCCGCCAGTCTTGATATGAACCGGTTGAGGGCTGCTAGACACCCAGTTAATTTTTGGATGTCTTTGATGCGGGTTGGTGGCCGCATGTCTTCAATGGCTTTTATCTTCGCTGGATTAGCCTCTATGCCCCGGTGACATACCAGGAAACCAAGAAGTTTTCCGGAGCTAACCCCAAACACGCACTTGTCCGGGTTTAGCTTTGTGCGGGTGGCCCGCAGCTTGTCGAAGACAGCCTGCAAGGTGTCTAAGAGGGACTCCTTGTTCTTGACCTTGACCACGATGTCATCGACGTACACTTCCACTATGTCTCTGATGAGTTCTTCAAAAGTTGAAGCTGCATTCTCGAGACCAAATGGCATGGTTGTGTAACAGTACAATCCATCTACTGTGATGAATGAAGTATGCTCTTCATCCTCCCTAGACATCTTGATTTGATGATACCCAGAATATGCGTCTAGGAAACACAGTAATTCACACCCGGAGGTGGAATCCACTATCTGATCTATTCTAGGTAGTGGGAATGGATCTTTTGGACATGCCTTATTCAGTGTGGTGTAGTCGATGCACATCCGAAGCTTCCCGCCGGCCTTGGGCACAACGACTGGGTTCGCCAGCCATTTTGGATGGAAGACTTCTCGGATGAATCCGGCTTCGAGCAACTTTTTCACTTCTTGTCGGATGCAGTTTTGTCGCTCTATGGATTGATTCCGAGGCTTCTGATGCACAGGCCGAGCATCGGGGTAAATCTTCAGATTGTGCTCAATCACTTCCCTGGGGATCCCAGGCATTTGTGACGGTTGCCAAGCAAACACGTCAACATTAGCCCGGAGGAAAGTGATGAGCGCGAGTTCCTATTTGTCGTTCAACCCTCCCGATATACGGGTGGTTTGAGCGGCATCGGAACCAATTTGGACGACTTTGACGGGAATGTCGGTATCGCCGCTTGGCTACACACGGGGTGCAGAGGTCGAGCCTCGTTGACGAATGCTCGGGGGTTTCGGAGCTTGCTCCTGCCTGGAGTCCTCCTCTTGCGCCGTGGTGAGTGCATGGAGTTCCTCCAGAGCAGTTACTCCGGCAGTGCGATCTCCGCGGATCCGGAGAACGCCTACTGGTGTTGGCATCTTCAACACAAGGTATCCATAATGAGCAGCTGCCATGAATTTGTATAGGGCAGGTCTACCCAAGATGGCATTGAATGGTAAGTTGATCTGAGCAACGTCAAAGACCAACTTCTCGGTGCGATACTTCTCCCGTGTCCCGAAGGTAACAGGAAGAGTAATAGCTCCGAGTGGGGTAATGGCCCCCGGACCTACTCCAGAGAAAGGTCGGGAGGGATGGAGATCCGAAGGTCGGAGTTGAAGCTTGGTAAAAGCTTCAAAGCTTATGAGGTTCAGCCCCGAACCTCCATCCACCATAACATGATGGAGCTGGATGTTATTGATGGTGGGAGATACCATCAAAGGTAACTGTCCAGCTCCGACCATGCTTCGAGGACAGTCCAAAGCATCAAAAGTGATGGCTGTGTCCATCCACTTTTGATGTGGTTCCGGCCTGACTGTAGGGGCTACAGCGGCCATATCTCGCCGCATAGTCTTGATGACGCGACGAGAGGTGATATCCCATGATCCACCAAAAATTGTGTTCATGGTCTTCCGACGCTCGTTGTTAGAGACGTCAGAGTCATCGTCAACGGAGGTGTAGATGGCCTTCAGGACCTTTTTGGGATCCTGAAACCCTAACTCCTCTTCAGCTGGAGCTTCGTCGACCTTCTGTTTTCCTTCCCTCTGTTGGAAAGGAGATCCTTCCCGGCGCTTGCTGTAGCGCTCGGCAAGGTTCTGGACCTCCCGGCAGTCTTCCAAACCGTGGCTACCCATTTTGTGAATGGGACACCACACTTTAGGTTTGCCACCGTCTTCAGAAGACGGTCGAGGTCGCTTCTTGGGGTGTGGCCCCCGGCCACCCTGAGTTGCAGCAGCTGCAACGTTGGATGTGCCGGCCGACGGCTTCTTCTTGCCGTTTGTCTTCTTTTTCTTCTTGCCACTTCCGGAGGTAGCGGCTTCTTCTTTGGAGAATTTCTTGTGATCCTCCGAGGCTGGTTTGGAGTGCATCTCACGGCCCTCCGCAGCTCTGGCACATTTGTCTGCCAGGCTGAAGAGCTTCGTGACGCTGGTAATCTCATTGATCGCCAGCTTCTCCAACATCTTCTTGTCCCGTACGCCCTGTCTAAATGCCACAATGACGGAGGCGCTAGAGATAGAAGGGATAGTGTTGCGTACCTGAGAGAACCTCTGGATGAAGGACCGCAAAGATTCTCCCCCTTTTTGCACGACCGCAAAAAGGTCCAGTTCAGTGCCTGGTCGGGTGTATGAACTCCCGAAGTTGGCAGTGAACTGATGGCACAGCTCTATCAACTTCCACCCAACTCTATCAACAGTTGGGAGGAGCTGTGCCATCAGTTCACTGCCAACTTCGGGAGTTCATACACCCGACCAGGCACTGAACTGGACCTTTTTGCGGTCGTGCAAAAAGGGGGAGAATCTTTGTGGTCCTTCATCCAGAGTTTCTCTGAAGTACGCAACACTATCCCTTCTATCTCTAGCGCCTCTGTCATTGTGGCATTTAGACAGGGCGTACGGGACAAGAAGATGTTGGAGAAGCTGGCGATCAAAGAGATTACCAGCATCACGGAGCTCTTCAGCCTGGCAGACAAATGTGCCAGAGCTGCGGAGGGCCGTGAGATGCACTCCAAACCAGCCTCGAAGGATCACAAGAAATCCTCCAAAGAAGAAGCCGCTACCTCTGGAAGTGGCAAGAAGAAAAAGAAGACCAACGGCAAGAAGAAGCCGTCGGCCGGCACATCCAACGTTGCAGCTGCTGCAACCCCGGGTGGCCGGGGGCCACGCCCCGAGAAGCGACCTCGACCGTCTTCTAAAGATGGTGACAAACCCAAAGTGTGGTGTCCCATTCACAAAACGGGTAGCCACGGTTTGGAAGACTGCCGGGAGGTCCAGAACCTTGCCGAGCGCTACAGCAAGCACCAGGAAGGATCTCCTTTCCGACAGAGGGAAGGAAAACAGAAGGTCGACGAAGCTCCGGCTAAAGAGGAGTTAGGGTTTTAGGATCCCAAAAAGGTCCTGAAGACCGTCTACACCTCCGTTGACGATGACTCTGACGTCTCCAATAACGAACGTCGGAAGACCATGAACACCATTTTTGGTGGATCATGGGATATCACCTCTCGTCGCGTCATCAAGACTATGCGGCGAGATATGGCCGCTGGAGCCCCTACAGTCAGGCCGGAACCACATCGAAAGTGGATGGACACAACCATCACTTTTGATGCTTCGGAATGTCCTCGAAGCATGGTCGGAGCTGGACAGTTACCTTTGATGGTATCTCCCACCATCAATAACATCCAGCTCCATCATGTTATGGTGGATGGAGGTTCGGGGCTGAACCTCATAAGCTTTGAAGCTTTTACCAAGCTTCAACTCCGACCTTCAGATCTCCATCCCTCCCGACCTTTCTCTGGAGTAGGTCCGGGGGCCATTACCCCACTCGGAGCTATTACTCTTCCTGTTACCTTCGGGACACGGGAGAAGTATCGCACCGAGAAGTTGGTCTTTGACGTTGCTCAGATCAACTTACCATTCAACGCCATCTTGGGTAGACCTGCCCTATACAAATTCATGGCAGCTGCTCATTATGGATACCTGGTGTTGAAGATGCCAACACCAGTAGGCGTTCTCCGGATCCGCGGAGATCGCACTGCCGGAGTAGCTGCTCTGTAGGAACTCCATGCACTCACCACGGCGCAAGAGGAGGACTCCAGACAGGAGCAAATAGGAACTCGTGCTCATCACTTTACTCCGGGCTAATGTTGACGTGTTTGCTTGGCAACCGTCACAAATGCCTGGGATCCCCAGGGAAGTGATTGAGCACAATCTAAAGATTTACCCCGATGCTCGGCCTGTGCATCAGAAGCCTCGGAAGCAATCCGTAGAGCGACAGAACTTCATCCGACAAGATGTGAAGAAGTTGCTCGAAGCCGGATTCATCCGAGAAGTCTTCCATCGAAAATGGCTGGCGAACCCAGTCGTTGTGCCCAAGGCCGGCGGGAAGCTTCGGATGTGCATCGACTACACCACACTGAATAAGGCATGTCCAAAAGATCCATTCCCACTACCTAGAATAGATCAGATAGTGGATTCCACCTCCGGGTGTGAATTACTGTGTTTCCTAGACGCATATTCTGGGTGTCATCAAATCAGGATGTCTAGGGAGGATGAAGAGCATACTTCATTCATCACAGTAGATGGATTGTACTGTTACACAACCGTGCCATTTGGTCTCAAGAATGCAGCTTCAACTTTTGTACGAGCTATGTACAAAACTTTTGAAGAACTCATCAGAGACATAGTGGAAGTGTACATCGATGACATCGTGGTCAAGGTCAAGAACAAGGAGTCACTCCTAGACACCTTGCAGGCTGTCTTCAACAAGTTGCGGGCCACCCGCACAAAGCTAAACCCGGACAAGTGCGTGTTTGGTGTTAGCTCCGGAAAACTTCTTGGTTTCCTGGTAAGTCACCGGGGCATAGAGGCTAATCCGGCGAAGATAAAAGCCATTGAAGACATACGGCCACCAACCCGCATCAAAGACGTCCAAAAGTTAACTGGGTGTCTAGCAGCCCTCAGCCGGTTCATATCAAGACTGGCGGAACGGGCACTTCCCTTCTTCAAGTTATTGAGGAAGTCCGGACCATTCCAATGGTCCGAAGAAGCAGAGAAGGCATTCCAGGAGCTGGAACAGTTCCTCACCACCCTACCAATTCTGGTAGCTCCGATCCCTGGTGAGCCTTTGTTGCTTTACATTTCAGCTACTGACGAAGTCGTCAGTATGGTTCTGGTTGTGGAGGGACCGGAACTACCCCATACTCAGGAATCCAGACCCCTTCGGGAGGGTCCGGAGGTTCCTCAAAGCGAGTCTGGGTCCCAGCCCCCAGACTCAAACCCACAAGAAGTCACTTCAGAAGACCCAGACCCCTCTGGGAAGGTCCAGGTCACTTCTGAAGAAGCTCCAGGTTCCTCCAGCCAGAACCCGGAGGTCCCCGAAGAGAATCTGGACCCCTCTGAGAGGGTCCGGATTAATGAAGAGGAAGCTCCGGACCCCTCCGGGAGGGTACAGACCATTCAACGCCCGGTATACTTCATCAGTGAAGTATTACATGATGCCATGACTCGATACCTAGAGGTGCATAAGCTGCTGTATGCAGTTCTTATTGCCTCCAGGAAGCTTCGACACTACTTCCAAGCTCACAAAGTCTCGGTGGTGTCCTCCTATCCACTTCGAGCAATCTTGCATAATCCCAATTCAATTGGGAATATTGCAAAGTGGGCAGCGGAATTGGCTGAATTCGATCTTGAATTTATTTCAAGACAAGCTGTCAAGAGTCAAGCGTTGGCAGATTTTGTGGCAGAATGGACTCCCTCTCCATCAAACCATGGGGGCCCCAGTGAACAGAAGACGGAGCATCAAGCTCCAACCTTCACCGAGCCTCACTGGACCCTCTACTTCGATGGCTCCATGCAGAAGCAGGGGGCCGGAGCTGGAGTCCTTCTCCTTGCACCGACTGGGGAGAAGGTGAAATACATGGTACACCTTGACTTCAAGGCAACCAACAACATGGCGGAGTATGAAGCACTCATCCATGGACTAAAGGTGGCACTGTCATACGGTGTCAGGCAACTGCTGGTCAAAGGAGATTCACAACTCATCATCAAGCAGGTGAAGGGTGAATGCTCCTGCAACAATCTCCAGCTAGCTGCTTACCTCCTTGAAGTCCAGAGGCTTCAGAAGAACTTTGAAGTCCTAGACCTCCACCATGTTCAGCGTGCCCACAACGCTGAAGCCGATGAACTCTCGACGAAAGCGTCAACCAGAGCTCCGGCTCCTGACGGAACTTTTGTCCGGAGATTGTCAAAACCCACAGCTCAGCCTGCCGAAGTGAGCGAAGGGGGCGAGATCAGCATCCCGAAGTTGATGGTCCCGATGGCCCTGTTACCATGGCAGCCATCAAGGGTCGTAGGTGCTGCCGGGAGCTCCGAGCAACCCAGCACGCAAGATTCAAAAGCTCAAGCTAGCTCCGATGCATGGATCTCGGAGATCCGGAGCTACTTGAAAGACAACATCCTTCCTAATGATGATGTATCCGCTAACTGGGTAGTTAGATTGGCTAAAAGATACACGCTGGTAGAAGGGGATCTCTACCGGCATGGTGCCAACGGCATCCTAATGCGGTGCATCACAAGGGAAGAAGGCTGCGAACTCCTCGCAGAAATCCATGGAGGCGAGTGTGGGAACCACACATCTTCCTGCACGCTGGTCGGAAAAGCCTTTCGGCATGGCTTCTACTAGCCTACAGCGCTCCAGGATGCCACTGAGCTGGTGAAGAAATGCAAAGCATGCCAATTTCATGCAAAGCAAATTCATACACTGGCTCAGCCCTTACAAATGATACCTCCTACATGGCCCTTCACTGTGTGGGGGATGGACATCTTGGGACCCTTCCCAAGAGCCGTCGGAGGTTACAAGTTCCTGTATGTCGCCATTGACAAGTTCACCAAGTGGCCGGAAGCAACTCCAGTTGTGACGATCAACAAGCAATCTGCTATCAACTTTCTGCAATCCATTGTAAGCAGATTCAGAGTCCCAAACGAGATCATCACTGATAATGGGACTCAATTCACAAGCTCCGCATTCCAAGGATATTGTGAAGACCTCGGCATACAAATTTGCTACGCCTCCGTAGATCACCCAGCTAGCAATGGCCAAGCCGAGAGAGCAAATGCAGAAATCCTTAAGGGACTCAAAACGCGCACCTATGAGCGTTTGAAGAAACATGGAGCCAACTGGATCGAAGAGCTTCCGCCCACTCTATGGGCCAACAGGACTTCTCCAAACCGGTCAACCGGAGAAACGCCCTTCTTTCTGGTGTACGGAGCTGAAGCAATCCTTTCTCCGGAAATCACCTTAGGTTCGCTCCGGGTCCGGACCTTCGACGAAGCCGCGCAGGACCAGCTCCGGCGTGAAGACCTAGACCTCCTCGAGGAGGGAAGGTGCCAAGCAGCTGTTCAGAATGCCCGATACCGCCAAGCTCTTCGGCGCTATCACCAACGGCATGTACATCACCGACAGCTCGAGGAAGGCGATCTGGTGCTATGGAGAATACTATCCAGAGAAGGGTTAAACAAACTCTCCCCCAACTGGGAGGGGCCCTTCCGAGTGATCAAAGAATCCCGTCCCGGAAGCGTTCGCTTGGCTACCGAGGATGGGACACCTCTCCCAAATCCTTGGAACATCGAGCACCTCCGTAAGTTTTACACTTAATACCACGGAGGTGAGTCTTGAGTAACTTGAGATGTATGTTATAGAGTCATTGTACAGAGTCGGGTAGTTCCTCCGGGAGAGCAGCCGGACCTTTCCCGAAAGGTCCGCAAAGCTCATGCAGCACTTGTCACAGTCTCCGGACTAAAAGTGTGGCTAACTACCCTGGGTCAAACGAGAAACCAAACACACTTCGCCTGGTTCCGTACCCTAAGAGTGTACTTGTTTCCCCTGCACCCCGGACCTATAATGAAAGACATCTTCATGTGAAATAGACTCCACGTGCATTTATGTTGTACAGGCTCAACATTTTTATTTTTCTCTTTCTTGTCTATAACAAAGACGTGCAATTCTTAAGAAATTTTAGTTTGACCGGTTTATATACGATTCGAGTTGTATTGTCAGTTCTTTTGGATTCAAATATCGCTCATGGCCAACTCGCCCGAAAGCCGCCAAGCCAATCTAGGGCCGGAGTGTGCTAGCGACTTAGCCTGGTCAAGCACCCTAAGTACGCCACTCTACCTACACCCCAGCAGGCCGAAGTAAGGCGGGTCCATGAACAGTTGAACCTAGAAGAAAAGACAACGCATCCGGTTGTATTTATAATCGCGTTCAACTTAAAATCTTCTTGAGAATTTTAGACAAGGAACGAATTTTACTATTTTTCTTGGCTTAAGTGTGCAGGAAAAATAAAGTCTACGTTGATGGAAAAAAGCCGGAGCTAACTAAGCTCCGACTCCCCAAAGGGGGCCAGCCGTCGACGCTGAATATAAGATGGTGAGAAGACCCCATAAATGGAGTCTGCTGCCAACAAACCAAGTGTTGGCAAAGGTCACTGCCGGAGCTACTCAGCTCTGACACCCCGGAGGACTAACTATCGACACTCTACGTGTTGATAGAGGCTATTGCCGGAGCTACCAAGCTCCAGCGATGGACAATGCCGGAGCTTCTAAGCTCCGACAACCTCAGGGGACCTTCACTATCAAAGACTTCGGACCTAAATGATACAAGTTCGGAGCAAATGAGTCTTCAACAAAACACAGTATCCTTTTGGTACATGTTCACAATCAAAGTGTGTACATCTACCAGGGGGCCATGTGAAGATAAAGATGTTGAAGACAAAAAGTGAAATTCACAAAAATTTGGGGATTTCATTCATCTGGAGACAAGGGATTACAAAATTGGAAAAGGAAAAGAGAGAAGACAAGTAAAAGGTACAGGGATGGTCCTAGACCCTACGGAAGAACTGAGCGACCTTCTGGGCAACCTCCGACACGTTATCCCGGGCAGCTTCGCCTTCTCCTTCAATGGGACCTTCCAGCACCGGGTCCAGAGGGAACTAGGGATTCCGGCTGGTGTAGCACGTCAGCATGTATTCTGCGACGTTCTTCGCCAGGGACTGCCCCTCAACCTCCAGCTGGTCCGAAATGGCGTCACCCATCTTGGAGAGCTTTCTACCTGCCGAGCCTAACGCCTGCAGCACCAAGTCTAGTTCCGGCTCCGGATCATCCGGAAGCACGGGACTAAACCCCATCGGCGTCAGCGCGTTGTCAGCCTTGCTCAGGAACTCCCAAATTTGAAGGGAGTCCGAAGCCCTTGAGATCTTTTGTTCTTCCAGGGATCCTCTGGCCGCCACCAGTTCTGAAATTCTCGCGAGTAAGGCGCTCCACCTCTTTAGCATTTTGCTGAATCTTTTCAGCAAGCTGCCTTTCGAGTCTCCCGAGCACCTTCTCCCGGAGATGAATCTCGTTGCGGCGGTTGACCAGGTCCTTCTCCCTGCCCTTCACTTTCTTCTCCCTGGCAACGAGGGCACATTCTTACTGGTAGAGCTCTTGTCCTCGCAGCCAGGCCTTCTCCTTCTCCTCGGCGCAACGCGTATCCAATTGCTTGGTTCGTTCCTCGAGGCCCTTGTCAGCCAGAGCTACTTTCTCGGCGAGCTCCTCTTCCCTCCTCAGGACGTCATCCCGCAGCTCCAGGAGTTTCTGCTCTTCATCCTCGAGCCGTCTCTCCCTCTCTTCAAGTGCCTCTCAGCACTTGATGAGTGCGGTGTTGATGGCCTCAAGCTGTTCGCGTCGAGCATTGGCCGCGTCGTTGGCAGCTTTGGCCTGATCGTGGATCTCCCGGGATTGAGCGTCGAGGGCATGAGTCAGACTCTCCTGATCATCCAACAATTTGCCCCAGTACTCCAGGCGGACCTTTTCTTGCCTGATCCATTCCTTGTCGTCCGCCAGCCTCGACTGCGCCATCTTGGTCTCGAAGTAGAGCCGGTTACGCCACTGCCTAAGGGTTTGGCGCTCCTCTTCAAGAGCCTTGCTGTCGTGGAAGAAGGCCAGTTGGACCTGACGCAGGCTGGAGCAGGCGTTGTCAATAGACAAAGACAACGGAATAGGTTCCAGACCTGCTGGGGCCACTCCCGCTGGTTCCAGCGGATCTTCAGAAACAAAAATTGGGTCCCACTCCACAAGAGTGGTCCCCTGGGACTCCGCGGCACTAGGGTCGTCCTCCGGGATGACCTCAGTCGCCATCAAGGAAGGTCCCGCCACCAGGTCTTCATCCACCCCCTCAAGCAGGGGGCCAGCGACGTCTTCAGGGCGCTCCGGCTCGGCCGTGGGTACCTCCGACGTCACTTCTTCTGGAGCAGAAGCCGCCTCTGGTTCTGGCCTGGGCATCTCCTCCGATGGGGGCTCAAGCACCGAAGCCTCAGCAACAGCCGGCTCAGGCGCCGGAAGGTCTTCATCTCCAACCGGCTCTATGGCCGGAGTTCCAACAATAACCGGCTCTGCGGCCGGTGCTTCTGAGGTAACCAGCTCAACTGCCGAGACTTCATCAACACCCAGCTCGCCTGCCGGGATTCCAACCACCTCCGGCTCAACCGCCGGGGCTTCAACAACTTCCGGCTCTGAGGCCGGAATTACCGCTTCCTCCGGCTCAACCGCCGGAGCTTCCATCATCACAGCATCAGGACCCGGAGCTTCAGCCTCCGAGACAAGTGCCGCTGTCGCATCTTCTCTCCCGTGGTCCAGCGCTACCATGGGAATCTCAGGGGATAAGTCGAGCTCCATGACCACGACAGCCGGCGCTGGAGCTGTCGCGGCTTCCGCCACTGTCGGAGCTGGCGCCAGAGCAGGAGCAAAGGGTTCCGCCCTCGCAGTCTCAGCTGATGCGGCTGAAGGCGGAGCCTCGCTCTTTTTCTTGGGAACGCTGCAGATGATGGATAAAGAAACTCAAAAAACAGTTACTATGACAAAGTGACTGTCCAAAGTAAAGTTCAAAACTTACCTCGGGAGGTTTCCGCACCAGCTTGCTCGGAACCTCTTTCCCGGACGCTCCGGGCTAACCACCGCAGCCGCTGGTGTAGACGCCCTGGAGGACCTCCCGGGACCTGATGCAGCAGCGGGCGCTTCCTTAGTCGGGGCCCCCCTCAGCAGAGAAGCACCTCTAGACCTAGGGGCCCCAACTGACCCTGGCGCTGGAGTCACGCACTCGGAGCTGACATCATGAGGAGGCACCACCGTGGGCACCATCGCCGTGGCCGCAGGAGACCTCTCCCTCCGGGGAGAAGAAGGTGACACCAAGGCTGCAGACCTGGAGGACACTATGGCAGCCGGATATTTCCTCTTCCGGCGCACAGGTTCCTCCGCCAGATCCTTACCCTTGCCGACGACCTCAGTCTTGGGCTTCGGAGAAGGGGGGGACCACATTCGGGGACTTCTGAGATCACCACTTTGGTGGTCGATCTCCTCTCGACGGTACCGAGGTCGTCGAGTTTTGGCATTTTCTGCCGGAGCTCCCTCCGGAACTCTACTGCCTCGTTCAGGGGGGAAAGCTGATGGTGGGAACAAGTCATCACCCGCAATGTCGATGCCGTGCTGGAATTTCTTGAGGTGGAACTCCAAGGTTTTCCTCGCCATGTCGGACTTCCGCCCGGACTCGATACAGTCGCTATCCATCATGCCGCTGAGGGCCCAAGCGAGTTTCTCCCTCCTCTTCAGCGGTGGCCACCTGTTAACCAGGAAAATGCAAAACACCGCTTGAGGAGTTAGACCTCCTTCCACACACTGGCGGATCCTGGTCAGAGCAGGGTTGAAGGTTTCCACCAACACCGGAGCTTCACTCCAGATTATCGTGTCGATGCTGGGGAGGCCTTCGGGCAACTCCAGTCTCTCGTGCTCCTCCACCCGGACCACTATCCAGTCTTTCTTCCAGTCATCCCACATCCCAGAAGGAAACGACCGGAGGTACTTGAATGGGCATTTCTTGCGCTTCACAAAGTAGTAGAAGCCAAGATACTCATTGCTCCTCCCGGTGGTATGGATGGTGAAGAAGGCCCAGAAGAGTTCGACGCAGGGGGGAATGCCCACCCACATCTCACAGAAGTGGACAAAGATCGATACGAGGAGAATGGAGTGGGGGCCAAGGTGATACAGCTGCAGACCATAGAAGTCCAGCAACATCAAGAAAAAGGTGGAATAAACCCCACCACGGCGTACGAGGAAAAGTACACCATCTCGCCGGAGTGCTCCTTCTCAAATGGAAGCCCTCCTCTGGCGCGGACCGAGCGGTCGAAGGAGTCCGAGGACCACCCCATGAGGGTCCGAACCTTCTTCACGTCGCCTTTGGTCTTCAAATGGCTTTCGCGGAGACCCAACTCCATCGCTGCACAGCAAGGCGGGAGAGGAAAAGCAAGCACGAGTTGGAGGTTTGAGCGCAAGAGCAAATGAGAGGCGTAAAAAACTCCAAACGGTGCGCGCTTTCGTTCTTAAGTAAGCCCTTGCGACGTTTGGATGGAAACCGCAGGGAAGTCGGAGATACCGCTTAAAAGTTCCACCCAGCCAATGACAAGAGGGCCCGGGACCACTTCGACGATCAAGTTGAGGCTCTTACCCAGGCGAACGGTTGACATCACGAGGCGGGAAACCTAAAGGCGGCGGCCTGACAGGGCGCGCGGAACCGATACGGTTTTCGTATCGGGAACCGGCGATCTTCAATTGCGTGAGATCCGCATGTCAAAGATCTCATCTGCCGCCTGAGGTGCGCCACGCGGCGGGATCTAACTATAAATCCCCACCAACGGCACCTCCGAAGA
Source organism: Tuctoria greenei (assembly GCA_036927565.1). Classification (NCBI taxonomy): domain Eukaryota; kingdom Viridiplantae; phylum Streptophyta; class Magnoliopsida; order Poales; family Poaceae; genus Tuctoria; species Tuctoria greenei. Next base: position 57,860,490 of record JAYESD010000010.1, read on the forward strand.
CCCTTGAAGACCCAGTTCAAGAGTCGCAAGGATGGACCCACCTCCGACGGAATAACTTCACCCCAGTGATCTTCCTCGGAGGTAGGTCCAGGGGGCCACTGCCTGTACCCTAAAAACTGCACACCCCTTGAGGTTACAAAGATTTCAAAGGAAAGCCATCTACTTGGGTTGAAGACCCTCGGAGGCCCACTTGTCAGACATGACCGGACCTGCTTCTCCAACATGGTTAATCCCTGGGTCGCCACGTGTACTGCCAAACCGGAGCTAGCACCCACAAGGGGGAAGCTCCGAGCCAGGTACCTAAACAGCACCTCCGGACTTAACCCCGGACCGAGAGAAGCTCCGGAGTTGACACGTGACTGGTAGCCCCAGAGCTACCTGCTTCCCACAGCAAGCTCCGGAGCCGCCACGTGTCCAATCGTCGGACCTGCCAGCCTCTAACCTCCGGAAGACCTTGTAACGGCTCCGGATCTTCAAAGAAGAGCCAAGGACTTCAAGACCCGATTAAGTGTCATTAATGCCATATTAATGACACTTAAACGGACGATCTTAACACCAGTAACGGCACTGTCGAAGCCCGTTATAGGATCATTAACAGCAATTAATCGTGTATCAATACTAGTAACCGCTAGGGCCACATGTCGGGCCAGGCTAGCTTGTAACGGCCTGTCTTTGTACTATAAAAGGACAGGCCGACGATACACTCAGGGACATTCACAGACGAACTCACACACCCGATACACTCGTGACAAGCTAATACAACACCAACACACCCGTGGAGTAGGGTATTACGCTCAGGCGGCCCGAACCACGTAAACTCTTGTGTCTCCTGTGTCAAACTCCTATTCACCTTCTTGAATCTCCGCACGCCCACACCGAACATCAAACTCTCCAATCACTTTAGCAGTGTAGGGGGATCTGCCGGCTCCAACAGTCGACAATGCTCATAACAACTAAAGAGGGAGAGATAATTTGTTTATATGCTCATGACTTGTTGAATACATTGTCAAAGGGGGAGAGATAATCATGAAAAGAAAGAGAATAAGGAGAGATAATAAAGGGGGAGCGATAATGAGCATTTTTGATATTTTTTCTTCTCATTTTACTTTTGATTTACAAAGGGGAGAAATTGCTTTTAAAACTTTTATGTGAATAAGCCAATGTTCGGATTTTAAACGGTGTTGCCAATGCATTCATCAAGGGGGAGATTGTAAGACTTATGTGTGCTAAAGACATTGGCTTGTAGTGAATACACTTGGCTTTGATGATAAAAGTTTTAAATATCACCAAAACACCTTTTTATCAAGGTCCGACTCTAGCTCTGAGCTACAGCAAGGTCCGACGGTAGGTCCGGCTTGTTTTGGGTAGCTCCGGCTATGTTAGATGCTAGGACCGGCTTCTTGGTAAGGTCCGACTAGCTTTGGTTAGCTCCGGTGAGCTTTATCTTTAGCTCTGGCATGTCTTTGTTAGCTCCGACATGTCTTTGTTAGCTCCGGCATATACTTGATAGCTCCGGCATGCTTTTGCTAAGCTCCGACGTACTTTGTCTAGCTCCGGTTTTGGGTTGACTAGTTTTGACTAGTTTTTGGTAAGCTCCAGTGCTAGGATCTACTAGCCTTTGTTAGCTCCGGCTCAAGCTCCGGGTTGCTCTGACAAGGCCCGGAACTTGACCTAAGTGCTTCTGCTTTTCATTTGCAATGTTTCGTACTTGGTTTACATTGTTGGAAAGATTGCTTAGTATTCATTTGCTAAGTTTTTGGTGCGTTTTGGATGATATGGTTGATATCGTTTCTACTGTGGTTTTGCAACATGCTTATGTGAGGTTCTCACGTAAGGTGTTGTGTTCGAACTAACTTGAGTCAAGTCGAGGACATGGGCTCGTATGGACTGGTTGTTTATTCATGTGTAGGTGTTGCTTGAGTTCAAGTCATGGCTGGTGACAGGATCCATTTGACTAGTCTCAGGAGGAGATGAGGTTCAACAACCAAGTTCGGGAGGAATTGTGGTTGAGCGGGTCAGGAGGTCGCGCAGGATGATTGAATCAAGGGCAGTGCATATGAAGGTCAAAGGAAGGTATTTGCACGTATGCATGAGGTGCATGACATGGCAATATGCTTCTAGAGATGGATTATGGAAGGAAGATCTGATCGGAAGGATCGGATCGTATCGGTTGAAGACTTTGGCTGCGGCGGAGTCGGTTATGGCTCGGTATGGAAAGTATCGAGTTGGTTATGTTAGGATTTCGTGTGGGCCACGAATTTGAGTTGTTTAGGAATGTGGGATAGGTTCCTAAGGTGTTTAGACGTCTTAAGATTGCTTCTATCTGCGTATAGAAGAGTCCTAAGCAGTTATGGAAAGTTACGATCCGTGATCTGAGTAGGATTGGAGTCCTAGTTGTATTGGGATGGCCTAAGGGCTGGTTATATAAGCAAGGGAAGGCCAAAGCTCGTGAGAGATGACTTTGGGGCTGTTCCTCTTGTGTTCTATTGAATAAAATTCATAGTTTGAAGGAACTTTTGTGCATTGTTCGTCCGACTTGTTCCAGACAAGTTTTACTCGTCGAGTTTCTGGACAGCACTACCTTTCATTGGTGGTTTTATCATAACTCGAGTTTTACTGATCCAATTGACGTGATTATTTTTGGGTTGTCTTCACAACTTGATTGTCTATCATCTGTCAAAAGTTCACTGTCATTGGATTTGTGGTTTTTGATCTACACGAGTTTCTTTGCAGCATTCCAGAAACTGTTTTTCTCGGGTAGGTCAGATTGACCTTTGTTTGATCTTTTGATCATAACTTGAGTTTTTCTCAACGGATTTGAGTAATTCTTTTTGTGTTGTCTTTGTGACATGATTCTCTCTGATATCCATCACTTTTTTCACGGTGAAACACATTTGTATTAGTCTCACACACGATTTCTTTAAGAGATTGTTTTTCTGCCGAAGGGGTTGGGGTTTAATTGTTTCCGCTGCGTAAGATTTTTAAATCTACCATTCACCCCCCTCTGGTAGCATTTCACGTGCTCTTCTATCCTACAATATTGAACAATGCTTTACATTCTCATGAAGTTAAATATTGTTCTACTTGCAAACTAAAAGGAGAAACTTCATGTGAAAACTACTTATACTTGTCAATGAAACTTGATAACATGAATAGGACACTAGAGCGGTTTTGTAATGGGAATAAGAATCTAAACTTGCTGTTGAATTCTTCTAAATCTTGCAATGATAAATATGGTTTAGGCTTTGATTCCCATGCTCATGCTAAGGCACGTCCACCTAAAATTGTGAAGTCATTACGAAGTGATTTGATTAAAATAGTTCCTAAACAAAAAAGAACTGGTTTTCAAAGCTGCAGGATTGTTGACTCATTCGGTTTCTAATAAACATGTTGCTTGCTCATCAAGACATGAACACAAAGTTAAATTTCATTGTACCTACTGTGATAAATATGATCATGTCATAGATTTTTTTATAGGATAGCTAAACAAAATAAAAAAGGAAAGAATGCAGGCTAGATCTCATAACTCTCATGCAAAATTTGTTGCACATGATGAACCGAATGTTAGGAACTTGCAACCTGCTGTAATGAGTCAAAAACAGGCAAATATTACTCCCAAACCTACTGTTTCTCGTGCTACACATGTAACACCTCGTAGGTCAGTAGTTGGGTACAAGAATTCTCAAAATTTGGCTCATAAACCTGCTGTTTTATCTCAACTTTCACGTGTTATTCCTGCTGAACATCGTGTGACTCGGTACTGGATTCCTAAATACCTTTTGACTAACCCAAGTGTTGAGTCATCGACATATTGTGCTTCTATGTAGGTTACATGCTTCAGGAAGGAGAACATTTCGATTCTGGATTCAGGTTGCTCACGCCACATGACTGGTAACAAAGAATGGTTCTCCTCCCTCTCTTTTATGTCACGTGTAGAGAATGTTACTTTTGCCGATAATTCTTCAACTCCTATAATTGCTAAGGGTTCGGTTATGGTAAATGATCACAACACTTTGAAAGATGTGGCACTTGTCAAAAATTTGAAATACAACTTGCTTTATGTTTCACAATTACTAGATGAAAATCTGGAAATTATTTTCACTAAAAAATTACAGCAAGGTTGTAGATTCAAACAATGAGCTTATTTTTAAAATGTCTCGGTTTGGAAGCATTTTCAAAGCTGATTTTCATATGTCATCCTCTAGGCATAGGTGTCTAGTTGCAAATGAATCAAAGGACTTATATTTCTGGCATCATAGACTTGGTCTCATAGGCTTTGATCATCTAACACGTGTTAGTGCTCTTGATTGCATACGTGGGTTGTTTAAGCTTAAAGGGGACAAAGGAATTATGTGCTCTTCTTGTAGACATGCTAATATGGTTGCAGGTTCACATGCTCCTCTCACAATTACCATGACAACTAAACCGAGTCAACTTTTGCACCGGTTCACCGTAGGACCTTCACGTGTTCAATCCTTCGGAGGTAAATGGTATGTTCTTGTGATTGTTGATGATTTTTCTAGATACTCTTGGGTTTACTTTATGGCATCTAAGAATGGATCTTTTGGTTACTTCAGAACTTTATTTCTTAGATTATCAATTGATCACCCAAGATCTTTAAAAGTAATTAGAAGTGATAACGGAACCGAATTTAAAAATCAATTGGTTGATCACTTTTGTGCTGAAAATGGAATAGATCATCAATTTTCTTCACCTTATGTAGTGCAACAAAATGGTGTGGTCGAGAGAAAGAACAGAACCTTGGTTGAGATGCCTAGTACTATGCTTGATGAATATCAAACTCCTAGAAAAATTTGGGCAGATGCAATTGCAACCACTTGTTATATCTCAAATCGTGTTTTCTTGTGTTCTAAGCTAGGAAAAACACCATATGAACTTCGATTTGGACATAGGCCTCGGGTCACACACTTTCGATTCTTTGGATGTAAATGCTTTGTTAAGAAACATGGTAATCTTTATAAATTTGAAGATAGATCTTTTGATGGCATGTTTCTTGGTTATCCATCCCATACTAGAGGCTATCGTGTGCTTTTACTTGACACTAACAAAATTGTGGAGACTTATGAGGTTTCTTTTGATGAATCTAGCCCAAGTACTAGCTCTAATATTGCATGTCCAGATCCACATCCGCAGGGGGAGAGTATTTTCATCAAAGAAGACGAAGAAGTGGTGTTGCTGCCCGAAAATTCGGAAGCAAATGACGTTGATCACGCTGCTGATTTTGCACCACAACCAGCACCAACAACTATTGCAACTGGTACAGATCATCCACAAGCCTCAAGTTCTTTGATCTTTGATGAACATGAAGGACAAGGAGCTTGTGAAGTGTCTACTCCCTTCCGAATCCTCAAAAGTCATCCCCCACAACAAATCATTGGGTGCTTGCATGGACGAGTCACACGGTACAGGTTTTGCGATCCAAAGTCTCATGCTCATTCTGCTTTTGTTGCTTCTTTTGAACCCAAAGATATATCACACACACTCACTAATGAATCTTGGATTGTTTCCATCTAAGAAGAGTTAGAAAATTTTGAAAGAAATAATGTTTGGAAACTTGTACCTCCACCTCAAGGTCACACTTTAATTGCAACTAAATGGGTGTTTAAAAATAAAAAAAAGTGAGGATGGGGTTGTGGTTAGGAATAAGGCTAGTTTGGTTGCTCAAGGTTTCACAAAATTTGAAGGTCTAGATTTTGATGGAACTTTTGCTCCTGTTGCTAGATTAGAATCTATAAGAATTTTGTTAGCTTTTGCTGCATCTAAAAGTTTCAAGTTATATCAAACGGATGTTAAAAGTGCTTTTATTAATGGCTGTATAGATGAGGAGGTTTATGTCAAGCAACCACCGGATTTTGAAAATCCAGATTTTCCTACTCATGTTTACAAACTGTCCAAAGTATTTATGGTCTCAAACAAGCCCCTAGAGCATGGAATGTGTGACATCCTGGCTCAGGGATGAAAAGACTCGCGCCACAAGGAACCAGACTTTGTACTTCTACAAATTCTTGTGGAGTAACCATATGCTGAGGAAGCAACATGGGAAAGCGAGGACTATCTCTGATCAAATTATCCGGATTTGTTATCATCTCATATTTGGTAATCTTTTTACCTCTGTCTCTATTATATGTAATCTGGGGACGAGATTTTTTAAGAGTGTGGAGGATGTAAAAGACAAAATTTCATAGTGCAAAGTTCAGATAGGATAATTTAAAATTTGAATGGGAAAAATATATCAAATGGCAATTTTAAAATCAAACAATTCAAGCTTCAATAGAAGGAATTCAAAAATTCAAATTAGTTCCTGTTCAAACTTTGACAAAATAAAAATCAAGGTTCACCATTAAATTCAAAATATTCCAAATAGTCTCTCTGCAAAGTTTCAAAATTTTTGAAGCATATTTGCTCTATAATTTAGTGGAAACAATGAATTCTTTCAAATTCAAATTCAAAATTGAATTTTCATTGAAATTTGATCAATTCAATATTTTGATTTCAGAATCAAATCTTAGACAATTGATTGAGCCTATCTGTCGGTACCCTAAAAACCGCACACCCCTTGAGGTTACAAAGATTTCAAAGGAAAGCCATCTACTTGGGTTGAAGACCCTCGGAGGCCCACTTGTCAGACATGACCGGACCTGCTTCTCCAACATGGTTAATCCCTGGGTCGCCACATGTACTGCCAAACCGGAGCTACCGCCCACAAGGGGGAAGCTCCGAGCCAGGTACCGAAATAGCACCTCCGAACTTAACCACGGACCGAGAGAAGCTCCGGAGTTGACACGTGACTGGTAGCCCCGGAGCTACCTGTTTCCCACAGCAAGCTCTGGAGCCGCCACGCGTCCAATCGTCGGACCTGCCAGCCTCTAACCTCCGGAAGACCTTGTAACGGCTCCGGATCTTCAAAGAAGAGCCAAGGACTTCAAGACCCGATTAAGTGTCATTAATGCCATATTAATGACACTTAAACGAACGATCTTAACACCAGTAACGGCACTGTCGGAGCCCGTTACAGGATCATTAACAGCAATTAATCGTGTATCAATACTAGTAACCGCCGGGGCCACATGTCGGGCCAGGCTAGCTTGTAACGGCCTGTCTTTGTACTATAAAAGGACAGGCCGACGATACACTCAGGGACGTTCACAGACGAACTCACACACCCGATACACTCGTGACAAGCTAATACAACACCAACACACCCGTGGAGTAGGGTATTACGCTCAGGCGGCCCGAACCACGTAAACTCTTGTGTCTCCTGTGTAAAACTCCTATTCACCTTCTTGAATCTCCGCGCACCCACACCGAACTTCAAACTCTCCAATCACTTTAGCAGTGTAGGGGGATCTGCCGGCTCCAACAGTCGACAGTTGGCGCGCCAGGTAGGGGCGCCTGAGATTTTCGAGAATGGTGAACTCCGCGGCTGGATCATCCAACGGCCAACCTGCTGCTTAGACTGTTGGGGGTAATCCCTCCAGCAGGCAGCCACTAGCAGGAGCCTCAACACCAGCAGGAGTCACACAGCCACCACCGCCACCTTCTCCAGCAGACCAAGCTGGACAACGCGATGGTGCACCGGCGTCCATCACAGCGTCGGCGAGTCATGACAACCCGGAACACGCGCTCCATGCAGCGCGTGCTCTTCTTCAACGTCCACCACCTCCGGATGCATCTCGAGATGCAACGGAGCAGTGGAGGGCCGATGTGGAGCATTTGGTCGCAGCAGCAGCCGAACGCCTCAACAACCAGGGTCCTCCTCCTTCGGGACGAGCCCCGTCGCAGTGGCGGACTTTGTCTGGTAGACTTGGTCCGCACGTCTCCAACAACAGGAGACGAGCTGCGTCACAACAGGTGACGTCACTGCCCTCCGGGGCTCGACGCACTCACACGGTATCCAGGCTTTCGACTCATGACCTCTGGGCGGAGCTTGATCACCGATACCGCCAGCAGGATGGCCGTGTCCATATTGAGCGTGCTCATGAAAGACAGGAAGCTCAGGACCTTTCTACTCTGGAAGGGGTAGGAGGAGGCTGTTCAGCCCTAGCCATGCACCTGCGCATGGTTAGATGGCCACAGAAGTTCCGGCCGCACCTGCCGGAAAATTCGATGGGACTTTCAACCCTGCTGAATTCCTTCAGATATACTCCACTGCAATCTTGGCAGCTGGAGGAAACGAGGCCGTGATGGCCAATTACTTTCCAGTGGCCTTAACTGGGACCGCCAGGTCCTGGTTTATGAGCCTTCCACCCAACTCTATCAACAGTTGGGAGGAGCTGTGCCATCAGTTCACTGCCAACTTCGGGAGTTCATACACCCGACCAGGCACTGAACTAGACCTTTTTGCGGTTGTGCAAAAAGGGGGAGAATCTTTGCGGTCCTTCATCCAGAGGTTCTCTCAGGTACGCAACACTATCCCTTCTATCTCTAGCGCCTCTGTCATTGTGGCATTTAGACAGGGCGTACGGGACAAGAAGATGTTGGAGAAGCTGGCGATTAAAGAGATTACCAGCGTCACAGAGCTCTTCAGCCTGGCAGACAAATGTGCCAGAGCTGCGGAGGGCCGTGTGATGCACTCCAAACCAGCCTCGGAGGATCACAAGAAATCCTCCAAAGAAGAAGCTGCTACCTCCGGAAGTGGCAAGAAGAAAAAGAAGACCAACGGCAAGAAGAAGCCGTCAGCCGGCACATCCAACGTTGCAGCTGCTGCAACTCCGGGTGGCCGGGGGCCACGCCCCGAGAAGTGACCTCGACCGTCTTCTGAAGACGGTGGCAAACCCAAAGTGTGGTATCCCATTCACAAAACGGGTAGCCACGGTTTGGAAGACTGCCGGGAGGTCCAGAACCTTGCCGAGCGCTACAGCAAGCGCCGGGAAGGATCTCCTTTCCGACAGATGGAAGGAAAACAGAAGGTCGATGAAGCTCCGGCTGAATAGGAGTTAGGGTTTCAGGATCCCAAAAAGGTCCTGAAGGCCGTCTACACCTCTGTCGACGATGACTCTGACGTCTCTGACAATGAGCGTCGGAAGACCATGAACACCATTTTTGGTGGATCATGGGATATCACCTCTCGTTGCGTCATCAAGACTATGCGGCGAGATATGGCCGCTGTAGCCCCTACAGTCAGGCCGGAACCACACCGAAAGTGGATGGACACAGCCATCACTTTTGATGCTTCAGACTGTCCTCGAAGCATGGTCGGAGCTGGATAGTTACCTTTGATGGTATCTCCCACCATCAATAACATCCAGCTCCATCATGTTATGGTGGATGGAGGTTCGGGGCTGAACCTCATAAGCTTTGAAGCTTTTACCAAGCTTCAACTCCGACCTTCGGATCTCCATCCCTCCCGACCTTTCTCCGGAGTAGGTCCGGGGGCCACTACCCCACTCGGAGCTATTACTCTTCCTGTTACCTTTGGGACACGGGAGAAGTATCGCACCGAGAAGTTGGTCTTTGACATTCCTCAGATCAACTTACCATTCAACGCCATCTTGGGTAGACCTGCCCTATACAAATTCATGGCAGCTGCTCATTATGGATACCTGGTGTTGAAGATGCCAACACCAGTAGGCGTTCTCTGGATCCACGGAGATCGCACTGCCGGAGTAACTGCTCTGGAGGAACTCCATGCACTCACCACGGCGCAAGAGGAGGACTCCAGACAGGAGCAAGCTCTGAAACCCCTGAGCATTCGTCAACGAGGCTCGACCTCTGCACCCCGTGTGCAGCCAAGCGGCGACACCGACATTCCCGTCAAAGTCGTCCAAATTGGTTCCGATGCCGCTCAAACCACCCGTATATCGGGAGGGTTGAATGAGAAATAGGAACTCGCGCTCATCACTTTCCTCCGGGCTAATGTTGACGTGTTTGCTTGGCAACCGTCAAAAATGCCTGGGATCCCCAGGGAAGTGATTGAGCACAATCTGAAGATTTACCCCGACGCCCGGCCTGTGCATCAGAAGCCTCGAAAGCAATCCATAGAGCGACAGAACTTCATCTGACAAGAAGTGAAGAAGTTGCTCGAAGCCGGATTCATCCGAGAAGTCTTCCATCCAAAATGGCTGGCGAACCCAGTCGTTGTGCCCAAGGCCGGCGGGAAGCTTCGGATGTGCATCGACTACACCACACTAAATAAGGCATGTCCAAAAGATCCATTCCCACTACCTAGAATAGATCAGATAGTGGATTCCACCTCTGGGTGTGAATTACTGTGTTTCCTAGACGCATATTCTGGGTATCATCAAATCAGGATGTCTAGGGAGGATGAAGAGCATACTTCATTTATCACAGTAGATGGATTGTACTGTTACACAGCCATGCCATTTGGTCTCAAGAATGCAGCTTCAACTTTTGTACAAGCTATGTACAAAACTTTTGAAGAACTCATCAGAGACATAGTGGAAGTGTACGTCGATGACATCATGGTCAAGGTCAAGAACAAGGAGTCCCTCTTAGACACCTTGCAGGCTGTCTTCGACAAGCTGCGGGCCACCCGCACAAAGCTAAACCCGGACAAGTGCGTGTTTGGGGTTAGCTCCAGAAAACTTCTTGGTTTCCTGGTAAGTCACCGGGGCATAGAGGCTAATCCGGCGAAGATAAAAGCCATTGAATACATGCGGCCACCAACCCGCATCAAAGACGTCCAAAAATTAACTGGGTGTCTAGCAGCCCTCAGCCGGTTCATATCAAGACTGGCGGAACGGGCACTTCCCTTCTTCAAGTTATTAAGGAAGTCCGGACCATTCCAATGGTCCGAAGAAGCAGAGAAGGCATTCTAGGAGCTGAAACAGTTCCTCACCACCCTACAAATTCTGGTAGCTCCGAACCCTGGTGAGCCTTTGTTGCTTTACATTTCAGCTACTGACGAAGTCATCAGTATGGTTCTGGTTGCGGAGAGACTGGAACTACCCCATACTCAGGAATCCAGACCCCTTCGGGAGGGTCCGGAGGTTCTTGAAAGCGAGTCTGGGTCCCAGCTCCCAGACTCAAACCCACAAGAAGTCACTTCAGAAGACCCAGACCCCTCTGGGAAGGTCCAGGTCACTTCTGAAGAAGCTCCAGGTTCCTCCAGCCAGAACCCGGAGGTCCCCGAAGAGAATCTGGACCCCTCTGAGAGGGTCCAGATTAATGAAGAGGAAGCTCCGGGCCCCTCCGAGAGGGTCCGGACCATTCAACGCCCGGTATACTTCATCAGTGAAGTATTACATGATGGCAAGACTCGATACCTAGAGGTGCATAAGCTGCTGTATGCAGTTCTTATAGCCTCCAGGAAGCTTTGACACTACTTCCAAGCTCACAAAGTCTCGGTGGTGACCTCCTATCCACTTCGAGCAATCTTGCATAATCCCAATTCAACTGGGAATATTGCAAAGTCGGCAGCGGAATTGGCTGAATTCGATCTTGAATTTATTTCAAGACAAGCTGTCAAGAGTCAAGCGTTGGCAGATTTTGTGGCGGAATGGACTCCCTCTCCATCAAACCCTGGGGGCCCCAGTGAACAGAAGAAGGAGCATCAAGCTCCAACCTTCACCAAGCCTCACTGGACCCTCTACTTCGACGGCTCCATGCAGAAGCAGGGGGCCGGAGCTGGAGTCCTTCTCCTTGCACCGACTGGGGAGAAGGTGAAATACATGGTACACCTTGACTTCAAGGCAACCAACAACATGGCGGAGTATGAAGCACTCATCTATGGACTAAAGGTGGCACTGTCATACGGTGTCAGGTAACTGCTGGTCAAAGGAGATTCACAGCTCATCATCAAGCAGGTGAAGGGTGAATGCTCCTGCAACAATCTCCAGCTAGCTGCTTACCTCCTTGAAGTCCAAAGGCTTCAGAAGGACTTTGAAGTCCTAGACCTCCACCATGTTCAGCGTGCCCACAATGCTGAAGCCGACGAACTCTCGACGAAAGCGTCAACCAGAGCTCCGGCTCCTGACGGAACTTTTGTCCGGAGATTGTCGAAACCCACAGCTCAGCCTGCCGAACTGAGCAAAGGGGGCGAGATCAGCATCCCGAAGCTGACGGTCCCGATGGCCCTGTTACCATGGCAGCCATCAAGGGTCGTAGGTGCTGTCGGGAGCTCCGAGCAACCCAGCACGCAAGACTCAAAAGCTCAAGCTAGCTCCGATGCATGGATCTCGGAGATCCGGAGCTACTTGAAAGACAACATCCTTCCTGACGATGATGTATCCGCTGACCAGGTAGTCAGATTGGCTAAAAGATACACGCTGGTAGAAGGGGATCTCTACCGGCGTGGTGCCAACGGCATCCTAATGCGGTGCATCACAAGGGAAGAAGGTTGCGAGCTCCTCGCAGAAATCCATGGAGGCGAGTGTGGGAACCACGCGTCTTCCCGTACGCTGGTCGGAAAAGCCTTTCGGCATGGCTTCTACTGGCCTACAGCGCTCCAGGATGCCACTGAGCTGGTGAAGAAATGCGAAGCATGCCAATTTCATGCAAAGCAAATTCATACACCGGCTCAGCCCTTACAAATGATACCTCCTACATGGCCCTTCGCTGTGTGGGGGATGGACATCTTGGGACCCTTCCCAAGAGCCATCGGAGGTTACAAGTTCCTGTATGTCGCCATTGACAAGTTCACCAAGTGGCCGGAAGCAACTCCAGTTGTGACGATCAACAAGCAATCTGCTATCAACTTTCTGCAATCCATTGTAAGCAGATTCGGAGTCCCAAACAAGATCATCACTGATAATGGGAAACCAGCCAGCAATGGCCAAGCCGAGAGAGCAAATGCAGAAATCCTTAAGGGACTCAAAACGCGCACCTATGAGCGTTTGAAGAAACATGGAGCCAACTGGATCGAAGAGCTTCCGCCCACTCTATGGGCCAACAGGACTTCTCCAAACCGGTCAACCGGAGAAACACCCTTCTTTCTGGTGTACGGAGCTGAAGCAATCCTTCCTCCGGAAATCACCTTGGGTTCGCTCCGGGTTCGGACCTTCGATGAGGCCGCACAGGACCAGCTCCGGCGTGAAGACCTAGACCTCCTCGAGGAGGGAAGGTGCCAAGCAGCTGTTCGGAATGCCCGATACCGCCAAGCTCTTCGGCGCTATCACCAATGGCATGTACATCACCGACAGCTCGAGGAAGGCAATCTGGTGCTACGGAGAATACTATCCAGAGAAGGGTTAAACAAACTCTCCCCCAACTGGGAGGGGCCCTTCCGAGTGATCAAAGTATCCCGTCCCGGAAGCATTCGCTTGGCTACCGAGGATGGGACACCTCTCCCAAATCCTTGGAACATCGAGCACCTCCGTAAGTTCTACACTTAATACCACGGAGGTGAGTCTTGAGTAACTTGAGATGTATGTTATAGAGTCATTGTACAGAGTCGGGTAGTTCCTCCGGGAGAGCAGCCAGACCTTTCCCGAAAGGTCCGCAAAGCTCATGCAGCACTTGTCACAGTCTCCGGACTAATAGTGTGGCTAACTACCCTGGGTCAAACGAGAAACCAAACACACTTAGCCTGGTTCCGTACCCTAAGAGTGTACTTGTTTCCCCTGTACCCCGGACCTATAATGAAAGACATCTTCATGTGAAATAGACTCCACGTGCATTTATTTTGTACAGGCTCAACATTTTTATTTTTCTCTTTCTTGTCTATAACAAAGACGTGCAATTCTTAAGAAATTTTAGTTTGACCGGTTTATATACGATTCGAGTTGTATTGTCAGTTCTTTTGGATTCAAATATCGCTCATGGCCAACTCGCCCGAAAGCCGCCAGGCCAATCTAGGGCCGGAGTGTGCTATCGACTTAGCCTGGTCAAGCACCCTAAGTACGCCACTCTACCTACACCCCGGCAGGCCGAAGTAAGGCGGGTCCATGAACAGTTGAACCTAGAAGAAAAGACAACGCATCCGGTTGTATTTAAAATCGCGTTCAACTTAAAATCTTCTTGAGAATCGTAAGCCGCGACGAAATTATAGACAAGGAACGAATTTTACTGTTTTTCTTGGCTTAAGTGTGCAGGAAAAATAAAGTCTACGTTGATGGAGAAAAGCCGGAGCTAACTAAGCTCCGACTCCCCAAAGGGGGCCAGCTGTCGACGCTGAATATAAGATGGTGAGAAGACCCCATAAATGGAGTCTGCTGCCAACAAACCAAGTGTTGGCAAAGGTCACTGCCGAAGCTACTCAGCTCCGACACCCCGGAGGACTAACTATCGACGCTCTACATGTTGATAGAGGCTATTGCCGGAGCTACCAAGCTCCAGCTGGACAATGTCGGAGCTTCTAAGCTCCGACAACCTCAGGGGACCTTCACTATCAAAGACTTCGGACCTAAATGATACAAGTTCGGAGCAAATGAGTCTTCAACAAAACATAGTATCCTTTTGGTACATGTTCACAATCAAATTGTGTACATCTACCAGGGGGCCAAGTGAAGATAAATATGTTGAAGACAGAAAGTTAAATTAGCAAAAATTTGGGGATTTCATTCATCTGGAGACAAGGGATTACAAAATTGGAAAAGGAAAAGAGAGAAGACAAGTAAAAGGTACAGGGATGGTCGTAGACCCTACGGAAGAACTGAGCGACCTTCTGGGCAACCTCCGACACGTTAGCCCGGGCAGCTTCGCCTTCTCCTTCAATGGGACCTTCCAGCACCGGTTCCAGAGGGAACTGGGGATTCCGGCTGCTGTAGCACGTCAGCATGTATTCTGCGACGTTCTTCGCCAGGGACTGCCCCTCAACCTCCAGCTAGTCCGAAATGGCGTCACCCATCTTGGAGAGCTTTCTACCTGCCGAGCTTAACGCCTGCAGCGCCAAGTCTAGTTCCGGCTCCGGATCATCTGGAAGCACGGGACTAAACCCCATCGGCGTCAGCGCGTCGTCAGCCTTGCTCAGGAACTCCCAAATTTGAAGGGAGTCTGAAGCCCTTGTGCTCTTTTGTTCTTCCAGGGATCTTCTGGCCGCCACCAGTTCTGAATTCTCGCGAGTAAGGCGCTCCACCTCTTTAGCATTTTGCTGAATCTTTTCAGCAAGCTGCCTTTCGAGTCTCTCGAGCTCCTTCTCCCGGAGATGAATCTTGTTCTGTCGATTGACCAGGTCCTTCTCCCTGCCCTTCACTTTCTTCTCCCTGGCAACGAGGGCACATTCTTGCTGGTAGAGCTCCTGTCCTCGCAGCCATGCCTTCTCCTTCTCCTCGGCGCAACGCGTATCCAATTGCTTGGTGCGTTCCTCGAGGCCCTTGTCAGCCAGAGCTACTTTCTCGGCGAGCTCCTCTTCCCTCCTCAGGATTTCATCCCGCAGCTCCAGGAGTTTCTGCTCTTCATCCTCGAGCAATCTCTCCCTCTCTTCAAGTGCCTCTCGACACTTGATGAGTGCGGTGTTGATGGCCTCAAGCTGTTCGCGCCGAGCATTGGTCGCGTCGTTGGCAGCTTTGGCCTGATCGTGGATCTCCCGGGGTTGAGCGTCGAGGGCATGAGTCAGACTCTCCCGATCATCCAACAATTTGCCCCAGTACTCCAGGTGGACCTTTTCTTGCCTAATCCATTCCTTGTCGTCCGCCAGCCTCGACTGCGCCAGGTTGGTCTCGAAGTAGAGCCGGTTACGCCACCGCCTAAGGGTTTGGCGCTCCTCTTCAAGAGCCTTGCTGTCGTGGAAGAAGGCCAGTTGGACCTGACGCAGGCTGGAGCAGGCGTTGTCGATAGACAAAGACAACAGAATAGGTTCCGGACCTGCTGGGGCCACTCCTGCTGGTTCCAGCGGATCTTCAGAAACAAAAATTGGGTCCCACTCCACAAGAGTGGTCCCCTGGGACTCCGCGGCACTAGGGCCGTCCTTTGGGATGACCTCAGTCGCCATCAAGGAAGGTCCCGCCACCAGGTCTTCATCCACCCCCTCAAGCAGGGGGCCAGCGACGTCTTCAGGGCGCTCCGGCTCGGCCGTGGGTACCTCCGACGTCACTGCTTTTGGAGCAGAAGCCGCCTCTGGTTCTGGCCTAGGCATCTCCTCCGATGGGGGCCCAAGCACTGAAGCCTCAGCAATAGCCGGCTCAGGCGCCGGAAGGTCTTCATCTCCAACTGGCTCTATGGCCGGAGCTCCAACAATAACCGGCTCTGCGGCCGGTGCTTCTGAGGTAACCGGCTCAACTGCCGGGACTTCATCAACACCCAGCTCGCCTGCCGGGATTCCAACCACCTCCGGCTCAACCGCCGGGGCTTCAACAACTTCCGGCTCTGAAGCCGGAATTACCGCTTCCTCCGGCTCAACCGCCGGAACTTCCATCATCACAGCATCAGGACCCGGAGCTTCAGCCTCCGAGACAAGTGCCGCTGTCGCATCTTCTCTCCCGTGGTCCGGCGCTACCACAGGATCCTCAAGGGATAAGTCGAGGTCCATGACCACGACAGCCGGCGCCGGAGCTGTCGCGGCTTCCGCCACTGTCGGAGCTGGCGCCGGAGCAGGAGCAGAGGGTTCCGCCCTCGCAGTCTCAGCTGCTGCGGCTGAAGGCGGAGCCTCGCTCTTTTTCTTGGGAACGCTACAGATGATGGATAAAGAAACTAAAAAAACAGTTACTATGACAAAGTGACTGTCCAAAGTAAAGTTCAAAAGTTACCTCGGGAGGTTTCCGCACCAGCTTGCTCGGAACCTCTTTCCCGGACGCTCCGGGCTAACCACCACAGCCGCTGGTGTAGATGCCCTGGAGGACCTCCCGGGACCTGATGTAGCAGCGGGCGCTTCCTTAGTCGGGGCCCCCCTCAGCAGAGAAGCACCTCCGGACCTAGGGGCCCCAACTGACCCTGGCGCTGGAGTCACGCACTCGGAGCTGACATCATGAGGAGGCACCACCGTGGGCACCATCGCCGCGGCCGCAGGAGACCTCTCCCTCCGGGGAGAAGGAGGTGACACCAAGGCTGCAGAACCGGAGGACCCTATGGCAGCCGGATATTTCCTCTTCCGGCGCACGGGTTCCTCCGCCAGCTCCTTACCCTTGCCTACGACCTCAGTCCTGGGCTTTGGAGCAGGGGGGGGGGGGACCACCTTCGGGGACTTCTGAGATCACCACTTTGGTGGTCGATCTCCTCTCGACGATACCGAGGTCGTCGAGTTCCGGCATTTTCCGCCGGAGCTCCCTCCGGAACTCTACTGCCTCGTTCAGGGGGGGAAAGCCGATGGCGGGAATAAGTCATCACCCGCAATGTCGATGCCGTGCTGGAATTTCTTGAGGTGGAACTCCAAGGTTTTCCTCGCCATGTCAGACTTCCGCCCAGACTCGATCCGGTCGCTATCCATCATGCCGCTGAGGGCCCAAGCGAGTTTATCCCTCCTCTTCAGCGGTGCCCACCTGTTAACCAGGAAATTGCAAAACACAGCTTGAGGAGTTAGACCTCCTTCCACGCACTGGCAGATCCTGGTCAGAGCGGGGTTGAAGGTTTCCGCCAACACTGGAGCTTCACTCCAGATTGTCGTGTCGATGCTGGGGAGGCCTTCGGGCAACTCCAGTCTCTCGTGCTCCTCCACCCGGACCACTATCCAGTCTTTCTTCCAGTCATCCCACTTCCCAGAAGGAAACGACCGGAGGTACTTGAATGGGCATTTCTTGCGCTTCACAAAGTAGTAGAAGCCAAGATACTCATTGCTCCTCCCGGTGGTATGGACGGTGAAGAAGGCCTGGAAGAGTTCGACGCAGGGGGAATGTGATAGGAAAATTGGTGATGAGTCCCGATCTTCCGATAGGTAATGGATGGGTCGATTGATGTGGAGATCTCAACGTTGATGATCCGAGGCTCTCGAGTAGAACACGAACAACCCCTGCAATCACTACACCACCGCTCCGTTGGTTATCAACCGTGCTTCACACGTTTGACCTCGCCAAGAAGGCTAATCCCTGCAAGTGCAATCGAGAACACAAGCAAGAACGTAGAAGACACGATCTGAAATCGCGAAATTGGGGTCTCACAAACCGTAGAACGGCGATATTATTGATCTAAGCAAAACCCAATTGTCTATGGCGGCTACCATGGAGTATATATAGGTGGGAGGACGTCCAAGGGGGTGTTAGGGTCGTAACCTAACCCTAAGACACGAAAATAATGGACTTAGACTTGATACAAGGCCCAATGGCCCAATACGGTGGCGCAGCACCCTGACAGATTCTGTACTTGATTTTGTTTCGACGATTCCCGACGACTCCGAAGGAATTTTGACATGGGACCGGTGCCATTGGAAAGGTTATCCTCTCCCCTTTCCGTGCATATGTAGAACGTCCAAAACGGAGTTCGTATGCGTCCTGGGCGTCCGTTTTCGTGTGTACTGCTCCTGGACTCCGAGTTGGATACGATTTGGAGTTTGGTTCGGTTTCCATCTTCTTTGAACGATCTCTGGTCTTCCACGTCCCTAATACTCCCTCCATGTACTCCTTGAACCTCTCCATGGATCCTAATCACAAATAAATAATTAAGTAGCAATCTATGCTCAAAAACATATAAGGAAATATATAAGAACGAGTTCACCTCTGAAATTAATTGTTGTGTATGAACTCTACTGATTGCATATTGTATATTCAGGAGAGTGTTGTTTGTATCCATATAAGTGATGTCCTCATCATCCTCCCCTCCTTGAATTGGAGTCGTCCTCGACTCAAGTTCATCTTCTATCATGTGTGGGTCCATATGTGCAACGCCATCAAATCTTCTTGTAAGCATGAAAGGAGGAGGCCAAGGTGGTGGACGGCATAGTGCACCATCTTGATCTTGTCCATCAAATAAGAGTGCACATTCACTTGAGCCAGGATCCTAAACAAATAAACATTGTGTCATATTTGTAGGTGCAATAATAATATGCATGATCTCATCATTCTCCCCTTCTTTATGACAAGCCGTCCTCGGCTTGCTCGTATGTCCAGCAAAAAGTCTTGCTTTGGGGGTAGAGTTTAGGCCCGAGTGAGCACTGTCCATATTGCACAACCGCATTAAAAAATGTTTTTGTTGTCCCTGCTGCAAGGAAAAAATACTAGAAAAACTTGACAAGATATTATTAGCGTTAGTACATTCATTTACTTGACCATGTTGTTGCAGCACAAAAGCTTCCTCATTTGAACATATGTAAACTTTATGCACCATAAAAATATCACTATGTTCATATTTGCCTATAGCATAAAAAATAGTTCTACTTAACAAAGGCAATTGAGACTGAGAAAATATTATCTTCTCTACGATATCTAGATCACAAAGAGTGTCAAATTCAATATAGCCCAAAGTATTTAGAGAAGACAAAAATTTCAGCTCATCATTTTCAGCAGTAGCGGTGATCAAATTATGAATTTCAGCACAAGTAGGTGAATCCAAAACACAATCATCTTGTATATTAACTTGTTTTTGCATAGGTATAATAGAGTTATCAGCACACAACTCTTTTGTAGCGCAACGATCAGCAGGAAAATCAACATGTGACAATGGTGTATAAATAAACGATTCTAATAGTTGCTCCTCGAAAATAGCATGATTGGTGGAAAAATTCAGAACATCCAAAAACTTCTCACCTTCTGTATTTGTAGAATGTTTTGTCTTACCATTTTCAGCAGTGATTTCGAGTGCATTATGAGTTGATTGATCTGAATTTTCACAGGAGTTGTTGAACACCTCATTCGCTTTTGGATTTTCTACAATTATTGGTTCTTGTTCCTGCAAAAGGTTAGGCATAGGAGGAGATACAACAAGAAAATTCTTCTCAAGCTCATGTATTTCATCTTTGCAATTGGATACACTAGTAAATCTTTCTCGCATAAGAATTTTCATATCTTTCCATGTTCGAGGTTTTTCTAAATCATTTAAATTGTTCCACCAAGTTAATGCACAACCTACTAATGCAATTGCAACATTTCTAATCTTTCTCCTCTCACACATATGCAATTTTCCAAAAATTTTATGCAACTCTATTTCCCAAGTAATATATTCATCATAACCAAAACCATCATAAGAAGGAAGAGATGGGAGAATATAATTACTTCTTATGGAAGGTGTTGTAAAGGTGGTCTGAATGTCATGTGAAACCTTGGTTGATGTTTGATTTTTAGTGAGCAACTCTATCGCCGTCTTCATCATGTCCATCATCTCAGCATATAATGCATGATTCTTGCTTTTACCTGACATTGTTAGTAGCAAACAGAAGACAACACAAAAAAATATGTTATCCCTATCACTACAAAGGATAATGGAAAAGTGGAAGTGGAATCACACACTCTCAAGCGTCTTACCACGCTCTTACAAGTGTTCTTACCGACACTGCAGGTGGCAAACGGTGGATGGTATGAAGAAATCAATGAAGCGTGGGATGATTGCAAAGGTGTATCGATTCTGCTCAAGAGTAAGGTGTAGCTTGGATGGCACTTTCTATGTAGCAAGGATTAGCAACAATGAAATTAGATAGTAAAGTTGAATAAGTGTCCAAAGTATGTGTCAAAGTTGCTGGCATAAATGTGTTCCTAGTAGTTCAAGCTAGCAAGACATGAGACAAAACTAGATAACACAAAGAATGCAAGCACTTCTGTTTTTTTTTGTTGTTTTTTTCTCCTTTTTTGTGATTTTGTATCTTCTTTTGCACTTGCATTTTTCTTTTTTTCTTCCTTTTTTTCAGAATGTGCTGCAAAGGAAGAACACAATGCAAACACTCAAAGATATCTTGTATGTCTGTTACAGATTTTCTGCTCAATGTTCTAAGGACCATTAAGCACCTTTATAGTCCCCAAATCTAAAAACTTTGAAAAGAAATATTATAGATCTATCTCTCCTCTTTAATTTCAGTATATGGAAGATCTATTTTGGATAAGAAACAATAAGAGATATTGCCCCCGAAATACAGACTGTTCAGAATTTTTAGGTCAAGAACAGATGCGGAACCAATGCAATTTAGACATCGATAACTACATTTTCTGGGCAAATGATGAACATGAAAGTTATAGAGCACTTCTTAAGCTTTCCAGAAAGTACAAGAACACCAAAATCCGAGATCGTATGAGCGATATATGATGAAAATACCAAACTGGACAGAGGTGAATCTAATCTGGACGTGATGACGTGATTCAAAAGGATGAATCACACAATGCAAAACTCAAACTAAGACCAAAAACACTTTCTAAACCAGCAATATGACTCAACAAGGGACACAAACTCAACAAAACTAAACTGAAAACAAAGTTGCAAAGGTTCAAACGTGGTTTGGACAAATTAATGAACAGATCTACTAAACTGCAAGTTCTTTTGTAGCTTTTTTGTGGACTCTAGGTATGAAAAACAAAACTAATGTAATGGATAGATGAATTACCTAACGGGCAACCTGGAAATCTGATACCAATTGATAGGAAAAGATGATGAGTCCCGATCTTCCGATAGGTAATGGATAGGTCGATTGATGTGGAGATCTCAACGTTGATGATCCGAGGCTCTCGAGTAGAACACGAACAACTCCTGCAATCACTACACCACCACTCCGTTGGTTATCAACTGTGCTTCACACGTTTGACCTCGCCAAGAAGGCTAATCCCTGCATGTGCAATCGAGAACACAAGCAAGAACGTAGAAGACACGATCTGAAATCGCGAAATTGGGGTCTCACAAACCGTAGAACGGCGATATTATTGATCTAAGCAAAACCCAATTGTCTATGGCGGCTACCATGGAGTATATATAGGTGGGAGGACGTCCAAGGGGGTGTTAGGGTCATGACCTAACCCTAAGACACGAAAATAATGGACTTAGACTTGATACAAGGCCCAATGGCCCAATACGGTGGCGCAGCACCCTGACAGATTCTGTACTTGATTTTGTTTCGACGATTCCCGACTACTCCTAAGGAATTTTGACATGGGACCGGTGCCATTGGAAAGGTTATCCTCTCCCCTTTCTGTGCATATGTAGAACGTCCAAAATGGAGTTCGTATGCTTCCTGGGCTTCCGTTTTAGTGCGTACTGCTCCTGGACTCCGAGTTGGATACGATTTGGAGTTTGGTTCGGTTTCCATCTTCTTTGAACGAATTCTCTAGTCTTCCATGTCCCTAATACTCCCTCCATGTACTCCTTGAACCTCTCCATGGATCTTAATCACAAATAAATCATTAAGTAGCAATCGATGCTCAAAAACATATAAGGAAATATATAAGAACGAGTTCACCTCTGAAATTAATTGTTGTGTATGAACTCTATTGATTGCATATTGTATATGCAGCAGAGTGTTGTTTGTATCCATATAAGTGATGTCCTCATCAGAATGCCCACCCACATCTCACAGATGTGGACAAAGATCGATACGAGGAGAATGGAGTGGGGGCCAAGGTGATACAGCTGCAGACCATAGAAGTCCAGCAGCATCAAGAAAAAGGAATAAAAAGGTGGAATCAACCCCACCATGGCGTACGAGGAAAAGTACACCATCTCGCCAGAGTGCTCCTTCTCAAACGGAAGCCCTCCTCCGGCGCGGACCGAGCGGTCGAAGGAGTCCGAGGACCACCCCATGAGGGTCCGAACCTTCTTCACGTCGCCTTCGGTCTTCAAACGGCTTTCGCGGAGACCCAACTCTATCGCTGCACAGCAAGGCGGGAGAGGAAAATCAAGCACGAGTTGGAGGTTTGAGCGCAAGAGCAAATGAGAGGCGTAAAAAACTCCAAACGGTGCGCGCTTTCCTTCTTAAGTAAGCCCTTGCGACGCTTGGATGGAAACCGCAGGGAAGTCGGCGATACCGCTTAAAAGTTCCACCCAGCCAATGACAAGAGGGCCCGGGACCACTTCGACGATCAAGTCGAGGCTCTTACCCAGGCGAACGGTTGTCATCACGAGGCGGGAAACCTAAAGGCGGCGGCCTGACAGGGCGCGTGGAACCGATACGGTTTTCATATCGGGAACCGGCGATCTTCTATTGCGTGAGATCCGCATGTCAAAGATCTCATCTGCCGCCTGAGGTGCGCCACGCGGCGGGATCGAACTATAAATCCCTACCAACGGCACCTCCGAAGACCCTTGAAGACCCAGTTCAAGAGTCGCAAGGATGGACCCACCTCCGACGGAATAACTTCACCCTAGTGATCTTCCTCGGAGGTAGGTCCAGGGGGCCACTATCGGTACCCTAAAAACCGCACACCCCTTGAGGTTACAAAGATTTCAAAGGAAAGCCATCTACTTGGGTTGAAGACCCTCGGAGGCCCACTTGTCAGACATGACCGGACCTGCTTCTCCAACATGGTTAATCCCTGGGTCGCCACGTGTACTGCCAAACCGGAGCTACCGCCCACAAGGGGGAAGCTCCGAGCCAGGTACCGAAACGGCACCTCTGGACTTAACCCCGAACCGAGAGAAGCTCCGGAGTTGACACGTGACTGGTAGCCCCGGAGCTACCTGCTTCCCACAGCAAGCTCTGGAGCCGCCACGTGTCCAATCGTCGGACCTGCCAGCCTCTAACCTCCGGAAGACCTTGTAACGGCTCTGGATCTTCAAAGCAGAGCCAAGGACTTCAAGACCCGATTAAGTGTCATTAATTCCATATTAATGACACTTAAACGGACGATCTTAACACCAGTAACGGCACTGTCGGAGCCCGTTACAGGATCACTAACAACAATTAATCGTGTATCAATACTAGTAACCGCCAGGGCCACATGTCGGGCCAGGCTAGCTTGTAACGGCCTGTCTTTGTACTATAAAAGGACAGGCCGACGATACACTCAGGGACGTTCACAGACGAACTCACACACCCGATACACTCGTGACAAGCTAATACAACACCAACACACCCGTGGAGTAGGGTATTACGCTCAGGCGGCCCGAACCACGTAAACTCTTGTGTCCTCTGTGTCAAACTCCTATTCACCTTCTTGAATCTCCGCGCGCCCACACCGAACTTCAAACTCTCCAATCACTTTAGCAGTGTAGGGGGATCTGCCGGCTCCAACAGTCGACACTATCTATAAATTTTCATGAGTTTTGGACACAAATTGGTGGGACTTTTCATTGTACAGGGGAGGATTGAGATGAAAGGGCAGTGGGGCCCACTAGTCAGCCTCACAAAACAGAGGAACTGCCTCTGCCGTGAGTGTACCGCACCCCCACAGCTCGCTGTCAGTGCTGCTGCTCTCTAGCTCACGAAGCAGCTGCGTGGCCTCCCTGGTGTGTATTTCAATCCCTCCCCATCCTTATCGTCATCTCCTCACCGAAGTGGAAAAGTGCCAACACTTGATTGCTCTTTTTTTCACCTGCCGTCGCGCTCAGAACCGCCTTGCTATCGCTCGACAATGCCGGCAAATGCAGCAAGGTTTCGCCGTGCACCCAACAGAAAAAGGTGGCGCAACCTTGTGCTCTTTCTTTCCATTCATTAGCTTGCTTGATTCCCTGCTTATTTGCATGGTATTTTAAAGCTTCGTCGCTGCCGTTTAGAGTGAAGCCCGACGCCCGCATCTGTGCTCCCCTTCGCACCGGTGCTACAGGCTTTGTCGCGAGCTCCTCCCCAAAGCAAAAAGGAGCTCCCATACCTCTTCTCTCTCACGCTGTAAACCTTTCCTGAGTTTATTCTTGATCCAACAAGTTTTCACTGTTCTTTTCTCGACCTTCTTCGAGCCTTCATGCTAGGTCATGAAAGCAATTCGTTTTATACGTGTAGAAATCCATTGAGCCAGCTAGATATGAGTTTCTATGCCCTCTTGTGCACCCCCTGGATCAAGTCTCAGTGTAAACAATCGACCGGACCTTGAGTATTTCGAGTTTTCATAGCCGCCTTAGGAAAACTCATCAGATCACCGTCAGACTTGAGGCTTCCGGCCATTTCACTCCTATTGCACCCTATTGTCGTACTCACCATGATCCAAGGAATCTTTTAGATTGTTTCTCGAGTTGTTTGAGCCCGATTTAAGGATTTCCGACCATCGTCGGATCCCTAGTTCCGCCGCCGCCGTCATGCGCTCGCCTCCGGCCATTGCCACCTCGATTGGACTCCACCATCATGCTGCGCGGCTGATTCTAGGGCCAGGCGGCCAAAGCCGTGCTGAGAGAAGCTTGGCACAGCAAGCCGGCAGGGTGCCGCCGCTGGTCCGGCAAGAAGCGCCGCCCGTGCCGCAAGGTTGAAGAAGATGAGCGGGTCCCACCGGTCAGCAACAGTTTTACCTCCCTTCAGATTTGCTGTGGCCACCGGATCGATTGTGGCTGCGTGGGTTAAATCCCATGGCCCATATGTGGCCTATTTGTGATTGGGTCATTTTAAACAGTGGGCCCAGTTTGATTAATTCAAACATTTGCAATTAAAATTAATTCCAGATTTCACCCAAACTTTGAAAATCAATTACCCAACTAGAATTGCTCAAATAAATCCCAATAAATTCTGGTAGACTCCTCTTGATCCCAAATTTGCAGTGGTGCAATTTGTTGGACATGAAAATCCGCATAATTAATTCCTTTGAGCTAACTTATTGGCAAATTAATTATCCATGTTAAGCTAATTGGAAAATTCCCAAATTTGGTCAGAACATTCCTAAATAAGCCCTTGATCTCTAGTAAAAATTTCAAGTTCATTGGACTTCAATTACAGGGTGGATCAGTGTTCCAAATCTCTATATAGTTGAAAAATTGAGAAATGTACAGAAACATTTCCAGAATTTTTCCAAACTTGTAAAATTAATTTCTCCCTGTAGGAAGCTCGGTAAATTACGAAACAAATTTTTCTAGAACCATTGAGACCTCCCCTACCATGATCATCAACTGTTAACTATGTTAAAGCTGCATATTTAATACCAAAATTCAGATAAGCCTTTTACTTGTTGAAATTTTAGAGACAACAAGCTTCCTTGAACATCTCCAATTCTTGGTCCAGTTCTTCCTCATAGAATCTAGTATCCACTATAAACATCCCAAAGCCAATTAAAATCATTTTCATACCTGATCAGTATTTAGAAAGTCTTTTATATAGTTTCACTATCACTCATGTACTTTATATATTGCATATCATATAGTGACCGAGATCGAGTAGGAGCCGGAGCCCTTGGAGAGCATACAACTTGAGGCTAACATTGATACTAACTTGTGGCCAGGCAAACCCCGGTTTGCATTTAATTGCTATTTCAAAGTTTCTATTTGTATCACTTATGTCTAGGATGAGTTTTGTGCGTTAGGGCTAAGGTGCTTGTTACTCCACTTGCATGACTCACAAATCCCATGGAGTATTGGGTAGGTCTACATATTGACGAGTGGAAAATTCCATGCTAATGTTTTGAGGAATCCGGTAGAAGTTGAGTAGTTGGAATCTACTCGCGAAATAGGATTTTATCACACGGGATGAATTTGATCAAAGAATGGTATCAGAGCCGATTCTAGCGGTTTCACGTGTGCGTACGGGTCAGAGACGTGGGTATGTACGCATGATGCATGGGTCTTCTAGGAGGGACGCGGTATGGTACGTATGCCAGTACTGAACGTATGAACGTGGCCAAGGGGGGATGTTCCTTGCTTGGGAGTAGACCGACGAGGACGTCGGTCTTCTAAGGGGGGGTGGATTGTGACATCCTGACTCACGGATTAATAGGATTGATAGAATACTTATACCACCAAGGTATACCTTCTTTTCCGGAAGTTCATCTGCAAAGAACATCGAGGTTAAGCGTGCTTGGTCGGGAGCAATTTACGGATGGGTGACCGACCGGAAAGTTTTCCAAGTGCGCACGAGTGAGGTCAAAATGCGCAGAAAAGACTAGTGGTCTGTGAGGCCAGTCTATGATCTTGTAGAGCTTTCAGGAGTAATGAGCGCCAGACCCTTTGTGGTTGGGGTGTTACAGTATGATAGATTAAAAACATTCTTACTTGAAAAGGGGTTTACCATGGCCAAGGTTGATAAAACTCTTTTTGTGCTTAAGCATGACAATGACTAATATTCGTTCAAGTGTATGTGGATGATATTATCTTTGGTTGTGCTTCTAATATCTTGTGTCCAAGTTTTCATCTATGATGAGTTTAGAATTTGAGATGAGTATGATGGGAGAACTCACGTACTTTTGGGGGCTACAAATCAAGCAACCCAAGGAAGGTACCTTTGTGCATCAAACGAAGTATACAAGAGACCTTCTTAAGTGCTTCAACATGGACAAAAGCAAGCCTTTTCGAACACCAATGGGTACAACAACGACACTTGAACTTGATGAAGACGGCGAACCTGTGGATCAAAAATAATATAGAAGCATGATTGGATCACTTTTGTACCTCACGGCATCAAGACCGGACATACAATTCAGCGTATGTCTTTGTGCACGGTTTCAAGCTTCCCCATTTGTTTCACATCGTCAATCCATCAAAAGGATTCTCAAGTACTTACATGGAACTCGAGAATTAGGCATTTTTCTTCCTTATTCCTCAACCATTACTTTGAAAGCCTTTTCGAATGATGATTTTGGGGGCTGTAGAATTGATAGGAAAAGTACTTGAGGTCCATGTCATTTTCTTGGTAATTCTCTTGTTGCTTGGTCATCTAGAAAACAAAGTTCAGTTGCACAATCCACAGCCGAATTTGAAATATGTAGCTGCTGCAAGTGCTTGCTCACAAATTCTTTGGATTGTTCAAACACATAAGGACTATGGGGTTGATCTAGATTGTGTTCCACTGTTTTGTGATAATACTAGTGCCATTTGCATTGCTAAAAATCTCGTGCAACATTCGAGAACAAACCACATTGACATTAGGTATCACTTTCCCCGTAATAATGTTGAAAAAATAAATATTGTGCTTCACCATGTAGATACCGAACAACAATTGGCTGATATTTTTACAAAACATTTGGATTTCACTTGTTTTTGTTTCATTCGTAGTGAAATAGGGGTTATGCATCCTCATGTCTTAAATTGAGGGGGAGTTTTGAAACTTGGAAAGTCTATGTGAGGATTTGAATTTAAAAGTAATATGAGCATAATATTTCATACATATATGACTTTGTGATTCCTTTTACATGATAAAAGTTCTTACTACATTACTCATGTTATACATTTTGTTGTTTTTGGCATGACTAGTAATTGGAATAATTACTTACACTAAATATGGTTAAGAACGAACATTCTTGTTGTTTTGAACTTATTCCGTGCTCACAAGTGCTTTTAATAATGAAAAATTAATCAATCAACTATCCACATGTTGAGCTTTTATGATCAAATAAAAATGACAGAAGATTAAGAGAATATGCATGCATCGCACATCTTATTTTGAGATGGCTTATCATTGCACTTAAACATGAACTTGGAAGAAGTTGTCAAATGTCATAGGCTTGGCTTGTTCGGTTAAAATAAGGCAAATGAGGCTTATAATCTCTTACAAATGTTATATGATCAGAATTTGTGCTTTAAATAATATGGAAAAATGAAAAATGCAGCGACAAGTATCATGCTTTCAAGTTTTGAAATAGTTAAGTTTGTGAGATCATAACTTGCTTAAATTGAAAATTACATTTGATCTCTACCATGGCTTACACTACTTTATATATCTCATTGATGTTATAGTGTAAGTTACTTGATAGTATGATATATTACAATATCATACAATTGAAAATGAGCTTTGTTTTATATGTATGTGTTACAATATGCTCATAACAATTGAAATTTCTCTTTGGAACCTTGTTGAATACGTTGTCAAAGGGGGAGAAATTTGTCACACATTCACATGTGTTTTGGCACGATTCTTCTCAGGGGGGAATTTTTGTTTTTCTTCTAATTTTATTTATAATTTACAAAGGGGGAGAAACAAGTATAGGGGGAGAAATGTTTGTTTTGAAATTTCTTTCATTCTCATTTGATTATTTTCAAAACTTTTCATAAGCCAATGTTTGGATTTTAAGTTGTGTTGCCAATGCATTCATCAAGGTGGAGATTGTGAGACCTATGTGTGTTGAATACATTGGCTATGATGATAAGAGTTTTGAATTTTTCCAAAACACCCGTCTTATCAAGGTCCGACTCTAAGCTCCTACGCTAGGTCTTGCTAGCTTTGGTAAGCTTCGTCTTAAGGTCTAGTTAGCTTTGGCAAGGTCCGGTGCTAGATCGCAATGGTTTTGCTTTTAACTTGAAATATTTTGAACTAGCTTTGGCATTATAGAAAGCTTGCTTAGTATTCTTTTACTGAGTTTTTGTTGTGTGTTGGTGGTTATGGCTGATATCGTTTTGCTATGATTTGAAACATGCTTATGTGAGTTGCTCATGTAAGGTGTTGTGGTTTCGGAACTAACGTGAGTCAAGTCGAGGACTTATGCTCGGAAGTATTAGTTGTTTATTCATGTACAGGTGTTGCTTGAGTTCAAGACATGGCTAGTGATGGGATCCATTGAACTAGTCTTAGGGAGAAGATGAGGTTCAACAACCACATTCGGGAAAAATTGTGGTTGAGTTGATCAGGAGTTTGCGCAGCATGCTTGAATCAAAAACAATGCATATGAAGGTATTGTGGACATTGTTGGAAGATTTTTGCACATGTGCAAGGAGTGCATGTACGTGGAAACATGGTTCCAAGGCGTTATGAAGAGAAGTGGACGTAAAGAATTGGTCGGAAAGGTCCAACTGACTAGGTTATGGACTCAGGTTGCGGTTGAGTCGTGTTTGACTCAAATATGGAGGGATTTGAGTTGGTTATGATAGGTTTTCATGTGGATCACGAAGTTGAGTTGTTTTAGGAATATGGGATACGTTCCTAAGGTGTTTGGAAGTCTTAAGATTGCTTCTATCTGCGTATAGAAGAGTCTTGAGCAGTTATTGAAAGTTTCGGTGGAAACTGAGTAGGATACGAGTCCTAGTTTGGTTTGGGTTGGCCTCATGGCTGGTTATATAAGCAAGGGAGGCCAAAGCTCGTAGTGCACAAATTTTGGGTTGTTCCTCTTGTGTTATATTGAATAAATATCGTAGTTTAAAGGAACTTTTGTGCCTTGTTCGTCCGACTTGTTTCAGACAAGTTTTTCTTGTCGAGTTTCTGCACATTACTACCTTGCTTCGGTGGTTTCATCATAACTCAAGGTTTACAGATCCAATTGACGTGATTCTTTTTAGGTTGTCTTCAAAACTTGATTATATATCATCTGTGAAAATTTCACTGTCATTGGATTTGTGGTTTCGTATTTATACGAGTTTCTTTGCAGTGTTGCGGATCTGTTTTTACTCGGGTAGAACACATTAACCTTTGTTCGATCTTTCAATTATAACATTAGTTTTTCTCGACAGATTTTCGTGATTCTTGTTGTGAAGTCTTCATGAATTGATTTTCCACAATCTATACTAGTTTTTCACAATTAATCAAGTTTATTTTAGTCGCACACATGATTTCTTTAACTGATCAATTTCCTGCCGAGGGGTTTTCGTTGCTTCCGCTGAAAAAGATGTAATCTATCATTCACCCTCCCTCTGGTTGTTTTTTTCATGTGCTCTTCGATCCTAAATTTATAAATATGTAGAAGTCCTCTACAATATTTCTATTCACTCCAAGACCAGAATCCCTTTATAAATTGGTTAGAAATCCAGAACTCCACAAACTATCCAGAAACACCAAATCTGGAACTATATCTGCACACTCTGTAATTTGCCCATAACTTTCCAAATTAAAATCACTAAGAGTCATATGACACATTTATAGAAAGTTTATGAGTCCTACTAAAGCTTTGTAATTTTTATCTTTGTTAAATTTGGAGCAGAAATGAATGAAACAATTGGATCAAAGTGGGTAACTCCAATCAGGATGCTGCTGCAGGTCTCCAGAAAATCTGTCAACTTTAAATCTCTATAACTTTTAATCCAGAAATGATCTATAGGAAAGTAAATACTCATTGGAAAGATATAGAAGTTCACTAAAACTTTGATGTTCAGCTCAGATTGAGAATATACCATTAACAGGAGCAAAAAATTGATATTTGTACATACTAGTCAGTTTACACAATACTTGACAGGAAATCGCTCAGTTATGCGAAGCTATTCGTGCACAACACCTTTCCAGGAGTATGTATGGAATGAGATCTCGAGTTATTACACTGGAACTTAAGGGGGAAGGAGTGCACTGGAATCAAGTAAGGTGTTGATCACCCATTCCGTCTACACAGGAGAAGACCAACACCGAAGCAACAGAGTAAAATTGGATCTTAGAGTGATCAAGTTCAAGCACGAGACTGACTCACCGGAACAAAGAGAAGAAGGAATGAGGAACCGTTAATCTGGACATATCTAGAAGCCTGGACATTTACTTGGTGATGTTCTATCATCGAGCTAACCTTGTTAGTGAGTTTTCACACTGTAACGTGGAGGTTGGTTTTCATTCTTCAAAGGTTACCCTCTTTGCTACTTTTGAAGACAATCCAACCACCTACCATAAAGGGTAGAGACCATTAATAAGAACACCACGAGATGGAAAACTTGACCCTTTGCTATTGAACCACAATACTATTTCTAAGTTGTGGTTCGAAGATTTCCTGGGGCACTACCTCACAAACAAGCTTAGTCTGTCAACTCAACGATATTTACTATCTTGATTTGAGTTGAGTTCCACCTGTCCTTGTTATCCTGTTAACTTGTATTCAACAACCTTGGTTGAGATATGCAAGGTATAATCCTAGTTTAGTCGGTACTTGTGAATCTCGAGATATTCCTTAGCGTGATTAAATTGTCATACATACTTTTGCTCAACTACAAAAGTGATTGCATCATACCTTATGCATCTCCACCTCAAAGCAGGCTTGCATATGCATTACATCCTTCCACTTCTAATGCATCATGATACATGATTAATATTAATTTTTGAGCAAGAACATGTATCCTTGTTCAAAAACTTAAGTAATGTCTATAAATCTTGAGCTATGAACAACTGTATCGTTCATGAGGCCAGTTGCTTCATTTGTCATCTTTATGAAATTAGAGGAGTGTTTATTACTAGAACTCCTTGTGACCAATGCTATACTTAATTAAGAACATTTTAGAGGAACAACATAGAACCAAAAGGTTATTGCAACTCCGAGCACTTCAAATTTGTTAACCTCCTACTTGTTAATGACTATCCGTAGAACACATCTCCAATCGAGTCCCTTCTTCTTTCATTGAATGTCGGGATAAGATTCCTTTAAGAGGAAAGGATTTTAAAAGCCCATAATGTAAAAGAGCAAGAATGCAAATTTTAAAATTTTCGAGTTGAATATGAAATTTTAATGTCACATTTGCAACTAATACAAATTACGATGTCCAAAAATCGGGGAATGTTAAAACTTTAGTCATACTTTGGAGTTGGTTAGTGTATCTTTTGAGTAATCTGTTTATTGTAAAGAATGGATTCAAATTAATTCAAAAATCAAGGTTAAACTTGAATGTACATTTAAACCCAGATTCAATTAAAAAAATCTATTATCCTTAACAATAAGTGTTCCATTCAGATTTGAAGTTAATTAGAGGAAGGAGGAAAATATATTAAACACACGGTAAGTGTCAGTTTAAATTAAGTCCTAAAGGAAGATTCAAGTTCAAATTCAGATGTAATTTTGAACTCAGATAAGGTTCAAGATTAAACTCGAAAAATGCAAGATTTGATCCACTTTTGAGTTCAATATAGTTGAGTTGCTGTCATTGCCTAATGTGATTCCAAAATTTCAATTTGAATCTCCATTTTCAACATAATCAAAATACCATATTTAGTGCACCAATAATTTTCTGACATTCAACCTAGCACCTAGATCAATTCGTACAAAAAAAATGGTGTGAATTAAGTGAAGATATCTGCAGCAGAATAGTAGGGATAAGGGGGAGTGAGGTGGGTCCCGTATGTCAGTCATATTCTCGCTCACGCACTGCTCTGCTCATTTTCCCAGTGCACCAGCCCCCCTGTTCTTCGTTTCCCTGCTGCTGAGGGTGACCTCCCGTGGCCATCACGCCCAGGCAACGGCCATTGAGCATGATGCGTGAATCCTTTCCAGCTTCCCAACGCGTGCCTTGTTTGTCTGCCGACGATGCCCCTGATTTCTTCCACCGCCGTGCCTCCACGTCGCGCAGCGCCTCTACGGCCTCATGTTCAAAGCAGAGTAAACCTCAAGCATCGCAGAGACTCTCTCATCCTACCGGATGCGCCCCGGCATCGCTACTTCCTCTCCGTGTGGTGCTGAGCCGAAAAAATTCTCCATCACCTCTGTTCTTCTCCATCGCACCGCCTTCACATCGACAAGCCATCTCCAGAGCTTGTTTTCCCCCACCCCATGGCACCCTAAGGTTTGTGCAAGTCTCCTTGACCTTTCCCTCAATCAACCTCAGCATGTTGTGCATCATAACTTGCTATAATGTCCTTTTCCCCCGGCACGTTCAAAACCGTAGCGGCTAGATTTTTCCTGTAATTCCTCCTACTCCCTCGATATTAATTCAATCTGTTCAGAAAATATGTTCTAATGATTCCTGCCGAGTTCCTTGATCAAAATATTAACAAACGGTGATCAAATCATGGTGCACGATGAGTTTTGCCCAAATCCGCCGCCCAAGATTCGATTTCCTGTCAACCTTAGTGTTGCAGCCAATTTCAACCAAATTGCGATCCAATTTAATCATCTAGATCCTCCTAGGATGCGTTTAGACCTTGTGTCGAGCAATTTTAGCCAATTTTGAAAAAAAACCATGTTCGCCAGAACCCTAGCCTCTGCCTCCGCCGTCCCAAGCGGCCTTCCGACCCTCCTCGCGCCTTGCTGACCTTACTAGTGGGTTCAGCGACTTGCTTCATGCCTTGGCGGCGATCCTCAATGCCTGTTGTCAGTGGTTTTGATCCGGCAGATCTCCCGACACTACTAAAGTGTTTGCGGAGTTTGAGGTTCGGTGTGTGCGCGCGGAGATTCAAGAAGGTGATATGTAAAATGGCACAGGAGACACAAAGGTTTACGTGGTTCGGCCCGCCTGAGCGTAATACCCTACTCCACAGGGTGTGTTGTTGTTGTATTGGATGTATGAGCGCGTGTCCGCTGATCAGACTAGATCGGAGCAAAGTAGGTCAGATCAGGGTCCCCTCTATGTATCGTCGGCCTGTCCTTTTATAGTATAAGGAGAGGCCGTTACAAGTTAGCCTGGCCCGACATGTGGCCCCGGCGGTTACTAATATTGATACACATTTGATGCGCTTAATTACCCTTAATGACCGAGTTATGGGCTTTGACAGCACTGTTACTGGTAATTAAGGTCGTCCGATCGTGTATCATTAACATAGTATTAATGACACTTAATGGGGTCTTGATGTCCTTGATTCCCCTTTAAAGATTCAGAGCCGTTGTAGAGTCTTCCGAAGGTTAGAGGCTGAAGATCCGACGGTTGAACACGTGGCAGCTCCGGAGCATACTTTGGGGAACAGATAGGTCCGGTGCCACCTGACACGTGTCAGTTCCGGAGCTTCCCTCAGTCTGGGGTTAGGTCCGGGGGTACCGTTATGGTACATAGCCCGGAGCTTCCCCCTTGTGGGCGGTAGCTCCAGTTTGATAGTACATGTGGCGTCCCTGAGACTAACAATATTGGGGAAGCGTCCGGTTATGTCTAACATGTGGGCCTCCGAAGGTCTTCAAATCAAGTAGATGACATTTCCTCAAGATCTTCGCAATCTCAAGGGGTATACGGTACCCAGGGTATCGAAAGTGGCCCCCTGGGCCCACCTCTGGGGAAGACCCCTTGGGTGAAGTCATTCCGCCGCAGATGGGTGCATCATTCGACTTTTGAACTGAGTCTTCAAAGGTCTTCGGATGTGCCGTTGGCGATAGTTTGGAGTTAAATCCTCACCGCGTGGCATATCCCGTGTGCGGCAAATAAGATCTTTGGCGTGCGGATCTCACGCAATTGAAGGTCGCCGATTCCCGATACGAAAATCGTATCGGTTCCGCGCGCCTTGTCAGGCCGCTGCCTTCGGGCTTCCCGCCTCTCATGATGACAACCGTTCGCCTGGGTAAGAACCTCGACTTGATCGTCGGGGTGGTCCCGGGCCCTCTTGTCATCGGCAGGGTGAAATTTCTGAATAGTAGCTTCGGCTCCCTTGTGGTTTCCATCCAAGCGTTGCGAGGGCTTACTTAAGAAGGAAAGCATGCACCGTCTGGGGTTCTTTACGCCTCTCATCTAAACTTGCACTCGAACTCCCAAACTTGTGCTTGCTTTTCCTCCCTTGCTTTGCTGTGCTGCGATGGAGTTGGGTCTCCGCGAGAGTCGCTTGAAGCTCGAAGGTGACCTGAAGAAGGTCCGGGCCCTCATGGGGTGGTCCTCGGACTTCTTCAACTACCTGGTCCACGCCGGTGGGGAGCTCCTGTTCGAGAAGGAGCACGACGGCGAGATGGTGTACTTCTCTGCGTACGCCATGGTGGGGTTGATCCCGCCTTTTCCTCCTTTTTCTTGATGCTGCTAGACTTCTATGGTCTGCAGCTGTACCACCATGGCCCCCACTCCATTCTTCTAGTGTCTGTCTTCTCCACTTTTGTGAAATGTGGTTGGGCATCCCACCCTGCATTGAGCTTTTCCGGACCTTCTTCACCGTCCATACCACCGGAAGGAGTAATGAGTACCTTGGCTTCTACTACTTCGTGAAGCGCAAGAAGTGCCCATTCAAGTACCTCCGGTCGTTTCCCTCTGGAAAGTGGGATGACTGGAAGAAGGACTGGATATTCATCCGGGTGGAGGAGTACGAGAAGCTGGAGCTGCCCGAAGGCCTCCCAAACATAGACACTGCAGTCTGCAGTGAAGCTCCAGTGCTGTCGGATGCCTTCAACCCTGCTCTGACCAGGATCTGCCAGTGTTTGTAGGGAGGAGTTACTCCTTAGGCGGTATTTTTCAATTTCCTGGTCAATAGGTGGGCATCGCTAAAGAGGAGAGAAAAACTCGCTTGGGCCCTCAACAGTGTGATGGACGACGACCGGGTCGTGACCGGGCTAAAGTCCAACATGGAGGGGGCGACCTTGGAGTTTCATCTCAAGAAGTTCCAGCACGGCATCGACGTTGCGGGTGATGACTTGACCCCGACACCAGCTTTCCTCCCTCTGAACGTGGAAGTAGAGTTCAGCGGGGATCTCCGGCGGACAATGTCGGTGCTTGACGACCTCGGTGTCGTCGAGAGAAGATCAACCTCCAGGTTGGTGATCCCTGGGGCTTCAGAAGGTGGCTCCCACCCTGCCCCGAAGCCAAGGACCGAAGTCGTCGGCAAGGGAAACACTACAGGAATAACGGTCACTTACGTCGGCCAAAGCCGACGTCAGTAAGGCTTAAACTGACGTAAGTAACTTAATTACGTCGGTTTTCCCTTAATTACGTCGGCTTTCAGCCGACGTAGGCATTTGTACGTAATTAAATTGACTTACGTCAGCCACCGACGTAAGTTATCTTAATTACGTCGGTCTGCAGAAGCCGACATAAGTTAAGTGTCTGAGATGGGCCTTGGGCTGGGCCTGAGGACTTACGTCGGCTTGGGCAGGCCGACGTAAGTAAAGTGCTATAACTTACGTTGGCCAGGGCAAACCGACGTAAGTTTAGTGGTTTAACTTACGTCGGTATAGCCTGACCGACGTAAGTTAACCTGGGCCAACTTACGTCGGCCTTCCCATAGCCGACGTAAGTTAAGTTATTGAATTTTTTTTAAAACAGAAACTGACTACCTCGCTCGATGGCGAGAACACAGAACAAACAAATAATATCATACACAGCATAACAGTTTCAATATATAGTTCAAAACATCAACAACAACACAATTTGCAACAATCAACATCAACAACCACCGAGCTACACGCTAGCCCCTCCATTACCTCTGGGATCTTCTCGGCGCGTTCCGGATCCCTGCAAAAGAAACATAATCACTAGTAAGCATCAATGTCAACTCAGTGATAACATAAGAGGCCAAGAACATCAGTGACAAAAGAAGGAAGCATGATGTAGTTTCAAATGAAGTAATGTACTATATCACTAGTTAAATGGAAGCACTAGCCCTTTGTTAACTCAGTGAACATCAGTTTCGACATAAGAAGGAAACATCAGTGATAATCACTAGCCCTTTTGTTAAATGGAAGCACTGACAACTTATTCACTATATACTAATCATTTCTACCATGGTCAAAAACTACTAAAGCTTGATTAGATACACTTGACTTCCTCACCACTATAGGAATCAATATCTGACAAGTCATCAAGATCTACCTCTATGTTGTACCTCCTTATCTCTCTATGTAAAATACTAAAATGGATACAACAATATTAAAGAGAGTTTGTCACCTGCTCCGGTGTCTACACGCTAGCCCCTCCACTGCCTCCGAGATCTCGACGCGTTCCGAAACCCTGCAAAAGAATCATAATTAGGATAAATTAGAAGTCCATAAAACAACTAGTAAATAGTGTGAGTAACACATTTGCTAAATTAAATGTGATGCAAGTAACTTCTTTAACATAATGAAAAGGGAATGAAACTCCTAGGTATAGACAATATTACCTGCTCTGGTGTCTGCTGCGGCGGAAGCGTAGGAATCTCGATGTCCTGACCACTTTGTCGAGCAAGAGCCTGCCATTGCAAGAT
Source organism: Tuctoria greenei (assembly GCA_036927565.1). Lineage (NCBI taxonomy): Eukaryota > Viridiplantae > Streptophyta > Magnoliopsida > Poales > Poaceae > Tuctoria > Tuctoria greenei. The sequence goes on from JAYESD010000010.1 coordinate 57,898,000, forward strand.
ATTAGCAGATATATGTTATTAAGTGCTGTGAAATTTAACTACGGTACTTTAAATTACTTACCGCCATCGTTGCTTGCATCTGGGCCATCATTAAGGCCATCCTCTGTTGCTCCTCCCTCGTCCTCTCCAGCTCTGCCTGAGTTTGCGTCAGCGACTCCCTCATGGCCTGGAGCTCCAGCTGGGTCTGCGAGAGACGACCACTGGTCCCAACGGTCGAAGCCTGCAACGATAAAGCGTCTCTCAAAGGTCGCATCGACCTCGAGTTGACAACTCCATCGAAAATGGCAAACCTGCAAAAGAATGAAAACACTAAGTAGAAGATTAATTGAAAAAGAAATGAAACACACGAAAAACTCACCGTCCGTGGGCCTTCCCGCCTCCGCTTGCATACGCGGATTGGGGGTCGATCGGCGCGTTTTCCCAATCATAATCCGCACCGTGTATCTTCGCGACCTCCTGCGCATACTTTGTCTACAAAACAAATAAATCTTGTAGCCATGTCAATAATAGTATTAGTTACAATGAAATTGATGAATTTCGAAAACTTACCAGTCGGTCGGCTGCGACCTGACTACACTGCCCTGGCTGAGAAGGGTCACTTCCCTTGTGACCTCTCTTCCAAACCTTGGTTGGGGTCGGCTCATGACCCATCTCTCGCTCCTGTACATCCGTGTTAGTGAGATAAATAATATATTAGGAACACATAAATAAAATAAAAAGGTACTTACCATGCGTTTAGCCAAACGCAAGTAGCCATCGCCGCCATAGTTGTGCTTGCCCTCGGACCCCATGCGGCACTGTCTAGCCTTCGTGGACTTGTTGATAAAAGCGTCACTAGCCCAGTACCGATAGAGAGCTAAGTACGCCTTGATGTTACCCTGTAACCAGGAAATACTAACCTGCACATATTTCATTTTCATCAACGCGGTTAACATACGTAGATATTGTAAATGTTTAACAATATTAAAAACTTACCTCCGCGTACTGCTCCTCTGTCAAGTAGGAGTCCGAGTCCTTCCTAAAGACACCCCTTTGCTGCTCCTGCTCCTGCTCCTTGGGGTGCCGCTTGTAGTACGCGTTGACGGCCTGAATTTGGGCGTACGACAACGCTGCCGTCGTGAGCTTCTGAGCGTTGTAATGGAACATGCATCTCGCGTGGTCCTCCATGCCCGGTTCCTCTACTTGGTACCTATGCTTTAAGCAAACAAATATTTAAGTGATATGCAATTAAGAATTCAAACGAGTTGAAAAAACGAAACAGTTAAACTTACCATAAAATCGTGCCACACGGCTCCCTGAACTGTGTCGTGCACCGGGTGAGAGACCCGAGCGTAGTCATCCCACGACAGGGCAGGAAAACCATCAATTACACCGGGGTAGTGCAACTTGACGATAGCACCGAGGACACTGTTAACCTGCCTGTGGTGCTTCTCGGCCCCCGTGAACGAGAAGTCGTACAAACATCTACAAAATATATTAAATCATTAAGTAAAGGAAAACAAAATCTAATATTTAATATACTATATACAGTATTTATACCTATCTCCAACGGGACGGATCGTGGTCCGTTGAGTAGTAACCAGAGGAGGAGCTGCAAAGTGGGTCCTCCTCGTCCGTCGCCTCTGCTGCGACGCTGCCGCGTCCTGTGACCCTGAAGGCTCTGCGGACCCCCCGGAGCCTCCAGGAAGGCTAGTGGTAGAGGGCTGCCCAGGGAGGCTAGCGCTAGCCGGCTCCGAAGGGAGGTACTAGCGCTAGAGGGCCCCCTAGCCTCTGAGTCGGGCTCCTGTAGCGGCCCCCTAGCCTCTGACTCTGACTCTGACTCAGAAGTCTCTGAGTCAGACTGCACAAAAGGAATGACTTTATTAATAATTAAAAACAATTGCAATTTCCAAAATAACTTTATTGTAACTAAAGTTTACCTCTGGCCGCTGAAAGCACACGACAGCTGAGGGTGGAGCGTGTGCCAGAAAGAGCTCACATCGGCTAGAAAGGAACGAGCTCCCTAAGTAAGGGTCTGCTGGCGGCTCAAACCCTCTCACTGGCTTCCCCTTCCCCTTCCCCTTTGACGACATCCTATTGCAAGGAATAAATGATTAATATGCAAAGATAATATACAAAATTAATGTTAAATTAGTGAATAAAACATTACTTCAAAATTCATCAACATCACGATCATGCACCCTACTCCTTAAACCAGCCCATCGATCTTCTTCTTGCGCATATCGTTTTCGTTTGCGCAAATCAGCAGGTTCGACTATGTCATCGATATCTTCAGTTTCTGATTCTGATTCAGTTTCCGCTTCCGTGCCAGCCTTGATATCTTGAGCGTCTCCAACTAAGTTATCGAGTCCTACACCGGGCTCGACTGAGAAAGAGTCTGGCAACTCTTCCTCTTGGTAGACACAATCAACCTCAGCTTCGTCGTGATAATCATCATCTCCTGGAGCGTATAACCGCTCATGAGGATTCACCTTATGTACCACCCACCAAGCTTTGAATTTATTGCATGGATAAGGTAGATAGTACACTTGCTCTACTTGGTGTGCAAGAACTAATGAATCGAATCCTTTCAACCGTTCCTTGTGTTTTACTTCGACCATGCCAAATTCGTTTACTCGAATTCCACGAATGGAATCAAACCATTCGCGGTCAAAGAATACCGCTCGAATTGGCTTGTTTGCGACAAAGGTGAATTCAAGGATTTTTTTAATAATCCCGTAGTACTGCGTTTCATGATCTTGCGAATCGATTGCCCTCATCACAACTCTGGTATTACATGTTGCCGCGAGAGGACGAAGAGATTCAAATTGAGTTGTACGGAATCGAAAGCCTTTGACGTCATATCGACCATAGCTTCTAACATTAACCACTCCACGGGATAGTTGTCGCAAATCTTCATGGACGTTGGCATCTTTTTGGCACTGTCCAAGATATGGAGTTATTAGAAAACGTAAGCATTCTTAAGTTATAAGAAAACATTGTTAACATTGATTAGTTATCGAGAAAACGTTACATGATCTCAAAACCAGGAGAGAAAATTAGATCCCCCGTTTATTCCTTCCCGTCGAATATGTTCTATTTGCTTGCTCGTGGGATGATGTCTATGTCTCCAATTTTTCTTGTCGAACATACTACACGACAAAGAGAACCTCTTAGAATACATGTGTCGGAAAAGATGGTGAAAAGCATAAGTGTAGGAGAAACACTTACTTGAAATATTCATTCATTTCTTCCATATTAGCGTACATGTAGAAGAATGCAGCACGACTTTCTTTTTCGCTAACATCATACGAAGTGTAACTACCAACAGTAGTGCCTCTTGTTGCAAAAATGGAGAGATCGCTATAAGGAGGTTGCTCATCTATATTGTATTGCATTACCGAAGTATTAACATTGTTTTCCTCTGCAAAGTAAACACTTGAGAAGTATCCCACTTCCTTAAGATAAAAGCTTCGGCGATGCAACCTTGAACCCTTGCCCTGTTACCAACCATTGGTTTCAGATATCTAAGTGATCTTTCAATATGATACATCCACCTATATTGCACGGGACCGCCCACTTTCGCTTCAAATGGAAGATGAATTAAGAGATGTTGCATTGGATTGAAAAAATCCCGGAGGAAAATTTTTTTCCATCTTACACAAAAGTACTAGAACCTCCTTTTCCAATTTAGTCATCATCTCTGGCGTGATTTCTTTAGCACAGAGTTGCCTATAGAAGTGGCTAAGCTCGGCTAACACCTTCCACACTGCATCGTCAAAATAGCCTTGAAACATAACAGGCAGAAGTCTTTCCATGATTATGTGATAATCATGACTCTTCAACCCAATGAGCTTTACCGTTTTCACATTCACGGCTCGTCTCAAACTAGCTGCGTAACCATATGGGAATTTCAACCTTTGCAACCATTCGAGAACTTCTTTTTTCTCTTTAGGTCGAAGACAGAAAGGAGCGCGTGGTTTACCACCATTTTCGGAGAGCTCAAGAGTTTGACGGTTACAAAGCTTGGCAAGATCCTTTCGAGCCTTTAAATTGTCTTTTGTTTTGCCCGTCATGTCCATGCATGTGCTTATGATACATTCGGCCATGTTACGCTCTTGATGCATAACATCAATGTTGTGCCTTAGAATCAACGACTTCACATACGGTAACTCCCAAAGTCCACATATGTGAGTCCAATTGTGTTTGTCTCCGTAACCTTCGAAATATCCAGGACGACCTTCATCTGGCACCAATTTGTGCAACATATCAGATATTTCTGACCCATCAAGATGTTTCGGTGGTCCTTTAGTGAAAACGGTGTTCTTTCTGAAGACATTCCTCTGTTGCCTAAACAAGTGATTCAGAGGTAGCCAACGTCTATGACAATCGAAGTAAGATATCTTGCCTCCATGGGTAAGTCGAAAGCAATCGGTGTCCGAGGCACATATCGGACACGTCAACCGACCATGAGTGCTCCATCCAGAAAACATGCCGTACGCCGGAAAATCATGAACGGACCACAAATAAGCAACTCGAAGGTTGAATTTCTGTTTCTTGTAACAGCCGTACGCTTCGACTCCTGTCCACAACATTTTCAACTCTTCGATCAACGGTTTCAACATCACTTTGAGACGTGACCCAGGATGATCTGGCCCAGGTACAATGAGGCTAAGAAACATAAACTCATTCTTCATGCAAAAGGTCGGTGGAAGATTGTACGGAATGACAAAGACGGGCCAACAAGAGTATGGTGCGGCGTTTGTGCTGAACAGCGTGAACCCATCTGTCGCCAACCCGATGCGAACATTTCTCGCTTCACGAGCAAATTCTGGGTCGAACCGGCCCAGAGCCTTCCATGCCTCACCATCGGATGGGTGCGTAATGACTCCATTGTTCTCACGCTCACCTTCTTTGTGCCATCTCATGTGTCTGGCCGTTTTTTTGAAAGGAACAGCCGTTTCAACCTCGGTGTCACAGGTAAGTAACGAAGCTGCTTATGTGCGACTTCCGTCGTCACTATATTACCATCGTTATTAACAACTTCGACAAACCTCGGCTGACCACATTTCAATCATTTGTTCTCATTGGCATGCTCTCTCCAGAAAAGCATGCTGTTGTCCAGACACACATCAATCTTTTCGTGCTTCATCCCGAGACCAGAAAGAATTTTCTTCGAGTTGTACATATCCTTAGGCACTTCATGTTGTAACAATTGTTAGAAAAGAAGAACTTAGACTTAATTGCCATAAGTCTAGTCACAAAATTGAGGATTGACATTTTAGTGTGTTCATGCAGAGCCTCTTCTGAATATTTGAGACGTTTGAAGAACTCTTTAACCTCTGCTGTTTGAGTATCTTCTGTAAGCTCTGGTCGTATAGCTTCCAGCATCTCATCCATCATATCAACCTCTTGAGCATCATCATTGTCCGCTTCCACTTCTTGTACAGCTTGAGAAGCTGTCTCGCCGTGGAAGTTCCACAACTCATAATGTGACACGTAACCGTTTCGACACAAGTGCAACGTAAGTTCCACTTTGTCCAAAAACGTTCCGTTTCGGAATTTCGTACATGGGCACCGCGCCTTATCGCTATTTGACAACGAAAAAACTCGTTCCACAAAAGCTTCTATCTTGGCGTACCACTCATCTGAGTGACCACCAGTTCTGCTCTTCCAACCAGTGTACATCCAACTACGGTCTTCGCCCATGTTTGACTCTGCAGTTTAACGCAAAAGAAATTGTCGTTAATGTATTGTTATGTTATGTGTCACGGCCCTACGACCTAGGCAGATAGATCCTAAACCCACCCAAGAGTGACCGAGCGGAGCGTGCTCATGATGAGACACGTGATCCGGATTCGAACAAAATTTCGGCAGCATAACCCCGCTGTTCTCCACTGCACGCCCAAAAATGGTGCAGCAGAGAACAATAGGGTTACGCCACCGAAATCTCGTCCAAATCCGGACCCGCGTCTCGTCACAAGCCACGCCCCCTCGGTCACTCCGAGGCTGTCCAAAAAGGGACAATTCCGAACCTGCACGTCTCACATGCCAATGGCATGTGAGACGTGCCGATCCGAAACAGGTAATACATTGCTATAGGTTACGTTGCTCATTTTCATTTTGAGGTCATTTAAGAGAGAGGAAAGAACTAGAGAAAGACTGGGAGGAAAGTTGGTCTTAGAGAAGGAGGCGGAGGACTAAGCCATTGGGGGAGGCGGAGGACTGAGGCGAGTGGGCCTGAGGAGTAAAATCGGCCCAGTTATTGTGAGCCGTCGAATCATATCCGACGGTCCACACATCAGATCGGCCAAATAAAAGTCCTCCCTGACCTAAGCCTACTCATTTTCCTTTCTCTTCTCCACGATTCCATCGCTCCAGAGTCCAGATACGGCGGCCGCGATGATCCCCTTCTCCTCTCCTCGATACCCTTACTCCAGCGACGGCGGCCGCGGCTATCCAATGATGGCGGTGGAGATTCGTCTACGATGGTGGCAACCTAGCAGCGACGAGGCCTCGAGGGGCAAACAGAGGCAATGGAGAGTGTCGGCGGCAACCAGGCGGCGGCAGCCTGGTCCAGGCGAGTCGACCGGCCATGGCGTCCGGTCCGGAGCGCCTGGACAACGCTGGCGCAGGTGCTTGCCATCCTCACCGTCGTCGTTCGCCTTCGTGCCCGTCTACACGCATACTTTACCTTACCACTAAATGGGCCTTTTCGGGCCTTGTCAAGCCTGTCCAAAGCCCATTTATGTATATATAGTACTTGAACACTCAAGCAATCAAAATTAAAATTGTAACCATAATTCAAAAAACTAAGCAATTCAAATAAACCTAAACATAACAATTATCCATTGTAATTCATCAATTTATCAACTCAATTCTAACATAAGCAATTCAATTCAAATGAGAGCAATTCAATAAACCTAAACATAACCATAATTCAAATGAGAGCAATTCAATAAACCTAAACATAACCATAATTCAAATGAGAGCAATTCAAAACCTAAACATAACCATAATTCAAATGAGAGCAATTCAATAAACCTAAACATAACCATACGAGCAATTCAATAAACCTAAACATAACCATAATTCAAATGAGAGAAATTTAATTCAAATGACAGCAATTTAATTAAAGTAAATGCATGAGGCGAGGAAATACTTGCAACGAAGATCGGCGGCGGAGTCGGGAGCGCAGGGGCGGCGATGGCGAGCCGGCAGCGGGGCGGTCGGAGCGGCTCGGGGTCGGGGCGACGGCGCGGGTGCAGTCGGGGCAGCGGTGGCTCAGGGTCGGGACGGCTCGGGGTCAGGGCGGCGGCGGCTCGGGCTCGGGGTTGGGGCCGCGCGGGTCGGGTCGGCGCCGCGGGGGCGGGTCAGCGGGTGGGAGGCGGGTGCAGCCGGGCGGCGACGGCGGGGCGGCGAGGGGGAGCAGGTGGCGGGGCGGCGGCTCGGTGTCGGGGCCGCGCGGGTCGGGTCGGCGCCGGAGGGGCGGGGCCGCGGCCGGGAGGCGGGTGGCGGTCGGGCGGCGACGGCGGGGGTGGCGAGGGGGAGCACGAGGCGGGGCGCCGGCTCGGGGTTGGGGCCGCGCGGGTCGGGGCGGCGCCGCGGGGGCGGGGCCGCAGGCGGGAGGCGGGGGGCGGCTGGGCGGCGACGGCAGGGCGGCGAGGGGGAGCAGGCGGCGGGGCGCTGGCGCGGGGTCGGGGCCAGGCGGGTCGGGGCGGCGCCGCGGGGGCGGGGCCGCGGGCGGGAGGCGGGGGGCGGCCAAGCGGCGACGGCGGGGCGGCGTGCCGGCGGCGGGGCGGCGACGGGGAGCGGCGGCGGGGTGGCGGCTCGGGGGGCAGGCGGCGGCGGCGGGGCGGGCGGCTCGGGGGGAAGGCGTGTGAAATGAAGGCGCGCACCGCTCGCGCGTTTAGGTTAAACAATAACTTACGTCGGCTTATTTAACTTACGTCGGCCTACTTTGCGGCCGACGTAAGTTAGGTCTAAATTACGTCGGTCTCATTAATTACGTCGGCTTTGGGCCGAGGCCGATGTGGGTAATTTTTATTACTGTCGGTCCCTTTACTTACGTCGGTCGGCCGACGTAATTTAACTTACGTCGGCTACTATTAGCCGACGTAAGTTACTTACTTACGTCGGCTGGCCGACGTAAGTGATCGATATTCTTGTAGTGAAAGGAGCTGGCAGACGAGCCTTCGAGCCGGAAGAGGAAACTGAAGCATGCCGACGGAAGGTCTGTCAGGCCTGCATCCTCTGCAGCAGCTCCTTCTCCCGGAGGGGGAGGTCTTCTACAACTGCGGCGACTGTACCTGCAGTAGCGTCTTCACGGGGTGCAAGATCCGGGCATGTGACTCCAGCACCAGGGCCGGTTGAGGCCTCTGGGTCCGGAAGTCCTTCCCGGTCGAGGGGGACCTCGACTAAGGAAATGCCCGCAGCTGCAACAAGTTTTGGGGGGCCTTCTGGAGCTACCACGCCAGCGGCGGCCATGGTCAGTCCAGAACGCCCGGAAAAAGATTCCGTGCGAGCTGGTGTGGAAGCCTTCCGAGGTAATTTTTAATATTTACCTCAGACAGTTGTTTTGTTGTAGTAACTATTTTTTAAGTTTCTTCATCCATCATCTGCAGCTTCCCCAAGAAGAGGAGTGAGGCTCCACCCTCAGCCACAGCACCTGAAGCTGTGAGGGCAGAGGCTTCTGCTCCTGTCCCAGTGCCACCCCAAGTGGTGGCTGAAGCTGCGGCAGCTCCGGCGCCAGCTGTCGTAATCGTGGACCTCAACTCATCCCCTGAGACTCCCGTGGTAGCGCCAGACCACGGGAGAGAAGATGCGCCAGCGGCACCTGCCCCGGAGGTTGAAGCCCCGGGTCTTGATGCTGAGATGTTGGAAGCTCCGGCCGCTGAGCCGGAGGAAGTAGTGATTCTGGCCCCAGAGATGGAAATTGTCGAAGCCCCGACGGTTGAGCCGGAAGTTGAGGAAGTCCTGAAAGTTGAGCCAGCTACCTCCGAAGCTCCAGCCTCAGTGCCGGTTGCCACTGAAGCTCCGGCTACAGAGCCAGTTGCTGTTGAAGGCCTTCCGGCGCCTGAGCCGGTTGAGGTTGAAGCTCCGGCCTCAGGGCCGGTTGTTGTGGAGGCATCAGCACTCGAACCCATGATGGTTGAGGCGCCAACACCCGAGCCACTAGCGTAGGAGGAGCCCAGGCCAGAGCTGGAAGTAGTCCTTGCTCCGGAAGTGATGATGGCGGAGGTGCGTGCTGCTGAGCCAGGGTGCCCAGATGAATTCGCTGGCCCCCTGCCTGAGGGGGCAAATGAAGACCTGGTGGCAGGGCCTTCGGAACCACTTCCGGAGGTCGGAACTTCCTCTGCAGGACCCTCCTCGATGGCGACTAAGGCTATCCCGGAGGACGGCCCTAGTGTCGTGGAGGCTTAGGGGACCACTCTTGTGAAGTGGGACCCAATTTTTGTAAGCGAGAACCCGCTGGAACCAGCGGAGGAGACCCCAGCAGGTCCGGACCCTATTCCCCTGTCGTTGTCGTTTGACAACGCTTGCTCCATTCTGCGTCAAGTCCAGCTGGCGTTCTACCACGACAGCAAGGCTCTTGAAGAGGAGCGCCAAACCCTTAGGTGGTGGCGTAAGCGGCTCTACTTTGAGACCAAGCTGGCGCAGTCGATGCTGGCAGACGACAAAGAATGGATCAAATAGGAGAAGGTCCGCCTGGAATACTGGGGCAAATTATTGGATGATAGGGAGAGTTTGACTCGTGCCCTCGATGCTCAATCCCGGGCCATTTATGAGCAGACCAAGGCAGCTAATAGTGCGGCTGATGAACGACAAGAAAGGCTTGAAGCCATTAACACTACTCTCATCAAGCGCCGGGAGGCACTTGAGGAGAGGGAGAAGAGGCTCGAAGATGAAGAGCAAAAACTCCTAGAGCTGAGGGATGACGTCTCGGTGAGGGAAGAGGAGCTTGCTGAAAAGGTGGCTCTGGTTGACAAGGGCCTCGAGGAACGCACCAAGAAGTTGGAGGAGCGTTGCGTTGAGGAGGAGGAGAAGGCCTGGGTGCGAGGGCAGGAACTCAACCAGCAAGAGTGTGCCCTCGCTGCCAGGGAGAAGAAAGTTAGGGACCAGGAGAAGGACCTGGTCGATTGCCGGAACAAGATCAACCTCCAGGAGGAGGAGCTCGGAAAACACGATAAGCAGGTTGCTGAAAAGATTCAGCAAAATACCAAAGAGGTTGAGCGCCTTGCTCGCGAGAATTCTGAACTGGCGGCGGCCAAAAGGTCCTTGGAAGAACTGAAGGGCTTGAGGACTGCAGACTCCTTATAGGTTTGGGAGTTCCTGAGCAAAGCCAACGACACACTAACACCAATGGGCTTCAGTCCCGTGCGTCCGGATGATCCAGAGCCGGAGCCGGACCTGGTGTTGCAAGCGTTGAGCTCGGCGGGTAGCAAACTCTCCAAGGGGGGTGACGTCATCGCGGACAAGTTGGAGGTTGTGGGGCAGTCCCTGGCGAAGAACGTCGCAGAGTATGTGCTGACATGCTACACCAGCCGGGATCCCCAATTCCCTCTGGACCCGGTGCTTGAAGGTCCCGTCGAAGGAGAAGGTGAAGCCACCCGAGCCAACGTGTCGGAGGTTGCTCAGAAGGTCGCCCAGTTCTTCCATAGGGTCTAGGACCATCTCTGTAGCTCCCACTTGTATTCTCTCCTTTTCTTCCCCAATTTTCTAATCTGTTGTCTCCAGATGAATGAAATCCAAATTTTTGTGAATTTCATTTTTTGTCTTCAACACTTTTGTCTTCAATTGGCCCCCTGGTAGATGTAAACAATTTGATTGTGAACATGTACCAAGAGGATATTGTGTTATGTTGAAGACTTGTTTGCTTCGAACTTGTAAAGTGTAGGTCCGAAGTCTTCGATAGTGAAGGCCCCCTGAGGTTGTCGGAGCTCAGAAGCTCCGGCATTGACTACCGTCGGAGCTCAGTAGCTTTGGTAATAGTCCTTATCAACGCGTAGAGCATCGATAGTTAGCCCTCCGGGGTGTCGGAGCTTATTAGCTCCGGCAGTGACCTTTGCCAACGCGTAGTTTGTCGGCAGCAGACTCCGCTTGTGGGGTCTTTTCACCATCTTTTATTTTGCGACGACGGCTGGCCCCCCTAGCTTTACCGGAGCTTGGTTGCTCCGGTGATGCTCATTGATTACAAGCCACCTAGGGAAAGTCGGAGCTTTGTTAGCTCCGGCTTTTCTCCATCAACGTGGATTCTTTATTTTTCCTGCACACTGAAGCCAAGAAAAATAGTAAAATTCGCTCCTTGCCTATAACTTCGTCGTGACTTACGATTCCCAAGAAAGTTTTAGGTCAAACACGATTCTGAATACAACCGAATGCGTTGCCTTCTTTCTATCAGATTCAATTGTACTTGGACCCGCCTTACTTCGGCCTGTCGGGGTGTAGGTAGAGTGACGTACTTAGGGTGCTTGACCAGGCTAAGTCGATAGCACACTCCGGCCCTAGATTGGCTTGGCGGCATTCAGGAGAGTGGGCCATGCACAATATTTGATTCCGAAGGAATTGACAATACAGTTTGAATTGTACATGAACTGGTCGAACTAAAATTTCATAAGAATTGCACAACTTTGTTTTAGACAAGAAAGAGAAAAATAAAAGATGTTGAGCCTTTACAAAATAAATGCACGTGGAGTCTGTTTCACATGAAGATGTCTTTCATTATAGGTCCGGGGTACAGGGGAAACAAGTACACTCTTAGGGTACGGAACCAGGCTAAGCGTGTTTCATTTCTCGTTTGACCCAGGGTAGCTAGCCACACTTTTAGTCCTGAGACTGTGACAACTGTTGCATGAACTTTGCGGACCTTCCGGGAAAGGTCCGGCTGTTCTCCCGGAGGAACTACCCGACTCTGTACAATGACTCTATAACATACACCTCAAATTACTACAGACTCACCCCCGTGATATTAAGTGTAGAACTTACGAAGGTGCTCAATATTCCAAGGATTTGGGAGAGATGTCCCATCCTCGGTAGCCAAGCGAACGCTTCCGGGACGGGATACATTAATCACTCGGAAGGGTCCCTCCCAGCTGGGGGAGAGTTTGTTTAACCCTTCTCTGGATTGTATTCTCCGTAGCACCAGATCGCCTTCCTCGAGCTGTCGGTTGTGTTCATGCCGCTGATGATAGCGCTGAAGGGCTTGGCGGTATCGGGCATTCCGAACAGCTGCTTGGCACCTTCCCTCCTCTAGGAGGTCTAGGTCATCATGCCGGAGCTGGTCCTGCATGGCTTCGTCGAAAGTCCGGACCCGGAGTGACCCCAAGGTGATTTCCGGAGGAAGGATTGCTTCAGCTCCGTACACCAGGAAGAAGGGTGTCTCTCTAGTTGACCGGTTTGGAGTTGTCCTGTTAGCCCATATAGTGGGTGGAAGCTCTTCAATCCAGTTGGCTCCATGTTTTTTCAAGCGCTCATAGGTGCACATTTTGAGTCCAATCAGGATTTCAGCATTTGCCCTCTCGGCCTGGCCATTGCTTGCCGGGTGAGCTACGGAGGCGTAGCAAACTTGAATGCTGAGGTCTTCACAATACCCTTGAAATGGAAAGCTTGTGAATTGGGTCCCGTTATCAGTGATGATTTTGTTTGGGACTCCAAATCCGCATACAATGGATTGCAAAAAGTTGATAGCAGATTGCTTGTTGATTGTCACAACTGGAGTTGCTTCCGGCCACTTGGTGAACTTGTCAATGGCGACGTACAGGAACTTGTAACCTCCGACGGCTCTTGGGAAAGGTCCCAAGATGTCCATCCCCCACACAACGAAGGACCATGTGGGAGGTATCATTTGTAAGGGTTGAGCCGGTGTGTGAATTTGCTTTGCATGAAATTGGCATGCTTCGCATTTCTTCACCAGCTCAGTTGCATCCTGGAGTGCTGTAGGCCAGTAGAAGCCATGCCGGAAGGCTTTACCGACCAGCGTGCGGGAAGACGCGTGGTTCTCACACTCGCCTCCATGGATTTCTGCGAGGAGCTCCCAGCCTTGTTCCCTTGTGATGCACCGCATTAGGATGCCGTTGGCACCGCACCGGTAGAGATCCCCTTCTACCAACGTGTATCTTTTAGCCAAACTGAGTATCCGGTCAGCAGATACATCGTCGTCAGGAAGGATGTTGTCTTTCAAGTAGCTCCGGATCTCCGAGATCCATGCATCAGAGCTAACTTGAGCATTTGAGTCTTGCGTGCTGGGTTGCTCGTAGCTTCCTGCAGCACCTACGACCCTTGATGGCTGCCATGGTAACAGGGCCATCAGGACCGTCAGCTTCGGGATGCTGATCTCGCCCCCTTCGCTCAGTTCGGCAGGCTGAGCTGTGGATTTTTACAACCTCCGGACAAAAGTTCCGTCAGGAGCCGGAGCTCCGATTGACGCTTTTGTCAAGAGTTCGTCGGCTTCAGCGTTGTGGGCACGCTGGACGTGGTGGAGGTCTAGGACTTCGATGTCCTTCTGAAGCCTCTGGACTTCAAGGAGGTAAGCAGCTAACTGGAGATTGTTGCAGGAGCATTCACCCTTCACTTTTTTAATGATTAGCTGTGAATCTCCCTTGACCAGCAGCTGCTTGACACCGTATGACAGTGCCACCTTTAGTCCGTAGATGAGTGCTTCGTACTCTGCCATGTTGTTGGTCGCCTTGAAGTCAAGGCGTACCATGTATTTTACCTTCTCCCCGGTTGGTGCGAGGAGAAGGATTCCAGCTCCGGCCCCCTGCTTTTGCATGGAGCCGTCGAAGTAGAGGGTCCAGTGAGGCTCGGTGAAGACCGGAGCCTTGTGTTCTGGCTTCTGCTCACTGGGGCCCCCAGGGTTTGATGGAGAGGGAGTCCATTCCGCCACGAAATTCGCCAATGCTTGACTCTTGATTGCTTGTCTTGGAATGAATTCGAGATCGAATTAGGCCAGTTTCGCTGCCCACTTTGCAATATTCCCAGTTGAGTTGGGATTATGCAAGATTGCTCGAAGTAGGTAAGAAGTCACCACTGAAATCTTGTGAGCTTGGAAGTAATGGCGAAGCTTCCTGGAGGCGATAAGAACTGCATAGAGCAGCTTATGCACCTCTAGGTATCGAGTCTTGGCATCATGAAGTACTTACTAATGAAGTACACTGGGCGCTGGATGGTCCGGACCCTCCCGGAGGGGCCCGGAGCTTCCTCTTCATTGACCCAGATCCTCACGGAGGGATCCGGACCTTCTTCCGGGACCTCTGGGTCCTTGTTGGAGGGACCCGGAGCTTCTTCAGAAGCGACCTGGACCCTCCCGGAGGGGTCTGGGTCTTCTGAAGTAACTTCTTGTGAACTCGAGTCTGGGAACTGGGACCCAGACTTGCTTTCAGGAATCTCCGGACCCTCCCGGAGGGGTCTGGATTCCTGAGCATGGGATGGTTCTGGTCTCTCTGCAACCAGGACCATACTGACGACTTCGTCAGTTGCTGAAATGTAAAGCAGCAAAGGCTCACCAGGGTTCGAAGCTACCAGAGTTGGTAGGGTGGTGAGGAGCTGTTTTAGCTCCTGGAACGCCTTTTCTGCTTCTTCAGACCATTGGAATGGTCCGGACTTCCTCAATAACTTGAAGAAGGGAAGTGCCCATTTCGCCAGTCTTGCAATGAACCGGCTGAGGGCTGCTAGACATCCAGTCAGCTTTTGGACATCCTTGATGCGGGCTGGTGGCCGCATGTCTTCAATGGCTTTGATCTTCGCCGGATTAGCCTCTATGCCACGGTGATTTACCAAGAAACCAAGAAGTTTTCCGGAGCTATCCCCAAAGACACACTTGTCTGGGTTAAGCATTGTGCGGGTGACCCGCAGCTTGTCGAAGACAACCTGTAAGGTGTCAAGGAGTGACTTCTTGTTCTTGACCTTGACCACGATGTCATCGACGTACACTTCCACTATGTCTCTAATGAGTTCTTCAAAAGTTTTGTACATAGCTCGTACAAAGGTTGAAGCTGCATTCTTGAGACCAAATGGCATGGTTGTATAACAGTACAATATATCTACTGTGATGAAAGAGGTATGCTCTTCATCTGCCCTAGACATTGTGATTTGATGATACCCAGAATATGCGTCCAGGAAACACAGTAATTCACACCCGGAGGTGGAATCCACTATCTAATCTATTATAGGTAGTGGGAATGGATCTTTTGGACATGCCTTATTTAGTGTTGTGTAGTCAATACACATCCGAAGCTTCCCGCCGGCCTTGGGCACAACGACTGGGTTTGCCAGCCATTTTGGATGGAAGACTTCTCGGATGAATCCAGCTTCGAGAAACTTCTTCACTTCTTGTCTAATGATGTTCTGTCGCTCCACGGATTGTTTTCGAGGCTTCTGATGCACGGGCCGAGCGTCAGGGTTGATCTTCAAATTGCGCTCAATCACTTCCCTGGGGATCCCAAGCATTTGTGACGGTTGCCAGGCAAACACGTTGACATTAGCTCGGAGGAAAGCGATGAGCGCGAGTTCCTATTTGTCATTCAGCCCCCCCCCCCCCCGATATACGGGTGGTCTGAGCGGCATCAGAACCGATTTGGATGACTTTGACGGGAATGTCGGTGTCGCCGCTTGCTGCACTCGAGGTGCAGAAGTCGAGCCTCGTTGACGAATGCTCGGGGGTTTTGGAGCTTGCTCTTGCCTGGAGTCCTCCTCTTGTGCCGTAGTAAGCGCATGAAGTTCTTCCAGAGCGGTTACTCCGGCGGTGCGATCTCCGCGGATCCGGTGAACTCCTACTAGTGTTGGCATCTTTAACACCAGGTAGCCATAATGAGCAGCTGCCATGAATTTGTACAAGGCAGGCCTTCCCAAGATGGCGTTGAAAGGTAAGTTGATCTGAGCAACGTCAAAGACCAACTTCTCAGTGTGATACTTCTATCGGGTCCCGAAGGTAACGGGGAGAGTAATAGCACCGAGTGGGGTAATGGCTCCCAGACCTACTCTGGAGAAAGGTCGGGAGGGGTGGAGGTCCGAAGGTTGGAGCTGAAGCTTGGTAAAAGCTTCAAAGCTTATGAGGTTCAGCCCCAAGCCTCTGTCTACCATAACATGGTGGAGCTGGATGTTATTGATGGTAGGAGATACCATCAAAGGTAACTGGCCTGCTCTAACCATGTTTCGAGGGCAGTCCGAAGCATCAAAAGTGATAGTTGTGTCCATCCAATTCCGATGAGGCTCCGCCCTGGCTGTAGGAGCTACAACGGCCATGTCCCGACGCATTGTCTTGAGGACGCGGCGGGAGGTGATGTCCCATGATCCACCAAATATGGTGTTCATGGTCTTCCGACGCTCATTGTCAGAGACGTCAGAATCGTCGTCGACGGAGGTGTAGACGGCCTTCAGGACCTTTTTAGGATCCTGAAAACCTAACTCCTCTTCACCCGGAGCTTCATCAACTTTTTGTTTTCCTTCCCTCTATCGGAAAGGAACTTCTTCCCGGCGCTTGTTGTAGCGCTCGACAAGGTTTTGGACCTCCCGGCAGTCTTCCAAACTGTGGCTGTCCGTTTTGTGAATTGGACACCACACGTTGGGTTTGCCACCGTCTTCAGAAGACGGTCGAGGTCGCTTCTCGGGGCATGGCCCCCGGCCACCCGGAGCTGCAGCAGCTGCAGCATTAGATGCGCCGGCCGACGGCTTCTTCTTGCCATTGGTCTTTTTCTTCTTCTTGCCACTCCTGGAGGTAGTGGATTCTCCATTGGAGGATTTCCTATGATCCTCCGGAGGTGGTTTGGAGTGCATTTCACGGCCCTCCGCAGCTCTGGCACATTTGTCAGCCAAGCTAGAGAGTTCCGTGACACTGGTGATCTCTTCGATCGCCAGTTTCTCTAACATCTTCTTATCCTGTACGCCCTGTCTAAATACCACAATGATAGAAGCGCTAGAGATAGAAGGGATAGTGTTTCGTACCTGAGAGAATCTCTAGATGAATGATCACAGGGATTCTCCCCCTTTTTGCACGACTGCAAAAAGATCCAGTTTGGTGCCTGGTTAGGTGTATGAACTCCCGAAGTTGGCGGTGAACTGTCGGCACAACTCCTCCCAACTATTGATGGAGTTGGGTGGAAGGCTCATAAACCAGGACCGGGCGGTCCCAGTTAAAGCCACTGGAAAATAGTTGGCCATTACGGCCTCATTTCCTCCAGCTGCCAGGATAGCAGTGGAGTAAATCTGAAGAAATTCGACAGGATTAACGGTCCCGTCAAACTTCTCCAGTAGGTGAGGCCGGAATTTCTGTGGCCACCTGACCATACGCAGATGCATGGCCAGGGCTGAGCAGCCTCCTCCTACTCCTTCAGGAGCAGGAATATCCTGAGCTTCTCGTCTTTCACGAGCACGATCAATATGGACTTGGCCATCTTGTTGACGGTATCACCGATCAAGCTCCGCCCGGAGGTCATGAGTTGAAAGCCTTGATACCGTGTGAGTGCGTCGCGCCCCGGAGGGCAACGACATCACCTGTTGTGACGCAGCACGTCTCCTGTTGTTGGAAATGTGCGGACCAAGTCTACCAGACAAGGTCCGTCGCTGCGACGGGGCCCGTCCTGAAGGAGGAGGACCCTGGTTGTTGATGCGGTCGGCTGCTGCTGCAACCAAATGTTCCACATCGGCCATCCACTGCTCCATTGCATCCCGGGATGCATCCGGAGGTGGTGGGCGCTGAAGGAGAGCACGTGCTGCATGGAGCGCGTGTTCTGGGTTGTCAAGATTCGCCGACGAGTGATTGACGCTGGTGCACCATCGTGCTGCCCAGCTTGATTTGCTGGTGGAGGTGGCGGTGGTGGAAGTGTGACTCCTGCTGGAACTGTGGTTCCTGCTGGTGGCTGCATGTTGGAGGGATTACCCCCAACAGCTTCAACAGCGGGATGACCATTGGATGATCCAGCAGCTGAGTTCACCATTCTTGAAATCTCAGGCGCCCCCTTCCTGGCGCGCCAACTGTTGGTGGTTTTGATCCGGCAGATCTCCCGACACTACTAAAGTGTTTGCAGAGTTTGAGGTTTGGTGTGGGCGCGCGGAGATTCAAGAAGGTGATATGTAAAATGGCACAGGAGACACAATGGTTTACGTGGTTCGGGCCGCCTGAGCGTAATACCCTACTCCACGAGGTGTGTTGTTGTTGTATTGGATGTATGAGCGCGTGTCCGTTGATCAGACTAGATCGGAGCAAAGTAGGTCAGATCAGGGTCCCCTCTATGTATCGTCGGTCTGCCCTTTTACAGTATAAGGACAGGCCGTTACAAGTTAACCTGGCCCGACATGTGGCCCCGGTGGTTACTAATATTGATACACATTTGATGCGCTTAATTACCCTTAATGACCGAGTTACGGGCTTTGACAGCACCGTTACTGGTGATTAAGGTTGTCCGATTGTGTGTCATTAACATATTATTAATGACACTTAATTGGGTCTTGAAGTCCTTGATTCCCCTTTAAAGATCTGGAGCCGTTGTAGAGTATTTTGGAGGTTAGAGGCTGAAGATCCGACGATTGGACACGTGGCAGCTCCGGAGCATACTGTGGAGAACAGATAGGTCTAGTGCCACCTGACACGTGTCAGTTCCGGAGCTTCCCTCAGTCTGGGGTTAGGTCCGGGGGTGCCATTATGGTACATAGCCCGGAGCTTCCCCCTTGTGGGTGGTAGCTCCGGTTTGATAGTACACGTGGCATCCCTGAGACTAACCATATTAGGGAAGCAGGTCCGGTTATGTCTGACATGTGGGCCTCCGAAGGTCTTCAAATCAAGTAGATGACATTTCCTCAAGATCTTCGCAATCTCAAGAGGTATACGGTACCCAGGGTATCGACACCGGTGATGCTCTAGAACTCGATTCCGGTGGTGCGCCGCCGCACTCCGGCAAAGGGCGCCACCCATGCTTGACGTTGAAGACGACCCCTTGTGGGGCCTGTCTGTCAGCCATACCCACCTGCCCCTTTTGATCCTCTGTGGCGTATAGATCTCGTGCGGCTATAGCCCAGTTACTCAGTAGCACGGTGAGGCCTCCGTTTCATTGGGTAGTTTAAATCCTAGTAGGCCCAGCTGGATAATTCAAACTATTCAATAGAAAAGAAAATCAGAAAAAGATTCAAACTTTTAAAATTCATATCGCTCTGTAGAGTTGTTAAAAAATTCTGAGAAAAATTTTGTTGCAACCCTCTTGACCTATATTATCCATTGGTAGAGTTTAATTAGTATGAAAACCTCTGTAAAATTCTCAATAATTCTTCGAGTAAAAGCTTTGGAATTTTATACCAGGGGCTCCACTGCATGAAAAATTCTCAAACTTGGCCAAACTCTTCCATTTGAACCTTAGGGTTTCCAGTACAAATTTCAGCTTCATTGGGGATATTTAACTTGGTCAGAATATGTGCTTTTGCCATATGTCCCTAAAATGTCCAAAAATAGCAGAAACCAGATCAGAAAATCTAGTGCAACTTGTAAAATTCATAACTTACTATAGAATGCTCAGAAGAATATGAAACCAATTCTGTTGAGTTTTGGCCCTCACTACATGAAAAACCAACTGCCCAGTATGACAAAGCTAACAATTTTATCCAAAAATTGATAGAAGTGGAAAGACTTAGTGAATTATTGGGACCAAAGTACTTCACCTGAAAATCAGAAAATTTTCTGGCAAATCACATTACATCTCTTTGAGTTCCTGTAAAAATCTGAGCTCCATTAGACAAATTCTTACCGTCGAATAAAACTGTTGTTGCCTCTTTACATAAAATTCTATATTCAAATTTATAGAACCTTTTCATAAATAAATGGAACAGAGCTTAAATCTTTCTTTGAAATCTAAGGAAACCCGCAATGACTCATTTAACCTTCTACATAGGATTTGAACCTTAAGAATTCATTAGTGTCGATATGTCCATATGTCCAAATGTCCAAGATAGCATAGTTGCCTTTATTCGTACATCAATTAAGTAAGTTGGTCTCTCCTTAGTGCTGTAAAACAACAGCAGCATCGCCTACTTCTCTAATTAGCATTTGATCATACTATGAGTTAGAAAAACTGTCATGAATGAATTTGCTAAGTTGCATTTGGTAATTGCTCATCTTTATGTCGATAGTATACATGATGACATAGATCGACAAGGAGAACCATATGGAGGAGGAGAGGATGAACCTAGAACTTGCAGCAAGATATCTCTCATCCGGAGCAGCAGCAAGGACACTGGATGAAAGACATCAACTTGAAGCTCCACCATATGATCAAGCATTAACTTCATTAACATTTATCTAGTTGCAACCCAAGGCAAGCGTTGGTTTGCATTTAAGCGATTTTAAAGTTTTGCTTTGTATTCACTATCTTTGGGTTAGATATGAAATGTGCATTATATCTAAGGTGAATGAAACTCGAAATGCATGACCCCAACCCACCTTGGAGTGTATGGGTAGAATAAGGTTTTATTGTAGGACTATTGCCATGCTAATGAGGATTCATAGTTGATCCGGTAGAAGTTGAGTATTTGTCACTCGCTTGCTTGTAGTGCATGGGAACGCATGGGTATGTTTAGAGAGTATTTACTAGAAATTAATATGAGACCGGACAACAATTAGGTAGAATGGAATGTGGTGATTGTAGGTGTAGCACTGCCTGTGTTGATTAAGGACCGTGCCGTATGCGGCCCTGCTGGGCAAGTTTGAGCTGTACCGGATGCATACTGGTATATGGGACCCAGGAGACTGATGTAACTCAATGACTTTGGTGTGAAAACTTCTCCGCTATCCTTGAATGGAGATGCAAAGGGATAAAGGTGTAAATCTTCTAAAGGGCAACTTTGACGCGTCTGTGTAGAGGACATTTTGCTTGGGATGGAGAGTTGATTCCATATTAGAGCCTCTTGTGAAAAGTGGCTGCATATGATGTAGAGTGAAGCACACTATTGTGGCTTCCTTCCGAGCATATGTGTCGTGCATTCCAGGTTTTTATTGATTCGAATCACCATCACTCGCGGTTATGGATTGAGCATACTTGTTCACTTCGCTGTGACGTAGTAAGAAGTGAATGGATATATTTAATCTGCTATTGCTTTTGAATTATTAATTGTAATGCTTAGTGATTGTATTAATGAAGAGCTCGCTAAGTTTACATTTCGATGAACTGCAAACTTGAGGCTAAAACTGAAAGTAAGGATCTACTGTAGGTGTGTCTTTATACAAATTTCAGCTTCCTATGTTAGTATGTTCCTGCATGTAAGTTTCATGTTTAGGTCAGACGATTAAGTCTTGTTGAGCCGTCATGCTCACGGTTGCTATTATTTGTGGTTTTATAGGTTTACTTATATTGTTGTTGTTATGGGTTGTCCGTGAGACCCCAAGCTGTCGAGATGTATCTCTCACATGACCCCACGCCGCTGCCTTATAATCTTTGTGTTGCTATGAGAAGTGTCCGCGGGCATGGACGGCTTATCTTGTGCATATATAGGTTGAGAGTGTGAGTATGTACTTTCCGATGCATGTGTACCATTGTTGTACACCATGTTGTAAACAATATTTTATTATAAAATGAAAACTTTGTATCTTTACTATGTCTTTTCACGTGTGTTGTCGCATGAAGCATCGCATGGCACCATCCAATGTGATTCCTAGAATGTTGGGACCTCGGTCTTCACACGCAGGGGCCAAGAACCCAAGAAAACAAGGGCTACATTACTAGGCAGCCCTCGGGCGCGACGCAACGAACAGATTGAACCGCTCGTCCTGCATCAGTTGAGGGTTACAAGCCGAGGATGTCCATGTACATACTTGTAAACCGGAATGAACCATCTTGACATGTCATGTATAAACTCTTAATGTGTAATGACACGTTTGACTATACTGAAAAGTTATCCACTCTACCGATCACTCGTTTCTGCACATACTCTGCAGAAATCCACTACCTAGATATTTGCGACCTCGTCACATAGTCCATACCAACCCGAGCCGAGCCCTCACCAACCTGAGAAAGAGGCAAAGCTCGCCCGACCCTGGCCAGGTGTGTCGAAGAACGGCAGACACAGAGCCCGTGTGATGGCCAACACCGTCACGAAGACTTGCCTCCGAGGGGTTTCTGCCTTGTGACCATCACCATCGTGAAGGCAAGGAGGCGCTAAGGCCGACGACGACCGAAAATGACTACATCAGAATTAGTCAAACCGTGATAAGCCAGCTATCCATCTTTTTTGTCTATAGGACTCGGCCGGGACCTGGGACCTATGGATCGAGGGAGCACCTCTGCAACTCCTATGACCCCAAGCAACAAATTGGGGTAAGGCTGGTATGCACTTAACCAAATGTTGGGCACGAGCGAGTCCCGAGTTCGAAGGTTGACCCTTCAGGGTTTTGAGACCGCCTGAGACAAACCAAAGCAAGGGATGAATAACCGTGGGACGACCTCTCATTGGAAATTTTATCTTGGGTAGCGGATACCCTCGACATCCTCAGAATTCCATATTCGCGTTCCAGCTTTGCTGTCCCATGGTAGCCCCCCGAAGGGTCGGCATCGAGCCGCCCAAGCCCATGAAATGCTTGGGATCCATGCGGACAATCTAAGCAGGGTTCAACAAAACTCGGGCCAATCATACAGTCTGTCAAATTTGGATTTATGGTTCCGGTCCACCCTATGATATGGGGGGATCAGGTTTTGTGAGGACCGAGTCCACACATTCCAGGAATCGCAGAGGGTGGTGTCGTGCGATCGGCACCCAACAGCACAAACGAAAAGAATACAATAAAAATACAAAGTTTTATTTATATAAACAGAAGAAGTCTTTTACAAATACAGTGAAAGCCATACTCATAGCTAAACTCTCAGCCTAGCTATGCAAAAGTGCAGCCGTCCAGCCCTGGGACCCTACACACTAGCAGCACACAACAGATCACGGCGGCGTGCAGGGATCCCACTCGGCGGTATACCCCGACGGGGGCATCGCCTCATCTTCGGGCTCTTCCTCATACGTCTAACCTGCAAATAACTTCATATAGCAACCGTGAGCACGAAGACTCAACAAGACCTAACTGTCTCACCTAAGCATGCAACTCTACATGCAGGGATACTTAAACATAGGCAGTGGTATTACATAAACGACTCGCCTACAAATGGATACTTACTATCAAGTTATTAGCAGCAAGTTAATGGTTCAGAAATATATCTTTAGTGAGTATATACTACAGCAGGCATGGTTACAAAACAATTATAACTCAATACATCATATTCTTCTGGCTTCTTCAATATTTACTACGTCACTACACAGTGAACAAGCGGTGCTCAAATAACTGCGAGGGGCGGTGATTGCAATCAGTAGACACCTGGATAACACGTCACGCACACCTGTGCATAAGAAGTGTGTTGTGCTCCTCACGACGTCATACGCAACAACCTTTCACAATAAACTCAAATGCCGAACTGGTCCCACCATCGCAGGCATAAGGTCCCTGCACGGAGTGTGTTTGTGCCCGCCGGTAGATTTACACCTTGCTGCCCTCAACCCACCCCTATCGACAATTGGCTATGCCTCAACACCCAAGTTATCAAGTTACATCGGTTTCTTGGGTTCCATATGCCCAGTATGCATCCAATACAGATCAAACTTGCTTAGTGAGGCTGGACACGGATCGGTCCTCAATCGACACAAGCATTGCTATGCACATGAGACCACATCTCGCTGCTTCCTACACCGCTGCCCGGTCTCATATTAATACTCATATGTCATTCTCAACATAAACCAATCTCGTGTAATGATGTAACTATCTCGCGAGTAGATTCCAACTCCTTGACTTCTACCGGATTCCATATAACATTAGCATGACAATTCTACAGGTTGAGCTATACAGCTACCCAAATACTCCATGGAATTGTGGGTCATGCAATTGGAGTATCAATACACCTTAGACATAATGCAATTCAAACTATATACCTAATAGTTATACAAATGAAAACTTTGAACAATTTCTTAAATGCAAACTGGGGCTTGCCTAGCTATGAGTCAGAGGGGGAGTTAGCTTCTGGTTGTATTCTCTCCAAGGGCTCCGGCGCCTCCATGATCTCGGTCACTATATGATATGCAATATATAAAGTACATGAGGGATATTGAAACTATATAAAAGACTTTTTAAACACTGATCCATTATGAAGATGATTTTAATTGGCTCTGGATTTTTACAGTGGATACTAGTTCTACGAGGAAAATCTGGACCAAGAATTGGAGAAGTTCGAGGAAGCTTGTTGTCTCTAAAATTCCAACAATTAAAAGTCTTCTCTTGAACTTGGTATTAAATCTGGAGCTTTGTCATGGCTAACAATGGATTATCGTGGTAGAGGATGTCTCACTGGTTCTAGGAAAAATTTTTTCAGAATTTTCTGAGCTTCCTACATGGAGAAATTGAATTTACAAGTTTGGGATAAAATCTGGAAATGTTTCTGTACATTTCTGAATTTTCTATGGACATTGGGGATTTGCACACTGTTTGGTCCAGTAAATGAAGTCCAATGAACTTGAAACTTTTACTAGGAATCAATTGTATTAGACTTAATGTTCTGACCAAAATTGGGAATATTCCAACTAGCAGAACAGGAGTAATTAATTTCCCAAGCAGTTAGCTCAAAGGAATTAATTATGAAAATTCTGGGACTTTTATGTTCAACCAATTACACCACTGAATAACTGAGATCATGATTAGTCTACCAGAATTTATTTGGAATTATTTGAGCAACTATACTAGGAGTAATTGAATTTGGAAGTTTGCTCAAATGTTGCAACTATTTGAAAGGGAAAAAGTTTGAATTAATTTGCCCGGGTTCCACCTATTCAAAATGGGCCAATCATAATTGTGCCACACCGAGGGCCATGGGGTTAACCTGTGCAGTCACACTTGATCCTTTGGCCACAGCAGAACCCGAGGGAGTGAAACAGAGGCTGACATATGGGACTCGCACCCACCTTCTTCAACCTCAAGACAGAGGCGGCGCTCGGGCTGCCGCGGTGGCGCTGCGCTGGCGAGCTCGCCGGCACCCCTCTCCTGGCTTTCTTTCTCTCCGAAACTCGCCGCCTAACCATTATCAAAGGTGCTGAGCACGATGGGGAGGTCAGTGAACGCCGGTGATGACCGGAATCACGTGCGTAACCGCTGTACCGTAGCCCAAACAACCTAGACCCGAAGCTATGCTCATCTAATCAGGAAAACTGGAAATACTTGAGCTATGGTCCATGACTTAACCTGAAACTTTGTGAGCACAAGCAGATGGGGTAGGCACACCTTTTTTATTTTGGGAAAAGCTCGTGACAAAGCCTGTAGCGCCAGTGTGACGGGGAGACAGAGGCGTCCACCTCAGCGGCTCAACGGCGACGTCCGCGAAACTGTGAAATACGGACGCATGAGCTGAGGAAACAGCACGAAAATGACGAGAAGGTGTAGCATCAAGTTGTGATCCACATTGCTCAAGGGAATGAAACCAACCGATGGCTAGAACGGCCGGATGTAGTGAAGAACTGGGAGGCGGCAACAATGGCGCCGGTGGTCTGTTTCCTTGGAACACAGGGCGAAAGGCTTGATGGGGAGAAGCACCAAGGCTTGAATAAGGTGAAAAAGATCTCCCAGCCACGTAGCTGCCTGCCTGTTGCATGCCAATCGCGGTGGCGAGCCCTCCAGACATTGAGATGCGGGGAGCAGAGGGCAGAGGCGGTTCCTCTGTTTTTCCCTCACTGGACAGTGGGCTCCACCAAAGCAAAACTTCCTTCTCACCTCTGGTCATTCAATTCCCATACCAGTACTGATCCAAAATGGTTAGATATTTGCTGGGAACCCAAATCAAACATGAGGAATTTGATTCTGAAATTCAAATCTTGATTTGACCAAGTTTCATTTGAAATTCAAATTTGAATTTGAATTTGAATTTGAATGGGATTCAATGTACGCATTGAACTGAATAGCAAATGTGCTCCAAATGTTATGAAATTTGACATGGATTCTATTTGGAATAATTGGAAGCTAATGCCTTTTGACTAACCCCAGTATTGAGTCATCGACGTATTGTGCTTCTATGTAGGTTACACGTTTGAGGAAGGAGAACATTTGGATTGTGGATTCGGGTTGCTCACGCCACATGACCGGTAACAAAGATTGGTTCTCCTCCCTCTCTTTTGTGTCACGTGTAGAAAATGTTACTTTTGCATATAATTCTTCAACTCCTATAATTGCTAAGAGTTCGGTTAGAGTAAATGATCACTACACTTTGAAGGATGTGGCACTTGTCAAAAATTTGAAATACAACTTGCTTTCTGTTTCACAATTGCTAGATGAAAATCTAGAAATTATTTTCAATAAAAACTGCTGCAAAGTTGTAGGTTCAAATAGTGAGCTTATTTTTTAACATGTCTCAGTTTGGAAGAGTTTTTAAAGCTGATTTTTATATGTCTTCCTCTAAGCATAGGTGTCTAGTTGCTAATGATTCAAAGGACTTATATTTTTGGCATCGTAGACTTGGTCACGTAGGCTTTGATCACCTAATGCGTGTTAGTGCTCTTGATCGCATATGTGGGCTGCCTAAGCTTAAAGGGGACAAAGAAATTGTGTGCTCTTCTTGTAGACATGCTAAGATGGTTGCAGGTTCACATACTCCTCTCACAATGATCATGACAACTGAACCATGTCAACTTTTGCATCTTGACACCGTAGGACTTTCACGTGATCAATCCTTCGGAGGTAAATGGTATGTTCTTGTTATTGTTGATGATTATTCTAGATACTCTTGTGTTTACTTTATGGCGTCTAAGAATGAAGTTTTTAGTCACTTTAGAACTTTATTTCTTAGATTATCAATTGATCACCCAGGATCTTTAAAGGCAATTAGAAGTGATAACGGAACTGAATTTAGAAATCAATCTTTTGATCACTTTTGTGCTGAAAATGGAATAGATCATCAACTTTCTTCCCCATATGTACCTCAACAAAACGGTGTTGTAGAAATAAAGAACAGAACCTTAGTTGAGATGGCTAGGACTATGCTTGATGAATATCAAACTCTGGGAAATTTTTGGCTGATGCGTTAGCAACCGCTTGTTATGTCTCAAATCGTGTTTTCTTGCGTGCTAAGCTAGGTAAAACACCATATGAGCTCCGATTTGGACATAGGCCTAGTGTTACACACTTTCGGGTCTTTGGTTGCAAATGCTTTGTTAAGAAACATGGTAATCTTGATAAATTTGAACCTAGATCCATTGATGGCATGCTTCTTGGTTATCCATCTCATACTAGAGGCTACCGTGTGCTTTTACTTGACACTAACAAAATTGTGGAGACTTGTGAAGTGTCTTTTGATGAAGCTAGCCCAGGTACTAGCTCCGGTGTTGCAGGACTAGATCCGTATCCTCAGGGGGAGGGTATTTTCGAAGATGAAGAAGAGCTGGTGATACTGCCTGGTAGTTCCGAAGTTGACACGTGTCGAGCTCCGGACAATGAACAAGCTCCAGCTATCACCTATGCTGGTCCTGATTGTCCACAAGTCACAAGATCATCAATCTACGATGAACCTAATGAAGAAGAAGCTTGTGAGACATTTGTTCCTCTACGTTTTTACAAAGATCATCCCCCACAACAGATGATTGGAAGCTTGCACGAACGAGTCACACGGTCCAGGTTTTGCGATCCAAACTCTCATGTTCATTCTGCTTTTGTTGCTTCTTTTGAACCCAAAGATATATCACACGCTCTCACTAATGAATCTTGGATTATTTCCATGCAAGAAGAGTTAGAAAATTTTGAAAGAAATAATGTTTGGAAACTTGTACCTCCACCTCAAGGTCACACTTTAATTGGAACTAAATGGGTATTTAAAATAAACAAAGTGAGGATGGGGTTGTGGTTAGGAATAAGGCTAGGTTGGTTGCTCAAGGTTTCACTCAAATTGAAGGTCTAGATTTTGATGAAACTTTTGCTCCTGTCGCTAGATTAGAAGCCATAAGAATTTTGTTAGCTTTTGCAGCATCTAAAGGTTTTAAGCTATATCAAATGGATGTTAAAAGTGCTTTTCTTAATGGCTACATAGATGAGGAGGTTTATGTCAAACAACCACCGGGTTTTGAAACTCCCGATTTTCCTAATCATGTTTACAAACTGTCCAAAGCCTTGTACGGTCTCAAACAAGCCCCTGAGCATGGTATGATAGGTTAAAAACATTCTTACTTGAAAAGGGGTTTACCATGGGCAAGGTTGATAAAACTCTTTTTGTGCTTAAGCATGGCAATGACTCATTATTCGTTCAAGTATTATGTTTGGTTGTGCTTCTCATGATCTTGTGTCCAAGTTTTCAGAAATGATGAGTTCCGAATTTGAAATGAGTATGATGGGTGAACTCACTTACTTTTTGGGGCTGCAAATCAAGCAAACCAAGGAGGGTACTTTTGTGCATCAAACGAAGTATACCAAAGACCTCCTAAGGTGCTTCAACATGGACAAAAGCAAGCCTCTTCGGACACCAATGGGAACAGTAACAACACTTGAACTTGATGAAGATGGTGAATCCGTGGATCAAAAAGAATATAGAAGCATGATCGGATCACTTTTGTACCTCACGGCATCAAGACCGGACATACAATTCAGCGTATGTCTTTGTGCACGGTTTCAAGCTTCCCCACGTGTTTCACATCGTCAAGCCGTCAAAAGGATTCTCAGGTACTTACATGGAACTCAAGAATTTGGCATTTTTCTTCCTTCTTCCTCAACCTTTACTTTGAAAGCTTTTTCGGATGCTGTTTTTGGGGGTTGTAGGATTCATAGGAAAAGTACTTCTGGTGCTTGTCATTTTCTTGGTAATTCTCTTGTTGCTTGGTCCTCTAGAAAACAAAATTCAGTTGCTCAATCCACAGCCGAATCTGAATATGTAGCTGCTGCTAGTGCTTGCCCACAAATTCTTTGGATTGTTCAAACACTTAAGGACTATGGGGTTAATCTAGATAGTGTTCCACTGTTTTGTGATAACACTAGTGCTATTTGCATTGCCAAAAACCCCGTGCAACATTCTAGAACTAAGCACATTGATATTAGGTATCACTTTCTCCGAGATAACGTTGAAAAAGGAAACATTGTGCTTCACCATGTAGATACCGAACATCAATTGGCTGACATTTTTACAAAACCTTTGGATTTCACTCGTTTTTGTTTCATTCGTAGTGAAATAGGGGTTATGCATCCTCATGGCTTAAATTGAGGGGGGTTTTTTGAAACTTGGGAAGTCTATGTGTGGATCTGAAATAAAAATAATATGATCATAGTATTTCATACATATATGACTTTGTGATTCCTTTTACATGCTAAAAGTTCTTACTACATTACTCGTGTTATACATTTTGTAGTTTTTGCCATGTCTAGTAATTGGAATAATTACTTACACTAAAATCTGGTCATGGTCGAACTTTCTTGCTGTTTTGAACTTGTTGCATGCTCACAAATGCTTTTAATCATAAAGAATTAATCAAGTAATCAACTCACATGTTGAGTTTTTATGAACAAATATAAATTGAGAAAAGATCAAGAGAATATGCATGCATCGCACTTCTTCTTTTGAGATGGCTTGTCATTGCACTTAGATATGAACTTGCAAGAAGTTGTGTATGACTAAAACCATGTCCTTAAGCTTTTGATTGTCAAATGACATAGGCTTGGCTTGGTTGGTTAGAATAAGGCAGATGCACATATAATCTCTTGCAAATATCATATGATCTAAATTTATGCTTTGAAAAATAATAAGATGCAGCAACTAGTGTCATGCTTTCAGGTTTTGAAATAGTTAAGTTTGTGAGATCATGACTTTTCTTAAATTGAAAATTACATTTGATCTCTAGCATGGCTTACACTACTTTATGTATTTCATTGATGTGATAATGTAAAGTACTTGATAGTATGACTTGGATGAGCTTTGTTTATATGAATATGTTATAATATGCTCATAACAACTAAAGAGGGAGAGATAATTTTTTTACATGCTCATGGCTTGCTGAATACATTGTCAAAGGGGGAGAGATAAGCATGAAGAGAAAGAGAATATGTGCATAAGGAGAGATAACAAAGGGGGAGAAATTTTCTTCAAAACTTTTAATGAGAATAAGCCAATGTTCGGATTTTCAATGGTGTTGCCAATGCATTCATCAAGGGGGAGATTGTGAGACCTATATGTGCTGAATACATTGGCTTGTAGTGAATATACTTGCCTTTGATGATAAAAGTTTCAAATATCACCAAAACACCTTTTTATCAAGGTCCGACTCTAGCTCCGAGCTACAGCAAGTTCCGATAGTAGGTCCGGCTTGTTTTGGGTAGCTCTGGCTACGTTAGATGCTAGGTCCAACTTCTTGGTAAGGTCCGACTAGCTTTGGTTAGCTCCGATGAGCTTTATCTTTAGCTCCGGCATGTCTTTGATAGCTCCAGCATATATTTGATAGCCCCGGAATGCTTTTGCTAAGCTCCGACGTACTTTGTCTAGCTCCGGTTTTGGGTTTACTAGTTCTGACTAGTTCTGGTTAGCTCCGGCCCTAGGTCCTGCTAGTTTTGTAAGCTCCGGTAGGAGCTTGGTTGTAGTAGTTTTGGTAAGTTCCAGCGCTAGGTTCTACTAGCTTTTGTTAGCTCCAGCTCAAGCTCCGGGTTGCTCTGGCAAGGTCCGGAACTTGACCGCAGTGCTTCTGCTTTTCATTTGCAATGTTTCGTACTTGCTTTACATTGTTGGAAAGATTGCTTAGTATTCATTTGCTAAGTTTTTGGTGCGTTTTGGATGATATGGCTGATGTCGTTTTGCTATACTTTGCAACATGCTTATATGAGGTTCTCACGTAGGGTGTTGTGTTTGGAATTAACTTGAGTCAAGTCGAGGACTTGGGCTCATATGGATTGGTTGTTTATTCATGTGCAGGTGTTGCTTGAGTTCAAGTCATGGTTGGCGACGGGATCCATTGGACTAGTCTCAGGGAGGAGATGAGGTTCCAACAACCAAGTTCGGGAGGAACTGTGGTTGAGCTGATCAGGAGGTCGCGCACGCAGGATGATTGAATCAAGAGCAGTGCATATGAAGGTTACTGAACGTCGAAGGAAGGTGTTTGCACGTATGCATGCGGTGCATGACGTGGCAACATGGTTCCGAAGATGGTTTATGGATGGGAAGATCTGGTTGGAAGGATTGTATCGTACCGGTTGATGACTTTGGCTGCGGCGGAGTCGGTTATGGCCCGGTATGGAAAGTATCGAGTTGGTTATGTTAGGATTTCGTGTGGGTCACGAATTTGAGTTGTTTTAGGAATGTAGGATACGTTCCATAGGTGTTTGGGAGTCTTAAGATTGCTTCTATCTGCGTATAGAAGAATCTTGAATAGTTATGGAAAGTTACGATTCGTGATCTGAGTAGGATTGGAGTCCTAGTTGATATTGGGTTGGCCTAAGGGCTGGTTATATAAACAAGGGAGCCCAGAGATCTTGGAGAAGACTTTTGGGGCTGTTCCTCTTGTGTTCTATTGAATAAAATTCATAGTTTGAAGGAACTTTTGTGCTTGGTTCGTCCGACTTGAGTTTTACTCATCGATTTTCTGGACAGCACTACCTTTCGTCGGTGGTTTTATCATAACTCGAGTTTTACAGATCCAATTGACGTGATTCTTTTTGGGTTGTCTTCACAACTTGATTATCTATCTTCTGTCAATGTTTCATGGTCATTGGATTTGTGGTCTATGATCTACACAAGTTTCTTTGCAGCATTCCAGAACTGTTTTTCTCGGGTAGGGCAGATTGATCTTTGTTTGATCTTTCGATCATAGCTTGAGTTTTCCTCGACGGATTTGAGTGATTCTTTTTGTGTTGTCTTCGTGACTTGATTCTCTCTGATATATATCACTTTTGTCACCGTGAAACACGTTTATATTAGTCTCACACATGATTTCTTTAAGAGATCGTTTTTCTGACGAAAGGGTTTGGGGTTTAATTGTTTCCGCTGCGTAAGATTTTTAAATCTACCATTCACCCACCCCTTTGGTAGCTTTTCACGTGCTCTTCGATCCTACAAAGGAAGTTACCAGCGTCACGGAGCTCTTCAGCCTAGCTGACAAATGCACTAGGGCTGCGGAGGGCCGTGAAATGCACTCCAAGCCAGCTTTGGAGGTCCACCAGAAGTCCTCCAAAACTGAAGCTGGTACCTCCGGTAGTGGCAAGAAGAAGAAGAAGCCCAATGGAAAAAAGAAGCCGATGACCGGCGCTCCAGCGGTTGCTACTGCAGCACTCTGAAACCGGGGGCCACGCCCTGAGAAGATACCTCGTCCTTCATCAGAGGACGGCAACAGCTCCAAAGCATGATGTCCGATCCACAAGACGAATCGACACAGTTTGGAAGAGTGCCAAGAGATCCAAAACCTTGCCGAGCGCTACAACAAGTGCCAGGAAGAAGTTCCTTTCCATCAAAGGGAAGGAAAACAAAAAGTCAATGAAGCTCCGACTAAAGAGGAGCTAGGTTTCCAGGACCCTAAAAAGGTCTTGAAATCTGTCTACAACACTGTCGACGACGATTCCGATGCCTCCGACAACGAACGTCAGAAAACCCTGAACACCATCTATGGTGGTTCTTGGTACATCACCTCTCGTCGCATCTTCAGGACAATGCGCTGGGACATGGCCATGGTAGCTCCTGCTGCTAAGGCAGAACCATATCAGAAGTGGATGGACACATCCATCATTTTCGATGCTTCGGACTGTCCCTGAAACATGATCGGGGCTGGTCAACTCCCGTTGATGGTGTCACCCACCATTAACAATATCCAAATTCACCATGTGATGGTGGATGGAGGTTCCAGGCTTATCCTCATAAGCTTTGAAGCTTTTGTTAAGCTTTAGCTTCGGCCTTCGGACCTCCGTCCATCCCGTCCTTTCTCCGGAGTAGGTCCGCAAACTATCACTCCTATTGGTTCTATTAAACTCCCTGTGACCTTCGGGACCTGTGAGAATTACAGAACCGAGAAGTTAATCTTCAACGTTGCATAGATCAGTCTGCCTTTCAATGCCATTTTGGGCAGGCCAGATTTATACAAGTTTATGGATGCTGCCCATTATTATTATTTGGTGTTGAAGATGCCAACACCTATGAGCGTTCTCCGGATCCGTGGAGATCGCACCGCAGGAGTCAATGCTCTGGAAGAACTCTATGCTCTTACCACGGCACAAGAGGAAGCATGTGGAAAAGAGCCAGCTGCGAATCCTCCAAGCATTCGCCACAAAGGCTCTGCCTTCACACCTCGTGTGCAACCAAGAGGCGACGCCGACGTTCCTGTCAAAGTCATCCAAATCGGTTCCGATGTTGCTCATACTACCCGTATATCGGGGGGGTCTGAACAACAAATAGGAACTTGCACTCATCACTTTCCTCCGGGCTAATTTCGATGTGTTTGCTTGGCAACCGTCACAAATGCCTGGGATCCCTAGGGAGGTGATTGAGCACAATTTGAAGATTTACCCAGACGCCCGGCCTGTACACCACAAGCCCCGGAAGCAATCAATCGAGTGGCAAAACTTCATCCGACAGGAAATCAAGAAGTTGCTCGAAGTTGGATTCATCCAGGAAATCTTCCATCCAAAATGGCTGGCAAACCCAGTTGTCGTACCCAAGGCCAGTGGGAATCTTCGGATGTGTATCGACTACACCACCATAAATAAGGCATGTCTAAAAGATCCATTTCCACTACCTAGAATAGATCAGATAGTGGATTCCACCTCCGGGTGCGAACTACTATGTTTCTAGATGCATATTCTGGATATCATCAAATCCAAATGTCTAAGGAAGATGAAGAGTATACTGCCTTCATAACAGTATATGGGTTGAATTGTTATACTGCCATGCCATTCGGTCTTAAAAATGCTGCTTCAACATTTGTGTGAGCCATGTACAAAACGTTTGGAGAGCTAATTAGAGACTTGGTGGAGGTGTATGCTGATGACATCGTTGTGAAGATCAAAAACAAGGAGTCACTCCTTGACAACTTACAAGCTATCTTCGACAAGTTGCGTACTACACGCACCAAACTGAACCCAGACAAGTGCGTCTTCGGGGTTAGTTCCGGTAAGCTTTTGGGTTTCTTGGTGACTCATCGAGGAATCGAAGCAAATCCGACAAAGATCAAGGCTATAGAAGAAATACGGCCCCCAGCCCGTATTAAAGATGTCCAAAAGTTGACTGGATGTCTAGCTGCGCTCAGTCGTTTTATCTCAAGACTGGCAGAACGGGCGCTACCCTTATTCAAACTCTTGAGGAAGTCCGGACCATTTCATTGGTCTGAAGAAGCAAAAAAGGCGTTACAAGAGCTGAAACAACTCCTCGCCACACTAACAATTCTAGTAGCTCCGAACCCAGTGAGCCTTTACTGCTTTACATTTCGGCAACTACAAAGGTTGTCAGTATGGTCCTGGTCACGGAAAGACCAGAGCCATCCTCAATTCAGGAAGGCGAGATGTTGGAGAATCAACCTCCTTCAAACGAAGGAGTAACAGCTACTGAACAAGAAGATCCAGACCCCTCTGGGAGGGTCCGGGTCACTCCAGATGAGGCTCTGAATTCCTTCAGTAGGGACCTGGAAATTCCAAAAGAAGGTCTGGACCCCTCTGGGAGGGTCCGGGTTGATGCGGAGGAAGATCCGGGCCCCTCCGGGAGGGTCCAGACAGTCCAACGCCCAGTGTACTTCATCAGTGAAGTACTCCACGACACCAAGACAAGATACATTGAGGTGCATAAACTGCTTTATGTAGTTCTCATCGCCTCAAGAAAGCTTCGTCATTACTTTCAAGCACACAAAATATCAATGGTAACTTCTTTTCCACTATGTGTAATTTTGCATAACCCTAATTCTATTGGGAATATTGCAAAGTGGGCAGCGGAGCTGGCAGAATTCGATTTAGAAATCGTGTCAAGGCAAGCAATTAAAAGTCAAGCCTTGGCTGACTTTGTGGCGGAGTGGACTCCCTCTCCATCAAACCCTGGAGGCCACAATGAGCAGAAACCAGAGTCCAAAGTTCCGGTATTCACTGAGCCTCACTGGACCCTCTACTTCGATGGCTCTATCCAGAAACAGGGGGCCAGAGCTAGATTCCTTCTCCTAGCTCCGACCGAAGAGAAGGTCAAGTATACAGTACACCTTGACTTCAAGGCAACCAACAATATGGTAGAGTATGAAGACCTCATCTATGGACTCAAGGTGGCACTATCTTATGGTGTCAAACAGGTGTTGGTCAAGGGAGATTCACAGCTCATCATTAAGCAAGTGAAAGGTGAATGCTCCTGTAACAATTCTCAATTAGCTGCTTATCTCCTTGAAGTCCAGAGGCTTCAGAAGGACTTCGATGTCTTGGATCTCCATCATGTTCATCGCCTTCATAACTCCGAAGACGATGAACTCTCGACGAAATCCTCAACCAAAGCTCTGGCTCCCGACGAAATCTTCGTCCGGAGGTTATCAAAACCAACGGCTCAACCTGCTGAACTGAGTGAAGGGAGCGAGACCAGCACCTCGAAGCTGGCGGTCCCGATAGCCCGGTTACCATGGCGTTCACCAAGGGTTGTAGGTGCTGTCAGAAGCTTTGAGCAACCCAGCACGCAAGACTCAGAATCTCAAGTTAGCTCCAATGCATGGATCTCGGAGATCCGAAGCTACTTGAAAGACAATATCCTTCCTGAAGATAGTGTATCCGCTGATCGGATTGTTAGATTGGATAAAAGATGCACGTTGGTAGAAGGGGATCTCTACCGACGCGGTGCCAATGGCATCCTAATGCGATGCATTTCAAGGGAAGAAGGCCGCAATCTCCTCACGGAAATCCATGGAGGCGAGTGCGGGAATCACGCATCTTCTCGCACACTGGTCGGTAAAGCCTTTCGGCATGGCTTTTACTGGCCTACAGCACTCCGGGATGCGGTTGAGCTAGTGAAGAAATGTGAAGCATGTCAGTTCCATACAAAACAAAATCATACACCGGCTCAATCACTACAAATGATACCTCCTACATGGCCATTCGCTTTGTGGGGCATGGATATCTTGGGACCTTTCCCAAAAGCAACTCCAGTAGTAGGACAGGTTCCTATATGTCGCCATCGACAAGTTCACCAAATGGCCGGAAGCAACTCCAGTAGTAAAAATCAACAAACAATCAACAATCAAGTTCTTGAAGTCCATTATATGCAGATTTGGAGTTCCAGACAAAGTAATAACTGACAACGGAACTCAATTCACATGTACTGCATTCCAAGAATATTGCAAAGACCTCAGCATTCAACTTAGCTATGCTTCAGTAGCTCATCCAGCAAGCAATGGCCAAGCCGAGAGAGCAAATGCAGAAATCTTAAAAGGACTCAAGACACGCACATATGAGCACTTGAAAAAGCATGGAGCTAACTGGATTGAAGAGCTTCCATCTACATTATGGGCGAATAGGACAACACCTAATCGGTCAACTGGGGAGACTCCATTTTTCTAGGTGTATGGAGCTGAAGCAGCCCTTCCTCCGAAGATCACCTTAGGGTCCCTCCGGGTCCGGACCTTCGACGAAGCCATGCAGGACGAGCTCTGGCGTGAAGACCTTAACCTCGTCGATGAGGGAAGGTGCCGAGCAGCTGTTCGAAATGCACGTTATTGCCAAGCGCTCCGGTGCTACCATGAAAGGCACGTGCGTGACCAATAGCTCGAAGAAGGCGACCTGGTGCTCCGGAAGATACTAACTCGTGAAGGGATGAACAAACATTCCCCCAGCTGCGAGGGTCCTTTCCGAGTCATTAGAGTATCCCGACCAGGCTGCGTTCGCTTGGCAACTGAGGATGGGATCCCACTTCCCAATCCTTGGAACATCGAGCACCTCCATAATTTTTATTCTTAGAATCACGAAGGCGAATCTGTAATTACACACAATTCATGTTGTAGAGTCATTATACAGAGTTGAGCAAGTCATCTGGGAGAACATCCAGACCCCTCCGGGAGGGTTCGGAAAGTTCAAGTAACACTTGACATAGTCACAGTACTAAAAGTGTTACTACTTGCTCTGGGCTAGCACAAGATGTATAGCACATTTAGCTTGGTCCAGCAAGGCTCAATATGTCAAATTACTTTTACCCCGCTTGTCTATAATGAAGTTGTGCAAATATTTTTGAATTTTGTTCCAAGTAACTCACATGCATTACAAGCCTTATTGATAGTCTTTTTGGATCTTAACACTGCCACATAGTCTACTTGCCTGAACGCCAAGCCAACCTAGGTCCGGAGTGTGCTATTGACTTAGCTTGGTCCTGCACCCTATGTACGCTGTCGGTACCCTGAGTACCGTATACCCCTTGAGATTGCAGAGATCTCAAGGAAATGTCATCTACTTTATTTGAAGACCTTCGGAGGCCCACATGTCAGACATAATCGGACCCGCTTCCCCAACATTGTTAGTCCCAGGGTCGCCACGTGTACCATCAAAACCGGAGCTACCGCCCACAAGGGGGAAGCTCCGGGCTATGTATCATAATGGCACCGCCGGACCTAACCCCAGACTGAGAGAAGCTCCAAAACTGACATGTGTCTGGTGGCACCGGACACGTCTGTTCCTCACAGTATGCTCCGGAGCTGCCACGTGTCCAACCGTCGGATCTTCAGCCTCAAACCTCCGAAAGACTCCACAACGGCTTTGGATCTTCAAAGGGGAATCAAGGACTTCATGACCCGATTAAGTGTCATTAATACTATGTTAATGACACACGATCGGACGACCCTTATTACCAGTAACGGTACTGTCAAAGCCCGTAACTAGGTCATTAAGGGTAATTAAGCGCATCAAATGTGTATCAATATTAGTAACCGTCGGGCCACATGTCGGGCCAGGACAACTTGTAACGGCATGTCCTTATACTATAAAAGGACAGGCCGGCGATACAAAGAAAGGAGGGATTTGACCTGCTCTGATCTAATCTAGTCTTATCAGCTGACACGCGCTCTCAACTCATGTTGAGATCATACATCCAATACAACACCAACACACCCCGTGGAGTAGGGTATTACGCTCAGGCGGCCCGAACCACGTAAACCTTTGTGTCTCCTGTGTCATTTTACATATCACCTTCTTGAATCTCCGCGCGCCCACATTAAACCTCAAACTCCGCAAACACTTTTAGTAGTGTCGGGAGATCTGCCAGATCAAAACCACCGACAGTTGGCGCGCCAGGTAGGGGGCGCCTAAGATTTCAAGAATGGTGAACTCAGCTGCTGAATAATCCAATGGTCATCCCACTGTTCAAGCTGCTGGGGGCAATCCCTCCAATATGCAGCCACCAACAGGAACCTCAGTTCCAGCAGGAGTCACACTTCCACCACCGCCGCCTCCACCAGCAAATCAAGCTAGGCAGCACGATGGTGCACCGGCGTCAATCACTGCGTCGGCGAATCATGACAACCCAGAACACGTGCTCCACGCAGCACGTGCTCTCCTTCAACGCCCACCACCTCCGGATTCCAATAGGGATGCAATGGAGCAGTGGAGGGCTAATGTGGAACACTTGGTTGCAGTAGCAGCCGACCGCATCAGCAACCAGGGTCCTCCTCCTTCAGGACGAGCCTCGTTGCAGCGACGGACCTTGTCTGGTAGACTTGGTCCGCACGTTTCCAACAACAAGAGACGTGCTGCATCACAGCAGGTGACGTCGTTGCCCTCCGGGGCGCGATTCACTCACACGGTATCAAGGCTTTCAACTCATGACCTCTGGGCGGAGCTTGATCGCCGATACCGTCAACAAGACGACCGAGTCCATATTGAGCGTGCTCGTGAAAGACGAGAAGCTCAGGACATTCCTGCTCCTGAAGGAGTAGGAGGAGACTGCTCAGCCCCGTCCATGCATCTGCATAAGGTCAGGTGGCCACAGAAATTCCGGCTTCACCTGCCGGAGAAGTTTGACAGGACCGTTAATCCTATCGAATTTCTTCAGATTTACTCCACAGCTATCCTGGCAGCTGGAGGAAATGAGGCTGTAATGGCCAACTATTTTCCAGTGTCTTTAACTGGGACCGCCCGGTCCTGGTTTATGAGCCTTCCACCCAACCCCATCAACAGTTGGGAGGAGTTGTGCCGCCAGTTCACCGCCAACTTCGGGAGTTCATACACCCGACCAGGCACCGAACTGGACCTTTTTGCAGTCGTGCAAAAAGGGGGAGAATCCCTGCGATCATACATCCAAAGATTCTCCCAGGTACGAAACACTATCCCTTCTATCTCTAGCGCTTATGTCATTGTGGCATTTAGACAGGGCGTACGGGATAAGAAGATGTTGGAGAAACCGGCGATCTATGAGGTCACCAGTGTCACAGAACTCTTCAGCTTGGCCGATAAATGTGCCTGAGCTGCGGAGGGCCGTGAAATGCACTCCAAACCACCTCCGGAGGATTGCAAGAGATCCTCCAAAGGCGAAGCCACTACCTCCGGGAGTGGCAAAAAGAAGAAAAAGACCAACGGCAAGAAGAAGCCATCGGCCGGCGCATCTAATGCTGCAGCTGCTACAGCTGCGGGTGGCCGGGGGCCACGCCCCGAGAAGTGACCTCGATCGTCTTCTGAAGACGGTGGCAAATCCAAGGTGTGCTGTCCAATTCATAAGACGGACAACCACAGTTTGGAAGACTGCCAAGAGGT
The DNA here is from genome assembly GCA_036927565.1 of Tuctoria greenei. Taxonomy (NCBI): domain Eukaryota; kingdom Viridiplantae; phylum Streptophyta; class Magnoliopsida; order Poales; family Poaceae; genus Tuctoria; species Tuctoria greenei. The sequence continues at coordinate 57,937,661 of JAYESD010000010.1, forward strand.
CCAAAACCTTGCCGAGCGCTACAACAAGCGCTGGGAAGAAGTTCCTTTTCGACAGAGGGAAGGAAAACAAAAAGTTGATGAAGCTCCGGCTGAAGAGGAGTTAGGTTTTCAGGATCCTAAAAAGGTTCTGAAGGCCGTCTACACCTCCATCGACGATGATTCTGACGTCTCTGACAACGAGCGTCGGAAGACCATGAACACCATTTTTGGTGGATCATGGGACATCACCTCCCGCCGCATCCTCAAGACAATGCGTCGGGACATGGCCGCTGTAGCTCCTACAGCCAGGGCGGAGCCTCATCGGAAGTGGATGGACACATCCATCACTTTTGATGCTTCGGACTGCCCTCGAAGCATGGTTGGAGCAGGCAAGTTACCTTTGATGGTATCTCGTACCATCAATAACATTCAGCTCCACCATGTTATGGTAGACGGAGGTTCGGGGCTGAACCTCATATGTTTCGAATCTTTTACCAAGCTTCAGCTCCGACCTTCGGATCTTCACCCCTCCCGACCTTTCTTCGGAGTAGGTTCGGGAGCCATTACCCCACTCGGTGCTATTACTCTCCCAGTTACCTTCGGGACCCGGGAGAAGTATCGCACTGAGAAGTTGGTCTTTGACGTTGCTCAGATCAACTTACCTTTCAAGGCCATCTTGGTAAGGCCTGCCTTGTACAAATTCATAGCAGCTGCTCATTATGGCTACCTGGTGTTAAAGATGCCAACACCAGTAGGCGTTCTCCGAATCCGCGGAGATCGCACTGCCGGAGTAACCGCTCTAGAAGAACTTCATGCGCTTACTACGGCGCAAGAGGAGGACTCCAGGCAGGAGCGAGCTCCAAAACCCCCGAGCATTCGTCAATGAGGCTCGACTTCTGCACCTCGTGTGCAGCTAAACGGCGACACCGACATTCCCGTCAAAGTCGTCCAAATCGGTTCTGATGCCGCTCAGACCACCCGTATATCGGGGGATTGAGTGACAAATAGGAACTCGCACTCATTGCTTTCCTCCGGGCTAATGTCGACGTGTTTGCCTGGCAACCGTCACAAATGCCTGGGATCCCCACAGAATTGATTGAGCACAATCTGAAGATCAACCCTGACGCCCGGCCCGTGCATCAGAAGCCTCAGAAGCAATCCGTGGAGCGACAAAACTTCATTCGACAATAAGTGAAGAAGTTGCTCGAAGCTGGATTCATCCGAGAAGTCTTCCATCCAAAATGGCTGGCAAACCCAGTCGTTGTGCCCAAGGCCGACGGGAAGCTTCAGATGTGTATTGACTACACAACAATAAATAATGCATGTCCAAAAGATCCATTCCCACTACCTAGAATAGATCAGATAGTGGATTCCACCTCCGGGTGTGAATTACTGTGTTTCCTAGACGCATATTCTGGGTATCAAATCATAATGTCTAGGGAAGATGAAGAGCATACCTCTTTCATCACAGTAGATGGATTGTACTGTTATACAGCCATGCCATATGGTCTCAAGAATGCAGCTTCAACCTTTGAACGAGCTATGTACAAAGCTTTTGAAGAACTCATTAGAGACATAGTGGAAGTGTACATCGATGACATCATGGTCAAGGTCAAGAACAAGGAATCACTCCTTGACACCTTACAGGCTATCTTCGACAAGCTGTGGGTCACCCGCACAAAGCTAAACCGAGACAAGTGTGTCTTCGGGGTTAGCTCCGAAAAACTTCTTGGTTTCCTAGTAAATCACCAGGGCATAGAGGCTAATCCGGCGAAGATCAAAGGCATTGAAGACATGCGGCCACCAACCCGCATTAAGGATGTCCAAAAGCTGACTAGATGTCTAGCAGCCCTCAGCCGGTTCATTTCAAGACTGGCGGAACGAGCACTTCCCTTCTTCAAGTTATTGAGGAAGTCCGGACCATTCCAATGGTCTGAAGAAGCAGAAAAGGCGTTCCATGAGCTAAAATAGCTCCTTACCACCCTACCAACTCTGGTAGCTCCGAACCCTGGTGAGCCTTTGCTGCTTTACATTTCAGCAACTAACGAAGTCATCAGTATGGTCCTGGTTGCGGAAAGACCAGAACCATCCAATGCTCAGGAATCCAGACCCCTCCGGGAGGGTCCGGAGGGTTCGGAAAGCGAGTCTGGGTCCCAGTTCCCAGACTTGAGTCCACAAGAAGTTACTTCATAAAACTCAGACCCCTCTGGGAGGGTCCAGGTCGCTTCTGAAGAAGCTCCGGGTCCCTCCAGCCAGGACCCGGAAGTTCCCGAAGAAGGTCCAGATCCCTCTGGAAGGATCCGGGTCAATGAAGAGGAAGCTCCGGGCCCCTCCGGGAGGGTCCGGACCATCCAGCGCCCAGTGTACTTCATCAGTGAAGTACTTCATGACGCCAAGACTCGATACCTAGAGGTGCATAAGCTGCTCTATGCAGTTCTTATCGCCTTCGGGAAGCTTCGCCATTACTTCCAAGCTCACAAGATTTCAGTGGTGACTTCTTACCCACATCGAGCAATCTTGCATAATCCCAATTCAACTGGGAATATTGCAAAGTGGGCAGCGGAATTGGCCGAATTCGATCTCGAATTCGTTCCAAGACAAGCAATCAAGAGTCAAGCATTGGCGGATTTCGTGGCAGAATGGACTCCCTCTCCATCAAACCCTGGGGGCCCCAGTGGGCAGAAGCTGGAACACAAGGCTCCGGTCTTCATCGAACCTCACTGGACCCTCTACTTCGACGGCTCCATGCAAAAGCAGGGGCCGGAGCTGGAATCCTTTTCCTCGCACCAACTGGGGAGAAGGTAAAATACGTGGTACACCTTGACTTCAAGGCGACCAACAACATGGCAGAGTACGAAGGACTCATCTACGGACTAAAGGTGGCACTGTCATACGGTGTCATAAAGCTGCTGGTCAAGGGACATTCACAGCTCATCATTAAACAAGTGAAGGGTGAATGCTCCTACAACAATCTCTAGCTAGCTGCTTACCTCCTTGAAGTCCAGAGGCTTCAGAGGGACTTCGAAGTCCTAGACCTCCACCATGTCCAGCGTGTCCACAACGCTGAAGCTGACGAATTCTCGACGAAAGCGTCAACCAGAGCTCCGGCTCCTGACGGAACTTTTGTCCGGAGGTTGTCAAAACCCACAGCTCAGCCTGCCGAACTGAGCGAAGGGGGCAAGATCAGCATCCCGAAGCTGACGGTCCCGATGGCCCTATTACCATGGCAGCCATCAAGGGTCGTAGGTGCTGCCGGAAGCTCCGAGCAACCGAGCACGCAAGACTCAAATGCTCAAGTGAGCTCCGATGCATGGATCTCGGAGATCCGGAGATACTTAAAAGACAACATCCTTCCTGACAATGATGTATCCGCTGATCGGATAGTCAGATTGACTAAAAGATACACGTTGGTAGAAGGTGATCTCTACCGGCGCGGTGGCAACGACATCCTAATGCGGTGCATCACAAGGGAAGAAGGCTGCGAGCTCCTCGTAGAAATCCATGAAGGCGAGTGTGGGAACCACGCGTCTTCCCGCACGCTGGTCGGTAAAGCCTTCCGGCATGGCTTCTACTGGCCTACAGCACTCCAGGATGCAACTCGGCTGGTGAAAAAATGCGAAGCATGCCAATTTCATGCAAAGCAAATTCACACACCGGCTCAGCCTCTACAAATGATACCTCCTACATGGCCCTTCGCCGTGTGGGGGATGGACATCTTGGGACCTTTCCCAAGTGCCGTCGGAGGTTATAAGATCCTGTATGTCGCCATTGACAAGTTCACTAAGTGGCCGGAAGCAACTCCAGTTGTGACAATAAACAAGCAATCTGCTATCAACTTTTTGCAGTCCATTGTATGCAGATTTGGATTCCCAAACAAAATCATCACTGATAACGGGACCCAATTCACAAGCTCTGCATTTCAAGGATATTGCGAAGACCTCGACATTCAAGTTTGCTACGCCTCCGTAGCTCACCCGGCAAGCAATGGCCAGGCCGAGAGAGCAAATGTTGGAATCCTGAAAGGACTCAAAACGCGCACCTATGAGCGCTTGAAAAAACATTGAGCCAACTGGATTGAAGAGCTTCCGCCCACTCTATGGGCCAACAGGACAACTCCAAACCGGTCAACTGGAGAGACAACCTTCTTCCTGGTGTACGGAGATGAAGCAATCCTTCCTCCGGAAATCACCTTGGGGTCACTCCGGGTCCGGACCTTCGATGAAGCCACGCAGGACCAGCTCCGGCGTGAAGACCTAGACCTCCTCGAGGAGGGAAGGTGCCAAGCAGCTGTTCAGAATGCCCGATACCGCCAAGCCCTTTGGCGCTATCCTCAATGGCATGTACACAACCGACAGCTCGAGGAAGGCGATCTGGTGCTACAGAGAATACAATCCAGAGAAGGTTTAAACAAACTCTCCCCCAGCTGGGAAGGACCCTTACGAGTGATTAAAGTATCCCGTCCCGGAAGCGTTCGCTTGGCTACCGAGGATGGCACACCTCTCCCAAATCCTTGGAACATTGAGCACCTCCATAAGTTCTACACTTAACATCACGGAGGTGAGTCTGTAGTAACTTGAGGTGTATGTTATAGAGTCATTGTACAGAGTCGGGTAGTTCCTCCGGGAGAACAGCCAGACCTTTCCTGGAAGGTCTGCAAAGTTCATGCAACACTTGTCACAGTCTCAGGACTAAAAGTGTGTCTAGCTACCCTAGGTCAAACGAGAAATGAAACACGCTTGGCCCGGTTTCGTACCCTAAGAGTGTACTTGTTTACCCTGTACCCCGGACCTATAATGAAAGACATCTTCATGTGAAACAGACTCCACGTGCATTTAATTTGTACAGGCTCAACATTTTTTATTTTTCTCTTTCTTGTCTATAACAAAGTTGTGCAATTCTTAAGAAATTTTAGTTCGACCAGTTCATGTACAATTCGAGCTGTATTGTCAATTCTTTTGGATTCAAATATTGTTCATGGCCCACTCGCCTGAATGTCGCCAAGCCAATCTAGGGGCGGAGTGTGCTATCGACTTAGCCTGGTCAAGCACCCTAAGTACGCCACTCTACCTACATCCCGGCAGGCCAAAGTAAGGTGGGTCCAAGTACAATTGAATCTTAAAGAAAGAAGGCAACACATTCGGTTGTATTCAGAACTGTTTTTGACCTAAAACTTTCTTGGGAATCGTAAGCCACGACAAAGTTATAGGCAAGGAGCGAATTTTACTATTTTTCTTGGCTTCAGTGTGCAGGAAAAATAAAGAATCCACATTGATGGAGAAAAGCCAGAGCTAACAAAGCTCTGACTCCTCTAGGTGGCTTGTAATCAATGTTAAACATTCAAAATGAGCATCACTGGAGCAACCAAGCTCCATTAATGCTAGGGGGGCCAGCCGTCGACGCAGAATAAAATATGGTGAGAAGACCCCACAGGCGGAGTCTACTGCCGACAAGCTACGCATTGGCAAACGTCACTGCCGGAGCTACTAAGCTCCGACACCGCGGAGGGCTAACTATCGATGCTCTACGCGTTGATAGGGACTATTGCCGGAGCTACTAATCTCCGATGGTAGTTAATGCCGGAGCTTCTGAGCTCCGACAACCTCAGGGGGCCTTCACTATCGAAGACTTCAGACCTACACTCAACAAGTTTGAAGCAAACGAGTCTTCAACAAAACACAATATCCTCTTGGTACATGTTCACAATCAAATTGTGTACATCTACTAGGGGGCCAAGTGAAGACAAAAGTGTTGAAGACAAAAAATGAAATTCACAAAAATTTGGATTTCATTCATCTGGAGACAAGGGATTAAAAATTTGGGGAAGAAAAAGAGAGAATACAAGTGGGAGCTACAGAGATGGTCCTAGACCCTATGGAAGAACTGGGCAACCTTCTGAGCAACCTCAAACACATTGGCTCGGGTGGCTTCACCTTCTCCTCCGACAGGACCGTCAAGCACCGGGTCCAGAGGAAATTGGGGATCCCGGCTAGTGTAGCACGTCAGCACATACTCTGCGACGTTCTTCGCCAGGGACTGCCCCTCAACCTCCAACTGGTATGCGATGACGTCACCCACCTTGGAGAGTTTGCTACCCGCCGAGCTCAACGCTTGCAATGCCAGGTCCGGCTCCGGCTCCGGATCATCCGGACACACGGGACTAAAGCCCATTTGTGTCAGCGCGTCGTTGGCTTTGCTCAGGAACTCCCAAACCTGTAGGGAGTCCGCATTCGTCAAGCCCTTCAGTTCCTCCAAGGATCTTTTGGTCGCCGCTAGTTCAGAATTCTCACGAGCAAGGCGCTCAACCTCTTTGGCATTTTGCTGAATCTTTTCAGCAACCTGCTTCTCGAGTTTTCCGAGCTTATCCTCCCGGAGGTGGATCTTGTTCGGGCGGTCGACCAGGTCCTTCTCCCGGCCCCTAACTTTCTTCTCCCTGGCAGCAATGGCACACTCTTGCTGGTAGAGTTCCTACCCTCGCACCCAACCCTTCTCCCCCTCCTCAACGCAACGCTCCTCCAACTTCTTGGTGCGTTCCTCGAGGCCCTTGTCAACCAGAGCCACCTTTTTGGCGAGCTCCTCCTCCCTCCTCAAGACATCATCCCACAGCTCTAGGAGTTTTTGCTCTTTGTCTTCGAGCTTCTTCTCCCTCTCCTCAAGTGCCTCCCGACGCTTGATAAGGGTAGTGTTAACGGCTTCAAGCCTTTCTTGTCGATCATTAGCCGCACTATTAGCTGCCTTGGTCTGCTCATAAATGGCCCAGGATTGAGCATTGAGGGCACAAGTCAAGCTCTCCCTATCATCCAATAATTTTCCACAGTATTCCAGGCGGACCTTCTCCTATTTGATCCACTCCTTGTCGTCTGCCAGCCTCGACTGCGCCAGCTTGGTCTCGAAGTAGAGCCTATTACGCCACCGCGTAAGGGTTTGGCGCTCCTCTTCAAGATCCTTGCTGTCGTGGTAGAACGCCAGCTGGACTTGACGCAGACTGGAGCAAGCGTTGTCAATGGACAACGACAGAAGAATAGGGTCCGAACCTGATGGGGTCTCCTCTGCTGGCTCCAGAGGGTTCTCGCTTACAAAAATTGGGTCCCACTCCACGAGAGTGGTCCCCTGAGCCTCCACGGCACTAGGCCTGTCCTCCGGGATAGCCTCAGTTGCCATCGAGGAGGGTCCCACAGAGGAAGTTCCGACCTCCGGAAGTGGTTCCGAAGGCCCTGCCGCCAGGTCTTCATTTGCCCCCACGGGTAGGGGGCCAGCAACTTCATCAGGACACCCTGGCTCAGCAACAGGCGCCTCTGCCGTCATCACTTCCGGAGCAGGAGCTACTTCCGGCTCTGGCCTGGGCTCCTCCTCCGCTGGGGCTCAGGTGTTGGAGCCTCGACCATCATGGGTTCGAGTGCTAATGCCTCCGCAACAACTGGCCCTGAGGCCGGAGCTTCAACCTCAACCGGCTCAGGCGCCTGAAGGCCTTCAACTACAACCGGCTCAGCAGCCGGAGCTTCAGTGGCAACCAACACTGAGGCTGGAGCTTCGGAGGTAGCCGGCTCAACCGCCGGGACTTCCTCAACTTCTGGCTCAACCACCAAGCTTCAACAATTTCCAGCTCTAGGGCCGGAATCACTGCTTCCTCCGGCTCAACGACCGGAGCTTCCAACATCTCAGCATCAAGACCCGGGGCTTCAACCTTAGGGGCTGGTGCCGCTGGCGCATCTTCTCTTTCGTGGTCCGGCGCTACCACAGGAGTCTCGGGGGATGAGTCGAGGTCCATGACCATGACGGCTGGCGCCGAAGCTGCCGCAGCTTCAGCCACCACTTGGGGCGGAACCGGGATAGGAGCAGAAGCCCCCGCCCTCACAGCTTCAGCTGCTGTGGCTGAGGATGGAGCTTCACTCCCCTTCTTGGGGACGCTGCAGATGATGGATGAAAAAACTTAAAAAAACAGTTACTACAACAAAACAACTGTCTGAGGTAAAGATTAAAAATTACCTCAGAAGGCTTCCGCACCAACTTGCACGGAATCTCTTTCCCGGGCGTTCTGGACTGACCATGGCCGCCGCCAGCGTGGTATCTCCGGAAGGCCCCCCGGAACTTGTTGCAGCCACGGGCATTTCCTTAGTCGAGGCCCCCCTCGACCGGGAAGGACCTCCGGACCAAGAGGCCTCAGCTGGCCCTGGTGCTGAAGTCACATGCCTGGAGCTAGCATCCCGGGAAGACACTGCTGCAGGTACAGTCGCTGCAGTTGTAGAAGACCTCCCCCTCCGGGGAGAAGGAGCTGCTGCAGAGGATGCAGGCCCGACGGACCTTTCGTCGGCATGCTTCAGCTTCCTCTTCCGGCTCGAGGGTTCGGCCATCGGCTTCCTACCCTTGCCGATGACTTCTGTCCTTGGCTTCGGGGCAGGGTCAGAGCCACCTTCAGAAGCCCCAGGGATCACCACCCTGGAAGTCGATCGTCTCTCGATGACACCAAGGTCGTCAAGCACCAGCATCGTCCGCCGGAGCTCCCTGCTGAACTCTACTTCCACGTTCAGAGGGAGAAAAGCTGGTGGTGGGGTCAAGTCATCACCCGCGACGTCGATGTCGTGCTGGAACTTCTTGATATGAAACTCCAGAGTCGCCCCCTCCATGTTGGACTTCAGCCCGGTCTCGACCCGGTCGTCGTCCATCACACTGTTGAGGCCCCAAGCGAGTTTCTCTCTCCTCTTCAGCGGTGCCCACCTGTTGACTAGGAAATTGCAAAATACCGCCTGAGGAGTTAATCCTCCCTCCACACAGTGGCGGATCCTGGCCAGAGCAGGGTTGAAGGCATCCGATAGCACCAGGGCTTCACTCCAGACTGCAGTGTCAATGTTGGGGAGGCCTTCGGGCAGCTCTAGCTTCTCGTGCTCCTCCACCCGGATGACTATCCAGTCTTTCTTCCAATCGTCCCACTTTCGAGAGGGAAACGACCGGAAGTACTTGAATGGGCACATCTTGCGCTTCACAAAGTAGTAGAAGTCAAGGTACTCATCACCCCTCCCGGTGGTATGGACGGTGAAGAAGGTTCGGAAAACCTCAATGCAGGGGGGATGCCCACCCACATTTCACAGAAGTGGACGAAGATAGACACTAGAAGAATGGAGTGGGGGCCAAGGTGATACAGCTGCAAACCATAGAAGTCTAGCAGCATCAAGAAAAAGGAGGAAAAAGGTGGGATCAACCCCACCATGGCGTATGCAGAGAAGTACACCATCTCGCCGACGTGATCCTTCTCGAACGGGAGCTCTCCACCGACGCGGACCAGGTGATTGAAGAAGTCTGAGGACCACCCCATGAGGGCCCGAACCTTCTTCAGGTCACCTTCGGTCTTCAAGCGGCTCTTGCGGAGACCCAACTCCATCGCAGCACAGTGAGGCAAGGGAGGAAAAGCAAGCGCAAGTTTGGGAGTTCGAGCGCAAGTTCAGATAAGAGGCGTAAAGAACCCCAAACGGTGCGCGCTTTCCTTCTTAAGTAAGCCCCCGCAACGCTTGGATGGAAACCGCAGGGAAGACGAAGATAATATTCAAAAATTTCACTCTGCTTATGACAAGAGGGCCCGGGACCACCCCGACGATCAAGTGGAGGTTCTTACCCAGGTGAACGGTTGTCATCATGAAAGGCGGGAAGCCCGAAGGCGGCGGCCTGATAAGGCGCGCGGAACCGATACGATTTTCGTATCGGGAACCGGCGACCTTCAATTGCGTGAGATCCGCACGCCAAAGATCTCATTTGCCGCACCTGGGGTATGTCACGCGGCGAGGGTTTAACTCCAAAACTATCGTCAACGGCACCTCTGATGACCTTTGAAGACTCGGCTCAAAAGTCGAAGGATGGACCCACCTCCGGCGGAATGACTTCACCCAAGGGGTCTTCCCCAGAGGTGGGCCCAGGGGGCCGCTGTCGGTACCCTGAGTACCGTATACCCCTTGAGATTGCAAAGATCTCAAGGAAATGTCATCTACTTGATTTGAAGACCTTTGGAGGCCCACATGTCAGACATAACCGGACCCGCTTCCCGAACATGGTTAGTCCCAAGGTCGCCATGTGTACCATCAAAACCGGAGCTACCGCCCACAACGGGGAAGCCCCGGACCTAACCCCAGACCGAGAGAAGCTCCGGAACTGACACGTGTCTGTTGGCACCGGACACGTCTGTTCCTCACAGTATGCTCCAGAGCTGCCACGTGTCCAACCGTCGGATCTTCAGCCTCAAACCTCCGGAAGACTCCACAATGGCTCCGGATCTTCAAAGGGGAATCAGGACTTCAAGACCCGATTAAGTGTCTTTAATACTATGTTAATGCCACACGATCGGACGACCCTTATTACCAGTAACGACACTGTCAAAGCCCGTAACTTGGTCATTAAGGGTAATCAAGTGCATAAAATGTGTATCAATATTAGTAACCGCCGGGGCCACATGTCGGGCCAGGCCAACTTGTAAAGGCCTGTCCTTATACTATAAAAGGACAGGCCGATGATACATAGAAGGGAGGGATCTGACCTGCTCTGATCTGATCTAGTCTGATCAGCTGACACGCGCTCTCAACTCACGTTGAACTCATACATCCAATACAACACCAATACACTTCGTGGAGTAGGGTATTACGCTCAGGCGGCCCGAACCACGTAAACCTTTGTGTCTCATGTGTCATTTTACATATCACCTTCTTGAATCTCCGCGCGCCCACACCGAACCTCAAACTCTGCAAACACTTTTAGTAGTGTCGGGATATCTGCCAGATCAAAACCACTGACATACACCACTCTACCTACACCCCGGCAGGCCCCAGTAGGTTGAATACTAAAAAAGGCATGTGGATCTAGGAAGATTCTATCAAAACGCGTGTTACCATGTTGAGTTTCTTCGGACATAAAGTTCAAATAAGAACAATAAGTCACAACCAATTTATAGAAAAGAGGACAAATATTACTTTCTCCCTTGCCTTTGATGTACAGGAAAAGCAAAATCTTATAGAGACGATGGACGACGCCAGAGCTACTAAGCTCTGACATCTCCCAAGATAGGTCCGCCGTCAATATCTAATATGTTGACGCCAGAGTTACCAAGATCTGACCCTTGCAGGGGGCCTGTCTTCGACGCTTCAATATTGAAGACTTCAACATACTGTCATAACCTTTGGTACATGTACACATCTCAACTATACACATGTACCAGGGGCCAACAAGACATGACATAGTATATTGAAGACAAAGTGAAATTCAAGGCAAAAAGGGGGATTTCATTAACTAGAAGAACTGGATTATAAAAGTGAGATTACAAGGGACAAAGAGGGAAAAGTCCTAGCTACTGGAGGATCTAGTTCCTGTGGAAAAACGAAGCAACCTTCTCAACAGCTTCTTGAACACTATCCCTGGCGACATCTTCCTCCTCCGCGATGATTCCTTCAAAAACCGGATCAAGGGAGAAATGAGGGTCTCGGCTCTGGTAAAATGCCAAGATATTTTAGGATTGAAGAGCACGTGAAAAGCTACCAGAGGGGGGGGGGGTGAATGGTAGATTTTAAAAATCTTACGCAGCGGAAACAATTAAACCCCAACCCCTTCGGAAGGAAAACGATCTCTTAAAGAAATTGTGTGTAAGACTAATCTAAATGTGTTTCACCATGACAAAAGTGATAGATATCAGATAGAATCAAGTCACGAAGAAAACACAAAAAGAATCACTCAAATCCGTCGAGAGAAACTCAAGTTATGATCGAAAGATCAAACAAGGTCAATCTGCCCTACCCGAGAAAAAAACAGTTCTGGAATGATGCAAAGAAACTCGTGTAGATCATAGACCACAAATCCAATGACCGTGAAATTTTGACATATGATAGAAAATCAAGTTGTGAAGACGACCCAAAAAGAATCACGTCAATTGGATCTGTAAAACTCGAGTTATGATAAAACCGCCAACGAAAGGTAGTGCTGTCCAGAAACTCGACGAGTAAAACTTGTTTGGAACAAGTTGGACGAACAAGTCACAAAAGTTCCTTCAAAATACGAATTTTATTCAATAGAACACAAGAGGAACAGCCCCAAAGTCGTGCACCACGAGCTCTGGGCTCCCTTGCTTATATAACCAGCCCTTAGGCCAACCCAATATCAACTAGGACTCCATTCCTACTCAGATCACGAATCGTAACTTTCCATAGCTGCTCAAGATTCTTCTATACGCAGATAGAAGCAATCTTAAGACTTACAAACACCTTAGGAACGTATCCCACATTCCTAAACAACTCAAATTCGTGACACACACAAAATCCTAACATAACCAACTCGATACTTTCCATACCGAGCCATAACCGACTCCGCCGCAGCCAAAGTCATCAACCGGTACGATCCGATCCTTCCAACCAGATCTTCCCATCCATAAAACATCTTTGGAACCATGTTGCCACATCACGCACCGCGTGCATACGTGCAATCACCTTCCTTCGACGTCCAGTAACCTTCATATGCACCGCCCTTGATTCAATCATCTTGCGCGACCTCCTGATCAGCTCAACCACAGTTCCTTCCGAACTTGGTTGTTGGAACCTCATCTCCTCCCTGAGACTAGTCCAATGGATCCCGTCACCAGCCATGTCTTGAACTCAAGCAACACCTGCACATGAATAAACAACTAATCCATACGAGCCCAAGTCCTCGATTTGACTCAAGTTAGTTCCGAACACAACACCCTACGTGAGAACCACACATAAGCATGTTGCAAAACCACAGTAACACGGTATCATCAATATCAACCAAAACACACCAAAAACTTAGAAAATGAATACTAAGCAATCTTTCCAACAATGTAAAGCAAGTACGAAACATTGCAAATGAAATGCAGAAGCACTGCGGTCAAGTTCCGGACCTTGCCAGAGCAACCCGAACCTTGAGCTGGAGCTAACAAAAGCTAGTAGAACCTAGCGCGGGAGCTTACCAAAACTAGTACAACCAAGCTCCCGCTGGAGCTTACAAAACTAGCAGGACCTAGCGCCGGAGCTAACCAGAACTAGTCGGAACTAGTAAACCCAAAAGCCGGAGCTAGAAAATCAACTCGGAGCTTAGCAAAAAACGCCGGAGCTATCAAAGATATGTCGGAGCTAAAGACAAAACTCATCGGAGCTGACCAATGCTAGTCGGACCTTACCAAGAAGTCGGACCTAACATAGCCGGAGCTACCCAAAACAAGCCGGACCTACCGTCGGACCTTGCTGTAGCTCAGAGCTAGAGTCGGACCTTGATAAAAATGTGTTTTGGTGATATTTAAAACTTTTATCATCAAAGCCAAGTGTATTCACTACAAGCCAATGTATTCAACACATATAGGTCTTACAATCTCCCCTTGATGAATGCATTGGCAACACCATTTAAAATCCGAACATTGGCTTATTCTCATTAAAAGTTTTATAGAAGATTTCTCCCCTTTTTGTAAATCAGAAATATAATGAGAAGAAAAGCAAAAATTCAAAATTCAAAATTCACATGTCTCTCCCCCTTTCAAAATTCAAAATTCACATGTCTCTCCCCCTTTATCTCTCCGCCTTTATCATTTCTCCCCATGCATATTATCTTTCCCATTTTGAATGTGTGATTAATCTCTCCCCCTTTGACAATGTATTCAGCAAGGTAAAAGATAAAATTTAAATGTTATGAGCATATTATAACATATACATATAAAACAAAGCTCATCCAAGTCATACTATCAAGTAACTTACACTATCACATCAATGAGATACATAAAGTAGTGTAAGCCATGCCAGAGATCATATGTAATTTTCAATTTAAGCAAGTCATGATCTCACAAACTTAACTATTTCATAACTTGAAAGCATGACACTAGTTGCTGCATTTTATTATTTTTCAAAGCATAAATTTAGATCATATGATATTTGCATGAGATTATATGCGCATCTGCCTTAGTCTAACCAACCAATCCAAGCCTATGTCATTTGACAATCAGAAGCTTAAGGACATGGTTTTAGTCATACACAACTTCTTCCAAGTTCATATCTAAGTGCAATGACAAGCCATCTCAAAAGAAGAAGTTCGATGCAAGCATATTCTCTTGATCTTTTCTCAATTTATATTTGTTCATAAAACTCAACATGTGAGTTGATTACTTGATGAATTCTTAATGATTAAAAGCACTTGTGAATATGTAACAAGTTCAAAACAGCAAGAAAGTTCGACCATGACCAGTTTTAGTGCAAGTAATTATTCCAATTACTAGACATGGCAAAAACTACAAAATGTATAACACGAGTAATGTAGTAAGAACTTTCAGCATGTAAAAGGAATCACAAAGTCATATTTTGTAACAAAAACGAGTGAAATCCAAAGGTTTTGTAAAAATGTCAGCCAATTGATGTTCGGTATCTACATGGTGAAGCACAATGTTTCCTTTTTCAACGTTATCTCGGAGAAAGTGATATCTAATATTAATGTGCTTAGTTCTAGAATGTTGCATGGGGTTTTTAGGAATGCAAATGGCACTAGTGTTATCACAGAATAGTGGAACACTATCTAGATCAACCCCATAGTCCTTAAGTGTTTGAACAATCCAAAGAATTTGTGAGCAAGCACTAGCAGCAGCTACATATTCAGATTTGGCTGTGGATTGTGCAACTTAATTTTGTTTTCTAGAGGACCAAGCAACAAGAGAATTACCAAGAAAATGACAAGCACCGGAAGTACTTTTCCTATCAATCCTACAACCCCCAAAATCAGCATCCGAAAAAGCTTTCAAAGTAACGGTTGAGGAAGAAGGAAGAAAAATGTCAAATTCTTGAGTTCCATGTAAGTACCTGAGAATCCTTTTGATGGCTTGATGATGTGAAACACGTGGGGAATCTTGAAACCATGCACAAAGACATACGCTGAATTGTATGTCCGGTATTGATGCCGTGAGGTACAAAAGTGATCCGATCTTGCTTCTATATTCTTTTTGATTCACAGATTCACCATCTTCATCAAGTTCAAGTGTTGTTGCTGTTCCCATTGGTGTCCGAAGAGGCTTGCTTTTGTCCATGTTGAAGCGCCTTAGGAGGTCTTTGGTATACTTTGTTTGATGCACAAAGGTACCCTCCATGGTTTGCTTGATTTGCAGCCCCAAAAAGTAAGTGAGTTCACCCATCATACTCATTTCAAATTCGGAACTCATCATTGCTGAAAACTTGGACAAAAGATCATGAGAAGCACAACCAAAGATAATATCATCCACATACACTTGAACAAATAATGAGTCATTGCCATGCTTAAGCCCAAAAAGATTTTTATAAACCTTGCCCATGGTAAACCCCTTTTCAAGTAAGAATGTTTTTAACCTATCATACCATGCTCTAGGGGCTTGTTTGAGACCATATAAGGCTTTGGACAGTTTGTAAACATGATTAGGAAAATCTGGATTTTCAAAACCCGGTGGTTGTTTGACATAAACCTCCTCATCTATGTAGCCATTAATAAAAGCACTTTTAACATCCATTTGAAATAGCTTAAAACTTTTAGATGCTGCAAAATCTAACAAAATTCTTATGGCTTCTAATCTAGCGACAGGAGCAAAAGTTTCATCAAAATCTAGACCTTCAACTTGAGTGAAACCTTGACATGTACCTTATGAATTCTGTTTACATGCCAGAGTGGATCGGTTCGTTGTGGTCTTTATTGATGACATACTGGTATACTCCAAATCAGAGGAAGAGCATGCTGAGCATCTTTATATTGTACTACAGCGACTAAGAGCACATAAGTTATATGCTAAGTTCAGTAAATGTGGGTTTTGGATCAACAAAGTACCTTTTCATGCTCATATTATTTCAGCGGAAGCTGTGGGCCCAAGTAAGGTTGTACAAGTGCTTAAATAGCAATCTCCGTAGTCAGTCCCTCAAGTTTGTAGCTTATCGGGACTAGCTGGTTATTATCGAAAATTCGTTCGCAACTTCTCCATAATTGCGAAGACAATGATTGAACTATTGAAGGAAGGCAAGAAGTATGTATGGACTAAAGAATGTGGGGACGCAATCCAGACCTTGAGAAACCATCTTACAACACCATCGGTCTTAGCTCATCCGGATAAACTAGGCCTTTTGATGTATAATGTGATGGATCAGGCACATGACTTGGATGTCTTCTGATGCAAGATAGGCATGTAATAGCATATGGAAAATGCCAGCTCCTCAACCACGAGCAACACTATCTAATTCATGATTTGGAACTTGCTGCTATGGTAGAGGCATTAAAGATGTGGAGACACTGTCTACTTGGAAACCTAGTGCACCTCTACACTGACCACAAGAGCTTCAAATACATCTTTACTCAGAAGGAACTCAATATGAGGCAACGGAGATGGTTGTAACTGATTAAGGACTACGAGCTTGAGATCCATTATCATCCGGGCAAGGCTAAAGTGGTAGCTAATGCACTCAGTCGCAAGTCTCACGTTAATAACATATCTAATATATCAGATGAGGAGGAGAAACCTAGCTTACGATTGATTCTGTTCGGAGCACTGTTTAATCTTGCTCTTATACCTACACTTCGAGAGGAGATCATAAAGGCTCAAAAGCGAGACATTGCAATGTCTTACATCCGGAGAAGGATTAAAGAAGGAGAAGTCTTATGCTTCCGCTTGGATAATGAGGGTACTGTATGGTTTAACCACCGCATTGTAGTACCTTGACTTAAGAACCTACGGAAGAAAATATTGGATGAAGCACACCTATCCAAGTATTCAATACATCCAGGCAGAAATAAGATATATCAAGACCTCAAAACCAAGTTTTGGTGGACGAGAATGAAAAGAGAGAATGCTAAGTACATATCCGAGTGTGATATGTGTTGGAGAGTTAAAGCTGATCATGTAAAGAAAGCGGGGACACTCCAACCCTTAAGTGTTCCAGCATGGAAATGGGAGGATGTCAGTATGGATTTTATTTTTGGGTTACCTCCCACGTACAAAAAACATGATTCTATTTGGGTGATCATAGATCGGTTGACCAAACCAGCGCATTTTATTCCGGTTCATACTAAGTATGTCGCTACACAGTATGTTGACCTATACATCTCGAGGATTGTGTGCTTACACGGAGTTCCTCTCACTATCATTTTTGATCGAGGCTCATTATTTGTTTCTCATTTCTGGGAGCAACTACATGAGTCTCTGGGAACTAAGTTAATCAGCAGCTAGCATATCATCCTCAGATCAAAGGTCAAACTGAGAGAGTAAATCAGATCTTAGAAGATATGTTGAGAGCCTGTGCAATTGATCATGGAAAGAATTTGGTTACCATTTACCTTTAGCAGAGTTCTCTTACAACAATGGTTATCAGTCGAGTATCAAGATGGCACCTTATGAAGCACTCTATGGACGTAAGTGTCGTACAACACTCAATTGGTGTGAATCTGGTGGGCTAGTTATTTTTGGTATTGATCTTGTTAAGGAAGCAGGAGAACCAGTTAGACTCATTCAGTCAAATCTTAAAGCTGCTCAGCCTCGCCAGAAGAGCTATGCAGACCAGCGAAACTGTCCATTACACTTTGAAGTCGGGGATCAAGTGTATCTCCGTGTTTCTCTAATGAAAGGAATTCATCGATTCAAAGTCATGGGAAAATCGTCGCCTCGTTTCATTGGCTCGTTTGCCATTACTGAGAGGTGTGGACCCGTTGCCTATCATTTGGAGCTACCAACATCATTGACAGGGATTCATGACATCTTTCATGTATCTCAGTTGAGAAAATGCCTGAAGAAACCAACATAAGTTCTTAGAGAACGCATAGAAGCATTGCAACCAGATCTAACCTATGTCAAACAACCAATTCAAATCATTGATGAAAAGT
Source organism: Tuctoria greenei (assembly GCA_036927565.1). Lineage (NCBI taxonomy): Eukaryota > Viridiplantae > Streptophyta > Magnoliopsida > Poales > Poaceae > Tuctoria > Tuctoria greenei. The sequence goes on from JAYESD010000010.1 coordinate 57,955,481, forward strand.
CTCGTGAGACAAGAAATCGGTCGTTATGGTTTTACAAGGTATTATGGAGTAATAATACTCCCGATGAAGCTACATGTGAAAGCGAGGATTTTCTATGAAACAATTATTCGGATCTGTTATCGTCATATCATCGGTAACTTTCTTACCATCTTGTTTTCATTCTAATCTCGAGACATGATTCTTTTAGGTGGGGAGGGTTGTGAAAACCCACTTCTCGGGTTTTCAATCTTGACCCTATATGTTGAAATCATATGAGGCAAGAGGTTCAACTATACATGAGGCATGATAATTATCGGGGTTGGGTTTATGTGCCAAGCTCAGATAAATGAAATACAAATCAAAGATTATGTATAGAGGATTCAAACTTTGTACACGAATAAGTACCAAACAAATCAGATGTGTTACTGTTCTGAATTTCAATATTTTGCAGCATTCAAACATGAATTCTGAGGGCACTATTGGATTCCTTATGTTCTAATTAGTGGGTCCACCAAGTTTGAGATTTTTTGGAGCTGTTTTCCATTTTCAGATTTTACAAGTTTCCGTGAGGGAAGAAGGATCATGACATATGGGCCCCACCTGTCAGGAGTCCCACAACAAGTGCCCAGTTAATCGCTCATCTATCTGCTCGCGCCATGGACGCAGAGCGCCGCCTCCCGCTCGGTGACCGCCTTGGCGCCGATTTCTTCTGCAAGCAACACATGGAAGGCGTCCTAATCTTTCTACTCTGCTAAGCTCATTCTACCGTCCAGTGAAACCAAGGTTAGTTTCGCTTCTCTGTTCATCGCTCACAGAACCAGTTCATCGCCTGTGTTCTTCGTCCATCCCCATCGATTCTCTTTTCATTTCACATTGCTCCCAATAGTAAGAATAATCGTAAGCCTCTTCTCTATAGATTGCACCGGCAGGTTCTTCGAGTTTGTGGCTGAACGTGGCTTGTTCCGCAATTTCACTGCCGGCCATTCCCGGTACTTCCATGGACGACCTCGCGTTCCTGACGACCTCAGCTCTCTCCTTCGTCTTAGATCACTCCACCAGGTTCGCCATCACTTGCTAATATTGTTTGAGATCTTGTTCCATCGTGTCCCACCTTGGTTTGGCCGGGCGCCATAGAGTCCATGGCGCCGGGTTGCAAAATAGCGAGGAAAGAGTTGAGAAATTCGGTTTCTACGTTGGTTCATGGTTCGATTCAATGAGAGCTTAGGAAGCGCTACTCCGTGCGCATCGATTGAGACATTATTCATGGACAGCCGTGGTCAGGTCGCGATTTTAGGTCGGATTTCGTGATCGCCGGCCCCAAACCGTAGGTCGTTGGTGTATTCACGATTTCCATCGTTTTACTTCCAATTGGACAGCAAGTCCTTGTGTCCAATGTTTCCCTGGTGCTCCTCGGACTTGTAGCATATCGAATTAGGGTTTGGTGCAGGTTGTTGATTGCAGCATCCATGGTGGCGGCCGCCCTCTACCATGGAACTCCCTGTATGGCATGGACGAGCCCCATTGAGTTGTCCAGCAAGTGTGCCATCCTCCTAGCATTCTTTTGCCTCAATATCCATGCCCTCAGATGCTACTCTGGCGAGGGAAAGGTTGGGCGCCGTCAGTTTCTTGTGGCATCCATGTCCAGGTCGGCAGCAAGTCTGGATGTTGAAGAAGGGTGCTGGGGCCCAGCTGTCAAAGAAATCAAAGGAGAGTAATGCACCGGGCTCATTGTTCAGTTTAAGAGGGAGAGACAGAGTGCAGTGGGTCACAGTGTCAGTCACAAGTCAATTGCGTGGTGGGAATTCAAATTCGAGTGGGCCCCATTGTGAGCCCCTGAATCAGTTTTCCTGTTGAAGAAAATTTCAGAAAAACTTGCAATCTTTGAAATTCCATATCTCCTTGTAGACAACTTCAACAATTACCAAACAACTTTTGCTAGAATTCCCTCAGTGTGTACTTTTCAGAAAGTTAAGGTTCATTGCATGAAAGTCAGTATGTCATCCTGTATAATTCACTATTTCAAAATCAATGTGCATTTATTCTGAAAAGCCTGGACCTTGATAAATTCTCAAATTTTGCCAGAAATTACATTATGTCACCATGTATCAGCAAAATATCCCAGGTCTGTTTAACTTGATTTTCTTGGGTAAATCAAGGAGATTGTCTCAGCTATGCTGAAAATGGTCGAAAATCCAAGAGACAATACCCAAAATTCATTCAAACTTCTAAATTGAATTGTGAACTGTATATTGATCAGAAAATTGTGATCCAAATTTTCCTACATCTTCATGATCTTCTCAACTTGATTGTCACATCAATTCACCTGATCAGCCTTGTTCAATTTCTGTGGAAAGTATCTCGATAAGGATCTTCCTCACTTCTTAAACACCTATTCTTTTCTAGCCACCAGCTGCACCTTTTTGTCCAAAAACCTCTATGATCTGCTGGAATCTCCATAAACACTCTCAAGAGCAGTGTCAATTAATTTCTTAAGTATTTCTTACCAATATTCATTAAATTCATATAATGTACATTTCAAAATTCGTGTGCTTATATTCATATCGAATAGATGGAACTCTCGAGGAGCAGCCGGATTCCACTAACTATTTTCCACCAGAGTTCGATTACTTTTTTGATCAAAATCAAAGCAAGCCCCGGTTTGCATTTAAGTTAACAAGTTTATCTTTATCACTATGTCTACGTCTATATGATATTTGCATTACGTCTTGGATTGATTGATACTCTACATGCACGACCAGAGAGTCCCTAAAGTCTATGGTTAAAATACTGCTTATATGTTGTTTAGTAATTGAAAGTCGCCTAGAGGGGGGGTGAATAGGCAATATGACCTGAAGTTCCTTAATCAAACGAGATTAAAACTGTGAGGCTGGACCAGTTTGGTCAGGGTCGGACTAGTCCGCTCAGTACACAGGGAAAATCCGAAAACTTGATTTTTACAAGTTATTCGCTAATTTTAGTTTGACCCAAGATATATACAATGTATAGCAACCTACTACAACTTTGATTAACAAGTGAGAGAAAATTTGTTACGAGATTTCAATGAAGAATAATATGAACCCTAAAAGCAATTCTAGTGAATACCAAAAAATACACACAAGTGAGACACGATTTATCCCATGGTTCATTTTCACGAAGAAACCTACATCCACGTTTAGAAGTCCACAAGGGACCGGGTCTCACTTGACCCTAATCTCACTAAGCCACCACAAAAGGTTTGCTTGGTTTCCACTAATCTCAAGGGTAATCATCAAGTTCTTGGGGCTTCTCACAAGTTGAGGCTCCCACAAATGATTTACAGCAAGGAACACAAGAAGCTCACTAGCCACAAGCCACAAAATGCGACACCAAGTGCAAGATATCAAACCTAGAGCCAATGCAAGTAAATCTTCCTTGTTTCCCCTTCCCAAACCCTAATCTCCTCAAGATTTGATTCTAGAGGGCAAGTAGGCGGAGTAGAAGGCTTAGAATGGCTTAAGGAAGCTTATGGCAGTGCTAGGTTCAAAAGTTATCAAATAGGAGCTGGGGTCCCCTTTTTATAGGGGTCCTGAAAACTAGTAGTTGCCAACATTGAATGTCCGGACTAGTCCAACCTGGAACCACAGACTAGTCTGGCCTATTGGGTCCACACCATGTCAAGCTTCACAGAGGGTCACATACCTTCTACGGTTTGAATTTCAAACGGTCATGTCATATCGGACTAGTCCGGCCAACAACAGGCTAATCCGAAGTCAAACAAAATGTCTTGGTCCGCTTAAAAATGGACAGGTCTGCAAACAGCGGACTAGTCTGACCCATGGGGCGGACAAGTCCGACCAATCGGACTTAGACTCAGAAACACCTTCTCACTTAGTACCACAGACTAATTCGTTCCAAAACGGACAAGTCTAAAGTACAACTGAGACCTTTGTTCCAGCCGAAAATGGACTACTCTTGGAGCTCCGGACAAGTCCGGCCTCTATGGCGGATAAGTCTGGTCTCTCGGGACATAGCTTTGAAAACTCGCACAAAGTATAGAACGGACTATTCTATTCCAAAACGAACATGTCTGAACTAACACAAAAGCCTTTAGTCCGTCCCGAACTGGACTACTCTGGCACACTCGGACTAGTCTGGCTGTGAGGCTCGGACAAGTCCGGTCTTCAGGGAATTCTCTCAATAAGGCTTCTCACTTAGGTTTTCTCTCAACCACAACTTTGAGCCCTTTTCTATGATCTCAATGCACTTTACACACACACCCTCACACATAGAAGGCTAGTCTAAACTCAACACATAAGAAATCCTAATTTCCATGCTTGAGTCTTCGACGCCCATTTCAATCTTTTCCTTTTTTGAGGGATTTTCTTTCACTTCAATCATCACACTTGTGCTTAAGATAAACTGAGCTCATTAGTTTCTTAATTTGTCATCCTCAATCATCCAAAACCCACAGGGATGCCTAGATGCACTTTCAATCTCCCCCTTTTTGTGATTTATGACAACACATCAACCTTCAACAAAAATGATATGAATTTGGTTTTCATAACAAGTGTGTATGAGTAACTCTCCCTCAACATATGCATCATTAATGAAGGAGCTGAGAGAGTTATCATACATACACATGTTATGGTGGGGTGCCTAAGTGATGTGTCCATGATTTGTGATAAAGCAATAAACATGAATGCGAAATAGGAAATGTTAAGCATCACATCACAATTAAGCATAATAAACATCATAATGTGCATACAACCCTTAACACGAATGTAGTCTTACATAAATTTAAATGCAGTAGTATTAGAACATAATATGCGTCCATGGGATCACAAGAGAGACAAAAACTCTAAAAAGAGAGTACCCCCTTCTAATCTCTCCCCCTTTGGCATCAAGAACAAAAAATGAAAAGAGGAAGGAAGTCCTACAATCTACTCGTCGTCGTGGCCATCTTGTTGGTCATTGTCGCTTTCCGTAGTCTCCGGATCTTCAATGTCTTCATCATTGGTGGCAGCCTCGAAGGTTCCATCTTCCTCAAAGCGGGTGAGTTCATCGGCGGTGAACTCGGGAAATATATTCAACTCTCCATCACTATTTGCGGCGGGATACATAGGAACCTCGAGCTTGTCGCACATCTCTCCTAGGTACTTTTCTTGGCGAGGCTCCATGCGACGAGTCCGAACTTCCACCTTCCAGCAAAAGGCAAAAAGTGCCTTGAAGCACTTGAAGAAGCCACTTCTATAGTGTGAAGGAGGAGGAGGTGGAGAAGGCACCAGATGAGAGGAGGATGCAGGAGGATCAGCATTCTTCCTTCTTGGTGCAATAGGCTCGGGAGGAGGAAGTTGATAGCGAAGCCTCTAATGAGTAACATCCTTTTTGAATTTCAGTCCCGAGACCTTCTCAATTAGATACATGATATATGGTGCATAGCCACAAAAGCAGTTGGGGGTGTGAGAGATGTTGAAGGTGTCATCAAAGATATACTGAACAATGTCGAATCGAACATCCCCTTCAATGAGCACCATCAAATGCCTCAAATTTCCCTTAAATGATCCCCGCATCTCCATCCTTGGGGGCGGTAGTCTTCCTTAGAACATGGTTGAGCACACTATAGAATGGCTTGATGTTCCTTATGTGCCCCACGTAATAAATTGCATGGCTTGGATACATGTAATACAAATCATCTCTACTAACAGCTTTGAGAATTAAAATGATGATCTTGTTGTCAATTTGATCCTCAAAGCCAAGAATCTGGGCAAACTACCAATATGTGTGAGACCTATGTGTGTTGAATACAATAGCTTTGACAATAAAAGTTTTGAATTATGCCATAACACCTTTTTAGCAAGGTCCGACTCTAGCCCCGAGCTTCTGCAAGGTCCGACAATAGGTCCGACTTTCTTTGTCTAGTCCGACATGTTTTTGGGTAGCTCTGATGAGCTTTGTCTTTAGCTCTGGCATGTCTTTAATAGCTCCGGCATGTTGTTGTTAATCTCCGATATGTTTTGATAGGACTGACTTATGTTGGTTAGCTCCGACATGTTTTTCTAGCTCCGGCTTTTGGGTTGACTAGTTCCGACTAGCTTTGGCAAGCTCTGGTGCTAGGTTGTACTAGCTTCGGTAAGCTCCAGAGCTACGTTGTACTAGCTTTGATAACCTCCGGCTTAAGCTCCGATTAGCTTTGGCAAGGTCCGGTGCTTGATCGCAGTGTTTGGTCGGGAGGAATTGTTGTTGAGTTGGTCGGGAGGTCGCACAACATGTTTGAATCAAGAACAATGCATACGAAGGTATCATGGACATCGCTGGAAGATGTTTGCACGTATGCAAGGAGTGCATGGACATGGCTACATGGTTCCGAGGTGTGATGAAGAGATATGGACGTAAAGAATTGATCGAAAAGGTCCAACCGACTAGGTTATGGACTCAAGCTGCGGTTGAGTCGTGTTTGACTCAAATATGGAAAGATTTGAGTTGGTTATGATAGGATTTCGTGTGGGTCACAAATTTGAGTTATTTTAGGAATGTGGGATACGTTTCTAAGGTGTTTGGAAGTCTTAAGATGGCTTCTATCTGTAAAATCCCACATTTTCCTTCATATGAGGTACAGTTGTCAGTTGGTTAACAACCCTAATGGAGACCAATTATAGCTATGCTTATGAGCTTGATTTCATCAAATCTTTTCTTCCACTGATGCTTAAATTTTATTACATGAGGAATGGACTTCACCAATAATCTTAGATAAATTCTATTGACCTCTCTTCAAATTTTGGAATTATTTGAATGGAGAATGCTTGGTCAAATTAATATGCAGTACCAAATATATATTCAAATTAATTACAATTGAATATGCTACTGTACATTTGGCCCTGTCACAAATATTCAAATCTGAGGCCATAAATTTTTCTATGGCTTCCTAAAATTCCAAATAGACTTTCTGCAAAGTTTCATAAATTTTGGACTCCATTTGCTATTTTATTTGAGACACTTAGCAAATTCAAACCATTTTTAGAATTCAAATTTTGAATTCTGTTCAACTTCTTAGAACATCAAGGTTTAAACACACCATCTTGGTCAGCATAACGTGCCTGACTTATTCTCAAAGTTTCACAATTTTTGGAACTCAATTTCTATTTAATTCAGTGACACCATTGAATTTCATCCAATTTCAAATTCAAATTTGAAATTCAATTAAAACTTGATCCAATTGCAGAGTCAAATTCCAGATATTTATTTGAGCCTCCCCACAAAAATCTAGAATTTTTGGATCAAGTTTGGTAGGAGAATTGATGTTGCAGAGAAGAGCAGGGATAAGAGTAGTGGGACCCACCAGTCAGTGAGACAATCTTGGTGCTGCTCTGCACGCCGTTTTTCGGGCGCTGCCCTGCTCGACACCGTGCTGCATGCAAACCACCACCGAGCTGCTTGTCTGCCTGCTTCATGGCGTGCCTTCCACTCCTCCACGAGACATATATCCACTCCCCCGGTCGAAGTGGACGCAACCCACACGCTCTCCTCTGTTTTTCCCCTTCCGCCACTGCACCGCATCGCCACCGCAGTTCTTGATGCGCCGGCCAAATGACGCAACGATTCACGGTGCTCCAGCAGCAAAAGGTGGCTTAACTATTTGCTCTTCCTTCTCATCCAGTCCTTTGCTTGATTCCCTGCTTACATGTGTGGTATTTCAAAGTTTCCTCGGAGCTCGCGGGTGAAGCCGCTAGGGAACCATCTGTTCCACGAGGACAGGCCACTACAAGCACGTTTCCATCTCCTTCCTTGAAGCAATAAGGCGCGCAAAGGTACCTAGATGCTTCTTGTGAAGTTTCAGCCACTTTCGTGCTTCCTAGCTTCCTTATATCGAGCTTCCCCAAAAACAGTTCATACCGAGGTCACTAGATCACTGGTTTAATTCTGTTTCTACGTGCGATGATTTTTCAATCCAATAAGGTATTATCTCCTAGATCCCCCGGCGCATCACCTCACCAAAAACGAAGGGAAGTCATCGAGAGACGGGGTCGGATTTTGAGTTTTCATGGCCGCCAATGAAAACCCATCGGCACACCGTCGAATTCAGCTTTGCCGGCGATGTCACTCCGTTCTAACCCCCAAATCATCATCCTGGTGCTGATGAGGACATCACAACAGCGGAGACGCACATTGAACTGCAAGGACCAATCACAAGAACACGAGCACGGTTAATAAATCAGCAGGTGAATTCGTTCCTAACTTCTTTTGCATGTGAGTTTGAGAATAAATTGCTATGTGATGATTTAATTGTTATTAGGAATAATGGAGAAGTTCAACAAGTGAAGGAAAGAGGCCTTGGGAGCGTGGAGAACCAGCTGGGACGTCCACAAGTTGATGGAAACAATTTACAACTCGGACTCGAGTACAACTGGGAGTCCAGGAGCAGTCCACCTTAAAACGGACGCCCAGTAGGCATACGGACTTCGTTTTTGGCGTTCTACATATGCACGGAAATAAGAGAAGATAAACTTTCCAATGGTTCTGGTTCCACCTCAAAATTCCTTCGGAGTCATTGGGAATCGTCGAAACAAGTCAAGTCCAGATATCTGTCCGGTGCTGCGCCGCCGAATCGGGCCTTTGGGCCTTGTATCCCATAAGAGTCCATTAGGGATGCTCTAATCGTGTTTTAGTCGAACCCTAGCCTAAAAATACTGCAGCTGCTGGTCATATTTGGTGGGTTTTGCTTAGATCAATAATATTGCTGTTCTACGGTTTGTGAGACCCCAACTTCGTGATTTCAGATCGTGTCTTCGACATTCTTGCTCGTGTTCTCGGTTGCACTTGCAGGGATTAGCCTTCTTGGCAAGGTCAAGCGTGTGCAGCACGGTTGATAACCAACGGAGCCGTGGTGTAGTGATTGCAGGGGTACTCGAACTGCTCGAGTGCCGCAGATCATCAACATCGAGTTCTCCACCCCAATCGACATACCTTTCGGAAGATCGGGCCTAAACCTACTCATCAATTGGTATCAGATTTCCAGGTTGCCCGTGAGGTATATTTGTTTTTCTTCCATTAGATCAATTTGGTTTCGTACCTAGAGTCCAAAGAAAAGCCACAAAAAAAATTAGATCGTTTTTACCGCTTCCCAGACTATAGTGCCTGCAGTTTCGTTTTTCAGTTTGCATTGTTGATTTTGCATTCGTGTGGTCGAGTCTTGTCGCTGGTTTAGCTTTGTGTTTTGGGTCCTAGTTATCTTGTTTTTTTCTTGTTTTGTTGTTGTTTGACACCTATTCCACAATTCCTAAATAACAAACCGATCCACCACGTTCATCGGTTTGCCCTAGCTAGCCGCCTTGCGTGAACTCCCGCATTGCCAGCCCTAGATTAGGTGACAAACCTTTGTGCCACTCATCCTTGAATCATCACACACCACCCCATTAGTTGTTGTGCAAATTCCCAATCTCTTTCATATCCGATTGCGAGTTCTGTTCTCAAACCGAGTTGGAATCAACATAAAAAAAAAACGTAACCCGGACAGCCTAGCTCAAAACGGTCATAACTTTCGCATACGAACTCGAAATTGGGCAATTTTTTTTTTCAAATTCATCTACGCGAAATTTCGCATCTGATTTTCCACTGCATAACCGAGTTCGGCGAAATTAGATTGCCCAAATACCCTCAGAAGATAGGCTATCTGGCCTCCAAAGTTTCAGCACGAATTTTAAAGGATCTTCTTGATTTTCTATAGGACACATATTACATCCAATTGAGCTGCAAATTTGTGTGCTTCCTATGTTTGTGCTGCCGAGTAAAGAAAAAATATCAAAAAAATATTACAAAAAAGAAAAAAAATAGTGAAGAGCACGCATATTAAAGCAATTGGCCTATACCACTTGGTGCTGTTTTGTTGGCTATATCATTATGTCTTTCTTTTACCTTGATACTTACTTGTGTTGTACTAGTCCTTAGGGCACTTGGTTGACCAGCAACAGTTTTCCTATATTGAATACTTATTCAACTTTGTTTATCTGTTAACGATTTTATGCTTATTAGCCACCATATTGTGCCATCCAAGCTCCACCTTTCTCTTGAGCATAATAGGTACCTTTGCAATCACCCCACGCTTCATTGGTGTTAGGAAATCAGCGGTAAGCTACTCTAGCAACTCTACCGCAGCACCCAGGAAACATGCGAGTACAGAGGTCATAGATCGTTACCACTAGACGCGCAACGCAGCGGAACGTTGATGCGCGTTGGTGTAAGGGAAGTAGACGATCTCGTTCGTCTTCTCCTCATCCTCATCACAGCAGCAGGTAGACGATCACGATTGTCGTAGCCGATCAGCGCAGCAGTAGCAGCAACGCCTCCACGGAGTCCACACGTACGGAGAGGAACGCCGTGCACCGGTGTGCTAGCACCGCGTGCGCGGTAAGGGTCTCGGCGTGAGGCCTGCGAGGGGTGGCGGCTAGGGCTGTCACGTGGTGGGATGATTAGCTCCTAACCCTACCTCTCATATTTATAGGCGTACTAATGGGCTTTTAGGTCGCAGGCCCATTAGTACCCTAATTGCTTATGGATCAAATATCCAATAGGCATGAACCCGAATTGTTATGATTGCCTCTTGGGCACATCACCAACAATCTCCCACTTGCACTAGAGACAATCATCTAGCCATGATTTTCGATATTCCAACTCCTTAAGTGTGTGACCCGTTAGGTTCATGAGCAGTCGGTTGTGAATGGAAACCATTTCCAACCACAAGTCAGTAGAGATACCTAGCAGGACATACTGACTCCCGACTGTACATAAAGATCATATCGGCCGAACCTAGATACATTCAACATGCTAATCCCTTTGCCTCACGATACCAGTCAAGCTCAAGGCGAGATGCGTGCCATCCTTGTGATAGCTCGACCATTCACTCGATCAAATATTGGATTCATTCCGTGACTAACTTTTAGTCACTGTGATTAACCTTTAATCACCTTGGCATGGCCATGCACTTTCAAATTGAACTATCTCGAGGGGCCCAAAGATATCTCTCCTGTTATTAAGGAGGGGCAAATCCCATCTTGATCCGTGCACATCACATTCTATGTTTCAATATATACCCGAAGACTACTTTTATGAGTACCCAGTTACGGAGTAGCGTTTGGTAGTCTCAAAGTACACAACTACGCATAGTAAGAAACAATGGCGATCTCAGGTCTAAGGATCTAGCAGGTGTATCACTCAAGACCAACTGATGGCACATATGGAAATAACAATCCCATCAGTGTCTTGGAGTGGGTCAATCCAACACCATGTTCACTAACATGTGTTCACATTATTAATTTGATATCTCTATATCTATGATCCGTGAAACGTGATCATCAATTAATACATGTGCTAGTCTGTATGCAATCATTATCTCATATAATGATATAGACTAGGGATCATCTAGAGTAACATTACTTTTAACAAAGAGTTTCACAAACAAGTCACATACTTGATGATCAATGTAGATAATGATTACTCATATAACAATTTATTTAATAGTACATAAACATAGCTGTGACACAAGTCTCCCACTACACATTATGATCACTGATGTAAGTATCTAATACCCATAGATCTCGTGTGTGCCTCATGCTTTGATTGTGGAAGAGGCTTTGTCAACGGATCTGCAATATTCAAATCCGTGTGCACCTTATCTTCACATCACCTCGGTCGATGATCTCTCGAATGAGGTGATAGCGTCGTAGTATGTGTTTGGATCGTTTGTGTGATCTAGGCTCCTTTGCCTGTGCGATGGCTCCACTATTGTCACAGTAGAGATCCATAGGACTGGACGCGCTAGGAACAACACCCAACTCAGAAACAAATTTTCTGATCCAAACAGCCTCCTTTGCAGCTTCAGAAGCTGCAATATACTCCGCCTCTGTGGTTGAATCTGCTACTGTATCTTGCTTGGAACTTTTCCAGCTCACTGCCCCTCCATTGAGGCAGAATACAAAACCGGATTGCGATCTAGAATCATCCTTATCAGTTTGGAAGCTGGCATCGGTGTAACCTTTTACAACGAGCTCTTCTTCACCTCCAAACACTAAGAATGCATCCTTAGTTCTTCTTAAGTACTTAAGGATGTTTTTGACAACGGTCCAATGAGCCTCACCAAAATCTGATTGATATCTACTCGTGATACTTAGAGCATAAGATACATCTGGGCGTGTACATAGCATGGCATACATGATGGATCCAATAGCCGAAGCATAAGGAATCGCTCTCATCCTCTTTTGCTCATCAGGTGTCGAAGGACACTGACTCTTGCTTAGAGTAATGCCATGTGACATTGGCAAGAAACCTTTCTTGGAATCTTGCATATTGAACCGATTCAATATCTTGTCAATATATGTATCTTGACTTAATCCAATTAGCCTTTTAGATCTATCTCTATAGATCTTTATGCCCAAAATATACGTTGCCTCTCCTAAATCCTTCATTGAGAAACTTTTTCTTAATGAGGATTTAACATCATCAAGCATTGGAATGTCATTTCCGATCAATAATATGTCATCTACATATAGGACCAGAAATACATGTGTGCTCCCACTAAACTTCTTGTAAATACAAGGTTCTTCTACGTTCTTGATGAAACCAAACCCTTTGATTACTTCATCAAAAAGCAGATTCCAACTCCGAGATGCTTGCTTCAGTCCATAGATGGACTTTTGAAGCTTGCATATTTTACTAGCAGTTTTAGGATCGACAAAACCCTCAGGTTGTGTCATGTACACATCCTCAGTCAGACTTCCATTAAGAAAGGCTGTTTTGACATCCATTTGCCATATTTCATAATCAAAATATGCAGCAATTGCTAGAAGAATCCGAACAGACTTAAGCATTGCAACGGGTGAGAAAGTTTCATCATAATCAACACCTTGAATTTGTTTGAAACCTTTCGCTACCAATCGCGCTTTATAGATGTGAACATTTCCATCCATATCAGTCTTTTTCTTGAAAATCCATCTACAATCGATAGGTCTCACACCTTCGATTGGATCAACCAAGTTCCAAACTTGATTTTCATGCATGGATTCAATTTCAGATTTCATGGCTCCAAGCCACTTCTCAGAGTCGGGTCCCATCATTGCTTCAGTATAGGTCGTGGGCTCATTATTGTCTAACAATACCATGTCATGCTGCTCCGTGGTTAGAAGCGTTAACTTTTCAGTCGCACGACGTACCCTCGTAGACCTTCGTGGGGCTAGTGTTTCATCAACTGGTTGCACAACATCTTGTACATCCTGTATAGGATCGGTGGGTGTTGAAACATTTTCAGGTATTTCTTGAATTTCTTCAAGATGCACCTTGCTCCCACTAACTCCTTTTGAGAGAAACTCTTTCTCCAAGAAGACACCATTGCGAGCGGTAAACACTTTACCCTCTGCTTTATTATAAAAATAATACCCTTTGGTTTCCCTAGGATATCCCACAGAGAAGCATTTGTCTGATTTTGGAGTGAGTTTGTCTGACGTCAAACGTTTGACATAAACATCACATCCACAAACTTTGAGGAAAGACAATCCGGGATGTTTCCCGGTCCACATCTCATATGGTGTCTTCTCAACAGACTTAGTTGGGACTCTGTTTAGTGTAAACGCAGCAGTTTCAAGAGCATAACCCCAAAAGGATAGCGGAAGATCTGCTTGGCTCATCATCGACCTAACCATGTCCAACAAGGTTCGGTTCCTCCGCTCGGACACCCCATTCCATTGAGGCGTTCCAGGTGGAGTCAATTGTGGAACAATTCCACATTGTTTCAAATGATCATAAAATTCATGGCTCAAATATTCACCCCCACGATCAGATCGTAGAAATTTGATTGTCTTGCCCAATTGATTCTGTACTTCATTCTGAAATTCTTTGAACTTTTCAAAGGATTCAGACTTGTGCCTCATTAGGTAGACATAACCATATCTACTAAAGTCATCGGTAAATGTGATGAAGTACTGAAAACAACCTCTGGCAATTGAACTCATTGGTCCACATACATCTGTGTGTATAAGTCCCAACAAGTCAGTCGCCCTCTCACTTTGACCAGTGAAGGGTGCTTTGGTCATCTTCCCAAACAAACAAGATTCGCATGTGTCTAGTGATTCAAAATCAAATGAGCTTAGTAAACCATCTTTATGGAGTTTTTCAATGCGTTTCTCATTTATATGACCTAAGCGACAATGCCAAATAAAAGTGGGACTTAGATCATTATGACGAGCCCTTTTGGTATTAATGTTACAAACAGTTTTATCCTCAAGATCAAGAACATATAATCCATTCACCAATGGACATTGAGCATAGAAAATATTATTGTAATAAATAGAACAACATTTGTTCTTTATTACAATCTCATAACCATCAACTTCTTCTAAACACGAAGAAGAGATAATGTTCTTGCTCAAAGTAGGAATGCAATAACAATTATTCAATTCCAAAACTAATCCTGAGGGTAATGACAAGTGGTAAGTTCCGACAGCTATTACCGCAACCTTTGCTCCATTGCCAACACGAACATCCAACTCGCCTTTTGCAAATCTTCTAGTCTCACTTAGACCCTGCAATGATTTGCAAGTGTGAATCATCGATCCGGTATCAAATACCCATGATTCACTAGAAGATAATGCAATGTTAATTTCTATAACATTTATACTTGAAGCGGAAGTCTCACTTCCCTTCTTCTTCTTCATATCCTCCAAGTACTTCTTGTAGTTCCTAGACCAGTGTCCCTTACCATGATAGTGAAAGCATTCATCATCAGGAGAAGGGCCAGATTTGCCCTTTGGCTTAGACTTTGAGCTTGAGGGCTCATCGGGAACCTTTCCCTTGCCTTTGCCTTTAGGATGCGTCACACGCTTCCTCTTTTTATTCTCCTTTTGTACCATCATCACATGAGTGGCATTTTTCTTAATGCTTTCTTCGGCTGTTTTAAGCATCCCATGCAATTCAGCCAAAGTTTTCTCCATGCCATTCATTTGAAAATTCAACATGAATGGCTCGTAGCTCTGTGGGAGTGACTGGAGAACAACGTCAATAGCCAGATCATCCTTGAGTTCAAAACCAAGTTTGCCCAAAGTTTCAATGTAACCAATCATCTTGATTACACGAGGGCTGACCGGGCTACCCTCCGCCAGCTTGCATGAGAACAAGGACTTTGAGATATTGTATCTTTCAGCTCTTGCTTGATTCTCAAACATTCCACGCAGTCCCTCAATCATAGAATAAGCATCTGCATGCTCATACTGTTTTTGCAGATTAGGGGACATAGTGGCAAGCATGAGGCAGCTTACATTAAGCGCATCATCGCAGTGCTTCGTATAAGCTCTACGTGCTGCATTAGTTGCATCAGCTGGGAGGTCATCAGGGTAAGGCTGCAGAAGAACGTACTCGGTTTTCTCTTGCCTGAGAACGATTCTCAGGTTGCGGTACCAATCGATAAAGTTAGCTCCATTGAGCTTTTCCTTTTCAAGCACAGATCACAAATTGAAACCGGAATTGTTACTAGCAGACATGATCTACAATACAAAATAAATATGCAAGGTTTAGCACTATGTTATGTACCAATCTTCTATTAACAGTTTAATAAAAGATATTACCACTATATAATCATCGTCTTCCCTCTAACGATATATAGTGGTTCAAGATCCATATTCACTAATTCCTAGTGAGCTTTGGCTTCACGGCTAGGAAAATAGTGACATAGGTAAACAACAATTGTTAATCATATCACTATATGACTCTTATTTGTTGGGTGACATCCAATGCCCCGGCTCCCAACTCTATGCCATAAAGCCCAAAACCGTTTTGATAGCTTTGTTGAGTAAACCAACACTATGCATGTGAATGTCCAACATTTACCCTATGAATTATGATTGATGATGGTACTTTGCTTTGGCAAACCTACCACACAACGATCAAAATAACATAGGTGCAGCTATTGGTAAATGGCATCAAATACTCAACTTTTTTTGAGGGAAGCTATTCTATCATGACAAAACATCCACCATATGAAGAGCATGAAAAGAAAGTAATAAGCATCACAGGCATATGATAATATCACATTGTGAATAGTATGGCCTTTAGAAATATAATGGTCTCCATCGCCATGGTTCCATTAAGATCTGAGCTGCCATGCCTCCCTTCTTGTGGTGATCTCCATCTCCACCATGCTTGAGGACATCTCCATGATAATAAAAGAAGCTAATACAACTAATAGCTACCAAATAAATTACAAGAGAGATCAAGCATCACAGGTCGACACGCAGGTCGTTATACAATTATGTGACAACCTCCACCCGGTTGTGTTAATTTTGCAGCACACAGGCCGCACGAATATTACACACAGATTATAACATCACATTAGGCCATACCATTCACATCATTCCCTGCAAAAATGAGTTAAGCGTAGAACGGTTTCTAGCGCAAAACGATATTATGTAATCGCTATAGCAGACACCAAACGGAATTACATAGATCGCATCTATGAAATCACTATGAAAATCTCATCGGATTGATCAAATCACCCCGAATCCGAGACATTCAGAATGTCTCAAATTTTCAATGTGATCGGTTATTCATGAGTAGATCGCGACTCATGACCGTGGTCTGTTGGCTCAATCTGTTAGCTATGTACGCGATTAGTCCCGATGGTGATTCCAGCCGGTAGGGACAGGTTGCGCACACAGCAGAGAAGGAGCACGAACTGACCATTTAGTCATATACGATCGCAATCTACTCTAACCAATTCCAAACCCCAAAAACCGTGCGAAAAATTCATCGTATGAACATGTCTGCAGTAGATCCAGACCAAAAACTACGCAAGTCGGCTCTGATGCCACTGTTAGGAAATCAGCGGTAAGCTACTCTAGCAACTCTACCGCATCACCCAGGAAACATGCGAGTACAGAGGTCATGGATCGTTACCACTAGACGCGCAGCGCAGCGGAACGTTGATGCGCGTCGGTGTAAGGGAAGTAGACGATCTCGTTCGTCTTCTCCTCGTCCTCGTCACAGCAGCAGGTAGACGATCACGATCGTCGTAGCCGATCAGCGCAGCAGTAGCAGCAACGCCTCCACGGAGTCCACACGTACGGAGAGGAACGCCGTGCACCGGTGTGCTAGCACCGCGTGCGCGGTAAGGGTATCGGCATGAGGCCTGCGAGGGGTGGCGGCTAGGGCTGTTACGTGGTGGGATGATTAGCCCCTAACCCTAGCTCTCATATTTATAGGCGTACTAATGGGCTTTTAGGTCGCAGGCCCATTAGTACCCTAATTGCTTATGGATCAAATATCCAATAGGCCTGAACCCGAATTGTTATGATTGCCTCTTGGGCACATGACCAACAATTGGTTCATCTCACCGTCCACACCACATGCTGTGTTGGTAAGGACACTTGTAAGAGCGTGGTAAGACGCTTGAGCGAGAGAGATTGTTTTCTTCCACCTTTCACATTGTCACTGTAGTTGATAGGGATACCATATTTTTTTTGTTGTCTTTTGTTTCCTACTAACAATGGCCGGAGAAGACAATGATGATGAATGTGTTCAACATGCTGAGTTACGTGATGTGATGAAGACCATGAAAGATATGTTCGCCAAATACAACGCAGCAACGGAGGGGTCATTTGCGAACTTGACTCGCCAACTTGATGACCTTGCTCTTCGGATGAATACTTTTGAGGCTCGGTTGCCTCTCGCTGCAAGACAAGAAGACAATGCTTATGATGAACTGGAAGACCACAATAATCAGCCAAGACTGCCACTTTATCGTCGAGGTATGGGAGGTAATAATCATAACAATTATAATCATCCTCCTAATGATCCTTTTGCTAAAGTGAAATTTACTATACCCTCTTTTTCTGGTGCTTATGATGCTGATGCTTATCTTGATTGGGAGATGACGGTAGAGCAAAATTTTAATTCTCATCTTGTTCCTGAACAACATAGAGTTCGTCAAGCCACTACTGAGTTTAAGGACTTTGCTATCATATGGTGGAATGAACTTGTTAAAACTAGAACTGATCATCCAACATAGGATAGATTAAAGGAAGCTATGCGTGTTTGATTTGTTCCTCCATCTTTTCAGAGGGACCTTCGCAAAAAATTGCAGCGTTTAGACCAAGGTAACATGTCCGTAGAGGAGTATTATCAAGAGTTACAAAAGAGTATGCTGCGTTGTGGGGTAGTAGAGGACATGGATGATAAAATAGCTCGTTTTTATGGGGGGTTGAGGCGTGAAATTCAGGACATTGTTTATTACAGGAATATGATACTGTTCATAGATTGTTTCAGCTTGCTATGTTGGCAGAAAAAAAATTGCAGGTCCGACAACAACAGCAACAATGCACGAGGAGCAACTTCACGCCACGTGCAGCGACTACACCATCCAAAACAGCACCATCTTCAACCCCCCGTGCAGCGACTAGACCACCCAATGGCGGCCAACGAACTATATCTGCTGCTCCACCTTCTCGTGTGCCGGAAGGCAGCAAGGCGACATCATTCAAGCCTTCGTCGTCCACTCCTTCTACGGGTCGTACTTCCGACATTAAGTGTCACCGCTGCCAGGGACATGGTCATATGATGAGAGATTGCCCGAGGAAACGAGCATACATAGCACGTGACAATGGCGGGTATGATAGTACTTCGGATGTTGAAGATGAATATTCTCTTGCTACTGACTTTACAGATCCAAATGACGAACACACCAAGCAAGAGGTACTTGGTACAGCGGCGAGAGAGAACTATAGGAGCATCATTGTGCACCGTGCCTTGAGCTCCAAAGTGGAGACCGACGACAAGCTACAACGACACAACCTCTTCCACATGTTTCTCGTCGTCAAGGACTGCCGTGTACACACTATAATTGATGGAGGTAGCTGCAATAACTTGGTGAACATGGACGTCGTCAAGAAACTTTGGTTGACAACAAGAGCACACCCTCATCCTTACCACATTCAATGGTTCAACAACAGCGGTAAGGTTCGGGTAACACAAACAGCGAGAATACATTTTTCAATTGGTTCATACCATGATTTTGCTGATTTTGATGTTGTTCCTATGGATGCTTGTTCTCTTTTATTGGGTCGTCCTTGGGAATTTGATACAGATGCTATTCATCATGGTAGAACCAATAAATATACTCTCATGCATAAGGGAAAGAAAATCACTTTGCTGCCCATGACTCCTGCTAAAATTGTGCATTTTGAGAAGAGTAAAATTCGTGATGGCAAAGCAACAAAATTAGAATCTAAAAAACAGCAAGTTATTAAGTTAAAATCACCATCATTGCTCGCAACTAAATCTGACCTTGCTGATTTATTCGATGCTAAGGGGATGTCCTTTGCTTTAGTTTGCAAAGAAGCCATGTTTTCACTTCATGAATTGTCTATTGCATTGCCCCCTGCTGTTGCTAACTTTTTGCAGGAGTTTGAGGATGTGTTTCCCTCCGTGATCCCCCTGGTTTACCACCGATGAGAGGCATTGAACACAAGATCGATTTGATTCCGGGAGCAAGTTTGCCAAATCGTGCAACATACAGGGCGAATCCACAAGAAACTAAGGAAATTCAGCAACAAGTCCAAGATCTTTTGGACCGCGGGTACATTCGTGAAAGCCTTAGCCCTTGTTCTGTTTCTATTCTTTTGGTTCCTAAGAAAGATGGTAGTTGGCGCATGTGTGTTGATTGTCGAGCGATTAATAACATCACCATTCGATATCGTTATCCTATTCCTCGATTAGATGACATGCTTGATGAATTGAGTGGTGCTATCATCTTCACAAAAATTGACTTGCGTAGTGGTTACCACCAAATTAGAATGGCACTAGGAGATGAATGGAAAACTACATTTAAAACCAAGTTTGGACTTTATGAGTGGTTAGTCATGCCTTTTGGTTTAACTAATGCACCCAGTGCTTTCATTGGACAATTTGTGGTGGTTTACTTCGATGATATCCTCATTTACAGCAAGTCATATGATGAACATCTTGATCATTTACGTGCTGTTTTTACTGTTTTGAGAGATGCACGTTTGTTTGGTAACCTCGAAAAGTGCGTCTTTTGCACCAATCGAGTCTCGTTTCTTGGCTATGTTGTTTCCTCGCAGGGAATTGAGATGGATGAGGCAAAAATTGAAGCAATCACCAGCTGACCAGCCCCAACAACCGTCACACAAGTTCGCAGTTTTCTTGGTCTTGCAGGTTTTTATCGGTGCTTTGTGCGGGATTTCAGCACCATTGCAGCACCTCTAAATGAGCTGACGAAGAAGGGAGTGCCATTTCGATGCGGCGAACAGCAGCAACACGCTTTTGATGCTCTCAAATCGAAGCTTACACAAGCACCATTGCTACAACTTCCTGATTTTGACAAGACCTTTGAGCTAGAATGCGACGCAAGTGGCATTGGTATTGGAGGCGTTCTCATACAAGGGGGTAAACCCGTTGCTTTCTTTAGTGAAAAACTTCATGGTCCTTCTCTGAATTATTCTACTTATGATAAGGAATTGTATGCCTTAGTGTGTGTATTACAAACTTGGCAACATTATCTTTGGTCTAAGGAGTTTGTCATACATTCCGATCATGAATCATTGAAGTATCTTAAGTGTCAAACCAATCTGAATAAATGACATGCTAAATGGATTGAGTTCCTAGAGTCGTTTCCATACATCATTAAGCATAAGAATGGGAAGGAAAATATCATTGCCGATGCATTCTAGGCGTTATACCATGCAGTCCCAACTTGATCATAAAATCTTTGGTTTGGAAACAATAAAAGCATTATATCCTACTAATTTGGACTTCAAAGATGCTTTTGAAAAATTGTAGAGAAGGAAGAACTTGGAATAAATATGTGCTGCGAGAGGGTCTCCTCTATCGTGCTAACAAGCTATGCGTTCAAGCTAGCTCCGTTCATTTATTACTTTTGCAGGAAGCACATGGAGGAGGTTTGATGGGACATTTTGGAGTGAAGAAAACTGAAGACGTGCTGTCCACACACTTCTTTTGCCCAAATATGAGGCGCGATGTCGAGCGCTACGTGTCATGATGCACTACTTAAAACAAAGCTAAGTCTCGTCTTAACCCACATGGTCTTTATATGTCTCTTCCTGTTCCTAGTGTACCTTGGGAGGATATTTCTATGGACTTTTTTTTTGGATTGCCTAGCACTAAGAGGGGAAGGGATAGTATTTTTGTAGTTGTTGATCGTTTTTCCAAAATGGCACACTGTATACCTTGTCATAAGAATGATAATGCCTCACACATTGCTGATTTATTTATGACGGAAATTGTTCATTTACATGGTGTGCCAAATACCATTGTTTCTGATCGTGATGCAAAAATTTTAAGTCATTTTTGGAGAACTTTGTGGTATAAATTGGGAACCAAGTTGCTATTTTCAACTACGTGTCACCCACAAACGGATGGACAAACCAAGGTAGTTAATCGTACTTTATCTACTATGTTGCGGGCTGTCTTGAAAACAAATTTGAAGTTGTGGGAGGAGTGTTTACCACATATAGAATTTGCTTACAACAGATCCGTTCACTCCACGACAAAGGTAAGTCCATTCCAGGTAGTGTATGGTTTCAATCCCCGTGCTCCTATTGATTTACTACCTTTGCCTCCCTCTGAAACTATAAATTTTGATACTACACAACGATCTGAATTCATTATTAAGATGCATGAAACTACAAAGAAAAATATTGAAATGATGAATGAGAAGTATAGGATTGCAGGTAGTAAAGGTAGAAAAGAAGTAAAACTTGAACCGAGTGATTTGGTGTGGTTACATTTGAGAAAAGAGTGATTTCCCAACTTGAGAAAATCTAAACTTATGCCACGAGCTGCTGGTCCTTTTAAGATTGTTGAAAGGATTAATGATAATGCATATAAGCTAGAATTGCCTCCCGATTTTGGGGTTAGTCCTACATTTAACATTTCAGATTTGCGACCGTACTTGGGAGAAGAAGATGAACTTGAGTCGAGGACGACTCCAATTCAAGAGGGGGAGGATGATGAGGACATCACAACAGCGGAGACGCACATGGAACTGCAAGGACCAATCACAAGAGCACGAGCACGGTTAATAAATCAGTAGGTGAATTCGTTCCTAACTTCTTTTGCATGTGAGTTTGAGAATAGATTGCTATGTGATGATTTAATTGTTATTAGGAATAATGGAGAAGATCAACAAGTGAAGGAAAGAGGCCTTGGGAGCGTGGAGAACCAGCTGCGATGTCCACTAGCTGATGGAAACAGTTTACAACTCGGACTCGAGTTCAACTCGGAGTCCAGGAGCAGTCCACCTTAAAACGGATGCCCAGGAGGCATACGAACTATGTTTTCGACGTTCTACATTTGCACGGAAAGAGGAGAAGATAAACTTTCCAATGGTTTTGGTCCCACCTAAAAATTTGTTCGGAGTCATTGGGAATCGTCGAAACAAGTCGAGTCTAGATATCTGTCCGGTGCTACGCCACCGAATCGGGCCTTTGAGTCTTGTATCCCGTACGAGTCCATTAGGGACGCGTCTAATCGTGTTTTGGTCGAACCCTAGCCTATAGATACTGCAGCTTCCGGTCATATTCGGTGGGCTTTGCTTAGATCAACAATATCGCCGTTCTACGGTTTGTGAGACTCCAACTTCGCAATTTCAGATCGTGTCTTCGATGTTCTTGCTCGTGTTCTCGGTTGCACTTGCAGGGATTAGCCTTCTTGGTGAGGTCAAGCATGTGCAGCACGGTTGATAACTAACGGAGTTGTGGTGTAGTGATTACAGGGGTACTCAAACCGCTCGAGTGCCGCGGACCATCGACGTCGAGTTCTCCACCGCAATCGACATACCTTTCGGAAGATCGGGCCTAAACCTACTCATCAGGTGCTCCCAGGAACATTCCCAACTTTTTCCCGAGCCTATTACGCCATTTCCGAGCATTTCCGACGAATGCCGAAACCCTAGCTCCGCTGTCATCGTCGCACCGCCGTCTGCGGCCATCGCCGACTCGATTGGACCCCACCATCGGCTTGCGCGATCGATTTTATGGTTGATCGGTCAAGGTGAGGCTGGAAGGAGGTCGACACAACTAGGTCCGGCGAGCGCCGCCGCAGCTCCGGCGAGGAACGCCGCGCGTTGGGAGGTAGACGAAGGGTGCGGGTCCCACCTGTCAACGACGTCCCTCTCGCGCGGGATCAGTTGTGAACGCGGATTCGGTGCGGCTGCGCGGGAACCCGTGGCTCCCGGTGTGGCTCAGTTCTGATTGGGCCGATTCAAATGAAGTGGGACCGGCCCCTTTATTTGAAATTTCCAATAGGGAAAAAAATCCAGATTTCAGTCCAAACTTGGAAAATCCATAACTTCCAGTAAAATTATCCAAAAAATCCCAAATAAATTTTGTTAGAATCATCATGAAGAATACATTCCAGTGGCGAACTTGGATTTGTATGAAACGCAATAGAAATTTCTTCATAATTCAGATAAACAAAATGTTTAAAAAATTCATTCCTAAAGGTCTGCTAATTGGAAAATTCCCAATTTTTGTCAGAACCCTATTATTAATACAGTTGATCTCCAGTAAAAATTTCAAGTTCATTGGACTTCAATTACTGGGTTGATCAACATTCCAAATCTCTATCTAGTTATAAATTGAGAAAAATGGAAAAATCCATTTCAGAAATTTCCCCAAACTTGAAAAAACAGTTTCTCACTGTAGGAAGCTTAGAAAATAGTGAAACAAATTTTCCTAGAACCAGTGAGACTCCCTCTACATGATACAACCCCTGGTAGCCATGATAGGTCTCCAAAATTTCAACCAAAAATTTAGAGAAGGTTATTTCTTACCATAATTTTGAAGAACAACAAACTTCCTTGAACATCTCCTGTTCTTTACAAGAGTCTTCTCTATAGTCACTTGTATCTACCATAAAAGTCTCAAAGCCAATTAAGGTAATTATCTTATTTTCATCCTAGGATATTCACATCACCTCAAGCATAGTAATTATTTTCATATTCATTCATACCTAGTATATGCATATCGTGTAGTAGCTGAAATCGAGGAGCAGTCGGAAGCTTTGGAAGTCCAGCTGCCAGAAACTAACATAGGCTCAGACTCACATTCAGGCCATCCCCGGTTTGCATTTAAGTTCCTTACATTGTTTTCGCAGTTTTTATTTCACCTTACGTCTTCATATGATTGTGCATTATGTTTAAGGTGTTTGACATCCACTTGCATTGCCCACAAATCCTATGGAGTCTTGGGTAGGTCTACGGCCCGTTGAGTAGATACTGCTATGCTTATGCTCATAGGAATTCGGTAGGTTGAGTAGTTGGAATCTACTCGTGAGATAGGAATATTATCACATGGGAGGATCTGGAATCAAAAAATGGTTTATGAATATGAAATTGAGATCGAGCAGTGGGTTGGATGCAGCGAGACATGGTCTCACGTTCTTAGCCCTGCTTGTGTCGATTGAGGATCGTTTCATGTGCGGCCCTGCTGGACAAGCTTGGATTGTACTGGCAACATACTGGAGAAATGGGCTCCAGTAAACTGATGTAGCTTGATACTAGTTTGTCGAGGCATTTCGTTCTGTTTTACAGGCGTGGGTTGAGGGCAGCAAGGTGTAAATCAGCTGGTGGGCACGTCAGAGTACGCCCCACGCAGTGACCTCCTGCTCGTGACGGATCGACCGGTTTGACATTCAAGTGTCTAGTGAAAGGTGGCCATATACGACTAGTACTAAAGTGTTACGTAGGTACTACCGTAAGTACTCGCTGAAATTTCCAAAAGTGTGTATGTGTCATGTTGTTCTGGGTGTATCATGATTGCAATCACTGTCCCTCGCGGTAATAGAGTACCACTTGTTCACTGCATTGTGACGTAGTAAATAACTGAATAAGTCAGGAGAATATGATATATTGGATTACAATTTGCTGTGACAACCTTGTTTGGCTTAGAAATAGTACAATTAAAAGTTTACAGTTTCCCTATACTTTACCTGTAATAGCATTATGTGCTCTGTGCACGTCATATCAATAGCAAAACAATTATTGTTTGATTGTGGAGCCTATGATGTGCCATGCTTAAAGAATGGCATGTGCTACTTAAAAACATGACTATATGGATCCACTTGTAGGCGAGTCCTTTATGCTTTACCTTACCTATGCTTAGTATTCACCCTTGCATATGTCTAGTCAGACGGGTTAGTCTTGTTGAGCCTTATGCTCACGTTTGCAGTTAACAAGTTTTTGCAGATTATATGACTGATGACGGGTTTGATGATGAGGCTGCACCCCCTCCAGGGTTTACAGCCGAGTGGGAACCGTGCATGCCACCGTAAATTGGGTATTGCTAGTGCGAAGTATCAAAGGCATGGATGACTTTGCTTTTGCATAGATAGTGCCGAGAGCGTAGCTTTGATGTATAGTTCTCTTTCCTTTCGTTAGTATTATAAAACTTCTGTTGTTCTTTCAATAAAGACTTGGTATTGTAAATTGTTCTCGCCCTTTTCTTGTATATTGTTGGGTGTCGAATCGCACGACACCACCCAGTGATATCCTTGGAGGTCGGGATTCTGGTCCCCACAGACATGGTATCAGAGCATCATTGGTAACAGTGTACTTGAAAAGAGCATATTTTCAAAAATTAGGATATGAGTGAGGAATTAGTTATATGTCCTTATAAGGAGTATTATTAGTATAAGATATAAAGGTGGTAAACTAACATATATATTATACATTCTGTAACAATGCTCTGACGTTAGGTAAGAGGTAAGGTACGCCACCGTAAGTGGATCAATTGCGGTAAGCTCACCACGCGAGAGGTAGCATGGAAATATTTCCGTGGTTTGGCACGGAAATGTTAATACGAGTCTCTGAAGCTTTCTATGTTTCTGAGAACCTAAGACACGCGGTACCCCAGCGTGCTTCAAAGTTAGTGGGAGCCCCCGTCGGGTGGTGTATAACCCGATAGTCTGCATCTCTAGAACCATTCATGTTCTATGAGAGCATGCGAAACACGTATGCCCGAGCGTGTATAAGCCGGTTCGTGCGGGAGTCTTTGCTGTACAGACGTATTACAGCCATGTACCTCGAGACATGACATCGCTTGAGGGCGACTCACACCAGAGTCGTATGCATTTACTTTCATATATATTATTGTGACTGTCTGTCGTGTTCCCCTGTGCCGCCCTTAAGGTATGAAGGTGTGAAAGGGGATTGTTTGTCTTCTGCAGCATTGACTACGGTAGTGACCCGTGTAGAACATGTTTGAGAGTGAACGATACTAGGGCCACCTATGAACGTATCCGGAAATACCGGTTAGAATTTTCTTTGGTGAGGCACGTAGTACCGTCGGTATCAACTTTGATATTTGACCCTCCCAAAATGACAAAAATGGATGCATTATATTTTGGAAAGTCTTACTATCAAGTGGTGGTAGGTTTGGACTCCGCGAAATGAGTTTTGATTCGACATTGGGATAGCACCAAGATTCTTGATTTTCTGGCCAAAGTTTGCTCAACTTTGCCAGGTTGTAATCTTGGTTAATTAGGAATAAACATAGGGGTATGCTATATGGATGAAAAGATCTCGAAGACCTCTACAACTTTTGTTTTTACCATTAAGGCAGAAAAGCTTGATATTCTGTTGAAATTTGGGATATGCTTAAACTGCTCCAGCTAACCCTACTATCGTAGCAGTATCTGTATTTTTGCAATAACTCACTGTAGAAAAATCTTCTTCCTTATTGTAATATATATATATATATGAAAAGGGTAGAAGCATATATACAGTTTTGTTATTTAAAGTTTCTCTTAATTCTAATTTTAGGCAATTCAAATTTCGAGCTCAAAACAGTGAACTGCAGGGCTGCTGTTGAACAACAGTCAGTTCATCTGTCAAGTTTAGATAGCTCTAGCTTTTGATCCAGAATGGTAACATGGTCATATATATACATTTCTGGAAATCTTAGCAAGTCCTATATCAACTTTATGTTGCACTCATTGCCTGAATATTTGTGTATCTGTGTTTAATTCCTATGGTTGCAAACTTGGTTCTGGCAGATCAGAACTTGAAACAGTTGGCACATAGTTTCGAATTAGCGCACTAAAACTATGTAACAAATGTTTCATGGCCGAAATATTTTACATCTAGATTGTTAACTTGATGTTATACAATGTTTATTTCGTCATTACCTCAATATATTGTCATGATATACCTGTATATATTGTGGACAATCACCACATATACAGGGGAGGTTCTGTCAATATTTCCAGAACATTTGGGTCAACTTTAGACCTGTATAGATCCTATTTCCTATCTCACCTGTAGCATTATGAGTACAACATGGAAAGGTTGTAAAGTGTACTACAACTTTTGTATTCAACCCTTTATCAGATTCTGACGTTTCCTGTATGAAAATTTTGAATTTATACAGGAAGGTCAGCTAGAACAGACTGTGATTACAACTCCAGTTTTAAAATTTTCTTAAACTATTAAGAGTTGAGAATTTCTCATTGTTCTAGTATCTTTTTCACAGATGGCTGATTCTATAGTATACTTACCAAACGGATGGGTGTTCACGAAGTGTACTCTTCTGAAGGGTTTTCCAGATTTGTTGATAGCAATGCTTCAACGGTTCGGGTATCGCGAAATACCGGACTATTGGGGCAAGGAGATCGATGACGGAGGTGTGGCAAGATGCACCATTTATGTCGATGTGCCTGCTGCTCCATTGAATATTGGATGGGCTCCTTTCTCCATCCAAGTGCAAGGGATTCAATTGGAAGACACGTGGTGTTATGCCGCAAATGTTGTCATAATGAGGTTTTGCAAACTTCATTATCGTGCTATGGTGGGCACTCCATTCACGCTCTTTCCGGTCGACGGTAGAGCCGGTGACGA
Source organism: Tuctoria greenei (assembly GCA_036927565.1). NCBI lineage: Eukaryota > Viridiplantae > Streptophyta > Magnoliopsida > Poales > Poaceae > Tuctoria > Tuctoria greenei. The sequence goes on from JAYESD010000010.1 coordinate 57,983,343, forward strand.
GTGGGCAAGTCAGATGGTTGCAGCATATGGGCATACTGAAGAAGTAACCAAGATGATTTTAGCGTCATATGCAGCATCAGCGTGACAAGTGAGCCTTGATCAGCATGCTAGCCTTGGAAAAATGATGAGTGACCTGAAGCAAGCTCTGATTCGAGGGGATCACTTTGAAGGGGCCAATGACTCACTTAGGGTCACAGTTGCTCCCCTAAATCGACGTCTAAACTTAAGGGAGAATCAGTGGCACCAGGCTGTTAAAGCTCAATCGGAGGCTCGTATAAAAACGAAACACGCAGAAAGCGCGTTGGAAGCAAGTCAACTCGAGGTGCAACTGTTGGATGAACAGCTGAGTGAGGTGACTCAAGAAAGGGATAAATCTAGAGGGGAGACTCAGGATTGGAAGGCCAGTTGCAAAAATGCACAGAAAGAACTGGACGACTTGAGAATGTTTCTTCTGCAGGCTGATGTGAAATCTTTAGTTGCCGCGACATCATCAATGGTGGGTGAGGTAGCAACTCTTGCTCCCGCAACCGCACCTGTGGCACCAATTTCGAACGACGAAGAGGAAGAAGAAGATCTCGAGGAACTCGAGTACATCAAGTAGGATGTATTGGAGTGGGATGTGGCAACACTACTGCCATCACGGAGCAACGTATAGTTTAGTAGTTGCTCGTGTTTATTTTGTGGCCATGTTTGTATCATAGTAAGAACAGCAGTGGATATGTCTAAGATGACAAGATGTGTATGACATCTCATGGGGACCAAGTATGGAAGAGATGCACTTCCTTAGTGGGAGTCCATCGTTTTGGAGTACACTACTGTAAACTTGGTCATGAGATAATATATCTGGTATAAAGTTTGTACTTTATCAATATATGTGAATTTTATGCACTTATTCCCTTGTCAATAGTCGTGCTACTGAATAATGAAATGGATAAAGGAAAAGAAAACATGTGCTGACTTTAAGTCATTTGGATGCAGAATGGTGCATACGCGCTAGACACCTGAAATGGGAGGATAAAGTCGCTAGACACCGGCGCTAGACCCAGGAGACAGCTGCGACACCGCAGCAACAAGTTCCTCCACCACCACCTCCTGAACTTCCATGGAGTCTCGCGGAGGTTCACGCCGCAGTGCTTGGCTCGTGCGACGAGCAAACTGAGTTATTGTGGACTTTGGTTCAACATTCATCCCGTCAAGGAGGGCGACCATATGCGGGTCCATGACGGCCTTCTACGAGTTCATACTCGGACTTCATGTCAACACACCCGCCGGTCTTCATGGAGGCCGATGAACCGTTGGAAGCGAACAACTGGCCCTGCTCCATCGAAGGGAAGTTCAGTTTGCTACGAGTGACCGAACATCAGAAGACCCTGTTCGTGACCCAATAATTACAAGGGTCTGCTGGTGCGTGGTGGGCAAATTACCTTGCCGCACGACCATTCGGCTATGTTGCGAGCTGGGAGGAGTTCCGGCAGGCATTTTGTGCCTATTACATACCTCCCGGTGTTATGAGGAGGAAGCTTCAAGAGTTCTTGGAGCTGAAGCAAGGAGGAAGGAGTGCTTACTAGTACTCCAAGGCATTCAACTACTTGGCCCAATATGCTCAGGACCAAGTGAGTACTGAAGATCGGAAGTGGGAGTGCTTCTATTGGGGTTTGAACCCCAAGATGAAGGACAAGCTTGCCTTGTTCAACAGCGGCAGCTTCAACAACATTGTCAATGCCACGATCATGCAGGAGGAGACTACTAGGGAGCTGTTCTCTGACAAGAAGAAAAGGAGTGCTCCGCAAGGAAGCGGAGGGGGTACTCCTCAGAAGTACCGCATGGTGTATCGATCACCATTCGGCTAGAGGTGGCAGCCGCCATCGCGACCACCTATGTTTCATGGTCGCGCATTCAACAACGCCGACTTTCGCCCACAACAGCAACAAGGGATGATTCCGTGTGCACCTCTACCTCCAGCACGTGCACCGGGATTTCGTCCTCCATTCCATGTCGGTGAGACCCTGTACACGTGTTATACGTGTGGACGTATGGGGCACTTCACCAAGGACTGCCCGCAGAGCGAAGGACAGTCATCGTACCAGGGGGCAAACCAGCCTTGCAACCAGCCCAAGAAGCCAGCCACCAGAACCGGCAACGTCCACCACCTCACCATCGAGGATGTTCCGGAAGGCGCACCCGTACTCACGGGTACGTTCTCTCTCATTGGTCATCCCGTATTCATCCTTTGTGACTGCGGTGCTTCCCAAAACATTATTAGCAAGTCTTATGTCATCAATACCAGTTGCCTATCATTTCCACAAAACCCCATATATGATTTGTTCTCCGGGAGGAAAAGTAGTAGCAGATAAGATGGTCCATAGGGTAGCTCTTAATCTGGGTGGGAACATATACCCTATCTCTCTCATTATAACGGAGCATCAAAAGTTAGATGTCATCTTAGGGATGGCATGGTTGCAATACAACTGTGATATTATTGACATTGTTCCTCGGAGGATATATCTAAATTCTCCGGACCACTCTCCCCAAACTCTCACTCTTGAGAGTAATATCCACGTGACTCCAACTACTTATAACATCGAGGCCTGTAAACTCAAAGACATTCCAGTCAGTATCCGGACATTTTTCCCGAAGATCTTCCTAGCATGCCACCAGAAAGAGATGTCGAGTTTAAAATTGAACTTGTATCGGGAACAGTGCCTATCTCAAGAATGCCGTATAAGATGGCACCTAAGGAACTTGCAGAACTGAAAGAGCAGCTGAAGGAACTATTGGACAAGAGTTTCATTCGTCCAAGTTCATCACCTCGGGGATGTTCTGCATTGTTCATGGAAAAGAAGGATAAATTGTTGAGACTTTGTGTGGAATATCGTCCACTCAATGCTGTAATGATCAAGAACAACTATCCACTACCCTATATCAATATTATGTTCAATCAGTTGGTGGGTGCTCGAGTATTTTCGAAAATGGATCTTCGCTCTGGGTATCATCAAATCAAGATTCGACCAGAGGATATACCAAAGACAGCATTCTCGACGAGGTATGGATTGTATGAGTACCTTGTCATGTCCTTCGGGTTAACCAATGCACCGACCCATTTCATGTATCTCATGAATTCGGTGTTCATGCCGGATTTGGACAAGTTTGTCATGGTATTCATCAACGACATCCTTGTGTACTCAAAATCCGAAGAAGAACATGCACAACATTTACACATCATGCTTCTGCAATTGCGGGACCACAAGTTGTACGCTAAGTTGAGCAAATTTCAGTTCTGGATCAACCAAGTGCCATTTTTAGGGCACATCATCTCTACCAAAGGGATTGCAATTGATCCAAGCAAGATTAAGCAAGTACTCAAATGGGAGTCTCCTAAGTCTGTGCATGAAGTTTGAAGTTTCCTTGGTTTAGCAGGATATTACCGGAGGTTCATCCCAAGCTTTTCCAAGATAGCTAAACCAATGACGGAACTTCTAAAGAAAGGAAAGAAATATGCATGGACAAAGGAATGTGAGGAAGGTTTTCAAGCATTAGTAAAATACCTCAGAACAGCGCCAGTATTAGCCCAACCAGACACAACCAGGTCTTTTGATGTTTATTGTGATGCATCTTGGATTGGTTTGGGTTGCGTATTAATGCAAGACAGAAGGGTGATCGCTTATGGATCACGGCAGCTTCAGAACCATGAGCAGCATTATCCGACTCATGATCTTGAGCTCGCTACCGTGGTACTAGCATTAAATATGTGGAGATACTATCTATGGGGCAATCTAGTACATCACTACACCGATCACAAAAGCTTGAAGTACATCTTCACCTAGAAGGATTTGAATATGTGACAGCAAAGATGGTTGGAATTAATCAAAGCCTATGAAATTGAGATCCACTACCATCCCAAAAAGGCAAATGTAGTCGTAGATGCGCTAGGTCGCAAGTCCCATGTCAATAATCTTTCTATCACCTTGATAGAGGAAGAAGAACCGAGTCTCTACTTTGTTCCATATGGGGCGCTCCACAATCTAGATCTCATACCTACCATAAGGGAAGAAATTGTGGAAGCTCAAAAGAAAGAAAAGGGCATATCACATATTCGCCGAAGAATGAAAAAGTGTGAGATGAAGTGTTTCCGATGTGACGATGACAGTACCATCTGGTTCAAAGACCGCATCGTGGTACCCCGCAATGTGGGACTTCGGAAGAAAATTTTGGATGAAGATCATTTATCCAAATATTCTATTCATCCGGGGAGTAACAAATTGTACCAAGACTTGAAGAAGAAATTTTAGTGGTCTCAGATGAAGAGGGAGATAGCAAAGTACGTATCCGAATGTGATACGTGTCGGCGAGTGAAAGCCGACCATCTAAAGGCAGCCGGGCAGCTACAGCCTTTAAGCATACAGGCCTAGAAATGGGAGGACATCATCATGGTTTTCATTGTTGGATTACCTCTCACCCTTCGAAAGCATGACTCGATTTGGGTGATAGTCGACCTACTCACCATGTTGGCTCACATTATTCCAGTCAATGTCAAATATGTGGCACGACAATATACAGAATTGTATATTGCTAGGATCCAATGCCTACATGGAGTACCCCACACTATCATATCAGATCGTGGAACCTTGTTTGTTGCTCGATTTTGGGAGCAGCTCCATGCATTTCTGGGTACCAAGTTGATTCGAAGCTCAGCTTACCATCCACAAACAGATGGTCAAACGAAACGAGTAAACCAAGTGCTAGAGGATATGCTCCGCGCCTGTGCCATTCACCATGGTAAGAATTGGGATGATCATCTACCATTGGTAGAGTTTTCATACAACAATGGTTATCAGACTAGCATCCAAATGACACCATATGAAGCTCTTTATGGCCGGATGTGCCGCACGCCTTTGAACTAGTGTGAATCTGGTGAACGAGTAACATATGGTATAGACTTGGTAAAGGAAGCCGAAGAACGAGTACGAGTTATTCAAGCCAACCTCAAGGCTGCTCAGTCTTGCCAGAAAAGCTATGCGGACAAACGATGTCGACCCCTTCACTTTGACATCGGGGATCACGTTTACCTTCGTGTATCCCCAATGAAAGGGATTCATCGCTTCTGAGTAAAAGGGAAGCTAGCTCCACATTTCATCGGACCATTCACAATAAGTGAGCAATGCGGACCTGTAGCCAATCGACTAGAGCTGCCAACATCACTTTCGGGGGTCCACAATGTGTTTCACATTTCACAGTTGAGAAAATGCCTCAAGGCCCCAGCGGAAGTCCGTATGGAGGATTTGGAAGCTCTCCAACCAGATCTTATATACTCGGAGCATCCAACTCAGATAGTTGATGAGAAAACTCGTACCAAGAGAAACCGCACCTTGCATTTCTACAAGGTCTTGTGGGGAAACCACACCGCTGATGAAGCAATGTGGGAAAGCGAGGAATATCTTAGAACCAACTATCTGGACTTGTTAACATCATATGTTCATTAGATCTTTTCCTTTTATCCTTCCTTTTGTTATCTCGGGACGAGATTCTTTTGACGGGGGAGAATTGTAAAATCCCACATTTTCCTTCATATGAGGTCCAATTGTAAGTTGGTTAACAACCCTAATGGAGACCAATTATAGCTATGCTTATGAGCTTGATTTCGTCAAATCTTTTCTTCCACTCATGCTTAAATTTTATTACATGAGGATTGGACTTCACCAATAATCTTAGATAAACTCTATTGACCTCTCTTCAAATTTTTGAATTATTTGAATGGAGAATGCTAGGTCAAATTAATATGCAGTACCAAATATATATTCAAATTAATTACAAATTGAATATGCTACTGTACATTTGGCCCTGTCACAAATATTCAAATCTGAGGCCATAAATTTTTCTATGGCTTCCTAAAATTCCAAATATACTTCCTGCAAAGTTTCATAAATTTTGGACTCCATTTGCTATTTCATTTGAGACGCTTAGCAAATTCAAACCATTTTTGGAATTCAAATTTCGAATTCTGTTCAACTTCTTTGAACATCAAGGTTTAAATACACCATCTTGGTCAGCATAACTTGCTTGACTTATTCTCAAAGTTTCAAAATTTTTGGAACTCAATTTCTATTTAATTCGGTGACACAATTGAATTTCATCCAATTTCAAATTCAAATTTGAAATTCAATTGAACCTTGCTCCAATTGCAGAATCAAATTCCAGATATTTATTTGAGCCTCCCCACAAAAATCTAGAATTTTTGGATCAAGTTTGGTAGGAGAATTGATGTTGCAGAGAAGAGCATGGATAAGAGTAGTGGGACCCACCAGTAAGTGAGACAATCTCAGTGCTGCTCTGCACACCGTTTTTCCGGCGCTGCCCTGCTCGACACCGCACTGCATGCAAACCACCACCGAGCTGCTTGTCTGCCTGCTTCATGGCGTGCCTTACACTCCTCCCCGAGCCATATATCCACTCCCCCGGTCGAAGTGGACACAACCCACGCGCTCTCCTCTGTTTTTCCCCTTCCGCCACTGCACTGCATCACCACCGCAGTTCTTGACATGCCGGCCAAATGACGCAAGGATTCACGGTGCTCCCAACAGCAAAAGGTGGCTTAACTAGTTGCTCTTCCTTCTCATCCAGTCCTTTGCTTGATTCCCTGCTTACATGTGTGGTATTTCGAAGTTTCCTTGGAGCTCGCGGGTGAAGCCGCTAGAGAACCTTCTGTTCCATGAGGACAGGCCACTACAAGAACGTTTCCATCTCCTTCCTTGAAGCAATAAGGCGTGCAAAGGTACCTAGATGCTTCTTGTGAAGTTTCAGCCACTATCGTGCTTCCTAGCTTCCTTATATCGAGTTTCCCCGAAAACAGTTCATAGCGAGGTCACTAGATCACCGGTTTAATTCTGTTTCTACGTGCAATAATTTGTCAATCCAATAAGGTATTATCTCCTAGATCTCCCGGCGCATCACCTCACCAAAAACGAAGGAAGTCATCGAGAGACGGGGTCGAATTTTGAGTTTTCATGGCCGCCTACGAAAACCCATCGGCACACCATCAAACTCAGCTTTGCCGGCGATGTCATTCCGTTCTAACCCCCAAATCATCATCTTGGTGCTCCCAGGAACATTCCGGACTTTTTCCCGAGCCTATTACGCCATTTCCAAGTATTTTCAACGAACGCCGAAACCCTAGCTCCGCCGTCACTGTCGCACCGCCGTCTCCGGCCATCGCCGACTCGGTTGGACCCCACCATCGGCTTGCGCAGTCAATTTTATGGTTGAGCTGTCAAGGCGAGGCCAGAAGGAGGTTGACGCAACTAGGTCCGGCGAAGCGCCGCCGCGGTTCCGGCGAGGAACGCCACCGCGTCGGGAGGTAGACGAAGGTTGTGGGTCCCACCTATCAACGACGTCCCTCTCGCGCGAGATCAGCTGTGAACGCGGATCCGGTGCGGCTGCGTGGGCTTAACCCCGTGGCCCCCGGTGTGGCTCAGTTCTGATTGGGATGATTCAAATGAAGTGGCACCAGCCCCTTTACTTGAAATTTCCAATAAGAAAAATAAATCCGGATTTCAATCCAAACTTGGAAAATCCATAACTTCCAGTAAAATTATCCAAAAATTTCCAAATAAATTTTGTTAGAATCAGCATGAAGAATACATTCCAGTGGTGCACTTGGATTTGTATGAAAAGCCATAGAAATTTCTCCATAATTCAGATAAATTTTTTTTAAAAGAATTCATTCCTACAGTTCTGCTAATTGGAAAATTCCCAATTTTGGTCAGAACCCTATTATTAATACAATTGATATCCAGTAAAAATTTCAAGTTCATTGGACTTCAATTACTGGGATGATAAATATTCCAAATCTCTATGTAGTTATAAATTGAGAAAAATGGAAAATCCATTTCAGAAATTTTCCTAAACTTGAAAAATCAGTTTCTCACTGTAGGAAGCTTAGAAAATAGTGAAACAAATTTTCCTAGAACCAGTGAGACCCCCTCTACATGATACAACCCCTGGTAGCCATGATAGGTCTCCAAAATTTCAACCAAAAATTTGGAGAAGGTTATTGCTTACCATAATTTTGAAGAACAACAAACTTCCTTGATCATCTCCTGTTCTTTGCAAGAGTCTTCTCTATAGTCACTTGTATCTAACATAATGGTCCCAAAGCCAATTAAGATAATTATCTTATTTTCATCCTAGGATATTCACATCACCTCAAGCATAGTAATTATTTTCAAATTCATTCATACCTAGTATATGCATATCGTGTAGTAGCTGAAATCGAGGAGCAGCTGGAAGCTTTGGAAGTCCAGCTGCCAGAAACTAACATAGGCTCAGACTCACATTCAGGCAAGCACCAATTTGCATTTAAGTTCCTTACAGTGTTTTTGCAATTTTTATTTCACCTTACGTCTTCAGATGATTGTGCATTACGTTTAAGGTGTTTGACATCCACTTGCATGGCCCACAAATCCTATTGAGTCTTGGGTAGGTCTATGGCCCGTTGAGTAGGTATTGCTATGCTTATGCTCATAGGAATGCGGTAGAAGTAGAGTAGTTGGAATCTACTCAGAGATAGGGATTTTATCACGCAGGAGGATCTGGAATCAGAAAATGGTTTATGAATATGAAATTGAGACCGAGCAGTGTGTAGGATGCAGCGAGACGTGGTCTCATGTGTGTAGCCCTGCTTGTGTCAATTGAGGACCATTTTGTGTGCAGACCTGCTGGACAAGCTTGAATTGTACCGGCGACATACTGGAGAAATGGGCTCCAGTAAACCAATGTAGCTTGATACTAGTTTGTCGAGGCATTCTGTTCTGTTTTATAGGCGTGGGTTAAGGGCGGCGAGGTGTAAATCAGCTGGTGGGCACATCAGAGTACGCCCCATGCAGTGACCTCCTGCTCATGACGGATTGACCGGTTCGACATTCGATTGTCTAGTGAAATGTGGCCATATACGACTAGTACTGAATTGTTTCGTAGGTACTGCTGTAAGTACCCACTGACATTTCTGAAAGTGCGTATGTGTCGTGTTGTTCCGGGTGTATCATGATTGCAATCACTGTCCCTTGCAGTAATAGAGTACCACTTGTCCACTGTGCCGTGACGTAGTAAATAACTGAAGAAGTCAGGAGAATATGATATATTGGATTACAATTTGCTGTGACAAACTTGTTTGGCTTAGAGATAGTACAATTAAAAGTTTACAGTTTCCCCATACTTTACCTGTAATAGCATTATGTGTTTTGTGCACGTCATATCATCGGCAAAATGTTTCTTGTTTGATTGTGGAGCCTATGATGTGACGTGCCTGAGTAATATCATGTGCTACTTAAAAACATGACTATAAGGATCCACTTGTAGGGGAGTCCTTTATGCTTTACCTTACCTATGCTTAGTATTCACCCTTGCATATGTCTACTGAGACGGGTTAATCTTGTTGAGCCTTATGCTCACGTTTGCAGTTAACAAGTTTTTGCAGATTATACGACTGATGACGGGTTTGATAATGAGGCCGCACCCCCTCCAAGGTTTACAGCCGAGTGGGAACCCTGCACAACGCCGTAAATTGGGAGTTGCTAGTGCGATGTATCCAGGGCATGGATGACTTTGCTTTTGCATAGCTAGTGCCGAGAGCGTAGCTTTGATGTATAGTTCTCTTTCCTTTTGTTAGTATTATAAAACTTTCGCTGTGCTTTTCAATAAAGACTTGGTATTGTAAATTGTTCTTGCCCTTTTCTTGTATACTGTTGGGTGTCGCATCGCACGACACCACCCAATGAGATCCTTAGAGGTTGGGATTCCGGTCCCCATACTGTCTGCGTATAGAAGAGTCCTAAGCAGTTATGGAAAGTTTTGATTCGTGATTTGAGTAGGATTAGAGTCCTAGTTGAGATTGGGTTGGCCTAAGGGCTGGTTATATAAACAAGGGAGGCCAGAGCTCATGGTAGACAACTTTGGTGATGTTCCTCTTGTGTTCTATTGAATAAAATTCGTAGTTGAAAGGAACTTTTGTGCCTTGTTCGTCCAACTTGTTCCAGACAAGTTTTTCTCGTCGAGTTTTCTGCACAACACTACCTTTCTTCGGTAGTTTTATCATAACTCGAGTTTTACAAATCCAATTGACGTGATTCTTTTTCTGTTGTCTTCACAACTTTATTATCTATCATATGTAAAAATTTCACGGTCATTGGTTTTCTGGTTTTCGATCTACACGAGTTTCTTTGCAGCAATCCAGAACTATTTTTCTCGGGTAGGACAAATTGATCTTTGTTCGATCTTTCAATCGTAACTTGAGTTTCTCTCAACAGAATTGAGTGATTCTGGTTGTGTCGTCTTCCTAACTTGATTCTCTCTAATTTATATCACTTTTGTCACAGTGAAAAACGTTTAGATTAGTCTTAGACACGATTTCTTTAACAGATCGTTTTTCCGCCGAAGGGGTTTTCATTGCTTCCGCTGAAAAAGTTTTAAATCTACCATTCACCCCCCTCTGGTATCTTTTCACGTGCTCTTCAATCCTACAATTGGTATCAGAGACACGGTGATCTATTCTTTGTGATTTGCACATGTTTTGACTAACCATCATGGAGAAATATTCCGCCAAACTTTGTGTGTTCAGTGGTATTGATTTTTGGGTTTGGAAAGCACGTATGGAAGCATTCATCCAGGCTCAAGACTTCGCAATATGGGAGAAGGTATACAAGCCTTACGAAGTGCCGTCAAATGATCTAGTTACCGCTACAAACCTGAGAGATGTCGACAACAACAACAAGGCTTGGAACTTGATCATACAAGGATTAACTCAAAGCGACTTCGACCGTGTTGCACACCTTCGATCTGCATACGATGTGTGGAAAGCACTTTGTGACTACCACAAAGGATCCAACACGATCAAGGAGGTAAGGCAAGACATGTTCAAGAAAGAATACATGCGCTTCGAGATGCAACCTGGTGAGTCTATTGATGACCTTTTTGCCTGATTTAATAAAACTCCCAGCAACTTGCGTAGTGTGAATGTTAATTTTTCAGATGCTGAAAATGCTAGGCAATTGTTAAGTGCATTAGATCTGTCAATTTGGGAGATTAAAGTCACATCTATTCCTAAATATACTGTCATGAGTACACTTACTTTATATGTGCTATATTCCAAGTTAAAAACTCATGAAATTGACATAATATCACGTAAGGACCCCAACAAGTATATTGCTTTTGTTTCTCAACGTGACATGCCTAGCTTTGGTCAATCATCATCTTGTGGTACACTTGCTTTGTTGTCCTCTCTAACTCTTGAACAGATTGAGGAATTTCCAGAGGAGGAGCTAGTACTTCTCTCTACTAGGTTCTCAAAAGCATTGCAAAATGTTAGAACTAGAAGGAGAGGAAGCTTCAGACCCCAACGATGTTTCGAATGTGGTAAGACAGGACATTTTCGTTCAGATTGACCTAACCTTTCAGGTCCTACTTCCCGGGATGAAAAGCAAACAAGGACGAAGCACTCCTCTGCAAACGATAAGAAGAAAAAGAAGGGTTTTACATGACGTCAATTGGTGAGCAGTTTTATCTCCGCACTTCAAGAACATGGCTCAAGCTATGTGGACATTGGAAGTGACGAAGATGAAGATGATTAGGCAAACTTGTGCTTCATGGCGGGCAAATCAAGATCCAGTATGGAGGATGTAGAACACAACAGCGACAATGAAGAGGTATGTCCTACTTGCGATGAAATGTGTGATGCTATTTCTCATGCCACTATTATAGTTAAGAAAAGGGACAAAAATCTTAGGATAGTGCTGCTAAAATTGAATCACTAAAATCTGAAATCAACCGTTTAAAAACTTTGATTCCTAGTAATGATGCATGTCCCTCATGTGATTTAATATATGAACAATTGTCCTCATTAAGAAGTGCGCACACCTCCACACCTGATAAACTTGTGTTAGAAATTGAAAAGAATAGGGAGCTTGCTGCACTTAATGATAAAAGCTTGAAAGATGCTAGCTGTTCTACATTTGATTTGCATTGTTCTAATTGTGATGATCTTGATAAGAAACTACAAGATGCTATGAATGGAATTTCTATATTAAATAATGCTTTACGTTCTCATGAAGTTAAATTTTGTTCCTATTGCAAATTAAAAGGAAAAACTTCATGTGAAAATTGCCTTGATCTGTCCAATAAACTTGATAACATGCATAGGACATTAGATCGGTTTTGTAATGGGAATAGAACCTAAACTTGCTGTTGAATTTTTCCAAGTCTTGCAATGATAAAATTGGTTTAGATTTTGATTCTCATGCTCATGCTAAGGAACATCCACCTAAAATTGTAAAGTCATTAGGAAGTGGTTTGATTCAAATAGTTCCTAAACAAAAAGAAGTGGTTTTCAAATCTTCAGGAGTGTTGTCTCATTCGGTTTCAAATAAACATGTTGCTTGCTCATCTAGACATGAACACAAAGTTAAATTTCATTGTACCTACTGTGGTTGAGATGGTCATGTCATAGATTTTTGTTATAGACTAGCTAAACAATAGAAAAAGGAAAGAATCATTGCTAGATCTCATAACTTTCATGCAAAATTTGTTGCACTTGCTATATCGAATGATAGGAACATGCAATCTACTGTTATGAGTAAAAAACATGCAAAGATTGCTCCAAAACCTACCGTTTTTGTGCTACACATGTAACATCTCATAGGACAGTAGTTGGGTACAAAAATCCTCAAGCTTTGGCTCATAAACCTGCTGTTTTATCTCAGCTTTTGCGTGTTATTCCTGCTGGACGTCGTGTGACTCGGTATTGGATTCCTAAATGCCTTTTGACTAACCCCAATATTGAGTCATCGACATATTGTGCTTTTATGTAGGTTACACGCTTGAGGAAGGAAAACATTCGGATTGTGGATTCAAGTTGCTGAAGCCACATGACCAGTAACAAAGAATGGTTATCCTCCCTCTCTTTTGTGTCGCGTGTAGAGAATGTTACTTTTGCCGATAATTTTTCAACACCTATAATTGCTAAGGGTTCAGTTAGAGTAAACAATCACTACACATTGAAGGATGTGGAACTTGTTAAAAATTTGAAATACAACTCCTTTTCTATTTCACAACTGCTAGATGAAAATCTGGAAATAATTTTCACTTAAAATTGCTGCAAAGTTGTAAATTCAAATAGTGAGCTTATTTTTAACATGTCTCGATTTGGAAGAGTTTTTAAAGCTGATTTTGATATGTCTTCCTCTAAGGATAGGTGTCTAGTTGCTAATGATTCAAAGGACTTATATTTTTGGCATCGTATACTTGGTCATGTAGGCTTTGATCATCTAACGCATGTTAGTGCTCTTGATCACATACGTGGGCTGCCTAAGCTTAAAGGGGACAAAGAAATTGTATGCTCTTCTTGTAGACATGCTAACATGGTTGCAGGTTTACATACTCCTCTCACAATGATCATGATAACTGAACCGGGCCAACTTTTGCACCTTGACACCGTAGGACCTTCACGCGTTCAATCCTTCAAAGGTAAATGGTATGTTCTTGTGATTGTTGATGATCATTCTAGATACTCTTGGGTTTACTTTATGGCATCTAAAAATTAAGCTTTTAGTCACTTTAGAACTTTATTTCTTAGATTATCAATTGATCACTCAGGATCTTTAAAAGCGATTAGAAGTGATAACGAAACTGAATTTAAAAACCAATCTTTTGATCACTTTTGTGCTGAAAATGGAATAGATCATCAATTTTCTTCACCATATGTACCTCAACAAAATGGTTTTGTAGAAAGAAAGAACAAAACCTTAGTTGAGATGGCTAGGACTATGCTTGATGAATATCAAACTCCTAGGAAATTTTGGGCTGATGCGATTGCAACTTCTTGTTATGTCTCAAATTGTGTTTTCTTGCACGCTAAGCTAGGTAAAACACCATATGAGCTCCGGTTTGGACATAGGCCTAGTGTTACACACTTTCAGGTCTTTGGTTGCAAATGCTTTGTTAAGAAACATGGTAATCTTGATAAATTTGAACCTAGATCTGTTGATGGCATGTTTCTGGGTTATCCATCTCATACTAGAGGCTACCGTGTGCTTTTACTTGACACTAAAAAAATTGTGGAGACTTGTGAGGTGTATTTTGATGCAGCTAGCCCAGGTACTAGCTAAAAAATTGTAGGTTTAGATCCATATCCGCAAGGGGAGAGCATTTTCATTGAAGATGAGGAAGAGGTGGAGTTGCTGCCCGAAAATTCAGCAGCTAATGACATTGTTCCAGCTCCTGATTTTGATTCACAACCAGCACCGACGACCACCATTTCTGGTCCAGATCCTCCTCAAGTCACAAGCTCATTGATTTGTGATGAACATGAAGAAGAAGAAGCTTGTGAAGTGTCCACTCCCCTCCGGGTTCTCAAAAGTCATCCTCCACAACAAATTATCAAAAGCTTGCACGAATGAGTCACACGGTCCAGGTTTTGCGATCCCAACTCTCATGCTCATTCTGCTTTTGTTTCTTCTTTTGAACCCAAAGATATATCACACGCACTCACTAATGAATCTTGGATTATTGCCATGCAAGAAGAGCTAGAAAATTTTGAAAGAAATAATGTTTGGAAACTGGTACCTCCACCTCAAGGTCACACTTTAATTGGAACTAAATGGGTGTTTAAAAATAAACAAAGTGAGCATGGGGTTGTGGTTATGAATAAGGCTAGGTTGGTTGCTCAAGGTTTCACTCAAGTTGAAGGTCTAGATTTCGATGAAACTTTTGCTCCTGTTGCTAGATTAGAAGCCATAAGAATTTTGTTAGCTTTTGCTGTATCTAAAGGTTTTAAACTTTATCAAATGGATGTTAAAAGTGCTTTTCTTAATGGCTACATAGATGAGGAGGTTTATGTCAAACAATCACCGGGTTTTGAAAATTTAGATTTTCCTAGTCATGTTTACAAACTGTCCAAAGCCTTGTACGGTCTAAAACAAGCCCCTAGAGCATGGTATGATAGGTTAAAAACATTCTTAATTGAAAAGGGGTTTACCATGGGCAAGGTTGATAAAACTCCTTTTGTGCTTAAGCATGGCAATGACACATTATTCGTTCAAGTGTATGTGGATGGTATTATCTTTGGTTGTGCTTCTCATGATCTTGTGTCCAAGTATTCTACTATGATGAGTTCAGAATTTGAGATGAGAATGATGGGAGATCTCACATACTTTTTGGGGCTGCAAATCAAACAAACCAATGAGGGTACCTTTGTGCATCAAATGAAGTATACAAAATACCTCCTAAGGCGCTTCAATATGGACAAAAGCGAGCCTCTTCGGACACCAATGGGAACAGCAACAACACTTGAACTAGATGAGGATGGTGAACCTGTGGATCAAAAAGAATATAGAGGCATGATCAGATGACTTTTGTACGGCATCAAGACCGGACATACAATTCAGCATATGTCTTTGTGCACGGTTTCAAGCCTCCCCACGTTCTTCACATCAACAAGCCGTCAAAAGGATTCTCAGGTACTTACATGGAACTCAAGAATTTGACATTTTCTTCCTTCTTCCTCATCTGTTACTTTGAAAGCTTTTTCGGATGCTAATTTTTGGGGTTGTAGGATTGATAGGAAAAGTATTTCCGATGCTTGTCATTTTCATGGTAATTCACATGTTGCTTGGTCCTCTAGAAAACAAAACTCAGTTGCACAATCCATGGTTGAATCTGAATATGTAGCTGCTACTAGTGCTTGCTCACAAATTCTTTGGATTGTTCAAACACTTAAGGACTATGGGGTTGATCTACATAGTGTTTCACTGTTTTGTGATAACACTATTGCCATTTGCATTGCTAAAAACCCCGTGCAACATTCTAGAACTAAGCACATTGACATTAGGTATCACTTTCTCCGTGATAATGTTGAAAAAGGAAACATTGTGCTTCACCATGTAGATACCGGTCAACAATTGGCTGACATTTTTACAAAACCTTTGGATTTCACTCGTTTTGGTTTCATTCATAGTGAAATAGGGGTTATGCATCCTCATGGCTTAAATTGAGGGGGAGTTTTGAAACTTAGGAAGTCTATGTGTGAATTTGAACTTAAAATAATATGAGCATAGTATTTCATACATATATGACTTTGTGATTCCTTTTACATGCTGAAAGTTCTTACTACATTACTCGTGTTATACATTTTGTAGTTTTTGCCATGTCTAGTAATTGGAATAATTACTTACAATAAATCTGGTCATGGTCGAACTTTCTTGCTGTTTGGAACTTGTTGCCTACTCACAAATGCTTTCAATCGTAAAGAATTAATCAACTAATCAACTCACATGTCGAGTTTTTATGAACAAATATAAATTGAGAATAGATCAAGAGAATATGCATGCATCACACTTCTTCTTTTGAGATGGCTTATCATTGCACTTAGATATGAACTTGGAAGAAGTCGTGTATGACTAAAACCATGTCCTTAAGCTTCTGATTGTCAAATGACATAGGCTTGGCTTGGTTGGTTAGAATAAGGCAGATGCGCATATAATCTCTTGCAAATATCATATGATCTAAATTTGTGCTTTGAAAAATAATAAAATGCAGCAAGAGGTGTCATGCTTTCAGGTTTTAAAATAGTTAAGTTTGTGAGATCATGACTTGCTAAATTGGAAATTACATTTGATCTCTAGCATGGCTTACACTACTTTATGTATTTCATTGATGTGATAGTGTAAGTTACTTGATAATATGACTTAGATGAGCTTTGTTTTATATGTATATGCTATAATATGCTCATAACAATTAAAATTTGTCTTATAAACCTTGCTGAATACATTGTCAAAGGGGGAAAGATAATATGTGAATTTTTAAAGATAAGTATGCAAGGGGGGAGATTTATTACACACTGCACATATTCACAATTGTTTTTGGCACAATTCTTCTCAGGGGAGAATTTCTTTTTCTCATTTTATTTCTATTTTACAAAAGGGGGATAAATTGTTCTCAAAACTTTTCATGCCAATGTTCGGATTTTAAATGGTGTTGCCATTGCATTCATCAAGGGGGAGATTGTGAGACCTATGTGTGCTGAATACATTGGCTTTGACAATAAAAGTTTTGAATGATGCCATAACACCTTTTTAGCAAGGTCCGACTCTAGCTCTGAGCTTTTGCAAGGTCCGACAATAGATCTTACTTTCTTTGTCTAGTCCGACATGTTTTTGAGTAGCTCCGGTGAGCTTTGTCTTTAGCTTTGTCATGTCTTTGATAGCTCCAGCATTTCGTTGTTGAGCTCCGATATGATTTGATAGGTCCGACTTATGTTGGTTAGCTCCGACATGTTTTTCTAGCTCCAGCTTTTGGGTTGACTAGTTCCGACTAGCTTTGGCAAGCTCCGACGCGAGGTTGTACTAGCTTTGGTAAGCTCCAACGCTAGGTTGTACTAGCTTTGGTAAGCTCCAGCTTAAGCTCCGGTTAGCTTTGGCAAGGTCCGGTGCTTGATTGCAGTGTTTATGCTTTTATCCTGCAATGTTTCGAACTTGCTTTACACTTATGGAAAGGTTCCTTAGTATTCTTCTACTAAGTTTTTGATGTGTTTTGGTGGTTAAGACTGATATTGTTTTGATATGCTTTGCAATATACTTATGTGAGGTGTCACGTAGTGTTGTGTTCGGAACTAACTTGAGTCAAGTCGCGGACTTGGGCTCATACAGATTGGTTGTTTGTTCATGTGCAGGCGTTGCTTGAGTTCAAGACATGGCTGGTGACGGGATCCACTGAACTAGTCTTAGGGAGAAGATGAGGTTCAACAACCAAGTTTGGGAGGAATTGTGGTTGAGTTGGTCGGGAGGTCGCGCAACATGTTTGAATCAAGAACAATGCATATGAAGGTATCATGGACGTCATTGGAAGATGTTTGCACGTATGCAAGGAGTGCATGGACATGGCTACATAGTTCCGAGGCGTGATGAAGAGATGTGGATGTAAAGAATTGGTCGGAAAGGTCCAACCGACTAGGTTATGGACTCAAGCTGCGGCTGAGTCATGTTTGACTCAAATATGGAAAGATTTGAGTTGGTTATGATAGGATTTCGTGTGGGTCACGAATTTGAGTTGTTTTAGGAATGTGGGATATGTTTCTAAAGTGTTTGGAAGTCTTAAGATTGCTTCTATCTGCGTATAGAAGAGTCCTAAGCAGTTATGGAAAGTTTCGATTCGTGATTTGAGTAGGATTAGAGTCCTAGTTGATATTGGGTTGGCCTAAGGGCTGGTTATATAAGCAAGGGAGGCCAGAGCTCATGGTATACAACTTTGAGGCTGTTCCACTTGTGTTCAATTGAATAAACTTCGTAGTTGAAAGGAACTTTTGTGCCTTTTTCGTCCTACTTGCTCCAGACATGTTTTTCTCGTCGAGTTTTCTGCACAGCACTACCTTTCTTCAGTAGTTTTATCATAACTCGAGTTTTACAAATCCAATTTACGTGATTATTTTTGTTTTGTCTTCTAAACTTGATTATCTATCATCTGTAAAAATTTCACGGTCATTGGTTTTCTGGTTTTGGATCTACACGAGTTTCTTTGCAGCGTTCTAGAACTGTTTTTCTCGGGTAGGACAGATTGACCTTTGTTCGATCTTTCAATCGTAACATGAGTTTCTCTCGATGGAATTGAGTGATTCTTGTTGTGTCGTCTTCAGGACTTGATTCTCTCTGATTTATATCACTTTGTCATGGTGAAACACGTTTAGATTAGTCTCGCATATGATTTCTTTAACAGATCGTTTTTCTGCCGAAGGGGTTGTCATTGCTTCTGCTGAAAAAGTTTTAAATCTAGCATTCACCCCCTCTGGTAGCTTTTCACGTGCTCTTCGATCCTACAATATATGATAGAGTATTGCTCACCATTAGTGCGCCAAGTGATTCACAATTCTCCTTGCTTATGATAGTAGACTGTGGTGTAGAATTGCACAATCACTTCAGTGTTCCAATCATATCTGAATGCCATGAGATCCCTGAGTCCATGGCGTTCTATGGCCTCAATCACTACATTGAATGCATCATTGTTCTTCTCTGCCATGTAATCCCAATCAATCCATTGAGCATCGGTAACTAGAGTTTGCTTGGTCATATAGACTATACGACAGTAATCACAATGAAAGTCACATCAAAAGCGAGGATCAGCGGTGTGCTTCTCATAGCTATAGCATTCTTCCATTCTCAATATTTTTGCCTTCTTTGCCCCATTACCTCTGAATAAGTTGGCTTCAACAGTGGCTTGTCGATTTGGATTCCTAGTAGATGAGGACATCCTCAAAGGGCCAATGGGTCGTGAGGACCCCTTTTTCCCTTTTATTTTATAGTGACCCCACCTTTTGCTTGCAGGCTTCTTCACATTCGGTTTTCTCTTCTATGGTGGTTCATCTGCCGGTGCTTTGCCTTTGTCCTTTGCCCCTCTAGCTGCTTGAGTTCTTGTTTTCTCACCCACGGTCACAAGCCTCTTCTTCCTTGGGGCTAGCTCGGTTGCAGCTGAGTTATGATCTCCTTGTTGTCCTTTCTTGGCCTTCCTTGCCTCAATCCTCGACTCAAGGAGAGCTATATCAAGCTATCGCTCCTCACGAGCACAGTGATAGGTTTCTTGCCTCGCTGCCTCATGCACGGGATAGGATAGAGGCGAGTCATCAGGGTTCGACATAATCCCTGAGAAGAGATAAACAAGAGAGTACATGAACTCTAGACTTGTCTGCCCATGGAATGGACTAGTCCGTACGAGTCGGATGTACATAGCAAGAACCCTAATCTTGAGGATTCTTACAAAAACTATGGATTCAGGCACAATATTCCAACGATAGAATCACAATGACATATAGATCAACTTTTGTGAAGAGGTTTCTATCAAAAGACCTCAATGATTTGAGTTTTGATGGATTTAGGGTTATGTCAAGCATACCTCTTCAAATCTTCAAATCAATGAAATGTGGATGAAGAATCGGTCTAGGATGCTTGGGGAAGCGTTCCCACACTCCTAGGGAATTCAAACCATGGATTGGAATTGATTTTTGGTGGATGGAATCGAAAATCGCCGATTTGGGGGTGCGGTTTTTGTGTTTGAGAAGAGAGAGTATGAGTGGAAGAGGGAAGAGTCGGGGAGCCCCATGGGGAGGTTAAGTCTCGAGGGGCCGGACTAGTCCGGTTCAATACCCGGACTTGTCCGACCGATGGACCCCCCTCGGACAGTCCGGTGTGTCGGACTTGTTCGGCCAGGGACGAACTAGTCTGACCCAAAGGCTGAAAACACATATAGATTTGATCCTTTTGGACTAGTTTTCACAAAATATCTTTGCAAACATGGTCAGTAAGCAATAAACAACCAAACTATGACCATAATTCACAAAGATTCAATAATTTCAAATAGTTTTGTAGAAAAGTGAGGGGGATGAGTTATTTAGAAGCATGCATGAATTTTGAGTCAAATACAAGAAACGAACAGGTGTGCATGATTCAAGCCACATTTGGAGAATTTAAGATATTGAGCTCACTCCTAAGTTTACAAAATCTTTTCTCATCTATGGGCTTGGTGAAAATATTAGCCAATTGGTGTTCGTTTCTCACATGGGAAATCACTATGTCTTATTTGATGGAGTGATCTCACAAGAAATGATGGCGGATATCAATGTGCTTGGTCCTTGAGTGTTCAACTGGATTGTGGGCTATTTTTATGGCACTCTCATTATTGCATAGGAGAGTAATATGGCACAAGTTTACTCCATAGTCTCTGAGAGTTTGCCGCATCCAAAGAAGTTGTGCACAACAACTTCCGGCTACAACATACTCCGCTTCGGCTGTGGAGAGAGCAATGCAATTTTGTTTCTTTGAGGAACAAGAAACTGGGGACCTACCCATGAATTAGCAAGTATTGGAGGTACTCTTTCTATCACCTTTACACCCTGCATAATACGTATCAGAATATCCAATGACATTAAACTTGGAGCCCTTGGGGTACCAAAGTCCTAGACTAGGTATGTGAACCAAATATCTAAGAATTATCTTTATGGCGGTCAAATGACACACCTTGGGAGCAGCTTGGAATCGAGCACACATACATACACTTAGCATTATGTCGGGCCTAGATGCACATAAGTAAAGAAATGAACCAATCATGGAATGATATACCTTTTAGTCCACACTTGGACCATCTTCATTAAGGTCGAGGTGCCCATTGGTTCCTGTTGGAGTCTTTATGGGTTTGTCTTTGTCCATGTTAAACTTATTGAGTGTGTCTTGCATGTACTTCGTTTGACTTATGAACGTGCCTTCCTTGAGGTGCTTTACTTGAAATCCTAGGAAGAACTTCAACTCTCCTATCATGGACATCTCAAACCTTTCGGTCATAGTCTTTGAAAACTCATGACAAAAAGTTTTGTTACTAGAACCAAATATACTGTCATCGACATATATTTGGCAAGCAAACAAATAATCATTGGAATGCTTGGTGAATAGAGTATAGTCGACCTTCCCAATTCTAAAACCATTTTGAATTAGAAAGTCTCTAAGGCACTCATACCAAGTTGTAGGAGGTTGCTTGAGGTCGTAGAGAGCCTTACGCAATTTGTAGACATGGTTTGGGAAGTCTTGATCTTTAAATCCCGTGGGTTGCTCCACATACACCTGTTCTTTGATTGGACCATTGAGAAATGCACTCTTGATGTCCGTTTGGTATAGCTTAAAATCTTGGTGAGTAGCAAAGGCATGTAATATGCAATTTGATCCAAGCCTAGCTACGGGAGCAAAGGTTTCATCAAAATCCAAACCTTCGATTTGTGATTACCCATTAGCCACAAGTCGTGCTTTGTTCCTTGTAACCACCCCGTGCTAATCTTGTTTGTTGCGGAACACCCATTTGGTGCCCACAAAATTTGTATTTGGCCTCTTTACGAACTCCCATACTTGATTTCTTTCCAAATTGTTGAGATCTCCTAGCATGGCCATCACTCAATCCAGATCTCATAGTGCTTCTTCAACATTGTGAGGCTCCAAAAAACAAACAAAAGAGTAATGTTCACAAAAATTTGCAACACGAGATTGAGTAGTTACCCCTTGGAGATCTCTCCAAGGATGTTGTCTACAGGGTGGTCCCGTTGAATGCTTTGATGTACTCTTGGGTGTGGTGCTTGAGTTCTTGGAACTTCATCACCTTCTTTCTCACTTTCTTCATCTCCCCTTTGATTGATGCCTTCGTTTTCATCTTGTTGAAGCGCATCTTGAGGATATTGAGCTAGATCCTTTGAGGAAGAGTTTGCTTGATGTGTGGAATGGTCACTTTAGTCTTGAGGTTGTTCTTGTGGTCGAATGTCACTAAGTGCCGTCCTTCCTATCACCACTTGTGGAGCTTCTTCTTGATCTAGCACATGGCGATCAACTTGCTCCACTTGGGAGCCATTAGTCTCATCGAACACTACGTCACGTGCTACTTTAGAAATTCCCGCAGGATTTGTTAAAGACACGATAGGTGTAAGTGCTTGAGTCATAATCGGGCAAGAAACCCTCACCAGACTTTGAAGCGAACTTCGAGTCCCTAGGCTTTTTGTTTAGAATATAGCATTTGCTCCCAAAAACACAAAAATAGGAAATATGGGGTTTGTTACCGCTTAGAAGTTCATAAGACGTCTTCTTCAATATGCGATGGAGATAAAATAGGTTTATGGCATGGCAAGCGGTGTTAACCGCTTCTGCCCAAAACCAGTCTGATGTCTTGTACTCATCAAGCATGGTTCTTGACATCTCAATGAGAGTCCTATTCTTCCTCACAGCCACCCCATTCTGTTGAGGGGAGTAGGGGGCCAAGAACTCTTGCTTGATGACTTCTTCATCCAAAGACTCTTCAACTTGAGTTTTTTTGAACTCGGTGCCATTGTGACTCCTTATAGTCTTGATTTTCAAGGAGAACTCATTTTGAGCTCTCCTCAAGTATTTCTTGAGGACACCATGAGTCTCGCTTTTTTCATGAAAAAAAGAACAACCAAGTGAAACTTTAAAAATCCTCAACAATTACAAGACCATATTTGTTACCGCCAATGCTAATGTAGGCGATACGACCGAAGAGGTCCATGTGTAAAAGCTCCAATGGTCTTGTTGTCATCATAATGTTCTTGGATGGATGTTGAGCTCCAACTTGCTTTCCGTCTTGACATGTGCTAGATGGCCTATCCTTTTCAAACACCAAATTCTTTAAACAACGAATGTGCTAGCCCTTAAGAAGTTTTTGCAAGTTCCTCATCCCAACATGGGCTAGTCTTCTATGACAAAGCCATCGCATGTTGGTTTTTGCAATTAAGCATGTGTCAAGTTGGCCTTTATCTATGAAGTAATCCACCAGATAGAGCATTCCCTTGAGGACACCCTAAAAAGCAATTGCATCATTGCTATTTCTTGTGACGGTCACACCCTCATTAGTGAAAAGACAATTATAACCTTTGTCTCATAGTTGTGATATGGACAATAAGTTATAATCAAGTGAATCAACATTCAAAACATTTGAAAGAGTGTGATTAGGGGATATTACAATTTTACCGGTGTCAAGGATTTTCCCTTGGCTATTGTCCCCAAAGTAGATCCCCTTGCTTGAATCTTCATTTTTCTCGTACTCCACAAACATCTTCCTTTCTCTGATCATAAGATTTGTGCATCAACTATTAAGGACCCACTTAGTTATACCGAAGGAGTATGCCTACAAAAAGAATTCAGCATTGGTTTTAGGTACCAAAGTGGTGTTGGGTCCTTTGATATTAGTCGAGAGGCATTTGGACACCGACATGCAAGGTTTTGGACTCTTGCGTAGTGGCCCAACATACTTAGCATAAATATTACCAAATTTGTTCCTTACAAGACATATGAAGCATCAAAATCATGAAACAATGGATGAGGTTTCTTTTTAGGCATGTTGTATGATGTGGCTATGTTCTTTCCTTTGTTGTTGTGGTATGATCATCCTTTAACAAAAAAAATCAAGTCTTTGCCATTCTTGGGACTCTTTGCATTTTACTTCCCCCCCCTGGAATAGCCTAGACCATCTTTGACAAGAGGATGTCTTGTCTTGGTGTATACACTACACCCAAATGTCATCTTATCCTTGTCAAAAATGGCACCTTTCGGTGCTTGCTTGTTTTGTGCAACTTTAAGCTCATATTTTAGTTTTAGGATCAAGTTAGATCACTTGCAAGCTTGAGGTGTTTGAAATGTAACATTTGTGAAAGGTGAGCTTTTAGAGGAAGAGGGTGCATTGACCTTGAGATACTCCACTTGTGTTTCAAGGATCTTGTTAACTTTTGTCAAGGTAACAATTTCATTATTTAGTACAATTGTAGTCTTCTCAAGACTTTAGCAAGTTTCCCTGCTCAAAACGAGTTCACGCTCAAGTGCATTGTTTCTTTCTCTTTCAAGCTCCAAGAGCTCCTCAAACTATTGACATATCTCATTTTGTTGGATGAGCGCCCTCTTGATGATTGATGAGCTCTTCCTTCTCAAATATCTCATCCGACAATATCTCCAATCTTTTCAATGTACTCTTACTCATATCTTTAAGCATGTCTTAATTTTTGCTACCACTATCAAAATTATCAAGTGATGAAATTGAAGTGGGTGGTTCAGATTTAAATTTCTTTGTGCCCTCCTTGGCCATGAGGCATGTTGGTCTTGAGCTCTCCAAGTTGGGGAAGAGCTTATTCTCTGTGGTTGATCTCTTCATGGAAATTGTTGCCATCTTCTCTTCTTCTTCATCGGAGGAGTCTTCATTTGAATCCCACTCCTTACCAAGGTGGGCTTGTACCGAATGCTTCTTCATCTTGAAGAATTTCTTCTCTTGGGACTTTCCCTTCTTTTTCTTCTAGTTTTCTTCATGTGGGAAGTCCACAATGAAGTGGCCATATTCTCAGCATTTGTATCAAGCCCTCTTTGCTCTTGTCTTAGACATGTCCTTTTTCTTGCTATCATGATGATAGCTTCCCCTTCTCCCTCTCAACATTCTTGAACTTGTTGATGAAGAGCGCCTCCCTCATCGGTGTTGAGGCTCTCTTCATCACTTTCTTCTTGTTCTTGAGATCTTGATGATGTTTCCTTGAATGCAACATCTTTCTTGTTTGAGGAGGTGAGCTTTTGGAGGTCGTTTTAGAACATGGCCTCTCGCTTCATCATATCATGGTTAATGACTCTCCCTAGAACTTCTTCCGAAATCATCTGTGAAATCCCGGACTCTCAGGAATTAAGGAGCAAAGCGCTACATTCCGTGGCATGAATGCCTGAATCATCTTCTTTACCACTTTGTGGTCCCTCCATCGACATTCATAAGAGCAGCTCTTGTTGATGAGCACTTTGAGACGGTTGTACATGTCTTGGGGGGTCTCACTATCCATGATAGTAAACCTCCCATGTTCTCCCTCAATCATCTCGATCTTCACCTCCCTAATGAGACGGTTGCCCCCATGTGCCATCTTGAGCTTGTCCCATATGTCCATGGCCACCTCCAACCCATCAATTCATTTGATATCCTCTCGAGTCAAAGAGGAGGGGATCACTCCACCTGCTTGAGCATTGCAGTGGAGTAGGACGACTTGCTCCAGGGTAACGTCTTCCTCATTCTTGGTAAGATGAACACCTGTCAAAACAATTTGCCACAAGCTAGGGTTTAAGGAAATGAGATGAATATTAATGTTATGCTTCCACATAGAGTAATCATTTCCATCAAATTGTGGAGGTTTCCCCAATAATAATATACAAAATAGACAAATAATGATTGCTAGAAGTTAATCGCTCATAATTTTAAGGACATTGGGAGTAGTCTTCTGAACTACTCCTATTGTCGTTGTTGATTGCACTAATCGCCTTGGTCTCGTTCTTGGGAAGACCTAGCTTCTCATGGAGTCATGCCTTGAGTTGGAGGACTTCTTCATCGTCATTTGGATCATCTTGAAGTACATCAACATTCTTCGTCTTGTTGTCTGCATCGACAATCACTTGGACCTCATTTTCACCCCTTCCAGCTATCTTCTGTCCAAGTGGTTAGACTCTTCATGGAGAAACTTGCTCTGATACCAATTGAAAGTCACCGAGAGGGGGGCGAATAGGCAATATGACCTGAAATTTCTTAATCAAACGAGATTAAAACTCTGAGGCCGGACTAGTCTGGTCAGGGCCGGACTAGTCTGCTCAGTACACAGGGAAAATCCAAAAACTTTATTTTTACAAGTTATTTGCTGATTTTAGTTTGACCCAAGATATATACAATGTCTAGCAATCTACTACAACTTTGATTAACAAGTGAGAGCAAATTTTTTATAAGATTTCAATGAAGAACAATGTGATGAACAATATGAACCCTAGAAGCAATTCCAGTAATTAGCGGAAAATAAATGCAAGTGAGACACAATTTATCCTATGGTTCTGTTTCACGAAGAAACCTACATCCACGTTGAGATGTCCACAAAGGACTGGGTCTCACTTGACCCTAATCTCACCAAGCCACTTTTGGAATTTCTTAACACCATAGCGTTATCCACAAGCGCACGGAAATACCGTTATAGCACTTCCCCTTAAGGAGTATTCCCGAGGTTATCAAATCCAAAGAACGTGTGTGCTAATCTTTTGAACTAGCTCACCCAAGGACACAAAGTTGTTTGGTAGGCAAGGAACAGAGAGGAATTCAAAGCATTGATCCTAATTCAAGGTAGTTTGTAGTAGATGCTTGCTTCGGGCACGGGATTACTCCTAGCAATACTAGGACGACTCCCGCCAAGAGCCTATGGCATAGCCGAACGTGGAGGATTACGAAGGACAGATAGGGTAGTCACCACCTACTGCCTACCTCTTCAATTCGTGGGTCTACGAGATATCCGCTGATGATTTATAACCTAAGCACCACACTTACGTTCTAAATCACTACTCTAGTTGTTTCGAACACAAAGCTACAACTAGAGCCTCTAATGAATTATAGCAGTGAACCCACAAGTAACTACTTGTGCAAACTACTAGGAATAAAAGATCATACTTGTATTGAATTCACAAAGTCTTACTTGATTGAGTAAAACTTTTGTAGGGGTACAAGTGTAGAATAGGGACTTGACAAGCCCAAGCCTCCTTCTCCTTAACTCTTCACCACACTCTCCTTCTACTTCGGTTCCCGCCACAATTAACGCGCGAATCAGTCACCATTGACTCCAGGGAGTCGGGAGGAGCCAACACGTGTCATTTGACCGAGTTTGGCGCCAGGAAGAGGTCGGCCGAACCCCTGGTTCAGCCGACCTGGTCAAGGCTCCCCTCGGGGAGTGCTTCCTCCAGGTAGCTTCCAGGTGGGCCCCCTTGATGTATATGGGTGCAACACCGTTGGATCTCCTCATATTCTTCTGTTTGTGGGCCATTTGATCCATGTGTTGCCATGTGTCATCACCTGATTCATTGAAATCCATTTTCATGGATTCATCCCTGCATGTTTTGGTATTTTGGGTAATAATTCACCTGCATACAAATAGACACCAACACTTGTGGAATTGGTTAGTGTATAACCCTACCACTATGTTTTGTGTTTCTTTTATGCACATTATGAGGTGAATTGACGATCAGAATATGGTACTTAAGGACCATCAACCAACTCCCCCACACTTAGTCCTTTGCTCGTCCTCGAGTGAAGGCAAGAAGAACTGGAGTGTTGTCATGAATTTGCTATAAGGTAGAAAATAAGGATACTAGATATTTCAACTTATACCTGAATTCATGGATCCCCTTTGTGTATGTGGCTACCACATCAATCTTGGTTGTTTGAAAAGTGGAACGGTTAGAATGAAGTTCCCTTGGATCTTTCTCTGCTGAAATGATTTGGCAATTGCTATATTTGAAAGTCATAGGAACTTTTGCCCTTGCCTTCTCGATTGGAATCTCTCAAATCTCTCAAAGTGTTTGAGTCCTCACCAAGGCATGTTTTGCCAATTCTTGTCCCTATATTAAAAGTGGCTATATCTGGAGCTTGGTAGGGATGAATGTGGCACACATTTGCAATTTATATGTTACTAAGTCAAAAACTTGATCCTATGAGAGACTTATGCAATGAACAAAGTGAAGGGAAATTCTTGTGCACATGAATGGAATGGAGGGGCGAGGTGATAACTCCCATGATTTTGCTCTCTCTTAAGAATGAAACATGGCTACTTTTTTTTAGCACTCTTACTCTTTTTCAAGAGTGGATGTTTTTTTTTCTTGTAGCCATGTCTTCTACTCCTTTTTATTTTTTTAGAGAGACTTCCATTTGTATTGTATGGAGTTTCTTTTTGGCGGATGGGTAATTGATGGATGCAAACTCTCAATGTGAGAAATTTTGCATGAATGGAGTGCACAAGAGTTTTCAATTCAAAAAGTTCATGCATGTCACTCAATTGCGTCACGAGTTTGACAAAGTTAAATGAAAAGAAAAGTGGCATATGCTTGTGGTTTTCAATGAATGTAACATATGGCCTTGGTGGGTATATAAATTTCCAATGAGAGATTTAGGCAAAGTTCAAGACTTCCAATAGTTACAAATGTCAAAATCAATTTCAATCAAAACGATGATTTCTAAAGAACTCATTTACCATATCACACTAGTCAAATACCTAGACGATGTGTTTTTCCTATTGAATTATGGGAATCATAAACAAGGTATTGAATTGAAATATAAAGTATTAAAATTTTCAGTTTAAGCAAATTCTTGACTACCAAATTTTTATTTCAATTTATTGAGTTGATTCATTTTATATATGCAATAAAAATATGAAATCAACTCAAATAGCAGGGTAGCGCATAAAAGTGGAGATAGGAAATCCAAACCAATTTTCTGGAGAGAAACAGAGTCGTACGGAGCAGAGAACTGGTCGGCCGACCAGGGGGTTCGGCCGACCTTCTGGTGGCTCTTCTGAGGCTCTGTTTCGTCGGGTCGTTTTGTTTATTTAGTCGCGACGTGTTTTGATATGCAACGCTAATTTTTTAGGTCGGGATTTTGTGACTTGGGGACATGTTTCCCCCACACTTGTTTCATGAATTCCTGATTCAACAAAATAAACTAAAGGGGGAACTTTATCGATGTTAGATGAACCGGTATGTTCACTTTATTGAAATCAAAATATGGGGATGCTTACATTATTTAATAGAAAACAAATGTTTGGAAAAGAATAAAATCCTAAGTAGTAAGCATCCTATGCTGTCAGGACATCTTAACTATGGTGCGTTGTAGATGTCGGGCTCCCCGACGGCACTGCACAAGTGCTGCAGTTTGGCGCTCATGTCACGGCGAACACTGTCAATCTCCTTCCTGAGGTCCATGACGTCATCCTTCAGTTTCGCCCTCTCAATGCGCCCTTCAGCCACCAAGTCCGTCAGCTTCTTGTTCTCCAAGCGGAGAGAAGCGAGTTCCTTGGTCAGCTGTGCCACTTTAGGGGCACGAGGAGAGTCCTCATCACTACCTCGAACTGGCCGGGTGGCCCGTTTATGGCAGGTGGTGGGATGTGTCACCTAATCTTGGAGGGCGATGAGCCCGTCAACTTCTCCATCGCTAGATTATCCACACGCTTGTATAAGCCCTTAGTGTAGCCTCCTTCGGGTTTGCGCACCCCGTGGATAAGAAAGCGATCTCCCATGCGTTCCGGCGAGGTATAGGTGGGTGTCTTGTAGTGGTGGCTCACTACATCGCCTGTCTTAGTCTTCAAAGTATACATGAACTCCTCGCCGGGCTGCAACGATGGGAGAGACTCGTCTTTTCCGTGCAAAAGACGTGTCTTGACTGGGCTTAGCCTAGCCAAAGACGAACGGCCTGGCGTCGTCGACTTCATCGGCATTCTCCGAGGGGAGAGCGACCGGACAGCGCTACGAGGTGTAGGGATGTGCCCTAACAGAGTCGTCGCAGGCGGTATCATGCCAAGGGGCTTGACATCGATCGCCATGACGGACTCCAAGGCGAGGGAAGTTTTGTCATTGGCCGGCTTAATGTCTCCGCTCAGGTTGAAGGTTGAGCTGGAGGCATAAGGCACAATCCTCTTGTCGGTCATGACGAGGACAGGAGGAAGATGATGATTCAATGAGGTGTACAACTTTCCTCTCTGTTTCCGTCCTTTAAATAGGTGGGGAACGACGCATTTCACCGAGAATTTTGTGGAGGATAACAAGGAGGATCAACACGAGAAAACAGAATGCGAACGGCGCGAAGGGAGAGTTGGCTGACCCTAGGGTTTGGCCGAACCCCTTCTGGCTCCGTTCGGGCCACATTTTCTCGGGTTGATTAAATGGGCCTTCTAGAAGAGGAATTAGATGGGCCCATTAGTTGGACGTGGAGAATTTAAACAGAATTGAAGGAAATGGCATGGAAATCGATTAGATTTACCACATCAAATTCTATTTCTGTATCCTTTTGGGAATAAGGAAATAATTTGAGTCGGTGCCCATTCACTTTGAATAGTTGTCTGTCATCACCTTTGAGTGTGATTGCTCCATGGGATGAAGTCTCTACTACAGTGAAGGGTCCTTCCCATTTTCTTCTAAGCTTCCCATGTCCAAAGAGTTTAACCCTAGAGTTAAAGAGTAAAACTTTATCTCCAGGTTTGAACTCTTTCAGCGTAATCCTCTTATCGTGCCATCTTTTGGTTCTTTCTGTATAAATCCTGGCACTGTGGTACGCCTTATCTCTCCATTCCTCCAACCAACTCAGAGATTTGCTTTAATCGGTGATTTCCAGCTTCATTTAGATTCATGTTCCACCGCTTGATGGCCCAATACGCTCTATGTTCCAATTCTACGGGAAGATGGCAAGTCTTCCCATATACAAGTTGGAAAGGAGACATGCCGATAGGTGTCTTGTAGGTAGTACGATATGCCCATAATGCATCGGGTAGCTTTTGCTTCCATCTCGTTCACATTTCCAAGAAAGTCTTTTGCAGAATATTCTTAATTTCCTTAGTAGATGTCTCTGCTTGACCACTTGTCTATGGATGGTATGGGGTAGCAATGTTATGCTGGACTCCAAGTTCCCTTAAAAAGTTTCGGAAGGTCTTATCTATGAAATGAGACACTCCATCACTTATGACCATATAGGGAGTTCCAAAGCGTGGGAAAATGATCTCATGGAACATTTTCTTTGCTTGCTTGGAATCAGCATTCTTGCATGGCAATGCTTCTACCCATTTTCACACATAATTGACGACAACCAGAATATACTCGCAATCATAAGACCTAGGAAAAGGTCCCATGAAATCAATACCTCATACATCAAATAATTCCACTTGGAGATTGTATGTTAGGGGCATTGCATCACGAGTAGAGATTACTCCATGCTTCTGGCATTTCCAACATCTACGAATGAATTCCTTGGTATCTTCATACATTGAAGGCCAATAGATTCCACTCTGCCAGATCTTTGCCTGAGTACGGTAAACACCGTAATGACCACCATAGGGGCCAGCATGGCATTTCTCTATAATTTTGGTGCCTTCGATTGATGGGACGCACCTTCTAAGAAGGCCATCGGCACATACTCGATAGAAGTAAGGGTCATCCCAAAGGTGTCTACGACTCTCATAAATGAGTTTCTTTCTGTTCTGCCCTGGTGGTACATATCCCATGACCATAAAGTTCACGGTATCCGCGTACCAAGGGTGAGAGTCTGTCACCTTGAAAAGCATATCATCTCGTAGGAAGTCATTGATAGGTATGTCCATGGTTTGTGTGACTTCCATACGTGAAAGATGATCTGCTACTGAATTCTCTACTCCTTTCTTATCTCTTATTTCCAGATCAAATTCTTGGAGTAAAAGAATCCATCGAATTAGCCTGGGTTTAGCATCCTTTTTGGTAATCAGATATTTCAAAGAAGCATGGTCTGTGTAGACTATGACCTTTGCTCCAACCAAATAGGATCTAAACTTGTCGATAGCAAAAACTACTGCTAGGAGCTCTTTCTCAGTTGTGGCATAATTGAGTTGGGCTCCTGTCAGAGTTTTGCTAGCGTAGGCTATTGTGTGATGCTTTTTATCTTTGGTTTGGCCTAAGGCCGCACCAACAGCAAAGTCACTAGCATCACACATGATTTCGAATGGCAGCGTCCAATCAGGACGTTGGATAATTGGAGCTGAGATGAGTGCCTTTTGAGAATATCAAATGATTTAAGGCATTCATGATCGAAATCAAAGGGAGCTTCTTTAGCTAATAGGTTGGCGAGGGGTCTAGCGATTTTGGAGAAATCCTTGATAAACCGTCGGTAGAACCCTGCACGACCTAAAAAGCCGCGGATTCCCTTAACATTGATAGGAGGTGGAAGCTTTTCAATAACTTCAATTTTAGCTCTGTCCACCTCTATCCCTCTCTCGGACACCAAGTGTCCTAGAACGATGCCTTCTCAGACCATGAAATGGCACTTTTCCCAATTAAGCACAAGGTCCTTCTCCTGGCATCTTTGTAAGACCCTGTCTAAATTTTCTAGACAATGATCAAAAGTTTTTACATAGACGGAGAAATCATCCATGAACACTTCCATGATATCCTCGATCATGTCTGAAAATATAGACATCATGCATCTCTGAAAAAAGGAAGGAGCGTTACACAGTTCAAAGGACATACGCCGGTAGGCATAGGTCCCGTAAGGACATGTGAACGTGGTCTTACTTTGATCATCGGGATGGATAGGAATTTGATGATATCTCGAATACCCATCAAGGAAACAAAAGTAGGAGTGTTTTGCCAATTGCTCTAACATCTCATCAATGAAGGGCAATGAAAAATGGTCTTTCCTTGTTGCCTTGTTAAGTTTTCGGTAGTCAATGCACATCCTCCATCCCGTGATGGTCCGTTGAGGAATTAATTCATTCTTCTCGCTTTGAACGACCGTCAAACCCCCCTTCTTAGGCACTACATGAACTGGACTTACCCATTCACTATGAGGAACAAAGTAAATAATCCCGGCATGCAGAATTTTCAAGACTTCTTTCTTGACAACTTCCCGCATCGCATTATTCAATCGCCTTTGAGGTTCCCTTGAGGGGACACTATCAGGGTTAATAGGAATACGATGGGTGCATAATGCTGGACTAATTCCCTTGAGATCCTGAAGTGAATATCCAAAAAACAGCTCGATGCCTTTCTAACATGGCTATGAGTTTGAGTGTTTCATCATATGAAAGCCTTTCACTTATGATTATAGGGGCTTCCAAATCGCCATTTAGAAAGACATAACGTAGTCCTGGAGGTAGAATCTTGAGCTCGACAGGAGGTTTTGGGGAGGGCGCTTCTTTTGGCAATTCAATTTCCTCTTGAAATTCATCCTCCTATTGGATGAAATCTTCTTCTCCTTCAATTTCAGTGGTTTCTAAGAATTTAAGAGTCATAACCTCCTCCATTGGCTCATCTTGGTCGGGAGATTCTGCAGATGTGTTCTTTGAGCGCAGAATAGGCATGGAGAAATTTCTCCCTCCAAGATTGATATTTTGGCTTCCTTCCAAAGGAACATCCATGAGAATTTTCTCTATGGGAATCCCTATCATGATGTTGAAATCTTTGATTTCGAACACGTGAAAGTCTAGGAGAGCCTCAACATCTTTGTGTCTAACAGAAACTTGTTGCAGAACCCCACATCCTTCAAGAATGGTTCTAAATGAATCTCGGAAGGATTTGTGTGTTGGTGCCAATGGCACATCGCCAAGGATGGCGAGAGCACAAGAATCAGAAATGAGATTTGCTCCAATAGTAGGGTTGTATAGGATTCTCATTGGTGTCCCTCTAATAGAACATAAAATGGTAGCCGACGGTGAGGTCATCCGAAGAATTCCGGGTGAATTCTCGACATCAGCTGTCCATTCTCTGCTCACGATAGAGGTCAACTCCTTGACCGTCTGACGGACGAACACCCCGTCTGGTGGTTCGGGTGGAGTTGGTGGCAATGAAGGTTTCCTATAGCAACAATACTTTGAGGTATTTCCATAATATTCAAAAAGCTCTTCCTCGAAGTAAAATGGAAACTGCGAGGGTTGAATTTCTTCTACCTTCGTAGTTTCAGTTCCAGGAGAGGATTCTTCTGGCGAGGATTGGGGTAAACAAGAAATGGGTTCATCCTTGTCCAAGAGTGTATCCTCCGTTCTTGACACGACTTCCTCTTGGGGATGCTCATTAAGACCCATAATGAAAGAAGAATTTTCTAGAATTGTGTCCAGAAGATCCTTGCCTTCTTCTGGAGTCTTATGGAGGAAAGATCCTTCAACCGTAATGTCAAGATATAGGGCACACTCTTTGTTTAATCCCATGAAGAAATGTTGCAAAAGAATTGGATCAGGGATTAACAAATCTGGGCCAAAATTTTTCAAAAGAGAAAATTTGTCCCAAGATGCACCTATGAATTCCTTCTCCATCTACTGGAAGCATAGTACTTCCTTTCGTAAGGAAACAATTCTGGCAATTGGAAAGAAAGCAAGACAAAATTTGTCTCGTAATTCACTCCAATCACCGTTTGTCTTTCCAACGTAGTGGTTGTACCATTGTTTGTCTTTTACCATTAGGGAAAAAGGAAACAACTTCCATTTGAGAGTTTCCTGTATCATATCTTTGATTAGAAGGCATGAACACAGTTGTTCGAACTCTTGTAGAAGGTGGTAAGGGTTTTCACAATCCGTTCCTGAGAAGGATTGTTCCCGAACCATGGCTATAAAGCCTGGGCGAAGTTCATAGACTCTTCACCACACTCTCCTTCTACTTTGGTAGCCTCTAGGACTACTCTAAACCTTAGGAGTGTAGCACTATTCTCAACTTTTTGTGTGTGTGAGAAGAGAGGTGAGGGGGTCTATTTATAGGTGGAGAAGGGTCGGTTCCCGCCACAATTAACGCGCGAATCAGTCACCATTGACTCCAGGGAGTCGGGAGGAGCCAACACGTGTCATTTAACCGAGTTTGGCGCCAGGAAGAGGTCGGCCGAACCCCTGGTTCAGCCGACCTGGTCAAGGCTCCCCTCGGGGAGTGCTTCCTCCAGGTGGCTTCCAGGTGGGCCCCCTTGATGTACATGGGTGCAACACCGTTGGACCTCCTCGATATCTTCTGTTTGTGGGCCATTTGATACATGTGTTGCCACGTGTCATCGCCTGATTCATTAAAATCCATTTTCATGGATTCATCCCTGCATGTTTTTGTATTTTCAGTAATAATTCACCTGCATACTATAGGATCAAATAGGACGTGAAAAGCTACCAGAGGGGGGGGGGTGAATGGTAGATTTAAAAATCTTACGCAGCGGAAACAATTAAATCTCAACCCCTTCAGCAGAAAAACGATCTATTAGAGAAATCGTGTGTGAAACTAATCTAAACGTGTTTCACCATGACAAAAGTGATATATATCAGAGAGAATCAATTCACGAAGAAAACACAATAAGAATCACTCAAATTCATCGAGAGAAAGTCAAGTTTTGATCGAAAGATCGAACAAAGGTCAATCTGTCCTACCCGAGAAAACAGTTCTGGAATGCTGCAAAGAAACTTGTGTAGATCCGAAACCACAAATAAAATGACCGTGAAATTTTTACAGATGATAGATAATCAAGTTGTGAAGACAACCCAAAAAAATCACATCAATTGGATCTTTAAAACTCGAGTTATGATAAAACCACCTATGAAAGGTAGTGCTGTCCAGAAACTCGACGAGTAAAACTTTTCTTGAACAAGTCGGACGAACAAGGCACAAAAGTTCCTTCAAAATACGAATTTTGTTCAATAGAACACAAGAAGAACAGCCCCGAAGTCGTGCACCACGAGCTCTGGCCTCCCTTGCTTATATAACTAGCCCTTAGGCCAACCCAATCTCAACTAGTACTCCAATCCTACTCCGATCACGAATCGAAACTTTCCATAACTGCTCAGGACTCTTCTATAAGCAGATAGAAGCAATCTTAAGACTTCCAAACACCTTAGTAACTTATCCCACATTCCTAAAACAACACAAATTCGTGACCCACACGAAATCCTAACATAACCAATAAGATAC
Source organism: Tuctoria greenei (assembly GCA_036927565.1). Taxonomy (NCBI): domain Eukaryota; kingdom Viridiplantae; phylum Streptophyta; class Magnoliopsida; order Poales; family Poaceae; genus Tuctoria; species Tuctoria greenei. The sequence goes on from JAYESD010000010.1 coordinate 58,019,336, forward strand.
TTTCCATACCGAGCCACAACCGACTCCGCCGCAGCAAAAGTCATCAACCGATACGATCCGATCCTTCCAACCAGATCTTTCCATCCACAACCCATCTTTGGAACTATGTTGCCACGTCATGCACCGCATGAATACGTGCGAACACCTTCCTTCGACGTCTAGTAACCTTCATATGCACCGCCCTTGATTCAATCATCTTGCGCGACCTCCTGACCCACTCAACTACAATTCCTCCTGAATTTGGTTGTTGGAACCTCATCTCCTCCCTGGGACTAGTCCAAAGGATCCTGTCACCAGCCATGACTTGAACTCAAGCACCACCTGGACATGAACAAACAAACAATCCATACGAGCCCAAGTCCGCGACTTGACTCAACTCAGTTTCGAACACAACACCTTACGTGAGCACCTCACATAAGCATGTTGCAAAGCATATCAAAACGGTATCATCCATATCAACCAAAACGCACCAAAAACTTAGCAAATGAATACTAAGCAACCTTTACATAAGTGTAAAGCAAGTTCGAAACATTTCATAGTAAAAGCAGGAACATTGCGATCAAGCTCCGAACCTATAGCCAAAGCTAACCGGAGCTTGAGCCGAAGCATACCAAAGCTAGTACAACCTAGCGCCGGAGCTTACCAAAGCTAGTACAACCTAGCGCCAGAGCTTACCAAAGCTAGTCGGACCTAGCGCCGGAGCTAACCAAAACTAGTCGGAACTAGTCATCCCAAAAGTTGGAGCTAGAAAAACATGTCAGAGCACCAACATAAGTCGGACCTAGCAAAACATATCGGAGCTTACAAAGACATGACGGAGCTATCAAAGACATGCCGGAGCTAAAGACAAAGCTCACCGGAGCTACCCAAAAACATGTCGGACCTAGACAAAGAAAGTCGGACCTATTGTTGGACTTTGCAGAAGCTCGAAGCTAGAGTCGAACCTTGCTAAAAAGATGTTATGGCAGCATTCAAAACTTTTATTGTCAAAGCCAATGTACTCAGCACACATAAGTCTCAACATACAAATAGACACCAACACTTGTGGAATTGGGTTAGTGTATAACCCTACCACTATGTTTTGTGTTTCTTTTATGCACATTATGAGGTGAATTGACGGTCAAAATATGGTACTTAAGGACCGTCAACAGCCACCACAAAAGATTTGCTTGGTTTCCACTAATCTCAAGGGTAATCACCTTTTTATAGGGGTCCCGACAACTAGCCGTTGCCAGCATTGAATGTTCAGACTAGTTCGTCCAGGAACCACAAAGTAGTCTCGCCTACTGGGTCCACACCATGTCACACGTCACAGAGGGTGACGTACCTTCTACAGTTTGAATTTCAAACGGTCATGTCATACCGTACTAGTCCGTCCAACAACAGACTAATCCGAACTCAAACAGAATGTCTTAGTCTGTTTAAAAACGGACAAGTCTGCAAACACCGGACTAGTTCGGCCCAGGGGGCGGACAAGTCTAGCCAACGGGACATAGCCTCATAAACACCTTCTCACTTAGTACGACGGACTAGTACGCTCCAAAATGGACAAGTCCGAAGTACCACAGAGACCTTTGTTCTGGCCGAAAACGGACTACTCTGGGAGCTCCAGACTAGTCCAGCCTCTGTGCCAAACAAGTCCGGTCTCCCGGGACTTAGCTCTAAAAACTCTCACCAAGTGTGGAATGGACTAGTTCGTCCCCAAAAGAATGTAACACCCTCATTTTCATCCATCATGAATACATTCATGTACATGTTTAACATCAAGAAACACAAAAAAGAAATAAGTTTAAAAATAATCATAATAATCGAGCCAAATTAAAACCTGTCATAAGAGCGGACTTGCCCAGACATGGACCCCCGACTAGTCCTATCTAACTCTCTGTAGTTTTTTCTGGGTAGTGCGGACTTGTCTGGTTTGTAGCTCAGACTAGTCCAGTTACCCCTCTGTTGAGACTCCAGACTTGTCTATTTTGTTGCAGACTAGTCCGAAAAGTCTTTGTTCCATTTTCAGACTTGTCCGATTTTGGCCAGACTTGTCCGTTTTCTCTCTGACTAGTTATCGGACTAGTCTGATCCATTGTGAACTTGTCCGGTATTCACGACTCTGATTCAATCTTTTCTTCCACGACTTGTATTGGGTATTTACCTTAATTGGGCCCAAGAACGTCGTTTCTAACATCTTTGGAGCCCTTATGGGACCCCAACACGGCCTCCACCCACCCCCAAACTCGAAATGCATCCAACCCTACACCTCCACCCCTATATAAACAACCCAACACCCCAACTTTACATCTCTTTGCCACAATTGAAAGCACCACAAACCCTAGTTCGTGGGAGCCGCAACCAAGGGGAGATGTAGTAGCAAGGAGTAGAAGGAAATCACAAAGAAGGGTCAAGCAATCAAGATCATCATTGACTTTGCGTTCTTCATCACCAATTCACCCTCAACTCTTCCTCACCAACCCTAGATCGTCAATATTCAAGTTTCATCTTCAATTCTCGATCATTGGAGTTCTAAACACGTGGTACATCTTCTGCTTTATCTTTTTCCACGTGAATTCAACCCAATTCTCCGAAATCTTGCAGATCAAGAAAACCCTGGAAAATCGTAATTCGCTGGTTTTGCGAAGGGCGGACTAGTCCGGCCCTGGTAGCGGACTAGTCTGGCCTTTGAATCTGAATTGTGCTGAATTAATTCCAAATTGACTCGAATCAATCCCAGACCTTTTCAAACTTGTTATAAACCTTTGTAACTAGCTGGTAAACATTAATAGCAACTCATTAACAAGTTTTACCTCATAATTGCATTAATCATGCCATGACAAGTTTATCATTTGTGAATCACTTGTGTATGTGTGTTAAACATTCTAGGCACACATATACTGCACTTGGTTAGTTTTCGGAACTGTGTGTCACAAATTGGTATCAGAGCCACAGGTTGACCGTAGGATGCAACCTAGATTGAATGGACACTTTGGAGCACATAGGAGCACTGAGGAAGTGTTGTGTTATTGTTCGGGGTGCTGATTGCTATGTATTGTTGCTTGTGTGCTTAGTAGAGGCTTGTGGGATGCCTTAGCATTGCCATATCCATATATGCTTGTATAGGTAGTTTCTTAGTTTCATATCCCTTGATGCATATAGTTGGGGACGCTTTCTGAATTCTTCTATCTCTTGCTTTTCTTCAAGTGGTGAGAACTTGCAACCAGAGGGATGCCAATGATGAGGAGGAGAGCAATGAAGCACCTCAGAACAACCAGGGACCTGCCCAAGGAGCTATCAACCTTGAGCAGCTATTGGCTATGCAAAACCAGCTCATGCAGACCATAATACAAACTATGGGACAGCTGCAAGCTGGCAATAACAATCAGCCTGACATTCCTCCACCGCCACCACCCCACCACCTCATAAATGGTTGGGAGAGTTTATGAGGACTATGCCACCCACCTTTGCTCAAGCTATTGATCCTATGGAGGCGGATGATTGGTTGAAGTCCGTGGAGAAGAAACTTGCTATTGTCTAATGCAGCAACCAGGAGAAGGTCATATTTGCTTCTCATCAACTTGTTGGAGCAGCAGTAGATTGGTGGGATTCTTCATGTAACGCCCATGAGAATCAGGAGAGGATCACTTGGGCCGAATTCAAGAAGAGCTTCCGTTCTCATTATGTGCCGGAAGGTGTTATGATCCTAAAGATGCAAGAATTTGAGAACTTGAGGCAAGGAAGATCAAGCGTGAGTGAATATCTTGGTAAATTCACTCAACTTTCAAGGTATGCACTGAAAAATGTCAGCCAAGATAGCCAAAGCAATATTTGTTTATGAGGGGCCTTAACAATGAGATCCAAGTGCAATTGCTCAACCGTGATTATGCCAACTTTCAGAAGCTTGTGGACAAAACAATTGTGGTTGAGAACAAAGTTCGTGAGATGGAGCAAGAAACTAAGAGGAAGGCACGATATCAAGGAGAGCCGGAAGGAAGCAATGTTCACCCCTGCTTTTTACCATCCAATGCGCCATACCACAACCCCTCGACTCCTGCATATCGCGCTGCTATTCCACCACGTCCAACTCAACCAATGCAGCAATGCCCCGCTATGCAAGCACCTCGTTCTTCAATGCCTCAAGCACCCCGCGCCAACTTTCCTGCCAATGCCCAAAATCAAGTTCGCCATAACAATACTGGTGCAGCAAGGTCGTGCTATACTTGTGGAGAGGTAGGACACTTCGCATCTCAATGTCCCAAGTCAGGCCTTGGTCAAGGAAGCAATGCTCCAAGATAGAACCCAAGACCGAACGGAGGGACGCCACAAGGCAACTGTGGACATCAGAATTTTGCTCGTGGCAATGTGAACCATGTCTTGACGGAGGAAGCGCAACAAGCGGATGACATGGTGATTGGTATGTTTCTCGCAAACTCCAACCCGGCGACTATGTTATTTGATTTTGGATCATTGCATTCATTCATTGCATCAAAATATGTTGCCAAGTATATTTTTCCTATCTCTCGTATGAAGTATAGTTTCTTGGTTAAATCTCCTAGAGGAGAGATGAGGATGAATATAATATGTCAAAAAGTAGGACTTAGAATATCGGGGGGTAGACTTCTTTGCCAACCTCATTGTCTTGGATTTTCAAGGATTGGAAATTATACATGTTATACAATGTGCCACAAAAACGATGGAGTTGACCAATGGGGAAGGGATCACCATAGATTTGAAGCATCTCAACATGCACCGAAGCAATTAGAGCTGAATCACATGGACGGTGCCGTAATTGAGGAGATTCCAGTGGTGTGTGAATTCTTGGATGTGTTTTGGGATGAGTTGCCAGTTATGCCACCTGATCGAGACATAGAATTTGCTATTGAATAAATACCTGGAACTGCACTTATAGCTAAGAGGTCATATAGGATGCCTCCTAAGGAGTTAGCAAAGCTCAAGAAGCAGATTCAAGAGAAACTAGATAAGGGTTTTATTCGCCAACCTCTTCACCTTGTGTGCGCCCGTACTTTTCGTGGACAAGAAGGATGGATCCCAAAGGATGTGTGTGGACTACCGAGCTCTTAACGAGGTGACAATCAAGAACAAGTATACTTTGCCCCACGTAGAGGATTTGTTCAATCAGATGAAGGGTGCTTGTATTTTCTCCAAGATTGATTTGAGGTCAGGCTACTTCGAGATGAAGATCAGACCATCGGACATACCCAAAACAACTTTTTGGACACAAAGTGGATCTTATGAGTACACCGTGATGTCCTTTGGATTGACAAATGCACTTGCGTACTTTATGTACCTCATGAATAAGGTCTTCATGGAGTACTTGGATAAATTTGTTTTGGTGTTCATTGATGACATTATGATCTACTCGAGAAGCGAGGAGGAGCATGAGGCACATTTGAGGCTCACGTTGCAGAAATTGAGGGAACACCAATTATATGCAAAATTTAGCAAGTGTCAATTTTGGTTAAGGGAGGTATCATTTTTGGGCCATATCATCTCTGGAGGAGGAGTATCGGTCGACTCCGGAAAAGTGAGGGACGTGATGAAATGGGTATCGCCATAGAATGTGAAGGAGGTTAGGAGTTTTCTTGGAATGGCTAGATATTACCGTCGGTTCATCAAGGACTTTTCCAAAATAGCCAAGCCAATGATGGAACTGTTAATGTAGGGGAAAGCTTTCCAATGGACTCAAGCTTGTCAAGACAGTTTTGAGGAGCTAAAGAAGAGGCTAACAACAACACCTGTGTTGGAATTGCTAGATGTGAGTAAAAGTTTTGATATTTATTGTGATACATCGAGACAAGGACTTGGATGTGTATTGATGCAAGAAGGTCAAGTGGTAGCCTACGCATCAAGACAATTTAAGAAACATGAGAACAATTATCCTACGGAAGATCTTGATGTTGCGGCCGTAGTGCATGCTTTGAAGATACAGAGACATTACATTCATGGTCATAGGTGTGAGATTTACACGGACCACAAGAGCCTCAAGTACATATTCATGCAAACGGATCTGAATTTGAGGCAACGAAGATGGTTGGAACTCATCAAGGATTATGATGTGGGAATCAACTATCACCCGGGAAAGGCTAATGTAGTGGCTGATGCTTTGAGTCAGAAAGTAGTAAGCCACCAACTCACAGTTCGAGAGCTGCCATCCGAGCTATGCAAGGAGTTTGAACGCTTGAACCTTGGATTTGTGAATGAGATTGGGATAATGGAGTAAAATCCAACCTTGGAAAAAGAAATTTGGGAAGAACAGACCAAGGATGAGGAAATTCATGAAATCAAGGAAAGGACCTAAAAAGGGAGAGAATTTAGACTCGATGAGGATGAACATGGTACTTTATGGCTTGGAAAGAGGATTGTGGTGCCTAATGTGAAGCATCTTCGATAAACGATACTGAAGGAGGCAGATGACTCACCTTACTCAATTCATCTTGGTTGTACAAAGATGTACAAAGACTTGAAGACATGTTATTAGTGGGCCAACATGAAAAAGGACATAACTGAGTATGTAGCTTTGTGTGATGTGTGCCAACGGGTCAAAGCTGGAGATCAAAGGCTAGCTGGATTATAGCAGCCATTGAAGATTCCAGAGTGGAAGTGGGAAGAAATCAGAATGGACTTCATAGTTGGATTACCTCGAACCCAATCCGGCTATGACTCAATATGGGTTATTGTGGATCGATTGACCAAATCAGCTCATTTCATTCCTGTCAAGACAACCTATATGGAGCATGTTGTATGTCGACATGGAGTTCCGAAGAAAACAATCTCGGACCGAAGTTCCCAATTTACCTTTAGGTTATGGGAGAAACTGCATGAAGCTATGGGTACAAGGTTAAATTTCAGCTCATCATATCATCCACAGACCGATGGAAAAACTGAGAGGACCAACCAAATATTAGAAGACATGTTGAGAGCTTGTGCCCAGAAGCATGGATGCAGCTGGGACAAGAGCTTGCCATATGCTGAGTTTTCCTACAATAACAGTTACCAAGCCAGCTTGAAGATGTCACCATATGAAGCATTGTATGGAAGGAAGTGTGGACACCCTTGATTTGGAATGAGACAGGAGAGAACCAAGTATTTGGACCTGATGTGTTGCAAGAGGCTGAAAAGCAAGTTTAGACAATCCGCGAGAATTTGAGGGCTGCTCCATCGAGACAAAAAGGCTATGCAGATAATAGGCGAAGGAACATAGCATTTGAAGTGGGAGACTTCATATATCTCAAAGTATCACCTATGCTAGGTCATAAGAGGTTTAATATCAGAGGCAAGTTAGCACCTCGCTATATTGGGCCATTCAAGATTTCGGACAAACGAGAAGAAGTAGCATATAAACTGGAGATGCCATCACACCTTTCAGATGTACATGTTGTGTTTCATGTTTTGCAGCTCAAGAAGTTCTTAAGGGTACTGGAAGAACAGGTGCCAATGGAAGAATTGGAATTAGAGGCAGATTTGACTTATGCGGAGCAACCGACCAAAATCTTGGAAACCAAGGAGAGGGTCACAAGAAACAAGGTCATTCGATGGTGCAAAGTACAATGGAAGCATAATATAGAACTGGATGCAACTTGAGATCTGGAGGATGATCTCAAGAAATATATTCCCTATCTTTTTCCTTCTACGTTGAATCTCGAGGGCGAGATTTATTTTAAGGGGGGGTAGGTTTGTAACACCCTCATTTTCATCCATCATGCATACATTCTTTTACATGTTTAACATCAAGCAACACAAAAAGAAATAAGTTTAAAATCACTCATAATCATAGAGCCAAATTAAAACCTATCATAGGAGCGAACATGTCCGGACATGGACCCGGGACTAGTCCGGTCAAACTCTCTGTAGTTTTTCCTACGTAGTGCAGACTTGTCCAGTTTGTACCACGGACTAGTCCAGTTACCCCTCTTTTGAGACTCCGGACTTGTCCGTTTTGCTACAGACTAGTCGGAAAAGTCCCTGTTCCATTTTCAGACGTGTCCAATTTTGGCCAGACTTGTCCTTTTTCTCTGTGACTAGCTATCGGACTAGTCCGGTCCACTGCGGACTTGTCTGGTATTCACGACTCTGATTCAGTCTTTTCTTCCACGACTTCTTAATGGGTAGTTACCTTAATTGAGTCCAAGAACGTCGTGTCTAACCTCCTTGGAGACCTTATGGGACCCCAACCCAGCCTCCACCGACCCCCAAACTCAAAACCCATCCAACCCGACACCTCCACCGATATATAAACAACCCAACACCCCAACTTTACACCTCTTTGCCACATTTGAAAGCACCATAAGCCCTAGTTCATGGGAGCCACCACCAAGGGGAGATCCAGCGGCAAGGAGGAGAAGGAGATCATGAAGAAGGGTCAAGCAATCAAGATCTTAATTGACTTTGCGTTCTTCATCACCAAATTCACCGTCAACTCTTCATCACCAACCCTAGATCGTCAAGATTCAAGTTTCATCTTCAATTCTCGATCCTTGGAGTTCTAAACATGTGGTACACCTTCTACTTCCTCTTTTTCCACGTGAATTCAACCCAATTCTCCCAAATCTAGCAGATGAAGAAAACTCTGGAAAATCCTAATTCGCTGGCTTTGCGAAGGGCGGACTAGTCCGGCCCTGGTAGCGGACTAGTCCAGCCTCTGATTCTGAATTGTGCTAAACTAATTCCAAATTGACTCGAATTGATCCCAAACCTGTTTAAACTTGTTAGAAACCTTTGTAACTAGCCGGTAAACATTAATAGGAACTCATTAACATGTTTTACCTCATAATTGCATTAATCATGCCATGACATGTCATATTGAGTACTATATGAGCATTATTTGATTGAATTGTGTTTTTAGCATGTTTGTCGCCTGGAATAGAAGGGGTTGGGCTAGAGGGTGCTGTCGAGGACCTCCATTACCAAAACTTCAAAGTGTTTGACCCTAACCAAGCTCAGGAGAATGGCAAGTGTCCTTGATCATATTGATCCTATTTTTAGATGTTTTGTTTGGGAAACTGCATGCTTGTGTCAAATTGATGGGAAAACCCATGATAGGTGTTTACGATCTTGTTTGACCATCCTTGTCGCTTGGAATATATTGTAGAGAGTCGAGAAGGGAATTTTACCTTTTTGCTTTGCTCTAATTAATTGGGATGGGAAAACAACCAAATGGCTTAATTTTGAATTAATGATGCTATAACTTATATAAATTGATGAACATGATTAATTTGTAACATGGGACTTGGCAGATCTAAGCAAGCATGGTTTGTGGATTGGGTTGGATGATATGGTGGTTTGCTTGTCTTGGATCTAAGGACTGGTTCATGTGAGAATAAGTGTGGGGACCGAAATCCCGACCTCCAAGGGTCTCATTGGGTGGTGTCGTGCGATGCGACACCCAACAGTATACAAGAAAAGAACAATAAAGTTTTACAATATGTAACGTAGGAAAGAAGTATACACATCATACTACGCTCTTAGCACTAGCTATGCATGAGTAAAGCTGTCCATGCCCTCGGACGTTTTTCACTAGCAACACTCACATATTTCGGCGGCGTGCAGGGCCTCTACTCAGCCGTAAGCCCTAAAGGGTAAGGCATCGTCATTAGGCCCTTCATCAACGGTATAACCTGCAAAAACTCGTTAACTGCAAACGTGAGCATAAGGCTCAGCAAGACTGACCCGTCTCACTAGACATATGCAAGGTAAAGTCTAACCATAGGTAAGGAATAGCATAAATAGACTCGCCTACAAGTGGATCCTTATAATCATGTTTTAAGTAGCAAATGAAATTCTTTAGTCATGACACATCATAGACTCCACAATCAAACAAGAAACAATTTGCCGATGATATGACATACCCAAAGCACATAATGCTATTACAGCTAAAGTATGGAGAAATTGTAAACTTTTAATTGTGCTATCTCTAAGTCACACAAGATTGTAAAGCAATTATAATTCAATACATCACATTCTTCTGGCTTCTTTAGTATTTACTACGTCACGACACAGTGAACAAATGATACTCTATTATCGCGAGGGACGGTGATTGCAATCAGGACACACCCGGACTGCACGACACGCACACCTGCGTGGGAGACACCTACGTGCTCCCCCCCCCCCCCCCCCCCCCCCGCATTATACGTGGCCACCTTTCACCCAAGACCCAATGTCACATCAAAGTTGCCCGCTAGAAGATTTACACCTTCATGCCTTCACATCTCCATTCAAGGACAACCGAGGAGTCTCCACACTACAGTCTGGAGTTACATCAGTTTATTGTGCCCATATCCCATTATGCAACCGGTACAGTTCAAGCTTGCCCAATGGTGCCGCATACGGCACGGTTCTCAAGCGACACAGGCTATGCGCCCGGGACTCCATCTCGTCGACTCCTATTCCCCTGCCCGGTATTGTATTCATTTCATAAGCCATGCTTTCATCTTTCACCCTCATATGAACTGTTATTCCTATATCGTGAGTAGATTCCAACTACTCGACTTCTACCGCTATATCTACACTATCAGCATTGGTCGTTCTGCACGTCAAGCCGTAAACCTTTCTAGCTCTCCCATAGGATTTGTGGATAAGCAAGTGGAGTATCAAATACCTTATACCTAATGCACAATATCAACTGAAGACGTAAGTGAATAAAACTGGAAAAATTATGAAAGGCTCTTAAATGCAAACTGGGGCTTGCCTTAGTTTGCGACTCGATTAAATGTCAATTGTTAGTGGTCCTTCTCTGAAGACTCCACCAAGGACTTCAAGTGGACAACCTGGCCTTCTCCTCCAAGCGACACTTCTCGTCAATATCGATCACTACATGACATGCACATAGAATCTATATGAATGCTAGTGAAATTATAATGTATATATAGTTCATAAGCTTCTAACTATGGTTATAGTGAGAATGATCTTAGTTGGCTTTGGGATTTTTATGGTAGATATTAGGGACCACAAGGGAGACTCTTGCAAAGAACAGGAGATGATCAAAAAAATTTGTTGTTCCTAAAAATTATGGTAAGTAATAACGTTCTCTAAATTTTGGTTGAAATTTTTGAGATCTATCATGGCTTCCAGTATATGTATCATGTAGAGGGTATCTCACTGGTTCTAGGAAAATTTATTTTACAATTTTCTAAGTTTCTGCGAAAGAGATATTGAATTATAAAGTTGCTAGGAATTTCTGGAATTATTTTATAACTGAATTTAGTTTTTTTCAATTAACATTCAGATTTGGAATTGAATTTGGGCCAGGATATTAGGTCTAATAAATCTGAAATTTTTATAGGAGCTAGTATATAACTAAAGCAAGGTTCAATTCAAATTTTGGACATAGCAAAGCAACTGAACATCTGTAATAATTCAATGAAGTAAAAGGGCAATTGAATTATACAGAAAGTCATACAGGTTTTCATACCAAACTAACTGTACAACTTGAAATTTCAGATCATAATGGTTAACAGGGTTTTACTTGAGATTTTTTTTAGAGCAAGGATACTAAGAGAAATTGAATTTAGAAGTTTGATTAAATTCCTGGTTACAGTTTTATTTTATAACTGAACAGCAGAAAAGAATTTAGAATTTGGTTAGGTTATACAAGTTCAGTGGCTCCCAAACTATTTCTGGTAACCAAGAACAGGACAAAGTATTTTATGTGAATGTTGGGGATTTTTCCAGTGGAAGGTTCAGCTGGGAAAAACCTATTTGTATTTGGAAAGATTGCATTCTACAGAATTGAAAACTGGTTGTCATAGATCCCAAAAGGTACTAACAGAAACTAGAGATCAAGGACTTTCAAACAAATTTTGTTTGAATATTTTTTAGAGTAATCTACAGAGAGATATGCATTTTTGAAGTTGGACAAAGTTTCTGGAATTAGAAAAACAAAAGTGAATCACTGACAGGGGGACCCACTGCCAGGTTCATCTTCTACCTCCAGCCAGACCCGAACTGGGAGCCACACAGTGACTTCGCGCGACCGTTCCCGCTTCTAGAGGCATCAGATGACCAAGACACAAATAGGAAAAATGTTCCTTGTATCTTGGGACACCCGTATGACAACATGGCCAGCCCGGACGACAAGCGGACGGTCGCCAGCGTCGATGGGGGCGGCGGTGACCTCTTGGGCACCATGGGACGTGGCTCACCAATGCCCTAAACTGACAGATATTATGTCTAGAAGATTCCTGGCGACATGGGGAGCTAGGATCTGGGCTCTAATTGAGGGAATAATGGCCGCAAGGGAGGTTTCAATGGCGACCTAGAGTTCACATGTGTGGGTCACGAATTTCGATCTCCCTACCTAACCAAGCCATGGGAGCTCAATTTGATACAAGAACGTGGAGAGGGGAGCTTCAAGGACCCTTTGACGTGCTTGTTGGGAGGGGAGAGCTTGTGGTTTCGCCCTTTAACGAGGAGCCATGACGGCAGCCCGGAACAGAGCTCGGGAAAGCTGTTCACCGCGTGGGGAGGGAGGAAACTGAGCTGGGAGAGAATGATGCAAGGGGGGGTATTTGTAGGGAGCTGGAGGAGGGACAGCCCGCGCCGTCACGCTGGTGCATGCCATCGCGGTGTCGAGCAGGGAGAGAAAGGCTGAGGCGGTAATTCGTTTGACTGACTGACATGCGGGCCCACTTGCTTCCTTTCTCCCTCTTCTCCGTTGTTTAAAATTCCACCTCAAACATTGCTCAAAAATTCTCAAAATTTGCAGGCAGGCTAAGAAAAATATGAGAAATCCAAATCTGCAATTAGATTTCGAATTGGACACAGTTTGTTTCAAATTCAAATTCAAATTTGAATTCAAACCTCTCCAATGACATCACTGAAATAAATAGTAACTGAGGTTCACAAATCCCCAAATTTTTAAGCAAAGCTTCTTGAACCATAAAGGGTCTTAGGAAAAATTATGAGTTGGTTTGTACCAGGTTAAGTGCAACGTTCAAATTCGAAATCGACGAGAATGAAACCCTATGTACCTGTCCAAATAATTGGAAGACGTGCTTCAACAATCCTGAAACTTTACAGAGAAGCTATTTATAATATTAGAAGGCCATGGAAAAATTTACATCCTTAGATTTGAATATTTTTGATAGGGCCAAATATACAGTAGCATATTCAATTTGTAACTAATTTGAATATATATTTGGTACTGCATATTAATTTGACCTAGCAATCTCCATTCAAATAATTCCAAAATTTGCAGTGAGGTCAATAGAATTAATCTAAGATTATTAGTGAAGTCCATTCCCCATTAATAAAATTTAAGCATGAGTGGAAGAGAAGATTTGATGAGATCAAGTTCATGTGTCCCACCATAAGTTCATGTGCATAACCATAATGGATCTCCACTCTGGTTGATAATAAACTTGTAGCTGAACTTTATATGAAGGAAAAAGTGGGATTTTACATTCCCCCCTTAAAAGAATCTCGTCTCGAGATTACAAAAGGAAGGATAAAAGGAAAAGATCTATTGAACATATGCCGCTAACAAGTCCGGATAGTTCGATCTAAGAAAATCCTCGCTTTCCCAAGTCGCTTCATCAGCAGATGGTTGTTCCACAAGACTTTGTAAAAGTGCAAAGTGCGGCTTCTTGTGGTGCGAGTCTTCGCATCGATGATCTTGACCGAATTCTCAGAATAAGTGAGATCAGGTTATAGAGCTTCAAGATCTTCTGAGCGGACTTCAGCTGGGGATTTGAGACACTTCAGCAGCTGAGAGATGTGGAACACATTGTGAATTCCGGAGAGAGGCACCTATAACTCCAGACGATAGGCCAAAAGTCCGCATTTATCAGTGATAGCGAACGGCCCAATGAATCGTGGAGCCAGCTTTCCCTTCACTCCAGAACGACGAATTCCTTTCATTGGAGATACATGAAGGTAAACGTGATCCCCAATGTCGAACTCAAGAGGTTGACTTCGTTTATCCGCATAGCTCTTTTGTCGAGATTGAGCAGCCTTGAGATTGGCTTGGATCACTCGCACTCATTCTTCAGCTTCGTTGACAAGATCAATGCCATATATCACTCTTTCACGGCACCTCCTTCCATAGAGAGCTTCATATGGTGCCATTTGGATACTAGCTTGATAACCATTGTTGTATGAAAACTCCGCCAATGGTAGATGATCATCAGAATTTTTACCATGGTGAATGGCAGAGGCGCGGAGCATGTCCTCAAGGACTTGATTTACTCACTCTGTCTGACCATCAGTCTACGGATGATAAGCAGAGCTTCGAATCAACTTGGTACCCAATGATGCGTGTAGCTACTCCCAAAATCGAGCAACAAATAAGGATTTACGATCTGAAATGATAGTGCGGGGTACTCCATGTAAGCACATGATTCTAGCAATATACAACTCTGCGTACTTCGGTGCATGGTAGTTGATATTGACGGGTATAAAATGAGCTGACTTGGTCAACCGATCAACTATCACCCAAATCGAATCATGCTTACGGGAAGTGAGAGGTAACCCTACAATGAAATCCATGCTGATGTCTTCCCACTTCCATGCCGGTATGTTCAAGGGTTGCAACTATCCGGCTTGCCTCAAATGGTCGGCTTTCACTCGCCGTCATGTATCACATTCAGATACATACTTTGCTATCTCTCGCTTCATCCGGGACCACCAAAATTTCTTCTTAAGATCTTGGTACATCTTGTTACGACCCGGATGAATAGAGTACTTGGATAATTGTGCTTCAGCCAAGATCTTCTTTTGGAGCTCCATGCCATGGGGTACGACTATACAGTCTTTAAACCAAATAGTACCATGATCATCACGTTGAAAGCATTTCATCACCCCCTTCTTCTTCGACGAATGTGCAACATTCCATTATCTTCCTTCTAAGCCTCTTTAATATGTTCCCTGATGGTAGGAATGAGAGCTAGATTGTAGAGCACTCCATATGGAACCATGTATAAACTCGGCTCATACTCTTCCATGGAAGTGATCGACAGATGATTGACATGAGACTTGCGGCTCAGTGCATCTGCAACCACATTTGCTTTGCCAGGATGGTAGTGGATCTCAATCTCATAGTCTTTGATTAACTCCAACCATCTTCGTTGTCGCATATTCATGTCTTTCTGGGTGAAAATGTACTTCAAACTCTTGTGATCAGTGTAGAGATGTACTAGATTGCCTAATAGATAGTGCCTCCACATCTTCAATGCGGGCACCACAACAGCGAGCTCAATATCATGAGTCAGATAATGTTGTTCATGATTTCGAAGCTGCCGGGATCCATACGCGATCACTCTTCTATCTTGCATGAGTACACAACCAAGACCAATGTCAGATGCATCACAATAGACATCAAATGGTTTGGTTGTGTCCGGCTGAGCCAACACCGGTGATGTGGTGAGGTGTTTCACCAAGGCTTGAAATGCTTCTTCACATTCTTTAGTCCATACATATCTTGTTCCCTTCTTTAGTAGTTCCGTCATTGGTTTAGCTATCTTTGAGAAACTCAGAATGAACCTCCGATAATAGTCAGCCAGGCCAAGGAAACTACGAACTTCATGTACGGACTTGGGAGAATTCCACTTCAGGACTTGTACAATTTTGCTTGGATCAACTGCAATATCCGCAACTGAGATAATGTGCCCTAGAAATGGCACTTGGTTGATCCAAAACTCACACTTGCTGAACTTTGCATACAGTTTGTGATCCCTTAATTGTTGCAGCACAATATGCAAGTGTTTAGCATGTTCCTCTTCAGATTTAGAATACACAAGGATGTCATTGATGAAGACCATGACAAACTTGTCCAACTCTGGCATAAACACCGAATTCATGGGATACATGAAGTGATCTGGTGCATTAGTCAACCCAAAGGACATGACGAGATACTCATACAACCCATACCTCGCCGAGAATGCAATTTTTGGAATGTCCTCGGGTCGAATCTTAATCCGATGACAACCTGAACGAAGGTCCATCTTCGAAAATACCTTAGCATCCACTAGTTGATCGAATAAGATATCAATGCGTGGTAGTGGATACTTGTTCTTGATGGTGACAACATTCAGTGGACGATAGTCTACACACAACGTCAACGTCTCATCCTTCTTCTTCACAAACAACGCGGAACAGACCCAAGGTGATGAACTTGAGCGGATAAAACCCTTGCTCAATAAGTCATTCAGCTACTCCTTCAATTCCGCAAGTTCCTTCGGTGCCATCCTATACAACTTCATCGAGATTGGCATGGTTCCCGGCACAAGTTCAATCTGGAACTCAACATCACGTTCTGGTGGCATGCCGGGAAGATCGTCAGGAAACACGTCTGGATATTCACACACCACTGGGATATCCCCAAGTTTCTTGGCACTTATGTGATGCACCACTAAGACTCTTGGTGCAGTATCCAAAAGATTCAAAGTGTTGCAACCATGAAATTGAGAATTCAGTTGGACAGTCCGCGAGCTGATATCAAAGATAGCTCTATGATGTGTCAACCATGACATCCCCAAGATGAGGTCAATCTGCTGACCTTCTAAAATGATGAGGTTCACTGGATAGATACTTCCACCCATGCACGGAGGTGCTCGAGAAACAACCTCATTAGCTGAAATATTGCCTCCAAGTGAACTGATACAGAAAGGATGTGAGACAGTCACAATTGGCACTTGATGTTGCAGCACAAAAGACTTGCTCACAAAGTTATGAGTAGCTCTAGAGTCAAACAGAAAGACTACTGGTTGATCATGTAGAGTAAACATGCCTGCTAAAACAGGTTTTCCTTTTGGAATGTCCTCAATCGCAACATAATTAACACTGGTAGACTTTGATAAAGCTTTCTTTTTAAGTTTATGGTGTTGATCAAAATCCTTGGAAAAGGACAAATGGACACAGTCATGTTCCGTCTTGCGACGTTCCCGTGCTAAATGCATTATGTGCTTTCCACATAATTGGGGTGGAGTGACAACATGCACATCTTGTAGAGATGGGGTTGCAAAAGTGAGATCATACTGCTGCGGTGGAGAACCAGGACACACTTGCATGCTTTGCTGAGGTGCAGGTAAAGTCTCCACTGGATAGGAATGATACCGAATCTGTTGTGGTTGCTCACTCGACCATAGCTCTTGACCGGATGGTAAGCAATATACCGTTCGATCCTCCTGAGGAACGCCACTAACAACCTCATGTGATGTCTTTCTCTTCCTCTTCTCCGCCTAATAGCGCAGAGTTGCATCCTCCTGAACCATAGCGGCATCAACCAAGTCATTGTAGTTGCCTTTATTGAATAACACCAGTAGAGCTCGAAATTTGACGTTCAGTCCTCGAAAGAAACAATCACAATTCGAAACAATCACAATTCAATGCCTCGGTATTCACATACTCAGGCGCATATTGAGCCAAACGATTGAATGCCTTGGACTTGGAGTATCCATAAGCACTTATTTCTCCTTGCTTTAACTCCACAAATTCCTCAAACTTGGTTTTAATCATCCCATAAGATATGTGACGTGCACGGAAAGCATCATGAAATTCTGGCCAGGTCACACGATGACCATCAAGGAGAGTGGTGAGATATTCAGACCACCAAGCTCCTGCGGATCCGTGAAGTTGTTGAGCGGCAAATGAAGCCTTCTGATATTCGTCACACTGGAATAACTCAACTTGGCTTCAATCACCCAGAGCCAATGACCCGACTCCAATGGTTCCAAGGCTTCTGTGAAAACCGGTGGTTGAGTCGCCAAGAAATCCAGATATGTGACTTGAGGTCGATCAAGTGGTCGAGCCTCAGGTTTTACAATCCGCTGTACCAACGTCTGCAGAGACTCGGCCATCCTTGCTAAGACTTCTGCCAATCCGGATGATGATGGCACTTGTGGTAGAGTTGAGTCATCTCCATCATGAGCAGAAATACCCGGTTCACCCTCAAACTGAGTGTGATCCATGCTGCAAGAGTGAGTATTACGGTTAAGATCCGAAGTTGCAATACCAACTGGAATCATGATAAAGACCATAATATACATCACTTAATAATGCAGTATGTTAGGTGTAAATACAGATTAGGACATTGATATAGACTCAAATAAGTGTTACTGCTCACCAAATAATTAACATGGTGTTTCAACTTTACGTTAATCTATCATGTCGAGGAATCACCTCTAGACATGATGAGTTACACAAGAAAGTGAAACTAAAATGATTTGAGCCGATAACTTCGCATACTGGTATGCTGTCCATTTTTTGGTCTATCAGACCAGTCCGTAGAAATGTAATTATTTCTCACAGTTAAACACAAAATTTGGTCTAGAGTTCAACTACAAAGTTGTAGTACACTCAAACACATTTCCAGAATGTATTTCTTTTTGTCCTCATAGCAATTCTATAATGCAAGATATAGAAGTTTGATTAACGGTTACAAGACAGTTCAAATCTGGAATATGAACTTCAGTTCTGTTCCAGCTGACCATCCTGTATAAACTCAAAATTTTCATACAGTAAATTTCAGAACCAGATGTTGGGTTGAATACAAAAGTTGTAGTAAACTTTACAAACTTTCCATATTGTACTAATACAGCTTCAGGTAAGCTAGGAAATAGAATCTATACAGGTTTTAAGTTGACCCAAATTTTCTGGAATTTTTGACAGAACCTCCCTTGTATATGTGGGTTTTTGTCCACAGTTTCTACAGGTATATCAAAACGATATCTTGAGGTAATGACAAATAAACAAGGTACCTTATCATTTTAACATTCTAGAAATAAATTGGTTCAGACTTATGAAGCTGTTATTCAGATCAAAGCGCGCAAATTCCAAATTACGCACAAATGATTTCTGGATCTGGACTGCCAGCACAGCGTTTGCGACAATTGGAATTGGGCGCTGATAATGAAATATTCAGACCAGAAGTTGAATAGAAAGTTGATAGAGAAATTCCTCAGATTTCCATAAATGTATATATATGACCATGTCAAGTTGTAAGATTAAGGAATATGACTGTCTAAAGTTGACAGACGAGCTGATCAGTATTCTGCCAGCAGCTCTGCAGTGTACCAGTTTCACCCTGGAATTTGGATTGGTTCAGTGTCAAATTAGAAAATACTTCAACTTACAAAGCTGTAGTGATGCTTCTGAACTCTCCAGATATGTATCAAAATAGGGCATGATATTTTTCTACAGTGAGTTATGGCAAAAATACAGAGACTGGTACAATGGTAGGGTCATCTAGAGCAGTTTAAGCATACCCCAAATTTCATCAGATTATCAAGCTTTTCTGCCTTGATGGTCAACATAAAAGTTGTAGAGGTCTTCAAGAGATTTCCATCCATACAGCATACCCCTAGGTTTATTCATAACTAACCAAGACTACAACCTGGCAAAGTTGAGCAAACATCAGCCAGAAATCAAGAATCTTGGTTCTAACCCTTTGTAGAGTCGAAACTCATTTTGCGGAGTCCGAAACTACCAGCACCTGGTAGTCAGACTTTCCAAAAATGTAATGAAACCATTCTGACTTTGGGGATGGTCAAGTATCAAAGTCGATACTGACGGTACTACGTGCCTCACCAAAGAAAATTCTAACCGGTATATCTGGATACGTTTATAGGTGGCCCTAGTATCGTTCACTCGCAAACGTGTCTACACAGGTCGCTACTGTAGTTAGTGCTGCAGAAGACAAACAATCCCCTTTCACACCTTCACACCTCAAGGGCGGCACGGGGAACACAACAGGCAGTCACAATAATATATATGGAAGTAAATTCATACGACTCTGGTGTGAGTCGCCCTTGAGCGATGTCATGTCTCGAGATACATGGCTGTACTACGTCTGTACAGCAAAGACTCATGCACAAACCGGCTTATACACGCTCGCGCATACGTGTTTCGCATGCTCCCATAGAACATGAATAGTTCTAGAGACACTTACTATCGGGTTATACACCACCCGACAGGGGCTCCCACTAACTTTGAAGCACACTGGGGTACCGCGTGTCATAGGTTCTCAGAAACATAGAAAGTTTAGACTTCTATTAACATTTCCATGCCAAGCCACGAAAAGACTTCCATGCTACCTCTTGCATGGTGAGCATACCACAATGGATCCGCTTACGGTGGCGTACCTTACCTCTTACCTGACGTTGGAGCGTCGTTATAGAATATAATAACACATAGTTAATATACCACCTTTATATCATATACTAATAATACTCCTTATATGGGCATATACATAATTCCTCAGTCATATCATCCTAAGATTTTGAAATATGCTCTTTTCAAGCACACTGTTCCCAATGATGCTCTGATACCATGCCTGTGGGGACCGGAATCCCGACCTCCAAGGATCTCATTGGGTGGTGTCGTGCGATGCGACACCCAACAGTATACAAGAAAAGAACGAGAATAAAATACAATACTAAGTTTTTGATTTATAAACACAGCGGAAGTTTTACAATATGTAACATAGGAAATAAGTATATACATCATACTACACTCTCAGCACTAGCTATGCATGAGTAAAGCTATCCATGCCCTCGGACGCTTTACACTAGCAACACTCACAGATTTCGGCGGCGTGCAGGGCCTCTACTCAGCCGTAAGCCCTAAAGGGTAAGGCATCGTCTTTAGGACTTTCATCAATGGTATAACCTGCAAAAACTCGTTAACTGCAAATGTGAGCATAAGGCTCAGCAAGACTGACCCGTCTCACTAGACATATGCAAGGTAAAGTCTAACCATAGGTAAGGAATAGCATAAATAGACTCACCTACAAGTGGATCCTTATAATCATGTTTTAAGTAGAAAATGACATTATTCAGGCATGGCACATCATAGACTCCACAATCAAACAAGAAACACTTTGCCAATGATATGACATGCCCAAAGCACATAATGCTATTACGCTAAAGTATGGGGAAACTGTAAACTTTTAATTGTGCTATCTCTAAGTCACACAAGGTTGCAAAGCAATTATAGTTCAATACATCATATTCTTCTGGCTTCTTTAGTATTTACTACGTCACGACACAGTGAACAAATGTTACTCTATTACCGCGAGGGACGGTGATTGCAATCAGGACACACCCGGACTGCACGACATGCACACCCGCGTGGGAGACACCTACGTGCTCTCCTCCCTCGTTATACGTGGACACCTTTCACCCAAGACCCCAATGTCCACAAACCTCTTCATCCCGAGCAAAAGGTCCCCTACACGGACACGTCAAAGTTGCCCGCTAGAAGATTTACACCTTTATGCCTTCGCATATCCATTCAAGGACAACCGAGGAGTCTCCACACTACAGTCTGGAGTTACATCAGTTTATTGGACCCATATCCCATTATGCAACCGGTACAGTTCAAGCTTGCTTAACGGTGCCGCATACGGCACGGTCCTCAAGCGACACAGGCAAGGCACCATCTCGTCGACTCCTATTCCCCTTGCCCGGTCTCGTATTCATTTCATAAGCAATTCTTTCATCTTTCACCCTCATATGAACTGTTATTCCTATCTTGCGAGTAGATTCCAACTACTCGACTTCTACCAGTATATCTACACTATCAGCATTGGCAGTTCTACACGTCAAGCTGTAAACCTTTTCAGCCCTCCCATAAGATTTGTGGATATGCAAGTGGAGGATCAAACACCTTATACGTAATGCACAATATCAACTGAAGACGTAAGTGAATAAAACTGGAAAAATTCTGAAAGGCTCTTAAATTCAAACCGGGGCTTGCCTTAGTTTGCGACTCGATTAAATGTCAATTGTTAGTGGTCCTTCTCTGAAGACTCCACCAAGGACTTCAAGTGGACAACCTGGCCTTCTCCTCCAAGTGAAACTTCTCGTCAATATCGATCACTACATGACATGCACATAGAATCTATATGAATGCTAGTGAAATTATAATGTATATATAGTTCATAAGCTTCTAACTATGGTTATAGTGAGTGAATGATCTTAGGCTCCCTTTGTTGATCTGCACCAAGCAAATTCTCTACCAAAAATCCGAAATCCAAACCAAAGGGCTTTTTATAGAAATCAGATTTTGAAAAATCTACAGATTTTCGCAGTACAAGTGAAAATCTGCTAGTACCCTAGATTTTCAAGATTCCTATTCCCATTTTTCTTCAAAATTACCCACCATGCCACTCGTTAAAAAATGAATCATTATTTTTGTATTCCCGTCGGGGGCCTCCCGCAGACATTAGTCCTCGAATCTGGTGGCGGCGGCGACTCCAATCTCTTCTCAAGGCGGCGGCGGTGGCGGCTGCTCCTATTCGTCTTCGAAGGCCAGCACGACGGGGCTTGCCTGCACGACGGCGGTGGCGTTCCTAGGCCAGCAGAATGGGGGTGCCACGGCGGCTGCGGCTGGGTGTCCCGGCGCTGCTCACAACACTGCACACGAAGCAGCGGCGGTGGCGTCTGATCTCTTGCGCTTCCTTCTCATCAGCTCAGTAGCCTGTATCATGCTGCTACTGCTGCAGCGTTCAGCTGATCCGTGGCCACACCGTGACGCTGTCCCAGCACGTAAAGAACGGGCCTTGGGTGCTAGCTGAACTCAAGTCGTCGATCCCAGCATGAAGCTGCTCAGCGCAGTACGTTGATCTTTAGTTCCTTTTTTATTAATTTACTATGTTCGTGTTTTTTCTGTTACTAATTCATTTGCAAGCTTTATATGTAATGGACTCGATCGATCAACTATCATGCAGCAGGCTGAAGACAAGCTTCTTGAGATCCTGAGCAGAGCGGCCATGGAGGACAACCCCTACGACCTGGACAAGCGCGCCAACGGCAGGTTCGTGTACGCCAAGGCCAGCGCCAGGACAGTGGCCTTCTATGAGGGCTAGTACACAGCATGGAATAGGTTCCCGATCAAGAACGAGCAGACCTAATCGAGAAGCTCCGAGAGCGGCGGTGGCACATGGTGTGATGGCGAAGTTCCTGGACACGGTCTACCTCGGCGGGTTCTGCGAGCGGCGGAGGGTCAGGGACTTCAACAAGCTGTGCAGGATTCACGCTAAATGCCTTGGCGGGCTCAAGATGAAGTTGGAGAGGCTCCGAGGCGTCCTCGAGGCCACCAGCACCACCGTGCTCACGGACTGACGATGAACTCGTGTCACATGCCAGGATCCAACAAAGAAATCCTTCCTGGGAGTACATGCACTTTCTAACGATCATTGAGCAGATTAGCATCCATAGCTAATGCTTTGATTAGTTAGTGTGAAATAATTAGTATTTTCACCGTGAAAAACTTTCTACATTTGAGTTAGTAGTATTGTGGTAATTCGTGATTTTGTATTATTTATATTATATCAGTTTTATATTTATATTATTTATACGCACAAAATTACAGTAATAGAGGTATAATATATATTTCTTACAGAATCATAGTTGACAGTTGTTTCTAGCCAAACGGATTTCAGCTTCCCCGCAGCTGACAGCTCACAGCTGCTTTTCCACAGCTTACAGCTAGAAGCAGATTTTCAAGAATCTACAGTTGAACCAAACACACCCTTAGTTGGCTATGGGATTTTTATGGTATATGTTAGGGACTACAAGGGAGACTCTTGCAAAGAACAGAGATGATTAAAGAAGTTTGTTGTTCCTAAAAATTATGGTAAGTAATAACCTTCTCTAAATTTTGGTTGAAATTTGGAGACCTATCATTGCAACCTGTGGTTGTATCATGTAGAGGGGATCTCACTGGTTCTAGGAAAATTTATTTCACAAATTTCTATGTTTCTGCGAAAGAGATATTGAATTCTAAGTTGCTAGGAATTTCTGGAATTATTTTATAACTGAATTTAGTTTTTTTCAATTAACATTCAGATTGGGAATTGAATTTGGGCCAGGATATTAGGTCTAATAAATCTGAAATTTTTATAGGAGCTAGTATATAACTAAAGCAAGGTTCAATTCAAATTTGGGACACAACAAAGCAACTGAACATCAGTAATAATTCAATGAATTAAAAGGGCAATTGAATTATACAGAAAGTCATACAGGTTTTCATACCAAACTAACTGTACAACTTGAAATTTCAGATCATAAGGGTTATATAGGGTTTTACTTGAGATTTTTTTAGAGCAAGGATACTAAGAAAAATTGAATTTAGAAGTTTGATTAAATTCCTAGTTACAGTTCTATTTTATAACCGAACATCAGAAAAGAATTTGGAATTTGGTTAGGTTATACAGATTCAATGGCTCCCAAACCTTTTCTGGAAACCAAGAACAGGACAATGTATTTTATGTGAATGTTGGGGATTTTTCCAGTGGAAGGTGCAGCTGGGAAAAATCTATTTATATTTGGAAAGATTGCATTCTACAGAATTTAGAACTGGTTTCCATAGATCCCAAATGGAACTAACAGAAACTAGAGATCAAGTGCTTTCAAACAAAATTTGTTTGAAGATTTTTAGAGCAATCTACAGAGAGATATGCAGTTTTTAAGTTGGACAAAGTTTCTAGAATTAGAAAAACAGAAGTGAATCACTGACAGGGGGACCCACTGCCAGGTTCAACTTCTACCTCCAGCCACACCCGAACTGGGAGCCACACAGTGACTTCGCGCAACCGTTCCTGCTTCTAGAGGCATCAGATGACCAAGACACAAAAAGGAAAAATGTTCCTTGTATCTTGGAACACCCGTATGACAACATGGTCAGCCCAGACGACGAGCGCACGGTCGCCGACGTCGATGGGGGCGGTGGTGACCTCTTGGGCACCATTGGACGTGGCTCACCAATGCCCTATACTGACAGAAATTATGTCTAGAAGATTCCTGGCGACATGGGGAGTTAGGATCTGGGCTCTAATTGAGGAAATAATGGCTGCAAGGGAGGTTTCCACGGCGACCTAGAGTTCACATGTGTGGGTCACGAATTTCGATCTCCCTACCTAACCAAGCCATGTGAGCTCAATTTGATACAAGAATGTGGAGAGGGGAGCTTCACGGACCTGCTGATGCGCTTGTTGGAAGGGGAGAGCTTGTGGTTTCGCCCTACAATGAGGAGCCACGACGGCAGCTCGGAACAGAGCTCGGGGAAGCTGTTCACCGCGTGGGGAGGGAGGAAACTGAGCTGGGAGAGAGAGATGGGAGAGAGAGATGCAAGGGGGGTATTTGTAGGGAGCCGGAGGAGGGACAGCCCGCGCCATCGCGCTGGTGCATGCCGTCGCGGTTTCAAGCGGGGAGAGAAAGGCTGAGGCGGTAATTTGTTTGACTGAGTGACATGCGGGCCCCACTGCTTCCTTTCTCCCTCTTCTCCGTTGTTTAAAATTCCACCTCAAACATTGCTCAAAAATTCTCAAAATTTGCAGGCAGGCTAAGAAAAATATGAGGAATCCAAATATGCAATCAGATTACGAATTGGACACAGTTTGTTTCAAATTCAAATTCAAATTTGAATTCAAACCTCTCCAATGACATCATTGAAATAAATAGTAACTGAGGTTCATAAATCCCCAAATTTTGAAGCAAAGCTTCTTGAACCATAAAGGGTCTTAGGAAAAATTTTGAGTTGGTTTGGACCAGGTTAAGTGCAACGTTCAAATTCGAAATCGACGAGTATTAAACCCTCTGTACCTGTCCAAATAATTGGAAGACGTGCTACAAAAATCTTGAAACATTACAGAGAAGCTATTTATAATATTAGAAGGCCATGGAAAAATTTACAACCTTAGATTTGAATATTTTTGACAGGGCCGAATATACAGTAGCATATTCAATTTGTAACTAATTTGAATATATATATGGTACTGCATTTTAATTTCACCTAGCAATCTCCATTCAAATAATTCAAAAATTTGCAGAGAGGTCAATAGAATTAATTTAAGATTATTGGTGAAGTCCATTCACCATTAATAAAATTTAAGCATGAGTGGAAGACAAGATTTGATGAGATCAAGTTCATGTGTCCCACCATAAGTTCATGTGCATAACCATGATGGATCTCCACTATGGTTGATAATAAACTTGTAGCTGAAATTTATATGAAGAAAAAAGTGGGATTTTACAATAAGCAAGGACAACAGTGCCACGACAAGGCCAAGTATGAGTGCGGCTTATCCAATTGATTAGATGTATTGCCAGCATTGATTCAGATCATTTGGAGGAGCGGGGAATGGGAGTCGGTTGAGTTTGCTATAGTGGCAGGACTGCCCTGGGATCTGAACGGCCCAAGAGGGGGCCCTTGGTTCAGGATGTGCTCAGTGGGAGGCATCGCCACCAGTGAAACCTCAGTGAGTCTGAATATGCTGGTAGTCCCTTTGTAAAGGCTATTTTATGATCTCCTGGCCATACACCTAAGGAAGTGTAATTGGCATAATGGAGGTTTCTTTAGTCGTCGACGGGTGACGAAATCACGAACTTGTGGGTAAAGTGGTACAACCTTTGCAGAGTGTTAAAAACTATCATGATAGTCTTGCTCCCAGTTAAGAGCACCTGGATGACCTACATGATTAGAGGGAAACTTGGGATTTGGGATGGTTTGGTGTTGGACATGGTTGTGGATTGGGTTATCATAAATGAACATGAATGATGATGATGGTAATAATCTGGTATATGGATGGCTAATTGATTATGGTTTCGTATTATGTTAATTATGTGGAATATGATGGCATTACTTCACATAGGCATAGGTACTTTTCAGCAATTAGCCATTGTTTATTATAATGCCTTGTTTAAGCTACATGTCATACTTTCCTACACTTGTTGACTACGACATGTACTCACCCTTGCAATCCCGCCACCAACAGTTGCAGGTCGGGATTGGGAGTATCACGATGTTAATGAGGAGTTCTAGGTTGTGTGTTGCCGTCAGCATTGCCTGTGGTGTTGCTTGGAGCCGCGCTATCCCTTTCGCATAGTTGCTTAGTCTGCTTAGTTGCTTAATTAGATTATTTCTGTTGCAGTACTATTATCCTTAATGATCATTGGAGTTATAATTTGAGGATTACTTTAATAATGTAATAAAGGTACTTATTTAACTTGTGTTGTGGTAATTATCTAATTATCATTTGTGAATCACTTGTGTATGTGTGTTAAACATCTTGGGCACACATATACTGCAATTGGTTCATTTTTTAGAACCGGGTGTCACAACGGACAAGTCCAAACTCACACGGAAACCTTTGTCCGCCCTGGAACGGATTACTCTGGCACATCCGGACTAGTCTGGCCATGAGACCCGGACAGATCTAGTCTTCTTGGAATTCTCTCAACAAGGCTTCTCACTTAGTTTTTCTCTCAACCACGACTTTGAGCCCTCTTCTATGATCTCAATGCACTTGATACACACCCCCTCACACATATAAGGCTAGTCTAAACTCAACACATAAGAAATCCTAATTTCCATGCTTGAGTCTTCGACGCCCATTTCAATCATTTCCTTTTTTGAGGGATTTTCTTTCACTTCAATCGTCACACCCGTGATTAAGAACAGCTGAGCTCATTAGTTTGTTAATTTGTGGTCATCAATCATCCAAAACCCACGAGGTTGCCTAGATGAACTTTCACTAATGTTATGCTGATATATCATTTATGGGTTTACTGGTATAACTTGAGTATGACTTTTTCATGCTCGTGCACTAGAAGAAGTGGAATCAATGGGGATAATGGACATTGATTCACTTAATAGTTAATTGAGATGGGGCAGGAAAGTAGGAAGCAGCGAAGTGTACCGTCTGTATCGATTGAGGACCGTCCGTGTACGGCCCTGCTAGACAAGTTTGGAACTTGTACCGGATGCATACTTGATCTAATGGACCAAGAAAATCGATGTGACTTGTTAACTTGGATATTGAGGCATACCCCACCATCCTAGACAGCACACACGTCATGAGGAGAGCAGAGGCATCATGTGAGTCTTGCTTTCGGGATGGTAGGATCGGCTGAATGTTCGAGTGTCTCGTGAATGGTTGTCACTTATGGTGTTATGGAGGAGGATCGTAAGTCTTCTCTGGATGGGTGTATGTGACACGCAAGCCTGGTGCTTTCATGATTAGAATCACCGTCGCTCGCAGAAGGGAGCATGCTTGTTCATTGCGCCGTGACGTAGTAACAACTAGAGCTGGATGGATTTTGCTGGTTGGATACGCAAGTTGGGTGAAGTAGTTGTGAAGCAAACTAAAGTAATGATTCTACTACTAAAGTTGATGCTTAAAAGTGAATATAAGGATCCACTGTTATACTAGTGCTATGAACAACCTTACTCAAATAGTAATAGTAATCCCATGCATGTATGAGTAGTGAGACGGGTAAGTCTTGCTGAGCATAAGCTCATGGTTTGTTGATCCATTGTTTTGCAGGTAACATTAAAGACGAGGGCGAGCATGGTGAGGTAGCACCTGATGAGGGTTGTGAAGCTCACTGGAAACCCTACACGCCGTCTTAAACTCTTGGTGTTGTTACTGTGAGGCTTTCGAGGGCTAGATGACTTCACTCTTGCTTAGAGTAGGCTATAGGGCTTGAGTTATATCTTATCTTTCCGCTGCTTGTACAGATGTACATTAATTTGTAAATTGACTATACAATGTGTATTCTGTGTGTGGTTCTCTTAGGTGTCGCATCATACAACACCACGCAATGCGATTCGTGGAATGTCGAGACTAGGGTCCTCACAGATTATGCCAGATGCAAGGTTGATAAGAAGAGTACCTCCGAGACTTGCAAATTCTTGTGTAGGTCCCTAGTGTCATGGTCATTGGGGACTTGTTCGGACACTCCTACCGGACTAGTCCGGCCATTGGGGACTTAACCCCAAGTGTCAGGCCCAACCCCTGATTCCACTTAAACGCATCTCACGCGCCCTCTCACTCAAAACTCGCCCCCATTGGCAATTTTTAGCTCCACCACTCCAATCCTCAAGGATTTTGTGGGGACCGGAGTCCCGACAACCAAGGATCTCATTGGGTGGTGTCGTGCGATGAAACACCCAACAATATACAAGAAAAGAACGAGAATAAAATACAATACCAAGTCTTTATTTATAAACATAGCGGAAGATTTACAATACTAAGCAAAAAGGAAAGTGACCTATACATCATAGCTACGCTCTCGGCACTAGCTATGCAAAAACAAAGTCATCCATGCCCTGGATGCTTCGCACTAGAAACACCAAACTTACAATGGCGTGCAGGGCTCCCACTCAGCTATAAACCCTTGAGGGGGTGTAGCCTCGTCGTCGAACCCGTCATTAGTCGTGTAATCTGCAAAAACTTGTTAACTGCAAATGTGAGCTTAAGGCTCAGCAAGACTAACCCGTCTCACTAGACATATGCAGGGTGAATACTAAGCATAGGTAAGTTAAAGCGGTAAAGGAGTCGCCTACAAGTGGATCCTTAGCTTTCAAGTTATTATCAGCAGCTTACCAGTTTAATGGAAGTAACTTTAGTGATCATATTGGACAGCAATCAAACTTCCAAAACAATTATAATTCAATACATCATATTTCCTGACTTCTTCAGTATTTACTACGACACAGCATAGTGAACAAGTGGTACTCTATTACCGCGAGGGACGGTAATTGCAATCACGACACACCCGGACAACACGACACATACACACTTTCGGAAGCGCCAGGGAGTACTTACAGTAGTACCTACATAACACTTAAGTACTAGTCGTATATGGCCACCTTTCACCCAACACTCGAATGCCAAACCGGTCGATCTGTCACGGGCAGGAGGTCCCTGCATGGGGCGTACTCTGACATGCCCACCAGCTGATTTACACCTTGCTGCCCTCAACCTACGCCTATAAAACTGAACGGCATGCCTCGATAAACCAGTATCAAGCTACATCAGTTTGCTGGAGCCCATTTCTCCAGTATGTCGCCGGTACAATTCAAGCTTGTCCAGCAGGGCCGCACACGGATCGGTCATCAATCAAAACAAGCAGAGCTACACACATGAGACCACGTCTCGCTGCATCCTACCCGCTGCTCGGTCTCAATTTCATATTCATAAACCATTTCTTGATCCAATTCATCCCGTGTGATAAAATCCTATCTCGCGAGTAGATTCCAACTACTCGAATTCTACCGGATTCCTATGAGCATAAGCATGGCAATTTCTACTCATCGGGCTGTAGACCTACCCAATACTCCATGGGATTTGTGGGTCATGCAAGTGGATGTCAAACACCTTAAACGTAATGCACAAACATCTGAAGACGTAAGGAGAATGAAAACTACAAAGACACTGTAAGGAACTTAAATGCAAACTGGGGCTTGCCTGAAAACGAGTCTGGGTCCAAGTTTGTCTCCGGTAGACGGACCTACAAGGCTTCCGGCTGCTCCTCGACTTCAGTTACTACATGATATGCATATACTATACATGAATGACTTTGAAATAAATAATATGTTTAAGGTCACAAGCTAATATCTTGTGATCAAAATAAGATAATGATCTTAATTGTCTTTGGAACTTTTAATGGTAGATACTAAGGACTATAATAGAGACTCTTGCAAAGAATAGGAGATGATCAAGGAAGTTTGTTGTCTCTAAAAATTATGGTAAGCAATAACCTTCTCTGAATTTCGGTTGAAATTCTGGAGGTCTATCATGGATACCAGTGGTTGTACCATGCAGAGGGGGTCTCACTGGTTCTAGGAAAATTTGTTTCACAATTTTTTAAGCTTCCTACAGAGAGAAATTGATTTTACAAATTTGGGAGAATTTCTGAAATGTTTTCTGTATTTTTCCCAATTTTTCAATTACATAGAGATTTGGAACAATCATCAACCCAGTAAATCAAGTCGAATGAACTTCAAATTTTGACTAGAAATCAAGTGAATTTTGTAGAGTGTTCGGACCAAAATTGGGAATTTTCCAATTAGCAGAACAGGGGTAATCAATTTCCCAAGCAGTTAGCTCTAAGGAATTAATTATGAAAATTCTGGGAGTTTTATGTGCAACAAATTACACCACTGCAAAGTCGAGATCAAGAGGAGTCTACCATAGTTTATTTTGAAATTTTTGAGCAAATCTACTAGGATAAATTGAATTTAGAAGTTGGTTCAGATTCTGGAATTATTTTCCAATTGGAAAAGTTCAAATAATCAACCTGGCCCCACTCATTTAAAATGGACCAATCATAGATGGGCCGCACCGAGGGCCACGGGGTTAACCCGCATAGCCACACCGTATCCAGTGCCGCAGCCGATCCGCCCGCTCGCACGCGTCACTGACATGCGGGGCCCGCGGTCTTCATCTTCCTCCCGATGCGCGATGCGACCGCGACGCCGCTGCACCGGCGTGCTTGCCAGAACGGTTGCGTCGACCTCCTCCTGGCCAAGCCTTGACAGCCTAACCATAAAATCGACCATGCAACAGGATCGTGGGGTCCAATCGTGGCGGCGACGGCGGCGGCGGAGCTAGGGTTTCGGCCATCGTCGAAATCGCTCGGGAATGGCGCAAGAGGCTCGGGAAAAAGCTGGGAACATTCCTTGGAGCATGAGGAAGATGAGCGAGGGGAGAAAAAGGGATGAAATCGCTGGCAACTTCGACCTCGATGGTGGACCGATGGATTTCCATTGGTGGTGGGGAAACCTCAAATATCTCGGCCTTTACTCGATGGCGTCCACTGATTCTTGGCAGAGATGTGCGCTAAGCAGTACGGAGTATAATCCTTAATTGGATTGAAGAAACATTACACGTAGAAACAGAATTAAACCGAGAAGTGAGCTAGTTCAATGGCAACGGCTGAAAGCAAAACTCGCATCATTTGCTCGATATGGAATGAAACAAAGAACGGTTTGTACCGTGAGTTAGAAGGTTCAGAAGTGAAGCTTTTTGCTGTTGGAGTCCGGCCAAGAAACCGCTCCTAGCTTCGGCTCCACGGTGGAACAGAGAAGGTCCGATGGCGGCACAACAACGATGCCCGCGAGACTTCAAAATATCGGCAAAATAGTGAGCAACAAAACAAGCTAAGGGGTGGAGAAGATAGTGCATAGCCTTGGTGCCATCTTTGCAGTTTGCATCGAAGGGAAACAAGGCAAGGACAAGGCACTCACCGGGGAGGAACGGAGGCAGCGGTGCTGTGCGACGGCGGCGCGAAACAGAGCGAAAAGGGGCGCTGGGGTTTACCACTCGGGTCAGGAAGGAAGATAAGACGACGAGGAGTGATACAGATGCCAGAAATGCCACACAGCTGCTTGCCGATGGTGAGGTGTTGGCTTCACCGAGCGTCTATGGCGGGGAGTCAGGGAAACAGAGCACTCACGTAAATGTCTCCCTGACACGTGGGTCCCACCGTTCTCATCCTCATCCCTTCTCTGCAACTTCAGTTCTCTTACCAAACTTGATCCAAAAATCCTAGATTTTTGTGGAGAGGCCAATTTAAATATGGAGATTCAGATTATGAAATTGGGTTTCGAATTTGGACAGGTTTCAGTATGAATTCAAATTCAAATTTAAATTGGAATGAAATTCAATGGAGTCACTGAATTAAATAGCAAATGAGCTTCAAAAATTATGAAAATTTGCAGGGGTTCTATTTGGAATATTATGAGGCCATGGAAAAATTTGTAGCCTCAGATTTGAATATTTATACAGGGCCTAAATGTACAGTAGCTATATTCAAGCTTTTGAAATGATTTGAATATATTTAGTACTACATATTGTTTTGCCCTAGAAAAAATCCATTCAATAAATTCCAAAATTTGCAGAAAGGTCACTTGAATTATCCTAGGTCATTGGTGAAGTCCATTCCCCATGTTAATAAAATTTATGTATGAGTGATAGAAAGATTCTTGATCATATCAAGTTTATGTGTACAATCATAATTGATATCCACTATGGTTGATAACGAACTGGTAACTGAACTTTATATTAAGCAAAAACTGGGATTTTACATTTCTCCCTCCTTAAAAGAATCTCGTCCCGAGATTACAATAGGAAGGATAAAAGAAAAAGATCTAATGAACATATGCCGCTAACAAGTCCGGATAGTTCGTTCTAAGGTATTCCTCGCTTTCCCACGTTGCTTCTTCAGCGGTGTGATTGCCCCACAAGACCTTGTAGAAATGCAAGGTGCGGCTTCTTGTGGTGCGAGTTTTCTGATCAATTATTTGGGTTGGATGCTCCGAGTAAGTAAGATCTGGTTGGAGAGCTTCCAAATCCTCCATACGGACGTCAGCTGGGGCCTTGAGACATTTCCGCAACTGCGAAATGTGAAACACATTGTGGACCCCTGAAAGCAACGCTGGTAGCTCTAACCGATAGGCCGCTGATCCGCATCGTTCAATTACTGTGAACGGCCCAATGAAGCGTGGAGCTAGCTTCCCTTTTACTCCAAAGCGATGAATACCTTTCATTGGGGATACACGAAGACAAACATGATCCTTGACAATGAAGTGAAGAGGTCAACGTCGTTTGTCCACATAGATTTTCTGACGAGACTATGCAGCCTCCAGGTTGGCTTGAATAACTCGTACTCGTTATTCGGCTTCATTCACCAAGTCGATACCATATTTCACTCGTTCACCGGATTCACACCAGTTCACAGGTGTGCAACACTTCTAGCCGTAAAGAGCTTTATATGGTGCCATCTCGATGCTAGCCTGCTAACCAATGTTGTATGAAAACTCCGCCAATGGTAGATGATCATCCCAATTATTACCATGGTGGATGGCACAGGCACGGAGCATATCCTCTAGCACTTGGTTTACTCGCTCTGTTTGACCATCAGTCTATGGATGATAAGCTGAGCTCTGAATCAACTTGGTACCCAAAGATGTGTGGATCTGCTCCCAAAATTGAGCAACGAATAAGGTTCCACGATCTGATATGATAGTGCGGGGTACTCCGTGTAGGCACAGGATCCTGGCAATATACAACTCTGCATATTGTCGTGCCACATATTTGACATTGACTGGAATAAAGTGAGCTGACTTGGTGAGTCGGTTGACTATCACCCAAATCGAGTCATGCTTGTGAAATGTGAGAGGTAATCCAAAAATGAAATCCATACTGATGTCCTCCTATTTCCAGGATGGTATGCTTAAAGGTTGAAGCTGACCGGCTATCTTCAAATGGTCGGCTTCCACTCGCCAACACATATCACGCTCGGATACGTACTTCGCTATCTCCCTCTTCATCCGAGTCCACCAAAATTTCCTCTTTAAGTCTTGGTACATTTTGTTACTTCCCGGATGAATAGAATACTTGTACAAATGAGCTTCATCCAATATCTTCTTCCAAAGTTCCACATTGTTGGGCACCACGATGCGGTCTTTGAACCAAATGGTACCGTCATCGTCACATCGAAAACACTTCATCTCCCCCTTCTTCATCCTTCGGCGAATGTGCGACATGCCCTTGTCTTCCCTCTGAGCCTCTACAATATCTTCCCTTATGGTAGGAATGGGAGCTAGATTGTAGAGTGCTCCATATGGAACTAAGTAGAGACTCAGATCTTCTTCTTCCATCTAGGTGATGGACAGATTATTGACATGGGACTTGTGACTCAGCGCATCTGCAACTACATTCACTTTGCAAGTATGGTAGTGGATCTCAATCTCATAGTCTTTGATCAATTCCATCCACCTTCGCTGTCGCATATTCAAGTCCTTCTGGGTGAAGATGTATATCAAGCTTTTGTGATCGGTATAGAGATGCACTAGGTTGCCCAACAGATAGTGTATTCACATCTTCAATGCAAGTACCACAGCAGCGAGCTCAAGATCATGAGTCGGATAATGCAGCTCATGGTTCCGAAGCTGTTGTAATCCATAAGTGATCACCGTTCTATCTTGCATCAATACACAACCCAAACCAATCCCAGATGCATCACAATAAACATCAAATGACTTGGTTGTGTCCGGTTGGGCTAATACCGGTGCTGTTGTGAGGTGTTTCACTAATGCTTGAAAACCTTCCTTACATTCCTTCATCCATACATGATTCTTCCCTTTCTTTAGAAGTTTTTTGATTGGTTTAGCTATCTTGGAGACACTTGGAATGAACCTCCGGTAATATCCTGCTAAACCCAGGAAACTTCAAACTTCATGTACAGACTTTGGAGACTCCCATTTAAGTACTTGTATAATCTTATTTGGATCAACTGCAATCCCCTAAGCCGAGATGATGTTCCCTAGAAAATGGCACATGGCTGATCCAGAACTCACATTTGCTGAACTTAGCATACAACTTGTGATCTCACAATCGTTGAAGCACGATGCACAAGTGTTGAGCATGTTCTTCTTCTAATTTCGAATACACAAGGATGTCATCGATGAAGACCACGACAAACTTGTCCAATTCCGGCATGAACACCGAATTCATGAGATACATGAAATGAGCCGGTGCATTGGTCAATCCAAAAGACATGACAAGGTACAATCCATACCTCGTCGAGAGTGTCATCTTAGGTATATCCTCTAGTCGTATCCTGATCTTATGATACCCAGAACGAAGATCCATCTTCGAGAATACCTTAGCACCCACCAATTGATCGAACAGAATATCGATGCGTGGTACTGGATACTTATTGTTGATCCTGACAGCATTGAGTGGACGATAGTCCACACATAGTCTCAATGTCTAATCCCTCTTCTCCAAGAAAAATGAAACCCTTGTCCATACGTTCCTTCAGCTGCTCCTTCAGTTCTGCAAGTTCCTTAGGTGTCATCTTATATGGCTTCCTAGAGATCGGCATTGCTCCTGGTACAAGTTCAATCTTAAACTCGACATCTCTTTCTCGTGGCATAACAGGAAGATCCTCGGGAAATACGTCTGGATACTCACATACCACTAGAATATCCTCAAGTTTAATGGCCTCGTTGTTGTAGGTAGTTGGAGTCACTCGGATAATACCCTCAAGAATGAGAGTTTGGGGAGGGTGGAGTGGAGAACTCAGATATACTTTCCGAGGAATGATGTCAATAATAACACTATTGTATTGCAACCATGCATTTCCTAAGATGACATCTATCTTCTGACTCTCCAGTATAATGAGAGAGGTAGGGTATATGTTCCCACCCAGATTAAGAGGTACCCTATGGACCATCTCATCTGCTACTACTTGCCCTCCCGGAGAACAAATCACATATGGGGTTTTTGTGGGAACGATAGGCAATTGATATTGAATGACATAAGACATTCTAATGAAGTTGTTGGAAGCACCAAAGTCAAAGAGGATGGCTACGGGATGACCAAGGAGAGAGAACGTACCTGTGAGTATGGGTGCACCTTCCAGAACGTCCTCGATGGCGAGGTGGTGGACGTTGCCGGTTCTGGTGGCTGGCTTCTTGGGCTGGTTGCGAGGCTTGTTTGCCCCTGGTACGTTGACTGTCCTTGTGAGGACCGGAATCCACACATCCGAGGATCTCATTGGGTGGTGTCGTGCGATGCGACACCCAACAGTATACACGAATAGAACCAGAATAAAGTACAATACCAAGTCTTTTATTTAATACACAGCGGAAGTTTTACAATACTATAGGAAAGAGAAATATAATATATATCATAGCTACGCTCTCGTCACTAGCTATGCAAAAGCAAAGTTATCCATGCCTGGGATACTTTGTACTAGCAACACGCAAACTATGGCGGCGTGCAGGGTTCCCACTCGGCTGTACACCCTGGAGGGGGTGTTGCCTCATCGTCAAACCCATCCTCAACAGAGTAACCTGCAAAAACTCGTTAACTGCAAACGTGAGCATAAGGCTCAGCAAGACTAACCCGTCTCACTAGACATATGCAAGGTGGATGCTAAACATAGGTAAGTTGAAGCATAAATGACTCGCCTACAAGTTGATCCTTATAATCAAGTTTTAAATAGCAAATGACATTTCCCAAGCACGGCACATCATGGGCTCCACAATCAAACAAGAAACGCTTTACCAATGATATGACATGCTCGAGACACATAATGCTATTACAGCTAAAGTATGGGGAAATTGAAAATCTTTAGTTATACTATCTCTAAACCAAACAAGGTTGCAAAGTAATTATAATTCAATACCATATGACTTTTCTTACTTCTTTAGTATTTACTACGTCACCGCTCGGTGAACAAGTGGTACTCTATTACTGCGAGGGACAGTGATTGCAATCAAGACACACCCGGACAACACGACACATACGTCGTTCGGAAGTGTCAGCGAGCACACCTGTACCTACATAACACTTCAGTACTAGGCGTATATGGCCACCTTTCACAAGAAACTCGAATGTTGAGCCCGTCTCACCTCCGCAAACAGAAGGTCTCTGCACGGAACACCTCATGTGTCCGCCGACCGATTTACACCTTACTGTCCTCAACCCACCCCTATCGATGGTGAGTTAATGGGTCTCGACATCCCAGGTATCAAGTTACATCAGTTTATTGGATTCCATATGTCCATTATATTGCCGGTACAATTCAAGCTTGTCCGAAGGGGCTGCATACGGACGGGCCTTAATCGACACAGGCAGGGCTATGCGACCGAGACTCAATTCTCGCCGCTTCCTATCCATTCCCTGCCCGGTCACAATTTCATTATATTAAGCCATTTTCTATTCAACCAATCCTGTGAGATACATCTCTCGCGAGTAGATTCCAACTACTCGACTTCTACCGGATTTCCTATGCATTAGCAAAGCAGTTACTACAGGTCAAACTGTAACTCGTGCCAAATAAACCCTGGGATTTTTGGTCATGCATGTGGAGTATCATTCACCCTAAACGTAATGCACAATTCATATACTACTCATCATAGTGATAAAGCAAAAGTTTATAAACGACTTAAATGCAAACCGGGGCTTGCCTTGCTGCAGGTCAGGTTCTGAGTTAGAATTTGGAAGATGCTCTTCCAAGGCCTCTGACTCCTCCTCGACTTTGGTTACTATACGATATGCATAAAATACGGTATGAATAACTTTGAAAATATTTAATATCAAGACCAGGATTTTAATTTATGGTGACCATTATAGGATAATTAGTTATTTGGCTTGGGAACGTTGAATTAGGTATTTAGGGAATACTAAAGAAGTTCTTGCAAAGAACAGGAGATGATCAAAGTAGAGTGTGGTCTCTAAGATTATGGCAAGCAAATAACTTCCACAATTTTTAGAGATGAAACTGTAGCTTGAATATAGCCATCAGTTGATAATCAAGATAGAGAAAATTGTCCTGGTCCTAGCAAAAGTGGTTTCATAAATTTCTAAGCCTTGGTGAAGAATTTATTGAGTTTCTAAGTTGACAAGAATTTCTGGATTTGTCTTGTAATTGAACTTTTAAGTATTTAGTCAATATTCAGTTTGAAATTGAATTAAGACTAGAACATGAGGTCCATTAAATCCAAGATTTTTACAGGAGCTAAGGTATGATTAGTGGAAGATTCAGTCCGAATTTGGGGCATAATAAAGCATCTGCATATCTGTGAAAATTCAATAACTGAAAAAGGTAATTGAATTATACAGAGGTTAAAATAGGTGCAATGGCTCCCAAATTTTTGGCTGGTTGTTAAGAATACGACAATAATTTCTATGTGAATTTTGGGGATTTTTCCAGGGAATATTTCATCTGGAAAAATTGCATTTTTCTTGGGAAAGATTAATTTCTACAGAATTAAATATTGACTTTCACAGAGCCTAATTGGTACTGAGCGAAACTAGAGCTCAAGGGCTTTCAAACAAAATTTGTTTGAACGAATTTGGAGTATTCTACAGAAAGATATTCAATTTAGAAGTTTGGACAAATTTCTGGAATTAAATACATCCCAAAGACCACGTGGCGCATTCTGGTTGAGGCAGCACCGGGGTCCACAGAATTAAAGCGCGCAGCCACACTAGATCTCAGCCGCACCGTGATCCCGCAGTGGATGGCAGGTGGGACCCGATGGGGTCATCGTCTACCTCGGGCCGGTGCTCGCGCGGAGCAGCACCCGCGGCGGTGGCTCGCCGGCGAGCTCGCCGCCGGCTAAACCAACGGACCAGACTCGCGGAAACTTGCCGCCTGGAGGTTTTTGGGGTCGCTGAGCACGATGGTGAGGTCAGTGGGTCCTGAAGCTTGCCAGAAAAGGTCGTGCGACGGCGGCGGCGGCGATGAGCGCTCGGGCAACATAGAACTCGCTCCAGAGTAGCTCAAATCACTTGGGAATTTCTCCAAAACCTTTCTGGGATGATGGAGTTCAAGGACCTGGGCGTAGAAGGGGAGTGAGTTGCCGAGAATCACGAGTTCGACGGTGAACCGAGGTTTTCTCACCGGCGGCGAGCAAAACTCGAAATTCAGAGCCGTTGCTCGATGATTCTTAATGGTTCTTGCTCAGACAGGAGCGCTAGGGTCTATAGAAACTATCTCTAAGCAATTGCAAGGGATGACTACTTGTAGAAAAGGAATCGACATGAAAACTTAGCTAGTTATCTACTTTCGGCCGTAGGGGAAACGAACAATAACTCGCTCAAGCTTCAACGATAAGGGAAATGGTTTGTACCATGACCTAGAGTTTGATCAGGCGCACCTTTTTGCTCTTTGGAGCTTGGCTTGAAACGGCGCGGAACGGTGGCACACCGCGGAGCAGTGGCGAGCGGCGGCGATGGCGCGCGGCGGAAGAAGAGTCGCGAGGCAGTGGAGCTGCGATCGGGGATGAGGAGTGAAGGGAGCTTCGGCCGGCCTTTTATAGGGCCGTGGCGAGCAGGCAGGCAGCTCGCTGGAGCTGCATGCGCGCGCGGTGTCGAGCGGAGGTGCGTCGGTACAGAGATGGCGGGATCGAGCTGATCCGTTCAAAGAGGAGCTGACATGTGGGGCCCACTGTCCAGTGATACTCCCCACAGTTCAGTTACTAAATTCATTTAAAAATAGAAGATCAACTCCAAAAATCATGAAATTTTGTGGAGATGGCAAATGAATTATTCTGAACACAATGGTGAACTCAAATCTTATGTTTAAAGAAGTTGGTGAAGAATTAAAAATTCAGATTTGAATTTGATTCAAATTCACCAAGCACCTCAAATAAAATAATAGATGAGTTTCTAAAATCTTGAAACTTTGTAAGCATGCTATTGAGGAATTTAGGAGCTCATGGAAAAATTTAGAGCCCTTAATTTGAATATTTGGGTTAGAGCTTATTAGGGCTTCATTTTGCATTGCTTACTAAATCTTATCCAAAAATTCTTATTCTTAAAAAGGGTGAATAGAATATAATTTGGATTCATGGTGAAGTCCAATACCCATGTTAAAAGAATTTAACAATGAGTGCAAGAAAAGTTTTGGATGGCATAGTTCATGTGCACCATTATATTGGATATCTAAAATAGTTGATCACAAAACCCATATGAACTTAACATGCCATAAAAGTGGGGTTTTACATTCCTCCCCCCTTAAAAGAATCTCGTCCCGAGATTACAAAAGAAGGTAAAGGAAAAAGGATCTATCGAACATATGCCGCTAACAAGTCCGGATAGTTCGTTCTAAGATACTCCTCGCTTTCCCACGTGGCTTCTACCGCACTGTGGTTGCTCCACAAAACCTTATAGAAATGCAAGGTGCGACTTCTTGTGGTGCGAGTCTTTTTATCAATGATCTGAGTTGGATGCTCGGAATAAGTGAGATCTGGTTGGAGAGCTTCCAAATCCTCTATACGGATATCAGCTGGAGCCTTAAGACATTTCCGCAATTGGGAAATGTGGAATTCATTGTGGACTCCTGAAAGTGACGTTGGTAACTCCAATTGATATGCCACAGGTCCGCATCTTTCGATTATTGCGAACGGCCCAATAAAGCGTGGAGCTAGCTTCCCTTTTACCCCGAAGCGATGGATACCCTTCATAGGGGATACCCGGAGATAAACTTGATCTCCAACCTCGAAGTGAAGGGGTCGACATCGTTTGTCCGCATAGTTCTTCTGACGAGACTGAGTAGCTTTGAGATTCGCCTGAATAGTGCGAACTCGATCCTCGGCTTCATTTACTAAGTCGATGCCGTACACTGCCCGTTCACCTGATTCGCACCAGTTCAAAGGCGTGCGACACTTTCGGCCATAGAGAGCTTCATATGGCGCCATCTGGATGCTAGCCTGGTAACCGTTGTTGTATGAAAACTCCGCCAAAGGTAGATGACCATCCCAGTTCTTACCCTGGTGGATGGCACAGGCACGAAGCATGTCTTCCAGCACTTGATTCACCCGTTCGGTCTGACCATCGGTCTGAGGATGATAAGCCGAGCTCCGAATCAATTTGGTCCCCAGTGCATCGTGGAGATGCTCCCAGAATCGTGAAACAAATACAGCTCCACGATCCGAGATGATGGTACAGGGTACACCATGTAGACATATTATCCTGGAGATATAAATTTCCGCATATCGCTTCGCATCGTATGCCATGCTGACCGGTATGAAATGAGCCGATTTGGTCAATCGGTCAACGATCACCCAAATGGAGTCGTGTTTATGGAGAGTGGGAGGCAACCCAACAAAGAATTCCATACTTATATCCTCCCATTTCCAAGCCGGTATGCTTAAAGGTTGAAGCTGTCCAGCTGCCTTCATATGGTCGGCCTTTACTCGCCGACACGTATCACACTCGGACACATATTTAGCTACTTCTCTCTTCATCCGAGTCCACCAGAATTTCTTCTTCAAATCTTGGTACATCTTGTTGCTTCCCGGATGAATGGAATACTTGGACAAATGAGCTTCGTCCAGTATCTTCTTTCTAAGTTCCATGTTTCGGGGTACCACTATACGGTCGTTAAACCAGATGGTACCCTCTTTGTCACTATGGAAACATTTCATTTCCCCCTTTATCATTCTTTGTCGAATATGCGACATTCCTATGTCTTCCTGCTGAGCTGCTACAATATCCTCCCTGATGGTAGGAATGAGAGCTAGGTTGTAGAGTGTTCCATATGGAACCAAGTAAAGACTCGGTCCTTCTTCTCCTTCCATTGTGGTGAGGGAAAGATTGTTTACATGGGACTTGCGGCTCAGTGCATCTGCGACTACATTCGCCTTGCCTGGATGGTAGTGGATCTCAATCTCATAATCCTTGATCAATTCTAACCATCGCCTTTGTCGCATATTCAAATCCTTCTGGGTGAAGATGTATTTTAAGCTTTTGTGATCAGTGTAGAGGTGTACTAAATTACCCAGTAGATAATGCCTCCACATCTTCAATGCTAGCACCACAGCAGCGAGTTCAAGATCATGAGTCGGGTAATGCTGCTCATGATTCCGAAGCTGCCGTGATCCATACGCGATCACTCTTCGCTCTTGCATCAACACACAACCCAAACCAATCCCAGATGCGTCGCAAAAGACATCAAATGCTTTGGTTGTGTCTGGTTGGGCTAAAACTGGTGTCGTGGTGAGGTGTTTCACCAATGCTTTGAAACCTGCCTCACATGCTTCGGCCCATACATACTTCTGCCCTTTCTTCAGAAGTTCTGTCATTGGTTTAGCTATCCTGGAGAAATTGGGGATGAACCTCCGGTAATATCCAGCTAAACCCAGGAAACTTCGGACTTCATGCACAGACTTTGGAGACTCCCATTTAAGGACTTGGTGGATCTTACTTGGATCAACTGCAATTCCTTCTGCTGATATGATGTGCCCTAAAAATGGCACCTGGTTGATCCAGAATTCACACTTGCTGAACATAGCATACAGCTGATGGTCCCGTAATCGCTGAAGCACAATATGCAAGTGTTGAGCATGTTCTTCTTCGGATTTTGAATACACAAGTATGTCGTCAATGAAGACCACGACAAACTTGTCCAATTCCGGCATGAATACCGAGTTCATGAGATACATGAAATGAGCCGGGGCGTTGGTTAATCCGAAAGACATAACCAGATACTCATACAGTCCATACCTTGTTGAGAATGCTGTCTTGGATATATCTTCTGGTCGGATTCTAATTTGATGATAAGCAGAACGAAGATCCATCTTCGAAAATACTTTAGCACCCACCAATTGATCGAAAAGAACATCAATGCGCGGTAGTGGATATTTGTTCTTGATGGTGACAGCATTAAGTGGACGATAGTCTACACACAGCCTCAAGGTCTTATCTTTCTTTTCTACAAATAGTGCAGAGCAACCCCATGGTGATGAACTTGGACGAATAAAACCTTTGCTCTCAAGTTCAGTTAATTGTTCCTTCAGTTCTGCAAGTTCCTTGGGTGCCATCTTGTAGGGTGGTCTTGAAATTGGCACTGTTCCTGGTGCAAGTTCAATCTTGAACTCTATATCTCTTTCTGGGGGCATACCAGGAAGATCTTCAGGAAACACGTCGGGGTATTCACATACTACCGGAATATCCTTTAGTTCCATAACCTCGGTATTGAGAATAGATGGTTCCAATGGAATGATGTTCTCAAGATTGAGAACTTGGGGTTGATGGAGTGGAGAGTTTAGATAAATCTTTCTAGGAATGATATCGAGAACATCACCATGGTACTGCAACCATGCCATTCCTAAGATGATATCTAGCTTTTGACGCTCTAATATCAGAAATGAAGTAAGATATATGGTCCCATCTAGGTTAAGTGGGATTCCAGGAACCAATTTATTTGTTACCGTTTTCCCGGCTGGAGTGCTAATCACATATGGAGTTTTTGTGGGGATTATTGGTAATTGACTGTTGAGGACAAAAGATTTACTAATAACATTATGCGAAGCTCCGGAGTCAAAGAGTATGACTACGGGTTGATCGAAGATAGAGAACGTATCCGTGAGCACGGGTGCGCCTTTCGGGACGTCCTCGATGGCGAGGTGGTGGACGTTGCCGGGTCTGGTGGCTAGCTTCTTGGGCTAGTTGCGGGGTTGGTTGGCCCCCTGGTAAGATGATGGCCCTCCGCCTTGTCGATCCTGAGGGCAGTCCTTGGCGAAATGTCCCGTACGCCCACACGTGAAACACGTGTACGGGGTTTGGCCAATACGAATGGGAGGACGGAATCCCGGTGCACGTGGTGTTGGTGGGAGTGCACGTGGGATCAACCCCTGCTGCTGTTGTGGCCGGAATCCGCTGTTGTTGAACTGACGACCACGGAACATTGGTGGTCGCGATGGCGGCTGCCACCTCTAGCCGGATGGTGATCGATACACCATACGGTACTTCTGAGGAGTACCACCTCCACTGCTCTGCGGAGCACCCCTCTTCTTTTTATCGGAGGACAGCTCGCGCGTGGCATCCTCCTGCATTATGGCAGCATTAACGATGTCGTTGATGTTGACGCGGTTGAACAGGACCCGCTTGTCCTTCAACTTGGAGTTCAAACCCTTGTAGAAGCATTCACGCTTACGATCCTCGGTATTCACTTGGTCCTGAGCGTATTGGGCCAAGTGATTGAATGCTTTGGAGTATTCGTATGCACTCCTTCCTCCCAGTCTTAGCTCCAAGAACTCTTGAAGCTTCCTCCTCATAATTCCGGGAGGAACGTGGTAGGCGCGGAACGCCTCCCGGAACTCGGCCCAGCTTATGACATGGCCGGCGGGGCGTGCTGCAAGGTAATTGGCCCACCATGCGCCGGCAGACCCCTGGAGTTGTTGTGCTGCAAACAGCGCTTTTTGCGGTTCGGTTATGTTGAGTAAACCGAACTTCCCTTCAATGGAGCGGAGCCAATTGTCCGCCTC
The DNA here is from genome assembly GCA_036927565.1 of Tuctoria greenei. NCBI lineage: Eukaryota > Viridiplantae > Streptophyta > Magnoliopsida > Poales > Poaceae > Tuctoria > Tuctoria greenei. The sequence continues at coordinate 58,063,853 of JAYESD010000010.1, forward strand.
CAAAGGTTCGTCGGCCTCCCTGAAGACCGGTGGATGCGTCGATACGAAATCAGAGTAGGAACTCTGATATTGATGACACAGTCCATCATCCTGTCGTCCCCCTCGACGGGATGAGTGCTGCACCAACGTCCGCAGTAACTCGGTTTGCTCGTCGCGCGAGCCGAGCACTGCAGCGAGAACCTCCGCGAGACTCCTGGGGAGTGTGGTTGGAGGTGGTGGAGGTGGTTGCGTCTGAGGCGTATTCTGCCCCGGGGGTAGTGTGTCATCCCCCTGTCCTCCACTAGATCCTCCCACCTCTGAGGCTGTACGAGTACGCACCATACTGCAATACAATGATTAACACGGTAAGTCCCAGTGTCTCAAGTTCTTCCTCCCTTAGAAATGCGGTACATAATAATAGACGATGCATAACATTTACATATATTGATAAAGCATAAACTTTATACAAAATATATCATCTCATGACCAAGTTTACAGTAGTAAACCCAAAATGATGGACTCCCTTTATGGAAATACATCTCTACCATACTTGGTCTTCCTGACATGTCATACTCATCTAATTATCTAGACATCACTACCATTACTCTTAATATGACACAAACATGGTCACAAAAGAGAAACACTAGCAACCATTTAACTATATGTTGCCCTGTGTTGGCGGAAGTGCTACCACATCTCACTTCAATACGCCCTACTCGACGTATTCAAGTTCCTCTGGGTCTTCTTCTTCTTCTTCATCTTCAGGGCTAGGCACCACTGATACGGGTGCTGGAGTAGAAGTTGATACATCATTCAACATCAACGTCTTCTTGGCAGCCATAGCTTGCCAATCCGCCTGTATCATAAACATCCCCCAGGCCTCATTCTCTTGCTGAGCCTGCTCACAGCTGGTCTTCCAGCTCTGAGCCTGCATCCTGGACTTATCCCGGTCCACAGTCACTGTGTTCAACTGAGTGTCCGGATGGTGTCCATAATGTAGGCTTGCCCCTAACTCAGTCTCCATTTCTAGAGCCTCCTGGCGAGACGCGGCTAAATCCCTTACAGCGTCATGCCATTGATTCTCCCTGATATTCAAACGATGGTTGAGAGGAGCTATCATATCCCTAAGTCCGTCATTTGCCCACTCAAAGTGATCTGCTCGAGCCATGGCTTGCTTCAGATTGTCCGTCAATTCTTTTATGCGTGCCCTTTGATTTCCCTTCTCGCGATGGGATGCGGCTGCATACACCGCTAAAGCAGTCGTGGAAGTTTCGCCATGATTTTCTACCTCCATAAGCAAACGGTTTGCCCAAGCTTCGGAAGCCCTGCCGGTAACTGGAAAGAATTCATATGGAGTACCCACCAGACTATTGCCATGGAGTTTGCAGAATCTCCCTATGGCAACACTTGTGGCGTAGCTCCACGTTTCTTCCAATATTAACCCTTTAATCTTGATGGAGAATGGAGCCCATCCGAGATGCGGTGGACCAGCAGGCACATCAACATAGATGGTGCAACTCCACATACCGCTTTCCTGGAATTTCTTGCCCCAATATTTAGGCCACTTCCGGTAGCCAAATTGGCAAAGCAATTTCACAAACACGTCCGGAAAACTGGCGTGTCCGGTACACGTTGAGAACACCCATCCATTTGGTAACTGAATTCGGGGTGCTGCCATCTGTGGACAAGCATACCAGGATATCAATATACAGTATAAGTATTCAACTTAATCACTGATAATTTTGGATCCAAGAAACTATCCATTATCAAATGAACCAAGAAAGCTGCAAACTGGAAGTGATCACAGTTCCGTTCCAGCCGACCTGTCTGCATTAACCCGTAAGTTTCATACAGAAGAAGTCAGAACTAAAATTTAAGTTGAATAAAAAAGTTGTAGTACACTTCAAAACCTTTCCAGATTGTACTCATACAGCTACTGTTGAACTAGTATGAACAATCTATACCGGTTTTGAGTTGACTCAAGGGTTCTGAAAATTTTGACAGAACCTCTCCTGTATATGGGCTTATCTCCACATTCTATACAGGTTTATCATGATAAGATATTGAGGTAATGTCAAAATAAACATTGAGTAACATCGTGTTAACAATCCAGAACTAAAGAAGTTCCACCACGAAAACCTTGTCATGTAGGTATTATGTATCAATTCACAATTATGTGCAAACTGTTCCAAGTTCTGGACTGCAGGAACCAAATTTGCGACAAATGGAATTAGGCATAGCTATACCTAGATCCAGGTCAGGAGCGATAAATAAAGTTTATAGATGACGTCCTAAGCTTTCCAGAAATGCATATGTGTAACCATATCACTGTTCTGGATTAGGAGTTATAACTATGCAAACTTAACAGTAAAACTGACTGGTTTGCATCAGCAGTCAAGCAGTTCACTGTACTGACTTCCCAATTTGGTTAAACTCCAATTAAAATCAGGAAAGCCTTCCCATAACAAACTCGTAAACCTCCACCTACCCTTCTCAAACATATATCCCAATAAGGCAGTGGACTTTTCTACAGTGAGTTATGGCAAGAATACAGAAACGGGTACAAAGGTGGGTTCATATGGAGTAATTACAGTAAACCCCAGTTTTCAACAGATTAACAAGCTCTTCTGTCTTTATGGTCAACAGGAAAGTTGGAGAGGTCTTCACGAGCTTTCCATCTATGTAGGATACTCTTATGTTATCTAATTGCTAACCAAGATTACAGCCTGGCGAAGTTGAGCCACTTCAACCAGAAAGCAAGAATCTTGGTTCTATCTACCTTATCAAGTTGGAGTTTCTTTTTATGAGCCCGAAATTACCAGCATCTGATAGTCGGACTTTCTCAAAACACAATGCAACCATTCTGTCGGTGGGGAGGGTCTAGTATCATGTTTGATACTGACGGTACTACGTGCGTCACGAAAGGAAATTCTATCCGGTACATCCGGTTACGTCTATAGGTGGTTCCTATATCGTTCTCTCACAAACGGTTTCTACACGGTCCTCTACCGAAATTAGTGTCCCTGTAGAAAGCAAACAATCCCCTGGCACGGGCACGCTGTACGGCGGCAGGGAAACAGAACAGGTATCCACAATATACAATTATATTTGAAAGTAAAAGCATACGACTCTGGAGTGAGTCGCCCTCGAGCGAGGTCATGCCTCGAGGTACATGGCTGTAACTACGTCTGTACAGCAAAGACTCCCGTACGATCCGGCTTATACACGCTCGGGCATACGGGTTCGCATGTTCTCATAGATATGAGAACACACTATCGGGTTACATACCACCCGACGGGGTTTCCCTCTAACTTTGTGTCACGCTGGGGTACCACATGTCATATGTTCTCAGAAACATGGAAAGTTTCAAAGACTCATATTGACTTTCCGTGCCAAGCCACGGAAATTTCACATACCATCTCTCGTATGCGGAGCTTACCGAGATTGATCCGCTCTCGGTGGCGTACCTTACCTCTTACCCGATGTCGGAGCGTCGTTACAGAATATAATAACACATAGTTAGTTTACCACCTTTATAACTTATACTAGTAATACTCCTTATAAAGGCATATAACTAATTCCTCACTCAAGTTCCTAATTTTTGAAAATATGTTCTTTTCAGGTACACTGTTCCCAAAGATGCTCTGATACCATGTCTGTGAGGACCGGAATCCACACATCCGAGGATCTCATTGGGTGGTGTCGTGCGATGCGACACCCAACAGTATACACGAATAGAACCAGAATAAAGTACAATACCAAGTATTTTATTTAATACACAGCGGAAGTTTTTACAATACTATAGGAAAGAGAAATATAATATATATCATAGCTACGCTCTCGGCACTAGCTATGCAAAAGCAAAGTTATCCATGCCTGGGATACTTTGTACTAGCAACACGCAAACTATGGCGGCGTGCAGGGTTCCCACTCGGCTGTACACCCTGGAGGGGGTGTTGCCTCATCGTCAAACCCATCCTCAACAGAGTAACCTGCAAAAACTCGTTAACTGCAAACGTGAGCATAAGGCTGAGCAAGACTAACCCGTCTCACTAGACATATGCAAGGTGGATGCTAAACATAGGTAAGTTGAAGCATAAATGACTCGCCTACAAGTTGATCCTTATAATCAAGTTTTAAGTAGCAAATGACATTTCCCAAGCACGGCACATCATGGGCTCCACAATCAAACAAGAAACGCTTTACCAATGATATGACATGCTCGAGACACATAATGCTATTACAGCTAAAGTATGGGGAAATTGAAAATCTTTAGTTATACTATCTCTAAACCAAACAAGGTTGCAAAGTAATTATAATTCAATACCATATGACTTTTCTGACTTCTTTAGTATTTACTACGTCACCGCTCAGTGAACAAGTGGTACTCTATTACTGCGAGGGACAGTGATTGCAATCAAGACACACCCGGACAACACGACACATACGTCGTTCGGAAGTGTCAGCGAGCACACCTGTACCTACATAACACTTCAGTACTAGGCGTATATGGCCACCTTTCACAAGAAACTCGAATGTTGAGCCCGTCTCACCTCCGCAAACAGAAGGTCTCCGCACGGAACACCTCATGTGTCCGCCGACCGATTTACACCTTACTGTCCTCAACCCACCACTATCGATGGTGAGTTAATGGGTCTCGACATCCTAGTTATCAAGTTACATCAGTTTATTAGATTCCATATGTCCATTATATTGCCGGTACAATTCAAGCTTGTCCGAAGGGGCTGCATACGGACGGGCCTTAATCGACACAGGCAGGGCTATGCGACCGAGACTCAATTCTCGCCGCTTCCTATCCATTTCCCGCCCGGTCACAATTTCATTATATTAAGCCATTTTCTATTCAACCAATCCTGTGAGATACATCTCTCGCGAGTAGATTCCAAGTACTCGACTTCTACCGGATTTCCTATGCATTAGCAAAGCAGTTAGTACAGGTCAAACTGTAACTCGTGCCAAATAAACCCTGGGATTTTTGGTCATGCATGTGGAGTATCATTCACCCTAAACGTAATGCACAATTCATATACTACTCATCATAGTGATAAAGCAAAAGTTTATAAACGACTTAAATGCAAACCGGGGCTTGCCTTGCCGCAGGTCAGGTTCTGAGTTAGAATTTGGAAGATGCTCTTCCAAGGCCTCTGACTCCTCCTCGACTTCGGTTACTATACGATATGCATAAAATACGGTATGAATAACTTTGAAAATATTTAATATCAAGACCAGGATTTTAATTTATGGTGACCATTATAGGATAATTAGTTATTTGGCTTGGGAACGTTGAATTAGGTATTTATGGAATACTACAGAAGTTCTTGCAAAGAACAGGAGATGATCAAAGTAGAGTGTGGTCTCTAAGATTATGGCAAGCAAATAACTTCCACAATTTTTAGAGATGAAACTGTAGCTTGAATATAGCCATCAGTTGATAATCAAGATAGAGAAAATTGTCCTGGTCCTAGCAAAAGTGGTTTCATAAATTTCTAAGCCTTGGTGAAGAATTTATTGAGTTTCTAAGTTGACAAGAATTTCTGGATTTGTCTTGTAATTGAACTTTTAAGTATTTAGTCAATATTCAGTTTGAAATTGAATTAAGACTAGAACATGAGGTCCATTAAATCCAAGATTTTGACAGGATCTAAGGTATGACTAGTGGAAGATTCAGTCCAAATTTGGGGCATAATAAAGCATCTGCATATCTGTGAAAATTCAATAACTGAAAAAGGTAATCGAATTATACAGAGGTTAAAATAGGTGCAATGGCTCCCAAATTTTTGTTGGTAGTTAAGAATAGGACAATAATGTTTATGTGAATTTTGGGGATTTTTCCAGGGAATATTTCATCTGGAAAAATTGCATTTTTCTTGGGAATGATTAATTTCTACAGAATTAAATATTGACTTTCACAGAGCCTAATTGAAACTGAGCGAAACTAAAGCTCAAGGGCTTTCAAACAAAATTTGTTTGAACGAATTTGGAGTATTCTACGGAAAGATATTCAATTTAGAAGTTTGGACAAATTTCTGGAATTAAATACATCCCAAAGACCACGTGGCGCATTCTGGTTGAGGCAGCACCGGGGTCCACAGAATTAAAGCGCGCAGCCACACTAGATCTCAGCCGCACCGTGATCCCGCAGTGGATGGCAGGTGGGACCCGATGGGGTCATCGTCTACCTCGGGCCGGTGCTCGCGCGGAGCAGTACCCGCGGCGGTGGCTCGCCGGCGAGCTCGCCGCCGGCTAAACCAACGGACCAGACTCGCGGAAACTTGCCGCCTGGAGGTTTTTGGGGTCGCTGAGCACGATGGTGAGGTCAGTGGGTCCTGAAGCTTGCCGGAAAAGGTCGTGCGACGGCGGCGGCGGCGATGAGCGCTCGGGCAACATAGAACTCGCTCCAGAGTAGCTCAAATCACTTGGGAATTTCTCCAAAACCTTTCTGGGATGATGGAGTTCAAGGACCTGGGCGTAGAAGGGGAGTGAGTTGCCGGGAATCACGAGTTCGACGGTGAACCGAGGTTTTCTCACCGGCGGCGAGCAAAACTCGAAATTCAGAGCCGTTGCTCGATGATTCTTAATGGTTCTTGCTCAGACAGGAGCGCTAGGGTCTATAGAAACTATCTCTAAGCAAGTGCAAGGGATGATTACTTGTAGAAAAGGAATCGACATGAAAACTTAGCTAGTTATCTACTTTCGGCCGTAGGGGAAACGAACAATAACTCGCTCAAGCTTCAACGATAAGGGAAATGGTTTGTACCATGACCTAGAGTTTGATCAGGCGCACCTTTTTGCTCTTTGGAGCTTGGCGTGAAACGGCGCGGAACGGTGGCACACCGCGGAGCAGTGGCGAGCGGCGGCGATGGCGCGCGGCGGAAGAAGAGTCGCGAGGCAGTGGAGCTGCGATCGGGGATGAGGAGTGAAGGGAGCTTTGGCCGGCCTTTTATAGGGCCGTGGCGAGCAGGCAGGCAGCTCGCTGGAGCTGCATGCGCGCGCGGTGTCGAGCGGAGGTGCGTCGGTACAGAGATGGCGGGATCGAGCTGATCCGTTCAAAGAGGAGCTGACATGTGGGGCCCACTGTCCAGTGATACTCCCCACAGTTCAGTTACTAAATTCATTTAAAAATAGAAGATCAACTCCAAAAATCATGAAATTTTGTGGAGATGGCAAATGAATTATTCTGAACACAATGGTGAACTCGAATCTTATGTTTAAAGAAGTTGGAGAAGAATTAAAAATTCAGATTTGAATTTGATTCAAATTCACCAAGCACCTCAAATAAAATAATAGATGAGTTTCTAAAATCTTGAAACTTTGTAAGCATGCTATTGAGGAATTTAGGAGCTCATGGAAAAATTTAGAGCCCTTAATTTGAATATTAGGGTTAGAGCTTATTAGGGCTTCATTTTGCATAGCTTACTAAATCTTATCCAAAAATTCTTATTCTTAAAAAGGGTGAATAGAATATAATTTGGATTCATGGTGAAGTCCAATACCCATGTTAAAAGAATTTAACAATGAGTGCAAGAAAAGTTTTGGATGGCATAGTTCATGTGCACCATTATATTGGATATCTAAAATAGTTGATCACAAAACCCATATGAACTTAACATGCCATAAAAGTGGGGTTTTACAGTTCTCTGACCTGCCTGTCCTGCGGGCAGTCCTTGGCGAGGTGCCCCATATGACCACACGTGAAACACGTGTACAGGGTTTGACCAGCACGGAAGGGAGGATGGAATCCCGGTGCATGCGGAATCATCCCCTGTTGCTGCTGCGGACGAAAGTCGGTGTTGTTGAACAGGTGACCACGAAACACTGGTGGTTGCGATGGCGGCTGCCACCTCTGCCCAGATGGTGATCAATACACCATTCGGTACTTCTAAGGAGCACCACCTCCGCAGCTCTGCGGAGCACTCCTCTTCTTCTTGTCTGAGGACAGCTCCCTAGTAGCGTCCTCCTGTACAATCGCAGCATTGACAATGTTGTTGAAGCTGCCACGATTGAACAAGGCAAGCTTGTTCTTAATCTTGGAGTTCAAACCCCAGTAGAGGCACTCACGCTTCCTATCTTCAGTACTCACTTGGTCCTGAGCATACTGGGCCAAGTGGTTGAAGGTCTTGGAGTACTCGTAAGCACTCCTTCCTCCTTGCTTCAGCTCCAAGAACTCTTGAAGCTTCCTGTTCATGATCTCGGGAGGTATATGATAGGCACGGAATGGCTCCCGGAACCCCTCTCAGCTCACGACATAGTCTGCTGGTCGTGCGGCGAGATAATAAGCCCACCACTCACCAGCAGACCCCTGCAACTGTTGTGCCATGAACAGGGTCTTCTGCTGTTCGGTTAATCGCAGCAAATCAAACTTTCCTTCTATGGAGCAGAGCCAGTTGTCCGCCTCCAATGGTTCATTGGCCTCCATGAAGACCGGCTGGTGCGTTGACATGATGTCCAAGTGTGAACTCGGATAGGGCTGTCGTGGACCCGCATCTGGTCGACCCCCTTGATGGGACGAATGTTGGACCAAGGTTCGCAGCAACTCGGTTTGCTCGTCGCGCGAGCCGAGCAATGCGGCGAGAACCTCCGCAAGACTCCTCGGAAGTTCAGGAGGTGGTGGTGGTGGAACTTGTTGCTGCGGTGTCGCAGCTTGCTCCCGGATCAGAGTTTCGTCCTCACGACCACGGCTCGAGCCTCCCATGTCAGGCGTCGAACGCGTACGCACCATGCTGCATCCACATGATTTAAAAATCAGCAATATGTTTGTTTTTTCTTCATCGATTTCATACTACAGTAGTGCGAATCTTGACAAGGAAATAAGTGCATAACATTCACATATATTGATAAAGTACAAACTTTATACAAGATATATTATCTCATGACCAAGTTTACAGTAGTGAACTCCAAAATGATGGACTCCCACTACGAAAGTGCATCTCTACTATACTTGGTCCCCATGAGACGTCATACACACATTGTCATCTTATACACACCCACTACTATTTTTAATATGACACAAACATGGCCACAAAATAAACACGAGCATCTACTAACTATACGTTGCTTCGTGATGGCAGGAGTGCTTCCCCATCCTTCTCCGATACGCCCTCTTCGGTGTACTCAAGTATCTCAGGATCTTCTTCTTCCTCGTCCTTAGGATTTGGTGCCACAAGTGTGGGTGCTGGAGCAGGAGCTGCTACCTCACCCGCCATCGATGATGTTGCAGCAACTAATGATTGCACATCAGCCTGTAGAAGAAACATCTTATAGTCTTCCAGTTCCTTTTGTGCTTGCTCGCAACTGGCTTTCCAATCCTGAGTCTCCTCCCTGGATTGATCCTGTTCTTGAGTCACCGTACTCAACTGATCATCCAGCAGCTGCACCTCAAGTTGACTCGCCTCAACCACGCTTTCTGTGCAGTGTGTTTCCTGGCAAGCTTCCGATAGATCTTGAATAGCATGGCACCACTGATTCTCCTTAACGTTTAAACATCGATTGAGAGGAGCAATCATGGCTCTAAGTGAGTCATTGGCCCACTCAAAATGATATCCTCGAATCATAGCCTGCTTCAGATCACCCATCAACCCTTCAATGCTAGCATGCTTTGTAAAGCCACTTGACACGATGATGTTGCATATAACGCCAAGATTATCTTGGGTACCTCTTTGTGAATGCCATAAGCTGCACCCATTGAACTCGCCCACTCATCACTAGCTCTACCGTCGGCTGGAAAGAGTGCAAACGGGGTGCCCAACATATGATGATAATGAAGCTTACAAAACCTCGCAATAGCAACACTCGTGGCAAAACACCACGTGTCTTCCAACTGAGTCCCTTTCACCTGGATGGAAAAAGGAGCCCATCCAATATATGAAGGACCAGCAGGCACATCGACATAGATGGTGCATCTTGTCACACCTCCGTCATTGAATTCCCTGCCCCAATAGCTCGGTATGTCGCGATACCCGAACTGTTGAAGCGGCGCTATCAACAACTCCGGAAAGCCTCTTCGAAGAGCACACGTCGCGAACACCCATCCATTCGGTAAGTGTACCATCAAATCTGCCATCTACGGAAAGGATACTGGAACAATGAAAAGGTTTCCAACTTCCAATAGTTCAAGAAAAATTAAAGCTGGAGTTGTAATCACAGTCTGTTCCAGCTGACCTTCCTAATAAATTCAAAATTTCCATACAGGAAATGTCAGAACCAGACGTTGGGTTGAATACAAAAGTTGTAGTACACTTTACAAACTTTCCATATTGTATCCATACAGCTCCATGTGAGCTAGGAATATAATCTATACAGGTTTAAAGTTGACCCAAATTTTCTGGAAATTTTGACAGAACCTCCCCTGTATATGTGGTTATTTCCACAGTTTATACAGGTATATCACAACAATATATTAAGGTAATGACAAAATAGGCATTGTATAACATCAAGTTAACAATCTAGAAGTAAAAGATTTCAGCCATGAAAAATTTGTTATACAGGTAGCGCGCAAATTCGAAACTATGTGCAAACTGTTTCAAGTTCTGGTCTGCCAGAACCAAGTTTGCAACAGTAGGAATTAAACACAGTTACACCAAGATTCAGGTCATGAGCGCAATATAAAGTTGATAGACGACTTCCTAATCTTTCCATAAATGTATATATGTGACCATGTCACTATTCTGTATTAAAAATCTATAACTATCCAAACTTAACAGATGAGCTGACTGGTTTTCAGCAGCAGTCCTGCAGTTCACTGTTTTGAACTCAAAATTTGATTTGACTCAAATTTGAATCAGGAAAAAGATTGAACAACAAATCTGTATACCTCCTTCTACCCTTTCCAGGTATGTATCACAATAAGGCAGAAGAAATTTCTACAGCGAGTTATGGCAAAAATACAAAGACTTGTACAATGGTATGGTCATCTTGAGCAGTTTAAATATACTCCAAATTTCAACAGCTTATCAAACTTTTCTGCCGTGATGGTCAACAAAAAAGTTGTAGGTATCTTCAAGAGATTTCCATCCATATAGCATACCCCTATGTTAATTAACAACTAACCAAGATCATAATCCAGCAAAGTTGAGCAAACTTCTGCCGGAAATTAAGAATCTTGGTTCTAACCCTTTGTCAAGTGGAAACCCATTTTGCGGAGTCCAAGCCTACCAACATCAGATAGTCAGACTTTCCAAAATGTAATGCAGCCATTCTGTCATTGGGGATGGTTAAGTATCAAATTTGATACTGACGGTACTACGTGCCTCACCAAAGAAAATTCTAACCAGCACTACTACGAAAAGCATTTTCACAGGCGCCTCGATTTTTCAAACATAGATGGTCCGTAAAAAAATGCGACTATGATGATGAATGATACGATAACTGCCTGTGATGACTGAACATCACAAGTGGATTTTAATAAACAACCGCCTGGGTAAGTACATTATTTTCTCAGGCGGTTATTAATTAAGAACCGCTTGTGATGTAGCAAACATCACAGGCGGTTCTTAATTAATAACCGCCTGGGTAAATAAATGATTTTCACGGGCGGTCATTGTTTAAGAAGTGTATGTACTGGTTCAATCATCACAAGTGGTTTATATTGAAGAACCGCCTGGGGAAAGTCATTGTTTTCACAGGCTGCTTGTTAATTAAGAACCGCTTGTGATGCTGATAAGCTAATCCCTTCACAGCAAGCTCTTGTAGATGCAAGTAACACCCGTGGCTCATCATTTGGATTGTTGAAAGCATCAATTTGAAGCCTGATGATCCTTTGAAGGATTTTCACATCCATTTGAAGGATTTCTTTTCCTCCTGTCCATTTGAAAACTTAGGAAGATGTTCCTTACTCAGTTTTAATGCCTAAATATATTGACTAAAAATCAGTACCTACTTTCTTAGTGCTTCACACAAGCGAGGAAGCGAATAACTTCAATCACAAATCTTGTTTTTAAACTTTCATAGGGATTTAACCTTAATCTTTCAAGCATAGATTTATCAAATAAGTGAAGCTTCCTTATCACAGATGTTAATGGCAGTTATAAGTGAAGGATGTGCCGAAGCTAACAAAATCTTAATCGGACTGAAGATAAAAAGATCTGCATATGAGTGACAATGTCCAGCATAGACAGCGTGAAGCTATGATGGCAACCTTCAACAACATAAAAAGTGATGTTAAGGTTATGCTTGAATCAACCAAAGCATGTTGTGAGGGTATAACACTCGTTGGTGCAAGCATAACCGTTATGCTCCAACAAGTGTTATGCCCTCACAACATGCCTTGGTTGATGCAAGCATAATCTTGGCATCACTTTTCATGTTGTTGAAGGCTGCCATCATAGCTTCATGTTGTCTAACCTAGACATTGTCACTCATATGCAACATCTCTTTGTCTTCAGTCCCATTGAGATTTTGTTAGCTTCGACACAACCTTCACTTGTAACTGCTATTAACGTGTCTGATGAGGAAGCTACATTTATTGATAAATCTATTCTTGAAAGATTAAGGTCAAATTCCTATGGAAAGGGTAAAAACAAGATTTGTGTTTGAAGTTGTTCGCTTCGTCGCTTGTGTGAAGCACTAAGAGAGATGGTACTAATTTGTAGTCAATATATTCAGCCATTAGAAATGATAAAGTAGCATCTTCGTAAGTTTTTAAAATGGAGAGAAGATAAAGAAATCTTTCAGGGCTTGTTTGGGTGTACTCAATCTAATTGGATTGAAGTGGATTAAAGTGAAGAATGAACTAATTTTCTCCTCAATCCACCTCAAACCAATTATATTGAAGTGGATCCACTCTTATCCAAACAAGCCCTCAAATGGATGGGATGTATCATCAGACTTCAATTGAAGCTTTTAACAATCAAAATGATGGGTCTAGGGTGTTACTTGCATCTACAAGAGCTTGCTGTGAAGGGACTAGCTTGACAGGAGCTTACGAGTTGTGCTTCTAGATGTTGTTGGGAACCAAGCTGTTGGAAGGCAAGCCTGATCATTATAGGTCAGAAGAAATTTATATACACATACAATTTGATATCTTGTGGAACAGGTGAAGGTGATAAATATAATAATGTAATAATGTTCGAAACAGAAGCTGAGTTTAATAATGTTCAAAACATGCTATCTAAAACTGAAATAGAGCATTGTTCTAAGTTGATTTTAGAGGATACAAATATATACAATATATATCATACATTTTTCCAGCATTGACATCTTCTCACATATAGGGTTTCAAATCCTTTTTAATGCTTCTCTCTAAGCGCTTGATGTTTTCTGATTCGGTGAAAAGGTACATCTCTTCATACTGATTATATTCCTCTTCATTATCTCCCACATTCTCAACCCCAACAATATGTTGCTTTCCAGAGACAACTACGTGATCTTCTCAGTTTCTGGATCTTGAACATAAAAAGCTTGTGCAACACTATCGGTGAGAACCCACATGTCATCTTTATAACCCACTTTATTCAAGTCTACCTGTGTCAGCCCGTAATTGTCCACTTTCACACCATCAGGATGTTTGACCCATTGACACTTAAATACGGACATTACCATTCTTTCTCCATAATTGAGTTCCCATATTTCCTCTATGAACCCGAAGTATGTGGTCCTTTTCCCTTGTGAATCATAATCCTCAATACGAACACCACTATTTTGTGCAAAACTCTTACTGTGTTTTTCTTTAGTGTAAAATGTGTAACCATTGATGTCATATACTTGCCATGATGTCACCAAAGCAGATGGGTCAGAAGCTAACTTCTTCATTGTTGCCTCTTCTATAGAGTTTCCGTATGGTATATTTTTGTCCATTAACCATTCCGTGAAACATCTTCTGTGCTCTTTCATGATCCAGTCCTCTGTGCGGTCTTGGTTTTTTTCATGAAGCTCAATTTGGTGTTCCCCGATGTACCACTCAGCTATTTGCGAGCTGTTGTAGTACACCAAAATGTGCATGGTGCACATTCTTGTAATCTTGAACGATAAAAGTTTTCTTACCCACTTTGCCTCTCCCACGTAGTCTACCCTCATGTACTGGTATAGGTACACCTATCAGTTTTCCATCTTTGATGTAATCAGGGCAACCCACAATCAGTTCTTCAGTGGTGTATCCTTCCATAATTGAACCCTCTGGGTGAGCACGGTTCCGCACATAACCTTTTAATAATCCTAAATCTCTCTCCAACATAAACATATGATGTAAATATAGTGGTCCCAATGCTTTTATATGATCAACAAGATGTATGATTAGGTGTACTTGCATATCAAAAAAGGATGGTGGGAAACACATCTCAAGCCTGCACATAGTCTCGACGATGTATGTTTTCAGATAGTCTAAATCATCACGTGCTATCACCTTTTGCGATACTGCATTGAAGAAGTAACACAAACCTGTGATGACAACTTTTATATGCTCAGGTTTGATGACTCTTATTGCAATGGCAAGGAACACATGTTATCATCATGTGAGAGTCGTGAGAATTATAACCGAATAAAGACAAGTCTTTCATCGAGACTAGTTTGCCGATATTGGATGAGAAACTCGTAGGCATTTTGATCCCACGCAAGCATTCGCAAATTGTTTTTTTCTCTTCTAGCGTCAAGTTGTAGCTGGCTGGGGGAAGGTAATGCTTCCGGTTCGCCTTTTCTACCTAAATTTAATCTGTCCTTTGTTTTCCTCAACATGTCCAGCAAGGTCCCAATCATTCTATCAAATACATTCTTTGTAACCTGCATCAAATCAATACTATGGCAAAATTCTAGATTCTTCCGTTACGGAAGATACTTGAAAAAAATTGATTGTTTCTTGAAAGACATGTCAGTTGTATCACCCTAAGATGTACATTTCTTTCACTTGATTCCTTTACATTTTTTGCCCTTACCGAAAGCAATATGAATGTTCTTGACCATTTCGAACACAAGTTTTCCACTGTAAGGTTTTGGTGCAATATCTTTTTTGATTTTGTTATCAAACCGTTCTTTCATTTTCCTATACTTGTGTGTATCTGTCAAGAACTGTCGGTGTCTCATGTACACCGTCTTTCTGGATGATGTGAGGTATAGAAATCCAGTTCTATCCACGCACCTTACGCAACCTGTCTTCCCTTTCATTTGTCCCGATAATGTAAACAGTTCGGGATAATCATGCACGGTAACGAATATCATTGCTCTTAGCGTGAAATACTCTCGCTTGTACTCATCCCATGTACGTACCCCATCATTCCACAATTTCGCCATATCTGCCATTAAAGGTTCCAAGAACACATCAATTTTGATGCTGGGTTGTTTCGGACCTTGGATAAGAACAGATAACAAGATATACTTCCTTTTGTGAGAAAACCACGTCGGTAGGTTGTACATCGTTAAGACCACGGGCCATGTGATGTGTATGCTCCTTTTTTCATCAAACGGATTCATTCCGTCTATACCCAAGGCAAACCTCACTTTTCTGATTTCCTTTGCAAATTCTAGATACTGAATATCAAAATTTTTCCACTGCGTTGCATCACTAGGGTTTTGAATATGTTTTTCATTCTTCTTGCATTGCTCGGAATGCCAACGCATAAGTTCAACCTCCCTAGATTTTGAGAACAAATGCTTCAAGCGATCAATTACCGGAAGGTACCACATCACCAAGGCAGGAATTTTTCTCTTATTCTCCCTGTCTACATCGCCAGAAGTATCTTCATCGTCACCTTCAGGACCAATAATAAACTTCTTATTCTTCTGAGACTTTTTCATGTTGGTAACGTACTGGTGATTATAGTCCTTCTTATATCTACTGACACCACAGATGGGGCATCTAATTGCGAGCTCATGCTCTTTGCGATACAGAATACAATGGTTCACACAGGCATGTATTTTTGTCACACCTAGTTCCATCAGACAAAGAAGTTTCTTCGCTTTATAAGTGTTTCTGGGCAGTTTATTTTTATTTGGAAGAATTTCTTCCATAAGATTCAAAAGATCAGAGAAACTACAATCGGACCATCCGTGTGTGGCTTTCAACTTTAGTAGTTCTAAGACTGCACGCAGTGTAGTAAACTCTTTATCACAACTGTTTGATTCATCATATAAAAGCTCCGTTGCCGCATTTTGCAATGTCTCCATTTTACTTAAACATTTGCTTGCTCCCATAGAAGTCAATACATGTGGTTCAATATGAAACAACATCTCCTCACAATCGAACGCATCATCATCATCATCATCACCATCTTGATTGTCACTACCGTCATCGATATGAACATTATCGTCATCTGAACCTCTCTTATCATCTTTATCCACATCATGCGTATCTAACTCACCATGCTCTATCCATATTGTGTAGTTTTTTTTAAACCTCTTTTCACCAAATGAGATTAGATTACTATAGTATCCATCCAAGCAATCTTATTTTCACAGTCGATACATGGACATAATATGTCATCTATCTTTTGCAACTTCGCATGTCTCTTGAACGCTTCAATAAAATTTGCAACATTATGAATGTACATAGGATCGGGTCTTGGCATGTTATACATCCACGCTCGACGGTCCATGCTTCAATAACAGATTTTTTGTAAGATTTACAAAATTTGGCCACAAATATTCCCTGAAGATCTTCTATAAAATGAATTTACAAACACATAAAAAGCTTGTATCATATGAGTGAATATTGTTATCATGTAGGCCTGTTCATAAGGGTTCCAAGCAATGTTTTCAAGTTGCCTAGTCGACCCTAGTCGCCTAAGGGGCAATAAGGATGACTAGGTCGATTAGTCGTCGACTAGGGCGACTAATCGCCCTCTAGTCAACACTAGTCGTCCTCTAGTCGTCCACTACTTTTTTATGGGAAAAAACTAGTCGACGGTATATATATGTACATATATAGCTAGTATATAACTATATATTGTTATATGCTCCTAGATTGAATTAAATAGGTGAAAAACAGCACTACATGCTTCATATTGGTAAAAACCAGAGCAATAACAGAGCAAGGAGAGAGCATCATTGGAGGAACAGAGACTTATCATCATAGCCGGAGTGGCCATAATGGGTTTTTGAAGTTAGGCTTAATCATTGAAACATTTCATCAAACACATGATGTGATTGTATTCATCTTCAACATTTAATCCTTCAAATCTACTTCTTGTTCTGTAAAATTCATAGGTGAGATCAATAGAAGACTAAACTACATCTTTCATACTTTAATCATTCAAATCTACTACAAATCTCAAGTGGTTGGGGGGGGGGGGGCTGGACGCATATGCAAACACAACAAAACGAAACTGTGAAAAAAGAACAAATTAAAAACGTGACAGTGAAAAAGAAGTCTCTTCTAACCATTTCTCTGTTCGAAATCAAGTGATGAATGCTCGGCGCACAGTGGAAATTTTGGCATCCTGGCGCCGTCGATGGAAAATCTCCATGGTTAGATTTTTTGCGGTGCCCGAGGGGTACCTTTATATAGGCGTCGGTTTTCACAGGCGGTTTTTAACGAAACAACCGTTTTTGACGAAACAAACGTCTATGATAAAAATTAATAAAGTTCAAGTGGTTTTTTTCAGGCGGCTTTTAATTGTTTCTTAGGCGGTTGGTACTTACTGACCGCCTGAGATAATTGTTCGAGCTTGTTCTTCAGTTTTCTTTTCCCTTGCTTCTTTTTTATTTAGATTCCAATATAAATACTCAAACATGTATAGATTCTGCAAATTGAGTCCGAATTCGATGATTCCTTCTTCTATATTTTTCACAAATTAACATCTACCACCTGAACCAAATATTTTAAAACTTGTATACCTGACATTGTAATGTCCTGGTAAATATCAAATTAATTTACACTTACATATTATTCAGTTTTGTGTATATCCTGAAAAAAGAATCCTTTACTGAAATTGGTTTGTATGAACATATTTGTATTATTTATACATTTATGAATTTTTGTTAATTTTTTTAAAGCATTCCAACATGTCAAAATTCAAATTATCCATCATTCTAACTAAATGCTCATATACATATGAGGCATTCATGAAATTTTGAACACACATCGATTCAAAAATCAAAAAAAATTTGAAAAAATTCATAGAGGTTGTTATGATGAATAAAAATGTCCACTAAAAAAATAAATGAAAACATTATTATATTCATCAAGATAGAAAAATGACAAATAGCAATTGTTATATGTTTTGTATGTTATGTCCAATTTGAAAGGCTTTATGAAGTGAAATTCAATCGTAACCTTTAATAATCAATCATATTACAAGAAAGTGTAATTTGGGCTTTTTGAAAGACCCAACATTTAATCAAGAATATTAATTAAGAAGAAGAAAATATCTTCTCTGGGGGTTGGTACTGAATAACCGCTTGAGAAAAAGCTTATCTCAGGCGGGTATTACTTACTAACCGCTTGAGATAATTGCCCGAGCCTGTTCTTCAGTTTTCTTTTCCCTTGCTTATTTTTTATTTAGATTCCAATATAAATACTCAAACATGTATAGATTCTGCAAATTGAGTCCAAATTCGATGATTCTTTCTACTATATTTTTCAAAAATTAACATCTACCACCTGAACCAAATATTTTAAAACTTGTATAGCTGACATTGTAATGTTTTGTTAAATATCAAATCAATTTATACTTACATATTATTCAGATATGTGTATCTCCTAAAAAAAGGATCCTTTACTAAAATTTGTTTAGATGAACCTATTTGTATTATTTATACATTTATGAATTTTTTTAATTTTTTTAAAGCATTCCAACATGTCAAAATTCAAATTATCCATCATCCTAACTAAATGCTCATATACATATGAGGCATTCATCAAATTTTGAACAGACATTGATTCAAAAAAATTCAAAAATATCTGATAAATTCATAGAGATTGGTTTGATGACTAAAAATGTCCACTGAAAAAATAAATGAAAAAATCATTATATTCATCAAGATAGAAAAATGACAAATAGCAATTGTTATATGTTTTTTATGTTCTGACCGATTTCAAAGGGTTTATGAAGTGATATTTAATGGTAACCTTTAATAATAAACCATATTACAAGAAAGTGGAATTTGGGCTTTTGAAATGCCCCCCATTTAATCAAGAATATTAATAAATGAAAATAATATTAATTAAGAAGAAGAAAAGATCTTCTCAGGCGTTTGGTACTGAATAACCGCCTTAGAAGATGGTTATCTTAGGCGGGTATTACTTATCGACCGCCTGAGATAATTGCATCTTCGCGGGCGGTTGGTAATTACCACCCACCTAAGATAACCATCTTCTCAGACGGTTGGTACTTAAAATCCGCCTGAGAAGATAGGCGTCTATATATACCCCTCGGTTGCGTTGGAAAGACCTAACCCGGGTGAAATAACTTAGACGCCGTCAGGCTGCCAAAATTTTGTTTGCCGCCAAGTCATCACCGCTCTCGATGTCGAGCTTCGCCATCATCGCCGAGCTTCACCCTCATCGCTGAGCTTCATCGCTGTCTGTTTGCTTCGCCCTTGCCACTTCTAGGTACACCGAGCGAAGCCCTTGACGTCGCCGCCGAGCTTCACGGTAAATCCTAAACCCTTTGACCTTCCCTCCTCCGTCCCCGTGCCGCCTCCCTCCTTGGTTAGGATTCCTTGGTTAGGGTTCATTGGTTGGGGCGCGTGCACAGATTTTGGTTTGTTGGTTAGGGCACATGAACATATTTTGGTTCGTTGATTGCAAAGCAGTTGGGCCAAGTAATAGCACCTAATTACGTTCAGTTAGTTATAATACACCCTGCCCTGACCTGTCCAGCGAACTGAGCTTATACTCCACTTTGCTAATGTTATTAACTTGGATAATGATGGTTTAGTACATATCTACTTGTCAACCAATTTATAACTATTGATCACAATTTTCTAACTCAAGGAGAAATAAATACCATTAGGTTTCTCAAAAAGCTTTTTGAATTCTTATTTAATTTTTGTGGGGACCGGAATCCCGACATCCAAGTATCTCATTGGGTGGTGTCGTGCGATGCGGCACCCAACAGTATACACGAAAAGAACAAGAATAAAATACAATACTAAGCCTTTGATTTATAAACACAGTGGAAGTTTTACAATATATAACTTAGGAAAGAAGTCTATAGATCATACTACGCTCTCAGCACTAGCTATGCATGAGTAAAGCTGTCCATGCCCTCGGCTGCTTTACACTAGCTACACTCACAGATATCGGCAGTGTGTAGGGCCTCCACTTAGCCGTAAACCCTAAAGGGTATGGCCTCGTCGTTAGGCCCTTCATCAATGGTATAACCTGCAAAAACTCGTCAACTGCAAGCGTGAGCATAAGGCTCAACAAGACTGACCCGTCTCACTAGACATGTGCAAGGTAAGGTCTAACCATAGGTAAGGAATAGCATAAATAGACTTGCCTACAAGTGGATCCTTATAATCATGTTTTAAGTAGAAAATGACATTCTTCAAGCATGGCATATCATAGACTCCACAATCAAACAAGAAACACTTTGCCGATGATATGACATGCCCAAAGCACATAATGCTATTACAGTTAAAGTATGGGGAAACTGTAAACTTTTAATTATGCTATCTCTAAGCCACAAGGTTGCAAAGCAATTATAATTCAATACATCATATTCTTCTGGCTTCTTTAGTATTTACTACGTCACGACACAGTGAACAAGTGGTACTCTATTACCGCGAGGGATGGTGATTGCAATCAGGACACACTCGGATTGCATGACACGCACACCCCCGTGGGAGAAACCTACGTGCTCTCCTCCCCACATCATACGCAGCCACCTTTCACCCAAGACCCCAATGTCGACAAACCTCTTCATCCCAAGCAAAAGGTCCCCTACACGGACACGTCGAAACTGTCCGCTAGAAGATTTACACCTTTACGCCTTCGCATCTCCATTCAAGGACAACCCAGGAGTCTACACACTACATTCTGGAGTTACATTAGTTTATTGGGCCCATATCCCATTATGCAACCGGTACAGTTCAAGGTTGCCCAACGGTGCCGCATACGGCACGGTCCTCAAGCGTCACAGGCAAGACTATGCGCCCGAGACTCCATCTCGTCAACACCTATTCCCCCTGCCCGGTCTCGTATTCATTTCATAAGCCATTATTTCATCTTTCACCCTCATATGAACTGTTATTCCTATTTCACGAGTAGATTCCAACTACTCGACTTCTACCGGTATATCTACAACATTAGCATTGGCAGTTCTACACGTCAAGCTATAAACCTTTCCAACCCTCCCATAGGATTTGTGGATATGCAGGTGGAGTATAAAACACCTTATACATAATGCACAATATCAACTGAAGGCGTAAATGAAAATAAAACTAGAAAACTTTGAAAAGCTCTTAAATGCAAACCGGGGCTTGCCTTAGTTTGTGACTCGATTAAATGTCAATTGTTAGTGGTCCTCCTTTGAAGACTACACCAAGGACTTCAAGTGCACACCCTGGCCT
This sequence comes from Tuctoria greenei, assembly GCA_036927565.1. Lineage (NCBI taxonomy): Eukaryota > Viridiplantae > Streptophyta > Magnoliopsida > Poales > Poaceae > Tuctoria > Tuctoria greenei. Next base: position 58,085,291 of record JAYESD010000010.1, read on the forward strand.
TCTCCTCCAAGCGACACTTCTCGTCAATATTAGTTAATACATGACATGCATATAGAATCTATATGAATGCTAGATAAATTATAATGTATATATAGTTCATAAGCTTCTAACTATGGTTATAGTGAGGGAATGAGCTTAGTTGGCTTTGGGATTTTTATGGTAGATGTTAGGGACTAAAAGGAAGACTCTTGCAAAGAACAGGAGATGATCGAAGAAGTTTGTTGTTCCTAAAAATTATAGTAAGCAATAACCTTCTCTCAATTTTGGTTGAAATTTTTGGAAAGCTACTGTCGGTGCCCTGCGTATCGTATACCCCTTGGGACAACGAAAAGACCAAATGAACTTCACCTTTCTGAGATGAAGACTTGCGAAGGCCCCACGTGTATACCAGTGGTTGTATCATCTAGAGGGGTTCTCACTGGTTGTAGGAAAATTTATTTCATAATTTTCTAAGTTTCTGTGAAAGAGATATTGAATTCTAAAGTTGCTAGGAATTTCTGGAATTATTTTATAACTGAATTTAGTTTTTCAATTAACATTCAGATTGGAAATTGAATTTGGACCAGTAATTAGGTATAATAAATCTGATATTTTATACGAGCTAGTATATGAATAAAGGAAGGTTCAATTCAAATTTGGGACATAACAAAGCAACTGAACATCTGTAATAATTCAATGAAGGAAAATGGGAATTGAATTATACAGAAGGTCATACAGGTTTTTATACCAAACTAACTATACAACTTGAAAGTACAGATCATTAGGGTTATACAGGATTTTAATTGAGATTTTTAGAGCAAGGATACTAAGAGAAATTGAATTTAGAAGTTTGATGAAATTCCTGGTTACAGTTCTATTTTAAACTGAACAGCAGAAAGAAATTTGGAATTTGATTAGGTTATACAGGTTCAATGGCTCCAAAACTTTTTGTTGTAACCAAGAACAGGGCAAAGTATTTTATGAGAATTTTGCGGATATTTCCACTGGACGGTTCAGCTGGTAAAAATCTATTTGTATTTGTAAAGATTGCATTCTACAGAATTGAAAACTGGTTTTCATATACCGCAAATAGTATTAACAGAAACTAAAGATCAAGGACTTCCAAACAAAATTTGTTTGAATATTTTTGGAGCAATCTACAGAGAGATATGCATTTTTGAAGTTGGACAAAGTTTCTGGATTAGAAAAACAGAATTGAATCACTGACAAGGGGATCCACTGTCAGGTTCATCTTCTACCTCCAGTCACAGCCGAACTGGGAGCCACACAGTGACTTTGCGCGGCCGTTCCCGCTGCCAGAGGCATCAGATGACCAAGACACAAATAGGAAAAATGTTCCTTATATCTTGGAACACCCGTATGACAACAGGGCCAGCCCGGACGACGAGCGGATGGTCGCCGGCGTCGACGGGGGCGGCGGTGACCTCTTGGGCACCATGGGACGTGGCTGACCAATGCCCTGAACTGACAGAAATTATGTCTAGAAGATTCATGGCGACATGGGGAGCTAGGATCTGGGCTCTAATTGAGGGAATAATGGCCGCAAGGGAGGTATCCACAGCGACCTAGAGTTCACATGTGTGGGTCACGAATTTCGATCTTCCTACCTAACCAAGCCATGGGAGCTCAATTTGATACAACGACGTGGAGAGGGGAGCTTCACAGACCTGTTGACACGCTTGTTGGGAGGGGAGAGCTTGTGGTTTCACCCTACAACGAGGAGCCACGATGGCAGCCCGGAACAGAGCTCGGGGAAGCTGTTCACCGCGTGGGGAGGGAGGAAACTGAGCTGGGAGAGAGATGGGAGAGACCGATGGGAGAGAGAGAGCAAGGGGGGATATTTGTAGGGCTCAAACAGGAGCAGCTCGCTGCTATTGTGCTGGTGCATGCCGTCGCTGTGTCGAGCAGGGAGAGAAAGGCTGAGGCGGTAATTCGTTTGACGGGCTGACATGCGGGCCCCACGGCTTCCTCTCTCCCTCTTCTTTGTTGTTTAAAATTCCACCTCAAACATTGCTCAAAAATTCTCAAAATTTGCAGGAAGTCTAAGAAAAATATGGGGAATCCAAATCTGCAATCAGATTTCGAATTGGACACAGTTTGTTTCAAATTCAAACCTCTCCAATGACATCATTGAAATAAATAGTAACTGAGGTTCATAAATCCCCAAATTTTGAAGCAAAGCTTCTTGAACCATAAAGGGTCTTAGTAAAAATTTTGAGTTGGTTTGGACCAGGTTAAGTGCAATGTTCAAATTCGAAATCGACTAGGACTAAACCCTCTGTACGTGTCCAAATAATTGGAAGACGTGGTTCAAAAATCTTGAAACTTGACAGAGAAACTATTTAAAATATTGTAAGGCCATGTAAAAATATATAGCCTTAGATTTGAATAGTTTTTACAGGGCCAAATATACAGTAGTATATTCAATTTGTAACTAATTTGAATATATATTTTGTACTGCATATTAATTTGACCTAGTAATCTCCATTCAAATAATTCCAAAATTTGCAGAGAGGTCAATAGAATTAATCCAAGATTATTGGTGAAGTCCATTCCCCATGTTAACAAATTTTAAATATGAGTGGAAGAAAAAGATTTGATGAGATCAAGTTCATAAGCATAGCTATAATTGATCTCTATTAGGGTTGATAACCAACTTACAACTGAACTTCCTATGAAGGAAAAGTGGGATTTTACATTCCTCCCCCTTAAAAGAATCTCATCGCGAGATTATAAAAGGAAGGATAAAAGGAAAAGATCTAATGAACATATGCCGCTAACAAGTACGGATAGTTCGATCTAAGAAAATACTCGCTTTCCCAAGTCGCTTCATCAGCGGTATGGTTGTTCCACAAGACTTTGTAAAAGCTTAGCGTCCAGCTTCTTGTGGTGCGAGTCTTCTCATCGATGATCTTGACCGGATGCTCAGAGTAAGTGAGATCAGGTTGTAGAGCTTCAAGATCTTCCGTGCGGACTTCAGCTGGGGATTTGAGACACTTCCGCAATTGAGAGATGTGGAATACATTATGAATTCCATAGAGAGACGCCGGTAACTCCAAACGATAGGCCAAAGGTCCACATTTCTCAGTGATAGCGAAAGCCCGATGAATCGTGGACCCAACTTTCTCTTCACTCCAAAACGATGAATTCTTTTCATTGTAGATACACGAAGGTAAACGTGATCCCCAATGTCAAAGTGAAGAGGTCGACGTTGTTTATCCGCATAGCTCTTTTGTCGAGATTGAGCAGCCTTGAGATTGGCTTGGATCGCTCGCACTCGTTCTTCATTTTCGTTGACAAGATCAATGCCATATATCACTCTTTCACCAGACTCACACCAATTCAATGGTCTGCAGCACTTCCTGCCATAGAGAGCTTCATATGGCACCATTTGGCTACTAGCTTGATAACCCAATTTTTACCATGGTGGATGGCACAAGCTCGTAGCATGTCCTCAAGGACATGATTTACTCGCTATGTCTGACCATCAGTCTGTGGATGATAGGCAGAGCTTCGAATCAACTTGGTACCCAATGATGCGTGGAGGTGCTCCCAAAATCGAGCAACAAATAAGGCTCCACGATCTGAAATGATAGTGCGGGGTACTCCATGGAAGCACATGATTCTAGCAATATACAACTCTGCGTACATCGGTGCATGGTAGTTGATATTGATGGGTATAAAATGAGCTGACTTGGTCAACCGATCAACTATCACCCAAATCGAATCATGCTTAAGGGAAGTGAGAGGTAACCCTACAATGAAATCCATGCTGATGTCTTCCCACTTTCATGCTGGTATGTTCAACGGTTGCAACTGTCCGGCTTGCCTCAAATGGTCAGCTTTCACTCGCCGACATGTTTCACATTCAGATATATATTTTGCTATCTCTCGCTTCATCCAGGACCACTAGAATTTCTTCTTTAGATCTTGGTACATCTTGTTACTCCCCGTTTGAATAGAGTACTTGAATAAGTGTGCTTCACCCTAGATCTTCTTTCGGAGCTCCATGTCATGCATGGGGCACGACTATACGGTCTTTAAACCAAATAGTATTGTGATCATCACATCGAAAGCATTTCATCTCCCCCTTCTTCGTTCTTCGCCGAATGTGCGACATTCCCTTGTCTTCCTTTTGAGCCTCTACAATATGTTCCCTAATGGTAGGAATGAGAGCCACATTGTAGACCACTCCATATAGAACCAAGTATAAACTCAGCTCATCCTCTTCCATTGAAGTGATCGACAGATGTTTGACATGAGACTTGCGGCTCAGCGCATCTGCAACCAAATTTGCTTTGCCAGGATGGTAGTGGATCTCAATCTCATAGTCTTTGATTAACTCCAACCATCTTCGATGTCCAATATTCAAGTCTTTCTGGGTGAAAATGTACTTCAAACTCTTGTGATCAGTATAGAGATGCACTAGACTGCCTAATAAATAGTGCCTCCACATCTTCAATGCGAGCACCATGGCAGCGAGCTCAAGATCATGAGTCAGATATTGTTGTTCATGATTCCGAAGCTGCCGGGATCCATACACGATCACTCTTCTATCTTGCATGAGTACACAACCAAGACCAATGCCAGATGCATCACAATAGACATCAAATGGTTTGGTTGTGTCCGGCTAAGCCAACACCAGTGTTGTGGTGAGGTGTTTCACCAAGGCTTGAAATGCTTCTTCACATTCTTTAGTCCATACATATATCATTCCCCTCTTCACTCGGAATGAACCTCCAATAATAGCCAGCCAAGCCAAGGAAACTATGAACTTCATGTACGGACTTGGGAGATTTCCACTTCAGGACTTGTACAATATTGCTTGGATCAACCGCAATACCATCAACCGAGATGATGTGCCCTAGAAATGGCACTTGGCGGATCCAAAACTCACACTTGCTGAACTTTGCATACAGTTTGTGATCCCTTAACCGTTGCAGCACAATATGCAAGTGTTTAGCATGTTCCTCTTCAGATTTAGAATACACAAGGATGTCATCGATGAATACCAAGACAAACTTGTCCAACTCCGGCATAAACACCGAATTCATGAGATACATGAAGTGAGCTGGTGCATTAGTCAACCCAAGGACATGTTGAGATACTCATACAGCCCATACCTTGTCGAGAATGCGGTTTTTGGAATGTCCTCAGGTCGAATCTTAATCTGATAATAATCTGAACGAAGGTCCATCTTCGAGAATACCTTAGCACCGACTAGTTGATCAAATAAGATATCAATGCGTGGTAGTTGATACTTGTTTTTGATGGTGACAGCATTCAATGGACGATAGTCCACACATAACCTCAAAGTCTCATCCTTCTTCTTCACAAACAACGCGGAACAACCCCAAGGTGATGAACTTGGGCGAATAAAACCCTTGCTCAATAAGTCATTCAGCTGCTCCTTCAATTCTGCAAGTTCCTTCGGTGCCATCCTATATAGCTTCCTCGAGATTGGCATGGTCCCTGGCGCAAGTTCAATCTTGAACTCGATGTCATGTTCTGGTGGCATGCCAGGAAGATTGTCAGGAAACACGTCTGGATATTCACGCACCACTGGAATATCCTCAAGACTCTTGGCACTTGTGTGATGCACCGCTGAGACTCTTGGTGCAATATCCAAAAGATTTAAAGTGTTGCTACCATGAGATTTAGAATTCAGTTGGACAGTCCGCGAGCTTATATCAAAGATAGCTCCATGATGTGTCAACCATGACATCCCCAAGATGAGGTCAATATGCTGACCTTCCAAAATGATGATGTTCACAGGATAGATACTTCTACTCATGCACAGAGGTGCTCGAGAAACAACCTCATTAGCTGAAATATTGCCTCCAGGTGAACTGATACGGAATGGATGGGAGATAGTCACAATTGGCACATGATGTTTCAGCACAAAAGTCTTGCTCACAAAGTTATGAGTAGCTCCAGAGTCAAACAGAACGACTACTGCTTTATCATGTAAAGTAAACATGCTTGCTAAAATAGGTTCTCCTTCTGGAATGTCCTCAATCGCAGCATAATTGTAAAAGCCCACTTTTCGGAAGAACAAATACGCAAAAATGCGAACTTAAAAATTTTGAAAGTGGACTTGGAAATCTAAACTCACATGAACCATATGAGTTAACAAATGTTCACTAAAAATAGGGGCTTATTAAAATTTTACAGATAGAACATGGTTGCTAATGTATTATAGAACTTAAGGTGTAAAGTCCTTAAATTCCAAGTATTTACATTTTCAATGAAAAATTAAAGGAGAAAAGAAAACAAAATGGACAGAAAGAAAAAGGAATTATTCCAACCCTGAAATGGGACATTCACAAAAATTCAAATCTACGACTGTAAATTTTTCCATGACCTTCTAATATTCCAAATTGACTCTCGGTAAAGTTTCAAAAAATTTTGAAACACGTTTTCCATTTATTGGGCACGTACTGAGAGTTTAACCAGAGTCGACTTCAAATTTAAACATTATACTTAATCTTGTCCAAATCAACTCCAAATTTTTCGTGAGGTCCCTTATGGTTCAAAAAGGGTAACTTCAAAGTTTCAGGATTTTTGAACCCAATCTACTATTTATTTCCTTGAGTCAAGTATCACCACTTGAATTCAAATTCAAGCTTGAGTAAAAATTCAACTTGCTCAGTTCTGAAATCTGATTGCACCATAAAATTCTTCACATTTTATTTAGTCATTGGGCCAAAGTTGACTTTTTTGAAGCATGTTTGCTAGCCATAATTGAAATTGGAAAGAGGAATGAGGGAGGTGGGTCTCACATGTGGTCCCCACAGGTCAGGTTGGCACATGTTTCCTCTTTCCTCCCCTGCCTCCACGTAGACGCATGCATGTGCCACCGCGATTGCCACCGCGATGAAAACGTCGGTACTTATCCCACTGCCCTGCCTTCTCCCGGTCCTATCCACAACACACCGCTCTCCTCCGGCGCTCCTCTCCCGGCCTGCGTGCGCCCCACTCCCGCTCGCCAATGCCGGCTATCGGCACGCGTCTTCTTGCAGGCCCACGAGCGTCGTGCCGCTCCTCCCGTCGGCCGCTCCCCACGCCGGTCGCGCGTCCTCCTGCACCCCCGCGCTCGGCCGCCCACGGCGACTGCGTCGCCCCACAACGGCCGCCGGCTTGCCCCGCGCGCCCCGACCGCCGCTCACGCCTCCTCATCACCCAGTCCGTGTGCCGGCCTCGCCGCGTCCGAGCTCCGGCACCCACAGTACGCCTGCTCACCTGGCTGCCATGCCGGCGCAAGCTCGCCCCCTGCATGCTCCACCCGTGCGCCGCCGCTGGCCCGCGTCCCGCCTCGCCCTGACCATTTCCTCTGCGCGCCCCTCTGCACCCGTCCACATGCCGCCGATGCCGGCGCTCCACCTCCTGGCCACCAGGGTGCCACACTACTGCGCCCCGCGCTCGCACCGCTCCCGCTGTGCCGCCACTTGCTCCGCCTCCTCACCGGCGCCGCCCCGCACCTAGTCGTCAGGCCGCGTCCTCGCCCCCGGCTGCATCACTCCCAGCTGCCGGTCGTCCATCCGCTCGCCTAGCCGCCGGCGCCAGCACCACGCCACCACGCGCCGCCAACGCCGTGCCGGTGTGCCCTCTGGCCACGTGCCGCCGTGCCGTGCTGCCGCGTTTCCTCCTCACTGTCTACACTGCAGCATCCCCAGATTACTTCTTTCCTCTTTTGTGTTGTTTGCATGTCAGTGCGCATTCAGAATGCTTCACCATGTGCCATTTCAGATGTCATTGTCGACCTGATGTTGTCACGGCGTTCTTCTCATATGCCACATCCAAATAGTGCGAGGATTGATGGAGGTGATGTATGGGATGCAAGAACACGTCAACGACACAATGACAATAACAATTTGTTCAAGGTTAGCTCTGAATTGTGCAAAGATTAGTTGGGACAGTGCTGCAACCAAGGTGTTCGATGAAATGTTCACGAGGAAAGAACCAACTTTGTTGATGTTTAGAACTGGTCTGTGATGCAGCGGTAGGATGATGTTGCAACCGACAAGCCTAAGTGCCAAGATGCCCTTTGAACGGTGATGAAGCAACAGAAATCAAGTACACACACAAGATGTTCAGTGAAATGCCTACAAGGTGAGCCTTGCCCTGAAATTCCTTGTTTGACATCACCGAAGTCCGTTCATCGTGATCGCTAATGGTACTCATGTGTCGTCAAGCCGTACGTCCAGTTTCCGCATTGATATCATTCCTATAGGAGTCCCCAAGTTGACCTACTGTGTCATTTGTATCATGTTGGCTTGTCCATGCATGCCCGTGATGCTCCACCATGAGCCGCGTTGACGTCGTTGACCACATAACGTCGTCATGACGTTCCGAGCCATCATCTCGTCCTGGCATCGAGATGAAGGATGCCTGTAATGTACATGATGCTAGAACACAACCACGACACAATGGCCGATAGTCCTTTAACCAAATTAGGGTTTAGTCGAGGCGAGACTCATCGAGTCCTGGGTGTAGCCAGGGTGCTCGATGAAATGCCTTCTAGGTCAAACCAGGTGTGTCGGTGATCACCAATGACTTGGGATAGAGGATGCAAGAACATTGCGACCAACAAGGAGAACTAGACCAAGGGGAACCTTGGATAAGAGTTCCTTGATTGTGTCGACGATGTTTCCTAACCGTCCTCTGAATTGCTTAACTTGGTGTACCACTTCATTAGCGGCAGGTTCGTCGAGTCGCATATCAACAACCGAGTCGACATCACTAGCCTTAAGACTCACAAGGTGGTGTGTCCGGGGTTCCGATCACCCCATTGATGAGTCCGGGTTGATGTGGACGTCGCTAAGACAATCTTCTCGAGATGGAAAAGCATGCCTTCACGGCAAGGTCTCGCATCATGCTTAAGTCCTGGGAGCTTACCGAGCTCACCTGGACAGGCTTGCGGGAGACACTACGTTAGTGTCATCGTGTAAGCACTTGAACGATGCTCGAGAAGCTTGAGGTAGAAACTACTTTACCTAAAAGTCATTTGAACGTTGTCTTTGTACTCATGCTAGGTTAACAGTGTTTGTAATGACTTCTTAAGTCCAAGCCATGTTGGTCTCAATTCAGTCACAAGTGTTGTTAGGTTCCATCATGGTTCATCCTAAGTCGGGACACTACGACAGCACTGCTCACTTAACTAGGTTTACTCCCTTATGAGTTAAGTCATTGGTCGACTGCTAAATCACAACCTTCATCTTGTACACTCCACTCATACTCAAGCTTTCGATGTCCCACCTTAATTTTTGCGTCGTCCTTACACTTTTCCGCCCCAACACTTCTTCACCATTCAGAATTGTCATTCTCGCGTGGCATAGCTTGAAGTGTGGTATGCTAAGTTGCAATGTAGCTTTATGTTATACCTTTCAGTTTATACCGACACTACTATGTCCACCTTGACTCATCCTCTGGTTACCCTCACAACAGAGGCATATCGGTCCTTCCTAGTCAAACTCCTCGTTCTTAAAGTTTACACAGCCCCGTGGAGTCTATTATTAAACTAGTTAATTACTTAATTACTTATATGCATATCATGTCGATAGGAACATGATGATAGGTAATCGACGAGAAGTTTCGCTTGGAGGAGAAGGCCAGGGTGTCCACTTAAAGTCCTTGGTGGAGTCTGCACAGAAGGACCACTAACAATTGACATTTATTCGAGTCGCAAACTAAGGCAAGCCCCGGTTTGCATTTAAGTGCCTTTTTAAAGTTTTGCTTTTATACACACTGTATTAAATAGACTTAATATGTGCATTAGGTCTATGTTGATTGAATACCCCAAATGCATGACCAAATAATCCTTGAAGTGGATGGGTAGTATAACCCCTCGATTTATATTGCTATGCTTAATGACGAGGGAAGTGTTGGGAGATGGATTGGTAGCCCCGTCTATGTCGGTTAAGCCTCGTCCGTATGCGGCCCCTTAGGACAAGCTTCAATTGTACCAGCGACATAATGGACATATGGAATCCAGTAAACTAATGTAACTCGATAACTGGGATGTCGAGGCCCATTAACTCACCATCGATAGGGGTGGGTTGAGGACAGTAAGGTGTAAATCGGTCAGCGGACACATGAGGTGTTCCGTGCGGAGACCTTCTATTCGCGGAGGTGAGACGGGCTCAGCGTTTGGGTTTCTTGTGAAAGGTGGCCATATAAGTCTAGTACTAAAGTGTTACACAGGTATTGGTGTACTCGCTGACACTTCCGAACGACGTATGTGTCTTGTTATCCGGGTGTGTCCTGATTGCAATCACCATCCCTCGCGATAATAGAGTACCACTTGTTCACTGCGCCGTGACGTAGTAAATACTAAAGAAATCAAAAGAATATGATATATTGCATTATAATTTCTTTGCAACCTTGTATGGCTTAGAGATAGTATAATTAAAAGTTTATAGTTTCTCCATACTTTACTTGTAATTGCATTATGTGCTTTGGGCATGTCATATCATCGGCAAAGCGTTTCTTGTTTGATTGTGGATTCTATGATGTGTCGTGCTTGAAGAATGTCATTGGCTACTTAAAATATGAATATAAGGATCCACTTGTAGGTGAGTCTATTTATGCTATTCCTTACCTATCCTTAGTATTCACCCCTGCATATTTCTAGTGAGACGGGTTAGTCTTGCTGAACCTTATGCTCACGTTTGCGTTTTAACGATTTTTGCAGGTATTAGTTTTATTTCTGTTGTTCAGATTGTACATGAGACTCAAGGTGTCGAGATAAATCTCATGTGAACCACGCCGCTTCTGAATGTTCTTCATGTTGCTAGTGAGAATCGTCCTAGGGCATGGACGTCTTCTCTCCTGCTTAGTTAGGTGAGATTATGAGTATGTATTTTCCGCTGCGTGTGTACCCCCTGTTGTACACTCTTTTGTAAACTTTGCTTATTATGAAATGAAAACTTTATATGTTTTGGTATCCTTTTTGTGTGTGCTGTTAGGTGTCGCATTGCACGGCACCACCCAATGAGATCCTCGGATGTGTGGACCCCGGTCCCCACAGACATGGTATCAGAGCTTCATTCAGAATAGCACGCTCAAAAAGAGCCTATTTTCAAAAACTTCAAGTAGTCTAGTGTGGTTTAGCTATATGCCCATTAAGGACTATTACTAGTATAAGTTATAAAGGTGGTGAACTAACTTACTTATTATATTATTCTGTAACGATGCTCCGTCTTCAAGGTAAGAGGTAAGGTACGCCATCAAGAGCGGATCAATCTCGGTAAGCTCTGCATACGAGATGTGGTATGTGATATTTTCGTGGCTTAGCACAGAAAGTCAATATGAGTCTCTGAAACTTTTCCATGTTTCCGAGAACATATGACACGCAGTACCCCAGCATAACACAAAATTAGTGGGAGCCCCCGTCGGGTGGTGTATAACCCGATAGTATGCATCTATAGAACCATTCATGTTCTATGGGAGCATGCGAAACACGTATATCCGAGCGTGTATAAGCCGGTTCGTGCGGAAGTCTTTGTTGTATAGACGTAGTACAGCCATGTACCTCAAGACATGACTTCGCTCGAGGGCGACTTATACCAGAGGGAGTCTTATGCATTTACTTTTATATATATTATTGTGACTGCCTGTCATGTTTCCCAGTGCCGCCCTTGAGGTGTGAAGGTGTGAAAGGGGATTGTTTGTCTTCTGCAGGTACACTAACTCTGATAGCAACCCGTGTAGAATACGTTTGTGGGTGATCAATATTAGAACCACCTATAGACGTATCTGGATATAGCGCGTTAGACTTTTCTTTTGGTAAGGTACGTAGTACCGTCAGTATCACATTTGATACTTTGACCATCCCCCATGAAAGAAATGGCTTCATCATCATCTTGTAAGATCCAACTACCAGTTGCTGGTAAGTTTTGGGTCAAAGTTTTGACATGGATAGTGCAATGCAAAGAAGGATGAAGATTAAGGCTTTTGTGTACTCTTGACGGAATCTAGCTCGATTATGTCAAGATGTGCTTCTAGTTAAACTTCATAGGACATCGTAGTATGCTATAGGGATGGAGGAGATCTTCAGGTCCTCGACGACTTCTCTATGGATGAGTTGGACAGAATAACACTGGGGAAACTCGTCCAAATCATTAGAAACTAGTATTTCTTCACCTCTTTGATATAATGAACTAGCCTCGGCATTTCAACCATAACTCTTTGTAGAATCGTCGAATATCTTCGTGTAATACATTTCCGGAAACCTTGCGACTTGTACAACAAGTTTGTAGTGGGACTTGCTGTCAAATTGTGAGGTTATCCATCTGAAAATCAGTGGCCAAATCAGCTTTAAAAAACCATGATCTATCAAACTAATTTCTGAAACCTGAACCGATTGTTCCACTTCCAAAATCCGTATCTTTTCAACCTAGAGGGCTTTGGAGGCAAGTGAATACTTTTTGGAAAACCTTTGAAGTATTCTATAAGTTTTCTATTGACCTCCAAGCCAAAAGACGCTTTTATGGTGATGAAAAGGCACCGTTATCCCAGCAGCTGCTGTTCTGAAACTACATGGACCAGCATCTGAATTTTGCCATATTTCCTTGTAGAAAGCTCTTCTATTCCATTATGATACATTTATGGAAAGGTAAAGAGATATTCTACAACTTTGTTATTCAGTGATACCTCAAGTTCAGTTTAGAACTAATTAGAAACTGGAGTTGAAGATAGTACATGTATATAGGTGCTATCTGAAACAGTCAGAAAAATTCTGAACTTTGAACGGCCATAAATCTTAAACTAGAAATGCAACCTATGCATGTTTATATATGTATGGAAATCTTAAAGAGTCCTATATCAACTTCCTATTCAACACAAAGGCTAAAACTCGCAATAACATGGTGTAAATCGAAGTATTGTTTAAGGTGTCGTGACATTTCCGAATCTGGCAGATTTGGATTTAGTTGTTGTTTAGACCCTAGCATTGAGTAGGATCATCGATTAGGTTCGGGTTTTACCTTTATGGAATCTTGAGAATGTATGCAACAAGTTTTCGATGTATTATTTTTGCAAATGTTGATGTTTGTATATCTGAAAATTGTGGACAAAATCAGCCTTAAACAAAGGAGGTGCTGTCCAAATTTTCAGAAAAACTGTCAAATTGCAAATGCCATATCTACTCAACCAGAAGTGCTACGAAGGAAATTAAGTACTCCTTAGAAATTTTTGGAAGTACTTTACAAGTTCTCTATTCAGCTCGAGACCAAAATCCTTTTCTAAGTTGGTGAAATTTAGATAATCGCAGAGACTGTCCAGGCACACCCAAACTGGACAGCAATCTGTACACCTGTGAATTTAATCTATAACTCGCAGACCCTTGATCCAATGTTGTCGCGCAAGTAACCGTTGGAAAGGTTGAAGAGTGAGCTACAATTTTTGCAATTGGCTCCAGACCTGAATCGGTCATATACCTATTCCAAAACAAGTTTGAATGCAGAGTGGTCAATCCGAACTGAATTCAAATTCTGAATGCTGAAATTTTTCCCAACTTCAAAAATCATATCTTTTAAACCAGGACTAATATGAATACAAATAAATGCATTATGGAAAGCTTATTATATTGGCTACAACTTTGTCAATAATAATATTTCCAGATTCCCATCAGAACAGCCTGAAAACTTTAGATCGAAAGTGCTACTTTTTAAGCAGGTTCTGCTGAAAGTGCAGAAAAATTCTGCTGAGTTTAAAATAGCATAACTTGCAAACCGGGGATGATCTAGAGGCAAACCAATACTAAGGTCTTGAAGTGTACTTTAACTTTGTTATTCACCTCGAGATATGATTTTGCCATTTACTGGATCAAAATCGAGTTTGCGTCCAGGCTGGTCGTTTGTCACCATAGTCTGAACAGTTTGAACCTTTTGGTTTTTGTTAGGCATTCGGTTCTCGATTTCAACTCGAGGAGTGTTGTAACCAACCAAGAGTTAGGACTCGACTATTTACCAAGTTGAATGCAGTGTTAAACTCATTAGAAGCCTTTTTCCTTTGGATAGACATACTAATGTTTGATTTATGTGACTTGCCACATCACATCTTGTGATGTTTAACGCAGGTCGCAATTACTCGAGTTGCATCTCATCTTCCCATGAGGATTGTGTGAAGTACGCTTCGACATCCTGGTTTGAAACTTTAAGGAGGAAGGTGAGCACTTCAGTAATAGTGGTGTTCAACCATCAACCTTGGTTATAACGAGTCGTGTCAACAAGAAGACGATCAAGTAAGATTACATCTTCAAGAGGATCCAACATCCACCACCAGATTGAGTTACTCAAAGAAGAAGTGTGACTTCAACTCCACTAAAGTGATCGCTAAGGATATCAGTTCCTCTTGCTAGACCGAAGCAAAGGTTAAGTGAAGCATCACTAGAGACATATAGTTAGTTGTTTTTTTTTCTCCTGATGAATATACAATCAAGTTGAGTAGTACATGAACAAGCTTTCGAAAGGTTGAGGTAATGTGGTATATTTCCCACATTCCTTGTCAATCGTTCTGTTATGAATTCCTTAACTATGGTCATGTCATGAAAGTAATGCTACTCCTTGAGTGTCTTTCACGACCACGGTATCCAAGCCTTGCAAATCATGAGTTAGTTCTTGAGTTGTGTGTGCGTGGTTCACTTAGTCTTGCTCAAACTATAAAAGCTACTGCACCATACATATGCATCATTTGCACCATACATATGCATCATTTGCACCATACATATGCACCATTCGCACCATACCATGTGCATATTCAGTGCACCATACAACATATGATGCATCATGAAGCATCATTACCAATGTAACACCAATGATAGAATGCATGGTAATACTAAAATTTAGAGCAAGATTGTGTACCCCATTCCAACTATTCTAAGGTGTCTAATGACGACGATCATTTCACCCTCTTCATTTGACTTCTTACATTGTTGATCTCCTTTCCATTGAGTAATACTTGGGAAACCGATTACTCAACCTCACTTGCAACTAAACAGACACTTGAACTTCCATCCTTGACTTGTTTAGGTTCAAGTACCTTAATTGTTGCAATTATACCATTCGTCATCGAGTGGTCATCAGTTCGATGATCAACCTTGTAAAATCCATGAAATCTCCATACTCGCAAGGATATCGTTCGATTGTCAACCTCGTGAAACTCTTTGGGTCCATCTAAGTCCTTGCATTGTTATATGGTAACCTTGCTACACGAATTACCTTGTAGTTATCATATGATTGAGTTCTTTGCTGTGTTGGAAACATATGAGGATGCTGAATCCTTAAATCCTCGTGTGCCACCGTAAAGAGTCTTCATCTTCTAATTCTATTGTTTGAAGATGTTGATATACCCAAAAACCATGTAGTCGCCATATTTTCAGTATTCCTGCTGTTTTGCCCACCTAAGAGTGTTGAGTGCTTTGCTAATCTTATGCTACAGCTAAGAAATCCTATGGTTGACTAAACATTAGACGGGGTTAATAATTGTTGTTTAACCTCGTAAACCATCTTAACTCATATCAAGGGAAATACCATATTAAGTTGTAAGGACCTATGCAAAACCAAGCAAGCAACCAAGAATCAATGCAAGGATAGTTTCAAACTATCAAGGTGACCTAGAGAAGCAGAGAACAAGTGCAAATTCTTCAAATCAAGACTAGGACAGAACAATATGTCATGTCAGTGTAAGAGTACAACAATAAAGGTTTAGTAACAGACGTAAGAGTTTTACGACGTGATCTTGTCATGTCGAGCCTCCTGTCAAGGTTATCCACCTAAAGACTGGAATCACTTGAAGCAAACTTTAGAATTTCTTAAGATGCTTGAAGATAATCACTATTTCGTAGAACCCAAGTCTTTAAGGGTATTGTCATTTTCCCTTAGTCAATGACCCTCTTATACGGATCTTTTCCTCATCGTTTCTGTTATTCTACTTGTTAGAATCTCTGTACGAGATTCCTTTAAGGGGGAAGGATTGTAAAAGCCCGCTTTTTGGAAGAACAAATACACAAAAATGCGAACTTAAAAATTTTGAAAGTGGACATGGAAATCCAAACTCACATGAACCATATGAGTTAACCAATGTTCAGTAAAAATAGGGACTCTTGTTAAAATTTTACAGGTCGAACATGGTTGCTAATGTATTATAGAACTTAAGGTGTAAAATCCTTAAATTCCAAGTATTTACATTTTCAATGAAAAATTAAAGGAGAAAAGAAAACAAAATGGAGAGAAAGAAAAAGGAATTATTCCGACCCTAAAATGGGACATTCACAAAAGTTCAAATCTACGGCTGTAAATTTTTTCATGACCTTCTAATATTCCAAATTGACTCTCGGTAAAGTTTCAAAAATTTTTAAAACACGTTTTCCAATTATTGGACACATACTGAGAGTTTAACCAGAGTGGACTTCAAATTTAAACTTTGTACTTAATCTTGTCCAAATCAACTCCAAATTTTTCCTGAGGTCCCTTATGGTTCAAAAAGGGTAACTTCAAAGTTTCAGGATTTTTGAACCCAATCTACTATTTATTTCCTTGAGTCAAGTATCACCACTTGAATTCAAATTCAAGCTTTAGTAAAAATTCAACTTGCTCAGTTCTGAAATCTGATTGCACCATAAAATTCTTCACATTTTATTTAGTCATTGGGCCAAAGTTGACTATTTTTGAAGCATGTTTCTAGCCATAATTGAAATTGAAAAGAGGAACGAGGGAGGTGGGTCCCACATGTGGTCCCCACAGGTCAGGTCGGCACAGGTTTCCTCTTTCCTCCCCTGCCTCCACGCAGACACATGCATGTACCACCATGATTGCCACCGCGATGAAAACGTCGGTACTTATCCCAGCGCCCTGCCTTCTCCCGGCCCTATCCACGGCACACAGCTCGCCTTCGGCGCTCCTCTCCCGGCCTGCGCACGCCACACTCCCGCTTGCCAACGCCGGCCACCTGCGCACGTCTTCTCGCCGGCCCGCTCGTGTCGCGCCGCTCCTCCCGTCGGCTGCGTCCCACGCAGGTCGCGTGTCCTCCTACACCCCCGCGCTCGGCCGCCCACGGTGACTGCGCCGCCCCACAATGGCCACCGGCTTGGCCCGCGCGCCCTGGCCGCCGCTCATGCCTCCTCATCTCCCAGTCCGCGCGCCGGCCTCGCCGCGTCCGAGCTCCGGCCACCACGGTACGCCTGCTCGCCCGGCCGCCACGCCGACGCAAGCTCACCCGCTGCGTGCTGCACCCGTGCGCCGCCGCTGGCCCGCGTCCCCGCTCGCCCTGACAATTTCCTTCGCGTGCCCCTCTGCGCCCGTCCACGTGCCACCGATGCCGGCGCTCCACCTCCTGGCCACCACGGCGCCACAATGCTGCGCCCCGCACTCGCGCCACTCCCTTCGTGCCCCCACCTGCTCCGCCTCTTCTCTGGCGCTGCCCCACACCTACTCGTCAGGCCACGTCCTCGCCCCCGGCTGCATCCCTCCCGGCCGATGGACGTCTGTTCGCTCGCCTGGCCGCTGGCGCTAGCGCCACGCCACCACGCGCCGCCAACACCGTGCGCGCCTCCTCCCTGCGGCGACCCGACTGCCCAACGCTGCTCCCCACGGCGACTGCGTCCGCCCGGCGTGCTCACCGCCGCCCAGCACCTGCGCGCCACTCTGCTTCCCTCCGACGTGCTGCTCTACCCTGGCACTGCGCCTCGTCGCGTCCTGCTCCCGCGGCGAGCATGCCCACGCGCAGCATGCCGCCCTGCTGCTGGTCGGCTCACGCCGCTCCCGCCGAGCCCCCTGTTCACGCACGCCCCTGTCCTTCGCCTTGCCGCACCCTCTCCCTGGCCGCTGCATCACCTCGCCATGCCGCCGCGGTGCTTGCCAGACCTGCTCGCCCGCCCCATGGCCAAGCGCCGCCGTGCTGGTGTGCCCTCTGTCCACGTGCCGCCGTGCCGTGCTGCCGCGTTTCCTCCTCATTGTCTACACTGCAGCATCCCCAGATTACTTCTTTCCTCTTTTGTGTTGTTGGCATGTCAGTGCGCATTCGGAATGCTTCACCATGTGCCGTTTTGGATGTCATTGTCGACTTGATGTCGTCATGGTGTTCTTCTCATATGCCGCGTCCAAACAGTGCGAGGATTGATGGAGGTGATGTATGAGATGCAAGAACACGTCAACGACACAATGGCAACAACAATTGGTTCAAGGTTAGCTCTGAATTGTGCAAAGATTAGTTGGGATAGTGCTGCAGCCAAGGTGTTCGATGAAATGTTCACGAGGAAAGAACCAACATTGTTGATGTTTAGAATTGGTCTGTGATGCAGTGGTAGGATGATGTTGCGACCGACAAGCCTAAGTGCCAAGCTGCCCTTTGAACGGTGATGAAGCAACGGAAATCAAGTACACACACAAGATGTTCAGTGAAATGCCTACAAGGTGAGCCTTGCCCTAAAATTCCTTGTTTGACATCACCGAAGTATGTTCGTCATGATCGCTAGTGGTACTCGTGTCATCAAGCCGTACGTCCAGTTTCCGCATTGATATCATTCCCATAGGAGTCCCCAAGTTGACCTACTGTGTCATTTTTATCACGTTGGCTTGTCCGTGCGTGCTCATGATGCTCCACCATGAGCCGCGTCGATGTCGTTGACCACATAACATCGTCGTGACGTTCCGAGCCATCATCTTGTCCTAGCATCAAGATGAAGGATGCCTGTAATGCACATGATGCTGGAACACAACCACGACACAACGGTCGACGGCCCTATAGCCAAATTAGGGTTTAGTCAAGGCGAGACTCGTCGAGTCCTGGGTGTATCCAGGGTGCTCGATGAAATGCCTTCTAGGTCAAACCAGGTGTGTCGGTGATCACCAATGACTTGGGATAGAGGATGCAAGAACGTTGCGACCAACAAGGAGAACTAGTCCAAGGGGAACCTTGGATAAGAGTTCCTTGATCGTGTTGACGATGTTTCCTAACCGTCCGCTGAATTGCTTAACTTGGTGTACCACTTCATCGACGGCAGGTTCGTCGAGTCGCTTATCAACAACCGAGTCGACATCACTAGCCTTAAGACTCACAAGGTGGTGTTCGGGGTTCCGCTCACCCCATTGACGAGTCTGGGTTGATGTGGATGTCGCTAAGACAATCTTCTCGAGATGGCAAAGCATGCCTTCACGGCAAGGTCTCGCATCATGTTTAAGTCTCGAGAGCTTACCGAGCTCACCTGGACAGGCTTGCGGGAGACACTACATTAGTGTCGTCGTGTCAGCACTTGAACGATGCTTGAGAAGCTTGCCATAGAAACTACTTTACCTAAAAGTCATTTAAACATTGTCTTGGTACTAATGCTAGGTTAACAGTGCTTGTAATGACTTCTTAAGTCCAAGCCATGTTGGTCTCAATTCAGTCCCAAGTGTCGTTAGGTTCCATCATGGTTCATCCTAAGTCAGGACCCTACAACAGCACTGCTCACTTAACTAGGTTTACTCCTTTATGAGTTAAGTCAGGTTCATTGGTCGATTGCTAAATCGCGACCTTCGTCTTGTACACTCCACTCATACTCAAGCTTTTGATGTCCCACCTTAATTTTTTGGTCGTCCTTACACTTCTCCGCCCAACACTTCTTCACCATTCACAATTGTCAATCTCGCATTGCATAGCTTGAAGTGTGGTATGCTAAGTTGCAATGTAGCTTTATGTTGTACCTTTCAGTTCATACCGACACTACTATGTCCACCTTGACTCATCCTTTGGTTACCCACACAACAGAGGCATATCAGTCCTTCCTATTCAAACTCCTCGTTCTTAAAGTTTACACAACCCCGTGGAGTCTATTATTAAACTAGTTAATTACTTAATTACTTATATGCATTTCATGTCGAAAGGAACATGATGATAGGTGATCGACGAGAAGTTTCGCTTGGAGGAGAAGGCCAGGGTGTCCACTTGAAGTCCTTGGCAGAGTCTGCACAGAAGGACCACTAACAATTGACATTTATTCGAGTCGCAAACTAAGGCAAGCCCCGGTTTGCATTTAAGTGCCTTTTTAAAGTTTTGCTTATATACAAACTGTATTAAATAGACTTAATATGTGCATTAGGTATATGTTGATTGAATACCCCATAATGCATGACCAAATAATCCTTGAAGTGGATGGGTAGTATAAGAACCCCTCGATTTATATTGCTATGCTTAATGTTTAGTTAGAAGATCGGTAGAAGTCGAGTATGTCGGATACTACTCGCGAGATTGGTCACATTTTACTGATCACAAGTCAAGTAGTTGAATTCTACTTACGAGAGAAGTCGAGTGAGGGAAACCTACTCGTGAGTTGTTACCATAATGTTAACTCTTTAATATGAGACGTGGATGGGGATTTGTGTATGTTGGTGTGCTCACGTCGTGCCTAGGTCGGTAATGACGAGGCAGGTGTTGGGAGATGGATTGGTAGCCCCGTCTGTGTCAGTTAAGGCCCGTCCGTATGCGGCCCCTTCGGACAAGCTTGAATTGTACCGGTGACATAATGGACATATGGAATCCTGTAAACTAACATAACTCGATAACTGGGATGTCGAGGCCCATTAACTCACAATCGATAGGGGTAGGTTGAGGACAGTAAGGTGTAAATCGGTCGGCAGACACATGAGGTGTTCCGTGCGGAGACCTTCAATCTGCGGAGGTGAGACGGGCTCGGCGTTCGGGTTTCTTGTGAAAGGTGGCCATATACGCCTAGTACTGAAGTGTCACATAGGTACTGGTGTACTCGCTGACACTTCCGAACGATGTATGTGTCGTGTTGTCCGGGTGTATCCTGATTGCAATCACCGTCCCTCGTGATAATAGAGTACCACTTGTTCACTGCACCGTGACGTAGTAAATACTTAAGAAATCAAAAGAATATGATATATTGCATTATAATTGCTTTGCAACCTTGTATGGCTTAGATATAGTATAATTAAAAGTTTACAGTTTCTCAATACTTTACCTGTAATAGCATTATGTGCTTTGGGCATGTCATATCATCAGCAAAGCGTTTCTTGTTTTATTGTGGAGTATATGATGTGCCGTGCCTGAAGAATGTCATTTGCTACTTAAAATATGAATATAAGGATCCACTTGTAGGCGAGTCTATTTATGCTCTTCCTTACCTATGCTTAGTATTCACCCCTGCATATGTCTAGTGAGACGGGTTAGTCTTGCTGAGCCTTATGCTCACGTTTGCGCTTTAACGATTTTTGCTGGTATTAGTTTTATTTCTGTTGTTCAGGTTGTATATGAGACTCGAGGTGTCGAGATAAATCTCATGTGAACAACGCCGCTGCTGAATGTTCTTCATGTTGCTAGTGAGAATCGTCCTAGGGCATGGACGTCTTCTCTCCTCCTTAGTTAGGTGAGATTATGAGTATGTATTTTCTGTTGCGTGTGTACCGCTATTGTACAATCTTTTGTAAACTCTGCTTATTATAAAATGAAAACTTTATATGTTTTGGTATCCTTTTTGTGTGTGCTGTTAGGTGTCGCATCGCATGGCACCACCCAATGAGATCCTCGGATGTGTGGACCTTGGTCCCCACAATAATTAACACTGGCAGACTTTGATAAAGCTTTCTTTTTAAGTTTATGGTGCTGATCAAAATCCTTGGAAAAGGACAAATGGACACGGTCATGTTCCGTCTTGCGACGTTCCCGTGCTAGATGCAATTTGTGCTTTCCACAGAATTGGGGTGGACTGAAAACATGCACATCTTGCAGAGATGGGGCTGCAAGAGTGAGATTATACTGCTGCGGTGGATAACCAGGACACACTTGCACGCTTTGCTGAGGTGCAAGTAAAGTCTCCACTGGACAGGAGTGATACCGAACCTGTTGTGGTTGCTCACTCAACCAAAGCTCTCGACCGGACGGTAAGCAATACACCACTCGATCCTCCTGAGGAACATCACTGATAATCTCCCGTGATGTCTTCCTCTTCCTCTTCTCCGCCTGATAGCGAAGAGTTGCATCCTCCTGAACCATAGCGGCATCAACCAAGTCATTTTAGTTGTCGTTATTGAATAACACCAGTCGAGCTCGAAGTTTGACATTCATCCCTCGAAAGAAACAATCACACTTCAATGCCTCGGTATTCACATACTCAGGCGCATATTGAGCCAAATGACTCAACGCCTTGGAGTATTCATAAGGACTCATTTCTCCTTGCTTTAACTCCACAAATTCCTCCAACTTGGTTTTAATCATCCAATAAGATATGTGACGTGCACAGAAAGCATCACGAAATTCCGGCTAGGTCACACGATTACCATCAGGGAGAGTGGTGAGATATTCAGACCACCAGGCTCCTGCGGATCCGTGAAGTTGTTGAGCAGCAAATAAAGCCTTCTGATATTCACCACACTGGAGTAACTCAAACTTGGCTTCAATCACTCGGAGCCAATGACCCGACTCCAATGGTTCCAAGGCTTCTATGAAAACTGGTGGTTGAGTTGCCAAGAAATCCAGATATGTGACTTGAGGTTGATCAAGTGGTCAAGTCTCAGGTTGTACACTCCGTTGTACCAACGTCTGCAGAGACTCGGCCATCATTGATAAGACTTCTGCCAATCCGGGTGATGATGGCACTTGTGGTAGGGTTGAGTCATCTCCACCACGAGAAGAAATACCCGGTTCACCCTCAAAATGAGTATGATCCATGCTGCAAGAGTGAGCATTACGGTTAAGATCCAAAGTTGCAATACCAATTGGAATCATGATAAAGACCGTAATACATATCACTCAACATTGCAGTAAACTAGGTGTAACTAAAGATTTGGACATTGATCTAGACTCACATAAGTGATACTGCTCACCAAATACTTAACATGGTGTTTAACTTTATGTCAAACTATCATGCCGAGTAATCACCTCTAGGAAGTGAAACTAAAATGATTTGAGCCGATAACATCGCATACTGGTATGCTGTCCATTTTATGGTCTATCGGACCAGTCTGTAGAAATGTAATTATATCTCACAGTTAAACACAAAATTTGGTCTGGAGTTCAACTACATATTTGTAGTACACCCAAAACCTTTCCAGAATGTATTACTTTGTCCCCCTAGCTATTCTGGAATGGAAGATATAGAAGCTTGGTTAATGGTTACAAGACAGTTCAAATCTGGAATATGAACTTCAGTTCTGTTCCAGCGGATCATCCTGTATAAATTCGAAATTTTCTCCCAGTAAATGGCAGGAATAGGATATGAGTTGAATACAAAAGGTTTATAGAACTTCATAATCTTTCCAGATTGTACTTGAACACCTCCTGGTGAGCTCTGGATTAATAGTTATACAGGTTTTAATTTGACTAAAATTTCCTGGAAATTTTGACAGAACCTCCCCTGTATATGTGGGTTTTTGTCCACAGTTTATACAAAACAATATATTGAGGTAATGACAAAATAAACATGGTACCACATAATGTTAAAATTCCAGAAAAAATTGGTCCAGACTTATGAAGTTGTTATAGAGGTCAAAGCTCGCAAATTCCAACTATGCACAAATGATTTCTGGTCCTGGACTGCCAGAACAGTGTTTGCGACAATTGGAATTGGGCTCTGATAATGAAAGATTCAGACCAGAGTTCAATAGAAAGTTGATAGAAGACTTCCTAAGATTTCCAGAAATGTATATATATGACCATGTCACTATTCTGAATCCAAAGCTAGAGCTATCTAAACTTGACAGATGAACTGACTGTTGTTCAACAGCAGCCCCACAGTTCACTGTTTTGAGCTCAAAATTTAAATTGCTTCAAATTCGAATCAGGAAAAACTTTAACTAACAAAACTGTAGATATCCTTCTACTCTTTTCATATATGTACCACAAAAGGGAAGAAGATTTTTCTACAGTGAGTTATTGCAAAAATACAGAGACTGGTACAATGGTAGGGTAATTTGGAGCAGTTTAAGCATACCCCAAATTTCATCAGATTATCAATGCTTTTCTGCCTTGATGGTCAACATAAAAGTTGTAGAGGTCTTCAGGAGCTTTCCATCCATACAGCATACCCATATGTTTATTCATAACTAACCAAGATTACAACCTGGCAAAGTTGAGCAAACTTCAGCCAGAAATCAAGAATCTTGGTTCTAACCCTTTGTTGAGTCGAAACTCATTTTGCGGAGTCCGATCCTACCAGCACCTGGTAGTCAGACTTTCAAAAAATGTAATGCAACCATTCTGACGTTGGGGATGGTCAAGTATCAAAGTTGATACTGACGGTACTACGTGCCTCACCAAAGAAAATTCTAACCGGTATATCCGGATACGTTTATAGGTGGCCCTAGTATCGTTCATTCGCAAACGTGTTCTACACGGGTCGCTACCGTAGTTAGTTCTGCAGAAGATAAACAATCCCCTTTCACACCTTCACACCTCAAGGGCGGCACGGGGAACACGACAGGAAGTCACAATAATATATATGAAAGTAAATGCATACGACTCTGGTGTGAGTCGCCCTCGAGCGATGTCATGTCTCGAGGTACATGGTTGTACAACGTCTGTACAGCAAAGACTCCTGCACGAACCGGCTTATACACGCTCGGGCATACGTGTTTCGCATGCTCCCATAAAACATGAATACTTCTAGAGACGCATACTATCGGGTTATACACCACCCGACGGGGGCTCCCACAAACTTTGAAGCACGCTGGGGTACCGCGTGTCATAGGTTCTCAGAAACATGAAAAGTTTCAGAGACTCCTATTAATATTTCCGTGCCAAGCCACGAAAATACTTCCATGCTACCTCTAGCATGGTGAGCTTACCGCAATTGATCCATTTACGGTGGCGTACCTTACCTCTTACTTGACATTGGAGCGTCGTTGCAGAACTTATAACATATAAGTTAGTTTACCACCTTTATATCTTATACTAATAATACTCCTTATAAGGGTTCCTCACTCAATTCCTAATTTTTGAAAATATGCTCCTTTCAAGCACACTGTTCCCAACAATGCTCTGATACCATGCCTGTGGGGATTGGAATCCTGACATCCAAGGATCTCATTGGGTAGTGCTGTGCGATGCGGCACCCGACAATGTACACGAAAAGAACGAGAATAAAATACAATACTAAGCCTTTGATTTAGAAACATAGTGGAAGTTTTACAATATATAACTTAGGAAAGCAGTCTATACATCATACAAGGCTCTCAGCACTAGCTATGCATGAGTAAAGCCGTCCATGCCCTCGGACACTTTACACTAGCAGCACTCACATATATCGGCGGCATGCAGGGCCTCCACTCAGCCGTAAACCCTAAAGGGTAAGGCCTCATCGTTAGGACCTTCATCAACAGTATAACCTACAAAAACTCGTTAACTGCAAACGTGAGCATTAGGCTAAACAAGACTGACCCGTCTCACTAGACATATGCAAGGTAAGGTCTAACCATAGGTAAGGAATAGCGTAAATAGACTCGCCTACAAGTGGATCCTTATAATCATGTTTTAAGTAGCAAATGAAATTCTTCAAGATCGACATATCATAGACTCCACAATCAAACAAGAAACGCTTTGCCGATAATATGACATGCCCAAAGCACATAATGCTATTACAGTTAAAGTATGGGGAAACTGTAAACTTTTAATTGTGCTATCTCTAAGCCACACAAGGTTGCAAAGCAATTATAATTCAACACATCATATTCTTCTGGCTTCTTTAGTATTTACTACATCACGAAACAATGAACAAGTGGTACTCTATTACCTTCGAGGGACGATGATTGCAATCAGGACACACCCGGACTGCACGACACACACACCTGCGTGGGAGACACCTACGTGCTGTCCTCCCCGCATCATACACAGCCAACTTTCACCCAAGACCCCAATGTCGACAAACCTGTTCTTCCCGAGCAAAAGGTCCCCTACACGGACACGTCGAAACTGTCCGCTAGAAGATTTATACCTTTATGCCTTCACATCTCCATTCAAGGACAACCGAGGAGTCTCCACACTAAAGTCTGGAGTTACATCAGTTTATTGGGCCCATATCCCATTATGCAACCGGCACAGTTCAAGCTTGCCCAACAGTGCCGCATACGGCACGGTCCTCAAGCGACACAGGCCTATGCGCCCGAGACTCCATCTCGTTGACTCCTATTCCCCCTGCTTCGTCTCTTATTCATTTCATAAGCCATTCTTTCAGCTTTCACCCTCATATGAACTGTTATTCCTACCTCGCGAGTAGATTCCAACTACTCGACTTCTACCGGTATATCTACAACATTAGCATTGGCAGTTCTACACATCAAGCTGTAAACCTTTCCAACCCTCCCATAGGATTTGTGGATATGTAGGTGGAGTATCAAACACCTTATACGTAATGCACAATATCAACTGAAGACGTAAATGAATAAAACTGGAAAACTTTGAAAAGCTCTTAAATGCAAACTGGGGCTTGCCTTAGTTTGTGACTCGATTAAATGTCAATTGTTAGTGGTCCTCCTTTGAAGACTCCGCCAAGGACTTCAAGTGCACACCCTGGCCTTCTCCTCCAAGCGACACTTCTCGTCAATATAGATTACTACATGACATGCATATAGAATCTATATGAATGTTAGAGAAATTATAATGTATATATAGTTCATAAGCTTCTAACTATGGTTATAGTGAGGGAATGAGCTTAGTTTGCTTTGGGATTTTAATGGTAGATGTTAGGGTACAAGGAAGACTCTTACAAAGAACAGGAGATGATCAAAGAAGTTTGTTGTTCCTAAAAATTATGGTAAGCAATAACCTTCTCTAAATTTGGTTGAAATTTTTGGAAAGTTACTGTCGGTACCCTCCGTACCGTATACCCCTTGGGACTACGAAAAGACCAAATGAACTTCACCTATCTGAGTTGAAGACCTGCGAAGGCCCCACGTGTCATATGGGACCGGACCTGCCTCCCATCTATGGATTAGTCCTGGTGTTGCCACGTGTATACAACAATCGGACCTACATCCCACACTTGAGATAGCTCCGAGCTAAACACCTGCGCGGCACCCCTGGACCTAACCCTCGACAGAGGGAAGCTCCAGTACTGACACGTGTACATCTCCAGCGGACATACCCGTCCAACATGGAAAGCTCCGATGCTGCCCATGTCCAACCACCGGACCTTCAGCCTCAACAATCAGACTGGTAGACCCCTAACGGCTCAGACCTTCAAGGGGCAATCAAAGACTTAAAGACCCGATTAAGTGTCATTAATACCATATTAATGATACATGATCGGAAGGCCCTTAATACCAGTAACAACACTGTCAAGGCCCGTTACCACGCTATTAAGGGTAATTAACCTCATTAATTGTGTATTAACCTCATTACAACTCTGAAAGCTCTCTATTATTAGAGGCTTAGTACAAAAACTACACACCCCGTGGAGTAGGGTATTACGCTCAAGCGGCCTGAACCACGTAAATCCTTGTGTCTATTTGCCATCGTGTTTTGAATCTCTACGCACCCAATACCGAACTACAAACTTTGCGCGCTACCAACGATAGTATCGAGAGAATTGCCGAAACAACCCTCCGACAGTTGGCGCGCCAGGTAGGGGCGCCCGAGATTCAAACATGGTGAACTCCGCTGCTGGATCATCAAATGGCAACCCTGCTGCGCAACCTGCTGGAGGCAATCCCTCCAACATGCAGCCGCCAGCAGGAGCCATGCCACCGCCGCCACCGTCCGCACCGATGAATCAAGCTGGACAACGGGATGGGGCATCTGCATTGGCCATGACATCGGCTAACAACAACACTGAACACACGCTCCATGCCGCGCATACGCTTCTCCAATGCCCACCACCTCCAGGTGCATCCCAGGGTGAAATGGAGCAGTGGAGAGCTGATGTGGAACATTTGGTTGCAGCAGCAGCTGATCGCATCAACAACCAAGGTCCTCCCCCCTCGGGGCAGGCCCATCGCAGCATCGGACTGTGTCGGGTAGACTTGGTCTGCACGCTTCCCAGCATAGGAGGTGTGTTGCGTCTCAAAAAGCAACGTCGCTGCCTTCCAGGATGCGACGCACCCATACGGTAACCAGGCTTTCAACTCACGACCTCCGGACGGAGCTTGATCGCCGTTACCGTCAACAGGATGGCCACGTCCATATCAAGCGCGCTCGCGAAAGGCGAGAGGCTCGGGACAGTCCTGCTCCCGAGGGAGTAGGAGGAGGCTGTTCTGCCCTGGCCATGCATCTACGCATGGTCAGATGGCCACAAAAGTTCCGGCCTCACCTGCCGGAGAAATTTGACGGGACTGTCAATCCCACTGAGTTTTGAATGTGGCCTAGAGGGGGGGGGGGGGGTGAATAGGCCTTTTTGAATTTTGTCGATACCTGCAACACTTAACAACGAGTTCAAAACCAGAGATACGGACTAGTCCGGTAAAGTGCGGACTAGTCCGATGTGTACGGACTAGGTTGATTAAGTTTGATTGATCAATTTGATTCTTCAATGTGTGCAGTGGAAATATACAGTCAAATGAAGTGTTGCAAGGTCATGTACTAGGGTATATCACAAGTCAATCTTAAATTTGATATTTCAACGTAAAGTGAGCAAGATTAATTGAAACCCTGGATTATTGTGAAGAATAAGAGCGATGAACACAAAATAAGACTCAGGGATTTATCCCGTGGTTCAGCTCCCACAGAGGCAACCTACGTCCATGTTGAGGAGTCCACAAAAGGTCCGGGTCTTCTCCGACCCTACCCTCGTCGGATCGCCACGAAGGCCAATTCTCTTCCACTTATCACAAAGGGGTGAATAACCAAATTCAAAGGGGCTTTCTCACATGTTGAGAGCTCCCTTAGATTACAATACGAAATACCACCAAGAACACACTCAAAAGATTACAATGAAATCACAGGAGTGCGTTAGAGAATCAAACCAAGAGCTCAATATGGTGTTGAACGTGTCTCTTCAATGATCTAGAGTGAATCCTCAAAGGATTGATCTTTGTTGCACTTTATTTCGTGGAGAGATGTGGTTTTGAGGCTCTTGGGAGGTGTAACGGCGCTAGGGTTCGAGAGTACTTTAAAATATGGTCGTGCACCTCTATTTATATGCGTTTCTAAATGTGACCGTTAGGGTTCAGAAAGGTTGGACTAGTCCGTGGTGGTCACCCGACTAGTCCGGTGTGCTGTGTGTAGTAAACCCTAAGTGTCCCCAAATATTGGACTAGTCCGGCTAGAAGCGGACTTGTCCGATTTCGCCTCTGGAAATCTTCGGACTAGTCCGATTGTCATCGGACTTGTCTGGGCATGTGAAACCCTATGTGCATTGGGTGACAAGTCTGCACTTGGAGGACTTGTTCGATTTAGTTCAGAGGGTTTTTCGGACTAGTCCGTGCAAATATCGGACTTGTCTGATTTGGACCAGAGAAAATATCGGACTAGTCCGGTTGTTATCGGACTTGTCTGATTTTGTGTGAATTGTGAAGTGTTTTGAGGACTAGTCTGCACTGGGGGGACTAGTCTGATTCTAGTTAGAGAGATATCGGACTAGTCTGATGGATATCGAACTTGTCCGATTTTGTGCAGAGAGGATATCAGACTAGTCCGGTGTCAGTCGGACTAGTCCGGTCCTGTGTAACTTTGTGCAATGTGAGTGTTTAATTGTGATTGAGCTCTTGGGGTGTGTTTACTTAACACATTCCATACACAATGATCTACTATTCTTCTTCCTTGAGCTCATTTCCACTTTGCTCCTCAATTCTTCCTTCTTTTTGGCACTTTGCTTATTTTGCTATTAAAACATGTGCTCATCTCAACAAAGAGGTTAGGATCCCAATTGCTTGTCATAAATCATCCAAAACCCACAAGGGATTCCTAGATGCACTTTCAATCTCCCCCTTTTTGGTGATTGATGACAACCAATTGAGATTTAACAAAATATTATAAAAGTTGAGATTTTCATAAAGTATGCACATATGAGTTTACAATACATCAAGCAATGAAAACATAATCCATATGTGCATTCTTTATGGTGGGATGCATAACTAAGTACATTGAAACACTAAGAATGACATGATTGACATTAATCAGCCATAAGCAAGCATATATGTCATTCTAGGAGCAAAATCATAGATTTCAACAAATACTTCTCAAAAGATCATAACATTGCATCATAGAACCATAATTAACATAAGAACATAGTTAAAGCTTTAAAACCCACAAAAAGTCAAAAATCATAAAAGAGAGCTCTCTCGTCGCATCCTACAGCTTAGGCTAAGACTCCCCCTCAATCTCTCCTCCTTTGGCATCAAGACACCAAAAGGAAGGAGAGGAGGGTCCTAAGGTCTTCACTCTTCGCTGTCGGTCCTCTCATCATCGTCTTCGTCATCTTCATCTTCAGCTTGATGAGGAGGAGGAGGAGGAGGTGCAGAGCCACTCGAGCCCCCAATGCCAAAGTAGGCAAGCTCGGAGGGGGTCAAGGGCCTGAGCTCAGTGATGTCTGGGTCGGAGTCCTCAAAAATCACTGGAGATCCATTGGGGTCGATCTCCAGCTTCTGGCAAAATTGCATCACATTTGCCTTCACGTACTTCATGTCTTCCTTCCTTTTCTTGTTCATCTTGTGGGCCCTTACTTCGGACTTCTTGTAGGAAGTGAAGATGGCAGCCAGGTATTTGAAGATCCCACTGGCTGATCCCCTTTGAGGGGCTGGCCTACTAGCAGGGGCAGCTCTCGCATCTTCAGATCTTCTTGCCGGTGCCTTAGGACTGGAGGCCGGCGAGGGAGCAGCCTGGACACTTGGCTTCTGAGG
This sequence comes from Tuctoria greenei, assembly GCA_036927565.1. Taxonomy (NCBI): domain Eukaryota; kingdom Viridiplantae; phylum Streptophyta; class Magnoliopsida; order Poales; family Poaceae; genus Tuctoria; species Tuctoria greenei. Next base: position 58,116,061 of record JAYESD010000010.1, read on the forward strand.
CATCTGAGGCCTCAGGGGTAGATGCTCCACATCCTTGACAAATTCAATCCCGTGACCTTCTCGATCATGAACATTAGATATGGGGCATACCCACAAGATGTGTTGGGTGTGCAGGATATGTGAACCATGTCATTCCAGATGTAGTCTGCCACATCAAACTGGCGGTCTTTGCTTATCACCCTCATCAACGTCCGGAGATAGCCTTGCACACTCCCAGCATCTCCATCCTTGGGAGCAATCGTCTTCTTCAAGACTCTCTTCAGGACCACAAAGAAAGGCTTCATGTTCTTTGTGGAGGGAGGGACAAACTTTGAGTTTGGCTCATATAGGAACTTCATCCTATCCCTCTCAATGACACCTATGTTGTCCATGATCAAGCAGTCAGATCTTGAGGTGTCAAGGTGAAGTAGGCTTGCAAAATCTTCTTGGGTGATATTGTACTTGGATCCATGAGTCATCCAAGTAACACTTTCCTCATCTTCACCTGAGAAGTGGCAAGTTGCAAAGAACTGCGCAATCACTTCATCATTCCAGTTATTCCTAAAGGCAAAAAGATCCTTCAGGCCATGCCTCTCAATGGCTTGCACGACTTCAATCCACTGACTGCGCACAACTGGTGTCTTCATTGGGAGATACACAAATTTGTAGAAATCAGCATGGAAGTTGCACCAGAATCTTCCATCGACAGCTTGCTTCAGTCGGCCATACCAATCGATGCTTTTGAATTTTGCCACCGAATCACTGCCCTTCCCATTGAATTTCTCTTTAGTGGGGTCCCGGACCCCTTCCCTTGGAGCATGGAGTTTCAACGGGCCAACTCGGCCCGTCGCTTTCCCTTTGCCCTTGCCTTTGGCTAGGCGGGCACTTGCCGAGCTAGAGCCACCACCGGTGGTGGCCCTAGAAGCTGGCACCTTGGAGGCTGGCTTCTTTGCTAGCACTATCCTCCGAGCCTGTGGAGGAGACGGAGCTGGCTCAGAAGGTCTCTCTTGGCGCCTCTTGCCAAGACCCATCGAGGTTCGAGGTGCCACCTTGTGGTCCATCTCGGCCTCAAAGTCGGAGACTTCATTGTCCGAGCTCGACATGACCTGGGAATGAGTGGCATGATTCAGAATGAATGGTACAAGGCATAGGTATGGAAGGATGGCAAGGAATTGCATTGAGGAATTAAAAAATTAGGTTTTGAGTACAGAAAAATCGGACTTGTCCGGTGCACAGGCACGGATTAGTCCGGGGGACTGGACTTGTTCGTGCATGGACCGGACTAGTCCGATATTCATTCTCAAAAACCTAAGATACCAGTCACATGGTGATTCCTAATGCACAACAAGCGTAGCATAAACGTAATACATCAAGGAGGCATGTATATAGTGAGATATGCTAGGCTATTCGATCAATAATGAAGAAATTTGGAATTTCTAGGGTTTGAGTGAAAATTACCGAAGAAATCGATTGATGCTCGAAGAGGAGGGTGTTGAAGTCTGGACTTGTCCGTGAACATCAATCTTCGAGCAAGGATGCTTGATCTCCACCCAAATGCGGAGCTTTTGGTGGAGGGGACGCAAAATCGCCTTGGGAGCTCGAGTGGAAGAGAGAGAACGCGTGAGGCAAGAGTGGAGGTGAATGAATTAGGGTTTGGCGGCGGCTAGGGTTATGGACACGAAAAATCGGACAAGTCCGAAGATGACCGGACTAGTCCAAACTTTTCCAGAGGACTATATCGGACTAGTCCGTTGTATACCAGACTAGTCCGGCCTAACCGGGACTCTGCGGACTAGTCTGCATGGGCGGACTAGTCCAGGTAAACATGTACTAGTCCGTGGTCACCAGGTAAGAATTGCTTAGCCCATTCATATATATTTGAAGGTACATATTTAGAGAATAGGAAGGCAAATCAAATCAAATAATCTTGATGAATATGACCAGTAAGCATACAACAATCAAGTAATGATCATAATTCACCAAGATCTAGTAATTGACATAGTTTTACGGAGAAAATTGAGAGAGATGATTTTCACAATCCAATCAACATATTTGAAAACTCCATACAGGTATGCAACATTTCAAGCCACACTCCGAGCATCAAGGATATTTAGTTCATTTTGGAGTTCACAAAAGCGTTTTTGATCAAGTGGCTTGGTGAATATGTCGGCCAATTGCTTTTGGGTGTTGACATGGGAAATGGCTATGTCTCCTTTCATGGAATGATCTCTCAAAAAGTGATGTCTTATATCTATGTGTTTAGTTCTGGAGTGCTCAACTGGGTTGTGGGCAATTTTGATGGCACTCTCATTGTCACAAAGGAGTGGAATATGGTTCATATTGTAACCATAATCCCTTAGAGTTTGTCGCATCCAAAGAAGTTGTGCACAACAACTCCCGGCTGCAACATACTCCACTTCGGCTGTGGATAAGGCAATGAAATTTTGTTTCTTGGAGGACTAAGAAACTAAGGATCTCCCTAGGAATTGGCATGTACCGGAGGTGTTTTTTATATATACACTTTGCACCCGGCATAATCTGCATCGGGGTAACCAATGAGATTGAATTTTGAGCCTTTTGGGTACCAAAGATCAAGGTTGGGTGTATGAACTAAATATCCCAAGATCCTTTTTACGGCTGTCAAGTGGCATTCCTTAGGATTGACTTGAAATCTTGCACACAAACACACACTCAACATAGTGTCTGGCCTAGATGCACATAAATAGAGTAGAGATCCAATCATGGAGCAATATACCTTTTGGTCGACGTTAGGTCCATCTTCATTGAGATCCAAGTGGCCATTCGTTGCCATGGGGGTCTTTATGGGCTTCGCCTTGTCCATACCAAACTTCTTAAGTATGTCCTGTGTGTACTTGGTTTGGCTTATGAACGTCCCTTCCTTTTGTTGCCGCACTTGGAATCCCAAGAAGTACTTTAGTTCTCCCATCATTGACATTTCAAACTTGTGTGTCATGATTTTACTAAATTCCTCACAAAAAGATTGATTAGTTGACCCAAAGATTATATCATCAACATAAATTTGACAAATAAAAAGATCATTGTCAAAATTCTTTGTAAATAGTGTATAATCTACTTTGCCAATCTTAAAGCCATTTTCAATTAAGAAATCTCTAAGACACTCATACCAAGCTCTAGGAGCTTGTTTGAGGCTGTAGAGATCCTTACACATTTTAAATACGTGGTCGGGGAACTCTTCGTCTTCAAACCCGGGAGGTTGCTCCACATACACCTCCTCCTTGATTGGTCCATTTAGGAAGGCGCTTTTCACATCCATTTGATACAGGTTGAAATCATGGTGAGTAGCATATGCAAGTAATATTCTAATAGATTCAAGTCTAGCTACTGGAGCAAAGGTCTCATCAAAATCCAAATATTCGACTTGTGAATACCCTTTGGCCACAAGTCGTGCCTTGTTCCTTGTCACCACCCCGTGTTCGTCTTGTTTGTTGCGGAAGACCCACTTGGTGCCGACGATGTTTGCATTGGGTCTTGCCACAAGTTCCCACACTTCGTTCCACTTGAAGTTGTTCAATTCTTCTTGCATTGCTACCACCCAGTCCGGATCCTTCAATGCATCCTCAATCCTGCACGGTTCCAAAAAGTATACAAATGAATAGTTCTCACAAAAGTTAGCTTTGCGAGATCTAGTGGTTACTCCCTTTTGAATGTCACCGATGATATTGTCGATTGGGTGATCCCTTTGGACGCATTGGTGTACTCTTGGGTGTGGCACTTGAGGTGTTGTATCTTCATGATCATCTTCTTCTCCCCCTAAATGGTTGCCTTCGTTGACTTGTTGATTATTTTCGTATTCTTATGGTTGACTTTGTGCTGAAGCTCCCCCTTGACGTTGACCTCCTCTTGTGGTTCATCTTCCTCATGTACGTGTGGAGGTGGCTCTTGTGGTCGAACTTCACCTAGAGCCATTCTTTTCAATGCTTGACAAGGAGCTTCTTCTTTACCTAGTTCACATGGATCAACTTGCTCCTTTTGGGAGCCATTAGTATCACCGAACACTACGTCACGTGCTACTTCAACAAGCCCGGAGGTCATGTTGAAAACACGATAGGCGTAAGTGTTCGAATCATAACCAAGCAAGAAACCTTCATCGGACTTTGAAGCGAACTTTGAAGTCCTAGGCTTCTTGTTCAAGATATAACATGGAGAACTGAAAACTCGAAAATATGAAATATTTGGCTTGTTACCGGTGAGTAGCTCATAGGATGTCTTCTTGAGTAGTCGATGGAGATAAAGTCGATTTACGACATGACAAGCGGTGTTAATCGCTTCCGTCCAAAATTGATCCGAGGTCTTGTAGTCATCGAGCATTGTTCTTGCCATCTCTATGAGTGTTCGGTTCTTTCTTTCAGCAACTCTGTTTTGTTGTGGGGAGTATGGAGCTGAGAACTCGTGCTTTATGCATTCTTCATCAAGGTACTCCTCCACTTGTGCGTTCTTGAACTCTGTGCCGTTGTCGCTTCGAATGTTCTTGATTGTCAATGAGAATTCGTTTTGAGCTCGCTTGAAGAACTTCTTGAGTATTCCTTGTGTTTCTGACTTATCATGCAAAAAGAAAACCCAAGTGAAGCGAGAAAAATCATCAATGACAACTAAACCATATTTGTTACTGCTGATGCTTATGTAAGCAATTGGACCAAACAAGTCCATGTGTAGTAGCTCGAGCGATCTTGTTGTAGTCATGACGTTTTTGGCGGGGTGAGGTGCTCCAACTTGCTTCCCGACTTGGCACGTTCTACAAGGCCTGTCTTTCTCAAACACAACATCCTTTAAACCTCGGATGTGATCGCCTTTGAGGAGTTTTTGAAGGTTCCTCATACCAACATGAGCTAGCCGTCTAAGCCACAGCCAACCCATGTTGGTCTTTGCAATCAAGCATGTGTCAAGTTCAGCTTTATCCTTGTTGAAGTCAACAAGATAAAGCTTTCCCTTTAACATACCCTTGAATGCAATAGAACCATCACTTCTCCTAGAGACGGTCACACCCTCGTTAGTGAACAAGCAATTATAACCTTTGTCACATAATTGAGATATGGACAACAGGTTATAATCTAAGGATTCAACATGTAAGACGTGAGAAAGTGTGTGTTTAGAAGAGATTGCAATTTTACCGGTATCGAGCACCTTTCCTTGACTATTATCTCCAAAGTAGATGCCCTCGTTTGGGTCCTCATTTTCTTCATATTCCACGAACATTCTTCTTTCTCTAGTCATATGGTTGGTGCAGCAACTGTCTAGCACCCATTTAGATCTACCGGAGGAATAGGCCTGCAAAACAAATTATGCTTTGGTTTTAGGTAACCAAGATTGCTTAGGTCCTTGGAGGTTAGTTACAATACATTTGGGCACCCACACATGAGACTTGGTGTTCCCATGGCGTGGCCCAACATAATGAGCATAAACCTTGCCAAAATTAGTTCTCATTAAGACATACAAGGCATCAAAAGTTTTAAACAGTAATTGTTGTTGTTTATGTACAGGACTAGTCTGGGAGGACGGACTTGTCCGGAGGACCGGACTTGTCCGGACACCAACCGAACTAGTCCGGTAATCATGAGTAATTACTGTCTTAATATTTGACTTTCCAGTTTGAGAGAGTCTTCCCTTTACAAAGGTAATCCTCTCCTTGTTATTCTTATGGCTTCTAGCATGTTGCTTTTCACCATAAGAGTAACCAATGCCATATTTGACATTTGGAGGTCTTTTGACCAAGTATGCACTGCATGCATATTTGAGCTTCTCCTTGTCAAATATGCCACTTTGGGCAGGATGTTTATCCTTTGTAGAGGTTGGCTTGTCCTTCAAACTGGTGTCAACTTTCTTACATGTACAAGCATGAGCAAACTCAGTTTTAGTGGGTTGAGAAGGTGAGCTTGAAGAGGAAGAAGGTTCACATAGCTTGAGTGACTCAACTTGCACTTCAAGGATCTTGTTAACCTTGATCAGGTCAGCAAGTTGGTCATTGATTGTAGCATTTGAGTAGGTTAACTCCAAGCAAGTTTCCTTGCTCAAAGCTAACTCAAGCTCTAGTGATTTGCTTCGTTCCTTTTCAAGTTCTAGAAGCTTGTCAAGTTCGACATATTCCTCCTTTTGGGAGATGATCATGTCCTCTTGATGATGTTTTAACTTCTCCTTCTCAACATGTTGATCAAGCAAAAATTTCATTTTTGTTGTTGTTTTCCTATCTAGTACAATAAGCATGTCCTCATTATCACTATTGATTTCATCATCGCTAGAATATGAATGCACAGAAGGGTGTTTAATGGTTACCTTGTGTTTACCTTCTTTTGCCATAAGGCAAGTGCCATCTCCCTTCCATGCGCCAAGTGTAGGGAAGAGGATAGACTTCTTGGATGTCTTCTCGATGGCTATGCTAGCCATCTCTTCTTCTTCGGATGATGGGGACTCATCATTTGAGTCCCACTCTTTCCCAATGTGCGCTTGTTCAGATTGTTTCTTCTTCTTGAAGAATTTTGGTTGAGGATTGGCTTCTTTGGTCTTCTTCTTGTTCTCCTCATATGGGCAATCAACTATAAAGTTGTTATACTCACCACAATTGTAGCATGCCTGCCTCAACTTTGGCATTGTTCTTTCCATGTACTTTCCTTCGCTTGACTTTGTACCTTGTCTCTTTTTCATTATTCTCTTGAATTTCTTCATGAACAATATCATGTCTTCCTCATCTAATTCACTGCTCTCATCATCACTATCTTCCTCTAGTTGTGCTTCTCTAGCTTCTTTGGATAGGGTCTTGAGGGTGGACTTCAAAGCAACCCCTTTCTTCTTTGCCTAGGTGAGGTCGGCAATATCCTTGACTTGTTTTGCTTGTTTTTCCATCATCTCGAAGTTGATGATCTTTCCAAGCAGTTCATCCGGAGTCATCCTTTTGTATCCGGGGCTTTCTCTGATCATGGAGCATAGGGTGACGTTGCGACGCATGAAAGCTCTAAGGATGAGCTTTACCACCTCGTGGTTATTCCACTTCTTACTTCCGTATGATCCGACCTTGTTGACGAGTGTCTTTAATCGATTGTACATGTCTTGGGGTGACTCATCTTCTTCAATTACAAATCTTCCTAACTCGCCTTCAATCATTTCGATTTTTGCTTCACGCACATGTCGGTCAACTTCATGTGAAGTTTGTAGTGTGTCCCATATCTCCTTAGAAATTTTGAGTCCATCCACCTTGGTGAACTCGTCCCGACTGAGTGAAGAGGTAATTACGGCCGCAGCTTGAGCATTTCGGTGAATAGCCTGCTCTTGGCTTGGTGTGAGGTCTTCGTCGTCGTCCAGGATATCTATCCCTGTGCACACAATATGCCATAAACTTGGATTGAGGGAAATTAGATGCATTTTCATATTTTGCCTTCACATTGAGTAATCACTTCCGTCGAAGTGTGGGGCTTTTCCAAGTGGGATAGACAAATAATGATTATTATTGGAATTGAGACGATCATAGTTAAAAGGATATCAGGAGTAGTCGGTGTGACTACTCCCCTTCTTCTTTTCCTCGATCTTCACTTTCCCTTTGGAAAGTGTCTTCTTTCTTAGGAGTGCCTTAAGTTCGAGCGTCTCCTCGTCGTCGTCCTCGAAGTCTTGAATGGCTTCAAGGAGCTTCTCCACCTTGAGGTTCTTTTCATCATCAATCTATTCTTGGTTGTTGCTCCTGTGGGTGTCCTTCATGTACGACATGATCTTCTTCGAGCGATTAGTCTCTTTCTTGAAGAACCTTGCTCTGACACCAATTGAATGTGGCCTAGAGGGGGGTGAATAGGCCTTTTCGAATTTTGTCGGTACCTGCAACACTTAACAACTAGTTCAAAACAAGAGAGATCGGACTAGTCCAGTAAAGTGCGAACTAGTCCAGTGTGTACGGACTAGGTTGATTAAGTTTGATTGATCAATTTGATTCTTCAATGTGTGCAGCGGAAATATACAATCAATTGAAGTGTTGCAAGGCATGTACTAGGGTATATCACAAGTCAATCTTAAATTTGATATTTCAACGTAAAGTGAGCAAGATTAATTGAAACCCTAGATTATTCTGAAGAATAAGAGCGATGAACACAAAACAAGACTCAAGGATTTATCCCGTGGTTCGGCTCCCACAGAGGCAACCTACGTCCACGTTGAGGAGTCCACAAAAGGACCAGGTCTTCTCCAACCCTACCCTCGTCGGATCGTTACGAAGGCCAATCCTCTTCCACTTATCACAAAGGGGTGAATAACCGAATTCAAAGGGGCTTTCTCACACGTTGAGAGCTCCCATAGATTACAATACGAAATACCACCATGAACACACTCAAAAGATTACAATGAAATCACAGGAGTGTGTTAGAGAATCAAACCAAGAGCTCAATGTGGTGTTGAACGTGTCTCTCCAATGATCTATAGTGAATCCTTAAAGGATTGATCTTTGTTGCACTTTATTTCATGGAGAGATGTGGTTTTTGAGGCTCTTGAGAGGTGTGACGACGCTAGGGTTCGAGAGTACTGTAAAATATGGCCGTGCACCTCTATTTATATGGGTTTCTAAGAGTGACCATTAGGGTTCAGAAAGGTCGGACTAGTCCGTGGTGGTCACCGGACTAGTCCAGTGTGCTGTGTGTAGTAAACCCTAAGTGTCCCGAAATATCAGACTAGTTCGGCTAGAAGCAGACTTGTCCAATTTCGCTTCTAGAAATCTTCGGACTAGTCCGATTGTCATCGGACTTGTTCGGGCATGTGAAACCCTAAATGCATTGGGTGACAAGTCCGCACTTGAAGGACTTGCCCGATTTAGTTCAGAGGGTTTTTCGGACTAGTCCGTGCAAATATCGGACTTGTAAGATATGGACCAGAGAGAATATCGGACTAGTCCGGTTGTGATCGGACTTGTCCGATTTTGTGTGAATTGTGAAGTGTTTTGAGGACTAGTCCGCACTCGGGAGGACTAGTCCGATTCTAGTCAGAGAGATATCGGACTAGTCCGATGGATATCAGACTTGTCCGATTTTGTGCAGAGAGGATATCAGACGAGTCCGGTGACAGTCGGACTAGTCCGATCCTATGTAACTTTGTGCAATGTGAGTGTTTAATTGTGATTGAGCTCATGGGGTGTATTTCCTTAACACACTCCATACACAATGATCTGCTATTCTTCTTCCTTGAGCTCATTTCCACTCTGCTCCTCAATTCTTCCTTCTTTTTGGCACTTTGCTTATTTTGCTATTAAAACCTGTGCTCATCTCAACAAAGAGGTTAGGATCCCAATTGCTTGTCATAAATCATCCAAAACCCACAAGGGATTCCTAGATGCACTTTCAAGTTTCTCCAAATCTACTCCACCGCATTCCTTGCGGCCGGAGGCAACGAGGCTGTAATGGCCAATTACTTCCCCGTGGCTTTGACTAGGACTGCCAGGTCCTGGATCATGAGCCTTCCGCCCGACTTCATCAACAGTTGGGCGGAACTGTGCCAATAGTTCACCGCTAATTTCGGGAGTTCATACACCCGACCAAGCACTGAACTGGACCTTTTTGATGTCAAGCAGAAGGGGGGAGAGTCCTTGCGATCCTTCATCTAGAGGTTCTCCTAGGTACGAAATACTATTCCTTCTATCTCCAGCGCCTCTATTATTGTGGCATTTAGATAGGGCATACGAGACAAGAATATGCTAGACAAGCTCGCGACCAAGGAGATCACCAATGTCACAGAACTCTTCAGCTTGGCAGACAAGTGCGCCAAAGCTGCGGAGGGCCGTGAAATGCACTCCCAACCACCTCCAGAGTACACAAAAAATCTTCCAAGGGTGAATCCACTACCTCTGAGAGTGGTAAAAAGAAGAAAAAGTCCAACGGCTAGAAAAAGCCGTAGGCCGGCACACCAACTGCTGCAGCTGCTGCAGCTCTGGGTGGCCGGGGGACACCACAAAAAATGACCTCGGCCGTCATCTGAAGACAGTGGCAACTCCAAGATGTGGTGTCCGATACACAAGTCGAACAACCACAACTTGGAAGGCTGCCGAGAGGTCCAGAACCTTGCCGAGCGCTACAACAAGCGCCGGCAAGAAGTTCCTTTCCGTCAAAAGGGAAGGGAAACAGAAAGTCGACGAAGCTCCGGTTGAAGAGGAGTTAGGCTTTCAGGACCCTGAAAAGGTCTTGAAGGATGTTTACACCTCCGTCGACGATGACTCCGACATCTCCAACAACGAAAGTAGGAAAACCATGAACACCATCTCTGGTGGTTCGTGGGACATCACCTCCCGCCATGTCCTCAAGACCATGCGGCGGGACATGGCCTCAGTAGCTCCTACTGCCGGGGCGGAGCCGCACCGGAAGTGGATGGACACTGCCATCACTTTCGATGCTTCGGACTGCCCTCAGAATATGATCGGAGCTGGCCAACTCCCATTGATGGTATCTCCGACCATCAACAACATCCAACTCCACCATGTAATGGTGGACGGAGGTTCGTGGCTGAACCTCATAAGCTTTGAAGCTTTTGTCAAGCTTCAGCTCCGACCTTCGGACCTTCGCCCCTCCCGACCTTTCCCCGGAGTAGGTGCTGGGGCCATAACCCCACTCCGTGCAATTACTCTTCCGGTGACCCGGGAGAATTACCGCACTGAGAAGTTGGTCTTCGACGTGGCGCAAATCAACTTACCCTTCAATGCCATTTTGGGCTGGCCAGCCTTATACATGTTCATGGCTGCTGCTCATTATGGCTACTTGGTGTTGAAGATGCCAACACCAGCTGGTGTTCTCCGGATCTGTGGAGATCGCATCGCCGGAGTGACAACTTTGGAAGAACTTCACGCGCTTGCTACAGCGCAGGAGGAAGAATCCAGAAAGGAGCAAGATCTAAAAACCCCGAGCATTCGTCATCGAGGCTCAACCTCCGCACCTCGCATGCAACCAAGCAGCAACACCGACATTCCCGTCAAAGTCGTCCAAATTGTTTCCGACGCCGCACAGACCACCCGTATATCGGGAGGTCTGAACGACCAAATAGGAACTCGTGCTCATCACTTTCCTCTGGGCTAATGTCAACATGTTTTCCTGGCAACCATCACAAATGCTTGGGATCCCTAGGGAAGTGATCGAGCACAATCTGAAGATTTATCCCGACGCTCCACCTGTACACTAGAAGCCTCGGAAGCAATCCATAGAGCGAAAAAACTTCATACGTCAAGAAGTGAAGAAGTTGCTCGAAGTTGGATTTATCCTATAAGTCTTCCACCCAAATGGCTGGCAAACCCAGTCGTTGTACCCAACGCCGGCGGGAAGCTTCAGATGTTTATCGACTACATTACACTAAATAAGGCATGTCCAAAAGATCCATTCCCACTACCTAGAATAGATCAGATAGTGGATTCCACCTCCGGGTGTGAGTTACTGTGTTTCCTAGACGAATATTTTGGGTATCATCAAATCAGAATGTCAAGGGAAGATGAAGAGCATACTTCCTTCATCACAGTAGATGGATTATATTGTTATACTGCCATGCCATTTGGTCTCAAGAATGCTGCTTCAACATTTGTACGAGCTATGTACAAACCTTTTGGAGAGCTCATCAGAGACATAGTGGAAGTGTATGTCGATGACATTGTTGTCAAGATCAAGAACAAGGAGTCATTCCTTGATACCTTGCAAGCTGTCTTTGACAAGTTGCGAGTCACTCACACGATGCTGAACCCGGACAAGTGTGTCTTCGGGGTTAGCTCCGGAAAACTTCTTGGTTTCTTAGTGAACCACCGAGGAATAGAAGCAAATCCGGCGAAGATAAAAGCTATTGAAGACATGCAGCCACCAACCCGCATCAAGGACGTCCAGAAGCTGACTGGATGTCTAGCTGCCCTCAGCCGGTTCATCTCAAGACTAGCGGAACAGGCGCTACCCTTCTTCAAGCTATTGAGGAAGTACAGACCATTCCAATGGTCTGAAGAAGCACAAAAGGCATTCTAGGAGCTGAAGCAACTCCTCACTACCCTACCAACCTTGGTAGCTCCGAACCCTGGTGAGCCACTCCTGCTTTACATTTCGGCAACTGACGAAGTTGTCAGCATGGTCCTGGTTGCGGAAAGACCAGAACCATCTCCTGTTCAGGAATCCTGACCCCTTCAGGAATCCTGACCCCTTCGGGAGGGTCCAGAGCTACCTGAAGTCGAGTCTGGGTCCCAGCTCCCAGACCTGGATCCTCAAGGCGAGACGCCAGACGATCCATTTCCTTCAAATAAAGGAGTCACTGCTACTGAGCAACAAGATCCGGACCCCTTCGGGAAGGTCCGGGTAACTTCAGAAGAAGCTCTGGGTTCCTTCAACCGGAAGCTGGGAGTCCTCGAACAAGGTCCGGACCCCTCCGGGAGGGTCCGGGTAGATAAGGAGGAAGCTTTGGGCCCCTTCGGGAGGGTCCGAACGGTCCAGCGCCCAGTGTACTTCATCAGCGAAGTACTCCATGACGCCAAAACTCAGTACCTAGAGGTGCATAAGCTGCTCTACGCAGTTCTTATTGCCTCTAGGAAGCTCCGACACTACTTCCAAGCTCACAAGATTTCAGTGGTAACTTATTATCCACTATGTGCAATATTGCATAACCCCAGTTCCACTGGGAACATTGCAAAGTGGGCAGCGGAATTAGCCAAGTTCAACCTTGAATTCATTCCAAGATAAGCGATCTTGAGTCAAGTATTGGCAGACTTTGTGGCGGAATGGACCCCCTCTCCATCAAATCCTGGGGGCCCTAGTGAGCAGAAGTCAGAACCCAAGGTTCATGTCTTCACTGAGCCTCACTGGACTCTCTACTTCAACGACTCCGTGCAGAAGCAGGGAGCTGGAGCTGGAGTCCTTCTCCTCGCTCCGATCGGGGAGAAGGTTAAATACATGGTGCACCTTGACTTCAAGGCGACCAACAACATGGCAGAGTATGAAGCACTAATATATGGAATCAAGGTGGCACTATCGTATGGTGTTAAGCAGCTGTTGGTAAAGGGTGATTCACAACTTGTTGTAAAACAAGTCAAAGGTGAATGTTGCTGCAACAACCCTCAACTAGCAGCATACCTACTTGAAGTCCAGAAGCTTTAGAAGGACTTCGATGTCCTGGATCTTTGCCATGTCCAGCGTCTCAACAATGCTGAAGCTGACGAACTAAAAGTGCATCTAGGACTCCCTTGTGGGTTTTGGATGATTTATGACAAGCAATTGGGATCCTAACCTCCTTGTTGAGATGAGTGCAGGATTTTAATAGGAAAATGAGCAAAGTGCCAAAAAGAAGGAAGAATGAGAAGCAAAGTGGAAATGAGCTCAAGGAAGAAGAGTAGTATATTATTGTGTATGGAGTGTGTTAAGGAAACACACCCCAAGAGCTCAATCACAATTAAACACACACATTGCACAAATTCACACAGGACCGGACTAGTTCGATCACAACCGGACTAGTCCGATATCCTTTCTGCACAAAATCAGACTAGTCTGATATCCTTTCTGACTAGAATCGGACTAGTCCTCCCCAGTGCGGACTAGTCCTCAATTCACTTCACAAGTCACACAAAATCGGAAAAGTCCGATCACAACCGGACTTGTCCGATATTCTTTCTGATCCAAATCGTACAAGTCCGATGCTTGCACGGACTAGTCCGAAATACCCTCTGATCTGAATCGGACAAGTCCCCCAAGTGCAGACTTTTCATCCTATACACTTAGGGTCTCACATGTCTGGACATGTCCGATGACTATCGGACTAGTCCGAAGATTTGCAGTAGAGAAATCGGACAAGTCCGTTCCTAGCCAGACTAGTCCGATATTTCGGGGTACTTAGGGTTTGCTACACACAGCACACCGGACTAGTCTGGTGACCACCACAGACTAGTCCGAACTTTCTGAACCCTAACAGTCACTTTTAGAAACCCCATATAAATAGAGGTGCACGACCCAATTATGAACTCTCTCGAACCCTAGCGCCATCACACCTCCCAAGATCCTAAAAAACTACATCTCTCCACGAATTTAAGTGCAACAATGATCAATCCTTTGAGGATTCACTCTAGATCATTGGAGAGACACTTGCAACACCACGTTGAGCTCTTGGTTTGATTCTCTAACACACTCCTGCGATTCATTTGTAATTTTTGAGTGTGTTCTTGGTGGTATTTTCTGTTGTAATCCAAGGGAGCTCTCAACGTGTGAGAAAGCCCCTTGAATTCGGTTATTCACCCCTTTGTGATTAGTGGAAGAGGATTGGCCTTTGTGGCGATTCGACGAGGGTAGGGTTGGAGAAGACCCGGTCGTTTTGTGGACTCCTCAACGTGGACGTAGGTTGCCTTTGTGGTAGCCGAACCACGGGATAATTCCTTGTGTTTTGCTTTTGGTGTTCATCATTCATATTCATCAATATAATCTAGGGTTTCAATAATCATTGCTCATCTTACATTGAATGGTCAAACATAAGATTTAATTGTGATATAATATAATATATAACATTGAAACCTTTATTTGATTCTATATTTCCGCTGCATACATAAAAGAATCAATCTAATCGATCAAGCTTAATCAACTCAGTCCGTGAACATCGGACTAGTCCGCACATTACCGGACTAGTCTAATATCTCTGGTATTGAACTTGTTGTTCAGTGTTGCACGATCCGACAAAATTCAAAAAGGCCTATTCACCCCCCCTCTAGGCCCACATTCAATTGGTATCAGAGCAGGTTCTTCAAGGAAGAGTCTAATCACTCGAAGAGATCATGTCGGAGATGAAGGACATCCACAAAACCAACAACCAAGAAGAGGTTAACAATGACAAGACTCAAAAAGTGGAGAAGTACCTCGAAGCCATTCAACACTTTGAGGACGACGATGAGGAGACACTGGAGCTAAAGGCGCTCCTCAGAAAGAAGGCACTTTCCAAAGGGAAAGTGAATGTTGAAGAGAAGAAGAAGGGGAGTAGTCACACCGACTACTCCCGATATCCTTTTCACTATGATCGTCTAAATTCCAATAAAAATCATTACTTATCTATCCCACATGGAAAAGCCCCACACTTCGATGGAATTGATTACTCAATGTGGAGGCAGAATATGAAAATGCATTTGATTTCCCTCAATCCAAGTCTATGGCATGTTGTATGCACAGGGATGGATATTCTGGACGATGACGAAGAGATCACCCCAAGCCAAGAGCAGGCCATTCATAGAAACGCTCAAACCGCAGCTGTAATCACCTCCTTACTCAGTCGGGACGAGTTCACCAAGGTGGATGGACTCGAAATTGCTAAGGAGATATGGGATACACTGCAAACTGCACATGAAGGTGACCTACATGTGCGTGAAGCAAAGATTGAGATGATCGAAGGTGAACTAGGAAGATTCGCAATTGAGGAATACGATTCACCCTATGATATGTACAATCGATGGAAGACACTCGTCAACAAAGTTCGATCATATGGGAGCAAGAAGTGGAATGACCACGAGGTGGTAAAGCTCATCCTTAGAGCTTTTATGCCTCACAATGTCATGCTCTGCTCCATGATTAGAGAAAGCCCCGGATACAAAAGGATGACTCCGGATGAATTGCTTGGAAAAATCATCAACTTTGAGATGATGGAAAAACAAGCAAAGCACGTCAAGGAAATTGCCGACCTCACCTCGGTTAAGAAGAAAGGGGTTGCTTTAAAGTCCACCCTCAAGCCTCTATCCAAAGAAGCAAGAGAAGCTAGAGAAAGACAGTGACGACGAGAGCAGTGAGCTAGATGAAGAGGACACAATATTATTCATGAAAAAGTTCAAGAGAATAATGATGAAAAGACAAGGGACAAAATCAAGTGAAGGAAAGTACAAGGAAAGAACGAAGCCGAAGTTGAGGCGGGCATGATATAATTGTGGTGAGTATAACCACTTTATAGTTGATTGCCCATACGAGGAGAACAAGAAGAAGACCAAAGAAGACAAGCCTCAACCTAAGAAATTCTTCAAGAAGAAGAAACAAGCCGAACAAGCGCACATTGGGAAGGAGTGGGACTCAAACGATGAGTCCTCATCATCCGAAGAAGAAGAGATGGCTAGCATAGCCATCGAGAGTGCGTCCAAGAAATCTACACTCTTCCCCACACTCGGCGCAAGGAAGGGAAATGACACATGCCTTATGGCAAAGGAAGGTAAATGCAAGGTAATCATCAAAACCCCTTCCGTGCATTCCTACTCTAGTGATGATGAAATAATTAGTGATGATGAAATAAACTGACATAAATTATGTCTAGAAGATTCATGGTGACATGGGGAGCTAGGATCTGGGCTCTAAATGAGGGAATAATGGCCACAAGGGAGGTTTCCACGGCGACCTAGAGTTCACATGTGTGGGTCACGAATTTCAATCTCCCTACCTAACCAAGCCATGGGAGCTCAATTTGATAGAAGAACGTGGAGAGGGGAGCTTCACGGACCTGTTGACGCGCTTGTTGGGTGGGGATAGCTTGTGGTTTTGCCCTACAACGAGGAGCAACGACGGCAACCCGGAACAGAGCTCAGGGAAGCTGTTCACCGTGTGGGGAGGGAGGAAACTGAGCTGGGAGAGAAAGATGGGAGAGAGCGATGGGAGAGAGAGAGCAAGGGGGGTATTTGTAGGGCTCAAACAGGAGCAGCTCTCTGCTGTCGTGCTGGTGCATGCCGTCGCTGTGTCGAGCAGGGAGAGAAAGGCTGAGGCGGTAATTCGTTTGACTAGCTGACATGCGAGCCCCGCGGCTTCCTCTCTCCCTCTTCTCTATTGTTTAAAATTCCACCTCAAACATTGCTCAAAAATTCTCAAAATTGCAGGAGGGCTAGAAAAATATGAGGAATCCAAATATGCAATCAGATTTCGAATTGGACACAGTTTGTTTCAAATTCAAAATCAAATTTGAATTCAAACCTCTCCAATGACATTATTGAAATAAATAGTAACTGAGGTTTATGAATCCCCAAATTTTGAAGAAAAGCTTCTTCAACCATAAAGGGTCTTAGGAAAAATTTTGAGTTGGTTTGGACCAGGTTAAGTGCAACGTTCAAACTCGAAATCGATGAGGACTAAAGCCTCTGTCATGTCCAAATAATTGGAAGACATGCTTCAAAAATCTTGAAACTTGACAGAGAAACTATATAGAATATTAGAAGGCCATGGAAAAATTTATAGCCTTAGATTTGAATATTTTTGATAGGGCAAAATATACAGTAGCATATTCAATTTGTAACTAATTTGAATATATATTTGGTACTGCATATTAATTTGACCTAGCAATCTCCATTCAAATAATTACAAAATTTTCAGAGAGGTCAACAGAATTAACCTAAGATTATTGGTGAAGTCCATTCCCCATGTTAATAAATTTTAAGCATCAGTGGAAGAAAAAGATTTGATAAGATCAAGTTCATAAGCATAGCTATATTTGATCTCCATTAGGGTTGATAACCAACTTACAACTGAACTTTATATAAAGGAAAAAGTGGGATTTTACACTTTTGAAGCAATACAATTATTGGATAACAAGAGCTTAAAATTTTCTTGTGATAATTTATTGGTTACCCTTTAAAAATTTAACTGTAGATGTAGTTAAAGTTTCATGTAACACTACGGAAATTATGTTTTGTTCAAATAAACATTATGCATCAAGATTCAAGAGACACGAGTTTAACAAATAGAAATGTTTTTATATAAGTCATTATAGATTTGCAGTCATTTTTATATAAAAATAAACTCTATTTTAATATTCAGTATAGGGCCTCGAATTTAGCCAGCCCGGCCCTGCCTAAACTCTCTTACTCCCTTTACGAAATACCAACGAATGTTAAGCACAGATCTTTAGTTAAGTCTGATACAAACCTATGTTATTTTGGGTTTTTAGACCCATAGCTATTGCAAACAATCCCTTTCATTTTTAATTATGTTGGTCTTAACCCCCCCCCCCCCCCCGCCCCGTGCTTCTGCACCTCCCTGGACTTGAAGTCGATCCAGCGATAAGATCACAACGATTATCGTCTTGATCCATTACTTCCACCATCATGTCTCCACAAAAGTGATTAAGAATAAATCTATCTAAGTCTTCCTCCTTTGTGATATGTTCCTGTTCCTAATCCATCACTACTATTTTTTTATCCACCACTTGCTCACTGCTTAATCTATTATTTTCTGCTTCCTTCAATATGTTGACTGATGTTTTAATTTCACCATCACCATTACTTGATGCATAATGACACAGCAAAATCCCACACTATTCAGATTCAAATTAATCATTCCATAGAAAAACATAAGAAGACATGTGTTCCTGACCTTCATTGCGTTTGGCCTTCAACTTATCCACCCTCCCTAAGGAGTTCTTTTCCACCGAGGAGCTTTTTTACTTGCTCAACCGTGTTGCAGTCACTGTTGTCAAAGCCTTAGTAATAGCCACCAAATAGTGCACTGCATGGACCATACTCTCTCCTTCGGACTCCGTAATCTGTTCAGGATTCAAATAATTATTGACTTCTAAATTCCAAAAGGAAAAGGAATCAGTAATAATACCAACCTCCATATTATTAGTTACCACCACCTCTGCCACCTTCTGCGCTTCATCATTTGGTGCACACTCGCTCTGCTGATGATAAGCACTTCCATTCTCCCAAACACCAGTTTCTTGCTTGCCTTCTCCACCATGTTTCCTTGGTTAGGGTTCCTTGGTCAGGGCTCCACTTTTTCAATTCCTTTGAACAGTTTCTTGAACTTGTTTTATATTCTAACTATGCCAGATTAATAGATTGGTTTGTCCAAGCCAAATTGTGTATCAAGTAGTAGGAGTAGCTGATTAATTAGTTGAATAAAGTTAGTTCTTCATTACTAGTTTGATCATACTTGATGAGCTAACACATCAATCGATATTTATAAATTGTTTGACACACACAAGTGGTTGATGGTTCTGCGGGACACTTCATGTAGAGTTAATATGCCATTCATTATATTTTTTGTCTTATTAGTTCTAGCATGGAAAGCCCTAAAAAGACTGGTGCTGGTAGTAAGAATAAAGAAGACAATATGGAGACTGACTTCAGTAGTTCAGGATCCTTTCATAGTCCATCGGATCCTTTTCCGAATATAAAAATTAAAAAGACTTCAAAGGATCTAGACCCGAAATATAATCCCGCCGACGAGTTATGGATCACGAATCTTAACTTCAGCAGTTCAAGTTAATGTTGGTTGTCAAGTATACGAAGTCTTATAATTCTTTTCTACCTAGATTAATCGCGAAGACAACAAGGTGACTTCGGCTTCTAAAACCGCAGATGGTTCTCCAATGGATGAATCCTCAGCTTCACTGGAGCAGAAACGAGGGCAACGAGGTCCAAATAAGGGTCAATTGGACCGCATCATGTACATATAACAAGGGTCGGTCCAGGTGGGCTTCCCCAAGAAACACTAGATTCAATTACCAAGTACTGAAATGCATGCGGTTTTCTTGTTAGAGAGCTCGTGCCGATCACAATCAAAAATTGGAGGAAATTACCCGATGAGACCAAGAATGAGTTGTGGGAAAGGATAAAGAAACAATTCAAGTTCCCAAAAGGCACGAAAGAAGCTGTAAAGAAAGCAACATTGGTCTCTTGCGGTAAGAAGTTTTGTGGCTGGAAGAGTGAAATGAATGCATATGTTAAGGCCGATAAGGTCCCTAGACCGAGGAAGATGGAAAAAATCACACAAGCTCAATGGCAAGAATTTGTTCATCAAAAGACCACACCTGATGCTAAAGCCCTAAGTGCAACTAGGTTAGAGCTTGCCAAAAAGAACAAATATCATAATCGCTTGGGGTCTGCCGGATATGCCCCCGAAGTCCAGGAATGGAATAAGATATTAGATGAAATTACCAGTAAGGGCAATCCTCACCCGTTAGAAGGCTGCGATGAGAGAACTCAATGGTTGGTCTTTGCTGGGTCAGGTTTGACCAGCGAGATCAAACTTGAAAAGCCCGACTCTGTGAATGAAGTAGAGGAAAAAATGAAAGAGGTAATTGAAAATCAACATAAGGGACTCTTCAAGCTGAAGAGGGAAAATGACCAACTTACCGCTATCCTAGGAAACGCTGAACACAGTGGACGGGTTCGAGCAATCTCTTCTCAAATGTCTTGGCTAGATGGTTTCCCAAAAGATAATGGGACATATAGAAGACGTGAGAAGTTCAAGAAAACACTTGATGAAACAATTGCTCAAAAGGTCAAGAAAAATGTGCATGAAATAATGGAACAATTTAGACAATTGGGGCAATTAGTGGCACCGAGTACAACGATGGTTCCCGTTCCAAAGGAGCAATTGGTATCTCCAACTGCCTACCCTAGCAGCGTAGGTTCTGTGCCAGGCTCAGGGTCAAGTCATAAGTTCACTATCGATGATATTGCTAAGGACAAATCTTGTCGTCTTCTTATCCCGATCGGCAGAGCAGGGAACAAAACCAAACATGTTGCCACTGTTATGGCAAAGCCTGATCGTGACTTCAACGGCAATCCACTTCTGTTGTATTATGCTGTGGTGCATGTTCTTCAGATCATTGATAATAATTATGCAAATTATGAAACAGACCATATCACACAATAGGGGACCGCGACTCTAGGGCAGGTTGTCAACCAATTAATCCTTTGGCACCGACGCAATATCGTGTTGGATGATGAGCCGATTTCTAGCCCCATTGCATCTCAAAATACTGCAACCCCGTCTTCTAAGGCGAAAGTCATGGATGATCCCGTCCCATTCCAAGAAGATCTACTCCCAGTCCAGGAAGATCCACTCCCAGTCCAGGAACAAGTTGGACAACAACTTCAAGTAGTACCAGAGCAAGCTGTTGCTAGTAAAGAGCAGCCAGTTGAACAACAACTTGAAGTAGTACTTTAGCCAGCTGCTGGGAGTAAAGAGCAATCAATTGAACAACAGGTTCAACAACAAGCCGGTGTCCAACTTTTGACGACTACTCCTCGATCATCAGTGCCTATCAAAGTTAGCTCATATGAAATTAAGAAACCTTCATCAGAAGTGTCAAAGTATTTGGAAAATATGATGGAAAATATTAGAAAATCGAGTGCATCTCGTTCTTCTCATGAGCCATCATTAGAAGATGTCGAGGAGTGGGAAGAAGATGGTGTCATGTATAATTGGCAGACAACTTTAGTTAAACCAGGAGTTCTAATATACAAGCTTGAGGATGTTCCTCCTAAATTTGAGAATGGGAAGCCGTTCATGACATCCGTACAGCTTAGCAAACAACGTGTCCCGCTCAATAGAATGCACGAGTGGTACATCACTGCCAGCACAAAATATGATCTTTCTTGCGTCACATTTTGTATTCCAAAAGAAGCATATTGGAGCACTGGAGAAAATAAAGGAGTCATTTTATTTGAAGAGTTGTATACCCTTTTTCCATCGGGTCATGCTCAAAATCAACCTAATACTCGTTTGGTGCTTGTAAGTGCCTCTAATATTTTGTATTTGCTTTTCTTACTACACACATACACATTTCATAAGATTATAACAATTCTAGACTTTTTCAGTAGGATGCAATACATGGATAATGAAAAGATGAAACGCAAGAAAGGTATCCTTGACCCTACACGGATTGCAAAGACGATATTCAACGTCAAGGCAGATCATAAATCAGTACAGTTCAAGCATATGAGAAAAAAAAGGAATTTGAAAAATCAATCGCAAAACTTAAGAAGGATAGAAGGACACAAGTTGCAGCTTACATAGGGCATGCAATGTTTAACTTTGTCAAAGACAGCAAGGACCTCGTAAAGGCTCCGTACCACTTGGAGTAAGTTCGACACATGACATTGAAATAGCAATTATTGCTAATTGTTAACTTAACACATGTGTTTGTATGTGTGTAGTAACCACTACATAATGATCTTCATAAAGCAAATGCAGGGTGTGGCAAAAGTCTTGAACTCAGCCAATTATCCACTAGACTGTTACAAAATTTCCTTTTCATTTTGAAATAGTACGTTTATTTGATAATTTTAATTTACACACATTTAGAATGTGTTGACAAGTTTTATATGACATTTGTTGTATTACAGCGTTTGACAGTTTTATGCAGAATGGCTTGACGGTCAGAGACCTCCTAATAAGAATATGTTTAATATTAAAATATATTATGCTTGTCCGAAGCAGCCTACTGGGAGTGTCTTATGCGGATATTATGTATGCGAGCATCTTCGGACCGCCAACCAATATAGATTGAGTCATGAGGATGTAAGCTATTCTTAAGGTCGATATCTTATTTTCATACTTTTAAGTTTCATTATTTTCAGATTTTGATTCCAACTTCAAAATTCAATTGCTCATAGTACAACTGCTCCAAAAATACCAAATAAATCCCTGTATACTCTCACTTTGATCTATACTTTGAGATTATTCAAACCAACACATTATAAACCTTGTTATGTGTTTCATTGCAGCACACAAAGAATGTGAATGAAAAATGGCCGGTTTGTAGACGTATTCTTGGTGGAGGAGCTGACAAGATTGCTTCTGAACTGTGTCAATTCGTGCATCGCGAAATTTTGCACAAAAGAGGAGAGTTCTTTGATGAGCATGGTGCAATAGCTGATGTGCCAGAACTTTCTGACTATGCCAATAAAAACAGTTTTTAGTGAAACTTGTAAACTTGTGAACAGTTTCCGACTATGAGATGACTTGTATGTGTAACTTGTGAATATGTATATTGTTTTAGTAAAATTGACTTTTGTGATTATATTGTTTAATTCTGTGATGATATTGTTGACTTATGTGATGATATTGTTGACTTATGTGATTATATATAATTGACCTGAAAATTAGAAATAACAGTAGCTAGTACTGCATTGGTTATACCTTATCATAGGCAGTTCTTTACCTACAACTAGACCTGCCTGTGAAATTATATTATCATAGGTTGCTAGAAATAGGTAAAGAACAACCTGTGATAACTCCATTATCACAGATAGTTGCTATTATGGTACAAATCGGCTGCGATAAATTGTCTCCACAGACGGCTTGTCGTAGGTAAAGATCCGCCTGTGATAACACAATTATCACAGGCGGTTATATATGCTGCACGACCCGCCTGTGATAATATGTCTTCATAGGCGGCTAGCCTATGTAAAGAACCGCCTGTGATAATATGTCTTCACGGATTCGCTTCTCCGCCTTGAAATTGCAAATTATCACAGACTCTTCGTTTCAGGCGGTTTTTGAAACCGCGTGTGATAATACGTTTGGAGCCGCCTGCGATGAGGCTTATTGTAGTGTGGTATATCCGGATACGTCTATATGTGGGCCTAGCATCGTTCACTCGCAAACGTGTTCTACACGGGTCGCTACCGTAGTCAGTGTAGCTGCAGAAGACAAACAATCCCCTGTCACACCTGCACACCACAAGTGCGGTTCAGGGAAACACCACAGGCAGTCACAATACACAGATATATATTTGAAAGTAAATGCATACGACTCTGGTGTGAGTCGCCCTTGAGCGAAGTCATGTCTCAAGGTACATGGCTGTACTAAGTTTGTACAACAAATACTCATGTACGAAGCGGCTTATACATGGTTGGGCATACATGTTTCGCATGTTCTCAAGAACACAAATAGTTCTAGAGATACATACTATCGGGTTATCCACAATCCGACGGGGGCTCCCACTAACTTTGAAGCACGCTGGGGTAGCGCGTGTCATATGTTCTAAGAAACATGGAAAGTTTTAGAGACTCATATTAACATTTCCGTGCCAAGCCACGGAAATAATCACATGCTACCTCTCGCATGGTGAGCTCACCGCAATTGATCCACTTGCGGTGGCGTACCTTACCTCTGACCGGATGTTGGAGTGTCATTACAGAATATAATAACACATAAGGTAGTTTACCACCTTCATATCTTATACTAATAATACTCCTTATATGAGCACATAGCTAATTCCTCACTCATATAATCCTATGTTTTTTGAAAATATGCTCTTTTCAAGCACACTGTTCCCAATGATGCTCTGATACCATGCTGTTGGGACCGGAGTCCCGACAACCAAGGATCTCATTGGGTGGTGTCGTGCGATGCGACAACCAATAATATACAAGAAAAGAACGAGAATAAAATATAATACCAAGTCTTTATTTATAAACACAGTGGAAGTTTTACAAGACTAAGCGAAAAGGAAAGTGACCTATACATCATAGCTATGCTCTTGACACTAGCTATGCAAAAACAAAGTCATCCATGTCCTGGATGCTTTGCACTAGCAACACCAAACTTACGGCAATGTGCAAGGCTCCCACTCGCCTTTAAACCCTGGAGGGGGTGCAGCCTCGTCGTCGAACCCGTCATTAGTCGTGTAATCTACAAAAAACTTGTTAACTACAAACTTGAGCTTAAGGCTCAGCAACACTAACCCATCTCACTAGACATATGCAGGGTGAATACTAAGCATAGGTAAGGTAAAGCAGGAAAGGACTCGCCTGCAAGTGGATCCTTAGCTTACCAGTTTAATTAATGTAACTTTAGCGATCATATTGGACAGCAATCAAACTTCCAAAACAATTATAATTCAATACATCGTATTCTCCTGACTTCTTCAGTATTTACTACGTCATAGCGCAGTGAACAAGTGGTACTCTATTACCACGAGGGACGGTGATTGCAATCAGGACACAGCCGGACAACATGACACATACGCACTTTTGGAAGCGCCAGTGAGTACTTACAGCAGTACCTATATAACACTTCAGTACTAGTCGTATATGGTCACCTTTCACCCAACACTCGAATGCCGAACCAATCGATCCTTCACGGGAAGGAGGTCCCTATGTGGGGCATACTCTGACAAGCCCACCAGCTGATTTACACCTTGTTGCCCTCAAACGCCTATAAAACGGAACGGTATGCCTCGAAAAACCAATATCGAGCTAAGTAAATTTGCTGAAGCCCATTTCTCCAGTATGTCGCCGGTACAATTCATGCTTGTCTAGCAGGGCCACACACGGATCGATCCTCGATCGACACATGCAGGGCTACACACGTGAGACCACGTCTCGCTGCATCCTACCCGCTGCTTGGTCTCAATTTCATATTCATAAACCATTTCTTGATCCAATTCATCTTGTGTGATAAAATCCTATCTCGCGAGTAGATTCCAACTACTCGGCTTCTACCGGATGGCAGTTTCTACTCATCGGGTTGTAGACCTACCCAATACTCCATGGGATTTGTGGGTCATGCAAGTGGATGTCCAACACCTTAAACGTAATGCACAAACATTTGAAGACATAAGGTGAATGAAAACTGCAAAAACACTGTAAGTAACTTAAATGCAAAATGGGGCTTGCCTAAAAACGAGTCTGGGTCCAAGTTAGTCTCCAGTAGATGTACTTCTAAGGCTTCCGGCTGCTACTCGACTTCAGTTACTACACGACATGCATATACTATACATGAATGACTTTGAAAATAAATAATATGTTTAAGGTCACAAGCTAATAACTTGAGATCAAAATAAGATAATGATCTTAATTGGCTTTGGAACTTTTAATGGTAGATACTAGGGACTATAATGGAGACTCTTGTAAAGAACAGGAGATGATCAAGGAAGTTTGTTGTCTCTAAAAATTATGGCGAGCAATAACCTTCTCTGAATTTTGTATGAAATTCTGGAGGTCTATCATGGCTACCAATGGTTGTACCTTGCAGAGGGGGTCTCACTAGTTCTAGGAAATTTTGTTTCACAATTTTATGAGCTTCCTACAGGGAGAAATTGATTTTACAAATTTGGGAGAATTTCTGAAATGTTTTCTGTATTTTTCCCAATTTTTCAATTACATAGAGATCTGGAACACTTACCAACCAAGTAAATGAAGACCAATTAGGTTGAATCTTTTATGGGAGATCAACTGAATTTTGTAGAGTGTTCTGACAAAAATTGAGAATTTTCCAATTAACGGAACAGGAGTAATTAATTTCCCAAGCAGTTAGCTCTAAGGAATTAATTATGAAAATTCTGGGAGTTTCATGTCAACAAATTGCACGACTGCAAAGTTGAGATCAAGAGGAGTATACCAGAATGTATTTGGAATTTTTTGAGCAAATCTATTAGGAGAAATTGAATTTAGAATTTTTTCAAATTCTGGAATTATTTTTCAATTGGAAACGTTAAAATAATCAACCTGGCCCAACTCATTTAAAATGGACCAATCACAGATGGGATTCGCCGAGGGCCACAGGGTTAACCCACGTAGCCACAACGGATCTAGTGCCGCAGCCGATCTGCGCGCTCGCACGCGTCGCTGACATGCGGGGCCCACGGTCTTCGTCTTCCTCCCGACGCGTGACGTGGCCGCGACAGTGCTGCGCTGGCGAGCTCGCCGGAACGGTTGCGTCGATCTCCTCCTGGCCTAGCCTTGACCGCCTAACCACAAAATCGACCGCGCAACACGATGGTGGGGTCCAATCGTGGAGGCGACGGCCGTTGATGGCGGCGCGGCGGCGGTGGTGGAGCTAGTGTTTCGGTGATCGTCGAAATCGCTCAGGAATGGCGCAAGAGGCTCGGAAAAAAGCTGGGAACCTTCCTGGGAGCATGAGGAAGATGACCAAAGGGAGAAAGAGGGGTGAAATCGCCGGCAACGTCGACTTCAACGGTGGACCTATGGATTTCCATTGGCTGTGGGGAAAACTTGAATATCTCGGCCTTTACTCGATGGCCTCCACTGATTCTTGGTAGAGGGGTGTGCTATGCGGTACGGATTATAATCCTTAATTGGGTTGAAGAAACATTACACGTAGAAACGGAATAAAACTGAGAAGTGAGCTAGTTAAATGGCAACGGCCAAAAGCAAAACTCCAATCATTTGCTCGATATGGAATGAAACGAAGAACGGTTTGTACCGTGAGTTAGTAGGTTCAGAAGCGAAGCTTTTTTCTGTTGGAGTCTGGCCAAGAAACCGCTCCTAGCTTCGGCTCCACTATGGAACAGAGAAGGTCCGATGGCAGCACAACGACGATGTCCACGGGACTTCAAAATATCGGCAAAACAGTGAGCAACAAGACGAGCTAAGGGGTGGAGAAGATAGAGCATAGCCTCGGTGCCATCTTTGCTATTTGCATCGAAGGGAAACAAGGCAAGGAAGAGGCGCTCACCGGGGAGGAACGGAGGCGGCGTTGCTGTGTGACGGCGGCACAAAACAGAGCGAAATGGGGCGCTGGGGTTTACCACACGGGTAAGGAAGGAAGAAAAGGGCAAGGAGGAGTGATATAGACACCAGAAATGCCACGCAGCTGCTTGCCAATGGTGAGGTGTTGGCTTCACCGTGCGTCGATCGGCATGGAGTCAAGGAAACATAGCACTCACGTAAATGTCTCACTGACCCATGGGTCCCACCGTTCTCATGCTCATCCCTTCTCTGCAACTTCAATTCTCTTACCAAACTTGATCCAAAAATCCTAGATTTTTGTGGAGAGGCCAAATTAAATATGGAGATTCAGATTCTGAAATTGGATTTCAAATTTGGACAGGTTTCAACTGGAATTCAAATTCAAATTTGAGTTTGAATGAAATTCAATGGAGTCACTGAATTAAATAGCAAATAAGCTTCAAAAATTATGAAAATTTGCAGGGGTGCTATTTGGAATATTATGAGGCCATGGAAAATGTATAGCCACAGATTTGAATATTTTGACAGGGCCTAAATGTACAGTAGCTATATTCAAGCTTTTGAAATAATTTGAATATATTTAGTACTGCATATTGTTTTGCCCCAGCAAAATTCCATTCAATAAATTCTAAAATTTGCAGAAAGGTCACTTGAATTATCTTAGGTCATTGGTGAAGTCCATTCCCCATGTTAATAAAATTTAAGTATGAGTGAAAGAAAGATTCTTGATGATATCAAGTTTATGTGTACTACCATAATTGATCTCCACTATGGTTGATAACAAACTGGTGACTGAACTTTATATATACGAAAAACTGGGATTTTACAGATTTCGTGGTTCAATCTCATTGGAGTGTCAGGACCCCAAATCGCGGACTACTCCGTCCTTTTAATCCGTGGATTTTGTCAGTTCTCTCTCTCTCTCTCTCTCTCTCTCTCTCTCTCTCAAGGTATTTCTTGACCTAACCCTAGTTTCTTCGATTCCTTGCTTCCTAGGTTATATCCCTTGAAACTCAGGATGCATATCACCTTTCTTACACTTTGTGACACTGCTTGCCATGAATTGTTGTCCCATTTAGCTGTTTATGTTGATTTTTGAAATTTAGGGTTTGAAACTGTGTGGTCCAAACTAGTCCGGACCCGACGCGGACAAGTCCGGCCAGCTTAGTTTCAACTCCTAACTTTTGAGATTGCCACATCTCTGACACGATGGTTCCTTGTTCTTTTGCATATATCCTTTCTTCTTTGTGTCAGCAGCAAGTCGATGTGTGAGGACTCACCTCTCTTCGATGTGGAGCGTGAGGCGGCTCGCCAAGAAGTGTGCCATCATCAGGTCGAGGAGGAGGCCTAGTTAGCCAGCGCGCTCGCTCGTTGCGAGGCTCGTACCAAAAATAAGCATGAAAGAGATGCTGCACAAGTTCAAGGAGTTGAAGAGCAAGCAAGTCAAAGGAAGAAAGTTGTAACCCTGAGAGACAAGGAAAAGGCCCAAACTGCTGATAAAGGCAAAGGTCGGGTCGATGAGGCGGAATCTAGCAAGGACAAATGGAATGCTCCGATGGCAGTGAAAGGCACAAGAAGGGCACTGGGCAAGAAAGCAACTAAAGATCCTCCAAGGAAGAAGGCATTGGAAAGCAGGGGAGTTGTCATTCGAGAACGTCATGCGGGGTCAAATGCTCCTCCATAGGGTCCCATTGGACCACTTTTGATGAACCCGTCCCGCTCACGACCCAAATCGTCGAGCGGATCTTTGAAGAACATTTTCAGAAAGGGTGCCGAGAAAGCGAAAACTTTTTGTCTTGAGGATGTGTATGAATATGAGAAAGCCACCGCGGATCACACCTTTTGGTGTGACTTTCTGTAAAATCCCAGTTTTTTCATAATATAAAGTTCAGTTACCAGTTTGTTATCAACCAGAGTGGAGATCAATTATGGTTGTACACATAATCTTGATATCATCAAAAATCTTTCTTTCACTCATACTTATATTTTATTACAATTGGGAATGGACTTCACCAATGACCTAGGATAATTCAAGTGACCTTTCTGCAAATTTTGGAATTTATTGAATGGAATTTTGCTAGGGCAAAACAATATGCAATACTAAATATATTCGAATTATTTCAAAAACTTGAATATAGCTACTCTACATTTAGGCCCTATCAAAATATTCAATCTGAGGCTATACATTTTTCCATGGCATCATAATATTCCAAATAGCACCCATGCAAATTTTCATAATTTTTGAAGCTCATTTGCTATTTAATTCAGTGACTCCATTGAATTTCATTCAAATTCAAATTTGATTTTGAATTCCAGTTGAAACCTGTTCAATTTTGAAATCCAATTTCAGAATCTGAATCTCCATATTTAATTTGGCCTCTCCACAAAAATCTAGGATGTACACATCAAGTTTGGTAAGAGAATTGAAGTTGCAGAGAAGGGATGAGGATAAGAACGGTGGGACCCACGGGTCAGGGAGACATTTACGTGAGTGCTCTGCCCTGACTCCCCGCCGATCGACGCTCGGTGCATCCAACACCTCACCATTGGCAAGCAGCTGCGTGGCATTTATGACGTCTATATCACTCCTCCTCGCCCTTATCTTCCTTCCTGACCCGAGTGGCAAAACCGAACGCCCCTTTTCGCTCTGTTTCACGCCGCCGTCGCACAGCACCGGCTCCTCCGTTCCTCCCCGGTGAGCGCCTCGTCCTTTCCTTGTTTCCCTTCGATGCAAACATCAAAGATGGCACCAAGGCTATGATCTATCATCTCCACCCCTTAGCTCATCTTGTTGCTCATCGTTTTGTCGATATTTTGAAGTCCCGCAGTCATCGTCGTTGTGCCACCATCAGACCTTCTCTGTTCCGCCGTGGAGCCGAAGCTAGGAGCGGTTTCTTGGCCGTACTCCAGCAGCAAAGTGCTTCGCTTCTGCACCTGCAAACTCACGGTACAAACCGTTCTTCATTTCATTCCATATCGATCAAATGATGCGAGTTTTTCTTTCGGCCATTGCCATTCAACTAGTTCACTTCTCGGTTTAATTCCATTTCTACATGTAATGTTTCTTCAATCCAATTAAGGATTATACTCCGTACCGCTTAGCACACCCCTCTGCCAAGAATCGGTGGACGCCATCGAGTAAAGGCTGAGATATTCAAGTTTTCCCCACCGCTAATGGAAATCCATCGATCCACCGTCGAAGTCGACGTTGCCGGCGATTTCACCCCTTTTTCTCCCCTTGGTCATCTTCCTCATGCTCCCAGGAAGGTTCCCAGATTTTTCCCGAGCCTCTTGCGCCATTCCCGAGCGATTCCGACGATCACCAAAACCCTAGCTCCGCCGCGCCGTCACGCCACCATCTCTGGCCGTCGCCGCCACGATTGGACCCCCACCATCATGTTGCGTGGTCGATTTTATGTTTAGGTGGTGAAGGCTAGGCCAGGAGGAGGTATACACAAACGTTCCAGTGAGCTCGACGGCACTCAGCACCGTCGCGGCCGCGTCGCACGTCGGGAGGAAGACGAAGACCGCGGGCCCCGCATGTCAGCAATGCGTGCGAGCAAGCGGATCGGTTGCGTCACTAGCTCCGGTGCGGCTACGCGGGTTAACCCCGTGGCCCTCGGTGCGGCCCATCTATGATTGGTCCATTTTAAATGAGTTGGGCCAAGTTGATTATATGAACTTTTCCAATTGGAAAACAATTCCAGAATTTGAACCAACTTCTAAATTCAATTTCTCCTATTAGATTTTCTCAAAAATTTCCAAATAAATTCTGGTAGACTCCTATTGAACTCAACTTTTGCAGTGATACAATATTTTGGACATGAAACTCCCATAATTTTCATGATTAATTCCTTAGAACTAACTGCTTGGGAAATTAATTACCCCTTTTCTGTTAATTGGAAAATTCCCAATTTCGGTCAGAAGACTCTACAAAATTCACTTGATCTCCATTATAGATTTCAAGTTCATTGGACTTCGATTACGGGGTTGATCAGTGTTCCAAATCTCTATATAATTGAAAAATTGGGAAAAATACAGAAAACATTTCAGAAATTCTTCCAAAATTGTAAAATCAATTTCTCCATGTAGGAAGCTTAGAAAATTTTGAAACAAATTTTTCTAGAACCAATGAGACCCCCTCTGCATGGTACAACCACTGGTAGCCATGATGGACCTCCAGAATTTGAACCAAAATTCAGAGAAGGTTATTGCTTGCCATAATTTTTAGAGACAACAAACTTCCTTGATCATCTCCTGTTCTTTGCAAGAGTCTCCACTATAGTCCTAGTATGAACCATTAAAAGTTCCAAAGTTAATTAAGATCATTAACTTATTTTGATCACAAGATATTAGCTTGTGACCTTAGACATAATATTTATTTTAGAAGTCATTCATGTATAGTATATGCATATCGTGTAGTAACTGAAGTCGTGGAGCAGCCGGAAGCCTTGGAAGTCCATCTACCGGAGACTAACTTGGACCCAGACTCGTTTTCAGGCAAACCCCTGTTTGCATTTAAGTTCCTTACAGTGTCTTTGCAGTTTTTATTCACCTTATGTCTTCAGATGTTTGTGCATTACGTTTAAGGTGTCTGACATCCACTTGCATGACCCAAAAATCCCATGGAGTATTGGGTAGGTCTACAGCTCGAGGAGTAGAAACTACCATGCTATTATTCATAGGAATCCGGTAGAAGTCGATTAGTTGGAATCTACTCGCGAGATAGGATTTTATCACACAGGATGAACTGGATCAAGAAATGGTTTATGAATATGAAATTGAGACTGAGCAGCGGGTAGGATGCAGCGAGACGTGGTCTCACGTGCGTATCCATACTTGTGTCGATTGAGGACCGATCCGTGTGCAGCCCCGCTGGACAAGCTTGAATTGTACCGACGACATACTGGAGAAATGGGCTCCAGCAAACTGACATAGCTTGATACTGGTTTGTCGAGGCATACCATTCTGTTTTATAGGCGTAGGTTGAGGGAAGCAAGGTGTAAATTAGGTGGTGGGCACGTCAGAGTATGCCCCAAGAAGGGACCTCCTGTCCGTGACAGATGGACCGGTTGGACATTCGATTGTTGGGTGGAAGGTGGCCATATACGACTAGTACTGAAGTGTTATGTAGGTACTGCTGTAAGTACTCGCTGGCGCTTCCGAATGTGCATATGTGTCGTGTTGTCCGGGTGTGTCCTGATTGCAATCACCGTCCCTCGCGGTACTAGAGTAACACTTGTTCACTACGCTGTGACGTAGTAAATACTGAAGAAGTCAGGAGAATACGATGTATTGAATTATAATTGTTTTGTAAGTTTGATTGCTGTCCAATATGATCACTAAAGTTACTTTCATTAAACTGGTAAGCTGCTGATAATAACTTGAAAGCTAAGGATCCACTTGTAGGAGAGTCCTTTACTGCTTCACCTTACTTATGCTTAGTATTCACCCTGCATATGTCTAGTGAGACAGGTTAGTCTTGCTGAGCCTTAAGCTCACATTTGCAGTTAACAAGTTTTTGCAGATTACACGACTAATGACAGGTTTGACGACGAGGCTGCACCCCCTCCAGGGTTTATAGCCGAGTGGGAGCCCTGCACGCCGCCGTAAGTTTGGTGTTGCTAGTGCGAAGCATCCATGGCATGGATGACTTTTTTTTGCATAGCTAGTGCCGAGAGCGTAGCTATGATGTATAGGTCACTTTCCTTTTCGCTTAGTATTGTAGAACTTCCGCCATGTTTATAAATAAAGACTTGGTATTATATTTTATTCTCGTTCTTTTCTTGTATATTATTGGTTGTCACAGCGCACGACACCACCCAATGAGATCCTTGGTTGTCGGGACTCCGGTCCCCAAACTTTCTTACTATCATTTGGTCTACATGAGGATGAAGACACCCGTGGTCGATGCTCAATGGGTTCATTGGAACTATATGGCCAAGAACAATCACCAAGCTTTCAATGCAGTCAGTCAAGCCATAGAGCATCATGGGCTCAAGGAAATCATGGGGTTCCAATAAAATTGGAACCCCAAAGTTATTGCCCAATTTTACACAACTTGCTACTTCTCTACATTTGGAGATCAAAGGATCACTTGGTTAATCGAGGGAGTGCAATACTTGGTGTTGTATGTTGACTTTGCCAAGATACTTGGATTAGAAGAGCATTTGAGCCATGACATAATCATTCACAACCTCAACGTTACGGATCTTGGTGAGAATTCATGTACATTGATGTATTCTACAAACCTCCAACCACCAAGTATGTTCATCCTTTGTTCATTGTGCTCAACCGGCTCTTGCGAAAGACACTTGCTCCCATGGATGGAGATGTCGGTATGATTCAAAGGAATCTAAGGCATGTGATGAAGCTTCTAGTGGAGGATGAAAGATTCAACTTGTTTGACTACATCTACAATAACATTTCAACATCTCTCAACATTGATCTGGTTTTGTGGATACGCTACAAAGCCCCACTATAGTCCAATTATCTATGACATGATTATGTAATATGAATCACTTATGCTATGTATTAACATCAGTTCAACGATGATTTAGTTCATTGCCTTAAGTTGGCTTGAGCCTAGGCTCTTAAGATAATTACTTAATATGCTAGCATGGTGCTAGGATAGATAAGTAGCGTTGAATGTCTTGTTGATCCACGGATTGAAAAGGTAGGTAGTAGGTGGTGACAACTCTATCTATCCTCTGTAATCGTCCACATTCGGCTATGCCACATGCTCTTGGCGGGAGTCGTCCTAGTGTTGCTAGGGATAAACTCGTGCTCGATGTGTTGATCAACCTAGCATGAGAATTCATAATTAATATGATCATTAGTAACTTACTTAGGCTATGTATATGTACATTAGAAGCACAGTAGGAGTATCTACCTAACTCTTAGCCTAGTCCATCTTTACCTCATTTACCCCTCTTTAGGATAAAATGCTCATTTGTGTGTCACACTACCCCCAAATTATCAATTACCCATCCTTGCTAGAACCCTAGCTAGACCAACCTATCCTCTCAATTTAATGATTGCCTTTCTTCTACCTAGCCTTCCTTTGGGAGAATATAAATGACACCCTTGGGAATACTCTAAAAGTGGAAATGCTACATCGATAGATTCTGTGCACTTGCAGATTTACAATTGTAATCCAAAAACTATTAACAAGCATTTCTGGTAACCTTGCTAGGAATAAATTATTAGTAGTGCGTAGGAAATGTCAACAAGCATTTCTGGCGCCGTTTCCGCGGAAGGCAGTCGAAGTATTGCATGATTGTCTGAATAGGATAGGACCCTAGTAGGTATTAGTAGGATAACCCTTCTTTGTATTTGCATTTTATGTGAAAACAGGGTAGTGTATGTCTGGTTTCCACTTGCCGGAAAACTTTGCTGAAGATCCTGAATTCCTTCTTAGAGATCGACCTCGTGTTGTTACTCCAAAGAAGCTTCGAGCGACAAGGCAATATAGCATAGCTGCACCAACAACCGAAACACTAATGGCCTGAAAGACCCTTTGTGAGTTTTTGGCTCCCTCTGCTAACAATGTGCTTGTTGGGCCCACTGTTAACATGGGAGACATGAACCTCAAGACTGGCCTGATCACTATGGTGCAGGCCAACCAATTTGTGGGAAGGCTAACGTGGATGCAAGTGCTCACATGCAAGAGTTCCTTGAGGTATGCAGCACTTTTAAGATCAAGGACGTATCTCCTGATGTTGTCCGCCTTAGACTATTCCCGTTATATCTTGTTGGGAGAGCGAAACAGTAATTCTACAAGAACCAAAGGGCTGTAGACACTTGGGAGAAGGTTCTACGACATTCCTCGCCAAGTTTTTCCTGTTGAGCAAGACCAATGCCCTACGTGGAAGAATTTCCAGCTTTCAGCAAGATGCCAAGGAATCATTTCCCGAGGCTTGGGAAAGGCTTTAGGAGTACATCCTAGCCAGTCCCAACAATGGGATGTATGATTGGCTAATTATTCAAAACTTCTACAACGGGTTGATCCCTTCTGCCCGTGACAATATTGATGCTGCTACTGGAGGTGACTTCTTCTCATTGACGGTGCCCAAAGCTAAAGATTTAATTGAGAAGATGGTGTCAAACATGGGTTGGAGCGACGAACGTCTCCATACATGCCATAGAGGCATGCATACTGTCGGTACACTGCATACCGGTTACCTCCTGATACCGCAAGCAAAGCCAATGAGTTCTTATATCCAAGCGGCAGATATTCGAAGGGGATACACATTCTGCGTAACTGGACCTACCTCTCCACTTAGGGTTGCTCCGGTGTATCCACGTGTCCAGAAGAGCCGGACATGCCTCCCTTGTTTGGGAAGCTCTAGTGGTGCCATGTGTCCTGCAGAGCCGGACCTGCCTCCATTCTCAGGGAAGCCCTGACACTACCATGTGTTCAACGGCACTAGACCTATCTCCCAGTAGAGGGAAGCTCCAAAGCTTCCATGCGTCAACGTCCAAATCTACGGGATCTTCAACGGCCCGAACGTTCAAGAGCTATCAATAAGCCGTTACAAGGATTGGCTCACACGTCATTAATGTCATACTAATGACGCATGATCAGAGGCATATCAAGGTTGGTAACGCTGTCATTAAGGCATGTTATTACACTATTAACCAGCATAACACCGCAGATCGTGTATAGGGTAGTTTATTACAGCTGGGGCCACTTGTTGGGCCAGGCGCATACGGTACCAGCCAATCCTTGACATATAAAAGGGTTGCACTGCACGATAGAAGGACAAGCTATCTCGACAGATCTCATATGCATACAAGTTGATACACACTCGTACAATTAACACACCCCCGTGGAGTAGGGTATTCCGCTTAGGCGGCCCGAACCACGTAAAAATCTCAGTGTTCGCCTCTTGTCTGGATCTTGACTTGAGCCCCAACCGAATACGAACCTTCGCGGACTACGTCTTAGTAGTACTGGGGGAAGTGTCCTAGTCCATAGTTTGACATTTGGCGCACCAGGTAGGGGGAGTTTTCAAGATTAAAGATGGTGAACTCCACCACCGCTTCATCCAACGGACTGGCTCTACAGCCTACTAGAGGAAATCCCTCCAATGTGCAGCAGGTGGCCAACATTGTCATTCCGGTGAGTGTCGTTTCTCCAGCACCACCACCATCACAGCAGGATGGTGTGTTCACGTCGGTCTCTGCATCGACAAACAACCCTGAGAATGCATTGAATGTAGCACGGACTCTCCTCCAGTGTCCACCAGCACCGGGAGCTCCTCCCGCCGTGCTAGAATAGTGGCCCGCTGATGTGGAGAATTTGGTTGCAGCTGTAGCCAATGCAATCAGCAATCAAGGTCCGCCCCATGCAGGGCAGGCACCTTCACAGAATAGGACCTTGTTTGGGAGACTTGGTCCTTAGGCATCATAGCTAAGGAGACATGTGCCCTCGCTGCATGTGATCTCACTGCCCTCCGGGGCATGCCGTACTAACACAGTGACAAGGCTTTCAACTCTGGATCTCTGGTCAGAGCTGTATCATCGCTACATGCAGCAAGACGATCGTGTCAACATCGAGTGTGCTTGCTAGAGAAGCATTGCTCGAGAAAACCCTTCTCCTCTTCGAGTTTGAGGCGGTTGTTCGGCCCTCGCCATGCACCTTCGCATGGTCGAGTGGCCACCCAAGTTCCAACCTCTTGTGCCGAAGAAATACGACGGGATAGCCAACCTAGTTGAATTTCTTCAGATCTACTCCACCGCCATTCTCGTGGCCGGAGGCAATGAGGCTGTCATGGCCATCTACTTCCCCGTGGACTTAACTGGGACTGCAAGGTCCTGGTTCATGAGCTTACCGCCTGACTCCATCTAAAGTTGGATGGAACATTGTCATCAGTTCACCGCCAACTTCAGGAGTTCCTACACCCGATCCGGCACCAAGCTAGACATCTCCGACGTACAGCAAAAGTCGGGGGAGTTGCTGCGATCTTTCATCTGGCAATTCTCTTAGCTACGAAATACCATCCCTTCTATCTCCAACACTTCTGTCGTTATCTCATTTCGACAAAGGGTTCGAGATAAGAAGCTGCTGGAAACGCTGGCAACCAAGAATGTCAGCAGCGTCATGGAGCTCTTCAACATGGCAGACAAATGCGCGTGAGCTGCAAAGGGTCGTGAAATGCACTCCAAACCAGCTCCGGAGGTAAGGCAATCCTCCAAAGAAGAAGAAGAAGAAGAAGAAGAAGAAGAAGAAGAAGAAGAAGAAGAAGAAGAAGAAGAAGAAGAAGAAGAAGAAGAAGAAGAAGAAGAAGAAGAAGAAGAAGAAGA
Source organism: Tuctoria greenei (assembly GCA_036927565.1). Lineage (NCBI taxonomy): Eukaryota > Viridiplantae > Streptophyta > Magnoliopsida > Poales > Poaceae > Tuctoria > Tuctoria greenei. The sequence goes on from JAYESD010000010.1 coordinate 58,153,523, forward strand.
AGAAGAAGAAGAAGAAGAAGAAGAAGAAGAAGAAGAAGAAGAAGAAGAAGAAGAAGAAGAAGAAGAAGAAGAAGAAGAAGAAGAAGAAGAAGAAGAAGAAGAAGAAGAAGAAGAAGAAGAAGAAGAAGAAGAAGAAGAAGAAGAAGAAGAAGAAGAAGAAGAAGAAGAAGAAGAAGAAGAAGAAGAAGAAGAAGAAGAAGAAGAAGAAGAAGAAGAAGAAGAAGAAGAAGAAGAAGAAGAAGAAGAAGAAGAAGAAGAAGAAGAAGAAGAAGAAGAAGAAGAAGAAGAAGAAGAAGAAGAAGAAGAAGAAGAAGAAGAAGAAGAAGAAGAAGAAGAAGAAGAAGAAGAAGAAGAAGAAGAAGAAGAAGAAGAAGAAGAAGAAGAAGAAGAAGAAGAAGAAGAAGAAGAAGAAGAAGAAGAAGAAGAAGAAGAAGAAGAAGAAGAAGAAGAAGAAGAAGAAGAAGAAGAAGAAGAAGAAGAAGAAGAAGAAGAAGAAGAAGAAGAAGAAGAAGAAGAAGAAGAAGAAGAAGAAGAAGAAGAAGAAGAAGAAGAAGAAGAAGAAGAAGAAGAAGAAGAAGAAGAAGAAGAAGAAGAAGAAGAAGAAGAAGAAGAAGAAGAAGAAGAAGAGAAAACTTGCCGACGCACCTACTGCTGCCGCTGCTGCAGCTTCGGGTGGCCGAGGGCCACGCCCCAACGAATGACCTCGACCTTCGTCTGAAGATGGCATCAGTGAAAAGATGTGGTGTCCGTTCCAAAAATCGACAACACACAATCTTGAAGACTGTCGCGAGGTCAAGAGGCTTTCCGAACACAATATCAACCGTCAAGATGAAACCCCTTTCGTCAATGGGAAGGGAAGTAGAAAGCCGATGAAGCTCCATCTGACTAGGAGCTAGGCTTCCAAGATGCCAATAAGGCGTTAAAGGCGATCTACAACACCATTGACGATGACTCCGACATCTCCGACAACGAGTGTCGGAAGACTCTCCATATGATGTATAGAGGGTCCTGGGATATCACCTCCTGATGCATTTTGAAGACCATGCGTCGATAGATGGTTGCCGCTGCTCCTACTACCAAGGCAGAGTCTCATCGGAAGCGGATGGATTGTTCCATCACTTTTGATGCTCCGAACTGTCTGAAGAACAAGGTCGGAGATGGAAAATTTCCCATGATGGTCTCCCCGACTATCAACAACGTCGAGCTCTACCATGTCCTAGTGGATGGAGGCGCGACGCTCAACCTCCTCAGCTTCACGGCTTTTATGAAGCTCCAGCTCAACCTCTCAGATCTTTGGCCCTCACGCCCATTCTTTCGAGTGTGTCCGGGAGCTATCACACCTTTTGCGTCGGTTACTTTACCTGTGATCTTCGGGACACGGGACAACTACCGGCCCGAGAAGCTAGTGTTTGATGTGGCTCACATCAACCTACTCTCCAATGTGATCCTAAGCGAGACAGCCCTGTAGAGGTTCATGGCCGTGGTCCACTACGGCTACCTTGTGTTGAAGATGTCGACTCCTTCAGACGTCCTCCGGATCTGAGGGGATCACACTGTTGAGGTCACTGCGCTGGAAGAACTTCATGCGCTTGCAACAGGGCAAGAAGAAAAATCCAACAAGGAGCAAGCTGCTCAACCTCTGAGCTCACGTCAACGTGGCTCATATTATGCACCTTGTATAAAACCAATCGATGACACCAAAATTCCCATCAATGTCATACAAATTGGTTCTGATGCCAACCAGACAATAGTATATCGGGAGGTTTGGGTGACGAATAGGAACTCATGATCGTCACTTTCCTCCGGGTGAATGTCGACATGTTTGCATGGCAACTGTCACAAATGTCTGGGATCCCTAGTGAGGTGATCGAGCACCGTCAGAAGATCTACCCCGACGCACGACCCATACAATAGAAGCCCCAAAAGCAATCTGTTTATTAGACAAGAAGTCAAGAAGTTGCTCGACGGTGGAATCATCTTGGAGGTTCACCATCCATGATGACTGGCAAACCCAGTTGTCGTACCAAAGGCCAGCGGGAAGCTTCAAATGTGCATCGACTACACTACATTGAATAAGGCATGCCCAAAAGGCCCATTTCCACTACCTAGAATAGATTAGATAGTAAATGTGTGAGTTACTGTGTTTCTTAGATGCATATTCTGGATGTCATCAAATTCCAATGTCTAAGGAATATGAAGAGCATATTGCCTTCATTACAGTAAGTGGGTTCTACTGTTACACTGCCTTGCCCTTTGGTCTTAGAAATGCTGCCTCAACTTTTGTGCGAGCCATGAACAAAATCTTTGGGGAGCTGATTAGGGACTCGGTGGAAGTCTACGTCGATGACATCGTTGTCAAGGTAAAGAACCAGGACTCACTCCCGGACAATCTCCAAGCTATCTTTGACAAGCTACGCTTGACGCGCACAAAGCTCAACTTGGACAGGTGTGTCTTCGGGGTAAGCTCCGGAAAGCTCTTTGGTTTCTTGGTTACCCACCGAGGGATTGAGGCATATCCAGCCAAGATTAAATCCATTGAAGAGATGTGGCCTCTAGCCCATATGAAGGACGTCCAGAAGCTAACTGGATGTCTAGCTTCCCTCAACCAAATCATCTAAAGGCTATCAGAGCGGGCATTACTCTTCTTCAAGATATTGAGGAAGTATGGACCACTCCATTGGTCTAAAGAAGCAGAGAAGGCTTTCCAGGAGCTCAAGCAACTACTCATCACACTACCAAACATGGTAGCTCTCGAGCCTGGTAAACCTCTTCCGCTTTACATGATGCAACTACGGAGGTTGTCAGCGTGGTTTTGGTTGCGGAGAGAACAGAAACATCATCAATTTAGGAGCTTAGACCCCTCCGAGAGGGTCTAGAGCTACCTGAAGGCAAGTCTGGGTCCCAGTCCCCAGGCACGGATCCTAAAGGCAATATGCCTTTGGATCAACCTCCCTCATCTGAGGGAGTACCTACTCGAGAAGGAGAAGGTATGGACCCCTATGGGAGGGTTCGAGTTGATGAAGAAGAAGCTCCGGACCCCTCTGAGAGGGTCCGAACTGTGTAGCGGCTGGTATACTTCATCAGAGAAATACTGCACGATGCCAAGACTCGGTATATTGAGGTGCGTAAGCTATTGTACGCAATGCTTATTGTCTCAAGGAAGCTTCATCACTACTTCCAAGCCCACAAGATATCAGTGGTAACTTCTTTTCCACTATGAGCTATTTTTCATAATCCCAATTCTACGGAAAATATCGCCAAGTGGGCAGCAGAGTTGGTAGAATTCGACCTCGAATTCTTGCCTCGACATGCGATCAAGAGTTTGGCACTGACTAACTTTGTGGCAGAGTGGACATCCTCTTCATCAACTCCAGGGGCCCTGATGAGTAGAAGCCGGAACCTAGGTCTCCGTCTTCATCGAGCCTCACTGGACTCTTTACTTTGACGGCTTCGTGCAGAAGCATGGGCTAGAGCTGGAAGCCTTCTCCTCGCTCTGACTGGGGAGAAGGTCAAGTCCATGGTGCGCCTTGACTTTAGGGCAACCAACAACATGGCAGAATATGAAGCTCTTATTTTCAGACTCAAGGTGGCGCTATCATATGGTGTCTGTCAACTCCTAGTGAAGGGTGACTTGCAACTCATAATCAAGCAAGTCAAATGTGAATGAAGTTGCAACAACCCTTGACTCGCAGCATATTTACCTGAAGTACAGAAGTTGCAGAAGGAATTCCACATCCTCGACCTCCACCATGTCCAGCGTGTCAACAACGCTGAAGCTGACGACTTCTCGATGAAGGTTTCAATTGGGGCTCAAGCTCTCGATGGGGTTTTTCTAAGGAGAATGTCATCACCTGCCGCTCAGCTTGCCAAAATGAGTGATGGGGGCGAGACCAGGACCTCGAAGCTGGCAGTCTCGATGGCCCTATTACCAAGGTGTCCAGCAAGGATCGTAGGCGCTACAGGAAGCTCCAAGCAACCAGGCGCGCAAGATCCAGAAGCTCAAGCCAGTTCCAATTCATGGATCTTGGAGGTCTGTAGCTACTTGAAAGACAACATCCTTACTGAAGACGGTTCATCAACTGAGCAAATTATCAGATTGGCTAAAAGATAGACGTTGGTAGAAAGGGATCTCTACCGACTTCGTGCCAATGACATTCTAATGTGGTGCATTTCCCTGGAAGAGGGTCATGAGCTTCTCATTTAGATCCATGGAGGCGATTGCGGGAACCACGCGTCTTCTCGCATGTTTGTCGGTAAGGCCTTCCAGCATGGCTTTTACTGGCCTATAGCACTCCAGGATGCAGTCGAGCTGGTAAAGTAATGTGAAGCGTGCCTGTTTCATGCGAAGCAGATTCACATACCGGCTCAATCACTGCAGACGATACCTCCAACATGGCCATTCGCTATGTTGGGGATGGACATTTTGGGACCTTTCCCAAAAGCCATCGGAGGTTATCGGTTCTTGTATGTCGCCATCGATAAGTTCACGAAGTGGCCAGAAGCAACTCCAGTTGTGACTATGAAAAGCAATCAGCAATGAAATTCTTGAAGTCCATTGTCTGCAGATTTGGAGTTCCAAACAGAATCATCACTGACAGCGGAACCCGATTCACAAGTGTAGATTTCCAAGAGTACTACGAAGAACTCGACATTCAAGTCAGCTATGCATCAGTAGCTCATCCGGCACGCAATGGTCAAGCTAAGAGGGCAAATGCAGAAATACTCAAGGGACTCAAGACACACACTTATGAGCGCTCGAAGAAACACGGTGCCAACTGGATAGAAGATCTTCCGTCTACATTGTGGGCAAGTCGAACTACATCGAGCCAGCCAACAGGAGAGACACCCTTTTTCTTGGTGTACGGAGCTGAAGCTGTCCTTCCTCCGGAAATTACAATGGGTTCCCTTCGGGTCTGGACCATCGACGAAGCTACGCAGGACCAGCTCCGGCATGAAGAACCGAAATGCACACTACTATCAGGCGCTTAAGCGCTATCACCAAAGGTTCGTGCGTGATCGGCAGTTGAAGAAAGGCGATATGGTGCGTGTATAAGTTGTATCTATTAGAGTCTATGAATAGATTCGGGGGGGTCTTAGGCCAAAAGCACACTTAACTTGGTTCTATACTTTATGTGTATCTTTACCTTCCCTAGGTTATTAAATGATGAATGGCACACTTAACTTGGTACTGTACTTTAAGTGTGTCATTGTATTCCCAAGTTATTCAGACGTTAATGAGAAACATTTTATACAAACAGATTCTACATGCATCTCATTTGTGCAAGCTGATTTCGTTTTATACCTTCTTGTCAATAGTGATGTTGTGCAATCCGTTTGAACTAAAGTCCTTGATATTCATTTGAAATATATAAGTCTTAATGATAATTTTCTATTGAATTTCGGTAATTGCTAGATACTCTACTCGCCTAAAAACCAAAGCCAACACAGGTCCGGAGTGCTCTATGGACTTAGCCTGGTCTAGTACCCTAAGTACGCCACTCTACCTATTCTGGCAGGTCTTAGTAAGGTGGGCCCTGAAAGCATACATTCCTTTGGGAAGTTAATCATAAAACTTGTATTTTCAATGAATTTGTTGGAACCTGAATTTCAAATATAGACAATAAGCCACAACTAAGCTATAGGCAAGAAAATGAATTTTACTACTTTTCTTGTCTCTTATCGTAGGAAAAATGAACAATTGCGGCAAGCGACATGGGCGATGGTGGATGCTGGCGGAGAAACTACCTCCAACAACCCCCAGGGGACCCACCATCGACGTTCTATGCATATAAAGTGGGCGCCGTTGAAGCTACTGTAGTGACCGAAATCCCGACTTCCAAGGATCTCATTGGGTGGTGTCGTGCGATGCGACACCAAACAGTATACAATAAAAGAACGAGAATAGAATACAATACCAAGTCTTTATTTATAGCACAATAGAAGTTTTACAATACTAAGCGAAAGGGAAATAGAACTATACATCATAGCTACACTCTTGGCACTAGCTATGCAAAAGCAAAGTCATCCATGCCCTAGATACTTTGCACTAGCATCACCCAACTTTCGGCGGCGTGCAGGGTTCCCACACGGCTGTAAACCCTGGAGGGGGTGCAGCCTCGTCATCGAACCCATCATCAGTCGTATAATCTACAAAAACTTGTTAACTGCAAATGTGAGCATAATGCTCAGCAAGACTAACCCGTCTCACTAGACATATGCAGTGTGATTAGAATAGCATAAAGGACTCTCCTACAAGTGGAACCTTATAATCAGGTTTTAAGTAGCACATGACATTCTTCAGGCACAACACATCATAGACTCCACAATCGAACAAGAAATGCTTTGCCGATAATATGACGTGCACAAAGCACATAATGCTATTACAGGTAAAGTATGGGGAAACTGTAAACTTTTAATTGTACTATCTCTAAAACCATACAAGGATGCAAAACAATTATAATTCAATACATCGTATTCTCCTGACTTCTTCAATATTTACTACGTCGCAGCATAGTGAACAAGTGGTACTCTATTACCGCGAGGGATGGTGATTGCAATTAGGACACACCCTAACAACATGACACATAAGCACATTCGGGAGCGCCAGCGAGTACTTACAGCACTACCTATATAACACTTCAGTACTAGTCATATATGGCCACCTTTCACCCAACAATCGAATGTCGAACCGGTCCATCTTTCACGGACAGGAGGTCCCTGCTTGGGGCGTACTCTGACGTGCCCACCACCTAATTTACACCTTGCTTCCCTCAACCTATGCCTATAAAACAGAACGGTTTGCCTCGACAAACCAGTATCAAGCTATGTCAGTTTGCTGGAGCCTATTTCTCCAGTATGTCGCCGGTACAATTCAAGCTTGTCCAGCTGGGCTGCACACGGATCGGTCCTCAATCGACACAAGTATGGCTACGCACGTGAGACCACATCTCGCTGCATCCTACCCGCTGCTCGGTCTCAATTTCATATTCATAAACCATTTCTTGATCTAGTTCATCCCGTGTGATAAAATCCTATCTTGCGAGTAGATTCCAACTAATTGACACATACGCACTTTGGGAAATGTCAGCGAGTACTTACAGCAGTACATACGTAACACTTCAGTACTAGTCGTATATGGCCACCTTTCACTGAACACTTGAATGTCGAACCGGTCGATCCGTCACGAGCAGGAGGTCACTGCATGGGCCGTACTCTGACGTGCCCACTGGGTGATTTACACCTTGCTGCCCTCAACCCACGCCTATAAAACAAAACCATATGCCTCGACAAACCAGTATTAAGCTACGTCAGTTTGCCGGAGCCCATTTCTCCAGTATGTCGCCGGTACAATTCAAGCTTGTCCAGTAGGGCCACACACACGAAAAGGTCCTTAATCAACACAAGCAGGGCTACGCACGTGAGACAACGTCTCTCTGCATCCTACCTGGTGCTCGGTCTCTATTTCATATTTATAAACCATTTCATGATCTAATTCATCGTATGTGATAGAATCCTATCTCGCGTGTAGATTCCAACTACTCGGCTTCTACCGGATTCCTATGAAGATAAGCATAGCAATTTCTACTCAACGGGCTTTAGACCTATCGAAGTCTCCATAGGATTTGTGGGCCATGCAAGTGGATGTCAAACACCTTAAAAGTAATGCACAACATCTAAAGACTTAATGTGAATGAAAACTACAAAGACACTGTAAGGAACTTAAATGCAAACCGGGGCTTGATTGAATGCGAGTCCAAGTCTATGTTAGTCTCTGGTAGCTGGACTTCCAAAGCTTCCGGCTTCTCCTCGATTTCAGGTACTACACGATATGCATATACCATATATGAATGACTTTAAAAATAGAAATAGGTTTAAGGTCACAAGCTGATATCTTGTGATCAATATAAGATAATGATCTTAATTGGCTTTCAGACCTTTATGGTAGATACTAAGGATTATAATGGAGACTCTTGCAAAGAACAGGAGATGATCAAGTAAGTTTGTTATTTCAAAAATTATGACAAGCCATAACCTTCTCTGAATTTGGGTTGAATTTCAGGAGATCTATCATTGCTACCAGTGGTTGTACCATGTAGATGGGGTCTCACTGGTTCTAGGAAAATTTGTTTCACAATTTTCTAAGCTTCCTACAGGGAGAAATTGATTTTTCAAGTTTTGGAGAATTCCTGAAATGATTTCTGTATTTTTATCAATTTTTAAATTACATAGAGATTTGGAACACTGATCAATCCAGTAAATCATGTCCAATGAACTTCAAATTTTTACTGGAGACCAATTGAATTTTGGAGAGTGTCCTGCCAAAATTTCGGAACTTTCTCAAAATCAGAACTGTAGGAATGAATTCTATAACATTTCGCTTATCTTAATTATGGAGAAAATCCTATGGACATTCAAACAATTCCAAGTGCACCACTGGAAAAAATTCTTCATGCTGGTTCTAACAAAATTTATTTGGGAATTTTTCGACAATTCTACTAGGAGTTATGGATTTTCCAAGTTTGGTTAAATCTTGGAATTATTTACCAAAGGGAAACATTTAAATAAAACAGTCGGGCCCACTGGTTTAAAACCAACCAATCACAGCAGGGCCGCACCGGGGGCCACGGGGTTAACCCGCACAGCCGCACCGGATCTGCGTTCACAGCAGATCCTGCGCGAGAGGGAAGTCGCTGATAGGCGGGACCCAGGGGGGTCTTCCTCTACCTCCCGACGCGGCGGCGTTCCTCGCCGGACTTGCGGCGGCGCTTCACCGGACTAGGTTTTGTCGACTTCCTTCCGGCCTCACTTTGACCGCTTAACCATAAAATCGACCTCGCAAGCCGATGGTGGGGTCCAATCGAGGCGGCGATGGCCGGAGACGGCAGTGCGACGGCGGCGGCGGAGCTAGGGTTTTGGTGATCGTCGAAAACGCTCAAAAATAGCGTAATAAGCTCGGGAAAAGGTTGGGAATGTTCCTGGGAGCACCAGGATGATGATTTGGGGGTTAGAAAGGGGTGACATCGCCGGCAAAGCTGAGTTCGACGGTGTGCCGATGGTTTTTACATGGCGGCTACGAAAACTGACATAACATAGCCATTCCTCGATTATTCTTTCTGCCTTTTGTTCGTACTGAACCACAAGGAGGCTAGCAAACTAATATGTAACTGGAGTAAATGATAGTTACACCTAGAAAACGAATTGCGTGGTGAACCTAGGAAAAGCATATAAAGCATGCTGAAAAGGAAAAGATGATTTTGTGCTCGATAAAAGATTAGCTTGGGAACGGTTTGTACTGTGAGCAAGGTGGTGTCCTGGCACTCAGTTTGACTGTTGACGTCGAAGCGCAAGATGGCCTAGGCTGCTGGAACCATGGTGGACAGAGAGTGATGTCTTCGGCGGCCCGACGATGACGACGACAGAACTTCAAAATAAGGGCCAAACAAGGGACAACACGATGAGCCAAAGGTTGAGGATGGTAGAGCACAGTCTGGGCTCCATGTTTGCTGTTTTCATCAAAGTTAAATAAAGCACAGAGGAGGCGCTCACCGGTGGAGAACGGAGGCGACGGTGCTGTGCGACGGCGGCGCGAGGCAGAGCAAAGAGAAAGACGGGAGGGGAGTGGTGTGACGCGGTGGCGACGGCCGGTGCTTTAAGGCGCACGACGAGCAGGCAAGCAGGCAGCTCGTTGGAGCTTGCATGCGTGCGGTGTCGAGCGGGGCGGCGTCAAAATTGCGGCGTGCAGAGCAGCACTCTAGATGTGCCACTGACTGGTGGGTCCCATTGTTCTTATCCCCTGCTCTTCTCTGCAACATCAATTCTCCTACCAAACTTGACCAAAAAATTCCAGATTTTTGTGGAGAGGCTCAAATAAATATCTAAACATGATTCTGAAATTGGATTTCGAATTGGAAAAAGTTTCATTGGAATTTCAAATTTGAATTTGAAACTGAATGAAATTCAATGGGGCCACTGAATTAAATAGCAAATGAGTTTCAAAAATTGTGAAACTTGGGGAATAAGTCAAACAAGTCATGCTGACCATGATGCTGTGTTAAAATCTTGATTTTCAAATGATGTGAACAGAATTCAAAATTTGAACTCTAAATATGGCTCGAATTTGATAAGCGTCTCTAATAAAATAGCAAATGGAATTCAAAAATCTTGAAACTTGGTAGGAAGTCTATTTGGAATATTATGAGGTCATGGAAAAATTTATAGCCTCAGCTTTGAATATTTTGGCAGGGCCTAAATGTACAGTGCTATATTCAAATTAATTTGAATATATTAGTACTGCATAGTAATTTGCCCCAGAAATTTTTATTCAATAGCTTCCAAAATTTGTAGAAAGGTCACTTAGATTATTATAAGGTCATTGGTGAAGTTCATTCCTTCTGTTACTAAAATTTCAGTATGAGTAAAAGAAAGATTATTGATGATATCAAGTTTATGTGTGCAACCATAATTGATCTTCACTATGGTTGACAACCAACTGGTACTGAACTTGATAATAAGGAAAACTGGGATTTTACATTGACCCCCCCCCCCCCCCTTAAAAGAATCTCATCCCGAGATTACAAATGGAAGGATAAAAGAAAAATACCTAACGAACATATGCCGCTAACAAGTTTGAATAGTTTGTTCTAAGATATTCCTCGCTTTCCCATGTTGCTTTTTCAGCGGTGTGGTTGGCGCACAAGACCTTGTAGAAATGCAAGGTGTGGCTTCTTGTGGTGCGAGTCTTCTCATCGATTATCTGGGTTGGATGCTCAGTGTAAGTAAGATCTGGTTGGAGAGCTTCCAAATCCTCCATACGGACGTTAGCTGGGGCCTTGAGACATTTCTGCAACTGCAAAATGTGAAGCACATTGTGGACCCCTGAAAGCGACGCTGGCAGCTCTAGCCGATAGGCCACAGGTACGCTTTGTTCAATTATTGCGAACGGCCCAATAAAATGTGGAGCTAGCTTCCCTCTTACTCCGAAGCGATGAATCCCTTCCATTGGGGATACATGAAGGTAAACGTGATCTTCGACATCGAAAAGAAGGGGTCGCCTTCATTTGTCCGCATAGCTTTTCTAACAAGACTGAGCAGCCTTGATGTTGGATTGATAACTCGTACTCATTCTTCGGCTTCATTTACCAAGTCGATACCATATATCACTCATTCACCGGATTCACACAAGTTCAAAGGTTTGCGACACTTCCGGCCATAAAGAGCTTCATATGGTGCCATCTGGATGCTAGCCTGATAGCCATTGTTGTATGAAAACTCCACCAATGGTAGATGATCATCCCAATTGTTAACATGGTGAATGGCACAGGCGCGGAGCATATCCTTTAGCACTTGGTTTACTCATTCTGTTTGACCATAAGTCTGTGGATGGTAAGTTGAGCTTCGAAACAACTTGGTACCCATAGATGCATAGAGCTGCTCCCAAAATCGAGCAACGAACAAGGTTCCACGATCCGATATGATAGTGCGGGGTACTTCATGTAGGCACAAGATCATGGCAATATACAACTTTACATATTGTCATGCCACATATTTGACATTGACTGGAATAAAGTGAGCCGACTTGGTGAGTCGGTCGACTATCACCAAAATCGAGTCATGCTTGTGAAAGGTGAGAGGTAATCCAACAATGAAATCTATGCCGACGTCCTCCCATTTGCAAGCCGCTGTGCTTAAAGGTTGTAGCTGTCCGGCGGTCCTCAAATGATCGGCTTTCACTAGCCGACATGTATCGCATTCTGATATATACTTCACTATTTCACGCTTCATCTGGGACCACCATAATTTCTTCTTCAAGTCCTGGTACATTTTGTTACTCCCCGGATGAATAGAATACTTGTACAAATGAGCTTTGTCAAATATCTTCTTCTGAAGTTCCATATTACGGAGCACCACGATGCGGTCCTTGAACCAGATGGTACTGTCATCGTCACATCAAAAACACTTCATCTCCCCCTTCTTCATTCTTCGGCAAATGTGCAACATGCCTGTGTCTTTCCTCTGAGACTCTACAATATCTTCCCTTATGGTAGGAATGAGAGATAGATTGTAGAGCGCCCCATATGGAACCAAGTGATGGAAAGAGTATTGACATGGGACTTGCAACTCAGGGAATCTGCAACTACATTTGCCTTCGCAGGATTGTAGTGGATCTCAATCTCATAGTCTTTGATTAATTCCAACCATCTTCGCTGTCGCATATTCAAGTCCTTCTAGGTGAAGATGTACTTCGAGCTTTTGTGATCGGTATAGAGATGCACTAGGTTGCCCAATAGATAGTGTCTCCACATCTCCAATGCAACTACCACGACAGCGAGCTCAAGATCATGAGTCGGATAATGTTGCTCATGGTTCCGAAGCTACCGTGATCCATAAGCGATCACCCTTTTGTCTTGCATCAATACACAACCCAAACCAATCCCAGATGCATCACAATAAACATCAAATGACCTGGTTTTGTCCGATTGAGCTAATACCGGTGCTGTTGTGAGGTGTTTCACTAATGCTTGATAACCTTCCTCACATTCCTTCGCCCATACATACTTCTTCTCTTTCTTCAAAAGTTCCTTCATTGGTTTAGCTATTTTAGAAAAACTTGGAATGAACCTCTGGTAATACCCTGCTAAACCCAAGAAGCTTTGAACTTCATTTACAAACTTTGGACACTCCCATTTGAGTACTTGCTTAATCTTGCTTGGATCAACTGCAATACCCTCCACAGAGATAACGTGCCCTAGAAATGGCACTTGGCTGATCCAGAACTCACATTTGCTAAACTTGGCATACAGCTTGTGGTTCGCAATCGTTGAAGCACGATGCACAAATGTTGTGCATGTTCTTCTTCGGATTTCGAATACACAAGGATGTCGTCGATGAAGACCACAACAAACTTGGCCAATTCCGGCATGAACACCGAATTCATGAGATACATGAAATGGGCCTGTGCAGTGGTCAATCCAAAGGACAAGACAAGGTACTCATACAATCCATACCTCGTCGAGAATGCCATCTTAGGTATATCCTTTGGTTGAATCCTGATTCTGATCTGATGATATCCAGAGCGAAGATCCATCTTTGAAAATACCCTACCACCCACCAATTGATTGAACAGAATATCAATGCGTGGTAGTGGATACTTATTCTTGATCATGATAGAATTGAGTGGACGATAGTCCACGCATAGTCTCAACGTTTTATCCTTCTTCTCCACGAACAATGCAGAAGAGCCCCAAGGTGATGAACTTGCACGAATGAAACCCTTTTCCATAAGTTCCTTCAGCTACTCTTTCGGTTCTGCAAGTTCCATAGGTGCCATCTTATACGGCTTCCTCGAGATTGGCACTGTTCCCGGTACAAATTCAATCTTAAACTCGACATCTCTTTCTGGAGGCATACCAGGAAGATCTTCGAGAAAAAATGTCCGGATACTCACATACCACCTAAATGTTCTCAAGTTTAATGGTCTCGGTGTTGTAAGTAGTTGGAGTCACTTGGATAATTCCTTCAAGAGTGAGAGCTTGGGGAGGGTGGACCGGAGAATTTAGATATATCCTCTGAGGAATGATGTCTATAATAGCACAGTTGTATTGCAACCATGCCATCCCTAAGATGACATCTAGCTTCTGATGTTCCAGAATAACTAGAGAGATAGGGTATATGTTCCCACCCAGGTTAAGAGGTATCCTATGGACCATCTAATTTGCTACTACTCTCCCACCCGGAGAACAAATCATATATGGGGTTTTTGTGGAAATGATAGGCAACTGATATTGAATGACATAAGACTTGCTAATAAAGTTGTGGGAACCACCAGAGTCAAAGAGGATGACTACGAGATGACCAATGAGAGAGAATGTACCCTTGAGTACGGGTGTGCCTTCCGGAACGTCCTCGATGGCGAGGTGGTGGACGTTGCCAGTTCCGATGGCTGGCTTCTTGAGCTGGTTGCGGGGCTAGTTTGCCCCCTGGTACAATGACTTTCCTCCGCTCTATGGGCAGTCCTTGGTGAAGTGCCTCGTACGACCACGTGTGAAACACGTGTACGGGGTCTGACCGACACAAAAGGGAGGACGAAATCCCAATGCACATGCTGGAGGTGGAACTACACACGGAATCGTCCCCTGCTGCTGCTGTGGTCAAAAGCCGGCGTTGTTGAACGGGCGACCACAAAACATCGGTGGTCGCGATGGCGGCTGCCACCTCTAGCCGGATGGTGATCGATATACCACTTGGTACATTTGAGGAGCACCCCCTCCGTTGCTTTGCGGAGCACTCCTTTTCTTCTTGTCAGAGAACAGCTCCCTAGTAGCGTCCTCCTGCATGATCGCAGCATTGACCATGTTATTGAATCTGCCGCTGTTGAACAAGGCAAGCATTTCCTTCATCTTGGGGTTCAAACCCCGATAGAAGCATTCACACTTCCGGTCTTCAGTATTATAAGATCTATGTGTGATGAATACATTGGCTTTGACAATAAAAGTGTTGAGTGCTGCAATAACATCTTTTTAGCAAGGTCCGACTCTAGCTCCGAGCTTCTGCAAGGTCCGACAATAGGTCCGACTTTCTTTGTCTAGATCTGACATGTTTTTAGGTAGCTCCGGTGAGCTTTGTCTATAGTTCCAGCATGTCTTTGTTAGCTCCGGCATGTCTTTGTTAAGCTCTGATATGTTTTGCTAGGTGCGACTTATGTTGGTTAGCTCCTACATGTTTTTCTAGCTCCAACTTTTGGGATGACTAGTTCCGACTAGTTTTGGTTAGCTCCGGTGCTAGGTCCGACTAGCTTTGGTAAGCTCCGGCGCTAGGTTGTACTAACTTTGGTTAGCTCCAGCGCCAGGTTGTACTAGCTTTTGTAATCTCTGGCTCAAGCTCCGGTTAGCTTTGTCAAGGTTCGGAGCTTGATCGCAATGTTCCTGCTTTTATCTTGCAATGTTTCGAACTTGCTTTACATTGTTGGAAAGTTTGCCTAGTATTCATTTGCTATGTTTTTGGTGTGTTTTGGTTGATATGGCTGATATCGTTTTGATATGCTTTGCAACATGCTTATGTGAGGTGCTCACGTAAGGTGTTGTGTTTTGAACTAATTTGAGTCAAGTCGCGGACTTGGGCTCGTACGGATTGGTCATTTGTTTATGTGCAGGTGTTGCTTGTGTTCAAGTCATGGCTGGTGACAGGATCCTTTGGACTAGTCTCAGGGAGGAGATGAGGTTCCAACAACCAAATTCAGGAGGAATTGTGGTTGAGCGGGTCAAGAGGTCGCGCAGGATGATTGAATCAAGGGTAGTGCATATGAAGGTTACTAGACGTCGAAGGAAGGTGTTTGCACGTATGCATGCAGTGCATGACGTGGCAACATGGTTCTGAAGATGTTTTATGGATGGGAAGATCTGGTTGGAAGGATCGGATTGTATCGGTTGATGACTTTGGCTACGGCGGAGTCGGTTATGGCTCGGTATGGAAAGTATCGAGTTGGTTATGATAAGATTTCGTGTGGGTAACGAATTTGAGTTGTTTTAGGAATGTGGGATACGTTCCTAAGGTGTTTGGAAGTCTTAATATTGCTTCTATCTGCATATAGAAGAGTCCTAAGGAGTTATGGAAAGTTTCGATTCCTAATCGGAGTAGGATTGGATTCCTAGTTAAGATTGGGTTGGCCTAAGGGATGGTTATATAAGCAAGAGAGGCCAGAGCTCGTGATGCACGACTTTGGATCTGTTCCTCTTGTGTTCTATTGAATAAAATTCGTAGTTTGAAGGAACTTTTGTGCCTTGTTCGTCCGACTTGTTCCAGACAAGTTTTACTCGTCAAGTTTCTGGACAGCACTACCTTTCGTTGGTGGTTTTATCATAACTCGAGTTTTACAGATCCAATTTATGTGATTCTTTTTGGGTTGTCTTCACAACTTTATTATCTATTATATGTCAAAATTTCACGGTCATTGGATTTGTGGTTTCTGATATACACGAGTTTCTTTGCAGCGTTCCAGAACTGTTTTTCTTTTTCGGGTAGGTCAGATTGACCTTTGTTTGATCTTTCGATCATAACTTGAGTTTTTATCGACGGATTTGAGTGATTCTTGTTGTGTTTTCTTCGTGACTTGATTCTCTCTGATATATATCACTTTTTTCATGGTGAAACACGTTTAGATTAGTATCACACACGATTTCTTTAACAGATCATTTTCTGCCGAAGGGGTTGGGGTTTAATTGTTTCCGCCGCGTAAGATTTTTAGATCTACCATTTAGCCCCTCTGGTAGCTTTTCACGTGCTCTTCGATCCTACAATTGGTATCAGATCCACGGTTCTCTAATCTTTGTGATTTCCGCGTGTTTTTGACTAATCATCATGGAGAAGTACTCTGCCAAACCTTGTGTGTTCGCTGGTATTGATTTTCAGGTTTGGAAGGCACGCATGGAGGCTTTCATCCAGGCACAAAGTTTTGCAATATGGGAGAAGGTATACAAGCCTTACGAAGTGCCATAAAACGATCAAGTTACAGCAACAAATCTGAGAGATGTCGACAACAACAACAAGGCTCAGAACTTGATCATACAAGGATTAATACAAAGCGACTTCGACCGTGTTGCACACCTCCGATCTGCATACGATGTGTGGAAAGCACTTTGTGACTACCACGAAGGAAACAATACGATCAAAGAGATTGAGGAGTTTCCAGAGGAGGAGCTAGCGCTCATCTCTACCCGGTACTCAAAAGCATTGCAAAATGTGAGAACTAGAAGGAGAGGAAGCTCCGGACCTCAACGATGCTTTGAGTGTGGTAAGACACGACATTTTCGTTTAGATTGCCCTAACCTTTCAGGTCCTACTTCCCGGGATGAAAAGAAAACAAGAACGAAGCACTCCTCTGCAAAAGATATGAAGAAATAGAAGAGTTTTACAGGTCATCAACTGGTGAACAATTTTATCTCCGCACTCCAAGAACTTGGCTCAAGCGACGTGGACATTGTACGTGACGAAGATGAAGATGATTTGGCAAACTTGTGCTTTATGGCGGGCAAGTCAAGATCAAGTATGGAGGAGGCAGAACACAACAGCGACAATGAAGAGGTATGTCCTACCTGCGAAGAAATGTGTGATGCTATTTCTCGTGCCACAATTATTGTTAAGAAAAAGGACAAAAAGCTTAGGGATAGTGCTGCTAAAATTGAATCACTAGAATCTGAAATCAACCGTTTAAAAACTTTGATTCCTAGTGATGATGCATGTCCCCCATGTGATTTAATATATGAACAATTGTCCTCATTAAGAAGTGCGCACACCTCCAAACTTGATAAACTTGAGTTTGAAATTGAAAAGAACAAAGAGCTTGCTGCACATAACGATAAAAACTTGAAAGATGCTAGCTGTTCTACAATTGATTTGCATTGTTCTACTTGTGATGATCTTGATAAGAAACTACAGGATGCTATGAATGAAATTTCTATATTGAACAATGCTTTATGTTCTCATGAAGTTAAATTTTGTTCCAATTGCAAACTAAAAGGAAAAACTTCATGTGAAAATTGCCTTGATCTGTTCAATAAACTTGATGACATGCATAGGACATTAGATCGGTTTTGAAATGGGAATAAGAACCTAAACTTGCTGCTGAATTCTTCCAAGTCTTGCAATGATAAAATTGGTTTAGGTTTTGATTCTCATGCTCATGCTAAGTCACATCCACCTAAAATTGTAAAGTCATTAGGAAGTGGTTTGATTCAAACAGTTCCTAAATAAAAAGGAGTGGTTTTCAAATCTGCAGGAGTATTGTCTCATTCGGTTTCAAATAAAAATGTTGTTTGCTCATCTAGACATGAACACAAAGTTAAATTTCATTGTACCTACTATGGTAGAGATGGTCATGTCATAGATTTTTGTTATAGACTAGCTAAACAACAGAAAAGCTAAAGAATGGTTGCTAGATCTCATAACTTTCATGCAAAATTTGCTGCACATATTGAACCAAATGTACAACCTGCTGTTTTGAGTCAAAAACATTCAAAGTTTACCTCCGGACCTTCTGTTTTTGCATCCGGAGCTACTGATTTTTTGTGTTACACAAGTAACACCTTATAGGTCAGTAGTTAAGAATAAAAAATCTCAAACTTTGACTCATAAACCTTTTGTTCTGTCTCAGCTTTTGCGTGTTTTTCCTGCTGCACGTCGCGTGACTCAGTACTGGACTCCTAAATGCCTTTTGACTAATCCCAGTATTGAGTCATCGACGTATTGTGCTTCTATTTAGGTTACACGTTTGAAGAAGGAGAACATTTCGATTGTGGATTCAGGTTGCTCACGCCACATGACCGGTAACAAAGATTGGTTCTCCTCCCTCTCTTTTGTGTCACGTGTAGAGAATGTTACTTTTGCCGATAATTTCTCAACTCCTATAATTGCTAAGGGTTCAGTTAGAGTAAATGATCACTATACTTTGAAGGATGTGGCACTTGTCAAAAATTTGAAATACAACTTTCTTTCTGTTTCACAATTGCTAGATGAAAATCTGGAAATTATTTTCAATAAAAACTGCTGCAAAGTTGTAAGTTCAAATAGTGAGCTTATTTTTAACATGTCTCAGTTTCGAAGAGTTTTCAAAGCTGATTTTGATATGTCTTCCTCTAAGCATAGGTGTCTAGTTGCTAATGATTCAAAGGACCTATATTTTTGGCATCGTAGACTTGGTCACGTAGGCTTTGATCACCTAATATGTGTTAGTGCTCTCGATCGCATACTTGGGCTTCCTAAGCTTAAAGGGGACAAAGAAATTGTGTGATCTTCTTGTAGACATGCTAAGATAGTTGCAGGTTCACATACTCCTCTCACAATGATCATGACAATTGAACCATGTCAACTTTTGCATCTTGACACCGTAGGACCTTCACGTGTTCAATCCTTCAGAGGTAAATGGTATGTACTTGTGATTGTTGATGATTATTCTAGATACTCTTGGGTTTACTTTATGGCATCTAAGAATGAAGTTTTTAGTCACTTTAGAACTTTATTTCTTAGATTATCAATTGATTACCCAGGATCTTTAAAAGCAATTAGAAGTGATAATGGAATTGAATTTAAAAATCAATCTTTTGATCACTTTTGTGCTGAAAATAGAATCGATCATCAATTTTCTTCACCATATGTACTTCAACAAAACAGTGTTGTAGAAAGAAAGAACATAACCTTAGCTGAGATGGCTAGGACTATGCTTGATGAATATCAAACTCCTAGGAAATTTTGGGCTGATGCGTTAGCAACCGCTTGTTATGTCTCAAATCGTGTTTTCTTGCGTGCTAAGCTAGGTAAAACACCATATGAGCTCCGTTTGGACATAGGCCTAGTGTTACACACTTTCGGGTCTTTGGTTGCAAATGCTTTGTTAAGAAACATGGTAATCTTGATAAATTTGAACCTAGATCAAATGATGGCATGTTTCTTGGTTATCCATCTCATACTAGAGGCTACCGTGTTCTTTTACTTGACACTAAGAAAATTGTGGAGACTTGTGAAGTGTCTTTTGATGAAGCTAGACCAGGTACTAGCTCAAACATTGCAGGTCCAAATCCATATCCGCAGGCCGGGAGCATTTTCGTTGAAGATGAGGAAGAATTGGAGCTGCTGCCCGAAAATTCAGCAGCTAAAGAATTTGGTTCAGCTCCGGATGTTAATTCTCAACCAGCACCGACAACCATCAATGCTGATTCAAATCATCCTCAAGTCACAAGCTCATCGATTTGTGATGAACATGAAGAAGAAGAAGCTTGTGAGACATCTGTTCCCCTATGGTTTTACAAAGATCATCCCCCACAACAGACTATTGGAAGCTTGCACGAACGAGTCACATGGTCCAGGTTTTGTGATCCAAACTCTCATGCTCATTCTGCTTTTGTTGCTTCTTTTGAACCCAAAGATATATCACAATGACTCATTATTCGTTCAAGTGTATGTGGATGATATTATCTTTGGTTGTGCTTCTCATGATCTTGTGTCCAAGTTTTCAGCAATGATGAGTTCCGGATTTGAAATGAGTATGATGGGTGAACTCACTTACTTTTTGGGGCTACAAATCAAGCAAACAAAGGAGGGTACCTTTGTGCATCAAACGCAGTATACAAAAGATCTCCTAAGGCGCTTCAACATGGACAAAAGCAAGCCTCTTCGGACACCAATGGGAACAACAACAACACTTGAACTTGATGAATATGGTGAACCCGTGGATCAAAAAGAATATAGAAGCATGATCGGATCACTCTTGTACCTCACGGCATCAAGACCAGACATACAATTCAGCGTATGTCTTTGTGCATGGTTTCAAGCCTCCCCATGTGCTTCACATCGTCAAGCCGTCAAAAGGATTCTCAGGTACATACATGGAACTCAAGAATTTGGAATCTTTCTTCCTTCTTCCTCAACCGTTACTTTGAAAGCTTTTTCGGATGCTGATTTTGGGGGTTGTAGGATTGATAGGAAAAGTACTTCCGGTGCTTGTCATTTTCTTGGGAATTCTCTTGTTGCTTGGTCCTCTAGAAAACAAAATTCAGTTGCACAATCCACAGCCGAATCTGAATATGTAGTTGCTGCTAGTGCTTGCTCACAAATTCTTTGGATTGTTCAAACACTTAAGGACTATGGGGTTGATCTAGATAGTGTTCCATTGTTCTGTGATAACACTAGTGCCATTTGCATTGCTAAAAACCCCGTGCAACATTCTAGAACTAAGCACATTGACATTAGGTATCACTTTCTCCGAGATAATGTTGAAAAAGGAAACATTGTGCTTCACCATGTAGCTACCGAACAACAATTGGCTGAAATTTTTACAAAACCTTTGGATTTCACTCGTTTTTGTTACATTCGTAGTGAAATAGGGGTTATGCATCCCCATGGCTTAAATTGAGGGGGAGTTTTGAAATTTGGGAAGTCTATGTGTGAATCTGAAATTCAAATAATATGAGCATAGTATTTCATACATATATGACTTTGTGATTCCTTTTACATGCTGAAAGTTCTTACCACATTACTCGTGTTATACATTTTGTAGTTTTTGCCATGTCTGGTAGTTGGAATAATTACTTACACTAAAACTGGTCATGGTCGAACTTTCTTGCTGTTTTGAACTTGTTACATGTTAACAAGTGCTTTTAATCATTAAGAATTAATCAAGTAATCAACTCACATGTTGAGTTTTTATGAATAAATATAATTGAGAAAAGACCAAGAGAATATGCATGCATCACACTTCTTTTTTTGAGATGGCTTATCATTGCACTTTGATATGAACTTGGAAGAAGTTGTGTATGACTAAAACCATGTCCTTAAGCTTCTGATTGTCAAATGACATAGGCTTGGCTTGGTTGGTTAGAATAAGGCAGATGTTCATATAATCTCTTGCAAATATCATATAATCTAAATTTGTGCTTTGAAAAATAATAAAATGCATCAACAAGTGTCATGCTTTTAGGTTTTGAAATAGTTAAGTTTGTGAGATCATGACTTGCTAAATTTGAAAATTACACTTGATCTCTAGCATGGCTTACACCACTTTATGTATCTCATTGATGTTATAGTGTAAGTTACTTTTTGGTTAGCTCCGGCGCTAGGTCCGACTAGCTTTGGTAAGCTCCGGCGCTAGGTTGTACTAGCTTTGGTTAGCTCCGGTGCTAGGTTGTACTAGCTTTTTTAAGCTCCGGCTCAACCTCCGGTTAGCTTTGGCAAGGTTCGGAGCTTGATCGCCTGCTTTTATCTTGCAATGTTTCGAACTTGCTTTACATTGTTGGAAAGTTTGCTTAGTATTCATTTACTATGTTTTTGGTGTGTTTTGGTTGATATGGCTGATATCGTTTTGATATGCTTTGCAACATTCTTATGTGAGGTGCTCACGTAAGGTGTTGTGTTTGGAACTAATTTGAGTTAAGTCACGGACTTGGGCTCGTACGGATTGGTTGTTTGTTCGTGTGCAGGTGTTGCTTGAGTTCAAGTCATGGCTGGTGACAGGATCCTTTGGACTAGTCTCAGGGAGGAGATGAGGTTCCAACAACCAAATTCATGAGGAATTGTGGTTGAGCGGGTCAGGAGGTCGCGCAGGATGCTGATTGAATCAAGGGCAGTGCATATGAAGGTTACTGGATGTCGAAGGAAGGTGTTTGCACATATGGATGCGGTGCATGACATGGCAACATGGTTCTGAAGATGTTTTATGGATGGGAAGATCTGGTTGGAAGGATCGAATCATATCGGTTGATGACTTTGGCTACGACGGAGTCGGTTATGTCTCGGTATGGAAAGTATCGAGTTGGTTATGATACGATTTTGTGTGGGTCACGAATTTGAGTTGTTTTAGGAATGTGAGATACATTCCTAAGGTGTTTGGATGTGTTAAGATTGCTTTTATCTGCGTATAGAAGAGTCCTAAGCAGTTATGGAAAGTTTCGATTCGAATCGGAATAGGATTGGAGTCCTAGTTAAGATTGGGTCGGCATAAGGGCTGGTTATACAAGCAAGGGAGGCCAGAGCTCGTGGAGCACGACTTTGGGGCTGTTCCTCTTGTGTTCTGTTGAATAAAATTCGTAGTTTGAAGGAAATTTTGTTCCTTGTTCGTCGAACTTGTTCCAGACAAGTTTTACTAGTCGAATTTCTGGACAGCACTACCTTTCGTTGGTGGTTTTATCATAACTAGAGTTTTAGAGATCCAATTGATGTGATTCTTTTTGGGTTGTCTTCACAACTTGATTATCTATTATCTGTCAAAATTTCACGGTCATTGGATTTGTGGTTTCTGATCTACACGAGTTTCTTTGCAGTGTTCCAGAACTGTTTTTCTCGGGTAGGACAGATTGACCTTTGTTCGATCTTTCAATCATAACTTGAGTTTCTCTCAATGGATTTGAGTGATTCTTCTTGTGTTTTATTCGTTACTTGATTCTATCTGATATATATCACTCTTGTCCTGGTGAAACACGTTTAGATTAGTCTCACACACGATTTCCTTAACAGATCATTTTTCTGCCAAAGGGGTTTGGATTTAATTGCTTCCGCTGCGTAAGATTTTTTAAATCTGCCATTCACCCGCCCTCTGGTAGCTTTTTACGTGCTCTTCGATCCTACAAGTACTCACGTGGTCCTGAGCATACTGGCCAAGTGGTTGAATGCCTTGGAGTACTCGTAAGCACTCCTTCCTCCTTGCTTCAGCTCCAAGAACTCTTGAAGCTTCCTCCTCATAATACTGGGAGGTATATGATAGGCGCGGAACGCCTCCCGGAATTCTCCCCAGTTCACGACATGGTCTTCTGGTCATGTGGAGAGATAATGCACCCACCATACCCCAGCAGAACCCTGCAACTGTTGTGCCGCGAACAGGGTCTTCTGTTGTTCGGTCATCCGTAGCAAATCGAACTTTCCTTCGATGGAACGGAGCCAGTTGTCCACCTCAAATGGTTCATCGGCCTCCATGAAGACTGTTGGGTGTGTTGACATGAAGTTCGAGTATGAACTCAGAGAGGGCTGTCATGGACCCGCATCTGGTCGCCCCCTTTGACCGGACGAATGTTGAACCAAAGTTCGCAGCAACTCAGTTTGCTCGTCGCGTGAGTCGAGCACTGCGGCGAGAACCTCCGCTAGACTCCTCGGAAGTTCAGGAGTTGGTGGTGGTGGAACTTGTTGTTGCGGTGTCGCAGCTGGCTCCTGGCTCGGAGATTCATCATCACGACCACGACTTGAACCTCCCATCTCAAGCGTCGAACGTGTACGTACCATTTTGCAGCCATACGTTAAAAATCAGCAACAGGTTTGTTTTGCCTTTATCCATTTCCTATTGCAGTAGTGTGAATATTGGCGAGGAAATAAGTGCATAAGATTAACATATATTGATAAAGCATAAACATTATACAAGATATGGTCTGCAGTAGTGAACTCCAAAATGACGGACTCCCACTACGGAAGTGCATCGCTACCATACTTGGTCCTCATGAGACGTCATACATGCCTTGTCATCTTATACTCACCCACTACTATTTTTAATATGACACAAACATGGCCACAAAATAAATACGAGCAACTACTAAACTATACGTTGCCCCGTGATGGCAGAAGTGCTACCCCATCCCCCTTCGATACGTCCTATTCGACGTACTCGAGTTTCTCTGGATCTTCTTCCTCCTCTTCGTCCTCAGAAATTGGTGCCATAGGTGCGGGTGCTGGAGCAAGACTTGCTACCTCACCCACCATCGATGATGTCGCGGCAACTAAAGATCGCACATCATCCTGTAGAAGAAACATCCTCAAGTCTTCTAGTTCTTTCTGTGCATTCTCGCAACTGGCCTTCCAATCCTGCGTCTCCCCCTGGATTGATCCTTTTCTTGAGTCATCTCACCCAACTGTTCATCCAACAGTTGCATCTCAAGTTGACTCACTTCCAACGCGCTTTCCGCGTATTGCATTTCCATGCGAGCCTCTGATCGAGCTTTAACAGCCCGGTGTCACTGATTCTCCCTTAAGTTTAGTCGTCGATTGAGAGGAGCAATTGTGGACCTAAGTGAGTCATTGGCCCCCTCAAAGTGATCCCCTCGAATCAGAGCTTGCTTCAGGTCACTCATCAATCTTCCAAGGCTAGCATGCTGTTCAAGGCTCTCTTGACACGCTGATGCTGCATATGACGCTAAGTTCATCTCTGGTACTTCTTCAGGATGTCCATATGCTGCAACCATCCGACTCGCCCACTCTTCACAGCTCTAGCGTCGACTAGAAAGAGCGTGAACGGAGTGCCCACCATAGCATGATAATGAAGTTTGCAAAACCTCATTATGGCGACACTCGCGGCATAACACCACGTGTCTTCCAATTGAATCCCTTGCACTTGGATGGAGAAAGGAGCCCATCCAATATCCAATGGAGCAGCAGGTACATCGACATAAATGTTGCATCTTATGACCTCACGTCATCGATCTCCTTGCCCCAATAGTCCGGTATTTCACGATACCCGAACCGTTGAAGCATTGCTATTAACAAACCCGGAAAACCTTTCAGAAGAGCACACTTCATGAATACCCATCCATTTGGTAAGTATACCATCAAATCAGCCATCTTTGGAAAAGATACTTGAACAATGAGAAGGTTTCCAACTTTCAATAGTTGAATAAAATTTAAAACTGGAGATGTAATCACAGTCTGTTCCAGCTGACCTTCCTGTATAAATTCAAAATTTTCATACATGAAACTTCAGAAACAGGTGTTGGGTTGAATACAGAATTTGTATTACACTTTACAACCTTTCCAGATTGTACTCATACAGCTACAGGTGAGCTAGGAAATAGAATCCATACAGGTTTAAAGTGACCAACCTTTTATGGAAATTTTGACAGAATCTCCCCTGTATATGTGGTGATTTCCACAATTTATACAGGTATATCATAACAATATATTGAGGCAATGACAAAATAAACATTGTATAAAATCAAGTTAAAAATCCAGAAGTAAAAGAATTCGGTCATGAAACATTTGTTATACAGGTATAGCGCGCAAATTTGAAACTATTTGCAAACGGTTTCAACTTCTGGTCTGCCAGAACCAAGTATGCGACCATAGGAATTAAACACAGTTATACCAAGATTAAGGTCATGAGTGAAACATAAAGTTGATAGAGGACTTCCTAATATTTCCAGAATGGTATATATGTGACTATGTCACTATTCTGGACTAAAAACTAGAGCTATCTAAATTTAACAGATGAACTGACTGTTTTTCAACAGCAGTCCTACAGTTCACCGTTTTGAACTCGAAATTTGAATTACCTCAAATTAGAATCAGGAAAAACTTTAAATAACAAAACTGTAGTAATCCTTCTACCCTTTCCATATATGTATCACAATAAGGCATAAGATTTTTCTACAGTGAGTTATTGCAAAAATACAGAGACTGGTACAATGGTAGGGTCATCTGGAGCAGTTTAAGCATACTCAAAATTTCAACCTATTATCAAGCTTTTATGCCTTGATGGTCAACAGAAAAGTTATAGAGGTCTTCAAGAGCTTTCCATCCATATAGCATACCCCTATGTTTATTCATAACTAACCAAGATTACAACCTGGCGAAGTTGAGCAAACTTCAACCAGAAATCAAGAACCTTGGTTCTAACCCTTTGTCGAGTCGAAACTCATTTTGCGGAGTCCAAACCTACCAGCACCTGATAGTTAGACCTTCTAAAATGTAATGCATCCATTCTATCGTTGGGGGTGGTCAAGTATCAAGGTTGATACTGACGGTACTACATGGTTCTCCAAAGCAAATTCTAACCGGTATATCCGGATATGTTTATAGGTGGCTCTAGTATCGTTCACTCGCAAACGTGTTCTACACGGGTCACTACCGTAGTTAGTGCTGAAGAAAACAAACAATCTCCTTTCACACCTTCACACCTCAAGGGCAGACCCGGGGAAACATGACAGGCAGTCACAATAATAATATATATGAAAGTAAATGCATACGACTCTGGTGTGAGTCACCCTCGAGCGATGTCATGTCTCGAGGTACATGGTTGTACTACGTTTGTACATCAAAGACTCCTGCACGAACTGGCTTATACACGCTCAGGCATACTTGTTTCCCATGCTCCCATAGAACATGAATAGTTCTAGAGGTGCATACTATCGGGTTATTCACCACCCGACAGGGGCTCCCACTAACTTTGAAGCACGCTGGGGTACCTCATGTCATAGGTTCTCAGAAACATGGAAAGTTTCAGAGATTCCTATTAACATTTCCATGCCAAGACACGGAAAGACTTCCATGCTACCTCACGCATGGTGAGCTTACCGCAATTGATCCGCTTACAGTGGCATACCTTACCTCTTACCTGACGTCGAAGCGTCGTTATAGAATATAATAACACATAGTTAGTTTACCACCTGTATATCTTATACTAATAATACTCCTTATTTGGGCATATAGCTAATTCCTCACTCAACAATCCTAAGTTTTGAAAATATGCTCTTTTCAAGTACATTGTTCCCAATGATGCTCTGATACCATGCTTGTGGTGACTGGAATCCCGACTTTCAAGGATCTCATTGGGTGGTGTTGTGCGATGCGACACCCAACAGTATACAAGAAAAGAACCTGAATAGAATACAATACCAAGTCTTTATTTATAGCACAGCGGAAGTTTTACAATACTAAGGGAAAAGGAAAGAGAACTATACATCATAGCTATGCTCTCGACACTAGCTATGCAAAAGCAAAGTCATCCATGCCCTGGATACTGGGGGTGCAGCCTCATCATCGAACCCGTCATCAGTTGTATAATCTGCAAAAACTTGTTAACTGCAAATGTGAGCTTAAGGCTCAGCAAGACTAACCCGTCTCACTAGACATATGCAGGGTGATTACTAAGCATAGGTAAGGAATAGCATAAAGGACTCGCCTAAAAGTGGATCCTTATAATCATGTTTTAAGTAGCACATGACATTCTTCAGGCACGACACATCATAGACTCCACAATCAAACAAGAAACACTTTGCCGATGATATGACGTGCACAAAGCACATAATGCTATTACAGGTAAAGTATGGGGAAATTATAAACTTTTAATTGTACTATCTCTAAGCCATACAAGGTTGCAAAACAATTATAATTCAATACATCATATTCTCCTGACTTCTTCAGTATTTACTATGTCACAGCGTAGTGAACAAGTGGTACTCTATTACCGCGAGGGACGGTGATTGCAATCAGGACACACCCGAAACAACACGACACATACGCACTTTCAGAAATGTTAGCGAGTACTTACAACAGTACTTATGTAACACTTCAGTACTATTCATATATGGCCACCTTTCACAAAACACTTGAATGTCGAAACGGTCGATCCGTCACGAGCAGGAGGTCACTACGTGGGGCGTACTCTGACGTGCCCACCAGCTGTGCTGCGCTCAACCCACACCTATAAGATGGAACGGAATGCCTTGACAAACCAGTATTAAGCTACGTCAGTTGCTGGAGCCCATTTCTTCAGTATGTCACCGGTACAATTCAAGCTTGTCCAGCAGGGCCGCACATGAAACAGTCCTCAATCGACACAAGCAGGGCTACGCACGTGATACCACGTCTCGCTACATCCTACCCACTGCTCGGTCTCAATTTCATATTTATAAACCATTTCATGATCCAATTCATCCCGTGTGATAGAATCCTATCTCGCGAGTAGATTCCAACTACCCGGCTTCTACCGGATTCCTAAGAACATAAGCATAGCAATTTCTACTCTACGGGTTGTAGACCTACCCAAGACTACATAGGGTTTGTGGTCCATGCAAGTGGATGTCAAACACCTTAAACGTAATGCACAACATCTGAAGACGTAAAACGAATGAAAACTGTAATGACACTGTAAGGAACTTAAATAGAAACCGGGACTTGCCTGAATGAGTGTCCGAGTCTATGTTAGTCTCCGGCAGCTGGACTTCCAAAGCTTCTGGCTGCTCCTCGATTTCAGTTACTACACGATATGCATATAGCATATATGAATGACTTAAATTAGAAATAGGTTTAAGGTCACAAGCTGATATCTTGTGATCAAAATAAGATAATGATCTTCATTGGCTTATGGACTTTTATGGTAGATACTAAGGATTATAATGCAGACTCTTGAAAAGAACAGGAGATGATCAAGAAAGTTTGTTATTTCAAAAATTATGGCAAGCAATAACCTTCTCTGAATTTGGGTTGAATTTCAGGAGATCTATCATGGCTACCAGTGATTATACCATGTAGAGGGGGTCTCACACAATTTTTTAAGCTTCCTACAGGGACAAATTGATCAAGTTTTGGAGAATTCCTGAAATGATTTCTGTATTTTTCTCCATTTTTAAATTACATAGAGATTTGGAACACTGATCAATAAGGTAAATGCTGTCCAATGAACTTGAAATTTTTACTGGACATCAAGTGAATTATGGAGAGTGTCCTTCCCAAATTTGGGAACTTTCTAAAAAGCAGAACTGTAGGAATGAATTCCATAAGCATTTTGCTTTTCTAAATTATGGCGAAATTCCTATGGACTTTCATACAATTCCATGTGCACCACTGGAAAGTATTCTTCATGCTGGTTCCAACAAAATTTATACCGGAATTTTTAGAGAGTCCTACTAGGAGTTATGGATTTTCCAAGTTTGGTTAAATCCTGGAATTATTTTCCAAAGGGAAGCATTTAAATAAAACAGCCGGCCCACTGGTTTAAAATCAAACAATCGCAGCAGGGCCACACCGGGGGCCACGGGGTTAACCCACACAGCCGCACTGGATACGCATTCACAGCTGATCCCACGCGAGAGGGAAGTCACTGACAGGCGGGACCCAGGGGAGTCTTCGTCTACCTCCTGACGCGGCGGCGTTCCTCACTGGACTCACGGCGGCGCTTCACCGGACTAGGTTGCGTCAACCTCATTTCGGCCTCGCCTTGATCGCTCAAACATAAAATCGACCGCGCAAGACGATGGTGGGGTCCAATCCAGGCGGCGATGGACGGAGATGGCAGTGCGATGGCGGCGGCGGAGCTAGGTTTTCGGCGATCATCGGAAACACTCGGAAATGGGGTAATAAGCTCGGAAAAAGGTCGGGATGTTCCTCGGAGCACCAGGATGATGATTTGGGGGTTAGAAAGGGGTGACATCGCCGGCAAAGTTGAGTTCGATGGTGTGCTGATGGTTTTTACATGGCGGCTATGAAAACTGGCATAACATAGACATTCCTCGATGATTCTTTCTGCTTTTTGTCCGTACTGAACCGCAAGGATGCTAGCAACTTAATATGTAACTGGATTAAATGATAGTTACACTTACAAAATGAGTTGCGAGGTGAACCTAGGAAAAGCATATAAAGCATGCCGAAAAGGAAAAGATGATTTCATGCTCGATAAAAGATTAGCTTGGGAACGGTTTGTACCGTGAGCAAGGTGGTGTCTTGGCGCTCAGTTCGTCTGTTGACGTCGAAGCGCGAGACGGCTTAGGCTGCTGGAACCATGGTGGACAGAGAGTGATGTCCTCAGCGACTCGACGATGACGACGGCGGAACTTCAAAATAAGGGCCAAACAAGGGACAACACGATAAGCCAAAGTTTGAGGATGGTAGAGCATAGTATGGGCTTCATGTTTTCCGTTTGCATCAAAGTGAAATAAGGAACAGAGGAGGAGCTCACTGGTGGAGAACGGAGGCGACGATGCTGTGCGACGACGGCGCGAAGCAGAGCAAAGAGGAAGACGGGAGGGGAGTGGTGTGAGGCGATGGCAGCGACGGCCGGGGCATTAAGGCGCGCGATGAGTAGGCAAGCAGGCAGCTCGCTGGAGCTTGCATGCATGCGGTGTCGAGCGGGGTGGCATCGAAATTGCGGCGTGCAGAGCAGCACCGTAGATGTGCCACTGACTTGTGGGTCCCAGTGTTCTTATCCCCTGCTCTTCTCTGCAACATCATTTCTCCTACCAAGCTTGACCCAAAAATTCCAGATTTTCGTGGAGATGCTCAAATAAATATCTGGAACTTGATTCCGCAATTGGATTTCGAATTGTAACATTTTTCATTTGAATTTCAAATTTGAATTTGAAATTGAATGAAATTCAATGGGGCCAATGAATTAAATAGCAAAAGAGTTTCAAAAATTGTGAAACTTGGGGAATAAGTCAAGCAAGTCATGCTGACCACGATGGTATGTTCAAATCTTGATGTTCAAATGAGTTGAACACAATTAAAATTTGAACTCTAAATATGACTTCAATTTGCTAAGCGTCTCAAATAAAATAGCAAATGGAATTCAAATATCTTGAACTTGGTAGGAAGTCTATTTGGAATATTATGAGGTTATGGAAAAATTTATAGCCTCAGCTTTGAATATTTTGGTAGGGCCTAAATGTACAGTGCTATATTCAAATTAATTTGAATATATTAGTACTGCATAGTAATTTGCCCCAGAAATTTTTATTCAATAGCTTCCAAAATTTGTAGAAAGGTCACTTAAATTACTCTAAGGTCATTGGTGAAGTTCATTCCTTCTGTTACAAAAATTTCAGTATGAGTAAAACAAAGATTATTGATGATATCAAGTTTATGTGTGCAACCATAATTGATCTTCACTATGGTTGACAACCAACTGGTACTGAACTTGATAATAAGGAAAACTAGGATTTTACAGCTATTGAGCTCCGACAACCCCCAGAGGGCCCGCTGTCGACGTTCTATGCGTTGACAGTGGGACCGTCAAAGCAACTAGTTCTGACAACCCAAGGGGCCCCGCTGTCGATGTTCTCCGCATTGACACTGGGTGCCGTCAAAGCTACGAAGCTCCGAAAACCCCCAGGGGGCCCACCGTTGATGTTCTATGCATTGATAGTGGGCGCTGTCGAAGCTACCAAGCTCCGACAACATCAAGGGGGCCCGTCATTGACAGTCTATGCATTGATAGTGGGCGCCATTAAAGAAACTAGCTTCGACAACCCCAATGGGGCCCGTTGTCGACGTTCTATGCGTTGACAGTGGGCGCCGTCAAAGCTATCAAGCTCCGACAACCCCCAGGGGGCCCACCATCGATGTTCTATGCATTGAAATTGGGTGCCGTCAAAGCTACCAAGCTATGACAACCCCTAGGGGGCCTACCATCGACGTTCTACGTGTTAATAGTAGGCTCTGCCGAAGCTACCAAGCTCCGACAACTCCTAGTGCGCTCACTGTCGATGTAACTAAGGGTCTTTGGAGATATCAGAGGCAAGACTCAGACCTCGGAGCTATCATAATGGTTACAAGTTCAGAGCTATCAAGTTTATAAGACATTGTCTAAATCCTCATGGTAGATGCCTTCAATCCATTGAACACATCTACCAGGGGGCCAACAAGATAAAGGGCAATGCATTGAAGACACAAAAATGGCATTCAGAAGGATTTCATTCATTCAAAAGTGGAGAATTACAAGTTGAGGGTTCAAAGAGAAAGGTCCTAGGTACTGGAGTTCCTCACGAAGAATGAAGCAACCTTCTCGACAACTTCTTGGATGCTGGCCTTGGCAGCTTTCTCCTCTTCGGCGATCGGTCCCTCGAACACGGGAGCTAGAGACATCGAAGAGTCCCGGCTTCAGAAGCATGGCAGCACATACTCTGCAACGTTCTGAGCCAGTGACTTCCCTTCAGTCTCGATATCGTCAACGACCACATCTCTGATAGTTTACAACTTCGCACCGGCGGAGTTTAGTGCCACCAGGGCTTTTTCCATCTCTAGCTCCGGATCAGCCGGTCGTACCAGGCTGAATCCGAAAGGTACCAAGGCTTCATTCGCCCTTCTGAGGAAGTTCCAGATCTGCTAGGACTCAATCGCTCTTGCACTTCGGAGCTCCTCCAATGACCTCCTTGCGGAAGATAGCTCCGCAGACCCCTCCTTTGAGTTGCGCTCGACCAAGTATGGCTTGAATATCAAACAAATCAAGGAAGTCCAAGTAACACCACCTAATGTGGACAACCTGATTGCATTTATGAGTAAATTGATTTATGAAGAGACTCCATCTTTTTGCAGCACTGACATTTGAAGAAGATGGAGAAGCCCGACCCGCCTGAACATCCCAAGTCCACAAAACCACCAAAGAAATAAGGAGGGAAGAAGCAAGGTGAGCCGGTTGTGCCTACTTCTCCGGGGCTAGAGGTTAAAAATTGAGCTTCATGAAGATGGAGAAAAAACCATCTCATCATATTTTGGATGAGACCTCGCCAATAGGTTAATTTAGTAGTTATCTCATTTTTGAATTTTCCATCTCATTTAAATTTTTGCTTTTCCCGCAGCATTTTTTCTTTTTCTATAGGGAGTTGGAAATTTTGTATTCTCAACTTAGATTTTTTTTTCATTTTTGAAAACCAAAAATAAAAATATTGGATTTGGAGAATTTTATTCGAAAAGCAATTTTTTGGAGCAAATTATTGGTTGGTTCACCCAACAACTAGAAATATAGAGATTGGGGAGCCACATTCCAAAAGAGGGACCAGAGGGCCACCTCACAGGGCAGCCAAACCCCCTAGTTGGCCGACTTGGGGGTGCCATTTTGGCTCTCCTTCCTCCAATGGCTAGATTCCCTTTTCTCATGACTGTTGGGGGGTGCTACACTATTTATACATGCAGAGGTGAGTGTGTTGCTTCACATTTCAGCCAATTTTCACCTCCCCGACTCACGCACACTTGCTCAAAAAATTGTTCTGCTCTTTGTTGAAACTCTTCTCGCAATTTCCAAGCGAAAAAGATTTGCTTTCATCCACATTTGCATTTTGCATTTTCATTTTCATGTTGATCTCAAGTTGCCAAAACATTTCATCGGGGGTTTTTGTTTGGTTTTCACTAACGTAACCCTTTTTCGAGTTTGTTTTGTTTGTTCTCAAAGTTGTGCAGCCATGAAGATCATGAATAAGTTGTTTGGGATGATAAATGGAGTTCTGGTATTTCTTAACACCACAACTCATCTCTTGTGAGTGATGAGATCCGCATGCGCAACCGTTGTAGTATTTCACCCAAGAGTATTCCCAAGGGTATCGTATTTATCCCAAAGGAAGACAATGAGGTAAAGTAAACTCTATACTTATGATCAAGATATAGGGTACTAAGTAATTCATGAGAATAGGGGTAAGATGATAATAGCGGTAGTGTGACACACACCATAGCAATCGACTATAAGGGTTAAGATGTCCTAGTGAAGGTCAAGTTAGAGATGAAGCTACTCCTACTGTGCTCTAATTAATCATATGTATAGAGTATTAGTGTACACATGAGTATGCTAATGATGAATACTAGGGCTTAGTAGTCTAACATATCAGGCACGGGTTTACCCCTAATAATATCAGGACGATTCCCGCCTGGAGCTTGTGGCATAGCTGAATGTGGGGGGCTACGAAGGACGAACAGGGCCCTCACCACCTACCGCCTACCCCTACAGTCTGTGGGTCTACGTACCATCCAACGCTACTTAGCTATCTAAGCACCACACTTTCGTGTTAAGTAAATACCTCAAGAGCCCAGGTACAAGCACCATTCAGGCAATGACTAACCTAAACATCGTTGAACCAATGTCGAATCCAAGCTCTAACATATTCATATTAACATAATCATGTTATTACCTAATTAGACTATAGTGGTGGTGTATGATGCAAGATATAAGCATTGTGACTAGACCTTAAAAACATCTACACCTAGAACATGGATGGACTCCACAATCAAAAAAGAAACACTTTGTCCAAATATATAAAGCATAAAGTCACAAAATAAAGAAAAGATACATGAGCCATACTATCCCAATTTGGACATGGGACTAGAGGATCCTATTCATAGCCTAACCTCCACTAAGGAACTAGAAGAACTAGTGTATACAAGAGAGAATGCTTGAGTGGCGTGTGTTGAAGTGAGGGGTGATGGGTCCTATTTATACTAGTGTTGAGGTCCGTTCCCGCCATCTTTTGCATGCGAATCGTCACATTATTATCACCAAGCCACAAGAGAGTGTCATGTTTAAGTTGACCGAGAAAGTGCGTTTACCAGGTCGGCCGACACCCCGATTCGGTTGACCTGGGACTTGGATCTCTGAGGTGGGTTTTTCTTGGGGTGTCTTCCAGGTGGGTCCTGATGCCTAATATTGGTGATGCACTGTTGGATCTCCTCAGATCTGTCTGTAAGTGGGCCATTTGATCCATGTGATGCCACGTGACGACTTCTGATTGGCCGGGAAGGTATTCTTTAGGATTCCTCCCTTGGTTTCACTTCAGTTCTGCACATAATACCTGCATGCACCATTTTCTCCAAGTACAAGTGGAACTAGGTTATTTCTAAAAGCAATGCATGTAAGAAATGTCTACTCCATCACACAATTGATATATATTTACAGTCGAAATTGGTACTTAACGACCGTCAACGAACTCCCCCAACCTTTTCCTTTGCTCGTCTTGAGACAAAGTAAAAGACTTAGGTTGTTGATCAGGAGTTGCTACTATGCTGTATGCTTCAATAGTACCAAATGCACAAATTGTATTCAATAAATTGGCAATGGTACTCACCCTTTACCTCAGTCTTCATGGGGCTTTTGCCTTCTCCTCTCCTTGGGTGGAATATTAATGCACAATCAAACATTAATGCACAAAGCATGTACTATTCATAATGTCTGAGTTCCACTCAAATCTCATAGAAAATGAAATGATACACAAAATGAGACTTAAGTTCCTCAAATGATACTCTCAATCACTCCTTTGTGTAAGTGGAATTTTACTCACCAAGGCAATGTCTTTCTTGTCCTATATCTAAATAACGCTTTTTGTGGATCTTGGTAGGGAACAAGAGTAGGCATATTTTCAATACATATATCGTGAAGTCAAAAGAGTAAGCCTTAGGAGAAAACAAATAATACCTCTAGATCAAGATTGTGCAAGTGTTGTGGAATATTTGTGGTGGTGGAAGATGACTTTCATTTTTATGCACTTTCTTTATTGTAGTTATGTAGCTTGGCTACTTTTCTTTCTTTTCTCTTTTTTTTTTTCTCATGCTCATTCCTGGAGAGAATGCTTTATTATTTTTACCGATTTCTTTTTTCGTAGCCATGCCTTCAACTCCATTTCTTTTCAAATAAAATTGAAGAGAGTTTTTGGCATTGAATATATGGTGTATCTTTTTGAAGGTGGAAAAATGGAGTGATGGAAAATTTGCTAACTTCCAACAGTTGCAGAATATTAAATTGTAACTTAGGTACTAAAAAAGAATAGTTCTAGAGCACATATTTTATTTTATTAAATCCTATCATAAGTTTTTTTGTTGTTCTTTTTAAGTTGCAATGATGTGGAAAAGGGAAAAATGAAATATAAGGTGGGATGTGGTAAAAGTTACCTCAAGTGGGGGTCCTACCCCAATCTTGTTCTTGGTCAAGGTCCGCGATAGCAGTTGAAACCCTAATGGCAGAAGTAGGTTATGAGGTTGGCCTAAACTTGTTGCAGCATGGCTTCGACATTGGAGGGTTGGTTGTCGATGTTGTGTTGCCTCCCATGGGTGCCATGAGTGTGGTCGAGGGGAGTGTTGTCGATGCCGCTCATCCACACCTCAATGTCTCCCATGCACTGGGTGTCATCCTTCATTCCTTGGCTAAGGTCGTGATAATCCCTAATGACAAAGGAAGAATGTGTACCCATCATGTGTTGCGTGTGATCCGCCATTCTTTGGCTAAGGTCAAAATAACCTTTAGCCACAAAGGAACAACGTGCATCCAACAATGGTGGCAACTCCCATGAGCTTGAACGGGTACTTAGAATAGTTGGGAGCATAGTGATCCCACTTATTCATAGCAGCAAATTGGTTGCTCATGGAAGGTTTCCATGTCAAACATCTTGCCTTGTAAAGCTATGATTGGCCCTCGGGATTAAATCTTGATAGGTTCCAACCACACTTGGTTACTCATTGGCCAACAGATGTTGACATGTGTAAGACCTATGTGTGCTAAATACATTGGCTTGTAGTGAATACACTTGGCTTTGATGATAAAAGTTTTAAATATCACCAAAACACCTTTTTATCAAGGTCCGACTCTAGCTCTGAGCTATAGCAAGTTCTGACGGTAGGTCCGACTTGGTTTGGGTAGCACCGGTTATGTTCGATGCTAGGTCCGACTAGCTTTGGTCAGCTCCGGTGAAGTTCTGTCTTTAGCTCTGGCATGTTTTTCTTAGCTCAGACATGTCTTTGATAACTCCGGCATGTTTTTGCTCAGCTCTGAGTTGATTTTTCTAGCTCCAGTTTTTGGATTGACTAGTTCCGACTAGTTTTGGTAAGCTCCGGCCTAGGATCTGCTAGTTTTGGTAAGCTCCGGCGGGTTCTTTATTCTTCTAGCTTTGATAAGCTCCGGCTCAAGCTCCGGGTTGCTCTGGCAAGGTCCGGAACTTGACTGCAGTGCTTCTGCTTTTCATTTGCAATGTTTCATACTTGCTTTACATCTATGGAAAGATTGCTTAGTATTCATTTGCTAAGTTTTTGGTGTGTTTTGGTTGAATACGGTTGATATCGTTTCTACTGTGGTTTTGCAACATGCTTATGTGAGGTGCTAACATAAGGTGTTGTGTTCGAAACTAACTTGAGTCAAGTCGAGGACTTGGGCTCGTATGGATTGTTTGTTTGTTCATGTGCAGGTGTTGCTTGAGTTCAAGTCATGGCCGGTGAAAGGATCCATTGGACTAGTCTCAGGGAGGAGATGAGGTTCCAACAACCAAATTCAGGAGGAATTGTGGTTGAGCTGATCAAGAGGTCGCGCAGGATGATTGAATCAAGGGCAGTGCATATGAAGGTCAAAGGAAGGTGTTCGCACGTATGCATGAGGTGCATGACGTGGCAATATGCTTCTAGAGACGGATTATGGAAGGAAGATATGATTGGAAGGATCGGATCGTATCGGTTGAAGACTTAGGCTGCGGCGGAGTCGGTTATGGCTCGGTATGGAAAGTATCAAGTTGGTTATGATAGGATTTCGTGTGGGTCACGAATGAGTTGTTTAGGAATGTGGGATATGTTCCTAAGGTGTTTGCAAGTCTTAAGATTGCTTCTATCTGCGTATAGAAGAATCTTGAGCAGTTATGGAAAGTTACGATTCGTGATCTGAGTAGGATTGGAGTCCTAGTTGATATTGGGTTGGCCTAAGGGCTGGTTATATAAGCAAGGGAGCCCAGAGCTCGTTGTAGATGACTTTGGGGCTGTTCCTCTTGTGTTCTATTGAATAAAATTCGTAGTTTGATGGAACTTTTATGCCTTGTTCGTCCGACTTGTTCCAGACAAGTTTTACTCGTCGAGTTTCTGGACAGCACTACCTTTCGTCGGTGGTTTTATCGTAACTCGAGTTTTACAGATCCAATTGATGTAATTCTTTTTGGGTTGTTTTCACAACTTGATTATCTATCATATATCAAAATTGCACGGTCATTTGATTTGTGGTCTATGATCTACACGGGTTTCTTTGCAGCATTCCAGAACTGTTTTTTCCTCCGGTAGAGCAGATTGACCTTTGTTTGATCTTTCGATCATAACTTGAGTTTTTCTCGACGGATTTGAGTGATTATTTTTGTATTGTCTTCGTGAATTGATTCTCTCTGATATCCATCACTTTTGTCTTGGTGAAACACATTTAGATTAGTCTCATACACGATTTCTTTTAGAGATTGTTTTTCTGCCGAAGGGGTTGGGGTTTAATTGTTTCCGCTGCGTAAGATTTTTAAATTTACCATTCACCCCCCTCTGGTAGCTTTTCACGTGCTCTTCGATCCTACAATTGGTATCAGAGCCACGGTGCTCTAATCTTTGTGATTTGCACGTGTTTTGACTAATCATCATGGAGAAGTACTCTGCCAAACCTTGTGTGTTTGCTGGTATTGATTTCCAGGTTTCGAAGGCACGCATGGAGGCTTTCATCCGGGCACAAGGCTTTGCAATATGGGAGAAGGTATACAAGCCTTACGAAGTGCCATCAAACGATCAAGTTACAGCTACAAATCTGAGAGATGTCGACAACAACAACAAGGCTCGGAACTTGATCATACAAGGATTAACACAAAGTGACTTCGACCATGTTGCACACCTCCGATCTGCATACGATGTGTGGAAAGCACTTTGTGACTACCACGAAGGATCCAACACGATCAAAGAGGTAAGGCAAGACATGTTCAAGAAAGAATATATGCGCTTCGAGATGCAACCCGGTGAGTCTATTGATGACCTTTTTGCTCGCTTTAATAAGATTCTCAGCAACTTGCGTAGTGTCAATGTTAATTTTTCAGATGCTGAAAATGCTAGGCTATTGCTAAGTGCATTAGATATGTCAATTTGGGAGATGAAAGTCACATCTATTCGTGAATCTACTGTCATGAGTTCTCTTACATTAGATGTACTCTATTCTAAACTAAAAACTCATGAAATTGACATCCTAGCACGTAAGAACCCAAATAAGTCTATTGCATTTGTTTCACAACGTGATATGTCTAGCTCCGGCCAATCATCATCTTGCAATACTCTTGCTTTGTTGTCCTCACTAACCCTGGAGCAGATCGAAGAATTTCCAGAAGAGGAGTTGGCACTCATCTCTACTAGATTCTCAAAAGCATTGCAAAATGTGAGAACTAGAAGGAGAGGAAGCTCCGGACCTCAACGCTGTTTTGAATGTGGTAAAACAGGACACTTTCCTACAGAATGCCCTAACCTTTCAGGTCCGACCACCCGGGAAGAAAAACAAAGTAAGGTCCGGACCTCCTCTGGAAATTCCAACAACAAGAAGAAGAAAGGTACCATAGGACGCAAGATGATCAACAGTTTCATCACCGCGCTTCAAGACTTCAGTTCAAGTGATGTGGACATTGGAAGTGATGAAGAAGAAGATGATTTGGCAAACTTGTGCTTCATGGCGGGCAAGTCAAGATCAAGTATGGAGGAGGCAGAACACAACAGCGACAATGAAGAGGTATGTCCTACTTGCGAAGAAATGTGTGATGCTATTTCTCGTGCCACTGTTATTGTTAAGAAAAAGGACAAAAAGCTTAGGGATAGTGCTGCTAAGATTGAATCACTAGAATTTGAAATCAACCGTTTAAAAACTTTGATTCCTAGTGATGATGCATGTCCCTCATGTGACTTAATCTATGAACAATTGTCCACATTAAGAAGTGCACACTCCTCCACTCTAGATAGACTTGATGAAGAAATTGAAAAGAACAAAAAGCTTGTTGCACTTAATATTGGAAACTTAAAAGATGCTTCTTGTTCTACTATTGATTTGCATTGTTCTAGTTGTGATGATCTTGATAAAAAACTGCAAGATGCTATGAATGAAATTTCTATATTGAACAATGCTTTACGTTCTCATGAAGTTAAATTTTGTTCCAATTGAAAACTAAAAGGAAAAACTTCATGTGAAAATTGCCTTGATCTGTACAATAAACTTGATGACATGCATAGGACATTAGATCAGTTTTGTAATGGGAATAAGAACCTAAACTTGCTGCTGAATTCTTCCAAGTCATGCAATGATAAAAATGGTTTAGGTTTTGATTCTCATGCTCATGCTAAGGCACATCCACCTAAAATTGTAAAGTCATTAGGAAGTGGTTTGATTCAAATAGTTCCTAAACAAAA
The DNA here is from genome assembly GCA_036927565.1 of Tuctoria greenei. NCBI lineage: Eukaryota > Viridiplantae > Streptophyta > Magnoliopsida > Poales > Poaceae > Tuctoria > Tuctoria greenei. The sequence goes on from JAYESD010000010.1 coordinate 58,193,669, forward strand.
GGATGTGGTTTTTAAATCTGCAGGAGTGTTGTCTCATTCGGTTTCAAATAAAAATATTGTTTGCTCATCTAGACATGAACACAAAGTTAAATTTCACTGTACCTACTATGGTAGAGATGGTCATGTCATAGATTTTTGTTATAGACTAGCTAAACAACAGAAAAAGGAAAGAAAAATTGCTAGATCTTATAACTTTCATGCAATTAGAAAAACACAACCTGCTTTAGTGAGTCAGAAATTTGAAAAGGTAGCTTTCGGACCTTCTGGTAAGAAATCCGCAAAAGCAGCTCCGATAGTTCTGATAGCTCCGAGAGCTCCCGGACCTTTTGTTGTTTCCTTCGGAACTTCAGCTTTTGTTTCCGGAGCTTCAGCCTTGTCTTTTGGAACTGCGGCTTTTAACCCCGGAGCTACTGGTTCTTATGCTAAAAGAGTTAAGAATAGAAAACCTCAAACTTCGACTCATAAACCTGCTGTTTTATCTCAGCTTTCGCGTGTTTTTCCTACTGCACGTCGTGTGACTCAGTACTGGATACCTAAATGCCTTTTGACTAACCCCAGTATTGAGTCATCGACGTATTGTGCTTCTATATAGGTTACACGTTTGAGGAAGGAGAACATTTGGATTGTGGATTCACGTTGCTCACGCCACATGACCGGTAACAAAGATTGGTTCTCCTCCCTCTATTTTGTGTCACGTGTAGAGAATGTTACTTTTGCCGATAATTCTTCAACTCCTATAATTGCTAAGGGTTCGGTTAGAGTAAATGATCACTACACATTGAAGGATGTGGCACTTGTCAAAAATTTGAAATACAACTTGCTTTCTGTTGCACAATTGCTAGATGAAAATCTAGAAATTATTTTCAATAAAAACTGCTGCAAAGTTGTAGGTTCAAATAGTGAGCTTATTTTTAACATGTCTCGGTTTGGAAGAGTTTTTAAAGCTGATTTTGATATGTCTGCCTCTAATCATAGGTGTCTAGTTGCTAATGATTCAAAGGACTTATAATTTTGGCATCGTAAACTTGGTCACATAGGCTTTGATCACCTAACGCGTGTTAGTGCTTTTGATCTCATACGTGAGTTGCCTAAGCTTAAAGGGGACAAAGAAATTGTGTGCTCTTTTTGTAAACATGCTAAGATGGTTGCAGGTTCACATACTCCTCTCACAATGATCATGTCAACTGAACCATCTCAACTTTTGCATCTTGACACCGTAGGACCTTCACGTGTTCAATCCTTCAGAGGTAAATGGTATGTTCTTGTTATTGTTGATGATTATTCTAGATACTCTTGGGTTTACTTTATGGCGTCTAAGAATGAAGCTTTTAGTCACTTTAGGACTTTATTTCTTAGATTATCAATTGATTACCCAGGATCTTTAAAGGCAACTAGAAGTGATAATGGAATTGAATTTAAAAATCAATCTTTTGATCACTTTTGTGCTGAAAATGGAATAGATCATCAATTTTCTTCACCATATGTACCTCAACAAAACGGTGTTGTAGAAAGAAAGAACAAAACCTTAGTTGAGATGGCTAGGACTATGCTTGATGAATATCAAACTCCTAGGAAATTTTAGGCTGATGCGTTAGCAACCGCTTGTTATGTCTCAAATCGTGTTTTCTTGCGTGCTAAGCTAGGTAAAACACCATATGAGCTCCGGTTTGGACATAGGCCTAGTGTTACACACTTTCGGGTCTTTGGATGCAAATTCTTTGTTAAGAAACATGGTAATCTTGATAAATTTGAACCTAGATCCATTGATGGCATGTTTCTTGGTTATCCATCTCATACTAGAGGCTATCGTGTGCATTTACTTGACACTAACAAAATTGTGGAGACTTGTGAAGTGTCTTTCGATGAAGCTAGCCCAGATACTAGCTCCGGTGTTGCAGGACCAGATCCGTATCCTCAGGGGGAGGGCATTTTCGAAGATGAAGAAGAGCCGGTGATGCTGCCTGGTAGTTCCGAAGGTGACACGTGTCCAGCTCCGGACATTGAACAAGCTCCGGCTATCACCTATGCTGGTCCTGATCATCCACAGGTCACAGGCTCATCAATCTACGATGAACCTAATGAAGAAGAAGCTTGTGAGACATCTGTTCCCCTACGTTTTTACAAAGATCATCCCCCACAACAGATGATTGGAAGCTTGCACGAATGAGTCACACGGTCCAGGTTTTGCGATCCATACTCTCATGCTCATTCTGCTTTTGTTGCTTCTTTTGAACCCAAAGATATATCACACGCACTCACTAATGAATCTTGGATTATTGCCATGCAAGAAGAGTTAGAAAATTTTGAAAGAAATAATGTTTGGAAACTTGTACCTCCACCTCAAGGTCACACTTTAATTGGAACTAAATGGGTATATAAAAATAAACAAAGTGAGGATGGGGTTGTGGTTAGGAATAAGGCTAGGTTGGTTGTTCAAGATTTCACTCAAGTTGAAGGTCTAGATTTTGATGAAACTTTTGCTCCCGTTGCTAGATTAGAAGCCATAAGAATTTTGTTAGCTTTTGCAGCATCTAAAGGTTTTAAGCTATATCAAATGGATGTTAAAAGTGCTTTTCTTAATGGCTACATAGATGAGGAGGTTTATGTCAAACAACCACCGGGTTTTGAAAATCCAGATTTTCCTAATCATGTTTACAAACTGTCCAAAGCCTTATACGGTCTCAAACAAGCCCCTAGAGCATGGTATGATAGGTTAAAAACATTCTTACTTGAAAAGGGGTTTACCATGGGCAAGGTTGATAAAACTCTTTTTGTGCTTAAACATGCCAATGACTCATTATTCATTCAAGTGTATGTGGATGATATTATCTTTGGTTGTGCTTCTCATGATCTTGTGTCCAAGTTTTCAGCTATGATGAGTTCAGAATTTGAGATGAGTATGATGGGTGAACTCACTTACTTTTTGGGGCTGCAAATCAAGCAAACCAAGGAGGGTACCTTTGTGCATCAAACGAAGTATACCAAAGACCTCCTAAGGCGCTTCAACATGGACAAAAGCAAGCCTCTTCGAACACCAATGGGAACAGCAACAACACTCGGACTTGATGAAGATGGTGAATCCGTGGATCAAAAAGAATATAGAAGCATGATCGGATCACTTTTGTACCTCACGGCTTCAAGACCGGACATACAATTCAGCGTATGTCTTTGTGCACGGTTTCAAGCTTCCCCACGTGTTTCACATCGTCAAGCCGTCAAAAGGATTCTCATGTACTTACATGGAACCCAAGAATTTGGCATTTTTCTTCCTTCTTCCTCAACTGTTACTTTGAAAGCTTTTTCGGATGCTGATTTTGGGGGTTGTAGGATTTATAGGAAAAGTACTTCCGGTGCTTGTCATTTTCTTGGTAATTCTCTTGTTGCTTGGTCCTCTAGAAAACAAAATTCAGTTGCACAATCCACAGCCGAATCTGAATATGTAGCTGCTGCTAGTGCTTGCTCACAAACTCTTTGGATTGTTCAAACACTTAAGGACTATGGGGTTGATCTAGATAGTGTTCCACTATTTTGTGATAACACTAGTGCTATTTGCATTGCCAAAAACCCGGTGCAACATTCTAGAACTAAGCACATTGATATTAGGTATCACTTTCTCCGAGATAATGTTGAAAAAGGAAACATTGTGCTTCACCATGTAGATACCGAACATCAATTGGCTGACATTTTTACAAAACCTTTGGATTTCACTCATTTTTGTTTCATTCGTAGTGAAATAGGGGTTATGCATCCTCATGGCTTAAATTGAGGGGGGGTTCAGAAACATGGGAAGTCTATGTGTGAATCTGAAATTAAAATAATATGAGCATAGTATTTCATACATATATGACTTTGTGATTCCTTTTACATGCTGAAAGTTCTTACTACATTACTCGTGTTATACATTTTGTAGTTTTTGCCATGTCTAGTAATTGGAATAATTACTTACACTAAAACTGGTCATGGTCGAGCTTTCTTGCTGTTTTGAACTTATTACATGTTCACAAGTGCTTAATCATTAAGAATTCATCAAGAAATCAACTCACATGTTGAGTTTTATGAACAAATATAAATTGAGAAAAGATCAAGAGAATATGCATGCATCGCACTTCTTCTTTTGAGATGGCTTGTCATTGCACTTAGATATGAACTTGGAAGAAGTTGTGTATGACTAAAACCATGCCCTTAAGCTTTTGATTGTCAAATGACATAAGCTTGGCTTGGTTGGTTAGAATAAGGCAGATGCACATATAATCTCTTGCAAATATCATATGATCTAAATTTGTGCTTTGAAAAATAATAAAATACATCAACTAGTGTCATGCTTTCAGGTTTTGAAATAGTTAAGTTTGTGAGATCATGACTTGCTTAAATTGAAAATTACATTTTATCTCTAGCATGGCTTACACTACTTTATGTATTTCATTGATGTGATAATATAAGATACTTGATAGTATGACTTGGATGAGCTTTGTTGTATATGTATATGTTATAATATGCTCATAACAACTAAAGGGGGAGAGATAATTTGTTTATATGCTCATGACTTGCTGAATACATTGTCAAAGGGGGAGAGATAAGCATGAAGAGAAAAAGAATATGTGCATAAGGAGAGATAATAAAGGGGGAGAGATTTTTCTCTTATTTTACTTTTGATTTACAAAGGGGGAGAAATTGCCTTCAAAAACTTGTATGTGAATAAGCCAATGTTCGGATTTTAAATGGTGTTGCCAATGCAATCATCAAGGGGGAGATTGTAAGACCTATGTGTGCTGAATACATTGGCTTGTAGAATACACTTGACTTTGATGATAAAAGTATTAAATATCACCAAAACACCTTTTTATCAAGGTCCGACTCTAGCTCTGAGCTACAGCAAGTTCCGACGGTAGTTCCGACTTGGTTTGGGTAGCTCCGGTTATGTTCGATGCTAGGTCCGACTAGCTTTGGTCAGCTCCGGTGAAGTTCTGTCTTTAGCTCCGGCATGTTTTTGTTAGCTCAGACATGTCTTTGATAGCTCCGACATGTTTTTACTAAGCTCCGAGTTGATTTTTCTAGCTCTGGTTTTTGGATTGACTAGTTCCGACTAGTTTTGGTAAGCTCCGGCCTAGGATCTGCTAGTTTTGGTAAGCTCCGGCGGGTGCTTTATTCTTCTAGCTTTGATAAGCTCTGGCTCAAGCTCCGGGTTGCTCTGGCAAGGTCCGGAACTTGACTGCAGTGCTTCTGCTTTTCATTTGCAATGTTTCATACTTGCTTTACATCTATGGAAAGATTGCTTAGTATTCATTTGCTAAGTTTTTGGTGTGTTTTGGTTGAATACGGTTGATATCGTTTCTACTGTGGTTTTGCAACATGCTTATGTGAGGTGCTCACATAAGGTGTTGTGTTCGGAACTAACTTGAGTCAAGTCGAGGACTTGGGCTCGTATGGATTGTTTGTTTGTTCATGTGCAGGTGTTTCTTGAGTTCAAGTCATGGCTGGTGACAGGATCCATTGGACTAGTCTCAGGGAGGAGATGAGGTTCCAACAACCAAATTCAGGAGGAATTGTGGTTGAGCTGATCAAGAGGTCGCGCAAGATGATTGAATCAAGGGCAGTGCATATGAAGGTCAAAGGAAGGTGTTCGCACGTATGCATGAGGTGAATGACGTGGCAATATGCTTCTAGAGACGGATTATGGAAGGAAGATCTGATCGGAAGGATCGGATCGTATTGGTTGAAGACTTAGGCTGCGACGGAGTCGATTATGGCACGGTATGGAAAGTATCGAGTTGGTTATGATAGGATTTCGTGTGGGTCACGAATTTGAGTTGTTTAGGAATGCGGGATACGTTCCTAAGGTGTTTCGAAGTCTTAAGATTGCTTCTATCTGCGTATAGAAGAATCTTGAGCAGTTATGTATAGTTACGATTTGTGATCTGAGTAGGATTGGAGTCCTAGTTGATATTGGGTTGGCCTAAGGGCTGGTTATATAAGCAAGGGAGCCAAGAGCTCGTGGTAGACGACTTTGGGGCTGTTCCTCTTGTGTTATATTGAATAAAATTCGTAGTTTGAAGGAACTTTTATGCCTTTTTCGTCCGACTTGTTCCCGACAAGTTTTACTCGTCGAGTTTCTGGACAGCACTACCTTTCGGTGGTGGTTTTATGATAACTCGAGTTTTACAGATCCAATTGATGTAATTCTTTTTGGGTTGTTTTCAAAACTTGATTATCTATGATATATCAAAATTTCACGGTCATTGGATTTGTGGTCTATGATCTACATGGGTTTCTTTGCAACATTTCAGAACTGTTTTTTCCTCGGGTAGAGCAGATTGACCTTTGTTTGATCTTTCGATCATAACTTGAGTTTTTCTCGACGGATTTGAGTGATTCTTTTTGTGTTGTCTTTGTGAATTGATTCTCTCTGATATCCATCACTTTTGTCATGGTGAAACACATTTATATTAGTCTCACACACGATTTCTTTAAGAGATTGTTTTTCTACTGAAGGGGTTGGGGTTTAATTGTTTCAGCTGCGTAAGATTTTTAAATCTACCATTCACCCCCCTCTGGTAGCTTTTCACGTGCTCTTCAATCCTACAACATGGAACAGCCAAATCTTCCTTCGACAATTGACTTCTTGTATGCCTACATAGAAACATTACTCCTGCAAGCTTCCCCTCTTGGATAGAGAAGGATGGTTAGCTCCCAACACTCGTACAGCTGAAACTTCGGGTTAGATGATCGAATTCCATTTGCACATCCGGGGAAGAAAAATAGAAAAGATACATTGGGTCCAATTTCAAGTGCATCCATAAATAATGTATTATTCATTGATATAAGAGTAGAGCCTTATAAGTTAATCAATTTACACATTTTCTAAAGTTCCTACTCATAGCAATGCAAGTGATAGATGTACTCTATGGGTTACTTCATCTTGAATTTTCTAACCATCTTTAATTTTTACAAGAGCAAATTTTTTTATATATTTGGATCATGGCAAACAAGATTCTCAATTTTATCCTTCTTAACATTTCTAATATCTTGCCTAGGAATTTGAAATCTAGTGACCCATGTATGCATGAGTTTCAAATAAAAATTATGGACATCACTATTCCTAGGTTGCTACATGGCAATTGAACCATCGAGCTATTCCATAAAATTTGTTTACTAAACCTAGGTAGAGAATGACTAAGTCAATAAACAATGCTTATGAAATTTTTAGGTACTTGTTTAAATTTATACCAAGTTAGGTGACATTCCTTTTGAAGAATCAAAAGGCAATACCAACACTTACTCTCGTCAGGGTGCATAATATTTGAATGATGAGGAGGTTTAAACCTTCCTCGCCCGTGTAAGAAAAAATCATTCAATCATAATGCAATTGAAACGATGGAAGATTTTAAACTTGTACCTACATTGAAGAGCAGTTCGGGTTGAAGGTCCTTGTGTGTGAAATTCACGACCACGAATTTTGGTGTAGCCTTCATGTTTGATGTCTTTTGCGAAGTTAAGATTGGAGTTGAAGATGAACGAAACTTCATCTTGCTCCTCCATCGAGCCAACATCTTGAGCATTCCTCCACCATGATTTCAAAATGAGATCGGTGGACGAATGTGCTCTCAAATCTTTCCTGTGGTGCCCTGAGCTAAATGAGGCTTACACACTTCCTTGCTAAATAACCTCTCACAAAATTTTCCATGGCTGCAATTTAATCAAGATCAAACAAAACAAATCAAAAATGGGTTATGTTAGCCCAAAATCAAATTGAACCCCTTGTCAAATTGTTTTGCCCAACTTGAGATAACTTGACATTGCAATGAGGATTAAGGGAAATATTTTTGGTTTGAAATAAGAAATTAAATTCAAGTGGTTATACCCAAAGTTCATATCCAAAGTTATTTCCTAATTAAAAGTTTCAGTTTTATGATGGTTGGAAATTTTACTTTCCAACATGCAAGTGTGAAAATTCAAACATGCCAAATGCAAATGGAAGGGTTGATCATGAATTTGAATATGCAATTGGGAAATCAAATATGAGATAAGTACCAATTGACCTATTGGAAAAGACTCACCGAATTTTTGAAGTTCGATGAGCAGGATTTACCTTCGTCCTTTTAGCATGATGATGTGTCGTCCATACCCCAAGATGAGGGCGTGGATGATTTCTCTTGTTTGACATGACAAACTTCCTTTGGACAAGTGGGTCACATGGTGGCCCCTACCTCTTCATCGCTTTCATGGAGACTTGTTGATGTTTCGATGGCTTTTCCTTGAAGATATTCTTTTATGACTTGGTGAGGATTGTCTTTCTTCTGCCATTTTTTTGGCAGCTTAGTGGGCTTGGGCAATTTGAATGACCCTTCCTTCTCTGTCTTCTTAGAATTTCATCATTGACGACACGACGAAGTCTCCTCATTCCTTATAAAGGCAATGAAGTTGTCCACTTATGGGGCATGTTGCATTGACCTTCAAGATATTCTTTTTGATTCAACCCATTGTTTTAACACCCCCATTTTCGTCCATAATGCATTGCATGCGTCCTCTTACATGTTTAAAATTAAGCAACATAAAATGGAACAAAATTAAAATGAATTTAGGACTAAACAACAATTTAAGTCTGCCAGGGTGCAGACTTGTTCGGCCTCAACCCCGGACTAGTCCGGTATCCCTCTTCTGTTTTAGAAACTTCAGTTTCTTCAGAACCCAGACTTGTCCGGCACGATGCATGGACTAGTCCGTTGTTGGTTCTGATGTTTATTTGGACTTGTCCGATTTTCAGCGGACTAGTTCGATATTGCCGAATTTTCAGTCCAGAAACCTTTCTTTTGCAACCCCGGACTTGTCTGGCCATATATTCCGGCCTTGTCCGATTTCGTCTCTATTCCAAAACGGACTTGTCCGGCTAGCCTTGCGGGCTAGTTCGGCCTTTAGTGTCCAACTCAGATTCTATTTTTCTTCCACGATTGGTTGTTGGCTAATTTCCTTAATTGGGCCTAAGAACTTCGTGTCCAACCTCAGAGGAGCCCAAGTGGACTCCACCATGGACCCTACTCATTCTCTACCGAAATTCACTTGGAATTCACCCCAAAACCCTACCTCTTCACCCCTATATAAACAACCCAATACCCCCACACCTCTCCATCACGTTGAAAAACCCTCGCTGCCATACTCTTGATATGTGCCGCCATCAAGTGAAGATCCAGCAGCAAGGAGAAGGAGGAGAAGGATCGAGCAAGTGCGATCTTCATCAACGTCTCGACATCAACGCTCTTCATCACCAAATTGTCCTCAACACCTCACCATCAAGCCCTAGACATCAGGATTCAAGTTTCACACCCAATTCTCGATCCATGGATCACTAAACTCATGGTATGCCCTATACATTCACTTTTCCACCTGAGTTTGGCCCTTGATCTCGCTGTCCAGAAAAACCCTAACTCACATTTCTGGTCAGGGCGGACTAGTACAGCCACGATATTGGACTTGTCCGGCTATCTATTCCGTTTTGGGCTGAATTAATTCCAAATTGATCTAAATTGAGTCAACTCTTGTTCAAACATGTTAAAACCCATTAGAACTAGTTAGTAAACATTAATAGCAACTCATTAACCAGTTTTACCTTACAATTGCACAAATCATGCATATCAAGGCAACCAGAACATCGAAGCTTTCGATCCAAACTAAGCTCAAGAGCAAGGCAAGTGTCCTTGATCATTTTGATCCAGGTTTTTAAATGTTTTTGTTTGCAAAATTGCATGCTTGAGTCAAATTTATGGGACAACCCAATTATTGGAGTCTAGTAGTTTTGTATGACCACCCTTGTCACTTGAACACAATGTAGAGAGTCGGGAAGGGTATTTACACTTTTGCCTCGCTATTCTCAATTGGGTTTGGGAAATAATCACATTGCTTAATTATGAGCTATTGAACACTTTAATGATGATAATGCCCAAATATTGACCATTTAGCAATGTGGTTCCTAGGGATCTAAGCAAGCCGGTTAAGTCGAATGAGTTGGATAGTTTTGGTGGTTTTGCTTGCTTTAGATCTAAAGACCAGTTCATGGAGCGACCGTCCAGGATTTACAGTGCCACCAAAGGGCCAAGTATGGGTGTGGTGTAGCTAATTAATTAGTGTATTTCCAGTACTCTTTGGACCATTAGGAAGGCTCGGGGAACGGTAGTCGCATGGGTTTATAGTGATGGTGGGACTACCCTAGAATTTGAATGGCTCAAGAGGGGGCCCTTGGTTGGATGTGCTCAGCTGGATAAATCAGCACCGGTGGAACCTCAACGGGGTCTAAATATGCTAGTAATCGCTTTGTAATGGCTATTTTGTGATCTCTTGGCCACACACCAAAGGAAGTGTGAGATGGCATAATTGAGATTCCATAGTCATCAAAAGATGATGAAATCACAAACTTGTGTGTAAAGCGGTACAACCTCTATAGAGTGTGTTAAAAACTATCATGATAGCCGTGCTCCCGGTTATGAGCAACCTAGACCCTCACATGATTAGAGTTGTGGACCTTGAACATGGTTTATTGGCTGCAATTGAACTGGCAGTTGGTATTAGTTCATTAATTGGTTCTGGAATATAGAATTGGTGAACCTGAGACATATGAGCAGTTATGAGTTGGTTATGGATTATTATTGCAGGAATTGGTTACATAAGTTGAAATTAATGTTATTTGGGTATTTTGGGAAGGACCTCACTTAATGATATTATTATTGCATTTCAACAGTTTTGTATGTACTTTTATGCAATTAGCCATTTATTTACCATTCCTTGTTAAAGTTACATGTCATACTTTCCCACACTTGCTGAGTACGACATGTGATCACCCTTGCTATTCCCGACGCAAGCGTCAATGTGGAGTACCCAGAGGTCTTTGAGGAGTTCTAAGCGTGCATGTTACCGTCAAGCTAGCCTGTAGAGTTGGAGTCTTTAGTGTTTAGTGTTATCTGCTGCAGTCATTTAGAGCTTGTATTCAAGACTATTTGGTTTGGAATAAGGTACTATAATTAGTGTTATTATTCGATACATGGTTCTAATCTGTTTATCATTTGTGAATCACTTTTTTATGTGTGTTAAACATCCTGGGCATACATATGAATTACGCTTGGTTCATTTTCGCAACCGGGTGTCACATGCTTGATCTAGGATGAAGAGGCTTCCTTTGGCATGATGACATGTGGACTCCACAATAAAAAAAGGCTTCATCGAAAGTGTCGTTTTGCCCAAGGTTACACGGGCTTGGTCGAAGTTTTAGGGTCTATCAAGTGATTGTGGAACCCTTGATCTTGGATGCTCTTCAAAGTGTCTTGTCCTTGGCCCAATGATTCATGTTGTCACTGATTTCTCCTTGGCCATAGACAAGATACTTCAAGGTAGGCTAGTTAAAGTTGAATTCGTTGGAATTCAAATTCACATAGCTCCATTGATTGTATTAATTCCACTTTTGACCTCTTTGTTGGTGGTGGCCTTTAGAGTTGTTTGCAAATTAAGGATCCTCATGGGTCTTAGGGAAATAGACCCCCAAGTGTCCCATGTTGATATGGATTCACAAATCATGTGAATATCCATTGCTTGGATCATCCAAGCACTCCTCCATTGGCTTTATCTTTTTGCTCTTTTAAGATGAGGTCCTAGTTCCATGCCTAGCATGTCCACCTTATCAAAGGTGTGCATGCCACACTAATGGAACTGGAACATTCATTGATCCACCCCTTGATGGCGACCATCTTCTCAATCAAATCTTCATCTTTCTCATGATGAATGAGAAGAGGTCACCTCCAACTTCAGCATGATTTTGACCACAGGTCGATGAAGTCAACCCGTTGTAGGAGTGTTGGACGATGAGCCAACCATCCACCACATGGTGGAGGCAATACAAGATATAACATTAGAGCCTCCCCCAAGCTTTGGGTACTGATGCCTTTGGCTCCCGGTGGAAGCTAGAGAATCCTCCCGTCGTGGGTAAAGTTGTTGCCCAACGGGGAGAATTTTTGAGGAACGCCTTAAAGTACTTTTGGAGTTAAGCTCATGTGTCTTCCTTGGCTTTTCAAAAGAATGGGCTAGCCAAACACTACCCCGTTTTCACACAACAGAGAAAACAAAGCCAGAGTAATCCTGTCTCACTAGTACCTATAGCTTAAACATAAGTCATGGCTATCCTTCACTTTCTTCGCCTTCCCCGGCAACGGCGCCAGAAATGATTGATCTTATTTCTTAACACTACAAATCATTTCTAGTGAGAGATGAGATCCGCAAGTGCACAGAAGATATCGTAGTAGCATTTCACCCAAGAGTATTGAATGTGGCCTAGAGGGGGGGTGAATAGGCCTTGATAATTTTCTGCACACTTAATCAAATGATCAATAACTTGATTGACCGGACTTGCCCGGTTTTGTGTGCGGACTAGTCCCGTGTGCTTGGTGTATGACGATTGGGCTAAGTATCGATACATGATTTAAATTCTTTTAAGTAGTGGAAATGTGAACAATAGATGAGATTACTTGAATTTACAATTGATGTCATGAAGTTGCACATGAAAAACAATTTTCAATTCAAGTTATGATATTGATAAACTATTTGCCCTAATCAAGATGCAAAAGTAAAGAAGCATGCGATACACCAATATTTATCGAGGTTTGATCTCACCAAAGAGATCTACTCCTCATTGAGGAAGCCCACACAGAGCCGGGTCTCTTCAAACCCTTTTCCTCATCAAGTCACCACACAAGGACGAGTTATTCCACTATCACGGGCAATCACCGAGTTTATGGGGCAACCTCACACATTGAGGGCTCCCACAAGAGTTACAATGAGAAAATGATCAAATACACTCAAAAATATTACAAGAAAGAGCACGAGTGTAAAAGAGATCAAACCCCTAGAGATCAATGACGTGTAGACAACGATCTCCCAATCAAAAATCCAAGTGTGCAATTGATTATCACCTTTTTGAACTTTAGATGTGCGGGGAGATGTGTTTTTGGGCTCTTGGGACAGGTGGCGGCGCTAGGGTTTTTGAGTTTGATAGTAGGAATCAAAATTTATGATTGTGGGGCCGTGGATCTCCTATTTATAGGGTTTCCAAAAAATTACTATTAGAAATCCTGATGACCGGACTAGTGCGTACTGGGTACCGGACTTGTCCATTTTGCTGTGTAAAAGTCGGCGTGGAAAGCAGCACACTAGAAACCCTAATTGTGTGAGGTATACCGGACTAGACCGATCCAATAACGGACTTGTCCGGTGTATGTGTTATTTAACATCAGAGGGTTCAACGGAGTAGTCCTGTCCTATGGACGGACATGTCCTGAGAGCACTGAAAAGGATTTATAGAAACATTAACAGACTAGTCCAGTCCATGATCGGACTAGTCCGATGCACTGTGTTATTGGATTTTAGAAAGGTTAACGGACTAGTCCGGTCCGTGATCAGACTAGTCCGGTGCACAGTGTACTTGGACAATAGAGAGTTTAACGAACTAGTCTGGTCAATGAATGGACTAGTCCAGTGCTCAATGAATTTTTAGGTGTTATTAAGCCCTTACCCCTACGCAAAGACTTGAGCTCTTGGGATGTGTCTCTCACACACATCCTATACATTTGAATCTACTTTGTGCTTTAGTTGTCAGTTGGATTTTTCTCTTTTGTACACCACTTCATTTTTCACCTTTCTAAGTGCACCAAACTAACTCACTTTGCTTGACCTGCAGTCATCTCAACAAATTCATTAGGATCTCATTTGTTTGTCATCAATCGTCCAAAACCCACAAGGGATTGCCTAGATGCACTTTCAATCTCCCCCTTTTTAGTGATTGATGATAACCAATTGAGATATCACAATTAAGAGAAAAAAGTCAATTTTCATAAAGTGTGCATATATGAGAATAATGAATGAGTAACGAAATACTTCTCACATATATGCACTCTTTATGGTGGGGTGCCTAACAAGTGTGCGATCAAAAGATGTGATGAGCAATACAAAAGCATTTGATAGTTATAGCAACAATCATCACATTAACATTAACTAAGCATCACACATTAAGTAAATTAAGTACATCAAAATAAGTTACAGTAGTTTGAAAATGAGCACATGTCCTTGATCACAAGTCCTTAATGGCTTAAAAACTACAACCTAGACATCTAGTCTCAATCTCTCCTCCTTTGGGATCAAGGCACCAAAAGGGGAATAATTGAGTGGAATCACTCATCGTCACTGCCTCTCTCACTCTCAGTCCTCTCTTCATCTTCTTCTTCATCTTCAAGTGCTTGAGGAGGAGGAGGAGCATGGGTACCAGCCAGTCCAAATGAGGCCTACTCTTGGTCAGTTAAAGGATCCATCTCAGTGATATTGTCTTTAGAGTCTTTTGAGATCTGAGGTGACCCCACTGACTCAATCTCTAGCTTGTCATAGATGGCTTTGATGTTGGGCTTCACATATCTTTGATGATTCTTCCTGGCTAGACACTCTTTATGCTGCTTGATTTCCACTTTGCAATAAGAAGCAAAGATGTACGTAAGCATTTTTAGTATTCCACTGGATGATCCTCTGGGAGGTGGAAGAGCAGGAGAAGCAGCCTCGGGTCTTGTGCCTTCATGAGCCCTCTTGGATCTTCTTTCCTTTGCGGGTGAAGTAGGAGCAGAGGGGACGATGTAGATAGTAGGCTTTTGGGGCCTGAGTCTAGTATGAGGCACATCCTTGACAAACTCCAGTCTTGTCGCCTTATCAATCATATACATGATGTAAGGTGCATAGCCAAAGGACCTGTTAGGAGTGATAGAGATGTTCACAATGTCATTGTACATGTACTCAAAGACATTGAATGTCCTTTTTCTGCTTATCACATTCATCAATGTTTTGAGAGTGCCTTGAATGGTCCCTGCATCTCCCTCTTTGGGAGCTATGGTCTTCCTCATGATCCTGTTAACGACAGGATAGAAAGGCTTCAAATACTTAGTGGTTGGAGACTTGAATGGCATCTTTGTATCATAGAGAAAGTCAAGCTGATCTTTCCCAGAGGATCCAGGTTGTTGATAAATATCATTCTCCAAAGAATCTTCTAGGTGAAGAATTCTTGCAAACTCCTCATAAGTGATACTGTATTGTGCTCCATGTGTCATCCAGACCATCTTATCACTGTCATCACGAGCAAAATAGAGAGTTGAGTAGAATTGAGTGATGACCTCAATGTTCTAGTCACACTGGAAAGAGACTAGATCTTTTAGTCCATGCAGCTCCAAGGCTTCCAGAACCTCTTGATAGACTTGACATCTTTTGGACTGTAGATATGTGATATCAACCCATTTCTTTCAATGACAGGATTCCTCATATTTAAATACACATGCTCGTAGTAGTCAGCATGTAAATTACTCCAAAATCTGGCATCAGCATATTGTTTTGGCTGATCATAGATTTCTACCTTCACGAACTTGTAAGCTAGCTCACCACCATTGCAAGTGAAGTTAGAACTAGATGGTTGTCTCTTGTGGTGAGTAGGAGCTTTCATCTGCAATGGGCCAATAGGGCCACTAGCAAGTCCTTTGCCCTTGTTGAGGGCTCTCTTGAGCCCCGATGAGCTCCCAGCTACATCCTTGCCCTGAGCATTCTTCACTACAACTTTCCTTCTCTTAGGAAAGGTGTCGTCAAAAGGAGGAGAGTGGGCATTGACATCATGTCTTTTCTTCATCACCCTCTCCTTGGCCCTTTGCACTCGAGCACGCTCTACCTCTTCACCATAGTGAAAATAACAATCATCCGAACCTGAAGACATCGTGCCTGACAAGGAGATTCAAGAATTAGATAAGAATCGATTTGAGACTAGTGCCAATTGGGATTTAGAAGTTCAAAATTTCATTTACCGAACTTGTCCGCACTAAACACTGGACTAGTCCGGTCTGGCATAAGAACCCTAAATTCCTATTTTCAACAGATCTAGCTCGAATCGATTCACAAGGACTAGGAAATAGTAGGAGTACATCCAGAGGAGTAATGTATGCCCTAGGAATCGAGTGATACAAGCTAGAATCAAGAAACGTTGAGAGCCAGGGTTTTAGGGGGATTTTACCGAAAAGTGAAGATTTGTGTTGAAGGAGCGGACTTGGGGCCGGATTAGTCCGGAGTGGACAAGCTCCACGCCAGGGAGGAGATTTCCCTTAGAGAAATCCGCGATTTTGGTGGCTAGATGTGAAAATCTCCTTTGGAGCTCACGGAAGAGGAGAGAGAAAGCAATGGAGGTTGTGAAAGGTGGAAGATGAGCCCCTGGCGGCGGACTAGGGTTAACCCCGATAGATCCAAACTAGTCCGGTTGACACCGGACAAGTCTGGTGTGTCGGAATAGGGCCAGACTAGTCTATGACAACGGACTAGTCCTGTGCTAACGCCAGAGAAGTCCGGTGTCAGCAGGACATAATCGAATTGAAACAACTAGATTTTGGTGGTTTGATCTAATAGTGATCTAAGGGACACCATTTCACAAATAATCTTGATGAACATGACCGGTAAGCAATCAACAACCATACAATGGCCATAATTCACCATGATTTACTCGTTTAAATAGTTTCCTAGAGAAAATCGAGATAAGGGGGGAATTTTGGCAAAAATTAGTAAACATTGAAATCACAATCGGATATGCAGTGTTTCAAGCCACATTTCGAGAGTCAAGTATATTTAGCTCATTTTTTAGCTCACAAAACTTTTTCTCATCTAATGGCTTGGTGAAAATATCTGCAAGTTGTTTTTCAGTCCTAACATGTGAAATTACAATATCACCTTTTAATGAATGATCTCTTACAAAATAGTGACGAATACATATGTGCTTAATTCTCGAGTACTCTACTGGGTTGTGTGCAATTTTTATAGAACTCTCATTATCGCATAGGAGTGGAATATGGTTCAGATTGTAACCATAGTCCCTTAGAGTTTGTCACATCCAAAGCAGTTGTGCGCAACAACTACCGGTTGCAACATACTCCGCTTCTGCTGTGAAAAGAGCAATGGAGTTTTTCTTTTTAGATGACCATGAAACTAGGGATCTGCCAAGAAATTGACAGGCCCCCGATGTGCTCTTTCTATCGACTTTGCATCCTGCATAGTCGGCATCGGAATAACTTGTCAAGTTAAATTTTGATCCTTTGGGATACCAAAGGACCAAGTTGTGTGTGTGTACAAGGTATCTTAGGATTCTTTTTACAGCTATTAAATGGTACTCTTTAGGTGCGGCTTGAGACCTTGCACACATGCATACACTAAGCATAATACCTGGCCTAGATGCACATAAATAGAGTAATGAGCCAATCATAGACCGATATAACTTTTGATCCACATTTGGACCATATACATTGAGGTCAAGATTTCCATTAGTCTCCATGGGTGTCTTGATGGGATTGGCCTTGTCCATAATGAACTTCTTGAGGATGTTCTGCGTGTACTTGGTTTGACTTATAAAAGTGCTCTCTCTTAGTTGCTTCACTTGGAATCCCAAGAAGAACTTCAATTCGCCTATCATCGACGTCTCGAACCTGTCTGTCATAATGTTGCTAAACTCTTCACAAAATGACTTATTAGTAGAACCAAAGATAATATCATCAACACATATTTGACATATAAATAGATGATTATCAAAGTGTTTTGTGAACAGAGTATAATCAACTTTTCCATTTAAAACCATTTTGAGTTAGAAAATCTCTAAGGTACTCATACCAAGCTCGAGGAGCTTGTTTGATGCCATAGAGAGCCTTACGCAGTTTATAGACATGGTTGGGTACTCTTGATCTTCAAGTCCTGGTGGCTGCTCCACGTACACTTCCTCCTTAATTGGACCACTGAGGAAGGCACTTTTGACGTCCATTTAATACAACTTGAAATTATGGTGAGTAGCATATGCTAATGAAATACGAATGGACTCAGGTCCAGCTATGGGAGCGAAAGTTTCGTCGAAGTCCAAACCTTCGACTTGTGAGTAACCTTTAGCCACAAGTCTCTCCTTATTTCTCGTTACCACTACATGTTCATCTTGTTTGTTTCGAAAGACCCATTTGGTTCCAACAATGTTTGCCTTTGGTCTTTCCACCAATTCCCACACTTTATTTCTCTTGAAGTTGTTCAACTCCTCTTGCATTGCAATCACCCAGTCTGGATCCTTTAATGCTTCTTCTACCCTGTATGGTTCTAGAAAAGAAACAAAAGAGTAATATTCACAAAAATTTGCTATGCGAGATCTAGTAGTTACTCGCTTAGCAATATCTCCAATGATGTTGTTGACGGGATGATCTCTTTGCACACTCTAATGTATTCTTGGGTGAGGGATTTGTGAAGTTGCTTGCTCTTCATTGTCTTCATGTTCATTGTCTCCTCGTAAATGATAGATTTCGTGGTTATATGGATCTTATTGATCTTCCTGATTTTGATCTTGTGCATGGGCTCCCCCTTGATCATTGCTTCCTTGTTGAGGTTCATCTTGTGCACTTGAGTCTTGTGGTTGCTCTTGAGATAGAATATCCACATGTGCCATTTTCCTCAATGCTTCACATCGGGCTTCTTCTTGATCTAGCACACACTTATCAACTTGCTCCACTTGGGAGCCGTTAGTCTCATCGAACACTACATCACGTGCTACTTCAACAAGGTCATAAAATTTGTTGAAGACACGATAGGCGCAGGCATTCGAATCATAACCGAGCAAGAACCCTTCATCAAATTTCAAAGCAAACTTCGAAGTCCTCAGTTTCTTGTTTAGACTAAAACACTTACGACCAAATACATTAAATTATGAAACATTTGGCTTGTTATCAGTAAGAAGCTCATATGGATTTTTCTTCAAGATTCGATGAAGATACAACCGATTTGTGGCATGACAAGCGGTGTTCACCACTTCAGCCCAAAATCGATCCAATGTCTTGTATTCATCCAACATTGTCCTCGCCATTTTAATTAGCATTCTGTTTTTCCTTTTGGCCACCCCGTTTTGTTGAGGGGAGTAGGGTGCCGAAAACTCGTGCTTTATTCCTTCTTCAATAAGGTACTCCTCAACTTGTGTATTTTTGAATTCTGTCCCATTGTCACTTCTAATATTCTTCACGGTTGATGAGAAATTGTTTTGAGCTCTTTTTAGGAATTTCTTTAGGATTCCCTGAGTTTATGATTTATCATACAAGAAAAATACCCAAGTGAATCTTCAAAAATCATCAACAATAACTAAACCATATTTGTTACCCCCGATGCTTATGTAAGCAATTGGACCGAAAACGTCCATGTGAAGAAGTTCCAGCGGTCTTGCAGTAGTCATCACGTTCTTGGCGGGGTGTGGTGCTCCAACTTGTTTTCTTGCGTGGCAAGCGTTGCACGGCCTGTATTTCTCAAAAACAACATTCTTTAAACCTCCGATGTGACCACCTTTTAGAAGTTTCTATGGATTTCTCTTCCCAACATGGGCTAGCCGTCTATGCCACAGCCATCCAAAGTTTGTTTTAGCAACCAAACAAGTGTTGAGTTCGTCTTTATCTTTGTTGAAATCAACAAGATAAAGCTTTTGTTTCAACATCCCCTTGAATGCGATCGAGCCATCGCTTCTTCTAAAAACTGTCACACCCTCAGTAGTGAATAAACTATTATAATCTTTGTTGCATAGCTGAGATATTGACGGAAGGTTATAATCTAAAGAATCTACATGTAAAACATTCGAGATATTATGTTGAGAAGATATTTCAATTTTACTGCTACCTACAACCTTTCATGGCTGTTGTCTCTAATGTATATCCCTTCACTTGGATCAGCGTTGCACTCATACACAATGAACATGTTACTCTCTCCGGTCGTGCAATTTGTGCATCCGCTGTCTAGCACCCATTTTGATCCACTAGAGGAGTAGGCCTGCAAAACAAGATTATTCCTTGGTTTTAGGTACCCAAGCTTGCTTGGGTCCTCTTAGGTTAGTCACGAGAGTCTTGTGGGTGGGCACCCACACATAAGTTTTCAAATTCTCTTGACGTGGCCTTGCATATTTAGCAAATACATTTCCAAATAATATTTGCAAGTCAGATTCATGTGATTTTTCCTTATCAAAGGTAATTTTCTTCTTAGCGTGATCATTTGTTGACATGTGCTTGTTCTTGTCAAACCCAAGACCATCTTTGACATTAGGAGGTCTAGTGACCATATATGCACTACGTGCATATTGGATCTTCTCCTTGTCAATGATGCTACTTTGGGAATGATGCTTTGCATGAGAAGTAGAAGGATCAGATTTGACAACATTTTTCTTAATAGAACATGTGCAGGTTGCAATTGTTGTCAAACTTAGACCTTTGGAAGGTGAGCTTTTGAAGGAGGAGGAGTCACTTTGCTTGAGTGACTCAACTTGCACTTCAAGAATATTGTTCTTGCCTTCCTTAGCCATAAGGCATGAGTGATTGTGAGTCTCCCGTCCACTCATGTTTGAGAAGAGTGTAGACCTCTTCGTGGGTTTCTTGATGGCAATGGTTGCAATCTCCTCTTCTTCGCTAGAGGAGGACTCTTCGTTTGAGTCCCACTCCTTCCCGATGTGTGCTTGATGATCTTGTCGCCTTTTTCTGAAGATCTTCTTCTCTTGAGGCTTCATTTCCTTCTTCCTCTTGTTCTCTTGATTGGTGCAGTCAACCATGAAGTGACCGTACTCGCCACAGTTATAGCAAGTGCGTTGAGCCTTGGACTTTCCTTTCTCTTTGCTCTTCCCTTCATTTGAGTTGTTGCCATGTCTTCTTTTTGTCATGCGCTTGAATTTCTTAATGAAGAGTACCATCTCTTCATCATCTAGGTCAGTGCTCGCATCACTTGTATCTTCCTCATCTTGAGCTTTTCCTTTCGTTTAGGCTTGCATGTTGCTTTGAGAGCAACTTCCTTCTTTTTGGAGGAAGTGAGCTCAACTAGATCTTTGACATATTGGGCTTCCTTCTCCATCTGGTTTATGATCTTGCCCAATTGCTCATCCGGGGTCACTTTGTGGAACCCGGGGCTTTTCTAGTCATTGAGCATAATGTGACGTTTCTTGGCATAAAGGCTCTAATCATCCTTTTAACCACCTCATGGTTAGTCCACTTCTCGCTTCCATAGGTGCAGATCTTATTGATGAGTGCCTTCAACCGTTCGTACATGTCTTGAGGTGATTTGTTTTCCTGAATATCAAATCTCCCACACTATCCTTCAAGCATCTAAATTTTGGCTTCTCGGACTGACTTATTTCCCTCATGAGCTGTTTTATGTGTATCCCAGATTTCTTTTGCGCTTTCCAATCCATCAATCTTGGTGAACTTCTCTTTGCTCAGTGATGAGCTGATGACAACAACAACTTGTGCGTTGCGGTGGATTTCATGTTCTTGTTCTAGAGTGAGCTCTTCATCCATATCCACGATATCTACACCTGTTCACACAATATGCCAAAGACTAGGATTCAAAGAGATTAGATGCATCTTCATATTGTATTTCCACCTGGTGTAGTCGTTTCCGCCAAATTGCGGAGGCTGTCCCATGGGAATAGAAATATAGTGATTATTTGATTTAAGACGATTCTATTTGTAAGGATATCGGGAGTAGTCGTGATGACCACTCCCCGTCGTCTTCTCTTCTTCTTTTCCCTTTTGTGCCAGTGGTTTCTTCCTCAGAAGTGCATTCAGTTGACGTACTTCTTCATCATCATGAGGATTTTCACATAGTACATTGAAGGCTTTAGTTTCTTGCTCTTCCTTGGTGTTGGGCACCTTTAGGATCTCGTGGTTCTTCTTAGAGGCCATTGATCTCTCCGAGCGGCGAGTCTCGTTGATGGAGAATCTTGCTCTGATACCAATTGAATGTGGCCTAGAGGGTGTGAATAGGCCTTGAAAATTTCCTGCACACTTAATCAACCGATCAAAAACTTGATTGACAAGACTTGTCTGTTCGTGTGTGCGGACTAGTCTGGTGTGCTTGGTGTATGCCGATTTGACTAAGTATCGATACATGATTTAAATTCTTTTAAGCAGCAGAAATGTGAACAACAGATGAGATTACTTGAATTTACAATTGATGTCATGAAGTTTCACGTGAAAAACTATTTGCAATTAAAGTTATGATATTGATCAACTATGTGCCCTAATCAAGATGCAAAAGTAAAGAAGCACGCGAGACACCAATTTTTGCCAAGGTTCGATCTCACCAAAGAGATCTACTCCTCATTAAAGAAGCCCACACAAAGCCGGGTATCTTCAAACCCTTTCCCTCATCAAGTAACCACACAAGGCCAGCTTGATTCCACTATTACAGGCAGTCACCGAGTTTATGGGGCAACCTCACATGTTGAGGGCTCCCACAAGAATTACAATGAGAAAATGATCAAATACACTCAAAAATATTACAATAGAGAGCACGAGTGTAAAGAGATCAAACCCCAAAAGCTCAACGACGTGTAGACAACGATCTCCCAATCCCAAATCTAAGTGTTCAATTGATTTTCACCTTTTTTAGCTTTATATGCGTGGGGAGATGTGTTTTTGGGCTCTTGGGATAGGAGGCGCGCTAGGGCTTTTGAGTTTGACAGTAGGAATTGAAAGTTATGATTGTGGGGCCGTGGATCTCCTATTTATAGGGTTTCCAAAAAATTATCGTTAGAAATCCCGAAGACCTGACTAGTACGTACTGGGTACCGGACTTGTCCGGTGTGCTGTGTAAAAGTCAGTGTGGAATGCAGCACACTATAAACCCTAATTGTGTGAGGTATACCAGACTAGTCTGGTTGGTGTCCGGACTTGCCCGGTGCCATGTGTAATTGAACTCCAGAGAGTTGAACGGACCAGTCCGATCCAACAACGCACTTGTCCGGTGCTATGTGTTATTGACCATCAAAGAGTTCAACGAACTAGTCCTGTCCTGTGGACGGGCATGCCCAGAGAGCACTGAAAAGGATTTACTGAGACATTAACGGACTACTCTGGTCCATGATCGGACTAGTCCAATGCACTGTGTTATTAGATTCCAAAAAGGTTAGCGTACTAGTCCTGTCCGTGATCGTACTAGTCCGATGCACAGTGTACTTGGACAATAGAGAGTTTAACAGACTAGTCCGGTGCTCAGTGAATTTTTGGTGTTATTGAGCCCTTACCCCTATGCAAAGACTTGAGCTCCTGGGATGTGTCTCTCACACACATCCTATAAATTTAAATCTACTTCACGCTTCAGTTGTCAGTTGGACTTTGCTCCTTTGTACACCACTTCATTTTTCACCTTTTTGACTGCACCAAACTAACTCATTTTGCTTAAACTGTAGTCATCTCAACAAATTCATTAGGATCTCATTTTTTTGTCATCAATTTTCCAAAACACACAAGGGATTGCCTAGATGCACTTTCAATTATTCCTAAGGGTATCATATTTATCCCAAAGAAGGACAATGAAGTAAAGTAAACACTATTCTTATGATCAAGACATGGGGTACTAAGTAATTTATCCGAACAGGAGTAAGATTGTAATAGGGG
Source organism: Tuctoria greenei (assembly GCA_036927565.1). NCBI lineage: Eukaryota > Viridiplantae > Streptophyta > Magnoliopsida > Poales > Poaceae > Tuctoria > Tuctoria greenei. The sequence goes on from JAYESD010000010.1 coordinate 58,217,143, forward strand.
TAGTGTGACACGTACCTAAGCAATCTACTCTAAGGCTAAAGATGTCCTAGTGAAGTTCAAGTTAGAGATGAAGCTATTCTTGCTGTGCTCTAATTAATCATATACATAGCCTTTTAGTGTACACATGAGTATGCTAACAATGAATACTAGGGCTTAGTGGTCCAACATATCGGACACTGGTTCACCCCTGATAATATCAGGACAATTCCCGCCTTGATCTTGTGGCATAGCCGAATGTGGGGGGTTACTAAGGATGGACAAGGTTGTCACCACCTCCAGCCTACCCCTACAACTCGCGGGTCTACAAGACATCCAACACTACTTAACTATCTAAGCACCATGCTTACATGTTAAGTAAATACTATAAGAGCCTAGGTACAAGCACCATTCTAAGGCCAGACTTACCTAAACATCATTGAACCAATGTTGGATCCAAGCACTAACATATTCACATTGACATAATCATGTTATTACCTAATTAGACTATAGTGGTAGTGTATGATGTTTATAATAACAATATATAAGCATTATTACTAGACCATAATAACATCTACACCTAGCACATGCATGGACTCCACAATCAAAAAAGAAACATTTTGTCCAAGTATATGAATAAATAAAGACTAATAATATTATTATTATAAAGCATAAAGTCACAATAAAAAAGGATACATGAGCCATACCTTTCGCAATTTAGACCTGGGACTAGAGACACCTCTCTACAGCTTAAGCTCCACTATGTAACTAGGAAAACTAGTGTGTGCAAGAGAGAATGCTTGAGTGGTGTGTGTTGAACTGAAGGGTGAGGGGTTCTATTTATACTAAAGTTGAGGTCGGTTCCCACCATCTTTTGCACGCAAATCAGTCACCGTTCTTATCACCAAGCCACAAGAGAGTGTCATGTTGAAGTTGACTGAGAAATGTGCATTTACCAGGTCAGCCGACCATTTGGTTCGGCCGTCCTGGGACGTGGTCCTCTGGATGGGTTTTTGTCAAGGTGTCTTCCAGGTGGGTCCTGATGCCTGATATTGGTAATGCACTGTTGGATCTTCTCAGACATATCTATAAGTGGGCCATTAAATCCATGTGATGCCACGTGTGGATGTCTGATTGGATGGGAAGTTACACTTTAGGATTCCTCCATCACTTTCACTTCATTTCTGCATAGGATACCTGCACGCACCATTTTCTCCAAGTACAAGTGGAACTAGGTTATTTCTAAAATCAATGCGTGTAAGAAATGTCTACCACATCACATAATTGAGACACAATGACAATCAAAATTGGTACTTAACGACCGTCAACAGGGAGCTTCACAAAGCTCAAGCCATGGGAGAGACTCAAGCTCACAGCTCTCCCCGAACCACCACCAAGTCCACGGTGGGGAGGTGCGCAAGACGACGTCCGATGGAAAAATTAGATGCTCCACTCTGCCTTTTCAATGACCTCAACTTGCAGCACGATGTTGATCGATAATTCTACAACCTCCTCCGAGATCGTGAGTTCGCTCACACGAAGGCCTGCGATCCGACGCTACACTCCAAAAATGTTATGGATTCCAAATTCTTTACCACTTGGCATGCATTAGGATGGGATAATTTTGCTCAAATTGATGAGGAAGGTTCACGCCTCCTCACTATTCAATACCAATGCACTGAAAATTTGATTTGAAGGTACTTTTTTATTTTTCGAAAAAGAATATTTTATCCTATTGAAAGAATTAAGTAAAATTGTTGTCTTCCATTGACGTTATTCAATAGATTTAGAAACCTTGCCTAAAATTAATAAACAAGGTTTTTGGCAAGAATTGACTAGTGAGATAGCATGTTGGGGTCTTAGGAATAGCCACTTGCAAAATCCCACTTAGGATGCTTTTTGCCATGGTTAGAAAATTAAAATTGCTCGTATCAAGGCTATGATGTCACACTGGTTAGAAAACACTAAAATGACGGATCCAGTTGAATATACATCATTAATTACCCGCATTTCTATGAAAGTAGGTGCTTTAGAAAATGCTTCAATTGAATATATTTTAACAAACTGCTACTTAATAGATGAGGACTATATTGTGCAAGGAAACACTCTTAAACATGATCTAGATGGATCCTTGGTGTTTTTCTATCCTAGCAATGTAAATGACATTCCGTTACCTAACCCGGATCTTCATTTGTACAAATGTCGGCAACTAACCATTGCGCTTCAACCTATCGAAGAGGCCCGTAGGAGTAATAATGTTTATGGCAGGGTCACAAAAAGACATTCAGGAAAAGTAGCGATGGAGATGCTTACACAATCTACTCTCTCCTATGGGGACCAAGGGGAAGTCGATAATAAGGGTGATGCACCCGGCTGGACCCAACCTCAAACGTATGAGGCCAGAGGATCGTCATGGCATGAGTGGACTACCACCAGAAAGGGATGGGACCCTTATGGTTCCAACTCAAGCTCTAGTAGATGGCATCCTGCATCGATGAGTACACATCGTTCCTTCTCGGTCTGAGGTTCTCATGACCTTGGCCATGGAATGATGGAACTAACTCATTGGATGGGAGACCTTGAAGTGAGGACAGGCGACATCCTCAACTGCCTTCAAGACCACATCCATGGTAAGACCACATCCAGGGTACCCACGACTAGCAGCAACAAATCTACGCACAGTTCATTAACGTCAACTCCATGCTGCCACAACAAAAAACCAACCTCATGGCCTATTTCCGTCATCAAGGGTTCAACCCTTATCATGGAGATTGATGAAGAACAAGCTTGGGGGAGGACCCCGACTTGAGGTAACTTGTATCACACCCCATTTGCATTCCATTTTTTTATTTTTTCTTCCCACATCACTTGCATCTAAAAAAATTATGTAGTATAGGTTAGGTTAATAAAATAAAAGATGTTCGGCAATAATATTTTTACTTTGCATAAGTTGAAATGATGAATAGTTGCTCAGTTTTATTTTTCCTTAGTCCCTTGTATAGAACTTAGTATTCTCCAAATATTGTGTTTATTGGCATAGAATATTCTTGCCTTAAAATTTGGAATTTGTGGGTAGCAAAAGCTTAATCCAATTCTATATCATTGTGGGATATGATATAGTGATAAGACCGGCTAAAATCATAGTTAAAAAGTGAAACTTGATTTTCTAGAGAAATTCTAAAATGGAAGTTCCTCATTTGATAGAAATTTCTACCAAATCCATAAGATGATTCAAATTCGATAAACCACATGTATATGCTATTTGCCTTTGCACTGAGCATAGTCAAACTAGTATAGACCTATGTGAGAATCTTTTCATGCTTTAAGATGAAAATTTCACAGGCACATGCTAAACTTCTACACTGGGAGTTAGCAAAATCCCATCATACCACCATGAAAATATACTCCATGTTTTTCATGCATAATACTCTCTTCAAAATATTTGAAAAGGAGGAGTAGAATATATGGCTACAAGAAAAGAAAAAGAAAATGCATGCTCATGTACAAGAGCATGAGAAAAAAAATAGAAAATAAGTAGACATGTTTCATCCTCATAAAAAAAGTGTCCATATAAAGGAGTTGTATTCATATTTCTACTGCACAAATATTCCACCACATTTGCACAAATTGTGATCAAAATTATGATTTGTGTTCTCTAAGGCATACTCTTTTGACTTATCAATATATGTGTTGCAAGTATGCCTACTTTTGATCCCTACCAAGCTCCACACATAAGACTTATTTATGTCTATGACAAGAAAAGCATTGCCTTGGTGAGGATATAAATACCACTTACCACATATGAGTGACTGAAAGCATCACTTGAGGAACCTGAACTTAACTCCATTTGGAACTCTCCGAAATTAAAGTGGGATTTAAACATTAAGCAATGCATGCTTACTTTGCTCTTCTATCCTTCAACCGCCCAAGAAAAGGATGAGGCATAAGCCCCATAATGACTAAGAAAAAAGGATGAGGTACCATAGCGAATTTATTCAACGCAAGGTAGAATATTTTGTTGTGCACTTGGTACTCTTGAAAGATAGGCCATTGTAGCAACTCCTGATCAACAACCTAAGTCTTCATATTTGCTTTAAGACGAGCAAAGGGTAAGCTTTGGGAAGTTTGTTGACTGTCGTTATGTACCAATTTTGACCGTCAGTATAACTCAATTACGTCAAGAAATAAATATTTCTTACACACATTGTAAAGGCCCTAAATTCCAAAGTGCAGTGTTCAGTTTTGAGAAATAGAATTTGTAAAGGCATAATTTATTTCTACCTTGCGTTATACTGACGGTCTTTGCACTGAGCATAGTCAAACTAATGTAGAATTCAGTACATGAATCACATTTAGTGAGAAGAAGTTTAATTAAGAACATAGGACTCATATGGAGTATGGAGGATTAAATTCAAAAATGGGAGCTTCAAAACAATTCAAAGTATTCAGTTCTAATTATCAAAACTTCAAATTCTCATTCTTTACATGCTCCTCATGATTCAAATATTACTCCTGTCAAGTGTGAGCATTTTGAACCATTTCTGCCAATTATTGAATCAAGCCAAATGAGGGAATTCAAATTCCATTGTTCACTTTATAAAATGCCAAATCTGATTTCATATTTGAACTCATCACACCTGAGTTGACCTAGATACCAAATTTCAGATTTTTTTCTGATGATGTTCATATTTCCATTAAATTTTAAATGAGAGGGGAGGGTTGTATGTGCAGTGGACCCACTTGCCAGTGAACCAGTTTTGCTCTTTTTCTCTGCCTCTACTCTGAGTGACACCGCATGGCATGCAAACGCCAGCAGCATCCTGCATGCTTGCTTACCTGCTCAATTCCAGCTGCAGACTTCACAACAAAGCTTCCTCTTCATCCTCATCTAAGCACCAGAGTGGATTATTTCGTCTCTGTTTTGTTCTCCCGCACAGGAACATGTTCTTCACCATGTTTCCTCCACTCCAACCGAAATCCAGCCAGGGTACTCGGTTTTGATCACCTTTCTTCATCTCTACTTCCTCACAAACGTATTTCACACCTGTACGATCAATTCCTTGTGCAGTTTGAGCCTTCCCAACGAAGGACAAGACGACTTGCCGGCCACCGTGTTCTGTTCTTCAGTGGCTGCCCTCTGGTCATTTGATGCCCCGGCGATACAAGAATTTTTCTCACCTCGGTCCTTGAAGGAAAAAGGTATGCATATATCCACAGTGGCTGCTGGTAAAATTTGATCCCTTTCCATGGAGCGTAGCACCCGTATTTCCATTTTTTCTGACAAGTTCATGGTATGAGCATACCTAGGTCTCTCCTTTAATTCGTTTTCTAGGTGTGACAATCATCTGAGCTAGTTAGATAATACTTTACAAACCTTTAGGCGCACACCCTCAAACAAACCCCATCGAAAACCATCGATTGGACACCTCGAAATATGGAATTTTCTATCCGGTCGGAGCCCTCCCACCTGGCCGTGAAAATCTTGTTTCCATGGGTTTTCACCACACTTAGCACCCTCATACAGGCTCCATAGATTTTCAGGATGAATTTGGAAGTTTTCCCGTGCGAAATGATGCACCGTAGGGGCCGGCCGACTTGGCCGGAACCCTAGCCGGCGCTGCCGCCGCCGTGCACAATTTTCCGGCCATCTATCACCGATGTGGACCGCATCAGTGGTTTCTCCATCCAAATCTGGCTGGGGGCGGCGAGTTATGTGGGCTGTCGTGCCCTGAAGCCGGCGGCAGTGAAGGGCTGCCATCGGGTGCCACTGAGCGCCGCTCCTAGCACCGCCAGTCACGAGGAGGAAGACAACCCGGGTGGGCCCGTGCTGTCAGCGAGTGTGGGCGAGGCCCCAGATCTGCTGTGGTGTTGGGATCCGGTGTGGACACAGCTGAGAAGTCTATAGCCCTGTGTGGCTGCAATGCTATTGGAGGATTTTGAAACCCGTGGGCCCCCTTGATTATTCACACTTTTCCATTTCAGTTTTAATTCCAGAATTCCATCAAACTTTGAAACTCATTATCTCCTAGGATTCTTGTCCAAAAATTCCCAAATAAATTTTGTTAGAACCTGGAACATCTCTAGTTTCAAGTGGGGCACATGGATATGTATGAAAATCCTTAATGTGTCTTCAATAATTTCATGAAGCAAAATGCTACAGGAATTAATTATTGGTGCTCCATTCATTCAAAACTTCTCAAACCTGGCCATTTCATTCTAAATAATACCCTTGAGTTAGAGTAAAATTCTCAGGTCCATTTGAGTTGATTTGTATAGCCAAATTATGTTTCCAGTCTGTAGGTATCTGAAAATTCCAAAATGTCCAGAAACTTTTCAGCAAAATGTCCAAACTTGTTAATTAAATATCTCACAGTAGAATGCATAGAAAATTCTGAAACCAATTTTGTTGGATCACCCTTGACCTCCTATAAACAGAAAACAAAGTCTTGGCCATGTCAAAGCTACAGATTTTTCCTCAAAATTCAGTGAATGTTTAGGTTCAATGAATTAGGTTCATTGAGACTTCCAAGAATAGATCCCAATTTTGTCCAGAACCTCACTCATAGTACCTAGTATCCTCTGTAAACTTTCTGAAACCACTGGGCTTAATTTCATATACTTAACTGTCTTTCCTTTGAGCTATATCATAATATCAGTATTGATTCACTTGTATTATTCTTTGCATATCGATTAGTTGCCGAGCTCGAGAGGACCCCGGGGCCAGTTGAAGTCATCCCTCTGGAGATTAACTTTGATACTGTCGAATTGTGGACTAGGAAACTTCCCCCATTACAACTAAGAAGTAGTCCGCAGTGGTCCGTATTCGGTTGGGGCCCGAGTCAAGACTAGGAACAAGAGGTGAACACCGAGAGTTTTACGTGGTTAGGGCCGCCTGAGCGTGATACCCTACTCCTTGGGGGGTTTGTGAATTGTATGAGTGTATGTGAGCCTGAGCTTGGGTTTTATGAGATTGCTTGTCCTTCAACCGTGCAGCGCAACCCTTTTATATGCTAAGGACTCGCTGTTACAGTTTGTGCCTGAGCCGACAGGTGGCCCCGGCTGTCATCACTGCCCTATACACATTCTATGGTGTTAAGGGTAGTTTATAGCATGATAACGTGTCTTAATAGCATCATTGCCGGTCTTGATAGCCTTCTGATTGTGCATCATTAATATAGCATTAATGACACGTTAACCAGGTCTTGTAACAGCCAATTTATGACCCTTGAATATCCGAGCCGTTGGAGATCCCGTGAGGACCGGGTCCGCACATTCCAGAAATCCCAGAGGGTGGTGTCGTGCGATGCGGCACCCAACAGCACACATGAAAATAATACGATAAAATACAAAGTTTTATTTATTGAAATAGCAGAAGACTTTTACAATACATAATGTACAGCAAAACTAATACTCATAGCTAAACTCTCAGCCTAACTATGCAAAAGTGCAACCGTCCAGCCCGGGGATGCTACACACTAGCAACACACAACAGATCTCGACAACGTACACCAATGGGGGTATCGCCTCATCTTTGGGCCCTTCCTCATATGTCTCACTTGCAAACAACTTAATATAGCAACCATGAGCACGAAGGCTCAGCAAGACTATGCCGTCCCACCTAAGCGTGAAACTCTATGTGCAGGGATACTTAGCATAGGAACAGATATTGCAGTAAATGACTCGCCTACATGTTGATCCTTAATTTTTCAGGTTATAACAGCAGCTTAAGGGTTCAGTAAAATGAGCTTTAGTGAGCATATTCTATAGAAATCATAGTTGCAAAGCAATTATAATTCAATACATCATTTTCTACTAGTTTCTTCAATATTTACAACATCACAGTGCAGTGAACAAGCGTTACTCAAATAACCGCGAGGGACGGCCTTTGCAATAAGTAGACACCCGGATAACACGTCACATACACCCATTTCGGAAGTGGAGTGAATCACACTTCAATACTATGTATGCAGCAACCATTCAAAGCAAATCCAAATGCCGAACCGGTCCTTCCGTAATGGGCAGGAGGTCCCCGCGCGGAGCATCTCTATGCCCGTCGGCAGATTTACACCTTGCTACCCTCAGCCCACTCCTATAAAACAGTAGGGTAAGCCTTGACACCCAGGTTAACCAATTACATCAATTTCCTGGTTTCCATATAGCGAGTATGCATCCGGTACAGTATAAACTTTTCTAGCAGGGCCGCACACAGATCGATCCTCAACCGACACAAGCAGGGATACGCACGTGAGACCACATCTCATTGCATCCTATCCACTGCTCAGTCTCAAATTCATATTCATAAACTATTCTTTGATCAAATCTTTCCCGTGTGATAAAATCCTATCTCGCGGGTAGATTCCAACTACTCGACATCTACCGGATTCCTCAAAACATAAGAATGACATTTTCTACTCGTCGGGCTGGAGACCTACCCTAGACTCCATGGGATTTGTGGGTCATGCAAGTGGAGTAACGAGCACATTAGCCCTAATGGACAAAACTCATCCTAGACATAAGTGATACAAATAGAAACTTCAAAATAGAACTTAAATGCAAACCGGGGCTTGCCTGGCTATGAATAAAAGTCAACGTTAGCTCCTGGGTGTATGCTCTCCAAGGGCTCCAGCTCCTCCTCGATCTCGGTCATTAAATGATATGCAATATATATATTACATGAGTGATATTGAAACATTGTAAAAGACTTTCTAAATACTGATCAGGTATGTAAATAATTTTAATTGGCCTTGGGATTTTTACAGTGGATGCTAGGTCCTATGTGGAAGATCTGGACCAAAAATTGGAGATGTCCAAGCAAGCTTGTTGTCTTTAAAATTCCATCAAATAAAAGCCTTCTCTGAAATTTTGTTATAATTCGGGAGCTTTGTCATGGCTAACAGTGGATGATCATGGTATAGGAGGTCTCACTGGTTCTAGGAAAATTTGTTTCATAATTTTCTGAGCTTCTTACAGGGAAAAATTGATTTAAAAGTTTGGGGAAAATTCTGGAAATGTCTATGTACATTTTTCATTTTTTCATAGGACATAGAGAATTAGATCACCACTTCACCTAGTAATTTAAGTCCAACTATCCTTAAATTATTACTGAATATCAAGGGTATTTTTAAGAGTGTTCTGACCAAAATTGGTAATTTTCCAATTAACAGAACATGGGTAATTAATTACCCTAGCATTTAGTTCAAAGGAATTAATTATGAAAATTTTGGGTCTTTCATGTCCAATAAATTGCACCACTGCAAAATTGGAATCAATAAGAGTCTACCAGAATTTATTTGGAATTTTTTGAGCAACTATGCTAGGAGAAATTGAATTTAGAAGTTTGTTCTAAATTCTGGATTTATTTTCCAAAGGAATGATTTGAATAATCCAACCCGGCCCCACTTCATTTAAACTGGCCAATCAGAGCTGGGCTGCACGAAGGGCCACGGGGTTAACCCGCATAGCCACAATAGATCCCACGACCACAGCAGATCCAAGGGGGCAAAATGTCACTGACATGCATGACCCACGTGTCATCTTCAACCTCCCGGCCATCTTCCCTGCTGAGATTCTTCGCCCAACCGTTTTGAGGGTCGAGGAACACGATGGTGCTGTCCATTTAGCCCGGCGATGGCCGTACGGCGGCATGCGATGGTAGCGGCTGAGGCTAGGGTTCCGGCGAAGTCGGAACTTCTGTCCCGTAGCCTAAACAGCACGGAAAATGGTTGGGAAGCTTCTGGGAGTCATGGAGAAGATGAAAATTGAGAGAACAATGGATGGAACAGTCGTCCATGTCGAATTCGAAAGTGAATCGAAGCTTTTTCTATGGCGGTAGGGAAAACATGAATAACTCGGCCGTCACTCGATAGTTCCAATTGATTCTTGGTAGAGATGTGCATCGGGAGGTATAAAATATAATCCTTAATTGGATTGAAGAATCGTTGCGAAACAGAATTAAATCGATGACCTAGGGACCTCGATATGAACTAGAGGTATGGTTACTCCACAAGACTTTGTAGAAGTACAATGTCCCATTCCTTGTGGTGCGAGTCTTTTCATCAATAATCCGGAACGGGTACTCAGAATAAGTGAGATCCGGTTGGAGAGATTCATGGTCTTCGGTGCAGATTTCAGCTGGGGATTAAGACACTTCTTGTAGGATCGAAGAGCACGTGAAAAGCTACCAGAGGGGGGGTCAATGGTAGATTTAAAAATCTTACGTAGCGGAAACAATTAAATCCCAACCCCTTCGGCAGAAAAACGATCTGTTAGAGAAATCGTGTGTGAAACTAATCTAACCGTGTTTAACTGTGAAAAAAAATGATATATATCAGAGAGAATCAAGTCATGAAGAAAACACAAGAAGAATCACTCAAATTCGTCAAGAGAAACTAAGGTTATGATTGAAAGATCGAACAAAGGTCAATCTGTCCTACCCGAGAAAAACAGTTCTGGAACACTACAAAGAAACTCGTGTAGATCAGAAACCACAAATCCAATGACCGTGAAATTTTGAAATATGATATATAATCAAGTTGTGAAGACAACACAAAAAGAATCACGTCAATTGGATTTGTCAAACTCGATTTATGAGAAAACCACCGACAAAAGGTAGTGCTGTCCAGAAACTCGACGAGTAAAACTTGTCTGGAACAAGTCGGACGAACAAAGCACAAAAGTTCGTTTAAAATACGAATTTTATTCAATAGAACACAAGAGGAACAGTCCTCAAAGTCGTGCACCACGAGCTCTGGCCTTCCCTTGCTTATATAACCAGCCCTTAGGCCAACCCAATCTTAACTAGGACTCCAATCCTACTCCGATCACGAATCGGAACTTCCCATAACTGCTTAGGACTCTTCTATATGCAGATAGAAGCAAAGACTTCCAAACACCTTAGGAACATATCCCATATTCCTAAAACAACTCAAATTCGTGATCCACACGAAATCCTATCATAACCAACTCGATACTTTCCATACCGAGACATAACCGACTCCGTCGCAGCCAAAGTCATCAACCGATACGATCCGATCCTTCCAACCAGATCTTCCCATCCATAAACCATCTTCGGAACCATGTTGACACATCATGCACCGCATTCATACGTGCAAACACCTTCCTTCGACGTTCAGTAACCTTCATATGCACTGCCCTTGATTCAATCATCCTGCGCGACCTCCTGATCCGTTCAACCACAATTCCTCCTAAATTTGGTTGTTGGAACCTCATCTCCTCCCTGAGACTAGTCCATTGGATCCTATCACCAACGATGACTTCAACTCAAGCAACACCTGCACATGAACAAACAACCAATCCGTACGAGCCCAAGTCCGTGACTTGACTCAAGTTAGTTCCGAACACAACACCTTACGTGAGCACCTCACATAAGCATGTTGCAAAAACACAGTAAAATGATATTAGCCATATCAACCAAAACGCACCAAAAACTTCGTAAAAGAATACTAAGCAAACTTTCCAAAAATGTAAAGCATGCTCGAAACATTTCACATTAAAAGCCGGAACATTGCGATCAAGCACCGGACAATGCCAAAGCTAACCGGAGCTTGAGCCGGAGCTTACTAAAGCTAGTACAACCTAGCGCCGGAGCTTACCAAAGATAGTCGGACCTAGCGCCGGAGCTAACCAAAACTAGTCAGAACTGGTCAAAGAAAGTCAGACCTATTGTCGGACCTTGCAGAAGCTCGGAGCTAGAGTCGGACCTTGCTAAAAAGATGTTATGACAGCATTCAAAACTTTTATTGTCAAAGCCAATGTATTCCGCACAAATAGGTCTCACAATCTCCCCCTTGATGAATGCATTGGCAACACCACTTAAGATCCGAACATTGGCTTATTAAAATTAAAAGTTTTGAAAACAATTTCCCCCCCTTTATAAAACAGAAATAAAATGAGAAAATGAAATTCTCCCCCCGAGAAGAATCGTGCCAAAAACAATTGTGAATATGTGCAATTTGTAATCAATGTCTCCCCCTTGCATATTTTTTTTAAAAATTCACATATTATCCCCCCCCCTTTGACAATGTATTCAGCAAGGTTCAAAAGAGAAATTTTAATTGTTACGAGCATATTATAACATATAGATATAAAACAAAGCTCATTCAAGTCATACTATCAAGTAACTTACACTATCACAACAATGAGATACATAAAGTAGTGTAAGCCATGCTAGAGATCAAATGTAATTTTCAATTTAAGCAAGTAATGATCTCACAAACTTAACTATTTCAATACCTGAAAGCATGACACTTGTTGCTGCATTTTATTATTTTTCAAAGCAAAAAAATTAAATCATATGATATTTGCAAGAGATTATATGTGCATCTGCCTTATTCTAACCAACCAAGCCAAGCCTATGTCATTTGACAATCAGAAGCTTAAGGACCTGATTTTAGTCATACACAACTTCCTCCAAGTTCATATCCAAGTTCAATGATAAACCATCTCAAAAGAAGAAGCGCGATGCATGCATATTCTCTCGATATTTTCTCAACTTATATTTGTTCACAAAAACTCAACATGTGATTTGATTGCTTGATTAATTCTTTATGATTAAAAGCACTTATGAGCATGCAACAAGTTCAAAAGAGCAAGAAAGTTCGAACGTGACCAGATTTAGTGTGAGTAATTATTCTAATTACTAGACATGGCAAAAACTAGAAAATGTATAACACGAGTAATGTAGTAAGAACTTTCAGCATTTAGAAGGAATCACAAAGTCATCTATGTATGAAATACTATGCTCATATTATTTTAGTTCAGATTCACACATAGACTTCCCAAGTTTCAAAAACTCCCCCTCAATTTAAGCCATGAGGATGCATAACTCCTATTTCACTACGAATGTAACAAAAACGAGTGAAATCCAAAGGTTTTGTAAAAATGTCAGCCAATTGTTGTTGGGTATCCAAATGGTGAAGCACAATGTTTCCTTTTTTAACATTATCACGGAGAAAGTGATACCTAATATCAATGTGCTTAGTTCTAGAATGTTGCACAGGGTTTTTAGCAATGCAAATGGCACTAGTGTTATCACAACACAGTGGAACACTATCTAGATTAACCCCATAGTCCTTAAGTGTTTGAACAATACAAAGAATTTGTGAACAAGTGCTAGCAGCAGCTACATATTCAGATTCGGCGGTGGATTGTGCAACTGAACTTTGTTTTTTGGAGGACCAAGCAACAAGTGAATTACCTAGAAAATGAAAATCACCCGAAGTACTTTTCCTATCAATCCTACAACCCCCAAAATCAGCATCCAAAAAAGCATTCAAGGTAATGATTGAGTAAGAAGGAATAAAAATACTAAATTCTTGAGTTCCATATAAGTACCTGAGAATCCTTTTGACAGCTTGACGTTGTGAAGCACGTGGGGAGGCTTGAAACCGTACACAAAGACATACGCTTAATTGTATGTCCGGTCTTGATGTTGTGAGGTACAAAAGAGATCCGATCATGCTTCTATATTCTTTTTGATCCATGGGTTCACCATCTTCATCAAGTTCAAGTGTTGTTGTTTTTCCCATTGGTGTCCGAAGAGGCTTGCTTTTGTCCATGTTGAAGCACCTTAGGAGGTCTTTTGTATACTTACTTCGTTTGATGCACAAAGGTACCGTCCTTGGTTTGATTGATTTGCAGCCCCAAAAAGTACGTGAGTGCTCCCATCATACTCATCTCAAATTCTGAACTCATCATAGCTGAAAACTTGGACACAAGATCATGAGAAGCACAACCAAAGATAATATCATCCACATACACTTGAACGAATAATGAGTCATTGCCATGCTTAAGCACAAAAAGAGTTTTATCAACCTTGCCCATGGTAAACCACTTTTCAAGTAAGAATGTTTTTAACCTATCATACCATGCTCTAGGGGCTTGTTTGAGACCGTACAAGGCTTTGGACAGTTTGTAAACATGATTAGGAAAATCTGAATTTTCAAAACCCGGTGGTTGTTTGACATAAACTAACTCATCTATGTAGCCATTAAGAAAAGCACTTTTAACATCCATTTGATATAGCTTAAAACCTTTAGATGCAGCAAAAGCTAACAAAATTCTTATGACTTCTAATCTAGCAACAGGAGCAAAAGTTTCATCAAAATCTAGACCTTCAACTTGAGTGAAACCTTGAGCAACCAACCTAGCCCTATTCCTATCCACATCCCCATCCTCACATTGTTTATTTGTAAACACCCATTTAGTTCCAATTAAAGTGTGACCTTGAGGAGGAGGTACAAGTTTCCAAACATTATTTCTTTCAAAATTTTCTAACTCTTCTTGCATGGCAATAATCCAAGATTCATTAGTGAGTGCGTGTGATATATCTTTGGGTTCAAAAGAAGCAACAAAAGCATAACGAGCATGAGAGTTTGGATCACATAACCTGGACCGTGTAACTTGTTCATGCAAGCTTCCAATAATCTGTTGTGGGGTATGATTCTTGACGATCCGTAGGGGAACAAATGTCTCACAATCTTCTTCTTCTTCTTCATGTTAATCACAAATCGCTGAGCTTGTGGCTTGAGGAGGATCTGGACCCGCAATGGTGGTCATCGGAGCTTGTTCAATGTTCGGAGCTGGACACGTGTCAGCTTCGGAACTATCAGGCAGTATCACCAGCTCTTCTTCTTCTTCAAAAATACCCTCCCCCGGAGGATATAGATCTGGTCTTGCAGCACCGGAGCTAGTACCTGGGCTAGCTTCATCAAAAGAAACTTCACAAGTCTCCACAATTTTGTTAGTTCCAGGTAGAAGCACACGATATCCTCTAGTGTGAGATGGGTAACCAAGAAACATGCCATCAATGGATCTAGATTCAAATTTATCAAGATTACCATGTTTCTTAACAAAGCATTTACAACCAAAGACCCAAAAGTGCGTAACACTAGGCCTATGTCCAAACCGGAGCTCATATAGTGTTTTACAATGCGCAAGAAAACACGATTTGAGACATAACAAGCAGTTGCAATCGCATTAGCCCAAAATTATCTAGGAGTTTGATACTCATCAAGCATAGTCCTAGCCATCTCAACTAAGGTTCTGTTCTTTCTTTCTTCAACACCATTTTGTTGAGGTACATATGGTGAAGAAAATTGATGATATATTCCATTTTCAGCACAAAAGTAATCAAAGGATTGATTTTTAAATTCAGTTCCGTTATCACTTCTAATTGCTTTTAATGATCCTGGGTGTTCAATTGATAATCTAAGAAATAAAGTTCTAAAGTGACCAAAAGCTTCATTCTTAGACGCCATAAAGTAAACCCAAGAGTATCTAGAATAATCATCAACAATCACAAGAACATACCATTTACCTCCGAAGGATTGAACACGTGAAGGTCCTACAGTGTCAAGGTGCAATAGTTGACACGGTTCAGTTGACATGATCATTGTGAGAGGAGTATGTGAACTAGTAACCATCTTAGCATGTCTACAAGAAGAGCACACAATTTCTTTGTCCCCTTTAAGCTTAGACAGCCCACGTATGCGATCAAGAGCACTAACGCGTGTTAGGTGATCAAAGCCTACGTGACCAAGTCTACGATGCCAAAAATATAAGTCCTTTGAATCATTAGCAACTGCACACCTATGCTTAGAGGAAGACATATCAAAATCAGCTTTAAAAACTCTTCCAAAACGAGACATGTTAAACAAAAGCTCACTATTTAAATCTACAACTTTGCAGCAATTTTTAGTGAAGGTTATTTCCAAATTCTCATCAAGCAATTGAGAAACAGAAGGCAAGTTGTACTTCAAATTTTTAATAAGTGCCACATCTTTTAAAGTGTAGTGATCATTTACTCTAACTGAACCTTTAGCAATAATAGGAGTTGAAGAATTATCGGCAAAAGTAACATTTTCTACACGTGACACAAAGGAGAGGGAGGAAAACCATTCTCTGTTACCGGTCATGTGGCGTGAGCATCCTGAATCCACAATCCATATGTTCTCCTTCTTCAAGCATGAAATCTACAAAGAAGCACAATACGTCGATGACTCAATACTGGAGATAGTCAAAAGGCATTTAGGTATCTGAATGTGGCCTAGAGGGGGGGGGGTGAATAGGCCTTTTTGACAATTGTTGGATCCTGCAACACTTAACAACCAGTTCAATACCAGAGATATCGGACTAGTCCGGTAAAGTGCGGACAAGTCCGGTGTTCACGGACTAAGTTGGTTGAGCTTGATCGATTAGATTGATTCTTTTATGTATGCATCGGAAATATAGAATCAAATAAAGGTTTCAATGTTATATGCTAGATTATATCACAATTAAATCTTATGTTTAACAATTCAACATGAGATAAGCAATGATTATGAAACCCTAGGTTATATTGATGAATAAGAATGATGAACACCAAAAACACAAGACACAAGCATTTATCCCGTGGTTCAGCTCCCACAAAGACAACCTACGTCCACGTTGAGGAGTCCACAAAAGGACCGGATCTTCTCCAACCCTACCCTTGTCGGATCGCCACGAACGCCAATCCTCTTCCACTAATCACAAAGGGGTGAATAACCAAATTCAAAGGGGCCTTCTCGCACGTTGAGAGCTCCCTTGGATTACAACACGAAATACCACCAAAACACACTCAAAAGATTACAATTAAATCGCAGGAGTGTGTTAGAGATTCAAACCAAGAGCTTAATGTGGTGTTGAATGTGTCTCTCCAATGATCTAGAGTGAATCCTCAAAGGATTGATCGTTGTTGCACTTAATTTTGTGAAGAGATGTGGTTTTTGAGTCTCTTGGGAGGTGTGACGGTGCTAGGGTTCGAGCGTCGGAAAAATATGGCCGTACAACTCTATTTATATGGGTTTCTAAAAGTGACCGTTAGGGTTCAGAAAGTTTGGACTAGTCTTTGGTGGTCATCGGACTAGTCCGGTGTACTGAGTGCAGCAAACCCTAAGTGTCCCGAAATATCGGACTAGTCCGGCTAGGAGCGGACTTGTCCGATTTCGCTATTGGAAATCTTCAGACTAGTCCGATAGTCATCGGACTTGTCCGATTTTGTGAAACCCTAAGTGTATAGGATGACAAGTCTGCACTTGGAGGACTTGTCCGATTCAAATCAGAGGGTATTTCGGACTAGTCCGTGCAAACATCGGACTTGTCCGATTTGTATCAGAAAGAATATCGGACTAGTCCAGATGCGATCGGACTTGTCAAATTTTGTGTGACTTGTGAAGTGTTTTGAGGACTAGTCCGCACCGGGGAGGACTAGTCCGATTCTGGTCTGAAAGGATATCGGACTAGTCCGATGGATATCGGACTTGTCTGATTTCGTGCAGAAAGGATATCGGACTAGTCTGGTTTCTGTCGGACTAGTCCGGTCCTGTGTAACTTTGTGCAATGTGTGTGTTTAAATGTGGTTGAGCTCTTGGTATGTGCTTCCTTAACACACTCCATACACAATAATCTACTACTCTTCTTCCTTGAGCTCATTTCCAATTTGCTCCTCATTCTTCCTTCTTTTTGGTACTTTGCTCATTTTTCTATCATAAGCCTGCACTCATCTCAACAAAGAGGTTAGGATCCCAATTGCTTGTCATAAATCATCCAAAACCCAAAAGGGAGTCCTAGATGCACTTTCAATCTCCCCCTTTTTGGTGATTGATGACAACCAATTGAGATTTCACAAAATGTGATAAAAATTGAGATTTTCATAAAGTATGCACATATGAATCCAAAATACATCATGCAGTGAAAAGTATTATCCATATGTGCATTCTTTATGGTGGGATGCATAACTAAGTACACTGAAACATTGATAATGATATAATTAACATTAATTACCAAATAGCAAGCATATATGACATTCTAGACCAAAATCAAGTTTTCATAAATACTACTCAAAGGATTAACTCATTGTATCACAGAACCATAATTAACATAAGATCATTGTGAAAACATTACAAGCCACAAAAGAGTTAAAAAGAAAAGCATAGAACTCTCTCCTCGCAAACTACAGCTAAGACTAAGACTCCCCCATAATCTCTCCCCCTTTGGCATCAAGACACCAAAAAGAAGGAGAGGAGGGTCCTAGGGTCTTCACTCTTTTCTGTCGGTCCTCTCATCATCGTCTTCATCATCTTCATCTTCAACTTGATGATGATGAGGAGGAGGAGGTGCAGAGGTACTCGAGTCCCCAACGCCAAAGTAGGCAAGCTTGGAGGGGGTCAAGGGCCCGAGCTTAGTGAAGTCTGGGTCGGAGTCCTCAGAAATAACTGGAGATCCAATGGGGTCGATCTCCAGCTTCTGGCAAATTTGCTTCACATTTGCCTTCATGTACCTCATGTCCTCCTTTCTTTTCTAAATGAGCTTGTGAGCCTTCACTTCGGTCTTCTTGCAGGAGGAAAAGATTGCAGCCAGGTACTTGAAAATTCCACTGGCTGAACCTTTTTGAGGGGCTGCTCTAGAAGCGGGGGCAGCCCTTGCATCTTCTCTTGATCTTGCCGGTGCCTCGGGACTGGAGGCCGGTGAGGGAGCAACCTGCACACTTGGCTTTTGAGGCATTTGGGGCCTCAAGGGGAGATGCTCCACATCTTTCACAAACTCAATGCCAGTGACTTTCTCAATCACAAACATTAGGTAAGGAGCATATCCGCAAGATCTGTTGGGAGTGCAGGATATGTTCACCATATCATTCCAAATGTATTCCGCCACATCAAACGGGCGATCCTTGCTTATGACTCATCAGAGTCCGGAGGTATCCTTGCACACTCCCAGCATCCCCATCCTTGGGAGCAATTGTCTTTCTTAACACTCTGTTCAACACCACAAAGAATGGCTTCATGTTTTTGGTGGAAGGAGGGTTGAACTTTGAGTTTGGCTCAGATAGGAACTTCATCCTATCCTTGTCAATGACACCAATGTTGTGTATGACTAAGCAATCAGATCTTGTGGTGTCAAGGTGGAGCAGGTTAGATAAATCTTCTTGAGTAATGCTGTACTTGGATCTATGGGTCATCCAAGTGACACTCTCCTCATCCTCACTTGAGAATTGACAAGTCGCAAAGAACTGCGCAATCACTTCAACATTCCAGTTATTTCTGAAAGAAAACAGATCTCTCAGTCCATGCTTCTCAATTGCTCTCACAACATCAGTGAATGGTGAGTAGCCCTTCTTCTCAAAATGTGCCCAGTCAATCCACTGACTGTGCACCACTGGTGTCTTCATCTGCAGGTAAACAGCCCTGTAATAGTCAGCATGAAAATTGCTCCAGAATCTTCCATCTGCAGCTTGCTTTGGATGACTTTAGCAATCCACACTGCGGAACTTGGCCACTGAGTCACTGCCCTTTCCATTAAACTTTTCTTCAGTGGGGTCCCGTGCCCCTTCCCTCGGAGCACGTAGCTTCAACGGGCCAACTAGACCCGTAGCAATCCCTTTGCCCTTGCCCTTTGCTTGGCGAGGGCCACTCGATGATGCAGCTGCCTTGGACACTGGCTTCTTAGCCAACACTTTCCTCCGAGCCTGTGGAGGAGACTGAGCTGGCTCGGACGGTCTTTCTTGGCGCTTCTTGCCAAGACCCTTCGAGGTCCGAGGTGCCACCTCAAGGTCCATCTCGGCCTCAAAATCGGAAACTTCATCGTTTGAGCTCGACATGACCTGAGAATGAGTAGCTTGATTGAGAATGAATGGTACAAGGCATGGGTGTGAAAGTATAGCAAGGACTTGCATTGAGGAATTGAAAAGTTAGGTTTTGAGTTCAAAAAAGTCGGACTTGTCTAGTGTCCAGGCACGGACTAGCCCGGGATATCGGACTTGTCCGTGCATGGACCGGACTAGTCCGGTATTCAAACTCAAAAACCTAGGAAACTAGAAAAATGGTGATTCCTAATGTACAACAGGCGTAGCATAAACATAATAAATCAAGGAGGCATATATATAGTGAAATATGCTAGGCTATTTGATCAACAACAAAGAAATTAAATTTGGGATTTCTAGGGTTAGGGTGAAAAATTACTGAAGAAATCGATTGGAGTTTGAAGAAGAGGACGTTGAAGGCCGGACTAGTCCGGGAACTTCAATCCCGATGAAATGTCGATCAAATCCCACCCAAACATGCGAAGTTTCGATGGAGAAATCAAGAAATCACCTTGGGGGCTAGAGCATGAAGAGAGAGAGCGCGTGAGGCAAGAGTGGGGGTGAGGAATTTAGGGTTTTGCGGCGGCTAGGGTTATGGACACGAAAAATCAGACAAGTCCGGAGACGACCGGAATATTCCGAACTTTTCTAGGGGCTATATCAGACTAGTCCGTTGTCTATCAGACTAGTCCAGCCTAATCGGCACTCTACAAACTAGTCTGCATGGGCGGACTAGTCTGTGGTCACCAGACAAGAATTTTTAGCCCATTCATATATATTTGAAGGTACATATTTATAGAAAGAGAGCAAAAACACATCAAATAATCTTGATGAATATGATCATTAAGCATACAACAATCAAACAATGATAATAATTCACCAAGATCTAGTAATCAACATAGTTTTTCGGAGAAAAATGAGAGAGATGATTTTCACAATCCAATCAACTTATTTGAAGAATTCATACAGGTATGCAACATTTCAAGCCACACTCCGAGCATCAAGGATATTTAGTTCATTTCGGAAATCACAAAAACGTTTTTCATCAAGTGGCCTGGTGAATATGTCAGCCAATTGCTTTTGAGTGTTGACATGTGAAATGGCTATGTCTCCTTTCATGGCATGATCTCTCAAAAAGTGATGTCTTATGTCTATGTGTTTAGTTCTGGAGTGCTCAACTGAGTTGTGGGCAATTTTAATGACACTCTCATTGTCACAAATGAGTGGAATATGGTTCATATTGTAACCATAGTCCCTTAGAGTTTGTCGCATCCAAAGGAGTTGAGCACAACAACTCCCGGCTGTAACATACTCCGCTTTGGCTGTGGATAAGGCAATGGAATTTTGTTTATTGGAGGACCAAGAAACTAAGGATCTCCCAAGGAATTGGCATGTACCGGAAGTTCTTTTTCTATATACTTTGCACCCAGCATAATCAGCATCGGAATAACCGATGAGATTGAATTTTGATCCTTTTGGGTACCAAAGGCCAAGGTTGGGTGTATGAACTAAATATCCCATGATCCTTTTTACGGCTGTCAAGTGACATTCCTTAGGATTGGCTTGAAATCTTGCACACAAACATACACTCAACATAATATCTGGACTAGATGCACATAAATAGAGTAGAGATCCAATCAAGGAGCGATATACCTTTTGGTCGACGTTAGGTCCATCTTCATTGATTTCCAAGTGGCCATTTGTTGCCATAGGGGTCTTTATGGGCTTTGCCTTGTCCATACCAAACTTCTTAAGTATGTCCTGCGTGTACTTGGTTTGGCTTATGAACGTCCCTTCCTTTTGTTGCCGCACTTGGAATCCCAAGAAGTACTTTAACTCTCCCATCATTGACATTTCAAACCTGTTTGTCATGATTTTACTAAATTTTTCACAAAAAGATTGGTTAGTTGACCTAAAGATTATATCGTCAACATAAATTTAACAAATAAAAAGATCATCATCAAAATTCTTTGAAACAGTGTATAGTCTACTTTGCCAATCTTAAAGCCATTTTCAATTAAGAAATCTATAAGACACTCATACCAAGCTCTAGGAGCTTGTTTGAGGCCGTAGAGAGCCTTACGCAATTTAAACACGTGGTCGGGGAACTCTTCATCTTCAAATCTGGGTGGTTGCTCCACGCACACCTCTTCCTTGATTGGTCCGTTGAGGAAGGCGCTTTTCACATCCATTTGATACAGCTTGAAATCATGGTGAGTAGCATATGCAAGTAATATTCTAATAGATTCAAGCCTAGCTACTGGAGCAAAAGTTTCATCGAAATCCAAACCTTCGACTTGTGAATACCCTTTGGCCACAAGTCGTGCCTTGTTCCTTGTCACCACCCCGTGTTCATCTTGTTTGTTGCGGAAGACCCACTTGGTGCTAACAATGTTCGCATTGGGTCTTGTCACAAGTTCCCACACTTTGTCCCGCTTGAAGTTGTTCAATTCTTCTTGCATTGCCACCACCCAGTCCGGATCTTTCAATGCATCTTCAACCCCGCGTGGTTCCAAAAAGGATACAAACGAATAGTGGTCACAAAAGTTAGCTAAGCGGGATCTAGTAGTTACTCCCTTTTGGATGTCACCGATGATGTTGTCGATTGGGTGATCCCTTTGGACACATCGGTGTACTCTTGGGTGTGGCACTTGAGGAGTTGTATCTTCATGGTAATCTTCTTCTCCCCCTAAGTCATGCCTTAGTTGACTTGTTGATTATCTTCGTATCCTTGTGGTTGATCTTGTGTTGAAGCTCCCCCTTGATCGTTGATCTCCTCTTGTGGTTCATATTCTTCATGTACATGTGGAGGTGGCTCTTGTGGTCGAACCTCACCTAGAGCCATTCTTTTCAATGCTTGACAAGGCACTTCTTCTTTACCTAGTTCACATGGATCAACTTGCTCCTTTTGGGAGCCATTAGTCTCATCGAACAATACGTCACGTGCTATTTCAACAAGCCCGGAGGTCTTGTTGAAAACACGATAGGCGTAAGTGTTCTAATCATAACCAAGCAAGAAACCTTCATCGGACTTTGAAGCGAACTTTGAAGTCCTTGGGTTCTTGTTCAAGATATAACATGGAGAACCGAAAACATGAAAATATGAAATATTTGGTTTGTTAGCGGTGAGCAGCTCATATGATGTCTTCTTGAGTAGTCGATGAAGGTAGAGTCGATTTACGGCGTGGCAAGCAGTGTTAACCACTTCCGCCCAAAATCGATCCGATGTCTTGTACTCATCGAGCATTGTTCTTGCCATCTCTATGAGTGTTCTATTCTTTCTTTCGGCAACTCCGTTTTGTTGTGGGGAGTACGGCGCTGAAGATTCATGCTTTATGCCTTCTTCATCAAGGTACTCTTCCACTTGCGTGTTCTTGAACTCTGTACCGTTATCACTTCGAATATTCTTAATTGTCAATGAGAATTTGTTTTGAGCTTGCTTGAAGAACTTCTTGAGTGTTCCTTGTGTCTTTGACTTATCATGCAAAACAAAAACCCAAGTGAAGCGAGAAAAGTCATCAACAACTACAAAACCATATTTGTTACCGCTGATGCTTATGTAAGCAATTGGACCAAATAAGTCCATGTGTAGTAGTTCGAGCGGTCTTGTTGTAGTCATGACGTTCTTTGCGGAATGAGTTGCTCCAACTTGCTTCCCGGCTTGGCACGCGCTACAAGGCATGTCTTCTTCAAAAACTACATCCTTCAAACCGCGGATGTGATCGCCCTTGAGAAGTTTTTGAAGATTCCTCATACCGACATGTGCTAGCCGTCTATGCCAAAGCCAACCCATGTTGGTCTTTGCAATCAAGCATGTGTCAAGTTCGGCTTTATCCTTGTTGAAATCAACAAGGTAAAGCTTTCCCTTCAACATGCCCTTGAATGCAATGGAACCATCACTCCTCCTAGAGACGGTCACACCCTCGTTAGTGAACAAGCAATTATAACCTTTGTCACATAGTTGAGATATGGACAACAGGTTATAATATAAGGTATCGTGGACGTCATTGGAAGATGTTTGCACGTGTGCAAGGAGTTCATAGACGTGTCTACATGGTTCTGAGACGTGATGAAGAGGTGTGGACGTAAAGAATTGGTCGAAAAGGTCCAACCGACTAGGTTATGGACTCAGGCTGCGACTGAGTCGGGTTTGACTCAAATATGAAAAGATTTGAGTTGGTTATGATAGGATTTCATGTGGGTCACGAATTTGAGTTGTTTAGGAATGTGGAATATGTTCCTAAGGTGTTTGGAAGTCTTAAGATTGCTTCTATCTGCGTATAGAAGAATCTTGAGGAGTTATGGAAAGTTACGATTCGTGATCTGAGTAGGATTGGAGTCCTAGTTGATATTGGGTTGGCCTAAGGGCTGGTTATATAAGAAAGGGAGCCCAGAGCTCGTGTAGCACGACTTCGGGGCTGTTCCTCTTGTGTTCTATTGAATAAAATTCATAGTTTGAAGGAACTTTTGTGCCTTGTTCGTCCGACTTGTTCCAGATAAGTTTTACTCGTCGAGTTTCTGGACAGCACTACCTTTCGTCGGTGGTTTTATCATAACTCGAGTTTTACAGATCCAATTGACGTGATTCTTTTTGGGTTGTCTTCAAAACTTTATTATCTATCATATGTCAAAATTTCACAGTCATTAGATTTGTGGTTTCTTATCTACACGAGTTTCTTTGCAGCATTCCAGAACTGTTTTTTCTCGGGTAGGGCAGATTGACCTTGTTTGATCTTTCGATCATAGCTTGAGTTTTTCTCGATGGATTTGAGTGATTCCATTTGTGTTGTCTTCGTGACTTGATTCTCTCTGATATCCATCACTTTTGTCACGGTGAAACACATTTAGATTAGTTTCACACACGATTTCTTTAAGAGATCGTTTTTCAGTCAAAGGGGTTGGGGTTTAATTGTTTCCGCTGCGTAAGATTTTTAAATCTACCATTCACCGCCCCTCTGGTAGCTTTTCACCTGCTCTTCGATTCTACAATTGGTATCAGAGCCACGGTGCTCTAATCTTTGTGATTTGCGCGTGTTTTTTAATAATCATCATGGAGAAGTACTCTGCCAAACCTTGTGTGTTCGCTGGTATTGATTTTCAGGTTTGGAAGGCACGCATGGAGGATTTCATCCAGGCACAAGGCTTTGCAATATGGGAGAGGGTATACAAGCCTTACGAAGTGCCATCAAATGATCAAGTTACAGCTACAAATCTGAGAGATGTCAACAACAACAACAAGGCTCGAAACTTGATCATACAAGGAATAACACAAAGCGATTTTGACCGTGTTGCACACCTCCGATCTGCATACGATGTGTGGAAAGCACTTTGTGACCACCACAAAGGATCTAACACGATCAAAGAGGTAAGGCAAGACATGTTCAAGAAAGAATACATGCACTTCGAGATTCAACCCAGTGAGTCTATTGATGACCTTTTTGCTCGCTTTAATAAAATTCTCAGCAACTTGCGTAGTGTCAATGTTAATTTTTCAGATGCTGAAAATGCTAGGCAATTGCTAAGTGCATTAGATATGTCAATCTCGGAGATGAAGTCACATCTATTTATGAATCTACTGTCATGAGTTCTCTTACATTAGATGTACTCTATTCTAAACTAAAAACTCATGAAATTGACATCCTAGCACGTAAGAACCCAAATAAGTCTATTGCATTTGTTTCACAACGTGATATGTCTAGCTCCGGCCAATCATCATCTTGCATTACACTTGCTTTGTTGTCCTCACTAACCCTGGAGCAGATCGAAGAATTTCCAGAAGAGGAGTTGGCCCTCATCTCTACTAGATTCTCAAAAGCATTGCAAAATGTGAGAACTAGAAGGAGAGGAAGCTCCGGACCTCAACGGTGTTTTGAATGTGGTAAAATAGGACACTTTCGTACAGAATGTCCTAACCTTTCAGGTCCGACCACCCGGGAAGAAAAACAAAGCAAGGTTCGGACCTCCTTTGGAAATTCCAAAAAGAAGAGGAAAGGTACCATAGGACGCAAGATGATCAACAGTTTCATCACCGCGCTTCAAGAGTTCAGTTCAAGCAACGTGGACATTGGATGTGATGAAGATGAAGATGATTTGGCAAACTTGTGCTTTATGGCGGGCAAGTCAAGATCAAGTATGGAGGAGGCAGAACACAACAGCAACAATGAAGAGGTATGTCCTACTTGCAAAGAAATGTGTGATGCCATTTCTCATACCACTATTATTGTTAAGAAAAAGGACAAAAAGCTTAGGGATAGTGCTGCTAAAATTGATTCACTAGAATCTTAAATCAACAATTTAAAAACATTGATTCCTAGTGATGATGCATGTTCCTCATGTGATTTAATATATGAATAATTGTCCTCATTAAGAAGTGCGCACACCTCCACACTTGATAAACTTGAGTTAGAAATTGAAAAGAACAAAGAGCTTGCTGCACTTAATGATAAAAACTTGAAAGATGCTAGCTGTTCTACAATTGATTTGCATTGTTCTACTTGTGATGATCTTGATAAGAAACTACAGGATGCTATGAATGAAATTTCAATATTGAACAATGCTTTACGTTCTCATGAAGTTAAATTTTGTTCCAATTGCAAACTAAAAGGAAAAACTTCATGTCAAAATTGCCTTGATCCGTCCAATAAACTTGATGACATGCATAGGACATTAGATCGGTTTTGTAATGGGAATAAGAACCTAAACTTGCTGCTGAATTCTTCCATGTCTTGCAATGATAAAATTGGTTTAGGTTTTGATTCTCATGCTCATGCTAAGTCACATCCACCTAAAATTGTAAAGTCATTAGGAAGTGGTTTGATTCAAACAGTTCCTAAATAAAAAGGAGTGGTTTTCAAATCTGCAGGAGTATTGTCTCATTCGGTTTCATATAAAAATGTTGTTTGCTCATCTAGACATGAACACAAAGTTAAATTTCATTGTACCTACTATGGTAGAGATGGTCATGTCATAGATTTTTGTTATAGACTAGCTAAACAACAGAAAAGCTAAAGAATGGTTGCTAGATCTCATAACTTTCATGCAAAATTTGCTGCACATATTGAACCGAATGTACAACCTGCTGTTTTGTGTCAAAAACATTCAAAGTTTACCTCCGGACATTCTGTTTTTGCATCCAGAGCTACTGATTTTTGTGCTACACAAGTAACACCTTATAGGTCAGTAGTTAAGAATAAAAAATCCCAAACTTTGACTCATAAACCTGTTGTTCTATCTCAGCTTTCGCGTGTTTTTCCTGCTGCACGTCGCGTGACTCAGTACTGGATTCCTAAATGCCTTTTGACTAACCCCAATATTGAGTCATCGACGTATTGTGCTTCTATGTAGGTTACACGTTTGAAGAAGGAGAACATTTGGATTGTGGATTCAGGTTGCTCATGCCACATGACCGGTAACAAAGATTGGTTCTCCTCCATCTCTTTTGTGTCACGTGTAGAGAATGTTACTTTTGCCGATAATTTCTCAACTCCTATAATTGCTAAGGGTTCGGTTAGAGTAAATGATCACTACACTTTGAAGGATGTCACACTTGTCAAAAATTTGAAATACAACATTCTTTCTGTTTCACAATTGCTAGATGAAAATCTGGAAATTATTTTCAATAAAAACTGCTGCAAAGTTGTAAGTTCAAATAGTGAGCTTATTTTTAACATGTCTCGGTTTGGAAGAGTTTTCAAAGCTGATTTTGATATGTCTTCCTCTAAGCATAGGTGTCTAGTTCTAATGATTCAAAGGACCTATATTTTTGGCATCGTAGACTTGGTCACGTAGGCTTTGATCACCTAACGCGTGTTTGTGCTCTCGATCGCATACGTAGGCTTCCTAAGCTTAAAGGGGACAAAGAAATTGTGTGATCTTTTTGTAGACATGCTAAGATGGTTGCAGGTTCACATACTCCTCTCACAATGATCATGACAACTGAACCATGTCAACTTTTGCATCTTGACACCGTAGGACCTTCACGTGTTCAATCCTTGAGAGGTAAATGGTATGTACTTGTGATTGTTGATGATTATTCTAGATACTCTTGGGTTTACTTTATGGCGTCTAAGAATGAAGTTTTTAGTCACTTTAGAACTTTATTTCTTAGATTATCAATTGATTACCCAGGATCTTTAAAAGCAATTAGAAGTGATAATGGAACTGAATTTAAAAATCAATCTTTTGATCACTTTTGTGCTGAAAATAGAATAGATCATCAATTTTCTTCACCATATGTACTTCAACAAAACAATGTTGTAGAAAGAAAGAACAGAACCTTAGCTGAGATGGCTAGGACTATTCTTGATGAATATCAAACTCCTAGAAAAGTTTGGGCTGATGCGTTAGCAACCGCTTGTTATGTCTCAAATCGTGTTTTTTTGCGTGCTAAGCTAGGTAAAACACCATATGAGCTCCGGTTTGGACATAGGCCTAGTGTCACACACTTTTGGGTCTTTGGTTGCAAATGCTTTGTTAAGAAACATGGTAATCTTGATAAATTTGAACCTAGATCCTTTGATGGCATGTTTCTTGGTTATCCATCTCATACTAGAGGCTACCGTGTGCTTTTACTTGACACTAACAAAATTGTGGAGACTTGTGAAATGTCTTTTGATGAAGCTAGCCCAGTTACTAGCTCCAGTGTTGCAGGACCAGATCCGTATCCTCAGGGGGAGGGTATTTCCGAAGATGAAGAAGAGCCGGTGATACTGCCTGGTAGTTCCGAAGTTGACACGTGTCAAACTCCGGACATTAAACAAGCTCCGGCTATCACCTATGCTGGTCCTGATCGTCCACAAGTCACAAGCTAATCAATCTACGATGAACCTAATGAAGAAGAAGCTTGTGAGGCATATGTTCCCCTACGTTTTTACAAAGATCATCCCCCACAACAGATGATTGGAAGCTTGCACGAACGAGTCACATGGTCCAGGTTTTGCGATCCAAGATCTTATGCTCATTCTGCTTTTGTTGCTTCTTTTGAACCCAAAGATATATCACACGCACTCACTAATGAATCTTGGATTATTGCCATGCAAGAAGAGTTAGAAATTTTTGAAAGAAATAATGTTTGGAAACTTGTACCTCCACCTCAAGGTCACACTTTAATTGGAACTAAATGGGAACAGCAACAACACTTGAACTTGATGAAGATGGTGAACCCATGGATCAAAAATAATATAGAAGCATGATTGGATGACTTTTGTACCTCACGACATCAAGACCGGACATACAATTCAGTGTATGTCTTTGTGCACGGTTTCAAGCTTCCCCACGTGTTTCACATCGTCAAGCCGTCAAAAGGATTCTCAGGTACTTACATGGAACCCAAGAATTTGGCATTGTTCTTCCTTCTTCCTCAGCCGTTACTTTGAAAGCTTTTTCGGATGCTGATTTTAGGGGGTTGTAGGATTGATAGGAAAAGTACTTCCGGTGCTTGTCATTTTCTTGGTAATTCTCTTGTTGCTTGGTCCTCTAGAAAACAAAATTCAGTTGCACAATCCACAGCCGAATCTAAATATGTAGCTGCTGCTAGTGCTTGCTCACAAACTCTTTGGATTGTTCAAACACTTAAGGACTATAGGGTTGATCTTGATAGTGTTCCACTGTTTTGTGATAACACCAGTGCTATTTGCATTGCCAAAAACCCCGTGCAACATTCTAGAACTAAGCACATTGACATTAGGTATCACTTTCTCTGAGATAATGTTGAAGAAGGAAACATTGTGCTTCACCATGTAGATACTGAACAACAATTGGCTGACATTTTTACAAAACCTTTAGATTTCACTCGTTTTTGTTACATTCATAGTGAAATAGGGGTTATGCATCCTCATGTCTTAAATTGAGGGGGAGTTTTTGAAACTTGGGAAGTCTATGTGTGAATCTGAAATTAAAATAATATGAGCATAGTATTTCATACATATATGACTTTGTGATTCCTTTTACATGCTGAAAGTTCTTACTACATTACTCGTGTTATACATTTTGTAGTTTTTGCCATGTCTAGTAATTGGAATAATTACTTACACTAAAACTGGTCATGGTCGAACTTTCCTGCTGTTTTGAACTTGTTACATGTTCGCAAGTGCTTTTAATCATTAAGAATTCATCAAGTAATCAACTCAAATGTTGAGTTTTTATGAACAAATATAAATTGAGAAAAGATCAAGAGAATATGCATGCATCGCACTTCTTCTTTTGGGATGGCTTATCATTGCACTTAGATATGAACATGGAAGAAGTTGTGTATGACTAAAACCATGTCCTTAAGCTTCTGATTGTCAAATGACATAGGCTTGGCTTGGTTGGTTAGAATAAGGCAGATGCGCATATAATCTCTTGCAAATATCATATGATCTAAATTTATGCTTTGAAAAATAATAAAATGCAGCAACTAGTGTCATGCTTTCAGGCTTTTAAATAGTTAAGTTTGTGATATCATGACTTGCTTAAATTGAAAAATTACATTTGATCTCTAGCATGGCTTACACTACCTTATGTATTTCATTGATGTGATAATGAAAGGTACTTGGTAGTATGACTTGGATGAGCTCTGTTTATATGTGTATGTTATAATATGCTCATAACAACTAAAGAGGGAGAGATAATTTGTTTATATGCTCATGACTTGTTGAATACATTGTCAAAGGGGGAGAGATAAGCATGAAGAGAAAGAGAATATGTGCATAAGGAGAGATAATAAAGGGGGAAAGATAATATGGGATAATTTTTCTTCTCACTTTACTTTTGATTCACAAAGGGGGAGAAATTGCCTTCAAAACTTTTATGTGAATAAGACAATGTTCGGATTTTAAATGGTGTTGCCAATGCATTCATCAAGGGGGAGATTGTAAGACCTATGTGTGCTGAATACATTGGCTTGTAGTGAATACACTCGGCTTTGATGATAAAAGTTTTAAATATCACCAAAACACCTTTTTATCAAGGTCCGACTCTAGCTCTGAGCTACAGTAAGGTCCGACGATAGGTCCGGCTTGTTTTGGGTAGCTCCGGTACGTTCGATGCTAGATCCGAATAGCTTTGGTCAGCTCCGATGAGTTTTGTCTTTAGCTCCGACATGTCTTTGATAGCTCCGGCGTGTTTTTTCTAAGCTCCAAGTTGATTTTTCTAGCTCCGGCTTTTGGGTTTACTAGTTTCGACTAGTTCTGGTTAGCTCCGGCGCTAGGTCTTGCTAGTTTTGTAAGCTCCGGCGGGAGCTTGGTTGTACTAGTTTTGGTAAGCTCCGGTGCTAGGTTCTACTAGCTTTTGTTAGCTCCGGCCCAAGCTCCGGGTTGCTCTGGCAAGGTCCGGAACTTGGCCGTAGTGCTTCTGCTTTTCATTTGCAATGTTTCGTACTTGCTTTACATTGTTGGAAAGATTTCTTAGTATTCATTTGCTAAGTTTTTGGTGCGTTTTGGTTGATATGGATGATATCGTGTTACTGTGATTTTGCAACATGCTTATGTGAGGTTCTCACATAAGGTGTTGTGTTCGGAACTAACTTGAGTCAAGTCGAGGACTTGGGCTCATATGGATTGGTTGTTTATTCATGTGCAGGTGTTGCTTGAGTTCAAGACATGGATGGTGACGGGATCCATTGGACTAGTCTCAGGGAGGAGATGAGGTTCCAACAACCAAATTCAGGAGGAATTGTGGTTGAGCTGATCAGAAGGTTGCGCAGCATGATTGAATCTAGAACAATGCATATGAAGGTATCGTGGACGTCATTGGAAGATGTTTGCACGTGTGCAAGGTGTGCATGGACGTGGCTACATGGTTCCGAGACGTGATGAAGAGGTGTGGATGTAAAGAATTGGTCGGAAAGGTCCAACCAACTAGGTTATGGACTCAGGCTGCGGCTGAGTCGGGTTTGACTCAAATATGGAAAGATTTGAGTTGTTTATGATAGGATTTCGTGTGGGTCACGAATTTGAGTTGTTTAGGAATGTGGGATACGTTCCTAAGGTGTTTGGAAGTCTTAAGATTGCTTCTATCTGCGTATAGAAGAATCTTGAGCAGTTATGGAAAGTTACGATTCGTGATTTGAGTAGGATTGGAGTCCTAGTTGATCTTTGGGGCTGTTCCTCTTGTGTTCTATTGAATAAAATTCGTAGTTTGAAGGAACTTTTGTGCCTTGTTCGTCCGACTTGTTCCATACAAGTTTTACTCGTCGGGTTTCTGGACAGCACTACCTATCGTCAGTGGTTTTATCATAACTCGAGTTTTACAGATCCAATTGACGTGATTCTTTTTGGATTGTATTCACAACTTGATTATCTATCATATGTCAAAATTTCACGGTCATTGGATTTTTGGTTTCTGATCTACACGAGTTTCTTTGCAGCATTCCAGAACTGTTTTTTCTCGGGTAGGGCAGATTGACCTTGTTTGATGTTTCGATCATAGCATGAGTTTTTCTTGACGGATTTGAGTGATTCCTTTTGTGTTGTCTTTGTGACTTGATTCTCTCTGATATCCATCACTTTTGTCATGGTGAAACACATTTATATTAGTCTCACACACGATTTCTTTAAGAGATCGTTTTTCAGCCGAAGGGGTTGGGGTTTAATTGTTTCCCATGCGTAAGATTTTTAAATCTACCATTCACCCCCCTCTTGTAGATTTTCACGTGCTCTTCGATCCTACAATTTCCCTTCCTTGTGCCGAGTGCAGGGAAGAGAGTAGACTTCTTGGGCGTGCTCTCGATAGCTATGCTAGCCATCTCTTCTTCTTCGGATGATGAGGACTCATCATTTGAGTCCCACTCCTTCCCTATGTGAGCTTGTTCGGCTTGTTTCTTCTTCTTGAAGAATTTCTTGGGTTGAGGCTTGGCTTCTTTTGTCTTCATCTTGTTCTCTTCGTACGGGCAATCAACAATAAAGTGGCTATACTCACCACAATTATAGCATGCCCGCCTCAACTTTGCCTTTGTTCTGTCCTTGTACTTTCCTTCACTTGATTGTGTACCTTGTCTTTTCTTCATTATTCTCTTGAACTTTTTCATGAATAATATCATGTCATCTTCATCTAGTTCACTGCTCTTGTTGTCACTGTCTTCCTCTAGTTGTGCTTCTCTAGCTTCTTTGGATAGGGGCTTGAGGGTGGACTTCAAAGCAACCCCTTTCTTCTTTGCCGAGGTGAGGTTGGAAATTTCCTTGACGTGCTTTGCTTGTTTTTCCATCATCTCAAAGTTGATGATCTTTCCAAGCAATTCATTCGGAGTCATCCTTTTGTAACCGGGGCTTTCTCTAATCATGGAGCATAGTGTGACATTGCGAGGCATAAAAGCTCTAAGTATGAGCTTTACCACCTCGTGATCATTCCACTTCTTGCTCCCATATGATCGAACTTTGTTGACGAGTGTCTTCAATCGGTTGTACATTTCTTGGGGTGACTCGTCTTCCTCAACTGCGAATCTTCCTAATTCGCCTTCGATCATCTCGATTTTTGCTTCACGCACATGTCGGTCACCTTCATGTGCGGTTTGCAGTGTATCCCATATCTCCTTAGCAATTTCGAGTCCATCCAACTTGGTGAACTCGTCCCGACTGAGTGAGGAGGTGATTACAGTTGCGGCTTGAGCATCTCTGTGAATAACTTGCTCTTGGCTTTGGGTGAGCTCTTCGTCGTCGTCCGGAATATCTATCCCTGTGCATACAACATGCCATAGACTTGGATTGAGGGAAATCAAATGCATTTTCATATTCTGCCTCAACATTGAGTAATCACTTCCATCGAAGTGTGGGGCTTTTCCAAGTGGGATAGATAAGTAATGACTATTATTAGAATTTAGACGATCATAGTTAAAAGGATATCGGGAGTAGTCGGTGTGACTACTCCCCTTCTTCTTCTCTTCAACTTTCACATTCCCTTTGGAAAGCGCCTTCTTTCTGAGGAGCGCCTTTAGCTCCAGTGTCTCCTCATCATCGTCCTCGAAGTCTTGAATGGCTTCGAGGTACTTCTCCACCTTTTGATTTTTGTCGGTGTTAACCTCTTCTTGGTTTTTGATTTTGTGGATGTCCTTCATCTCCGACATGATCTCTTTGAGTTATTAGACTCTTTCCTAAAGAACCCGCTCTGATACCAATTGAATGTGGCCTAGAGGGGGGGGTGAATAGGCATTTTTGCAAATTGTCGGATCCTGCAACACTTAACAACCAGTTCAATACCAGAGATATCAGACTAGTCCGTAAAGTGCGGACTAGTCTGGTGTTCACGGACTAAGTTGGTTGAGCTTGATCGATTAGATTGATTCTTTTATGTATGCAGCGGAAATATAGAATCAAATAAAGGCTTCAATGTTATATGGTAGATTATATCACAATTAAATCTTATGTTTAACATTTCAACGTGAGATAAGAAATGATTATGAAACCCTAGGTTATATTGATGAGTAAGAACGATGAACACCAAAAACACAAGACGCAAGGATTTACCCCGTGGTTCGGCTGCCACAAAGGCATCCTACATCAACGTTGAGGAGTCCACAAAAGGACCGGGTCTTCTCCAACACTACCCTCGTCGGATCGCCACGAAGGCCAATCCTCTTCCACTAATCACAAAGGGGTGAATAACCGAATTCAAAGGGGCCTTCTCACACGTTGAGAGCTCCCTTGGATTACAACACGAAATACCACCAAAACACACTCAAAAGATTACAATTAAATCGCCGGAGTGTGTTAGAGAATCAAACAAAGAGCTCAATGTGGTGTTGAATGTGTCTCTCTAATGATCTAGAGTGAATCCTTAAAGGATTGATCGTTGTTGCACTTAATTTCGAGGAGAGATGTGGTTTTTGAGTCTCTTGGGAGGTGTGACGGCGCTAGGGTTCGAGCGTCGGAGAAATATGGTCTTACAACTCTATTTATATGGGTTTCTAAAAGTGATCGTTAGGGTTCAGAAAGTTCGGACTAGTCCGTGGTGGTCACCGGACTAGTCCGGTGTGCTGAGTGTAGGAAACCCTAAGTGTCCCAAAAAATCGGACTAGTCCGGCTAGGAGCGGACTTGTCCGATTTCGCTACTGGAAATCTTCGAACTAGTCCGATAGTCATCGGACTTGTCCGGTTATGTGAAACCCTAAGTGTATAGGATGACAAGTCCGCACTTGGAGGACTTGTCCGATTCAGATCAGAGGGTATTTCGAACTAGTGTGCTAACATCGGACTTGTCCGATTTGGATCAGAAAGAATATCGGACTAGTCCGGATGCGATAGAAACTTGTCCGACTAGTCCGATGGATATCAGACTTGTCGATTTCGTGCAGAAAGGATATCGGACTAGTCCGGTCCTGTGTAACTTTGTGCAATGTGTGTGTTTAAATGTGGTTGAGCTCTTGGGATGTGCTTCCTTGACACACTCCATACACAATAATCTACTACTCTTCTTCCTTGAGCTCATTTCCACTTTGCTCCTCATTCTTCCTTCTTTTTGGTACTTTGCTCATTTTTCTGTCATAAGCCTGCACTCATCTCAACAAAGAGGTTAGGATCCCAATTGCTTGTCATAAATCATCCAAGACCCACAAGGGAGCCCTAGATGCACTTTCAGTATCCAGTAGTGAGTCACACGACGTGCAGCAGGAAAAACACACAAAACCTGAGACAAAACAGCAGGTTTATGAGTCAAAGGTTGAGGTTTTCTGTTCTTAACAATTGATTTAGAAATTGTTACTTGTTTAGAACAAAAACCAGTAGCTCTGGATGTGAACGCAGAAGTTCCAAGAGAAAGCGCTGAATCTTCGGGCGCAAAAACTGAAGTTCTGGAGGGAACAACAGAAGGTCTGGGAGCTCTCAAAGCTATCAGAACTACCAGAGCTGCCTTTGTAGATTTCTTACCAGAAGGTCCGGAAGCTACCTTTGCAAATTTCTGACTCATTAAAACACGTTGCATGTTCCTATCATTCGATTTAGCATGAGCAGAAAATTTTGCATGAAAGTTATGAGATCTAGCAATTATTCTTTCCCTTTTCTTTTGTTTAGCTAGTCTATAACAAAAATCTATGACATGACCATCTCTACCACAGTAGGTACAATAAAATTTAACTTTGTGTTCATGTCTAGATGAGCAAGCAACATTTTTATTTGAAACCGAATGAGATAATACTCCTGCAGATTTGAAAACCACTTCTTTTTGTTTAGGAATAGTTTGAATCAAACCACTTCCTAATGACTTTATAATTTTAGGTGGATGTGCCTTAGCATGAGCACGAGAATCAAAGCCTAAACCAGTTTTATCATTGCAAGACTTGGAAGAATTCAGCAGCAAGTTTAAGTTCTTATTCCCATTACAAAATCGATCTAATGTCCTATTCATGTCATCAAGCTTCTTAGACAATTCTAGGCAGTTTCCACATGAAGTTTTTCCTTTTAATTTGCAATTAGAACAATATTTAACTTTATGAGAACGTAAAGCATTGTTCAGAATGGAAATTTCATTCACTACATCTTTTAGCTTCTTATCTAGATTATCACATGCAGAACAATGCAAATCATCAATTGAACAAGAAGCATCTTTTATGTTTTTATCATTAAATGCAGCAAGCTCTTTTTTCTTTTTAATTTCTTCATCAAGTCTATCTAGAGTGGAGGAGTGTGCACTTCTTAATGTGGACAATTGTTCATAGATTAAGTCACATGATGGACATGCATCATCACTAGGAATCAAAGTTTTTAAACGGTTGATTTCAGATTATAGTGATTCAATTTTAGCAGCATTATCCCTAAGCTTTTTGTCCCTTTTCTTGACAATAATAGTTGCACGAGAAATAGCATCACACATTTCATTGCAAGTAGAACATACCTCATCGTCGTCACTGTTGTGTTCTACATCCTCCTGACTTGATCTTGATCTTGTTTTGCCTGCCATGAAGCATAAGTTGGCCAGATCGTCATCATCTCCGCCACTTTCAAAGTCGACATCACTTGAACTGAGTTCTTGAAGTGCGGTGATGAAGCTATTAATCATCTTGCATCCTATGGTACCCTTCTTATTCTTGTTGGGATTTCCAGAGGTGGTTTTGACCTTGTTCTATTTTTCTTCACGGGTAGTAGGACCTAAAAGGTTAGGGCATTCTGTATGAAAGTTTACTGTCATACCACATTCAATACAGCGTTGAGGTTCGGAGCTTCCTCTCCTTCCAGTTCTCACATTTTGCAATGCTTTTGAGAACCTAGTAGAGATTAGTGCTAACTCCTCTTTTAGAAATTCCTCGATCTACTCCAGGGTTAGTGAGGACAACAAAGCAAGAGTATTGCAAGATGATGATTGGTCGGAGCTAGGCATATCACGTTGTGAGACAAATGCAATAGACTTATTTGGGTTCTTACGTGATAAGATGTCAATTTCATGAGTTTTTAGTTTAGAATAAAGCAAATCTAATGTAAGAGAACTCATGATAGTTGATTCACGAATAGATGTTACTTTCATCTCCCAAATTGACATGTCTAATGCACTAAGAAGTTGTCTAGCATTTTCAGCATCAGAAAAGTTAACATTGACACTATGTAAGTTGCTGAGAATTTTATTGAAGCGAGCAAAGAGGTCATCGATAGACTCACCGGGTTGCATCTCGAAACGCATATATTCCTTTTTGATCATATCTTGTTTTACCTCCTTTATTGTGTTGGAGCCTTCATGGTAATCGCAGAGAGCTCTCCAAACATCGTATGCTGATCGGAGGAGCGCGGCACGATCAAAGTTGCTTTGAGTGAGTCCCTGTATGATCAAGTTGTAAGCTTTGTTGTTGTTGTTGACGTCCCATAGGTTTGTAGCCGTAACTTGATCATATGGTGGCACTTCGTAAGACTTGTACACCTTCTCCCATATTGCGAAGCCTTGTGCCTGGATGAAAGCCTCCATACGTGCCTTCCAAACCTGAAAGTCAATACCAGCAAACACACAAGGTTTGGCGGAGTATTTCTCCATGATAATTAGTCAAAAACACATGCAAATCACAATGATTAGAGAACCGTGGCTTTGATACCAATTGTAGGATCGAAGAGCACGTGAAAAGCTACCATAGGGGGGGGGGTTGAATGGTAGATTTATAAATCTTACGCAGCGGAAACAATTAAATCCCAACCCCTTCGCCAGAATAATGATCTGTTAGAGAAATCGTGTGTGAAACTAATCTAACCATGTTTAACCGTGAAAAAAAGTGATATATATCAGATAGA
The DNA here is from genome assembly GCA_036927565.1 of Tuctoria greenei. Classification (NCBI taxonomy): domain Eukaryota; kingdom Viridiplantae; phylum Streptophyta; class Magnoliopsida; order Poales; family Poaceae; genus Tuctoria; species Tuctoria greenei. The sequence goes on from JAYESD010000010.1 coordinate 58,254,913, forward strand.
ATCAAGTCACGAAGAAAACACAAGAAGAATCACTCATATTCGTCGAGAGAAACTCAAGTTATGATCGAAAGAACGAACAAAGGTCAATCTGTCCTACCCGAGAAAAACAGTTCTGGAACGCTGCAAAGAAACTTGTGTAGATCAGAAACCACAAATCCAATGAACGTGAAATTTTGACAGATGATAGATAATCAAGTTGTGAAAACAAATAAAAAAGAATCACGTCAATTGGATCTGTAAAACTCGGGTTATGATAAAAACACCTACGAAAGGTAGTGCTGTCTAGAAACTCGATGAGTAAAACTTGTCTGGAACAAGTCGGACGAACAAGGCACAAAAGTTCGTTCAAACTACGAATTTTATTCAATAGAACACAATAGTAACAGTCCTCAAAGTCGTGCACCATGAGCTCTGACCTTCCCTTGCTTATATAACCAGTCCTTAGGCCAACCCAATCTTAACTAGGACTCCAATCCTACTCCGATCAGGAATTGGAACTTTCCATAACTGCTTAGGACTCTTCTATACGCAGATAGAGGCAATCATAAGTCTTCCAAACACCTTAGGAACATATACCATATTCCTAAAACAACTCAAATTCGTGACCCACATGAAATCCTATCATAACCAACTCGATAATGTCCATACCGAGCCATAACCGACTCCGCCGCAGCCAAAGTCATCAACCGATATGATCCGATCCTTTCAACCAGATCTTCCCATCCATAAACAATCTTTGGAACCATGTTTCCATGTCATGCACCGCATGCATACGTGCAAACACCTTCCTTCGACGTTCAGTAAGCTTCATATGCACTACTCTTGATTCAATCATCCTGCGCGACCTCCTGACCTGTTCAACCACAATTCCTGTCACCAGCCATGACTTGAACTCAAGCAACACCTGCACATGAACAAACAACCAATCCGTACGAGCCCAAGTCCGCGACTTGACTCAAGTTAGTTCCAAACACAACACCTGAGCACCTCACATAAGCATGTTGCAAAAACACGGTAAAACGATATCAGCCATATCAACCAAAACGCAACAAAAACTTAGTAAAAGAATACTAAGCAAACTTTTCAACAAATGTAAAGCAAAACATTTCACATTAAAAGCTGGAACATTGCGATCAAGCACCGGACCTTGCCAAAGCTAACCAGAGCTTGAGCCGGAGCTTACCAAAGCTAGTACAACCTAGCACCGGAGCTTACCAAAGCTAGTCGGACCTAGCGCCGGAGCTAACAAAAACTAGTCAGAACTAGTCAAAGAAAGTCGAACCTATTGTCGGACCTTGCAGAAGCTCGGAGCGAGAGTCGGAACTTGCTAAAAAGATGTTATGGCAGCATTCAAAACTTTTATTGTCAAAGCCAATGTATTCAGCACAAATAGGCCTCACACTTCTGCAGCTGAGAAATGTGGAATACTTTATGAACACCAGTAAGCGACGCCGGTAACTCCAAGCGATAGGCCACAAGTCCGCATTGTTCAATGACAGCGAATGGACCAATGAATTGTGGAGGAAGTTTTCCCTTCGGTCCAAAACAATGAATTCCTTTCATTGGAGAGACACGAAGATAAACGTGATCTCCGAGGTCGAAGTGGAGAGGTCGACGTATTTTAGCCGCATAACATTTCTAATGAGATTGAGCAGCCTTGAGATTGGCTTGGATCACTAGCACTCGTTCTTGTGCTTCATTCACAAGATCAATACCATATATTACTCGCTCGTTGGATTCACACCAGTTGAGTGGTGTGCGACATTTCCAGCCGTAGAGAGCTTCATACGACGGCATCTTGATGCTAGCTTGATAGCCATTGTTATATGAGAACACCGCCAATGGTAAACGATCATCCCAATTTTTACCGTGGTAAATAGCACGAACGCGTACCACATCTTCCAGATCTTGATTCACCCGTTTAGTTTGACCATCCGCCTGCGGGTGATATGCAGACCTTTGGATCAGTTTGGTCCCCAATGATGCGTGTAGCTGCTCCCAAAAACGAGCAACGAACAATGCACCGCGATCTGAAATAATTGTCTGGGGAATTCCGTGCAAGCACATGACTCTCGCATTATACAACTCCGCATCCTTTTTGGCGATGTACTTTGTATGTACAGATAAAATTAGCTGATTTGGTTAGTCGATCAACTATCACACAAATTGAATCATGCTTGTGGAAGGTGAGAGGCAAACCAACGATGAAATCCATACTAATATCCTCCCATTTCCTCGCCGAAATTTTCAATGGTTGTAGCTTTCCGGCCTTTCTCATGTGGTCGGATTTCACCCATCGACATATATCACACTTGGATACGTACTTTGCAATTTCCCTTTTCATCCGTGTCCACCAGAATCTGGTTTTCAGATCTTCATACATCTTGTTGCTGCCCGGATGAATAATTTACCTGGATAAATGAGCTTCGTCCAAGATTTTCTTCCAAAGTTTCATGTCACGGGGTACTACTATACAATCTTTGAACCATAGAGTACCATGTTCATCACTCCAGAAACACTTCATTTCCCCATTCTACATTCTCCTCCGGATGTGCGACATACCCACATCTTCCTTTTGAGTGGCATAATCCCGTCTCATATGTTAGGAATGAGAGCAAGATTATATAACGCTCCATATGGAACCAAGTATAAACTCAGTTCGTCCTCGTACATTGGAGTGATGGACAAATTATTGATGTGAGACTTTCGGCTTAGCGCATCGGCAACCACATTCGCCTTGCCGGGATGGTAGTGAATTTTAGTCTCATAATATTTGATCAGCTCAAAATATCTTTGCTGTTGCATATTCAGATCCTTCTGAGTAATGATATATTTCACGCTCTTGTGATCGGTGTAGAGGTGCACTAGAGATTGCCAAGTAAATAATGCCTCCACATTTTCAAAGCGAGTACCACAACAGAAAACTCAAGGTCATGAGTTGGGTAATGCTTCTCATGATTTCGGAGCTGCCGTGAGCCATATGCGATCCACACAGCTGAGACCAATGCCATACACATCACACTAAATGTCGAAAGATTTGGTCGTGTCCGACTGAGCTAGCACTGGGGCTGTTGTGAGATGTTTCACCAATGCTTGAAATGCATCCTCACATGCCTTGGTCCAAATATATTTAGTCCCCTTTTTCAGCAGCTCCGTCATTGATTTAGTGATTTTTGAGAAGCTCGGAATGAACCTCCGATAATATCCTGCTAATCTGAGAAAGTTGCAAACTTCGTGTACGGACGTTGGATACTTCCATTTCAGCACTTGCACAATTTTGCTTGGATCAACAGCAATGCCCTCCGCTGAAATAATGTGACCAAGAAATGGTACTTGGCTGATCCAAAACTCACATTTGCTGAACTTTGCATAAAGCTTGTGATCTCGCAATTGTTGGAGCACTATATGTAAGTGTTTGGTGTGTTCTTCCTCTGATTTAGAATAAACCAGAATATCATCGATGAAGACTATCGGTACCCTACGTACCGGGTACCCCACGATACCGCAACAAGTGCAAGAAAGTTCCACCCAGCAGAGTCGAAGGTCCTTACAGGTCCCACATGTCACGTTGCGCCGGACCCGCTCCCCTCACATGGCTTGCTTCTGGGTTAACACGTGTAAAATAAGCCCGGAACAAAACTCCCAACCAAGGGAAGCTCCGGCGACTACACGTGCACAACAGTCTCGGACCTAGCCCTCGTATGAGAGGAGCTCTGGTACCGACACGTGTACAGCAACCCCGGACCTACCCTCCGACAAGGGAAAGCTCCAGATCTGCCACGTGTGGAGCCTCCGGACCTTCCTCACCAACTGGAATACAAGCCGACCGTTACAGACATTCAAGGATGGTTAAAGCGGCAGTTATAACATCTGATAATGTGTCATTAATGCCATATTAATGACACACGATCAGTGCTCCATTAATAGGGTTAACACTGCCATGAAGGCACGTTACCACACTATTAATTGTACTTAATACACTTTAGACAGTGTATTAGGTCATTAAGCACGCCAGAGCCACATGTTGGGCCAGGCCAGCTTTGTACCGGTCAGTCCTTAGAGCTATAAAAGGGCTGCACCGCACGAACATGAGGACACACATTCTGATCCGGGCTATTGCGACCTAACAATAGCAAACTTACTTACTCAATACAATTACACAAACCCCGTGGAGTAGGGTGTTACGCTCAGGCGGCCCGAACCACATAAATCTCTGAGGTCACCATCTTGATCTTGATCTTGTGTCCCCTAACCACAAAAGAACCTCCGCGGGCTGCTTCTCGGCGGGTCTGAGGGGGGGGGGTTTTATGCTCAGGCGGCCCGAACCACATAAATCTTTGAGGTCACCATCTTGATCTTGATCTTTTTGTCCCCTAACCACAAAAGAACCTCCGCGGGCTGCTTCTCAGTGGGTCTAGGGGAAGTGTCATATTCAACACTTCGACATTTGGCATGCCAGGTAGGGGGTCTCTCGGGATCACAAGATGGTGAATTCAGCTGCTAGATCATCCAACAGCAATCTTGCTGAACAACCTGCTGGAGGCAACCCCTCCAACATTTATCAACCAGCAGGTGCCAACGCTCCAGCAGGCACTGTAGCCGATCAACGAGATGGGGCATCTGCGTCGATCACCGCATCGGCAAACAACAACCCCGAGCACGCACTCATTGTCGGGCGAGCTCTTTTTCAACATCCACCACCTCCAGGCGCACCCCAGGGTGCTATGGAGCAGTGGAGGGCTGATGTCGACCATTTGGTCGCAGCTGCGGCTGCAGGCATCAGCAATCAATGTCCTCCTCCTTCTTGGCGAGCACCTTCACAACGACGGACCCTATTCGGCCGGCTTGGTCCACAAGCCTCTCAACAAAGGAGACGTGTTGCCCCCCAGCAGGTGACTTCGTTGACCCCCGGGGCACGACGCACCCATACCATCACCAGGATTCTGACTCTTGACCTGCGGTCGGAACTGGATTGCCGTTACCGGCAATAGGACGTCCGAGTCAACATCGAGCTTACTCGCGAAAGGCGAGAGGCTCGGGACAACCCTGCTCCTCAAGGAGTAGGAGGAGGTTGTTCTGCCTTGGCCATGCACTTACGTATGGTCAGGTGGCCACAGAAGTTCCAGCCTCACTTGCCGGAAAAATTCGATGGGACAGTCAACCCCGCCGAATTTCTCCAAATCTACTCTACTACCATACTGGCAGCGGGGTGTGATGAGGCTGTAATGGCCAATTACTTCCTTGTGTCCTTAACCGGGACTGCAAGGTCCTGGTTCATGAGTCTTCCACCTGACTCCATTAATAGTTGGGCGGAACTATGCCAGCAATTCACTGCCAACTTCGGGAGCTCCTACACCCGACCCGACACTGAATTTGTCTTGTTTGCTATAAAGCAAACATCAGGGGAATCGCTACGGTCCTTCATCCAGCGATTCTCTCAGGTACGAAATACCATTCCTTCAATCTTGAGCTCCTCTGTTATTGTTGCATTCAAACAGGGTGTTCAAGATAAGAAGATGTTAGAGAAGCTGGCTATTGAAGAAGTTACCAGCGTCATGGATCTCTCCAGCCCAGCCAACAAATGCGCTACAGCCGTGGAGGGCCATGAAATGCACTCCAAGCCTGCCTCGGAGGCTAATCAGAAGTCCTACAAAACTGAAGCTTCTAGCTCCGGTAGTGACACAAAGAAGAAGAAGCCCAACGACAAAAAGAAGTCTTCGGCCGACGCTCCAGCTGTTGCTGCCGCAGCTCCTGGAAGCCAGGGGCCATGCCCCGAGAAGTGACCTCGTCCTTCATCAGAGGAAGGCAACAGTTCCAAAGCATGGTGTTTGATTCACAAGACGAATCGACACAGCATGGAAGAGTGCCGGGAGGTCCAGAACCTCGTTGAGCGCTACAACAAGCGCCGGGAAGAAGCTCCTTCCCGTCAAAGGGAAGGGAAACAAAAATTTGACAAAGCTCCGACCGAAGAGGAGCTAGGTTTCCAGGTCCATAAAAAGGTCCTGAAAGCCGTCTACAGCATTGTAGACAACAACTCCGACGCCTCTGACAACGAACGTCAGAAAACCCTAAACACCATCTATGGTGGTTCTTGGGACATCACATCTTTTCGCATCCTCAAGACAATGCGGCGGGACATGGCCATGGTAGCTCTTGCTACTAAGGCTGAACCACATCGGAAGTGGATGGATACACCCATCATTTTCGATGCTTCGGACTGCCCTCAAAACATGATCGGGGCTGGTCAACTCCCGTTGATGTTATCACCCACCATTAACAATATTCAAATCCACCATGTAATGGTGGACGGAGGTTCCGGGCTAAACCTCATATGCTTCTAAGCTTTCGTTAAGCTTCAGCTTCGGCCTTTGAATCTTTGCCCATCCTGACCTTTCTCCGATGTAGGTCCGGGAACCATTACTCCTCTTGGTTCCATTACACTCCCAGTGACCTTCGGGACCCAGGAGAACTATAGAACCGAGAAATTGATCTTCGACGTATGTGACGCCCGGCTCCGAAAAATGAACCGAGCTAACGCATATGTGTGCCCAGGATGTTCATCACACATACACGAGTGCAATCACAAAAGAGTATACAGAAAATTACCACAGAACAGGATTAATTAACCAAATTTTATTACACAAACCAGATTATCCTCGAATACAAGCTCTAATGAATATTTGTGACAAGTTTAACTAATGCAGCGGAAATAAACTAATTAAGCAACTAAGCAAACTAAACATAAGGGATAGGGTATAGCACAGCTCCAATCAACACCACAGGCAAACTGACGGTAGACACGGCCTAGAACTCCGCATTATCGCCATTAAACTCCCAATCCTGACCTGCAGTTGGGGGGGAATTGCAAGAGTGATTACATGTCGTACTCAGAAAGTGTGGAAAGTATGACATGTGTCTTATTCAAATGTCGACAATAATAATGGTTAAGTGCTGAAAAGTACATTAAAATGTTTGAAAAGCAATATATTATACGTATGTGAAGTAAACCCATCATAATCATAAGTAATACCATAATACCAAATCTGAATTCGCTACCATCATCAATAATTCCAGATTTCACCATTGCCAATAACCATATTCAATTCTAGAAATTAATCCATAACCATAATACCAACCATAACCATTACCAAACCATAACCATAATAAGTACCCTCTAATCATGGAAGTTGTCCAGGTGCTCATAACTGGGAGCACGACTATCATGGTAGTTTTATTTAACTCTGCAGAGGTTGTACCACTTTACCCATGTGTTCGTGATTTCATCACCTTTCGATGACTAAAACCTCTATTATGCCGTCTCACACTTCCATCGGTGTGTGGCCAAGAGATCACAAAATAGCCTTTACAAAGGGATTACTAGCCTATTTAGACCCCACTGAGGTTTCACCGGTGGCGATGCCTCCAACTGAGCACATCTTGAACCAAAGGCCCCCTCTTGAACCATTCGGATCCCAGAGTAGTCCCACCAATCATCAACAAACCCAATCCGACTACCCCTTCCCCGAGCATCCACAATGGTCCAAACAGTACTAGCAAAGCCCTAATTAATCAGCTACGCCGCACCCATACTTGGCCTCGTGGTGGCACTGTAGTCTTGGCTTATTCTCGCATGAACCGGTCCTTAGATCTAAAGCAAGCAAACCACCATACGTCCAACCCATCCACATACCAGGCTTGCTTAGATCACCCATTACCATATCATATTTAACCAGTTCATGTCAACCATAATCTCATCCAAGCATAATTACATTAAGTAGTGTAGTTGGTTTCCCCTCCCAATTGATTAAGCGAAGCAAAAGGTAAAAAGCCCTTCCCGACACTCTACCATAAATTCCAGGTGACAAGGGTGGTCAACAAAACTAGTAAACTTCCTAACATAGGAATCCCATCAAATTGACAGAAGCATGCAGTTTTGCAAACAAAACATTTAATTTAAAAATAGGATCAATATGCTTCAAGGACACTTGCCTTGCTCTTGCTGTTGATTAGGGTCATAGCCTTCAAACTCTTGGTGCTGTAGATCCTCCGTGGCACTTTCTAGCGCAAATCCGTCTAATCCGCACCATAAACATACAAGACAAGAAACACAATCAAAGAGTGCACAAATATTACTCAATATGACATGACATGCATGATTGATGCAAATGCAAGGTAGAACTTGTTACTAGAATGCTTTTAATGATCACTAACTAGTTCTAATAGACTTTAACAAGTTTGTACAGGTTTGGAATTGATTAGATCAAATTTTAGAATTAATTCAACACAATTTAACCAGAAAGATCGGACTAGTCCGCTAGGGACCGGACAAGTCCGCACTCTGCGAGATCAGCAAATTAGGGTTTCCTAGATCGACGTAAATTCAGAGATTAGGGGTTGAATTCTCGTAAGGAAAAGAGAATAGAAGGTATACCAGGTGTTTAGAACTCCAATGAATCAAGAAACTTGGAGGTAACACTTGGATCTTGATGATCTAGGGTTGGTGATGAATTTGGGATGAATTGGTGGTGAAGAACGAAACTTGGTGGAGATCTTGATCCTCTTTCGTTTCCTCCTCTTCTTCTTCTTGCTTGGGATCTTCTCCTCCCTCCTTGATGGTGGCTCCCCACGAACTAGGGTTTGGGTCGGTGGAAAAGTGGCAAATAGATGTCAATCCAAGGGGTGGGGTTTTTTATATAGAGGTGGAGGCTAGGTTAGATGGATTTCGAGTTTGAGAGGAGTAGAGGTCGGTTTAGAGTCCCACATGGGCTCTAAAAGAGTTAGGCACGACGTCCCTAGGCCCACTTAACGTGAAACCCAAGAAACATGTCGTAAAACAAAAGATCAACTCAGAGTCGCAAAATATCGGACAAGTCCGGACAGGACCGGACTAGTCCGAAGTCGTCCAGAGAGAAAATCGGACAAGTCTGGCCAAACATCGGACAAGTCTGACTTTAAACAGAGAGGAAAATGGACAAGTCCGCTGGAACACCGGACTAGTCCAGAAATGTCCAAGGACTTAGCAAATTTTCAATGATTCTTGGAATATCGGACTAGTCCGCACAAAATCGGACAAGTCCGAAAGTTTCCAGAGCCAAAATCAGACTAGTCCGCAGCAAAAACGGACAAGTCCGTTTTTAGTCAGAGAGAAATCGGACTAGTCCTTAGCAAAATCGGACTAGTCCGCACTTTCCTGCATTTTAAGTGCGGTTTTGTTCCAAATCAATTTTAAACTTGTTCCTCTTGTTGTGGGTTAATGTTAAACATGTATATGGGTGTATGTAGGGCATGATGCATGAAAAAGAGGGTGTTACAAACCTACCCCCCTTAAAATGAATCTCGCCCTCGAGATTCGACGCGGAAGAGAAGAGATAGGGAAATTCCTTCTTGAGATCATCTTCTAGCTCCCAAGTTGCTTCTTTTTCTGTGTGGTGCTTCCATTGGACCTTACACCATCTAATAACCTTGTTCCTTGTGACCCTCTCCTTAGTTTCCAAGATTTTGACCGGTTGTTCGGCATAAGCCAAATCTTCCCCTAGTTCCAATTCTTCCATTGGCACTTGTTCTTCCGGTACTCTCAAAGACTTCTTGAGCTGGGAAACATGAAAGACATCATGGACATCTGAAAGATGAGCTGGCATCTCCAACTTACATGCTACTTCTCCTATTTTGTCCAAAATCATGAACGGTCCAATATAGCGAGGTGCTAGCTTTCCTCTTATGTTAAACCTCTTATGACCCCTCATCGGTGACACCTTGAGGTAAACAAAATCTCCTTTTTCAAAGCCTAATTTCCTTCTCCTATTGTCCGCATAGCCTTTTTGCCTTGATTGGGCAGCCCTCAAGTTCTCACGAATTATTTGGACTTGCTTTTCGGCTACTTGCAACACATCCGGACCAAATACTTGAGCTTCTCCTGCCTCATTCCAGAATAAAGGTATCCTACACTTGCTCCCATAAAGTGCTTCATATGGTGACATCTTCAAACTTGCTTGGTAACTATTGTTGTATAAAAATTCTGCGTATGGCAAGCTTTTGTCCCAACTTTTCCCATGCTTTAAAGCAGAAGCTCTTAACATGTCCTCTAAAATCTGATTGGTCCTCTCGGTTTGTCCATCCATTTGAGGATGATATGCTGAACTAAAATTTAACCTTATTCCTAATGCTTCATGCAATTTTTGCCAAAATCTTGAGGTAAATTGAGAACCTCTATCCGAGACTATCTTCTTAGGGACTCTATGTCGACACACAATATGCTCCATGTATATTTCAGCCAATCGTGCAGCTATATATTTAGTCTTCACAGGGAAAAAATGAGCTGACATGGTTAAGCGATCCACAATTACCCAAATTGAGTCATATCCGGACTGAGTACGTGGTAACCCAACTATGAAGTCCACTCCAATTTCTTCCCACTTCCATTCCGGAATCTTCAACGGTTGTAATAGTCCAGCTGGCCTTTGATGTTCCGCCTTGACTCGTTGGCACACATCACACAACGCTACGTATTCAGCTATGTCCTTCTTCATGCTATCCCACCAATAGCTAGTCTTCAAGTCTTTGTACATCTTTGTACAACCAGGATGAATTAAATAAGGCGAGTCATGTGCCTCTTTTAATATCATCTCCCGAATATGCTTTACATTAGGCACAACGATTCTCTTTCCAAGCCATAAGGTACTATGTTCGTCTTCATCAAATCTGAATTCTCTCCCTTCCTCGATCCTTTCCTTGATTTCCTTGATCTCCTCATCCGTGGTTTGTGCTTCTCGAATTTCTTGCTCCAAGGTTGGGTTTAACTCCATCATCTCCATCTCATTTACAAACCCGAGGTTCAACTGTTCAAACTCCTTGCATAACTCGGATGGTAACTCTCGAACTGTGAGTTGATGACTTACTCCCTTTCTACTCAAAGCATCGGCCACTACATTGGCCTTTCCCAGATGATAGTTGATCCCCAAATCATAATCTTCGATGAGCTCCAACCATCTTGGTTGCCTCAAGTTCAGATCCGTTTGTGTGAAAATATACTTCGAACTCTTATGATCCGTATAATTTTCACACCTATGTACAAGAATATAGTGCCTCCAAATCTTCAATGCATGTACCACGGCTGCAAGTTCTAAATCATGTGTTGGGTAATTCTGCTCATGTTTCTTCAATTGTCTCGATGCATAGGCGACCACTTGACCTTCTTGCATGAGCACACATCCAAGTCCTTGTCTTGATGCATCGCAATAAATATCAAAACTCTTACTTACATCCGGCAATACCAAAACTGGGGCTGTTGTCAACCTCTTCTTTAACTCCTCAAAACTATTCTGACAAGCTTCGGTCTATTGGAATGCCTTTCCCTTCATTAGCAACTCTGTCATAGGCTTGGCTATCTTGGAAAAGTCCTTGATGAATCTACGGTAATATCCAGCCATCCCAAGAAAACTCCTTATTTCCTTGACATTTTGCGGCGGTTCCCACTTCAACACGTCACTCACTTTACTGGGGTCAACCAATACTCCTTCTCCTGAGATGATATGACCCAAAAACGACACCTCTCTCAACCAAAACTGACACTTGTTGAACTTGGCATACAATTGATGCTCCCTCAATTTCTGCAACGTAAGCCTCAAGTGTTCCTCATGCTCTTTCTCATCCTTCGAGTAGATCATAATATCATCAATAAACACCACAACGAACTTATCCAAGTACTCCCTAGAGACCTTATTCATGAGGTACATAAAGTAGGCAGGCGCATTTGTCAATCCAAAAGACATCACGGTGTACTCATAAGATCCATACCGTGTTCTAAAAGCTGTTTTGGGTATGTCCGATGGTCTAATCTTCATTTGAAAGTATCTCGACCTCAAATCAATCTTAGAGAAGACACAAGCACCCTTCATCTGATCAAACAAGTCTTCTATACGTGGCAAGGTGTACTTGTTCTTGATTGTTACTTCATTGAGAGCTCGGTAATCTACGCACATCCTTTGGGATCCATTCTTCTTGTCCACGAACAGCACGGGCGCTCCCTAAGGTGAAGAGCTAGGGTGAATAAAACCCTTCTCTAATTGCCCTTGAATCTGCTTCTTGAGCTCCGCTAATTCCATAGGAGGCATCCTATACGGTCTCTTAGCTATAGGTGCAGTTCCAGGTATTAAATCAATAACAAACTCAATGTCTCGATCGGGTGGCATACCTGGCAACTCGTCCGGAAAAACATCCAAAAATTCACACACCACCAGAATCTTCTCAATTGTGGCACCGTCCATATGATTCAACTCCAATTGCTTCGGTGCGGTTTGAGACGCTTCAAATTCTACGGTGATCCCTTCTTCGTTGGTCAACATCACTGTCTTCATGGCACACTCAATAACTCCATTGTGCTTCCTCAACCAGTCCATACCAAGTATAATGTCCAATCCTTGAGAATCCAAAACAATGAGGTTGGCGGAGAAGTCTACCCCCCTTATTCTAAGGCTTACTTTTGGATATACTATATTTGTCCTCATCTCTCCTCCAGGAGATTTAACCAATAGAGTAAACTTCATATGAGAGATAGGAAAACTATACTTGGCAACATACTTCGATGCAATGAATGAATGCGATGCTCCGGAATCAAATAACATAGTCACGGGGTTGGAGTTGGCGAGAAACATACCAATAACCACGTCATCCGCTTGTTGAGCATCCTCCGTTGAGACATGGTTCACGTTGCCACGAGCAAAATTCTGCTGTCCACGTCTTCCTTGTGGCTGTCCTCCATTAGGTCTTGGGTTTTGCCTCAGCGCATTGCTTCCTTGACCAAGGCCTGACTTAGGACATTGATGCGCAAAGTGTCCAACTTCTCCACAAGTATAGCACTTCTTAACTCCACCAGAATTATTCGGACGAGCTTGGTTTTGAACATTTGCAGCAGGAAAATTAGCACGAGGTGCATAAGGCATTGGAGGCCTAGGTGCTTGCATGACAGAGCGCTGCTGCACAAACTGAGTTGGGCGTGGTGCATAACCAGGGCGCTGAGCAGGAATAGAGGAGCTGTAATAGGGCGCATTGGATGGTGCAAGGCGAGGGCGCACATTACTTCCTTGTTGATGTCCTTGATATGGCGTCTTCCTCTTGATTTCTTGCTCCATCTTGCGAATCTTGTTCTCCACCACAATTGCTTTGTCCACGAGCTTCTGAAAATTGGCATAATCGCAATTGGGTAGTTGCACTTGGATCTCATTGTTCAAGCCCCTCATGAACAAGTATTGCTTCCGGCTGTCCCGACTAACATCCTCAAGTACATACCTTGAGAGTTGAGTGAATTTATTGAGATATTCACTCACGCTTGATCTCCCTTGCCTTAAATTCTCAAATTCTTGCCTCTTCAAGATCATAACACCCTCGGGCACATAATGAGAACGAAAATTCTCCTTGAATTCGGCCCAAGTAATTCTCTCTTGGTTCTTATGAGCATTGCAATAAGAATCCCACCAATCCGCAGCTGCTCCAACTAGGTGATGAGAAGCAAACAAGACCTTCTCCCGGTCACTGCATTGGACAATAGCTAGCTTCTTCTCCACGGACTTGAGCCAATCATCCGCATCCATAGGGTCGGCAGCTTGAGCAAAGGTCGGCGGCCTAGTCCTCATAAACTCTCCCAATCGATTATGAGGAGGCGGGGGTGGCGGTGGAGGCATGTGGGGCTGATTGTTGATATTGCCAGCCTGCAGCTGTCCCATTGTTTGTATCATGGTCTGCATGAGGTTGTTTTGCATAGCCAAAAGCTGCTCAATGTTGATAGCTCCATGAGCAGGTCCTTGCCCATTGTTGTTTTGAGGAACTCCATTGTTCTCCTCCTCATCATTGCCATCCCTCTGGTTGCGAGTCCTCACCATCTGAAGAAAAGCAATAGGTAAGAATTAGAAAACGTCCCCAACTATATGCATCAAGGGATATGAAACTAAACAACTAGCTACACTAGCCTAGGTGGACATGGCAATGCTAAAGCACCCCAAAATTCTCTATTAAGCACACAAGCAAGCAATATATATAGCAAACAACACTCCAAGCAAAAACACATCGATTCTTGAGTGCTCCTATGTGCTCTAAAGTGTTCATTCTTTCTAGGCTGCATCCTACGGTCAACATGTGGCTCTGATACCAATCTGTGATGCCCGGCTCCGAAAAATGAACTAAGCTAAAGCATATGTGTGCCCAGGATGTTCATCACACATACACGAGTGCAATCACAAAAGAGTATACAGAAAATTACCACGGAACAGGATTAATTAACCAAATTTTATTTCACAAACCAGATTATCCTCGAATACAAGCTCTAATGAATATTTGTGACAAGTTCAACTAATGCAGCGGAAATAAACTAATTAAGCAACTAAGAAAACTAAACATAAGGGATAGGGTATAGCGCAGCTCCAATCAACACCACAAGCAAAGCTGACGGTAGACACGGCCTAGAACTCCGCATTATCGCCATTAAACTCCCAATCCTGACCTGCAACTGTTGGGGGGAATTGCAAAAGTGAGTACATGTCGTACTCAACAAGTGTGGAAAGTATGACATGTGGCTTATTCAAATGTCGACAATAATAATGGTTAAGTGCTGAAAAGTACATTAAAACGTTTGAAAAGCGATATATTATACGTATGTGAAGTAAACCCATCATAATCATAAGTAATACCATAATACCAAATCTGAATTCGCTACCATCATCAATAATTCCAGATTTCACCATTGCCAATAACCATATTCAATACCAGAAATTAATCCATAACCATAATATCAACCATAACCATTACCAAACCATAACCATACTAAGTACCCTCTAATCATGGAAGTTGTCCAGGTGCTCATAACCGGGAGCACGGCTATCATGATAGTTTTATTTAACTCTGCAGAGGTTGTACCACTTTACCCACGTGTTCGTGATTTCATCACCTTTTGATGACTAAAACCTCTATTATGCCATCTCACACTTCCATCGGTGTTTGGCCAAGAGATCACAAAATAGCCTTTACAAAGGGATTACTAGCCTATTTAGACCCCACTGAGGTTTCACCGGTGGTGATGCCTCCAACTGAGCACATCTTCAACCAAGGGCCCCCTCTTGAGCCATTCGGATCCCAGGGTAGTCCCACCATTCATCAAAAAACCCAATCCGACTACCCCTTCCCCGAGCATCCACAATGGTCCAAACAGTACTAGCAAAGCCCTAATTAGTCAGCTATGTCGCACCCATACTTGGCCTCGTGGTGGCACTGTAGTCCTGGCTTATTCTCGCATGAACCGGTCCTTAGATCTAAAGCAAGCAAACAACCATACGTCCAACCCATCCACATACCAGGCTTGCTTAGATCACCCATTACCATATCATATTTAACTAGTTCATGTCAACCATAATCTCATCCAGACATAATTACATTAAGTAGTGTAGTTGGTTTCCCCTCCCAATTGATTAAGTGAAGCAAAAGGTAAAAAGCCCTTCCCGACTCTCTACCATAAATTCTAGGTGACAAGGGTGGTCTACAAAACTAGTAAACTTCCTACCATAGGATTCCCATCAAATTGACACAAGCATGCATTTTTGCAAACAAAACATTTAATTTAAAAATAGGATCAATATGCTTCAAGGACACTTGCCTTTCTCTTGCTGTTGATTAGGGTCAAAGCCTTCAAACTCTTGGTGCCGTAGATCCTCCACGACACTTTCTAGCACAAATCCGTCTAATCCACACCATAAACATACAAGACAAGAAACACAATCAAAGAGTGCACAAATATTACTCAATATGACATGACATGCATGATTGATGCAAATGCAAGGTAGAACTTGTTACTAGATTGCTTTTAATGATCACTAACTAGTTCTAATAGATTTTAACAAGTTTGTACAGGTTTGGAATTGACTAGATCAAATTTTAGAATTAATTCAACACAATTTAACCAGAAAGATCGGACTAGTCTGCTAGGGACCGGACAAGTCCGCACTCTGCGAGATCAGCAGATTAGGGTTTCCTAGATCGACGTAAATTCGGAGATTAGGGGTTGAATTCTCGTAAGGAAAAGAGAATAGAAGGTATACCAGGTGTTTAGAACTCCAATGAATAAAGAAACTTGGAGGTAACACTTGGATCTTGATGATCTAGGGTTGGTGATGAATTTGGGGATGAATTGGTAGTGAAGAACGAAACTTGGTGGAGATCTTGATCCTCTTTCGTTTCCTCCTCTTCTTCTTCTGGCTTGGGATCTTCTCCTCCCTCCTTGATGGTGGCTCCCCACGAACTAGGGTTTGGGTGGGTGGAAAAGTGGCAAATAGATGTCAATCCAAGGGGTGGGGTGGGGTTGTTTATATAGAGGTGGAGGCTAGGGTTAGATGGATTTTGAGTTTGAGAGGAGTAGAGGTCGGTTTAGAGTCCCACATGGGCTCTAAAAGAGTTAGGCACGACGTCCCTAGGCCCACTTAACGTGAAACCAAAGAAACAAGTCGTAAAACAAAAGATCGACCCGGAGTCGCGAAATATCAGACAAGTCCGCAAAGGACGAGACTAGTCCGAAGTCATGCAGAGAGAAAATCGGACAAGTCTGGCGAAACATCAGAAAAGTCCAACTTTAAACATAGAGGAAAACGGAAAAGTCCGCTAGAACACCGGACTAGTCCGGAAAAGTCCAAGGACTTAGAAAATTTTCAAGGATTCTTGGAATATCGGACTAGTCCGCACAAAATCGGACAAGTCCAAAAGTTTCCAGAGCCAAAATTGGACTAGTCCGTAGCAAAAACAGACAAGTCCATTTTTAGTCAGAGAGAAATCAGACTAGTCCTCAGCAAAATCGGACTAGTTCGCACTTTCCTGCATTTTAAGTGCGGTTTTGTTGCAAATCAATTTTAAACTTGTTCCTCTTGTTGTGAATTAATGTTAAACATGTATATGAGTGTATGTAGGGCATGATGCATGAAAATGAGGGTGTAACAATGTAGCGCATATCAGTCTGCCTTTCAATGCCATTCTATGCAGGCCAGCTTTATATAGGTTTATGGTCGATGCTCATTATGATTATTTGGTGTTGAAGATGCCAACACCTATGGGAGTTCTCCGGATCCGCGGGGATCGTACCGCAGGAGTTACTGCACTGGAAGAACTCCATGCGGTTACCACAGCGCAAGAGGAAGCATCCGGTAAGGAGCCAGCTGCGAATCCTCCAAGCATTCATCACAAAGGCTCTACCTCCACACCTCGTGTGCAACCAAGCGGCGACGCCGACATTCCCGTCAAAGTCATCCAAATTGGTTCCGATGCTGCTCAAACTACCCGTATATCGGGGGGTCTGAACAACAAATAGGAACTCGCACTCATCACATCCCTCCAGGCTAATGTTGATGTGTTTGCCTGGCAACCGTCACAAATGCCTGGGATCCCTAGGGAGGTGATTGAGCACAATCTGAAGATTTATCCAGACGCTTGGCCTGTACACCAGAAGCCCCAGAAACAATCAATCGAGCGGCAAAACTTCATCCGATAAAAAAATTAAGAAGTTTCTTGAAGCTGGATTCATCCAAGAAGTCTTCCATCCAAAATGATTGGCAAACCCAGTTGTTGTACCCAAGGCCGGTGGGAAGCTTCGGATGTGTATCGACTACACCACCTTAAATAAGGCATGTCGAACAGATCCATTTCCACTACCTAGAATAGATCAGATAGTGGACTCCACCTACGGGTGTGAGCTACAGTGTTTCTTAGATGCATATTCTGGATATCATCAAAACCAAATGTCTAAGGAAGATGAAGAGCATATTGCCTTCATAATAGTAGATGGATTGTATTGTTACACTGCCATGCCATTTGGTCTTAAAAATGCTGCTTCAACATTCGTGCGAGCCATGTACAAAACATTTGGAGAGCTAATTGGAGACCTGGTGGAGGTGTAGGTTGATGACATCGTCATGAAGATCAAAAACAAGGAGTCACTCCTTGACAACTTACAAGCCGTCTTCGACAAGTTGCGCACTACACGCTCCAAGCTGAACCCAGACAAGTGTGTCTTCGGGGTTAGCTCTAGAAAGCTTCTGGGTTTCTTGGTGACTCATCGAGGAATCGAAGCAAATCGGGCGAATATCTAGGCTATAGAAGAAATGCGCCCCCCAACCCGCATTAAAGATGTCCAAAAGTTGACTGGATGTCTAGCTGTGCTCAGCCGGTTTATATCAGGACTAGCAGAACAGGCGCTACCTTTCTTCAAACTCTTGAGGAAGTCCGGACCATTTCATTGGTCTGAAAAAGTAGAAAAGGGGTTTCAAGAGCTGAAGCAGCTCCTCACCACACTACCAATCCTGGTAGCTCTGAACCCTGGTGAGCCTTTACTGCTTTACATTTCGGCAACTACAGAGGTTGTCAGTATGGTCCTGGTCACGAAAAGACCGGAACCATCCCCAATTCAGGAGTCTAGACCCCTCCGGTAGGGTTCGGAACTACCTGAAGGCGAGTCTTGGGACCAACCCTCAGGCATGGATCCTCAAGGCGAGATGCTAGAGGATCAACCTCCTTTAAAAGGAGTAACTGTTGGTGAACAAGAGGATCCATACCGCTTTGGGAGGGTCCGGGTCACTCCAGAAGAAGTTCCAGGTTCCTTCGGCAAGGACCAGGAAATTCCAGAAGAAGGTTCGGAACCATCCGGGAGTGTACGGATACATGAGGAGGAAGCTTCGGGCCCCTTTAGGAGGGTCCGGAGAGTCCAACGCCCTGTGTACATCATCAGTGAAGTACTCCATGACACCAAGACAAGATACATTGACGTTCATAAACTGCTTTATGCAGTCCTTATCACCTCAAGAAAGATTCATCACTATTTCCAAGCCCACAAAATATCAGTGGTAACTTCTTTTCCACTACGTGCAATTTTGCATAACCCTAATTCCACTGGGAATATTGCAAAGTGGGTAGCGGAGCTGGCAGAATTCAATATAGAATTCGTGTTGAGACAAGCAATTGAAAGTCAAGCCTTGGCTGACTTTGTGGCAGAATGAAATCCCTCTCCATCAAACCCTGGGGGCCACAGTGAGCAGAAACAAGAGATCAAAGGTCCGGTATTCAGTGAGCCTCACTGGACCCTCTACTTTGATGGCTTCATGCAGAAGTAGGGGGCCGGAGCTGGAATCCTTCTCCTAGCTCTGACCAGAGAGAAGGTCAAGTACATGGTACACCTTGATTTCCAGGCAACCAACAATATGGCAGAGTATGAAGCCCTCATCTATGGACTCAAGGTGGCACTATCTTATGGTGTAAAACAGTTGTTGGTGAAAGGAGATTCACAACTCATCATCAAACAAGTGAAAGGTGAATGCTCCTGCAATAATTCTTAATTAGCTGCTTACCTCGTTGAAGTCTAGAGGCTTCAGAAGGACTTCGAAGTCCTGGATCTCCATCATATTCAACGCCTTCATAAATCTGAAGCCGATGAACTCTCGACGAAAGCCTCAATCGGGGCTCCGGCTCCTAACGGAATCTTCGTCCGGAGGTTGTCAAAACCAACAGCTCAGCCTGCCAAATTGAGCGAAGGGGGCGAGACCAGCACCACAGAGCTGGTGGTCCCGGTGGCCCTGTTACCATGGCATCCACCAAGGGTTGTAGGTGCTGTCGGAAGCTCCGAGCATCCCAGCACGCAAGACTCAGAAGCTCAAGTCAGCTTCGATGCATGGATCTCGGAGATCTGGAGCTACTTGAAAGACAATATCCTTCCTGAAGACAGTGTATCCGCTGACCGGATTGTCAGATTGGCTAAAACATACACGTTGGTAGAAGGGGATCTCTACCAACGCGGTGCTAATGGCATCCTAATGCGGTGCATTGCAAGGGAAGAAGGCCGCAATCTTCTCGCGGAAATCCATGGAGGCGAGTGCGGGAATCACGCATCTTCTAGTACGCTGGTCGGTAAAGCCTTCCGGCATGGCTTTTACTGGCCTACAGCACTCCAAGATGCGGTTGAGCTTGTGAAGAAATGTGAAGCATGTCAGTTCCATGCAAAACAGATTCACACACTGGCTCAATCACTACAAATGATACCTCCTACATGGACATTCGCTGTGTGGGGCATGGATATCTTGGGACTTTTCCCAAAAGCCGTCGGAGGTTACAGGTTCCTATATGTCGCCATCGACAAGTTCACCGAGTGGCCGAAAGCAACTCCCGTAGTAACAATCAACAAACAATCAGCAATCAAGTTCTTGACGTCTATTATTTGCAGATTTGGATTTCCAAACAAAGTTATAACTGACAATGGAACTCAATTTACAAGTACTACATTCCAAGAATATTTCGAAGACCTCGGCATTCAACTTAGCTATGCTTCAGTAGCTCATCAAGCAAGCAATGGCCAAGCCAAGTGAGGAAATGCATAAATCTTAAAAGGACTCAAGAAGCGCACATATGAGCGCTTGAAAAAGCACGGAGCTATCTGGATTGATGAACTTCCATCCACATTATGGGCGAATAGGACAACACCTAACCGGTCAACTAGGGAGAATCCATTCTTCCTAGTGTACGGAGCTGAAGCAGTCCTTCCTCCAGAGATCACTCTGGAGTCCCTCCAGGTCCGAACCTTCGACGAAGCCATGCAGGACCAGCACCAGTGTGAAGACCTTGACCTCGTCGATGAGGGAAGCTGCCAAGCAGCTGTTCGGAATGCACGTTATCGCCAATCACTCCGGCGCTATAATCAAAGGCATGTGCGTTACCGACAGCTTGTAGAAGGCGACCTGGTGCTCCGGAAAATACTAACTTGTGAAGGGATGAACAAACTTTCCCCCAGCTGGGAGGGTCCCTTCCGAGTCATTAAAGTATCCCGACCAGGGTGCGATCTCTAGGCGAGAGAGGATGGGACCCCACTTCCCAATCCATGGAACATCGAGCACCTCCATAAGTTTTATGCTTAGAATCACGAAGGTAAGACAATAATTACACACAATGCATGTTGTAGAGTCATTATACAGAGTCGAGCAAGTCCTTCGGGAGAACATCCAGACCCCTCCGGGAGGGTTCGGTAAGTTCAAGTAACACTTGACACAGTCACAACAATAAAAGTGTAACTACTTGCTCTGGGCTAGCACAAGATGTATAGCACATTTAGCAGGGTCCAGCACCCTAAGTGTGTCCTTGTCTCCCCTGTAATCCAGACCTATAATGAAAGGCATTGTTGTGTGAAAACAGACTCCACGTGCATTTACTTTTTGTATAAGGCTCAATATGTCAAATTATTTTTACCCCGCTTGTTTATAATGAAGTTGTGCAAATCTTTTTTAGCTTTGTTCCAAGTAATTCTACATGCATTACAAGCCTTATTGATAGTCTTTTTGTATCTTATCACTGCTACATAGTCTACTTGCCTGAACGCCAAGCCAACATAGGTTCGGAGTGTGCTATCGACTTAGCTTGGTCCTGCACCCTAAGTACGCCGCTCTACCTACACCCCTGCAGGCCTTAGTAGGGTGAGTACTAAAAAGGCATGTGGATCCAAAAATATTATATCAAAATGATTGTTATCATGTTGAGTTTCTTCGGGCTCAAAGTTCAAACAAGAACAATAAGCCACAACCAATTTATAGACAAGAGGACGAATTTTACTTTTTCTCTAGCCTTTAATGTGCCGGAAAAGCAAAAATTCATAGCGATGGTGGACGATACCAGAGCTACTAAGCTCCGACATCTCCCAAGATAGGTCCGCCGTTGACGCTGGAGCTACCAAGCTCCGACCATTCTAGGGGGCTTGTCTTCAATGCTTGAAAATTGAAGACTTCAACATACTGTCATAACCTTTGGTACATGTACACACCTCAGCTGTACACATGTACCAGGGGGCCAACAAGACACAGCACAATATATCGAAGACAAAGCAAAATTCAAGGCAAAAAGGAGGATTTCATTAATTAGAAGAACTGGATTACAAAATTGAGATTACAAGAGACAAAGGGAGAAAAGTCCTAGCTACTGGAGGATCTAGGTCCTGTGGAAAAACGAAGCAACCTTCTCAGCAGCTTCTTGGACACTAGCCCTGGTGACATCCTCCTCCTCCGCGATGATTCCATCAAAGACCGGATCAAGGGAGAACCGGGGGTCTTGGCTCCAGTAACATGCCAAGACATACTCAGCGATGTTCTTGACCAAGGATTTACCCTCCGTCTCCAGTTGATCGGCAATGATGTCACCCATCGCGTCGAGTTTGCTGCCAGCAAAGTTATGTGCCACCAGCGTCTGGTCCAGCTCCTGCGCCGGGTTCTCTAGGCGTACTAGACTGAAACCAAGGGGCACAAGGGCCCTGTCCGCACGCCCCAGGAAGTCCCATGCCATAAGGGACTCAGTCGCCTTCAAGCTCTGTAGCTCCTCCAGTAACCTCCGGGCAGCCGCAAGTTCCGAACCTTCACGGGCAAGTCGCTCAGCCAACTTAGCATGCTGTTGCATGATCTCAACAACCTGCTACTCCTGGTCGGCCAGCTCCATCTCCCAGAGGTGGATGCGGTTCTGCCTCTCAGCTAGGTTCTTTTCTCTGCCCTTGACTCTCTCCTCCCTAGCGGCAACTTCAGACTCTCTTTTCGAGAGCTCTTGCCCCACCTTCCAGTTCTACTTCCTCTCTTCCTCCTTCCATAGATCCAGCTTTTTGCTGCGATCCGCCATATTTTTCTCACCAAAAGTCAACTTCTGGGTGACCTTCGCCTCTCTACTCACCACATCCTTCTGCTGCCCTAGGAGTTTTTCCTTTCTCGCCTCCAGGTTCGCTTGACGCTTCAGGAGAGTTTCATTCAACTCTGCGAGCTTTTCGTAACACTCGTCAGCAGCGTCACGTGTCTCCTTGGCTTGCTCCAGGATTTCCCTGGAGTTAGCATCGAGAGCTCGAATGGCGGCCTCATTCTCTTCCATCAACTTGTCCCAGTACTCTAACCGGGCCTTCTCCCCTTTTATCCACTACTTCTGGTCAGCCAGCCTCGTCCGAGCAAGCTTAGTCTCAAAATGGAGTCTGTTGCGCCAAAGCCTCACGGTGTTGCGCTCCTCCTCCAAAGCTTTGCTCTCATGATCGAAGGCAAGCTGGACCTGCTGAAGACTTGAGCAGGCGTTGTCTTTGGACAACGCTCAAAGGTTCTGGGCCTGTCGGGATCATTTCCGATGCTCAAAAAGGGTTCTCTTTCACAAAAATTGGGTCCCACTCTACAATAGTGGTCCCCTGGACTCCTGCAGTGCTAGGGCCGCTCTCCTAGAGCCCTTCAGTGTCAGCAGAAGAACCCACGGGGGGAACTTCCACCTCCGGAGCAGGTGAAGGCGCCGCTTCCGGGTCTTCAGACGATGGCTCCGAAGGCGGGGGACGCCCTCTCTTCGGGCTACTCTGTCTCTAGCCCAGGTAACTCTGGGACCACCACTTCTGGAGCAGTAGCTGGAGCTTCAACTGGGACTTCAACCACCACTGGCTCGGGCTCCGGCGCGGCGACTACCTCCGGCACAGTCGCCGGACCTTCAACCACCTTTGGCACAGCTGCTGGACCTCCAGCCTCCTCCGGCTCAGCAGCCAGACCCTCTACCACCTCCGGCTCAGCGGCCGGATCTTCAATCATTTCCGGCACAAGGGCCGAAGCCTGGGTGATCTCCGGGTCAACAGCCGGGGCTTCAGCTACCTCTGACTCAACAACCAGGGCTTCGACAACTTCCGGCTCGGAAGCCAGAACTTCTGGCATCGTCGGTGCTGGAGCATCAGCCTCTGCCGCCAGGGGCACATCTTCAACTTCCCTCCCGCGGTCCGGCGCTACCATAGGAGCTTCGGGTGAGGACTCTGAGTCCAAGCTCACGACAGCTGGCGCCAGAGCTGCCACAAATTCTGCCTCCACATGACGAGGAGGCTCAGCGACCGAAGCCGCAGCTTCAGCAGATGCAGCCCAAGCTATTGCAACAGGCGCTAGAGCACTCAATCCCTTCTTCGACACCCTAAAAATAAGGGGTAGAGAAAATTAAAGACACATCCAAAATAAAGATCAACATTTCAGGGTGAGCAATCAATGCTTACCTTGGATGCTACCACCCCAGTCGCCTCGAAACATCTTCTTCTGAGGCCTGGAGCTAGAGCCCACCAAATCTTGTGAGACAACTGCTTCAAACCTCAGCTGAGGAACACTCGCAGCCGCCAGAGTTCTTTCTGCCGGAGCTTCCCTTTGCCGAGATGAACTCCCAGACTTGGAGCTTCTAGCCAGCACTGAAGCCGAGGTCGACTGCTTGAACCTTATGCCTCTTTAAGACGCTTGCACCGGAGCAAGGGTAGTAGCAGAAGACCTCCCCCTCCGGGGGGAGCAGCCGTCGTGGAAGGAGTATCCCTGACGGACCTCCCGTCAGCGTGCTTCAACTTCCTCTTCCGACTGGAAGGCTTAGCTGGCTCTTTTCTGTTGCCTTTGCTGACGTCTTTAGTATTTTGGCTTGGGGTGGAGGCAGGACCACCCTCGGAAGCTCCAGGGATCGCCAATCTGGTGGTCGGAAGCATTTCCACCTCACCAAGGTCATCAAGCGCCGGCATACTCCTCCGGAGCTCCCCGCTGAACTGCGCCTCCATGTTCAGAGGGAGGAAAGCCGACAGCGGAGTTAATTCGTCGCCTTCGACATAAATTCCATGTTGGAACTTCTTGATATGAAGCTCCAAAGTTGCGCCATCCATGTTGGACCTCAGGCCGGTTTCAATCCGGTCGTCATCCATCACACTGTTGAGGGCCCATGCGAGCTTTTCCCTCTTCTTTAGCGGAGCCCACCTGTTGACCAAGAAGATGCAGAAGACCATCTGGTGGGTCACTCCACCTTCCACGCATTTGCGGATCCTGGTCAAGACAGGGTTGAAGGCATCTGATAGCACTGAAACCACGCTCCATGCGCCAGTGTCAAGATTGGGGAGACCTTCGGGAAGCTCCAATTTCTCGTGCTCCTCTGTCGTGATGATGATCCAATCCTTCTTTCAGTCGTCCCACTTGCCAGAAGGAAACAACCTCAAGTATTTGTAGGGGCATTTCTTGCGCTTCACAAAATAGTAGAAGCCAAGAAACTCGGACCCCTTGCCGGTGGTGTGGATGGTGAGGAAGGTGCGGAAAAGCCTGACGCAGGGGGGAATACCCACCCACATCTCGCAAAAGTGGACGAATGTGGACACAAGAAGAAGAGAATGGGGGCTAAGGTGGTACAGCTGCAGATCATAGAAGTCCAACAGCATCAAAAGGAAAGTCGAGAAATGTGGGATCACCCTCACCATGGCGTACGCTGAGAAGTACACAAAGTCGCCATCGCGCTCCTTCTTGAATGGGAGCTTGCCAGCGTGGATCAGATGGTTGAAGGAGTCACTGGACCACCCCATGTAGGTCCGAACCTTCTTCAGATCATCATCGCTCTTGAGGCGGCTCTTGGGGAGAGCCAACTCCATAAGGCAAAGTGGAGCAAAGAATGGAAAGTTAGGCAGAGTTTGGGAGGCTCTGAGTGCAAAGATGAATGAAGGCGTAAAGAGTCATCGACCCGTGTGCACTTACCTTCTTAAGTAATTCTCTGCGACGCTTGGATGGAAACCGCAATGAGATCAAAGGCACTTTTCAAAAATTTGCCCTATCGATGACGAGTGGGCCTGGGGCCACCCCGACGAAGAGATCGAGGTCCTTACCCAAGGCCAACAGCAGCGGGAAACAAAAAGTCGGCGCTCTGACAAGGCTCGCGGAACCGATACTGTTTTCGTATTGGGAACCGACGACCTTCAATTGCGTGACATCTGCACCCAAAGATCTCATCTGTCGTATTCATAACAAGCCACGCGTCGAAGGTTCACTCCCGGACCGTCACTCTATTGGCGCATCAGAGGACTTTTGAAAATCGAAGCGCGGGAATCGAGAATGGCCCCACCTCCGGCAGAACAACTTAACCCAAGGAGTTTCACTCAGAGGTGAGCCCAGGGGCCACTGTCGGTACCGTACATACCGGGTACCCCACGATACCGCAACAAGTGCAAGAAAGTTCCACCCAGTAGAGTCGAAGGCCCTTATAGGTCCAACATGTCACGTTGCACCGAACCCGCTCCCCTCACATGGCTTGCTTCCAGGTTAACACGTGTAAAATAAGCCCAGAACAAAATTCCCAACCAAGGGAAGCTCCGATGACTACACATGTACAACAGTCCCGGACCTAGCCCCCACCAGAGAGGAGCTCTGCTACCGACACGTGTACAGCAACCCCGGACCTACCTTCCCACAAGGGAAAGCTCCGGATCTGCCACGTGGGGAGCCTCCGGACCCTCGTCACCAACAGGAATACAAGCCGACCATTACAAACATTCAAGGATGGTTAAAGCGGCAATTACAAGATCTGATAATGTGTCATTAATTCCATATTAATAACACACGATCAATGCACTGTAGGGGTAACGCTGCCATGAAGGCACGTTACCACACTATTAATTGTACTTAATACTCTTTAGACAGCGTATTAGGTCATTAAGCACGCTAGGGCCACATGTCGGGCCAGGCCAGCTTTGTAACGGTCAGTACTTAGAGCTATGAAAGGGCTGCACCGCACGAACATGAGGACACACATTCTGATTCGGGCTATTGCAACCTGACCATAGCAAACTCACTCACTCAAAACAATTACACAAACCCCGTGGAGTAGGGTGTTATGCTCAGGCGGCTTGAACCACGCAAATCTCTGAGGTCACCATCTTGATCTTGATCTTGTGTCCCCTAAACACAAAAGAACCTCCGCGGGCTGCTTCTCAGTGGGTCCGGGGGGGGGGTGTTACGCTCAGGCGTGCCCGAACCACATAAATCTCTAAGGTCACCATCTTGAACTTGATCTTGTGTCCCCTAACCACAAAAGAACCTCCGCGGGCTGCTTCTCAAAGGGTCCGGAGGAAGTGTCTTATTCACCACTTCGACAAAGACCACGACAAACTTGTCCAACTCCGGCATGAACACTTCAATTCATCAAATACATGAAGTGAGCTGGTGTGGGGACCGGAGTCCACACATTCCAGGAAGCGCACTGGGCGGTGCCGTGCGATGCGATACCCAACAACACACATGTAAAGGAACACGTATTACATAAATCATTTGCTGAAATTTACAAAGATGTTCAGTTTACAAATAGTTTATATAAAAATAAACTACAATGAAAGATAAGATTACCACTTGCGTATTTAAGTCTAATAAGCAAAAGAGAAGCCGTCCAACGAAGATCAAACAGCAGCGGCATGGTTCCTATATGAGTATATCACTCGGAGAGTCCCGAGTCTCATCGGACAACCATAATCATAAGCACATAAGTTAGTACCTGCAAAACAACTTATATAGCAACCGTGAGCACAAAGGCTCAGGAAGACTTAGCCGTGTCACCTAAACATGAAACTCTACATGAGGGTAAAGACATAAACATAGGATGGCAGATTTGCATAATGGACTCGCCTAAATGTGGGTCCTTATTTTCAGATTTATAGCAGCAGCTTAAACCTTGTGCGGGGCAACATTGTAACTCCACAATGAAACAAGAAATGATTCATCAGAATGCTGCATGCCCAAGATAGAAAAATAAATTTAGTGAGCACTATACTAATACATACAACATAGCAATACCGAGATAATATAATTTTCATAACAGCAGCAATTAATTCTCATCTCAAGTGCAAGTATTACTACGTCAGAACTCAGTGAACAAGTGGTACTCATATCATCGAGGGACAGTGATTCGAATCAATGATACCCGGAATGCACGACACGTATGTTTGTACTGGAAGTCAACTAGGTGCACTCCACAGACGTCATACGCAGCAACCTTTCTCAAGTTCCGCCCAAGGTTAATCAATTCAATCATCTAGAACAATATTCCCACTAACGGTGCACCTTTCCGCTGTGAAGATGTCGTGATCGAGTTTCCGTCTACAGTGCTGCGGCCGAAAGCCCTAGGCGATCGAAAAAGTCTCAACAAAAGCTTCCCAAGGTACATCGGTTTCCTGGACCCCATATATCCAGTATGACCCCAGTACAATTCAAATGTGCTCAGCAGGGCAGCATAAGGATCGGTCCTTAACCGACACAGGCAGGGCTACGCACCAAAGACCACGTTTTGCTGCATCCTATGCCCCTGCCTGGTCTCATATTCAGATTACTACACCGTTTCTTTGAACAAATCCCGTGTGAAAAAATCCTAGCTATGCGAGTAGATTCCAACTACTCGACTTCTACCGAATCCTATACAACATTAGCATAGCATAGTCTACACGATGACTTAGCAACTAACCAAAAACTCCATGGGTTGATCTGGTCATGCAAGTGGGTCTTCAATCACCGTAGCCCAAATGCACATAACTCACCCTAGACATATGTGATACAAATTAAAATATTGGAATAACACTTAAATGCAAACCGGGGCTGACCTGGTTGTGAAACGGTATCAAAGTTAATCTCCAGAGGGATGACTTCAAGTAGCTCCGGGATCCTCTTGAGCTCAGCAACTAATCGATATGCAAAGAATTATGCAAGTTAATCAATATCTGTATTATGATATAGATTAATAGAAAGATAGTTAAGTATATGAATTTAATCCTTATGGTTCTGGAATTTATAAAGGGGACACTAGGTACTATGGGTGAGGTTCTGGCCAAAATTGGGATCAATTCATAGAAGTTACTGTTGTATAAAATTCAACGAACCTAAACACTTCCCAGAATTTTGATGAACAATCTGTAGCTCTGACATGGCCAAAAGTTGGTGTTCTATTTGGAGTAGGTCAAGTAAGAGTCAAAAAAATTGGTTTCACAATTTTCTATGCATTCTACTATGTGATATTGAATTTAAAAGTTTGGACAATTTACTGAAAAGTTTCTGTTGTTTTTGGGCATTCTATGACCAGTTAGGAAAATCTCAAGATTAAACTAGGTTAATAAAGTCCAATGAATATGAAATTATTACAGGCATTCAGACACTTACTAAAGACCATTTTGGAAAAATTTCGGACTATTATATGAAGTGAATCATCAGATAAAAATCAAACATTATTTTGCTTTAAAGGGCTCTACAAGAAAATCCAGGGATTTTCATGAAGATTGGGTTGTAGTTCTGGTTTAGTGTGGATAAAGATCATACCAAGAAATTTAGTTTGACAATTTGTGAAGCTTTGTAATGAGAGATATTAAATTTAGAAGCTTGCACAAGTTTCTGTACAAATTCTAAATGAATTTGGCTATTTTTATGTGCATATAGAATACACAGGTGATGAGACCATGTAAATTAAGTCTAATGACCCTGAAATTTTTACTGGAGTTTAAGGATATTCAAGTGAAGGTTGTGGAAGAAATTGGTAATTTTCTAATGAGCAGAACTAAAGGAATTAATTCTATAATAATTTTGCTTATTTGAATTATGGAGAAATCCCTACGGACTTTTAAAACAAATCCAAGTGCACCAATGGAAAGTATTCTTCATTCTGGTTTAAAAAAATTTGTTTGGGAACTTTTGGACAATTCTACTAGGAGACATGGATTTTTGAAGTGGGAACTAAATCTTGAATGATTTTTGTATAAAAATCCGTGGCACCGGAATTCAATTTGAATTGGCCAATCAGAGCGCAGCAGCACCGTGGGTCATGGAATTAAATGCATGGCCACACTGGATCCCCTGCCACAAACAGATCCACCGGGTTTTTATTCTCTCTCTGGCAAACGGGCCCCTACACTCCCCTTCTTCTACCTCCGGCTGGCGGCGCGGGTGGCGAGCGCGGCGGCGCCTGACGGCGGTGGCTCACCGGCGACAATCTCTAGGGCTCTGCAACCCTCAGCACTTGCCTCCCTGAATGTAGGCCTAGAGGGGGGGGGGGGGTGAATAGGCCTTCTTGAATTTTCTCGGTTCCTGTAGCACTTCAACAACAAGGTCAAAACCAGATATATCGGACTAGTCCGGTAAAGTGCGGACTAGTCCGGATTTCACGGACTAGGTTGATCAAGTTAGGTCAATTTGATTGTTTCGTTGACGTTTGCAGCGGAAATATAAACTTCAATAACAGTTCAATGATTGTATGTCAGTTCTATTGCAAGTATGATTCTTGTTCAACTATTTAACTTAAATTCAACAAGATGAATCAAACCCTAGATAATGTTGATCAACTAGAATGATGAACACAAACGAACAAGACACAAGATTTATCCCGTGGTTCGGTTACCACCAAGGCAACCTACGTCCACGTTGAGGAGCCCACAAAAGGACCGGGTCTTCACCAACCCTTCCCTCGTCGGATCGCCACGAAGGCCAATCCTCTTCCACTAAACACACAGGGGTAAATCACCAAGTTGAAGGGGCGATCTCACAAGTTGAGAGTTCCCTTGATTACAAGTTTCAAGACCATCAATAACACACTTCGAAATATACAAATTGAGATGCAAGAGTGTGTTAGAGATTCAAACCAAGAGCTCAATCGTGTGCCAAGTGCCTCTCCAATGATCTACAAGTGATCTTCAATGGATTGATTGATTTTGCACTTAATTTCGTGGAGAGAGATGGTTTTTGAGTCTCTTGGGAGGTGTGACGGCGCTAGGGTTCGAGAGCGGGTGAATGTGGGCCGTGCACCTCTATTTATATGGGGTTTCTAGAAGTTACCGTTAGGGTTCAGAAAGATCGGACTAGTCCGTGGTGGTGACCGGACTAGTCCGGTGTGCTGTGTGAAGCAAACCCTAAGTGTCCAGGAATCTCGGACTAGTCCGGTTCAAAACGGACTTGTCCGATTTCGCTACTGGAAGGCTTCGGACTAGTCCGATTGTCATCGGACTTGTCCGGACACATGAAACCCTAAGTGTGTAGGATGACAAATCCGCACTTGGAGGACTTGTCCGATTTAGATCAGGGTGTATATCGGACTAGTCCGTGTAAACACCGGATTTGTCCGAAGTGGATCAGAAAGTATATCGGACTAGTCCGGGTCACAACGGACTTGTCCGATTTTGTGAGACTTGTGCATTGTTTTGAGGACTAGTTCGCACTGGGGAGGACTAGTCCGAAGTGGAACAGAAAGATATCGGACTAGTCCGGTGTTGATCGGACTTGTCCGATCTGGTGCAGAATGGGATATCGGACTAGTCCGGCTGATATCGGACTAGTCCGGTCCTGTATAGCTTTGTGCATTGTGTGTGTGTGATTAAATGAGATTGAGCTCTTGGGTGTGTTTCCTTAACACACTCCACGCATACTAAACTACTAATTTCTTCTCCTTGAGCTCAAATTCATTTTCCTTCTCAATTTCCCTCTTTTTGGTACTTTGCTCATTTTTCATCATTTTTCTGCATTCATCTCAACAAAAGGATTAGGATCCCAATTGCTTGTCATAAATCATCCAAAACCCACAAGGGAGTCCTAGATGCACTTTCAATCTCCCCCTTTTTGGTGATTGATGACAACCAATTGAGATTTCACAAAATGAGGTATAAAATGAGATTCTCATAAAGTATGCACATATGACTCAAAAATTCATCAAGCAACAAGATAATTATTCATATGTGCATTCTTTATGGTGGGATGCATACTAACAGCATGAATGCATTAAGAATGACAGAATTTGCATTGATCAACTAATATCAAGTGAATATGGCATTTCAGGGACAAAAATTCAGATTTCATCACACACTTGCAAATTATTTGAGCAATTCATAACAGGACCAAACATGATATGAAAATAGAGTTAAGAAAATGCAGTCACAATTAAAAAAAAAGAGAGCTCTCTCCTCGCATCATATGTAGCTAAAGCTAAGACTAGAGACTCCCCCTCAATCTCTCCCCCTTTGGCATCAAGACACCAAAAAGAGAGAGAGGAAGGTCCTAGGTCTTCACTCTTTGCTGTCAGTCCTCTCGTCGTCTTCATCGTCTTCCTCGCTTTCCGCTTGACGAGGTTGAGAGGTAGGAGGAGGAGCGGAGCTGCTCGAGCCCCCAATGCCAAAATAGGCAAGCTCGGAGGGAGTCAAGGGGCTGAGCTCGGTGATGTCCGGATCAGAATCTTCAGAAAGTACTGGAGATCCAATTGGGTTGATCTCCAGCTTCTCACTCAGCTGCTTCACATTGGCTTTTATGTATCTCATGTTCTCCTTCCTCTTCTGATTTAGCTTGTGAAGCTTCACTTCAGTTTTCTTGCATGAGGAGAAAATTGCAGCCAAGTACTTGAGGATCCCACTGGCGGATCCTTTCTGAGGGGCTTCCCTGGAGGGGGGAGTAGCCCTAGCAGCTTCTTCTTGCCTTGCCGGTGCCTCGGGGCTTGAGGCCGGCGATGGAGCAGCCTGGACACTCACTGACTGAGGCTTCTGAGGCCTCAGTGGAGTGTGCTCCACATCCTTCACAAACTCGATTCCTGTGACTTTCTCAATCATGAACATCAAGTAAGGGGCATAGCCACAGGATCGGTTGGGGGTACTTGAGATATTGACCATATCATTCCAAATATAGTCTGCAACATCGAATTGCCTTTTCTTGCTAATGACCCTCATCAGGGTCCGGAGGTAGCCTTGCACACTCCCTGCATCCCCATCCTTGGGGGCAATCGTGTTCCTGAGGACTCTGTTGAGGACCACAAAGAAAGGCTTCATATTCTTTGTGGAGGGAGGGACATACTTGGAGGTGGGCTCATACATGAACTTCATTCCATCCCTCTCAATGACCCCAATGTTGTGGATAATGAGTTGGTCATGTCCTTCAGAGTCAAGGTGCAGCAGGCGGGCAAACTCTTCCTGAGTAATAGAATACTTGGATCCATGAGTCATCCAAGTCACACTTTCTTCGTCTTCACTTGAGAAGTGGCACGTTGCATAGAATTGTGCAATCACTTCATCATTCCAATTATATCTGAAGGCAAACAGATCCTTCAGCCCATGTCTCTCTGCAGCTGCTATCACTTCATCAAAAGCTGCACATTTCCTCTTCTCAAGGTGAGCCCAGTCAATCCATTGACTGCATACCACCGGGGTCTTCATCGGCAAATAGACCAGCTTGTAGAAATCAGCATGGAAATTTGACCAAAACCTGCCATCAGCTGCTTGCTTGGGCCTTGCATAGCAATCAACACTTCTCAACTTCATAGCCACATCGCTGCCCTTGCCATTGAATCTTTCCTCATTGGGGTCCCGGACCCCTTCTCTGGGAGTATGCAGCTTTAGGGGCCCAACAGGCCCTGTGGCAACCCCCATGCCCTTCCCTTTAGCTTGGCGAAGGCCACTTGAAGGAGGAGCAACCTTCGAGGCGGGCTTCTTGGCACACACCTTCCTCCGAACCTGGGGAGGTGAGGGAGCAGGCTCGGAGGGTCTCTCTTGGCGTTTCTTGCCAAGACCCGCCGAGGACCGAGGTGCCACCTCGTGGTCCAACTCGGCCTCGAAATCAGAGATTTCGTTGTCGGAGCTCGGCATGATCTGAGAATGAGTGATCAATAGAAAGGACAAGTTATACAAGGTATTGGTGAGTTAAGATGGCAATGGAATGCATTAGGGAATTAAAGAATTAGGTTTTGGTTCAGAAACAACGGACTTGTCCGGTGCACAGGCACGGACTAGTCCGGGGGACCGGACTTGTCCGTACCTGGACCGGACTAGTCCGGTGTTTATCCGCAAAAACCTAACAGACTGGACAAAAATTGATCCCTAAGGTAAAACTAGTCTAGCATACACATAGTACATCAACTAGACATGTAACTAGTGAAGAATGCTAGGCCAAACGATAAGCAATAGAGAAATTTGTGATTTCTTAGGGTTTTGAAGAGTATTTACCAAGAAATCAAAGGAAGCTTGAGATTTTGGGGGTTGGAGGCCGGACTTGTCCGCTAACTTCAATCCCCGAGTCTTCAAGCTTGATCTCCGCCCAAGATTGAGGCTTTTCGACGGAGGAATCAAGGATTCGCCTTGGGAGCTCGAGCGCAAGAGAGAGAAAGCTTGGGGGCGAGTGTGGGGTGAAGGGATTAGGGTTTAGTGGCGGCTAGGGTTATGGACACGAAAAATTGGACAAGTCCGGACATGACCGGACTAGTCCGAAGTCCTCCAGAGACCTAAGTCGGACTAGTCCGTGGTCTGTCGGACTAGTCCGGCCTAACCGGCACACTGCGGACTAGTCTGCAATGGCGGACTAGTCCGGGTAACCACGGACTTGTCCGTGGTCACCAGGAGAGAATTGCATAGCCCATTCATATATATTTGAAGGTCCAATAATTGAGAGTAGAGAGGCAAAACAATTCAAATAATCTTGATGAATTTGACCAGGAAGCAAACAACAATCATACTATGATCAAAAATTCATCAAGATCTAATAATTGACATAGTTCTTCAAGAGAAAAATGGGGAGGGTTAATTTTCATAATTCAATCAATATTTTGAAGCAATCATACAGGTATGCAACTTTTCAAGCCACACTCCAAGAATCAAGAATGTTTAGCTCATTTCGGAGTTCGCAAAAACGTTTTTCATCAAGTGGCTTGGTGAATATGTCGGCCAATTGTTTTTGGGTGTTGACATGAGAGATGGATATGTCTCCTTTCATGGAATGGTCTCTCAAGAAATGGTGTCTTATGTCAATGTGTTTAGTTCTAGAGTGTTGAACTGGATTGTGGGCTATTTTAATGGCACTCTCATTATCACAAAGAAGAGGAATACGGTTCATATTGTAACCGTAATCCCTTAGAGTTTGTCGCATCCAAAGGAGTTGTGCACAACAACTCCCGGCTGCAACATACTCCACTTCGGCTGTGGATAATGCAATGGAATTTTGTTTCTTGTATGACCAAGAAACTAAGGATCTTCCTAGGAATTGGCAAGTGCCGGAAGTGCTTTTTCTATCAACTTTGCACCCGACATAATCTGCATCGGAATACCCAATGAGATTGAATTTTGAGCCTTTTGGGTACCAAAGACCAAGATTGGGTGTATGAACTAAATATCTTAGGATTCTCTTTACGGCTGTCAAATGACATTCCTTAGGGTTGGCTTGAAATCTTGCACACAAACATACACTCAACATAATATCTGGCCTAGATGCACATAAGTAAAGTAAAGATCCAATCATGGAGCAATATACCTTTTGGTCGACACTCGGTCCATTTTCATTGAGATCCAAGTGACCATTCGTTGCCATGGGAGTCTTTATGGGCTTTGTCTTGTCCATGCCAAACTTCTTGAGGATGTCCTGTGTGTACTTGGTTTGGCTTATGAATGTTCCTTCCCTTTGTTACCGCACTTGGAATCCCAAGAAGTACTTCAATTCTCCCATCATTGACATTTCAAATCTGTCTGTCATAATTTTACTAAACTCTTCACAGAAAGATTGGTTAGTTGATCCAAAAATTATATCATCAACATAGATTTGGCAAATAAAAAGATCATTATCCAGATTTTTCGTGAATAGTGTATAATCTACTTTGCCAATTTGAAAGCCATTATCAATTAAAAAATCTCTAAGACACTCATACCAAGTTCTAGGAGCTTGTTTGAGGCTATAGAGAGCCTTACGCAGTTTATACACGTGGTCGGGGAACTCTTCATCTTCAAATCCGGGTGGTTGCTCCACATACACCTCTTCCTTGATCGGTCCGTTGAGGAAGACGCTTTTCACGTCCATTTGATACAGCTTGAAATCATGGTGAGTAGCATATGCAAGTAATATTCTACTTGATTCAAGCCTAGCTACTGGAGCAAAGGTTTCATCGAAATCCAAACCTTCGACTTGTGAGTAACCTTTGGCCACAAGTCGTGCCTTGTTTCTTGTCACCACTCCGTGTTCGTCTTGCTTGTTGCGGAAGACCCACTTGGTGCCCACAATATTTGCATTGGGTCTTTACACAAGTTCCCAAACCTCGTTTCTCTTGAAATTGTTCAACTCTTCTTGCATTGCCACCACCCAGTCCGGATCCTTCAATGCATCCCCAGTCCTGCGGGGTTCCAAAAAAGAGACAAACGAGTAATGTTCACAAAAATTTGCTATACGAGATCTAGTGGTTACTCCCTTTTGGATGTCGCCGATGATGTTGTCGATTGGATGATCCCTTTGAATGCATTGGTGTACTCTTGGGTGTGGCACTTGGGGGGTCGTATGTTGGTGATCATCTTCTTCTCCCCCTGAGTTGTTGTCCTCGTTGATTTGTTGATCATGTTCATATTCCTGTGATTTGTCTTGTATCGATGCTCCCCCTGAATTGTTGATCTCCTCTTGTGGTTCACTTTCCTCTTGTATTTGTGACGATGACTCTTGTGGTCGTACTTCGCCTAGAGCCATCCTCTTCAATGCTTGATAGGGAGCTTCCTCTTTTCCTAATTCACATTGATCAACTTGCTCCTTTTGGGAGCCATTAGTTTCATCAAACACTACGTCACGTGCCACTTCAACAAGTCCGGAGGCCTTGTTGAAAACACGATAGGCATAAGTGTTCGAATCATAACCAAGCAAGAAACCTTCATCAGACTTCGAAGTGAACTTTGAAGTCCTGGGCTTCTTGTTCAAAATATAGCAAGGAGAACCGAAAACTCGAAAATATGAAATGTTCGGTTTGTTACCGGTGAGTAGCTCATAGGGAGTCTTCTTTAGTAGTCGATGAAGGTAGAGTCGATTTGTGGCATGGCAAGCGGTGTTGATTGCTTCTGCCCAAAATCGATCCGAAGTCTTGTATTCATCGAGCATTGTTCTTGCCATCTCTATGAGCGTTCGGTTCTTCCTTTCGGCAACTCCGTTTTGTTGTGGAGAGTATGGTGCTGAGAATTCATGCTTGATTCCTTCCTCATCAAGGTATTCCTCCACTTGTCTGTTCTTGAACTCCGTGCCGTTGTCGCTCTGAATACTCTTGATTGATAGTGAGAACTCGTTTTGCGCTCGCTTGAAGAATTTCTTGAGTGTTCCTTGTGTTTCTGACTTGTCATGCAAAAAGAACACCCAAGTGAACCGGGAAAAATCATCAATAATAACTAAACCGTATTTGTTACCGCCGATGCTTATGTAAGCAATTGGACCAAACAAGTCCATATGAAGTAGTTCGAGCGGTCTTGTCGTGGTCATGATGTTCTTCGCAGGATGTTGTGCTCCAACTTGCTTTCCTGCTTGGCACGCGCTACAAGGCCTGTCTTTCTCAAACACAACATCTTTCAAACCTCGGATGTGATCGCCCTTGAGGAGTTTTTGAAGGTTCCTCATACCAACATGTGCTAGCCATCTATGCCACAGCCAACCCATGTTGGTTTTTGCAATCAAGCATGTGTCGAGTTCGGCTTTATCCTTGTTGAAGTCAACAAGGTAAAGCTTTCCCTTTAACATAGCCTTGAATGCAACGGAACCATCACTTCTCCTTGAGACGGTCACACCCTCGTTAGTAAACAGGCAATTATAACCTTTGTCACATAATTGAGATATGGACAGCAGGTTATAATCTAAAGATTCAACGTGTAAAACATGCGAAAGAGTATGTTCAGAGGATATTGCTATTTTACCGGTACCGAGGACCCTTCCTTGACTGTTATCCCCAAAGTAGATGCCTTCGTTTGGGTCCTGGTTCACTTCATACTCCACAAACATCCTCCTTTCTCCGGTCATGTGGTTGGTGCATCCACTGTCTAGCACCCATTTGGATCCACCGGAGGAGTAGGCCTGCAAAAACAAAATACGCCTTGGTTTTAGGTACACAAGCTTGCTTGGGTCCTTGGAGGTTAGTAACAATACATTTGGGCACCCACACATGGGATTTTGTGTTCCCATGGCGTGGCCCAGCATAATAAGCATACACTTTACCAACATTATTTTTCATTAATACATAAGAAGCATCAAAGGTTTTAAACAAGAGTTGCTGTTGATTATGGGTCGGACTAGTGTGTGTGACCGGACTTGTCCGGATGACCGGACATGTCCGGACCACAACCGGACTAGTCCGGTTTTCATGGGAGTTCAGATTTTTAGTTTTCGAGTTACCAGGTTGTGAGGGTCCTCCCTTCACAAAGGTAATCCTTCCCTTGTTATTTTTATGATTTCCAGCTCTTTGCTTTCCATCATGAGAGTAACCAATGCCGTACTTGACATTTGGAGGTCTTTGGACCAAATATGCACTACGTGCATAGTTGATCCTCTCCTTGTCAAATATTACACATTGGGTAGGATTTTTGTCCTTTGTGGAGGTAGAATTTTCCTTCAACCTGGTGTTAATTTTATCACATTTGCAAATATGAGCGATATTAGTTGAAGTGGGTTGAGAAGGTAGGGTTGAAGAGGAGGAAGGTTCACTAAGCTTGAGTGACTCAACCTGCACTTCAAGGATCTTGTTGACCTTGATTAAGTCATCAAGTTGATCCTTGATTGCAACGTTTGAGTTGGTTAACTCCAAGCAAGTTTTCTTGCTTGAAGCTAGCTTAAGCTCTAGTGAGTGGTTTCTCTCCTTTTCAAGAGCTAGTAGATTGTCAAGTTCGACATGCTTCTCCTTTTGGGAGATAATCATGTCTTCTTGACGATCAATTAGCTCTTCCTTCTCAACAAGTTGGTTAAGTAAGAATTTCATTTTAGCAGCAGTTTTTCTATCTAAACCAATTAGCATATCTTCATTATCACTATCTAGATCATCATCACTCGAGTAAGAATGCAAGGAAGGAGTTTTGATGTTTACCTTGCGTTTACCTTCCTTAGCCATGAGGCAAGTTCCACTTGCTTTCTTTGCAACGAGCGTGGGGAAGAGTGTGGGTTTCTTGGACATGCTTTCAATGGCTATGCTAGCCATTTCTTCTTCATCGGACGATGAGGACTCATCGTTTGAGTCCCACTCCTTTCCGATGTGTGCTTGTTCAGCTTGTTTCTTCTTCTTGAAGAATTTCTTCGGTTGAGGCTTGGACTCTTTACTCTTCTTCTTGTTGTCCTCATATGGGCAATCAACTATAAAGTGATTGTACTCACCACAATTATAGCATGCCCGCCTCATCTTCGGCTTTGTCTTCTCCTTGTATTTTCCTTCACTCGATTTTGTTCCTTGTCTTTTCTTCATAATTCTTTTGAACTTCTTCATGAACAAAATCATATCTTCTTCGTCCAGCTCGCTGCTTTCATCATCGCTGTCCTCCTCAAGCTGTGCTTCTTTTGCTTCTTTGGATAGAGGCTTGAGTGAGGACTTTAAGGCAACTCCCTTCTTCTTGGCCGATGTGAGGTCGGCTATTTCTTTGACGTGCTTGGCTTGCTTCTCCATCATCTCAAAGTTGATGATTTTGCCAAGCAGTTCATCCAGAGTCATTTTCTTGTACCCGGGACTTTCTCGGATCATAGAGCAAAGTGTGACGTTGCGAGGCATAAAGGCTCTAAGGATGAGCTTTACAACCTCGTGGTCATTCCACTTTTTGCTACCATATGATCGAACCTTGTTCACAAGAGTGTTCAGTCTGTTGTACATGTCCTGGGGAGACTCATCTTCCTCAATCGCGAACCTTCCCAGTTCGCCTTCAATCATCTCAATCTTTGCCTCCCGCACATGCCTGTCACCTTCATGTGCTGTCTGTAGTGTGTCCCAGATTTCTTTGGCAATCTCCAATCCGTCCACCTTTGTGAATTCATCTCTACTTAGAGATGAGGTGATAACGGCTGCGGCTTGGGCATTCCTGTGGATGGCTTGCTCTTGACTTGGTGTGAGTTCTTCATCGTCATCAGGGATGTTTATTCCTGTGCACACAATATGCCATAAACTTGGGTTAAGGGAAATCAAGTGCATCTTCATATTTTGCCTCCACATGGAGTAATCACTCCCATCGAAGTGTGGGGCTTTTCCGAGAGGAATAGATAGATAATGACTGCTGTTAGAATTTAAACGGTCATAATTAAAAGGATATCGGGAGTAGTCGGTGTGACTACTCCCCTTCTTCTTTTCTTCAACTTTAGCTTTCCCTTTGGAAAGTGCTTTCTTTCAGAGCAGTGCTTTCAGCTCCAATGTCTCCTCATCATCATCATCGAAGTCTTGAATGGCTTCGAGATACTTTTCAAGCTTTTGGTGCTTGTCATTGTTCATTCCTTCCTGGTTGTTGATTTTCTGGACTTCCTTCATGTCCGACATGATCTCTTCGAGTGGTTGCACTCTTTCCTGAAGAACCTGCTCTGATACCAATTGAATGTAGGCCTAGAGGGGGGGTGAATAGGCCTTCTTGAATTTTCTCGGTTCCTGTAGCACTTCAACAACAAGGTCAAAACCAGATATATCGGACTAGTCCGGTAAAGTGCGGACTAGTCCGGATTTCACGAACTAGGTTGATCAAGTTAGGTCAATTTGATTGTTTCGTTGACGTTTGCAGCGGAAATATAAACTTCAATAACAGTTCAATGAATGTATGTCAGTTCTATTGCAAGTATGATTCTTGTTCAACTATTTAACTTAAATTCAACAAGATGAATCAAACCCTAGATAATGTTGATCAACTAGAATGATGAACACAAACGAACAAGACACAAGATTTATCCCGTGGTTCGGTTACCACGAAGGCAACCTACGTCCACGTTGAGGAGCCCACAAAAGGACCGGGTCTTCACCAACCCTTCCCTCGTCGGATCGCCACGAAGGCCAATCCTCTTCCACTAAACACACAGGGGTAAATCACCAAGTTGAAGGGGCGATCTCACAAGTTGAGAGCTCCCTTGATTACAAGTTTCAAGACCACCAATAACACACTTCGAAATATACAAATTGAGATGCAAGAGTGTGTTAGAGATTCAAACCAAGAGCTCAATCGTGTGCCAAGTGCCTCTCCAATGATCTACAAGTGATCTTCAATGGATTGATTGATTTTGCACTTAATTTCGTGGAGAGAGATGGTTTTTGAGTCTCTTCGGAGGTGTGACGGCGCTAGGGTTCGAGAGCGGGTGAAAGTGGGCCGTGCACCTCTATTTATATGGGGTTTCTAGAAGTTACCGTTAGGGTTCAGAAAGATCGGACTAGTCCGTGGTGGTGACCGGACTAGTCCGGTGTGCTGTGTGAAGCAAACCCTAAGTGTCCAGGAATCTCGGACTAGTCCGGTTCAAAACGGACTTGTCCGATTTCGCTACTGGAAGGCTTCGGACTAGTCCGATTGTCATCGGACTTGTCCAGACACATGAAACCCTAAGTGTTTAGGATGACAAATCCGCACTTGGAGGACTTGTCCGATTTAGATCAGGGTGTATATCGGACTAGTCCGTGTAAACACCGGACTTGTCCGAAGTGGATCAGAAAGTATATCGGACTAGTCCGGGTCACAACGGACTTGTCCGATTTTGTGAGACTTGTGCATTGTTTTGAGGACTAGTTCGCACTGGGGAGGACTAGTCCGAAGTGGAACAGAAAGATATCGGACTAGTCCGGTGTTGATCGGACTTGTCCGATCTGGTGCAGAATGGGATATCGGACTAGTCCGGCTGATATCGGACTAGTCCGGTCCTGTATAGCTTTGTGCATTGTGTGTGTGTGTGATTAAATGAGATTGAGCTCTTGGGTGTGTTTCCTTAACACACTCCATGCATACTAAACTACTAATTTCTTCTCCTTGAGCTCAAATTCATTTTCCTTCTCAATTTCCCTCTTTTTGGTACTTTGCTCATTTTTCATCATTTTTCTGCATTCATCTCAACAAAAGGATTAGGATCCCAATTGCTTGTCATAAATCATCCAAAACCCACAAGGGAGTCCTAGATGCACTTTCACTCCCCCACCTAGAATTGGCCGTAGAACACGATGGAGGGCCTCCCGACGGCGATTGACGGCCGGAGAAGTGGTCTCGACGGCGGTGGGCAGAGCTAGGGTTTCGATGAACACGAATTCGCCTCGCAAGGGCTAAAACCACTCTGTAAATGATCGGAGAGCATCCTGGGATAATGAGGATGACCAAAATGAACTCCAATTGAGGTGGAAATTTCCGCAAATAAGAGTTTCGCGGCGACCCACGGCTTTTCAAACGCCGGCCACACGAACTCCAATCTCTATGCATGTTGTTGGTGGTTTGGATCCGACAGATCTCCCGACACTACTAAAGTGTTAGAGGAGTTTGATGTTCGGTGTGGGCGCGCAGAGATTCAAGAAGGTGAATTGTAATTAGCACAGGAGACACGAAGATTTACGTAGTTCGGGCCGCCCGAGCGTAATACCCTACTCCACGGGTGTGTTAGTGTTGTATTAGCTGTATGATCTTGTATCGAGCGTCTCTAGCCCGTGTGTAGCGTATCTGAACGTGTCCCGTCAACTGTTGTCGGCCTGTCCTTTTATAGTACAAGGGCAGGCCATTACAAGTTAGCCTGGCCCGACATGTGGCCTCGGCGGTTACTAGTATTGATACTCATTCAACACGTTTAGTTGCCCTTAATGACCGGATAATGGGCTTTGACAGCACCGTTACTGGTAATTAAGGTCATTCGATCGTGTGTCATTAATATGGTATTAATGACACTTAATCGGGTCTTGATGTCCTTGATTCCCCTTTGAAGATCCGGAGCCGTTGTGGAGTCTTCCGGAGGTTAGAGGCTGAAGATCCGATGGTTGGACACGTGGTAGCTCCGGAGCATACTGTGGGAAACAGGTAGCTCCGGAGCTACCTGACACGTGTCAGATCTGGAGATTCCCTCGATCTGGGGTTAGGTCCGGGGGTGCCATTTCGGTACATAGCCCGGAGCTTCCCCCTTGTGGGCGGTAGCTCCGGTTTGATAGTACACGTGGCGACCCTGGGATTAACCATGTTGGGAAGTGGGTCCGGTTATATCTGACATGTGGGCCTCCAAAGGTCTTCAAATCAAGTAGGTGACTTTCCTTTGAGATCTTTGTAACCTCAAGGGGTGTATGGTTTCCAGGGTACCGACAGTGGCCCCCTGGGCCCACCTCTGGGGAAGACCCCTGGGGTGAAGTCATTCTGCCAGAGGTAGGTCCATCCTCGCGACTTTTGAACTGAGTCTTCAAAGGTCTTCAGATGTGCCGTTGGCGATGGTTTGGAGTTAAATCCTTGCCATGTGGCGTATCCTGCGTGCGGCAAATGAGATCTTTGGCGTGCGGATCTCACGCGATTGAAGGGCGCCGGTTCCCGATACGAAAACCGTATCGGTTCCGCGCGCCTTGTCAGGCCGCCGCCTTCGTGCTTCCCGCCTCATGATGACAATCTTTCGCCTGGGTAAGAACCTCGACTTGATCGTCGGGGTGGTCCCGGGCCCTCTTGTCATCGACTGGGTGGAATTTTTGAGTGGTATCTTTGACTTCCTTGCGGTTTCCATCCGAGCGTTGCGAGGGCTTACTTAAGAAGGAAAGCACGCACCGTCTGGAGTTCTTTACGCCTCTCATCTGATCTTGCGCTCAAACTCCCAACTTGTGCTTCGCTTTTCCTCTCTTGCCTTGTTGTGCTGCAATGGAGTTGGGTCTCCG
Organism: Tuctoria greenei; assembly: GCA_036927565.1. Lineage (NCBI taxonomy): Eukaryota > Viridiplantae > Streptophyta > Magnoliopsida > Poales > Poaceae > Tuctoria > Tuctoria greenei. The sequence continues at coordinate 58,298,269 of JAYESD010000010.1, forward strand.
CGAGAGCCGTTTGAAGACCGACGGCGACCTGAAGAAGGTCCGGACCCTCATGGGATGGTCCTCGGACTTCTTCAACCGCTCAGCCCGCGCCGGGGGAGAGCTCCCGTTTGAGAAGGAGCACGCCGGCGAAATGGTGTACTTCTCCTCGTACGCCATGGTGGGGTTGATCCCACCTTTTTCCTCCTTTTTCTTGATGCTGCTAGACTTTTATGGTCTGCAGCTATACCACCTTGTCCCTCACTCCATTCTCCTCGTGTCTATCTTCGTCCACTTCTGTGAGATGTGGGTGGGCATCCCCCCTGCATTGAACTCTTCCGGACCTTCTTCACCGTCCATACCACAGGTAGGAGCAATGAGTACCTTGGCTTCTACTACTTCATGAAGCGCAAGAAGTGCCCATTCAAGTACCTCTAGTCGTTTCCCTCTGGGAAGTGGGATGACTGGAAGAAGGACTGGATAGTCATCCGGGTGGAGGAGCACGAGAGGCTGGAGCTGCCCGAAGGCCTCCCCAGTATTGACACGACAATCTGGAGTGAAGCTCCGGTGCTGGCGGACGCCTTCAACCCTGTTCTGACCAGGATCCGCTAGTGCGTGTAGGGGGGATTAACCCCTCAGGCGGTGTATTGTAACTTCCTGGTCAACAGGTGGGCACCGCTGAAGAGGAGAGAAAAACTCGCTTGGGCCCTCAACAGTGTGATGGACGACGACCGGGTCGAGACCGGGCTGAAGTCCAACATGGTGGGGACAACCTTGGAGTTTCATCTCAAGAAGTTCCAGCACGGCATCGACGTCGAGGGTGACGACTTGACTCCGCCATCAGCTTTTCTTCCTCTGAACGTGGAAGTTGAGTTTAGTAGGGAGCTCTGGAGGAAGATGCCCGTGCTTGACGACCTTGGTGTCGTCGAGAGAAGATCAACCACCAGGGTGGCGATCCCTGGAGTGTCCGAAGGTGGCTCTGACCCTGCCCCGAAGCCGAGGGTCGAGGTCGTCGGCAAGGGCAAGGAGCCGGCGGATGAACCCTTGAGCCGGAAGAGGAAGCTACAGCATGCTGACGGAAGCTCCGTCAGGCCTGCCACCTCTGCATCGGCTCCTTCTCCCCGGAGGGGGAGGTCTTCTGCAACCACGGCGACTGTACCCGCAGTGGGCTCCTCCCGGGGAGCTAGCTCCGGTCATGCGACTCCAGCACCAGGGCCGGTTGAGGCCTCTAGGTCCGGAGGTTCTTCCCGATCGAGGGGGGCCTCGACTAGGGAAACGCCTGTGGCTGCAACGAGTTCCGGGGGGCCTTCAGGACCTTCTACGCCGGCTATGACCAGCCCAGAACACCCGAGAAAGAGGTTCCGCGCAAGCTGGTGCGGAAGCCTCCCAAGGTAATTTTTAATCTTTACCTTGGATAGTTGTTTTGTTTTAGTAACTATTTTTAAGTTTCTTCATCCATCATCTGCAGCGTTCCCAAGAAGTGGAGTGAGGCTCCACCCTCAGCAACAGCAGCTGAAGGTGTGAGGGCGGCGGCTTCTGCTCCTGTCCCGGTGCTGCCCCAAGTGGTGGCTGAAGCTGCGATAGCTCCGGCGCCAGCTGTCGTGGTCATGGACCTCGACTCATCCCCAGAGACTCCCGTGGTAGCGCCGAACCGCGGGAGAGAAGATGTGCCAGTGGCACCTGTCCCGGAGGTTGAAGCTCCGGGTCCTGGTGCTGAGATGATGGAAGCTCCAGCTGTTGAGCCAGAGGAAGCAGTAATTCCGGCCTCAGAGCCGGAAATTGTCGAAGCCCCGGCGGTTGAGTCGGAGGTGATTGAATTCTCGGCGTGCGCGCCGGATGCTGAGGAAGTTCCGGCAGTTGGACCGGCTACTTCTGAAGCACCGGCCGCAGAGCCGGTCATTGTTGGAGCTCCGGCCGCCGGGCCGGTCGATGTTGAAGATCTTTCGGCTCCTGAGCCGGTTGTTGCAGAGGCGTCGGAGCTAGAGCCCCCTTCGGAGGAGGTGCCCAGGCCGGAGCCATAAGCGGCCTCTGCTCCGGAAGTGCCGACGTCAGAGGTACCCGCGGCTGAGCCAGAGTGCCCTGGTGAAGTCGCTGGCCCCTGCCTGAGGGGGTGAATGAAGACCTGGCGGCGGGGCCTTCTTCGATGGCCACTGAGGCCATCCCGGAGGACGGCCCTAGTGCCATGGAGACCCAGGGGACCACTCTTGTGGAGTGGGACCCAATTTTTGTATCTGAAAACCCGCTGGAACCAGCGGAAGAGACCCTAGCAGGTCCGGAACCTATCCCATTGTCACTGTCTTTTGACAACGCATGTTCCAGTCTGCGTCAAGTTCAACTGGCCTTCTTCCACGATAGCAAGGCTCTTGAAGAGGAGCGCCAAACCCTTAGGCGGTGGCGTAACTGGCTCTACTTCGAGACCATGCTGGCGCAGTCGAGGCTAGCAGATGACAAAGAGTGGATCAAGCGGGAGAAGGTCCGCCTGGAATACTAGGGCAAGTTACTGGATGACAAGGAGAGTATGACTCGTGCCCTTGACGCTCAATCCCGAGAGATTTACGAGTAGACCAAAGCAGCTAACAGTGCGGCCGATGAACGCCAAGAAAGGCTTGAGACCAGTAACACTACACTCATCAAGCGTTGGGAGGCACTTGAGGAGAGGGAGAAACGGCTCGAAGATGAAGAGCAGAAACTCCTAGAGCTGCGGGATGACGTCCTGAGGAGGGAGGAGGAGCTCACCGAGAAGGTGGCTCTGGCTGACAAGGGCCTCGAGGAGCGCGCCAAGAAATTGGAAGAGCGCTGCACTGAGGAGGAGGAGAAAGCTTGGGTCCGAGGGCAGGAACTCTACGAGCAAGAGTGTGCCCTTGCTGCCAGGGAGAAGAAAGTGAGGGGCAGGGAGAAGGACCTGATCGACCGCCGGAACAAGATCCACCTCAGGGAGGAGGAGCTCGGAAAACTCGAAAAGCGGGTTGCTGAAAAGATTCAGCAAAACGCCAAAGAAGTTGAGCGCCTCGCTCATGAGAATTCTGAACTGCTGGCAGCCAGGAGATCCTTGGAAGAATTGAAGGGCTTGAGGACTGCAGACTCCCTATGGATTTGGGAGTTCCTGGGCAAGGCTAACAATGTGCTGACACCGATGGGCTTCAGCCCTGTACGCCCGGATGATCCGGAGCTGGAGCCGGACCTGGCGTTGCAGGCGTTGAGCTCGGCAGGCAGCAAACTCTCCAAGGTGGGCGATGTCATCGCGGACCAACTGGATGTTGAGGGGCAATCCCTGGCGAAGAACGTCGCAAAATATGTGCTGATGTGCTACACCAGCCGGAACTCCCAATTTCCTCTGGACTCGGTGCTTGAAGGTCCCGTTGAAGGACAAGACGAAGCTGCCCGAGCCAACATGTCGGAGGTTGCCCAGAAGGTCGCCCAATTCTTCCATAGGGTCTAGGATCATCTCTGTAGTTCTCACTTGTATTTTCTCTTCTTCTTCCTCAATTTTGTAATCCCTTGCCTCCAGATGAATGAAATCCCCAAATTTTTGTGAATTTCACTTTTTGTCTTCAACACTTTTGTCTTCACTTGGCCCCCTGGTAGATGTACACAATTTGATTGTGAACATGTACCAAGAGGATATTGTGTTTTGTTGAAGTCTCGTTTGCTCCGAACTTGTAGGTCCGAAGTCTTCGATAGTGAAGGCCCCCTGAGGTTGTTGTCGGAGCTTAGAAGCTCCGGCATTGTCTATCATCGGATCTTAGTAGCTCTGGCAATAGTCCCTATCAATGCGTAGAGCATCGATAGTTAGTCCTTCGGGGTGTCGGAGCTTAGTAGCTCCCGCAGAGACCTTTGCCAACACTTAGTTTGTTGGCAGCAGACTCCGTTTGCGGGGTCTTCTCACCATCTCATATTTTACGTCGATGGTTGGCCCCCTAGCTCTACCGGAGCTTGATTGCTCCGGTGATGCTCGCTTTCCATGCATAACATCGATTACAAGCCACCTAGGGGAGTCGGAGCTTTGCTAGCTCCGTCCTTTCTCCATCAACGTAGATTTTATTTTTCCTGCACACTGAAGCCAAGAAAAATAGTAACATTCATTTCTCACCTATAAGTTCGTCGCGACTTACGATTCTCAAGAAAATTTTAAGTCAAACGCGACTTTAAATACAACCGAATGCATTGCCTTTTCTTTCAAATCCAATTGCACTTGGTCCTGCCTTACTTTGGCCTGCCGGGTTTAGGTAGAGTGGCGTACTTAGGGTGCTTGACCAGGCTAAGCCGATAGCACACTCCAGCCCTAGATTGGCTTGGCGGCATTCAGGCGAGTGGGCCATGAACAATATTTGAATCCAAAAGAATCGACAATACAACTCGAATTGTATATGAACAAGTCGAATTGAAATTTCTTAAGAATTGCACGTCTTTGTTATAGACAAGAAAGAGAAAAATAAAAAATGTTGAGCCTGTACAAAATAAATGCACGTGGAGTCTATTTCACATGAAGATGTCTTTCATTATAGGTCCGGGGTACAGGGGAAACATGTACACTCATAGGGTACCGAACCAGGCTAAGCGTGTTTTATTTCTCGTTTGACCCAGGGTAGCTAGCCACACTTTTAGTCCTGAGACTGTGACAAGTGTTGCATGAACTTTGCAGACCTTCCGGGAAAGGTCCGACTGTTCTCCCGGAGGAACTACCCGACTCTGTACAATGACTCTATAACATACACCTCAAGTTACTACAGACTCACCTCCGTGATATTAAGTGTAGAACTTACGGAGGTGCTCAATGATCCAAGGATTTGGGAGAGGTGTCCCATCCTCAGTTGCCAAGCGAACACTCCCGAGACGGAATACTTTAATCACTTGGAAGGGTCCCTCCCAGCTGGGGGAGAGTTTGTTTAACCATTCTCTGGATTGTATTCTCCATAGCACCAGGTCGCCTTCCTGTCGGTTATGTAGATGCCGCTGATGATAGCGCCGAAGGGCTTGGCGGTATCGGGCATTCCGAACAGCTGCTTGGCACCTTCCCTCCTCGAGGAGGTCTAGGTCTTCACGCCGGAGCTGGTCATGCTTGGCTTCATCGAAGGTCCGGACCCAGAGTGACCCCAAGGTGATTTCCGGAGGAAGGATTGCTTCAGCTCCATACACCAGAAAGAAGGGTGTCTCTCGAGTTCACCGGTTTGGAGATGTCCTGTTGGCCCATAAAGTAGGTGGAAGCTATTCAATCCAGTTGGCTCCATGTTTTTTCAAGCGCTCATAGCTGCGTGTTTTGAGTCCTTTAAGGATTTCAGCATTTGCTCTCTCGGCTTGGCCATTGCTGGTTGGGTGAGCTACGGAGGTGTAGCAAACTTGAATGACGTGGTCTTCGCAATATCCTTGAAATGCAGAGCTTGTGAATTGGGTCCCATTATCAGTGATGATTTTGTTTGGGACTCCAAATCTGCATACAATGGACTGCAAAAAGTTGATAGCAGATTGCTTGTTGATTGTCACAACTGGAGTTGCCTCCGGCCACTTGGTGAACTTGTCAATGGCGATGTACAGGAACTTGTAACCTCCGACGGCTCTTGGGAAAGGTCCCAAGATGTCCATCCACCACACAGCGAAAGGCCATGTAGGAGGTATCATTTGTAAGGGCTGAGCCGGTGTATGAATTTGCTTTGCATGAAATTTACATGCTTCGCATTTCTTCACCAGCTCAGTTGCATCCTGGAGTGCTGTTGGCCAGTAGAAGCCATGCCGAAAGGCTTTACCAACCAGCGTGCGGGAAGACACGTGGTTCCCACACTCACCTCCATGGATTTCTGCAAGGATCTCGCAGCCTTCTTCCCTTGTGCTGCACCGCATTAGGATGCCGTTGGCACCGCACCGGTAGAGATCCCCTTCTACCAACGTGTATCTTTTAGCCAATCTGACAACCCGGTCAGCGGATACATCATCGTTAGGAAGGATGTTGTCTTTCAAGTAGTTCCGGATCTCCGATATCCATGCATCAGAACTAAATTGAGCATTTGAGTCTTGCGTGCTGGGTTGCTCAGAGCTTCCAGCAGCACCTATGACCCTTGATGGCTGCCATGGTAACAGGGCCATCGGGACCGTCAGCTTCGGGATGCTGATCTCGCCCCCTTCGCTCAGTTTGGCAGGCTGAGCTGTGGGTTTTGACAACCTCCGGACAAAAGTTCTGTCAGGAGCTGGTGCTCCGGTTGACGCTTTCGTTGAGAGTTCGTCGGCTTCAGCGCTGTGGGCACGCTGGACATGATGGAGATCTAGGACTTCGAAGTCCTTCTAAAGCCTCTGGACTTCAAGGAGGTAAGCAGCTAGCTGGAGATTGTTGCAGGAGCATTCACCCTTCACTTGCTTAATGATGAGCTGTGAATCTCCCTTGACCAGCTGTTGCTTGACACCGTATAACAGTGCCACCTTTAGTTCGTAGATGAGTGCTTCGTACTCCGCCATGTTGTTAGTCGCCTTGAAGTCAAGGTGTACCATGTATTTTACCTTCTCCCTGGTTGGTGCAAGGAGAAGGATTCCAGCTCCGGCCCCCTGCTTTTGCATGGAGCCGTCAAAGTAGAGGGTCCAATGAGGCTCGGTGAAGACCGGAGCTTCGTGTTCCGGCTTCTGCTCACTGGGGCCCCCAGGGTTTGATGGAGAGGGAGTCCATTCTGCCACAAAATCTGCCAATGCTTGACTCTTGATTGCTTGCCTTGAAATGAACTCGAGATTGAATTCGGCCAATTCCGCTGCCCACTTTGCAATATTCCCAGTTGAGTTGGGATTATGCAAGATTGCTCGAAGTGGGTAAGAAGTCACCACTAAGATCTTGTGATCTTGGAAATAATGGAGAAGCTTCCTGGAGGCGATAAGAACTGCATAGAGCAGCTTATGCACCTCTAGGTATCGAGTCTTGGCATCATGTAGTACTTCACTGATAAAGTACACTGGGCGCTGAATGGTCTGGACCCTCCCAGAGGGGCCCGGAGCTTCCTCTTCACTGACCCGGATCCTCCCGGAGGGATCCGGATTTTCTTTGTGGACCTCCGGGTTCTGGCTGGAGGAACCCGGAGCTTCTTCAGAAGTGACCTGGACCCTCCCGGAGGGGTATGGGTCTTCTGAAGTGACTTCTTGTGGATTCGAATCTGGGAGCTGGGACCCAGACTCGCTTTCAGGAACCTCCGGACCCTCCTGGAGGGGTGTGGATCCCTGAGTATGGGGTAGTTCTGGTCTTTCCGCGACCAGGACCATACTGACGACTTCGTCAGTAGCTAAAATGTAAAGCAACAAAGGCTCACCAGGGTTCGGAGCTACCAGAGTTGGTAGGGTGGTGAGGAACTGTTTTAGCTCCTGGAATGCCTTTTCTGCTTCTTCAGACCATTGGAATGGTCCGGACTTCCTCAATAACTTGAAGAAGGGGAGTGCCCGTTCCGCCAGTCTTGACATAAACCGGCTGAGGGCTGCTAGACATCCAGTTAGCTTTTGGACATCTTTGATGCGGGTTGGTGGCCGCATGTCTTCAATGGCCTTGATCTTCGCCGGATTAGCTTCTATGCCCCGGTGACTTACCAGGAAACCAAGAAGTTTTCCGGAGCTAACCCCGAAGACACACTTGTCTGGGTTTACCTTTGTGCGGGTAACTCGCATCTTATCGAAGACAACCTGTAAGGTGTCAAGAAGTGATTCCTTGTTCTTGACCTTGACCACGATGTCATCAACGTACACTTCCACTATGTCTATAATGAGGTCTTCAAAGGTTTTGTACATAGCTCGTACAAAGGTTGAAGCTGCATTCTTGAGACCAGACGGAATGGATGTATAACAGTACAATCCATTTACTGTGATGAAAGAGGTATGCTCTTCATCTTCCCTAGACATTCTGATTTCATGATACCCAGAATATGCATCTAGGAAACAATAATTCACACCCGGAGGTGGAATCCACTATCTGATCTATTCTAGGTAGTGGGAATGGATCTTTTGGACATGCCTTATTTAGTGTTGTGTAGTCGATACACATCCGAAACTTCCCGCGGGCCTTGGGCATAACGACTGGGTTTGCCAGACATTTTGGATGGAAGACTTCTCGGATGAATCCAGCTTCGATCAACTTCTTCACTTCTTGTTGAATGAAGTTCTGTTGCTCTACAGTTTGCTTCCGAGGCTTCTGGTGCACAGGCCGGGCGTCAGGGTAGATCTTCAGATTGTGCTCAATCACTTCCCTGGGGATCCCAGGCATTTGTGATGGTTGCCAGGCAAACATGTCGACATTAGCCCGGAGGAAAGTGATGAGCGCGAGTTCCTATTTGTCGTTCAATCCTCCCGATATACGGGTGGTCTGAGCAGCATCAAAACCGATTTGGACGACTTTGATGGGGATGTCGGTGTTGCCGCTTGGCTGCACACGAGGTGCAGATGTCGAGCCTCGTTGACGAATGCTCGGGGGTTTTGGAGCTTGCTCCTGCCTGGAGTCCTCCTCTTGCGCCGTGGTAAGTGCATGGAGTTCTTCCAGAGCAGTTACTCCGGCAGTACGATCTCCGCGGATCCGAAGAACGCCACTGGTGTTGGCATCTTTAACACCAGGTAGCCATAATGAGCAGCTGCCATGAATTTGTACAAGGCAGGCCTACCCAAGATGGCATTGAAGGGTAAGGTTATCTGAGCAACGTCAAAGACCAACTTCTAGGTGCGATACTTCCCCCGTGTCCTGAAGGTAACAGCGAGAGCAATATCTCCGAGTGGGGTAATGGCCCCCGGACCTACTCCGGAGAAAGGTCGGGAGGGGTGGAGATCCGAAGGTCGGAGCTGAAGCTTTGTAAAAGCATCAAAGCTTATGAGGTTAAGCCCCGAACTTCTGTCTACCATGACATGGTGGAGCTGGATGTTATTGATGGTAGGAGATACCATCAAAGGTAGTTGTCCTGCTCCAACCATGCTTAGAGGGCAGTCCGAAGCATCAAAAGTGATGGCTATGTCCATCCACTTCCGATGAGGCTCCGGTCTGGCTGTAGGAGCTACAGCAGCCATGTACCGACGCATAGTCTTGATGACGCGAGGGGAGGTGATGTCCCATAACCCACCAAAAATGGTGTTCATGGTCTTCCGACGCTCGTTGTCGAGGACGTCAGAATCATCGTCGACGGAGGTGTATACGGCCTTCAAGACCTTTTTGGGATCTTGAAAACCTAACTCCTCTTCAGCCGGAGCTTCGTCGACTTTTTGTTTTCCTTCCCTCTGTCGGAAAGGAGTTTCTTCCCGGCGCTTGTTGTAGTGATCGGCAAGGTTTTGGACCTGCCAGCAGTCTTCCAAACTGTGGCTGCCCGTTTTCTGAATTGGGCACCACACCTTGGGTTTGCCACAGTCTTCAGAAGACGGTCGAGGTCGCTTCTCGGGGCGTGGCCCCCGGCCACCCGGAGCTGCAGCAGATGCAACATTGGATGTACCGGCCGACGGCTTCTTCTTGCCGTCGGTCTTCTTCTTCTTTTTACCACTCCCGGAGGTAGCGGCTTCTCCTTTGGAGGGTTTCTTGTGATCCTCTGGAGTTGGTTTGGAGTGCATCTCACGGCCCTCTGCAGCTCTGGCACATTTGTCGGCCAAACTGAAGAGTTATGTGACACTGGTGATCTCCTTGATCGCCAGTTTCTCTAGCATCTTCTTATCCTGTACACACTGTTTGAATGCCACAACGACAGAGGCGCTAGAGATAGAAGGGATAGTGTTTCGTACCTAAGAGAACCTCTGGATGAATGATCGCAGGGATCCTCCCCCTTTTTGCACGACTGCAAAAAGGTCCAGTTCAGTGCCTGGTCGGGTGTATGAACTCCCGAAGTTGGCGGTGAACTGCTGGCATAGCTCCTCCCAACTATTGATGGAGTTGGGTGGAAGGCTCATAAACCAGGACCTGGCGGTCCCAGTTAAAGCCACTGGAAAATAATTGGCCATTACGGCCTCATTTCCTCCAGCTGCCAAGATAGCAGTGGAGTAGATTTGAAGAAATTCGACAGGATTGACGGTCCTGTCGAACTTCTCCGGCAGGTGAGGATAGAACTTCTGTGGCCACCTGACCATATGCAGATGCATGGCCAGGGCTGAACAGCCTCCTCCCACTCCTTCAGGAGCAAGAACGTTTTGAGCTTCTCGTCTTTCATGAGCACGCTCAATATGGACTCGGCCGTCCTGTTGGCGGTATCGGCGATCAAGCTCCGCCTGAAGGTCATGAGTTGAAAGCCTGGATACCGTGTGAGTGCGTCGTGCCCCGGAAGGCAACGACGTCACTTGATGTGATGCAGCACGTCTCCTGTTGTTGGAAACGTGCGGACCAAGTCTGCCAGACAAGGTCCTTCGCTGCGACGGGGCCCGTCCTGAAGGAGGAGGACCCTGGTTGCTGATGCGGTCGGCTGCTGCTGCAACCAGATGTTCCACATCAGCCCTCCACTGCTCCAGTGCATCCCGAGATGCTTCCGGAGGTGGTGGGCGTTGGAGAAGAGCACGTGCTGCATGGAGCGCGTGTTCCGGGTTGTCATGATTTCCTGATGCAGTGACTGACGCCAGTGCACCATCGCGCTGTCCAGCTTGATTTGCTGGTGGAGGCGGCAGTGGTGGCAGTGTGACTCCTGCTGGCGCTGAGGCCCCTGCTGGTGGCTGCATATTGGAGGGATTGCCCCCAACAGCTTGAACAGCAGGATGACCGTCGTACAATCCAGCAGTTGAGTTCACCATTCTTGAAATCTCGGGCGCCCCTACCTGGCGCGCCAACTGTCGGTGGTTTGGATCCGGCAGATCTCCCGACACTACTAAAGTGTTAGAGGAGTTTGATGTTCGGTGTGGGCGCGCAGAGATTCAAGAAGGTGAATTGTAATTAGCACAGGAGACACGGAGATTTATGTGGTTCGGGCCGCCTGAGCGTAATACCCTACTCCACGGGTGTGTTGGTGTTGTATTAGTTGTATGAGCCTGTATCGAGCGTCTCTAGCCCGTGTGTAGCGTATCTGAACGTGTCCTGTCAACTGTCGTCGGCCTGTCCTTTTATAGTACAAGGGCAGGCCGTTACAAGTTAGCCTGGCCCGACATGTGGCCCCGGCGGTTACTAGTATTGATACTCATTCAACACGTTTAATTGCTCTTAATGACCGGGTAATGGGCTTTGACAGCACCGTTACTGGTAATTAAGGTCGTCCGATCGTGTGTCATTAATATGGTATTAATGACACTTAATCGGGTCTTGAAGTCCTTGATTCCCCTTTGAAGATCCGGAGCCGTTGTGGAGTCTTCCGGAGGTTAGAGGCTGAAGATCCGACGGTTGGACACGTGGCAGCTCTGGAGCATACTGTGGGAAACAGGAAGCTCCGGAGCTACCTGACACGTGTCAGATCCGGAGCTTCCCTCGGTCTGGGGTTAGGTCCGGGGGTGCCATTTCGGTACATAGCCCGGAGCTTCCCCCTTGTGGGCGGTAGCTCCGGTTTGATAGTACACATGGTGACCCTAGGATTAACCATGTTGGAGAAGCGGGTCCGGTTATATCTGACATGTGGGCCTCCGAAGGTCTTCAAATCAAGTAGGTGACTTTCCTTTGAGATCATTGTAACCTCAAGGGGTGTATGGTTTCCAGGGTACCGACACGTGTGGTCGATAACTTTTGGGCCTTTTTGGCAAGGATGTGAGCAAGAATGTGTAGAAGATACTTGCTAAGGAAATCGAAGAACGATGGCACATGCAAACTGAATTTGGATGAAGAACCGAGGCGTGCAAAAGAACTATGCGTCGGTTCTTCATGGAACACCTGAGCTACAAGCTACGACAAGAGCTGATGTTTTGCGAGCAGGAACTAGACATGATTGCGATCCTTTTTCCTTAAAGGATTGATGCTTGAGAATGGCCGCAGCTGCGGTTCCACGGAGCAGCAGAGGACCTCTTGGCGGCCCCCCGTCGGCGGCGAGAAAAAACTCGAAATACAACCGATACAAGGCATCAAACAATGAACCAATTGATGGATAAGATAGAGGGGAAGGTTGTGACACTTTTCTATATTTGTACCTCAGCACAACACGTGCTCAATCGCCGGAAAAATCGAAGAACAGAGAGGGCAGTGCTCTTGCGTGCAGGAGAGGAAAACGAGAGCGAGGGAGTTCCTCCCGGTTGGAAAAAGATCAAGGGAGGTAGTAGAGGGATCAGGGCGCCTTGAAGTCGAGCTGGTGACCTGGAGAGGGCAGCTCGCGCGCTGTCGCGCTAGAGCATGCAGCGCTCGAGCTGGCGCTAGTAGCAGGCTCTGTTTTGTGGCTGCACGTGAGTAGAAGCTGACCAGTGGGTCCCACCAGCCACCTCAAAGTACAGCTCACGTGTAAATTTTATTTAAAATAGTAAATTGACTCAGAAAATTGTGAAACTTCGTGGACAAGTCAAGCAAGCCATGCTGATCATGATGGTGTGTTCAAATCTTATGTTCAAATAAGTTTGAACAGAATTCAAAATTTGAATTTCAATATTGCTTGAATTTGCTATGCCTCTCAAATCAAATAGAAAATGAAGTTCAAAAATCTTGTAACTTGGAAGTTAATTATTTTGAACCAAAAGAGACCTCTGGAAAAATTTGGAATTTATTTGGACCAAGTTAAGTACCTGTCAACTTTTCAAGTCAACGTGGAATTAAACCTTAAGTATGTGTCTAAGTCAATGGAAACTTGCTTCAAATTTCTTGAAACTTTGAACAGAGTCTACTTAGAATTTTAGAAGACCACAGAAAAATTTTGAGCCTTTACTTTGAATAATTTTAGCAGGGTCTATTTGCAACAGTAGCTAAATCCTAGTTTTAGCTATTTGGAAAAATAGCTACTGTACAGGCTAGAAGTCCTAGCAAATTTGGTTCAAAATTTTTTCAAACATTGTAGAGATGCTATTTTAATTATTCTAAGACAATTTGTGAAGTCCAATTGTCATGTTAACAAAGTCTGAGCATGAGGTAGAAAAAGATTTTTAAGTTCACCTCATTATAACATGTTCATCATTGTATGTGAATATAATTCTATCTTTATTTACTTACATTTAATCCTCAACAGCTATTCACATTGGAAAAATGAGGGATTTTACATCCCCCCTGTGGGGACCAGAGTCCACACATCCGAGGATCTCATTGGGTGGTGCCGTGCGATGCGGCACCTAACAGCACACACAAAAAGGATACCAAAACATATAAAGTTTTCATTTCATAATAAGAAGAGTTTACAAAAGAGTGTACAACAAGGGTACACACGCAGCGGAAAATACATACTCAAATTCTCACCTAACTAAGCAGGAGAGAAGACGTCCATGCCCTAGGACGATTCTCACTAGCAACACGAAGAACATACAGCAGCGGCGTGGCTCACATGAGATTTATCTCGACACCTCGAGTCTCATGTACAACCTGAACAGCAGAAATAAAACTAATACCTGCAAAAAATCGTTAAAGCGCAAACGTGAGCATAAGGCTCAGCAAGACTTAACCGTCTCACTAGACATATGCAAGGGGACACTAAACATAGGTAAGGAATAGCATAAATGGACTCGCCTACAAGTGGATCCTTATAATCATGTTTTAAGTAGCAAATGACATTCTCCGAGCACGGCACATCATGGGCTCCACAATCAAACAAGAAACGCTTTACCGATGATATGACATGCCCAAAGCACATAATGCTATTACAGCTAAAGTATGGGGAAACTGTAAACTTTTAATTGTACTATCTCTAAATCATACAAGGTTGCAAAGTAATTATAATTCAATACAATATGATTTTCTGGCTTCTTTAGTATTTACTACGTCACGACTGCGACAGACAAGTGGTACTCTATTACTGCGAGGGACAGTGATTGCAATCAGGACACACCCGGACAACACGACACATACGCACTTTCGGAAATGCCAGCGAGCACTTCGCGCAGTACCTACGTAGCACTTCAGTACTAGTCGTATATGGCAACCTTTCGCGAGACACTCAAATGTCGAACCGGTCGATCCGTCACGGGCAGGAGGTCCCTGCGTGGGGCGTACTCTGACGTGCCCACCAGCGGATTTACACCTTGCTACCCTCAACCCACACCTATAAAACGGAACGGTATGCCTCGACACCCAAGTGACCAAGCTACGTCAGTTTATTGGATTCCATATGTCCATTATGTTGCCGGTACAATTCAAGCTTGTCCGAAGGGGCCGCACACGAAGCGGGCCTTAATCGACACAGGTAGGGCTATGCGACCGAGACTCACTTCTCGCTGCTTCCTAGCCATTCCCTGCCCGGTCTCAATTTCATTATATTAAGCCATTTTCTATCTAACCAATCCTGTGAGATATGTCCTACATCTCTCGCGAGTAGATTCCAACTACTCGACTTCTACCGGATTTCCTATGCATTAGCAAAGCAGTTACTACAGGTCAAACTGTAACTCGTTCCAACCAATCCATGGGATTTTTGGTCATGCAAGTGGAGTATCAATCACCCTATACGTAATGCACATATAACTTATGACGTAAGGTGATAAAGACTGTAAAAACTCTGTAAAGCTTTTAAATGCAAACCGGGGCTTGCCTTAGTTTGCGACTGAACAAATGTCAATTGTTAGGGCTTGATCTTCCTCCGGAGAACCTGCCATGGAACCTCAGTGGAAACACATCGGCCTTCTCCTCCAAGGGGAGCTCCTCGTCGATCACCTACCATCACATTTCCTATCGACATGATATGCATATAAGTAATTAAGTAATTAAGTAATTTAAGAAAAGACTCCACGGGGTTGTGTAAACTCTAAGAATGAGGGGTTCGACTAGGAAGGACAGATATGCCTCTGTTGTGTGGATAAACAAAGGATGGAGTCAAGTGGTCATAGTAGTAGCGAGATGTGAATTGAAAGGTGCAATGTAAGCACACATTGCAACTTGGCACTCAACACTCGACGCTATGCCACTCAAGGACGATACAGCTGAATGGTGCGAGAGTGTTGGACTGGTAGTGTAAGGATGACCTAAGAGTCAAGGTGGCATAGTAGTGTCGAGATAAGCACTGAAAGGTGCAATGTAATGACACATCGCAATTTAGCACTCAACACTTGGAGCTATGCCGCACAAAGAGTGATAAGGTATAATGGTGAAGAAGTATTGCTGGACTGTGTGATGTAAGGAAGACTAAGCGATCAAGATGGAGCATTGAAAGCTTAAGGCATGAGTGAACTGTGCAACAAGAGGTTGTGACTTAGAAGTCAACCAATGAAGTTACACAAACTCATTAAGGAGTAAACCTAATTACGTGACAAGTGTGGTCGTAGGGTCCTGATAAGGATGAACCAGGATGAAACCCTAGCGACACTTGGGAGTGAAGTGAGGTCAACATTCTTTGGACTTAAGACATCATAACGAGCCTTGTTAACATGACGTGAATACCGAGACAACGATCAAATGACCTTTAGGTAAAGTAGTTTCTACGGCAAGCTTCTCGAGCATTGTTCAAGTGCTTACGTGACACTATTGCAGTGTCCTTTGCAAGATTGTCCAGATGAGCTCGGTAAACTCCTAGAACTCGAACATGATGCGAGACCTTGCCGTGAAGGCATGCTTTGCCATCTCGAGAAGATCATCTTAGCGACGTCCACAACAACCCGGACTCGTCAAAGGGGTGAGCGGAATCCCGAACACCACCTTGTGAGTCTTAAGGCTAGTGATGTCGACTCAGTTGTTGATAAGGGACTCGACGAACCTGTCGTCGATGAAGTGGTACACCAAGTTAACCAATCCTGCGATCGGTTAGGGAACATCCTCAACACAACCAAGGAACTCTTATCCAAGGTTACCCCTGGTCTAGTTCTCCTTGTTGGTCGCGACGTTCTCGCATACCTCTACTCCAATCACCGAACCACTTGGTTTGACCTAGAAGGCATTTCATCGAGCACCCTAGCTACACCTAGGACTTGACGAGTCTTGCCTCGACTAAACCCTAATTTGGCTAAACGACCATTGGACGACGAGTCGTGCTTGTGTTCCAGCACCACACACATTACAAGAACCCTCCATCTCGATGCCAGGGCACGATAACGGTTCGGAACGTCACAACGATGTCATATGGTCAACGACGTCGACGCGACTCATGGTGGAGCATCATGAGCACGCACGGACATGCCAACGTGATACAAACAACAAAGGAGGTCAACTTAGGGACTCCTATAGGAATGATATCAATGCGGAAACTGGACGTATGACTTGACAAGACATGAGTACCATTAGGGGTCACGATGAACGGACATCGATGACGTCAAGCAAGGTATTCCAGGGCAAGGCTCACCTTGTAGGCATTTCGCCGAACATTTTGGGTGTGTACTTGATTTCCGTCGCTTCATCACCATTCAAAGGGTATCTTGGCACTTGGGCTTGTCGAGTTGCCACATCACCATACCCCTGCATCCAGACCAGCTCTGAACATCAACGAAGTTGGTTCTTTCCTTGTGAACATTTCATCGAATACCTAGGCTGCAGCTCTGTCCCAACAAATCTTTGCACAAATCAGAGCTAACCTTGAGCCAATTGTCGTCGCCGTTGTGTCAACGACGTGTTCCTGCATATCCTTCATCACACCCATTACTCGCCTTGCTTCCAGGACATAGCCACGGCGCGGAACGCAGACATGGCGTCATGGTGAGCGGCAGAGAGAGTCGGCGGACGGCGTTGACAAGAGGAACGCGGTTGCCGCGGCTTGGCGTGGCGAGGTGCTGCAGCGAGGTGCAAGGACCACGGCGAGCGGCGGCTTGGAGTGGCCATGGCCACGGCACACGGCTGGAATGGCGCTCGCAAGTGCGGCTGAGGTGCTGCACGGGAGCAGGGCGGCGGCAAGGAAGGCGCTGTGGCCGAAGGCAGCAGGGGCGAGCACGAACGACGGCCAGTCGTCGGCCAGGCGCACGGGCGCTGGGACGCGGGCGCGGAGCGACGCCACGGTGGACGAGCGAGCTGGTGCGAGGCCGCGGTGGGATGGCGGCGCGCGGGGTCGGGCGAGCGGCAGCCAGCGTGGGGCGATGTCGCGGCGGTCGGGAGGCAAGCCGACGGGAAGGCGAAGAAGCGGTGCGGCGCGGCTGGTGCAGCTCGGGCGCCGGAACAGAGGCAGGGCGGCGCGCGAGCCGGCGGAGGAGGTGCGGCGCTCGGGGCGGCTCGGCCCGGCGGCGAAGCGGCGCCAGGGAGGAGACGAGGAGGCGCGCGGACCGGGAAGTGGAGCGCCAGCGTCGGCGGCGGCGCAGGCGGCGAAGCGAGGTAGCGCGCGGGCCTAACGGGAGTGGCGCCGTGGGAGGAGGGAAGAAGAAGCGGGGTCGGGTGCTGATAAGGACAGAGAGAGAGAAGCAAAGTTGATTTTTGTGGCTAAGAATGACATGTGGGGCCCACTCCAAATCCCCCCCTTATCCACTTCAGTCCAGATGTAAAATATCTCTTTCCATTGAGTTGGTTACCAGTGGGGTCCACCTTTTCCCTAGTACTGAGGATAAGTTTGACATGTGGGTCCCACTCTCTTCTTCCTTCTCTTTTCAAAATTCAAATGGAGCTAGCAAACAAGCTTCAAAAATAGTCAACTTTGGCCCAGTGACTAAATAAAATGTGGAGAATTTTATGGTGCAATCAGATTTCAAAACTGAGCAAGTTGAATTTGAACTCAGGTTTGAATTTGAATTCAAGTGGTGATACTTGACTCAAGGAAATAAATAGTAGATTAGGTTCAAAAATCCTGAAACTTTGAAGTTAACCTTTTTGAACCATAAGGGACCTCAGGAAAAATTTGGAGTTGATTTGGACAAGGTTGAGCACAAAGTTTAGATTTGAAGTCGACGTTGATTAAACTCTCAGTACGTGTCCAATAAATGGGAAACGTGCTTCAAAAATTTTTGAAACTTTTCCGAGAGTCTATTTGGAATATTAGAAGGTTATAGAAAAATCTACGGCCTGAGATTTGAATATTTTTGGATGTCCCATTTTTGGGTTGGAATAATTCCTTTTTCTTTCTCTCTATTTTGTTTTCTTTTCTCCTTTAATTTTTCATTGAAAATGTGAATACTTGGAAATTAAGGATTCTACACCTTAAGTTCCGAAATAGAATAGCAAGCATGTGCTATATGTAAAATTTTAACGAACTCCTATTTCTAGTGAACATGGGTTAACTCATATGATACATGTGAGTTTGGATATCCAAGTCTATTTTCAAAATTTTTAAGTTCGCATTTTTGCATTCTTGTTCTTCCGAAAAATGGGCTTTTACAATCCTTCCCCCTTAAAGGAATCTCGTCCCGAGATTCTAAGGAAGAGAGAAAGTTAGGCCGAGTTGTTGATGAGACAAACATCTCTTGTCATGTGATTGGAGAAAGAGACTCTTCGTCTTCTCATTACATCTATGGTTTGGATACTCGGCGTGACTGGGATCACACCGTAAAGTTTGTAGCTTCGAAAGCTATGTTGATATATTGGGGTCTTCTTCGTTTCGTCAAAAGGAAGTAAGCTTCTGCATTGGAGGACTTTAGAACTCTAGATAGTTAGGTGTTCTTAACTCTGGGTTTTCTCTTACGAAGACTTTGCTGCCCTGGTCTTGTGGCTAAAGCAATGTCACCATCCATTACGAGTCAAGGAGTTCCAAGACTTGATAATTAACTGATAACCTTGCGAAAAGAAGGATGCAGGGTTTTAGCGAGGTCGAGAAGTCCATAGGAAGCTCCTCGCAACTAGAAACAATCAGTTTCCAGGACTCAAGTTGATTTGAGTTTCAACAGGTCAAGGACAAAGGCTCAACTTTGTTTTGGTCACAAGGTGTTAAGTGGATTCCCTTGTGCCACTCAAGATAACGAAACAAGTCGAGGGCGTTGCGAATGATAAAGTTGATCACAACTCAAAATTGTGAGACACAACGTAGGTATTTGAATGGGGTCATATATTCTTGCTCAAAACTCATTAGTAATTACTTTTCATGATGCATCACAAGTGGAATAATGTTATGCATTAATGATGCAACGCTGGCCAGCTAGAAATGTAGACGGTATGATGCATTCATTATTATGCTTTGAGCAAAAATAGGTAGGACAATCCAAACACAGTCAGAAGTATCCCAAATACAGGAGGATTGAATAAACTTGGTCATGAAAGGCGCTAGACAAGACTTGCTACTTTCATATCTCGACCAAGTTCGATGGTTTCAAGGTAAAAGTATTAGCAAGGAATGGTGAGGTTCATCTCAAGGCAACGGAGTGTACAAAATGGAATAAAGTGATTGAACTTCTTGTTGATCGGAAGTTCCCTAAAGCTTGTTAATCACAACTTACAGGTAATTGTGGTTCCTTAACAAAGGGTCAGGTTTTTCATTTCGTAGTTTTCTTAAAGTACTATGTCTACCCCTTAAAAGGTGTGGTAGGGTTGCCTTCAGAAGTGGCAAAGAGAGTAACCTTTGAAGAGTAAGGTTCTCCTCACTTCCGTAGGTTGCACTAAGTGGTTGACAAGGTACTGTGCTAGGCACGACCTTGGTTAGTAATCCACGTTCTTGCTAAAGAATGTCCAGCTCATACTACTCACTTATGGCTTCTCGTCTCAAAGACTGAAGCAAAGGAGTGGTTTAGCGTGAAGAATCAACTGACTCCTTTAACTCGTTGATCGAGTTCCACAAGAAACGGGGTTCAAGGAAATCCGTTACTTAAGCTTCGCATTGACTTAATGAGTCAATGTTATACTCGGTCCTACTTACTTGAGCATTGCTCCCAGCACGTTGGTTCGGTGTCGATGTACCTTGGTATGACACCTAGGTGAACGTAACACTTCAATTACTAGATGAACTCCTTCCCCCTTAAGATTCAAGCTAGGTGAGCAAGAAACTTACTCCAAGCAATCTTTATGGGGAGGGTTGTCCAACTAGGGGAAGTGTCATACATGCTCAATGCACAAATAAAGTGTGAGATGCAAGGTTGCATAGTCAAAACACTAGCATGTGCATCCGAGCAAAAGGGATTTGCCTTAGTGTAATACTCAACTCTAATGGCAAATATTGTTGGGTCGCAACAACTGGGATGTTATGAAACTCCTTGAGTTGAACTCGAGAACCAAATCCATAAACACCCTAAAGGGTCATCACCCGATTAAATCCTGGTGGAGGATGAACAGCTTGGACGCAACTTCGATTTTGGCCAAGTAAATGGCAAAATCAGATCTTGAGGTGAACAACAAAGTTAAAGTAAACTTCAATACCCTCCAAAAAGTATTGGTTTGCCTCTAGATCATCTCTGGTTTGCAAGTTATGCAATTTTAAAGTTAGCAGATTTCTCTGCACTTTCAGCAGAATCTGCTTAAACAGTAGCAGTTTTGATCTAAATTTTTCAGTCTGTTCTGATGGAAATCTGGAAATATTCTTATTTACAAAGTTGTAGCCAATGTAATAAGCTTTCCAGAATGTACTTACTTGTCTTCATATCAGCTCTGGTTCAAAAGATATGAATTTTTGAAGTTGGGTAAAATTTCAGCATTCAGAATTGAATTCAGTTCAGATTGACCACTCTGTATTCAAACTCGATTTGGAATAGGTAGATGACCGATTCAGGTCTGGAGCCAATTGCAGAAATTGTAGCTGACTCTCTAACCTCTCCAACGGTTACTCGTGTGACACCATTGGATCAAGGGTCTGCGAGTTATGGATTAAATTCAGAGGTGTACAGGTTGCTGTCCAGTTTGGGTATGCCCGGACAGTCTCTGCGATTATCCAAATTTCACCCATTTAGAAAAGGACTCTGGTCTGGTGTTGAACAGAAAACATGTAGAGGACTTCCAAATCTTTCTAAAGAGTATTTACTTGCCCTCGTAGCACTTCTGGTTGAGAAGATACCGCATTTTCAAGTTGACAGTTGTTTCTGAAAATTTGGACAGCACCTCCTTTGTTTAAGGCTGATTTTGTCCACAAATTTCAGATATACAAACATCAATATTTGCAAAAGTAATACATAGAAAACATGTTGCATACATTCTCAAGATTCCAGAAATGTAAAATACGAATCCATTCGACAATTCTACTAGGAATTATAATCGAAACAGTAACTGAATAGGTAACGGTCCATATTCTGAACTGTTTCGACACCTTAAACGATACTTCAATTTAGACTTGGTTATTGCGAGTTTTAGCCTTTGTGTTGAATATAAAGTTGATAGAGGACTATTTAAGCTTTCCAGGCATGTATAAACATGCATAGTTTGCATTTCTAGTTTAAGAGTTATGTCCGTTCAAAGTTCAGAATTTTCCTGACTGTTTCAGATAGCACCTATATACATGTATTATCTTCAACTCTGTTTTCTAATTAGTTATAAGCTGAATTTGAGGTATCACTGAATAACAAAGTTGTAGAATAGCTTTTCCATTTTCCAGAAATGTATCATAATGGAATAGAAGAGCTTTCTTCAAGGAAATATGACAAAAGTTCAGATGCTGGTCCGTGTAGTTTCAGAACAGCAGCTGCTGTGATAATGGTGCATTTTCATCACCATAAAAGCATCTTTTGGCTTGGAGGTCAATAGGAAAATATTAGAAGACTCCAAAAGCTTTTCAAAAAGTATTCACTTGCCTCCAAAGCCCTCCAGGTTGAAGAGATATGGAATTTCAAAGTCAGGTCCATTCTGTTCGAAAACAGAACTCACCGGCTTCGAAACACAAGAATTTGAAAACAAACTCAAATTTTGAAACTTAGCTCAAAACTCAAGTCCGATGGCTAGAACTTGATTCACAACTAATCATTTTCTTTAGAACCAAATGGAATCTTAAAAGAGACTTGACGACCTTCTTATCCATAGCATATCACTATGGATCTTCAAACTTAACCAAAGTCTTACTCCGGCGAAGTCGAGCTAAACTCTCGCCAGGAGCAAAGAACTTTGGTTCACCTACTCTTGAAAAGAAACATTTTAATTTGTCCACAAGATATCAGCAACTGATACTTGGACTCAATATGAATATGAAGTCATTTCTTTCGTGGGGGATGGTCAAAGTATCAAGTGTGATACTGACGGTACTACGTGCCTTACTAAAAGAAAAGTCTAATCCGGTATATCCGGATACGTCTAGAGGTGGTCCTACTATCGATCACTCGCAAACGTATTCTACACGGGTCGCTACCGGAGTTAGTGTACCTGCAGAAGACAAACAATCCCCTTTCACACCTTCACACCTCAAGGGCGGCACGGGGAAACACGACAGGCAATCACAATAAGATATAATTAAAAGTAAATGCATACGACTCGGGTGT
The DNA here is from genome assembly GCA_036927565.1 of Tuctoria greenei. NCBI lineage: Eukaryota > Viridiplantae > Streptophyta > Magnoliopsida > Poales > Poaceae > Tuctoria > Tuctoria greenei. The sequence goes on from JAYESD010000010.1 coordinate 58,320,478, forward strand.
GAGTCGCCCTCGAGCGAAGTCATGTCTCGAGGTACATGGCTGTAAATACGTCTGTACAGCAAAGACTCCCGTACGAACCGGCTTATACACGCTCGGGCATACGTGTTTCGCATGATCCCATAGAACATGAATAGTTCTAGAGATGCACACTATCGGGTTATACACCACCCGACGGGGGCTCCCACTAATTTTGTGTCACGCTGGGGTACCGCGTGTCATATGTTCTAAGAAACATGGAAAGTTTCAGAGACTCATATTGACTTTCCGTGCTAAGCCACGGAAATTTCACATACCATATCTCGTATGCAGAGTTTACCGAGATTGATCCGCTCTCGGCGGCGTACCTTACCTCTTACCTTGAAGACAGAGCGTCGTTACAGAATAATATAACAAGTTAGTTCACCACCTTTATAACTTATACTAGTAATAGTCCTTAATGGGCATATAGCTAATCCTCACTCGACTACTTCGGAGTTTTTGAAAATAGGCTCTTTTTCGAGCGTGCTATTCCCAATGAAGCTCTGATACCATGTCTGTGGGGACCAGAGTCCACACATCCGAGGATCTCATTGGGTGGTGCCGTGCGATGCGGCACCTAACAGCACACACAAAAAGGATACCAAACCATATAAAGTTTTCATTTCATAATAAGAAGAGTTTACAAAAGAGTGTACAACAAGGGTACACACGCAGCGGAAAATACATACTCAAATTCTCACCTAACTAAGCAGGAGAGAAGACGTCCATGCCCTAGGACGATTCTCACTAGCAACACGAAGAACATACAGCAGCGGCGTGGCTCACATGAGATTTATCTCGACACCTCGAGTCTCATGTACAACCTGAACAGCAGAAATAAAACTAATACCTGCAAAAACTCGTTAAAGCGCAAACGTGAGCATAAGGCTCAGCAAGACTTAACCGTCTCACTAGACATATGCAAGGGGACACTAAACATAGGTAAGGAATAGCATAAATGGACTCGCCTACAAGTGGATCCTTATAATCAAGTTTTAAGTAGCAAATGACATACTCCGAGCACGGCACATCATGGGCTCCACAATCAAACAAGAAACGCTTTACCGATGATATGACATGCCCAAAGCACATAATGCTATTACAGCTAAAGTATGGGGAAACTGTAAACTTTTAATTGTACTATCTCTAAATCATACAAGGTTGCAAAGTAATTATAATTCAATACAATATGATTTTCTGGCTTCTTTAGTATTTACTACGTCACGACTGCGACAGACAAGTGGTACTCTATTACTGCAAGGGACAGTGATTGCAATCAGGACACACCCGGACAACACGACACATACGCACTTTCGGAAATGCCAGTGAGCACTTCGCGTAGTACCTACGTAGCACTTCAGTACTAGTCGTATATGGCAACCTTTCGCGAGACACTCAAATGCCGAACCGGTCGATCCGTCACGGGCAGGAGGTCCCTGCGTGGGGCGTACTCTGACGTGCCCACCAGCGGATTTACACCTTGCTACCCTCAACCCACACCTATAAAATGGAACGGTATGCCTCGACACCCAAGTGACCAAGCTACGTCAGTTTATTGGATTCCATATGTCCATTATGTTGCCGGTACAATTCAAGCTTGTCCGAAGGGGCCGCACACGAAGCGGGCCTTAATCGACACAGGCAGGGCTATGCGACCGAGACTCACTTCTCGCCGCTTCCTAGCCATTCCCTGCCCGGTCTCAATTTCATTATATTAAGCCATTTTCTATCTAACCAATCCTGTGAGATATGTCCTACATCTCTCGCGAGTAGATTCCAACTACTCGACTTCTACCGGATTTCCTATGCATTAGCAAAGCAGTTACTACAGGTCAAACTGTAACTCGTTCCAACCAATCCATGGGATTTTTGGTCATGCAAGTGGAGTATCAATCACCCTATACGTAATGCACATATCAAACTTATAACGTAAGGTGATAAAGACTGTAAAAACTCTGTAAAGCTTTTAAATGCAAACCGGGGCTTGCCTTAGTTTGCGACTGAACAAATGTCAATTGTTAGGGCTTGATCTTCCTCCGGAGAACCTGCCATGGAACCTCAGTGGAAACACATCGACCTTCTCCTCCAAGGGGAGCTCCTCGTCGATCACCTACCATCACATTTCCTATCGACATGATATGCATATAAGTAATTAAGTAATTAAGTAATTTAAGAAAAGACTCCACGGGGTTGTGTAAACTCTAAGAATGAGGAGTTCGACTAGGAAGGACAGATATGCCTCTGTTGTGTGGATAAACAAAGGATGGAGTCAAGTGGTCATAGTAGTAGTGAGATGTGAATTGAAAGGTGCAATGTAAGCACACATTGCAACTTGGCACTCAACACTCGACGCTATGCCACTCAAGGACGATACAGCTGAATGGTGCGAGAGTGTTGGACTGGTAGTGTAAGGATGACCTAAGAGTCAAGGTGGCATAGTAGTGTCGAGATAAGCACTGAAAGGTGCAATGTAATGACACATCGCAATTTAGCACTCAACACTTGGAGCTATGCCGCACAAATAGTGATAAGGTATAATGGTGAAGAAGTATTGCTGGACTGTGTGATGTAAGGAAGACTAAGCGATCAAGATGGAGCATTGAAAGCTTAAGGCATGAGTGAACTGTGCAACAAGAGGTTGTGACTTAGAAGTCAACCAATGAAGTTACACAAACTCATTAAGGAGTAAACCTAATTACGTGACAAGTGTGGTCGCAGGGTCCTGATAAGGATGAACCAGGATGAAACCCTAGCGACACTTGGGAGTGAAGTGAGGTCAACATTCTTTGGACTTAAGACATCATAACGAGCCTTGTTAACCTGACGTGAATACCGATACAACGATCAAATGACCTTTAGGTAAAGTAGTTTCTACGGCAAGCTTCTCGAGCATTGTTCAAGTGCTTACGTGACACTATTGCAGTGTCCTTTGCAAGATTGTCCAGATGAGCTCGGTAAACTCCTAGAACTCGAACATGATGCGAGACCTTGCCGTGAAGGCATGCTTTGCCATCTCGAGAAGATCATCTTAGCGACGTCCACAACAACCCGGACTCGTCAAAGGGGTGAGCGGAATCCCGAACACCACCTTGTGAGTCTTAAGGCTAGTGATGTCGACTCAGTTGTTGATAAGGGACTCGACGAACCTGTCGTCGATGAAGTGGTACACCAAGTTAACCAATCCTGCGATCGGTTAGGGAACATCCTCAACACAACCAAGGAACTCTTATCCAAGGTTACCCCTGGTCTAGTTCTCCTTGTTGGTCACGACGTTCTCGCATACCTCTACTCCAAGTCATCGGTGATCACCGAACCACTTGGTTTGACCTAGAAGGCATTTCATCGAGCACCCTAGCTACACCTAGGACTTGACGAGTCTTGCCTCGACTAAACCCTAATTTGGCTAAACGACCATTGGACGACGAGTCGTGCTTGTGTTCCAGCACCACACACATTACAAGAACCCTCCATCTCGATGCCAGGGCACGATAACGGTTCGGAACGTCACGACGATGTCATATGGTCAACGACGTCGACGCGACTCATGGTGGAGCATCATGAGCACGCACGGACATGCCAACGTGATACAAACAACAAAGGAGGTCAACTTAGGGACTCCTATAGGAATGATATCAATGCGGAAATTGGACGTATGACTTGACGAGACATGAGTACCATTAGGGGTCACGATGAACGGACATCAATGACGTCAAGCAAGGTATTCCAGGGCAAGGCTCACCTTGTAGGCATTTCGTCGAACATTTTGGGTGTGTACTTGATTTCCGTCGCTTCATCACCATTCAAAGGGTATCTTGGCACTTGGGCTTGTCGAGTTGCCACATCACCATACCCCTGCATCAAGACCAGCTCTGAACATCAACGAAGTTGGTTCTTTCCTTGTGAACATTTCATCGAATACCTAGGCTGCAGCTCTGTCCCAACAAATCTTTGCACAAATCAGAGCTAACCTTGAGCCAATTGTCGTCGCCGTTGTGTCAACGACGTGTTCCTGCATATCCTTCATCACACCCATTACTCGCCTTGCTTCCAGGACATAGCCACGGCGCGGAACGCAGACATGGCGTCATGGTGAGCGGCAGAGAGAGTCGGCGGACGGCGTTGACAAGAGGAACGCGGTTGCCGCGGCTTGGCGTGGCGAGGTGCTGCAGCGAGGTGCAAGGACCATGGCGAGCGGCGGCTTGGAGTGGCCATGGCCACGGCACACGGCTGGAATGGCGCTCGCAAGTGCGGCTGAGGTGCTGCACGGGAGCAGGGCGGCGGCAAGGAAGGCACTATGGCCGAAGGCAGCAGGGGTGAGCACGAACGACGGCCAGTCGTCGGCCAGGCGCACGGGCGCTGGGACGCGGGCGCGGAGTGACGCCACGGTGGACGAGCGAGCTGGTGCGAGGCCGCGGTGGGATGGCGGCGCGCGGGGTCGGGCGAGCGGCAGCCAGCGTGGGGCGATGTCGCGGCGGTCGGGAGGCAAGCCGACGGGAAGGCGAAGAAGCGGTGCGGCGCGGCTGGTGCAGCTCGGGCGCCGGAACAGAGGCAGGGCGGCGCGCGAGCCGGCGGAGGAGGTGCGGCGCTCGGGGCGGCTCGGCCCGGCGGCGAAGCGGCGCCAGGGAGGAGACGAGGAGGCGCGCGGACCGGGAAGTGGAGCGCCGGCGTCGGCGGCGGCGCAGGCGGCGAAGCGAGGTAGCGCGCGGGCCTAACGGGAGTGGCGCCGTGGGAGGAGGGAAGAAGAAGCGGGGTCGGGCGCTGATAAGGACAGAGAGAGAGAAGCAAAGTTGATTTTTGTGGCTAAGAATGACATGTGGGGCCCACTCCAAATCCCCCCCTTATCCACTTCAGTCCAGATGTAAAATATCTCTTTCCATTGAGTTGGTTACCAGTGGGGTCCACCTTTTCCCTAGTACTGAGGATAAGTTTGACATGTGGGTCCCACTCTCTTCTTCCTTCTCTTTTCAAAATTCAAATGGAGCTAGCAAACAAGCTTCAAAAATAGTCAACTTTGGCCCAGTGACTAAATAAAATGTAGAGAATTTTATGGTGCAATCAGATTTCAAAACTGAGCAAGTTGAATTTGAACTCAGGTTTGAATTTGAATTCAAGTGGTGATACTTGACTCAAGGAAATAAATAGTAGATTAGGTTCAAAAATCCTGAAACTTTGAACTTAACCTTTTTGAACCATAAGGGACCTCAGGAAAAATTTGGAGTTGATTTGGACAAGGTTGAGCACAAAGTTTAGATTTGAAGTCGACGTTGATTAAACTCTCAGTACGTGTCCAATAAATGGGAAACGTGCTTCAAAAATTTTTGAAACTTTTCCGAGAGTCTATTTGGAATATTAGAAGGTTATAGAAAAATCTACGGCCTGAGATTTGAATATTTTTGGATGTCCCATTTTTGGGTTGGAATAATTCCTTTTTCTTTCTCTCTATTTTGTTTTCTTTTCTCCTTTAATTTTTCATTGAAAATGTGAATACTTGGAAATTAAGGATTCTACACCTTAAGTTCCGAAATACAATAGCAAGCATGTGCTATATGTAAAATTTTAACGAACTCCTATTTCTAGTGAACATGGGTTAACTCATATGATACATGTGAGTTTGGATATCCAAGTCTATTTTCAAAATTTTTAAGTTCGCATTTTTGCATTCTTTTTCTTCCGAAAAACGGGCTTTTACACCCCCCCCCCTTAAAAGAATCACATCCCAAGATTTAAAGGATGGAGAGAAACGGTGGAGGAATACCGGACGTGAGACGATGAGAAAACCGGAAAATGTGAGCGGGGAAATTCTTCGCTCTCCCATGTCGCTTCCTTGGCAGTATGCTTACTCCACACAACTTTATAAAACCACAGCGAGAGACTTTGTGTGTTTTGATTCTTCTTGTCGATAATTGCAATCGGATGCTCGGTGTAAGTGAGACCCGGTTGTAGTTCGCTGATATCTTCGGTACGAACCTCTGCTGCATCATTGAGACATTTTCGCAGCTGGGATACGTGGAACACATCGTGCACACCAGAAAGGGATGCTGGCAATGCCAAACAATATGCCACAGGTCCGCACCTTTCAGTAGTCGCAACGGTCCAATAAATCGAGGAGCTAACTTCCCTTCACCCCGAATCGGTGAACACATTTTATTGGAGAGACACGTAGATACACATGGTCTCCGATGTTGAAGTAGAGAGGACGACGTCGTTTGTCCGCTTAATTCTTCTGACGGGATTGTGCAGCCTTGAGGTTGGCTTGAATTACCCGCACTCGTTCTTCGGCGTTGTTGACAAGATCAATCCTGAAGGTTACTCTTTCGACGGATTCACACCAATTTAACGGTGTGCGACATTTCCGACCATAGAGAGCTTTGTACGGCGCCATATTGATACTCACTTGATAACCATTGTTGTACGAGAATTATGCCAACGGTAAATGATCATCCCAGTTTTTTTTTTCGTGGTGGATGGTGCAAGCACGTAACATGTCCTCCAAGATTTGACTCACCCGCTCGGTTTGTCCGTCTGTTTGCGGATGATAAGCTGAACTTCAGACCAGCTTAGTCTCTAACGATGCATGCAGCTGCTCCCAAAATCGAGAGATGAACAGCACACCGCAATCCGAAATAATATTACGGGGCACTCCGTGCAAGCATATAACGCGAGGGATGAATAGCTCCGCATTTTTCTTTGCAATAAACTTAGTATGGACAGGAATCAAGTGTGCCGATTTGGTGACTCGGTCGACGATCACCCAAATTGAGTCATGCTTGTGGAACGTGAGAGGCAAGCTGACAATGAAGTCCATACTAATATCTTCCCATTTCCATGCTGGAATTTTTAATGGCTGCAGCATCCCTGCTTTCCTCACGTTGTCAGCTTTGACACGCCGACACGTATCACATTCGGATACGTACTTCGCAATTTCTCGCTTCATCCGCGTCCACCAAAACATTTTTTTCAAATCTTGGTACATTTTGTTGCTGCCCGGATGAATGGAGTATTTGGACATGTGAGCCTCATCAAGAATTTTCTTTCGAAGATACGTGTCATGGGGCATGACGATACGGTTTCTAAACCATATCGTAACGTGATCATCCTTTCGGAAACATTTGATGTCACCGCTGTCCAATCTTCGTCAAATATGTGCCATACCTTTAGCTTCCTTTTGAGCCTCAACAATCTCATCTCGAATAGTAGGAACGAGAGCAAGAATATGTAAAGCTCCATATGGCAGCACATATAAACTTGATCCTTCTTCTTCTATTGGAGTAGTGATTAGAGTATTTACGCGTGACTTGCGGCTAAGTGCATCGGCCACTACGTATGCTTTGCCTGGATCATAATGGATCTCAATTTCATAATCCTTTATCAGCTCCAACCACCTCCTTTGTCTCATGTTCAGCGCTTTCAAAGGGATAATATATTTGAGACTCTTATGATCGGTGTAGAGGTGTACTAGATTTCCTAGTAAATAATGCCTCCACATTTTGAGAGCAAGCACTACGGCAGCAAGCTCGAGATCGTGAGTGGGATAATTATGCTCGTGATTAAGGAGCTGTCGGGGCCCATATGCGATCACACGTCTGTCTTGCATAATCACGCAGCCAAGACCAATACCCGATGCATCACAACAATTGTTCAATGGTTTGGTCGTATTCGGTTGGGCTAACACCGGGGCTGTTGTCAGATGGTTCTTCCAGACCTGTAATGCTTCCTCACATGCAGCAGTCCAAGTATACTTCATACTCTTCTTCAACAGTCCCGTCATCGGTTTAGCAATTTTTGAGAAACTCGGGATGAACCTCCGATAATATTCCTCTGAACCAAGGAAACTAAGAACTTCATGGACAGATTTAGGAGATTTGATCCAATTTTGGCTATCGTTGATCCCAACGAGACGTTATGCGCATTATCGTGTGACTACACACTTTTATCTTCAATATGACACAAACATGGCCATAAAAGAAAAGAGGTTCGAGTGTTCGAACTCTCATTTCCATGAGTAAATGGTTGAATATCGACAACTGGTCCATTACGATATTTCTCAAAGTGAAATCGAGGACCAGATTCATAACAAGACCAAATTATACCAAACCGACGAAATTTCCATCGAAACCTAACCAGGTTGTACTAAGACATAAATTTAACCCAGTAAATGGCATGATCAGATCTTGAGGTGAACTACAAAGTTGAATTACACTTCAAGACGTTTCTAAAAAGTATTGGTTTGCCTCCAGATCGTTTCTGGTTGAGAGTATATGGTATTGTAAACCTGACAGTTTTTCTGGAAATTTTGACAGCATCTCCATTGTTTATGCTGATTTTGGGCCACAATTTCCAGATATAAAACTGCAGAATTTACAAAAGCAACAATTTACAGATTTGTAAGAAATATTACAAGGATTCCAGAAATGTCTTGCGCGACCCGGTTCAAATTTTCTAGAGTGAGATATGGTGAAAACAATCAGGAGTCTATAGAGGGTTCCATTTTCTGTCTAGTTTGGCAGATTTTAAAATTTTGAACATGTTAGAGGGGAATTCAGTTCTAGAGTTGAACATATAAGTTTTAAAGGACTTCCTAAACTTTCCATACATATATGATACACTTTAATTGGAGTTTCCTACTGGGAGATATGGTTTCTCAAAGTCAGGTATTTTTCTGGCAGAAACAGAACACTCTGTTTTTAAATTGGTGACTTCAAAATCTCCTCCAAATTTGAAAACTTAGTTAAAACTCAGAGCTCGATAACTAATATAAGTAGTTTTACATCTTCTCAGTTCTAGTTTACAGAAAAGTGGTTAATGCATCAATGGAATATATGTCGGTACTACGTGCCTCACAAAGTACAAATTCTAAGCCGATATTCCGGCATACGTCTCAACGGTGGCCTTAATGACGTTCACTCGCAAACGATTTCTAAACACAATACAATCACGTGGTCAGTGTACCTGTCACTAGACACAAACTACTGATCAATCATATGGTGTCGTATGACACAGCCCGCATGGGCAAACATTTCACAATAATATATATGAAAGTAAAAACATTTGTCCCTTATCATTCCATGCGGGCTGCCCCGAGTTAAGCCACGTCTCGAGGTAAATGACCGGGTTTTCTACCACCCGACGGGCTCCCACATCTTTGCATAGTGCTGCACCAGTAGGAGGCGCATGGGGTTATGTCTCACCCGACGTGAGCTCCCACTAATTTTGAAGCACGTTGGGGTACCGTGTGTCATATGTTCTCAGAAACATGGAATGTTTCAGAGACTCATATTGACTCTTCCGTGCAAAGCCACGGAAAGATTTCCATGCTACCTCGTGCATGGTGAGCTTACCACAATTGATCCACTTGTGGTGGCATACCTTACCTCTAACCTAATGTCGGAGCATCGTTATAGATAATAATAACACATAAGTTAGCTTTGCCACCTTAATAACTTATGCTAATATAGTCCTTATGTGGGCCTAGTATCATATCCTCACAGTATCCTATGTTTTTCTCATAATACGATCCTTTATAACCGTGCTATTCCCAGTGCGGCTCTGATACCAGGATGTGGGGACCTGACTCCACACTTTCCAGGAATCGCATTGGGTGGTGCCGTGCGATGCGACACCCAACATCACACATGTAAATGAACACATATTACATAAATAATTTGCTGAAATTTACAACGATGTTCAGTTTAAAAATAAATTTATATAAAAATAAGCTACAGCAAAAGATAAGATTACAACTCGCGTATTTAAGTGTAATAAGCAAAAGAGAAGCCGTCCAGCCCACGGACGCTCCTCACTAGCCACGAAGATCAAACAGCAGCGGCATGGTTCCCACATGAGTATATCACTCGGAGAGCCCTGAGTCTCATCGGACAACCATAATCATAAGCACATAAGTTAGTACCTGCAAAACAACTTATATAGCAACCGTGAGCACGAAGGCTCAACAAGACTTAACCGTCTCACCTAAACATGAAACTCCACATGAGGGTAAAGACATAAACATAGAATGGCAGATTTGCATAATGGACTCGCCTAAATGTGGGTCCTTATTTTCAGATTTATAGCAGAAGCTTAAACCTTGTGCGGGGTAACATCATAACTCCACAATCAAATAAGAAACGCTTCATCACGATGCTGCATGCCCATGGTAGAAAAAATAAATTTAGTGAGCACTATACTAATACATACAACATAGCAATACCATGATAATATAATGTTCATAACAGCAGCAATTAATTCTTATCTTGAGTGCAAGTATTACTACGTCACAACTCAGTGAACAAGTGGTACTCATATCCGCGATGGACGTTGATTCGAATCAATGATACTCGGAATGCACGACACGTACGCCCGTACTGGAAGTCACATAGGTGCACTCCATGGACATCGTATGCATCCACCTTTCTCAAGTTCCGCCCAAGTTGAATCAATTCAATCGTCTAGGACAGTATTCCCACTCACGGTGCACCTTTCCGCTGTGAAGATGTCGTGAGCGAGTTTCCGTCTACTATGCTGCGGCCAAAAGCCTAAGGCGATCGAAAAAGTCTCAACAAAAGCTTCCCAAGGTACATCGGTTTCCTGGACCCCATATACCCAGTATGACTCCAGTACAGTTCAAACTTGCTCAGTAGGGCGGCATACAAATTAGTCCTTAACCGACACAGGCAGGTCTGCGGACCCAAGACCTCGTCTTGCTGCATCCTACACCCCTGCCAGGTCTCATATTCAGATTACTACACTATTTCTTTGAACCAATCCCGTGTGAAAAAGTCATGGCCATGCGAGTAGATTCCAACTACTCGACTTCTACCGAATCCTATACAACTTTTAGCATAGCATAGTCTACACGATGACTTAACAACTAACCAAAAACTCCATGGGTTGATCTGGTCCTGAAAGTGGGTCTTCAATCACCTTGGCCCTAATGCACATAACTCACCCAAGACATTTGTGATACAAATTAAAATTTTGTAATAGCACTTAAATGCAAACCAAGGCTTGCCTGATTGTGAGACTGTATCAAAGTTAATCTCCAGAGGGGTGAATTCAAGTAGCTATGGGATCCTCCTGAGCTCGGCAACTAATCAATATGCAATGAATTATGCAAGTTAATCAATACCAGTATTATGATATAGCTTAATAGAAAGACAGTTAAGTATATGAATTTAAGCCTAATGGTTCAGGAACTTTTACAGGGGCCACTAGGTACTATAGGTGAGGTTATGGACAAAATTGGGATCAATTCATAGAAGTTACAGTTGTATAAAATTCAAGGAACCTAAACATTTTCCAGAATTTTGAGGAAAAATAAGTAGCTTTGACATGGCGAAAAGTTGGTGTTCTATTTATAGGAGGTCAAGTGTGACTCAACAAAATTGGTTTCACAATTTTATAAGCATTCTACTATGAGATATTGAATTTAGAAGTTTGGACAATTTACTGAAAAGTTTCTGTTGTTTTTGGGCATTCTATGACCAGTTAGGAAAATCTCCAGATTGAACTAGGTTAATAAAGTTCAAATAAGCTGAAATTTTCACATCCATTCAGAAACTTACTAAAGAACATTTTGGAAAAATTTCAGATTTTTCTATGAAGTGAATCATCAGATAAAAATCAAACATGATTTTGTTTTAAAGGGCTCTACAGGAAAATCTAGGGATTTTCATGAAGATTGGGTTGTAGTTCTGGTTAGTTTGGATAAATATAATACAAACAAAGTTAGTTTGACAATTTTTGAAGCTTTATACTGAGAGATATTCAATTTAGAAGCTTGCACATGTTCCTGTACAAATTCTAAATGAAGTTGGCTATTTTTATGTGCATAGAGGATACACAGGTGATCAGACCATGTAAATGAAGTCTAATGACACTGAAATTTTTACTGAAGTTCAAGGATATTTAAATGAAGGTTGTGGTAAAATTTGGTAATTTTCCAAAGAGCAAAACAATAGGAATTAATTCTATAAGTATTTTGCTTATTTGAATTATGGAGAAAGTCCTAAGGACTTTTATACAAATCCATGTGCACCACTGGAAATTATTCTTCATTCTGGTTCTAGGAGATATGGATTTTTAAGTGGGAACTAAATTTGGAATTATTTCTGTATAAAAACCTGTGGCGCCAGAATTCAATTTGAATTGGCCAATCAGAGCGCAGCAGCACTGTGGGTCACGGAATTAACGGTGTGGCCACACCGGATCCCCTGCCATAAACAGATCCATCGGGTTTTTATTCTCCCTCTGGCAAACGGGCCCGACCACTCCCCTTATTCTACCCCTGGCTGGCGAGCGCGGCGGCGCCCGATGGTGGTGGCTTGTCGGCGACAATCTCCTGGGCTCTGCAACCCTCGGCACTCGCCGCCCCCACCTAAAATCGGCCATAGAACACGATGAAGGGTCTCCCGACAGCGATTGATGGCCGGAGAAGTGGTCTCGACGGAGGCGGGCGGAGCTAGGTTTTGGCGAACACGAATTCGGCTCGGAAAGGGCTAAAACCACTATGTAAATGATCAGAGAGCATCCTGGGACCATGAGGATGACCAAAACGAACTCCTATTGAAGTGGAAATGGCCGCAAATACAAGTTCAGCGGCAACCCGCGGCTTTTCAACCGGCGGCTGCAAGAACTCCAATCTCTGTGTGTGTGGTCGATAACTTTTGGGCCTTTTGGGCAAGGATGTGCGGTAGAATGTGTAGAAGCTACTTGACAAGCAAATCGAAGATCGATGGCACGTGCAAACCAAATGTGGATGAAGAACCGAGGTGTGCAAAAGAACTATGCGTCGGTTCTTCGTGGAACACCAGAGCTACAAGCTATGACAAGAGCTGAAAATTTGCAAGCAGGAACTAGACATGATTGCGAACCTTTTTCCTTAAAGGATCGAAGCTTGATAATGGCCGCAGCTGTGGTTCCACAGAGCAGCAGAGGACCTCTCGGCGAGCATCCTGTCGGCAGCGAGAAAAGCCTCGAAATACAACCAATACAAGGCATGAAACAATGAACCAATCGATGGATAAGATAGAAAGGAAGGTTGTGACACTTTTCTATGTTTCTACCTCGGCGCAACACGAGCTCAATCACTGGCAGAATCGAAGAACATAGAGGGCGGTGCTCTTGCGCGTAGGAGAGGAAAACAAGAGCGAGAGAGATCCTCCGGGTTGGAAAAAGATAAAGGGAGGTAGTAGAGGGATCAGGGCGCCTTGAAGTCGAGCTGGAGAGCTGGATAGGGCAGCTTGCGCGCCATCAAGCTGGATCATGCATTGCTCGTGCTGGCGCGAGTAGCGGGCTCTGTTTTGCGGCTGCACGTGGGTAGAAGCTGACCAGTGGGTCCCACCAGCCACCTCAATGTACAGCTCACTTGTAAATTCAATTTAAAATAGTAAATGAGCTTAGAAAATTGTTAAACTTCGTGGATAAGACAAGAAAGCCATGCTTATCATGATGGTGTGTTCAAGTCTTATGTTCAAATAAGTTTGAACAGAATTCAAAATTTGAATTTAAATATGGCTCGAATTTGCTATGCGTCTCAAATAAAATAGAAAATAAAGTTCAAAAATCTTGTAACTTGGAAAATATTTATTTTGAACCAAAAGAGACCTCAGGAAAAATTTGGAATTCATTTGGACCAAGTTAAGTACACGTCAACTTTTCAAGTCGACATGGAATTAAACCTTAAGTGCGTGTCAAAGTCAATGGGACTTGCTTCAAAATTCGTGAAACTTTGAACAGAGTATATTTGGAATATTAGTAGACCACAGGAAAATTTTGTGCCTATACTTTGAATAATTTTAGCAGTGTCTATTTGCAACAGTAGCTAAATCCTAGTTTTAGCTATTTGGAAAAATAGCTACTGTACAGGTTAGAAGTCCTAGCAAATTTGGTTCAAATTTTTTTTTAAACTTTTCAGAGATGATTTTTTACTTATTCTAAGACCATTGGTGAAGTCCAATTGTCATGTTAACAAAGTCTTAGCATGAGGTAGAAAAAGATTTTTAAGTTCACCTCATTATAATATGTTCATCATTGTATGTGAATATAATTCTATCTTTCTTTACATGCATTTAATCCTAAACTGCTATTCACATTGGAAACATGTGGGATCTTACAGCCGGTGTGTTGTTAAGTCCGAACAACATGACGAGATATTCATAGAGCCTGTATCTCGTCGAGAATGCCATCTTTGGTATATCCTCCGGTCGGATTGTTATTTGATGATATCCGGACCGAAGATCCATCTTTGAGAAAACCTTATCGCCCACTAATTGATCGAATAAAATATCGATGTGTGGTAGTGGATACTTATTCTTGATCGTCACGGCGTTGAGCGGACGATAGTCCACACATAGACGTAACATCTTGTCCTTCTTCTTCACAAATTATGCGGAGCAGCCCAAAGGTGATGAACTTGGGCATATGAGACCTTTGTACAGCAGGTCCTTTAAATGCCCCTTAAATTCCGCCAACTCATTTGGTGCCATCTTGTACGGCCTTCAACAAACAGGCGTTGTTCCCGGAATAAGTTCAATCTTGAACATGATGTCCCTATCCGGTGGCATACCAGGAAGGTCGTCGGGAAACACGTCCGGATATTCACGGACCACACGAATGTCCTCAAGCTTGGTGGCTTCCGTGTTGTATGTGGCTGGAATTTCTTGGATAAGGTGGTCTAGAATGAGAGTGTGTGGTTCATGTAGTGGAGAGTTTAAATGGACCGCACGTGGAACAATGTCGAGAACAGCACCATGACGGTGTAGCCACGACATTTCTAAGATGATGTCAAGATTCTGACTCTCTAATATAATTAGAGAAGTCGGATAGATTTACACCCATCTCAGATGGTGCCCGATAGACCATCCTATCGGCTGTTACATTCCCACACGTAGAGCAAATCAAATATGGACATTTTGTGGGAATGATAGGTAATTGATATTTCATGAAATATGATTGGCTAATGAAATTATGGGTGGCACCGGGGTAAAATAATATGACTACGGGATTTCGGAGTAGAGAAAATGTACCCGCAAAGACGGGTTCGCCTTCCGGCACGTCTTCGATACCTAGGTGGTGGACGTTGCCGGGTTTTGCTGCTGGTTTCTTGGGATGGTTGCAGGGCTGAGCTGCACCCTTATATGGTGCTTGTTCGCTGCCTTGTTGTTGTTCGGGGCAGTCCCTTGAAAAATGCCCGACACAGCCACACGTATAGCACGTGTATTGTGTCGGGTTCCCGCTAAGCTGCGGACGGATCCCAGTGCACGTGGTGGAGGTGGATATGCATGCGGGACGATCCTTTGCTGCTGCTGCTGCAGCTGTGGAAATGGCGGTCAGAAACACGGCGCGTTGAAGGAACGACCGCGGAATTGTAGCGGCCGCGCCGGTGGCTGCCATCGCTGACTGGATGGTGAGTGATACACCACACGGTACTTCTATGGACCACCACTGCTGCTGCTCGATGGCGCGCTCCGTTTCTTCTTATCAGAAACGAGCTCGCGCTGCGCATCCTCCTGCACTATTGCCGCATTGATGATGTTGTTGAAGGTGCCGCGATTGCATTGTGCGACTTGGACCTTCATCTTGGGATTAAGGCCCCGGAAGAATGTATCTCGCTTCTTATCTTCCGTTCCTACATACTCTAGCGCGTACTGCGCCAAGTGATTGAATGCGCGGTAGTATTCATGACTACTCCTCCCGCCTTGCTTCAGCTCCAAAAATTCCTGAAGCTTCCTCTTCATTATACCAGAAGGTATATGGTAGGCGCGGAACGCCTCCCGGAATTCGGTCCATGTGACCGCATGACTAGCCGGCAGTGACACGATGAAGTTCGCCCATCAAGCACCGGTGGATCCCTGAAGTTGTTGTGCTGCGAACAGCGCCTTCTGTTGTTCGGTGCATCGCAGCAAACCGAACTTCGCCTCGATGGTGCGGATAAATTTGTCCGCATCTAGAGGCTCCTCGGCCTCCGTGAAGACCGGTGGATGTCGTCAAGAAGTCCGAATATGAACTCTGTTGGGGCTGGCGTTGCCCATTGTCTTGTCGCCCCCCTTGACAGGACGGATTTTGCACCAACATAAGCGGCAACTCGGTTTGCTAATCACGCGAGCCGAGTACTGCGGCCAGAATCTCCGCGAGAGTCCTTGAAGGTTCAGGTGGTGGTGGAGGAGGAACATGTTGCTGCAGTGTCGTGGTTTCTCCCGGGTGGAGTTTCATCCTCACAACCCTGGCTCGAGCCTCCCATCTCGGTCGTAGAATGTGTACGCACCATTCTGCATCCACATGATTTAAAAATCAGCAACATGTTTGTTTTCTTCATCCATTTATATCATAGTAGTGCGAGCATTGACAATGTGATAATTGCATAACATTCACATATATTGATAAAGTACAAGCTTTATACAAGATATTTTATCTCATGACCATGTTTACAATAGTAAAATCCAAAATGACGGACTCCCACTACGGAAGTGCATCTCAACTATAATTGGTCTTCAGGAGTCGTCATACACACCTTGTAATCTCCAACACACCCACTACTATTTATAATATTATACAAACGTGGCTACAAAATAAACACGAGCAACCACTAACTGTATGTTGCCCCGTGATGGCAGTAGTGCCGCCCCATCCTACTCCGATGCATCCTCGTTGACGTACTCTAGTATCTCAGGATCTTCCTCCTCCTCGGAACCTGAGAGCACCTGCTCGCCCATGTTCAGTGACATGTCATGAGCCGGTGGATACATGACTAGGTGCGGCAAGTGTGCTTCAGCCTCCAACAAGTCATCCTGAAGTTGGCCTGCCTCGAACTCCCAATTCTGAGCTTCTTCGACGGCTTCATCTCGTGCCTCGGTGACTACCAACAGCTGCTCTTGCTGTTGCTGCACCACCAATTGACTCGCCTGTAGTTCACCATGAGCTTGCTGCAGTTCCTTGCAAGATTGCCGCAGTTCGGCGCGAGCTTTCCGCAGTCTAGTGCGAGTGTGATTCATCCGAGCCAGGAACGAACGCAGGTTCTCATTGATGTAATCAAGAGTGTCACCTCATTGAACCGCTTGCCTCAATGCTTCGACCTGCTGCTGAATGAATTCACTCTGCGTAATAACCACCGTGCTGGTTGCAGCGGTATAAGTCCCAAGTGTTGTTGATGTCGTGTCTCCGTCCGGTTGATAGTCCTCAACCATACGATGTTGCCACTCAAAACCAGCCGCACCATGGACCGGGAGAAGATCAAATTGTGTCCCAGCCGTGGCATCTTGCTGAAGCTCGCAAAGCTTTATAAGCGCTTCGCCCGCTGCAACGGCCCACGTTTCCTCCAAACGAGCTCCCAGGGTGGTGACCGAAAAAGGGGCCCATCCATAAAGACGTGGACTAGCAGGGATGTCGACCAGGACAGTGCATGACAGTACGCCTCTGTCAACTGTCTCTTGACACCAATAGCCTGGCATTTCGATGAAGCCAAACTGTTGGAGCACTTCCCGCAGCATGATTGGGAAGCCCGGACGGTTGGCACACGTGGAGAACACCCACCCGTCCGTCAACAACATCACATCCGCCATCTATAAAAGAAGTATTTGAATGAATCAAATACTCAAATTAAACAAACATTGTTGATAAACATATCACGGATGTGATAATTGAATTATGAATGTGAAAATTCAAATGCCAAATGAAACATAACACTGGAATTCTGTCTCGGTTTCTGTTCATTCTGACCAGTCTGGAGAAATTCGAAATTTTAATCCTGTTAAAGGCACATTCAGGACTTGAGTTCAACTACAAAGTTGTACTAAACTCACAGAGATTTCCATAATGTATTTAATTGCCTCCAGACCAGTTGAGTATAAGGAGATATGATTTTTGCAAATTGACAGTGTTTCTGGAAAATTTTTGACAGCACCTCCTTTGTTTAAGTCTGATTTTGTCCACATTTTTCCAGATACAAAATATCAAAATATGCAAAAATCGTAATTTTCAGCATTTTTGCATAAATCCTCAGGATTACATAAATGTATGAAATGAAGTCATTCGTCGATTCCACTAAGAGATATGATCAATACAGTGACAGGATACAGAAATTGTCCAGTCTCTGTCCAGGTTTAACAGAGTTTGGAAATTTGAATTTTTTATTAGTTTACAGGGGGATTCTGATCTTCAGTTGAACGTAAGAGTTTTAAAGGACTCTATAAAATTTCCATCCACGTATGGAACACTTTCAGGGGTGAATCATACAGGGAGTTATGCTATTCCAAACATAGTCAATTTTCTGTCCAGGTCACAGTTTGAACCAGGAACTGGGCATTTTAAGTTCAAATGAAGTTTTCCAGTTTTAAATCTTGAAATCTGTCTTGGAGCTGAAAATGAAACTTGTGGATGACTTCCTCAAGTTCCAAAATCATATGTCCGCTTATCATAGCGACCAAGCAATTAATTGTAAATCTGACCAGCACGCTCCAAAACAGAGATTACAAATTCAAACTTAGTCCTAAGTTGGAAATTTTTACTTGTTGTCGAGTCACACCTCCAGCACGGATATCGTCATCGACGTGCCTGGTGAAACTCGAATGCAATGCCAGTACTACGCCCTCACCAAAGAAAATCCTAAGCCGATATTCCGGTATACGTCTAAACGGTGGCACTAATGACGTTCACTCAAACGTTTTCAACCCGATCTACTTAAACCGTGGTTAGTGTACTGCAACTACACACAAATGATAGATAAATCATATGGTGCCGTACGGCACAGACCGCACGGCTGATCATTTCACAATAATATATATGAAAGTAAAAACAATCGCCCCATATCATTCCATACGGGCCACCCCGAGCTAAGCCACGTCTCGAGGTACATGACCGGTTTTTCTACCACCTGATGGGGTCCCACATCTTTGAATAGTGCTACACCAGTAGGGGGCGCGTCGGGTTATGTCCCACCCAACCGGGGCTCCCACTAACTTTGAAGCACGCTAGGGTACCACATGTCATATGTTCTCAGAAACATGGAAAGTTTCAGATACTCATATTGATATTTCTGTGCCAAGCCATGAAAACAATCAAATGCTACCTCTTGCATGGTGAGCTTACCACAATTGATCCGCTTGCGGTGGCGTACCTTACCTCTTACCTGACGTCTGAGCGTCGTTACAAAATATAATAACACATAAGTTAGCTTGCAACCTTAACTAACTAGTACTATAATAGACCTTATGTGGGCATAGTAACTAAACCTCACTCGACTACTTCTAAGTTTTTAAAATAGGCTCTTTTCTAGCATGCTATTCCCAATGCGGCTCTGATACCAGGCTGTGACCGGGTCCACACATTCCAAGAGAAGTCTTTTACAATACATAATGTACAACGGAAGTAATACTCATAGCTAAACTCTCAGCCTAGCTATGCAATGGTGCAGCTGTCCAGCCCAGCGACGCTACACAATAACAACACACAATGGATCACGGCGGCATGCAGGGCTCCCACTCGACTGTATAACCCGACAGGGGTATTGCCTCATCTTCAGGCCCTTCCTCATATGTCTCACCTACAAACAACTTAATATCGCAACTGTGAGCACAAAGGCTCAGCAAGACTTAACCGTATCAACTAAGCATGAAACTCTAATTGCAGGGATACTTAACATAGGAATAGATTAGCAGTAAATGACTCGCCTACATGTTGATCCTTAATTTTTCAAGTTATTAACAGCAGCTTAAAGGATCATTAAAATGAACTTTAGTGAGGATATTCTATAGCAATCATAGTTGTAAAGCAATTATAATTCAATACATCATTTTCTACTGGCTTCTTCAGTATTTACTACGTCACAGCGCAGTGAATAAGCGGTACTCAAATAACCGCGGGGGACAGTGGTTGCAATCAGTAGACACCCGGATAACACGTCACATACACCCATTTCAGAAGTGGAGAGAGTCACACTTCAATACTATGTTGTATGCAGCAACCGTTCAAAGGAAACCCAAATGCCGAACCGATCCTTCCATAATGGGCAGGAGGTCCCCTCGCAGAGCATCTCTATGCCCGCCGACAGATTTACACCTTGCTACCCTCAGCCCACTCCTATAAAACGGTAAAGTAAGCCTCGACACCCAGGTTAACCAATTACATCGGTTTCCTGGTTTCCATATAGCATGCATGCATTCGGTACAATTCAAACTTGTCCAGCAGGGCCGCACACGGATCGGTCCTCAATTGACAAAAGCAGGGCTACGCACGCGAGACCACGTCTCGCTGCATCCTATCCACTACTCGGTCTCAAATTCATATTCATAAACTATTCTTTGATCAAATCTTTCCCGTGTGATAAAATCCTATCTCGCAAGTAGATAAGCACGACATTTTCTACCCTTTGGGCTGTAGACCTACTCAATACTCCATGGGATTTGTGGGTCATGCATATGGAGTAACAAGCACCTTAGCCCTAATGCACAAAACTCATCCTAGACATAAGTGATACAAATAGAAACTTTGAAATAGCACTTAAATGCAAACCAGGGCTTGCCGGTCTATGAGTAAAAGTCAACGTTATCTCCTGGGTGTATGCTCTCCAAGGGCTCCGGCTCCACCTCGATCTCGGTCACTATATGATATGCAATATAAATAGTACATGAGTGATATTGAAACTTTGTAAAAGACTTTCTAAATACTGATCAGGTATGTAAATGATTTTAATTGGCTTTTGGATTTTTACAGTGGACACTAAGTCCTATGAGGAAGATCTGGACCTAAATTTGGAGATGTTCAAGGAAGCTTCTTGTCTCCAAAATTCCAACAGTTAATAGCCTTCTCTGAAATTTGGTTGTAATTATGGAGCTTTGTCATGGCTAACAGTGGATGATCATGGTATAGGAGGTCTCACTTGTTCTAGGAAAATTTGTTTCATAGTTTTTTGAGCTTCCTAGAGGGAGAATTTTTTTTACAAGTTTGGGAAAAAATCTGGAAATGTTTCTGTACATTTTACAATTTTAATAGGACATAGAGAATTAGAACACCACTTCACCCAGTAATTGAAGTCCAATGATCTTGAAATGTTTACTTGAGATCAACGGTAGCATTAAGAGTGTCCTGACCAAAATTGGTAATTTTCCAATTAACAGAACATGGGTAATTAATTTCCCAAGCAAGTAAATCAAAGGAATTAATTATGAAAATTCTGAGACTTTGATATCATAATAAATTGCACCACTGCAAAATTGGAATCAAGGTTAGTCTACCAGAATTTATTTAGAAATATTTGAGCAAGTATGCTAGGAGAAGTTGAATTTAGAAATTTGCTCCAAATTCTGAAATTATTTTCCAAAATGAAGATTTGAATAATCCGACCCGTCTGTCGGTGGTTTGGATCCGGCAGATCTCCCGACACTACTAAAGTGTTAGAGGAGTTTGATGTTCGTCGTGGGCGCACGGAGATTCAAGAAGGTGAATTGTAAATAGCACAGGAGACACGGAGATTTACGTGGTTCGGGCCGCCTGAGCGTAATACCCTACTCCACGGGTGTGTTGGTGTTGAATTAGCTGTATGAGCTTGTGTCGATCGTCTATGGCCCGTGTGTAGCGTCTCTCTGAACGTGTAGAGTCAGTCGTCGGCCTGTCCTTTTATAGTACAAGGGCAGGCCGTTACAAGTTAGCCTGGCCCGACATGTGGCCCTGGCGGTTACTAGTATTGATACTCATTCAACACGTTTTATTGCCCTTAATGACCAGGTAATGGGCTTTGACAGCATCGTTGCTGGTAATTAAGGTCGTCCGATCGTGTGTCATTAATATGGTATTAATGACACTTAATCAGGTCTTGAAGTCCTTGATTCCCCTTTGAAGATCCAGAGCCGTTGTGGAGTCTTCCGGAGGTTGGAGGCTGAAGATCCGACGATTGGACACGTGGCAGTTCTGGAGCATACTGTGGGAAACAGGTAGCTCTGGAGCTACCTGCCACATGTCAGATCCGGAGCTTCCCTCAGTCTGCGGTTAGGTCCAGGGGTGCCATTTCGGTACATAGCCCGGAGCTTCCCCCTTGTGGGCGGTAGCTCCGGTTTGGTAGTACACGTGGCGACCCTGGGATTAACCATGTTGGAGAAGCGGGTCCGGTTATATCTGACATGTGGGCCTCCGAAGGTCTTCAAATCAAGTAGATGACTTTCCTTTGAGATCTTTGTAACCTCAAGGGGTGTACGGTTTCCAGGGTACCGACAGTGCCCCCTGGGCCCACCTCTGGGGAAGACCCCTGGGGTGAAGTCATTCCGCCGGAGGTGGGTCCATCCTCGCGACTTTTGAACTGAGTCTTCAAAGGTCTTCGGATGTGCCATTGGCGATGGTTTGGAGTTAAATCCTCGCTGTGTGGCGTATCCCGCGTGCGGCAGATGAGATCTTTGGCGTGCGGATCTCACGCAATTGAAGGGCGCCGGTTCCCGATACGAAAACCATATCGGTTCCGCGCGCCTTGTCAGGCCGCCACCTTCGGGTTTCCCGCCTCATGATGAAAACC
This sequence comes from Tuctoria greenei, assembly GCA_036927565.1. Classification (NCBI taxonomy): domain Eukaryota; kingdom Viridiplantae; phylum Streptophyta; class Magnoliopsida; order Poales; family Poaceae; genus Tuctoria; species Tuctoria greenei. The sequence goes on from JAYESD010000010.1 coordinate 58,342,988, forward strand.
GTTCGCCTGGGTAAGAACCTCGACTTGATCGTCGGGGTGGTCCCGGGCCCCCTTGTCATCGGCTGGGTGGAATTTTTGAGCGGTATCTTCGACTTCCTTGCGATTTCCATACAAGCGTTGCGAGGGCTTACTTAAGAAGGAAAGCACGCACCGTCTGGAGTTCTTTACGCCTCTCATCTGATCTTGCGCTCAAACTCCCAACTTGTGCTTCACTTTTCCTCTCTTGCCTTGCTGTGCTGCGATGGAGTTGGGTCTCCGCGAGAGCCGTTTGAAGACCGACGGCGACCTAAAGAAGGTCCGGACCCTCATGGGATGGTCCTCGGACTTCTTTAACCGCTCGGTGCGCACCGGGGGAGAGCTCCCGTTTGAGAAGGAGCACGCCGGCGAAATGGTGTACTTCTCCTTGTACGCCATGGTGGGGTTGATCCCACCTTTTTCCTCCTTTTTCTTGATGCTGCTAGACTTTTATGGTCTGCAGTTATACCACCTTGGCCCTCACTCCATTCTCCTTGTGTCTATCTTCGTCCACTTCTGTGAGATGTGGGTGGGCATCCCCACTTGCATTGAACTCTTCCGGACCTTCTTCACCATCCATACCACGGGTAGGAGCAATGAGTACCTTGTCTTCTACTACTTCGTGAAGTGCAAGAAGTGCCCATTCAAGTACCTCCGGTTGTTTCCCTCTGGGAAGTGGGATGACTGGAAGAAGGACTGGATAGTCATCCGGGTGGAGGAGCACGAGAGGTTGGAGCTGCTCGAAGGCCTCCCACACATTGACATGATGATCTGGAATGAAGCTCCGGTGTTGGCGGACGCCTTCAACCCCGTTCTGACTAGGATCCGCCAGTGCGTGGAGGGAGGATTAACTCCTCCATTGGTGTTTTGCAACTTCCTAGTCAACAGGTGGGCACCGCTGAAGAAGCGAGAGAAACTCGCTTGGGCCCTCAACAGCGTGATGGACGACGACCGGGTCGAGACCGGGCTGAAGTCCAACATGGTGGGGACAACCTTGGAGTTCCACCTCAAGAAGTTCCAGCACGGCATCGACGTCGAGGGTGACGACTTGACTCCACCATCGGCTTTTCTTCCTTTGACCGTGGAAGTAGAGTTCAGTAGGGACCTCCGGCGGAAGATGCCCGTGCTTGATGACCTTGGTGTCGTCGAGAGAAGATCAACCACCAGGGTGGCGATCCCTGGAGTGTCTGAAGGTGGCTCCAACCCTGCCCCGAAGCCAAGGGTCGAGGTCGTCGGCAAGGGCAAGGAGCCGGCGGATGAACCCTTGAGCCGGAAGAGGAAGCTGCAGCATGCCAACGGAATGTCCGTCAGGCCTGCCACCTCTGCATCGGCTCCTTCTGCCCGGAGGGGGAGGTCTTCTACAACCGCGGCGATTGTACCCGCAGCGGGGTCCTCCCGAGGTGCTAGCTCTGGGCATGCGACTCCAGCACCAGGGCCGGTTGAGGCCTCTAGGTCCAGAGGTTCTTCCCGATCAAGGGGGGCCTCGACCAGGGAAACGCCCGTGGCTGCAACGAGTTCCGGGGGGCCTTCGGGAGCTTCCACGACGGCGGCGGCTATGACCAGCCCAGAACGCCCGGGAAAGAGGTTCTGCGCAAGCTGGTGCAGAAGTCTCACAAGGTAATTTTTAATCTTTACTTTGGACAGTTATTTTGTTGTAGTAACTATTTTTTAAGTTTCTTCATCCATCATCTGCAGCGTTCCCAAGAAGAGGAGTGAGGCTCCACTCTCAGCCACAGCAGCTGAAGCTGTGAGGGCGGGGTCTTCTGCTCCTGTCCCGGTGCCGCCCCAAGTGGTGGCTGAAGCTGCGACAGCTCCGGCGCTAGCTGTCGTGGTCATGGACCTCGACTCATCCCCAGAGACTCCCGTGGTAGCGCCAGACCGCGGGAGAGAAGATGCTCTAGTGGCACCTGTCCCGGAGGTTGAAGCTCCGGGTCCTAGTGCTGAGATGATGGAAGCTCCGTATGTTGAGCCGGAGAAAGTAGTAATTCCGGCCCCAGAGCCAGAAATTGTCGAAGCTCCGACGGTTGAGCCGGAGGTGGTTGAAGTCCCGGCGTGCGCGCCAGATGCTGAGGAAGTTCCGGCAGTCTGGCCGGCTACCTCTGAAGCTCCGGCCGCAGAGCCGGTCATTGTTGGAGGTCCAGCCGCAGGGCCGGTCGATGTTGAAGATCTTCTGGCTCCCGAGCCGGTTGTTGAAGAGGCGTCGGAGCTCGAGCCCCCATCGGAGGAGGTGCCCAGACCGGAGCCAGCAGCGGACCCAGCTCCGGAAGTGACGAGGTCGGAGGTACCCGAGGCTGAGCCGGAGTGCCCTAGCGAAGTCACTGGCCCCCCGCCTGAGGGGGTGAATGAAGACCTGGCGGCGGGGCCTTCCTCGATGGCGACTGAGGCCATCCCGGAGGACGGCCCTAGTGCCGCGGAGACCCAGGGGACCACTCTTGTGGAGTAGGACACAATTTTTGTATCTGAAAACCCGCTGGAACCAACGGAGGAGACCCCAGCAGGTCCGGAACCTATCTCGTTGTCACTGTCTATTGACAATGCTTGTTCCAGTCAGCGTCAAGTTCAACTAGCCATCTTCCACGACATCAAGGTTCTTGAAGAGGAGTGCCAAACCCTTAGGCGGTGGCGTAACCGGCTCTACTTCGATACCAAGCTGGCGCAGTCGAGGCTAGCAGATGACAAAGAGTGGATCAAGCAGGAGAAGGTCCGCCTGGAATACTGTGGTAAATTATTGGATGACAGGGAGAGTACGACTCGCGCCCTCGACGCCCAATCCCAGGAGATTTATGAGCAGACCAAAGCAGCTAACAGTGCGACCGATGAACGCCAAGAAAGGCTTGAGGCCATTAACACTACACTCATCAAGCGCCGGGAGGCACTTGAGGAGAGGGAGAAATGGCTCAAAGATGAAGAGCAAAAACTCCTTGAGCTGCGGGATGACGTCCTGAGGAGGGAGGAGGAGCTCACCGAGAAGGTGGATCTGGCTGACAAGGGCCTCGAGGAGCGCGCCAAGAAATTGGAAGAGCGCTGCACCGAGGAGGATGAGAAAGCCTGGGTGCGAGGGCAGGAACCCTACGAGCAAGAGTGTGCCCTTGCTGCCAGGGAGATGAAAGTGAGGGGCAGGGAGAAGGACCTGGTTGACCTCCGGAACAAGATCCACCTCCGGGAGGAGGAGCTCGGAAAACTCGAAAAGCGGGTTGCTGAAAAGATTCAGCAAAACGCCAAAGAATTTGAGCGCCTCGCTCGCGAGAATTCTGAACTGGTGGTGGCCAGGAGATCCTTGGAAGAAACAAAGGGCTTGAGGACTGCGGAGTCCCTACAGATTTGGGAGTTCCTGGGCAAGGCCACTGACGCGCTGACACCGATGGGCTTCAGCCCCATTCGCCCGGATGATCCGGAGCCGGAGCCGGACCTGGCGTTGCAGGCGTTGAGCTTGGCAGGCAGCAAACTCTCCAAGGTGGGTTATGTCATTGCGGACCAATTGGGGGTTGAGGGGCAATCCCTGGCGAAGAACGTCGCAGAATATGTGCTGATGTGCTACACTAGCCGGAACTCCCAATTTCCTCTGGACCCGGTGCTTGAAGGTCCTGTTGAAGGAGAAGGCGAAGCTGCCCGAGCCAACATGTCGGAGGTTGCCCAGAAGGTCGCCCAATTCTTCCATAGGGTCTAGGACCATCTCTGTAGTTCTCACTTGTATTTTCTCTTCTTCTTCCTCAATTTTGTAATCCCTTGTCTCCTTGTCTCCAGATGAATGAAATCACCAAATTTGAATTTCACTTTTTGTCTTCAACACTTTTGTCTTCACTTGGCCCCCTGGTAGATGTACACAATTTGATTATGAACATGTACCACGAGGATATTGTGTTTTGTTGAAGACTCATTTGCTCCGAACTTGTAGAGTGTAGGTCCGAAGTCTTCGATAGTGAAGGCCCCCTGAGGTTGTCGGAGCTTAGAAGCTCCAGCATTGTCTATCGTCGAAGCTTAGTAGCTCCAGCAATAGTCTCTATCAACGCGTAGAGCATCGATTGTTAGTCCTCCGGGGTGTCGGAGCTAGCAGCTCCGGCAGTGACCTTTGCCAACACGTAGTTTGTCGGCAGCAGACTCCGTTTGTGGGGTCTTCTCACCATCTTTTATTTAGCGTCGACGGCTGGCCCCCCTAGCTCTACCAGAGCTTGGTTGCACCGGTGATGCTTCTTTTCAATTCATAACATTGATTTCAAGCCACCTAGGGGAGTCGGAGCTTTGTTAGCTCTGGCTTTCCTCCATCAACATAGATTTTATTTTTCCTGCACACTAAAGCCAAGAAAAATAGTAAAATTCGTTTCTTGCCTATAACTTCGTCGCGGTTGACGATTCTCAAGAAAATTTTAGGTCCAACGCGATTCTAAATACAACCGAATGTGTTGTCTTTACTTTCAGATCCAATTGTACTTGGACCCGCCTTACTTCGGCCTGCTAGGATGTAGGTAGAGTGGCGTACTTAGGGTGCTTGACCAGGCTAAGTCGATAGCACACTCCGACACTAGATTGGCTTGGCGGCTTTCAGGCGAGTGGGCCATGAACAATATTTGAATCCAAAAGATTCGACAATACAACTCGAATCTTTTATGAACCGGTCGAACTAAAATTTCTTAAGAATTGCACATATTTGTTATAGACAAGAAAGAGAAAAATAAAAAATGTTGAGCTTGTACAAAATAAATGCACGTGGAGTCTATTTCACATGAAAATGTCTTTCATTATAGGTCTGGGGTACAGGGGAAACAAGTACACTCTTAGGGTACGGAACCAGGCTAAGCGTGTTTTATTTCTCGTTTGACCCAGGGTAGGTAGCCACACTTTTAGTCCTGAGACTGTGACAAGTGTTGCATGAACTTTGCGGACCTTCCGAGAAAGGTCCGACTGTTCTTTCGGAGGAACTACCCGACTCTGTACAATGACTCTATAACATACACCTCAAGTTACTACAGACTCACCTCCGTGATATTAAGTGTAGAACTTATAGAGGTTCTCAATGTTCCAAGGATTTGGGAGAGGTGTCCCATCCTTGGTAGCCAAGCGAACGCTCCCGAGATGGGATACTTTAATCACTCGGAAGGGTCCCTCCCAGCTCGGGGAGAGTTTGTTTAACCCTTCTCTGGATTGTATTCTCTGTAGCACCAGGTCGCCTTCCTCGAGCTGTCGGTTGTGTACATGCCGTTGATGATAGCGCCGAAGGGCTTGGCTGTATCGGGCATTCTGAACAGCTGCTTGGCACCTTCCATCCTCAAGGAGGTCTAGGTCTTCACGCCGGAGCTGGTCCTGCGTGGCTTCGTCGAAGGTCCGGACCCGGAGTGACCCCGAGGTGATTTCTGGAGGAAGGATTGCTTCAGCTCCATACACCAGGAAGAAGGTTGTCTCTCCAGTTGACCGGTTTGGAGATGTCCTGTTGGCCTATAAAGTAGGAGGAAGCTCTTCAATCCAGTTGGCTCCATGTTTTTTCAAGCGCTCATAGGTGCGCGTTTTGAGTCCTTTAATGATTTCAGCATTTGCTTTCTCGACTTGGCCATTGCTGGCTGGGTGAGGTACAGAGGCGTAGCAAAATTGAATCCCGAGGTCTTCGCAATATCCTTGAAATGCAGAGCTTGTGAATTGGGTCCCATTATCAGTGATGATTTTGTTTGGGACTCCAAATCTGCATACAATGGACTGCAAAAAGTTGATAGCAGATTGCTTGTTGATTGTCACGACTGGAGTTGCTTCCGGTCACTTGGTGAACATGTCAATGGCGACGTACAGGAACTTGTAACCTCCGACGGCTCTTGGGAACGGTCCCAAGATGTCCATCCCCCACACAGCGAAAGGCCATGTACGAGGTATCATTTGTAGGGGATGAGCTGGTGTGTGAATTTGCTTTGCATGAAATTGACATGCTTTGCATTTCTTCACCATCTCAGTTGCATCCTGGAGTGCTGTAGGCCAGTAGAAGCCATGCCGAAAGGCTTTACCAACCAGCGCGCGGGAAGACGTGTGGTTCCCATACTCGCCTCCATGGATTTCTGCGAGGAGCTCGCAACCCCCTTCCCTTGTGATGCACCGCATTAGGATGCCGTTGGCACCACGCCGGTAGAGATCCCCTTCTACCAACGTGTATCTTTTAGCCAATCTGACTACTCGGTCAGCGGATACATCATCGTCAGGAAGGATGTTATCTTTCAAGTAGTTCCGGATCTCCGAAATCTATGCATCGGAACTAACTTGAGCATTTGAGTCTTGCGTGCTGGGTTGCTCGGAGCTTCCGGCAGCACCTACGACCCTTGATGGCTGCTATGGTAACAGGGCCATCGGGACCGTCAGCTTTGGGATGCTGATCTCGCCCCCTTCGCTCAGTTCGGCAGGCTGAGCTTTGGGTTTTGACAACCTCCGGACAAAAGTTCCGTCAGGAGCCGGAGCTCCAGTTGACGCTTTCGTCGAGAGTTCATCGGCTTCAGCGTTGTGGGCACGCTGGACATGGTGGAGATCTAGGACTTCGAAGTCCTTCTAAAGCCTCTGGACTTCAAGGAGGTAAGCAGCTAGCTGGAGATTGTTGCAGGAGCATTCACCCTTCACTTGCTTAATGATGAGCTGTGAATCTCCCTTGACCAGCAGTTGCTTCACACCGTATGACAGTGCCACCTTTAGTCTGTAGATGAGTGCTTCGTACGCTGCCATGTTATTGGTCGCCTTGAAGTCAAGGTGTACCATGTATTTCACCTTCTGCCCGGTTGGTGCAAGGAGAAGGATTCCAGCTCCGGTCCCCTGCTTTTGCATGGAGCCGTCGAAGTAGAGGGTCCAATGAGGCTCAGTGAAGACCGGAGCTTCGTGTTCCGGCTTCTACTCACTGGGGCCCCCAGGGTTTGATGGAGAGGGAGTCCATTCCGCCACGAAGTCTGCCAATGCTTGACTCTTGATTGCTTGCCTTGAAACGAAATTGAGATCGAATTCGGCCAATTCCGCTGCCCACTTTGCAATATTCCCAGTTGAATTTGGATTATGCAAGATTGCTCGAAGTGGGTAAGAAGTCACCACTGAGATCTTGTGCTCTTGGAAATAATGGCGAAGCTTCCTGGAGGCAATAAGAACAGCATAGAGCAGGTTATGCACCTCTAGGTATCGAGTCTTGGCATCATGTAGTACTTCACTGATGAAGTACACTGGGCGCTGAATGGTCCAGACCCTCCCGGAGGGGCCCGGAGCTTCCTCTTCACTGACCCAGATCATCCCGAAGGGATCCGGATTTTCTTCGGGGACCTCCAGGTCCTGGCTGGAGGAACCCAGAGCTTTTTCAGAAGCGACCTGGGTCCTCCCGGAGGAGTCTGGGTCTTCTGAAGTGGTTTCTTGTGGATTCGAATCTGGGAGCTGGGGCACAGACTCGCTTTCAGGAACCTCCGGACCCTCTCGAAGGGGTCTGGATCCCTGAGTATGGGGTAGTTCTGGTCTCTCCGCAACCAGGACCATACTGACAACTTCGTCAGTGGCTGAAATGTAAAGCAACAAAGGCTCACCAGGGTTCGGAGCTACCAGAGTTGGTAGGGTGGTGAGGAACTGTTTTAGCTCCTGCAACGCCTTTTCTGCTTCTTTAGACCATTGGAATGGTCCGGACTTCCTCAATAGCTTGAAGAAGGGGAGTGACCGTTGCGCCAGTCTTGAAATGAACCGGCTGAGGGCTGCTAGACATCCAGTTAGCTTTTGGACATCTTTGATCCGGGCTGGTGGCCGCATGTTTTCAATAGCCTAATCCTCGCCGGATTAGCTTCTATGCCCCGGTGACTTACCAGGAAACCAAGAAGTTTTCCGGAGCTAACCCCAAAGACACACTTGTCTGGGTTTAGCTTTGTGCGGGTGACCCGCAGCTTATCGAAGACAGCCTGTAAGGTGTCAAGAAGTGACTCCTTGTTCTTGACCTTGACCACGATGTCATCAACGTACACTTCCACTATGTCTCTAATGAGGTCTTCAAAGGTTTTGTACATAACTCGTGCAAAGGTTGAAGCTGCATTCTTGAGACCAAACAGCATGGCTGTATAACAGTACAATCCATCTAATGTGATGAAAGAGGTATGCTCTTCATCTTCCCTAGACATTCTGATTTGATGATACCCAGAATATGCGTCTAGGAAACACAGTAATTCACACCCAGAGGTGGAATCCACTATCTGATCTATTCTAGGTAGTGGGAATGGATCTTTTGGACATGCCTTATTTAGTGTCGTGTAGTCGATACACATCCGAAGCTTCCCGCTGGCCTTGGGCACAACGACTGGGTTTGCCAGCCATTTTGGATGGAAGACTTCTCGGATGAATCCAGCTTCGAACAACTTCTTCACTTCTTGTTGAATGAAGTTATGTCGCTCTACAGATTGCTTCTGAGGCTTCTGGTGCACAGGCTGGGCGTTAGGGTAGATCTTCAGATTGTGCTCAATCACTTCCCTGGGGATCCCAGGCATTTTCGACAGTTGCCAGGCAAACACGTTGACATTAGCCCGGCGGAAAGCGATGAGCACGAGTTCCTATTTGTTGTTCAATCCTCTCGACATACGGGTGGTCTAAGCGGCATCAGAACTAATTTGGACGACTTTGACGGGAATGTCGGTGTCGCCGCTTTGCTACACACGGGGTGCAGATGTCGAGCCTTGTTGACGAATGCTCGGGGGTTTTGGAGCTTGTTCCTGCCTGGAGTCCTCCTCTTGCGCCGTGGTAAGTGCATGGAGTTCTTCCAGAGCAGTTACTCTGGCAGTACGATCTCCGCGGATCCGGAGAACGTCTACTGGTGTTGGCATCTTTAACACCAGGTAGTCATAATGAGTAGCTGCCATGAATTTGTACAAGGCAAGTCTACCCAAGATGGCATTGAAGGGTAAGTTGATCTGAGCAACGTCAAAGACCAACTTCTCGGTGCGATAGTTCTCCCGTGTCCCGAAGGTAACGATGAGAGTAATAGCTCCGAGTGGGGTAATGGCTCCCGGACCTACTCCAGAGAAAGGTCGAGAGGGGCGGAGATCCGAAGGTTGGAGCTGAATCTTGGTAAAAGCTTCGAAGCTTATGAGGTTAAGCCCCGAACCTCCATCTACCATGACATGGTGGAGCGTTATTGATGGTAGGAGATACCATCAAAGGTAGCTGACCTGCTCCAACCATGCTTCGAGGGCAGTCTGAAGCATCAAAAGTGATGGCTGTGTCCATCCACTTCCGATGAGGCTCCGGTCTGGCTGTAGGAGCTACAGCAGCCATGTCCCGACGCAAAGTCTTGATGACGCGGCGGGAGGTGATGTCCCATGATCCACCAAAGATGGTGTTCATGGTCTTCCGACACTCGTTTCAGAGATGTCGGAATCGTCGTCGACGGAGGTGTAGACGGCCTTCAGGACCTTTTAGGGATCCTGAAAACCTAACTCCTCTTCAGCCGGAGCTTCATCAACTTTTTGTTTTCCTTCCCTCTGTCGGAAAGGAGCTTCTTCTCGGCGCTTGTTGTAGCGCTCAACAAGGTTTTGGACATCCCGGCAGTCTTCCAAACTGTGGCTGCCAGTTTTGTGAATTGGACACCACACCTTGGGTTTGCCACCGTCTTCAGAAGACGGTCGAGGTTGGTTCTCGGGGCGTGGCCCCCGGCCACCCTGAGCTGCAGCAGCTGCAACATTGGATGTACCGGCCAACGGCTTCTTCTTGACGTTGGTCTTCTTCTTCTTTTTGCCACTCTCGGGGGTAGCGGCTTCTACTTTGGAGGATTTCTTGTGATCCTCCGGAGTTGGTTTGGAGTGCATCTCACGGCCCTCCGCAGCTCTGGCACATTTGTCGGCCAAACTGAAGAGTTCTGTGACACTGGTGATCTCCTTGATCGCCAGTTTCTCTAGCATCTTCTTATCCCGTACACCCTATCTGAATGCCACAATGACAGAGGCGCTCGAGATAGAAGGGATAGTGTTTCGTACCTGAGAGAACCTCTGGATGAATGATCGCAGGGATTCTCCCCCTTTTTGCATGACTGCGAAAAGGTCCAGTTCAGTGCCTGGTTGGGTGTATGAACTCCTGAAGTTGGCGGTGAACTGCCGACACAGCTCCTCCTAACTGTTGATGGAGTTGGGTGGAAGGCTCATAAACCAGGACCTGGCGGTCCCAGTTAAAGCCACCAGGAAATAATTGGCCATTACGGCCTCATTTCCTCCAGCTGCGAAGATAGTAGTGGAGTAAATCTGAAGAAATTCAACAGGATTGACGGTCCCGTCGAACTTCTCCGGCAGGTGAGGCCGGAACTTCTGTTGCCACCTGACCATTCGCAGATGCATGGCTAGGGCTGAACAGCCTCCTCCTACTCCTTCAGGAGCAGGAACGTCCTGAGCTTCTCATCTTTCACGAGCACGCTCAATATGGAATCGGCCGTCTTGTTGGCGATATCGGCGATCAAGCTCCGCCCGGACCCTGGTTGCTGATGCAGTCGGCTACTACTGCAACCAAATGTTCCACATCAGCCCTCCACTGCTCCAATGCATCCCGGGATGCATCCGGAGGTGGTGGGCGTTGGAGAAGAGCACGTGCTGCATGGAGCGCGTGTTCCGGGTTGTCATGATTTGTCGACGCGGTGGTTGACGCCGGTGCACCATCGCATTATCCAGCTTGATTTGCTAGTGGAGGTGGCGGTGGTGGCAGTGTGACTCCTGCTGGCGCTGAGGCCCCTGCTGGTGGCTGCATATTGGAGGGATTGCCCCCAATAGCTTGAACAGCAGGATGACCATTGGATGATCCAGCAGCTGAGTTCACCATTCTCGAAATTTTAGGCGCCCTTACCTGGCGCGCCAACTGTCGGTGGTTTGGATCCGGCAGATCTCCCGACACTACTAAAGTGTTAGAGGAGGTTGATGTTCAGTGTGGGCGCACGGAGATTCAAGAAGGTGAATTGTAAATAGCACAGGAGACACGGAGATTTACGTGGTTCGGGCCGGCTGAGCGTAATACCCTACTCCACGGGTGTGTTGGTGTTGAATTAGGTGTATGAGCTTGTGTCGAGCACCTATGGCCCGTGTGTAGCGTCTCTCTGAACGTGTAGAGTCAGTCATCGGCCTATCCTTTTATAGTACAAGGGCAGGCCGTTGCAAGTTAGCCTGGCCCGACATGTGGCCCTAGCGGTTACTAGTATTGATACTCATTCAACACGTTTAATTGCCCTTAATGACCGGGTAATGGGCTTTGACAGCACCGTTACTTGTAATTAAGGTCATCCGATCGTGTGTCATTAATATGGTATTAGTGACACTTAATCGGGTCTTGAAGTCCTTGATTCCCCTTTGAAGATACGGAGCCATTGTGGAGTCTTCTGGAGGTTGGAGGCTGAAGATCCGACGGTTGGACACGTGGCAGTTCCGGAGCATACTGTGGGAAACAGGTAGCTCTGGAGCTACCTGCCACGTGTTAGATCTGGAGCTTCCCTCGGTTTGGGGTTAGGTCCGGGGGTGCCATTTCGGTACATAGCCTGGAGCTTCCCCCTTGTGGGCGGTAGCTCCGGTTTGGTAGTACACGTGGCGACCCTGGGATTAACCATGTTGGAGAAGCGGGTCTGGTTATATCTGACATGTGGGCCTCCGAAGGTCTTCAAATCAAGTAGATGACTTTCCTTTGAGATCTTTGTAACCTCAAGGGGTGTACGGTTTCCAGGGTACCGACACCGTCCCCACTTCATTTAAATGGGCCAATCAGAGCTGGGCCGCACGAAGGGCTACGGATTAACCCGCGTAGCCAAAATAGATCCCGCGGCCACAACAGATCCAAGGGGGGGAAATGTCGCTGACATGCGGGACCCGCACGTCATCTTCAACCTTCGGACGTGCGGTTCGGCCGCGGCGGCGCTGCGCCGGCAAGCTCGCCGGCTACCTTCTCCTGGCCATCCTCCCTGCTGAGATTCTTCCCCAACCTTTTTAAGGGTCAAGGAACACGATGGTGCTGTCCATTTAGCCCGGCGATGGCCGTACGATGGCGTGCGACCGTAGCCGCGGCGGCTAGGGTTCCGCTGAAGTCGGAACTACTGTCCTGTAGCCTAAACAGCACGGAAAATGCTTGGGAAGCTTCGGGGTATCATGGAGAAGATGAACATTGAGAGAACAATGGATGGAATAGTCGGCCATATTGAGTTCGACAGTGAACCAAAGCTTTTTCTATGGCGGTGGGGAAAACATGAATAACTCGGTCGTCACTCGATAGTTCCCATTGATTCTTGGTCGAGATGTGTGTCGGGAGGTATAGAATATAATCCTTAATTGGATTGAAGAATTTTTGCAAAACGGAATTAAATCGATGACCTAGGGAGCTTGATATGAACTAGCTTTGGTAAAACTCGAACCATTTGCTAGATACTTAAGGAAGTGAAGCATGGGTTTTATTCTGAGAAAGAGCTCACGATGGCGATCCGTTTTGATGTTGAAGTCGAGGCGTAACACCGCATGCTGAGGGTTGGCGACGGTGGAGCAGAGGCGGTTCCCGGCGGCTTCACCGTGAGCTCCGCCTAAACATCAAAATAGCACGCAAAACAGTGAGGAATCGAAGAACGGTTGGCACCAAAAGGTAGAGCAGAAGGTTTTGTTACTTTTTGAGGCTTGGAGCTCGATCAACCGAGGGCTAAAACGGAGGCATGAAGCCAGGAACAGAGAGGCAGCAAAAATGGCGACGGGATTTTTTTTTGGTGAAACAGAGGGCGAGGTAAACGTTGGTGAGGCGCTGCAAGGCCTTAAGAAGTTGGAGGAGTCACCTAGCCACGCAGCGGCTTGCCTGTGCATGTCCATGTCACGGTGGCACGCCCTCCCAGTGTTGAACGGCGGGGAGACAGTGAAAACAGAGCAGCCACAGCTGTGTGCTACTGACTAATGGGCCCCACTGCCCCTTTCATCTCAATCCTTCTCTGTACATTCAAATATCCCACCAACTTGTGTCCAAAATTCATGAAAATTTTTATATAGGCTCAAAGAAATATCTAGGATTTGATTCAGACTTCAAAACTTTGACTTGAGTAAGTTTCAATTGAAATTCAAATTTGAATTTGAATTTGAATGGAATTGAATGTACACCTTGAATTGAATAGAAATTATGCTCCAAATTTTATGAAATTTGATAGGGATCCTATTTGGAATATTTGGAAGGCAATGGTTAACTCAAATTTTCATTTTGTCAAGATTTGAACATGAGCTATTTTTGAATTTTTGAATTCCCTAATGTAGGGTTTAATTCACCAACCTTTTTCCCATTTCCTTTTTATTTCTTTTCCCATTCAAACTTTGAATTCTCCTATCTGAACTCTGCACTATGAATTTTTTAGGGCTTTTACAGATCCTGCTATCTTCCTGTTGCAGACATAGGTCCGGGCGAGTGACATGTGGCAGCTCCAGAGCTTCCCTCTACTAGGCGATAGGTCCGGTGTTACTGGACATGTGGCAATGCTGGAGCTTCCCTCTACTGGGAGATAGGTCCGGTGCTATTGGACACCTGGCAATGCTGGAGCTTCCTTGTGGAGGCAAGCAGGTCCGGCCCTGCAGGACACGTGGCAGCACCGAAGCTACCCAAACGAGGGAGGCAGGTCCGATCCTTATGGACACGTGGCAACATTGGAACCATCCTAATGAGGGAGGCAGGTCCGATACTGCAAGACGTGTCTCTCCTTCAGACGTCAATTAGCTGGATATAGGAACTCCATGGCTTTGTTTACGGTACCAAAGTGTACCCGGTATGCAGGGTACTGACAGATATCGTCTCGCAACAAGGCAAGCCTGTATTTGCATTTAACAGCGTTTTAAACTTTGATTTGTATCACACTATATGGGTTAGTATGTATGTGCATTAAGTCTAAATTTCTTTGAGTTTTCCACTTGCATGACCAGAGCACCCATGAGAGAAGGGTAGATGTTTAAGCCCTCGATGTGTCCAGGCTTTAATGTTATAGTTCCTTTAGTAGAAGTCAAGTCGTTGGAATCTACTCGCGAGTTTAGGAATTGGGTTCACAGGGTTTGGTTCAAGCGAAAGGATGACCATAATGGAATATGAGACTGGGCATGAAATAGGATTAGTAGGACATAGGGGCCCGTGAGTCGTAGCTATTTGTGCGTCGGTCAAGGACCGATTCATTTACGGCCCTGTTGAGCAAGTTTGAACTGTACCAGAGTCATACAGGATATATGGGGTCTAGGAAACTGATGTCCCTTGGGAAGCCTTTGTTGATATTTTTTCGATCTCCTCAAGCTTTCTACCGCAGCACAGTAGACGGAAAATCGCTCATGACATCTTCACAACAAAAAGGTGCACCGTGAGTGGGAATACTGTCCTAGACGATTGAATCAATTCAACTTGGGCAGAACTTGGGAAAGGTTGCTGCGTACGACGTCCGTGGAGTGCACCTACGTGACTTCCAGTACGGGCGTACGTGTCATGTATTCTCGGTATCTTTGATTTGAATCACCGTCCCTCATGGTTATTGAGTACTGCTTGTTCACTATGTCGTGACATAGTTAATTATTTGGAGCCGAATACTATTGAATCATGCTTTATGAATTAATCTTGTATTGATACTTGCAATGCTATAGACAGGTTGCTCACTAAATTTAGTTTCCACGAAGCCTTAATTTGCTGCTAAAACTAAAAATAAGGACGAAGAATTAGGCGAGTCATTTATTTCAATCTGCTGTCCTATATCACGTATATCCTGCATATAGAGTTTCATGTTTAGTGGAGACGGATAAGTCTTGCTGAGCCTTCGTGCTCACGGTTGCTATATTAGTTGTTTTGCAAGTAGTAGCCTCTATGGTTATTTTTTGGTTGTCTGATGAGACTCGTAACTCTTCGAGCATTATACTCATAGGAAATTATGCCGCTGCCGTATGTTCTTCGTGCGGCTAGTGAGGAGCATCCGTGGGCTGGACGGCTTCTCTTTTGCTTATTATACTTAAGTACGAGAGTTGTAATCTTATCTTCTGTTGTAGTTTATTTTTATATTTGTAAACTGAACAACTTTGTAAATTTGGGCAAGTTATTTATGTAATATGTGTTCCTTTACATGTGTGTTGTTGGCTGCCACATCGCACGGCACCACCAATGTGGTTCCTGGAAAGAGAGGACCCCGGTCCTCATTGAATTAAGCAATAGATAAAAAAATAAAATGGAAAAGGAAAAGTGAATAGGTTTAAAAACTAAAGTGGGCAATCCAAAAATCAAATCTAGCTATTGTTCAAACTAAGCAAAAATGAAAATTTGAGTTCATCACTATCTTTCAAATAATTCAAATAGTGGCCCTGCAAGTTTTCAAAATTTTAGAAGGCCATTTGGTATTAATTTCAACATATTCATTGAAATACATTTGAATTCGAATTCGAATTTGGAATTCGAGTGAAAGTTTAATAAATCAGTGATTGATTTGCGAATCAAATTTCCATCCTGGATTTGGTCTCCCCACAAAATGTAGGATTTTTGGACCAAAGCTGGTAGGAGAATTGATGAACCAGTGAAGCAGATGAGGGTGAGTCAAGGCGTGGCCCACTGTCCAGTGAGGGAGAAACAGAGGAACCGCATCTGCCCTCTGTTTTCCCGCGTTTCAACGTCAGAAGAGCTCGCCACCACGACTTGCATGCACCAGCCAGGCAGCTGTGTGGCTCTGATATCTATTCCACCTTATTCAAGCCATGTTGCTTCTGCCCGACGAGTCTTTCGCCCTATGTTAACAGACCACCGTCGCCATTTTTTTCGCCTCCCAATTTCTTACTTCGTCTCACCGTTCTGGGCATCGGTTGATCGTGCTCCAAGAGGATAAAAGTAGCAACACTCGTTTCTTTACCTTCTCCAACCATTTGTTCAAAGTTTCCTGACCTCAATCCTCGGTATTTCTCAGTCTGGCGGGCGTCGCCGTGCGGCCACCGATGACGACATCCCTGCTCCCCGTGGTGCCGGCGAATTAGGCCCTGTCATGCTTCGACTCCAACAGACTAAAGGAGCACCGGGACACCACCTTTCTCACGGTAAAAACCGCAAACCTTTTAATCCTCTAACGAGCGAGTATTCCTCAGTTTTGTCTCGGCACAAGTTGACTCTTCAAGCTTGGTCATCGATTCGATTCAGTTTCTATGCACAAATATTGTCTAATCCAGTTAGAAGATAGCTTCTACATGCCTGGGCGCATCACCTTGATAAAAAACCTAGGGAAACCATCGACTAGAGGCGTTGCTTGGTGAGTGTTCCTCACCGGCGGTGATTTTGGGTTAGGTCATCGATGAACTCCGAGATACAGCCGTTTCCACCCTGTTGCTCATTCATTTTCATGTTCCGGAGGTTCCAAGGAAGCTTCTCCACTATTTCCCGAGCTTTCTAGTGGAGAAACGGTGACGACCGAGCTCGCCATCAGGCTCCTTGCACCGCCACTGTCGAGAAGCATGATCCGGTAACCGTCGGTATTCACCGTCTGTTCCATCGGATGCGCCATCAAAAATAAATTCCAGTCGGCCAAGGAAGGCCACGGAGGCATACGGCACAGCACTTTCCGTCGGGCTCGCCGGTGTGCGCCGCCTCGCGCCGCCCCTGTCGAGAGGAAGAAGAAAGTGGGGTGGGCACCAGGTGTCGGCGACACTTTTCCTCTCACAGGGTCAGCTGTGGTGATGGATCTTTTGTTGCCGTACTGTTTACTTAGAGGCCCCATGTGTGGCTCCAATCTGGTTGGCCCATTTCAAATGGGTGGGCCCAATTCAATTAATTTAAACATTTCAAATTTGAATTAATTCTAGATTTCATCCAAACTTCAAAAATCAATTTCTTCTAGTATAATTGCTCAAATAATTCCCAATAAATTCTGGTAGACTCATCTTGGTCCCAATTTTACAGTGGTCCAATTTGTTGGGCAGGAAAGTTCCCAGAATTTATATAATTAATTCCTTTGAGCGAACTGGTTGGAAAATTAATTACTCCTGTTCCGCAAACTGGAAAATTCTAATTTTTCGTCAGAACACTCTTCCAAATTCACTGGATCCCCAGTAGAAATTTTAAGTTCATTGGAATTCATTTGCTGGGTGAATTAGTGTTCCAATGCTCTATGTCATTTGAAAAATCAGAAATGTACAAAAACATTTCCAGATTTTATTCCAAACTTGAAAAATCAATTCCACACTGCAGGAAGCTCAGAAAATTAAGAAAATAATTTCTAGAACCAGTGAGGCCTCCTCTACCAATATCATCCGCTGTTAGCTATGTTAAAGCTATATATTTAGTACCAAAATTCAGAGAAGACTTTATCGTTGGCATTTTGGAGACAACAAGACTCCTTGAACATTTCCAGTTCCTGGTCCAGATCTTCTTAATAGCACCTAGTATCGACTGTAAAAATCCCAAAGCCAATTAAAATCATCTTCATATTTGATCAGTGTTTAGAAAGTCATTTATATAGTTTCAATATCACTCATGTACATTATATATTGCATATTATATAGTGACCGAGATCGAGGAAGAGCCGGAGCCCTTGGAGAGCATACCACCAGAAGCTAACTTTCCCTATGGCTCACAACCAGACAAGCTCCTGTTCGCATTTAATTGCTTTTGCAAAGTTTTGATTTGTATTACTTATGTCTAGGGTGAATTTTGTGCATTAGGGCTAAGGTGCTTGTTACTCCACTTGCATGACCCACAAATACCATGGAGTATTGGTTAGGTCTACAGCTTGACGCGTAGAAAATATCATGCTAATGTTTTGAGGAATCTTGTAGAAGTCAAATAGTTGGAATCTACTCGCGAGATAGGGTTTATGTCACACGAGTTTGGTTTGAGTATGATAATGTGGTATGAATATGAATTTGAGACCGAGCAGTGGGATAGGATGCAGCGAGACATGGTCTCACATGTGTAGCCTTGCTTGTGCCGATTGAGGACCAATCTGTGTGTGGCTCTGCTGAGCAAGTATGAATTGTACAAGATGCATACTGGACATATGCAACCAAGGAAACTTATGTAACTTGATAACTTGGGTGTCGAGGCATAGCCTACTGTCGATACACGTGGGTTGAGAACAGCAAAACTTAAATCTGATGGCGGGCACAAACACGCTCCGTGCGGGGACCTTATGCCTATGATGGTGGGACCAGTACGACGTTTGAGTTTCATGTAAAAGGTTGCTGCATATGACGTCGTGAGGAGCACCGCACGCTTCTTACGCACGGGTGTGTGTGATGTGTAATCAGGGTGTCTACTGATTGCGATCTCCGTCCCTCGAGGTTATTTGAGTACCTCTTGTTCACTGTTTCATGAAGTAGTAAATACTAAAAAAGCCAAAAGAATATGATGTATTGAATTATTATTACTTTGCAACTATGATTGCTATAGAATATGCTCACTAAAGTTTACTTTTATGAACCTTTAAACTGCTGCTAATAACTTGAAAATAAGGATCAACATGTAGGCGAGTCATTTACTGCAATATCTATTCCTATGTTAAGTATCCATACATGTAGAGTTCCATGCTTAGGTGAGACAGTTAAGTCATTCTAAGCCTGCGTGCTCACGGTTGCATATTAAGTTGTTTGCAGGTGAGACGTATGAGGAAGGGCTTGAGGATGAGGCGAGGCACCCGTCGGGTATACCGCCGAGTGGGAGCCCTACACACCGCCGTGATCCTTGTTGTGTGCTGCTAGTGTGTAGCGTCCCCGGGCTGGACGACTGCACTTTTGCGTAGCGAGGCTGAGAGTTTAGTGATGAGTTTTATCTTCTGTTGTGCATTAAGTATTGTAAAATACTTCCATTGTTTATATCAATAAAACATCGTATTTTATCGTATTCTTTTCTTATGTGCCGTTGGGTGCTGCATTGCACGGCACCACCCTCTGCGACTCTTGGAATGTGTGTACCCGGTCGCCACACACATCATCTTTAGATTTAACATAATTCCACTTGTACTTGGAGAAATAGTGCATGCAAGAGTTTTTAAGCAGAAATGAGGAAGAACGAGTGTAGCTATCCTGAAAAGTGCCACTTCAACCAATCACGCAATGACATGTGGCATCACATGGATCCATGGACCAATTCCCAAGCGTATCTGAGGGTATCCAACGACAATTCATGCGGGACGGGAACCAGGACACACCAGTCATTCACCATGAGAAAGCACAGCCGATGAGGGGCCATGACCAGGTCAGTCAACCCCCTGGCTCAGCCAACTTGGTCTGGGTGCCAAACTCGATCAGTCGACGCGTGGCGCCGTGAAGACGGCGGTGACTTATTCGCGCGCTTTTGATGGCGGGAGCCGCCTCTACTCTATGAACAAATAGGGAAGGAGCCTTACTTCACACACACACCACTCAAGCATTCTCTCAATGTATACACTAGTTCTCCTAGTTCCTTAGTGGAGTTTAGACTGTATAGAGGAGCCTCTAATCCCAAGTTCAAATTGGAAAAGGTATAGCTCATGTATCTTTCTTTCCATTTTTGACTTTAAGCATTACAATAATAATATTATTAGTCTCTCTGTTTTCATATACTCGGGCAAAATGTTTCTTGTTTTATTGTGGAGTCCATGTATGTGCTAGGTGTAGGTGTTATTATGATCTGATCATAATGTCCATACCATGTTATCATAAACATCATACACCACCATTATTGTCTAATTAGGTAATAATATGATTATGATAATATGAATATGACAGATATTGGTCCTAACATTGGTTCAATAATTTTTAGATTAGTCATGGCCTTAGGAAGGTACTTGTACTGCAGCACTTAAGGCATTTACTTAACATGTAATTGTGGTGCTTAGATAGTTATGTAGCGTTAGATGTCTCGTAGAACCACGGGTTGTAGGTGTAGGAGGAAGGTGGTGACAACGCTTAGATAGTCATGGCCTTAGGAAGGTACTTGTACTGCAACTCTTAAGGCATTTACTTAACTTGTAAGAATGGTGCTTAGATAGTTATGTAGCATTGGATGTCTCGTAGACCCATATGTTGTAGGAGTAGGAGGAAGGTGGGGACAACATTGTCCGTCCTTTGTACTACCCCACGTCCAGCTATGCCACAAGCTCTTTACGTGAATCGTCATAATTTTACAAGACGTAAACCCATGCCCAATGTATTGGACCACTAGGCCCTAGTGTTCATTATTTGCATACTAATGTGTACACTAATAGGCTATGTATATGAGTAATTAGAGAATAGTAAGAGTAGCTCCACCTCGTAACTTGACCTTCACTAGAACATCCTTACCAATTAGAGTAGACTGCTTAGGTGTGTGTCATACTACCCCTATTACATCATTTACCCGTCCTACTATAATTCTCACTAGAAAACCCTACTCTTCCCATGATCTTTCAACTCTTCATTTGCTTTCCTTTGGTATAAAATAAATATAATACCCTAGGGAATACTCTCGGGTAAAATTCTACAATGGTACTTTCTGCACACTTGTGGAACTCATCTTGCTTTGGCTTATGTTAACCTAGTCCCAACTGCGTGTTTAGCACTTGTTGCTAGGATGAACTGTAGACGTTAAGAAATACCAACAACCACCCAGACTCAACATCTAGGCCTCGTCCTCAGGATGACCAAGGCAATTCGGACATCGAGCTCGGCCCTGTAGCTCTTGTCATCGAACTCGGCTAGCAGGCTCCCTTCATCAAATACCTTCAACACGGGAAGTTACCAGAAGACGAGATAGAATCCACACGACTAGCCCGACAGGCTAAATTGTTTGTCATCATCGACGACAATCATTTTTGGCGTGGCACCTTGGTCATCCTCCAATGTTGCATCCCTTGCAGATAATGGAAGGAGCTCCTGCTCGACATCCACGTAGGTGTTTGTGGCCACCACGTGGCTCCTAGGTCCTTGGCAGGTAAGGCATACAAGCAAGGTTTCTACTAGCCGACCGCAGTCACCTACGCTGAGGAGACCATGCGCACTTGCGAGGGTTGCTAGTTCCTCGCCCAACAGATGCACCTGCTGGTGCAAGATCTGCAAACCATCCCCGTCACATGGTTGTTTGTTGCTTGGGGGCTCGACCTCCTCGGTCCTTTCAAGAAAGAACCCGGGGGCTTCACAATCCTCCTCGTCGCTATTGACAAATTCACAAAATGGATCTAGCCTAATCCTTTTGTCACCGTCACTTCCAAGCAGGTGGCGGCCTTCTTCCATGACATCGTCCATCGTTTCAGGGTGCCCATCGCCATCATAACCGACAATGGTACGCAGTTCCCACGCAAGAGGTTTCAGGAGTTCTGTGATGGGCTCCACATACGGATTGATTGGGCGTCTGTGCCGCAACCTCAAATGAATGGGCAGGTCGAGCAACAAACGGCTTGATCCTACAAGGGCTCAAACGGCAAATCTTCGATGGAATCAATAGGTATGTGGGGCGACGGGCCACCAAAGTCTCATCTGTACTATGGAGCTTGCGCACCATGCCCAATCGATGGACCGGCTTCATGCCATTCTTCTTGACATATGGTTCAAAGGTCGTGCTGTCCACCAATCTAGAGTATTGGTCACCTTGAGTCAATGCTTACCCTGAGGGCCATTTTGAGGAATCTCGCAAAGAATCAGTCGACTATCTCAATGAAGCCCGTGATGTGGCTGCCCTAAAGATGGCCAGATACCATCAAGTTCTACGACACTACTGTTGGTATTTCTTAGCACCACAAATCATCTCCGGTGAGAGATGAGATCTGCAAGTGCACGTAAGATACCCTTGTAGCATTTCACCCAAGAGTATTCCCAAGGGTATCATATTTATCCCACAGGAAGGCGGTGAAGTGAAGTAAAAACTATTATCATGATCATGGTATAGAGTAGTAAGTGTTTATCAGAACATGGGTAAGCTAATAAGAGGGGTAGCATGACACACACCTAAGAAATCTACTCTAAGGGTAAGGTTGTCCTAGTGAGGGTTAAACTACGAGAAAGGGCTGCTCCTACTATGATGTAATTACTCATATACAAGGATATGATAATGATGAATACTAGGGATTAATGGTCCAACATATCGGTCACGGGCTTACACTAGTCTGCTAGGGGACTCCCGCCATGGGCCTACACCATAGTCAAATGTGGAGGATTACAACGGTCAGATAGGACTGTCAACACCTATCGCCTACGTCTATAACCTGTGGACTACTATGTATCCAACGCTTCTTAACTATCCAAGCACCGCACATGCATGCTAAGTAGATACCTTAAGGGCTGCAATACAATATTTATCCTAAGGAAATGACTAACCTAAACATCGTTGAAGAAAATTTGGAACCAAGCACTATGATACTCATACTAACATAATCATGTTATTACCTAATTAGGCTATAGTGGTGGTGTATGATTGTGAGACCTATGTGTGCTCAATACATTGGCGATGCTGATAAAAGTTTTGAATATCACAAAACACCTTTTTTCAACAAGGTCCGACTCTAAGTTCGAGCTCCAGCAAGGTCCGACAATAGGTTCGACTTGTTTTGGGTAGCTCCGGCAAGGTCTAACGCAAGGTCCGACTTCTTTGGCTAGGTCCGACTTGTTTTTGCTAAGTCCACCGCTAGGTCCTGCTAGATTTTGTAAGTTCCGGCGCTAGGTTCTGCTAGCTTTGGTAAGCTCCGGTTCAAGGTCCGGTTAGCTTCGGCAAGGTTCGAAGCTTGATCGCAGTGGTTCTACTTTTACGTTGCAATGTTTTGAACTTGCTTTACATCTATGGAAAGTTTTCTTAGTATTCTTTTACTTTGTTTTTGGTGTGTTTTGGTGGTTATGGTTGATATCTTTTTGCTAAGGTTTGCAACATGCTTATGTGAGGTGCTCACGAAAGGTGTTGTGATTTTGGAACTAATGAGGGTCAAGTCGTGGACTTGTTCTCGGAAGTATTGGTTGTTTATTCAAGTGCAGGTTTTGCTTGAGTTCAAGACATGGCTGGTGACGGGATCCATTGAACTAGTCTTAGGGAGAAGATGAGGTTCAACAACCCAGTTCGGGAGGAATTGTGGTTGAGTTGATCGGGAGGTCGTGCAACATATTTGAATCAAGAACAATGTATACAAAGGTATTGTGGACGTTGTTGGAAGGTGTTTACATGTGTGCAGGGAGTGCATGGACATGGCTACATGGTTCCGAGGCGTGATGAAGAGATGTGGATGTAAAAACTAGGTCGGAAAGGTCCAACTGACTAGGTTTTGAACTCAGGCTGCGGCTGAGTCAGGTTTGACTCAAATATGGAAAGATTTGAGTTGGTTATGGTAGGATTTCGTATGGGTCACAATGTTGAGTTGTTTCAGGAATGTTGGATACGTTCCTAAGAAGTTTGGAAGTCTTAAGATTGCTTCTATCTGCGTATAGAATTTCTTGAGCAGTTATAGAAAGTTTCGGTTGAATCTGAGTAGGATTTGAGTCATCGTTAGGATTGGGTTGTCCTAAGGGCCGGTTATATAAGCAAAGGAGGCCAAAGCTCGTGGGGCATGAATTTGGGGCTGTTCCTTTTTTTATCAATAAAATTGTTAGTCTAAAGGAGCTTTTGTGGATTGTTTGTCCAACTTGTTTTCGTCAAGTCTTACTTGTCGAGTTTCTGCACAACACTACCTTGCTTCAGTGGTTTTGTCATAACTCGAGTTTTACACATCCAATTGACATGATTCTCTTTGTGTTGTCTTCAAAACTTGATTGTTTATCATATTTGAAAAGTTCACGGTCACTGGATTTGTGGTTTTGGATCTAAACGAGTTTCATTGCAGTGTTGCAAATCTGGTTTTTTCTCGGTTTTTCGTGATTCTTGTTGTCATGTCTTAGTGACTTGGTTCTCCACAATATGTACTGGTTTTGTCATGATTGATCACTTCAAGATTAGTTGCACACCCAAATTCTTAATGGATTGATTTTCTACCGAGGGGTTTTTGTTGCTTCCGCTAAAAAAGTTTTAATCAACCATTCACCCCCCTCTAGTAGCTTTTCACGTGCTCTTCGATCCTACAATGATGTTTATGATAACAAGACGTGCAAATTATGATCATATCATAATAACATCTACACCTAGCACATATATGGACTCCACAATCAAACAAGAAATGCTTTGTCAAAGTATATGAATAAATAAAGTATAATGATAATATTATTAATATGCATAAAGTCACAAAAGAAAAGAAAGATACATGATCCATACCTTTCCCAGTTTGGATTTGGGACTAGAGGCTCCACTCTACAGCCTAACCTCCAATAAGTACTTGAAGAAGTAATGTATACAATAGAGTGAATACTCATGTGGTGTATGTTGAAGTGAGGGGTGAGGGGTCCTATTTATATAATGTTTAGTTTGGGTCCCGCCATCTTTTGTGCGCGAATCAGTCACCATTCTTATCACAAATCCACAGGAGTGTGCCATGTTAAAGGGGACAAAGGTTGAGGGAAGAACAGGTCCGTCGACCCCCCTAGTTGGCCGACCTGGTCCTGGCACCAATCATGATGTGCTTCCTCCAAGTGGCCGACAGGTGGGTCCTCTGACCATTTCGAGGTTCTACGCCATTGGATGCCATTAGATACTCCTGTAGATGAGCCATTCAATCCATGTCTTTCCATACGTAGGTGTCTGATTTGCTGAGAAGGTTTTCTTTAGGAATCCTCCCTCGAAATCACTTTACAACTGTATAAAATTCCTACATGCACCATTTTCTCCAAGTACAAGTGGAACTAAGTTATATCTAACTATGATTTGTGTAAGAAATATTTATTCCGTCATATAGATTAGTTATATTATTGTCGGAATTGACACATAATGACCGTCAACAAACTTCCATAAGCTTACCCTTTGCTTTTCCCGAAGCAAAGGTAAAGACTTAGGTTGTTGATTAGGAGTTGCTACAATGTCCTTTTTTGCTGAAGTACCAAGTGCACAAAAAAATATTCTACCTTGCATTGAATAAATTGGCTATGGTACCTTACCCTTTTTCCTAGTCATTATGTGGCTTATGCCTCATCCTTTTCTTTTGTGGTTGAAGGATAGAACAACAAAGTGACCATGCATCACCTAATGTGTGAGTTCCACTCAAATTTCCAGAGGAGTTCAAATTGTATTTGAATTTAAGTTCCTCAATCAATGCACCCAGTCACTCCTATGTGGGAAGTGGTATTTATATCCTCACCATGGCAATGCCTTTCTTGTCCTACATCTAAACAAGGCTTGTATGTGGAGCTTGGTAGGGATCAAGAGTAGGCTTATTAGCAACACATATATTGTTATGTAAAAAGAGTAAGCCTTAGGAGAAAATAATTCATTCCTTTTTTATCAAGATTTATGCAAGTGGGATGGAATTTTTGTGGAGTGGAAATATGAAGATGACTCCTTTGTATGCACTCTCTATTTTTTGAGGATGAAACATGGCTACTTATTCTCCATTTTTTCTTTTTTTTCGCTTGCTCTTGTACATAAGCACGCATTTTTCTTTTTTCTCTTACTTTTTCTTGTAGCCATGTCTTCTACTCCTCTTTTCTTTTCAAATATTTTGAAGAGGGTATTATGCAGGGAAAACATGGAGTATCTTGTGATAGTGGAATGGTATAATGGAATTTTGCTAACTTCTATTGTAGAAGTTTAGCATGTGCCCGTGCAATCTTCATCTTAAAAGGATGAAAAGATTCTCACATGTGTCTATACTAGTTTGACTAGGCTCAATGTGAAGGCAAATAGCATATGCATAGGGTTTATCAAACTAAAATCATCATATGGCTTTGGTAGGAATTTCTATCAAACGAGGAACTCCCATTTTAAATTTTCTTCGAGAAATCAAGTTTCACTTTTAACTAGGGTATATCAGCTCTTATCACTATATCATAGCCCACAACAACCTAGAGTTGGACTTAGCCTTTGCTACCCACAAATTCCATGTTTAAGGTAAGGAAATTCTAAGACAATAAACACAATTCTTGTAGAATACTAAGTTGTATGCAAGGGACTAGAGAAAATAAAACAGAGCAACTATTCATCATTTCAACTTATGCAAAGTAAAAATATTCTTACCGCACATCTTTTATTTTATAACCCAACCTACACTACATTATTATATTTTTTAGATGGAAATATGGTGGAAAAAAAGAAATAAAATAAAGGAATGCAAATGAGGTGTGACACAAGTTACCTCAAGTGGGGCTCCTCCACCAAGCTTGTTCTTGGTCAAGGTCCGCGATAGGGGTTGAAACACCTAACGATGGAGGTAGGCCAAGAGGTTGGCCTAACCTTGATGCAGCGTGGCTTTGACATTGGAAGGTTATGTGTTGATGTTGTGTTGCCTCCCATGGGTGCCATGAGTGTGGTCGAGGAGAGTGTTGTCGATGCCGCTCATCCGCACCTCAAGGTCTCCCATATGTCGGGTGTCATCCTTCATTCCTTGGCTAAGGTCATGATAACCTCTAACCACAAAGGAATAAAGTGTACCCGTCATGTGTTTGGTGTGATCCGTCATTCCTTGGGTAAGGTCAAAATAACCTTTATCCACAAAGGAACAACATGCACCCAATATGTGTTGGGTGTGATCTATTGTTCCATGGCTAAGGTTAAAATAACCTTTAGCCACAGAGGAACAATGTGCACCCAACGATGGTGGCAATTCCTTTGAGCTTGAATGGGTACTTAGAATAGTGGGAACATAGAGATACCTCTTATTCATATCAACCCATTGGTTTCTTATTGAATGTGGCCTAGAGGAGGTGAACAGGCTATGAAAAACGTTTCCTACAACACTTAATCAAACTGTCAAGTACAGGATGGACCGGACTTATCCGGTATGGTGTACGGACGAGTCTGATGTGCTTGATGTGCTACGAAAAGATTAAATGCTTATGGATACATCACAAATGTTGCAGTAGTAAAATGTAATCAACTACCCTAACAACTTCAGTGAGCAATTACGATAGAAGAATTGCACGTGGAATACAAAGTTAACTCAAGATTGATCAACTTTATACCCTAGATGATAGTAATTGCAAAAAAAGAATGGAACATGCAAGACGAGAATTTTTACCAAGGTTCCATCTCACCTAAGATATCTACCCCCTTTTTGAGGAAGCCCACACAGAGCCGTGTCTCTTCAAAGCATTTTCCCTCGTCAAGTCACCACACAAAGCCGACTTGAGTTCTACTATCACGGGGTAATCACAAAGTTGGTGGGGCAACCTCACACGCTGAGGGCTCCCACAAAATTACAGCGAGATAGATGATCAAATACACTCAAAAGGATTACAAGTAATGCACGAGTGTATAAGAGATCAAACCCCAAGAGCTCAACGACGCGTAGATGACGATCTCCCTATCCCAAATCTGGATACCCAAAAGATTTGACTCTTTAGGCCTTTAGATGTGTGGAGAGATGATTTTTTGTGCTCTTGGGATGAGTGGTGGTGCTAGGGTTTATGTTTTTGACAGTTGTGTACGGTGCTTATGTTTGTGGGGTTGTGGATCACCTATTTATAGTGTTCCAAAAATATAACCATTATGGATCCCGACGGTCGGACTAGTCCTCTCTGGTGACCGGACTTGTCCGGTGTGCTGTGTTAAAATCGCATCGAATGTGCACCACAATAAAAACCCTAATTTGCGTGAGGTATACCGGACTTGTTCTTATTGGAATAGAGAGTTCATCGAACTAGTCCGTTGTGTTTACAAAAAGTTGATCGGACTAGTCCGCAATATGACAGACTTGTCATGTGCAATGTAAATTGTGTTTTTCCAACTTGTCTGAATGAAACACCAGAAAGTTGAATGAACTTGTCCGATTAATGTCCGGACTTGCCCGGTGCAAGGTGAATTGAAACATAAGAGAGTTTAACGGACATGTCTGGTTTGTGTCTGGACTTGTCCGATGCTCAGTGAATTAAGACATCAGGAAGTTAACAGACTATTCTGCTTAGTTAACGGACTTCTCTGGTGCTCAGTGAATTACTTAGATTGATTTTAGCCCTAACCCTCTATGCAAAGACATGAGCTATTGGGATTTGTCTCTCTCGCCCATCCTATACAATTTTGTCTACTTTGCGCTTCCATTGATAATTGGTCTTCTTCCTTTCTCACTTCTCATCTTTCAGATTTTTGGTTGCACCATCATATCTAATATTTGTGGGCTTGCATTCATCTCAATGAATTCATTAGGATCTCATTTGTTTGTCATCAATCGTCCAAAACCCACAAGGGAATGCCTAGATGCACTTTCAATCTCTCCCTTTTTGGTGATTGATATCAACCAATTGAGATTTCACAATTAAAAGTAAAAATTGATTTTCATAAGTAGGCATATATGAGAATGACAAATGAACAATAAAAACTTCTCACATAAATGCACTCTTTATGGTGGGTGCCTATAAAGTGTGTGTGATCACTTAATGTCATGCGCAAAATTAAGAGCATAGCAATTATCGCAGCAACCATCACAGTATATTAAAATTAGCATCACACATTCATATTAAATAAAATAGGCACATCCAAAAGAGACTGCAATAATTTGAAATTTAAGATGCATGTCCTTGATCACTAGTCCTTAAAGCTTATAAGTAGATACTACTAGTCTCAATCCCCCCCCTTTGGCATCAAGGCACCAAAAAGATAAAAATTGAGGGGAAACACTCATCGCCACTCCCTCCCTCACTAAAAGACCTATCTTCATCTTCATCTTCATTGTCATGTGCACGCTGAGGAGGAGGAGCAGAGACACCTGCAAGTCCAAAGGAGGCCAATTTTTGTTTTGTGAGACGTTCCATCTCTGTGACGTTTTCTTCTGAATCCTCCGAAATCTTAGGAGATCGCACTGGCTCAATATAAAGCTTCTCACAGATTGCTTCGATGTTTTCCTTTTTGTACCGCTGATGCCTCTTTCGAGCCATGCTTTCCTTGTGTTGCTCAATTTCCACTTTGCACCGGGATGCAAATATGGAGCAGAGCATTTTTAGCACACCTTTGGAGGACTCTTTGGAGGGTGGAGCAGCAGAGGTAGCAGCTGGAGTCCTTGTGCCTTCATGAGCATGGTTAGATCTCTGTTCCACTGCAGGTCAGGCAGGAGCAGAGGGAATAGTGTAGACTGGTGACTTCTAGGGCTTGAGGCCGGCATGCTCAACATCCTTAACAAACTCAAGGCCGATGACCATTTCAATCATGATCATGATGTAAGGTGCATAGCCACATGACCTATTTGGAGTAATTGAGATGTTCACAATGTCATTGTATATATATTCAAAGACATTGAAGGTCTTTTTCTTACTTATCACTTTCATCAAGGTCCTTAGGGTTCTCTGAATTGCCCCAGTATATCCATCCTTTGGAGCAATAGTCTTCCCCAAAATTCTATTAAGCACGGCAAAGAATGGCTTCAAGTACTTTGTGTTAGGTGCCTTATATGGCATTCTTGTGTCATAGAGGAAAGCTAGCTCATCCTTCTCCAAAGGCTTCCAGTTGTGAATCACAAGCTCATTGTTTAAGGTGTCTTCGAGATGGAGTATCCTTGCAAATTTATCATAAGTGACACTATACTTGGATCCATGTGTCATCCATATTATCTCATCCCCATCATCACGGGCAAAGTAGAGAGTAGAGTAAAATTGAGTGATGACTTCATTGTTCCAATTATATAAGAAGGATAGAAGATACTTCAAGCCACGCCTCTCCAATGCCTCCAAGACTTCATGATATGCTTGACAATTTTTGGATTGTAGATAAGTCATGTCCACCCATTGACTAGCAACCACTGGATTTCTCATCTTCATGTACACATGCTCATAGTAGTCAGCATTAAAGTTGCTCCAAAATCTTGGGTCAGCAGATTGCTTAATATGCTCATAAACTTCAATCTTTCTGAACTTGTCAGCCAACTCGTTCCCATTCCCCATGAAGTTGTTTTCTGAAGGTTGCCTGTTACATTGCACAGGTGACTTCGTCTTAAGCGGACCAATGGGACCACTTGCAAATCCTTTTCCCGTGTTGGTGCTCCTTCAAGGTACGGTTGAGCTGGCACCAGCACTTTCCTCATTCTCAGAAGAGCATCATCGGGAGGAGAGGAGTGGGCATCAAAGTCATGTCTCTTATTTCTTACCCTTTCTTTTGCCCTTTCAATTCTTGCACGTTCACGCTCGACTTCATAGTCAAACATGTTGTCATTTGAAGCGGACGACATCATGCCTGACATACAGAATAAAAGGAGCGGTAAGAATTATATGTATATTTTTGGAGATAAGAATTTAGTGGTCCAAACTATCAGGTGAGCGGACTTGTCCGTTTTCAGAGTGCGGACTTGTCTGGCGCACCATACTTGTCCACACTGAGAACCGTCCGGTCTGATGTATAAACCCTAAGTTCCTATTCTAGAAAATCTAACAAATATTGATGCTATAAGGATAGGAATACATACAAAAATGTAGTGTATGCCAAACAAATCAAGAAAAATAAGCAAGATTTAAGGAAAGATGAGAACTAGGGTTAAGTGACATTTTACCGAAAAATCGAAGACTTGAGGTTCAAGAAGCGGAGCAGAGTCCGGATTAGTCCGAAGAGGGATGTTCACACCGAGGGAAAGAGTTCCCACGGAGAAACTTTCGATTTTGGTGGTCAAAAGTGAAAATCGCCTTGGGAGCTAGGGTTTTAGGAGAGACAGTGCCAGGACGATTGTGAGAGGAAGAAGAAGGTGTCCTAGCGACTGGCTAGGGTCTAAGCCCGATAAATACGGACTAGTCCGCACAGGGGCTGGACTATTCTGGTATGCCGGACTAGAGATGTACTGGTCTACAGAAACGGGCTAGTCTGGTACATACCACGGACTAGTCCGGGTCTGCTGGACAGAATTGGATTAGAAACAAAGTGATTTTTCGAAGTTTGACCTAATAGTGATCTAAAGGACATCATTTCAAAAATAATCTTTGTAAAACCCCACTTTTAGGGCATGTGAATCCAGTCATGAGTTTTGTGATCAAATATATTAAAGATCCAATATAGTGGTACACATGAACTTAATATCCTCCAAACCTTTCTTGCACATATGGTTAAATTTTATTAACATGAGTGTTGGACTTCATCACTAATTCTAGAATGATTCTATTCACCCCTCTTCAAATTTTAGAATTATTTGGATGAAGTTTATTAAGGCAATTTAAAGTACAGTACTATTTGGCCCTGCCAAAAATATTCAAATTAGAGTCTCTAAATTTTTCCTTGACCTTCTAATATTCTCAATAGCTTGCCTGAAAAATTTCAAGATTTTGGGAACTCATTTGCTATTTTATTTGAGGCGCTTAGCAAATTTTAATCAAATTCAAATCTGAATTTTAAATTCTTTTCCAACTTATTTGAACATAAGATTTGAGTTCACCATTGGGTTCAGAATAATTCATTGACCATCTCCACAAAGTTTCATGTTTTTTGGAGTTGATCTTCTATTTTTAAATGAATTATTAACTTTTGTGTTGGGGTCTGACTGACCTGTGGGTCCCACCGGTCAGCTGCTGCTGAACACAGGTCGTCCGCCTGCCATCTCTGCACCGGCGCTCGCCCACTCGACAGCGCGCGCGCATGCAAGCTCCAGCGAGCTGCCTGCTTGCTTGCCGCGGCGCTATAAAAGGCCGGCCGCAGCCCCAGTATTTCCCCTTCCCCGATCGGTGGTTCCCCCTCTCGCGACTTCTTCGTCGCCACGCGCCATCGTCGCCGCTTGCCTCTGCTCCGTGGTGCGCTGCCGTCTCGTGCAATTTCAAGCCACGATCCCAACAGCTTAAAGGTGCGCCTAGTCGAGCTCTAACTTGCGGTGCAAACTGTTTCCCTTTTCATTGAGAAATGAGCAAGTTATCCGTCGTCTTCTTTCCGGCCGATGTGAGGGAGCTCGCTCGTCTTTCGTTTAAATTCCGTTTCTACAAGTAATCATTCTATACAATTGCTTAGAGATAGTTTCTATAGATCCTAGCGCTCCTATCTGAGCAAAAACCACAAAAAGTTATCGAGCAACAACCGAGGAAATCGAGTTTTGCTCGCCGCCGGTGAGGAAACCTCGGTTCACCGTCGAGCTCATAGTTTCCGGTTGTTTCCTCCTCTTCCACGTCCAGTTCATTGATCTTCATCGTCCCAGGAAGGTTTTGAAGAAGATCCCGAGTGGTTTGAGCTACTCTGGAGCGAGTTCCAGGTTGCCCGAGTGCTCACCGCCGCCGCCGCTGTCGCACGGCCATTTCCGGCGAGTTTCTGGTCTCACCGACCTCACCGTCATGCTCAACGACTCCAAAAACCCCCAGACGGCGAGTTTGGGCAAGTTTTGGCCCGTCGGTTTAGCCGGCGGCGAGCTCGCCGGCGAGTCACCGCTGCGTGCGCCGCCTCGCGCGGGCGTTGGCCCGAGCTAGAAGACAACCCGGGGGCCCCACCTACCAGTAGCTGCGGGATCACGGTGCGGCTGGGATTCCGTGCGGCTGCGCGCGAATAAATTTGTGGACCACGGTGTTGCATCGACCAGAGCAAACCACGTGGCCCATGGGACCCGCCCGATTGAATTTGAATTCTGGCGCCAATGGGTTATTAAATTAATTCCAGAAAATTGTTCAAATTTCTAAATTGAATTTCTCTCTGTAGACTGCTCCAAAAATCTTCGAACAAATTTTGTTTGAAGGCCCTTGAACTCTAGTTTCTTTTAGTACCAGATAGGTTCTGTGAAACCTAATATTAAATTCTGTACAAAATAATATTTACAAATACATATACAATTTTTCCAGGCAAGATATCCACTGGAAAAATCCCCAAAACTCACATAAAATTTGCTGTTCTATTCTATAATACCATAAAAAGTTTGGGAGCCATTGCAGCTGTTTAACCCTCTGTATAGTTCAATCACCTTTTTAAGTTATTGAATTTTCACAGATGTTCAGTTGCTTTATTATGTCCCAATTTCGGATTGAGTTTTCCTTTAGTCATACACTAATTCCTGTAAAAATCTTAGATTTAATTGACCTAATATCATAGTCCTAATCCAGTTACAAACTGACTATTTATTTAAAAGCCAAAAATTCAAATATAAATAATTCCAGAAAGTATTGCCAACTTAGAAATTCAATAACTCCTTCACCAAAGCTTAGAAAATTATGAAACAAATTTTGTTAGAACCAGGAAAACTTCCTCTATCTTGATTATCAACTGTTAGCTAGGTTCAAGCTACAGTTTCCTCTCTAGAAATTTTTGGAAGTTGATTGCTTGCCATAATTTTGGAGACCACAATCTACTATGATCATCTCCTGTTCTTTGCAAGAGCCTTGATCATATTCCCTAGTATCTACCATCGAAGTTCCAAAGCCAATTAAGGTCCCTATCATATAATGATCACCATGGATTAAATTATGGTCCTGGTAATAATTATTTTTCAAAGTCATTTATATACATGTTATATGCATATCGTATAGTGACCGAAGTCGAGGAAGATCCAAAAGCCTTGGAAGAGCACCTTCCAATTATTAACTCAGACTCTGACGTGCAACAAGGCAAGCCCTGGTTTGCATTTAAGAGCTTTTTAAAGTTTTCCAGTTTTATTCACTTACGTCCCAGTTGATATTGTGCATTACGTATAAGGTGTTTGATACTCCACTTGCATGGCCAAAAAATCCCAGGGATTGGTTGGAATGAGTTACAGTTTAATCTGTAGTAACTGCCTTGCTAATGCATAGGAAATCCAGTAGAAGTCGAGTAGTTGGAATCTATTCGCGAGAGATGTAGGACATATCTCACAGGATTGGTTAAATAGAAAATGGCATAATATAATGAAATGGAGACCGGGCAGGGAATGGATAGGAAGCGGCGAGAATTGAGTCTCGGTCGCATAGCCCTGCCTGTGTTGATTAAGGCCCGTCCGTATGCGGCCCCTTCGGACAAGCTTGACTTGTACCGGCAACATAATGGACATATGGAATCAAATAAACTGACGTAGCTTGGTCACTTGGGTGTCGAGGCATACCGTTCCATTTTATAGGTGTGGGTTGAGGGCAGCAAGGTGTAAATCCGTTGGTGGGAACGTCAGAGTACGCCCCACGCAGGGACCTCCGGCTCGTTACGGATCGACCGGTTCGACATTTGAGTGTCTTGCGAAAGGTTGCCATATACGACTAGTACTAAAGTGTTACGTAGGTACTGTGCGAAGTACTCGCTGGCATTTCCGAAATTGCGTATGTGTTGTGTTGTCCGGGTGTGTCCTGATTGCAATCACCGTCCCTCGCGGTAATAGAGTACCACTTGTTCACTGCGCTGTGACGTAGTAAATACTAAAGAAGCCAGACAATCACATTGTATTGAATTATAATTACTTTGCAACCTTGTATGATTTAGAGATAGTATAATTAAAAGTTTACAGTTTCCCCATACTTTAGTTGTAATAGCATTATGTGCTCTGAGCATGTCATATCATTGGTAAAGCGTTTCATGTTTGATTGTGGAGCCTATGATGTGCCGTGCTTGGAGAATGTCATTTGCTACATAAAACCTGATTATAAGGATCCACTCATAGGCGAGTCATTTACGCTTCACCTAACCTATGTTTTAGTGTTTCCCTTGCATATGTCTTGTGAGACGGGTTAGTCTTGCTGAGCCTTATGCTCATGTTTGCAGTTAACGAGTTTTTGTAGGTTATACTGTTGATGAAGGGTTTGATGATGAGGCTGCACCCCCTCCAGGGTGTACAGCCGAGTGGGAACCCTGCACGCCGCCCTGATTGAGTGTTGCTAGTGCAAAGTATCCAAGGCATGGATAACTTTGCTTTTGCATAGCTAGTGCTGAGAGTGTAGCTATGATATATCTATGTTTCTTTCCTTACGCTAGTATTGTAAAACTTTCGATGTATGATAAATAAAAGACTTCGTCTTGTACTTATTCAAAATCTATTCTTATATAACTGTTGGGTGTCGCATCGCACGACACCACCCATTGAGATCCTCGGATGTGTGGATCTCGGTCCACACAATCATGATGAAAATGACCAGTAAGCAATCAACAATCATACAATGGCTATAATTCACGAAGATTCACTAATTTAAATAGTTTTCGAGAGAAAATCGAGATAAGGGATTTTTTTTTGCAAAAATGGATAAAATTTTAAGAATCAATCAGGTATGCAATATTTCAAGCCACATTTTGAGAGTCTAGTGTATTTAATTCATTCCTGAGCTCACAAATCTCTTTTCATGTAGTGGCTTTGTAAATATGTCTCCTAGCTGTTTTCTGGTTCTAACATGTGAAATTTCTATGTCACCTTTTAGTGAATGATCTCTTAGAAAATGATGACAAATGTCTATGTGCTTAGTTCTTGAGTGCTCTACTGGATTGCGTGCCATTTTTATGACACTTTCATTATCACATAGGAGTGGAATATGGCTCATATTGTAACTATAATCCCTTAGAGTTTGTCGCACCCAAAGTAGTTGTGCGCAACATCTACCGGCTGCAACATACTCCGCTTCGGCTGTGGAAAGAGCAATGGAGTTTTGCGTTTTAGATGACCATGAAACTAAAGATCTGCCAAAAAATTGGCAAATTCCTGATGTGCTCTTTCTACCGACTTTGCGGCCTGTATAGTCGGCATCAAAATATCCTACAAGTTTAAACATCGATCCTTTGGGATACCAATGGTCCAAGTTTGGTGTGTGCACAAGGTATCTTAAAAATCCTTTTTACAGCTATTAAATGGCACTCTTTAGGTGCGGCTTGAAACCTTGCACATATACAAACACTAAGCATGATATCTAGCCTAGATGCACATAAACGGAGCATTGAACCAATCATATACCAATATACCTTTTGATCCACATCTGGACGGTCTTCGTTGAGATCGAGATATCCATTAGTTGCCATGGGAGTCTTGATTGGCTTGGCTTTGTCCATATTGAACTTTTTGACGATGTCCTGCGTGTACTTAGTTTGGCAGATGAAGGTTCCTTCTCTCAATTGCTTCACTTGGAATTTTAAAACTTCAATTCGCCCATCATTGACATCTCGAGTCTGTCTGTCTTAATTTTACTAAATTCTTCACAAAATGATTTGTTAGTAGAACCAAAAATGATGTCATGAACATAAATTTGACATACAAATAGATGTCCATCAAAATGTTTTGTAAACAAAGTATAATCAGCTTTCCCTATTTTAAAGCCACTTTGACTGAGAAAATCCCTAAGGCACTCATACCAAGCTCGGTGAGCTTGTTTGAGGCCATAGAGAGCCTTACACAGTTTTTACACATGGTTGGGGTACTCTTGGTCTTCCAATTCTGGTGGCTGTTCCACGTATACTTCCTCCTTGATAGGATCATTGAGGAATACGCTTTTGACTTCCATTTGATATAACTTAAAATTGTGGTGAGTAGCATAGGCTAATAAAATACGAATGGACTCAAGTCTAGCTACGAGAGCCAAAGTTTCGTCGAAATCCAAACCTTCAACTTTTGAGTAACCTTTTGCCACAAGTCGTGCCTTGTTTCTTATTACATCTCCATTTTCATCTTGCTTGTTCCAAAAGACCCATTTGGTGCCTACAATGTTTACCTTTAGTCTTTCCACCAGCTCCCATACTTCATTTCTCTTGAAGTCGTTTAGCTCCTCTTGCATTGCCATCACCCAATCTGGATCCTTTAGTGCTTCATCAACCCTGGATGGTTTCATAAATGAGACAAAAGAGTAATGTTCACAGATATTAACAATATGAGATCTAGTGGTTACTCCCTTTGCAATATCTCTAATGATGTTGTCACGGGATGATCTCTTTGTATACTCTGATGTACTCTTGGGTTAGGCACTTGTGAGGTCACTTGTTCTTCATTATCATCATTGTCAATGTCTCCCCCTAGATCATTAATTCCATGATTATATTGACATTCTTGATTATGGTGATGTTGATCTTGTGTCGAAGCTCCCCCTTGATCATTGCTCTCTTGATGAGGTCCATATTGAGAACTTGGGTCTTGTGAATGCTCTTGCAGTTGTATATCACCAAGTGTCATCCTCCTCATCGCTTGACATGGGGCTTCATCTTCACATAGCACACACTTATCAACTTGCTCCACTTGGGAACCATTAGTTTCATCGGACACTATGTCACGTGCTACTTCAACATTACCAGAGACTTTGTTGAAGACACGATAGGCATAGGCGTTTGAATCATAACCAAGCAAGAACCATTCATCAAATTTCAAAGTGAACTTCGAAGTCCTCGGTTTTTTGTTCATGATAAAGCATTTGCTTCCAATACTCTGAAATATGAAATGTTGGGTTTGTTAACAGTGAGGAGCTCATATGGCTTTTTCTTCAGAA
Source organism: Tuctoria greenei (assembly GCA_036927565.1). NCBI lineage: Eukaryota > Viridiplantae > Streptophyta > Magnoliopsida > Poales > Poaceae > Tuctoria > Tuctoria greenei. The sequence continues at coordinate 58,380,250 of JAYESD010000010.1, forward strand.
GTCAGTGAAGATATAGTCGGTTTATGGCGTGACAAGTAGTGTTTACTGCTTCAGCCCAAAACTGGTATGAAGTCTTGTATTCATCTAGCATTTTCCTCGCCACCTGATGAGTGTCATGTTCTTCCTTTCGGCCACCCATTCTGTTGAGGGGAGTAGGGTGCCAAAAACTCATGTTTTATTACTTCTTCATCTAGGTACGCCTAAACTTGAGTATTCTTGAACTTCGTTCCATTGTCACTTCTAATATTCTTGACGGTTGAGAAGAATTCATTTTGCGCTCTTTTCAAAAATTTGTTGAGGATCTCCTGGGTTTCTGATTTATCATACAAGAAAAACACCCAGACAAATCTATAAAAATCATCAGTAATTATTAATCCATATTTGTTACTGCTAATGCTTATAGAAGCAATTGGATTGAAGAGGTCCATGTAAAGAAGTTTCAACGGTCTTGCTGTGGTCATCACATTCTTTACAGGGTGTGGTGCTCCAACTTGTTTTTTCACCTGGCATGCGCTGCACGGCCTGTCTTTCTACAACACAACATCTTTTAAACTCAGATGTGACCACCTTTTAGAAGTTTCTGCAGATTCCTCATCCCAACATGGGCTACCTGTCTATGCCACAGCCATCCCATGTTAGTTTTTGCGACAAAGCAAGTGTTGAGTTCAGTTTTATCTTTCTTGAAGTCAACAAGACAAAGCTTTCCCTTCAACATTCTCTTGAATGCAATTGAGTTATCACTTCTTCTAAAAACTATCACACCCCCATTTGTTAATAGACAGTTGTATCCTTTGTCACATAGTTGTAATCACGTGGAATACGAAGTAAACACGAATTACAAGATTAATGAACTTTATACCTTAGATGATAGTAATTGCAAAAGTAAAAGAATGGAACAAGCGAGACAACAATTAGTACTGAGTTTTGATCTCGCCAAAGAGATCTACTCCTCATTGAGGAAGCCCACATAGAGCTGGGTCTCCTCAAACCCTTTTCCCTCATGAAGTCACCACAAAAGGCCGACTTGATTTCCACTATCACGGGGTAATCACCAAGTTGGTGGGGCAATCTCACAAGCTAAGGGATCCCACAAAATTACAGCGAGAAAAATGATCGTGTACGCTCAAAAGGATTACACGTAATGCACGAGTGTATAAGAGATCAAACCCAAGAGCTCAACGATGTGTAGACGATGATCTCCCTATTCCAAATCTAGATACCCAAAATATTTGACTCTTGAGGCCTTTATATGTGCGGGGAGATGTGTTTTTGTGCTCTTGGGATGAGTGGCGGCGCTAGGGTTTATGTTTTTGATAGTTATGTACAATGCTTATGTTTGTGGGGTCGTGGATCACATATTTATAGTGTTTCCAAAAATATTATAGTTATGGATCCCAACGGCCGGACTAGTCTGCTCTGGTGACTGTACTTGTCCTTTGTGTTGTGTAAAAATCGCGTTGAATGTGCAGCACACTAAAAACCTTAATTTGTGTGAGGTATATCGGACTTGTTCGTATTGGAACAGAGATTTCATCGGACTATTCTGTTGTGATTACAAAATGTTGATCGAACTAGTCCGCAATATGACGAACTTGTCCAGTTCAATGTAAATTGTGTTTTTCCAACTTGTATGAATGAAACACCAGAAAGTTGTACGGACTTGCCCAATTAGTGTCCGTACTTGTCCGATGCAAGGTGAATTGGAACATCAGAGAGTTTAACGGACTTGTCCGGTTAGTGTACAGACTTGTACGGTGCTCAGTGAATTGTAACATCAGAAAGTTAAATGGACTAGCCCGCTTAGTGAACAGACTTGTCCGGTGCTCAGTCAATTGTAACATCAGAAAGTTAAATGGACTAGCCCGCTTAGTGAACAGACTTGTTCGATGCTCAGTGAATTACGTAGATTGATTTTAGCCCTTACCCTATACACAAAGACATAATCTCTTGGTATTTGTCTCTCACACACATCATATACAATTATTTCTACTTTGTGCATCCATTATTAATTTGGGCTTCTTCCTTTATCACTTCTCGTTTTTCACCTTTTTGGTTGCACCATAATAGATAATATTTGTTGGCCTGCATTCATATGAATGAATTCACTAGAATCTCATTTGTTTGTCATGAATCGTCCAAAACCCACAAGGGAATGCCTAGTTGCACTTTCACTTATTGAAGGTTTCCATGTCAAACCTCCGGACTCGTAAGGCTATGATTGGCCCTCGAGATTAAATCTCGATAGGTTTCAACCATGCTTGGTTACTCATTGGCCAAGAGATTTTGAAATAGTGCCTCCAAATTGACTTCTTGTATCCCTACATAAAAACATTACTTCTGCAATATTCTCCTCTCGGGTAGACAGGGATGGTTTGCTCCCAGCATTTGAACAGCTGAAACTTCGGGCTAGATGATCAAATTACATTTGTACATCCAAGGAAGAAAAACAACAAAGATACATTAGGTCCAAATTCGAGTGCATCCATAAACAATGTAGAGCTTTATAAATTAATCAATTTGCACATTTTCTAAAGCCCCTACTTATAGCAATGCAAGTGATCTGTGTACACTCTATGGGTTTTGTCTTCATCTTGAATTTTCTAACCATGTTTACTTTTTTTACAAGAGCAATTGTTTATCATTTGGAGCATGGCAAACAAGATTCTAAATTTTTAACCTCTCGAGCAGATTTAATGTAATCCCTAAAAATTAAGAATCTAAAGATTGTGAATGAGTTTTTGGATATTACTATTCCTAGGTGGCCACATATGGATTCAACCATTGAGTCATTTCATAAGCATTATTTATTAAACCTAGGCAGAGAATGTCTAAGTCAATTTAAATAATGCTTATGAAATTCTAGGTACTTGTTTAAATTAACTACAAGTAAGGTGAGATCCCTTTTGTAAAAGCAATGCCAACACTTACTCCTGTGAGGATGCATAAGAATTGGATGATGAGGAGGTGTAAACCATCCTCGCCAATGTAAGAAAAAAATATTCAATCCTATTGCAATTCAAACGACAAAAAATTTTATACTCTTACCTCAATTGAAGAGCTCTTTGGGTTGAAGGTTGTTGTGTGACAACCTCACGACCAAGGATTTTGGTGCAGCCTTCAAGTTGGATGTCTTTTTCTATGTTAAGGTTGAATTTGTATGAACCTTCATCTTGGTCCTACATCGGGCTATCATCTTGAGCATTGCTCCAGCATGCACTCAAAACGAGATTGGTAGAGAGGTATGCGCTTGAATCCTCCCGATGGTGTGTTGGACTTGATGAGGCCTTCCAACCTCTTAACAAACTTTGTCCTGGCTGCACTAAAATCAAGAACAAACAAAACAACTGTAAAATGGGTTGTGTTAGCCAGAAGAAAATTAAACCCTTTTGTCAAATTGTTTTGCCCAACTTGAGAAAACTTGCAAATGCAATGAGGATTAAGAGAAATTGTTTTGTTTTGAATTAGGAAGATGAATTTAAGTTGTTATGCCCAAAGTTCATATCCAAAATATGTATTCCCTAATTCAAAATTTTACTTTTGTGATGGTTGTAGATTTTACTTTCCAACATGCAAGTGCAAAAATTCAGACATGATAAATGCGAATGCAAGGGTTGATGGGAAATTCAAATATGCAATTTAGAAAATCAAACATGAGATAACTACCTATTAACCTATTGGCAAGGACTCATCGAATTTTTGAAGTCCGATGAGCAGGACTTACTTTCGTCCTATTTAGCATGGTGACGTGTCATCCATACTCAAAAATTAAGGTGTGGATTTCTTCTCTTGTTGAGAAGCAAAACCTTCTCTAGCTGCCATATGGACAAGTGGGGTATGTGGTGGCACCGCCCTCATTGTCGCCTTGATGAGGACTTGTTGATGTTGCGATGACTTTTCCTTCAAGATATCCTTTCATGAACTTGGTGAGGCTTGTCCTTCTTCCGACATTACCTTCTTGGTGTCTTAGTGGACTTGGGCCATTTTGATAGACCTAGAATCTCTGTCATCTTAGAATGTCATTGCAGATGACATGACGGAGTCTCCTCATCCCTCATAAAGGCAAATGAGGATGTCCACTAATGAGGGGGGGGGGGGGGGTGTCGCTTCGACCTTCAAGATATTCTTTTGATTCGACCCATGCTTGATCTAGGATCAAGAGGCTTCCTTGGGCATCACGACATGTGGACTCCACAATCAAACAAGAAATGCTTCATCCATAGTGTTGTTTTGTGCAAAGTTGGGCGGCTTTGGTCGAAGTGTAGGGTCCAACAAGTGATTGTGGAACCCTTGGATCTTGAATGCTTTTCAAAGCGGCTTGTCCTTGGGCAAGTTCTTCTTAGTGATGTCATTGATTTCTCCTTGGCCATAGACAAGATACATCGAGTTAGGATAGGTGAAGTTGAATATGTTGGAATTTAAACTCACATAGAATCCTTGATTGTATTGGTTCCACTTTTGACCTTCTTGTTGATGATGGCCTTTGGAGTTGTTTGGAGATGAAGGATCCTCATGGGTCTTAGGGAAATAAATCCCCATGGGTCCCATGTTAACATGGATTTTCACAAAACATGTGAATATCCATGACTTGGATCATCCAAACACCTCTGCATTTGCTGGACCTTATTGATGTTCCAAGAGGAGGTCCAGTTCCTTGGCTAGCATGTCCACCTTGTCAATGGTGTACATGCCATGCCAACGAAGCTGAAGCATTCATGGATCCACCCCTTTGAATGGTGACCTTATTCTCAACTAAATCTTTATCCTTCTCATGATCATTCAGGAGAGACCACCTCCAACTTCAATAGGAATGTGATCACGGGCTGATGAAGTCAAACTTATTGTAGGAGTGTTGTACGATGAACCAAATATCCACCCCCATGGTGAAGGCAAACCAAGATATAATATTGGAGCCTCCCCCAATCTTTGGGGATAGATGCCTTTGGTTCCTACTGGAAGTTGGAGAATCCTCCCATTGTGGCAACGATGTTACAAATTGGAAGAATTTGTTGAGGAACAACTTGAAGTACTAACGGAGTTAAGCTCTTGCGTCCTTTTTTTGGCTTTTCCAAAGAAGGGGCTAGCCAAACACTACGCTGTTTCACACCATAGAGAAAACAAAGCAACGTAATCCTGTCTAATAAATACTAATACCTATAACTTTATCATAAGCGATATCTATCCTTTACTTCTGTGCCTTCCCAGACAACGGCGCCAGAAATGCTTGTTAGTATTTCTTAACACCACAGATCATCTCCGAAGAGAGATGAGATCTGCAAGCGCACGAAAAATACCGTTGTAGAATTTCAACAAAGAGTATTTTCAGGGGTATCATATTTATCCCATAGGAAGGCAGTGAAGTAAAGTAAACACTATCCTCATGATCAAGGTATATGGTACTAACTGTTTATCAGAACAGGGGTAAGATGATAAGAGGGGTAGTGTGACACACAACCTAAGCAATTTAGTCTAAGGGTAAGGTTGTCCTAGAGAGGGTTAGCTATGAGAAGGGGCCGCTCCTACTATGCCTAATTACTCATATACATAGTCTAATTAGTGTACACATAGATATGCTAGTGATGAATGCTAGGGCTTTGTGGTCCAACATACCTGGCACGGGCATACCATGGTCTTCCAGGCAACTCCCGCCAAGAGCCTATGACGTAGTCGAACGTGGAGGATTACAACAGACGGATAGGGATGTCACCACTTAACGCCTACCTTCACAACTCGAGGACTACAATGCATCCAACGCTACTTAACTATCCAAGCACCACGCTTGCATGCTAAGTAGTTACCATAGGAGTTGCAATACAATATTCATCCTAAGGCAATGACTAACCTAAACATCATTGAACCAAAGTTGGAACCAACCACTATGTTACTCGTACTAACATAATCATGTTATTACCTAATTAGTCAATAGTGGTGGTTTATGATAACATGATATGGACATTATGATCAGATCATAATAACATCTACACCTATCACATACATGGACTCCACAATCAAACAAGAAAAACATTGTCCAAGTATATGAATCAATAAAGTCTAATAATAATATTATTAATATGCATAAAGTCACAAAAGGAAATAAAGATACATGAGACATACTATCGGTACCCTGCATTCTGGGTACCCCATGATATCGCAAGAAACACCGAGGAGTTCCTCCAGTCCGAGTTGAAGACCACCCTGTGTACTGGCAGATCTCCAACAGCGCTGATATTCACGGGACAGTTAAAGCTACAGTTACAAGACCTGACTGTGTGTCATTAATGCCATATTACTGAGACACGATCAGGGGACCCTTAACAATGGTAATGTCGCCATTAATGCACGTTATCATGCTTTCAATTTTGCTTAATATTTACAGATCATGTATTAGGCAGTTAACTACTGCCAGGGCCACATGTCGGGCCAGGTTGACAATGTAATGGGCAGGCCTTGGACTATAAAAGGGTTGCACCACCCACTACAGGGGGCGCCCAAACACTCACAAGCGCCTTACGCTCATACATACAACAACACATCCCGTGGAGTAGGGTGTTATGCTCAGGCCGCCCGAACCACGTAAAATCATCGTGTCATTGTCTTGTTCGTAATCTCACGCATGCGCCAACCAATAAAGAACCTCCACAGGGCTATGATCTAGTTGTTCCGGGGGAATTGTCGATCGCACACTTTGACATTTGGCGCGCAAGGTAGGGGGAGCGCCTTGAGATTTCAAGATGGTGAACTCCGCCACAGGATCATCCAATGGCAACGCTGAGCAACCTGCTGGAGGGAATCCTTCCTACGTGCAATAGCCAGTAAGTGTTGTTGTCCGAGCGGGCGTCGTACCACCACCACCACCACCTGCTCTGGCTAACAATGCCGAACAACAGGATGGGGTCTCGGCGTCGGTCACTACATCGATGCATAACAACCCTAAGAACGCGCTAATTGTTGCACGTACACTTCTCCAACGTCAACCACCACCAGGAGCACCTCAGGCTGCGATGGAGCAGTGGTGTGCTGATGTGGAACATCTGGTTGTAGCAGCAGCCGATGGCCTTAGCAATCAAGGTCCTCCCCCCTCAGGGCAGGCACCTTCTCACCGTAGGACCTTGTCTGGAAGACTTTGTCCTCACGCATCACAGCAGAGGAGGCGTGTTGTGTCTCAGTAGGTGATGTCGCTGCCCTCTGGGGCACATCGCACCCACACTGCATCAAGACTTTGGACGCACGATCTTCAGTCAGAGCTCGACTAATGATACAAGCAGCGGGACGACTACGTCCACATCGAGCATGCTCGCGAAAGGTGGGAGGCTCGGGAACACCTTCCTCCCATGGGAGAAGGGAGCGGTTGTTCAACCCTGGTCATACACCTGTGTATGGTCTGCTGGCCTCAGAAGTTTCGGCCTCATTTGCCGAACAAATTCGATGGGACTGTCAATCCCGCTGAGTTTCTTCAGATATACTCCACCGGCATCTCGCGATGAGTGGCAATGAGGCCGTGATGGCCAATTACTTTCTGGTGGCTCTGACTGGGACAATCTGGTCCTGGTTCATGAGTCTACCACCTGACTCTATCAACGGTTGGGCAGAGTTATGCCAACAGTTCACTGCCAACTTTGGGAGCTCCTACATCCGACATGGCATAGAACTGGACCTTCTTTTTTGTACAGCAGAAGTCAGGAGAATCGTTGCGATCCTTCATCCAGCGATTTTATCAGGTACAAAACACCATCCCCTCCATCTACAATGCTTCTGTCATCGTGGCATTCAGAAAGGGTGTTAGAGACAAGAAGATGTTGGAGAAGCTGGTGACGAAAGAATTCACTAGCGTCACGGAACTTTTCAGCTTGGCCAACAAGTGCACCCGAGCTGCAGAGGGCCAGGAAATGCATTCCAAGGCAGCTCCATAGTCTAACAAAATGTCCTCCAAAGCTGAAGCTACTACATCCGGGAGTGGAAAGAAAAAGAAAAATTCCAACGGTAAGAAGAAGCCATTGGCCGGCACACCTACTGCTGCGGCAGCTACAGCTCTGGGAGGTCGAGGGCCATGCCTCGAAAAGCGACCTCGACCTTCGTCAGAAGATGGCGGGAGTCCAAAGATGTGGTGTACGATCCAAAAAACGGACAAACACAGTCTAGATGATTGTCGGGAGGTCTAGAACCTTGTTGAGTGCTACAACAAGTGCCGAGAAGAAGCTCCTTTCCTGCCAGCGGGAAGGAAAACAAAAAGTCGACGAAGCTCCGGCTAATACGGAGCTAGGCTTCCAGAAACCCAAGAAGGTCCTGAAGGTCTTGTACAACACAGTCGACGATGATTCTAACATCTCCGACAATGAGCGTCGGATGAACCTCAACACCATATATGGAGGGTCCTGTGATATCACTTTCTACCGCGTCCTCAGGACTATGTGGCGAGAGATGGCTACCGCAACTCCTACAGCCAAGGCAGGACCGCATCGAAAGTCGATGGACACTCCCATCACTTTTTATGCTATAGACTGCCCCTGGAAGATGATCGGAGCTAGTCATCTGCCATGTATGGTACCTCCAACCACCAACAATGTCCAGCTCTACCATGTCTTGGTAGATGGAGGGGCAACGCTCAACCTCTTGAGCTATGAAGCATTCGTGAAGATCCAGCTCTGACTCTCGGAACTTCGCCCCTCACGTCCATTCTCCGGGGTAGGTCGGGGAGCCATCAGCCCTCTCGGATCCATTACACTCCAAGTGACCTTCAGGACCCGGGAGAAGTATAGGACCGAGAATCTAGTCTTCGACATCGCACAAATTAGCTTGCCCTTCAACGCTATCCTAGTCAGGCCTGCCCTGTATAGTTTCATGGTCGCAGCTCACTACGGCTATTTGGTGTTGAAGATGCCGACACCTTTGCGCGTTCTCTGGATCTACGGAGGTCGCACTGCAGGAGTTACTGCACTGGAAGAACTCCACGCGCTTGCGACAGCGGAGGAGGGAGCATCCGACAAGGAGCTAACTGCTCAACCTCCGAGCATTTGTCACCGAGGCTCTACCTCTGCACCAGGCATGCAACCAAGCGGCGACACTGACGTTCCCATCAAAGTCGTCCAAATTGGTTCTGATGCTGCCAGACTACCCGTATATCGGGAGGTCTGGACAACACACACTCATCACTTTTGTCCTGGCGAATGTTGACGTGGTTGCCTGGCAACCATAACAAATGAATAAAATCCCCAGGGAGGTGATTGAGCATAACCTGATGGTTTATCCCGATGCATGGCCAGTACACCTGAAGCCCTGGAAGCAATTAGTTGAGTAGCATAACTTCATCCGATAAGAAATCAAGAACCTGCTCGAAGCCGGTTTTATCCGGGAGGTTCATCATCCTTGATGGCTGACAAACACAGTTGTTGTTCATAAGGCCAGCGAGAAGTTTCGGATGTGTATCGACTACACCACCTTCAATAAAGCATGTCCAGAAGATCGATTTCCACTACCCAGGACAGACCAGATAGTGGACTCCACCTTCGGGTGTGAGCTATTGTGTTTCCTAGATGCATATTCTAGTTCTCATCAGATCCAAATGTCTAGGGAAGATGAATAACATACTGCCTTCATAACAGTAGATGGATTGTACTGCTATACTGCCAAGCTTCGTTCTCAAAATGCTACTTCAACTTTTGTGCGAGCTATGCACAGAACATTTGGAGAGCTCATGAGGGACTTGGTGGAGGTCTACGTCGATGACATTTTCGTGAAGGTGAAGAACAAGGAGTCACTCCTTGACAACCTGCAAGCCGTCTTCGACAAGCTGCACACCACGCATACATAGCTGAACTCAGACAAATGTGTCTTTGGGGTTAGCTCCAGGAAGCTCCTCGGATTCTTGGTGACCAACCGAGGAATTGAGGCAAACCCGACGAAGATCAAGGCCATTGAAGACATGCGGCCCCTAGCCGACATCAAGGATGTTCAGAAGCTAACTGGAGGTCTAGCTGTGCTTAGTCGATTCATCTCAAGACTGGCAGAGAGGATTCTACCCTTCTCCAAACTCTCGTGGAAGTCTGGGCCATTCTATTGGTCCGAAGAAGCAGAAAAGGCATTCCAAGAGCTCAAGCAGCTCCTCACCAAACTACCAATCTTGGTAGCTCCGAACCCTGGTGAGCCTCTACTGCTTTACATTTCTGCAACTACGGAGGTTGTCAGCATGGTCCCTGTCGCGGAAAGATCAGAGCCATCTTCAGTTCAGGAGCCCAAACACCTCTGGGAGGGTCAGGAGCTACCTGAAGGCGAGTTTGTGTCCCAGCCCCCAGGCACGGATCTTCAAGGCAAAATGCTAAAGGGTCAACATCTCTCATCTGAGGGAGTTCACACGGCTGATCAAGAAGATGCGGACACCTGCGGGAGGGTCTGGGTTGAACAAGATGAAGGTACAGACCCCTCCGAGAGGGTCCCGGTTGATGAAGAAGAAGCTCCCCCCTCCCCCACCCCATGGAGGGTCCGGACCGTCCAGCGTCCAATGTACTTCATTAGTGAAGTACTTCATGACGCCAAGACTCGATACATTGAGGTGCATAAGCTGCTCTACGCAGCTCTTACTGCCTCAAGGAAGCTTCGTCATTATTTTCAAGATCAAAAGATATCGGTGGTAACCTCCTATCGACTGCGTGCCATACTGCACAATCCCAACTCTACTGGGAACATTGCCAAGTGGGCAGCAGAGTTGGCAGAATTCGATCTCGAATTCCTGCCGCGACAAGCTATCAAGTGTCCATCCTTGGCTGATTTTGTGGCGGAGTGGACACCTTCTCTATCAAATCTTCGGGGCCCCAGTGAGCAGAAGCCGAAACCCAAGGTCCCAGTCTTTACCGAACCTCACTGGACTCTCTACTTCGACGGCTCCGTGCAGAAGCAGGGGGCTAGAGATGGAATCCTTGTCCCCCCTCTTATCGGGCAGAAGCTCAAGTACATGGTACACCTTGACTTCAAGGCAACCAACAACGTGGCAGACTATAATGCTCTCATCTATGGGCTCAAGGTGGCGCTTTCATACGGCGTTAAGCAGATGCTGGTGAAGGGTGATTCACAGCTCATTATCAAGCAAGTCAAAGGTGAATGCAGCTGCAACAACCATTAACTCGATGCTTATCTCCTTGAAGTCCATAATCTCTAGAAAGACTTCCACGTCCTAGACCTTTGCCATGTACAACATCTCAATAACGCTGAAGTTGACGGACTCTCGACGAAGGCTTCAACCGGAGCTCTGGCTCCCGAAGGGGTTTTTGTCCGGAGATTGTCAAGGCCAACCGCTCTGCCTGCTGAACTGAGTGGAAGGGGGCCAGACCAGCACCTCGAAGTTGGCAGTCCTGATGGCCCTGTTACCATGGCATACACTAATGGTCGTAGGTGTCGCAGGAAGCTCTGAGCAAACCAGTACGCAAGACTCAGAAGCTCAAGCTAGCTCTGATACATGGATCTTGGAGATCAGGAGCTACTTGAAAGACAATTTCCTTCTTGAAAACATTGCATCCGTTAACCGGATCGTAGAAGGGGATCTCTACCGGCATGGTGCCAACGGCGTCCTAATGCGGTGCATTGCAAGGCAAGAAGGTCGCGAGCCCCTCGCAGAAATCTATAGAGTCGAGTGTGGGAACCAAGCGTCTTCCCAGCACGCTGGTCAATAAAGCCTTTTGGCATGGTTTCTACTGGCCTACAACACTCCAGGACTCAGTCGAGCTAGTAAAAAAGTGTGAAGTGTGCCAGTTCCACACACAAAAAAAATTTCACACACCGGCCCATTCACTACAAATGATACCTCCTACATGGCCATTTGTTGTGTGGGGTATAGACATTTCGATACCATTCCCAAAAGCCGTCGGAGGTTACAGATTCCTGTATGTCACCGTCGACAAGTTCACAAAGTGGTCAGAAGCTACTCCAGTTGTGACAATCAACAAGCAATCTGCTATCAAGTTCTTGAATTCCATAGTCTGCAGATTTGGAGTTCCAAACAGAGTCATCACTTACAACGGAACCCAATTCACAAGTGCAGCATTCCAAGAGTATTGCAAAGACCTCAGCATACAAGTCAGCTACGCATCAGTAGCTCACCCGGCAAATAATGGCCATGCCGAGAGAGCAAATGCAGAAATATTGAAAGGACTCAAGACGCGCACATATGAGCGCCTGGAGAAACACGGAGCCAACTGGATCGAGGAGCTTCCGTCCGCACTGTGGGCGAGTAGGACAACACCTAGCCGATCAACTAGAGAGACCCCCTTCTTCCTGGTGTACGGAGCTAAAGTGGTCCTTCCTCCGGTGATCCATAGGGTTGCTCTGGGTCTGGACCTTTGACGAAGCCACACGGGACCAGCTCCGATGTGAAGACCTTGACCTCGTCGACGAGGGAAGGTGCCAAGTAGCTATTCAGAATGCATGTTATTGCCAGGCACTCCGGCGCTTTCATCAAAGGCATGTGCACAACCGGCAGCTCGAGAAAGGCGATCTAGTGCTATGGAGAAGACTAACTCATGAAGGGATGAACAAACTTTCTCCAAGCTGGGAAGGTCCCTTCCGAGTGATCCAAGTTTCCCGTCCCGGATGCGTTCGATTGGCTATAGAGGATGGGACACCGCTTCCCAATCCTTGGAATATCGAGCACCTCCGTAAGTTTTATGCTTAGTTTCACGTAGGTGAGTCTGTAATTACACACAATGTAAGTTATAGAGTCTATACACTGAGTCAGGTAGGTCCTCCGGGAGAACATCCGGACCCCTCCGGGAGGGTCCAGGCAGTTCAAGCAACATTTAAATTGGTCCCTGTACTGAAAGTGTGGCTTACCTACCCTGGGATAGAACAAGATGTATAGCACACTTAGCCTAGTTTTGTACCCTAAGTGTGTCCTTGTCTCCCCTGTAATCCAGACCTATAATGAAAGACATTGTTGTGTAAAAGCAGACTCCATGTGCATTAATCTTGTACAGGCTCGTTTTCTTTTATTATACTTTTCCTTATTGTCTATAACGAAGTTGTGCAATTCTTTTTGAGCTTTAGTCCAAAGTTTTTCATATATTCTACAAGTTACATTGTCAATTTTTTTGGATCTTAGCATTGCTAGACGGTCTACTCGCGTGAACGCCAAAGCTATTGTCAGGTCCGGAGTGCGCTATCGACTTAGCCATGTCAAGCACCCTGAGTACACCACTCTACCTACATTCCGGCAGGCCTTAGTAGGGCGGGTCCAGAAGGCATTCGGATCTGGGGAGATTGTAGCAATGTACTTGTTATTATATTGAGTTCCTTTGGATCTAAAATTCAAGTAAGAACAGTAAGCCGCAAAAGAGTTATAGACGAGAGGATGAATTTTATGGTTTTTCTTGTCTTTGATGCGCAGGAAAAATGAAAACTCATGACAATGGTGGACGATGCCGGAGCTACTAAGTTCCAACATCCCCCAAGGGGGCCCACCGACGTTTCTAGCATTGAAAGTAGGCATCCTCGGAGCTAACAAGCTCCGACAACTCCCATGGGGGCCCGCCGTCGACGCGAAGCATAATGACGATTCAAGCAAAGATGGTGAAGAAATCACCTCGAGGGGATTCGCCGTTGATGTATTCTATGTTGATGGTGGATATCGTCGAAGCCGGGAAGCACCGACGATCCCAGGGGGCCCGCACTCAGACCTACCAAGCTCCGACAACCCTAGGGGGCCTGCCGTCGATGTTTCATGCATTGACAGTGGGTGCTGTCAGACCTACCAAGCTCCGACAACCCCAGGGGGCTTGGTGTTGATATTTCATGCATTGACAGTGGGTGCCGTCAGACCTACCAAGCTCCAGCAATCCCAGGGGCACGCTGTTGATGTTTCATGCATTGAATGTGGGTGCCATTGGACCTATCAAGCTCCGACACCCCCAGGGGGCCCACTGTCGATGTTTCACGCGTTAACAGTGGGCGTCGTTGACGTTTCACGCACTAAAAGTGGAAGCCGTCAGACTTATCAAGCTCTGACACCTCCCAGGGGACCCGTCGTCGACGTCACAAATGGTCCCTAGAGTTGCGGAAGTAAACTTCGGACCTAAAGACTAAGAGTGATGGCTACAAGTTCGAAGCTTTCAAGCCATCAGCACATTCTCAATACCTTTTGGTACATGTTCGCAATCAAATTGTGTACATCTACCAGGGGGCCAATAAGATAAAGGACAATGCATTGAAGACAAACATAAAATGGAATTCATTCACTCAAAGAGTGGATTTCATTCATCGGAAGTGCTGGATTACAAAAGGAGGATTAAAGTAAAAGGAAAAAGAGAAAGGTCCTAGCTACTGGGGGCTCTAAGTCCTCTAGAAAAAATGAGGCAACCTTCTCGGCAGCTTCTTGGACGCTGGCTCTGGTGGCATCTTCCTCAAGACCGGATCTTGAGAGAGTTGGGGGTCTTGGCTCTTGTAACACACCAGAACATATTTGGCGACGTTCTTGGACAGAGATTTCTCCTCCGTCTCCAATTGTTCAGCGATGACATCACAAATTGCGTCGACTTTGCTGCCAGTAGAGCTAAGTGCCACAAGTGTCTGGTCCAACTCCAGTGCTGGGTTCTCCAGACGTACCGAACTGAAGCCAAGCGACACCAAAGCTCTGCCGGCATGCCCTAGAAAATCCCACTCCCACTGGGACTCAGTTGCCCTCGAGCTCCGCAGCTCCTCCAGTGACCTTCTGGCTGCCGCAAGTTCTGAACTCTCCCGGGCGATGCGCTCGACCTCTTTGGCATGTTGTTGAATGCTTTCAGCCACTTGCCTTCCACGGTCAGTGAGCTCCGTCTCCCAGAGGTGGATGCGGTTCCGCCGTTTGGCCAGGTCCTTCTCCCTACCTCTTACCTTCCCCTCTCTGCTGGCAACATCAACTTTTTTTTTGGAGAGCTCTTGCCCTAGCTTCCAGTGCTTCTCCTCCTCCTGCTTGCACCGCTGATCAAATTTCTTGGTGCGGTCTGCCATGTTTTGCTCTCCTAGAGTCAGTTTCCGGGCAAGCTCCCCCTCTCTCTTCAAAATATCCTCCTGCATCTCTAGGATCTTCTCTTCGCTCTCATCGAGGTCCGCTCGGTGCTTCAGGAGAATATCGTTCAAAGTGTTGAGGCTGTCTTGACGTTCGTCAGCACCATCATTGCTCTTTATGGCATGCTCGAGAATTTCCTAAGACTTAGCGTCGATGGCCCTGATGGAGGCCTCCCTCTCTTCTAGCAGCTGACCCCAATATTTCATTCGGACCTTTTCCTTCTCGACCCACTCCTGTTGGTCGACAAGCCTTAACTACGCCAGCTTGGTTTCAAAATGAAGTCTGTTGCGCCAACGCCTTAAGGTGTAGCACTCTTCTCGAGGACCATGCTATCGTGGTCGAAGGCGAGGTGGACTTGACGGAGACTGGAGCAGGCGTTGCCGATAGACAACGCCAAAAGAATAGGCTCCGAGCCTGCCGGGGTCATCTCCGACGGCTCCAAGGGGTCTTCAAGCACAAAAATTGGGTCCCACGCTACAAGTGTGGTCTCCTATGGTCCTAAGGCACTAGGACCGCCCCTCGAAAGCTTTTCTGCTTCTATCGGCACCGACGAGGGTCCCATCGAGGGAACTTCAACCTCCTGGTCTGATGAATGTGCATCTAGGCATCCCTTATGGGTTTTGGTTGATTTATGACAAACAAATGAGATCCTAACCAATTTGTTGAGATGAGCGCATGTTTCAATAAAATTATGAAGAAAGCACAAAAACAAAGGAGAGCGAAGAATCAAGTTGAAAAGAGCTCAAGAAGATGAATAGAATACTTTTTGTGTATAGAGTGTGTTGGAGAAACACACCCCAAGAGCTCAAGCAAAATAAATCACTCTCACTGCACAAGTTTACATAGGTCCGGACTAGTCCGATGTTCACCGACTAGTCCAATAATCTCTCTGTCCAGGATCAGACAAGTCCTCCCAGTGCGGGCTTGTCCGCACCGGACTAGCTCGATAAAGTCCAAACTAGTCCGATAATACTTCTGATCAATATCGGACAAGTCTAATATTCCACAGACTAGTCCGAAATCTCCACTGACCTACTTCGGACTTGTCCATAGCCCCTCAAAATTTCACGACATCAGACTAGTCCGATATTGTCCAGACTAGTCTGATATCCTCTCTGACTAAAATTGGACAAGTTCTCCAAGTGCGGACTTGTCCTCAATTCACTAAGGGATTCACCACAACCAGACTAGTCTGATATGTGTCGGACCAGTCCGAACATCTCCAGAGACAAAAACAGACTAGTCCGACATTTGCCGAACAAGTTCGACAATTCAGGGCACTCAGGGTTTCCCACACATAGCACAATGGACTAGTCCGGAGTCCACCACGGACTAGTCCGTACTTTGTAAACCCTAACGGTAACATTTGGAAACCCTAGTATAAATAGAGGTGCACGGCCCCTAATCAAACTCTCTCGACCCCCTGGGCCATCACACCTTCCAAGAGCTTAGAAAACACGTCTCTCCACACAATCCAATGCAAGAAAGATCAAATCCTTGAGGATTAACCATAGATCAAAGGAGAGACACGTTCTTCACGTATTGAGCTCTTGGGTTTGATTTTCTCACACACTCTCGATGTTTCATTGCATACTTTTCGAGTGTGTTTGGTGGTGTTTCGATTTGTAAATCTTGGGGAGCCCTTAACTTGTGAGAAGGCCCCTTGAACACGGTTATTTACCCCTTTGTGATTAGTGGAAGAGAATCGGCCTCCGTGGCGATTCGACGAGGGTAGGGTTGGTGAAAACCCGATCCTCCGTGGGGTCCTCAACGTGGATGTCGATTTCCTCTGCGGAATCGAACCATGAGATTAAAATCATTGTGTCTTTGTTTTTGTTCTTACTATTCATTGTAACCTAGCGTTTGCTCAATCTTGTTCAACTTACATTAAAACTTTGAAACTAAAGTTAATTTGTGCCACATCTCGTTTCATTGAAGCGATACACTTTATTTGTAACTCAATTTCTGCTGCATAGAGTACTTTGATCGAAATCATTGATCAAACATGATCAATCTAGTCTGCATACACCAGACTAGTCTGCACTATACCGGACTAGTCCGATTTCTCTGTGTTTAATCAGGTTGCTAAGTGTTCTAGGTTCTGACAAAAAATTCAAGTAGCCTATTCACCCCCCTCTAGGCTACATTCAATTGGTATGAGAGCAAGGATCTTCAAAAGGAGACTAATCGCTCGAAGAGAAGATGGCAGACATTAAGCATGTCCACAAGAACTTCAACAAAGAGAAAGATGAAGATGAAAAGACTCAGAAATTGGAGAAGCTCCTTGATGCCATACAAGACTTCGAGGATGATGATGAGGAGATTCTTGAACTCAAGGTGCTCCTAAGTAAGAAGGAACTCTCCAAAGGGAAGATAAAGATCGATGATGATAAGAAGAAGTAGGGGAGTAGTCACACCGACTACTCCCAATATCCTTTCAACTATGATCGTTTAAATTCAAACAATAATCTTTATTTATCAATTACTCTAGGAAAAGCCACATACTTTGATGGCAGTGATTATTCAATGTGGAGGCAGAGTATGAAGATGCATTTAATATCACTTAACCCCAGCTTGTGGCATATAGTGTCTACAAGGATAGATATCCCGGATGACGATGAAGAGCTCACACCAAGTCCAGAGCAAGCTTTTCATCGGAACACTCAAGCTGCAGCGGTCATAACTTCATCATTGAGCCGAGACTCTAGTTCACCAAGGTGGATGGACTCCAGATTGCTAAGGAAACATGGGACACATTACAAACTGCACATGAAGGCGATCATCATGTGCAAGAGGCCAAGATTGAAATGATCGAAGGCGAATTGGGAAGATCCGCCATAGAAGAAGATGAGTCACCACAAGACATGTGCAATAGGTTGAAGACTCTCATTAATAAAGTTCGACCCTATGGAAGCAAAAAGTGGAATGATCACGAGGTGGTGAAGCTAATTCTCAGAGCCTTCATGCCTCGCAATGTGACTATATGTTCGATGATTAGAGAAAGCCCCGGGTATAAGAAATGACCCCAGATGAATTGTTTGGAAAGATTATCAATTTTGAGATGATGGAAAAGCAAGAAAAACATGTCAAAGATGCTGACCTCACCTCAGCAAAGAAGAAAGATGTCGCGTTGAAGTCCACTTGCAAGCCCATGTCAAAAGAAGCTCGAGAAGCTCAACAAGAAGAGGACAGCGACGACGCAAGCAGTGATATAGATAAAGAGGATATGATCCTCTTTATGAAGAAATTTAAAAAGATCATTAAAAGAAGACAAAGTGGTAAATCAAATGAAGGAAGACACAAAGACAAATCAAGACCTACGTTAAGGCGCGCTTGCTATAATTGTGGTGAATACGACCACTTTAAAGTTGATTGTCCTTATGAAAAAAAACAAGAAGAAGACCAAGGATACAAAACCTCAATCCAAGAAGATGTTCAAGAAGACATGGCAAATTGGACAGGTGCACCTAGGAAAGGAGTGGGACTCCAATGATGAGTCCTCATCCGAAGAGGAAGAGGAGATGGCTACCATAGCCATCAAGAAGACAACCAAGAAATCCACCCTCTTCCCAACCATTAGCGCAAGAAAGGACAACAATACATGTCTAATGGCGAAGGAAGGTAAGAAAGGTAACAACTAAATCTTCGTTCTCGCATTCTTACTCTAGCAATAGTGATGCTCATAATGATAATGAAGATATGCTTGCTGGCTTAGATAAGAAAACTGCTACAAAAATGAAATTCTAGATGGATAAACTTATTGATAAGGAGGAGCTTGATGATCGCCAAGAAGATATGATCATCCTTCAAAAGGAGGAGAATCATAAGATCAATAAGTGCCTTGAACTTGAAAAGGAGCGAAGCAAGTCACTAGAGCTTGAGTTAGCTTTAAGCAAGGAAGCTTGCTTGAAGTTAAGCGACTCAAATGTAATCATCAAGGATGAACTTGCTAACTTAATGAAAGTTTACAAGATCCTTTAGGTACAAGTTGAGTCACTCAAGCAAAGTGACCCTTCATCCTCTTCAGGCTCACCTTGTCAACCTTAAAAATTGAAACTACTATTTCTTGTTCATGTGCCAAAATTGACACTAACTTGAAGGATACATCGAACTTGACAAAGGACAAGCATCCTTTCCGTAGTGGCATATTTGACAAGGAGAAGGTCAAGTATGCACGCAGTACATACTTGGCCACAAGACTTCCTAATGTCAAATATGGCATTGGGTATTCTTATAGTGAAAATAAAAATGCTAGAAGCCACAAGAATAACAAGGAACACATTGCTTTTGTCAAGGGAAACTCCTCCCAAGCTAGAAAGCCTAATAATGTTGATAAGTCCAAACATGTTAACACATATGAACACCAACTATTGTTTAGAAATTTTGATGCATCATATGTTCTCATGAAAAGTAATTTTGGTAGAGTTTATGCTAAATATGTTGGGCCACGCCATGGGAACACCAAGTCTCATTTGTGGGTGCCCAAATCACTTGTAACTAGACTCAAAGGACCCAAGCAAGCTTGGGTACCTAAAACCAAGGCGTAATTTGTTTTTGCAGGCCTACTCCTCCGGTGGAGCAAAATGGGGGCTAGATAGTGGATGCACCAATCACATGACCAGAGAAAGAAGGATGTTCATTGAGTATGAAGTAAATGAAGATCCAAGCGAAGGCATCTATTTTGGAGACAACAGTCAAGGAAGGGTGCTCGGTACCGGTAAAAGTGCAATATCATCTCAACACGCTCTTTCTCATGTTTTACATGTCCATTCCTTATATTATAACCTATTGTCCATATCTCAATTATGTGACAAGGGTTATAATTGCTTGTTCACTAATGAGTGTGTGGCTATCTCCAGAAGGGGTGATGACTCGGTTGCATTCAAGGGTGTGTTAAAGGGAAAACTTTATCTTGTTGACTTCAACAAAGATAAAGCCGAAGTTGACACATGCTTGATTGCAAAGACCAACATGGGTTGGTTGTGGCATAGACGGCTAGCACATGTTGGTATGAGGAATCTTCAAAAACTTCTTAAGGGCAATCACATCCGAGGTTTAAATGATGTTGTTTTTGAGAAAGATGGGCCTTGTAGCGCGTGCCAATCCACAAAGCAAGTAGGAGCACCCCATCGAGTGAAGAACATCATGACAATGACAAGACCGCTCGAACTACTCCACATGGATCTATTTGGTCTAATTGCTTACATAAGCATCAGCGGTAACGAATACGGTTTAGTAATTGTTGATGATTTTTTGCGCTTCACGTGGGTTTTCTTTTTGCACGATAAGACAGAAAATCAATGAACCCTCAAGAAGTTTCTCAGGCGTGCCCAAAATGAATTTCCATTGAAGATCAAGAACATACGAAGTGATAATGGCACGAAGTCAAGAACACCCAAGTTGAGGAGTACCTAGACGAAGAAGGCATAAAACATGAATTTTTAGCACCGTACTCCCCTCAACAAAACAGAGTAGCCGAAAGGAAGAATCGAACCCTCATAGAGATGGCGAGGATGATGCTTGATGAGTACAAAACTTCGGATCGGTTTTTGGGTAAAGCGGTTAACACCGCTTGTCACACCATAAACTGACTCTATCTTCATCGTCTACTCAAGAAAACATCATATGAACCGCTCACCGGTGACAAGCCAAATATTCCCTATTTTCGAGTTTTCGGTTCTAAATGTTATATCTTGAACAAGAAGCCTAGGACTTCAAAGTTCACTTCGAAGTCCGATGAAGGTTTCTTGCTTGGCTACGAGTCGAACTCTTACACCTATCGTGTCTTCAACATGGTCTCTAGACTTGTTGAAGTCGCACGTGACGTAGTGTTCGATGAAACTAACGGCTCTCAAGAAGAGCAAGTTGATAAATGTGTGCTAGATGGAGAAGAAGCTCCATGTCAAGCATTGAGAAGAATGGCGTTGGGCGATGTTCGACCACAGGTGCCACCTCCTAATGCAAATGAAGAAGATGAACCACAAGTGGAGGTAATTGATCAAGGGGGAGCTTCTACACAAGATAAAACTCATGAAGATCAAGGTGACCAACAAATCAATGGGGACAACCATCTAAGGGGAGAAGAAGATGACCATGAAGATTCAAGACCACAAGTGCCACATCCAAGAGTACACTAATGCATCCAATGTGATCACCCCATCGACAACATAATCGGTGACATCCAAAAGGGAGTAACAACTAGATCTCGAATTGCTAATTTTTGTGAACATTACTCGTTTGTATCCACTTTGGAACCTCATAGGGTTGAAGATGCATTGAAAGATCTGGATTGGGTGGTGGTAATGCAAGAAGAATTGAACAACTTCAAATGCAACGAGGTGTGGGAACTTGTTGAAAAGCCCTAGTTCAACGTCGTTGGCACTAAATGGGTCTTCCGCAACAAGAAAGACGAACACGGTGTGGTGACAAGAAACAAGGCATGACTTGTGGGCAAAGGGTATTCACAAGTCGAAGGTTTGGATTTCGGCGAAACTTTTGCTGCTGAAGCTAGGCATGAGTCGATTAGAATATTACTTGCATATGATACTCACCATGATTTAAAGCTCTATCAAATGGATGTGAAAAGTGCCTTCCTCAATGAACCAATCAAGGAGAAGGTGTATGTGGAGCAACCCCCCCCCCCAGATTCGAAGATCAAGAGTTCCCCGACCATGTGTTATAACTACGTAAGGCTCTCTACAGCCTCAAACAAGCTCCTATAGCTTGGTATGAGTGTCTTAGAGATTTTTAAATTGAAAATGGATTTAAGATTGGCAAAGCTGATTACACATTGTTCACCAAGCACATTGACAATGATTTATTTATCTGTAAACTTTATGTTGATGATATTATATTTGGTTCAACTAACAAATTCTTTTGTGAATAATTTAGTAAGATTATGACAGATAGATTCGAGATGTCCATAATGGGAGAGCTGAGAAATTTCTTGGGATTTCAAGTGAGGCAACAAAAGGAAGGGGTGTTCATAAGCCAAAGCAAGTATACTCAAGACATACTCAAGAAGTTCGGAATGGACAAGGTGGAGCCTATAAAGACTCTCATGGCAACAAATGGACACTTGGATCTCAATGAAGATGGACCAAACATGGATCAAAAGGTATACTGCTCCATGATTAGATCCCTACTTTACTTATGTGCATCTAGGCCTGATATTATGTTAAGTGTATGTTTGTGTGCAAGATTTCAAGCCAATCCAAAGGAGTGTCATTTGACAGCCGTAAAAAGAATCTTACGATATTTAGTTCATACATCCAACCTAGGCCTTTGGTATTCTAAAGGTTCCGAGTTTAATCTCATTGGATTCTCCGATGCAGATTATGCTGGATGCAAAGTAGATAGAAAAAGTACCTCCGGTACATGCCAATTCCTAGGTAGATCCCTAGTTTCTTGGTCCTCAAAGAAACAAAACTCCATTGCCTTATCCACAGCCGAATAGGAGTATGTTGCAGCTGGGAGTTGTTGTGCACAACTCCTTTGGATGCATCAAACTCTAAGGGATTACAGGTACAATATGAGTCGCATTCCACTCCTTTTTGATAATGAGAGTGCTATTAACATTGCCCATAACCCTGTTGAGCACTCTAGGACCAAACACATAGACACCTGGCATCACTTTTTGAGAGACCAATCAATGAAAGGAGACATATCCATTTCCCATGTCAACATCTAAAAACAACTAGCCGATATCTTTATCAAGCCACTTGATGAAAAACACTTTTGTGAGCTCCGAAATGAACTAAATATCCTCGATGCTCGGAACGTGGCTTGAAAACTTACATACCTGTATGGCTTATTCAAAATCCATTAATTGTGTTAATGAAAATCATCTCTCTCTATTTTCTCCAAAAAACTATTTCAATTACTTGATCTTGGTGAATTATGTTCATAGTCTGATTTTTGTATGTATACTGATAATATTTATCAGGATTATTTGTGTGTTTTCCCCCCTATTTTCTTTGTAAGCACCTTCGAATATATACTAACGGGCTAAATGATTCTGTTCTGGTGACCGAGGATTAGTCTGTGGTTGTCCGGACTAGTCCCCACACTGCAGACCAGTACGGAGAGGTCTGGTAGTCCGTACTAGTCTTGTTGACCACGGACTAGTCCGATCTTTTGACTCCATAACCCTAGGGTCGCAAAACCCTAATCTCATTAATCCTCACAACGTTCCTCACCTTCTCTCTCCTCACTCGAGCGCCCCCAAGGTCATTTGGCGATTTCTCCACCAAATATCTTCAACTCTCCGTGGAAAACAATCTTCATTGCAAGTGGGTCGAGGACCACGGATTTGTCCGCACCAACAACGCCTCCAGCCTCAAGAATCAAATGACTTTGGTAAATTTTCTTCAAAACCCTAGAAACTTTGATTCCTTGTGCTATGGACCAAATAGTTCAGTTCCACTTGTTAATACATGACTCCTTGTTGTATTACATCTAACTAGAGCCATTTTTGCATTGAGAAACACCATTGAATTGCTAGTTAGGGTTTGAACAGTTGAACTTTGGACTAGTCCGGTCTCAGTACGGACAAGTCCGGTTCTTCGGACTTGTCCGCACTTGAGCACCGTACAAGTCCGATATTTAACTAAAACTCAACCCTAAATTCAAACTACTCAATGCATTTCCTTGCAATCAATCCTCATTCATGCATTGTATAATCCTCTTGTTAGGACAATGTCGAGCTCCAATGATGAGATCCTGACTTTGAGGCCGAGTTGGACCAAGAGTCATTGCTTCGGTGCTCGAAGGGCCAAAGCAAAAAGCTGCAACACTGTTTCGCTGACCCGTCGCCCACTCCACCTCAAGTGCGACGAAAGGTTGTGGCCTAGAAGCCCGCATCCAAAGGAAAGGATGCAGCTGGCCCTAGCTTGGCAGCTTCTCGCCAAGCTAAGGGCAAAGGGAAAAGGATCGCCACCGGTTCGATTGGCCCTCTCTAGATGAGTGCTCCGAGAAAAGGGAACAGAGACCACTCTGAAGAAAGAATCAATGGCAAAAGAAGTGATCTGGCTTCTAATATTAGGAGAATTGACTGTTACATCAATTTCAGGAAGGCAGCTGATGCAAGATTCTGGAGCAACTTCCATGCGGACTATGACAGTTTCGTGTATCTCACTATGAAGACTCCGGTGGTCCGCAACCAGTGGATTGACTGGAGCCACATTGAGAGGAAGAGCTGCCCAACCTTTGATGATGATATTGCAGTTGTGGCGAGGCATGGTCTGAAGGATTTGTTTGCCTTCAAATACAACTGGAATGATGAAGTTATTGCTCGATTCTATGTTACCTGCTATTTTGCTAGTGATGAAGAGGAGAGGGTGACTTGGATGACTCACGGATCCAAATACACCGTGACGTATGTTGAGTTTGCAAGATTGCTTCACCTAGAAGACACTGGCAACAATGATCTCATCATCCATAACATTGGCATCCTGGAGAAGGACAAGATGAACTTCCTATATGACACTCGACTAAAGTACAACCCTCCATCAACTGAGAACATGAAGCCCTTCTTCGTGGTTCTCAACAGGGTGCTCAGGAAGACAATTGCTCCAAAGGATGGAGAGGCAGAGAGTGTTTAAGGCTACCTGAGGACACTAATTAAGGTGATGAGCAAGAACAGAAAGTTTGATGTTTTTTACTACATTTGAATGATATGGTGAACATCTCCTGCACACCGAACCGTTCCTGTGGCTATGCGCCCTACATCATGTTTATGATTCAGAAAGTCACACGAATTAAGTTCGTGAAGGATGTAGAGCACACTCCCCTAAGGCCCCAGAAGCCTTCCCAAGCCACTCTCCTAGCTGCTCCATCCCCTGTATCTAGTGAGGAGGCTCCCAGGAGGGCCCAAGCTGAAGCAAGACCCCCACCAAGTTGAAAAGCTACTACTTCTAGAAGGGGTCTCCAAGTGGCATCTTGAAGTACTTGGCCGCCATCTTTGGCTCCTGCAAGAAGGCTGAGGTGAAAGTCTACAAGTTGAACAAGGCAAGGAAAGAGAATATGAGATACATAAAGCAAAATGTCAATGCCATATGACAAAAGCTGGAGATTGAGCCTATTGGGTCTCTTGTCATCTCCGAGGACTCTCCTTCTGACTTCTCGGATCTTCCACCCATCTACCCTTCTGAACTTTCCCATTTTGGTGTTGGGGGCCCTGCAAGTGGTTGTCATCCTCCTCCTACTCAAGATGACGACAATGAATACGACGAGAGGACCGACAGTGAGGAGTGAGTTGACGACGATTGCTAGATCCCTCCTCTCCTTCTTTTTGGTGCCTTGATGCCAAATGGGGAGAGATTGAGGAGGAGTCACTAGGTCTAGCAGTAGTTTGAGAGATGAGAGCTCTTTTGGATCTTTTGCTCTTTGTTGTGATTTTGGTATTGTAAGACTGTTGTTGGGGTTGTAAAACTTTCATCATGCTTTTATTATGTTTCTAGTCATGGTTATGAAGTGTGTGATTGTGCTTTGATATAATCTATGTCTTTGCTCTAAAATTGACATATATGCTTGATGTTGATATGATTATGTCATTTATCTCATACTCATCACGAATATTGCTTACACACACTTAGTTTTGCAACCCACCATAAAGGTGCACAAATGTCTTATGTTTTCATTGTTTAATTTAGTCCAAGCTCATATGTGCACAATTTATGAAAATCTAGATTTTCAATCTTATTTGTGAAATCTCAATTGGTTGTCATCAATCACCAAAAAGGGGGAGATTGAAAGTGCATCTAGGCATCCCTTGTGGGTCTTGGTTGATTTATGACAAACAAATGAGATCCTAACCAAATTGTTGAGATGAGCACAGGTTTCAATAAAATTATGAAGAAAGCGCAAAAAGAAAGGAGAGTGATCAAGTTGAAAAGAGCTCAAGAAGATGAATAGAATACTTTTTGTGTATGGAGTGTGTTGGAGAAACACACCCGAAGAGCTCAAGCAAAAGAAACCACTCTCACTGCACATGTTTACATAGGTCCAGACTAGTCCGATGTTCACCGCACTAGTCCGATAATCTCTCTGTCCAGGATAGGACAAGTCCTCCCAATGCGGACTTGTCCACACTGGACTAGTCCGATAAAATTCAGACTAGTCTGATAATCCTTCTAATCAATATCGGACAAGTCCGATATTCCATAGACTAGTCAGAAATCCCCAATGACCGACTTCGGACAGGTCCTTAGCCACTCAAAATTTCACGACACTGGACTAGTCCGATATTGTCCGGACTAGTTCGATATCCTCTCTGACTAAAATCAGACAAGTCCTCCAAGTGCAGACTTGTCCTCATTCACTAAGGGATTCACCACAACCAAACTAGTCCAATATGTGACGGACTAGTCCGAACGTCTCCAGAGACAAAAACGGACTAGTCCAACATTTGTTGGACAAGTCCGATAATTCAGGACACTTAGGTTTTCCCACACGCAGCACACCGGACTAGTCCGGATTCCACCACGGACTAGTCCGGACATTATAAACCCTAACGGTAACCTTTGGAAACCATAGTATAAATAGAGGTGCATGACACCTAATGAAACTCTCTCGACCCCCTCACCATCACACCTTCCAAGAGCCCAGAAAACACGTCTCTCCACACAATCCAATGCAAGAAAGATCAAATCCTTGAGGATTAACCATAGATCAAAGGAGAGACACGTTCTTCACGTCTTGAGCTGTTGGGTTTGATTCTCTCACACACTCTCGCTGTTTCATTGCATACGTTTCGAGTGTGTTTGGTGGTGTTTCGATTTGTAAATCTTGGGGAGCCCTCAACTTGTGAGAAGGCCCGTTGAACACGATTATTTACCCCTTTGTGATTAGTGGAAGAGAATCGGCCTCCGTGGCGATTCGATGACGGTGGGGTTGGTTAAGACCCGGTCCTCCGTGGGCTCCTCAACGTGGATGTAGATTTCCTCTATGCAATCGAACCACGGGATTAAAATAATTGTGTCCTTGTTTTTGTTCTCACTATTCATTGTAATCTAGGGTTTGCTCAATCTTGTTCAACTTACGTTAAAACTTTGAAACTAAAGTTAATTTGTGCCACATCTTGTTTCATCAAAGAATTACACTCTATTTGTAAGTCAATTTCCGCTGCATAGAGTACTTTGATCGAAATCATTGATCAAACATGATCAATCTAGTCCGCATACACCGAACTAGTCCGCACTATATCGGACCAGTCCGATTTCTTTGTGTTTGATCTGGTTGCTAAGTGTTTCAGGTTCTGATGAAAAATTCAAATAGCATATTCACCCCCCTCTAGGCTACATTCAGCTGACGTCGAAGGTCTTCCCGCTGGATCTTCCACTGACGGATCCGTAATTGGAGGCCCCGCCACTGACTCCTCTGGGTGCTCCAGCTCGGACATGGTCTCCACCCGAGTAATCACCTCTGGGGCGGACGTTGGAGCTTCGCCTGGAGCCACAACTACTGCCGGCTCAAGTGTCTGCACTTCCAGTGCATCCGAATCAAGTGTTAGAGCTTCAATAACCTCCAGCACAGAGGCCGGAGCTTCGGGCACCTCCGGCTCGACCTCTGGATCTTCAACAACTTCTAGCAAAGGCGCCGGAGCTTTGGTTACCTCCAGCTCAAACGCCGGAACTTCTCCCATATTTGCCTCCTGCACCGGAGCTTCAGCCGGCGGTGCTATGGTCGCTGGCACATCTTCATCAACTTCTCCTCCGTGCTCCGACATTACCACGGGAGTTTCTAGCGTCTCCTCTGGATCCAAGTTTACAACAGCTGGCACCGGAGCTGCCGTGTCTTCTGCCACCACTTGTGGAGGCACAGAGGTTGAAGCTGGAGCTTCCGCATGCTCAGCCACTGTCACTGCAGTAGGTGCCAAAGCCTCAGACTTCTTTCTCGACACCCTGGAAACAAAAGATTGGGAAAATTAAAGACTTGATAAAGACAGGATTGGCACCTCAGGGTGAGATGATAATGCTTACCTGGGAATGCTACAACCCCAGTTGCCACGGAGTTTCTTCTTTGGAGGCCCAGAGTCAGAGCCCACCAGATTCGGTGAGGCCAAGACCTCAGACCTCGGCTGGGAGCTAACCGCTTCAGCTGGAGTCTTCTCAGCTGGGACCTCCCTCGGCTGGGAACGACCGCCGGACTTGGAGCGCGTAGCTGGAACCGCACCCGGAATCGATTCGCAGGAGCTAGTGCCCCTTGAGGATGCCGGCATCGATGGAGGCGTGGCCAACGAAGATCTGCTTCGCTGGGGAGAAGGGGTTGTTGAAGACGGAACTGACCTAACGGAACTTCCATCAGCATGCCTCAACTTCCTCTTCTGGCTGGAGGATTCAGTAGGCTCCTTCCCTTTGCCCTTTCCCTTGCTAGCGTCATCCACCTTCTGGCTGGAAGAAGTGGGGGCAACCCTCTCTGAAGCTCTGGGGATTGCAACCCCGGAGGTACTACGTCTCTCCACCACGCCTAGGTCGTCCAGCATTGGCATCCTCCTCTGGAGCTCTCTACTGACCTCTGGAACCATCTTCAGAGGCAACAACTCAGCCGACGGAGCCAAGGCGTCACGGGAGATACCTCCATTCTGAAATTTCTTGAGATGGATATTCAAAGCTTCATCATCCAAGTTGGTTTTCAAACCAACTTCAATTCGGTTATGATCCATGTCACTATTGAAAGCCCATGCAGGCCACTCCATGTTCTTCAATGGAGCCCACCTGTTCACCAAGAAATTACCGAAGACCATTTGGGGGTCATTACTCCCCCTACGCATTCTTGGATCCTTTCCAGGATGGGCTTGTATGCTTTTGACAGCTCCAGAACTATGTTCCAGGCGTCAGTGTCGACATTGGGAAGGCCCTTGGGTAGCTCCAGCCTCTCGTGCTCCTCCACTGTGATGATCACCCAATACTTCTTCCAATCGTCCCACTCGCCGGAGCGGAAGGTCTTCATGTACTTGAAGGGGCAATTCTTCCACTTCACGAAGTAGTAGAATCCTATCAACTCCGACTCCTTCCCGGTGGTGTGGACCATGAAGAAGGTCCAGAACAACTCAATGCAAGGAGGCACGCCCACCCAAATCTCACAGAAGTGGACGAAGGTTGTCATCAGCAAGAGGGAGTGGGGGGCTAAGATGATAAAGCTGGAGGCCGTAGAAATCCAGCAGCATCAAGAGAAAGCTTGAAAAAGGTGGGATTAGACCCACCATTGCATACGCTGAGAAGTACACCATCTCTCCGGTGCGATCCTTCTTGAAAGGGGGCTTGCCGAAGCGGATGTCCTTGTTGCAGGAGTCGCTGGACCACCCCATGTAGGTCAGGACACTCGACATCTCTTTGTTGGTCTTGATCTTACTGCGGGGAAGACCCAACTCCATCGCGACAAAGCAGAGTGAAAGTTGGAAAGGCTATGTGAAAGTGCATCTATGAATCCCTTGTGGGTTTTGGTTGACTTATGACAAGCAAATGAGATCCTAACCACATTGTTGAGATGAGCACATGTTCTAATGAAAGAATGAACAAAGCACCAAAAGGAAAGGAGAATGAGGAGCAATGCGGAAATGAGCTCAAGAACCAAGAGTAGTAGATCATTGTGTATGGAGTGCGTTAAGGAAACATGCCCCAAGAGCTCAAGCACAAATAATATCACACATTGCACAAAGTTATAAAGGACCAAACTAGTCCAACTGACCTCGGACTAGTCCGATATCTTTCTGTACCAGATCGGACAAGTCCTCACAATGCGGACTTGTCCACACAGTCCAGTTTTCACTGACCGGACTAGTCCGATATCACCACGGACTAGTCCGATATCTCTGTGACTATTCCCCCAAACACTTCACGAGTTGCACGAAATCGGACAAGTCCGATAACACCACAGACTAGACCGATATCTTTCTGATGTCAATCAGACAAGTCTGATGTTAGCACGGACTAGTCCGAAATCCCTCTGACCTAAATCGGACAAGTCCTTCAAATGCCGACTTGTTCCCTAAATTCACTAAGGTATTTACCTATCCGGACAAGTTTGATATTCATCGGACTAGTCCGAAGATTTCCAGAACCAAATCGGACTAGTCCGCTTTCACTTCGGAGAAGTTTCATATTTCAGGACACTTAGGGTTTCCTACACGCAGCGCACAGACTAGTTCGGTGTCCACCATGGACTAGTATGATCTTTCTAAACCCTAACGATAACTTTTGGGAACCCCGTATAAATAGGTGTGCATGGCCCAACTTCCATAGCTCTCGACACCCTGCGCCGTTACACCCTCCAAGAGCTTAGAAAACTCATCTCTCCACATAATACAATGCAAGAAAGCTTAATCCTTTGAGGATACACTTTGGATCCAAGGAGAGACATGATTCTTCACTCATTGAGATCTTGGTTTGATTCCCTAACACACTCCTGTGGTTTTCATTGTAATCTTAAGAGTGTGTTCTTGGTGGTGTTCATCTTGTAATCTTGGGGAGCCCTCAGCTTGTGAGAAGGCCCCTTGAATTCGGTTATTTGCCCTTTGTGATTAGTGAAAAGCATTGGCCTCCGTGGCGATCCGACAAGGGTAGGGTTGGAGATGACCCAGTCCTTTTGTGGACTCCTCAACGTGGATGTAGGTTGCCTCTGTGGGAACCGAACCATGGGAAAAAGAGCTTGTGTTCTTACTTCGCGCACATTGTTCTTACTCTTCATATCTATCTAGGGTTTCAATCAATATTGTTTACATTACATTGACACATTGAATATAAGATTAACTTGTGCTACATCCCAGTGCATAGTAGTGTGACACTCCAATTACAAGTACATTTCCGCTGCATACAGTCTAGGGTCAATATAATCGATCAAACTTGATCAATCTAGTCTGCACGCACTGGACTAGTCCGCACTCTACCAGACTAGTCCGATATCTCATGATTTGATCAGTTTGTTAAGTGTTAAAGGTTCCGACTAAAACTCAAAAAGTCCTATTCACCCCCTCCCACTAGGCCACATTCACTATGCAAAGGTTGCGAGGCTCTGAGCGCAAGTTTGATTGAAAGTGTAAAGACTCCTTAAACCGTGCAGACTTTCCTTCTTAAGTAAGCCCCCGCAACACTTGGATGGAAACCACAATATGACCGAGATCACATTTTAAAAAATCTGCCCTGTCAATGACGAATGGACTCGAGTCCACACCGACGGAAAAGACCAGAGTTATTACCCCAGGTGATACGTTATCATGATGGGAAGTTGAAAGCCCGAGGGCGGCGGCCTGACAAGGTGCGCGGAACCGATACAGTTTCGCATTGGGAATCGGCGACCTTCAATTGCGTGAGATACGCACGCGAGGATCTCACCTGTCGCATTCAAAAGAAGCCACATGGTGATGATTTAATAGTGAACCATCACCCCAATGGCACATCTGAAGACCTTTGAAGCCGCAGTGCGGGAATCGAAGATGGTCCCACCTTTGGTAGAATAACTTAACCTGAAGGATTTCTCCCATAGGTGGCCCTGGGGGCCACTGTCGGTACCCTGCGTACTGGGTACCCCATAGTATCGCAAGAAACACCGAGGAGTTCAACCCGTCTGAGTTGGAGACCTCTGAAGACTACACGTTTCACACAGCACTGGATCTGCCTCCCTCGTTTGGGTAGCACTGGCACGACCACGTGTAACACGAAGTCGGAGCTAACTCCCCTTGTAGGGAAGCTCCGGTCTTGCCATATGTCTAGTGACCCTGAATCTAAGCCCAAGTAGAGGGAAGCTCTGGTGCTGCCACGTGTATAGTGGCTCCGGACCTGCCTCCCCACGAATTGAAGCACCAGAGCCGCCACATGTCGATCCTCCAGACCTGAGACAGCAACAAAGAGACTAGCGGATCTCTAACAGCGCGAACATTCAAGGGACTGTTAAAGCTACAGTTACAAGACCTGACTGTGTGTCATTAGTGCCATATTAATGACACACGATCAGAGGACCCTAAACAACGGTAACGGCGCCATTAAGGCATGTTATCATGTTGTTAATTGTGCTTAGTATTCACAAATCGTGTATTAGGCAATTAACTACCACCAGGGCCACAAGTCGGGCCAAGTTGACAATGTAACGGCAAGCCCTTGGACTATAAAAGGGTTGCACCGCACGCTCATACATACAACAACACATCCTGTGGAGTAGGGTGTTATGCTCAGGCAGCCCAAACCATGTAAAATAATTGTTTCACTGTCTTGTTCGTAATCTCACGTGCACCCCAACCAATCAAGAACCTCCGCAGGCTACGGTCTAGTAGTACCGGGGGAAGTGTCAATCGCACACTTCGACACATAACTTTCCCAATTTGGAAAGTCACAAGGAGGCTCCTCTCTACAGCCTAACCTGCACTAAGGACTTGAGGAACTAATGTATAGAAGAGAGTGAAAGCTCAAGTGGTGTGTCTTGAAGTGAGAGATAAGGGGTCCTATTTATACTAGTGTTGAGGTTGGTTCCCGCCATCTTTTATGCGCGGATAAGTCACCATTCATATCACCAAGACATAAGAGTGTGCCACGTTGAAGTTCATCAAGATTGGTGGGAAGAACAGGTCAGCCGACCCCCCTAGTCTGCCGACTGGTCCTAGCACCAATCACGTTGTGCTTCCTCCGATTGGCTGACAGGTGGGTCTTCTGACCATTTCGAGGTGCTACATCATTGGATGCCCTCGAATAATCCTGTAGGTGGGCCATTTGATCATGTGTTGCCATATGTCGACGACTAATTGGCTAGAAAGGTATTCATTAGGATTCCTCCCTTGAATTCACATCAATTCTGTATAAAATTCATGCATGCACCATTTCTTCAAGTTTAAGTGGAACTAGGCTATTTCTAACTATGATGCATGTAAGAAATATTGATTCCTCACATAATTGAATTATATCAATGTTCAAAATTGGTATATAATGACCGTCATTGGCTACCACGAGCAGCACGTCCGACTGAGGGCCTTCCAACTCAGTGACTTGGTGTTGCGAAGGCTGCAAACAAACAAAGATAAACATAAGTTATGCTAGCTGTGGGAAGGCCCGTATGTGGTGGCGAACGTCCTGCGGCCCGGAGCTTATCCGCTTAAGGATAGCAACAGGAACATCCTCTCCAACGTGTGGAATATCAAGAATATAAGACGTTTCTACCCGTAGGGTGGGAAAATCCGGATCCTATGAAGGGTCTTCAGGAATACGACCATTGAGATAAGCTCCCCCTAACATCGAGCTCTTGAGTTGCGCGTCGTGCAACGGAAGCATGTCATCCTGCAACTGCGGCTTAGGGAAGAAGCCCCAGCGAGGGCCCGGGACATGAATTTATCAAAATAGGGGCTCGAGCAAAGCATGCCACTCCAACACCGCGGGAGGAGCTGGCCGCACCGTGCAAGGACTGGGTCCTGACATCCCAAGAATCACATTTGGTAGTGTCAAGCGATGCGGCACCCAACAGCACACATGAAAAGCCATAGTAAAGATACAAAGTTTCCATTTCATAATAAGATATTGTTTACAAGATATTGTACAACAACAGTACACACACAACAGAAAGTACATACACATGCTCTCAACCTATCTATGCACAAGAGAAGCCGACCATGCCTGCGAACGCTCCTCAGTAGCAACACGAAGGTTATAAGCTAGCAGCGTGATGCCACATGAGAGATACATCTCGACAACTCGAGGTCTCATGGGCAACCCATAAAAGCAACAATATAATTAAACCTGCAAAACCACATATATATATAGCAACCGTGAGCACGAAGGCTCAACAAGAATTAATCTTCTCTAGTAAACAAGTAACTCTACATGCTTGAGACCTGTAATATAAGAAAGCTGAATTTGCATAAAGGACCCACCTATTATTAAATCCTTAATTCAGTTTTAGAGTAGCAAATGGCATTCCATGGGCATGACACATCATGAACTCCACAATCAAACAAGAAACGCTTCATTTATGATGTTACATGCCCAAAGTTGCTTAAGCTGCATACAAGTTAAGTGTTCAAAAATTGTAACTTTAATTGTGCTACTTCTAATCCATACAAGTTATAGTACAATATTATTCATGAGAACATAATTCATAAGATTACCACTACTCTTATTTACTACATCACGAGGCAGTGAACAATTATGCTCAATCCATAACCGCGAGCGACGATGATTCAAATCAATAATAGCCGGATAGCACAACACATACGCCCACACTCAAAGCTGCGAAGTCACGCTCCATTGATGTTGTTACAGCAACCTCTCACTCTCCACCTACAAGCCGAACCGGTCCTAACGCTACGAGCAGAAGGCCTCCACACAGAGCATGAAATGCCCACTGGCAGGTTTACACCTTGCAGCTCTCAACACGCACCTATAAGGCGGTGGGTTATGCATCGATGCTAAGATGAGCAAGTTACATCGGTTTCCTGGGTCTCATATATCCAGTGCTGGTACAACTCAAACTTTCTCAACAAGACTGCACAAAAGTGTAGTCCTCAATCAACACAGGCAGGGCTACGCACCTGAGACCAGGTATCGTTGCATCCTTTACTGCTGCCCGGTCTGATATTCAGTTCATAAACCATTCTCTAAAATATTCAATTCCGGGTGACAATATCACTATCTCTCGAGTAGGTTCCAGCTACTCGACTTCTACCGGTTTCCCTACAACATTAGCTATAAACCTACACATACACTCCCACAGGATTATTCGGTCATGCATTTTGAGTGTCAATCACAATACACCTCATGTGAAATTCATATACAAGTCAACATAGTGATAAAAGCAAAATTTAATAAACAACTTAAATGCAAACCGGGGCTTGCCTTTGGTTGAAAATAAAAATCAGTGAATATCAGTCAATAAACTCCGCCACAGACTTCATAACAGTTGAATCAATAGATAAATCCTCGCCTCTGGTTCATGCCTCTTCTTATCGCCTTCATCGTATTCCCTATCGATATGATTATGCATATAGGTAAATGCAATTAAGTAAAGTGAGCACCAAAGACAAGTATCACTCAAGACGAGGTACATTAGCTAGGATTGACAGGTCTGCTTCTGTGGGTTGCAGGAACAGCGGAGGAAAAACAATGTAGAACATTATATGGTTATGGAACAAAGTGGAGCAGGCATCATACATGAGTATAAAATTTTGCAAGGAGGAACATGAGAGGAAGGACCAGAAGAGAACACCCTGATGTACAAGTACTATAGAAAGACCTCTGTTGTATACAGGAA
Organism: Tuctoria greenei; assembly: GCA_036927565.1. NCBI lineage: Eukaryota > Viridiplantae > Streptophyta > Magnoliopsida > Poales > Poaceae > Tuctoria > Tuctoria greenei. The sequence goes on from JAYESD010000010.1 coordinate 58,415,498, forward strand.
ACATAGTAGACTGGGGATATGAAATGACATGAGCAATATTTTGGACATAGGGAGATGAAACACAGTTTACTATATTAAATCAAGTTCCATGATTCTCGAAATTTTATAGTGGACAACACATGATATGTGTGGTGTTCTGGTGAGGAATTTTCATGGAAGTCTCTGTTCCCTAAAATTCTATAAAGCTAAACCTTTCCGACAATTTTCATGGGCAATCTGTAGCTTTACCAAGGTGAACAGTTGATTTTCTGTTTAGAGGAGGTCAATAGGGGTTAACAAAATTCGTTTCATAATTTTCTAAGCATTCTACTGGGAGATATTGATTTTACAAGTTGGGACAATATTTCTGAAAAAAATTCTTGATGTTTTGCAATTTTTCAAGTTCATACAGCTTGGGAACTCAATTTGACCTAGTAAATCATATCAAATGGCTCTAAAACTTTTACTGGAGTTCAATGGAATTAAGAGGAAGAGTCTGGCAAAATTTGGGAAGTTTTCAGTAAAACTATCATCTGGAATTAATTCTAAAGCCTTATTTTTTTATGCAATTACTGAAGAGGTTTCTGGTATGTTCATATCCATTCAAGTGGACTACATGAAAATAGAGATGCTAAGGAGTCTAAGCAGATTTATTTTGTAATTTTTGGTCAATTATACTTTTCTCTATGATTTTTGGAAGTTGAACTTAATTCTGTAATTATTATTCAAATGAAAAAGCACCAGCAGACCCTTAGCCCACTGGTTCTAAAATCAGCCAATCATGTGGAGGCCACATGGGGCCATAGATTCAAACCACGCAGCCACACGGGATCCAATTTAACCACAATAGATATGGACCTTGAGCTATTAGGCTGACGGGTAGGGCCAGAAGGTGGTCGTCTTCCACCTTGAGCCAAAAGGCTCAGGCGGCTCTCAGCCACTGGTGCCCGGTGGTGCACCATCGGAGGACTGCTCCCATGGCTCGCCGGCATTGAGACTCGCCGCTAGGGAGTAAAAGTGTCTGTGCAACACAAAAAATGGGGTTGGGGAGTTGCGAGGAGGGCCGAAAGGCAGACAATGACGGCGGTGGCGGGCTCTAGGGTTTAGGCCATGTCGGTGGCGCTCGTGAATCGGTTTCTAACCGTGCGGCTTTAACCCAAATATCCCTAGAGACTGGGAGATCATGATTATGGACGAAGAATGGAATGGAACACCTCGACAAAGGTTGGTCGATGGTGAGGGGATGTTTTTATGCCGGGGCTAGATAATTCCCTAATCCGGCGAGAATACTAAATGTTTTTCATTGGTTTTCTTCGAGGGGATGCGCCTGGACGTAAGGAGGATAAAAGCTCCTGGGCCTATGAATTAATCAAACATATAATTGGAATTTAAGTGGAGACCTAGCTTCGGCTATGGGATGAGCTCCTAGGGAAATTTCGAAATCCAACGAGGTTAGGTGAGGACAAGCTACGAAACTTTGTAGGAGCAAAGTACATACCATGGCGTACCTTTTTGCTTCAGAGGAGGGGATGAGAAAATGCTTGGAGCACCGGGGCGATGGTGACCCGTCGGGCGGCACTTGAAGAACAGAGGCAACCACAAATCCAAGTCCGTAAGCTTCAGGGTGGCTCAAGCTTCTCATAAAATTGATCAGGCAGCTGTGCAAAATCTCAAGGAAACTCCAAGCATGAATAAATAGGATCACCACTCCCTGTTTGAGTTTATCTGGCCGGCACTTGAAGGAAACAATGGTGTCCACTGTTCCTGCGTGAGAAGAGAGCAAGAGTAGAGAACTAGCTCGACTTTACAGGCCAAAGGAGGTTAAGAGCTAAAGCAACAGTAGGGAGCAAGCCTCTGAGCTAGAGTCGATGTTGGAGCTTGACTCAGGAACGGTGACTTGACTGGCCAAAAAGGAATCAAGGTCGTCGGTGTGCTGTTTTGGTGAGAGGAAGAACAGAGCAGTGCTTGACTTTGCACGCGAGGAAAGGATCAGGAGGAAATCGAGAAATATCTTGTCTGCTGGTTTGCAGCTGGGGGCAACGCATGAAGCAAGAAATCAACCAGCTGCTGGTAATTCCATGCGAGAGCTGCACCCTGTGAAGAAGCTGAGAACAGAGGAGATGAGGAGAATCTGACAGATGGGGTCCACAAACTCCACAATTTTCTTCATGTCACGCCCGGTCATCATAGAGATGAACAGACGCTTAGCACATGTACGCCAGAATCAGTTGAACCGTACATGCGTCGACAAAAGTGAAATATCATACATTGCCATGTTCGAATACATAAAATAGTCTTACAATATGACCCGAAGGTCTACAAATACACACCACAAATATTTACATCAACTACAAAGTTCATCAAATCCAAACTACAGCAGAAGACTAATAGATAAGAGCAGCTCCAACTCCACAGGCAGCCGTTGCGCGTGAGGTCGCCAGCCTAGACCAAGTCCTCCGGATTGACGTAGAAGTCCTCCGGTGCCGCTTCTTCTTCTTCATATTCTAATGGAAAATTAAACGCTTGAGTACATAGAGTACTCAGCAAGTGCGGGAAGAGATGACATGAATGGCTAAAGCAAGGGGAAGGCCAATTATGGCTTAGCACTATGCTTAAAACCTAACCTTAGCTTTCAATTACCAATACCATAATTCAAGAAGTAATCAGTTCATAAGTAGAGATAGTGAATGTAATTGAATCATAATTAACCATCATTTCCCAACCATAGACTAATTATAAACTGGTCCCAAGCCGCTCTTGTCCGTGAGCACGGCTGTCATGACAGTTTTACCAAATCTCTGCAGAGAGTGTACCCTTTCCCCACAAGCAGTGATTCCATCCCCTGTTGCCAGGTGGACTTGAGTAAACCTCCATGTAGCCCGTGGTGATCAACCACATTTCACACTTCCGTAGGTGTGTGGCCCGGAGATCACTACATGGTCTTTACAAAGGTACTCCCGACTAGTGCTAGCCCTCTAAGGTTTCCACCACTGGGGATTCTCGGAGTAACCCTCCGCCCCAGAGCCCCCTCTTGAGCCTTGCGGATCCCAGAGCAGATCACCCGCATCATTCCCCGCACCATCCAACCACTAGCATTTCATCGGGAGAAACCTAATTAATTGACCATGCTGCCCCATCTCAGTCTCGTGGTGGTACTATAAAGCTTAGTGGCTCCCTTCATAAACCGGTCCTTAGAATCCGGTGGTAACAACCCCAATCCCGGGTCTCGTGCAAACTGCACCATACCAATACTAACCAACCACCAGATTCCTATCCACTACAATAGTGTAATCACCACAAGTTCAAGTAACCATAAAGTTTAATGTAGCACAATTGTATGAAATCCCAAATCCGATATTTAAGCATGGCTAAGCATAACTATGACCTATCTACTTCCCAACCCATTTCAGGTAACAAGGAATTATATGGAACAAGGCATGAAAACATGAAGTAGGACATCAATTTAATTAGCATGCATCTATCTAAATCCCTAGAACTGGAGCAAAATGGTCAAGGGCACTTGCCTTCATTGAAGACTTGAGTGTTGGCGAAGTCCTGGTCTTGGAGGTTAAGATTAGGGTCGTAATACGACTCTAGACATATACCCAAGCATGGCAAGAATAGAATAAAGCTAAATAAGTAAAAGGGCACGCAAAACAATGCATCACAACACACACATAAGCATAAAATCCTATACTAATGCGTCCCTACGAAGTATTTATTACATAACATGGCCAAAGTATGCATTTCAGATTTATCCTACATTTTTGAGAATTAAATATAGCCTAAAACCATTTTTATTGAATTTTCTATGGCCAAAATGTATTTTTAAACATTTATAATAAATATTGCATGGACAAAATATATTTCAAATGAACTCTACAATTTATTCACAGCATAAAATAATTTATACCAATTTTTCCTAGCATTTCTACACTTAATTACCATTTTTATCTATTTTCTACACATTAAATACACCTATAAACAATATTCAGCAAATAAATAAAAGTCCAGGGACTAATTAAATAGTTTTCTAAACTGCACCGGGGCTAAATACATGATTCTACAAATTTACAGGGGTTAGATTGCTTATTTAGATGATTAAATCCAATTTTTAGGGTTCCAGGGGCTAGTCTGCAATTTCCAGGGGCTAGACTTCAATTCCAGAGAAGTCCAGGGGGTAGCCCGCAAGTTTCCAGGGGCTGGGGTGAAAAAGCGGAGGCGGGAAAGGTGATTCAAACGTGGGCCGTTGGATTCCGATTGGATGGCTCGGATTTAATTATGCGAATCGGTATGAGGTTATAATCCCAGCCGTTGGCCGGGAATGGACGGCTCTGGATGAGCCATGTCGCCTCTGGCGACGTCGGCGGCGCCCGACGCGGCGGCGCTAGATGCCCGCGGCGGCGAGCTCAAACAAGGTGCCCACCTAGGGGAGTAGCGGGGGTTGAATTCGGCCGGGGGGTGGTCGGCGACGAGGAATGGCGGCGGTGGCGTCGGTGCACGTCGAGCTCGGTGAAACCTCGACGATCTCCCCTTGATCTCTTGCCCAGCGTGTTCCTGGTGTAGCGGTGAGCACGTGAGGCCAAGAAAGTTGGGAGCAGGGGGGCTGCAGCGACGGGAACGCGAGCGCAGAGAACTCACCGGCGGTAAAGGGCTAGGGTTAGAGAGAGAGCTCGGGGGTGGGGGAAAATGGGGTCGCCGGCTCCTCTTAAGCGCAGAGGGGGTGTACGGTTTTGATGGGCGCACGAAAACTGCCGGGGAGGAGTGGATTCGGGGGGGGGGGGGGGGGGGAGACGTGGGCGCGGGGTGGACACGGCGGTTGCGCGCGGGAAGGAGGGAAGGCGACGGTTGCGCCCTGGGGAAGATGACAGGCGGGCCCGGGTGGCAGCGGGAGAGAGGAGGGGGAGGGCGCGGTTGGGCTGGCGGGGGAGGAGTTGGGCCGCGGCCAGATTCGGCCCAAGCACCGATTCCCTTTTTATTTCCTTTTTCTTTTTCTTTTCTGTTTCTTTTCTATTTGATTTGAATTCAAATTCAAATTTAAATCGTTTTGCTACACGATTGAACTTCAAAAATCACCCAAAAGTTCATACAACCATGATCAAGGATTTGAGCAAATGTTTTGTACATGAAATATGGATGTTACAACTCTACCCCCCTTAAAAGGAATCTCGCCCTCGAGATTCGGACGTCCTAAGGGAAAAGATGAGGGAAATCCGCCTTGAGATCTTCTTCTCTTTCCCATGTTGCTTCTGCCTCTTAATGATGCTTCCATTGTACTTTACACATGCGAATAACTCTATTTCTTGTGACCTTTTCCAGTGTCTCAAGTATCTTAACAGGTTGCTCCACATAAGACAAGTCTTCCTGTACATCCACGGCTTCCATAGGCAATTGCTCTTCCGGCACTCTTAAGCACTTCTTAAGCTGTGATACATGGAACACATTATGCACATCTGACAAGTGTGGCGGAAGCTCAAGTTGATATGCCACCTCACCTCGTCTTTTGAGTATCTTGAACGGACCAATATAGCGTGGTGACAACTTGCCTCTTACTTTAAATCTTCTCAATCCTCTCATAGGTGACACCTTCAAGTACACATAATCACCAACTTCAAATGTGAGATCACGCCTTCGAGTATCCGCATAACTCTTCTGTCTTGTTTGAGCTGCCTTTAGATTCTTCCGAATTTCTTGTACTTGTCTTTCAGCCTCTTGTAACACGTCAGGCCCAAAGACTTGACTTTCCCAAGTTTGATTCCAAAACAACAGTGTCCTACATTTTCGCCCATACAATGATTCAAAAGGAGACATCTTCAAACTGGCTTGATAACTGTTGTTTTAAGAGAATTCGGCATATGGCAGATTCTTGTCCCAACTTTTGTTATTCTTTAAAGCACACGCTCTCAACATGTCTTCTAATATCTAGTTAGTGCGTTCTGTCTGACCATCAGTTTAAGGATGATACACCGAACAAAAATTTAGACGGGTATCCATTGATTCATGCAACTTCTGCCAGAATCTTGAGGTGAATTGAGTGCCTCTGTCTGAAATGATCTTGGAGATGTACAGTTCTGCCAACTTGGGACCATTGTAGGTCTCTTTCACAGGAATAAAGTGAGCAACTTTAGTTAGACGGTCCACAATAACCCATATAGAATCATATCCAGACTGTGTTCTTGGTAGTCCCACAATGAAATCCATACTAATTTCTTCCCATTTCCATTATGGCACTTTGATTGGTTGCAATAACCCTGCTGGTCTTTGATGTTCCGCCTTAATCAATTGACATGTATCACATATGGCCACATATTCTGCTACATCCCGTTTCATTCCATGCCACCAATATCGATCTTTAAGGTCTTGATACATCTTTGTGCTTCCGGGATGAATGGAGTATGATGAGTCATGAGCTTCTCTTAATATCAACTCTTTAATCTCCTTGATATCTGGAACACAAATCCTCTTTCCAAGCCATAAGGTTCCTTGTTCATCCTCTCTAAAGTTCGGAGCTTTCCCTTTCTTCATCAACTGTTTGATCTCCTTGACCTTCTCATCATTCTTTTGTCCTTCTCGTATGTCACGTTCAAGGGTTGAGTCCACTTCCATAGCAACTGCTTCAGTGCTAGACACTAGACATAGGTTTAACCTTACAAACTCTTCACATAACTGGGGTTGAAGAGCTTGTACTGACAAGTTATTGCTTTGTCCCTTCTTGCTTAGAGCATCAGCGACCACATTAGCCTTGCCTGGATGGTAGTTGATTCCCACATCAAAATCATTTATTAATTCCAACCAACGACGTTGTTTGAGATTGAGATCCGGTTGTGTAAATATGTACTTCAAGCTCTTGTGATCTGTATATATCTCAGTCCTTTTTCCCATCAAGTAGTGTCTCCATATCTTCAAAGCATGAACAACAGCTGCCAATTCTAAATCATGTGTTGGATAGTTCCTCTCATGTTTCCGAAGCTGTCTTGAAGCATAGGCCACAACATGTCCTCCTTGCATTAAGACACATCCTAACCCATGACCAGACGCATCACAATAGACCACAAACTCCTTCTGCATATCAGGCATTACCAGTACAGGTGCGCTGGTTAACCTCTTCTTCAACTCGGCAAAGCTTACTTCACATTCGGGGGTCCACTTGAAAGCAACTCCTTTCTCAAGCAACTTGGTTAGTGGTCGAGAGATCTTTGAAAATCCCTCGATGAACCGACGGTAATAACCAGCCATACCTAAGAACCTCCGTATATCATGTACACTCTTAGGTGTTTCCCACTTTAGAACATCGGCCACTTTGCCTGGATCCACTGCTATACCTCCTTCGGATATGACATGTCCCCAAAATGATACCTCCTTTAGCCAAAACTCACACTTACTAAGTTTGGCATACAGTTGATGTTGGCGAAGCTTCTGTAGGGCCATCCTGAGGTGCTCCTCATGCTCTTCTTCAGTCTTGGAGTAGATAAGTATGTCATCGATGAATACCACTACAAACTTGTCCAAGTACTCCATGAATACCTTGTTCATAAGATACATAAAATATGCCGGAGCATTGGTCAATCCAAACGACATAACTGTATACTCATATAATCCATATCGAGAGACAAATGCCATCTTGGGAATATCCGACGGTCTAATCTTCAGTTGATGGTAGCCTGAACGAAGATCAATCTTGGAGAACACGCATGCTCCTCTCAACTGATCAAACAAATCTTCAATCCTTGGTAGTGGATATTTATTCTTGATTGTTACCTCATTTAAAGCACGGTAGTCCACACACAACCTTTGAGTTCCATCCTTCTTAGGTACAAATATAACTGGTGCTCCCCAAGGCGATGAGCTAGGAAGAATATATCCTTTTGCCAATAATTCCTCAATATGATCCTTTAGTTCAGCTAATTGTTTAGCATCCATTCTATATGGCCTTTTCTATATTGAGGCCGTTCCAGATACTAATTCAATGATAAATTCAATCTCTCGATCAGGGGGCATACCTGGTAAGTCATCTGGGAATACATCTGGAAATTCCTTCACAACCCTGATATCTTCGGTACTCTCAAGATGGTTGAGTTGTACTACTGCCTCTTGTATCTGATCTGGTTTGAACTCCACTGTAGTGCCATCCAGGTGTGTTAAGCAGACAGTTCTAGTTGCACAATGAATTACTCCTTGATTCTTTGTCAACTAGTCCATTCCCAGAATGATATCTAATCCTTGTGAGTCCAACACTATTAGGTTGGCCCAAAAGACTACCCCCCTTATGTTTATACTCACTTTGCGGCATAGATGCCTTGCCACCATCTCTCCTCCAGGAGAGTTTATCAATAATGGCCCATTCAGGAATTTAACTACCATGTCATGCTTATTTATGAAATCCTTGGATATAAATGAATGTGTAGCACCCGAATCAAACAATATGGTGGCGGGGTGGGAGTTAACAGAAAACATACCGATCACCACATCAGGCGCTTCCTGTGCTTGCTCCAGAGTCACATGGTTGACACAACCAGATGGGTTTTGTTGCTTCTTTGGACAACTGCTGGCATAATGTCCCCATTCTCCGCACTTGTAACATTGTACTCCCGCAGCATTATTTGGGCCCTTGTTGCCTCCTGATTGGTTTCTTGGGGGTTGGCCAGTTGGACGGTTAGCTGGAGCTGAAGGGCGGGGTGGATGCATCTGCTGATGTGGGGGTTGCATTGGCTGGCGTGGTGGCTGCTGCTGCTGCTGCTGGCGCATTTGCTGGTTGTAGGGAGTGGGTGGCCTGTAGTTGGAGTTGGGAAACCTCTGTCCCGAGTAGTTCATGGGACGAGTCATTTGGTTTGCAGGCGGAGGGTTAAGACGGGGGCGCACATTGCTGCTAGAGGCGTGTGCCATAGTCAACTTCCTTTTTCTTTCTTCATCATCTAGTTCCTTCTTAGTCCTCTCCACTTCAAAAGCTTTGTCAACCAGCTTCTGAAAGTCGCTGTAGTCGCTGGAAGACATGGCGAACTTTAACTCCTTGTCCAACCCATTCTTGAAGCGGAATTGTTTCTTGGAGTCAGTGTCCACATCAGTTGGAGCATAGCGGGACAACTGGGTGAATGCATTCAAATAGGCCCTCACAGTCATACAGCCCTGCTTCAACATAAGGAACTCTTCACGCCTTGCTTGTATTTCTCCCTCAGGCACAAAGTGATTGCGGAAGTTAGTCCTGAATTCTTCCCAAGTAATGCTTTCTGGATCCCGGTGGGCTTCAGTAAAGGCAGTCCACCAGTCGGTTGCCGGTCCTTGGAGTTGATGGGAGGCTAGTAGTACTTTCTCCCTTCCTTCACAGTGGATGAGCCTCATCTTGCTTTCAACGGTACGGAGCCAATCATCGGCATCCATGGGTTCGGTAACGGTGGTGAAAGTGGGTGGATGAGTGTTCAGGAAGTCCCTAAGGAAGGACCTAGGTGGAAAAGGTGGTGGTGGCAGAAGGTTGTAATTTGGCGGTGGTGGGGCTTGTTGCAGGTTGCTGACGATCTGAGTGAGGTTATTAAGCAGCTGGGTTTGGATGGCCATCATCTGCTGCATTTGTTGCGCGGCTGGGGCCCCTCGGGCACCCTTACCATTCCATCCTGGCACACCTCCAAGTCCTTCATCTTGGGGCACAGCGCCCCTTCCACGACCTCTACCTCTACCTCTTCCAGACATCTGTATAGGGAAGAATTGAAATTTCAGGACAATAGATAAGATATAGAAGGGTACGCTATGGAAAATGGTCCCAACTACATGCATCAAGGGAAACACATATATAAAGCAAGCAAATTCATTAACCAACCAGTGCGGATGTGGACAAGATGCTAATGCATTCCACAACTCGCACGACACACTAACAAGCCTATATACAAATGACATGGATGTGGACAGGATGCCGAAGCATTCCACAACTCATGTCGCACACATACACAACATAAAGCAAACTACTAGCATAACAACATGAATAACACAACTCAAGACTAAAGAGGGCGTAGCTACACGCTCCTACATACTAAGGATAGGTGTCCTGAGTCGTAGTAGACGGCCAGCTGAGAACTCCACTCTAGTCCACCAGTATAGGGTGCAAAGACCCTGGTGGTGTGGTAGACTAGGCGAACACGGTGCTCACGGTACCCCGCAGCTCGAAGAAGAGAGCGAAGACGGACACACATCCTCGAAGCAGCACTCCCAGTGGAGAACAGCGTCGTCTCTCTCCTGGGGGTGTAAGGTGCGGAGCGACTGGCTAGGGCGTGACGTGGAACACGACCCCCAGTCAACTTACGAGCCATCTGCTTGGTTCGTGCCATCTACAAACATTTGAAAAGAAGAGAGTGAGATCAATAATTCATAAATTAAATTAGGATAAAGCAAATAGCACAGCAAGATAAGAAGCACAAGGTTTGAGATAGAGAGCACAAAATTTTGGAAATACTATTTCATAATAAGATAGTATAGTCCTTAATTTTCGGCCATTTCTAACTAGGCTTGCGTCCTATGGGAAACACGGCTCTGATACCACTTTTTCATGCCCGGTCATCATAGAGATGAACAGACGCTTAGCACATGTATGCCAGGATCAGTTGAATCGTACATGCGTCGACGAAAGTGAAATATCATACATTGCCATGTTCGAATACATAAAATAGTATTACAATATGACCCGAAGGTCTACAAATACACTCCACAAATATTTACATCAACTACAAAGTTCATCAAATCCAAACTACAGCAGAAGACTAATAGATAAGAGCAGCTCCAACTCCACAGGCAGCCGTTGCGCGTGAGGTCGCCAGCCTAGACCAAGTCCTCCGGATTGACGTAGAAGTCCTCCGGTGCCGCTTCTTCTTCTTCATATTCTAATGGAAAATTAAACGCTTGAGTACATAGAGTACTCAGCAAGTTCGGGAAGAGATGACATGAATGGCTAAAGCAAGGGGAAGGCCAATTATGGCTTAGCACTATGCTTAAAACCTAACCTTAGCTTTCAATTACCAATACCATAATTCAAGAAGTAATCAGTTCATAAGTAGAGATAGTGAATGTAATTGAATCATAATTAACCACCATTTCCCAACCATAGACTAATAATGAACTGGCCCCAAGCCGCTCTTGTCCGTGAGCACGGCTGTCATGACAGTTTTACCAAATCTCTGCAGAGAGTGTACCCTTTCCCCACAAGCAGTGATTCCATCCCCTGTTGCCAGGTGGACTTGAGTAAACCTCCATGTAGCCTGTGGTGATCAACCACATTTCACACTTCCGTAGGTGTGTGGCCCGGAGATCACTACATGGTCTTTACAAAGGTACTCCCGACTAGTGCTAGCCCTCTAAGGTTTCCACCACTGGGGATTCTCGGAGTAACCCTCCGCCCCAGAGCCCCCTCTTGAGCCTTGCGGATCCCAGAGCAGATCACCCGCATCATTCCCCGCACAATCCAACCACTAGCATTTCATCGGGAGAAACCTAATTAATTGACCATGCTGCCCCATCTTAGTCTCGTGGTGGTACTATAAAGCTTAGTGGCTTCCTCCATAAACCGGTCCTTAGAATCCGGTGGTAACAACCCCAATCCCGGGTCTCGTGCAAACTGCACCATACCAATACTAACCAACCACCAGATTCCTATCCACTACAATAGTGTAATCACCACAAGTTCAAGTAACCATAAAGTTTAATGTAGCACAATTGTATGAAATCCCAATCCCGATATTTAAGCATGGCTAAGCATAACTATGACCTATCTACTTCCCAACCCATTTCAGGTAACAAGGAATTATATGGAACAAGGCATGAAAACATGATGTAGGACATCAATTTAATTAGCATGCATCTATCTAAATCCCTAGAACTGGAGCAAAATGGTCAAGGGCACTTGCCTTCGTTGAAGACTTGAGTGTCTGCGAAGTCCTGGTCTTGGAGGTTAAGATTAGGGTCGTAATACGACTCTAGACATATACCCAAGCATGGCAAGAATAGAATAAAGCTAAATAAGTAAAAGGGCACGCAAAAGAATGCATCACAACACACACATAAGCATAAAATCCTATACTAATGCGTCCCTACGAAGTATTTATTACATAACATGGCCAAAGTATGCATTTCAGATTTATCCTACATTTTTGAGAATTAAATATAGCCTAAAACCATTTTTATTGAATTTTCTATGGCCAAAATGTATTTTTAAACATTTATAATAAATATTGCATGGACAAAATATATTTCAAATGAACTCTACAATTTATTCACAGCATAAAATAATTTATACCAATTTTTCCTAGCATTTCTACACTTAATTACCATTTTTATCTATTTTCTACACATTAAATACACCTATAAACAATATTCAGCAAATAAATAAAAGTCCAGGGACTAATTAAATAGTTTTCTAAACTGCACCGGGGCTAAATACATGATTCTACAAATTTACAGGGGTTAGATTGCTTATTTAGATGATTAAATCCAATTTTTAGGGTTCCAGGGGCTAGTCTGCAATTTCCAGGGGCTAGACTTCAATTCCAGAGAAGTCCAGGGGGTAGCCCGCAAGTTTCCAGGGGCTTGGGTGAAAAAGCGGAGGCGGGAAAGGTGATTCAAACGTGGGCCGTTGGATTCCGATTGGATGGCTCGGATTTAATTATGCGAATCGGTATGAGGTTATAATCCCAGCCATTGGCCGGGAATGGACGACTCTGGATGAGCCACGTCGCCTCTGGCGACGTCGGCGGCGCCCGGCGCGGCAGCGCTAGACGCTCGCGGCGGCGAGCTCGCCGAAGGCGGCCAAAACGGCGAAATAGATGCCCAAACAAGGTGCTAAGGACATGGAACGAAAGAGGGGGAGATAGAGAACTCACCTAGGGGAGTAGCGGGGGTTGAATTCGGCCGGAGGGTGGTCGGCGACGAGGAATGGCGGCGGTGGCGTCGGTGCACGTCGAGCTCGGTGAAACCTCGGCGATCTCCCATCGATCTCTTGCCCGGCGTGTTCCTGGTGGAGCGGTGAGCACGTGAGGCGAAGAAAGTGGGGAGCAGGGGGGCTGCAGCGACGGGAACGCGAGCACAGAGAACTCACCGGCGGTGAAGGGCTAGGGTTAGAGAGAGAGCTCGGGGGTGGGGGAAAATGGGGTTGCCGGCTCCTCTTAAGCGCAGAGGGGGTGTACGGTTTTGATGGGCGCATGAAAACTGCCGGGGAGGAGTAGATTCGGGGGGGGGGGGGGGGGGGAAAGACGTGGGCGCAGGGTGGACACGGCGGTTGCGCGCGAGAAGGAGGGAAGGCGACGGTTGCACCCTGGGGAAGATGACAGGCGGGCCCGGGGTGGCAGCGGGAGAGAGGAGGGGGAGGGCGCGGTTGGGCTGGCGGGGGAGGAGTTGGGCTGCGGCCAGATTCGGCCCAAGCGTCGATTCCCTTTTTATTTCCTTTTTCTTTTTCTTTTCTGTTTCTTTTCTATTTGATTTGAATTCAAATTCAAATTTAAATCGTTTTGCTACACGATTGAACTTCAAAAATCACCCAAAAATGCATACAACCATGATCAAGGATTTGAGCAAATGTTTTGTACATGAAATATGGATGTTACACTTCACAATTGCATTCAATTGTCATTCAAACATGCTCTGAAAATTATAAAACTTGGCCACTAGAATAACTCAAATATGAAACCCAATTTGACATTTGACAAAGTTGAAATTGGAATTTGAAATCAAAAAATATATTTGAAAGTTCACATGTACCATGGTTCAAATAATAGTAAATATGGTTAAAACTTTATCAAACTTTAAAGGTATGATATTTGAATTATGAGAAACAAATTAGTAATTTCAAATCTGGATTTTTGATAATTTGAATAGAATACTTTGAGTTGATTTTTGAAACACCCATTTCGAGTTCAACTCACATACTCTACATGAGCCCTATGTTCATTTCCCCTTTTTATTTCTCAATTTTATTCTTGAGCTGAAATTCACTAAAATTTTTAGGGTTCATATTTTTTCCATCATTTACTAGTTAACCTAACTCATGTGAGCTGAAACTCAATTTAAATTTAAAAAAAATTAAGTTTACATTTTTGAAATTTTTGTTTCTCTTCAAATGTGGGATTATACAACCCTTTCCCCTTGAAGGAATCTCGTCCCAAGATTCTAAGGAAGAAAAAAGGAATGGAATAGAGAACGATGGTAAAAAAGAGCCGAATAAGCGGATATGATAACAACTTTGAATGATAGGTTTAGCGCTAATCTTCTTGTCTACATGTAGCCTCTCCGAGGATGCCATTACTGGAGTATGGCGGGGTGCTAAACTTCCATTAGCGTCTTGCAATGCTTTCCCTAACACTGAAAGGATGTACTATACTATCCTAATCTTGACCTGAAAAATCATCACTAGCTCTTCGCTTCTTTTGATCACCTTGATATCTTCAAACTAACCTTGCAACGGTTATTGTTTGCTTGCTTTTTTTCACCAGTCCTTATAACCTTAACGTAGCATTTCCCAAACATGATTTGAGGTGGTTCACGAGAATAGTAATGGATCATTAAACATGCAATGAACTAGTCTTTTCAACACATGAGTCTAGGACTGAAATGCTTTGTGGTGGCATACGGGGATTAATATTCAGTTGCCCATATGTTTTAAACAGCAAAGAATGCAAATATATGGTAACCGCAAGGTATTTGACATGTCCGTGTCACCATATATCAATTAAAAATTCAAATTAAGTTCGAGGAGTTTCGTGAGGTTGATAATCAAATGGTACCCTCACGAATAACAAAAATCAAGGATTTCGTGAGGTTGATCATTTAACTAATGATCTCATGATGGAGGTTGATATAGTTTCAATATTCAAGATACTTGAACCTAAACAAGTCAATAATGAAGGTTCAAGCTTTTGTTTAGCTCCAAGGAATGTCAAGTAATTGGTTTCCCTTGTATTACGCAATAAGAAAGAATGAAACAGGGCATATTATAATACAAGGATTGTGAAATGATCAAGATAATTACACACAATTTAAGTATATGAATGGAGAGATATATTCTTGCTCAAAATTTATTCATATGCATGCATCATGTTTTTATTGTGTCATTAATTATGGTGCTTCATACATGTGGGATGGTGCAATGCATATGCACATGGTATGGTGCAAATGGTGCATATGTACAGTGCACATGGTGCATATGTATGGTGCACATGGTGCATATGTATGATGCATCATCTTTTATAGTTTGAGCAGGAACGAGTAAAACCACTCACACAAGACCAAGAAATATCTCATGATTTGCAAGGATTAAATACAGTGATCGTGAAAGACACTAAATGAGGAAGGTCACTTCATAACTCGACCACAACCAAGGAATTCATAACAATAGTGTCGATAAGGAATGTGGGAAATATTCTACACCATCTTAACCTTTCCAAGCCTGTGCTTATTATGATCCGCCTCTTTATCCCTTTACCTAAATCTCGGAGGCACCTGCTGACTCCTGAAGTTATTTCTAGGTTAGAAATCACTAACTAGGTTACCTCTACAATCTAGTGCCACTAGACATAAGGTCGAGGCTACTAAAGTCGTTCTTAATGGTGCTTCACTTAATCTTCTCTTTGATCGTGTGGTAATAATGGATATCTTTCTTGATAGTTCATGTGGAGTTGACATTACATTCCCTCTATGATTAGTCAACCTTTGGCTTGGAGCTGGATCCTCTCGAAGATGTCCTCCCGCTTGATCATTTTGTTGTCGCCACGTTACATTACAAAGAGAATGGTGATTGGACACTTATGTTACTTGAGTGCACTCCTTCCCCCTTAAGTTTCGAGCTAGGTGATCAAGAAACTTACTCCAAAAATCAACATGGGGAGCTGTTGTGCAACTTAGGAAAGTGAAACCAAAGTTGGATGAATTGAAAAATTTCCTAACAGGTTCTGTTAACTACCTCACTGTCCAGATTGACCAGTTTGCGGTTAGCCAAGATTTTGAGCTAGCTATCAGTTAATTCAGCTTTGGAGGTGCATAACAAAGTTGTAGCTTACTTCAATCCTTTCCATAAATTATTAGTGTGCTACCATACCAGTTGTGGTTTAGAATATATGTCTTTTGCAAATTTTGATAGATTTTCTGGAGACTTTCAGCAGCATCCCATTCGGAGGTACCTACTTTGATCCAATTGCTTCATACATTTCTCATCTAAATTCGACAAAACTCAAAACTACAAATTTTTAGTATAACTCCTAATATATTTATAGATGTGAAGTATGACTCTTGGTGATTTCAAATTTTAATGTTATGGACAATGTACAAAATTATACAGAAACAATGTCCAGAATTGGTGCTTTAGGACAGTTTCCGATGTTTCTAAATTTCAACCAACTTAGAAGGGGATTATGGACTTGGGGTAAATAATAAACTTGTAGAAGACTTTCAAAGGTTTTCAGAAAGTGTTTATTTTCCTTCATAGAATTTCTTGTTGAGGAGATATTTATTTTTAAAATTTGACAAAGTTCCCATATTTTCAAGGAAAATTTGACAGCACCTCCTTTGTATGTGACTGTTTTGAGCACAGTTTTCATACAGGAGATATCAAAAAATGACTAAATTATAATTACAAAGTTATAGAATATATCACAAGTATTACAGAACTGTATCATATGAAGTCATTCGACTTTTTTACTAGGAGATATGACAGAAATTGTGACAGGTAAAGAAATGGTTCCAGTTCCTGTCCAGATTTGGCAGAGTTTGAAAAGTTGAAATTTTCAACAGGTTACAAGGGGATTATGATCTGGGGATGAACAAAAGAGCTTTAGAGGACTCTCTGGTGTTTCTAACCTTGTATGGTACATCCTCATTGGATTTATCTAATGGAAGTTATGGCTTTTCAAAATTAGGTCAAATGCTGGCAGAAAAACATGGCACTCTGGTTTTTGAAACACATGAGTTTAAAACCTACTCCAAATTTGAATCTCAGTCAGAATCAGAGAATGATAGCCAATACTAGTATTCATACATCTTTATGAGTCCATTTTATAGAAATATTCATTAATGCATCGATGGGATACATTTCAGTACTATGTGCCTCACAAACGTGAAAAAATCTAACCGGATTATACCGGCATATACGTGTAAATCGGTGGCACTATAAACCGTCACTCGCAAATGTTTTCTTAGCACAATATGATAAACACAGTTAGTGTACCTGCATAAAACACTCAATTTACAGAACACTCATTATTGGTCTATATGGCATGGCCCGCACGACCCATCATTTTAGGAAGTCACAATAATATATATAAAAGTACGAACATTTGTCCCATACTATTCCATACGTGCCGCCCCGATCTGAGCCACGTCTCAAGGTACACGATCGTGTTTTCTACCACCAGACGAGGGTTCTACATCTTTGCCTAATATTGCACCAGTAGAAGGCGCTTTCCCGTGTTTCTTAAAAAACATACTACATGCGTTTCAACTGCACGATAGTTGGCCCTGTAATTTATCTCTTGCGCTAAGGATCAGCG
This sequence comes from Tuctoria greenei, assembly GCA_036927565.1. Classification (NCBI taxonomy): domain Eukaryota; kingdom Viridiplantae; phylum Streptophyta; class Magnoliopsida; order Poales; family Poaceae; genus Tuctoria; species Tuctoria greenei. The sequence goes on from JAYESD010000010.1 coordinate 58,432,984, forward strand.
TTGTGTATGAACTTTTGAACATTGAATGTTCAAGAGTTGCATACTATCGCGTATTTGATCACACGATGGGATATCCTTGCTTTGCCTAAAACAAGTCGGGGAGCAGCGTTTAAAATGGTCTAGAACCATGAGAAGGTTCAGAGATTCATATTTACTCTCGTGCCAAGCCATGGGACACAATCATTGTACTACCTCTTGTACGAGGGAGCTTATCGCAATGGATCCGCTTGCGGTAGCGTACATTACCTCTTACCTGACTCGGAGCATCGTTACATAACATAATAACACATATGTTAGCTCTGCCAACTTAATAACTATACTGTTATAGACCTTACATGGGCATAATCACTAATCCTCACTTGACAACTTCTAAGTTTTAAAAAATAGGCTCTTTTCGAGTGTGCTATTTCCAATGCGGCTCTGATACCAGACTATGAGGATTGGGGTGCCGACATTCAAAGAATCACATGCGGTGGTGCCATGTGATGCATCACCTAACAGCACACACGAAAATACATAGTAAAGATACAAAGTTTTCATTTCATAATAAGATATTATTACAACAATGGTACATACGCAGCAGAAAGTACAAGGTCACACTCTCAGCCTATTTATGCATGAGAGAAGCTGTCCATGTGAAACCTCAGGCCTCTTAAAGCTATGATCTCCAACGGGATTAAATCACGATAGATTTCAACCATTCTTGGTTACTCATTGGCCAAGAGATGTTAAAATGTATCTCCAGATCGAATTCTGGCATGCCTCCATAGAAATACTTCTCTTGCAAGCTTCCTCTCTTGATAGAGAGGGATGGTTAGCTCCCGACACTTGTACAACTGAAACTTCGAGTATGATGATCGAATTTCATTTGTACATCTGGGAAAGGAAAACAACAAAGATATATGGGGTTCAAATTTGATTGCATCCATAAACATTGTGTTGTTCATTGACATAGGAGTGGAGCTTTATAAATTAATCAATTGGCACACTTTCTAAAGCTCCTACTCATAGGAATGCAAGTAATAGATGCACACTCTATTGAATTCTTCATCTTTTAAATTTACTAACCGTCTTTAATTTTTACAAGAGCAAATATTTATCATGTGGATTATGGCAAACAAGAATTTCAATTTTATCCTCCTGAACGTTTTTTATTTCTTGCCTAGGAATTTGAAATTTACTGATCCATGTATTAATGTGTTCAAATCAAAATTATGGACATCACTATTCCTAAGTTGCTACATGCCAATTCAACCATTGAGTCATTTCATAAGTATTATTTATTAAATCTAGGCAGAGAATGTCTAAGTCAATTTAAACAATGCTTGTGAAATTCTAGGTACTTGTTTAATTTTATTCTCAAGTAAGATGACATTCCTTTTTGAAGAATCAAAAAGAGCAATGCCAACACTTACTCTCATGAGGATGAAAAAGAATTGAATGGTGAGGAGGCGTAAACCTTTCTCACCAATGTAAGAAGAAATCATCCAATGCTAATGCAATTCAAACGATGAAAAACTTTAAACTCGGACCTCAATTGAAGAGCAGTTCAGGGTGAAGGTCATTGTGTGAGAAACTCACGACCATGGATTTTGGTGTAACCTTCATGTTTGATGCCTTTTGCCAAGCTGAGGTTGGAGTTGAATAAGCTTCATCTTGCTCCTCCATCGGTCCATCATCTTGAGCATTCATCCACCATGAACTCAAAATGAGATCGGTGGAGGGATATGCGCTTGAATTCTCTCGAAAGTGTGTTAGGCTCGATGAGGCCTTCCAACCTCTCTTCAAATTTTGTCCTGGCTGCACTAAAATCAAGAACAGACAAAACAACTCGAAAATGGGTTACGTTAGCCAAAAAGTAAATTGAACCATTTGTCAAATTGCCTTGTCCAACTTGAAAAAACTTGCACATGCAATGAGGAACAAGGGAAATCTTATTGGTCTGAATTAGGACGATGAAATAAATTTATTTGGATATTAACTTTGGGCATAACAATTTGAATTAGGACGATGAATTCAAATTGTTATGCCCAAAGTTAATATCCAAATAAATTTATTTCCTAATTCAAAATCTTAATTTTATGTTGGCTGGAGATTTTACCTTCCAACATGCAATTGAAAATTCAAACATGCTTAATGCAAATGCAAGGGTTGATGATTAATTTAAATATGAAATTGAAAAATCAAACATGAGATAACTACCAATTAACATGTTGGCAAGGACTCACCGAATTTTGATGTCCGATGAGCAGGACTTACCTCCGTCTGTTTAGCCTGATGATGTGTCGTCCATGCCCGAAGATGAAGGCATGGATGACTTCCCTTGTTGGCAAGCCAAACCTTCATTGGCTACCATCTTGGACAAGTGTGGCTCGTGGTGGCCCCGACCTCGTCGTTGCTTTGATGAAGACTTGTTGATGATGCGATGACTTTTCCCTTTGAAGATATTCTTTCATGAACTTGGTGAGGCTTGTTTTTCTTCCGCCATTTTCATGTTGGCGTCTTAGTGTACTTGGGCCATTTGGATGGAATTAGCTTCTCCATTTTGTTAGAATGTCATTGTGGATGACATGAAAGAGTCTCCTCATTCCTCATGAAGGCAAATGAGGATGTTCACTTATAGGAGTGTCACTTCGACCTTCAGTATATTATTTTTATTCAACCCATGCTTGATCTAGGATCAAGAGGCTTCCCTGGGCATAACGACATGCAGACTCCACAATCAAACAAGAAACGCTTCATCCACAGTGTTGTTTTGCCAAAGTTGCACGGGTTTGGTCGAAGTGCAGGGTTCAACAAGTGATTGTGGAACCCTTCAATCTTGAATGCTTTTCAAAATGGTTCGTACTTTGCCAAATGCATCATGAGCGTGTCATTGATTTCTCCTTGGCCATAGACAAGATATATCAAGGTAGGATATTTGAAGTTGAATCCGTTTGAACAAATTCACATAGCCTACTTGATCGTATTGATTCCGCTTTTGACCTCCTTGTTGGTGGTGGCCTTTGGAGTTTTTGTTTGGAAATGAAGGATCCCCATGAGTCTTGGGGAAATAAATCCCCCAAGTGTCCTCCCATGTTTACATGGATTTTAACAAATCATGTGAATATCCATAACATGGATTATCCAAACACTTCCCCATTGGCCTGACCTTCTTTTTTTTCAATAGGAGGTCCGGTTCTGTGGCTAGCACTTCCACCTTTTCAATAGTGTTTCTATGCCAACGGAACTGAAGCATTCATGGATCCACCCTTTGAATGGTGAGCATCTTCTCAATCAAACCTTCTCATGATGAATGAGAAGAGGTCTCCTTGAACTTCAGCATGAATTTGATCACGGGTGGACAAAGTCAACCCATTGTAGGAGTGTTGGATGATGAATCTATAAAAGTCTAAAAATATTTAGAGTGCAAAGTTTAGAAAGGAAAATTTAAAATTTGAATGGGGAAGAGAAATAAAAAGGAAATGGAAAAGGGAATGGAATTAAACCCTACAAGAGGGAATTTAAAAATTCAAAACAACCTCATGCTCAAATCTTGACAAAATAAAAATTTGAGTTAACCATTGCCTTCCAAATATTCCAGACATCATCCCTGTCAAAATTCATAAAATTTGGAGCATAATTTCTATTCAATTCAAGGTGTACATTGAATTCCATTCAAATTCAAATTCAAATTTGGATTTTAATTGAAACTTCATCAATTCAAAATTTTGAGTTCAGAATCAAATTCTGCACCTTCAATTTAGTCTACAAGAAAATATCTATGATTTTTGGATCAATGTATGTGGGAGAATTAAAGGAACAGAGAAGATAGACTTAAGGGGGCTATGGGACCCACTGGTCAGTGAAGCTATTACGTGAGTGCTCTGTTTCTTCACCGTGGTGACACCTCCCGACATGCAAGCCACACAGCTATGTGCTTGCTTGCCAATTGCCGTTGAATCCAGCGCCCATATATATCTAGCGAGTGTCCTCATGACCTTCCCTAACGTACATTGCAAGCAAACCACCGTCCTTCCTCTGGTCTTGGCCGCCGGCAACGAATCTCTCGTTCAAGCTGAAAATCCAAGCTACCCAGAGGTTGTTGATCCTTTCTCTTCGCGTTTGGAGCTTGATAACGATCTTGCGCACCTTCCTAAACCATTTTGTGGACAGCTTCTGCACGGTGGGGTGTTAATTTGAAGTTTTCGCGGACGTCATCGTGGAGCCACCGTCAGACCCTCTCTGCATCACCGTGGAGCCGATGTTCTAGGCCATCTCACGCTTCACCATAAACTGCAATAAGGTGCGCCTACCCGAGCACATTGTGCTCAAAAAGTTTCAAGTGGAGGCGTGGACCGTAGCTCAAGTTCTTCCCTTTTTCCCGACGGCAAAACAGAGCATCGGGTCTAGGTCGTCCGCTTAATTCCTTTTCTATGTGCAAGCTTTCTCTAATCCAGTTAGGTATTATGTTCACCACCTCCTAACGCACACGTTGACCAAAAATCAGGGGAATCCATCGAGTCTGAATTATTCGTGTTTTCCCCGCCGTCTTAGGAAAACTCGTCGGCTCACCGTCGGACTTGAGGTTTCTGGCCATTTAATTCCTATTGCAGCCCATTTTCATACTCACCTTGATCCAAGGAATCTTTATGATTGTTTCCCAGGTCGTTTGAGCCTGATTTAAGGATTTCCGACCATCATCGGAACCCTAATTCTACCGCTGCCGTCGTGTGCTCGCCTCCGGCCGTCGCCACCTCGATTGGACACCACCATCGTGTTGCGCGGCTGACTATAGGGCCAGGCAGACTAAGCCGTGCCAAGAGGAGCTCAGCACAGCAAGCCGGCGGGGCGCCGCTGCTTCGGCGAGATGTGCCGCCCGTGCCGCAAGGGTTGAAGAAGATGGGCGGGTCCCACTGGTCAGCAACGGTTTTACCTCCCTTTGGATTTGCTGTGGCCACCGGATCGATTGTGGCTGCACGGGTTAAACCCTATGGCCCATATGTGGCCCAGTTGTGATTGGGTCATTTTAAACAGTGGGGCCCAGCTGATTAATTCAAATGTTTCCAATTAAAATTAATTCCAGATTTCATCCAAACTTTGAAAATCAATTATTCCTACTAGATTTGCTCAAATAGTTCGTAATAAATTCTGGAATATCATCTTGATCCAGATTTTGCAGTGGTGAAATTTGGTGTACATGAAATTCCCAGAATTCTCATATTTAATTCTTTTGAACTAACTGTTTGGGGAATTAATTACCCCTGTTATGTTAATTGGAAAATTTCCAATTTTGGTAAAAACACTCTTAGGAATACACTTGATCTCCAGTAAAAATGTCAAGTTCATTGGACTTCATTTACTGGACCCAACAGTGTTCACATCACCTATGTCAATTGAAAAATGAAAAATGCACAGAAATATTTTTAGAATTTCTTGCAAACTTGTAAAATCAATTTCTCCCTGTATGAAGGTCAGAAAATTATGAAATAAATTTTCATAGAACCAGTGAGTCCTCCTATACCAAGATCATCCTCTTCTAACTATTTTAAAGCGACATATTTAATACCAAAATTCAGAGAAGACTTTTACTTGTTGGAATTTTAGAGATAACAAGCTTCCTTGAAGATCTCCAATTCTCGGTCCAGTTCTTCCTCATCGAACCTAGTATCAACTGTAAAAATCCCAAAGCCAATTAAATAATTTTCATACCTTATCAGTATTTAGAAAGTCTTTTATATAGTTTCAATATCACTCATGTACTTTATATATTGCATATCATATAGTGACCGAGATCGAGGAGGAGCCAGAGCCCTTCGAGAGCATACCACCTGAGGCTAACTTTGATACTGACTCGCAGCCAAGCAAGCCCCGGTTCGCATTTAAGTGCTATTTCAATGTTTATATTTGTATCACTTATGTCTAGGATGTGTTTTGTGCATTAGGGCTAAGGTGCTTGTTACTCCACTTGCATGACCCAAAATCCCATGGAGTATTGGGTAGGTCTACAGCTTGATGAGTAGAAAATAGCATGCTAATGTTTTGAAGAATCCGGTAGAAGTCGAGTAGTTGGATCTACTCGCGAGATAGGATTTTATCACACAGGATGAATTTGATCAAAGAATTGTTTATGAAAATGAATTTGAGACCGAGTAGCGGGATAGTATGCAGAGAGACGTGGTCTCACGTGCGTAGCTCTGCTTGTGTCAATTGAGGACCGATCCGTAAGCGTCCATGCTGGACAACTTTGAACTATACCGGATGCATACTGGGCATATGGAACCCAGGAAACCGATGTAACTTGATAATTGGGTGTCGAGGCATAGCCCACTGTCGATAGGGGTGGGTTGAGGGCAGACAGGTGTAAATTTGCCAGCAGGCACAGACACGCTCCATGCGGGGACCTTATGTCCATGATGGTGGGACCAGTTCGGCGTTTGAGTTTCTTTTGAAAGGTTGTTGCATATGACGTGGTGAGGAGCACGGCACGCCCCTTATGCACGGGCGTACGTGATGTGTTATTTGGGTGTCTACTCATTGCAATCATTGTCCCTCGCAGTTATTTGAGTACTGCATGTTCCTTCGCTATGATGTAGTAAATACTGAAGAAGCTAGGAGAATCTAATGTATTGAATTATAATTGCTTTGCAACTAAGTTCTCTATAGAATATGCTTACTAAAGTTACTGTTATTGAAGCTTTAATCCTCTGTTAATAACTTGAAAAGTAAAGATCAACATGTAGGCGATTCATTTACTGCTATATCTATTCCTATGTTAAGTATCCTTGCATGTAGAGTTTCATGTTTAGGTGAGACGGTTAAGTCTTGCTGAGCCTTCGTGCTCACGGTTGCTATATTAAGTTGTTTGCAGATGAGACATATGAGGGAGGGCCCGAAGATGAGGTGATGCCCCCGTCGGGTATACCGCCGAGTGGAAGCACTGCACGCCGCCGTGGTCTTTTGTTTGCTGCTAGTGTGTAGCGTCCTCAGGCTGGACGGCTGCACTTTTGCGTAGCTAGGCTGAGAGTTTAGCTATGAGTATTACTTCCGCTGTACATTATATATTGTAAAAGACTTCCGCTTTTTTTATAAATAAAACATTGTATTTTGTCGTATTCTTTTCGTGTGTGCTGTTGGGTGCTGCATCGCACGACACCACCCTTTGTGATTTCTGGAACGTGTGGACCCGGTCCTCATAGCTTGGTATCAGAGCCGCATTGGGAATAGCATGCTTGAAAAGAGCCTATTTTGAAAACTTAGAAGTAGTCGAGTGAGGATTAGTTACTATGCCCACATAAGGTCTATTATAGTATTAGTTACTTAATGTGGCAAGCTAAGTTATATGTTATTATATTATGTAACGACACTCCGACGTTAGGTAAGAGGTAAGGTACGCCACTGCAAGCGGATCAATTGCGGTAAGCTCACCATGCGAGAGGTAGCATGTGATTGTTTCCGTGGCTTGGCATGGAAATTCAATATGAGTCTCCGAAACTCTCCATGTTTTTTAGAACATGGTACCCCAGCGTTCTATAAAATTAGTGGCAGCCCCCGTAATGTGGGACATAACACGATCCGCCTCCTACTGGTGCAGCACTATGCAAAGACGTGGGACCCCGTCGGGTGGTAGAAAACCCGGTCATGTACCTCGAGACGTGGCTTAGCTCGAGGCGGCCCGTATGGAATGATACAGGACGAATGTTTTTACTTTCTTATAAATTATTGTGAAATGATCGCCTGTGCGGGCTGTACCGTTGGCACCGTATGATTGATATATAATTTGTATGTAGTTGCAGGATACTAACCATGCTTTAAGTAGCTCGAGTTGAAAATGTTTGCAAGTGAACGTCATTAGTGCCACCATTGAGACGTGTGCCGGAATACCGGCTTAGGATTTTCTTTGGTGAGGGCGTAATACCGGCATTGCATTAGAGTTTCATCAGGCACGTCGACGATGATATCCGTGCTGGAGGTGTGACTCGACAACAAGTAAAAATTTCTAACTTAGCACTAAGTTTGAATTTTTAATCTCTGTTTTGGACTGTGCTGGTCAGATTTACCATTAATCGTGTGTTCGCTGCGATAAGTAGACATATGATTTGGGAACTTGAGGAAGTCCTCCACAAGTTTCATTTTCAGCTCCAAGGCAGATTTCAAGATTTGAAACTTGAAAACTTCATTTGAACTTAAATTGCCCAGTTTCTGGTTCAAACTGTGAACTGGACAGAAAATTGACTATGTTTGGAATAGCATAACGTCCTTTATAATTCACCCCTGAAGGTTTACCATACATGTTTGGAAATTGTATAGAGTCCATTAAAACTCTTATGTTCAACTCCAGATCAGAATCCCCCTGTAATCTAATGAAAAATTCAAATTTCCAAACTCAGTTAAATCTGGACTGAGACTGGATGGTTTCTATATCCTGTCACTGTCTTGATCATATCTCTTAGTAGAATCGATGAATGACTTCATGTAATTAATTTCCGTAATCCTGAGGATCTATGAAACAATGTTGTAATTTATGATTTTTGCATACTGTTTATATTTTGTATCTGGAAAAATGTGGACAAAATCAGCTTTAAAAAGAAGAGGTGCTGTCAAATATTTTATAGAAAACTGTCAATTTGCAAAAATCATATCTCCTTATAAAGAAATGGTCTGGAGGAAAATAAATATATTCTGGAAATCTCTTTGATTGTACACTACAACTTTGTAGTTTAACTAAATTCCTGAATTGGCCTCTAACTGGATGAAAATGTCAAATTTCTCCAGACTGGTCAGAATGAGCAGAAACTGAGACAGAAGTCCAGTGTTATGTTTCATTCGGCATTTGAATTTGAATTCACTTTCATAATTCAATTATCACATCCATGATATGTTTCTCAACAAAGTTTGTTTAGTTTGAGTATTGGACTCATTCAAATACTTCTTTTATAGATGGAGGATGTGATGCTTTTATTCCGGATGAATGGGTGTTCTCCACGTGCGCCAACCGTCCGGGCTTCCCGATTATGCTGTGGGAAATTCTCCAACAGTTTGGATTCACCGAAATGCCAGGCTATTGGGGTCACAAGATGGTCTACAGAGGCGTACTGTCGTGCACCGTCCTGGTCGACGTCCCTGCTATTCCGCGTCTTCATGGATGGGATCCTTTTTCGGTCAACACCCTAGGAGCTTGTTTGGAGGACACGTGGGCCGTTGCAGCGGGCGAAGTGCTTATGAAGCTTTGCGAGCTTCATCAAGATGCCATGGCTGGGACACAATTTGCTCTCCTCCCGTTCCGTGGTGCGGCTGGTTTTGAGTGGCAATGTCGTATGGTTGAGGCCTATCAACCCGACGGTGACACGACATCAACAACACTTGGGACTTATACCGCTGCATCCATCATGGTGGTTATTACGCAGAGTGCAATCATTCTGCAACAAGTCGAAGCATTGAGGAAAGTGGTTGAACGAGGTGACACTCTTTATTACATAATGAGAACCTACATTCGTTTCTGGCTCCGACAAATCACCGGCTGAATCAATGCGAGGATCAGCTGCATCACACTCGCACTAGACTGCGTAAAGCTCGCGCCGAACTGCGGCAAACTCGCATGGAGCTGCAGAAAGCTCGTGGTGAACTGCAGGCGAGTCAATTGGTGGTGCAGCAACAGCAAGGGAAGCTGTTGGTAATCACCGAGGCACGAGATGAAGCCATCGAATAAGCTCAGGGTTGGGAATTTGAGGCAGGCCAACTTCAGGATGTTTTGTTGGAGGCCGAGGCACACTTGCCGCATCCAGTCGTGTATCCACCGGCTCAGGACATGTTGCTAAACATGGGTGAGCAGGTGCCTTCATGTTCTATGGAGGAGGAAGATCCTGAGATACTCGAGTACGTCAATGAGGATGCATCATATTAGGATGGGGCAGCAATACGATCAACACGGGGCAATGTATAGTTAGTGGTTGCTCGTGTTTATTTTGTAGCCATGTTTGTATCATATTGTAAATAGTAGTGGGTGTGTAGGAGATGACAAGGTGTGTATGACGTCTCATGGAGACCAAGTATAGTGAGATGCACTTCCACAGTGGGAGTATCTCATTTTGAAATTCACTACCGTGAACTTGGTCATGAGATAATATATCTTGTATAAAGTTTGTACTTTATCAATATATGTGAATGTTATGCAATTATCACATTGTCAATACTCGAACTACTTTGGTATAGAATGGATGAAGAAAACAAACATGTTACTGATTTTTAAATCATGTGGATGCAGAATGGTGCGTACACGTTCTACGGCCGAGATGGGAGGCTCTAGCCGCGGTCGTGAGGATGAATCTCCGACCCGGGAGCAAACCATGACACCGCAGCAACATGTTACTCCACCACCACCACCTGAACCTCCGAGAACTCTCGCGGAGATTCTGGCTGCAGTACTCAGCTCGCGCGATGAGCAAACCAAATTACTGCGAATGTTGGTGCAGAATTCGTCCCGTCAAGGGGGATGACAAGGCAATGGGCAACGCTAGCCCCAACAGAGTTCGTACTCGGACTTCTTGGTGACGCATCCACCGGTCTTCACAAAGGACGAAGAGCCTCTGGAGGTGGACAACTTTATCTGCACACTCGAGGCGAAGATCGGTTTGCTACGATGCAATAAACAGCAGAAGGCGTTGTTCGCAGCGCAACAACTTCAGGGATCCACCGGTGCTTGGTGGATAAACTACATCACGTCACTACCGGCTGGTCATGCGGTCACCTAGATCGAATTCCAGGAGTCGTTCTGCGCCTACCATATACCTCCCAGTATAATGAAGAGGAAGCTTCCGGAATTTCTGGAGCTGAAGCAAGGCAGGAGGAGTGCTCATGAATACTCCCGCGCATTCAACCATCTAGCACAGTACGCGCCAGAGTATGTGGGAACGGAAGACAAAAAGCGAGACACATTTTTCCGGGGCCTTAATTCCAAGATGAAGGTCCAACTTGCACATTCAACCGCGACACCTTCAACGACATCGTCAATGCCGCGATAGTGCAAGAAGATTCTCAGTGCGAGCTCGTTTCTGATAAGAGGAAACGGAGCGCACCATCAAGCAGCAGCAGTGGTGGTCCCCTGAAGTACCGTGTGGTGTATCGCTCACCATCCAGTCAGCTACGGCAGCAACCGACGCGACCGCAGCAGTTCTGCAGTTGTCCTTTCAACGCGCCGCGTTTCCAACCGCCATTTCTACAGCAGCAGCAGCAGCAGCAAAGAATGGTCCTGCGTGCGTATCCACCTCCACCACGTGCACAGGGATTCCGTCAACAGCTTAGTGGTAACCCGACACAATACACGTGCTACACATGTGGCCGTGTTGGGCATTTTTCAAGGGACTGCTCCGAACAGCGACAAGGCAGCGCACAAGCATCATATTGGGCTTTAACTCAGCCCCGCAACCAGCCCAAGAAACCAGCACCAAAACCTGGCAACATCCACCACATAGCCATCGAAGACGTGCCAAAAGGCGAAACCGTTCTCGCGGGTACGTTTTCTCTACTCCGAAACCCCGTATTCATACTCTTTGACTCCGGTGCCACCCATAATTTCATTAGCCAATCATATGTTGTCAAGCATCAATTATATATCACTCCCACAAAAAGTCCATATTTGATTTTCTCTCCATTTGGGACAATAGCAGCGGACATGAAAATCCATAAAACACAACTTATGATGGGTGGGAATATCTATCCGACTTCTCTAATTATATTAGAGGGTCAAAAGCTCGATGTCATCTTAGGAATGTCATGGCTACACAGTCATGGTGCTGTTCTCGACATCGTTCCACGTGTGGTCCATTTAAACTCTCCACTATATGAACCACACACTCTCATTCTAGACCTTCTTATCCACGAAATTCCAGCCACATACAACATGGAAGCCACAAAGCTTGAGGACATTTGTGTGGTCTGTGAATATGCGGGCGTGTTTCCCGATGACCTTCCGGGTATGCCACCGGATAGGGACATCGTGTTCAAGATTGAACTTATTCCTGGAACAAGGCCTATTTCCCAAAGGCCGTACAAGATGGCACCAAATGAGTTGGCGGAATTAAAGGAGCATTTAAAGGACCTGCTGGACAAAGGTCTCATATGCCCAAGTTCATCACCTTGCGGCTGCTCCGCATTGTTTGTAAAGAAGAAGGACAAGACGTTACATCTATGTGTGGACTATCATCCGCTCAACACCGTGACGATCAAGAATAAGTATCCACTACCGCACATCGATAGTTTTTTAGATCAATTAGTGGGTGCTAAGGTTTTCTCAAAGATGGATCTTTGGTCCGGATATCATCAAATAAAATTCTGACCAGAGGATATACCGAAGACGACATTCTCAACGAGATACAGGCTCTATGAATATCTTGTCATGACGTTCGTACTTAGCAACGCGCCGGCTCACTTCAGGTATTTGATGAATTCAATGTTTATGCCAGAGTTGGGCAAGTTTGTCGTGGTCTTCATCGATGATATTCCGGTTTATTCTAAATTAGGGGAAGAACACGCCAAACACTTCCATATAGTGCTCCAACGATTGCGAGATCACCAGCTTTATGCAAAATTCGGCATGTCCAAGTTTAGGATCAGCCAAGTACCTTTTCTTGGTCACATTATTTCAGCAGAGGGCATCGCTGTTGATCCAAGCAAAATTGTGCAAGTACTGAAATGAAAGTCTCCAACGTTCGTACATGAAGTTTGCAGCTTCCTCGGGTTAGCATGATATTATTGGAGGTTCATTCCGAGCTTCTCAAAAATTGCTAAACAAATGACGGATCTGCTGAAAAAGGGGACCAAATATAATTGGACCAGGCCATGTGAGGATGCATTTCAAACATTGGTGAAACATTGAGAGTACATCTAGGCATTCCTTGTGGGTTTTGATTTGTTTATGACAAACAAATGATATCCAAACTAAATTGTTGAGATGAGCGCAGGTTTTAATGAAATTATGAAGAAAGCGCAAAAAGAAAGGAGAGTGGGGAATGAAGTTGAAAAGAGCTGAAGAGATGAATAGAATACTCTTTGTGTATGGAGTGTGTTGGAGAAACACACCCCAAGAGCTCAAGCAAAAGAAAACACTCTCACCGCAAAAAATTTACACAGGGCCGGACTAGTCCGATATACCCTGGACTAGTCCGATAATCTCTCTGTCCAGGAATGGACAAGTCCTCTCAGTGCGGACTTCTTCACAACGGACTAGTCCGATAAAGTCCGAAATAGTCCAATAATACCTCTGATCAACATCGAACAAGTCCGAAATCCTCACTGACCAACTTCAGACAAGTTCCCCAATTTCGGACTTGTCCTTAGCCCCTCAAAATTTCACGACACCGGACTAGTCCGATATTATCCGAACTAGTCCGATAACCTCTCTGACTAAAATCGGGCAAGTCCTTCAAGTGCGGACTTGTCCTCAATTCACTAAGGGATTCACCTTGCCGGACTAGTCCGATATGTGTCGGACTAGTCCGAATATCTCCAGTGCCCAGATCGGACTAGTCCGCATGTTTTCGGACAAGTCTGATATTCCTGAATACTTAGGGTTTTCCACACGCTGCACACTGGACTAGTCCGGAGTCCACCACGGACTATTCCGGACTTTGTAAACCCAAATGGTAACTTTTGGAAACCCTCATATAAATAGAGGTGCATGTCATTACTATGAAAACTCTCGACCCCTTGCGCCATCACACCTTCCAAAAGCCCAGAAGAAATGTCACTCCACAAAATCTAACGCAAGAAAGATGAAATCCTTGAGGATTAACTAAGATCAGAGGAGAGACACGTTCTTCATGTCTTGAGCTCTTGGGTTTGAATCTCTTACACACTCTCGCTATTTTATTGCATATCTTTAGAGTGTGTTTGGTGGTGTTTCGAATTGTAAATCTTGGGGAGCCCTCAACTTGTGAGAAGGCCCCTTGAACACGGCTATTTACCCTCTTTGTGATTAGTGGAAGAGAATCGGCCTCCGTGGCGATTCGACGAGGTTATGGTTGGTGAAGACCCGGTCGTTCATGGACTCCTCAACGTGGATGTACATTCTTTCTTTAGAAACGAACCATGGCATAAAATCATTGTGTCTTTACTTTGGTTCTTACTATTCATTGCAATCTAGGGTTTGCTCGATCTTGTTCAACTTACGTTAAAACAATGAAACTAAAGTTAACTTGTGTCATATCTAGTTTCATCGAAACAATACACTCTAGTTACAACTCAATTTCCGCTGCATGGACTACTTGGATCAAAATCATCGATCAAACTTGATCGATCTAGTCCGCACACACCGGACTAGTCAGCACCCTATTGGACTAGTCCGATTTCTCTGTGTTTGATCAGGTTGCAAAGTGTTTCAGGTTCTGACAAAAGTTCAAAAAGCATATTCAACCCCCCCCCCCCCCCCCCGCCCTCTAGGCTACATTCAATTGGTATCAGAGCGAGGCTCTTCAAAAGAGACTAATCGCTTGAAGAGAAGATGTCGGACATGAATGATGTGCACAAGAATTTCAGCCAAGAGAAGGTTGATGATGAAAAGGCTCAGAAGATGGACAAGATCCTCGACACAATCAAAGACTGCAAGGATGATGATGAGGGATGCTTGAACTCAAGGCACTCCTAAGGAAGAAGGCACTCCAAAGTGAAGATAAAGACCGAGGACGAAAAGAGGAAGAAGGGGAGTAGTCACACCGATTACTCCCGATATCCTTTTAATTATGATAAGTTAAATTTGAATAATAATCATTACTTGTCGATTCCTCTAGGGAAAGCACCTTTCTTTGACGGCAATGATTATTCTATGCGGAGACAGAATATGAAGATGCATCTAATATCACTTAACAACATCTCGTGGCATATAGTGTGCACAGGGATAGATATCCCAGATGACGACGAAGAGCTCACACCAGGTCAAGAGCAAGCTATTCATCGGAACGCTCAAGCTGCAGCTATCATAACATCATCATTGAGCCGAGACAAGTTCACCAAGGTGGATGGACTCGAAATTGCTAAGGAAATATGGGATATGCTACAAACCGCACATGAAGGCGATCGTCATGTGCGAGAGGCTAAAATTGAAATGATTGAAGGCAAATTGGGAAGATTTTCCATGGAAGAAGATGAGTAACCGCAATAAACGTACAATCAGTTGAAGAATCTCATCAATAAAGTTCGAGCATATGGAAGCAAGAAGTGGAATGATGACAAGGTGGTGAAGCTAATTCTAAGAGCCTTCATGCCTCACAACGTAACTCTATGCTCGATGATTAGAGAAAGCCCCGGGTATCAGAAAATGACCCCGGATGAATTGCTTGGAAAGATTATAAATTTTGAGATGATGGAGAAACAAGCACAGCTCATCAAAGAGATTGCCGACCTTACCTCGTCAAAGAAGAAAGGAGTCACTTTGAAGTCCACTTGTAAGCCTATGTCAAAATAAGCTCGAGAGGCTCATGTGGGGACCGGAATCCGGACATCCAAGGATCTCATTGGATGGTGTTGTGTGATGCGACACCCAATGGTATACAAGAAAAGAACGAGAACAAAATACAATACCAAGTCTTTATTTATAAACACAGCGGAAGTTTTACAATACTAACGAAAAGGAAAGAGAACTATACATCATAGCTACGCTCTCGGCACTAGCTATGCAAAAGGAAAGTCATCCATGCCCTGGATACTTCGCACTAGCAACACCCAACTTTCGGCGGCATGTAGGGTTCCCACTCGTCATCAAACCTGTCATCAGTCATATAGTCTGCAAAAACTTGTTAACTGCAAACGTGAGCTTAAGGCTCAGCAAGACTGACCCGTCTCACTAGATATATGCAAGGTAATGTCTAACCATAGGTAAGAAATAACATCTTTTTTTCTTTATAATTTATTTTTATATTTATAATTTATTTTTATTTAGAAATGCTTTTTATGGGCCATAGGAGTGGTCCGGACGAGCTTACTCTTAGCCATTGGAAGTAGTTGTTCGTGAGTCAAAGGCGTGGCAAGAGAGCGAGTTCAACTCGCGTAGACTCGCCTACAAGTGGATCCTTATAATTATGTTTTGAGTAGCACATCACATTCTTCAAGCATGGCATATCATAGACTCCACAACCAAACAAGAAATGATTTGCCGATGATATGACATGCCCAAAGCACATAATGCTACTACGGGTAAAGTATGGGGAAACTGTAAACTTTTAATTGTGCTATCTCTAAGCCATACAAGGTTGCAATACAATTATAATTCAATACATCGTATTCCCATGACTTCTTCAATGTTTACTACGTCATGACACAGTGAACAAGTGGTACTCTATTACCGCAAGGGACGGTGATTGCAATCAGGACACACCCGAACCACATGACACATACACACTTTCGGAAGTGCCAGCGAGTACATACAGCAGTACCTACATAACACTTCAGTACTAGTCGTATATGGCCACCTTTCACCCGACACTCAGATGTCGAACCGGTTGGTCCTTCACGAGCAGGAGGTCACTGCGTGGGGCGTACTCTGACGTGCCCACCGGCTGATTTACACATTGCTGCCTTCAACCCACACCTATAAAACGGAACAGAATGCCTCGACAAACCAGTATAAGCTACGTCAGTTTACTGGAGCTCATTTCTCTATTATGTCGCCGGTATAATTCAAGCTTGTCCAGCAGGGCCGCACACGATCTGGGCCTTAATCGACACAGTCAGAGCTATGCGACAAAGACCACCTCTTGTCGCTTCCTACTCATCTATGACCGGTCTAAATTTCATATTTAGGAAACATCTCTTGATCCAATTCATCCCGTATAAAAAAATCCTATCCCGCGAGTAGATTCCAACTACTCGACTTCTACCGGTTCCCTATGAATATAAGCATGGCAGTTACTACACGAGTCTGTGAGGTATTCTAACCACTCCCTCGTTTATTTGGTCATGCAACTGGATGTCAAGCACCCTAAATGTAATGCAAAAACATCTGAAGACGTAAGGTGAATGAACACTTCAAAGACACTGTAAGGAACTTAAATACAAACCGGGGCTTGCCTAAATGCGAGTCCGAGTCTATGTTAGTCTCCGACAGCTGAACTTCCAAGGCTTCTGGCTGCTCCTCGACTTCAAATACTACACGTTATGCATATAATATATATGAATGACTTTGAAAATAAATAATATGTTTAAGGTCACAAGCTAATATCTTGTGAATCAAACAATATTATGATCTTAATTGGCTTTGGAATTTTTATGGTAGATACGAGGGACTATAATGGAGACTCTTGCAAAAAATAGGAGATGATCGAGGAAGTCTGTTGTCCTTAAATTCCTACAAGTATAAACCTTCTCTGAAATTTGGTTGCAATTCTGGAGGTCTATCAAGGCTACAAGTGGTTGTACCATGTATAGGGGGTCTCACTGGTTCTAGGAAAATTGGTTTCACTAATTTCTAAGCTTCCTACAGGGAGAAACTAATTTTACAAGTTTGAGGGAATTTCTGAAATTGATTTTGTATTTTTTCTCAATTTTCAACTACATAGAGATTTGGAACACTGGTCAACCCAGTAATTGAAGTCCAGTTAACTTGAAATTGTTACTGGAGATCAAGTGTATTAATGAGAGTGTTCTGACCAAAATTGGGAATTTTTCAATTAACAGAACAGGAGTAATTAATTTCCCAAGCAGTTAGCTCAAAAGAAGTAATTATAAAAATTCATGGAGTCTCATGTCCAATAAATTGCATCACAGCAATGTAGAGATTGAGATGAGTCTACTAGAATTTATTTGGAATTTTTTGGGCAATTCAACTAGGAGTAATGATTTTTAGAAGTTTGGTTAAATCCTAGAATTATTTTCCTATGGGAAATATTTGAATAAAGCAGCCGGTCCCACTTCATTTAAATGGTCCAATCCCATCTAGGCCACACCTGGGGCCACGGGGTTCAACCTCACAGCCGCACCGGATCCAGTGCCGCAGCTGATCCTGGGGCGTTCGAATGGGCGCTGACAAGTGGGGCCCATAGGCCTTCATCTACCTCGCGACGCGCCGCTCGGCCACGGCGGCGCTGCCCCGACGAGCTTGCCACGATGGCTGTGTCGACCTCCACTCGACTCGGCCCTGACCGCCTAGCCATATAATCGACCGCATAACACAATGGTGAGGTCCAATCGCGGCGGCGACAGCCGGAGATGGCGGCGCGACGACGGCGGCGGAGCTATGGTTTCAGCTATTGTCGGAATCGCTCAAGAATGGCGTAAACAGCTCGGGAAAAGATCAGGGAGGCTTCTGGGATCATGAGGAAGACTCCTAGGTGATGTAAACGGCATGGAACTGCCGGGAAACACAAGTTCGTTGATGAACAGGGGAGGTTTCAATGGCGGAGGGGAAAACTCCAATATCTCGGCAATCCTTCGATGGTTTCCATCGATTCTTGGCAGGAAGGTGCGCTACGAGGTATGGATTAATATCTATGAACTGAGTAAAGAATAGTTGCGTGTGTAAAGCGAATTAAACAGAGAAGTAAGCTAGTTCATGGACCACAACCGAAAGAAAAACTTGAATAACTTACTCCATACTTAAGGAAGTGAAGCACGAGTTTTACCGTGAGAATAATCTCGTGATGGTGATCCTTTTTGCTGTTGGAGTCGAGGCACGACACCACTTGTTGAGGTCTGATGACGGTGGCGCAGAGGCGTCGTTCTTTCCCAACTTCGGTGGCGTCCACGGAACTTCAAACTACGGCCAGCCCAAGGAGCAAAACGATAAGCTAGTTGGCGTAGATGATAGAGCACAAACTTGGCGCAAACTTTGCCGTTTGCATCAAATGGAATAGAGGTAAGAACGAGGTTCTTACCGGGAGGAAAGGAAGGCGGCAGTGTTGTGCGACGGCGGTGAACCTGTGGGGAGGGGAAGCAAAACTGGGATGGAACTCGACGCCATCGGTCGGGAGGGGTAGATATAGGCCAGGGGAGGTGTTTGGGCCACGCAGCTGCCTGCTTTGCATGCCTTGTCATAGTGTCGAGCTCCACCAACGTTTAAGTGCGGGGACAGCCGTAAACAGAGCGGCTCCATCGGTTCATCGAGTGGGAGAGGCTGACAGTGGGTCCCACTGCCCCTTTCATCCTAATCCCCCTCTGTAACTTCAATTCTCCTACCTAGACATGTCCAAAAATTCTAGATTTTTGCGGAGAGGCCAAATCAATTGTGTAGGTTCAGAATCTTAAATTGGATTTCAAATTTGAACAAGTTTAATTTAAATTTCAAATTCAAATTTGAATATGAATTGAATTTGCTAAGCGTCTCAAATAAAATAGCAAATGAAATCCGAAAATCTTGAAACTTTGCAGGAAGGCTATTTGGAATATTATGAGGCCATGGAAAAATGTATAGCCTAACACTTGAATAATTTTGACAGGGCCTATATGTACAGTGGTTATATTCAAGGTTTGAATTAATTTGAATATATTTAGTACTGCATATTGATTGGCCCTAGCAATGTTCCATTCAATAAATTTCAAAATTTGTAGAAAGGCCACTTGAATTATCCTAGGGTCATTGGTGAAATCCCACCCTCATGTTTATAAAATTTAATATGAGGGAAAGAAAGATACTTGATGATATCAAGTTCATGTGTGCAACCATATTTGATCTTCACTATGGTTTAGAACAACTGGTAACTGAACTTCATATTAACGAAAAAGTGGGATTTTACATTCCTCCCCCCTTAAAAGAATCTCATCCCGAGATTATAATAGGAAAGATAAAAGAAAAAGATCTAATGAACATATGCTGCTAACAAGTTTGGATAGTTCGTTCTAAGGTATTCCTCGCTTTCCCACGTTGCTTCTTCAGCGGTGTGGTTGCCCCACAAGACCCTGTAGAAATGTAAGGTGCAGCTCCTTGTGGTGCGAGTCTTCTCATCGATTATCTCGGTTGGGTGCTCAAAGTAAGTAAGATCTGGTTGGAGAGCTTCCAAATCTTCAATACGGATGTCAGCTGGGGCCTTGAGACATTTCCTCAACTATGAAATGTGAAACACATTGTGGACCCCTGAAAGCGACGCTGGTAGCTCTAGCCGATAGGCCACCGGTCCGCATTATTCAATTACTGCGAATGGCCCAATGAAGCGTGGATTCATTCAGCAAGATAAATCTGGTCCCCTTTACTCTGAAGCGATGAATCTTTTTCATTGGGGATACACGAAGATAAACATGATCCACGACATCGAAGTAAAGAGGTCGACATCATTTGTCGCATAGCTTTTCTGACAAGAATGAGCAGCCTTGAGGTTGGCTTGAATAACTCGTACTCGTTTATCGGCTTCATTTACCAATTCGATACCATATATCACTCGTTCACCAGATTCACACCAGTTCAAAGGTGTGCGGCACTTCCGGCCATAAAGAGCTTCATATGGTGCCATCTGGATGCTAGCCTGATAACCATTGTTGTATGAAAACTCCGCCAATGGTAGGTGATCATCCCAATTCTTACCGTGGTGGATGGCACAGGTGCGGAGCATATGTTCTAGCACTTGGTTTACTCGCTCCGTTTGACCATCAGTCTAAGGATGGTAAGCTGAGCTTTGGATCAACTTGGTACCCATAGATGCGTGGAGCTGCTCCCAAAACCGTGCAACAAATAAGGTCCCACAATTTGATATGATAGTGCGGGGTACTCCGTGTAGGCACAAGTTCGTGGCAATATACAACTCTGCATATTGTCGTGCCACATAATTGGCATTTACTATAATAAAGTGAGCCGACTTAGTGAGTCGGTCGACTATCACCCAAATCGAGTCATGCTTGCGAAAGGTGAGAGGTAATCCAACAGTGAAATCCATGCTGATGTCCTCCCATTTCCAGGCCGGTATGCTGAAAGGTTGAAGCTGACCGGCTCTCTTCAGATGGTTGGCTTTCACCCACCGACACGTATCACACTCGGATACGTACTTCGCTATCTCCCTCTTCATCCGAGTCCACCAAAATTTCTTCTTTAAATCTTGGTACATTTTGTTACTTCTCGGATGAATTGAATACTTGGACAAATGAGCTTCGTCCAATATCTTCTTTCGAAGTTCCACATTGTGGGGCACCACTATGCCGTCTTTGAACCATATGGTACCATCATTGTCACATCTGAAACACTTCATCTCCCCCCTATTACTTATTCGACAAATATGCGATATGCCCTTGTCTTTCTTCTTAGCCTCTACAATATCTTCCCTTATGCTAGGAATGACAGCTAGATTGTACAGCACACCATATGGAACCAAGTAAAGACTCCGATCTTCTTCTTCCATCGAGGTGATGGAAAGATTATTGACATGGGACTTGCGACTCAGCGCATTTGCAACTACATTTGCTTTGCTAGGATGGCAGTGGATCTCAATCTCATAGTCTTTGATCAATTCCAACCACATCTTCATTGTCGCATATTCAAGTCCTTTCGGGTGAAGATGTACTTCAAGATTTTGTGATCGGTGTAGAGATGCACTAGGTTGCCCAATAGATAATGTCTCCACATCTTCAATGCAAGTACAACGGCAGCAAGCTCAAGATTATGAGTCAAATAATGCTGCTCATGGTTCCAAAGCTGCTGTGATCCATAAGTGATCACCCTTCTGTCTTGCATCAACACACAACCTAAACTAATCCCAGATTCATCACAATAAACATCAAATGACTTGGTTGTGTCCGGTTGTGCTAATACCGGTGCTGTTGTGAGGTGTTTCACTAATGCTTGAAAACCTTCCTCACATTCCTCCGTCCATACATACTTCTTTCCTTTCATCAGAAGTTATGTCATAGGTTTAGCTAACTTGGAGAAACTTGGAATGAACCTCTGGTAATACCCTGCTAAACCCAGGAAGCTTCAAACTTCATGTACAGACCTTGGAGACTCCCACTTGAGTACTTGCTTAATCTTGCTTGGATCAACTTCAATCCCCTCAGCAGAGATGATGTGCCCTAAACATGGCACTTGGCTGATCCAGAACTCCACATTTGCTGAACTTGGCATACAACTTGTGGTCTCGCAATTGTTGAAGCACGATGAGCAAATGTTGAGCATGTTCTTCTTTGGATTTTGAATACACAAGGATTTCGTCGATGAAGACCACGACAAACTTGTACAATTTCGACATGAACACTGAATCCATGAGATACATGAAATGAGCCGGTGCATTGGTCAATCCTGGACATGACAAGGTACTCATACAATCCATCGTCGAGAATATCGTCTTAGGTATATTCTCTGGTCGAATCCAAATCTGATGATATCCAGAACGAAGATCCATCTTTGAAAATACCTTAGCACCCACCAATTGATTCAACATAATATCGATGCGTGGTAGTGAATACTTATTCTTGATCGTGACTGCATTGAGTCGACGATAGTCCACACATAGTCTTAATGTCTTATCCTTCTTCTCCACGAACAATGCAGAACAGCCCCAAGGTGATGAACTTGGACGGATGAAACCCTTATCCATAAGTTCCTTCTGTTGCTCCTTCGGTTCTGCAAGTTCTTTAGGTGCCATCTTATAGGGCTTTCTCAAGATCGGCACTGTTTCCGGTACAAGTTCAACCTTAAACTCGACATCTCTTTCTGGTGGCATACCAGAAAGATCTTCGGGAAATACTTCCGGATACTCACATACCACTGGAATGTCCTAAAGTTTAAAGGCCTCGGTGTTGTAAGTAGTTGGAGTCACATGGATAATACTCTCAAGAGTGAGAGCTTGGGAAGGGTAGAGTGGAGAATTCAGATATATCCTCTGAGGAACGATGTCAAGAATAGCACAGTTGTATTGCAACCATGCCATCCCTAAGATGACATCTAATTTTTGATGCTCCAGTATAATGAGAGAGATAGGGTATATGTTTCCACCCAGATCAAGAGGTACCCTATGGACCATCTCATCTGCTACTACTTTCCCACTCGGAGAACAAATAATATATGGGGTTTTTGTGGAAACAACAGGCAACTGATACTGAGTGACATAAGATTTTCTAATAAAGTTTTGTGAAGTACCGGAGTCAAAGAGGATGACTATGGGATGACCAAGGAGAGAGAACTTACCCGTGAATACAGGTGCGTCTTCCGGAACGTCCTCGATGGCGAGGTGGTGGACGGTGCCGGTTCTGGTGGCTGGCTTCTTGGGCTGGTTGCGAGGCTGGTTTGCCCCCTGGTACAAAGACTGTCCTCCGCTATGTGGGCAGTCCTTGGCGAAGTGCCCCATATGACCACACATGAAACACGTGCACGGGGTCTGACTGGTATAGAAGGGAGGACAAAATCACGGTGCATGCTGTGGAGGTGGAAGTGCATGCGGAATCATCCCCTGCCGCTGCTGTGGACGGAAGCCGGCATTGTTGAACTAGCGACCATGAAACATCGGTGGTCACGATGGCGGCTGCCACCTCTGGTCGGATGGTGATCAATACACCATTGGGTACTTCTGAGGAGCACCACCTCCATTGCTCTGTAGATCACTCCTTTTCTTCTTGTCAGAGAACAACTCCCTAGTAGCGTCCTCCTATATGATTGTGGCGTTGACAATGTTGTTGAAGCTGCCGCTGTTGAACAAGGCAAGCTTGTCCTTCATCTTGTGGTTCAAACCCTGATAGAAGCATTCACGCTTCCGATCTTTAGTACTCACTTGGTCCTGAGCATACTGGGACAAGTGGTTGAATGCCTTGGAGTACTCGTAAGCACTCCTTTCTCCTTGCTTCAGCTCCAAGAACTCTTGAAGCTTCCTCCTCATAATACCGGGAGGTATATGATAGGCGCGGAACGCCTCCAAGAACTCCTCCTAGCTCACGACATAGTCTGCTGGTCGTCCGGAGAGATAATTCGCCGACCATGCCCCAGCAGAACCCTGCAACTGTTGTGCTGCGAACAAGGTCTTCTGTTGTTCGATCATCCGCAACAAAACAAACTTTCCTTCGATGGAGCGGATCTAGTTGTCCGCCACCAACGGTTCATTGGTGTGAGGACCGGAGACCGCACATTCCAGGAATCGCATTGGGTGGTGCCGTGCAATGCGGCACCAAACAGCACACAAGAAATGTCTTACAAAATAACCAACATAGATATTTTATTTCACAAGATGATCCTCTTTTACAACATAATATATATAACACAGCGGAAAATACATACTCATACTCTCAACTAGCTATGCACAAGAGAAGCGGTCCATGCTCGCGGATGCTTCTCACTAGCAACACGAAACAGAAAGCAGCGGCAATGCTTCCGTGAGAGATACAGCTCGACAAGATCGAGGTCTCACGGACAACCGTAATAGAAGCATAAGCTAATAATACCTGCAAAAAAACACATTATAGCAAGCGTGAGCACAAGGCTCAGCAAGACTTAACCGTCTCACCTAAACATGAAACTCTATATGCTGAAAACTTTAAAGATTGGGAAGCTTAATTTGCAGGAATGGACTAGCCGAAAGTAAATCCTTAGTGGTCAGTTTTAAAGTAGCATACGCGATCCATGAGCATAGCATCATTGTGAATTCCATAATCAAACAAGAAACGCTTCATCCACGATGATACTTGCTCAAGGTTGCATAGGCCTTATTCATGTTAAATGTTTGAAAATTGTAAATTTGAAATATGCTATCTCTATAGCAGCCAAGGTTTCAATACAAGAATTATTCATAACAGTATATTCATAATCTTTCCATTACTCTTTCTTACTACATCAAGACTCAGTGTCCAAGTATGCTCAATCCATAACCGCGAGCGATGGTGATTCGAATCAAAAACACCCGGACTGCACGACACGTACGCCCATACTCGGAGTTGCCTCGACACACTCTACTGATGTCGCACGCAACCACCTTTCCCCAAATTCAACCACATCGAAACAGTTCGATCGGCCTGAACAGTGAGCTCACCTCAAGGTGCATCTCTGATGTGAGATGTTCTTGAGTAAGTTACCTCCCACCGTAATAACAGCCAACAGCTTAAGCCAATTGAAAAGGTTCCAACATAGGATCCTCAAGGTACATCGGTTTCCTGGGTTCCATATAGCCACTATGCACCCGGTACAGTTCAAACTTGTCCAACAGGACCAAGCACGACACGGGCCTTAACCGACACAGACGGGGCTACCAATCCACCTCCCAACACCTGCCTTGTCATTACCGATCCAGGCACGATGTGAGCAAACCAACCTACATAAATCCCCGTCCACGTCTCATATTAAAGAATTAAAGTTATGGTAACAACTCGCGAGTAGGTTTCCCTCACTCGACTTCTCTCGCAAGTAGAATTCAACTACTTGACTTGTGATCAATAAAATGTGACCAATCTCGCGAGTAGTATCCAACATACTCGACTTCTACCGATCTTCTAACTAAACATTAAGCATAGCAATATAAATCGAGTGAGTCTTATACTACCCATCCACTTCAAGGATTATTTGGTCATGCATGTGGGGTATTCAATCAACATAGACCTAATGCACATATTATGTCTATTCAATACAGTGTGTATAAAAGAAAAACTTTAAAAGGAACTTAAATGCAAACTGGGGCTTGCCTTTCGGTTGCGATAAAAAGTCAGCAATGATCAGTCAGTACTCTTCGATGAGAAAATCACGCCACAGCAGCTCCAATAGAGAATTCCACTCCTCCAGGTTGTGCTTATCGTTGGCCAGCTTCGTCGCGAACACTATCGAAATGATATGCAATTAACAGATTGCAATTAATTATTATGAAAATTGAAGTTGATTATAACTCAAGAAGGATTTATATTAGTTAGGACCTGAAGTTCTGTTGCTAGACTAGACAGCAACAGAAAGAAAACAAGATGATTTTAGGCAATGGACATATGAGGTGAAAATAGATATTGTTTTGTACATTGGGATGTGATCTCAGTTTATACAGATGCAACAGATTCCCTGAGCCTGAGAAAATTACAGGGAGTTTACATGGTCATGTAGGAATAACCAGGTAAGTTTCAGGTACAGCAATTGAATATAGTGCTCTACTTAATTTCTTAAGTGTTTAGCCTTATCTGAATTTTGGTTGTAAATCTGGAGGTCTATCATGGCTACCAGTGGTTGTATAATACATAGGGGTTCTCACTGGTTCTAGGAAAATTTGTTTCATAAATTTCTAATCTTCCTATTGGGAGATATTGAATTTAGAAGTTTGGAAAATTTTCTGAAATAGTTCTGATGTTTTTGGCATTCTATGACCTGTTAGGAAAATATCCAGATTGAATTAGGTTAGTAAAGTCCAATGAATCTGAGATTTTTACAGGAATTCAGAAACTTACTAAATAACACTTGGGCAAAATTTCATAGTTTTCTATGAAGGGCATTATGAGGTAAAAATCAAACATGCTTTTACCTTAAAGGGCTCTACAGGGGAATTTAAGGATTTTCATGAGGATTGGGTTGTAGTCCTGGTTAGTCTGGATAAAAGCAAAACCAACAGAGTTGGTTTGACAAATTTTTAAGCTTTATACTGAGAGATATTCAATTTAGAAGTTTGTACAAGTTTCTGTACAAATTCTAAATGAATTTGTCTATTTTTACATGCATAGAGAATACACAGATCATCAGACTATGTAAATGAAGTCTAATGATCCTGAAATATTTACTGTACTTCAAGGATATTCAAATGAAGGCTCTGGAAAAATTTGGTATTTTTCCAAAGATCAGAACTATAGACATTAATTCTATAAGCATTTTGCTTATTTTAGTTATGGAGAAATTCATATGTACTTTCATACAAATATAAGTTCTCCACTGGAAAGTACTCTTAATTCTGGTTCTAACAAAATTTATTTGAGAATTTTTGGACAATTCTTCTATGAAATATTGATTTTTGAATTGGGAACTAAATCTGGAATTTAAATTTCAATTGGAAAAGGTTTGGATAATGGCTGGGCCCACAGGATTTAAATTGGGCCAATCGGGATTAAGCAACACCGGGCCACAGGGTTCAGAGATGTAGCCGCATGGGATTCACAGCCACAAACTGATCCGCAGTTTCGCAGCAGGGGCTGACAAGTGGGGCCGGCCCGGGGTCTTCTTCAACCTCGGGCAGGGCCCGAGCGACACCGCCCGACAGCGGACCCGGCGGCACTCCTCGCCGGTGATTTTCCCCTGCGTCTTCCTGCCCTCAAATGGCCGCCTGTGCCTAACTCCACACGGGAAGGACGCCGGTGTGGTCGGGGAAAACAAATGATGGCCGGAAGCGTTGTCTCCACGGCGGCGGCGGTCGGCATGGCTCCGGCGAAGTTGCTCGGCGTACAGAGAGCACCGTAGCACTCGGGGTTTGATCGAAAGGCACCAGTGGTCGATGAGGAACAAGAATATGAACTAGAATTGGAGAGAAATCGACTGCAACAAGGATTACACCGGTGACCTAGGTCGAAAGGTCCGACCGTCGCAAGAACTCGGATTCTAGCGAGTATGGTGGATGAAAATCGACGCTGTTTGATCCTAAATGTCCGTCGAAACATGAAGATTCTATTCCCTAGTTTAATTAGAAAATTTTTAGAAGTGGAAACTGAATTCCTAGGCTGAAGTTTCTCTGTTCTTGAGAACGGCCGAAGGAAAAACATCACACACCGGTTGAACCGTGTCCTGACTGGCATAGGACCCGTGGGGGAAAGTAAAGTAGGGTCGGGGCGAACCTTATTGCACACTGAGCGAGCTGGGAGCAAGCCCGAAGTGCTGTACCACCGTGGAAATCACCGCGACGGTTGAAATAGAGGAAGAAGAACTTGTGTCCGGCACCGTCGGTAGAGGAAGAAGATGACGGTTTTGCAGCTCAGGGAGGTTGAGGACTCGACAGCGCACCCTTATGCTGCCTGAGGCTGGCGCACAAACGCCTGCTGTGGTTGGAAGACGTTGAACGGGAGGCGTCCACGGTAAACTCGAGCAGCGCCGGTTTTTCTTGGAGCTGAGGCAGAGCGAGGAAGAAAGAGCAAGAAGTACGTTGCTTGGATTATAAGGCAAGTTGCTGGGGTGCGCAGTGGCCAGCCTGGGCGTTGAGAAGGGATGTGGCGCATGCGCTTGCCTTGGTGGCGCCATGGGAAGAAGCAAAAAAACAGAGCACATTTCTCTATTGAATGCTGAGGATGACAGCTAGGGCCCACAAAATTCCTCTCCCTTATCCTCAATGTCCAGTGCAAATATCTCTAGCTCATTTTCTTAATCTTTGATTAGATTAACTAGAAAACCAATCTAATTAGCAGGAATGTGATTATACACTACAGTATGGAACTTGACAAGTTGACAAATATGATTGAGCATCTTACAGGTGGGGGCCACCTTTCACCATTTTCCTCATTCTTGTAATTACATTTTCAGCTGACAGAAAGATATCTATAATTGTTCAAAGTTGGCAGGGAGGTTCACTAGAATATGAAGAATCCAAATTTGAAATAAATTTCAAGAATTGATCAATTTGAGTTTTAAATTCCAACTTTGAATTTGAATTTAAACTTGACTCATATTCGATGAGCGTCTCAAATAAAATAGAAATGGATTTCAAAATTCATGAAACTTTGTAGATAGGCTCAAACAAATATCTAAGATCTGATTCTGAAATTGGATTTTAAGTTTGGATATGTTTCATGTGAAATTCAAATTCAAATTTTAATTTGAATGGAATTTAATGTACCCATTGAATTAAATACAATTAGTGCTCCAAATATTATGAAAATTTGCAGAGATGCTAATTGGAATATTTGCCATTAAATGGTGAGCTCAGATTTTTACCTTTGCAATGTTTGAACATGAGCTAAATTTAAATTTTTGAATTCTCTCAATTGAGGTTTAAATTGGTTTACATTTTTCAGATTCTAGTTAAATTTATTTTTCCCTTCTAAATTTCGACATCCCCCATCTGAACTTTGCCTTTATAATTTAGGGCTTTTACATTTGGCCTCCATGAAGACCGGCGGGTGCGTTGACATGAAGTCTGCGTATAAACTCGGAGAGGGCTGTCGTGGACCCGCATCTGGTCGCCCCCCTTGACAGGACGAATGTTGGACCAAGGTCCGCAGCAACTCGGTTTGCTCGTCGCGCGAGCCGAGCACTGCAGCGAGAACCTCCGTTAGACTCCTCGGAAGTTCAGGAGGTGGTGGTGGTGGAACTTGTTGCTGCAGTGTCGCAGCTGGCTCATGGGTCGGAGATTCGTCCTCACGACAACGACTTGAACATCCATTCTCAGGCATCGAACGTGTACGCACCATTCTGCTGCCATATGTTAAAAATCAGCAATATGTTTGTTTTGCCTTCATCCATTTCCTATTACAGTAGTGCGATGGTTGGCAAGGAAATAAGTGCATAACATCCACATATATTGATAGAGCATAAACTTTATACAAGATATATTATCTCATGACCAAATTTACAGTAGTGAACTCAAAAATGACGGTCTCCCACTACGGAAGTGCATCTCTATCATACTTGGTCCCCATGAGACGTCATACACACCTTGTCATCTTATACACACCCACTACTATTTTTAATATGACACAAACATGGCCACAAAATAAACACGAGCAACTACTAAACTATACGTTGCCCCATGATGGCAGGAGTGCTGCCCCATCCTACTCCGATACGTCCTATTTGACGTACTTGCATTCCTTAGGATCTTCTTCTTCGTCTTCGTCCTCAGAAATTGTTGCCACAGGTGCGGATGTTGGAGGAGGAGTTGCTACCTCACCCGCCACCGATGGTGTCGCGGCAACTAATGACTGCACATCAGCATGTAAAGAAATATCTTATAGTCTTCCAATTCCTTTCGTGCATGCTCGCAACTGGCTCTCCAATCCAGAGTCTCCTCCCTGGATTGATCCCGTTCTTGAGTTACCATACCCAACTGATCATCCAGCAGCTGTACCTCAAGTTGACTCGCCTCCAATGCGCTTTCTGCGCATTGAGCTTCATGGCGAGCTTCTGACATGTCTTGAACAGCTCGGTGCCACTGATTCTCCCTATCGTTTAAACGTTGGTTGAGAGGAGCAACCACGGATCTAAGTGAGTCATTGGTCCACTCAAAATGATCTCCTCGAATCAAAGCTTGCTTCAGATCGCCCAGCAACCATTCAATGCCAATATGTTGTGTAACGCTCACTTGGCACGATGATGCTGCATATAATGCCAAGATTATCTTGGGTACCTCTCCGTGAATGCCATAATCTGCACTCATTGGACTTGCCCACTCCTCACTAGCTCTACCATCGACTGGAAAGAGCGAACGGAGTACCCGCAAAATGACGGAAATGAAGCTTCCAAAACCTAGCAATAGCAACACTCGCGGCAAAACACCACGTGTCTTCCAACTGAGCCCCATTCACCCAGATGGAGAAAGGAGCCCATCCAATATATGACGGACCAGCGGGCACATCAACATAGGTGGTGCATCTTTTCACACCTCCGTCATCGAATTCCCTGCCCCAATAGCTTGGTATGTCGCGATACCCGAACCGTTGAAGCAGTGCTATGAAAAATTCTGAAAAAACCTTTTCAATGAGCACACATCGCGAACACCCATTCATTCTGTAAGTGTACCATTAAATCCGCCATCTGTGGAAAGGATACTTGAACAATGAAAAGGTTTCCAACTTCCAATAATTCAAGGAAAATTTAAAGCTGGATTAGTGATCACAGTCTGTTCCAGCTGACCTTCATGTATAAATTCAAAATTTTTATACAGGAAACATCAGAACCAGATGTTGGGTTGAATACAAAAGTCGTAGTAAAATTTAAAACTTTCTAGATTGTGCTCATACAGCTCCAGGGGATCTAGGAACTAGAATCTATACAGGTCTAAAGTTGACCCAAGTTTTTTGAAATTTTGACAGAACCTCCTTTGTATATGTTGTTATTTCCACAATTTATACAGGTATATCAAAACAATATATTGGGGTAATGACAAGATAAACATTGTATAACATCAAGTTAACAATCCATAAGTAAAATATTTCAGCCATGAAACATTTGTTATACAGGTATAGCATGTAAATTTGAAACTATTTGCAAACTGTTTCAAGTTCTGGTCTGCCAGAACCAAGTTTGCGACCATAGGAATTAAACACAGTTACACCAAGATTCAGGTCATGAGTGCAACATAAAGTTGATAGAGTACTTCCTAAGATTTCAAGAAATGTATATATGTGACCATGTCTGTCGAAGTGTAGCTACGACACCCCCCGGTACTATCAAATGTTGCCCGTGGAGGTTCTTGTTTAGGTTGGGGCACGCAGAGATCAAGAGCAAAATGGTGACACATGAGATTTACGTGGTTCGGGCCGACTGAGCATAACACCCTACTCCACGAGGTTTTGTGTTGCTGTATTGCGAGCTGGTCAGTTGGGATCAGATCAAATTGTCTGGAGTTCGTGTGGAACAGCCCTTTTATAGTTCTAAGGACTGACCGTTACAAAGCTTGCCTGGCCCGACATGTAGCCCTGGCGTATTTAATGGCCTAAGACACTGTCCACAGAGTATTAAGCTTGATTAATAGTGTGATAACGTGCCTTAATGGCTGCATTACCCCTATTAACAGTGCTCTTGATCGCGTGTCGTTAATACGACATTAACGACACGTAATTTCATCTTGTAATTGCCGCTTCAATTATGCTTGATAGCTCATGCTAAAGGAGATCTGCCAGTGTACGCGTTGATGAAGGTCCGAAGGCTCCACACTTGGAAGCTCTGTAGCTTTCCCTTACGGGGGGTAGGTCCGGGGCTACTGTACACGTGTCGGCACTGGAGCTCCTCTCTGTTGGGTGTTAGGTCTGGAGCCGTTGCACACGTGTTGATGCTGGAGCATCCTTTTGTTGAGAGTTTAGCTCTGGATTTCTTTTACATGTGTTAGCTCAGGAGCTAACCATATGAGGGGAGTGGGTCCGTTGCAACATAACATGTGGGACCTGAAAGGACCTTTGACTCTGTCGGGTGGAACTTTTTTGCAATTCTTGCGGTATCGCGGGGTACCTGGTATGCAGGGTAACGACAGTGGCCCTCGGGCCCACCTCTGGGAGGAACCCTTTGGGTTAAGTTATCCTGCCGGAGGTGGGGCCATTCTCGATTCTTGCGCTTTGATTTTCAAAAGTCTTCTGATGCGCCGATAGAGTGACGGTCCGGGAGTGAACCTTCGACGCATGGCTTGTTATGAATGCAGCTGATGAGATCTTTGAGTGCAGATCTCATGCAATTGAAGGTCACCGGTTCCCAATACGAAAACGTATCAGTTCTGCGTGCCCTGTCAGAGCGTCGACTTTGGGTTTCCCACCGCTCATCATGACAACGGTTCGCCAAGGGTAAGAACCCCGATCTCTTCATCGGGGTGGCCCCGGGTCCACTCGTCATTGATGGGGTAGAATTTTTGAAAAGTAATTTCACTCTTGTTGCGTTTTCCATCCAAGCGTCACAAATGCTTACTTAAGAAGGAAAGTGCACACGGTTTGAGGGCTATTTACACCTTTGATCAATCTTGCGCTCAGAGCCTCTCCAAACTTCGCCTAGCATTCCTTCCTTCGCTTTGCTTTGCCACGATGGAGTTGGGTCTCCCCAAGAGCTGCCTCAAGAGCGATGATGATCTGAAGAAGGTCCGGACCTACATGGGGTGGTCCAGCGACTCCTTCAACCACTTGGTCCACGCCGGCAAGCTCCCGTTCAAGAAGGAGCACGATGGCGACATGGTGTACTTCTCAGCGTACGCATGGTGGGACTGATCCCGCTTTTCTCAACTTTTCTTTTGATGCTGCTAGACTTCTACGGTCTGCAGCTGTATCACCTTGGCCCCCATTCTCTTCTTCTCGTGGCGACATTTGTCCGCTTTTGCGAGATGTGGGTGGGTATTCCCCCCTGCGTCGAGCTATTCCGCACCTTCTTCAACATCCACACCACCGACAATAGGACTGAGCTTCTTGGCTTCTACTATATCGTGAAGCGTAAGAACTGCCCCTTCAAATACTTGAAGTCATTTCCTTCTGGCAAGTGTGACAACTGGAAGAAAGATTGGATCATCATCACATCAGAGGAGCACGAGAAGTTGGAGCTGCCTGAAGGTCTCCCCAACATTGACACCGAC
Organism: Tuctoria greenei; assembly: GCA_036927565.1. Classification (NCBI taxonomy): domain Eukaryota; kingdom Viridiplantae; phylum Streptophyta; class Magnoliopsida; order Poales; family Poaceae; genus Tuctoria; species Tuctoria greenei. Next base: position 58,466,055 of record JAYESD010000010.1, read on the forward strand.
GCTTGGAGTGTAGTTCTGTTGTTGTCGGATACCTTCAACCCTGTCTTGACCAGGATTGCGAATGTGTGAAGGGTGGAGTGACCCCATAGATGGTCTTCTGCAACTTCTTGGTCAACAGATGGGCTCCGTTGAAGTAGAGGGAGAAGCTCGTGTGGGCCCTCAACAGCGTGATGGATGACGACCAAATTGAAACTAGTCTGAAATCCAACTTGGATGATGAGGCTTTGGAGCTTCATCTTAAGAAATTCCAGCATGGGATAAACGTCAATGGCGACATCTTAGTTCCACTGGTAGCTTTCCTCCCTATGATCATGGAGGCGCAGTTCAGCAGAGAGCTCAGGAGGGGTATGCCTGCGCTTGACGACCTTGGTGAGGTGGAAAGGCATCCGACAACCGGGTTGGTGATCCTCGGAGCTTCCGAGGGTGGTCCTACCTCTGCCCCAAGCCGAAAGACTGAAGACAACGGCAAGGGTAAGGGTAAAGAGCCAGTTGAGCCCTCTAGCCAAAAGAGGAAGTTGAAGCATGCTGACGAAGGTCCGTCAGACCCGCTCCTTCTACCACGGCTTCTTCTCCCCGTCGGGGGAGGTCTTCTGCAGCTACTCCTGCTCCAGTGCAAGTGTCTTCAAGAGGCGTCAGTTCCGGGCAGTTGACGCCGGCTTCAGTGCCGGCTAGAAGCTCCAGGTCTGGGAGTTCTTCCCGGCCAAGAGAAGCTCCGGCCGAAAGAACCTCAACCGCTGTAAGTGGTCTTCAACAGAGGTCTGAAGCAGTTGTCTCACTTGACTTTGTGGGTTCTAGCTCCAGGCCTCAGAAGAAGAGGTTCCGAGGCGACTGGGGTGGTAGCATCCCTAGGTATGCATTGATTGCTCACCCTAAAATGCTAGTGTTGTTTTTGACATGTTTTTAATCTTCTCTTCCCTATATTTCTAGGGTGTCGAAGAAAGGGCCAGGAACTTCAGCGCCTGTTGCAGCGGCCGAGTCTGCTTCTACGGAAGCTCCGGCTATGAGCACCGAGCCTCCTCATCAAGCGGAGGTGGAAGTCGTGACAGCTCTGGCGCCAGCTGTCGTGAGCTTTGACTCAGAGTCCTCACCCGAAGCTCCTGTGGTAGCGCCGGACCACAGGGGAGAAATTGAAGATACACCCCTCGCAATAGTGATGGAGGCTAATGCTCCAACATCGGCGATGCCAGAAGTTCCGGCTTTCGAGATGGAAGTTGTCGAAGCCCTGGCTGCTGAGCCAGAGGTAGTTGAAGCCCCGGCTATTGAGCCGGAAATGGTTGAAGATCTGGTGGTTGAGCCGGAAGTGGTTGAAGGTTCGGCGGCTAAGCCGGAAGTGAGTCATTTGCTGGCGTCTGAGCCAGCTGCGGCATGGGTGCTGGATGAAGACTCGACTACTGCTCCGGAGGTAGTTGTCCCGGAGGTACCTGGGCCAGAAGCGGAGCATCTTGATGAATTGGCGACAAGTCCTCCGCCTTCAGAGTCGGCTACTGAAGACTCTAAAGCAGCGCCTTCAACCGGTCCAGAGGTGGAAGTTTCCCCAATGGGTTCTTCTGCTGCCGCTGAAGGGCTCCGAGAAAGCGGTCCAGTGCCGCCAAACTTCAAGGGTCCTCTCTTGTAGATTGGGACCCTATTTTTTTGATGGAAAACCCTCTGGAGCCTGCAGAAATGTCCCCAGCAGGTCCGGAACCTATCCCTCTGGCGTTGTCCGTAGACAATGCCTGCTCAAGTCTTTGACAGGTCCAGCTAGCCTTCGATCATGAGAGCAAAGCCTTGGAGGACAAGCACCACATCTTGAGGCGTTCGTTCAACAGACTCCATTTTAAGACCAGGCTTGCCCAAACGAAGCTGGCAGATCAGAAGGAGTGGATTAAGAAGAAGAAGGTCCAGTTAGAATACCAGGACAAGCTAATGGAGCAAAAGGAAGCTGCCATCCGGGCGCTCGACGCTAACTCCAGGGAGATCCTGGAGCAAGCCAAAGAGAGACGTGATGGTGCTAACGAGCGTCACGAGAAACTTGATGAATTGAATGAAATTCTCCTGAAGCGTTGGGCGGACCTGGAGGCGAGAGAGGAAAAACTCCTGGAGCAGCAGGAGAATGCGGTGAGGAGAGAGGCGGAGGTGACCCAGAAGTTGACTCTGGGTGAGAAAAATTTAGCAGATCGCAACAAAAAGCTGGATCTATGGAAAGAGGAAGAAAGGAAGAAGAACTGGAAGGTGGGGCAAGAGCTCTCAATAAGAGAGTCTGACGTTGACCCTAGGGAGGAGAGAGATAAAGGCAGGGAAAAAACCTTGCTAAAAGGCAGAACCACATCCACCTCCGGGAGACTGAGCCGGCCGACTGGAAAAAGCAAGTTGCTGAGAACATGCATCATCATGCTATGTTGGCTGAGCGCCTTGCCCATGAAGGTTTGGAGCTTGCGGCTGCCCGGAAGTCGTTGGAGGAGCTACAGAGCCTGATGGAGACTGAAGCCATTCAAGTGTGGGACTTCTTGGGGTGAGCCAAAGATGTGCTGACACTACTAGGCTTCAGTCCCGTACGTCCGGACAACCCGAAAATAGACTTGGACCAAGCGCTGGTGGCCCTCAACGGTGCTGGCGGCAAACTTGACACAATGGGCGATGTCATTGCGAACTAGCTGGAGACGAAGGGGAAGACTCTGGCTATAAACGTCGCTGAATATGTGCTGACGTGATATGTGAGCCAAAATCCCCAATTCCCACTAGACCCGATGCTCGAAGGCCCCGTTGCCAAAGAGGAAGACGCCGCCAAGGCCAGCGTCCAAGAAGCTGCCCAAAAAGTTGCTTCATTCTTCTGCAAGTCTTAGGTCCTCCAGTAGCTAGGGCTTTCTTCCTTTTGCCTTCTGCTGTACTCTCAATTTTGTAATCTAGTATTCTTGATTAATGAAATCCTCCTTTCTATCTTGAATTTCACTTTGTCTTCAATATATTGTGCCATATCTTGTTGGCCCTCTGGTACATGCGTACAATTGAAGTGTGTGCATGTACCAAAGTTTGTGGAAATATGTTGACGACTTGGATGCTTTGCACTTATAGATTTTAGGTCCGAAGTCTTCAATTCTGAGGCTTCGAAGACAGACCCACTGGGATGGTCGGAACTTGGTAGCTCCGACGTCATCCACTGTCAACATATTAGACGTTGATGGCGGACCCCTCTTGGAGGATGTCGGAGCTTAGTAGCTCCAGCGTCGTCCACCATCGCTATGAATTTTTGCTTTTCCTGCACATTAAAGGCAAGAGAAAAAGTAAAATTCGTCCTCTTGTCTATAAATTGGTTGTGACTTATTGTTCTTATTTGGACTTTTGGTCCGAAGAAACTCAACATGATAACGAACGTTTTGATATAATCTTTCTAGATTTGCATGCCTTTTTGGTACTCACCCTGCTGAGGCCCGCCGGGGTGTAGGTAGAGCGGCATACTTAGAGTGCACGACCAGGCTATGTGGATAGCACACTTCGGACCTATATTTGCATGGCATTCAGGCAAGTAGACTATGTAGCAATGATAAGATCCAAAAAGACTATCAATAAAGCTTGTAATGCATGTGAATTACATGGAACAAAGCTCAAAAAGATTTGCACAACTTTATTATAGGCAAGCGGGGTGAAAAAAAATTTGATATATTGAGCCTGGCACAAAAAGTAAATGCACGTGGAGTCTGTTTTCACACAACAATGCCTTTCATTATAGGTATGGATTACAGGGGAGAGGGACACACTTAGGGTGCTGGACCATGCTAAATGTGTTATACATGTTGTACTGGCCCAGAGCAAGTAGTTACACTTTTAGTGCTGTGACTGTCTCGAGTGTTACTTGAACTTCCCCGACCCTCCCGGAGGGGTCCGGATGTTCTCCCAGAGGACTTGCCCGTCTCTGTATAATGACTCTACCACATGCATTGTGTGTAATTACAGACTCACCTCTGTGATTCTAAGCATAAAACATACGGAGGTGCTCGATGTTACAAGGACTAGGGAGTGGGACCCCATCCTCAGTATCCAAGCGAACGCATCCTGGTTGGGAGACTTTATTTATTTGGAAGGGACCCTCCTAGCTGGGGGAAAGTTTGTTCATCACTTCACGGCTTAGTATCTTTTGGAGCACCAGGTCACCTTCTTCAAGCAGTCGGTTGTGCACATGCCTTTGATGATAGCGCCTTAGCGCTTGGCGATAATGTGCATTCCGAACAGCTGCTTGGCCCCTTCCCTCATCGACGAGGTCAAGGTCTTCACGCTGGAGCTGGTCCTGTGTGGATTCTTCGTAGGTTCGAACCCATAGAGGCCCCAAGGTGATCTCCAGAGGAAGGACTGCTTCAGCTCCGTACATCAGGAAGAATGGAGTCTCCCCAGTTGACCGGTTGGGTGTTGTCCTGTTTGCCCATAATGTAGGCCGAAGGTCTTCAATCCAGTTAGCTCCATGCTTTTCCATGCGCTCATATGTGGGCGTCTTGAGTCCTTTTAATATTTCTGCATTTGCTCTCTCGGCTTGGCCATTGCTTGCTAGATGAGCTACTAAATGCCGAGGTCTTCGCAATATTCTTGAAATGCAGCACTTGTAAATTGAGTTCCTAAAAGAGCATCTAGGAATCCCTTGTGGGTTTTGGATGATTTATGACAAGCAAATGAGATCCTAACCTCTTTGTTGAGATGAGCACAGGTTTTAACAGCAAAATAAGCAAAGTGCAAAAATGAAGGGAGAATGAGGAGCAAAGTGGAAATGAGCTCAAGGAAGAAGAATAGTAGATCATTGTGTATGGAATGTGTTAAAGAAACACACCCCAAGAGCTCAATCACAATTAAACACACACATTACACAAAGTTACACAGGACCGAACTAGTCCGAATGTCACCGGACTAGTCCGATATCCTCGCTGCACAAAATTGGACAAGTCTGATATCCATCGGACCAGTCTGATATCTCTCTGACTAGAATCGGACTAGTCCTTCCCAGTGCGGACTAGTCCTCAAAACACTTCACATGTCACACAAAATCGGACAAGTCCGATCACCACTAGACTAGTCCGATATCCAATCTGATCCAAATTGTACAAGCCCGATAATAGCACATACTAGTCCAAAAAACCCACTGACTAAATCAGACAAGTCCTCCAAGTGCGGACTTGTCACCCAATTCACTTAGAATTTCACTGCACGGACAAGTCCGATGTCCATCGGACTAGTCTGAAGATTTCCTGAAGCAAAATCGGACAAGTCCGCCCCTAGCCAGACTAGTCTGATATTTCGGGACACTTAGGATTTGCTACACACAGCACACCGGACTAGTCTGGTGTCCACCATGGACTAGTCCGATCTTTCTAAACCCTAACAACCACTTTTAGAAACCCCATATAAATAGAGGTGCACGACCCAACTTTAAACACTCTCGAACCCTAGCGCCGTCACACCTCCCAAGAGCCTCCAAAAACACATCTCTCCACGAAATTAAGTGCAACAAAGATCAATCCTTTGAGGAAACACTCTAGATCATTGGAGTGACACGTTCAACACTCATTGAGCTCTTGGTTTGATTCTCTAACACACTCCTGTGATTTCATTGTAATCTTTTGAGTGTGATCTTCGTGGTATTTCGTGCTGTAATCTAAGGGAGCCCTCAACGTGTGAGAAGGCCCCTTTGAATTTGGTTATTCACCCCTTTGTGATAAGTGGAAGAGGATTGGCCTTCGTGGCGATCCGACGAGGGTAGGGTTGGAAAAGAGCTGGTCCTTTTGTGGACTCCTCAACATGGACGTAGGTTGCCTTTGTGGGAGCCGAACCACGGGATAAATCCATTTGTCTTTCTTGGTGTTCATCGTTCTTATTCATCACAACAATCTAGGGTTTCAATCATTATTGCATACTTTACGTTGAATCATTAAATATAAGATTGAATTGTGATAAACCCTAGTCCATAATCTTGCAACACTTCGTTTGACTATATATTTCCACTGCATACATCGAAGAATCAAATTAATTGATCAAACTTAATAAAGCTAGTCGGTTCACATCGAACTATTCTGCACTTTACCGGAGTAGTCCGATATCTCTGGTTTTGAACTGGTTGTTAAGTGTTGCAGGTTCCGATAAATTTCAAAAAGGCCTATTCACCCGTCCTCTAGGCCACATTCAATTGGTATCAGAGTGGGTTCTTCAAGAAAGTGACTAATCGCTCGAAGAAGATCATGTCGGACATGAAGGACATCCACAAGAGCAACAACCAAGAAAAGGTTGATGATGACAAGAACCTAAAGGTGGAGAAGCTTCTCAAAGCCATTCAAGACTTCGAGGACAACGATGAGGAGACGCTAGAACTAAAGGCGCTCCTAAGAAAGAAGACACTTTCTAAAGGGAAAGTGAAGATTGAAGAAAATAAGAAGGGGAGTAGTCACATCGACTACTCCAGATATCCTTTTAACTATGATCGTCTCAATTCCAATAATAATCATTATTTGTCTATCCCACTTGGAAAAGCCCCACAGTTCGATGGAAGTGATTACTCAATGTGGAGGCATAATATGAAAATGCATCTAATTTCCCTCAATCCGAGTTTATGGCATATTGTGTGCACAGGGATAGATATCCCAGACGACGACGAAGAGCTCACACCGAAATGCTCAAGCCACGGCCGTAATTACCTCTTTGCTCAATAGGGACGAGTTCACCAAGGTGGATGGACTCGAGATTGCTAAGGAGATATGGGGCACACTACAAACTACACATGAAAGTGACCGACGTGTGCGTGAAGCAAAGATCGAAATGATTGAAGGCAAATTAGTCAGATTCGCAATTGAAGAAAACGAGTCACCCCAAGACATGCACAACCGATTAAAGACACTCATGAACAAGGTCAGATCATACGGAAGTAAGAAGTGGAATGACCACGAGGTGGTAAAGCTCATCCTTAGAGCTTTCATGCCTCGCAACGTCACCATATGCTCCATGATCAGAGAAAGCCCCAAATACAAAAGGATGACTCCGGATGGATTGCTTGGAAAGATCATCAACTTCGAGATGATGGAAAAACAAGAAAAGCATGTCAAGGAGATTGCCGACCTCACCTCAACAAAGAAGAAAGGGGTTGCTTTGAAGTCCACCCTCAAGCCCCTATCTAAAGAAGCACGAGAAGCTCAGCTAGAAGAAGAAAGTGATGATGAGAGCAGTCAATTAGATGAAGAAGACATGATATTGTTCATGAAGAAATTCAAGAGAATAATGAAGAAGAGACAAGGTCCTAAATCAAACGAAGGAAAGTACAAGGAAAGAACAAAGCGAAAGTTGAGGCGGGCATGCTATAATTGTGGTGAGTATAGCCACTTTATAGTAGATTGCCCATATGAAGAGAACAAGAAAAAGACCAAATAAGCCAAGCCTCAACCCAAGAAATTCTTCAAGAAGGAGAAACAAGCCGAACAAGCCCACATAGGGAAAGAGTGGTACTCAAATTATGAGTTCTCATCATCCGAAGAAGAAGAGATGGCTAGCATAGCCATCGAGAAGACATCCAAGAAGTCTACACTCTTCCCTAAACTCGGCGCATGGAAGGGAGATGGCACTTGCCTTATGGCAAAGGAAGGTAAACGCAAGGTAACCATTAAACCTTCTTCCGTGCATTCCTATTCTAGTGATGATGAAATCAATAGTGATAATGAGGATATGCTTGTTGGACTAGATAGGAAAACTGCCATAAAAATGAAATTTTTACTCGATCAACTTGTTGAGAAGGAGGGGTTGATACATCGTCATGAGGACATGATCATCTCCCAAAAGGAGGAATATGTAGAACTTGACAAGCTTCTAGAACTTGAAATGGAATGAAGCAATTCACTAGAGCTTGAGTTAACTTCAAGCAAGGAAACTTGCTCGGAGTTAACCGACTCAAATGCTACAATCAAGGACCAACTTGCTGACCTGATCAAGGTTAACAAGATCCTTGAAGTGCAAGTTGAGTCACTCAAGCAAGGTAAACCTTCTTCCTCTTCAAGTTCATCTTCTCAACCCACTAAAACTGAGGTTGCTTATGTCTCTACATGTAAGAAAGTTGACACCACTTTGAAGGACAAGGCAACCTCTACAAAGGATAAACATCCTGCCAAAGTGGCATATTTGACAAGGAGAAGATCAAATATGCACGTAGTGCATACTTGGTCAAAAGACCTCCAAATGTCAAATATGGCATTGGTTACTCTTATGGTGAAAAGCAACATGCTAGAAGCCATAAGAATAACAAGGAGAGGATTACCTTTGCAAAGGGAAGACCCTCTCAAACTGGAAAGTCAAAGATTAAAACAGTAATCACACATGAACACCGGACTAGTCCGGTCGTTGTCCGGACAAGTCCGGCCTCCCAGACTAGTCCTGTACATAAACAACAACAGTTATTGTTTATAACTTTTGATGCGTCGTATGTCTTAATGAGAAATAATTTCGGCAAAGTTTATGCTCATTATGTTGGGCCACACCATGAGAAAACCAAGTCTCATGTGTGGGTGCCCAAATGTCTTGTAACTAACCTCCAAGGACCCAGGCAAGCTTGGGTACCTAAAACCAAAGCATAATTTGTTTTTGGAGGCTTATTCCTTCGGTGGATCTAAATGGGTGCTAGACAGTGGCTGCACCAACCATATGACCGGAGAAAGAAGAATGTTCATGGAATATGAAGAAAATGAGGATCCAAACGAGGGCATCTACATTGGAGATAATAGTCAAGGAAAGGTACTTGGTACCGGTAAAATTGCAATATCTTCTAAACACACACTTTCTCATGTTTTACATGTTGAATCCTTAGATTATAACCTGCTGTCCATATCTCAATTATGTGACAAAGGTTATAATTGTTTGTTCACTAACGACAGTGTGACTGTCTTTAGGAGCAGTGATGGTTCCATTTCATTCAATGGTATGTTGAAGGGAAAGCTTTACCTTGTTGACTTTAACAAGGATAAAGCCGAACTTGACACATGCTTGATTGCAAAGACCAACATGGGTTGGCTGTGGCATAGACGGCTAGCACATGCTGGTATGAGGAATCTTCAAAAACTCCTCAAGGGCGATCACATCCGAGGTTTGAAGGATGTTGTGTTTGAGAAAGACAGACCTTGTAGCACGTGCCAAGCCAGGAAGCAAGTTGGAGCACCTCACCCCACCAAGAAAGTCATGACTACAACAAGACCGCTCGAGCTACTTCACATGGACTTGTTTGGTCCAATTGCCTACATAAGCATCGGCGGTAACAAATATGGTTTAGTAGTTATTGATGATTTTTCTCGTTTCACTTGGGTTTTCTTTATGCATGATAAGTCAAAAACACAAGGAATACTCAAGAAGTTCTTCAAGCGAGCTCAAAACGAATTCTCATTGACAATCAAGAACATTCGAAGCGACAATGGCACAAAGTTCAAGAACACAAAAGTGGAGGAGTACCTTGATGAAGAAGGCATAAAGCACGAGTTTTCAGCTCCGTACTCCCCACAACAAAACGGAGTTGCTGGAAGAAAGAACCGAACCCTCATAGAGATGGCAAGAACAATGCTCGATGAGTACAAGGCCTCGGATCGATTTTGGGCGGAAGCAATTAACACCGCTTGCCACGCCACAAATCGACTTTATATTCATCGACTACTCAAGAAGACATCCTATGAACTACTCACCAGTAACAAACCCAATATTTCATATTTTAGAGTTTTCGGTTATCCATGCTACATTTTAAACAAGAAGCCTAGGACTTCAAAGTTCGCTTCGAAGTCCGATGAAGGTTTCTTGCTTGGTTATGATTCGAACACTTGCGCCTATCGTGTTTTTAACAATACCTCTAGACTTGTTGAAGTAGCACATGACGTAGTGTTGGATGAGACTAACGGCTCCCAAAAGGAGCAGGTTGATCCATGTGTACTACGTAAAGAAGAAGCTCCTTGTCAAGCATTGAAAAGAATGGCCTTAGGTGAAGTTCGACCACAAGAGTCACCTCTACACGTGTATCAGGAAGATGTACCACAAGAGGAGGTCAATGATCAAGGGGGAGCATACACACAACATCAACCACAAGAATACAAAGATGATCAACAAATCAACAAGGACAACCATTTAGGGGGGAGAAGAAGATGCTCATGAAGATACAACGCCTCAAGTGCCACACCCAAGAGTACACCAATGCGTCCAAAGGGATCACCCAATCGACAATATCATCGGTGACATCCAAAAGGGAGTGACTACTAGATCTCGCATAGCTAACTTTTGTGAGCACTATTCGTTTGTATCCTTTTTGGAACCACGCAGGGTTGAGAATGCATTGAATGATCCAGACTGGGTGGTGGCAATGCAAGAAGAATTGAACAACTTCAAGTGAAACGAGGTGTGGGAACTTGTGGCAAGACCCAATGCGAACATAGTCGGCACCAAGTGGGTGTACCGCAACAAACAAGATGAGAACGGGGTGGTGACAAGGAACAAGGCACGACTTGTGGCCAAAGGGTATTCACAAGTTGAAGGTTTGGATTTCGATGAGACCTTTGCTCCCATAGCTAGACTTGAATCCATTAGAATATTACTTGAAACGCTAGTCACCATGATTTCAAGCTGTATCAAATGGATGTGAAAAGCGCCTTCCAACGGACCAATCAAGGAGGAGGTGTATGTGGAGCAACCCCCGGTTTTGAAGACGAAGAGTTCCCCGACCACGTATTTAAATTGCGTTAGGCTCTCTACGGCCTCAAACAAGCTCCTAGAGATTGGTACGAGTGTCTTGGAGATTTGTTAATTGAAAATGGCTTTAAGGTTGGAAAAGTAGATTATACACTATTTACAAAGAATTTTGACAATGATCTCTTTATTTGTCAAATTTACATTGATGATATAATCGTTGGATCAACTAATCAATCTTTTTGTGAGGAATTTAGTAAAATCATGATAGATAGGTTTGAAATGTCAATGATGGGAGAACTAAAGTACATCTTGGGATTCCAAGTGCAGCAAAAAAAGGAAGGGACGTTCATAAGCCAAACCAAGTACACGCAAGACATACTCAAGAAGTTTGGTATGGACAAGGCGAAGCCTATAAAGACTCCCATGGAAACAAATGGTCACTTGGATCTCAATGAAGATGGACCTAGCGTCGACCAAAAGCTATATCACTCTATGATTGGATCTCTACTCTATTTATGTGCATCTAGGCCGGATATTATGTTGAGTGTGTGTTTGTGTGCAAGATTTCAAGCCAATCCTAAGGAGTGTCATTTGACAGCCGTAAAAAGGATCTTGAGATATTTAGTTCATACACCCAACCTTGGTCTTTGGTATCCAAAAGGCTCAAAATTCAATATCATTGGTTACTCCGATGCAGATTATGCCGGATGCAAGGTAGATAGAAAGAGTAACTCCGGTACATGCCAATTCCTCGGGAGATCTTTAGTTTCTTGGTCCTACAAGAAACAAAATTCTAATGTCTTATCCACAGCCGAAGCGGAGTATGTTGCAGCCGGGAGTTGTTGTGCACAACTCCTTTGGATGCGACAAACTCTAAGGGATTACGGTTACAATATGAACCATATTCCACTCCTTTGTGACAATGAGAGTGCCATTAAAATTGCCCAAACCTAGTTGAGCACTCTAGAACCAAACACATAGACATAAGGCATCACTTCTTGAGAGACCACTCCATGAAAGGAGATATAGCCATTTCCCATGTCAACACCCAAAAGCAATTGGCCGACATATTCACCAAGCCACTTGATGAAAAGCGCTTTTGTGAACTCTGAAATGAACTAAATATCCTTGATGCTCGGAGTGTGGCTTGAAATGTTGAATACGTGTATGAATTCTTCAAAATATGTTGATTGGATTGTGAAAATCATATCTCTCAATTTTCTTCTGAAAACTATGTTAATTATAAGATCTTGGTGAATTATGATCATTGCTTGATTGTTGTATGCTTACTGATCATATTCATCAGGATTATTTGATTTGATTTGCCTCCCTATTTTCTAAATATGTACCTTCAAATATATATGAATGGGCTAAGCAATTATTGCCTGGTGACCACGGACTAGTCCGTGGTTACCCGGACTAGTCCGCCCATGCACACTAGTCTGCGGAGTGCCGGTTAGGTCGGACTAGTCCGGTAGCTAACGGGCTAGTCTGATATAGTCCTCTGGAAAAGTTTGGACTAGTCCGGTCATCTTCGGACTTGTCTGATTTTTCGTGTCCATAACCCTAGCCGCCGCCAAACCCTAATTTATTCACCTCCACTCTTGCCTCACGTGTTCTCTCTCTTCCACTCGAGCTCCCAAGGCGATTTTGCAACCCCTCCACCAAAAAGCTTCGCATTTGGGTGAAGATTAAGCATCCTTGCTCGAAGATTGAAGTTCTCGAACAAGTCCGGACTTCAACACCTCTCTCTTCGAGAATCAATCAATTTCTTCAGTAATTTTCACCCTAACCCTAGAAATCCCAAATTTCTTCATTGTTGATCAAATAGCCTAGCATATTTCACTATATACATGCCTCCTTGATGTATTGCGTTTATGCTAAGCTAGTTCTCCATTAGAAATCAACATTTGTCTAGCCGCTTAGGTTTTTGAGGATGAATACCGGACTAGTCCGGTGCATGCACGGACAAGTCCGGTCCCCCGGACTAGTCCGTGCCTGTACACTAGACAAGTCCAATCTTTCTAAACTCAAAACCTAACTTTTCAATTCCTCAATGCAATTCCTTGCTATCCATTTCACACCTATGCCTTGCATCATTCATTATCATTCATGCCACTCATTCTCAAGTCATGTTGAGCTCGAACAATGAAGTTTCCGACTTTGAGGCCGAGATGGACCACGAGGTGGCACCTCGGACCTCGACAAGTCTTGGCAAGAAGTGCCAAGAGAGACCTTCCGAGCCAGCTTTGTCTCCTCCACAGGCTCAGAGGAATGTGATAGCGAAGAAGCCGGCCTCCAAGGTGCCAGCTTCTAGGGCTACCACCGGTGATGGTCCTAGCTTGGCAAGTGCCCGCCTAGACAAAGGCAAGGGCAAAGGTATAGCGATGGGGCCAGTTGGCCTGTTGAAGCTCCATGCTTCGAGGGAATGGGTCCGGGACCCCATTGGAGAGAAGTTCAACGGGAAGGGCAGTGATTCGGCCGCAAAGTTCAGAAGCATTGATTGGTATGTCCAACCAAAGCAAGCTGCTGACGGAAGATTTTGGTGCAACTTTTATGCAGATTTCTACAAATTTGTGTATCTCCCAATGAAGACACCGGTTGTGCATAGTCAATGGATTTATTGGGCACACTTTGAGAAGAAGGGCTGCTCCCCGTTTACTGAAGTGGTTGAAGCCATTGAGAGGCGTGGCCTGAAGGATCTCTTTGCCTTCAGAAAAAACTGGAATGATGAGGTCATAGCACAATTCTTTGCAACATGCCATTTCTCAAGTGAAGATGAGGAAAGTGTTACTTGGATGACTCATGGATCCAAGTACAGTATAACTCAAGAAGATTTTGCAAGCCTGCTTCACCTTGACACCTCAAGATCTGACTGCTTGATCATCCACAACATAGGTGTCATTGAGAAGGATAGGATGAAGTTCCTATATGAACCAAACTACAAGTTCAACCCTCCATCCACAAAGAACATGAAGCCGTTCTTTGCGGTGCTCAATAGAGTCTTGAGGAAGACCATCGCTCCCAAGGATGGAGATGATGGGAGTGTGCGGGGTTATCTCCAGACATTGATGAGAGTGATAAGCATGGACCGCCAGTTTGATGTGGCGGACTACATCTGGAATGACATGGTCAACATATCCTGCACACCCAACATGTCTTGTGGGTATGCCCCATATCTGATGTTTGTGATCGAGAAGGTCACCGGGATTGAATTCGTCAAGGATGTGGAGCATCTACCCTTGAGGCCTCAGATGCCTCAAAAGCCAAGTGTCCAGGCTGCTCCCTCACCGACCTCCAGTCCTAAGGCACCGGCAAGAAGGACTGAAGATGCAAGAGGTGCCCCTGCCAGTAGGGCAGCCCCTCAAAGGGGATCAGCCACTGGGATCTTCAAATACATGGCTGCCATCTTCGCTTCCTGCAAAAAGGCGGAAGTGAAGGCCCATAAGTTTAACAAGATAAGAAAGGAAGATATGAAGTATGTGAAGGCAAATGTGAAGCAAATTTGCCAGAAACTGGAGATCAAACCCAGTGGGTCTCCAGTAATCTCTGAAGATTCAGACTCAGACTTCACCGAGCTCGGGCCCTTGACCCCCTCCGAGCTTGCCTACTTTGGCATTGGGGGCTCGAGTGGCTCCGCACCTCCTCCTCCTCCTCCTCATCAGGCTGAAGATGAAGATGACGCAGATGATGATGAGAGTAGTGACAGCAAAGAGTGAAGACCTTATGACCCTCCTCTCCTTCTTTTTGGTGTCTTGATGCCAAAGAGGGAGAGATTGAGGGGGAGTCTTAGCCTTAGTTGTAGGATGCGAGGAGAGAGCTCTCTTTGATGCTTGTTGACTATTTTGCGGGTTGTAAAGCTTTAACTATGTTCTTAAGTTAATTATGTTTCTGTGATGCAATGTTATGATCTTTTGAGAAGTATTTGTTGGAATCTGTGATTTTGCTCCTAGAATGTCATATATGCTTGCTTTTTGTTGAATAATGTCAATTATGTTTTTCTCACTGTTTAAATGTACTTAGTTATGCATACCACCATAAAGAATGCACATATGGATTATGTTTTCACTGCTTGATGTATTTTAGACTCAAATGTGCATACTTTATGAAAATCTCAATTTTTATCATATTTTTTGAAATCTCAATTGGTTGTCATCAATCACCAAAAAGGGGGAGATTGAAAGTGCATCTAGGAATCCCTTGTGGGTTTTGGATGATTTATGACAAACAAATGAGATCCGAACCTCTTTGTTAAGATGAGCACATATTTTAACAGCAAAATAAGCAAAGTGCCAAAAAGAGGGGAGAATGAGGAGCAAAGTGGAAATGAGCTCAAGGAAGAAGAATACTAGATCATTGTGTATGGAGTGTGTTAAGGAAACACACCCCAAGAGCTCAATCACAATTAAACACACATATTGCACAAAGTTACAAAGGACCGGACTAGTCCGAATGTCACTGGACTAGTCCGGTATCCTCTCTGCACCAAATCGGACAAGTCCGATATCCATCGGACTAGTTCGATATCTCTCTGACTAGAATCGGACTATTCCTTCCCAGTGCGGACTAGTCCTCAAAACACTTCACAAGTCACACAAAATCGGACAAGTCTGATCACCACCGGACTAGTCCGATATCCATTCTAATCCCAATCAGACAAGTCCGATAATAGCACGGACTAGTCTGAAAAACCCTCCGACCTAAATCAGACAAGTCCTCCAAGTGCGTACTTTTCACCTGATTCACTTAGGGTTTCACTGCACGGACAAGTCCGATGTCCATCGGACTAGTCCGAAGATTTCTAGAAGCGAAATCAGACAAGTCCGCCCCTAACTGGACTAGTCCGATATTTCGGGACACTTAGGGTTTGCTACACACAGCACACCGGACTAGTCCGGTGTCCACCACGGACTAGTCAGATCTTTCTAAACCCTAACGGTCACTTTTAGAAACCCCATATAAATAGAGGTGCACGATCCAACTTTAAACACTCTCGAACCCTAGCGCCGTCACACCTCCCAAGAGCCTCCAAAAACACATCTCTCCATGGAATTAAGTGCAACAAAGATCAATCCTTTGAGGAAACACTCTAGATCATTGGAGTGACACGTTCAACACTCATTGAGCTCTTGGTTTGATTCTCTAACACACTCCTGTGTTTTCATTGTAATCTTTTGAGGGTGTTCTTGGTGGTATTTCGTGTTGTAATCTAAGTGAGCCCTCAACGTGTGAGAAGACCCCTTTGAATTCGGTTATTCACCCCTTTGTGATAAGTGGAAGAGGATTGGCCTTTGTGGCGATCCGACGAGGGTAGGGTTGGAGAAGACCCGGTCCTTTTGTGGACTCCTCAATGTGGACATAGGTTGCCTTTGTGGGAGCGGAACCACGGGATAAATCCTTGTGTCTTTCATGGTGTTCATCGTTCCTATTCATCACAACAATCTAGGGTTTCAAACATCATTGCATACTTTACATTGAATCATTAAATATAAGATTGAATTGTGATAGACCCTAGTCCATAATCTTGTAACACTTCATTTGACTATATATTTCCACTGCATACATCGTAGAATCAAATTAATCGATCAAACTTAATCAAACTAGTCGGTACACCCCGGACTAGTCCGCACTTTACCAGACTAGTCTGATATCTCTGGTTTTGAACTGGATGTTAAGTGTTGCAGGTTCCGACAAATTTCAAAAAGGCCTATTCACCCCCTCTCTAGGCCACATTCAGTTCCATTGTCAGTTATGACTTTGTTCGGAACTCCAAATCTGCATATAATAGACTTCAAGAACTGTATTGCTGATTGTTTGTTGATTGTTACTACTGGAGTTGCTTCCGACCACTTGGTGAACTTGTCGATGGCGACATACAGGAACCTGTAACCTCCAACGGCTTTTGGGAAAGGTCTCAATATGTCCATGCCGCACACAGCGAATGGCAGTGTATGTGGTATCATTTGTAGTGATTGAGCCAGTGTGTCAATATGTTTTGCACAGAACTGACATGCTTCACATTTTTTCACTAGCTCAACCGCATCCTGGAGTGTTGTAGGCCAGTAAAAGCCATGCCGAAAGGGTTTACCAACCATCGTGCGGGAAGATGTGTGGTTCCCACACTTGCCTCCATGGATCTCCGCGAGGAGCTTGCGGCCTTCTTCCTTTGCATTGCATCGCATTAGGATGTCATTGGCACCACGTTGGTAGATATCCCCTTCTACCAACGTGTAAATTGTAGCCAATCTGATAATCCAATCAGCAGATACACTATCTTCAGGAAGGATATTGTCTTTCAAGTAGCTCGGGATCTCCGAGATCCATGCATCAGAGCTTACTTGAGCTTCTGAGTCTTGCGTGTTGGGTTGCTCGGAGCCTCCGACAGCACCTACAACCCTTGGTAGACGCCATGGTAACAGGGCCACCGGGACCGCCAGCTTCGAGGTGTTGGTCTCGCCCCCCTTGCTCAGTTCGGCAGGCTGAGCTGTTGGTTTTGACAACCTCCGGACGAAGATTACGTCAGAAGCTGGAGCTCCGGTTGAGGCTTTCGTCAAGAGTTGGTCAACTTCAGTGTTATGATGACACTGAACATGATGGAGATCCAGGAATTCGATGTCCTTGTGAAGCCTCTAATTGAGGATTGGACTTCAAGGAGATAAGCAACTAATTGAGGATTGGACTTCAAGGAGATAAGCAGCTAATTGAGGATTGTTGCAGGAACATTCACCTTTCACTTGTTTGATGATGAGTTTCGAATCTCCTTTTACCAACAGTTGTTTGACACCATAAGATAGTGCCACCTTGAGTCCATAGATGAAGGCTTCATACTCCGCCATATTGTTGGTTGCCCTGAAATCAAGATGTACCATGTACTTTACCTTCTCCCCGGTCGGAGCCAGGAGAAGGATTCTAGCTCCGGCCACCTGCTTCTGCATAGAGCCGTCGAAGTAGAGGGTCTAGTGAGGCTCGGTGAATACCGAAACTTTGAGTTTTGGTTTCTGCTCACTGTGGCCTCCAGAGTTTGATGGAGAGGAAGTCCATTCCGCCACAAAGTCGGCCAAGGCTTGACTTTTGATTGCTTGTCTTGACACAAATCCTTGATCGAATTCGGCCAGTTCCGCTGCCCACTTTGCAATATTCCCGGTAGAATTAGGATTATGCGAAATAGCACGCAGTGGAAAAGAAGTTACCACTGATATTTTGTGGGATTGGAAGTAGTGATGAAGTTTCATTGAGGCGATAAGAACTGCATAAAGTAGTTAATGCACCTCAATGTATCTTGTCTTGGCATTGTGGAGTACTTCACTGATGAAGTACACAGGGCGTTGGATGGTCCGGACCCTTTTAGAAGGACTCGGAGCTTCCTATCCATCGACCCGGACCCTGCTGGAGGGTTCCGACCTTCAGGTTGTTCTTCTTGGACCCTCCCGTAGGGGTCCAAAACTCCTTCTTGTTCAACATGGATCTCACTGGGAGGATCCAGATCATCTTGGTTAGCCAGGTGAACCTCCTTAGACGAAGGAAGTTGATCTACCAGCACTTTGTTTTGAGGTTTCGTGTCTGGGAGCTGAGATCCAGTCACATCTTCATGTGATTCTGGACCTTCCCGGAGGGGTCTGGACTCGTGGATTGGTTGTGGTTCCGGTCTTTCAGCGACCAGGACCATATTGACAACTTCAGTAGTTGCAAAATGTAAAGCAATAAAGGTTCACAAGGATTAGGAGCTACCAATATTGGTAGTGTGGTGAGGAGCTGCTTCAGCTCTTGAAACACCTTTTTTGCTTCTTTAGACCAATGAAACAGTCCAGACTTCCTCAAGAGTTTGAAGAAGGGTAGCACCTATTCTGCCAGTCTTGAGATAAACCGGTTGAGCGCAGCTAGGCATTCAGTTAGCTTCTAGACATCTTTAATGTGGGCCTGGGGCCGCATATCTACTATAGCATTGATCTTTGCCAGATTCGCTTCAATTTCTCGGTGAGTCACAAAGAACCCCAAAAGCTTCCCGGAGCTAACCTCGAAGACGGCTTGTAAGTTGTCAAGGAGTGACTCATTGTTTTTTATCATGACAACGATGTCATCGACATACATCTTCACCAAGTCTCTAATTAGCTCTCCAAATGTTTTGTACATAGCTTGCACAAATGTTGAAGCAACATTTTTAAGACCGAATGGCATGGCAGTATAACAGTACATTCCATCTAATATTATGAAGGCAGTATGCTCTTCATCTTCCTTAGACATTTGGATTTGATGATATCCAGAATATGCATCTAAGAAACACAATAGCTCACACCCGGAGGTGGAGTCCACTATCTGATCTATTCTAGGTAGTGGAAATGGATGTTTTGGACATGCCTTATTTAAGGTGGTGTAGTCGATACACATCCGATGCTTCCCAATGGCCTTGGGTACAACAAATGGGTTTGCCAGCCATTTTGGATGAAAGACTTCCCAGATGAATCCAGCTCCGAGCAACTTCTTGATTTCCTGTCGGATGAAGTTTTATCGCTCGATTGATTGCTTCTGAGGCTTCTGGTGTATAGGTCGTGGGTCTTGGTAAATCATCAGATTGTGCTCAATCACCTCCCTAGGGATCCTAGGTATTCGTGACGGTTGCCAGGTAAACACGTCGACATTAGCCCAGAGGAAAGTGATGAGCACGAGTTCCTATTTGTTGTTCAGATCCCCCGATATACAGGTAGTCAGAGCAGCATCAGAACCAATTTGGACGACTTTGACGGGAATGTTGGCATCGCCACATGGTTGCACACGGGGTGCAGTGATAGAGCCTTTGTGAAGAATGCTCAGAGGATTCGGAGTTGGATCCTTACCGGATGCTTCCTCTTGCGCTATGGTAAGCGCATAGAGTTCTTCCAGAGCAGTAACTCCTACGGTACGATCTCTGAGGATCCAGAGAACGCCCGTAGGTGTTGGCATCTTCAACATCAAGTAGCCATGATGGGCAGCAGCCATAAACCTGTATAAAGTTGGCCTCCCCAAAATAGCATTGAAAGGCTGACTGATCTACACAACATCGAAGACTAGTTTCTCGATTCTGTAGTTCTCCCGGGTCCCGAAGGTCACTTGGAGTGTGATGGAACCGAGAGGAGTGATGGTTCCCCGACCTACTCTAGTGAAACGTCGGGATGGGCGAAGGTCTGAAGGCCGAAGCTGAAGCTTAACGAAAGCCTCGAAGCTTATGAGGTTTAGCCCGGAACCTCCGTCCACCATTACATGGTGGATTTGGATATTGTTAATGGTGGGTGACACCATCAACGGAAGTTGACCAGCCCCAGTCATGTTTCGGGGGCAGTACGAAGCATCGAAAATTATGGGTGTTTACATCCACATCCGATGTGGTTCCGCCTTAGCAGTGCGAGCTGCCACGGCCATGTCCTGCCGCATTGTCTTGATGATGCGGTGAGAGGTAATGTCCCAAGAACTATCATAGATGATGTTCAAGGTCTTCCAACGCTCGTTATCAGAGATGTCAGAGTCATCGTCGACAGTGTTGTAAACGGCTTTCAAGACCTTTTTGGGGTCCAGGAAACCTAGCTCTTCTTCGGCCGAAGCTTCGTCGACTTTTTGTTTTCCTTCCCTTTGACGGAAAGGAGCTTCTTCCCGGCGCTTGTTACAGGGCTCGGCAAGGTTCTGGACCTCCCGGCACTCTTCCAAGCTGTGTCGGTTCATTTTGTGAATTGGACACCATGCTCTAGAACTGTTGCCGTCCTCTGATGAAGGACGAGGTCGCTTCTCGGGGTGAGGCCCCCGGCTTCCAGGAGCTGCAGCAGCAGCAACAGCTGTAGTGCCGGCCGACAGCTTCTTTTTGTTGTTGGTCTTCTTTTTCTTCTTGCAACTATCGGAGGTAGCGGCTTCAGTTTTGGTGGACTTCTGATTGGCCTCTAGAGCTGGCATAGAATGCATTTCCGTGACGCCAGTAACTTCTTTAATGGACAACTTCTCTAGCATCTTCTTATCTCGAATGCCCTGTCTGTATGATACAATAACAGAAGAGCTCGAGATTGAAGGGATGGTATTTCGTACCTGAGAGAATCGCTGGATAAAGGATTGTTGCGATTCCCCCTATGTTTTCTTTATGGCAAACATGTCCAATTCAGTACCGGGCCGGGTGTAGGAGCTCCCGAAGTTGGCAGTGAATTTTTGGCATAGCTCCGCCCAACTATTAATGGAGTCGGGTGGAAGACTCATGAACCAGGACCTTGCAGTCCCAGTTAAAGCCACCGGGAAGTAATTGGACATTATAGCCTCATCACCTCCAGCTGCCAGTATGGTAGTGGAGTAGATTTGAAGAAATTCGGCAGGGTTGACACTCCCGTCGAATTTTTCCGGCAAGTGGGGTCAGAACTTCTGTGGCCATCTGACCATGCATAAATGCATGGCCAGAGCAGAACAACCACCTCCTACTCCTTGAGGAGCAGGGTTGTCTCGAGCTTCCCGCTTCTCATGAGTGTGCTCGATGTGGACAGGACCGTCCTGCTACCAGAAACGGCAATCCAGTTCCGACCGCAGGTCATGAGTCGAAATCCTGGTAATTGTGTGGGTGCATCATGCCCCGGGAGGCAACGATGTCACCTGGTGAGATGCAGTTTGTCTCCTTTGTTGTAAGACTTGCGGACCAAGTCAGCCCGACAAGGTCCATCATTGAGATGGTGCTCGTCCCGAAGGGGGAGGACCTTGATTGCTGATGCCTGCAGCCGCAGCTGCGACTAGATTGTCAGCATCATCTCTCCACCGCTCCATAGCACCCTGGGGTGCACGTGGAGGCGGTGGGCATTGCAGGAGAGCTCGCGCAGCCATGAGCGCGTGCTCAGGGTTGTTGTTGTCGATGCAGTGATCGACGCAGAAGCCCCATCTTGTTGAAGAGCATTGTTTGCCGGAGCAGATGGCGGCTGTGGTGCCATAGCGCCTACTGGAACAATGGCACCTGTTGGTTGTTTGACGTTGGAGCGATTGCCTCTGGCAAGTTGTCCAGTGATGTTACCATTGGAGGATCCCGCAGCTGAATTCACCATCTTGTGATCTCGGGATTGTATGCCCCCCTACCTGGCGCGCCAAATGTCGAAGTGTAGTTACAACACTTCCCCCGGTACTATCAAATGTAGCCTGCAGAGGTTCTTGTTTAGGTTGGGGCACGTCGAGATCAAGAGAAAAATGGTGACACAAGAGATTTATGTTGTTCGGGCCGCCTGAGCATAACACCCTACTCCACAGGGTTTTGTGTTGTTGTATTGCGAGCTGGTCAGTTGGGATCAGATCGAATTGTCTGGAGTTCGTGTGGAACAACCCTTTTATAGTTCTAAGGATTGATTATTACAAAGCTTGTCTGGCCCGACATGTGGCCCTGGCGTATTTAATGGCCTAATACACTGTCTAAAGGGTATTAAGCTTGATTAATAGTGTGATAACGTGCCTTAATGGTTGTGTTACCCCTATTAACAGCGCTCTTGATCGCGTGTCGTTAATGCAGCATTAACGACACGTAATTTCATCTTGTAACTATTGCTTTAATTACGCTTGATAGCTCATGCTGAAGGAGATCTACGAGTGTACGCGTCGATGAAGGTCCGAAGGCTCCACACGTGGAAGCTCTGGAGCTTTCCCTTACGGGGGTTAGGTCCGGGGCTACTGTACACGTGTCGGCACCGGAGCTCCTTTCTGATTAGGGTTAAGTCCAGAGCCATTGCACACGTGTTGATGCCGGAGCTTCCCTTTATTGAGAGTTTAGCTCCAGCTTTCTTTTACACGTGTTAGCTCAGGAGCTAACCATATGAGGGGAGCGGGTCCAGTGCAGCGTGACATGTGGGACCTGAAAGGACCTTTGACTCCGTCGGGTGGAACTTTTTTCAATTCTTGCGGTATTGCGGGGTACCTAGTATGCAGGGTACCGATAATGTCACTATTCTGGATTAAAAGCTAGAGCTATCCCAACTTAACAGATGAACTGACTGTTTTTCAACAGTAGCCCTGCAGTTCGCTGTTTTGAACTCGAAATTTGGATTGCCTCAAATTTGAATCAGGAAACACTTTGAATAACGAATCTGTAGATCTCCTTCTACCCTTTCCAGATATGTATCACAATAAGGCAGAAGATTTTTCTACAGTGAGTTATGGCAAAATTACAGACTAGTACAATGGTAGGGTTATCTAGAGCAGTTTAAGCATACCCCAAATTTCAACAGATTATCAAGCTTTTCTGCCTTAATGGTCAACAGAAAATTTGTAGAGGTCTTCAAGAGCCTTCCATCCATATAGCGTACCCCAAAGTTTATTCATAACTAACCAAGATTACAACCTAGCGAAGTTGAGCAAACTTCTGCCATAAATCAAGAATCTTGGTTCTAACCCAATGTCGAGTCGAAACTCATTTTGCAGAGTCCAAACCTACCAGCACCTGATAGTCAGACTTTCCAAAATGTAATGCAACCATTCTGTCATTTGGGATGGTCAAGTACCAAATTTGATACTGACGATACTACGTGCCTCACCAAAAAAAGTTCTTCGGTATTTCCGGATACGTTTATAGGTGGCCCTAGTATCGTTCACTTGTAAACGTGTTCTACATGAATCACTACCGTAGTTAGTGCTGCAGAAGACAAACAATCCCCTTTTACACCATCACACCTCAAGGGCGGCATGGGGAAATAGAACAAGCAGTCACAATAATATATTGGAAAGTAAATGCATACGACTCTGGTGTGAGTTGCCCTCAAGCGATGTCATGTCTCAAGGTACATGGTTGTACTATGTCTGTATAGCAAAGACTCCCGCATGAACCGACTTATACACGATCAGGCATATGTGTTTTGCATGCTCCCATAGAACATGAATAGTTCTAGAGATGCATACTATCGGGTTATTTACCACCCGACGGGGGCCCCACTAACTTTGTAGCACGCTGGAGTACCGCATGTCATATGTTCCCAGAAACATGAATAGTTTCAGAGACTCATATTGACTTTCCGTTCCAAGCCACGGAAATAACACATACCACTCCTCGTATGCTGAGCTTACAGAGATTGATCCACTCTCAGTGGCGTACCTTACCTCTTACCTAACGTCGGAGCATCGTCATAGAATATAACAACACATAGTTAGTTTACCACCTTTATATCATATACTAATAATACTCATTATATGGGCATATAGCTAATTCCTTACTCAATAATCCTGAGTTTTGAAAATATGCTCTTTTCAAGCACATTGTTCCCAATGATGCTCTGATACCATGCTGTGGGGACCGGAATCCCGACATCCAAGGATCTCATTGGGTGGTGTCGTGCGATGCGACACCCAATAGTATACAAGACAAGAACGAGAATAAAATACAATACCAAGTCTTTACTTATAAACACAGCGAAAGTTTTACAATACTAAGTGAAAAAGAAAGAGAACTATACATCATAGCTACGCTCTCGGCACTAGCTATGCAAAAGCAAAGTCATCCATGTCCTGGATACATCGCACTAGCAACACCCAACATACGGCGGCGTGCAGGGTTCCCACTCGGCTGTAAACCCTGGAGGGGGTGCAACCTCATCATCAAACCCGTCATAAGTAGTATAGTCTGCAAAAACTTGTTAACTGCAAACGTGAGCTTAAGGCTCAGCAAGACTAACCCGTCTCACTAGACATATGCAAGGTAATGTCTAACCATAGGTAAAGAATAGCATAAATAGACTCGCCTAAAAGTGGATCCTTATAATCATGTTTTAAGTAGCACATGACATTCTTCAGTCACGACACAGCACATCATAGACTCCACAATCAAACAAGAAACACTTTGCCGATGATATGACATGCCCAAAGCAGATAATGCTATTACAGGTAAAGTATGGGGAAACTGTAAACTTTTAATTGTGCTATATCTAAGCCATACAAGACTGCAAAACAATTATAATTCAATATATTGTATTCTCCTTACTTCTTCAGTTTTTACTACGTCACGACACAGTGAACAAGTGGTACTCTATTACTGCGAGGGACGATGATTGCGATCAGGACACACCCGGACAACATGACATATACGCACTTTTGGAAGAGCCAACGAGTACATACAGTAGTACCTACACAACACTTCAGTACTAGTCGTATATGGCCACCTTTCACCAGGACTCGAGTGTTGAACCGGTCGATCTGTCACGAGAAGGAGGTCACTGCGTGGGGCATACTCTGATGTGCCCACAAGATGAGTTACACCTTGCTGCCCTCAACCCATGCCTATAAAATGGAACGGAATTCCTAGACAAATTAGTATCAAGCTATGTCAGTTTACTGGAGCCAATTTCTCCAATATGTCGCGGGTACAATTCAAGCTTGTCTAGCAGGGCCGCACACGGCACGAGCCTTCATCAACACGGTCAGAGCTATGCGACCAAGACCACCTCTTGTCGCTTCCTACTCATCTCTGACCGGTCTCAATTTCATATTTAGAAAACATCTCTTGATCCAATTCATCCCATGTGATAAAATCCTATCTCGCGAGTCGATTCCAACTACTCGACTTCTACCGAATCCCTATGAATATAAGCATGGCAATTACTACACAAGTCTGTGAGCTATTCTAACCACTCTCTGGTTTATTTGGTCATCCAAGTGGATGTCAAGCACCTTAAACGTAATGCACAAACATCTGAAGACGTAAGGTGAATGAAAACTACAAAGACACTATAAGGAACTTAAATGCAAATTGGGGCTTGCCTGAATGCGAGTCCGAGTCTATGTTAGTCTTCGGCAGCTGGACTTCCAAAGCTTCCGGCGGCTCCCTGAATTCAGTTACTACACATTATGCATATAATATATATGAATGACTTTGAACATAAATAATATGTTTAAGGTCACAAGCTAATATCTTGTGAATCAAATAAGATTATGATATTCATTGGCTTTGGAATTTTTATGGTATATACTAGGGACTATAATGGAGACTCTTGCAAAGAACAGGAGATGATCAAGGAAGTTTGTTGTCCTTAAAATTCCTACAAGTATAAACTTCTCTTAATTTTGGTTGCAATTGTGGAGGTCTATCATGGCAACCAGTGGTTGTAACATGTAGAGGGGGTCTCACTGGTTCTAGGAAAATTGGTTTCACAATTTTCTAAGCTTCCTACAGGGAGAAACTGATTTTACAAGTTTGGGGGAATTTTTGAAATTGATTTTGTATTTTTCTCAATTTTCAACTACATAGAGATTCGGAACACTGATCAACCCAGTACTTGAAGTCCAATGAACTTTAAATTTTTACTGGTGATCAAGTGTATTGATAGGAGTGTTCTGACCAAAACTGGGAATTTTCCAATTAACAAAACAGGAGTAATTAATTTCCAAATCAGTTATCTCAAAGGAATTAATTATAAAAATTCTGGGAGTTTCATGTCCAATAAATTGTATCACTGCAAATTAGAGATTTAGGTGAGTCTACTAGAATTTATTTGGAATTTTTTGAGCAATTCTACTAGGTTTAATGATTTTTAGAAGTTTCGTTAAATCTTGGAATTATTTTCCAATGGGAAATATTTGAATAAAGCAGCCGGTCCCACTTCATTTAAATGGGCAAATTGCATCTGGGCCACACCGAGGGACACGGGGTTCAACCACGCAGCTGCACCGGATCCAGTGCCGCAGCTGATCCCGGGGCATTCGAATGGGCGCTAACAAGTGGGGCCCATAGGCCTTCGTCTACCTCGCGACGCGCCGCTCGGCCGCGGCGGCGCTGTGCTGTTGAGCTCGCCGCAATGGCTGCGTCGACCTCCACTCGACTCGGCCCTGACATCCTAGCCATAGAATCGACCGCACAACATGATGGTGAGGTCCAATCGCGGCGGCGACGGCCGGAGATGGCGGCGCGACGACGGAGGCAGAGCTAGGGTTTTGGCTATCGTCGGAATCGCTCAAGAATGGCGCAAACAACACGGGAAAAGGTCGGGGAGGCTTCTGGGATCATGAGGAAGACTCCTAGGTGGTGTAAACGGCGTGGAACCGCCAGGAAACACAAGTTCGTCGATAAAAAGGGGAGGTTTCAATGGCGGAGGGAAAAACTCCAATATCTCGGCCCTTCAATTGTTTCCATCCATTCTTGGCAGGAAGGTGCGCTAGGAGGTATGTATCATTATCTATGAACTGATTAAAGAATAGTTGCATGTGTAAAGTGAATTAAACATAGAAGTAAGTTAGTTCATGGACCACGATCGAAAGAAAAACTTGAATAACTTGCTCGATACTTAAGGAAGTGAAGCACGGGTTTTACCGTGAGAAAGATCTCGTGATGGCGATCCTTATAGCTGTTGGAGTTGAGGCGCGACTGTAAGGATCGAATGCCCAAGAGGGGGGGTGAATTGGGCTTCTTTTCAAAAATCTTAACAATAAAACTTAGTTCCTAAAAGCCCAATTCCCTACGCAAACTATCTATGCATTGAAGTAAATAGCAACTTCGCGGAATATAAAATGCATAAATGTAAGGAGACACGAGGATTTATCCCGTGGTTCGGCAAGATCGTCAAGATCTTCCTACATCCACGTTGTGGCACCCACCAAAGGGTTTAGCCACACCCAAGTCACCGAGACGAGGGATCTCCACTATTCTTCTCCGTTTGCCAACCTCGGCAAGGTGGAGCTCAAGCCTTGTACAACTTCGACCCTTCGGGCTTCCACAAACGCCTTGGCAAGCTCCGGAAGTTTCTCACAGTTACAAACACCAAGGGGCACTCCCTTGAGGCTCTCACTATCCTAGAGATTCCACTCACCCAGAATGGAGGCACACAAGCTCTCTCTCTAGCTAGCTCTAGCCTATCTCTTGGTGTGTAGGTGGTCGAAATGATGTAAAAGTGATAGCTCTTGGTCTTGAACG
Source organism: Tuctoria greenei (assembly GCA_036927565.1). Taxonomy (NCBI): domain Eukaryota; kingdom Viridiplantae; phylum Streptophyta; class Magnoliopsida; order Poales; family Poaceae; genus Tuctoria; species Tuctoria greenei. The sequence continues at coordinate 58,493,569 of JAYESD010000010.1, forward strand.
CTTGTGGATGTGTTGAGAATGTCTGGCGATCAAGACTTGTCGAAATGACAGGTTTAGGGGGTATTTATAGCCAACCTCCACGAAATAGCCGTTGGAAAAGTAGCCTGACAGAACATTTCTGCGAACACCGGATGAGACGATGTCTCCCCTTTAGTTATCATCGGTCAAGTTTACTTTAGTTGACGTCATTGTGTCAGATATGACCGTTGTTAGACTGATGTTGCACTTGTCTTCTCATCGGATGATCCGGTGGCTCTTCCTCCAGAATTGACTCAAACTTGATGCTTACTGGAGTGATTGACCGGTGTGTATATCTCTGTACATCGGATGATCTGGTGCTACACTTGGTGCAAGGATATTACAAACTGTCTTGATGGACCAATGTAGCCTATCCCTTAACATCGGATGATCCGGTGAGTGCTTTGTTCTGAGGTCTTCTTCTTCTGTTGAACCAACTCGACCGATGTGTTGTTCTCAGAAATCATCGGTTGATCTGGTGAGTTGGTTTTGTTTGTTTCAAGTTGTTTCTAAGTGATTCTTTTGTGTCTTGCTCGATTGACTTCTTAGACTTTTGTTGTAAATGTACTTCTGATGGTTGTCAAGCATTAAGTGTCATCAATTGTGGTTGAATGACTTTGACATAAGAGCTTTCACTTCTTGTCTTCATATAATTGATTTGATCTCATAAAGTGATTGTATATGGGTCTCCAATGACATATAGATTTCATTTGATTGAGTGATTATGGGGACCTTGCAATTACAAATTCATTAGTAAAATCCAATGGTTGTCATTAATCACCGAAACCGTACCTCAAGGGGGCCTAGATGCTTTCAATCTCCCCCTTTTTGGTGATTGATGGCAACACAACAATTAAAGCACAATAGTAATGAATTTGATAGTACGAAGCTTAAGAGGATATGTAATGAATACAAGATTATTACACTTAAAATTTGAAAGCTCAATAAAAGAATAACTCAAGTGAATAAGTGATCATAAGATAGGCACCAAATAAGCTCAATCGATTAATAACTTAAGAGTACCCAATAAACACCAAATGAGTAGCAAAAGTATCGAATTACAAAAGATGATATAGGTAAACTCCCCCGAAGGCTAGGACACTCCCCCTGACTCCTCTAACTCTTCTCCCCCTTTGGCATCAAGACACTAAAAAGGGATCCGAGTGCCTAAGGACCCTAAGTACTAGGCGCGATGACGAACTGGTCACCGTCGGGGGTGCTGTTGTCGGAGCTGCTGCCTGGAGTAGAGGTGGTAGGAGCTGTCGGAGCCGTAGGAGCCACCGTCGGTGCCTGCTGAGTAGGAGCTACTGGAACAGAGGCACTAACGACGGATGCCGGCGTCTGCTGGAACAGTGTCGTGGCCGGTAGTGGAGAGTGAATCAGTGCGCCGGGAGCCAGCAGTGTAGACATGGTGATCGAAGGGATCGGCGTGGTCAGCACCGGAGCGGCAGGTGGAGCAAGGACAGGTGGAGGTGGAGCAACTCCTGGTAGCTGCTACGGGAGGGCAATCCCGGTCTGGGTGTAGAGGTTGGTGATCAACCCCAGGATGCCCATCATCGCCTGCTGCGTCTGCTGCTGCTGGTCAAGGGAGCGCTAATGCATCTGGTCGATCAGCCCAATCAGCCGGTCAGTGTCCTCTCGCCTCTCACGGGCGATCTGGCGCTGCATCTCCTGCTGTTGCTGCTGGAGCTCCAGAAGGCTTGCGGCCTGCTCCACTCGGGCCTGCTCAGCTGCAAGCCGGTCCAAGCGCTGCTGCTCAACCATCTGCTGCAAAAGGGATGTGAGCTCGGACGGCTGAGAAACCTGTGCCTCTGAGACGAGAGGTGGAGTAGGGAGTGGCACTGTAGAGCCTCCAGCCTCCGCGTCGTGCTGCCTGGGTGAGGGAGGAGGTGGGAAGTACTACTCAACACTGTCATCTGTGTCGCTCTCGGACCATATGTGCTGCAGGTCCTCACCCTGTGCCTCTGCCTCAGCCAGCCTCTCATCCTCCTTCTCCAGATCAGACCAGTCCTCCTCAGACAGACGAGCACGAACCTGACGCTCGACTGGACGGCCAAGGCGGCGGTCTCCAGGAGTTGGGGCACGGTAGTGACCAAACCATGTGACACTCTCGTCAGTGAGACGGTCATGCACGGCGGACTCCTCAGGGACCATCATGTAGAGCAGGTAGCTGATCCAGTGTCCATACACAAGCTGCCTCATCATGCCCACTCCATCGGTGATCACATCCTCCATCTCGCATATGAGGACGTCCACAATATCAAACTCCATCCCTTTCATGATGTAGAACAGGAGGGTCTGCTGCAGACTGGTGAACCGCTCTAGATACTCGAACCTCGGCAGGAGTGTGCGACGCAAGGCAAGGTGCACTGTGCGCGCAACAGGTGTCAGTAGTGCCGGTACCCTCGGCTGGTCTGGAGAGAAGGTAGGTCCAAACAAAGAGCATATCTCCTCCACTGGTGGTGCCACTCCTCCAGTGAGCGGCCTCCTCAGCGGGCCTGCCTGACCATATACCCTCTCATGCTCGCAAGTGTCGTGCAGGTCCACTCCCAGCAGCTGTGCCAGTGTCTGCCTTGTCAAGTGATAGTGCTGGCCCATGAACATGAAGTCTATCGATCTACGGCCCTCAGAGACATATAGGGTAGCGTAGCATACGCGTACCCAATCCTCCACATAAGCACTCCTCTCATAGGACATCAGTTGCACCAGCCCGCAATACCTCTCAAAGTATGGGCGAATCTCTGTCTCTGCTGCCAGGGCAAGCTGATCCCAATCCAGAAAGTTATGCTGGAATAACTTGTGGCCTTGGCGTCTATAGGTCTCATAGAGTGACGCCTGTGTCAAAGTCCAGAAACGACTGTCCACAAGAGCCTCTCTGGGCTGCGGGTACCACTCCTCAAGCAACACACTCCATCTGAGTCTTCGGAGCTGCTTGGCCTTCATCTTCCGGTAATCAGTCAACCGGACACCTTCACCGACACGGACAGTAGTGTCCATCTCGTAGATGGCTCTCTGGGGCTCCATGTCCTCACGACGATCGGCAGCCATCGGTCTCGGACGTGGTGCTTCCGCGAGATGCCCCCCATGGGTCCGGGCTGAGCGCCGGTGGACGAGTGGCTCTTCCGGCTCTTCTTCGGCCTCGGACTCATCAGTCACGGGAGGCTGCCTCGGATGAGCCTCGCGGATCCTCAGTGATCCTCCTCGGCCACGCTCTCGCTCCTCGGCGGCGCGAGCGGCCATCAACGCCTTCTTCTCCTCCTTCGAGAGCTTCTGCTTCTTTGCGGCCGGCTCCGCAATGGCCTTGCCCTTGTTCTTCTTGTCGCGAGCCATTGCAATTGGGCGATGCACGAGAATGAAATATGATCGCGGCCGGCAACCCTAGCGATGAAGAGATGGCGATGGTGGAAGCACCACGACGGCGATGTGCTTGGGGCGACGGTGGTGCACGGGAGGAGGCGACGCTTGGGTGCTGTGCTGGTGAGGGAGAGCGGCAGCAGCGCTGGGGTGGAGCGGCGGCGGCAACTGTGGCGGAGGCGAGTGGCGGCGGTGACTGCGGTGGTGGAAGCGAGTGGCGGCGGCGGTTGCTCCAGACGGCGGCGGTGTGGTGCAGCAACGACCGGGTGGCGGCGGCGGCCGGAGGGCGGCGGTGGCACAGGGTGAGCGAGACGGCGGCGGTGGAAGGTGAGGCGCGGGCGACGGGATCGGGAGAGAGAAGAGAGGAGGCGAACGGCCGTTTAAATAGTGGGTCCCAAACCCTAGCCGTAAATTTAACACCGGATGGACCGATGTAGAAACGATAGAAGCATCGGTCTAATGGCACAGTAAGGTTATTCAAAAAGGTATTGTTGACATCGGATGGACTGGCGTTCAAAGAGATAGCATCGGTCGAATGTCACAGTAAGGGTATTCAAAAAGGTGCCATTGACACCGGATGGTCCGACGTGGAAGGGAATATCATCGGTGGAATTCATCACAGTTCCAGAATTGTGAACACCGGATTGACCGATGTTTTTCCAAATGAACGCGTCGGTTGATTTGTCTTGCTGACTGATCTGACTCTTGGCTTTTGAACACCAACTGATCCGATGACGGTCTGACCTAAGCATTGGATAATCGGATGACTACAAAATAGCAACATCCCATATATGTCCTTTGACCAAACAAACAAACAATGAGAAACACATGTCTTAGGACTTTTTGGGCAACCCCTTACCCCTCAAAAATACTAACACGCCAATAACTTGGCTAAGCCTTAAAGCGAATAGAACACCGAAGAAAACGGGAAGGAAATTATCCAAATAAAATGTAAGGCCCATGCTTTGTGAGCTAGAGTATGAAGACTTCTATCTCTTTAGAGCATGTTCCTCTAGGCATTAACGCACCTAACATTTTGTTCTTTCCACCACATATGAGTTGAGATATTACATTTCAAACAAGTCTCTTTCTCATGAGGTGGGTTCCCCTTTGTGACAATCTACCGTATGCAATGCCAAACATTTTATAATGCAAGAAATTACAAGTCTATATGGCAGGCATCATGCAAGGCATAAAATAAATCTATCCTGCCAAATTTGAACCTTTCAAAGGCTTCTTCAGGGAGAGCCACTCTCCAAGCCTTGGGAAAACCCAAAAGAACCTTCATCCCAAGCTAACCCTTGCTCAACCCTATCCTGTTAGAGTTAGGCAAGACCTATATGAAGTGCATTCTTACATGACGTTTGTTGCATCTAGCACATTTAACTCACTTCTTAGCCTTGAAAAAGTTTTATCATCAAGTGGTTTAGTGAAGATATCCGCCAATTGTTCTTCGGACCTAACACCTCGCAATGAGATGTCTCCCTTAGCTTCATGGCCCCTCAAGAAATGATGGCGAATATCATGTGCTTAGTGTGGGAGTGTTGAACGGGGTTTTTAGCTATCTTAACCGCACTTTCATTGTCACAAAGGAGAGGCACACAACCAAGTTTAATACCAAAGTCGAAAAGGGTTTGCTTCATATAAAGAATTTGGGCACAACATGGACCGGTCGCTATATATTCCGCTTCCGCCGTGGACAAGGCGACGAAATTTTGCTTCTTGCTAGACCAAGATACTAGGGAACGCCCAAGCAAGTGGCACCCACCGGAGGTACTCTTGCGATCCACACGGCATCCGCCAAAGTCCGAATCCGAGTATCCCAAGAGGTGTAATTTTGCACCTATAGGGTACCACAAGCCCATACTAGGTGATGAGTAGGTTTAGGCCCGATCTTCCGAAAGGTATGTCGATTGGGGTGGAGAACTCGACGTTGATGATCCGCGGCACTCGAGCGGTTCGAGTACCCCTGCAATCACTACATTACGGCTCCGTTGGTTATCAACCGTGCTGCACACGCTTGACCTCGCCAAGAAGGCTAATCCCTGCAAGTGCAATCGAGAACACGAGCAAGAACGTAGAAGACACAATCGGAAATCGCGAAATTGGGGTCTCACAAACCGTAGAACGGCGATTTTATTGATCTAAGCAAAACCCACCGAATATGACCGGCGGCTGCAGTATTTATAGGCTAGGGTTCGACCAAAACATGATTAGACGCGTCCCTAATGGACTCTTACAGGATACAAGGCCTGATTCGGTGGCGCAGCACAGGACAGAAATCTGGACTCGACTTGTTTCGACGATTCCTAATGACTCCAAGGAATTTTGAGGTGGGACCAGAACCATTGGAAAGTTTATCTTCTCCTCTTTCCGTGCATATGTATAACGTCGAAAACGGAGTCCGTATGCCTCCTGGGCGTCTGTTTTAAGGTGGACTGCTCCTGGACTCCGAGTTGAACTCGAGTCCGAGTTGTAAACTGTTTCCATCTACTTGTGGACGTCCCAGGTGGTTCTCCACGCTCCCAAGGCCTCCTTCCTTCACTTGTTGATCTTTTCCATTATTCCTAATAACAATTAAATCATCACATAGAAATCTATTCTCAAACTCACATGCAAAAGAAGTTAAGAACGAATTCACCTGCTGATTTAATAACTGTGCCCGTGCTCTTGTGATTGGTCCTTGCAGTTCAATGCGCGTCTCTGCTGTTGTGATGTCCTCATCATCCTCCCCCTCTTGAATTGGAGTCGTCCTCGACTCAAGTTCATCTTCTTCTCCCAAGTACGGTCGCAAATCTGAAATGTTAAATGTAGGACTAACCCCAAAATCGGGAGGCAATTCAAGCTTATATGCATTATCATTAATCTTTTCAACGATCTTAAAAGGACCAGCAGCTCGTGGCATAAGTTTAGATTTTCTCAAGTCGGGAAATCGCTCTTTTCTCAAATGTAACCACACCAAATCACCCGGTTCAAGTTTTACTTCTTTTCTACCTTTACTACCTGCAATCCTATACTTCTCGTTCATCTTTTCAATATTTTTCTTTGTAGTTTCATGCATCTTAAGAATGAATTCAGATCGTTGTGTAGCATCCAAATTTATAGTTTCAGAAGGAGGCAAAGGTAGTAAATCAATAGGAGCACGGGGATTGAAACCATACACTACCTGGAATGGACTTACCTTTGTCGTGGAGTGAACGGATCTGTTGTAAGCAAATTCTATATGTGGTAAACACTCCTCCCACAACTTCAAATTTGTTTTCAAGACAGCCCGTAACATAGTGGATAAAGTACGATTAACTACCTCGGTCTGTCCATCCGTTTGTGGGTGACATGTAGTTGAAAACAGCAACTTGGTTCCCAATTTATACCACAAAGTTCTCCAAAAATGACTTAAAAATTTTGCATCACGATCAGAAACAATGGTATTTGGCACACCATGTAAACGAACAATTTCCATCATAAATAAATCAGCAATGTGTGAGGTATTATCATTCTTATGACAAGGTATAAAGTGTGCCATTTTGGAAAAACGATCAACAACTACAAAAATACTATCCCTCCCCCTCTTAGTCCTAGGCAATCCCAAAACAAAGTCCATAGAAATATCCTCCCAAGGTACACTAGGAACAGGAAGAGGCATATAAAGACCATGTGGGTTAAGGCGAGACTTAGCTTTGTTGCAAGTAGTGCATCGTGACACGTAGCGCTCGACATCACGCCTCATATTTGGCCAAAATAAGTGTGTGGACAGCACGTCTTCAGTTTTCTTCACTCCAAAATGTCCCATCAAACCTCCTCCATGTGCTTCCTGCAAAAGCAATAGACGAACGGAGCTAGCTGGAACGCATAGCTTGTTAGCACGATAGAGGAGACCCTCTCGCAGCACATATTTATTCCAAGTTCTTCCTTCTATACAATTTTCAAAAGCATCTTTGAAGTCCAAATCAGTAGGATATAATGCTTTAATTGTTTCCAAACCAAAGATTTTATGATCAAGTTGGGACAGAATGGTATAACGCCTAGATAATGCATCGGCAATGATATTTTCCTTCCCTTTCTTATGCTTAATGATGTATGGAAACGACTCTATGAACTCAATCCATTTAGCATGTCGTTTATTCAGATTGGTTTGACACTTAAGATACTTCAATGATTCATGATCGGAATGTATGACAAACTCCATAGACCAAAGATAATGTTGCCAAGTTTGTAATACACGGACTAAGGCATACAATTCCTTATCATAAGTGGAATAATTCAGAGAAGGACCATGAAGTTTTTCACTAAAGAAAGCAACGGGTTTACCTCCTTGTATGAGAACGCCTCCAATACCAATGCCGCTTGCATCGCATTCTAGCTCAAAGGTCTTGTCAAAATCAGGAAGTTGTAGTAATGGTGCTTGTGTAAGCTTCGATTTGAGAGCATCAAAAGCTTGTTGCTGCTGTTCGCCCCATCGAAATGGAACTCCCTTCTTCGTTAGCTCATGTAGAGGTGCTGCAATGGTGCTGAAATCCCGCACAAAGCACCGATAAAATCCTGCAAGACCAAGAAAACTACGAACCTGTGTGACGGTAGTTGTGGCTGGCCAGCTGGTGATTGCTTCAATTTTTGCCTCATCCATCTCAATTCCCTGCGAGGAAACGACATAGCCAAGAAACGAGACTCGATTGGTGCAAAAAACGCACTTTTCGAGGTTACCAAACAAACGTGCATCTCTCAAAACAGTAAAAACAGCATGTAAATGATCAAGATGTTCATCATATGACTTGCTGTAAATGAGGATATCATCGAAGTAAACCACCACAAATTGTCCAATGAAAGCACGTAAAACCTCGTTCATTAATCGCATAAAGGTGCTTGGTGCATTAGTTAAACCAAAAGGCATGACTAACCACTCATAAAGTCCAAACTTGGTTTTAAATGCAGTTTACCATTCATCTCCTAGTGCCATTCTAATTTGGTGGTAACCACTACGCAAGTCAATTTTTATGAAGATGATAGCACCACTCAATTCATCAAGCATGTCATCTAATCGAGGAATAGGATAACGATATCGAATGGTGATGTTATTAATCGCTCGACAATCAACACACATGCGCCAACTACCATCTTTCTTAGGAACCAAAAGAACAGGAACGGAACGAGGGCTAAGGCTTTCACGAATGTACCCGCGGTCCAAAAGATCTTGGACTTGTCGCTGAATTTCCTTAGTTTCTTGTTGATTCGCCCTGTATGCTGTACGATTTGGCAAACTTGCTCCTGGAATCAAATCGATCTTGTGTTCAATGCCTCTCATCGATGGTAAACTAGGGGGTATCTCGGAGGGAAACACATCCTCAAACTCCTGCAAAAGGTTAGCAACAGCAGGGGGCAATGCAATAGACAATTCATGAAGTGAAAACATGGCTTCTTTGCAAACTAAAGCATAGCACATCCCCTTAGCATCGAATAAATCAGCAAGTTCAGATTTAGTTGCGAGCAATGATGGTGATTTTAACTTAATAACTTGCTGTTTTTCAGATTCTAATTTAGTTGCTTTGCCCTCACGAATTTTACTCTTCTCAAAAAGCACAATTTCAGCAGGAGTCATGGGGAGCAAAGTGATTTTCTTTCCCTTATGCATGAGAGTATATTTATTGGTTCTACCATGATGAATAGCATCTGTATCAAATTCCCAAGGACGACCCAATAAAAGAGAACAAGCATCCATAGGAACAACATCAAAATCAGCAAAATCATGGTATGAACCAATTGAAAAATGGATTCTCGCTGTTTGTGTTACCCGAACCTTACCGCTGCTGTTGAACCATTGAATGTGGTACGGATGAGGGTGTGCTCTTGTTGTCAAACCGAGTTTCTTGACGACGTCCGTGTTTACCAAGTTATTGCAGCTACCTCCATCAATTATAGTGTGTACACGGCAGTCCTTGATGACGAGAAACATGTGGAAGAGGTTGTGTCGTTGTAGCTTGTCGTCGGTCTCAACTTTGGAGCTCAAGGCACGCTGCACAATGATGCTCCTATAGTTCTCCATCGCCGCTGTACCAAGTACCTCTTCTTCGGTGTGTTCGTCATTTGGATCTGTAAAGTCAGTAGCAAGAGAATATTCATCTTCAACATCCGAAGTACTATCATACCCGCCATCGTCGCGTGCTATGTATGCTCGTTTGCTCGGGCAATCTCTCATCATATGACCAAGTCCCTGGCAGCGCTGACACTTAATATCGGAAGTACGACCCGTAGAAGGAGTGGACGACGAAGGCTTGAATGATGTCACCTTGCTGCCTTCCGACACGCGAGAAGGTGGAGCAGCAGGTATAGTTCGTTGGCCGCCATTGGGTGGTGTAGTCGCTGCACGGGGGGCCGAAGATGGTGCTGTTTTGGATGGTGTAGTTGCTGCACGCGGCGTGAAGTTGCTCCTCATGCGTTGTTGCTGTTGTTGTTGGCCCTGCAATTCTTTTTCTGCCAACATAGCAAGCTGAAACAATCTGTTAAAAGTATCATATTCTTTGTAATCAACAATGTCCTGAATTTCACGCCTCAACCCCCCATAAAAACGAGCTATTTTATCACCCATGTCCTCTACTACCCCACAACGCAGCATACCCTTTTGTAACTCTTGATAATACTCCTCTACGGACATGTTACCTTGGTCTAAACGCTGCAATTTTTTGCGAAGGTCCCGCTGAAAAGATGGAGGAACAAATCGAACACGCATAGCTTCCTTTAATCTATCCCATGTTGGAGGATCAGTTCTAGTTTTAACAAGTTCATTCCACCATATGATAGCAAAGTCCTTAAACTCACTAGTGGCTTGACGAACTCTATGTTGTTCAGGAACAAGATGGGAATTAAATTTTTGCTCTACTGTCATCTCCCAATCAAGATAAGCCTCAGCATCATAAGCACCAGAAAAAGAGGGTATAGTAAATTTCACTTTAGCAAAAGGATCATCGGGAGGGCGGTTATAATTGTTATGATTATTACCTCCTATACCTCGACGATAAAGTGGCAGTCTTGGCTGATTACTGTGATCTTCCAGTTCATCATAAGCATTGTCTTCTTGTCTTCCAGCGAGAGGCAACCGAGCCTCAAAAGTATTCATCCGAAGAGCAAGGTCATCCAGTTTGCGAGTCAAGTTCGCCAATGACTCCTCCGTTGATGCGTTGAATTTGGCGAACATATCACGTAACTCAACATGTTGAACACATTCGTCATTAATTTCTTCTCCTGCCATTGTTAGTAGGAAACAAAAGACAACAAAAAAAATGTTATCCCTATCAACTACAGTGACAATGTGGAAGGTGGAAGAAAACAATCTCTCTCGCTCAAGCGTCTTACCACGCTCTTACAAGTGTTCTTACCGACACAGCAGGTGGTGTGGACGGTGAGATGAACCAATGAAGCGTGGGGTGATTGCAAAGGTACCTGTTATGCTCAAGAGAAAGGTGGAGCTTGGATGGCACAATATGGTGGCTAATAAGCAGAAAATCGTTAACAGCTAAACCTCGGCAGGAGTGTGCGGTGCAAGGCAATGTGCACTGTGCGCGCAACAGGTGTCAGTAATGCCGGTACCCTCGGCTGGTCTGGAGAGAAGGTAGGTCCAAACAAAGAGCATATCTCCTCCACTGGTGGTGCCACTCCTCCAGTGAGCGGCCTCCTCGGCGGGTCTGCCTGACCATATACCCTCTCATGCTCGCAAGTGTCGTGCAGGTCCACTCCCAGCAGCTGTGCCAGCGTCTGCCATGTCAAGTGATAGTGCTGGCCCATGAACATGAAGTATATCGATCTGTGGCCCTCAGAGACATATAGGGTAGCGCAGAATACACGTACCCAATCCTCCACATAAGCACTCCTCTCATAGGACATCAGCTGCACCAGCCCGCAATACCTCTCAAAGTATGGGCGAATCTCTGTCTCTGCTGCCAGGGCAAGCTGATCCCAATCCAGAAAGTTATGCTGGCATAACTTGTGGCCTTGGCGTCTATAGGTCTGATAGAGTGACGCCTGTGTCAAAGTCCAGAAACGACTATCCACAAGAGCCTCTCTGGGCTGCGGGTACCACTCCTCAAGCAACACACTCCATCTGAGTCTTCGGAGCTGCTTGGCCTTCATCTTCCGGTAATCAGTCAACCGGACACCTTCACCGACACGTACGGTAGTGTCCATCTCGTAGATGGCTCTCTGGGGCTCCATGTCCTCACGACGATCAGCAGCCATCGGTCTCGAACATGGTGCTGCCGCGGGATGCCCCCCATGGGTCCGGGCTGAGCGCCGGTGGACGAGTGGCTCTTCCGGCTCTTCTTCGGCCTCGGACTCATCAATCACGGGAGGCTGCCTCGGATGAGCCTCGCGGATCCTCAGTGATCCTCCTCGGCCACGCTCTTGCTCCTCGGCGGCGCGAGCGGCCATCAACGCCTTCTTCTCCTCCTTCGAGAGCTTTTGCTTCTTTGCGGCCGGCTCCGCAATGGCCTTGCCCTTGTTCTTCTTGTCGCGAGCCATTGCAATTGGGCGATGCACGAGAATGAAGTATGATCGCGGCCGGCAACCCTAGCGATGAAGAGATGGCGATGGTGGAAGCACCACGACGGCGATGTGCTTGTGGCGACGGTGGTGCACGGGAGGAGGCGACGCTTGGGTGCTGTGGTGGTGAGGGAGAGCGGCGGCAGCGCTGGGGTGGAGCAGTGGCGGCGACTGCGGTGGAGGCGAGTGGCGGCGGTGACTGCGGTGGTGGAAGAGAGTGGCGGCGGCGTTTGCTCCAGACGGCGGCGGTGTGGTGCAGCAACGGCCGGGTGGCGGCGGCGGCCGAAGGGCGGCGGTGGAAGGTGAGGCGCGGGCGACGGGATCGGGAGAGAGAAGAGAGGAGGCGAACGGCCGTTTAAATAGTGGGTCCCAAACCCTAGCCGTAAATTTAACACCGGATGGACCGATGTAGAAACGATAGAAGCATCGGTCTAATGGCACAGTAAGGTTATTCAAAAAGGTATTGTTGACATCGGATGGACTGACGTTCAAAGAGATAGCATCGGTCGAATGTCACAGTAAGGGTATTCAAAAAGGTGCCATTGACACCGGATGGTCCGACATGGAAGGGAATATCATCGGTGGAATTCATCACAGTTCCAGAATTGTGAACACCGGATTGACCGATGTTTTTCCAAATGAACGCGTCGGTTGATTTGTCTTGCTGACTGATCTGACTCTTGGCTTTTGAACACCAACTGATCCGATGACGGTCTGACCTAAGCATTGGATAATCGGATGACTACAAAACAACAACATCCCATATATGTCCTTTGACCAAACAAACAAACAATGAGAAACACATGTCTTAGGACTTTTTGGGCAACCCCTTACCCCTCAAAAATACTAGCATGCCAATAACTTGGCTAAGCCTTAAAGCGAATAGAACACCGAAGAAAACGGGAAGGAAATTATCCAAATAAAATGTAAGGCCCATGCTTTGTGAGCTAGAGTATGAAGACTTCTATCTCTTTAGAGCATGTTCCTCTAGGCATTAACACACCTAACATTTTGTTCTTTCCACCACATATGAGTTGAGATATTACATTTCAAACAAGTCTCTTTCTCATGAGGTGGGTTCCCCTTTGTGACAATCTACCGTATGCAATGCCAAACATTTTATAATGTAAGAAATTACAAGTCTATATGGCAGGCATCATGCAAGGCATAAAATAAATCTATCCTGCCAAATTTGAACCTTTCAAAGGCTTCTTCAGGGAGAGCCACTCTCCAAGCCTTGGGAAAACCCAAAAGAACCTTCATCCCAAGCTAACCCTTGCTCAACCCTATCCTGTTAGAGTTAGGCAAGACCTATATGAAGTGCATTCTTACATGACGTTTGTTGCATCTAGCACATTTAACTCACTTCTTAGCCTTGAAAAAGTTTTCTCATCAAGTGGTTTAGTGAAGATATCCGCCAATTGTTCTTCGGACCTAACACCTCGCAATGAGATGTCTCCCTTAGCTTCATGGTCCCTCAAGAAATGATGGCGAATATCATGTGCTTAGTGTGGGAGTGTTGGACGGGGTTTTTAGCTATCTTAACCGCACTTTCATTGTCACAAAGGAGAGGCACACAACCAAGTTTAATACCAAAGTTGAAAAGGGTTTGCTTCATATAAAGAATTTGGGCACAACATGCACCGGTCGCTATATATTCCGCTTCCGCCGTGGACAAGGCGACGGAATTTTGCTTCTTGCTAGACCAAGATACTAGGGAACGCCCAAGCAAGTGGCACCCACCGGAGGTACTCTTGCGATCCACACAGCATCCGCCAAAGTCCGAATCCGAGTATCCCAAGAGGTGGAATTTTGCACCTATAGGGTACCACAAGCCCATACTAGGTGATGAGTAGGTTTAGGCCCGATCTTCCCAAAGGTATGTCGATTGGGGTGGAGAACTCGACGTTGATGATCCGCGGCACTCGAGCGGTTCGAGTACCCCTGCAATCACTACACCACGGCTCCGTTGGTTATCAACCGTGCTGCACACGCTTGACCTCGCCAAGAAGGCTAATCCCTGCAAGTGCAATCGAGAACACGAGCAAGAACGTAGAAGACACGATCGGAAATCGCGAAATTGGGGTCTCACAAACCGTAGAATGGCGATTTTATTGATCTAAGCAAAACCCACCGAATATGACCGGCGGCTGCAGTATTTATAGGCTAGGGTTCGACCAAAACATGATTAGATGCGTCCCTAATGGACTCTTACAGGATACAAGGCCCAAAGGCCTGATTCGGTGGCGCAGCACAGGACAGAAATCTGGACTCGACTTGTTTCGACGATTCCCAATGACTCCGGAGGAATTTTGAGGTGGGACCAGAACCATTGGAAATTTTATCTTCTCCTCTTTCCATGCATATGTAGAACGTCGAAAACGAAGTCCGTATGCCTCCTGGGCGTCTGTTTTAAGGTGGACTGCTCCTGGACTCCGAGTTGAACTCGAGTTCGAGTTGTAAACTGTTTCCATCTGCTTGTGGACGTCCCAGGTGGTTCTCCACGCTCCCAAGGCCTCCTTCCTTCACTTGTTGATCTTTTCCATTATTCCTAATAATAATTAAATCATAACATAGCAATCTATTCTCAAACTCACATGCAAAAGAAGTTAAGAACGAATTCACCTGCTGATTTAATAACCGTGCCCGTGCTCTTGTGATTGGTCCTTGCAGTTCAATGCGCGTCTCTGCTGTTGTGATGTCCTCATCATCCTCCCCCTCTTGAATTGGAGTCGTCCTCGACTCAAGCTCATCTTCTTCTCCCAAGTACGGTCGCAAATCTGAAATGTTAAATGTAGGACTAACCCCAAAATCGGGAGGCAATTCAAGCTTATATGCATTATCATTAATCTTTTCAACGATCTTAAAAGGACCAGCAGCTCGGGGCATAAGTTTAGATTTTCTCAAGTCGGGAAATCGCTCTTTTCTCAAATGTAACCACACCAAATCGCCCAGTTCAAGTTTTACTTCTTTTCTACCTTTACTACCTGCAATCCTATACTTCTCATTCATCATTTCAATATTTTTCTTTGTAGTTTCATGCATCTTAAGAATGAATTCAGATCGTTGTGTAGCATCCAAATTTATAGTTTCATAAGGAGGCAAAGGTAGTAAATCAATAGGAGCACGGGGATTGAAACCATACACTACCTGGAATGGACTTACCTTTGTCGTGGAGTGAACGGATCTGTTGTAAGCAAATTCTATATGTGGTAAACACTCCTCCCACAACTTCAAATTTGTTTTCAAGACAGCCCGTAACATAGTGGATAAAGTACGATTAACTACCTCGGTATGTCCATCCGTTTGTGGGTGACATGTAGTTGAAAACAGCAACCTGGCTCCCAATTTATACCACAAAGTTCTCCAAAAATGACTTAAAAATTTTGCATCACGATCAGAAACAATGGTATTTGGCACACCATGTAAACGAACAATTTCCATCATAAATAAATCAGCAATGTGTGAGGCATTATCATTCTTATGACAAGGTATAAAGTGTTCCATTTTGGAAAAACGATCAACAACTACAAAAATACTATCCCTCCCCCTCTTAGTCCTAGGCAATCCCAAAACAAAGTCCATAGAAATATCCTCCCAAGGTACACTAGGAACAGGAAGAGGCATATAAAGACCATGTGGGTTAAGGCGAGACTTAGCTTTGTTGCAAGTAGTGCATCGTGACATGTAGCGCTCGACATCACGCCTCATCTTTGGCCAAAAGAAGTGTGTGGACAGCACGTCTTCAGTTTTCTTCACTCCAAAATGTCCCATCAAACCTCCTCCATGTGCTTCCTGCAAAAGCAATAGACGAACGGAGCTAGCTGGAACGCATAGCTTGTTAGCACGATAGAGGAGACCCTCTCGCAGCACATATTTATTCCAAGTTCTTCCTTCTCTACAATTTTCAAAAGCATCTTTGAAGTCCAAATCAGTAGGATATAATGCTTTAATTGTTTCCAAACCAAAGATTTTATGATCAAGTTGGGACAGCATGGTATAACGCCTAGATAATGCATCGGCAATGATATTTTCCTTCCCTTTCTTATGCTTAATGATGTATGGAAACGACTCTATGAACTCAATCCATTTAGCATGTCGTTTATTCAGATTGGTTTGACACTTAAGATACTTCAATGATTCATGATCGGAATGTATGACAAACTCCTTAGACCAAAGATAATGTTGCCAAGTTTGTAATACACGGACTAAGGCATACAATTCCTTATCATAAGTGGAATAATTCAGAGAAGGACCATGAAGTTTTTCACTAAAGAAAGCAACGGGTTACCTCCTTGTATGAGAACGCCTCCAATACCAATGCCGCTTGCATCGCATTCTAGCTCAAAGGTCTTGTCAAAATCAGGAAGTTGTAGTAATGGTGCTTGTGTAAGCTTCGATTTGAGAGCATCAAAAGCTTGTTGCTGCTGTTCGCCCCATCGAAATGGAACTCCCTTCTTCGTTAGCTCATGTAGAGGTGCTGCAATGGTGCTGAAATCCCGCACAAAGCGCCGATAAAATCCTGCAAGACCAAGAAAACTACGAACCTGTGTGACGGTAGTTGGGGCTGGCCAGCTGGTGATTGCTTCAATTTTTGCCTCATCCATCTCAATTCCCTGCGAGGAAACGACATAGCCAAGAAACGAGACTCGATTGGTGCAAAAAACGCACTTTTCGAGGTTACCAAACAAACGTGCATCTCTCAAAACAGTAAAAACAGCACGTAAATGATCAAGATGTTCATCATATGACTTGCTGTAAATGAGGATATCATCGAAGTAAACCACCACAAATTGTCCAATGAAAGCACGTAAAACCTCGTTCATTAATCGCATAAAGGTGCTGGGTGCATTAGTTAAACCAAAAGGCATGACTAACCACTCATAAAGTCCAAACTTGGTTTTAAATGCAGTTTTCCATTCATCTCCTAGTGCCATTCTAATTTGGTGGTAACCACTACGCAAGTCAATTTTTGTGAAGATGATAGCACCACTCAATTCATCAAGCATGTCATCTAATCGAGGAATAGGATAACGATATCGAATGGTGATGTTATTAATCGCTCGACAATCAACACACATGCGCCAACTACCATCTTTCTTAGGAACCAAAAGAACAGGAACGGAACAAGGGCTAAGGCTTTCACGAATTTACCCGCGGTCCAAAAGATCTTGGACTTGTCGCTGAATTTCCTTAGTTTCTTGTGGATTCACCCTGTATGCTGCACGATTTGGCAAACTTGCTTCTGGAATCAAATCGATCTTGTGTTCAATGCCTCTCATCGGTGGTAAACCAGGGGGTATCTCGGAGGGAAACACATCCTCAAACTCCTGGAAAAGGTTAGCAACAGCAGGGGGCAATGCAATAGACAATTCTTGAAGTGAAAACATGGCTTCTTTGCAAACTAAAGCATAGCACATCCCCTTAGCATCGAATAAATCAGCAAGTTCAGATTTAGTTGCGAGCAATGATGGTGATTTTAACTTAATAACTTGCTGTTTTTCAGATTCTAATTTAGTTGCTTTGCCCTCACGAATTTTACTCTTCTCAAAAAGCACAATTTCAGCAGGAGTCATGGGGAGCAAAGTGATTTTCTTTCCCTTATGCATGAGAGTATATTTATTGGTTCTACCATGATGAATAGCATCTGTATCAAATTCCCAAGGACGACCCAATAAAAGAGAACAAGCATCCATAGGAACAACATCAAAATCAGCAAAATCATGGTATGAACCAAATGAAAAATGGATTCTCGCTGTTTGTGTTACCCGAACCTTACCGCTGTTGTTGAACCATTGAATGTGGTACGGATGAGGGTGTGCTCTTGTTGTCAAACCGAGTTTCTTGACGATGTCCGTGTTTACCAAGTTATTGCAGCTACCTCCATCAATTATAGTGTGTACACGGCAGTCCTTGATGACAAGAAACATGTGGAAGAGGTTGTGTCGTTGTAGCTTGTCGTCGGTCTCCACTTTGGAGCTCAAGGCACGCTGCACAATGATGCTCCTATAGTTCTCCGTCGCCGCTGTACCAAGTACCTCTTCTTCGGTGTGTTCGTCATTTGGATCTGTAAAGTCAGTAGCAAGAGAATATTCATCTTCAACATCCGAAGTACTATCATACCCGCCATCGTCGCGTGCTATGTATGCTCGTTTGCTCGGGCAATCTCTCGTCATATGACCAAGTCCCTGGCAGCGGTGACACTTAATATCGGAAGTACGACCCGTAGAAGGAGTGGACGACAAAGGCTTGAATGATGTCGCCTTGCTGCCTTCCGACACGCGAGAAGGTGGAGCAGCAGGTATAGTTCGTTGGCCGCCATTGGGTGGTGTAGTCGCTGCATGGGGGGCCGAAGATGGTGCTGTTTTGGATGGTGTAGTTGCTGCACGCGGCGTGAAGTTGCTCCTCATGCGTTGTTGCTGTTGTTGTCGGCCCTGCAATTCTTTTTCTACCAACATAGCAAGCTGAAACAATCTGTTAACAGTATCATATTCTTTGTAATCAACAATGTCCTGAATTTCACGCCTCAACCCCCCATAAAAACGAGCTATTTTATCATCCATGTCCTCTACTACCCCACAACGCAGCATACCCTTTTGTAACTCTTGATAATACTCCTCTACGGACATGTTACCTTGGTCTAAACGCAGCAATTTTTTGCGAAGGTCCCACTGAAAAGATGGAGGAACAAATCGAACACGCATAGCTTCCTTTAATCTATCCCATGTTGGAGGATCAGTTCTAGTTTTAACAAGTTCATTCCACCATATGATAGCAAAGTCCTTAAACTCACTAGTGGCTTGACGAACTCTATGTTGTTCAGGAACAAGATGGGAATTAAATTTTTGCTCTACTGTCATCTCCCAATCAAGATAAGCCTCAGCATCATAAGCACCAGAAAAAGAGGGTATAGTAAATTTCACTTTAGCAAAAGGATCATCAGGAGGGCGGTTATAATTGTTATGATTATTACCTCCTATACCTCAACGATAAAGTGGCAGTCTTGGCTGATTACTGTGATCTTCCAGTTCATCATAAGCATTGTCTTCTTGTCTTCCAGCGAGAGGCAACCGAGCCTCAAAATTATTCATCCGAAGAGCAAGGTCATCCAGTTTGCGAGTCAAGTTCGCCAATGACTCCTCCGTTGATGCGTTGAATTTGGCGAACATATCACGTAACTCAACATGTTGAACACATTCGTCATTATTTTCTTCTCCTGCCATTGTTAGTAGGAAACAAAAGACTACAAAAAAAAATGTTATCCCTATCAACTACAGTGACAATGTGGAAGGTGGAAGAAAACAATCTCTCTCGTTCAAGCGTCTTACCACGCTCTTACAAGTGTTCTTACCGACACAGCAGGTGGTGTGGACGGTGAGATGAACCAATGAAGCGTGGGGTGATTGCAAAGGTACCTGTTATGCTCAAGAGAAAGGTGGAGCTTGGATGGCACAATATGGTGGCTAATAAGCAGAAAATCATTAACAGCTAAACAAAGTTGAATAAGTATTCAATGATGGAAACTGTTGCTGGTCCACTGAGTGCCCTAGAGCCTAGCACAACACAAGGAAGTATCAAGGCAAAAGAAAGACAGAATGATATAACCAAACAAACAGCACCAAGTGGTATAGGCCAATTGCTTTAATATGCGTGCTCTTCACTATTTTTTTTTCTTTTTGTAATATTTTTTTGATATTTTTTCTTTACTCAGTAGCACAAATATAGGAAGCACACAAATTTGCAGCTCAATTGGATGTAATATGCGGCCTATAGAAAATCAAGAAGGTTCTTTAAAATTCGCGCTGAAACTTCGGAGGCCGGATAGCCTATCTTCCGAGGGGAATTTGGGCAATCTAATTTCACCGAACGCGGCTATGCGGCGGAAAATCAGATGCGAAATTTCGCGTAGATGAATTTGAAAAAAAAATTCGCCCGATTTCGAGTTCGTATGCGAAAGTTATGGCCGTTTTAAGGTAGGCTGTCCGAGTTACGTTTTTTTGGATGTTGATTCCAACTCGGTTTGAGAACAGAACTCGCAAACGGATACGAAAACGATCGGGAATTTGCACAGCAACTAATGGGGTAGTGTGTGATGATTCAAGGATGAATGGCACAAAGATTTGTCACCTAATCTAGGGCTGGCGATGCGGGAGTTCACGCAAGGCGGCTAGCTAGGGCAAACCGATGAACGTGGCGGATCGGTTTGTTATTTAGGGATAGTGGAATAGGTGTCGAATAGCAAGAAAACAAGGACGAAACACGATAACTAGGATCAAAAAACACAAAGCTAAACCAGCAACAAGACTCAACCACACGAATGCAAACTCAACAACGCAAACTGAAAAACGAAACTGCAGGCACTATAGTCTGGGAAGCGGTAAAAACGATCTAATATTTTTTTTGTGGCTTTTTTGTGGACTCTAGGTACGAAACAAAATCGATCTACTGGAAGTAAGGAAAACAAAGATACCTCACGGGCAACCTGGAAATCTGATACCAATTGATGAGTAGGTTTAGGCCCGATCTTCCGAAAGGTTTGTCGATTGGGGTGGAGAACTCGACGTTGATGATCCGCGGCACTCGAGCGGTTCGAGTACCCCTGCAATCACTACACCACGGCTCCGTTGGTTATCAACCATTCTGCACACGCTTGACCTCGCCAAGAAGGCTAATCCCTGCAAGTGCAATCGAGAACACGAGCAAGAACGTAGAAGACACGATCGGAAATCGTGAAATTGGGGTCTCACAAACTGTAGAACGGCGATTTTATTGATCTAAGCAAAACCCACCGAATATGAGCGGCGGCTGCAGTATTTATAGGCTAGGGTTCGACCAAAACATGATTAGACGCGTCTCTAATGGACTCTTACAGGATACAAGGCCCAAAGGCCCGATTCGGTGGCGCAGCACAGGACAGAAATCTGGACTCGACTTGTTTCGACGATTCTCGATGACTCCGGAGGAATTTTGAGGTGGGACCAGAACCATTGGAAAGTTTATCTTCTCCTCTTTCCGTGCATATGTAGAACGTCGAAAACGGAGTCCGTATGCCTCCTGGGCGTCTGTTTTAAGGTAAACTGCTCCTGGACTCCGAGTTGAACTCGAGTCCGAGTTGTAAACTGTTTCCATCTACTTGTGGACGTCCCAGGTGGTTCTCCACGCTCCCAAGGCCTCCTTCCTTCACTTGTTGATCTTTTCCATTATTCCTAATAACAATTAAATCATCACATAGCAATCTATTCTCAAACTCACATGCAAAAGAAGTTAAGAACGAATTCACCTGCTGATTTAATAACCGTGCCCGTGCTCTTGTGATTGGTCCTTGCAGTTCAATGCGCGTCTCTGCTGTTGTGATGTCCTCATCACTAGGGGTATGCTTAAGATACCTAAGTATCCTAAAGACCGCCTTCCTATGCGATTCTTTAGGTGCCGCTTGAAAGCGAGCACACAAGCATACACTAAACATGATATCGGGCCTAGATGCGTTAAGATAAAGCAATGAACCAATCATAGAATGGTAGTTAGATTGATCAATAGGTTTATCGTCCTTATCCGCATCGAGATGACAATTTGTTGCCATTGGAGTGCTTCTTGAGCTACAATATCCCATCTCAAATTTCTTCAAGAGGTCCATGGTATACTTCTCTTGATAGACGAAGGTCCCCTCTTGAAGTTGCTTGATTTGAAATCCAAGGAAGAAGTTGAGCTCTCCAATCATTGACATCTCGAATTCCCTAGACATCATTTTGCCAAACTCATGGCTAAGAGCTTCGTTAGTTGAACCAAAAATAATATCATCAACATAAATTTTACAAATAAACAAATCTCCGTTGATGTCTTTGGTGAAGAGCGTAGTGTCCACCCTCCCGATCTTGAATCCTTGCATGATAAGGAAATCCCGTATTCATTCATACCACGCCCTAGGTGCTTGCTTGAGCCCGTAGAGCGCCTTGTGCAACCTATACACATGATTAGGATTCCTCGGATCTTCAAACCTGGGAGGTTGTTCAACATAAACAAGCTCGTTAATGTAACTCTTAAGAAAGGCACTTTTCACATCCATTTGATAAAGTCTAATATTATGATGTGAAGCAAAAGCAAGGAGTATATGGATGGCTCCTAGCCGGGCGACCGGGGCAAATGTCTTCCCAAAGTCTAGTCCTTCAACTTGCGAGAACCCTTTGGCCAAAAGTCTTGCCTTGTTGCGGACCACAACGCCATTCTTGTCTTGTTTGTTGCGGTACACCCACTTTGTTCCGATGACGTTCTTGTCCTTGGGTCGCTTCTCCAATACCCAAACTTCATTGCGGATGAAGTTGTTGAGTTCTTCTTGCATGGCCATCACCCAATTTGGGTCTTGGAGTGCTTCCTCAATATGAGTGGGTTCTACACATGAAACAAACGAGTAGTGCTCACAAAATGAAGCGAAATGGCGAGAACGTGTACTTACACCCCTTGACGGACTTCCAATGATTTGGTCCATCGGATGCACCTTGGAGATACGTCCATGCCTCATAAGTGGTTGTGAAGCACTTGGTGATGGTGATGCATGTTGCTCCTCTTGTGGTTGTACTTGATCATGGACTTCTTCTTCTTCTTGATGTTGTTGTGCTTGTGAGTCTTGAGTCGATAATGGATCATCCTTCTCTTCTTCGTCAACATGAGGCGCCATTGAAGTGTTGATGTTGGAACTTGAAGCTCCCCCTTGATCATGGCTCTCCTCAACTTCAGGCTTGATGTCTCCAATGGTCATGTTCTTCATGGTTTCTCGTAGAGGCTCATCATCTATTTCATCATGACCAAAACTCTCCTCTTGGGAGCCATTAGATTCATCAAACTCAACATCACAACTTTCCTCAATTAAAGTTTGATGCATAACCATAAAATATACCAACATCACATCTTCTTTCAAACTTACCGAGCCTTTTCTTGCGGTACATGTAGCACTTGCATCCAAAGACTCGAAAGTAGGAGATGTTGGGATTTCTCCCAATGAGAAGCTCGTACGGGGTCTTTTGAAGTAGTCGATGGAGATAGACCCTATTTGCGGCATGGCACGCCGTGTTGATTGCTTCGGCCCAAAACTTCTCCGACGTGACGTAGTCATCAAGCATTGCTCTTGCAAGAGTGATGAGTGTCTTGTTCTTCCTTTCAACGACACTGTTTTGTTGAGGAGTGTATGTGGCCGAAAACTCATGTTTCACGCCTTCACGGTCACACCACTCCCCAATGTTGTAGTTTTTGAATTCGGTGTCGTTGTCACTCCAGACCTTGATGATGGGAAGTTGAAATTCCCTTTGAGCGCGGTTGGCGAAGGTCTTGAACACTTCCGGAGTTTCACTCTTGTCACCTAGAAATAGAGTCCAAGCATAGCGAGAGTAGTCATCAACTATAACATGACAAAAGAGGTTACCGCCAAGACTTTGATATGTGGACGGTCCGAAGAGGTCCATGTGGAGTAGCTCAAGTGGCTTGGAGGTTGACACTATTGTCTTCATTGGGTGGTGGGAAGAAACTTGCTTCCCGACTTGACAAGCGCTACAAAGCTTGTTCTTCTCAAATGTGACATCCTTCACGCCGGTCACCATCCCAAGCTTGAGTTTGCTCATCCCAATGTGCGCTATGCTTCGGTGCCATAGCCATCCCAAACTTGTCTTAGTGAAAAGGCAAGTGGTCAAGCTAGCATTCTTGTTGGAGAAGTCTACTAGGTAGAGATGTCTATGCCGAAATCCTTTGAAGACTATGTCTTGGCTTGTTTCACTACTCACAACAACATCATTTTTGCTAAATGTGCATGTTAGTCCAAGATCACATAGTTCTGCAATGGAAAGTAAATTAAAACTAAGTGACTTGACATTCAAAACATTGGAAATGGATAAATCATTTGAAATAGCAATTTTACCTAACCCAATTACCTTTCCCTTAGAGTTATCACCAAAGGTGACTTATTCATGATTGCCGGGGTTTTCTATGGTGGTGAACATACCATCATTGCCGATCATATGTTGGGTGCACCCACTATCGAGTACCCAATGCTTTCCTCCGGCTTTGTAGTTTACCTACACACATGAATTCAATTTTTAACTTTAGGCACCCAAGCCAACTTAGGTCCTTGTATGTGTGATACAAGTGTATTTGGGACCCAAAGTTGATTGGGGAGCTTCCCCTTCATGCCCTTCATGTCCTTGCCCTAATCCTAAGATATGAAAATAATAGACTTAGACTTGATACAAGGCCCAATGGCCCAATACGGTGGCGCAGCACCCTGACAGATTCTGAACTCAATTTTGTTTGGACGGTTCCCTTTGACTCCGAAAGAATTTTGACATGTAACCAGCGCAATTGGAAAGTTTATCCTCTCCCCTTTCCGTGCATATGTAGAACTTCCAAAACGGAGTTCGTATGCATCCTGGGGGCCCGTTTTCGTTTGTAGTGCTCTTGGACTCCGAGTTGGACACGATTTTGAGTTTGGCTCCGTTTCCATCTTCTTTGAACGAATTCTCTGGTCCTCCACGTCCCTAATACTTCCTCCAACTACTCCTTGAACCTCTCCATGGATCCTAATCACAATGAAATCATTAGGTAGCAATCTATGCTCAAGAACATATAATGAAACATATAAGAACGAGCTCACCTCTGAAATTAATTGTTGTGTATGAACTCTATTGATTGCATCTTGTATGTTCAATGGAGTGTTGTTTCTATCCATAGAAGTGATGTCCTCATCACCGAGAAATGATTGACAGAGGCGTTCGGTCATGCACCATCTTTGTCGACATCCCGGCTAGTCCACGTCGTTATGGATGGGCTCCTTTCTCGGTTACTATCGAGGGGGCTCATTTGGAGGACACTTGGGCAATCGCAGCAGGCGAGGCGCTTATGAATCTTTGCGAGCTTCATCAAGATGCCATGGATGGGACTCAATTTGCCCTTATTCCGGTCCGTGGTGTGCCTTGTTTTGAGTGGCAGCGTCGTATGGTTGCTGCCTATACACCATATGGCAACACAACCTCGATGACACTTGGGACGTATGCGGCTGCATACAATATGGTGGTTTCTACACAAGGTGCTATTATTCAGGAGCAAATCGAAGCCCTGAGGCAAGTGTCTGAGCTGGGAGATCCACTTGATTATATCAATGAGAATCTACGTTCGTTCCTAGATCCAACAAATCACCTGCTAAATAAGTGCGAGAGTCAGCTGCATTACGCTCGCATTAGACTACGGAAAGCTCGTGCTGAACAACGGCAAACTCGCAATGAACTGCAGCAAAATCATGGTGAGCTGCAAGCAAGTCAGTTAGAGGTGCAACAATAGCAGGAGCAGCTGTCGGTAGTCACAGAGGAATGAGAAACAGCCATAGAGGCAACTCAAAATTGGGAGTATGAGGCAGAACAACTTCAGGATAATGTGATTGAGGCCGAAGCACAATTGCAACCAGTGGTGTACCAACCGGCCCAGGATATACCACTAAATATGGGTGAACAAGTACGTCGAGTAAGAAGAGGAAGAAGAAGAAGAGGAAGAGGAAGAAGGGACGAAGAGGAAGAAGAAGATCCCGAGGAACTCGAGTACGTCGAGTAGGACGTATTGGAGAGGGTGTGGTAGCACTTCTGCCATCATGGGGCAACATATAGTTTAGTACTTGCTCGTGTTTATTTTGTGGCCATGTTTGTATCATTTTAAGAATAGCAGTGGGTATGTCTAAGATGATAAGATGTGTATGACATCTCATGGGGACCATGTATGGTAGAGATGCACTTCCGTAGTGGGAGTCCATCATTTTGGAGTACACTACTATAAACTTGGTCATGAGATAATATATCTTGTATAAAGTTTGTACTTTATCAATATATGTGAATGTTATCCACTTATTCCCTGGTCAATAGTCGTGCTACTGAATAATGAAATGGATAAAGGAAAAGAAAACATGTGCTGATTTGAAGTTATTTGGATGTAGAATGGTGCGTACGCGCTCGACGCCTGAAATGGGAGGATCAAGTCGTGGTCGTTAGGACGAATCTCTGACCCAGGAGACAGCTGCGACACCGCAGCAACAAGTTCCTCCTCCACCACCTCCTGAACTTCCAAGGAGTCTAGCGGAGGTTCTCGCCGCACTGCATGGCTCGCGTGACGAGCAAACTGAGTTACTGCGGACCTTGGTTTAGTATTCGCCCAGTCAAGGAGGGCGACCAGATGTAGGTCCACGACAGCCTTCTCCAAGTTCATACTCGGACTTCATGTCAACGCACCCGCCGGTCTTCATGGAGGTCGATGAACCGTTGGAGGCGGACAGCTGGCTTCGCTCCATCGAAGGGAAGTTAGGTTTGCTACGAGTGACAGAACATCAGAAGACCCTGTTCGCGGCCCAACAATTACAAGGGTCTGCTGGTGCGTGGTGGGCAAATTACCTTGCCGCACGACCAGCCGGCTATGCTGCGAGCTGGGAGGAGTTCCGGGAGGCGTTCCACGCCTATCACGTACCTCCCGGTGTTATGAGGAGGAAGCTTAAAGAGTTCTTGGAGCTGAAGCAAGGAGGAAGGAGTGCTTACAAGTACTCCATGGTATTCAACCACATGGCCCAATATGCTCAGGACCAAGTGAGTACTGAAGATCGGAAGCGGTAATGCTTCTATCGGGGTTTGAACCCCAAGATGAAGGACAAGCTTGCCTCGTTCAACAGCGGCAGCTTCAAGAACATGGTCAATGCTGCGATCATGCAGGAGGACGCTACTAGGAAGCTGTTCTCCGAAAAGAAGAAAAGGAATGCTCCCCAGGGCAGCGGAGGGGGTACTCCTCAAAAGTACTTCATGGTGTATGAATCACCATCCGGCCAGAGGTAGCAGCCGCCTCGCGACCACTGATGTTTCGTGGTCGCCCATCCAAAAACGTCATCTTTCGCCCACAGCAACAACAAGGGATGATTCCGCGTGCACCTCTACCTCCACCGCGTGCACCGGGATTCCGTCCTCCATTCCGTGCCAGTAAGACCCCGTACACGTGGTATACGTGTGGACGTACGGGGCACTTCGCCAAAGACTACCCGCAGAGTGGAGGACAGTCATTGTACCAAGGGGCAAACTAGTCTCGCAACTAGCCCAATTAGCCAGCCACCAGAATCGGCAACGTCCACCACCTCGTCATCGAGGACATTCCAGAAGGTGCACCAGTACTCACGGGTACGTTCTATCTCTATAACACCCTCATTTTCATGCATCATGCCTTGCATACATTCATATACATGCTTAACATTAACCCACATCAAGAGGAATGAGTTTAAAATTGATTTGGAACAAAACCGCACTTAAAACACAGGAAAGTGCGGACTAGTCCGATTTTGCTACGGACTAGTCTAAATTCTCTCTGACTAAAAACGGACTTGTCCGTTTTTGCTGCGGATTAGTCCAATTTTTGGCATTGAAAACTTTCGGACTTGTCCAATTTTGTGCGGACTAGTCCGATATTCCAATAATCCTTGAAAAATTGCTATGTCCTTAGGCTTTTTCGGACTAATCCGGTGTTCCAGCGGACTTGTCCGATATCCTCTCTGTTCAAAGTCAGACTTGTCCAATGTTTGGCCAGACTTGTCCGATTTTCTCTCTGGACGACATCGAACTAGTCCGGTCCTGTCTGGACTTGTCCGATATTTCGTGACTCCAAATTGATCTTTTGTTTTATGACTTGTTTCTTGGGTTTCACGTTAAGTGGGCCTAGGGACGTTGTGCCTAACTCTTTTAGAGCCCATGTGGGACTCTAAACCGGCCTCTACTCATCCCAAACTCGAAATCCATCTAACCCTAGCCTCCACCTCTATATAAACAACCCCACCCTTGGATTGATATCTTTTTGCCACTTTTCCACCCACCCAAACCCTAGTTCTTGGGGAGTCACCATCAAGGAGGGAGAAGAAGATCCCAAGCAAGAAGAAGAAGAGGAGGAAACGAAAGAGGATCAAGATCTCCACCGAGTTTCGTCCTTCACCACCAATTCATCTCCAAGTTCATCACCAACCCTAGATCATCAAGATCCAAGTCCTACCTCCAAGTTTCTTGATTCATTAGAGTCCTAAACACCTGGTATACCTTCTATTCTCTTTTCCTTACGTGAATTCAATCCCTAATCTCCGAATTTACGTCGATCTAGAAAACCCTAATCCGCTGATCTCGTAGAGTGCGGACTGGTCCGGTCCCTAGGGGACTAGTCCGATCTTTCTGGTTAAATTGGGTTGAATTAATTCTAAAATTTGATCTAATCGAATCCAAACCTATATAAACTTGTTAAAAGCTATTAGAACTAGTTAGTGATCATTAAAAGCAATCTATTAACAAGTTCTGCCATGCATTTCCATTAATCATACATGTCATGACATATTATGTAATATTTGTGCACTCTTTGATTGTGTTTCTTGTCTTGTATGTTTATTTTGTGGATTAGACGGATTTGCGCTAGAGAGTGCCGCGGAGGATCTTCAGCACCAAGAGTTTGAAGGCTTTGATCCTAATCAACAGCAAGAGCAAGGCAAGTGTCCTTGAAGCATATTGATCCTGTTTTTAAAATAAATGGTTTGTTTGCAAAACTGCATGCTGTGTCAATTTGATGGGAATCCTATGATAGGAAGTTTACTAGATTTGTTTAACCACCCTTGTCACCTGGAATTTATGGTAGAGAGAGTCGGGAAGGGTTTTTACCTTTTTGCTTCGCTTAATTAATTAGGATGGAAAACAACACTACACACTTACTCAAGCATTAATGATATTCTGGTTGATGTGAACTAGTCTATACGGTATGGTAATGGGTGATCTAAGTAGGCCTGGTATGTGGATGGGTTGGATGTTATGGTGGTTTGCTTGCTTTAGATCTAAGGACCAGTTCATGCGAGAATAAGCCAGGACTACAGTGCCACCACGAGGCCAAGTATGGGTGCGGCGTAGCTGATTAATTAGGGCTTTGCCAGTGCTATTTGGACCATTCTGGATGCTCGGGGAAGGGGTAGTCGGATTGGGTTTGTTGATGATTGGTGGGGCTACCCTGGGATCCGAATGGCTCAAGAGGGGGCCCTTGGTTGAAGATGTGCTCTGCGGGAGACATCGCCACCGGTGAAACCTCAGTGGGGTCTAAATAGGCTAGTAATCCCTTTGTAAAGGCTATTTTGTTATCTCTTGGACATACACCAAAGGAAGTGTAATTGGCACGAGGGAGGTTCTTTAGTCGCCGACGGGTGATGAAATCACAAATACGTGGGTAAAGAGGTACAAACTCTGCAGAGTCTAAATAAAACTATCATGATAGCCGTGCTCCCGGTTATGAGCACCTGGACAACTTCCATGATTAGAGGGAATTTGGTATTGGGATGGTATTTGGGATGGTTATGGTTGGTATTATGGTTATGGATTTATTTCTGGTATTGAATATGGTTATTGGCAAATGGTGAAATCTGGAATTATTGATAAGGATGGTGAATTGTGGACTGGTATTATGGTATTACTTATGATTATGATGGGTTTATTTCACATACATATAATATATTGCTTTTCAAATGTTTTAATGTACTTTTCAGCACTTTGCCATTATTATTGTCGTCATTTGAATCAGCCACATGTCATACTTTCCACACTTGCTGAGTACGACATGTACTCACTCTTGCAATCTCCCCAACAGTTGCAGGTCAGGATTGGGAGTTTAATGGTGATAATGCGGAGTTCTAGGCCGTGTCTACCGTCAGCTTGCCTGTGGTGTTTTTGGAGCTGAGCATATATATCCCTTATGCTTAGTTTGCTTAATTAGTTTATTTCCGCTGCATTAGTTGAACTTGTCATAAATATTCATTAGAGCTTGTATTGAGGAAAATATGGTTTGTGTAATAAAATTTGGTTAATTAATCTTGTTCTGTGGTAATTTTCTGTATACTCTTTTGTGATTGCACTCGTGTATGTGTGATGAACATCCTGGGCACACATATGCGTTAGCTTGGTTCATTTTTTTTCGGAACCGGGCGTCACAGATTGGTAACAAAGCCACAGGTTGACCGTAGGATGCAGCCTAGATAGAATGGACACTTTAGAGCACATAGGAGCACTCAGGAATCGATGTGTTTTTGCTAGGAGTGCTGTTTGCTATATATATTGTTTGCTTGTGTGCTTAATAGAGGATTTTGGGATGCCCTTAGCATTGCCATGTCCAACTAGGCTAGTATAGCTAGTTGTTTAGTTTCATATCCCTTGATGCATATAGTTGGGGACGTTTTTAAATTCTTACCTATTGCTTTTCTTCAGATGGTGAGGACTCGCAACCAGAGGGATGGCAATGACGAGGAGGAGAACAATGGAGTTCCTCAGAACAACGTTGGACAAGGATCTACTCAGGGAGCTATCAACATTGAGCAGCTATTGGCTATGCAAAACCAGCTCATGCAGACCATGATACAGACTATGGGACAGCTGCAGGCTGGCAACATCAACAATCAGCCCCACATGCCTCCACCGCCACCCCGCCTCCTCATAACCAATTGGCAGAGTTTATGAGGACTAGGCCGCCAACCTTTGCTCAAGCCGCTGACCCTATGGATGCGGATGATTGGCTCAAGTCCGTGGAGAAGAAGCTAGCTATTGTCCAATGCGGTGACCGGGAGAAGGTCCTGTTCGCTTCTCATCAACTCGTTGGAGCAACTGCAGATTGGTTGGATTCTTATTGCAATGCTCATGAGAATCAAGAGAGGATCACCTGGGCGGAATTCAAGGAGAGTTTCCGTTCTCATTATGTGCTCGAGGGTGTTATGATCTTGAAGAGGCAAGAATTTGAGGATTTAAGGCAAGGAAGATCAAGCGTGAGTGAATATCTCAATAAATTCACTTAACTCTCAAGGTATGCGCCTGAGGATGTTAGTCGGGACAGCCGGAAACAATACTTGTTCATTAGGGGCTTGAACAATGAAATCCAAGTGCAATTGCTCAATTGTGATTATGCAAATTTTCAGAAGCTTGTGGATAAAGCAATTGTGGTTGAGAACAAGATCCGTGAGATGGAGCAAGACAATAAGAGAAAGGCGCCATATCAAGGACAGCAACAAGGAAGTAATGTGCGCCCTCGCTCTGCGCCGCCCAATGCGCCTCATTTCAGCTCCTCTATTCCTGCTCAATGTTCTGGATTTGCACCACGCCCAACTCAGTTTGTGCAGCAGCGCCCTGTCATGCAATCACCTAGGCCTCCAATGCCTTATGCGCCTCGTGCTAATTTTCCTGCTGCAAATGTTCAAAACCAAGCTCGTCCCAATAATTCTGGTGGAGTTAAGAAGTGTTATACTTATGGAGAAGCTGGACACTTTGCGCATCAATGTCCTAAGTCAGGCCTTGGTCAAGGAGGCAATGCGCTGAGGCAAAACCCAAGACCCAATGGAGGACAACCACAAGGGAACCGTTGACAGTAGAATTTTGCTCGGGGCAACGTGAACCATGTCTCTACGGAGGATGCTCAACAAGCGGATGACGTGGTCATTGGTATGTTTCTCGCCAACTCCAACCCCGCGACTATGTTATTTGATTCTGGAGCATCGCATTCATTCATTGCATCAAAGTATGTTGCCAAGTATAGTTTGCCTATCTCTCATATGAAGTTTACTCTATTGGTTAAGTCTCCTGGAGGAGAGATGAGGACAAATATAGTATGTCCAAAAGTAAGCCTTAGAATAAGGGGGGTAGACTTCTCCGCCAACCTCATAGTTTTGGATTCTCAAGGATTGGACATTATACTTGGTATGGACTGGTTGAGGAAGCACAATGGAGTTATTGAGTGTGCCACGAAGACAGTGAAGTTGACCAATGAAGAAGGGATCACCGTAGAATTTGAAGCATCTCAAACCGCACCGAAGCGATTGGAGCTGAATCATATGGACGGTGCCGCCATTGAGGAGATTCCGGTGATGTGTGAATTTTTGGATGTTTTTCCGGACGAGTTGCCAGGTATGCCACCCGATCGAGACATTGAGTTTGTTATTGATTTAATACCTGGAACTGCACCTATAGCTAAGAGGCCGTATAGGATGCCTCCTATGGAATTAGCGGAGCTCAAGAAGCAAATTCAAGAGCAACTAGAGAAAGGTTTCATTCGCCCTAGCTCTTCACCTTGGGGAGCGCCCGTGCTGTTCGTGGACAAGAAGGATGGATCCCAAAGGATGTGCGTAGATTACCGAGCTCTCAATGAAGTAACAATCAAGAACAAGTACACCTTGCCACGTATAGAAGACTTGTTTGATTAGATGAAGGGTGCTTGTGTCTTCTCTAAGATTGACTTGAGGTCGGGATACTTCCAAATGAAGATTAGACCATCGGACATACCCAAGACAGCTTTTAGGACATGGTATGGATCTTATGAGTACACCGTGATGTCTTTTGGATTGACAAACGCACCTGCCTACTTTATGTACCTCACGAATAAGGTCTTCATGGAGTACTTGGATAGATTCGTTGTTCTGTTTATTGATGACATTATGATCTACTTGAAGGATGAGAAAGAACATGAGGAACACCTGATGCTTACATTGCAGAAATTGAGGGAGCATCGATTGTATGCCAAGTTAAACAAGTGTCAGTTTTGGTTGAGAGAGGTGTCATTTTTGGGTCATATAATTTCAGGAGGAGGAGTATCGGTTGACCCCGGAAAAGTAAGAGACGTGTTGAAGTGGGAACCGCTGCAAAACGTCAAGGAAATAAGGAGTTTCCTTGGGATGGCCGGATATTACCGTCGGTTTATCAAGGACTTCTCCAAGATAGCCAAGCCTATGACAGAGTTGCTAATGAAGGGAAAGGCTTTCCAATGGACTGAAGCTTGTCAAAACAGTTTTGAGGAGTTAAAGAAGAGGTTGACAACAGCCCCAGTTTTGGTATTGCCAGATGTAAGCAAGAGTTTTGACATTTATTGCGACGCATCGAGACAAGGACTCGGGTGTGTATTGATGCAAGAAGGTTAAGTGGTCTCCTACGCATCAAGACAACTGAAGAAACATGAGCAGAATTACCCCACGCATGATCTTGAACTAGCAGCCGTGGTACATGCATTGAAGATTTGGAGACACTATATCCTTGGACATAGGTGTGAAATTTATACGGATCACAAGAGTCTTAAGTATATTTTCACACAAACGGATCTGAACTTGAGGCAACGAAGATGGTTGGAGCTCATCAAAGATTATGATTTGGGGATCAACTATCATCTGGGAAAAGCCAAAGTAGTGGCCGATGCTTTGAGTAGAAATGGAGTAAGTCACCAACTCACAGTTCGAGAGTTACCATCCAAGTTATGCAATGAGTTTGAACGGTTGAACCTCGGGTTTGTAAATGAGATGGAGATGATGGAGTTAAACCCAACCTTGGAGCAAGAAATTCGAGAGGCACAAACCACGGATGAGGAGATCAAGGAAATCAAGGAAAGAACCGAAGAAGGGAGAGAATTCAGATTTGACGAGGACGATCATGGTACCTTATGGCTTCGAAAGAGAATCGTTGTGCCTAATGTAAAGCATATTCGGGAGACAATATTAAAGGAGGCACATGACTCGCCATACTCGATTCACTCCGGTTGTACGAAGATGCACAAAGACTTGAAGACTTTCTATTGGTGGGATAGCATGAAGAAGGACATAGCCGAATATGTTGCATTTTGTGATGTGTGCCAACGAGTTAAAGCTGAACATCAAAGGCCAGCAGGATTATTGCAGCCATTAAATATTCCGGAGTGGAAGTGGGAAGAGATTGTTATGGACTTTATAGTTGGATTACCATGAACCCAGTCTGGCTATAATTCAATATGGGTCATTGTAGATCGGTTGGCAAAATTAGCTCACTTCATTCCTGTCAAGATCACATATACCACCGCGAAGCTAGCAGAATTGTATATGGAGCATATTGTGTGCCGACATGGAGTCCCGAAGAAGATAGTATCGGATAGAGGTTCTCAGTTTACCTCCAGATTTTGGCAGAAATTGCATGAAGCAATGGGAACAAGGTTGAATTTTAGTTCAGCATATCATCCTCAAACGGATGGACAAACTGAGAGGACCAATCAGAATTTGGAGGACATCTTAAGAGCTTGTGCTTTAAAGCATGGGAAAAGTTGGGACAAAAGCTTGCCATACGCAGAATTTTCATACAACAATAGTTACCAAGCAAGTTTGAAGATGTCACCGTATTGAGCGCTTTATGGGAGGAAGTGTAGGACACCTTTATTCTGGAATGAGGCAGGAGAAACTCAAGTATTTGGTCCGGATGTGTTGCAAGAAGCCGAAAGGCAAGTCCAAATAATTCGTGAAAACTTGAGGGCTGCCTAATCAAGGCAAAAAGGTTATGCGGACAATAGGAGAAGGAAATTAGCCTTTGAAATAGGAGATTTTGTTTACCTCAAGGTGTCACCAATGAGAGGTCATAAGAGGTTTAACATAAGGGGTAAGCTCGCACCTCGTTATATTGGACCGTTCAAGATTTTGGACAAAAGAGGGGAAGTAGCGTATAAGTTGGAGATGCAAGCTCATCTTTCGGACATCCATGATGTCTTTCATGTTTCCCAGCTCAAGAAGTGTTTGAGAGTACCGGAAGAACAAGTGCCAATGGAATAATTGGAACTAGAGGAAGATTTCACTTATGCCGAACAACCTATCAAAATCTTGGAAACCAAGGAGAGAGTCACAAGGAACAAGGTTATTAGATGGTGTAAAGTTCAATGGAAGCACCACACAGAAAAAGAAGCGACGTGGGAATTGGAGAATGATCTCAAGAAGGAATTTCCCTCTCTCTTCTCTTCCACGTCGAATCTCGACGGTGAGATTCATTTTAAGGAGGGTAGGTTTGTAACACCCTCATTTTCATGCATCATGCCTTGCATACATTCGTATACATGCTTAACATTAACCCACATCAAGAGGAACGAGTTTAAAATTGATTTGGAACAAAACTGCACTTAGAACGCAGGAAAGTGCGGACTAGTCCCATTTTGCTGCGGACTAGTCTAATTTCTCTCTGACTAAAAATGGACTTGTCCGTTTTTGCTGCGGATTAGTCCGATTTTTGGCACTGGAAACTTTCGGACATGTCCGATTTTGTGCGGACTAGTCCGATATTCCAATAATCCTTGAAAAATTGCTAAGTCCTTGGGCTTTTCTAGACTAGTCCGGTGTTCGAGCGGACTTGTCCGATTTCCTCTCTGTTCAAAGTCGGACTTGTCCGATGTTTGGCCAGACTTGTCCGATTTTCTCTGTGGACGACTTCAGACTAGTCCGGTCCTGTCCGGACTTGTCTGATATTTCGTGACTCCGAATTGATCTTTTGTTTTACAACTTGTTTCTTGGGTTTCATGTTAAGTGGGCCTAGGGACGTCGTGCCTAACTCCTTTAGCGCCCATGTGGGACTCTAAACCGGCCTCTACTCATCCCAAACTCGAAATCCATCTAACCCTAGCCTCCACCTCTATATAAACAACCCCACCCTTGGATTGATATCTATTTGCACTTTTCCACCCACCCAAACCCTAGTTCGTGGGGAGTCACCATCAAGGAGGGAGGAGAAGATCCCAAGCAAGATGAAGAAGAGGAGGAAACGAAAGAGGATCAAGATCTCCACCGAGTTTCGTCCTTCACCACCAATTCATCTCCAAGTTCATCACCAACCCTAGATCATCAAGATCCAAGTGCTACCTCCAAGTTTCTTGATTCATTGGAGTCCTAAACACCTGGTATACCTTCTATTCTCTTTTCCTTACGTGAATTCAACCCCTAATCTCCGAATTTACGTCGATCTAGAAAACCCTAATCCACTGATCTCGCAGAGTGCGGACTTGTCCGGTCCCTAACGGACTAGTCCGATCTTTCTGGTTAAATTGGGTTGAATTAATTCTAAAATTTGATCTAATCGAATCCAAACCTGTATAAACTTGTTAAAAGCTATTAGAACTAGTTAGTGATCATTAAAAGCAATCTATTAACAAGTTCTACCTTGCATTTGCATTAATCATACATGTCATGACATATTAAGTAATATTTGTGCACTCTTTGATTGTGTTTCTTGTCTTGTATGTTTATTGTGTGGATTAGACGGATTTGCGCTAGAGAGTGCCGTGGAGGATCTTCAGCACCAAGAGTTTGAAGGCTTTGATCCTAATCAACAGCAAGAGCAAGGCAAGTGTCCTTGAATTATATTGATCTTGTTTTTCAAATAAATGGTTTGTTTGCAAAACTGCATGCTATGTCAATTTGATGGGAATCCTATGATAGGAAGTTTACTAGATTTGTTTAACCACCCTTGTCACTTGGAATTTATGGTAGAGAGAGTCGGGAAGAGTTTTTACCTTTTTTCTTCGCTTTATTAATTGGGATGGAAAACAACACTACACATTTACTCAAGCATTAATGATATTCTGGTTGATGTGAACTGGTCTATACGGTATGGTAATGGGTGATCTAAGCAGGCCTGGTATGTGGATGGGTTGGATGTTATGGTGGTTTGCTTGCTTTAGATCTAAGGACCGGTTCATGCGAGAATGAGCCAGGACTACAGTGCCACCATGAGGCCAAGTATGGGTGCGGCATAGCTGATTAATTAGGGCTTTGCTAGTGCTATTTGGACCATTGTGGATGCTCGGGGAAGGGGTAGTCGGATTGGGGTTGTTGATGATTGGTGGGGCTACCCTGGGATCCGAATGGCTCAAGAGGGGGCCCTTGGTTGAAGATGTGCTCTGCGGGAGACATCGCCACCGGTGAAACCTCAGTGGGCTCTAAATAGGCTAGTAATCACTTTGTAAAGGATATTTTGTGATATCTTGGCCATACATCAAAGGAAGTGTAATTGGCATGAGGGAGGTTCTTTAGTCGCCGACAGGTGATGAAATCACAAATACGTGGGTAAAGAGGTACAAACTCTGCAGAGTCTAAATAAAACTATCATGATAGCCGTGCTCCCGGTTATGAGAACCTGGACAACTTCCATGATTAGAGGGAATTTGGTATTGGGATGGTATTTTGGATGGTTATGGTTGGTATTATGGTTATGGATTTATTTCTGGTATTGAATATGGTTATTGGCAAATGGTGAAATCTGGAATTATTGATAAGGATGGTGAATTGTGGACTGGTATTATGGTATTACTTATGATTATGATGGGTTTATTTCACATACATATAATATATTGCTTTTCAAATGTTTTAATGTACTTTTCAGCACTTTGCCATTATTATTGTCGTCATTTGAATTAGCCACATGTCATACTTTCCACACTTGCTGAGTACGACATGTACTTACTCTTGCAATCCCCCCAACATTTGCAGGTCAAGATTCGGAGTTTAATGGTGATAATGCGGAGTTCTAGGCCGTGTCTACCATCAGCTTGCCTGTGGTGTTTTTGGAGCTGCGCATATATATCCCTTATGCTTAGTTTGCTTAATTATTTTATTTCCGCTGCATTAGTTGAACTTGTCATAAATATTCATTAGAGCTCTTATTGAGGAAAATCTGGTTTGTGTAATAAAATTTGGTTAATTAATCTTGTTATGTGGTAATTTTCTGTATACTCTTTTGTGATTGCACTCCTGTATGTGTGATGAACATCCTGGGCACACATATGCGTTAGCTTGGTTCATTTTTTTTCCGGAACAGGGCGCCACAATCTCATTGGTCATCCCGTAGTCATCCTTTTTGACTCCGGTGCTTCCCACAACTTTATTAGCAAGTCTTATGTCTATCAATACTAGTTGCCTATCGTTTCCACGAAAACCCTATATATGATTTGTTCTCCGGGAGGAAAAGTAGTAGTAGATAAGATGGTCCATAGGGTACCTCTTAATCTGGGTGGGAACATACACCTTATCTCTCTCATTATTTTGGAGCATCAAAATTTAGATGTCATCTTAGGGATGGCATGGTTGCAATACAACTGTGCTATTGTTGACATTGTTCCTCGGAGGATATATCTAAATTCTCCAGTCCACTCTCCCCAAACTCTCACTCTTGAGAGTAATATCCACGTGACTCCAACTACTTATAACACCGAGGCCTGTAAACTCGATGACATTCCAGTAGTATGTGAGTATCTGGACGTTTTTTCCGAAGATCATCCAAGCATGCCACCAGAAAGAGATGTCGAGTTTAAGATTGAACTTGTACCGGGAATAGTGCCAATCTCGAGAAAGCCATATAAGATGGCACCTAAGAAACTTGCAGAACTGAAAGAGTAGCTGAAGGAACTTTTGGACAAGGGTTTCATTCGTCCAAGTTCATCACCTTGGGGCTGTTCTGCATTGTTCGTGGAAAAGAAGGATAAAACGATGAGACTATGTGTGGACTATCGTCCACTCAATGCTGTCACAATCAAGAACAAATATCCACTACCCCGTATCAATATTCTGTTCAATCAGTTGGTGGGTGCTCGAGTATTTTCGAAAATGGATCATCGCTCTAGGTATCATCAAATTAGGATTCGACCAGAGGATATACCTAAGATGGCATTCTCGACAAGGTATGTACCTTGTCATGTCTTTTAGATTAACCAACGCACCGGCCCATTTCATGTATCTCATGAATTCAGTGTTCTTGCCGGATCTATGGGGCAACCTAGTACATCTCTATACCAATCACAAAAGCTTGAAGTACATCTTCACCCAGAAGGATTTGAATATGCGACAGCGAAGATGGTTGGAATTAATCGAAGACTATGAAATTGAGATCCACTACCATCCCGAAAAGGCAAATGTTCTCGCAGATGTGCTGAGTCGCAACTCCCATGTCAATAACCTTTCTATCACCTTGATAGAGGAAGAAGAATCAAGTCTCTACTTGGTTCCGTATGGGGCGCTCTACAATTTAGCTCTCATTCCTACCATAAGGGAAGAGATTGTGGAGGCTCAGAAGAAGGACAAGGGCATATCGCATATTTGCCAAGGAATGAAAAAGGGGGAGATGGAGTGTTTCCGATGTGACAATGACGGTACCATCTGGTTCAAACACCGCATCATGGTACCCCGCAATGTGGGACTTAGGAAGAAAATTTTGGACGAAGCTCAATCTAAATATTCTATTCATCCGGGGAGTAAAAAATTGTACCAAGACTTGAAGAATAAATTTTGGTGGACTCGGATGAACGAAGTATGTATCCGAATGTGATACGTGTCGACGAGTGAAAGCTGACCACATAAAGGCAGCCGGACAGCTACAACTTTTAAGCATACCGGCCTGGAAATGGGAGGACATCAGCATGGATTTCATTGTTGGATTACCTCTCACCTTACGCAAGCATGACTCGATTTGCGTGATAGTCGACCGACTCACCAACTCGGCTCACTTTATTCCGGTCAATGTCAATTATGTGGCACGACAACATGAAGAATTGTATATTGCTAGGATCCTATGCCTACACGGAGTACCCCGCACTATCATATCAGATCGTGGAACCTTGTTCGTTGCTCGATTTTGGCAGCAGCTCCACGCATCTTTGGGTACCAAGTTGATTCGAAGCTCAGCTTACCATCCAGAGACTGATGGTCAAACAGAACGAGTAAACCAAGTGCTAGAGGACATGCTCCGTGCCTGTGCCATTCAACATGGTAAGAATTGGGATGATCATCTACCATTGGCAGAGTTTTCATACAACAATGGTTATCGAACTAGCATCCAAATGGCACCATATGAAGCTCTTTACGGCTGGAAGTGCCGCACACCTTTGAACTGGTGTGAATCCGGTGAACGAGTAATATATGGTATAGACTTCGTGAATGAAGCCAAAGAACAAGTACGAGTTATTAAAGGCAACCTCAAGGCTGCTCAGTCTCGTAAGAAAAGCTATACGGACAAACGATGTCGACCCCTTCACTTTGATATCGGGGATCACGTGTACCTTTGTGTATCCACAATGAAAGGGATTAATTGCTTCAGAGTAAAAGGAAAGCTAGCTCCGTGTTTCATCGGACCATTCACAATATGTGAGCAATGCAGACCTGTAGCCTATCGGCTAGAGCTGCCAGCATCACTTTCGGGGCTCCACAATGT
Source organism: Tuctoria greenei (assembly GCA_036927565.1). Lineage (NCBI taxonomy): Eukaryota > Viridiplantae > Streptophyta > Magnoliopsida > Poales > Poaceae > Tuctoria > Tuctoria greenei. Next base: position 58,533,483 of record JAYESD010000010.1, read on the forward strand.
GTTCCACATTTCACAGTTGACAAAATGTATCAAGGCCCCAGCGGAAGTCCGTATGGAGGATTTGGAAGCTCTCCAGCCAGATCTTACTTTATCCGAGAATCCAACCCAGATAGTCGATGAGAAGACTCGTACCACAAGAAACCGCACCTTGCATTTCTACATTGTCTTGTGGGGAAACCACACCACTGATGAAGCAACGTGGGAAAGCGAGGAATATTTTAGAACCAACTATCCGAACTTGTTAACATCATATGTTCATTAGATCTTTTTCTTTTATCCTTCCTTTTGTAATCTCAGGACAAGATTCTTTTAAGGGGGGAGGAATGTAAAATCCCACATTTTCCTTCATATGAGGTTCAGTTGTAAGTTGGTTATCAACCCTAATGGAGACCAATTATAGCTATGCTTATGAACTTGATCTCACCAAATCTTTTTTTCCACTCATGCTTAAATTTTATTAACATAAGGAATGGACTTCACCAATAATCTTAGATAAATTCTTTTGACCTCTTTTCAAATTGTGGAATTATTTGAATGGAGAATGCTAGGTCAAATTAATATGCAGTACCAAATATATATTCAAATTAATTACAAATTGAATATGCTACTGTACATTTGGCCCTGTCGGTACCCTACGTACCGAATACCCCTTGGTACTGCAAAAAGAGCAAAGGAACTTCACCCGTCCGAGTTGAAGACCTCCAAAGGCCCCACGCGTCATACGGAACCGGACCTGCCTCCCTTCTAAGGTTAGTCTCAGTGCTGCCACGTGTATCCTCCAACCGGAGCTACATCCCACACATGGGATAGCTCCGGGCTAAATACCTGTGGGGCAGCCCCGGACCTAACCCCCGACAAACGGAAGCTCCGGTACTGACACGTGTACAACAACACCGGACCTACCTGTCCCAGACGTAAAGCTCTGGAGCTGCCACGCGTCCAACCGCTGGGCCTTCAACTTCAACAAGCAGACTGGTGGACCCCCAACGGCTCTGACCTTCAAGGGGCAATTAAAGACTTCAAGACCCGATTAAGTGTCATTAATACCATCTTAATGACACACAATTGGAGGGCCCTTAATACTAGTAACGGCATTGTCAAGGTGCGTTACCACACTATTAAGTGTAAATAAGTTCATTGATTGTGTATTAAGCATCATTAACCGCCAGGGCCACATGTCGAGCCAGGCTAACGATGTAACGACCAGTCCTTGTACTATAAAAGGATTGGCCAAGCGATACACAGAGGGACCTCTTCGAGACTCTGCTCCGACACAAGCCTACAAGCGCTCAGATGCTCAATACAACAACTACACACCCCATCGAGTAGGGTATTACGCTTAGGCGGCCCAAACCACGTAACTCCTTGTGTCAACTTGCCATCGTGTTCTGAATCTCTACGCGCCCACAACCGAACTACAAACTCCGCGGTCTGCCAACAGTAGTACCAGTAGAATTCATGTAATCACACTCCGACAGTTGGCGCGCTATGTAGGGGGAGTGCCCGAGATTCAAAGATGGTGAACTCTGCTGCTGGATCGTCTAAAGGCAACCCTGCTGCGCAACCTGCTGGAGGCAACCCCTCCAATATGCAGCAACCAGCTGGTGCTGTGGCTCCAGCAGGAGTCATGCCACCACTGCCACCATCCGCACCGGCGAATCAAGCTGGACAGCGAGATGGGGCATCCGCGTCGGTCACTGCATCGGTGAACAACAACCCCAAACATGCGCTCCATGTTGCGCGTGCTCTTCTCCAATGTCCACCCCCTCCGGGAACATCCCAGGGTGCAATGGAGTAGTGGAGAGCTGATGTGGAAAATTTGGTTGCAGCAGCAGCCGATCGCATCAGCAACCAAGGTCCTCCCCCCTCGGGTCGTGGCCCATCACAACATAGGATCGTGTCGGGTAGACTCGGTCCTCATGCTTCACAGCACAGGAGGTGTGTTGCGTCTCAGCAGGCGACGTCACTGCCTTCCGGGGCGCGACGTACCCACACGATAACAAGGCTTTCAACTCACGACCTCCAGGCGGGGCTTGATCGCCGTTACCGTCAACAGGACGACCGCATCCATATCAAGCGAGCTCGCGAGAGGCGAGAGGCTCGGGACAGCTCTGCTCCCGAGGGAGTAGGAGGAGGTTTTTCTGCCCTAGCCATGCACATAGGCATGGTCAGATGGCCGCAGAAATTCCGGCCTCACCTACCGGAGAAATTTGACGGGACTATCAATCCCGCTGAATTTCTCCAAATCTACTCCACCGCTATCCTTGCGGCTGGAGGCAATGAGGTTGTAATGGACAATTATTTCCCCGTGACTTTGACTGGGACCGCCAGGTCTTTGTTCATGAGCCTCCCGCCTGAATCCATCAACAGTTGCGCAGAACTGTGCCAACAGTTCACTGCCAACTTTGAGAGTTCATATACCCGACCAGGCACAGAACTGGACCTTTTTGCTGTCAAGCAGAAGGTGGGAGAGTTCCTGCGATCCTTCATCCAGAGGTTCTCCCAGGTACGAAACACTATACCTTCTATCTCAAGCGCTTCTATTATTGTGGCATTCAGACAAGGAGATGTTGGAGAAGCTGGCGACCAAGGAAGTCACCAGCGTCACGAAACTCTTCAGCTTGGCAGACAAGTGTGCCAAAGTTGTGGAGGGCCGTGAAATGCACTCCCAACCACCTCTGGAGGACAAAAAAAAATTCCTCCAAGGGTGAAGCCACTAGCTTCGGGAGTGGTAAGAAGAAGAAAATGTCCAACGGCAAGAAGAAGCCAGCGGTCGGCACAACTACAGCCGCTGCTGCCGCAGCTCCGGGTGGCCGGGGGCCACGCCCCGAGAAACAACCTCGGCCATCGTCTGAAGACAAAGGCAGCTCCAAGATGTGGTGTCCTATACACAAGATGAACAGACACAACCTGGAAGGCTGCTGAGAGGTCCAGAACCTTGCCGAGCATTACAACAAGCACCGGGAAGAAGTTCCTTTCCGTCAAAGGGAAGGAAAACAAAAAGTCGACGAAGCTCCGGCTAAAGAGGAGTTAGGCTCCTCTATCGAAGACGACTCCGACATCTTCGACAGCGAGCGTCGAAAGACAATGAAAACCATCTTTGGTGGTTCGTGGGACATCACCTCCCACCGTGTCCTCAAGACAATGTGGCGGGACATGGCCTCTATAGCTCCCACCGCTAGGGTGGAGCCGCACCGGAAGTGGATGGACATTGCCATCACCTTCGATGCTTTGGACTGCCCTCGGAACATGATCGGAGCTGGCCAACTCCCACTGATGTTATCTCCAACCATCAACAACATTCAGCTCCACCATGTGATGGTGGACGGAGGTTCGGGGCTGAACCTCATAAGCTTCAAAGCTTTTGTCAAGCATCAGCTCCGACCTTTGGATCTTCGCCCCTCCCGACCTTTCTCCGGAGTAGGTCTGGGGGCCATAACTCCACTCGGTGCTATTACTCTCCCGGTAACCTTCGGGACTCGGGAGAATTACAGGACTAAGAAGTTCGTCTTCGACATTGCACATATCAACTTGCCATTCAACACCATCTTGGGCAGGCCAGCCTTGTACAAATTTATGGTTGCTGCTCATTATGGCTACTTGGTTTTGAAGATGCCAACACCTGCAGGTGTTCTCCAGATCCGCGGAGATCGCTCCGCCAGAGTTACTGCTTTGGAAGAACTCCATGCACTTGCTACAGTGCAGGAGGAAGAATCCAGAAATGAGCAAGCTCCGAAACCTCTGAGCATTTGTCACCGAGGCTCAACCACCGCACCTCGCGTGCAACCAAGCGGCAACATCGACATTCCCGTCAAAGTCGTCCAAATCAGTTCCAACACTGCTCAGACCACTCGTATATTGGGAGGTCTGAACGACAAATAGGAACTCGCGTTCATCACTTTCCTTCGGGCTAATGTCGACGTGTTTGCCTGGCAACCATCACAAATGCTTGGGATCCCTAGGGAAGTGATTGAGCACAATCTGAAGATTTATTCCGACGCTCAGCCTATACATCAGAAGCCTCGGAAGAAATCAGTAGAGCGACAAAACTTCATATGTAAAGAAGTGAAGATGTTGCTTGAAGCTAGATTCATCCGAGGAGTCTTCCACCCAAAATGGCTAGCAAACCCAGTCGTTCTACCAAAGGACGACGGGAAACTTTGGACGTGTATCGACTACACTACACCGAATAAGGCATGTCCTAAGGATCCATTCCAACTACCTCGAATAGATCAAATAGTGGATTCCAACTTCGGGTGCGAATTACTGCGTTTCCTAGACGCATATTCTGGGTATCATCAAATCAGAATGTCTAGGGAAGATGAAGAGCATACTTCCTTCATTACAGTAGATGGATTATATTGTTACACTGCCATGCCATTCGGTCTTAAAAACACTGCTTCAACATTTGTACGAGCTATGTACAAAACATTTGGAGAGCTTATCAGAGATGTAGTGGAAGTGTACGACGATGACATCGTCGTCAAGATCAAGAACAAGGAGTCATTTCTTGACACCATGCAAGCTGTCTTCGACAAGTTGCGAATCACACGCACGAAGCTGAACCTGGACAAATGTGTCTTCGGGGTTAGCACCGGAAAGCTTCTTGGCTTATTGTTAAACCACCGAGAATAGAGGCGAATCCGGCGAAGATTAAAGCTATTGAGGACATGCGGCCACCAGCCCGCATCAAGGACGTCTAGAAGCTGACTAGATGTTTAGCTTCCCTCAGCTGGTTCATTTCAGGACTGGCGGAACGGGCGCTACACTTCTTTAAATTATTGAAGTCCGGACCACTCCAATGGTCTAAAGAAGCAGAAAAGGCATTCCAGGAGTTGAAGCAGCTCCTCACCACTCTACCAACCTTGGTAGCTCCGAATCCTGGTGAGCCCTTTCTGCTCTACATTTCAGCAACTGACAAAGTTGTCAGCATGGTCCTGGTTGCGGAAAGACTAGAACCATACCCACTTCAGGAGTCCAGACCCCCTTCGGGAGGGTCCAAAGTTACCTAAGGGGAGTCTGGGTTCCAGCTCCCATACCAGGATCCTCAAGGAGAGATGCCAGCGGAGCAACCTCCTTCAAGTGGAGTTTCTGTTGTCGAACAAGAATATCCGGACCCCTCCGGGAAGGTCCGAGCCACTTCAGAAGAAGCTTCGGGTTCTTCAAGCAAGAACCTGGAGGTCCCCGAACACGGTTCGGACCCCTACGGGAGGGTTCGGGTTGATGAGGAGGAAGCTCCGGGACCCTCCGGGAGGGTCCGGACAGTCCAACGCCCAGTGTACTTCATTAGTGAAGTACTCCATGACACCAAGACTCAGTACCTGGAGGTGCATAAGCTGCTCTATGCAGTTCTTATTGCCTCTAGGAAGCTTCGCCACTACTTCCAAGCTCACAAGATTTCAGTGGTAACCTCTTATCCACTACGTGCAATCTTGCATAACCCCAACTCTACTGGGAATATTGCAAAGTGGGCAACGGAACTGGCCCAGTTTGATCATGAATTTGTCCCAAGACAAGCAATCAGGAGTCAAGCATTGGCGGACTTTGTGGTAAAACGGACCCCTTCTCCATCAAACCCTGGGGGCCCCAGTGAGCAGAAGCCGGAACCCAAGGTTCTAGTCTTCACTGAGCCTCACTGGACTCTCTACTTCGACGGCTCCATGCAGAAGCAGGGGGCCAGAGCTGGGATCCTTCTCCTCGCTCCGACCGGGGAGAAGGTCAAATACATGGTTCACCTTGACTTCAAGGCGACCAACAACATGGCGGAGTATGAAGCACTAATCTATAGGCTCGAGGTGGCACTGTCATATTGTGTCAAGCAGCTGTTGGTAAATGGTGATTCACAGCCCGTTATAAAGCAAGTCAAAGGTGAATGCTGCTGCAACAACCATCAACTAGCTGCATACCTACTTGAAGTCCAGAAGCTTCAGAAGGACTTCGACATCCTGGATCTTTGCCATGTCCAGCGTCTCAACAACGCTGAAGCCGATGAACTCTTGACGAAAGCTTCAACTGGAGCTCTGGCTCCCGACGGAACCTTCGTACAGGGATTGTTAAGACCAACAGCTCAGCCTGCCAAACTGAGCGAAGGGGGCGAGACCAGCACCTCAAAGCTGGGTGTCTCGATGGCTCTGTTACCATGGCGACCATCAAGGGTCGTAGGTGCTGTCGGAAGCTCCGAGCAACCTAGCACGCAAGACTCAAATACTCAAGTTAGCTCCGATGGATCTCGGAGATCCAGAGCTACTTGAAAGACAATTTCTTTCCTGAAGACAATGTATCCACTGACCGGATAGTCAGATTGGCTTAAAGATACACACTGGTAGAAGGGGTCTCTAGCGGTGTGGTGCCAACGGCGTCCTAATGCAGTGCATTACAAGGGAAGAAGACTGCAAACTCCTCACGAAAATCCATGGAGGCGAGTGTGGGAACCACACTTCTTCCCGCACGTTGGTCGGTAAAGCCTTCCGGCATGGTTTTTACTGGCCTACAGCACTCCAGTATGCAACTGAGCTAGTGAAGAAATGCGATGCATGCCAGTTCCATGCAAAGAAAATTCACACACTAGCTCAACCTCTAGAAATGATACCTCCTACATGACCATTCGCTTTGTGGGGGATGGATATCTTGGGACCTTTCCCAAGAGCCATCGGAGTTTACAAGTTCCTGTATGTTGCCATTGACAAGTTCACCAAATGGCCGGAAGCAACTCCAGTTGTGATAATAAACCAGCAATCAATTATATCAATTTCTTGCAGTACATCGTATGGAGATTCGGAGTCCCAAACAAGATCATAATTGATAATGGGACCCAATTCACAAGCTCTGCATTTCGAGGATATTGCAAAGACCTCAACATTCAAGTCAGTACGCTTCCGTAGCTCATCCGGCAAGCAATGGTCAAGCTGAGAGAGCAAATGCAGAAATCCTAAAAGGACTCAAGACGCGCACATATGAGCGTCTGAAAAAACATGGAGCCAACTGGATTGAAGAGCTTCCACCCACCTTGTGGGCCAACAGGACAACTCCAAACCGGTCAACTCGAGAGACACCCTTCCTCTTGGTGTATAGAGCTGAAGCAGTCCTTCCTCCAGAAATCACATTGGGGTCACTCCGGGTCCAGACCTTCGACGATGCCACGTAGGACCAGCTCCGGCGTGAAGACCTTGACCTTGTTGAAGAGGGAAGGTGCCGAGCAGCTGTTCGGAATGCTATCACCAAAGGCATGTTCACAGCCGACAGCTCGAGGAAGGTCATCTGGTGCTATAAAGAATACAAACTCGAGAAGGGTTAAACAAACTGTCCCCCAACTGGGAAGGACCCTTCTGAGTGATCAAAGTATCCCACTCGGATGCGCTCGCTTGGCAACCGAGGATGGGACACTTCTCCCAAATCCTTGGAACATTGAGCACCTCCGTAAGTTCTACGCTTAACATCACGAAGGTGAGTATGTAGTTACATGTGATATATGTTATAGAGTCATTGTACAGAGTTGGGTAGCTCCTCCGGGAGAACAGCCGGACCTTCCCTGGAAGGTCTGCAAAGTTAAGGCGACACTTGTCACAGTCTCAGAACTAAAAGTGTAGCTAGCTACCTTGGGTCAAACGAGAAACGAAACACACTTAGCTTGGTTCCGTACCCTAAGAGTGTACTTGTTTCCCCTGTACCCCGAACCTACAATTAAGGACATCATTGTGTGAAAAAAGACTCCACGTTCATTTATTTTGTACAGGCTCAATATTTTTTATTTTTCTCTTTCTTGTCTATAAAAAAGTCGTGTAATTCTTAAGAAACTTTAGCTCGACCAATTCATATATAATTCAAGTTGCATTTTCAATTCTTCCGGGTCTAAACATTGTTAATGGTCTACTCGTCTGAATGCCGCCAAGCCAATCTAGGTCCGGAGTGTGCTATCGACTTAGCCTGGTCCTACACCCTAAGTACGCCACTCTACATACACCCCGGCAGGCTGAAGTAAGGCAAGTCCAGAAATGATCAGACCTGGAGAAAACAAGCCAGTGCACTTGGCTGTATGTAGAATTGCATTCGACCGAAAAATTTCTTTCGGGAATAGTAAGATGCAAACGAGTTATAGATAAGAAATGGATTTTACTGTTTTTCTTGACTTCAGTGTGTAGGAAAAATAAAGATCTCATGATGATGGTGGATGAAGCCGGAGCTATCAAAGCTTCGACACACCCTAAGGTGGTATGCTGTCGACGTTTCAAACATTAATAGTAGACATCGCCGGAGCTACAAAGTTCTGGCAAATCCAGGAGGCCAACCGTCAACGTGAAGAAAAGATGGTGGGAAGACTCCCCAGTGGGGTCTGCTGTCGATGCACCGCGTGTTGACAGTGGTTGCTGTCAGAGCTACAAAGCTCCGACAACCCCAGAGGACTAACTGTCGATGTTTTACGTGTTGACAAGGGTCATTGCTGGAGCTACTAAGCTCCGACAACCTCAGGGGGCCCCTACTGTCGATGACTTCGGACCTACAATCTACAAGTTCGAAGCACGCATGTCTTCAAAAAAATGCTACATCCTCTTGGTACATGTTCACAATCAAATTGTGTACATCTACCAGGGGGCCAAGTGGGACAAAGGTGTTGAAGACAAAAAAATGAAATTCATAAAATTCTTGGATTTCATTAATATGGAGACATGAGATTACAAAATTGGAGAAAAGAAAGAGAAGATACAAGCAGGAGCTACAAAGAGAAAGTCTTAAACCCTATGGATGAATGAGGCGACCTTTTGGGCAACCTCCGACACGCTGGCCTTGGCGGCATCTCCCTCTCTGTCGATGGGACCTTCAAGCACCGGGTCTAGTAGGAAGTGAGAATCCCAACTTGTGTAGCACGTCAGCATGTACTCTGCGACGTTCTATGCCAGGGATTGTCCTTCGGTTTCCAACTGGTCCGTGATGACATCGCCCATCTTATTGAGTTTGCTGCCCGCCGAGCTCAACGCCTTCAACGCCAGGTCCAGCTCCGGCTCCGGATCATCCGGGCACACTAGACTGAAGCCCAGCAGCGTCAGCGCGTCATTGGCTTTGCCCAATAAGTCCCGAACTTGTTGGGACTCTGCAGCCCTTGAGCCTCGCACCTCTTCCAAGGATCTCTTGGTCGCCGCCAGCTCCGAATCCTCCCGGGCAAGGTGCTCGACCTCTTTGGCATTCTGATGAATCTTTTCATCAACTTGCCCTTCGAGTTTGCCAAGCTCCTCTTCCCAGAGGTGGATCTTGTTCCAGCGGTCGACCAGGTCTTTCTCCTGGCCCCGCACTTTCTTCTCCCTTGTAGCAATTTCATTCTCCCTCTTCTTGAGGTCCTGTACTCGCTGCCACGCCTTCTTCTCCTCTTTCTCGCAGCGCTCTTCCAGCTTCTTGGTGCGCTCCGTGAGACTCTTGTCACCCAAATTCAGCCTCTGAGTAAGCTCCTCCTCCCTCTTCACGAGGTCATCATGCAGCTCTAGGAGTTTTTGCTCTGCATCTTCGAGCTTTTTCTCCCGCTCCTCAAGAGCCTCCCGGTGCTTTGACGAGGCTATCGTGGATGGCGCTGAGCTTCTCTTCGCGGTCATTCGCTTCTTCATTAGCAGCCATGGCCTGTTCGTGGATGGCCCGGGATTGGTTGTCAAGGGATCGCGTCATGCTTTCCCTCTCATCCAGCAGCTGACCCCCGTACTCCAACCGGACCTTCTCCCTTTTCACCCACTCCTTGTCGTCAGCCAGCCTCAACTACGCCACCTTGGTCTCGAATTGGAACCGGTTGTGCCACCTTCTAAGGGTTTGACGCTCCTCCTCGAGGGCCTTGCTATCGTGGTAAAAGGCCAGCTGGACCTGACGAAGACTGAAACAGGCGTTGTCGATAGACAACGACAAAGGCATTGGCTCCGGACCTGCCGGGGTCTTCTCTGCTGGCTCTAGCGGGTTCTCTGTAACAAAAATCGGGTCCCAGTCTACAAGAGCGGTCCCCTGAGCTTCCACGGCACTAGGGCCGCCCTCTGGGATAGCCTCGGTCACCACCGAGGAAGGTCTTGCAACAGAAGATCCTACCTCTGGAGTTGGCTCCGAAGGTCCCGCCACCAGGTCATCAGCAACCGGTCGCTCATGTGGAGGAACGGTCGCTTCATCTTGGCACCTTGGCTCAGGTGCGGGTACCTTTGGAATTGTCACCTCCGGGGCAGGCGTTATAGATTAGGCCGGAGCTGAGGCCACTTCCGGCTCCGGTACTGGTGCCTCCTCCGCCGCCTGTTCGGGCGTCGGTGCTTCGACCTCCATCTGCTTGAGCGCCGGCACCTCTGTGACAACCGGCTCAGGCGCCAGAACTTCATCAAGACCGGTCTCTGCCGCTAGAACTTCATCAACACCCGGCTCCACCGTCGAGGCTTCGGCAACACCCAGCTCCGCCGCCGGGGCTTCAACAACATCCAGCTCTAGGACCGGAACTGCAGCTACATCCGGCTCTGAGGCGGAGCGTCCATCATCTCAGCATCCAAACCTGGAGCTTCAACCTCCGGGGCTGGTGCTGCTGGTACACCTTCATTCCCATGGTCCGGTGCTAACACGAGAGCTTCAGGGGATGACTCAAGGTCAAGGAACACATCAGCTAGCGCCAAAGCTGCCACAACCTCAGCCACCTCTTGGGGCGGCGCTGGAACTGGATCTGGAGCCTCTGTCTGCGCAGCATCAGTTGCTGCTGCAGGAACCGGAGCTTCAACCCCTATCTTGGGCACCATGTGGATGAAGGACGAAGAAAGTAAAACATGGTTACAACAAAAAACAATCAACTGAGGTAAAAAATCAAATTTACCTTGGAAGGATTCCGCTCCAGCTAGCGTGGAACCTCTTCGCCGGACGCTCAGGGCCGGACCCTGTCGCCATTGGCGTAGTAGCTCCGGAAGGCTCCCCAGAGCTTGCTGCGGCCATCGGTGTCGACTTGGTTGAGGCCCCCCTCGACTGAGAAGGACCCTCGGACCTAGATCCCTCAACTGGCCCTGGTACCGGAGCCACATAGCCAGAGCTAGCATCCCGGGAGATGTCGATGTTGGAGTGGTTGTCACCGCTGAAGACCTCCTCCGCCGGGGAGAAGGAGCTGCTGAGGAAGGAGCAGGTCTAACGAACCTCCCATCAGAGTGCTTCAACTTCCTCTTGCGGCTCGAGGGCTCGACCAACTCCTTGCCCTTGCCTACAACTTCAACTCCTTGTCTCGGGGCGAAAGGGGGACCACGCTTGGAAGCTCCGGGGATCGCCAACCCGGTGGTCGAACGCCTCTCAACTTCACCGAGGTCGTCAAGCACCGGCATCTTCCGTCGGAGCTCCCTGCTGAACTCCGCCTCCATGATTAGAGGGAGGAAAGCCGCAGGTGGAGTCAAGTCGTCGCCCTCGATGTTGATGTCGTGCTGGAACTTCTAGAGGTGAAGCTCCAAAGCTGCGCCTTCCAGGTTGGACTTCAAAACGGTCTCGATCCGGTCATCGTCCATCACGTTGTTGAGGGCCTATGCGAGCTTCTCCCTCTTCTTCAGCAGAGACCACCTGTTGACCAGGAAGTTGCAAAAGACCACCTTGGGAGTCACCCCTCCTTCTACACATTGGCGGATCTTGGTCAGGGCAGGGTTGAAGGCGTTCGATAGCATCGGAACTTCGCTCCAAGCTTCATTGTCGACATTGGGGAGGCCTTCGGGCAGCTCCAGCTTCTCGTGCTCCTCTGCCGTGATGACAATCCAATCCTTCTTCCAGTCGTCCCACTTGCTGGAAGGGAACGACCTCAAGTACTTGTACAAGCACTTCTTGCGCTTCATAAAATAATAGAAGCCATGGTACTTGTCACTCTTGCCGGTGGTGTGGATAGTGAAGAAGGTGCGGAAGAGCTCGACGCAAGGGGGAATACCCACCCACATCTCACAGAAGTGGACGAAAGTGGACACGAGAAGAATGGAGTGAGGACCGAGGCGGTACAACTGCAGACCATAGAAGTCTAGCAGCATCAAGAGAAAATTGGAGAAAGGTGGGATCAGTCCCACCATGGCGTACACGGAGAAGTACACCATATCACCGGCGTGCTCCTTCTTGAACGGGAGCTTGCCGGTGCGGTCCAGGCGGTTGAAGGGGTCGCTAGACCACCTCATGAGGGTCCGGACCTTCTTCAAATCACCGTTGGTTGTAAGACTGCTCATGCGGAGACCCCACTCCATCGCAGCACAGCGGGGCGAGAGATGAAAAGCAAGTGAAAGTTTGGAGGATTCGAGCGCAAGTTCAAATGAAGGCGTAAAGAATCCCCAAACGGTGCACGCTTTCCTTCTTAAGTAAGCCCCCACTACGCTTGGATGGAAATTGCAGAGGGGCCAACGATGAAGTTCAAAAACTTCACCCTACCAATGACAAGGGGGCACCCCGACGATCAAGTTGAGGTCCTTATAACAGGCGAACAGTTGTCATGATGAAAGGCGGGAAGCCCGAGGGTAGCAGCCTGACACGGCGCGTGGAACCGATACTTTTTTCATATCGGGAACCGGTGACCTTCAATTTTGTGAGATCCGCATGCTCAGATCTCACCTGCCGCATCATGGATATGCCGCGCGGCGATGGTTTAACTGCGAACTACTGCCAACGGCACATCCAAAGACCCTTGAGGACACGGCTCAAAAACCGAAGGATGGACCCACCTCTGGCAGAACGACTTCATCAAAAAGGTCTCTCCCAGAGGTGGGCCCAGGGGGCCACTGTCGGTACCCTACGTACCCAATAACCCCTTGGGACTGCAAAAAGAGCAAAGGAACTTCACCTGTCTGAGTTGAAGACCTTCGAAAGCCCCACACATCATACGGAACCGGACCTGCCTCCCTTCTATGGTTAGTCCCAGTGGTGCCACGTGTATCCTGCAACCGGAGCTAGACCCCACACATGGGATAGCTCCAGGCTAAATACCTTTGCGGTACTCCCGGACCTAACCCCCGACAAAGGGAAGCTCCGGTACTGACACGTGTACAACAGCACCGGACCTACCCGTCTCAGACGTAAAGCTCTGGAGCTGCCACGCGTCCAACCGCCGGACCTTCAACTTCAACAAGCAGACTGGTGGACCCCCAACGGCTCGAACATTCAAGGCACAATTAAAGACTTCAAGACCCGATTAAGTGTCATTAATACCATCTTAATGACACACAATCTGAGAGCCCTTAATATCATTAACGGCACTATCAAGGCGTGTTACCACACTATTAAGGGTAATTAAGCTCATTAATTGTGTATTAAGCATCAGTAACTGCCAGGGTCACATGTTGGGCTAGGCTAACGATGTAATGACTAGTCCTTGTGCTATAAAAGGACTGGCCGAGTGATACACAGAGAGACCTCTTCGAGACTCTGCTCCGACACAAGCCTACAAGCACTTAGACGCTCAATACAACAACTACACACCCCGTGGAGTAGGGTATTACGCTTAGGCGCCCCGAACCACGTAACTCCTTGTGTCAACATGCCATCATGTTCTGAATCTCTGCGCGCTCACAACCGAACTACAAACACCGCGGTCTACCAACGGTAGTACCAGGAGAATTGCCGGAATCACACTCCGACAGGCCCTGTCAAAAATATTCAAATCGGAGGACATAAATTTTTCTATGGCTTCCTAAAATTCCAAATAGACTTCCTGAAAAGTTTCATAAATTTTAAAATCCATTTGATATTTTATTTGAGACGCTTAGCAAATTCGAATCATTTTTGGAATTCAAATTTTGAATTCTGTTCAACTTCTTTGAACATCAAGGTTTAAACACACCATCATGGTGAGCAGAACTTGCTTGACTTAGTCCCAAAGTTTCACAATTGTTGGAACTCAATTTCTATTTAATTCAGTGACACCATTGAATTTCATCCAATTTCAAATTTCAAATTTGAAATTCAATTGAAACTTGCTCCAATTAGAAATCCAATTGGAGAATCAAATTCAGATAATTATTTGAGCCTCCCCACAAAAATTTAGAAATCCAATTGGAGTATTGAATGTTGCAAAGAAGATCAAGGATAAGAGTTGTGGGACCCACTAGTCAGTGAGACAATCTCGGTGCTGCTCTGCACTCCGTTTTTCCGGCTGCCCTGCTCGACACCGTGCTGCATGCACACCACCACCGAGCTGCTTGTCTGCCTGCTTCATGGCGTGCCTTCCACTCCTCCCCGAGCTATATAAACACTCCCTTGGTCGAAGTGGACACACACCCACGCGCTCTCCTCTGATTTTCCCCTTTCGCCACTGCACCACATTGCCACCGCAGTTCTTGACACGCCGGCCAAACGACGCAAGGATTTGCGGTGCTCCCAACAGCAAAATGTGGCTTAACTAGTTGCTCTTCCTTCTCATCCAGTCCTTTGCTTGATTCTCTGCTTACATGTGTGGTATTTCGAAGTTTCCTCGTAGCTCGTGGGTGAAGCTGCTAGGGAACCTTCTGTTCCACGAGGAAAGGCCACTACAAGAATGTTTCCATCTCCTTCCTTAAGGCAATAAGGCACACAAAGGAACCTAGTTGCTTCTTGTGAAGTTTTAGCCACTATCGTGCTTCCTATCTTCCATATATCGAGTTTCCCCGAAACCAGTTCATACCGAAGTCACTAGATAACCGGTTTAATTCCGTTTATACATGCGATGATTTGTCAATCCAATAAGGTATTATCTCCTAGATCTCCCGGCGCATCACCTCACCAAAAACAAAGGAAGTCATCGAGGGACGGGGTCGGATTTTGAGTTTTCATGGCCGCCAACGAAAATCCATTGGCACACCGTTGAACTCAGCTTTTCCAGCCATGTCACTCCGTTCTAAACCCCAAATCATCATCCTGGTTCTCCCAGGAACATTCCCGACCTTTTCCCGTGCCTATTCCGCCATTTCCGAGCATTTCGGACGATCACTAAAACCTTAGCTCCGCCGTCACCGTCGCACCGCCGTCTCCGGCCATCGCCGACTCGATTGGACCCCATCATCGGCTTGCGCGGTCGATTTTATGGTTGAGCGGTCAAGGCGAGGCCGAAAGGAGGTCGACGCAACTAGGTCCGGCGAAGCGCCGCCGCGATTCCGACGAGGAACGCCGCTGCGTCAGGAGGAAGACGAAGGGTGCGGGTCCCACCTATAAACGATGCCCCTCTCGCGCAGGATCAGATGTGAATGTGGATCTGGTGCGGCTGTGCAGGTTAACCCCGTGGCTCCCGGTGTGGCTCAGCACTGATTGGCCCGATTCAAATGAAGTGGGACCGGCCCCTTTATTTGAAATTTCCAATAGGAAAAATAAATCCAGATTCAATCCAAACTTGGAAAATCCATAACTTCCAGTAGAATCGTCCAAAAATTTCCAAATAAATTTTTGTTAGAACCAGCATGAAGAATACTTTCCAGTGGTGCACATGGATTTGTATGAAAATCCATAGAAATTTCTCCATAATTCAGATAAGCAAAATGCTTAAAGAATTCATTCCTACAATTCTGGTAATGGGAAAATTCCTAATTTTGGTCAGGACACTATTATTAATACAATTGATCTCCAATAAAAATTTCAAGTTCATTGTACTTCAATTACTGGGTTGATCAATATTCCAAATCTCTATGTAGTTATAAATTGAATAAAATGGCAATTTCCAGAAATTTCTCCAAACTTGCAAAATCATTTTCTCCCTGTAGGAAGCTTAGAAAATAGTGAAACAATGTTTCCTAGAACCAGTGAGATACAACCCATGGTAGCCATGATAGGTCTCCAAAATTTGAACCAATATTTAGAGAAGGTTATTGCTTACCATTATTTTGAAGAACAACAAACTTCCTTGATCATCTCCTGTTCTTTGCAAGAGTCTTCTCTATAGTCACTAGTATCTACCATAAATGTCCCAAAGCCAACTAAGATAATTATCTTATTTTCATCCCAGGATATTCACATCACCTCAAGCATATTAATTATTTTCAAAGTCATTCATACCTAGTATATGCATATCGTGTAGTAGCTGAAATCGAGGAGCAGCCGAAAGCTTTGGAAGTCCAGCTGCCAGAAACTAACATAGGCTCAGACTCGCATTGAGGCAAGTCCCGGTTTGCATTTAAGTTCCTTATAGTGTTTTTGCAGTTTTTATTTCACCTTACGTCTTCAGATGCTTGTGCATTACGTTTAAGATGTTTGACATCCACTTGCATGGCCACAAATCCTATGGAGTCTTCGGTAGGTCTATGGCCCATTGAGTAGATACTGCTATGCTTATGCTCATAGGAATTCGATAGAAGTCGAGTAGTTGGTATCTACTCGCGAGATAGGAAGTTTATCACACGGGAGGATCTAGAAATCAGAAAATGGTTTATAAATATGAAATTGGGACCAAGCAGTGGGTAGTATGCAGAGAGACGTGGTCTCATGTGCGTAGCCCTGCTTGTGTCGATTGATGACCGTTTCGTGTGCGGCCCTGCTGGACAAGCTTGAATTGTACCGGCGACATACTTGAGAAATGGGCTCCAGTAAACTGACGTAGCTTGATACTAGTTTGTTGAGGCATTCCGTTCTGTTTTATAGGCGTGGGTTGAGGGCAGCAAGGTGTAAATCAGCTGGTGGGCACGTCAGAGTATGCCCCACGCAGTGACCTCCTGCTCGTGACAGATCGACCGGTTCGACATTCGAGTGTCTAGTGAAAGTTGGCCATATACGACTAGTACTGAAGTGTTATGTAGGTACTGCTGTAAGTACTCGCTGACATTTCTGAAAGTGCGTATGTGTCGTGTTGTTCCGGGTGTATCATGATTGCAATCGCCGTCTGTGAGACCTATTTGTGCTGAATACATTGGCTTGTAGTGAATACATTAGATTTGATGATAACAGTTTTGAATGCTGCCATAACATCTTTTTTGCAAGGCCCGACTCTAGCTCTGAGCTTCTGCAAGGTCCTACAATAGGTCCGACTTTCTTTTTCTAAATCCGACATGTTTTTGGGAAGCTCCGGTGAGCTTTTTCTTTAGCTCTGGCATGTCTTTGATTGCTCTGGCGTGTCCTTGTTAAGCTCTGATATGATTTGCTAGGTCCGACTTATGTTGGTTGCTCCGACTTGTTTTTCTAGCTCCGGCTTTTGGGTTGACTAGTTCCGACTAGTTTTGGTCAGCTCTGGCGCTAGGTCCGACTAGCTTTGATTAGCTCCGGTGCTAGGTCCTGCTAGTTTTCATAAGCTCCGGCGCTAGGTTGTACTAGCTTTGGTAAGCTCTGGTTCAAGCTCCGGTTAGCTTTTTCAAGGTTCGAAGCTTGATCACAATGTTCCTTCTTTTATCTTGCAATGTTTCGAACTTGCTTTATATTCATTGAAAGATTGCTTAGTATTCATTTACTAAGTTTTTGGTGCGTTTTGGTTGATATGGCTGATATCGTTTTGCTATGTTTTGCAACATGCTTATGTGAGGTGCTCATGTAAGGTGTTGTGTTTGGAACTGACTTGAGTCAAGTCGCGGACTTGGGCTTGTACAGATTGGTTGTTTGTTCATGTGCAGGTGTTGCTTGAGTTCAAGTCATGGCTAGTGAATGGATCCTTTGGACTAGTCTCAGGGAGGAGATGAGGTTCCAACAACCAAATTCAGGAGGAATTGTGGTTGAGCGGGTCAGGAGGTTGTGCAGGATGATTGAATCAAGGACATTGCATATGAAGGTTACTGGACGTCAAAGGAAGGTGTTTGCACGTATGCATGCGGTGCAGGACGTGGCAACATGGTTCCGAAGATGGTTTATGGATGGGAAGATCTGGTTGGAAGGATCGGATCGTATGGGTTGATGACTTTGGCTGCGGCAGAGTCGGTTATGGCTCGGTATGGAAAGTACCGAGTTGGTTATGATAGGATTTCATGTGGGTCACGAATTTGAGTTGTTTTAGGAATGTGGGATATGCTCCTAAGGTGTTTGGGAGTCTTAAGATTGCTTCTGCTGCGTATAGAAGAGTCCTAAGCAGTTATGGAAAGTTTCGATTCTTGAACGGAGTAGGATTAGGGTCCTGATTTGAGTTGAGTTGGCTTTCGAGCTGGTTATATAAGAAAGGGAGGCCAGATCTCATGGTTCACGACTTTGGGGCTGTTCCTCTTGTGTTCTATTGAATAACATTCGTAGTTGAAGGAACTTTTGTGCCTTGTTCGTCTGACTTGTTCCAGAAAAGTTTTACTCGTTGAGTTTCTCGACAGCACTACCTTTCGTCGGTGGTTTTATCGTAACTCGAGTTTTATAGATCAAATTGACTTGATTCTTTTTGGGTTGTCTTCACAACTTGATTATCTATCATCTTTCAAAATTTCATGATCATTGGATTTGTGGTTTCTGATCTACATGAGTTTCTTTGCAGCGTTCCAGAACTGTTTTTCTCATGTAGGACAGATTGACCTTTGTTCGATCTTTCGACAATAACTTGAGTTTCTCTCGATGGTGTTTTCTTCGTGACTTGATTCTCTCTTATATATATCACTTTTGTCACGGTGAAACACGTTTAGTTTAGTCTCACACACGATTTCTTTAACCGATCGTTTTTTCTACCGAAGGGGTTGGGATTTAATTGTTTCCACTGCGTAAGATTTTTTAAATCTACCATTCACCCCCCCCTCTGGTAGATTTTCACGTGCTCTTCAATCCTACAATTGGTATCATATTCACAGTGCTCCAATCATTGTGAGTTGCACGTGTTTTTGACTAATGATCATGGAGAAATACTCCGCCAAACCTTGTGTGTTTGCTGGTATTGATTTTCAGGTTTGGAAGGCACGCATGGAGGCTTTCATCCAGGCGCAAGGCTTCGCAATATGGGAGAAGGTGTACAAGCCTTACGAAGTGCCACCTAACGATCAAGTTACGGCTGCAAACCTACGGGATGTCGACAACAACAAAAAAGCCCGAAACTTGATCATCCAAGGACTCACTTAGAGCGACTTCGACCGCGTTGCACATCTCCGATCAGCATATGATGTATGGAGATCACTTTGTGACTATCATGAAGGATCCAACATGATCAAGGAGGTAAGGCAATACATGTTCAAGAAAGAATACATGCGCTTCGAGATGCAACCCGGTGAGTCCATCGATGATCTCTTTGCTCGCTTTAACAAAATTCTCAGTAACTTGCGTAGTGTCAACATTAATTTTTCTGATGCTGAAAATGCTAGCAACTTCTTAGTACATTAGACATGTCAATATGGGAGATGAAAGTTACATCTATTCGTGAATCTACTGTCATGAGTACACTTACTTTAGATTTGCTTTACTCTAAACTCAAAACTCGTGAAATTGACATCTTATCACTTAAAAATCCAAATAAGTCTAATGCATTTGTCTCACAACATGATATGCCTAGCTCCAGCCAATCATCATCTTGCAATACTCTTGCTTTGTTGTCCTCACTAACCCTGGAGCAGATCGAAGAATTTCCGGAGGAGGAGCTAGCACTTCTCTCTACTAGGTTCTCAAAAGCATTGCAAAATGTGAGAACTAGAGGGAGAGGAAGCTCAGGACCTCAATGATGATTCGAATGTGGTAAGACAGGACACTTTCATACAGAATGCCCTAACCTTTCAGGTTCTACTTCCCAAGAAGAAAAACAATCAAGGACAAAGAACTCCTCAACAAATGATAAGAAGAAGAAGAAGAAGGGCTTTACAGGTCACCAACTAGTGAACAGTTTTATCTTCGCACTCCAGAAACTTGGCTCAAGCGGCATGGACATTGGAAGTGACGAAGATGAAGATGATTTTGCCAACTTATGCTTCATGGCGGGCAAAACAATATCAAGATCAAGTCAGGAGGATGCAAAACACAACAGTGACGACGATGAGGTATGTTCTACCTGTAATAAAATGTGTGATGCAATTTCTCGTGCAACTATTATTGTGAAGAAAAAGGACAAAAAACTTAGAGATAATGCTGCTAAAATTGAATCACTAGAATCTGAAATCAACCATTTGAAAACCTTGATTCCTAGTGATGATTCTTGTCCCTCGTGTGATTTAATCTATGAACAATTCTCCACATTAAGAACTGCACATTCCTGTACTCTAGATAGACTTGAACTTGAAATTGAAAAGAACAAAAAGCTTGCTGCACTCGACATTGGAAACTTAAAATATGCTTCTTGTTCTACAATTGATTTGCATTGTTCTAGTTTTGATGATCTTGAAAAGAAACTAAAAGATGCTATGAATGAAATTTCAATATTGAATAATGCTTTACGTTCTCATGAAGTTAAATATTGTTCCAATTGCAAATTGAAAGGAAAAACTTCATGTGAAAATTGCCTTGATCTATCCAATAAACTTGATAACATGCATAAGACATTAGATCGGTTTTGTAATGGGAATAAGAACCTAAACTTGTTGCTGAATTCTTCCAAGTCTTGCAATGATAAAACTGGTTTAGGGTTTGATTCTCATGCTCATGCTAAGGCACATCCACCGAAAATTGTAAAGTCATTAGGAAGTGGTTTGATTCAAACAGTTCCTAAACAAAAAGAAGTGGTTTTCAAATCTGCACGAGTGTTGTCTCATTCGGTTTCAAATAAAAATATTGCTTGCTCATCTAGACATAAACACAAAGTTAAATTTCATTGTACCTACTGTGGTAGAGATGGTCATGTCATAGATTTTTGTTATAGACTAGCTAAACAACAAAAAAGGGAAAGAATGATTGCTAGATATCATAACTTTCATGCAAAATTTGTTGCACATATTAAACCGAATACCAGGAACATGCAACCTACTGTTATGAGTCAAAAACCTTCAAAGTTTACCTCCGGACCTTCTGTTTTTGTCTTCGGAGCTACTGTTTTTTGTGCTACACAAGTAACACCTTATAGGTCAGTAGTTAAGAATAAAAAACCTCAAACTTTGACTGATAAACCTGCTGTTTTATCTCAGCTTTCGCGTGTTTTTCCTGCTGCACGTAGTGTGACTCAGTACTGGATACCTAAATGCCTTTTGACTAACCCCTGGTATTGAGTCATCGACGTATTGTGCTTCTCTGTAGGTTACATGCTTGAGGAGGAGAACATTTGGATTGTGGATTCTGGTTGCTCATGCCACATGACCGGTAACAAAGAATAGTTCTCCTCCCTCTCTTTTGTGTCACGTGTAGAGAATGTTACTTTTGCCGATAATTCTTCAACTCCTATAATTGCTAAGGGTTCGGTTAGAGTAAATGATCACTACACATTGAAGGATGTGGCACTTGTCAAAAATTTGAAATACAACTTGCTTTTTGTTTCACAATTGCTAGAAGAAAATCTGGAAATTATTTTCAATAAAAACTGCTGCAAAGTTGTAGGTTCAAATAGTGAGCTTATTTTTAACATGTCACGATTTGGAAGAGTTTTTAAAGCGGATTTTGATATGTATTCCTCTAAGCATAGGTGTCTAGTTGATAATGATTCAAAGGACTTATATTATTGGCATCGTAGGCTTGGTCACGTAGGCTTTGATCACCTAACGCGTGTTAGTGCTCTTGATCGCATACGTGGGCTGCCTAAGCTTAAAGGGGACAAAGAAATCCTGTGCTCTTCTTGTAGACATGCTAAGATGGTTGCAGGTTCACATACTCCTCTCACAATGATCATGACAACTGAACCGGGTCAACTTTTGCACCTTGACACCATAGGACCTTCACGTGTTCAATCCTTCGGAGGTAAATGGTATGTTCTTGTTATTGTTGATGATTCTTCTAGATACTCTTGGGTTTACTTTATGGCGTCTAAGAATGAAGCTTTTAGTCACTTAAGAACTTTATTTCTTAGATTATCAATTGATCACCCAGGATCTTTAAAAGCAATTAGAAGTGATAACGGAACTGAATTTAAAAATCCATCTTTTGATCACTTTTGTGCTGAAAATGGAATAGATCATCAATTTTCTTCACCATATGTACCTCAACAAAATGGTGTTGTAGAAAAAAAGAACAAAACCTTAGTTGAGATGGATAGGACTATGCTTGATGAATATCAAACTCCTGGAAAATTTTGGGCTGATGCGATTGCAACCGCTTGTTATGTCTCAAATCATTTTTTACTTGCGTGCTAAGCTTGGTAAAACACCATATGAGCTCTTGTTTGGACATAGGCCTAGTGGTACGCACTTTTGAGTCTTTGGTTGCAAAATCTTTCTTAAGAAACATGGTAATCTTGATAAATTTGAACCTAGATCCATTGATGGCATGTTTCTTGGTTATCCATCTCATACTAGAGGCTACTGTGTGCTTTTACTTGACACTAACAAAATTGTGGAGACTTGTGAAGTGTCTTTTGATGAAGCTAGCCCAGGTACTAGCTCAAAAATTGCAGGTCCAGATCCATATCCACAGGGGGAGAGCATTTTCGTTGAAGATGAGGAAGAGGTGGAGTTGCTGCCCGAAAATTCAGCACCTAATGACATTGTTCGAGCTCCTGATTTTGATTTACAGCCAGCACCAATGACCACTATTGCTGGTCCAGATCCTCCTCAAGTCACAAGATCATCGATTTGTGATGAACATGAAGAAGAAGAAGCTTGTCAAGTGTCCACTCCCCTCTGGGTTCTCAAAATTCATCCTCCACAACAAATTATTGGAAGCTTGCACGAACGAGTTACACAGTCCAGGTTTTGCAATCCAAACTCTCATGCTCATTCTGCTTTTGTTGCTTCATTTGAACCCAAAGATATATCACACGCACTCACTAATGAATCTTGGATTATTGCCATGCAAGAAGAGTTAGAAAATTTTGAAATAAATAATGTTTGGAAACTTGTACCTCCACACTTTAATTGGAACAAAATGGGTGTTTAAAAATAAACAAAGTGATGATGGGGTTGTGGTTAGGAATAAGGCTAGGTTGGTTGCTCAAGGTTTCCCTCAAGTTGAAGGTCTAGATTTTGTTGAAACTTTTGCTCCTGTTGCTAGATTAGAATCCATAAGAATTTTGTTAGCTTTTGCTACATCTAAAGGTTTTAAGCTATATCAAATGGATGTTCACAGTGCTTTTCTTAATGGCTACGTAGATGAAGAGGTTTATGTCAAACAACCACCGTGTTTTGAAAATCCAGATTTTCCTAATCATGTTTACAAACTGTCCAAAGCCTTGTACGATCTCAAACAAGCCCCTAAAGCATGGTATGATAGGTTAAAAACATTCTTACTTGAAAAGGGGTTTACCATAGGCAAGGTTGATAAAACTCTTTTTGTGCTTAAGCATGGCAATAACTCATTATTCGTTCAAGTGTATGTGGATGATATTATCTTTGGTTGTGCTTCTCAAGATCTTGTGTCCAAGTTTTCAGCTATGATGAGTTCAGAATTTGAGATGAGTATGATCGGAGAACTCACGTACTTTTTGGGGCTGCAAATCAAGCAAACCAAGGAGGGTACCTTTGTGCATCAAATGAAGTATACAAAAGACCTCCTAACGCGCTTCAACATGGACAAAAGCAAGCCTCTTTGGTCACCAATGGGAACGGCAACAACACTTGAACTTGATGAAGATGGTGATCCCGTAGATCAAAAAGAATATAGAAGCATGATCGGATCACTTTTGTACCTCACGGCATCAAGACCAGACATACAATTCAGAGTATGTCTTTGTGCATGGTTTCAAGCCTCCCCACATGCTTCTCATCGTCAAGCCATCAAAAGGATTCTCAGGTACTTACATGGAACTCAAGAATTTGGCATTTTTGTTCCTTCTTCCTCAACCGTTACTTTGAAAGCTTTTTCCGATGCTGATTTTGGAGGTTGTAGGATTGATAGGAAAAGTACTTCTGGTGCTTGTCATTTTCTTGGTAATTCACTTGTTGCTTGGTCCTCTAGAAAACAAAATTCAGTTGCACAATCCACAGTTGAATCTGAATATGTAGATGCTGCTAGTGCTTGCTCACAAATTCTCTGGATTGTTCAAACACTTGAGGACTATGGGTTTGATCTAGATAGTGTTCCACTATTTTGTGATAACACTAGTGCCATTTGCATTGCTAAAAATCCTGTGCAACATTCTAAAACTAAGCACATTGATATTAGGTATGACTTTCTCCGTGATAATGCTGAAAAAGGAAACATTGTGCTTCACCATGTAGATACCGAACAACAATTGGCTGACATTTTTACAAAACCTTTGGATTTAACTCATTTTTGTTTCATTCGCAGTGAAATAGGGGTTATGCATCCTCATGGCTTACTTTGAGGGGGAGTTTTCAAACCCTAAAAGTCTATGTGTGAATCTGAAATTAAAATAATATGTGCATAGTATTTCATACATATATGACTTTGTGATTCCTTTTACATGCTGAAAGTTCTTACTACATTACTCGTGTTATACATTTTGTAGTTTTTGTCATGTCTAGTAATTGTAACAATTACTTACACTAAATCTGGTCATGGTCGAACTTTCTTGCTCTTTTGAACTTGTTGCATGTTCACAAGTGCTTTTAATTATAAAGAATTATTCAAGCAATCAACTCACATGTTGAGTTTTTGTGAACAAATATAAGTTGATAAAAGATCAAGAGAATATGCATGCATCGCACTTCTTCTTTTGAGATGGCTTATCATTGCACTTAGATATGAACTTGGAATAAGTTGTGTATGACTAAAACCATGTCCTTAAGCTTCTGAATGTCAAATGACATAGACTTGGCTTGGTTGGTTAGAATAAGGCAGATGCGCTTATAATCTCTTGCAAATATCATATGATCTAAATTTGTGCTTTGAGAAATAATAAAATGCAGCAACAAGTGTCATGCTTTCAGGTTTTGAAATAGTTAAGTTTGGGAGATCATGACTTGCTAAATTGGAAATTACATTTGATCTCTAGCATGGCTTACACTACTTTATGTATTTCATTGATGTGATAGTGTATGTTACTTAATAGTATGACTTGGATGAGCTTTGTTTTATATGTATATGTTATAATATGCTCATAACAATTAAAATTTCTCTTTTGAACCTTGTTGAATACATTGTCAATGGGGGAGAGATAATATGTGAATTTTTAAAAATAAATAAGCAAGGGGGAGAACTTCATTTTCTCATTTTATTTCTGTTTTACAAAGGAGGAGAAATTGTTTTCAAAACTTTTAATGTAAATAAGCCAATGTTCGGATTTTAAATGGTGTTGCCAATGCATTCATCAAGGGGGAGATTGTGAGACCTATGTGTGTTGAATACATTTGCTTGTAGTGAATACATTGGCTTTAATGATAAAAGTTTTGAATGCTGCCATAACATCTTTTTTGCAACGTCTGACTCTAGCTCCGAGCTTCTGCAAGGTCCGACAATAGGTCCGACTTTCTTTGTCTAAATCCGACATGTTTTTGGGTAGCTCCGGTGAGCTTTTTCTTTAGCTCTGGCATGTCTTTGTTAAGCTCCGATATGATTTGCTAGGTCTGACTTATGTTGGTTGCTCCGACTTGTTTTTCTAGCTCTAGCTTTTGGGTTGACTAGTTCCGACTAGTTTTGGTCAGCTCCAGCGTTAGGTCCGACTAGCTTTGGTTCGCTCCGGTGCTAGGTCCTGCTAGTTTTGATAAGCTCCGGCGCTAGGTTGTACTAGCTTTGGTAAGCTCCGGTTCAAGCTCCGGTTAGCTTTTTCTAGGTTCGGAGCTTGATCGCAATGTTCCTGCTTTTATCTTGCAATGTTTTGAACTTGCTTTATATTTATAGAAAGATTGCTTAGTATTCATTTGCTTAGTTTTTGGTGCATTTTGGTTGATATGGCTGATATCGTTTTGCTATGTTTTGCAACATGCTTATGTGAGGTGCTCACGTCAGGTGTTGTGTTTGGAACTGACTTGAGTCAAGTTGTGGACTTGGGCTCGTATGGATTGGTTGTTTGTTCATGTGCAGGTGTTGCTTGAGTTCAAGTCATGGCTGGTGACAGGATCCTTTGGACTAGTCTCAGAGAGGAGATGAGGTTCCAACAACCAAATTCAGGAGGAATTGTGGTTGAGCGGGTCAGGAGGTCGCGCAGGATGATTGAATCAAGGGCAGTGCATATGAAGGTTACTGGACGTCGAAGGAAGGTGTTTGCACGTATGCATGCGGTGCATGACATGGCAACATGGTTTATGGATGGGAAGATCTGGTTGGAAGGATCGGATCGTATTGGTTGATGATTTTGGCTGCAGCGGAGTCAGTTATGGCTTGGTATGGAAAATATCGAGTTGGTTATGATAGGATTTCGTGTGGGTCACGAATTTGAGTTGTTTTAGGAATGTGGGATATGCTCCTAAGGTGTTTGGAAGTCTTAAGATTGCTTCTATTTGCGTATAAAAGAGTCCTAAGCAGTTATGGAAAGTTTCGATTCATGAACGGAGTAGGATTAGGGTCCTGATTTGAGTTGATTTGGCCTTCGAGCAGGTTATATAAGCAAGGGAGGCCAGAGCTCGTGGTGCACGACTTTAGGGCTGTTCCTCTTGTGTTCTATTGAATATAATTCGTAGTTTGAAGGAACTTTTGTGCCTTGTTGGTCCGACTTGTTCCAGACAAGTTTTACTCGTCGAGTTTCTGGACAGCACTACCTT
This sequence comes from Tuctoria greenei, assembly GCA_036927565.1. Lineage (NCBI taxonomy): Eukaryota > Viridiplantae > Streptophyta > Magnoliopsida > Poales > Poaceae > Tuctoria > Tuctoria greenei. Next base: position 58,559,990 of record JAYESD010000010.1, read on the forward strand.
TCATCGGTGGTTTTATCGTAACTCGAGTTTTACAGATCCAATTGACGTGATTCTTTTTGGGTTGTCTTCACAATATGATTATCTATCATCTGTCAAAATTTCACGATCATTGGATTTGTGGTTTCTGATCTACACGAGTTTCTTTGCAGCGTTCCAGAACTGTTTTTCTCACGTAGGACAGATTGACCTTTGTTCGATCTTTCGATCATAACTTGAGTTTATCTCGACGGATTTGAGTGATTCTTCTTGTGTTTTCTTCGCGACTTGATTCTCTCTGATATCTATCACTTTTATCACGATGAAACATGTTTAGTTTAGTCTCACGTACATTTTCTTTAACAAATCATTTTTCTGCCGAAGGGGTTGAAATTTAATTGTTTCCGCTGCAAAAGATTTTTTAAATCTACCATTCACCCCCCCCCCCCCCCCGCCCGCTGGTAGCTTTTCACGTGCTCTTCGATCCTACACCTTCCCTCGCGGTAATAGAGTACCACTTGTTCACTGCGCTGTGACGTAGTAAATACTGAAGAAGTGAGAAGAATATGATATATTGGATTACAATTTGCTTTGACAACCTTGTTTGGCTTAGAGATAGTACAATTAAAAGTTACAGTTTCCCCATACTTTACCTGTAATAGCATTATGTGCTTTGTGCACATCATATCATCAGCAAAACATTTCTTGTTTGATTGTGGAGCCTATGATGTGTCGTGCCTGAAGAATGTCATGTGCTACTTAAAAACATGACTATAAGGATCCACTTGTAGGCGAGTCCTTTACGCTTTGCCTTACCTATGCTTAGTATTCACCCCTGCATATGTCTAGCGAGACGGGTTAGTCTTGCTGAGCCTTATGCTCACCTTTGCAGTTAACAAGTTTTTGCAGATTATACGACTGATGACGGGTTTGATGACGAGGTTGCACCCCCTACAGGGTTTACAGCCGAGTGGGAACCTTGCATGCCACCGTAAATTGGGTGTTGCTAGTGCGAAGTATCCAGGACATGGATGACTTTGCTTTTGCAAAGCTAGCGCCGAGAGCATAGCTATGATATATAGTTCTCTTTCTTTCATTAGTATTATAAAACTTCTGTTGTGCTTTTCAATAAAGACTTGGTATTGTAAATTATTCTCGCCCTTTTCTTGTATACTGGTGGGTGTCGCATCGCACGACACCACCCAATGAGGTCCTTGGAGGTCGGGATTCCAATCCCCACACGAACTTGGATCAAAAGGTATATCGTTCCATGATTGGCTCCCTACTTTATTTACGTGCATCTACGCCTGACATTATGTTGAGTGTATGTTTGTGTGCAAGATTTCAAGCCAATCCTAAGGAATGTCATTTGACAGCCGTAAAAAGGATCTAGGGATATTTAGTTCATACACCCAACCTAGGCCTTTGGTACCCTAAAGGTTCAAAGTTCAATCTCATTGGATACTCCGATGCAAATTATGCCGAATGCAAAGTAGATAGAAAAAGTACCTCCGGTACATGCCAATTCCTAGGTAGATCCCTAGTTTCTTGGTTCTCCATGAGAAAAAAACTCCATTGCTTTATCCACGGACGAAGCGGAGTATGTTGCAGCCGGGAGTTGTTGTACGCAACTCCTTTGGATGCGACAAACTCTAAGGGATTACGGTTACAATATGATCTGTATTCCACTCCTTTGTGATCATGAGAGTGCTATTAAAATTACCCATAACCCCTTTGAGCACTCTAGGACCAAACACACAGACATCCGACATCACTTTCTGGGAGATCATTCAAGGGAAAGGAGACATAGCCATTTCTCACGTAAACACTGGAAAACAACTTGCCGATATGCTCGGAACGTGGCTTGAAAACATGCATACCTGTATGCCATCTTCAAAATATATTGATCGTGTTATGAAAATCATCTCTCTCTATTTTCTCCAAAAAACTATTTCAATTACTTGACCTTGGTGAATTATGGTCATAGCTTGATTGTTGTATGTTTACTGATCATATTCATCAAAATTATTTGTGTGTTTTGCCTCCTATTATTCTTTGTGAGAACCTTTAAATATATAGGAATGGGCTAAATGCTTCTGTTCTGGTGACCATGGACTAGTCCGTGGTTACCCAGACTAGTCCGCACACTGTAGACTAGTCCGCAGAGATCCGGTAGTCTAGACTAATCCGGTTGACCACGGACTAGTCCGATTTTTTGACTCCATAACCTTAAGGCCGCCAAACCCTGATATCCTCCATCCTCACAACGTTCCTCACATTCTCTCTCCTCACTCGAGTGCCCCCAAGGTGATTTGGCGATTTCTCCACCAAATATATCCAACTCTCCGTGGAAAACGATCTTAATCGCAAGGGGATCGAGGTCCACGAACTAGTCCGCAACAACAACTCCTCCAACTTCAAGAATCGAAGGATTTTGGTAAACTTTCTCCAAAACCCTAGAACTTTCAATATCTTTTGTTATGGACCAAATAGCTTAGCTCCACTAGTTAATACATGACTCGTTGTTGTATTACATCTACCTTGAGCTATTTTTGCACTAATAAACACCATTGATTTGCTAGTTAGGGTTTGAGCAGTTGAACACCAGACTAGTCTGGTCTCAGTACAGACAAGTCCGGTACTCCGCCATTTGAGCATCGGACAAGTCCGATTTTTGAATGGACACAACCCTAATTTCCTTCTACTCAATGCATTCCCTTGCCATAAATCTTTAGCAGTGTCATGTATAATCTTCTTGTCAAGACAATGTCGAGGTCAAATGATGAGATTTCAGACTTTTAGGCCAAAATGGAACAAGGCCCTTTGCCTCATGCTTCGACAGGGGAAAGCAAGAAGAGGCAAGAGCGTGCTACCGAGCCCTCGCCCACTCCACCTAGGATGCGGTGGAAGGTTGCGGCAAAGAAGCCAGCTTTGAAGGCTCAAGATATGGCTGGTTCTAGCTCAACAGCTCATCGCCAATCCAAAGGGAAAGGCAAAGGGATTGCCTCTGGCCCGGTTGGCCCTCTCCGGAAGAGTGCACCAAGACAGGGGAACATAGACCCCGCTGAAGAAAGATTCAATGGCAAAGGAAGCAATGTGACTTCAAAACTCATGACGATTGACTGTTACAACAGTTCCAATAAGGCAGCTGATGCAAGGTTCTGGAGCAACGTCCACGTGGACTACAATAGTTCCCTGTATATCACGATGAAGACTCCGGTGGTCTGAAGACAATGGATCGACTGGACCTACTTTGAGAAGAAGAGTTGTCAGACATTTGATGATGTGATTGTAGCTGTGGAAAGGCATGGTCTTAAGGACCTGCTATCATTCCGCTACAACTGGAATGATGAGGTGATAGCACAGTTCTTTGCAACTTGTCACTTTGATAGTGATGAAGAGGAGAGGGTGACTTGGATGACTCACGTATCCAAGTACACTGTGACTTATGATGAGTTTGCGAGAATGCTTCACCTGGAAGACACTGGCAACAATGAGCTCATCATCCACAACATTGGCGTCCTTGATAAGGACAAGATGGAGTTCCTATATGACACCTGCCTAAAGTACAAACCTCCATCGACCAATATCATGAAGCCTTTCTTCATTGTTCTCAACATGGTGTTGAGGAAGACAATAGCTCCAAGAGATGGAGATGCAAGAAGTGTTCAAGGTTACCTAAGGACACTGATGAAGGTGATAAGAAAGAATAGGAAGTTTGATGTCTTCGACTACATCTGGAACGACATGGTGAACATCTCTTGCACCTCTAAGTTCCTGTGGATATGTGCCCAATATCATGTTTATGATAGAAAAGGTCACGTGAATCGAGTTTGTGAAGGATGTTGAGCACACAGCTTTGAGGCCTCATAAGCCACCTTAATCTGTGCGTACTACTGCTCCATCCCCTGTACCTAGTGAGGAGGCTCCAAGGAGGGCCCAAGTTGAAGCAAGACCCCCATCAAGCTCCAGAGCTACTACTTCCAAGAAGGGGTCTCCAAGTGGCATTATGAAATACTTGGCTGCTATTTTCAACTCTTGCTGGAATAAAGAAGTTAAGCTACACAAGATGAACAAGGCAGGGAAAGCTGATATGAGATACATGAAGGACAACGTCAAGTATATTTGTCAGAAGCTGGAGATCGAGCCTGTTGGATATCCTATTAACTCTGATGACTCAGCTTCAGACTTCACTGAGCTTCCACCTTTATCTCCTTCCGAGCTTGCCTATTTTGGTGTTGGGGGCACGACGAGTGGTTCTCATCCTCATCCTCCTCGGACTGACAATAATGAAGACGATGAAAGGACGGACAGCGAGGAGTGAGTCGGCATCGACCTCTAGATCCCTCCTCTCTTTCTTTTTGGTGCCTTCATGCCAAAGGAGGAGAGATTGAGGGGGAGTCATTAGGATGTAGCCGTAGATGAGAGATGAGAGCTAGTGTTGTAAGACTCTTATTATGCTTCTAAGTTATGTTTATGAAGTCTGTGATGATAATTTGATATAATCTATGCTTATGCTTTGAAATTGACATATATGCTTTATGTTGATATGATTATGTCAATTATCTTATTCTCATCACGACTATTGCTTACACACACTTAGTTTTGCACCCCACCATAAAGAGTGCACATATGTCTTATGTTTTCATTGCTTAATTTGTTCCAAGATCACATGTGCACACTTTATGAAAATCTGGACTTTTAATCATATTTGTGAAATCTCAATTGGTTTTCATCATTCACCAAAAAGGGGGAGATTAAAAGTGCATCTAGGCATCCCTTGTGGGTTTTGATTTATTTATGACAGAAAAATGAGATCCTAACTAAATTGTTGAGATGAGCGCATGTTTTAATGAAATTATGAAGAAAGCGCAAAAAGAAAGGAGAGTGAGGAATCAAGTTGAAAAGAGCTCGAGAGAAGAATAGAATATATTTGTGTATGGAGTGTGTTGAAGAAACACACCCCAAGAGTTCAAGCAAAAGAAAACACTCTCACTGCACAAATTACACCGGGTCGGACTAGTCCAATATACCCCGGACTAGTCCGATAATATCTCTGTCCAGGAACGGACAAGTCCTCCTAGTGCGGACTTGTCCGCAACGGACTAGTCCGATAAAGTACAGACTAGTCCGATAATACCTATGATCAACATCGAACAAGTCCGATATTCCACGGACTAGTCCGAAATCCTCACTGACCAACTTCGGACAAATTCCCCAATTTCGGACTTGTCCTTAGCCCCTGAAAATTTCACGGCACCGGATTAGTCCGATATTATCCGGACTAGTCCGATAACCTCTCCGACTAAAATTGGACAAGTCCTCCAAGTGCGGACCTGTCCTTAATTAACTAAGGGATTAACCACGTCGGACTAGTACGATATGTGCTGGACTAGTCCGAATACTCCAGTGCTCATATTGGTCTAGTCGGCATGTTTTCGGACAAGTCCGATATTCCTGAACACTTAGGATTTTCCACATGCTGCACAATGGACTAGTCCAGAGTCCACCACAGACTAGTTCGGACTTTGTAAACCCTAATGGTAACCTTTGGAAACCCTCATATAAATAGAGGTGCACGACCCTACTATGAGTATTCATGACCCCCTGCGCCATCACACCTTCCAAGAGCCCAGAAAACACTTCTCTCCACACAATCCAACACAAGAAATATCAAATACTTGAGGATTAACCATAGATCAAAGGGGAGACACGTTCTTCACGTCTTGAGCCCTTGGGATTGAATCTCCCACTCACTCTCGCTGTTTTATTGCATATCTTTTGAGTGTGATTAGTGGTGTTTCGAATTTTAAATCTTGGGGAGCCCTCAACTTGTGAGAAGGCCCCTTTAACACAATTATTCACCCCCTTTGTGATTAGTGGAAGAGAATCAACCTCTATGGTGATTCAATTTGGGTAGGGTTGGTGAAGACCCGGTCCTCCATGGACTCCTCAACGTGGATGTAGATTTCCTCTGTGGAATCGCCACGGGATAAAATCATTGTGTCTTTACTTTTGTTCTTACTATTCATTGCAATCTAGGGTTTGCTCGATTTTGTTCAACTTATGTTAAAACATTGAAACCAATGCCATATCTAGTTTCATTGAAGCAATACACTCTCGTTACAACTCAATTTCCGCTGCATAGAGTACTTGGATCGAAATCATCAATCAAACTTGATCATTCTAGTCTGCACACATCGGACTAGTCTGCACCCTAACAGACTAGTCCAGTTTCTCTATGTTTGATCAGGTTGCTAAGTGTTTTAGGTTACGACAAAAGTTCAAAAAGCCTATTCACCACCCCCAGGCTACATTCAAACATCTCACGACCGCCCCAGTGCTAGCTCAGCCGGATACGACCAAATCGTTCGATGTTTATTGTTATGCGTCTGGCATTGGTCTCAGCTGCGTGTTAATGCAAGAAGGCCGTGTGATTGCATATGTCTCATGGTAGCTCTGAAATAATGAGCAACATTACCCAACTCATGATCTTGAGCTCGCTGCCGTGGTACTCGCTTTGAAAATGTGAAGGCATTATCTACTTGGAAATCTAGTGCACCTCTACACCGATCACAAGTTCCTGAAATATATCTTCACTCAGAAGGAGCTGAATATGCGATAGCGAAGATGGTTAGAGCTGATCAAATATTATGAGATTGAAATTCATTACCACCCCGGCGAGGCGAATGTGGTCGCCGATGCGCTGAGCCGCAAGTCTAACGTCAATAATCTATCCATTACCCTGATGGCAGAGGACAGGCCGAGTTTATACTTGGTTCCATATGGAGTGTTATATAATCTTGCTCTCATTCCTACCATACGAGAGGAGATTATGGAAGCTCAAAAGAAAGACGTGGGTATGTGGCACATTTGGCGAAGAATGAAGAATGGAGAAGTGAAGTGCTTCCCGAGTGATCAGCATGGTACTCTATAGTTCAACGACCGTATAGTGGTACCACGTGATTTAATACTTCATAACAAAATCTTGGATGAAGATCACTTATCCAAGTACTCTATTTATCCGGGCAGCAACAAGATGCATTAAGATCTGAAAACCAGGTTTTGGTAGACACGGATGAAAAGAGAAATTGCAAAGTATGTATCCGAGTGTGATACGTGTCGGTGGGTGAAAGCCGACCACATGAGGAAAGCCGTACAGCTGCAACCAGCAAAAATTCTGGTGTTGAAGTGGGAAGATATTAGTGTGGATTTCATCGTCGCTTTGCTTATCACATTCCACAAGCATGATTCAATTTGGGTGATAGTCGTCCAACTAACCAAATTAGCTCATTTTATACCTGTACATACAAAGTACATTACCAAGAAATATGCGGAGTTGTATATTGCAGGAATCATGTGCTTGCACAGGATTCCCCGGACAATTATTTCAGATTGAGGTGCGCTGTTTGTTGCTCGTTTCTGGGAGCAGCTGCACGCGTTGTTAGGGACGAAACTGATCCAAAGCTCCGCATATCACCCGCAGACCGACGGTCAAACTGAGCAGATGAATCAAGGTCTTGAAGATATAATATGCACTTGTGCCATCCACCACGGGCAAAATTGGGATGATCATTTACCGTTGGCAGAGTTCTCATATAATAATGGCTATCAAGCTAGCATCAAGATAGCGCCGTATGAAGCTCTCTACGGCCGTAAATGTCGTACACCACTCAACTGGTGTGAATCCGGCGAGCAAGTGATATACGGTATTGATCTTGTGAATGAAGCCAAAAAACGAGTGTGAGTGATCCAAGCCAATCCCAAGGCTATTCAATCTTGTCAGAAAAGTTATGCGGATAGAAGACATCGACCTCTCCACTTCGACATTGGAGACCACGTTTACCTTCGTGTCTCTCTGATGAAAGGAATCCATCGCTTCGGGGTGAAGGGAAAGTTTGCTCCACGATTCATCGGTCCGTTCGTCGTAATTGAAAAATGCGGACCCGTGGCCTATCGCTTGGAGTTAACGGTTTCACTTGCTGGTATTAATAATGTATTCCACATCTCTCAGATGTGAAAATGCCTTAAATCCCCAGCTGAAACCCGCACCAAAGACATTGAGGCTCTCCAACCGGATCTCACGTATTCGGAGCATTCAATCTGGATTATCGATGAAAAGACTCGTGCCACAAGGAAGCGGGCTTCTTGTGGAGCAACCATACCGCGGAGAAAGCGGCATGGGAACGCGAGGACTATCTCCGATCAAACTATCCGGAATTATTATCATCTCATATCCGGTAATGTTTTTACCCCCGTCTCTTCCATTTGTAATCTCAGGACGCAATTCTTTTAAGGGGGGAGGAATGTAAAAGACCAAATAAAATTTGAGTGCAAAGTTCAGAAAGGACAATTTAAAATTTGAATGGGAAAGAGAAATAAAAAGGAAATGGAAAAAGGAAGGGAATTAAACCTACAAGAGGGAATTTGAAATTCAAAACAAGCTCATGTTCCAATCTTGACAAAATGAAAAATTGAGTCAACCATTGCCTTCCAAATATTACAAATAACATCCCTGTCAAATTTCATAAAATTTGGAGCATAATTTCTATTCAATTCAAGGTGTACATTGAATTTCATTCAAATTCAAATTTGAATTTCAATTGAAACTTGATCAATTCAAAGTTTTGAGTTCAGAATCAATTTCTACACCTTCAATTTAGTCTACCATAAAATATCTATGATTTTTGGATCAATATAGGTGGGAGAATTAAAGGAACACAAAAGATAGACTTAAGAAGGTTGTGGGACCCACTGATCAGTGAAGCTATTACGTGAGTGCTCTGTTTCTTCACCGTGGCGACACCTCCCGATATGCAAGCCACGCACCTGTGTGCTTGCTTGCCGATTGCCGTCGAATCCAGCGCCCATATATATCTAGCAAGCGTCCTCATCACCTTCCCTAACGTCCAGTGCAAGCGAACCACCGTTCTCCCTCTGTTCTTGGCCGCCGGCGACGAATCTCTCATTCAAGCTGAAAATCCAAGCTACCCAGAGGTTGTTGATCCTTTCTCTTCGCGTTTGGAGCTTGGTAACTGTCTTGTGCACCTTCCTAAACCATTTTGTGGACAGCTTCCGCATGGTGGGGTGTTAATTTGAAGTTTTCGCGGACGTCGTCGTGGAGCCGCCGTCGGACCCTCTCTGCGTCACCATGGAGCCGACATTCTAGGCTATCTCACGATTCACCGTCAACTGCAAAAAGGTGCACCTACCCGAGCTCGTTGTGCCCACAAAGTTTCAAGTGGAGGCGTGGACCGTAGCTCAAGTACTTCCCGTTTTTTTCCGACGGCAAAACAGAGCATCGGGTGTAGGTCGTCCGCTTAATTCCTTTTCTATGTGCAAGCTTTCTCTATCCAGTTAGGTATTATGTTCACCACCTCCTAAGGCACACGTTGACCAAAAATCAGGGGAATGATCGAGTCACGGTTTTACCTCCCTTCGGATTCATTGTGGCCACCGAATCGATTGCTGCTCCGCGGGTTAAACCCTATGGCCCATATGTGGCCCAGTTGTGATTGTGTTATTTTAAACAGTGGGGTCCAGTTGATTAATTCAAACATTTCCAATTAAAATTAATTCCAGATTTCATCCAAACTTTGAAAATCAATTAATCCTAGTATATTTGCTCAAATAATTCCAAATAAATTCTGATATACTCATATTGATCCCAATTTTGCAGTGGTGCAATTTGTTGGACATGAAAGTCCCAGAATTGCATAATTAATTCTTTTGAGATAACTGCTTGGGAAATTAATTGCCCCTGTTCTGTTAATTGGAAAATTCCCAATTTCGGTCAGAACACTCTTAAAAATACAGTTGATCTCCAGTAAAACCTTAAAGTTTATTGGACTTCATTTACTGGACTAAACAATGTTCAAATCACATATGTCAATTGAAAAATGAAAAATGTACAGAAACATTTTTAGAATTTCTTGCAAACTTGTAAAATCAATTTCTCCCTGTAGGAAGCTCAGAAAATTATGAAACAAATTTTACTAGAACCAGTGAGACCTCCTCTACCATGATCATGCACTTTTAACTATGTTATGGCTACAGGATGTAATACCAAAATTCAGAGAAGACTTTTAGTTGTTGGAATTTTAGAGACACAAGCTACCTTGAACATCTCCTATTCTTGGTCTGGTTCTTCCTCATAGAACCTAGTATCCACTGTAAAAATCCCAAAGCCAATTAAAATAATTTTCATACCTGATCAGTATTTAGAAATTCTTTTATGTAGTTTCAATATCACTCATGTACTTTATATATTGCATATCATATAGTGACCGAGTTCGAGGAGAAGCCGAAGCCCTTGGAGAGCATACCACTTGAGGCTAACTTTGATACCGACTCGCAGCCAGGCAAGCCATGGTTTGCATTTAAGTGCTATTTCAATGTTTCTATTTGTATCAATTATGTCTAGGATGAGTTTTGTGCATTAGGGCTAAGGTGCTTGTTACTCCACTTGCATGACCCACAAATCCCATGGAGTATTGGGTAGGTCTATAGCTTGACAAGTAGAAAATGCCATGCTAATGTTTTGAGGAATCCAGTAGAAGTCGAGTAGTTGGAATCTACTCACGAGATAGGATTTTATCACACGGGATCAATTTGATCAAAGAATGGTTTATGAAAATGAATTTGAGACCAAGCAGCGGGATAGGATGCAACGAGACGTGGTCTCACGTGCGTAGCCCTGCTTGTCGATTGAGGGCCAATCCATGTGCGGCCCTGCTGGACAAGTTTGAACGGTACCAGATGCATACTGGGTATATGGAACCCAGGAAACCTATGTAACTTGATAACTTGGGTGTCGAGGCATAGCCCACTTTCGATAGGGGTGGGTTGAGGGCAGTAAGGTGTAAATCTACCGGCGGGCACAGACACGCTCCATGCAAGGACCTTATGCCCGCAATGGTGGGACCGGTTCGGCGTTTGAGTTTCTCGTGAAAGGTTGATGCGTATGACATGGTGAGGAGCTCGACACGCTCCTTATGAACGGGCGTACGTGACATGTAATTCGGGTGTCTACTGATTGCAATCACCGTCCCTTACGGTTATTCAAGTACCGCATTTTCACTACGCTGTGACATAGTAAATACTGAAGAAGCCAGGAGAATATGATGTATTGAATTATAACTGCTTTGCAACTATGATTGCTATAGAATATGCTCACTAAAGTTACTGCTACTGAAGCTTTAATACGTTGTTAATAACTTGAAAATTGAGGATCAACATGTAGGCGAGTCATTTAGTGCTATATCTATTCCTATGTTAAGTATATCCCTGTATGTAGAGTTCCATGTTTAGGTGAGAAGGTTATGTCTTGCTAAGACTTCGTGCTCACGGTTTCTATATTAAGTTGTTTGCCAGTGAGACGCATGAGGAAGGGCCAGAAGATGAGGCGGTGCCCCTGTCGGGGTATACCGCCGGGTGGGAGCCCTGCACGCTGTCGTGATCTTTTGTGTGCTGCTAGTGTGTAGTGTCCTCGGGCTGAACGGCTGCACTTTTTCATAGCTAGGTTGAGAGTTTAGCTATGAGTATTACTTCTGCTGTACATTATATATTGTAAAAGACTTCCGCTGTTTCTATAAATAAAACTTTGTATTTTGTCATATTCTTTTTGTGTGTGTTGTTGGGTGCCGCATCGCACGGCACCACCCTTTGTGATTCCTTGAATTCGTTGACTCGGTCCTCACAGAATCAAATATCCACCCCCATGGTGAAGGCTAGCCAATATATAATCTTGGATCCTCCCCCAAGCTTTGGGGACAGATGCCTTTGGCTCCTACTGAAAGCTAGAGAATCCTTCCGTAGTGGGCAACAATGCTGCCCAACAGGGAGAATTTGTTGAGGAACACCCTGAGGTACTAATGAAGTTAAGCTCTTGCGTCCTCTTTTGGCTTTCCTAAAGAATGGGCCAGCCAAACACTACCCTGTTTTACACAACGGAGAAAACAGAGGAAGGGTAATCCTGTCTAATAACTACTAGTACATATATCTTAATCATAAGTGATAGGTATCATTCACTTTTGTGCCTTCCCCGGCAATGGCACCAAAAATTCTTGTTGTTATTTCTTAACACCACAGATCCTCTCCGATAGGAGATGAAATCCGCAAGCACATGGAAGATACCATTGTACCATTTCAGCAAAGAGTGTTCTCAACAGTATCGTATTTATCCCGAAGGATGGCGGTAATGTGAGGTAAACACTATTATTATGATCAAGGTATAGGGTACTAAGTGTTTATCAGAACATGGGTAAGATGATAATAGGGGTAGTGTGACACATGCGTAAGCAAACTACTCTAAAGGGTAAAAATGTCCTAGTGGAGGATAAGTTAGGAAAGGAGCTAGTCCTACTATGCTTTGCGTATTCATATACATAGTCAACTAGTGTACAAATGGGTATGCTAACGATGAGTACTAGGTTTTGGTGGTCCAACACATCAAGCACGGGTTTACCCCCTCAGAATATCAAGACAATTCCCGCCATGAGCCTTCGATGTAGCCAAACGTGGGCTATTACGAAGGAATGGCAGGGCTATCACCACCTGCCACCTACCCCTACAAACTGTAGGTCTACGAGACATACAATGCTATTTAACTATCTAAGCACTACGCTTACATATTAAGTAGATATCTTAAGATCCTAGGTACAAGAACCATCCTAAGGCAATGTGTAGAATCGAAGAGCACGTGAAAAGCTACCAGAGGGGGGGGGAATGGTGGATTAAAACTTTTTCAGCGGAAGCAATAAAAACCCCTCGGCAGAAAAATGATCTATTAAAGAAACCGTGTGTGCGACAAATATAAACGTGTTCAACTGTGATAAATCTAGTATATACTGTAGAGAATCAAGTCACAAAGACGTCAAAACAAGAATCACGAAAATCCGTAGAGAGAAACTCAAGTTACGATCGAAAGATCGAACAAAGGTCAATCTGTCCTACCCTAGAAAAACAGTTCAGGAACACTGCAAAGAAACTCATGTAGATCAGAAACCACAAATCCAATGACCATGAAATTTTCACAGATAATAGAAAACTATGTTGTGAAGACAACCTAAAAATAATCACGTCAATTGGATCTGCAAAACTCGAGTTATGATAAAACCACCGAAGCAAGGTAGTGTTGTGCAGAAAACTGGACGAGAAAAACTTGTCTGGAACAAGTCGGACGAACAAGGCACAAAAGTTCCTTTAAACTACGAATTTTATTCAATAGTTTAACTGGAAAATGGTTGTTTAAAAATAAACAAAGTGAGGATGAAGCTGTGGTTAAGAATAAGGCTAGGTTGGTTGCTCAAGGTTTCACTCAAGTTGAAGGTCTAGATTTTGATGAAACTTTTGCTCCTATTGCTATATTAGAAGCCATAAGAATTTTGTTAGCTTTTGCTGCATCTAAAGGTTTTAAGCTATATCAAATGGATGTTAAAAGTGCTTTTATTATTGGCTACATAGATGAGGAGGTTTATGTCAAACAACCACCGGGTTTTGAAAATCCAGATTTTCTATCATGTTTACAAACTGTCCAAAGCCTTGTACTGTAACACCCTAAATTTTCGCATCATGCATTGCATACATGATCATGCATTAAACATTTGTAGGATAAAAAAAGATAATAAAAGGATAAAACATACATATATGGTGTAGCAAAAAGATGAAAAAGAAAATAATAATTATAGCCTAAAACTTGTAATAGGGAATAAGTATAAAAATAATAATAAAAATATATATAAATATATGTATATAAATAATAATCATATATATAAAAAAATAAATATAAAAAAATAAAATATAAAATAATATAGTAATATATTTATAGAAAAACAAAAAAGAAAAAAAACAACGCTGGCCAGGCGGCCGAGCCGACCCAGCGCGCCCCGCTGCCCGCGCGACCACCGCACGCTCCCGTGCCGCGTGGCCCCACCGACACCGCCCCGCCCGTATCGCACCGCAGCCCCCCCCCCCCCCCCTCACCCCGCGAATCGCCCGACGCAGGATTCCCGCGCGCGCGCCCCCGAGCCGGCCGCGCCTCCCGCGCGTAGCGCTGACCTCGCCCCGGGCCCCACCCCGCTCACCCGATCCCGACGCCGCGCGCAGCGCGCTGCCCCGCCCGGGCCCCACCCGCGCCGAATCACTCGTACCGCACGCGCCGACCCAGCGCACCCCGCTCCCTGCGCAAGCCACTGAGCGCATCGCGCGCTCGCCCGCTCAGCGCCGGCCCTAGCTCCCGCCGCCCACGGAGCCCTAGCCGCTGGCTATAAAAAGCCACGGAGACTTCGTGTTTCCCGATGCAAAAAAAATCAGCCATCACCAGAAAATGCTGCCGCCTTCCAGACCCAAAAGCCCTAGCCGCCGGCTAGAAAAAAAGGCACTAGGAGCAGCCGCCAGGGAAGAAAAGAGAGGAAAAAAGAGGAGGAATACGAAGAAAAAGAGGAGGGTGCTGTCATCCGCCGGAGATCGTCGTCGCCGTCGTCGTGCCGCCGGAGGACCCTGCGCATCTACATCGTCTACGCGTCATCATCATCCCTCGATCTTCGAAGCCATCGCATCTACGGTAGGATTCGTTCCCGATGCAAATTTTAGCGACGTATTAGATCTAATAGACATAAATTGATTTTAGTTGCACCATAAATTTATTTTCAGCAGCATTAATCCTCGCTAAAACCCCCGTAAACTCATATGAACACGTATGAACTAGTTGCATCTAATTAATATGCAACCATAGTTAATTAATAATTGAACCTTGCATGCATGCATATCATCGCATGTTGATTAATGTGTGTGCATCATGTTGATTTGTATGTATTTTCTTGTATGTGTGATCCCGAGTAGAGGGAAGTACTCAAGAGATCGTGTACGAGGATTTCCAGAACCAAGACTTCGAAGCGCTTGAGAATCCCTATCCGCCGGAGTAAGGCAAGTGTCCTTGAAGCATATTGATCCTGTTTTTAAAATAAATGTTTTGTTTGCAAACTGCATGCTTGTGTCAATTTGATGGGAATCCTATGGTAGGAAGTTTACTAGACTTTTTGAACCACCCTTGTCACCTGGAATTTATGGTAGAGCGTCAGGATGGACTTTTTACCTTTTGCTTCGCTTAATCAACTGGGATGGGAATAACTATACACTTCAATTTAATTATGCATGGATGAGATTATGGTTAACATGAACTGGTTAAATATGGTATGGTAATGGATGATCTAAGCAAGCCTGGTATGTGGATGGGTTGGATGTTATGGTGGTTTGCTTGCTTTGGATCTAAGGACCGGTTCATGCGAGAATAAGCCAGGACTACAGTGCCACCACGAGACCAAGTATGTGTGCGGCGTAGCTGATTAATTAGGGCTTTGCTAGTGCTGTTTGGACCATTGTGGATGCTCGGGGAAGGGGTAGTCGGATTGGGTTTGTTGATGATTGGTGGGACTACCCTGGGATCCGAATGGCTTAAGAGGGGGCCCTTGGTTGAAGATGTGCTCAGTTGGAGGCATCGCCACCGGTGAAACCTCAGTGGGGTCTAAATAGACTAGTAATCCCTTTGTAAAGGCTATTTTGTGATCTCTTGGCCACACACCCACGGAAGTGTGTAATGTGACCGACGTGTCATGGGCATAAGGGAGATTCTTAGTCGCCGAAAGGTGATGAAATCACGAACACATGGGTAAAGAGGTACAAACTCTGCAGAGTTAAATAAAACTATCATGATAGCCGTGCTCTCGGTTATGAGCACCTGGACAACTTCCATGATTAGAGGGAATTTGGTAATGAGATGGTTATTGGAATGGTTATGGTTTGGTAATGGTTATGGTGATGGTTATGGATGGTTATGGATTAGTTTCTGGTATTGAATATGGTTATTGACAATGGTGAAATCTGGGACTTACTGATGATGGTAGTGAATTCAGATTGGTATTATGGTATTGCTTATGATTATGATGGGTTTAGTTCACATACATATAATATATTGCTTTTCAAATGTTTTACTGTACTTTTTAACACTTTGCCATTATTATTGCGTCATTTGAATCAGCCACATGTCATACTTTCCACACTTGCTGAGTACGACATGTACTCACTCTTGCAATCCCCGCCCCCAACAGTTGCAGGTCAGAATTGTGAGTTTAATGGCGATAATGCGGAGTTCTAGGCCGTGTCTACCATCAGCTTTGCCTGGTGTTGCATAGAGCTGCGCTATTCCCTTTTGCTTAGTTTGCTTAGTTGCTTAATTAGTTTATTTCCGCTGCATTAGTTGAACTTGTCATTAATATTCATTAGAGCTTGTATTCGAGGATATAATGAATTATGTAATAAGAGTACTTATTTAATAATTTGAGCTGTGGTAATTTTCTGTATACTCTTTTGTGATTGCACTCGTGTATGTTTGTTGAACATCCTGGGCACACATATGCGTTAGCTTGGTTCAGTTTTCGGAACCGGGCATCACAGATTGGTATCAGAGCCACAGGTTGACCGTAGGATGCAGCCTAGATAGAATGGACACTTTAGAGCACATAGGAGCACTCAGGAATCGATGTGTTTTTGCTTAGTGTGTTGTTTGCTATATATATATATATATATATATATATATATATATATATCGTTTGCTTGTGTGCTTAATAGAGGATTTTGGGATGCTTTAGCATTACCATGTCCACCTAGGCTAGTATAGCTAGTTGGTTAGCTTCATATCTCCTGATGCATATAGTTGGGGACGTTTTCTAATTCTTACCTATTGCTCTCCTTCAGATGGTGAGGACTCGCAACCAGAGGGATGGCAATAACGAGGAGGAGAACCATGGATTACCTCAAAACAACAATGGACAAGGACCTGCTCATGGAGCTATCAATATTGAGCAGCTACTGGCTATGCAAAACCAGCTCATGCAGACCATGATACAAACTATGGGACAGCTGCAGGGTGGCAATAACATCAACAATCAGCCCCACATGCCTCCACCGCCACCCCCGCCTCCTCATAACCGATTGGGAGAGTTCATGCAGACTAGGCCGCCGACCTTTGCTCAAGCTGCTGACCCTATGGATGCTGATGATTGGTTGAAGTCGGTGGAGAAGTAACTTGCTATTGTCCAATGTAGGGACCGAGAGAAGGTACTATTTGCTTCTCATCAACTCGTTGGAGCAGCTGCCGATTGGTGGGATTCACTATGCAATGCTCATGAGGATCAATAGAGGATCACCTGGGCGGAATTCAAGGAGAGTTTCCCTTCTCATTATGTGCCGGAAGGTGTTATGATCTTGAAGAGACGAGAATTTGAGAACTTGAGGCGAGGAAAATCAAGCCTGAGTGAATATCTCAATAAATTCACTCAACTCTCAAGCTATGCGCCTGAAGATGTGAGCCGGGATAGCTGGAAGCAGTATTTGTTCATGAGAGGCCTCAACAATGAGATCCAAGTGCAACTACTCAACTGCGATTATACCAATTTTCAGAAGCTTGTGGACAAAGCTATTGTGGTTGAGAACAAGATCCGTGAGATGGAGCAAGAAATCAAGAGGAAGGTTCCATATCAAGGACAGCAACAAGGAAGTAATGTGCGCCCTCGCCTTGCACCACCCAATGCGCCTCATTACAGCTCCTCTATTCCTGCTCAGTGCCCTGGTTATGCACCGCGCCCAACTCAGTTTGGGCAGCAACGCCCTGTTATGCAAGCACCTAGGCCTCCGATGCCTTATGCACCTCGTGCTGATTTTCCTGGAGCCAATGTTCAAAACGAAGCTCGTCCCAATAATTCTGGTGGAGTTAAGAAGTGTTATACTTGTGGAGAAGTTGGACACTTTGTGCATCAATGTCCTAAGTCAGGCCTTGGTCAAGGAAGCAATGCATCGAGGCAAAACCCAAGACCTAATGGAGGACAACCACAAGGAAGCTGTGGACAGCAGAATTTTGCTCGTGGCAACGTGAACCATGTCTCTACGGAGGATGCTCAACAAGCGGATGACGTGGTCATTGGTATGTTTCTCGCCATCTCCAACCCCGCGTCTATGTTATTTGATTCTGGAGCATCGCATTCATTCATTGCATCAAAGTATGTTGCCAAGTATAGTTTGCCTATCTCTCATATGAAGTTTACTCTATTGGTTAAGTCTCCTGGAGGAGAGATGAGGACAAATATAGTATGTCCAAAAGTAAGCCTTAGAATAAGGGGGGTAGACTTCTCCGCCAACCTCATTGTTTTAGATTCTCAAGGGTTGGACATTATACTTGGTATGGACTGGTTGAGGAAGCACAATGGAGTTATTGAGTGTGCCACAAAGACGGTGAAGTTGACTAATGAGGAAGGGATCACAGTAGAATTTGAAACATCTCAAACCGCAGCGAAGCAATTGGAGCTGAATCATATGGACGGTGCCGCAATTGAGGAGATTCCGGTAGTGTGTGAATTTTTGGATGTGTTTCCGGATGAGTTGCCAGGTATGCCACCCGATCGAGACATTGAGTTTGTTATTGATTTAATACCTGAAACTGCACCTATAGCTAAGAGGCCGTATAGGATGCCTCCTATGGAATTAGCGGAGCTCAAGAAGCAGATTCAAGAACAACTAGAGAAAGGTTTTATTCGCCCAAGCTCTTCACCTTGGGGAGCACCCGTTCTATTTGTGGACAAGAAGGATGGAATGCAAAGGATGTGTGTGGATTACCGAGCACTCAACGAGGTGACCATCAAGAACAAGTACACCTTGCCCCAAATAGAGGATTTGTTTGATCAGATGAAAGGTGCCTGTGTGTTTTCCAAGATTGATTTGAGGTCAGGATACTTTCAAATGAAGATTAGACCATCAGACATACCCAAAACAGCTTTTAGGACACGGTATGGATCTTATGAGTACACCATGATGTCTTTTGGATTGACAAATGCGCCTGTCTAATTTATGTACCTCATGAATAAAGTCATCATGGAGTACTTGGACAAGTTCATTGTGGTGTTTATTGATGACATTATGATCTACTCGAAGGATGAGAAGGAACATGAGGAACACTTGAGGCTTACGTTGCAGAAATTGAGGGAGCATCAATTGTATGCCAAGTTCAACAAGTGTCAGTTTTGGTTGAAAGAGGTGCCATTTTTGGGCCATATCATCTTAGGAGGAGGAGTATCGGTTGACCCTGGTAAAGTGAGAGACGTATTGAAGTGGGAACCACCACAAAACGTAAAGGAAATAAGGAGTTTTCTTGGGATGGCTGGATATTACCGTTGATTTATCAAAGATTTTTCCAAGGTAGCCAAGCCTATGATGGAGTTGCTAATGAAGGGAAAGACGTTCCAATGGACTGAAGCTTGTCAAAACAGTTTTGAGGAGTTGAAGAAGAGGTTGACAACAGCCCTAGTTTTGGTATTGCCGGATGTAAGCAAGAGTTTTGATATTTATTGTGACGCATCAAGACAAGGACTCGGATGCGTGCTTATGCAGGAAGGTCAAGTAGTTGCCTATGCATCCAGACAATTGAAGAAACATGATCAGAATTACCCAACACATGATTTAAAACTTGCAGCCGTGGTACACGCATTGAAGATTTGGAGACACTATATTCTTGGACATAGGTGTGAAATTTATACGGATCATAAGAGTTTGAAGTATATTTTCACACAAACGGATCTGAACTTAAGGCAACGAAGATGGTTGGAGCTCATCAAAGATTATGATTTGGGGATCAACTATCATCCGGGAAAAGCCAATGTAGTGGCCGATGCTTTGAGTAGAAATGGAGTAAGTCATCAACTCACGGTTCGACAGTTACCATTCGAGTTATGTAAGGAGTTTGAACGGTTGAACCTCAGGTTTGTAAATGAGATGGAGATGATGGAGTTAAACCCAACCTTGGAGCAAGAAAATCGAGAAGCACAAACCACGGATGAGGAGATCAAGGAAATCAAGGAAAGGATCGAGGAAGGGAGAGAATTCAGATTTGATGAAGATGAACATGGTACCTTATGGCTTGGAAAGAGGATCGTTGTGCCTAATGTAAAGCATATTCGGGAGACAATATTAAAGGAGGCACATGACTCGCCTTACTCAATTCACCCTGGTTGTACAAAGATGTACAAAGACTTGAAGACTTGCTATTGGTGGGATAGCATGAAGAAGTACATAGTTGAATATGTGGCATTGTGTGATGTGTGCCAACGAGTGAAGGCAGAACATCAAAGGCCAGCCGGATTATTGCAACCGCTGAAGATTCCGGAATGGAAGTGGGAAGAAATTGGAATGGACTTCAGAGTTGGGTTACCACGTACTCAGTCCGGGTATGACTCAATTTGGGTAATTGTGGATCGCTTAACCAATTCAGCTCATTTTGTCCCTGTGAAGACCAAGTATACAGCTGCACGATTGACCGAAATATACATGGAGCATATTGTGTGTCGATACGGAGTACCGAAGAAGATAGTCTCGGATAGAGGTTCTCAATTTACCTCCAGATTTTGGCCAAAATTGCATGAAGCTTTGGGAACGAGTTTGAATTTTAGTTCAGCATATCATCCTCAAACGGACGGACAAACCGAGAGGACCAATCAGATTTTTGAGGACATGTTAAGAGCTTGTGCTTTAAAGCATGGTAAAAGTTGGGACAAAAGCTTGTCATACGCGGAGTTCTCATACAACAATAGTTACCAAGCAAGATTGAAAATGTCACCATATGAAGCGCTTTATGGGAGGAAGTGTAGGACACCTTTATTCTGGAATGAGGCAGGAGAAACTCAAGTATTTGGTCCGGATGTGTTGCAAGAAGCCGAAAAGCAAGTCCAAATAATTCGTGAAAACTTGAGGGCTGCCCAATCAAGACAAAAAGGCTATGCGGACAATAGGAGAAGGAAATTGGCCTTTGAAATAGGAGATTTTGTTTACCTCAAGGTATCACCTATGAGAGGTCATAAGAGGTTTAACATAAGAGGCAAGCTGGCACCACGTTACATCGGACCGTTCAAGATTTTGGACAAACGAGGAGAAGTGGCATATCGACTTGAGCTGCCGACGTATCTCTCCGATGTACATGACGTATTTCACATCTCTCAACTCAAGAAGTGTCTCAGGGTGCCGGAAGAACAACTGCGGATGGACGAGTTAGAACATCAGGAGGATTTGTCTTATGTCGAGCAACCTATAAAGATCTTGGACGTGAAGGAAAGGGTCACGAGAAATAAGAGGATCCGTTGGTGCAAAGTGCAATGGAAACACCATACAGAAGCCGAAGCTACGTGGGAACATGAAGAAGACTTGAAGGCAGAATTCCCTCATCTTTTCTCCACGCTGTCGAATCTCGAGGGTGAGATTCACCTTAAGGGGGGTAGGTTTGTAACACCCTAAATTTTCGCATCATGCATTGCATACATGATCATGCATTAAACATTAGTAGGATAAAAAAAGATAATAAAAGGATAAAACATATATATATGGTGTAGCAAAAAGAAGAAAAAGAAAATAATAATTATAGCCTAAAACTTGTAATAGGGAATAAGTATAAAAATAATAATAATAATATATAAATATATGTATATAAATAATATATATAATAATCATATATAAAAAATAAATATAAAAAATAAAATATAAAATAATATAGTAATATATTTATAGAAAAACAAAAAAAAGAAAAAAACAACGCTGGCCAGGCGGCCGAGCCGACCCAGCGCGCCCCACCGCCCGCGCGACTACCGCGCACTCCCGCGCCGCGTGGCCCCACCGGCACCGCCCCGCCCGTACCGCACCGCAGCCCCCCCCCCCCCCCCCCCCTCACCCCGCGAATCGCCCGACGCGGGATTCCCGCGCGCGCGCCCCCGAGCCGGCCACGCCTCCCGCGCGCGCTGACCTCGCCCCGGGCCCCACCCCGCTCACCCGATCCCGACGCTGCGCGCAGCGCCCTGCCCCGCCCGAGCCCCACCCGTGCCGAATCGCTCGTACCGCACGCGCCGACCCAGCGCGCCCCGCTCCACGCGCAAGCCCCCGCGCGCATCGCGCGCTCACCCGCTCAGCGCCGGCCCTAGCTCCCGCCGCCCACGGAGCCCTAGCCGCTGGCTATAAAAAGCCACGGAGACTTCGTGTTTTCCGACGCAAAAAAAATCAACCGTCACCAGAAAACGCTGCCGCCTTCCAGACCCAGAAGCCCTAGCCGCCAGCTAGAAAAAAAGGCACCAGGAGCAGCCGCCAGGGAAGAAAAGAGAGGAAAAAAGAGGAGGAAGAGGAAGAAAAAGAGGAGGGTGCTGTCATCCGCTGGAGATCGTCGTCGCCGTCGTCGTGCCGCCGGAGGACACTGCGCATCTACTTCGTCTACGCGTCATCATCGTCCCTCGATCTTCGAAGCCATCGCATCTACAGTAGGATTCGTTCCCGATGCGAATTTTAGCGACATATTAGATCGAATAGACGTAAATTGATTTTAGTTGCACCATAAATTTATTTTCAGCAGCATTAATCCTCGCTAAAACCCCCGTAAACTCATATGAACACGTAAGAACTAGTTGCATCTAAATAATAAGCAACCATAGTTAATTAATAATTGAACCTTGCATGCATGCATATCATCGCATGTTAATTAATGTGTGTGCATCATGTTGATGTGTATGTATTTTCTTGTATGTGTGATCACGAGTTGAGGGAAGTACTCAAGAGATCGTGTACTAGGATTTCCAGAACCAAGACTTCGAAGCGCTTGAGCAACCCTATCCGCCGGAGCAAGGCAAGTGTCCTTGAAATATATTGATCCTGTTTTTAAAATAAATGTTTTGTTTGCAAACTGCATGCTTGTGTCAATTTGATGGGAATCCTATGGTAGGAAGTTTACTAGACTTGTTGAACCACCCTTGTCACCTGGAATTTATTGTAGAGCGTCGGGATGGACTTTTTACCTTTTGCTTTGCTTAATCAACTGGGATGGGAATAATTATACCACTCAATTTAATTATGCATGGATGAGATTATGGTTAACATGAACTGGTTAAATATGGTATGGTAATGGATGATCTAAGCAAGCCTGGTATGTGGATGGGTTGGATGTTATGGTGGTTTGCTTGCTTTAGGTCTAAGGACTGGATCATGCGAGAATAAGTCAGGACTACAGTGCCACCACGAGGCCAAGTATGGGTGCGGCATAGCTGATTAATTAGGGCTTTGCTAGTGCTGTTTTGACCATTGTGGATGCTCGGGGAAGGGGTAGTCGGATTGGGTTTGTTGATGATTGGTGGGACTACCCTGGGATCCGAATGGCTCAAGAGGGGGCCCTTGGTTGAAGATGTGCTCAGTTGGAGGCATCGCCACCGGTGAAACCTCGGTGGGGTCTAAATAGGCTAGTAATCCCTTTGTAAAGGCTATTTTGTGATCTCTTGGCCACACACCCACGGAAGTGTGTAATGTGACCGTCAGGTCATGGGCATAAGGGAGATTCTTAGTCGCTGAAAGGTGATGAAATCACGAACACATGGGTAAAGAGGTACAAACTCTGCAGAGTTAAATAAAACTATCATGATAGTCGTGCTCCCAGTTATGAGCACCTGGACAACTTCCATGATTAGAGGAAATTTGGTAATGGGATGGTTATTGGAATGGTTATGGTTTGTTAATGGTTATGGTGATGGTTATGGATGGTTATGGATTAATTTCTGGTATTGAATATGGTTATTGACAATGGTGAAATCTGGGACTTACTGATGATGGTAGTGAATTCAGCTTGGTATTATGGTATTGCTTATGATTATGATGGGTTTACTTCACATACATATAATATATTGCTTTTCAAATGTTTTACTGTACTTTTCAACACTTTGCCATTATTATTGTCGTCATTTGAATCAGCCACATGTCATACTTTCCACACTTGCTGAGTACGACATGTACTCACTCATGCAATCCCCCCGCCCCCCCAATAGTTGCAGGTCAGAATTGTGAGTTTAATGGCGATAATGTGGAGTTCTAGGCCGTGTCTACCGTTAGCTTTGCCTGTGGTGTTGCATGGAGCTGCGCTATTCCCTTTTGCTTAGTTTGCGTAGTTGCTTAATTAGTTTATTTCTGCTGCATTAGTTGAACTTGTCATTAATATTCATTAGAGCTTGTATTCGAGGATATAATGAATTATGTAATAAGAGTACTTATTTAATAATTTGAGCTGTGGTAATTTTCTGTATACTCTTTTGTGATTGCACTCGTGTATGTGTGTTGAACATCCTGGGCACACATATGCGTTAGCTTGGTTCAGTTTTCGGAACCGGGCGTCACATGTACGGTCTCAAACAAGCCCCTAGAGCATGGTATGATAATAAAAACATTCTTACTTGAAAAGGGGTTTACCATGGGAAAGGTTGATAAAACACTTTTTGTTCTTAAGCATGGCAATGACTCATTATTCGTTCAAGTGTATGTGGATGATATTATCTTTGGTTGTGCTTCTCATGATCTTGTGTCAAAGTTTTCAGCTATGATGAGTTCAGAATTTTAGATGAGTATGGTGGGAGAACTCACATACTTTTTGGGGATGCAAATCAAACAAACCAAGGAGAGTACCTTTGCGCATCAAATGAAGTATACAAAATACCTTCTAAGGCGCTTCAACATGGACAAAAGCAAGTCTCTTCGGACACCAATGGGAACAGCAACAACACTTGAAATTGATGAAGATGGTGAACCTGTGGATCAAAAAGAATATAGAAGCATGATCAGATCACTTTTGTACCTCACGGCATCAAGACCGGACATACAATTTAGCGTATGTCTTTGTGCACGGTTTCAAGCCTCCCCACATGCTTCACATCATCAAGCTCTCAAAAGGATTCTCAGGTACTTACATGGAACTAAAGAATTTTGCATTTTCCTTCTTTCTTCCTCAACCGTTACTTTGAAAGCTTTTTCTGATGCTGATTTTGGAGGTTGTAGGATTGATAGGAAAAGTACTTCCGGTGCTTGTCATTTTCTTGGTAATTCACTTGTTGCTTTGTCCTCAAGAAAACAAAACTCAGTTGCACAATCCACAGCTGAATCTGAATATGTAGCTGCTGCTAGTGCTTGCTCACAATTTCTTTGGATTGTTCAAACACTTAAATACTATGGGGTTGATCTAGATAGTGTTCCACTGTTTTGTGATAACACTAGTGCCATTTGCATTGCTAAAAACCCCGTGCAACATTCTAGAACTAAGCACATTGACATTAGGTATCACTTTCTCCATGATAATGTTGAAAAAGGAAACATTGTGCTTACCATGTAGATACCGAACAACAATTGGCTGATCTTTTTTACAAGTCCTTTGGATTTCACTCGTTTTTGTTTCATTCGTAGTGAAATAGGGGTTATGCATCCTCATGTCTTATAATGAGGGGGAGTTTTTGAAACATGGGAAGTCTATGTGTGAATTTGAACTTAAAATAATATGAGCATAGTATTTCATACATATATGACTTTGTGATTCCTTTTACATGTTGAAAGTTCTTACTACATTACTCATGTTATACATTTTGTAGTTTTTGCCATGACTAGTAATTGGAACAATTACATACACTAAATCTAGTCATGATCGAACTTTCTCACTGTTTTGAACTTGTTGCGTGCTCACAAGTGCTTTTAATCATAAATAATTAATCAAGTAATCAAATCACATGTTGAGTTTTTATGATCAAATGAAAATTAAGATAAGATCAAGAGAATATGCATGCATCACACTTCTCCTTTTGATATGGCTTATCATTGCACTTAGATATGAACTTGGGAGAAGTTGTGTATGACTAAAACCATGTCCTTAAGCTTCTGATTGTCAAATGACATAGGCTTGGCTTGGTTGGTTAGAATAAGGCAGATGCACATATAATCTCTTGCAAATATCATATGATCGAAATTTGTGCTTTGAAAAATAATAAAATACAACAACAAGTGTCATGCTTTCAGGTTTTGAAATAGTTATGTTTGTGAGATCATGACTTGCTTAAATTAAAAATTACACTTGATCTCTAGCATGGCTTACACTACTTTATGTATTTCATTTATGTGGTAGTGTAAGTTACTTGATAGTATGACTTGGATGAGCTTTGTTTTATATGTATATATTATAATATGCTCTTAACAATTAAAATTTCTCTTTTGGACCTTGCTAAATACATTGTCAAAGGTGGAGAGAAAATATGTGAATTTTTTAATAGAAGTATGCAAGGGAGAGAAATTGATTACACATTGCACATATTCGCAAGTGTTTTTGGCACGATTTTTCTCAAAATAAAAATTGTTTATGTGGTGTTGCCAAAGGGGGAGAAATTGTTTTCAAAATTTTTAATGTGAATAAGCCAGTGTTCGGGTTTTAAGTGGTGTTGCCAATGCATTCATCAAGGGGGAGATTGTGAGACCTATGTGTGTTGAATGCATTGGCTTGTATTGAATACATTGGCTTTGATGATATAAGTTCTAAAATTCTGCCAAAACACCCTTTTAGCAAGGTCCGACTCTAGCTCCGAGCTTCTGCAAGGTCCGACAATAGGTCCGACTTGCTTTGTCAAAGTCCAACATGATTTTGGGTAGCTCTGGTGAGCTTTGTCTTTAGCTCCAGCATGTCTTTGATAGCTCCGACATGTCTTTGTTAAGCTCCGATATGTTTTGCTAGGTCCGACTTATGTTAGTTAGCTCCGACATGTTTTTCTGGCTCCGACTTTTGGGTTGACTAGTTCTGACCAGTTTTGATATGCTTCAGCGCTAGGTTGTACTAGCTTTGGTAAGCTCCGACGCTATGTTGTGCTAGCTTTGGTAAGCTCTAGCACTAGGTTGTACTAGCTTTGGTAAGCTTCGACGCTAGGTTGTACTAGCTTTGGTAAGCTCCAGTGCTTGGTTGTACTAGCTTTGGTAAGCTCCAGCTCAAGCTCCGGTTATCTTTGGCAAGGTTCGAAGCTTGATCACAATGTTCCTAACTTTCCTGTAAAATGTTTCGAACTTATATTCTTGGAAATATTGCTTAGTATTCATTTTCTATGTTTTTGGTGTGTTTTGGTTGATATGGTTGATATCGTTTTACTGTGGTTTTGCAACATGCTTATGTGAGGTGCTCACGTAAGGTGTTGTGGTTTCAGAACTAACGAGAGTCAAGTCAAGGACTTGTGCTCGGAAGTATTGGTTGTTTATTCATGTGCAGGTGTTGCTTGAGTTCAAGACATGGCTGGTGACGGCATCCATTGAACTATTCTTATGGAGAAGATGAGGTTCATCAACCAAGTTCGGGAAGAATTGTGGTTGAGTTGATCAGGAGGTTGCACAACATGTTTGAATCAAGAACAATGCATATGAAGGTATCGTAGACGTCATTGGAAGATGTTTGCACGTATGCAAGGGGTGCATGGCATGGCAACATGGTTCGAAAGATGGGCTAATGAAGGAATGATCTGGTTGGAAGCATCAGATCGTATTGGTTGATGACTTTGGCTGCGACGGAGTCGGTTATGGCTCAGTATGGAAAGTATCGAGTTGGTTATGATAGGATTTTGTGTGGGTCACGATTTGAGTTGTTTTAGGAATGTGGGATACATTTCTAAGGTGTTTGGAAGTCTTAAGACTGCTTCTATCTGCGTATAGAAGAGTCTTGAGCAGTTATGGAAAGTCTCGATTTGTGAATTGAGTAGGATTAGAGTCCTCGTTTGAGTTGAGTTGTCCTTCGGGCTGGTTATATAAGCAAGGGAGGCTAGAGCTCAGGGTAGACGACTTTGGGGCTGTTCCTCTTGTGTGTGACCTTGAGGTGGATGTACAAGTTTCCAAACATTATTTCTTTCAAAATTTTCTAACTCTTCTTGCATGGCAATAATCCAAGATTCATTAGTGAATGCGTGTGATATATCCTTGGGTTCAAAAGAAGCAACAAAAGTAGAATGAGCATGAGAGTTTGGATCGCAAAACTTGAACCGTGTGACTCATTCGTGCAAGCTTCCAATAATTTGTTGTGGAGGATGACTTTTGAGAACCCAGGGGGAGTGGACACTTCACAAGCTTCTTATTCTTCATGTTCATCCCAAATCGATGAGCTTGTGACTTGAGGAGGATCTGGACCAGCAATGGTGGTCGTCGGTGCTAGCTGTGAATCAAAATCAAGGGCTGGAACAATGTCATTAGCTGCTGAATTTTCGGGCAGCAGCACAACTTCTTCCTCATCTTCAACGGAAATGCTCTCCCCTTGCGGATATGGATCTAGACCTGCAATGTTTGAGCTAGTACCTGTGCTAGCTTCATCAAAAGACACCTCACAAGTCTCCACAATTTTGTTAGTGTCAAGTAAAAGGACACAGTAGCCTCTAGTATGAGATGGATAACCAAGAAACATGCCATCAATGGATCTAGGTTAAAATTTTGTAGGATAGAAGAGCACGTGAAAATCTACCAGAGGGGGGGTGAATGGTAGATTTAAAAATCTTACGCAATGGAAACAATTAAACCCCAACTCCTTCGGCAGAAAAACGATCTGTTAAGGAAATCATGTGTGAGACTAATCTAAATGTGTTTCACCATGACGAAAGTGATAGATATCAGAGATAATCAAGTCACGAAGACAACACAACAAGAATCACTCAAATCCATCGTGAAAAACTCAAGTTATGACCGAAAGATCAAACAAAGGTCAATCTGCCCCACCCGAGAAAAAAACAGTTCTGGAAGGCTGCAAAGAAACTCGTGTAGATCATAGACCACAAATCCAATGACCGTGAAATTTGGAGAAATGATAGATAATCAAGTTGTGAAGACAACCCAAAAAGAATCACGTCAATTGGTGTAAGACCTATGTGTGCTGAATACATTGGCTTGTAGTGAATACACTTGCTTTGACGATAAAAGTTTTGAATATCACCAAAACACCTTTTTATTAAGGTCCGACTAGTTTTGGTTAGCTCTGGTGAGTTTTTTCTTTAGCTATGAGTTGATTTTTCTTGCTCTGGCTTTTGGGTTTACTAGTTCTGACTAGTTCTGGTTAGTTCCGACGCTAGGTTCTACTAGCTTTTGTTAGCTCCGGCTCAAGGTCCGGGTTGCTCTGGCAAGGTCCGGAACTTGACCGCAATGCTTCTTTTTTTATTTGCAATGTTTTGTACATGCTTTACATCTCTGGAAAGATTGCTTAGTATTTATTTGCTAAGTCTTTGGTGTGTTTTTGGTTGACATGGATGATATCGTGTTACTGTGGTTTTGCAACATGCTTATGTGAGGTTCTCACGTAAGGTGTTGTGTTCGGAACTAACTTGAGTCAAGTCGAGGACTTGGGCTCGTATGGATTGGTTGTTTATTCATGTGCAGGTGTTGCTTGAATTCAAGTCATGACTGGTGGCGGGATCCATTGGACTAGTCTCAGGGAGGAGATGAGGTTCCAACAACAAAATTCAGGAGGAATTGTGGTTGAGCTAATCAGGAGGTTGCGCCGCATGATTGAATCAAGAACAATGCATGTGAAGGTATCATGGACATCATTGGAAGATGTTTGCACGAGTGCAAGGAGTGCATGGGCATGGCTACATGGTTCCGAGATGTGATGAAGAGATGTGGACGTAAAGAGTTGGTCGGAAAGGTCCAACCGACTCGGTTATGGACTCAGGCTGCGTCTGAGTCGGGTTTGACTCAAATATGGAAAGATTTGAGTTGGTTATGATAGTATTTCGTGTGGATCACGAATTTGAGTTGTTTAGGAATGTGGGATACGTTCCTAAGGTCTTTGGAAGTCTTAAGATTGCTTCTATATGAGTATAGAAGAATCCTAAGCAGTTATGGAAAGTTATGATTCGTGAACAGAGTAGGATTAGGTTCCTGATCTGAGTTCAGTTGGCTTTCAAGCTGGTTATATAAGCAAGGGAGGCCAGAGCTCGTGGCGCACGACTTTGGGGCTTTTCCTCTAGTGTTCTATTGAATAAAATTCGTGGTTTGAAGGAACTTTTGTGCCTTGTTCGTCCGACTTTTTCTAGACAAGTTTTACTCGTCGAGTTTCTGGACAGCACTACCTTTTGTCGGTGGTTTTATCATAACTCGAGTTCTACAGATCCAATTGACGTGATTCTTTTTGGGTTGTCTTCACAACTTGATTATCTATCATATGTAAAAATTTCGTGGTCATTGGATTTGTGGTCTATGATCTACACGAGTTTCTTTACAGCGTTCCAGAACTGTTTTTTTCTCGAGTAGGGCAGATTGACCTTTGTTTGATCTTTCGATCATAACTTGAGTTTTTCTCGACGGATTTGAGTGATTCTTGTTGTGTTGTCTTCGTGACTTGATTCTCTCTGATATCTATCATTTTTGTCACGGTGAAACACGTTTAGATTAGTCTCACATATGATTTCTTTAAAAGATCATTTTTCTGCCAAAGGGGTTGGGGTCTAATTGTTTCCGCTGCGTAAGATTTTTAAATCTACCATTCACCCCCCCCTCTGGTAGCTTTTCACGTGCTCTTCGATCCTAGAATTGGTATCAGAGCCACAGTGCTCTAATCTTTGTGATTTGCACGTGTTTTTGACTAATCATCATGGAGAAGTACTCCGCCAAACCTTGTGTGTTTGCTGGTATTGATTTTCAGGTTTGGAAGGCATGCATTGAGGCTTTCATCCTGGCACAAGGCTTTGCAATATGGGAGAAGGTATACAAGACTTACGAAGTGCCATCAAACGATCAAGTTACAGCTACAAATCTGACAGATGTCGACAACAACAACAAGGCTCGAAACTTGATCATACAAGGATTAACACAAAGCGACTTCGACCGTGTTGCACACCTCCAATCTGCATACTATGTGTGGAAAGAACTTTGTGACTACCACGAAGGATCCAACACGATCAAAGAGGTAAGGCAAGACATGTTCAATAAAGAATACATGCGCTTCGGGATGCAACCCGGTGAGTCTATTGATGACCTTTTTGCTCGCTTTAATAAGATTCTCAGCAACTTGCGTAGTGTCAATGTTAATTTTTCAGATGCTGAAAATGGTAGGCAATTGCTAAGTGCATTAGATATGTCAATTTTGGAGATGAAAGTCACATCTATTCGTGAATCTACTGTCATGAGTTCACTTACTTTAGATGTGCTATATTCCAAGTTAAAAACTCATGAAATTGACATAATCTCACGTAAGAACCCCAACAAGTCTATTGCTTTTGTTTCTCAACGTGACATGCCTAGTTCCGGTCAAACATCATCTTGTGGTACACTTGCTTTGCTGTCCTCTCTAACCCTTGAACAGATTGAGGAGTTTCCATAGGAGGAGCTAGCGCTCATCTCTACCGGTTCTCAAAAGCATTGCAAAATGTAAGAACTAGAAGGAGAGGAAGCTCCGGACCTCAACGATGCTTCGAATGTGGTAAGACAGGACACTTTCGTACAGATTGTCCTAACCTTTAAGGTCCTACCTCCCGTGAAGAAAAATAATCAAGGATAAAGCACTCCTCAACAAACGATAAGAAGAAAAAGAAGGGTTTTTCAGGACGTCAATTGGTGATCAGTTTTATCTCAGCACTCCAGGAACTTGGCTCAAGCGACGTGGACATTGGAAGTGATGAAGATGAAGATGATTTGGCCAACTTGTGCTTCATGGCGGGCAAGTCAAGACCAAGTATGGAGGAGGCAGAACACAACAGCGACAATGAAGAGGTATGCCCTACATGCAAAGAAATGTGTGATGCTATTTCTTGTGCCACTATTATTGTTAAGAAAAAGGACAAAAAGCTTAGGGATAGTGCCGCTAAATCTGAATCACTAGAATCTAAAATCAACCGTTTGAAAACTTTGATTCCTAGTGATGATGCATGTCCCTCATGTGATTTAATATATGAACAATTGTCCTCATTAAGAAGTGCGCACACCTTCACACTTGATAAACTTGAGTTAGAAATTGAAAAGAACAAAGAGCTTGCTGCACTTAATGATAAAAACTTGAAAGATGCTAGTTGTTCTACAATTGATTTGCATTGTTCTACTTGTGATGATCTTGATAAGAAACTACAGGATGCTATGAATGAAATTTCTATATTGAACAATGCTTTACATTCTCATGAAGTTAAATTTTGTTCCAATTGGAAACTAAAAGGAACAACTTCATGTGAAAATTGCCTTGATCTGTCCAATAAACTTGATGACATGCGTAGGACATTAGATCGGTTTTGTAATGGGAATAAGAACCTAAACTTGCTGTTGAATTCTTCCAAGTCTTGCAATGATAAAACTGGTTTAGATTTTGATTCTCATGCTCATGCTAAGGCA
Organism: Tuctoria greenei; assembly: GCA_036927565.1. Taxonomy (NCBI): domain Eukaryota; kingdom Viridiplantae; phylum Streptophyta; class Magnoliopsida; order Poales; family Poaceae; genus Tuctoria; species Tuctoria greenei. The sequence continues at coordinate 58,592,165 of JAYESD010000010.1, forward strand.
CATCCACCTAAAATTGTAAAGTCATTAGGAAGTGGTTTGATTCAAACAGTTCCTAAACAAAAAGGAGTGGTTTTCAGATCTGTAGGAGTACTGTCTCATTCTGTTTCAAATAAAAATGTTGTTTGCTCATCTAGACATGTACACAAAGTTAAATTTCATTGTACCTACTGTGGTAGAGATGGTCATGTCATAGATTTTTGTTATAGACTAGCTAAACAATAGAAAAGGGAAAGAATGGTTGCTAGATCTCATAACTTTCATGCAAAATTTGCTGCACATATCGAACTGAATGTACAACCTGCTGTTTTGAGTCAAAAACATTCAAAGTTTACCTCCGGACCTTCTGTTTTTTCCTCCGGAGCTACTGATTTTTTTGCTACACAAGTAACACCTTATAGGTCAGTAGTTAAGAATAAAAAATCTCAAACTTTGACTCATAAACCTGCTGTTTTGTCTCAGCTTTCGTCTGTTTTTTCTGTTGCACGTTGCGTGACTCAGTACTGGATTCCTAAATGCCTTTTGACTAACACCAGTATTGAGTCATCGACGTATTGTGCTTCTATGTAGTTTACACATTTGAGGAAGGAGAACATTTGGATTGTGGATTCAGGTTGCTCACGCCACATGACCGGTGTCTAGTTGCTAATGATTCAAAGGACCTTCACGTGTTCAATCCTTCGGAGCAAAATGGTATGTTCTTGTGATTGTTGATGATTATTCTAGATACTCTTGGGTTTACTTTATGGCGTCTAAGAATGAAGTTTTTAGTCACTTTAGAACATTATTTCTTAGATTATCAATTGATCACCCAGGATCATTAAAAGAAATTAGAAGCGATAATGGAACTGAATTTAAAAATCAATCTTTTGATCACTTTTGTGCTGGAAATGGAATAGATCATCAATTTTCTTCACCTTATGTACCTCAACAAAATGGTGTTTTAGAAAGAAAGAACAGAACCTTAGTTGAGATGGCTAGGACTATGCTTGATGAATATCAAACTCCTAGGAAATTTTGGGCTGATGCGTTAGCAACCGCTTGTTATGTCTCAAATCGTGTTTTCTTGCGTGCTAAGCTAGGTAAAACATCATATGAGCCCCGGTTTGGACATAGGCCTAGTGTTACACACTTTCGAGTCTTTGGCTGCAAATGCTTTGTTAAGAAACATGGTAATCTTGATAAATTTGAACCTAGATCCATTGATGGCATGTTTCTTGGTTATCCATCTCATACTAGAGGCTACCATGTGCTTTTACTTGATACTAACAAAATTGTGGAGACTTGTGAAGTGTCTTTTGATGACGCTAGCCCAGGTACTAGCTCAAACATTGCAGGTCCAGATCCATATCTGCAGGGAGGGCATTTTCGTTGAAGATGAGGAAGAATTGGAGCTGTTGCCCGAAAATTCAGCAGCTAAAGACTTTGGTTCAGCTTCGGATGTTAATTCTCAACCAGCACCGACAACCATCAATGCTAATTCAAATCATCCTCAAGTCACAAGCTCATCGATTTGTGATGAACATGAAGATGAAGAAGCTTGTGAGACATCTGTTCCCCTAGGGTTTTACAAAGATCATCCCCCACAATAGATGATTGGAAGCTTGCACGAACGAGTCACACGTAATGATGAGTTCCGAATTTGAAATGAGTATGATGGGTGAACTCACTTACTTTTTGGGGCTGCAAATCAAGCAAACTAAGGAGGGTACCTTTGTGCATCAAACGAAGTATACAAAAGATCTCATAAGGCGCTTCAACATGGACAAAAGCAAGCCTCTTCGGACACCAATGGGAACATAAACAACACTCGGACTTGATGAAGATGGTGAACCCGTGGATCAAAAAGATTATAGAAGCATGATCGGATCACTTTTGTACCTCACGGCATCAAGACCAGACATACAATTCATCATATGTCTTTGTGCACGGTTTCAAGCCTCCCCACGTGCTTCACATCATCAAGCCGTCAAAAGGATTCTCAGGTACTTACATGGAACTCAAGAATTTGGAATTTTTCTTTCTTCTTCCTCAACCGTTACTTTGAAAGTTTTTTCGGATGCTGATTTTGGGGGTTGTAGGATTGATAGGAAAAGTACTTCCGGTGCTTGTTGATTTCTCGGTAATTCTCTTGTTGCTTGGTCCTCTAGAAAACAAAATTCAGTTGCACAATCCACAGCCGAATCTGAATATGTAGCTGCTGCTAGTGCTTGCTCACAAATTCTTTGGATTGTTCAAACACTTAAGGACTATGGGGTTGATCTAGATAGTGTTCCACTGTTCTGTGATAACACTAGTGCCATTTGCATTGCTAAAAACCCCGTGCAACATTCTAGAACTAAGCACATTGACATTAGGTATCACTTTCTCTGAGATAATGTTGAAAAAAGAAACATTGTGCTTCACCATGTAGATACTGAACAACAATTGGCTGACATTTTACAAAACCTTTAGATTTCACTCGTTTTTGTTACATTCGTAGTGAAATAGGGGTTATGCATCCTCATGGCTTAAATTGAGGGAGAGTTTTGAAACTTGGGAAGTCTATGTGTGAATCTGAAATTAAAATAATATGAGCATAGTATTTCATATTGTCGGTGGTTTTGATCCGGCAGATCTCCCGACACTACTAAAGTGTTAGAGGAGTTTGAGGTTCGGTGTGGGCACGCGGAGATTCAAGAAGGTGAAGTGTAAATGACACAGTAGACACGAAGATTTACGTGGTTTGGGCCGCCTGAGCGTAATACCCTACTCCACGGGATGTGTTGGTGTTGTATTGGTTGTATGAGCTCAAAGTGAGTTCAGGGTGTAGAGTGAGCGCGTCGAGTCTATGTGTTCCGTGTGTCCTATGTATCGTCGGCTTGTCCTTTTATAGTACAAGGGCAGGCCGTTACAAGTTATCCTGGCCCGACACGTGGCCCTAGATGTTACTGATATTGATACACATTCAACACGTTTAATTGCCCTTAATGACCGAGTTGTGGGCTTTGACAGCACCATTACTGGTAATTAAGGTCGTCCGATCGTGTGTCATTAATATGGTATTAATGACACTTAATCGGTTCTTGAAGTCCTTGATTCCCCTTTGATGATCCGGAGCCGTTGTGGAATCTTCCGGAGGTTAGAGGCCGAAGATCCGACGGTTGGACATGTGGCAGTGCCGAAGCACACTGTGAGAAATAGATAGGTCCGGAGCTACCTGACACGTGTCAGTTCCGGAGCTTCCCTCATTCTGGGGTTAGGTCCGGGGGTGCTATTTTGGTACATAGTTCGGAGCTTCCCCCTTGTGGGCGGTAGCTCCAGTTTGATAGTGCACGTGGCGACCCTGGGTCTAACCATGTTGGAGAAGTGGGTCCGGTTATGTCTGACATGTGGGCCTCCGAAGGTATTCAAATCAAGTAGATGACATTCCCTTGAGATCTTTGTAATCTCAAGGGGTATACGGTTTCCAGGGTACCGACAGTGGCCCCCTGGGCCCACCTCTTGGGAAGACCACTTGGGTGAAGTCATTCCGCCGGAGGTGGGTCCACCCTTCGACTTTCGAACTGAGTCTTCAAAGGTCTTCGGATGTGCCGTTGGCGATAGTTTGGAGTTAAATCCTTGCCGCGTGGCATATCCCATGTGCGGCCAATGAGATCTTTGGCGTGCGGATCTCACGCAATTGAAGGTTGCCGGTTCCCAATACAAAAATCGTATCGGTTCCGCGTGCCTTGTTAGGCCGCCGCCTTCGGGCTTCCCGCCTCATGATGACAACCGTTCGCCTGGGTAAGAACCTCGACTTGATCGTCCGGGTGGTCCCGGGCCCTCTTGTCATCGGCAGGGTAGGATTTTTGAGTAGTATCTTTGACTTCCTTGCGGTTTCCATCCAAGCTTTGCGAGGGCTTACTTAAGAAGGAAGGCGCGCACCGTCTGGGGTTCTTTACGCCTCTCATCCGATCTTGCGCTCAAACTCCCAACTTGTGCTTGCTCTTCCTCTCCTGCCTTGCTGTGTTGCGATGGAGTTGGGTCTCCGCGAGAGCCGTTTGAAGACCGACGGTGACCTGAAGAAGGTCCGGGCCCTCATGGGATGGTCCTTGGACTTCTTCAACCGCCTGGTCCGCGCCGGGGGAGAGCTCCCGTTTGAGAAGGAGCACGCCGGCGAAAAGGTGTACTTCTCTTCGTACGCCATGGTGGGGTTGAGCCCACCTTTTTCCTCCTTTTTCTTGATGCTTCTAGACTTCTATGGTCTGCAACTGTACCACCTTGGCCCCCACTCCATTCTTCTTGTGTCCGTCTTCGTCCAGTTCTGTGAGATGTGGGTGGGCATCCCCCCTGCATTGAACTCTTCCGGACCTTCTTCACCATCCATACCACCGGTAGGAGCAATGAGTACCTTGGCTTCTACTACTTCGTGAAGCGCAAGAAGTGCCCATTCAAGTACCTCCGGTCATTTCCCTCTGGGAAGTGGGATGATTGGAAGAAGGACTGGATAGTCACCCGGGTGGAGGAGCACGAGAAGCTGGAGCTACCCGAAGGCCTCCCCAACATTGACACTACAGTCTGAGTGAAGCTCCGGTGCTGGCGGACGCCTTCAACCCTGCTCTGACCAGTATCTGCCAGTGCGTGGAGGGAGGATTAACCCCTCAGGCGGTGTTTTGCAACTTCCTGGTCAACAGGTGGGCACCGCTGAAGAGGAGAGAAAAACTCGCTTGGGCCCTCAACAGTGTGATGGACGATGACCGGGTCAAGACCGGGCTGAAGTCCAACATGGCGGGGACAACCTTAAAGTTTCATCTCAAGAAGTTCCAGCATGGCATCGACGTCGCGAGTGATGACTTGACTCCGCCATCAGCTTTTCTCCCTCTGAACGTGGAAGTAGAGTTCAGCAGGGAGCTCCGGTGGAAGATGCCTGTGCTTGATGACCTTGGAGTCGTCGAGAGAAGATCGACCTCCAGGGTGGTGATCCCTGGGGCTTCCGAAGGTGGCTCCGACCCTACCCCGAAGCCAAGGATCGAAATCGTCGGCAAGGGCAAGGAGCCGGCGGACGAACCTTTGAGCTGGAAGAGGAAACTGCAGCATGCAAACGGAAGGTCCGTCAGGCCTGCAACTTCTGCATTAGCTCCTTCTCCCCGGAGGGGGAGGTCTTCTACAAACGCGACGACTGTACCCGCAGCGGCATCCTCCCAGGGTGCTAGCTCCAGACATGCGACTCCAGCACCGGGGCCGGTTGAGGCCTCTAGGTCCGGAGGTTCTTCCCGATCGAGGGGGGCCTCGACTAGGGAAATGCCCATGGCTGCAACGAGTTCCAGGGGGCCTTCTGGAGCTTCCATGCCGACAGCGGCTATAGTCAGCCCAGAACGCCCGGGAAAGAGGTTCCGCGCAAGCTGGTGCGGAAGCCACCCAAGGTAATTTTTAATATTTACCTCAAATAGTTGTTTTGTTGTAGTAACTGTTTTTTATGTTTCTTCATCCATCATCTATAGCGTTCCCAAGAAGAGGAGTGAGGCTCCACCCTTAGCCACAGCAGCTAATGCTATGAGGGCGGAAGCTTCTGCTCCTTTTCCGGTGCCGCCCCAAGTGGTGGCTGAAGCTGCGACAGCTCCGGCGCCAGCTGTCGTGGTCATGGACCTCGACTCATCCCCAGAGACTCTCGTGGTAGCGGGACCGTGGGAGAGAAGATGCGGCAGCGGCACCTGCCCCGGAGGTTGAAGCTCCGGGTCATTGTGTAGAGATGATGGAAGCTCCGGCCGTTGAGCCGGAGGAAGCAGTAATTCTGGCCCCAGAGCTGGAAATTGTAGAAGCTCCGACGGCAGAGCCGGAGTGCCCAGAAGAGGTTGATGGCCCCCTGCCTGAGGGGGCAAATGAAGACCTGGCGGCGGGGCCTTCGGAACCACTTCCGCAGGTCGGAACTTCAGCAGCGGGACCTTCCTCGGTGGCGGCTGAGGCCATCCTGGAGGACGGCCCTAGTGCCATAGAGGCTCAGGGGACCACTCTTGTGGAGTGGGACCCAATTTTTGTAACTGAAAACCTGCTGGAACCAGCAGAGGAGACCCCAGTAGGTCCGGAACCTATCCCGTTGTCATTGTCTATTGACAACGCCTGCTCCAGTCTGCGTCAAGTTCAGCTGGCATTCTTCCACGACAGCAAGGCTCTTGAAGAGGAGCGCCAAACCCTTAGGCGGTGGCGTAACGGCTCTACTTCGAGACCAAGCTGGCGCAGTCGAGGCTAGCAGATGACAAAGAGTGGATTAAGCGGGAGAAGGTCCGCCTGGAATACTGGGGCAAATTATGGATGACAGGGAGAGCATGACTCGCGCCCTCGACGCTCAATCCCTTGCCATTTATGAGCAGACCAAAGCAGCTAATAGTGCGGTTGATGAATGCCAAGAAAGGTTGGAAGCCATTAACACTACTCTCATCAAGCGCCAGGAGGCACTTGAGGAGAGGGAGAAGAGGCTCGAAGATGAAGAGCAGAAACTCCTAGAGCCGCGGGATGAAGTTTTGAGGAGGGAGGAGGAGCTCACCGAAAAGGTGGCTCTGGCTGACAAGGGCCTCGAGGAGCGTGCCAAGAAATTGGAAGAGCGCTTCGCTGAGGAGGAGGAGAAGGCCTGGGTGCGGGGGCAGGAACTCTACGAGCAAGAGTGTGCCATCGCAGCCAGGGAGAAGAAAGTAAGGGGCAGGGAGAAGGACTTGGTTGACCGCCGGAACAAGATCTACCTCCGGGAGGAGGAGCTCGGAAAACTCGAGAAGCAGGTTGCTGAAAAGATTCAGCAAAATGCCAAAGAGGTCGAGCGCCTCGCTCGCGAGAATTCTGAACTGACGGCGGCCAGAAGATTCTTTGAAGAATTGAAGGGCTTGAGGACTGCGGACTCCCTACAGGTTTGGGAGTTCCTGGGCAAGGCCAACGACGCGCTGACACCGATGGGCTTCAGTCCCGTGCGTTCGGATGATCCGGAGCCGTAGCTGGACCTGGCGTTGCAGGCGTTGGGCTCGGCAGGTAGCAAACTCTCCAAGGTGGGCGACGTCATCGCGAACCAATTGGAGGTTGAGGGGTAATTCCTGGCGAAGAACATCGCAGAGTATGTGCTGACGTGCTACACTAGCCGGAATCCCCAATTCCCTCTAGACCCGGTGCTTGAAGGTCCCGTCGAAGGAGAAGGTGAAGCCGCCCGAGCCAACGTGTCGGAGGTTGCTCAGAAGGTCGCCCAGTTCTTCCATAGGGTCTAGAACCATCTCCGTAGCTCCCACTTGCATTCTCACTTTTTCTTCCTCAATTTTGTAATCCCTTGTCTCAAGATGAATGAAATCCCCAAATTATTGTGAATTTCACTTTTTATCTTCAAGACCTTCAACACTTTTGTCTTCACTTGGCCCCCTGGTAGATGTACACAATTTGATCGTGAACATGTACATAGAGGATATTGTGTTTTGTTGAAGCCTCATTTGCTTCGAACTTGTAGAGTGTAGGTCCGAAGTCTTCGATAGTGAATGCCCCCTGAGGTTGCTGGAGCTTAGAAGCTCTGGCATTGTTTATCGTCGGAGCTTAGTAGCTCCGGAAATAGTCCCTATCAACGCGTAGAGCATCGATAGTTAGTCCTTCGGGGTGTCGGAGCTTTTGTAGTTCTGCCAGTGACCTTTACCAACGTGTAGTTTGTTGGTAGCAGACTCCGCTTGCGGGGTCTTCTCACCGTCATTTATTTAGCGTCGACGGCTGGCCCCCCTAGCTTTACCGGAGCTTGGTTCCTCCGGTGATGCTCATTTTCAATGCTTAACATTGATTACAAGCCACCTAGGGGAGTCGGAGCTTTGTTAGCTCCGGCTTTTCTCCATCAACGTAGATTTTTTATTTTTCCTGCACACTGAAGCCAAGAAAAATAGTAAAATTCGTTTCTTGCCTATAACTTCGTTGCGGCTTACGATTCTCAAGAAAGTTTTAGATCAAACACGATTCTGAATACAACCGAATGCATTGTCTTTTCTTCCAGATCCAATTGTACTTGGACCCGACTTACTTCGGCCTGCCTGGGTGTAGGTAGAGTGGCGTACTTAGGGTGCTTGACCAGGCTAAGCCAATAGCACACTCCGGCCCTAGATTGGCTTGGCTGCATTCAGGTGAGTTGGCCATGAAAAATATTTGAATCCAAAAGAATTGACAATGCAGCTCAAATTGTATATGAACCGGTCGGACTAAAATTTCTTAAGAATTGCACAACTTTGTTATAGACAAGAAAGAGAAAAATAAAAAATGTTGAGCCTGTACAAAATAAATGCACGTGGAGTCTGTTTCACATGAAGATGTCTTTCATTATAGGTCCAGGGTACAGGGGAAACAAGTACACTCTTAGGGTACGGAACCAGGCTAAGCGTGTTTAATTACTCGTTTGACCCAGGGTAGCTAGCCACACTTTTAGTCCTGAGACTGCGACAAGTGTTGCATGAACTTTGCGGACCTTCCAGGAAAGGTTCGGCTGTTCTCTCGGAGGAACTACCCGACTCTGTACAATGACTATATAACATACACCTCAAGTTACTACAGACTCACCTCCGTGATATTAAGTGTATAAATTATGGAGGTGCTCAATGTTCCAAGGATTTGGGAGAGGTGTCCCATCCTCGGTAGCCAAGCGAACGCTTCTGGGGCGTGATACTTTAATCACTGGGAAGGGTCCCTCCCAGCTGGGGGAGAGTTTGTTTAACCCTTCTCTGGATTGTATTCTCCGTAGCACCAGATCGCCTTTCTCGAGCTGTCGGTTATGTACATGCCACTGATGATAGCGCCGAAGGGCTTGGCGGTATCGGGCATTCCGAACAGCTGCTTGGCACCTTCCCTCCTCAAGGAGGTCTAGGTCTTCACGCCGGAGCTGGTCCTGCGTGGCTTCGTCGAAGGTCCGGACCAGGAGTGACCCCAAGGTGATTTCCGGAGGAAGGATTGCTTCAGCTCCATACACCAGGAAGAAGGGTGTCTCTCCAGTTGACCGGTTTGGAGTTGTCCTGTTGGCTCATAAAGTGGGCGGAAGCTCTTCAATCCAGTTGGCTCCATGTTTTTTCAAGCGCTCATAGGTGCGCGTTTTGAGTCCTTTAAGGATTTCAGCATTTGCTCTCTCGGCTTGGCCATTGCTTGCTGGGTGAGCTACGGAGGCATAGCAAACTTGAATGTCGAGGTCTTCGCAATATCCTTGAAATGCAGAGCTTGTGAATTGGGTCCCATTATCAGTGATGATTTTGTTTGGGACTCCAAATCTGCATACAATGGACTGCAAAAAGTTGATAGCAGATTGCTTGTTGATTGTCACAACTGGAGTTGCTTCCGGCCACTTGGTGAACTTGTCAATGGCAACGTAAAGGAACTTGTAACCTCCGACGGCTCTTGGGAAAGGTCCCAAGATGTCCATCCCCCACACAACGAAGGGCCATGTAGGAGGTATCATTTGTAGGGGCTGAGCCGGTGTGTGAATTTGCTTTGCATGAAATTGATAGGCTTCGCATTTCTTCACCAGCTCAGTTGCATCCTGGAGTGCTGTAGGTCAGTAGAAGCCATGCCGAAAGGCTTTACCAACCAGCGTGCAGGAAGACGCGTGGTTCCCACACTCGCCTCCATGAATTTCTGCGAGGAGCTCGCAGCCTTCTTCCCTTGTGATGCACCGCATTAGGATGCCATTGGCACCGCATCTGTAGAGATCCCCTTCTACCAACGTGTATCTTTTAGCCAATCTGACTACCCGGTCAGCGGATACATCATCGTCAGGAAGGATGTTGTCTTTCAAGTAGTTCCGGATCTCCAAGATCCATGCATCAGAACTAACTTGAGCATTTGAGTCTTGCGTGCTGGGTTGCTTGGAGCTTCCGGCAGCACCTACGACCCTTGATGGCTGCCATGGTAACAGGGCCATCGGGACCGTCAACTTCGGGATGCTGATCTCGCCCCCTTTCGCTCAGTTCGGCAGGCTGAGCTGTGGGTTTTGACAACCTCCGGACAAAAGTTCCTTCAGGAGCCATAGCTCCAGTTGACGCTTTCGTCGAGAGTTCGTCGGCTTCAGTGTTGTGGGCATGCTGGACATGGTGGAGATCTAGGACTTTGAAGTCCTTCTGAAGCCTCTGGACTTCAAGGAGGTAAGCAGCTAGCTAGAGATTGTTGCAGGAGCATTCACCCTTCACTTGCTTGATGATGAGCTATGAATCTCCCTTGACCAGCAGTTGCTTGACACCATACGACAGTGCCACCCTTAGTCCGTAAATGAGTGCTTCATATTCCGCCATGTTGTTGGTCACCTTGAAGTCAAGGTGTACCATGTATTTTACCTTCTCTCTGGTTGGTGCGAGGAGAAGGATTCCAGCTCCGGCCCCCTGCTTTTGCATGGAGCCGTCGAAGTAGAGGGTCCAGTGAGGCTCAGTGAAGACCAGAGCCTTGTGTTCTGGCCTCTGCTCGCTGGAGCCCCCAGGGTTTGATGGAGAGGGAGTCCATTCCGCCACGAAGCATGCCAATGCTTGACTCTTGATTGCTTGCCTTGAAATGAATTCGAGATTGAATTCGGCCAATTCCGCTGCCCACTTGGAATATTCCCAGTTGAGTTGGGATTATGCAAGATTGCTCGTAGTGGGTAAGAAGTCACCACTGAGATTTTGTGAGCTTGGAAGTAATGGCGAAGCTTCCTGGAGGCAATAAGAATTGCATAGAGCAGCTTATGCACCTCTAGGTATCGAGTCTTGGCATCATGTAGTACTTCACTGATGAAGTACACTTGGCGCTGAATGGTCCGGACCCTCCCGGAGGGGCCCGAAGCTTCCTCTTTACTGACCCGGATCCTCCCGGAGGGATCCAGATTTTCTTCGGGGACCTTCGGGTCCTGGTTGGAGGAACCCGGAGCTTCTTCAGAAGCGACCTGGACCCTCCCCGGGGGGTCTGGGTCTTCTGAAGTAACTTCTTGTGGATTCAAGTCTGGGAGCTGGGACCCAGACTCGCTTTCAGGGACCTCCAGACCTTCCTGAAGGGGTCTGGACTCCTGAGTATGGGATGGTTCTGGTCTCTCCGCAACCAGGACCATACTGACGACTTCGTCAGTTGCTGAAATGTAAAGCAACAAAGGCTCACCAGGGATCAGAGCTACCAGAGTTAGTAGTGTGGTGAGGAACTGTTTTAGCTCTTGGAACGCCTTTCGTGCTTCTTCAGACCATTGGAATGGTCCGGACTTCCTCAATAACTTGAAGAAGGGGAGTGCCCGTTTCGCCAGTCCTGAAATGAACCGGCTGAGGGCTGCTAGACATCCAGTTAGCTTTTGGACATCTTTGATGCGGACTGGTGGCCGCATGTCCTCAATGGCTTTGATCTTCGCCGGATTAGCTTCTATACCCTGGTGACTTACCAGGAAACCAAGAAGTTTTCCGGAGTTAACCCCGAGGACACACTTGTCTGGGTTTAGCTTTGTGCGGGCGACCCGCAACTTATCGAAGACAGCCTGCAAGGTGTCAAGGAGTGACTCCTTGTTCTTGACCTTGACCACGATGTCGTGGACGTACACTTCCACTATGTCTCTAATGAGTTCTTCAAAGGTTTTGTACGTAGCTCGTACAAAGGTTGAAGCTGCATTCTTGAGACCAAATGGCATGGCTGTATAACAGTACAATCCATCTACTGTGATGAAAGAGTTATGCTCTTCATCTTCCCTAGACATTCTGATTTGATGATACCCAGAATATGCATCTAGGAAACACAATAATTCACACCCGGAGGTGGAATCCACTATCTGATCTATTCTAGGTAATGGGAATGGATCTTTTGGACATGCCTTATTTAGTGTTGTGTAGTCGATACACATCTGAAGCTTCCCGCCGGCCTTGGGCACAACAACTGGGTTTGCCAGCCATTTTGGATGGAATACTTCTCGGATGAATCCAGCTTCGAGCAACTTCTTCACTTCTTGTCGAATGAAGTTCTATCGCTCTACGGATTGCTTTTGAGGCTTCTGATGCACAGGCCGGGCGTCGGGGTAGATCTTCAGATTGTGCTCAATCACTTCCCTGGGGATCCCAGGCATTTGTGACGGTTGCCAGGCAAACACGTCGAAATTAGCCCGGAGGAAAGCGATGAGCGCGAGTTCCTATTTGTCGTTCAATCCCCCCAATATACGGGTGGTTTGAGCGGCATCGGAACCGATTTGGACGACTTTGACGGGAATGTCGGTGTCGCCGCTTGGTTGCACACGAGATGCAGAAGTCGAGCCTCGCTGACGAATGCTCGGGGGTTTTGGAGCTTGCTCCTGCCTGGAGTCCTCCTCTTGCGCCGTAGTAAGCGCATGGAGTTCTTCCAGAGCAGTTACTCCGGCAGTACGATCTCCGCGGATCCGGAGAACGCCTACTGGTGTTGGCATCTTTAACACCAGGTAACCATAATGAGCAGCTGCCATGAATTTGTACAAGGCAGGCCTACCCAAGATGGCATTGAAGGGTAAGTTGATCTGAGCAACGTCAAAGACCAACTTCTCAGTGTGATACTTCTCCCGGGTCCCAAAGGTAACGGGGAGGGTAATAGATCCATGTGGGGTAATGGCTCCCGGACCTACTCCGGAGAAAGGTCGGGAGGGGTGGAGATCTGAAGGTTGGAGCTGAAGCTTGGTAAAAGCTTCGAAGCTTATGAGGTTGAGCCCCAAACCTCCGTCTACCATGACATGGTGGAGCTGGATGTTATTGATGGTAGGAGATACCATCAAAGGTAGCTGACCTGCTCCAACCATGCTTCGAGGGAAGTCTGAAGCATCAAAAGTGATGGCTGTGTCCATCCACTTCCGATGAGGCTCCGCCCTGGCTGTAGGAGCTACAGCAGCCATGTCCTGACGCATAGTCTTGATGACGCAGCGGGAGGTGATGTCCCATGATCCACCAAAAATGGTGTTCATGGTCTTCAGACGCTCGTTGTCAGAGGCGTCGGAATCGTCGTCGACATAAGTGTAGACGGCCTTCAGGACCTTTTTGGGATCCTGAAAACTTAACTCCTCTTCAGCTGGAGCTTCGTCAACTTTTTGTTTTCCTTCCCTCTTTCGGAAAGGAGCTTCTTCCCGGCTCTTGTTGTAGCGCTCGGCAAGGTTTTGGACCTCCCGGCAGTCTTCCAAATTGTGGCTGTCCGTTTTGTGAATTGGACACCACACCTTGGGTTTGCCACCGTCTTCAGAAGATGGTCGAGGTCACTTCTCGGGGCATGGCCCCCGGCCACCCGCAGCTGCAGCAGCTGCAGCATTGGTTGCACCGACCGACGGCTTCTTCTTGCCGTTGGTCTTTTTCTTCTTCTTGCCACTCCCGGAGGTAGCAGCTTCTCCTTTGGAGGATTTCTTGTGATCCTCCGGAGTTGGTTTGGAGTGCATTTCACGGCCCTCCGCAGCTCTGGCACATTTGTCAGCCAAGCTGAAGAGTTCTGTGACACTGGTGATCTCATTGATCGCCAGTTTCTCCAGCATCTTCTTATCTCGCACTCCCTGTGTAAATGCCACGATGACAGAGGCGCTAGAGATAGAAGGGATAGTGTTTCACACCTAAGAGAATCTTTGGATGAATGATCGCAGGGATTCTCCTCCTTTTTGCACAACTGCAAGAAGGTCTAGTTCGGTGCCTGGTCGGGTGTAAGAACTCCCGAAGTTGGCGGTGAACTACCGGCACAATTCCTCCCAACTGCTGATGTAGTTGGGTGGAAGGCTCATAAACCAGGATCTGGCGGTCCCAGTTAAAGCCACTGGGAAATAATTGGCCATTACGGCCTCATTTCCTCCAGCTGCCAAGATAGCAGTGGAGTAAATCTGAAGAAATTCGACAGGATTAACGATCCCGTCGAGCTTCTCCAGCAGGTGAGGTCAGAACTTCTGTGGCCACCTAACCATACGCAGATGCATGGCCAGGGCTGAACAGCCTCCTCCTACTCCTTCAGGAGAAGGAATGTCTTGAGCTTCTCGTCTTTCACGAGCACGCTCAATATGGACTCGGCTGTCTTGTTGGCGATATCGGCGATCAAGCTCCGCCCGGAGGTCATGAGTTGAAATCCTTGATACCGTGTGAGTGCGTCATGCCTCGGAGTGTAACGACGTCACCTGCTGTGATGCAGCACGTCTCCTGTTGTTGGAAACGTGCGGACCAAGTCAGCCAGACAAGGTCCGTCGCTGCGACAGGGCCCGTCCTGAAGGAGGAGGACCCTGGTTGCTAATGCGGTCGGCTGCCGCTGCAACCAAGTGTTCCACATCGGCCCTCCACTGCTCCAGTGCATCCCGGGATGCATCCGGAGGTGGTGGGCATTGGAGAAGAGCACATTCTGCATGAAGCACGTGTTTCGGGTTGTCAAGGTTCGCCGATGCAGTGATTGACGCCGGTGCACCATCGCGTTGTCCAGCTTGATTTGCTGGTGGAGGTGGCGGTGGTGGAAGTGTGACTCCTGGTGGAACCGTGGTTCCTGCTGGTGGCTGCATATTGGAGGGATTACCCCCAACAGCTTGAACAGCGGGATGACCATTGGATGATCCAGCGGCTGAGTTCAACATTCATGAAATCTCAGGCGACCCCTACCTAGCGCGCCAACTGTCGATGGTTTTGATCCGGCAAATCTCCCGACACTACTAAAGTGTTAGAGGAGTTTGAGGTTCGGTGTGGGCGCGCGGAGATTCAAGAAGGTGAAGTGTAAATGACACAGTAGACACGAAGATTTACGTGGTTCGGGCCGCCTGAGCGTAATACCCTACTCCACGGGATGTGTTGGTGTTGTATTGGTTGTATGAGCTCAAAGTGAGTTCAGGGTGTAGAGTGAGCGCGTCGCGTCTATGTGTTCCGTGTGTCCTATGTATCGTCGGCCTGTCCTTTTATAGTACAAGGGCAGGCCGTTACAAGTTAGCCTGGCTCGACACGTGGCCCTGGCGGTTACTGATATTGATAAACATTCAACACGTTTAATTGCCTTTAATGACCGAGTTATGGGCTTTGACAGCACCATTACTGGTAATTAAGATCGTCCGATCATGTGTCATTAATATGGTATTAATGACACTTAATCGGGTCTTGAAGTCCTTGATTCCCCTTTGAAGATCCAGAGCCGTTGTGGAATCTTCCGGAGGTTGGAGGCTGAAGATCCGACGGTTGGACACGTCGCAGTGCCGGAGCACACTGTGAGAAACAGATAGGTCCGGAGCTACCTAACACGTGTCAGTTCTGGAGCTTCCCTCGGTCTGGGGTTAGGTCCGGGGGTGCTATTTCGGTACATAGTCCGGAGCTTCCCCCTTGTGGGCGGTAGCTCCGGTTTGATAGTACACGTGGCGACCTTGGGACTAACCATGTTGGAGAAGTGGGTCCGGTTATGTCTAACATGTGGGCCTCCGAAGGTCTTCAAATCAAGTAGATGACATTCCCTTGAGATCTTTGTAATCTCAAGGGTTGTACGGTTCCCAGGGTACCGACACATACATATATGACTTCGTGATTCCTTTTACATGCTGAAAGTTCTTACTACATTACTCGTGTTATACATTTTGTAGTTTTTGTCATGTCTAGTAATTGGAATAATTACTTACACTAAAACTGGTCATGGTCGAACTTTCCTGCTGTTTTGAACTTGTTACATGTTCACAAGTGCTTTTAATCATTAAGAATTAATCAAGTAATCAACTCCCATGTTGAGTTTTTATGAACAAATATAAATTGAGAAAAGATCAAGAGAATATGCATGCATCGCACTTCTTTTGAGATGGCTTATCATTGCATTAGATATGAACTTGGAAGAAGTTGTGTATGACTAAAACCATGTCCTTAAGCTTCTGATTGTCAAATGACATAGGCTTGGCTTGGTTGGTTAGAATAAGGCAGATGCGCATATAATCTCTTACAAATATCATATGATCTAAATTTATGCTTTGAAAAATAATAAAATGCAGCAACTAGTGTCATGATTTCAGGTTTTGAAATGGTTAAGTTTGTGAGATCATGACTTACTTAAATTGAAAATTACATTTGATCTCTAGCATGGCTTACACTACTTTATGTATTTCATTGATGTGATAATGTAAGGTACTTGATAGTATGACATGGATGAGCTTTGTTTATGTATATGTCGTAATATGCTCATAACAACTAAAGGGGGAGAGATAATTTGTTTATATGCTCATGATTGCTGAATACATTGTCAAAGGGGGAGAGATAAGCATGAAGAGAAAGAGAATATGTGCATAAGGAGAGATACTAAAGGGGGAGAGATAATATGGGATAATTTTTGGATTTTCTTCTCATTTTACTTTTGATTTACAAAGTGGGAGGAATTGCCTTCAAAACTTTTATGTGAATAATACAATGTTTGGATTTTAAATGGTGTTGCCAATGCATTCATCAAGGGGGAGTGTGGGGACCGGAGTCCACACATCCGAGGATCTCATTGGGTGGTGCCGTGCGATGCAGCACCTAACAGCACACACAAAAAGGATACCAAAACATATAAAGTTTTCATTTCATAATAAGAAGAGTTTACAAAAGAGTGTACCACAGATGTACACACGCAGCGGAAAATACATACTCATAATCTCACCTAACTAAGCAGGAGAGAAGGAATCCAGACCCTAGGATGCTTCTCACTAGCAACAAGGAGAACATTCAGCAGCGGCGTGGTTCACATGAGATTTATCTCGACACCTCGAGTCTCATGTACAACCTGAATAGAAGAAATAAAACTAATACCTGCAAAAATCATTAAAGCGCAAACGTGAGCGTAAGGCTCAGCAAGACTTAACCGTCTCACTAGACATATGCAGGGTGAATACTAAACATAGGTATGGAATAGCATAAATAGACTTGCCTATAAGTGGATCCTTATAATCATGTTTTAAGTAGCAATTGACATTCTTCAGCACGGCACATCATGGACTCCACAATCAAACAAGAAACGCTTTGCCGATGATATGACATGCCCAAAGCACATAATGCTATTATAGGTAAAGTATGGGGAAACTGTAAACTTTTAATTATAGTATCTCTAAGCCATACAAGGTTCCAAGCAATTACAATTCAATACAACATATTTTTTTGACTTCTTTAGTATTTACTATGTCACCGCTCTGTGAACAAGTGGTACTGTATTACCTCGAGGGACGGTGATTGCAATCAGAACACACCTGGACAACATGACACATACGCACTTTCGGAAATGCCAGTGAGTACTTGGCGCAGTACCTACGTAACACTTCAGTACTAGTCGTATATGGCAACCTTTCGCGAGACACTCAAATGCCGAACCGGTCGATCCGTCACGAGCAGGAGGTCCCTGCGTGGGGCGTAATCTGACGTGCCCACTAGCGGATTTACACCTTGCTGCCCTCAACCCACACCTATAAAACGGAACGGTATGCCTCGACACCCAAGTGACCAAGCTACGTCAGTTTACTGGAGCCCATATATCCATTATGTTGCCGGTACAAGTCAAGCTTGTCCGAAGGGGCTGCATACGGACGGGCCTTAATCGACACTGGTAGGGCTATGCGACCGAGACTCAATTCTCGCCGCTTCCTATCCATTCCCTGCCCGGTCTCAATTTCATTATATTAAGCCATTTTCTATCTAACCAATCCTGTGAGATATGTCCTACATCTCTCGCGAGTAGATTCCAACTACTCGACTTCTACCGAATTTCCTATGCATTAGCAAAGCAGTTACTATAGGTCAAATTGTAACTCGTTCCCACCAATCCTGGGATTTTTGGCCATGCAAGTGGAGTATCAATCATCCTAAACGTAATGCACAATTCATAGACTACTCATCATAGTGATAAAGTAAAATTTTATAAACGACATAAATGCAAACCGGGGCTTGCCTTGTTTGTGACTCTATAACAATGTCAGTTGTTAGGGCTTGGTCTTCCTCCGGAGAATGTGCCATGGAACTTCAGTCGAAACACCTTGGCCTTATCCTCCAATCGAAGTTTCTTGTCGATCACCTATCAGCATGTTCCTATCGACATGATATGCATATAAGTATTTAAGTAATTAAGTAATTTAATAATAGACTCCATAGGGTTGTGTAAACTCTAAGAATGAGGAGTTTGACTAGGAAGGACATATATGCCTCTGTTGTGTGGATAAACAAAGGATGGAGTCAATTGGTCATAGTAGTATTAAGATGTGAATTGAAAGGTGCAATGTAAGCACACATTGCAACTTGGCACTCAACACTCGATGCTATGCCACTCAGGGATGATAAAGTTGAATGGTGTGGAAGTGTTGGACCGGTAGTGTAAGGATGACTAAAGAATCAAGAGGGACATCGAAAGCTTGAGTATGAGTGGAGTGTACAAGACGAAGGTCGCAATTTAGCAGTCGACAAATGAACTTGACTTAACTCATAAAGGAGTAAACCTAGTTAGGTGAGCAGTGCTGTCGTAGGGTCCTGACTTAGGATGCACCATGATGGAACCTAACGACACTTGGGTCTGAATTGAGACCAACATGGCTTGGACTTAAGAAGTCATTACAAGCACTATTAACCTAGCATGAGTACCAATACAACATTCAAATGACTTTTAGGTAAAGTAGTTTCTACGGCAAGCTTCTCGAACATCGTTCAAGTGCTTACACGATGACACTAATGTAGTGTCTCCCGCAAGCCTGTCCAGGTTTGCTCGGTAAGCTCTCGGGACATAAATATAACGTGAGACCTTGCCGTGACTGCATGCTTTGACATCTCGAGAAGACTGTCTTAGCGACGTCCACAACAACCCGGACTCGTCAATGATGTGAGCGGAATCCCGAACACCACCTTGTGAGTCTTAAGGCTAGTGATGTCGACTCGGTTGGTGATAAGCGACTCGATGAACCTGTCGACGAAGAAGTGGTCTAGTTCTCCTGTGATCGGTTAGAGAACATCCTCGACACAACCAAGGAACTCTTATCCAAGGATCCCCTTGGTCTAGTTCTCCTTGCTGGTCGCAACGTTCTTGCATTACTCAACCATAGGTGATCGGTGATCACCAATACCCGTGGTTGACCTAGAAGGCCTTTTACTGAGCACCTTGGCTACACTTAGGATTCGATTGCTCTCGCAACGACTAAACCTAACTTGGCTTGACAACCATTGTCCGATGAGTCGTGCTAGTGTTTCAACACCACACTCATCACGAGCATCCTTCATCTAGATGCCAGGGCACGATGACGGCTCGGAGCATCACGACGACATCATGTGGTCAACGACGTCGACGCGGCTCATGGTGGAGCATCACGAGCACGCACGGACAAGCCAACGTGATACAAACGACAGCTC
This sequence comes from Tuctoria greenei, assembly GCA_036927565.1. Taxonomy (NCBI): domain Eukaryota; kingdom Viridiplantae; phylum Streptophyta; class Magnoliopsida; order Poales; family Poaceae; genus Tuctoria; species Tuctoria greenei. The sequence continues at coordinate 58,611,397 of JAYESD010000010.1, forward strand.
GGAGCGTCACGACGACATCATATGGTCAACGACGTCGACGCGGCTCATGGTGGAGCATCACGAGCATGCACGGACAAGCCAATGTGATACAAACGACAAAGAAGGTCGACTTGGGGACTCCTATAGGAATGATATTAACGCAGAACATGGACGTACGGCTTGACGACACATGAGTTCTATTAGGGGTCACGACTAACGGACTTCGGTGCAACAAGCAATGCATTTTAGGGCAAGGCTCACCTTGTAGGCATTTCACCGAACATCTTGGGTGTGTACTTGATTTCCGTCACTTCATCACCATTCAAAGGGGATCTTGGCACATAACTTGGTCGATTGCCAACCCACAGTAAACCTGCATCCATAGACCAGCATTGAACAGCAACACACTTAGTTTCGCCTCGTAACCATTTCGTCGAACACCTTGGCTGCAGTCACTGATCCAATCAATCTTGCAAAATCAGAGCTAACCTTGGACCAGTTGTCGATACCATTATGCCAAAGTTGTGGTCCTGCATATCCTCTGTCACACACATCACTTACTTCTCTTCTAGGACAGGACCTATGAGCAGAACGCCACGACGATGGAAAGCAGGCGACGACGTTGATGCATAGCAGATGTGGCCTACTTCGAACGCGGGCATAGCCTTGCTGGTTGCCTAGAGGTGGACTTGGAACATGCCGTAGCAGTGCCGTGAGGTGGAGATACAACGGCGACGGCACAAATGATTGGCGTCGCGGAAGGAACGGGATTGAACGGCGGTGCGGCCATGGGGCAAGGCGCTACAGCGGTGGAGCACCGCGACAGGAAGGTGGCGAGCCGGCGCACGGCACTGGGCGGCGGTGAGCACGCCGGGCAGAGTTGGGACGCCGCCAGGCGAGTAGCAGAGTGGCCGGGGGCGAGCACTACAGGCGGGGAGATGCGGCTGGGTGATAGGGAGGCGCGGCAACGGAGCAGCTCGGCGGGCGGGAAGAGGCACGACCGGGGCGAGTTGGCGCCAGTGTGGGGGCGAGGCAAGCCGGAGGGAGGAGCGGGCGCGACTTGCGCGGGCCGGCGTAGGCAAGTGGGAGTGGGGGCGGCACCGCGGTCTGCCGGGAGGTGAAGAGGCGGCCGTGGCTGGCGGACGGCGACCAGGCCGAGAGAAGGAGCAGCCGGGGCGAGTGGTGTGTCGTGGATAGGACCGAGTCGGGAGATGGGATAAGGACCGACGTTGTCCATTGCGGTGGCACTGCATGCTTCTGCATGGAGGCAAGGGAGGGAAGAGAAAGAAGGTGTCGACCAGACATGTGGGGACCACTTGTGGGACCCACTATCTCCTCCCCTTTTTTTCAAATTTCAAATAGGGCTAGTAAACATGCTTCAAAAATATTCAACTTTGGCCTAGTGACTAAATAAAATGTGAAGAATTTTATGGTGCAATCAGATTTCAAAACTGAGCAAGTTGAATTTTGAACTCAGGTTTGAATTTGAATTCAAGCGGTGATACTTGATTCAATGAAATAAATGCTAGGTTAGGTTCAAAAATCCTAAAACTTTAAAGTTACCCTTTTTGAACAATAAGGGATCTCAGGAAAAATTTGGAGTTGACCTGGACAATATTAAGTACAAAGTTTAAATTTGAAGTCGACCCTGATTAAACTCTCAGTACGTGTCCAATAAATGGAAAACGTGCTTCAACAATTTTGAAATTTTACCGAGAGTCTATTTGGAATATTAGAAGGTCATGGAAAAATTTATAGCCTTAGATTTGAATTCTTTTGAATGTCCCATTTTAGGGTTGGAATAATTCCTTTTTCTTTCTCTCCATTTTGTTTTCTTTTCTACTTTAATTTTCCTGGAAATTAAGGATTTTACCCCTTAAGTTCCAAATACATTAGCAACCATGTTCTATATGTAAATCTTTAACAGGTTCCTATTTTTAGAGAACATTGGTTAACTCATATGGTTCATTTGAGTTTGGATTTCCAAGTCCACTTTCAAAATTTTTAAGTTCACATTTTTGCGTTTTTGTTATTCCAAAAAGCGGGCTTTTACAATCCTTCCCCCTTAAAGGAATCTCGTCCCGAGATTCTAACAAGTAGAATAACAGAAATGATGAGGGAACGATCCGTAAAAGAGGGTCATTGACTCAGGAAAATGGCAATGCCCTTAAAGACTTGGGTTCTACGAAATAGTGATTATCTTCAGGCATCTTAAGAAATTCCAAAGTTTGCTTCAAGTGATTCCAGTCTTTAGGTTGATAACTTTGACAAGAGGCTCGACATGACAATATCACATCGTAAAACTTGGATCTTAAAAAAATTATGTTGAGGTGTTTAGGTCTTCTTCTTTCCGTCAAAATGAAGTAACCTTTTTCATTGAAGAGGTACTTAGAGCTCTAATATAGTTAAGCGTCCTTAACTTTGGATGTTTCCCTTATGAAGACTTTTCTGCTTTGGTCTTGTAGCCGAAGCAATGCCATCAGGAAGTACAAGTCAAAGAGTTCCAATGTTTGGTAATCAATAATAATCTCGCGAATAGAAAGATTTTAAGGTTCTAGCGAGGTCGAGAAGTCAATAAGAAACTCCTCGCAGCTAGAAACATTCAGTTGCCAGTACTCAAGGCGATTTGAGTTTCAACAAGTCAAGGACAATGACTCAACTGTGTTTTAGTCACAATGTGTCCCTTGTGCTACTCAACATAATGAAATCAATCGAAGGCATTGCGAACGATAAAATTGATCACAACATAAAAATGTTAGGCACTACTTAAGTATCTGAACAGGGTCACATATTCTTGCTCAAAAATCATCAGTAATTACGTTTCATGATGCATCACAAACCGGATGGTGTTATGCAGACACAGTGCAACTCCACGGATAACTATGCAAGGTATGGTGCATTCAGTATTATGCTTTGAGCGAAAATTGGTAAGACAACTCAGACACAAACAGAAGTACCCTAGATACAGAAGGATTAAGTGACTTGGTTATTAAAAGTGTCGAACGACTTTCATGTCTTGACTAAATTCAAGAATTTCAAGGTAAGAACATTAACAAGGAACGATGAGGTTCATCTCAAGTCAACGGAGTGTACATAATGGAACAAAACGATGGAACTTCTTGTTGATGTGAAGTTCCCTGAAGCTTGCTAATCACAGCTTACAGGTAGATGTGATTTCTTAAGAAAGGGTCAGGTTTTTCATCACGTAGGATTCCTTAGGTAGTATGTCTAACCTTTAAAAGGTGTGGTAGGGTTGCCTTCAGAAGTTGCAAAGAGAGTAACCTTTGAAGAGTAAGGTTCTCATCACTTCCGTAGGTTACACTAAGTGTTTGACAAGGTACTGTGCTAGGCACGACCTTGGTTAGTGATCCACGTTCTTGCTAAAGAATTTCCAGCTCATACTACTCACCTATGGCTTCTCGTCTCAGAGACTGAAGCAAGGGAGTGGTTTAGCGTGAAGAATCAACTGACTTCTTTAACTTGATGATCGATTTCCCCAAGTGGTTCGAGAAGAACCATTAACTAAGCTTCTCATTGACCCAATGAGTCAATGTCGTACTCGGTCCTACTTACTTGAGCATTGCTTCCAGCACGTTGGTTCGGTGTCGATGTACCTTGGTATGACACCTAGGTGAACGTATCACTTTGATTACTAGGTGCCCTCCTCCCCCCTTAAGGTTTAATTCAGGTAAGCGAGAAATTTACCCCAAACGATCCTTACGGGGAGGGTCGTTGACTAATGGAGGTGCAGCACATGCTCAATACACCCTTAAAGTGTGGGGTGCACGGTTGCCTAATTAGAACACTAATCATGAGCAACCGAGCCCAAGAGATTTGATTGAGTTTAATACTCAACTCTAATGGTAATTATTGTTGAATCACAACAACTGTGATGTTATGAAGCTCCTCGAGTTGAACTCGAGAACCAAATGCCTAACAAAAACCAAAAGGTTCAAACTGGCCAGGCTATAGTGACAAACGACCAGTCTGAACGCAAACTCGATTTTGATCCAGTTAATGGCAAAATCAGAACTTGAGGTGAATAACAAAGTTAAAGTACACTTCAAGGCCTTTCCAAAAAGTATTGGTTTATCTCTATATCATCTTTGGTTTTCATGTTATGCTATTTTAAACTTAACAGAATTTTCTGCACTTTCAGCAGAACCTGCTTTAAAAAGTACCAGTTTTGATCTACAGTTTTCAGACTGTTCCGTTAGAAACCTGGAAATATTCTTATTAACAAAGTTGTAGCCAAGGTAATAAGAATTCCATAATGTACTTACTTGTATTCATATCTGTCCTGGTTCAAAAGATATGAATTTTTGAATTTGGGTAAAATTTCAGCATTCAGAATTTGAATTCAGTTGAGATTGACCACTCTGCATTCAAACTCGATTTGGAAAAAGTAGACGACAGATTCAGGTCTAGAGACAATTACAAAAATTGTAGCTGACTCTCTAACCTGTCCAACGGTTACTCGCACGACACCATTGGATGCAAAATCTGCTAGTTATGGGTCAAATTCAGAGGTGTACAGATTGCTGTCCAGTTTCGGTATGCCTGGACAGTCTCTGCGATTATCCAAATTTCACCCACTTAGGAAAAGATTTTGGTCTTGAGCTGAATAGAGAACTTGTAGAGGACTTCCAAAACTTTATATGGAGTACTTACTTGCCCTCGTAGAACTTCTGGGTGAGAAGATATGGCATTTGCAAGTTGACAGTTTTTCTGAAAATTTGGACAGCACCTCCTTTGTTTAAGGCTGATTTTGTCCACAATTTTCAGATATACAAATATCAACATTTGCAAAAATAACACATAGAAAAATTGTTGCATACATTCTCAAGCTTCCAGAAATGAAAATCATGAAGTCTTTCGACAATTCTACAGCGAGTTATGCGAGAAACAGTAACTGTATACAGGACTGTCCACTCGCTGTCCAGATTTTATCAAGTTTAGAAATTTGAAATTTTGAGTATGTTAGAGATGTTTTCTGCTCTGGAGTTCTATTGAAACGTTGTAGATGACTCTCTACACTTCCCAACCACATAAAGTAGGCCTGCAGCAGTGAAGTATGCAGAAAGTTATGATTCAATTGGTGAAGAGTTCAGATTCTGTCCCCTCTTCTGGGCTGACAGAACCTCTTAAACGACACTTCAATTTAGACCTTGTTAATGTGAGTTTTAGCCTTCGTGTTGAATAGGAAGTTGATAGAGGACTTTTTAAGCTTTCCAGTCTTTTATAAATATGCCTAGGTTGCATTTCTAGTTTAAGAGTTATGGCCGTTCAAACTTCAGAATTTTTTTCTGACTGTTTCAGATAGCACCTATATACATGCACTATCTTCAACTCCAGTTTCTAATTAGTTCTAAACTGAATTTGGGGTAACACTGAATAACAAAATTGTAGAACAGCTCTTCCCCTTTCCGTAAATGTATCATAATGGAATAGAAGAGCTTTCTACAAGGAAATATGGAAAAAATTCTGAGGCTGGTCCATGTAGTTTCAGAACAGCAGCTGCTGTGATAACGGTGCATTTTCATCACCATAAAAGCGTCTTTTGGCTTGGAGGTCAATAGAAAACTTATAGAAGACTTTAAAATATTTCCAAAAAGTATTCACTTGCCTCCAAAGCCCTCCATATTGAAGAGATACGGATTTTTGAAGTGGAACAATCAGTTCAGGTTTCAGAATTTAGTTTGATAGATCATGGTTGTTTAAAGCTGATTTGGCCACTGATTTTCAGATGGATAACCTCACAATTTGACAGCAAGTCCCATTACAAACTTGTTGTACAAGTCGCAAGGTTTCCGGAAATGTATTACACGAAGGTATTTGACGATTCTACAAAGAGTTATGGTTGAAATGCCGAGGCTAGTTCATTATATGAAGGAGGTGAAGAAATGCTGGTTTCTAATGATTTGGACGAGTTTCTCCAGTGTTGTTCTGTCCAACTCGTCCATAGAGAAATCGTCGAGGACCTGAAGATCTCTCCCATCCCTATAGCATACTACGATGTCCTATGAAGTTTAACTAGAAGCACATCTTGACATAATCGAGCTAGATTCCGTCAAGAGTACACAAAAGCCTTAATCTTCATCCTTCTTCACATTGTACGTTCCATGTCGAATGTTTGACCCAAAAGTTACCAACAACTGGTAGTTCGATATTACAAGATGATGATGAAGCCATTCTTTCGTGGGGATGGTCAAAGTATCAATTGTGATACTGACAATACTACGTTCCTTACCAAAGAAAAGTCTAACCAGGTACATCCGGATACGTGTATAGGTGGTCCTAATATCGATCACTCACAAATGTTTGCTACACGGTTCGCTACCGGAGTTAGTGTACCTGCAGAAGACAAACAATCCCCTTTCACACCTTCACACCTCAAGGGTGGCACGGGGAAACACGACAGGCAGTCACAATAAGATATAATCAAAAGTAAATGCATACGACTCTGGTGTTAGTCGCCCTCGAGCGAAGCCATGTCTCGAGGTACATGGCTGTAAATACATCTATACAGCAAAGACTCCCGTACGAACCGGCTTATACACGCTCGGGCATATGTGTTTCGCATGCTCCCGTAGAATACGAATGATTCTAGAGAGTCATACTATCGGATTATACACCACCCGACGGGGGCTCCCACTAATTTTTTGTCACGCTGGGGTACCGCGTGTCATATGTTCTCAGAAACATAAAAAGTTTCAGAGACTCATATTAACTTTACGTGCTAAGCCACAGAAATTTCACATACCATAGCTCGTATGCAGAGTTTATCAGGATTGATCCGCTCTCGGTGGCATACCTTACCTCCTACCTTGAAGACGGAGCGTCGTTACAGAATAATATAACAAGTTAGTTCACCACCTTTATAACTTATACTAGTAATAGTCCTTAATGGGCATATAGCTAATCCTCACTCGACTACTTCGGATTTTCGAAAATAGGCTCTTTTCGTGTGTGCTATTCCCAATAAAGCTCTGATACCATGTCTGTGGGGACCGGAGTCCACACATCTGAGGATCTCATTGGGTGGTGCCGTGCGATGCGGCACCTAACAGCACACACAAAAAGGATACCAAAACATATAAAGTTTTCATTTCATAATAAGTAGAGTTTACAAAAGAGTGTACCACAGAAGTACACACGCAGCGGAAAATACATACTCATAATCTCACCTAACTAAGCAGGAGAGAAGGCGTCCAAGCCCTAGGACACTTCTCACTAGCAACAAGGAGAACATTTAGCAGCGGCGTGGTTCACATGAGATTTATCTCGACACCTCGAGTCTCATGTACAACCTGAACAGCAGAAATAAAACTAATACCTACAAAAATCGTTAAAGCGCAAACGTGAGCATAAGGCTCAGCAAGACTTAACCGTCTCACTAGACATATGAAGGGTGAATACTAAACATAGGTAAGGAATATCATAAATAGACTCGCCTATAAGTGGATCCTTATAATCATGTTTTAAGTAGCAAATGACATTCTTCAGCACGGCACATCATGGACTCCACAATCAAACAAGAAACGCTTTGCCGATGATATGACATGCCCAAAGCACATAATGTATTACAGGTAAAGTATGGGGAAACTGTAAACTTTTAATTATACTATCTCTAAGCCATACAAGGTTCCAAGCAATTATAATTCAATACAACATATTTTTCTGACTTCTTTAGTATTTACTACGTTACCGCTCAGTGAACAAGTGGTACTCTATTACCGCGAGGGACGGTGATTGCAATCAGAACACACCCGGACAACACGACACATACGCACTTTCGGAAATGCCAGCGAGTACTTCGCGCAGTACCTACATAACACTTCAGTACTAGTCGTATATGGCAACCTTTCGCGAGACACTCAAATGTCGAACCGGTCGATCCATCATGAGTAGCAGGTCCCTTCGTGGGGCGTACTCTGACGTGCCCACCAGCGGATTTACACCTTGCTGCCCTCAACCCACACCTATAAAACAGAACGGTATGCCTCGGCACCCAAGTGACCAAGCTACGTCAGTTTACTGGAGCTCATATATCCATTATGTTGCCGGTACAAGTCAAGCTTGTACGAAGGGGCTGCATACGGACGGGCCTTAATCGAAACATGTAGTGCTATGCGACCGATACTCAATTCTCGCCGCTTCCTATCCATTCCCTGCCCGGTCTCAATTTCATTATGTTAAGCCATTTTCTATCTAACCAATCCTGTGAAATATGTCCTACATCTCTCGCGAGTAGATTCCAACTACTCAACTTCTACCGAGTTTCCTATGCATTAGCAAAGCAGTTACTATAGGTCAAACTGTAACTCGTTCCCACCAATCCCTGGGATTTTTGGCCATGCAAGTGGAGTATCAATCATCCTAAACGTAATGCACAATTCATAGACTACTCATCATAGTGATAAAGTAAAATTTTATAAACGACTTAAATGCAAACTGGGGCTTGCCTTGTTTGCGACTCTATAACAATGTCAGTTGTTAGGGCTTGGTCTTCGTCTGGAGAACCTGCCATGGAACTTCAGTGGAAACACCTTGGCCTTCTCCTCCAAGCGAAGTTTCTTGTCGATCACCTATCAGCACGTTCCTATGGACATGATATGCATATAAGAAATTAAGTAATTAAGTAATTTAATAATAGACTCCACGGGGTTGTGTAAACTCTAAGAATGAGGAGTTTGACTAGGAAGGACAGATATGCCTCTGTTGTGTGGATAAACAAAGGATGGAGTCAAGTGGTCATAGTAGTATTGAGATGTGAATTGAAAGGTGCAACGTAAGCACACATTGCAACTTGGCACTCAACACTCGATGCTATGCCACTCAAGGATGATAAAGCTGAATGGTGTGGAAGTGTTAGACTGGTAGTGTAAGGATGACTAAAGAATCAAGGGGGACATCGAAAGCTTGAGTATGAGTGGAGTGTACAAGACGAAGGTCACGATTTAGCAGTCGACCAATGAACTTGACTTAACTCATAAAGAAGTAAACCTAGTTAAGTGAGCAGTGCTGTCGTAGGGTCCTGACTTAGGATGCACCATGATGGAACCTAACGACACTTGGGTCTTAATTGAGACCAACATGGCTTGGACTTAAGAAGTCATTACAAGCACTATTAACCTAGCATGAGTACCAAGACAATGTTCAAATGACTTTTAGGTAAATTAGTTTCTTCGGCAAGCTTCTTGAACATCGTTCAAGTGCTTACACGACGACACTAATGTAGTGTCTCCCGCAAGCCTGTCCAGGTGAGCTCGGTAAGCTCTCGGGACTTAAACATAACGCGAGACCTTGCCGTGACTGCATGCTCTGCCATCTCGAGAAGATCGTCTTAGCAACGTCTACAACAACCCGGACTCGTCAATGGGGTGAGCGGAATCCCGTACACCACCTTGTGAGTCTTAAGGCTAGTGATGTTGGCTCGGTTGGTGATAAGCGACTCGATGAACCTGTCGTCGAAGAAGTGGTACACCAAGTTAACCAATCCTATGAGCGGTTAGAGAACATCCTCGACACAACCAAGGAACTCTTATCCAAGGTTCCCCTTGGTCTAGTTCTCCTTGCTGGTCGCAACGTTCTTGCATTACTCAACCATAGGTGACCGGTGATCACCAATACCCATGGTTGACCTAGAAGGCCTTTTATTGAACACCTTGGCTACACTTAGGACTCGATTGCTCTCGCAACGACTAAACGTAACTTGGCTTGACAACCATTGTCCGATGAGTCATGCTGGTGTTTCAACACCACACTCATCACGAGCATCCTTCATCTCGATGCCAGGGCACGATGACGGCTCGGAGCGTCACGACGACATCATGTGGTCAATGACGTCGACGCGGCTCATGGTGGAGCATCACGAGCATGCACGGACAAGCCAACATGATACAAACGACAAAGGAGGTCGACTTGGGGACTCCTATAGGAATGATATTAACGCGGAACATGGATGTAAGGCTTGACGACACATGAGTACTATTAGGGGTCACGACTAACGGACTTCGGTGCAACAAGCAATGCATTTTAGGGCAAGGCTCACCTTGTAGGCATTTCGCCGAACATCTTGGGTGTGTACTTGATTTCCGTCGCTTCATCACCATTCAAAGGGGATCTTGGCACATATCTTGGTCGATTGCCAACCCACAGTAAACCTGCATCCATAGACCAGCATTGAAAAGCAACACACTTAGTTTCGCCTCGTAACCATTTCGTCAAACACCTTGGCTGCAGTCACTCATCCAATCAATCTTGCAAAATCAGAGCTAACCTTGGACCAGTTGTCGATACCATTCTGCCTAAGGCATGTTCCTGCATATCCTCTCTCACACACATCACTTACTTCTCTTCTAGGACATGACCTATGAGCAGAACGCCACGATGAAGGAAAGTAGGCGACGACGTCGATGCATAGCAGATGTGGCCTACTTCGAACGCGGGCATATCCTTGCTGGTTGCCTAGAGGTGGACTTGGAACATGCCGTAGCAGTGCCGTGAGGTGGAGATACGATGGCGACGGCACAAATGATTGGCGCCGCGGAAGGAACGGGCTTGGACGACGGTGCGGCCATGGGGCACAGCGCTGCAGCGGTGGAGCACCGCGACAGGGAGGTGGCGAGCCGGCGCACGGCACTTGGCGGCGGTGAGAGCGCCGGGCAGAGCTGGGACGCGGCCAGGCGAGTAGCACGGTGGCCGGGGGCGAGCGCTGCAGGCGGGGCGATGCGGCTGGGTGACAGGGAGGCGCGGCGACGGAGCAGCTCGGCGGGCGGGGAGAGGCACGACCGGGGCGAGTCGGCGCTGGTGTGGGGGCGAGGCAAGCCGGAGGGAGGAGCGGGTGCGACGTGCGTGGGCCGGCATTGGCGAGTGGGAGTGGGGGCGGCACCGCGGTCGGCCGGGAGGTGAAGAGGTGGTCGTGGCTGGCGGACGGCGACCAGGCCATGAGAAGGAGCAGCGGGGGCGAGTGGTGTGCCGTGGATAGGACCGAGTCGCGAGCTGGGATAAGGACCGAAGTTGTCCATCGCGGCGGCGCTGCATGCGTCTGCGTGGAGGCAGGGGAGGGAAGAGAAAGAAGGTTCCGACCTGAAATGTGGGACCACTTGTGGGACCCACTGTCTCCTCCCCTTTTTTTTCAAATTTCAAATAGGGCTAGTAAACATGCTTCAAAAATATTCAACTTTGGCCCAGTGACTAAATAAAATGTGAAGAATTTTATGGTGCAATCAGATTTCAAAACTGAGCAAGTTGAATTTTGAACTCAGGTTTGAATTTGAATTCAAGCGGTGATACTTGATTCAATGAAATAAATGCTAGGTTAGGTTCAAAAATCCTGAAACTTTAAAGTTACCCTTTTTGAACCATAAGGGATCTCAGGAAAAATTTGGAGTTGACTTGGACAATATTAAGTACAAAGTTTAAATTTGAAGTCGACCCTGATTAAACTCTCAGTACATGTCCAATAAATGGAAAACGTGCTTCAAAAATTTTCAAACTTTATCGAGAGTCTATTTGGAATATTAGAAGGTCATGGAAGAATTTATAGCTTTAGATTTGAATTCTTTTGAATGTCCCATTTTAGGGTTGGAATAATTCTTTTTTCTTTCTCTCCATTTTGTTTTCTTTTCTCCTTTAATTTTTCATTGAAAATGTGAATACCTGGAAATTAAGGATTTTACCCCTTAAGTTCCAAATACATTAGCAATCATGTTCTATATGTAAATCTTTAACAGGTTCCTATTTTTAGTGAACATTGGTTAACTCATATGGTTCATGTGAGTTTGGATATCCAAGTCCACTTTCAAAATTTTTAAGTTCGCATTTTTGCGTTTTTGTTCTTCCGAAAAGCGGGCTTTTACAGGGAGGTTGTAAGACCTATGCGTGCTGAATACATTTTCTTGTAGTGAATACACTTGCTTTGAAGATAAAAGTTTTGAATATCACCAAAACACCTTTTTATTAAGGTCCGACTAGTTTTGGTTCGCCCCCGGTGAGTTTTGTCTTTAGCTCCAAGTTGATTTTTCTAGCTCCGGCTTTTGGGTTTACTAGTTTCGACTAGTTCTGGTTAGTTCCGGCGCTAGGTTCTACTAGCTTTTGTTAGCTCCGGCTCAAGGTCCGGGTTTCATGTCCAAAACATTGAACCACTGCAAAGTTGGGATCAAGAGGATTCTATCAGTATTTATTTGGAAATTTGTGAGCAAATCTAATAGGAGAGATCAATTTTTGAACTTTGCTCAAATTCTGGAATTAATTTCCAATGGGAAAATTCAAATAAATCAGCCCAGCCCCACTCATTTAAATTGGGCCAATCAGAGCTGGGGCGCACCGAGGGCCACCCGTGTAGCCGCACCGGATCTGAAGCCACAACTGATCCGTGCGGGGCAATATGTCGCTGACAAGCGGGGCCCAGGGATCTTCGTCTACCTCCCGACGCAGGCGGCGCTTCTCGCCAGAACTGCGGCGGTGCTCGCCAGACTTGGCTACATCGACCTCCATTCGGCTCGGCCGTGACCGCCTATCCCAAAAATCGGCCGCGCAAGATGATGGTGGTGTCCAATCGTGGCGGCGACGGCTGGAGATGGCGGCGCGACGACGGCGGCAACAGCTAGGGTTTCGGGTATGTTGAACTTGCTCGGAAATGGCGCAAGACGCTCGGGTAAAGGCTGGGAACGTTCCTGAAAGAATGAGGAAGATTACCATGAGGAGAAAAAGGGATGAAATCGCCGGCAAAGTCGACTTCGACGATGGACCAACGGATTTTCATTGGCGGCGGAGAAAACTTGAATCACTCGGCCTTCACTCGATTATCTCCCTTGATTCTTGGCAGAGGGGTGCGCTAGGAGGTATGGATCAATATCCATGAACTGATTAAAGAATGGTTGCACGTGGAAAGCGAATTAAACAGAGAAGCAAGCTAGTTCATGGGCAAAGGCCGAAAGCAAAACTTGAATCATTTGCTCAATACGGAATGAAATGAAGAACGGTTTGTACCGTGAGAAGGGTTGCATCCTGGCGATCTTTTTTTGCTTCTGGGAGCAGCTCAAGAGACGGTCTGTGGCGTCGGTGCGACGGGGGGGCAGCAGCGTTCTCACAGCGGCGCCGGCAAAACTGCAAAAATGACGCCTTGTAGCCGACGAAACAAGGAACCAAAAGCTTGAGAAGGTAGAGGGAAGACTTAGGTACCACTTTGCTGTTGGGAGGACGAAGGGATTCAGCAAGAACTTCGAGTTAGTCGGGCGAGCCGGGAGGCGGCGGTGGGTTGCGCTCGGGAGCGAAGAATGAACTGGTTCTTCCCCTTCGGCCAGGGAGGTGACGATAAGGGGGAGTAGAGTGGAGGGGAGACACAAAACCGGAGTGCCACACAGCTGCTTGCCGACGGTGAGCTGTAGGCAGCACCGCACGTCGAACGGCGGGGAGTCAGGGAAAAACAGAGCACTCACGTAAGGGAGTCACTGGACAGTGGGTCCCACATCCCCCTTAAGCCTATCTTCTCTGCAACTTAAATTCTCCCACCAATATTGATCCAAACATTCCATATTTTTGTGGAGAGGCCAATTTAAATATGGAGATTCAGATTCTGAAATTGGATTTCAAATTTGGACAGGTTTCATGTGAAATTCAAATTCAAATTTGAATTTGGCTAGAATTCAATATACCCATTGAATTAAATAGAGTAGTGCTCCAAATATTATGAAAATTTGCAGGGGTGATATTTGTAATATTTGGAAATTAATGGTGAACTCAGATTTTTATTTTTGCAAAGTTTGAACAGGAGCTAGTTTGTAATATTAAAATCCCCTCCATTAATGTTTGAATTGGTTTGATTTTTAATTGCCAATTTGATTTATTTTTCCAATTCAAATCTTTACATCTCCCAGCTGAACTTTGCACTAAGAAATTTACGGCTTTTACATTCCTACCCCTTAAAAAAATCTCATCCCCAGATTACAATAAAAGAAACGGAGGTAAAAGATTACCGGATATGCGATGATAATAACTCCGGATATTTTGATCGGAGATAGTCCTCGCTTTCCCATGTCGCTTCCTCAGTGGTATGGTTGCTCCACAAGTCTTTGTAGAAGTACAAAGTCCAGTTTCTAGTGGTGCGAGTCTTTTCATCGATAATCTGGGTCGGATACTCAGAATAAGTGAGATCCGGTTGGAGATCCTCAATGTCTTCGGTGCAAATTTAAGCTGAGGATTTAAGACATTTCTGCAGCTGAAATGTGGAATACATTTGATCTCCAGAATGTGGTGCCGGTAACTCCAAACGATAGACCACGGGTCCGCATTTTTCAATGACGGTGAACAGGCCGATGAATCGTGGAGCAAGCTTTCCCTTCACTCCGAAACGATGAATCCCGTTCATCTTAGAGACACGGAGATAAACGTGGTTCTGATGTGGAAGTGGAGAGGTCGACGTCTTTTATCCGCATAGCTTTTCTAACGAGATTGAGCAGCCTTGAGATTGGCTTGGATTACCTGTACTCGTTCTTTGGCTTCATTTGCAAGATCAATTCCGTATATAACCCGCTCGCCGGATTCACACCAGTTGAGTGGTGTGCGACATTTCTGGCCCTAGAGAGCTTCATACGGCACCATCTTGATGCTATCTTGATAGCCATTGTTATATGAGAACTCCGCCAATGGTAAATGATCATCCTAATTTTTACATTGGTGGATTGCACAAGCGCGTAGCATATCTTCCAAACCTTGATTCACCCATTCAGTTTGACCATCAGTCTGCGGGTGATATGTGGAGCTTCTGATCAGTTTTGTCCCCAATGACGCGTGCAGCTGCTCCCTAAAACGAGCAACGAACAGAGCACCGTGATCGGAAATAATCATTTGGGGAACTCCGTGCAAGCACATGACTCTTGCAATATACAATTCTGCATACTTCTTGGCGATGTAGTTTGTATGTACAGGGATGAAATGAGCTGATTTGGTTAATCGATCGACTATCACCCAAATCGAATTGTGCTTGTGGAATGTGAGAGGCAAACTGACGATGAAATCCATACTAATTTCCTCCGATTTCCACGAAGGAATTTTCAATGGTTGCAGCTGTCCGGCCTTTCTCATGTGGTCGGCTTTCTCCCGCCGACATGTATCACACTCCGATATGTACTTTGCAATTTCTCTCTTCATCCGTGTCCACCAAAATCTGGTTTTCAAAACTTGGTACATATTGTTGCTGCCCGGATGAATAGAGTACTTGGATAAGTGAGCTTCATCCAAGATTTTCTTCCGTCGTGTCACTGGGTACCACGATACGGTCCTTCAACCACAGGGTACCATGTTCATCACTTCAGAAGCAGGTCATTTCCCCATTTTTCATTCTCCTCCAGATGTGCGACATACCCACGTCTTTCTTTTGGGCTTCCATAATCTCCTCTCATATGGTAGGGATGAGAGCAAGATTATATAGCACTCCATATGGAGCCAAGTATAAACTCGGCTCGTCCTCTTCCATTGGAGTGATGGACAGATTATTAATGTGAGAGTTGCTGCACAATTCATCGGCAACCACATTTGCCTTGCCGCGATAGTAGTGAATTTCAATCTCATCTTTGATCAATTCCAACCATCTTCGCTGCCACATATTCAATTCCTTCTGAGTTATGATATATTTCAGACTCTTGTGATCGGTGTAGAGGTGCACAAAATTTCTGAGTAAATAATGCCTCCACATTTTCAAAGCGACTACCACGGGAGCGAGCTCAATGTCATGAGTTGGGTAATTCTGATCATGATTTCGGAGCTGCCGTGATCCATATGCGATCATGTGGCCGTTTTGCATTAATACGTAGCCAAGACCAATGCCAGACGCATCACAATAAACGTTGAAAGATTTGGTCGTATCCGGCTGAGCTAACACTGGGGCTGTTGTGAGATGTTTCACCAATGCTTGGAATGCATCCTCACATGTCTTGCTCCAAATATATTTAGATCACTTTTTCAGCAGCTCCGTCATTGGTTTAGCGATTTTTGAGAAGCTTGGAGTGAACCTCCAATAATATCCCGCTAACTTGAGGAAACTGCGAACTTCATGTACGGACGTTGGAGACTTCCATTTCAGCACTTGTACAATTTTGCATGGATCTACAGCGATGCCCTCCGCTGAAACAATGTGACCAAGAAATGGTACTTGTTTGATCCAAAACTCACACTTGCTGAATTTTGCATAAAGCTTGTGATCTCGCAATCGTTGGGGCACTATATGCAAGTGTCTTGCGTGTTCTTCTTCTGATTTTGAATAAACCAGAATATCAACGATGAAGACCATGACAAACTTGTCAAACTGCGGGATGAAAACAGAATTCATGAGGTACATGAAGTGAGCCGGCGCATTGGTAAGCCCGAATGGCACGATGAGATATTCATAGAGCCCGTATCTTGTTGAGAATGTCGTCTTCGGTATATCCTCCGGTCGGATTTTTATTTGATGATATCCGGACCGAGGATCCATCTTTGAAAATACTTTAGCACCCACTAATTGATCAAATAAAATATCGGTCCATGGTAGTGGATACTTTTTCTTGACCGTCACAATGTTGAGCGGACGATAGTCCACACATAGACATAACATCTTGTCCTTCTTCTTTACAAATAATGCGGAGCAGCCCCAAGGTGATGAACTTGGGCGTATGAGACCTTTGTCCAGCAGGTCCTTCAAATGGTCCTTTAATTCCGCCAACTTATTGGGTGCCATCTTGTACGGCCTTCGAGAAATAGGCATGGTTCCCTGAATAAGTTCAATCTTGAACACGATGTCCCTATCCGGTGGCATACCCCGGAGGTCATCGGGAAACACGTCCAGATATTCACGGACCACAGCAATGTCTTCAAGCTTTGTGGCTTCCGTGTTGTATGTGGCTTGAATTTCTTGGATAAGGCGGTCTAGAATAAGAGTGTGTGGTTCATATAGTGGAGATTTCAAATGGACTACCCGTGGAACAATGTCAATAACAGCACCATGATGGTGCAGCCATGACATCCGTAAGATGACATCGAGCTTTTGACCCTCTAATATAATTAGAGAAGTCGGATAGATATTCCCACCCATCTTAAGTTGTGCTTTATGGACTTTCATGTCCGCTGCTATTTTCCCACCTGGAGAGCAAATCAAATATGGACCTTATGTGGGAGTGATAGATAATTGATGCTTGATAACATATGATTGACTAATGAAATTATGGGTGGCACCAGAGTGAAATAATATGACTACGTGATTTTGGAGTAGAGAAAACGTACCCGCGAGAATGGGTTTGCCTTCCGGCACGTCTTCGAGATCTAAATGGTGGACATTGCCGGTTTTTGGTGCTGGTTTCTTGGGCTTGTTGCGGGGTTGAACAGCACATCGATATGGTGCTTGCCCGCTGTTTTGATGCTGCTCGGGGCAGTCCCTCGCAAAATGCCCGGCACAGCCACATGTATAACACGTGTACTGTGTCGGGTTCCCTCCAATCTGCGAACGGAATTATGGTGCACGTGATGGAGGTGGATATGCACGGGGGATCATTCTTTGCTGCTGCTGCTGTTGTGGAGATGGCGGTTGGAAACGCGGTGCGTTGAAAGATCGACCGCAAAATTGCTGCGGTCACGCCGGTGGCTGCCATCGCTGACCGGATGGTGAGCGATAAACCACACGGTACTTCTGCGGACCACCTCCGCTGCTGCTCGACAGCATGCTCCGTTTCCTCTTATCAGAAACGAGCTCGCCATGAGCATCCTCCTGTACAATCGCGGCATTGACGGTGTCATTGAAAGTGCCGCGGCTGCATTGTGCGAGTTGGACCTTCATCTTCGGATTCAGGCCCTGGAAGAATATGTCTCTCTTCTTATCTTCCGTCCCCACATATTCAGGCACGTACTGCACCAAATGATTGAACGTGCAGGAGTATTCGTGGGCGCTCCTCCCGCCTTGCCTCAGCTCCAGAAACTCTTGAAGCTTCCTCTTCATTATACCGGAGGTATATGATAGGCGCGGAACACCTCCCGGAATTCGGTCCAGGTGACCGCATGACCGGCCGGCAGCGAGGCGATGAAGTTTGCCCACCAAGCACCGGCGGATCCCTGGAGTGGTTGCGCTGCGAACAGCGTCTTCTGTTGTTCGGTGCATCGAAGCATACCGAACTTTGCCTCAAGCGTGTGGATGAAGTTGTCCACCTCCAGAGGCTCCTCGGCCTCTGTGAAGACCGGTGGATGCATCGCCAAGGAATCCGAATACGAGCTTTGTTGGGGCTGGTGTTGCCCATTGTCTTGTCGCCCCCCTTGACAGGACGAATTTTGTACCAACATCCGCAATAACTCGGTTTGCTCGTCGCGCGAGCCGAGTACTGCAGCCAGAATTTCCGTGAGTGTCCTCGGAGGTTCAGGTGGTGGTGGTGAAGGGACTCGTTGCTGTGGTGTCGCGGTTTGCTCCCGGGTCGGAGATTCATCCTCACGTTCACGGCTAGATCCTCCCATCTCGGGCGTCGAACGCGTAGGCACCATTCTGCATTCACATGATTTAATTCAGCAACAGGTTTGTTTTCATCATCCATTTTATAACATAGTAGTGCGAGTATTGACAATGTGATAATTGCATAACATTCACATATATTGATAAAGTACAAACTTTATACAAAATATATTATCTCATGACCAAGTGTACAATAGTGATTTCCAAAATGACGAACTCCCACTATGGGAGTACATCTCAACTATACTTGGTCTCCGTGAGATGTCATACACCTCTTGTCATCTCATACACCCCTACTACTATTTATAATATGACACAAACATGGCTACAAAATAAACACGAGCAACCACTAACTATACGTTGCCCCGTGATGGCAGTAGTGTTGCCCCATCCTACTCTGATGCATCGTCATCGGCGTACTCAATTATCTCTGGATCTTCCTCCTCTTCTGGGTCTGAAGGTACTTGCTCACCGATGTTCAGTGGTATATCATGAGCCAGTGGATACACAACTGGTTGCAATTGTGCTTCAGCCTCAATCAAATTATCCTGAAGTTGCTCTGCCTTGTACTCCCAAATTTGAGCTTCCTCGATGGCTTCGTCTCGTGCCTCGGTGACTATCAACAGCATTTCTTGCTGTTGTTGCACCTCCAACTGACTCGCCTGCAGCTCATCACGAGTTTGCTGCAGATCCTTGCGAGCTTGCCGCAGTTTGGCACGAGCCTTCCGCAATCTAGTGCGATCATGATGCAACTGATTCTCGCACTGATTTAGTCAGTGATTCGTCGGAGCCAGTAACGAACGTAGGTTCTCATTGATATAATCAAGAATGTCACCCCGTTCAGTCGCTTTCCTCAAGGCTTCGACTTGTTCCAGCAGGATTGCACCTTGTGCAAGAACCACCATGATGGATGCAGCGGCAACTGTCCCAAGTGTTATGGAGGTAGTGTCGCCGTATGGTCGATAGCCCGCAACCATACGACGTTGCTACTCAAAACCAGCATCATCACAGACCAGGAGAAGAGCAAATTGTGTCCCAGCCATGGCATCTTGATGAAGCTCGCAAAGCTTTAGAAGCGCTTCGCCCGCTGCAAAGGCCCACGTGTCCTTCAAACGAGCTCCCTGTATTGTGACCGAAAAAGGAGCCCATCTATAGAAATGTGGACTTGCCGGGATCTCAATTAGGATGGTACATGACAGTACGCCTCTGTCAACCGTCTCTTGACCCCAATAGCATGGCATACTAGTGAAGCCAAACTGTTGGAGCACCTCCCGCAGCATGCTCGGGAAGCCCGAACGGTTAGCGCATGTGGAAATACCCATCCGTCCGGTAATAGCATCACATCCGTCATCTATAAAAGAAGTACTTGAAGGAGTCAAATACTCAAATTCAACAAACTTTGTTGATAAAAAGATCATGGATGTGAAAATTGAATTATAAAAGTGGATTCTATCGAAGTGTTTGGTACAACACGTCCACCGGACCCGCTACGAAGCAGCCCGCGGAGGTACTTTTGTGGTTGGGGCACGCAGAGATCAAGATCAAGATGATGACACCAGACATTTATGTGGTTCAGGCCGCTTGAGCATAACACCCTGCTCCACGGGGTTTGTGTTGCTGTATTACGAGCTGGTCAGCTGGGATCAGGTTCCATCAGATCTCCTGTGAGTTCGTGCGATACAACCCTTTTATAGTTCTAAGGGCTGACTGTTACAAAACTTGTCTGGCCTGACATGTGGCCCTGGCGTATTTGATGGCCTAATACACTGTCTAAGTATATTAAGTATAATTAATAGTGAGATAACGTGCCTTCATGGCAGCGTTACCCCTATTAACGGTGCACTAATCATGTGTCATCAATACGGTATTAATGACACGTTATCAGGCCTTGTAACTACCGCTTTAACCGTCATTGAATGTCTGTAATGGACATGGTCTGCTTGTATTTCCGTTGGCGATGAAGGTCCGGAGGCTCCACACGTGATAGCTCCGGATCTTTCCCTTGCGGGAGGGTAGGTCCAGGGCTGTTGTATATGTGTCGGCACCGGAGCTCCTCTCTTATGGGGGTTAGGTCCGGGTCCGTTGTACACGTGTAGTCGCCGGAGCTTCCCTTGGTTGGGAGTTCAGTTCCGGTCTTCTTTTACACGTGTTAACCCAGGAGCTAGCCATGTGAGGGAAGCGGGTCCGGTGCACCGTGACATGTGGGACCTGAAAGGGCCTTTGACTCTGACGGGTGGAACTTTCTTGTACTTCTTGCGGTATCAAGGGGTACCCGGTACGCAAGGTACTGAAAATAGCACCTGGGCCCACCTCTGGGAGAAACCCTTTGGGTTAAGTTATTCTGCCAGAGGTGGGGCCATTCTCGATTCCCATGCTTTGATTTTCAAAAGTCCTCTAATGCGCCGATAGAGTGACAGTCTGGGAGTGAACCTTCGACGCATGGCTTTTTATGAATTCGGTAGATGAGATATTTGAGTGCGGATCTCACGCAATTGAAGGTCGTCGGTTCCCAATACGAAAACCGTACCGGTTTCACGCGCCCCGTCGGAGCACCGACTTTGGGTTTCCCGCCGCTCATCATGACGACGGTTCATCAAGGGTAAGACCCTCGATCTCTTTGTTGGGGTGGCCTCAGGTCCACTCGTCATTGACGGGGTAGGTTTTTTGAAGAGTAATTTCACTCTTGTTGCGGTTTCCATCCAAGCATCGCAATGGCTTACTTAAGAAGGAAAGTGAGCACGGTTTGAGGACTCTTTAAGCCTTTGATCAATCTTGCGCTCAGAGCCTCCCACACTTCGCCTAGATTTCCTTCCATCGCTTTACTTTGCTACGATGGAATTGGGTCTCCCCAAGAGTCGCCTCAAGAGCGATGATGATCTGAAGAAGGTCCGAACCTACAAGGGGTGGTCCAATGACTCCTTCAATCATTTGGTCTGCTTCGGCAAGCTCCCGTTCAAGAAGGAGTGCGATGGCGACATGGTGTACCTCTCAGCGTACGCCATGGTGGGACTGATCCCGCCTTTCTCAACTTTTATTTTGATGCTACTGGACTTCTATGGTCTGCAGCTGTATCACCTTGGCCTCCACTCTATTCTTCTCATGGCGACATTTGTCCATTTTTTTGAATGTGGGTGGGTATTCCCCCCCCTGCGTTGAGCTATTCCGCACCTTCTTCACCATCCACACCACCGACAAGGGGATTGAGCTTCTCAGCTTCTATTATTTCATAAAGCGCAAGAACTGCCCCTTCAAATACTTGAAGTCATTTCCTTCCTGCAAATGGGATGATTGGAAGAAAGACTAGATCATCATTCCAGTGGAGGAGCATGAGAGGTTGGAGATGCCCGAAGGACTCCCCAACGTTGACACCGATGCTTGGAGTGTAGTTCCGGTGCTGTCAGATGCCTTCAACTCTGTCTTGACCAGGATCCGCAAATGTGTGGAGGGTGGAGTGACCCCACAGATGGTCTTATGCAACTTCCTGGTCAACAGATGGGCACCGCTAAAGAAGAGGGAGAAGCTCGCGTGGGCCCTCAATAGTGTGATGGATGATGATCGGATCAAAACCGGCTTGAAATCCAACTTGGATGATGAAGCTCTGAAGCTTCACCTCAAGAAATTCCAGCATGGAATAGACGTCGAAAGCGACGATTTGGTTCCACCAGCAACTTTCCTTCCTCTGAATGCAGAGGTGCAATTTAGCAGGGAGCTCTGGAGGAAGATCTCGGCGCTTGACGACCTTGGTGAGGTAGAAAGGCATCCGACCACCGGGTTGGCGATCCCTGGAGCTTTCGAGGGTGGTCCTGCCCCCGCCCCGAGCTAGAAGACTGATGACACCGGCAAGGGCAAGGGTTAAGAGCCAGCTGAGCCCTCCAGCCAGAAGATGAAGTTGAAGCACGTTGATGGGAGGTCCGTCAGACCTGCTCCTTCTACCAAGGCTCCTTCTCCCCGGCGGGGGAGGTCTTCTGCAGCTACTCCCGGCTTCAGTGCCGGCTAGGAGCTCCAGGTCCGGGAGTTCGTTGTGAGGACCGGAATCCACACATCCGAGGATCTCATTGGGTGGTGTCGTGCGATGCGACACCCAACAGTATACAATAATAGAACCAGAATAAAGTACAAGACCAAGTCTTTTATTTAATACACAGCGGAAGTTTTTACAATACTATAGGAAAAAGAAATATATATATATATATATCATAGCTACGCTCTCGGCACTAGCTATGCAAAAGCAAAGTTATCCATGCCTGGGATACTTTGCACTAGCAACACGCAAACTATGGCGGCGTGCAGGGTTCCCACTCGGCTGTACACCCTGGAGGGGGTGTTGCCTCATCGTCAAACCCACCCTCAACAGAGTAACCTGCAAAAACTCGTTAACTGCAAACGTGAGCATAAGGCTCAGCAAGACTAACCCGTCTCACTAGACATATGCAAGGTGGATGCTAAACATAGGTAAGTTGAAGCATAAATGTCTCGCCTACAAGTTGTTCCTTATAATCAAGTTTTAAGTAGCAAATGACATTTCCCAAGCACGGCACATCATGGGCTTCACAATCAAACAAGAAATGCTTTACCAATGATATGACATGCTCGAGACACATAATGCTATTACAGCTAAAGTATGGGGAAATTGAAAATCTTTAGTAATACTATCTCTAAACCAAACAAGGTTGCAAAGTAATTATAATTCAATACCATATGACTTTTCTGACTTCTTTAGTATTTACTACGTCACCGCTCAGTGAACAAGTGGTACTCTATTACTGCGAGGGACAGTGATTGCAATCAAGACACACCTGGACAACACGACACATACGTCGTTCGGAAGTGTCAGCGAGCACACCTGTACCTACATAACACTTCAGTACTAGTCGTATATGGCCACCTTTCACAAGAAACTCGAATGCTGAGCCCGTCTCACCTCCGCAAACAGAAGGTCTCCGCACGGAACACCTCATGTGTCTGCCGACCGATTTACACCTTACTGTCCTCAACCCACCCCTATCGATGGTGAGTTAGTGGGTCTCGACATCCCAGTTATCAAGTTACATCAGTTTATTGGATTCCATATGTCCATTATATTGCCGGTACAATTCAAGCTTGTCCGAAGGGGCTGCATACGGACGGGCCTTAATCGACACAGGCAGGGCTATGCGACCGAGACTCAATTCTCGCCACTTCCTATCCATTCCCTGCCCGGTCTCAATTTCATTATATTAAGCCATTTTCTATTCAACCAATCCTGTGAGATACATCTCTCGCGAGTAGATTCCAACTACTCGACTTCTACCGTATCTCCTATGCATTTGCGAAGCAGTTACTACAGGTCAACTGTAACTCATGCCAAATAAACCCTGGGATTTTTGGTCATGCATGTGGAGTATCATTCACCCTAAACGTAATGCACAATTCATATACTACTCATCATAGTGATAAAGCAAAAGTTTATAAATGACTTAAATGCAAATCGGGGCTTGCCTTGTTGCAGGTCAGGTTCTGAGTTAGAATTTGGAAGATGCTCTTCCAAGGCCTCTGACTCCTCCTCGACTTCGGTTACTATACGATATGTATAAAATACGGTATGAATGACTTTGAAAATATTTAATATCAAGACCAGGATTTTAATTTATGGTGACCATTATAGGATAATTAGTTATTTGGCTTGGGAAGGTTGAATTAGGTATTTAGGGAATATTATAGAAGTTCTTGCAAAGAACAGGAGATGATCAAAGTAGAGTGTGGTCTCTAAGATTATGGAAAGCAAATAACTTCCACAATTTTTAGAGATGAAACTGTAGCTTGAATATAGCCATCAGTTGATAATCAAGATAGAGAAAATTGTCCTGGTCCTAGCAAAAGTTGTTTCATAAATTTCTAAGCCGTGGTGAAGAATTTATTGAGTTTCTAAGTTGACAAGAATTTCTAAAATTGTCTTGTAAGTGAACTTTTAAGCATTTAGTCAATATTCAGTTTGAAATTGAATTAAGACTAGAATATGAGGTCCATTAAATCCAAGATTTTTACAGGAGCTAAGGTATGACTAAAGGAAGACTCAGTCCAAATTTGGGGCATAATAAAGAATCTGCATATCTTTGAAAATTCAATAACTGAAAAAGGTAATTGAATTATACAGAGGTTAAAACAGGTGCAATGGCTCCCAAATTTTTGCTGCTAGTCAAAAATAGGACATTAATTTTTGTGTGAATATTGGGGATTTTTCCAGGGAATACTTCATCAGGAAAAATTGCATTTTACTTGGAAAAGATTAATTTCTACAGAATTAAATATTGATTTTCACAGAGCCTATTTGGTACTGAGCGAAACTAGAGCTCAAGGGCTTTCAAACAAAATTTGTTTGAATGAATTTGGAGTATTCTACAGAAAGATATTCAATTTAGAAGTTTGGACAAATTTCTGGAATTAAATACATCCCAAAGACCACGTGGCGCATTCTGGTTGAGGCAGCACCGGGGTCCACAGAATTAAAGCGCGCAGCCACACTAGATCTCAGCCGCACCGTGATCCCGCAGTGAATGGCAGGTGGGACCCGATGGGGTCATCGTCTACCTCGGGCCGGCGCTCGCGCGGAGCAGCACCCGCGGCGGTGGCTCGCCGGCGAGCTCGCCGCCGGCTAAACCAACGGACCAGACTCGCGGAAACTTGCCGCCTGTGGGTTTTTGGGGTCGCTGAGCACGATGGTGAGGTCAGTGGGTCCTGAAGCTCGCCGGAAAAGGTCGTGCGATGGCGGCGGCGGCGATAAGCGCGCGGGCAACATAGAACTCGCTCCAGAGTAGCTCAAATCACTTGGGAATTTCTCCAAAACCTTTCTGGGATGATGGAGTTCAAGGATCTGGGCGTAGAAGGGGAGTGAGTTGCCGGGAATCACGAGTTCGACGGTGAACCGAGGTTTTCTCACCGGCGGCGAGCAAAACTCGAAATTCAGAGCCGTTGCTCGATGATTCTTAATGGTTCTTGCTCAGACAGGAGTGCTAGGGCCTATAGAAACTATCTCTAAGCAATTGCAAAGGATGATTACTTGCAGAAAAGGAATCGACATGAAAACTTAGCTAGTTATCTACTTTCGGCCGTAGGGGAAACGAACAATAACTCGCTCAAGCTTCAACGATAAGGGAAATGGTTTGTACCATGAGCTAGAGTTTGATCAGGCGCACCTTTTTGCTCTTTGGAGCTTGGCTTGAAACAGCGCGGAACGGCGGCACACCGCGGAGCAGTGGCGAGCGGCGGCGATGGCGCGCAGCGGAAGAAAATTCGCGAGGCAGTGGAGCTGCGATCGGGGATGAGGAGTGAAGGGAGCTTCGGCCGGCCTTTTATAGGGCCGCGGCGAGCAGGCAGGCAGCTCGCTGGAGCTGCATGCGCGCGCGCGGTGTTGAGCGGAGGTGCGTCGGTACAGAGATGGCGGGGTCGAGCTGATCCGTTCAAAGAGGAGCTGACATGTGGGGCCCACTGTATAGTGATACTCCCCACAGTTCAGTTACTAATTCATTTAAAAATAGAAGATCAACTCCAAAAATCATGAAATTTTGTGGAGATGGCAAATGAATTCTTCTGAACACAATGGTGAACTCAAATCTTATGTTTAAAGAAGTTGGAGAAGAATTAAAAATTCAGATTTGAATTTGATTCAAATTTGCCAAGCACCTCAATTAAAATAGTAGATGAGTTTCTAAAATCTTGAAACTTTGTAAGCATGCTATTGAGGAATTTAGGAGCTCATGGAAAAATTTAGAGCCCTTAATTTGAATATTTGGGTTAGAGCTTATTATGGCTTCATTTTGCATTGCTTACTAAATCTTATCCAAAAATTCTTATTCTTAAAAAGGGTGAATAGAATATAATTTGGATTCATGGTGAAGTCCAATACCCAGGTTAAAAGAATTTAACAATGAGTGCAAGAAAAGTTTTGGATGGCATAGTTCATGTGCACCATTATATTGGATATCTAAAATAGTTGATCACAAAACCCATATGAACTTAACATGCCATAAAAGTGGGGTTTTACATTCCTCCCCCCTTAAAAGAATCTCGTCCCGAGATTACAAAAGAAGGTAAAGGAAAAAAGGATCTATCGAACATATGCCGCTAACCAGTCCGGATAGTTCGTTCTAAGATACTCCTCGCTTTCCCACGTGGCTTCTTCTGCACTGTGGTTGCTCCACAAAACCTTATAGAAATGCAAGGTGCGACTTCTTGTGGTGCGAGTCTTTTCATCAATGATCTGAGTTGGATGCTCGGAATAAGTGAGATCTGGTTGGAGAGCTTCCAAATCCTCTATACGGATATCAGCTGGAGCCTTAAGACATTTCCGCAATTGGGAAATGCGGAATACATTGTGGACTCCTGAAAGTGACGTTGGTAACCCCAATTGATATGCCACAGGTCCGCATCTTTCGATTATTGTGAACGGCCCAATAAAGCGTGGAGCTAGCTTCCCTTTTACCCCGAAGCGATGGATACCCTTCATAGGGGATACCCGGAGATAAACTTGATCTCCAACTTCGAAGTGAAGAGGTCGACGTCGTTTGTCTGCGTAGCTTTTCTGACGAGACTGAGCAGCTTTGAGATTCGCCTGAATAGTGCGAACTCGATCCTCGGCTTCATTTACTAAGTCGATGTCGTACACTGCCCGTTCACCTGATTCGCACCAGTTCAAGGGCGTTCGACACTTTCGGCCATAGAGAGCTTCATATGGCGCCATCTGGATGCTAGCCTGGTAACCGTTGTTGTATGAAAACTCCGCCAAAGGTAGATGATCATCCCAGTTCTTACCCTGGTGGATGGCACAGGCACAAAGCATGTCTTCTAGCACTTGATTCACCCGTTCGGTCTGACCATCGGTCTGAGGATGATAAGTCGAGCTCCAAATCAACTTCGTCCCCAGTGCATTGTGGAGATGCTCCCAGAATCACGAGACAAATACAGCTCCACGATCTGAGATGATGGTACAGGGTACACCATGTAGACATATTATTCTGGAGATATAAATTTCCGCATATCGCTTCGCATCGTATGCCACGCTGACCGGTATGAAATGAGCCGATTTGGTCAATCGGTCAACGATCACCCAAATGGAGTCGTGTTTATGGAGAGTGGGAGGCAACCCAACAATGAAATCCATACTGATATCCTCCCATTTCCAAGCTGGTATGCTTAAAGGTTGAAGCTGTCCAGCTACCTTCATATGGTCGGCCTTTACTCGCCGACACGTATCACACTCGGACACGTATTTAGCTACTTCTCTCTTCATCCGAGTCCACCAGAATTTCTTCTTCAAATCTTGGTACATCTTGTTGCTTCCCGGATGAATGGAATACTTGGACAAGTGAGCTTCGTCCAGTATCTTCTTTCTAAGTTCCATGTTTCGGGGTACCACTATACGGTCGTTAAACCAGATGGTACCCTCTTTGTCACTATGGAAACATTTCATTTCCCCCTTTATCATTCTTTGTCGAATATGCAACATTCCTATGTCTTCCTGCTGATCTGGTACAATATCCTCCCTGATGGTAGGAATGGGAGCTAGGTTGTAGAGTGCTCCATATGGAACCAAGTAAAGACTCGATCCTTCTTCTCCTTCCATTGTGGTGAGGGAAAGATTGCTGACATGGGACTTGCGGCTCAGTGCATCTGCGACTACATTCGCCTTGCCTGGATGGTAGTGGATCTCAATCTCATAATCCTTGATCAATTCTAACCATCGCCTTTATCGCATATTCAAATCCTTCTGGGTGAAGATGTGTTTTAAGCTTTTGTGATCAGTGTAGAGGTGTACTAAATTACCCAGTAGATAATGCCTCCACATCTTCAATGCTAGCACCACAGCAGCGAGTTCAAGATCATGAGTCGAGTAATGCTGCTCATGATTCCGAAGTTGCCGTGATCCATACGCGATCACTCTTCGCTCCTGCATCAACACACAACCCAAACCAATCCCAGATGCGTCGCAAAAGACATCAAATGCTTTGGTTGTGTCTGGTTGGGCTAAAACTGGTGCCGTGGTGAGGTGTTTCACCAATGCTTTGAAACCTGCCTCACATGCCTCGGTCCATACATACTTCTGCCCTTTCTTCAGAAGTTCTGTCATTGGTTTAGCTATCCTGGAGAAATTGGGGATGAACCTCCGGTAATATCCAGCTAAACCCAGGAAACTTCGGACTTCATGTACAGACTTTGGAGACTCCCATTTAAGGACTTGGTGGATCTTACTTGGATCAAGTGCAATCCCTTCTGCTGATATGATGTGCCCTAAAAATGGCACCTGGTTGATCCAGAATTCACACTTGCTGAACTTAGCATACAGCTGATGGTCCCGTAATCGCTGAAGCACAATATGCAAGTGTTGAGCATGTTCTTCTTCGGATTTTGAATACACAAGTATGTCGTCAATGAAGACCACGACTAACTTGTCCAATTCCGGCATGAATACTGAGTTCATGAGATACATGAAATGAGCCGGGGCATTGGTTAATCCGAAGGACATAACCAGATACTCATACAGTCCATACCTTGTTGAGAATGTTGTCTTGGATATATCTTCTGGTCGGATTCTAATTTGATGATAACCAGAACGAAGATCCATCTTCGAAAATACTTTAGCACCCACCAATTGATCGAAAAGAATATCAATGCGCGGTAGTGGATACTTGTTCTTGATGGTGACAGCATTAAGTGGACGATAGTCTACACACAGCCTCAAGGTCTTATCTTTCTTTTCTACAAACAGTGCAGAACAACCCCATGGTGATGAACTTGGACGAATAAAACCTTTGCTCTCAAGATCAGTTAATTGTTCCTTCAGTTCTGCAAGTTCCTTGGGTGCCATCTTGTAGGGTGGTCTTGAAATTGGCACTGTTCCTGGTGCAAGTTCAATCTTGAACTCTATATCTCTTTCTGGGGGCATACCATGAAGATCTTCAAGAAACACGTCGGGGTATTCACATACTACCGGAATATCCTTTAGTTCCATAACCTCGGTATTGAGAATAGATGGTTCCAATGGAATGATGTTCTCAAGATTGAGAACTTGGGGTTGATGGAGTGGAGAGTTTAGATAAATCTTTCTAGGAATGATATCGAGAATAGCACCATGGTACTGCAACCATGCCATTCCTAAGATGATATCTAGCTTTTGATGCTCTAATATCAGAAATGAAGTAAGATATATGGTCCCATCTAGGTTAAGTGGGATTCCAGGAACCAATTTATTTGTTACCGTTTTCCCGGCTGGAGTGCTAATCACATATGGAGTTTTTGTGGGGATTATTGGTAATTGACTGTTGAGGACAAAAGATTTACTAATAACATTATGCGAAGCTCCGGAGTCAAAGAGTATGACTACGGGTTGATCGAAGATAGAGAACGTACCCGTGAGCACAGGTGCGCCTTCCGGAACGTCCTCGATGGCGAGGTGGTGGACGTTGCCGGGTCTGGTGGCTAGCTTCTTGGGCTGGTTGCGGGGTTGGTTGGCCCCCTGGTAAGATGATGGCCTCCGCCTTGTCGATCCTGAGGGCAGTCCTTGGCGAAATGTCCCGTACGCCCACACGTGAAACACGTGTACGGGGTTTGGCCAGTACGAATGGGAGGACGGAATCCCGGTGCACGTGATGTAGGTGGGAGTGCACGTGGGATCATCCCCTGCTGCTGTTGTGGCCGGAATCCGACGTTGTTGAACTGACGACCACGGAACATTGGTGGTCGCGATGGTGGCTGCCACCTCTGGCCGGATGGTGATCGATACACCATACGGTACTTCTGAGGAGTACCACCTCCGCTGCTCTGCGGAGCACCCCTCTTCTTTTTATCGGAGGACAGCTCGCGCGTGGCGTCCTCCTGCATTATGGCAGCATTGACGATGTCGTTGAAGTTGCCGCGGTTAAACAGGACCAGCTTGTCCTTCAACTTGGAGTTCAAACCCTTGTAGAAGCATTCACGCTTCCGATCCTCGGTATTCACTTGGTCCTGAGCGTATTGGGCCAAGTGATTGAATGCTTTGGAGTACTCGTATGCACTCCTTCCTCCCTGTCTTAGCTCCAAGAACTCTTGAAGCTTCCTCCTCATAATTCCGGGAGGAACATGGTAGGCGCGGAACGCCTCCCGGAACTCGGCCCAGCTTATGACATGGCCGTCGGGGCGTGCTGCAAGGTAATTGGCCCACCATGCACCGGCAGACCCCTGGAGTTGTTGTGCTGCAAACAGCGCTTTTTGCGGTTCGGTTTTGTTGAGTAAACCGAACTTCCCTTCAATGGAGCGGAGCCAATTGTCCGCCTCCAAAGGTTCGTCGGCCTCCCTGAAGACCGGTGAATGCGTCGATGCGAAATCAGAGTAGGAACTCTGATATTGATGACGCGGTCCATCATCCTGTCGTCCCCCTCGACGGGACGAGTGCTGCACCAACGTCCGCAGTAACTCGGTTTGCTCGTCGCGCGAGCCGAGCACTGCAGCGAGAACCTCCGCGAGACTCCTGGGGAGTGTGGTTGGAGGTGGTGGAGGTGGTTGCATCTGAGGCGTATTCTGCCCCGGGGGGTGGTGTGTCATCCCCCTGTCCTCCACTAGATCCTCCCACCTCTGAGGCTGCACGAGTACGCACCATACTGCAATACAACGATTAACACGGTAAGTCCCATTGCCTCAAGTTCATCCTCCCTTAGAAATGCGGTAGATAATAATAGACGATGCATAACATTTACATATATTGATAAAGCATAAACTTTATACAAAATATATCATCTCATGACCAAGTTTACAGTAGTAAACCCAAAATGATGGACTCCCCTTATGGAAATACATCTCTACCATACTTGGTCTTCCTGACATGTCATACTCATCTAATTATCTATACATCACTACCATTACTCTTAATATGACACAAACATGGTCACAAAAGAGAAACACTAGCAACCATTTAACTATATGTTGCCCTGTGTTGGCGGAAGTGCTACCACATCTCACTTCAATACGCCCTACTCGACGTATTCCAGTTCCTCTGGGTCTTCTTCTTCCTCTTCATCTTCAGGGCTAGGCACCACTGATACGGGTGCTGGAGTAGAAGTTGATACATCATTCAACATCAACGTCTTCTTGGCAGCCATAGCTTGCCAACCTACCTGTATCATAAACATCCCCCAGGCCTCATTCTCCTGCTGAGCCTACTCACAGCTGGTCTTCCAGCTCTGA
This sequence comes from Tuctoria greenei, assembly GCA_036927565.1. NCBI lineage: Eukaryota > Viridiplantae > Streptophyta > Magnoliopsida > Poales > Poaceae > Tuctoria > Tuctoria greenei. The sequence goes on from JAYESD010000010.1 coordinate 58,643,039, forward strand.
GCCTGCATCCTGGACTTATCCCGGTCCACAGTCACTGCGTTCAACTGAGTGTCCCGATGGTGTCCATAATGTAGGCTTGCCCCTAACTCAGTCTCCATTTCTAGAGCCTCCTGGCGAGGCGCGGCTAAATCCCTTACAGCGTCATGCCATTGATTCTCCCTGATATTCAAACGATGGTTGAGAGGAGCTATCATATCCCTAAGTCCGTCATTTGCCCACTCAAAGTGATCTGCTCGAGCCATGGCTTGCTTCATATTGTCCGTCAATTCTTTTATGCATGCCCTTTGATTTCCCTTCTCGCGATGGGATGCGGTTGCATACACCGCTAAAGCAGTCGTGGAAGTTTCGCCACGATTTTCTACCTCCATAAGCAAACGGGTTGCCCAAGCTTCGGAAGCCCTGCCGGTAACTGGAAAGAATTCATATGGAGTACCCACCAGACTATTGCCATGGAGTTTGCAGAATCTCCCTATGGCAACACTTGTGGCATAGCTCCACGTTTCTTCCAATATTAACCCTTTAATCATGATGGAGAATGGAGCCCATCCGAGATGCGGTGGACCAGCAGGCACATCAACATAGATGGTGCAACTCCACATACCGCTTTCCTGGAATTTCTTGCCCCAATATTCAGGCCACTTCCGGTAGCCAAATTGACAAAGCAATTTCACAAACACGTCCGGAAAACCGGCGTGTCCGGTACACGTTGAGAACACCCATCCATTTGGTAAGTGAATTCTTGGTGCTGCCATCTGTGGACAAGATACCAGGATATCAATACACAGTATAAGTATTCAACTTAATCACTGATAATTTTGGATCAAAGAAACTATCCATTATCAAATGATCCAAGAAAGCTGCAAACTGGAAGTGATCACAGTTCTGTTCCAGCCGACCTGTCTGCATTAACCCGTAAGTTTCATACAGAAGAATCAGAACTAAAATTTAAGTTGAATACAAAAGTTGTAGTACACTTCAAAACCTTTCCAGATTGTACTCATACAGCTAATGTTGAACTAGTATGAACAATCTATACCGGTTTTGAGTTGACTCAAGGGTTCTGGAAATTTTGACAGAACTCCCCTGTATATGGGCTTATCTCCACATTCTATACAGGTTTATCATGATAAGATATTGAGGTAATGTCAAAATAAACATTGAGTAACATCGTGTTAACAATCCAGAACTAAAGAAGTTCCACCAAGAAAACCTTGTTATGTAGGTATTATGCATCAATTCACAATTATGTGCAAACTGTTCCAAGTTCTGGACTGCAGGAACCAAATTTGCGACAAATGGAATTAGGCATAGCTATACCCAGATCCAGGTCAGGAGCGATAAATAAAGTTGATAGATGACTTCCTAAGCTTTCCAGAAATGTATATGTGTAACCATATCACTGTTCTGGATTTGGAGTTATAACTATCCAAACTTAACAGTAAAACTGACTGGTTTGCATCAGCAGTCATGCTGTTCACTGTGCTGACTTCCCAATTTGGTTAAACTCCAATTAAAATCAGGAAAGACTTCCCATAACAAACTCGTAAATCTCCACCTACCCTTCTCAAACATATATCCCAATAAGGCAGTGGACTTTTCTACAGTGAGTTATGGCAAGAATACAGAAACGGGTACAAAGGTGGGTTCATATGGAGTAATTACAGTAAACCCCAGTTTTCAACAGATTAACAAGCTTTTCTGTCTTTATGGTCAACAGGAAAGTTGGAGAGGTCTTCACGAGCTTTCCATCTATGTAGGATACTCTTATGTTATCTAATTGCTAACCAAGATTACAACCTGGCGAAGTTGAGCCACTTCAACCAGAAAGCAAGAATCTTGGTTCTATCTACCTTATCAAGTTGGAGTTTCTTTTTTATGAGCCCGAAATTACCAGCATCTGATAGTCGGACTTTCTCAAAACACAATGCAACCATTCTGTCGGTGGGGAGGGTCTAGTATCATGTTTGATACTGATGGTACTATGTGCCTCACGAAAGGAAATTCTATCCGGTACATCCGGTTACGTCTATAGGTGGTTCCTATATCGTTCTCTCGCAAACGGTTTCTACACGGTCCTCTACCGAAATTAGTGTCCCTGTAGAAAGCAAACAATCCCCTGGCACGGGCACGCCGTACGGCGGCAGGGAAACAGAACAGGTAACCACAATATACAATTATATTTGAAAGTAAAAGCATACGACTCTGGAGTGAGTCGCCCTCGAGCGAGGTCATGCCTCGAGGTACATGGCTGTAAATACGTCTGTACAGCAAAGACTCCCGTACGATCCGGCTTATACACGCTCGGGCATACGTGTTCGCATGTTCTCATAGATATGAGAACACACTATCGGGTTACATACCACCCGACGGGGTTTTCCTCTAACTTTGTGTCACACTGGGGTACCGCGTGTCATATGTTCTCAGAAACATGGAAAGTTTCAAAGACTCATATTGACTTTCTGTGCCAAGCCACGGAAATTTCACATACCACCTCTCGTATGCTAAGCTTACCGAGATTGATCCGCTCTCGGTGGCGTACCTTACCTCTTACCTGATGTCGGAGCGTCGTTACAGAATATAATAACACATAGTTAGCTTACCACCTTTATAACTTATACTAGTAATACTCCTTATAAAGGCATATAACTAATTCCTCACTCAAGTTCCTAATTTTTGAAAATATGTTCTTTTCAGGTACACTGTTCCCAATGATGCTCTGATACCATGTCTGTGAGGACCGGAATCCACACATCCGAGGATCTCATTGGGTGGTGTCGTGCGTTGCGACTCCCAACAGTATACAAGAATAGAACTAGAATAAAGTACAAGACCATGTCTTTTATTTAATACACAGCGGAAGTTTTTACAATACTATAGGAAAAAGAAATATATATATATATCATAGCTACGCTCTCGGCACTAGCTATGCAAAAGCAAAGTTATCCATGCCTGGGATACTTTGCACTAGCAACACGCAAACTATGGCGGCGTGTAGGGTTCCCACTCGGCTGTACACTCTGGAGGGGGTGTTGCCTCATCGTCAAACCCACCCTCAACAGAGTAACCTGCAAAAACTCGTTAACTGCAAACGTGAGCATAAGGCTCAGCAAGACTAACCCGTCTCACTAGACATATGCAAGGTGGATGCTAAACATAGGTAAGTTGAAGCATAAATGTCTCGCCTACAAGTTGATCCTTATAATCAAGTTTTAAGTAGCAAATGACATTTCCCAAGCACGGCACATCATGGGCTTCACAATCAAACAAGAAACGCTTTACCAATGATATGACATGCTCGAGACACATAATGCTATTACATCTAAAGTATGGGGAAATTGAAAATCTTTAGTTATACTATCTCTAAACCAAACAAGGTTGCAAAGTAATTATAATTCAATACCATATGACTTTTCTGACTTCTTTAGTATTTACTACGTCACCGCTCAGTGAACAAGTGGTACTCTATTACTGCGAGGGACAGTGATTGCAATCAAGACACACCCGGACAACACGACACATACGTCGTTCGGAAGTGTCAGCGAGCACACCTGTACCTACATAACACTTCAGTACTAGGCGTATATGGCCACCTTTCACAAGAAACTCGAATGATGAGCCCGTCTCACCTCCGCAAACAGAAGGTCTCCGCACGGAACACCTCATGTGTCCGCCGACCGATTTACACCTTACTGTCCTCAACCCACCCCTATCGATGGTGAGTTAATGGGTCTCGACATCCCAATTATCAAGTTACATCAGTTTATTGGATTCCATATGTCCATTATATTGCCGGTACAATTCAAGCTTGTCCGAAGGGGCTGCATACGGACGGGCCTTAATCGACACAGGCAGGGCTATGCGACCGAGACTCAATTCTCGCCGCTTCCTATCCATTCCCTGCCCGGTCTCAATTTCATTATATTAAGCCATTTTCTATTCAACCAATCCTGTGAGATACATCTCTCGCGAGTAGATTCCAACTACTCGACTTCTACCGTATCTCCTATGCATTTGCGAAGCAGTTACTATAGGTCAACTGTAACTCATGCCAAATAAACCCTGGGATTTTTGGTCATGCATGTGGAGTATCATTCACCCTAAACGTAATGCACAATTCATATACTACTCATCATAGTGATAAAGCAAAAGTTTATAAACGACTTAAATGCAAATCGGGGCTTGCCTTGTTGCAGGTCAGGTTCTGAGTTAGAATTTGGAAGATGCTCTTCCAAGGCCTCTGACTCCTCCTCGACTTCGGTTACTATACGATATGCATAAAATACGGTATGAATGACTTTGAAAATATTTAATATCAAGACCAGGATTTTAATTTATGGTGACTATTATAGGATAATTAGTTATTTGGCTTGGGAATGTTGAATTAGGTATTTAGGGAATACTATAGAAGTTCTTGCAAAGAACAGGAGATGATCAAAGTAGAGTGTGGTCTCTAAGATTATAGCAAGCAAATAACTTCCACAATTTTTAGAGATGAAACTGTAGCTTGAATATAGCCATCAGTTGATAATGAAGATAGAGAAAATTGTCCTGGTCCTAGCAAAAGTGGTTTCATAAATTTCTAAGCCGTGGTGAAGAATTTATTGAGTTTCTAAGTTGACAAGAATTTCTGGAATTGTCTTGTAAGTGAACTTTTAAGCATTTAGTCAATATTCAGTTTGAAATTGAATTAAGACTAGAATATGAGGTCCATTAAATCCAAGATTTTTACAGGAGCTAAGGTATGACTAAGGGAAGATTCAGTCCACATTTGGGGCATAATAAAGCATCTGCTTATCTGTGAAAATTCAATAACTGAAAAAGGTAATTGAATTATACAGAGGTTAAAACAGGTGCAATGGCTCCCAAATTTTTGCTGGTAGTCAAGAATAGGACAATAATTTTTATGTGAATTTTGGGGATTTTTCCAGGGAACACTTCATCGGAAAAATTGCATTTTACTTGGGAAAGATTAATTTCTACAGAATTAAATATTGATTTTCACAGAGCCTAATTGGTACTGAGCGAAACTAGAGCTCAAGGGCTTTCAAACAAAATTTGTTTGAATGAATTTGGAGTATTCTACAGAAAGATATTCAATTTAGAAGTTTGGACAAATTTCTGGAATTAAATACATCTCAAAGACCACGTGGCGCATTCTGGTTGAGGCAGCACCGGGGTCCATAGAATTAAAGCGCGCAGCCACACTAGATCTCAGCCGCACCGTGATCCCGCAGTGAATGGCAGGTGGGACCCGATGGGGTCATCGTCTACCTCGGGCCGGTGCTCGCGCGGAGCAGCACCCGCGGCGGTGGCTCGCCGGCGAGCTCGCCGCCGGCTAAACCAACGGGCCAGACTCGCGGAAACTTGCCGCCCGGGGGTTTTTGGGGTCGCTGAGCACGATGGTGAGGTCAGTGGGTCCTGAAGCTCGCCGGAAAAGGTCGTGCGATGGCGGCGGCGGCGATAAGCGCGCGGGCAACATAGAACTCGCTCCAGAGTAGCTCAAATCACTTGGGAATTTCTCCAAAACCTTTATGGGATGATGGAGTTCAAGGATCTGGGCGTAGAAGGGGAGTGAGTTGCCGGGAATCACGAGTTCGACGGTGAACCGAGGTTTTCTCACCGGCGGCGAGCAAAACTCGAAATTCAGAGTCGTTGCTCGATGATTCTTAATGGTTCTTGCTCAGACAGGAGCGCTAGGGCCTATAGAAACTATCTCTAAGCAATTGCAAAGGATGATTACTTGCAGAAAAGGAATCGACATGAAAACTTAGCTAGTTATCTACTTTCGGCCGTAGGGGAAACGAACAATAACTCGCTCAAGCTTCAACGATAAGGGAAATGGTTTGTACCATGAGCTAGAGTTTGATCAGGCGCACCTTTTTGCTCTTTGGAGCTTGGCTTGAAACGGCGCGGAACGGCGGCACACCGCGGAGCAGTGGCAAGCGGCGGCGATGGTGCGCGGCGGAAGAAAAGTCGCGAGGCAGTGGAGCTGCGATCGGGGATGAGGAGTGAAGGGAGCTTCGGCCGGCCTTTTATAGGGCCGCGGCGAGCAGGCAGGCAGCTCGCTGGAGCTGCATGCGCGCGCGCGGTGTCGAGCAGAGGTGCATCGGTACAGAGATGGCGGGGTCGAGCTGATCCGTTCAAAAATCATGAAATAGAAGATCAACTCCAAAAATCATGAAATTTTGTGGAGATGGCAAATGAATTATTCTGAACACAATGGTGAACTCAAATCTTATGTTTAAAGAAGTTGGAGAAGAATTACAAATTCATATTTGAATTTGATTCAAATTTGCCAAGCACCTCAATTAAAATAGTAGATGAGTTTCTAAAATCTTGAAACTTTGTAAGCATGCTATTGAGGAATTTAGGAGCTCATGGAAAAATTTAGAGCCCTTAATTTGAATATTTGGGTTAGAGCTTATTAGGGCTTCATTTTGCATTGCTTACTAAATCTTATCCAAAAATTCTTATTCTTAAAAAGGGTGAATAGAATATAATTTGGATTCATGGTGAAGTCCAATACCCATGTTAAAAGAATTTAACAATGAGTGCAAGAAAAGTTTTGGATGGCATAGTTCATGTGCACCATTATATTGGATATCTAAAATAGTTGATCACAAAACCCATATGAACTTAACATGCCATAAAAGTGGGGTTTTACATTCTTCCCGACCAAGAGAAGCTCCGGCCGAAAGAAATCTGGCGCTGCGAGTGTTCCTCAACTGAGGTCCAAAGCAGTTGTCTCACACGATTATGTGGGCTCTAGCTCCGGGCCTTAGAAGAAGAGGTTCCGAGGTGACTGGGGTGGTAGCATCCCGAGGTAAGCATTGATTGCTCACCCTAAAATGCTAGTCTTGTTTTTTATGTGTTTTTAATCTTCTCTTCCCTTTATTTCTAGGGTGTCGAAGAAGGGGTCGGGAGCTTCAAGCCTGTTGCAGTGGCCAGGGCTGCGCCTGCCGAAGCTCTGACATCAAGCGCTAAGCCTACTCGTTAAGCGGAAGCAAAAGTTGTGATAGCTCTGGCGCCAGCTGTCGTGAGCTTGGACTCGGAGTCCTCGCCCGAAGCTCTTGTGGTAGCGCCGGACCATAGGAGAGAAGTTGAAGATGCACCCCTGGTGACGGTGGTGGAGGTTGATGCTCCAGCACCGGTGATGCCAGAAGTTCCGGCTTTTGAGACGGAAGCTGTCGAAGCCCTGGCTGCTGAGACAGAAGTAGTTGAAGCCCCGACTATTGAGCCAGAAGTAGTTGAAGCCTCGGCTATTGAGCCAGAAATCAGCCAACTCTGGCCCTTGTGCCAGGAGCGGTTGAAAGCCCGACGGTTGAGCCGGAGGCTCCTGAAGCTCCGATCATTGAATCGGATGTAGCCGCCATGCCGGAGCCTGAGCCAGCGGCGGTTGAGGCCCAAGTCGAAGCCCCGACTACTGCTCCGGAGGTGGTGGTCCCGGAGGTACCTGGGCCAAAGCCGAAGCACCCTGAAGAATTGGCGACAGGTCCTCCACCTTCGGAGCTAGCGGCTGAAGACCCTGAAGCAGCACCTTCAATTGATCCAGAGGTGGAAGCTCCCACAGTGGGTTCTTCTGCTAATGCTGAAGGGCTCCCGGAGAGCGGCCCCAGTGCCGTAGAAGTTCGAGGGTCCTCTCTTGTAGAGTGGGACGCTATTTTTGTGGAGGAAAACCCTCTGGAGCTTGCAAAAATGGCCCCAGCAGGTCCGGAACCTATCCCTCAGGCGTTGTCCATAGACAACACTGCTCATGTCTTTGATAGGTCCAGCTTGCCTTTGACCATGAGAGCAAAGCCTTGGAGGAGGAGCACCACACCTTGAGGCATTGGCGCAACAGACTCCATTTTGAGACCAAGCTTGTCCAAACGAGGCTGGTTGACCAGAAGGGTGGATTAAGAGGGAGAAGGTCCGGTTAGAATACTGGGACAAGCCAATGGAGGAGAAGGAAGCTGCCATCCGGGCGCTCGACGCTAACTCCAGGGAGATTCTGGAGCAAGCCAAGGAGAGACGTGATGCTGTTGATGAGCGTCACGAAAAACTCACTGAATTGAATGAGGTTCTCCTGAAGCACCGGGCGGACCTGGATGTGAGGGAGGAGAAGCTCCTTGAGCAACAAGAAGATGTGGTGAGGAGAGAGGCCAAGGTCACCCAGAAGTTGACTCTGGGTGAGAAAAATTTGGCAGATCGCAGGAAGAAGCTGGATCTATTGAAAGAGGATGAAAGGAAGAAGAACTGGAAGGTGGGGAAGGAGCTCTCGAAAAGAGAGTCTTATGTTGCTGCTAGGGAGGAGAGAGTCAAAGGCATGGAAAAGGACCTAGCTGAAAGGCAAAACCGCATCCACCTCCGGGAGACAGAGCTTGCCGACTGGGAGAAGCAAGTTGCTGAAAACATGCAGCAACATGCTAAGTTGGCCGAGTGCCTTGCCCGGGAGAGTTTGGAGCTAGCGGTCGCCCAAAGGTCACTGGAAGAGCTGCGGAGCTCGAAGGCAACTTAGTCCTTGATGGTATGGGACTTCCTAGGGTGTGCGGACAGGGCCCTTGTGCCTCTTGGTTTCAGTCCAATATGCCTAGAGGACCCAACACAAGAGCTGGACTAGACGCTAACGGCACTTGGCTCTACTGGCAGCGAACTCGACGTGATGGGTGACATCATCACTGATCAGCTAGAGACGGAGGGTAAATCATTGGCCAAGAACGTCGCCTTGTATGCCTTGGCGTGTTACAAAAGCCGAGACCCCCAGTTCTCCCTTGATCCGGTCTTTGAAGGAATCATCGTAGAGGAAGAGGATGCCGCCAGAGCTAGTGTACAAGAAGCTGGTGAGAAGGTTACTTCGTTTTTCTACAGGACTTAGATCCTCCAGTGGCTAGGACTTTTCTCGTTTTGCCCCTTGTAATCCCGACTTTGTAATCCAATACTTTTGATTATTGAAATCATCCTTTCTGCCTTGAATTTCACTTTGTCTTCAATATACTGTGCCGTATCTTGTTGGCCCCTTGGTACATGTGTACAATTGAAGTGTGTACATATACCAAAGGTGGTGGCAGTATGTTGACGACTTAAATGCTTCACACTTGTATATTTTAGGTCCAAAGTCTTCAATTCTGAGGCATTGAAGACACGCCCCCTGGGACGGTCAGAGCTTGGTAGCTCCGACGTCATCCACTGTGAACATATTAGACATTGACAGCGGACCCATCTTTGAGGATGTCGGATCTTAGTAGCTCCGGCGTCGTCCACCATCACTATGAATTTTTGCTTTTCCTGCACATTAAAGGCAAGAGAGAAAGTAAAATTCGTCCTCTTGTCTATAAATTGGTTGTGACTTATAGTTCTTATTTGGACTTTAGGTCCGAAGAAACTCAACATGATGACATGTGTTTTGATATAATCTTTTTAGATCTGCATGCCTTTTTAGTGCTCACCCTACTGAGCCTGCCAGGGTGTAGGTAGAGCAGCGTACTTAGGGTGCAGGACCAGGCTAAGCCAATAGCACACTCCGAACCTATGTTGGCCTGGCGTTCAGGCAAGTAGACTATGTAGCAATGTTAAGATCCCAAAAGACTATCAATAAAGCTTGTAATGCATGTGAATTACTTGGAAAAAAGCTCAAAAAGATTTGCACAACCTTATTATAGACAAGCGAGGTGAAAATTATTTGATATATTAAGCCTTGCAAAAAAAGTAAATGCACGTGGAGTCTGTTTGCACACAAAAATGCCTTTCATTATAGGTCTAGAATACAGGGGAGACAAGGACACACTTAGGGTGTTGGACCATGCTAAATGTGCTATACATCTTGTACTAGCCCAGATCAAGTACTTACACTTTTAGTGTTGTGACTGTCTCAAGTCTCACTTGAACTTCCCGGACCCTCCCGGAGGGGTCCGGATGTTCTCCTGGAGGACTTGCCCGTCTCTGTATAATGACTCTACGACATGCATTGTGTGTAATTACAGACTCACCTCCGTGATTCTAAGTATAAAACTTACGGAGGTGCTCGATGTTCTAAGGATTGGGAAGCGGGGTCCCATCCTCTGTTGCCAAACAAACGCATCCTGGTTGGGATACTTTAATTACTCGGAAGGGACCCTCCTAGCTGAGGGAAATTTTGTTCATCCCTTCACGGCTTAGTATCTTCCGAAGCACCAGGTCACCTTCTTCAAGCCGTCAGTCGCGCACATGCCTTTGATGATAGCACCAGAGTGCTTGGCGATAACGTGCATTTCGAACAGCTGCTTGGCACCTTCCCTCATCGACGAGGTCAAGGTCTTCACGCCGGAGCTGGTCCTGCATGGCTTCATCGAAGGTCCGAACCCGTAGGGACCTCAAGATGATCTCCGGAGGAAGGACTTCTTTAGCTCCATACACCAGGAAGAATGGAGTTTCCCCGGTTGACCGGTTTGGAGTTGTCCTGTTCGCCCATAATGTGGACAGAAGCTCCTCAATCTAGTTAGCTCCGTGCTTTTTCAAGCGCTCATATGTGCACGTCTTGAGTCCTTTTAAGATTTCTGCGTTTGCTCTCTCGGCTTGGCCATTGATTGCTGGATGAGCTACTAAGGCGTAGCTAAGTTGAATGCCGAGGTCTTCGCAATATTCTTGGAATGCAACACTTGTAAATTGAGTTCTGTTGTCAGTTATGACCTTGTTCGGAACTCCAAATCTACATATAATGGACTTCAAGAACTTGATTGCTGATTGTTTGTTGATTGTTACTACTGGAGTTGCTTCCGGCCACTTGGTGAACTTGTCGATGGCGACATAAATTAACCTGTAACCTCCGACGTCTTTTGGGAAAGGTCCCAAGATGTCCATGCCCCACACAGCGAATGGCCATGTAGGAGGTATCATTTGTAGTGATTGAGCCGGTGTGTGAATATGTTTTGCATGGAACTGACACGCTTCACATTTCTTCACTAGCTCAACCGCATCCTGATGTGATGTAGGCTAGTAAACGCCATGCCGGAAGGCTTTACCGACCAGCGTGCGAGAATATGTGTGGTTCCCGCACTGACCTCCATGGATCTCCGCGAGGAGCTTGCGGCCTTCTTCCCTTGCAATGCACCGCATTAGGATGCCATTGGCACCGCGTCAGTAGAGATCCCCTTCTACCAACGTGTATCTTTTAGCCAATCTGACAATTCGGTCATCGGATACACTGTCTTTAGGAAGGATATTGTTTTTCAAGTAGCTCCAGATCTCCGAGATCCATGCATTGAAGCTTACTTGAGCTTCTGAGTCTTGCGTGTTGGGTTGCTCGGAGCTTCCGACAGCACCTACGATCCTTGGTGGGCGCCACGGTAGCAGGGCCACCAGGACCGCCAGCTTTAAGGTGCTGGTCTCGCCCCCTTCACTCAGTTTGGCAGGCTGAGATGTTGGTTTTGACAACCTCCGGATGAAGATTCCGTCAGGAACTAGAGCTTCGGTTGAGGCTTTCATCGAGAGTTCGTCGGCTTTAGCGTTATGAAGACGCTGAACATGATGGAGATCCAGGACTTCGAAGTCCTTCTGAAGCCTATGGACTTCAAGCAGATAAGAAGCTAATTGAGAATTGTTACAGGAACATTCACCTTTCACTTGTTTGATGATGAGTTGTGAATCTCCCTTTACCAACAGCTGTTTGACACCATAATATAGTGCCACCTTGAGTCCATAGATGAGGGCTTCATACTCCGCCATATTGTTGGTTGCCTTGAAATCAAGGCATACCATGTACTTGACCTTCTCCCCGGTCGGAGCCAGGAGAAGGATTCCAGCTTCGGCCCCATGCTTTTTCACGGAGCCGAAGTAGAGGGTCCAGTGAGGCTCGGTGAATACCAGAACTTTGAGTTCTAGTTTCTGCTCACTGTGGCCCCCAAGGTTTGAGGGAGAGGGAGTCCATTCCGCCACAAAGTCAGCCAAGGATTGACTTTTAATTGCTTGTCTTGACATGAATTCTAGATCGAATTCAGCCACTTCCGCTGCCCACTTTGCAATGTTCTAGGTAGAATTAGGATTATGCAAAATAGCACGTAGTGGAAAAGAAGTTACCACTGATATTTTGTGGGCTTGGAAGTAGCGATGAAGCTTACTTGAGGCAATAGGAACTGTGTAAAGAAGTTTATGCACCTCCATGTATCTTGTCTTGGCGTCGTGGAGTACTTCGCTGATGAAGTACATAGGACGTTGGATGGTCCGGACCCTATCAAAAGGACCCGGAGCTTCCTCTCCATCGACCCGGACCCTGCTAGAGGGTTCCGGACCTTAAGGTTGTGCTTCTTGGACCCTCCCGGAGGGGTCCAAAACTCCTTCTTATTCAACCTAGATCTCACTAAGATGATCTAGATCATCTTGGTTAGCCAGGTGAACCTCCTAAGACGAATGAGGTTGGTCTCCTAGCACTTCGTTTTGAGGTTTTGCGTCTGGGAGCTGAGACCCAGTCACATCTTCGGGTGATTCCGGACCTCCCGGAGGGGTCCTGACGTTTGAATCGGATGTGGCTCCGGTCTTTCCGCAACCAGTACCATACTTTGGTGGTTGCCGAAATGTAAAGCATTAAAGGCTCACCAGGATTCGGAGCTACCAAGATTGGTAGTGTGGTGAGGAGTTGTTTCAGTTCTTGAAACTCCTTTTCTGCTTCTTCAGACCAATGAAATGGTCTGTATTTCCTCAAGAGTTTGAAGAAGGGTAGCACCCATTCTGCCAGTCTTGATATAAACCGACTAAGCGCAGCTAGACATCCAGTCAACTTTTGGACTTCTTTAATGCGGGTTGGAGGACGCATATCTTATATAGCCTTGATCTTCGCCGGATTTGTTTCCATTCCTCGGTGATTCACCAAGAACCCCAGAAGCTTTTCGAAGCTAACCCCAAAGACACACTTGTCCGGGTTCAGCTTGGTGCGCAGCTTGTCGAAGGCGGCTTGCAAGTTGTCAAGGAGTGACTCCTTGTTTTTGATCTTCACAACGATGTCATCAACATACACCTCCACCAAGTCTCTAATTAGCTATCCAATTGTTTTGTACATAGCTCGCACAAATGTTGAAGCAGTATTTTTAAGACCGAATGGCATGGCAGTATAACAATACAATCCATTTACTGCTATGAAGGCAGTATGCTCTTCATCTTCCTTAGACATTTGGATTTGATCATATCCAGAATATGCATATAAGAAACACAGTAGCTCATACCTGGAGGTGGAGTCCACTATCTGATCTATTCTAGGTAGTGGAAATGGATCCTTTGGACATGCCTTATTTAAGGTGGTATAGTCGATACACATCCAAAGCTTCCCGCAGGCCTTGGGTACACCAACTGGGTATGCCAGCCATTTTGGATGAAAGACTTGCCGGATGAATCTAGCTCCAAGCAACTTCTTGATTTCCTGTTGGATGAAGTCTGTCACTCGATTGATTGCTTCCAGGGCTTCTGGTGTACAGGCTGTGCATCTGGGAAAATCTTCAGACTATGCTCAATCACCTCCCTAGGGATCCCAGGCATTTGTGACGGTTGCCAGGCAAACACGTCAACATTAGCCCGGAGGAAAGTGATGAGCGCGAGTTCCTATTTGTTGTTCAGACCCCCCAATATAAGGGTAGTCCGAGCAGCATCGGAACCAATTTGGACAACTTTGACTGGAACGTCGGTGTCGCCGCTTGGTTGAACACGGGGTGCAGAGGTAGAGCCTTTGTGATGAATGCTCGGAGGATTGGGAGCTGGCTCCTTACCAGATGCTTCCTAATGTGCTGTGGTAAGCGCATAGAGTTCTTCCAGTGCAGTAACTCCTGCGGTAAGATCTCCGCGGATCCAGAGAACGCCCGTGGGTGTTGGCATCTTCAGCACCAAGTAGCCATAATGGGCAGCAGCCATAAACATGTATAAAGTTGGCCTACCCAAAATGGCATTGAAAGGTAGACTGATCTGCGTGACGTCGAAGAGTTTCTCGGTTTTGTAGTTCTCCCGGGTCCCGAAGGTTACTGGGAGTGTAATGGAACCGAGAGGAGTAATGGTTCCCGGACCTACTATGGAGAAAGGTCGGGATGGGCAAAGGTCCGATGGCCAGAGCTGAAGCTTAACAAAAGCTTCGAAGCTTATGAGGTTTAGCCTAGAACCTCAGTCCACCATTACATGGTGGATTTGGATATTGTTAATGGTGGGTGAAACCATCAACGGGAGTTGGCCAGCCCCGATCATATTTTGAGGGCAGTCTGAAGCATCAAAAATGATGGGTGTATCCATCCACTTCCGATGTGGTTCCGCCTTAGCAGCGGGAGCTGCCACGGCCATGTCCCGCCGCATTGTCTTGAGGATGCGGCGAGAGTTGATGTCCTAAGAACCACCATAGATGTTGTTCGGGGTCTTTCGGCGTTCGTTGTCAGAGACGTCGGAGTCATCATCGATAGTGCTGTAAACGGCTTTCAAGACCTTTTTGGGGTCTTGGAAACCTAACTCCTCTTCAGCTGGAGCTTCGTCGACTTTTTATTTTCCTTCCCTTTGACGGAAAGGAGCTTCTTCCCGACGCTTGTTATAGCGTTCGAAAAGGTTCTGGACCTCCCGGCACTCTTCGAAGCTGTGTCCGTTCGTCTTGTGAATCAGACACCATGCTTTGGAACTATTGTCGTCTTCTGATGAAGGTCGAGGTTGCTTCTCGGGGTGTGGCCCCCGGCTTCTAGGAGCTGCAGCAGCAGCAGCTAGAGCGCCAACCGATGGCTTCTTTTTGCCGTTGGGCTTCTTTTTCTTCTTGCCCCTGTTTTCTGGAATTTGACAGCACCTCCTCTGTTTAAGGCTGATTTTATCCACATTTTTCCAGATACCAAACATCAAGATATGCAACATCATAAATTAAAACATTGTTTTATACACCCTCAGGATTACATAAATGCATTATATGAAGTGATTCGTGGATTCTACTCAGAGATATGCTGGAAACAATAACAGGGTACATAAACTGTCCAGTCTCTGTCCAGATTTAACAGAGTTTGGAAATTTGAATTTTTCAATAGTTTACAGGGGGATTCTGATCTGGAGTTGAACATAAGAGTTTTAGAGGATTCTCTGATATTTCCAAAAATGCGTGTTATACCTTCAGGGGTGAAATATACAGAAAGTTATGCTATCCCAAACATAGTCGATTTTCTGTCCAGTTCACAGTTTGAACCAGGAACTGGGCACTTTAAGTTCAAATGAAGTTTTCAAATTTTGAATCTTGAAATATGCCTTGGCGCTGAAAATGAAACTTGTGGAGAATTTCCTTAAGTTCCAAAATCACAGGCCTGCATACCGCAGCGACCCCATGATTAATTTTAAATCTGACCAGCACGCTCCAAAACAGAGATTACAAATTTAACCTTAGTCCTAATTTGGGAATTTTTACTTGTTGTCGAGTCACACCACCAGCACAGATATCGTCGTCGATATGCCTGATGGGACTCAAATGCACTGTCGGTACTATGCCCTCACCAAAGAAAATCCTAAGCCGGTATTCCGGCATATGTCTCAACGGTGGCAGTAATAACGTTCGCTCACAAACGTTTTCTACTCGAGCTACTTAAACGTGGTTAGTGTACTGCATCTACACACAAATGATAGATCAAACATATGGTGCCGTATGGCACAGCATGCATGGACGAACAATTCACAATAATATATATGAAAGTAAAAACATTCATCCCGTATCATTCCATACGGGCCGCCTCGAGCTAAGCCACATCTCGAGGTACATGACCGGGTTTTCTACCACCCGACAGGGTCCCTCGTCTTTGCAAAGTGCTGCACCAGCAGGGGGCGCATTGGGTTATGTCCCACCCGACGGGGGCTCCCACTAATTTTGTAGCACGCTGGGGTACCGTGTGTCATATGTTCTCAGAAACATGGAAAGTTTTAGAGACTCATATTAACATTTCCGTGCCAAGCCACGGAAACAATCACATGCCACCTCTCGCGTGGTGAGCTTACCGCAATTGATCCACTTACGGTGGCGTACCTTACCTCTTACCTGATGTCGGAGCATCATTACAGAATTTAATAACACATAAGCTAGCTTGCCACCTTAAGTAACTAATACTATAATAGACCTTATGTGGGCAGAGTACAAATCCTCACTCGACTACTCTTAAGTTTTCAAAATAGGCTCTTTTCGAGCGTGCTATTCCCAATGCGGTTCTGATACCAGGCTGTGAGGACCGGGTCCACACATTCAAGAAACTGCAGAGGATGGTGCCGTGCGATTCGACACCCAACAACACACACGAAAAGAATACGACAAAATACAAAGTTTTATTTATATAAATATTGGAAGTCTTTTACAATACTTAATATACAGCGGAAGATAATATTCATAGCTAAACTCTCAGCCTAGCTATGCAAAAGTGCAGTTGACCAACCCACGAACGCTACACACTAGCCACACACAATTTTACTGCGGCGTGCAGGGCTCCCATTTGGTGGTATACCCCGACGGTGGCATCACCTCATCCTCAGGACCTTCCTCATATGTCTCACCTGCAAACAACATAATATAGCAACCATGAGCACGAAGGCTCAGCAAGACTTAACCATCTCACCTAAACATGAAACTCTATATGCAAGGATACTTAACATAGGGATGGAAATAGAAGTAAATGACTCGCATATAAATTGATCATCATTTTATAAGTTAATAGAAGAAGCCTAATTGTTTCATAACAATAACTTTAATGAGCCTAATCTATAGCAATCATAGTGGCAAACCAATTATATTTCAATACATAGTATTCTCCCGACTTCTTTAGTATTTACTACATCATAGCACAGTGAACAAGCGGTACTCAAATAACTGTGAGGGACGGTGATTGCAGTCAGGACACACTGATAACACGTCACGTACACCCGTGCCGAAGGAGCGTGCCGTGCTCCTCACCATGTCATACGCTGCAACCTTTCACAAGAGAACTCAAACGCCGAACCGGTCCAACCATCACGGGCATAAGGTTCCCGCACGGAGCGTGTCTGTGTCTGCCGGCAAATTTACACCTTATTACCATCAGCCCATCCCTAGGGACAATGGGCTATGCCTCGACATCCAAGTTATCGAGTTACATCAGTTTCATGGGTTCCATATGCCCAGTATGCATCGGGTACTATTCAAACATGTCCAGCAGAGCCGCACACGGATCGGTCATCAATTGACACAAGTAGGGCTACGAATGTGGGACCACGTCTCGCTGCATCCTACCCACTGCTCGGTCTCAATTTCACATTTCTAAACCATTCTCTGATTCAATTCATCCCGTGTGATAAAACCTATCTCGCGAGTAGATTTCAACTACTCGACTTCTACCGGATTCCTATAAACATTAGCATGGCATTGTCTACTCGTCAAGCTCTAGACCTACCCAATACTCCATGGGATTTGTGGGTCATGCAATTGGAGTAACAAGCACCTTAGCCCTAATGCATAAAAATCATCCTACACATAAGTGACACAAATAGAAAATTTGAAATAGCACTTAAATGCAAATCGAGGCTTGCCTGGCTGTGAGTCAGAGGGAAAGTTAGCTTCTGGAAGTAGATTCTCCAAGGGCTCCGGGTCCTCCTCGATCTCGGTCACTATATGATATGCAATATATAAAGTACATGAGTGATATAGAAACTATAGAAGAGATCTTATAAATACTGATCAGGTATGTAAATGATTTTACATGGCCTTGGTATTTTTAAAATCGACACTAGGTTCCACAAGAAAGATCTGGACCAAAAATTGGAGATGTTCAAGGAAGCTTGTTGTCTCTAAAATTCCAACAATTAAAAAGCTTCTCTAAATTTTGGGACTCAATCTAGCTTTGTCATGGCCACCAATGGTTGATTATGGTAGAGAGGGCCTCAGTGGTTCTAGGAATTTTTTTTCATAAGTTTCTAAGCTTTCTACAGGGATAAATTGATTATACAAGTTTGCAAGAAATTCTGAAATGGTTATTGTACTTTTCCCAATTTTCAACTACATAGAGATTTGGAACACTTATCAACCCAGTAAATGATGTCCAATGAACATGAAATTTTTACTGGATATCAAGGGTATGTTTATGAGTGTTCTGACCAAAATTGGGAATTTTCCAATTTACAGAACTGGATTAATTAATTTCCCAAGCAATTAGCTCAAAGGAATTAATTATGAACATTCTGGGAGTTTCATGTCCAACAACAACACTGCAAATTTGGGATGAAGAGGAGTCTACCAGAATTTCTTTGGAAATTTTTGAGCAAATCTAATAGGAGAAATCGATTTTTGAAGTTCGCTCAAATTCTGGAATTAATTTCCAATGGGAAAATTCAAATAAATCAGCCCGGCCCCACTCATTTAAATTGGGCCAATCAGAGCTGGGCCGCACCAGGGGCCATGGGGTTAACCCGTGTAGCAGCACCAGATCCGAAGCCACAGCTGATACGCGAGGGGGAATACGTCGCTGACAAGCAGGGCCCAAGGGTCTTCGTCTATCTCACGACGCAGGCGGCGCTTCTCACCGGAACCACAGCGGCGCTCGTCGGACTTGTTTGCATCGACCTCCATTCGGCTCGGCCGTGACCGCCTATCACCAAAATCGGCCACGCAAGACGACGGTGGTGTCCAATCGTGGCGGCGATGGCCAGAGATGGTGGCGCGACGACGGCAGCGGCGGCTAGGGTTTCGGCTATGTCGAGCTTGCTCAGAAATGGCGCAAGACGCTCAGGGAGAGGCTAGGAACGTTCCTGGAAACATGAGGAAGATGACCATGGGGAGAAAAGGGATGAAATCACCGGCAAAGTCGACTTCGACGATGCACCGACGGATTTTCATTGGCGGCGGGAAAACTTGAATCGCTCGTCCTTCACTCGGTTATCTCCCTTGATTCTTGGCAGAGGGGTGCGCTAGGAGGTATGAATAAAAATATATGAACTGATTAAAGAATGGTTGCACATGGAAAGCGAATTAAACAGAGAAGCAAGCTAGTTCATGGGGAAAGGCCGAAAGCAAAACTTGAATCATTTGCTCGATACATAGTGAAACGAAGAACGGTTTGTACCGTGAGAAGGGTTGTGTCCTGGCAATCTTTTTTTGCTTCTGGGAGCAGATCAAGAGACGGTCTGTGGCGTCGGCGCGGCGGGGAGGCCGCAGCATTCTCACAGCGGCCGAACAGCGGCGCCGGCAAAACTGCAAAAATGACGCCTTGTAGCCAACGAAACAAGGAATCAAAAGCATGAGAAGGTAGAGGGAAGACTTAGGTACCACTTTGCTGTTGGGAGGACGGAGGGATTCAGCAAGAGCATCGAGCTAGTCGGGCGAGCAGGGAGGTGGCAGTGGGTTGCTCTCGGGAGCGAAGAATGAACTGGTTCTTCCCCTTCGGCCAGGGAGGTGACGATAAGGGGGAGTAGAGTGGAGGGGGGACACGCAACCGGGGTGCCACGCAGCTGCTTGCCAACGTTGAGCTGTAGGCAGCACCGCACATCGAATGATGGGGAGTCAGGGAAAAACAGAGCACTCACGTAAGGGAGTCACTGGACAGTGAGACCCACATCCCCCTTAAGCCTATCTTCTCTGCTCCTTAAATTCTCCCACCAATATTGATCCAAAAATTCCAGATTTTTGTGGAGAGGCCAATTTAAACATGGAGATTCAGAAATTGGATTTCAAATTTGGACAGGTTTCATGTGAAATTCAAATTCAAATTTGAATTTGACTATAATTCAATATAGCCATTGAAACAAATAGAATTAGTGCTCCAAATATTATGAAAATTCGCAGGGGTGCTATTTGGAATATTTGGAAATTAATGGTGAACTCAGATTTTTATTTTGACAAAGTTTGGACAGGAGCTAGTTTTTAATATTTAAATCCTCTCCATTAAAGTTTGAATTGGTTTGATGTTTAATTGCAATTTGATTTATTTTTCCCATTCAAATCTTTACATCACCCATCTAAACTTTTCACTAAGAATTTTATGGTTTTTACACTGAATGTGGATGGCCTTACTGGCCAGACCATCCTCTGATTCCTTGTCGAGTTGTGGGTCCTTCCGCTTCGGGGCAGGGCCTGTACTATGTTGGATTACGCTTCTGTTGGTGACACGAGAAGGGAGTCGCAGGAGGAGTTGTCACCTTTTGAGGTCTCGTAGAAGATGTCGAGGCTTATGGGACATCAAGTGATGTCACGAATGGTCCACTCTTGGCAAGCAAGGATCATCCTCGTTAGTGGTGCTTCACTGGGATCGTTTGTCTTCCGAGGCTGCCAGAGGATGAGGGGAGGGCATGTTAACGGACATTATATACCAACTTCGACCGTCAACATAACTCAATTTTGTGAAGGAATGAATATTTCTTACACACATAATAGTTAGAAATAACCTAGTTCCACTTGTACTTGGAGAAATTGGTGCATGCAGGTAATCTATACAGATTTGAGGTGAATGTATGACCACATGGTAAGGAAACACACTTACGACCAATCAGACAATGCCACGTGGCCTCCCATCGATTGTACCTGCCTGTTTTTGACTCCATTCATCTAGAAGCTCGAGAAGGTCCCACATATCAGTGTCCAGGAGCAAGTGGGGGCCGTGTGGGGCCACCCCCAGTTCGGCCGACTAGGGTGGTCGACCGAACTGGTAAGCACGCCAAACTCGATCCACTCGCACGTGTCGACCTTTGGTGGCTTCTTGACGCGGGAGTAATTGAAAGCCCAAGAGATTAGTGCGAGAAACCGCCTTAGTGAGTGTACAAATAGAGGGGAGTGCCTCACCTCACTTCACACACACCACTCAAGCATTCTCTCTTGTATACACTAGTTCTCCTCGTTCCTTAGTGGAGGTTAGGCTGTAGAGAGGAGCCTCTAGTCCCATATCCAAATTGGGAAAGGTATGGCTCATGTATATTTTCTTGTATTTGTGACATTATACTTTATATTAATATTATTAGTCTTTACTTATTCATATGCTTGGATGAATCATTCTTTGTTTCGTTGTGGAGTCCATTTATGTGTTAAGTGTAGATGTTATTATGTTCTAGTTATAATGCCTTTATCATGTTATCATGAACATCATACACCACCATTATAGTCTAATTAGGTATTAATATGATTATGTTAATATGAGTAATATAGTGCTTTGTTCCAACATTGGCTTCAACGATGTTTAGATTAGTCATTGTGTGAGAGCTATGTGTGCTGAATACATTGGCTTGTACTGAATACATTGGCTTTGATGATATAAGTTCTAAAATTCTTCCAAAACACCCTTTTAGCAAGGTCCGACTCTATCTTTGAGCTTCTGCAAGGTCCGACAATAGGTCCAACTTGCTTTGTCAAGGTCCAACATGTTTTTGGGTAGCTCCGGTGAGCTTTGTCTTTAGCTCCGGCATGTCTTTGATAGCTCTGACATGTCTTTGTTAAGCTCCGATATGTTTTGCTAGGTCCGACTTATGTTTGTTAGCTCCGACATGTTTTTCTAGCTCCGACTTTTGGGTTTACTAGTTCCAATAAGTTTTGATAGGCTCCGGTGCTAGGTTGTACTAGCTCTGGTAAGCTCCAATGCTAGGTTGTAGTATCTTTGGTAGGCTCTGGAGCTAGGTTGTACTAGCTTTGGTAAGCTCCAACGCAAGGTTGTACTAGCTTTGGTAAGCTCCGGCGCTAGGTTGTACTAGCTTTGGTAAGCTTCGACTCAAGCTCTGATTAGCTTTGGCAAGGTTCGGAGCTTGATCACAATGTTCCTAACATTCCTGTAGAATGTTTCGAACTTGCTTTATATTCTTGGAAAGATTGCTTAGTATTCATTTGCTAAGTTTTTGGTGCATTTTGGTTGATATGGCTGATATCGTTTTACTGTGGTTTTGCAACAAGCTTATGTGATGTGCTCACGTAAGGTGTTGTGGTTTCGGAACTAACGAGAGTCAAGTCAAGGACTTGTGCTCGGAAGTATTGGTTGTTTATTCATGTGCAGGTGTTTCTTGAGTTCAAGACATGGATGGTGACGGGATCCAATGAACTAGTCTTAGGGAGAAGATGAGGTCCAACAACCAAGTTTGGGAGGAATTGTGGTTGAGTTGATCGGGAGGTTGCGCAACATGTTTGAATCAAGAACAATGCATATGAAGGTATCGTGGACGTTGTTGGAAGATGTTTGCATGCATGCAGGGGTGCATGACGTGGAAAAATGGTTCCAAATATGGGCTAAGGAAGGAAAGACCTGGTTGGAAGGATCGGGTCGTATCGGTTAATTACTTTGGCTACAGCGGAGTTGGTTATGACTCGGTATGGAAAGTATCGAGTTGGTTATGATAAGATTTCATCTGGGTCGCGAATTTGAGTTGTTTTAGGAATGTAGGATACATTCCTAAGGTGTTTGGAAGTCTTAATATTGCTTTTATATGCGTATAGAAGAGTCTTGAGCAGTTATGGAAAGTTTCGATTTGTGAATTGAGTAGAATAAAAGTCCTCGTGTGAGTTGAGTTGTCCTTCGTGCTGGTTATATAAGCAAGGGAGGCCAGAGCTCAGGGAAGATGACTTTGGGGCTGTTCCTCTTGTGTTCTATTGAATAATTTCGTAGTTGAAGGAACTTTTGTGCCTTGTTCGTCCGACTTGTTCCAGACAAGTTTTTCTCGTCAAGTTTTCTTCACAGCACTACCTTGCTTCGGTGGTTTTATTATAACTCGAGTTTTACAGATCCAATTGATGTGATTCTTTTTGGTTTGTCTTCAAATCTTAATTTTCTATAATCTCTGAAAATTGCTTGGTCATTGGATTTTTGGTTTCTCATCTACACGAGTTTCTTTGCAGTGTTCCTGAACTGTTTTTCTAGGGTAGGACAGATTGACCTTTGTTCGATCTTTCGATCGTAACTTGAGTTTATCTCGATAGGTTTTCGTGATTCTTGTTGTGACGCCTTAGTGACTTGATTCTCTACAATATATACTAGATTTGTCATAGTTGAACACGTTTAAATTAGTTGCACACACGAATTCTTTAACATATTATTTTTATGCTGAGGGGTTTTTGTTGCTTCCGCTGAAAAAGTTTTAATCTACCATTCACCCCCCTCTGGTAGATTTTCACGTGCTCTTCGATCCAACTATTGGTATCAGAGACACAGTGCTCTAATCTTTGCGATTTGCACGTGTTTTTGACTAATCATCATGGAGAAATACTCCGCCAAACCTTGTGTTTTTAGTGGTATTAATTTTTAGGTTTGGAAGGCACGTATGGAAGCTTTCATCCAAGCACAAGGCTTCACAATAAGACTTACGAAGTGCCATCAAATGATCAAGTTACAGCTACAAATCTGAGAGATGTCGACAACAACAACAAGGCTTGGAACTTGATTATACAAAGATTAACTCAAAGCGACTTCGACTGTGTTGCACTCCTCCGATCTGCATACGATGTGTGGAAAACACTTTGTGACTACCATGAATGATCCAACACGATCAAGGAGGTAAGGCAAGACATGTTCAATAAAGAATACATGCGCTTCGAGATGCAACTCGGTGAGTCCATTGATGATCTCTTTACTCGCTGTAATAAAATTCTCAGCAACTTGCGTAGCATCAATTTTAATTTTTCAAATGCTGAAAATGCTAGGCAATTACTAAGTGCATTAGACATGTCAATATGGGAGATGAAAGTCACATCCATTCGTGAATCTACTGTCATGAGCACACTTACATTAGATGTTCTTTATTATAAGTTGAAAACTCATGAAATTGACATAATCTCACGTAAGAACCCCAACAAGTCTCTTGCATTTGTTTCTCAACGTGATATGCCTAGCTGCGGCCAATATTCATCCTGCAATACTCTTGCTTTGTTGTCCTCACTAACCCTGGAGTAGATCGAGGAATTTCCAGAAGAGGAGTTAGCCCTCATCTCTAGATTCTCAAAAGCATTGCAAAATGTGAGAACTAGAAGGAGAGGAAGCTCCAGACCTCAGCGCTGTTTTGAATGTGGTAAGACAAGACACTTTTGTACAGAATGCCCTAATCTTTCAGGTTCTTCTACCTGTGAGGAAAAGCAGAACAAGGTCAAGACCACCTTTGGAAACTCCAATAAGAAAAAGAAGGGTACTATAGGACGCAAGATGATAAAAAGCTTCATCACCGCACATCAAGAACATGGCTCAAGTGATGTGAACATTGGAAGTGACCAAGATGAAGATGATTTGGCAAACTTGTGCTTCATGACAGACAAATCAAGATCATGTATGGAGGATGCAGAACACAACAGCGACAATGAAGAGGTATGTCCTACTTGCAAAGAAATGTGTAATGCTATTTCTCGTGCCACTATTATAGTTAAGAAAAATGACAAAAAGCTTAAGAATAGTGCTGCTAAAAATGAATCACTAGAATCTAAAATCAACTGTTTAAAAACTTTGTTTCCCAGTGATGATGCATGTATGAACAATTGTCCTCGTTAAGAAGTGTGCACAGCTCCACACTTTATAAACTTGAGTTAGAAATCGAAAAGAACAGAGAGCTTGCTGCACTTAATGATAAAAACTTGAAAGATGCTAGCTGTTCTACAATTGATTTGCATTGTTCTACTTGTGATCATCTTGATAAGAAACTACAAGATGCTATGAATGAAATTTCTATATTGAACAATGCTTTACGTTCTCATGAAGTTAAATATTGTTCCAATTGCAAATTAAAAGGAAAAAATTCATGTGAAAATTGTCTTGATCTGTCCAATAAACTTGATATCATGCATAGGACATTAGATCGATTTTGTAATGGGAATAAGAACTTAAACTTGTTGCTGAATTCTTTCAAGTCTTGCAATGATAAAACTAGTTTAGGTTTTGATTCTCATGCTCATGCTAAAGCACATCCACCTAAAATTGTAAAGTCATTAGGAAGTGGTTTGATTCAAACAGTTCCTAAACAAAAAGAAGTGGTTTTCAAATCTGCAGGAGTGTTGTCCCATTCGGTTTCAAATAAAAATGTTGCTTGCTCATTTTGACATGAACACAAAGTTAAATTTCATTGTACCTACTGTGGTAGAGATGGTCATGTCATAGATTTTTGTTATAGACTAGCTAAACGACAGAAAAAGGAAAGAATTATTGCTAGATCTCATAACTTTCATGCAAAATTTGTTGCACATGCTAAACCGAATGATAGGAACATGCAACCTGCTGTAATGAGTCAAAAACATACAAAGTTTGCTCCCAAACCTACTGTTTTTCGTGCTACACATGCAACACCTCGTAGGCCAGTAGTTGGGTACAAAAATCCTCAAGCTTTGGCTCATAAGCCTGCTGTTTTGTCTCAGCTTTCGCATGTTATTCCTGCTAGACGTCATGTGACTCAGTACTGGATTACTAAATGCCTTTTGACTAACCACAATATTGAGTCATCGACGTACTGTGCTTCTATGTAGGTTACACGCTTGAGGAAGAAGAACATTGGGATTGTGGATTCAGGTTGCTCACGCCATATGACCAGTAAAAAAAAATGGTTCTCCTTCCTCTCTTTTGTGTCATGTGTAGAGAATGTTACTTTTGCCGATAATTCTTCAACTCCTATAATAGCTAAGGGTTCGGTTAGAGTAAATGATCACTACACTTTGAAGGATGTGGCACTTGTCAAAAATTTGAAATACAACTTGCTTTCTGTTTCAAATTGCTAGATGAAAATTTGGAAATTATTTTCAATAAAAATTGTTGCAAAGTTGTAGGTTCAAATAGTGAGCTTATTTTTAACATGTCCCGATTTGGAAGAGTTTTTAAAGCTAATTTTGATATGTCTTCGTATAAGCATAGGTGTCTAGTTGCTATGATTCAAAGGACTTATATTTTTGGCATCATAGACTTGGTCACGTAGGCTTTGATCATCTAATGCGTGTTAGTGCTCTTGATCACATACGTGGGCTGCCTAAGCTTGAAGGGGACAAAGAAATTGTGTGATCTTCTTGTAGACATGCTAAGATGGTTGCAAGTTCACATACTCCTCTCACAATGATCATGACAACTGAGTCGGGTCAACTTCTGCACCTTGACACCGTAGGACCTTCACGTGTTCAATCCTTCGGAGGTAAATGGTATGTTCTTTTGATTGTTGATGATTATTCTTGATAATATTGGTTTTACTTTATGACATCTAAGAATGAAGTTTTTAGTCACTTTAGAACTTTATTTCTTAGATTATCAATTGATCACCCAGGATCTTCAAAAGCAATTAGAAGTGATAACAGAACCAAATTTAAAAATCAATCTTTTGATCACTTTTGTGCTGAAAATGGAATAGATCATCAATTTTCTTCACCATATGTACCTCAACAGAACAGTGTTGTAGAATGAAAGAACAAAACCATAATTGAGATGGCTAGGACTATGATTGATGAATATCAAACTCCTAGGCAATTTTGGGCTGATGCGATTGCAACCGCTTGTTATGTCTCAAATCGTGTTTTCTTGCGCGCTAAGCTAGGTAAAACGCCATATGAGCTTCGGTTTGGACATAGCTCTAGTGTTACACACTTTCAGGTCTTTGGTTGCAAATGCTTTGTTAAGGAACATGGTAATCCCTATAAATTTGTAAGACCTATGTGTGCTGAATACATTGGCTTGTAGTAAATACACTTGCTTTGACGATTAAAGTTTTGAGTATCACCAAAACACCTTTTTATCGAGGTCCGACTAGTTTTGTAAGCTCCGGCGGGAGCTTGGTTGTACTAGTTTTGGTAAGCTTCGGCGCTAGGTTCTACTAGCTTTTGTTAGCTCCGGCTCAAGGTCCGGGTTGTTCTGGCAAGGTCCGGAACTTGATCGCATTGCTTCTATTTTTCATTTGCAATGTTTCGTACTTGCTTTACATCTTTGGAAAGATTGCTTAGTATTCATTTTCTAAGTCTTTGGTGCGTTTTTGGTTGACATGGATGATATCATGTTACTGTGGTTTTGCAACATGCTTATGTGAGGTTCTCACGTAAGGTGTTGTGTTCGGAACTAACTTGAGTCAAGTCGAGGACTTGGGCTCGTAGATTGGTTGTTTATTCATGTGCAGGTTTTTCTTGAATTCAAGTCATGGCTGGTGATGGAATCCATTGGACTAGTCTCTGGGAGGAGATGAGGTTCCAATAACCAAATTCAAGAGGAATTGTGGTTGAGCTATCAGGAGGTTGCGCAGCATGATTGAATCAAGAAAAATGCATGTGAAGGTATCGTGGACGTCATTGGAAGATGTTTGCATGTGTGCAAGGAGTGCATGGACGTGGCTACATGGTTCCGAGACGTGATGAAGAGATGTGGACGTAAAGAGTTGGTCGGAAAGGTCCAACAGACTAGGTTATGGACTCAGGCTGCGGCTGTGTCGGGTTTGACTCAGATATGGAAAGATTTGAGTTGGTTATGATAAGATTTCATGTGGGTCACGAATTTCAGTTGTTTAGGAATGTGGGATACGTTCCTAAGGTGTTTGGAAGTCTCAAGATTGTTTCTATCTGTGTATAGAAAAATCCTAAGCAGTTATGGAAATTTACGATTCGTGAACAGAGTAGGATTAGGTTCCTGATTTGAGTTGAATTGGCTTTCGAGCAGGTTATATAAGCAAGGGAGCCCAGAGCTCGTGGTGCACGACTTTGAGGGCTGTTACTATTGTGTTATATTGAATAAAATTCGTAGTTTGAATCAACTTTTGTGCCTTGTTCGTCCGACTTGTGCCAGACAAGTTTTACTCATCGAGTTTCTGGACAGTACTACCTTTCGTCGGTGGTTTTATCATAACTCGAGTTTTACAGATCCAATTGACATGATTCATTTTTGGTTGTCTTCACAACTTGATTATTTATCATCTGTAAAAATTTCACGGTCATTGGATTTGTGGTCTATGATCTACACGAGTTTCTTTGCAGCATTCCAGAACTGTTTTTTCTCGGGTAGGGCAGATTGACCTTTGTTTGATCTTTCAATCATAACTTGAGTTTTTCTCGATGGATTTGAGTGATTCTTGTTGTGTTGTCTGCGTGACTTGATTCTCTCTGATATCTATCACTTTTTTCATAGTGAAACATATTTAGATTAGTCTCACACACGATTTCTTTAACAGATCATTTTTCTGCCGAAGGGGTTAGGGTTTAATTGTTTCCACTGTGTAAGATTTTAAATCTACCATTCACCCCCCTCTGGTAGCTTTTTACGTGCTCTTTGATCCTACAATTGGTATCAGAGCCGCAGTGCTCTAACCTTTGTGATTTGCGCGTGTTTTTGACTAATCATCATGGAGAAGTACTCTGTCAAACCTTGTGTGTTCGCTGGTATTGATTTTCAGGTTTGGAAGGCACGCATGGAGGCTTTCATCCAGGCACAAGGCTTTGCAATATGGGAGAAGGTATACAAGCCTTACAAAGTGCCATCAAACGATCAAGTTACAACTACAAATCTGAGAGATGTCGACAACAACAACAAGACTCGGAACTTGATCTACTAGGATTAACACAAAGCGACTTCGATCGTGTTGCACACCTCCGATCTGCATACGATGTGTGGAAAGCACTTTGTGACTACCACGAAGGATCCAACACGATCAAAGAGGTAAGGCAAGACATGTTCAACAAAGAATACATGCGCTTCGAGATGCAACCCGGTGAGTCTATTGATGACCTTTTTGCCCGCTTTAATAAGATTCTCAGCAACTTGCGTAGTGTCAATGTTATTTTTTCAGATGCTGAAAATGCTAGGCAATTGCTAAGTGTATTAGATATATCAATTTGGGAGATGAAAGTCACATCTATTCGTGAATCTACTGCCATGAGTTCACTTACTTTAGATGTGCTATATTCCAAGTTAAAAACTCATGAAATTGACATAATCTCACGTAAGAACCCCAACAAGTCTATTGCTTTTGTTTCTCAACGTGACATGCCTAGTTCCGGTCAAACATCATCTTGTGGTACACTTGCTTTGCTGTCCTCTCTAACCCTTGAAGAGATTGAGGAGTTTCTAGAGGAGGAGCTAGCGCTCATCTCTACCTGGTTCTTAAAAGCATTGCAAAATGTGAGAACTAGAAGGAGAGGAAGCTCTGGTCCTCAACGATGCTTTGAATGTGGTAAGACAGGACATTTTCATTTAAATTGCCCTAACCTTTCAGATCCTACTTCCCGGGATGAAAAGAAAACAAGAACGAAGCACTCCTCTGCAAAAGATAGGAAGAAAAAAAAGCGTTTTACAAGACATCAATTGTTGAGTAGTTTTATCTCAGCACTCCAAGAACTTGGCTCAAGCGACGTGGACATTGCAAGTGATGAAGATGAAGATGATTTGGCAAACTTGTGCTTCATGGCGGGCAAGTCAAGATCAAGTATGGAGGAGGCAGAACACAACATCGACAATGAAAAGGTATGTCCTACTTGTGAAGAAATGTGTGATGCTATTTCTCGTGCCACTGTTATTGTTAAGAAAAAGGACAAAAAGCTGAGGGACAATGCTGTTAAAATTAAGTCACTAGAATCTGAAATTAATCGTTTGAAATCCTTGATTCCTAGTGATGATTCTTGTTCCTCATGTGACTTAATATATGAACAATTGTCCTCCCTAAGAAGTGCACATACCTCCACACTTGATAAATTTGAACTTGAAATTGAAAAGAACAAAAAGCTTACTGCACTTGATATTGCAAACTTAAAAGATGCTTCTTGTTCTACAATTGATTTACATTTTTCTAGTTGTGATGATCTTGATAAGAAACTGTAAGATGCTATGAATGAAATCCCTATATTGAACAATGCTTTACGTTGTCATGAAGTTAAATATTGTTCCAATTGCAAATTATAAGGAAAAACTTCATGTGAAAATTGCCTTGATCTGTCCAATAAACTTGATAACATGCATAAGATATTTGATTGGTTTTGTAATGGGAATAAG
The DNA here is from genome assembly GCA_036927565.1 of Tuctoria greenei. Classification (NCBI taxonomy): domain Eukaryota; kingdom Viridiplantae; phylum Streptophyta; class Magnoliopsida; order Poales; family Poaceae; genus Tuctoria; species Tuctoria greenei. The sequence goes on from JAYESD010000010.1 coordinate 58,672,876, forward strand.
AACCTAAACTTGCTGCTGAATTCATCCAAGTCTTGCAATGATAAAACTGGTTTAGGTTTTGATTCTCATGCTCATGCTAAGGGACATCCACCTAAAATTGTAAAGTCATTAGGAAGTGGTTTGATTCAAATAGTCCCTAAAAAAAGAAGTGGTTTTCAAATCTACAGGAGTATTGCCTCATTCGGTTTCAAATAAAAATGTTGTTTGCTCATCTAGACATGAACACAAAGTTAAATATTCATTGTACTTACTGTGGTAGAGATGGTCATGTCATAGATTTTTGTTGTAGACTAGCTAAACAACAGAAAAGGGAAAGAATGGTTGCTAGATCTCATAACTTTCATGCAAAATTTGCTGCACAAATTTAACCTAATGTACAACCTGCTGTTTTGAGTCAAAAATATTCAAAGTTTACCTCCGAACCTTCTGTTTTTGCCTCCGGAGCTACTGATTTTTGTGCTACACAAGTAACACCTTGTAGGTCAGTATTTAAGAATAAAAAATCTCAAACTTTGACTCATAAACCTGCTGTTTTGTCTCAGCTTTCGCGTGTTTTTCCTGCTGCACGTCGCGTGACTCAGTACTGGATTCCTAAATGCCTTTTGACTAACCCCAGTATCGAGTCATCGACGTATTGTGCTTCTATGTAGGTTACACATTTGAGGAAGGAGAACATTTGGATCGTGGATTCAGGTTGCTCATGCCACATGACCGGTAACAAAAATTGGTTCTCCTCCCTCTCTTTTGTGTCATGTGTAGAGAATGTTACTTTTGCTGATAATTCTTCAACTCCTATAATTGCTAAAGGTTCAGTTAGACTCAATGATCACTACACTTTGAAGGATGTGGCACTTGTCAAAAATTTGTAATACAACTTGCTTTCTGTTTCACAATTGCTAGATGAAAATCTAGAAATTATTTTCAATAAAAACTGCTGCAAAGTTGTAAGTTCAAATAGTGAGCTTATTTTTAACATGTCTCGGTTTGGAAGAGTTTTTAAAGCTGATTTTGATATGTCTTCCTCTAAGCATAGGTGTCTAGTTGCTAATGATTCAAAGGACCTATATTATTGGCATCGTAGACTTGGTCACGTAGGCTTTGATCACCTAACACGTGTTAGTGCTCTTGATCGCATAAGTGGGCTGCCTAAGCTTAATGGGGACAAAGAAATTGTGTGCTCTTCTTGTAGGCATGCTAAGATGGTTGCAGGGTCATATACTCCTCTCACAATGATCATGACAACTGAACCATGACAACTATTGCATCTTGACACCGTAGGACCTCCACGTGTTCAATCCCTCGGAGGTAAATGGTATGTACTTGTGATTGTTGATGATTATTCTGGATACTCTTGGGTTTACTCTATGGCGTCTAAGAATGAAGTTTTTAGTCACTTTAGAACTTTATTTCTTAGATTATCAATTGATTACCCAGGATCTTTAAAAGCAATTAGAAGTGATAATGGAACTGAATTTAAAAATCAATCTTTTGATCACTTTTGTGATAAAAATAGAATAGATCATCAATTTTCTCCACCATATGTACCTAAACAAAATGGTGTTGTAGAAAGAATGAACAGAACCTTAGTTGAGATGGCTAGGACTATGCTTGATGAATATCAAACTCCTAGGAAATTTTGGACTGATGCGTTAGCAACCGCTTGTTATGTCTCAAATCGTGTTTTCTTGCGTGCTAAGCTAGGTAAAACACCATATGAGCTCCAGTTTGGACATAGGCCTAGTGTTACAAACTTTCAGGTCTTTGGTTGCAAATGTTTTGTTAAGAAACATGGTAATCTTGATAAATTTGAACCTAGATCCATTGATGGCACGTTTCTTGGTTATCCATCTCATACTAGAGGCTACCGTGTGCTTTTACTTGACACTAACAAAATTGTGGAGACTTGTGAAGTGTATTTTGATGAAGCTAGCCCAGGTACTAGCCCAAAATTGCAGGTCCAGATCCATATCCCCAGGGCGGGAGCATTTTCATTGAAGATGAGGAAGAATTGGAGCTGCTGCCCGAAAATTCAGCAGCTAAAGACTTTGGTTCAGCTCCGGATGTTAATTCTCAACCAGCACCGACAACCATCAATGCTGATTCAAATCATCCTCAAGTCACAAGCTCATTGATTTGTGATGAACATGAAGAAGAAGAAGCTTGTGAGACATCTGTTCCCCTACGGTTTTACAAAGATCATCCCCCAAAACAGATGATTGGAAGCTTGCACGAACGAGTCACACGATCCAGGTTTTGCGATCCAAACTCTTATGCTCATTCTGCTTTTGTTGCTTCTTTTGAACCCAAAGATATATCACACGCACTCACTAATGAATCTTGGATTATTGCCATGCAAGAAGAGATAGAAAATTTTGAAAGAAATAATGTTTGGAAACTTGTACCTCCACCGCAAGGTCACACTTTAATTGGAACTAAATGGTATTTAAAAATAAACAAAGTGAGGATGGGGTTGTGGTTAGGAATAAGGCTAGGTTGGTTGCTCAAGGTTTCACTCAAGTTGAAGGTCTAGATTTTGATGAAACTTTTGCTCCTATTGCTAGATTAGAAGCCATAAGAATTTTGTTAGCTTTTGCTACATCTATTGGTTTTAAGCTATATCAAATGTATGTTAAAAGTGCTTTTCTTAATGGCTACATAGATGAGGAGGTTTATGTCAAGCAACCACCAGGTTTTGAAAATCCAGATTTTCCTAATCATGTTTACAAACTGTCCAAAGCCTTGTACGGTCTCAAACAAGCCCCTAGAGCATGTTATGATAGGTTAAATAAATTCTTACTTGAAAAAGTGTTTACCATGGGAAAGGTAGATAAAACTCTTTTTGTGCTTAAGCATGGCAATGACTCATTATTCGTTCAATGTATGTGGATGATATTATCTTTGGTTGTGCTTCTCATGATCTTGTGTCCAAGTTTTCAGCAATGATGAGTTCCGATTTGAAATGAGTGTGATGGGTGGACTCACTTACTTTTTGGGGCTACAAATCAAGTAAACTAAGGAGGGTACCTTTGTGCATCAAATGAAGTATACAAAAGATCTCCTAAGGCGCTTCAACATGGACAAAAGCAAGCCTCTTCGAACACCAATGGGAACAGCAACAACACTTGGACTTGATGAAGATGGTGAACCCGTGGATCAAAAAGAATATAGAAGCATGATCGAATCACTTTTGTACCTAACGGCATCAAGACCAGACATAAAATTCAGCGTATGTCTTTGTGCATGATTTCAAGCCTCCCCACGTGCTTCACATCGTCAAGCCGTCAAAAGGATTCTCAGGTACTTACATGGAACTCAAGAATTTGGAATTTTTCTTCCTTCTTCCTCAACTGTTACTTTGGAAGCTTTTTCGGATGCTGATTTTGGGGGTTGTAGGATTGATAGGAAAAGTACTTCCGGTGCTTGTCATTTTCTTGGTAATTCTCTTGTTGCTTGGTCCTCTAGAAAACAAAATTCAGTTGCACAATCCACAGCCGAATCTAAATATGTAGCTGCTGCTAGTGCTTGCTCACAAATTCTTTGGATTGTTCAAATACTTAAGGACTATGGGGTTGATCTAGATAGTGTTCCACTGTTCTGTGATAACACTAATGCCATTTGCATTGCTAAAAATCCCGTGCAACATTCTAGAACAAAGCACATTGACATTAGGTATCACTTTCTCCGAGATAATGTTGAAAAACGAAACATTGTGCTTCACCATGTAGATACCGAACAACAATTGGCTGACATTTTTACAAAACCTTTGGATTTCACTCGGTTTTGTTACATTCGTAGTGAAATAGGGGTTATGCATCCTCATGGCTTAAAAGTAGGGGGAGTTTTGAAGCTTGGGAAGTCTATGTGAGAGTCTGAAATTAAAATAATATGAGCATAGTATTTCATATATATATATGACTTTGTGATTCCTTTTACATGCTGAAAGTTCTTACTACATTACTCGTGTTATACATTTTGTAGTTTTTGCCATGTCTAGTATTTGGAATAATTACTTACACTAGAACTGGTCATGGTCAAACTTTCTTGCTGTTTTGAACATGTTACATGTTCACAAGTGCTTTTAATCATTAAGAATTAATCAAGTAATCAACTCACATGTTGAGTTTTTATGAACAAATATAAATTGAGAAAAGATCAAGAGAATATGCATGCATCGCACTCCTTCTTTTGAGATGTCTTATCATTGCACTTAGATTTGAACTTGGAAGAAGTTGTGTATGACTAAAACCATGTCCTTAAGCTTCTGATTGTCAAATGACATAGGCTTGGCTTGGTTGGTTAGAATAAGGCAGATGCGCATATAATCTCTTGCAAATATCATATGATCTAAATTTGTGTTTTGAAAAATAATAAAACGCAGCAACTAGTGGCATGCTTTCACGTTATGAAATATTTAAGTTTGTGAGATCATGACTTGCTTAAATTGAAAATAACATTTGATCTCTAGCATGGCTTACACTACTTTATGTATTTCATTGATGTGATAATGTAAGGTACTTGATAGTATGACTTTGATGAGCTTTGTTTATATGTATATGTTATAATATGCTCACAACAACTAAAGTTGGAGAGATAATTTGTTTATATGCTCATGACTTGTTGAATACATTGTCAAAGGGGGAGAGATAAGCATGAAGAGAAAGAGAATATGTGCATAAGCAGAGATAATAAAGGGGGAGAGATAATAAAGGGGGAGAGATAATATGTATAATTTTTGGATTTTCTTCTCATTTTACTTTTGATTTACAAAGCGAGAGAAATTGCCTTCAAAACTTTTATGTGAATAAGCCAATGTTCGGATTTTAAATGGTGTTGCCAATGCATTCATCAAGGGGGAGATTGTAAGACCTATGTGTGCTGAATACATTGGCTTGTAGTAAATACACTTGATTTGACGATAAAAGTTTTGAATATCACAAAAACACCTTTTTATCAAGGTCCGACTAGTTTTGTAAGCTCCGGCGGGAGCTGGGTTGTACTAGTTTTGGTAAGCTCCGGCGCTAGGTTCTACTAGCTTTTGTTAGCTCCGGCTCAAGGTCCGGGTTGCTCTGGCAAGGTTCGGAACTTGACCGCATTGCTTCTGTTTTTCATTTGCAATGTTTCGTACTTGCTTTACATCTCTAGAAAGACTGTGTAGTATTCATTTGCTAAGTCTTTGGTGCATTTTTGGTTGACATGGATGATATCGTGTTACTGTGGTTTTGCAACATGCTTATGTGAGGTTCCCACGTAAGGTGTTGTGTTCGGAACTATCTTGAGTCAGGTCGAGGACTTGGGCTCGTATAGATTGGTTGTTTATTCATGTGCAGGTGTTGCTTGAATTCAAGTCATGGCTGGTGACGGGATCAATTGGACTAGTCTCAGGGAGGAGATGAGGTTCCAACAACAAAATTCAAGAGGAATTGTGGTTGAGCTGATTAGGAGGTTGCGCAGCATGATTGAATCAAGAACAATGCATGTGAAGATATCGTGGACGTCATTGGAAGATTTTTGCACGTGTGCAAGGAGTGCATGGATGTGGCTACATGGTTCCGAGACATGATGAAGAGATGTCGACGTAAAGAGTTGGTCGGAAAGGTCCAACTTACTAGGTTATTGACTCAGGCTGCGACTGAGTCGGGTTTGACTCAGATATGGAAAGATATGAGTTGGTTATGATAGGATTTCATGTGGGTCACGAATTTGAGTTGTTTACGAATGTGGGATACATTCCTAAGGTATTTGGAAGTCTTAAGACTGCTTCTATCTGCGTATAGAAGATCCTAAGCAGTTATGGAAAGTTACGATTCATGAATAGAGTAGGATTAGGTTCCTGATTTGAGTTGAGTTGGCTTTCGAGCTGGTTATATAAGCAAGGGATCCCAGAGCTCGTGGTGCACGACTTTGGGGGCTGTTCCTCTTGTGTTCTATTGAATAAAATTTGTAGTTTGAAGGAACTTTTGTACCTTGTTGGTCCGACTTTTTCCAGACAAGTTTTACTCGTCGAGTTTCTGGACAGCACTACCTTTCGTCGGTAGTTTTATCATAACTCATGTTTTACAGATCCAATTGTAGGATCAAGGAGCACGTGAAGATCTACCAGAGGGGGGATGAATGGTAGATTTAAAAATCTTACGCAGCGGAAACAATTAAACCCCAACCCCTTCGGCAGAAAAATGATCTGTTAAATAAATCGTGTGTGAGACTAATCTAAACGTGTTACACCATGACAAAAATGATAGATATCAGAGATATTCAATTCATGAAGACAACACAACAAGAATCACTAAAATCTGTCGAGAAAAACTCAAGTTATGATCGAAAGATCAAACAAAGGTCAATCTGCCCTACTCGAGAAAAAAACAGTTCTGGAACGCTGCAAAGAAACTCGTGTAGATCATAGAAAACAAATCCAATGACCACGAAATTTTTAAAGATGATAGATAATCAAGTTGTGAAGACAACCCAAAAAGAATCACATCAATCGGATATGTAAAACTCGAGTTATAATAAAACCACAGACGAAAGATAGTGCTGTCCAGAAACTCGACGAGTAAAACTTGTCTGGAACAAGTCGGACGAACAAGGCACAAAAGTTCCTTCAAACTACGTATTTTATTCAATAGAACACAAGAGGAACAGCCCAAAAGTCGTGCGCCACGAGCTCTGGCCTCCCTTGCTTATATAACCTGCTCGAAAGCCACTCAACTCAGATCAGGAACCTAATCCTACTCTGTTCGCGAATCGTAACTTTCCATAACCGCTTAGGATTCTTCTATACGCAGATAGAAGGAATCTTAAGACTTCCAAACACCTAAGGAACGTATAACACATTCCTAAACAACTCAAATTCGTGACCCACATGAAATCCTATCATAACCAACTCAAATCTTTCCATATTTGAGTCAAACCCGACTCAGTCGCAATCTGAGTCCATAACCGAGTCGGTTGGACCTTTCCAACCAACTCTTTACGTCCACATCTCTTCATCACATCTCGGAACCATGTAGCCACGTCCATGCACTCCTTGCATACATGCAAACATCTTCCAATGACCTCCACGATACCTTCACATGTATTGTTCTTGATTCAATCATATTGCGCAACCTCCCGATCAGCTCAACCACAATTCCTCCTGAATTTGGTTGTTGGAACCTCATCTCCTCCCTGAGACTAGTCCAATGGATCCCATCACTAGCCATGTCTCGAACTCAAGTAACACCTGCACATAAATAAACAACCAATCCATACGAGCCCAAGTCCTCAACTTGACTCAAGTTAGTTCCGAACACAACACCTTATGTGAGAACCTCACATAAGCATGTTGCAAAACCACAGTAACACGATATCATCCTTATCAATCAAAAACGCACCAAAGACTTAGCAAATGAATACTAAGCAATCTTTCTAGAGATGTAAAGCAAGTACGAAACATTGCAAATAAAAATCAGAAGCATTGCGGTAAAGTTCTGGACCTTGCCAGAGCAAAACTCCTATAATTTTTATAATTAATTTCTTTAAACTAATTGCTTGGGAAATGAAATACTCCAGATCTGTTAATTAGAAAATTCCCAATTTTGGTTAGGACACTCATAAATATACACTTTATATCCAGTAAAGATTTCAAGTTCATTGGACTTCATTTACTGGGTAGATCAGTGTTCCAAATCTCTATGTAGTTGAAAATTGGGAAAGTACAGTAACCATTTCAGAATTTCTTACAAACTTGTAAAATCAATTTCTCCCTGTAGAAAGCTTAGAAAATTATGAAAAAAATTCTAGAACCAGTGAGACCCCCTCTACCATAATCAACCACTGGTGGCCATGACAAAGCTACAAATTCAGTCCCAAAATTCAGAGAATCCTTTTAATTGTTGGAATTCTAGAGACAACAAGCTTCCTTGAACCTCTCCAATTTTGGTTCCAGATCTTCCTTGTCGAACCTAGTGTCCAATGTAAAAATCCCAAGGACAAGTAAAATAATTTACATACCTCATCAGTATTTATAAGATATCTTCTATGGTTTCTATATTACTCATGTTCCTTATATATTACATATCATATAGTGACCGAGATCGAGGAGGACCCAGAGCCCTTGGAGACTCTACTTCAAGAAGCTAACTTCCCCTCTGACTCGCAGCCAGGCAAGCTCCGGTTTGCATTTAAGTGCTATTTCAAATTTTCTATTTGTATCACTTATGTCTAGGATGAATTCTATGCATTACGGCTAAGGTGCTTGTTACTCCAATTGCATGACCCACAAATCCCATGGAGTTTTGTGTATGTCGACTGTTGGAGTCGGCAGATCCCCTGACACTACGAAAGTGTTGAAGGAGTTTGTGGTTCGGTTTGGGCGCGCGGAGACTCAAGAAAGTGAAACGCGATTGGACACGAGTGACACAGTAGTTTACGTGGTTCGGGCCACCTGAGCGTAATACCCTACTCCACGGGTGTGTGTGTGTGTTGTATTAACTTGTCAGCTTCCGAGTATTCGGGTCCCCTCTCGTGTATCGTCGGTTTGTCCTTTTATATCACAAGGATAAACCGTTACAAGTCAGTCTGGCCCGACATGTGGCCCTGGCGGTTACTAGTATTGATACACGAGATTAATTGTTGTTAATAACCCTGTAACGGTTCCGACAGTGCCGTTACAGGTGTTAGGATCATCCGATTAATTGTCATTAATGTGGAATTAATGATAATTAATCGGGTCTTGAAGTCTGCAGCTGTCCTTTGGAGATCCGGAGCCGTTACAACGTCTCCCGGGGGTTTGAAGCGGCTAGCTCCGACGTATGAACACGTGGCAGCTCCGGAGCTTGCTTGTGGGAAGCGGGAAGCTCCGGGGCGGCCTGGCACGTGTCAGGTCCGGAGCTTCTCTCGGTCAGGGGTTACCTCCGGAGGTGCCGTTTCAGTACTTGGCCCGGAGCTTCACCCTTGCGGGTAATAGCTCTGGTCTGACAGTACACGTGGCGACCTAGGGGCTAACCATGTTGGAGAAGCGGGTCCGGTTACGTCTGGCAAGTGGGCCCCCGTGGGTCTTCAATTTAAGTAGATGTCCTTCCCTTGAGATCTTTGTAACCTCAAGGGGTGTATGGTTTTTAGGGTACCGACAGTGGCCCCCTGGACCTACCTCCGGGGAAGGCCAACGGGATGAAGTCATTCCGCCGGAGGTGGGTCCACACTTGCGACTCTTGAACTGGGTCTTCAAGGGTCTTCGGAGGTGCCTTTGGCGGGGCTTTACGGTTAAGTGCCGACACGTGGCGCACCTCAGGCGGAAGATAAGATCTTTGACGTGCGGATCTCTCGCAATTGAAGGTCGTCGGTTCCCGATACGAAAACCGTATCGGTTCCGCGCGCCTTGTCAGTCCGCCGCCTTTGGGTTTCCCGCCTCATGATGACAACTGTTCGCCTGGGTAAGAACCTCGACTTGATCGTCAGGGTGGTCCCGGGCCCTCTTGTCATCGGCTGGGTTGAATTCTTGAGTAGTATCCTTGACTCCCCTGCAGTTTCCATCCAAGCGTTGCGAGGGCTTACTTAAGAAGGAAAGCGCACCGTCGGGAGTTCTTTACGCTTTCCATCTGTTCTTGCGCTCAAACTCCCAACTCGTGCTTTGCTCTTCTCCTCTTGCCTAGCTGTGCTGCGATGGAGTTGGGTCTGCGTGAGAGTCGTTTGAAGACGGAGAGCGATCTGAAGAAGGTCCGGGCCCTCATGGGGTGGTCGTTGGACTTCTTCAACCGTTCAGTCCGCGCCGGCGGGGAGCTTCCCTTTAAAAAGGAGCACTCCGGCGAGATGGTGTACTTTTCATCGTACGCCATGGTGGGTCTGATCCCACCGTTTTCTTCTTTCTTCTTGATGCTGCTGGACTTCTATGGTCTGCAGCTATACCACCTTGGCCCTCACTCCATTCTCCTTGTGTCCATCTTTGTCCACTTCTGCGAGATGTGGGTGGGAATTCCTCCCTGCATCGAGCTCTTCCGGACCTTCTTCACCGTCCAAACCACCGGCCGAAGTGACGAGTACCTTGGCTTCTACTACTTTGTGAAGCGCAAGAAGTGCCCGTTCAAGTACTTCCGGTCATTCCCTTCCGGGAAGTGGGATGACTGGAAGAAAGATTGGGTAGTCGTCCGGGTGGAGGAGCACGAGCGGTTGGAGTTGCCAGACGGTCTGCCCGGCATTGACACGTCGGTGTGGAGCGAAATTCCGGTGCTGGCGGCAGCTTTTGACCCCGTCCTATCCAGGATCCGCCAATGTGTGGAGGGAGGATCGACTCCCCAGGCGGTGTTCTGCAACTTCCTGTCCAACAGGTGGGCGCCGCTGAAGAGGATGGAGAAGCTCGCCTGGGCCCTCAACAGCGTGATGGACGAAGACCGGGTTGAGACCGGGTTGAAGTCCAGCATGGTGGGGAAGTCCTTGGAGTTTCACCTCAAGAAATTCCAGCACGGCATCGATGTTGACGGAGAGTACTTGACTCCGCCGCCGACTTTCCTCCCCCTGAACGTGGAAGTTGAGTTCAGCAGGGAGCTCCGGCGGAAGATGCCCGCGCTTGACGACCTTGGCGTCGTCGAGAGAAGATCAACCGCCCGGTTAGCGATCCCCGGGTTGTCGGAAGGCGGCTCCGCCCCTGTCTCTCAGCCAAGAGCTGAAGTCACTGGCAAGGGCAAGGAGCTGGCGGAGGAACCGGAGAGCCGGAAGAGGAAGCTGCGACATGCTGACGGAAGGTCCGTCGGGCTTACTACCTCCTCCCCCGTTCCCCGTCCTCAGGAAGGAAGATCCTCCGCCGCCGTGGCAGCTGTCCCCGTGGTGGGGTCTTTTCGGAGCGCTACTGTTCCGGCGGTGGGATCCTCCCGGAGTGCGGCTGTCCCCGTGGTGGGTCCCTCCGGAGGTGCCAGCTCCGGGCAGGCGACTCCGGTACGAGAAGCGGTGAGGGCCTCCAGGTCCAGGAGTTCCTCCCGATCAAGGAGGGCTCCGACCCGGGAAACGCCCGCGGCCACGGCAAGTCCTGGGAGTCCTCCCGGAGCTCCTACGCCGACCGTAGCCAGCCCGGAACGTCCGGGAAAGAGGTTCCGCGCAAGCTGGTGCGTGAGCCTCCCAAGGTAATTTTTCTTGCTTACCTCAATTAACTTTTAATTATAGCATCTGTTTGCTCAATTTCTTCGTTCTTTATCTGCAGCGTTCCCAAGAAGGGGAGTGAAGCTCCGCCCTCGGCCACAGTGTCTGAGGCTACGGGGGCTTCTGCTCCAGCTCCGGTGCCGCCCCAAGCGGAGGCTGCGACAGCTCCGGCGCCGGCTGTCGTGGTCATGGACCTCGACTCGTCTCCAGAAGTTCCCGTGGTAGCGCCGGACCACGGGATTGAAGATGCGCCAGCGGCACCTGTCCCGGAGGTTGAAGCTCCGGGTCCTGGTGCTGCAGAAGTAGAAGCTCCGGCTGTTGAGTCGGAGGAAGTAGCGGTTCTGGCTTCAGAGCCGGAAAGCGCTGAAGCCCCGGCGGTTGAGCCGGAGGTAGCTGAAGCCCCGGCATGCGAGCCGGAAGTTGAAGTGGTTCCGGCAATTGAGCCGGTTACCTCCGAAGCTCCGGTCGCAGAGCCGGTAACTATTGGAGCGCCGGCCGCAGAGCCGGTGGTTGTGGAGGCGCCGGCCGCAGAGCCGGTGATTGCTGGAGCGCCGGCCGCAGAGCCGGTGGTCGAAGAGGCGAGGGAGCTTGAGCCTCCCTCAGAAGAAATGTCCCGGCCGGAGCCAGTGGAGGCGACGACGTCAATGGTACCCGTGGCGGAGCCAGAGTGCCTGAACGAAGTTGCCGGCCCCCAGCCTGAGGGGGCAAATGAAGGCTTGGTGGTGGGACCTTCTTCGGTGGCGACTGAGGCCATCCCGGAGGAGTGCCCTAGTGCCTTGGAAGCTCGGGGTTCCACTCTCGTAGAGTGGGACCCAATTTTTGTAAATGAAGACCCGCTGGAACCAGCGGAGGAGACCCCAGAAGGTCCGGAGCCCATCTCGCTGTCGATGTCCATCGACAACGCTTGCTCCAGTCTACGTCAAGTCCAACTAGCCTTCTTCCACGACAGCAAGGCTCTTGAAGAGGAGCGCCAAACCCTTAGGAGGTGGCGTAATCGACTCCAATTCGAGACCAAGCTGGCACAGTCGAGGATTGCGGATGACAAGGAATGGATCAGGCGGGAGAAGGTCCGCCTGGAGCTCTGGGGTGAGATGCTGGACGAGAGGGAGAGCATGACTCACAACCTCGACGCCCAATCCCGGGAGTACCATGACCAAGCTAAGGCTGCTAACGACGCGGCCAACGCTCGGTTTGATCAACTCGAGGCCATCAGCACCGCACTCATCAAGCGCTGAGAGGCACTTGAGGGAAGGGAAAAGCGGCTCGAGGATGAGGAGCAAAAACTCCTGGAGCTACGGGATGACGTCTTGCGACGTGAAGAAGAGCTCGCCGAGAAGACAGCTCTGGCGGACAAGGGTATCGAGGAGCGCACTAAAAAATTTGAAGAGCGCTGCCTCGAGGAAGAGGAGAAGACCTGGGTGCGGGGGCAGGAACTCTACGAGTATGAGTGTGCCCTTGTCGCCCGGGAGAAGAAAATAGAGGCTAGGGAGAAAGACCTGGTCGACCGCCGGAACAAGATCCACCTCCGGGAGGAGGAGCTCGGAAGACTTGAGAAGCGGGTTGCTGCAAAGATTCAGCAAAACGCCAAAGAAGTTGAGCGTCTCTCCCGCGAGAATTCGGAGCTGGCGGCGGCCCGGAGGTCCTTGGAAGGGATGAAGGGCCTGAGGAAGGCGGACTCCCTGCAAATTTGGGAGTTCCTGAGCAAGGCCGACGATGCGCTGGCGCCGATGGGTTTCAGCCCCGTGCTCCCGGATGATCCGGAGCCGGAGCCGGACCTTGCGTTGCAAGCGTTGAGTGCTGCGGGCAGCAAGCTCTCCAAGGTGGGCGACGTCATCGCGGACCAGCTGGAGGTCGAGGGGCAATCCCTGGCTAGGAACGTCACAGAGTATGTGTTGACGTGCTACACTAGCCGGAACCCTCTATTCCCTCTGGACCCGGTGCTTGAAGGCCCCGTCGAAGGAGAAGGCGAAGCTACCCGAGCCAGCGTATCGGAGGTTGCCCAGAAGGTCGCCGAATTCTTCCATAGGGTCTAGGACTGTCTTTCTTAGCCTTTACTTGTATCTTCTCTTCTTCCTCAATTTTGTAATCCCTTGTCTCCAGATGTAATCTCCGGTCTTCAAATGAAATGAAATCCTCACTTTTTTGCGAATTTCATTTTTTTGTCTTCAACATCTTTGTCTTCACTTGGCCCCCTGGTATATGTGCACATTTGATTGTGGACATGTACCAAAAGGATTTTGAGTTTTGTTGAAGACAAATTTGCTTCGAACTCGTAAAATTTAGGTCCGAAGTTTTCGATAGTGAAGGTCCCTTGAAGTCGTCGGAGCTTAGAAGCTCCGGCACTGTCCATCGTCGGAGCTTAGTAGCTCCGGCAATAGCCTCTACCAACACGTTGAGCGTCGATAGCTAATACTTCAAGGTGTCGGAGCTTGGTTAGCTCCGGTTTTTCTCCCTCAACTTTGGGTTCATTTTTCCTGCACACTTAAGCCAAGAAAAACAGTAAAATTCGTTCCTTATCTATAACTTCGTCGTGGCTTACGGTTCTCAAGAGAATTTCAAGATGAACACGATTTTTAGTACAATTGGATGGATTGTCTTTTCTTTTAGATCCAATTGTCCATGGACCCACCTTACTTTGGCCTGCCGGGGTGTAGGTAGAGTGGCGTACTTAGGGTGCTTGACCAGGCTAAGTCGATAGCGCACTCCGGCCCTAGAATGGCTTGGCGACTTTCAGGCGAGTTGGCCACAGACGACATTTAAATCTAAAAAATCTGACAATTCAACTCAAATCGTACATAAACCGGTTAAACTAGAACTTCTTAAGAATTGCACGTTTCTGTTATAGACAAGAAAGAGAAAAATAAAAATGTCGAGCCTTATGCAAAAATGAATGCACGTGGAGTCTATTTCATATGAAGATGTCTTTCATTATAGGTTCGGGGTACAGGGGAAACAAGTACACTCTTAGGGTACGGAACCAGGCTAAGTGTGTTCGGTTTCTCGTTTGACCCAGGGTAGTTAGCTACACTTCTAGTCCGGAGACTGTATCAAGTGTTGCATGAGCTTTTCAAACCTTTCGGGAAAGGTCCGGCTGCTCTCCCGGAGGAACTACCCGACTCTGTACAATGACTCTATAACATACATTTCAAGTTACTTAAGACTCACCTCCGTGGAATTAAGTGTAGAACTTACGGAGGTGCTCGATGTTCCAAGGATTTGGGAGAGGTGTCCCATCCTCGGTAGCCAAGCGAACGCTTCCGGGACGGGATACTTTGATCACTCGGAAGGGCCCTTCCCAGCTGGGGGAGAGTTTGTTTTGCCCTTCTCTGGATAGTATTCTCCGTAGCACCAGATCGCCTTCCTCGAGCTGTCGGTTGTGTACATGCCGCTGATGATAGCGCCGTAGAGCTTGGCGGTATCGGGCGTTCCGAACAGCTGCTTGGCACCTTCCCTCCTCGAGGAGGTCTAGGTCTTCACGCTGGAGCTGGTCCTGCGCGGCTTCGTCGAAGGTCCGGACTCGGAGGGAACCCAAGGTGATTTCCGGAGGAAGGATCGCTTCAGCTCCGTACACCAGGAAGAAGGGTGTTTCTCCGGTTGCCCGACTTGGAGAAGTCCTGTTGGCCCATAGAGTGGGCGGAAGCTCTTCGATCCAATTAGCTCCGTGCTTTTTTAAACGCTCATAAGTGCGCGTTTTGAGTCCTTTAAGGATCTCTGCGTTTGCTCTCTCGGCTTGCCCATTGCTGGCAGGATGAGCTACGGAAGCGTAGCAAACTTGTATGCCGAGGTCTTCGCAATATCCTTGAAATGCGGAGCTTGTGAACTGAGTCCCATTATCAGTGATGATCTTATTTGGGACTCCGAATCTGCTCACGATAGATTGTAGAAAATTGATTGCAGATTGTTTGTTGATCGTCACAACAGGAGTAGCTTCCGGCCACTTGGTGAACTTGTCGATGGCGACGTACAGGAACTTGTACCCTCCGACGGCTCTTGGGAAGGGTCCCAAGATGTCCATCCCCCACACAGCGAAAGGCCATGTAGGAGGTATCATTTGTAAGGACTGAGCAGGTGTATGAATTTGCTTTGCATGAAATTGGCATGCTTTGCATTTCTTCACTAGCTCAGTAGCATCCTGGAGCGCTGTAGGCCAGTAGAAGCCGTGCCGAAAGGCTTTTCCGACCAGCGTGCGGGAAGACGCGTGGTTCCCACACTCACCTTCATGGATTTCTGCGAGGAGCTCGCAGCCTTCTTCCATTGTGATGCACCGCATTAGGATGCCGTTGGCACCGCGCCGGTAGAGATCCCCTTCTACCAACGTGTATCTTTTAGCCAATCTGACTACCCGGTCAGCGGATACATCATCGTCAGGAAGGATGTTGTCTTTCAAGTAGTTCCGGATCTCCGAGATCCATGCATCGGAACTGACTTGAGCATTTGGGTCTTGCGTGCTGGGTTGCTCGGAGCTTCCGGCAGCACCTACGACCCTTGATGGCTGCCATGGTAACAGGGCCATCGGGACCGTCAGCTTCGGGATGCTGATCTCGCCCCCTTCGTTCAGTTCGGCAGGCTGAACTGTGGTTTTTGACAACCTCCGGACAAAGGTTCCGTCAGGAGCCGGAGCTCCGGTTGACGCCTTGGTCGAGAGTTCGTCAGCTTCAGCGTTGTGAGCACGCTGAACATGGTGAAGGTCTAGGACTTCGAAGTCCTTTTGAAGCCTCTGGACTTCAAGGAGATAAGCAGCCAGCTGGAGGTTATTACAGGAGCATTCACCCTTCACCTGTTTAATGACAAGTTGTGAATCTCCTTTGACCAGCAACTGCTTGACACCATATGATAGTGCCACCTTTAATCCATAGATTTGTGCTTCGTACTCCGCCATGTTGTTGGTTGCCTTGAAGTCAAGGTGTACCATGTATTTCACCTTCTCCCCGGTTGGCGCGAGGAGAAGGACTCCAGCTCCGGCTCCCTGCTTCTGCATGGAGCCGTCGAAGTAAAGGGCCCAGTGAGGCTTAGTGAAGGCTGGAACTTGTGGTTCCGTCTTCTGCTCGCTGGGGCCCCCAGGGTTTAATGGAGAGGGAGTCCATTCTGCCACGAAATCTGCCAATGCTTGACTCTTGATTGCTTGTCTTGGAATGAATTCGAGGTCGAATTCAGCCAGTTCCGCTGCCCACTTTGCAATATTCCCAGTTGAATTGGGATTATGCAGGATCGCTCGAAGTGGATATGAGGTTACCACCGAGACTTTGTGAGCTTGGAAATAATGTCGAAGCTTCCTTGAGGCAATAAGAACTGCATAGAGCAGCTTATGCACCTCTAGGTATCGAGTCTTGGCATCATGTAACACTTCACTGATGAAGTATACCGGGCGTTGAATGGTCCGGACCCTCCCGGAGGGGTCCGGAGCTTCATCTTCATTGATCCGGACCCTATCGGAGAGGTCCAGACTATCTTCAGGGACCTCCGGGTTCTGGGTGGAAGAACCCGGAGCTTCTTCAGGAATGACCTGAATCCTCTCGGAGGAATCAGGGTCCTCCGAAGTGGCTTCTTGTGGGTTCAAGTCTGGGAGCTGGGACCCAGACCCGCTTTCAGGAACCTCCGGACCCTCCCGAAGGGGTCTGGATTCCTGAGTATTGGGTAGTTCCGGTCTCTCCGCAACCAGAACCATACCGACGACTTCGTCAGCAGCTGAAATGTAAAGCAATAAAGGCTCACCAGGGTTCGGAGCTACCAAGACTGGTAGGGTGATGAGGAACTGTTTCAGCTCCTGGAATGCCTTCTCTGCTTCTTCAGACCATTGGAATGGTCCGGACTTCCTCAGTAACTTGAAGAAGGGAAGTGCCCTTTCCGCCAGTCTTGAAATGAACCGGCTGAGGGCTGCTAGACATCCAGTTAATTTTTGGACGTCTTTGATGCGGGTTGGTGGCCGCATGTCTTCAATGGCTTTTATCTTAGTCGGATTAGCCTCTATGCCCCGGTGACTTACCAGGAAACCAAGAAGCTTTCCGGAACTAACCCCGAAGACGCACTTGTCTGGGTTTAGCTTCGTGCGGGTGGCCCGCAGCTTATCAAAGACAGCCTGCAAGGTGTCCAAGAGGGATTCCTTGTTTTTGACTTTGACCACGATGTCATCAACGTACACTTCCACTATGTCTCTGATGAGTTCTTCGAAAGTTTTGTACATAGCTCGTACAAAAGTTGAAGCTGCATTCTTCAGACCAAAAGGCATGGCTGTGTAACAATATAATCCATCCACTGTGATGAATGAAGTATGTTCTTCATCTTCCCTAGACATCCTGATTTGATGATATCCAGAATATGCGTCTAGAAAACACAGTAATTCACACCCGGAGGTGGAATCCACTATCTGATCTATTCTAGGTAGTGGGAATGGATCTTTTGGACATGCCTTATTCAGTGTGGTGTAGTAGATGCACATCCGAAGTTTCCCGCCGGCCTTGGGCACAACGACTGGGTTTGCCAGCCATTTTGGATGGTAGACTTCTCGGATGAATCCGGCTTCGAGCAACTTCTTCACTTCTTGTCGGATGAAGTTCTGTCGCTCTACAGATTGCTTCCGAGGTTTTTGATGCACAGGCCGAGCGTCGGGGTAAATCTTCAGATTGTGCTCAATCACTTCCCTGGGGATCCCAGGCATTTGTGACGGTTGCCAAGCAAACACGTCAACGTTAGCCCGGAGGAAAGTGATGAGCGCGAGTTCCTATTTGTCGTTCAAGCCACCCGATATGCGGGTAGTTTGAGTGACATCGGAACCAATTTGGACGACTTTGACGGGAATGTCGGTGTCGCCGCTTGGCTGCACACGAGGTGCAGAGGTCGAGCCTCGTTGACGAATGCTCGGAGGTTGTGGAGCTTGCTTCTGTCTAGAGTCCTCTTCTTGCGCTGTGGTGAGCGCGTGAAGTTCCTCCAGAGCAGTTACCCCGGCAGTGCGATCTCCGCGGATCCGGAGAACGCCTACTGGTGTTGGCATCTTCAACACCAGGTATCCATAATGAGCAGCTGCCATGAATTTGTACAAGGCAGGTCTACCCAAGATGGCGTTGAATGGTAAGTTCATCTGAGCGACGTCGAAGATCAACTTCTTGGTGCGATACTTCTCCCGGGTCCCGAAGGTAACGGGGAGAGTAATAGCTCCGAGTGGAGTGATGGCCCCCGGACCTACTCCGGAGAAAGGTCGAGAGGGCTGGAGGTCCGAGGGTCGGAGCTGAAGCTTAGTGAAAGCTTCAAAGCTGATGAGGTTAAGCCCCGAACCTCCGTCTACCAGGACATGATGGAGCTGAATGTTGTTGATGGTGGGAGATACCATCAAGGGTAATTGGCCGACTCCGACCATGCTTTGAGGACAGTCCGAAGCATCAAAAGTGATGGGTGTGTCCATCCACTTTCGATGTGGCTCCGGTCTAGCTGTAGGAGCTACAGCAGCCATATCCCGTCGCATAGTCTTGATGACACGACGAGAAGTGATGTCCCATGATCCACCAAAGATGGTGTTCATGGTTTTTCGACGCTCGTTGTCGGAGACGTCGGAGTCATCGTCGACGGAGGTGTAGACGGCTTTCAGGACCTTTTTGGGGTCCTGAAATCCTAACTCCTCTTCAGCCGGAGCTTCATCGACCTTTTGTTTTCCCTCCCCCTGTCGGAAGGGAGACCCTTCCCGGCGCTTGTGGTAGCGCTCGGCAAGGTTTTGGACCTCCCGGCAGTCTTCCAACCTGTGGCTGCCCGTTTTGTGAATGGGGCACCACATCTTGGGTTTGCCACCGTCTTCAGAAGACGGTCGAGGTCGCTTCTCGGGGCGTGGCCCCCGACCACCAGGAGTTGCAGTGGCTGCAACGTTGGATGTGCCGGCCGACGGCTTCTTCTTGCCATTGGTCTTCTTTTTCTTCTTGCCACTCCCGGAGGTAGCGGCTTCTTCTTTGGAGGATTTTTTATGATCCTCCAGGGCTGGTTTGGAGTGCATTTCACGGCCCTCCGCAGCTCTGGCACATTTGTCAGCCAGGCTGAAGAGCTCCGTGACGCTGGTGATCTCTTTGATCGCCAGCTTCTCCAACATCTTCTTGTCTCGTACACCCTGTCTGAATGCCACAATGACAGAAGCGCTTGAGATAGAAGGGATTGTGTTACGTACATGAGAGAATCTCTGGATGAACGACCGCAAAGATTCTCCTCCTTTTTGCACGACCACAAAAAGGTCCAGTTCAGTGCCCGGACGGGTGTATGAACTCCCGAAATTGGCGGTGAACTGACGGCACAGCTCCTCCCAACTGTCGATAGAGTTGGGTGGAAGGCTCATAAACCAGGACCTGGCGGTCCCAGTTAAGGCCACTGGAAAGTAATTGGCCATTACGGCCTCGTTTCCTCCAGCTGCTAGAATCGCAGTGGAGTATATCTGCAGAAATTCTACGGGATTAACAGTCCCGTCGAATTTTTCCGGCAAGTGTGGCCGGAACTTCTGTGGCCATCTAACCATGCGCAGGTGCATGGCTAGGGCGGAACAGCCTCCTCCTACTCCTTCCAGAGTAGAAAGGTCTTGAGCATCTCGTCTTTCTCGAGCTCGCTCGATGTGGACACGGCCATCCTGTTGGCGGTATCGGCGATCAAGCTCCGCCCGGAGGTCGTGTGTCGAAAGCCGAGATGCAGTATGGGCACGTCGTGCCCCAGAGGGCAACGACGTCACTTGCTGTGACGCAGCTCTTCTCCGGTTGTTGGAGACATGTGGACCAAGTCTTCCAGACAACGTTCGTCGCTGCGACGGGGCCCGCCCTGAAGGAGGTGGACCCTGGTTGTTGAGGCGTTCGGCCGCTGCTGCGACCAAATGCTCAATATCAGCTCTCCATTGCTCCATGGCACCTTGAGATGCATCCGGAGGTGGTGGTCTCTGGAGGAGAGCACGCGCTGCATGGAGCGCGTGTTCTGGGTTGTCACGACTTGCCGGCGTAGAATGTGACGCCGGTGCACCATCATGTCGTCCGGCATGTCTTACCGGAGAAGATGGTGGTGGTGGGAGTGTGACTCCTGCTGGAACTGAGGCTCCTGCCGGTGGCTGCATGTTGGAGGGATTGCCTCCGACAGCCTGAACAGCAGGTTGCCCGTTGGATGATCCAGCCGCAAAATTCACCATTCTTGAAGATCTTAGGCGCCCCTACCTGGCGCGCCAACTGTCGACTGTTGGAGTCGGCAGATCCCCTGACACTACGAAAGTGTTGAAGGAGTTTGTGGTTCGGTTTGGGCGCGCCAACTGTCGACTGTTGGAGTCGGCAGATCCCCTGACACTACGAAAGTGTTGAAGGAGTTTGTGGTTCGGTTTGGGCGCGCGGAGACTCAAGAAAGTGAAACGCGATTGGACCTGAGCGTAATACCCTACTCCACGGGTGTGTGTGTGTGTGTGTGTTGTATTAACTTGTCAGCTTCCGAGTATTCGGGTCCCCTCTCGTGTATTGTCGGTTTGTCCTTTTATATCACAAGGATAAACCGTTACAAGTCAGTCTGGCCCGACATGTGGCCCTGGCGGTTACTAGTATTGATACACGAGATTAATTGTTGTTAATAACCCTGTAACAGTTCCGACAGTGCCGTTACAGGTGTTAGGATCGTCCGATTAATTGTCATTAATGTGGAATTAATGATAATTAATCGGGTCTTGAAGTCTGCAGCTGTCCTTTGGAGCTCCGGAGCCGTTACAACGTCTCCCGGGGGTTTGAAGCGGCTAGCTCCGACGTATGGACACGTGGCAGCTCCGGAGCTTGCTTGTGGGAAGCGGGAAGCTCCGGGGCGGCCTGGCACGTGTCAGGTCCGGAGCTTCTCTCGGTCAGGGGTTACCTCCGGAGGTGCCGTTTCAGTACTTGGCCCGGAGCTTCACCCTTGCGGGTAATAGCTCTGGTCTGACAGTACACGTGGCGACCTAGGGGCTAACCATGTTGGAGAAGCGGGTCCGGTTACGTCTGGCAAGTGGGCCCCCGTGGGTCTTCAATTTAAGTAGATGTCCTTCCCTTGAGATCTTTGTAACCTCAAGGGGTGTATGGTTTTTAGGGTACCGACAGTGTAGGTCTAGAGCTTGATGAGTAGACAATGCCATGCTAATGTTTATATGAATCCAGTAGAAGTCGAGTAGTTGGAATCTACTCGCAAGATAGGTTTTATCACACGGGATGAATTGAATCAAAGAATGGTTTAGAAATGTGAAATTGAGACCGAGCAGAGGGTAGGATGCAGCGAGACGTGGTCTCACATGCGTATCCCTGCTTGTGTCGATTGAGGACCGATCCGTGTGCAGCCGTGTTGGACAAGTTTGAACAGTACCGGATGCATACTGGGCATATGGAACCCATGAAACTGATGTAACTCGATAACTTGGATGTCGAGGCATAGCCCATTGTCGATAGGGGTTGGCTGAGGGTAGTAAGGTGTAAATTCGTCGGCCGGCACAGACACACTTCGTGCGGGAACCTTATGCCCGCGATGGTGGGACCGATTCAGCACTTGAGTTCTCTTGTGAAAGGTTGCTGCGTATGACGTGGTGACGAGCACGGCACGCTCCTTAGGCACGGGTGTATGTGACGTGTTATTCGGGTGTGTCCTGATTGCAATCATTGTCCCTTGCGGTTATTTGAGTACCGCTTGTTCACTGTGCTGTGACGTAGTAAATACTGAAGAAGTCAGGAGAATACGATGTATTGAAATATAATTGTTTTGCCACTATGATTGCTATAGATTAGGCTTATTAAGTTACTATTATGAAACAATTAAGCTGCTGCTATTCACTTATAAAATGATGATCAATTTATATGGGAGTCAGTTACTGCTATTTCCATCCCTATGTTATGTATCCCTGCATATAGAGTTTCATGTTTAGGTGAGACGGTTATGTCTTGTTGAGCCTTCGTGCTCACGGTTGCTATATTAAGTTGTTTGCAGGTGAGACCTTTGAGGAAGGGCCGTAGGATGAGGTGATGCCCCCGTCGGGGTATACCGCCGAATGGGAGCCCTGCACGCTCCAGTAAAATTTTGTGTGGCTAGTGTGTAGCATCTGCGAGCTAGACAGCTGCACTTTTGCATAGCTAGGCTGAGAGTTTAGCTATGAATATTATTTTCCGCTGTATATTAAGTATTGTAAAAGACTTCCGCTGTTTATATAAATAAAAATTTGTATTTTGTCGTATTCTTTTTGTGTGTGTTGTTGGGTGCCGCATCGCACGGCATCACCCTCAGCGATTCCTGTAATGTGTGGACCCGGTCCTCACATGCAACCTCTCCGTCACAGCCAAGATCGAAGCCCAACCCGACTCCTCCATCGGGCATACTTGGCCCCAGGCAGACAAGAACTCTGGCACCCTCTCGAAAAACTTCGCCAATTCAGTCCTCATGTTCCGGATGTAGAACCACTCTCAGAGTTAGCCATTGTGGGAATCTGGCATCGCAATCACGAAAGGACACAGTGATCGCGGTATTGCTTGGGCACAGACGAAGCCAACGCGAGGAATCTGGTTCTTCGAGGAGTGGATGAAGAAGAGGGACCTCCAAAGGGAGTAGTTGGCAGACATCCCAAGATACGCCTCACACGGGGTGACAAACATGGAGATGTTGTGCACCATGTTCGGCATTAAGTGGTGGAGCTCTAGCCGGCACTCATTGAGGAGCCGTCGGAGGAACGTCGCCGGCAATCCTAGGCCATGCTTGTGGAAGGACAGAAATGTTACAATCTCGCCAGGCCTCGGCTGCAGGACTCTCTCGCTGCCCGAGCAGCAGGCGCTCCCACGATTTGCAAGTGACATTAGGCCCCGGGAGACTAGAGCGTCTAGATTCTTCAAGAGAACAGAGGATGGATTCCACTCCGCCATTAAGAAAGGATTACTACAGACGGGAGCAGCTATAGAGGAAGTTTTTTCTTTAGTTTACTCACACCAGCGTAGATCTAACCTTCCGATTTTGCAGAAAGAATGACCGGGCGCGAGGAATGGGAGATGAAATGGAAATGCTGAGGAGGTAAGGGTTATTAACGCCAGGATCTTTTGTAGCGCTCGGCGGGAAGATTATGAGCGTGAGTTTTCGGAATGCGTATGGGTGCTGAGCGCGGATGTGGGGCATTAGGATGCATCACCTCGACAACTATACATGGTGGGCCTTTGGACTGGAGCGTTTCAGAGCATGCCAGGCGACCCCGAGCCCTTGTAATTGGTGCTTCTTCGAATCGAATATCTCTTCAAAAATTGGCGATCAATTGAATTGGCCTGGCGGCCTGCCTTTCTTCTGATTCATCCGGTGTTGACTCCAAGTTGCTCGACACTTCCTCATCTCCCGCAGCACTACACCCGCAGCAGACGGTCCCAGGTAAGATGGATAAGTTTTCTGGGTCACTTTTGCGGCCCATTTTAGTTTGGGGTGCCTACCCGTCTGACATGTTGTAGTGTTGCTACTCTGAACGAACAAGAGTGAGGAATGGATGACTCGAGATGGCCAACGTCATGCATACTTGGGGGGGGGGGGGGGGGGGGGGCTTGTTTCCCCCAACATCTCCAACTACTCATGTTCCGGTCTTAGCTCTATGACTCCTTAGTATTCCAATAATGGGTTGGTTCCTGGGCCAATCGGGTCCCTCGGGACCTGGGAACTATGATGATGTCCATGGGTAGATTTATAAAACACGGGCATTCATGTCTCGATGTACTACCATCATTGTCGAACAGCGATGGATGCGTTCCGGTTGCTCCAAACAAACTGGTTCGACCGGGTTTTACCTAGATTACCCGTTAGATATCTCACCAAGCGCAGGATTTTTCACCATACCCTGGGACTTGCTGGCCTACTCACCCCTGGGATCATACGAACGGCTTGTTGGTAGGGCACTTGTGTCTAACAACCTGACCTCGTAAGAGGTTCAGGGTCCGCCACACGATCTCGGCTAACCGCGCCCCGTTCGAATTAGTTTGGGCCGCTAGTGGTGAGGAGTGTAATCGAATTTATACTTACATGTTTTTGAGCTGCTATTTTTTAGGGTCTCCGACGCGAGGGCAAGTTCAGCCTATGACCAACTCCATGAAGACTCGGACGAAAGATTGGGTGCTACTTGTGTACCCGAGGTACCAAACACATGGGACTCGACGATATGTGACCATTATGCAGCTACAGACTGAAGCTACCCTCCGTTTGAGGAGGGGCTGCCACCAACACCAGCCACTTGAGGTCGGGGTATTTAACCCGCCCAAGTCCCAACCGTGAGGTTGAGCATACGGTTCCTCCCGTGCTTGAGTCCTGGAAAGGCGAATAGTTAGGGGAATTTAGATGGAAGATGGGAGCACTAACTTTGGCAGGGAGATGAACCCGCAATGTGACCCATTGTAGGATAAGCCTGCCATCCGTCTCGTCTATCGTCAGAAAAGCGATAACTTCATCCACAAGATTGTGCCTTGGAATCCATGAAGAAGTCAAGACTGAAGCTTCCGCACTTCAGACAGATTGGATAAATAGAACGGACACTGTAAAACCGACCCTTTATGAGGAATCTCGGATAGATGGTGTCAGTACCTTGCAGACCGGGTACCCTGACATACAAGGAAGACAAGATGTTGGGTCTTGCCTCCCATGAGGGGAGGTACCCAGAGGCTAC
The DNA here is from genome assembly GCA_036927565.1 of Tuctoria greenei. NCBI lineage: Eukaryota > Viridiplantae > Streptophyta > Magnoliopsida > Poales > Poaceae > Tuctoria > Tuctoria greenei. The sequence continues at coordinate 58,697,600 of JAYESD010000010.1, forward strand.
CACGTGTCCCACAACTCTGGACATGCCTCCCTCCTAACAGTGGCCCCGGTGCTGGCACGTGTCCTGTAGCACTGGATCTACCTCCCTACTAAGGCTGGATCAGGTGCTGCCACATGTCTCGCGGTTCCGGACCCAGCCTCCCTGTCAAGGAGGGCTCCGGCACTGCCACGTGCTCGGCAGCTCTGCACCTTCGGCGCTCGCGTGTCCCGCAGCTCCGAACCTGCCTCCCTACTATGTTTGGTTCCGGTGCTGCCACGTGTCTTGTAGCACCGGTACTGCCCCCTGCCAAGGGTGGTTCCGGTGCTACCACATGATCTAGAGCTCCGGACGTTCGGGGGTCGCGTGTCCCGTAGCTCCGGACCTGCCTCCCTGCTAAGGGTGACTTCGGTACTGCCACGTGCCCCGCAGTTCATGAAGGTGACTGTCGGTACCCTACGTATCGTATACCCCTTGGGACTACATGAAGACCAAAGGAACTTCATTTGTCTAAGTTGAAGACCTCCGAAGGCGCCATGTGTCATACGGGGTCGGACTTGCCTCCCATCTATGGTTAGTCCCGGTGCTGCCATGTGTATACTGCAGTCGGAGCTACGTCCGACACATGGGAAAGCTCCGGGCTAAACACCTGCGTGGCACCCCAGGCCTAACCTCCGACAGAGGGAAGCTCCGGTACCGACACGTGTACAACTGCACCGGACCTTCCCGTCCTAGACAGTAAGCTTCAGAGCTGCCACGTGTTCAACCGCTGGACCTTCAACTTCACAAGCAGACTGGTGGACCCCCACGGCTCAGACCTTCAAGGGGCAATCAAAGACTTCAGACCCGATTAAGTGTCATTAATACCATATTAATGACACATGATCAGAAGGCCCTTAATACCAGTAACGGCACTGTCAAGGCCTATTACCACACTATTAAAGGTAATTAACCTCATTAATTGTGTATTAAGCATCAATAACCGCCAGGGCCACATGTCGGGCCAGGCTAACGGTGTAATGACCAGTCCTTGTACTATAAAAGGACTGGTCGAGCGATACACAGGGGAGGCTCTGGCTGGACTCCGCTGAACTCTCCTGATACTCTTAGACTCAGCTCTGACACACGCTCACAAGTGCTCAGGCGCTCAATACAACAACCACACACCCCGTGGAGTAGGGTATTACGCTTAGGCTGCCCGAACCACGTAAATCCTCGTGTCTACTTGCCATCGTGTTCTAAATCTCTGCGCGCCCAATACTAAACTACAAACTCCGCGGGCTACCAACGGTAGTACTGGGAGAATTGCCGGAACCAAACTTCAACAGTTGGCGCACCAGGAAGGGGTGCCCGAGATTCAAGGATAGTGAACTATGCTGCTGGATCGTCCAACAGCAACCCTGTTGTGCAACCTGCAGGAGGCAATCCCTCCAACATGCAGCAGCCAGTAGGTGTTGTGGCTCCAGCCGGAGTCATGCCACAGCCGCCACCGTCCGCACTGGGAAATCAAGCTGGACAGCGAGATGGGGCGTCTCCGTCGGTCACGGCATTGGCGAACAATAATACTGAACATGCACTCCATGCCGCGCGTGCTCTTCTCCAACGTCCACCACCTCCAGGAGCATCCCAGGGTGCAATGGAGCAGTGGAGGGCTGATGTCGAACACTTGGTTGCAGCAGCAGCCGATCGCATCAGCAACCAAGGTCCTCCCACCTCGGGGCGGGCCCCATCGCAGCATCGGACCATGTCGGATGGACTTGGTCCGCAAGCTTCCCATCATCGGAGGCATGCTGCATCTCAACAGGTGACGTCGCTGCCTTTCGGGCCACGATGCACCCACACGATAACCAGGCTTTCAACTCACGACCTCCGGGCGGAGCTTGATCGCTGTTACTGTCAACAGGATGGTTGCGTCCATATCGAGCGCGCTCGCGAAAGGCGAGAGGCTCAGGAGAGTCCTGCTCCCGAGGGAATAGGAGGAGGTTGTTCTGCCATGGCCATGCACCTACGCATGATTAGATGGCCGTAGAAGTTCCGGCCTCATCTGCCGGAGAAATTTGATGGGACTGTCAATCCCGCTGAGTTTCTCCAAATCTACTCTACCGCGATCCTTGCGACTAGAGGCAATGAGGTTGTAATGGCCAATTATTTCCCTATGGCTCTGACTTGGACCGCCAGGTCCTGGTTCATGAGCCTCCCGCCTGACTCCACCAACAGTTGGGCGGAACTGTGCCAACAGTTCACCGCCAATTTCAGGAGTTCATACACCCAACCAGGCACCGAACTGGACCTTTTTGCTGTTAAGCAGAAGGGGGGAGAGTCCCTGCGATCCTTCATCCAGATGTTCTCCTAGGTACGAAACACCATAACTTCTATCTCAAGCGCTGCTGTTATTGTGGCATTTAGACAGGGCGTACGAAACAAGAAGATGCTGGAGAAGTTGGCGACCAAGGAGGTCACCAGCGTCACGGAACTCTTCAGCTTTGTAGACAAGTGCGCCAGAGCTACGGAGGGCCGTGAAATGCACTCCCAACCACCTCTGGAGGACAACAAAAAGTCCTCCAAGGGTGAAGCCACTACCTCCGGGAGTGGTAAGAAGATGAAAAAGTCCAACAGCAAGAAGAAGCCGTCGGTCGGCACGCCTACTGCTACAGCTCCGGGTGGCCGGGGGCCACGCCCCGAGAAATGACCTCGGCCATCGTCCAAAGATGGTGGCAGCTCTAATATGTGGTGTCCTATACACAAGACGAACACCCACAACTTGGAAGGCTGCCGATAGGTCCAGAACCTTGCCGAGCGCTACAACAAGCGCCGGGAAGAAGTTTCTTTTCAGTCAAAGGGAAGGAAAACAAAAAGTCGACGAAGGTTGAAGAGGAGTTAGGCTTTCAGGACCCTAAAAAAATTCTTGAAGGTTGTTTACACCTCCATTGACGATGACTCCAACGTCTCCGACAACGAGCGTCGGAAGGCCATGAACACCATCTTTGGTGGTTCGTGGGACATCACCTCCTGCCGTGTCCTCAAGACAATGCGGCGGGACATGGCCTCAGTAGCTCCCACCGCCCGGGCGGAGCTGCACCAGAAGTGGATGGACACTGCCATCACCTTCGATGCTTCGGACTGCCCTCAGATCATGATCGGAGCTGGCCAACTTCCACTGATGGTATCTCCTACCATCAACAACATCCAACTACACCATGTGATGGTGGACAGAGGTTCGGGGTTGAACCTGATAAGCTTTGAAGCTTTTGTCAAGCTTCAGCTCCGACCTTCAGATCTTCGCCTCTCCCGACTTTTCTCCAGAGTAGGTATGGGGGCCATAACCACACTCGGTGCCATTACTCTCCCGGTTACCTTCGAAACCAGAGAAAATTACCGCACTGAGAAGTTGGTCTTCAACGTAGCGTAGATCAACTTACCATTGAACGCCATCTTGGGCGGACCAGCCTTGTACAAGTTCATGCTGCTACTCATTATGGTTACTTGGTGTTGAAGATGCCACCACCAGTAGGTGTTCTCCGGATCCGTGGAGATAGCACCGCCGGAGTGACTGCTCTGGAAGAACTCCATGCGCTTGCTATAGTGCAGGAGGAAGAATCCGAAAAGGACCAAGCTCCGAAACCCCCGAGCATTCGTCATCGAGGCTCAACCTCCGCACCTCGCGTGCAACCCAGCGGCGACTCCGGCATTCCCGTCAAAGTTGTCCAAATCAGTTCTGACGCTGCTCAGACCACCCGTATATCGGTAGGTCTGAATGACAAATAGGAACTCGCGCTCGTCACTTTCCTCTGGGCTAATGTCGACGTGTTTGCCTGGCAACCGTCACAAATGCCTGGGATCCCTAGGGAAGTGATCGAGCACAATCTGAAGATCTATCTCGACGCTTGGCTTGTACATCAGAAACCTCGGAAGCAATCAGTAGAGCGACAGAACTTCATTCGTCAAGAAGTGAAGAAGTTGCTTGAAGCTGGATTCATCCGAGAAATCTTCCATCAAAATGGCTGGCAAACCCAGTCGTTGTACCCAAGGCCGGCGGGAGGCTTCGGATGTGTATCAACTACACTACACTGAATTAGGCATGTCCAAAAGATCCATTCCCACTACCTAGAATAGATCAGATAGTGGACTCCACCTCTAGGTGTGAATTACTATGTTTACTAGACGCATATTCTGGGTATCATCAAATCAGAATGTCTAGCAAAGATGAAGGACATACTTCCTTCATCACAGTGGATGGATTATATTGTTACACTGCCATGCCATTCGGTCTCAAAAATGTTGCATCAATGTTTGTACAAGCTATGTACAAAACTTTTGGAGAGCTTATTAGAGATGTAGTGGAAGTGTACGTCGATGACATCGTTGTCAAGATCAAGAACAAGGAGTCATTCCTTGACACCTTGCAAGCTGTCTTCGACAAGTTGCGAGTCACACGCACGAAGTTGAACCCGGACAAGTGTGTCTTCGGGGTTAGCTCCGGAAAGCTTCTTGGATTCTTGGTGAACCACCGACGAATAGAAGCAAATCCGGCAAAGATTAAAGCTATTGAAGACATGCAACCACCATCTCACATCAAGGACGTCCAGAAGCTGACTGGATGTCTAGCTGCCCTTAGCCGGTTCATTTCAAGACTGGCGGAATGGGTGCTACCCTTCTTCAAGTTATTTAGGAAGTTCGGACCTTTCCAATGGTCTCAAGAAGCTGAAAAGGCATTCCAGGAGATGAAGTAGCTCCTCACCACTCTACCAACTTTGGTAGCTCCGAATCCTGGTGGGCCACTTCTGTTTTACATTTTGGCAACTAACGAAGTTGTCAGCATGGTCCTGGTTGCGGAAAGACCAGAACCATCTCTAGTTCAAGAATCCTGACCCCTTCGGGAGGGCCCGGAGCTACCTGAAGACCAGTCTGGGTCCCAGCTCCCAGACCCTGATCCTCAAGGCGAGATGCTAGAGGATCAACCTCCATCAAATGAAGAAGTTAATATTGCTGAGCAACAAGATCCGGACCCCTCCGGGAAGGTCCGGGTCACTACAGAAGAAGCTCCGGGTTCCTCCAACCAGAACTCGGAGGTCCCCGAACAAGGTCCGGACCCCTCCGGGAGGGTCTGGGTTGATGAGGTGGAAGCTTCAGGCCCCTTCGAGAGGGTCCGGACAGTCCAACGCCCGGTGTACTTCATCAGTGAAGTACTTCATGACGCCAAGACTCGGTACCTGGAGGTGCATAAGCTGCTTTATGCAGTTCTTATTGCTTCTAGGAAGCTCCGACACTACTTCCAAGCTCACAAGATTTCAGTGGTAACTTCTTATCCACTGCGTACAATCTTGCATGACCCCAACTCTACTAGGAACATTGCAAAGTGGGCAACGGAACTAGCCGAGTTTGATCTTGAATTCGTCCCAAGACAAGCAATTAACTGTCAAGCACCAGCGGACTTCGTGGTGGAATGGACCCCCTCTCCATCAAATTCTGGGGGCCCAGTGAGCAGAAGCTAGAACCCAAAGCTCCGATCTTCGCCGAGCCTCATTGGACTCTCTACTTCGACGGCTCCGTACAAAAGCAGGGAGCCGGAGCTGGAGTCCTTCTCCTCGCTTCGACCGGGGAGAAGGTTAAATACATGGTTCACCTTGACTTCAAGGCGACCAACAACATGGCAGAGTTTGAAGCACTAATCAATGGGCTCAAGGGGGCACTATCGTATGGTGTCAAGCAGCTGTTGGTAAAGGGTGATTCACAGCTTGTTGTAAAACAAGTCAAAGGTGAATGTTGCTACAATAACCCTCAACTAGTTGCATACCTAATTGAAGTCCAGAAGCTTCAGAAGGACTTCGACGTCCTAGATCTTTGCCATGTCCAGCATCTCAACAACGCTGCAGCCGACGAACTCTCGACGAAAGCTTCAATCAGAGCTCCGACTCCCAACGGAACCTTCGTCTGGAGATTGTAAAGACCAACAGCTCAGCCTGCCGAACTGAGTGAAGGGGGCGAGACCAGCACCTCGAAGCTGGCGGTCCCGATGGCCCTGTTACCATGGCGTCCATCAAGGGTCGTAGGTGTTGTAGGAAGCTACGAGCAACCCAGCACGCAATACTCAAATCCTCAAGTTAGCTTCGATGCATGGATCTCGGAGATTCGAAGCTACTTGAAAGACAATTTCCTTCCTAAAGATAATGTATCCACTTACCAGATAGTCAGATTGGTTAAAAGATACACATTGATACATGGGGATCTCTAACGGCGTGGTCCCAACGGCGTCCTAATGCGGTGCATTACAAGGGAAGAAGGTTGCGAACTCCTTGCAGAATCCATGGAGGCGAGTGTGGGAACCACGCATCTTCCCGCACGCTGGTCGGTAAAGCCTTCCGGCATGGTTTTTTCTGGCCTACAGCACTCCAGGATGCAATTGAGCTAGTGAAGAAATGTGAAGCATGCCAGTTACATGCGAAGCAAATTCACACACCAGCTCAGCCTCTACAAATGATACCTCCTACATGGCCATTCGTTGTGTGGGGGATGGATATCTTGGGACCTTTCCCAAGAGCCGTCGGAGGTTACAAGTTCCTGTACCTTGCCATTGACAAGTTCACCAAATGGTCGGAAGCAACTCCAGTTGTCACAATAAACAAGCAATCAGCTATCAACTTCTTGCAGTCCATCGTATGCATATTTGGAGTCCCAAACAAGATCATAACTGATAACGGGACCCAATTCACAATCTTTGCATTCCAAGGATATTGCGAAGACCTCAGCATTCAAGTCAGCTACGCCTCAGTATCTCACCCGGCAAGCAATGGCCAAGCTGAGAGAGCAAATGCAGAAATCCTAAAATGACTCAAGATGCGCACATATGAGTGCCTGAAAAAACATGGAGCCAACTGGATTGAAGAGCTTCCGCCCACCTTGTGGGCCAACAGGACAACTCCAAACCGGTCAACTTGAGAGACACCCTTCTTCCTGGTGTACGGAGCTGAAGCAGTCCTTCCTCCGAAAATCACCTTGGGGTCACTCCGGGTCCGGACCTTCAACAATGCCACGTAGGACCAGCTCTGGTGTTAATACCTTGACCTCCTTGAAGAGGGAAGGTGCCGAGCAGCTATTTGGAATGCCCAATAACGCCAAGCTCTTCGGCGCTATCACCAATGACATGTTCACAACCGACTGCTCAAGGAAGGCGATCTGGTGCTACGGAGAATACAAACTCGAGAAGGGTTAAACAAATTCTCCCCCATCTGGGAAGGACCCTTCCGAGTGATCAGAGTATCTCGTCCCCGATGCGTTCGCTTGGCAACCGAGGATGGGACACCGCTCCCTAATCCTTGGAACATTGAGCACCTCCGTATGTTCTACGCTTAATATCACGGAGGTGAGTCTGTAGTTACATGTGACCTATGTTATAGATTCATTGTACAGAGTCGGGTAGTGTAACACCCTCATTTTTATGCATCATGCCCTACATGCACTCATATACATGATTAACATTAACCCACAACAAGAGGAGCGAGTTTAAAATTGATTTGGAACAAAACCGCACTTAAAACGCAGGAAAGTGCGGACTAGTCCGATTTTACTGAGGACTAGTCCGATTTCACTCTGACTAAAAACAGACTTGACCGTTTTTGCTGTGGACTAATCCGATTCTGCCCCTGGAAACTTTCGGACTTGTCCGATTTTGTGCGGACTAGTCCGATATTCCCTGAATCCTTGAAAATTTACTAAGTCCCTAGACTTTTCCGGACTAGTCCGGTGTTCCAGCGGACTTGTCCGTTTTCCTCTCTGTTCAAATTCGGACTTGTCCGATTTTTGGCCAGACTTGTCCGATTTTCTCTCTAGACGACTTCGGACTAGTCCGGTCCTTTCTGGACTTGTCCGATATTTCGTGACTCCGAGTTGATCTTTTGTTTTATGACTTGTTTCTTGGGTTTCACGTTAAGTGGGCCTAGGGACATCGTGCCTAACTCTTTTAGAGCCCATGTGGGACTCTAAACCGGCCTCTACTCATCCCAAAACTCGAAATCCATCTAACCCTAGCCTTCACCTCTATATAAATAGTCCCACCCCTTGGTTTGACATCTATTTGCCACTTTTCCACCCACCCAAACCCTAGTTCGTGGGGAGCCACCATCAAGGAGGGAGGAGAAGATCCCAAGAAAGAAGAAGAAGAGGAGGAAACGAAGAAGGATAAAGATCTCCACCAAGTTCCGTCCTTCACCACCAATTCATCTCCAAGTTCATCACCAACCCTAGATCATCAAGATCCAAGTGCTACCTCCAAGTTTCTTGATTCATTGGAGTTCTAAACACCTGGTATAACTTCTATTCTCTTTTCCTTACGTAAATTCAACCCCTAATCTCCGAATTTACGTCGATCTAGAAAACCCTAATCTGCCGATCTTGTCAAGTGCGGACTTGTCCGGTCCCTAGCGGACTAGTCCGATCTTCCTGGTTAAATTGTGTTGAATTAATTCTAAAATTTGATCTAATCGAATCCAAACCTGTATAAACTTGTTAAAAGCTATTAGAACTAGTTAGTTATCATTAAAAGCAATCTAGTAACAAGTTCTACCTTGCATTTGCATCAATCATGCATGTCATGTCATATTGAGTAATATTTGTGCACTCTTTGGTTGTGTTTCTTGTCTTGTATGTTTATTGTGTGGATTAGACGGATTTGCGCTAGAAAGTGCCGCGGAGGATCTACAGCACCAGGAGTTTGAAGGTTTTGACCCTAATCAACAGCAAGAGCAAGGCAAGTGTCCTTGAAGCATATTGATCCTGTTTTTAAAATAAATGTTTTGTTTTCAAAATTGCATGCTTGTGTCAATTTGATGGGAAATCCTATGGTAGGAAGTTTACTAGTTTTGTTTGACCACCCTTGTCACCTGGAATTTATGGTAGAGAGTCGGGAAGGCTTTTTACTTCTTGCTTCGCTTAATCAACTGGGATGGAAAACAACTATACCAATCAATTTATTTATGCATGGATGAGATTATGGATAACATGAACTGGTTAATATGGTATTGTAATGGGTGATCTAAGCAAGCCTGGTATGTGGATGGGTTGGATGTTATGGTGGTTTGCTTGCTTTAGATCTAAGGACCGGTTCATGCGAGAATAAGCCAGGACTACAGTGCCACCACGAGGCCAAGTATGGGTGCGGCGTAGCTGATTAATTAGGGCTTTGTTAGTGCTGTTTGGACTATTGTGGATGCTCTGGGAAGGGGTAGTCGGATTGGGTTTGTTGATGATTGGTGGGACTACCCTGGGATCCGAATGGCTCAAGAGGGGGCCCTTGGTTGAAGATGTGCTCTGCGGGAGACATCGCCACCGGTGAAACCTCAGTGGGGTCTAAATAGGCTAGTAATCCCTTTGTAAAGGCTATTTTGTGATCTCTTGGCCACACACCAACGGAAGTGTGTAATATGACTGACGGGTCATGGGCATAAGGGAGATTCTTAGTCGCCAAAAGGTGATGAAATCACGAACACGTGGGTAAAGAGGTACAAACTCTACAGAGTTAACTAAAACTATCATGATAGCCGTGCTCCCGATTATGAGCAACTGGACAACTTCCATGATTAGAGGGTATTTGGTATTGGTAATGGTTATGGATGGTTATGGATAAATTTCTGGTATTGAATATGGTTATTGACGATGGTGAAATCTGGAATTATTGATGATGGTAGTGAATTCAGATTGGTATTATGGTATTACTTATGATTATGATGGGTTTACTTCACATACATATAATATATATATTGCTTTTCAAATGTTTTACTGTACTTTTCAGCACTTTGCCATTATTATTGTCGTCATTTGGATCAGCCACATGTCATACTTTCCACACTTGCTGAGTACGACATGTACTCACTCTTGCAATCCCCCCCCCAACAGTTGCAGGTCAGGATTGGGAGTTTATTGGTGATAATGCGGAGTTCTAGGCCGTGTCTACCATCAGCTTTGCCTGTGGTGTTGATTCGAGCTGCGCATACATACCCTGTCGCTTATGCTGCTTAGTTTGCTTAGTTTGCTTAATTAGTTTATTTCCGCTGCATTAGTTGAACCTATCATTAATATTCATTAGAGCTTGTATTCGAGGATAATATGGTTTGTGTAATAAATTTGATAATTAATCTCGTTCTGTCGTAATTTTCTGTATACTCTTTTGTGATTGCACTCGTGTATGTGTGATGAACATCTGGGCACACATATGCGTTAGCTTGGTTCAGTTTTTGGAACCGGGCGTCACAGATTGGTATCAGAGCCAGGTTGACCGTAGGATGCAGCCTAGATAGAATGGACACTTTAGAGCACATAGGAGCACTCAGGAATCGATGTGTTTTTGCTTGGAGTGCTGTTTGCTATATATATTGTTTGCTTGTGTGCTTAATATAGGATTTTGGGATGCCTTAGCATTGCCATGTCCACCTAGGCTAGTGTAGCTAGCTGTTTAGTTTCATATCCCTTGATGCATATAGTTGGGGACGTTTTCTAATTCTTACCTATTGCTTTTCTTCAGATGGTGAGGACTCGCAACCAGAGGGATGGCAATGATGAAGAGGAGAACAATGGAGTGCCTCAGAACAACAATGGGCAAGGATCTACTCAGGGAGGTATCAACATCGAGCAGCTATTGGCCATGCAAAACCAGCTCATGCAGACCATGATACAGACTATGGGACAGCTGCAGGCTGGCAATATCAACAATCAGCCCCACATGCCTCCACCGCCACCCCCGCCTCCTCATGACCGGTTGGGAGAGTTTATGATGACTAGGCCGCCAACCTTTGCTCAAGCCACTGACCCTATGGATGCGGATGATTGGCTCAAGTCCATGGAGAAGAAGCTAGCTATTGTCCAATGCAGTGACCGGGAGAAGGTGCTATTTGCTTCTCATCAACTAGTTGGAGCAGCTGCGGATTGGTGGGATTCTTATTGCAATGCTCATGAGAACCAAGAGAGAATTACGTGGGCCGAATTCAAGGAAAATTTTCGTTCTCATTATGTGCCCGAGGGAGTTATGATATTGAAGAGGCAAGAATTTGAGAATTTAAGGCAAGGAAGATCAAGTGTGAGTGAATATCTCAATAAATTCACTCAACTCTCAAGGTACGCGCCTGAGGATGTTAGTCGGGACAGCCGAAAGCAATACTTGTTCATGAGGGGCTTGAACAATGAGATCCAAGTACAATTGCTCAATTGTGACTATGCAAATTTCCAGAAGCTTGTGGACAAAGCAATTATGGTTGAGAACAAGATCCGTGAGATGGAGCAAGAAATCAAGAGGAAGGCGCCATATCAAGGACAGCAACAAGGAAGTAATGTGCGCCCCCGCCTTGCACCACCCAATGCGCCTCATTACAGCTCCTCTATTCCTGCTCAGCGCCCTAGTTATGCACCGCGCCCAACTCAGTTTGTGCAGCAGCGCCCTGTTATGCAAGCACCTAGGCCTCCAATGCCTTATGCGCCTCGTGCTGATTTTCCTGGAGCCAATGTTCAAAACCAAGCTCGTCCCAATAATTCAGGTGGAGTTAAGAAGTGTTATACTTGTGGAGAAGCTGGACACTTTGCGCATCAATGTCCTAAGTCAGGCCTTTGTCAAAGAAGCAATGCGTCGAGGCAAAACCCAAGACCCAATGGAGGGCAGCCACAAGGAAGACGTGGACAGCAGAATTTTGCTCGTGGCAATGTGAACCATGTCTCTACGGAGGATGCTCAACAAGCGGATGATGTGGTCATTGGTATGTTTCTCGCCAACTCCAACCCCGCGACTATGTTATTTGATTCTGGAGCATCGCATTCATTCATTGCATCGAAGTATGTTGCCAAGTATAGTTTGCCTATCTCTCATATGAAGTTTACTCTGTTGGTTAAGTCTCCTGGAGGAGAGATGAGGACAAATATAGTATGTCCAAAAGTAAGCCTTAGAATAAGGGGGGTAGACTTCTCCGCCAACCTTATAGTTTTGTATTCTCAAGGATTGGACATTATACTTGGTATGGACTGGTTGAGGAAGCACAATGGAGTTATTGAGTGTGCCACAAAGACGGTGAAGTTGACTAATGAGGAAGGGATCACCGTAGAATTTGAAGCATCTCAAACTACACCGAAGCAATTGGAGCTGAATCATATGGACGGTGCCGCAATTGAGGAGATTACGGTAGTGTGTGAATTTTTGGATGTGTTTCCAGATGAGTTGCCTGGTATGCCACCCGATCGAGAGATTGAGTTTGTTATTGATTTAATACCTGGAACTGCACCTATAGCTAAGAGGCTGTATAGGATGCCTCCTATGGAATTAGCGGAGCTCAAGAAGCAAATTCAAGAGCAATTAGAGAAGGGTTTTATTCGCCCTAGTTCTTCACCTTGGGGAGCGCCCGTTCTATTTGTGGACAAGAAGGATGGATCCCAAAGGATGTGCGTGGATTACCGAGCTCTCAACGAGGTAACAATAAAGAACAAGTACACATTGTCGCGCATAGAAGACTTATTTGATCAGATGAAGGGTGCTTGTGTCTTCTCCAAGATTGATTTAAGGTCGGGATACTTTCAAATGAAGATTAGACCGTCGGACATACCCAAGACAGCTTTTAGGACACGGTATGGATCTTATGAGTACACCGTGATGTCTTTTGGATTGACAAATGCGCCTGCCTACTTTATGTACCTCATGAATAAGGTCTTCATGGAGTACTTGGATAGATTTGTTGTGGTGTTTATTGATGATATTATGATCTACTCGAAGGATGAGAAGGAACATAAGGAACACTTGGGGCTGACATTGCAGAAGCCACGAGAACACCAATTGTATGCCAAGTTTAGTAAATGTCAATTCTGTTTACGGGAAGTTTCTTTCTTAGGCCACATTATTTCCGGAGGAGGAGTATCAGTTGACCCAGGGAAGGTGAGAGATGTGCTTAAGTGGGAACCGCCACAAAACGTCAAGGAAATAAGGAGTTTTCTTGGAATGGCTGGATATTACCGTCGATTCATCAAGGACTTCTCCAAAATAGCCAAGCCTATGACGGAATTGCTAATGAAGGGGAAGGCATTCCGATGGACTCAAGCTTGTCAGAATAGTTTTGAGGAGTTGAAGAAAAGGTTGACAACAGCCCCAGTTTTGGTATTGCCGGATGTAAGCAAGAGTTTCAACATCTATTGTGATGCATCGAGACAAGGACTTGGGTGTGTATTGATGCAAGAAGGTCAAGTGGTCGCCTATGCGTCAAGACAATTGAAGAAACATGAGCAGAATTACCCAACACATGATTTAGAACTTGCAGCTGTGGTACATGCATTGAAGATTTGGAGACACTATATTCCTGGACATAGGTGTGAAATTTACACGGATCATAAGAGTTTGAAGTATATTTTCACACAAACAGATCTGAACTTGAGGCAACGAAGATGGTTGGATCTCATCAAAGATTATGATTTGGGGATCAACTATCATCCGGGAAAAGCCAATGTAGTGGCCGATGCTTTGAGTAGAAAGGGAGTAAGCCATCAACTTACAGTTCGAGAGTTACCGTCCGAGTTATGTAAGGAGTTTGAACGGTTGAACCTCGGGTTTGTAAATGAGATGGAGATGATGGAGTTAAACCCAACCTTGGAGCAAGAAATTCGAGAAGCACAAACCACGGATGAGGAGATCAAGGAAATCAAGGAAAGGATCGAGGAAGGGAGAGAATTCAGGTTTGATGAAGACGAACATGGTACCTTATGGCTTGGAAAGAGGATCGTTGTGCCTAATGTAAAGCATATTCGGGAGACAATATTAAAGGAGGCACATGACTCGCCTTACTCGATTCACCCCGGATGTACGAAGATGTACAAGGACTTGAAGGCTTGCTATTGGTGGGATAGCATGAAAAAGGACATAGCCGAATATGTCGCATTGTGTGATGTGTGCCAACGAGTTAAAGCAGAACACCAAAGGCCAGCTGGATTATTGCAGCCATTAAAGATTCCGGAGTGGAAGTGGGAAGAAATTTGAATGGACTTCATAGTTGGGTTACCACGTACTCAGTCCGGGTATGACTCGATTTGGGTAATTGTGGATCGCTTAACCAAGTCGGCTCATTTTGTCCCTGTGAAGACCAAGTATACAGCTGCACGATTGGCCGAAATATACATGGAGCATATTGTGTGTCGACATGGAGTCCCTAAGAAGATAGTCTCGGATAGAGGTTCTCAATTTACCTCCAGATTTTGGCAAAAATTGCATGAATCTTTGGGAACAAGGTTGAATTTTAGTTCAGCATATCATCCTCAAACGGATGGACAAACCGAGAGGACCAATCAGATTTTGGAGGACATGTTAAGAGCTTGTGCTTTAAAGCATGGGAAAAGTTGGGACAAAAGCTTGCCATACGCGGAATTTTCATACAACAATAGTTACCAAGCAAGTTTGAAGATGTCACCATATGAAGCACTTTATGGAAGGAAGTGTAGGACACCTTTATTCTAGAATGAGGCAGGAGAAACTCAAGTATTTGGTCCGGATGTGTTGCAAGAAGCCGAAAAGCAAGTCCAAATGATTCGTGAAAACTTGAGGGCAGCCCAATCAAGGCAAAAAGGCTATGCGGATAATAGGAGAAGGAGATTAGCCTTTGAAGTGGGAGATTTTGTTTACCTCAAGGTGTCACCAATGAGGGGTCATAAGAGGTTTAACATAAGGGGCAAGCTCGCACCTCGCTATATTTGACCATTCAAGATTTTGGACAAAAGAGGAGAAGTAGCGTATAAGTTGGAGATGCCACCTCATCTTTCAGACGTGCATGATGTCTTTCATGTTTCCCAGCTCAAGAAGTGTTTGAGAGTACCGGAAGAACAAGTGCCAATGGAAGAATTGGAACTAGAGGAAGATTTGACGTATGCCGAGCAACCGGTCAATTGGAAACAAAGGAGAGGGTCACAAGGAAGAAGGTCATTAGATGGTGTAAAGTTCAATGGAAGCACCACACCGAAAAAGAAGCGACGTGGGAATTGGAGGATGATCTCAAGAAGGAATTTCCCTATCTCTTCTCTTCCGCGTCAAATCTTGAGGGCGAGATTCATTTTAAGGGGGGTAGGTTTGTAACACCCTCATTTTCATGCATCATGCCCTACATGCACTCATATACATGATTAACATTAACCCACAACAAGAGGAGCGAGTTTAAAATTGATTTGGGACAAAACCGCACTTAAAACGCAGGAAAGTGCGGACTAGTCCGATTTTACTGAGGACTAGTCTGATTTCTCTCTGACTAAAAACGGACTTGACCGTTTTTGCTGCGGACTAGTCCGATTCTGCCCCTGGAAACTTTCGGACTTGTCCGATTTTGTGCGGACTAGTCCGATATTCCATGAATCCTTGAAAATTTGCTAAGTCCCTGGACTTTTCCGGACTAGTCCGGTGTTCCAGCGGACTTGTCCGTTTTCCTCTCTGTTCAAATTCGGACTTGTCCGATTTCTGGCCAGACTTGTCCGATTTTCTCTCTGGACGACTTCGGACTAGTCCGGTCCTTTCCGGACTTGTCTGATATTTCGCGACTCTGAGTTGATCTTTTGTTTTACGACTTGTTTCTTGGGTTTCACGTTAAGTGGGCCTAGGGACATCGTGCCTAACTCTTTTAGAGCCCATGTGGGACTCTAAACCGGCCTCTACTCATCCCAAAACTCGAAATCCATCTAACCCTAGCCTCCACCTCTATATAAACAGTCCCACCCCTTGGTTTGACATCTATTTGCCACTTTTCCACCCACCCAAACCCTAGTTCCTGGGGAGCCACCATCGAGGGAGGAGAAGATCCCAAGCAAGAAGAAGAAGAGGAGGAAACGAAGAAGGATAAAGATCACCACCAAGTTCCGTCCTTCACCACCAATTCATCTCCAAGTTCATCACCAACCCTAGATCATCAAGATCCAAGTGCTACCTCCAAGTTTCTTGATTCATTGGAGTTCTAAACACCTGGTATAACTTCTATTCTCTTTTCCTTACGTAAATTCAACCCCTAATCTCCGAATTTACGTCGATCTAGAAAACCCTAATCTGTCGATCTCGTCAAGTGCGGACTTGTCTGGTCCCTAGCGGACTAGTCCGATCTTCCAGGTTAAATTGTGTTGAATTAATTCTAAAATTTGATCTAATCGAATCCAAACCTGTATAAACTTGTTAAAAGCTATTAGAACTAGTTAGTTATAATTAAAAGCAATCTAGTAACAAGTTCTACCTTGCATTTGCATCAATCATGCATGTCATGTCATATTGAGTAATATTTGTGCACTCTTTGATTGTGTTTCTTGTCTTGTATGTTTATTGTGTGGATTAGACGGATTTGCGCTAGAAAGTGCCGCGGAGGATCTACAGCACCAGGAGTTTGAAGGCTTTGACCCTAATCAACAGCAAGAGCAAGGCAAGTGTCCTTGAAGCATATTGATCCTGTTTTTAAAATAAATGTTTTGTTTGTAAAACTGCATGCTTGTGTCAATTTGATGGGAAATCCTATGGTAGGAAGTTTACTAGTTTTGTTTGACCACCCTTGTCACCTGGAATTTATGGTAGAGAGTCGGGAAGGCTTTTTACTTTTTGCTTCGCTTAATCAACTGGGATGGAAAACAACTATACCAATCAATTTATTTATGCATGGATGAGATTATGGATAACATGAACTGGTTAATATGGTATTGTAATGGGTGATCTAAGCAAGCCTGGTATGTGGATGGGTTGGATGTTATGGTGGTTTGCTTGCTTTAGATCTAAGGATCGGTTCATGCGAGAATAAGCTAGGACTACAGTGCCACCACGAGGCCAAGTATGGGTGTGGCGTAACTGATTAATTAGGGCTTTGCTAGTGCTGTTTGGACCATTGTGGATGCTCGGGGAAGGGGTAGTCTGATTGGGTTTGTTGATGATTGGTGGGACTACCCTGGGATCCGAATGGCTCAAGAGGGGGCCCTTGGTTGAATATGTGCTCTGCGGGAGACATCGCCACCGGTGAAACCTCAGTGGGGTCTAAATAGGCTAATAATCCCTTTGTAAAGGCTATTTTGTGATCTCTTGGCCACACACCAACGGAAGTGTGTAATATGACTGACGGGTCATGGGCATAAGGGATATTCTTAGTCGCCAAAAGGTGATGAAATCACGAACACGTGGGTAAAGAGGTACAAACTCTGCAGAGTTAACTAAAACTATCATGATAGCCGTGCTCCCGGTTATGAGCACCTGGACAACTTCCATGATTAGAGGGTATTTGGTATTGGTAATGGTTATGGATGGTTATGGATAAATTTCTGGTATTGAATATGGTTATTGACGATGGTCAAATCTGGAATTATTGATGATGGTAGTGAATTCAGATTGGTATTATGGTATTACTTATGATTATGATGGGTTTACTTCACATACATATAATATATATATATATATTGCTTTTCAAATGTTTTACTGTACTTTTCAGCACTTTGCCATTATTATTGTCGTCATTTGGATCAGCCACATGTCATACTTTCCACACTTGCTGAGTACGACATGTACTCACTCTTGCAATCCCCCCCCCCCCCAACAGTTGCAGGTCAGGATTGGGAGTTTAATGGTGATAATGCGGAGTTCTAGGCCGTGTCTACCGTCAACTTTGCTTGTGGTGTTGATTGGAGCTGCGCATACATACCCTGTCGCTTATGCTGCTTAGTTGCTTAGTTTGCTTAATTAGTTTATTTCTGCTGCATTAATTGAACATGTCATTAATATTCATTAGAGCTTGTATTCGAGGATAATATGGTTTGTGTAATAAATTTGATAATTTATCTTGTTCTGTGGTAATTTTCTGTATACTCTTTTTTGGTTGCACTCGTGTATGTGTGATGAACATCCTGGGCACACATATGCGTTAGCTTGGTTCAGTTTTTGGAACCGGGCGTCACAGGTAGCTACTTCGGGAGAACAGCCAGACCTTCCCCGAAAGGTTCGAAAAGTTCAGGCAACACTTGTCACAGTCTCAGAACTAAAAGTGTAGCTAGCTAGCTTGGGTCAAACGAGAAACGAAACACACTTAGCCTGGTTCCATACCCTAAGAGTTTACTTGTTTCCCCTGTACCTCGGACCTATAATGAAAGACATCATTGTGAATACAGACTCCACGTGCATTTATTTTGTACAGGCTCAATATTTTTTATTTTTCTCTTTCTTGTCTATAACAAAGTTGTGCAATTTTTAAGAAACTTTAGTTCGGCCAATTTTTAAGGGATCTCTTGGTCGCCGCAAGCTCCGAATTCTCCCGGGCAAGGCGCTCAACCTCTTTGGCGTTCTGCTGAATCTTTTCAGCAACCTGCCTTTCGAGCTTACTGAGCCCCTCCTCCTGGAGGTGGATCTTGTTCCGGCGGTCGACTAGGTCCTTCTCCCGGCCCCGCACCTTCTTCTCCCTGGCAGCAATTTCATCCTCCCTCTTGTGGAGGTTCTGTCCTTGCTGCCAGGCCTTCTTCTCCTCTTTCTTGCAGCGCTCCTCCAGCTTCTTGGTGCGCTCCGCGAGACTCTTGTCACCCAGAGTCAGCCTCTGAGTGAGCTCCTCCTCCCTCTTCACGAGGTCATCCCGCAGCTGCAGGAGTTTTTGCTCTTCATCTTCGAGCTTTTTCTCCCGCTCCTTGAGAGCCTCCCGGCACTTGACGAGGCTGTCGTGGATGGCGCTGAGCCTCTCTTCGCGATCATTCGCTGCATTATTAGTAGCTATAGCCTATTCATGGATGGCCCGAGACTGGTTGTCGAGGGATCGCACCATGCTTTCCCTCTCGTCCAGCAGCTGGCCCCAATACTCCATTCTTGCCTTCTCCTTCTTCACCCACTCCTTGTCGTCAGCCAGCCTGGTTTGCGCCAACTTGGTCTTGAATTGGAGCTGGTTGTGCCACCTCCTAAGTGTTTGGCGCTCCTCCTCGAGGGCCTTGCTGTCGTGGTAGAAGGCCTGTTGCACTTGATGAAGGCAGGAGCAGGCATTGTTGATAGACAATGATAGAGGGATCGGCTCTGGACGTACCGGGGTCCTCTCCGCTGGTTCCAGCAGGTTCCCCACAACAAAATTGGGTCCCACTCTACAAGAGTGGTCCCCTGAGCTTCCGCGGCACTAGGGCCGCCCTTCGGGATAGCCTCAGCCACCATCGAGGAAGGTCCTGCAACAGAAGTTTCAACCTCCGGAGTTGGCTCCGAAGGTTCCCCCACCAGATCATCAACAACTAGTCCCTCAGGCGGGGGACCGACAGCTTCACT
The DNA here is from genome assembly GCA_036927565.1 of Tuctoria greenei. Classification (NCBI taxonomy): domain Eukaryota; kingdom Viridiplantae; phylum Streptophyta; class Magnoliopsida; order Poales; family Poaceae; genus Tuctoria; species Tuctoria greenei. The sequence goes on from JAYESD010000010.1 coordinate 58,716,813, forward strand.
TTGGAACCCTGGCTCAAGCGCGGGCATCTCCAGGACCACCACCTCCGGGGCAGGCGTTGAAGATTCAGCTGGAGCTGAAGCCACTTCCGGCTCTGATGCTAGCGCCTCCTCCACCGCCGCCTCAGGCGGTGGTGCTTCGATCGTCATGGGCTCAGGCGCCGGCACTTCTTCGACAACCGGCTCAGGCGCCAGCACTTCAGCGACTACTGGCTCTGCCACCAGAACTTCAACAACCACAGACTCTACCGCCAGGGCTTCATCAACAACCGGCTCTACCGCTGGGGCTTCATCAACCATCGACTCTACCGCCGGGGCTTCATAAACAACCGACTCTAGGGCCGGGACTGCAACTAGCTCCGGCTCTAAGGCCGAAGCGTCCATCATCTCAGCATCCAAACCCGGAGCTTCAACCTCTGGGGCTAGCGCCGCTGGTACATCTTCATTCCCATGGTCCAGCGCTACCGCGGGAGCTTCGGGGGATGAGTCAAGGTCCAGGACCACGACAGCTGGTGCCGGGGCTGCCACGACCTCAACGACCACATGGGGGGGGGGGGGCGCTGGGATTGGAGTCGAGGCTTCCGCCCGCGCAGCATCAGTTGCTGCTGTAGGAACCGGAGCTTCATCCCCTTTCTTGGGTACCCTGTGGATGAAGGACGAAGACATTCAAAATGCAGTTACAACAAAAAACAACCAACTAAGGTAAGAAACCAAATTTACGTCGGAAGGCTTCCGCTTCAGCTAGCGCGGAACCTCTTCCCCAGACGCTTGGGGACGGACCCTGTCACCACTGGTGTGGTAGCTCCGGAAGGTTCCCCGGAGCTTGCTGCTGCCGTCGGCATCACCTTGGTTGAGGCCCCCATCGACTGAGAAGGACCCCCGGATTTGGAGCCCTCTGCATGACCTGGTTCCGGAACCACAAGGACGGAGCTAGCGTCTCGAGGAGATGCTGGTGCTGGGGTGGTTGCTGCCACCGAAACCTCCTCCGCCGACGAGAAGGAGCCATCGTAGAAGGAGCAAGTCTGACGGACCTCCCGTCGGCATGCTTCAGCTTCCTCTTGCGGCTCGAGGGCTCGGCCAACTCCTTGCCCTTGCCTACGACTTCAGTTCTTGGCTTTGGGGCGGAAGTGGAGCCGCCTTCAAAAGCTCTGGGGATTGCCACCCTGGAGGTTGATCGCCTCTCCATCAGGCCCAAGTTGTCCAACAGCAGTATCTTCCTCCGAAGCTCTCTGCACTCCTCTGGTATCATGTTCAGAGGAAGGAAGGACGCCGGTCGAGACACATCGCCGGGGCCGATGTTCCTAGGCTGGAACTTCTTGAGATGGGTCTTCAAGGTTTCACTAGTCAAGTTGGTGTTCAAGCCGACCTCAATGCGGTTGGTATCCATCTCACTGTTGAAGGCCCAAGCAGCCGACTCCTAGCCCTTAGCGGGGACCACCTGTTTGTCAAGAAGTTGTCGAAGACCATCTGGGGGGTCACTCCGCCTTCGACACATTCCTGGATTCTGTCCAGAAAAGGCTTGTACTCCCTCGACAGCTCCGGCACGTCACTCCAAATGTCGGTGTCGACGCGAGGGAGGCCTTCAGGCAGCTCCAGCCTCTCGTGTCCCTCGACGGTGATGACCACCCAGTCTTTCTTCCAATCGTCCCACTTGCCGGAAGGGAAGGACCTCAAGTACTTGAGGGGAGAGTTTTTCCGCTTCACGAAGTAGTAGAAGCCGATGAACTCATCACTCTTCCCGGTCGGGTGTACAGTGAAGAAGGTCCGGAACAACTCCACGCAAGGGGGCACGCCCACCCACATCTCGCAAAATTAGGCAAAAGTCGCCACCAGCAAGATTGAGTGGGGGCCCATATGGTGGAGCTGCAGACCATAGAAATCCAGCAGCATCAGAAAGAAAGTGGAGAAAGGCGGGATCAAACCCGCCATGGCGTACCCAAGGAAGTACACCATATCTCTGGCTCGCTCCTTCTCGAAGGGAAGCTTGCCGCAGCGAATGTCGTTGTCGAAGGAGTCACTGGACCATCCCATGTAGGTCCGGACTCTAGACAACTCCTTCTTGCTCCCGATGCGGCTCTTGGGGAGTCCCAACTTCATCGCGGCATAGTGTGGTGAGAGAGGAAAAGCGAGTGAAAGTTTGGAGGATTCGAGCGCAAGTTCAAATGAAGGCGTAAAGAATCCCCAAACAGTGCGCACTTTCCTTCTTAAATAAGCCCCCGCAACGCTTGGATGGAAACCGCAGAGGAGCCGACGATACAATTCAAAAACTTGACCCTGCCAATGACAAGGGGGCCCGGGGCCACCCCGACGATCAAGTCGAGGTCCTTACCCCAGGCGAACGGTTGTCATCATGAAAGGTGGGAAGCCCGAGGGCGGTGGCCTGACAGGGAGCACAGAACCGATACGGTGTTTGTATCGAGAACCGGCGACCTTCAATTGCGTGAGATCTGCACGCTCAGATCTCACCTGCTGCATCCTGGATATGCCACGCGGCGATGGTTTAACTGCAAACTACCGCCAACGGCACATCCAAAGACCCTTGAATACACGACTCAAAAACCGAAGGATAGACCCACCTCCGACAGAACGGCTTCATCCAAAAGGTCTCTCCCAGAGGTGGGCCCAGGGGGCCACTATTGGTACCGTGGGTACCGTATACCCCTTGGGACTACAAGAAGACCAAAGGAACTTCACCTGTCTGAGTTGAAGAACTCTAAAGGCCCCACGTCTCATACGGGACAAGACATGCCTCCCATCTATGGTTATTCCCGATGCTATCACGTGTATACTGCAACCGGAGCTACGTCCCATACATGAAAAGCTCCGGGCTAAACACCTGCACGGCACCCCCGGACCTAACCCCCGATAGAGGGAAGCTCTGGTACCGACACGTGTACAACTGCACCGGACCTTCCCGCCCCAGACAGTAAGCTCCGGAGCTGCCACGTGTTCAACCGCCAGACCTTCAACTTCACAAGCAGACTGGTGGACCCGCAACGGCTCGGACCTTCAAGGGGCAATCAAAGACTTCAAGACCCAATTAAGTGTCATTAATACCATATTAATGACACACGATCAGAAGGCCCTTAATACCAGTAACAGCACTGTCAAGGTCTGTTACCACACTATTAAGGGTAATTAACCTCATTAATTGTGTATTAAGCATCAGTAACCGCCAGGGCCACATGTCGAGCCAGGCTAACGGTGTAACGACCAGTCCTTGTACTATAAAAGGACTGGTCAAGCGATACACAGTGGAGGCTCTGGCTGGACTCTGCTGAACTCTCCTAACACTCTTAGACTCAGCTCTGACACACGCTCACAAGTGCTCAGACGCTCAATACAACAACCACACACCCTGTGGAGTAGGGTATTACGCTTAGGCAGCCCGAACCACATAAATCCTTGTGTCTACTTGCCATCGTGTTCTGAATCTCTGCGCGCCCAATACCGAACTACAAACTCCGCAGGCTACCAACGGCAGTATCGGGAGAATTGGCGGAACCAGACTCCGACAGCGACGTGTGCACTCAAGACCATATTAGCACGCCATCAAGACAACATTAATGCGTCATCAAGACCACGCCATCAAGACACATTACCTCGCTATCAAGATCCATTAACATGTCATCAAGACCACGTTAATACGTTATCAAGACCCACTAACGTGCCTTCAAGACCATGCTAATGCGTTTTCAAAACCAGCTAACCCGGGGCCACCTGTCGAGCCCCAGTCATAATGTAAGTTGTCGGCCCTTAACATATAAAAGGACCGAGCAGCCACTGATAGAGGAGGCCTCAATCCACTCACACCCGATGCTCACTCAAAGAAACAATTGCAAGTAATACAACACACATACTCTCGTAGAGTAGGGTATTATGCTCCGGCGGCCCGAATCGCGTAAATAACTGGCGTTCACTAGTGTTCATCTAGCTCGTTGATCTAGAAAATTCGCCTGTCCTAAAAAAGAATATCCGCGGACTACTTCTGAATAATACCGAAGGAAGAGTCGTTAGCACACTTCTACATTTGGCACGCCAGGTAGAGGGGCACTTTTTTAGATCTACGAGTCTCAGCACGATGGTGAATCCTTAGTCCATTGCTAGCTCCTCTCGTCGCTCCCGCCATGAAGAGAGCAGGGAGGATGGCGCCAATTCCCGCTCCATAGTGGGCTGACCCGGCAGGCACACGGTCATTGTTTCGATGGCTACTGCTATCACCACGTGATGGCTTTCTACTGCCACTGCAACTATGACGCCGCTAGTGGGAGGTCCAAAGTGTGCAGCCTGCTTAGCCTAGTCTAGCACAATGAGCATGTGCCATGTGACCCTAAGGCTCTACACTTTGCCTCATGGATACTTCCGCCACCACACGACGACTACCTGCGACCACGACAACAATGATGCCACCAAGTACATTTGACGTATCCGGCGTTCTTGGTTATTTTCTTGCTGGATGTCCCATGGTGCGGAACGGTCACTCCCATGAAAAGCTAATGCCAATAGATGGTTTGGAGTGTGCTGTCTACTTAGCCTAGTCCTACACCCTAAATATGTGCACTCTACCTTTCTTGCGGTTGAGTACTTGGGGTCCAGAGTGTGCTGTCTGCTTAGCCTGGTCCTGCATCCTAAGTATGCACACTCTACCTTTGCAATGCTATGGCTAAATACTGGGGGCCAAATGTCCCCCGAAAGACTAATGTTCGTGGGAGGTCAAGAGTGTGCAGCGCAAGCACTATTCCTCCACAGCACTGTAGTTCAGTGTTGGGGACTGAACGTGCATCTAGGCATTCCCTTGTAGGTTTGGATGATTGATGACAAACAAATGAGATACTAATGAATTAATTGAGATGAATGCAGATCTACAAAGATTAGTTATTATTGCGGACTCAAAAAGGTGATAAATGAGAAGTGAGAAAAGGAGAAGCCCAAATGACCACTAGAAGCGCAAGGTAGATAGAATTGTGTAGGATGTGTGTGAGAGACCCATCCCAAGAGCTTATATATTTGCGTAGAGGGTAAGGGCTAAAATTAATTAATTAAGTAATTCATTGAGCACCGAACAAATCTGTTCCCCAGCAGACTAGACCGTTAATCTTTTTGTTTTCACCCGGACAAGTCCGGACACTAACCGAACAAGTCCGTTCAACTTTTTGATGTTTCACTCAGACAAGTTGGAAGAACACATTTCACCTTGCACCGGACAAGTCCGGACACTAACGGGACAAGTCCATTCAACTTTCTGATGTTTCACTCAGACAAGTTGGAAAAACACAATTCACCTTGGACCGGACAAGTCCGTCATTTTGCGGACTAGTCCGATTAACTTTTAGTAATTAATACAGACTAGTCTGATGAACTCTATGTTCCAATACAGACAAGTCTTCCATACCTCACACAAATTAGGGTTTTTAGTGTGTTGCACATTCCACACAAATGTTACACAGCACACTGGACAAGTTTGGTCACCCAAGCGGACTAGTCTAGCCGTCGAGATCCCTAACGGTAATATTTTTAGAAACACTATAATAGGTGATCCACGACGCCACACAAACAAGACCCGTACACAACTGTTAATAACACAAACCCTAGTGTCGCCACTCATCTCAAGAGCACAAAAACACATCTCCCCACACATCTAAAGCCCTAAAATGTTAAATCTTTTGGGTATCCGGATTTGGGATAGGGAGATCATCATCTACACATTGTTAAGCTCTTGGGGTTTGATCTCTTATACACTCGTGCTCTAATTGTAACCTTCTTGAGTATATTAGATTATCTTTTCTCGCTGTAATTTTGTGAGCGCCCTCGAAATGTGAGGTTCCCTACGAGCTTGGTTATTACCCTGTGATAGTGGAACTCAAGTCGGCCTTGTGTGGTGACGAGGGAAAAAGGATTTGAAGAGACCCGGCTCTGTGTGAGCTTCCTCAACAAGGACATTGATCTCTTTGGTGAGATCGAACCTCGGTAAAAATCCTTGTCTTGCGTTTTCCATTCTTTTACTTTTGGAATTACCATCATCTAGGGTATAAATTTGATCAATCTTGTAATTTGTGTTAACTTTTTATTTCACGTGCAATTCACCTATCCTAATTGCTCACTCAAGTTGTTAGGGTAGTTGATTACATTCTGCTGCTACAACTTTTGAGATATCTGCATAAACATTTAATCTTTTCATAGTGCATCAAGCACACCGGACTAGTCTGTATACCATACCAGACAAGTCCGGTCCATCCTGTATTTGACATTTTGATTAAGTGTTTCGGGAAAAGTTTTTCAAAGCCTATTCACCCCCCTCTAGACCATATTCAATTGGTATCAGAGCAAGGCTGCCCTTCTACAAGACTCACTGCTCGGAGAGACAAAAGGCCAGCAACAAGAACAACGAGATCACAGAAATGCCCATCATTGGAAACGAACAAGACTCCAAGGCGTTCAATGTGCTCAAGGAGCACGAACACAATGATGAAGATGTGCGTGAACTCAAGAACCTTCTCAGGAAGAAGCTTTTATGCCAAAAGGCAAGAAGGAGGATGAAAAGCCAAAAGGGGGTAGTCATCAAGACTACTCTCAGTATCCTTTTGTCGGTGGTTTTGATCCGGCAGATCTCCCGACACTACTAAAGTGTTAGAGGAGTTTGAGGTTCGGTGTGGATGCGCGGAGATTCAAGAAGGTGATGTGTAAAACGGCGCAGGAGACACGAAGGTTTGCGTGGTTCGGGCCGCCTGAGCGTAATACCCTACTCCACGGGGTTTGTTGTTGATGTACTGGGTGTATCAGTGCGTAGGTCAGATCAGAGCAGGTCAGATCAGATCCTCCACTATGTATCGTCGGCCTGTCCTTTATAGTATAAGGACAGGCCGTTACAAGTTAGCCTGGCCCGACATGTGGCCCCGGCGGTTACTAATATTGATATACATTTGATGCGCTTAATTACCCTTAATAACCGAGTTATGGGCTTTGACGGCACCGTTACTGGTAATTAAGGTTGTCCGATCGTGTGTCATTAACATAGTATTAATGACACTTAATCGGGTCTTGAAGTCCTTGATTCCCCTTTGAAGATCCAGAGCCGTTGTAGAGTCTTCCGGAGGTTAGAGGCTGAAGATCCGACGGTTGGACACGTGGCAGCTCTGGAGAATACTGTCGGGAACAGATAGGTCCGGTGCCACCTAACACATGTCAGTTCCCGAGCTTCCCTCGGTCTGGGGTTAGGTCCGGGGGTGCCGTTATGGTACATAGCCTGAAGCTTCCCCCTTGTGGGCAGTAGCTCCAGTTTGATAGTACACGTGGCAACCCTGGGACTAACCATGTTGGGGAAGCGGGTCCAGTTATGTTTGACATGTGGGCCTCCGAAGGTCTTCAAATCAAGTAGATGACATTCCCTTGAGATCTTTGCAATCCTAAGGGGTATATGGTACCCAGGGTACCGACAGTGGCCCCCTGGGCCCACCTCTGGGGAAGACCCCTTGGGTGAAGTCATTCCGCTAGAGGTGGGTCCATCCTTTGACTTTTGAACTGAGTCTTCAAAAGTCTTCGGATGTGCCATTGGTGATAGTTTGGAGTTAAATCCTCGCCACTTGGCATATCCCGTGTGCGGCAAATGAGATCTTTGGCGTGCGGATCTCATGCAATTGAAGGTTGCCGGTTCCCAATACAAAAATCGTATCGGTTCCACGTGCCTTGTCAGGCTGCCGGCTTCAGGCTTCCCGCCTAGTGATGACAACCGTTCGCCTGGGTAAGAGCCTCGACTTGATCATCGGGGTGGTCCCGGGCCCTCTTGTCATCGGCAGGGTGAAATTTTTGAATAGTATCTTCGACTTCCTTGCGGTTTCCATCCAAGCGTTGCGAGGGCTTACTTAAGAACGAAAGCGTGCACCGTCTAGGGTTCTTTACGCCTCTCATCTGATCTTGCGCTCAAACTCCCAACTTGTGCTTGCTTTTCCTCTCTTGCCTCGCTGTGCCACGATGGAGTTGGGTCTCCATGAGAGCCGTTTGAAGACCGAAGGTGACCTGAAGAAGGTCTGGGCCCTCATGGGGTGGTCCTCGGACTTCTTCCATCGCCTGGTCCGCGCCGGGGGAGAGCTCCTGTTCGAGAAGGAGCACGCCGGCGAGATGGTGTACTTCTCTCCCTACGCCATGGTGGGGTTGATCCCACCTTTTTCCTCCTTTTTCTTGATGCTGCTAGACTTCTATGGTCTGCAGCTGTACCACCTTGACCCCCACTCCATTCTTCTTGTGTCTATCTTCGTCCACTTCTGTGAAATGTGGGTGGGCATCCCCCCCTACATTGAGCTTTTCCGGACCTTCTTCACCGTACATACCACTGGTAGGAGTAATGAGTACATTGGCTTCTACTACTTCGTGAAGCGCAAGAAGTGCCCATTCAAGTACCTCCGGTCGTTTCCCTCTGGAAAGTGGGATGATTGGAAAAAGGACTGGATAGTCATCCGGGTGGAGGAGCACGAGAAAGCCGTTACTGGTAATTAAGGTCGTCCGATCGTGTTGTGAGGACCGGAATCCACACATACGAGGATCTCATTGGGTGGTGTCATGCGATGCGACACCCAACAGTATACAAGAATAGAAACAGAATAAAGTACAAGACCAAGTCTTTTATTTAATACACAGCGGAAGTTTTTACAATACTATAGGAAAAAGAAATATATATATATATATATATCATAGCTACGCTCTCGGCAATAGCTATGCAAAAGCAAAGTTATCCATGCCTGTGATACATTGCACTAGCAACACGCAAACTATGGCGGCGTGCAGGGTTCCCACTCGGCTGTACACCCTGGAGGGGTTGTTGCCTCATCGTCAAACCCACCCTCAACAGAGTAACCTGCAAAAACTCGTTAACTGCAAACGTGAGCATAAGGCTCAGCAAGACTAACCCGTCTCACTAGACATATGCAAGGTGGATGCTAAACATAGGTAAGTTGAAGCATAAATGTCTCGCCTACAAGTTGATCCTTATAATCAAGTTTTAAGTAGGAAATGACATTTCCCAAGCACGGCACATCATGGGCTTCACAATCAAACAAGAAACGCTTTACCAATGATATGACATGCTCGAGACACATAATGCTATTACAGCTAAAGTATGGGGAAATTGAAAATCTTTAGTTATACTATCTCTAAACCAAACAAGGTTGCAAAGTAATTATAATTCAATACCATATGACTTTTCTGACTTCTTTAGTATTTACTACGTCACCGCTCAGTGAACAAGTGGTACTCTATTACTGTGAGGGACAGTGATTGCAATCAAGACACACCCGGACAACACGACACATACGTCGTTCGGAAGTGTCAGCGAGCACACCTGTACCTACATAACACTTCAGTACTAGGCGTATATGGCCACCTTTCACAAGAAACTCGAATGCTGAGCCCGTCTCACCTCCGCAAACAGAAGGTCTCCGCACGGAACACCTCATGTGTCCGCCGACCGATTTACACCTTACTGTCCTCAACCCACCCCTATCCATGGTGAGTTAATGGGTCTCGACATCCCAGTTATCAAGTTACATCAGTTTATTGGATTCCATATGTCCATTATATTGCCGGTACAATTCAAGCTTGTCCGAAGGGGCTGCATACGGACGGGCCTTAATCGACACAGGCAGGGCTATGCGACCGAGACTCAATTCTCGCCGCTTCCTATCCATTCCCTGCCCGGTCTCAATTTCATTATATTAAGCCATTTTCTATTCAACCAATCCTGTGAGATACATCTCTCGCGAGTAGATTCCAACTACTCGACTTCTACCGTATCTCCTATGCATTTGCGAAGCAGTTACTACAGGTCAACTGTAACTCGTGCCAAATAAACCCTGGGATTTTTGGTCATGCATGTGGAGTATCATTCACCCTAAACGTAATGCACAATTCATATACTACTCATCATAGTGATAAAGCAAAAGTTTATAAACGACTTAAATGCAAACCAGGGCTTGCCTTGTTGCAGGTCAGGTTCTGAGTTAGAATTTGGAAGATGCTCTTCCAAGGCCTCTGACTCCTCCTCGACTTCGGTTACTATACGATATGCATAAAATACGGTATGAATGACTTTGAAAATATTTAATATCAAGACCAGGATTTTAATTTATGGTGACCATTATAGGATAATTAGTTATTTGGCTTGGGAACGTTGAATTAGGTATTTAGGGAATACTATAGAAGTTCTTGCAAAGAACAGGAGATGATCAAAGTAGAGTGTGGTCTCTAAGATTATGGCAAGCAAATAACTTCCACAATTTTTAGAGATGAAACTGTAGCTTGAATATAGCCATCAGTTGATAATCAAGATAGAGAAAATTGTCCTGGTCCTAGCAAAAATGGTTTCATAAATTTCTAAGCCTTGGTGAAGAATTTATTGAGTTTCTAAGTTGACAAGAATTTCTGGAATTGTCTTGTAATTGAACTTTTAAGCATTTAGTCAATATTCAGTTTGAAATTGAATTAAGACTAGAATATGAGGTCCATTAAATCCAAGATTTTTACAGGAGCTAAGGTATGACTAAAGAAAGATTCAGTCCAAATTTGGGGCATAATAAAGCATCTGCATATCTGCGAAAATTCAATAACTGAAAAAGGTAATTGAATTATACAGAGGTTAAAACAGGTGCAATGGCTCCCAAATTTTTTCTGGTAGTCAATAATAGGACAATAATTTTTATGTGAATTTTGGGGATTTTTCCAGGGAATACTTCGTCAGCAAAAATTGCATATTACTTGGGAAAGATTAATTCCTACAGATTTAAATATTGATTTTCACAGAGCCTAATTGGTACTGAGCGAAACTATAGCTCAAGGGCTTTCAAACAAAATTTGTTTGAATGAATTTGGAGTATTCTACAGAATGATATTCAATTTAGAAGTTTGGACAAATTTCTGGAATTAAATACATCCCAAAGACCACGTGGCGCATTCTGGTTGAGGCAGCACCGGGGTCCACAGAATTAAAGCGCGCAGCCACACTAGATCTCAGCCGCACCGTGATCCCGCAGTGAATGGCAGGTGGGACCCGATGGGGTCATCGTCTACCTCGGGCCGGTGCTCGCGCGGAGCAGCACCCGCGGCGGTGGCTCGCCGGTGAGCTCGCCGCCGGCTAAACCAATGGACCAGACTCGCGGAAACTTGCCGCCTGGGGGTTTTTGGGGTCGCTGAGCACGATGGTGAGGTCAGTGGGTCCTGAAGCTCGCCGGAAAAGGTCGTGCGACGGCGGCGGCGGCGATAAGCGCGCGGGCAACATAGAACTCGCTCCAGAGTAGCTCAAATCACTTGGAAATTTCTCCAAAACCTTTCTGGGATGATGGAGTTCAAGGATCTGGGCGTAGAAGGGGAGTGAGTTGCCGGGAATCACGAGTTCGACGGTGAACCGAGGTTTTCTCACCGGCGGCGAGCAAAACTCGAAATTCAGAGCCGTTGCTCGATGATTCTTAATGGTTCTTGCTCAGACAGGAGCGCTAGGGCCTATAGAAACTATCTCTAAACAATTGCAAAGGATGATTACTTGCAGAAAAGGAATCGACATGAAAACTTAGCTAGTTATCTACTTTCGGCCGTAGGGGAAACGAACAATAACTCGCTCAAGCTTCAACGATAAGGGAAATGGTTTGTACCATGAGCTAGAGTTTGATCAGGCGCACCTTTTTGCTCTTTAGAGCTTGGCTTGAAACGGCGCGGAACGGCGGCACACTGCGGAGCAGTGGCGAGGGGTGGCGATGGCGCGCGGCGGAAGAAAAGTCGCGAGGCAGTGGAGCTGCGATCGGGGATGAGGAGTGAAGGGAGCTTCGGCCGGCCTTTTATAGGGCCGCGGCGAGCAGGCAGGCAGCTCGCTGGAGCTGCATGCGCGCGCGCGGTGTCGAGCGGAGGTGCGTCGGTACAGAGATGGCGGGGTCGAGCTGATCCGTTCAAAGAGGAGCTGACATGTGGGGCCCACTGTCCAGTGATACTCCCCACAGTTCAGTTACTAATTCATTTAAAAATAGAATATCAACTCCAAAAATCATGAAATTTTGTGGAGATGGCAAATGAATTATTCTGAACACAATGGTGAACTCAAATCTTATGTTTAAAGAAGTTGGAGAAGAATTAAAAATTCAGATTTGAATTTGATTCAAATTTACCAAGCACCTCAATTAAAATAGTAGATGAGTTTCTAAAATCTTGAAACTTTGTAAGCATGCTATTGAGGAATTTAGGAGCTCATGGAAAAATTTAGAGCCCTTAATTTGAATATTTGGGTTAGAGCTTATTAGGGCTTCATTTTGCATTGCTTACTAAATCTTATCCAAAAATTCTTATTCTTAAAAAGGGTGAATAGAATATAATTTGGATTCATAGTGAAGTCCAATACCCATGTTAAAAGAATTTAACAATGAGTGCAAGAAAAGTTTTGGATGGCATAGTTCATGTGCACCATTATATTGAATATCAAAAATAGTTGATCACAAAACCCATATGAACTTAACATGCCATAAAAGTGGGGTTTTACATTCCTCCCCCCTTAAAAGAATCTCGTCCTGAGATTACAAAAGAAGGTAAAGGAAAAAGGATCTATCGAACATATGCCGCTAACAAGTCTGGATAGTTCGTTCTAAGATACTCCTCGCTTTCCCACGTGGCTTCTTCTGCACTGTGGTTGCTCCACAAAACCTTATAGAAATGCAAGGTGCGACTTCTTGTGGTGCGAGTCTTTTCATCAATGATCTGAGTTGGATGCTCGGAATAAGTGGGATCTGGTTGGAGAGCTTCCAAATCCTCTATACGGATATCAGCTGGAGCCTTAAGACATTTCCGCAATTGGGAAATGTGGAATACATTGTGGACTCCTGAAAGTGACGTTGGTAACCCCAATTGATATGCCACAGGTCCGCATCTTTCGATTATTGCGAATGGCCCAATAAAGCGTGGAGCTAGCTTCCCTTTTACCCCGAAGCGATGGATACCCTTCATAGGGGATACCCGGAGATAAACTTGATCTCCAACTTCAAAGTGAAGAGGTCGACGTCGTTTGTCCGCGTAGCTCTTCTGACGAGACTGAGCAGCTTTGAGATTCGCCTGAATAGTGCGAACTCGATCCTCGGCTTCATTTACTAAGTCGATGCCGTACACTGCCCGTTCACCTGATTCGCACCAGTTCAAGGGCGCGCGACACTTTCGGCCATAGAGAGCTTCATATGGCGCCATCTGGATGCTAGCCTGGTAACCGTTGTTGTATGAAAACTCCGCCAAAGGTAGATGATCATCCCAGTTCTTACCCTGGTGGATGGCATAGGCACGAAGCATGTCTTCTAGCACTTGATTCACCCGTTCGGTCTGACCATCGGTCTGAGGATGATAAGCCGAGCTCCGAATCAATTTTGTCCCCAGTGCATCGTGGAGATGCTCCCAGAATCGCGAAACAAATACAGCTCCACGGTCTGAGATGATGGTACAGGGTACACCATGTAGACATATTATTCTGGAGATATAAATTTCCGCATATCGCTTCGCATCGTATGCCACGCTGACCGGTATGAAATGAGCCGATTTGGTCAATCGGCCAACGATCACCCAAATGGAGTCGTGTTTATGGAGAGTGGGAGGCAACCCAACAATGAAATCCATACTGATATCCTCCCATTTCCAGGCCGGTATGCTTAAAGGTTGAAGCTGTCCAGCTGCCTTCATATGGTCGGCCTTTACTCGCCGACACGTATCACACTCGGACACGTATTTAGCTACTTCTCTCTTCATCCGAGTCCACCAGAATTTCTTCTTCAAATCTTGGTACATCTTGTTTCTTCCCGGATGAATGGAATACTTGGACAAATGAGCTTCATCCAGTATCTTCTTTCTAAGTTCCATGTTTCGGGGTACCACTATACGGTCGTTAAACCAGATGGTACCCTCTTTGTCACTATGGAAACATTTCATTTCCCCCTTTATCATTCTTTGTCGAATATGCGACATTCCTATGTCTTCCTGCTGAGCTGCTACAATATCCTCCCTGATGGTAGGAATGAGAGCTAGGTTGTAGAGTGCTCCATATGGAACCAAGTAAAGACTCGGTCCTTCTTCTCCTTCCATTGTGGTGAGGGAAAGATTGTTGACATGGGACTTGCGGCTCAGTGCATCTGCGACTACATTCGCCTTGCCTGGATGGTAGTGGATCTCAATCTCATAATCCTTGATCAATTCTAACCATCGCCTTTGTCGCATATTCAAATCCTTCTGGGTGAAGATGTATTTTAAGCTTTTGTGATCAGTGTAGAGGTGTACTAAATTACCCAGTAGATAATGCCTCCACATCTTCAATGCTAGCACCACAGCAGCAAGTTCAAGATCATGAGTCGGGTAATGCTGCTCATGATTCCGAAGCTGCCGTGATCCATACGCGATCACTCTTCGCTCCTGCATCAACACACAACCCAAACCAATCCCAGATGCGTCGCAAAAGACATCAAATGCTTTGGTTGTGTCTGGTTGGGCTAAAACTAGTGCCGTGGTGAGGTGTTTCACCAATGCTTTGAAACCTGCCTCACATGCCTCGGTCCATACATACTTCTGCCCTTTCTTCAGAAGTTCTGTCATTGGTTTAGCTATCCTGGAGAAATTGGGGATGAACCTCCGGTAATATCCAGCTAAACCCAGGAAACTTCGGACTTCATGTACAGACTTTGGAGACTCCCATTTAAGGACTTGGTGGATCTTACTTGGATCAACTGCAATCCCTTCTGCTGATATGATGTGCCCTAAAAATGGCACCTGGTTGATCCAGAATTCACACTTGCTGAACTTAGCATACAGCTGATGGTCCCGTAATCGCTGAAGCACAATATGCAAGTGTTGAGCATGTTCTTCTTCGGATTTTGAATACACAAGTATGTCGTCAATGAAGACCACGACAAACTTGTCCAATTCCGGCATGAATACTGAGTTCATAAGATACATGAAATGAGCCGGGGCGTTGGTTAATCCGAAGGACATAACCAGATACTCATACAGTCCATACCTTGTTGAGAATGCTATCTTGGATATATCTTCTGGTCGGATTCTAATTTGATGATAACCAGAACGAAGATCCATCTTCGAAAATACTTTAGCACCCACCAATTGATCGAAAAGAATATCAATGCGCGGTAGTGGATACTTGTTCTTGATGGTGACAGCATTAAGTGGACGATAGTCTACACACAGCCTCAAGGTCTTATCTTTCTTTTCTACAAACAGTGCAGAACAACCCCATGGTGATGAACTTGGACGAATAAAACCTTTGCTCTCAAGTTCAGTTAATTGTTCCTTCAGTTTTGCAAGTTCCTTGGGTGCCATCTTGTAGGGTGGTCTTGAAATTGGCACTGTTCCTGGTGCAAGTTCAATCTTGAACTCTATATCTCTTTCTGGGGGCATACCAGGAAGATCTTCAGGAAACACGTCGGGGTATTCACATACTACCGGAATATCCTTTAGTTCCATAACCTCGGTATTGAGAATAGATGGTTCCAATGGAATGATGTTCTCAAGATTGAGAACTTGGGGTTGATGGAGTGGAGAGTTTAGATAAATCTTTCTAGGAATGATATCGAGAATAGCACCATGGTACTGCAACCATGCCATTCCTAAGATGATATCTAGCTTTTGATGCTCTAATATCAGAAATGAAGTAAGATATATGGTCCCATCTAGGTTAAGTGGGATTCCAGGAACCAATTTATTTGTTACCGTTTTCCCGGCTGGAGTGCTAATCACATATGGAGTTTTTGTGGGGATTATTGGTAATTGACTGTTGAGGACAAAAGATTTACTAATAACATTATGCGAAGCTCCGGAGTCAAAGAGTATGACTACGGGTTGATTGAAGATAGAGAACGTACCCGTGAGCACGGGTGCGCCTTCCGGAACGTCCTCGATGGCGAGGTGGTGGACACTGCCGGGTCTGGTGGCTAGCTTCTTGGGCTGGTTGCGGGGTTGGTTGGCCCCCTGGTAAGATGATGGCCCTCTGCCTTGTCGATCCTGAGGGCAGTCCTTGGCGAAATGTCCCGTACGCCCACACGTGAAACACGTGTACGGGGTTTGGCCAGTACGAATGGGAGGACGGAATCCCGGTGCACATGGTGTAGGTGGGAGTGCACATGGGATCATCCCCTGCTGCTGTTGTGGCCGAAATCCGCCGTTGTTGAACTGACGACCACGGAACATTGGTGGTCGCGATGGCGGCTGCCACCTCTGGCCGGATGGTGATCGATACACCATACGGTACTTCTGAGGAGTACCACCTCCGCTGCTCTGCGGAGCACCCCTCTTCTTTTTATCGGAGTACAGCTCGCGCGTGGCATCCTCCTGCATTATGGCAGCATTGACGATGTCGTTGAAGTTGCCGCGGTTCAACAGGACCAGCTTGTCCTTCAACTTGGAGTTCAAACCCTTATAGAAGCATTCACGCTTCCGATCCTCGGTATTCACTTGGTCCTGAGCGTATTGGGCCAAGTGATTGAATGCTTTGGAGTACTCGTATGCACTCCTTCCTCCCTGTCTTAGCTCCAAGAACTCTTGAAGCTTCCTCCTCATAATTCCGGGAGGAACATGGTAGGCGCGGAACGCCTCCCGGAACTCGGCCCAGCTTATGACATGGCAGGCATGGCGTGCTGCAAGGTAATTGGCCCACCATGCGCCGGCAGATCCCTGGAGTTGTTGTGCTGCAAACAGCGCTTTTTGCGGTTCGGTTATGTTGAGTAAACTGAACTTCCCTTCAATGGAGCGGAGCCAATTGTCCGCCTCCAAAGGTTCGTCGGCCTCCCTGAAGACCGGTGGATGCGTCGATGCGAAATCAGAGTAGGAACTCTGATATTGATGACGCGGTCCATCATCCTGTCTTCCCCCTCGACAGGACGAGTGCTGCACCAACGTCCGCAGTAACTCGGTTTGCTCGTCGCGCGAGCCGAGCACTGCAGCGAGAACCTCCGCGAGACTCCTGGGGAGTGTGGTTGGAGGTGGTGGAGGTGGTTGCGTCTGAGGCGTATTCTGCCCCGGGGGTGGTGTGTCATCCCCCTGTCCTCCACTAGATCCTCCCACCTCTGAGGCTGCACGAGTACGCACCATACTGCAATACAACGATTAACACGGTAAGTCCCATTGCCTCAAGTTCATCCTCCCTTAGAAATGCGATAGATAATAATAGACGATGCATAACATTTACATATATTGATAAAGCATAAACTTTATACAAAATATATCATCTCATGACCAAGTTTACAGTAGTAAACCAAAAATGATGGACTCCCCTTATGGAAATACATCTATACCATACTTGGTCTTCCTGACATGTCATACTCATCTAATTATCTAGACATCACTACCATTACTCTTAATATGACACAAACATGGTCACAAAAGAGAAACACTAGCAACCATTTAACTATATGTTGCCCTGTGTTGGCGGAAGTGCTACCACATCTCACTTCAATACGCCCTACTCGACGTATTCAAGTTCCTCTGGGTCTTCTTCTTCCTCTTCATCTTCAGGGCTAGGCACCACTGATACGAGTGCTGGAGTAGAAGTTGATACATCATTCAACATCAACGTCTTCTTGGCAGCCATAGCTTGCCAATCTGCCTGTATCATAAACATCCCCCAGGCCTCATTCTCCTGCTGAGCCTGCTCACAGCTGGTCTTCCAGCTCTGAGCCTGCATCCTGGACTTATCCCGGTCCACAGTCACTACGTTCAACTGAGTGTCCCGATGGTGTCCATAATGTAGGCTTGCCCCTAACTCAGTCTCCATTTCTAGAGCCTCCTGGCGAGACGCGGCTAAATCCCTTACAGCGTCATGCCATTGATTCTCCCTGATATTCAAACGATGGTTGAGAGGAGCTATCATATCCCTAAGTCCGTCATTTGCCCACTCAAAGTGATCTGCTCGAGCCATGGCTTGCTTCAGATTGTCCGTCAATTCTTTTATGCATGCCCTTTGATTTCCCTTTTCGCGATGGGATGCGGCTGCATACACCGCTAAAGCAGTCGTGGAAGTTTTGCCACGATTTTCTACCTCCATAAGCAAACGGGTTGCCCAAGCTTCGGAAGCCCTGCCGGTAACTGGAAAGAATTCATATGGAGTACCCACCAGACTATTGCCATGGAGTTTGCAGAATCTCCCTATGGCAACACTTGCGGCGTAGCTCCACGTTTCTTCCAATATTAACCCTTTAATCTTGATGGAGAATGGAGCCCATCCGAGATGCGGTGGACCAGCAGGCACATCAACATAGATGGTGCAACTCCACATACCGCTTTCCTGGAATTTCTTGCCCCAATTTTTAGGCCACTTCCAGTAGCCAAATTGGCAAAGCAATTTCACAAACACGTCCGGAAAACCGGCGTGTCCGGTACACGTTGAGAACACCCATCCATTTGGTAACTGAATTCTTGGTGCTGCCATCTGTGGACAAGCATACCAGGATATCAATACACAGTATAAGTATTCAACTTAATCACTGATAATTTTGGATCAAAGAAACTATCCATTATCAAATGATCCAAGAAAGCTGCAAACTGGAAGTGATCACAGTTCTGTTCCAGCCGACCTGTCTGCATTAACCCGTAAGTTTCATACAGAAGAAGTCAGAACTAAAATTTAAGTTGAATACAAAAGTTGTAGTACACTTCAAAAACTTTCCAGATTGTACTCATAAAGCTACTGTTGAACTAGTATGTACAATCTATACCGGTTTTGAGTTGACTCAAGGGTTCTGGAAATTTTGACAGAACCTCCCCTGTATATGGGCTTATCTCCACATTCTATACAGGTTTATCATGATAAGATACTGAGGTAATGTCAAAATAAACATTGAGTAACATCGTGTTAACAATCCAGAACTAAAGAAGTTCCACCACGAAAACCTTGTTATGTAGGTATTATGCATCAATTCACAATTATGTGCAAACTGTTCCAAGTTCTGGACTGCAGGAACCAAATTTGCGACAAATGGAATTAGGCCTAGCTATACCCAGATCCAGGTCAGGAGCGATAAATAAAGTTGATAGATGACTTCCTAAGCTTTCCAGAAATGTATATGTATAACCATATCACTGTTCTGTACTAGGAGTTATAACTATCCAAACTTAACAGTAAAACTGACTGGTTTGCATCAGCAGTCATGCAGTTCACTGTGCTGACTTCCCAATTTGGTTAAACTCCAATTAAAATCAGGAAAGACTTCCCATAACAAACTCGTAAATCTCCACCTACCCTTCTCAAACATATATCCCAATAAGGCAGTGGACTTTTCTACAGTGAGTTATGGCAAGAATACAGAAACGGGTACAAAGGTGGGTTCATATGGAGTAATTACAGTAAACCCCAGTTTTCAACAGATTAACAAGCTTTTCTGTCTTTATGGTCAACAGGAAAGTTGGAGAGGTCTTCACGAGCTTTCCATCTATTTAGGATACTCTTATGTTATCTAATTGCTAATCAAGATTACAACCTGGCGAAGTTGAGCCACTTCAACCAGAAAGCAAGAATCTTGGTTCTATCTACCTTATCAAGTTGGAGTTTCTTTTTTATGAGCCCGAAATTACCAGCATCTGATAGTCGGACTTTCTCAAAACACAATGCAACCATTCGGTCGGTGGGGAGGGTCTAGTATCATGTTTGATACTGACGGTACTACGTGCCTCACGAAAGGAAATTCTATCCGGTACATCCGGTTACGTCTATAGGTGGTTCCTATATCGTTCTCTCGCAAACGTTTTCTACACGGTCCTCTACCGAAATTAGTGTCCCTGTAGAAAGCAAACAATCCCCTGGCACGGGCACGCCGTACGGCGGCAGGGAAACAGAACAGGTAACCACAATATACAATTATATTTGAAAGTAAAAGCATACGACCCTGGAGTGAGTCGCCCTCGAGCGAGGTCATGCCTCGAGGTACATGGCTGTAAATACATCTGTACAGCAAAGACTCCCGTACGATCCGGCTTATACACGCTCGGGCATACGTGTTCGCAAGTTCTCATAGATATGAGAACACACTATCGGGTTACATACCACCCGACGGGGTTTTCCTCTAACTTTGTGTCACGCTGGGGTATCGCGTGTCATATGTTCTCAGAAACATGGAAAGTTTCAAAGACTCATATTGACTTTCCGTGCCAAGCCACGGAAATTTCACATTCCACCTCTCGTATGCTGAGCTTACCGAGATTGATCCGCTCTCGGTGGCGTACCTTACCTCTTACCTGATGTCGGAGCGTCGTTACAGAATATAATAACACATAGTTAGTTTACCACCTTTATAACTTATACTAGTAATACTCCTTATAAAGGCATATAACTAATTCCTCACTCAAGTTCCTAATTTTTGAAAATATGTTCTTTTCAGGTACACTGTTCCCAATGATGCTCTGATACCATGTCTGTGAGGACCGGAATCCACACATCCGAGGATCTCATTGGGTGGTGTCGTGCGATGCGACACCCAACAGTATACAAGAATAGAACCAGAATAAAGTACAAGACCAAGTCTTTTATTTAATACACAGCGGAAGTTTTTACAATACTATAGGAAGAAGAAATATATATATATATATATATATATATATATATCATAGCTACGCTCTCGGCACTAGCTATGCAAAAGCAAAGTTATCCATGCCTGGGATACTTTGCACTAGCAACACGCAAACTATGGCGGCGTGCAGGGTTCCCACTCGACTGTACACCCTGGAGGGGGTGTTGCCTCATCGTCAAACCCACCCTCAACAGAGTAACCTGCAAAAACTCATTAACTGCAAACGTGAGCATAAAGCTCAGCAAGACTAACCCGTCTCACTAGACATATGCAAGGTGGATGCTAAACATAGGTAAGTTGAAGCATAAATGTCTCGCCTACAAGTTGATCCTTATAATCAAGTTTTAAGTAGCAAATGACATTTCCCAAGCACGGCACATCATGGGCTTCACAATCAAACAAGAAACGCTTTACCAATGATATGACATGCTCGAGACACATAATGCTATTACACCTAAAGTATGGGGAAATTGAAAATCTTTAGTTATACTATCTCTAAACCAAACAAGGTTGCAAAGTAATTATAATTCAATACCATATGACTTTTCTGAATTCTTTAGTATTTACTACGTCACCGCTCAGTGAACAAGTGGTACTCTATTACTGCAAGGGACAGTGATTGCAATCAAGACACACCCGGACAACACGACACATACGTCGTTCGGAAGTGTCAGCGAGCACACCTGTACCTACATAACACTTCAGTACTAGGCGTATATGGCCACCTTTCACAAGAAACTCGAATGCTGAGCCCATCTCACCTCCGCAAACAGAAGGTCTCCGCACGGAACACCTCATGTGTCCGCCGACCGATTTACACCTTACTGTCCTCAACCCACCCCTATCGATGGTGAGTTAATGGGTCTCGACATCCCAGTTATCATGTTACATCAGTTTATTGGATTCTATATGTCCATTATATTGCCGGTACAATTCAAGCTTGTCCGAAGGGGCTGCATACGGACGGGCCTTAATCGACATAGGCAGGGCTATGCGACCGAGACTCAATTCTCGCCGCTTCCTATCCATTCCCTGCCCGGTCTCAATTTCATTATATTAAGCCATTTTCTATTCAACCAATCCTGTGAGATACATCTCTCGCGAGTAGATTCCAACTACTCGACTTCTACCGTATCTCCTATGCATTTGCGAAGCAGTTACTACAGGTCAACTGTAACTCGTGCCAAATAAACCCTGGGATTTTTGGTCATGCATGTGGAGTATCATTCACCCTAAACGTAATGCACAATTCATATGCTACTCATCATAGTGATAAAGCAAAAGTTTATAAACGACTTAAATGCAAACCGGGGCTTGCCTTGTTGCAGGTCAGGTTCTGAGTTAGAATTTGGAAGATGCTCTTCCAAGGCCTCTGACTCCTCCTCGACTTCTGTTACTATACGATATGCATAAAATACGGTATGAATGACTTTGAAAATATTTAATATCAAGACCAGGATTTTAATTTATATTGACCATTATAGGATAATTAGTTATTTGGCTTGGGAACGTTGAATTAGGTATTTAGGGAATACTATAGAAGTTCTTGCAAAGAACAGGAGATGATCAAAGTAGAGTGTGGTCTCTAAGATTATGGCAAGCAAATAACTTCCACAATTTTTAGAGATGAAACTGTAGCTTGAATATAGCCATCAGTTGATAATCAAGATAGAGAAAATTGTCCTGGTCCTAGCAAAAATGGTTTCATAAATTTCTAAGCCTTGGTGAAGAATTTATTGAGTTTCTAAGTTGACAAGAATTTCTGGAATTGTCTTGTAATTGAACTTTTAAGCATTTAGTCAATATTCAGTTTGAAATTGAATTAAGACTAGAATATGAGGTCCATTAAATCCAAGATTTTTACAGGAGCTAAGGTATGACTAAAGGAAGATTCAGTCCAAATTTGGGGCATAATAAAGCATCTGCATATCTGTGAAAATTCAATAACTGAAAAAGGTAATTGAATTATACAGAGGTTAAAACAAGTGCAATGGCTCCCAAATTTTTGCTGGTAGTCATGAATAGGACATTAATTTTTATGTGAATTTTGGGGATTTTTCCAGGGAATACTTCATCTGGAAAAATTGCATTTTACTTGGGAAAGATTGATTTCTACATAATTAAATATTGATTTTCACAGAGCCTAATTGGTACTGAGCGAAACAAGAGCTCAAGGGATTTCAAACAAAATTTGTTTGAATGAATTTGGAGTATTCTACAGAAAGATATTCAATTTAGAATTTTGGACAAATTTCTGGAATTAAATACATCCCAAAGACCACGTGGCGCATTCTGGTTGAGGCAGCACCGGGGTCCACAGAATTAAAGTGTTCAGCCACACTAGATCTCAGCCGCACCGTGATCCCGCAGTGAATGGCAGGTGGGACCCGATGGGGTCATCGTCTACCTCAGGCCGGTGCTCGCGCGGAGCAGCACCCGCGGCGGTGGCTCGCCGGCGAGCTCGCCGCCGGCTAAACCAACGGACCAGACTCGCGGAAACTTGCCGCCTGGGGGTTTTTGGGGTCGCTGAGCACGATGGTGAGGTCAGTGGGTCCTGAAGCTCGCCGGAAAAGGTCGTGCGACGGCGGCGGCGGCGATAAGCGCGCGGGCAACATAGAACTCGCTCCAGAGTAGCTCAAATCACTTGGGAATTTCTCCAAAACCTTTCTGGGATGATGGAGTTCAAGGATCTGGGCGTAGAAGGGGAGTGAGTTGCCGGGAATCACGAGTTCGACGGTGACCGAGGTTTTCTCACCGGCGGCGAGCAAAACTCGAAATTAAGAGCCGTTGCTCGATGATTCTTAATGGTTCTTGCTCAGACAGGAGCGTTAGGGCCTATAGAAACTATCTCTAAGCAATTGCAAAGGATGATTACTTGCAGAAAAGGAATCGACATGAAAACTTAGCTAGTTATCTACTTTCGGCCGTAGGGGAAACGAACAATAACTCGCTCAAGCTTCAACGATAAGGGAAATGGTTTGTACCATGAGCTAGAGTTTGATCAGGCGCACCTTTTTGCCCTTTAGAGCTTGGCTTGAAACGGCGCGGAACGGCGGCACACCGCGGAGCAGTGGCGAGCGGCGGCGATGGCGCGTGGCGGAAGAAAAGTCGCGAGGCAGTGGAGCTGCGATCGGGGATGAGGAGTGAAGGGAGCTTCGGCCAGCCTTTTATAGGGCCGCGGCGAGCAGGCAGGCAGCTCGCTGGAGCTGCATGCGCGCGCGCGGTGTCGAGCAGAGGTGCGTCGGTACAGAGATGGCGGGGTCGAGCTGATCCGTTCAAAGAGGAGCTGACATGTGGGGCCCACTGTCCAGTGATACTCCCCACAGTTCAGTTACTAATTCATTTAAAAATAGAAGATCAACTCCAAAAATCATGAAATTTTGTGGAGATGGCAAATGAATTATTCTGAACACAATGGTGAACTCAAATCTTATGTTTAAAGAAGTTGGAGAAGAATTAAAAATTCAGATTTGAATTTGATTAAAATTTGCCAAGCACCTCAATTAAAATAGTAGATGAGTTTCTAAAATCTTGAAACTTTGTAAGCATGCTATTGAGGAATTTAGGAGCTCATGGAAAAATTTAGAGCCCTTAATTTGAATATTTGGGTTAGAGCTTATTAGGGCTTCATTTTGCATTGCTTACTAAATCTTATCCAAAAATTCTTATTCTTAAAAAGGGTGAATAGAATATAATTTGGATTCATGGTGAAGTCCAATACCCATGTTAAAAGAATTTAACAATGAGTGCAAGAAAAGTTTTGGATGGCATAGTTCATGTGCACCATTATATTGGATATCTAAAATAGTTGATCACAAAACCCATATGAACTTAACATGCCATAAAAGTGGGGTTTTACACGTGTGTCATTAACATAGTATTAATGACACTTAATCGGGTCTTGAAGTCCTTGATTCCCCTTTGAAGATCTGGAGCCGTTGTAGAGTCTTCCGGAGGTTAGAGGCTGAAGATCTGACGGTTGGACACGTGGCAGCTCCGGAGCATACTGTGGGGAATAGATAGGTCTGGTGCCACCTAACACATGTCAGTTCTGGAGCTTCCCTCGGTCTGGGGTTAGGTTCGGGGGTTCCGTTATGGTACATAGCCCGGAGCTTCCCCCTTGTGGGCGGTAGCTCCGGTTTGATAGTACACTTGGCAACCCTGGGACTAACCATGTTGGGGAAGCGGGTCCGGTTATGTTTGACATGTGGGCCTCCGAAGGTCTTCAAATCAAGTAGATGGCATTTCCTTGAGATCTTTGCAATACTAAGGGGTATATGGTACCCAGGGTACCGACACCTTTTATTATGAGAAGCTTAATAATTACAATCATTATCTTTCTATTCCCATGGGAAGATGTCGGTACCCTCGCACACAAGCCGAAAGTACCATGGTACGTTCGAAGGCGCCACATGTCCAGAGGATGCCGGACCTCAGCCTTCCTTAAGAACGGGATCCAGCGCTGCCACGTGGACCACAAAGATGAGACTCGGCTCCCCCGGAGGGATGGGATCTCAAGGTGCCACACATTTGGGAGGGACCTCATCCAACCATAGGGCGAGGTCCGGCGCAACCACATGGCTCGAAGCACCAGGCTGGACGTCTCCCGCAGAGAAGGGCTCCGGTGCTTCCACGTGTCGCGAAGGAACCCGGAGCTACCGCATGCCCCGAAGGGCACCGGAGTAGACACTTGCCTCAAAGACCAATCCTGGCCTCCCCCGGCGGAGGCTAGCCCCAAAGCTGCCACGTGTCCTGTAGCTCACCTTGGGCAGTGAAGTGCGGAAGTTAAGGGATGGTGCGCCATGTCTAGATCAAGCATTGAAGACAAGCGCCCACCTTCAGCGAGTAACACAGAGCACGCCAACAGTCAGAGACTGCTATGACCAATCACATCGTAGTGAAGACACCGCATGCCTACCCTGTCCCGCCAAATGGGTAGCTTGCAGCGACCACACAGACGGACAGGATATCCCCTAACACCATCTATGACTACTCATGGGCCACTGGAGACCGAGGCAGCAAGATGACGAGCATTCAAGTCGTGGTCAGAGGAAGCTTACGCGAGTAGCCTTAGATCTTTAGGATAAGATTGCCCCGGGCCACCTGTCGGGCCCCAAACACAACTTCTAATGTGTCTGGCCTTGTTTATAAAAGGAGCAGACCGCCATCGTTACAAAGCATCCAACATCGAACATCCAATCCCCAATACACATGCACACACACACAGCAGCAATACAACCTCACCGTGGAGTAGGGTGTTATGCACTTGTGGCCCAAACCATGTAAAAAGAACCCTCTCATACTCTCATACGCTCGACCACTACATTGAGAACTACACTCTAATGACGCCTGCCCCGAATCGCGGTCAAGACCGTGCACTGAGTGGTAGAGTCGCTACACTCTACTGACGCCCCGGTGCTGCATCACAGATGTGGAGACGCCGATCAGCTTCGAAGCCTCTGACTGCCCTGAGAACATGTCGGGAGGCAGGCTTCTGCCCTTACTTGTCGCCCCCACCATCGCTAATGTCAAGTTCTACCACGTCCTTATAGATTGCGGGGCCAGCCTCAATCTCCTTAGCCATGCAGCCTTCGACAAGCTGAAGATCCCTTTGTCCAGGCTCGCCCCGACGAGATCATTTTCAAGGATAGGGCCAGGGAAGATTATCCTGTACGGCAACATCAACAACTGGGTGACTCTCGGAACACTCGAGAACTTCAGGACCGAGAATGTCCTATTCGACATCGCGGAGGTCAGCCTCCCCTACAACACCATTATCGGTAGGGCAGCCCTGTACCGATTCATGGATGTAGTCCACTACGGCTACCTCGTCCTCAAGATGGCAACTCCCTCTGGCGTCCTTAAGATCTGTGGAGATTGTACAGCAGTGGTCTCTACTTTGGAGGAGCTCCGAACGCTAGCGGCGGCCCCAGCATTTGCCTCAGGCGATGCTGGACCTAGTCAACCTTCGTCGAACCTGCGAGAGCACGACTACATCGCTGCACCACAAGTGCAGCCTTTCGACAACGACGACGTACCCATAAAGACTATCCAGATCGGCTCCGATGCTTCCTAGGCAACCCGCATTGCGGGAAGTCTAGACAGCAAACAGGAATCAACACTCATCGCTTTCTTGAGAGCTAATGTCGACGTGTTTGCCTGGCAACTGTCTCAGATGCCCGGCATCCCAAGGGAGGTGATAGAGCACCATCTGAAGATCTACCTGATGCCCGGCCAACTCAGCAGAGGACACGAAAGCAGTCCCTCGAGCGGCAGTATTTCATCCGCAAAGAGATCAAGAAGCTGCTCGATGCTGGCTTCATTCACCGAGTCCATCATCCCAGGTGGCTGGCCAACCCTGTTGTTGTCCCCAAGGCCGGTGGGAAGCTTTGAATGTGCATCTACTACACCAACCTCAACAAGGCATGTCCTAAAGATCCATTCCCTCTCTGTAGGATAGATCAGATTGTAGATTCAACCTCGAGATGCGACTTGCTTTGCTTTCTAGACGGTTACTCAGGGTTCCACCAAATCCCCATGTCTAGAGAGGATGAAGAGCATACCACATTTATAACCATAGATGGCCTCTACTACTATGTCTCCATGCCTTACGGTCTTAAGAATGCCCCCCTACTTTTGTATGTGCCATGCATAAAACATTTGGGGACCGCATTCGGGGTCTAGTAGAGGTATATGTCAACAATATCGTTGTCAAAATCCAAACACATACATCATTATTAGACAACCTTGCCCTAGTCTTCGATACATTACAGACCAAACGAATAAAAATTAACCATGACAAGTGCGTGTTCAGAGTCAAATCCGGGAAACTTCTCAGTTTCTTGGTCTCAAACCGAGGGATCGAGGCGAACCTGGAGAAGATCAAGGCGGTAGAGCTGATGCGGCCTCTGGCCTGCATCAAAGACGTGCAGAAGCTTGTATGTAACTTAGCAGCGCTCCGTCAGTTTATCACTAAACTGGCTGAGCGAGCTCTCCCGTTCTTAAAACTATTGCGCTAGTTTGGACCGCTCGTCTGGATAGAGGAGGCAGAAAAGGCATTCTATGAACTGAAGCGACAGCTCACGTCCTTGGCCATCATGGTAGCCCTGGAGCCCAGGGAGCCTATGTACCTCTACATCGCTACCATGACAGAAGTAGTGAGCTTGGTCTTGGTGGCAGAGTGACCATGTACTCAGCAACCTCAAGAGACAATTGGTAGACCACAGGGGGCCCCGATGACAAAGACGCCTCCGGGTCCTAGCCCACAAAAGATTGTCGGGTCCCCCCAGGGGGCCTCGGGGATCAAGAAGCCTTTGGGTCCCATCCCTCAGAGGACGCCACGGGTTCAGGGAATGCAGAGTCCTTGGGCCTAGAGTAGATGGAAGACGGTGCACCGGAGTCCCCATAGAGGGTCTGGACGATCCATCGCCCGGTCTAATTCATCAGTGAAGTCCTGCATGAAGCAAAAACAAGGTACCTTGAAGTACAGAAGTTACTCTATGAAGTTCTAATTGCGTCGAGGAAGCTCTGCCATTACTTTCATGTACACATAGTCTCAGTGGTGACCTCGTTCCCACTGGGGGAGGTGCTTCGCAGTCCCAACGCGACTGGTAACGTCGGCAATTGGGCAGCAGAACTGGTAGTGTTCGAGCTCAACTTCTTGTCGTGGCATGCGATCAAGAGCCAAGCACTAAAAAACTTCATTGTTGAGTGGAATCCATCACAAAGCAACCCAGTGGGCCTGGAAGTCAGCGAGCTGGAGCCTAGCTCTCCAGTGCTCATCGAACCCCACTGTACACTCTTCTTCAACAGATCGTCACGGAAGCAGGGGGTCAGAGCCAGTGTACTGCTATCCTCTCCAACAGGGGAGCAGTCCAAGTATGAGGTGCGCATAGACTTCAAGGCAACCAACAATATGGTAGAGTATCATCTCCAGAATGACAGCTGCGCAGGGTCTCGATGTCCAGGAGATGCTGGTCAAGGGAGACTCCCAGCTGATCATCAAGCATGTTCGGGGTGAATGCTTTTGCAATGACCATCAGCTCGCAGAGTACTAACTGCACGTCAAGAAGTTAGAAGTTGGTTTCTAGGCTTTGGACCTTTGCCACGTGTCGTGCACCGACAACTCCATCACCGACGCCTTGCCGACTATGGCCTACAATGGGGCCCCGATTCCTGAAGGTGTCTTCTGTAGGAGATTAGTGCGACCAATAGCTAGGCCTGCAGTACCTAACGAAGAATGCGAGCCCAACACCCCAAAGCTGGCGACCTCGGTGGCCCTGCAACCGTGGGGCCCGTCAAGGTTCTTGTGCATTACCCAGTGCCCAAGATCTAGAAGCTTAGGAGAGCCCCGATGCATGGATCACGGAGATCCAGGGCTACCTAAATGACAACATCCTTCTGGAGGAGCATGTATCCGCTGAGCGGATCGTAAGGATGGCAAAATGCTACATGCTGGTCGAAGGACACCTCTGATGGTGTGGCGCCAATGACATTCTATTGCGGTGCATAATTTGGGAGGAGGGCTGCAACTTGCTCGCAGAAATCCACGAAGGAGAGTGAGGGAATCTTGTTGCTTCCCGCACACTGGTTGGTAAAGCCTTCCTACATGGCTTCTACTAGCCACAGCACTCCGAGACGCTGTCAAGCTGGCGAAAAGGTGCAAGGCATGCTAGTTTCACACCAAGTAGATTCACACTCCGGCGCAAACGCTACAGATTATTCCACCCTCCTGGCCATTCGCGGTTTGGGGGCTG
Organism: Tuctoria greenei; assembly: GCA_036927565.1. Classification (NCBI taxonomy): domain Eukaryota; kingdom Viridiplantae; phylum Streptophyta; class Magnoliopsida; order Poales; family Poaceae; genus Tuctoria; species Tuctoria greenei. The sequence goes on from JAYESD010000010.1 coordinate 58,746,130, forward strand.
GATATCCTGGGACCCTTCCCCAGAGCAGTCGGAGGGTACCAGTTCCTCTACGTCGCTGTAGAAAAGTGCACCAAGTGGCCGGAGGCATCCCCAGTGATCAACATCAAAAAGGAGTCTGTAGTCAAGTTCATCAAGTTGATCGTCTGCAGGTTCGGGGTCCCGAACAGGATCATCACCGACAACAGGACCCATTTCACAAGTGCAACGTTCCAAGACTACTGCGAAGACCTTGGCATCCAAGTTTGTTATGCGTCTATAGCTCACCCAATGAGAAACGGTCAAGTCAAAAGGGCCAAGGTCGAGATCCTCGGGGGCCTCAAGACGCGGACATATGACTACATGGATAAATATGGTGCCAAGTGGGTTGACGAACTCCCATGTGCACTGTGGGCCAGCCGAACATCGCCCATCCTAGCACGGGAGAAACGCCTTTCTTCCTGGTGTATGGGGATGAGGCCGTCCTCCCCCTAGAGATCGCAGTGGGCTCCCTCTGAGTGCGGTCATTCAATGAAGCCGCCCAGGACCAGCTCTGACACGAAGATGTCGACCTCATTGACGAAGCAAGGAGGCACGACACCATCCGAAATGCACGGTACCGGCAAGCGCTCCGATGCTACCAGGAGCGGTTATTGTGGAGTAGAGAGCTCCAAACGGTCAATCTGGTCCTGCAGCAAATACTTCCTCGAGAAGGGGCACACAAACTCTCCCCTAGCTGGGAGGGACCTTTCCGAGTGACACAGATATCCCGCCCTGGGTGCGTCCGCCTGGCCATAGAAGAAGGAGAGCACTTCCCCAACCCTTGGAACATAGAACACCTCCGTAAGTTCTACCCCTAAGAATAATAGTACGACAGTGTAGGGTTTCATGGTTCCAAGGAATGACACTTAGGCCAACAAAGCTCTGAGGGCGACAAGTCTGGAGTGTCCAACCGTTTAGCTTGGTCCCGTACCCTAAGCATGAACACTCTACCTCCCTTGCCAACCGGAGTGGGTCGTTGCCTTATTGTAAAGACAACCCCCTCCTATGAATGCCAATTTGAAAAAAATCACTATCTTACCATGTGCTTCCTCTTCTGTTCAATTAATTACCTATTAATTTTGTGATTGATCGGGCTACACTTGTTCTTTCGTATATTATCTTCATATACCTGGTGAATTTTTTTTCTATATCACCCCAGTAGAGTTATGCAACCCTGAGGAAGGTGGACTTAATTGAGGTACCTGCAAGGTGTTTGGAGACCTCGTGGCTACCCTTTTACTTGGAGTCCTATGGTGCCAAATGGTCCCCCATGAAAGGCCTACGCCGAGCTGGAGGTCCTGAGCGTGCAGCCTGTTTAGCCCGGTCTTGTACCCTAAGCGTGCGCGCTTTGCCTCACAGTGCTAGGTCTAAGTACTGAGGGCCAGGAATCTCACACTCTGACTAACGGGGGAGTCGGATCCCGGGCGCTAACGCACTGAATTACTCTAACCCCACGTACCATCCTAGGATTATAAGACATGGCAAAACTAAAGAGTAGGAAAAGATCATTAATGAGCAAAAAATATGCACCCCTGTTTTGTGTGCATTACATAAAAAGCATGTTACAATGGTGGGCAACACTGGAGCATCCAACCCCGGCACCTCCCAGGGGGCCTGTCGTTGATGTCTCTATGACGATGGAGGGCGGCGCTGGAGCAACCAGCTTTGGCACCTCCCAAGGAGCCTGCCGTCAACGAAACGACGGTGATGGTGGGAAATGCCGGAGCATCCAGCTCCAGCAACACACAAGGGGCCTGCCGTTGATGTCCCAACATGTTGACGACAGCAACAAGCGCTGATAAGTGAGTACACTCTCTTGCCCCGCTCTTGTTGCTAACAAGGTTCACTTGTGGTATCCTGTACACCAGGGGTCTGCCGTCGACGCATCAACGATGATGGTGGGTGAAGTCGGAGCAACCAGCTCTTGCACCTCCCAGGGGGCCTACCATAAACGTCTTTATGACGATGGAGGGTGACACCGGAGCAGCTAGCTCTGGCACCTCCCAAGGGGCCTGCCATCGACATCTCTACGACGATGGAGGGCAACGCTAGAGCAGCCAGCTCCGGCACCTCCCAGGGGGCCTGCAGTCGATGAAACGATGATGATTGTGGGCAACGCCAGATCATCCAACTCTGGCAACACCCAAGGGCCTGCCGTTGATGTCCCAGCATGTTCACGACAGCAACAAGCGCTAATAAGTGAGTACACTCTCCTACCCCGCTCTTGTAGCTAACAAGGTTCTCCCATTGTATCGTGTACACCAAGGGCCTGCTGTCGATGCATCTATGACTATGGTTGGCGACGTCGGAGCAACCAGCTCCAGCACCTCCCAGGCGCCTGGCGTCGACGTCTTTACAACGATGGAGGGCGACGCCAGAGCAGCCAGCTTCGGCACCTCCCAGGGGGCCTTCCGTCATTGAATCTATGACGATGGTGGGCGATGTCGGAGCATCCAGCTCCGACATCACCTAAGGGGCCTGTCGTCGACGTCCCAGCATGTTGACGACAGCAACAAGCGCTGATAAGTGAGTACACTCTCCTGCCTCACTCTTGTCGGTAACAAGATTCTCTTATGGTATCCTATACACCAGGGGCCTGCTGTCGATGCATCCTACGACGATGGTGGGCGATGCCAGAGTAGCCAGCTCCGGCACCTCCCAAGGGGTCTGTCGTCATTGTATCTACGACGATGATGGACGATGCCAGAGCAGCCAGCTCCGGCACCTTCCAAGGGCCTGCCATCAATGAATCTATGACGATGGTGGGCGACGCCAGAGCATCCAGCTCTGGCATCACCCATGGGGCCTACTGTCAACGTCAACACTCAGAAAAAGCTCAACGCTCCTGGAAGGGCCACACCGAGGTCAACCACTCATGCTCTCCCACTCCACTGGGATACAAACGAAGACATCCTGCGCTCAAGTGGTAGGCGTACCCAACAAGCTGGCCACACCTACCAGGGGGCCTCTAAGGGGGTTCCATAAGCAGGAAGTCAACTAGCGACAAATCGACCGTGTCAACTGTGCAAGCATTGGTCTCCCAAAATCTAACGACATCATCAAAAGTTCTTCAAGACCTTACGCAGAGAAGGACTTGTGGCAACAATTTGAGAAGCACAAGACAAGCCAACAAGCAAAACAACATGGATTCAAATTCATTAACAGTTAGTTGTACAAAGGGGTCATCCCTAGTTACAAAAGCACTTCGCTTGTGAGACCTATGTGTATTGAATACATTGGCTATGGTGATAAAAGTTTTGAATACTACCAAAACACCTTTATCATCAAGGTCCGACTCTAGGTCCGAGCTCCAGCAAGGTTCGACGATAGGTTCGGCTTGTTTTGGGTAGGTCCGGCAAGGTCCGACGTAAAGTCCGACTTGCTTTGGCTAGGTCCGACTTCTTTGTCTAGGTCTGACTAGTTTTGGTTAGCTCTGGCTATAGGTCTGACAAGCTTTAGTAAGCTCCAACGCTAGGTCCGACTAGCTTTGGTAAGCTCCGGCGCTAGGTTCTGCTAGCTTTGGTAAGCTCCGGCTCATGGTCCGGTTAGTTTTGGCAAGGTCCGAAGCTAGATTGCAATGGTTCTACTTTTACTTTGAATTGATTCGAACTTGCTTTACATCTATGAAAAGTTTGCTTAGTATTCTTTTACTAAGTTTTTGGTGTGTTTGGTGGTTATGGCTGTTATCTTTTTGCTATGGTTTGCAACATGCTTATGTGAAGTGCTCACGTAAGGTGTTGTGGTTATCAGAACTAACGTGAGTCAAGTCGAGGACTTGTGCTCGAAAGTATAGGTTTTTTATTCATGTGCATGTGTTTATTGAGTTCAAGACATGGCTGGTGACGGTATCTATTGGACTGGTCTCAGGGAGGAGATGAAGTTTAAACAATCAAGTTCGGGAGGAACTGTGGTCGAGCTGATCAGGATGTCACGCAGGGTGATTGAATCAAGGGCAGTGCATATGAAGGAAGCTAGATGTTGAACGAAGGTGTTCGCATGTATGCATGTGGTGCATGACGTGGCAACATGGTTCCAAAGATGGGTTATAGAAGGAAAGATCTGGTCGGAAGAATCGGATTGTATCAGATGATGATTTCGGCTGCGGTTGAGTCGTGTTTGACTCAAATATGGAAAGTTTTGAGTTGGTTACGATAGGATTTCGAGTTGGTCACGAATTTGAGTTGTTTTAGGAATGTGGGATACGTTCCTAAGGTGTTTGGAAGTCTTAAGATTGCTTCTATCTGCGCATACAAGAGTCTTGAGCAGTTATGGAAAGTTTTGATTCGTGAATTGAGTAGGATTAGAGTCCTAGTTAGGTTGTGGTTGGCCTAAGGGCTGGTTATATAAGAAAGGAAGGCCAGAGTTCGCAGTATATGACTTTGGGGCTGTTCCTCTTGTGTTTTGATCAATAAAATTTGTAGTTTGAAGGAACTTTTGTGCCTTGTTCGTCTGACTTGTTTTCTTCAAGTCTTTGTCGTCAAGTTTCTGCACAGCACTACCTTGCTTTGGTGGTTTTACCATAACTCGAGTTTTAAATATCCGATGTATGTAATTCTTCTTGGGTTGTATTCACAACTTAATTTTCTATCATCTGCAAAAAGTTCACGGTCATTGGATTTGTGGATTCTGATCTACATGAGTTTCTTTGCAGTGTTCCAGAACTGTTTTTCTTGGGCAGGACAGATTGACCTTTGTTCGATCTTTCAACCATAACTTGAGTTTTTCTCAAAGGATTTTTGTGATTCTTGTTGTGATGTCTTCGTGACTTGATTCTCCACAATATATATCTGTTTAGTTACAATTGATCACCTTTATATTAGTTGCACACACAATTTCTTTAGTAGATGGTTTTTCTGCCAAGGTTTTTTTTGTTGCTTCCACTGAAAAGTTTTAATCTACCATTCACCCCCCCTCTAGTAGCTTTACACGTGCTCTTGGATACTACAATTGGTATCAGAGCCACAGTGCTCTAATTTTTGTGATTTGCACGTGTTTTTGACTAATCATCATGGAAAAATACTCCGCAAAACCTTGTGTTTTTAGTGGTATTGATTTTCAGGTTTGGAATGCATGTATGGAAGCTTTCATCCAGGCACAAGGCTTCGCAATATGGGAAAGGTGTACAAGCCTTATGACGTGCCGCCGAATGATCAAGTCACAGCTACAAACTTAAGAGATATTGACAACAACAAAGCCCGCAACTTGATAATCCAAGGACTAACTCAGAGCGACTTCAACCGTGTTGCACACCTTCGATCGGCGTACAATGTGTGGAGAGCACTTTGTGACTACCACGAAGGATCCAACACGATCAAGGAGGTAAGACAGGATATGTTCAAGAAAGAATACATGCGCTTAGAGATGCAACCCGATGAGTCCATTGATGACCTCTTTGCTCGCTTTAATAAAATTCTCAGCAACTTGCGTAGCGTCAATGTTAATTTTTCAGATGCTAAAAATGCTAGACAATTACTAAGTGCATTAGACATGTCAACTTGGGAGATGAAAGTCACATCTATTCGTGAATCTACTATCATGAGTACACTTACATTAGATGTGCTATATTCTAAATTGAAAACTCATGAAATTGACATAATCTCACGTAAGAACCCCAACAAGTCTCTTGCATTTGTTTCTCAACATGATATGCCTAGCTCCGGGCAATCTTCATCTAGCAATACACTTGCTTTGTTGTCTTCACTAACCCTGGAACAGATTGAAGAATTTCCAGAAGAGGAGCTAGCACTCATCTCTACTCGGTTCTCAAAAGCATTGCAAAATGTGAGATCTAGAAGGAGAGGAAGCTCCGGACCTTGACGATGCTTTGAATGTGGTAACACAGGACACTTTTGTACAGATTGTCGTAATCTTCCAGGTCCTTCTACCCGTGATGAAAAGCAGAATAAAGTCAAGTCCTCTTCTGGCAACATCAACTAGAAAAAGAAGGGTTTTACAGGACGTAAACTAATAAACAGTTTCATCACCGCACTTCAAGAACTTGGCTCGAGTGATGTAGACATTGGAAGTGACAAAGATGATGACGATCTGGCAAACTTGTGTTTCACGGCGGGCAAATCAAAATCAAGTATGGAGGATGCACAACACAACAGTGACAACTAAGAGGTATGTCCTACTTGTGATGAAATGTGTGATGCTATTTCCCGTGCAACTATTATTGTTAAGAAAAAGGACAAAAAGCTTAGGGACAATGCTGTTAAAATTGAGCCACTAGAATCTGAAATTAATCGTTTGAAAACATTGATTCCTAGTGATGATTCTTGTTCCTCATGCAATTTAATATATGGACAATTGTCCTCCTTAAGAAGTGCACACTCCTCCACTCTTGATAAACTTGAGTTAGATATTAAAAAGAACAAAAACATTGATGCACTTAATGACAGAAACTTAAAAGATGCTTCTTGTTCCGCAATTGATTTGCATTGTTCTACCTATAATGATCTTGAAAAGAAACTAAAAGATGCTATGAATGAAATTTCAATATTGAACAATGCTTTACGTGCTCATGAAGTCAAATATTGTTCTAATTGCAAATTAAAAAGGAAAACTTCATGACATAAATAGGACACTAGAGCAGTTTTGTGTTGGGAACAAAAATCTAAACTTGCTACTGAATTCATCCAAATCATGAATTGATAAAATAGGTTTAGGTTTTGATTCTCATGTTCATGCTAAAGCACATCCACCTAAAATTGTAAAGTCATTAGGAAATGGTTTGATTAAAATAGTTCTCTGTGGGGACCGAAATCTCGACCTCCAAGGATCTCATTGGGTGGTGTCGTGCGATGCGACACCCAACAGTATACAAGAAAAGGACGAGAACAATTTACAATACCAAGTCTTTATTGAAAAGCACAGTGGAAGTTTTAAAGTACTAACGAAAGGAAATAGAACTATACATCATAGCTACGCTCTCAGCACTAGCTATGCAAAAGCAAAGTCATCCATGCCCTGGATACTTTGCACTAGCAACACACAACTCACGGCGGCATGTAGGGTTCCCACTCGGCTGTAAACCCTGGAGGGGGTGCAGCCTCCTCATCAAACCCGTCATCAATCGTATAATCTGCAAAAACTTGTTAACTGCAAACGTGAGCATAAGGCTCAGCAAGACTAACCCGTCTCACTAGACATATGCAAGGGTGAATACTAAGCATGGGTAAGGTAAAGCATAAAGGACTCGCCTACAAGTGGATCCTTCTAGTCATGTTTTAACATGCACATGACATTCTTTAGGCACGACACATCATAGACTCACAATCAAACAAGAAACGTTTTGTTGGTGATATGACGTGCACAAAGCACATAATGCTTTTACAGGTAAAGTATGGGGAAATTGTAAACTTTTAATTGTAGTATTTCTAAGCAAAACAAGGTTGTCCAAGAAATTTGTAATCCCATATATCATATTCTCCTGACTTCTTTAGTATTTACTACGTCACAGCGCAGTGAACAAGTGGTACTCTATTACCGCGAGGGACAGTGATTGCAATCAGGATACACCCGGAACAACACGACACATACGCACTTTCGGAAATGACAGGGAGTACTTACAGCAGTACCTACATAACATTTCAGTACTAGTCGTATATGGCCACCTTTCACTAAACACTCGAATGTTGAACCCGTCGATCCGTCACGAGTAGGAGGTCACTGCGTGGGGCGTACTCTGATGTGCCCACCAGCTGATTTACACCTTGCTACCCTCAACCCACGCCTATAAAATGGAACGGAATGCCTCGACAAACTAGTATCAAGCTACATCAGTTTACTGGAGCCCATTCCTCTAGTATGTCGCTGGTACAATTCAAGCTTGTCCAGCAGGGCCGCACAGGAAACGATTCTCAATCGACACAAGCAGGGCTACGCACGTGAGACCACGTCTCGCTGCATCCTACCCACTGCTCGGTTTAAATTTCATATTCATAAACCATTTTTTGATTCCATATCCTCTCGTATGATAAAATTCCTATCTTGCAAGTAGATTCCAACTACTCGACTTCTACCGAATTTTCTATGAGCATAAGCATAGCAGTGTCTACTCAATGGGCAGTAGACCTAACTAAGACTCTATAGGATTTGTGGTCCATGCAAGTGGATGTCAAACACCTTAAACGTAATGCACAATCATCTGAAGACTTAAGGTGAAATAAAAACTGCAAAACACTGTAAGGAACTTAAATGCAAACTGGGGCTTGCCTGAATGCGAGTCTAAGCCTATGTTAGTTTCTGGCAGCTGGACCTCCAAAGCTTCCGGGTGCTCCTCGATTTCAGCTACTACACGATATGCATATACTAGGTATGAATGACTTTGAAAATAATTAATATGCTTGAGGTGGTGTGAATATCCTAGGATGAAAATAGGATAATTATCTTAATTGGCTTTGGGACTTTTATGATAGATACTAGTGACTATAGAGAAGATTCTTGCAAAGAACAGGAGATGATCAATGGAGTTTGTTGTTCTTAAAAATTATGGTAAGCAATAACCTTCTGTAAATTTTGGTTGAAATTTTGGAGACCTATCATATCTACCAGGGGTTGTGTCATATAGACGGAGTCTCACTGGTTCTAGGGAAATTTGTTTCACTATTTTCTAAGCTTCCTACAGGAAGAAACTGAATTTTCAAGTTTGGGGAAATTTCTGGAAATTGATTTTTCCATTTTTCTCAATTTATAACTACATAGAGATTTGGAATATTGATCAACCCAGTAATTGAAGTCCAATGAACTTGAAATTTTTACTGGAGATCAACTGTATTAATAATAGGGTTCTGATCAAAATTGGGAATTTTCCAATTAACAGAACTGTAGAAATGAATTCTTTAAGCATTTTGCTTATCTGAATTGTAGAGAAATTTCTATGGATTTTCATACAAATCCAAGTGCACCACTGGACATTATTCTTCATGCTGGTTCTAACAAAGTTTATTTGGGAATTTTTGGATAATTCTACTGGATCGGGCCAATCAGAACTGAGCCACACCGGGAGCCACGGGGTTAACCCGCGTAGCCACACCAGATCCGCGTTCACAGCTGATCCACGAAGAGGGCGTCGTTGACAGGTGGGACCCGCACCCTTCGTCTACCTCCCGACGCGGCGGCGTCTCTCGCCGAAACCGCGGTGGCGCTTCACCGGACCTAGTTGCGTCGACCTCCTTCCGGCCTTGCCTTGACCGCTCAACCATAAAATCGACCATGCAAGCCGATGGTGGTGTCCAATCAAGTCGGCGATGGCCGAAAACAACGGTGTGATGGTCATGGCGGAGCTAGGGTTTCGGCATTCGTCGGAAATGCTCGGAAATGGCGTAATAGGCTCGCGAAAAAGTCACGAATGTTTCTGGGAGCACCAGGATGATGATTTGGGGGTTAGAATGGGGTGACATCGTCGGCAAAGCTGAGTTCGATGGCAAAGTACGGTTTTTCAACCGGCGGCCGCGAAATCTGAAAATCTAAGGTGCTCGGTTGATAACTTTCAGGGTCCTTGGGCAGGGAGCTTCATTAGGACATACAGAAGCTATCTGCTAACCAGTTAAAGGATGATTGCAAGAATGAAACAAATTTAAGCGTGAAGCCTTGCTGTTCTATTGAGAAATCGTTCGGTTATCGAATAAGAACTCAAGCTACACTTCATGTCATAGGCTTAGATTTTGTGAGCATAAACTAGAGAGGATTGCGAACATTTTTGCTTAAAGGATCGAGGCTAGAGACGGCCTAGAATTGGAGCTCGACGGAGAGACAGTGAAGGTTCTCAGTGGCTTCCTCGACGGCGACCGGAAAACTTCAAATTATCCCAAGCAGAAGCTATGTCACGATCAATGACCAAATAGAATATGTAGATGAGGTTGTGACAAGCCTTTTATCTCCTTACAGCTCGGGGTGAAATGGCTTCAATCGTCAGCAAAAACTTGATCGAATAGAGGAGGCAGGAATGGCGCGAACCGAGGTGGAGTTCAACGGCGACGGCCAAGGGGGGTTATTTATAGGGACGGAGGAATAAGGAGAGCGCGCCATGGCGCAAGCAAGCAGGCAGCTCAGTGGTTGCATGTCGCGTCACGGTGTCGCGTGCTGCTTGCGTCGATCGGCGGGGAGAGCTGGATACAGAGCACCCCGTGGGTTGCACTCGAGTGGGTTAGGCTGACAGTGGGTCCCACCTCCTCTTATCCTCTTGCCCTCTCCACAACTTCAATTCTCCTACCAAAATTGATCCAAAAATTCTAGATTTTTGTGGGGAGGCTCAAATAAATATCTGGAATTTGATTCTGCAATTGGATTTCGAATTGGAGCAAGTTTCATTTGAATTTCAAATTTGAAGTTGAAATTGGATGAAATTCAATGGTGTCACTGAATTAAATAGCAATTGAGTTCCAAAATTTTTGAAACTTTGAGGACAAATCAAGCAAGTCATCCTAACCATGATGGTGTGTTCAAATCTTTATGTTCAAATAAGTTGAACAGAATTCAAAATTTGAATTTTCTAATATGGTCTGAATTTGCTAAGCGTCTCAAATAAAATAGCAAATGGAGTTCAAAATTTATGAAACTTTGCAGGAAGTCTATTTAGAATATTAGTACAACAACAACAACAACAACCAAGCCTTTGTCCCAAACAAATTGGGGCCGGCTAGAAATGAAACCCAACAATTTTGAAGAAAAGTAATAGAAAATAAGATGAAAGTAAAAAAAAAGTAAAAAAAAATCTACATTTTATTTATTCTAGAAACAGGTTAATAAGAAAGAAGATAAGAGTAACAAATTCTGAATAAACTAAGATTCTAGCACATGAATTGCTAATTTCCATGCAGTCCTATCATGAGCCAAATCTCTAGGTATGTCCCACTCCTTTAAATCTCGTTTCACCGCCTCCTGCCATGTCAACCTTGGTCGACCTCTACCCCTCCTAAAATTTTCTCCACTCTTTATAATCTCACTGTTAACTGGTGCTTCTGAGGGTCTCCGCTGGATATGCCCAAACCACCGTAGGCGATGTTGGACTAGCTTTTCCTCAATCGGTGCCACCCCTACCCTATCACGTATTACTTCGTTCCTAATTTTGTCTCTTCTTGTGTGACCGCACATCCACCGTAGCATGCGCATCTCCGCAACACTCATTTGTTGGACATGTTGCCTTTTAGTTGGCCAACATTCTGCTCCATACAGCATCGCATGTCTGATCACCGTCCTATAGAATTTTCCTTTCAATTTTTGTGGAACTTTCTTATCACATAAGATTCCAGATGCTTGTCGCCACTTCATCCACTCGATCTTGATCCTGTGGAAAACATCTTCATCAATATCACCATTGCTTTGTAACATTGATCCTAAATATCGAAATGTGTCCCTCCTAGGTACTACTTGTCCTTGTAAACTAACATTACCATCCTCGCACCCGACATCACTAAAGTCGCATCTCATATACTCGGTCTTGGTTCTACTAAGTCTAAACCCCTTAGACTCTAAGGTCTGCCTCCATAGCTCCAATTTTCTATCAGCACCATTCCTAGTTTCATCTACCAACACTACATCATCAGCAAAGAGCATACACCAAGGGATATCCCCTTGTATATCCTTTGACACCTCATCCATCACTAAGGAAAAGATGTAAGGACTTAAGGCTGATCCTTGGTGTAACCCTATTGTGATAGGAAAAGTGTCGGTCTCACTATCTCTTACACGCACACTTGTCACCACATTATCGTACATATCCTTGATAAGGTTAATGTACTTTGTTGGGACTTTGTGTTTCTCTAGTACCCACCACATGACCGGTCTTGGTACCATATCGTATGCCTTCTCCAAGTCAATGAACACTAAATGTAGATCCTTCTTTTGCTCCCTATACCTCTCCATAAGCTGATGGAGTAAGAAAATCGCCTCCATAGTGGACCTCCCAGGCATAAAACCAAACTGGTTTTTAGTGACATTGGTCACTTTCCTCAAGCGGTGTTCAATCACTCTCTCCCAGAGCTTCATAGTATGACTCATGAGCTTAATTCCTCGGTAATTAGTACAACTTTGAACATCTCCTTTATTTTTGAAGATGGATACTAAAATACTTTTCCGCTACTCTTCAGGCATTTTGTTTGACTGAAAAATGTGGTTGAATAGTTTAGTGAGCCATACTATTGCTACATCCCCTAGACATCTCCACACCTCAATGGGGACATCATCGGGGCCGCGGGCCTTTCCTCCTTTCATCCTTTTTAGGGCCTCTCTAACCTCGGACTCTTGTATCCTCCGCATGAATCGTCTGTTGGTGTCATCAAATGAGTCATCCAACTCGAACCTAATACTCTCATTCCCGTCATTGAATAGTCCATTGAAGTAGTCCCGCCATCTGTTCCTAATTTCTTCCTCCTTCAATAGAATTTGGCCAGCCTCATCCTTAATGCATTTGACTTGGTTGAGATCTCTCACCTTTCTCTCGCGAAGTTTCGCCATCTTGTATATATCCTTTTCGCCTTCTTTTCTCCCTAGCCTCTCATATAGTGCATCATAGGCCTGCCCCCTTGCTTTACTCACAACACGCCTAGCATTTTTCTTAGCCTCTTTATACTTCGCCATGTTACTTGCACTTCTCTCATGATGCCAGCTCTTATAAGACTCCTTCTTCTCCTTAATAGCTTTTTGTACATCTTCATTCCACCACCAAGTGTCTTTATCTACAAGTTTCTTACCTTTTGTCCACCCAAGCACCTCCCTAGCCGTCTTCCTAATGTAAGTCGCCATCTTCTCCCACATACTATATGCATCTTGAAAGCATCTAGGCCCCATGAGGTACGGTTTCGGTGATTAATGACAACCATTCGATATTACTAATGAATTTGTGAATGCAAGGTCTCAATGACACTCAATCAAATGAAATCAAAATTACATTGGAGACCCATATAAAATCAACAAATGAGATCAAACCAAAACATGTGATGACAAGAAGTGAAAGCTCTAACTTGATATCATTCCATACTTGAAGACAATCAAAACAACACTTCAAACAAATGTCAAAGAGGTCACAAGTTCAAAATTCCAAAAGAACAACTCAAAACAACTCGAAGTCAACAAGATTGAACACACCGGATCAACCGACGTTATATGAGTTGACTGCATCGGTCAAATTGGTTCAACTGAAGAAGAAGACCTCAGACAAATACACTCACCGGATCATCCGATGTAAGTGGCTTAGTGCATCGGTCCATCATCACAGATTGCAACACCATTGGACCAAGTGAAGCACCGGATCATCCGATGTGCAGGATTACATACATCGGTCAATCACTCCAGTGAGCCTCAAGATCAAGCAAAATTCTGGAGGAAGAGCCACCGGATCATCCGATGAGAAGACAGTTCAACATCGGTCTAACAACGGTCATATCTGACACAGTGACATCAGCTAATTTGGCTTTGACCGATGATAACTGAAGGGGAGACATCGGATCATCCGGTGTTCGCAGACAAGTGATGTCAGCCTACTTTTCCAACGGCTATCTCGTGGAGGCTGGCTATTTATACCCCTTCAACCTGTCAAATCGATAAGACTTGAAGCCCAGACATACTCTACACATCCTAGAGCATTCAAGCAAGAGAGCTACCACTTTCACATCATTTACTCATCATTTGTACACCAAGAGATAGGCTAGAACTAGCTAGAGATAGTGCTTGGGTGCCTCCACTCTAGGTGATTGGAGTCTCTAGCGTAGTGAGAGCCACAAGGGAGTGTCCCTTGGTGTGTGTAACTTCCGGAGCTTGCCAAGTGGATTGTGGAAGCCCGGAGGATCCCAAAAGTGTACAAGGCTTGAGCTCCACCTTGCCAAGGTTGGCGAACGGAGAAGAATAGTGAAGAAGCCCCTAGTCTCGGTGACTTGGGAGTGGCAAAACCCTTCGGTGGGTGTCACAACGTGGACGTAGGAAGATCCTTGCGATCTTACCGAACCACGGGATAAACTCCGTGTCCCTTGAGCGTTTGCATCCCTCTCCCTTTTTACTCTTATGCAATCTTCATTCCGCAACTTTAAATTATATTGATTGCATAGTTTAATTGCATAGGGAATTGGGCTTTAAGTTGTTAAGTGCTTAATTGTCTTAAAATTTGAAAGAAAGCCCAATTCACCCCCCCTCTTGGGCGTTTCGATCCTTACAATTGGTATCAGAGCCTTGTTGCTCATTGGATCATTCTAGCTTCACCGCTAGAGAGCTTAAATGGCCAAGAATGGGGGTTCGGTTCCTATCTTCGAGGGCAAGAACTTTGCCTATTGGAAAGCACGCATGCGTGCCTACCTAGAGGCCATTGCTCCCGAAGTTTGGGAAGCGACCCATGCGGGATTTGGAGATAATGCCTATATTGGTGATCAAATTAAATGGGATGCTAGAGCTAGAAATGCCATTTATGAATGCATTAGTCAAGATGTATTTGCAAGAATAGCTAGTAAAGAAAAAGCTTGTGATATTTGGGCATGTCTAATTGAAATTCATGAGGGCTCATCTCGTGTTAAAGAACTTAAATATCACTTGCTTAAATCTAAATATGATGAGTTTAAAATGTTTCCTCATGAAAATGTAAATGAAATGTTTTCTCGCTTAAATGTTCTCATTGAGGAAATAAACGCTCTTGATGTTGCTTCTCTTGGTAAGGGACTTATCAACCGAAAGATCCTCATGCTCCTTCCCAAGCCAAAGTATAACATCATCAACTCAATGCTCCAAAAGGAATCACTTGATCACATTGAAGTCTCGGAGCTAATTGGAGAAATACACGCTCATGAGATGAGTGTACTTGGGATGATGGAGAGTTCATCCTCTACAAGGACAATTGCTCTCAAGGCTTTCAAGAGAACGAAGAAAATGATCAAGCCTAGTTCAAACAAAGAAGAGCAAACATCAAGTGAAGATGATGATGATGATGAGCTTGCATCAATGATGAGAAAATTCTCCCGCTTGAACTCCAAGATTGCCAAGAAGGGATACACTTTTGATCCCAACAAGAGAGCCTTCCTCCCCAAGAAAGAAAGTAGCAAGACTTGCTATAATTGTGGTGAACAAGGCCACATCTCCTACGATTGTCCAAAACCGGACAAGAGAAGGGAGAACCACAAGAGCAAGCATTACAAGCTTGAAGATAGCGAGGATGAAGAAGAAGAGGTCAAGCCCAAGGCAAGAACGTTTGGAAAGAAGAAATTTGACAAAGGCAAAAAGTCAAAATTCTTTCAAAAGAAAAGACAAGGACCTCAAAAAGTGTTCATGTGTGAGGGGAATGAATGGATCACCGACGAAGAGTCAAGTGAAGAAGAGAATGAAGAAGAAGAAGAAAACTTGGCCGGACTTGCCATTACCAACAAAGATGATTCACCTCTTCCTCCACCTCCTATGTGCCTCATGGCAAAAGGTAACTTTGAGGTATGTGACGACTCTAGTGATGATGAACTTTCCCCCGATGAATTAACTTCATTGATAAATGAATATCACACCATCATTAAAAGGGAAAAGAACAAAGTCAAGGCGCTAGAACAAGCTCATGCTAAACTTGAAAATGCTAATCTTGATTTGCTTGGCAAGTATGAAAGCATACTTAAAGAGCATGACACGCTCAAAACCTATGTCAAGCAAATTGAAGAAGATAAGGCTAAAATTGAGCTAGACAATCATAAGCTTGGCTTAGTTCATCAAACACTCTCGGATAAGCACAATGAGTTAGTTCAAGAGCATCATGCACTTAATCTCTCTTATGAAGCCATTGAACTACAATTAAAAAATAAGGAGAAAGAAACTATTGATGGCAAGGTACCCATTATTTCAAATGCTACTAATGCTTTCCATGAGTCTTTGCCCATGAAAGAAAATGCTAGGGAGAAGGAGTTGATGGAGGAGATTGAAAGTCTCCGCACAAGCTTAGCAAGACTATCTAAGGGAGAAGACAAACATAAAGAAATCCTCTTCCATCAAGCAAAGGGCTTCAACAAGAAAGGACTTGGATCCTTCCCGGTGCCCAACAAAGGAAAGGTGCCCTCACCGGAGCTCAAAACAAGCTTCATCAAGGAAGTTGGCTCCTATTGCCAACATTGCAAGGTCACCGGTCACCATACAAGGGAGTGCCCTCTACCTAACCGACCTTCTCCAAAATTGCCGACTAACTATACATCTACCTTTGAGAATCACTATTATTTGTTGAGCAAAGTAGGTGCTAAGGTGAAGGCAAAGTTCATTGGCATGAACATAAAGGGGATGAAAGGGAAACTCCCCAAGCAACTTTGGGTCCCAAAAGCACTTGTATCACATATACAAGGACCAAAGCTTGCTTGGGTGCCTAAAGTCAAGAACACGTAACCATCTACGAGGTGACTTCAAGAGGGGACCTCTACCATCAAAGAAAATCTACCAAGGACCTCTTGAAGAAAGTTGAGAATGGGAGCCCAACGCGGATATGGACGGTAACCCTATTGTCAAATCAAATTACCATTCCATAAATAGTCTATTGCTATATCTTTCCGCATCTAGGCCCCATGTCATGTTAAATGAATGCTTGTTGATTATGTGTCTCTCCTTTGTGACAATGAAAGTGCGGTTAAGATAGCTAAAAACCCCATTCCCGCACTTGATGAGAAAACCTTTTCTAGACTTAGAAGTGAATTAAATGTGCTAGATGCATCTAACGTCATGTAAGTTGCCATGTTCATGTAAGGTTGCATATCATATAGGTCTTGTCTAACTCCCAAAGGATAGGGGTGAGCTAGAAATGGTTTTCCCTGAGGAAGCCTTTGGAAGGTTTAAACTTGACAAGATAGATTCATTTTATGCCTTGCATGATCCCTGCCATATAAACTTGCACTCATTTAATGTCTTGCACTATAATTTGTTTGGCATTGCATACGGTAGAATTGTCACAAAGGGGAACCCACATCATGAGAAGGAGACTTGTTTGAAATGCAATATCTCAACTCATATGATGTGGAAAGAGCAAAATTCTAAAGGAACACGCTTTAATGAGATAGAAGTTTTCATATTCTACCTCACAAAGCATGGGCCTTACATTTTATTTGGATATTTTTCCTCTATTTTTCTCGGTGTTCCATTTGCATTAAGGCCTAGCCAAGCTATTGGCTTATTAGCTTCTTGAGGGGTAAGGGGTTGCCCAAAAAGTCCTAAGACATGTGTTTCTCTTTGATTGGTTGTTTGGTCAAAGGACATATATGGGATGTTTTCGTTCTATTGTCATCGGATTATCCGATGCCCCCGTCAATCCCTCATCGGTCAAATAGGTGTTCAATCTTCAAAGCCAAATTCTATCTGAATTCATAATGATCCGACGAGTTCATTCCGAAAAACATCGGTCCATCCGATGTTCTCTCTTCTGGAGCTGTGATCTATTCATCCGATGTCTACCTCCCTCCAACGTCGGATCATCCGGTGCCAATATCACTCGGTCGAACACCCTTACTGTGCTGTTCGACCGATGTTCAAAACCCTAATCATCGGTTCATCCGGTGTCAACAGCAATTCCTGAATACCCTTACTGTTGCAATTGACCGATGTTCACTGCTTCTAGCATCGGTCCATCCGGTGTTGAAAAAACGGCTAGGGTTTGGGCCCCACTATTTAAACTAGCGCGCCGGCCCGACCCCCTCTCTCCCCGACACCCCACGCTCCCGCCGCCGCCGACCGTCGCCTCTCCACGCGCCGCCTCCTCTCCCTCGCCTGCAGCGCCGCCGCCGGCCGCCGCCGCCGCCGCCCCTACTCGCGCCGCCGCCGCCGGCAACCCCCGCGCCGCCGCCGCCCACAGCGCCGCCGCCCAGCGCCGCCACTTGCAGCGCCGCCGCCGCACGCCCACGCCGCCTCCTCCACCCTCGCGCACAAACATCACCGCCGCCACTCACCACCGCGCTCAAGCCTCATCGCCGCCCTTCTCCACCACCAACGTGCGCCATCTCCGGGCCATCTCCTCCTCGCTAGGGTTTCTCGGCCCGGTTGATCATCGTCGCTAAGGTGAGCTTCGTGCCGTGCGACGTCTCTCGTTACTTCTCTCGTCGTTCTTCCTTCATCGTCGCCTAACCCTAGTTCTCCGTCGTCTAGATGGGTCGCGACAGGAAGAACAAGGGCAAGGCCATTGTGGAGCCCGCCGCGAAGAAGAAGAAGCTATCCAAGGAAGAGAAGAAGGCCGTGATGGCCGCTCGCGCCGCCGAGGAGCGTGAGCGTGGCCGAGGAGGGTCCTTGAGGATCCGTGAGGCCCGTCCGAGGCCCCCTCCCGTGGTCGACGACTCCGACGTCGAAGAGGAGCCGGTCGCGCCCCTCGTCCGCCGGCGCTCAGCCCGGACACGTGGGGGTCACGCCGAGGCTCCTCCTCGTCCAAGACCGACGGCTGCCGACCGTCGTGAGGACAGGGAGGCTGAGAGGGACATCCATGAGGAGGACACGACCGTCCTTGTCCGAGAAGGAGTTCGCCTTGTGAATTACCGAAAGATGAAGGCAAAGCAACTCCGGAAGCTCAGATGGAGTGTACTGCTTGAGGAATGGTACCCACAGCCCCGAGAGCTTCTTGTGGATAGTCGGTTCTGGACGGTCACGCAGGCGTCTCTCTACGAGACTTACAGACGCCGTGGCCACAAGCTCTTTCAGCACAACCACTTGGACTGGAGGCAGCTTGCAGTGGCCGCGGAGACTGATGTCCGCCCCTTCTTTGAGAGATACAGAGGGTTGGTGGATCTACTGGACTATGAGAGGAGTGCCTATGTGGAAGAATGGGTCCGTGTCTTCTACGCGACCCTGTACATCTCGGAAGGCAGGCGGTCCATTGCTTTCATGTTCAATGGCCAGTACTACCACCTCACGAGGCAGACCTTGGGGCACATTCTTGGTTTGGAGCTGCACGACACCAGCATACATGAGAAGGTCTATGGGCAGGCAGATCCACCGAGGAGGCCACTTACTGGAGGGGTAGCTCCACAGCTAGACGAGATCCGCTCCCTGTTTGGCTCCTCCTTCTCTCCGGACCAGCCGAGAGTCCCAGCCCTCCTGACTCCAGCTGCGCGCATTGTGCACCTCGCCTTGCGCCGCACGCTCCTGCCGAGGTCAGGGTACTTGGAGGGGTTCACGAGTCTCCAGCAGACCCTCTTGTTCTACATAATGAACGGGATGGATTTCGATATCATAGACATACTTCTCTGCGAGATGGAGGACGTAATCACTGATGGGGTTGGGATGATGAGACAGATGGTCTATGGGCACTGGATCAGTTTTATTTGCTCTATGGTAGTGCCAGAGGGGCACTCAGCACAGGCCCGGCTTGCAGACGAGAGCGTGACCCGCTTCGGTCACTACCGTGCGTCCGCTCCTGGAGACCGCCGTCTTGGCCGTCCAGTTGAGCGCCAGGTCCGGGCCCGCTTGACTGAGGAAGACTGGTCCGACCTAGAGCGGGAGGACGAGAGACTTGCTGAGGCTGAGGCTCAGGGGGAGGACCTGCAGCATATCTGGTCTGAGAGCGACACCGACGACAGTGTCGAGGAGTACTTCCCTCCCCCTCCACCTTCACCGAGGCCGCACGACGCCGAGGCAGGAGGATCAGCTGCTCCGCCACCGACACCACCTCCTGTGTCCGAGGCGCAGGTGACGCAGCCGTCTGAGCTGACGTCGCTTCTCCAGCAGATGATCGAGCAGCAGCGCCAGGACAGGCTCGCTGCTGAGCAGGCCAGGGCAGAGCAGGCTGCTCACTTGGCACAGCTGCAGAGGCAGCAGCAGGAGCTCCAGCTTGAGATCGCCCGTCAGAGGCGAGAGGATACGGACAGGTTCACAAACCTGGTAGATCAGATGCACCGCCGTACCCTCGACCAGCAGCAGCAGACCCAGCAGGCCATGATGGGGATCCTAGGGTTGATCACCAACCTATACACTCAGACCGGGATCGCCCTTCCTTCACAGCAGCCTGGACTGGGGCTGGCTCCAGGTGTCGCTCAGGTGCCTACTACTCCTATCCCTTCGATCAGTATGTCACCTCTTCTGGCACCTAGCGCACCGATTCACTCACCACTGCCGGCGACGACCTTGTTCCAGCAGACACCGGCGTCCGTGGTGAGCGCTCCACTTCCTCCAGCTCCTCCAGCACCTTCGGTCCCTGCTTCCTCTCCTCCAGCACCGGCAGCGGACCCTCCAGTTTCCACCGCTCCGGCAGCCCCTTCGACCGGCGACTCCAGCTCCGACGACTGCGACGGTGCCCAGTTCGTCCTCGCGCCTAGCTCTCAGGGTCAGTAGGCGTTCTGATCCCTTTTTGGTGTCTTGATGCCAAAGGGGGAGAAGGTGTAGGAGAGTTAGGGGGAGTAGTAGTTTCAGGGGGAGTGTGAGTGTGTGTGCTTATCTTTTGTATTCATGCTTGAGTACTCTTTTGTATTTTTAATTAAGCACTCTTTCATTTGTCTCATTTGCTTATGATTTTAATCGATTGAGCTTTTCGCATCAAAAATTTCATTTGCGTTTTACAAGCTAAATGTGTCCTATGCTGTATTCATTGCATATATTCTTGAGTATTTTCATCAAATTCATTATCATTGCGCTTTTAAATATTGTGTTGTCATCAATCACCAAAAAGGGGGAGATTGAAAGCATCTAGGCCCCATGAGGTACGGTTTCGGTGATTAATGACAACCATTCGATATTACTAATGAATTTGTGAATGCAAGGTCTCAATGACACTCAATCAAATGAAATCAAAATTACATTGGAGACCCATATAAAATCAACAAATGAGATCAAACCAAAACATGTGATGACAAGAAGTGAAAGCTCTAACTTGATATCATTCCATACTTGAAGACAATCAAAACAACACTTCAAACAAATGTCAAAGAGGTCACAAGTTCAAAATTCCAAAAGAACAACTCAAAACAACTCGAAGTCAACAAGATTGAACACACCGGATCAACCGACGTTATATGAGTTGACTGCATCGGTCAAATTGGTTCAACTGAAGAAGAAGACCTCAGACAAATACACTCACCGGATCATCCGATGTAAGTGGCTTAGTGCATCGGTCCATCATCACAGATTGCAACACCATTGGACCAAGTGAAGCACCGGATCATCCGATGTGCAGGATTACATACATCGGTCAATCACTCCAGTGAGCCTCAAGATCAAGCAAAATTCTGGAGGAAGAGCCACCGGATCATCCGATGAGAAGACAGTTCAACATCGGTCTAACAACGGTCATATCTGACACAGTGACATCAGCTAATTTGGCTTTGACCGATGATAACTGAAGGGGAGACATCGGATCATCCGGTGTTCGCAGACAAGTGATGTCAGCCTACTTTTCCAACGGCTATCTCGTGGAGGCTGGCTATTTATACCCCTTCAACCTGTCAAATCGATAAGACTTGAAGCCCAGACATACTCTACACATCCTAGAGCATTCAAGCAAGAGAGCTACCACTTTCACATCATTTACTCATCATTTGTACACCAAGAGATAGGCTAGAACTAGCTAGAGATAGTGCTTGGGTGCCTCCACTCTAGGTGATTGGAGTCTCTAGCGTAGTGAGAGCCACAAGGGAGTGTCCCTTGGTGTGTGTAACTTCCGGAGCTTGCCAAGTGGATTGTGGAAGCCCGGAGGATCCCAAAAGTGTACAAGGCTTGAGCTCCACCTTGCCAAGGTTGGCGAACGGAGAAGAATAGTGAAGAAGCCCCTAGTCTCGGTGACTTGGGAGTGGCAAAACCCTTCGGTGGGTGTCACAACGTGGACGTAGGAAGATCCTTGCGATCTTACCGAACCACGGGATAAACTCCGTGTCCCTTGAGCGTTTGCATCCCTCTCCCTTTTTACTCTTATGCAATCTTCATTCCGCAACTTTAAATTATATTGATTGCATAGTTTAATTGCATAGGGAATTGGGCTTTAAGTTGTTAAGTGCTTAATTGTCTTAAAATTTGAAAGAAAGCCCAATTCACCCCCCCTCTTGGGCGTTTCGATCCTTACAATTGGTATCAGAGCCTTGTTGCTCATTGGATCATTCTAGCTTCACCGCTAGAGAGCTTAAATGGCCAAGAATGGGGGTTCGGTTCCTATCTTCGAGGGCAAGAACTTTGCCTATTGGAAAGCACGCATGCGTGCCTACCTAGAGGCCATTGCTCCCGAAGTTTGGGAAGCGACCCATGCGGGATTTGGAGATAATGCCTATATTGGTGATCAAATTAAATGGGATGCTAGAGCTAGAAATGCCATTTATGAATGCATTAGTCAAGATGTATTTGCAAGAATAGCTAGTAAAGAAAAAGCTTGTGATATTTGGGCATGTCTAATTGAAATTCATGAGGGCTCATCTCGTGTTAAAGAACTTAAATATCACTTGCTTAAATCTAAATATGATGAGTTTAAAATGTTTCCTCATGAAAATGTAAATGAAATGTTTTCTCGCTTAAATGTTCTCATTGAGGAAATAAACGCTCTTGATGTTGCTTCTCTTGGTAAGGGACTTATCAACCGAAAGATCCTCATGCTCCTTCCCAAGCCAAAGTATAACATCATCAACTCAATGCTCCAAAAGGAATCACTTGATCACATTGAAGTCTCGGAGCTAATTGGAGAAATACACGCTCATGAGATGAGTGTACTTGGGATGATGGAGAGTTCATCCTCTACAAGGACAATTGCTCTCAAGGCTTTCAAGAGAACGAAGAAAATGATCAAGCCTAGTTCAAACAAAGAAGAGCAAACATCAAGTGAAGATGATGATGATGATGAGCTTGCATCAATGATGAGAAAATTCTCCCGCTTGAACTCCAAGATTGCCAAGAAGGGATACACTTTTGATCCCAACAAGAGAGCCTTCCTCCCCAAGAAAGAAAGTAGCAAGACTTGCTATAATTGTGGTGAACAAGGCCACATCTCCTACGATTGTCCAAAACCGGACAAGAGAAGGGAGAACCACAAGAGCAAGCATTACAAGCTTGAAGATAGCGAGGATGAAGAAGAAGAGGTCAAGCCCAAGGCAAGAACGTTTGGAAAGAAGAAATTTGACAAAGGCAAAAAGTCAAAATTCTTTCAAAAGAAAAGACAAGGACCTCAAAAAGTGTTCATGTGTGAGGGGAATGAATGGATCACCGACGAAGAGTCAAGTGAAGAAGAGAATGAAGAAGAAGAAGAAAACTTGGCCGGACTTGCCATTACCAACAAAGATGATTCACCTCTTCCTCCACCTCCTATGTGCCTCATGGCAAAAGGTAACTTTGAGGTATGTGACGACTCTAGTGATGATGAACTTTCCCCCGATGAATTAACTTCATTGATAAATGAATATCACACCATCATTAAAAGGGAAAAGAACAAAGTCAAGGCGCTAGAACAAGCTCATGCTAAACTTGAAAATGCTAATCTTGATTTGCTTGGCAAGTATGAAAGCATACTTAAAGAGCATGACACGCTCAAAACCTATGTCAAGCAAATTGAAGAAGATAAGGCTAAAATTGAGCTAGACAATCATAAGCTTGGCTTAGTTCATCAAACACTCTCGGATAAGCACAATGAGTTAGTTCAAGAGCATCATGCACTTAATCTCTCTTATGAAGCCATTGAACTACAATTAAAAAATAAGGAGAAAGAAACTATTGATGGCAAGGTACCCATTATTTCAAATGCTACTAATGCTTTCCATGAGTCTTTGCCCATGAAAGAAAATGCTAGGGAGAAGGAGTTGATGGAGGAGATTGAAAGTCTCCGCACAAGCTTAGCAAGACTATCTAAGGGAGAAGACAAACATAAAGAAATCCTCTTCCATCAAGCAAAGGGCTTCAACAAGAAAGGACTTGGATCCTTCCCGGTGCCCAACAAAGGAAAGGTGCCCTCACCGGAGCTCAAAACAAGCTTCATCAAGGAAGTTGGCTCCTATTGCCAACATTGCAAGGTCACCGGTCACCATACAAGGGAGTGCCCTCTACCTAACCGACCTTCTCCAAAATTGCCGACTAACTATACATCTACCTTTGAGAATCACTATTATTTGTTGAGCAAAGTAGGTGCTAAGGTGAAGGCAAAGTTCATTGGCATGAACATAAAGGGGATGAAAGGGAAACTCCCCAAGCAACTTTGGGTCCCAAAAGCACTTGTATCACATATACAAGGACCAAAGCTTGCTTGGGTGCCTAAAGTCAAGAACACGTAACCATCTACGAGGTGACTTCAAGAGGGGACCTCTACCATCAAAGAAAATCTACCAAGGACCTCTTGAAGAAAGTTGAGAATGGGAGCCCAACGCGGATATGGACGGTAACCCTATTGTCAAATCAAATTACCATTCCATAAATAGTCTATTGCTATATCTTTCCGCATCTAGGCCCCATGTCATGTTAAATGAATGCTTGTTGATTATGTGTCTCTCCTTTGTGACAATGAAAGTGCGGTTAAGATAGCTAAAAACCCCATTCCCGCACTTGATGAGAAAACCTTTTCTAGACTTAGAAGTGAATTAAATGTGCTAGATGCATCTAACGTCATGTAAGTTGCCATGTTCATGTAAGGTTGCATATCATATAGGTCTTGTCTAACTCCCAAAGGATAGGGGTGAGCTAGAAATGGTTTTCCCTGAGGAAGCCTTTGGAAGGTTTAAACTTGACAAGATAGATTCATTTTATGCCTTGCATGATCCCTGCCATATAAACTTGCACTCATTTAATGTCTTGCACTATAATTTGTTTGGCATTGCATACGGTAGAATTGTCACAAAGGGGAACCCACATCATGAGAAGGAGACTTGTTTGAAATGCAATATCTCAACTCATATGATGTGGAAAGAGCAAAATTCTAAAGGAACACGCTTTAATGAGATAGAAGTTTTCATATTCTACCTCACAAAGCATGGGCCTTACATTTTATTTGGATATTTTTCCTCTATTTTTCTCGGTGTTCCATTTGCATTAAGGCCTAGCCAAGCTATTGGCTTATTAGCTTCTTGAGGGGTAAGGGGTTGCCCAAAAAGTCCTAAGACATGTGTTTCTCTTTGATTGGTTGTTTGGTCAAAGGACATATATGGGATGTTTTCGTTCTGTTGTCATCGGATTATCCGATGCCCCCGTCAATCCCTCATCGGTCAAATAGGTGTTCAATCTTCAAAGCCAAATTCTATCTGAATTCATAATGATCCGACGAGTTCATTCCGAAAAACATCGGTCCATCCGATGTTCTCTCTTCTGGAGCTGTGATCTATTCATCCGATGTCTACCTCCCTCCAACGTCGGATCATCCGGTGCCAATATCACTCGGTCGAACACCCTTACTGTGCTGTTCGACCGACGTTCAAAACCCTAATCATCGGTTCATCCGGTGTCAACAGCAATTCCTGAATACCCTTACTGTTGCAATTGACCGATGTTCACTGCTTCTAGCATCGGTCCATCCGGTGTTGAAAAAACGGCTAGGGTTTGGGCCCCACTATTTAAACTAGCGCGCCGGCCCGACCCCCTCTCTCCCCGACACCCCACGCTCCCGCCGCCGCCGACCGTCGCCTCTCCACGCGCCGCCTCCTCTCCCTCGCCTGCAGCGCCGCCGCCGGCCGCCGCCGCCGCCGCCCCTACTCGCGCCGCCGCCGCCGGCAACCCCCGCGCCGCCGCCGCCCACAGCGCCGCCGCCCAGCGCCGCCACTTGCAGCGCCGCCGCCGCACGCCCACGCCGCCTCCTCCACCCTCGCGCACAAACATCACCGCCGCCACTCACCACCGCGCTCAAGCCTCATCGCCGCCCTTCTCCACCACCAACGTGCGCCATCTCCGGGCCATCTCCTCCTCGCTAGGGTTTCTCGGCCCGGTTGATCATCGTCGCTAAGGTGAGCTTCGTGCCGTGCGACGTCTCTCGTTACTTCTCTCGTCGTTCTTCCTTCATCGTCGCCTAACCCTAGTTCTCCGTCGTCTAGATGGGTCGCGACAGGAAGAACAAGGGCAAGGCCATTGTGGAGCCCGCCGCGAAGAAGAAGAAGCTATCCAAGGAAGAGAAGAAGGCCGTGATGGCCGCTCGCGCCGCCGAGGAGCGTGAGCGTGGCCGAGGAGGGTCCTTGAGGATCCGTGAGGCCCGTCCGAGGCCCCCTCCCGTGGTCGACGACTCCGACGTCGAAGAGGAGCCGGTCGCGCCCCTCGTCCGCCGGCGCTCAGCCCGGACACGTGGGGGTCACGCCGAGGCTCCTCCTCGTCCAAGACCGACGGCTGCCGACCGTCGTGAGGACAGGGAGGCTGAGAGGGACATCCATGAGGAGGACACGACCGTCCTTGTCCGAGAAGGAGTTCGCCTTGTGAATTACCGAAAGATGAAGGCAAAGCAACTCCGGAAGCTCAGATGGAGTGTACTGCTTGAGGAATGGTACCCACAGCCCCGAGAGCTTCTTGTGGATAGTCGGTTCTGGACGGTCACGCAGGCGTCTCTCTACGAGACTTACAGACGCCGTGGCCACAAGCTCTTTCAGCACAACCACTTGGACTGGAGGCAGCTTGCAGTGGCCGCGGAGACTGATGTCCGCCCCTTCTTTGAGAGATACAGAGGGTTGGTGGATCTACTGGACTATGAGAGGAGTGCCTATGTGGAAGAATGGGTCCGTGTCTTCTACGCGACCCTGTACATCTCGGAAGGCAGGCGGTCCATTGCTTTCATGTTCAATGGCCAGTACTACCACCTCACGAGGCAGACCTTGGGGCACATTCTTGGTTTGGAGCTGCACGACACCAGCATACATGAGAAGGTCTATGGGCAGGCAGATCCACCGAGGAGGCCACTTACTGGAGGGGTAGCTCCACAGCTAGACGAGATCCGCTCCCTGTTTGGCTCCTCCTTCTCTCCGGACCAGCCGAGAGTCCCAGCCCTCCTGACTCCAGCTGCGCGCATTGTGCACCTCGCCTTGCGCCGCACGCTCCTGCCGAGGTCAGGGTACTTGGAGGGGTTCACGAGTCTCCAGCAGACCCTCTTGTTCTACATAATGAACGGGATGGATTTCGATATCATAGACATACTTCTCTGCGAGATGGAGGACGTAATCACTGATGGGGTTGGGATGATGAGACAGATGGTCTATGGGCACTGGATCAGTTTTATTTGCTCTATGGTAGTGCCAGAGGGGCACTCAGCACAGGCCCGGCTTGCAGACGAGAGCGTGACCCGCTTCGGTCACTACCGTGCGTCCGCTCCTGGAGACCGCCGTCTTGGCCGTCCAGTTGAGCGCCAGGTCCGGGCCCGCTTGACTGAGGAAGACTGGTCCGACCTAGAGCGGGAGGACGAGAGACTTGCTGAGGCTGAGGCTCAGGGGGAGGACCTGCAGCATATCTGGTCTGAGAGCGACACCGACGACAGTGTCGAGGAGTACTTCCCTCCCCCTCCACCTTCACCGAGGCCGCACGACGCCGAGGCAGGAGGATCAGCTGCTCCGCCACCGACACCACCTCCTGTGTCCGAGGCGCAGGTGACGCAGCCGTCTGAGCTGACGTCGCTTCTCCAGCAGATGATCGAGCAGCAGCGCCAGGACAGGCTCGCTGCTGAGCAGGCCAGGGCAGAGCAGGCTGCTCACTTGGCACAGCTGCAGAGGCAGCAGCAGGAGCTCCAGCTTGAGATCGCCCGTCAGAGGCGAGAGGATACGGACAGGTTCACAAACCTGGTAGATCAGATGCACCGCCGTACCCTCGACCAGCAGCAGCAGACCCAGCAGGCCATGATGGGGATCCTAGGGTTGATCACCAACCTATACACTCAGACCGGGATCGCCCTTCCTTCACAGCAGCCTGGACTGGGGCTGGCTCCAGGTGTCGCTCAGGTGCCTACTACTCCTATCCCTTCGATCAGTATGTCACCTCTTCTGGCACCTAGCGCACCGATTCACTCACCACTGCCGGCGACGACCTTGTTCCAGCAGACACCGGCGTCCGTGGTGAGCGCTCCACTTCCTCCAGCTCCTCCAGCACCTTCGGTCCCTGCTTCCTCTCCTCCAGCACCGGCAGCGGACCCTCCAGTTTCCACCGCTCCGGCAGCCCCTTCGACCGGCGACTCCAGCTCCGACGACTGCGACGGTGCCCAGTTCGTCCTCGCGCCTAGCTCTCAGGGTCAGTAGGCGTTCTGATCCCTTTTTGGTGTCTTGATGCCAAAGGGGGAGAAGGTGTAGGAGAGTTAGGGGGAGTAGTAGTTTCAGGGGGAGTGTGAGTGTGTGTGCTTATCTTTTGTATTCATGCTTGAGTACTCTTTTGTATTTTTAATTAAGCACTCTTTCATTTGTCTCATTTGCTTATGATTTTAATCGATTGAGCTTTTCGCATCAAAAATTTCATTTGCGTTTTACAAGCTAAATGTGTCCTATGCTGTATTCATTGCATATATTCTTGAGTATTTTCATCAAATTCATTATCATTGCGCTTTTAAATATTGTGTTGTCATCAATCACCAAAAAGGGGGAGATTGAAAGCATCTAGGCCCCATGAGGTACGGTTTCGGTGATTAATGACAACCATTCGATATTACTAATGAATTTGTGAATGCAAGGTCTCAATGACACTCAATCAAATGAAATCAAAATTACATTGGAGACCCATATAAAATCAACAAATGAGATCAAACCAAAACATGTGATGACAAGAAGTGAAAGCTCTAACTTGATATCATTCCATACTTGAAGACAATCAAAACAACACTTCAAACAAATGTCAAAGAGGTCACAAGTTCAAAATTCCAAAAGAACAACTCAAAACAACTCGAAGTCAACAAGATTGAACACACCGGATCAACCGACGTTATATGAGTTGACTGCATCGGTCAAATTGGTTCAACTGAAGAAGAAGACCTCAGACAAATACACTCACCGGATCATCCGATGTAAGTGGCTTAGTGCATCGGTCCATCATCACAGATTGCAACACCATTGGACCAAGTGAAGCACCGGATCATCCGATGTGCAGGATTACATACATCGGTCAATCACTCCAGTGAGCCTCAAGATCAAGCAAAATTCTGGAGGAAGAGCCACCGGATCATCCGATGAGAAGACAGTTCAACATCGGTCTAACAACGGTCATATCTGACACAGTGACATCAGCTAATTTGGCTTTGACCGATGATAACTGAAGGGGAGACATCGGATCATCCGGTGTTCGCAGACAAGTGATGTCAGCCTACTTTTCCAACGGCTATCTCGTGGAGGCTGGCTATTTATACCCCTTCAACCTGTCAAATCGATAAGACTTGAAGCCCAGACATACTCTACACATCCTAGAGCATTCAA
This sequence comes from Tuctoria greenei, assembly GCA_036927565.1. Classification (NCBI taxonomy): domain Eukaryota; kingdom Viridiplantae; phylum Streptophyta; class Magnoliopsida; order Poales; family Poaceae; genus Tuctoria; species Tuctoria greenei. Next base: position 58,775,373 of record JAYESD010000010.1, read on the forward strand.
GCAAGAGAGCTACCACTTTCACATCATTTACTCATCATTTGTACACCAAGAGATAGGCTAGAACTAGCTAGAGATAGTGCTTGGGTGCCTCCACTCTAGGTGATTGGAGTCTCTAGCGTAGTGAGAGCCACAAGGGAGTGTCCCTTGGTGTGTGTAACTTCCGGAGCTTGCCAAGTGGATTGTGGAAGCCCGGAGGATCCCAAAAGTGTACAAGGCTTGAGCTCCACCTTGCCAAGGTTGGCGAACGGAGAAGAATAGTGAAGAAGCCCCTAGTCTCGGTGACTTGGGAGTGGCAAAACCCTTCGGTGGGTGTCACAACGTGGACGTAGGAAGATCCTTGCGATCTTACCGAACCACGGGATAAACTCCGTGTCCCTTGAGCGTTTGCATCCCTCTCCCTTTTTACTCTTATGCAATCTTCATTCCGCAACTTTAAATTATATTGATTGCATAGTTTAATTGCATAGGGAATTGGGCTTTAAGTTGTTAAGTGCTTAATTGTCTTAAAATTTGAAAGAAAGCCCAATTCACCCCCCCTCTTGGGCGTTTCGATCCTTACACATCTTCCTCTTCGCTCCAAGGTCCTTCTGTGATCATCCTCCTTTTGAATGATTGTTGCGCTTCATCGTTCAACTTCCACCACTTTGTTCTCGTGGTTTTAACACCTTTGTCTCGTGACACACGCACGTGGAAACAAAAGTCGGCTACCACAAGTTTATGTTGTCGAACAACACATTCTCCAGGAATCACCTTACAATCTAGACATGCCCCTCTCTCCCTTCTCCTCGTGAGGATATAGTCGATTTGACTAGAATGTTGGGCACTAGTAAAGGTCACTATGTGAGATAGCCTATTTTTAAAGAGGGTGTTAGCTACCAATAGGTCATAGGCTACAGCAAAGTCTAGGATATCCTTACCCTCCTAGTTTCTATCGCCACACCCAAAACCTCCATGTACCCTCTCAAAACCTACGTTAGTTGTACCTACATGACCATTGAGATCTCCTCCTATGACGAGCTTCTCGCTTACCGGTACACTACTAACCATATCCTCCAAGTCCTCCCAAAATTGTCTCTTAATGCTCATGTCGAGCCCAACTTGTGGAGCATAAGCACTAATGACATTCAAGAATAGGTCCCCCACAACTACCTTGACTAGGATTATCATATCCCCTCGTCTACAGACATCCACTACTCCATCCTTGAGGCTCTTATCTATTAAGATGCCTACGCCATTCCTAGTTCCCGTCGAGCCAGAATACCAAAGCTTGAAACCGGTATTCTCAACCTCTCTCGCCTTTTGACCTGCCCATCTAGTCTCTTGTACACAAAGAATATTTACACGCCTCCTACTCGCAACATCCACTAACTCTCGTAGCTTTCCCGTCAAGGATCCTACATTCCAACTACCCACTCGAAACCTAGTTTCCTCGGCTAGCTTCGTTACCCTTCGCATCCGTCGAGAAAGATGCAATGACCCTTGCTCACTGAACACTACATTCGAGCGATGATATAGCGCGCCACTAAGGTGATGGTGATCGGGCCCTCGCTCATTTAACACCACATCCGGGTTCCGATATGGCGCGCCACTAAGGCGGTGACGACCCGGCCCTCACCCACTTAACACCATACCCGGTTCTGGTATGGCGCGTCGCTAAGAGGGTTACGCCCCAACGAATGTCCAATGAGTTTCATTTCGATGAGAATGACTAAGTTTAGTTGCTGGCTTGCCAAGCCTATCACAACCCCTCCTCCTTTACGCGGGCTTGGGACCGGCTATGTCATTACAACATAGGCGGAGTTGATAACCATAGAAAAATTTATAGCCTCAGATTTGAAGAATATTAGTAACCATAGAAAAATTTATAGCCTCAGATTTGAATAATTTTGATAGGGCCAAATGTACAGTAGCATATTCAATTTGTAATTAATTTAAATATATATTGGGTACTGCATATTAATTTGACCTAGGATCCTCCATTCAAATAATTCCAAACTTTGAAGAGAGGTCATAAGAATTTATCTAAGATTATTGGTGAAGTCCATTCCTCATGTTAATAAAACTTAAGCATGAGTGGAAGAAAATATTTGATGAGATCAAGTTCATAAGCCTAGCTATAATTGGTCTCCATTAGGGTTGATAACCAACTTACAACTGAACCTCATATGAAGAAAAATGTGAGATTTTACAAGTTTCTAAACCAAAAGAAGTAGTTTTTAAATATACAGGAGCGTTGTCACATTCGTGTTCAAACAAACATATTGCATGCTCATCAAGACATGAACATAAAGTTAAATTTCTTTTAAGGACGGAGGGTTGTGAAAACCCACTTCTGGGGTTTTCAATCTTAACTCTATCTTTTCAATTCTCACATGAGGCAAGTAATCAAAATGAATGATTTGAAGGGCCAAGATCAGAGAAAGGGGTGTAAAACAACGATTTGGGCAAAGGATTCAAATTCAGATTTTGAATTGATGCATTTTATTTTTATTAAGCTACTGTTCATGGATTTCAAATATTTGCAGTGCTCAAACATGATTTCTGATTTCACCATTGGATTTCTCATGTTCTAACTAGTGGGTCCATCAAGTTTGATGAATTTTTGAGCTGTTTTCCATTTTCAAACTGATTTTACAAGTTGCTGTAAGGAAAGGGTTATGACATGTGGGCCCCACCTGTCAGTGGTCCCACAGCAAACGCCCAGGTGAATCGCTCGCCTCTCAAGTGGCGCCACGGGCGCAGAGCGCCGCTGAGCGGCCGCTGCCGCTTTGGAGTCGGCCATCCTGACAAGCAAATCATTCAACTCGACCCTATCATCTACCTCCCCACTGATTCTACCGCTCTGTAAAACCAGCGCTGGTTTTTCTTCTCTGCTCGAACTCCATCAACGCTCACCAGCCGTTTCATCGTTCGTCGCTGGCATCCCCGTTCCGTCCGTCGTTTCGCCTTGCTCCCAATAGCAAGAATCATCATAAGCTCTTGTTCTACTTGTTGATCAGTTCATCTCGTCGAGTTGGAGCTTCATCGTCGCTTGGTCTGCAGTTTTGCCGCCGGCCGTTCCCGGTGCTTTCGTGGACGACCTCGCGTTCCCGATGATCTGAGCTCTTCCTTTCATCTTCAATGACTCCACAAGATTCGCCATCATTCGATGATCATGTTTGACATCTTTTTCCGTCGTGTTTCGCCTTGGTTTGGCCGGGCACCGTCGAGTTCATGGCGTCGGGTTGCAAAACAGCGAGAAATGAGTTGAGAAATCCGGTTTCTACGTTGGTTCGTGCTTCGATTCAATGAGATCTTAGGAATACCTACTCCGTGCGCATCCATTGAGGCATTATACAAAGACATCCGTGATCTGGTTAAGAATTTCTTCGAGATTTTGTGGCCGCCGATCCCAAACCCTAAGTCATCGGTGTATTCTCGTTTTCCGTCGTTTTCCTTCCAATTGGACTACAATTCCTTGTGTTTCGTGCTCCTATGGTGCTCCTATGCCTTGTGGAATCACGAATTAGGGTTTAGAGAAGGATGTTCATAGCAGCAGCCATGGTGCTGGCCGCCCATGGCCGTCGAGCTCCCTGTACAGGCTAGGTCCAGCCCCTTTGAGTGGTCCAGCAGGTGTGCCATCGTGCTAGCTTTGTTTTTCCCCAATTCTCATGTCCTGGGATGCTACTCCGGCGAGGGAAAGGGTGGCGCCGTCTTCCCTGTATGTGGCCTTGAGGCCATGGCCAGAGGTTGAAGATGAAGTCAGAGAGTGGGCCCCAACTGTCATAGAGGGAAGAAAAAGAGTGCAGATGGTCCCATCGTTCAGTTTAAAAGGGGGAGAGGGAGAATACAGGGGGTCCCAGTGTCAGTCAGAAGTTAATTACCTAGTTGGATTCAAATTCTGAGTGGGCCCCAAATGTCAGCCCTTTGCCCAAGTCATTTGCATAAAAAAATTGCAGAACCATCACCAATTTTTGAAATTCCATATCTCCCTGAAGACATCTTCAAAAATTCCAAAACATTTTTTCTAGAATCTCTCATTGAGTACTTTTCCATTAAGTTAAGGTTCATGGCATGAAAGTCATTATACCATCCTGTATAATTTATTCTTTCAAACGCTTTGTGCATTTATTCTGGGAAGCCTGCACCTTGATAAATTCTCAAATTTTGCTAGAAATTATATCATGTCTTAATTGTTCACCAGGAAAATCCCCACACCTGTTTAACTTTATTTACTTATTTAATTCAAGAAGTTTGTCTCAGCTGTGCTGAAATGGGTAGAAAATACCAGAGAAAATACCCCAAAATTCGTTCCAACTTCAAAATTTAATTGTGAACATAATATTGATCATAAAATTATGAAACAAATTTTCCTCTCATATATATGATATTATCTACCTGATTGTCAACTCAATTCACCTGACCAACCTTGTTCAATTTCTGTGCAGAAATTCTTGATATGAATCTTCATCACTTTATTACCATCTAGTCACTTGTTACATCCAGTTATATTATGTTAGCTTAAATCTTCTCTAGACTGTTTCAACCTCTGTAAATACTCTCAAGAACAGTGATAATTAATTGCTTAAGCATTCCTTACTAAATACTTAATAATCCATATAGTGTATACAACACTAATTGCATTATTATCTTCATGTCGAATAGAAGGAATTCACGAGTAGCCGGATTCCACTAACTATTTTCCACAAGAGTTCGATTAGTCTTTTGATCATTATCAAGGCAAGCCCCGATTTGTATTTAAGTTAACAAGTTTATTTTTATCACTATGTCTACGTCTATATGGTATTGCATTACGTCTTGGATTGATTGATACTCTACCTGCATGACCAGAAATCCCTGGAGTCTATGGTTTATATACTGCTTATATGTTGCTTAGTAATGCTATGCTGATATCACTAAATTGGATTAACTAGTATAACTCGAGTATGGTTTTTTCCTGCTCGTGCACTTGTAGTAGTGGAATCAATTGGGATGATGGACATTGATCCACTTAATAGATATTGAGACCGGGCAGGGAGGTAAGAAGCAGCAGATTGGAGATCTGTGTGCATAGTCCTGCCTGTGTCAATCAAGGACCGTATCGTATGCGGCCCCGCTAGACAAGTTTGAACTTGTACCGGATGCATACTAACTGTAATGGACCCAGCAAGCCCATGTAACTTGTTAAAATGGATATTGAGGCATACCCTACCCTCCTAGACACCACACACGTCATGAGGAGAGCAGGGGCCACTACGGCATAGGTCTTCATGTGAGTCTTGCTTCTGGGATGGTAGGACCAGCTCAATGTTTGAGTGTCTCGTGAAAGGTTGTCACTTATGGCGTTATGGAGGAGGACCGTAAGCCTTCTCTAGACGGGTGTCGGTGACGTGCAAGCTAGGTGTTTTCATGATTCGAATCATTATCGCTCGCGGAAGGGAGCATGCTTGTTCACTGCGCTGTGACGTAGTAACTACTGGAATTGGATGGAACTTGCTAGTTGGATAAGCAACGTGGGTGAAGTAGTGGAGCAGCGAACTAAAGTTATAATTCTAATACTTAACTTGATGCTTAAAAGTGAATATAAGGATCCACTGCTATACTAGTGCTATGAACAACTTTACTCTTAATAGTAATCCCCTTCATGTATGAGTAGGGAGACGGGTAAGTCTTGCTGAGCATAAGCTCATGGTTTGCTGATCCATTTTTTTGCAGGTAACGTTGTAGGGATCGAATGCCCAAGAGGGGGGGGGGGGTGAATTGGGCTACTTCAAATTTTAAGTCAATTTAAAGCTTAAGTAAAATCTAATTCTCTAAGCAAGCCAATAGTGCAATTAAGAGAATTAAGTGCGGAAATGAGAATTGCGTAATCGTAAAGGGAGTAGGGAGGAGGAATGCAAACGCTCGAAGACACGGGGACACGTCGATTTTTCCCGTGGTTCGGTGAGATCACTAGGATCCACCTACGTCCACGTTGTGGCACCCACTTAAGGGTATTGCCACTCCCAAGTCACCGAGACGAGGGAATCCACTAACTTCCTCCGTTTGCCATTCTTGGCAAGGTGGAGCTCAAGCCTTGTACAACTTCGATCCTCCGGGCTTCCACAATGGTCTCGGCAAGCTCCGGAGCGATCTCTTCACTCTCCTCTTGATACAAGGTGAGTGCAATCACCAAGAATGCACTTTCTCACGGCTCTCCCTACTCTAGAGTCTCCACTCACCCAGAGAGGACGCACACAAGCTTAACTCTAAGAGGAACTAGCCTATATCTTGAGGTGTGAAAGGGTTACAAGAGTGTGAAAATGAGTATTCTAAATCTTGGACACTTGGGGAATGTGTAGTGGTGCTCTTGTTGTTCAGCCCCTTCGAAATGACTGGTGGGAGGGGGTTAAATACTCAGCCCAACCGAATTAGCCGTTGGAAAAGTGGGCTGATTACTTTTTCTGTGTACATCGGATGATCCGATGACCCCCTTTTATGAGCATCGGTCTAATTTGATAAGCTGACGTCATTCTGTCAGAAATGACCGTTATTAGACCGATGCTTCACCTTCTTCATCATCGGAGGATCCGATGAATAGATCTTCAGTCTGGTTGAGTTGATAATTTGCTTCTGTTGTAATCGACCGATGTGCATCTGCCTTCATCATCGGATGATCCGGTGTTCAGTTCTTCAGAACACTTCAGAAAATTTGCTTACTGTTGTATTCATCCGATGTTCACTGGATACACATCGGATGATCCGGTGTGTACTTCATTCTGAGGTCTTCTTCTTCTGTTGAGTCCAAATCGACCGATGCAGTCATTCTTCAGATCACCGGATGATCCGGTGTGTACAATTTGTTTCCTTCGAGTTGAGTTGGACTGATCTTTTGGATTTTGGACTTGTGACCTCTTGAACACTTGTTTGTATGGCTCTTCTGATGGATATGAAGCTTCTTGTGTTGCCAATTTTGATAAGGTTGCGTCGTTGTACGAGTTCTTCATTTGTTTCCGATTAACCCCTTAGGTTAGTTCGTTGAGGGGTCTCCTTTTGCATCCAATGAGCAGTAGATGACATTTATGATTGATTGATAGACGTTTGATTCATTGTACATGAAACCTCGCATCCACAAACTCATTAGTAGTAAATAATGGTTGTCATTAATCACCGAAACCGTACCTCGTGGGGGCCTAGATGCTTTCAATCTCCCCCTTTTTGGTGATTGATGACAACACAACGAGTAGAGCATAAAAGTAATGAAATTTGAAACGCAAACGCAATGCTCATAAAGAAATGTAATCGGAACAACATGCAACACAAGGAGCTCGGAGGCTCAAACAGTGATCAAATATAAATCATAAGAGTGAAGTAGCATACTGAATTACAAATAGTAGCAAATGATAACAATCAAGTCTCAAATAGAAGCAAATAACAAGAAAGACTGAAAGCAAATAGATAACTAGCACTCCCCCTAAGCCCAAGACACTCCCCCTAACTCTAACTCTTCTCCCCCTTTGGCATCAAGACACCAAAAAGGGAAGAGGAGTACCTAGGACTCCGGAGCGCTCGGGGCGACGGTGAAGCGGTCGACGTCGGCGGTGCTGTCGTCGGAGCTGCTCGAGGTGGAGGTCGCAGGTGCTGGCGCTGGAGCGGGAGGAGCTGGAGCTGCTGACGCTGCTGGGGCTGCTGGCGCCGCTGGGGGATCTGCTGGTGCTGCTGGCGCCGGTGGAGAAGGTACTGCCGGTAGAGGTGAGAACTGGAACGGCACTGACGAGGCTAGAAGAGGTGACATGCTGAAGCTCGGTACAGGCGACGCCGGTGCTGGAGCTGCAGTGGGTGCCAGTGGAGAAGCTGCTGGAGCCTGACCAAGACCCGGCTGCTGGGGCGGAAGGGCTATCCCGGTCTGCTGGTAGAGGTTGGTGATCAACCCCAGGATGCCCATCATAGCCTGCTGAGTCTGCTGCTGCTGGTCCAGGGTCCTCTGGTGCATCTGATCCACCAAGCTCGTGAACCGGTCCGTGTCCTCGCGCCTCTGGCGAGCCATCTCTAGCTGCATCTCTGTCTGCTGCCTCTGAAGCTCTGCGAGCCGCGCAGCCTGCTCTGCCCTGGCCTGCTCGGCTGCAAGCCGGTCCTGCCGCTGCTGCTCGACCATCTGCTGGAGCAGTGTGGTGAGCTCGGACGGCTGGGACACCTGAGCCTCTGACACTGGTGGAGGCGTCGGTGGTGCAGCAGTGGAAACTCCCGCCTCCGCGTCGTGCTGCCTCGGAGAAGGAGGCGGAGGAGGGAAGTACTCCTCAACACTGTCGCTGGTGTCACTGTCTGACCACACGTGCTCAAGTCCACCTCCCTGAGCCTCAGCCTGAGCGAGCGCCTCATCCTCCTGAGCTAACTCGGTCCAGTCCTCCTCAGAGAGACGAGCTCTGACCTGACGCTCGACTGGACGGCCAAGGCGGCGATCTCCAGGAGTAGGCACTCGGTAGTGGCCGAACCGAGTGGCGTGGAGCTCTGTCAGGGGAGCAGTGGCTGGCGAGTCCTCAGGTGCTAGCAGGAACAGCAGACGGCAAATCCAATGCCCGTAGACCAACTGCCTCAACATCCCGACTCCGTCAGTGATCACGTCCTCCATCTCGCAGATCAAGATGTCCACGATATCAAATTCCATCCCGTTCATCACATAGAACAGGATGGTCTGCTGGAGGCTCGTAAAGCCCTCTAGGTAGCCGGACCTCGGTAGAAGGGTACGCCTGAGAATGTGGTGAACTGTCCGAGCGGCTGGAGTGAGGAGAGCTGGCACCCTCGGCTGGTCTGGCGTGAACGGAGCGGTGAACAGACCTCTGATCTCCTCAAACGGTGGTGACACTCCCCCTGTCAGCGGCCTCCTTGGCGGGTCGGCTCCACCGTAGACCACCTCGTGTAGGCAAGTGAGGTGCGTGTCCACTCCAAGTAGCTGTGCCAGTCGCTCTCGAGACACGGTGTGCTGCTGCCCCAGAAACATGAAGTGGATCGAGCGCCGACCCTCTGAGATATAGAGAGTGGCGTAGAAGACTCGAACCCACTCCTCCACGTAAGCGCTCCTCTGGTGTGAGAGCAGGTCCACAAGGCCTCTGTACCTCTCGAAGAACGGCCTGATCCCGTGGCCAACTGCTGTGGCAAGCTGATTCCAGTCGATGTAGGTGTGCTGGAACAGCTTATGGCCCCGACGCCTGTACGTCTCGTACAGGGACGCCTGTGTCAGGGTCCAAAAGCGAGGATCAACCCTAGTGTCCCTGGGCTGCGGGAACCACTCCTCTGGCAATACTGTCCATCTGAGCTTCTTCAGTTGTTTTGCCTTGAGCTTGCGATAATCTGTAAGCCTGACATCCTCAGCAACTCTGGCAGCGGTATCCATCTCGTAGATGGCCCTCTGGGCCTCTCTATCCTCTGCGCGGTCGGCAGCAGTGGGACGCTGACTCGCAGTGGGGGTCTGACCTCCCCCTCGGGTCCTGACGGTGCGCCGGCGAACCAGTGGCGTCACCTCAGTCTCCTCCTCGTCCTCAGAGTCGTCGGGCGGCACGAGCTGCACTGTGGGCCGCTGCTGCCTCTGCCGAGACTCGCGGATCCGCAAGGAACCGCGACGGCCGCGCTCACGCTCCTCTGCGGCGCGAGCGGCCAACTCTGCCCGGCGAGCTTCCTTCGAGAGCTTCTGTTTCTTCGCTGCGGGCTCCTCGATGGCCTTGCCTTTGTCCTTGCGATCACGGCCCATCTTAGCGACGAAAAGGATGAACGACGAACGGCGACGCAGCGATTTTGACGATGTCGCGTGGTTCGTGGGAACCCTAGCGACGAGGCGGCTGCGGTGGCGACAGCCGGCAGGGGCGACGGCGGCGGCGGTGGTGACAGCCGGCGAGGGCGACGGCGGCAGCGATGCCGGCAGCCGGCAGGGGCGACGGCGGCGGCGCAGCCCGAGGTGGCGGCGCGGGAGGCGCGGCGGCGGTGGAGGCGCGGCGGCGGCTGGAGGCGCGGCGGCGGCTGGAGGCGCGGCGGCGGCTGGAGGCACGGCGGCGGCTGGAGGCGCGTCGGTGGTGCGGGAGACGAGGCGGCGGAGGAGGCGCGGCGATGAAGGGGTGGCGGCGCGGAGTGAGGAAGTCGAAGCGGCGGCCGTACGATTTTTAATAGGAACCCGATGACCTAGCCGTTACGCGAACACCGGATCGACCGATGCGCAAGGGAGGTGGTCATCGGTCGAGTTCAACAGAGAGTTAGTCCAAAAACTCTCTTTGCACACCGGATGATCCGACGTTGCTACGTCGATCATCGGTCGAATTCATCAGGGTAACAGAGGATTGAACATTGGATGCTCCGATGTTTCCTGAAATGAACTCATCGGTCGATTTCTTGGTTCTGACTGATCTGCTCGTTGAACTGAAGCACCAATTGATCCGATGTAGCTGCTGACCCTAGCATCGGATAATCCGATGACTACAGAAAAACTAAGAATGCCCATATATGTCCTTTGACCAAACACGCAATCAAAGAGAAACACATGTCTTAGGACTTTTTGGGCAACCCCTTACCCCTCAAGAAGCTAATATGCCAATAGCTTGGCTAGACCTTAATGCAAATGAAACACCGAGAAAAAATAGAGGAAAAAAAATATCCAAATAAGATGTAAGACCCATGCTTTGAGAGGTAGAGTATGAAAACTTCTATCTCATTAAAGCATGTTCCTTTAGAATTTTGCTCTTTCCACATCATATGAGTTGAGATATTGCATTTCAAACAAGTCTCCTTCTCATGATGTGGGTTCCCCTTTGTGACAATTCTACCGTATGCAATGCCAAACAAATTATAGTGCAAGAGATTAAATGAGTGCAAGTTTATATGGCAGGGATCATGCAAGGCATAAAATAAATCTATCTTGCCAAGTTTAAACCTTCCAAAGGCTTCCTCAGGGAAAAACTATTTCTAGCTCACCCCTATCCTTTGGGAGTTAGGCAAGACCTATATGACATGCAACCTTACATGAACATGGCAATTTACATGACGTTAGATGCATCTAGCACATTTAACTCACTTCTAAGCCTAGAAAAAGTTTTCTCATCAAGTGGTTTGGTGAAGATATCCGCCAATTGTTCTTCGGACCTAACACCTTGCAAAGAGATTTCTCCCTTAGCCTCATGGTCCCGCAAGAAGTGATGGCGAATATCAATGTGCTTAGTGCGGGAGTGTTGAACGGGGTTTCTAGCTATCTTAACCGCACTTTCATTGTCACAAAGGAGAGGCACACAACCAAACTTAATTCCAAAGTCCAAGAGGGTTTGCTTCATATATAGGATTTGGGCACAACATGCACCGGCCGCTATATACTCCGCCTCCGCGGTGGACAAAGCCACGGAATTTTGCTTCTTGCTCGACCAAGAAACTAGGGAACGCCCAAGTAAGTGGCAACCCCCGGAGGTACTCTTGCGGTCTACACGGCATCCGGCAAAGTCCGAATCCGAGTAACCTAAGAGATGAAAACTAGCGTTCTTGGGGTACCACAAACCTACACTTGGGGTATGCTTGAGATACCGAAGTATCCTAAAGACCGCCTTCTTGTGCGATTCTTTAGGTGCCGCTTGAAAGCGAGCACACAAGCACACACTAAACATAATATCGGGCCTAGATGCGGTAAGATATAGCAATGAACCAATCATGGAACGGTAATGAGATTGATCAATAGATTTACCGTCCATGTCCGCGTCGAGATGACAATTTGTCGCCATTGGAGTGCTTCTTGAGCTACAATCTCCCATCTCAAATTTCTTCAAGAGGTCCTTAGTGTACTTCTCTTGATGGATGAAGGTCCCCTCTTGAAGTTGCTTGATTTGAAATCCTAGGAAGAAGTTGAGCTCTCCAATCATTGACATCTCGAATTCCCTAGACATCATTTTGCCAAACTCATGGCTAAGAGCTTTGTTAGTTGAGCCAAAAATAATATCATCGACATAAATTTGACAAAGAAATAAGTCTCCGTCGATGTCCTTGGTGAAGAGTGTAGTGTCCACCCTCCCAATCTTGAAACCTTGCATGACGAGGAAGTCCCTTAAGCGCTCGTACCATGCCCTTGGAGCTTGCTTGAGTCCATAGAGTGCTTTGTTTAGCCTATAGACATGGTTAGGGTTTCTTGGGTCCTCAAACCCGGGAGGTTGCTCAACAAACACAAGTTCATTAATATAGCCATTGAGAAATGCACTTTTAACATCCATTTGATAAAGCATGATATTATGATGAGAAGCAAAAGCAAGGAGTATGCGGATAGCTTCTAACCGTGCTACCGGGGCGAATGTCTCCCCAAAATCCAAACCTTCAACTTGAGCAAATCCCTTCGCCACAAGCCTAGCTTTGTTGCGGACCACCACGCCATTCTCATCTTGCTTGTTGCGGTAGACCCACTTTGTTCCAATCACATTCTTGTCCTTGGGTCGCTCCTCCAACACCCAAACTTCATTGCGGGTGAAGTTGTTGAGTTCCTCTTGCATAGCCATCACCCAATTGGAGTCTTGGAGAGCTTCCTCAATGCTTTTGGGTTCTACACACGACACAAAAGAGTAGTGCTCACAAAAAGATGCAACATGACGTGAACGAGTACTTACTCCTCGTGAAGGACTTCCAATGATTTGATCCATTGGATGTGCCTTGGAGATACGCCCATGTCTCATCAACGGTTGTGAGTCACTTGGTGGTGGTGAAGCATCTTGCTCGTCTTGTGGTTGGACTTCATCTTGGACTTCATCTTCTTCTTGGTGTTGTGTTGCTTGTTGGTCTTGCATAGGCAATGGATCATCTTTGTCTTCTTCTTCATCCACTTGAGGCGCCATGGAGGTGTTGATGTTCGGACTTGAAGCTCCCCCTTGATCATGGCTCTCCTCAACTTCGGGCTTGATGTCTCCTATGGTCATGTTCTTCATAGCTTCTCGTAGAGGCTCATCATCTATATCATCATGACCAAAACTCTCCTCTTGGGAGCCATTAGTCTCATCAAACTCAACGTCACAACTTTCTTCAACTAACCCGGAGGTTTGGTTGAATACTCGATATGCCTTTGAGTTTGACGCATAACCAAGGAAAATACCAACATCGCACCTTCTTTCAAACTTACCAAGTCTTTTCTTGCGGTAGATGTAGCACTTGCATCCGAAGACCCGGAAGTAGGAGATGTTGGGCTTTCTCCCAATGAGGAGCTCGTAGGGAGTCTTTTGGAGAAGTCGATGAAGGTAGACTCTATTTGCGGCATGGCATGCCGTGTTGATCGCTTCCGCCCAAAACTTCTCCGACGTCCCATAATCATCAAGCATGGCTCTCGCGAGGGTGATTAGTGTCTTGTTCTTTCTCTCAACAACACCGTTTTGTTGAGGGGTGTATGTAGCCGAAAATTCGTGCTTGACTCCTTCACGGTCACACCACTCCCCAATATTGTAGTTCTTGAACTCGGTGCCGTTGTCACTCCGAACCTTGATGATGGGAAGTTGGAATTCCCGTTGAGCTCGTTTTGCAAAGGTCTTGAAGACTTCCGGGGTTTCACCCTTGTCACCTAAAAACAAAGTCCAAGCATAGCGAGAGTAATCATCAACAATAACGAGACAATAGAGATTACCGCCAAGGCTTTGGTAGGTGGACGGTCCGAAGAGGTCCATGTGAAGTAGTTCGAGCGGCTTGGAGGTAGACACCATTGTCTTCAGCGGATGGTGCGAAGCCACTTGCTTCCCGGCTTGACATGCGCTACATAGCTTGTTCTTTTCAAACGTCACGTCCTTTACGCCGGTCACCATCCCTAGCTTGAAGGACTTCTTGAGCTTGCTCATTCCTATGTGAGCAATCCTCCGATGCCATAGCCACCCCAAACTTGTCTTGGTGAAAAGACAAGTGGTTAGGCTTGCGCTCTTGTTGGAGAAGTCCACCAAATATAGATGACCATGCCTAAAGCCCTTGAATATTAGCTCTTTGCTAGCTACACTAGACACCACAACACCATCTTTGTCAAATGTGCACGTTAGTCCAAGATCACAAAGTTGAGCAATAGAGAGCAAATTAAAGCTAAGAGACTTAACGTAAAGCACATTCGAAATGGACAAGTCATTAGAAATTGCAATTTTACCTAAGCCAATTACCTTCCCCTTTGAGTTATCACCAAAGGTGACTTGTTCATGATTGCCGGGGTCTTCTATGGAGGTGAACATACCATCATTGCCGGTCATGTGTTGAGTGCACCCACTATCGAGTACCCAATGTTTTCCTCCGGCTTTGTAGTTCACCTACACACATGAAGTTAGTTTTTGAGTTTAGGAACCCAAGCCAACTTAGGTCCTTGTATGTGTGATACAAGTGATTTTGGGACCCAAAGTTGCTTGGGGAGCTTCCCCTTCATGCCCTTGATATTTTTGCCAATGAACTTCGCCTTCACCTTTCCACCTACTTTGCTCAATAGATAGTGACAATCATTGAAAGTAGATGAATAGTTAGGAGGTAATTTTGGAGAAGGACGAGTGGGAAGAGGGCACTCCCTAGTGTGATGTCCGGTGACCTCACAATGTTGGCAATAGGATCCCACTTCCTTGATGAAGCTTGTCCTAAGCTCCGGTGAGGGCACCTTCCATTTGTTGGGCGTAGGGAAGGTCCCAAGTCCCCTTTTGTTGAAGCCTTTAGCTTGTTGGAAGAGGATCTCCTTGTGCTTGTCCTCTCCCTTGGAAAGTCTAGCCACACTAGTGCGGAGACTTTCGATCTCGTCCATTAGCTCCTTCTCCCTATTAGCTTTCAATGGCAAAGACTCATGCAAATTGTTAGTGGCATGTGAACTAGCGGGTGTTTTGCCATCAAGAGTTTCTTTCTTCAAGTTATTCAATTTTAGTTCCATTGCTTCATAGGAAAGACTAAGTGTCTCATGCTCTTGAACTAACTCGTTATGCTTAGCCAATAGTGCCGAGTTAGCTAAGTCAAGCTCATGGAACTCAAGCTTGATTTGAGCCTTCTCCTCCTCGATTTGCTTGACATGTGACTTGAGCGTTTCATGCTCATTAAGTATGGTGACATACTTGTCTTGCAAATCGAGGTTGGCACCCTCTAGCTTAGCGCGAGTTAGCTCAAGTGCCTTAACCTTAGCCTTTTCCCTTTTGATAATGGCATGATATTCATTAATCATAGATGCTAGTTCATCGGGAGAAAGTTCATCATCACTTAAGTCATCACATACCTTTGTGTTACCTTTCGCCATGAGGCACATAGGCGGTGGAGGAAGGGGTGAGTCATCCTTGTTGACGATAGCGAGGCTTGCCAAGTTTTCTTCCTCATCTTCACTATCATCACTTGTTTCTTCATCGGTGACCCACTCATTTGCTTCGCACATGAAGACCTTTTGAGGTCCCCTTCTCTTCTTTGGAAAGAGCTTGGTCTTCTTGCCTTTGTCAAGTTTCTTCTTTCCAAAGGTGCGCTTGGGCTTTGCATCTTCATCATCATCACTCTCTTCTAGCTTGCGATGCTTGCCCTTGTCCTTCCTCTTGTCCGGTCTTGGACAATCATATGATATGTGGCCTTGATTGCCACAATTGTAGCACGTCTTGTTTTCATCTCTCCTTGGCAAGAAGGCTTTCTTCTTGGGATCAAACGAGTATCCCTTCTTGGCAATCTTTGAGTTGAGACGTGAAAACTTCCTCATCATCAATGCAAGCTCATCATCATCATCATCTTCACTTGTAGCTTGTTCTTCCTCACTTGAGCTAGGCTCAACCACTTTCTTCTTCTTGGTATGTGTCTTCTTGGTTGAGGCCTTGAGAGCAATGGTCTTTGATGATGATGACTCCTCCATCATTCCAAGCACACTCATCTCATGAGCATGTATCTCTCCAATGAGCTCCGAAACCTCAATGTTGTCAAGTGACTCCTTTCGGAGCATTGAGTTGATGATGTTGTACTTGGGCTTGGGAAGTAGCATGAGGATCTTGCGGTTGATGAGTCCCTTGCCAAGAGAAGCAATGTCAAGAGCATTAATTTCCTCAATGAGTACATTTAAGCGAGAAAACATTTGATTAACATTCTCATGAGGAAGCATTTTAAAATCATCATACTTGGATTTAAGCAAGTGATATTTGAGCTCTTTGACACGAGAGGAACCCTCATGGATCTCAATCAAGCAAGCCCAAATTTCACAAGCTTTTTCCTTACTAGCAATTCTAGCAAATACATCTTGACTAATGCACTCATAAATAGCATTCCTAGCCTTAGCATCCCATTTTAGTTGATCACCAATATATTCATGGTTGCCAAACCCCGCATGGGTCGCTTCCCACACTTCGGGAGAAATTGCCTCAAGGTAAGCGCGCATGCGTGCTTTCCAATAAGCAAAATTCTTGCCCTCGAAGGTAGGAACCGAACCCCCATTCTTGGCCATTTTTGCTCTCTAGCGGTGAAGCTAGAATGATCCAATGAGCAACCTCGCTCTGATACCAATTGTAGGGATCGAATGCCCAAGAGGGGGGGGGGGTGAATTGGGCTACTTCAAATTTTAAGTCAATTTAAAGCTTAAGTAAAATCTAATTCTCTAAGCAAGCCAATAGTGCAATTAAGAGAATTAAGTGCGGAAATGAGAATTGCGTAATCGTAAAGGGAGTAGGGAGGAGGAATGCAAACGCTCGAAGACACGGGGACACGTCGATTTTTCCCGTGGTTCGGTGAGATCACTAG
The DNA here is from genome assembly GCA_036927565.1 of Tuctoria greenei. Lineage (NCBI taxonomy): Eukaryota > Viridiplantae > Streptophyta > Magnoliopsida > Poales > Poaceae > Tuctoria > Tuctoria greenei. The sequence goes on from JAYESD010000010.1 coordinate 58,792,029, forward strand.
GATCCACCTACGTCCACGTTGTGGCACCCACTTAAGGGTATTGCCACTCCCAAGTCACCGAGACGAGGGAATCCACTAACTTCCTCCGTTTGCCATTCTTGGCAAGGTGGAGCTCAAGCCTTGTACAACTTCGATCCTCCGGGCTTCCACAATGGTCTCGGCAAGCTCCGGAGCGATCTCTTCACTCTCCTCTTGATACAAGGTGAGTGCAATCACCAAGAATGCACTTTCTCACGGCTCTCCCTACTCTAGAGTCTCCACTCACCCAGAGAGGACGCACACAAGCTTAACTCTAAGAGGAACTAGCCTATATCTTGAGGTGTGAAAGGGTTACAAGAGTGTGAAAATGAGTATTCTAAATCTTGGACACTTGGGGAATGTGTAGTGGTGCTCTTGTTGTTCAGCCCCTTCGAAATGACTGGTGGGAGGGGGTTAAATACTCAGCCCAACCGAATTAGCCGTTGGAAAAGTGGGCTGATTACTTTTTCTGTGTACATCGGATGATCCGATGACCCCCTTTTATGAGCATCGGTCTAATTTGATAAGCTGACGTCATTCTGTCAGAAATGACCGTTATTAGACCGATGCTTCACCTTCTTCATCATCGGAGGATCCGATGAATAGATCTTCAGTCTGGTTGAGTTGATAATTTGCTTCTGTTGTAATCGACCGATGTGCATCTGCCTTCATCATCGGATGATCCGGTGTTCAGTTCTTCAGAACACTTCAGAAAATTTGCTTACTGTTGTATTCATCCGATGTTCACTGGATACACATCGGATGATCCGGTGTGTACTTCATTCTGAGGTCTTCTTCTTCTGTTGAGTCCAAATCGACCGATGCAGTCATTCTTCAGATCACCGGATGATCCGGTGTGTACAATTTGTTTCCTTCGAGTTGAGTTGGACTGATCTTTTGGATTTTGGACTTGTGACCTCTTGAACACTTGTTTGTATGGCTCTTCTGATGGATATGAAGCTTCTTGTGTTGCCAATTTTGATAAGGTTGCGTCGTTGTACGAGTTCTTCATTTGTTTCCGATTAACCCCTTAGGTTAGTTCGTTGAGGGGTCTCCTTTTGCATCCAATGAGCAGTAGATGACATTTATGATTGATTGATAGACGTTTGATTCATTGTACATGAAACCTCGCATCCACAAACTCATTAGTAGTAAATAACGGTTGTCATTAATCACCGAAACCGTACCTCGTGGGGGCCTAGATGCTTTCAAACGTTATAGGTGAGGGTGAGCCTAGTGAGGCAGCACCCGATGAGGGGTGCGAAGCACACTGGGAACCCTGCACGCCGCCATGAACGTAAGGTGTTGCTACTGTGAAGCTTCCGAGGGTCGGATGACTTCACTCTTGCTGAGTAGGCTATAGGGCGCAAGTTGTATCTTATCTTTCCACTGCTTGTATTGGTGTACATTAGTTTGTAAACTGACAATACTATGGAATAAAGGCCCAATATATTGGAAATGTGTGTTCTATGTGTTGTGCTGTTAGTTGTCACATCGTACTACACCACCCAATGCGATTCCTGGAATGTCGGGACTGTGGTCCTCGCAGGCTGGTATCAGAGCCACATTGGAAATAGCACACCTGGAATTACACGTATTTTGAAAAACTTAAGTCTATGAGTGAGGATTCGGTACTAGGCCCACATAAGGATTACTACTAGCATAGTTATTTAAGGTGGCAAAGCTAACTTAATTGTTATTATATTTTGTAACGACGCTCCGATGTCAGATAAGAGGTAAGGTACGCCACCACAAGCGGGTCAATTGCGGTAAGCTCCCCGTACGAGAGGTAGTACGATGATTGTTTCCCCGTGGCTTGGCACGGGGGTTAATATGAGTCTCTTAACCTCTTCATGGTTCTGAGAGCATATGCAAACGCTGCTCCCTGGTGTGCTTCAGGCAAAAGCATGGATAGGCCACCGTGTGGTCAAAAAAATGAACTATGCAACTCTTGAACGTTCAATGTTCAAAGGGCCATACGCAGTGCTGATCCCTAGCGCAAGAGATAAATGACATGGCCACCTATCGTGCGGTCGAAAAGCACGCACGTAGTGTTTTTTTTTTAAGAAACACGCAAAAGCGCCTCCTACTGGTGCAGCATTAGGCAAAGACGTGAGACCCATATCGGGTGGTAGAAAACCCGGTCATGTATCTCGAGACGTGGCTCAGCTCGGGATGGCCCGTATGGAATGATACAGGACATATGTTCTTACTCACACACACACACACTCACTCACACACACACACACACACACACACACAAACACACACACACACACACATAAATATATATATATATATATATATATATATATATTATTGTGACTGCCTGAAATGATCGCCCGTGCGGGTTGTGCCGTATGGTACTATAATGAGTGTTTGCAAATTGCATGTCTTATGTAGATAACTAACCGCGTTAGACATATTGCAAGTAGTAAACGTTTGCGAGTGCTCAATTTTAGCGCCACCTATGAGACGTATCAGCTGGAGATAATCCGGTTAGGATTTTCTATTGGTAAGGCACATAGTACCAGCATGGTCAGAAATAATGCATATACACCTCTATTCTCCTAAGACCTGAATTTTCTGTAAAAATCATCATGTGAACTGTGGTTTGAAAAACTTAATTGGGTTAAGTATGAAGGGAGAGAAGTAGTATAGAAACCAGAGCTGGATCCCCTGTTTTGGGCAGTCTCAAGGCTGGAATTTCACCAGGTGTATCTCATTGAATTTTTTGTCAATAAGAGTGTGTGAAGCAGTTATGGAAAGTTTGAAGAGTTCTCTAAAACTTTTCTATAGGACTCCAGGACAGTAACACAATCAAGGTTGGTCAAAAGTTCAAATTTCAAAAACTGCTACAGTTCCTGAGATTTGAACCAGTTCCTGTATTTTTGCAATATCTCCTTGTAGGTTCATCTTTTGGAGTATTGTGATACATTTATGAAAAGGGTAGGAGATTTGATACACTTTTGTAATTCAAAGTTTTTACTAAACCGGCACAGAAAGTTTTGTAATGTGGAGTTCAAAATGGTTCACTTGCAGTAAGGTGGCCAGACTGTACCAGATTTTCTGTGAACTTTGAAGAGTCATATCTCTTACTCTATAGTTGTGACATAGGCATAAATATACATTTTTGGAAATCTTAGAGAGGATACTATCAACTATGTGTTCAACTCAACATCTGAATCTGATTGTAAGTGGTTCAAATTCAAAGTACCGTCAAACTTGTCCTGGCTGTACAGATGCTGGACTCTATGTACATAGTTTGGAACTTTATCGATGATGCACCTGTATGGATGATGTAAGCTATTGATGTGTACATTTATGGGAATCTTTCATGTTATAATACAATGTTGTAAAGTGGAATTTATGAATATTTTGACTATCATATATTCAAATTGTGGCCAAAAACACCCATTTTAGGGGAGGTTCTGTCAAATTTTCCCAGAAAACTGTCAGGTTTAAACCATCATATCTCTCTAACCCTTGATGCAATGGGGCATGTGGGTAACCTATGGAAAGTTGGGAGAGTCAGTTACAACTTTTTTATAGGACTCATGTCATGAAAATGTCGTTTGCATAGTCAAAACGAAAATTTAGTAGGAACTGGTCTGTCTGGACAGAGTGCAACCAGATTTGGGGAAAACTTGAGTATTGATGTTGCAACTTGAATGGAATGACTATGCATTTAAATTTGATGTATTTTCTGCTGTTTGGAACAAGAATTTGACTTGCTCAATTCTATTTCAATAGATGAATCTACCCTTTGTCCAAATGGAAAATGGCTGGTATTGCTCCGCCGCGGTGAACCGACCAGGGTTCACCTCAATGTTGACTCAAATGCTTCAAGACTTCGGATACACCGAGCAAGCGGTGTATTGGACTAAAGAGTCAGAAGAGTATGGACTTTATTCCTGCATGGTGTATGTCGAGATACCATCTGGACCAGCATGGCATGGATGGCTGCCATTCACAGTGGGAAGGTGTGGTATCTGGCGGGATGACGCTTTGGACAGAGCGGCATGTGAAGCTATCACGGCGTTCTGTCATGATCATTATGCAGAAACTTTGGGGACACCTTATGCACTTTTTCCTATCACTGGTCAGCATACAATTGAAGCTCAGCTGCGCCTCTTGTCTGTGTCTCAATTCTCTTCGGACGCTAGTGTGTCCCGCCTAGAAGCATACGCAGCTTCATCGTTTGGAGTGCAAGTGGTTCAGGACAGCATTATCAGGCAGCAACACAGCACCTTGAGAATAGCTAAAGAGCGTGGAAACACGCATCAAGATGCAAGTGATGCTAAGGCAAACATTATAGCTGAACGTGACCAGGAAATTGAACAGCTGCAGTTGCAATTGAATCAAAAGCAGACAGCCTTGGAAGCCAGTGAGGAATTAGTACAAGAATTAACTGCTGAGCGTGATGAAGCTTGAGAGCAAGCGGAGAATTTCGAGCAGGATATGATACAGGCCATTGATAATCTGGAGGAGTATCAAGTTCATCACCCTCATACGCTCTTAGTACCCTCCAGCAGATGAGGTTCCATTTGTTCAGGGAGTTCAGGTGGAACCTGAGCCTATACAAGAGATAGATGAAGTTCCACACCTCCCGCCCCTTGAGCATGTGGACTCTGATTCTGACATGGATTGGATCCCGGAGTTAGCCTCACCAGTAGCAGCTGTTGAGGAGGATCTGGAGGAACACCTTGAGGTGATGGGTGAGTCAGAGGAAGAAGTTGATCCAAAGGAGGCAGATGAAGAGGATCCAGGGGAGGTCGATGAAGAGGATCCAGAGGAAGCCGATGAAGAGGACCCGAAGGAGGTTGAACCAGAGCAGGAGGCAGTTGAGGATCCACCAGCTCCAGTTGCAACACAGCTGCCTGAGCAGGGCAACGAGTAGGCAGTAGTGACCACTAGTTGGTAGTATGGACCATATGTGGGGGTTTTATTGTACAAAGTAGTGGGTATGTAATAAGAACATGGTCAAATGATCTTTTGGTAACCAAGTAGGATCATGATGGACTCTTGTAGAGGAGTACATCAATTTTGGCACAGACTGATGTATACTTGGTTTAGTACTAGTGCTTGTATATAGTTGTGACCTTATGAATAAAAGTGTGCTTACAATTCAAGTTAGCAGTTTATCTTCTATATTGAGCATCATATTGGATAAGTGACATGTCATTGTTATCAAGTATCTATTTATGATTTCATTATCAGTTGCCATACTGCATATTATGGAATGAAGTCATGATATGGGAACTGATGATGAACTTATTGCATTGCAGAATGGTGTGTACTCTGTCCACTTTTGAGGTGGGCGGCGGTAGTGCCCAGGGTGGTGATGAAACTCCACGCGCGTAGCAGCAGACCCCGCGACAGCGGCCACCACCTCCACCTCCACTTACTCTAGCGGACATCATGGCCACCCCTGGTGGGTTCACGAGATGAGCAAGCTTACATCCTGCGAACTATTATGCAGAATACGTCCCGACCAAGGGGGCATCAAGATGGAGGAAACAATCAACCTTCCCAAGCTACTTATTCGGACTTTTTGGGGACACACCCACTGGTCTTCATGGAGGCTGATGAACCTTTGGAGGCATACAACTAGCTCCGCACTATCGAATCAAAGTTCAGGCTACTGCAGTACACCGAACATCAGAAGGCGCTATTCGTGGCGCAGCAACTTCAAGGTTCCGTCGGTGCATGGTGGGCAACTCACCTTGCCTCCTTGCCCGCCGAGCATTAGGTTACATGGACCGTGTCGATGGTTTTGATCCGGCAGATCTCCCGACACTACTAAAGTGTTAGAGGAGTTTGAGGTTCGGTGTGGGCGCGCGGATATTCAAGAAGGTGAAGTGTTAAGTGACACAAGAGACACGAAGATTTACGTGGTTCGGGCCGCCTGAGCATAATACCCTACTCCACGGGGTGTGTTGGTGTTGTATTGGATGTATGAGCTCAACGTTAGTTGAGAATGTAGAGTGAGCGTGTCCCAGTGTGTGTGTCCAGAGAGTCCCCCCTATGTATTGTCGGCCTGTCCTTTTATGGTACAAGGGCAGGCCGTTACAAGTTAGCCTGGCCCGACATGTGGCCCTGGCGGTTATTGATATTGATACAGATTCAACACGTTTAATTGCCCTTAATGACCGAGTTATGGGCTTTGACAGCACCGTTACTGGCAGTTAAGGTCGTCCGATCGTGTGTTATTAATATAGTATTAATGACACTTAATCGGGTCTTGAAGTCCTTGATTCCCCTTTGAAGATCCGGAGCCGTTGTGGAGTCTTCCGGAGGTTAGAGGCTAAAGATCCGACAGTTGGACACGTGGCAGCACCAGAGCACACTGTGGGGAACAGATAGGTCCGGTGCCACCTGACACGTGTCAGTTCTGGAGCTTCCCTCGGTCTGGGGTTAGGTCCGGGGGTGCCATTTCGGTACATAGCCCGAAGCTTCCCCCTTGTGGGCGGTAGCTCCGGTTTGATAGTACACATGGCAACCCTGGGACTAACCATGTTGGAGAAGCGGGTCCGGTTATGTCTGACATGTGGGCCTCCGAAGGTCTTCAAATCAAGTAGATGATATTCCCTTGAGATCTTTACAATCCCAAGGGGTATATGGTACTCAGGGTACCGACAGTGGCCCTCTGGGCCCACCTCTGGGGAAGACCCCTTGGGTGAGGTCATTCCGCCGGAGGTGGGTCCATCCTTCAACTTTTGAACTTCAAAGGTCTTCGGATGTGCCGTTGGCGATAGTTTGGAGTTAAATCCTCGCCGTGTGGCATATACTGTGTGTGGCAAATGAGATCTTTGGCGTGCGGATCTCACACAATTGAAGGTCGCCGGTTCCCTATACAAAAATCGTATCGGTTCCGTGCGCCTTGTTAGGCCGCCGCCTTCGGGTTTCCCGCCTCATGATTACAACCGTTCGCCTGGGTAGGAACCTCGACTTGATCGTCGGGGTGGTCCCGGGCCCTCTTGTCATCGGCTGGGTGGAATTTTTGAGTAGTACCTTCGACTTCCTTGCGGTTTCCATCCAAGCGTTGTGAGGTCTTACTTAAGAAGGAAAGCGCGCATCGTCTGGGGTTCTTTACGCCTCTCATCTGATCTTGCGCTCAAACTCCCAACTTGTGCTTGCTTTTCCTCTCTTGCCTTGTTGTGCCGCGATGGAGTTGGGTCTCCGCGAGAGCTGTTTGAAGACTGAAGGTGACCTGAAGAAGGTCCGGGCCCTCATGGGATGGTCCCCGTACTTCTTCAACCGTCTGGTCTGCGCCGGAGGAGAGCTCCCGTTCGAGAAGGAGCACGCCGGCGAGATGGTGTCTTCTCTTCGTACGCCATGGTGGGGTTGATCCCACCTTTTTCCTCCTTTTTCTTGATGCTACAAAACTTTATGGTCTGCAACTATACCACCTTGGCCCCCACTCCATTCTTCTTGTGTCCAGATGAATGAAATCCCCAAATTTTTGTGAATTTCATTTTTTGTCTTCAACACTTTTGTCTTCACTTGGCCCCCTGGTAGATGTACACAATTTGATTGTGAACATGTACCAAGATGATATTGTGTTTTGTTGAAGACTCATTTGCTTCGAACTCTTAGAGTGTAGGTCCAAAGTCTTCGATAGTGAAGGTCCCCTGGGGTTGTCGGAGCTTAGAAGCTCCGGCATTGACTATCGTCGGAGCTTAGAAGCTCCGGCAATTGTCCCTATCAACGCATAGAGCATCGATAGTTAACCCTCCGGGGTGTCGGAGCTTAGTAGCTCCGGCGGTGACCTTTACCAACGTGTAGTTTGTCGGCAGCAGACTCCACTTGTGGGGTCTTCTCACCATCTTTTATTTTGCATCGACGGTTGGCCCCCCTAGCTTTACCGGAGCTTGGTTGCTCCGGTTATGCTCGTTTTCAATGCTTAACATCGATTACAAGCCACCTAGGGGAGTCGGAGCTTTGTTAGCTCCGGCTTTTCTCCATCAACGTGGATTTTTTATTTTTCCTGCACACTGAAGCCAAGAAAAATAGTAAAATTTGTCCATTGCCGATAACTTCGTCGCGGCTTACGATTATCAAGAAAGTTTTAGGTCAAACGCGATTCTGAATACAACCGAATGCGTTGTGTTTTATTCCAGATCCAATTGTACTTGGACCCGCCTTACTTCGGCCTGCCGGGGTGTAGGTAGAGAGGCGTACTTAGGGTGCTTGACCAGGCTAAGCCAATAGCACACTCCGTCCCTAGATTGGCTTGGCGGCATTCAGGCGAGTGAGCCATGAACAATATTTGAATCCAAAAGAATTGACAATACAACTTGAATTGTACATGAACTGGTTGGACTAAAATTTCTTAAGACTTGCACAACTTTGTTATAGACAAGAAAGAGAAAAACAAAAAATGTTGAGCCTGTACAAAATAAATGCACGTGGAGTCTGTTTCACATGAAGATGTCTTTCATATAGGTCCGGGGTACAGGGGAAACAAGTACACTCTTAGGGTACGGAACCATGCTAAGCGTGTTTCATTTCTCGTTTGACCCAGGGTAGCTAGCTACACTTTTAGTCCTAAGACTGTGACAAGTGTTGCATGAACTTTGCGGACCTTCCGGGAAAGGTCCGGCTGTTCTCCCGGAGGAACTACCCGACTCTGTACAATGACTCTATAACATACACCTCAAGTTACTACAGACTCACCTCCGTGATATTAAGTGTAGAACTTACGGAGGTGCTCAATGTTCCAAGGATTTGGGAGAGGTGTCCCATCCTCGGTAGCCAAGCGAACACTTCCGGGACGAGATACTTTAATCACTCGGAAGGGTCCCTCCGAGCTGGGGGAGAGTTTGTTTAACCCTTCTCTGGATTGTATTCTCCGTAGCACCAGATCGCCCTTCTCGAGCTGTCGGTTGTGTACATGCCGCTGATGATAGCACCGAAGGGCTTGGCGGTATCGGGCATTCCGAACAGCTGCTTGGCACCTTACCTCCTTAAGGAGGTCTAGGTCTTCACACCGGAGCTGGTCCTGCGTGGCTTCGTCGAAGGTCCGGACCCGGAGTGACCCCAAGGTGATTTCCAGAGGTTGGATTGCTTCAGCTCCGTACACCAGGAAGAAGGGTGTCTCTCCAGTTGACCGGTTTGGAGTTGTCCTGTTGGCCCATAGAGTGGGCGGATGCTCTTCGATCCAGTTGGCTCCATGTTTTTTCCAAACGCTCATAAGTGCGCGTTTTGAGTCCTTTAAGGATTTCAGCATTTGCTCTCTCGGCCTGGCCATTGCTTGCCGGGTGAGCTACGGAGGCGTAGCAAACTTGAATGCCAAGGTCTTCGCAATATCCTTGAAATGCAGAGCTTGTGAATTGGGTCCCATCGTCAGTGATGATTTTGTTTGGGACTCCAAATCTGTATACAATGGACTACAAGAAATTGATAGCAAATTGCTTGTTGATTGTCAGAACTGGAGTTGCTTCCGGCCACTTGGTGAACTTGTCAATGGCGACGTACAAGAACTTGTAACCTCCGACGACTCTTGGGAAAGGTCCCAAGATGTCCATCCCCCACACAACGAAGGGCCATGTAGGAGGTATCATTTGTAAGGGCTGACCTGTGTGTGAATTTTCTTTGCATGAAATTGGCATGCTTCGCATTTCTTCACTAGCTTAGTTGCATCCTGGAGTGCTGTAGGCCAGTAGAAGCCATGCCGAAAGGCTTTACCGACCAGCGTGCGGGAAGACGCGTGGTTCCCACACTCGCCTCCATGGATTTCTGCGAGGAGCTCGCAACCTTCTTCCCTTGTTATGCACCGCCTTAGGATGTCGTTGGCACTGCGCCGATAGAGATCCCCTTCTACCAACGTGTATCTTTTAGCCAATCTGACAATCCGGTCAGCGGTTCGTCAGGAAGGATGTTGTCTTTCAAGTAGCTCCAGATCTCCGAGATCCATGCATCGGAGCTGACTTGAGCATTTGTGTCTTGCGTGCTGGGTTGCTCGGAGCTTTCGGCAGCACCTACGACCCTTGATGGCTGCCATGGTAACAAGGCCATCGGGACCATCAGTTTCGGGATGCTGATCTCGCCCCCTTTGCTCAGTTCAGCAGGCTGAGCTGTGGGTTTTGACAACCTCCGGACAAAAGTTCCGTCAGGAGCCGGAGCTCCGGTTGGCGCTTTCGTCGAGAGTTCGTCAGCTTCAGCGTTGTGTGCACGCTGGACATGGTGGAGGTCTAGGACTTTGAAGTCCTTCTGAAGCTTCTGGACTTCGAGGTGGTAAGCAGCTAGCTGGAGGTTGTTGCAGGAGCATTCACCCTTCACTTGCTTAATGATGAGCTATGAATCTCCCTTGACTAGCACCTGCTTAACAGCGTATGACAGTGCTACCTTTAGTCCGTAGATGAGTGCTTCGTACTCCGCCATGTTGTTGGTTGCCTTGAAGTCAAGGTGTACCATGTATTTTACCTTCTCCCCGGTTGGTGCGAGGAGAAGGATTCTAGCTCCGGCCCCTTGCTTTTGCATGGAGCCGTCGAAGTAGAGGGTCCAGTGAGGCTCGGTGAAGACCGGAGCTTTGTGTTCCGGCTTCTGCTCACTGGGGCCCCCAGGGTTTGATGGAGGGGGAGTCCATTCCGCCACGAAGTCTGCCAATGCTTGACTCTTGATTGCTTGCCTTGAAATGAATTCGAGATCGAATTCGGCCAATTCCGCTGCCCACTTTGCAATATTCCCAGTTGAATTGGGATTATGCAAGATTGCTCGAAGTGGGTAAGAAGTCACCACTGAGATTTTGTGAGCTTGGAAATAATGGCAAAGCTTTCTGGAGGCAATAAGAACTGCATAGAGCAGCTTATGCACCTCTAGGTATCGAGTCTTGGCATCATGAAGTACTTCACTAATGAAGTACACTGGGCGTTGGATGGTCCGGGCCCTCCCGAAGGGGCCCAGAGTTTCCTCTTCATTGACCCGGATCCTCCCTGAGGGATCCGTACCTTCTTCGGGGACCTCCGGGTCCTGGCTGGAGGGACCCGGAGCTTCTTCAGAAGCAACCTGGACCCTCACGGAGGGGTCTGGGTCTTCTGAAGTAACTTCTTGTGGATTAAAGTCTGGGAGCTGGGACCCAAACTCGCTTTCAGGAACCTCCGGACCCTCCCGAAGGGGTCTGGACTCCTGAGTATTGGATAGTTCTGGTCTCTCCGCAACCAGGACCATACTGACGACTTCGTCAGTGGCTGAAATGTAAAGCAGCAAAGGCTCACCAAAGTTCGGAGCTACCAGAGTTGGTACGGTGGTGATGAACTGTTTTAGCTCCTGGAACGCCTTTTCTGCTTCTTCAGACCATTGGAATGGTCCGGACTTCCTCAATAACTTGATGAAGGGAAGTGCCCGTTCCGCCAGTCTTGAAATGAACCGGCTAAGGGCTGCTAGACATCCAGTCAGCTTTTGGATATCCTTGATGCGGGCTGGTGGCCGCATGTCTTCAATGGCTTTGATCTTCGCCGGATTAGCTTCTATGCCCCGGTGACTTACCAGGAAACCAAGAAGTTTTTCGGAGCTAACCCCGAAGACACACTTGTCTGGGTTTAGCTTTGTGCGAGTGACCCGTAGCTTATCGAAGACAGCCTGCAAGGTGTCAAGGAGTGACTCCTTGTTCTTAACCTTGACCACGATGTCATCGACGTACACTTCCACTATGTCTCTAATGAGTTCTTCAAAGGTTTTGTACATAGCTTGTACAAAGATTGAAGCTGCATTCTTGAGACCAAATGGCATGGCTGTATAACAGTACAATCCATCTACTGTGATAAAAGAGGTATGCTCTTCATCTTCCCTAGACATTCTGATTTGATGATACCCAGAATATGCATCTAGGAAACACAGTAATTCACACCTGGAGGTGGAATCCACTATCTGATCTATTCTAGGTAGTGGGAATGGATCTTTCGGGCATGCCTTATTTAGTGTTGTGTAGTCGATACACATCCGAAGCTTCCCGCCGGCCATGGGCACAATGAATGGGTTTGCCAGCCATTTTGGATGGAAGACTTCTCGGATGAATCCAGCTTCGAGCAACTTCTTCACTTCTTGTCGAATGAAGTTTTGTCGCTCCACGGATTGCTTCCGAGGCTTCTGGTGCACGAGCCGGGCGTCAGGGTAGATCTTCAGATTGTGCTCAATCACTTCCCTGGGGATCCCAGGCATTTGTGACGGTTGCCAGGCAAACACGTCGACATTAGCCCGGAGGAAAGCGATGAGCACGAGTTCCTATTTGTCGTTAAATCCCCCCGATATACGGGTGGTCTGAGCGGCATCGGAACCGATTTGGACAACTTTGACGGGAATGTCGGTGTCGTCGCTTGGCTGCACACAAGGTGCAGAAGTCGAGCCTCGCTGACGAATGCTTGGGGGTTTTAGAGCTTGCTCGTGTCTGGAGTCTTCCTCTTGCGCTGTAGTAAGCGCATGGAGTTCTTCCAGAGCATTTACTCCGCTAGTGCGATCTCTGCGGATCCGGAGAACGCCTATTGGTGTTGGCATCTTTAACACCAGGTAACCATAATGAGCAGCTGCCATGAATTTGTACAAGGCAGGCCTACCCAGGATGGCATTGAAGGTTAAGTTGATCTGAGCAACATCAAAGACCAACTTCTCGGTGCGATACTTCTCCCGGGTCCCGAAGGTAACGGGGAGGTTAATAGCACCGAGTGGGGTAATTGCTCCCGGGCCTACTCCGGAAAAGGTCGGGAGGGGTGAAGATCCGAAGGTCGGAGCTGAAGCTTGGTAAAAGCATTGAAGCTTATGAGGTTGAGCCCCGAACCTCCATCTACCATGACATGGTGGAGCTGGATGTTATTGATGGTAGTAGATACCATCAAAGGTAATTGACCTGCTCCAACCATGCTTCGAGGGCAGTCTGAAGCATCAAAAGTGATGGCTGTGTTCATCCATATCCGATGAGGCTCCGCCCTAGCTGTAGGAGCTACATCAGCCATGTCCCGATGCATAGTCTTGATGACGCGGCGGGAGGTGATGTCCCATGATCCACCAAAAATGGTGTTCATGGTTTTCCAACGCTCGTTGTCAGAGATGTCAGAATCGTCGTCGACGGAGGTGTAGACGGCCTTCAGAACCTTTTTGGGATCCTGAAATCCTAACTCCTCTTCAGCCGGAGCTTCGTCAACTTTTTGTTTTCCTTCCCTCTGTCGGAAAGGAGCTTCTTCCCGACGCTTGTTGTAGCGCTCAGCAAGGTTTTGGACCTCCCGGCAGTCTTCCAAACTGTGGCTGTCCGTTTTATGAATTGAACACCACACCTTGGTTTTGCCACCGTCTTCAGAAGACGGTCGAGTTCGCTTCTCGGGGCATGGCCCCCGGCCACCCGGAGCTGCAGCAGCTGCAGCATTGGATACGCCGGCCGACGACTTCTTCTTGCCGTTGGTCTTTTTCTTCTTCTTGCCACTCCCGGAGGTAGTGACTTCTCCTTTGGAAGATTTCTTGTGATCCTTCGGAGGTGGTTTGGAGTGCATTTCACGGCCCTCCGCAGCTCTGGCACATTTGTCAGCCAGGCTGAAGAGTTCTGTGACACCGGTGATCTCCTTGATCGCCAGTTTCTCCAGCATCTTCTTATCCCGCACTCCCTGTCTAAATGCCACAATGACAGAGGTGCTAGAGATAGAAGGGATAGTGTTTCATACCTGAGAGAATCTTTGGATGAATGATCGCAGGGATTCTCCTCCTTTTTACACGACTGCAAAAAGGTCCAGTTCGGTGCCTGGTCGGGTGTATGAACTCCCGAAGTTGGCGGTGAACTGCCGGCACAACTCCTCCCAACTGTTGATGGAGTTGGGTGGAATGCTCATAAACCAGGACCTGGCGGTCCCAGTTAAAGCCACTGGAAAATAATTTGCCATTACGGCCTCATTTCCTCCAGCTGCCAGGATAGCAGTGGAGTAAATCTGAAGAAATTCGACAGGATTAACGGTCTCGTCGAACTTCTCCGGCAGGTGAGGCCGAAACTTCTATGGCCACCTGACCATACGCAGATGCATGGCCAGGGCTGAACAGCCTCCTCCTACTCCTTCAGGAGCAGGATTGTCCTGAGCTTCTCGTCTTTCACGAGCACGATCAATATGGACTCGGCCGTCTTGTTGGCGATATCGGCGATCAAGCTTCGCCCGAAGGTCATGAGTTGAAAGCCTTGATACCGTGTGAGTGCGTCGTGCCCCGGAGGGCAACGACGTCACCTGTTGTGATGCAGCACATCTCCTGTTGTTGGAAACGTGCGAACCATGTCTGCCAGACAAGGTCCGTCACTGCGACGGGGCCCGTCCTGAAGGAGGAGGACCCTGGTTGCTAATGCGGTCGGCTGCTGCTGCAACCAAGTGTTTCACACCGGCCCTCCACTGCTCCAGTGCATCCCGGGATGCATCCGGAGGTGGTGGGCGTTGAAGGAGAGCACGCGCTGCATGGAGAGCGTGTTCCGGGTTGTCAAGATTCGCCGACGCAGTGATTGACGATAGTGCACCATCGCGCTGACCAGCTTGATTTGCTGGTGGAGGCGTCGGTGGTGGAAGCGTGACTCCTGCTGGAATCGTGGTTCCTGCTGGTAGTTGCATATTGGAGGAATTGCCCCCAATAGCTTGAACAGCAGGATGACCATTGGATGATCCAATGGCTAAGTTCACCATTCTTGAAATCTCAGGCTCCGTCTACCTGGCGCGCCAACTGTCGGTGGTTTTGATCCGGCAGATCTCCCGACACTACTAAAGTGTTAGAGGAGTTTGAGGTTCGGTGTGGGCGCGCGGAGATTCAAGAAGGTGAAGTGTTAAGTGACACAAGAGACACGAATATTTATGTGGTTCGGGCCGCCTGAGCGTAATACCCTACTCCACGGGGTGTGTTGGTTTTGTATTGGATGTATGAGCTCAACGTTAGTTGAGAATGTAGAGTGAGCGCATCCCAGTGTGTGTGTCCAGAGAGTCCCCCCTATGTATCGTGGGCCTGTCCTTTTATAGTACAAGGGCAGGCCGTTACAAGTTAGCCTGGCCCGACATGTGGCCCTGGCGATTATTGATATTGATACACATTCAACACGTTTAATTGCCCTTAATGACCGAGTTATGGGCTTTGACAGCACTATTACTGGTAATTAAGGTCATCCGATCGTGTGTCATAAATATATTATTAATGACACTTAATCGAGTCTTGAAGTCCTTGATTCCCCTTTGAAGATCCGGAGCCGTTGTGGAGTCTTCCAGAGGTTAGAGGCTGAAGATCCGACGGTTGGACACATGGCACCACCGGAGCTCACTGTGGGGAACAGATAGGTCCGGTGCAACCTGACACGTGTCAATTCCGGAGCTTTCCTCGGTCTGGGGTTAGGTTCGGGGGTGCCATTTCGGTACATAGCCCGGAGCTTCTCCCTTGTGGGCGGTAGCTCCGGTTTGATAGTACACGTGGCGACCCTGGGACTGACCATGTTGGAGAAGCGGGTCCGGTTATGTCTGACATGTGGGCCTCCGAAGGTCTTCAAATCAAGTAGATGATATTCCCTTGAGATCTTTACAATCCCAAGGGGTATATGGTACCCAGGGTACCGACAGACCGAATTCTGCGGCGTGTCCCGTGCTTATCATATTCCATCTGGGATCATGGATAGGAAGCTTCAGGAGTTCTTAGACTTAAAAAAGAGGAGGAAGGAGTGTCCATGACTATGTTAAGTGTTCAATAACCTGTCTCAGTATGCACCGGATCATGTAAGCATGGAGGCACAAAAAATGCGACCGTTTCTTCCGTGGCTGCAATCCTAGGCCGAGGGAACAACTTCTGTTGATAGATCGCAGTAACTTCACCGCACTCTTCAATACTGCGATAAAGCTTGAAGATGCAAACCGCCAAACTCAGGCAGAGGACCGGAAGAGGAATGCACCCCCAGGTGGTGGGAATCCCGCTCCACCAAAGTATCGATTGGTGTACCGGACACCCTCTAGTGAACAAGTTCGACCACCTATGTGACCATAGCAATATCAGAGTCGCCCATTTCAGTACTCAGGGTACTCACAGCAGCCACAACATTAGTGGTAGCAGTAGTGTATTGCTCCACGTCTGTACATTCCTCAGGCGAACACACCCAGTTATCGTCCTCCGACTGGAGGGGGACTTCCAAGGTATACCTGTTACACCTGTGGCCGTTATGTTCATTTCGCCAAGGACTGCCCACAAACTCAATTGGGTGGTGGAAAAGCACCGTTGCGAGGTGTGAATCAACCACGCGCTCCACCTAAGAGGCCAGGACGAAAAGGAGGCAATTTCCATAATACTGCTCTGGAGGAGATAGCAGAAGGAGAACCTGTTCTTGCGAGTATGTTCACTCTCAATGAACTACCCCTATCTGTTCTATTTGATTCTGGAGCTACACATAATTTCATCAGTACATCATTTATGTGCAATGCTGAATTAGCTACTACTACCACAAATACTCACTACCTCATTAGCTCATAGCTGCAAGTGAAATGGTACTCAAAGCTCCATTGTGCTTAGGAGGAAAGATATATCCTACGACACTCATTGTCTTAAAAGGACAGCAGATTGATGTTATCCTGGGAATGGCATGGTTGAAGTACCATGGGGCTGTTCTTGACATCACTCCTCGTATTATCCAGTTAGAATCACGAATCCATGGTCTTCATACTCTCATTCTTGAAGATCTAAACTCTGAAACTCCAGCTACTCATCACATGGAGACCACGAAACTTGAGGACATCCCCGTGGTCTGTGAATATCTCGATGTTTTTCTAGATGATCTTCCGGGTATGCCACCAGAGCATGACATAGAGTCTAAAATTGAGTTAGCACCTGGAACTACACCAATATCTCGGAGACCATACAGGATGGCTCCAGATGAACTAGCAGAACTGAAGGAGCACCTAAAAGACTTGCTAGACAAAGGATTTATCAGACCCAGCTCATCACCATGGGGCTTCTCAACTCTATTTGTGAAGAAGAAGGATGAGTCACTAAGGCTGTGTGTGGACTATCGTCCGCTAAATGCGGTGACGATTAAGAAAAAGTATGCGCTACAACGGATTGATATCCTATTTGATCAACTAGTTGGTGCCAAGGTATTCTCAATGATGGATCTAAGATCGGGGTATAATCAGATTAATATTTGTGCGGAAGATATTCCGAAAACAACATTTTCAACCAGATATCGACTGTATGAATACTTGGTCATGTCCTTCGGTCTAACCAACGCACCAGCACACTTCATGTACCTTATGAATTATGTTTTCATGCCAGAGTTGGATCGTTTCGTCGTGGTCTTTATTAATGACAATGTAACACCCTCATTTTCATACTTCATGCATTGCATACATTTTAATATATGTTTAATATTAATCCACATAAAGGAATAAGTTTAAAATGAATTTAGGGTTTAACCGCACTTAAGAATTCTGGGAAGTGCGAACTACTCCGATTTTGTGCGGACTAGTCCAATTTCTCTCTGACCTCGCTCGGACTTGTCCGTTTTTCTACGGACTAGTCTGTTTTTCCCTCTGGACACTTTCGGACTTGTCCGATCCTGTGCGGACTAGTCTGATTTTCTAATTCCTTGAAAATTTGCTAAGACCCTGGACTTGTGTGGACTAGTCCAGTCTTCCAGCGGACTTGTCCGTTTTCCCATCAGACTAAAGTCGGACTTGTCCGATTTTTTGCCAGACTTGTCTGTTTTTCCCCTCTGGATAAGTTCGGAATTGTCTGATATCCAGTCCGGACTTGTCCGATATCTCTCTGTCCAACTTCGAACTAGTCCGGCCATTTTCGGACTTGTCTGATAAATCGCGACCCGAGTTGATCTTTTGTTTCATGACTTGTTTCTTGGGTTTTACATTAAGTGGGCCTAGGGACATCATGCCTAACTCTTTTAGAGCCCATGTGGGACTCTAAACCGGCCTCTACTCAACCCCAAACTCGAAATCCATCTAACACTAACCTCCACCTCTATATAAACAACCCCACCCCTTGGATTGACATCTATTTGCCACTTTTCAACCACACCGAAACCCTAGCCCGTGATTAGCCGCCACCAAGGAGGGAGAAGGAGATCTAGAGCAAGGAGAAGAAGAGGAGGAAATGAAAGAGGACCAAGATCTCCATCAACTTCGTATTCTTCATCAACAATTCACCATCAAGTTCTTCATCAACCCTAGATCGTCAAGATCCAAGTGTTACCTCCAAGATCTTTGATTCATCGGAGTTCTAAACACCTGGTATACCTTCTATTCTCTTATCCTTACGTGAATTCAACCCAAAATCTCCAAATTCACGTCAATCTATAAAACCCTATTCTGCCGATCTTGCATAGTGCGGACTTGTCCAGTCCCTAGCGAACTAATCCAATCTTCCTAGTTAAATTGTGTTGAATTAAATCTAAAATTTGATTGAATCAACTCCAAACCTGTATAAACTTGTTAAAAGCTATTAGAACTAGTTTGTGATCATTAAAATCAACACATTAACAAGTTCCACCTTGCATTTGCATCAATCATGCATATCATGTCATATTGAGTAATATTTGTGCACTCTTTGATTCTGTTTCTTGTTTGTATATTTATTGTGTGGATTAGACAGATTTGCGCTAGAGAGTGCCGCGGAGGATCTCCAGCACCAAGAGTTTGACAGCTTTGACCCGAGCCAATCCCAAGAGCAAGGCAAGTGTCCTTGAAGCATATTGATCCTGTTTTGAAATAAATGTTTTGTTTGCAAAACTGCATGCTTTTGTCAATTTTGATGGGAACCCTATGATAGGAAGTTTACTAGATTTTTTGACCACCCTTGTCACCTGGAAAATATGGTAGAGAGTTGGGAAGGGCTTTTGACCCTTTTTGCTTCGCTTAATTAATTGGGATGGGGAAAACAACACCACACATTTAATTATGCATTGATGAGATTATGGTTAATATAAACTGGTTAATACGATATGGTAATGGGTGATCTAAGCAAGAATGGTATGTGGATGGGTTGGATGTTATGGTGGTTTGCTTGCTTTAGATCTAAGGATCGGTTCGTGGAGCAACCATCCAAGATTTACAGTGCCGCCACGAGGCCAACTATGGGTGCAGCGTAGCTAATTAAATAGGGCTTTGCTAGTGCTATTTGGACCATTAAGGACGCTCGGGGGAGGGGTAGTCGGATTGGGTTTATTGATGATTGGTGGGACTACCCTGGGATCCGAATGGCTCAAGAGGGAGCCCTTGGTTGAAGATATGCTCAGTTGGAGGCATCGCCACCGGTGAAACCCCAACGGGGTCTAAATAGGCTAGTAATCCCTTTGTGATGGCTATTTTGTGATCTCTTGGCCATACACCAAAGAAAGTCTAATTGGCATAAGGGAGGTTCTTTAATCGCTGACGTGATGAAATCACAACCACGTGGGTAAAGTGGTACAACCTCTGCAGGGTGTCTAATAAAACTATCATGATAGCCGTGCTCCCGGTCATGAGCACCTTGGACCCTCACATGATTAGGGGAAAACTTGGGAATTTGGGATGGATGGTTGGTTGGTTATGGTTATGGTTGGTAATGGTTATGGTTAATGATATGGTTATGAATTAAATTCTGATATTGATTATGGTTATTGGTAATGAGAAATCTGGAATATGGATGATGGAAACAAATTATGGACTGGTATTATGATGATTACATGGTTTATGGTGGGTTTACTTCTCATACATATAATATATTGCTTTTCAAATGTTTTTATGTACTTTTCAACACTTAGCCTTTATTATATTCATCATTTGAAGCAGCTACATGTCATACTTTCCACACTTGCTAGTACAACATGTACTCACTGTCGGAGTCTGATTCTGGCAATTCTCCCGACACTACTATTAGTAGCCCGCAGAGTTTCTTAGTTCGGTTGGGGCGCGGGGAGATACAGAACAAGATGGCAACTTGAAACGAGGATTTACGTGGTTCGGGACACTTGAGCGTAATACCCTACTCCACGGGTGTGTTGTTGTTGTTGTTTTATTGAGTGTATGAGAGCGTGAGCCAGAGAGAGGCCAAAAAAATGTTTCCTGAGCGCGTATGTCCGCCTCTAGAGCCTCTAGCCAGTCTCGAGTCCCCCCTCGCGTATCGCTCAGCTAGTCCTTTTATAGTACAAGAGCTGCCTGTTATATCGTTAGTCTGGCCTGACATGTGGCCCTGGCAGTTACTAATGCCTAATACGCAGTTAATATGCTTAATTCCCCTTAATAGCGTGGTAACGTCCTTTAATGGTGGCATTACTGGTATTAAGGGTCATTCGATCGTGTGTCATTAAGATAGCATTAATGACACATAATCAGGTCTTGAAGTCTTTAATGTCCCTTGAAGGTCCAAGCCGTTGAAGGTCCACCAATCTGGCTGTTGAGGTTGAAGGTCCGGCGGTTGGACGCGTGGCAGCTTCGGAGCTTACCGTCTTGGACGAGTAGATCCGATACTGTTGTACATGTGTTGGTACCAAAGCTTCCCTCTGTCGAGGTCTAGGTCTGGGGGTGCCACACAGGTATCCAGTTCGGAGCATTCCCATGTGGGGATTGTAGCTCCGGTTTTGTGATACGTGGGGGCACTGGGACTAACCATATGAGGGAGGTAGGTCCGTTTACGAGTAACACGTGGGGCCTCCGGAGGTCTTCAACTCAGACAGGTGGAGTTCCATTGCACTCATTGCAGTTCTATGGGGTATCCGGTACGCAGGGTACCAACAGTGGCCCCCTGGGGTTGTCGGAGCTTAGTAGCTCCGACAGCGACCACCATCAACACGTAGAGCGTCGACGGCCGCCCCTCTGGGGTTGTCAGAGCTTGGTAGCTCCGGCATTGACCACTGTCAACACGTAGAGCGTCGACAGCAGACCCCATTGGGGTGTCCTTCTACCATCTTTTCTTCAACTCCTTTTATTTCTTTACATTGACGACTGGCCCCCTGGATTTGTCAGAACTTGATAGCTTCGGCGACGCCCACTATCAATGTTTAAAACATCAACGATGGGCCCCCTTGGGGGATGTCGAAGCTTTGATAGCTCTGACATTGTCCACCATCATTGTGGGATTTTCATTTTTCCTGCACACTAAAGTCAAGAAAAACAGTAAAATCCATTTCTTATCTATAACTCATTTGCGACTTACTATTCCCATATGAAATTTTAGGTCGACATCAATTCTATATACAATCAAGCGCGTTTGTTTATTTTCTCAAGGTCCAATCGTTTTTTGGACTCACCTTACTTAGGCCTGCCGGGGTGTAGGTAGAGTGGCGTACTTAGGGTGCAGGACCAGGCTAAGTCGATAGCACACTCCGGACCTAGATTGGCTTGGCGTTCAGGCGAGTAGGCCATTCAACGATGTTAAGACCCAAAAGAAATAACAATGCAACTTGAATTATATATGAATCGTTCGAACTAAAGCTTCTTATGAATTGTACAACTTTTTTATAGACAAGAAAGAGAAAAATAAAAAAGAATGATCCTGTACAAAATAAATGCACGTGGAGTATGTTTTCACATATCGATGTCTTTCATTATAGGTCCGGGGTACAGTGAGACAAGTACACTCTTAGGGTACGGAACCAAGCTAAGTATGTTACATTTCTTGTTCGACCCAGGGTAGCTAGCTGCACTTTTAGTTCTGAGACTGTGTCAATTGTTGCTCGGACTTTCCGGACCTTCCTGGAAAGGTCCGGCTGTCCTCCCGGAGGAGCTACACGATTCTGTAAAATGATGCTATAACATACAACATATGTAATTATAGACTCACCTCTGTGATATTAAGCATAAAACCTACAGAGGTGCTCAATGTTCCAAGGATTAGGGAGGGGTGTCACATCCTCGGTTGCCAAGCGAATGCATCCGAGACTGGATACTTTGATCACTCGAAAGGGTCCTTCCTAGTTGGGGGAAAGTTTGTTTAACCCTTCTTGAGTTTGTATTCTCCGTAGCACCAGATCGCCTTCCTGGAGCTGTCCGCTATGCACATTCCTTTGGTTATAATGCCGGAGCGCTTGGCGGTATCATGCATTTTGAACAGCTGCTCGGCACCTTCCCTCTTCAACGAGGTCAAGGTCTTCACGCTGGAGCTGGTCCTGCATGGCTGCGTCGAAGGTCCGGACCCGGAGCGACTCCAAGGTGATTTCTGGAGGAAGGACTGCTTCAGCTCCGTACACCAGGAAGAAGGGTGTCTCTCCAGTTGACCGATTTGGAGTTGTCCTGTTTGCCCACAAGGTGGGCGGAAGCTCCTCGATCCAGTTGGCTCCATGTTTTTTCAAGCGCTCATATGTGCGCGTCTTGAGTACCTTTAGGATTTCTGCATTTGCTCTCTCAGCATGGCCATTGCTTGCCGGGTGAGCCACGGAAGCGTAGCTGACTTGAATGCCGAGGTCTTCGCAATATCCTTGGATTGCAAAACTTGTAAATTGGATCCCGTTGTCAATTATGATCTTGTTTGCGACTCCAAATCTGCATACTATGGACTGCAAGAAATTGATAGCTGATTTCTTATTTATTGTCACAACTGGAGTTGCTTCCGGCCACTTGGTGAACTTGTCGATGGTGACATACAGGTACTTGTAACCTCCGACGGCTTTTGGGAAAGGTCCCAAAATATCCATACCCCACACAACAAATGGCCATGTAAGAGGTATCATTTGTAGAGGTTGAGCTATTGTGTGAATTTGCTTCGCATGAAACTGGCATGCTTCACATTTCTTCACTAGCTCGGTTGCATCCTGGAGTGCTGTAGGCCAGTAAAAACCATGCTGAAATGCTTTACCGACCAATGTGCGGGAAGATGCATGGTTCCCACACTCGCCTCCATGGATTTCCACAAGGAGCTCGCGGCCTTCTTCCCTTGTAATGCACCGCATTAGGACGCCGTTGGCACCACGCCGGTAGAGATCCCCTCTTACCAGTGTGTATCTTTTAGCCAATCTGACTATCCGGTCAGCAGATACATTGTCTTCAGGAAGTATGTTGTCTTTCAAGTAGCTCTGGATCTCCGAGATCCATGCATCGGAGCTGACGTGAGCTTTTGAGTCTTGCGTGCTGGGTTGCTCGGAGCTTCCTGCAGCACCTACGACCCTTGATGGACGCCATGGTAACAGGGCCATCGGGACCACCAGCTTCGAGGTGCTGGTCTCGCCCCCTTCGCTTAGTTCGGCAGGCTGAGCTGTTGGTCTTGACAATCTCCGGACGAAGGTTCCGTCAGGAGCCGGAGCTCCGGTTGTAGCTTTCATCGAGAGTTCGTCAGCTTCAGCGTTGTTGAGACGCTGGACATGGCAAAGATCCAGGACTTCAAAATCCTTCTGAAGCTTCTGGACTTCAAGAAGATATGCAGCTAGTTAGGGGTTGTTGCAACAGCATTCACCTTTGACTTGTTTTTTAATGTGCTGCGAATCACCCTTTACCAACAGCTGCTTGACACCATATGATAGTGCCACCTTGAGCCCATATATTAGTGCTTCATACTCCGCCATGTTGTTGGTCACCTTGAAGTCAAGGTGAACCATGTATTTGACCTTCTCCCCGATCGGAGCAAGGAGAAGGATTCCAGCTCTGGCCCCTGCTTCTGCACGGAGCCGTCAAAGTAGAGAGTCCGGTGAGGCTTAGTGAAGACCGGAACCTTAGGCTCCGGTTTCTGCTCCCTAGGGCCCCCAGGATTTGATGGAGAGGGGGTCCATTCTGCCACAAAGTCTGCCAATGCTTGACTCCTGACCGCTTGTCTTGGGACGAATTCAAGATCGAACTCGGCCAATTACGCTGCCCACTTTGCAATATTTCTACTAGATTTGGGGTTATGGAAGATTAAATGCAATGGATAAGAGGTTATCACTGAAATCTTTTGAGCTTCGAAGTAGTGACGAAGCTTCCTATAGGCGATAAGAACTGCGTAAAGCAGCTTATGCACCTCTACGTATCGAGTCTTGGCATCATGGAGTACTTCACTGATGAAGTATACTGGGCGCTGGACTGTCCGAACCCTCCCAGAGGGGCCCGGAGCTTCCTCCTCATCAACCCGGACCCCCCCGGAGGGGTCCGAACCTTTTTTAGGGGTCCTCCTGGTTCTTGCTAGAAGAACCCGAAGCTTCTTCTGAAGTGACCCGAACCCTCCCAAAAGGATTCAGATCTTCTTGTTCAGCAACAATAACTCCTTCATTTGAAATAGGTTGATCCTTTGGCGTCTTGTCTCGAGGATCCGAGTCTGGGGGCTGGGACCCAGACTCGCCTTGAGGTATCTCCGGACCTTCCTGGAGGGGTCTGGATTCCTTAACTAGGGATGGTTCTGGTCTTTGTGTAACAAGGACCATGCTGACAACTTCGCCAGTTGCTAAAATGTAAAGCAGAAGTGGCTCACCAGGGTTTGGAGCTACCAAAGTTGGTAGAGTGGTGAGGAGCTGCTTCAGCTCTTGGAATGCCTTTTCTGCTTCTTCAGACCATTGGAATGGTCCAGACTTCCTCAATAATTCGAAGAAGGGTAGCGCCCGTTCTGCCAGTCTTGAGATGAACTGTCTGAGGGCAGCTAGACACCCAGTCAGCTTCTGGACATCCTTAATGCGAGATGGTGGCCGCATGTCTTCAATAGCTTTAATCTTTGCCGGATTCGCCTCTATTCCTTGGTGGTTCACCAAGAATCCAAGAAGCTTTCCAGAGCTAACCCCAAAGACACACTTGTCTGGGTTCAGCTTTGTGCATGTGATTCGCAACTTGTCAAAGACAGCTTGCAAGGTGTCAAGAAATGACTCCTTGTTCTTGATCTTGATGATGATGTCATCGACATACACTTCAACTACATCTCTGATGAGCTCTCCAAAAGTTTTGTACATAGCTCGCACAAACGTTGAAATAGCCTTTTTGAGACCAAATGGCATGGCAGTTGTCGGCACCCTACATACCGGATACCCTTTGGGATTGCAAAGATCACAAGGAAACTCCTTCTACCAGATTTGAAGACCTCCGAAGGCCATACATGTCAGGCGTAGCCGGACCTGCTTCCCGACATGGTTAGTCCCAGGGCCACCACGTGTATCATAAGACCGGAGCTACCGCCCGCGCACGGGAAAGCTCCGGACGGAATACCAGTATGGCACCCCCGAACCTAACCCCAGACAGAGGGAAGCTCCAGTACCGACATGTGTCCAACAGCACTGGACCTCCCCGTCCACGACGGTAAGCTCCAGAGCTGCCATGTGTTCGAACCGCCGGACCTTCAACCCCAACAATTAGGCTGGTGGACCCCCCAACGGCTTGGACCCTCAAGGCACAATCAAGGACTTCAATACCCGATTAAGTGTCATTAATATCATATTAATGACACACGATCGGAAGGCCCTTAGTACCAGTATCGGTGCTGTCAAGGCCCATTACCACGCTATTAAGGGTAATTAACCTCATTAATTGTGTATCAAGCATTTGTAACTGCCGTGGCCACAATTCGGACCAGGCTAACGGTGTAACGACCAGCCCTTATACTATAAAAGGACTGGCCGGCGATACACAAGGGACCTCTCCAGACGGCTTTTGGACTCCCTGAACTAGACGAGCTTCTTCTTCTGGAGCTTCTTCTAGATTCACACGCTCAATACAACACCAACACACCCCGTGGAGTAGGGTATTACGCTGAGGCAGCCCAAACCACGTAAATCTTTGTGTCTACTTGTCATTCACCTTCTTGAATCTCTGCGCGCCCATTACCGAACTACAACTCCGCGATCTACCAACAGTAGTATGGGAGGTCTGCCGGATCCAAATGCCGACAGTTAGTGCGCCAGGAAGGGGTGCCCGGGATTTCAAGAATGGTGAACTCAGCTGCTGGATCGTCCAACAGCAACCCCGTTGCGCAACCCGATGGAGGCAACCCCTCCAACATGCAGCAACCAGCGGGTGCCACGGCTCTAGCAGGACTCATGCCACCGCCGCCACCGCCTGCATCAGCAAATCAAGCTGGACAACGGGACAGAGCATCCGCATCGGTCACGGCATCGGCGAATAACAACAACCCCGAACACGCGCTCCATGCAGCGCGTGCTCTCCTCCAACGTCCACCACCTCCAGGTGCATCCCAGGGTGCAATGGAGCAATGGAGGGCTGATGTGGAACATTTGGTTGTAGCAGCAACCGTTCGCATAAGCAACCAAGGTCCACCCCCCTTGGGGCGGGCCCCATCGCAGCACCGGACTTTGTTGGGCAGACATGGTCCGCACGCTTCACAAAAGAGGAGGCGTGCTGCGTCCCAACAGGTGACGTCGCTACCTTCTGGGGCGCGACGCACTCATACGGTAACCAGGATTTCAACTCACGACTTCCGGGCGGAGCTTGATCGCCGTTACCGTCAACAGGACGGCCACGTCCATATCGAGCATGCTTGCGAAAAGCGAGAAGCTCGAGACAGTCCTGCTCCCGAGGGAGTAGGACGAGGCTGTCCTACCCTGGCCATGCACTTACGCATGGTCAGATGGCCACAAAAGTTCCGGCCTCACTCGTCGGAGAAATTTGACGGGACTGTTAATCCCGCTGAGTTTCTCCAGATTTACTCCACCGCAATCCTTGCGGCCGGAGGTAACGTGGCCGTAATGGCCAACTACTTCCCAGTGGCCTTGATTGGGACCGCCAGGTCCTGGTTCATGAGCCTTCCTCACAACTCCATCAATAGTTGGGAGGAATTGTGCCAACAGTATACCACCAATTTTGGGAGTTCATACACCTGACTAGGCACCGAACTGGACCTTTTTGCTGTAACGTAGAAGGGGGGAGAATCCCTGCGTTCTTTCATCCAAAGGTTCTCACATGTACGAAACACTATTCCTTCTATCTCTAGCGCCTCTATTATTGTGGCATTTAGACAGGGCGTACGAGACAAGAAGATGTTGGGGAAGCTGGCGATCAAGGAGATCACTAGCATCACGGAGCTCTTCAGCTTGGCTGATAAGTGCGCCAAAGCTGCGGAGGGCCGTGAAATGCACTCCAAACCACCTCCGGAGGATAACAAAAAATCCTCCAAGGGCGAGGCCACTACCTTCGGGAGTGGCAAAAGAAAAAGTCCAACGGCAAGAAAAAGCCGTCGGCTGGCACACCTACTACTGCAGCTGCTGCAGCTCCGGGTGGCCAGGGGCCACGCCCCGAGAAACAACCTCGACCTTCATCTGAAGATGGCGGCAACTCCAATGTGTGGTGTCCTATTCACAAGTCGAACAACCACAACTTGGAAGACTGCCGAGAGGTGCAAAACCTTGCCGAGCGCTACAACAAGCGTCGAGAAGAAGTGCCTTTCCGTCAGAGGGAAGGAAAACAGAAAGTCGATGAAGCTCTGGCTGAAGAGGAGTTAAGCTTTCAGAACCCTAAAAAGGTCCTGAAGGCTGTTTACACCTCCGTTGATAACGACTCCGACGTCTCCGACAGTGAGCGTCGAAAGACCATGAACAACATCTTTGGTGGTTCATGGGACATCACCTCTCGCTGTGTCCTCAAGACAATGCGGCAGGACATGGCCTCAGTAGCTCCTACAGCCAGGGCGGAGCCTCATCGAAAGTGGATGGACACCACCATCACTTTTGATGCTTCGGACTGCCCTCGAAACATGATCAGAGCTGGTCAACTACCATTGATGGTATCTCCGACCATCAATAACATTCAACTACACCATGTAATGGTGAACAGAGGTTCGGGGCTGAACCTCATAAGCTTCAAAGCTTTCGTCAAGCTTCAGCTCCGACCTTCGGACCTTCGCCCCTCTTGACCTTTCTCCGAAGTAGGTCCGTGGACCATAAACCCACTCGGTGCCATTACTCTCCCTGTGACCTTCGGGACTCGAGAGAATTATCGCACTGAGAAGTTGGTCTTTGATGTCGCTCAGATCAACTTACCTTTCAATGCCATTTTGGGCAGGCCTGCCTTGTACAAGTTCATAGCTGCTGCTCATTATGGCTACCTGGTGTTGAAGATGCCAACACGAGCTCGTGTTCTCCGGATCCGCAGAGACCGCACTGCCAGAGTGACTGCCATGGAAGAACTTCTTGCGCTTGCTACAGCGCAGGAGGAATAGTCTAGGCAAGAACAAGCTTCGAAACCACTGAGCATTCATCAACGAGGCTCAACCTCTGCACCTCGCGTGCAACCAAGCGGCGACACCTACATCCCCGTCAATGTTGTCCAAGTTAGTTCCGATGCTGCTCAGACCGCCCGTATATTGGGAGGTCTGAATGACAAATAGGAACTCGCGTTCATCACTTTCTTCCGTGCTAACGTTGACGTGTTTGCCTGGCAACCGTCGCAAATACCTGGGATCCCTAGGGAAGTGATAGAGCATAATCTGAAGATCTATCTTGACGCTCGGCTTGTACACAAGAAGCCTCGGAAGAAATCAGTAGAGCGACAGAACTTCATACGACAAGAAGTGAAGAAGTTGCTCGAAGCTGGATTCATCCGAGAAGTCTTCCATCCAAAATGGCTGGCAAACCCAATTGTTGTACCCAAGTCTGGCGGGAAGCTTCGGATGTGTATCGACTACACAACGCTGAATAAGGCATGTTCAAAAGATCCATTCCCACTGCCTAGAATAGATCAGATAGTGGATTCCACCTCCGGGTGTGAATTACGATGTTTCCTAGACGCATATTCTGTGTACTATCAAATCAGAATGTCTAGGGAAGATGAAGAACATACTTCTTTTATCACAGTAGATGGATTGTATTGTTATACTGCCATGCCATTTGGTCTCAAGAATGCAGCCTCAACATTTGTACGAGCTATGTACAAAACCTTTGGAGAGCTCGTCAGAGATGTAGTGGAAGTGTATGTTGATGACATCGTCATCAAAATCAAGGATAAGAGTCACTCCTTGACACTTTGCAAGCTGTCTTCGACAAGTTGCGAGTCACTCGCATGAAGCTGAACCCAGACAAGTGTGTCTTCGGGGTTAGCTCCGGAAGGCTTCTTGGTTTCCTGGTAAACCACCGGGGCATAGAGGCAAATCCGGTGAAGATTAAAGCCATTGAGGATATGCGGCCACCAACCTGCATCAAGGACGTCCAGAAGCTGACTGGATGTCTAGCTGCCCTCAGCCGATTCATCTCAAGATTAGCGGAACGGGCGCTACCCTTCTTCTAGCTGTTGAGGAAGTCCAGACCATTCCAATGGTCCGAAGAAGGAGAAAAGGCATTTCACCTCACCACTCTACCAACCTTGGTTGCTCCGAACCCTGGTGAGCCTCTACTGCTTTATATTTTGGCAACTGACGAAGTTTTCAGCATGGTCCTGGTTGCGGAGAGACCAGAACCCTCACAAGCTCAGGAATCTAGACCCCTCCGGGAGGGTCAGGAGGTTCCTGAAGGCGAGTCTGGGTCCCAGCCCCCAGACTTGGATCTACAAGTAGTTACTCTCGTTGAACAAGAGGATTTGGACCCCTCCGGGAGGGTTCGGGTCACTCCAGAAGAAGCTCCAGTTTCCTTCAGCAAGGACCCAAAAGTCCCCGAAGAAGGTCCGGACCCCTTCGGGAGGGTCCGGGTCGATGAGGAAGCTCCGGGCCCCTCCAGGGGGGTCCGGATGGTCAAACGCCCAGTGTACTTCATCAGCGAAGTACTCCATGATGCCAAGACTCGATACCCAGAGGTGCATAAGCTGCTCTATGCAGTTCTTATTGCCTCTAGGAAGCTTCGCCATTACTTCGAAGCTCATAAGATCTCAGTGGTGACCTCTTATCCACTGCGTGTGATCTTGCATAATCCCAATTCCACTAGGAACATTGCAAAGTGGGCAGCGGAATTGGCCAAATTTGATCTTGAATTCGTCCCAAGACAAGCGATCAAGAGTTAAGCATTGGCGGACTTCATGGCGGAATGGACCCCCTCTCCATCAAACCCTGGGGGCCCTAGTGAGCAGAAGCCGGAGCTCAAGGCTCTGGTCTTCACTGAGCCTCACTGGACTCTCTACTTTGATGGCTCCATGCAAAAGTAGGGGGCTGGAGCTAGAGTCCTTCTCCTCGCTCCAACCAGGGAGAAGGTAAAATACATGGTCCACCTTGACTTCAAGGCGACCAACAACATGGCGGAGTATGAAGCACTCATTTACGGACTAAAGGTGGCACTATCATATGGTGTCAAGCAGCTGTTGGTCAAGGGAGATTCGCAGCTTATCATTAAACAGGTGAAGGGTGAATGCTCCTGCAACAATCCCCAACTAGCTGCTTACCTCCTTGAAGTCTAGAGGCTTCAGAAGGACTTCGAAGTCCTGGACCTCCACCATGTCCAGCGTCTCCATAACGCTGAAGCTGATGAACTCTCGATGAAAGTGTCAATCGAAGCTCCGTCTCCCGATGGAACCTTCGTCCGGAGGTTGTCAAAACCCACAGCTCAGGCCGCCGAACTGAGCGAAGGGGGCGAGACCAGCATCCCGAAGCTGGCGGTCCCAATGGCCCTGTTACCATGGCAGCCATCAAGGGTCGTAGGTTCTGTCGGAAGCTCCGAGCAACCCAGCGTGCAAGAATCAAATGCTCAAGCAAGCTTCGATGTATTGATCTCGGAGATCCGGAGCTACTTGAAAGACAATATCCTTCCCGGCGATGATGTATCCACCGACCGGATAGTCAGATTGGCTAAAAGATACACACTAGTAGAAGGGGATCTCTACCGACGCGGTGCCAACGGCGTCCTAATGCGGTGCATCACAAGGGAAGAAGGCTGTGAGCTCCTCGCATAAATACATGGAGGCGAGTGTGGGAACCACGCGTCTTCCCGCACGTTGGTCGGTAAAGTCTTCTGGCATGGCTTTTACTGGCCTACAGCGCTCCAGGATGCAACTGAGATGGTGAAGAAATGTGAAGCATGCCAGTTCCATGCAAAGCAAATTCACACACCGGCTCAGCCTCTACAAATGATACCTCCTATATGGCCTTTCGCTATGTGGGGGATGGATATCTTGGGACCTTTCCAAAGAGCAGTCGGAGGTTACAAGTTCCTATATGTTGCCATCGACAAGTTCACCAAGTGGCCGGAAGCAACTCCAGTTGTGACAATAAACAAGCAATCAGCTATCAACTTCCATCGTATGCAGATTTGGAGTCCCGAACAAAATAATAACAGATAATGGGACCCAATTCACAAGCTCTGCTTTCCAAGGATACTGCAAAGACCTTGGAATCCAAGTCAGCTACGCTTCCGTAGCTCACCCGGCAAGCAATGGCCAAGCCGAGAGAGAAAATGCTGAAATCCTAAAAGGACTCAAGACGGGCACTTATGAGCGCCTGAAAAAACAAGGAGCCAACTGGATCGAAGAGCTTCCGCCCACTCTATGGGCCAACAGGACAACTCCAAACTGGTCAACTAGAGAGACACCCTTCTTCCTGGTGTACGGAGCTAAAGCAGTCCTTCCTCCGGAAATCACCTTGGGGTCACTCCGGGTCCGGACCTTCAACGAAGCCACGCAGGACCAGCTCCGGCGTGAAGACCTAGACCTCCTTGAGGAGGGAAGGTGCCGAGTAGCTGTTCGGAATGCCCGATACCGCCAAGCTCTTCGGTGCTATCACCAACGGAATGTACACAGCCGACAGCTCGAGGAAGGCGATCTGGTGCTACGGAGAATACAATCCAGAGAAGGGTTAAACAAACTCTCCCTCGGCTGAGAGGGACCCTTCCGAGTGATCAAAGTATCCCGTCCCGGATGCGTTCGGTTGGCAACCGAGGATGGGACACCTATCCCAAATCCTTGGAACATTGAGCACCTCCGTAAGTTCTACGCTTAATATCACAGAGGTGAGTCTGTAATTACATGTGATGTATGTTATAGAGTCATTATACAGAGTCGGGTAGCTCCTCCGGGAGGGCAGCCGGACCTACCCCATTAGGTCCGCAACGTCCATGCAACACATGTCACATTATCAAAACTAAAAGTGTAGCTAGCTACCTTGGGTCAAACGAGAAACGAAACACACTTAGCCTGGTTCCATACCCTAAGAGTGTACTTGGTTCCCATGTACCCCGGACCTATAATGAAAGACATCATTGTGTGAAAACATACTCCACATGCATTTACTTTGCACAGGCTCAATAGTTTTTATTTTTCTCTTTCTTGTCTATAACAAAGTTGTGCAGTTCTTAAGAAACTTTAGCTCCACCAGTTCATGTACAATTCGAGTTGCATTATTCTTTCGGGTCCAAACATTGTTGATGGTCTACTCGTCTGAATGCCGCCAAGCCAATCTAGGGTCGGAGTGTGCTATCGACTTATCCTGGTCATGCACCGTAAGTACGCCACTCTACCTACACCCCGGCAGGCCGAAGTAAGGCGAGTCCAGAAACGATCGGGCCTGAAAGAAACAAGATGGCGCTCTTGATTGTATTTAAAATTGTGTTCAACCTAAAACTTTCTTGGGAATAGTAAGCCACAATGAAGTTATAGATAGGAAAATGGATTTTACTGTTTTTCTTGACTTCAGTGTGCAGGAAAAATAAAGACCACACAATGATGGTGAATGACCGAAGCTACCAAAGCTCCGACATCCCCTAGGTGGCTTGTGGTCGATGTTAAAACATTGATAGCGAGCATCACCGAAGCTACTCAGCTCCTGTAAAGCTAGGGGGCCAGCCGTCAACGTGATGAAAAGATGATGGGAAGACTCTACAGTGGAGTCTGCCGTTGACACACCATGTGTTGACAGAGGTCACTACCGGAGCTACCAAGCTCCGACACCCCAGAGGGCTAACCGTCGATGCTCTAAGCGTTGATGGAGACTACTGCCGGAGCTACTAAGCTCCGACGATGGTCAATGCCGAAGCCACTAAGCTCCGACAACCTCAAGGGGCCTACACTATCGAAGACTTCAGACCTAAATTCTACAAGTTCGAAGCACGCAAGTCTTCAACAACTGTTATATCCTCTTGGTACATGTTCACAATCAAATTTTGTACATCTACCAGGGGGCCAAGTGAGACAAAGGTGTTGAAAACAAAAAATGAAATTCACAAAAAATTTGGATTTCATTCATCTCGAGACAAGAGATTACAAAATTGGAGAAGAAGAAGAGAGAATACAAGCGGGAGCTACAAAGTGATGGTCCTAGACCCTGTGGAAGAACTGGGCGACCTTCTGGGCAACCTCCGACACGCTGGCTCGGGCGGCTTCACCCTCTCCTTCAATGGGGCCTTCAGGCACCGGGTCTAGAGGGAATTGAGGGTCCTGGCTAGTGTAGCACGTCAGCACGAACTCTGCGATGTTCTTCGCCAGGGACTGTCTCTCAGCTTCCAGCTAATCCACGATGACATCACCCATCTTGGTGAGCTTGTTGCCTGCTGAACTCAGCGCCTCCAACGCCTAGTCCAACTCTGGCTCCGGATCATCCGGACGCACAGGACTAAAGCCCATTGGTGTCAGCGCATCGTTGGCTTTGCCCAGGAAGTCCCAAACTTGTTGGGACTCTGCAGCCCTTGTGCTTCGCATCTCCTCCAAGGACCTTTTGGCCGTCGCAAGCTCCAAGTTCTCCCGAGCAAGACGCTCCACCTCTTTGGCATTCTTCTCAATCTTTTCAGAAACCTGGCTTTCGAGTTTACAGAGCTCTTCCTCTCGGAGGTGGATCTCGTTCCGGCGGTTGACCAGATCTTTCTCTCAGCCCCACACTTTCTTCTCCCTGGCGGCGACGGCATTCTCCTGCTTGTAGAGATCTTGCCCTCGCTCCCAGGCCTTCTTCTCCTCTTCCTCGCAACGCTGCTCCAATTTCTTGGTGCGCTCTTCGAGGCTCTTGTCAGCCAGAGCTGTCTTTTGGACAAGCTCTTCCTCCCTCTTCACGACATCGTCCCGCAGCTCCAAGAGTTTTTGCTCTTCATCTTCGAGCTTTCTCTCCCGCGCCTCAAGAGCCTCCCGACGCTTGACGAGACTAGCATGGATGGCGTCGAGCCTCTCCTGGTGATCATCCGCTGCGCTATTAGCAGCTTTGGCCTGCTCGTAGATGGCCTGGGACTAGTTGTCGAGGGATCGCATCATGCTTTCCCTCTCATCCAGCAGCTTACCCCAGTATTCCAGGCGAATACTCTCCCTCTGCACCTACTCCTTGTCGTCAGCTAGCCTCGATCGCGCCAGCTTGGTCTCAAAATGGAGTCGGTTGCGCCACCTCTTAAGGGTTTAGCGCTCCTCCTCGAGGGCCTTGCCATCGTTGTAGAAAGCCAGCTGGACCTGGCGAATACTGGAGCAGGCGTTGTCAATAGACAAAGATAGGGGGATCGGGTCCGGACCTGCTAGGGTCCTCTCCGCTAGCTCCAGCTGGTCTTCAGTGACAAAAATTGGGTCCCACTCTACGAGAGCGGTCCCCTGAACTTCCACAGCACTAGGGCCGTTCTTCGGGATAGCCTCGACCGTCGCCGAGGAAGGTCCTGCAGCAAAAGTTCAGACCTCCAGAATTGGCTCCGAAGGACCCGTTGCCAGGTCATCAACAACTGGCCCCTCAGGCGGGGGGCCAGCAGCTTAATCTTGGCACCCTAGCTCAGCAGCGGGCACCTCCGAGATCACCACTTCTGGAGCAGGTGTTGAACGTTAGGTTGGAGCAGAAGCTACTTTCGGCTCCAACGCAAGCGCCTCCTCCGCCGCTGGATCAGGTGCTGGCATTTCGACCATCATGGGCTTAGGCGCCGACACCTCCACAACAACTGGCTCGGATGCCAGAACATCTTCGACGACCGGCTCTACAGCCGCAACTTCTGCAGCAATCGGCTCTACCATCGGGGCTTCCTCAACAATTGGCTCAAGCGCCAAAACTTCATTAACATCCGACTCCATCGCCGGGACTTCATCAACCACTGGCTCGACTGCCGGGGCTTCAACAACATCTGGCTCTAGGGCCAGAATCATAGCTACCTCCGGCTCTGTGGCCGGAGCGTCCAACATCTCAACATCCGAGCCTGGAGCTTCAACCTTGGGGGCTAGCGCCGCTGGTACATCTTCATCCCCGTGGTCTGGTGCTACCTCGAGAGCTTCTGGGGACGAGTTGAGGTCCAAGACCACGACAGCCGGCACCGGAGCTACCGCAGCCTCAGCCACCTCTTGGGGCAGCGTTGGGATTGGAGCCGGAGCCTCCGCATGCACAACCTCAACTGCTGCTGCAGGAGCTGGAGCTTCACCACTTTTCTTGGGCACGCTGTGGATGAAGGACGAATAAACTCAAAATACAGTTATAACAATAAAACAACTGACTGAGGTAAAAAATCAAAAATTACCTCGGAAGGCTTCTGCACCAGTTAGCACGGAACCTCTTTTCCGGACACTCGGAGCCGAACCCTGACGCCACTAGCGTGGTGGCTCCGGAAGGTTCCCCGGAGCTTGCTGCTGCTGTCGGCGTCACTCGGATTGAGGCCCCCCTCGACCGGGAAGGAACTCCGGACCTAGAGCCTTCAGCTGGCCCTGGTACTGGAGCCACATGGCCGGAGCTAGCACCCCGAAGAGATGCTGATGCTGGAGTAGTTGCCGCCGATGAAGACCTTCCCCTCCGGGGAGAAGGAGTCGTTGCAGAAGGAGCAGGCCTGACGGACCTCCCGTCGGCATGCTTCAGCTTCCTCTTGCAGCTCGAGGGCTCGGCCAACTCTTTGCCCTTGCCCATGACTTCAACTCTCTGTTCTGGGACGGAAGGGGGACCACCCTCGGAAGCTCTGGACATCACCAACCCGGTGATCGAACGCCTCTCAACGACACCAAGGTCGTCAAGCACCGGCATCATCCGCCAGAGCTCCCTGCCGAACTCCGCCTCCATGTTCAGAGGGAGAAAAGCTGCTGGCGGAGTCAAGTCGTCACCTTCGACGTCGATGTCGTGCTGAAACTTCTTGAGGTGAAACTCCAAAGTTGCACCCTCCATGTTGGACTTCAAACCGGTCTCAATCTGGTCGTCGTCCAGCACACTATTGAGAGCCCAAGCAAGCTTCTCCCTCTTCTTCAGCGGAGCCCACCTATTGGTCAGGAAGTTGCAAAACACCGCCTGAGGAGTCACCCCTCCTTCCACGCACTGGCGGATCCTGCTCAGAGCAGGGTTGAAGGCGTCCGATAACACCGGAGCTTCACTCCAAACTACAGTGTCGACATTGGGGAGGCCTTCCGGCAACTCCAGCTTCTTGTGCTCCTCCACCCTGATGACGATCCAATCCTTCTTCCAGTCGTCCCACTTCCCAGAAGGGAACGACCACAAGTACTTGAACGGGCACTTCTTGCGCTTCACAAAATAATAGAAGCCAAGGTACTCATCACCCTGCCGGTAGTGTGGACAGTGAAGAAGGTGCGAAAGAGCTCAACGCAAGGGGGGAATGCCCACCCACATCTCGCAGAAGTGGACAAAGATCGACACTAGGAGAATGGAGTGGGGGCCAAGGTGGTACAGCTGCAGACCATAGAAGTCTAGCAGCATCAAGAAAAAAGAGGAGAAGGTGGGATCAGTCCCACCATGGCGGACGCGGAGAAGTACACCATGTCGCCGATGTGTTCCTTCTCGAACGGAAGCTTGCTGGTGCCGACCAAGTGATTGAAGAAGTCAGGGGACCACCCCTTGAGGGCCCGAACCTTCTTCAAATCACCGTCGGTCTTCAGTCGGCTCTGGCGGAGACCCAACTCCATCGCGACCCAATGAGGCAAGAGATGGAAAACGAGCGAAAGTTTGGAGGATTTGAGCGCAAGTTCGAATGAAAGGCATAAAGAACCCCAAAACAGTGCGTGCTTTCCTTTTTAAGTAAGCCCCCACAACGCTTGGATGGAAACCGCAGAGGAGCCGACAATACCAGTCAAAAATTTCACCCTACCAATGACAAGGGGTCCCGGGGCCACCCCAACGATCAAGTCGAGGTCCTTACCCCAGGTGAACGGTTGTCATCATGAAAGGCGGGAAACCCAAAGGCGGCGGCCTCACAGGGCGCGCGGAACGTATACGGTTTTCGTATCGGGAACCGGTGACCTTCAATTGCATGAGATCCACACGCCAAGATCTCACCTGCCGCATCCGGGATATGCCACGCGGCGTTGGTTTAACTGCAAACTACTGCCAACGGAACATCCGAAGACCCTTGAAGACATGGCTCAAAAATTGAAGAATGGACCCACCTCCGGCAGAATGACTTCATCCAAATGGTATTTCCCAGAGGTGGGCCCAGGGGGCCACTATCAGTACCCTGCGTACCGGATACCCTTTGGGATTGCAAAGATCACAAGGAAACTCCTTCTACCAGATTTGAAGACCTCCGAAGGCCCCACATGTCAGGCATAACCGGTCCTGCTTACCCGACATGGTTAGTCCCAGGGCCGCCACGTCTATCATAAGACCGGAGCTACCGCCCACGCACGGGAAAGCTCTGAACGGAATACCAGTATTGCACCCCTGGACCTAACCCCAGACAGAGGGAAGCTCCGGTATCGACACGTGTCCAACAGCACCGGACCTCCCCGTCCACGACGGTAAGCTCCAGAGCTGCCATGTGTTCGAATCGCCGGACCTTCAACCCCAACAATAAGGCTGGTGGACCCCCCAACGGCTCGGACCTTCAAGGGACAATCAAGGACTTCAAGACCCGATTAAGTGTCATTAATATCATATTAATGACACACAATCGAAAGGCCCTTAGTACCAGTATCGGCGCTGTCAAGGCCCGTTACCACGCTATTAAGGGTAATTAACCTCATTAATTGTGTATCAATCATTTGTAACCGCCGGGGCCACATGTCAGGCCAGGCTAACGGTGTAACGACCAGTCCTTGTACTATAAAAGGACTGGCCGACGATACACAAGGGACCTCTCTAGATGGCTTCTAGACTCCCTGACCTGGACGAGCTTCTTCTTCTGGAGCTTCTTCTAGATTCAAACGCTCAATACAACACCAACACACCCCGTGGAGTAGGGTATTATGCTCAGGTAGCACAAACTAGGTAAATCTCTATGTCTACTTGTCATTCACCTTCTTGAATCTCTGCGTGCCCATTACCGAACTACAACTCCGCGATCTACCAACAGTAGTTTCGGGAGATCTGCCAGATCCAAATGCCGACAGCAGTGTAACAGTATAATCCATCTACTGTGATGAAGGCAGTATGCTCTTCATCCTCCCTAGACATTCTGATTTGATGATACCCAGAATATGTGCCTAGGAAACACAATAATTCACACCCGGAGGTGGAATCCACTATCTGATCTATTCTAAGTAGTGGAAATGGATCCTTTGGGCATGCCTTATTTAGTGTTGTGTAGTCAATACACATCCGAAGCTTACCGCCGGGCTTGGGTACAACGACTGGGTTTGCCAGCCAATTTTGATGGAAGACTTCTCGGATGAATCCAGCTTTGAGCAACTTCTTCACTTCTTGGCGTATGAAGTTTCTCTACTTATAGCTTCTGAGGCTTCTGATGTACAGGCCAAGCGTCGGGATAAATCTTCAGATTGTGCTCAATCACTTCTCTAGGGATCCCAGACATTTGTGACGATTCCCAAGAAAACATGTCGACATTAGCCTGGAGGAAAGTGATGAGCGCAAGTTCCTATTTGTCGTTCAGTCCTTCTGATATACGGGTGGTCTGAGAAGGATCGGAACCAATTTGGATGACTTTGATGGGAAGGTCGGTGTCGCCGCTTGGTTGCACACGGGTTGCGGAGGTTGAGCCTCGATGACGAATGCTCGGGGGCTTCGGAGCTTGCTCCTTTCCGGATTCTTCCTCCTGCGTTGTAGCAAGCGCGTGGAGTCCTTCCAGAGCCAAAACTCTGGCGGTGCAATCTCCGCGGATCCGGAGAACGCCTGAGGGTGTTGGCATATTCAACACCAAGTAGCCATAATTAGCAATGCCATGAATTTGTACAAAGCTGGCCTACCCAAGATGGCGTTGAATGACAAGTTGATCTCCTCCACGTCGAAGACCAACTTCTTGGTCCTGTAATTCTCCTGAGTTCCAAAGGTCACCGGGAGAGTAATGGCACCGAGTGGGGTTATGGCCCCGGGACCTACTCCTGAGAAAGGTCGGGAGGGATGAAGATCTGAAGGTCGGAGCTGAAGCTTGACGAAGGATTCGAAGCTTATGAGGTTCAGCCCCGAACCTCCGTCCACCATTACGTGGTGGAGCTGGATATTGTTGATGGTCGGAGATACCATCATTGGAAGTTGGCCAGCTCTGACCATTTTCCGAGGGCAGTTCAAAGCATCAAAGGTGATGGCAGTATCCATCCACTTCCGATGGGGCTCCTCCTTGGCGGTGGGAGCTACAGAGGCCATGTCCCGCCGCATTGTCTTGAGGACACAGCGGGAAGTGATGTCCCAAGAACCACCAAAGATGGTGTTCATAGTCTTCCGACGCTCGTTGTCAGAGACGTCGGAGTCGTCGTCGACGGAGGTGTAAATAGTCTTCAAGACCTTTTTGGGGTCCTAAAAGCCTAACTCCTCTTCAGCCGGAGCTTCATCAACATTTTGTTTTCCTTCCCTTTGACGGAAAGGAGCTTCTTCCCAGCGCTTGTTGTAGCTCTCGGCGAGGTTCTGGACCTCTCGGCAGTCTTCCAGGTTGTGCCTGTCCGGCTTGTGTATGGGACACCACATCTTGGAGCTGCCACCGTCTTCAGACGACGGCCGAGGTCGTTTCTTGGGGCGTGGCCCCCGGCCACCCGGAGCTGCGGCAGCAGTGGCATTAGGTGTGCCGGCCGACGACTTTTTCTTGCCGTTGGATTTTTTCTTCTTCTTTCCACTTCCGTAGGTAATGGCTTCACCCTTGGAGGACTTTTTGTTGTCCTCCGGAGGTGGTTTTGAGTGCATTTCACGGCCCTCCGCAGCCTTGGCACACTTGTCTGCCAAGCTGAAGAGTTTCGTGATGTTGGTGACTTCCTTGGTCGCAAGCTTCTCCAGCATTTTCTTGTCTCGAACGCCCTGTCTGAATGCTACAATAACAGAAGCGCTTGAAATAGAAGGAATGGTATTTCGTACCTGGGAGAACCTCTAGATGAAAGATCGGAAGGATTCTCCCCCTTTTTGCTTGACAGCAAAAAGATCCAGTTCTGTGCCTGGTCGGGTGTATGAACTCCCGAAATTGGGGGTGAGCTGTTGGCACAACTCCGCCCAACTATTGATGGAGTCAGGCGGTAGGCTCATGAACCAAGACCTGGGGGTCCCAGTCAAAGCCACAGGAAAATAATTGGCCATCACAGCCTCATTGCCCCCAGCCGCAATGATAGTGATGGAGTAGATTTGAAGGAATTCAGCGGGGTTAACAGTCCCATCAAATTTCTCCAACAGGTGAGGCCGGAACTTCTGCAGCCATCTGACCATGCGTAGGTGCATGGCCAAGGCAGAACAGCCTCCTACTCCCTCAGGAGCAGGACTGTCCCGAGCCTCTCGCCTCTTGCGAGCACGCTCGATATGGACGTGTTCGTCCTGTTGCCTATAACGACGATCAAGCTCTACCCGGAGGTCGTGAGTCAAAAGCCTTGTAACTGTGTGAGTACGTCGTGCCTCGGTGGGCAGCGACGTCGCCTGTTGAGATGCAGCACGCCTCCTGTGCTGCGAAGCTTGCGGACCGAGTCTACCCGACAAGGTCCGATGTTGCAATGGGTCCCGCCCCAAGGGGGGGAGGACCTTGATTGCTGATGCCATCGGCTGTTGCTGCAACCAGATGATCCGCATCATCTCTCCACTGCTCCATCGCACCCTGGGGTGCTCTTGGAGGCGGTGGACGTTGGAGAAGAGCACGCACAAAATTAAGCGTGTGTTCGGGGTTGTTGTTCGCCAATGTAGTGCTCGACGCAGACGTCCCATCTCGATGTCCGGGTTGATTCACTGGAGCGGACGGTGGCAGTGGTGGCATGACTCCTGTCGGGGCCACAGCACCTGCTGGCTGCTGCATGTTGGAGGGATTACCTCTAGCAGGTTGCTCAGCATGGTTACCGTTGGATGATCCGGCAGTAGAATTCACCATCTTTGAATCCCAGACACCCCTACCTGGTGCGCCAACTGTTGGAGTCTGATTCCGGCAATTCTTCCGACACTACTATTAGTAGCCCGAGGAGTTTCTTAGTTCGGTTGGGGCGCACAGAGATTCAGAACAAGATGGCAACTTGACACAAGGATTTACGTGGTTCGGGCCGCCTGAGCATAATACCCTACTCCACGGGTGTGTTGTTGTTGTATTGAGTGTATGAGAGCGTGAGCCAGAGAGAGGCAAAAAAAAAAAAACAGTCTCCTGAGCGCATATGTCCACCTCTAGAGCCTCTAGGCAGTCTCGAGTCCCCCCTCGCGTATCGCTCGGTCAGTCCTTTTATAGTACAAGGGCTGGCTGTTACATCGTTAGCCTGGCCCGACATGTGGCCCTGGCGGTTACTGATGCCTAATACACAGTTAATGTGCTTAATTCCCCTTAATAGTGTGGTAACATCCTTTAATGGTGGCGTTACTGGTATTAATGTTCATCCGATCATGTGTCATTAAGATAGCATTAATGACACATAATTAGGTCTTGAAGTCTTTAATTTCCCTTCAAGGTCCGAGCCGTTGACGGTCCACCAATCTGCCTATTGAGGTTGAAGGTGCGGCGGTTGGACGCGTGACAGCTTTGGAGCTTACCGTCTTGGACGAGTAGGTCTAATACTGTTGTACACGTGTCGGTACTGGAGCTTCCCTCTGTCGGGGGTTAGGTCCGGGGGTGCCTCACAGGTATCCAGTCCGGAGCATTCCCATGTGGGGATTGTAGCTTTGGTTTTGTGATACACGTGGCGGCACTGGGACTAACCATATGAGGGAGGCATGTCCGGTTACGAGTAACACGTGGAGCATCCGGAGGTCTTCAACTCAGACAGGTGGAGTTTCTTTGCACTCTTTGCAGTTCTAAGGGATATCCGGTACGCATGGTACCGACACTCACCCTTGCAATCCCCCCAACAGTTGCAGGTTAGGATTGGGAGTATAACGATGATAATGCAGAGTTCTAGGTCGTGTCTATCGTCAGCTTTGACTGTGGAGTGTTGGAGCTGCACTATCCCTTTTTCTTAGTTGCTTATTAGTTTATTTCCGCTGCATTAGTTCAAATTTGTCATTAATATTGATTAGATCTTGTATTCGAGGATATTATGAATTGTGTAATTAAATTTTGTTAATTAATCTTGTTCTGTGGTAATTTTCTGTATATCCTTTTGTGATTGCACTCGTGTATGTGTGTTGAACGTCATGGGCACACATATGCGTTCACTTGGTTCATTTTCGAAACCGGGTGTCACAAATTTGTATCAGAGCCACATGTTGACTGTAGGACACAACCTAGATAGAATGGACACTCTAGAGCACATAAGAGCACTCAGGAATTGATGTGTCTTTGTTTGGTGTGCTGTTGCTATATATTGGTTGCTTGTGTTCTTAATAGAGGATTTTGTGATGCTTTAGCATTGCCATGTCCACCTAGGCTAGTATAGCTAGTTGTTTAGTTTCATATCCCTTGATGCATATAGTTGGGGACGTCTTCAAAATTCTTATCTCTTGCTTTTCTTCATATGGTGAGAACTCCCAACCAGAGGGATGGCAATGATGAGAAGGAGAACAATAGAGCACCTCAGAACAATAATGGACAAGGACATGCTCATGGAGCTATCAACATTGAGCATCTTTTGGCTATGCAGAACCAGCTCATGCAGACCATGATACATACTATGGGACAGCTGCAGGCTGGCAACATCAACAATCAGCCCCACATGCCTCCACCGCCACCCCCACCTCGTCATAACCGATTCGTAGAGTTTATGAGAACTAGGCCTCCAACCTTTGCTCAAGCTGCTGACCCTATGGATGCTGATGATTTGCTCAAGTCTGTGGAGAAGAAGCTAGCTATTGTCCAATGCGGCGACCGAGAGAAGGTCCTATTTGCTTCTCATCAACTTGTTGGAGCACCTGCCGATTGGTGGGATTATTTATGCAATGCCCATGAGAACCAAGAGAGAATCACCTGGGCGGAATTCAAGGAGAGCTTCCATTCTCATTATGTGCCAGAAGGTGTCATGATATTGAAGAGGCAAAATTTGAGAACTTGAGGCAAGGAAGGTCAAGTGTGGGTGAATACCTCAACAAATTCACTCAATTCTCAAGGTATGCCCCTGAGGATGTGAGCCGGGACAGCTGGAAGCAATACTTGTTCATGAGGGGCCTTAACAATGAAATCCAAGTGCAATTGCTCAATTGTGATTATGCCAACTTCTAGAAGCTTGTGGACAAAGCAATTGCTGTGGAAAACAAGGTCCGTGAGATGGAGCAAGACAACAATAGGAAGGTGCCACATCA
Organism: Tuctoria greenei; assembly: GCA_036927565.1. Taxonomy (NCBI): domain Eukaryota; kingdom Viridiplantae; phylum Streptophyta; class Magnoliopsida; order Poales; family Poaceae; genus Tuctoria; species Tuctoria greenei. The sequence continues at coordinate 58,835,274 of JAYESD010000010.1, forward strand.
AGGACAACAACAAGAAAGTAATGTGTGTCATCGCTTTGCATCGCCAAATGCGCCTTATTTCAGCTCCTCTATGCCTGCTCATCGCCCTGGATATGCACCGCACCCAACCCAATTTGTGCAGCAGCGCCCTTTCATGCAGGCACCTAGGAGTCCAATGCCTTATGCACCTCGTGTCAACTTTCGTGGTGCAAATGCGCAGAATCAAGCCCGTCCAAATTCTGGTGCAGCAAAGAAGTGCTATACTTGTGGAGAAGCTGGACACTTTGCACATCAATGTCCTAAGTCAGGCCTTGGTCAAGGAAGCAATGCGCCAAAAAACCCAACACCCAATGGAGGACAGCCACAAGGAAACCGCGAGCAGCAGAATTTTGCACGTGGCAACATGAACCATGTCTCTACAGAGGATGCTCAACAAGCGGATGATGTGTCATTGGTATGTTTCTCGCAAACTCCAATCCGGTGACTATGTTATTTGATTCTGGAGCATCACATTCATTTATCTCATTGAAATATATTTCCAAGTATAGTTTGCCTATCTCTCATATGAAGTTTACTCTATTGGTTAAGTCTCCTAGAGGAGAGATGAGGACAAATATAGTATGTCCAAAAGTAAGCCTTAGAATAAGGGGGGTAGACTTCTCCGCCAACCTCATTGTCTTGGATTCTCAAGGATTGGACATTATACTTGGTTTGGACTGGTTGTGGAAGCACAACGAAGTCATTGAATGTGCCACGAAGACGGTGAAGTTGACCAATGAGGAAGGGATCACCGTAGAGTTTGAAGCATCTCAAACCGCACTAAAGCAATTGGAGCTGAACCACATGGACGGTGCCACGATTGAAGAGATTCCAGTGGCATGTGAATTTTTGGATGTGTTTCCAGATGAGTTGCCAGGTCTGCCACCTGATCGAGACATTGATTTTGTTATTGACTTAATACCTAGAACTACACCTATAGCTAAGAGGCCGTATAGGATGCCTCCTAAGGAATTAGCGGAGCTTAAGAAGCAGATTCAAGAGCAAATAGAGAAGGGTTTTTTCACCCAAGCTCTTCACCTTGGGGAGCACCCGTGCTGTTTGTGGATAGGAAGGATGGGTCGCAAAGGATGTCCGTAGATTACCGAGCTCTCAATGACGTGACCATCAAGAAAAAGTACACCTTGCCACGCATAGAAGACTTGTTTGATCAGATGAAGGGTGCTTTTGTCTTCTCCAAGATTGATTTGATGTTGGGATACTTTCAAATGAAGATTAGGCCATCGAACATACCCAAGACAACTTTTAGGACACGGTATGGATCATATGAGTACACCGCGATGTCCTTTAGATTTACCAATGCACCTACATACTTTATGTACCTCATGAATAAGGTCTTCATGGAGTACTTGGATAAGTTTGTAGTGGTGTTCATTGATGACATTATGATCTACTCGAAGGATGAGAAGGAACATGAGGAACACTTGGGGCTTACGTTTCTGAAATTGAGGGAGCACCAAATGTATGCCAAGTTCAGCAAGTGCCAGTTTTGGTTGAAAGAGGTGTCGTTTTTGGGTCATATCATCTCAGGAGGAGGAGTATCAGTCGACCCTAGAAAAGTAAGAGACGTGTTGAAGTGGGAGCCATCGCAAAATGTAAAGGAAATAAGAAGTTTTCTTGGGATGGATGGGTATTACCGTCGATTCATCAAGGACTTTTCCAAGATAGCCAAACCAATGACAGAGTTGCTAATGAAGGGAAAGGCTTTCAAATGGACTCAGGCTTGTCAAAAAAGTTTTGAGGAGTTGAAGAAGAGGTTAACTACAGACCCAATTTTTGTTTTGCCAGATGTGAGTAAAATCTTCGATATTTATTGTGATGCATCGAGTCAAGGACTTGGATGTGTGCTCATGCAGGAAGGCCAAGTGGTTGCCTACACATCAAGACAATTGAAGAAACATGAGCAGAATTACCCAACGCATGATTTGGAACTTGCAGGCGTAGTACAAGCATTCAAGATTTGGAGACACTACATCCTTGGTCATAGGTGTGAAATTTATACAGATCATAAGAGTCTTAAGTATATTTTCACACAAATGGATCTGAATTTGAGGCAACGAAGATGGTTGGAGCTTATCAAAGCTTATGATGTGGGAATCAATTATCATTCAGGGGAGGCTAATGTAGTGGCCGATGCTTTGAGTCGGAAAGGAGTAAGTCACCAACTCACGGTTCGAGAGCTACCATCCGAGTTATGTAAGGAGTTTGAATGATTGAACCTTGGATTTGTAAATGAGATGGGGATGATTGAGTTAAATCCAACCTTGGAATGAGAGATTCAAGAGGGTCAAACAAAGGATGAGGAAATTCAGGAGATCAAAGAGAGGACCCAAGAAGGAAGAGAATTCAGGTTTGATGAGGACGAACATGGTACTCTATGGCTTGGTAAGAGGATCGTCGTGCCTAATGTGAAGCATATTCGGGAGACAATACTATAGGAGGCACATGACTCACCATACTTGATTCACCCAGGTTGTACAAAGATGTACAAAGACTTGAAGACATGTTATTGGTGGGCTAGCATGAAAAAAGACATAGCCGAATATGTAGTGTTGTGTGATGTGTGCCAATGAGTCAAGGCAGAACATCAAAGGCCAGCCGTACTATTGCAACCATTGTAGATTCCGGAGTGGAAGTGGGAAGAAATTGGTTTGGACTTCATAGTTGGTTTGCTGCGTACCCAATCCAGATATGACTCAATTTGGGTAATCGTGGATCGATTGACCAAGTCAGCTCACTTTATTCCTGTCAAGACCACTTTTAATGGAGAGAAGTTAGCGGAACTGTATATGGGAAGAATAGTGTGTTTGCATGGAGTTCCAAAGAGGATAGTGTCGGATAGAGGTTCTCAATTTACCTCTAGGTTTTGGTAGAAATTGCATGAAGCGCTGGGAACAAGGTTGAATTTTAGTTCAGCATATCACCCTCAAACGGGTAAAGCTATCGCCTTGTGACCATGAGGTCACAGGTTCAAGTCTGGAAATAGCCTCTTGCAAAAATATAGGGAAAGGCTACGTACAAAAGACCCAAATGGGTCGGACCCTGCGCAAGCGGAAGCTACATGCACCAGGCTGCCCTTTTTTTATATCACCCTCAAACGGATGGACAAACTGAGAGGACCAACCAGATTTTAGAGAATATGTTAAGAGCTTGTGCTTTGAAGCATGGGAAGAGTTAGGACAAGTGCTTGCCGTATGCAGAATTTTCATACAATAATAGCAACCAAGCAAGTTCGAAAATGTCACCATACGAAGCACTATATGGAAGGAATTGTAGGACGCTCTTGTTTTGGAGTGAGACAGGGGAGAATCAAGTATTTGGTCCGAATGTGTTGCTAGAAGCTGAAAAGAAAGTTCAGATTATTCAAGAAAACTTGAGAGCTGCTCAATCGAGGCATAAAGGCTATGCAGACAATTGGAGGAGGAAACTAGCCTTTTGAAGTGGGAGACTTCGTATACCTCAAGGTGTCACCAATGAGAGGTCATAAGAGGTTTAACATAAGAGGCAAGCTAGCACCTCACTACACTGGGCAATTCAAGATTTTGGACAAAAGAGGAGAAGTAGCGTATAAGTTGGAGATGCCAGCTCATCTTTCAGACGTCCATGATGTGATTCATGTTTCCCAGCTAAAAAAGTGTTTGAGAGTGCCGGAAGAACAAGTGCCTATGGGAGAATTGGAATTAGAGGAAGATTTGACTTATGTCGAGCAACCGATCAAAATCTTGGAGACAAAGGAAAGAGTCACAAGAAACAAAGTCATCAGATGGTGTAAAGTTCAATGGAAGCATCATACCGAATCAGAGGCAACTTGGGAGCTGGGGGATGATCTCATGAAGGAATTTCCCTATCTCTTCTCTTCCGCGTCAAATCTCGAGGGCGAGATTAATTTTAAGGGGGGTAGGTTTGTAACACCCTCATTTTCATCCATCATGCATTGCATACATTCTAATATATGTTTAATATTAATCCACATAAAAAGGAATATGTTTAAAATGAAATTAGAGTTTAACCGTACTTAAGAATTTTGGGAAGTGCAGACTACTCCGATTTTATGTGGACTAGTCCGATTTCTCTCTGACCTTGCTCGGACTTGCCCGTTTATCTGCGGACAAGTCTAATACCTCTGGACACTTTCAAACTTCTTCGGTCCTATGCGTACTAGTCCGGTGTTCCAATTCCTTGAAAATTTGCTAAGTCCCTGCACTTGTCCAGACTAGTCCGGTGTTCCAGCGGACTTGTCCATTTTCCACTCTAACTAAAGTCGGACTTGTCCGATTTTTGGCCAGACTTGTCTGTTTTTCTCCTCTGGATAAGTTCGGACTTCTCCGATATCCAGTCCGGACTTGTCCGATATCTCTCCGTCCAACTTCGGACTAGTCCGACAATTTCTGGACTTGTCCGATAAATCACGACTCCAAGTTGATCTTTTGTTTCACGACTTGTTTCTTGGATTTTACGTTAAGTGGGCCTAGGGACGTCATGCCTAACTCTTTTATAGCCCATGTGTGACTCTAAACCGGCCTCTACTAACCCCCAAACTCGAAATGCATCTAACCCTAACATCCACCTCTATATAAACAACCCCACCCCTTGGCTTGACATCTATTTGCCACTTTTCCACCACACCCAAACCCTAGCCCGTGATTAGCCGCCACCAAGTAGCGAGAAGGAGATCTAGAGCAAGGAGAATAAGAGGAGGAAATGAAAGAGGATCAAGATCTCCATCAACTTTGGGTTCTTTGTCAACAATTCACCATCAAGTTCTTCATCAACATTAGATCGTCAAGATCCAAGTGTTACCTCCAAGATCCTTGATTCATTGGAGTTCTAAACACCTGGTGTACCTTCTATTCTCTTTTCCTTACGTGAATTCAACCCCAAATCTCCGAATTCACGTCAATCTAGAAAACCCTAATCTGCTGATCTTGCGTAGTGCAGACTTGTCCGGTCCCAAGCAAACTAGTCCGATCTTCCTAGTTAAATTGTGTTGAATTAAATCTAAAATTTGATCGAATAAACTCCAAACATGTATAAACTTGTTAAAAGCTATTAGAACTAGTTTGTGATCATTAGAAGCAACTCATTAACAAGTTCCACCTTGCATTTGCATCAATCATGCATATCATGTCATATTGAGTAATATTTGTGTACTCTTTGATTGTTTTTCTTGTTTGTATGTTTATTGTGCGAATTAGATGGATTTTCCCTAGAGAGTGCCACGGAGGATCTCTAGCACCAAGAGTTTGAAGGCTTTGACCCGAGCCAATCCCAAGAGCAGGGCAAGTGTCCTTGAAGCATATTGATCCTGTTTTGAAATAAATGTTTTGTTTGCAAAATTGCATGCTTGTGTCAATTTTGATGGGAACCCTATGATAGGAAGTTTACTAGATTTGTTGACCACCCTTGTCACCCTGAAAATATAGCAGAGAGTCAGGAAGGGCTTTTTACCCTTTTTGCGTTGCTTAATTAATTATGCATTGATGAGATTATGGTTGATATGAAATGGTTAATATGATATGGTAATAGGTGATCTAAGCAAACATGGTATGTGGATGGGATGGATGTTATGTTGGTTTGCTTGCTTTAGATCTAAGGACCGGTTCGTGGAGCAACCATCCAGAATTTACAGTGCCACCATGAGGCCAAGTATGGTTGCGGCGTAGCTAATTAATTAGGGCTTTGCCAGTTCTATTTTGACCATTAAGGATGCTCGGGGAAGGGGTAGTCAGATTGGGTTTGTTGATGATTGGTGGGACTACCCTAGGATCCGAATGGCTCAAGAGGGGGCCCTTGGTTGAATATGTGCTCAGTTGGAGGCATCACCACCAGTGAAACCTCAGTGGGGTCTAAATAGGCTAGTAATCCCTTTCTAAAGGCTATTTTCTGATCTCTTGTCCATACACCAAAGGAAGTGTAATTGGCATAAGGGAGGTTCTTTAGTCGCCGACAGGTGATGAAATCACAAAAAGGTGGGTAAAGTGGTACAACCTCTACAGAGTGTCTAATAAAGCTATCATGATAGCCGTGCTCCCGATCATGAGCAACGTGGACCATCACATGATTAGGGGAAAACTTGGGAATTTGGGATGGATGGTTGGTTGGTTATGGTTAATGATATGGTTATGAATTAAATTCTGATATTGATTACGGTTATTGTAATGAGAAATCTGGAATATGAATGATGGAAATGAATTATGGACTGGTATTATGATGATTACATGGTTTATGATGGGTTTACTTCACACACACATATATATATATATATATATAATATTGCTTTTCAAATGTTTTAATGTACTTTTCAGCACTTAGCCTTTATTATATTCGTCATTTGAATCAGCTACATGTCATACTTTCCACACCTGTTGAGTACAACATGTACTCACCCTTGCAATCCCCCCCACAACGGTTGCAGGTCAGGATTGGGAGTATAACGATGATAATGCGGAGTTCTAGACCGTGTCTACCGTCAGCTTTGCCCATGGAGTGTTGGAGTTGCGCTATCCCTTTTGCTTAGTTGCTTATTAGTTTATTTCCACTGCATTAGTTCAAATTTGTCATTAATAGTCATTAGAGCTTGTATTCGAGGATATTATGAATTGTGTAATAAAATTTGGTTAATTAATCTTGTTGTGTGGTAATTTTTTGTATATCCTTTTGTGATTGCACTTATGTATGTGTGTTGAATGTCCTGGGGACACATATGCGTTCACTTGGTTCATTTTCGGAACCGGGTGCCACAGACATATTGGTATACTCCAAATCAGAAAAAGAGCATGCCGAACATCTTCATATTGTACTACAGCGACTAAGAGAGCATATGTTATATGCCAAGTTCAGTAAGTGTGAGTTTTGGATCAACAAAGTACCTTTTATTGGTCATATTATTTTAGCGGAAGGTATGTTAGTGGACCCAAGTAAGGTTGTACAACTTCTTAAATGGCAATCTCCGAAGTCGGTCCATCAGGTCCGTAGCTTCTTGGGACTAGCTGGTTATTATCGAAGATTCATTCACAACTTTTCCAAGATTGCTAAGCCAATGACTGTACTATTGAAGAAAGGAAAGAAGTATTTATGCACTAAAGAATGTGAGGAAGCATTCCAGACCTTGAGGAACCATCTTACTACAACACCGGTCTTAGCTTAGCCAGATACAACTAAGCCTTTTGACGTATACTGTGATGCAACAGGAACTGGACTTGGATGTGTTCTGATGCAAGATAGGCATGTGATTTCATATGGATCGCGCCAGCTCCGCTACCACGAACAACACTATCCGATGCATGATTTGGAACTTGCTGTTGTAGTACTGGCGTTGAAGATGTGGAGACACTATCTACTTGGAAACCTAGTGCACCTCTACACCAACCATAAGAGCCTCAAATACATCTTTACTAAGAAGGAACTCAATATGAGGCAACGGAGATGGTTGGAACTGATCAAGGACTACGAGCTTGAGATCCATTATCATCCGGGAAAGGATAACGTGGTAGCTGATGCGCTCAGTCGCAAGTCTCACGTTAGTAACATATCAGTGATACCGGATGAAGAAAAAGAACCTAGCTTGCGCGTGGTCCCATATGGAGCACTGTTTAATCTTGCTCTTATACCTACACTTCAGAAGGAAATCATAAAGGCTCATAAGAGAGACATTGCAATGTCTCACATCCAAAGAAGGATTAATGAAGGAGAAGCGTTATGCTTCCGAATGGATGATTAGGGTATTGTATGGTTCAAGAACCGCATTGTGGTACCTCGGCATAAGAACTTACGGAAGAAGATATTGGATGAAGCGCACCTATCCAAGTATTCGATACATCCAGGCAGCAATAAGATGTATCAGGATCTCGAATCAAAGTTTTGGTGGACAAGAATTAAAAAAGAGATTGCTAAGTATGTATTTGAGTGTGATACATGCCGAAGGGTCAAGCCCGACCATGTTAAGAATGCGGGGACACTGCAACCTTTAAGTGTTCCGGCATGGAAGTGCGAAGACATCAGCATGGACTTTATTGTTGGCTTACCATTCACATCATGCCAACATGATTCCATCTGGGTGATCATGGATCGACTCACTAATACATCTCATTTTATTCCAGTTTGTACAAGATACAAGGCCAAGAAGTATGCAGAGTTGTATATGTCAAGGATTGTGTGTTTACACGGAGTTCCTCGCACTATCATTTCTGTTTGGGGCTCATTATTTGTTTCTCGTTTCTGGGAGCAACGACATGAGTCTCTAGGAACTAAGTTAATAAGAAGCTCTGCATATCATCCTTAGACGGATGGACACACTAAAGAGTAAATCAGATCTTAGAAGATATGTTGAGAGCCTGTGCCACTGATCACATAAAGAATTGGGATGACCACATACCATTAGAGGAATTCTCTTACAACAATAGATACAAGTCAAGTATCAAGATGGCACCTTATGAAGCATTGTATGGACAGAAGTGCAACACACCACTTAACTGGTGTGAGTCTGACGAGAGAGTTATTTTTGGAGCTGATCTTGTTAAAGAAGCAGAAGAGCAAGTCAAACTCATTCAAACCAATCTCAAAGCAACTCAGTCTTGTCAGAAGATCTACACGGACAAGCAACACCATCCTTTGTACTTCGAAGTTGGTGATCAAGTGTATCTTCGTGTTTCTCCGATAAAAGGGATTCATCAATTCGGAATCAAGCAAAAACTGCCACCTCGTTTCATTGGCCCGTTTACTATTATTGAGGGTTGTGAACCTGTCGCCTATCATTTGGAGCTACCAGCGTCACTGATAGGGATTCACGACACATTGCAAGGATTCCAGTTTATTGCAACGAAAAAATTCGTCGCAATAGGTTGTTTTTCGTCGCAATAGGTCGTTGTTGCAACGAAAAAGACTGTGGCGATAGTTTTTACGAATCGTCGTAATAATTCCCGTGGCGATAGGTTCTTTGCGATGCCTTGGCATCCGTGGCAAATAGGACGCTGTTGCAGCGGTTTTACATTGGTGGCAAATAGGACACTATTGCAACGGTTTCATGTATTGCGACGATTTAACGTATCGCAACGAATTATATGGTATTGCAACAGGTTCACGATCATGGCAAATAGTTTGGTATTGCAACGATTTTATATTCGTGGCAAATAGTATGTTGTTACAACAATTTAGCGTATTGCGACGATTTAACGTATTGCAACCAACAGCATGGTATTGCAACGATTTCTCATTCGTGGTAATTGTATGTGGTTGCAATGATTTAACAGACATGGCAATAGTACGGTATTGTAACGATTTCACATTCGTGGCAAATAGTATGTTATTGCAACGGTTTAGCGTATTGCAACGATTTAACGTATTGCAACGAATAGCATTGTATTGCAATGATTTCACAGGCGTGGCAATAGTACGGTATTGTAACGATTTCACATTCGTGGCAAATAGTATGTTATTGCAATAGTTTATCGTATTGTGACAATTTAACGTATTGCAACTAATAGCATTGTATTGCAATGATTTCACATTCGTGGTAATAATACGTGATTGCAACAATTTTCACAGCCGTGGCAAATAGTAACATATTGCAACGAGTTATGATGTAGCGACTGAATGTGGCCTAGAGGGGGGTGAATAGGCCTTTAAAATTTCCTGCACACTTAATAGAGTAGTCAAAAACTTGTTTGACCGGACTAGTCTGGTTGTGTGGGCGGACAAGTCCAGTGTGCTGAAAAATGTGAATTGATTAAGTGTTGTTTGGGAAACTAGATTCTTTTAGCAGCGGAAATGAGAACAACGGATACTTTGGTTTACGATTATTGTATGAATGCACGTGGAAACTTATAAGCAACTTAAATTGATGTTTACTAATCAAGTGATCTAGTGAACAGAATGTAAAAGAAATAAGGCACGAATTTTTACCAAGGTTCGATCTCACCACAAGATCTACGTCCTTGTTGAGGAAGCTCACACAGAGCCGGGTCTCCAACCCTTTTCCTCTTCAAGTCACCACACAGGCCGACTTGATTCCACTGGCACGGGTAATCACCGAGTTTGTGGGGCAACCTCACACGTTGAGGGCTCCCATGAGAATTACAACGAGAGAAGCGATCAAATACACTTGAAAGTATTACAATGCAGAGTATGAGTGTAGAAAGATCAAACCCCAAGAGCTCGCAACGAAGGAACGATGATCTCCCAATCCCGAATCCAAGTGTTCAATTGATTTTACTCTTTTTGAACTTTAGATGTGTGGGGAGATGTGTTTTGGGCTCTTGGGACAAGGTGGCCGCGCTAGGGTTTGTTTTTCAGCAGTATTCGACGTGTATTCTTATAGGAAAGCCGTGGATCCTCCTTTTATAGGGTTTCCAAAAAGATACCGCTGTAAAACCCTAAAACCGGACTAGTCCGGTGCAAGTCCGGACTTGTCCTGTCACAGTGCAACTCAATGTACAGAAAGTTTGGCGGACTAGTCCGGTTGGAAAAGGGACTTGTCTGGCCCAATGTGAAGATGGACTCCAGAATGTCTAGCAGACTAGTCCGGTTGGAAAACGGACTAGTCTGGCCCTATGTGAAAGCAGACTCTAGAAAGTTTGGCGGACTAGTCCGGTTGGAAAACGGACTAGTCCGGTGCACTTTGAGATGTTAGGTTAATTTTAAAACCGTTACACCTGCGCAAGGTCGTGAGCTCTTGGAGTGTGTCGTTCATACACTTCCTATACATTTAAAATCTAATTTGTTCTTCCAAGTTCCATCAAAGTATTCCTCTTTGGACACCACTCCATTTTTCACCTTTTTGTGTGCACCGAGCTGTTTCACTTTGTTTGTCCTGCAATCATCTCAGTAGTTTCATTAGGATCTCATATGTTCTTCATCAATTAGCCAAAACTCACAAGGGATATCCTAGATGCACTTACAATCTCCCCCTTTTTGGTGATTGATGACAACCATTTGAGATATCACAATTGAGAATAAAATTTTGATTTTCATAAGGTGTGCACATATGAGAATAACGATTAGTTCACAAAAAGGTTCTCAGATACGCACACACCTTATGGTGGGGTGCTTAACAGGTGTGTGATCAACAAAGTGTGATGAAATAAAGATAAACAATAATTAACATAGAAGTAAGCATTACAGCAACAATAAGCATCACACATAGGAAAATAAATGTTGCATTACAAAGTTTTAAAAATAGGTACATGTCCTTGATCATAAAAGCTTAATAACTAATACTAGAGATAGTTTGAGTCTCAATCTAGTCTCAATCTCTCCCCCTTTGGCATCAAGGCACCAAAAAGGGAAAAATCGAGTGGAATCACTCATTGCTGCTCCCTTCTTCAGTTTTAGTCCGATCTTCATCTTCACCATCATCGTCATTCACTGGAGTAGGATCTTCCTCTGAGTCCTCGAAAGCGGGCAGTGATCTAACCGGCTCAATCTCCAGCTTCTCACAAATAGACTTGATATTGGCATTCAGATACTGTTGATGTTTCCGCTGCCTGACTTCGATCTTGCGGCAGCAGGCAAAGATGGAGGAGAGCATTTTGAGGACGCCACCGGAGGGTTTATGGACAGGAGAAGAATCAGGAGGAGCAGCTACAGACCTTGGGGCATTCACATCCTGAGATTGTTTAGACCTCCTCTCAGCTCCGGGGGGGGGGGGGGGGGAAGGAGCAGTTGGTGCTGAGGGAAGGGTGTACTCGGTGGGCTTTTGTGGCTTCAACCCCGTATGAGAAACATCCTTGACAAACTCAAGTCCGGTCACTTTCTCAATCATGTACATGATGTACGGGGCATACCCGCAAGACCTATTGGGAGTGATTGAGATGTTCACAATGTCGTTGTAGATGTACTCAAAAACATTGAACGGTCTCCTTCCACTAATGGCCTTCATTAGGGTCCTCAAGGTTCCTTGGATATTCCCCGCATGTCCATCTTTCGGGGCTATTGTCTTTCTCAAGATTATGTTGAGGACCACAAAGAAGGGCTTCAAATATTTGCTGTTGGGAGGAACATAGGGCATCCTTGTGTCATAGAGGAACTTAAGCTCATCCTTCTCCAAGGGTTTTAGAATGTGGATGACAAGATCATGATCCAAAGTCTGTTCAAGGTGAAGAATCCTTGCAAATTCATCATAAGTGGCACTATACTTGGAACCATGAGTCATCCAAGTAAGACTTTCTCCATCACCACGAGCAAAGTAGAGGGTAGAGTAAAATTGGGTGATGATCTCATTGTTCAAGTCATTCTCAAAGGAAAATAGTTCCCCCTTCAGACCGTGCCTCTCCAAATCCTAATCCACCTCACGAAAAGCAGGAAACCTCTTCGACCGCAGGTATCCAACATTGACCCATTGACTCTTCACAATAGGATTCTTCATCTTCATGTACACGTGCTCATAGTAGTCGGCATGGAAGTTGCTCCAGAATCTTGGGTCAGAGAATTGCCTAGGTTGATTATACAGATCAATCTTCCTGAAGTTATCGGCTAGCTCACCCCCTTTTCCAGTGAAATCCTCACTAGAAGGCTGCCTGTTGCGGTGACTGGGGTTTTTCATCTTCAAGGGCCCAATGGGACCACTAGCAAGTCCCTTCCCTTTATTGATAACCCTCTTTGGCCCTGTGAGCTCTTAGCTGCAGCTTTTCCTTGAGCCTTTTTGACAATGACCTTCCTCTTCTTAGGTAGATTGTCGTCGGAGGGTGGAGAGTGGACATTGACATCATGTCTTTTCTTCATAACTCTCTCCTTGGCTCTCCTCACTCTTTCGCGTTGAACTTCTTCATCAATGTGGAAAGAGCTGTCATCTGAGCCTAAAGACATCGTGCCTGATAAGGAGTTCATGGATTAGATAAGAATGAACCAAGGATTGAATACAATGTAGGCATTCAGATGTCAGAGACCGGACTTGTCCGGGTTTAGAGTGTGGACTTGTCCAGTGGACCGGACTTGTCCGCATCTGAGCGCCGGACTAGTCTGGTCTGGCATAAGAACCCTAACGATTTTCTTTGAATTCATAACTTCTATCTAAAGATACAAAAGGGCAGGAAAGTGATAGGAATACACCTATGAGGCCGATGTACAACCTTGGAATCAAAGGAAATGAGATAGAACGAGAAAAGTTGAGAATTTGGTTTTGGGTTGAATTTTACCGAGATTTTAAGATCCGCGTTGAAAGAGCAAGAATCTGTCCGGATGAGTCCGAAGAGGAGAGTCCACTCGTCGAGGAGAGGATTTCCCACGGAGAAGGCTTCGATTTTGAGGGCTCAACCCGAAAATCACTTTGGGGGCTAGAGTTTAGGAGAGGAGAGGGAGACCAAGTGGAGGGACAGGTTTGGGACTCAAATTGGGCCGGCCAACCGCTTATATACGCGGCGGACCGGACTAGTCCAGTCAATGTGGCGGACTAGTACAGTGCCCCTGAAAAACCTAGGGATTTCGTCTGTCCGGACTAGTCCGGTGGTAACTCGGACAAGTCCGGTTTCAACAGACTTGATACATATAGAAATGATTAATAGTGATTTCAGGACAATAGTTCTGCAAATAATCTTGGTAATTACGACCAGTAGATAAGTAACATTGAAAAGTGGTCATAAACTGCAAGATTTCTTCATTAAAATAGTTTTCTTAGAAAAAAAAAGAGATGAGGAGCAGTTTTAACAATAAAATGTAACATTTGAAGTTTCAACCAGATATGCAACGTTTCGAGCCACATTTCGAGAGTCAAGAATGTTAAGCACATTCCTAAGTTCACAAAACCTTTTCTCATCGAATGGTTTGGTAAAAATATCCGCAAGTTGTTTTTCAGTCCTAACATGTGAAATAGCAATGTCACCTTTTAATGAATGATCTCTAAGAAAGTGATGACGGATATCTATGTGCTATGTTCTTGAGTGCTCTACAGGGTTGTGTGCAATTTTTATAGCACTTTCATTATCACATAGAAGCAGGATATGGCTAAGATTGTAGCCGTAGTCCCTAAGAGTCTGTCGCATCCACAATAGTTGTGCACAACAACTACCGGCTGCAACATACTCTGCTTCCGCTGTGGAAAGAGCAATGAAGTTTTGCTTTTTAGATGACCAAGAATCTAGGGACCTACCAAGAAATTGACAAGTCCCTGACGTGCTCTTTCTATCGACTTTGCATCCTGCATAGTCGGCGTTGGAATAGCCTATCATGTTAAACTTGGATCCTTTAGGATACCAAGGCCCCAAGTTGGGTGTGTGCACAAGGTACCTTAGGATTCTTTTTACAGCAATTAAGTGACACTCTTTAGGTGTGGCTTGAAACTTTGCACACAAGCAGACACTAAGCATAATATCTGGCCTAGATGCACATAAAGAAAGTAAGGAGCCGATCATGGACCGATATACCTTTTGGTCCTTATTTGGACTGTCTTCATTGAGGTCGAGATGTCCGTTGATGGCCATGGGTGTCTTGATGGGCTTGGCTTTGTCCATATTGAATTTCTTGAGAATGTCCTGTGTATAGTTGGTTTGGCTTATAAATGTACCTTCTCTCAGTTGCTTCACTTGGAATCCCAAGAAGAACTTCAATTCGCCCATTATTGACATCTCGAACCTATCTGTCATGATTTTGCTAAACTCTTCACAGAAGGACTTGTTAGTGGATCCAAAGATAATGTCATCAACATAAATTTGACACACTAATAGATGATCATCAAGATGTTTGGTGAAGAGTGTATAGTCAGCTTTACCAATTTTGAATCCATTTTGAGTCAGAAAATCTCTATGGCACTCATACCAAGCTCGAGGAGCTTGTTTGAGGCCATAAAGAGCCATACGCAGTTTGTAGACATGATTGGGATACTTTTGGTCTTCAAATCCTGGTGGCTGCTCCACATAAACTTCCTCCTTTACTGTACCATTTAGGAAGGTGTTTTTGACGTCCATTTGATACATCATAAAATTATGGTGAGTAGCATATGCCAATAAAATACGAATGGACTCAAGTCTAGCTACAGGAGCAAAAGTTTCATCGAAGTCCAAACCTTCGACCTGAGAATAGCCTTTTGCCACCAATCTCGCTTTATTTCTTGTTACTACTCCATGCTCATCTTGCTTGTTCCGAAAGACCCATTTGGTTCCAACGATGTTCGCCCTTGGTCTCTTCACCAGCTCCCACACTTCTTTTCTTTTGAAGTTGTTCAACTCCTCTTGCATTGGCATCACCCAGTCTGGATCCCTTAAGGCTTCTTCTACCCTGTACGGTTCCAGAAAAGACACAAAAGATAGTATTCACAGAAACTTGCAGCTCGAGATCTAGTAGTTACTCCCTTAGCAATATCTCCAATGATATTATTGACAGGATGGTCCCTTTGCACGCTCTGATGTACTCTTGGGTGTGGAACTTGTGTAGTTGCTTGTTCTTCATTATCTTCATGTTCATTGTCTCCCCCTAGATCATTGCTTCCATGATTGTCTTGATATTCTTGATCTTCCTCATCTTGATCTTGTGCAAGAGCTCCCCCTTGATCATTGCCGCCGTGTTGAAGTTCATCTTGTGCATTTGAGTCTAACGTTTGCTCTTGTGGTAAGATATCACCAGGTGCCATTTTCTCTAGTGCTTCATATGGAGCTTCCTCTTTATCTAGCATACACTTATCAACTTGCTCCACTTCTGAGCCGTTAGATTCATCGAACACTACGTCACGTGCTACTTCAACAAGGCCGGACACCTTGTTGAAGACACGATATGCATAGGCATTCAATTCATATTCGAGCAAGAACCCTTCATCGGACTTCAAAGCGAACTTCGAGGCCCTCTGTTTCTTGTTCAGAATAAAACGTTTACAACCAAAGACTTTGAAATAAGAAACATTAGGCTTTTTACCAGTAAGGAGCTCATATGGAGTTTTCTTCAGTAGTCGGTGGAGGTACAACCGATTTGTGGCATGACAAGCAGTGTTCACCGCTTCTGCCCAAAATCGATTGACGTCTTGTATTCATCCAACATAGTTCTGGCCATTTCGATCAATGTTCTGTTCTTCCATTCGGCCACTCTGTTTTGTTGAGGGGAGTAGGGTGCCGAGAACTCATGCTTTATCCCTTCTTCATCGAGATACTCTTCAACTTGGGTGTTCTTGAATTCTGTCCCGTTGTCACTTCTGATGTTCTTTATGGTTGATGAGAATTCGTTCTGAGCTCTTTTCAAGAACTTCTTGAGGATTCCCTGAGTTTCTGATTTATCATACAAGAAAAATACCCAGGTAAATTTTGAAAAATCATCAACAATTACTAAACCGTATTTGTTACCGCCGATGCTGATGTACGCAATTGGACCAAAGAGATCCATGTGGAGAAGTTCCAGCGGTCTTCCGGTAGTCATCACAATCTTGGCGGGGTGTGGTGTTCCGATTTGTTTTCCTGCTTGATAAGCGCTGCACGGCCTGTCTTATTAAAAAAACCTCATCCTTAAGACCACGGATGTGACCACCTTTTAGAAGTTTCTGCAGATCTCTCATCCCAACATGGACTAGCCGTCTATGCCACAACCATCCCATGTTGGTCTTAGCAAGCAAGCAAGTGTTGAGTTCGGCTCTATCTTTGTTGAAGTCAACAAGATAAAGCTTTCCCTTCAACATTCCCTTGAATGCAATCGAGCCATCGCTTCTTCTAAAAACGGTCACACCCTCATTAATGAATAAACAGTTGTAACCTTTGTCACATAGTTGAGATATTGACAAAAGATTATAATCGTGAGAGTATACATGTAAAACATTAGATAAGGTGTGTTGAGAGGATATTTCAATGTTACCGCTACCAAGGACCTTTCCTTGGCTGTTATCTCCAAAGTATATGCCTTCACCTGGATCCTTGTTGTACTCGTACTCCACAAACATACCTCTCTCTCTGGTCATGTGATTTGTGCATCCGCTATCTAGCACCCATTTAGATCCATCGGAGGAGTAAGTCTGCAAAATAGAATTATTCCTTGGTTTTAAATACCCAAGCTTTCTTGGGTCCTCTCAAGTTAGTCACAAGAGTCTTGGGCACCCACACACAAGTTTTCAAGTTCTTGTGGCGTGGCCCTGCATATTTAGCAATGAATTTTCCATATTTGTTTTTCATAAGAACATAGGAAGCATCAAATGTACGAAACAGTATTTGTAAATCAGATTCATGGGATTTCTCCTTAACAAAAGTGATTCTATTATTAGCATGATTAGGAGTAGACATGTGTTTGTTCCTGTCAAAACCAAGACCATCTTTGACATTAGGAGGTCTAGTGCCCATATATGCACTGCGTGCATATTTGATCTTCTCCTTATCAAAGATACCGCTTGTGGAAGGATGCATATTATGAGAAGTTGAAGTATTAGAGATAACATTCTTCTTACTAGTGCAAGTGCAGGTTCCGATTGTTGTTGAACTCATATCTTTGCAGGAAGAGCTCTTGGAGGAAGAGGAGTCACTTTGCTTGAGCGACTCAACTTGCACCTCAAGGATCTTGTTAACTTTTGACAAGTTAGCAAGTTCTTCCTTGATTGCAATATGGGAGTCCTCTAGCTTTGAGTAAGTTTCCTTACTCAAGGCTAGCTCAAACTCAAGTGACTCGTTCTTCTCTCTTTCAAGCTCAAGAAGCTTCTCAACTTCTTGATATCTCTTCCTTTCACGGATGAGCATATCTTCTTGTCGGTTAAGAAGTTCCTCCTTTTCAAATATTTCGTTCGACAACATTTCCATTTTCTTTAAAGCAATTTTACTTAATCCTCTAAACATTTCTTCATTATTACTAGAGCTATCAAAGTCATCAATAGAGGAATTTAGCGTAGGAGGAGTAAGTCAAACCTTTTTCCTGCCTTCCTTAGCCATAAGACAACTGTGGTTGTTCATATCCCGTCCTCCCATGTTTGGGAAGAGTGTGGCTCTCATAGTAGGTTTCTTGACTATGATAGTGGCCATCTCTTCTTCTTCATCGGAGGAGGACTCGTCGTTTGAGTCCCACTCCTTGCCAATGTGAGCTTGATGGGCTTGTCTTCTTTTTCTGAATTTGTTCCTATCTTGAGGTCTTGTTCCTTCTTCTTTTTGTTTTCTTCATAAGTGCAGTCCACCATGAAGTGACCATACTCTCCGAAGTTGTACCAAGTGCGTCGAGCCTTGGATTTCCCTTTATCCTTGGTTTTTCTTTCATTTGGATTGTTGTCGTGTCTTCTTTTCATCATGCGCTTGAACTTCTTGATAAAGAGTACCATTTCTTCATCATCAAGATCGGTACTCTCGTTGCTTGTATTTCCGTCGTCTTAGTCTTCACGAGTTTCTTTGAGTTTGGGTCTGCATGTTGCTTTGAGAGCGACTTCTTTCCTTTTGGAAGAGGTGAGTTCGGCTAAGTCTTTGACGTATTGATCCTCTTTCTCCATCATTTCATGATTTATGATCTTCCCCAATAACTCATCGGGAGTCATTTTGTGAAAATCGGGGCTTTCTCTAATCATTGAGCAAAGTGTGACATTTCTTGACATGAAGGCTCTAATCATTCTTTTGACCACCTCGTGATCCGTCCATTTCTTACTTCCATAGGCATGAATTTTGTTGATGAGTGCCTTCATCCGGTTGTACAAGTCCTGAGGTGATTCGCCTTCTTCAATAGCAAATCTCCCCAACTCTCCTTCAAGCATCTCAACTTTAGCTTCACGAACCGACCTATTTCCTTCGTGAGCTGTCTTAAGTGTATCCCAGATTTCTTTTGCACTTTCTAAACCATCGACCTTGGTGAATTCCTCTCTGCTTAGTGATGATGTGATCACCGCGACGGCTTGTGCGTTTCTGTGAATCTCTTGTTCTTGTTCTGGAGTGAGTTCCTCATCCGTGTCCGGGATATCTATGCCTGTGCAAACAATGTGCCACAGACTCGGATTCAGAGATATTATATGCATTTTCATGTTGTACTTGCACATGGTGTAGTCACTTCCGTCAAACTGTGGAGGCTTTCCCATAGGGATAGAGAGATAGTGATTGTTTGAATTGAGACGGTTGTAGTTGTAAGGATATCGGGAGTAGTCGTGATGACCACTCCCAGTCATCTTCTCTTCTTCTCTTCCTTTTTGTGCTAGCAGTTTCTTTCTCAAGAGTGCCTTTAGCTGTCGCACTTCTTCATCATCATGTGGGCTCTCTTTCAGCACATTGAAGGCTTTAGCTTCTTGTTCCTCCTCATTGATGTTCGTCTTCGGGATATTGTTGTTCTTCTCAGAGGCCATTGATCTCTCCGAGATGTGAGTCTCGTTGACGGAGAACCTTGCTCTGATACCAATTGAATTTGGCCTAGAGGGGGGTGAATAGGCCTTTAAAATTTCCTACACACTTAATAGAGTAGTCAAAAACTTGTTTGACCGGACTAGTCTGGTTGTGTAGGTGGACAAGTCCGGTGTGCTGAAAAAATGTGAATTGATTAAGTGTTGTTTGGGAAACTAGATTCTTTTAGCAGCGTAAATAAGAACAACATATACTTTGGTTTATGATTATTGTATGAATGCACGTGGAAACTTATAAGCAACTCAAATTGATGTTTAGTAATCAAGTGATCTAGTGAACAGAATGTAAAAGAAATAAGGCACAAGAGACACGAATTTTTACCAAGGTTCGATCTCACTATGAGATCTACGCCCTCATTGAGGAAGCTCACAAAGAGTCGGGTCTCCAACCCTTTTGCTCTTCATGTCACCACACATGCCGACTTGATTCCACTAGCACGGGTAATCACCTAGTTTGTGGGGCAACCTCACACGTTGAGGGCTCCCATGAGAATTACAACGAGAGAAGCGATCAAATACACTTGAAAGTATTACAATGCAGAGTATGAGTGTAGAAAGATCAAACCCCAAGAGCTCGCAACGTAGGAACAACGATCTCCCAATCCCAAATCCAAGTGTTCAATTGATTTTACTCTTTTTGCACTTTAGATGTGTGGAGAGATGTGTCTTGGGCTCTTGGGACAAGGTGGCGGCGCTAGTTTTTTTTTCAGCAGTATTCGAAGTGTATTCTTATAGGAAAGCCGTGGATCCTCCTTTTATAGGGTTTCCAAAAAGTTACCATTGTAAAACCCTAATACTGGACTAGTCCAGTGCAAGTCCGGACTTGTCCGGTCACAGTGCAACTCAATGTCCGGAAATTTTGGCGAACTAGTCCGTTTGGAAAACGGACTTGTCCGGCCCAACGTGAAGGTGGACTCCAGAAAGTCTAGCGGACTTGTCCGGTTGGAAAACGGACTAGTCCGGCCCTATGTTAAAGCAGACTCCAAAAAGTCTAGCGGACTAGTCCGGTTGGAAAACGGACTAGTCCGATGCACTGTGAGATGTTAGGTTAATTTTAAAACCCTTACACCTGTGCAAGGTCGTGAGCTCTTGGAGTGTGTCTTTCATACACTTCCTATACATTTAAATCTAATTTGTTCTTCCAAGTTCCATCAAAGTATTCCTCTTTGGACACCACTCCATTTTTCACCTTTTTGTGAGCACCGAGCTGTTTCACTTTGTTTGTCCTGCAATCATCTCAATAGTTTCATTAGGATCTCATATGTTCATCATCAATTAGCCAAAACCCACAAGGGATATCCTAGATGCACTTACAGCGACGATTCACCATATTGCAACGAATATCACGGTATTGCAATGATTTCACATCTGTGGCAAATAGTATGATACTGCGACGGTTTAACGTCCGTGGCAATTAGTAGGTTAGTGCAACAAGTCAACTAACGTGGCAAATAGTACCGTATTGCAACGATTTCAGATCTGTGGGAACTAGTCTGGTACTACAATGATTTCG
This sequence comes from Tuctoria greenei, assembly GCA_036927565.1. Lineage (NCBI taxonomy): Eukaryota > Viridiplantae > Streptophyta > Magnoliopsida > Poales > Poaceae > Tuctoria > Tuctoria greenei. The sequence continues at coordinate 58,856,075 of JAYESD010000010.1, forward strand.
TATCCATGGCGAATAGTTGGGTATTGTAACGAGTCCACAAACGTGGTGAATAGTACCGTATTGCAACGATTTCAGATCTGTTGGAACTAGTATGGTACTGCAACGATTTCGCATCTGTGGCGAATAGTTTGGTATTGCAACGATTTCTTATCTGTGGAAATAGTGTTTTAATGCAATGTTTTTGAGTCGTTGCCAAATGTTTATACTGGAATGTTTTGTCATTCTATTTTCACGTTTTATCATCCGTATTGGCAATAGCTTCCTATTGCAACAATTTATCATTCGTGACAAGAAATTCGTAATTCCACGTTTTATAATTAGCGGCAATAGAACCCGAATGCACCAGGTTTGAAAATTAGTGGCAACAGAATCACGAGTTTAACAATAAACATCCATCAATTTTACAACACGCATAACAACACTCAAGGATTACTTAAGCGACGTGTTTGCATGCTAAGAGTTTTCCTAAGCTGACCGGGACTGATTGTTGGAGTAGGTGGCTTTTGGTGGTTCCTTATTTGTTGGACCTTCTGTGGAGTGCTCGCCATCATCATTTTGAGCATTTCAGCCAATGAGGCATGCATGTCCTGCATTTCCTTAGCTGTCTGTTCACGATCAGCTGCTATCTGACCTTGTAAGTTCTGGACTTCAACGATTAACTCTTCACTCTTCTAGTTTATGCAGTCCATCTGGGTGTTTAAGCTATCATTTCTTCCTTCCCCTATTTTATTGAGGCGTGCATTTCTAACTTCTAAGTTTCGAACTTGGTCGTTGAGGTGTTCTGACATCTAGATATGCATATGTTCACGTTCGGGACCAGTTGGGTTAGCCATATAACCACGCCCCCGATCCTGTGATCCTGCACAACCGATTGAGGATCTATAACAACGCTGGAAGATGTGGTTTCTCTCCTCATTTGGAATTGGGCCTCCATGCTTAGCTTCCATATCGTCCACTTGCGCACGTGCCTGGATCTATATACGAATAGAAAAGTCACATGTAATTTGCAAATATTTATTTAATTGGGGATTGTTTGAAGTGTTACTCACATGTACAGCTTCTGCCAGCTTGTTTGTCCAGTTAGTGTTCAACAAATGGCTTGCCTCCCACAGTTGTATGTCATCAGGTTCTTCTCCGGTCTCTGGGTCTCTCTACATAAAATACAAGTAAACTTCAACATGTCGGTATACATGTTATTTGCAGCGCAAAGTAAAAGCGTGATTTATTTTTCATACCTTCTCGTAACTAAGTTGGGCGTAGGATTTGGAGCCAAGCAAGTGACACGCCTTTTGTCTTCTTTGATTTTGAGAATCGGTCCTGCTTATTGACTGCAATAATTTTAAGAATTAATTCCACGAATGAAAGTAAATGAAATATTTTTTGTATGATGCGAAGCTATTAAAAAGCTAGCTGACCTTGAATCGCTCATACCCAAAATATTCTATTAGGTGCAACCACTCGAGCGTCGTTACATCAGGAGGCTGGTTTTGTATACGTTCTTCATCGGTAGAATAACTCTTATAGGTGGCATGCAAAGTCGAGCGCCACCCCTTGTAGCGCTCACCAGCAATTTTCAAAATTTTTCTTGCGCTCTCCGGTGTGTCCTCCATGTCCCTGTAATCTTGTACGTTGTATAACAAGTTGTTGTAAACGTACATGATGGAGATTGCAAGAAAAAAAAATACTTGTGTGGGGGTGTGACAACACTAACCAGAATTTCTCGTACTATATCTCTCTTGTTACTATGGCCAACCTCTGCCCACTTCGTTGCACCGATGAGGGATGCATGTCTTTTTGTAAACATAACCACATCATCGACAAAGTGCCACTGATTAATATCAACCGCAGCACCCAACCTAGCAGAGAACTGAATTGGTAGCTTCACATGTTGCATTCTACTAACTTGGGATGCATAGCGTATTCTGGCAACCTTAAGTCCTTTAGCCACACTCCTTCCTAGCTTCCTTCCTTCTGTTACATTGATTCAAATGGTAAACAATTAAAGCAAATTACCACCCGAACAAGTTTAGTATCATGTACAAATAGTGTGAAAAGAAGAAAAGTCTGATGTTCATACCATCTTCAGGACGAGTGTGGCAAATACGAGCGTGGGAGGATCGCGTCATGCCAACACCATTTTGTTTTGTAGTACTCCCTCCTGGTTTATATTAATTGTCGCCCACAAATGAATTAAAATGAACTACTACAGTAGTTAGGACTGTCCTAACGAGACCTATTTTGATGGGGGGTGGGGGTTACATTATTGACTTCTATGTTGCTGTTCATACCCTAAAATGAGCCATCAGGTACACATGTCAGTGGCAGTATGCACTCGTAGTACTGCAGAGGATTTTCAGTCCATGAGTGAAGCAGGCAAGACTGTGAGGGGGCATGCAGCTGGCAACACTAGACTAGATAAAGATAGGGTTCGCTGGTTCGGTCTGACTGACATCAGCCAGAGCGCGTCTCGAATAGAATTATTAGTTGCAGGGCAAGTAATGAACGCTAGCGGTAGCAGGTGGCGAATGCAAGACAGATAAGGCAGGCAACTCACGGGATTGAAATCCTCCACAGTACTACACCTGCATTAGCTGCCACTAACATGTGGGCCCATGAGACATCGGGTCTACTTGTCAGTGGCGGCTACTGCAGGTGCAGAACTACATAGTGCCATCTTGCGACACTCAACAAAGCGAGGGTTCAGTGTCGCCGAAACTCTCGAGGAGGATTGGTGGCAGGGCGAGTAATGACCAGGGATTTGCGGGCGGCAGGGTAATCATGGCACTCGAAGGATGGGGCGTGGCGATGGGCGAGGGAGACACGTCAGGGAGGACACTGAAGTGACCAGTAGCAGGGCGTGGGCGTGGGCGCCGGTGCCGGCCGGAGTGGCCGGCGGCGAGAGAGCACAGTGTGGAGGCATAAAAAAATCACACCATCACACAGGCTAATGAACTATTAACTATAAAGACTATGTACTAATAAGAAAGTAGAATTGCAAGGCATGCTAAAACAATTAGTAGAGCCTAGGAAAGAATGCAAATGACCATGATACACCCATCATCAATACATCTAAAGGACAGAACGTAGTCTCTCAAAATGCTCCAAATTCAATGTCAAAGGAGTAGAGTAAAAAACTAACACGCTCTGCCAAAACAAATGGCACGGTAGAGAGGCAGGTAGTAATGTGATGTGATATGGGTAGTTGGAAGCTACTACCGAGGATAGAGTTGGAGTGGGACATTTTTTAAGATCCAAAAGTAAAATTACGCTGGCGCAGAAGGAGTATTTCTGGTTTGTATATCTATACTTGCAGTTGGTTCATGCATCGTAGTAGTACCAGAGAGTGAAGAACCTCGGGGTTCCTGAACATCATGTGCTGCAATATTCTCTGCGTACCATGCAAACGATTTAATGTTGTCTAAATTTGTTCAATTTTGATAGTAAACACATTTATAGTTATACCAGGTGCTTGTTGGCCACCATGAATGCTTGTAGATGACATCATGGTTTGATGTCTTGTTCCTAATGTAAAGAGCATTGTAAGTAGTCATTCCAAAAATTAGTGATAACGTCAGATTACATGACCGACGTAGATTTTGGATCGGACGGTGTGCTTTCTATAAACTGCAGTGTTTGTTACTAACGGAGGAATTAGAAAAGAAAGAATAGAAAAAAACGTACGATCCGAGAAAGCCACAAGAAAGAAAAAAGTGAAAACCATGGGAACTAAAAATCTTAGGAATACAAATTTGAAAAACGGGAAAGAGAGTACAACATTTGGAGTGGTTGATCAGATAAACTGAGTGTCATTTAATTCTTAATCCAGAAATTACATACTACTACCTCTGGTTTTTAGTATTTGTCGTTCCCGGCCAGGAATTGAACTAGAAATACACTACCGTAATAAGCTGTCAGAGCAATATTTATTTAGGGACAGATGTTGTGTGTGTGTGTGTATATATATATATATATATATATATATATATATATAAATTCGTGAAACGGAAGACCACATTTCTTCTTTGTTAATTTATTTAATCTTCGTATATCAGGATGGATCGTGTATAACTTAACTAGGCCAAAACTGCATGGATCGTGTAGAACCAGGCCAATATAGCTCTATAAAAAGACGGCACGGATCGTGTAGTTTACCTAGCACAAAACTGGAGTCCGGGATGCGATGTCGGAAGGAGGTGTCGGCGACGAAGAGGTTCGGTAGAGCCCGTCAAACTTGGTCGCCCGGCGTTGTACCCAGGAGTCAACACCACCAAGAGCTTCGATGCGTCACTGCGAGATCCATCGGGGGAAAATTGTAAAAACCGTGGGAAATGAAAACACGGGAATTTCTTAGGAATACAAGTATGGAACACAGGACAGAGAGACAACACATTTGGAGTACTGCGAGATCACCAGAAGGGCGGGGCTGTGGTGTGTCGGGAATGGAGGCCAGTGTTTCCATTTATACTCATTGTGGCTGAAATAGGGTTACAATAATAGGCGGGACTGAAATTGGAGGCGCAAGTAGTGAAAATTGAATTGTCAAAATCTCAAATTTGGCGCGCCAAGTAGAACGATAAAATTTTCGCGGGAGTGGAGAATTTGATGCAAGCCATGCCCTTGTGCACGCATCCAATCGTGATTAATTACATCCCATGTCGCGTCGATTCCTGCACATGGCTGGTGCGTGTAGCTAGAGGGGTAGACTTCGTCTTAGGAAAACTTGCTCGCTTCTTAATTCATCTTTGTTGCCATGCATGGAGATCAAAATTTAAAAGCGGTCATCTACTAGCTAGTGGGATATTCCAAGAATGATACGAAAAAAAATATGAATCGCCAAATGTATACGTATGTGCTAATGCAAACGATATGCAAAAACAGCCAAGTGCACGAAACGATGGTAAACACTCAACATTTTGTAACATTAATCACAATGAAACGATAACATGTACTACTATATACTACTACATACTAAAAATACATTTTCCCATGTGCCGTCTACAAATGAAAAAAATTGAGTGAAAGAACACAAAAGAGGAGAAACGCAGCCTCAACCACGATCTCAATGGAGTTACAACTAAGAGTCGTTGTTGTCGCAACACAACGAATTCTTGGCTATACATTGAACAACAGTTATCTCGCCCCTTTTTCAGAAAGGAGATGTTTTTCGATACTGCATAGGATGCATTATTCATGAACAGAAAAGAAATTGATCATTAAAATAGAAACAACACATATATTACAAACAAGAACTACGAAAGCACATAGAAGACAAGAAAAAGAAAAACTACAAATACTACTCTACTCGGAATCAGAGGAGATCTCCTCCACCTCCTCCTCCGCCGCTGCTGCCACCGCCACCTCCTCCGCCGCTGCCGCCGCCGCCTCCTCCGCTGCTGCCGCTGCTGCCGCCTCCTCCGGCAATTGAGTCCGAAGCTTCCTGGTGACGGTCCGCATAAGATGTTGGCAGACCTCCACCCCAGTCACCTCCCCGATCGTCTTGTAGAGGACGTTGAGACGACCAGCCACAAACCCTAACCCGAAGCAGTAGTGGCCGACGGTGTCCATGCTGGTGTAGACGGGAAGTTTCCCAAGACCCAGACGCTCACACGAGCGAGCTGTATCAGAAAATACATCCCGCGCCAATATGTCGAGCTTTTTTGCTCGCCCGGCGGTGGCGGAAAGGTGCTCGGTGGCCTCCTTCAGGTGCCGACTGAGTTCATCGAAGCGGTGTTTGACGAGGCGGACAGTCTCCTGAGCCCAAACGGGATGAGGAGGTGCGGGCACCGCGGGCGGAGAAGCGGACAGAGGAGGTGCAGGCACCGCCTCCAGTTCCATCGGCATTGGCTGTGACGGAAACGGAGAAGAAGGAGGTTCGGAGGACGTCAACGGCCCTGAGCGCTTCGGTGCGGGGCTACCCATTTGTGCGGCAATGGAGTTGCGGAGAAAGAGCGAGAGGTGGTCGGCGATGGTGCGGCGGTGAAGGAAGAGATGTTTGGAGGCTACATCGATGGAGATGGAGAGGTGCGGCGGAGACGCAAGAGGACGGGTGTGCCTTTATAGCGGGTCTTCGCCCCGTGCGAGTGGAGATGATTGGACGCTTCGAAAACTGCGCTTTCGAATTAATCCAAACCGCGGTTGGCTTCCATCTCCGCTTCACACGCACTTTTTTAATTTGACATTCAAAGGGTCCAGGGTATGTAATGGCCCACCTGGCATACTTTGTAGGTCCGTCCGGCGGTGTTTCAGTTTTTCAGTCCCAGTTTTTAATTTTGACACGCAAAGGGCCCACCGGCCCAAGGTATATATATATATATATATATATATATATATATATATATATATATATATATATATATATATCACAAACCCTCGTTCGTGTTTTCTCAGTTTGACATGCAAAAGACCTCGATCATGCATGTTTGATGACGTTAGGTGTTTTCTAATTTTGTTGAAAGATCGTCATATTGAGACTCGTTGATCATGTTTGGGGTGTAGCAAGCATGCATGGACAAGTAACGTATGCACTTGAAAACCTCGCGACGATCATGTTTGATGACAACATTATTACGTGTTTTCTCTGCTTTTTGTTGAAACATCGTCATATATAGTTTGAGGCTCGTTCATCATGTTTGGGGCGTGACAACAAACATGTTATATATATATATATATATATATATATATATATATATATATATATGGTTTGGCTCGTTGATCCTATCTTTGGGGCGTAGGGTAGCATTCATGGACAACTATAACATGCATGTGAGAGAGACGTCGATGATCATATGTACTCCCACCGTCTCCATGAACTTGTCGCTTTGTCATAGTTCATTTTTTAACTACTAAAGCTGCATCAGAAGAGCTTGTTTATTGGCTCATGGACAAGGAAAATTATTTGTACCTAGTACAAAAAGTATAAGTTGGTCGGCGTTGCCGTTCGTACGGGAAGGATGCGGCCAGGTAGTTGCTCTTGCAGGTGTATGGTAATTATGTGAGTGTTTGGTCGGGTCATGTGGTTAGTGACATGTGACAGAGTGCTCAGTCATCAATTGCATTTGGTTTGACATCGAAGTTCGATTGGAGATAGATCATCTATTTCTTTATGTCTTGGATCATCCAAATTAACATTTGGTTGGATGGACTGGACGATCCAATTTTTTGTTGGTAGGTTGGATGAAACTTGATTGGATTATTGAATCATCAAAGTTGATGATTTCCATAATATTATTCGTGCACATGATGATGGATTGTGCACACCGAGCGCCGAGTTATTCGGATCGCTGAGCAAAGTTCGGACGTGGAGTTCGTATGCCCGTGTGCGCTGCAAGATTCGGTGCGCTCGCGTACGTGGCAATCATCAGGGAAGGGTGGTACAGTCGCGGGAACCGTGCAGTGCGCCCTTGGCTGTAAGATTTGGAGCGTGAACGTACGTGGCAACCATCTGGGCAGGGTCGCACAGAGACAGTTGTGCGGAAGGGCCGCAGAGAATTCGATTTTGGTGTTTGGGAATACAGTATTTTTGGAGTTTTAGAGAAATTAGCAATACCTTGATATTTGAGATTATTTTTTACAGAATGGTGTTTGTCAACCAAATAGTCCTATGTATTGCAAAATCGTGGTATTACAAAACTGTGTTACTGAAATTCGTACTTTGGTATTGCCATATCATTTTTAAAACTGTGGTTTCCAAAACTTTAGTATTGAAAAACTTTGCTCCCAAACACAGCCTAAAGCTTTACCGTGAACCACTGCGGATGGTCTTAAAGGCAGGCCCGACTCAGGGCCTAGGCAGGCGGAAATAAAGTTTATGCGGCCCTGCTGCACAACGTCGCGCGTGCGCCCCCGCTCCGCACGCCGTCCCATGGAAATCCCACTGAGATCCTTCGCTTTGTACTGGGTTTGTTGTCTGGACACCGAATGATGGAAATCCCGTGTGTCCCGCTGCCACGATTATGCGATTTTGATCGGACGGCGTGCAAGGCGGGGGCGCACGCGCGATGCTGTGCGGCAGGGTCGCAGAAAATTTGTGGGCTACTACCTAGGGCCAGGCCGGTGAGTGGGGGCGGTCACGTCCTACTAATGTTAGTTCAATGCTTTGTCCAAAACGTCAAATATAAGAATAAGGAGGGAGTATTTATTAGATACAGTATAATATTACTAATGTGTTAATTTTCCATATGCGATGTTTTTCGATAAAAGGAGGAGTTTTTCGTTAGTGCATTTACTAGAGTAGGACACATTGTTCATGAACATAAAATAAAAAACAACTTTCAATAACATAAAAACAACACATATATTACAAACAAGAAAAAAACACATAGAAAACAGAAGAAAAAACTACTACTCATCCTACTCTACTCAGAGGAGGACTTGTCCACCTCCGCCTCCCCATCCGCCGCCGGCGCCTCCGCCTCTGTCTCCGCCGCAACCGCCGGCGGAGCATCCTCCAACACTAGATCAAACTTCTTCCGGCCACCAACGCATCCCGACCCTGCGAAAGGATGACGAGCAGCGGCAGGTGAACACCATGCAGCGACGGCGCAATGGAAAATGGTGGCAGCGGACGGCGACGTACCTGGATGTTGGCGTAGTCGACCTCACACATCTTCCGCGAGTCATTCACCTTCCGTGGCGAGCTTAACCACACTGGCAGGAACTCCTGTAGGATTGAAGAGCACGTGAAAAGCTACCAGAGGGGGGGTGAATGGTAGATTTAAAAATCTTATGCAGCAGAAACAATTAAACCCCAAACCCTTTCGGCAGAAAAACGATCTGTTAAAGAAATCGTGTGTGAGACTAATCTAAACATGTTTCACCGTGAAAAAAGTGATAGATATCAGAGACAATCAAGTCACGAAGGCAACACAAAAAGAATCACTCAAATCCGTCGAGAAAAACTCAAGTTATGATCGAAAGATCAAACAATGTCAATCTGCCCTACCGGAGAAAAAAACAGTTCTGGAATGCTGCAAAGAAACTCGTGTAGATCAGAAACCACTAATCCAATGACCGTGCAATTTGGACATATGATAGATAATAATGTTGTGAAGACAACCCAAAAAGAATCACATCAATTGGATCTGTAAAACTCGAGTTATGACAAAAACACTGACGAAAGGTAGTGCTGTCCAGAAACTCGATGAGTAAAACTTGTCTGGAACAAGTCGGACGAACAAGGCACAAAAGTTCCTTCAAACTACGAATTTTATTCAATAGAACACAAGAGGAAAAGCCCCAAAGTCGTGCACCACGAGCTCTGGGCTCCCTTTCTTATATAACCAGCCCTTAGGCCAACCCAATATCAACTAGGACTCCAATCCTACTCAGACCACGAATCGTAACTTTCCATAACTGCTCAAGATTCTTCTATACGCAGATAGAAGCAATCTTAAGACTCAAAAACACCTTAGGAACGTATCCCACATTACTAAACAACTCAAATTCGTGACCCACACGAAATCCTATCATAACCAACTCAAATATTTCCATATTTGAGTCAAACCCGACTCAGCCGCAGCCTGAGTCCATAACCTAGTCAATTGGACCTTTCCGACCAACTCTTTACGTCCACATCTCTTCATCACGTCTCGGAACCATGTAGCCAAGTCCATGCACTCCTTGCACACGTGCAAACATCTTCCAATGACGTCCACGATACCTTCATATGCATTGTTCTTGATTCAATCATGCTGCGCAACCTCCTGATCAGCTCAACCACAATTCCTCCTGAATTTGGTTGTTGGAACCTTATCTCCTCCCTGAGACTAGTCCAATGGATCCCGTCACCAGCCATGTCTTGAACTCAAGCAACACCTGCACATGAATAAACAACCAATCCATACGAGCCCAAGTCCTCGACTTGACACAAGTTAGTTCCGAACACAACACCCTACGTGAGAACCTCACATAAACATGTTGCAAAACCACAGTAACACGATATCATCCATATCAACCAAAATGCACCAAAAACTTAGCAAATGAATACTAAGCAATCTTTCCAACAATGTAAAGCAAGTACGAAACATTGCAAATGAAAAGCAGAAGTACTACAGTTAAGTTGGACCTTGCCAGAGCAACCCGAACCTTGAGCCGGAGCTAACAAAAGCTAGTAGAACCTAGCGCCGGAGCTTACCAAAACTAGTATAACCATGCTCCCGCCGGAGCTTACAAAACTAGCAGGACCTAGCGCCGGAGCTAACCAGAACTAGTCGAAACTAGTAATCCCAAAAGCCAGAGCTCAAAAAAAATCAACTTCGGAGCTATCAAAAAACACGGCGGAGCTATCAAAAACATGTTGGAGCTATCAAAGACATGCCGGAGCTAAAGACAAAACTTCACCGGAGTTGACCAAAGCTAGTCGGACCTTGCTGTAGCTCGGAGTTTTGGTGATATTCAAAACATTTATCATCTAGGCCAAGTCTATTCACGACAAGCCAATGTATTCAGCACACATAGGTCTCACAATCTCCCCCTCGATGAATGAATTGGCAAGACCACTTAAAATACGAACATTGGCTTATTCTCATTAAAAGTTTTGAAGACAATCTCTCCCCTTTTCGTAAATAGGAAATAAAATGAGAAGAAAGGCAAAAATTCAAAATTCAAAATTCACATATTTCCCCCCCTTTATCATATCTCCCCATGCACATTTTTGAATGTGTGACTAATCTCTGCCCCTTTGACAATGTATTCAGCAAGGTAAAAGAGAAATTTTAATTGTTATGAGCATATTATAACATATACATATAAAACAAAGCTCATCCAAGTCATACTATCAAGTAGCTTACACTATCACATCAATGAGATACATAAAGTAGTGTAAGCCATGCTAGAGATCATATGTAATTTTCAATTTAAGCATGTCATGATCTCACAAACTTAACTATTTCAAAACCTGAAAGCATGACACTAGTTGCTGCATTTTATTATTTTTCAAAGCATAAATTTACATCATATGATATTTGCAAGAGATTATATGCGCATCTGCCTTATTCTAACCAACCAAGCCAAGCATATGTCATTTGACAATCAGAAGCTTAAGGACATGGTTTTAGTCATACCCAACATCTTCCAAGTTCATATCTAAGTGCAATGATAAGCTATCTCAAAAGAAGAAGTGCGATGCATGCATATTCTCTTGATCTTTTCTCAATTTATATTTGTTCATAAAAACTCAACATGTGAGTTGATTACTTGATGAATTCTTAATGATTAAAAGCACTTGTGAACATGTAACAAGTTCAAAAAAGCAAGAAAGTTCGACCATGACCAGTTTTAGTGTAAGTAATTATTCCAATTACTAGACATGGAAAAAACTACAAAATGTATAACATGAGTAATGTAGTAAGAACTTTCAGCATGTAAAAGGAATCACAAAGTCATATATGTATGAAATACTATGCTCATATTTTTAATTTCAGATTCACACAAAGACTTCCCAAGTTTCAAAAACTCCCCCTCAATTTAAGCCATGAGGATCCATAACCCCTATTTCACTACGAATGTAAAAAAAACGAGTGAAATCCAAAGGTTTTGTAAAAATGTCAGCCAATTGTTGTTCGGTATCTATATGGTGAAGCACAATGTTTCCTTTTTCAACATTATCTCGGAGAAAGTGATACCTAATGTCAATGTGCTTAGTTCTAGAATGTTGCACGGAGTTTGTAGCAATGCAAATGGCACTAGTGTTATCATAGAATAGTGGAACACTATCTAGATCAACCCCATGGTCCTTAAGTGTTTGAACAATCCAAAGAATTTGTGAGCAAGCACTAGCAGCAGCTACATATTAAGATTCGGCTGTGGATTGTGCAACTGAATTTTGTTTTCTAGAGGACCAAGCAACAAGAGAATTACCAAGAAAATGACAAGCACCGGAAGTACTTTTCCTATCAATCCTACAACCCCAAAAATCAGCATCCGAAAAAGCTTTCAAAGTAACTGTTGAGGAAGAAGGAAGAAAATGCCAAATTCTTGGGTTCCATGTAAGTACCTGAGAATCCTTTTGATGGCTTGACGATGTGAAACACGTGGGGAAGCTTGAAACCGTGCACAAAGGCATACGCTGAATTGCATGTCCGGTCTTGATGCCGTGAGGTACAAAAGTGATCCGATCATGCTTCTATATTTTTTTGATTCACAGATTCACCATCTTCATCAAGTTTAAGTGTTGTTGCTGTTCCCATTTGTGTCCGAAGAGGCTTGCTTTTGTTTATGTTGAAGCGCCTTAGGAGGTCTTTTGTATACTTCGTTTGATGCACAAAGGTACCCTCCTTGGTTTGCTTGATTTGCAGCCCCAAAAAGTAAGTTCACCCATCATACTCATTTCAAATTCGGAACTCATCATTGCTGAAAACTTGGACACAAGATCATGAGAAGCACAACCAAAGATAATATCATCCACATACACTTGAACGAATAATGAGTCATTGCCATGCTTAAGCACAAAAAGAGTTTTATCAACCTTGCCCATGGTAAACCCCTTTTCAAGTAAGAATGTTTTTAACCTATCATACCATGCTCCAAGGGCTTGTTTGATACCGTATAAGGCTTTGGACAGTTTGTAAACATGATTAGGAAAATCTGGATTTTCAAAACCCGGTGGTTGTTTGACATAAACCTCCTCATCTATGTAGCCATTAAGAAAAGAACTTTTAACATCCATTTGATATATCTTAAAACCTTTAGATGCTGCAAAAGCTAACAAAATTCTTATGGCTTCTAATCTAGCGACAGGAGCAAAAGTTTCATCAAAATCTACACCTTCAACTTGAGTGAAACCTTGAGCAACCAACCTAGCCTTATTCCTAACCACAACCCCATCCTCACTTTGTTTATTTTTAAATACCCATTTAGTTCCAATTAAAGTGTGACCTTGAGGTGGAGGTACATGTTTCCAAACATTTTTTCTTTCAAAATTTTCTAACTCTTCTTGCATGGCAATAATCCAAGATTCATTAGTGAGTGCGTGTGATATATCTTTGGGTTCAAAAGAAGCAACAAAAACAGAATGAGCATGAGAGTTTGGATCACAAAACCTGGACCGTGTGACTCGTTCATGCAAGCTTCCAATCATCTGTTGTGGGGGATGATCTTTGTAAAACCGTAGGGGAACAGATGTCTCACAAGCTTCTTCTTCTTCTTCATGTTCATCACAAATCGATGAGCTTGTGGCTTGAGGATGATTTGAATCAGCATTGATGGTTGTCGGTGCTGGTTGAGAATTAACATCCGGAGCTAAACCAAAGCCTTTAGCTGCTGAATTTTCTGGCAGCAACTCCAATTCTTCCTCATCTTCAATGAAAATTCTCTCCCCCTGCGGCTATGGATCTGGACCTGCAATGTTTTAGCTAGTACCTGGGCTAGATTCATCAAAAGACACTTCACAAGTCTCCATAATTTTGTTAGTGTCAAGTAAAAGCACACGATAGCCTCTAATATGAGATGGATAACCAAGAAACATGCCATCAATGGATCTAGGTTCAAATTTATCAAGATTACCATGTTTCTTAACAAAGCATTTGCAACCAAAGACCCGAAAGTGTGTAACACTAGGCCTATGTCCAAACCAAAGCTCATATGGTGTTTTACCTAGCTTAGCACACAAGAAAACACGATTTGAGACATAACAAGCGGTTGCTAACGCATCAGCCCAAAATTTCCTAGGAGTTTGATATGCATCAAGCATAGTCCTAGCCATCTCACCTAAGGTTTTGTTCTTTCTTTCTACAACACCGTTTTGTTGAGGTACATATGGTGAAGAGAATTGATGATCTATTCTATTTTTAGCACAAAAGTGATCAAAAGATTGATTTTTAAATCCAGTTCCATTATCACTTCTAATTGCTTTTAATGATCTTGGGTGATCAATTGATAATATAAGAAATAAATTTCTAAAGTGACTAAAAACTTCATTCTTAGACGCCATGAAGTAAACCCAAGAGTATCTAGAATAATCATCAACGATAACAAGAACTTACCATTTACCTCCGAAGGATTGAACACGTGAAGGTCCTACGGTGTCAAGATGCAAAAGTTGACATGGTTCAGTTGTCATGATCATTTTGAGAGGAGTATGTGAACCTGCAACCATCTTAGCATGTCTACAAGAAGAGCATACAATTTCTTTGTCCCCTTTAAGCTTAGGCAACCCACGTATGCGATCAAGAGCACTAACACGCGTTAGGTGACCAAAGCCTACGTGACCAAGTCTACGATGCCAAAAATATAAGCCATTTGAATCATTAGCAACTAGACACCTATGCTTAGAGGAAGACATATCAAAATCAGCTTTAAAAACTCTTCCAAACCGAGACATGTTAAAAATAAGTTCACTATTTGAACCTACAACTTTGCAGCAGTTTTTATTGAAAATAATTTCTAGATTTTCATCTAGCAATTGTGCAACAGAAAGCAAGTTGTATTTCAAATTTTTGACAAGTGCCACATCCTTCAAAGTGTAGTGATCATTTACTCTAACCGAACCTTTAGCAATTATAGGAGTTGAAGAATTATCAGCAAAAGTAACATTCTCTACACGTGACACAAAAGAGAGGGAGGAGAACCAATCTTTGTTACCGGTCATGTGGCGTGAGCAACATGAATCCACAATCCAAATGTTCTCCTTCCTTCAAACGTGTAACCTACATAAAAGCACAATACGTCGATGACTCAATACTGGGGTTAGTCAAAAGGCATTTAGGAATCCAGTACTGAGTCATGCGACGTGCAGCAGGACAAACACGCGAAAGCTGAGACACAACAGCAGGTTTATGAGTCAAAGTTTGAGATTTTTTATTCTTGACTACTGACCTATAAGGTGTTACTTGTGTAGCACAAAAATCAGTAGCTCCGGAGGCAAAAACAGAAGGTTCGGAGGTAAACTTTGAATGTTTTTGACTCAAAACAGCAGGTTGTACATTCGGTTCAATGTGTGCAGCAAATTTTGCATGAAAGTTATGAGATCTAGCAACCATTCTTTCCCTTTTCTGTTGTTTAGCTAGTCTATAACAAAAATCTATGACATGACCATCTCTACCACAAAAGGTACAATGAAATTTAACTTTGTGTTCATGTCTAGATGAGCAAGCAATATTTTTATTTGAAACCGAATGAGGAAACACTCCTGCAGATTTGAAAATCACTCCTTTTTGTTTAGGAACTGTTTGAATCAAACCACTTCCTAATGACTCTACAATTTTAGGTGGATGTGCCTTAGCATGAGCATGAGAATAAAAAACTAAACCAGTTTTATCATTGCAAGACTTGGAAGAATTCAGCAGTAAGTTTAGGTTCTTATTCCCATTACAAAACCGATCTAATGTCCTATGCATGTCCTCAAGTTTATTGGACAGATCAAGGCAATTTTCACATGAAGTTTTTCCTTTTAGTTTGCAATTTGAACAAAATTTAACTTCATGAGAACGTAAAGCATTGTTCAATATAGAAATTTCATAGCATCCTGTAGTTTCTATCAAGATCATCACAAGTAGAACAATGCAAATCAATCGTAGAACAGCTAGCATCTTTCAAGTTTTTATCATTAAGTGCAGCATGCTCTTTGTTCTTTTCAATTTCTAACTCAAGTTTATCAAGTGTGGAGGTGTGCGCACTTCTTAATGAGGACAATTGTTCATATATTAAATCACATGAGGAACATGCATCATCACTAGGAATCAAAGTTTTTAAATGGTTGATTTCAGATTCTAGTGATTCAATTTTAGCAGCACTATCCCTAAGCTTTTTGTCCTTTTTCTTAACAATAATAGTGGCACGAGAAATAGCATCACACATTTCTTCGCAAGTAAGACATACCTCTTCATTGTCGCTGTTGTGTTCTGCCTCCTCCATACTTGATCTTGACTTGCCTGCCATGAAGCACAAGTTTGCCAAATCATCTTCATCTTCATCACTTCCAATGCACACGTCGCTTGAACTGAACTCTTGAAGCGCGGTGATGAAACTATTGATCATCTTGCATCCTATGGTACCTTTCTTCTTCTTGTTGAAATTTCCAGAGGAGGTTCGAACCTTGCTTTGTTTTTCTTCCCCGGTGGTCGGACCTGAAAGGTTAGGGCATTCTGTATGAAAGTGTCCTGTTTTATCACATTCAAAACAGCGTTGAGGTCCAGAGCTTCCTCTCCTTCTAGTACTCACATTTTGCAATGCTTTTGAGAATCTAGTAGAGATGAGTGCCAACTCCTCTTCTGGAAATTCTTCGATCTGCTCCACGGTTAGTGAGGACAACAAAGCAAGAGTATTGCAAGATGATGATTGGCCGGAGCTAGACATATCACGTTGTGAAACAAATGCAATAGACTTATTGGGGTTCTTACGTGAGATTATGTCAATTTCATGAGTTTTTAACTTGGAATATAACACATCTAAAGTAAGTGAACTCATGACAGTAGATTCACGAATAGATGTGACTTTCATCTCCCAAATTGACATATCTAATGCACTTAGTAATTGCCTAGCATTTTCAGCATCTGAAAAATTAACATTGACACTACGCAAGTTGCTGAGAATCTTATTAAAGCGAGAAAAAAGGTCATCAATAGACTCACCGGGTTGCATTTCGAAGCGCATGTATTCTTTCTTGAACATGTCTTGCCTTAACTCTTTGATCGTGTTGGATCCTTCGTGGTAGTCACAAAGTGCTTTCCACACATCGTATGCAGATCGGAGGTGTGCAACACGGTCGAAGTCGCTTTGTGTTAATCCTTGTATGATCAAGTTCCGAGCCTTGTTGTTGTTGTTGTCGACATCTCTCAGATTTGTAGCTGTAACTTGATCATTTGATGGCACTTTGTAAGGCTTGTATACCTTCTCTCATATTACAAAGCCTCGTGCCTGGATGAAAGCCTCCATGTGTGCCTTCCAAACATGAAAATCAATACTAGCGAACACACAAGGTTTGGCAGAATACTTCTCCATGATGATTAGTCAAAAAAACACGCGCAAATCACAAAGATTAGAGCACCATGGCTCTGATACCACTTTTAGGATCGAAGAGCACGTGAAAAGCTACCAGAGGGGGGTGAATGGTAGATTTAAAAATCTTATGCAGCGGAAACAATTAAACCCCAAACCCTTTCGGCAGAAAAACAATCTGTTAAAGAAATCATGTGTGAGACTAATCTAAACGTGTTTCACCGTGAAAAAAGTGATAGATAACAGAGAGAATCAAGTCACGAAGACAACACAAAAAGAATCACTCAAATCCGTCGAGAAAAACTCAAGTTATGATTGAAAGATCAAACAATGTCAATCTGCCCTACCCGAGAAAAAAACAGTTCTGGAATGCTGCAAAGAAACTCGTGTAGATCAGAAACCACAAATCCAATGACCGTGAAATTTTAACATATGATAGATAATAAAGTTGTGAAGACAACCCAAAAAGAATCACGTCAATTGGATCTGTAAAACTCGAATTATGACAAAAACACCGACGAAAGGTAGTGCTGTCCAGAAACTCGACGAGAAAAACTTGTCTGGAACAAGTCGGACGAACAAGGCACAAAAGTTCCTTCAAACTACGAATTTTATTCAATAGAACACAAGAGGAACAGCCCCAAAGTCGTGCACCACGAGCTCTGGGCTCCCTTTCCTATATAACAAGCCCTTAGGCCAACCCAATATCAACTAGGACTCCAATCCTACTCAGACCACGAAATCGTAACTTTCCATAACTGCTCAAGATTCTTCTATACGCAGATAGAAGCAATCTTAAGACTTACAAACACTGTAGGAACGTATCCCACATTCCTAAACAACTCAAATTCGTGACCCACACGAAATCCTATCATAACCAACTCTAATATTTCCATATTTGAGTCAAACCCGACTCAGCCGCAGCCTGAGTCCATAACCTAGTCGATTGGACCTTTCCGACCAACTCTTTACGTCCACA
The DNA here is from genome assembly GCA_036927565.1 of Tuctoria greenei. NCBI lineage: Eukaryota > Viridiplantae > Streptophyta > Magnoliopsida > Poales > Poaceae > Tuctoria > Tuctoria greenei. The sequence goes on from JAYESD010000010.1 coordinate 58,873,986, forward strand.
TCTCTTCATCATGTCTCGGAACCATGTAGCCACGTCCATGCACTCCTTTCGCATGTGCAAACATCTTCCAATGACGTCCACAATACCTTCATATGCATTGTTCTTGATTCAATCATGCTGCGCAACCTCCTGATCAGCTCAACCACAATTCCTCGTGAATTTAGTTGTTGGAACCTCATCTCCTCCCTGAGACCAGTCCAATGGATCCCGTCACCAGCCATGTCTTGAACTCAAGCAACACTTGCACATGAATAAACAACCAATCCATACGAGCCCAAGTCCTCGACTTGACTCAAGTTAGTTCCGAACACAACACCCTATGTGAGAACCTCACATAAGCATGTTGCAAAACCACAGTAACGCGATATCATCCAGATCAACCAAAACGCACCAAAAACATAGCAAATGAATACTAAGCAATCTTTCCAACAATGTAAAGCAAGTATGAAACATTGCAAATGAAAAGCAGAAGCACTAAGGTCAAGTTCCGGACCTTGCCGGAGCAATCCGAACCTTGAGCCGGAGCTAACAAAAGCTAGTAGAACCTAGCGCCGGAGCTTACAAAACTAGTATAACCAAGCTCCCACCGGAGCTTACAAAACTAGCAGGACCTAGCACCGGAGCTAACCAGAACTAGTCGAAACTAGTAATCCCAAAAGCCGGAGCTAGAAAAATCAACTTCGGAGCTATCAAAAAACACGGCGGAGCTATCAAAAACATGTTGGAGCTATCAAAGACATGCCAGAGCTAAAGACAAAACTGCACCGGAGCTGACCAAAGCTAGTCGGACCTTGGTGTAGCTCGGAGTTTTGGTGATATTCAAAACTTTTATCATCTAGGCCAAGTGTATTCACGACAAGCCAATGTATTCAGCACACATAGGTCTCACAACTCCTCGGTTTCGCAGTCGAAGCATGACTTGGAGAAATGGGCCACCAACGCATCCCGACCCTGCGAAAGGATGACGAGCAGCGGCAGGTGAACACCATGCAGTGGCGGCGCAACGGAAAACGGTGGCAGCGGACGGCGATGTACCTGGATGTTGGCGTAGTCGACCTCGCACATCTTCCGCGAGTCGTTCACCTTCTGCGGCGAGCTGAACCACACTGGCAGGAACTCCTCGGTTTCGCAGTCGAAGCATGACTTGGAGAAATGGGCCACCAACACATCCCAACCCAGCGAAAGGATGACGAGCAGCGGCAGGTGAACACCATGCAGCGGCGGCGCAATGGAAAACAGTGGCAGTCGATGGCGACGTACCTGGATGTTGGCGTCGTCGACCTTGCACATCTTCCGCGAGTCGTTCACCTCTGCGGCGAGCTGAACCACACTGGCAGGAACTCCTCGGTTTCACGGTCGAAGCATGACATGGAGATATGGGCCACCAAAGCATCTCGACCCTACGAAAGTATGACGAGCAGCGGCAGGTGAACACCATGTAGCGGCGGCGCAATGGAAAATGGTGGCAGCAGACGGCGACGTACTTGGATGTTGGCGTAGTCGACCTCGCACATCTTCCGCGAGTCGTTCACCTTCCGCTGCGAGCTGAACCACACTGGCAGGAACTCCTCGGTTTCGCAGTCGAAGCATGACTTGGAGAAATGGGCCACCAACACATCCCGACCTGCGAAAGGATGACGAGCAGCAGCAGGTGAACACTATGCAGTGGCGGTGCAATGGAAAACGGTGGCAGCGGACAGTGACGTACTTGGATGTTGGCATAGTCGACCTCGCACATCTTCCGTGACTTGTTCACCTTTCACGGCGAGCTGAACCACACTGGCAGGAACTCCTCGGTTTCGCAGTCGAAGCATGACTTGGAGAAATGGGCCACCAACACATCCCGACCCTGCGAAAGGATGATGAGCAGCGACAGGTGAACACCATGCAGCAGCGGCGCAATGGAAAACTGTGGCAGCATACGGTGACATACCTGGATGTTGCCGTAGTCGACCTCGCACATCTTCTGCGAGTCGTTCACCTTCCACGGCGAGCTGAACCACACTGGCAGGAACTCCTCGGTTTCGCAGTCGAAGCATGACTTTGAGAAATGGGCCACCAACGCATCGCGACCCTGCGAAAGGATGACGAGCAGCGGCAGGTGAACACCATGCAGCGGCGGCGCAATGGAAAACGGTGGCAGCGGACGGCGATGTACCTGGATGTTGGCGTAGTCGACCTCGCACATCTTCCGCGAGTCATTCACCTTCCGCGGCGAGCTGAACGGAAATAATTTTTCTGCGGCCCTGCCGCACAACGTCGCGCGTGCGCCCCTGCCCCGCACGCCGTCCCATGGAAATCCCGCTGAGATCCTTCGCTTCGCGCTGGGTTTGTTGTCTGGACACCGAAGGATGGAAATCCCGCGTGTCCCGCTGCCACGATTATGCGATTTTGATCGGACAGCATGCGAGGCGGGGGCGCACACGCGATGCTGTGCGGCAAGGACGCAGAAAATTTGTGGGCTACTACCTAGGGTCAGGCCGGTGGGTGGGGGTGGTCATGTCCTACTAATGTTAGTCAATGCTTTGTCAAAACATCAAATAAAAGAATAAGGAGGGAGTATTTATTAGATACAGTATAATATTACTAATGTGTTAATTTTCTATATGCGATGTTTTTTGATAAAAGGAGGAGTTTTTCGTTAGTGCATGTACTGGAGTAGGACACATTGTTCATGAACATAAAATAAAAAACATTTTTTATTAACATAAAAACAACACATATATTACAAACAAGAAAAAAACACGTAGAAAACAAAAGAAAAAACTACTACTCATCCTACTCTACTCGGAGGAGGACTTGCCCACCTCCGCCGCAGCCTCCGCCTCCGCTGCCACCATTTTCCATTGCGCCGCCGCTGCAATGTGTTCACCTGCTGCTGTTCGTCATCCTTTCGCAGGGTCGGGATGCGTTAGTGAATGCGGCCAGATGGTTGCTCTTGCAGGTGTATGGTAATTATGTGAGTGTTTGGTCGGGTCATGTGGTTAGTTCACGATGCACCATAAACCCGATGTTGAGGCCGTGTATTTGTCATTTGTGCGTACACTCTAGGGATGCAACTTCGGTGCTCCCGTTTGTGCTTCCATGCGTACTGCCGCTTATGTGTCATCATCTAATTGGTTGAAGTTAAATCAGGCATTATGTTAGGTAAATGAAAGGGCCAATAAAATCATGACACTTAAGTAGGAGCACGTATGAAAGCACTGAATGGGAGTATACAAGCCGTGTCCTCCCACTCGGATGCAACTTCGGTGCTCCCGTTTGTGCTTCCATGCGTACTCCGGCTTATGTGTCATCATCTAATTGGTTGAAGTTAAATCAAGCATTATGTTAGGTAAATGAAAGGGCCAAAAAAATCATGACACTTAAGTAGGAGCACGCATGGAAGCACTGAATGGGAGTATACAAGCCATGTCCTCACATTCGGATGCAACTTCAGTGCTCCCGTTTGTCCTTCCATGCGTACTCCCGCTTATGTGTCATCATCTAATTGGTTGAAGTTAAATCAGGCATTATGTTAGGTAAATGAAAGGGCCAATAAAATCATGACACTTAAGTATGAGCACGCATGGAAGCACTGAATGGGAGTATACAAGCCGTGTCCTCCCGTTCGGATGCAACTTCGATGCTCCTGTTTGTGCTTCCATGCGTACTCCCGCTTATGTGTCATCATCTAATTGGTTGATGTTAAATCAGACATTATGTTAGGTAAATGAAAGGGCCAATAAAATCATGACACTTAAGTAGTAGGAGCACGCATGGAAGCACTGAATGGGAGTATACAAGCCATGTCCCTCCCCTTATGTCCTCCCATGCATCATCCCGCTGATGTGTCAAAATGTTATTTGTCCCTTTATTAATGCTTATTTTAACTACCATACCTTCACACAAATAATGTTGGCGTAGTCGACCTCGCACATCTTCCGCGAGTCGGTCACCTTCCAACGGAAGCCATGCAGGTGCTTCCACAGCCGGAATGCCGTTCATCTTCACCAGCACATATGTACGGTCCAGGTGTGCCGGTGTGTACCCTAAACCCCATCGTGCGTCCCCGGTGGTGGTTGGAAGACCCCTGTAGGTATGTTCTGATTCCTGTCCTCTAACTACATCTAGGTTTTCGATGACGCAAGCGGTTCACCACCAGACAAACCAGCAAAGCCTCGGTGATGAGAGCGGCATGCAAATTTCTTGATGACAAACTGGCTGCAAGCCGTGTCCATCACGTTCTGTCCTCCCATGCATCATCCCGCTGATGTGTCAAAATGTTATTGGTCCCTTTATTAATGTTTAGTTTAACTACCATACCTTCACAAGAAATAATATGATGACATGTCAGCGAGAGTGTCATCAAAAAACTAGAGATGGATGCGTCAGCAGGCCGCAGTCAGCGGGCCGCCGTCAGTTTTTCATCAAAAAACTTGCATGCCGCTCAACCTTTTTTGGTTTGCCTAGTCGTGAACCGCCTGTGTCATCAGAAACCTAGAGATGGAGTAAGAGGTCTGGAATCAGAGCATACCTGTAAGCCTCTTCCCAACAACCACCACGGACGAACGATGTACGGGGGGTTAAGGTACACCGGCGCACACCCGTACCGTATGTGTACCCGGCCAGCCGTGTAGTTTCCTTTGAACCTCCGGCAGAAGAAAGCGGCATGCAAGTTTCATTCTGTATGGAGAATGTTTGTTGTGCATTCGTTAGGGAACACATATACACTTTATATAGGCTAGCTAGCATAGTGTGAAACGAAAACAAAACCCTTTCTCACTACACAAATTCAAAAGCTAGAGTTAATGACTAAACGTAGGCCTACGCAGGCAAACAATGACGTTAGACCAACGCAGTCAACAATGACTATTACATGTGTGTGTGCTTATCCTTTCTACAATGTGGCGGTGAACCGCCTGCGTCATTGGAAGCCTAGATGGAGTTGGAGGACAGGAATCAGAGCATACACCTGCCTGGACCAGGATTGCCTGACGTAGCGACATTTTGCTACATGCGTGCAGTAAAGGTTGCATCCACCGTTTGTTTTGATCTGACGGTTGTACTTCCCAGCTACCCAACTAAGGGGTCCATTCAAATTGTTTCTTAAACTCTTGACTGCTTGCTTCAACATGAGAAAGATTTTACATGCATATAATGATGCATACTTTAAACATTTAAATAAAACAAACTTCTATAACAAATTAACATGATTAAAAACACATTAACTATCTTATGTGGCATGCCAATGTGTGGATGTCCAACTCAGAGTAAGGATGAAAGTGAAACGGTTGTTTGAAGTTGATGGACTAAATAATTGACCAATTTGAAAGTTGAAGGACCAAACTTAGTTTTGATTGAAAGTTTGAGGATGAAGTTGAGTATTGCCATCTTGATGAGCTCAAGCTCGAAAAGTTTGAGTAAGCTCATTTGTAAAGTTTCCTATACGATACTTTATACGCTAGAGGTGCCAGGAGATCGCCCGCAGTGGGGCCTGCAAAGCGGTCTGTAAAGTAGTATACAGTACTAACAGGTAGCGGCGACTGGAAAGAAAAGTGGAGACAATCAAAAGAGAGAAAAGGAAAGAAAGGACGAGAAAAATGTTAGAAAAAGATAATTAGAACTCCAACATACCACTGTCCCTATGCCCCTATACGCGGTGAAATCATTACCACTACTCCTATACGCAGCCAGAAGTTATTACCACTGCTTCAAGGGAAGTGCTGCGGACTAGATGTGCCAATTAGTTTATTTGTGTTTATTGGGGATTATGTAACAGCTAGTTCTGTCGATTAGCGACAACTGGAATGAAAAGTGGAGACAATGAACAGAGAGAAGGTAACACTAATTTCCTTCGTTACAACTACTATATGATTGAATGTATCCATTTCTGGAAGAATCCATTTCTTTAAACTGTCTCGTGAGATTCCTTTGATGCAAACGGGGCTAAACATAAGATGAGCGTGCATACGGGAAACACAACAAGTGCAACATTCATCAGAGACAAGCGGGCATAGGGGAAACACATATACTAGTACAAGTCTATTTTATATACTCCCTTTGTTCTCTCTTAATTGGCGTTGGGACAACTAGCGGTGCATCCAAACGGGAATGGAGGGAACATAACCCATATAGTACAATGACAGATGGCAGAACAAGTCATGCTCATGCTTAATCCTACAGTTCTCTGTATAGAATACTCTCCACTCCACCCACGTAGGCCTGCCGTAGCGGGCAATTCCCTGGTTCCCCCCTATTGAGCAGTCCCAAGCGTCATCATCAATGTTGCGCACCGCAACCTGCGGCGCTTCTGGACGAGGCCTGCCCAGTAACCTCCAGGCGACATCATCGATACTATTCATGGCTTCACGCCGACACCGGCACCACTCCTTGTTGGTCCATTTCATGGCGACGGACCCGACCGCGTTGTAGCCCACATTACAGATGGCGCGCAGACTGGAGAGGTCGTCCATGGGTTGTGGGGAGGTTGCGGCGACCCACCCCGCGATCAGGACCGCAATATCGTGCGGCAAGGGGAACTCCATGGGCTTCGAAGGGAACCAATGAGGGCGCGCGCGATGGAGACGAAGAGGAAGAGTACGCGCGGAGAAGAGGATGGCCTGTGTGTGTTGTGGAGAAGAGGATGGTGTGTCTTTATTAGTACGTGCGGAGAAGACGATGAGACGCACGGAGAAGATGATGAGACGCGCGCAGTGATGGTTATGGATTCTAAAGTGCACCGTTTGGAATGCTACTTGCGAAACTAGGGTTACGCCTTCTAAAGTGCAACTCTACGCTAGTTTAGCTGCTGGAGTTGTCAGCAGGCAGGAGATCGCCCTCAGCGGGGCCTGCAAAGCGGTCTGTAAAAAGTACTCCTCCTTCCGCCCCAACTCAACTCTATTTTTAGCTTTGGTCAAACTTACCTTTGACCAATGATTTCTTGCCTGGTCCTTATCTTGATCATCAAGGTCCTCCGCCTGCTGCCCTAGATGACTTGGGGCAGAATAGGGATGAAAACGGTCGGAATTGAGCTTATTACCTTTGACAACTCCTTATTCAAACTGGTGTCTGAATAAAAAATTTAAAGAATTGAGCTTATTACTCCCTCTGTCTCTAAATACTTGTCACTTTGTAGTTCAAAAATAAACTACAAAGCGATATTTTCTACGGCCCCGTTTGGAACGTAGGAATCCAAATCACATGAATTGGAAAAAACATAGGAATAGACAAAATGCAGGAACGAAGAAAGTGAGCAACTATAAAAAAAATTCTTTAGAATCTTAACTATCATTATTTGTAATATATAAATCAAAGTCATACATTCTTGCCAAAATGAACTACCAGTTTGCTTCATAAACAACTTCATTCTTATATTTCTAACATCAAAACGTCTATTGCATTGCAGTAGATCAGAAATAATTATTCCCTTGTTTCAAAAAAAGAAATAATTATTCCATGCAAATCATTAGGTTAGTTAATTTGACTTTTAGCACCCTATATATTCCCTCCATAGCCAACCAGCAGACCACAAAGAACTTGGACTGGATTATTACATTCCTCCATTTTACATAGGAAAGGAAGTCTTTCTACAGGAAACGAAATATGATTCCTATGTTCCAAACACCTATGACATAAGCACAATGTAGGAATGAATCCCTTTGAAGTTTCCTTTAAAAATCCTCTATTCCGAGGGACGGAGAGAGTACATGTCAGCCCATTACACCCAACCTACTATTTGGAAAGTATTCGGTTATTGTTCGGAAATTTTCCATTACAATATGGTATTCCGACAATTCAGTCGGAAATCAGTCTAAATCGTTTCCATTCTGTTTACCAAATTTCAATGTTCGATAAAAACGGTAATCGGATCGAAAATTTCTGAAATTGTCAAAAATAGTAATCGTATCGGAAATTTTCGAAAACAGCGTCGAATGGTTCGGGAGTTTACCGTACTGTTTTCATCCCTAGGGCAGAATGATCCTGGCGACCAGAATGAAGTGTCAGATATATGTTGTCCACGGCGCAGGGTTATTCAACACAAGCAATAGGTAGCATATCCTAATCTTTCTCCTCATATATAGCATGTTAACTAATTTTTCGACCCCAAATGATCTAGAAAAATTACTCCAGATTTGATGATGCCATAAATTAATCGCTGCTCAAAACAATGATAGTGCTCATCAAGCTCGCAAGCTCAACTTCATTTATCCTCAAACTAGCTAATTATTTCGGATGGATTTCTGTTAAGGGGTGTGCATTCGGTCTACCCGATATTTTGGTTCGGGTATTTCAGTCTTTTTCAAAATTCGGTTTCTTGAAATCACTACCCGAATTGTTGTAATAATATTAGGTACCCGAACATTTTGGGTACCAAAATTCCGGTTCGGTCTTCAGTCCTACCTGATATATCCGAATTATACATTATATCCATGTCATGTTTGCACAAATTTAATATGATTGATAAACTTAATCCCATGAGGTCATTTATTATAAATTGACAAATGAAAAATAAAAAATAAACATTTAAATCCAACAACTTCACACATCACAACTTGAAAATAAAATATCTAAATTTGAATTGTTCATTGTTTAGCACGCATAATTTAACTTATTATTTGATGGACCGACTATTCGGTTATTTCAGTTACCCGAGAGTGGTACCCAAACCCGACATTTATTTTTTAGTTATTTATATTTGCTACCCGAAAAGTACCTGATACCCGATATTTCGGTCTTTTCGGTTCCGGTCTCAGTTTTATCGATTTCGGTTTTCGGTCTCAGTTTATTTGCCCACCCCTAATTTACATAGTAGTAGTATATGGGATATACATATTTCTCCTTCATGTTTTTTTTTGCAAAACTATTTAGTGATATATCCTATGTGCATATTACATATGTAAAACTAATGTAAAGTATAAAACTTTTTCAAAGGTAAGTCTTAGGTTTCATCAAATCTATCTTTGAGATTTACGCAATTTTGATCTCACTAATAAAATAAGCCTCATCGCAGGCGGCTCCAAACCTATTATCACAAACGGTTTTTAAAACCGCCTGAAATAAATAGTATATGATAATCCGCAATTTCACAAGCGGAGAAGTGATACCGCCTGTGAAGAAACATTATCACAGGCGGTTTTTTACTTATGCTAGCCGCCTATAAAGATAAGTTATCACAGGCGGGTGGTGCAGCATATATATCCGCCTGTGATAATTGTCTTAGCACAGGCGGGTCTTGCAGCATAACTAATCGCCTATGATAATGGTGTTATCACAGGCGGATGTTTACCTACATCAAGCCGCCTGTGAAGACCTTTTACCACAGCCGGTTTCAACCTTAACAGTTACCGCCTGTGATAATTAGGTTGTCACAGATGGTTCTTTACTTGTATCTAGCTGCCTGTGATAATTGTTTTTCACAGGCATGCCTAGCCGTTGGTTAATAACCTCATGTGATAAGGTATAACCTATGCAGTACTACTGCTGTTATTTCTAATTTCCAGATCAATTCAATATAATCACAAAACAAACATCAACAATATCATCACAGAACAAAAGTCAAGAATATTATCGTCACAAAAGTCAATTTCACTAAAAATATATACATATGTACAAGGTACACATACAATCCATCTCATAGTTTACAAGTTTTCACTAAAAACTGTTTCTATTGGCATAGTCGCAAAGTTCTGGCACATCAGCTGCTGCACCATTCTCATCAAAGAACTTCCCTGTTTTGTGCAAAATTTCGCGACGAATGAACTGATAGTGTTCAGAAGCCATCCTGTCGGCTCCTCCATCAGGAATACTTCTACAAACTGGCCACTCTTCATTCAGATTCTTCGTGTGCTGCAATATAACACATAACAAGGTTTAGAATGTGTTGGTTTGAACAATCTCAAAGTATAGATCAAAGTGAGAGTATACAGGAATTTAGTTGGTATTTTTGGAGCAGTTGTACTATGAGAAATTGAATTTTGAAGTTGGAATCAAAATATGAAAAAAATGTTTCTGGTAATATTGAACAGTAGAGAATATAAGTATTAAACTATGCTAGTTACAATGAAAATGAAACTCAAAAGTAAGAAAATAAGGTATCGACATTAAGGATAACTTACATCCTCACGATTCACTCTATATACGCCGGCGGTTCGAAGATGCTCGCATACATAATACCCGCATAAGACACTCCTAGCAGGCTGCTTCGGACAAGCATAATACGTTTTAATGTCCAATGCATTCGTATTGGAAGGTCTCTAACCGCCAAGCTGTTCCGCATAAAACCGCCAAGCGTTGTAATACAAGAAATGTCATATAAAACTTGTCAACACATTCTAAATGTGTGTAAATTAAAATTATTGAATAAACGTACAGTTTCAAAATGGGAACGAAATTTTGTAACGATCTGGTGGGAAATCGGTCGAGTCCAAGACTGTTGCCTTTCCCTGCGTTGGCTTGATGAAGATCATTATGTAGTGATCACTGCAAACACACAAACACACGTGTTAACAATTACCAATAACTGCTATTTCAATGTCATGTGTTGAACTTACTCGAAGTGGTACGAACCCTTTACGAGGTCCTTGCCGTCTCTGACAAAGTTAAGCATTGCATGTCCTATGTAAGCTGCAACTTCTATCCTTTTATCCTTCTTAAGTTTTGCGATTGCTTTTTCAAAATCTTTTTTTTTCATGTGCTTGAACTATTCTAAGTTTCGATCCGCCTTGACGTCGAATAGCGCCTTTGCAATCCTAGTAGGGTCAAGTATACCTGTCTTGCGCACCAACTTTTCATTGTCCATGTATTGCATCCTATTGAAAAAGTCCAGAATTGTTATCATGAAATGCGTATGCGTGTAGTAAGAAAAGCAAATACGAAATATTAGAGCACTTACAAGCACCAGACGAGCATCAGGTTGATTTCGAGCATGCTCTGATGCAAAAGGGGATGCAGCTCTTCAAATAAAATTACTCGTCTATCTTCTCCAGTGCTCCAGAATGCTTCTTTTGGAATACGAAATGTGACGCAATTAAGATCATATATTGTGCTGGCAAGGATGTACCACTCATGCATTCTTCTGAGCGTGACGGGTTGTTTGCTAAGTTGTACGGAAGTCATGAGCGGCTTCCCATTCTTGAATTTAGGAGGAACATCCTCAACCTTGTATATTGGAGCTCCTGGTTTAACTAAAGTCGTTCGCCGATTATACATGACACCGTCTTCTTCCCACTCCTCGATATTTCCTAATTCTGGCTCATGAGAAGAACGAGATGCACTCGATTTTACAATATTTTCCTTCATAGATTCCAAATACTTTGACACCTCTGATGAAGGTTTCTTATTTTCGTATGGGCTAACTTTGATAGGCAATAATGATCGAGGAGTAGTCGTCGGAAGTTGGACACTAGCTTGTTGAACCTGTTGTTCAACTGATTGCTCTTTACTCCCAACAGCTGGCTCTAGTACTACTTCAAGCTGTTGCTCAACTGGTTGCTCCTTACTAGCAACAGCTTGCTGTGGTTCTGCTTGAAGCTGTTGTCCAACTTGTTGCTCTTGGATATCTTTACTAGCAAGGTTACTATCATCCTTGCTGAGACATAGGGGGAGTGGATCATCCTGGATTGGGAGTGGATCTTCATGCACTTTTGCCTAAGAAGATGGGGTTGCAGTATTTGAAGATGCGATGGGGCTAGAAATTGGCTCATCGTCCAACACGATATCGCGTCGGTGCCAAAGGATTAATCGGTTGACAGCCTGCCCCAGAGTCGCGATCCCCTTAGGTGTGGCGTGGTCTATTTCATAATCTTCATAATCATTATCAATGATCTGAAGAACTTGCACCACAACATAATACAACGGAAGTGGATTCCCGTTGAAGTCACGATCAGGCTTTGCCATAGCAGTGGCAACCTGTTTGGTTTTGTTCCCTGCTCTGCCTATCGGGACAAGAAGATGACAAGATTTGACGTTAGCAATATCATTGACAGGGAGCTTATGGGTTGACCCTGAGCCTGACACAGAACCAACACTGCTAGGGTAGGCAGTTGGAGATACTAATTGCTCCTTTTGCACCAGAACCATCACTGTACTCGGTGCCACTAATTGTCCCGATTGTCTAAGTTGTTCCATTATTTCTTGCATATTTTCTTTGACCTTTTGAGCAATCGTTTCATCAGTTGTTTTCTTAAACTTCTGACTTCTTATATATGTGTCTTCATCTTTAGGGAAACCATCTAGCCAAGACATTTGAGAAGAGACCGCTCGAACCCGTCCTCTGTGTTCAGGGTTTCCTTAGATAGCGGTAAGTTGGTCATTCTCCCTCTTCGGCTTGAAGAGACCCTTCTGTTGCTTTTCAATTACTTCTTTCATTTTACCCTCTACTTCATTCAGAGAGTCGGGCTTTTCAAGTTTGCCCTCGTCGGTCAAACCTGACCGAGCAAAGACCCACCGTTGAGTTTGCTCATCGCACCCTTCTAATGGGTGAGGCTTGCCCTTAATGATAATTTCATCTAATATCTTATTCCATTTCTGGACTTTGGGGCCATATTCGGCAGACCCCAAGTGATGATGGTATTTGTTCTTTTTTGCAAGCTCTGACCTAGTTGCACTTAGATCTTTAGCATCAGGTGTGCTCTTTTGACGAACAAACTCTTGCCACTGAGCTTGTGTGATCTTTCCCATCTTCCTCGGGCTAGGCACGTTATCGGCCTTAACATAAGCATGCATTTCACTCTTCCAGCCACGAAACTTCATGCTGCAAGAGATCAATGTTGCTTTCTTTACTGCTTCTTCTGTGCCTTTTGGGAACTTGAATTGTTTCTTTACCCTTTCCCACAACTCATTCTTGGTCTGCTCGGGTAATTTCCTCCAATTCTCGGTTGTGATCGTCACAACCTACCTAACAAGAAAACTGCATGCATTATGGTACTTGGTAACTGAATCCAGTGGTTCTTGGGGAAGCCCACCTTGACCGACCCTTGTTATGTACATGATGCTGTCCAATGGACCCTTATTGGGACCTCGTTGCCCTCGTTTCCGCTTGAGTGAAGCTGAGGATTCATCCATTGGAGAACCTTCTGCGGTTTTAGGAGCCGATGTAACCTCATTGTCTTCGCAATTAATCTAGGTATAAAAAAATTATAAGACTTCGTATACTTGACAACCAACATTAACTTGAACTGCTGAAGTTAAGATTCGTGATCCATACCTTGTCGGCAGGATCATATTACGGGTCTAGATCCACTGATGTCTTTTTAATTTTTATATTCAGAAAAGGATCTGATGGACTGTGATAGGAGCATGAACTGCTGGAGTCAGTAAACTCCATATTGTCTTCTTTATTGTTACTACCAGGACCAATCCTCTTAGGGCTTTCCATGCTAGATCTAATAAGACAAAAATTCTAATAAATGGCATATTAACTCTACATGAAGTGTTGCATGAAGAAAAAAGATGGAAGCATTCTAGGATTTGATAAGGCATTCTAGGGTTTAAAGCAACTAACCAAAAGGTTCCTATACATTGCGAGGGTGACAAGCATGTTAAAGTTGCTCACCAGCAATGTCAATTTTATCTTCTTATTCTAAATAGGCTAGCTTCGTTCAGAGTGGCGACCACGTTCTTGAGGTTTACTAGGCGGTGCCAAGCTCCGGACCTATAACTGATCAAGCAAGAGACTGATAGCAGTAGCAGCAACTAGCAAGCTTACTTTACACCGACAACCCAAGGCATTCTTGTATCATAGAGATTGGCAGCATATGCTCAGACTCCAACGCCACACCTAGTGGTACCTAGATATGGGCGTGAGGATGCTCCTGGCATCACGAATGAGTTGGCCAGCAACTTGTTTGGCTTGAGAGCTAAATATAGCATAACTTTTGTAGCACAGATTAGCTACAATTGCTCAAATGAAGTTGATGGAGCCACAAGTGCAGACATTTTTTGTAGCACAGATTAGCTACAATTGCTCAAATGGAGCTAACTTAGAGAAATAAAAGCAAACTTAGCCAAACTTAGTCTAGCATAGCTAACTCTAAGCAAAAGTAGCCAAATATAGCTAAATATAGCATAACATAGTCAAAATTAGTCAAGTATAACTATATCTAATGTAACATAGACAAAATTAGCCAAATTTGCTCAACTTAACAAAATATAGCTAAATCTTGCCCCTAATAGAGAATTATGTGGCATATGCAAGGCTGATGACAGAAATAGGGAATATACTACTGTTACTAACTACCAATTTCACAATTTCAGACACAAAGAACCAACTACCAATTTATCGTGATATAACCATCCACATAAATCTTGCCCCACCGAACCCTAACCAAAGATGCCACCGAACTTGACAGTTTTTCAAATTCCACCGAACCCTAACCAAGGATGCCTACCATTTTCCAATTCCTGAACCCTAACCAAGTATATGCAAGGCGGCGGCGAGGGCGGTGAGGGAGGCGGCACGGCGAAGGAAGATGGAAAGTCGAAGGGTTTAGGGTTTACCTTGAAGCTCGACGGCGATGGCAATGGCTTCGCTCGGCGTACCTGGAAGCGACGAGGGCGAAGCTCGGCGGCGACGGCGAAGCTCGGTGGCGACGGCGGCGAACACTTGGCGGCAAACGAAATTTTGGCAGCCTAACGGTGTCCAAGTGTTTCGCCCGGGTTAGGTTTTCCTAACGCTGCCGAGGGGTATATATAAACTCCCATTTTCTCAGGCGGATTTTAAGTATCGACCGCATGAGGAGATGGTTACCTCAGGCGGGTTTTACTTACCAACCGCCTGAGAAGATAGGATTATCTCAGGCGGTTGGTAAGTAACACTCGCCTGAGATAAACTTCTTCTCAGACGGTTATTAGGTACCAACCACCGGTGAAGATATTACTTCTTCTTAATTAATATTCTTGATTAAATGTGGGTCCTTTAAAAGGCAAAATTCCACTTTCTTGTAATATTATTAATAAGTAAAGGTTACCATTAAATTTCACTTCATAAATCCTTTGAAATTGGTCAGAACATAAAAAACATACAACAAATGCTATTTTTTCATTTTTCTACCTTGATGAATATAATGCTTTTTTCATTTATTTTTTCAGTGGACATTTTTACGCATCATACCAACCTCTATGAATTTTTTAGATTTTTTTAAATTTTTTTGAATCAACGTGTGTTCATAATTTGATGAATGCCTCATATGTATATGAGCATTTAGTTAGAATGATGGATAATTTGAAGTTTGACATGTTATAATGCTTTTAAAAAAATTAACAAAATTCATACATGTATAAATGATACAAATATGTTCATACAAACAAATTTGAGTGAAGGATCTTTTTTTGTGAGATACACAAATGTGAATAATATGTGAGTAGAAATTAATTTGATATTTACCAAAACATTACAATGTCAGCTATACAAGTTTTAAAATATTTTGCTCAGGTGGTAGATGTTAATTTTATACAAATGTAGAAGAAAGAATCATCGAATTTGGACACAATTTGCAGAATCTAAACATGTTTGAGTATTTATATTGGAATCTAAATAAAAAAGAAGCAAGGGATAAGGAAACTGAAGAACAGTATCGGGCATTATCTCAGACGGTTGGTAAGTAACACCCACCTGAGATAAACTTCTTCTTAGGTAGTTGGTAAGTAAAACCCGCATGAGAAAAATTTAAACACCTTCTGTGAAAAACGGACGCCTACATAAAGGCCCCTCACCTACGGACGTGTCTACGTCCGTACGCGACCTTTCTTTTCCCCGAGGCGCGACCTTTCAAAGCGCGGTAAACCAACTGCTCCACACAACCCTTATTAAAGATGCGCCATCACCCTTTAGTTATCCACAAGCACGTCACTTTGAATCCTTTTCTTTGTCTTCCTCCGCTCCGACGACCCAACACCACTATGGCCGACCTTCCACCGCCAAGCCCTCTGAGGGAGCCACCTTGCAAGAAGCAATGTTGCAGCACCCCCGAGAGGATCAACGCCCAGCAGCGCCTCCTCATCGCGCGAGAGGCGTACAACAACACATCTCGCGCCATGAGTGCCTTGGGGTTGGGTACCCTTCCACAGTATCCTAGAATGGGTACTACCGTCGACCACTACCACTACGCCCTCACGGGGGTGGCTGGTCGTCTCGACATTCTGTTTGCGACGATGGCCCAGTTTCTTGGCCTCGAGGGCCGCAGAACGCTAGTGGAGGCGACGGCTAGCAACCTCGTTCTCGGGGTTGCCCTGCTGGTGCAGCCAGTGCAACCGGCCCTGTCTCCTATTGCACCGGCGCCAGAGTCACCGTCGGAGGACGAGGAGGAGGAGGAGGAGGAGGAAGAAGAGGAGTAGGAGTAGGATTTAATTAGTTTTTCTTTGTTGTTTTTAGTTGCTTCTGTTTTGTAAATATTGTTAATGAATGAAATCTATCTTTGTTCATCTATGTGATTGAATATTACTTGTGTATCTTGTGTGTTCTTTTGTGAGGTGTGTAATTGAATATTGTTAATGAATGAGGACCTTGTGAGTTCTTCAACTGTGTGAATGAATGAATGAATGTGTAGTGTGTTCATCGTGTTCCTCAGACTCGGGTATCATAAGGTAATTATCTCAGGTGGTTGTTAATTCAAACCCGCCTGAGAAGAAGATTATCTCAGGCGGTTGGTAAGTAATACCCGCCTGAGATAAACATCTTCTCACGCGGTTATTAAGTACCAACCGCCTGTGAAGATATTTACTTCTTATTAATTAATATTCTTGATTAAATGTGGGTCCTTTAAAAAGGCAAAATTCCACTTTCTTGTAATATTATTGATAAGTAAAGGTTACCATTAAATTTCACTTCAAAAATCCTTTGAAATTGGTCAGAACATAAAAAACATACAACAAATGCTATTTTTTTTCTATCTTGATGAATATAATGATTTTTTCATTTATTTTTTCAGTGGACATTTTTACTCATCATACCAACCTCTATGAATTTTTTCAGATTTTTTAAATTTTTTTTGAATCAATGTGTGTTCATAGTTTGATGAATGCCTCATATGTATATGAGCATTTAGTTAGAATGATGGATAATTTGAAGTTTGACATGTTGGAATGCTTTTAAAAAAAAAATTAACAAAATTCATACATGTGTAAATGATACAAATATGTTCATACAAACAAATTTGAATGAAGGATCTTTTTTTTATGAGATACAAAAACGTGAATAATATGTGAGTAGAAATTAATTTGATATTTACCAAAACATTACAATGTCAGCTATACATGTTTTAAAATATTTTGTTCAGGTGGTAGATGTTAATTTTATACAAATGTAGAAGAAAGAATCATCGAATTTGGACACAATTTGCAGAATCTAAACATGTTTGAGTATTTATATTGGAATCTAAATAAAAAAGAAGCAAGGAATAAGGAAACTGAAGAACAGTATCGGGCATTATCTCAGACGGTTGGTAAGCAATACCCTTCTGAGATAAACATCTTCTCAGGCGATTATTAAGTACAACCGCCTGTGAAGATATTTACTTCTTCTTAATTAATATTCTTGATTAAATGTGGGTCATTTAAAAAGACAAAATTCCACTTTCTTGTAATATTATTGATAAGTAAAGGTTACCATTAAATTTCACTTCATAAATCCTTTGAAATTGGTCAGAACATAAAAAACATACAACAAATGCTATTTTTCATTTTTCTATCTTGATAAATATAATGCCTTTTTCATTTATTTTTTAGTGGACATTTTTACTCATTATACCAACCTCTATGAATTTTTTTCAGATTTTTTTAAAAATTTTTGAATCAATATGTGTTCATAATTTGATGAATGCCTCATATGTATATGAGCATTTTGTTAGAATGATGGATAATTTGAAGTTTGACATGTTGGAATGCTTTTAAAAAAATTAACAAAATTCATACATGTATAAATGATACAAATATGTTCATACAAACAAATTTGAGTGAAGGATCTTTTTTTTATGAGATACACAAATGTGAATAATATGTGAGTAGAAATTAATTTGATATTTACCAAAACATTACAATGTCAGCTATACAAGTTTTAAAATATTTTGTTCAGGTGGTAATGTTAATTTTATACAAATGTAGAAGAAAGAATCATCGAATTTGGACACAATTTGCAGAATCTAAACATATTTGAGTATTTATATTGGAATCTAAATAAAAAAGAAGCAAGGGATAAGGAAACTGAAGAACAGTATCGGGCATTATCTCAGGCGGTTGGTAAGTAATACCCGCCTGAGATAAACATCTTCTCAGGCGGTTATTATGTACCAACCGCCTGTGTCGACGTCCGTGCGCGACCTTTCTTGATTAAATATCTTCTCAGGCGGTTGGTATGTAAAACCCACCTGAGATAAAGTTAAAAACCGCCTGTGAAAAATCGACGCCTATATAAGGACCCCTCACCACATTCAAAACGCAACCCTGGAGAATTTATATCGACTCCGCAAGCTGTTGAATTTCCCCTGCGCCGCGCCGCCGCTCCGCCGCTCCGCCGCCCAGCCCATACTGCCGCGCCGCCGCTCAACTTCGTATCGCCACTTCTCCACCCAGCCGGCCCACCATGCTGACGCCTCCCCACCGTGCTGACGCCTCTACAAGGTAAATGTAGTTTCCTTACTTTTTCTTTGTATATTTTAATTAGCTGATAAGCTGTTAGTTTTGTGTGTTCTGATATTTGGATTCTGTCCATTTGCATGTGTAAGGACTGTATGGATTGTGTTCTGGTATATTGATGTATGGACTATATGGATTGTTTCCTTTTTGGGTGTTCTGCTAGTTTGGTCTTTTATATATTGATGTATGGACTATATGGATTGTTTCCTTTTTGTGTGTTCTGCTAGTTTGGTCTTTTATATATTGATGTATGGACTATATTGTAATAAGCTTATTGTAGTTTGTACCTATTATGTGACATGAATATGATGTTTAATTAACAGATGCTATTGTAATATATATAAGATGCATGAAGTTTACCCGGACTTGTAATTGTAGTTTTATGTGTTTTCCTTTTCAATATGCTACTTGTGTCTGCGTACCTCCTGCTTGCATATATTTTGAAGGAGTGATTAGGGTTAGCTTTCAAGGCAGATGGTTTTATAACTCACCCATTTAGTTACCATCGTTGGATGAGATCCGATGTCAAGATATAACGGACCGGATCCCACCCAAACCTAGCACATGCTACTGGGCCTGTTTGCCCCACGACTTCAATCCTTCATTGCTGCTCCCAACGCCTTCGACTCTGTCTGCCTCAAGCTGCAGTAGGGTTGGGCATTGGCGACCATACCTTCTCGTTGCTAGGTGACATCAATGGTGGCAGGGTGCAGAAGCCAGTGATAGGGCCATCTGCAAGTGGCAGCGAGGTCGGGAAATGGCACCGGGGGTGGAAGGCGGCACCGGGGCCAGCTGCAGGTGGTGACAAGGATGTAGACAGTGTTGGAGGCACCGGGGTCAGCTGTCAGCGGCGGCGAGACCGAAAGACGGAGGTGATGGCCGTAGCCGCGGGCGACAGCGCGCGATGGTTGGTGGAAAGTCGGTGGTAGTCATCGAAGTGACAAAGTGGAGCCGTGCCATGCTCCAGCAGTGCGCCTCTCCATCGCGTCAGGTAGGGGGCGGCGGCAAAAATCCATCCGTACCCGCGGGTATAATTGCCATCCCTAGATCCCACCCAGACCTAGCCCATGCCACTGGGCCTATTTGCCTCACGACTTCAATCCTTCACCCCCGCCTCAAGACGTCACCCGTCTCCTACATTAGTCACCCTAATCATACTTGTTATGTCTCTGTAAGTTCATTTTATAGAAGATCTTTGGAGAATATTTGTTGCCAAATTTGGTAAATATGACAAAAATTCTATTATTGAAGCATGGACCGTCGAGCGTGGATGTATAACATGCCAAGACCCGATCCTATGTACATTCATAATGTTGCAAATTTTATTGAAGCATCCAAGAGACATGCGAAGTTGCAAAAGATAGATAACATATTATGTCCGTGTATCGACTGCGAAAATAAGATTGCTTGGACGGATACTATAGTAATCCAATCGCATTTGGTGAAAAGAGGTTTCAAAAAAAAAACTACACAATATGGACAGAGCATGGTGAGTTATATACACATGATGTGGATAAAGATGATGAGAGAGGTTTAGATGATGATAATGTTCATATCGATGATGGTAGTGACAATCAAGCTGGTGATGATGATGATGAGTTCGATTGTGAGGAGATGTTGCATCACATTGAACCATATGTATTGACTTCTAAGGGAGCAAGCAAAGGTTTAAGTAAAATGCATACATTGCATAATGTGGCGATGGAGCTTTTATATGATGAATCAAACGTTTGTGATAAAGAGTTTACTACATTGCGTGTAGTCTTATAACTACTAAAGTTGAAAGCTACGCATGGTGGTCCGACTGTAGTTTCTCTGATCTTTTGAATCTTCTGGCAGAAATTCTTCCAAATCCAAATAAACTGCCCAGAAGCACTTATAAAGCAAAGAAACTTCTTTGCCCGATGGCACTAGGTGTGACAAAAATACATGCTTGTGTGAACCATTGTATTCTGTATCACAAAGAGCATGAGCTCGCAACTAGATGCCCCATTTGTGGTGTCAGTAGATATAAGAAGGACTACAATCACCAGTATGTTACCAACATGAAAAAGACTCAGAAGAATAAGAAGTTTATTATTGGTCCTAAAGGTGACGATGACGATACTTCTGCCGATGCAGACGGGAAGAATAAGAGAAAAATTCCTGCCTTGGTGATGTGGTACCTTCCGGTAATTGATCGCTTGAAGCGTTTGTTCTCAAACCCTAGGGAGGCTGAACTTATGCGTTGGCATTCCGAGCAACGCAAGAAGAATGAAAAACATATACGACACCCTGGTGATGCAACGCAGTGCAAAAATTTTGATATTCAGTATCCAGAATTTGTGAAGGAAATCAGAAATGTGAGGTTTGCCTTGGGTACAGACGGAATGAATCCGTTTGGTGAAAAAAGGAGCATACACAGCAAATGGCCCGTGGTCTTAACGATGTAAAACCTACCGACGTGGTTGTGTCACAAAAGGAAATATATCTTGTTATTTGTTCTTATCCAAGGTCCAAAACAACCCGACATCGAAATTGATGTGTTCTTGGAACCTTTAATGGAAGATATGGCGAAATTGTGGAATGAAGGGGTACGTACATGGGATGAGTACAAGCGGTAGTATTTCACGCTAAGAGCAATGATATTCGTTACCGTGCATGATTATCCCAGACTGTTTACATAATCTAGACAAATGAAAGGTAAGAAAGGTTGTGTGAGGTGCGTGGATAGAACTGGATTTCTATACCTCACTTCATCCAGAAAGACGGTGTACATGAGACACCGACGATTCTTGACAGATACACACAAGTATAGGAAGATGAAAGAACAATTTGATAACAAAATCAAAAAAGATACTGCACCAAAACCTTACATTGGAAAACTTGTGTTTGAAATGGTCAAGAACATTCATATTGCTTTCGGTAAGGGCAAAAATAGTAAAGGAATTAAGAGAAAGAAAAGTACATCTTCGAATGATACAACTGACATGGCTTTCAAGAAACAATCAATTTTTTTCAAGTATCTTCCATATTGGAAGAATCTGGAATATTGCCATAGTATTGATTTGATGCACGTTACAAATAATGTATTTGACAGCATCATTGAGACCTTGCTGGACATGCCGAGGAAAACAAAGGACGGATTAAATTCACGTATGGACCTACTAAATCTTTATTTGAGACCAGAGCTTCATCCGGTAGAAAAGGCAAACGGGAAGCATTACCTTCCCCCAGCCAGCTACAACTTGATGCTAGAAGAGAAAAAAGCAATTTGCAAATGCTTGCGTTGGATCAAAGTGCCCACGAGTTTCTCATCCAATATCCGCAAACTAGTCTCGATGAAAGACTTGTATTTATTCGGTTATAATTCTCACGACTGTCACATGATGATGACAGTTTTCCTCGCTATTGCAATAAGAGTCATCAAAACTGAGCATATAAAAGTTGTCATCACACGTTTGTGTTACTTCTTCAATGCAGTATCGCAAAAGGTGACAGCACGTGAAGATTTAGACTATCCGAAAACATACATCGTCGAGATAGTGTGCAAGCTTGAGATGTGTTTCCCACCATCCTTTTTCGATATGCAAGTACACCTAATCATACATCTTGTTGATCAGATAAAAGCATTGGGGCCACTATATTTACATCATATGTTTTGTTGGAGAGATATTTAGGAGTATTAAAAGGTTATGTGCGGAACCGTGCTCACCCAGAGGGTTCAATTATGGAAGGATACACCACTGAAGAAGTGATCGAGGGTTGCGCTGATTACATCGAAGATGGAAAATCGATAGGTGTGCCTATACCGGTACATGAGGGTAGACTATGTGGGGGCAAAGTGGGTAAGAAAACTTTTATCATTCAAGATTACAAGAATGTACACCGTGCAAATTTTGGTGTACTACAACAGCTCGCAATAGCTGAGTCATACATCGAGGAACACCAAATTGAGCTTCGTGATAAAAACCAAAACCGCACAGAGGACTGGATCATGAAAGAGCACAAAAGATGTTAAACTGAATGGTTAATGGACAAAAATATACCATATGGAAACACTATAAAAGAGGCAATAATGAAGAAGTTAGCTTCTAGCCCATCTGCTTTGGTGACATCATGGCAAGCATATGACATCAATGGTTACACATTTTACACTAAAGAAAAAGACGGTAAGAGTGTTGCACAAAATAGTGGTGTTCGTATTGAAGCTTATGATTCACAAGGGCAGAAGACCACATACTTCGGGTTCATAGAGGAAATATGGGAACTCGATTATGGCAAAAGAATGGTAATGCCCGTATTTAAGTGCCAATGGGTTAAACATCCTGATGGTGTGAAAGTGGACAATTACGGGCTGACACTGGTAGACTTGAATAAAGTGGGTTATAAAGATGACCTGTGGGTTCTCGCCGATAATGTTGCACAATTGTTTTATGTTCAAGATCCAGAAACTGAGAAGATGCACGTAGTTGTTTCTGGAAAGCAATATATTGTTGGGGTTGAGAATGTGGGAGATAATGAAGAGGAATATAATAAATATGAAGAGATGTACCTTTTCACCGAACCAGAAAACATCAAGCGCGTAGAGAGAAGCATTAAATAGAATTTGAAACCCTATATGCGAGAAGATGTCAATGCTGGAAAAAATGTATATAGCAATGCGAGATGATATATATTGTATATATTTGTATCTTCTGAAATCAACTTAGAACAATGTTCTATTTCAGCTTTAGATAGCATGTTTCGAACATTATTAAATTCAGCTTCTGTTTCGAGCTCCTGTCAAGCTAATCCCTTCATAGAAAGCTCTTGTAGATGCAAGTAACACCCGAGACTCATCATTTGGATTGTAAAAAACTTCCATTGAAGTCTGACAATACATCCCGTCCATTTGAGGGCTTGTTTGGATAGGATTACACCCAAACAAGTCCTGCAAGATTTCTTTCTCTTCTCTCCATTTTGATAACTTACGAAGATGCTACTTTATCAGTTCTAATGGCTGAATATATTGACTACAAATCAGTACCATCTCTCTTAGTGCTTTACACAAGCGACGAAACGTACAACTTCAATCACAAATCTTGTTTGTACCATTTTCATAGGAATTTGACCTTAATCTTTCAAGCATAGATTTATCAATAATTGAAGCTTCCTCATCAGACATGTTAATGACAGTTACAAGGGAAGGGTGTTGAAGCTAACGAAATCTCAACGGGACTGAAGACAAAGAGATGCTGCATATGATTGACAATGTCCAGGTTAGACAACATGAAGCTATGATAACAGCCTTCAACAACATGAAAAGTGATGCCAAGGTTATGCTTGCATCAACCAAGACATGTTGTGAGGGTATAACACTTGTTGGGGCAAGCATAACCTTGGCTAAAATCAGAAATCACGCCACTGTTGATTACTCTGAAGGCGCCATGGATTACTCTGAAGTTTACCGAGTACGCACGGAGAAAACATCAGAGTAATCCATCGCAGCTTTAGACTAATCCACGGTGGCGTGATTTCTAATTTTGGCCAAGGTTATGCTTGCCCCAACAAGTGTTATACCCTCACAACATGCCTTGGTTGATGCAAGCATAACTTTGGCATCACTTTTCATGTTATTGAAGGTGTCATCATAGCTTCACGCTGTTTAACCTCGACATTGCCACTCATATGCAGGATCTCTTTATCTTCAGTCCGATTCAGATTTCGTTAGCTTCGACACATTCTTCACTTATAACTGCCATTAACATGTGTGATAAGGAAGCTTCACTTATTTGATAAATCTATGCTTGAAAGATTAAGATTAAATCCCTATGAAAGTGTAAAAAACAAGATTTGTGATTGAAATTGTTCGCTTACTCGCTTGTGTGAAGTACTAAGTAAATATATTTAGGCATTAAAACTGAGAAAGGAGCATCTTCCTAAGTTTTCATATGGACACGAGGGAAAGAAATCGTTCAAATGGATGGGAAAATCCTTCCAGGGATCGTCAGACTTCAAATTGATGCTTTCAACAATTCTAATGATGAGCCACGGGTGTTACTTGCATCTACAATAGCTTGCTGTGCAGGGATTAACTTGACAGGAGCTTAGTAGCATCAGAGGTAGTTATTAAGTACCAACCTCCTGTGGAAAATTTAAAAACCGCCTATGAAAAACTGATGCCTATATAAAGACCCCGCGGAGGCACGCCTCTGCCCAGTCCCACATCGCGCCACGAGGTACCTAAGTAAATTCGCATAGTTTCCTTACTATGCATTGCATGCTACCTTTTTATTTGTATATTTTCATAAGTTGCCAGTTTTGTGTGTTGGTATATGGATTGTGTCTTTTTGCATTTGTGTACATATGCGTTTGGACTCAATAATTTGGAAGTTTGGAAGTTTGGTCTTTCAGATAATGATGTCTCGGGCGTGTAGCTGATTGAAGGAGGAGCGCTTGGCGTGGCGCAAGAACCATCATGTATGTACATATGGCACACCGGTCGCATGGTTGTATATACATATGTATCTGTAATTATCGGTGGTTTTGATCCGGCAGATCTCCCGACACTACTAAAAGTGTTTGTGGAGTTTGAACTTCGGTGTGGGCGTGCGGAGATTCAAGAAGGTGAAATGTAAAATGACATAGGAGACACAAAGATTTACGTGGTTCGGACCGCCTGAGCGTAATACCCTACTCCTCGGGGTGTGTTGGTGTTGTATTGGATGTATGAACTCAACTCAAGTGACTTGAGTTGAGAGCGCGTTTGAGCCAATCAGACCAGATCAGATCCCCCCTATGTATCGTTGGCCTGTCCTTTTATAGTACAAGGACAGGCCGTTACAAGTTGGCCTGGCCCGACATGTGGCCCCGGTGGCTACTAATATTGATACACATTTGATGCGCTTAATTACCCTTAATGACCGAGTTACGGGCTTTGACAGCGCCATTACTGGTAATAAGGGTCGTCCGATCGTGTGTCATTAACATAGTATTAATGACACTTAATCGGTTCTTGAAGTCCTTGATCCCCCTTTGAAGATCTGGAGCCGTTGTGGATTCTACCGGAGGTTTGAGGCTGAAGGTTCGACGGGTGGACACATGGCAGCTCTGGAGCATACTGTGGGGAACAGATAGGTCTGGTGCCACCAGATACGTGTCAGTTCTGGAGCTTCCCTCGGTCCGGGGTTAGGTGCGGGAGTGTCGTTATGGTACATAGCCCGGAGCTTCCCCCTTGTGGGCGGTAGCTCCAGTTTGATGGTACATGTGGCGACCCTGGGACTAACCATGTTGGGGAAGCGGGTCCAGTTATGTCTGACATGTGGGCCTCCGAAGGTCTTCAAATCAAGTAGATGACATTTCCTTGAGATCTTTGCAATCTCAAGGGGTATACGGTACTCAGGGTACCGATAGTGGCCCCCTGGGCCCACCTCTGGGGAAGACCCCTTGGGTCAAGTCATTCCGCCGGAGGTGGGTCCATCCTTCGACTTTTGAGCCGAGTCTTCAAAGGTCTTCAGATGTGCCATTGGCGATAGTTTTGGAGTTAAATCCTCGCCGCGTGGCATATCCTGGGTGCAGCAAATGAGATCTTTGGTGTGCGGATCTCACGCAATTGAAGGTCGCCGGTCCCCGATACGAAAATCGTATCGGTTCCGCGCGCCTTGTCAGGCCGCCGCCTTCGGCCTTCCCGCCTTTCATGATGACAACCGTTCGCCTGGGTAAGAACTTCGACATGATCGTCAGGGTGGTCCCAGGCCCTCTTGTCATCGGCAGGGTGAAATTTTTGAATAGTATCTTTGGCTTCCCTGCAGTTTCCATCCAGCGTTGCGGGTGCTTACTTAAGAAGGAATGTGCGCACTGTCTGGGGTTCTTTACACCTCTCATCTAAACTTGCGCTCGAACTCCCAAACTTGCGCTTGCTTTTCCTCCCTTGCCTCACTGTGCTGCTATGGAGTTGGGTCTCCGCAAGAGCCGCTTGAAGACTGAAAGTGACCTGAAGAAGGTCCGGGCCCTCATGGGGTGGTCCTCGGACTTCTTCAACCACCTGGTCCGCGCCGGGGGAAAGCTCCCATTCAAGAAGGAGCACGCCGACGAGATGGTGTACTTTTTTGCGTACGCCATGGTGGGGTTGATCCCACCTTTTTCCTCCTTTTTCTTGATGCTGCTAGACTTCTATGGTATGCAGCTGTACCACCTTGGCTCCCACTCCATTCTTCTAGTGTCTGTCTCCGTCCACTTCTTTGAAATGTTGGTGGGCATCCCCCCTGCATTGAGCTTTTTCGGACCTTCTTCACCGTCCATACCATCGGAAAGGGTGATGAGTACCTTGGCTTCTACTACTTTGTGAAGCGCATGAAGTGCCCATTCAAGTACCTCCGGTCATTTCCCTCTGGAAAGTGGGACGATTGGAAGAAAGACTGGATAGTCATCCGGGTGGAGGAGCACGAGAAGCTGGAGCTGCCCGAAGGCCTCCACAACATCGACACTGCAGTCTAGAGTGAAGCTCCGGTGCTGTCGGCTGCCTTCAACCCTGCTCTGACCAGGATCCGCCAATTTGTGGAGGGAGGTTAACTCCTCAGGTGGTATTTTGCAATTTCCTAGTCAACAGGTGGGCACCGCTGAAGAGGAGGGAAAAATTCGCTTGGTCCCTCAACAGTGTGATGGACGACGACCGGGTCGAGACCGGGCTAAAGTCCAACATGGAGGGGTCGACCTTGGAGTTTCATCTCAAGAAGTTCCAGCACGGCTTCGACGTCGCGGGTGCTGACTTGACCCCGCCACCAGCTTTTCTCCCTCTGAACGTTGAAGTACAGTTCAGCAGGGAGCTCCAGCGAACGATGTCGGTGCTTGACGATCTCGGTGTCATTGAGAGACAATCGAATCCAGGGTGGTCATCCCTGGGGATTCTGAAGGTGGCTCCGCCCCTGCCCCGAAGCCAAGGACCGAAGTCGTCGGCAAGGGCAAGGAGCCGGCGGCCGAACCCTCGAGCCGGAAGAGGAAGCTAAAGCATGCCGACGGAAGGTCCGTCAGGCATGCACCCTCTACAGCAGCTCCTTCCCCCCCTGGGGGGAGGTCTTCTACAACTGCTGCGACTGTACCTGTAGCAGTGTCTTCCCAGGGTGCTAGCCCCGGGCATGTGACTCCAGTACCAGGGCCGACTGAGGTCTCTGGGTCCGGAGGTCCTTCCCGATCGAGGGGGGCCTCGACTAAGGAAATGCCCGCGGCTGCAACAAGTTCTGGGGGCCTTCCGGAGCTACCACGCTGGCAGCAGCCATGGTCAGTCTAGAACGCCCGGGAAAGAGATTCCGTGCAAGCTGGTGCGAAGCCTTCCGAGGTAATTTTTAATCTTTACCTCAGGCAGTTGTTTTGTTGTAGTAACTGTTTTTTAAGTTTCTTCATCCATCATCTGCAGCGTCCCCAAGAAGAGGAGTGAGGCTTCGCCCTCAGCCACAGCAGCTGAAGCTGTGAGGGCGGAGGCTTCTGCTCCTGTCCCGGTGCCGCCCCATGTGGTGGCTGAAGCTGCGGCAGCTCCGGCGCCAGCTGTCATGGTCATGGACCTCGACTCATCTCCCGAGACTCTCGTGGTAGCGCCGGACCACGGGAGAGAAGATGCGCCAGTGGCACCTACCCCGGAGGTTGAAGCCCCGGGTCTTGATGCTGAGATGTTGGAAGCTTCGGCCGCTGAGTCGGAGGAAGCAGTGATTCTGGCGCTAGAGTTGGAAATTGTCGAAGCCCCGGCGGTTGAGCAGGAGGTTATTGAAGTCCCGGCGAGCGAGCCGAATGTTGAGGAAGTCCCGGCGGTTGAGCCGGCTATCTCCTAAGCTCCAACCTCAGAGCCGGTTGACACTGAAGCTCCGGCTGCAGAGCCGGTTGCAGTTGAAAACCTTCCGACGCCTGAGCTGGTTGAGGTTGAAGCTCCGGCCTCAGGTCCGGTTGTTGTTGACCTTCCAGCACCCGAGCCGGTCGTTGCGGAGGCATCAACACTCGAACCCATGATGGTTGAGGCGCCAACACCCGAGCCACCAGCGGAGGAGGAGCCCAGGCCAGAGCCGGAAGTAGCCCCTGCTCCGGAAGTGATGACGGCGGAGGTGGCTGCTGCTAAGCCAGGGTGCCCTGATGAAGTCGCTGGCCCCCTGCCTGAGGGGGAAAATGGAGACCTGGCGGCAGGGCCTTCGGAACCACTTCCGGAGGTCGGAACTTCTTCTGCGGGACCCTCCTCGGTGGCGACTGAGGCTATGAGACTATCCCAGAGGACGGCCCTAGTGCCGTGGAGGCTCAGGGACCGCTCTTGTGGAGTGGGACCCAATTTTTGTAAGCGAGAACCCGCTGGAACCAGCGGAGGAGACCCCAGCAGGTCCGGACCCTATTCCCCTGTCGTTGTCCATTGACAACGCTTGCTCCAGTCTGCGTTAAGTCCAGCTGTCGTTCTACCACGACAGCAAGGCTCTTGAAGTGGAGCGCCAAACCCTTAGGCGGTGGCGTAATCGGCTCTACTTCGAGACCAAGCTGGCACAGTCGAGGCTGGCAGACGACAAGGAGTAGATCAAACAGGAGAAGGTCCGCCTGGAATACTCGGGCAAATTATTGGATGATAGGGAGAGCTTGACTCGTGCCCTCGACACTCAATCTCGGGCCATTTATGAGCAGGCCAAGGCAACTAATAGTGCGGCTGATGATCGCCAAGAAAGGCTTGAAGCCATTAACACTAGCCTCATCAAGCACCGGGAGGCACTTGAGGAGAGGGAGAAGAAGCTCGAAGACGAAGAGCAAAAACTCCTAGAGCTGCGGGATGATGTCTTGAAGAGGGAGGAGGAGCTCGCCGAAAAGGTGGCTCTGGCTGACAAGGGCCTCGAGGAACGCACCAAGAAATTGGAGGAGCGTTGCGTTGAGGAGGAGGAGGAGAAGGCCTGGGTGCGAGGGCAGGAACTCTACAAGAAGAGTGTGCCATCGCTGCCAGGGAGAAGAAAGTTAGGGGCTGGGAGAAGGACCTGGTCGACTGCCGGAACAAGATCCACCTCCGGGAGGAGGAGCTCGGAAAACTCGAGAAGCAGGTTGCCGAAAAGATTCAGCAAAATGCCAAAGAGGTTGAGTGCCTTGCTCGTGAGAATTCTAAACTGGCGGCGGCCAAAAGGTCCTTGGAGGAACTGAAGGGCTTGAGGATTGTGGACTCCCTACATGTTTGGGAATTCCTGAGCAAAGCCAATGACGCGCGGACACCAATGGGCTTCAGTCCCGTGCGTCCGGATGATCTGGAGCCGGAGCCGGACCTGGCGTTGCAAGCGTTGAGCTCGGCGGGTGACAAACTCTCCAAGGTGGGTGATGCCATCGCAGACCAGTTGGAGGTTGAGGGCAGTCCCTGGCGAAGAACGTCGCAGAGTATGTGCTGACATGCTACACTAGCCGGGATCCCCAATTTCCTCTGGACCCGGTGCTTGAAGGTCCCGTCGAAGGAGAAGGTGAAGCCACCCGAGCCAACGTGTCGGAGGATGCTCAGAAGGTCGCCCAGTTCTTCCATAGGGTCTAGGACCATCTCTGTAGCTCCCACTTGTATTCTCTCTTTTTCTTCCCCAATTTTGTAATCCCCTGTCTCCAGATGAATGAAATCCACAATTTGTTAATGAATTTCATTTTTTGTCTTCAACACTTCTATCTTCACTTGGCCCCCTGGTAGATGTACACAATTTGATTGTGAACATGTACCAAGAGGATATTGTATTTTGTTGAAGACTCGATTGCTACAAACTTGTAGAGTGTAGGTCAAAAGTCTTCGATAGTGAAGGCCCCCTGAGGTTGTCGGAGCTCAGAAGCTCCGGCATTGACTATCGTCGGAGCTTAGTAGCTCAGGAATAGTCCCTATCAATGCGTAGAGCATCGATAGTTAGCCCTCTGGGGTGTCGGAGCTTAGTAGCTCCGGCAGTGACCTTTGCCAACGCGTAGCTTGTCGGCAGCAGACTCCGCTTGTGGGGTCTTCTGACCATCTTTTATTCTGTGTCGACGGCTAGCCCCCCCTAGCTTTGCTGGAGCTTGGTTGCTCCGGTAATGCTCGTTTTCAATGTTTAACATCGATCACAAGACACCTAGGGGGAGTCGGAGCTTTCTTAGCTTTGGCTTTTCTCCATCAACGTGGATTCTTTATTTTTCCTGCACACTGAAGCCAAGAAAAATAATAAAATTTGCTCCTTGCCTATAACTTCATCACGGCTTACGATTCCCAAGAAAGTTTTAGGTCAAACACAATTCTGAATACAACCGAATGCGTTGCCTTCTTTCTTCCAGATCCAATTGTACTTGGACCCGCCCTACTTCGGCCTGCCGGGGTGTAGGTAGAGTGGCATACTTAGGGTGCTTGACCAGGCTAAGTCGATAGCATACTCCAGCCCTAGATTGGCTTGGTGGCATTCAGGCGAGTGGACCATGAACAATATTTGAATCCAAAGGAATTAACAATACAACTCGAATTGTACATGAACTGGTCGAACTAAAATTTCTTAAGAATTGCACAACTTTGTTATAGACAAGAAAGAGAAAAATAAAAAATGTTGAGCATGTACAAAATAAATGCACGTGGATTCTGTCTCACATGAAGATGTCTTTCATTATAGGTCTGGGGTACAGGGGAAACAAGTACACTCTTAGGGTACAGAACCAGGCTAAGTGTGTTTCATTTCTCGTTTGACCCAGGGTACCTAGCCACACTTTTAGTTCTGAGACTGTGACAAGTGTTGCATGAACTTTGCGGACGTTCCGGGAAAGGTCCGGCTGTTCTCCCCGAGGAACTACCCGACTCTGTACAATGACTCTATAACATACACCTAAAGTTAGTACAGACTCACCTTCGTGATATTAAGTGTAGAACTTACGGAGGTGCTCAATATTCCAAGGATTTGGGAGAGGTGTCCCATCCTCGGTAGCCAAGCGAACGCTTCCGGGATGGGATACTTTAATCACTCGGAAGGGTCCCTCCCAGCTGAGGGAGATTTTGTTTAACCCTTCTCTGGATTGTATTCTCCGTAGCACCAGATCGCCTTCCTCGAGCTGTCGGTTGAGTACATGCCGCTGATGATAGCGCCGAAGGGCTTGGCGGTATCGGGCATTCCGAACAGCTGCTTGGCACCTTCCCTCCTCAAGGAGGTCTAGGTCTTCACGCCAGAGCTGGTCCTGCGTGGCTTCGTCGAAGCTCAGGACCTGGAGTGACCCCAAGGTGATTTCTTGAGGAAGGATTGCTTCAGCTCTGTACACTAGGAAGAAGGGTGTCTCTCCAGTTGACCGGTTTGGAGTTGTCCTGTTGGCCCATAGAGTGGGCGGAAGCTCTTCAATCCAGTTGGCTCCATGTTTTTTCAAGCGCTCATAGGTGCACGTTTTGAGTCCTTTCAGGATTTCATCATTTGCTCTCTTGGCCTAGCCATTGCTTGCCGGGTGAGCTACAGAGGCATAGCAAACTTGAATGCCAAGGTCTTCGCAATATCCTTGAAATGCAGAGCTTTTGAATTGGGTCCTGTTATCAGTAATGATTTTGTTTGGGACTCCAAATCTGCATACAATGGACTGCAAAAAGTTGATAGCAGATTGCTTGTTTATTTTCACAACTGGAGTTGCTTCCGGCCACTTGGTGAACTTGTCAATGGCGACATACAGGAACTTGTAACCTCCGACGGCTCTTGGGAAAGGTCCCAAGATGTCCATCCCCCACACAGCGAAGGGCCATGTAGGAGGTATCATTTGTAGAGGCTGAGCCGGTGTGTGAATTTGCTTTGCATGAAATTGGCATGCTTCGCATTTCTTCACCAGCTCAGTTGCATCCTGGAGTGCTGTAGGCCAGTAGAAGCCATGCCGGAAGGCTTTACCGACCAGCGTGCGGGAAGACGCGCGGTTCCCACACTCGGCTCCATGGATTTCTGCGAGGAGCTCGCAGCCTTCTTCCCTTGTGATGCACCGCATTAGGACGCCGTTGGCACCGCACCGGTAGAGATCCCCTTCTACCAACGTGTATCTTTTAGCCAATCTGACTATCCGGTCAGCGGATACATCATCGTCAGGATGGATGTTGTCTTTCAAGTAGCTCTGGATCTCCGAGATCCATACATCGGAGCTAACTTGAGCATTTGAGTCTTGCGTTCTGGGTTGCTCAGAGCTTCCGGCAGCACCTACGACCCTTGATGGCTGCCATGGTAACAGGGCCATCGGGACCGTCAGCTTCGGGATGCTGATCTCACCCCCTTCGCTCAGTTCGGCAGGCTGAGCTGTGGGTTTTGACAACCTCCGGACAAAAGTTCCGTCAGGAGCTGGAGCTCCGGTTGACGCTTTCGTCGAGAGTTCATCGGCTTCAGCGTTGTCGACACACTGCACATGGTGGAGGTCTAGGACTTCGAAGTCCTTCTGAAGCCTCTGGAATTCAAGGAGGTAAGCAGCTAGATGGAGATTGTTGCGGGAGCATTCACCCTTCACTTGTTTAATGATGAGCTCTGAACCTCCCTTGACCGGCAGCTGCTTGACACCATATGACAGTGCCACCTTTAGTCCGTAGATGAGTGCTTCGTACTCCGCCATGTTGTTGGTCCCCTTGAAGTCAAGGTGTACCATGTATTTTACCTTCTCCCCGGTTGGTGCGAGGAGAAGGATTCCAGCTTTGTCCCCCTGTTTTTGCATGGAGCCGTCGAAGTAGAGGGTCCAGTGAGGCTCGGTGAAGACCAGAGCCTTGTGTTCCGGCTTCTGCTCACTGGGGCCCCCAGGGTTTGATGTAGAGGGAGTCCATTCCGCCACAAAATATGCCAATGCTTGGCTCTTGATTGCTTGTCTTGGAATGAATTCGAGATCGAATTCGGCCAATTCCGCTGCCCACTTTGCAATACTCCCAGTTGAATTGGGATTATGCATGATTGCTCGAAGTGGGTAAGAAGTCACCACTGAAATCTTGTGAGCTTGGAAGTAATGGCGAAGCTTCCTGGAGGCGATAAGAACTGCATAGAGCAGCTTATGCACCTCTAGGTATCGAGTCTTGGCGTCATAAAGTACTTCACTGATGTAGTACACTGGGCGCTGGATGGTCCGGACCCTCCCGGAGGGGCCCTGAGCTTCCTCTTCATTGACCCGGATCCTCTCAGAGGGATCCGGACCTTCTTCAGGGACCTCCGGGTCCTTGCTGGAGGGACCCGGAGCTTCTTCAGAAGCGACCTGGACCATCCCGGAGGGGTCTGGGTCTTCTGAAGTAACTTCTTGTGGACTCAAGTCTGGGAACTGGGACCCAGACTCGCTTTCAGGAACCTCCGGACCCTCCCGGAGGGGTCTGGATTCCTGAGCATGGGATGGTTCTGGTCTCTTCGCAACCAAGACCATACTGACGACTTTGTCAGTTGCTGAAACGTAAAGCAGCAAAGGTTCAGCAGGGTTCGGAGCTACCAGAGTTGGTAGGGTGGTGAGGAGCTGTTTTAGCTCCTGGAACGCCTTTTCTACTTCTTCATACCATTGGAATGGTCTGAACTTCCTCAATAACTTGAAGAAGGGAAGTGCCCGTTCCGCCAGTCTTGAAATGAACCGGCTGAGGGCTGCTAGACATCCAGTTAGCTTTTGGACATCCTTGATGCGGGTTGGTGGCCGCATGTCTTCAATGGCTTTGATCTTCGCCGGATTAGCCTCTATGCCCCGGTGATTTATCAGGAAACCAAGAAGTTTTCCGGAGCTAACCCCAAAGACACACTTGTCTGGATTTAGCTTTGTGCGGGTGACCCGCAGCTTGTCGAAGACAACCTGTAAGGTGTCAAGGAGTGACTCCTTGTTCTTGACCTTGACCACGATGTCATCGACGTACACTTCCACTATGTCTCTAATGAGTTCTTCAAAAGTTTTGTACATAGCTCGTACAAAGGTTGAAGTTGCATTCTTGAGACCAAATGGCATGGCTGTATAACAGTACAATCCATCTACTGTGATGAAAGAGGTATGCTCTTCATCTTCCCTAGACATTCTGATTTGATGATACCCAGAATATCCATCTAGGAAACACAGTAATTCACACCGGAGGTGGAATCCACTATCTGATCTATTCTAGGTAGTGGGAATGGATCTTTTGGACACGCCTTATTTAGTGTAGTGTAGTCAATACACATTCGAAGCTTGCCGCAGGCCTTGGGCACAACAACTGGGTTTGCCAGCCATTTTGGATGGAAGACTTCTCAGATGAATCTAGCTTCGAACAACTTCTTCACTTCTTGTCGAATGAAGTTTTGTCGCTCCACGGATTGCTTCCGAGGCTTCTGGTGCACAGGCCGGGCGTCAGGGTAGATCTTCAGATTGTGCTCAATCACTTCCCTGGGGATCCCAGGCATTTGTGACGGTTGCCAGGCAAACACGTCGACATTAGCCCGGAGGAAAGCGATGAGCACGAGTTCCTATTTGTCAATCAGTCCTCCCGATATACGGGTGGTCTGAGCGGCATCAGAACCGATTTGGACGACTTTGATGGGAATGTCTGTGTCGCCGCTTGGCTGCACACGAGGTGCAGAAGTCGAGCCTCGTTGACGAATGCTCGGGGGTTTTGGAGCTTGCTCCTGCCTGGAGTCCTCCTCTTGCGCCGTAGTAAGCGCATGAAGTTCTTCTAGAGCGGTTACTCCGGCAGTGCGATCTCCGCGGATCCGGAGAACGCCTACTGGTGTTGGCATCTTTAACACCAGGTAGCCATAATGGGCAGCTGCCATGAATTTGTACAAGGCAGGCCTACCCAAGATGGCGTTGAAAGGTAAGTTGATCTAAGCAACGTCAAAGACCAACTTCTCAGTGCGATACTTCTCACGGGTCCCGAAGGTAACGGGGAGAGTAATAGCACCGAGTGGGGTAATGGCTCCCGGACCTACTCCGGAGAAAGGTCGGGAGGGGTGAAGATCCGAAGGTCGGAGCCGAAGCTTGGTAAAAGCTTCGAAGCTTATGAGGTTCAGCCCCGAACCTCCGTCTACCATAACATGGTGGAGCTGAATGTTATTGATGGTAGGAGATACCATCAAAGGTAACTGGCCTGCTCCAACCATGCTTCAAGGGCAGTCCGAAGCATCAAAAGTGATGGCTGTGTCCATCCACTTCTGATGAGGCTCTGCCCTGGCTGTAGGAGCTACAGCGGCCATGTCTCGATGCATTGTCTTGAGGACGCGGCGGGAGGTGATGTCCCATGATCCACCAAAAATGGTGTTCATGGTCTTCCGACGCTCGTTGTCAGAGACGTCAGAATCGTCATCGACGGAGGTGTAGACGGCCTTCAAGACCTTTTTAGGATCCTGAAAACCTAACTCCTCTTCAGCCGGAGCTTCCTCAACTTTTTGTTTTCCTTCCCTCTGTCGGAAAGGAACTTCTTCCCAGCGCTTGTTGTAGCGCTCGACAAGGTTTTGGACCTCTCGACAGTCTTTCAAATTGTGGTTGTCCGTCTTATGAATTGGACACCACACCTTGGGTTTGCCACTGTCTTCAGAAGACGGTCGAGGTTGCTTCTCGGGGCATGGCCCCCGGCCACCTGGAGCTGCAGAAGCTGCAGCATTAGATGCACCAGCCGATGGCTTCTTCTTGCCGTTGGTCTTTTTCTTCTTTTTGCCACTCCCGAAGGTAGTGGCTTCGCCTTTGGAGGATTTCTTGCGATCCTCCGGAGATGGTTTGGAGTGCATTTCACGGCCCTCCAGAGCTCTGGCACATTTGTCAGCCAAGTTGAAGAGTTCCGTGACACTGGTGATCTCCTTGATCGCCAGTTTCTCCAACATCTTCTTATCCCGTACGCAAATGCCACAATGACTGAAGCGCAAAGATAGAAGGGATAGTGTTTCGTACCTGAGAGAATCTCTGGATGAATGATCGCAGGGATTCTCCCCCTTTTTGCACGACTGCAAAAAGGTCCAGTTCGGTGCCTGGTCGGGTGTATGAACTCCCGTAGTTGGCGGTGAACTATCGGCACAACTCCTCCCAACGGTTGATGGAGTTGGGTGGAAGGCTCATAAACCAGGACCGGGAGGTCCCAGTTAAAGCCACTGGAAAATAGTTGGCCATTACGGCCTCATTTCCTCCAGCTGCTAGGATAGTAGTGGAGTAAATCTGAAGAAATTCGACGGGATTAACGGTCCCGTCAAACTTCTCCGGCAGGTGAGGCCGGAATTTCTGTGGCCACCTGACCATACGCAGATGCATGGCCAGGGCTGAACAGCCTCCTCCTACTCCTTTAGGAGCAGGAATGTCCTGAGCTTCTCGTCTTTCACGAGCACGCTGGATATGGACTCGACCGTCTTGTTGACGGTATCGGCGATCAAGCTCCGCCCGGAGGTCATGAGTTGAAAGCCTTGATACCGTGTGAGTGCGTCGCGCCCCGGAGGGCAACGATGTCACTTGCTGTGACGTAGCACGTCTCTTGTCGTTGCAAACGTGTGGACCAAGTCTGCCAGACAAGGTCCGTCGCTGCGACGGGGCCCGTCCTGAAGGAGGAGGACCCTGGTTACTGATGCGGTCGGCTGCTGCTGCAACCAAGTGTTCCACATCGGCCCTCCACTGCTCCATTGCATCCCGGGATGCATCCGGAGGTGGTGGGCGCTGAAGGAGAGCACGTGCTGCATGGAGCGCGTGTTCTGGGTTGTCATGATTCACCGACGCATTGATTGACGCCGGTGCACCATCGCGCTGCCCAACTTGATTTGCTGGTGGAGGCGGCGGTGGTGGAAGTGTGACTCCTGCTGGAACTGAGGTTTCTGCTGGTGGTTGCATATTAGAGGGATTGCCCCCAGCAGCTTGAACAGCGGGATGACCATCGGATAATTCAGCAGCTGAGTTCACCATTCTTGAAATCTCAGGCGCCCCCTACCTAGCGCGCCAACTGTCGGTGGTTTTGATCCGGCAGATCTCCCGACACTACTAAAAGTGTTTGCGGAGTTTGATGTTCGGTGTGGGCGCGCGGAGATTCAAGAAGGTGAAATGTAAAATGACACAGGAGACACAAAGATTTACGTGGTTCGGGCCGCCTGAGCATAATACCCTACTCCACGGGGTGTGTTGGTGTTGTATTGGATGTATGAAGTCAACTCAGGTGACGTGAGTTGAGAGCGCGTGTGAGCCGATCAGACCAGATCAGATCCCCCCTATGTATCGTCGGCCTGTCCTTTTATAGTACAAGGACAGGCCGTTAAAAGTTGGCCTGGCCCGACATGTGGCCCCGGCGGCTACTAATATTGATACACATTTGATGCACTTAATTACCCTTAATGACCGAGTTATGGGCTTTGACAGCGCCGTTACTAGTAATAAGGGTCGTCCGATCGTGTGTCATTAACATAGTATTAATGACACTTAATCGGGTCTTGAAGTCCTTGATTCCCCTTTGAAGATTCGGAGCCGTTGTGGATTCTACCGGAGGTTTGAGGCTAAAGATCCGATGATTGGACACATGGTAGCTCTGGAGCATACTGTGGGAAACAGATAGGTCCGGTGCCACCAGACACGTGTCAGTTCTGGAGCTTCCCTCGGTCTGGGGTTAGGTACGGGGGTGCCATTATGGTACATAGCCCGGAGCTTCCCCCATGTGGGCGGTAGCTCCGGTTTGATGGTACACGTGGCGACCCTGGGACTAATCATCTTGGGGAACCGGGTCCAGTTATGTCTGGCATGTGGGCCTTCGAATGTCTTCAAATCAAGTAGATGAGATTTCCTTGAGATCTTTGCAATCTCAAGGGGTATACGATACTCAGGTACCGACAGTAATGGACTGATGAACTTAACTGTAGTTTGTTTTTCCTTCTTGTTTGTTTTTGGTATTTTCAATTTCTCTGCGTAGGGTTTCTCTGCGAAGCCTGAATCGGGAGATTTATTGAAGTGGCAGTGCATCATCCCCGGTAAAGAAGGGGTAAGTCATGAAGAACAAGCACAATATGAGTTTAACCATCGTCCTCCTATTAATAAATTTCTTTTGTAGACTGAATGGGAAGATGGTTACTACCCCCTGACAATCTCCTTCTCTGAGGACTATCCCTTGGTGCCTCCAAGATGCGCCTTTCCAAGTGGGTTCTTCCACCCAAATGTCCATCGTTCGGGAGCACTCTGCATCGGGATTCTTGATCAGGAGACTATAAGATAGACCTATTTTGCTCATGTAATTAATACTTAATTGTTGTTGAACTTATTTGAACTGGTTTCTTATATTGCTTAAATTATATTTCGTAGGGGTGGTGCAGTGCTTTTACAATCAAAACTATACTACTTGAAGTTCATCGTTTGCTGCATCACCCAAATGTGCCCGGTGTTGAAAATGATTGCTATAATCTACTTATCAAGGTTAGATGACACTTTGACTTAGTGATCAATGTAGGTTATTCATTCCTCCGACATTTGTTAATTTAAATAATGTCAATATTTTCAGGATCCAGCGGAATATAAGAGACGTGTTCGGGAGCATGCAAGACCGTACAATTTAGATTGATCGATGGGAGCTTCATCGTCGATCTACAATGAATGTAGCATGATTTTTGTTTTCTACTTGACAGGGCGCTTCATCGTCGTTGTTTGCAACTGTTACAGAGAGAGGCTCACTTAAACTTGTGCTCAGTGTATAAAGATGTTATCTTTGAACAATTGTAAAGCCTCTAATGGTGTATTATCACAATTAAGCCAGCCTCACTGGTGATCGAGCATTTCCTATGATGCATTACTGTACTAGTATTCGCTCATCTGTGTTTTTTTCTTGATACAATTTTCCCTGCAACAACTACATACGATTGTGATAATTGCAACAACTACATCCCTGTAATTTCAATGAAAACTGCTTGTGATAATTAAACAACTACATACGGTTCTTAAACAATGACCGCCGGTGAAAATACATGATCTTCTCAGGTCGTTGTTAATGAAGAACCTCTTGTGAAGTTCATTACATTACAGGCGATTATTAACTAAGAACCGCCTGTGAAGATCATGTATTTACCCAGGCAGTTGTTTCTTAAAATCCGCCTGTGATGTTATTTTATTGCAGGCGGTTCTTAAGTAATAACCGCCTGAGAAGATCGAGTATTTACCCAGATGGTTGTTTTTTAAAATCCGCCTGTGTTGTTCTTTCATCACAGGCGGTTATTATATCATTCATCATCACAATCGCATATTTTTAAGGACCGCTTGTGTTTGAAAAATTGAGGCGCCTGTAAAAATGCTTTTCGTAGTAGTGTATGTTTTAGCAATACAAGAATTGTACTTTTAGATTCACCATGCAAATATTTCCATAATATACAATCTAGTACTACATGTTATTGAAGTTGATAAATTCCATATAAATCATTGGTCAAAGGTAATTAGTTCGACCAAAACAGAAATAGAGTTGAGTTGGGGTGGAGGAAGTATTATACGTTGCTATTTGCCGCATAAGGTTTGGTCCTTCATTCAAGCCGTAGCCATTTGTACAGGCGGCTGATGCGACCGGGCGAACCGAGCTTACGTGTGCGCCAGTCACTGAGGCACCTTAAACGCGTGCAGCGCATGCACATCTTTGAATTCAATTGGAACCGCTCCGCGTCCCATCACCACTACTCCGCGCGTCGAGAGATGAACAGCTAGGCGAGTTCAAATCCCCTGCAGTACTGCAGGTGCAGTAGAGATGGCTGACATGAGGGCCCCATATGGTGTGGGACCCACATGTCAACCACCTCTACTGCACCGCAGTATAGCAGAGGCCCCACCACTCAGTTGCAGTAACCGTAGTGCAATTACTGCAGGGGATTTTGTATATGCTATAAGATCACCCAGGCACGCCAACGTCTTCTCCGCATAGCCACTCTTCCTCTCTTCCCAAAACCGCGCCAAGAACACCATGGCTAACAAGACAAAGCCGCTGCCAAGCTCGCCGAAGGACGCCAAGGGGAAGCGTCCCCGACCGGACTCCCCCCCCCCCCCCCCCCCCCCGGACATGGAGTGGGCTCTCCGGAAGATGGCACGTGATGTATTTGACAATACATCATGCTCCATGCGTCACCTTGGGCTTGGTCCTCTTCCAGAGTATGCTGCTATGGGGACCACGAGCCACTACGTCTTCGGCATGACGCACTTGGTCGGTCGCCTCGACGTCCTCTGAGAGACGCTGGCAGACGAGCTTGGCATCGCCGACCGCAACAACCTGGTGGCGGCGACGTCCAGGAAATTGGGTTTCCCCTCTCCGCCGTGGGAGGCGCCCCCGCCCAGCCAGGAGCCCAAGGAGGAGGAGGAGAAGGAGAAGGAGAAGTAGGTGCAGTGAGGTGGAGAAGTAGCTTTTTTCTAGTTCCTAGTTGTGTTGTTTATCTTTTCTTGTTTATAGTTTGTGTTTTTCTTTTTCCTGTTTGTAATGTATCGTCTTAAGGTAATGAACTTTATATTTTTGTTCATTGGTGCGCAAAAATAGTTCTAATGTTATTGTTCTAACGATAAACTAGTGGACTATTTATCTCTTTTATCTTTTAGAATGGAATATATTTCCACTTCCAACTCTACTGAGCTAGAGATCCAGAAAGTGACTATCACCTACTAGTTTATCTGACAGGACCAGCAGGGAGAAGCCCACTCTCTGTTCAAACCCAACACGGATCCAACACAATGAGCAATCAAACAGCAAAGCACGTAGTAAATCACAAAAAACAAAACAACAGTTTCTGCAGTACGTATCAACTTTAGCCCAGATTAGATGCTCGTGGACGTCATTGCAAAAGGGTGAAGACAAAGAAGATTTGATTCCAGATGGCTTGCAAAAACAAACTAGAAGTCAGGGTCATCAAAATTTTTGCCCGATTTGGATTGAGTCTTAGTTGTAGACTTCCATAATAATAAAATGTATCAGGTATTTTACTTTCACAAGTGTGTCATAAAATGTATCGGGTGTTTTACTTTCACTAGTGTGTCATAAAGTGTATGTCAGCCATGTATCCTGATCCAACTGTACAACTTCAAATAAAGGAGTGTTAGAGCATCTCCAACCCCTTTGTTATTTTTGGTTTGCTATTCTTTCAAATGACAAATATGCTATCCACATTTAGCATCTCATTCCATGAGCATCTCCAACCCGTTTCCTATATGGTGTGCTATATTAATTTTTTATCATATTTTCTTAGTATATAATAATTATTTTACAATTCAAATAACATTGTTGCAATGGCTATATTTTAACGGTTGTATTTATAACGGCTATTTTTCAACGGTTATATTTCTAACGGCTATTTTTCAACGGATGTATTTCCAATGGCTATTTTTCAACGACTATTTTGCAACGGAATGACGACAATGTACCAGAAATCGGGAATATCAAACCGGATAGCATTTGCTACTAGTAGCACACCGAGATCTCCATATAGCAAATGGCTAAAAGTTGCAATCCTAATAGCAAACCGGTTGGAGATGATTTATTTGCTCTAGATTTGCTAAATAATAGGATAGCACATCATATAGCTAATGGGTTGGAGATGCTCTTTTAGCCATTACCTATATGGTGTGATATCCTATTATTTAGCAAATTTAGAGCAAAAATCATCTCCAACCAGTTTGCTATTAGGATTGCTACTTTTAGCCATTTGCTATATGGAGCTCTCAGTGTGCTACTAGTAGCAAATGCTATACGGTTTGCTATCCCCAATTTCTGCTACATTATTGTCGTTTCTGTTGCAAAACAGTTGTTGAAAATTAACCGTTGGAAATACAATTGTTGAAAAATAGTCGTTAGAAATATAACCATTAAAAATAGCCGTTAGTAATTACAAACATCACAATATAGCCGTTGCAACAATGTTATTTGAATTTTAAAATAATTATTACATATTAATAAAATATGAAATTTTTAAATATAGCACATCATATAGCAAACGGGTTGGAGATGTTCATAGAATGATATGCTAAATTTGGATAGCATATTTGCTATTTGAAATAATAGCAAACTAAAAATAGCAAACGGGTTGGAGATGCTCTTAGAAGATTGGTGGAAAATAATACAAACTTTAAGAAAAAGGAGAAGAAGAAAAAGGATGACGCGCGTTTCGATACATGAACCGTGACACTGCTGACATCCATCTTCATTGGCCAGTTCCCGATTCCGCTGATCTCTCCAGCATGTATTCACACTAGCTACTCTCTGGTGACTGGACCCAGGGTATCCCGTGGCCCACCTGGTATATCCAGTGGGTGGGCTCCTGAGAAATGTTGTTGTTGTTGTACGTGGTGTTAGGTTGATACAATGCAACTTGTGGTCGTAACGATATGAATTAAAAATTAGAAAGAGTATATAAGATTCAAAAATCTTCATTACTCTCTTTACTCCGGGCTCGGGCCCGCCAAATTCAGAAACTCCTCCGCTCATATCGTAACTGCATCAGTTATATATCCAGGCCCGTTTCCAATTAAAATCCAAACCAAAGGTGTAGACGAAGGTTTTACACAAGAGAGAGAGTTGCACCGCGGCGCCGAAAACGGCAACAGTAGGGTTGACAAGGAGAGAGACCCAATGGCAGGGACTCAAGTGTACAACGTGACATTCGAGGAAGACGTGATCACCACCATCGTGACGTCCTCCGGCAAGACCGTGGAGGACTAGCTCGACGAGGTCCTCTCCGTCCATCGTCGGCGCCTTCACAAGCTCGTCGTCAGGTTCGACGTCGAGTGGCGCCCCAACTACTCCGCCGACAAGAACCCCGTTGCTGTTTTGCAGATCTGCGTCGACCGCTGCTGCCTCATCTTCTAGGTCATCCACGTTGACTACTTCCCCGACGAGCTGGAAGATTTCCTTGGCGATTCCAACTACCGCTTCGTCGGTGTCGGCATGGTGGGTGACACCAACAGACTTTGGAAGGACTGGCAGCTGAAGGTGGCCAAAATGGTGGACCTGGCCGAGCTTGCGGTGGAGGAGATGGATCGCCCGAGCCTCCACCGCGCGGGGCTGAAGGACATCACAAACGCCGTGATGGGTGCTGACATGGAGAAGCCTTATGGGGTGAGGACGAGCAACTTGGATGCATACAATCTCTCCGGCGAGCAGATCAGCTATGCGTGCATTGACGCCTTCGTCTCCTTCAAGGTCGGCCGCAAGCTGCTCTCCGGCGACTACTGATCTTACCACCGAGTTTGTGGATCAGCTGCCGTCGATCATCCCGGCATATGGAATTCGTAGGTGCATCGCTCAAGTTCTAGCTTTTGTGCTTGTGCGCCCAATCTCTCATAAAATTATTTTTTCTTAAGGAAACACTATATCTTGCTTTTAAAAACATGCATGTTATTTCACATGCATCAAGGTCTTTCACATGCATGTTAGTTGTCCATGCATGCTACGCCCCAAACATGATCAACGAGCCTCAAACATGACGATCTCTCAACAAAAAAGAGAACACACGTAACGTCAGCAAACATGATCGAGGTCTTTCACATGTATGTTAGACGTACATATGCTACATCCAAAACATGTATTCCAAGAATAGAATAATATTTCCTACCATGTATATATATTTCTATATTTATCATATTCTCTACCATGCATGTGTGTATGCTCTCAACCTACAGTATATGGCAGTTTAACTACCACACTAATGAAGAATATTATTCTGTCATCAATAGAGATAACAAATTTGACAAAAGGATGTTCCCTCGACGGTACGAGGATAGAATGTGGACTACCATCGTCT
The DNA here is from genome assembly GCA_036927565.1 of Tuctoria greenei. Classification (NCBI taxonomy): domain Eukaryota; kingdom Viridiplantae; phylum Streptophyta; class Magnoliopsida; order Poales; family Poaceae; genus Tuctoria; species Tuctoria greenei. The sequence goes on from JAYESD010000010.1 coordinate 58,918,178, forward strand.
AATAAGCACACAGCTCTCACTACATACGTACGTGGTTCATCAAATTAATCGATCGCATGCTTCCATTATGTATCGTTGTACTCGTCTTTTGAAGAAACAACAGGCGTAGGCACTAGCCGCTACGTGTTCTGATTTTAGGAACAAATGAACACACTTGTGAAAACACTTGCGATGACCGAGAGGAGGCGAACCGCAGTTTGGAATAACTCTGACCGACGATTCAAAAGTACAATTTTTGAAGCGTCTGATCATCTCTACTCACGCGCTTAGATGACGACCCGCTATAAAGGCACATCTTCCTCTTCTTCTCCGCCGCACCTCTCGATCGATTTTAGCCTCCAAACTTATCCTCTTGCTTCTCCGCCACACCACCTTCGACCACCTCTCTCTCTTTGTTCGCACCTCTGTCGCCGCACAAATGGGTAGCCCCGCACCGAAGCGCTCCAGGTCATCGATGTCCTCCAAACCTCCTTCTCCGTTTCCGTCGCCACCAAGGCCAGTGGAACTGGAGGTGGTGCCCGCACCTCCTCCACTCTCGTATCCGCCCGCGGCGCATGCACCTCTTCCGTCTGACTATGGTGAGACTGTCCGCCTCATGGAGGAAAGCATCGACAAACTCGACGGCAAGCTTAAGGAGGTCACCGGCAGCCTATTCGTCGCCGACGTGCAAGCAAAAGCGCTCGACAAAATGGCGCATGATGTCTTTCACAATACATCTCACTCCTGTCGTCGACTGGGACATGGTGTCCTTCCCCACCACACCAGCATGGACTCCGCCGGCTACTACATCTTTGGGTTACACTTTGTTGTCGCTCGTCTCGACTGCCTCTACGAGATGATCGGCGAGGAGGCCGGGGAGGGGTTTTGCGAGCAACTTGTGAATGCCGTCAGCCGGAAGAAGTTCGATCTGGTGTTGGAGGATGCTCCGCTGGCGGTTGCGGTGGAGGCGGAGGCTTCGATGGCGGATGCGGAGCCGGAGGCGCCGCCGGCGGAGGCAGAGGCGGCGGCGGAGGTGGACAAGTCCTCCTCTGAGTAGAGTAGAATGGGTAGTAGTTTTTTCTTTTGTTTTCTATGTGTTTTTTCTTGTTTGTAATATATGTGTTGTTTTTATGTTAATGAAAAATGTTTTTTATTTTATGTGAATGAACAATGTGTCCTACTCCAGTACATGCACTAACGAAAAACTCCTTTTATTGAAAAACACCGTATATGGAAAATTAACACATTAGTAATATTGTACTATATCTAATAAATACTCCCTCCTTATTCTTTTATTTGACGTTTTGGCCAAAGCATTGAACTAACATTAGTAGGACGTGACCACCCCCACCCACCGGCCTGGCCGTAGGCAGTAGCCCACAAATTTCTTGCGACCCTGCCGCACAGCATCGCGCGTGCGCCCCCGCCTCGCACGCCGTCCGATCAAAATCGCATAATCGTGGCAGCGGGACACGCGGGATTTCCATCCTTCGGTGTCCAGACAACAAACCCAGCGCGAAGCGAAGGATCTCGGTGGGATTTCCATGGGACGGCGTGCGGGGCAGGGGCGCACGCGCGACGTTGTGCGGCAGGGCCGCAGAAAATTTATTTCCGCCCACCTAGGCCTAGAGTCGGGCCTGCCTTTAAGACCATCCGTAGTGGTTCACGGTAAAACTTTAGGCTGTGTTTGGGAGCACAATTTTTCAATACTAAAGTTTTGGAAACCACAGTTTTTAAAATGACATGGCAATACCAAAGTACATATTTCAGTAACACAGTTTTGTAATACCACGATTTTGCAATACATAGGATTGTTTTGTTGACAAACACCATTCTGTAAAAAATACCATAGTAATCTCAAATACCAAGGTATTGCTAATTGCTCTAAAACTCCAAAAATACTGTGTTCCCAAACACCAAAATTGAATTATCTACATCCCTTCTGCACAGCCGTCTCTGTGTGACCCTACCCAGATGGTTGCCACGTACGTTCACGCTCAAAATCTTACAGCCAAGGGCGCACTGCACGGTTCCCGCGTTTGTACCACCTTGCCCTGATGATTGCCACGTACACGAGCGCACCGAATCTTGCAGCGTGCACGGGCACACGAACCATGTCCAAACTTTGCTCGGCGATCCGAATAACTCGGCGCTCAGCGTGCATGATCCATCATCATGTGCATGAATAATATTATCAAATTATCAACTTTAATGATTCAATAATCCAATCAAGTTTCATCCAACCTACCAAAAAAATTGGATCGTCCAGTCCATCCAACCAAATGTTAATTTGGATGATCCAAGACATAAAGGAATGGATGATCTATCTCCAATCGAACTTCGACGTCAAACCAAATGCAATTGATGACTGATCACTTTGTCACATGTCACTAGAGTGTGAACACGGCTTGTATACTCCCATTCAGTGCTTCCATGTGTGCTCCTACTTAAGTGTCATGATTTTATTGGCTCTTTCATTTACCTAACATTTTAATTGGCCAATTCCCGATTCCGCTGAGTCATTGTTGTTGTACGTGGTGTTTGGTTGAGACAATGCAACTTGTGGTCATAACGATAATAATTAAAAAGAGGAGTATATCAGATTCAAAAATCATCATTACGCCAGGTCGTATGATGGCCGGACACTCTCCAATCCACTTAGATTGAAGTGGAACCACTCCTATCCAAACGAGGAAAAAAATTTATGGAAAGTGGGTGATAAAGTATCAAATTCATTCAGTTATTCTAGCATAGGTACAATATAATTATTAGCACACAACTCATTTTTAACAGAAGGATCGGCAGGAAAATCAACATGTGGCAATGGTGTATCAATAAAAGATTCCACTAGTCGCTCCTCGACAATAGAATGATTGGTGAAAAATTCAGAACATCCAAAAACTTCTCACCTTCAACAAGTGTGTTGTGATATTCGTTACCTTTATTCTCATTTTCAGCAGTAATTGTGGGTGAAGTATGAATTGATAGATCTGAATTTTCACAGGAGTTGTTGAACACCTCATTTGCTTTTGGATTTTCTACAATTATTGGTTCTTGTTCCTGCAAAAGGTTAGGCATAGGAGGAGGTACAACAAGAAAATTCTTCTCAAGCTCATGTATTTCATCTTTGCAATTGGATACACGTGTAAACGTTTCTCGCATAAGAATTTTTCATATCTTTCCATGTTCGAGGTTTTTCTAAATCATTTAAATTGTTCCACCAAGTTAATGCACAACCTACTAATGCACTTGCAACATTTCTAATCTTCCTCCTCTCACACATATGACATTTTCCAAAAATTTTATCTAACTCTATTTCCCAAGCAATATATTCATCATAACCAAGACCATCAAAAGAAGGAAAAGATGGGAGAATGTAATTACTTATTGTTGAAGGAGTTGTAAAGGTGGTCTGAACGTCATGTGCAACCTTGGTTGATGTTTGATTTTTAGTGAGCAACTGCATCATCGTCTTCATCATGTCAATCATCTCAGCATATAATGCATGATTCTTACTTTTACCTGACATTGTTAGTAGCACACAAAAGACAACAAAAATAATATGTTATACCTATCAACTACAAAAGATAATGGCAATGTGGAAGTGGAATCTCACACTCTCAAGTGTCTTACTACGCTCTTACAAGTGTTCTTACCGACACTGCAGGTGGCAAACGGTGTCCGGTATGAAGAAACCAAAGAAGCGTGGGATGAATGTAAAGCTGTATCGATTCTGCTCAAGAGTAACGTGTAGTTTGGAAGGCACTTTATATGTAGCGGATTAGCAACAATGAAATCAGATAGTAAAGTTGAATAAGTGTCCAAAGTACTTGTCAAAGTTGCTGGCCTAAATGTGTTCCTAGTAGTTCAAGCTAGCAAGACATGAGACAAAACTAGATGACACAAAGAATGCAAGCACTTCTGTTTTTTTTTCGTTGTTTTTTTCCTCTTTTTTGTGCGGCTTTGTTTCTTGTTTTGCACTTGCCTTTTTATTTTTTCTTCCTTTTTTTTCAGAATGTGCTGCAAGGGAAGAACACAATGAAAATCAATCCAAGATATCTCGTGTGTCTGTCGCAGATTTTCTGCTCAATCTTCCAAAGACAAATAGGAACACTTATGTGCTCTAAATTGGAAAACTTAGAACATCAATATTGTAGATATATCTCTCCTATTTAATTTCAATATATGGAAGACCTATTTTGGAAAAGAACAATAGGAGATACTGCCCCCGAAATACAGACTGTTCAGAATTTTTAGGTCAATAACAGATTCGAATCTAGTGCAATTTCGACATCAATACCTATATTTTCTGGGAAAATTATGAATAGGAAAGTTATAGAGAACTTTTTAAGATTTCCAGAAAGTATAAGAAAACGAAAATCCGAGTTTGTATGTGCGAGATATGATGAAAATACTGAACTGGACAGAGATGAATCTAATTTGGACATGATGACGTGATTCAGAAGGATAAATCAACACAATGCAAAACTCAAACTAAGACTAAAAACAATTTCTAAACGAGCAATATGACTCAACCACAGACACAAAGTCAACAAAACCAAACTGAATAACAAAGTTGCAAATGCTCAATAGTGGTTTGGACAAAGTAATGAATAGATCTACTAAACTACAAGTTTTTTTGTGGCTTTTTTGTGGACTCTAGGTATGAATAACAAAACTAATGTAATGGATAGATGAATTACCCAACGAGCAACCTAGAAATCTGATACCAATTGATGAGTAAAAAGATGAGTCCCGATCTTCCGAAAGGTAATGAATAAGTCGATTGGAGTGGAGAACTCGACGTTGATGATCCGAGGCTCTCGAGTAGAACACAAACAGCCTCTGCAATCACTACACCACCACTCCGTTGGTTATCAACTGTGCTTCACACGATTGACCTCGCCAAGAAGGCTAATCCCTGCAAGTGCAACCGAGAACACGAGCAAGAACGTAGAAGACACGATCTGAAATCGCAAAGTTGGGGTCTCACAAATCATAGAACGGCGATATTATTGATCTAAGCAAAACCCAATTGTTTATGGCGGCTACTATGGAGTATATATAGGTGGGAGGACTTCCAAGGGGGTGTTAGGGTCCTGACCTAACACTAAGATACAAAAATAATGGACTTAGACTTGATACATGGCCCAATGGCCCAATACGGTGACGCAGCACCCTGACAGATTCTGTATTTGATTTTGTTTCGACGATTCCCGTCGACTCCGATGGTATTTTGACATGGGACCGGCGCCATTGGAAAGTTTATCCTCTCCCCTTTCCGTGCATATGTAGAATGTCCAAAACAGAGTTCGTATGCGTCCTGGGCATCCGTTTTAGTGCGTTCTGCTCCTGGACTCCGAGTTGGATACGATTTGGAGTTTGGTTTGGTTTCCATCTTCTTTGAACGAATTCTCTGGTCTTCCACGTCCCTAATACTTCCTCCAAGTACTCCTTGAACCTCTCCATGGATCTTAATCACAATTAAATCATTAAGTAGCAATCTATGCTCAAAAACATATAAGGAAATATATAAGAACGAGTTCACCTCTGAAATTAATTGTTGTGTATGAACTCTATTGATTGCATCTTGTATGTTCAATGGAGTGTTGTTTGTATCTATATAAGTGATGTCCTCATCACATCCTTCGGGGCAGTGGTCTTCATGAGGACCCGGTTGAGCACCACGAAGAAAAGCTTCATATTATTGGTGGAAGGAGGATTGGACTTTGAGTGGGGTTCATAAAGAAACTTCATCTTGTCCTTCTCAAGGACACCAATGTTGTGAATGATCAGGTTGTCATTGCTTGAGCTATCAAGATGTAGCAATCTTTCAAATTCGTCATAGGTAATAGTGTACTTGGATCCATGAGTCATCCAAGTCACCCGCTCCTCCTCATCACTTGCAAAGTGGCATGTAGCATAGAACTGAGCAATGTCCTCGTCGTTCCAATTGTTCCAGAAGGAAAACAAATCCTTCAATTCATGACTTTCAAATGCCTCGACCACCTCAACAAAAGGTCAACATCCCTTCTTCTCAAAGTGTTCCCAATCTATCCATTGGTTGCACACAACTGGGGCCTTCATTGGGAGATAGACAAACTTGTAAAAGTTTGCATGGAAGTTACTCCAGAACCTCCCATCAGCAGCCTGCTTGGGTTGGCTGTAACAATCCACATTTCTGAACTTCACAGCCGTGTCACTGCCCTTGCCATTGAACTTCTTTTCAACGGGATCCCGGGCCCCTTGCCTTGGTGCTGATATCTTGAGGGGGCCAATCGGGTCCGTGGCAACGCCCTTTCCTTTGCCCTTAGCTTGGCAGAGGTTGCTGAGCTAGGGCCTGCTGCAGCCGCACCCTTAACTTTCGACGCAGGTTTCTTTGCGAGAACCTTTCATCTAATCTGCAGATGGGAGGGTGCAGGCTCGGATGGGCACTCTTGATGCTTCTTGCCCTAGCCTGTTGGGGACCGAAGAAAGGCTTCTTGGTCCATCTCAGCCTCGAAGTCATAAATTTTGTCGTTGGAGCTCAACATTGCCCTAAGAATGGATTATAAAAGGTATGAATGAGAATGGATGGCAAGGAATTGCATTTAGGAATGAGTAATTAGGGTTGAGTTCAGAAAAAATCGTACTAGTCCTGGTGACTGGACTTGTCTGTGAATGGACCGGACTAGTCCGATATTCAACCTCCAAAACCCTAACTATGAGACAAATGGTGATTCCTAATGCACAAATAGCTTAGCATCAATGTAATACATCAAGGAAGCATGTATTAAGTGAAGGGAACTAGGATATTTGATCAACAACGAAGGAAACCACGAGTTCTAGGGTTTGGGGTGAGATTTTACCGAAAGTCCTTGATTCTTGGAGATGTAGGGGTTGAAGGAGCGGACAAGTACGTGGTCTTCAATCCCTACGCAAAGGAGGTCAATTTCCACCCAAACTTGAGGAGTTTTGATGGAGGAATCGCCAAATCGCCTTGGGGAGCTCGAGCGAGGAGAGAGAAAGCTTGAGGCAAGTGTGAGGCTGAGGAACATTAGGGTTTGACAGCGGATAGGGTTATGGAGACGAAAAATTGTACTTGTACAAAAATAATCGGACTAGTCCAAACTTTTCCAGAGCCTACATCGGACTAGTCTATGGTCGGCCGGACTAGTTCGTACTAACCGTCACTTTGCGGACTAGTCTGCATGGGGCGGACTAGTCTAGGTAACCACAGACTAGTCCGTGGTCACCAGGGAAGAAATGATTAGCCCATTCGTATATATTCGAAGGTACTTATTAAGAAAATTAGGGAGTCAAAAACACACAATAATCTTGATGAATATGATCAGTAAACATACAACAATCAAGCAATGACTATAATTCACCAAGATCTAGTAATTGACATAGTTTTTTTGGAAAAATTGAGAGAGATGATTTTCACAACACAATCACTGAATTTTGAAGATAGCATTCAGGTATACAAGATTTCAAGCCACATTCCGAGCATCAAGGATATTTAGTTCATTTCGGAGCTCGCAAAAGCGTTTTTCATCAAATGGCTTGGTGAATATGTCGGCTAGTTGCTTTTCGGTGTTGACATGGGAAATGGCTATGTCTCCCTTCATTGAATGGTCTCTCAAAAATGATGCTGGATGTCTATGTGTTTGGTCCTAGAGTGCTCAACGGGATTATGGGCAATCTTAATAGCACTATCACTATGACAAAGGAGTGGAATATGGTTCATGTTGTAACCGTAATCCCTAAGAGTTTGTCGCATCCAAAGGAGTTGTGCACAACAACTCCCGGCTGCAACATACTCCGCTTCGGCAGTGGATAAGGCAATGGAATTTTGTTTCTTGGAGGACCAAGAAACTAGAGATCTACCAAGGAATTGGCATGTACTAGAGGTACTTTTCTATCTACTTTGCATCCGACATAATCTGCATCGGAGTAACCAATGAGAATGAATTTGGAACCTTTGGGATACCAGAGGCCTAGGTTGGGCGTATGAACTAAATACCGCAAGATTCTCTTTACAGCTGTCAAATGACACTCTTTTGGGTTGGCTTGAAACCTTGCACACAAACATACACTCAACATATGTCTGTCCTAGATGCACATAAGTAGAGTAGAGATCCAATCATGGAGCGATATACCTTTTGATCGACGTTTGCTCCATCTTCATTGAGATCCAAGTTGTCGTTCGTTGCCATTGGAGTCTTTATAGGCTTCGCCTTGTCCATTCTAAACTTCTTGAGCATGTCTTGAGTATACTTAGTTTGGCTTTTGAACGTCCCTTCCTTTTGTTGCCTCACCTGGAATACCAAGAGGTACTTTAGCTCTCCCATCATGGACATCTCAAACCTATCTATCATAATCTTACTAAATTCCTCACAAAAAGATTTGTTAGTTGAACCAAAGATAATATCATCAACATAAATTTGACAAATAAAGAGGTCATTGTCAAAGTGTTTCATGAATAATGTATAATCTTGTTTACAGATCTTAAAACCATTTTCAATTAAGAAATCTCTAAGACACTCATACCAAGCTCTAGGAGCTTGTTTGATGCCGTAGAGAGCCTTATGCAATTTAAAGACGTGGTCGGGGAACTCTTCATCTTCAAATCCGGGGGGGTTGCTCCACATATACCTCCTCCTTGATTGGTCCGTTGGGAAGGCACTTTTCACATCCATTTGATAGAGCTTGAAATCATGGTGAGTAGCACATGCAAGTAATATTCTAATAGACTCAAGTCTAGCTACGGGAGCAAAGGTTTCATCGAAATCCAAACATTCAACTTGTGAATACCCTTTGGCCACAAGTCGTGCCTTGTTCCTTGTCACCACCCCATGTTCGTCTTGTTTGTTGCGGAAGACCCTTTTGGTGCCGACGATGTTGAACTTGGGTGTTTCGACTAGTTCCCACACCTCGTTCCGTTTGAAGTTGTTGAATTCTTCTTGCATGGACACTACCCCAATCCAGATCCTTCAATGCATCCTCAACCCTGCGCAGTTCCAAAAAGGATACAAACGAATAATGCTCACAAAAATTAGCTATGCAAGATCTAGTAGTTACTCCCTTTTGGATGTCACCGATTATGTTGTCGATTGGGTGATCCCTTTGGACGCATTGGTGTACTCTTGGATGTGGCACTTGCGGTCTTGAATCTTCATGGTCATCTTCTTCTCCCACTAAATGGTTCCCCTCATTGACTTGTTGATAATTTTCGTCTTCTTGAGGTTGATCTTGTCTGGAAGCTCCCCCTTGATCATTGGCCTCCTCTTGTGGTTCATCTTCCTCATGCATATGTAGAGGTGGTTCTTGTGGTCGAACTTCGCCCAATGCCTCTCAATGCTTGACAAGGAGCTTCTTCTCTTTCTATCACACATGGATCAACTTGCTCTTTTTGGGAGCCGTTTGTTTCATCGAACACTACATCACGTGCTACTTCAACAAGTCTGGAGGTCTTGTTGAAGACACGATAGGCATAAGAGTTCGAATCATAACCAAGCAAGAAACCTTCATCGGACTTCGAAACAAACTTTGAAGTCCTAGTCTTCTTGTTCAAAATATAGCACTCAGAACCGAAAACTCGAAAATAAGAAATATTTTGCTTGTTACCGGTGAGTAGCTCATATGATGTCTTCTTGAATAGTCGATGAAGATAGAGTCGATTTATGGTGTGGCAAGCGGTGTAAACTGCTTCCGCCCAAAACCAATCGGAGGTCTTGTACTCATCGAGCATTGTTCTTGCCATCTCTATGAGGGTTCAGTTCTCCTTTCAGCAACTTCGTTTTGTTGAGGAGAGTAAGGTGCTGAAAGCTCATGCTTTATGCCTTGTTCGTCTAGGTACTCCTCAACTTGGGTGTTCTTGAACTCTGTTCCATTGTCGCTTTGAATGTTCTTGATCGTCAATGAAAACTCATTTTGAGCACGCTTGAAAAACTTCTTGAGTATTCCTTGTGTTTCTGTCTTATCATGTAAAAAGAAAACCCAAGTGAAGTGAGAAAAATCATCAACAACTACTAAGCCATATTTGTTATCGCCGATGCTTATGTAAGCAATTGGACCGAATAGGTCCATGTGGAGTAGCTCGAGCGGTCTTGTTGTAGTCATGACGTTCTTCATGGGATGAGGTGCTCCAAATTGATTCCCGGCTTGGCACACACTACAAGGCCTGTCTTTCTCAAACACAACATCATTCAAACCTCGGATGTGATCGCCCTTGATGAGTTTTTGAAGATTCCTCATACCAACATGCGCCAGCCATCTATGCCACAGCCGACCCATCCCATGGCGTGGCCCAACATAATGAGCATAAACTTTACCAAAATTACTTTTCATTAGAACATAAGATGCATCGAAAGTCCTAAATAATAATTGTTGTCGTTTATATATAGAAATGGTCCGGGAAATCGGACTTGTCCGGAGGACCAAACTTGTCCGTGTCCGAATCGGACTAGTCCGGTGATCATATGTTTTGACTTTGGACATTCCAGCTTGAGAGGGTTTTCCCTTTACAAAGGCAATGCTTTCCTTGTTATTTGCATGGCTTCTAGCATGTTGCTTTTCACCATAAGAATAACCAATGCCATATTTGACATTAGGAGGTCTTGTAACCAAGTATGCACTACGTGCATTTTTGTTTCTTCTCCTTGTCAAATATGCCATTTTGGGAAGGATGCTTGTCCTTGGTAGAGGTTGATTTGTCTTTCAGACTAGTGTCTATTTTAGCACATGAAAAAGTAATGATAGCTTCAGTTTTAAGTGGTTGAGAAGGTGAGCTTAAAGAGGATGAGGGGTCACTTTGTTTGAGTGACTCAACTTGTACCTCAAGGATTTTGTTAACCTTGAATAGGTTAGCAAGTTCAACCTTGATGGTGGTGTTTCAGTCACTTAACTTCAAGCAAGCTTCCTTGCTTGAGGCTAACTCAAGTTCCAGTGATTTGCCTCGCTCCTTTTCAAGTTCGAGAAGTTTGTCAAGTTCAAGATATTCCTCCTTTTTGGAGATAATCATATCTTCTTGATGGTTGATTAACTTCTCCTTCTCAACAAGATGATCAAGTAGAAATTTCATTTTCGCAGCTGTTTTCTTATCTAAGTCAATGAGCATATCTTCGTTATCACTAGCAATTTCACTATCACTAGAATAGGAATGCAAGGAAGAGGGTTTGGTTGTTACCTTTCGTTTACCTTCCTTTGTTGTGAGGCAAGTGCCGTTCCCCTTCCATGCGCCAAGAGTGGGGAAGAGAGTGGACTTCTTGGATGTCTTCTCGATGGCTATGCTAGCCATATCCTCTTCTTCTTCAGATGAGGACTCATCATTTGAGTCCCACTCCTTCCCTAAATGCGCTTGTTCAGCTTGATTCTTCTTCTTGAAGAATTTCATGGGTTGAGGCTTTGTTTCCTTGGTCTTCTTCTTGTTTTCTTCATATGGGTAATCAACTATAAAGTGGTCATACTCACCAAAGTTATACCATGCCCACCTCAACTTCGGTCTTGATTTTTCCTTGTACTCCCCTTCACTTGATTTAGCCCATTGTCCTTTCTTCATCATCCTTTTGAATTTCTTCATGAATAGTATCATGTCATCTTCATCCAAGTCGCTGCTCTCATCATCACCGTCTTCTTCTAGTTTAGCTTCTCGAGCTTCTCTTGACAAGAGCTTGCAAGTGGACTTCAATGCGACCCCTTTCTTCTTTGCCGAGGTGAGGTCGGCAATCTCCTTGACATGCTTCACTTGCTTTTCCATCATCTCAAAATTTATGATCTTCCCAAGCAACTCATCCAGGGTTATTTTCCTGTACTCGGGGCTTTCTCTGATCATCAAGCACAAGGTGACATTGCGAGGCATGAAATCTCTATAAATGAGGTTCACCACCTCATTGTCGTTCCACTTTTTGCTTCCGTATGCTAGAACCTTGTTGATGAGCGTCTTTAGCCGGTTGTACATGTCTTGTGGTTACTCATTTTCTTCGATGGCGAATCTTCCCAATTCGCCTTCGATCATTTTGATCTTTGCTTCTCGCAGATGACGATTGCCTTCATGTGTAGTTTGCAAAGTGTCCCAGATTTCCGTTGCAATCTCGAGTCTGTCCACTTTGGTGAACTCGTCCCGACTAAGTGAAGAAGTAATGACTGCTGCGGCTTGTGCATTCCGATGAATTGCTTGCTCTTGGCTCGGTGTAAGCTCTTCATCGTCGTCCGAGATATCTATTCCTGTATATATAATATGCCACAAACTTAGATTGAGAGAAGTCAAGTGCATTTTCATGTTCTACCTCCACCTTGAGTAGTCATTGCCATCAAAGTGTGGGGCTTTTCCAAGTGGAATAGATAGATAGTGATTGTTGCTAGAATTAAGATGATCGTAGTTGAAAGGATATCGGGAGTAGTCGGTGTGACTACTCCCCTTCTTCTTCTTCTCGTCTTCGATCTTCACTTTTCCCTTGGAGAGGGTTTTCTTCCTTAGGAGCGCCTTGAGTTCCAGCGTCTCCTCATTGTCATCCTCGAAGTCTTGAATGGCCTCGAGGAGCCACTCCATTTTTTGGTTCTTTTCTTCTTCAACCTTCTCTTGGTTGATGCTCTTGTGTAGGTCCTTCATGTCCGACATGTTCCCTTCGAGCGATTAGTCTCCTTTTGAAGAGTCCAGCTCTGATACCAATTGAATGTGGCCTAGAGGGGGGTGAATAGGCCTTTTTGATTTTTAGTCAGAACCTACAACACTTAACAGACTGATCAAATCCTGAGATATCGGACTAGTCCGATAGAGTGTGGACTAGTCCGGTGCGTGTGGACTAGATTGATCAAGCTTGATCGATTATCTCGATCCTAGACTGTATGCAGTAGAAAGGTACTTGTAATTGGAGTGTCACACTACTATGAACTAGGATGTAGCACAAATTAATCTTATATTCAGTGTTTCAACATAATATAAACAAGATTGATTGAAACTCTAAATAGATATGAAGAGTAAGAACAATGTGCGCAAAGTAAGAACACAAGCTATTTATCCCGTGGTTCGGTTCCCACAGAGGCAACCTACATCCACGTTGAGGAGTCCACAAAAGGACCGAGTCTTCTCCAACCCTAACCTCGTCGGATCGCCACAGAGGCCAATCCTTTTCACTAATCTCAAAGGGCAAATAACTGAATTCAAGGGGCCTTCTCACAAGTTGAGGGCTCCCCAAGATTACAAGATGAACACCACCAAGAACACACTATTAAGATTACAATGAAAACAAAAGGAGTGTGTTGTGGAATCAAACCAAGAGCTCAATGAGTGAAGTACTGTGTCTCTCCTTAGATCAAAAGTGTATCCTCAAAGGATTAAGCTTTCTTGCATTGTATTACATGGAGAGATGAGTTTTCTATGCTCTTGGAGGGTGTGACGGCGCAGGGTGTCGAGAGATGTGAAAGATGGGCTATGCACACCTATTTATATCGGGTTCCCAAAAGTTACCATTAGGGTTTAGAAAGATCGGATTAGTCCGTGGTGGACACCGGACTAGTCCGGTGTGCTGTGTGTAGGAAACCCTAGGTGTCCTGAAATATCGGACTTGTCCGAAGTGAAAGCGGACTAGTCTGATTTTGTTCTGGAAATCTTTGAACTAGTCCAATGGATATCGGACTTATTCGGATAGGTGAATCCCTTAGTGAATTTGGGGAACAAGTCCGCACTTGGAGGACTTGTCTGATTTAGGTCAGAGGGATTTTGGACTAGTCCGTGCTAACATCGGACTTGTCCGATTGACATCAAAAAGATATCGGACTAGTCCGTGGTGTTATCGAACTTATCCGATTTTGTGCAACTTGTGAAGTGTTTTGGATACTAGTCCGCACTAGGGAGGACTAGTACGATTCTAGTCAGAGAGATATCAGACTAGTTCTTGGTCATATTGGACTAGTCTGGTTAGTGAAAAAATGGACTGTGTGGACAAGTCTGCATTGTGAGGACTTGTCCGATCTGGTACAGAAAGATATCGGTCTAGTCTGGGGTCAGTCGGACTAGTTTAGTCCTGTATAACTTTGTTCATTGTGTGAGATTATTTGTGCTTGAGCTCTTGGCGTGTGTTTCCTTAACACACTCCATACACAATGATCTACTACACTTGGTTCTTGAGCTCTTTTACGCATTGCTCCTCATTCTCCTTTCTTTTTGGCACTTTGTTCATTCTTTCATTAGAACCTGTGCTCATCTCAACAATGTGGTTAGGATCTCATTTGCTTGTCATAAATCAACCAAAACCCACAAGGGATTCCTAGATGCACTTTCACCACTTGCATGACCCACAAATCCCATGGAGTATTGGGTAGGTTTACAGCCCAACGAGTAGAAAATGCCATGCTTATATTTGTAGGAATCTGGTAGAAGTCAGGTAGTTGGAATCTACTCGCGAGATAGGAATTTATCACATGGGATGGATTTGAGAAAATAATGGTTTGTAAATATGAATTGGAGACCAAGCAGTGGGATAGGATGCAGCGAGACGTGGTCTCACGTGCATAGCCCTGCTTGTGTCGATTGAGGACCGATCCGTGTGCGGCCTTGCTGGACAAGTTTGAACAGTACCGGATGCATACTGGGCATATGGAACCCAGGAAACCGATGTTACTTGATAACTTGGATGTCGAGGCATAGCCCATTGTCGATAGGGGTGGGCTGAGGGTAGTAAGGTGTAAATTCGCTGACGGGCACAGACACGCTCCATGCAGGAACCTTATGCCCGCGATGGTGAGACCGGTTCGACATTTAAGTTCTCTTGTGAAAGGTCATTGCGTATGACGTGGTGAAGAGCACGACACGCTCCTTAGGCATGGGTGTACGTGACGTGTTATTCAGGTGTGTCCTGATTGCAATCACCGTCCCTCGCGGTTATTTGAGTACCGCTTGTTCACTGTGCTGTGACATAGTAAATACTAATGAAGCCAGAAGAATATGATGTATTGAATTATAATTGTTTTGCAACCTTGTGTGGCTTAGAGATAGCACAATTAAAAGTTTACAGTTTCCAAATACTTAACTTGTAATAGCATTATGTGCTTTGGGCATGACATATTATCGACAAAGCGTTTCTTGTTTGATTGTGGAGTCTACGATGTGCCGTGCCTGAGGAATGTCATTTGTTACTTAAAACATGACTATAAGGATCCACTTGTGGGCGAGTCTATTTATACTATTCCTTACCTATGGTTAGACTTTACCTTGCATATGTCTAGTGAGACGGGTCAGTCTTGCTGAGCCTTATGCTCACGTTTGCGCTTTAACAATTTTCGCAGGTATTAGTTTATTTCTGCTGCTCAGGTTGTACATGAGACCTCGAGGTGTCGAGAAGAATCTCGTGTGGACCACACCACTGCTGGATGATCATAATGTTGCTAGTGAGAAGCGTCCTAGAACATGTACGTCTTCTCTCATGCTTAGATAGGTGAGAATATGAGTATGTAGTTTAGCTTCGTGTGTACCTCTATTGTACACTATTTTGTAAACTCTAATTATATTTATGAAATGAAAACTTTGTATCTTTTGGTAATTCTTTTCATGTGTGATGTTAGGTGCCGCATCGCACGGCACCACCCAATGAGATCCTTAGACGTCGGGACCCCAATCCCCACAGACATGGTATCAGAGCTTCATTGGGAATAGCACACTTGAAAAGAGCCTATTTTCGAAAACTCCAAAGTAGTCGAGTGAGGATTAGCTATATGCCCATTAAGGACTATAACTAGTATAGGTTATAAAGGTGGTGAACTAACTTACTTGTTATAATATTCTGTAACGACGCTCCGTCTTCAAGGTAAGAGGTAAGGTACGCCACCGAGAGCGGATCAATCTTGATAAGCTCTGCATACGAGATGTGGTATGTGATTGTTTCTGTGGCTTGGCACGAAAAGTCAATATGAGTCTCCGAATCTTTCCATGTTTCTGAGAACATATGACACGCGGTACCCAAGCGTGACACAAAATTAGTGGGAGCCCCGTCGGGTGGTGGATAACCCGATAGTATGCATCTCTAGAACTATTCATGTTCTATGGGAGCATGCGAAACACGTATGCCCGAGCGTGTATAAGCCGGTTCGTGCGGGAGTCTTTGCTGTACAGACAGAGTACAACCATGTACCTCGATATATGACTTCGCTCGAGGGCAACTCACACCAGAGTCGTATGCATTTACTTTCATATATATTATTATGACTGCCTGTCGTGTTTCCCCGTGCCGCCCTTGAGGTGTGAAGGAGTGAAAGGGGATTGTTTGTCTTCTGCAGCTACACTAACTACAGTAGCGACCCGCGTAGAACACGTTTGCGAGTGAACGATACTAGGGCCACCTATACACGTATCCAGATATACCGGTTAGAGTTTTACTTTGGTGAGGCACGTAGTACCGGCAGTATCACATTTGATACTTGACCATCCCCCACGATAGAATGGATGCATTGTGTTTGAAGTCCGACTATCAGTTGCTGGTATGTTTGGACTCCATAAATTGAATTTCGACTCAACGATGGTGAGAACCAAGATTCTTTGTTTCTGGCAGAAGTTTGCTCAACTTTGCCAGGTTGCAATCTTGGTTAGTTGTTAGAGAACATAGGAGTATGCTAGATGGATGGAAAACTCTTGAAGACCTCTACAAACTTTCTGTTGACCACTAAGACAGAAAGATTTGATAACCACATATACAGGAAAGGTTCTGTCAAAATTTCCAGAAAATCTTAGTCAACTTCAAACCTGTATAATTTATAATCCAGAGCTCACCTGGAGGTGTGAAAGTACAATATAGAAATCTTATAAAGTGAACTAAAACTTTTGTATTCAACTCAAATCCTGGTACTGACCTTTACTGTATGAAAATTTTGAATTTATTCAGTATGGTCAGCTGAAACAGAACTGAGTTCATACTCCAGTTTTGAACTATCTTGTACTCTGTGATCAATCTGCCATATCTTTTATTCCAGAAAGGCTTTGGAGGCAAATGAATAATTTTTGGAAATATTGGAAAGTATTATCTAAGTTTTCTATTGACCTCCAAGCCAAAAGACCTTTCTAAGATGATGAAAGTGCATCATAATCACCAATGCTGCTGTTCTGAAACTGTGTGAACCAGCAGCTGTATTTTCGCCATATCTCTTCATAGAAAACTCTTCTAGGCCATTGTGATGCATTTTAGGAAAGGGAAGGATCTATTCTACAACTTTGTAATTCATTGTTACCCCAAATTCAGATCAGAAGTATTTATAAACTTGAGTTAAAAACTGGAACAAGAATATATGTGCTATCTAAACCAGCCAGGAAAATTGTGAATTTGAACAGACATAAGTCGTAAATCCGAACAACAATATAGGTATATATATACATGCATGGAAATCTTAAGGAGACCTCTAACAAGTTTCTATTCGACTCTAAGGCTAAATCTCACAATAACTAGGTTTAAATCGAAGTATCGTTTAAGGTGTATTGGAAGTTCAGAATCTTGCATGTTTGTATTCACTTATGGGTTTGATCTTAGTTTCAAATAGAATCATCGGATGACTGTGTGTTTTACATTTCTGGAATTCTGAGTATGTATGAAACAATTTTTCTATGTATTATTTTTGCAAATGTTGATGTCTATATATCTGAAAACTGTGGACAAGATCAGCCATAAACAAAATAGGTGCTGTCCAAATTTTCAGAAAAACTGTCAAATTGCAAAGGCAATATCTCCTCAACCCGAAGTGCTATGAGGTCAAATGAATACTCAGTTGAAATATTTAGAAGTCCTCTACAAGTTATCTATTCAACCCCAGAACTAAAAATGTCATCTACCTATTATAAATCGAGTTTGAATGCAATGTTGTCACTCTGAACTGAACGTTAGATTCTGAATGCTGAAATTTTAGCAAACCTTAAAAATGCATATCTCTTAAACAAGAACTGATATGAAGACAAATAAGTACTTTATGGAAATCCTATTACAGTGTCTACAACTTTGTCAATAATAATTTCTCCAGATGTGGGATAGAACTGTATGGAAACGTTGGATCAAAACTGCTACTTTTTGAGCAAGTTCTGCTGAAAGTGCCAGAAAATTCTGCCAAATTTATAATAGCATAACATGCAAACCATAAATGATCTAGGAGCAAAACAATACTTTTTAGAAAGGTCTTGTAGTGTACTTTAACTTTGTTATTCACCTCAAGATCTGACTTTGCCATTAACTGGATCAAAATCGAGTTTACGTCCAGACTGGTCATCGGTCACAACAGCTTGGTCAGTTTGAAACTTTTGGGTTTTGTTAGGCATTCGGTTCTCGATTTCAACTCGAGGAGTGTCGTAACAAACCTAGAGTTGGGACTCAAATATTTACCAAGTAGAATGGAGTGTTTAACTCATTTGAAGCTCTTTTCCTGGGATAGACATACTAGTGTTTGATTTATGTGACTTGTCACATCACCTCTTGTGATTTTGAGCGCAAGTCACAATTACTCGAGTTGCATCTCGTATTCCCATGAGGATTGTTTGAGGTACGCTTTGACATCCTAGTTCAAAACTTTAAGGGTGAAGGTGAGCACTCAAGTAACTGTAGTGTTCAACTAGCACTCTTTGGCACACTGAGATGTGTCAACGACAAAGCAAACAAGTGAGATTACATCTTCAAGAGGATCCAACCTCCACCACCAGATTGAGTTAATCTAAGAAGAGTGTGACTTCAACTCCACTAAAACGATCGGGAAGGATATTCGTTCCCCCTGACTGATCGAAGCGAAGGTTAAGTGAAGTATCACTAGAGATGTGTCTAGTGATCTCGACCAAATGTCTAGAGATAACCTTCGACATATGGTTAGTTGTTTTTCTTCTGTTGAAGATACTCCTCAAGTCAACAGGTACCTTCAAGACATAGATGAAGATGCAATTAAGTTGATTAGAACATGAACAAGCTTTTGAAACATCAAGACTATGGTAGTCTTTCTGCGTTCCATGTCAATGCTCTTAAAAGTGAATTTCTTGATTGTGGTCGAGCCATGGAAGAGACATCACCGGTTGAGTGTCTTTCACAACCACAGTATCCAATCTTTGCAAATCATCAGACAGTACTTGAGTTTTGTGTCTGTGGTTCATTTAGTCTTGCTCAAACTATAAAAGCTACTGCACCCTACATTTGCACCATTTGCACCATATATGTGTACCATTTGCACCATACATATGCACCATTTGCACCATACATATGCACCATTTGCACCATACCATGTGAATATTCATTGCACCATACAACATATGACGCATCATGAAGCATCATTACCAATGAAGTACGAATGATAGAATGCATGATAATACTAAAATTTAGAGCTAGATTATGTAGTTCCATTCAGACTATTTCAAGGTGTCTAATGACTACGATCATTTCACCATCTTCATTTGACTTCTTAAATGGTTCATCTCTCTTTTATTGAGTGATACCTGGGCAATTGATCACTCAACCTCCCTTGCAACTAAACAGGCACTTGAACTCCCGTCCTTGACTTGTTTAGGTTCAAGTGCTTTGATTGTTGCAATTATACCATTCTTCATTGTGTGATCACCGGTAAGATGATCAACCTTGTACCATCTATGATTCTCATTACTCGCAAAGGTTCTGTTTGATTATCAACCTCGCGAAACTCCTTGAAGTTCCTATAAGTCTTGACTTGGTATATGGTAACCTTGATACCTTGATAACCTTGTAGTTACCATATAATTGAGTTCTTTGCTGTGTTGGGAGAATGTGAGGATACTGAACCCATAAATCTTCATATGCAACCACGATGAGTCTTCATCTTCTATTTCTATTGTTTGAAGATGTTAATATACCCAAAAACCTTCTATTCGCCATATCTTCAGTATTCCTGCTGTTTTGCTCACATAAGAGTGTTGAGTGCTTTGCTACTCTTATGCTACAGCTAAGGGATCCTATGGTTGACTAAACATGAAACGAGGTTAATAATTGTTGTTTAACCTCATAAACCATCTTAACTCATGTCAAGGGAAATACCACATGATGTTTTAAGGACCTACGCAAAACCAAGCAAGCAACCAAGAGTCAATGCAAAGATAGTTTTAATCTATCGAGGTGACCTAGAGAAGCAAAGAACAAGTGCTGATTCTTCAAGTCAAGACTAGGACAGGACAAGATGTCATGCCAGTGCAAGAGTACAACAATAAAAGTTCATTAACAAACGTGAGAGTTTTACGACGTGATATTGTCATGTCGAACATCCTGTCAAGATTATCAACCTGAAGACTGGAGTCACCAAAGGCAAACTTTAGAATTTCATAAGATGCCTTAAGATAATTATTACTTCATAGAACCCAAGTCTCTAAGGGCATTGTCATTTTCCTTAGTCAATGACCCTCTTTTACGGATCGTTCCCTACTCGTTTCTGCTATTCTACTTGATAGAATCTCGGGACAAGATTCCTTTAAGTGGGAAGGATTGTAAAAGCCCACATTTTGAAAGAACAAAAACGCAAAAAAATGCGAACTTAAAAATTTTGAAAGTGGACTTGGAAATCCAAACTCACATGTACTATGTGAGTTAACCAATGTTCACTAAAAATAGGAACTTGTTAAAACTTAAAGCCTTAACTGGATTATTCCACCTAAAAGATTAACAATTCGAATGTTAATTCAAACTCAAGTTCCAAGATCGAGTTGAGCAACCTCATGGAGTTCCCATCTACATTGACGATATTTAGTATCTTTGAAAACTTTCATCCTACTCTTTTGTCTGGACAAGTGAAAATAATAACATGGGTGGGGCCCACTTATCGGGTGGCCCACCAGCCAGCTCTCATCAAACGTTGTTTGGTTTCCTCTTCTGCTCGTTCTTATCGGGAACCATCTCGATGTCTGTGCCAAGAAGGCTTCACGCACAATCTAGTCTTTGAGGTTATCCTTATCGTCGATTCGGGCAGTACTCACGTGTTCTCTCTCTCTCTGCTTCGACTCGTGGCACCAATTAGAAAATTGTGTCAGTAAGGAATAAAAATCAAACTAAGCTCCTGTTCAAACTTAGTCAAATTGTGATTTTTAGTTGCCCAATAAATTCCTCATAATTAAAAAATTACACTACCAATTTTTTCACAATTTTTGATGGCCATTTACTATTTAATTCTACGTGTGCATTGAAGGCATTGGAGTTCAAATTTGTATTTGAATTCAAATGAAACCTGGTCAATTGTGGAATTAAATTTCAGAATCTGATTATACACATGTGATTTGGTCTCTCCACAAGAACCTAGAAATTTTGGATCGGGTTTGCTTAGGGTTTTAATTACAACAGGAAAAGGGTAATTCGAAGATGAATTCAAAAGTCAAGTTTGAATTTCAAATATGCCACTTAGTCAAAACTCAGAGTTTTGTGAGCTCTAACCCTTTTCAGATGTAGATTAGTTCCCTATTACACTTAACAAGATTGAACTGGATATGTGGAGATAATTGCAGCTGAATTGAGGAAATAAAGGGGGAGAAAGTGGTGGGGCCCACATGTCATGTTTATCTTCAGTGGCAGAAAGTCGAGTTTTCTTCTTCCTACCTCCTGGCTCTGCTCCATGGCTCCCTGACTAAGTGCTCCACCTCCCGGCTGCCTGCAGCGCCGCCCCACGCCGGCGCCGGCTCGCCTCCCTGCCGCACCCCACGCGCCGTGCCGCCTGACCGCGCGCCACTCCGCCTTGCCGCATCGCTCCGCTTGGCAGCACCGCTTCTCCTGGCCACGGCGCCATCCCACGTCGGCCGCCGGTTAACTTCCCTGCACGCGCTGCTCCGCCTTACTCCAGCGCCCCGCGTCTGCGCGCGTTGCCCGTGCCGCGATGCCACGGTGCCGGCCGCCGGGCCGCGCGCCCGCACCTTCCTGGCGCCTAGCAGCGCAGCGCCAAGCTCGCGCGCACCGCGCCGAGCCCCCCAGTCGCTCCTCCTCCTTTTCCCATTTTCAATGGCGCCCCTGACCTCCAGTTCCTCGCCGCCTGCGTGCCCTCGCCAACGCTGGCCATTTCCATACCGCCGTCGTGCCCCAGATCGCGCCTGTGCGTCGGCGTCCTACTGTGTATGGTCCGTTCCTTGCCGCGCGCTCTCAGTGCTGCCGTGCCACGTCCCACCACTGCGCCTTGCCCCGCTGCTGCTCACCCTCACTGCGCCTCACCGAATGCCAGCCCTGGCTGCAGCCATGCTGTGCCCGGCCCCTGCATCCTGCCGTGCCCCTGCTCGCCGAGCTCATGCCACCCACCACCAATGCCCCTCACCCTTTGTTGCAGCAGCGCTGTCGGTTTGTGCCAACACCGCATCAATGACATCGCCCTCGATACGTCATCACGACGTCCGCGCCACGGCTGCACCCAACCAGCGAAGCGAGTGATGTGTGTGATGGGTGAAATGCAGGAGAACATCGTTGACACAGCAGCGACGACAATTAGGCCAATGTTAGCTCTGATTTGTGAAGAATTGTTCGAGAAAGTGCTGCAGCCAAGGTGTTCGATGAAATGGTTACAAGTCGAAACCAGATGTGTTGATGTTCAATGCTGGTCTATGGATGCAGGTCTGTTGTGGGGTGGCAATCGACAAGGATATGTGCCACGATGCTCTTTGAATGTTTATGAAGTGACCGGATCAGGAACACACCCAAGATATTCGGTGAAATGAACAAGGTGAGCATGCTTATATGGATAGAAAGGTAGCGCGACTGGTTTACCTAAAAGTGATTTGAACAATGTCTTGGTACTCACGTCAGAGTAGCAGTGCTTGTGATGACTATTTGAGTCCAAGCAATGCCGATCTCACTTCACTTCTAAGTGTCGCTAGGGTTCCACTTCGGTTCATCCTAATTCTGAACCCTGTGACCACAGTTCTCACATAACTAGGTTTACACCTTAGTGAGTTTGTATAACTTCATTGGTCGACTTCTATGTCGCGACCTTCTTTGTTACACACTCCACTCATACTCAAGCTTTCGATGTCCCACCTTGATTCCTGGGTCATCCTTACCCTAATCAGTCCAACACTTCCACACCGGTCAGTCTCAGCCTTCTTGAGTGGCATAGATCCAAGTGTTATGTGAATAATGGCAATACATGCTTTCATTGCACCTTTCAATTCACATCTCGACACTACTATGACCACTTGACTCCATCGTGTGTTTATCCACACAACAGAGGCATACCTATTCCTCCTAGTTAATCTCATCAGTCTTAGAGTTTTGTTTATCTCGTTAATCTAAAGTATAGTTACAACATTTATTTGTATGCATTTCATGTTGATAGGAACGTGATAATAGGTGATCGATGAGGAGCTTTGCTTGGAGGAGAAGGCCAGGGTGCCCGTCGTGAAGTTACTTGGCAGAGTCCCGGAAGAAGACATCTAACCATTGACATTTAATCGAGTCGCAAACTAAGGCAAGCCCCGATTTGCATTTAAGTGCTATTTCAAGTTTTCTATTTGTATCACTTATGTCTAGGATGAGTTTTGTGCATTAGGACTAAGGTGCTTGTTACTCCACTTGCATGACCCACAAATCCCATAGAGTATTGGGTAGGTTTACAGCCCGATGAGTAGAAAATGCCATGGTTATGTTTGTAGGAATCTGATAGAAGTCGAGTAGTTGGAATCTACTCGCGAGATAGGACTTTATCACACGGGGTGGATTTGAGCAAATAATGGTTTATAAATATGAATTAGAAACCGAGCAGTGGGATAGGATGCAGTGAGACGTGGTCTCATGTGCATAGCCCTTCTTGTGTCGATTGAGGACCGATCCGTGTGCGGCCCTTCTGGACAAGTTTTAACAGTACCAGATGCATACTGGGCATATGGAACCCAGGAAACCGATGTAACTTGATAACTTGGATGTTGAGGCATAGCTCATTGTCGATAGGGGTGGGCTGAGGGTTGTAAGCTGTAAATTCGTTGGTGGGCACAGACATGCTCCGTGCGGGAACCTTATGCCCACGATGGTGGGACCAATTCAACTTTTGAGTTCTCTTGTGAAAGGTGGTTGTGTATGACGTGGTGAGGAGCATGGCACACTCCTTAGGCACGGTTGTACGTGACGTGTTATTCGGGTGTCTCCTGATTGCAGTCACCGTCCCTCGCAGTTATTTGAGTATCGCTTGTTCACTGTTCTATGAGGTAGTAAATACTAAAGAAGCCAAAAGAATATGATGTATCGAATTATAATTGTTTTGCAACCTTATGTGGCTTAGAGATAGCACTATTAAAAGTTTACAGTTTCCAAATACTTAACTTGTAATAGCATTATGTGCTTTGGGCATGATATATCAACGACAAAGCGTTTCTTATTTGATTGTGGAGTCTATGATGTGCTGTGCCTGAGGAATGTCATTTGCTACTTAAATCATGACTATAAGGATCCACTTGTAGGCGAGTCTATTTATGCTATTCCTTACCTATGGTTAGACTTTACCTTGCATATGTCTAGTGAGACGGGTCAGTCTTGCTGAGCCTTATGCTCACGTTTGCGCTTTAACGATTTTTGCAGGTATTAGTTTATTTCTGCTGCTTAGGTTGTACATGAGACCTCGAGGTGTCGAGAAGAATCTCGTGTGGACCATGCCACTACTGGATGATCATCATGTTGCTAGTGAGAAGCGTCCTAGGGCATGGACGTCTTCTCTCATGCTTAGATAGGTGAGAATATGAGTATGTAGTTCCGCAACGTGTGTACCTCTATTGTACACTATTTTGTAAACTCTAATTATATTTATGAAATGAAAACTTTGTATGTTTTGGTAATTCTTTTCATGTGTGCTGTTAGGTGCCGCATCGCACGACATCACCCAATGAGATCCTTGGACGTTAGGACCCCGATCCCCACAACGCTGGTGCTCGGCGAGGAGTACAATTCGGAGGCAAGGATTCTTATACCGAAGCTGCCAAGGCGGATTCTCCGGAGGAAAATTAACTGACTAGAGGCTACTAACTTAATTGTTGAGCAAGGCAAGCCCCAATTTGTATTTAAGTATTAACAAGTTTCTCTTTTATAAAATTTGTATTGATAGAATTGTGTTGCAATTACTTCTATGGCTGTATAAACCCCACATGCATGACCAAAGAATACCTGGAGTATGGGTAGTATAGGACTTTACATATCTATTAATATGATGCTTTTGTTGGAAACGGGAATAATGGGAGTAATTCGAGTGGACGGAATCTACTCGTGAATAGTAGTAACTGGAATCAGCTGGGAGGGTTTTAAAGTTGATCCACTGCAATGCAAAATCAGAGACTAGGAATGAAGGCTAGGAAGCTCAAGGACGTGGTTTTGTGAGCATAGTTCTTGCCTGTGTCGATGAAGGTCCATTTTGTATGCGGCCCTACTGGACAAGTTTGAACTTGTACCAGATGCAAGCTGGATGTAACTAGTTAACCTGGGTGCCGAGGCAATCTCCACTTTCCTAGGCCATTAGCTGACATGAGTGTAGGGACCACTACGAAGAACCCATTGGTGGGGCCTACTTTCAGGACAGTGTGACCGGTTCAACATTTGGATGTCTTGTAAAAGGTTGTCACTTATGACGTTATGTGAGGAGGGGTCTCGACATTCCAG
Organism: Tuctoria greenei; assembly: GCA_036927565.1. NCBI lineage: Eukaryota > Viridiplantae > Streptophyta > Magnoliopsida > Poales > Poaceae > Tuctoria > Tuctoria greenei. The sequence goes on from JAYESD010000010.1 coordinate 58,943,716, forward strand.
GAATCACATTGGGTGGTGCCATGCGATGCAGCACCCAACAACACACACGAAAAGATAATCAAATATATGCAACACAAATGTAAACTTATTGAGCTCTTCCTTAATACATTCACTAAGTATTGCAACTAATATTTCAAAAGCAAAAGCAATATTTCAAATATATCCATTCACTTTTTACTACGTCACAGTGCAGTTGTCGATACCCTGTGTACCGGGTACCCCATGATACTGCAAGAAGTGCAAGGGAGTTCCACCTGTCAAAGTTGAAGACCTCTATAGGCCCCAAGTGTCACATGGTGCTGGACCCACCTCCTTCATATGGGTAGCTCTGGCAATAGGTTGATAACCAATGGAGCAGTTGTGTAGTTATTGCAGGGGTATTCAAACTGCTCGAGTGCCGCGGATCATCAACGTCGAGTTCTCCACCCCCAATCGACTTACCTTTCGGAAGATCAGGTCTAAACCTACTCATCAATTGGTATTAGATTTCTAGGTTTCCCGTGAGGTATCTTTGTTTTCCTTCAATTAGATCGATTTTGTTTCGTACCTAGAGTCCACAGAAAAGCCACAAAAAAATTAGATCATTTTTCCGCTTCCTAGACTATAGTGCCTGCAATTTTATTTTTCAGTTTGCATTGTTGAGTTTGCATTCGTGTGGTCGATTCTTGTTGCTGGTTTAGCTTTGTGTTTTGGGTCCTAGTTATCGTGTTTCATCCTTGTTTTCTTTCTGTTCGACTCCTATTCCACAATCCCTAAATAACAAACCGATCCAACACATTCATCGGTTTGCCCTTGCTAGCCGCCTTACGTGAACTCCCGCGTCACCAGCCCTAGATTAGTTGACAAACCTTTGTGCCACTCATCCTTGAATCATCACACACCATCCCATTATTTGCTGTGCAAATTTCCAATCATTTTCATATCCGATTGCGAGTTCTATTCTCAAACCGAGTTGGAATCAACATCCAAAAATCGTAACTCGGACAACCTACCTTAAAAGGGCCATAACTTTTGCATACAAACTCGAAATTGGGCAATTTTTTTTTCAAATTCATCTACGCAAAATTTTGCATTTCATTTTCTGCTGCATAGCCGCGTTTGGCAAAATTAGATTGCCCGAATTCCCTTCAGAAGATAGGCTATCCGGCCTCTGAAGTTTCAACACGAATTTTAAAGAATCTTCTTGATTTTCTATAGGACGCATATTACATCCAATTGAGCTGCAAATTTGTGTGCTTCCTATCTTCGTGCTCCCGAGTAAAGAAAAAATATCAAAAAAATATTACAAAAAGAAAAAAAATAGTGAAGAGCACACATATTAAAACAATTGGCCTATACTACTTGTGCTGTGATTGTTAGTTATATCATTCTGTCTTCCTTTTGCCTTGCTACTTCCTTGTGTTGTGCTAGGCCCTAGAGCACTTGGTTGACCAGCAATAGTTTCCTACATTGAGTACTTATTCAATTTTTTTTACTTGTTAACGATTTTCTGCTTATTAGCCACTATATTGTGCCATCCAAGCTCCACCTTTCTCTTGAGCATAACATATACCTTTGCAATCACCCACGCTTCATTGGTTCATCTCACCGTCCACACCACCTGCTGTGTCGGTAAGAACACTTGTAAGAGCGTGGTAAGACGCTTGAGCGAGAGAGATTGTTTTTCTTCCACCTTTCACATTGTCACTGTAGTTGATAGGGATAACATATTTTTGTTGTCTTTTGTTTCCTACTAACAATGGCAGGAGAAGACAATGATGGCGAATATGTTCAACATGCTGAGTTACGTGATATGATGAAGACCATGACAGATATGTTCGCCAAATACAATGCAGCAACGGAGGAGTCATTGGCAAATTTGACTCGCCAACTTGATGACCTTGCTCTTCGGATGAATACTTTTGAGGCTCGCTTGCCTCTTGCTAGAAGACATGAAGACAATGCCTATGATGATATGGAAGACCACAACAATCAGCCAAGACTATCACTTTATCATCGAGGTATGGGAGGTAATAGTCATCATAACAATTATAATCGTCCTCCTGATGATCCTTTTGCTAAAGTGAAATTTACTATACCCCCTTTTTCTGGTTCTTATGATGCTGAGGCTTATCTTGATTGGGAGATGACAGAAGAGCAAAAATTTAATGCCCATCTTGTTCCTGAACAACATAGAGTTTGTCAAGCCACTAGTGAGTTTAAGGACTTTGCTATCATATGGTGGAATGAACTTGTTAAAACTAGAACTGATCCTCAAACATGGGATAGACTAAAGGAAGCTATGCGTGTTCGATTTGTTCCTCCATTTTTTCAGCAGGACCTTCACAAAAAATTGCAGCGCTTAGACCAAGGTAACATATCTGTAGAGGAGGATTATAAGAGTTACAAAAGGGTATGCTGCGTTTTGGGGTAGTAGAGGACATTGTTGATTACAAAGAATATGATACTGTTAACAGATTGTTTCAGCTTGCTATGTTGGCAGAAAAAAGAATTGCAGGGCTGACAACAACAGCAACAATGCACGAGGAGTAACTTCACACCGTGTTCGACGTCTACACCATCCAAAACAGCACCATCTTTGACCCCTCGTGTAGCGACTACACCATCCAATGGTGGCCAACAAACTATACCTGCTGCTCCACCTTCTCGCGTGCCGGAAGGTAGCAAGGAGACATCATTCAAGCCTTCATCATCCACTCCTTCAACGGGTCGTATTTCCGACATTAGGTGTCACCGCTGCCAGGGACTTGGTCATATGATGAGAGATTGCCCGAGCAAATGAGCATACATAGCACGCGATGATAGCGAGTATGATAGTACTTCAGATGTTAAAGATGAATATTCTCTTGCTACTGACTTTACAAATCCAAATGACGAACACACCGAAAAAGAGGTACTTGGTACAACGGCGACGGAGAACTATAGGAGTATAATTGAGCAGCGTGCCTTGAGCTCCAAAGTGGAGACCGACGACAAGCTACAACGACACAACCTCTTCCACATGTTTCTCGTCATCAAGGACTGTCGTGTACAGACTATAATTGATGGAGGTAGCTGCAATAACTTGGTGAACACGGATGTCGTCAAGAAACTTGGTTTGACAACAAGAGCACACCCTCATCCATACCATATTCAATGGTTCAACAACAACGGTATGGTTCGAGTAACACAAACAGCGAGAATACATTTTTCAATTGGTTCTTACCATGATTTTGCTGATTTTGATGTTGTTCCTATGGATGTTTGTTCTCTTTTATTCGGTCGTCCTTGGGAATTTGACACAGATGCTATTCATGATGGTAGAACTAATAAATATACACTCACGCATAAGGGAAATAAAATCATTTTCCTTCCCATGACTCCCGCTGAAATTGTGCATTATGAGAAGAGTAAAATTCGTGATGGCAAAGCAACAAAATTAGACTCTGAAAAACAGAAAGTCATTAAGTTAAAATCACCATCATTGCTCGCAACTAAATCTGACCTTGCTGATTTATTCGATGCTGAGGGAATGTGCTATGCTTTGGTTTGCAAAGAAGCCATGTTTTCACTTCATGAATCGTCTATTGCATTGCCCCTGCTGTTACTAACCTTTTGCAGGAGTTTGAGGATGTGGTTCCCTCCGAGATACCCCCTGGTTTACCACCGATGAGAGGCATTGAACACAAGATCGATTTGATTCTAGGAGCAAATTTGCCAAATCATGCAGCATACAAAGTGAATCCACAAGAAACCAAGGAAATTCAGCGACAAGTCCAAGATCTTTTGGACCACGGGTGCATTCATGAAAGCCTTAGCCCTTGTTCCGTTCTTGTTCTTTTGGTTCCTAAGAAAGATGGTAGTTGGCGCATGTGTGTTGATTGTCGAGCGATTAATAACATCACCATTCGATATCGTTATCCTATTCCTCGTTTAGATGACATGCTTGATGAATTGAGTGGTGCTATCATCTTCACAAAAATTAACTTGCGTAGTGGTTACCACCAAATTAGAATGGCACTAGGAGATGAATGGAAAACTGGATTTAAAACCAAGTTTAGACTTTATGAGTGGTTAGTCATGCCTTTTGGGTTAACTAATGCACCCAACACCTTTATGCGATTAATGAACGAGGTTTTATGTGGTTTCATTGGAAAATTTGTGGTGGTTTACTTCGATGATATCCTCATTTACAGCACGTCATATGATGAACATCTTGGTCATTTACGTGCTGTTTTTACTGTTTTGAGAGATGCAAGTTTGTTTGGTAACCTCGAAAAGTTCGTCTTCTACACCAATCGAGTCTCCTTTCTTGGCTATGTCGTTTCCTCGCAGGGAATTGAGATGGATGAGGCAAAAATTGAAGCAATAACAAACTGGCCAGCCCCAACAACCATCACGCAAGTTCGTAGTTTTCTTGGTCTTGCAGGTTTTTATTGGCGTTTTGTGCGGGATTTCAGAACTATTGCAGCACCTCTACATGAGCTAACGAAGAAGGGAGTGACATTTCGATGGGGCGAACAGCAGCAACAAGCTTTTGATACTCTCAAATCAAAGCTTACACAAGCACCATTGCTACAACTTCCTGATTTTAACAAGACCTTTGAGCTAGAATGCGATGCAAGTAGCATTGGTATTGGAGGCGTTCTCATACAAGGAGGTAAACCCGTTGCTTTCTTTAGTGAAAAACTTCATGATCCTTCTCTGAATTATTCCACTTATGATAAGGAATTGTATGCCTTAGTGCGAGTATTACAAACTTGGCAACATTATCTTTGGTCTAAGGAGTTTGTCATACATTCCGATCATGAATCATTGAAGTATCTTAAGTGTCAAACCAATCTGAGTAAATGACATGCTAAATGTATTGAGTTCATAGAGTCGTTTCTATACATCATTAAGCATAAGAAAGGGAAGGAAAATGTCATTGCCGATGTATTATCTAGGCGTGATACCATGCTGTCCCAACTTGATCATAAAATCTTTGGTTTGGAAACAATAAAAGCATTATATCCTACTGATTTGGACTTCAAAGATGCTTTTGAAAATTGTAGATAAGGAAGATCTTGGAATAAATATGTGCTGCGAGAAGGTCTCCTCTATCGTGCTAACAAGCTATGCGTTCTAGCTAGCTCCGTTCGTCTATTGCTTTTGCAGGAAGCACATGGAGGAGGTTTGATGGGGTATTTTGGATTGAAGAAAACTGAAGACGTGCTGTCCACACACTTCTTTTGGCCAAAGATGAGGCGTGATGTCGAGCGCTACGTGTCATGATGCACTACTTGCAATAAAGCTAAGTCTCGCCTTAACCCACATGGTCTTTATATGCCTCTTCCTGTTCCTAGTGTACCTTGGGAGGATATTTTTATAGACTTTGTTTTGGGATTGCCTAGGACTAAGAGGGGGAGGGATAGTATTTTTGTAGTTGTTGATCGTTTCTCCAAAATGGCACACTTTATACCTTGTCATAAGAATGATAATGCCTCACACATTGCTGATTTATTTATGACGAAAATTGTTTGTTTACATGGTGTGCCAAAACCATTATTTCTGATCGTGATGAAAAATTTTTAAGTCATTTTTGGAGAACTTTGTGGTATAAATTGGGAACCAAGTTGCTGTTTTCAACTACATGTCACCCACAAACGAATGGACAAACCGAGGTAGTTAATCATACATTATCTACTATGTTCCGGGCTGTCTTGAAAACAAATTTGAAGGTGTGGGAGGAGTGTTTACTACATATAGAATCTGCTTACAATAGATCCGTTCACTCCACGACAAAGGTAAGTCCATTCCAGGTAGTGTATGGTTTCAATCCCTGTGCTCCTGTCGATTTACTACCTTTGCCTTTTTCTGAAACTATAAATTTGGATGCTACACAATGATCTGAATTTATTCTTAAGATGCATGAATCTACAAAGAAAATATTGAAAAGATGAATGATAAGTATAGGATTGCAGGGAGTAAAGGTAGAAAGGAAGTAAAACTTGAACCGGGTGATTTGGTGTGGTTACATTTGAGAAAAGAGCGATTCCCCGACTTGAGAAAATCTAAACTTATGCCACGAGCTGCTAGTCCTTTTAAGATTGTTCAAAAGATTAATGATAATGCATATAAGCTTGAATTGCCTCCCGATTTTTGGGTTAGTCCTATATTTAACATTTCATATTTGCGACCGTACATGAGAGAAGAAGATGAACTTGAGTCGAGGACAACTCCAATTCAAGAGGGGGAGGATGATGAGGACATCACAACAGCAGAGACGCACACTGAAATGCAAGGACCAATCTCAATTGCACGAGCACGATTAATAAATCAGCAGTTGAACTCGCTCCTAACTTCTTTTGCATGTGAGTTTGAGAATAGATTGCTATGTGATGATTTAATTGTTATTAGGAATAATGGAGAAGATCAACAAGTGAAGGAAAGAGGCCTTGGGAGCATGCAGAACCAGCTGGGATGCCCACAAGTTGATGGAAGCAATTTACAACTCGGACTCGAGTTCAACTCGGAGTCCAGGGGTAGTACACCTTAAAATAGACGCCCAGGAGGCATACGGACTCCGTTTTAGACGTTCTACATATGCACGGCAAGAGGAGGAGATAAACTTTCCAATGGTTCTAGTCCGACATAAAAATACATCCGGATTCATTGGGAATCGTCGAAACAAGTCGAGTCCAGATTTCTGTCCGGTGCTGCACCACCGAATCGGGCCTTTGGGCCTTGTATCCCGTATGAGTCCATTAGGGATGCATCTAATCGTGTTTTGGCCGAACCCTAGCCTTTAAATACTGCAGCCGCCAGTCATATTCAGTGGGTTTTGCTTATAATAACAATTTCGCCGTTCTACGCTTTGTGAGACCCCAACTTCTCAGTTTCAGATCGTGTCTTCTACGTTCTTGCTTGTGTTCTCAGTTTACTTGCAGGGATTAGCCTTCTTGCCGAGGTCAAGTGTGTGCCGCACGGTTGATAACCAACAGAGTGGTGGTGTAGTGATTTTAGGGGTATTCGAATTGCTCGAGTGTCACGGATCAGCAATGTCGAGTTCTCCACCCCCAATCGACTTACCTTTCAGACGATTGGGCCTAAACCTACTCATCACGAACCCCATACGGACTAGTCCGATAATTTCAGTAACTGTCAGTTTGAACTCGAAATTGACATGTGTTCTAATTGAAAGGACACAACCCACCGAGTTTTGAGTCTCTGATCGGGAGACTCAATGATTCCTAAGGGTGGGAGGCCCCCTTTTGTGTCTCTTTGTCAACTATAGGAAGAGGGTCAAGTGTATGATCAAGGAATGCTAAGGCATACACACATACACACTTGAACACTCTAACCCACTCAGAATACGATCAACATACCAAGAGAAGAACAAGGGGAAACACCTCTCGTCGTCGTTCTTCTTGCGGCCTCACCTTGTTGGCTAGATGGCCGCATCGTCAAGCAACAACAAAGATTGAGGAGAAGGTATTATTAGTGTTCTTGTGCTGTTTGACAGATAGCACTTGGTGTTGATCTTGTAATCAGATTTCTCCAAGTAATTCGAAGTGATTTAGTAGCTATTTGATCTTTGGGCTCCCTCTGGATTTCTAACAATGATACCAGAGCCGTTTAGACCAGTAATCATTTCGAATTGAGTTTTGAGCAAAGTTTTTCGCTGAAAGTTTTGAAGGTCCCGACTTGTCCGGTCTAAGGGCCGGACTAGTCTGGTGTGCTACAATTAAGTGGTTAGGTTTTTCGGATTAGGGTGTTTTGACGCGTTCATTTGATTGAAAAACCAATTAAACACTTTTGATTGAAATCCATTGTGAAAATTAAGTTGATTTGGTAAGATGGTAAGATTAAGATTCCCTTTTGGGTATTTCGACATTTTCCAGTTTTTTATATGAAACTTTTCTGGGGTTGGTCGTACTAGTCCGAAATAGTACGAACCAAACTCAAAAAGTTCAATAAATAATGGATCAAATGGTTTTTGATGGGACCGGACTTGTCCGACGTATGCACTGGACTAGTCCAAAAACCATATTGTAAGAGTTCGGACTAGTCCGGCCATGTACAGACTAGTCCGTGCTATATAATTAAGTTTGCTTATTTAATTAAGCTTCCGCTGTGAATTAAGTTTATTGTCATAGCAATTTGGTCGAGTAACCAAAGCGAAAGATAAATTGCTATGTCAATTTAAGTTGCATGGAATTATATTGAGTAACCAAAGTGAAAAATAGAATGGTCATGTTTGTAAGTTATATTAATGGCATTATTGGCTGAGTAACCAAAGCGAAAGGCATTAATGGCATTTTCTTTCTATGTATATAGTAATTTGGTTGAGTAACTAAAGCAAAAGATAAATTAGTATGTATTTCGGTTGTTCTTCAATGTTAAGTTTTGATGTCATTTTTGGCTGAGTAACCAAAGCGAAAGGCATTAATGACATTCTTTTTCTAAGAACATAGTAATTTGGTCGAGTAACCAAAGCAAAAGATAAATTACTATATTGATTTTCAGCTTTTCTCAAATGTTGAGTTTTGGTCGAGTAACCAAAGTGAAAGACAAAACTCATCATTTTCTTGTGGTTAACATCTATGCATTCTTCTTGATTTTGGTTTTTCATTATGAAGGTTCCTCCAATGCGAATTCAGCACTGAGTTTCATCTCTTCTATTGATCCACTCAATGGAAGCAATTATGGGAGATGGCGAAAGAAGTTGGAGATTGCTTTAGCAGTTTCTGAGATAGACTTGGCTCTCACTACTCCATATCCGGTTGTACCGGTTGAACCAGTGAGAGATGCCGATGAAACTCAAAAAGCGTTTGTTTTGAGGACAAAGGAATATACTATTGAGTTATTGGCTTATGACATTGATTGTTATAAGTGGAAGAAATCAAACAGAAAATGTTTGATGTTAATTAAGGGCACTGTCCCTGAGGCCATTCGGGGAGCAATCCCTTAATCTGGAACTGCTATTAAGTACCTCCAAAGGATAGAGAATCAGTTTACTGGTTCTTCTAAGGCCACTGCAAGCACTCTTATCAAGAGGCTTGTTACTGAAAGGTATCATGGAGGTGGTGTGCGTGAGCACATATTAAGGATGACAAATATGGCTGCAAAGCTTAAGCCTATGGATTTGGAGATTAAAGATGAGTTCATTGTGCATCTCATCATTGCCTCACTTCTTAAGGAATTTGAGACTCTTGTCATCAACTACAACTCTCAACCTGAACTATGGAACATAGAAAAACTCATGGCTATGTGTGTACATGAGGAAGAGAGGATTAAGTCCCTTCATGGTTATGATGCTATTAATTACATGAAGGAAAAAGGTAAGGCTAAGAATAATTATTCTTCTAAGCAATCTTTTAAGTATCATGGTTCTTCTCACGATGATAAAGATAAGGGTAAGTTTCCACAAAGTCATCCTTACAATAAGGATGTGAAAGTGGATAAAGATCAGTGCCGCTTTTATTTAGACAAAGGTCACCATCAGAAGGATTGCATAGGCTCCCTTAAATGGTGTTGCAAAAATGGTAATGATTTTATGACCTTTGTTGATGAATCTCTGCTTTTAGATTATACACCATCTTCTTGGTGGATTGACTCAGGTGCCACTGTGCACATTTGCAATTTGTTGCAGGGGTTAAATATGAGGAAGACCCTAGAAAGAGGGGAAAGGGCCATTCAAGATGCTGATGGCCATGAAGCTGAAGTGAAAGCCATTGGAGATTATCCATTAGTATTAAGAAATGGCTTTGTACTTACACTTCAGGATGTATTATATGTACTCTCTTTAAGTAGAAATCAGATCTCAGTATCATGCTTAGATGATGATGGTTATGTTTGCTAGTTTGGCAAAGATAGATGTGTAATTAAGTATGATAATAAGATTGTTGGTGTTGCCATAAGACAAGGCATGCTATACTTATTATCTATGCATGATGATATTAACGTTGTAAGCGACAATCATTTTTCCTCATATCAAGGTAAGCGTAAGAGAATCGATTCCGAAATATCTTCGAAATTATGGCATTGTCTCTTAGGCCATATTTTGAGGGGGACAATTGAACAATTGATTTCACAATCGATTCTTCTCAATTTGGATTTTGCGGATTCAGAAGAATGCATAGACTGTATTAAGGGAAAATTTGTTAAGAAAAATAAGAAAGGTGCCATACGCAGTGCGGGAATTTTGGAATCAATCCATACGGACATTCGTGGTCCATTTCCCGTAGCATCTGTTGATAATTTTGATTCGTTCATAACCTTCATGGATGACTATTCTTGCTATGGCTATATTTATCCGATTACAGAACGCTTTGAAACGTTGGATAAATTTAAGATATTTAAGGCTAAAGTTGAAAATCAGCACAATATTAAGATTAAAGTGGTAAGATTTGATTGTGATGGTGAGTACTAGGGTCGTCACACCCCGTATGGCAAAGTTCCTAGACCAATTCCTCGGTTCCTATAGGAAAATGGCATAGTCGCCCAATATTCCACACTGGGCAAGCCTCAGCAAAATGGAGTAGCGGAACGGTGCAACCGTACGCTAATGGATATGGTTAGATCCATGTTAAGTCAATCAAATTTGCTTATAAGCTTATGGATGGAGGCATTAAAAACCGCCATTCATGTGCTAAATCGGGTTCCTACTAAGTCAGTGCCCAAAACACCGTATGAGTTGTGGACTGGGCGTAATCCCTCATTAAGTTATATGCATATATGGGGCTGTCCCGCTGAGGCAAACATGTTTAACCCAAACATTGGTAAGTTGGATTCTAAGACAATAAGTTGCAAGTTTATTGGCTATGCAAAAAAGAGTAAGGGATATCATTTCTATTGTCCAGAACGATATACTAAGTTTGTAGAAACAAGACATGCCGCCTTTTTAGAGGATGCTATGATCAGGAGGAGTACAGTAAGACGAGAAATTAATCTTGAAGAGAAGCGGGTTTATGTACCCACTACTATGATTCAAGAACCATATTTCTCATTACCTACTGTTGTTGAATCATCAGTGCCTATTGGTAATGATTCAACACCTGTTGTTAGTTCTCCATTGACAACGGAATTATTAAGAGAGGTTGAGCATTTTCAGCCCGTTGTCACTAATAATGAAGAGCAACAACAGCCTCAAAATGAGGATAATGTGCAATTAAGAAGATCTCAACGAGAAAGAAAATCGGCCATTTCGGACAATTATGAGATCTATTTGAGTGAGGAAATTCAAATGGAAGGTGATCTCACCACATTTGAAGAAGCTATGAGAAGTCCTCAATCATCTGAATGGCGTAAAGCCATGGAGGATGAAATGAGGTCTATGGAAACAAACAAAGTATGGGATTTAGTTGAGATTCCTAATGGATCCAAAATAGTAGGATGTAAATGGGTCTACAAAATTAAACGTGACTCCAAAGGGAATATTGATAAGTTTAAGGCCAGACTTGTTGCAAAAGGCTTCACTCAAAGAGAAGGGATTGATCATAATGAGACATTTTCACCTTTCTCAAGTACGGATTCTTTCAGAATCATTATGGCATTAGTTGCACACTACAATTTAGAATTACATCAGATGCATTTAAAGACAGCGTTTCTCAATGGTGATCTATATGAGAATGTTTATATAACACAATCGAAAGGTTTTGTTGTTAAGGATAAGGAACATATGGGATGCCACTTAAGAAAGTCCATCTATAGACTTAAACAAGCATCAAGGCAGTGGTATCTCAAGTTTGACGAGACAATAAGAAAGTTTGGGTTTAAAGAAAATGAGGAGGACAATTGCATTTATGCTAAGTTTAAGAGAGAGAAATTTTCCTTGTGCTTTATGTAGATGATATACTACTTTCAAGTAGTGATGTCAATCTACTATGAGAAACTAAGTTTTTGTCCTCTAATTTTGATATGAAAGATCTTGGTGAAGCATCCTATGTATTGGGCATAGAAATTCACCGAGATAGAAATAAGGGGATATTAGGCTTATCACAAAAGGCATACTTAGAGAATGTAGTGATAAAGTATAGTATGCATAAGAGTAAGCCTTCGCCTGCTCCGATTGTCAAGGGAGATAAGTTTGGGAACTTTCAGTGTCCCAGGAACCAATATGAGATTGATCAAATGAAATCGGTTCCATATGCTTCTGCTATCGGAAGCCTTATGTATGCTCAAGTCTGTACTCACCCTGACTTAGCTTATGTGACAGGAATGCTTGGTAGATATCAGGCCAATCCAGGTACTGATCACTGGAAGGAAGTTAAAAAAGCATTAAGATATGTGCAAGGCACAAAAGGCCTCATGTTAATGTATAGTAAGTCAGACCCAGTGGGATATTCAGATTCAGATTTTGCGGGTTGTGTGGATACTATGAAATCCACGTCAGGTTATATAATCATCCTCACAAATGGAGCTATTTCGTGGAAAAGCTCCAAACAAACCGTCACTGCATCGTACACAATGCATGCCGAGTTTGTTGCATGTTATGAGGCCACTGGACAGGCTGTTGGCTTAAGAAATTTTTACCTGATCTTAGAGTGGTCGACAACATTGAAAAACCACTTAAGTTATACTGCGATAATGAGACCGCATTATTTTACTGTCACAACAATAAGTCGAGTGGTGCTGCCAAACACATCGACATTAAGTTTTATGTTGTGAAAGATCGAATCCAGGATCATACTATAAGTCTTGAGCATATAAGTACCAAGCGTATTCTTGCGGATCCACCAACAAAAGGTCTTCCACCCAACGTGTTTAGTGAACATGTAGCCGGCATGGGTTTAAGGGAGAACCCATGATCACTGGATATTTAGGGGCAAGTAGGAGTAAGGTTCATTTTTAAGTGTGAGATGTATTGTGGTCTTCGAGTCCAACAATACGTAAATGGTTGTTGTGATCCGTCGTGCCTTATATGTCAAGCATGAGAAAATGGACACTAAGTTTAGTATTAAGTAAGTTGGTAAGTTTCAGATTCGAGATCAAGGGGGAGAATGTTGGAAGTATCGAACTTGTCCGATAGAGACCGGACTAGTCCGTTTGCTGTCCAGTAAGGGTAACAGGACTTGTTCGGACCCTTATAGGACTAGTCCGATATTGTCCAGTAAGGATATCGGACTAGTCCGAACCCCATACAGACTAGTCTGATAATTTCAGTAACTGTCAGTTTGAACTCAAAATTGACATGTGTTCTATTTGAGAGGACACAACCCACCGAATTTGAGTCTCAGATCGGGAGACTCAATGATTCCTAAGGGTGAGAGGCCCCCTCTTGTGTCTCTTGGTCAACTATAAGAAGAGGGTCAAGTGTATGATCAAGGAATGCTAAGGCATACACACATACACACTTGAACAATCTAACCCACTCAGAATCCGATCAAAATACCAAGAGAAGAACAAGGGGAAATGCCTCTCGTCGTCATTCTTCTTACGGCCTCGCCTTGTTGGCTAGATGGCCGCATCGTCAAGAAACAACAAAGATGGAGGAGAAGGTATTATTAGTGTTCTTGTGTTATTTGAGAGATAGCACTTGGTGTTGATCTTGTAATCAGATTTCTCCATGTAATTCAAAGTGATTTAGTGGCTATTTGATATTTGGGCTCCCTCTTGATTTCTAACACACAATTCGAGATTCTGCCTTTAACCTGTCGAAAAGTTCTAATCTCTCCAGACTGGTTAGCTGGACCAGAAACTGGACAGAGAAACTAGTTTTTAATTCTTCAATTCAAATCATTTTGGTTTCAATTTCTTGTGTTATTTATTTTTCTTCAACACTTCATGTTGGATTTGAGTATGCGACACATTTAAATACCATTTGAATCAACAACCATACCTTGTTGTATTATGATAATTAGAGTGTCCGTATGGTAACACGCATGACATCTCGTGTGATCAACAATAGTAGAAATGAACTCTCATCCATGGAGTCTCTCGGTACCCTGAGTACCGGGTACCCCATGATACCGCAAGAAGTGCAAGAGAGTTCCACCTGTGAGAGTTGACGGTTCCTTCAGGCCCCACATGTCACACGGCACTGGACCCACCTTCCTCATATGGGTAGCTCCGGGACTACCACGTGTATTATAAGACCGGAGTTGAACTCCCAATAGAGGGAAGCTTCGAAGTTGACACGTGGATAATAAACCCGGACCTAACCCCCAGCAGAGTGAAGCTCCGGTGACGCCACGTGTATAACAGCTCCAGATCCATCTCACCGCGAAGGGAAGCTCCGAAGCTGCCACGTGTGGGTCATCCAGACCATATACCAACGGGAATATTGGCGAATCTCCAACAGCACGGACATTAAAGGGACAATTAAAGCAGCAGTTACAAGATCTGATTGCGTGTCATTAATGCTATATTAATGACACGCGATCAGTGGGCTGTTAACAGGGGTAACGCTGCTATTAATGCACGTTATCACACTATTAATCACTCTTAATACTCATAGACCATGTATTAGGCTTTTAATACGCCGGGGCCACATGTCAGGCCAGGCAAATGTTGTACCGGTCAATCCTTAGACTATAAAAGGACTGCGCTGCACGGTACAAGGGGGGGACTTGATCGTATCCAAGCTCAGACTCACACAAGCTATACAGAAACACTGAATACAAAACACACACCCCGTGGAGCAGGGTATTACGCTCAGGCAGCCTTAACCACGTAAATCGACGTGTCATCATCTTGTTCCTGATCTCCGTGCATCCAAACCGATACAAGAACCCCCGCAGGCTACCTTTAGTAGTACCGGGGGAAGTGTTGTTCAACCACTTCGATATTTGGTGCGCCAGGGAGGGGATCCTGAGATCGCAAGATGGTGAACTCCGCCGCAGGATCTTCTAACGGCAACCACGCGGAATAGCTTGCTGGAGGCAATCCCTCTAACATGCAGCGGCCAGTGGGCGCCGTTGTCCTTCGGGTGTTATGCCACAACAACCACCATCTGCCCCAGTAAACAATGCTGGACATCAAGATGGAGTACTTGTGTCGGTCACAGCATCGGCAAACAACAATCCCGAGAACGCGTTAATTGCTTCGCAAACTCTGTTGGAGCACACACCAGCGCCCGGAGCACCTCAAGGTGTGATGGAGCAGTGGCGCACTAATGTGCAGCATCTGGTTGCAGCCGTAGCTGATGCCATCAGCAGCCAAGGTCCTCCCCCTTCGGGGCAGGCCTTAGCTCAATGCAGGACCTTGTTGGGAAGACTTGGTCCTCACGTTTCACAGCACCGACGGTGTGCTATATATTAGCAGGTGACTTCGCTACCTTCCGGGGCACGACGCACCCACACTATCACGAGGATTCCGCCTCATGACCTGCGGTCGGAACTTGATCACCGTTACCAGCAGCAGGATGGCCGCATCCATATCGAGCGTGCTCGTGAGAGACGAGAAGATCGGGACAACCCTGTTCCTCAGGGTGTCGGAGGAGGCTGTTCTACCCTAGCCATGCACTTACGCATGGTCAGATGGCCACCGAAATTCCAGCCTCATTTGCCAGAGAAATTCGACGGGACTGTCAACTCTGCTGAGTTTCTTCGAATCTACTCCACTGCTATACTTGTAGCGGGGGGGGGGGGGGGGGGGGATGAGGTTGTGATGGCCAACTACTTCCTAGTGGCTTTAACTGGGACTGCTAGGTCCTGGTTTATGAGCCTCCCGCCTGACTCCATCAACAGTTGGGCGGAGCTATGTCAAGAGTTCACTGCCAATTTCGGGAGTTCATACACCCGACCCGACACTGAACTAGAATTATTTGTTGTAAAGCAAACAACGGGGGAATCGCCGCAATCCTTTATCCAGCGGTTTTCTCAGGTACGCAAGACCATCCCCTCAATCTCGAGCGCTTCTGTTATTGTTGCATTCAGACAGGGCGTTTAAGACAAAAAGAGGCTGAAGAAGCTGGCGACCAAAGAAGTCACCACTGTCACGAAACTCTTCAACTTAGAAGATAAATGTGCCAAAGCTGCGGAGAGACATGAGATGCACTCCAAACCACCTACGGAGGGCAACAAGAAATCCTCCAAGATTGAAGCCACTACTTCAGGAGGTGGCAAAAAGAAAAAGAAGTCCAAGCGCAAGAAGAAGCTTTCGGCCGGCGCACCTACTGCTGTGGCTGCTACAGCTCAGGGTGGCCGAGGGCAATGCCCCAAAAAACGACCTCGTCCTTCATCAGAAGTCGACAACAACTTCAAAGTGTGGTGTCCGATCCACAAAACGGACAAACACAGTCTGGAAGAATGTCGAGACGTCTGGAACATTGTCGAGTGCTACAACAGGCACCAAGAAGAAGCTCCTTTCCGCCAGTGGGAAGGAAAACAAAAAGTCGACGAAGCTCCGGCTGAAGAGGAGCTAGGCTTTCAAGATCCCAAGAAGGTTCTGAAGGCTGTCTACAATACCGTCGATGATTACTCCGACGTCTCCGACAACGAGCGTCGGAAGACCCTAAACACCATTTATGGTGGTTCTTGGGACATCACCTCTCGTCGCATCCTCAAGACAATGCGGCAGGACATGGCTGCTGCAGCTCCCACCGCCAGGGTGGAACCTCATCGGAAGTGGATGGACACTCCCATCACTTTCGATGCTTCAGACTACCCTTGTAACATGATCAGAGTTGGCCAACTCCTATTGATGGTGTTTCCGACCATTAACAATGTTCAACTCCACCATGTATTGATGGACGGAGGTGCAGGGCTGAACCTCATAAGCTTTGAAGCCTTCGTCAAGCTCCAGCTCCGACCTTTGAGCCTTTGCCCCTCTCGACCTTTTTCTAGGGTAGGTCCGGGGGCCATTACCCCTCTTTGTTCCATCACACTCCTAGTAACCTTCGGGACTCAGGAGAATTACAGAACCGAGAAGCTGGTCTTTGACGTGGTGCATATCAGTTTACCGTTCAACGCCATACAGGGCAGGCCTGCTTTGTACAGGTTCATGGCCACCGCCCACTATGGCTACTTGATGTTGAAGATGACAACACATTTGGGCGTTCTCCGGATCCGCGAGGATCGCACTGCAGGAATCACTGCATTAGAAGAACTCCATGCGCTTGCTACAGCGCAGGAGGAAGCATCCGGAAAGGAGCTAGCTCCAAAACCTTCGAGCTCTCGTCATCGAGGCTCAACCTCCACACCTCGTGTGCAACCAAGTGGCAACACCGACGTTCTCGTCAAAGTCATCCAAATCTGTTCTGATGCTGCTCAGACAACACGAATATCGGGAGGCCTGAACAACAAATAGGAACTAGCGCTCATCACTTTCCTTCGGGCGAATCTCGATGTGTTTGCCTGGCAACCATCACAAATGCCTGGGATCCCTAGGGAAGTGATTGAGCACAATCTGAAGATCTATCCCGACGCACGACCTGTACACGAAAAGCCCCAGAAGCAGTCAATCGAGCGGCAAAACTTCATCTGACAGGAGATCAAGAAGCTGCTCGAAGCTGGTTTCATCCGTGAGGTATTTTATCAAAAGTGGCTGGCAAACCCAGTCATGGTACCCAAGGCTGGGGGGAAGCTTTGGATGTGTATCAACTATAACACCTTAAATAAGGCATGTGCAAAGGATCCACTTCAACTACCTAGGATAGATGAGATAGTGGACTCCACCTCCATGTGTGAGTTATTGTGTTTCCTAGATGCATATTCTTGATATCATCAAATCCAAATGTCTAAGGAAGATGAAGAGCATACTGCCTTTATAACAGTAGATGGATTATATTGTAATACTGCCATGCCCTTTGGTCTCAAAAAATCTGCTTCAACCATTGTGCGAGCTATGTACAAAACATTTGGAGAGCTAATTAGAGACGTAGTGGAGGTGTACGTTGATGACATCGTTGTGAAGATCAAGAACAAGGAGTCACTCCTTGATAATTTACAAGCTATCTTCGACAAGCTGCGCATCATGTGCACAAGACTGAACCCGGACAAGTGTGTTTTTGGGGTTAGCTCCGGGAAACTCCTTGGTTTCATGGTGAATCACCGAGGAATAGAAGAAAACCCGGCGAAGATCGAGGCTATAGAAGACATGTGGCCTCTAGCCCATGTCAAGGACGTCCAGAAGCTAACTGGATGTCTAGTTGCGCTCAACCGGTTCATCTCAAGACTGGCAGAGCGGGCACTACCATTCTTCAAATTTTGAGGAAGCCCGAGACATTTCATTGGTCTGAAGGAGCATAAAATGCATTTCAAGAGCTGAAGCAGCTCCTCACCACCCTACCAATCTATGTAGCTCCGAATCCTGGTGAGCCTTTACTGCTTTATATTTCTACAACTACAGAAGTTGTCAGCATGGTCCTGGTTGCGGAAAGGCCGGAGCCACATCCAATTCAGGAGCCTAGATGCTTCCAGGAGGGTTCGAAGCTAAATGAAGGCGAGCCTGGGTCCCAGCCCCCAGAAACGGATCTTCAAGACAGAGTGCTAGAAGATCAACCTCTCTCATCTGAGGGAGTTTTAACGGCTGTTCAAAAAGATCCGGACCCATCAGGGAAGGTCCGGGTTGAACAGGAAGAAGATCCGGACCCCTCCGGGAGGGTCTGGGAAGCTCAACAAGAATACTCAGACACCTGTGGGAGGATCCAAGTCGATGAACAGGAAGCTCCAGGCTATTCCGCAAGAGTCTGAACTGTCCAGCGACCAGTATACTTCATCAGCTAGGTATTTCACGATGCCAAGACATGCTACATTGAGGTGCATAAACTACTTTACGCAGTTCTTATTGCCTCAAGGGAGCTTCACCACTATTTCCAAGCCCACAAGATATCAGTGGTAACTTCCTATCCACTACGTGCTATTTTGCATAACAATAATTCTACTCGGAACCTTGCAAAGTGGGTAGCGGGGCTGGATGAGTTTGATCTGGAATTTGTGTCGCGGCAAGCAATCAAGAGTCAGGTTTTGGCTGACTTTGTGGCGGAATGGACTCCCTCTCCATCAAACCCTGGGGGCCCTACTAAGCAAAAACTGGAACCCAAGGTTCCGGTATTCACCGAGCCTCACTGGACTCGCTACTTCGACGGCTCCATGCAGAAGCAGGGGGCCGGAGCTGGAATCCTTCTCCTTGCTCTGACCGGGGATAAGGTCAAATATATGGTTCACCTTGACTTCAAGGCAACCAATAACATGGCGGAATATGAAGCTCTCATATATGGGCTCAAGGTGGCACTATCCTACGGTGCCAAATAGCTGTTGGTGAAGGGCGATTCACAGCTCATCATAAAACAAGTCAAAGGTGAATGCTGCTGCAACAATCCCCAACTAGCCCCTTATCTCCTTGAAGTCCAGAAGCTCCAAAAAGACTTTGATGTCTTGGATCTCCACCATGTCCAGCGTCTTCACAACACTAAAGCTGACGAACTCTCGATGAAGGCTCCAACCGGAGCTCCGGCTCCAAACGGAATCTTCGTCCGGAGGTTATTAAGACCAACAGCTCAGCCTGCCGAACTGAGTGAAGGGGGCGAGACAAGCACCTCGAAGCTGGCGGTCCCAGTGGCCCTGTTACCTTGGCATCATCCAAGGGTCGTAGGTGCTGCCGAAAGCTGCGAGCAACCCCGCACTCGAGACTTAGAAGCTCAAGTTAGCTCCAATGCATGGATCTCAGAGATCCAGAACTACTTGAAAGACAACGTCCTTCCTGAAGACAGTGTATCTGCTGACCGGATTGTCAGGATGGTTAAACAATACACACTGATAGAAGGGGATCTCTTCCGGTGTGGTGCCAATGGCGTCTTAATGCGTTGCATTGCAAGGGAAGAAGGCCTCGAGCTTCTCGTAGAAATCCATGGAGGCGAGTGTGGGAACCACACATCCTCCCGCACGTTGGTTGGTAAAGCGTTTTGGCATGGCTTTTACTAGCCTACAACACTCCAGGATGCAGTTGAGCTAGTGAAAAAAATATGAAGCATGCCTTTTTCACGCAAAACAAATTCACACACTGGCCCAATCACTGCAAATGATACCTCCTACATGGCCATTTGCTCTGTGGGGCATGGACATCTTGGGACCATTCCCAAAAGCCGTCGAAGGTTACAGGTTCCTGTATGTCACCATCGACAAGTTCACCAAGTGATCGGAAGCTACTCTAGTTGTGACAATCAACAAGTAATTAGCAATCATGTTCTTGAAATCCTTAATATGCAGTTTTGGAGTTCCGAACAAAGTCATAACTGACAACGGATTCCAATTAACAAGTGCTGCATTTCGAGAATATTGTGAATATCTGAGTATACAAGTCAGCTACGCATCAGTAGCTCACCCAGCAAGCAATGGTCAAGCCGAGAGAGCAAATGCAAAAATTTTAAAAGGACTCAAGACGCGCACATATGAGCACCTGAAAAAGCATGGAGCCAATTGGATCGAAGAGCTTCCGTCCGCACTGTGGGCAACAAGACTACACCTAACCGGTCAACTGGAGAGACACCCTTTTTCTTGGTGTACAGAGCTGAAGCAGTCCTTCCTCCGGAGATCACCATGGGGTTGCTCCGGGTCTGGACCTTCGACGAAGCTGCGCAGGACCAGCTCTGTCGTGAAAACCTTGACCTCATCGATTAGGGAAGGAGCTAAGTAGTTGTTCAGAATGCACGCTCTCGCCAAGCGCTCTAGCGCTATCATCAAAGGCATGTGCGCAACCGACAGCTCGAAGAAGGCAATTTGGTGCTGCAGAAGATACTAACTCGTGAAGGGATGAACAAACTTTCCACTTGCTGGGAAGGTCCCATCCAGGTGATTAAAGTATCCCGCCCGGGATGTGTTCGCTTGGCAACTAAGGATGGGACTCCGCTTCCTAATCCTTGGAACATCGAGCACCTCCGTAAGTTTTATACTTAGAATCACAGAGGTGTGTTTGTAATTACACACAATGTATGTTATAGAGTCAATATAGAGAACTGGGTAGGTCCTCCGGGAGAACATCTGGACCCCCCCGGGAGGGTCCGGGAAGGTAACACTTGATACAGTCACAACACTAAAAGTGTAACTACCTGCCCTGGGCAAGTACAAGATGTATAATTCACTTAGCATGGTCCTGTACCCTAAGTGTGTCCTTGTCTCCCCTGTAATCCGGACCTATAATGAAAGATATTGTTGTGTAAAACCAGACTCCACATGCATTTATTTTTGTACAAGGCTCGGTATATCGAATTATTATTTTTATCCTTCTTGTCTATAATGAAGTTGTGCAATTCTTTTTAAGTTTTAGTCCAAGTTATTTATATGTTTACAAGTTATATTGTCAATCTTTTTAGATCTGAACATTGCTGCATAGTCTACTGCCTGAACGCCAAGCCAACATAGGTCCGGAGTGCGCTATCGACTTAGCCTGGTCCTGCACCCTAAGTACGCCACTCTACCTACATCCCGGCAGGCCTCAGTAGGGTGAGTACTAAAAAAGGCATGCAGATCTAGAAAGATTATATCAATATGCTCGTTATCACATTGAGTCTTCTCGGATCTAAAACTAAAACAAGAACGATAAGACACAAACAATTTATAGACAAGAGGACAAATTTTACTCCTTTTTCTTGTCTTTAATGTACAGGAAAAACAAAGCGATGGTGGACGATGCTGTAGCTATCAAGTTCTGACAACCTCCAAGGGGGCTCGCTGTCAATGTTTTACACATTGATAGTAGGTGCCACCGGAGCTACCAAGCTCCGACAACCCCAGGGGGCCCGGCGTCGACACAACAAAGGGTTTCGGGAAATATCGGATTTAAAGACTTTAGACCAAAAATCTACAACCTCGAAGCGCTCAAGTCATCAACATACTGTCAAAATTGGTATATGTTTACAATCAAATCATGCACATATACCAGGGGGCCAACGAGACAAAGCACGGTATATTGAAGACAAAGTGAAATTCATTGCAGAAAGAGTGGATTTCATTAATTCAAAGTACTGGATTGCGAAATTGAGATTACAACAAAGGGCAAAAGGAAAATACCTAGCTACTAGAGGATCTAAGTCCTGTGGAAAAACGAAGCAACCTTCTCAGCAACCTCTTTGACACTAGCTTTGGCGGCATCCTCCTCTTCAGCAATGAGTCTTTCAAAGACTGGATCAAGGGAAAATTGGGGGTCTCGGCTTTTTTAACACGCAAATACATACTCGATGACATTTTTGGCTAGAGATCTTCCTTTTGTCTCTAGTTGATCAGTGACGACATTACCCATTGCATTGAGTTTGCTGCCAGCAGAGCCAAGTGCCACCAACGTCTGGTCCAGCTCCTGCGGTGGGTCCTCGGGGCGTACTGCACTGACGCCAAGAGGCACAAGGGCCCTGTCCGCATGTCCCAGGAAATCCCACAGCATCAAGGATTCAGTCACCCTCGAGCTCCGCAGCTCCTCCAGTGACCTCCGGGCGGTCGCTAGCTCTGAACTCTCCCTAGCGAGGCGCTGAACCGCTTTGGCGTGTTTCTGTATATTCTCAACAACTTTCTTTTCACAGCTGGTTAGCTCCATCTACGGAAGTGGATGCGGTTCCGCCGTTCGGCTAGGTCCTTCTCCCTGCCCCTGACTTTCCCTTCTCTGGCGAAAATATCAGTCTCTCTTTTCGAGAGCTCCTGCCCCAGCTTCTAGTACATCTCCTTTTCTTCCGCGTTCCACAGATCCAACTTCTTAGTGCGATCTGCCAAATTCTGCTTAGCCAGAGTCAATTTCTGGGTTACCTCCTCCCCTATCTTCAAAACATCCTCCTGCTGTTCCACGAGCTTCTCTTCTCTCACATCAGGGTCCACTCGACGCTTTAGGAGGACCTCATTTAATTCATTAAGGCTTTCGTGATGCTCATCAGCAGCATCTTGCATTTCCTTGGCTTGCTCGAGTATCTCTCGACAATTAGCGTTGAGCGCCCTGATGGTAGCATCCTTCTCTTCTAGCAGTTTTCCCCAGTACTCCATCTCGGCCGTTTACCTCTTGACTCACTCCTTCTGATCAACAAGCCTCGTCTGAGCAAGCCGGGTCTCAAAATGGAGCCTGTTGCACCAACGCCTCAAGGTGTGGTGCTCCTCTTCAAGGACCTTGCTCTCATGATCGAAGGTGAGCTGAACTTGTTGGAGGCTCAAGCAGGCATTTTCTATGGACAACGCCAAGGGGATAGGCTCCGGATCTGCTGCGCTCATCCCTGCCGGTTCCAGGGGATTCTCCATAACAAAAATAGGGTCCCACTCTACAAGTGAGGTACCCTCAGCTATTGCGGCACTGGGGCCACCCTCCGGAAGATCCTCGGCTGCAGAAAAGGAAGAACCCATTGGGGGAACTCCTACCTCCGGGGCCGACGCCGAAGGTCCTGCTGTAGGAACTTCAGAGGCTGGCTCCGCAGAAGAAGTGCCTGCCTCCGCCTCTTCATGGCACTCTGCCTTGGGCGTGGGCACCTCCGGAGCAGTTACTTTCGGGGTGGTCGTCGGGGCTTCACCCGAAGTCGTTTCTATCACTGGCTCAGGTGTCGATACATCAGCTACTTCTGGCTCAGCTGCCGATGCTTCAACAACTTCTGGCCCGAGGGTCAGCGCTTCAATTACCTCCGGCTCAGTGGCCGGAGCTCCCTGCTGATCTCTGGAATCATGTTTAAAGGCAGGAAAGTAGCCGACGGAGTTAAGGCGTCTTCGTCGACAAGCCCATGTTGAAATTTCTTAAGATGAATCTTCAAAGCTTCGTCCTCTAAGTTGTATTTCAAACCTTTTTCAATCTGGTCATTATCCATTACGCTGTTAAAAGCCCAGGCATGCTTCTCCCTCCTCCTCAGTGGAGCCCACCTGTTCACCAAGAAATATCCAAAGACCATCTGTGGGGCACTCCACCCTCCACACACTCTTGGATCCTTGTCAGGATAGGGTTGAATGCATTCGACAGCTTCGGAACTACATTCCAGACATCGGTGTCGACGTTGGGGAGTCCTTGGGGCAACTCCATCCTGTCGTGCTCATCAACTGCAATAATGACCCAGTCCTTCTTCCAATTATCCCAATTGCCAAAGGGGAAAGACTTCAAGTACTTGAAGGGACAGTTCTTGCGCTTCACGGTGTAATAGAAGCCAATCAACTCAGTCCCTTTGCCGGTGGAATGGGCTGTGAAGAAGGTCCAGAATAAGTCGATGCTAGGACGCACGCCCACCCACATCTCGCAGAAGTGGACGAAAGTGGCCACGTGTTGAAGGGAGTGCAAGCAGAGGTGATGTAGTTGGAGGCTGTAGAAGTCCAGCAGCATCAGGATGAAGCTCGAGAATGGTGGGATCAGTCCCACCATGGAGTACGCCGAAAAGTACACCATCTCCCCGTAGCGCTCCTTCTTGAAGGGGAGCTTGCCGGTGCGGACTAGGTGGTTGAAGGACTCGCTGGACCATCCCATGAAGGTCCGTACTTTCATCAGATTGTCCTTGCTCTGGATGCGACTCTTGGGAAGACCTAACTCCATCGCACCAAAGTGGAGCAAAAGAGGAGAAAGCTAGGCAAGGTTTGAGAGGCTCTGAGCACGAGTTTAATCAAAAGCGTAAAGAGTCCTCAAACTGCGCGTGCTTTCCTTCTTAAGTAAGCGTCCACGACGCTTGGATGGAAACTGCAACGAGAGCAAGTCCACATTACAAAGAACCTACCGCGTCAATGATGAATGGGCCCGAGGCCACCCCGATGTAGAGCTCGAGGTTATTACCCCAGGCGAAGCGTTCTCATGATGGGCGGCAGGAAACCCAAAGGCTACAGCTTGACAAGGCGCTCGGAACCAATACGGTTTTCGTATTGGGAACTGGCGACCTTCAATTGTGTGAGATCTGCACTCGAAGATCTCATCTACCGCATTCAGGACAAGCCACGCGGCGATGGTTTAACCCCAAACCATTGCCCCAATGGCACATCAGAAGACCTTTGAAGTTACAGCGCGGGAATCAAGGATGGCCCCACCTCTGGTAGAATAATTTATCCCAAAGGGTGTTCTCCCAGAGGTGGGCCCGGGGGCCACTGTTGGTACCCTACGTACTGGGTACCCCATGATATCGCAAAAAGTGCAAGAGAGTTTCACCTGTCAGAGTTGAAGGTTCCTTCAGGCCCCACATGTCACAAGACACTGGACCCGCCTTCCTCATATGGGTAGCTCCGGGACTGCCACATGTAATATAAGAGCAGAGCTGAACTCCCAACAGAGGGAAGCTCCAGAGTTGACACGTGGATAATAACCCCAGACCTAACCCCCAGCAAAGGGAAGCTCCGGTGCCGCCATGTGTATAACAGCTCCGGATCCATCTCACCGCGAAGGGAAGCTCCATAGCTGCTACGTGTGGGTCCTCCGGACCTTATACCAACGGGAATATTGGCGGATCTCCAACAGCACGGACATTCATGGGACAATTAAAGCAGCAGTTACAAGATCTGATTACGTGTCATTAACCCTATATTAATGACACAAGATTAGTGGGCTGTTAATAGGGGTAACGCTGCTATTAAGGCACATTATCACACTATTAATCACTCTTAATACTCATAGACCATGTATTAGGCTTTTAATACGCCAGGGCCACATGTCGGGCCAGGCAAATGTTGGAACGGTCAATCCTTAGACTATAAAAGGACTGCGCGGCATGGTACAGGGGGGGCGGACCTGATCGGATCCAAGCTCAGACTTACATAAGCTATACAGAAACACTCAATACAAAACACACACCCCGTGGAGTATGGTATCACGCTCAGGCGGCCCGAACAATGTAAATCGACGTGTCATCGTCTTGTTCATGATCTCCGCACGCCCAAACTGATACAAGAATCTCCGCGGGCTACCTTTAGTTGTACCGGGGGAAGCGTCGTTCAACCACTTAGAAAGAGTCCATTATCTTGGAAATCACTATTGTAAAGTTAGTCCAGAGATGACGTATTTTGTATAGGTTTATACTTTATTAATATATGTTAAGGATGCAAGATTCCGGGTAGCAATCAGCACACTATAGTTTTTCTTCCACATGTGACATTGCAATATCGCATCTTATTGTGGATTCCTATTGTGGCTGCATAATGGAAAGCACTCGTGCAACTTCCAAGGTCGAAGGTTCTAGCCGGGGAAGCGACAAATCCCTAGGACTAGAAGAAATAGCACGACCGCAACAGCCACCGACACCACGTTCAAATCCGATTACCATGGAAGAGTCTATTGCCGCTCTATCAAAGTCATACGAGGAGAGTATCAAGTTGTTGTACACTGTGGTGCAGCATCTGTCCCACCCAGAGTGACCTCAAGACACTAGTCATCCGCCTCCTCGATTGGGAGACATTATGGATTCCTTGCAACTTGTGCACCGGTTTTCCTTGAGCCAAAAGAGCCGATAGAGGCGTACAACTGGCTCAGTACTATCGAGTAAAAGCTTGAGCTGTTTCAGTGCAGCAAGACTCAGAAGGTACCGTTTTCAGCACATCAACTGCACCATTGTGCCAGCGCTTTGTAGGCAGAGTATGTTGCCACTAAGGCTGTCGGATGTGAGATTTCATGGACTAAATTTCGGGAGGTGTTTCACGCTCGCTACTTTTCTCCGATGATTATATTGTGGAAACGTCGACAATTCCTAGATCTACTACAAGGTGAGAGTACTGTTCTCGAATATGCTAGGTCGTTCGACAACTTAGCATTGTATGCTCCAGAACACGTGCATACAGAGGCCATGATGCATGATATGTTCTACTAAGGCCTAAACCTCAAGCTCAAGTCCCATATGTAGTCCAGTGCAACAACTATGATGCCTTATTTAAAGGTGCAATTATGGAAGAGATTGTTATCTGCCATCGCCAGGCAGAGAAGAGAAAGAGTAATGTCCTGCAGAGCAATGCAGAAATTACTCCATATAAACTGTTAGGAAATTGCGTATTATTCTAAATCCAGATTCTAAACTGAGGCAAGTTTCACAATTTTAAAACTGCCACATGTACTCTATAGAGCAGTAGGTAGATCAACACAATAAAGACTAGCAAAAACATATGAACTCATTTTGGGTTCATCGATGTAGAAGCGCAGATCGATGTCAAAAACAGCTTCGAGCGGTCGCGCAGATGCACAGCCCAGAAACCTTATTGCCGCCCCTCGTGCAAGCTTCACGACGATAAAGGTTCGAAGATACCACTCACCCTTCTCCTCGGTCCACGCTAAGGAAGAGGGTCGGTGATGTTTTGGCAGCTCAAACACTACAACACAGTTTTTCAAAAGAAGACGAATAAATGGAAGAGAATATTGCGTGCATTAGAAACCTAAATGTATCCAGGGTCTGATATAGGCACGGCTGCCCTCTAGGAGCCGTTTGCTTGTTAATGACGTCCACTAATTGTTCGTCAAATTAATGACGTTTATAGCAATTAATTGCAAACTAATTCTCTATTAGTGCAGAACGGTTCAAATTTTGTAAAGGATACAAGTGGCAAAATTACTCAATGCAGCCATGCCACGGTCGGGCGTCGCAAGTCACAAGTCACGTGGAATAACACGCGAAGAATTGCGCAAACGCGCGCATGCGTGTGTGTGAGTACATATAGCCAAGCCCCTCATTATTGCTTTCTCTATTCAGCCATAGGTATGAGAACTACTGTATAAGTTGGTTTGCAGCACCATGCACTAGCAGTATCGGACTATAACCAGTAGCCACATTGCTTTGGAATTTCAGCTGAATGGGCCACACTCAAATGGGCCAAATTCCAACAACCCCCCACCAATTTCAAAGCAAGGAATGAAGAAAAAAATATCACTATGATGCAGTATTGTTTTAAATATCAGTCTCTTGGTATGAGTCCCGTACGGGTTGAACTTATACATAGAATAATAAGATTCATCTTTCCACAGCTGAAGAATGGACTATGCCTTGAATTCTCAGCCTTGTGTGTAAAGATTTCATTTGAAATCAGAACTGATACTCGGCTATCAGACAACCTCACCTATCTGGAGCGTTAATGGTCTGCTCCCGTATCTTCTCATGAGTTTTTATGAGAACGCCCTATTCTCACAAACTGCGACCTAGAGTTAAGCTCAAGTAGGTGTTTTCCTTCAAGATAACCTGTAGGCAAATATCTTAACAACGGAAAACATTAAGGCTTTATTTGTTCCAACCTTCCATACAGAAAAGAGCACTTGGTGTCATTGAACATGGGTACATTATTTATTCATAATGTACTTTTTGGTTACATCAGTCAACTTGTTTTTCCTAGTACCTAAATCACGAAATCTTCGATCAAAAGGACAGGTTATCATTGTGATGGCTCTCAATGATCTCCGATCAAATGCGCCTCTCAGTGATGGCTGAAGTGCGCAAAATGTTGGAGACTCCACAAAAGGGCCAACAAAAGGGCCACCAAAAGGAACTTGTTCCAATTAGTCCTGGTCATCTTAGGCAAACTTTTAACATGCAAAAACATCATGTTAGTAATACTTGAGTGTTGTTATGCTTGTTGCAGTATCAACTGATTGATGTTTATCATTAAACTCGTGATTCTGTTGCCCCTAATTTTTAAACCTGGTGCATTAGGATTCTACTGTCGCTAATTATAAAATGTGGCCTTACGAATTTCTTGTCACAAATGATAAATTGTTGCAATAGAAACCTATTGCCACGAATTACAAAAATGTTGCAGTATAAACATTTGGCCATGACTAAAAAAATGTTGCACTAGACTGCTATTGACACCACTCAGAAAATGTTGCATTACCACACTATTGCCACAGATGACAAAATGTTGCATTACACCTCTATCGCCACAAATCATTAAATGCTGCATTACAACCATATTGCCAAAGATAAAAAAATGTTGCATTACGAACCTATTGCCACAGATCAGAAAATGTTGCACTACAAACCTATTCGACAGGTCAGGAAACATTGCATTACAAACCTATTGTCACAGATATAAAATCATTGCAATACCATACTATTCACCACGGATGTGAAATCATTGCAGTACCATACTATTTGCCACAGATGTTAAATCCTCACAGTACCATACTATTTGCCACGGATGTGTTATCGTTGCAATACCATACTATTTGCCACGAATGTAAAATCATTACAAGAACATACTATTTCCCACGGACGCTAAATCGTCGCAGTACCATACTATTTGCCACGAATGTGAAATCATCGCAGTACCATACTATTTGTCACGGATGTGTTATCATTGCAATACCATACTATTTGCCACGAATGTGAAATTGTTGAAATAACATACTATTTGCCACGGACGCTAAATCGTCGTAGTACCATACTATTTGCCATGGATGTGTAATCGTTGCAATATACCATACTATTTGCCACGAATGTGAAGTCGTTGCAATACCATACTATTGCCACGAATGTGAAATCATTTCAATACCGTGATATTCATTGCAATACGTTAAATCGTCGCAATACGTTAAATCGTTGAAATATCCTACTATTAGCCACGGCTGTGATATGGTTGCAATACCATACTATTGCCACAAATGTAAAGTCATCGCAATACAGTGATATTCGTTGCAATATGTTAAATCGTTGCAATACGTCAAATCGTTGCAATACAATACTATTTGCCACGACTGTGAAATCGTTGCAATAACATACTATTGCCACTAATGTTAAATCTTTGCAATATCATACTATTTGCCACAAATGTGAAATTGCTGCAAAATTATACTATTTCCCACGAATGTGAAATTGTTGCAATATCGTACTATTCGTTACAATATGTTAAATCATCGCAATACGTGAAATCGTTGCAATAACATACTATTTGCCACTGATGTAAAATCGTTGCAATACCATACTATTTGGCACGGATGTCAAGACATTGCAATAAACTATCGCCACGAGACTTGTGCCAACAATTCACAAAAACTATCGCCACATTCTTTTTCATTGCAACACTCACCTATTGCAACGAAAAATGACCCATTGCGACAAATTTTTTTGTTGTGATACGTTGGAATCCTTGTAGTGGGTGAAGCGTTGAGAGGTGAGATGGACATAGCATAATCATGCACTTCTAGTTTAGGTTTAGTTATTTAAGATACAGAAGGTACACCTTTATTGGATTCTATTTTAGGATGTGATCTGACATACTGGGATGCTAAGTATTGTATTTTTCAGTAGGATGTGATTTGACACCATGTTATAGTGAATTTCTTTTTGTAGCTTTCATTGAAGTGGGATTATTAGTTCTAGCACGGAAAGCCCTAAGAAGACTGGTGTTGCTAGTAACAATGAAGAAGGCATTATGGAGTTTAGTGTCTCCAGTAGTTCAGGCTCGTTTCACTGTCCATCGCATCATTACAAATATAAAACGAAAAAGACTTCAGATGATCTTGACCCAGAATATGATACTGCCGGATGGCCACATACAACAAACATAACATTCCATTCGGATGAATTACTACTTAACCAGTCTCTTGATCCCAATTTTTCTCAGTCTATCATTTTACTGTCCAATCTACCAACACGGTTGAAATACATTTAGGATGTCACCACATTTTTTTTATGGAAATATCATACAGGGAATCACGCTTGTGGTATTACATAAATTATAGTAAAGTGGCCATGATGGCCACATACAACAATCAAATAGACCTTACACGAGCATGCCAAAACAAGGATCGAACAATGAACTAAACAAGCTCACAAACCAAGATTATTTGCAGCAAATGAAGCTGAGGGTGCTGTATGTGGCAAACATGCTTCGAGGATAATCGAGTCCCACCCTTGGTGACAAGCTCTACGACCACTGGATAGAATATCTAAGCATCAATGACATCAATACCAGTCCATAAATCCTTCACCATATTGTTTGATGATGCTTGGGGGCGTACAACCTAAATCCCTGACAAGGTGGATAAAAGCTCGATGCACCTAAAGTGATATAAGTCCATGAGAGAGTACAACCACAGTTTAACATCCTAGAGATGGGGTCACACGGACATTAACCTCTTAACACTTTAATGTGGCCACAATAAATGGTTAGTCTTTCACTATAGGTGATTGATCATCAAGGTGAGCTCCAAATTCGAGGCAACCAAGGGCCATATAGAGATATCATTGGTGTGCTTTGTGAACTTCACCCTTGCAACAAAAGAAACAATAAGTATTCTAACAGTTTGTAGTAGTGTTGTCAAAGGAAAAACAAATGAATCATTGCTCAATTACATATGTTGGCTGCAACAACTAGTCGGAGTACCTTGACATTCGCCATGTCAAGCATAAAACCACCTCCTGCATAAACAGTGGAGGAGGCAATTAAGGGATTTGTGTCGACGTGAGGTTCAATACCACTATGATGTTGTCAGCCTACCACACGAAGATATATGGAAGAGATACAACAGGAGGCTTGATGACCTAAATTATAGGGCCAACTAGGGAGGGGAACATGCTAAGGTGAGGAATATGACTTGCATCAAGGAGATGAACAAGGTTGGGACAAGGGTCATTATGGTGAGCTCGATGAAGATCGATAGGAGAAAGAAGGGTGACGACAGGGCAATGGATGAGGTGCGGATGGAAGATGGTAAGAGGGATGTTGCGACCGGGTGCATGTAAAACCCCACTTTTATGGCATGTTAAGTTCATATGGGTTTTGTGATCAACTATTTTAGATATCCAATATAATGGTGCACATGAACTATGCCATCCAAAACTTTTCTTGCACTCATTGTTAAATTCTTTTAACATGGGTATTGGACTTCACCATGAATCCAAATTATATTCTATTCACCCTTTTTAAGAATAAGAATTTTTGGATAAGATTTAGTAAGCAATGCAAAATGAAGCTCTAATAAGCTCTAACCCAAATATTCAAATTAAGGGCTCTAAATTTTTCCATGAGCTCCTAAATTCCTCAATAGCATGCTTACAAAGTTTCAAGATTTTAGAAACTCATCTACTATTTTAATTGAGGTGCTTGGCAAATTTGAATCAAATTCAAATCTGAATTTTTAATTCTTCTCCAACTTCTTTAAACATAAGATTTGAGTTCACCATTGTGTTCAGAATAATTCATTTGCCATCTCCACAAAATTTCATGATTTTTGGAGTTGATCTTCTATTTTTAAATGAATTAGTAACTGAACTGTGGGGAGTATCACTGGACAGTGGGCCCCACATGTCAGCTCCTCTTTGAA
Organism: Tuctoria greenei; assembly: GCA_036927565.1. NCBI lineage: Eukaryota > Viridiplantae > Streptophyta > Magnoliopsida > Poales > Poaceae > Tuctoria > Tuctoria greenei. The sequence goes on from JAYESD010000010.1 coordinate 58,975,777, forward strand.
CGGATCAGCTCGACGCCGCCATCTCTGTACCGACGCACCTCCGCTCGACACCGCGCGCGCGCATGCAGCTCCAGCGAGCTGCCTGCCTGCTCGCCGCGGCCCTATAAAAGGCCGGCCGAAGCTCCCTTCACTCCTCATCCCCGATCGCAGCTCCACTGCCTCGCGACTTTTCTTCCGCCGCGCGCCATCGCCGCCGCTCGCCACTGCTCCGCGGTGTGCCGCCGTTCCGCGCCGTTTCAAGCCAAGCTCCAAAGAGCAAAAAGGTGCGCCTGATCAAACTCTAGCTCATGGTACAAACCATTTCCCTTATCGTTGAATCTTGAGCGAGTTATTGTTCGTTTCCCCTACGGCCGAAAGTAGATAACTAGCTAAGTTTTCATGTCGATTCCTTTTCTGCAAGTAATCATCCTTTGCAATTGCTTAGAGATAGTTTCTATAGGCCCTAGCGCTCCTGTCTGAGCAAGAACCATTAAGAATCATCGAGCAACGGCTCTGAATTTCGAGTTTTGCTCGCCGCCGGTGAGAAAACCTCGGTTCACCGTCGAACTCGTGGTTCCCGGCAACTCACTCCCCTTCTACGCCCAGATCCTTGAACTCCATCATCCCAGAAAGGTTTTGGAGAAATTCCCAAGTGATTTGAGCTACTCTGGAGCGAGTTCTATGTTGCCCACGCGCTTATCGCCGCCGCCGCCGTTGCACGACCTTTTCCGGCGAGCTTCAGGACCCACTGACCTCACCATCGTGCTCAGCGACCCCAAAAACCCCCAGGCGGCAAGTTTCCGCGAGTCTGGTCTGTTGGTTTAGCCGGCGGCGAGCTCGCCGGCGAGCCACCGCCGCGGGTGCTGCTCCGCGCGAGCACCGTCCCGAGGTAGACGATGACCCCATCGGGTCCCACCTGCCATTCACTGCGGGATCACGGTGCGGCTGAGATCTAGTGTGGCTGCGTGCTTTAATTCTGTGGACCCCGGTGCTGCCTCAACCAGAATGCGCCACGTGGTCTTTGGGATGTATTTAATTCCAGAAATTTGTCCAAATTTCTAAATTGAATATCTTTCTGTATAATACTCCAAATTCATTCAAACAAATTTTGTTTGAAAGCCCTTGAGCTCTAGTTTCGCTCAGTACCAATTAGGCTCTGTGAAAATAAATATTTAATTCTGTAGAAATTAATTTTCCCAAGTAAAATGCAATTTTTCCAGATGAAGTATTCCCTGGAAAAATCCCCAAAATTCACATAGCAATTATTGTCCTATTCTTGACTACCAGCAAAAATGTGGGAGTCATTGCACCTGTTTTAACCTCTGTATAATTCAGTTACCTTTTTCAGTTATTGAATTTTCACAGATATGCAGATGCTTTATTATGCCCCAAATTTGGACTGAATCTTCCATCAGTCATACCTTAGCTCCTGTAAAAATCTTGGATTTAATGGACCTCATATTCTAGTCTTAATTCAATTTCAAACTGAATATTGACTAAATGCTTAAAAGTTCAATTACAAGACAATTCCAGAAATTCTTGTCAACTTAGAAACTCAATAAATTCTTCACCAAGGCTTAGAAATTTATGAAACCACTTTTGCTAGGACCAGGACAATTTTCTCTATCTTGATTATCAACTGATGGCTATATTCAAGCTACAGTTTCATCTCTAAAAATTGTGGAAGTTATTTGCTTGCCATAATCTTAGAGACCACACTCTACTTTGATCATCTCCTATTCTTTGCAAGAACTTCTATAGTATTCCCTAAATACCTAATTCAACGTTCCCAAGCCAAATAACTAATTATCCTATAATGGTCACCATAAATTAAAATCCTGGTCTTGATATTAAATATTTTCAAAGTCATTCATACCGTATTTTATGCATATTGTATAGTAACCTAAGTCGAGGAGGAGTCAGAGGCCTTGGAAGAGCATCTTCCAAATTCTAACTCAGAACCTGACCTGCAACAAGGCAAGCCCCGGTTTGCATTTAAGTCGTTTATAAACTTTTGCTTTACCACTATGATGAGTAGTATATGAATTGTGCATTACGTTTAGGGTGAATGATACTCCACATGCATGACCAAAAATCCCAGGGTTTATTTGGCACGAGTTACAGTTCACCTGTAGTAACTGCTTCGCAAATGCATAGGAGATACGGTAGAAGTCGAGTAGTTGGAATCTACTCGCGAGAGATGTATCTCACAGGATTGGTTGAATAAAAAAATGGCTTAATATAATGAAATTGAGACCGGGCAGGGAATGGATAGGAAGCGGCGAGAATTGAGTCTCGGTCGCATAGCCCTTCCTGTGTCGATTAAGGCCCGTCCGTATGCAGCCCCTTCGGACAAGTTTGGAATTGTACCGGCAATATAATGGACATATGGAATCCAATAAACTGATGTGACTTGATAACTGGGATGTCGAGACCCATTAACTCACCATCGATAGGGGTGGGTTGAGGACAGTAAGGTGTAAATCGGTCGGCGGACACATGAGGTGTTCCGTGCGGAGACCTTCTGTTTGCGGAGGTGAGTCGGGCTCAGCATTCGAGTTTCTTGTGAAAGGTGGCCATATACGCCTAGTACTGAAGTGTTATGTAGGTACAGGTGTGCTCGCTGACACTTCCGAATGACGTAGTAAATACTAAAGAAGTCAGAAAAGTCATATGGTATTGAATTATAATTACTTTGCAACCTTGTTTGGTTTAGAGATAGTATAACTAAAGATTTTCAATTTCCCCATACTTTAGCTGTAATAGCATTATGTGTCTCGAGCATGTCATATCATTGGTAAAGCGTTTCTTGTTTGATTGTGAAGCCCATGATGTGCCGTGCTTGGGAAATGTCATTTGCTACTTAAAACTTGATTATAAGGATCAACTTGTAGGCGAGACATTTATGCTTCAACTTACCTATGTTTAGCATCCACCTTCCATATGTCTAGTGAGATGGGATAGTCTTGCTGAGCCTTATGCTCACGTTTGCAGTTAACGAGTTTTTGCAGGTTACTGTGTTGAGGGTGGGTTTGACGATGAGGCAACACCCCCTCCAGGGTGTACAGCCGAGTGGGAACCCTGCACGCCGCCATAGTTTTTGTGTTGCTAGTGCAAAGTATCCCAGGCATGGATAACTTTGCTTTTGAATATATTTCTTTTTCCTATAGTATTGTAAAAACTTCCGCTGTGTATTAAATAAAAGACTTGGTCTTGTACTTTATTCTGGTTCTATTCTTGTATACTGTTGGGTGTCGCATCGCACGACACCACCCAATGAGATCCTCGGATGTGTGGATTCCGGTCCTCACAGATATGGTATCAGAGCATCGTTGGGCGCAGTGTACCTGAAAAGAACATATTTTCAAAAATTAGGAACTTGAGTGAGGAATTAGTTATATGCCTTTATAAGGAGTATTACTAGTATAAGTTATAACGGTGGTAAACTAACTATGTGTTATTATATTCTGTAACGATGCTCCGACATCAGGTAAGAGGTAAGGTACACCACCGAGAGCGGATCAATCTCGGTAAGCTCAGCATACGAGAGGTGGTATGTGAAATTTCCATGGCTTGGCACGGAAAGTCAATATGAGTCTTTGAAACTTTCCATGTTTCTGAGAACATATGACACGCGGTACCCCAGCGTGACACAAAGTTAGAGGAAAACCCCGTCGGGTGGTATGTAACCCGATAGTGTGTTCTCATATCTATGAGAACATGCGAACACGTATGCCCGAGCGTGTATAAGCCAGATCGTACGGGAGTCTTTGCTGTACAGACGTATTTACAGCCATGTACCTCGAGGCATGACCTCGCTCGAGGGCGACTCACTCTAGAGTCGTATGCTTTTACTTTCAAATATAATTGTATATTGTGGTTACCTGTTCTCTTTCCCTACCGCCGTAGGGCGTGCCCGTGCCAGGGGATTGTTTGCTTTCTGTAAAAGCCCGTTTTTCGGAAGAACAAAAACGCAAAAATGCGAACTTAAAAATTTTGAAAATAGACTTGGAAATCCAAACTCACATGAGCCATATGAGTTAAACTATGTTCACTAAAAATAGGGACTTGTTAAAACTTTACGTATAGAACATGGTTGCTGATGTGGAATGGAACTTAAGGTGAAGAATCCTTAATTTCCAAGTATTCACATTTTCAATGAAAAATTAAAGGAGAAAAAAAAACAAAATAGAGAGAAAGAAAAAGGAATTATTCCAACCCTAAAATGGGACATCCAAAAATATTCAAATCTCAGGCCGTAAATTTTTCCATGACCTACTAATATTCCAATTAGACTCTCGGTAAAGTTTCAAAATTTTTGAAGCCCATTTCCCATTTATTGGACACGTACTGAGAGTTTAATCAACGTCGACTTCAAATTTAAACTTTGTGCTCAACCTTGTCCAAATCAACTCCAAATTTTTCCTGAGGTCCCTTATGGTTCAAAAAGGTTAACCTCAAAGTTTCAGGATTTTTGATCCTAATCTACTATTTATTTCCTTGAGTCAAGTATCACCACTTGAATTCAAATTCAAATCTGAGTTCAAATTCAACTTGCTCAGTTTTGAAATCTGATTGCACCATAAAATTCTCCACATTTTATTTAGTCACTGGGCCAAATTTGACTATTTTTGAAGCATGCTTGCTAACCCTATTTGAATTTTGGAAAGAGGAGTTAGGGAGGTGGGTCCCACAGGTGGTCCCCACCAGTCAGGTCGGCACCTCCTCCCCTGCCTCCACGCAGCCGCATGCAGAGCCACCTCGACGTCCCTTTCCCGTCCTTATCACCGCGGTCGACCCTCTCGGTCCCTATCTTGCCGCTCAGTCCGCTTCCGGCTTGCCGCTCGCCCTCCTCTCCTCCGGCGCCCTGGCCGCTCCCGGCCGCCGGCTTACCCCGCCCCCACGCCAACTCGCGCCGCCTCCTCGCCTCCGGTGCCATCCCAGCGCTGCACGACCCGCGCGGCGCCCGACACCGCTCGGCCGGAACCGCACCACCGCGCCGCTCGCCTTGCCACCGACCCGCGCAGCTCCTCCACGACGTCGCGCCCACCCAACACCGGCCACCGACGCCAGCGCCTCACTAGCCGCGCGCCTCCTCGCGTCGGCCACCTCCTCACGGATGCCATCGTCCGTGCCTCGCCGCTCCCAGCTCTGCCACACCGCCTACGTCGCCGTTCTGCGCCTCGTCGCGTCCTGCTCCCGTGGCGAGCATGCCCGCGTGCAGCATGCCACCCTGCTGCTGCTTGCCTCGCTGTGCCCCGCATGCGTGCCACCACCGCCGGTGCCCTGCCGCCATGCTCGTGCTGTCCCCGTGCTGCGTCGCCACGACGATGGTTGTCGCGCCGTGCCACACCAACCGCATGTCGTGTTCCGGCTTGCTACTGGTCGCGCCTTTCCGGGCCGACCGCGAGCACCATGACGCCATGTCCGCGTTTCGCGCCGTGTCTATGTCCTGGAAGCAAAGCGAGTAATGGGTGTGATGGAGGATATGCAGGAACACACCTTTGACACCATGGTATCGACAACTGGTCCAAGGTTACCTCTTATTTTGCAAGAGTGATTGGATCAGTGATTGCAGTCAAGGTGTTCGATAAAATGGTTACAAGGCGAAACTAAGTGTGTTGCCGTTCAATGCTGGTCTATGGATGCAGGTCTATTCTGGGGTGGCAATCGACAAGGACATGTGCCAAGATACCCTTTGGATGGTGATGACGTGATGGAACTCTAGTACACACCAAGATGTTCGGCGAAATGCCTACAAGGTGAGCCTTACCCTGAAATACCTTGCTTGATGTCACCGACGTCCGTTCGTCGTGATCGCTAAGGTTAATCATGTGTCGTCAAGTTGTACGCCCATGTTCCGCGTTGATATCATTCCTATAGAAGTCCCCAAGTCGACCTCCATTGTCGTTTGTATCACGTTGCCATGTCCGTGCATGCTCGTGATGCTCCACCATGAGCCGCGTCGACGTCGTTGACCATATGACGTCGTCGTGACACTCTGAGCCGTTATTGTGCCCTGGCATCCAGATGGAGGGTTCATGTAATGTGTGTGGTGCTGGAACACAAGCACGACTCGCCGTACAATGGTCGTTTAGCCAAATTAGGGTTTAGTCGAGGCAAGACTCTTCGAGTCCTGGGTGTAGCCAGGGTGCTCGATGAAATGCCTTCAAGGTCAAACCAGGTGTGTCGGTGATCACCGATGACCTAGGGGAAGAGGTATGCATGAACATTGCGACCAACAAGGAGAACTAGACCAAGGGGAACCTTGGATAAGAGTTCCTTGGTTTTGTCGAGGATGTTCTCTAACCGATCACAAGATTGGTTAACTTGGTGTACCACTTCATCGACGGCAGGTTCGTCGAGTCGCTTATCAACAACCGAGTCGACATCACTAGCCTTAAGACTCACAAGGTGGTGTTCGAGATTCCGCTCACCCCTTTGACGAGTCCGGGTTGTTGTGGACGTCGCTAAGATGATCTTCTCGAGATGGCAAAGCATGCCTTCACGGCAAGGTCTCGCATCATGTTTAAGTCCCAAGAGCTTATCGAGCTCACCTGGACAAGCTTGCGGGAGACACTACATTAGTGTCGTCGTGTAAGCACTTGAACGATGCTCAAGAAGCTTGCCGTAGAAACTACTTTACCAAAAAGTCATTTCAATGTTGTCTTGGTACTCACATCAGATTAACAGGGCTTGTTACGACTCTTTGAGTCCAAGCAATGTCGATCTCACTTCACTCCCAAGTGTCGCTAGGGTTTCACCCTGGTTCATCCTTATCAGAACCCTGCGATCACACTTGTCACGTAATTAGGTTTACTCTTTAATGAGTTTGTGTAACTTCGTTGGTCGACTTCTAAATCACAACCTCTTGTTGCACAGTTCACTCATGCCTTAAGCTTTCAATGCTCCATCTTGATCGCTTAGTCATCCTTACATCACACAGTCCAGTAATACTTCTTCACTATTCTACCTTATCACTCTTTGTGCGGCATAGCTCCATGTGTTGAGTGCTAAATTGCGATGTGTCATTACATTGCACCTTTCAGTGCTTATCTCGACACTACTATGCCACCTTGACACTTAGGTCATCCTTACACTACCAGTCCAACACTTCCACACCATTCAGATGTATCATCCTTGAGTGGCATAGCGTCGAGTGTTGAGTGCCAAGTTGCAATGTGTGCTTACATTGCACCTTTCAATTCACATCTCGATACTACTATGACCACTTGACTTCATCCTTTGTTCATTCACACAACAGAGGCATATCTGTCCTTCCTAGTCGAACTCCTCATTCTTAGAGTTTACACAATCCGTGGAGTCTTTTCTTAAATTACTTAATTACATAATTACTTATATGCATATCATGTCGATAGGAAACGTGATGGTAGGTGATCGACGAGGAGCTTCACTTGGAGGAGAAGGCCGATGTGTTTCCACTGAGGTTTCATGGCAGGTTCTCCGGAGGAAGATCAAGCCCTAACAATTGACATTTGTTCAGTCGCAAACTAAGGCAAGCCCCGGTTTGCATTTAAGTCGTTTATAAACTTTTGCTTTATCACTATGATGAGTAGTATATGAATTGTGCATTACGTCTAGGGTGAATGATACTCCACATGCATGACCAAAAATCCCAGGGTTTATTTGGCACGAGTTACAGTTTGACCTGTAGTAACTGCTTTGCTAATGCATAGGAAATCCGGTAGAAGTCGAGTAGTTGGAATCTACTCGCGAGAGATGTATCTCACAGGATTGGTTGAATAGAAAATGGCTTAATATAATGAAATTGAGACCGGGCAGGGAATGGATAGGAAGCGGCGAGAATTGAGTCTCGGTCGCATAGCCCTGCCTGTGTCGATTAAGGCCCGTCCGTATGCAGCCCCTTCGGACAAGCTTGAATTGTACCGGCAATATAATGGACATATGGAATCCAATAAACTGATGTAACTTGATAACTGGGATGTTGAGACCCATTAACTCACCATCGATAGGGGTGGGTTGAGGACAGTAAGGTGTAAATCGGTCGGCGGACACATGAGGTGTTCCGTGCGGAGACCTTCTGTTTGCGGAGGTGAGACGGGCTCATCATTCAAGTTTCTTGTGAAAGGTGGCCATATACGCCTAGTACTGAAGTGTTATGTAGGTACAGGTGTGCTCGCTGACACTTCCGAACGACGTATGTGTCGTGTTGTCCGGGTGTGTCCTGATTGCAATCACTGTCCCTCGCAGTAATAGAGTACCACTTGTTCACTGATCGGTGACGTAGTAAATACTAAAGAAGTCAGAAAAGTCAGATGGTAGTGAATTATAATTACTTTGCAACCTTGTATGATTTAGAGATAGTACCATTAAAAGTTTACAATTTCCCCATACTTTAGCTGTAATAGCACTATGTGCTTTGGGCATGTCATATCATCGGTAAAGCGTTTCTTGTTTGATTGTGGAGCCCATGATGTGCCGTGCTCAGAGAATGTCATTTGCTACTTAAAACTTGATTATAAGGATCCACTTGTAGGCGAGTCATTTATGCTATTCCTTACCTATGTTTAGTGTCCCCTTGCATCTGTCTAGTGAGACGGTTAAGTCTTGCTGAGCCTTATGCTCACGTTTGCGCTTTAACGATTTTTTGCAGGTATTAGTTTTATTTCTACTGTTCAGGTTGTACATGAGACTCGAGGTGTCGAGGTAAATCTCATGTGAACCACGCCGCTGCTGATTGTTCTTCGTGTTGCTAGTGAGAATCGTCCTAGGGCATGGACGTCTTCTCTCCTGCTTAGTTAGGTGAGATTATGAGTATGTATTTTCCGCTGCGTGTGTACTTCTATTGTACACTCTTTTGTAAACTCTTCTTATTATGAAATGAAAACTTTATATGTTTTGGTATCCTTTTTGTGTGTGCTGTTAGGTGCCGCATCGCACGGTACCACCCAATGAGATCCTCGGATGTGTGGACTCCGGTCCCCACAGACATGGTATCAGAGCTTCATTGGGAATAGCACGCTCGAAAAGAGCCTATTTTCGAAAACTCCGAAGTAGTCGACTGAGGTTTAGCTATATGCCCATTAAGGACTATTACTAGTATAAGTTATAAAGGTGGTGAACTAACTTGTTATATTATTCTGTAACGACGCTCCATCTTCAAGGTAAGAGGTAAGGTACGCCACCGAGAGCGGATCAATCTTGGTAAGCTCAGCATACGAGGAGTGGTATGTGAAATTTCCGTGGCTTGGCACGGAAAGTCAATATGAGTCTTTGAAACTTTCCATGTTTCTCAGAACATATGACACGCGGTACCCCAGCGTGACACAAAATTAGTGGGAGCCCCCGTCGGGTGGTGTATAACCCGATAGTATGTATCTCTAGAACTATTCATGTTCTATGGGATCATGCGAAACACGTATGCCCGAGCGTGTATAAGCCGGTTCGTACGGGAGTCTTTGCTGTACAGACGTATTTACAGCCATGTACCTCGAGACATGACTTCGCTCGAGGGCGACTCACACCAGAGTCGTATGCATTTACTTTTTATTATATCTTATTGTGACTGCCTGTCGTGTTTCCCCGTGCCGCCCTTGAGGTGTGAAGATGTGGAAGGGGATTGTTTGTCTTCTGCAGGTACACTAACTCCGGTAGCGACCCGTGTAGCAAACGTTTGCGAGTGATCGGTATTAGGACCACCTATAGACGTATCCGGATGTACCGGGTTAGACTTTTCTTTTGGTAAGGCACGTAGTACCATCAGTATCACAATTGATACTTTGACCATCCCCCACGAGAGAAATGGCTTCATATTCATATTAAGTCCAAGTATCAGTTGCTGATATCTTGTGGACGAAGTAAAATGTTTCTTTTCAAGAGTAGTTGAACCAAAGTCCTTTGCTCCTGGCGAGAGTTTAGCTCGACTTCGCCGGAGTAAGACTTTGGTTAAGTTTGAAGATCCATAGTGATATGCTATGGATAAGAAGGTCGTCAAGTCTCTTTTAAGATTCCATTTGGTTCTAAAGGAAATGTTTAGTTGTGAATCAAGTTCTAGCCATCGGACTTGAGCTTTGAGCTAAGTTTCAAAATTTGAGTTTGTTCCCCAAATTCTTGTGTTTCGAAGCCGGTGAGTTCTGTTTTCGAACAGAATTGACCTGACTTTGAAATTCCATATCTCTTCAACCTGGAGGGCTTTGGAGGCAAGTGAATACTTTTTGAAAAGCTTTTGGAGTCTTCTAATAGTTTCCTGTTGACCTCCAAGCCAAAAGATGCTTTTATGGTGATGAAAATGCACCATTATCACAGCAGCTGCTGTTCTGAAACTACACGGACCAGCATCTGAATTTTTGTCATATTTCCTTGGAGAAAGCTCTTCTATTCCATTATGATACATTTCTGGAAAGTGGAAGAGCTATTCTACAACTTTGTTATTCAGTGATACCTCAAATTCAATTTAAAACTAATTAAAAACAGAGTTGAAGATAGCACATGTATATCGATGCTATCTGAAACAGCCAGAAAAATTTTGAACTTTAAATAGCCATAACTGTTAAACTAGAAATGCAACCTATGCATGTTTATACATGTATGGAAAACTTAAAGAGTCCTCTATCAACTTTATATTCAACACAAAGGCTAAAACTCACATTAACCAGGTCTAAATTGAGTTGTCGTTTAAGAGGTTCTGACAGCCCGGAAGAGGGGACAGAATCTGAACTCTTCACCAATTGAATCGTAACCTTCTGCATACTTCACTGCTGCAGGCCTACTTTATGTGGTTGGAAAGTGTAGAGAGTCCTCTACAACATTTCTATAGAACTTCAGAGCGGAATCCATCTCTAACATACTCAAAATTTCAGATTTCTAGACCTGATCAAATCTGGAACAGCGAGTGGACAGTCCTGTATACAGTTACTGTTTCTCGCATAACTCGCTGTATAATTGTCGAATGGCTTCGTATTTTACATTTCTGGGATCCTGAGATTTTTTGCAACAAGTTTTCTATGTATTACTTTTGCAAATATTGATGTTTGTATATCTGAATTTGTGGACAAAATCAGCCTTAAACAAAGGAGGTGCTGTCTAAATTTTCAGAAAAACTGTCAACTTGCAAATGCCGTATCTTCTCAACCAGAAATGCTACGAGGGCAAGTAAATACTCTTTAGAAAGATTTGGGAGTCCTCTGCATGTTTTCTGTTCAGCTCAAGACCAAAATCCTTGTTTTGGTGGGTGAAATTTAGATAATCGCAGAGACTGTCCAGGCATACTCAAACTGGACAGCAATCTGTACACCTCTGAATTTAATCCATAACTCGCAGAACTTTGATCCAATGGTGTCACGCGAGTAACCGTTGGAGAGGTTAGAGAGTCAGCTACAATTTTTGCAATTGGCTCCAGACCTGAATCTGTCGTCTACTTTTTTCCAAATCGAGTTTGAATACAATGTGGTCAATCTGAACTGAATATAGAAGTCTGAATGCTGAAATTTCAGCAAACTTTAAAAATGCATATCTCTTAAACCAAGACTGATCTGAAGACAAGTAAGTACATTCTGGAAAGCTTATTACACTGGCTACAACTTTGTAAATAAGAATATTTCCAGATTTCCATCAGAACAGCGTGAAAACTTTAGATCAAAACTGCTACTGTTTAAGCAGATTCTGCTGAAAGTGCAGAAAAAATCTGCTAACTTTAAAATTGCATAACTTGCAAACCAGAGATGATCTAGAGGCAAACCAATACTTTTTGGAAGGGTATTGAAGTTTACTTTAACTTTTTTGTTCACCTCAAGATCTGATTTTGCAATTTACTTGGCCAAAATCGAAGTTGCGTCCAAGCTGTTCATCCTCCACCAGGATTTAACCGGGTGATGACCCTTCAGGGTGTTTATGGATTTGGTTCTCGAGTTCAACTCGAGGAGTTTCATAACATCCCAGGTGTTGCGACCCAACAATATTTGCCTTTAGAGTTGAGTATTACACTAAGGCAAATCCCTTTTGCTCGGATGCACATACTAGTGTTTTGACTATGCAACCTTGCATCTCACACTTTAATTGTGCATTGAGCATGTATGACACTTCCCTTAGTTGGACGACCCTCCCCATAAATATTGCTTGGAGTAAGTTTCTTGCTCACCTAGCTTGAATCTTAAGGGGGAAGGAGTTCATCTAGTAATTGAAGTGTTACGTTCACCTAGGTGTCATACCAAGGTACATCGACACCGAACCAACGTGCTGGGAGCAATGCTCAAGTATGTAGGACCGAGTACAACATTGACTCATTAAGTCAATGCGAAGCTTAAGTAACGGATTACCTTGAAACCCGTTTCTTGTGGAACTCGATCAACGAGTTAAAGGAGTCAGTTGATTCTTCATGCTAAACCACTCCTTTGCTTCAGTCTTTGAGACGAGAAGCCATAAGTGAGTAGTATGAGCTGGAAATTCTTTAGCAAGAACGTGGATTACTAACCAAGGTCGTGCCTAGCACAGTACCTTGTCAACCACTTAGTGCAACCTACGGAAGTAAGGAGAACCTTACTCTTCAAAGGTTACTCTCTTTGCCACTTCTGAAGGCAACCCTAACGTACCTTTTAAGGGGTAGACATAGTACTTTAAGAAAACTACGAGATGAAAAACCTGACCCATTGTTAAGGAACCACAATTACTTGTAGGTTGTGATTAACAAGCTTTAGGGAACTTCCGATCAACAAGAAGTTCAATCACTTTGTTCCATTTTGTACATTCCGTTGCCTTGAGATGAACCTCACCATTCCTTGCTAATACTTTTACCTTGAAACCATCGAACTTGGTCGAGATATGAAAGTAGCAAGTCTTTTCTAGCGCCTTTCATGACCAAGTTTAATCAATCCTCCTGTATTTGGGATACTTCTGACTGTGTTTGGATTGTCTTACCTATTTTTGCTCAAAGCATAATACTGAATGCACCATACCTTGCATAATTATCCGCGGAGTTGCATTGTGTCTGCATAACATCATCCGGTTTGTGATGCATCATAAAACGTAATTACTAATGAGTTTTGAGCAAGAATATGTGACCCCGTTCAGATACTTAAGTAGTGCCTAACATTTTTGAGTTGTGATCAATTTTATCGTTCGCAACGCCTTCGACTGGTTTCATTATCTTGAGTAGCACAAGGGACACCTTGTGACTAAAGCACAGTTGAGTCCTTGTCCTTGACTTGTTGAAACTCAAATCGCCTTGAGTACTTGCAACTAAACAAACACTTGGACTTCCATCCTTGACTTGTTAGGTTCAAGTACCTTGATTGTTGAAACTATACCGTTCGTCATCGAGTAGTCATCAGTTCGATGATCAACCTTGTAAAATCCATGAAATCTCCTTCCTCGCGAGGATACCGTTCGTTTGTCAACCTCGTGAAACTCTTTGGGTCCATCTAAGATCTTATGTTGTTATATGGTAACCTTGCTATACTAATTACCTTGTAGTTACCATATGATTGAGTTCTTTGCTGTGTTGAAACATATGAGGATACTGAATCCTTACATCCTCATGTGCCACCGCAAAAAGGTCTTCATCTTCTGCTTCTATTGTTTGAAGACGTTGATATACCCAGAAACCTTGTAGTTGTCATATCTTCAATATTCCTGCTGTTTTGATTACATAAGAGTGTTGAGTGTCTTGCTACTCTTATGCTACGGCTAAGGAATCCTATGGTTGACTAAACGTCAAACGAGGTTAATGATTGTTGTTTAACCTCGTAAACCATCTTAACTCATGTCAAGGGAAATACCACATTAAGTTGAAAGGACCTATGCAAAACCAAGCAAGCAACCAAGAACCAATGCAAGAAAAGTTTCAAACTATCAAGGTGACCTAGAGAAGCAAAGAACAAGTGCAAATTCTTCAAATCAAGACTAGGACAGGACAAGATGTCATGTCAGTGCAAGAGTACAACAATAAAGGATCAGTAACAGACATGAAAGTTTTACGATGTGATATTGTCATGTCGAGCATCCTGTCAAGGTTATCAACCTAAAGACTGGAATCTCCTGAAGCAGACTTTAGAATTTCTTAAGATGCCTGAATATAATCACTATTTCGTAGAACCCAAGTTTTTAAGGGCATTGCCATTTTCCTTAGTCAATGACCCTCTTTTACGGATCGTTCCCTCATCGTTCTGTTATTCTACCTGTTAGAATCTCGGGACGAGATTCCTTTAAGGGGGAAGGGTTGTAAAAGCCCGTTTTTCGGAAGAACAAAAACGCAAAAATGCGAACTTAAAAATTTTGAAAATAGACTTGGAAATCCAAACTCACATGAGCCATATGAGTTAAACTATGTTCACTAAAAATAGGGACCTGTTAAAACTTTACGTATAGAACATGGTTGCTGATGTGGAATGGAACTTAAGGTGATGAATCCTTAATTTCCAAGTATTCACATTTTCAATGAAAAATTAAAGGAGAAAAAAAAACAAAATAGAGAGAAAGAAAAAGGAATTATTCCAACCCTAAAATGGGACATCCAAAAATATTCAAATCTCAGGCCGTAAATTTTTCCATGACCTACTAATATTCCAATTAGACTCTCGGTAAAGTTTCAAAATTTTTGAAGCCCATTTCCCATTTATTGGACACGTACTGAGAGTTTAATCAACGTCGACTTCAAATTTAAACTTTGTGCTCAACCTTGTCCAAATCAACTCCAAATTTTTCCTGAGGTCCCTTATGGTTCAAAAAGGTTAACCTCAAAGTTTCAGGATTTTTGATCCTAATCTACTATTTATTTCCTTGAGTCAAGTATCACCACTTGAATTCAAATTCAAATCTGAGTTCAAATTCAACTTGCTCAGTTTTGAAATCTGATTGCACCATAAAATTCTCCACATTTTATTTAGTCACTGGGCCAAATTTGACTATTTTTGAAGCATGCTTGCTAACCCTATTTGAATTTTGGAAAGAGGAGTTAGGGAGGTGGGTCCCACAGGTGGTCCTTACCAGTCAGGTCGGCACCTCCTCCCCTGCCTCCACGCAGCCGCATGCAGAGCCACCTCGACGTCCCTTTCCCGTCCTTATCACCGCGGCCGACCCTCTCGGTCCCTATCTTGCCGCTCAGTCCGCTTCCGGCTTGCCGCTCGCCCTCCTCTCCTCCGGCGCCCTGGCCGCTCCCGGCCGCCGGCTTACCCCGCCCCCACGGCAACTCGCGCCGCCTCCTCGCCTCCGGTGCCATCCCGGCGCTGCACGACCCGCGCGGCGCCCGACACCGCTCGGCCGGAACCGCACCACCGCGCCGCTCGCCTTGCCGCCGACCCGCGCAGCTCCTCCACGACGTCGCGCCCACCCAACACCGGCCACCGACGCCAGCGCCTCACTAGCCGCGCGCCTCCTCGCGTCGGCCACCTCCTCACGGATGCCATCGTCCGTGCCTCGCCGCTCCCAGCTCTGCCACACCGCCTACGTCGCCGTTCTGCGCCTCGTCGCGTCCTGCTCCTGTGGCGAGCATGCCCGCGTGCAGCATGCCACCCTGCTGCTGCTTGCCTCGCTGTGCCCCGCATGCGCGCCACCACCGCCGGTGCCCTGCCGCCATGCTCGTGTTGTCCCCGTGCCGCGTCGCCACGACGATGGTTGTCGCGCCGTGCCACACCAACCGCATGTCGTGTTCCGGCTTGCTACTGGTCGCGCCTTTCCGGACCGACCGCGAGCACCATGACGCCATGTCCGCGTTCCGCGCCGTGTCTATGTCCTGGAAGCAAAGCGAGTAATGGGTGTGATGGAGGATATGCAGGAACACACCTTTGACACCATGGTATCGACAACTGGTCCAAGGTTAGCTCTTATTTTGCAAGAGTGATTGGATCAGTGATTGCAGTCAAGGTGTTCGATGAAATGGTTACAAGGCAAAACTAAGTGTGTTGCCGTTCAATGCTGGTCTATGGATGCAGGTCTATTCTGGGGTGGCAATCGACAAGGACATGTGCCAAGATACCCTTTGGAAGGTGATGACGTGATGGAACTCTAGTACACACCAAGATGTTCGGCGAAATGCCTACAAGGTGAGCCTTACCCTGAAATACCTTGCTTGATGTCTCCGACGTCCGTTCGTCGTGATCGCTAAGGTTAATCATGTGTCGTCAAGTTGTACGCCCATGTTCCACGTTGATATCATTCCTATAGAAGTCCCCAAGTCGACCTCCATTGTCGTTTGTATCACGTTGCCATGTCCGTGCATGCTCGTGATGCTCCACCATGAGCCGCGTCGACGTCGTTGACCATATGACGTCGTCGTGACACTCTGAGCCGTTATTGTGCCCTGGCATCGAGATGGAGGGTTCTTGTAATGTGTGTGGTGCTGGAACACAAGCACGACTCGCCGTACAATGGTCGTTTAGCCAAATTAGGGTTTAGTCGAGGCAAGACTCTTCGAGTCCTGGGTGTAGCCAGGGTGCTCGATGAAATGCCTTCTAGGTCAAACCAGGTGTGTCGGTGATCACCGATGACCTAGGGGAAGAGGTATGCATGAACATTGCGACCAACAAGGAGAACTAGACCAAGGGGAACATTGGATAAGAGTTCCTTGGTTTTGTCGAGGATGTTCTCTAACCGATCACAGGATTGGTTAACTTGGTGTACCACTTCATCGACGGCAGGTTCGTCGAGTCGCTTATCAACAACCGAGTCGACATCACTAGCCTTAAGACTCACAAGGTGGTGTTCGAGATTCCGCTCACCCCTTTGACGAGTCCGGGTTGTTGTGGACGTCGCTAAGATGATCTTCTCGAGATGGCAAAGCATGCCTTCACGGCAAGGTCTCACATCATGTTTAAGTCCCAAGAGCTTATCGAGCTCACCTGGACAAGCTTGTGGGAGACACTACATTAGTGTCGTCGTGTAAGCACTTGAACGATGCTCAAGAAGCTTGCCGTAGAAACTACTTTACCAAAAAGTCATTTCAATGTTGTCTTGGTACTCACATCAGATTAACAGGGCTTGTTACGACTCTTTGAGTCCAAGCAATGTCGATCTCACTTCACTCCCAAGTGTCGCTAGGGTTTCACCCTAGTTCACCCTTATCAGAACCCTGCGATCACACTTGTCACGTAATTAGGTTTACTCTTTAATGAGTTTGTGTAACTTCGTTGGTCGACTTCTAAATCACAACCTCTTGTTGCACAGTTCACTCATGCCTTAAGCTTTCAATGCTCCATCTTGATCGCTTAGTCATCCTTACATCACACAGTCCAGTAATACTTCTTCACTATTCTACCTTATCACTCTTTGTGCGGCATAGCTCCATGTGTTGAGTGCTAAATTGCGATGTGTCATTACATTGCACCTTTCAGTGCTTATCTCGACACTACTATGCCACCTTGACACTTAGGTAATCCTTACACTACCAGTCCAACACTTCCACACCATTCAGATGTATCATCCTTGAGTGGCATAGCGTCGAGTGTTGAGTGCCAAGTTGCAATGTGTGCTTACATTGCACCTTTCAATTCACATCTCGATACTACTATGACCACTTGACTTCATCCTTTGTTCATTCACACAACAGAGGCATATCTGTCCTTCCTAGTCGAACTCCTCATTCTTAGAGTTTACACAACCCCGTGGAGTCTTTTCTTAAATTACTTAATTACATAATTACTTATATGCATATCATGTCGATAGGAAACGTGATGGTAGGTGATCGACGAGGAGCTTCACTTGGAGGAGAAGGCCGATGTGTTTCCACTGAGGTTTCATGGCAGGTTCTCCGGAGGAAGATCAAGCCCTAACAATTGACATTTGTTCAGTCGCAAACTAAGGCAAGCCCCGGTTTGCATTTAAGTCGTTTATAAACTTTTGCTTTATCACTATGATGAGTAGTATATGAATTGTGCATTACGTCTAGGGTGAATGATACTCCACATGCATGACCAAAAATCCCAGGGTTTATTTGGCACGAGTTACAGTTTGACCTGTAGTAACTGCTTTGCTAATGCATAGGAAATCCGGTAGAAGTCGAGTAGTTGGAATCTACTCGCGAGATATGTATCTCACAGGATTGGTTGAATAGAAAATGGCTTAATATAATGAAATTGAGACCGGGCAGGGAATGGATAGGAAGCGGCGAGAATTGAGTCTCGGTCGCATAGCCCTGCCTGTGTCGATTAAGGCCCGTCCGTATGCAGCCCCTTCGGACAAGATTGAATTGTACAGGCAATATAATGGACATATGTAATCCAATAAACTGATGTAACTTGATACCTGGGATGTCGAGACCCATTAACTCACCATCGATAGGGGTGGGTTGAGGACAGTAAGGTGTAAATCGGTCGGCAGACACATGAGGTGTTCCGTGCGGAGACGTTCTGTTTGCGGAGGTGAGACGGGCTCAACATTCGAGTTTCTTGTGAAAGGTGGCCATATACGCCTAGTACTGAAGTGTTATGTAGGTACAGGTGTGCTCGCTGACACTTCCGAACGACGTATGTGTCGTGTTGTCCGGGTGTGTCCTGATTGCAATCACTGTCCCTCGCAGTAATAGAGTACCACTTGTTCACTGAGCGGTGACATAGTAAATACTAAAGAAGTCAGAAAAGTCAGATGGTAGTGAATTATAATTACTTTGCAACCTTGTATGATTTAGAGATAGTACCATTAAAAGTTTACAATTTCCCCATACTTTAGCTGTAATAGCACTATGTGCTTTGGGCATGTCATATCATCGGTAAAGCGTTTCTTGTTTGATTGTGGAGCCCATGATGTGCCGTGCTCAGAGAATGTCATTTGCTACTTAAAACTTGATTATAAGAATCCACTTGTAGGCGAGTCATTTATGCTATTCCTTACCTATATTTAGTGTCCCCTTGCATCTGTCTAGTGAGACGGTTAAGTCTTGCTGAGCCTTATGCTCACGTTTGCGCTTTAACGATTTTTTGCAGGTATTAGTTTTATTTCTACTGTTCAGGTTGTACATGAGACTCGAGGTGTCGAGGTAAATCTCATGTGAACCACGCCGCTGCTGATTGTTCTTCGTGTTGCTAGTGAGAATCGTCCTAGGGCATGGACGTCTTCTCTGCTGCTTAGTTAGGTGAGATTATGAGTATGTATTTTCCGCTGCGTGTGTACTTCTATTGTACACTCTTTTGTAAACTCTTCTTATTATGAAATGAAAACTTTATATGTTTTGGTATCCTTTTTGTGTGTGCTGTTAGGTGCCGCATCGCACGGTACCACCCAATGAGATCCTCGGATGTGTGGACTCCGGTCCCCACACTTTCTACAGGGACACTAATTTCGGTACAGGACCGTGTAGAAACCGTTTGCGAGAGAACGATATAGGAACCACATATAGACGTAACCGGATGTACCGGATAGAATTTCCTTTCGTGAGGCACGTAGTACCGTCACTATCAAACATGATACTAGACCCTCCCCACCAACAGAATGGTTGCATTGTGTTTTGAGAAAGTCCGACTATCAGATGCTGGTAATTTCGGGCTCATAAAAAAGAAACTCCAACTTGATAAGGTAGATAGAACCAAGATTCTTGCTTTCTGGTTGAAGTGGCTCAACTTCGCCAGGTTGTAATCTTGGTTAGCAATTAGATAACATAAGAGTATCCTACATAGATGTAAAGCTCGTGAAGACCTCTCCAACTTTCCTGTTGACCATAAAGACAGAAAAGCTTGTTAATCTGTTGAAAACTGGGGTTTACTGTAATTACTCCACATGAACCCACCTTTGTACCCGTTTCTGTATTCTTGCCATAACTCACTGTAGAAAAGTCCACTGCCTTATTGGGATATATGTTTGAGAAGGGTAGGTGGAGATTTACGAGTTTGTTATGGGAAGTCTTTCCTGATTTTAATTGGAGTTTAACCAAATTGGGAAGTCAGCACAGTGAACTGCATGACTGCTGATGCAAACCAGTCAGTTTTACTGTTAAGTTTGGATAGTTATAACTCCTAATCCAGAACAGTGATATGGTTACACATATACATTTCTGGACAGATTAGGAAGTCATCTATCAACTTTATTTATCGCTCCTGACCTGGATCTGGGTATAGCTATGCCTAATTCCATTTGTCGCAAATTTGGTTCCTGCAGTCCAGAACTTGGAACAGTTTGCACATAATTGTGAATTGATGCATAATACCTACATAACAAGGTTTTCGTGGTGGAACTTCTTTAGTTCTGGATTGTTAACACGATGTTACTCAATGTTTATTTTGACATTACCTCAATATCTTATCATGATAAACCTGTATAGAATGTGGAGATAAGCCCATATACAGGGGAGGTTCTGCCAAAATTTCCAGAACCCTTGAGTCAACTCAAAACCGGTATAGATTGTTCATACTAGTTCAACAGTAGCTGTATGAGTACAATCTGGAAAGGTTTTGAAGTGTACTACAACTTTTGTATTCAACTTAAATTTTAGTTCTGACTTCTTCTGCAGACAGGTCGGCTGGAACAGAACAGTGATCACTTCCAGTTTGCAGCTTTCTTGGATCATTTGATAATGGATAGTTTCTTTGATCCAAAATTATCAGTGATTAAGTTGAATACTTATACTGTGTATTGATATCCTGGTATGCTTGTCCACAGATGGCAGCACCAAGAATTCAGTTACCAAATGGATGGGTGTTCTCAACGTGTACCGGACATGCCGGTTTTCCGGACGTGTTTGTGAAATTGCTTTGCCAATTTGGCTACCGGAAGTGGCCTAAATATTGGGGCAAGAAATTCCAGGAAAGCGGTATGTGGAGTTGCACCATCTATGTTGATGTGCCTGCTGGTCCACCGCATCTCGGATGGGCTCCATTCTCCATCAAGATTAAAGGGTTAATATTGGAAGAAACGTGGAGCTACGCCGCAAGTGTTGCCATAGGGAGATTCTGCAAACTCCATGGCAATAGTCTGGTGGGTACTCCATATGAATTCTTTCCAGTTACCGGCAGGGCTTCCGAAGCTTGGGCAACCCGTTTGCTTATGGAGGTAGAAAATCGTGGCGAAACTTCCACGACTGCTTTAGCGGTGTATGCAGCCGCATCCCATCGCGAGAAGGGAAAAGAATTGACGGACAATCTGAAGCAAGCCATGGCTCGAGCAGATCACTTTGAGTGGGCAAATGACGGACTTAGGGATATGATAGCTCCTCTCAACCATCGTTTGAATATCAGGGAGAATCAATGGCATGACGCTGTAAGGGATTTAGCCGCGTCTCGCCAGGAGGCTCTAGAAATGGAGACTGAGTTAGGGGCAAGCCTACATTATGGACACCATCGGGACACTCAGTTGAACGCAGTGACTGTGGACCGGGATAAGTCCAGGATGCAGGCTCAGAGCTGGAAGACCAGCTGTGAGCAGGCTCAGCAGGAGAATGAGGCCTGGGGGATGTTTATGATACAGGCAGATTGGCAAGCTATGGCTGCCAAGAAGACGTTGATGTTGAATGATTTATCAACTTCTACTCCAGCACCCGTATCAGTGGTGCCTAGCCCTGAAGATGAAGAGGAAGAAGAAGACCCAGAGGAACTTGAATACGTCGAGTAGGGCGTATTGAAGTGAGATGTGGTAGCACTTCCGCCAACACAGGGCAACATATAGTTAAATGGTTGCTAGTGTTTCTCTTTTGTGACCATGTTTGTGTCATATTAAGAGTAATGGTAGTGATGTCTAGATAATTAGATTAGTATGACATGTCAGGAAGACCAAGTATGGTAGAGATGTATTTCCATAAGGGGAGTCCATCATTTTGGGTTTACTACTGTAAACTTGGTCATGAGATGATATATTTTGTATAAAGTTTATGCTTTATCAATATATGTAAATCTTATAGATCGTCTATTATTATCTACCGCATTTCTAAGGGAGGATGAACTTGAGGCAATGGGACTTACCGTGTTAATCGTTGTATTGCAGTATGGTGCGTACTCGTGCAGCCTCAGAGGTGGGAGGATCTAGTGGAGGACAGGGGGATGACACACCACCCCCGGGGCAGAATACGCCTCAGACGCAACCACCTCCACCACCTCCAACCACATTCCCCATGAGTCTCGCGGAGGTTCTCGCTGCAGTGCTCGGCTCGCGCGACGAGCAAACCGAGTTACTGCGGACGTTGGTGCAGCACTCGTCCCGTCGAGGGGGGCGACAGGATGATGGACCGCGTCATCAATATCAGAGTTCCTACTCTGATTTCGCATCGACGCATCCACCGGTCTTCAGGGAGGCCGACGAACCTTTGGAGGCGGGCAATTGGCTCCGCTCCATTGAAGGGAAGTTCGGTTTACTCAACATAACCGAACCGCAAAAAGCGCTGTTTGCAGCACAACAACTCCAGGGGTCTGCCGGCGCATGGTGGGCCAATTACCTTGCAGCACGCCCCGCCGGCCATGTCATAAGCTGGGCCGAGTTCCGGGAGGCGTTCTGCGCCTACCATGTTCCTCCCGGAATTATGAGGAGGAAGCTTCAAGAGTTCTTGGAGCTAAGATAGGGAGGAAGGAGTGCATACGAGTACTCCAAAGCATTCAATCACTTGGCCCAATACGCTCAGGACCAAGTGAATACCGAGGATCGGAAGCGTGAATGCTTCTACAAGGGTTTGAACTCCAAGTTTAAGGACAAGCTGGTCCTGTTCAACCGCGGCAACTTCAACGACATCGTCAATGCTGCCATAATGCAGGAGGACGCCACGTGCGAGCGGTCCACCGATAAAAAGAAGAGGGGTGCTCCGCAGAGCAGCGGAGGTGGTACTCCTCAGAAGTACCGTATGGTGTATC
The DNA here is from genome assembly GCA_036927565.1 of Tuctoria greenei. NCBI lineage: Eukaryota > Viridiplantae > Streptophyta > Magnoliopsida > Poales > Poaceae > Tuctoria > Tuctoria greenei. Next base: position 58,998,489 of record JAYESD010000010.1, read on the forward strand.
GATCACCATCCGGCCAGAGGTGGCAGCCGCCATCGCGACCACCAATGTTCCGTGGTCGTCAGTTCAACAATGGCGGATTCCGGCCACAACAGCAGCAGGGGATGATCCCACGTGCACTCCCACCTACACCACGTGCACCGGGATTCCGTCCTCCCATTCGTACTGGCCAAACCCCGTACACGTGTTTCACGTGTGGGCGTACGGGACATTTCGCCAAGGACTGCCCTCAGGATCGACAAGGCGGAGGGCCATCATCTTACCAGGGGGCCAACCAACCCCGCAACCAGCCCAAGAAGCTAGCCACCAGACCCGGCAACGTCCACCACCTCGCCATCGAGGACGTTCCGGAAGGCGCACCCGTGCTCACGAGTACGTTGTCTATCTTCGATCAACCCGTAGTCATACTCTTTGACTCCGGAGCTTCGCATAATGTTATTAGTAAATCTTTTGTCCTCAACAGTCAATTACCAATAATCCCCACAAAAACTCCATATGTGATTAGCACTCCAGCCGGGAAAACGGTAACAAATAAATTGGTTCCTGGAATCCCACTTAACCTAGATGGGACCATATATCTTACTTCATTTCTGATATTAGAGCATCAAAAGCTAGATATCATCTTAGGAATGGCATGGTTGCAGTACCATGGTGCTATTCTCGATATCATTCCTAGAAAGATTTATCTAAACTCTCCACTCCATCAACCCCAAGTTCTCAATCTTGAGAACATCATTCCATTGGAACCATCTATTCTCAATACCGAGGTTATGGAACTAAAGGATATTCCGGTAGTATGTGAATACCCCGACGTGTTTCCTGAAGATCTTCCTGGTATGCCCCCAGAAAGAGATATAGAGTTCAAGATTGAACTTGCACCAGGAACAGTGCCAATTTCAAGACCACCCTACAAGATGGCACCCAAGGAACTTGCAGAACTGAAGGAACAATTAACTGAACTTGAGAGCAAAGGTTTTATTCATCCAAGTTCATCACCATGGGGTTGTTCTGCACTGTTTGTAGAAAAGAATGATAAGACCTTGAGGCTGTGTGTAGACTATCGTCCACTTAATGCTGTCACCATCAAGAACAAGTATCCACTACCGCGCATTGATATTCTTTTCGATCAATTTGTGGGTGCTAAAGTATTTTCGAAGATGGATCTTCGTTCTGGTTATCATCAAATTAGAATCCGACCAGAAGATATATCCAAGACAGCATTCTCAACAAGGTATGGACTGTATCAGTATCTGGTTATGTCCTTCGGATTAACCAACGCCCCGGCTCATTTCATGTATCTCATGAACTCAATATTCATGCCGGAATTGGACAAGTTTGTCGTGGTCTTCATTGACGACATACTTGTGTATTCAAAATCCGAAGAAGAACATGCTCAACACTTGCATATTGTGCTTCAGCGATTACGGGACCATCAGCTGTATGCTAAGTTCAGCAAGTGTGAATTCTGGATCAACCAGGTGCCATTTTTAGGGCACATCATATCAGCAGAAGGGATTGCAGTTGATCCAAGTAAGATCCACCAAGTCCTTAAATGGGAGTCTCCAAAGTCTGTACATGAAGTCCGAAGTTTCCTGGGTTTAGCTGGATATTACCGGAGGTTCATCCCCAATATCTCCAGGATAGCTAAACCAATGACAGAACTTCTGAAGAAAGGGCAGAAGTATGTATGGACCGAGGCATGTGAGGCAGGTTTCAAAGCATTGGTGAAACACCTCACCAAGGCACCAGTTTTAGCCCAACCAGACACAACCAAAGCATTTGATGTCTTTTGCGACGCATCTGGGATTGGTTTGGGTTGTGTGTTGATGCAGGAGCGAAGAGTGATCGCGTATGGATCACGGCAGCTTCGGAATCATGAGCAGCATTACCCGACTCATGATCTTGAACTCGCTGCTGTGGTGCTAGCATTGAAGATGTGGAGGCATTATCTATTGGGTAATTTAGTACACCTCTACACTGATCACAAAAGCTTAAAATACATCTTCACCTAGAAGGATTTGAATATGCGACAAAGGCGATGGTTAGAATTGATCAAGGATTATGAGATTGAGATCCACTACCATCCAGGCAAGGCGAATGTAGTCGCAGATGCACTGAGCCGCAAGTCCCATGTCAACAATCTTTCCCTCACCACAATGGAAGGAGAAGAAGGACCGAGTCTTTACTTGGTTCCATATGGAGCACTCTACAACCTAGCTCTCATTCCTACCATCAGGGAGGATATTGTAGTAACTCAGCAGGAAGACATAGGAATGTCGCATATTCGACAAAGAATGATAAAGGGGGAAATGAAATGTTTCCATAGTGACAAAGAGGGTACCATCTGGTTTAACGACCGTATAGTGGTACCCCGAAACATGGAACTTAGAAAGAAGATACTGGACGAAGCTCATTTGTCCAAGTATTCCATTCATCCGGGAAGCAACAAGATGTACCAAGATTTGAAGAAGAAATTCTGGTGGACTCGGATGAAGAGAGAAGTAGCTAAATACGTTTCCGAGTGTGATACGTGTCGGCGAGTAAAGGCCGACCATAAGAAGGCAGCTGGACAGCTTCAACCTTTAAGCATACCGGCTTGGAAATGGGAGGATATCAGTATGGATTTCATTGTTGGGTTGCCTCCCACTCTCCATAAACACGACTCCATTTGGGTGATCGTTGACCGATTGACCAAATCGGCTCATTTCATACCGGTCAGCGTGGCATACGATGCGAAGCGATATGCGGAAATTTATATCTCTAGAATAATATGTCTACATGGTGTACCCTGTACCATCATCTCAGATCGTGGAGCTGTAGTTGTTTCGCGATTCTGGGAGCATCTCCACGATGCACTGGGGACCAAATTGATTCGGAGCTCGGCTTATCATCCTCAGACCGATGGTCAGACCGAACGGGTGAATCAAGTGCTAGAAGACATGCTTCGTGCCTGTGCCATCCACCAGGGTAAGAACTGGGATGATCATCTACCTTTGGCGGAGTTTTCATACAACAACGGTTACCAGGCTAGCATCCAGATGGCGCCATATGAAGCTCTCTATGGCCGAAAGTGTCACACGCCCTTGAACTGGTGCGAATCAGGTGAACGGGCAGTGTACGGCATCGACTTAGTAAATGAAGCCGAGGATCGAGTTCACACTATTCAGATGAATCTCAAAGCTGCCCAGTCTCGTCAGAAGAGCTACGCGGACAAACGACGTCGACCTCTTCACTTCGAAGTTGGAGATCAAGTTTATCTCCGGGTATCCCCTATGAAGGGTATCCATCACTTCGGGGTAAAAGGGAAGCTAGCTCCACGCTTTATTGGGCCGTTCGCAATAATCGAAAGATGCGGACCTGTGGCATATCAATTGGGGTTACCAACATCACTTTCAGGAGTCCACAATGTATTCCACATTTCCCAATTGCGGAAATGTCTTAAGGCTCCAGCTGATATCCGTATAGAGGATTTGGAAGCTCTCCAACCAGATCTCACTTATTCCGAGCATCCAACTCAGATCATTGATGAAAAGACTCGCACCACAAGAAGTCGCACCTTGCATTTCTATAAGGTTTTGTGGAGCAACCACAGTGCAGAAGAAGCCACGTGGGAAAGCGAGGAGTATCTTAGAACGAACTATCCGGACTTGTTAGCGGCATATGTTCAATAGATCCTTTTTCCTTTACCTTCTTTTGTAATCTCGGGACGAGATTCTTTTAAGGGGGGAGGAATGTAAAACCCCACTTTTATGGCATGTTAAGTTCATATGGGTTTTGTGATCAACTATTTTAGATATCCAATATAATGGTGCACATGAACTATGCCATCCAAAACTTTTCTTGCACTCATTGTTAAATTCTTTTAACATGGGTATTGGACTTTACCATGAATCCAAATTATATTCTATTCACCCTTTTTAAGAATAAGAATTTTTGGATAAGATTTAGTAAGCAATGCAAAATGAAGCCCTAATAAGCTCTAACCCAAATATTCAAATTAAGGGCTCTAAATTTTTCCATGAGCTCCTAAATTCCTCAATAGCATGCTTACAAAGTTTCAAGATTTTAGAAACTCATCTACTATTTTAATTGAGGTGCTTGGCAAATTTGAATCAAATTCAAATCTGATTTTTTAATTCTTCTCCAACTTCTTTAAACATAAGATTTGAGTTCACCATTGTGTTCAGAATAATTCATTTGCCATCTCCACAAAATTTCATGATTTTTGGAGTTGATCTTCTATTTTTAAATGAATTAGTAACTGAACTGTGGGGAGTATCACTGGACAGTGGGCCCCACATGTCAGCTCCTCTTTGAACGGATCAGCTCGACCCCGCCATCTCTGTACCGACGCACCTCCGCTCGACACCGCGCGCGCGCATGCAGCTCCAGCGAGCTGCCTGCCTGCTCGCCGCGGCCCTATAAAAGGCCGGCCGAAGCTCCCTTCACTCCTCATCCCCGATCGCAGCTCCACTGCCTTGCGACTTTTCTTCCGCCGCGCGCCATCGCCGCCGCTCGCCACTGCTCCGCGGTGTGCCACCGTTCCGCGCCGTTTCAAGCCAAGCTCCAAAGAGCAAAAAGGTGCGCCTGATCAAACTCTAGCTCATGGTACAAACCAGTTCCCTTATCGTTGAAGCTTGAGCGACTTATTGTTCATTTCCCCTACGGCCAAAAGTAGATAACTAGCTAAGTTTTCATGTCGATTCCTTTTCTGCAAGTAATCATCCTTTGCAATTGCTTAGAGATAGTTTCTATAGGCCCTAGCGCTCGTGTCTGAGCAAGAACCATTAAGAATCATCGAGCAACGGATCTGAATTTCGAGTTTTGCTCGCCGCCGGTGAGAAAACCTCGGTTCACCGTCGAACTCGTGATTCCCGGCAACTCACTCCCCTTCTACGCCCAGATCCTTGAACTCCATCATCCCAAAAAGGTTTTGGAGAAATTCCCAAGTGATTTGAGCTACGCTGGAGCGAGTTCTATGTTGCCCGCGCACTTATCGCCGCCGCCGCCGTCGCACGACCTTTTCCGGCGAGCTTCAGGACCCACTGACCTCATCATCGTGCTCAGCGACCTCAAAAACCCCCAGGCGGCAAGTTTCCGCGAGTCTGGTCTGTTGGTTTAGCCGGCGGCGAGCTCGCCGGCGAGCCACCGCCGCGGGTGCTGCTCCGCGCGAGCACCGGCCCGAGGTAGACGATGACCCCATCGGGTCCCACCTGCCATTCACTGCGGGATCACGGTGCGGCTGAGATCTAGTGTGGCTGCGCGCTTTAATTCTGTGGACCCCTGTGCTGCCTCAACCAGAATGCGCCACGTGGTCTTTGGGATGTATTTAATTCCAGAAATTTGTCCAAACTTCTAAATTGAGTATCTTTCGGTAGAATACTCCAAATTCATTCAAACAAATTTTTTTTGAAAGCCCTTGAGCTCTAGTTTCGCTCAGTACCAATTAGGCTCTGTGAAAATCAATATTGAATTCTGTAGAAATTAATCTTTCCCAAGTAAAATGCAATTTTTCCAGATGAAGTATTCCCTGGAAAAATCCCCAAAATTCACATAAAAATTACTGTCCTATTCTTGACAACCAGCAAAAATTTGGGAGCCATTGCACCTGTTTTAACATCTGTATAATTCAATTACCTTTTTCAGTTATTGAATTTTCACAGATATGCAGATGCTTTATTATGCCCCAAATTTGGACTGAAACTTCCGTTAGTCATACCTTAGCTCCTGTAAAAATCTTGGATTTAATGGACCTCATATTCTTGTCTTAATTCAATTTCAAACTGAATATTGACTAAATGCTTAAAAGTTCAATTACAAGACAATTCCAGAAATTCTTGTCAACTTAGAAACTCAATAAATTCTTCACCAAGGCTTAGAAATTTATGAAACCACTTTTGCTAGGACCAGGACAATTTTCTCTATCTTGATTATCAACTGATGGCTATATTCAAGCTACAGTTTCATCTCTAAAAATTGTGGAAGTTATTTGCTTGCCATAATCTTAGAGACCACACTCTACTTTGATCATCTCCTGTTCTTTGCAAGAACTTCTATAGTATTCCCTAAATACCTAATTCAACGTTCCCAAGCCAAATAACTAATTATCCTATAATGGTCACCATAAATTAAAATCCTGGTCTTGATATTAAATATTTTCAAAGTCATTCATACCGTATTTTATGCATATCGTATAGTAACCGAAGTCGAGGAGGAGTCAGAGGCCTTGGAAGAGCATCTTCCAAATTCTAACTCAGAACCTGACCTGCAACAAGGCAAGCCCCAGTTTGCATTTAAGTCGTTTATAAACTTTTGCTTTATCACTATGATGAGTAGTATATGAATTGTACATTACGTTTAGGGTGAATGATAATCCACATGCATGACCAAAAATCCCAGGGTTTATTTGGCACGAGTTATAGTTGACCTGTAGTAACTGCTTCGCAAATGCATAGGAGATACGGTAGAAGTCGAGTAGTTGGAATCTACTCGCGAGAGATGTATCTCACAGGATTGGTTGAATAAAAAAATGGCTTAATATAATGAAATTGAGACCGGGCAGGGAATGGATAGGAAGCGGCAAGAATTGAGTCTCGGTCGCATAGCCCTGCCTGTGTCGATTAAGGCCCGTCCGTATGCAGCCTCTTCGGACAAGCTTGAATTGTACAGGCAATATAATGGACATATGGAATCCAATAAACTGATGTAACTTGATACCTGGGATGTCGAGACCCATTAACTCACCATCGATAGGGGTGGGTTGAGGACAGTAAGGTGTAAATCGGTCGGCAGACACATGAGGTGTTCCGTGCGGAGACGTTCTGTTTGCGGAGGTGAGACAGGCTCAGCATTCGAGTTTCTTGTGAAAGGTGGCCATATACGCCTAGTACTGAAGTGTTATGTAGGTACAGGTGTGCTCGCTGACACTTCCGAACGACGTATGTGTCGTGTTGTCCGGGTGTGTCTTGATTGCAATCACTGTCCCTCGCAGTAATAGAGTACCACTTGTTCACTGAGCGGTGACGTAGTAAATACTAAAGAAGTCAGAAAAGTCATATGGTATTGAATTATAATTACTTTGCAACCTTGTTTGGTTTAGAGATAGTATAACTAAAGATTTTCAATTTCCCCATACTTTGGCTGTAATAGCATTATGTGTCTCGAGCATGTCATATCATTGGTAAAACGTTTCTTGTTTGATTGTGAAGCCCATGATGTGTCATGCTTGGGAAATGTCATTTGCTACTTAAAACTTGATTATAAGGATCAACTTGTAGGCGAGACATTTATGCTTCAACTTACCTATGTTTAGCATCCACCTTGCATATGTCTAGTGAGACGGGTTAGTCTTGCTGAGCCTTATGCTCACGTTTGCAGTTAACGAGTTTTTGCAGGTTACTCTATTGAGGGTGGGTTTGACGATGAGGCAACACCCCCTCCAGGGTGTACAGCCGAGTGGGAACCCTGCACGCCGCCATAGTATGAGTGTTGCTAGTGCAAAGTATCCCAGGCATGGATAACTTTGCTTTTGCATAGCTAGTGCCGAGAGCGTAGGTATGATATATATATATATATTTCTTTTTCCTATAGTATTGTAAAAACTTCCGCTGTGTATTAAATAAAAGACTTGGTCTTGTACTTTATTCTGGTTCAATTCTTGTATACTGTTGGGTGTCGCATCGCACGACACCACCCAATGAGATCCTCGGATGTGTGGATTCCGGTCCTCACAGTGCAGTGGCGAGTAATGATCTTGCTGGAGGAAGAGGAGCTGGTGGGAGCTATGATGGGGCTGTAGGGGGTGCCAAGGAATAAGAAGAGATGTGCAAGGAGGGTTCAACGGATGCTAAGTGGGCAACGGTGACAAAGGAACACGGATGAGGTTGTTGTGAATAAAGCAGCTGGGCAAGGCTTGCTCCTCTTTTCTGAACTTAAACTATACCAAATTTACGAATATATATGATACTAAAATCCATTCACTTCACAGCCAACTACCAGAATCAAGGTCACATGACCTTTTATGCATGATTATGATAAATAAGCTGCTTACGTGTTGGCCTAAGGTTAAGCCCATGGAAAGCACAGGTTGAGGAAAACATACCGACAGCAGTGCAAAGGAGTACTTTGATCCAGAGCAGCGCAAAGACGGAGTACCCCTCTCGGTTAGCAGTGGGCATGTATGCGAGGCCTTGCTCGCATGGGCTTAACCAAACCCCTGATGAAAACATCCATCTTACTAGAAAACTTAGATCTAGGTATGTAAAAACATGGTGATTACGACTAGAGGTTGCAGTGCAAGATCTAGCACGTTCTAGATGCTGACCAATGTGCGTACCAAAATTGTGTCTTACCTCCTGCTATTCTTCCACCCTTAGTTTTCTTGAGGTGAGATCTGAGATTCTGCGGTGGCTTGGGGAAAAGAAGAAAGCGTTCAAACCATATGTAAGGATATCTCAAGGAAGGGGAAGATGGTTCCTTTTAATATGGAATTTTGGCTGAATTAAATTATTGCCAGAAAGAGAGGGTGTGTCAATATGACATTAAGGCTAGTAATTAATGTTTGGCCTGCAGCAATCCCGACTTGACATGAGAAAAAGCTGTAACAATAAAGGTTGTGCCATCTATGCCTTGCATCACATCTTTATTTGTCTCATGTATGAGGTGTTGGCTGGCAGTTGACATACTTGATTCGCCGGTCATGCCATTTCTTGCATTACGCGAGTGATCTTACCTACTACCACTAGCGTTTTTAATAGTACTTTTTAGCGGCATGAGAACCAAATGTAATAAATTCCTTTATTTAACAATATACTTATAAATCGTGTCTGTGAGTTCAAGGATTTTTTATTACAAGCTAAATATATAAGGGCAGTGAGGTTATTCTATCCTTTGTTAATTTGTTATAAAATATGACGAAAGCCTTATATTTGCAATCAAGATAGGGAGGGAGGATGTTGGAGTTGGGCAGTTCTGAAAACATAAGATCAAGTGCATTTATTTTTTCCACCATTGTTTCTTCCATGGAAATCTGAAGGTGATAGGTATGTCCGTCATTGTCCAATTATGATTTAAGTCCATGGCTAAAGTTATGTACATCTGCCACAATCTATAATATCATTACAATACTATATTAGTTATTTATATGGAAACATTAAGTATATAATATTGAATGAGCTATAACAAAATAAAAATATATATCACTAGTTAAAAACTAGAAGTTTTTATGTAAAAGCTAAAGTCGTTTATATAAATAGATTTACGGTAATAACATGGTTTGTTAGACAATTTGATGAGTATGACCCTAAAATTTTTGACAATCATTATCATCTCAAGGTATTATTACATTAGCTAAAACCTACAACTTTGACCACGTAAAACGGGTCAGGTCTTAACGATAATTAGTTGTCTATTGTTCTCCTAAATAAATGTGTCAGTTGGAGTTAAGATCTGTTTGTCTTTTATCATCATGCATATTAAACTTTACCTTGCCTCCTATCTAATTGATGTTGGTTCTCCCGCATAACAACAATATGGTACGTCTTTCACTGTCCAATCATGATCAAGTCCACACGGCTAAAGTTATGTACATGTGCCACAATCTATAATTTTTTTAGAATATTATATTAATTTTTTATTTAGAAAAACATTAATTATATATTATTTAATTAGGTATAACAAAATAAATATATATGTCACTAGTTACAAAACTAGAAGTTTTATGTAAAAGATGAATTCTTTTATATAAAAATATTACGGTAATAAACATGGTTTGTTAGACAATTTTATGAGTCTGACCCTAAAAATTTGACAATCATTATGTTCTAAAAGTATTACTTCATTAGCTAAAATCTACAACATTCACCATGCAAAACAGGTCAGTTCTTATCATTAATTGATTATCCATTGTTCCCCTAAATAAATGTGTCAGTTTGTGTTAAGATCTGTTTGCCTCTTATCATAATGCATATTAACATTACCCGCCTCCTGTATAATTGGCGTTGGTTCCGATTCTACTATAATAACATCATGGTGGTCTGGTCTTTTGGTGGAGATGGTTAACTTAGATTTAAAGTACTAGGACATTCACGTATGACACATGTCTAAGGATGTTGCACCTTAGCGACTGATAAACATACTCCAGCGGTTGTTCTGATCTTGAAGAGCACCATCAATGAAACACCTTGTGTAAGTCCTGAAAGCAATAAAAAACTAGCTTGAACAAGATGAAAAGAAGCAACTCAATTGAAAATTTAGAACTTGGAACAAATCAGAATCGTAAGGTGGGGTTCAAATCAAGTAGAACGAATGGTCTAGCCGATGCACACGTCTACGAGGATGTAGCAACAGTTAACACATGTAAAGTAAAGTCAAGTGCTTCTAGCTGCGATCAAGAGGTATCAATGTTTGGAAGAATTACCAAGGGAGGATGTGGTCATTCTCCAACCCTATGATGCATCTTTAATGGACTCATCTTGATACACGGCCCATTGGGCCGATATAGGATGACACGACACTGTGGATAGAAAACGTTAACTACACTATTCATGCTTGTGGCAGACTCGAAAGTGATCTGGTCATGTTGTTGGATCTTTTGAATGTAGACTTCGTAATATTGCTAGAAAGTACTTGAACAACAAAATAATTGTTTGCTTGAGAACATTGTGGCCATCACAAGTTCGCATTGTCCTACAGTCATAATACAACTTTAAAAACATGTTAGATTAACCTATTTATTTTATTCTACTAGAACTGATGTGGTGGCCAGGTGAAGGATGATGAGGACACTTGCACATGTGTCCACAGTTGACTTCTTTAGTCCTGCATGACTTCCATTTGCATTCAACCTTTTCTTGATCCATGTATGTAGTTTGAAAAATATAGATAACACACTTTATGGTCTGACATTCATTCATCATATATAGCAAAGGTAATCTAAGTATTACATTAATTTGCTCTTGTGTAAAAACTAATTGATATGGTCATATCCTAACTATTGAAGTTCTTATCACGACCAAATTTTGTATGTTTGTTTTCAAATTGTATTTTTTTGTTTTATCTTAATGCCCTTGAGGTGTTATGGCTATGTGTTTTATTCAAATCATGCCCAGCCCTATATGTTTGATCAACAGTGCAGAGTCTTTCTAATTTCCAGCCATGGTACGATAGAATTGGCTGTAGTAGGTATGTCTATTCATCACAAGATGGTTATCAAGGCACTGCCATGTGGGCCAACAAGTGAAGAAACCAAGACCGCTTCGGTTTGAGTCGTAGACGTACCCAGACAATTTGCATCATGCATTAGCATGGACATCACATATTAAGTATGTGCCATGTATAATTGGAGTGCTTAACAACCTCCAATGAAATTCCCATATTTTTCTTTTAAACAAAATATTATTTCTGTAAATCCAGATTGCCCAACACATAGCAGCAGCCCCAATAATATAAGTGGTTTCAATACTCTACTAATTTTCCAGAGACAAGTACCAACCATGTCTGATACACCACTGGTGGAGAGAAATATTTGTGTCCACTTGAACAACATGCCACACCATCCGTGCAAAATAACAATCAAAGAACAGATGTTGAATAGATTTTGGGTTGCTACAAAAACAACAAGGAACACATCCGTTCAGGTTTTTTTATCTAAGTTATCCTAAGTGAGAATAACACCATTTATTAAGCATCAAAGAAATATCTTTATCTTTAAGGGCTCATTAATTTTCCATATCTTCTTATTTAAAATTTGTAATGTCCACATGGATCGGTGCTAAGTAATGCAATCTCACTGAGAATTGTATGTTTGGAACTAAATTTCAATGGGTTAATCTCACTAAGAATTGTATGTTTGGAGTTAAATTCCAATGAAACTCATCTTGTTTACCTGATAGCACTACACTACCAAAGGATTATGATAAATAAGAACTGTGATGCATGATTATGATAAATAAGCTGCTTACGTGTTGGCCTAGGGTCAAGCCCATGAAAAGCACTGGATGGGGAAAACATATCTAGAGTAGTGCTCTGATACAGATCAGCGCAAAGACGAGTACCCCTCTCGCTCAGCAGCATGCATGTACGTGAGCCCTGGATCGCATGGGCTTAACCAAGCCCCTGATTTAAACATCTATCTAACCAGAAAGCACAGTTCTACATATGTATGTAAAAGCATGGTGATGACGATTAGAGGTTCCAGTGGAAGATCTAACACGTTCTAGATGCTGACCAGTGTGCGTACAAAAAAAGTGTGTTACCTCCTGCCATTCTTCACTCCTTGGTTTTCAAGAGGTGAGATTTGAGATTCTACGGTGGCTTGGGGGAAATACAGAAAGTGTTGAAACAAGATGTAAGGATATCTGAAGGAAGGGGAAGATGGTTGCTTTTGATATTGAATTTTAGCTTAATTAAATTATTGCTAGACAGTGAGGGTGTCTTAATATGGCATTAAGGGTAGTAATGCTTGGCCTGCAGCAATCCCAACATGCCCTGAGAAAAAGCTGTAACAATAAAGGTTGTCGCCATCTATGCATGGCATCACACCTTTATTTGTCTCTTGTATGAGGTGTTAGCTTGCTATTCACACACCTGATTTTACCGGGCATGCCATTTCTTTCATTGCGCGGGCGATCTTATGTACTACTGTTTACGTTTTTAATACTATTTTTTAGCGGCACATGGACCACACGTAATAAATTCTTTTATTTCACAATATACTTGTAAATTATGTCTGCGAGTTTAGGGGTTTTATTATTGCAAGCTAAATAGATAAGGGGAAGTGAGGTTTAATATCCTTTGCTAATCTGTTATAAAATATGAAGAAAGCCTTATATTTGCAAACTAGCTAGAGAGAGGACGTTGAAGTTGGGCAGCGCTGACAACATAGATCAAGTACGTTTCTTTTTTCCATCATTGTTTCTTCCATGGAAATCTGAATGTGGTAGGTGCATCCTTCATGGTTGTGACATCCTAGCTCAAGGGGTAATAGGATTGATAGAATACTCATACCACCAAGTTATACCTTCTTTCCAGAAACCCACCTGCAAAGAACTTCAAGGTTAAGCGTGCTTGGCCCGGAGCAATTTATGCATGGATGACCAAACGGGAAGTTTTTCCGGGTGCGTACGAGTGAGGACAATATGCGCAGAACAGACTATGTTGGTCTGTGGAGTTAGCCTGTGATCTTAGAGAGCTGCCGGAAGTAATGACTGCCAGACCCATAGTGGTTGGGGTGTTACAATGGTCCAATGATGATCAAGTCCACACATCTAAACTTATGTACATGTGCCACAATCTATAATTTCATTACAATATTAAATTAATTATTTATATGGAAACATTAATTATATAATATTGAATGAGGTATAACAAAATAACAATAAATAAATATCACCAGTTACAAAACTTTAAGTTCTTACATAAAAGCTAAAGTCTTTTATATAAAAAGACTTACGGTAATAACATGCTGTCGGTACCCTAAAAACCGTACACCCCCTAAGATTACAAAGATCTCAAGGGAAGGACGACTACTCGAGTTGAAGACCCTCGGAGGCCCACTTGTCAGACATGACCGGACCAGCTTTTCCAACATGGTTAATCCCTAGGTCGCCACGTGTACTACCGAACCATAGCTACCGCCCACAAGGGGGAAGCACCGGACTAAGTACCGAAACGACACCTCCGGACCTAACCCCTGACCGAGAGAAGCTCCGGACCCGACACGTGTCAAGTAGCCCCGGAGCTTCCTGCTTCCCGCAGCAAGCTCCGGAGCTGCCACGTGTCTAAACATCGGAGCAAGCCGCCTCTAACCTCCAGGAGACCTTGTAACTGCTCCGGATCTTCAAAGGAGAGCCAAGGACTTCAAGACCTGTTTAAATGTCATTAATGCCATATTAACGACACTTAAACGAATGATCTTAACACCTGTAACGGCACTGTCGAAGCCCGTTACAGGATCATTAACAACAATTAATCGTGTATCAATACTAGTAACCGCCAGGGCCTCATGTCGGGCCAGGTAGCTTGTAACGGCCTGTCTTTGTACTATAAAAGGACAGGCCGACGATACACAGGGAGAGGACAGACACAGACGGTAGATCATACGTGATAAGCCAATACAACATCAACACCCCCGTGGAGTAGGGTATTACGCTCAGGCGGCCCGAACCACATAAATCCTAGTGTCTCCAGTGTTAAACCGCAATTCACCTTCTTGAGTCTCCGTGCGCCCACACCGAACTACGAACTCCTTCAACACTTTAGCTGTGTCAAGAGATCTGCCGACTCCAACAGTCGACAGTTGGCGCGCTAGGAAGGGGGGCGCCTCAGATTTTCGAGAATGGTGAACTCCGCGGCTGGATCATCCAATGGCCAACCTGCTGCTCAAGCCGTTGAGGACAATCCCTCCAACAGGCAGCCACCAGTAGGAGCCTCGGCACCAGCAGGAGCCACTCTCCCACCACCACCGTCTTCTCCGGCGAATCGTGCTGGACAACGTGATGGTGCTCCGGCGTCACTGACTGCGTTAGCAAGTCATGACAACCCGGAACATGCGCTCCATGAAGCGCGTGCTCTTCTCCAACGACCACCACCTCCGAACGCATCTCGAGATGCAATGGAGCAGTGGAGGGCCGATGTGGGGCATTTGGTCGCAGCAGCGGCCAAACGCCTCAACAACCAGGGACCTCCTCCTTCCGGACGAGCCCCGTCGCAGCGGCGGACTTTGTCTGGGAGACTTGGTCCGCACGTCTCCAACAATAGGAGGCATTCTGCATCACAGCAGGTGACATCGTTGCCCTCCGGGGCACGACGTACCCATACGGTATCTAGGCTTTCAACTCATGACCTCCGGGCGGAGTTGGATCGCCGATACCGCCAACAGGATGGCCGTGTCCACATCGAGCGTGCTCGTGAAAGACGGGAAGCTCAAGACCTTTCTACTCTGGAAGGAGTAGGAGGAGGCTGTTCAGCCCTAGCCATGCACCTGCGCATGGTTAGATGGCCACAGAAGTTCCGGCCACACCTGCCGGAAAAATTCGACGGGACTGTCAATCCCGCTGAATTCCTTCAGATATACTCCACTGCAATCTTGGCAGCTGGAGGAAACGAGGCTGTAATGGCCAACTACTTTCCAGTGGCCTTAACCGGGACCGCCAGGTCCTGGTTTATGAGCCTTCCACCCAACTCTATCAACAGTTGGGAAGAGTTGTGCCGTCAGTTCACTGCCAACTTCGAGAGTTCATACACCCGACCAGGCACTGAACTGGATCTTTTTGCGGTCGTGCAAAAAGGGGGAGAATCTTTGCAGTCCTTCATCCAGAGGTTCTCTCAGGTACGCAACACAATCCCTTCTATCTCAAGTGCTTTTGTCATTGTGGCATTCAGACAGGGCGTACGGGACAAGAAGATGTTGGAGAAGCTGGCGATCAAAGAGATCACCAGCGTCACGGAACTCTTCAGCCTGGCAGACAAATGTGCCAGAGTTGCGGAGGGCCGTGAAATGCACTCTAAACCAGCCTCAGAGGATCACAAGAAATCCTCTAAAGAAGAAGCTGCTACCTCCGAGGGTGGCAAGAAGAAAAAGAAGACCCACGGCAAGAAGAAGCCGTCGGCCGGTACATCCAACGTTGCAGCTGCTGCAACTCCTGGTGGCCGGGGGCCATGCCCCGAGAAGCGACCTCGACCATCTTCCGAAGACGGTGGCAAACCCAAATTGTGGTGTCCCATTCACAAAACGGGCAGCCACGGTTTGGAAGACTGCCGAGAGGTCCAAAACCTTACCGAGCGCTACAGCAAGTGCCGGGAAGGATCTCCTTTCCGACAGAGGGAAGGAAAACAGAAGGTCGACGAAGCTCTGGCTGAAGAGGAGTTAGGGTTTCAGGATCCCAAAAAGGTCCTGAAGGCCGTCTACACCTCCGTCGACAACGACTCTGACGTCTCTGACAATGAGCGTCGGAAAACCATGAACACCATTTTTGGTGTGTCATGGGACATCATCTCCCGTCGCGTCATTAAGACTATGCGGCGGGATATGGCCGCTGTAGCTCCTACAGCTAGACCGGAGCCACATCGAAAGTGGATGGACACATCCATCACTTTTGATGCTTCGGACTATCCACGAAGCATGGTTGGAGCTGGACAGTTACCTTTGATGGTATCTCCCACCATCAATAACATCCAGCTTCATCATGTTATGGTGGACGGAGGTTCGGGGCTGAACCTCATAAGCTTTGAAGCTTTTACCAAGCTTCAGCTCCGACCTTCGGATCTCCAGCCCTCTCGACCTTTCTCTGGAGTAGGTCCGGGGGCCATTACTCCACTCGGAGCTATAACTCTCCCCGTTACCTTCGGAACACGGGAGAAGTATCGCACCGAGAAGTTGGTCTTCGACGTCGCTCAGATCAACTTACCATTCAACGCCATCTTGGGTAGACCTGCCCTATACAAATTTATGGCAGCTGCTCATTATGGATACTTGGTGTTGAAGATGCCAACACCAGTAGGCGTTCTCCGGATCCGCGGAGATCGCACCGCCGGGGTAACTGCTCTGGAGGAGCTCCATGCATTAACCATGGTGCAAGAGGAGGACTCCAGACAGGAGCAAGCTCCAAAACCCCCGAGCATTCGTCAACGGGGCTCAACCTCTGCACCACGTGTGCAGCCAAGCGGCGACACCGACATTCCCGTCAAGGTCGTCCAAATTGGTTCCGATGCCGCTCAAACCACCCGTATATCGGGAGGGTTGAACGACAAATAGGAACTCGCGCTCATCACTTTCCTCCGGCTAATGTTGACGTGTTTGCCTGGCACTCGTCACAAATGCCTGGGATCCCCAGGGAAGTGATTGAGCACAATCTGAAGATTTACCCCGATGCTCGGCCTGTGCATCAGAAGCCTCGGAAGCAATCCGTAGAACGGCAGAACTTCATCCGACAAGAAGTGAAGAAGTTGCTCGAAGCCGGATTCATCCGAGAAGTCTTCCATCCAAAATGGCTGGCGAACCCAGTCGTTGTGCCCAAGGCCGGCGGGAAGCTTCGGGTGTGCATCGACTACACCACACTGAATAAGGCATGTCCAAAAGATCCATTTCCACTACCTAGAATAGATCAGATAGTGGATTCCACCTCTGGGTGTGAGTTACTGTGTTTCCTAGACGCATATTCTGGGTATCATCAAATCAGGATGTCTAGGGAGGATGAAGAGCATACTTCCTTCATCACAGTAGATGGATTGTATTGTTACACAGCCATGCCATTTGGTCTCAAGAATGCAGCTTCAACTTTTGTACGAGCTATGTACAAAACTTTTGAAGAACTCATCAGAGATATAGTGGAAGTGTACGTCGATGACATCATGGTCAAGGTCAAGAACAAGGAGTCCCTCTTGGACACCTTGCAGGCTGTCTTTGACAAGCTGCGGGCCACCCGCACGAAGCTAAACCCAGACAAGTGTGTCTTCGGGGTTAGCTCCGGAAAACTTCAGGGGTTCCTGATAAGTCACCGGGGCATAGAAGCTAATCCGGCGAAGATAAAAGCCATTGAAGAGATGCGGCCACCAACCCGCATCAAAGACGTCCAAAAGTTAACTGGGTGTCTAGCTGCCCTCAGTCGGTTCATATCAAGACTGGCGGAACGGGCGCTCCCTTTCTTCAAGTTGTTGAGGAAGTCTGGACCATTCCAATGGTCCGAAGAAGCAGAGAAGGCATTCCAGGAGCTGAAACAGTTCCTCACCACCCTACCAATTCTGGTAGCTCCAAACCCTGGTGAGCCTTTACTACTTTACATTTCAGCTACTGACGAGGTTGTCAGTATGGTTCTGGTTGCGGAGAGACCAGAACTATCCCATACTCAGGAATCCAGACCCCTTCGGGAGGGTCCGGAGGTCCCTGAAAGTGAGTCTGGGTCCCAGCTCCCAGACTCAAATCCACAAGAAGTCACTTCAGAAGACTCAGACCCCTCCGAGAGGGTCCAAGTCACTTCTGAAGAAGCTCCAAGTTCCTCCAGCCAGAACCCGGAGGTCCCTGAAGAGAATCTGGACTCCTCCGACAGGATCCGGATCAATAGAGAGGAAGCTCCGGACCCCTCCGGGAGGGTCCGGACCATTCAATGTCCGGTATACTTCATCAGTGAAGTATTACATGATGCCAAGACTCGATACCTAGAGGTGCATAAGCTGCTTTATGCAGTTCTTATTGCCTCTAGGAAGCTCCGACACTACTTCCAAGCTCACAAAGTCTCGGTGGTGACCTCTTATCCACTTCGAGCGATCCTGCATAATCCCAATTCAACTGGGAATATTGCAAAGTGGGCAGCGGAATTGGCTGAATTCGATCTCGAATTTATTTCAAGACAAGCAATCAAGAGTCAAGCGTTGGCAGATTTCATGGCGGAATGGACCCCCTCTCCATCAAACCCTGGGGGCCCCAGCAAGCAGAAGACGGAACATCAAGTTCCAACCTTCACCGAGCCTCATTGGACTCTTTACTTCGATGGCTCCATGCAGAAGCAGGGGGCCGGTGCTGGAATCCTTCTCCTTGCACCGACTGGGGAGAAGGTAAAATACATGGTACACCTTGACTTCAAGGCAACCAACAACATGGCGGAGTATGAAGCACTCATCTGCAGGCTAAAGGTGGCACTGTCATACGGTGTCAAGCAAGTGCTGGTCAAAGGAGATTCACAGCTCATCATCAAGCAGGTGAAGGGTGAATGCTCCTGCAATAATCTCCAGCTAGCTGCTTACCTCCTTGAAGTCCAGAGGCTTTAGAAGGACTTTGAAGTCCTAGACCTCAACCATGTTCAGCGTGCCCACAACGCTGAAGCTGACGAACTCTCGACCAAAGCGTCAACTGGAGCTCCAGCTCCTGACGGAATCTTTGTCCGGAGGTTGTCAAAACCCACAGTTCAGCCTGCCGAACTGAACGAAGGGGGCGAGATCAGCATCCCAAAGCTGACGGTCCCGATGGCCCTGTTACCATGGCAGCCATCAAGGGTCGTAGGTGCTGCCGGAAGCTCCGAGCAACCCAGCATGCAAGACTCAAATGCTCAAGTCAGTTCCGATGCATGGATCTCGAAGATCCGGAACAACTTGAAAGACAACATCCGTCCTGACGATGATGTATCCACTGACCTGGTAGTCAGATTGGCTAAAAGATACACACTGGTAGAAGGGGATCTCTACCGGCGCGGTGCCAATGGCATCCTAATGCGGTGCATCACAAGGGAAGAAGGCTGCGAGCTTCTCACAGAAATCCATGGAGGCGAGTGTGGGAACCACGCATCTTCCCGCATGCTGGTCGGAAAAGCCTTCCAACATGGCTTCTACTGGCCTACAGCGCTCCAGGATGCCACTGAGCTGGTAAAGAAATGCGAAGCATGCCAATTTCATGCAAAGCAAATTCGTACACCCGCTCAGCCCTTACAAATGATACCTCCTACATGGCCCTTCGCTGTGTGGGGGATGGACATCTTGGGACCCTTCCCAAGAGCCGTCGGAGGTTACAAGTTCATGTACGTCGCCATCGACAAGTTCACCAAGTGGCTGGAAGCAACTCCAGTTGTGACGATCAACAAGCAATCTGCTATCAACTTTCTGCAATCCATTGTAAGCAGATTCGGAGTCCCAAACAAGATCATCACTGATAATGGGACTCAATTCACAAGCTCCGCATTCCAAGGGTATTGCGAAGACCTCAACATACAGGTTTGCTACGCTTCCGTAGCTCATCCCGCCAACAATGGCCAAGCTGAGAGAGCAAATGTAGAAATCCTTAAAGGACTCAAAACGCGCACCTATGAGCGTTTGAAAAAGCACGGAGCCAATTGGATCGAAGAGCTTCCGCCCACTCTATGGGCCAACAGGACTTCTCCAAACCGGTCAACCGGAGAAACACCCTTCTTTCTGGTGTACGGAGCTGAAGCAATCCTTCCTCCGGAAATCACCATGGGTTCGCTCCGGGTCCGGACCTTCGACGAAGCCGTGCAGGACCAGCTCCGGTGTGAAGACCTAGACCTCCTCGAGGAGGGAAGGTGCCATGCAGCTGTTCGGAATGCCAGATATTGCCAGGCTCTACGGCGTTATCACCAGCGGCATGTACACAACTGACAGCTCGAGGAAGGCGATCTGGTGCTACGGAGAATACTATCCAGAGAAGGGCTAAACAAACTTTCCCCCGGCTGGGAGGGGCCCTTCCGAGTGATCAAAGTATCCCGTCTCGGAAGCGTTCGCTTGGCTACTGAGGATGGGACACCTCTCCCAAATCCTTGGAACATCGAGCACCTCCGTAAGTTCTACACTTAATTCCACGAAGGTGAGTCTTGAGTAACTTGAGATGTATGTTATAGAGTCATTGTACAGAGTCGGGTAGTTCCTCCGGGAGAGCAGCCGGACCTTTTCCGAAAGGTCTGTAAAGCTCAAGCAGCACTCGTTACAGTCTCCGGACTAAAAGCGTGGCTAACTACCCTGGGTCAAACGAGAAACCAAGCACACTTAGCCTGGTCCCGTACCCTAAGAGTGTACTTGTTTCCCCTGTACCCCGGACCTATAATGAAAGACATCTTCATGTGAAATAGACTCCACGTGCATTCATTTTGTGCAGGCTCGATATTTTTATTTTTCTCTTTCTTGTCTATAACAGAAACGTGCAATTCTTAAGAAATTTTAGTTTGACCGGTTTATATACGACTCGAGTTGAATTGTCAGAACTCTTGGATTTAAATATCGTTTATGGCCAACTCGCCTGAAAGCCGCCAAGCCAATCTAGGGCCGGAGTGCGCTATCGACTTAGCCTGGTCAAGCACCCTAAGTACGCCACTCTACCTACACCCCGGCAGGCCAGAGTAAGGCGGGTCCATGGACAGTTGGATCTAAGAGAAAAGACAACGCATCCAGTTGTATTTAAAATAGCGTTCAACTTAAAATTTACTTGAGAATCGTAAGCCGCGATGAAATTATAGACAAGGAACAAATTTTATCGTTTTTCTTGGCTAAGTGTGCAGGAAAAATAAAATATACATTGATGGAGAAAAGCCGGAGCTAACCAAGCTCCGACCCCCTCAAGGGGGTCAACCATCGGCGCTGAGTAAAAGATGGTGAGAAGACCCCGTACATGGAGTCTGTTGCCAACTTACCAAGTGTTGCTAAAGGTCATTGCCGGAGCTACTAAGCTCCGACACCTTGGAGTACTAACTATCGACGCTCTACGTGTTGATAGAAGCTATTGCCGGAGCTACTAACCTCCAGCGATGGACAGTACCGGAGCTTCTAAGCTCCAACAACTTCAGGGGACCTTCACTATCAAAGACTTTGGAACTAAATTCTACAAGTTCGAAGCAAATTCGTCTTCAACAAAACTCAGTATCCTTTTGGTACATGTTCACAATCAAATTGTGTACATCTACCAGGGGGCCAAGAGAAGATAAAGATGTTGAAGACAAAAAATGAAATTCGCAAAAATTTGGGGATTTCATTTATCTGGAGACAGGAGATTACATCTAGAGACAAGGGAGTACAAAATTGAGGAAGAAGAGAAAATACAAGCGGGAGCTAAAGAAGTGATCCTAGACCCTATGGAAGAACTCGGCGACCTTCTGGGCGACCTCCGATACGCTGGCTCGGGTAGCTTCGCCTTCTCCTTCGACGGGGCCTTCAAGCACCGGGTCCAGAGGAAATTGAGGGTCCCGGCTGGTGTAGCACGTCAACACGTATTCTGTGACCTCGACCTCCAGTTGGTCCACGATGATGTCGCCCACCTTGGAGAGCTTGCTGCCTGCTGCGCTCAACGCTTGCAGCGCGAGGTCCGGCTCCGGCTTCGGATCATCCGGGCGCACGGGGCTGAAACCCATCGGTGTCAGCGCATCGTTGGCCTTGCCCAGGAACTCCCAAATCTGCAGGGAGTCCACTGTCCTCAGGCTCCTCACTTCTCCCAAGGATCTCTTGGCCGCCGTCAGTTCGGAATTCTCACGGGCGAGGCGCTCAACTTCTTTGGCATTTTGCTGAATTTTTGCAGCAACCCGCCTCTCAAGTCTTCCGAGCTCCTCCTCTCGGAGGTGGATCTTGTTCCGACGGTCGACCAGGTCTTTCTCCCTAGCCTCCACTTTCTTCTCCCGGGCAACAAGGGCACACTCGTATTCGTAGAGTTCCTGCCCTCACACCCAGGTCTTCTCCTCTTCCTCGAGGCAGCGCTCTTCCAACTTCTTAGTGCGCTCCTCGAGGCCCTTGTCCGCCAGAGCTGTTTTCTCGGCGAGCTCCTCTTCCCTTCTCAGGATGTCATCCCGCAGCTCCAGGAGTTTTTGCTCTTCGTCTTCGAGCCGTCTCTCCCTCCCTTCGAGTGCCTCTCGGCGCTTGATGAGAGCTGCGTTGATGGCTTCAAGCTGCTCGAACCGAGCATTGGCCGCGTTGTTGGCAGCCTTGGCCTGATCATGGAACTCCCGAGAATGAGCGTCGAGGGAATGGGTCATGTTCTCCCTCTCATCCAATAGCTTCTCCCAACACTCCAGGCGGATCTTCTCCCGCTTGATCCACTCCTTGTCATCCGCATGCCTCGACTGCGCCAGCTTAGTCTCGAAGTGGAGCCGATTACGCCACCGCCTAAGGGTTTGGCGCTCCTCTTCAAGAGCCTTGCTGTCATGGAAGAAGGCCAGTTGGACCTGATGTAGACTGGAGCAGGCGTTGTCGATAGACATCGACAGCGGGATGGGCTCCGGACCTGCTGGGGTCTCCTCCGCTGGTTCCAGCGGGTCTTCACATACAAAAATTGGGTCCCACTCTACGAGAGCAGAACCCTGAGCTTCCAAAGCGCTAGGGCCTTCCTCCGGGATGGCCTCAGTCGCCATCGAAGAAGGCCCCGCCGCCAAGTCTTCATTCGCCCCCTCAGGCAGGGGGCCGACGACTTCGTTTAGGCACTCTGGCTCTGCCACAGGTACCATCGATGTCATCGCCTTCGGAGCAGGAGCTACTGCTGGCTCCGATCGGGGCACCTCTTTTGAGGGAGACCCGAGCTCCCTCGCCTCTTCAACCGCCGGCTCTGCGACCGGCGCTCCAACAACAACCGGCTCAGCGACCGGTGCATCGGTGGTAACCGACTCAACTGTCGGAACTACCTCGACTTCCGGCTCGCACGCCGGAGCTTCAATCACCTCCAGTTCAATCGCCGGGGCTTCAACGAGTTCCGGCTCCGAGACCGGGACTATTACTTCTTCCGGCTCTGCAGCCGGAGCTTCCATTACTGCAGCACAAGGACCCGGAGCTTCAATCTCCGAGACAAGTGCCGCCGGCATGTCTTCACTCCTGTGGTCAGGCGCTACCACGGGAAGTTCTGGGGACGAGTCGAGGTTCATGACCACGACAGCCGGCGCCGGAGTTGTCGTAGCCTCAGCCACCATCTGGGGCGGAGCCGGGACAGGAGCGGAAGCTCCCACGGCCTCAGAAACCGTGGCCGACGATGGAGCTTCACTCCCTTTCTTAGGGACGCTGCAGAGGATGGATAAAGAGAATTAACAAACAATCACTACAACTAAAAAGTTAACCAGGGTAAACATCAAAAATTACCTTGGAAGGCTCCCGCACCAGCTTGCGCGGAACCTTTTTCCCGGACGTTCCGGGCTGGCCAGGGTCAGCGTAGGAGCTCTAGGAGGCCCCCCAGAACTCGCCGCAGCCACGGGATATTCCCGGGTCGAGGCTCTCCTCGATCGGGAGGAACCCCTGGACCTGGAGACTCCAACCGCCCCGGGGGCCGGAGTCGTACACCCGGAGCTAGCACCACCCGAGGGCTCTACCACGGAGATGGAAGCGCTTCGGGAGGATCCCACTGCAGGAACAGTCTCGTTCCGGGAGGACCCCACCACGGGGACAGTTGCCATGGCACCAGAAGATCTTCCCCCTTGGGGAGAAGGAGCCAAGGTAGAAGCAGCGGGCATGACAGACCTTCTGTCGACATGCCGCAGCTTCCTCTTCCGACTCTCCGGCTCCTCCGCCAGCTCCTTGCCCTTGCCGATGACTTCAACCCTCTGCTGTGGAGCAGGGACTGAGCCATCTTCGGGCACCCCAGGGATTGCCACCCGGGTGGTTGGTCTCCTCTCGACGACGCCAAGGTCGTCAAGCGCAGGCATCTTCCGCCGGAGCTCTCTGCTGAACTCCACTTCCACGTTCAGAGGGAGAAATGCCGGCGGCGGAGTCAAGTAATCTCCGTCGACGTCGATGCCGTGCTGGAATTTCTTGAGGTGGAACTCCAGGGTCTTCCCCACCATGTCGGACTTCAACCCGGTTTCAACCCGGTCCTCATCCATCACGCTGTTGAGGGCCCAGGCGAGCTTCTCCCTCCTCTTCAGCGGCGCCCACCTGTTGGTCAGGAAGTTGCAGAACACCGCCTGGGGAGTCAATCCTCCCTCCACACATCGGCGGATCCTGGTCAGGACAGGGTCGAAAACTTCCGCCAGCACCGGGACTTCACTCCATATCGATGTGTCAAAGCCGGGCAGACTGTCTGGCAGTTCCAACCGCTCATGCTCCTCCACCCTGACGACAACCCAATCTTTCTTCCAGTCATCCCACTTCCCGGAAGGGAACGACCGGAGGTACTTGAACGGGCACTTCTTGCGCTTCACGAAGTAGTAGAAGCCAAGGTACTCGTTGCTCCGGCCGGTGGTGTGAACGGTGAAGAAGGTTCGGAAGAGCTCGACGCAGGGGGGGATGCCCACCCACATCTCGCAGAAGTGGACAAAGATGGACACAAGGAGAATGGAGTGGGGACCAAGGTGGTATAGCTGCAGACCATAGAAGTCTAGCAGCATCAAGAACAAAGAAGAAAATGGTGGGATCAGTCCCACCATGGCGTACGAAGAAAAGTACACCATCTCGCCAGCGCGCTCCTTCTCAAAGGGGAGCTCTCCGCCGGCACGGACCGAGCGGCTGAAGAAGTCCGAGGACCACCCCATAAGGGCCCGGACCTTCTTCAAATCGTTGTCGGTCTTCAGGCGACTCTCGCGCAGACCCAACTCCATCGCAGCACAACTAGGCAAGAGAGGAAGAGCAAAGTACGAGTTGGGAGTTTGAGAGCAAGATCAGATGGGAGGCGTAAAGAACTCCCGACGGTGCGCCCTTTCCTTCTTAAGTAAGCCCTTGCAACGCTTGGATGGAAACTGCAGGGGAGTCAAAAATACTACTCAAGAGTTCAACCCAACCGATGACAAGGGGGCCCGGGACCACCCCGACGATCAAGTCGAGGTTCTCACCCAGGCGAACGGTTGTCATCACGAGGCGGGAAACACAAAGGCGGCAAGGCGCGCGGAACCGATACAGTTTTCGTATCAGAAACCGGCGACCTTCAATTGCGTGAGATCCGCACGCCAAAGATCTTATCTGCCGCCTGAGGTGTGCCACGCGTCGGGATTTAACTGTAAAATCCTGCCAACGGCACCTCCGAAGACCTTTGAAGACCCAGTTCAAGAGTCGCAAAGGTGGACCCACCTCCGATGGAACGACTTCACCCCGGTGACCTTCCTCGGAGGTAGGTCCAGGGGGCCACTGTCGGTACCCTAAAAACCGTACACCCCCTGAGATTACAAAGATCTCAAGGGAAGGACGACTACTCGAGTTGAAGACCCTCGGAGGCCCACTTGTCAGACATGACCGGACCAGCTTTTCCAACATGGTTAATCCCTAGGTCGCCACGTGTACTACCGAACCGGAGCTACCGCCCACAAGGGGGAAGCACCGGACTATGTACCGAAACGACACCTCCGGACCTAACCCCTGACCGAGAGAAGCTCCGGACCCGACACGTGTCAAGTAGCCCCGGAGCTTCCTGCTTCCCGCAGCAAGCTCCAGAGCTGCCACGTGTCTAATCATCGGAGCAAGCCGCCTCTAACCTCCGCGAGACCTTGTAACTGCTCCGGATCTTCAAAGGAGAGCCAAGGACTTCAAGACCTGTTTAAATGTCATTAATGCCATATTAATGACACTTAAACGGATGATCTTAACACCTGTAACGGCACTGTCGAAGCCCGTTACAGGATCATTAACAACAATTAATCGTGTATCAATACTAGTAACCGCCAGGGCCACATGTCGGGCCAGGTAGCTTGTAACGGCCTGTCTTTGTACTATAAAAGGACAGGCCGATGATACACAGGGAGAGGACAGACACAGACGGTAGATCATACGTGATAAGCCAATACAACATCAACACCCCCGTGGAGTAGGGTATTACGCTCAGGCGGCCCGAACCACGTAAATCCTAGTGTCTCCAGTGTTAAACCGCAATTCACCTTCTTGAGTCTCCGCGCGCCCACACCGAACTACGAATTCCTTCAACACTTTAGCTGTGTCAGGAGATCTGCAGACTCCAACAGTCGACACATGCCTTGTTAGACAAGTTGGTGAGTATAACCGTAAAAATTTGACAATCATTATCTTCTCAAAATATTACTTCATTTTCTAAAACCAACAACATTGACCATTTATAACGGGTCATATCTTGTTGATAATTGATTGTATATTGTTCCCCTAAATAAAGATGTTAGTTGGAGTTGTGATATGTTAGTCTGTTATCATCTTGCATATTAAACATTACCTTGCCTTCTATGTAATTTGTGTTGGTTCTGATTCCTGCATAATAACATTATTGTGGCCTAGTCTTTCGGTGGAGATGGGCACTTTGATTTAAACTGCTAAGACATTCATGTCCGACACCTATCTAAGGATGTTGCGCCTTAGCGACTGATAAACCCACTTCAGCAGTTGTTACTAATCTTGAAGGGCACAATCAACCAAACCACTAGTGTAAGTTCTGAAATCAATAAAAAACTTGCGAGAAAAAGAGGAAAAGAGGCAACTCAATTGTAAATTTGGAACATGGAACAAATTAGAAGCTGTAATGTGGGTTTCGAATCAATTAGAATGAATGGTCTACCCGTCGCACATGTCTACAAGGAAGTAGCAAGAGTTAACTAACATGTAAAGTATTGCCATGTCTATTATAGAGAATAGACATGTCCTAACTTCGTAATGTCTATTCTCTAGAACGGTCTTCTTTCTTTTTGACCCAAGCCTGAATCTTTAGGGATCAATAATGACAACACGAGTTAAAATGATTATACTATGTATAGCATTTCTTGAATCAAAGCCATTGTTAAATTGCACATACAAATAAAAATATGTAAACAACTCAACATTGATGGCATCATGTTTGAAGAGATTTTGCATGTCTTCATTATGTGGTAAGATGTGTCCCAGATCATTTCTAAGATGCATTTCAACATATATGGGATTGAGAGCCATATGATTTCTATTCATGAACTAGCATGGGATTCACATATTGCTTGTCTGAGTTGTCTGAATATTTTTGCAGATGTCGCCTCTCTGGTAGATTCCATACTTGTTCGGACACAGGCCCGGTCTTGTCCGTACTCTAGACATGTCAATACTTCATTAATCCGGTGCATAAACATGAGCTTGAAGCGGATTTTGGCTAAGTTTCTATCTCAACATCCGGCCTTGTCCATACTTTTTCAGAATCGGAACACATGGTGTCCTCACTCCTCAACAACCAAATCTAGATGAAGAACATACAATATATGAATAAGATAATTTGGTCAAAGTTATGATATTAATATGAATATAATCAAAATATGGTGAAAATTGTTTAAAAAGAAGTCAATAATATTAAATCCAGTAGGTCATGCATGTAGAGCTGACTGCAACATATATATAAAAGCTTTAGGTTCATAACAACAACCAACTACTTTCACATAGTAATTGCAGTACAATTTTATAAAGAATCTACTGTCTTTTGTTTTCTATATAAACGTGATAGATGTTAACAAAAGCAACGGTCATATCTTATTAAATCAAATCTTTTTTGTAAGGTAATTGCATGGTTCATTAGACATTTTGATCAATGTGACAATAAACAATAGACAATCATTATTGGGTAAAAGTATCAGTTTGTTAGATAAATTTCACCATCTAAATTAGTTAGATCTTACTGAGAATTGACCCTTTTTCTTTCTCTGAATAAAGGAATCGGATGGAGATAAGATATGACTGTCTTTTACCATCATTCGTATTGACCACTACCTCTCCAACCTAATTGGTGTCAGTTCTAATTGATGATCAATTTTTATAGTTTTTACTATCAAAATATATTTATAGTCTGCTTTTCAACACCCCTAATTGGTTACTCCATCATTTGTCAAAAGATTGTCACCCTTAGTTCATTTTTTGAACTAAAGGTGACAATCTTTTCAGAAAGGAGGAAGATATCGTAGTGTTATGTTATTCACGCCCGGACCTCATTCTCTAGTCAATGTGCAAGCTGAGATTTTCTTTTCTCCCAACATTGTGCGATACAACCAGCTGCTGTAGGTATAGGAATTCATGACATGTTGGCTGTCAAGGCGCTGCCATCTGAGCCAACAACTGAAGGAACAAGCCCGCTTTGGTGTACGTCATGTATATATATATATATATATATATATATATATATATATATATATATATATATATATATATATATATATATATTCATACAATGTCCATCATGAATTAGCATGAGATTCACTTATTTTGCTTGATTCGCTGTTGTGAACATGTTATATGTTCTTGATCAAACACTCTGTTGATCGATCCACTTTTAATAATCACTCAGTCACTCAAGCATCAAAAACCAAAACTTCTGGTTTACCGTTGGTACGAGAAACTTCATGTAAGTGTGGCTACTGTGTCTATTGTTGCTTACATAGGTTATTCTTGAACATCGACACCGAATAACCCAATCTCTGATGATTGTACTATTCATTCATGGTCCAATGATCAGTCCACACGGCTAAATTGATGTACATGTGCGAAAATATATAATTTTATTACAGTATTATTAATTTTCTGTTTATAAAAACATTAATTATATAATATTAAATTAGTTTTAACAAAATATATATATATATATATATATATATATCTAGTTACAAAACTAAATGTTTAATCTAAAAGCTGAAGTCTTTTATATGAAAAATATTACGATAATTACTTGGTTTGTTAGACAATTTGATGAGCACGGCCCTAAAAATTTTGTAATCATTATGTTCTAAACGTATTACTTCATTAGCTAAAATCTACAACATTTACCATGTAAACCGGGTCAGATTTTATCAATAATTGATTGTCTATGGTTCCTCTAAATAAATGTGTCAGTTGGTGTTAAGGTATGTTTGTCTTTTATCATCATGCATATCAACATTACCTTGCCTCCTATCTAATTGGCGTTGGTTCCCATTCTACCATAATAACATCATGGTGGTCTGGTCTTTTGGTGGAGATGGTTAGCTTTGATTTAAACTGCTAAGACATTCACATACAACACCCGTCTAAGGATGTTCCGCCTTAGCGACTTATAAACCACTACAAAACAAACCCCCCTTTAGCAACACATACATAGCAATGCATTGCTCTATGCGTTGTAAACTATTAATTCGCAACACTTATTATGTGTCGTAAGTATCATGTGTTGAGTAACAAAGGAAGCAACAACATAAAAGTAGCAACATATTGTTTTATGTGTTGCAAACTTTTAGGTAGCAACAAATATTGTGTGTTGTAAGTATTGCATTGCAAAAAACTGTAACAAACATATATGGATAAATGATATTTTAATATAGTGTGTCTAATTTTCTATATATATAATTTTCAGTATTTTTTTCATATCTTATGTATTTGTATTACAATCAAGGTTTAATTTAGTCCTGGCCCGCGGCACGGAATAGGCACACCCTCTGTTCTTGTAGGATTGAAGAGCACGCGAAAATCTACGAGTGGGGAGGTAAACGGAAGATTAAAAATTTTTCAGCGGAAGCAACAAAAACCCCATGGTAGAAAATTGATCTGTTAAAGAATTCATGTGTGCGATTAATCTAAACATGATCAATCATGACAAAACCAGTATAGATTGTGGAGAATCAATTCACGAAGACACGACAACAAGAATCTCGGAAAACTGTTGAGAAAAACTCAAGTTACGATTGAAAGATCGAACAAAGGTAAATCACTTCTACCGAGTAAAAACTAGATCTACAACACTGCAAAGAAAATCGTGTAGATCCAACAACACAAATACAATGACCTTGAATTTTTCACAGATGATAGATAATCAAGTTGTGAAGATGACCCAAAAAGAATCACATCAATTGGATCTGGAAAACTTGAGTTATGATAAAACAACCAAAGCAAGGTAGTGCTGTGCAGAAACTCGACGATAAAGACTTGACAAAAACAAGTTGGACGACCTTTGGCCCAAAACATGAGAGTTTTATTGATCAAACCACAAGAGGAACAGCCCCAAAGTCGTGCACCATGAGCTCTGGCCTCCCTTGCTTATATAACCATCCCTTAGGCCAACCTAATCCTAACTAGGACTCAAATCCTACTCAGATTCAATCGAAACTTTCCATGGCCACTCAAGACTCTTCCATACGCAGATAGAAGCAATCTTAAGACTTCCAGACACCTTAGGAACGTATCCCACTTTATGAAAACAACCCAAATTCATGACCCACACGAAATCCTATCATAACAAACTCAAATCTTTCCATATTTGAGTAAAACCCGACTCAGCCTCAGCTTAAGTCCATAACCAATGTCGGTTCGACCTTTCCAACCAATTCTTTACGTCCACATCTCTTCATCACGCATCGGAACCATGCAGCCACGTCCATGCACTCCATGCACACGTGCAAACATCTTCTAACTACGTCCACAATACCTTCATATGCATTGTTCTTGATTCAAACATGTTGCACGACCTCCCAATCAACTGAACCACAATTCCTCCCGAACTCAGTTGTTGAACCTCATCCTCTCCATAAGACTAGTTCAATGGACCCCGTCACCAGCCATGTCTTTAAATCAAGCAACACCTGCACATGAATAAACAACTGATACTTCCGAGCACAAATCCTCGACATGACTCACATTAGTTCTGAAACCACAACACCTTATTTGAGCACCTCACGTAGGAATGTTACCATAGCAAAAATATCAACCATAACCACCAAAACACACACAAAACTTAGTAAAACAATACTAAGAAAACTTTCCATAGATGTAAAGCAAGTTCGAATCAATTCAAAGTAAAAGTAGAACCATTGCAATCTAGCTCCAGACCTTGCCAAAACTAACTGGACCTTGAGCTGGAGCTTACCAAAGCTAGCAGGACCTAGTGTTGGAGCTTACCAAAGCAAGTCGGACCTAGCGCCAGAGGTAGTGGGACCTATCACTGGACATAGCAAAAACATGTTGGACCTAGCTATAGCAAGTCAGACCTTACATCAGACCTTGCCTAAGCTACCCAAAACAAGACGGACCTATTGTCGAACCTTGCTGGAGCTACCCAAAACAAGTTGGACCAATTGTCGGACCTTGCTGGAGCTCGGACCTAGAGTCGAACCTTTTTGAAGAAGCTGTTTTGGTCGTATTCAAAACTGTTATTGTCATAGTCAATATATTCAGCAAACATAGGTCTCACAATCTCCACCTTGATGAATGCATTGGCAACACCACTTAAAATTCGAACATTGGCTTATTCACATGAAATTTTTAAAAAATAATTTCTCCCCCTCTTGAAAATCAAATGAGAAAGAAATTTCAAAACAAATACCTCGCCCTCCCATATACATATTTCCCCTCTTTGATAATGTATTCGGCAAGGTTCAAAAGATAAATTTCAATATTTATGAGCATATTATAACATATACATATAAAACAAAACTCATCCAAGTCATACTATCAAGTAACTTACACTATCACACCAATGAGATACATAAAGTAGTGTAAGCCATGCTAGAGATCCAGAAAATTTTAGGTTTAGGCAAGTCATGATTTCACAGACTTAACTATTTAAAGACCTGAAATCATGCCACTTGTTGCTGCATTTTTCATTTTTCAGTGTCATTTAGAACACACATTCTAATCTTATAACATTTGCAAAAGATTATATGCCGCATCTGCCTTATTCTAACCAACCAAGCTAAGCCTATGTCATTTGACAATCAGAAGCTTAAGGACATGGTTTTAGTCATACACAACTTCTTCCAAGTTCATATCTAAGTGCAATGATAAGCCATCTCAAAAGAAAAGTGTGATGCATGCATATTCTCTTGATCTTTTCTCATATTTATTTGATCATAAAAGCTCGACATGTGGATAGTTGATTGATTATTTTTCATTAATGAAAGAACTTGTGAGCGTGCAACAAGTTCAATATAGCAAGTAAGTTCGATCATGACTAAATTTAGTGTAAGTAATTATTCCAATTACTAGTCATGGCAAAAACTACAAAATGTATAACACGAGTAATGTAGTAAGAACTTTCAACATTTAAAAGGAATCAGATATTCATATATGTATGAAATACTATGCTCATATTATTCTAAATTTAGGTTCACATGGACTCCCCAAGTTTGAAAATATTACGCCCCTCCCCTATACATATTTCTCCCCCTTTGACAATGTATTCAGCAAGGTACATGTAGGATCAAAGAGCACGTGAAAAGCTACCAAAGGGGGTGGGGGGTGAATGGTAGATTTAAAAATCTTACGCAGCGGGAACAATTTAAACCCATTCTGTTGGTACCCTAGAAACCGTACACCCCTTGAGGTTACAAAGATATCAAGGAAAAGTCACCCACTTGATTTGAAGACCTTCGGAGACCCACATGTCAGATGTAACCGGACCCGCTTCTCCAACATGGTTAATCTAGGGTCGCCACGTGTACTATCAAACTGGAGCTACCGCCCACAAGGGGGAAGCTCCAGGCCATGTACCGAAACGGCACCTTCGGACTTAACCTCAGACCGAGAGAAGCTCCAGACCTGACACGTGTCAGGTAGCTCCGGAGCTTCCTGTTTCCCACAGTATGCTCTGGAGCTGCCACGTGTCCACCCGTCGGAGCTTCAGCCTCTGACCTCCGGAAGACTTCATAACGGCTCCAGATCTTCAAAGGGGAATCAAGGACTTCAAGACCCGATTAAGTGTCATTAATACCATATTAATGACACACGGTCGGATGCCCTTAATTACCAGTAACGGTGCTGTCAAAGCCCATTACCCGGTCATTAAGGGCAATTAAACCTGTTGAATGAATATCAATACTAGTAACTGCCGGGGCCACATGTCGGGCCAGGCTAACTTGTAATGGCCTGCCCTTGTACTATAAAAGGACAGGCCGACTATGGACTCCACACGTTCAGTGACGCTACACACGCTCCATAGACACTCGTCACAAGCTCATTCAGCTAATACAACACCAACAGACCCGTGGAGTAGGGTATTACGCTCAAGCGGCCCGAACCACGTAAACTCCTGTGTCTCCTGCGTCATTTACTATTCACCTTCTCGAATCTCCGCGCGCCCACACCGAACATCAAACTCCTCCAACACTTTAGTAGTGTCAGGAGATCTGCCGGTTCCGAACCACCAAGAGTTGGCGCGCCAGGAAGGGGCGCCTGAGGTTTTCAGAATGGTGAACTCAGCTGCTGGATCATCCAATGGTCAACCTGCTCAGGCTCTTGGGGGCAATCCCTCCAACATGCAGCCACCAGCAGGAGCCTCAACACCAGCAGGAGTCACACTCCCACCACCACCGCCTTCACCAGCAAATCAAGCTGGGCAACGCGATGGTGCACCAGCGTCAATCACTGCGTCGTCAAATCATGACAACCCGGAACACGCGCTCCATGCAGCGCGTGCTCTTCTCCAACGCCCACCACCTCCGGATGCATCCCGGGATGCACTGGAGCAGTGGAGGGCCGATGTGGAGCATTTGGTTGCAGCAGCAGCCGAACGCCTCAGCAACCAGGGTCCTCCTCCTTCAGGACGAGCCCCGTCGCAGCGGTGGACTTTGTCTGGTAGACTTGGTCCGCACGTTTCCAATAGCAGGAGACGTGTTGCGTCACAACAAGTGACGTCATTGCCCTCTGGGGCACGACGCACTCACACGGTATCCAGGCTTTCGACTCATGACCTCCGGGCGGAGCTTGATCGCCGATACCGCCAGCAGGACGGCCGAGTCCATATTGAGCGTGCTCGTGAAAGACGGGAAGCTCAGGACCTTTCTGCTCCTGAAGGAGTGGGAGGAGGCTGTTCAACCCTGGCCATGCATCTGCGTATGGTCAGGTGGCCACAGAAGTTCCGGCCTCACCTGCTGGAAAAATTCGACGGGACTATCAATCCCGCCGAATTTCTTCAGATCTACTCCACTGCAATCTTAGCAGCTGGAGGAAACGAGGCTGTGATGGCCAATTATTTTCCAGTGGCCTTAACAGGGACCGCCAGGTCCTGGTTGGGAGGAGCTGTGCCGGCAGTTCACCGCCAACTTCGGGAGTTCATACACCCGACAAGGCACTGAACTGGACCTTTTTGCAGTCGTGCAAAAAGGGGGGGAATCCCTGCGATCATTCATCCAGAGGTTATCTCAGGTACGAAATACTATCCCTTCTATCTCTAGCGCCTCTGTCATTTTGGCATTCAGACAGGGTGTACGGGACAAGAAGATGTTGGAGAAACTGGCGATCAAGGAGATCACCAGTGTCATGAAACTCTTCAGCTCAGCTGACAAATGTGCCAGAGCTGCGGAGGGCCGTGAGATGCACTCCAAACCAACCCCAGAGGGTCACAAGAAATCCTCCAAAGAAGAAGCAGCTACCTCCGGAGGTGGCAAAAAGAAAAAGAAGACCAGAGGCAAGAAGAAGTTGTCGGCCGGCACATCCAACGTTGCAGCTGCTGCAACTCCGGGTGGCCGGGGGCCACACCTCGAGAAGCAACCTCGACCGTCTTCTGAAGACGGTGGCAAACCCAAAGTGTGGTGTCCCATTCACAAAACGGGCAGCCACAGTTTGGAAGACTGCCGGGAGGTCCAAAACCTTGCCGAGCGCTACAACAAGTGCCGGGAAGAATCTCCTTTCCGATAGAGGGAAGGAAAGCAAAAAGTCGACGAAGCTCCGGTTGAAGAGGAGTTAGGATTTCAGGATCCCAAAAAGGTCCTGAAGGCCGTTTACACCTCCGTCGATGATGATTCTGACGTCTCTGATAACGAGCGTCGGAAGACCATGAACACCATTTTTGGTGGATCATGGGACATCACCTCCCGCCGCGTCATCAAGACTATGCGTCGTGATATGGCCACTGTATCTCCTACAGTCAGGCCGGAACCTCATCGGAAGTGGATGGACACAACCATCACTTTTGATGCTTCGGACTGCCCTCGGAGCATGGTTGGAGCAGGACAGCTACCTTTGATGGTATCTCCTACCATCAACAACATCCAGCTCCACCACGTCATGGTAGATGGAGGTTCGGGGCTTAACCTCATAAGCTTCGAAGCTTTTACTAAGCTTCAACTCCGACCTTCGGATCTCCACCCCTCTCGACCTTTCTCCGGAGTAGGTCCGGGGGCCATTACCCCACTCGGGGCTATTACTCTCCCCGTTACCTTCGGGACACGGGAGAAGTACCGCACCGAGAAG
This sequence comes from Tuctoria greenei, assembly GCA_036927565.1. Taxonomy (NCBI): domain Eukaryota; kingdom Viridiplantae; phylum Streptophyta; class Magnoliopsida; order Poales; family Poaceae; genus Tuctoria; species Tuctoria greenei. The sequence goes on from JAYESD010000010.1 coordinate 59,033,994, forward strand.
TTGGTCTTCGACGTCGCTCAAATCAACTTACCCTTCAATGATATCTTGGGAAGGCCTGCCCTGTACAAATTCATGGCAGCTGCTCATTATGGTTATCCAGTGTTGAAGATGCCAACGCCAGTAGGCGTTCTCCGGATCCGCGGAGATCGTACTACCGGAGTAACTGCTCTAGAAGAACTCCATGCACTCACCACGGCGCAAGAGGAGGACTCCAGGCAGGAGCAAGCTCCAAAACCCCCGAGCATTCATCAACGAGGCTCGACTTCTGCACCTCGTGTGCAGCCAAGCGGCGACACCGACATTCCCGTCAAAGTCGTCCAAATTGGTTCCGATGCCGCTCAGACCACCCGTATATCGGGGGGATTGAACGACATATAGGAACTCGCGCTCATCACTTTCCTCCGGTCTAACATCGACGTGTTTGCTTGGCAACCGTCACAAATGTCTGGGATCCCTAGGGAAGTGATTGAGCACAATCTGAAGATCTACCCCGACGCCCAGCCTGTGCATAAGAAGCCTCGAAAGCAATCCGTAGATCGACAAAACTTCATCCGACAAGAAGTGAAGAAATTACTCGAAGCTGGATTCATCCGAGAAGTCTTCCATCCAAAATGGCTGGCAAATCCAGTCGTTGTGCCCAAGGTCGGTGGGAAGCTTCAGATGTGCATCGACTACACCACACTAAATAAGGCATGTCCAAAGATCCATTCCCACTACCTAGAATAGATCAGATAGGGGATTCCACCTCCGGGTGTGAATTACTGTTTTTTCTAGACGCATATTCCGGGTATCATCAAATCCGGATGTCTAGGGAAGATGAAGAGCATACCTCATTCATCACAGTAGATGGATTGTACTGTTATACAGCCATGCCCTTTGGTCTCAAGAATGCAGCTTCAACTTTTGTACGATCTATGTACAAAACTTTTGAAGAACTCATTAGAGACATAGTGGAAGTGTACGTCGATGACATCGTGGTCAAGGTCAGGGACAAGGAGTCACTCCTTGACACCTTGCAGACTGTCTTCGACAAGCTGCGGGCCACCCGTACAAAGCTAAACCCAGACAAGTGTGTCTTCGGGGTAAGCTCCGGAAAACTTCTTGGTTTCCTGGTAAGTCACCGGGGCATAGAAGCTAATCCGGCGAAGATTAAGGCCATTGAAGACATGCGGCCACCAACCCGCATCAAAGACGTCCAAAAGTTGACTGGATGTCTAGCAGCCCTCAGCCGGTTCATTTCAAGACTGGCGGAACGGGCACTACCCTTCTTCAAGTTATTGAGGAAGTCCGGACCATTTCAATGGTCCGAAGAAGCAGAGAAGGCATTCCAGGAGCTGAAATAATTCCTCACCACCCTACCAATTCTGGTAGATCCGAACCCTGGTGAGCCTTTGTTGCTTTACATTTCAGCAACTGACGAAGTCGTCAGTATGGTTCTGGTTGCGGAGAGACCAAAGCTACCTCATACTCAGGAATCCAGACCCCTTCAGGAGGGTCCGGAGGTACCTGAAAGCGAGTCTGGGTCCCAGCTCCCAGACTCGAATCCACAAGAAGTTACTTCAGGAGACCCAGACCACTCTGGGAGGGTCCAGGTCGCTTCTGAAGAAGCCTCGGGTTCCTCCAGCCAGGACCCGGAGGTCCCAGAAGAAAAACCGGATTCCTCCGAGAGGATCCGGGTCAGTGAAGAGGAAGCTCCGGACCCCTCTAGGAGGGTCCGGACCATTCAGCGCCCAATGTACTTCATTAGCGATGTACTACATGATGCCAAGACTTGATACCTAGAGGTGCATAAGCTGCTCTATGCAGTTTCTTATTGCCTCCAGGAAGCTTCGCCATTACTTCCAAGCTCAAAAAATCTCAGTGGTGACCTCTTACCCACTTCAAGCAATTTTGCATAATCCCAATTCAACTGGGAATGTTGCAAAGTGGGCAGCGGAATTGGCCGAATTTTATCTTGAATTTATTTCAAGGCAAGCAGTCAAGAGTCAAGCATTGGCAGATTTTGTGGCAGAATGGACTCCCTCTCCATCAAACCCTGGGGGCCCCAGTGAGCAGAAGACGGAGCATCAAGCTCCAGCCTTTACCGAGCCTCACTGGACCCTCTACTTCGACGGCTCCATGCAAAAGCAGGGGGCTGGAGCTGGAATCCTTCTCCTTGCACCGACCGGGGAGAAGGTGAAATATATGGTACACCTTGACTTCAAGGCGACCAACAACATGGAAGAGTACGAAGCACTTATCTACGGACTAAAGGTGGCACTGTCATATGGTGTCAAGCAACTGCTGATTAAGGGAGATTCGCAGCTCATCATTAAGCAGGTGAAGGGTGAATGTTCCTGCAATAATCTCCAGTTAGCTGCTTACCTCCTTGAAGTCCAGAGGCTTCAGAAGGACTTCGAAGTCCTAGATCTCCACCATGTCCAGCGTGCCCATAACGCTGAAGCTGACGAACTCTCGACGAAAGCGTCAACCGGAGCTCCGGCTCCAGACGGAATTTTTGTCCGGAGGTTGTCAAAGCCAACAGCTCAGCCTGCCGAACTGAGCGAATGGGGCGAGATTAGCATCCCGAAGCTGACGGTCCCGATGGCCCTGTTACCATGGCAGCCATCAAGGGTCGTAGGTGCTGCCGGATGCTCCGAGCAACCCAGCACGCAAGACTCAAATGCTCAAGTTAGATCTGATGCATGGATCTCGGAGATCTGGAACTACTTGAAAGACAACATCCTTCCTGACGATGATGTATCCGCTGACCGGGTAGTCAGATTGGCTAAAAGATACACGTTGGTAGAAGGGGATCTCTACCGACGCGGTGCCAACGGCATCCTAATGCGGTGCATCACAAGGGAAGAAGGTTGTGAGCTCCTTACAGAAATCCATGGAGGCGAGTGTGGGAACCACGCGTCTTCCCGCACGCTGGTCGGTAAAGCCTTTCGGCATGGCTTCTACTGGCCTATAGCACTCCAGGATGCAACTGAGCTGGTGAAAAAATGCAAAGCATGTCAATTTCATGCAAAGCAAATTCACACTCCGGCTCAGCCCTTACAAATGATACCTCCTACATGGCCTTTTGATGTGTGGGGGATGGACATCTTGGGACCTTTCCCAAGAGCCGTCGGAGGTTACAAGTTCCTGTACGTCGCCATTGATAAGTTCACCAAGTGGCCGGAAGCAACTCCAGTTGTGACAATCAACAAGCAATCTGCTATCAACTTTTTGCAGTCCATTGTATGCAGATTTGGAGTTCCAAACAAAATCATCACTGATAATGGGACCCAATTCACAAGATCTGCATTTCAAGGATGTTGCAAAGACCTCGGCATTCAAGTTTGCTACGCCTATGTAGCTCACCCAGCCAGCAATGGCCAAGTCGAGAGAGAAAATGCTGAAATCCTTAAAGGACTCAAAACGCGCACCTATGAGCGCTTGAAAAAACATGGTGCAAACTGGATCGAAGAGCTTCCGCCGACTTTATGGGCCAACAGGACATCTCCAAACCGGTCAACTGGAGAGACACCCTTCTTTCTGGTGTACGGAGCTGAAGCAATCCTTCCTCCGGAAATCATCTTGGGTTCACTCCGGGTCCGAACCTTCGATGAAGCCGCGCAGGACCAGCTCCGGCGTGAAGACCTAGACCTCCTTGAGGAGGGAAGGTGCCAAGCAGCTGTTCGGAATGCCCGATACCGCCAAGCTCTTCGCGCTATCATCAGCGGCATGTACACAACCGACAGCTCGAGGAAGGCGACCTGGTGCTTCGGAGAATACAATCCAGAGAAGGGTTAAACAAACTCTCCCCCGGCTGGGAGGGGCCCTTCCGAGTGATTAAAGTATCCCGACCCGGAAGCGTTCGCTTGGCTACCGAGGATGGGACACCTCTCCCAAATCCTTGGAACATCGAGCACCTCCGTAAGTTCTACACTTAATACCACGGAGGTGAGTCTTGAGTAACTTGAGATGTATGTTATAGATTCATTGTACAGAGTCGGGTAGTTCCTCCAGGAGAGCAGTCGGACCTTTCCCGAAAGGCCCGCAAAGTTCATGCAACACTTGTCACAGTCTCCGGACTAAAAGTGTGGCTAACTACCCTGGGTCAAACGAGAAATGAAACATGCTTAGCCTGGTTTTGTACCCTAAGAGTGTACTTGTTTCCCCTGTACCCCGGACCTATAATGAAAGAGATCTTCATGTGAAACAGACTCCACGTGCATTTATTTTGTACAGGCTCAACATTTTTTATTTTTCTCTTTCTTGTCTATAACGAAGACGTGCTGTTCTTAAGAAATTTTAGTTCGACCGGTTTATATACAATATGAGTTGTATTGTCAATTCTTTTGGATTCGAATATTGTTCCTGGCCAACTCGCCTGAAAGCCGCCAAGCCAATCTAGGGCCGGAGTGTGCTATCGACTTAGCCTGGTCAAGCACCCTAAGTACGCCACTCTACCTACACCCCGGCAGGCCGAAGTAAGGCGAGTCCAAATACAATTGAATCCGGAAGAAAAGGCAATGTATTCGCTTGTATCTAGAATCGCGTTTGACCTAAAACTTTCTTGAGAATCGTAAGCCGTGACGAAGTTATAGACGTGAAACAAAGTTTACTATTTTTCTTGACTTCAGTGTGCAGGAAAAATAAAATACACGTTGATGGAGAAAAGCCGGAGCTAACAAAGCTCCGACTCCCCTAGGTGGTTTGTAATCGATGTTACGCATCGAAAACGAGCATCACCGGACTAATCAAGCTCCAGTAAATCTAGGTGGGTCTGCCATCGACGCTGAATAAAAGATGGTGAGAAGACCCCGCAAACGGAGTCTGCTGCCAACAAAGTAAGTGTTGGCAAAGGTCACTGACAGAGCTACTAGGCTCCGACGCTCCGGAGGACTAACTATTGATGCCCTATGCGTTGATAGAGACTATTGCCGGAGCTACTAAGCTCCAGCGATAGACAATGCCGGAGCTTCTAAACTCCGACAACCTCAGGGGGCCTTCACTATCGAAGACTTCGAACCTAAATTCTACAAGTTCGGAGCAAATGAGTCTTCAACAAAACGCAATATCCTCTTGGTACAAGTTCATAATCAAATTGTGTACATCTACCAGGGGGCCAAGTGAAGACAAAAGCGTTGAAGACAAAAAGTGAAATTCACAAAAATTTGGGGATTTCATTCATCTGGAGACAAGGAATTACATCTGGAGACAAGGGATTACAAAATTGAGGAAGAAGAAGAGAAAATACAAGTGAGAACTATAGAGAAGGTCCTAGACCCTATGGAAGAATTGGGCGACCTTCTGGGCAACCTCCGATACGTTGGCTCGGGTAGCTTCGCCTTCTCCTTCGACAGGACCTTCAAGCACCGGGTCCAGAGGAAATTGGGAGTTCCGGCTGGTGTAGCACGTCAGCACATATTTTGCGACGTTCTTCGCCAGGGATTGCCCCTCAACCTCCAATTGGTCCGCGATGACATCGCCCACCTATGAGAGCTTGCTACCTGCTGAGCTCAACGCCTGCAGTGCTAGGTCCGGCTCCGGCTCCGGATCATCCGGGCGCACGGGGCTGAAACCCATCGGTATCAGTGCGTCGTTGGCCTTGCCCAAGAACTCCCAAATCTGTAGGGAGTCCGCAGTCCTCAATCCCTTCATTTCTTCCAAGGATCTTCTGGCCGCCATCAGTTCGGAATTCTCACGGGCGAGGCGCTCAACTTCTTTGGCGTTTTGCTGAATTTTCACAGCAACCCGCTTTTTGAGTTTTCCGAGCTCCTCCTCCCGGAGGTGGATCTTGTTCTGGCGGACGACCAGGTCCTTCTCTCTACCCCTCACTTTCTTCTCCCTGGCAGTAAGGGCACACTCTTGTTCGTAGAGTTCCTGCCCTCGCACCCAGGCCTTCTCCTCTTCCTCTTGGCAGCGCTCTTCCAATTTTTTGGCGCGCTCCTCGAGGCCCTTGTCAGCCAGAGCCACCTTCTCGGCAAGCTCCTCCTCCCTTCTTAGGACGTTATCCCGCAGCTCTAGGAGTTTCTGCTCTTCATCCTCGAGCCGTTTCTCCCTCTCCTCAAGTGCCTCTCGGTGCTTGATGAGTGTAGTGTTAACGGCCTCAAGCCTTTCGTGGCATTCATCGGCCACACTATTGGCTGCTTTGGCCTGATCGTAGATCTCCCGAGATTGAGCATCGAGGGCGCGAGTCAAACTTTCCCTGTCATCTAGTAACTTGCCCCAGTACTCTAGGCGGATCTTCTCCCGCTTGATCCACTCTTTGTCATCCGCTAGCCTCGACTGCTCCAGCTTGGTCTCGAAGTAGAGCCGGTTACGCCACCGCCTAAGGGTTTGGCACTCCTCTTCAAGAGCCTTGCTGTCGTGGAAGAAGGCCAGTTGGACTTGACGCAGACTGGAACATGCGTTGTCAATAGACAATGACAACGGGATAGGTTCCGGACCTGTTGGGGTCTCCTCCGCTGGTTCCAGCGGGTTTTCAGATACAAAAATTGGGTCCCACTCCACAAGAGTGGTCCCCTGAGTCTCCATGGCACTAGGGTCGTCCTCCGGGATGGCCTCAGTCGCCATCGAGGAAGGCCCCGCCACCAGGTCTTCGTTCACCCCCTCAGGCCGGGGGCCAGCGACTTTGCTTGGGCACTCCGGCTCGGCCGTGAGTACCTCCGACGTCATCACATCCGGAGCAGGGGCCGCTTCTGGCTCCGGCCTTGGCACCTCCTCCGATGGGGGCTCGAGCTCCGTCACCTCCTCAACAACCGGCTCGGGAGCCGGAAGATCTTCAACCTCGACCGGCCCTGCTGCCGGAGCTTCAACAATGACTGGCTCTGCGGCCGGTGCTTCGGAAGTAGCCGACCCAACTGCCAGAACTTCCTCAGCTTCCGGCGCGCGCGCCAGGACTTCAATCACCTCCGGCTCGGCCGCCGGAGCTTCGACACTTTCAGGCTCCAGGGCCGGAATCACAGCTTCTTCCGGCTCAACGGCCAGAACTTCCGTCATTTCAGCACCAGGACCCGGAGCTTCAACCTCCGAGGCAGGTGCCACTGGCGCATCTTCTCTCCCATGGTCCGGCACTACCACGGGAGCCTCTGGGGATGGGTCGAGGTCCATGACCACGACAGCCGGCACCGGAGCTGTCGCAGCTTCAGCCACCACTTGGGGCAGTACTGGGACCGGAGCAGAAGCTTCCGCCCTCACAGCTTCAGTTGCTGTGGCTGAGGGTGGAGCCTCACTCCTCTTCTTGGGAACGCTGCAAATGATGGACGAGGAAACTTATAAAAGCAATCACTACAGCAAAACAATTGTCCCAAGGTAAATATTAAAAATTACCTTGGGAGGCTTCCACACCAGCTTGCACGTAATCTTTTTCTCGGGCGTTCCGGGCTGGTCATAGCCGGCGTGGAAGCTCCAAAAGGCCCCCCAGAACTCGTTGCGGCCACAGGTGTTTCCCGGGTCGAGGCCTCCACTGGCCCAGGTGCTGGAGTCGCGTGCCCGGAGCTAACACCCCGGGAGGACACCACTGCGGGAACAGTCTCTCCCCGGGAGGACCCCACTACGGGAACAGTAGCCGCGATTGTGGAAGACCTTCCCCTCCGGAGAGAAGGAGCCGACGCAGAGGTAGCGGGCCTGACGGACCTTCCGTCAGCGTACTGCAGCTTCCTCTTCCGGCTCACGGGTTCATCCGCCAGCTCCTTGCCCTTGCCAACGACCTCTTCCCTCGGCTTCGGAGCTGGGTTAGAGCCACCTTCGGACACTCCAGGGATCGCCACCGTGGTAGTTGATCTTCTCTCGATGACACCAAGGTCGTCAAGCATGGACATCTTCCGCCGGAGCTCCCTACTGAACTCAACTTCCACGTTTAGAGGAAGAAAAGCCAATGGCGGAGTCAAGTCATTACCCTCAACGTCGATGCCGTGCTGGAACTTCTTGAGGTGGAACTCCAAGGTTTTCCCCACCATGTTGGACTTCAACCCGGTCTCGACCCGGTCGTCGTCCATCACGCTGTTGAGGGCCCAAGCAAGTTTCTCCCACTTCTTCAGCGGTGCCCACCTATTGACCAGGAAGTTACAAAACACCGCTTGAGGGGTTAATCCCCCCTCCACGCACCGGCGAATCCTGGTCATAACATGGTCGAAGGCGTCCGCCAGCACCGGAGCTTCACTCCAGATCGTCGTGTCAATGTTGGGGAGGCCTTCGGGCAGCTCCAGCCTCTCGTGCTCCTCCACCCGGATGACTATCCAGTCCTTCTTCCAGTCATCCCACTTCCTAGAGGGGAACGACCGGAGGTACATGAATGGGCACTTCTTGCGCTTCACGATGTAGTAGAAGCCAAGGTACTCATTGCTCCTACCGGTGGTGTGGACGGTGAAGAAGGTCCGGAAGAGTTCGATGCAGGGGGGATGCCCACCCACATCTCATAGAAGTGGACGAAGATAGACACGAGGAGAATGGAGTGAGGACCAAGGTGGTATAGCTGCAGACCATAAAAGTCCAGCAGCATCAAGAAAAAAGAAGAAAAAGGTGGGATCAACCCCACAATGGCGTACGAGGAGAAGTACACCATTTCGCTGGAGTGCTCCTTCTCGAACGGGAGCTCTCCACTGGCGCGGACCGAGCGGTTGAAGAAGTCCGAAGACCACCCCATGAGGGCCCGAACCTTCTTCAGGTCGCCGTCGGTCTTCAAGCGACTCTCGCGGAGACCCAACTCCATCGCGGCACGACTAGGCAAGAGAAGAAAAGCGAAGCACAAGTTGGGAGTTTGAGCGCAAGATCAGATGGGAGGCGTGAAGAACTCCCGACGGGGCGTGCTTTCCTTCTTAAGTAAGCCCTTGCAACGCTTGGATGGAAACCGCAAGGAAGTCGAAGATACCATTCAAAAATTCCACCCAGCCGATGACAAGAGGGCCCGAGACTACCCCGACGATCAAGTCGAGGTTCTTACCCAGGCGAACGGTTGTGATCAAGAGGCGGGAAACTCGAAGGCGGCGGCTTGACAAGGCGAGCGGAACCGATACGGTTTTCGTATCGGGAACCAGCGACCTTCAATTGCGTGAGATCCACACGCCAAAGATCTCATATGCCGCACGCGGGACACGCCACGTGGCAAGGATTTAACTCCAAACCCTCACCAACGGCACTTCTGAAGACCTTTCAAGACTCAGTTCAAAAGTCGAGAGGATGGACCCACCTCCGGCGGAATGACTTCACCCCAGTGGTCTTCTCTGAAGGTAGGTCCAGGGGGCCACTGTCGGTACCCTGGAAACCGTACACCCCTTGAGGTTACAAAGATATCAAGGAAATGTCACCCACTTGATTTGAAGACCTTCGGAGACCCACATGTCAGATGTAACCGGACCCGCTTCTCCAACATGGTTAATCCCAGGGTCGCCACGTGTACTATCAAACCGGAGCTACCGCCCACAAGGGGGAAGCTCTGGGCCATGTACCGAAACGGCACCTTCGGACTTAACCTCAGACCGAGAGAAGCTCCGGACCTGACACGTGTCAGGTAGCTCCGGAGCTTCCTGTTTCCCACAGTATGCTCCGGAGCTGCCACGTGTCCACCCGTCGGAGCTTCAGCCTCTGACCTCCGGAAGACTTCATAACGGCTCCGGATCTTCAAAGGGGAATCAAGGACATCAAGACCCGATTAAGTGTCATTAATACCATATTAATGACACACGGTCGGATGACCTTAATTACCAGTAACGGTGCTGTCAAAGCCCATTACCCGGTCATTAAGGGCAATTAAACTTGTTGAATGAATATCAATACTAGTAACCGCCGGGGCCACATGTCAGGCCAGGCTAACTTGTAATGGCCTGCCCTTGTACTATAAAAGGACAGGCCGACTACGGACTCCACACGTTCAGTGATACTACACACGCGCCATAGACACTCTCACAAGCTCATTCAGCTAATACAACACCTGCACACCCGTGGAGTAGGGTATTACGCTCAGGCGGCCCGAACCACATAAACTCCTGTGTCTCCTGCGTCATTTACTATTCACCTTCTCGAATCTCCGCGCGCCCACACCGAATATCAAACTCCTCCAACACTTTAGTAGTGTCGGGAGATCTGCCGGTTCCGAACCACCGACACAACCTCTTCGATAGAAAATGATCTGTTAAAGAAATCGTATGTGGGACTATTCTAAACATGTTTCACCATGACAAAAGTAATAGATATCAGAGAGAATCAAGTCACGAAGAGGACACAACAAGAATCACTCAAATCCGTCGAGAGAAACTCAAGTTATGATCAAAAGATAGAACAAAGGTCAATCTGTTCTACCCGACAAAAACAGTTCTTGAATACTGCAAAGAAACTTGTGTAGATCAAATACCACAAATCCAATGACCGTGAAATTTTGATAGATGATAGATAATCAAGTTGTGAAGACAAACCAAAAAAAAACGTCAATTGGATATGTAAAACTCGAGTTATGATAAAACAAACAACAGAAAGTAGTGCTGTGCAGAAACTTGACGAGTAAAACTTGTCTGGAACAAGTCGGACGAACAAGGCACAAAAGTTCCTTTTAACTACGAATTTTATTCAATATAACACAAGAGGAACAGCCCCAAAGTCGTCTGACACGAGCTCTGGCCTCCCTTGCTTATATAACCAGCCCAAAGTCCAACTCAACTCAAACGAGGACTCTAATCCTACTCAAATCATTAATGAAACTTTCCATAACCGCTCATGATCTTCCTATTCGCATATAGAAACAATCTTAAGAATTCCAAAAACCTTACGAACGTATCCCACATTCCTAAAACAACTCAAATTCATGACCCACACGAAATCCTATCATAACCAATTCGATACTTTCCATACCGAGTCATAACCGACTTCGTCGCAGCCCAAGTCATCAACCAATACGATCTGATCCTTCCAACCAGATCTTTCCTTCCTTAGCCCATCTTCAAAACCATGTTGTCACGTCATGCACTGCATGCATACGTGCAAACATTGCCCTTGATTCAATCATCCTGTGTGACCTCCTTACCCGCTCAACCACAATTCCTCCTAATTTTGGTTGTTGGAACCTCATCTCCTCCCTGAGACTAGTCGAAAGTATGCTGTCACCAGCCATGACTTGAACTCAAGAAACACCTGCACATGAATAAACAGCCAATTCATACAAGCCCAAGTTCACGACTTGACTCGAGTTAGTCCCGAACACAACACCTTACGTGAGCACCTCACATAAGCATGTTGCAAAGCATAGCAAAACAATATCAACCATATCAACCAAAATGAACCTAAAACTTAGAAAATGAATAATAAGCAATCTTTCCAAGAATATAAAGCAAGTTCGAAATATTGCAAGTTAAAAGCAAGAACATTGTGATCAAGCTACGAGTTTTGCCAAAGCTAACTGGAGCTTGAGCCGGAGCTTGCCAAAGCTAGTACAACCTAGCGTCGGAGCTTACCAAAGCTAGTACAACCTAGCATTGGAGCTTACCAAAACTAGTACAACCCAAAAGCCGGAGCTAGAAAAACACGTCGGAGCTAACCAACATAAGTCGGACCTAGCAAAACATATTAGAGCTTAACAAAGACATGGCGGAGCTATCAAAGACATGCCAGAGCTAAAGTCAAAGCTCACCGGAGCTACCCAACAACATGTTGGACTTTGAAAAAGCAAGGTGGACCTATTGTCGGACCTTGCAGAAGCTCCGAGCTAGAGTTGGACCTTGCTAAAAAAAGGATGTTTTGGCAGAATTTTAGAACTTATATTATCAAAGCCAATGTATTCAGTACAAGCGAATGTATTCAGCACACATAGGTCTCACAATCTCCTCCTTGATGAATGCATTGGCAGCACCATTTAAAATCCGAACATTGGCTTATTTACATGAACAGTTTTGAAAACAATTTCTCGTGCTAAAACAATTGTGAATATGTGCAACGTGTGATCAATTTCTCCCCCTTGCATACTTATCTTTAAAAATTCACATATTATCTATTATCTCTCCCCCTTTGACAATGTATTAAACAAGGTTCAAAAGAGAAATTTCAAATGTTATGAGCATATTATAACAGATACATAGAAACAAAGCTCAAACAAGACATACTATCAAGTAACTTACACTATCACATCAATGAGATACATAAAGTAGTGTAAGCCACGCTAGAAATCAAAAGTAATTTTCAATTTAAGAAAGTCATGATCTCACAGACTTAACTATTTCAATACCCGAAAGCATGACACTTGTTGCTGCATTTTATTATTTTTCAAAGAACAAATTTATATCATATGATATTTGCAAGAGGTTATATGTGCATCTGCCTTATTCTAATTAACCAAGCGAAGCCTATGTCATTTGACAATCAGAAGGTTAAGGACATGGTTTTAGTCATACACAATTTCTTCCAAGTTCATATCTAAGTGCAATGATAAGCCATCTCAAAAAAGAAGTGTGATGCATGCATATTCTCTTGATCTTTTTTTAATTTATATTTGTTCATAAAACTTAACATGTGAGTTGATACTTGATTAATTCTTTATGATTAAAAGCACTTGTGGGCATGCAACCAGTTCAAAACAGCAAGAAAGTTTGATCATGACAAGATTTAGTGTAAGTAATTATTCTAATTACTAGTCATGGCAGAAACTACAAGATGTATAACATGAGTAATGCAATAAAAACATTTAGCATGTAAAAGGAATCACAAAGTCATATATAGATGAAATACTATGTTCATATTATTTTAATTTCAGAATCACACATAGACTTCTCAAGTCTCAAAAACTCCCCCACAATGTAAGCCATGAGGATGCATAACCCCTATTTCACTATGAATGAAACAAAAACGAGTGAAATCCAAAGGTTTTGTAAAAATGTCAGCCAATTGTTGTTCGGTATCTACATGGTGAAGCACAATGTTTCCTTTTTCAACATTATCGTGGAGAAAGTGATACCTAATGTCAATGTGCTTAGTTCTATAATGTTGCACGGGTTTTTAGAAATGCAAATGACACTAGTGTTGTCACAAAACAGTGGAACACTATCTAGATCAACCCCATAGTCCTTAAGTGTTTGAACAATTCAAAGAATTTGTGAGTAAGCACTAGTAGTAGCTACATATTCAGATTCAGCTGTGAATTGTGCAACTAAGTTTTGTTTTCTAGAGGACCAAGCAACAAGTGAATTACCAAGAAAATGACAAGCACCGGATATACTTTTCCTATCAATCCTACAACCCAAAAAATTAGCATCTGAAAAAGCTTTCAAAGTAACGGTTGAGGGAGAAGGAAGAAAAATGCCAAATTCTTGAGTTCCATGTAAGTACCTGAGAATCCTTTTGAGAGCATGACGACGTGAAGCATGTGGGGAGGCTTGAAACCGTGCACAAAGACATACGCTGAATTGTATGTCCGGTCTTGACGCCGTGAGGTACAGAAGTGATCCGATCATGCTTCTATATTCTTTTTGATCCACGGGTTCACCATCTTCATGAAGTTCAAGTGTTGTTGCTGTTCCAATTGGTGTCCGAAGAGGCTTGCTTTTTTCCATGTTGAAGCGCCTTAGGAGGTCTTTTGTATATTTTGTTTGATGCACAAAGGTACCCTCCTTGGTTTGTTTTGATTTGCAACCCAAAAGGTACGTGAGTTCTCCCATCATACTCATCTCAAATTCTGAACTCATCATAGCTGAAAACTTGGACACAAGATCATGAGAAGCACAACAAAAGATAATATCATCCACATACACTTGAACGAATAATGAGTCATTGCCATGCTTAAGCACAAAAGGAGTTTTGTCAACTCTGCTCATGAACTCTTTTTCAAGTAAGAATGTTTTTAACCTATCATACCATGCTCTAGGGCCTTGTTTGAGACCGTACAAAGCTTTGGACAATTTGTAAACATGATTAGGAAAATCTAGATTTTCAAAATCCGGTGGTTCTTTTACATAAACCTCCTCATCTATGTAGCCATTAAGAAAACCACTTTTAACATCCATTTGATATAAATTGAAACCTTTAGATGCAGCAAAAGCTAACAAAATTTATATGGCTTCTAATCTAGCAACAGGAGCAAAAGTTTCATCAAAATCTAGACCTTCAATTTGTGTGAAACCTTGAGCAACCAACCTAGCCTTATTCCTAACCACAACCCCATACTCACTTTGTTTATTTTTCAACACCCATTTAGTTCCAATTAAAGTGTGACCCTGAGGTGGAGGTACAAGTTTCTAGACATTATTTCTTTCAAAATTTTCTAACTCTTCTTGCATGGCAATAATCCAATATTCATTAGTGAGTGCGTGTAATATATCTTTGGGTTCAAAAGAAGCAACAAAAGCAGAATGAGCATGAGAATTGGGGTCGAAAAACCTGGTTCTTGTAACTTGTTCATGCAAGCTTCCAATTATCTGTTGCGGGGGATGACTCTTGTAAATCCGTAGGGGAACAAATGTCTCACAAGCTTATTCTTCATTAGTTTCATTGCAGATTGATGAGCTTGTGGCTTGTGGACGATCAGGACCAGCAGAGGTGGTAGTCGTAACTTGTTCAAAGTTTGGAGTTGGACACGTGTGAGCTTTGGAACTATCAGGCAATATCACTAACTCTTCTTCTTCTTCAAAAATATTCTCCCCTTGAGGACATGGATCTGGTGCTGCAATATCGGAGCTAGTACCTGGGCTAGCTTCATCAAAAGAAACTTCACAAGTATCCACAATTTTGTTAGTTCCAAGTAAAAACACACGGTATCCTCTAGTGTGAGATGGGTAACCAAGAAACATGCCATCTTCGGATCTGGCTTCAAATTTATCAAGATTTCCATGTTTCTTAACAAAGCATTTGCAACAAAAACCCTAAAGTGTGAAACACGGGGCCTATGTCCAAACCGAAGTTCATAAGGTGTTTTACCAACCTTAGTGCGCAAGAAAATACGGTTTGAAACATAACAAGCTGTTGCAAGTGCATCTACCCAAAATTTTCTAGGAGTTTGATATTCATCAAGCATAGTTCTAGCCATCTCAACTAAGGTTCTGTTTTTCCTTTCTACAACACTGTTTTGTTGAGGAACATAAGGTGAAGAAAATTGATATTCTATTCCATGTTCAATGCAAAAGTGATTAAATGATTGATTTTTAAATTCAGTTCCATTTTCACTTCTAATTGCTTTTAACAACCCTGGGTGATCAATTAATAGTATAAGAAATAAAGTCCTAAAATAAGTAAAAGATTCATTCTTAGATGCCATAAAATTGACCCAAGAGTACCTGGAATAGTCATCAACAATTACAAGCGCGTACCATTTACCTCCAAAGGATTGAACACGTGCCAGACCAACGGTGTCAAGGTTCAAAAGTTGACCAGGTTCAGTTGTCATTATCATTGTAAGAGGGGCATGTGAACCTGCAACCATCTTAGCATGTCTACACAGAGGGCATACAATATATATGTCCCCTTTGAGTTTAGGTAAACCACATATGCGATCAAGAGCACTAACACGAGTGAGGTGATCAAAGCCTACGTGACCAAATCTATGATGCCAGAAGAATAAATCTTTTAAATCATTGGCAACTATACACCTATGCTCAGAAGTTGACATATCAAAATCAGCTTTAAAAACTCATCCAAAGCGAGACATGTTAAACAAAAGCTCACTATTTAAATTTACAACTTTGCAGCAATTTTTAGAGAAAATTATTTCTAAATTCTCATCAAGCAATTGAGAAATAGAAAGCAAGTTGTATTTCAAATTTTTAACAAGTGCCACATCTTTTAAAGTGTAGTGATTATTT
Organism: Tuctoria greenei; assembly: GCA_036927565.1. Lineage (NCBI taxonomy): Eukaryota > Viridiplantae > Streptophyta > Magnoliopsida > Poales > Poaceae > Tuctoria > Tuctoria greenei. Next base: position 59,049,740 of record JAYESD010000010.1, read on the forward strand.
ACTTTAACCGATCCTTTAGCAATAGTAGGAGTTGAAGAATTATCGGCAAAAGTAACATTCTCTGCACGTGACACAAAATAGAGGGAGGATGTCACACCTGGTAATAAGAAGACAACCAGATGCTTTCCACATGTATGCCAGGATCAGTTCAACTCATACATGTGTAGACGAAAGTGAAATACCAAATAAAGTACCATGTTCGAGTACATCACCTTATTACATAAATGAACTTCCAGGTCTAAAATAAAAGTACACAAGCAGCAAAAAAAATAACAAGGGCTCCAAACACAGGCGTTGCACGGGGGAGCGCCGACCTAGAACATCTCTTCGAGATCTCCGTAGAAGTCCGGATTCTCCACCTTGGCGTCTTCGTAGACTGGGGGGGTGGCAATATGCAACTAACAAGTTTGAGTACCCACAAGTTGGGAAGTTATGACATGTGTGGTTCACAACAAGGAAGGCAATTAATAGGTAAAACACTATAGCAGTTACAACCTACTCTTAATTGTTATTAATCACCTACATCTAGGTGAAATCCCAACCAATATCCCAAAATTAATCCAGGTAAGACCAAACCCAAACCATCCATTATGTAACCATGTGCTAATTATGAATTTGGTTCCAAGCCGCTCGTGTCCGTGAGCACGACTGTCTAGACAGTTTGACAAAACTCTGCAGAATGTGTATCCTTTACCCACAGTTCATGATTTCGTCCCCTGTTGCCAGGTGGACTAAGGTAAACCTCCCTGATGCCCGTGGTAGCTAACCACGATACACACTTCCGTAGGTGTGTGACCAAGAGATCACTACGAGGTGTTTCCGATGGTTCTCCCGACTTACAATGGGTACTCTATGGTTTCACCGCTCTGGCACCTGGAGTCTATTTTCCCTCCGCCAGTAGAAGCCCCCTCTTGAGCCATGTGGATCCCAAGGCAAAGCCCATTTCTCGCCTGATCAATTACCTATGCTACACCGGGAGAGACCAAATTACTAAACCAAGTTGTCCCATATACAATTCTGTGGTGATACTAAAAGGCTTAGCAACTTCTTCCATAAACCGGTCCTTAGAATCCGATAGGTGTCAAGCCCCAAACCAAGGTATTGTGCACGCATGCACCAATCCATACAAAACCTCCTATCAGATTCCTATCTACTAAATTCCATTTTAGCCATCAATTCATGTATCATAATACAGCAAATGGAATATTGTAGATAAATAGATCATATTTCAATTAAGCATGGCTAAGCAAAAACTAATTTAATAGAAAAACAACCAAACCATGTTGACAAGGAATATTGTGGAAAATCTAGGAAAACATAACATAGGATTCATATTTTAGTTTAGCATGCAACTAACTAAAACTTAACAAAAAGCGTGCTAGATTGCCAAGGAACTTGCCTCCAAATTGTGCCTCGGGGTCAACGGGAAATTGTTGCTCTTGTAGGTTAAAAGTGGGTTCTGGCCCCGACTCTAAATTACAACAATGCACGAAAAATAACATACGATAAGAACATATTAAAATGCAAACAATTTAAATAAACCCAAATTCCTATGCAAAAGTGATTTTAGGGTTGATTCAATTTATAGGCATAATATCAATTATTGAGAAATTAGAGTTAAGTGGAATTTATTGAGTAAAACATATTTTTAGAGATTTTTATACCATTTTTATATTTATTAGAAACCTAATATATTTTTCTAGAAATTTTTATCCTTCAAAATAAGCTTAAAATAGATTTTTAATCAATAATGTAAATTTTACAATTTTTACACTATTTTAATTAATTATTTCTATGTGCAAAACAATTTTTATGAACTAAATATAATTAAAAAGTATTTTATGATTATTTCAGAAATTTAAATGAATTAATAAAAATAATACAGAAATGAAAATAAATAAATCATATTTAAATCTGTTTCTATATATATTTTATACAAATTAAAGACTTTTATTTAATTTCTAGAACTAACAGGGGCTTATTTGTAAAAAGAGAACTGTTCCAGTGGCTAAAAATAATTTTTATTAAGTTCAGGGACTATTCTACAATTTTCCAGAATTTATTTGCTATTTTATAATATTCGAGAGGCTTAAAAACACTTTTTATTCAATTAACCAGCATTTTCCTAATTTCTAGAAAGTCTAGGGTCTAGTTTAACATTTCTAGGGGTTAGACTTGAATTCCAAAGGAACCCAGGGGGTAGCCCGCAAGTTTCTAGGGACTTGGGCGCAAAACAGGCGGTTGGAAAAGTGATTTGAATGTGGCCCGTTGGATTTAAAATGGATGGCCCAGATTTAATGTACCAAAGTTGTACGGGGTGTTCTAATCTCGGCCGCAGGATTGAAATGGACGACCGGCATTGAGCCACGTCGCCCCGATTAGGGTCGAGCGGCGGTGCGCGGCGACGGCGACGCGCGCATGGCGGTGGCTCGGCGGTGGCGGCCAAAAACCACGCCGCAGAGGCTATGGGGCATAAACAACTAGCGCAAAATGAAGAGGGAAGCAAGGTGGTCTCACCGAGGGTTGTCGCGAGGCCGGAAATTGATTGGAGGTGGGTCAGCGATGATGAATGTCGGTGGTGCTCCTCAGCGCCCGACGAAGTCGGCGACGCAGAGGCGATATCCCCCAACGAAGTTGTCCAGCAAGCTCCTGGGGACGCGGCAAATTTGTTAGACAAGGTGTCGTGGACGGAGATTGAAAGAACCGACGGGAACGCGATCGCCAACACTGACCTCGACGGCGGCTAGGGTTTGAGAGTGTCGGGGAGAGGAAATTGAGGGGGGAATGGCCAGTATTTATAGGGGGTCCAAAGTAGAAACGGCCGGTGTCCATCATGGGCACGATGCACCTCTTGATTAGTGAGAAACGGCTGGGAATGAAGAGGGGGAAATGAGTGGGAAGCGGGGTATAAATGCGCGCGTGCGTTACGGCGCAGGCGCGAGGAAGAAGGTGCATCCGACAGGTGGGGCCGTCTTGTAGCGGGAGGAGAGAGGGGGTGCGGCCGGCTGTCGCGCGGGGCCCGGGCGGCAGAGAGAGAGGGAGGGAAAAGGGCGCGGGCCGGCTCGGGAGTGAGGAGGGGATTGGGCCGGCGGGAAGATTTGGCCCAGGAGCAGTTTTTCCTTTTTCTTTTTCTTTTCAGTTTTATTTTTCTTCTCTTTTATGTTTTGAATTTGTAACCCAAATTTCTAGTGAATTTGATTTTTCAAAAATTCACACAAACATTCAAACATGATGCAACTTGCCTTATATGAATTTTATTCCCAAGAAAATGTTTTTATCTCATGAGAAATTCATTTTACAATTTTTTTTCTATAAATAGTGGGTGTTACAATTCTACACCCCTAAAAAGAAATCTCGCCCTCGAGATTTGGACGTCCTAAGAGAATAGACTGGGAAACTCTGCCTTGAGGTCTTCTTCTCTTTCCCATGTCGCCTCTTCTTCTGAGTGATGTTTCTATTGTACTTTGCACATACGAGTAACCCTATTCCTCGTAACTCGTTCTGACGTCTCGAGAATCTTAACAGGTTGTTCTGCATAGGTCAGGTCCTCTTGTACGTCTACTGCTTCCAATGGCAATTGTTCTTCAGGGACTCTTAAGCATTTCTTCAATTGTGACACGTGGAATACGTCATGTACATCTGATAAGTGAGATGGTAGTTCGAGCCGATAGGCTACTTCTCCTCTTTTCTCCAATACCTTGAAAGGACCAATATATCGGGGTGATAACTTGCCCTTCACTTTGAATCATCTTAACCCTCTCATGGGTGACACCTTGAGATACACAAAATCACAAATCTCAAATGACAGATCACGACGTCGAGTATCTCCGTAACTCTTCTGCCTTGACTGAGCCGTCTTCAAATTCTTCCGGATTTCTTGGACTTGTCTATCAGCTTCCCTTAACACTTCAGGCCCAAATACTTGGCTTTCCCCAGTTTGATTCCAAAACAATGGTGTTCTGCACTTCCATCCGTACAAAGCTTCAAACGGAGACATCTTCAAACTGGCTTGATAACTATTGTTATAGGAGAACTCGGCATATGGTAGGTTCTTATCCCAACTCCTACTGTTTTTCAAAGCACAAGCTCTCAACATGTCTTCAAGAATTTGATTAGTGCGCTCTGTTTGACCGTCAGTTTGCGGATGATATGCCGAGCTGAAATTCAGTCGGGTATCCATAGACTCATGCAACTTTTGCCAAAATGTAGAAGTGAACTGAGTACCCCTATCCGATATTATTTTCTTATGCACTCCATGTAGGCATAAAATTCTTGCCATATATAGTTCTGCTAATCTTGAACCAGAATAGCTTTCTTTTACTGGGATAAAGTGAGCCACTTTGATCAAACGGTCCACTATGATCCATATAGAGTCGTATCCTGACTGAGTTCTTGGCAATCCCACAATAAAGTCCATACTTTTTCTTCCCATTTCCATTCAGGAATTTTAATTGGTTGAAGTAACCCTACTGGTCTTTGATGCTCTGCTTTGACCTTCTGACATGTGTCACACACAGCTACATACTCTGCCACATCACGTTTCATTTTGTGCCACCAATACCGATCCTTTAGATCTTGATACATCTTTGTGCTTCCTGGATGAATAGAATATGACGAATCATGGGCTTCTCTCAGTATCAGCTCTCGAATCTCGTTGATATCAGGTACACATATTTTCTTCCCTAGCCATAAAGTTCCATGTTCATCTTCTTTAAAGTCTGGTGCTTTTCCTTCTTTCATTAGTTGCTTAATCTTCTGAATCCACTTATCATTCTTTTGCCCTTCACGAATATCTTTCTCCAAAGTAGAATCTACTTCCATAGATACTACCTCAGTATTAGTCATGATACTAAGGTTTAGCCTTGCGAATTCCTCACATAACTGTGGTTGTTGACCCTGCAGTGCCAAGCTATTGCATTGAGCCGATCTGCTTAGCGCATCTGCGACCACATTGGCTTTTCCAGGATGATAGTTGTTTCCGACATCAAAGTCATTGATAAGTTCCAACCATCGACGTTGTCTGAGATTTAGATCTGGTTGGGTGAAGATATACTTCAAACTCCTGTAGTCTGTATAAATTTCAGTTCTTTTTCCTATCAGATAATGCCTCCACAATTTCAATGCATGCACTACAGCTGCTAACTCCAAGTCATGAGTAGGATAATTTCTTTCATGCTTTCTGAGTTGACATGAAGCATGAGCTATTACATGTCCCTCTTGCATTAATACACATCCCTGTCCTTGTCCGGATGCATCACAGTAGACTACAAATTCTTTGTGCATATCAGGCATAATCAACACTGGAGCAGTAGTCAAACTTTTCTTCAGCTCTGAAAAACTGGTTTCACACTCTGGTGTCCACTTGTATACAGCTCCCTTCTCAAGTAACTTTGTTAACGGACGAGATATTTTTGAGAATCCTCCGATGAACCAGCGATAATAGCCAGCCATACCCAAGAAACTCCTGATTTCCCCAACATTTTCTGCTGTTTTCCAATTCAGAACATTTTTCACTTTACTAGGGTCTACTGCTATTCCTCCTTGTGATATGACATGTCCCAGAAATGACACTTCCTTCAACCGCAACTCACATTTACTTAGCTTTGCATACAACTGATGTTCACAAAGTTTTTGTAAGGCCAGTCTTAGGTGCTCCTCATGTTCCTCTTCACTTTTGGAAAATATCAAAATGTCGTCAATAAACACCACGACAAACTTATCCAGATATTCCATAAACACCTTATTCATAAGGTACATGAAATAAGCTGGGGCATTGGTCAAGCCAAAAGACATGACTGTATACTCATATAATCCATATCTTGAAACAAATGCCGTCTTGGGTACGTCCGAGGGTCGTATCTTCAATTGGTGATACCCCAATTGCATATCAATCTTCGAGAACACACAAGCACCTCTCAACTGGTCAAACAAATCCTCAATCCTTGGTAAAGGATACTTGTTCTTGATAGTTACTGCGTTGAGTGCGCGATAATCCACACACAACCTCCGTGTGCCATCTTTCTTAGGCACAAATATCACTGGAGCTCCCCAAGGTGAGGAACTAGGACGAATGTATCCTTTTGCTAACAACTCATTGATATGATCCTTCAATTCGGCCAATTGTTTAGCATCCATCCTGTATGGTCGCTTGTAAATTGGTGCTATACCAGACACTAATTCAATGATGAATTCAAATTCTCTGTCAGGGGGCATACCCGGTAGTTCCTCAGGAAACACATCCGGAAAGTCACAAACAACTTTGATCTCTTGTACTCCTTCAACTTGATTGAGTCGTATTTTATGACCTGGTGCTTGATCAGGACGAAACTCCACGTTTGTGCCATCTGTATGAGTTAAGCATACTGTTCTGGTGGCACAGTGGATCACTCCTTTGTACTTGGTTAACCAATCCATTCAGAGAATAATGTCTATTCCTTGTGACTCCAGCACTATATGGTTTGCTAAGAATGCTACCCCCTAATGCTTATGCTTACATTAGGGCATACTTGCCTTGTCAGTATATCTCCTCTAGGAGAGTTGACTACTAATACTTGAGTCATTAATGTAACAGTCATTCCATGTCTTCTTATGAATTCTTTTGCTATGAATGAATGCGTTTCACCAGAATCAAACAATATTGTAGAAGGATGGGAATCAGCAGGGAATGTATCGATCACCACATCTGATGTGTCCTGGGCTTCCTCCAAAACAACAAGATTGACCCTTCCTCTGGACTGGTTCTGCTGTGATGGCTTCTTCGGGCAGTTGTTGGAGTAGTGTCCCTTGTCTCCACATATGTAGCAAGCTCCCCGAGCACTGATGTCTTGAGCCTTGTTTCTTTGTTGATTCTACTGTGTTTGACAATTGGTCGAGGATTTGAAGTCATAGGACGTTGTTGATACATTTGAGAGTGTTGCGGTTGCATCTGCTAGTACTGTGGGCGAGCATACTGAGCTTGGGGTCTGAATGAAGAGTTGTTGGCGTACCGCTGACCTTGATTATTGCCCATGGGACAACTCATGTGTCCCGATTGCTGTGGGTTGAAGCGAGGACGATTGTTGCTTGAAGACTACCCCATCATCATCTTCCTTTTGCGGTCTTCTCCTTCACATTCCTTCTTCTTTCTTTCCACCGTAAAGCTTTGTCCACTAGATGTTGGAAGCTAACATAGTCACTGGAAGACATCATCAACTGTATTTCTTTGTCCAGTCCCTCATTGAAACAGAATTGTTTCTTAGCGTCAGTGTCAACATCACCGGGGGCATACCAAGATAGTTGTGTAAACTTGTTCAAATACCCCCATATGTTCATGTTCCCTTGCTTCAGTGCTAGGAACTCCAGACGCTTGGCTTGAATTTCTCCTTCAGGCACATGATGATTGCGGAAGTTTTCTCTGAACTCCTCCCAGGTGATGTTGTCTGGGTTGCCATGGGCTGCAGTAAAAGCGGTCCACCAATCAGCTGCAGGTCCATGAAGTTGGTGTGATGCCAAAAGTACCCGTTTCCTTCCTTCACATTGGACAATCCTTAGTTTACTTTCAATTGTATTGATCCAGTCGTCTGCATCCATAGGTTCCACGGCGTTGGAAAAGCGTGGAGGTTGAGTGTTCATGAAGTATCTTAAGCAAAATATTGGAGGTCGTGGTGGTGGTGGAGGAGGAGGGGGTGGTGGTGCTTGCTGAGCCTGTTGCATGTTGTTCACAATCTGTCTCAAGTTTTGCATCATTTGAAGCTGCATAGCCATCATATGCTGCATTTGATTTGCAGCTGGTGCCCCACGGGCACCCCTTCCATTCCATTGAGGTAACGGGACTTCATTGTCTTGATTAGGTGGCACACCACGTCCACGTCCTCTTCCTCTTACTGCCATCTGAGGTGGGAGTGTTGTTATAGAATGAGGAGATAAGAGAGAAACTATTCTATACGACTTTCCCACTATATGCATCAATAAGGAATATGAGAAATAAAGGTCATTTCATTAAGCAAACTCAAACATGGATAATCAAGTTCTCAAAGCAAAATCATACAACTCAAGATTACACAGATCGTTACTACATCATTCTTATTACAACTCATGGGTAGGTGTCTTAATCTTGAGTCGTAGGGCAGGTCGGAGTCTACTCTCGCTCCTCGGGATCCTCCTCCTCGTCCGGGTCTTCATCATCATCTCCATCATATCCCGAGTTGTTGCCATGAAACTCGTTGCCATGCGGAGGAGAGTTGGCTGGCTGTTGTGGCACAGAAGGCTCCTCTGAATCTAGCTCCTCATCTGAAGATTGGTCCATGGTGTTAGTGTCGCCACGGCCGACATGGCGGTCAGCAGAGTCCGGGATCCAAGTGGAGGTGTTTGAGGCATACCCATCTAGGTCCTCGTCGGTGATCTGACGGTACCTCCTCACTTGCCTTTCATACTGTGCTGCAAGGTCATGGACATCCTGAATTTCTTGCCGGGCCTTGTGGAGGCGAATGCTGAGGCGCTCCACGTCATCAACTGTCTGGTGAGTCTGTGGAACGGTCAGGGGCCCCTCCACGTACCTGGTGACGAAGTTTCCAGTGCCTCTGTGATGCTGGGGAGTGTAGGCATGCACCGAGTTCCGAAGCTGGTAGCGGTAAGTGTGACTCCAAAAGGTGATGGCCTCCCAACTGACATCCTGCTCAGCGTGACGTCGGTAGCTCCTTGCGGCAGGAGTACGGTGCACCTTGAGTAGTTCATCCCCCTAGTAGACAAACAGCTTGCATGACCACTCGATCCAGTAGGGACGCTGCATCTCGATGGAGTGGTAGGTGAGTGCTACTCTCTCGTGCCTGTAGCCGACATCGTGCAGTATGGCTTGAAGTCGGCGTCGGAGTTGTCCTGCAGCTCTCCCATCAATACGAATCACCACTGCACGTCGAGGATCGTTGAGCGGGATACGGCGAGCAGCAATCCTTCGGTTAGGGACATAGCCTCCAGTGGACATGCGAGCAGTTCTCCTGACGTTGGCCATCTAAAATTTTTGAAACAGAAGAGTGTCAGTAAAACAAATTAAAGAGTAAGTGAAACAAGTACAAGGTAAAGATTACAAAGAAATTTTACAATTATTAATATTTGAAAATACTAAAGTCCTTAAATCGTCCTTTTCTATCTAGGCTTGCGTCCTACGGGCAACACGGCTCTGATACCACTTTGTCACACCTGGTAATAAGAAGACAACCAAATGCTTTCCACATGTATGCCAGGATCAGTTCAACTCATACATGTGTAGACGAAAGTGAAATACCAAATAAAATACCATGTTCGAGTACATCACCTTATTACATAAATGACCTTCGAGGTCTAAAATAAAAGTACACAAGCAGCGGAAAAACATAACAAGGGCTCCAAACATAGGCGTTGCACAGGGGAGCGCCGACCTAGAACATCTCTTCGGGATCTCTGTAGAAGTCCTGATTCTCCACCTCGGTGTCTTCGTAGACTGGGGGGGGGGATATGCAACTAACAAGTTTGAGTACCAACGGTACCCGCAAGTTGCGAAGTTATGGCATGTGTGGTTCACAACAAGGAAGGCAATTAATAGGTAAAGAACTGTAGCAGTTAAAACCTACTCTTAATTGTTATTAAGCACCTACATCTAGGTGAAATCCCAACCAATATCCCAAAATTAATCCAGGTAAGACCAAACCAAAACCATCCATTATGTAACCATGTGCTAATTATGAATTTGGTTCCAAGCCGCTTGTGTCCGTGACCACGGCTGTCAAGATAGTTTGACAAAACTCTACAGAGTGTGTATCCTTTACCCATAGTTCGTGATTTCGTCCCCTGTTGCCAGGTGGACTAAGGTAAACCTCCCTGATGCCCGTGGTAGCTAACCACAATACACACTTCCGTAGGTGTGTGGCCAGGAGATCACTACGAGGTGTTTCCGATGGTTCTCCCACCTTGCAATGGGTACTCTAAGGTTTCACCGCTCCGGCACCTGGAGTCTATTTTCCCTCCGCAAGGAGAAACCCCCTCTTGAGCCATGCGGATCCAAAGGCAAAGCCCATTCCCCGCCCGATCAGTTACCCATGCTACATCGAGAGAGACCAAATTACTAAACCAAGTTATCCCATATACAATTCTGTGGTGATACTAAAAGGCTTAGCAACTTCTTCCATAAACCGGTCCTTAGAATCCGATAGGTGTCAAGCACCAAACAAAGGTATTGTGCACGCATGCACCAATCCATACAAAACCTCCTATCAGATTCCTATCTACTAAATTCCGTTTTAGCCATCAATTCATGTATCATAATACATCAAATGGAATATTGTAGATAAATAGATCATATTTCAATTAAGCATGGCTAAGCGTAAACTAATTTAATAGAAAAACACCCAAACCATGTTGACAAGGAATATTGTGGAAAATCTAGGAAAACATAACATAGGATTCATGTTTTAATTTAGCATGCAACTAACTAAAACTTAACAAAAAGGGTGCAAGATGGTCAAGGAACTTGGCGCCAAATTGTGCCTCGGGGTCGACGAGAAATTGTTGCTCTTGCGGGTTAAAAGTGGTTCTGGCTCCGACTCCAAATTACAACGATGCACGAAAAATAACATACAATAAACATATTAAAATGCAAACAATTTAAATAAACGCAAATTCCTACGCAAAAGTGATTTTAGGGTTGATTTAGTTTATATGCATAATATCAATTATTAAGAAATTAGAGTTAAGTGGAATTTATTGAGTAAAACATATTTTTAGAGATTTTTATACCATTTTTATATTTATTAGAAACCTAATATTATTTTTCTAGAAATTTTTATCCTTCAAAATAAGCTTAAAATAGTTTTTTAATCAATAATGTAAATTTTACAATTTTTACACTATTTTTATTAATTATTTCTATGTGCAAAACAATTTTTATGAACAAAATGTAACTAAAAAGTATTTTATGACTATTTCAGCAATTTAAATGAATTAATAAAAATAATAGAGAAATGAAAATAAATAAATCATATTTAAATCGGTTTCTATAATTATTTTATACAAATTATGGACTTTTATTTAATTTCTAGAACTAATAGGGGCTTTTCTATAAAAATAGAACTCTTGTAGTGGCTAAAAATAATTTTTATTAAGTTCAGGGATTATTCTACAATTTTCCAGAATTTATTTGCTATTTTATAATATTCCAGAGGCTTAAAAACACTTTTTATTCAATTAACCAGTATTTTCCTAATTTCTAGAAAGTCCAGGGCTAGTTTAATATTTCTAGGGGTTAGACTTGAATTCCAGAGGAACCCAGGGGGTAGCCGCTCAAGTTTCCAGGGACTTGGGCACAAAACAGGCGGCGAGAAAAGTGATTTGAATGTGGGCCGTTGGACTTAAAGTGGATGGCCCAGATTTAATGTACCGAAGGGGTACGAGGTGTTCTAATCTCGGCCGCAGGTTTTAAATGGACGACAGGCATTGAGCCACGTCGCCCCGATTATGGTCGAGCGGCGGTGCGCGGCAGCGGCGATGCGCGCACGACGGCGGCTCGCCGGAGGCAGCCAAAAACCACGCCGGTGAGGCTATGGGGCATAAACAACTAGCTCAAAACAAGAGGGAAGCAAGGGGGTCCCACCGAGGGTTGTCGCGAGGCCAGAAATTGGTCGTAGGTGGGTGAGCGACGATGAATGGCGGTGGTGCTCCTCGGTGCCCGATGAAGTCGGCGACGCAGAGGCGATATCCCCCAACGAAGTTGTCCGACAAGCTCCTGGGGACATAGCAAAGGTGTTAGACAAGGTGTCATGGACGGAGATTGAAAGAACCGACGGGAACGCGATTGCCAACACTGACCTCCACGGCGGCTAGGGTTTGAGAGTGTCGGGGTGAGGAAATTGAGGGGGGAACGACCGATATTTATAGGGGGTCCAAAGTAGAAACGGCCGGCGGCCATCATGGGCACGATGCGCCTCTTGATTAGGGAGAAACGGCCGGGAATGAAGAGGGGGAAATGAGTGGGCGGCGGGGTATAAACGCGCACGTGCATTACGGCGCGAGCACGAGGAAGAAGGCGCGTCCGACAGGCGGGGTCGGCAGGCAGCAGGAGGAGAGAGGGGGTGCGGCCGGCTGTCGCATGGGGCCCGGGCGGCAGAGAGAGAGGGAGGGAAAAGGGCGCAGGCCGGCTCGGGAGTGAGGAGGGGATTGGGCCGGCGGGAAGATTTGGCCCTGGAGCAGTTTTTCCTTTTTATTTTGTTTTTCTTTTTCTTTTCTATTTTCTTTTTCTTCTCTTTTATGTTTTGAATTTGTAACCCAAATTTCTAGCGAATTTGAATTTTTAAAAATTCACACAAACATTCAAACATGATGCAACTTGCCTTATATGAATTTTATTCCCAAGAAAATGTTTTTATCTCATGAGAAATTCATTTTACAATTTTTTTCTATAAATAGTGGGTGTTACAGAGGAGAACCATTCTTTGTTACCGGTCATGTGGCATGAGCAACCTGAATCCACAATCCAAATGTTCTCCTTCCTCAAGCGTGTAACCTACATAGAAGAAAAATACGTTGATGACTCAATACGGGGGTTAGTCAAAAGGCATTTAGGAATCCAGTACTGAGTCACACGACTTCTAGCAGGAATAACACGCGAAACCTGAGATAAAAAGTAGGTATATGAGTCAAGAGTTGAGGTTTTCTATTCTTAACCACTGATTTAAAAGTTGTTACTCGTTTAGCACGAAAACAAGTAGCTTCGGAGGTAAACGAAGAAGTTCCAGTAGAAAAGGCTGAAGCTCCGGATGTAAAAACTAAAGTTCCGGAGGAAACAACAGAAGGTCCGGGAGCTCTCGGAGCTATCGGAACTACCGGAGCTACCTTTGCAGATTTCTTACCAGAAGGTCCGGATGCTACCTTTGCAAATTTCTGACTCATTAAAGTAGGTTGCATGTTTCTAATTTTCTGTATAGCAAGCATGGCAGATTTATCATGAATGTTATGAGAGATAGCAGACATTTTATCCTTTTTAATTTGTTTAGCTAGTCTATAACAGAAATCTAAGACATGACCATTTTTATCACAGTAAGTACAACAAAATTTAATTTTGTAATCATGTTTAGCTGGGCATCCAACATTAGAAACATAATTAGATAGCACTCCTACAGATTTAAAAATCACATCCTTTTGTTTAGGGACAATTTTGATTAAACCTCTTCGAGATGTTTTTACAATGTGTGGTGGATGTGTTTTAGAATAAGCATGGGAATCAAAACCTAAACCAGTTTCATCATTGCAAGGTTTAGAAGAATTCAACAGCAAGTCTAAATTCTTATTCCCATTACTAAACTGCTCTAGTGTCCTATTCATGTCATCAAGCTTTTTAGACAAGTCTAGGCAGTTTTCACATGAAGCTTTACCCTTAAATTTGCAGTTAGAACAATTTTTAACTTCATGTGTTCGTAAAGCATTGTTCAGAATGGAAATTTCATTCATTGCATCTTTTAGTTTCTTATCAAGATTATCACATGCAGAACAATGCAAAATATTTGTAAAACAAGAAGCATTTTTTAAGTGTTTAACATTAAAATCTGACGGTTTTTTGTTCTTTTCAATTTCTTCATCAAGTCTATCTAGAGTGGAGGAGTGTGCACTTCTTAATGTGAACAATTGTTCATAGATTAAGTCACATGAGGGACACGAGTCATCACTAGGAATCAAGATTTGAAAACGGTTGATTTCAGATTCTAGTGATTCAATTTTAGCAGCATTATCCCTAAGTTTTTTGTCCTTTTTCTTGACAATAATAGTTGCATGTGAAATTGCATCACACATTTCATTACATGTAGAACATACCTCATCGTTGTCACTGTTGTGTTCTGCATCCTCCTGACTTGATCTTGATCTTGTTTTGCCCGTCATAAAGTATAAGTTGGCCAAATCGTCATCATCTTCATCACTTCCAAAATCTACATCACTTGAACTTAGCTCTTGAGGTGCGATGACGAAGCTGTTTATCATCTTGCGTCCTTTGGTACCCTTCTTTTTATTGTTGGAGTTTCTAGAGATGGTCTTGACTTTGTTCTGCTTCTCATCACGGGTAGTAAGGCCAGAAAGATTAGGGCATTATGTATGGAAGTGTCCTGTCTTACCACATCCAAAACAACGTTGTGGTCTGGAGCTTCCCCTCCTTCTAGTTCTCACATTTTGCAATGCTTTTGAGAATCTAGTAGAGATGAGTGCTAGTTCTTCTACTAGAAATTCCTGAATCTGCTCCAGGGTTAGTGAGGACAACAAAGCAAGAGTATTGCAAGATGATGATTGGCTAGAGCTAGGCACATCACATTGTGAGACAAATGCAATAAACTTATTTGGATTCTTACGTGATAAGATGTTAATTTCATGAGTTTTTAGTTTAGAGTAAAGCACATCTAATGTAAGAGAACTCATGACAGTTGATTCACGAATAGATGTAACTTTCATCTCCCAGATTGACATTTCTAATGCACTGAGAAGTTGCCTAGCATTCTCAGCATCCGAAAAGATAACATTGACACTACGCAGGTTGGTGAGAATTTTATTAAAATGAGCAAAAAGGTCATCGATAGACTCACCGGGTTGTATCTCAAAATGCATGTATTCCTTTTTTGAACATATCTTGTCTCACCTCCTTGATCGTGTTGGATCCTTCGTGATCGTCACAAAGCACTCTCCAGACATCATATGCCAATTGGAGGTCTGCAACACGGTCGGAGTCGCTCTGAGTGAGTCCTTGGATGATCAAGTTTCGGGCTTTCTTGTTGTTGTCGACATCCCGTAGGTTCGTAGACGTAACTTGATCGTTTGGTGACACTTTATAAGGTTTATATACCTTTTCCCATATGCCAAAGCCTTGCGCCTGAATAAAAGCTTCCATGCGTTCTTTCCAAACCTGAAAATCAATGCCACTAAACAAACAAAGTTTGGCGGAGTATTTCTCCATGATGATTAGTCAAAAACACGTGTAAATCACAAATATTAGAGCAATGTGGCTCTGGTGCCAATTGTAGGATCGAAGAGCACGTGAAAAGCTACCTGAGGGGGGTGAATGGTAGACTTAAAAATCTTAAGCAGCGGAAACAATTTAAACCCAATCCCTTTGGTAGAAAATGATCTGTTAAAGAAATTGTGTGTGAGACTAATATAAACGTGTTTCACCGTGAAAAAAGTGATAGATATTAGAGAGAATCAAGTCACGGAGATGACACAACAAGAATCACTCAAATCCGTCGAGAGAATCTCAAGTTACGATCGAAAGATAGAACAAAGGTCAATCTGTTCTACCCGAGAAAAACAGTTCTGGAATACTGCAAAGAAACTCATGTAGATCAACTACCACAAATCCAATGACCGTAACATTTTGACATATGATAGATAATCAAGTTGTGAAGACAACCCAAAAAGAATCACATCAATTGGATCTGTAAAACTCGAGTTATGATAAAACCACCAACGGAAGGTAGTGCTGTGCAGAAACTTGACGAGTAAAACTTGTCTAGAAAAAGTCGGACGAACAAGGCACAAAAGTTCCTCTCAACAACGAATTTTATTCAATAGAACACAACAGGAACAGCCCCAAAGTCGTCTAACACGAGCTCTGACCTCCCTTGCTTCTATAACCACCCCAAAGACCAACTCAACCCAAACAAGGACTCTAATCCTCCTCAAATCATGAATCAAAACTTTCCATAACTGCTCAAGATCTTCCTATTCGTAGATAGAAATAATCTTAAGACTTCCAAACACCTTAGGAACGTATCTCACATTCCTAAAACAACTCAAATTCATGACCCACACAAAATCCTATCATAACCAACTCGATACTTTCCATACCGAGCCATAACCGACTCCGCCGCAACCAAAGTCATCGACCGATACGATCCGATCCTTCCAACCAGATCTTTCCTTCCTTAGCCCATTTTTGGAACCATATTGCCACGTCATGCACCGCATGCATACGTGCGAACACCTTACCTCAACGTCTAGTAACCTTCATATGCACTGCACTTGATTCAATCATCCTACGTTACCTCCTGACCGCTCAACCACAATTCCTCTTGAATTTGGTTGTTGGAACCTCATCTCCTCCCTAAGACTAGTCCAAAGGATCCTGTCACCAGCCATGATCTGAACTCAAGTAACACCTGCACATGAACAAACAACCAATTCGTACAAGCCCAAGTCCACGACTTGACTCGAGTTAGTTCTGAACACAACACCTTACGTGAGCACCTCACATAAGCATGTTGCAAAGCATAGCAAAACAATATCAGCCATATCAACCAAAATGCACAAAAAACTTAGCAAATGAATACTAAGCAATCTTTCAAAGAGTATAAAGCAAGTTTGAAACATTGAAAGTTAAAACAAGGAAAATAGCGGTCAAGCTCCGAGTTTTGCCAAAGCTAACCAGAGCTTGAGCCGAAGATTATCGAAGCTAGTACAACCTAGCGCTGGAGCTTACCAAAGCTAGTACAACCTAGCGCCAAAGCTTGCCAAAACATGTACAACCTAAAAGCCAGAGCTAGAATAACATGTCGGAGCTAACCAACATAAGTCGGACCTAGCAAAACACATCGGAGCTTAACAAAGACATGCCAGAGCTAAAGACAAAGCTCACTGGAGCTACCCAAAAACATGTTGGACTTTGAAAAAGCAAGTCAGACCTATTGTCGAACCTTGCAGAAGCTCGAAGCTAGAGTCGGACCTTGCTAAAAAAAGGATGTTTTGGCAGAATTTTAGAACTTATATTATCAAAGCCAATGTATTCAGTACAAGCCAATGTATTGATCACACATAGGTCTCATAGTACAAAAGAGAAATTTTAATTGTTATGAGCATATTATAACATATACATATAAAACAAAGCTCATCCAAGTCATACTATCAAGTAACATATACTATCAGATCTATGAGATACATAAAGTAGTGTAAGCCATGCTAGAGATCAAGTGTAATTTTCAATTTAAGCATGTCATGATCTCACAAATTCAACTATTTCAAAACCTAAAAGCATGACACATGTTGCTGCAATTTTATTTTCTTTTTTGCACAAATTTTGATCATATGACATTTGCAAGTGATTATATGTCTGAAAGCATCTAGGCCCCCACGAGGTACGGTTTCGGTGATTAATGACAACCGTTAATTACCACTAATGAGTTTGTGGATGCGAGGTTTCATGTACAATGAATCAAACGTCGATCAATCACGCATAAATGTCATCTACTGCTCATTGGATGCAAAAGGAGACCCCTCAACGAACTAACCTAAGGGGTTAATCGGAAACAAATGAGGAACTCGTACAACGACGCAACCTTATCAAAATCGGCAACACAAGAAGCTTCATATCCATCAGAAGAGCCATACAAACAAGTGTTCAAGAGGTCACAAGTCCAAAATCCAAAAGATCAGTCCAACTCAACTCGAAGGAAACAAATTGTACACACCGGATCATCCGGTGATCTGAAGAATGACTGCATCGGTCGATTTGGACTCAACAGAAGAAGAAGACCTCAGAATGAAGTACACACCGGATCATCCGATGTGTATCAAGTGAACATCGGATGAATACAACAGTAAGCAATTTTTCTGAAGTGTTCTGAAGGACTGAACACCGGATCATCCGATGTTGAAGGCAGATGCACATCGGTCGATTACAACAGAAGCAAATTATCAGCTCAACCAGACTGAAGATCTATTCATTGGATCCTCCGATGATGAAGGAGGTGAAGCATCGGTCTAATAACGGTCATTTCTGACAGAATGACGTCAGCAAATCTAATTAGACCGATGCTCATAAAAGGGGGTCATCGGATCATCCGATGTACACAGAAAAAGTAATCAGCCCGCTTTTCCAACGGCTAATTCGGTTGGGCTGAGTATTTAACCCCCTCCCACCAGTCATTTCGCAGAGGCTGAACAACAAGAGCACCACTACACATTCCCCAAGTGTCCAAGACTTAGAATACTCATTTTCACACTCTTGTAATCCTTTCACACCTCAAGATATAGGCTAGTTCCTCTTAGAGTTAAGCTTGTGTGCGTCCTCTCTGGGTGAGTGGAGACTCTAGAATAGGGAGAGCCGTGAGAAAGTGCATTCTTGGTGATTGCACTCACCTTGTATCAAGAGGAGAGTGAAGAGATCGCTCCGGAGCTTGCCGAGACCATTGTGGAAGCCCGGAGGATCGAAGTTGTACAAGGCTTGAGCTCCACCTTGCCAAGGATGGCGAACGGAGGAAGTTAGTGGATTCCCTCGTCTCGGTGACTTGGGAGTGGCGATACCCTTAGGTGGGTGCCACAACGTGGACGTAGGTGGATCCTAGTGATCTCACCGAACCACGGGAAAAATCGACGTGTCCCCGTGTCTTCGAGCGTTTGCATTCCTCCTCCCTACTCCTTTACGATTACGCAATTCTCAATTCCGCACTTAATTCTCTTAATTGCACTGTTGGCTTGCTTAGAAAATTAGATTTCACTTAAGCTTTAAATTGACTTAAAATTTGAAGTAGCCCAATTCACCCCCCCCCCCTCTTGGGCATTCGATCCCTACAATTGGTATCAGAGCAAGGTTGCTCATTGGATCATTCTAGCTTCACCGCTAGAGAGCAAAAATGGCCAAGAATGGGGGTTCGGTTCCTACCTTCGAGGGCAAGAATTTTGCTTATTGGAAAGCACGCATGCGCGCTTACCTTGAGGCAATTTCTCCCGAAGTGTGGGAAGCGACCCATGCGGGGTTTGGCAACAATGAATATATTGGTGATCAACTAAAATGGGATGCTAAGGCTAGGAATGCTATTTATGAGTGCATTAGTCAAGATGTATTTGCTAGAATTGCTAGTAAGGAGAAAGCTTGTGAAATTTGGGCTTGCTTGATTGAGATCCATGAGGGTTCCTCTCGTGTCAAAGAGCTCAAATATCACTTGCTTAAATCCAAGTATGATGATTTTAAAATGCTTCCTCATGAGAATGTTAATCAAATGTTTTCTCGCTTAAATGTACTCATTGAGGAAATTAATGCTCTTGACATTGCTTCTCTTGGCAAGGGACTCATCAACCGCAAGATCCTCATGCTACTTCCCAAGCCCAAGTACAACATCATCAACTCAATGC
Source organism: Tuctoria greenei (assembly GCA_036927565.1). Taxonomy (NCBI): domain Eukaryota; kingdom Viridiplantae; phylum Streptophyta; class Magnoliopsida; order Poales; family Poaceae; genus Tuctoria; species Tuctoria greenei. Next base: position 59,068,847 of record JAYESD010000010.1, read on the forward strand.
TCCAAAAGGAGTCACTTGACAACATTGAGGTTTCGGAGCTCATTGGAGAGATACATGCTCATGAGATGAGTGTGCTTGGAATGATGGAGGAGTCATCATCATCAAAGACCATTGCTCTCAAGGCCTCAACCAAGAAGACACATACCAAGAAGAAGAAAGTGGTTGAGCCTAGCTCAAGTGAGGAAGAACAAGCTACAAGTGAAGATGATGATGATGATGAGCTTGCATTGATGATGAGGAAGTTTTCACGTCTCAACTCAAAGATTGCCAAGAAGGGATACTCGTTTGATCCCAAGAAGAAAGCCTTCTTGCCAAGGAGAGATGAAAACAAGACGTGCTACAATTGTGGCGATCAAGGCCACATATCATATGATTGTCCAAGACCGGACAAGAGGAAGGACAAGGGCAAGCATCGCAAGCTAGAAGAGAGTGATGATGATGAAGATGCAAAGCCCAAGCGCACTTTTGGAAAGAAGAAACTTGACAAAGGCAAGAAGACCAAGCTCTTTCCAAAGAAGAGAAGAGGACCTCAAAAGGTCTTCATGTGCGAAGCAAATGAGTGGGTCACCGATGAAGAAACAAGTGATGATAGTGAAGATGAGGAAGAAAACTTGGCAAGCCTCGCTATCGTCAACAAGGATGACTCATCCCTTCCCCCACCGCCTATGTGCCTCATGGCGAAAGGTAACACAAAGGTATGTGATGACTCAAGTGATGATGAACTTTCTCCCGATGAACTAGCATCTATGATTAATGAATATCATGCCATTATCAAAAGGGAAAAGGCTAAGGTTAAGGCACTTGAGCTAACTCGCGCTAAGCTAGAGGGTGCCAACCTCGATTTGCAAGACAAGTATGTCACCATACTTAATGAGCATGAAAGGCTCAAGTCTCATGTCAAGCAAATCGAGGGGGAGAAGGCTCAAATCAAGCTTGAGTTCCATGAGCTTGACTTAGCTAACTCGGCACTATTGGCTAAGCATAACGAGTTAGTTCAAGAGCATGAGACACTTAGTCTTTCCTATGAAGCAATGGAACTAAAATTGAATAACTTGAAGAAAGAAACTCTTGATGGCAAAACACCCGCTAGTTCACATGCCACTAACAATTTGCATAAGTCTTTGCCATTGAAAGCTAATAGGGAGAAGGAGCTAATGGACGAGATCGAAAGTCTCCGCACTAGTGTGGCTAGACTTTCCAAGGGAGAGGACAAGCACAAGGAGATCCTCTTCCAACAAGCTAAAGGCTTCAACAAGAGGGGACTTGGGACCTTCCCTACGCCCAACAAATGGAAGGTGCCCTCACCGGAGCTTAGGACAAGCTTCATCAAGGAAGTGGGATCCTATTGCCAACATTGTGAGGTCACCGGACATCACACTAGGGAGTGCCCTCTTCCCACTCGTCCTTCTCCAAAATTACCTCCTAACTATTCATCTACTTTCAATGATTGTCACTATCTATTGAGCAAAGTAGGTGGAAAGGTGAAGGCGAAGTTCATTGGCAAAAACATCAAGGGCATGAAGGGGAAGCTCCCCAAGCAACTTTGGGTCCCAAAATCACTTGTATCACACATACAAGGACCTAAGTTGGCTTGGGTTCCTAAACTCAAAAACTAACTTCATGTGTGTAGGTGAACTACAAAGCCGGAGGAAAACATTGGGTACTCGATAGTGGGTGCACTCAACACATGACCGGCAATGATGGTATGTTCACCTCCATAGAAGACCCCGGCAATCATGAACAAGTCACCTTTGGTGATAACTCAAAGGGGAAGGTAATTGGTTTAGGTAAAATTGCAATTTCTAATGACTTGTCCATTTCGAATGTGCTTTACGTTAAGTCTCTTAGCTTTAATTTGCTCTCTATTGCTCAACTTTGTGATCTTGGACTAACGTGCACATTTGACAAAGATGGTGTTGTGGTGTCTAGTGTAGCTAGCAAAGAGCTAATATTCAAGGGCTTTAGGCATGGTCATCTATATTTGGTGGACTTCTCCAACAAGAGCGCAAGCCTAACCACTTGTCTTTTCACCAAGACAAGTTTGGGGTGGCTATGGCATCGGAGGATTGCTCACATAGGAATGAGCAAGCTCAAGAAGTCCTTCAAGCTAGGGATGGTGACCGGCGTAAAGGACGTGACGTTTGAAAAGAACAAGCTATGTAGCGCATGTCAAGCCAGGAAGCAAGTGGCTTCGCACCATCCGATGAAGACAATGGTGTCTACCTCCAAGCCGCTCGAACTACTTCACATGGACCTCTTTGGACCGTCCACCTACCAAAGCCTTGGCGGTAATCTCTATTGTCTCGTTATTGTTCATGATTACTCTCGCTATGCTTGGACTTTGTTTTTAGGTGACAAGGGTGAAACCCCGGAAGTCTTCAAGACCTTTGCAAAACGAGCTCAACGGGAATTCCATCTTCCCATCATCAAGGTCCGGAGTGACAACGGCACCGAGTTCAAGAACTACAATATTGGGGAGTGGTGTGACCGTGAAGGAGTCAAGCACGAATTTTCGGCTACATACACCCCTCAACAAAACGGTGTTGTTGAGAGAAAGAACAAGACACTAATCACCCTCGCGAGAGCCATGCTTGATGATTATGGGACGTCGGAGAAGTTTTGGGCGGAAGCAATCAACACGGCATGCCATGCCGCAAATAGAGTCTACCTTCATCGACTTCTCCAAAAGACTCCCTACGAGCTCCTCATTGGGAGAAAGCCCAACATCTCCTACTTCCGGGTCTTCGGATGCAAGTGCTACATCTACCGCAAGAAAAGACTTGGTAAGTTTGAAAGAAGGTGCGATGTTGGTATTTTCCTTGGTTATGCGTCAAACTCAAAGGCATATCGAGTATTCAACCAAACCTCCAGGTTAGTTGAAGAAAGTTGTGACGTTGAGTTTGATGAGACTAATGGCTCCCAAGAGGAGAGTTTTGGTCATGATGATATAGATGATGAGCCTCTACGAGAAGCTATGAAGAACATGACCATAGGAGACATCAAGCCCGAAGTTGAGGAGAGCCATGATCAAGGGGGAGCTTCAAGTCCGAACATCAACACCTCCATGGCGCCTCAAGTGGATGAAGAAGAAGACAAAGATGATCCATTGCCTATGCAAGACCAACAAGCCACACAACACCAAGAAGAAGATGAAGTCCAAGATGAAGTCCAACCACAAGACGAGCAAGATGCTTCACCACCACCAAGTGACTCACAACCGTTGATGAGACATGGGCGCATCTCCAAGGCACATCCAATGGATCAAATCATTGGAAGTCCTTCACGGGGAGTAAGTACTCGTTCACGTCATGTTGCATCTTTTTGTGAGCACTACTCTTTTGTGTCGTGTGTAGAACCCAAAAGCATTGAGGAAGCTCTCCAAGACTCCAATTGGGTGATGGCTATGCAAGAGGAACTCAACAACTTCACCCGCAATGAAGTTTGGGTGTTGGAGGAGCGACCCAAGGACAAGAATGTAATTGGAACGAAGTGGGTCTACCGCAACAAGCAAGATGAGAATGGCGTGGTGGTCCGCAACAAAGCTAGGCTTGTGGCGAAGGGATTTGCTCAAGTTGAAGGTTTGGATTTTGGGGAGACATTCGCCCCGGTAGCACGGTTAGAAGCTATCCGCATACTCCTTGCTTTTGCTTCTCATCATAATATCATGCTTCATCAAATGGATGTTAAGAGTGCATTTCTCAATGGCTATATTAATGAACTTGTGTTTGTTGAGCAACCTCCCGGGTTTGAGGACCCAAGAAACCCTAACCATGTCTATAGGCTAAACAAAGCACTCTATGGACTCAAGCAAGCTCCAAGGGCATGGTACGAGCGCTTAAGGGACTTCCTCGTCATGCAAGGTTTCAAGATTGGGAGGGTGGACACTACACTCTTCACCAAGGACATCGACGGAGACTTATTTCTTTGTCAAATTTATGTCGATGATATTATTTTTGGCTCAACTAACAAAGCTCTTAGCCATGAGTTTGGCAAAATGATGTCTAGGGAATTCGAGATGTCGATGATTGGAGAGCTCAACTTCTTCCTAGGATTTCAAATCAAGCAACTTGAAGAGGGGACCTTCATCCATCAAGAGAAGTACACTAAGGACCTCTTGAAGAAATTTGAGATGGGAGATTGTAGCTCAAGAAGCACTCCAATGGCGACAAATTGTCATCTCGACGCGGACATGGACGGTAAATCTATTGATCAATCTCATTACCGTTCCATGATTGGTTCATTGCTATATCTTACCGCATCTAGGCCCGATATTATGTTTAGTGTGTGCTTGTGTGCTCGCTTTCAAGCGGCACCTAAAGAATCGCACAAGAAGGCGGTCTTTAGGATACTTCGGTATCTCAAGCATACCCCAAGTGTAGGTTTGTGGTACCCCAAGAACGCTAGTTTTCATCTCTTAGGTTACTCGGATTCGGACTTTGCCGGATGCCGTGTAGACCGCAAGAGTACCTCCGGGGGTTGCCACTTACTTGGGCGTTCCCTAGTTTCTTGGTCGAGCAAGAAGCAAAATTCCGTGGCTTTGTCCACCACGGAGGCGGAGTATATAGCGGCCGGTGCTTGTTGTGCCCAAATCCTATATATGAAGCAAACCCTTTTGGACTTTGGAATTAAGTTTGGTTGTGTGCCTCTCCTTTGTGACAATGAAAGTGCGGTTAAGATAGCTAGAAACCCCGTTCAACACTCCCGCACTAAGCACATTGATATTCGCCATCACTTCTTGCGGGACCATGAGGCTAAGGGAGAAATCTCTTTGCAAGGTGTTAGGTCCGAAGAACAATTGGCGGATATCTTCACCAAACCACTTGATGAGAAAACTTTTTCTAGGCTTAGAAGTGAGTTAAATGTGCTAGATGCATCTAACGTCATGTAAATTGCCATGTTCATGTAAGGTTGCATGTCATATAGGTCTTGCCTAACTCCCAAAGGATAGGGGCGAGCTAGAAATAGTTTTCCCTGAGTAAGCTTTTGGCAGGTTTAAACTTGGCAAGATAGATTTATTTTATGCCTTGCATAATTCCTGTCATATAGACTTGCATTCATCTAATATTTTGCATTATCTTGTTTGACATTGCATACGGTAGATTGTCACAAAGGGGAACCCACATCATGAGAAGGAGACTTGTTTGAAATGCAATATCTCAACTCATATGATGTGGAAAGAGCAAAATTCTAAAGGAACATGCTTTAATGAGATAGAAGTTTCCATACTCTACCTCACAAAGCATGGGCCTTACATTTTATTTGGATATTTTTCCTCTATTTTTCTTGGTGTTCCGTTTGTGTTAAGGTCTAGCCAAGCTATTGGCATATTAGCTTCTTGAGGGGTAAGGGGTTGCCCAAAAAGTCCTAAGACATGTGTTTCTCCTCAATTGTTTGTTCGGTCGAAGGACATATATGGGATGTTTTCGTTCTGTTGTCATCGGATTATCCGATGCCCCTGTCAATCTCTCATCGGTCAAATAGGTGTTCAATCCTCAAAACCCAACTCTGTCAGAACCTCAAATGATCCGACGCGTTCATCCTGGAAAACATCGGTCCATGCGATGTTCACTCTTCTGGAGCTGTGATCCATTCAACCGATGTCTACCTCCCTCTAACGTCGGATCATCCGGTGTCATTATCACTCGGTTGAACACCCTTACTGTGATATTCGACCGATGTTCAAAACCCTAATCATCGGTTCATCCGATGTCGACAGCAATTCTTGAATATCCTTACTGTTGCAATTGACCGATGTTCACTGCATATATCATCGGTCCATCCGGTGTTTGAAAAACGGCTAGGGTTTGGGCCCCACTATTTAAACCCGCGCGCCGGCCCGACCCTTTGTCTCCCCGACACCCCGTGCTCCCGCCGCCGCCGACCACCGCCTCTCCACGCGCCGCCGCCTCTCCCTCGCCTGCAGCGCCGCCGCCGTCCCCTGCTCGCGCCACCGCCGCCGGCCACCTCTCCCGCGCGCCGCCGCTCTTCCCTCGCGCCGCCGCCACCGTGCTCCACCCGCAGCACCGCCGCCGCTGCCTCCCCACGTGCCGCCGCCGCCGCTTCTCCTCTAGTCGCCGCCGCCACCACCAGACATCACCTCCTTCACCAGCCTCCACCGCCGGCAGTTCTCCCTGCTAGGGTTTCTCGCCCGAGCCATCGATCGTCGCCGTTCGTCGCCTTTCATCGATCTCGTGTCTTTTCATCGACGAGGTTTGTTCCGTGCAGCGCGACGTCCTTCATTGTTCCCGTCATCTTTTCGCTAACCCTTGCTCTCGAATTTCTTGAAGATGGCCCGTGATCGCAAAGGCAAAGGCAAGGCTATCGAGGAGCCCGCCGTGAAGAAGCGGAAACTTTCGAAGGATGAGAAGAAAGCCTTGATGGCCGCTCGCGCCGCCGAGGAGCGTGAGCGTGGCCGAGGAGGTTCCTTGAGGATCCGTGAGGCCCATCCGAGGCCGCCTCCAGTGGTCGACGACTCCGATGCCGAAGAGGAGCCCGTTGAGCCCCTCGTCCGCCGGCGCTCAGCCCGGACGCGTGGGGGTCACACCGAGGCTGCTCCTCGTCCGAGACCGACGGCTGCCGACCGTCGTGAGGACAGGGAGATTGAGTGGGCCATCAATGAGATGGACACGGCCGTCCGGGTCAGTGAAGGAGTTCGCCTTGTGGACTACCGGAAGATGAAGGCGAAGCAACTCCGGAAGCTCAGATGGAGTGTCCTTCTTGAGGAGTGGTTCCCACAGCCCCGAGAGCTGCTTGTTGACAGTCGCTTCTGGACTGTCACCCAGGCGTCTCTCTATGAGACCTACAAGCGCCGGGGGCACAAGCTCTTTCAGCACAACCACCTGGACTGGAGGCAGCTTGCAGTGGCCGCAGAAACTGATGTCCGCCCCTTCTTTGAGCGATACAGAGGCTTGGTGGAGCTATTGGACTATGAGAGAAGTGCGTATGTGGAAGAATGGGTCCGTGTCTTCTACGCGACCCTGTACATCTCAGAGGGCAGAAGATCAATTGCCTTCATGTTCAATGGTCAGCACTACCATCTCACGAGGCAGACTTTGGGGCACATCCTTGGCTTGGACCTGCATGACACTAGCATTCACGAGAAGGTCTATGGGCAGGCAGATCCACCGAGGAGGCCACTTACTGGAGGGGTAGCACCTCAGCTGGACGAGATCCGCTCCTTGTTTGGCCCCACATTCTCTCCAGATCAGCCGAGAGTCCCAGCACTCCTGACCCCAGCTGCGCGCATTGTGCACCTCGCCTTGCGCCGCACGCTCCTGCCGAGGTCAGGTTACTTAGAGGGGTTCACGAGTCTCCAGCAGACCCTCCTGTTCTACATCATGAACGGGATGGACTTTGATATAGTGGATATCATTATCTGCGAGATGGAGGACGTTATTACAGATGGAGTGGGCATGATGAGGCAGATGGTCTATGGGCACTGGATCAGCTTTATTTGTTCTATGGTGGTGCCAGAGGGACATTCAGCACAGGCCCGGCTTGCTGACGAGAGCGTGACCCGCTTCGGTCACTACCGTGCGTCCGCTCCTGGAGATCGCCGCCTTGGCCGTCCAGTTGAGCGCCAGGTCAGGGCGCGCTTGACTGAGGAGGATTGGTCTGACCTCGAGAAGGAAGATGAGCGTCTGGCTGAGGCAGAAGCTCAAGGTGGAGACTTGCAGCACGTCTGGTCCGAGAGCGACACAGACGACAGTGTCGAGGAGTACTTCCCTCCTCCTCCACCTTCACCGAGGCAGCACGACGCCGAGGCCGGAGGATCAGCTGCTCAGCCACCGACACCACCTCCTGTGTCCGAGGCGCAGGTGACGCAGCCGTCTGAGCTGACGTCGCTTCTTCAGCAGATGATCGAGCAGCAGCGCCAGGACAGGCTCGCTGCTGAGCAGGCCAGGGCAGAGCAGGCTGCGCGGCTCGCAGAGCTTCAGAGGCAGCAGACAGAGATGCAGCTAGAGATGGCCCGCCAGAGGCGCGAGGACACGGACCGGTTCACGAGTCTGGTGGACCAGATGCACCGGAGGACACTGGACTAGCAGCAGCAGACCCAGCAGGCGATGATGGGTATCCTGGGGTTGATCACCAACCTCTACCAGCAGACCGGGATAGCCCTTCCGCCATAGCACACCGGTCTCAGTCAGCCTCCAGCAGCACCTCCTCTGGCTCCAGCTTCAGTTCCAGCACCGGCGTCGCCGATCCCGAGCTACAGCATGTCTCCACTGCTGGCTTCGACGGTGCCATTCCAGTTCTCACCTCTCCCGGCCGTGCGTTCTCCACCAGCAGTTCCAGCTCCAGCTGACCCTCCAGCAGCTCCAGCTCCAGCCACGTCAGCACCTCCGGCTCCTCCCGCTCCAGCACCAGCTCCGGCGACGTCTACCTCGAGCAGCTCCGACTCCGCCGACGTCGTCCGCTTCACCGTCGCCCCGAGAGCTCCGGAGTCCTAGGTACTCCTCTTCCCTTTTTGGTGTCTTGATGCCAAAGGGGGAGAAGAGTTAGAGTTAGGGGGAGTGTCTTGGGCTTAGGGGGAGTGCTAGTTATCTCTTTTGCTTTCAGACTTGTTATTTGCTTCTATTTGAGACTTGATTGTTATCATTTGCTACTATTTGTAATTCAGTATGCTACTTCACTCTTATGATTTATATTTGATCACTGTTTGAGCCTTCGAGCTCCTTGTGTTGCATGTTGTTCCGATTACATTTCTTTATGAGCATTGCGTTTGCGTTTCAAATTCCATTACTTTTATGCTCTACTCGTTGTGTTGTCATCAATCACCAAAAAGGGGGAGATTGAAAGCATCTAGGCCCCCACGAGGTACGGTTTCGGTGATTAATGACAACCGTTAATTACCACTAATGAGTTTGTGGATGCGAGGTTTCATGTACAATGAATCAAACGTCGATCAATCACTCATAAATGTCATCTACTGCTCATTGGATGCAAAAGGAGACCCCTCAACGAACTAACCTAAGGGGTTAATCGGAAACAAATGAGGAACTCGTACAACGACGCAACCTTATCAAAATCGGCAACACAAGAAGCTTCATATCCATCAGAAGAGCCATACAAACAAGTGTTCAAGAGGTCACAAGTCCAAAATCCAAAAGATCAGTCCAACTCAACTCGAAGGAAACAAATTGTACACACCGGATCATCCGGTGATCTGAAGAATGACTGCATCGGTCGATTTGGACTCAACAGAAGAAGAAGACCTCAGAATGAAGTACACACCGGATCATCCGATGTGTATCAAGTGAACATCGGATGAATACAACAGTAAGCAATTTTTCTGAAGTGTTCTGAAGGACTGAACACCGGATCATCCGATGTTGAAGGCAGATGCACATCGGTCGATTACAACAGAAGCAAATTATCAGCTCAACCAGACTGAAGATCTATTCATTGGATCCTCCGATGATGAAGGAGGTGAAGCATCGGTCTAATAACGGTCATTTCTGACAGAATGACGTCAGCAAATCTAATTAGACCGATGCTCATAAAAGGGGGTCATCGGATCATCCGATGTACACAGAAAAAGTAATCAGCCCGCTTTTCCAACGGCTAATTCGGTTGGGCTGAGTATTTAACCCCCTCCCACCAGTCATTTCGCAGAGGCTGAACAACAAGAGCACCACTACACATTCCCCAAGTGTCCAAGACTTAGAATACTCATTTTCACACTCTTGTAATCCTTTCACACCTCAAGATATAGGCTAGTTCCTCTTAGAGTTAAGCTTGTGTGCGTCCTCTCTGGGTGAGTGGAGACTCTAGAATAGGGAGAGCCGTGAGAAAGTGCATTCTTGGTGATTGCACTCACCTTGTATCAAGAGGAGAGTGAAGAGATCGCTCCGGAGCTTGCCGAGACCATTGTGGAAGCCCGGAGGATCGAAGTTGTACAAGGCTTCAGCTCCACCTTGCCAAGGATGGCGAACGGAGGAAGTTAGTGGATTCCCTCGTCTCGGTGACTTGGGAGTGGCGATACCCTTAGGTGGGTGCCACAACGTGGACGTAGGTGGATCCTAGTGATCTCACCGAACCACGGGAAATATCGACGTGTCCCCGTGTCTTCGAGCGTTTGCATTCCTCCTCCCTACTCCTTTACGATTACGCAATTCTCAATTCCGCACTTAATTCTCTTAATTGCACTGTTGGCTTGCTTAGAAAATTAGATTTCACTTAAGCTTTAAATTGACTTAAAATTTGAAGTAGCCCAATTCACCCCCCCCTCTTGGGCATTCGATCCCTACAATGTCGCATCTGCCTTATTCTAACCAACCAAGCCAAGCCTATGTCATTTGACAATCATAAGCTTAAGGACATGGTTTTAGTCATACACGAATTCTTCCAATTTCATATCTAAGTGCAATGATAAGCCATCTCAAAAGAAGAATTGCGATGCATGCATATTCTCTTGATATTTTTTCAATTTTTCAATTGATCATAAAAACTAAACATGTTAGTTGATTACTTGATTAATTCTTTATGATTAAGAGCAATTGTGAGCATGCAACAAGTTCAAAATAGCAAGAAAGTTCGACCATGACCATATTTAGTGTAAGTAGTTATTCCAATTACTAGACATGGTAAAAACTACAAAATGTATAACATAAGTAATGTAGTAAGAACTTTCAGCATGTAAAAGGAATCACAAAGTCACACATGTATGAAATAATATGCTCATATTATCTTAATTTCAGATTCACACATATACTTCCTAAGTTTCAAAACTCCCCCTCAATTTAAGACATGAGGATGCATAACCCCTATTTCACTACGAATGAAACAAAAACGAGTGAAATCTGAAGGTTTTGTAAAAATGTCAGCCACTGAAGCACAATGTTTCCTTTTTAAACATTATCACGGAGAAAGTGATACCTAATGTAAATGTGCTTTGTTCTAGAATGTTGCACGGGGTTTTTAGCAATGCAAATGGCACTGGTGTTATCACAAAACAGTACAACACTATCTAGATCAACCCCATAGTCCTTAAGTGTTTCAATAATCCAAAGAATTTGTGAGCAAGCGCTAGCAGCAGCTACACATTCAGTTTTGACCGCAGATTCTGCAACTGAGTTTTGTTTTCTAGAGGACCAAGGAACAAACGAATTACCAAGAAAATGACAAGCACCCGAAGTACTTTTCCTATCAATCCTACAACCCCCAAAACCAGCATCCGAGAAAGCTTTCAAAGTAACGGTTGAGGAAGAAGGGAGAAAAATGCCAAATTCTTGAGTTCCATGTAAGTACCTGAGAATTCTTTTGACGGCTTGACGATGTGAAGTACGTGGAGAAGCTTGAAATTGTGCACAAAGACATACGCTGAATTGTATGACCGGTCTTGATGCTGTGAGGTACAAAAGTGATCCGATCATGCTTCTATATTCTTTTTGATCCACGGGTTCATCATCTTCATCAAGTTCAAGTGTCGTTGTTGTACCCATTGGTGTCCGAAGAGGCTTGTTTTTTTTCCATGGCGAAGCGCTTAAGAAGGTCTTTCGTATACTTTGTTTGATGCACAAAGTACCCTCCTTGGTTTGCTTGATTTGCAGCCCCAAAAAGTATGTGAGTTCTCCCATCATACTCATCTCAAATTCTGAACTTATCATAGCTAAAAACTTGGACACAAGATCTTTCGGAGTGATATTTTAGCTTTCCTTTTCCTTGCAATTGTCATAGGCATGTTTCATTCCATTCCATGAATGTCTTTGTTGATGTGAGGTATATCAGTAAAATTGGTAGAGCAAGTCTCACCACTATTCTTTTCATTACCTTCCATTACAGTTGAGATATGATTTGTATGCTGTTGCTTTTCTATAGGAGCAGCAGCACCATGAATGGATTTATAATTCACCGGAGAATTAGTAGCCTCAAAAGACTTTTGATTTTTCTGTTCATTATAATAATCTGCTGCTCTAGAGCGAGTGTCCATTTTCCTCCATGAAACATCCTGCGTGGAGAGCCTCTTAGCAGCATATAGTAAATCACCGTTCTCATCACAGTCAACCAGATTAGAACAGATTAATGTTGAATGACCCAGTAGACCACACGAAAAATAGTAAAGTGGTAATTTTTTGTACTGAATTTTGAATCTCTCAGTTTGCTTAATACATTGGGATAAAATAGTCACATAGTGAACCAACGGTTCATGCAAGTTGATTTCCACTCTTAAGCGCATGTAAGCAACCCAACATCGGCCAAGGGAATCTGAATCAATTTTTTCCACCACTCCATTTGGTTTGGCAATTTCCTCACCTCTCTTTGTTTAGTCATCAATCTAGTTGGGAGGTCGCGGATTCTCACCCAAATTGACAACCGATTGGAATCAATCTTTTGCGGTTGAGTGTTTGCATCATAATTCATCAGCAGGACTGCATGTTTGCCAACTTTCCACGGAGAACCATCCAAAACGTAATTTCTTTCTTCCATGGTGGAGAATTCAGCAACAAATAAATTGTCACCTACAGAATTGAATATTAAACCTTTTGGATTTCCCCATGCTGGTTTCATTGCAGCCATTACGCGTGTAAATGGACTTAGGAAAGTGGACGAATGCATTCAATTAATGTCTGCCAACAATTAACGCCATAGTCTACTGGAATATAATATTCTGACAGTATTAGACTAAGTACATTGACACCAATCAAAATGAGTATAGCATGTTATATTTCCGTCCAGGGTTTATTATACATGTGTTGATATCTTTGTAAGTTATTAAAAATGGCCCATGCACCATTTTATGCTATCTTTCCCAATGCTTTTTCTCATAATTGAAAGGTTCTAGTATATTTAAATCGTGTTGTTAGTGTCAAAGAGCTTCTCAACCAGAGCAAAATGTTTCATAGCTGCAAGCACAAAGCTTGAAAATGAAAACAAGGACCCGAGCAGTTCAGTAGAGAAGAAAGGTGATCATTTGCGTCTCTCTCCACCCCCTCTCAGACACCAATCCGTGTAGACCCATCCCATCTCCTACATCCACTCCGAGCAAGGTCCCCACCAACACCACCTTAGCTCAGCGCCTCCCACCAGACACCCCATGTTGCTGCCCCCCCCCCCCCCCAACCCATCCTCCCTAGCCCCCCACACATGAAGATTGGCTCCACGATAAATATTTATAATATAATTGTATTGTTATCTAACGATAAGGACTACTAAGATGCATCGTGACTAGACACATAATACACTGTATTCTGAAAATAAAATGCATGTTGCCTGAAGTTACCAATCTAATGTCTGTATTAATAAGGAGAATAGCTAAAACAAATATACTTATGTGAAGCTACAGAAAAAAAATACAGAACGCGGAAATGCAAAATACATAGGTCAGTTGGGCAGGATTTATATTTTTCCATTTAGTTTAACCCTAAATACAGTTCCTTCATAACAATGAAAATGGAAAAATATATCAAAGTCGGGACGATTTCATAAGACCACTGGGATTTAAATAAAAATGTGGATGAATATCTTTTGAAGCTCCATCAACAATTTAAGTACTTCCTTTTCCCCATCAGATTATAGCACTATCTACCTGATAATATTTGTTAATGGTGTATCTCATCAGGATCTACCTAGACAAAGCAGTGCCCAGTATGGGTAGCCACTACCACATGATACCGCAGCAACCTACAGGTGATCTGGAGAGGGAACGGGATTGATTCAGGTACACAATAACATTAGCAAATTCCAATTCTGCATGTTGCGGTTACAGTCAGTACATTTAGGTGATTATCAGATGAGTGACGGAAAGGACAGCAAGCCTGGTGTTGAGAGCATGGGATTAAACAATGAATTAATGGACATAATAGCGATAAAATTCCCTTAGATTTAATGAAGTTGAAGACAAAGGATTTGAGCAAAAATAGAGGCATGCATAAACTTAGCGAGTGTGGGTTTGGATCTGCTTCTAGCCTGTGAGGGTCAGCTTTCGTCATATGGTGAACAAATAAAAAATTCCATGTGTATGGTTATATATGGTAGGTTTTAAAGATAGTTCCTTAAAATCTTATAATAAATCTTTATTTATTTTTTATCTATATTTGTCACCGTAACAAAGATAACAATGGAATCAGTGACATGTTTACACATTTGCAATATATGAATACATTTCCCATGTCATCGGCCACCCTTATCAGAGTTAGCTGATATTAAGTCTCAGTGTGATTGTGTGCTTTCAGAATGTGGTAAACTGGTATAAAATTGTAGACTTGTAGTATAGATGATAAGATAGTTGATCGTGGAATGATGATATTCTATTTTTAACAAGGAAACATGTGTGAGAAAAGCTAACAACGTACAAATTACGTCAATAAACCTTAAAAAGTTAATCATATGTACAATCACATCTGTATATGTAGTTACCAGATATGGTTTTCCATTTGTGTTCCTGAAATGCTGAAGAGTTTTCCATCCACCTTTATACGCTGGTGGACGATTTATGATATAATATGGGGTGGGGACAACAGGTTCCCCTAGTTTAGCTTCAGTAAGTGGAGTAACATCGAGTGGTTTACTCTCATTGGGTGGTTCCTCTTGAAGTACTCTGCAGTCTTGCTCACTTTTCTAAACATTTATAAAACCTGGATTTCCAGTAATCACTTATTTCCCAATGTCTAATATTTCCCAAGGAATATATTGAATTGAATATGTTGTGTCAAATGTCAAAACTGATAATAAGAATATAACAGTCAGAAAGAATGAAATAATAATAAAAAATTATAAGTATGATAGAATATTGCTCCATTTATAATAAAAAGAATGATTGTCTAATGATAAAATATGATTGTCTACGACCACTGGATAGAACATCTGAGCATCAATGACATCAATACAAGTTTATAAATCTTTCAATATATTGTTCGATGATGCTGTGGGGGCGCACAACCTAAATCCCTGTCAAGGTGGACAAAAACTCAACGCACCTAAAGTGATGAAAGTCTATGAGAGAGGACAATCACACTTTAACATCCTAGAGATGGGGTCACACGAACATCAACCTCTTGACACTTTAAGGTGGCCACATGACATGGTTGGTCTTCCATTGTAGGTGATTATCATCAAGGTGCACTCCAAATTGGAGGCAACCAATGGCCCTATAGAGATATCATTGGCGTGCTTTGTGAACTTCACCCTTGCAACAAAAGAAACAATAAGCATTCTAACTTTTTGTAGTATTGTGATCATAGGAAAAATAAATGAATCATTGGTCAATTACAGATGTTGGCTGCAACAACTAGTTGGAGTACCTTGACATTCGCGAAGTCAAGTATGAAACCACCTACTGCATAAGCCGTGGAGGAGGTAATTAAGAGATGTGTGTCGGCGTAGGTTGAAGACCACTAGGACGTCGTCGGTCTACCACACTAAGATATAGGGAAGGGAAACAACAAAAGGGTTGAAGACCTAAATTGTGGGGCCAACTAGGGAGGGGGAGATGTCAAGGTGAGGAATATGACTTGCATCAAGGAGATGAACAAGGTAGGAACAAAGGACATTATGGTGAGCTCGATGAAGATCGGTAGGAGGAAGAAGGGTCATAAGAGGGCAATGGCTGAGGTGTGTATGAAAGATGTTACAAGGGATGCTGTGACCAAGGGTAGTGGCGAGTAGTGATCTTGCATAAGGAAGAGGATCTGGTGGGAGCGATGATGGGGTTGGAGGTGGTGCCAAGGAGGAAGAAGAGAGGTGCAGGGAGGGTTTGCTGGATTCTAAGTGGGCAGTGGTGACAAAGGAATGGGGATTGTGGTGCCGATGGATAGGAGGAAGAGGACATGGATGGAGCCCTGAACCGCGCAACCATGTCATCGTACCTAATGCTTGGTTGGCTCTAAGACGTCAACACTGTTGTCTTAATATACTTTTCACTCACAGCTAACAATTGTTGCAAAATCTCTCTCCATGTTGCACACCCTGACCGACCCGTCAGCTGCAACCTGTGGCTTACCATCATTAATCTATACATCGTCCATGAAAAAAAATATGGTGCATTGTCCAAGTTAACCTCAACTGTACCGAACAAGCGTGGCAGAGGAGTAATAGCACGGTAACATGAGTGTGGCCATGCTAAAGATCTGGATTTTTGAGGTTGTTCTGAAGCAAGCAGTGGGGCACTGCTTGCTCCTCTTTTCTGAACTTAAACTATAATCAATTTACGAATATATATCAATCCTAAAATCCATTCAATTCACGGCGAACTATAGAATCAAGGTCATGTGACCTTTTATGCATGATTATGATAAACAAGCTGCTTACGTGTTTGTCTAAGGTTAAGCCCATGGAAAGCATAGCTTGAGGAAAACATATCTAGTGCAGTGCAAAGGAATACTCTGATCCTGAGCAGCGCAAAGACGGAGTACCCCTCTCGCTCAACAGCGGGCACGTATGCGAGCCCTTGCTCGCATGGGCTTAACCAATCACCTGAGAGAAACATTTATCTAACCAGAAAACTCAGATCTAGGTATGTAAAAACATGGTGATGATGAATAGAGGTTGCAGTGCAAGATCTAGCATGTTCTAGATGCTGACCAGTGTGCATACCAAAATTATTTCTTACCTCTTGCTATTCTTGACCCCTTTGTTTTCAGGAGGTGAGATCTGAGATTTTGCGGTGGCCTGGGGAAAAGCAAAAAAGCATTCAAACCAGAGGTAAGGATATCTCAAGGATGGGGAAGATGGTTGCTTTTAATACAGAAATTTGGTAGAATTAAATTATTGCCAGAAAGAGAGGGTGTCTTAATATGACATTAAGGCTAGTAATTAATGCTTGGCTTGCAGCAATCCCAAGGTGACATGAGAAAAAGATGTAACAATAAAGGTTGTGCCATCTATGCCTTGCATTACATCTTTATTTGTCTCATGTATGAGGTGTTGGCTGGCAGTTCACACACCTGATCTACCGGTCATGCCATTTCGTGCATTGCACGAGTGATCTTACCTACTACAATTAGCGTTTTTAATAGTATTTTTTAGCAGCAAAGGGACCAAATGTAATAAATTCCTTTATTTCACAATATACATGTAAATTATGTCTGTTAGTCCAAGGATTTTTTATTACAAGCTAAATAGGTAAGGGGCAGTGAGGTTTTTCTATCCTTTGTTAATCTGTTATAAAATATGATGAAAGCCTTATAATTGCAATCAAGATAGAGAGGGAGGATGTTAGAGTTGGGCAGAGCTGACAACATAAGATCAAGTATGTTTATTTTTTCCACCATTATTTCTTCCATGGAAATCTAAAGTTCATAGTTATGTCCATCATATGGTCCAATGATGATTTAAGTCCACGGCAGAAGTTATGTACATCTGCCAAAATCTATAATAGCATTACAATACTATATTAATTAGTTATATGGAAAACATTAATTATATAATATTGAATGAGGTCTACCAAAATGAAAATATATATACTAGTTAAAAACTAGAAGTTTTTATGTAAAAGCTGATGTCTTTTATAAAAAAAGATTTACGGTAACAACATGGTTTGTTAGACAATTTGATGAGTATGACACTAAAAATTTTGACAATCATAATCTTCTAAAGGTATTATTTCATTATCTAAAACCTACAACATTGACCACCTAAAACGGGTCAGATCTTAACGATAATTTGTTGTCTACTGTTCTTCTAAATTAATATGTCAGTTGGAGTTAAGATCTGTTTGTCTTTTGTCATCATTCATATTAAACACTATCCTGTCTCTCTAATTTATATTGGTTTCGATTCCCGCATAACGACATCATGGTACGTCCTTCATGGTCCAATGATGATCATGTCCACATGGCTAAAGTGATGTACATGTGCCACAATCTATAATTTTATTACAATATTATATAATTTTTATTTAGAAAAAATTAATTATATAATATTAAATTAGGTATAACAAATTTAATATATACATATATATATATATATATATATCTAGTTACAAAACTAGAAGTTTTATCTAAAATCTGAAGTCTTTTATATAAAAAATATTACGATAATTACTTGGTTTGTTAGACAATTTCATGAGCACGGCCCTAAAAATTTTGTAGTCATTATGTTCTAAAATTATTACTTCATTAGCTAAAATCTACAACATTCACCATGTAAAACGGGTCAGATTTTATCAATAATTGATTGTCTATTGTTCCTCTAAATAAATGTGTCAGTTGGTGCTAAGATCTGTTTGTCTTTTATCATCGTGCATATCAACTTTACCTCGCCTCCTATCTAATTGGCGTTGGTTCCCATTCTACCATAATAACATCATGGTGTCTGGTCTTTTGGTGGAGATGGTTAACTTTGTTAAACTGCTAAGACATTCACGTACAACACCCGTTTACGGATGTTGCGCCTTAGTGACCGATAAACCACTACAAAACAAACCTCCCTTTAGAAACACATACATAGCAATGCACTGCTCTATGCATTGTAAACTATTAATTCGCAACACTTATCATGCGTCGTAAGTATCATGTGTTGAGTAACATAGGAAGCAGCGACATAAAAGTAGCAACATATTGTTTTATGTGTTGCAAACTTTTAGGTAGCAACAATTACTATGTGTTGTAAGTATTGCGTTGCAGAAAACTGTAATAAACATATATGGATAAATGATATTTTAATATAGTGTGTCTAATTTTGTATATATATAATTTTCAGTATTTTTTCATATCTTATATATTTATATTACAATCATGGTTTAATTTAGTCCTGACCCGCGGCACGGAATAGGCACACCCTCTGTTCTTGTGGGATCAAAAAGCACGTGAAAAGCTATCAAAGGGGGTGAACGGTAGATTAAAACTTTTTTAGCGGAAGCAACAAAAACCCCTCGGTAGAAAATTGATCTATTAAAGAATTCATGTGTGCGACTAATCTAAATGTGATCAAACTAACAAAACCAGTATAGATTGTGGAGTATCAAGTCACGAAGACACAACAACAAGAATCACGGAAAATTTATGAGAAAAACTCAAGTTACGATCGAAAGATCGAACAAAGGTCAATCAGTTCTACTGAGTAAAAACCAGATCTGCAACACTGCAAAGAAACTCGTGTAGATCCAACAACACAAATATAATGACCGTGAATTTTTTATAGATGATATATAATCATGTTGTGAAGATGACCCAAAAAGAATCACGTCAATTGGATCTGTAAAACTTGAGTTATGATAAAACCATCGAAGCTAGGTAGTGCTGTGTAGAAACTCGACGAGAAAGACATGACGAAAACAAGTCAGACGAACTCTAGCCCAAAACACAATAGTTTTATTGATCAAACCACAGGAGTAACAGCCTCAATGTCGTACACCATGAACTCTTTCCTCCCTTGCTTATATAACGAGCCCTTAGGCCAACCCAATCCTAACTAGGACTGAAATCCTACTCAGATTCAACCAAAACTTTCCATGGCCGCTCGAGACTCTTCCATACTCAGATAGAAGCAATCTTAAGACTTCCAAACACCTTAGGAATGTGTCCCACATTCCGAAAACAACCCAACTTCGTTACCCACACGAAATCCTATCATAACCAACTTAAATCTTTCCATATTTGAGTCAAACCAGACTTAGCCTCAGCTTGAGTCCATAACCAAAGTCGGTTCGACCTTTCCGACCAATTCTTTACGTCCACATCTCTTCATCACACCTCAGAACCATGCAACCACGTCCACGCACTCCATGCACATGTGCAAACATCTTCTAACGATGTCCATGATACATTCATATGTATTGTTCTTGATTCAAACATGTTGCACGACCTCCCAATCAACTGAACCACAATTCCTCCCGAACTTGGTTGTTGAACCTCATCTTCTCCCTAAGACTAGTTCAATGGATCCCGTCACCAGCCGTGTCTTGAACTCAAGCAACACCTGCACATGAATAAACAACCGATACTTCCGAGCACAAGTCCTCGACTTGACTCACATTTGTTCTGAAACCACAACACCTTATGTGAGCACCTCACATAGGCATGTTACCTTAGCAAAAAAATATCAACCATAACCACCAAAATACACCAAAAACTTAGTAAAATAATACTAAGATTGGTAAATATATCAGCTAGGTTTTTTTTCTGTGTTGACATGTTAAATGGTTATGTCTCCTTTCATTCTCTCAAAAAGTGATGTCGGATGTCAATGTGTTTGGTCCTAGAGTGCTCAAGGGGGTTATGGGCAATTTTAATAGCACTCTCATTATCACAAATGAGTGGAATACAACTCATATTGTAACTGTAATCACTTATAGTTTGACGCATCCAAAGGAGTTGTGCACAACAACTCCCTGCTGCAACATACTCCGCTTCGGCCGTGGATAAGACAATGGAGTTTTGTTTCTTGGAGGACCAAGAAACTAAGGATCTACCTAGGAATTGGCATGTACCGGAGGTACTTTTTCTATCTACTTCACATCTAGCATAATTTGCATCAGAGTATCCAATGAGATTGAACTTTGAACCTTTAGGATACCAAAGGCCTAGGTTGGGTGTATGATCTAAATATCGCAAGATTCTTTTTACGGCTGTCAAATATCACTCTTTAGGATTGGCTTGAAATCTTGCACACAAACATACACTCAACATAATATCAGGCCTAGATGCACATAAATAAAGTAGGGATCCAATCATGGAACGATATAGCTTTTGATCCACGTTTGGTCCGTCTTCATTGAGATCCAAGTGTCCATTTGTTTCCATGGGAGTCTTTACAGGCTTCGCCTTGTCCATTCCAAACTTCTTGAGTATACTTGGTTTGGCTTAAGAACGTCCCTTCCTTCTGTTGCTTCGATTGGAATCCCAAGAAATATTTCAATTCACCCATCATAGACATCTCGAATCTATCTGTCATAATTTTACTAAATTCTTAACAAAAGGATTTGTTAGTCGAGCCAAATATAATATCATCGACATAAATTTGACAGACAAATAGATCATTGTCAAAATGCTTGGTAAAGAACGTGTAATCAGCTTTGCCAATCTTAAATCCATTTTCAATTAAAAAATCTCTAAGACACTCGTACCAAGCTCTAGGAGCTTTTTTGAGGCCGTAGAGAGCCTTACACAGTTTGAACACATGGTTGGGGAACTCTTGATCTACGAATCCGGGGTGTTGCTCCACATACACCTCCTCCTTGATTGGTCCATCGAGGAAGGCGCTTTTCACATCCATTTGATAGAGCTCGAAATCATGGTGTGTAGCATATGCAAGTAATATTCTAATGGACTCAAGTCTAGCTACAGGAGCAAATGTTACATCGAAATCCAAACCTTCGACTTGTGAATACCCTTTGGCCACAAGTCGCACCTTGCTTCTTGTCACCACCCCGTGTTCGTCTTGCCTGTTGCGGAAGAACCATTTAGTGCCGACGCCGTTGAACTTGGGCCTTTCAACAAGTTTCCACACCTCGTTGTGTTTGAAGTTGTTCAATTCTTCTTGCATTGCCACCACCCAATCCGTATCTTTCAATGCATTATCTTTCAATGCATCTTCAACCCTGTGTGGTTCCAAAAAGGATACAAACGAGTAATGTTCACAAAAATTAGCAATTCAAGATCTAGATTTTACTCTCTTTTAGATGTCACTGATTATGTTGTCGACGGGGTGATCTCTTTGGATGCATTGGTGTACTCTTGGATGTGGCACTTGTGGTCCTGAATCTTCATGGTCATCTTCCTCTCCCCTTAGATGGTTTCCCTAATTGATTTGTTGGTCACCTTTATCTTCATGAGGTTGATCCTGTGCAGAAGCTCCCCCTTGATCATTTTCCTCCTCTTATGGTTCATCTTCTTCATTTGCATTTGGAGGTGGCGCTTGTGGTCAAACATCTCCCAACGCCATTCTTCTCAACGATTGACATGGAGCTTCTTCTCTATCTAGCACACATTGATCAACTTTCTCTTCTTGAGAGCCGTTAGTTTTGCTGAACACTACGTCACGTGCTACTTCAACAAGTCCAGAGACCTTGTTGAAGACACGATAGGTGTAAGAGTTTGAATGATATACAAGCAAGAAACCTTCATCGGACTTCGAAGCGAACTTTGAAGTCCTAGGCTTCTTTTTCAAAATTTAACATTTAGAACCGAAAAATTGATAATAGGAAATATTCGTCTTGTTACCGGTGAGTAGTTCATATGACGTTTTTTTGAGTAGGTGATGAAGATAGAGTCGGTTGATGGCATGACAAGTGGTGTTAACCGCTTTTGCCCAAAACCGATTGAGTCGATTTATGACGTGACAAGTGGTGTTTAATGTAAGTTGAACAAGATTGAGCAAACCCTTGATTGCAATGAATAGTAAGAACAAAAGTAAGGACACAAGATTTTTATCCCGTGGTTCGATTCCACAGAGGAAATCTACGTCCATGTTGAGGAGTCCATGGAGGACAAGATCTTCACCAACCCTATCCTCGTCAAATCGCCATGGAGGCCGATTCTCTTCCACTAATCACGAAGGAGTAAATCACCGTGTTCAAGGGGACTTCTCACAAGTTGAGGGCTCCCCAAGGTTTACAACTGAAAACACCACCAAACACACTCGAAAGATATGCAATAAAACAACGAGAGTGTGTGAGAGAATCAAACCCAAGAGCTCAAGACGTGAAGAACG
Organism: Tuctoria greenei; assembly: GCA_036927565.1. NCBI lineage: Eukaryota > Viridiplantae > Streptophyta > Magnoliopsida > Poales > Poaceae > Tuctoria > Tuctoria greenei. The sequence continues at coordinate 59,091,437 of JAYESD010000010.1, forward strand.
TGTCTCTCCTTTGATCTATGGTTAATCCTCAAGGATTTGATCTTTCTTGCGTTGGATTATGTGGATAAACGTGTTTTTTGGGCTCTTGGAAGGTGTTACGGCGCTGAGAGTTGAGAGAGATCATAGTAGGGATGTGCACATCTATTTATAATAGGGTTTCTAAAGGTTACCGTTAGGGTTTACAAAGTCCAGACTAGTCCGTGGTGGACTCCGGACTAGTCCGGTGTGCGGCGCGTGGAAAACCCTAAGTGTTCTGGAATATCGGACTTGTCCGAAAACATGCGGTCTAGTCCGATCTGGGCTCTGGAGATATTCGGACTAGTCTGGCACATATCGGACTAGTCCGGCGTGGTGAATCCCTTAGTGAATTGAGGACAAGTACGCACTTGGAGGACATGTCCAATTTTAATCAGAGAGGTTACCGGACTAGTCCCGATAATATCGGACTAGTCCGCTGTCATGAAATTTTGAGGGCTTAAGGACAAGTCCGAAAATGGGGAACTTGTCCGAAGTTGGTCAGTGAGGATTTCAGACTAATCTATGGAATATCGGACTTGTCTGATATTGATAAGAGGCATTATCGGACTAGTGCGGACTTTATTTGACTAGTCAATTGCGAACAAGTCCGCACTGGGAGGACTTGTCCGATCCTGGACAGAGAGATTATCGGACTAGTCCGGGAACATCGGACTAGTCCGGACCTGTGTAAATTTGTGCAGTGAGAGTGTTTTATTTTTTTGAGCTCTTGGTGTGTGTTTCTCCAACACACTCCATACACAAAGAGTATTCTATTAATCTCTTGAGCTCTTTTCAACTTGATTCCTCACTCTCCTTTCTTTTTGCGCTTTCGTCATAATTTCATTAAAATATGCACTCATCTCAACAATTTAGTTAGGATCTTATTTGCTTGTTATAAATCATTCAAAACCCACAAGGGATGCCTAGATGCACTTTCAGTTCTTCCTCCCCCAACCACAGCAGGAGCTCTCGTGCCACGGTTGGACAGTGAAAACGTGTGTAAGTCTTTCCTCTACGTCCCCAGATCGTGATGACAATGCTCTCCACGTGGCCAAGCTGTGCACGGTGTGTTTTCTCCCCGGCGTTCAAGACAGCCGCACCACCTCTGTTCCGCGTCGCCAACTGCCTCAAGTCTTCTCCTAGCTAGATGGTTGCGCAAAAAGGTCCGCTCCATCATGCTTGAGCTTCCCTAAGCTCGGTTCTACACTCCCTAGACTGTTCCTCATAAGATTCTCAGTTTCCTACCAAGGGTCAACAAGAAAATCAGAGCTTTCCCGCGGCAATTCGGTTTCCACACTCATAATCCTTCGTTCGTATTATATATTATGATCTACACCTGCTATAGAACCTTTTATAGGAAACGGATTAGAAAATGAGCAATAAATGGTGCTGGAATATGAGTTTTCCTCTCCGCCAAAGTGTAACCCTAGGTCATCGGTAAAAATTCAAATTCTGCCGCTTTAAGCTCGATTGTGATACATTTTCACATTATCTATTATCTCAAGTTTTTCTAGGAACAAATTGCACACAAAATAGGGCTTGGGTGAGGGAGAACGACCTCGTCGAAGTTTAGCCGCCGCATAAACTCACCGCCGGCGTACTTCCGGCCAACCCCGAGCAATACAGTCCCTCTGGCCGAGATCCCCATCCGTTTTTACCCCCTGGTAGCGAATCATGTCGAGGTTTGAGCAGGGGAGCGCCAGCATGGCGAGGCCGCCGTTGGGTGCTGCCACGGGTGCGCCGCCGGCCCAAGGAAGAAGAAGGTGCCAGCGGTCCCCAGTTTTCAGTGGGCGATAAAACCTCCCCAATCTATTATGGCTTAGGATCCTCTATGGCGGTGTGGAATAATTCTATAGCCTCCGTGTGGCCCCATTCCATTAGAACTATTTCCACGGTGGGCCCAGGTTTAAAGTATTTAAACTTTCCTAGTACAGAATAAATTCCAAAATAGAACCAAACTTCAAAATTATATATCTTCTATTAGAATTTCTAAAGTAATTTCAAATAAATTCTGGTAGACTCATATTTGTCCCAATTTTGCAGTGGTACAATTGGTGGAACATGAAAGTCCCAGAATTTTCATAATGAATTCCTTTGAGCTAACTGCTTGTGAAGTTAATTACACTTGTTTTGCTAATTTGAAAATTCCCAATTTTGGTAAGAACCTTCATTCTGATAAACTGGAACTCCAGTAAAAATTTCAAGTTCATTGGACTTCATTTACGGTTCCAAACAGTGTGCAAATCCCCAATGTCCGTAGAAAATTCAGAAATGTACAGAAACATTTTTAGATTTTATCCCACACTTGTAAAATCAATTTGTCCCTATAGGAATATCAGAAAATTAGGAAAAAAATTTCCATAGAACCAGTGAGACCTCCTCTACCAAGATCATCCACTCTGAGCTATGACAAAGCTCCATATTTAATACCAAAATTCAGAGAATCTTAAAGATTTGTGTTATTATGGAGACCACATCCAGCCATTTCCTGAGCTGAAACTTTGCTAGCACACTCTTTAGGACATCCGTGGACTACAACAAAAATCCAAGTTCCATTTGGATTGATCTCAGAGTAGAAATTATTACAATTTTGACTTCCATACATAAATGAATTATTGAAGTTTATGATTCAATTCTTCCCATTCTACTTTGCTAAGTTCAATATTTTTCACCAGATTTAAGATCAACACAGATCCTTTTCTAATGTTCTGGTACAGCATGGATACTCTCTTCGTAATTCATATAGTTTGCTATTAGCTAAACTATATTGTTTTATATCATCCATACTCCACTTTGTTCCATAATCTATTTTGTTCTACTTGTTTTCTCCTCTATTTTCTGGACCAACAGAGGCAAACCTGTACTTTTGTCTGATGATAATTCTTCTTATGTCATGAGCATCTCCACTTCTTACATTACTAAGTTGCATTCTTGTTTATACTTAATTATGTCAATAGTGATGGCAACGAAGGCGATTAACAAGAAGCCGACTAGGAGGAGGAGAAATATTTATTGGAGCTGCTGTGACGAGATCCATCGACGGACTATCCTAACTGAATCTTCACTGACTTTTAAACTGCAACCAAGGCAAGCCCCGGTTTGCATTTAAGTGTTTTTTTAAAGTTTCTGTTTGTATCACTTATGTCTAGGATGAGTTTTGTGCATTAGGGCTAAGGTGCTTGTTACTCCACTTGCATCACCCACAAATCCCATTGAGTATTGGGTAGGTCTAACGCGTGACTAGTAGAAAATGCCATGCTAATGTTTTGAGGAATCCGGTAGAAGTTGTGTAGATGGAATCTACTTGCGAGATATAATTTATCACACGGGATGGATTTGATCAAAAATGGTTTATGAATATGAAGTTGAGACCGAGCAGCGGATAGGATGCAGTGAAATGTGGTCTCACGTGCGTACTCCTGCTTGTGTCGATTGAGCACCGATCTGTGTGCGGTCCTGCTGGACAAGTTTGAACTGTACCGTATGCATACTGGGCATATGGAACCAAGGAAACTGATGCAACTTGATAAATTGGGTGTTGAGGCACAGCCCACTGCCGATAGGGGTGGGTTGAGGGCAGCAAGGTGTCAATCTGCCGGCGGGCACATACACGCTCCGTGCGGGGACCTTATGCTTGCAATGGTGGGATCGGTTCGGCGTTTGAGTTTCTTGTGAAAGGTTGCTGCGTACGACGTGGCGAGGAGAATTGCACGTTTCTCACGCACGGATGTACGTGACGTCTTATCCGGGTGTCTACTAATTGCAATCACCGTCCCTCGCGGTTATATGAGTACCGCTTGTTCAATGCGCTGTGATGTAGTAAATACTGAAGAAGCCAGAACAATACGATGTATTCAATTATAGTTGTTTTGCAACCATGTCTGTTGTAGTATATTCCTCATTAAAGTTACATTCTGAACATTTAAATTGCTGCTAATAACTTGGAACTAAGGATCCACTTGTGGGCGAGTCGTTTATGCAATATCACTGCCTATGTTTATTTGTATCCCTGCATGTAGAGTTTCGGGCTTAGGTGAGACGGTTAAGTATTGCTGAGCCTTCGTGCTCATGGTTGCTAATTTAAGTTTTTTGCAGGTTAGACATATGAGGAAGGGCACGAAGATGAGATGATGCCCCCGTCGGGGTATACCGCCGAGTGGGAGCCCTGCATGCCTCTGTGAATTGTTGCGTGTTGCTAGTGTGTAGTGTCCCCAAGCTGGACGGCTGCACTTTTGCATAGCTAGGCTGAGAGTTTAGCTATGAGTATTACTTTAGGTGTATATTAAGTATTGAAAAAGACTTCCTCTATTTATATAAATAAAACTTTGTAAAAGAGTTCTTGTATTTTTTTGTGTGTGCTGTTTGGTGCCGCATCGCATGGCACCACCCTCTGCAATTCCTGTTATGTGTGGACCTAGTCCACACATTTAAGTTAATGTTTTAGTAGTTTCTGAGATGATTGTTCAAAAAAATAATAGTTTCTATGATGGAAGAATTTGGTGGAGTTTATTTGTCATGCGTTTAAAATTTGAGAAAATTTTTGGCAACAGATCATTAGAAGGTAATAATTACTGTAATTAGTCACTTATTTTGCAATTAATCATTAACTATTAATTTTATGGGTTAAGAAATTACAAATTAACATAGTCCTTACAATTACAAAATTACAACTACTCCCTGCACCCCAAATTACTTATCACTCTTTCTTCGTTCAAAAATGAACTAATTAATTAAAGAGCGACAACTGATTTGCGAGATGAAGGGAGTACATATTAATAATTTCGAATAAGTAAGAAACTTACTTCACCTGTCTTTTGGCTGGTCTGCTGGTGGTGGTGCCGCCTCTACAAGCTTCGAGCGCTGCCGCCCCAAGCTCCAGGCGCCACCACGCGACGTGCCCCGCCTCCACGTTCCACGGTGAGGCTGCAAACTGCGAGCCAAAAGGTTGGCGTCACGAGTCATCGGTCCAACCTCCGCCTCGGCTTGTCGCCGTCTCGGCCTGCGTGCCGCCACCATCGGTTAGATCAGCGGTGCGGGCCGAGGCGAGGGCTTTTAAAAACATGCATGTTATTTCACATGCATTGAGGTCTTTTACATGGTGGACCATTGTCTTTCACATACATGTTAGTTGTCCATGCATGCTACGCCCCAAACATGATCAACGAGCCTCAAACATGACGATCTCTCAACAAAAAGAGAAAACACGTAATGTCATCAAACATGATCAAGGTCTTTCACATGGATGTTAGATGTCCATATGCATGCTACGCCCCAAACATGTATTCCAGGAATAGAATATTTCCTACCATGTATTGATATATATTTCTATATTTATCATATTCTCTACCATGCATGTGTATACTATCAACCTATATGGCAGTTTATCTACCACACTAATGAAGAATATTATCATGTTCTCAATAGAGATAACAAATGATGTTTGACAGGAAGGATGTTCCCTCGAGGGCACGAGGATAGAATGTGTACTACCATCTAATAAGCACACAGCTCTCACTCCGTATGTGGTTCATAAATTAATCGATAGCATGTTGCCATGTATATTGTATATTTTCTAACATGCATGCGCTGTACTCGTCTTTTTTAGAAAAGACAGCCATAGGCGCTAGCCACTACGTGTCCTGATTTTAGGAACAAAAGAACACACTTGTGAAAACACATATGCCACACCCGATCCTCAATGTCATAAAATTAACATGATCCTCAACAAGGGGACGCAAAAATCCTCAACACATGATCAAACATGCTTGATCACGAGTTTCTTTCACATGCATTATAATCATGTCCACCATCATATATGATCATGAAAATTATCATCGGTTTGATATGGACTCTCGGTCGGCAATGGTCGGATCTTCAAAAAAAAGATATGGACTCTCAGTGGATTGCCACACACGTTCACGTCAATCTTCCGCACCTCGTTGAAATCGTTTGCACGAAATAATACGAACACCGTGGGACGGACCTACAAAGCATGACAGGTGGGCCATTGCATACACTGGGCACCTTGCGTGTGAAATTAAAAAACTGGCCGATGGGACGTGCCGAGCCATTTCTATAACCAAGAGGAGGCAAACCGCGGTTTGGACTTTGACCCTGGATTCAAAAACACAGTTTTCGAGATGTCCGATCATATCCACTCGTGCACTTAGACGATGAAACTCTATAAAGGCGCACCGTCCTCTTCTTCTCCACTGCACCTCTCCATCAATCATAGCCTCCAAACTTCTCCTCTTGCTTCTTTGATGCACCACAGTTGACCACCTCTCGCTCTTTCTCTGCAACTTTGTCGCTGCACAAATGGGTGCATACACCGAAGCACTCCAGGCCATCTACGTTCTCTAGACCTCCTTCTCTATTTCTGTCGCCACCAATGCCGGTAGAACTGGATGCAGCGCCCGCACCTCCTCTGCCCCTGTTTCCGCCCGCGGCGCCCGCACCTCCTCCGCCCAACTATGTTAAGATTGTCTGCCTCTTCGAGGACCACATCGCCAAACTCGAGGGCCATCTTAAGGAGGTCACTAGCGACTTGTCCGCCGCCGACATGCAATCAAGAGCTCTCGACACAATGGCGTGTGATGTATTTGACAATGCATCTCGCTCCTGTCGCCGTCTGGGACTTGGGATCATTCCCCACTACACCAGCATGGACTCTACCGGCTACTGCATCTTCGAGTTAGACTTTGTGGCTGCTCGTCTCGACTTCCATTAGGAGACAATTGATGAGGAGTTAGGGGTGGAGTTTCTCGAGCAACAGGTGAATGACATCGGCCGTAAGTTTGGTCTAGTGTTGGAGGAGGCGCAACCGGCGGTTGAGGCGGAGGCGGAGGCAGAGACGCCGCTAGCGGATGCAAAGGAGGTGGACAAGTCCTCCTCCGAGTAGAGTAGGATTAGTAGTAGTTTTTCTTTTGTTTTCTATGTGTTTTTGTCTTGATTTTAATATATGTGTTGATTTTATGTTAATGAAAAATGTCTTTTATGTTCATGAACAATATGTCCTACAGTATGCATTATCAAAAAACTCCTCCTTTTGTAGAAAAACATCGTATATGGAAAATTAACACATTAGTAATATTATATCTAATAAATATTAAACACATTAGGATGTAGTATTATACTTCAAAAAATAATGAATACAAAAAGCTAGACCGTGTAATTGTAAATCACATACAGATGATGCAAATACTAGTTAATTTTATTTCTATTCTCTTTAATAGCTGACATCGTGGGCATCTCCCCTGCCTAGCCCTATGTCGTCGCCTCTCTCGCCTAGGCCCAGGGCTGGGTCTGCCTTTATGATCATCTGCACTGGTTTCCTCCAAAATTTACTCTATCCCTCTATACTTCCAGTATATCCTCTATACTTCTAGCATTTCACTCTGGATACTTACTCTATACTTCTAGTAATCTAGTTTATATTTAAAGTCCAATAAGTTTTACAGTGAACCATTGTGGATGGTCTAACCCCTCAGTGCGGGGTTCGAATTCTCTACAGCAGGGCCGCATAGTCATCTCTATGCGACCCTGCCCAAATGGTTGCCATGTACGATCACTCTCCGAATCTTACAACCATACAGTCAAGTGTGCACAACACGGTTCCGCGACTATGCCACCCTGCCCTGATGATTGCCATGTACGCCAATGCCCCGAATCTTGCAGCGCGCACGAGCATAATGCTACAATCGAACAATCGATGAACGTCGTTTCAAAGTGTGAAGCGACTCGTGCATGGAAAAAGCCGAAGGGCTGTTAGAACTAATGATGAACGAGTGAGCAAACTATAAACAGAGGAAACAAAAAACACTCTCGATTGATAGGTAAAGCAGCGACAAACACTACTTTTATATTATTCGTACTGTCATTTCAACAAATCAGTACAACACCTTTTATAGGCTTGGAGGACATGAACTCCACGACCGAATTTGCTCAGCAATCCGAATGACTCGAGGCTCGGCGTGCACAATCCATCATGCGCACAAGCACAACACGGTCAAAAAGATTTGTGTTTGGTTGCTTGTCTTGGGTTGGATTGACTTGGATTGGATGGTCCAGTCATGTGTTATTTATTTTTCACGGTCAAACAGACAGGGTGATCTAGGTTCGAGGAATATTCCTCGCAGATGCTGAATGTGATGGTCCAAGAAATTTGGTTCGATGAGTCTGTCCACCTTATCCAATTATGCAATTATTGATGATTAATAATTACAATTATGATATTAACATTAATATTTGCTAGTAATATGATAATTAGTATATAAATAATTAATATTATGAAATTATCAACTTAGATGATTCAATCCACCCAAGTTTCATCCAACGCACCAAACAAAAAATTGGATCATCCAGTCCATCCAACCAAACGTTAATTTAGATGATCCAATACATAAATAAATGGATGATCCTATCGAATCCAACTTCAAAGTCAAACCAAACAAAATTGACTGAGCACTTTGTCACATTTCACTAGTGTACGCACATACATGGCCTCAACACTGGGTTTAGGATGCATCGTCGGATAACCACATGACCCGGCCAAACACTCATGTAATTAGCATACACCTACGTGAGCAACTACCTGGCCGCATCTTCACGTACGAACGGGGCCGACCAACTTACTTTGTACTATGTACAAAGTATTTTCCTTGTCCACGAGCCAAACAAGATCTTCTGATGCGGCAACAAATAATCAGCACCAGACCATTCTTGTGCACGCACTCACGAACACAATCTGAACTGATCTGGTGTTCATTAGCCCAGAAAGTCAGGATTAGCACTAACACAGGCAACACAATAATAATAAGCAGTTCTGAGAGTTTCCTACAGCTCCGTAACCGTTGGTCAAAAAAACTGCCACCATGCAAAGAGCACTACAGCCTCACCTGTCGTGAACTCTGTGCTTGGAAATGGCAAACGGCCCTTGACGTCGCGGCTTGAGTATATGAGCATGACACAGGAGATCGAACTCGTGAGTGCATCTTGAAGACGAAGTGATTATGTAGACTTAGGTTGAGAAAACAAGTGCTCTTTATGGAGCACACATTAGAAGAGAGACACGATGAGCCAAGTATAAGAACGAACGGAACTACAACAATAAAGAATAGAATAGATAAGGCCTTTGTCTGGACTCTAGATTTTATTCACTCATCAAGAAATTTATTTAGTTTCTATAGTATTTACTATTTAATTAATACTCCATATTGGTTCGAGATATTTGTCACCGAATAGTTCATCTTTGAACTAGTCGGTGACAAATATTTCAAACCAGAAATGAGGTACTAATTTTCCTTTGAACTAAAATATTTTCTACACTCAAGCACGTAATATTATTTGTTCTCAATTAATGTGCCTTATTTGAATATACTCATGCATTCTCCTAAACAAGGTAGCCAAATAATTTAACCCTTGCTTCCTGTAGCTATCACAAATGAATTCCTCTTATCAATACATATTTAACACAACAAGGATTTAGTTTATATATCTAACATTTATTTTATTTCCTTATAGAAGCAATAAAATGACAAAACATTCTAGCTAATGCTGTGATGGAAATTTTGAATAACATTTGGACAATTAACATGCTGATAAAGAAAATTTATTGCACATTGTGAATCACGAAAAAAGTATCATATTGAATGTGGCCTAGAGGGGGGTGAGTAGGCCTTTTTGAATTTTGCCGGAACTTGCAACACTTAACAACCAGATCATAACTCGAGATATCAGATTAGTCCGGTGTGTACTGACTAGGTTAATCAAGTTTGATCGATTAATTTGATTCTATGATGTATGCAGTGGAAATATACAGTTAATATAAGTGTTACAAGATTATGAACTAGGGTATACCATAAGTCAATCTTATGTTTAATGTTTCAACGTAAAGTAGGCAAGATTGATTGAAACCCTAGTTTGATATGATGTATAAGAATGATGAACACAAAGTAAGAACACAAGCAATTTATCCCGTGGTTTGGTTCCCACAGAGGCAACCTACATCCACGTTGAGGAGTCCACAAAAGGACTGGGTCTTCTCCAACCCTACCCTCGTCGGATTGCCACGAAGGCCAATCCTCTTCTCTTATCACTAAATAACCAAATTCAAGGGGCCATCTCACATGTTGAGGGCTACCCTAGATTACAATGAAAACTCCACCAAGAACACACGCAAAATATTACAATGAAAATCACAGGAGTGTGTTAGGGAATCAAACCAAGAGCTCAATGAGTGATGAATCGTGTCTCTCTAATGTTCAAAAGTGTATCCTCAAGGGATTGATCTTTGTGGCTTTTGATTTCCTGGAGAGGTGTGTTTTTGGGGCTCTTGGGAGGTGTGACGACGCAGGACTAGTCCGATAATCACCGGACTTGTCCGGATCAGTGAAACCCTAAGAGAATTGGGTGACAACTCCGCACTTGGAGGACTTGTCCGATTTAGGTCAGAGGGTTTTCGGACTAGTCCATGCCAATATCGGACTTGTCCGATTTAGATCTGAACGATATCAGACTACTCCGTTGTGTGATCGGACTTGTTCGATTTTGTGCAGCTTGTGAAGTGTTTTGGGGACTAGTCCGCATTGGGGAGGACTAGTACGCACTGGGGAGGACTAGTCCGATTCTAGCCAAAGAGATATTGGACTAGTCTGTGGTGATATCGGACTTGTCCGATCATGTGCAGAGAGATATCGGACTAGTCTGGTGTCAATCGGACTAGTCCGGTCCTGTATAAATTTGTGCAATGTGTGTGTTTATTTGTGTTTGAGCTCTTGGGGTGTGTTTCCTTAACACACTCCATACACAATGATCTACTACACTTGTTCCTTGAGCTCTTTTCCACATTGCTCCTCATTCTCCCTTCTTTTTGGCACTTTGCTTATTTTCACATTAAAACATGTGCTCATCTCAACAAAGTGGTTAGGATCTCATTTGCTTGTCATAAATAATCCAAAACCACAAGGGATTCCTAGATGCACTTTCAATCCCCCCTTTTTGGTGATTGATGACAACCAATTGAGATTTCACAATATATGACAAAAAGTTGAGATTTTCATAAAGTATGCACATATGAGTTTAAAATACATCAAGCAATGAAGGGAATGACTAGTATGCAATCTGAATTATAGTTCAATCATACAATCATCCATCATCAACCATTGGATTTCCATCCTAGGGTGGTTGCGTTTTTTTACTTAACCCCCTCTACCACATAGGGGGTGTTAAGTGAAAAAAAGCAACTACCTTAGGATGGGCATCCAATGGTTGGGAGTGGATGATTGCATGATTGCACCATAAATTAGATTGCATGCTAGACATTCCCAGCAATGAAATCACTATCCATATGTGCATTCTTTATGGTGGGATGCATAACTAAGTGCATTGAAATAATAATCATGAAGAGAATGACATAATTGATATTAACATACCAACAACAAGCATATATGTCATTCTAGGAGCAAAATCACAGATTTCATCAATTACTTGATAAATAGTTCAAAGCATTGCTTCACGAGACCATTAAGTAACATAAGAGCATATTAAAAGTTTTACGACCCACAAAATAGACAAAATGCATAAAGGAAGCTCTCTCCTCGCGTCCTACTGCTTAAGACCTAAGACCTAAGACCTAAGACTCTGCCTCAATCTCTCCCCCTTTGGCATCAAGACACCAAAAAGAAGGAGAGAAGGGACCTAAAGTCTTCAAGCATCGCTGTCGGTCCTCTTATCGTCTTCATCTTCGTCTTTGGGCTGATGATGAGGAGGAGGAGGTGCGGAGCAACTCGTTCCCCCAATGCCAAAATAGGCAAGCTCGGAGGGAGTCAAGGGCCCAAGCTCGGTATAGTGGAAATCAGAATCTTCGAGATAACTGGAGATCCAATAGGCTCGATCTCCAGTTTTTGACAAATTTGCTTCACAATTGCCTTGACATACTTCATGTCTTCCTTTCGTCTCTTGTTAAGCTTGTGGGCCTTCACCTCGGCCTTTCTGCAAGAAGCAAAGATAGTAGACAAATATTTGAAAATGCCACTCACAGATCCCTTTTGAGGAGCTGCCCTAGTGACAGGGGCAGCCCTGGCATCTCCACTTGCTCTTGCCGGAGCCTCAGGACTGGAGGCCGAAGATGGAGCAGCCTGAATGCTTGGCTTTTGAGGCATGTGAGGGCTCAAAGGAAGGTGCTCCACATCTTTGTCAAATTCAATGCCAGTGACCTTCTCAATCATGAACATAAGATACAGAGCATAGCCACATGACCTGTTGGGTGTGCAAGAGATGTTGACCATATCGTTCCAGATATAGTCAGCCACATCAAACTTGCGGTACTTGCTTATGACCCTCATCAGGGTCCGAAGATAGCCCTGCACACTCCCAGCATCCCCATCATTGGGGGCAATTGTCTTCCTCGAGACTCTGTTCAAGACCACAAATAAAGGCTTCATGTTCTTTGTGGAGGGAGGGTTGAACTTGGAGTTGGGCTCATAGAGGAATTTCACCTTGTTCTTCTCAATGACACCTATGTTGTGGATGACCAAGTTGTCATGGTTTGAGGTGTCAAGGTGTAGCAGGCTTGCAAAGTCTTCATAAGATATACTGTACTTGGATCCACGAGTCATCCAAGTAACACTCACTTCATAATCACTTGAGAAATGGCAAGTCGCAAAGAATTGCGCGATGACCTCATCATTCCAATTGTTCCTGAAGGCGAAGAGATCCTTCAGGCCATGCCTCTCAACTGCCTCCACCACTTCAACAAACGGTGAGCAGCCCTTCTTCTCAAAGTGTGCCCAATCAATCCATTGGCTGTGTACTACATGTGTCTTCATGGAGAGGTACACAGACATGTTGAAATCAGCATAGAAATTGTTCCAAAATCTGCCATCGACAGCTTGCTTCAAACGGTTGTAGCAATCAACATTGCGGAACTTAGCCGCTGAGTCACTGCCCTTCCCATTGAACCTTTCTTCTGTAGGATCCCGAGCCCCTTGCTTCGGGGCTGACATCTTTAGCGGGCCAATCGGGCCCGTCGCAATCCCGTTTCCTTTTCCTCTTGCTAGGCGAGCACTCGCTGAGCTAGGGCCACCACCGGTGGAGGCCCTAGAAGCAGGCACCTTTCGTCGAGCCACCCTCTTCTGAGACTGAGGAGGAGATGGGGCTGGCTCAGAAGGTCGCTTCTTGATTTGGTCCGTCGACGACCGAAGCGGGGCTTCTTGTTCCATTTCGGCTTTGAAGTCGGAAACTTAGTCGTGAGAGTTCGACATGCCCTGAGAATGGATTGTACAAGGTATGGGTGAGAAAGGATAACAAGGAATTGCATTGAGGAATGGAATGGTTAGATTTGAGTTCAGAAAAATCAGACAAGTCCGGTGTACAAAGACGGACTAGTCCATGCGACAGGACTTGTCCGTGCATGGACCGGACTAGTCCGGTATTCATCCTTAAAAACCTAAGCAACAAGACAAATGGTGATTCCTAATGCACAACTAGCTTAGCATCAATGTAATACATCAAGGAAGCATGTATATAGTGGGGGATGCTAGGCTATTCGATCAACAATGAAGAAAATAGAGATTTCTAGGGTTTGGGGGAAAAATACCGAAGAAATCACTTGAATCTCGAAGAGGAGGGTGTTGAAGGCCGGACAGTCTGCGAACTTCAATCCCCGAGCGAGAAAGCTTGATTTCCACCCAAATGTGGAGCTTTTTGATGGAGGAGATGCAAAATCACCTTAGGGAGCTCGAGCGTGGAGACAGGAAGCTTGAGGCAAGTGTGGGGGTGAGGAAATTAGGGTTTGGCGGCAGCTAGGGTTATGGACACAAAAAATCGGACAAGTCTGAAAATGATCGGACTAGTCCGAACTTTTCCAGAGGCTATATTGGACTAGTCCGTGATCTACCGGACTAGTACGGCCTAACTGGTGCTCTACAGACTAGTCTGCATGGGCGGACTAGTCCCGGTAACCACGAACTAGTCTGTGGTCACCAGGGAAGAATTTCTTAGCCCATTCATATATATTTGAAGGTACATATTTAGAAAATAGGGAGGCAAATCAAATCAAATAATCTTGATGAATATGATCAGTAAGCATACAACAATCAAGCAATTACCATAATTCACCAAGATCTAGTAATTGACATAGTTTTACAGAGAAAATTGAGAGAGATGATTTTCACAATCCAATCAACATATTTTGAAAAATTCATACAGGTATGCATAATTTCAAGCCACATTCTGAGCATCAAGGATATTTAGTTCATTTCAAAGCTCGCAAAAATGTTTTTCATCAAGTGGCTTGGTGAATATGTCAGCTAATTGCTTTTCGGTGTTGACATGGGAAATGGCTATATCTCCTTTCATGCAGTGGTCTCTCAAGAAGTGATGCCAGATGTCTATATGTTCTGTTCTAGAGTGCTCAACTGGATTATGGGCAATTTTAGTAGCTCTCTCATTATCACAAAGGAGTGTAATACAGTTCATATTGTAACCGTAATCCTTTAGAGTTTGTCGCATCCAAAGAAGTTGTGCACAACAACTCCCCGCTGCAACGTACTCCGCTTTGGCTATGGATAAGGCAATAGAGTTTTGTTTCTTGGAGGACCAAGAAACTAGGGATCTACCTAGGAATTGGCATGTGCCGGGGGTACTTTTTCTATCTACTTTGCATCTGGCATAATCTGCATCGGAGTAACCAATGAGATTGAATTTGGAGCCTTTTGGATACCAAAGACCAAGGTTGGGTGTATGAACTAAATATCTCAAGATCCTTTTTACGGCTGTCAAGTGACACTCTTTAGGATTGGCTTGAAATCTTGCACACAAACATACACTCAACATAATGTCTGGCCTAGATGCACATAAGTAGAGTAAAGATCCAATCGTGGAGCGATATACCTTTTGGTCGACGCTAGGTCCATCTCCATTGAGATCCAAGTGGCCATTCGTTGCCATGGGAGTCTTTATGGGCTTCGCCTTTTCCATTCCAAACTTCTTGAGTATGTCTTGGGTGTACTTCGTTTGGCTTATGAACGTCCCTTCCTTTTGTTGCCTCACTTGGAATCTCAAAAAGTACTTTAGCTCTCCCATCATAGACATCTCAAACCCATCTGTCATAATTTTACTAAACTCCTCACAAAAAGATTTGTTAGTTGAACCAAAGATTATATCATCAATGTAGATTTGACAAACAAAGAGATCATCGTCAATGTTCTTTGTAAACAATGTATAATCTACTTTACCAATTTTAAAGCCATTTTCAATTAAGAAATCTCTAATACACTCATACCAAGCTCTAGGAGCTTGTTTGAGGCCGTAGAGATCCTTACGCAATTTAAATATGTGGTCAGGGAACTCTTCGTCTTCAAACCCGAGAGGTTGCTCCACATACACCTCCTCCTTGATTGGTCCATTGAGTAAGGCGCTTTTCAAATCCATTTGATAGAGCTTGAAATCATGGTGAGTAGCATATGCAAGTAATATTCTGATGGACTCAAGTCTAGCTACGGGAGAAAAGGTTTCATCGAAATCCAAACCTTCGACTTGTGAATACCCTTTGGCCACAAGTCGTGCCTTGTTCCTTTTCACCACCCCATGTTCATCTTGTTTGTTGCAGAAGACCCACTTGGTGTCGACGACGTTGGATTTGGGTCTTTCGACTAGTTCCCACACCTTGTTCCTTTTGAAATTGTTGAGTTCTTCTTGCATGGCCACTACCCAGTCCGGATCCTTCAATGTATCCTCAACCCTGTATGGTTCCAAAAAGGACACAAACGAATAATGCTCACAAAAATTAGCTATGTGAGATCTAGTAGTTACTCCCTTTTGGAAGTCATCGATGATGTTGTCGATTGGGTGATCCCTTTGGACGCATTGGTGTACTCTTGGGTGTGGTACTTGCTGTCTTGAATCTTCATGATCATCTTCTTCTCCCCCTAAGTGGCTGCCATCATTGACTTGTTGATCATCTTCACTTTCTTGAGGTTGATCTTGTATGGAAGCTCCCCCTTGATCATTGGTCTCCTCTTGTGGTTCGTTTTCCTCATGCATTTGTAGAGGTGGCTCTTGTTGTCAAACATCGCCTAACACCATTCTTCTCAATGCTTGACAAGGAGCTTCTTCTTTATCTAGCACACATGGATCAACTTGCTCCTTTTGGGAGCCATTAGTTTCATCAAACACTATGTCACGTGCTACTTCGACAAGTCCGGAGGTCTTGTTGTAGACACGATAGGCGTAAGTGTTCGAATCATAACCAAGCAAGAAACCTTCATCGGACTTTGAAGCGAACTTTGAAGTCCTAGGCTTCTTGTTCAAAATATAACATTTGGAACTGAAAACTAGAAAATATGAAATGTTAGGCTTGTTACCGGTGAGTAGCGCATAGGATGTCTTCTTGAGTAGTCGATGAAGGTAAAGTCGATTAATGGCGTGGAAAGCGGCGTTGACCGCTTCCGCCCAAAATCGATCCGAGGTCTTGTACTCATCGAGCATTGTTCTCGCCATCTCTATGATGGTTCGGTTCTTCCTTTCGGCAACTCCATTTTGTTGAGGGGAGTAAGGAGCTGAAAACTCGTACTTTATGCCTTCTTCATCAAGGTACTCCTCCACTTGTGCGTTCTTGAACTCTGTGCCATTGTCGCTTCGAATGTTCTTGATTGTCAATGAGAATTCATTTTGAGCTCGCTTGAATAATTCTTGAGTATTCCTTGTGTTTCTGAATTATCATGTAAAAATAAAACCCATGTGAAGCGAGAAAAATCATCAACAACTACTAAACCATATTTGTTACTGCCGATGCTTATGTAGGCGATTGGACCGAATAAGTCCATGTGAAGTAGCTCGAGCGGTCTTGTTGTGGTCATGACGTTCTTCGCGGGCTGAGGTGCTCCAACTTGCTTCCCTGCTTGGCACACACTATAAGGCCTATCTTTCTCAAAAACAACATCCTTCAAACCTCGGATGTGATCGCCCTTGAGGAGTTTTTGAAGATTCCTCATACAAACATGCGCTAGCCATCTATGCCACAGCCAACCCATGTTGGTCTTTGCAATCAAGCATGTGTCAAGTTCAGCTTTATCCTTGTTGAAGTCAACAAGATAAAGCTTTCCCTTTAAAATACCCTTGAAAGCAATGGAACCATCACTCCTCCTAGAGACGGTCACACCCTCGTTAGTGAACAAGCAATTATAACCTTTGTCACATAATTGAGATATGGACAGCAGGTTATAATCTAAGGAATCTACATGTAATACGTGAGAAAGAGTGTGTTGCGGTGACATGGCAATTTTACCGGTACCAAGCACCTTCCATTGACTATTGTCTCCAAAGTAGATACCCTCGCTTGGAACCTCATTTGCTTCATATTCAATGAACATCCTCCTTCCTCTGGACATATGGTTGGTGCAGCCACTGTCTAGCACCCATTTAGATCCACCGGAGGAATAGGCCTGCAAAAACAAATTATGCCTTGGTTTTAGGTACCCAAGCTTGCTTGGGTCCTTTTAGGTTAGTCACAAGGGATTTGGGAACCCACACATGAGACTTGGTGTTCTCATGGCGCAGCCCAACTTATGAGCATAAATTTTTCCATAATTACTTCTCATTAAGACATAAGATGCATTGAAAGTTCTAAATAGCAATTGTTGTTGTTTATACACAGGACTAGTTTGGGAGACCGGACTTGTCCAATGTACCGGACTTGTCCGGACCCCGACCGGACTAGTCCAGTGATCATTCGTGTTGTATTCATTAAATTTTGATTTTCCAGTTTGAAAGAGTCTTCCCTTTACAAAGACATTGCTATCCCTGTTATTCTTATGGCTTCTAGCTTGTCGCTTTTCACCATAAGAGTGACCAATGCCATATTTGACATTTGGAGGTCTTGTGACCAAGTATGCACTACGTGCATATTTGATCTTCTCCTTGTCAAATATGCCATTTTGTGCAGGATGCTTGTCCTTGGTAGAGGTTGACTTGTCTTTCAAACTGTTTTCAACTTTACCACATGTACAAGTAGAAGCAACTTCAGTTTTAATGTGTTGAGAAGGTGAGCTTGAAGAGGATGAAGGGTCACCTTGCTTGAGTGACTCAACTTGCACTTCAAGGAACTTGTTAACCTTGATTATGTTAGCAAGTTTTCCTTGATTGTAGCATTTGAGTCACTTAACTCCAAGCAAGTTTCCTTGCTTGAAGCTAATTCAAGCTCTAGTGACTTGCTCCGCTCCTTTTCAAGCTCTAGAAGCTTGTCAAGTTCAACATACTCCTCCTTTTGGGAGACAATCATGTCTTCTTGACGATGTATTAACCTCTCCTTCTCAACAAGTTGATCAAGAAAAAATTTCATTTTAGTGGCTGTTTGCTTATCTAACCCAATGAGCATATCTTCATGAGTACTATTTATATCACTATCACTGGAATAGGAATGCAAGGAGGAGGGTTTTGTTGTTACCTTGCATTTACCTTCCTTTGCCATGAGGCAAGTACTGTTTCCCTTCCATGCGCCGAGTGTAGGGAAGAGAGTGGACTTCTTGGATGTCTTCTCGATGGCTATGCTAACCATCTCTTCTTCTGATGATGATGAGGACTCATCATTTGAGTCCCACTCTTTCCCTATATGCGCTTGTTTGGCTTGTTTCTTCTTCTTGAAGAATTTCTTTGGTTGAGGCTTTGTTTCTTTGGTCTTCTTCTTGTTCTCTTCATATGGACAATCAACTATAAAGTGGCTATACTCACCACAATTATAGCATGCCCGCCTCAACTTTGACTTAGATCTTTCCTTGTATATTCCTTCACTTGATTTGGCACCTTGTCTCTTCTTCATCATCTTCTTGAATTTCTTCATGAATAGTATCATGTCATCTTCATCCAAATCACTGCTCTCATCATCATCGTCTTCTTCTAATTGAGCTTCTCGCGATTCTTTAGACAAGGGCTTGAGGGTGGACTTCAAAGCAACCCCTTTCTTCTTTGCCGAGGTTAGGTCGGCAATTTCCTTGACATGCTTCACTTGCTTTTCCATCATCTCGAAATTGAAGATTTTTCCAAGTAGCTCATCCGGAGTCATTCTCTTGTATCCGGGGCTTTCTCTAATCATGGAGCATAAGGTGATGTTGCGAGGCATGATAGCTCTAAGGATGAGCTTCACCACCTCGTGGTCGTTCCACTTATTGCTTCCGTACGATCGAACCTTGTTGATGAGCGTTTTTAGTCAGTTGTACATATCTTGAGGTGACTCATCTTCTTCGATTGCGAATTTTCCCAATTCGCCTTCGATCATTTTGATCTTTGCTTCACGCACAGACGATCACCTTCATGTGCAGTTTGCATTGTGTCCTAGATCTCCTTTGCAATCTCGAGTCCATCCACCTTAGTGAACTCGTCCCGACCGAGCGAAGAGGTAATGAGTGCCGCGGCTTGAGCATTTCGATGAATTGCCTGCTCTTGGCTTGGTGTGAGCTCTTTGTCGTCTAGGATATCTATCCCTATGCAGACAATATGCCATAAACTTGGATTGAGAGAAATTAGATGCATTTTCATATTTTACCTCCACATTGAGTAATCACTTGCATCGAAGTGTGGGGCTTTTCCTAAAGGGATAGGCAAATAAGGATTATTGCTAGAATTAAGACGATCGTAGTTGAAAGGATATCGGGAGTAGTCGGTGTGACTACTCCACTTCTTCTTCTTTTCATCTTCAATTTTCACCTTTCCCTTGGAAAGGGTTTTCTTCCATTAGGAGCGCCTTCAGTTCCAGCGTCTCCTCATCATCATCCTCGAAGTCTTGATTGGCTTCGAGGAGCTTCTCCAATTTCTGGTTATTATCTTCATGAACCTTCTCTTGGTTGTTGCTCTTGTGTACGTCTTTCATGTCCGACATGATCTCTTCGAGCGATTAGTCTCCTTCTTGAAGAACTTGCTCTTATACCAATTGAATGTGGCCTAGAGGGGGGGGGGGGGTGAATAGGCCTTTTTGAATTTTGTCGGAACCTGCAACACTTAACAACCAGATCAAAACTAGAGATATCAGACTAGTCCAGTCAAGTGCGGACTAGTCCGGTGTGTACCGACTAGGTTAATCAAGTTTTATCTATTAATTTGATTATACAATGTATGCAGCGGAAATATACAGTTAATTGAAGTGTTACACAATTATGAACTAGGGTATACCACAAGTCAATCTTATGTTTAATGTTTCAACATAAAGTAGGCAAGATTTATTGAAACCCTAGATTGATATGATGTATAAGAACGATGAACACAAAGTAAGAACACAAGAAATTTATCCCATGGTTCGGTTCCCACAGAGGCAACCTACATCCATGTTGAGGAGTCCACAAAAGGACCGTGTCTTCTTCAACCCTACCCTCATCGGATCGCCACGAAGGCCAATCCTCTTCTCTTATCACAAAGGGTAAATAACCAAATTCAAGGGGCCTTATCACACGTTGAGGGCTCCCCTAGATTACAATGAAAACTCCACCATGAAAACACGCAAAAGATTACAATGAAAATCACAGGACTGTGTTAGGTAATCAAACCAAGAGCTCAATGAGTGATGAATCGTGTCTCTCCAATGTTCCAAAGTGTATCCTCAAGGGATGGATCTTTGTGGCTTTTGATTTCGTGGAGAGATGTGTTTTTGGGCCTCTTGGGAGGTGTGACGGCGCGGTAAGTCGAGAGAGATTAAGGTTGGCCGTGCACCTCTATTTATATGGGGTTTCTAAAAGTGACAGTTAGGATTTAGAAAGATCGGACTAGTCCGTGGTGGACACCGGACTAGTCCAGTGTGCTGTGTGTAGCAAACCCTAAGTGTCCCGAAATATCGGACTAGTCTGGCTAGGAGCTGACTTGTCCGATTTCACTTCTAGAAATCTTCGGACTAGTCTGATAATCATAGGACTTGTCTGGATCAGTGAAACCCTAAGTGAATTGGGTGACAAGTCCGCACTTGAGGGACTTGTCCGATTTAGGTCAGAGGGTTTTCGGACTAGTCCGTGCAAATATCGGACTTGTTCGATTTAGATTAGAACAATATCGGACTAGTCCGTTGTGTGATCGGACTTGTCTGATTTTGTGCAGCTTGTGAAGTGTTTTGGGGACTAATCCGCACTGGGGAGGACTAGTCCGATTCTAGTTAGAGAGATATCGGACTAGTCTGTGGTGATATCGGACTTGTCCGATCTTGTGCAGAGAGATATCGAACTAGTCTGGTGTCAATCGGACTAGTCCGGTCCTGTATAAATTTGTGCAATGTGTGTGTTTATTTGTGTTTGAGCTCTTGGGGTGTGTTTCCTTAACACACTCCATACACAATGATATACTACACTTGTACCTTGAGCTCTTTTCCACATTGCTCCTCATTCTCCCTTCTTTTTGGCACTTTGCTTATTTCCACATTAAAACCTGTGCTCATCTCAACAAAGTGGTTAGGATCTCATTTGCTTGTCATAAATCATCCAAAACCACAAGGGATTCCTAGATGCACATTCACAAATTTATGACGCAATTTACTACTTGTGTATCAAATTATAAACTTTATATTTTTTATTAAGTTATTAACAGGTTGTATATTTTTTCAAAGTGCATACCCTTCGGTTAAATCCTAGGCCGCCATTATTTTTACATGCATGTTAGTTTTCATGCATATGCTACACCCCAAACATGATCAACGAGCCACAAACTATATATATGACGATCTTTCAATGAACAGAGAAAACACGTAACATCATCATCAAACATGATCGCGAGGTCTTTCAAGTGCATGTTACTTGTCCATGCTTGCTACACCCCAAATATGATCAACATGCCTCAAACATGACGATCTTTCAACAAAAAGAGAAAACACGTGTAACGTCATCATACATGATCGTCGTCATCTCTCTCACTTGCATGATACGCCCCAAACATATGATCAATGAGCCTCAAACTATATATATGATAATATTTCAATAAAAAGAGAAAACACCTAACGTCATCAAACATGCATGATCGAGGTCTTTTTGCGTGTCAGACTGAAAAAAATGATCAAGGGTTTGTGATATATATTGTGTTCATGAAAGAATGTATGGTGTGTTCATCATGTTCCTCAGGAATGACAATTCATAAGGAAGGATTTGATTATTTTTTGGATAAATGAATGATTTAGTTACCAAGTGAATGTGCTCTAAGTTCAGTGATGTGTTGTCTCTAAGGAGGAGGAGAAGGATTTAGGTTTTCTTTTGTTGTTTTTCTTTTCTCGTGTCTTGTACTTTTTTCTTGTGTTTTCTGACGATCTTTCAACTATATATGATGATCTTTCAACAAAAAGATAAAACAAGTAATGTCATGAAACATGATCGAGGTCTTTTGCGTGACAAACTGAAAAACTGGAACATTGCATACCCTGGGTCCTTTGCGTGTCAAACTTAAAAACTGGAACTGAAAAACTGAAACATAGCGGGACGGACCTACAAAGTATGCCAGGTGTGCCATTGCATACCCTGGATCCTTTGCGTGTCAAATTAAAAAAAAATGTCTGTGAAGCCGAGATGGGACGCATCGAACCATTGCGATAACCTATAGGAGGCAAACCGCGGTTTGGAGTAACTCCAGCCCACCCACCGGTTCGAAAGCATAGTTTTCACAGCGTCCGATAGTCTCCACTCTCGCGCTTAGACAATGACATGCTATAAAGGCACATCGTACTCTTGCGTCTCTGAGGCATCACTCCATTGATTATAGCCACCAAACTAGTCCTCTCGCCTCTCGGCTGCAACAACGTCGACCACGTCTTGCTCTTTCTCCGCACCTCTATTGCCACACAAAGGGTATCCCTGCATCGAAGTGCTCCAGGCCATCGACATCCTCATAACCTCCTTCTCCATTTCCGTCACTGCCAATGCCGGTGGAACTGGAGCTGGCGCTCGGACCTCCTCTGTCCCCTTCTCTGCCTGCGGCGCCCGCAGCTCTTCATCCCGTTTGGGTTCATGAGACTGTCCGCCTCCTCCAAGACCGAAGGACTCGATCAGCGCCTGAAAGAGGCCACTGATCACCTATCCGTAACCGCCGTGTGTGCAAAAAAGCTTGACGAATTGGCGCGGGATGTATTTTCCAATAAATCTCGCTCCTGTGACCGTCTGGGTCTTGGGAAACTTCCCGTCTACACAAGCATGGACACCGCCGACCACTACTAATTCAGGTTAAGCTTTGTGGCCGGTCGTCTCGATGTCCTCCACGAGACAATCGGGGAGGTGGCTGGGGTGGTGGGCGGCCAGCAACTTCTATAGACCGTCGCCTGGAAGCTTCGGACACAACTGCCGGAGGAGGCGGCAGCAGCGGCGGTAGCGGAGAAGGTGGTGGAGGAGATCTCCTCCCACTCCGAGTAGAGTAGTATTAGGAGTAGTTTCTTTTCTTGTTTTCTATGTGCTTTCGTAGTTCTTGTTTGTAATATATGTGTTGTTTTTATGTTAATCAAAAATGTCTTTTCAGTTCATGAACAATGCGTCCTATGCAGTATTGAAAAACAACTACTTTATGAAAAAGGGTTGAGATAACTGGTATTCAATGTCTAGCCAAGAATTTTTGTGTTGCGACAATCAGCGATTCTTGGTTGGGACTCCATTGAGATCGTGGTTGAGGCTGCGTTTCTCCTCTTTTTTGTTCTTTCACTCAATTTTTTCATATGTAGTCAGCGGTTTACGTACTTCAATTGTTACCATCATCTTTCCAAAAAGAAGACCGATGGTGACCTATTTTACATAAACTTAGCCAGTGATTGATCTGGCGATCAAACTTCACCAAGGCTAAGATTAATGTTGTCTTCGTACTAAATGTTCATGGCGAACATACTCATGGATCAACATCAAGGATGGGTGGCCTCTTATCAGTTTGGGGTTCGATATCCCGATGTTCTCATCGGTGCATGTCTACAATAAAATTTTAGTTATTGCTTGTCATGCGTCGAGCCACAGAGTGTGACATCGCTGTCACGCATCGCTAAATATTTTGATGATTTCTTCAAGGACGCGATTTCAAGCAGTTGCTTGTGTCGACGTTTGGTTCTTGGGACCCTTCCCATCCACGCCAGCATGCACTCTACAGTTCGAGCCACTACTACTTCTGGTTAAGCTTTATGGCCGCTCGTCGAGACGCCCTCCACGAGACGATCACAGAGGTTGCTGGGGTGATGGGCCGCCGACACCTTCTGCACACCGTCGCTCTAAAGCTTCGGACTCAAGAGTCGGAGGAGGAAGAGGTGGCGGTGGTGATGGAGGTTGACGAGACCTCCTCCAAGTAGAGTAGGATTGGGAATAGTTTTTCCTCTTCTTATTTTCTATGTGTTTCCGTATTTCTTTTCTTTAATATATATGTTGTTTTTATATTAATGGAATATGTATTTATGTTCATGAACAATGTGTCCTGTGCAACATCAAAAAATATCTCCTGTTTGTTTGTAACTAGGGACTGTTTACATTGCATGTGTCTGAAAGACTAAAATCCGATGAAAATTCAGGCAACCTTAGGTAACACTAATGCTGTAAAATTTCATTATTGACGAGATTATTTTTTTCTGTAGCTCCTAAGTTGACAAAAAATAGTGGCGCATGTGAAAATGTATTTTTGGTAGAAGTATATACTATATGTTATCATTTCATTGTGATCAGTGTTACAGAATGCTGATTGTTTACCTTTACAATACCATGGATTTGCCATCGTCCTTTCGTGGACTTGGATGTTCTGTATTTGCATGTCGTTTGAACTAGCACATATAGATTTAGCGATTCATATTTTTGTTCGTATTTTTTGGAATGTCCCACTAGCTAGAGTATGACTGCTTTTAGATTTTCACCTTCATGCATGACAACGAAGATGAAGGGGAGCTTGCAGTCGCATAGCGAGCAAGCAGCAAGGCCATACAGTAATTAAGAAGCGAGCAAGTTGTTCGAAGAAGTCTACCCCTCTTGCTACACGCACCATGTGCAAGAATCGACAAGACATGAAATGTAAATACTAATCACAATTGCATGCATGCGCAAGGGCACGGCTAGCGCCGAATTCTCCATGCTCGCGAAATTTTTTTCGTTGTTCTTGGTGCGCCACAATTGAGATTTTGACAATTCAATTTTGACTTCTTGCGCCTCCAATTTCAGTCCCAACTATAGAAACCCTATTTCAGCCACGATGAGTATAAATAGAAACACTATCCCCCATTCATGACACACCACTGCCCCGCCCTTCAGTGATCTCTCAGTACTCCAAATGTGTTGTACTCTCAGACCTGTTTTTCAAACTTATATTCCTAAGAAATTCCCGTGTTTTCATTTCCCACGGTTTTTACAAATCTTTTCCCCGTGGATCTCGCGGTGACGTATCGAAGCTCTTGGTGGTGGTGACTCGTGCGTACAACACCGGGCGACCAAGATTGACGGGCTCTACCGAACCTCTTCATTGCTGACACCTCCCTGCGACATCCCGAACTCCAGTTTTGTGGTAGGTAAGTTCTACACGATCCATGCCGTCTTTTTATAGAACTATAGTGGCTAGGTTCTACATGATCCATGCAGTTTTGGGCTAGTTATGTTCTACACGATGCATGCTGATATACGAATATTAAATAAATTAACAAAGAAGAAATGTGCTCTTATGTAGCATATACTACATCTGTCTTGAAATAAATGTCGCTCCGACAACTTATTTCGGTAGTGTATTTCTAGTTCAATTCCTGGCTGGGAATGATAAATATTAAAAAACCGTAGATAGTATGTAATTTCTGGATTTAGATGTAAATGACGCACGGGTTATCTAATCAACCACTCCAAATGTTGTACTCTAATTCCTTTGTTACAAATTTGTATTCCTAAGATTTTCAGTTCCCACGGTTTTCACACTTTTTTCTTTCTCGGGGCTTTCTCGGATCATACGTTTTTTCCTATTCCTTCATTTCTAATTCTCCGTTCCAAACAAACACTGTCAGTTTATAGAAACCACACTGTCCCATCCAAAATCTACGTCGGTCATGTAATCTGACGTTATCACCGTTATTTGGAATGACTACTTACAATATACTTATGCTCTTTACTTTAGGAATAAAACAACAAACCATTATGTCGTCTACAAGCATTCATGGTGGCCAACAAGCAGCTAGTGTAACTATAAATGTGTTTACTATCAAAAATAAAAAATTTAGAAAACATTATTTCCTTTGAATGTTATGTAGAGCATATTGCAGCACATAATGTTCAGGAACCTAGAGATTCATCACTCCTTGGTACTACAATGCATGAACCAACAACAGGTATATATATACAAACCAGAAATACTCACTTTGTCCCAACGTAACTTTACTTTTTGAGCTTAAAAAATGTCCCACTTCTACTCTATCGGTAGCTTCCAACCAGCCATATCACATCACATTACTACCTACCTCTCTCCCGTGCCATTTGTTTTGGCAGAGCGTGTTAGTTTTTTACTCCTTTGGCATTGAATTTGGAGCATTTTGAGAGAC
The DNA here is from genome assembly GCA_036927565.1 of Tuctoria greenei. Lineage (NCBI taxonomy): Eukaryota > Viridiplantae > Streptophyta > Magnoliopsida > Poales > Poaceae > Tuctoria > Tuctoria greenei. The sequence goes on from JAYESD010000010.1 coordinate 59,117,934, forward strand.
TACGTTCTGTCCTTTAAATGTACTAAAGATAGGTATCATGGTCATTTGCATTCTTTGCCGAGACGATGTTTGAATCCTAGGAATAGAGATGAGTTGGGATGCAGGGAGTATGTACTAGGCTCTACTAATTCTTTTAGCATGCCTTGCGATTCTACTTTCCTAGTCTTTATAGTTAGCAGTTCATCAACCTGTGTGATGATGTGATTTTTTTATGCCTCCGCGCTGTGCTCTCTCGCTGCCGGCCACTTCGGCCGGCATCGGCGCCCACACCCTGCTGCTGTTCAGCTCAGTGTCCTCCTCAACGCGTCTCCCTCGCCCATTGCCATGTCCCATCCTTCGCGTGCCATGATGACCCAGCTGCACGCAAATCCCTGGCCATTACTCGCTCTGCCACCAATCCTCCTCGAGAGTTGCTCCGGGTTATCTCGGCCAGATCCTCGCTTTGTTAAGCGTCGCAAGCTGGGACGATGTAGTACTGCACCTGCAGTAGGTACCACTGACAAGTGGACCAGATGTCTCATGGTCCCACATGCTAGTGGCAGCTACTGCAGGTCCAGTACTGCAGATAATTTCAATCCCGTAAGCTGCCTTCCTTATCTGTCTTGCATTTGCCACCTGCTACCGCTGGTGTTCATTACTCTTCCTGCAACCAGTTCTCTTCGAGACACGCTCCGGCTGATGTCAGTCAGACTGAATCGGCGAACCATATGTTTGTCTAGTCTAGTGTGGCCAGCTGCATGTCTGCCCTCTCAATCTTGCCTGCTTCGGTGTTGGACTAAAAATCTTCAGCAGTAGTATCTGTGCAGTAGCGTCACTAACCTGATGGCTCATTTTAGGGTATGAACAGCAACAAAGAAGTCAACAATGTACTCCCTCCCGATCAAAATAATTGTTGTTTAGACAGTCCTAACTAGTTCATTTTTAATTCATTTGTTTGCCTGATATGACAATTAATATAAACCTGAATGTTGCCTAGAGGGGGGGGGGTGAATATGCCTTTTTGAAATTTGGTCGGAACCTGCAAACTGGTCAAATCCCGAGATATCGGACTAGTCTGGTCCAGTGCGTACTAGTCCGGTGCGTGCGGATTAAATTGATCAAGTTCGATCAATGATTTTAATACAAGCGTAGTATGCAGCGGAATATAGTATGTAACTTGCAAGTATTGAGTCAATGAAGTTAAGTGTAGTGCAAATTAACTTTGATATGAATGTTTTAACATAAAATGGACAAAATCAATCAAACCCTAGAATATGATATGAGAAACTTAAGAACAAGTTTGACACACAATTTTTATCCGTTGTTCGGTTCCCACAGAGGCAACCTACATCCACATTGAGGAGCCCACGAAAGGACCGGGTCTTCACTGACCCTAACCTCGTCAAATCGCCATGAAGGCCAATTCTTCTTCCAGTATCACATAGGGGCAAATCACCAAGTTCAAGGGGCCTTCTCACAAGTTGAGGGCTCCCCAAGATTACAATTCAGACACCACCAAGAACACACTCGCAAGATCAACAATAAAACAACAGGAGTGTGTTAGAGATCAACCTGAAGTACCAGAACCCTCCAGCAGGGTCTGAGTCGATGGAGAGGAAGCTTTGGGTCCTTCTTAAAGGGTCTGGACTATCCAACGTCCCGTGTACTTCATCAGTGAAGTATTCCACGACGCCAAGACAAGATATATTGAGGTGCATAAACTACTTTACGCAATTCTTTTTGCCTCAAGGAAGCTTCGTCACTACTTCCAAGCCCACAAAATATCAGTGGTAACTTCTTTTCCATTGTGTGCTATTTTGCATAACCCTAATTCTACTGGGAACATTGCAAAGTGGGCAGTGGAACTGGCAGAATTCGATCTAGAATTCATTTCAAGACAAGCAATCAAAAGTCAAGCCTTGGCTGACTTCGTGGCGGAATGGACTCCCTCTCCATCAAACCCTGGGGGCCACTGTGAGCAGAAACCAGAACTCAAAGTTTCGGTATTCATCGAGCCTCACTGGACCGTCTACTTTGATGGCTTCGTGCAAAAGAAAGGGGCCGGAGCTGGAATCCTTCTACTGGCTTGGACTGGGGAGAAGGTCACGTACATAGTACACCTTGATTTCAAGGCAACCAACAATATGGTGGAGTATGAAGCCTTCATCTGTGGACTCAAGGTTGCAATATCTTATGGTGTCAAACTGTTGTTTGTAAAGGGAGATTCACAACTCATCATCAAACAACTCAAAGGTGAATGTTCCTTCAATAATCATCAATTAGCTGCTTATCTCCTTGAAGTCCAGAGGCTTCGGAAGGACTTCGAAGTCCTGGATGTCCATAATGTTCAGCGTCTTCATAATGCCGAAGCCGATGAACTCTCGACGAAAGCCTCAATTGGAGCTCTGACTCCTGACAGAATCTTTGTTTGGAAGTTGTCAAAACCAACAGCTCAGCCTGTCGAACTGAGCAAAGGTGGCGAATCCAGCACCTCAAAGCTGGCGGTCCCGGTGGCCCTGTTACCATGGCGTCCACCAAGGGTCGTAGGCGCTTTATGAAGCTCCGAGCAACCCAACACGCAAGACTTAGAAGCTCAAGTAAGCTCCGATGCATGGATCTCGGAGATCCAGAGTTACTTGAAAGACAATATCCTTCTGAAGACAGTGTATCCGCTGACCGGATTGTCAGATTGGCTAAAAGATACACGTTGGTATAAGGGGATCTCTACCGATGCGGTGTCAATGGCATCCTAATGTAGTGCATTGCAAGGGAAGAAGGTTGCGAGCTTCTCACGGAGATCCATGGAGGCGAGCGCGGGAACCATGCTTGTTCCCACACGCTGGTCGGTAAAGCCTTCCAACATGGCTTTTACTGGCCTACAGCACTTCAGGATGCGATTGAGCTAGTGAAAAAATGTGAAGCGTGTCAGTTCCACACAAAACAGAGTCACACACTAGCTCAATCGCTACAAATGGTACCTCCTACATGGCCATTCGCTGTGTGGGGTATGGACATCTTGGGACCTTTCCCAAAGGCTGTCAAAGGTTACATGTTCCTGTATGTCGCCATCGGTAGGTTCACTAAGTGGCCAGAAGCAACTCCAGTTGTGACAATCAACAACGAATCTGCAATCAAGTTCTTGAAGTCCAATATATGCAGATTTGGAGTTCCGAACAAAGTCATAACAGATAATGGAACTCAATTTACAAGTGCTGCATTTCAGGAATATTGCGAAGACCTCGACATTTAACTATGCTACGCTTCAGTAGCTCACCCAACAAGTAATGGACAAGCCGAGAGAGCAAATATAGAAATATTAAAGGGACTCAAGACGCGTACATATGAGCGCCTAAAAAAACATGGAACCAACTGGATTGAAGAGCTTCTGTCCACATTATGGGCGAACAGGACAACACTTAACCAGTCAACTGGGGAGACTCCATTCTTCCTGGTGTACAGAGCAGAAGTAGTCCTTCCTCCGTAGATCACCTTGGGGTCCCTCCGGGTCCGGACCTTTGACGAAGCCACGCAGTACTAGCTCCGGCGTGAAGACCTTGACCTCGTTGACGAGGGAAGGTGCCAAGCAGCTGTTCCGAATGCACGTTATCGCCAAGCGCTCCGGCGCTATCATCAAAGGCATGTGCGCAACCGATAGCTCCACGAAGCTGATCTGGTGCTTCAGAAGATACTAACTCGTGAAGGAATGAACAAACTTTCTCCCAGTTGGGAAGGTCCATTCTGAGTGATCAAAGTATCCCGTCCCGGATGCGTTCGCTTGGCAACTGAAGATGGGATTCCGCTTCCTAATCCTTGGAACATCGAGCACCTCCGTAAGTTTTATGCTTAGAATCACGGAGGTGAGCCTGTAACAACACATGATGTATGTCATCAAGTCGATAAAAAGACAGGGATAGGTCCTCCGGGAGAACATCCGGACCCCTCTAGGAGGGTCCGGAAAGTTCAAGTACACTTCATACAATCACTGCAATAAAAGTGTAACTACCTACTCCGGGTTAGTACAAGATGTATAGCGCACGTAGCTTGGTCCCGCACCCTATGTTTGTCCTTGTCTCCCCTGTAAACCAGACCTATAATGAATACATTGTTGTGTAAAAGCAGACTCCACGTGCATTTATTTTTGTACAAGGCTCGACCTATCAACTTATTATTTTTAACCTTCTTGACTATAATGAAGTTGTGTAATTCTTCATTAGTTTTTACCAAGTTATTCATATGCATGGCAAGTTATATTGTTGGTCTCTTTGGATCTTAACATGTTGTATAGTCTACTTACTAGCCACCAAGCCAACATAGGTCCGGAGTGAGCTATCAACTTAGCCTACTCCTGCAACCTAAGTACGCCACTCTACCTACACTCCGACAGGCCTCAGTAGGGTGAGTACTATAAAAGCATATGGGTCTAGAAAGATTACATCAATATACTTGTTACCATATCGAGTTTCTTCGGATTTAAAACTCAAATAAGAATGATAAGTCACAAACGATTTATAGACAAGAGGACGAATTTTACTCCTTTCTTGTATTTAATATGTAGGAAAACATAAATTCATAGGGATGGTGGATGACCCTGGAGCTACTAAGCTCTGACATCCTCCAAGGGGGCCTGCCGTCAACGTTTAATATGTTGACAGTTGGTGACACCGGAGCTACAAAGCTCCGGCAACCCCTGGAGGCATAAATTCAATTATTCATGCGACGACATCAGGAGCTACCAACCTTCGACTGTCAAAGTTTATATGTTGATACTGTGAATTGTTAGAGCTACCAAGCTCCGTCAATCCCAGGCCCTGCCTTCGACGCCTCATAATTGAAGACTTCGGACCTATAATCTACAAGTGCGAAACATTCAAGTCGTCAACATACGGCCACAACTTTTGGTACATGTACACACTTCAATTGTACACATGTACCAGGGGGCCAAAAACATACAACACAGTATATTGAAGAAAAGTAAAATTCATGACAGAAAGAGGATTTCATTAATCAGAAGTACTGCATTACAAAATTGGGGTTACGAGGGGAAAAAGGAGAAAAGTCCCAACCACTGGAGGATCTAAGTCCTGTGGAAAAACGAAGTAACCTTCTCAGCAGCTTCTTGGACACTAGCTCTGGCGGCATCCTCTTCCTCGGTGATGATTCCTTCAAAGACCGGATCAAGGGGGAACTAGGGCTCTCGGCTTTGGTAACACGCCAAGACATACTCGGCGATGTTCTTGGCCAAGGATTTACCCTCCGTCTCCAGCTGATCAGCGATGACATTACCAATCGCGTCGAGTTTGCTGCTAGCAGAGCCAAGTGGCACTAGCGTCTGGTCCAGCTCCTGCGCTGGGTCCTCTGGGCATACTGGACTGAAACCAAGGGGCACAAGGGCCCTGTCCGCACGTCCCTAGAAGTTCCATACCATTAAGGACTCGGTTGCCTTCGAGCTCTGCAACTCTTCCAGTGATCTCCGGGCGGCCGCTATCTCTGAACTCTCCCGAGCAAGGTGTTCCACCACTTTGGCATGCTGCTGCATACTTTCAGCAATCTGCTTCTCGCGGTCCGTCAGCTCCGACTCCCGGCGGTGTATGCGGTTCCGCCTCTCCGCCAGGTCTTTCTCCCTGCCTCTCACCTTCCCTTCCCTGATAGCAACATCAGCTTCTCCTTTTGAGAGCTCTTGCCCCATCTTCTAGTACTTCTTCCTTTCATATTCACTCCACTGCTCAAACTTTTTTGAGCGATCCGCCAAATTCTGTTCATCCAGAGTCAACTTCTGGGTGACCTCCGCTTCCCTCTTCATGACATCCTCCTGCTGCTCAAGGAGTTTCTCCTCCCTCGCCTCCAGGTCTGCCCAGTGCTTCTAGAGAACCTCGTTCAATCCATTGAAGCTTTTGTGATCCTTATCAGCAGCATCACGTCTCTCCTTGGCTTGCTGAAGGATTTCTTTGGAGTTAGGATCGAGTTCCCGCATGGCAGCCTCCATCTCCTCAAGCATATCCCAGTACTCTAACTGGGCCTTCTCCCTCTTTATCCATTCCTTCTGGTCAGCTAGCCTCGTCTGGGCAAGCCTGGTCTCAAAATGGAGTCTGTTGCGCCAACGCCTCAAGGTGTTGCGCTCCTCCTCTAGGGCTTTGCCCTCATGATCTAACTCCAGTTGGACCTCTCAGAGGTTGGAGCAGGCGTCAGCTATAGATAACGCCAGAGGGATAGACTCCAGACTTGCAGGGACCATCTCTATAGGCTCTAGAGGGTTCTCCATTACAAAAATAGGGTCCCACTCTACGAGAGAGGACCCTTGAGCTTCTGTGGCACTGGGACCGCTCTCTGGGAGCCCTTCCGCAGCAGAAGAAGAGGAACCCACTAGGGGAACTCCCACCGTCGAAGCAGAAGCTGAAGGTGCTGCCTCCAAGCTTTCAATTGCTGACTCCGAGGGCAGAGGACCTGCTGCCACCTCTTCAGGCAGCTCCGGCTCTCGTTCGGCTACCTCCGGAGCAATAGTAGGACCATCATCTGGGGCCTCCACTACCGCTGGCTCAAGCTCCGGCATGGTAGCTTCTTCTGGTTCAATGACCAGAGCTTCAAGCGTCTCCGGCTCAACCACCAGACATTCATTTGCTTTTGGCGCAAGGGCTGGAGCTTAGGTGATTTCAGGCTCAATAGCCGGGGATTCAATTACCTCTAGCTTAGTGGCTAGGGCTTCGACGGCTTCTGGCTCAAAAGCCGGAACTTCTGGCATCAACGTTGCTGGAGCTTCGGGCGAGGACTCCAAATCCAAGTCCACGACAACTGGCGCTGGAGCTGCCGTGACTTCCGCCATTACTTGAGGACGCTCAATGCTCGAAGCCAGAGCTAAGGCAGGTGTAGCCCTGGCCGCCACGATAGGCGCCGAAGTTCCTAACCCCTTCTTCGACACTATAGAAATAAAGGGAAGAGAAGATTAAAGAAACGCCAAAAACAGAACTAGCATTTTAGGGTGAGCAATCAATGCTTACCTAGGGATTCTACCACCCTAGTCGCCTCATAACCTCTTCTTTTGAGGCTCGGAGCTAGAGCCCACCAAATCTGGTGAGATAACGGCTTCGGACCTCAGTTGAGGACCACTGGCAGCAACCGGAGTCCTTTTGGCCGGAGCTTCTCTTGACCGGAAAGAACTCCCAGGCCTGGAGCTTTTAGCCGACACTAAGGCCGGGGTCGACTGCCCGGAGCTGATGCCTCTTGAAGATGCTTGCATTGGAGTAGAGGTAGCTATAGAAGACCTCCCCCACCGGGGAGAAGGAGCCATGGTAGAAGGGGCAGGTCCGACGGACCTCCCATCAGCATGCTTCAACTTTCTCTTCCGGCTGGAGGGCTCAGCTGGCTCTTTACCCTTGCCCTTGCCGGTGTCTTCAATCCTCCAGCACGGGGCGGCGGCAGGACCACCCTCGAAAGCTCTGGGCATCACCAACCTGGTGGTCGGATGCCTTTCTACCTCACCAAGGTTGTCAAGCACCAGCATCCTCCTCCGGAGCTCCCTACTGAACTGTGCCTCCATGTTTAAAGGGAGGAAAGGTGCAGGCTGAACTAAGTTGTCGCCGTTGAAGTTTATCCTATGCTGGAACTTCTTAAGATGAAGCTCCAAAGTTTCGTCATTCAAGTTGGATTTCAAACCGGTTTCAATCCAGTCGTCATCCATCACGCTATTGAGGGCCCACGTGAGCTTCTCCCTCTTCTTCAGCGGAGCCCATCTATTGATCAGGAAGTTGCAGAAAACCATCTGAGGAGTCACTCCAACCTCCACGCATTTGCAGATCCTGGTGAAGATGGGGTTTGAAGGCGTCTGACAGCATTGGAACTACACTCCAGGCGTCAGTGTCAATGTTGGGGAGACCTTCGGGCCGCTCCAACATCTCGTGCTCCTCCACTACAATGATGATCCAATCTTTCTTTCAGTCATCCCATTTGCCGGAAGGAAACGACTTCAAGTATTTGAAGGGGCAGTTCTTGCGCTTCACAAAATAGTAGAAGCTAAGAAGCTTAGTTCCCTTGCTGGTGGTGTGGATGGTGAAGAACGTGCAAAATAGCTCGACGTAGGGGGGAATACCCACCCACATCTCGCAAAAGTGGACGAATGGTTCCATGAGAAGAAGAGAATAGGGGCCAAGGTGATACAGCTGGATACCATAAAATTCCAGCAGCATCAAAAGAAAAGTAGAGAAAGTTGGAATGAATCCCACCATGGCGTACATTGAGAAGTACACCATGTCGCCACTACGCTCCTTCTTGAACGAGAGCTTGCCGGCACCAACCAAGTGGATGAAGGAGTCGCTGGACCACCCCATATAGGTCCTGACCTTCTTCATATCATCGTCACTCTTGAGGTGGCTCTTGGGAAGACCCAACTCCATCGCGGCAAAGCGGAGCAAAGGAAGGGAAGTTAGGCAGAGTTTGCGAGGCTTTGAGCGCAAATTTGATTAAAGGCGTATAGAGTCCTCAAACCGTGCGCACTTTCCCTCTTAAGTAAGCCTCCACGACGCTTAGACGGAAACCGCATAAAGAACGAAGGCACTTTTCAAAAGTCTACCCCATCAATGACGAGTGGGCCTGGGGCCACCCCGACGAAGAGATTGAGGTTCTTACCCAAGGCGAACCGTTGTCATGATGAGCGGCGGGTAACTCGATGGCGACACCCTGATAGGGCGCGCGAAACCGATACGATTTTCGTATTGGGAACCGGTGACCTTCAATTGCGTGAGATCCTCACTCAAAGATCCTATCTGCCGCATTCATAATAAGCCACGCGTCAATGGTTCACTCCTGGATCATCACTCCAACAGCATATTAGAAGACTATTGAAATCAAAGCACAGGAATCGAGAATGGCCCCACCTCCGGTAGAATAACTTAACCCAAAGGATTTCTCCCAGAGGTGGGCCCGGAGGCCACTATCGGTACCCTGCATATCGGGTACCCCTTAGTATCGGGACGAGTACAAGGAAGTTCTACCTGTCAGAGTTGAAAGAAGGTCTCCTCGGGCCCCACATGTCACATTGCACCGGACCCGCTCCCCTCATATGGGTAGCTACTGGGTCAACATGTGTAAAGGAAAAGCGGAACTAAGCTCCCAACGAAGGAAAGCTTTGGTGACAACACGTGTACAATGACCCCGGACCTAACCCCCAGCACAGAGGAGCTCCGGTGCTGACACGTGTACAACAGCCCCGGACCTAACCTCCAGTAAGGGAAAGCTCCAGAGCTTACACGTGGGAAGCCTCTGGACCTTCATCGACATATACACTGGCAGATCTCCTTCAGCATGAACCATCAAGGGTAATTAAAGCGGCAGTTACAGGATTTAATTATGTGTCGTTAATGTTGTATTAATGACATACGATCAGAGCACTGTTAATAGGGGTAACGCAGCCATTAAGGCACATTATCACACTATTAATCACACTTAATACCCTTTAGACAGTGTAAGGCCATTAAATATGCCAAGGCCACATGTCGGGCCAGACAAGCTTTGTAACGGTCAGTCCTTAGAACTATAAAAGGGTTGTGCTGCACGTACCCAAGGACATCTCATCTCATCTGGGCTGAGCTGATCCAATCTAACAAGCATACTAGCGAACAGACTCACACAATACAACACAAACCCCGTGGAGTAGGGTGTTACGCTCAGGCGGACTGAACCACATAAATCCCTGGTGTCATCATCTTGATCTTGATCTCTGCGTACCCCAACCATAACAAGAACCTCCAGGGGCTGCTTCTTTGCAGGCCGGGGGGAAGTATCGTTGCTACACTTAGACAACACCTCTATCCCCAAAAATCATTAAATGCTACATTACAACCGTATTGCCACCGATCAAAAAATGTTGCATTACAAACCTATTGCCACATATTAGAAAACATTGCATTACAAACCTATTGCCATAGATCAGAAAACATTGCATTATGAACCTATTGCCACAAATAAGAAATCGTTGCAATACCATACTATTCGGCACAGATGTGAAATCGTTGCAGTACCATACTATTTGCCATGGACGTGAAATCCTCACAGTACCATACTATTTGCCACGGATGTGTTATCGTTGCAATACCATACTATTTGCCACGAATGTAAAATCGTTTCAATAACATACTTTTTGCCACAGACGCTAAATCGTCACAGTACCGTATTATTTGCCATAGATATGAAATCGTTGGAGTACCATACAATTTGCCATGGATGTGTTATTGTTGCAATACCATACTATTTGCCACAAATTTGAAATCTTTGCAATAACATACTATTTGCCACAAACGCTAAATCCTCACAGTACGATACTATTTGCCATGGATGTGTAATCGCTGCAATATACCATACTATTTGACACGATGGTGAAGTCATTGCAATACCATATTATTTCCACGAATGTGAAATCATTGCAATACAGTGATATTTGTTGCAATACATTAAATCGTCGCAATACGTTAAATCGTTACAATATCCTACTATTAGCCACGACTGTGAAATTGTTGCAATACCATACTATTGCCACGAATGTGAAATCATTGCAATACCGTGATATTCATTGCAATACGTTAAATCATTGCAATACGTCAAATCGTTGCAATACCATACTATTTGCCACGACTGTGAAATCGTTGAAATACCATACTATTTGCCACGAATGTGAAATCGCTGCAATAACATACTATTTTCCACGAATGTGGAATCGTTGCAATACCGTACTATTCGTTACAATACGTTATATCATCACAATACGTGAAATCGTTGCAATAACATACTATTTGCCACCGATGTAAAATCGTTGCAATACCATACTATCGGTACCCTGCGTACCGGGTATCCCATGATACCACAAGAAAAGCTATAGAGTTCCACCCTTTCAAGTTGAAGACATCTGAAGGCCACACGTGTTGCATAGTACTGAACCCTCCTCCCTTGTTTGGGTAGCTCTGGCGCTAACACGTGTATCACAAGGCCAGACCTAACTCCCTTCATAGGGAAGCTCCAGTCTTGCCACATGTCTAGTGACCCCGGACCCAACCCCCAATAGAGGGAAGCTCCGGTGCTACCACGTGTATAGTGGCTCTAGACCTGCCTCCCTACGATGGGAAGCTCCAGAGCCGCCATGTGTCGAACCACTGGAGCTAGGACTTTAATGGAAACAGAGAGGGACAGTTAAAGCGACAGTTACAAGACCTGATTATGTGTCATTAATGCCACATTAATGACACGCGATTAGTAGACTGTTAATAGGGGAAACACCATTGTTAAGCTAAATTATAACCCTATTAACCACACTTAATATTCAGCGATCGTGTATTAGACAATTAACTACGCCAGGCCACATGTCGGGCCAGGCAAGTGATGTAATGGCCTGTCCATAGACTATAAAAGGGTTGAATTGCACGCTTCATAGACAGGCAAGCTCAGATGCTCACAAGCACCACAGATGTTCATAGATACAACACACAACACGTGGAGTAGGGTGTTACGCTCAGGCGACCTGAACCACGTAAATCTCTCGTGTCATAACCTTGTTCATAATCTCACTCGCGCCCCAACCAATCAAGAACCTCCATGGGCTACGATCTAAGTAGTACCGGGGGAAGTGTCGATCACATACTTCGACATTTGGCGCACCAGGTAGGGGGAGTTATTCATGATTTCAAGATGGTGAACTCCACCGCAGGGTCATCCAACAGCAATGCTATGCAACCTGCTTGGGGGAATCCTCCCAACGTGCAACAGCCAGGAGGAGCTGCTGTCGGCGGGCGTTGTAGCACCTCCACCTTCTCAAGCTAACAATGTTGGGCAGCAGGATGGAGTCCTGGTGTTGGTCACTGCATCAACACACAACAATCCCAAGAAGACGCTAATCGTTGCGCGTGCTCTTTTCGAGCGCCCACCTACGCCCGGAGCACCTCAGGGTGCTATGGAGCAGTGGCGCGCTGATGTGCAGCATCTAGATGCAGCCGCAGCTGATGCCATCAGCAACCAAGGTTCTCCCCCTTCGGGGCAGGCACCATCATTGCGTAGGACTTTGTCTAGAAGACTTGGTCCTCACACATCACAGCACTAGAGAGGTGCTGTGTTTAAGCAGGTGACTTCGCTGCCCTCCGGGGCGCGTCGCACCCATACTGTTTTGAGAATCTCGATGCAGGATCTGTGGTCGGAGCTTGACTGCCACTACAAATAGCAGGACGACCATGTCCACATCGAGCGCGCTCGCGGAAGGCTGGAGGCCCGGGAAAACCCTCTTTCTTCGGGAGTAGGGGGCGGCTGTTTAGCCCTGGCCATGCACTTGAGCATGGTCTGCTAGCCCTAGAAGTTCCAGCCTCATTTGCTAGAGAAATTTGATAGGACTGCCAACCCCGCCGAGTTCTTCCAAATATACTCCACCGCCATTTTAGTGGCAGGTGGCAATGAGAGCGTGATGGCCAACTATTTTCCAGTGACTTTGACTGGGACCGCCAAGTCCGGGTTCATGAGTCTGCCGCCCGACTCTATCAACAATTGGGCAGAGCTATGCCAGTAGTTCACCGCCAACTTCAGGAGCTCCTACACCCGTCCAGGCACCAAACTAGACATTTTTGCTGTGAAACAAATATTAGGAGAATCGCTCCAGTCCTTCATCTAGGGATATTCTTAGGGACGCAATACCATTCCCTCTATCTCCAATGCATCTATCATTGTGGCATTCAGACAGGGTGTTGGAGAAGCTAGCGATGAAGGAGGTCACTAGCATCACAGAGCTATTCAGCCTGGCCGACAAGTGCGCCTGAGCTGCTAGGGGCCGAGAAATGCACTCTAAGCCAGCTCCGGAGGCTAATAAAAAGTCTTCCAAAGCTGAAGCCACTACCTCCGGTAGTCGAAAGAAGAAGAAAAGTCCAACAGCAAGAAAAAGCCGTCGGCTGACACACCTACTGCTGCTGCAGCTGCAGCTCTAGGTGGCCGGGGGACACGCCCCGAAAAGCGACTTTGACCTTCGTTAGAAGATGGTGGTGGTTACACGGTGTGGTTTCTGATCCACAAAATGGAAAAACACAACATAGAAGATTGCTGGGAGGTCCAAAATCTTAACGACCGTTACAACAAGTGCCGGGTGAAGCTCATTTCAGCCAGTAGGAAGGAAAACTAAAAGTCAACAAAGCTCCGGCTGATACGGAGCTTGGCTTTCAAGACCCCAAGAAGGTCCTAAAGGTTGTCTACAACACAGTCGATGACGACTCTGAAGTCTTCGATAATGAGCATCGGACGACCCTCAACACCATCTATGGAGTGTCCTGGGACATCACCTCACACCACGTTCTCAAGACCATGCAGCGGGAAATGGATTCAGTAACGCCTACTGCCAAACCAAAACCACATCAGAAGTGGATGGATACTCCCATCACTTTTGATGCAATAGAGTACCCTAGGAACAAGGTGGGAGCGGGCCAACTGCCACTGATGGTGTCTCCAACCATCAACAATGTCCAGCTCTACCACGTCTTGGTACACGGAGGCGCAGCACTCAACCTCTTGAGCTTTCAAGCGCTCATGAAGATCCAGCTCCAACTCACGGACCTTTTCCTGTCAAGACCTTTCTCCGGGGTAGGTCCAGGGACCATCAGTCCCATCGGATCCATTAATCTCCATGTAACCTTGGGACTCGAGATAAGTATAGGACCGAGCAGCTAGTCTTCGACATTGGTCTCATTATTCCACCCTTCAACGCCATCCTGGGCAGGCCCGACCTCTACAGGTTCATGGCCATAGCTCACTATGGCTACCTGGTGTTGAAGATCCCGACACCTTTGGGCATTCTCCGGATCTATGGAGATCACACTACTGGAGTCACCGTGCTGGAGGAACTCCATGCACTTGCCACTATGCAGGAAGGAACCTCCAGAAAAGAGCTAGCTGCTCAACCTCCGAGCACTCATCATCCAGGCTCGACCTCTGCACCACGTGTGCAACCAAGCGGCGACACCGATGTTCCTTTCAAAGTCATCCAAATTGGTTTCGATGCTGCTCAGACCACCCTTATATCGGGAGGCCTAGACAACAAATAGGAACTCACGCTCATCACTTTCCTCCAGGCGAACGTTGACGTGTTTTCCTGGCAACCGTCACAAAAGCCTGGGATCCCTAGGGAGGTGATTGAGCATAATTTGGAGATATATCCCACGGCCAGTACACCAAAAGTAACGGAAGCAATCTGTCGAGTGGTATAACTTCATCCGACAGGAAATCAAGAAGCTGCTCGAAGCTGGTTTCATCTAGGAGGTTCATCAACCAAGATGGCTGGCAAACCCAATCGTTGTAGCCAAGTCTAGTGGGAAGCTTCGAATGTGTATTGACTACACCACCTTGAATAAGGCATGTCCAAAAGATCCATTTCCACTACCTAGAATGGATCAGATAGTGGACTTCACCTCCGGGTGTGAGCTATTGTGTTTCCTAGATGCCTAATCCGAATATCATCAAATCCAGATGTCTAGGGAAGATTAAGAGCGTACTGCCTTCATAACAGTAGATGGTTGTATTGTTATACTGCCATGCCTTTTGGTCTAAAAAATGTTGCTTCAACTTTTGTGCGAGCTATGCACAAAACCTTTGGAGAGCTAATAAGGGACTTGGTGGAGGTGTACATCGACGACATTGCTGTGAAGGTCAAGAACAAGGAGTCACTCCTTGACAACCTGCATGCCATCTTTGACAAGCTGTGCATCACGTGCACCAAGCTGAAACCAGACAAGTGTGTCTTCGGGGTTAGCTCTGGGAAACTTCTTAGTTTCTTGGTGACTCACCGAGGAATTTAGGCAAACCAGGTGAAGATCAAGGCTATTGAAGATATGCGGCCCCCAACCCGCATCAAGGATGTCCAGAAGCTGACTGGATGTCTAGATGCACTCAGCCGGATCATATCAAGACTGGCAGAGTTGACACTTCCCTTCTTTGAGCTTTTGAGGAAGACCGGGCCTTTCCATTGGTCCGAAGAAGCAGAAAAGGCGTTCCAAGAGCTCAAGAAGCTCCTCACCACACTACCAATCTTGGTAGCTCTGAACCCTAGTGAGCCTTTACTTCTTTACATTTCGGGAACTATGGAGGTTGTTAGCATGGTCCTAGTCGCAGAAAGACTGGAGCCACTTCCAGTTCAGGAGCCCAGACCTCTCCGGGAGCATCCAGAGCTACTTGAAGGCGAGTCTGGGTCCCAACCCCCAGGCACGTATTTTCAAGGAAAAATGTTAGAGGATCAACCTCTCTCATCTGAGGGAGTTCCCACGTTGATCAGGAGGATCTGGACCCCTCCGGGAGTGTTTGGATTGAACAGAAGAAGTTTTGAACCCCTTCGAGAGAGTCTGGGAAAATCAACAAGAAGGTCTGGACCCCTCCAGGAGGGTCCGGATCGATGGAGAATAAGATACGGGCCTCTCTGAGAGTGTCCGGACCGTCCAGCGGCCAGTGTACTTCATCAGTGAAACACTCCATGATGCCAAGACTTGATACATTTAGGTGCATAAGCTGCTTTACGCAGTTCTTATTGCCTCAAGGAAACTTCATCATTACTTCAGAGCCCACAAGATATCAGTGGTAACTTCCTATCCACTGCGTGCTATATTTCATAATCCTAATTCTATCGGGAACATCGCCAAGTGGGCATCAGAGCTAGGAGAATTCGACCTCGTATTCCTGCCTCGACAAGAAATCAAGAGTCAAGCCTTGGCCGATTTCGTGGCGAAGTGGACTCCTTCTCCATCAAATCCTTGGGGCCCCAATGAGTAGAACCCAGAACGCAAGGTCCCGGTCTTCAGGGAACCTCATTGGACCCTCTACTTCGATGGATCAGGGCAGAAGCAGGGGGACAGAGCTGGAATAACTCTCCTTGCTCCGACAGGGGTGAAAGTCAAATACATGGTGCACCTTGATTTGAAGGCAACCAACAACATGGCGGATTTATGAAGCTTTCATTTATGGGCTCAAGGTGGCACTATCTTATGGCATCAAGCAGATGCTAGGGAAGGGTGACTCCCAACTCATTATCAAGAAATTCAAAGGCGAATGCAACTGTAACAACCCTCAACTTGCTGCTTATCTCCTTGAAGTCCAGAAGTTGTTGAAGGACTTCCACATCCTAGACCTTTTCCATGTCTAGCGTCTCAACAATGCAAAAGTTGACGAACTATCAATGAAGGCTTCAACTGGAGCTTCTGCTCCCGACAGAGTCTTTGTCCGAAGTTTGTGAAGACCAACCGCTCAGCCTGCTGAACTGAGTGAAGGGGGCGATACCATCACCTCGAAGCTGGCAGTCCCGATGGCTCTGTTACCATGGCGTCCAACAAGGGTCATAGGTGCTGTAGGAAGCTCCGAGCAACCTGGCACGCAAGACTCAGAAGCTCAAGTTAGCTTCGATGCATGCATCTCGAAGATCCAGAGCTACTTAAAAGACAACCACCTTCATGAAAGATGGTGTATCCGCTGACTGGATCGTCAGATTGGCTAAAAGATACACAATGGTAGAAGGGGATCTATACCAGCATGGTGCCAACGACGTCCTAATGTGGTGCATTGCAAGAGAAGAAAGTCGCGAGCTCCTCGCGGAGATCCATGGAGGCGAGTGTGGGATCCACGCGTCTTCCAGCACGCTGGTCGGCAAAGCCTTTCAACATGGCTTCTACTGACCTATAACACTCTTGGATGTAATAGAGTTGGTGAAAAAGTGTGAAGCGTGCCAGTTCCACGCAACACAAATTCACACACTGGCTCAGTCACTGCAAATGATTCCTCCTACATGGCCATCCGCTGTGTGGGGCATGGACATCTAGGACCTTGCCCCAAGTTCGTCAGAGGTTACAGGTTCCTGTACGTTGCCATCGACAAGTTCACCAAGTGGTTGGAAGCAACTCCAGTTGTGACTATCAATAAGCAATCAACTATCATGTTCTTGAAGTCCATAGTCTGCAGATTTGGAGTTCTGAACAGAGTCATCACTGACAACGGAACCCAATTTACAAGTGCAACATTTCAAGAGTATGGCGAAGACCTTGGCATTATACGCATCAGTAGCTCACCCGACAAGTAATGGCCAAGCTGAGAGAAAATGCGGAAATGTTAAAAGGACTCAAGATGCGCACTTATGAGCATTTGAAGAAACACGCAGTCAACTAGACTGAGGACTTCCGTCTGCACTGTGGGCAAGCAGGAGTACATCTAACTGGTCTACTGGAGAGACACCCTTCTTCCTGGTGTACAGAGCTGAAGCAGTCCTTCCTCCGAAGATCACCATGGGGTAACTCTGGGTCCGGACTTTCGATGAAGCCACGCAGGACCAGCTCTGGCATGAAGACCTTGACCTCATCGGCGAGGGAAGGTGCCAAGCAGCCGTTCGGAATGCACGTTTATGCTAGGCGCTCCGGTGCTATCATCAAAAGCATGTGCGTAACTGACAGCTCGAGGAAGGTGATCTGGTGCTGCAGAGAATACTAACTCGTGAAGGGATGAACTTACTTTCCCCTAGCTGGGAAGGTCCCTTCCGAGTGATCAAAGTATCCCGCCCCGAATGCGTTCGCTTGGCAACTGAGTATGGGACCCCGCTTCCTAATCCTTGGAATATCGAGCGCCTCTGTAAGTTTTATGCTTAATATCACGAAGGTAAGTCTGTAATTATATGCAATGTAAATTATAGAGTCTATAAACAGAGTCGGGTAGGTCCCCCGAGAGAACATCCAGACCACTTCGGGAGGGTGTGGGAAGTTCAAGCAACACTTGACACAGTCGCAACACTAAAAGTGTAGCTACCTGCCCTGGCTTAGTACATGATGTATAGCACGCTTAGCCTGGTTCCATACCCTAAGTGTGTCCTTGTCCCCCCTGTAATTCGGACCTATAATGAAAGGCATTATTGTATAAAAGCAGACTCCACGTGCATTAATTTTGTGCAAGCTCATTCTCTTTTATTTATCTTACTCCTTCTTGTATATAAGAAAGCTGTGCAATTCTATTATAGTTTTAGTCCAAGTTATTCATATGTTGTACAAGTTATATTGTTGGTCTCTTCGAATCTTAGCATTGATGCATGGTCTACTTGCCTGAACGCCAAGCCAGCACAGGCCCGAAGTGTGCTATCGACTTAGCCTGGTCCTGCACCCTAAGTATGCCACTCTGCCTACATTCTGGCAGGCCTCGGTAGGGCGGGTCCAAAAGTCATTCTGATCGGGAAAGATTACATCAGTGTGCTTGTTATCATATCGAGTTCCTTCGGGTCTAAAATCCGGATAAGAATAGTAAGTTGCAAATGAGTTATAGACGAGAGGACGCAATTTACGGTTTTTCTCATCTTTGATGCGCAGGAAAAATAAAAACTCATGACGATGGTGGACGATGCCGGAGCTACCAAGCTTCGACATCCCACAAGGGGGCCCGCCATCGACGTTTTAAACGTTGAAAGTGGGCACCGTTGGAGCTAACAAGCTCTTACAACTTCCATGGGGGCCAGTAGTCGACATGAAACATAATGACAATTCAAGTTAAAATGGTGAAAAAATCACCCCGAGGGAATTCACCGTCGATGTATTCAATGTTGATAGTGGATATCGTAGAAGCTACCAAGCTCCGACCATCCCAGGGGGCCCACCGTCGACGTTTTGTGCATTGACAGTGGGTGCTGTCGGACATATCAAGCTCCAACAACCCCAGGGGGCTTGCCGTCAACGTTCTACGTGTCGACAGTGGGCGCTGTTGGATCTATCAAGCTCCGTCAACTCCTAGGGGGCCCACCGTCGATGTTTTGTGCGTTGATAGTGGGTGCCGCTGTAGACGTTCTATGCATTGACAATGGGCGCCGTGGGATCTATTAAACTCTGATAACTCCCAGGGGGCCCACCGTCGACGCAACAAAAGCTCCCTGGAAAAGTCGAAAATAAACTTTGGACCTAAAAGCTACATGTTCGAAGATTTCAAGTATTCAACACATCATCAAATCCTTTTGGTACATGTTCGAATCAAATTGTGTAAATCTACCAGGGGTAAGCAAGAAAAGGACAATGTACTGAAGAAATGGACAAAATGGAATTCATCTCAGAAAGATTGGATTTCATTCATTCGAGGATTGGAGATTACAAGATTGGAGAGTTACAAGTGGGAGCAAAAGACAAATCTCATAGGTTTTGCGGAAGTATGAGGCAACCTTCTGGGCAACCTCTTGAACGCTGGCCTTGGCAGCGTCTTCCTCTTCATCAACGAGCCCTTCGAGCACCAAATCCAGAGAGAATTGGGGGGTCTCGGCTCTTGTAACACGTTAGCACATATTCAGCGACGTTCTTGGCTAGAGATTTCCCCTCCGTCTCCAGCTGGTCCACGATGACGTCACCCATCGCGTCGAGTTTGCTGCCAGCAGAGCTGAGTGACCTCAGCGCTTGGTCCAGCTCCGGCTCTGGATTGTCTGGATGTACAGGACTGAAGCCTAGAAGCATCAAAGCGTCTTTGGCTTGCCCAAAAAAATCCCACACTTACCGAGACTTAGTCTCCCTCAAATTTCGCAGCTCCTCCAATGACCTCTTGGCAGCTACAAGCTCCGAGCCTTCCCGGGCAAGGCGCTCAACCTCTTTGGTGTGCTGCTGAATGCTTTCAGCAACTTGCTCTTCGCGACTAGTGAGCTCTGACTCCCGAAGGTGGATGCGGTTCCGCCGGTTGGCTAGGTTTTTCTCCTTGCCCTGCACTTTCTCCTCCCTGGTGGAGACTTCGACCTCTCTTTTGTTGAGGTCTTGTCCTCTTTGCCAGAGCTTCTCTTCGTCTTCCTTGCACTGCAGGACAAGCTTTTTTTTGCGGTCAGCCAAGTTTTGCTCTTCCAAAGACAGTTTTTGGGTGAGCTCCTACTCTCTCTTAAAAATATCCTCCAGCAGTTCCAGGAGTTTCTCTTCCCTTGCATCGAGGTCCGCCCGACGCTTTAGTAAAATCTCATTTAATGTATTGAGGCTGTCTTGACATTCCTCAGCAGCATCGTTGCTTTTCCTAGCATGCTCGAGAATCTCCCGAGACTTAGCATCGAGGGCCCTGATGGAGGCCTCCCTTTCATCCAGCAGCTTGCCCCATTATTCCACTCGGTCTTTCTCTTTCACGACCCACTCCTTCTAATCAGCATGCCTCGTCTGCGCAAGCTTGGTCTCGATGTGAAGCCTATTGTGCCAAAGCCTCAAGGTGTGGCACTCTTCTTCGAGGACCTTGTTGTTGTGGTCGAAGGCGAGCTGGACTTGATGAAGGCTCGAGTAGGCATTGTCAATAGACAACGCCAAGGGAATAGGCTCTGGACCTGCCGAGGTCATCTCTGCCGGCTCCAGGAGTCTTCAACAATCAGAATCAGGACCCACACCACAAGTGTGGTCCCCTTGGGTCCTGCGGCAGTAGGGACGCCCTCATGATGCTCCACGGCCTCCATTGTCGCTGAGAAAGGTCTTGCTGAGGGAACTTCAATCTCTGAAGCTAATGTCGAAGGCTCTCTCGCCGGAATTTCAACTGTTGGCTTGGCGGGTGGAGTGCCTGCTGCAGAATCTTCTGGATGCTCTAGCTCGGCCATAGACGCTGCCGGAGCAATGACCTCCGGGGTGGACATTAGATCTTTGTCCAGAGCCCCCACCACTGCCAGCTCAAGCGCCAGTACACCTATCACATCCAACTCAACTGCCGGAGCTTCAACTATTATCGACACGGAAGTCGGAACATCAACCATCTTCGGCTCAGCGACCGGAGTTTCAACTATCTCCGACACAGAGGTCGGAACTTCAGGCACCTCTAGCTTAATCGCTGGATCTTCAACCACTTCCAGCATGGGCGCCGGAGCTTCAACTACCTCCAGCTCATGTGTCAGAGTTTACGCCACCTCTGACTCCTGCACTGGAGCCTCAATCTTTGGCGCTGCTGCTGGTGGTGCATCTTCATCAACTTCTCCTCCGTGTTTTGGCACTACCACGGTAGCCTCTGGCGTCACTTATGGATCCAAGTCCACGACAGATGGTGCCGGAGCTGTCGTGTCTTCTGCCACCACTTGGGGAGGCTCAGTGGTTGAAGCCGGAGCTTCAGCACACCCAACTTCAGTTGCTGAAGCAGATGCCGAAGCATCGGATTTCTTTCTTGACACCCTGGAAACAAAAGGTCAGGAAGATTAAAGACATAATAAAAACATGGTTAGCACCACAAGGTGAGTTGATAATGCTTACCTGGGGATGCTACCGCCCCAGTCGCCGCAGAATCTTCTCTTCTGAGGCCCGATGTTAGAGCCCACCAAATATTGTGAGACATAAACCTAGGACATTGCAGAAGTGGACGAAAGTCGCCACTAGCAAGAGAGAGTAGGGGCTGAGGTGATGTAGCTGGAGACCATAGAAGTCTAGCAGCATAAAGAAGAAGGTTGAAAAAAGGTGGGATTAGACCCACCTTTGCGTACGCAGAGAAGTACACCATGTCTCCGGCGCGCTCCTTTTTGAAGGGGAGCTTGCCGAAGCGGATGTCGCGGTTGAAGGAATCACTGGACCACCCCATATAGGTCCGCACTTCGGCAGGCCTTCCTTGGTCTCGATCCTGCTGCGGGGAAAGCCCAATTCCATCATGGCAAAGTGGAGCAAAAGAATAGGATGCTATGTGAGGGTTGGGAGGCTCTGAGCGCGAGTTTGATTGAAAGCATAAATAGTCCTCAAACCGTGTGGGCTTTCCTTCTTAATTAAGCCTCCGCAATGCTTGGATGGAAACCACAATGGGACCTAGATCACGTTTTCAAAAATCTACCCTGCCAATGGCAAATGGGCCCGGTTCCACTTTGGCAGAAAGGCCAAAGTTATTACCCCAGGTGAACTATTTTCGTGATGGGAGGTTAAAAGCTCGAGGGAGGCGGCCTGATAAGGCGCTTGGAACCGATATGGTTTTTGCATTGGCAATCGGCGACCTTCAATTGTGTGAGATCCGCACGCGAGGATCTCACCTGCCGCATTCAAAAGAAGCCACGCGGCGATGGTTTAACCATGGAGCATCGCCCCAACGGTACATCAGAAGACCTTTCGAGCTTCAACACGAGAATCAAAGATGGCCCCACCTCTGGTAGAATATCTTAACCCAAAGGATTTCTTCCAGAGGTGGGCCTGGGGGCCACTGTCGGTACCCGGCGTATTGGGTACCCTGTGATACTGCAAGAAAAGCTAAGGTGTTCCACACTTTCAAGTTGAACACCTCTGAAGGCCACATGTGTTGCACAATACTGAACCCGCCTCCCTCGTTTTGGTAGCTCTAGCGCTAACACATGTATCACAGGGCCAGACCTAACTCCCTTCTTAGGGAAGCTCCGGTCTTGCCACAAGTCCAGTGACCCCAGACCTAACCCCCAGTAGAGGGAAGCTCCGGTGCTCCCACGTGTATAGTGGCTCTGGACCTGCCTCCCCACGATGGGAAGCTCCGGAGCTGCCATGTGTCGAACCTCCAGAGCTAGGAGTTCAACAGAAACAGAGAGATCCCCAACGGCTCGGACCTTCAAGGGACAGTTAAAGCGACAGTTACAAGACCTGATTACGTGTCATTAATGCCATATTAATGACACACGATTAGTGGACTGTTAATAGGGAAACACCATCGTTAAGGTAAATTATAAACCTATTAACCACACTTAATATTCAGCGATCGTGTATTAGACAGTTAACTACGCCAGGGCCACATCTCAGGCCAGGCAAGTGATGTAACAGCCAGTCCTTAGACTATAAAAGGGATGCGTCGCACGATACATAGACAGGGAAGGTCATACGCTTACAAGCGCCACATATATTCATTCATACAACACACAACCCGTGGAGTAGGGTGTTATGCTCAGGTGACCCGAACCACGTAAATCTCTCGTGTCATCATCTTGTTAATAATCTCACTCGCGCCCCAACCAATCAAGAACCTCCGTAGGCTACGATCTAAGTAGTACCGGGGGAAGTGTCGATCGCACACTTCGACATATACTATTTGCCACGGATGTCAAGACATTGCAATAACCTATTGCCACGGGACTTATGCCAACGATTCGTAAAAACTATCGCCACATTCTTTTTCATTGCAACAGTGACCTATTGCAACGAATTTTTTCATTGTGATAAGCCAGAATCCTTGTAGTGGGTGAAGCGTCGAGAGGTGAGACGGACATAGCATAATCATGCACTTCTAGTTTAGGTTTAGTTATTTAAGATACAGAAGGAACACCTTTATTGGATTCCATTTTAGGATGTGGTTTGACATACTGGGATGCTAAGTACTGTATTTTTCAGTGGGATGTGATTTGACACCGTGTAATAGAGCATTTATTTTTGTAGCTTTCATTGAAGTGGGACATATTTTTTTCTTATTAGTTCTAGCATGGAAAACCCTAAGAAGACTGGTGTTGGTAGTGACAATGAAGAAGACAATATGGAGTTTAGTGACTCCAGCAGTTCAGGCTCGTTTCACAGTCCATCGCACCGTTACAAATATAAGAATCAAAAACACTTCAGAGGATCTCGATCCATAATATCGTCCCGCTAGATGGCCTCATACAACAAACATAACATTCCATTTGGATGAATTACTACTTCATCACTCTCTTGATCCCAATTTTCTCAATCTATCATTATACCATCCAATCTACCAATATGGTTGAAATAGATCTAGGATGTCACCACAGTTTTTTTAGGGAAATATCTTACAGGGAACCACACTTGTGGTATTACATAAATTATAGTAAAGTGGCCATGATGGCCACATATAACAATCAAATGGACCTTACACGAGCATGCCAAAACAAGGATCAAACAATGAACTAAACCAGCTCAAAAACCAAGATTCTTTGCAGCAAGTGAAGCTAAGGGTGGTGTATGTGGCAAACATGCTTCCAGGATCATCGAGTCCCACCCTTGGTCATAAGCTCTACGACCATTGGATAGAACATCTGAGCATCGATGAAATCAATACCAGTCCATGAATCCTTCACCATATTGTTCCATGACATTGTGGGGGCGCACAACCTAAATCCCTGACAAGGTGGATAAAAACTTGATGCACCTAATGTGATGAAAGTCCATTAGAGATTACAATCGCACTTTAACATCCTAGAGATGGGGTCATAAGGACTTCAACCTCTTGACACTTTAATGTGGCCAAAAGAAATGGTTGATCTTTCACTGTAGGTGACCGCTCATCAAGG
This sequence comes from Tuctoria greenei, assembly GCA_036927565.1. Classification (NCBI taxonomy): domain Eukaryota; kingdom Viridiplantae; phylum Streptophyta; class Magnoliopsida; order Poales; family Poaceae; genus Tuctoria; species Tuctoria greenei. Next base: position 59,142,085 of record JAYESD010000010.1, read on the forward strand.
TGAGCTCCAAATTCGAGGCAACCAAGGGCCATATAGAGATATCATTGGTGTGCTTTGTGAACTTCACCATTGCAACAAAAGAAACAATAAGCATTCTAACAGTTTGTAGTAGTGTTGTCAAAGGAAAGATAAATGAATCAATTGTCAATTACAGATGTTGGCTGCAACAACTAGACGGAGTACCTTGACATTTGCCATGTCAAGCATAAAACCACCTGCTTCATAAACCGTGGAGGAGGCAATAAAGAGATTTTTGTCGGCATGAGGTTCTAGACCACTAGGGCATCGTCACCCTACCACATGAAGATATAGGGAAGGTATACAACAGAAGGGTTGATGACCAAAATTGTTGGGCCATCTAGGGAGGGGAAGATGCCAAGGAGTGGAATATGACTTGCATCAAGGAGATGAACAAGGTAGGAACAAGGGTCATTATGGTGAGCTCGATGAAAATCGATAGGAGAAAGAAGGGTGATGACAGAGCAATGGATGAGGTGTGGATAGAAGACAGTAAGAGGGATGCTACAACCGGGGGTAGTGGCGATTAGTGATCTTGCTGGAGTTAGAGGAGCTGGTGGGAGCGATGATGGGGATAGAGGGGGTTCCAAGGAGGAGGAAGAGAGGTGCAGGGAGGGTTCAATAGATGCTAAGAGGGCAGCAGTGACAAAGGAACAGGGGTTGTGGTGCAGACTGACAGGAGGGAGAGGACATGGACAGAGCCTCCCTAGATTGAGCAACCATGTCATCTTACCTGATGCTTGGTTGGATCTAAGACGTCACCGTGGTTGTCTTAATATACTTTTCACTCAAAGCTAAAAACTGTTACAAAATCTCTCTCCATGTTGCACACCCTGACTAACCCATCAGCTGGAACCTGTGGCTTACCATCATCAGTCTATACATTACCCACGAAAAAATTTTGGCGCAGTGTCCAAGTTAAACTCAACCGTACCAAAGAAGCTTGGCAGAGGAGTAATAGCACAATAACATGAGCGAGGCCATGCTAAAGACCGGGATGATTAAGGTTGTTGTGAATAAAGCAGTGGGGCACTGCTTGTTCATCTTTTCTTAACTTAAACTATAACCAATTTACGAATATATATTATACTAAAATTCATTCACTTCACAGCCAACTACAAGAATCAAGGTCACATGACCTTTTGTGCATGATTATGATAAATAAGCTTCTTATGTGTTGGCCTAAGGTTAAGCCCATGGAAATAACAGGTTGAGGAAAACATATCGAGAGCAGTGCAAAGGAGTACTTTGATCCAGAGCAGTGCAAAGACAAAGTACCTCTCTCGCTTAGCAGCGGGCATGCACGCGAGGCCTTGCTCGCATGGGCTTAACCAAGCCCCTGTTGAAAACATCTTTCTTACCAGAAAACTCAGATCTAGGTATGTAAAAACATGGTGATGACGACTAGAGGTTGTAGTGCAAGATCTAGCAAGTTCTAGATGCTGACTAGTGTGCATACCAAAATTGTGTCTTACCTCTTGCTGTTCTTCAACCCTTGGTTTTCCTGAGGTGAGATCTGAGATTCTGCGGTGGCTTGGTGAAAAGCAGAAAGCATTCAAACTATATGTTAGGATATCTCAAGGAAGGGCAAGATGGTTCCTTTTAATATGGAATTTTGGCTGAATTAAATTATTGCCAGAAAGAGAGGGTGTCTCAATATGACATTAAGGCTAGTAATTAATGCTTGGCCTGCAGCAATCCCAACGTGGCATGAGAAAAAGCTGTAACAATAAAGGTTGTGCCATCTATGCCTTGCATCACATCTTTATTTGTCTCATGTATGAGGTGTTGGCTGGCAGTTGACACACTTGATTCACCGGTCATGCCATTTCTTGCATTGTGCGAGTGATCTTACCTACTACCATTAGCGTTTTTAATATTTTTTTAGCGGCACGTGGACCACATGTAATAAATTCCTTTATTTCACAATATACTTGTAAATTATGTCTGTGAGTCCAAGGATTTTTTATTACAAGCTAAATATATAAGGCGCAGTGAGGCTATTCTATCCTTTGTTAATCTGTTATAAAATATGACGAAAGCCTTATATTTGCAATCAAGATAGGGAGGGAGGGTGTTGGAGTTGGGCAGTGCTAAAACATAAGATCAAGTGCGTTTCTTTTTCCCACCATTGTTTCTTCCATTGAAATCTAAAGGTGATAGGTTTGTCCATCATGGTCCAATGATGATTTAAGTCCACGGCTAAAGTTATGTACATCTGCCACAATCTATAAAATCATTACAATACTATATTAGTTATTTATACGGAAACATTAATTATATAATATTGAATGAGGTATAAGAAAATAAAAATATATATCACTAGTTAAAAACTAGAAGCTTTTATGTAAAAGCTAAAGTCTTTTATATAAATAGATTTATGGTAATAACATGGTTTGTTAGACAATTTGATGAGTATGAACCTAAAAATTTTGACAATCATTATCTTCTAAAGGTATTATTACATTACCTAAAACCTACAACTTTGACCTCGTAAAACGGGTCAGATCTTAACGACAATTGGTTTTCTATTGTGCTCCTAAATAAATGTGTCAGTTGGAGTTAAGATCTATTTGTCTTTTATCATCATGCATATTAAACTTTACCTTGCCTCCTATCTAATTGATGTTGGTTCCGATTCCCGCATAACAACTTCATGTTACATCCTTCACGGTCCAATCATGATCAAGTCCACACGGTTAAAGTTATGTACATGTGCCACAATCTATATTTTATTACAATGTTATATTAATTTTTTATTTAGAAAAACATTAATTAAATAATATTTAATTAGGTATAAAAAAATAAATATATATGTCACTAGTTACAAAACTAGAAGTTTTATGTAAATGCTGAAGTATTTTATATAAAAATATTACTGTAATAAACATGGTTTGTTAGACAATTTTATGAGTAGGCCCTAAAATTTTTGACAATCATTATGTTCTAAAAGTATTACTTCATTAGATAAAATCTACAACATTCACCATGTAAAACAGGTCAGTTCTTATCATTAATTGATTATCCATTGTTCCCCTAAATAAATGTGTCTATTTTTGTTAAGATCTGTTTGTCTTTTATCATCATGAATATTAACATTACCTCCCCTCCTATATAATTGGAGTTGGTTCCGATTCTACCATAATAACATCATGGTGGTCTGGTCTTTTGGTGGAGATGGTTAACTTTGATTTAAACTACTAAGTCATTCACGTACGACACCTGTCTAAGGATGTTGCGCCTTAGCGACTGATAAACATACTCCAGCGGTTGTTGCTGATCTTGATGACCACGGTCAATGAAACCACTTGTGTAAGTCCTGAAAGCAATAAAAAAAACTAGCGTGAACAGGATGAAAAGAAGCAACTCAATTGAAAATTTAGAACTTGGAACAAATCAGAATCGTAAGGTGGGGTTCAAATCAAGTAGAACGAATGGTCTAGCCGGTGCACACGTCTACGAGGATGTAGCAAGAGTTAACTCAAGTGCTTCTAGCGGCGATCAAGAGGTATCAATGTTTGGAAGGTATACCAAGGGATGATGTGGTCATTCTCCAACCCTAGGATACATCTTTAATGGACTCAACTTGATACGCGGCCCACTGGGCCAATATAGGATGACACACCACTGTGGATATAAAATGTTGACTACACTATTCGTGCTTGTGGCATACTCGAAACAGATCTGGTCGTGTTGTTGGATCTTCTGAATGTAGACTTCGTAATATTTCTATAAAGTACTTGAACAACAAAATCATTGTTTGCTTGAGATCATTGTGGACATCACAAGTTCGCATTGTCCTACAGTCATAATACAACTTTGAAAATGTGTTAGATTAACCTATTTATTTTATTCGGATAAAACTGACGTGATGGCCAGGTGGAGGATGATGAGAACACTTGCACATGTTCCCCAGTCGAGTTCTTTAGTCCTGCATGACTTCCATTTGCATTCAACACTTTTATTGATCCATGTATGTAGTTTGAAAAATATAAATAACACACCATATGGTCTGACATTCACTCATCATATATATCAAAGGTAATCTAAGTATTTCATTAATTCACTCTTGTGTAAAAACTAATTGATATGGTCATATCCTAACTGGTGATGTTCTTATCACAACAAAATTTTGTATGTTTGTTTTCAAAATGTATTTTTTGTTTCATCATAATGCCCTTGAGGTGTTATGGCTACGTGTTTTATTCAAATCATGCCCAGCCCTATATGTTTGATCAACGCTGCCGATTCTTTCTAATTTCCAGCCATGGTACGATAGAACTGGCTGTAGTAGGCATGTCTATTAATCACAAGATGGTTATCAAGGCACTGCCATGTGGGCCAACAAGTGAAGAAACCAAGACCGATTCGGTTTGAGTAGTAGACGTACCCAGACAATTTCCATCATTCATTAGAATGGACTTCACATATTAAGTATCTGCCATGTATAATTGTAGTGCTTAACAACCTGCATTGAAAATCTCATATTCTTCTTTTAAACAAAATATTATTTCTGTAAATCCAGATTGCCCAACACATAGCAGCAGCCCCAATAATATAAGTGGTTTCAATACTTTACTAATTCTCCAGAGCCAAGTACCAACCATGTCTGATACACCACCGGTGGACAGAAGGATTTGTGTCCGCTTGAACAACATGCCACGCCATCCGTGCAAAATAACAATCAAAGAACAAATGTTGAATAAATTTTGGGTTGCTACAAAAACAACAAGTAACACATCCGTTCAGGTTTTTTTTATCTATGTTATCCTAAGTGAGAATAACACCTTTTCTTAAGCACCAAAGAAATGTCTTTATCTTTAGGGGGTCATTAATTTTCCATATCTTCTTATTTAAAATTTGGAATGTCCACATGGATCGGTGCTAAGTAATGTGATCTCACTATAAACTGTATGTTTGGAACTAAATTTCAATGGGTTGATCTCACTAAGAATTGTATGTTTGGAGTTAAATTCCAATGAAACTCATCTTGTTTACCTGATAGCACTACACTAGCAAAGGATTATGATAAATAAGAACTGTGATGCATGATTATGATAAATAAGCTGCTTACATGTTGGCCTAGGGTCAAGCCCATGAAAAGCACTGGTTGAGGAAAACATATCTAGAGTAGTACTCTGACCCATAGCAGCGCAAAGACGAGTACCCCTCTCGCACAGCACCGTACGCGAGCCCTTGCTCGCATGTGCTTAACCAAGCCCCTGATTTAAACAACTATCTAACCAGAAAACTCAGATCTACGTATGTAAAAGCATGGTGATGACGATTAGAGGTTCCAGTGTAAAATCTAACACGTTCTAGATGCTGACCAATGTGCGTACAAAAATTGTTTCTTACCTCCTGCTATTCTTAACTCCTAGGTTTTTCTGAGGTGAGACCTGAGATTTTGCGGTGGCTTGGGGAAAAAACAGAAAGTGTTGAAACAAGATGTAAGGATGTCTGAAGGAAGGGGACGATGGTTGCTTTTGATATTGAATCTTGGCTGAATTAAATTATTGATAGACAGTGAGGGTGTCTTAATATGGCATTAAGGGTAGTAATGCTTGGCCTGCAGCAATCCCAACGTGCCCTGAGAAAAAACTGTAACAATAAAGGTTGTCGCCATCTATGCCGTGCATCACACCTTTATTTGTCTCATGTATGAGGTGTTAGCTTGCTATTCACACACCTGATTTTACAGGGCATGCCATTTCTTTCATTGTTTGGGTGATCTTACATACTACCGTTTACATTTTTAATTGTATTTTTTAGCGGCACATGGACCAAATGTAATTAATTCCTTTATTTCACAATATACATGTAAATTATGTCTGTGAGTCCAGGGATTTTATTATTGCAAGCTAAATAGATAAGGGGCAGTGAGGTTTTATATCATTTAGTAATCTGTTATAAAATATGAAGAAAGCCTTATATTTGCAAACTAGTTAGAGAGAGGACGTTGAAGTTGGGCAGCGCTGACAACATAAGATCAAGTGTGTTTCTTTTTTCCATTATTGTTTCTTCCATGGAAACCTCAATGTGGCAGGTGCATCCTTCATGGTTGTGACATCCTGGCTCAAGGGGTAATAGGATTGATAGAATACTCATGCCACCAAGTTACACCTTCTTTTCTGGAAACCCAACTGCAAAGAACTCTGAGGTTAAGCATGCCTGGCCCGAAGCAATTTATGGATGGGTGACCCAACAGGTAGTTTTCCCGGGTGCGCACGAGTGAGGACAAAATGCGCAGAAAAGACTAGTGTTGGTGTGGAGTTAGCCTGTGATCTTAGAGAGCTGCAAGAAGTAATGACTGCGAGGCCCATAGTGGTTGGGGTGTTACAATGGTCCAATGATGATCAAGTCCACACGGCTAAAGTTATGTACTAGTGCCACAATCTATAATTTTATTACAATATTATATTAATTATTTATATGGAAACATTAATTATATAATATTGAATGAGGTATAGCAAAATATAAATAAATAAATATCACTAGTTACAAAACTTTAAGTTTTTACATAAAAGCTAATGTCTTTTATATAAAAAGACTTATGGTAATAACATGCTTTGTTGGACAAGTTGGTGAGTATGACCCTAAAAATTTTGACAATCATTATCTCCTCAAAGTATTACTTAATTTTCTAAAACCCACAACATTGACCATGTAAAACGGGTCATATCTTGTCGATAATTGATTGTATACTATTCCCCTAAATAAAGATGTCAGTTGGAGTTATGATATGTTTGTTTTTTATCATCTTGCATATTAAACATTACCTTGCCTTCTATCTAATTGGTGTTGGTTCTGGTTCCTGCATAATAACATCGTTGTGGCCTGGTCTTTCGGTGGAGATTGGAACTTTGATTTAAACTTCTAAGACATTCATGTCCGACACCTGTCTATGGATGTTGTGCCTTGTCGACTAATAAACCCACTCGAGCAGTTGTTACTAATCTTGAAGGGCACGATCAACCAAATCACTAGGGTATGTTTTGAAAAGCAATAAAAAATATTGCGAGAACAAGACGAAAAGAGGCAACTCAATTGTAAATTTGGAACATGGAACAAATTAGAAGTCGTCATGTGGGTTTCAAATCAATTAGAATGAATGGTTTACCCGGTGCACACGTCTACAAAAAAGTAGCAAGAGTTAACTAACATGTAAAGTAAACTCAAATGCCTCTAGTGGTGGCCAAGAGATATCAATGGTTGGAAGGATTACAACAGGGGTGATGTGGTCGTTCTCCGACCCAAGGATGTGTTTTTAGTGGACTCAACTTGATACGTGGCCTGCTGTGCGAAATACGATGACACGACACTATGGATAGAAACCGGACTACAATATTCATGATTGTGGTAGACTCGAATCAGATCTAGTCGTGTTGTTGGATTTTTGAATGTGGACTTCGTAATATTTCGATAAAGTACTTGAACAACCAAATCATAGTTTTCTTGAGATCAAGGTGGTCATCACAAGTTCGCATTGTCCAGCAGTCATAATACAACTTTGAAAACCATTTAGATTTGACTTATTTATTTTATTTGGCTAAATGTACGTGGTGGCCTTGTGGAGGATGATGAGAACACTTGCACATGGTCCCCAGTTCACTTCTGTAGTCCTGCGTGGTGTGACATCCATTCATCATATGACTCAAAGGTAATCTAAATATTTCATTAATTCAACCATGTGTAATTGGTCTATAATATGGTCATATCTTAACTGGTAAGTTCTTATAATGAACATTTTTTTGTGTTTGTTGTCAAACTGTATTTATTAACTGTTTTATCTTATTGCACTCGAGGCTTTTGTGCTATGTGTTACTCAAATCATGCCCAGCCCTATATGTATGATCAACGGTGCCGAGTCTTTCTTATCTCCAGCCATGGTACGATAGAACTGGCTGTTGTAGGTATGTCTATTCATCACAAGATAGTTACCAAGGCACTGCCATTTGATCCAACAAGTGAAGAAACAAAGACCACTTCAGTTTGTGCCGTGGATGTACCCAGACAATTTCCATCATGCATTAGCATGGACTTCACTTATTTTCGTATCTGACATGCCATGTATAACTGGAGTGCTTAACTCCAGTCCTCCGTAGGCCGTAATCAATCAAATGTCTCATTCTTTTGGAAAAGAGATTTTTATTCATCCTCATGTCAGTTACATCGAGTTGATACATCATTCATGAAGATTGAACATTCTCGAGTTCAGCATGTTGTAATGCACACAACCAAATAAGATGAAAATATTTAGAGCTATTATCTCCCGATATATTCTTTAACTTTCGATCTTTGATACAAGTTAATTTCCTCTTCTCTTAATATTTTGGCCAGTTGATCTCGAGCTTGAAAGAGTTGATTCCTTTGAGCTCTCGATAGATCGCGGCTTTCAGTCATCAAATCAAGATTATCTATGGTCTCTTGGAACTTAGTTTTGAGTTGTCTGTAAATACCATTGTAGCACCAGAGAAAATTATCTTAATGCATGCGAACTTCACTAAGAGGAAATAGACCTTCCCGTGTTTTTCTTCTCAATGTCCTAACTTAGATATATGCCTCATTAGAGTATTTCTATTCTCTATAATGGCCTTCTCTCTTTATGACCCAAGCCTGAATCTTTAGGGATCGATAATGACAACATGAGTTAAAATGATTATACTATTTATCGCATTTCATGAATCCAAGCCATTGTTAAATTGCACGTACAATGAAAAATATGTAAACAACTCAACATTGATGGCATCAAGTTCATAGAGAGCTAGCATGTCTTCACTATGTGGTAAGATGTATCCCAGATCATTTCTAAGATGCATTTCAAGATATATGAGATTGAGAACCATAGGATTTTTGTAACACCCCAGCCACTACTGGTCTGGCGGTTGTTACTTCTCGTAGCTCTCTAGAATCACAGACTAGCCCCAGAGACCAACACTAGTCTTTTCTACGCATTTTGTCCTCACTCGTGCACACACGGGAAGACTTCCCGATCGTTCACCCATCCGTAAATTGCTCTTGGCCAAGCACGCTTAATCTAAGAGTTCTTTGCAGGTGGACTCCAAGAAAAGAAGGTGTACCTTAGTGGTATGAGTTATTCTATCAATCCTATTAAGTCTTGAGCCAGGATGTCACTATCCACCCTCTTAGAAGACCGACATCCTCGTCGGTCAACTCCAAAGCAAGGAACGTCCCCTCTTGGCCATGTCCATACGTTCAGTATGGCATACGTACCGTATCGTGTCCCTCCTAGAGGGCCCACACATCATGCATACGTACCCACGTCCCTGACCCGTACGCACCCTTGAAACCACGAGGGCCGGCTCTGATACCATTTGTAACACCCCAACCACTACGACCCTGGCGGTCGTTACTTCTGGCAGCTCTCTAGGATCACAAACTAACCCCACAGACCAACACTAGTCTTTTATGCGCATTTGGTCCTCACTCGTGCGCACCCGGGAAGATTTCCTAGTCGGTCACCCATCCGTAAATTGCTCCGGGCCAAGCACGCTTAACCTAAGAGTTCTTTGTAGGTGGACTCCCGGAAAAGATGGGATACCTTGTTGGTATGAGTTATTCTATCAATCCTATTAAGTCTTGAGCTAGGATGCATTTTGTAATACCCCAGCCACTACGGGCCTGGCAGTCATTACTTTTGGCAGCTCTCTAGGATCACAGACTAGCCCCACAGACCAACACTAGTCTTTTATGCATATTTTTTCCTCACTCGTGCGCACCCGAGAAGACTTCTCGATCGGTCACCCATCCGTAAATTGCTCCGGGCCAAGCACACTTAACCTCGGAGTTCTTTGCAGGTGGGCTCCCGGAAAAGAAGGTATACCTTGGTGGTATGAGTATTCTGTCAATCCTATTGAGTCTTGAATCAGGATGCCACAATCCACCCTCTTAGAAGACCGACTTCCTCGTCGGTCAACTCCCAAGGAAGGAACGACCCCTCTTGGCCATGTCTATACGTTCAGTACTTGCATACATATCATACCATGTCCCTCTTAGAGGACACACGCTTCATGCGTACGTACGCACGTCTCTGACCCATACGTTACCGTGAAACCGCGGGGGTCAGCTCTGATAACATTTTGTAACACCCCAGCCACTACGGGTCTGGCAGTCATTACTTCTGGCAGCTCTCTAGATTATAGACTAGCCCCATAGACCAACACTAGTCTTTTTTGCGCATTTTGTCCTCACTTGTGCACACCCGGGAAGACTTCCTGAACGGTCACCCATCCGTATATTGCTCCGGACGAAGCATTCTTAACCTCGAAGTTCTTTGCAGGTGGGCTTCCGAAAAAGAAGGTATACCTTGATGGTATGAGTTATCCTATGAATCATATTAAGCCTTTAGCCAGGATGTCACAATTTCTATTCACGAACTAGCATGGGATTCACATATTACTTTTCTGAGTTGTTTGAATATTTTTGCAGATGTTGCCTCTCTGGTAGATTCCAAATTGTTCGTACACAGGCCCGGTCTTGTCCATACTCTAGACACATCAATACTTCATTAATCTGGTGCATAAACAAGAGCTTGAAGCGGTTGGCTATGTTTCTATCTCAACATCCATCCTTGTTCGTACTTTTTTAGAAATATTAGAACACATGGTGTCCTCACTCCTCAACAATAAAATCTAGATGAAGAACGTACAATATGTCACTACGCAAGAAAGGCTCATACGAGACAGGCCCGAACAAAGAAGGGAGACGAACAAACTGTGCATCTCCTTCGTGGCGTCTCAGATTATGGTGGCATCAGAGACAGGCTTCAAGGCACGTCGCTGATAAAACTAGGTGCGAGACACGCTCAAAAGAAGAGCATCTCTTTTCTTTGTGTCATAATAGACGACCTTTACAAGGTCATTGGAGACACCGCTGGCGCGCGTAGCCCATCAGCGTACATGCGTGACAAGCCCTTACAAAGCATGTCACAGATATAATGATTGATCCAAGACGTCCTGTATTGTAGCGCGTCGCAAATTTATTAACTTATGTGAGACGGGCTTTATGGAAGCTTATCTCCTTTATGTTGGTTATCCGAGACACTCTCTGCTATAGCTTGTTGTGGATTGTTTACATGTAGGGTCTACTATTAGGAGCTAGCCAGGATTTAGGAGCCCTATTACCAGTGTCAACAACATACTATTCATGAACATATGCCAAAATGATCACACGTCAATATATATTGACCAATCAAATATTACCAAAGTTTCAATCGTTGTTACCAAGTATACTAATTACACAACAAAGACTATTCATCCTGATTACAATGTAACTAATTACACACATCATAACTGTCATCATCTAATCATGTATACTGTAATGAAAATTCTCTCAATCAATGACTTCATTACTGATGAGCCTTCATGGCCTCTAATGCTCTAAATGAGACATCATCCTCAAATTTAATAAAATCACTGAAATCATAAAAAACATTATCAAATTGCAATCACATTCGCTTAACCAGACACATAAGGTACGAAATATTAGTTAGTGAATGAAGAACGGAGCTTACACTGCAGGAAACGTGTAAAGAATTGTCGGCCTTATCGGCGTCGGTAAGCCACTGTAGCCGACGACCTTACCGTAAACCCGTCGGCCTACTGACGGCCATACCCGACGACTCCAAGTCGACGTTCTTAACACTTTAAAGACGTCGAGACCCACAGCTTTAGACTATTAAAGACGTCGGGCCGGCAACCCCAACACCTTTACTCTGTAGGTGCTCTATGACCGTCGGGGGCTGCAGACCGACGGTCATATTGCTTTAAGGTCGTCGGCCCCGACATCTTTAATTGCCTTTAAAGACGCCAGCCCCGACGGCCGTATATGCAACACGTAGGTGCTTCAGGGGACTTATAGCCGCCGGTTTCGTTGCCAGACCGACGGCTTTATGGTTCTTATGACCGTCGGTCATTAGAAACCAACGGCCACACTAGCAGTTTTTTTTTAAATACCCGGCTACTTTCCCTCCCTCCCCGGGTCGGAAGCCTCTGGTTCATACAACACACATACAGATCAGATTTTGCACATATATAATCCACAATGTCCATACAGCACATATAATCCACAATTCCATACATCACATTAGTTGCATATATCACAATTTCCACACAATGCAACAGATATATCACATTCTTCACATAGTCATACAACAACTAACTTAATGTATCAACAAGTTCATTCCAAATTAGTTCAAGAGAAAACGCATCACAAACACCATTGTGAAGATTACTCCGCTTCCATGTCATTGATCGAACCTCGACCGCTTGCACCCCCGGCGTTAAAATTGAGGAAATCATCGCAACCATGAGCGGAACCCTACGAGAAACAAATAATAGTTAACTTTTGCATTAATAGTTACAATTCATATTTCTCAATCTTCCTAAAATTCACAAATGCCCAACTCACGTGTGTAATTAACTGTAACACCCTCATTTTCATGCATCATGCCTTGCATACATTCATATACATGTTTAACATTGATCCACATCAAGAGGAACAAGTTTAAAATTGATTTGGAACATTTAAAATTGATTTGGAACAAAATCGCACTTAAAATGCAGGAAAGTCCGGACTAGTCCGATTTTACTGAGGACTAGTCCGATTTTACTGAGGACTAGTCCGATTTCTCTCTGACTAAAAACAAACTTGCTGCGTACTATTCCGATTTTGCCTCTGAAAACTTTCGGACTTGTCCGATTTTGTGCGGACTAGTCCGATATTCAAAGAATACTTGAAAAATTGCTAAGTCCCTGGACTTTTCCGGACTAGTCCGGTGTTCCACCGTACTTGTTCGTTTTCCTCTCTGACTAAAGTCGGACTTGTCCGATTTTTGGCCAGACTTGTCCGATTTTCTCTCTGGACATTTTCGGACTAGTCCGGTCCTTTTCGGACTTGTCCGATATTTCGCGACTCCGAATTGATATTTCGTTTTATGACATGTTTCGTGGGTTTCACGTTAAGTGGACCTAGGGACGTCGTGCCTAACTCTTTTAGAGCCCATGTGGGACTCTAAACCGGCCTCTACTCCTCTTAAACTCGAAATCCATCTAACCCTAGCCTCCACCTCTATATAAACAACCCCACCCCTTGGCTTGACATCTATTTGCCACTTTTCCACCCCACCCAAACCCTAGTTCGTGGAGAGCCACCATAAAGGAGGGAGGAGAAGATCTCAAGCAATAAGAAGAAGAGTAGGAAACAAAAGAGGATCAAGATCTCCACCAAGTTTCATTCTTCATCACCAATTCATCTCCAAGTTCATCACCAACCCTAGATCGTCAAGATCCAAGTGTTACCTCCAAGTTTCTTGATTCATTGGAGTTCTAAACACCTGGTATACCTTCTATTCTCTTTTCCTTACGTGAATTCGACCCCTAATCTCCAAATTCACGTCAATCTAGAAAACCCTATTTCGCTAGTTCTGCGAAGTGCGGACTAGTCCGGCCTTCTGCAGACTAGTTCGATTTTCCTGGGTAAATTATGTTGAATTAATTCTAAAATTAGATCTAATCAAATCCAAACCTGTATAAACTTGTTAGTGATCATTAAAAGCAATCTATTAACAAGTTCTACCTTGCATTTTCATCAATCATGCATGTCATGTCATATTGAGTAGTATTTGTGCACTCTTTGATTGTGTTTCTTGTCTTGTATGTTTATTGTGCGGATTAGATGGATTTGCACTAGAGAGTGCCACAGAGGATCTACAGCACCAAGAGTTTGAAGGCATTGACCCTAATAAACCGCAATAGCAAGGCAAGTGTCTTTGATTGATCCTGTTTTGAAATAAATGTTTTGTTTGCAAAATTGCATGCTTGTGTCAATTTGATGCGAATCCTATGTAGGAAGTTTACTAGATTTGTGTAACCACCCTTGTCATCTGGAATATATGGTAGAGAGTCAGGAAGGGCTTTTTACCTTTTTGCTTCACTTAATAACCTGAGATGGGAAAACAACTATGTCACTCAACTTAATTATGCATGGATGAGATTATGGTTAGCATGAACTTGTTAATATGATATGGTAATGGGTGATCTAAGCAAGCCTGGTATGTGGATGGGTTGGATGTTATGGTTGTTTTGCTTACTTTAGATCTAAGGACCGGTTCATGGAGCGACCATCCAGGATTTACAGTGCCACCATAAGGCCAAGTATCGGTGCAGCGTAGCTGATTAATTAGGACTTTGCTAGTGTTATTTGGACCATTAAGGATGCTCGGGGATGGGGTAGTCGGATTGGGTTTGTTGATGATTGGTGGGACTACCCTGGGATCCGAATGGCTCAAGAGGGGGCCCTTGGTTGAAGATGTGCTCAGTTCGAGACATCGCCACTGGTGAAACCTCAATGGGGTCTAAATAGGCTAGTAATCCCTTTGTAAAGGCTATTTTGTGATCTCCTGGCCACACACCTACGGAAGTGTGAGACGGCATAATTAAGATTTTATAGTCATCAAAAGGTGATGAAATCACAAACACGTGGGTAAAGCGGTACAACCTCTACAGAGTGTGTCTAAAACAATTATGATAGCCGTGCTCCCGGTTATGAGCAACCTGGACCCTCACATGATTAGAGGAAAATTGGGATTTAGGATGGTTGTGGTTTGGTAATGGTTATGGATGGTTATGAATTAATTTATGGTATTGAATATGGATATTGGTATGGATGATGGACATGGAATATGGACTGGTACTATGACTTAAATTATGGCTTATGATGGGTTTATTTCACATACATATAATATATTTCTTTTTTCAAATGTTTTAATGTACTTTTCAACACTTAACCATTACTATATTCGTCATTCGAATCAACCACAGGTCATACTTTCCACACTTGTTGAGTACGACATGTACTCACTCTTGCAAACCCCCCCAACAGTTGCAGGTCAGTATTGGAAGTTTAATGGAAATAATGCGGAGTTCTAGGTCGTGTCTACCGTCAGCTTTGCCTGTGGTGTTTTGGAGCTGCACTATACCCTATTGCTTATGTTGCCTAGCTGTTTAGTTTGCTTATTTAGTTTATTTCCGCTGCATTAGTTGAACTTGTCATTAATATTCATTAGAGCTTGTATTCGAGGATAATATGGTTTGTGCAATAAAATTTTGGTTAATTAATATTGTTCTGTGGTAGTTTTCTGTATACTCTTTTGTGATTGCGCTCGTGTATGTGTGTTGAACATCCTGGACACACATATGCGTTCACTTGGTTCATTTTCGGAATCAGGTGTCACAGATTGGTATCAGAACCACAGGTTGACAGTAGGATGCAGCCTAGATAGAATGGACACTTTAGAGCACATAGGAGCACTCAGGAATCGATGTGTTTTGTTTGGTGTGCTGTTTGCTATATATTGTTTTCTTGTGTGCTTAATAGAGGACTTTGGGATGCTTTAGCATTGCCATGTCCACGTAGGCTAGTTAGTTGTCTAGTTTCATATCCCTTGATGCATATAGTTGGGGACGTTTCTAAATTCTTATCTTTTGCTTTCCTTCAGATGGTGAGGACTCGGAACTAGAGGGATGGCAATGATGAGGAGGAGAACCATGGAGCACCTCAGAACAACAATGGACAAGGACTTGCTCATGGAGCTATCAACATTGAGCAACTTTTGGCTATGCAAGACCAGCTCATGCAGACCATGATACAAATTATGGGATACCTGCAGGCTGGCAATAACATCAATAATCAGCCCCACATGCCTCCACCACCACCCCGCCCCCTCATAACTAGTTCGGAGAGTTTATGAGGAATAGGCCGCCAACCTTTGCTCAAGCTGCTGACCCTATGGATGCCGATGATTGGCTCAAGTCCGTGGAGAAGAAACTTGCTATTGTCCAATGCAGTGACCGGGAGAAGGTCTTATTTGCTTCTCATCAACTAGTTGGAGCAGCTGCGGATTGGTGGGAATCATATTGCAATGCTCATGAGAATCAGGAGAGAATTACTTGGGTTGAATTCAAGGAGAGTTTTTGTTCTCATTATGTTCCCGAGGGTGTTATGATCTTGAAGAGGCAAGAATTTGAGAACTTGAGGCAAGGAAAATCAAGCGTGAGTGAATATCTAAATAAGTTCACTCAACTCTCAAGATACGTGCCTTAGGATGTTAGTCGGGACAGCCGGAAACAATACTTGTTCATGAGAGGCTTGAACAATGAGATTCAAGTGCAATTGATCAACTGTGATTATGCCAAATTTCAGAAGCCTGTGGACAAAGCAATTGTGGTTGAGAAAAAGATTCGTGAGATGAAACAAGACAACAAGAGGAAGGCACCATATCAAGGACAGCAACAAGGGAGTAATGTGCGCCCTCGCCTTGCGCCACCTAATGCGCCTCACTTCAGCTCTTTTGCGCCTACTCAGCACCCTGGTTATGCACCGCGCCGAACTAAGTTTGTGCAGCAGTGCCCTGTTATGCAAGCACCTAGGCCTCCGATGCCATATGCACTTTGTGCTAATTTTCCTGGTGCAAATGTTCAAAACCAAGCTCGCCCCAATAATTCTGGTGGAGTTAAGAAGTGCTATACTTGTGGAGAAGTCGGACCCTTTGCGCATCAATGTCCTAAGTAAGGACTTGGTCAAGGAAGCAATGCACCGAGGCAAAACCCAGGACCCAATAGAGGACAACCACAAGGGAATCGTGGACAGCAGAATTTTGCTCGTGGCAATGTGAACCATGTCTCTACGGAGGAAGCTCAACAACCGGATGACGTGGTCATTGGTATGTATCTCGCCAACTCCAACCCCGCGACTATGTTGTTTGATTCCGGAGCATCACATTCATTCATTGCATCGAAGTATGTCGCCAAGTATAGTTTGCCTATCTCTCATATGAAGTTTACTCTATTGGTTAAGTCTCCTGGAGGAGAGATGAGGACAAATATAGTATGTTCAAAAGTAAGCCTTAGAATAAGGGGGGTAGACTTCTCCGCCAACCTCATTGTTTTGGATTCTCAAGGATTGGACATTATACTTGGTATGGACAGGTTGAGGAAGCACAATGGAGTTATTGAGTGTGCCACGAAGACGGTGAAGTTGACCAATGAAGAAGGAATCACCGTAGAATTTGAAGCAACTCAAGATGCACCAAAGCAATTGGAGCTGAATCACATTGATGGTACCGCAATTGATGAGATGTTGGTGGTCTGTGAATTTTGGACGTGTTCCCAGATGAGTTGACAGGTATGCCACCCGATCAAGACATTGAGTTTGTTATAGATTTAATACCTGGAACTGCACCTATAGCTAAGAGGTCGTATAGGATGCCTCCTATGGAATTAGCGGAGCTCAAGAAGTAAATTCAAGAGCAACTAGAGAAGGGTTTTATTCGCCCAAGCTCTTCACATTGGGGAGCGCCCGTTCTATTTGTGGACGAGAAGGATGGAACCCAAAGGATGTGTGTGGATTACCAAGCTCTCAACGAGGTGACCATCAAGAACATGTACACCTTGCCACGCGTCGAAGACTTGTTTGAACAGATGAAGGGTGCTTGTGTCTTCTCTAAGATTGATTTGAGGTCGGGATATTTTCAAATGAATATTAGACCATCGGACATACCCAAGACAACTTTTAGGACGCGGTATTTATCTTATGAGTACACTGTGATGTCCTTTGGATTGACCAATGCACCTGCGCACTTTATGTACCTCATGAATAAGGTCTTCATGGAGTTCTTGGATAAGTTTGTTGTGGTGTTTATTGATGACATTATGATCTACTCGAAGGATGAGAAGGAACATGAGGAAAACTTGAGGCTTACATTGTAGAAATTGAGGGAGCATCAATTTTATGCCAAGTTCAACAAGTTTTAGTTTTGGTTGAAAGAGGTGTCGTTTTTGGGTCATATCATCTCAGGAGGAGGAGTATCAGTTGACCCCGGGAAAGTGAGAGACGTGTTGAAGTGGGAACCACCGCAAAACGTAAAGGAAATAATGAGTTTTCTTGGGATGGCTAGATATTACCGTAGATTCATCAAGGACTTCTCCAAGATAGCCAAGCCAATGACGGAATTGCTAATGAAGGGAAAGGCTTTCCAATGGACTCAAGCTTGTCAAAATAGTTTTGAGGAGTTGAAAAAGAGGTTGACAACAGCCCCATTTTTGGTATTGCCGGATGTAAGCAAAAGTTTTGGTATTTATTGCGACGCATCAAGACAATGACTTGGATGTGTATTGATGCAAGAAGGTCAAGTGGTTGCATATGCATCAAGACAATTGAAGAAACATGAGCGGAATTACCCAACACATGATTTAGAACTTGCAGCCGTCGTACATGCATTGAAAATTTGGAGACACTACGTCCTTGGACATAGGTTTGAAATTTATACGCATCACAAGAGTCTTAAGTTCACACAAACGGATCTGAATTTGAGGCAACGAAGATGGTTGGAGCTCATCAAAGATTATGATTTGGGGATCAACTATCATCCGGGAAAAGCCAATATAGTGGCTGATGCTTTGAGTAGAAAAGGAGTAAGTAATCAACTCACAGTTCGAGAGTTACCATCTGAGCTATGTAAGGAGTTCGAACGGTTGAACCTCGGATTTGTGAATGAGATGGGAATAATGGAGTTAAACCCAACCTTGGAGCATGAAATTCGAGAAGCACAAGGCACGGATGAAGAGATCAAGGAAATCAAGGAAAGGACCGAAGAAGGGAGAGAGTTCAGATTTGATGAAGATGAACATGGTACCTTATGGCTTGGAAAGAGAATCGTTGTGCCTAATGTAAAACATATCCGGGAGACAATATTAAAGGAGGCACATGACTCGTCGTACTCGATTCACCCTGGTTGTACGAAGATGTACAAAGACCTGAAGGCTTTCTATTGGTGGGATAGCATGAAAAAGGACATAGCTGAATATGTGGCATTGAGTGATGTGTGTCAAAAGGTCAAGGCGGAACATCAAAGGCCAGCTGGATTATTGCAACCATTGAAGATTCTGGAATGGCAGTGGGAAGAGATTGGTATGGACTTCATAGTTGGTTTACCAAGTACTCAGTCCGGTTACGACTCAATTTGGGTAATTATGGATCGATTAACTAAGTCAGCTCACTTTATTCCCGTCAAGACCACCTATAATGGAGAGAAATTGGCAGAACTGTACATGGGAAGAATAGTATGTTTGCATGGAGTTCCAGAGAAGATAGTCTCGGATAGAGGCTCACAATTCACTTCAAGATTTTGGCAAAAATTGCATGAAGCTTTGGGAACGAGGTTGAATTTTAGTTCAGCATATCACCCTCAAACGGATGGACAAACCGAGAGGACCAATCAAATTTTGGAGGACATGTTAAGAGCTTGTGCTTTAAAGCATGGGAAAAGTTGGGACAAGAGCTTGCCATATGTAGAATTTTCATACAACAATAGTTACCAAGCAAGCTTGAAAATGTCACCATATGAAGCGCTTTATGGAAGGAAGTGTAGGACACCTTTATTCTGGAATGAGGCAGGGGAAACTCAAATATTTGGTCCAGATGTGTTGCAAGAAGCCGAAAAGCAAGTCCAAATAATTTGTGAAAACTTGAGGGCTGCCAAATGAAGACAAAAGGGCTATGCGGACAATAGGAGAAGGAAATTAACCTTTGAAGTGGGAGATTTTGTTTACCTCAAGGTGTCACCAATGAGAGGTCATAAGAGGTTTAACATAAGAGGCAAGCTAGCACCTCGTTATATTGGACCATTCAAGATTTTGGACAAAAGAGGAGAAGTAGCGTATAAGTTGGAGATGCCAACTCATCTTTCAGATGTCCATGATGTGTTTCATGTTTCCCAGCTCAAGAAATGCTTGAGAGTACCAAAAGAACAAGTGCCCATGGAAGGATTGGAACTAGAGGAAGATTTGACTTATGCTGAACAACCGATCAAAATCTTGGAAACCAAGGAGAGAGTCACAAGGAACAAGGTGATTCGATGGTGTAAAGTTCAATGGAAGCACCACACAGAAAAAGAAGCGACGTGGGAATTGGAGGATGATCTCAAGAAGGAATTTCCCTATCTCTTCTCTTCCGCGTCGAATCTCAAGGGCGAGATTCATTTCAAGGGGGGTAGGTTTGTAACACCCTCCTTTTCATGCATCATGCCTTGCATACATTCATATACATGATTGACATTGATCCACATCAAGAGGAACGAGTTTAAAATTGATTTGGAACATTTAAAATTGATTTGGAACAAAACCGCACTTAAAATGCAGGAATGTGCGGACTAGTCCGATTTTACCAAGGACTAGTCTGATTTCTCTCTGACTAAAAACGGACTTGTCCGTTTTTGCTGCGGACTAAACCAATTTTGCCCCTGGAAACTTTTGGACATGTCCGATTTTGTGCGGACTAGTCCGATATTCCAAGAATCCTTGAAAAATTGCTAAGTCCTTGGACTTTTCCGGACTAGTCCGGTGTTCCAGCGGACTTGTCCATTTTCCTCTCTGACTAAAGTCAGACTTGTCCGATTTTTGGCCAGACTTGTCCGATTTTCTCTCTGGTCATTTCTGGACTAGTCCTATCCTTTTCGGACTTGTCCGGTATTTCGCGACTCCAAATTGATCTTTCGTTTTATGACTTGTTTCTTGGGTTTCATGTTAAGTGGGCCTAGGGACGTCGTGCCTAACTCTTTTAGAGCCCATGTGGGACTCTAAACCGGCCTCTACTCCTCTTAAACTCGAAATCCATCTAACCCTAGCCTCCACCTCTATATAAACAACCCCACCCCTTGGCTTGACATCCATTTGCCACTTTTCCACCCCACCCAAACCCTAGTTCGTGGAGAGCCACCATCAAGGAGGGAGGAGAAGATCTCAAGCAAGAAGAAGAAGAGGAGGAAACAAAAGAGGATCAAGATCTCCACCGAGTTTCATTCTTCATCACCAATTCATCTCCAAGTTCATCACCAACCCTAGATCGTCAAGATCCAAGTGTTACCTCCAAGTTTCTTGATTCATTGGAGTTCTAAACACCAGGTATACCTTCTATTCTCTTTTCCTTACGTGAATTCGACCTATAATCTCCAAATTCACGTCGATCTAGAAAACCCTATTTTGCTAGTTCTGCGAAGTGCGGACTAGTCCGGCCTTTTGCAGACTAGTCCGATTTTCCTGGGTAAATTATGTTGAATTAATTCTAAAATTAGATCTAATCAAATCCAAACCTATATAAACTTGTTAAAAACTATTAGAACTAGTTAGTGATCATTAAAAGCAATCTATTAACAAGTTCTACCTTGCATTTTCATCAATCATGCATGACATGTCATATTGAGTAGTATTTGTGCACTCTTTGATTGTGTTTCTTGTCTTGTATGTTTATTGTGCGGATTAGTTGGATTTGCGCTAGAGAGTGCCACAGAGGATCTACAGCACCAAGAGTTTGAAGGCTTTGACCCCAATCAACCGCAAGAGCAAGGCAAGTGTCCTTGAAGCATATTGATCCTGTTTTGAAATAAATGTTTTGTTTGCAAAATTGCATTCTTGTGTCAATTTGATGGGAATCCTATGGTAGGAAGTTTACAAGTTTGTGTAACCACCCTTATCACCTGGAATATATGGCAGAGAGTCGGGAAGGGCTTTTTACCTTTTTGCTTCGCTTAATCAACTGGGATGGGAAAACAACTATACCACTCAACTTAATTATGCATGGATGAGATTATGGTTAGCATGAATTGGTTAATATGATATGGTAATGGGTGATCTAAGCAAGCCTAGTATGTGGATGGGTTGGATGTTATGGTGGTTTTGCTTTCTTTAGATCTAAGGACCGGTTCATGGAGCGACCATCCAGGATTTACAGTGCCACCATGAGGCCAAGTATGGGTGCGGCGCAGCTGATTAATTAGGGGCTTTGCTAGTGTTATTTGGACCATTAAGGATGCTCGGGAAGGTGTATTCGGATTGGGTTTGTTGATGATTGGTGGGACTACCCTGGGATCCGAATGGCTCAAGAGGGGGCCCTTGGTTGAAGATGTGCTCAGTTCGAGACATCGCCACTGGTCAAACCTCAGTGGGGTCTAAATATGCTAGTAATCCCTTTGTAAAGGCTATTTTGTGATCTCTTGGCCACACACCTACAGAAGTGTGAGACGACATAATTGAGATTCTATAGTCATCGAAAGGTGATGAATCACAAACACGTGGGTAAAGCGGTACAACCTCTGCAGAGTGTGTCTAAAACTATCATGATAGTCGTGCTCCTGGTTATGAGCAACCTGGACCCTCACATGATTAGAGGAAAATTGGGATTTGGGATGGTTGTGGTTTGGTACTGGTTATGGATGGTTATGAACTAATTTTTGGTATTGAATATGGATATTGGTATGGTTGATATACATGGAATATGGACTGGTACTATGATTTAAATTATGGCTTATGATGGTTTTATTTCACATACATATAATATATTTCTTTTTCAAATGTTTTAATGTACTTTTTAGCACTTAACCATTATTATATTCGTCATTTGAATCAACCACATGTCATACTTTCCTCACTTGCTGAGTACGACATGTACTCACTCTTGCAATCTCCCCCCAATAGTTGCAGGTCAGTATTGGGAGTTTAATGGCGATAATGTGAAGTTCTAGGTCGTGTCTACCGTCAGCTTTGCCTGTGGTGTTTTGGAGCTGCGCTATACCCAATTGCTTATGCTGCATAGCTGTTTAGTTTGCTTATTTAGTTTATTTCCGCTGTATTAGTTGAACTTGTCATTAATATTCATTAGAGCTTGTATTCGAGGATAATATGGTTTGTGAAATAAAATTTTGGTTAATTAATCTTGTTTTGTGGGAATTTTCTGTATACTCTTTTGTGATTGCACTCGTGTATGTGTGTTGAACATCCTGGGCACACATATTCGTTCACTTGGTTCATTTTCTGAATCGGGCATCACATTAACTTAAAGGTATTACCAAGTATGTCATTGAATATGTCGCTAAGTATTGTTCAAATTAAGCTACGCTATCATTAGAGCTAATGATTTAGTAATCATACCGATGCAGTGCCCGGAGGTGTTAATGGTTGACTATGCCCCGAAGCGAAGGGCAACGATGGGAGAACACCTGAATAAGGCTGCAATCCAGGGGCCAACATTGACATGAATCCTTGATGTGTAGGATATGCTTGACCACTCTGGGAACCCTGAGACAAATATGATTAGTATTTCGTACAATCAATCGAATTAATGAGAAATGTGGTTATACCTGTGAAGAAGAGCCAACTTGTTGTTCGGGCTGCATTGGACGAGGCATACCGAACTGCGATCCAAAGCCACCTTGAAGGAAGAGCTGCATAATGTAAGAATATTTAGTTACTGACTTTAACACAAATATGATAACAAGTATACCAACCTAAGTAAAGCAGTAATTTACCTCCGACATCATCTCGAACTGAGGCTGTTGTGGCATATTAAACTGAGTTCCAGTGTTGCCTTGACCCAAGAACTACACAAAGGAAATTATTTGTGAAATCTTAGGTAGAAGCAGTATGGAAACAAATAAACTATTCAATTGTTAAGATTACAAGTTACCTGAGCCATATACAGATACTGCATTTGTTGTTGCTGTTGCATCAGTATTTGTTGCATTTGCTGTTGTTGCTATTCCACTTTCTCCTCGTACCGTCTTAATTTTCTTGCAATACCTCATCTGCAACATGGGATGACTCGAACTGGAAGTAGAAGACCGTCGTACCAAATATGCGTCACGCTCCACATAACCGTCGCCTAATCCAAGTCTACAAAAATCACAAATGTGATGAACCGATTGTAATTAACCTTCAAACAATCATTAACTTTACACGTACCTCCCATGCGGTACGCCTCCGCCGGCTTCGTATGCCGCACCCACATCCAACAGCGCTCTTAAATAATCTAGATCATATCCATGCTCTTTCTTGAGACACTCAACATATTTTGATTGCAACATTAAATTAAGTTCACCAGTAAGAGTCATCAAAGATAGATTTAGTTGATAGATAGAGAGCAGTCAACACACTTACCACTTTTTGTGTTGCCGCCTCGTCACACAACTACTCCGGGCACGCCGGATCTGTTCCTCTGTGCCCCCTAAAGTAAACCTCAATACAAGAAGGAGTGACACCGGTTTCATCTTCCTGCAACATTAGAATAAAACATCAGTTCAATCAATGCAATTTTTTGAAGCAATTCACAAGTGATTGTGATAGTTCATACCATTCGTTGTGCCATCCGCACATGTCCATCTGCCCCATAATGTTGTAGTCCAGGCTTGCTCTTTCGGTTGCTTCAGTTTCTCCTTGAAATATGTTTGAACTCCTTCGACGTCCAATATTTGCATAGCCATTCCCAAGCTGCTGGATCTACACAGATCCATTCCACACTACTTACCATATACTCATGCTTCTGTAGATAAATTGTAGTTGCTCGCTTGTTTGTCATGGGCTGACGCAACCTGGTCTTGTAATACACGATCACAACCTTGATCCGTGCATCAGAGAAGGAGTCCTTCGTGAGCTTTCTCGCTGAGGTCTCAAAAACAGACCTCGCATATGCTGGAGCCACAACTTACTCCAATTTAAATATACCCTGCATAAAACCAACAATCAGTATCAACCAATGTAAGATGCAACCTATTTCAAACAATGAAAACAAACTCACCCAAAAAATCTCCCAAACATTATCCTGACAAGTACCCGAAGTGCCATATGGTTTCAGGGCATAGTGATCCAAATTATGTGCGGCAATTAGCTGATCGCCCGCAAGAACAATCCCCGGAAAGCAAAACCAGATGGCATTTCCCAACTCTATGTTAACACAATGTTGATGCCCCCTGCCATCCCAACCAATCTCGAGCCAACACCTAGTACCCTTTGGCCTTATAACCGCACGTGTATCGGGACTTTTACTTGGAGTACAAAAAAGGTGCCTCCGCAGCCTGTACAAATAAAATTAGTTAGTTGACAAGAAGACCAAATGTATAAGATAACTTATCAAATAATTCAAAAAAATACCTATATGGCATTGATCACTCTGTCCCTCTGCCGCCTGTTGTAACTTTGCCAATCTTGCCAACCTTGCATCTCGTTTTGGGTCATCTTCCTCTTTGCCACTTTCTTCACCCTCAGTATCACCCTGTCCACCCTTGGTACCATCATGTACACCCTCAGAAGACGACGCCCAAAGACCTGCGCCAGAATCTCCTATGCTCCTAAGCTTCATCCCTGCTCCTGAACCTCCTACATTATGCCTACTTCTAAGCCTCCTCCCCACCCCTGAGCCTCTTCTGAGTACACACATAAGCCTCCTCCTGAACGTGGTGCTAGCTAGCTAGATGCCTGCTCTGTCCCACACCCCAAAAGTTGTCTTTGTCTATCTGCACTCACGGTCGTGCCCTACAAATGCAAATAAACATATAGCAAATAGTAAATAGCTGATTATGATATTAAAGTGTTTTAAAAAAACAAAGTACATGAAACAAGGACGTGTGAACCGAACCACTAATGCGGTGAGACGCAGAGGAAGAAGTATCATCACTTCGCTTCTTTCCTTTTTTGAAATGCTTCCACATCTGCACAATTTTAAAATTAATGCTTAGTATAAGAGATTATTAAACAATAAAAAATAAATGATAAAGACTAAAATATGTACACAATAAAAATTTAAATCTCAAAGAATGCGAACAATAAGAATTAAAAATCACCAGTATTAGAATGTGCTAAAAATCATCAGCATCCGATTCTGCTTCTATCACACGTGCATGAATATTTTCATGCCCCTCTTCTTCTACCATCTCTTCCTCAAACTCTTCTCCTTCACTATCTTCTTCAATAATTCTATTTTGCTTTTCAATAATCCTTCGAGATTTCCGAAGACGTTTTCTCGAAGGGCCGACTTGTTCTTCAGACATTAACTCTAGAGTAGTACTAGCAATTTCTGCAAGCCCTGTTCGAGAAGATATGCTAATATCTTATACTTCCTCGACTTCATCTTGATAGACACCACCATCATCGTCTCCCTGATTGTCTGTGTACTCATCATAACGAAGAGGGTGCACTTCACGGTTAACTTTATATACAACCCACCAATTTTTCAAACTTGGATGAAGATAACTTAAATATTACACTTGTTTCACTTGATGTGCAAGTACAACATTGTTGTTAGGGGCTGTATAGCGTGAGTTGTGGTTGACCTCCACCATTCAAAAATCATCCACTCACGTGCCCGATGTTGGATCAAACCAGTGATAGTTGAAGAACACCAAATTCAGTTCTTTCGTACCGCCAAATGTGTACTCAATTATTTTTTGAAGAACACCATAGTATTCCTTCACTTCTCCACTACCCTTTTCAGCCGTTATACACACTCCACTGTTTGATGTGACTGCAAGTGGACAAATTGCTTCGAAACTTTCCGTTCGAAAACGATATCCATTGATATCGTATCAGCTAAATTCTCTAGCTTTCAACTGACCATTCACGATTTGTCCCAAATCATCGGAGATGTTGACATCTTTCATAGACTACATGTACAAAAATATACAAAGTTAGCATCTTATAATAAGTATATGAACTATGATTGAAGAACAAAGGATATCGGAGAAGTTAGCACATTACATGTTCACAGAACCAGTTCACAAAGTTTTTGCCACCTTTTATGCCATGCTGACATAAATTATCCAATTGACTTTGCGTCAACCTTCGAGAAGATGTCCAATACAGATTTTCAAACATTTAAAAAAATGGTAACACTTCTTCCATGTTGAAAAACATGTAAAGCATGGTGTAGTTTCTCTCTTGCTTCGAAATATAATGAGAATTGGCAACACCGACACCTTTACCCTTCCAGTGAAAAATTTTAAGCTCAGTCATAGGATGTTTTTCAGCATCATGATATCGTGTCATAGATGCATTCATATTGTTGGCACGTGTGAAATATTTGCTAGAGAAGTTTGTAATCTCTTTAGCTTCCAGTGCTTCTGCAATACACCCCTCAACTCTTGCCTTGTTGCGCACTGTAGCTCTAAGTTTTTTTAGTTCTCTTTCTTGACTATACATCAACCTGAACTGTGCAGGTCCTGCTACTAACACTTCATAAGGCAAATGCACCAGCAAATGTTGCATAACATTCATAAATCCAGGCGGAAAGACATTTTCCATCTTACATACAAGTACGATGATTTCTTTCTCCCACTGCCGCATTATCTTCTTCAACACTTCCTTAGCACATATCTGCCTATAAAAATAGCTAAGTTCAGCAAATATCTTCAACAAATCAGGTTTGAAGTATCAACGAAACATTACTGGTAATAGTCTTTCCATCATAATACGGTAATCATGACTCTTCAGCCCATTCAGTTTACCAATACTGAGATTAACACATCGTTTTATGTTAGCTGCATAGCGGAGATCGTGGCCGAATTTCATTTCCACTTGCATTTGTTCTAATCTCAAACCCTGGACGATCACAAAGATCAGCTAAATCTTTTCTTGCATTCAAATTATCTTTGGTTTGACCGGTAAAATCAAAACACATGCTTATTATGCTTTCAACGACATTACGGTCCTGATGCATCAAATCAATATTGTGCGGTAGAAGCAGCGCCCCTGCATATGGTAGCTCCAAAAGAAAAGAAATATGAGTCTAGTTGTGTTTTGTACCATACCCTTCGAAACCATCTTCTTCAGACTGTTTTAACTTTGCATGACATGACATTTTTTGCTCGCTTGTCAATCGATGAGGTGCTCCTTTTGTAACTCTTATTCCTTTCTGAAATGATTGTGTATCTCTCCTGAAAGAATGATTTGAAGGAAGGAATCATCAATGACAATCACAAAAGCTGACTTTTTTCTCGTACTTCAGCCTTATGGCATCAGTGTCACTCATACATATGGGACAACACAATTGTCCATGGACACACCAACCAGACCAAATGCCATATGCCAACAAATCATGAATTGACCATAGATACGCGGCACGTAAGTCAAATTCAGATTTCATATAACTGTCATATGCTTTTACACCTTGCAACAACTCTTTCATCTCTTTAATCAATGGTTGCATAAACACGTTGATTTTCTTGCCTTGATGTTTAGGACCAGGAATGACCGCCACAAGGAATATGTATCCTTCTTTCATGCACATGTTGGGAGGGAGATTGTAGGTCATGACAATAATAGGACAACAAGAGTATGGACTGTTACTAGTGCTGAATGGAGTGAAACCATCTGTTGACAACCCAAGACAAACATTTCTCGGATCTCTTGCAAACTCCGGATCAAAACGGTCTAAAGCTTGCCAAGCCGCGGCATCCGAAGGATGCACCATAACGTCTTTGTCAGTGTTCTCACGTATCCGTTCAGAATGCCATCTCATGTGCTTCGCTGTTTCTTGAGACAGAAACAATCATTTAAGCCTTGATGTGATTGGCATGTACCGAAGTTGTTTGATCAGTACTTTTGTAGTTATTCGTTCTCCATCATCATTCATGACGTCCACATATCTAGATTTCTTATGATGCATACAATGAGTATCGTCCATATGTTCCTTCAAAAACAACATGCAATTATTCTCGCACGCATCAATCTTCTCATAATTCATGCCCAAACAAGCCAAAATTTTGTTAGATTGATATAGATCCGGTGGCATCTGATGACCTGACAGAAGGAGATGACTAATCAGCTTAATGATACCATTGTAGCAATTGTTTGCGAAATTGAACTTTGATTTCATCGCCATAAGTCGTGTGACCGCCTACAAAACGGTCATATTGGCGCCCTCATACACATTTTGATCTGCGGTGGCAAGACGCTCGAAAAACTCCTTCACCTCCTTCGGTTGTGACTAATATTTGTACTCTTTACCAATGTCTTCTATCATCTCATCTATCCGATCTTCATCCTCATTACCGTCCGACTCATCATCATTTTCTATCTCCCCATGCTCACGCCACACCAGGTAGTCGGTCATAAATCCGTGCTTGCAAAGATGCAACTCCACTTCAGACTTATCAGACGTCGACAATTCAGACACTTGATACACGGATGCTTCACAACACGAGCATCACTAGCAAATGCATGGCTCAGAAAAGCATTTGCGATATGACCCCATTCATTAGTGTGCGCACTAGTTGAACTCCATCGATCATACATCGCCTTACGATCGTCACCCGTTTTAAAACTGCATCAAATAAATATATGTTAATGAACATATATGGTTACTTCAAAGTTTGTTTAATGTCACGACCCAACATATATTGTCCAGGATAGGTCCTAAAATTTCGACAGCATAACGTCGCCTATTTAACACTACACCCCCCTATCTGGTGCAGTTCTTGAAGTAAAAAAGGGCAGGCAGCACCGGCAGCCTCTAAACAACGGCGGCCACATCACTGCACATGACGCAGGGCTGGAACCACTAAATGCCTGCTTTAACTTTGTACTAAACGGGTCTTACCGTTACTTCATAATTTGTTTAATGTCACGACCCTACATCTATTGTCCAGGATAGGTCCTAAAATTTTGACAGCATAATGCCGCCTATTTAACACTACACCCCCCTGTCTGGTGCTATTCTTAAAGTAAAAAGGGGCAGGCAGCACCCGCGGCCTAAACAATGGCGGCCACACGACTGCACATGACGCAGGGCCGGAGCCACTGAATGCCTGCTTTAACTTCGCACTAAACGGGTCTTGTCATCACTTAATAATTCGTTTAATGTCACGATTCTACATCTATTGTCAGGATAGGTCCTCAAATTTCGACAGCATAACACCGCCTATTTAACACTACACCCCCCTATCTAGTGCAGTTCTTAAAGTAAAAGGGGGCAGGCAGCACCGGCAGCCTAAACAACGGCGGCCACGTGACTGCACATGATGTCAGGGCTGGAGTGCCTGGACGCCTAAGCGGCTACTAGGCATTGCATAGGCGACACCTTATGAAGCCTGCTTTAACTTCGTACTAAATGGGTCTTGCAGTGTCGCCAATCATGCCGCCCGCTGCCGTCTGGCTCCATGGCGTTCCTTTCCAGGTGTGCCATCGCTGCTCCTCCACCGTGTGCCACCATCCTTCTCATGTCCGCCTCCATGCGTCGTTCTCTCCTGTCCCCTCTGTCTCCTCCTTCCTCCATGATGGGATTGTGCCATTCTTCCCTATCCCCTCTGCCTTCTCCTTTCTCAACATCGGGATGATGGTACTCCCGGCTTTGTTTCCTTAGTGTCGACTAACAACACTTTTCTCTAAAATACATTGGACGAGTACGAGGTAGACTAGAGTTCAACTCCGATCGACTAATCGCCCTAATCGACAACTAATCACCTAGTCGATCCTATTCACCTATTTTTAATAACATTGCATGTACATATAGTACATAAAAATAAAAAAATTCATAAAACATAATTGAACCTAAATAACTAACATCTATGATAATCGAGTTAACATACACATATATGGATAAAACACAATATAAAATTGCACAAGTAATGATATAGCAATTCATACACTAATCAATTCAAAAACATAATGGCCCACTTATCAGAATTCAAAAACTTAATTTATGGACAAGTTAAAAGTTTAACCTTATCCGAGGAGCGGAAAGAGTGAAGCAGAGACGCGCGGACCGGGAGCGGCGGCCGGTGGGGAACTTGGCGGCGAGGCGGCCGCACTGGGGCGTCAGGGCGCGGCGAGGCGCGGGCGGCGGCAGGGCGGCGACATGGGGTGTCGGGCGGTGGCGGGGCACGGGCCGGCGACGCTGTCGGCGTGGCGGCAACGCGGGCAGCGGCGCGTGGCCCGGGCCGGCGACGCTGGCGGTGGGGTGGCGACGCAGGCAGCAGCTCGGCGGCGGAGCAGAGCTAGGCGGGAGCAAAGAGTGAAGTGTTAGGTTTTCTTGCTGCGCACACGATGTGAAAGGCCTTAAAGTCGTCAGTTACGTGGAGCCGATGGTCTTATTTGAGGGCTGCGAGGCCCACTATATTGGCCGTCGGCCAGAGCGCTGCAACCGACGGTCATATCTTAGGTGGGCGGGGCCAACTTTAAAGCCGTCGGCTCTGGAGTTTGGGCTGACGGTCTTATATATGGGCGGGAACATTGTTTTTCCACCGCGTGGAACCCACCGTATGGCCATCAGCCCAAGAGCACTAAACCGATGACCATATTTAAAGCCATCAGCCCAAGAGCTATAACCGACGACCATACTTAAGGTCGTCAGCCCCCGTTGCCCAGCCGATGGCCATAAGTATATAAATGTCAGCTTCTCGAGGCCGACGATTTTAGTGAGATTTAAAATTTCGGGGCCGACGATTATACGCTGGCCGACACTTCTTTGCCCGATTCTTGTAGTGTTACTTGTAGCACAAGCAGTTAGTGAGCATCTACAAAGCATCAGCAGAGAAATTGTTCTCATGGTAAAGGACATGGTAGTGAGCTCGTGTGCTTGTTCCCTGAAAAAACAAACAATTTACATTCCACTAATGCATTTAGAGCCTGATTCCAGCATAGGTACCTTGATTCCATGTACAAATCAAACTCAATGGGATGGCAAATGCTAGTGTCAACCACAGTTCCTGCAGTTTCAAGGGTTTGCGAATCAGAATTCATTATATACATTGATAGTCAAAACAAATACATTACTTCTGCATTGGACATAAACAAAGAAGATGAATGTATACCGTAATGAAAATTCTCCCTTTGGATGAATGACTTCATTAACGATGAGCCTTCATTGGACATCCTCAAATTCAATAAAATCACTGGAATGCAGGATCTGAGAGTAGGGTCGAGGAGGTGGCGTGCTTCGGGGACAGGGGACGCGGCGGCGTGCTCCGGGACGAGCTGGCGGAGGCACCAGAGTTGCAGTTCGTCAACTGTCTAATGAAAGCACACCGTCATGCTCCGCAAACAGGTAGAAAATTTCCACTTATGTGAAGGTGGCGGCGTGCTCATACCGATTACCGAGGTCAGGATCGAGATAGCTTCGTTCTCTGGGGACAGGGGACGTGGCGGCGTGCTCCAGCGTGGTCAACTATCTGATGATGAAGGTCGGGGTGGATGGCAGGGTAGGGGTCGATGGCGGCAGCGCAACAATGACGAAGAGCAAGTTGAGAAAGAGAGATGGCGGCAGCATGCTCAAGAGCTGCGGTTTGTAGGTTGAGAGAGCGTGCGAGAGCTAAAATTTATTGTAAAAGTGTTTGGAGATAGCGCGAAAATTTTCGTCTGAGTGCGCACGAGAGCTAAAAATTGGTTAACAATTGAAGACGGATGTATATAACGCACGTCTCGTATTAGCTCTTCTAACACGGGCATCAAGAATCAGAGACAGGCGTATATAACGCCCGTCTCGCACAATTTTGTCAGTAGAACGGGCATCCAATATGCGAAAGATGTGCAACAATGTGCTGAAGCAAGGAGCAAATTTCACATAATGGATGATGGCCAACTGCAACTGTGCGCTATGCCTTATATGATCATTGCAACGCGCTTAGCTTTCCGTGGTGGGACAAAAGATCTTCGGTGTAAATCGGAGATGGGCCAACGAAAGGCGCGTCTCGCATTAATTTTTGGTCGAACGGGCATGACGTATATCAAAGATGCGCCACGGTGTGCTTGAGCCAGGAACACCTTTGACATCCGGGCATATCCAACTGGCAACTGTGCGCAATGCCTTATATAATCTTTGCAAAGTGCTCAGCTTTACGAGGTGAGACAAAAGATTTTCGGAACAATTCAGAGATGGGCCCGTGTAAGGCCTGTCTCCCTTTTGCCAAATCGCAGGTATGTAAGATGCACCCATCTAATGTTCATCTCTCATGCACTCTACACATTGCCACTCGCACGACATCATGAACCGTTGCAATGATAAACAAACGCAATGACATTGCAATTCACGGATTAATTGGAATTCAGGGATAAACAACACATTGACATTGCAATTCAGAGATAATTTGCAACTCAATGAATTTCATAGTTCATACATTGTGTGCCCTCTAAACTAATTTCAAATCTAAACATATTCCTAAAGCCCCCATCGATCAATCTAAACTATACCGTCCAGCTTGCTCCCGAACACGTCTGTTATATTGCCCTGGATATCGAAAATATTGACATTCTTTAAATTAACAAATGTTGAAGAAGGAATGAATAACCTACATTGGTCACTAACACAATGTATCTAGCCTTCATAAGTAGACTACAACAATCATTTTCAACATCGGGCGCATTTGGCTGATGCAGCAAACGCTGAACTTCAAGTAGTATAGTTTTGATTGTTAAACCAGTGCACCACCCCTATGAAGTATCAATTTTAGCAACATAAGAAACCAGTTCAAACAAGTGCAACAACAATTACTAATTACAAGAGCAAAATAGGTCCATCTTACAGTCTCTTGATCAAGAATCCCTATCCAGAGTGCTCTTGAGCGATGAACAATTGGGTGGAATAAACCACATGGAAAGGCGCATCTTGGAGGCACCGATGGATAGTCCTCTGAGAAGGAGATTGTCAGGGGGTAGTAACCACCTTCCCAGTCAGTCTACAAAGGAAGATCATTAATAGGAAGACGATGATTAAACTCATATTGTGCTTGTTCTTCATGACTTACCCCTTTTTTACCGGGGACGATGCACTGCCACTTCAATAAATCTCCCGATTTAGGCTTCTAAGAGAAACACTAAGTAGAAGGAAAAACAAAAAAGTTAAGTTCATTAGTCCATTGCAGATCTACATATATACAACTACGTGACCGGTGTGCCATATTTACATACATGGGGATGATTCTTGCGCCACGCCAAGCGCTCCTCCTTTAGTCAGCTACGCGCCAAGCCGATAGCAGACATGAACATTGACGATGACAAGGAGGATGGCAACGACGACAACGACGAGGACGGCGATGATGACAACAACGAGGACGTCGACGACGACGACAATGGTGATGGCGAATAGAGGAGGCGTTTGCACTGGAGATGGTCGATTACTAAAGGACCGTTGGTTTAGTAATAAAGGAGCACTGGAGGCAAAGAAGAGATGAGGGAGATAAATGCGAAACGCGCGTTAAGTTAAAGAGTGTCTTCCATTGTCGAAGAGACGGAGAGACGAGGGAGATAAATGCGAGACGCGCTATAACAAAGAGAGAAGCGCGCTAATCTAAATCGCGTCTTCCATACTCGAAAGAGAGACGCGAGGCACGAGGTCTGGGGAGAACTTAATTTTGTCGGCGTGGTGCAGAGACGCGTGCGACGTCCGTACACGACCTTTCGTTTCCCCGAGGTGGTATCGATGCGTCCCATCATTCCATCAATGCATGGGAAACCAATTGCTCCTTCAACGACTCTACGCGAACCTTATTTAAGATGCGCCATTAGCAGTCAGTTCTCAACAAGCGCGTCGCTCACTTTGAATCTTCTTCTTTTCTTCATCTTCTCTGCCTCGACGACCCACCACCACCATGGCCGACCTTCCGCCGCCAAGCCCTTCGAGGGAGCCACCGTGCAAAAAAAATTTCTGAAGCTCCCTCAAGAGGTTCAACATCGAGCAGCACCTCCTTATGGCGCAAGAGGCATTCAACAATACGTCTCGCGCCATGAGTTCCTTAGGGCTGGGTACCCTTCCCCAGTTTACTAGAATGGGTACCATTGGCCACTACCTCTTCACCCTCACGAGAGTGGCCGATCGTCTCGACATTCTATTCGCGACAATGGGCCGGGTGCTTGGCCCCGAGGGCCGCAGAAACCTGGTGGAGGCGACGGAGAGCAACCTCATCATCAACACATTGTCAAATTATTTTTGTACAGGTTCTCAAACAAATTGTGTACATCTACCAGTGGGCAAACAAGATAAAGGACAATGTATTAAAGACAAGGACAAAATGGAATTCATCTCAAAAAGATTGGATTTCATTCATTCGAGGATTGGAGATTACAAAATTGGAGAGTTACAAGTGGGAGCAAAAGAGAAAAGTCCTACGTTCCGCAGAAGTATGAGGCAACCTTCTAGGCAACCTCCTGAACGCTCGCATTTGTGGTGTCTTCCTCTTCATCAATGGGCCCTTCGAGTATTGAATCCAGATAGAATTGGGGATCTCGGTTCATGTAACACGTCAGCACATATTCTACGACATTCATGGCCGAAGATTTCCCCTCCGTCTCCAGCCGGTCCACGATGACATCACTTATCGCGTCAAGTTTGCTGCCAGCAGAGCTGAGTGCCACCACCACTTGGTCAAGCTCCGGCTCGGGATTGTCCCGACGTACTGGACTGAAGCCTAGCGGAATCAAAGTATTATTTGCTCACCCCAAGAGGTCCCACACTTGCTAGGACTCAGTCTTCCTCAAAGTCTACAGCTCCTCCAGGGACCTCCTGGCGGCTGCAAGCTCAGAGACTATCCGGACAAGGCGCTCAACCTCTTTTGCATGTTGTTGAATGCTTTCAGCAACTTGCTTTCGCGTTTAGTGAGATCCAACTCCCGGAGGTGGATGCGGTTCCGCCGGTTGGCCAGGTCTTTCTCCCTGCCCCGCACTTTTTCCTCTATGGTGGAGACTTCAACCTCTCTCTTGTTGAGGTCTTGTCCCCTTCAACCCCTCTTCCTTGCACCGCAGATCAAGCTTTTTTGTGCAGTCAGCCAAGTTTTGCTCTCCTAGAGACAGTTTCTAGGCGAGTTCCTCCTCTCTCTTCAAAATATCCTCCTGCTGTTCATGGAGTTTCTCTTCCCTCGCATCAAGGTCCAGCCAACACTTTAGGAGAATCTTGTTTAATGTACTGAGGCTGCCTTGATGTTCGTCAGTAGCATTGTTGCTTTTCCTAGCATGCTTGAGAATCTCCTTAGACTTAGCGTCGAGGGCCCTGATGGAGGCCTCCCTTTCATCCAGCAGCTTGCCCCAATATTCAATCCGGGCTTTCTCTTTCTCGACCCACTGCTTCTGATCAGCAAGCCTCGTCTGCACAAGCTTGGTCTCGAAGTGAAGCCTAATGTGCCAACGCCTCAAGGTGTGACACTCTTCTTCGAGGACCTTGCTGTTGTGGTCGAAGGCGAGTTGAACTTGACAGAGGCTCGAGCAGGCATTGTCAATGGACAACACCAAGGGAATAGGCTCCGAACCTGCCTGGGTCATCTCCTCTGGCTCCAGGGGGTCATCAAGAACAAAAATCGAGTCCCGCAACACAAGCATGGTCCCCTGGTGTCCTGCGGCACTAGGGCTGCACTCAGGAAGCTCCACAGCCTCCACTGTTGCTGAGGATGGTCCCGCCAAGGGAACTTCAACCTCTGGAGCTGATGTCGAAGGTTCTCCTGTCGGAATTTCCACCGTCGGCTCGGCGGGTGGAGTGCCTGCCGTGCAATCTTCCAGATGCTCTAGCTCGGACATAGACGTCCCCGGAGCAATGACATCTGGGGTGGACATTAGAGCTTTTTCCTGAGCCCCCACCACCGCTAGCTCAGGCGCCAGTACATCTACCACGACCGGCTCAGCTGCTAGAGATTCAACTATTGCTTGCACGGAAGCTGGAACATCAACCATCTCCGGCATAGCGGTTGGAGCTTCATCTACCTCCAGTACATAGGCCGGAACTTCGAGCACCTCCTGCTCAATCGCCGGATCTTCAGCCACTTCTGGCATGGGCGTCGGAGCTTTCATTACCTCCAGCTAAAGTGTCAGAGTTTCTGCCACCTCCTACTCTTGCACCAGAGCCTCAATCTATGGCGCTGCTGGTGGTGGTGCATCTTCATTAATTTCTCCGCCATGGTCCGACGCTACCACGGGAGTCTCTGGCGTCACATATGGATCCAAGTCCACAACAACTGGCGCCGGAGCTGCTGTTTCTTCTGCCACCACTTGGGGAGGCTCTTTGGTTGAAGCTAGAGCTTCAGCACGCACAACTTCAGTCGTTGCAGCAGATGTCGAAGCCTCAGATTTCTTTCTCGACACCTTGGAAACAAAAGGTCGCGAAGATGAAAGACATAATAAAAACAAAGCTAGCACCACAAGGTGAGTTGACGATGCTTACCTGGGGATGCTACCGCCCCAGTCACCGCGGATCTCTACTTCCGAGGCTCGGAGTCAGAGCCCACCAAATCTGTTGAGACAAAAACCTCGGACCTTGGTCATGAGCTACCTGCAGCAGCTGGTGTTTTCTCAGCTGGAACCTCCCTCGGCTGGGAAGGACCTCCGGACCCGGAGCCCACAGTTGGCACTAGAGCCAGAGTTGATCTGGCGGATCTTGAGTCCCTCGAGGGCGTTGGCACCAAAGTAGGCGTAGCCACCGAAGATCTCCTTCGCTAGAGAGAAGGGGCCATTGAAGATGGAGCTGACCCAATTGGGCTTATGTCAATATGCCTCAACATCCTTTTCTGGTTGGAAGATTCGACTGGCTCCTTGCCCTTGCCCTTGCCAGTGTGACCCATTTTCTGGCATGGGGCAGCGGGGGCCACCCTCTCAGAAGCCTCGGGGATTGCTACCCCAGAGGTTGATCGCCTCTGAACCACGCCGAGATCGTCCAACACTGGCATTCTTCTCCGGAGCTCTCTACTAATCTCTGGAATCATGTTTAGAGGCAAGAGAGCAGCCGAAGGAATCAAGGTGTCGAGGGAGATAGCTCCATGCTGGAACTTCATCAGATGGAGCCTCAAGGCTTCATCATCCAAATTGGAATTCAAACCGGTTTCAATCCGGTTCTGATCCATCACACTATTGAAAGCCCATGCGGGCCACTCCTTTGTCTTTAGTGGAGCCCACCTGTTCACTAAGAAATTGCCGAAGACCATTTGAGGTGTCACTCCACCCTTGACGCATTCTTGGATCCTTGCCGGGATGGGCTTGTACGCATTTGATAGCTCCGGAACTGCATTCCACGCTTTTGTGTCGACATTGGGAAGACCCTGGGGCAGCTCCAGCCTCTCGTGATCCTCCACGAGGATTACCACCCAATCCTTCTTCCAATCGTCCCACATGCTGGAGGGGAAGGACCTCAAGTACATGAAGGGGCAGTTTTTCTGCTTCACGAAGTAGTAGAAGCCGGTCAGCTCTATCCCCCTTTCGGTGGTGTGGACCGTGAAGAAGGTCTGGAACAGTTCAACGCAAGGAGGCACGCCCACCCACATCTCACAGAAGTGGACGAAAGTCGCCACTAGCAAGAGAGAGTGGGGGCTGAGGTCATGCAGCTGGAAATCATAGAAGTCCACCAGCATCAAGAAGAAGGTTGAAAAAGGTGGGATTAGACCCACCATGGTGTACGTAAAGAAGTACACCATGTCTCCGGCGCGCTCCTTCTTGAAGGGGAGCTTGACGAAGCAGATGTCGCGGTTGAAGTAATCACTGGACCACCCCATGTAGGTCCGGACCTTCAACATACCTTCTTTGGTCTCGATCCTGCTGCGAGGAAGACCCAATTCCATTGCGGCAAAGTGGAGGGAAAGAAGAGAAAGCTACGTGAGGGTTGGGAGGCTCTAAGCGCAAGTTTGATTGAAAGCGTAAAGAGTCCTCAAACTGTGCGAGATTTCCTTATTATGTAAGCCTCCGCAACGCTTGGATGGAAACCGCAATGGGACCAAGATCACATTTTCAAAAATCTACCCTGCCAATGGAAAATGGGCTCGGGTCCACTTTGGCGAAAAGGCCGAAGTTATTACCCCAGGTGAACTGTTGTCATGGTGGGAGGTTGGAAGCCTGAGGACGACGGCCTGGCAGGGTGCTTGGAACTGATATGGTTTTTATATTGGGAACCGGCGACCTTCAATTGTGTGAGATCCGCACGGGAGGATCTTACCTGCCACATTCAAAAGAAGCCACTCGGCGATGGTTTAACCATGAGACATCGCCCCAAAGGCACATCAGAAGACCTTTGAAGCCACAGCTCGAGAATCTAAGATGGCCCCACCTTCGGTAGAATAACATCACCCAAAGGGTTTTTCCCGCAGGTGGGCCTGGGGGCCACTGTCGGTACCCTATGTACCAGGTACCCCATGATACCGCAAGAAAAGCTAAGGAGTTCCACCCTTTCAAGTTGAAGACATCTGAAGGCCACACATGTTGCGCAGTACTGGACCCGCCTCCCTCGTTTGGGTAGCTCCGGCACCGACACGTGTATCACAAGGCCGGACCTAACTCCTTTCATAGGGAAGCTCCAGTCTTGCCACGTGTCCAGTGACCCCTGACCAAACCCCAATATAGGGAAGCTTCGGTGCTTCCACGTGTATAGTGGCTCCGGACATGCCTCCCCACGATTGGAAGCTCCGGAGCTGCCATGTGTTGAACCTCCAGAGCTGGGACTTTAACAAAAGATAGAGAGATCTCCAACGGCTCGGTCCCTCAAGGGACAGTTAAAGTGACAGATACAAGACCAGATTATGTGTCATTAATGCCATATTAATGACACACGATCAGTAGACTATTAATAAGGGTAACGCCATCATTAAGTTGCATTACCACCCTATTAACCACACTTAATATTCAGCGATCGTGTATTACACAGTTAACGACACCAAGGCCACATGTTGGGCCAGGCAAGTGATGAAACTGCCAGTCCTTACACTATAAAAGGGTTGCGTAGCACGATACATAGACAGGCAAGCTCATACATTGACAAGCGCCACAGATATTCATACATACAACACACAACCCATGGAGTAGTGTGTTACGCTGAGGCAACTCAAACCACGTAAATCTCTCATTTCATCATCTTGTTCATAATCCCACTCGTGCTCCAACCAATCAAGAACCTCCGCGGGCTACGATCTATGTAATACCGGGGGAAGTGTCGATCACACACTTCGACACATACTATTTACTAGGGATGTCAAGATGTTGCCATAACCTATCCCCACAGGACCTATGCCAACGATTTGTAAAAACTATTGCCACATTCTTTTTCATTGCAGCAGTGACCTATTGCGACGAAAATGACCTATTGCGATGAATTTTTTTGTTGTGATAAGCCAGAATCCTTGTAGTGGGTGAAGCGTCGAGAGGTGAGATGGACATAGCATAATCATGCACTTCTAGTTTAGGTTTAGTTATTTAAGATACAGAAGGAACACCTTTATTGGAATCATTTTAGGATTTTATTTGACATATTGGGATGCTAAGTACTGTATTTTTCAGTAGGATGTTATTTGACACAGTGTTATAGAGCATTTATTTTTGTAGCTTTCATTAAAGTGGGACATATTTTTTGTCTTATTAGTTCTAGCATGGAAAGCCCTAAGAAGACTGGTGTTTGTAGTAACAATGAAGAAGGCAATATGGAGTTTATTGTCTCCAACAGTTCAAGCTCGTTTCACAGTCCATCGCATCATTACAAATATAAAAATCAAAAAGACTTCAGAGGATCTCGACCCAGAATATGATCCTGTCGGATGGCCACATACAACAAATATAACATTCCTTTCGAATGAATTACTACATTCACCACTCTCTTGATCCCAATTTTCCTCAGTCTATCATTTTACTGTCCAATCTACCAAGTGGTTGAAATAGATCTAGGATGTCACTACAATTTCTTTAGGGAAATATCTTATAGGGAACAACGCTTGTAGTATTACATAAATTATAGTAAGTGGCCATGATAGCAAAATAAAACAATCAAATGGACCTTACACAAGCATGCCAAAACAAGGATCGAACAATGAACTAAAGCAGCTCACAAACCAAGATTCTTTGCAGCAAGTGAAGCCTAGGGTGGTGTATGTGGCAGACATGCTTCGAGGATCATCGAGTCCCACCCTTGGTCACAAGCTCTACGACCATTGGATAGAACATCTGAGCATCAATGACATAAATACCAGTTCATGAATCCTTCACCATATTGTTTGATGACGTTGTGGGGGTGCACAACCTAAATCCCTGACAAGGTGGATAAAAACTCGATGCACCTAAAGTGATGAAAGTCCATGAGAGAGTACAATCACACTTTAACATCCTAGAGATGGGGTCACAAGGACTTCAACCTCTTGACACTTTAACGTGGCCAAAAGAAATGGTCGATCGTTCACTTTAGGTGATTGATCATCAAGGTGAGCTCCAAATTTGAGGCAACCAAGGGCCATATAGAGATATCATTGGCATGCTTTGTGAACTTCACACTTGCAACGAAAGAAACAATAAGCATTCTAACAGTTTGTAGTAGTGTTGTCAAAGGAAAAAATCATTGGTCTATTATAGATGTTGGCAGCAACAACTAGTCGGAGTACCTTGACATTTGCCATGTCAAGCATAAAACCACCTCCTTCATAAACCGTGGAGGAAGCAATTAAGTGATTTGTGTTGGCCCGAGATTCAAGACCACTAGGATTTCGTCAGCCCACCACACAAAGATATAGGGAAGGGATACAACGGAAGGGTTGATGACCTAAATTATGGGGCCAACTAGGGCGGGGAAGATGCCAAGGTGAGGAATATGACTTGCATCAAGGAGATGAACAAGGTAGGGACAAGGGTCATTATGATGAGCTCGATGAAGATCGATAGGAGAAAGAAGGGTGATGACAGGGCAATGGTTGAAGTTTGGATGGAAGACGGTAAGAGAGATGCTACAACCGGGGGTAGTGGCAAGTAGTGATCTTGCTGGAGGAAGAGGAGCTGGTGGGAGCGATGATGGGGCTGGAGGGGATTCCAAGGAGGAGGAAGAGAGGTACAGGGAGGGTTCGACGGATGCTAAGTGGGTAGCGGTGACAAAGGAACAGGGGTGATGGTGCAGACAGACAGGACGGATAGGACATGAACAGAGCCTCCCTGGACTGAGCAACCATGTCATCTTACCTGATGCTTGGTTGGATCTAAGACGCCACCGTTGTTGTCTTAATATAAATTTCACTCACAGCTAACAACTGTTATGAAATCACTCTCCATGTTGCACACCCTGACTGACCCATCAGCTGGAACCTATGGCTTACCATCATCAACCTATGCATTACCCATGAAAAAAAAAATTTGGCGCATTGTCCAAGTTAAACTCAACCGTACCGAAGAATCTTGGCAGAGGAGTAATAGCACGATAACATGAGTGAGGCCATGCTAAAACCTGGATGATTGAGGTTGTTGTGAATAAAGCAGTAGGGCGCTGCTTGCTCCTCTTTTCTAAACTGAAACTATAACCAATTTACGAATATATATTATACTAAAATCCATTCACTTCACAGCCAACTACATGAATCAAGGTCACATGACCTTTTATGTATGATTATGATAAATAAGCTGCTTACGTGTTGGCCTATGGTTAAGCCCATGTAAATAACAGGTTCAGGAAAACATATCGAGAGCAGTGCAAAGGAGTACTTTGATACAGAGCAGTGCAAAGATGGAGTATCCCTCTCGCTTAGCAGCGGGCATGTACGCGAGGCCTTGCTCGCATGGGCTTAACCAAGCTCCTTTTGAAAACATCTACCCTACCAGAAAACTAAGATATAGGTATGTAAAAACATGGTGATGACGACTAGAGGTTGTAGTGATAGATCTAATACGTTCTAGATGTTGACCAGTGTGCGTACTAAAATTGTGTCTTACCTCCTGCAATTCTTCAACCTTTGGTTTTCCTGAGGTGAGATCTAAGATTCTGCAGTGGCTTGGGAAAAAGCAGAAAGCGTTCAAACTAGATGTAAGGATATCTCAAGGAAGGGGAAGATGGTTCCTTTT
Organism: Tuctoria greenei; assembly: GCA_036927565.1. Lineage (NCBI taxonomy): Eukaryota > Viridiplantae > Streptophyta > Magnoliopsida > Poales > Poaceae > Tuctoria > Tuctoria greenei. The sequence goes on from JAYESD010000010.1 coordinate 59,184,699, forward strand.
AATATGGAATTTTGGCTGAATTAAATTATTGCCAGAAAGAGAACACTACAAGGATTCCGCCCTGTTGCAACGATTGTACTGCAACGAATACTAAATCGTTGCAGTAAGCTTGGTCTTTTGCCACGATTCACTAGTTCGTGGCATTAGCATCTATCACCATGGAACACGATCGTTGTATTAGGATCTGTTGCCACGATTCACTAGTTCGTGGCATTAGGATCTATCGCCATGATTCACTAGTACGTGGCATTAGCATCTATCGGCACCAAACACGATCGTTGCATTAGGATCTGTTGCCACGATTCACTAGTTTGTGGCATTAGGATCTATCGCCACAAATTTGTTGCCACGATTCACTAGTTCATGGCATTAGCATCTATCGCCACGAAACACGGTCGTTGCACTAGGATCTGTTGCCACGATTCACTAGTTTGTAGCATTAGGAACTATCGCCATGAATTTGTTGCCACAGTTCACTAGTTCATAGCATTAGCATCTATAGCCACGGAACACGATCGTTGCATTAGGATCCGTTGCCACGATTCACTAGTTCATGGCATTAGGATCTATCGCCACAAATATGTTGCCACGACTCAATAGTTCGTGGCATTAGCATCTATCGCCATGGAACACGATCGTTGCACTAGGATCTGTTGCCACGATTCACTAGTCCATGGCATTAGGATCTATCGCCATGAATCTGTTGCCACGATTCACTAGTTTGTGGCATTAGCATCTATCGCCACAGAACACGATCGTTGCACTCTGATCCGTTGCCACGATTCACTAGTTCGTGGCATTAGCATCTATCGCCACGGAACCCGATCGTTGCATTAGGATTTGTTGCTACGATTCAATAGTTCATGGCGTTAGTATCTATCACCACAGAACCCAATCGTTGCATTAGAATATGTTGCCATGATTCACTACTTCGTGGCATTAGCATCTATCGCCACGGAACCCGATTGTTGCATTAGAATATGTTGCCACGATTCACTAGTTCGTGGCATTAGCATCTATCGCCACGGAACCCCATCGTTGCATTAGGATCTGTTGCCATGATTCAATAGTTCGTGGCGTTAGCATCTATCGCCGCGGAACACAATCGTTGCATTAGAATATGTTGTCACGATTCACTAGTTCGTGGCATTAGCATCTATCGCCACGGAACGCGGTCATTGCATTAGGATCTGTTTCCACGATTCAATAGTTCGTGCCGTTAGCATATATCGCCGCGGAACACAATCGTTGCATTAGGAACTTTTGCCACGATTCACCAGTTTGTGGCGTTAGGATCTATTGCCACAAAACACAAACGTTGCATTAGGAACTTATGCCACAATTCACAAGTTTTTGGCGATAGGATCTATCGCCACAAAACACAATCTGTGTATTAGGATACATTGCCACGAAATACCGGTTGTGGCGTTAAGATCTATCGCCACGGAACACAAACGTTGCATTACATAGTTCATGTATAGCTAGCTCACATAGTACCTATATGAAAAAATCATCATCTTCGTTGTCCTCCCTCATTGGAGGTACAATACCATCATTAATATATGTATCATCATCGTCATGGCCGCCTTCATCGTCATCTTCATTTGAAAGAGCAGAAGCATCACCTGTTGCTCCGTCAATGTCATTCTCATTCCTATCCCATGTGGTCATATCCTCATTTATATCAGTAAGCCTTCGATCATCAAATAATGTCTCACCCTCCATCGTCTCAGTGACATTATTTTCACTGTCTCCAGGGGGCATGGCAAAAATGTTTTGTGGCTTCGTTTTAACAACTGTAGCCCATTTAGGTTGCTTCACACTTCTAACGTAAAAAACTTGTTCTGCTTGGGTGGCTAGAATGTAAGGCTCATACTTAAATTGAGAAATAGTAGTGTCAACATCTATCATTCCGTATCGATCCATTTTGTAGCCTCTGCTTTGGCTCTGACCGGAACGAGTCCGATCAAACCATTCACATTCAAATAACAGAACCTCTTGATTTTTTTCGAAATCAACAGAAATCATCTTCTTGATTACTCCATACCACTCATGATCACCATCCCGAACAACAACACCACTGTTTTGCGTCTGTAAATCTTTTTCCATCTCTGTTGTTCGAAAGAAGAAGCCATTTATGAATGATCAACTAAAAAAACGTTCCCGACGATCAGGTCCTCTAGATAATTTACACAAATAATCAGTTAGTTTGCCTTCTTTGTGTAATGTCGTAATCTGTACACATTACTTGGTATAAAAGGGGTCATCGATAAACCAACTTCAGAACAGATATTTCTTCATATTTCATCAAAGTAAAAACTAGAATGTACTTACTCGTTTATGAAACCAATAAACAAACTCATCTCTATGGTGTTTTTCAACATCATGAGAATGAATTTTTTCATCTCTTCAAAATGCTCACTGAAAAGGGTAAAAAATTAAATTTGCCATCTACAATAAGCATGATCCATTAATATATTATAGAACATCCGAGTGTTATACATACTTGATCCGTGGAGCGGCCTCTTCAACATTAGAAATAATATAATGCCTGATGTAATGTAGTTCCACCATAGTAAGTTCGCCCAATTTAAACCCTTTTTTAGAATTATCAACTTCTGTAAATATATCATACTCGAGAGAAGGTTCGTTCCTAGCTGCAGCTTCATGACGTTCTAGCCTATTAAGCTTGGTGCTGATGTTATCCAAAAACTGGCTACAAAAAGTCATACACTCTTCCATAATATATCCTTCAGCTATAGAACCCTCCGGGTGAGCTCTGTTACGTACATACCTCTTCAATGTATCAAGCTACCTCTCAATTGGATACATCCATCTGTAAGAAACAGGTCCACCCAAGCAAGCTTCTTCGCCAAGATGGATTGGAAGATGTACCAAGATATCAAAGAAAGCGGGAGGAAGCAACATCTCAAGCTTACAAATTGTTTCCGGAAATTGTTCAATCATCTTATCCAAATTTGGTTCCACCAATTGTTTAGAACAAATTCTAGAAAAGAATCTGCTAAACTCAATTAAAGGTTCAAAAACCTTTTCAGCAATATGTCATGTATTGCAATAGGAAGGAGCTTCTGAAATATAATATGGCAGTCATGAGTTTTTAGACCTGATACCTTACGTGCTGTTATGTCCACACTTCTCTTGATGTTTGAGGCATAACTATCGGGCATCTTCACATCCGCCAAAAACTTGCACAAGGTGGTCTTTCTGATCTTTTTGCAAAGTATATGATGCTGATGGACAATCATACTTCCCTTCCATAACCACCGAATGTTGCTTTGGCTGTATACCCATTTCATACATATCAAAACATGCTTGTAGACTATCTTTTGTTTTACCATCTATATTAAGCAATGTACCCAATATGCTATCACAAATGTTTTTCTCAATGTGCATGACATCAAAGTTATGCCTTATTAGCAATGTCTTCCAATACGGGAGCTGAAAAAATATACTTCTCTTCTTCCAACTATGCCACCTATCTTCCTCAGTGCACTTTCTCTTATTATTCATCTTTCCAAAACTCACTTGATCAAAAGTCTCATATTGTTGGAGTACTTTGTGACCAGAGAGTGATGTTGGAGCCTCTCTATCCTCTATTTTGTTGTTAAAAGAAGCTTTGTCCCGACGCCACCTGTGATCCTGAGGTAGGAAACGACGATGACCCATGTAGCAATACTTTCGTCCATGTTTCAAGAACAAGACGTCAGTGTTTACATGGCAGTATGGACATGCTAGCCTACCTTTTGTGCTCCATCCACATAGCATTGCATATGCTGGAAAATCATTTATGGTCTACAATATAGAAGGTCGCATGAGAAATGTCTCTTTCTTTAAACTGTCGTATGTTTCAACACCATCATACCATATTTTCAGTAGCTCATCAATCAAAGCATGCAGATACACATCAATGTTGTTTCCAGGTGACTTTGGCCTAGGAATTATCATTGACATCAACCAATAAGGCTGCTTCATACACAACCAAGGTGGTAGATTATAAGAGATTAGAATCACAGGCCATGTACTGTAAGAAACATTCATTACTCCAAAAGGATTGAAACCATCAGATGCTAGCCCAAGTCTTATGTTGCGAGGATCAGATGAGAAATTTGGGTGAATGCTATCAAAATGCTTCCATCATTCGAATATGCAGGATGGCGTAATATTCTATCATCAATATGTTCTTCTTTGTGCCAGCGCATGTTTGATGACGTTGATTCTGCCATATAAAACCTTTAAAGATGGGGGATAAGAGGGAAGTATCGTAGAATCTTGCATGCAACAAGCTTCTTTGCTTTTCCACAAGGTAAATCCTCTCTTGCATCCCCACCAGTACTATTTTTCCATCTAAATTCACCACATTTTGGGCATCGATCCAGCAGAGAATAGTCCTTCCAGAATAACACACAATTATTATCACATGCATCGATCTTTTCGTAGTTCAACCCGAGGTCACAAACAACCTTCTGAACTTTATCAAGTGTATTAGGAATGCAATGGCCCTCTGGAAGCACATATGAGAATAGTTCAAGGATGAACTCACACGCTTTTTTGCTCAAACCAGTTAAACACTTTATCTAGTACTACCTGACAATGAAGGATAATTGGGTCACCGTCTCACAACCTGGATACAACTCCTTTTGGCATCATTTAATAAGTCATAGAATGCATTTGCACACCTAATTGGCTCCTGCTGGTTTATAGCATTTTCTAGATCATCAACACCTGCTGAAGTACCACCATGATCACCAGTGCCTCTAAGAAGGCCGGACAACATATTTTACATAGCAACATCATCAGAAATTATCTCCTCATTATTTGCTGATTGCTCATCAACTTTTTTCTCAACTCGTTTTTCTCCATGGTGTACCAAACAAGTATAATCAAATGACATCCCATTACGAAGCAAGTGAAGATGAACTTCCTTGCGTCTCCCATGGCCAATATTAGGACATTTCGTGCAAGGACAAGGCTTAGTTTCTTCTTCACGAGGGCCCTAAAATGCTAAATTTAAAAATGACTTCATTCCATCCTGCCAGTCCTTCGTACGCCTGTCTTTTCCCATCCATGTCTTATCTTCTGACATCGCTTCCTACAATTCAATCAGCGTATCGATAAGAGGATTGAACTAAAATAACATTATGTGAGCAGTTGTACCTAGCGCTGTTGCTCCTCCACATGCGGCGGCTGGTGGATGCTCCTCCATGCCGGTGGACGACGGATGCTCTTCCAAGAGCGTGGCGGCCGACGGATGCTCCTCCAAGAGTGTGGCAGCCGGTGGATGCTCCTCCAAGAGCGTGGAGGCCGGCGGATGCTCCTCCAGGCGCGTTTCGTGCAATCGGGAGAGGGGGCCGTTGTGGATCGAAGGGTCCGGCGGGAGGCAGCCAAGACAAAGCGTACGTGAAGCTATCGGAGTAGGCCCAACACTGCGCTGGGTCGCTTGTTATTCGTGGGCTGAAACTGCGCTGAGTCACTTTGTATTCCTGGGCCGAAATTGCGCTGGAACGCTTGGTGTTCGCACCCATGTACGTGTGAGCCCATGTACCAAAATTTGGCGATGTTAAAGGAGCTGTTTTTCAATAAATGGAGAAATTTTTAATTTGACACGCGAAGGGCCCATTGTATGCGCGGAAAAATTATGCTTTAAAAGGATACGATTCCTTGGCGTTATCTCTGTCATGTACGGCCATCATACGACCTCGTTCGTTCATGTGCACACATGTCACAGTCATGCAACTGCTTCATCCGTCCGTTCATGTGGACACATGTCACAAATGTGGAACTGCTTCATTCGTCCGAACCCGACATTTATTTTTCAGTTATTTATATTTGCTCCCCGAAAAGTTCCCGATACCCAATATTTCGGTCTTTTCGATTCCGGTCTCGGTTTTATCAGTTTCGGTTTTTTAGTCTTGGTTTATTTGCCCACCCCTAATTTACGTAGTAGTAGCATATGGGATATACATATTTCTCCTCCATGTTTTTTTGCAAAACTATTTAGTGATATATCCTATGTGCATATTACATATGTAAAACTAATGTAAAGTAGAAAACTTTTTCAAAGGGAAGTCTTAGGTTTCGTCAAATCTATCATTGAGATTTACTAAATTTTGATCTGTTTTACAAGAATTGTACTTTTAGATTCACCATGGAAATATTTCCATAATATACAATCTAGTACTACATGTTATTGAAGTTAATAAATTCCATATAAATCATTGGTCAAAGGTAATTAGTTCGACCAAAACAAAAATAGAGTTGAGTTGGGGCGGAGGTAGTATTATACGTTGTTGTTTGCCGCATAAGGTTTGGTCCTTCGTTCAAGCCGTAGCCATTTGTACAGGCGGCTGATGCGACCGGGCGCATCGAGCTTACGTGCGCGCCAGTCACCGAGGCGCCTTAAACTCCCGCAGCGCATGCGCATCTCTGAATTCAATTGGAACCGCTCCGCGTCCCATCACCACTACTGCGCGCATCGAAAGACGAACATCCAGGCGGGTTCAAATCCCCTGCAGTACTGCAGGTGCAGTAGAGATGGCTGACATGAGGGCCCCACATGGTGTGGGACCCACATGTCATCCACCTCTACTACACCTGCAGTACTGCAGAGGATGAGCACCCCAGCCAGGCTGCTACTACACTATAAGATCACCCGGGCACGCAATCGTCTTCTCCGCACAGCCACTCTTCCTCTCTTCCCAAAACTATGCCGAGAACACCATGGCTGACAAGACAACGCCGCCACCAAGCCTGCCAAAGGACGCCAAGGGGAAGCGTCCCCGACCGTACTCCCCCCCCCCCGGACAAGGAGTGGGCTTTCCGGAAAATGGCGCGCGATGTATTTGACAATACATCGCGCTCCATGTGTCGCCTTGGGCTTGGTCCCCTTCCAGAGTATGCTGCCATGGGGACCACAGGCCACTACGTCTTTGGTATGACGCACTTGGTCGGTCGCCTCGACGTCCTCTGGGAGACGCTGGCGGACGAGCTCGGTGTTGCCGATCGCGACAACCTGATGGCGGCGACGTCCAGGAAACTGGGCTTCCCGTCTCTGCCGTGGGAGGCGCCCCCACCTAGCCACGAGCCCAAGGAGGAGGAGAAGGAGAAGGAGAAGTAGGTGGAGGGAGGTGGAGGAGAAGTAGTTTTTTTCTTGTTCTTAGTTGTGTTGTTTATCTTTTTTTGATTTGTAGTTTCTGTTTTTCATTTATCCTTTTTGTAATGTATGGTCTTAAGGTAATGAACTTTATATTTCTGTTCGTTGGTGTGCAAAAATAGTTCTAATGTTGTTGTTCTAACGATAAACTAGTAGACTATTTATCTCTTTTATCTTTTAGAATTGAATATATTTCCACTTCCAATTCTACTGAGCTGGAGATCCAGAAAGTGACTATCACCTACTAGTTTATCTGACAGGACCAGTAGGGAGAAGCCCAATGTCTGTTCAAACCCAACACGGATACAACATAATGAGCAATCAAACAGCAAAGCACATAGTAAATCACAAAAATTGCAACAACAGTTTCTGGAGTACGTATCAACTTTAGCCCAGATTAGATGCTCGTGGGCGTCATTGCAAAAGGGTGAAGACAAAAAAGACTTGATTCGGATGGCTTGCAAAAACAAACTAGAAGTCAGGGTCATCGAATTTTTTGCCCGATTTTGATTAAGTCTTAGTTATAGACTTCCATAATAATAAAATGTATCGGGTATTTTACTTTCACAAGTGTGTCATAAAATGTATCGGGTGTTTTACTTTCACTAGTGTGTCATAAAGTGTACACCGGCCCCGTATCCTGATCCAACCGTACAACATCAAATAAAGGAGGGTTAGAGCATCTCCAACCCCTTTGTTATTTTTGGTTTGCAATTATTTCAAATGACAAATATGCTATCCACATTTAGCATCTCATTCCATGAGCATCTCCAACCTGTTTGCTATATGATGTGCTATATTAAATTTTTTTCATATTTTATTAGTATATAATAATTATTTTAAAATTCAAATAACATTGTTGCAATGGCTATATTGTAACGGTTGTATTTATAACGGCTATTTTTCAATGGTTATATTTCTAACGACTATTTTTCAACGGATGTATTTCCAACGGCTAATTTCCAATGATTATTTTGCAACGGAACAACGATAATGTACCAGAAATCGGGAATAGCAAACCGGATAGCCTTTGCTACTAGTAGCACACCAAGAGCTCCATATTGCAAATGGCTAAAAGTAGGAATCATAATAGCAAACCGGTTGGACAGGATTTTTGCTCTAGATTTGCTAAATAATAGGATAGCACATCATATAGCTAATGGGTTGGAGATGCTCTTTTAGCCATTAGCTATATGGTGTGCTATCCTATTATTTAGCAAATTTAGAGCAAAAATCATCTCCAACCGGTTTGCTATTAAGATTGCTACTTTTAGCCATTTGCTATATGGAGCTCTCGGTGTGCTACTAGTAGCAAATGCTATCCGGTTTGCTATCCCCAATTTCTGCTACATTATTATCGTTTCTGTTGCAAAATAGTTGTTGAAAATTAATCGTTGGAAATACAACCGTTGAAAATTAGTCGTTAGAAATATAACCATTGAAATAAAGACGTTAGAAATACAAACGTCACAATATAGCCGTTGCAACAATGTTATTTGAATTTTAAAATAATTATTACATATTAATAAAATATGAAATTTTTAATATAGCACATCATATAGAAAACGGGTTGGACATGCTCATAGAATGAGATGCTAAATATGGATAGCATATTTGCTATTTAAAAGAATAGCAAACTAAAAATAGCAAACGGGGTTGGAGATGCTCTTAGAAGATTGGTGGAAAATAATACGAACTTATAAGAAAAAGGAGAAGAAAAAGGATGGCGCGTGTTTCGATACATGAACCGTGACACTGCTGACATCCATCTTCATTGGCCAGTTCCCGATTCCGCTGATCTCTCCAGCATGTATTCACACTAGCTACTCTCTGGTGACTGGACCCAGGGTATCCCGTGGCCCACCCAGCATATCCAGTGGGTGGGCTCCTGAGAAATGTTGTTGTTGTTGTACGTGGTGTTAAGTTGAGACAATGCAACTTGTGGTCATAACAATAAGAATTAAAAATTAGAAAGAGTATATAAGATTCAAAAATCTTCATTACTCTCTTTACTCCGGGCTCAGGCCCGTCAAATTCGGAAACTCCTTCGCATCATATCATAACTGCATCAATTATATATCCATGCCCGTTTCAAATTAATATCCAAACTAAAGGTGTCGAGCGAAGGTTTTGGACAAGAGAGAGAGTTGCGCCGCGCCGCCGCAGACGACAACTGTAGGGATGACAAGGAGAGAGACCCAATGGCGGGGACTCAGGTGTACAACGTGATGTTCGAGGAATACGTGATCACCACCACCGTGACGTCTTCCGGCAAGGTCGTGGAGGACTGGCTCGACGAGGTCCTCTCCGTCCATCATCGGCGCCTTCACAAGCTCGTTGTCGGGCTCGATGTCGAGTGGCGCCCCAGCTACTCCGCCGACCAGAACCCCCTCACCGTTCTGCAACTCTCCGTTGGCCGCCGCTGCCTCATCTTCCAGGTCATCCAAGCTGGCTACTTCCCTGACGAGCTGGAAGATTTCCTCGGCGATTCTGACAACTGCTTCATCGGCGTCGGCATGGAGGGTGATGCCGATAGACTTTGGAAGGACTGACAGCTGAAGGTGGCCAGAACGGTGGACCTGGCAGAGCTCGCAGCGGAGGAGATGGATCACCAGATCCTCTGCCGCGCGGGGCTGAAGGACATCGCGAGCGCCGTGATGGGCTCCGACATGGAGAAGCCTTACGGGGTGAGGACAAGCAACTGGGACGCGTACAATCTCTCCGACATGCAGATCAGCTATGCGTGCATTGTCGCCTTCGTCTCCTTCGAGGTCGGCCGCAAGCTGCTCTCCGGTGACCAATGATCTTACCACCGAGTTTGCGGATTGGCTGCCATCGATCATCCTGGCATATGGAATTCATAGGTGCATCGCTCAAGTTCTAGCTTTTGTGCTTGTGCGCCCAATCTCTCATAAAATTATTTTTTCTTAAGGAAACACTATATCTTGCTTTTAAAAACATGCATGTTATTTCACATGTATCGAGTTCCTTCACATGCATGTTAGTTGTCCATGCATGCTACGCCCCAAACATGATCAACGAGCCTCAAACATGAAGATCTATCAACAAAAAAGAGAACACATAATGTCAGCAAACATGATCGAGGTCTTTCACATGTATGTTAGACGTACATATGCTACATCCCAAACATGTATTCCAAGAATAGAATAATATTTCCTACCATGTATATATATTTCTATATTTATCATATTCTCTACCATGCATGTGTGTATGCTCTCAACCTACAGTATATGGCAGTTTAACTACCACAATAATGAAGAATATTATCCTGTTATCAATAGAGATAACAAATTTGACACAAGGATGTTCCCTCGACGGTACAAGGATAGAATGTGGACTACCATCGTCTAGAAAGCACACAGCTCTCACTATGTACGTACATGGTTCATCAAATTAATTGATCACATGCTACCATTATGTATCGCTGTACTCGTCTTTTGAAGAAACAACAGGCGTAGGCGCTAGCCGCTACATGTTCTGAATTCGGAACAAATGAACACACTTGTGAAAACACGTACGCCACATCCGATCCTCAACGTCATCAAATTAACATGTTCCTCAACAAGGGGGCACAAAAATCCTCAACACATGACCAAACATGCTTGAGCGCGAGTCTCTTTCAAATGCATTACATTCATGTCCACCATCATCCATGATCACGACAATTATCAGTTCGATATGGACTCTTGGTCGGCAATAGTCAGATTCTTAAAAAAAGATATGGACTCTCGGTCGATTGCCACGCGCGTTCACATCAATCTCCGCACCTTTGTGTGTCAAATTAAAAAAAAAAAAAACTGGCCGATGGGATGTGTTGAGCCGTTGCAATAACCGAGAGGAGGCAAACCACGGTTTGGAGTAACTCTGACCGTCGATTCAAAAGCACAATTCTTGAAGCGTCCGATCATCTCCACTCACGCGCTTAGATGACGACCCGCTATAAAGGCACACCTTCCTCTTCTTCTCCGCCGCACCTCTTGATTGATTTTAGCCTTCAAACTTATCCTCTTGCTTCTCCGCCGCACCACCGTCGACCACCTCTCTCTCTTTGTTCGCACCTCCGTCGCCGCGCAAATGGGTAGCCCCGCACCGAAGTGCTCAAGGCCATCGTTGTCCTCCAAACCTCCTTCTCCATTTTCGTCGCCGACAAGGCCGGTGGAACTGGAGGCTGCGCCCACACCTCCTCCACTCCAGTCTCCACCCGCGGCCCCCGCACCTCTTCTATCCAACCATGATGAGAATGTCCGCCTCATCGAGGAAAGCATCGACAAACTCGACGGCAAGCTTAAGGAGGTCACCGGCAGCCTGTTCGCTGCCAATGTACAAGCAAAAGTGCTCGACAAAATGGGGCATGATGTATTTCACAATACATCTCACTCCTATCACCGACCGGGACTTGGTGTCCTTCCCCACCACGCCAGCATGGACTCTGCCGGCTACTACATCTTCGGGTTAGGCTTTGTTGCCACTCGTCTCAACTGCCTCTACGAGACGATCGGTGAGGAGCCCGGGGAGGGGTTTCGCGAGCAACTCGTGAACACCGTCAGTCGGAAGAAGTTAGATCTGGTGTTGGAGGATGCTCCGCTGGCGGTTGAGGCGGAGGCGGAGGCACCGGCGGCGGATGTGGAGGCGGAGGAGCCGCCGGTGGAGGCGGCGGTGTTGGAGGTGGAGGCAGCGGTGGAGGTGGACAAGTCATCCTCCGAGTAGAGTAGGATGAGCAGTAGTTTTTTCTTTTGTTTTCTATGTGTTTTTTTCTTGTTTGTAATATATGTGTTGTTTTTATGTTAATAAAAAAGTCTTTTATTTTATGTTCATGAACAACATGTCCTACAGTACATGCACTAACAAAAAACTCATCCTTTTATCGAAAAACATCGCATATGGAAAATTAACACATTAGTAATATTATACTGTATCTAATAAGTACTCCCTCCTTATTCTTTTATTTGACGTTTTGGACAAAGCATTGAACTAACATTAGTAGGACGTACATAGTAGAATTATATTTCAAAAAATTACGAAAATAAAAAAGCTACACACTTAATTAGTTTTATTTCTTTTCTCTTTACCAGCTGTCATCATGCCCGCCCCACCACCCTCACCCACAGGTGTAGCCCTAGGCAGTAGCCCACAAATTTTCTGCGACCATGCCACACAGTATCGTGCATGCGCCCCCGCCTAGAACGTTGTCCGATCAAAATCACACAATCGTGGGAGCGGGACACGCGGGATTTCCATCCTTCGGTGTCCAGACAACAAACCCACCAGCGCGAAGCGAAGGATCTCAGCGGGATTTCCATGGGACGGCGTGAGGGGCAGGGGCGCACCCACCACGTTGTGTGGCAGGGCCGCAGAAAATTTATTTCCGCCCGCCTAGGCCCAGAGTCAGGCCTGCCTTTAAGACCATCCGTAGTGGTTCACGGTAAAGCTTTAGGCTCACACAGTTTTTCAATACTAAAGTTTTGGAAACCACAGTTTTTAAAATGACATGGCAATACCAAAGTATTTCAATAACACTGTTTTGTAATACCACGATTTTGCAATACATAGGACTGTTTGGTTGACAAACACCATTCTATAAAAAATACCATAGTAATCTAAAATACCACAATATTGCTAATTGCTCTAAGACCATCTGCAGTGGTTCACTGTAAAGCTTACTAGACTGGAAATATAGAGTTGACTACTCGAAGTATAAAGTTAATGTCCAGAGTGAAATGCTGGAAGTATAGAGAATATACTTGAAGTATAGAGGGATAGAGTAAGTTTTAGAGGAAACTGCTGCGGATGGTCTAAAACTCCAAAAATATCGTGTTCCCAAACACCAAAATCAAATTCTCTGCAGCCCTTCCGCACAGCCGTCTCTGTGCGACCCTGCCCAGATGGTTGCCACGTACGTTCACGCTCCAAATCTTACAGCCAAGGGCGCACTGCACGGTTCCTGCGACTGTACCACCCCGCCCTGATGATTGCCACGTACGTGAGCGCACCGAATCTTGCAGCGCGCACGGGCGAATGAACTCCACATCCAAACTTTGCTCAGCGATCTGAATAACTCAGCGCTCGGCATGCACGATCTATCATCATGCGCACGAATAATATTATGAAATTATCAACTTTGATGATTAAATACTCCAATCAAGTTTCATCCAACCTACCAACAAAAAATGGATCGTCCAGTCCATCCAACCAAACATTAAATTTGGATGATCCAAGACATAAAGAAATGGATGATCTATCTCCAATCGAACTTCGACGTCAAACCAAACGCAATTGATGACTGAGCACTTTGTCACATGTCACTAGAGTGTACGCACAAATGACAAATACACGGCCTCAACATCGGGTTTAGGGTGCATCATGGACTAACCACATGACCCGACCAAACACTCACGTAATTACCATACACCTGCAAGAGCAACTACCTGGCCGCATCCACCAACGCATCCCGACCCTGCGAAAGGATGATGAGCAGCGGCAGGTGAACACCTTGCAGCAGCGGCGCAATGGAAAACGGTGGCAGCGGACGGTGATGTACCTGGATGTTGGCGTAGTCGACCTCGCACATCTTCCACGAGTCGTTCACCTTCCCCGGCGAGCTGAACCACGCTGGCAAGAACTCCTCGGTTTCACAGTCGAAGCATGACTTGGAGAAACAGGCCACCAATGCATCTCGACCCTACGAAAGGATGACGAGCATCTGACAATGTGACGTTGACAAAGCAGTAGCCCTTGTTGGCCTCGGACCTTGGCAAATGCAACAAACGAGGTTAAGTATCAATCAGTAAAAGATCGGAGCTTGATTAGTATAATCATATATTTCAAAGCATAGGCGTAGTACTTGAAGTCAAATGGAACGTAAATAAAATCGTAAAACCGACTTGACGCGGCCCACTGCAATTTTCGCATTCTCCTCGGCGCAGTGCTGATCAATGATGTTCATTACTTTTTGTCTCCTGTGGAAAACAATGTAAAACATCAGGTATTAACGCATCAACAAATATGAGGGGGAGAATACCAACGCGTAGATTTAAATGTATGTTGCGGATCATCAGCGTCGTCAGACTAGAAGCAGGGTCGAAGCAGCGCCGTGGCTGCCGCGAACTCGAGAACGGATGAGGAGAAGACTCATCGCCAACGGATCGAGGGGATTGAGGCTGCACGACCGCTATGGGCGATGAGCCTTCCCCTTGATCTGTTCTCGAGTCGGGGGCTGGCCGGTGGTGGGGGCGCAGGGGCGGTGGGCCAGCGGCGGGGGCGCGGCAGGCAACGTTGTGCGGCAGGGTGGCAGAAAATTTATTTCCGCCCGCCTAGGCTCAGAGCCGGGCCTGCCTTTAAGACCATCCGCAGTGGTTCACAGAAAAGCTTTAGGCTGTGTTTGGGAGCATAGTTTTTCAATATTAAAGTTTTGGAAACCACAGTTTTTAAAATGCCATGGCAATACCGAAGTACGTATTTCAATAACACAGTTTTGTAATACCACGATTTTGCAATACATAGGACTGTTTGGTTGACAAATACAATTCTGTAAAAAATACCATAGCAATCTCAAATACCACGGTATTGCTAATTGCTCTAAGACCATCCGCAGTGGTTCACTGTGTAAAACCCCACTTTTATTGCATGTTAAGTTCATATGGGTTTTGTGATCAACTATTTTAGATATCCAATATAATGGTGCACATGAACTATGCCATCCAAAACTTTTCTTGCACTCATTGTTAAATTCTTTTAACATGGGTATTGGACTTCACCATGAATCCAAATTATATTCTATTCACCCTTTTTAAGAATAAGAATTTTTGGATAAGATTTAGTAAGCAATGCAAAATGAAGCCCTAATAAGCTCTAACCCAAATATTCAAATTAAGGGCTCTAAATTTTTCCATGAGCTCCTAAATTCCTCAATAGCATGCTTACAAAGTTTCAAGATTTTAGAAACTCATCTATTATTTTATTTGAGGTGCTTGGTGAATTTGAATCAAATTCAAATCTGAATTTTTAATTCATCTCCAACTTCTTTAAACATAAGATTTGAGTTCACCATTGTGTTCAGAATAATTCATTTGCCATCTCCACAAAATTTCATGATTTTTGGAGTTGATCTTCTATTTTTAAATGAATTTAGTAACTGAACTGTGGGAAGTATCACTGGACAGTGGGCCCCACATGTCAGCTCCTCTTTGAACGGATCAGCTCGATCCCGCCATCTCTGTACAGACGCACCTCCGCTCGACACCGCGCGCGCATGCAGCTCCAGCGAGCTGCCTGCCTGCTCGCCACGGCCCTATAAAAGGCCGGCCGAAGCTCCCTTCACTCCTCATCCCCGATCGCAGCTCCACTGCCTCGCGACTCTTCTTCCGCCGCGCGCCATCGCCGCCGCTCGCCACTGCTCCGCGGTGTGCCACCGTTCCGCGCCGTTTCAAGCCAAGCTCCAAAGAGCAAAAAGGTGCGCCTGATCAAACTCTAGGTCATGGTACAAACCATTTCCCTTATCGTTGAAGCTTGAGCGAGTTATTGTTCGTTTCCCCTACGGCCGAAAGTAGATAACTAGCTAAGTTTTCATGTCGATTCCTTTTCTACAAGTAATCATCCCTTGCAATTGCTTAGAGATAGTTTCTATAGACCCTAGCGCTCCTGCAAGAACCATTAAGAATCATCGAGCAACGGCTCTGAATTTCGAGTTTTGCTCGCCGCCGGTGAGAAAACCTCGGTTCACCGTCGAACTCGTGATTCCCGGCAACTCACTCCCCTTCTACGCCCAGGTCTTTGAACTCCATCATCCCAGAAAGGTTTTGGAGAAATTCCCAAGTGATTTGAGCTACTCTGGAGCGAGTTCTATGTTGCCCGAGCGCTCATCGCCGCCGCCGCCGTCGCACGACCTTTTCCGGCAAGCTTCAGGACCCACTGACCTCACCATCGTGCTCAGCGACCCCAAAAACCTCCAGGCGGCAAGTTTCCGCGAGTATGGTCCGTTGGTTTAGCCGGCGGCGAGCTCGCCGGCGAGCCACCGCCGCGGGTGCTGCCTCAACCAGAATGCGCCACGTGGTCTTTGGGATGTATTTAATTCCAGAAATTTGTCCAAATTTCTAAATTGAATATCTTTCTGTAGAATACTCCAAATTCGTTCAAACAAACTTTTTTTGAAAGCCCTTGAGCTCTAGTTTCGCTCAGAACCAATTAGGCTCTGTGAAAGTCAATATTTAACTCTGTAGAAATTAATCTTTCCCAAGAAAATGCAATTTTTCCAGATGAAATATTCCCTGCAAAAATCCCCAAAATTCACATAAAAATTATTGTCCTATTCTTAACTACCAGCAAAAATTTGGGAGCCATTGCACCTATTTTAACCTCTGTATAATTCAATTACATTTTTCAGTTATTGAATTTTCACAGATATGCAGATGCTTTATTATGCCCCAAATTTGGACTGAATCTTCCACTAGTCATACCTTAGCTCCTGTAAAAATCTTGGATTTAATGGACCTCATGTTCTAGTCTTAATTCAATTTCAAACTGAATATTGACTAAATACTTAAAAGTTCAATTACAAGAAAAATCCAGAAATTCTTGTCAACTTAGAAACTCAATAAATTCTTCACCAAGGCTTAGAAATTTATGAAACCACTTTTGCTAGGACCAGGACAATTTTCTCTATCTTGATTATCAACTGATGGCTATATTCAAGCTACAGTTTCATCTCTAAAAATTGTGGAAGTTATTTGCTTGCCATAATCTTAGAGACCACACTCTACTTTGATCATCTCATGTTCTTTGCAAGAACTTCTGTAGTATTCCCTAAATACCTAATTCAACGTTCCCAAGCCAAATAACTAATTATCCTATAATGGTCACCATAAATTAAAATCCTGGTCTTGATATTAAATATTTTCAAAGTTATTCATACCGTATTTAATGCATATCGTATAGTAACCGAAGTCGAGGAGGAGTCAGAGGCCTTGGAAGAGCATCTTCCAAATTCTAACTCAGAACCTGACCTGCAGCAAGGCAAGCCCCGGTTTGCATTTAAGTCGTTTATAAACTTTTGCTTTATCACTATGATGAGTAGTATATGAATTGTGCATTACGTTTAGGGTGAATGATACTCCACATGCATGACCAAAAATCCCAGGGTTTATTTGGCACGAGTTACAGTTTGACCTGTAGTAACTGCTTTGCTAATGCATAGGAAATCCGGTAGAAGTCGAGTAGTTGGAATCTACTCGCGAGAGATGTATCTCACAGGATTGGTTGAATAGAAAATGGCTTAATATAATGAAATTGTGACTGGGCAGGGAATGGATAGGAAGCGGCGAGAATTGAGTCTCGGTCGCATAGCCCTGCCTGTGTCGATTAAGGCCCGTCCGTATGCAGCCCCTTCGGACAAGCTTGAATTGTACCGGCAATATAATGGACATATGGAATCCAATAAACTGATGTAACTTGATAACTGGGATGTCGAGACCCATTAACTCACCATCGATAGGGGTGGGTTGAGGACAGTAAGGTGTAAATCGGTCGGCGGACACATGAGGTGTTCCGTGCGGAGACCTTCTGTTTGCGGAGGTGAGACGGGCTCAACATTCGAGTTTCTTGTGAAAGGTGGCCATATACGCCTAGTACTGAAGTGTTATGTAGGTACAGGTGTGCTCGCTGACACTTCCGAACGACGTATGTGTCGTGTTGTCCGGGTGTGTCTTGATTGCAATCACTGTCCCTCACAGTAATAGAGTACCACTTGTTCACTGAGCGGTGACGTAGTAAATACTAAAGAAGTCAGAAAAGTCATATGGTATTGAATTATAATTACTTTGCAACCTTGTTTGGTTTAGAGATAGTATAACTAAAGATTTTCAATTTCCCCATACTTTAGCTGTAATAGCATTATGTGTCTCGAGCATGTCATATCATTGGTAAAGCGTTTCTTGTTTGATTGTGGAGCCCATGATGTGCCGTGCTTGGGAAATGTCATTTGCTACTTAAAACTTGATTATAAGGATCAACTTGTAGGCGAGTCATTTATGCTTCAACTTACCTATGTTTAGCATCCACCTTGCATATGTCTAGTGAGACGGGTTAGTCTTGCTGAGCCTTATGCTCACGTTTGCAGTTAACGAGTTTTTGCAGGTTACTCTGTTGAGGATGGGTTTGACGATGAGGCAACACCCCCTCCAGGGTGTACAGCCGAGTGGGAACCCTGCACGCCGCCATAGTTTGCGTGTTGCTAGTGCAAAGTATCCCAGGCATGGATAACTTTGCTTTTGCATAGCTAGTGCCGAGAGCGTAGCTATGATATATATTATATTTCTCTTTCCTATAGTATTGTAAAAACTTCCGCTGTGTATTAAATAAAAGACTTGGTATTGTACTTTATTCTGGTTCTATTCGTGTATACTGTTGGGTGTCGCATCGCACGACACCACCCAATGAGATCCTCGGATGTGTGGATTCCGGTCCTCACACACTGTAAAGATTACTGGACTAGAAATATAGAGTAGATTACTGGTAGTATAAAGTTAGTGTCCAGAGTGAAATGCTGGAAGTATAGAGAATATACTTGAAGTATAGAGGGATAGAGTAAGTTTTAGAGGAAACCGCTGCGGATGGTCTAAAACTCCAAAATAACCGTGTTCCCAAACACCAAAATCGAATTCTCTGCGGCCCTTCCGCACAGTCCTCTCTGTGCGACCCTGCCCAGATGGTTGCCACGTACGTTCACGCTCCAAATCATACAGCCAAGGGCGCACTGCACGGTTCCCACGACTGTATCACCCTGCCCTGATGATTGCCACATACGCGAGCGCACTGAATCTTGCAGTGCGCACAGGCACACAAACTCCACGTCTGAACTTTGCTCAGCGATCCGAATAACTCGACGCTCGGCGTGCACGATCCATCATCTTGCACACGAATAATATTATGAAATTATTATCTTTGATGATTCAATAATCCAATCCAGTTTCATCCAACCTACCAACAAAAAATTTGATCGTCCAGTCCATCCAACCAAACGTGAATTTGGATGATCCAAGACATAAAGAAATGGATGATCTATCTCCAATCGAACTTCGACATAAAAAAAAACGCAATTGATGAATGAGCACTTTGTCACATGTCACTGGAGTGTACGCACAAATGACAAATACACGGCCTCAACACCGGGTTTAGGGTGCATCGTGGACTAACCATATGACCTGACCAAACACTCACGTATTTACCATACACCTGCAAGAGCAAAACTACCTGGCCGCATCCACCAACGCATCCCGACCCTGCGAAAGGATGATGAGCAGCGGCAGGTGAACACATTGCAGTGGCGGTGCAATGGAAAATGGTGGCAGCGGATGGCAACGTACCTGGATGTTGGCGTAGTCGACCTCGCACATCTTCCGTGAGTCGTTCACCTTCCGCGGCAAGCTGAACCACACTTGCAGGAACTCCTCGGTTTCGCAGTCGAAGCATGACTTGGAGAAATGGGCCACCAACGCATCCCGACCCTGCTAAAGGATGACGAGCAGCGGCAGGTGAACACCATGCAGCGGCGGTGCAATGGAAAATGGTGGCAGGGGACGGCGACATACCTGGATGTTGGCGTAGTCGACCTCGCACATCTTCCGTGAGTCGTTCACCTTCCAACGGAAGCCATGCAGGTGCTTCATCCACAGCCGGAATGCCGCATCTGGCGATGTGACGTTGACAAAGCAGTAGCCCTTGTTGGCCTCGGACCTTGGCAAATGCAACAAACGAGATTAAGTATCAATCAGTAAAAGACCGGATCTTGATTAGTATAATCATATATTTCAAAGCATAGGCGTGGTACTTGAAGTCAAATGGAACATAAATAAAATCGTAAAACCGACTTGACGCGGCCCACTGCAATTTTCGCGTTCTCCTCAGCGCAGTGCTGATCAATGATGTTCATTACTTTTTGCCTCCTGTTGAAAGCAATGTAAAACATCAGGTATTAACGCATCAACAAATATGAGGGGGAGAATACCAACGCGCAGATTTAAAAGTATGTTGCGGATCATCAGCGTCGTCAGACCAGAAGCAGGGTTGCAGTGGCACTGTGGACGCCGCGAACTCGAGAACGGATGAGGAGATGGCTCATCGCCAATGGATCGAGGGGACGGAAGCTACATGACCGCTATGGGCGATGATCCTTCCCCTTGATCCGTTCTCGAGTCAGGGGTGGGCCGGTGGTGGGGGCGCAGGGCCGGCGGGCCGGCGGTGGAGCCGGGGGCGCGGCGGCATGGGCGCGGCAGGCGACGTTGTGTGGCAGGGTGGCAAAAAATTTATTTCCGCCCGCCTAGGCCCAGAGCCAGGCCTGCCTTTAAGACCATCTGCAGTGGTTCACGGTAAATGTTTAGGCTGTGTTTGGGAGCACAATTTTCCAATACTAAAGTTTTGGAAACCACAGTTTTTAAAATGGCATGGCAATACCAAAGAATGTATTTCGATAACACAGTTTTGTAATACCACGATTTTGCGATACATAGGACTGTTTGGTTGACAAACACTATTCTGTAAAAAATACCATAGTAATCTCAAATACCACAGTATTGCTAATTGCTCTAGGACCATCCGCAGTGGTTCACTGTAAAGCTTACTGGACTGGAAATATAGAGTCGATTACTAGAAGTATAGAGTTAGTGTCCAGAGTGAAATGCTGGAAGTATAGAGAATATACCTGAACTATAGAGGGATAGAGTAAGTTTTAGAGGAAACCGCTGCGGATGGTCTAAAACTCCAAAAATACCGTGTTCCCAAACACCAAAATCGAATTCTCTGCAGCCCTTCCGCACAACCGTCTCTGTGCGACCCTGCCCAGATGGTTGCCACGTACGTTCATGCTCCAAATCTTATAGCCAAGGGCGCACTGCACAGTTCCCGCGACTGTACCACCCTGCCCTGATGATTGCCACGTACGCGAGCGCACCAAATCTTGCAGCGCGCACGGGCACACGAACTCCACGTCCGAACCTTGCTCAGCGATCCGAATAACTCGGCGCTCGGCGTGCACGATCCATCATCATGCGCACGAATAATATTATGAAATTATCAACTTTGATGATTCAATAATCCAATCAAGTTTCATGCAACCTACCAACAAAAAATTGGATCGTCCAGTCCATCCAACCAAACGTTAATTTGGATGATCGAAGACATAAAGAAATGGATGATCTATCTCCAATCGAACTTTGATGTCAAATCAAACGCAATTGATGACTGAGCACTTTGTCACATGTCACTAGAGTGTACGCACAGATGACAAATACACGGCCTCAACACAAGGTTTAGGGTGCATCGTGGACTAACCACATGATGCGACCAAACACTCATGTAATTACCATACACCTGCAAGAGCAACTACCTGGCCGCATCCTTCGCATACGAACGGCAACGCCGACCAACTTATACTTTTTGTACTAGGTACAAAGAATTTTCCTTGTCCATGAGCCCATAAACAAGCTCTTCTGATGTGGCTTTTGTAGTTAAAAAATGAACTACACAAAGCGACAAGTTCATGGAGACGGGGGGAGTACATATGATCATCAACGTCTCCCTCACATGCATGTTATAGTTGTGCATGCATGCTACCCTACACCCCAAACATAGGATCAACGAGCCAAACTATATATATATATATATATATATATATATATATATATATATATATATATATATATATATATATATATATATAACATGTTAGTTGTCACGCCCGAAACATGATCAACGAGCCTCAAACTATATATGACGATGTTTCAACAAAAATAGAGAAAACACGTAATAATGTTGTCATCAAACATGATCGTCGCGAGGTTTTCAAGTGCATATGTTACTTGTCCATGCATGCTTGCTACACCCCAAACATGATCAACGAGTCTCAAATATGACGATATTTCAACAAAATTAGAAAACACCTAACGTCATCAAACATGCATGATTGAGGTCTTTTGCATGTCAAACAGAGAAAACATGAATGAGGGTTTGTGATATGACGATTTTTCAAAAAATATTTTGCATGACAAACTGAAAAAAACTGGAACATTGCATATACCTTGGGTAGGTGGGCCCTTTGCGTGTCAAAATTAAAAACTGGAACTAAAAAACTGAAACACCGTCGGACGGACCTATAAAATATGCCAGGTGGGCCACTGCATACACTGGACCCTTTGCATGTCAAATTAAAAAATTGCGTGTGAAGCGGAGATGGAAGCCAACCGTGGTTTGGATTAATTCGAAAGCGCAGTTTTCGAAGCGTCCGATCATCTCCACTCGCACGCGACGAGGACCCGCTATAAAGGCACACCCATCCTCTTGCATCTCCGCCGCACCACTCCATCTCCATCGATCGTAGCCTCCAAACTTCTCTTCCTTCACCCCCGCGCCATTGCCGACCACCTCTCGCTATTTCTCCGCAACTCCGTTGCCGCACAAATGGGTAGCCCCGCAACGAAGTGCTCTAGGCCGTCGACGTCCTCCGAACCTCCTTCTTCTCCGTTTTCGTCGCAGCCAATGGCGGTGGAACTGGAGGTGACACCGCACCACCTCCGTTCCCTTCTCCGCCTGCAGCGCCCGCACCTCCTCATCTCGTTTGGGTTCAGGAGACTGTCCACCTCGTCGAACACTGCTTCGATGAACTCAATCAGCGCCTGAAGGAGGCCACCGAGCACCTTTCCGCCACCGCCGGGCGAGCAAAAAGGCTCGACATATTGGCGTGTGATGTATTTTCTGGTACATCTCGCTCGTGTGAGTGTCTGGGTCTTGGAAAACTTCCCGTCTGCACCAACATGGACACCGCCGGCCATTACTACTTCGGGTCAGGGTTTGTGGCTGGTCGTCTCAACGTCCTCTACGAGACGATCGGGGAGGTGGCTGGGGTGGAGTGCCGCCAGCATCTTTTGCGGACCATGGCCGGGAAGCTTCGGACTCAATTTCCGGAGGAGGCAGCAGCAGCGGCGGCAGCGGAGGAGGTGGCGGCGGCAGCAGCGGAGGAGGCAGCGGCGGCAGCAGCGGCGACAGAGGAGGTGGAGGAGATCTCATCCGACTCCGAGTAGAGTAGTATTTGTAGTTTTTCTTTTTCTTGTCTTCTATGTGCTTTCGTAGTTCTTGTTTGCAATATATGTGTTGTTTTTATTTCAATGATAAATGTTTTTTCTGTTCATGAACCATGCATCCTATGCAGTATCGAAAAACAACTCCTTTCTGAAAAAGGGGCTAGATAACTGTTGTTCAATGTCTATCCAAGAATTCGTTGTGTTGCGACAATCAACGACTCTTGGTTGAAACTCCATTGAGATCGTGGTTGAGGCTGCGTTTCTCCTCTTTTGTGTTCTTTCACTCAATTTTTTCATTTGTAGTCGGCGCATGGGAAAATGTATTTTTTGTATGTAGTAGTATATACTACATGTTATAGTTTCATTGTGATTAATGTTACAAAATGTTGATTGTTTACCATCGTCCTTTCGTGCACTTGGCTGTATTTGCATATCGTTTGCATTAGAACATACGTATACATTTGGCGATTCATATTTTTTTGGTATTTTTTTGGAATGTCCCACTAGCTAGCAGATGACTGCTTTTAGATTTTTATCTCCATGCATGGCAACAAAGATGAATTAAGAAGCGAGCAAGTTGTCCTAGGACGAAGTCTACCCCTCTAGCTACATGCACCAGCCATGTGCAGGAATCGACGTGACATGAGATGTAATTAATCACGATTGGATGCGTGCATAAGGGCACGGCTTGCGTCAATTTCTCCACTCCCACGAAACTTTTATCGTTCTACTTAGCGCGCCACATTTGAGATTTTGACAATTCGATTTTCACTACCTGCGCCTCCAATTTCAGTCCCGCCTATTATTTTAACCCTATTTCAGCCACGATGAGTATAAATGGAAACACTGGCCTCCGTTCCCGACACACCGCTGCCCCGCCCTTCCGGTGATCTCGCAGTACTCTATATGTGTTGTCTCTCTGTCCTGTGTTCCATACTTGTATTCCTAAGAAATTCCTGTGTTTTCATTTCCCACGGTTTTTACAATTTTTCCCCCATTGATCTCACAGTGACGCATCGAAGCTCTTGGTGGTGTTGACTTCTGGGTACAACACCGGGCGACCAAGTTTGACGGGCTCTACCGAACCTCTTCGTCGCCGACACCTCCCTGCGACATCGCATCCCGGACTCCAGTTTTGTGCTAGGTAAACTACACGATCCATGCCGTCTTTTTATAGAGCTATATTGGCTTGGTTCTACACGATCCATGCAGTTTTGGCCTAGTTAAGTTATACACAATCCATCCTGATATATGAAGATAAATAAATTAACAAAGAAGAAATGTGGTCTGCTGTTTCACAAATTTAGTTTATATATATATATATATGTGTGTGTGTGTGTGTGTGTTTGTGTGTATATACACTACATCTGTTCCTAAATAAATGTTGCTCCGACAGCTTATTACGGTAGTGTATTTCTAGTTCAATTTCTGGTCAGGAACGACAGATACTAAAAACCAGAGGTAGTAGTATGTAATTTCTGGATTTAGAAGTAAATGACGCACGGGTTATCTGATCAACCACTCCAAATGTTGTACTCTCATTCTTGTTTTATAAATTTGTATTCCTAAGATTTTTAGTTCCCATGGTTTTCACTTTTTTCTTTCTTGTGGCTTTCTCGGATCGTACGTTTTTTTCGATTCTTTCTTTTCTAATTCCTTCATTAGTAACAAACACTGCAGTTTATAGAAAAGCACACCGTCCGATCCAAAATCTATGTCGGTCATGTAATCTGACGTTATCACTGTTATTTGGAATGACTACTTACATTGCTCTTTACATCAGGAACAAGACATCAAACCGTGATTTCGTCTACAAGCATTCATGGTGGCCAACAAGCACCTGGTATAACTATAAATGTGTTTACTATCAAAATAAAACAAATTTAGACAACATTAAATATTTTGCATGGTACACAGAGAATATTGTAACACATGATGTTCAGGAACCCCGAGGTTCTTAACTCCCTTGTACTACTATGATGCATGAACCAACAGCAGTATAGATATACAAACCAGAAATACTCCTTCCACCCCAGCGTAATTTCACTTTTGGAGCATAAAAATGTCTCACTCCAACTCTATCCTCGGTAGTAGCTTCCAACTACCCATATCACATCACATTACCACCTGCCGCTCTACCGTGCCATTTGTTTTGGCAGAGCATGTTAGTTTTTTACTCTACTCCTTTGGCATTGAATTTGGAGCATTTTGAGAGACTACGTTCTGTTCTTTAGATGTATTGATGATGGGTGTATCATGGTGATTTGTATTCTTTCCTAGGCTCTACTAATTGTTTTAGCATGCCTTGCGATTCTACTTTCTTATTAGTACTTAGTCTTTATAGTTAACAGTTCATCATCCTGTGTGATGGCATGATTTTTTTATGCCTCCACGCTGTGCTCTCTCGCCGCCGGCCACTCCGGCTGGCACCGGCGCCCGCGACCTGCTTCTGGTCACTTCAGTGTCCTCTCTGACGCGTCTCCCTCGCCCATCGCCACGTCCCATCCTTCGCCTGCCATGATTACCCCACCGCCCGCAAATCCCTGGCCATTACTTGCCCTGCCACCAATCCTCCTCGGTAGTTTTGGTGAGACTGAACCCTCGCTTTGTTGAGTGTTGCAAGCTAGCACTATGCAGTAGTGCACCTGCAGTAGCCACCACAAACAAGTAGACCCGATGTCTCATGGGCCCACATGTCAGTGGCAGCTAATGCACGTGCAGTACTGCGGAGGATTTCAATCCCATATACTGCCTGCCTTATCTGTTTGCATTCGCCACCTGCTACCGCTGGCGTTCATTACTTGCCCTGCAACTAATAGTTCTCTTCGAGACGCGCTCAGGCTGATGTCAGTCAGACTGAACCGCCGAACCCTATCTTTGTCTAGTCTAGCGTTGCCAGCTGCATGCTCCCTCACAGTCTTGCCTGCTTCGCTCATGGACTGAAAATCCTCTTCAGTACTATGAGTGCGTACCACCACTGACATGTGTACCTGATGGCTCATTTTACGGTATGAACAGCAACAAAGAAGTCAATAATGTAACCCCCCCCCATCAAAATAGTTGTCATTTGGACAGTCCTAAGTACTGTAGTTGTTTGTTTTTAATTCATTTGTTGGTCTGATACGACAATTAATATAAACCAGGAGGGAGTGCTACAAAACAAAATGGTGCTGGCACGACGCGGTCGTCCCACGCTCATATTTGCCGCACTCGTCCTGAAGATGGTATGAACATCAGACTTTTCTTCTTTTCACACTATTTGTACATGATACTAAACTTGTTCAGGCGGTAATTTGCTTTAATCGTTTACCGTTTGAATCAATGTAACAGAAGGAAGGAAGCTAGGAAGAAGTGTGGCTAAAGGACTTAAGGTTGCCAGAATACACTATGCATCCCAAGTTAGTAGAACGGAGCATGTGAAGCTACCAATTCAGTTCTCCGCTAGGTTGGGTGCTGCGGTTGGTATTAATCAGCGACACTTTGTCGATGATGTGGTTATGTTTATAAAAAGACATGCATCCCTAACCGGTGCAACGAAGTGGGCAGAGGTTGGCCATAGTAACAAGACAGATATAGTACGAGACATTCTAGTTAGTGTTGTCACACCCCCACACAAGTATTTTTTTTCATGCAATGTCCATCCTGTATGTTTACAGCAACTTGTTATACAATGTACAAGATTCCTAGGACATGGAGGACACACCGAAGAGCGCAAGAAAAAATTTGAAAATTGCTGGTGAGCGCTACAAGGGGTGGAGCTCGACTTTGCATGCCACCTATAAGAGTTATTCTACCGATGAAGAACGTATCCGAAACCAGCCTGCTGACGTAACGACGCCCGAGTGGTTACACCTAATAGAATATTTTGGGTCTGAGCGATTCAAGGTCAGCTAACTTTTTAATAGCTTTGTATGATACAAAAAATATTTCATTTACTTTCATTCGTGGAATAAATTCTTAAAATTATTGCAGTCAATAAGCAGGACCAATTCTCAAAATCGAAGCAGACAAAAGGCGTGTCACTTGCTTGGCTCCAAATCCTACGCCCAACTTAGTTACGAGAAGGTATGAAAAATAAATCATGGTTTTACTTTGCGCTGCAAACAATATGTATACCGACATGTTGAAGTTCACTTGTATTTTATGTAGCGAGACCCATAGACCGGAGAAGAACCCGATGACATACAACTGTGGGAGGCAAGCCATTTGTTGAACAGTAACTGGACAAACAAGCTGGCAGAAGCTGTACATGTGAGTAACACTTCAAACAATCCCCAGTTAAATAAATATTTGCAAATTACCTGTGACTTTTCTTTTCGTATATAGATCCAGGCACATGCCCAAGTGGACAACATGGAAGCTGAGCAGGGAGGCCCAATTCCAAATGAGGAGAGAAACCACATCTTCCAGCGTTGTTATAGATCCTCAATCGGTTGTGCAGGATCACAAGTTCAGGGGCGTGGTTATATGGCTAACCCAACTGGTCACGAACATGAATGTATGCGTATCCAGATGTATGAACACCTCAACGACCAAGTTCAAAACTTAGAAGTTAGAAATGCAGGCCTTAATGAAATAGTGCAGGACTTGGAAGGAAGAAATGATAGCTTAAACACCCAGATGGACTGCATAAACCAGAAAAATGAAGAGTTAATCGTTCAAGTCCAGAACTTCGAAGGTCAGATAGCAGCTGACCGTGAACAGACGGCTCGGGAAATGCAGGACATGCTCGCCTCAATGGCTGAAATGCACAAAATGATGATGGCGACCACTCTACAGAAGGTCCAACAAATAAGGAACCGCCCAAAGCCACCTACTCCAACAATTAGTCCCAGTCAGCTTAGGAAAACTCTTAGCATGCAAACATGTCGCTTATGTAATCCTTGAGTGTTTTTATGCGTGTTGTAATATCAATTGATGGATGTTTATTGTTAAACTCATGATTCTGTTGCCACTAATTTTCAAACCTGGTGCATTTGGGTTCTACTGCCGCTAATTATAAAACGTGACATTACGAATTTCTTGTCACGAATGATAAATTGTTGCAATAGGAAGCTATTGCCAATACGGATGATAAAACGTGGCAATAGAATGACAAAACGTTGCAGTATAAACGTTTGGCAACAACTCAAAAACATTGCATTAAAACACTATTGCCACAGATAAGAAATCGTTGCAATACCAAACTATTCACCACGGATGCGAAATCGTTGCGGTACCATATACTAGTTCCAATGGATCTGAAATCATTGCAATACGGCACTAATCGCCACGTTTGTGGACTCGTTGCAATACCCAACTATTCGCCTTGGATACGAAATTGTTGCAGTACCAGACTAGTTCCCACGGATCTGAAATCGTTGCAATACGGTACTATTCGCCACATTTGTTGACTCGTTGCACTAACCTACTATTTGCCATGGATGTTAAACCGTCACAGTATCATACTATTTGCCACGACTGTGACATCGTTGCAGTACCATACTATTTGCCACGAATGTGAAATCGTTGCAATACCGTGATATTGGTTGCAATATGGTAAATCATCGCTACACCATAACTCGTTGTAATATGTTACTATTTGCCACGGCTGTGAAAATTGTTGCAATACTGTAGTATTTGCCACAAATGTGAAAATCATTGCAATTATGTACTATTACCACGAACGCGAAATCGTTGCAATACAATGATATTTGTTGCAATATGTTAAATCGTCGCAATACGGTGAACCGTTGCAATAACATTCTATTTGCCACGAATGTGAAATCATTACAATACCGTACTATTGCCACGCCTGCAAAATCGTTGCAATACAATGCCATTTGTTGCAATACGTTAAATCGTCACAATACACTAAACCGTTGCAATAACATACTATTTGCCACAAATGTGAAATCGTTACAATACCGTACTATTGCCACGCCTGTGAAATTGTTGCAACCACATACAATTACCACGAATGGGAAATCATTGCAATACCACGCTGTTTGTTGCAATACATTAAATCGTCGCAATATGCTAAATCGTTGTAACAACATACTATTTGCCACGAATATGAAATCGTTGCAATACCATACTATTTGCCACGATCGTGAACTCGTTGCAATACCGTACAATTCGTTGAGATACGTTAAATCGTCGCAATACATGAAAACGTTGCAATAGCGTCCTATTTGCCACCGATGTAAAATTGTTGCAATACCATACTATTCGCCACGGATGCCAAGGTGTCGCAAATAACCTATCGCCGCGGGAATTATTACGACGTGTCGTAAAAACTATCACCACGCTCTTTTTCGTTGCAACAGCGACCTATTGCGACGAAAAACAACCTATTGCGATTTCGTTGCGATAAACTGGAATACTTGCAGTGGAAGGTGTCTCAATACGACATTAAGTCTAGTAATTGATGCTTGGCCTGCAGCAATCCCAACGTAACATGAGAAAAAGCTGTAACAATAAAGGTTGTGCCATCTATGCCTTGCATCACATCTTTATTTGTCTCATGTATGAGGTGTTGGTTGACAGTTGACACACTTGATTCATCGGTCATGCCATTTCTTGCATTGCGCAAGTGATCTTACCTACTACCATTAGCGTTTTTAATAGTATTTTTTTAGCGGCACAGGGACCAAATGTAATAAATTCCTTTATTTCACAATATACTTATATATTATGTCTATGAGTCCAAGGATTTTTTATTACAAGCTAAATATATAAGGGGCAGTGAGGTTATTCTATCCTTTGTAAATCTGTTATAAAATATGAGGAAAGCCTTATATTTGCAATCAAGATAGGGAGAGAGGATGTTGGAGTTGGGCAGTGCTGAAAACATAAGATCAAGTGTGTTTCTTTTTTCCGCCATTGTTTCTTCCATGGAAATCTGAAGGTGATAGGTATGTCCATCATGGTCCAGTGATGATTTAAGTCCACGGCAAAAGTTATGTACATCCGCCACATTCTATAATAGCATTACAATAGTATATTAGTTATTTATATGGAAACATTAATTATATAATATTGAATGAGGTACAACAGAATAAAAATATATATCACTAGTTAAAAACTAGAATCTTTTATGTAAAAGCTAAAGTCTTTTATATAAATAGATTTACGGTAATAACATGGTTTTTTAGACAATATGATGAGTATGACCCTAAAAATTTTGACGATCATTATCTTCTCAAGGTATTATTTCATTAGCTAAAACCTACAACTTTGACCACGTAAAACGGGTCAGATATTAACAATAATTGGTTGTCTATTGTTCTCCTAAATAAATGTCTCAGTTGGAGTTAAGATCTGTTTGTCTTTTATTATCATGCATATCAAACTTTACCTTGCCTCCTATCTAATTGATGTTGGTTCCGATTCCCGCATAACAACATCATGGTACGTCCTTTACGGTCCAATCATGACCAAGTCCACACGGCTAAAGTTATGTACATGTGCCACAATCTATTTATTACATTATTATATTAATTTTTTATTTAGAAAAACATTAATTATATAATATTTAATTAGTATAACAAAATAAATATATATGTCACTAGTTACAAAACTAGAAGTTTTATGTAAAAGCTGAAGTCTTTTATATAAAAATATTATGGTAATAAACATGGTTTGTTAGACAATTTTATGAGTATGACCCTAAAAATTTGACAATCATTATGTTCTAAAAGTATTACTTCATTAGCTAAAATCTACAACATTCACCATGTAAAACAGGTCAGTTGTTATCATTAATTGATTACCCATTGTTCCCCTAAATAAATGTGTCCGTTTGTGTTAAGATCTGTTTGTTTTTTATCATCATGCATATTAACATTACCTCACCTCCTATATAATTGGCGTTGGTTCCGATTCTACCATAATAACATCATGGTGGTCTGGTCTTTTGGTGGAGATGGTTAACTTTGATTTAAACTACTAAGACATTCATGTACAACACCTGT
Source organism: Tuctoria greenei (assembly GCA_036927565.1). Taxonomy (NCBI): domain Eukaryota; kingdom Viridiplantae; phylum Streptophyta; class Magnoliopsida; order Poales; family Poaceae; genus Tuctoria; species Tuctoria greenei. The sequence goes on from JAYESD010000010.1 coordinate 59,215,910, forward strand.
CTAAGGATGTTGCGCCTTAACGACTGATAAACATACTCCAGCGGTTGTTACTGATCTTGAAGAGCATGATCAATGAAACCACTTGTGTAAGTCCTGAAAGCAATAAAAAAAACTAGCCTGAACAAGATAAAAAAGCAACTCAATTGAAAATTTAGAACTTGGATCAAATCAGAATCGTAAGGTGGGGTTCAAATCAAGTAGAACGAATGATCTAGCCGGTGCACACGTCTACGAGGATATAGCAAGAGTTAACTAACATGTAAAGTAAACTCAAGTGCTTCTAGCAGCGATCAAGAGGTATCAATGTTTGGAAGGATTACCAAGGGATGGTGTGGTCATTCTCCAACCCTAGGATTCATCTTTAATGGACTCAACTTGATACGTGGCCCATTGGGCCAAAATAGGATGACACGCCACTGTGGATAGAAAACATTGACTACACTATTTGTGCTTGTGGCAGACCAAAACAGATCTGGTCGTGTTGTTGCATCTTTTGAATGTAGACTTCGTAATATTTCTAGAAAGTACTTCAACAACGAAATCATTGTTTGCTTGAGATCATTGTGGCCATCACAAGTTTGCATTGTCCTACAGTCATAATAAAACTTTAAAAATGTGTTAGATTAACCTATTTATTATATTCGGCTAAAACTGACATGATGGCCAGGTGGAGGATCATGAGAACACTTGCACATGTTTCCCAGTCGACTTCTTTAGTCCTGTATGACTTCCATTTCAACACTTTTCTTGATCCATGTATGTAGTTTGAAAAATATAAATAACACACTTTATGGTCTGACATTCATTCATCATATATATCATAGGTAATCTAAGTATTTCATTAATTCACTCTTGTGTAATAACTAATTGATATGGTCATATCCTAACTGGTGAAGTTCTTATCACGACGAAATTGTGTATGTTTGTTTTCAAATTGTATTTTTTGTTTTATCTTAATGCCCTTGAGGTGTTATGGCTATGTTCTTTATTCAAATAATGCCCAGTCCTATATGTTTGATCAACGGTGCCGAGTCTTTCTAGTTCCCAGCCATGGTACAATAGAACTGGCTGTATTAGGTATGTCTATTCATCACAACATGGTTATCAAGGCACTGCCATGTGGGCCAACAAGTGAAGAAACCAAGACCGCTTTGGTTTGAGTTGTAGACGTACCTAGACAATTTCCTATTAGAAAACAATGCACTTTAGAGATAAAATTAATTCCTAATATTACAACATTACGTATGAAAGATAGTCCACATAATATAAACAACAACATGCAAATAAAGCATATTATATCTATCATATTCATGCGTAGAAAACTCATCTTTACTTTTAGTGCTGACGCTTCCAGCTTGAAAAATGATGAGCGGAGTGTGTGAAGAAGATTGTAGAGGAAGCAGATCTTCTACCGAGCAGTCGCACGAACGCTACCCAAAAACCTGATTCACCCCAATCCATGCAGATTCTTCACTGGGACGTGGTTTCGGAGATACTGCTCTCCCGCACATCGGTGACACGCCGACGGAGGGATGGACTAGCCTGTAGTAGACGCTCAACACAGTGGACTAGTGAGTCTGTTCACCTCTGTATTCCAGAATGAAAGTACTCATTCTGTATATATAGTGACATACTCTAGTAACTGAAAGAATTAAGTATGCACTAAAGCAGCATAGTTGGGCTCTAGTAACTGAAGGCAATAAACTTTAGTATTTGCAGCATAATTAAATTGCATCATTTACTGCATACCATTATCTTCCAGAAACTGACTCATAAAGTGTCAAGAATTGCAGCAAATTAAAGTCATATTAGTGTCAGTCTTACCAAAAAGAGAGAGAGCAGAATTATTGCTCCAGTCGCCACGTCGCAAGTCACAAGTCACGGGGTAATTCACGCGAAAATACGCGAATACGCGGACACGCGCGTGCGTGAGTGTGATTTTTTTGTGGCTCTAGCCATCCTTCTCTCACATATTCCACACATAGAAAATAGCTTCCCTTATAAATAAGTGCTACTCTCCTCAAATAGTCAATGTGGGATTAATGTCTTCTTTACACCTTTAGAATTCAATATAGAATAGTTGGGCCTAGGCCCAAATATTCCAACAATTCCCACCAAATTCCAAATTATGCTGACACTACGTATCGTATGTCCATAATGTTATTTGATATATCAGTTTAACGATGGAGACCTATTCGGTTGAACATCCATCTAGATCTACAAAATCTTCCAACCCACAACTATACAATGGACTATGCCTTGATTGGTAGTTTTGCGCGAGGTGGTTTCATTTAAAGACCAAACTAATACTAGGCGCCTATTGAGCCAGTCCTCGGGTGGAGCCTATAAGTCATACTCCCGTGTCTCTTTCGTGAGCTTCTTAGAGAATTTCCAAATCTCACAAACTTCGACCAACAGTCAGCTCATATAGGTGTGTTCGTACAAGAATACTCTGTAGGACAGTATCTCGCACTGAAGCCCCCGAACACATTAAGACTTAGGTCAGTCTTCCGTACAAAATGGAGAGTATTGCATCTTCACTAGAGAGGGTACTATATAATTATGTACTCTCCTAGTCATACATAAAGCATGTTCTTCCCAAATTCTAATTCACGGGATCTCCGATCACATAGATTTGGGTTACCGCTGTGTATAACTCACGTGGGCCTCAATCCCATCTCCTTCGATGCACCATTTATCACATTTATTGATAGACCTTTTGTAAATGGATCTGCTTGATTTTTGCCGTTTGAATATAATCAATGGCTATCACTCCGGAGTTTCTCATATTTCTGACAGATTTTAACCGTCTTTTCACATGTCTTGGGGATTTCATATTATCCTTTGTACTTGATACTTTCTCTAGAACTGTTTGATTGTCACAATACATAAGAATTTGAGGAATTAGTTTTTCCACCACCGGTAAATCCATCAAGTTCCTTCAGCCACTCTACTTCTACAGAAGCTGTATCTAATGCTGTAAGCTCTGCCTCCATGGTTGACCTCGTCAAAATGGTCTGTTTACATGACCTCCATGAGACAGCTCCTCCTCCATGATTAAATACATAACCACTTGTTGCCTTTATCTCATCAGCATCTGAGGTCCAGTTGGAATCACTATAACCTTCCAAAACTTTGGGGTCTCCTGTATAGTGAAGTCCATAGCTCATTTTACCACACGAGTAGCGCATAACTCGCTCAAGCGCGCGCCAATGATCATCTCATGGGTTAGCAGTAAACCGGCTCAATTTGCTAACCGCAAAGGAAATGTCAGGTCAAGTAGCACCAGCTAGGTACATGAGTGAACCAATTTCTGAGAGTATCTTAGCTGGTCTCTTCCTAGTCCTTTATTTTTCCGAAAAATTATACTAGGATCGGTTTGCTGTACAAATAGCTAAAACGGCTCAAAACCTTCTCAACATAATGAGATTGCAAGAGTGTAATCCCATTCTCATTTTTTATCAGCTTGACATTTAGGATAACATCAGCTTCTCCTTGATCTTTCATATCAAAATTTTGCAACAGAAAAGATTTAACCTCATTCATCACATCAATATCAGTTCCAAAATGAATATATCATTATAAACACATGATCACTCCTCTACCCCCACCATATCGATAATATACACATTTATCAGCCTCATTAACAATAGAGCCTACTTGTGTCATGGTACTATCAAATTTCTCATGCCACTACTTTGGTGCTTGTTTAAGACCGTATAAAGATTTCTTTAACTTACACACCTTATTCTCTTGATCGGGTATCTCAAATCCTTCTGCATATAAATCTCCTCATCCAATTCTCCGTTAAGGAAAGCCGTCTTCACATCCATTTGATGGACCAGAAGACCGTGTGAGGCAGCCAAAGAAAGAAGTACCCGAATAGTTGTCATTCTAGCAACCGGTGAGTAAGTATCAAAGAAGTCTTCTCCTTGTTTTTGGGTATAAACTTTTGCCACCAGCCTGGCCTTGTACTTCTCAATAGTACCATGAGGCCTAAGCTTTTTCATGAACGACCACTTACATCCAATCGTTTTACAACCGAATGGGCGATCCAGTACATCCCATGTCCCGTTAGTCATGATGGATTCCATCTCACTACGGACTGCTTCCTTCCAATCATCTACATTAGAAGATTCAAACGCCTCTTGGATGGATCTGGGTGTATCATCCACAAGGTAAACAATGAAATCATCACCAAAGGATTTTGGGATCCTCTGTCTCTTGCTCATTCTATGAGTTGTTTTATTGTTTTCTCTGTCATACGGCTGTAGTAAATTTTTTGATGGTGTAAGAAGAGGTTGTACTAAGGTTTCGAATGGAGAATAATTTGTGTCATGTGTACGACCATATGAATTATGTGCATCATTCATTGGATCAATACTTTCAAAAAACGTGGCATCTCTGGATTCAACTATTGTATCAACAAGTACAAGTGGTGAATCGGATCTGATTATTAAAAATCTATAAGCAGGACTATTCGAAGCATAGCCAATAAAGATGAAATCAACAGTATTAGGTCCGAGTTTACGCTTTTTAAATATTGATATATTTACCATAGCCAAACACCCCCATGTGTGGAGGTAAGAAAGAGATGGATTTCTTCCTTTCCAGCCTTCATATGGAGTTTTCTCACTATTTTTAGTGGGAACTCTATTTAGTACATGGTTTGCAGTCAAAACTGCCTCCCCCCACCATTCCTTAGATAAACCAGCAGTATCTAACATGACATTCACCAAATCTGTTAGAGTGCGGTTTTTCCTCTCGGCAACCCCATTTGGTTGAGGTTAGTAGGGTCGTGTTCTTTCATGTACAACTCTATTCTCGACACAAAATTGGGTGAACTTGATGGAGAAATACTCTCCTCCAAGATCAGATCTATTTCTCTTGATTTTTCTTTCTAGTTGATTCTCAACTTCAGCCTTATAGATTTTAAAGTAATCTAATGCCTCATCCTTTGATTTAAGTAAATACACGTAATAGTAACAAGTTGAATCGTAAATAAATGTCATTAAGTATTTCTTTTCTCCCTTAGTTAATATGCCATTCATTTCACAAAGATCGGAATGAATGAGTTCCAAAAGTGTCGTATTTTGCTCATCAACAGCAAAGTGAGATTTTCTTGGCTATTTAGCTGCACGGTCTTTCCAGAAGTGAACTTCAGACTGACCATACCAACACCATGAACAGAAGCACGTGAGTCGTTTCCCATCAGGACGGAGGCATCGTGTGTAGCCTGATAAGAAGAAAACATAGATACATCAGCACAAACATGAATATTAGCCCCTGTATCAGTCAACCATTCAGAAGGTTGACATGCTATTAAAATAGTATATGTATTACCATAACCTGTTGTTCCAGCATCACTAATAACCATGTTGGTTAAGTTTTGCTGATTTTTTTTGCCCTTTCTGTCTGTGCACTTTTTGGCAAAATGCCCAACCTTGCCACAGACATAGCATTCAACCTCACCCATATTTATCTTCTTCTTCTCCTTTCTCTTGATGTTGGTGTTGTGTACAACTTTATTTTTCCCTTTCTTTGGTCCAACATGATGCATGACATTAGCACTGGACTGACCTTCATGCACCTTGGACGCGCCATCTTTTGCCCAAGCTTTCTCCTCCACATCAAGAGAAGCCAACAAATCCTCAACAAAAATGTTATGTCTTTTATGTTTTAGAGATGTGGCAAATCCCCTCCAAGATGGATGTAATTTGGCAATAATGCCTCCAGCCTCAAATCGATCAGGCAAGTTTAGTCCAAGTTGTTGGAGCTATCCGATAATGAGTTGTACCACATGAGCCTGCTCAACCACTGAACGGATGTATGCCATCTTAAAATCGTGATAGCGCTCCAAGACATATAACTCATGTCCAGCATCCGACGCACCGAACTTATGTTCAATGGCCTCCCAGAGCTCTTTTGCGCTCTTATGAGTCATATAAGCATAGCACAGTTTGTCAGACAGCACACTCAAAATGCAACCCACTGCCATTACATTGGCCTTATCAAACTGAGCCTGTTTTTCAACAGTCATGGGTCGTTCTATAGGCTTTAGAACATAAGATATGTCCATAGCAGTGAGCCACAAGTCAAGTTTTGTAGTCCATCTCTTAAAGTTCAAACCAGCGAACTTCTCAGGTTTCATCGCATCAGCAAAGCTATTACCCATCTTAAAGTGTCTATCAGGTTTTTGGATTGTTAGAAAACAATGCACTTTGGAGATAAAATTAATTCCTAATATTACAACAGTATGCATGATAGATAGTCCACATAATATTAACAACAACATGAAAATAAAACATATTATAACTATCATATTCATGCGTAGAAAACTCATCTTTACTTATAGTGCTAACGCTTCCATCTTGAAAAATGATGAGCGGAGTGTGTGAAGAAGACTGTAGAAGAAGCAGATCTTCTATCGAGCAGTCGCGCGAACGCTACCCAAAAACCTGATTTGCCCCAATCCGTGCAGATTCTTCACTAGGATGTGGTTTTGGAGACACTGCTCTCCCACACGTCGGTGCAACGCCAACAGGAGGGATGGAGTAGCCTGTAGCAGACACTCAACAAAGTGGACTAGTGAGTCTATTCATTTCTGTATTCCAGAATGAAAGCACTCATTCTGTGTAAAAACCTTAAATTACAAAGGCAAAGTTCAGATGGGAGATGTTGAAATTTAGAGGGAAAAAGGAAATTTAACTAGAATCTGAAAAATTCAAACCAATTTAAACCTCAAGTGAGAGAATTCAAAAATTCAAATTTAGCTCATGTTCAAACTTTGCCAAGATAAAAATCTGAGTTCACCCTTTAATTGCAAATATTCCAATTAACACCTCTGCAAAATTTCATAATATTTGTAGCACTAATTGTATTTATTTCAATGGGTACATTGAATTCCATTCAAATTCAAATTTGAATTTGAATTTCACATGAAACATATCCAAACTTGAAATCCAATTTCTGAATCAGATCCTAGATATTTGTTTGAGCCTATCTACAAAGTTTCATGAATTTTGGACACAAGTTGGTGGGATATTTCTTTGTACAGAGAAGGTTTGAGTAGAGGGGTTGTGGGACCCACTTGTCATACAGACATGGAGCTAAGCTGAACGTATTTCACTTCTCTGCTTCTCCCATGGCGACACCACTCCTTCTGCATGTGCCACCTCTCCTCCACAGCCTGTCTACAGCTGCCCTTGACTTTATAAACCGAGCTGGGTGCCCTTTTCTTCATTCCATTGCCTCTGGTCAGCATTTCTTCCCTGTTCTTCGTCCTCCCGCCCGCACCGCACCACCTCTCCGTCGTTCAAGCTTGCCGGACAAAAGAAGCAGTGTTGAGCCATGCTCCGAGAAGAGAAAAGTAACCCAACTCGTTGCTCTATCATCTCCACCATTTGGTCTATCGTTTTGCTCTGTGTGCTTCCCGTATTTTGAAGTTCCGCGGACTGCCGGTGAACTCCCCTGTTCTACCGCCTCTGCTCCCTCGACGCCCCGGAGATACAAGCGTCTTCGTGCTTCGATCCTTTAAGGAAAAAGGTTCGCAATCACTCCTATTTCATGCTCGCAAAGTTTTAGCTTTTGTCATGGCTTGTAGCTCGAGTTTTCCTCAAAGAACTAACGCTTAGTTCTTTTGCCCGCCTTGGATCATCACCTAAATTCGGTTTACACGTGCAATAATTATTCGAATTGCTTAGCCAGTAGCTTATAAACATTCTCGCACACACCCTAGCCCAAAACTCCCAAAAGTTATCGACCATACGCATAGGAATCAAAGTTCTTACAGCCGCCGGTTGAAAAGCCGCGGGTCACCGTCGAACATGTATATGCAGCCATTGCCACCTCGATAGGAGTTCATTTTGGTCATCCTCGTGATCCCAGGATACTCTCCGATCAATTTCTGAGTGGTTTTAGCCCTTGCCAAGGCAATTTCGTGTTGAGCGAAACCCTAATCGCCGTTGCCGCTGTCGCGCGAGCTTTTTCGGCCATCCATCGCCGTCGGGGTGATCACCATCGAGTTCCTCGCCTGATTTTAGGTGTGGACGGTGAGAGTGGAATGCCGCCATGCCCTGGAGCAATCTGTGGCGAGGGGTCAGGCTGAAGACGACTCACGGTGGGCCCCACTCGTCAGTCTAACCAATGCACGCCCGGATCTGGTGCGGACAAGGATCCCGTGTGGCTGTATCCATGAACCCTGTGGCCCGGTGTTGCTTAATCCCGATTGGCCCAATTTAAATCCTGTGGGCCCAGCCATTATTCAAACCTTTTTCAATTGAAATTTAAATTCCAGATTTAGTTCCCACTTCAAAAATCCATATCTCCTAGCAGTATTGTCCGAAAATTCCCAAATAAATTTTGATAGAACCAGCATGAGGAATACTTTCCAGTGTTGCACTTGGAATTGTATGAAAGTTTATAGAAATTTATCCATAATTAAAATAAACAAAATGCTTATAGAATTGATTCCTATAGTTCTGCTCTTTGGAAAATTTCCAAATTTCTCCAGAACTTTCAGTTGAATATCCTTGAACTCCAGTAAAACTCTCAGGGTCATTAGACTTCATTTACATGGTCAAATCACCTGTGTATTCTCTATCCATAAAAAATAGTCAAATTCATTTAGAATTTGTACAGAAACTTGTGCAAAATTCTAAATTGAATATCTCTCAGTATAAATCTTCAAAATTTGTCAAACCAATTTTATCGGTTTGATATTTATCCACACTAACCAGAAATACAACACAATCTTCATGAAAATCCCTAGATTTTCCTGTAGAGCCCTTTAAAGCAAAATTATGTTTGATTTTTATCTGATGATTACCTTTATAGAAAAACTTGGAATTTTGTCAAAGTGTTTTTTAGTATGTTTCTGAATTCCTGTAAAAATTTCAGCTTCATTGGACTTAATTAGCCTGGTTCAATCTGAAGATTTTCCTAACTGATCACATAATGCCCAAAAACAACAGAAACAATTCACTAAAATATCCCCACTTGTAAATTATATATCTCACAATATAATGCTTAGAAAATTTTGTAGGCCAATATATTCATTTGCTGTACCTGAAACTTACCTTGTTATTCCTACATGACCATGTGAACTCCCTGTAATTTTCTCAGGCTCAGGGAATCTGTTGAATCTGTATAAATTGAGATCACATTCCTATGTACAAAACAATATCTATTTCACCTTATATGTCCATTGCCTAAATTCATCTTGTTTCCTTTCTGTTGCTGTCTAGTCTAGCAACAGAACTTCAAGTCCTAACTAATATAAATCTTCTTGAGTTATAATCAACTTCAATTGTATATTAATAAATTGCAATCTCTTAATTGCATATCGTTTCGATAGTTTTCACGACGAAGGTGGCCAACGAGAAGCACAACCTGTAGGAGTGGAATTCTCTATTGGATCTGCTGTGGTGTGAATTCTCGGCGAAGGCTACTAACTGATCATCGCTGACTTTTATCGCAACCGAAAGGCAAGCCCCGGTTTGCATTTAAGTGCCTTTTAAAATTTTTCTTTTATACACAATGTATTGAATAGACTTCATATGTGCATTAGGTCTATGTTGATTGAATACTCCACATGCATGACCAAATAATCCTTGGAGTAGATGGATAGTATAAGACTCCCTCGAGTTATATTGCTATGCTTAATGTTTAGTTAGAAGATCGGTAGAAGTCAAGTATGTTGGATACTACTCGCAAGATTGGTCACATTTTATTGATCACAAGTCAAGTAGTTGAATTCTACTTGCGAGAGAAGTCGAGTGAGGGAAACCTACTCGCGAGTTGTTACCATAACGTTAACTCTTTAATATGAGATGTGGACGGGGATTTGTGTAGGTTGGTTTGCTCACATCGTGCCTGGGTCGGTAATGATGAGGCAGGTGTTGGGAGATGGATTGGTAGCCCCATCTGTGTCGTTTAAGACCCGTCTCATGCTTGGCCCTGTTGGTCAAGTTTCAACTGTACCGGATGCATACTGGCTATATGGAACCCAGGAAACCAATGTACCTTGAGGATCCTATGTTGGAACCTTTTCAATCGGCTTAAGCTGTCGGCTGTTAGTACAGTGGGAGGTAACTCACTCATGAACATCTCATAGCGGAGGTGCACCTTGAGGGGAGCTCACTGTTCGGGTCGATCGAACTGTTACGGTGTGGTTGTAGTTGGCGAAAGGTGGCTGCGTGCAACATCAGTGGAGTGTGCCGAGGCAACTCCGAGTATGGGCGTATGTGTCGTGCAGTCCAGGTGTCTACTAGTTGCAATCAATGTCGCTCGCGGTTATGGATTAAGCATACTTAGACACTGAGTCTTGACGTAGTAAGAAAGAGAAATGGAAAGATTATGAATATGCTGCTATGAATAATTCTTTTTATTGAAATCTTGGCTGCTATAGAAATAGCATAATCAAATTTACAATTTCCAAACATTTAACTTGGGTAAGGCTTATGCAACCTTGAGCAAGTATCATCGTGGGTGAAGTGTTTTGTTTGATTGTGGAATTCACAATGATGATATGCCCATGGATCGCATATGCTACTTTAAAACGGACCACTAAGGATTTACTTTCGGCGAGTCCATTCCTGCAAATTAAGCTTCCCAGTCTTTATAGTTTCCAGCATGTAGAGTGTTATGTTTTGGTGAGACGGTTAAGTCTTGCTGAGCCTTGTGCTCATAGTTGCTATATTGTGGTTTTTGCTGGTATTATTAGCTTACGCTTATATTGTGGTTGTCCGTGAGATCTCGAGCATGTCCAGATGTATCTCTCACGGAAACCTTGTCGTTGCTTTCTGTTTCGTGTTGCTAGTGAGAAGCTTCCATGGGCATGGACGACTTCTCTTGTGCATAGCTAGTTGAGAGTATGAGTATGTATTTTCCGCTGCGTTGTATATTATGTTGTAAAAGAGGATTATCTTGTGAAATAAAATATTTGTGTTGGTTATTTTGTAGGACTTTTCTTGTGTGTTGTTGGGTGTCGCATCGCACGGCACCACCCAATGCGATTACTTGAACGTGCGGACTCCGGTCCCAACATTCTGTATATATAGTGGCAGACTCTAGTAACTTAGAGAATCAAGTATGCAGTAAAGCAGCACAGTTAGGCTCTAGTAACTGAAGGCAATAAACTTCAGTATTTGCAGCATAATTCAATTGCGCCAGTTACTGCATACCATTATCTTCTAGAAACTGACCCATAAGGTGCCAAGAATTGCAGCAAATTAAAGTCATATTAGCATCATTCTTATAAAAGAGAGAGAGAGAGAGAGAGAGGAGAATTACTGCGCTAGTCGCCACGTTGCAAGTCACAAGTTACACGCTAATTCACGCGAAAATACGCGAATACACGCGTGCACGCATTTTATTTGTTTGTGGCTCTAGCCATCCTTCTCTCACATATTCCAAACATAGAAAATAGCTTCCCTCATAAATAAGTGCTACTCTCCTCAAATAGTCAATGTGGGGTTAATGTCTCCTTTACACCTTTGGAATTCAATAAAGAATAGTTGGGCCTAGGCCCAAATATTCCAAAATTTCCATCATGCATTAGAATGGACTTCACATATTAAGTATCTGCCATGTATAATTGGAGTGCTTAACAACCTGCAATGAAAATCCCATATTTTTCTTTTAAACAAAATATTATTTTTGTAAATCTAGATTGCCCAACACATAGCAGCAGCACCAATAATATAAGTGGTTTCAATACTTTACTAATTCTCTAGAGCCAAGTACCAGCCATGTTTGATACACCACTGGTGGAGAGAAAGATTTGTGTCCACTTGAACAACATGCCATACCATCCGTGCAAAATAACAATCAAAGAACAAATGTTGAATAGATTTTGGGTTGCTACAAAAACAATAAGTAGCCCATCCGTTCAGGTTTTTTATCTAAGTTATCCTAAGTGAGAATAGCACCTTTTCTTAAGCACCAAAGAAATATCTTTATCTTTAGGGGATCATTAATTTTCCATATCTTCTTATTTAAAATTTGGAATGTCCACATGGATCGGTGCTAAGTAATGCGATGTCACTAAGAATTGTATGTTTGGAACTAAATTTCAATGGGTTGATCTCACTAAGAATTGTATGTTTGGAGTTAAATTCCAATGAAACTCATCTTGTTTACCTGATAGCACTACACTAGCAAAGGATTATGATAAATAAGAACTGTGACGCATGATTATGATAAATAAGCTGCTTATGTGTTGGCCTAGGGTCAAGCCCATGAAAAGCACTGGTTTAGGAAAACATATCTAGAGTAGTACTCTGATCCAGAGCAGCGCAAAGACGAGTACCCCTCTCGCTCAACAGCGTACGCAATCCCTTGCTAGCATGGGCTTAACCAAGCCCCTGCTTTAAACATCTATCTCACCAGAAAACTCAGATCTACGTATGTAAAGGCATGGTGATGACGATTAGAGGTTCCAGTACAAGACTAACACGTTCTAGATGCTGACCAGTGTGCGTACAAAAATTGTGTCTTACCTCCTGCTATTCTTCACTCCTTGGTTTTCCTGAGGTGAGATTTGAGATTCTACGGTGGCTTGGGGGAAAAACAGAAAGTGTTGATACAAGATGTAAGGATATCCGAAGGAAGGGGAAGATGATTGCTTTTGATATTGAATTTTGGCTGAATTAAATTATTGCTAGATAGTGAGGGTGTCTTAATATGGCATTAAGGGTAGTAATGCTTGGCTTGCAGCAATCCCAACAAGTCCTGAGAAAAAGCTGCAACAATAAAGGTTGTCTCCATCTATGCCTTGCATCACACCTTATTTGTCTCATGTATGAGGTGTTAGCTTGCTATTCACACACCTGATTTTACCGGGCATGCCATTTCTTTCATTATGCGGGCAATCTTACATAATACCGTTTACGTTTTTAATAGTATTTTTAGCGGCACATGGACCAAATGTAGTAAATTCCTTTATTTTGCAATATACTTGTAAAATATGTCTTTGAGTCCAGGGATTTTATTATTGCAAGCTAAATAGATAAGGGCAGTGAGGTTTTATATCCTTTAGACATCTGTTATAAAATATGAAGAATGCCTTATATTTGCAAACTAGTTAGAGAGAGGACGTTGAAGTTGGGCAGTGCTGACAACATAACATCAAGTGCGTTTCATTTTTCCATCATTGTTTCTTCCATGGAAACCTGAATGTGGTAGGTGCATCCTTCATGGTTGTGACATCCTGGCTCAAGGGGCAATAGAATTGGTAGAATACTCATACCACCATGTTATACCTTCGTTTTCGGAAACCCTAGTGCAAAGAACTCTGAGGTTAAGCGTGCTTGGCCCGGAGCAATTTATGGATGGGTGACCGAACGGGAAGTTTTCTCGAGTGCACATGAGTGAAGACAAAATGCGGAGAAAAGACTAGTGTTGGTGTGGAGTTAGCCTGTGATCTTAGAGAGCTGCAAGGAGTAATGATTGCTAGGCCCATAATGGTTGAGTTGTTACAATGGGTCAATGATGATCAAGTCCACACGGCTAAAGTTATGTACATATGCCACAATCTATAATTTCATTACAATATTATATTAATTATTTATATGGAAACATTAATTATATAATATTGAATGAGGTATAAAAAATAAAAATAAATAAATTTCACTAGTTACAAAACTTTAAGTTTTTACATAAAAGCTAATGTCTTTTATATAAAAAGACTTACGGTAATAACATGCTTTGTTAGATAAGTTGGTGAGTATGACCCTAAAATTTTTGAGAATCATGATCTACTCAAAGTATTACTTCATTTTCTAAACCTACAACATTGACCATGTAAAACGGGTCATATCTTGTTGATAATTGATTGTATATTGTTCCCCTAATTAAAGATGTCAGTTGGAGTTATGATAAGTTTGTCTTTTATCATCTGGCATATTAAACATTACCTTTCCTTCTATCTAATTGGTGTTGGTTCTGGTTCTTGCATAATAACATTGTTGTGGCCTGGTCTTTCGGTGGAGATGGGAACTTAGATTTATACTGCTAAGACATTCATGTCCGACACCTGTCTAAGGATGTTGCGCCTTAGTGACTGATAAACCCACTCGAGGAGTTGTTACTAATCTTGAAGGGCACGACCAACCAAACCACTAGGGTAAGTTCTGAAAAGCAATAAAAAATCTTGTGAGAATAATACGAAAAGAGGCAACTCAATTGTAAATTTGGAACATGGAACAATTAGAAGTCATAACGTGGGTTTCGAATCAATTAGAATGAATTGTCTACACGACGCACACGTCTACAAGGAAGTAGCAAGAGTTAACTAACATGTAAAGTAAACTCAAATGCCTCTAGTGGTGGCCAAGAGGTATCAACGGTTGGAAGGATTATGATAGGGGTGATGTGGTCGTTCTCCGACCCAAGGATGTGTTTTTAGTGGACTCAACTTGATATGTGGCCCGCTGGGCGAAATTACAATGACACGACACTATGGATAGAAACTGGGCTACACTATTCATGATTGTGGCAGACTCGAATCAGATCTAGTCATGGTTTTGGATTTTTGAATGTGGACTTCATAATATTTCTATAAAGTACTTGAACAACTAAATTATAGTTTGCTTGAGATCATGGTGGCCATCACAAATTCGCATTGTCCAGCAGTCATAATACAACTTTGAAAACCTGTTAGATTTGACTTTTTCTTTTATTTGGCTAAATGTACGTGGTGGCCTTGTGGAGGATGATGAGAACACTTGCACATGGTCCCCAGTTGACTTCTTTAGTCCTTCATGGTGTGACATCCATTCATCATATGTCTCAAAGGTAATGTAAATATTTTATTAATTCAACCTTGTGTAATAGGTCTATAATATGGTCATATCTTAACTGGTGAAGTTCTTATAATGAACAAATTTTTTATGTTTGTTGTCAAACTGTATTTATTCATTGTTTTATCTTATTGCACTTGAGGCTTTTTGGCTATGTGTTACTCAAATCATGCCCAACCCTCTATCTTTGATCAATGGTGCTGAGTCTTTCTTATTTCCAGCCATGGTACTATTGAACTGGCTGTTGTAGGTATGACTATTCATCACAAGATGGTTACCAAGGCACTGCCATGTGAGCCAACAAGTGAAGAAACAAAGACCACTTCAGTTTGCATCGTGGATGTACCCAGACAATTTCCATCATTGTAACACCCTCATTTTCACGCATCATGCCCTACATGCACTCATATACATGTTTAACATTAGCCCACAACAAGAGGAACGAGTTTAAAATCGATTCGGAGCATTTAAAATTGATTTGGAGCAAAACCGCACTTAAAACGCAGGAAAGTGCGGACTAGTCCGATTTTACTGAGGACTAGTCCGATTTCTCTCTGACTAAAAACGGACTTGTCCGTTTTTGCTGCGGACTAGTCCGATTTTGGCTCTGGAAACTTTCGGACTTGTCCGATTTTGTGCGGACTAGTCCGATATTCCATGAATCCTTGAAAATTTGCTAAGTCCCTGGACTTTTCCGGACTAGTCCGGTGTTCCAGCGGACTTGTCCGTTTTCCTTTCTGACTAAGATCGGACTTGTCCGATTTTTGGCCAGACTTGTCCGATTTTCTCTCTGGACGACTTCGGACTAGTCCGGTCCTGTTCGGACTTGTCCGATATTTCGTGACTCCGAGATTGACCTTTTGTTTTACGACTTGTTTCTTGGGTTTCACGTCAAGTGGGCCTAGGGACGTCGTGCCCAACTCTTTTAGAGCCCATGTGGGACTCTAAACCGGCCTCTACTCATCCCAAAACTCGAAATCCATCTAACCCTAGCCTCCACCTCTATATAAACAACCCCACCCCTTGGTTTGACATCTATTTGCCACTTTTTCCACCCACCCAAACCCTAGTTCGTGGGGAGCCACCATCAAGGAGGGAGGAGAAGATCCCAAACGAGAAGAAGAAGAGGAGGAAACGAAGGAGGATCAAGATCTCCACCAAGTTTCGTCCTTCACCACCAATTCATCCCCAAGTTCATCACCAACCCTAGATCATCAAGATCCAAGTGTTACCTCCAAGTTTCTTGGTTCATTGGAGTTCTAAACACCTGGTATACCTTCTATTCTCTTTTCCTTACGAGAATTCAACCCCTAATCTCCAAATTCACGTCGATCTAGAAAACCCTAATCCGCTGATCTCGCAGAGTGCGGACTTGTCCGATCCCAAGCGGACTAGTCCGATCTTTCTGGTTAAATTGTGTTGAATTAATTCTAAAATTTGATCTAATCAACTCCAAACCTGTATAAACTGGTTAAAATCTATTAGAACTAGTTAGTGATCATTAAAAGCAATCTAGTAACAAGTTCTACCTTGCATTGCATCAATCATGCATGTCATGTCATGTTGAGTAATATTTGTGCACTCTTTGATTGTGTTTCTTGTTTTGTATGTTTATTGTGTGGATTAGACGGATTTGCGCTAGAGAGTGCCACGGAGGATCTACAACCTCAAGAGTTCGAAGGCTTTGACCCTAATCAACAGCAAGAGCAAGGCAAGTGTCCTTGAAGCATATTGATCCTGTTTTAAAATAAATGTTTTGTTTGCAAAACTGCATGCTATGTCAATTTGATGGGAATCCTATGGTAGGAAGTTTACTAGACTTGTTAAACCACCCTTGTCACCTGGAATTTATGGTAGAGAGTCGGGAAGGGTTTTTACCTTTTTGCTTCGCTTAATTAATTGGGATGGAAAACAACACTACACATTTAATTGTGCATCAATGATATTCTGTTTGATGTAAATTGGTCAATACGATGGGTGATCTAAGCAAGCCTGGTATGTGGATGGGTTGGATGTTATGGCGGTTTGCTTGCTTTAGATCTAAGGACCGGTTCATGCGAGAATAAGCCAGGACTACAGTGCCACCACGAGGCCAAGTTATGGGTGCGGCGTAGCTGATTAATTAGGGCTTTGCTAGTGATGTTTGGACCATTGTGGATGCTCGGGGAAGGGGTAGTCGGATTGGGTTTGTTGGTGATTGGTGGGACTACCCTGGGATCCGAATGGCTCAAGAGGGGGCCCTTGGTTGAAGATGTGCTCTGCGGGAGACATCGCCACCGGTGAAACCTCAGTGGGGTCTAAATAGGCTAGTAATCCCTTTGTAAAGGCTATTTTGTGATCTCTTGGCCACACACCAACGGAAGTGTGTAATATGACTGACGGGTCATGGGCATAAGGGAGGTTCTTAGTCGCCGAAGGGTGATGAAATCACAAACACGTGGGTAAAGAGGTACAAACTCTGCAGAGTGTTAATTAAAACTATCATGATAGCCGTGCTCCCGGTTATGAGCGCCTGGACAACTTCCATGATTAGGGGGAAATTGGAATTTGGGATGGTTATGGTTTGGTAATGGTATGGATGGTTATGGATTAATTTCTGGTATTGGATATGGTTATTGGCAATGGTGAAATCTGGACTTATTGATGATGGTAATGAATTCAGTTGGTATTATGGTGTTATTTATGGTTATGATGGGTTTATTTCACATACTTATAATATATTGTTTTTCAAATGTTTTAATGTACTTTTCAGCACTTTGCCATTATTATTGTCGTCATTTGAATCAGCCACATGTCATACTTTCCACACTTGCTGAGTACGACATGTACTCACTCTTGCAATCCCCCACCCCAACAGTTGCAGGTCAAGACTGGGATTTTAATGGCGATAATGCGGAGTTCTAGGCCGTGTCTACCGTCAGCTTTGCCTGTGGTGTTGATTGGAGCTGCGCATATACATACCCTGTCGCTTATGCTGCATAGTTGCTTAGTTTGCTTAGTTGTTTAATTAGTTTATTTCCGCTGCATTAGTTGAACTTGTCATTAATATTCATTAGAGCTTGTATTCGAGGATTTAATGAATTGTGTAATAAGAGTACTTATTTAATAATTTGAGCTGTGGTAATTTTCTGTATATCCTTTTGTGATTGCACTCGTGTATGTGTGATGAACATCCTGGGCACACATATGCGTTAGCTTGGTCCATTTTCGGAACCGGGCGTCACAGATTGGTATCAGAGCCACAGGTTGACCGTAGGATGCAGCCTAGATAGAATGGACACTTTAGAGCACATAGGAGCACTCAGGAATCGATGTATTTTTGCTTGGAGTGCTGTTTGCTATATATATTGCTTGCTTGTGTGCTTAATAGAGGATTTTGGGATGCTTTAGCATTGCCATGTCCACCTAGGCTAGTGTAGCCAGTTGTTTAGTTTCATATCCCTTGATGCATATAGTTGGGGCGTTTTCTAATTCTTACCTACTGCTTTTCTTCAGATGGTGAGGACTCGCAACCAGAGGGATGGCAATGATGAAGAGGAGAACAATGGAGTGCCTCAAAACGACAATGGACAAGGACCGGCTCAGGGAGCTATCAACATCGAGCAGCTATTGGCCATGCAAAACCAGCTCATGCAGACCATGATACAGACTATGGGACAGCTGCAGGCTGGCAATATCAACAATCAGCCCCACATGCCTCCACCGCCACCCCCACCTCCTCATGACCGATTGGGAGAGTTTATGAGGACTAGGCCGCCAACCTTTGCTCAAGCTGCTGACCCTATGGACGCTGATGATTGGCTCAAGTCCGTGGAGAAGAAGCTAGCCATTGTCCAATGCAGTGACCGGGAGAAGGTGCTATTTGCTTCTCATCAACTCGTTGGAGCAGCTGCAGATTGGTGGGATTCTTATTGCAGTGCTCATGAGAACCAAGAGAGAATTACCTGGGCGGAATTCAAGGAGAGTTTCCGTTCTCATTATGTGCCGGAAGGTGTTATGCTCTTGAAGAGGCAAGAATTTGAGAACTTGAGACAAGGAAAATCAAGCGTGAGTGAATATCTCAATAAGTTCACTCAACTCTCAAGATATGCGCCTGAGGATGTTAGCCGGGACAGCCGGAAGCAATACCTGTTCATGAGGGGATTGAACAATACGATCCAAGTGCAATTGCTCAACTGTGATTATATCAATTTTCAGAAGCTTGTGGACAAGGCAATTGTGGTTGAGAACAAGATCCGTGAGATGGAGCAAGAAATCAAGAGGAAGGCGCCATGTCAAGGACAACAACAAGGAAGTAATGTGCGCCCTCGCTTTGCGCCACCCAATGCGCCTAATTACAGCTCCTCTATTCCTGCTCAGCGCCCTGGATATGCACCGCGCCCAACTCAGTTTGTGCAGCAGCGCCCTGTCATGCAAGCACCTAGGCCTCCGATGCCTTATGCACCCCGTGCTGATTTTCCTGGAGCCAATGTTCAAAACCAAGCTCGTCCCAATAATTCTGGTGGAGTTAAGAAGTGTTATACTTGTGGAGAAGCTGGACACTTTGCACATCAATGTCCTAAGTCGGGCCTTGGTCAAGGAAGCAATGCATCGAGGCAAAACCCAAGACCTAATGGAGGACAGCCACAAGGAAGCCGTGGACAGCAGAATTTTGCTCGTGGCAATGTGAACCATGTCTCTACGGAGGATGCTCAACAAGCGGATGACGTGGTCATTGGTATGTTTCTCGCCAACTCCAACCCCGCGACTATGTTATTTGATTCTGGAGCATCGCATTCATTCATTGCATCGAAGTATGTTGCCAAGTATAGTTTGCCTATCTCTCATATGAAGTTTACTCTGTTGGTTAAGTCTCCTGGAGGAGAGATGAGGACAAATATAGTATGTCCAAAAGTAAGCCTTAGAATAAGGGGGGTAGACTTCTCCGCCAACCTCATTGTTTTAGATTCTCAAGGGTTGGATATTATACTTGGTATGGACTGGTTGAGGAAGCACAATGGGGTTATTGAATGTGCCACAAAGACAGTGAAGTTGACCAATGAGAGGTCATAAGAGGTTTAACATAAGAGGCAAGCTCGCACCTCGTTATATTGGACCATTCAAGATTTTGGACAAAAGAGGAGAAGTAGCATATAAGTTGGAGATGCCAGCTCATCTTTCAGACGTACATGATGTGTTTCATGTTTCCCAGCTCAAGAAGTGTTTGAGAGTACCGGAAGAACAAGTGCCAATGGAAGAATTGGAACTAGAGGAAGATTTGACGTATGCTGAGCAACCGGTCAAGATCTTGGAAACCAAGGAGAGAGTCACAAGGAACAAGGTGATTCGATGGTGTAAAGTCCAATGGAAGCACCATACAGAAAAAGAAGCAACTTGGGAGCTAGAAGACGATCTCAAGAAGGAATTTCCCCATCTCTTCTCTTCCGCGTCGAATCTCGAGGGCGAGATTCATTTTAAGGGGGGTAGGTTTGTAACACCCTCATTTTCATGCATCATGCCCTACATGCACTCATATACATGTTTAACATTAGCCCACAACAAGAGGAACGAGTTTAAAATCGATTCGGAGCATTTAAAATTGATTTGGAGCAAAACCGCACTTAAAACGCAGGAAAGTGCGGACTAGTCCGATTTTACTGAGGACTAGTCCGATTTCTCTCTGACTAAAAACGGACTTGTCCGTTTTTGCTGCGGACTAGTCCGATTTTGGCTCTGGAAACTTTCGGACTTGTCCGATTTTGTGCGGACTAGTCCGATATTCCATGAATCCTTGAAAATTTGCTAAGTCCCTGGACTTTTCCGGACTAGTCCGGTGTTCCAGCGGACTTGTCCGTTTTCCTTTCTGACTAAGATCGGACTTGTCCGATTTTTGGCCAGACTTGTCCGATTTTCTCTCTGGACGACTTCGGACTAGTCCGGTCCTGTTCGGACTTGTCCGATATTTCGTGACTCCGAGATTGACCTTTTGTTTTACGACTTGTTTCTTGGGTTTCACGTCAAGTGGGCCTAGGGACGTCGTGCCCAACTCTTTTAGAGCCCATGTGGGACTCTAAACCGGCCTCTACTCATCCCAAAACTCGAAATCCATCTAACCCTAGCCTCCACCTCTATATAAACAACCCCACCCCTTGGTTTGACATCTATTTGCCACTTTTTCCACCCACCCAAACCCTAGTTCGTGGGGAGCCACCATCAAGGAGGGAGGAGAAGATCCCAAACGAGAAGAAGAAGAGGAGGAAACGAAGGAGGATCAAGATCTCCACCAAGTTTCGTCCTTCACCACCAATTCATCCCCAAGTTCATCACCAACCCTAGATCATCAAGATCCAAGTGTTACCTCCAAGTTTCTTGGTTCATTGGAGTTCTAAACACCTGGTATACCTTCTATTCTCTTTTCCTTACGAGAATTCAACCCCTAATCTCCAAATTCACGTCGATCTAGAAAACCCTAATCCGCTGATCTCGCAGAGTGCGGACTTGTCCGATCCCAAGCGGACTAGTCCGATCTTTCTGGTTAAATTGTGTTGAATTAATTCTAAAATTTGATCTAATCAACTCCAAACCTGTATAAACTGGTTAAAATCTATTAGAACTAGTTAGTGATCATTAAAAGCAATCTAGTAACAAGTTCTACCTTGCATTGCATCAATCATGCATGTCATGTCATGTTGAGTAATATTTGTGCACTCTTTGATTGTGTTTCTTGTTTTGTATGTTTATTGTGTGGATTAGACGGATTTGCGCTAGAGAGTGCCACGGAGGATCTACAACCTCAAGAGTTCGAAGGCTTTGACCCTAATCAACAGCAAGAGCAAGGCAAGTGTCCTTGAAGCATATTGATCCTGTTTTAAAATAAATGTTTTGTTTGCAAAACTGCATGCTATGTCAATTTGATGGGAATCCTATGGTAGGAAGTTTACTAGACTTGTTAAACCACCCTTGTCACCTGGAATTTATGGTAGAGAGTCGGGAAGGGTTTTTACCTTTTTGCTTCGCTTAATTAATTGGGATGGAAAACAACACTACACATTTAATTGTGCATCAATGATATTCTGTTTGATGTAAATTGGTCAATACGATGGGTGATCTAAGCAAGCCTGGTATGTGGATGGGTTGGATGTTATGGCGGTTTGCTTGCTTTAGATCTAAGGACCGGTTCATGCGAGAATAAGCCAGGACTACAGTGCCACCACGAGGCCAAGTTATGGGTGCGGCGTAGCTGATTAATTAGGGCTTTGCTAGTGATGTTTGGACCATTGTGGATGCTCGGGGAAGGGGTAGTCGGATTGGGTTTGTTGGTGATTGGTGGGACTACCCTGGGATCCGAATGGCTCAAGAGGGGGCCCTTGGTTGAAGATGTGCTCTGCGGGAGACATCGCCACCGGTGAAACCTCAGTGGGGTCTAAATAGGCTAGTAATCCCTTTGTAAAGGCTATTTTGTGATCTCTTGGCCACACACCAACGGAAGTGTGTAATATGACTGACGGGTCATGGGCATAAGGGAGGTTCTTAGTCGCCGAAGGGTGATGAAATCACAAACACGTGGGTAAAGAGGTACAAACTCTGCAGAGTGTTAATTAAAACTATCATGATAGCCGTGCTCCCGGTTATGAGCGCCTGGACAACTTCCATGATTAGGGGGAAATTGGAATTTGGGATGGTTATGGTTTGGTAATGGTATGGATGGTTATGGATTAATTTCTGGTATTGGATATGGTTATTGGCAATGGTGAAATCTGGACTTATTGATGATGGTAATGAATTCAGTTGGTATTATGGTGTTATTTATGGTTATGATGGGTTTATTTCACATACTTATAATATATTGTTTTTCAAATGTTTTAATGTACTTTTCAGCACTTTGCCATTATTATTGTCGTCATTTGAATCAGCCACATGTCATACTTTCCACACTTGCTGAGTACGACATGTACTCACTCTTGCAATCCCCCACCCCAACAGTTGCAGGTCAAGACTGGGATTTTAATGGCGATAATGCGGAGTTCTAGGCCGTGTCTACCGTCAGCTTTGCCTGTGGTGTTGATTGGAGCTGCGCATATACATACCCTGTCGCTTATGCTGCATAGTTGCTTAGTTTGCTTAGTTGTTTAATTAGTTTATTTCCGCTGCATTAGTTGAACTTGTCATTAATATTCATTAGAGCTTGTATTCGAGGATTTAATGAATTGTGTAATAAGAGTACTTATTTAATAATTTGAGCTGTGGTAATTTTCTGTATATCCTTTTGTGATTGCACTCGTGTATGTGTGATGAACATCCTGGGCACACATATGCGTTAGCTTGGTCCATTTTCGGAACCGGGCGTCACAATCATGCATTAGCATGGACTTCACTTATTTTCGTATCTGACATGCCATGTATAACTGGAGTGCTTAACTCCTGTCCTCCGTAGGCCGTAATCAATCAAATGTCTCATTCTTTTGGGAAGGAGATTTTTATTCATCCTCATGTCAGTTACATCGACTTTATACATCATTCATGAAGATTGAACATTCTCGAGTTCATCATGTTGTAATGCACACAACCAAATAAGATGAAAATATTTAGAGCTATAATCTCCCGATATATTCTTTAACTATCGATCTTTGATACATGTTAATTTCCTCTTCTCTCAATATTTTTGCCAGTTGATCTCGATCTTGAAATAGCTGATTCCTTTGAGCTCTCGATAGATCGCGGCTTTCAGTCATCATATCAAGATTATCTATGGTTTCTTGGAACTTAGTTTTGAGTTGTCTGTAAATACCATTGTAGCACCAGAGAAAATTATCTTAATGCATGTGAACTTCACTAAGAGGAAATAGACTTTACCGTGTTTGTCTTCGTAATGTCCTAACTTAGATATATGCCCCACAAGAGTATTTCTATTCTCTGTATTGGCCTTCTTTCTTTTTGACCCAAGCCTGAATCTTTAGGGATCGATAATGACAACACGAGTTAAAATGATTATACTATTTATCGCATTTCTTGAATCAAATCAATTGTTAAATTGCACATACAATGAAAAATATGTAAACAACTCAACATTGATGGCATCAAGTTCGAAGAGATCTAGCATGTCTTCATGCTGTGGTAAGATGTATCCCATATCATTTCTAAGATGCATTTCAACATATATGAGATTGAGAGCCATACGATTTCTATTCATAAACTAGCATGGGATTCACATATTGCTTGTCTGAGTTGTCTGAATATTTTTGCAGATGTCGCCTCTCTGGTAGATTCGAAACTTGTTCGGACACAGGCCTGATCTTGTCCGTACTCTAGACATGTCAATACTTCATTATTCTGGTGCATAAACAAGAGACTGAAGCGGATTTTGGCTAGGTTTCTATCTCAACATCTGGCCTTGTCCGTACTTTTTCAGAAATATCAGAACACATGGTGTCCTCACTCAACAATCAAATCTAGATGAATAACATAAAATATATCACTACGTAAGAAAGGCTCATACGAGACGGGCCCGAACGAAGAAGGGAGACGAATAAACTGTTCATCTCCATCGTTGCATTTCGCATTACGGTGGCATCAAAGACGGGCTTCAAGGCGCGTGGCCGATCAAACTAGGTGCGAGGCACGCTTAAAAGAAGAGCGTATGTTTTCTTTGTGTCATAAAAAACGACCTTTACGGGGTCATTAGAGACGCCGCTGCTGCGCATCGCCCATCAGCTTACATGCGTGACGGGCCCTTACAAAGCCCGTCACAGATATAATGATTGATCCGAGACGTCCTATATTGCAGTGCATCGCAGATTTATTAACATATGTGAGACGGGCTTTATGGAAGCTTGTCTCCTTTATGTCGGTTATCCGAGACACTCTTTGCTATATCTCGTCGCGGATTGTTTACAGGCAGGGTCTACTATTAAGAGCTAGCCACGATTTGAGAGCTGTATTACAAGTGTCAGCAACATACTGTTCCTGAACATATGCCAAAATGATCACACGTTAAATTATATTGACCAACCAAATATTACCAAAGTTTCAATCGTGGTTACCAAGTATACTAATTACACAACGAAGACAATTCATCTTGATTACAATGTAACTAATTACATTCAACATAATTGTTATCATCTAATCCTGTATACTGTAATGAAAATTCTCCCGGTCAATGACTTCATTAATGATGAGCCTTCATAGTCTCTAATGCTCCGATTGAGACATCATCGTCAAATTTAACAAAATCACTAAAATCATATAAAACATTATCAAATTGCAATCACATTCGCTTAACCTGTCACATAAGGTAGAAAATATGTTAGTGATAGAGAATCGAGCTTAGTTGTAGCACAGTCAGTTGGTGTGCATCTGCAAAGCATCAGCAGAGAAATTGTTCTCATGGTAAAGGACATGGTAGTGAGCTGGTGTGCTTGTCCCCTGATAAAACAAACAATTTACATTCCACTGATGCATTTATAGCCTGATTCTAGCATAGGTACCTTTATCCCACGTAGAAATCAAACTCATTGGGATGGCAAATGCTAGTGCCAGCCACAGTTCCTGCAGTTTCAAGGGTTTACGAATAAGAATTCATTATATACATTTATTATCAAAACAAATACATTACCTTTGCATTGGACACAAACAAGTAAGATGAATGTATACCGTAATGAAAATTCTCCCTTTGGATCAATGAATTCATTAACTATGTGCCTTTATTGGAGATCCTTGAATTCAATAAAACCATTGGAATGCACGCTCTAAGGGTAGTGTTGAGGCGGTGGCATGCTTCGGGGAGAGGGGACGCGACGGCATGCTCCGGGACGAGCTGGCGGAGGCGCTAGAGTGGCGGTCCCTCAACTCTCTAATGACAGCAGGCCAGCGTGCTCTGGGAACAGGGAGAACATTTCCACTTATGTGAAGGTGGTGGCGTGCTCATACCGATTACCAAGGTCAGGGTCGAGACCACGGCGTGCTCTGAGGACAGGGGACGAGGCAGCGTGCTCCAGCGTGCTCAACTCTTTGTTGACAAAGATCGGGGTTGACGGCGGGGTAGGGGTCGACGACAGCAGCGTGACAATGACGAAGAGCGAGTTGAGAAAGAGGGACAGCGGTGGCGTGCTAAGGGGCTGCGGTTTGTAGGTCGAGAGAGCGTGCGAGAGCTAAAATTTTTTGCCAAAGTGCTGGGAGAGAGCGCAAAAAATTTCGTTCGAGCGCGCACGAGAGCTAAAAATTGGTCAACAATTGGGGACGGATGTATATAACATACGTCTGGCACTATTTTGTCAGTAGAACGGGCATCCAATATGTGAAAGATGCGCAATGATGTGCTAAAGCAAGGAACATCTTTCACATACTGGATGCTGGCCATCTGCAACTGTGCGCATTGACTTATATGATCGTTGCAACGCGCTTATCTTTCCATGGTGGGACAAGAGATCTTCGGCATAAATCAGAGACGGGCCAAAAGAAGGCGCATCTCGCATTAATTTGTGGTTGAATGGGCATGCCGTGTGTCAAAGATGCGCCACAGTGTGCTTGAGCCAGGAACATCTTTGGCATCCAAGCATGTCCAACTGGCAACCGTGCGCAATGCCTTATACAATCATTGCAAAGTTCTCAGCTTTACGAGGTGGGACAAAAGATTTTCGGAACAAATCAGAGACGGGCCCGTGTATGGCCCGTCTCCCTATTGCTGGATCTCAGGTATCTGAGATGCTCGCTTCTAAAGTTCGTCTCTCATGCACTCTTCACATTGCCACTCGCACGACATCGTGAACCGTTGCAAGGATAAACAAACGCAATGACATTACAATTCACAGATTGATTGGAATTCAGGGATAAACAAACGCAATGACATTGCAATTCAGGGATAATTTGCAACTCAATGAATTTCATAGTTTGTACATTGTGTTTCCTCTAAACTTATTTCGAATCTAAACTTATTGCTAAATCTCCCATCGATTAATCAGAATTGTATCGTCCAGCTTGCTCCTAAACACGTCTCTTATATTGCCCTGGATACTAAAAATATTGACATTCTTTAAATTAACAAATGTCGAAGGAGGAATGAATAACCTACATTGGTCACTAACACAAAGTATCTAACCTTCATAAGTATATTATAGCAATCATTTTCAACATCGGGCTCATTTGACTGATGTAGCAAACGCTGAACTTCAAGTAGTATAGTTTTGATTGTAAAACCAGTGCACCACCCCTACGAAATATCAATTTATGCAACATAAGAAACCAGTTCAAAAAAGTTCGGCAACAATTACTAATTACATGAGCAAAATAGGTCTATCTTATAGTCTCTTGATCAAGAATCCCAATGCAGAGTGCTCCTGAGCGATGGTCTTTTCAGTGGAAGAAACCACTTGGAAAGGCACATCTTGGAGGCACCAATGGATAGTCCTCTGAGAAGGAGATTTTCAGGGGGTAGTAACCACCTTCCCAGTCAGTCTACAAAGGAAAATCATTAATAGGAGGATGATGGTTAAACTCATATTGTGCTTGTTCTTCATGACTTACCCCTTCTTTACCGGGGACGATGCACTGCCACTTCATTAAATCTCCCGATTCAAGCTTCGCAGAGAAACCCTACGCAGACGGAAAAACAAAACTAATGTTAAGTTCATCAGTCCATTGCAGATCTACAAATATGCAACTATGCAACAGGTGTGCCATATGTAAATACATGGGGATGATTCTTGCGCCACGCCAAGCGCTCCTCCTTCAGTCGGCTATGCGCCAAGCCGATACCAGCCGTGAACAGTGATGATGACGAGGAGGACGGCAATGACGACGACGACAAGGACGGCGACGATACGATGACGAGGACAGCGACAATGACGACATCGGCGATGTTTAACAGAGGAGACAATCGCACTAAAGTGGGTCGATTAGTAAAGGACCGTTGGTCGATTAGTAATAAAGGAGCACTGGAGGCGAAGAAGAGACGAGAGAGATAAATGCGATACACGCATTAAGTTAAAGAGCGTCTCCCATTGTCAAAGAGATGCGGAGACGAGGGAGATAAATGCGAGACGCGCTATAACAAAAAGAGATGCGCGCTAATCTAAAGCACACCTTCCACAGTCAAAAGAGAGATGCGTGGCATGAGGTCTGCGGCAAACTTAATGTTGGCAGCATCGTGCAGAGACATGTGTGACGTCCGTGCGCAACCTTTTGTTTCCTCGAGGCGGTATCGATGCATCCCATTGTTCCATCAATACGCGGGAAACCAACTGCTCCCTTGTCGACTCCGTGTGGACCTTATTTAAGACACGCCATCACCAGTCATTTCTCCACAACCGCATCGCTCATTTTGAATCCTCTTCTTTTCTTCGTCTTCTCCACACCGATGACCTACCACCACCATGGCCGACCTTCCGCCGCCAAGCCCTCTGGGAGCCACCATGCATGAAATTGTGCTGCAGCTCCCCCGAGAGGTTCAACACTGAGCAGTGCCTCCTTATGGCGCAAGAGGCGTACAACAATACATCTCGCGCCACGAGTTCCTTGGGGCTAGGTACCCTTCCCCAGTTTACTAGAATGGGTACCATTGGCCACCACCTCTTTGCCCTCATGGGGGTGGCCGATCGTCTCGACATTCTGTTCGCGACGATGGCCTAGGTGCTTGGCCCGGAGGGACGAAGAAACCTGGTGGAGGCGGCGGAGAGCAACATTGTTCTCAGGTTGCACCGCCAGTACAGCCGGCGTAGCTGGCCCAGGCTCTAGTTGCACCGGCATCGGAGTCACCGCTGTAGGATGAGGAGGAGGAGGAAGAGGAGGAGGAGGAGGAGGAGGAGGAGGAGGAGGAGGAGGAGGAGGAGGAGGAGGAGGAGGAGGAGGAGGAGGAGGAGGAGGAGGAGGAGGAGGAGGAGGAGGAGGAGGAGGAGGAGGAGGAGTGGGATTTAGTTTTTCTTTGTTGTTTTTAGTTGCTTCTGTTTTGTAAATATTATTAATGAATGAAATCTATCTTTGTTCATCTATGTGATTGAATATTATCTTGTGTGTTCTTCAACTGTGTGAATTAATGAATGTGTAGTGTGTTCGTCGTGTTTCTCGAGTATCATAAGGATGGATTTGATTATATTCAGGACAAGAGAATGATTTAGTTATCAAGTGAGATGTGTGATATCAATAGTGAACCGAAGCAAAATGGAGAAAATCATGAAGCTAAAGGTGACGTGTGGAATCGAAGACGTGCTTTCCATTGGAGAACGTCTCTTTTTTTGCAGAGGAGAGGGAGATGTTGGTCATAGGAGACGTGCTTCACGCGAAGCTCGTCTCCATTCTTCGTTACAACACATACCTTATATAAGGCGCCATCAGTCTCTCCTCTTTGCTTCGTTCCGCTCAAACAACCCACCATGGCCAACGTTCCGCTGCCAAGCTTGCCGAGAGAGCCACCCTGCAAGAAATAGTGTTCCCACTCCCCCGAGAGGCTCAACAAAGAGCTGCTCGAGATGCTATTCAACAGGCAGTTCGACCGGTTCTAGAGGCTGCTCGAGACAATAGCCGAGGTGCTCAGTGCTGAGGGATGCAATATCCTAGTGGCGGCGATGACGAGGAACCTTGGTTGCGAGATTCCATCGCAGGATCGGGACCAGCCGGAGCAAGCGATTGAGCAGCCGGAGGAGGAGGAGGGGTAGGAGGAGTAGGATTTAGGTTTTCTTTTGTTTTTCTGAGTTGATGTTTTTCTTTTCTTGTATCTTGTACTCCTTTCTTGTGTTTTGTAATATATTTGTTATATGTGATCAATTGTGTGAATGATTGAATGTGTTATTTGTGTTCATATGTGTGATGAATATTTTGTGTGTTCAACTGTGGATGAATGTGGTCATCGTTCAAAGTCGTGTTCATGTATGTCTGTAAGCGAAGACAAAAGAGACGGGCTTTCAGTAAAGAACATCTCATTTCACTTGCTTATAGGAGATGCGCTGTTTTAGAAGTGTGTCTCCTGTTTGTCAAGAGAGTAGGCCCATCTCGGATCCATACTTAACTGAGACGGGCTGTAATGTAACGCGTCTCCTTAAACGTTCAACCGAACCATATCTGATCCTCATTGAAGTTGGCTCGTCTCGCTTAACCTTATGAGAGACAGCCGCCTTTGAGCGCGTCATCCATCTTTGTCTCCTATTGGGGTTTCTTATGTAGTGTATGAATAAGATAATTTGGTCAATTGGTATGATATTAATATGAATATAATCAAAATATGGTGAAATTGGTTTAAAAAGAAGTCAATAATATGAAATATAGTAGGTCATGTATGTAGAGCTGACTGCAACATATATATAAAAGGTTTAGGTTCATAACAAGAACCAACTACTTTCACATAGTAAATGCAGCACAATTTTATAAAGAATCTACTGTCTTTTGTTTTCTATATAAACGTGATAGATGTTAACAAAAGCAACGGTCATATCTTATTAAAAATCAACTCTTTATTGTAAGGTGATTGCATGGGTTGTTAGACATTTTGATCACTGTGACAATAAACAATAGACAATCATTATCTGGTAAAAGTATCAGTTTGTTAGCTAAATCAACAACTTTCACCATCTAAAATTAGTTAGATCTTACTGAGAATTGACCCTTTTCTTTCTCTGAATAAAGGAATCAGATGGAGATAAGATATGACTGTCTTTTACCATTATGCGTATTGACCACTAACTCACCTCCAATCTAATTGGTGTCTGTCCTAGTTGATGATCATTTTTTATAGTTTTTACTATCAAATTATATTTATAGTCTGCTTTTCAACACAACTAATGGGTTACTCCCTCCTTTGTCAATAGATTGTCACCCTTAGTTCATTTTTTGAACTAAAGGTGACAATCTTCTGAGAAAGGAGGAAGTATGTCGTAGTATTATGTTATTCACGCCCGGGCCTCTTTCTCTTGTCAATGTTCAAGCTGAGTTTTTCTTGTCTCCCAACATTGTGCGATAGAACCAGCTGCTGTAGGTATAGGTATTCATCACATGATGGCTTTCAAGGAGCTGCCATCTGAGCCAACAACTAAAGGAGCCAAGCCCGCTTTGTTGTACGTCGTATATATATATATATATATATATATATATTCAAAAATGTCCATCATGAATTAGCATGAGCTTCACTTATTTTGGTTTATTCGCTATTGTGAACATGTTATATGTTCTTGATTAGACACTTTGTTGATCGATCCACTTTTAATAATCACTTAGTCACTCAAGCATCAAAAACCAGAACTTCTGGTTTACCATTGGTCCGAAAAACTTCATGTAAGTGTGGCCACTGTGTCTCTTGTTGCTTACATAGGTTTTTCTTGAACATCGACACTGAATAACCAAATCTTTGATGATTGTTCTATTCAATATCAAATATCTTCTGAGCTTCACAGAACAATATTCATAAGATGTTGATTGCAATCACATTAAGGATATATACCATTTTAACATTGTCAGAAAGTGTACTTCACTACAGAAACGCGATCATTTACGACGGCTAGTTTTATTTGCGACGGCCAGTCGTCACAAATAACTTAAATTCCGACGGCATGTCTCTGGCCGTCGCAAATAAGGTCTAATTTGTGATGGCTTCGTCGACAGGCGTCGCAAATGGCAAATAAGCTTATATTTGTGACGGCCAACCCTAGGGCCGTTGCAATTCAAGTAGCCGTCGCAAATAAAACCTTATTTGCGACGGCTGCAAAAAGTACCATCGCAAATAAGTTAAATTGAGACGGCCATAAGATAAGGGCATGGCAATTAATAGTGCCGTCGCAAATATGGGCTAATATTGGCCCCATCGGACCCCGACACCTCATTCTCCTCCACCGCCCCCGAATACGCAGTTGCCGCCGTGTCGCGCCCCCGCTGCTGGCCCGCCACCGCTGGCCTGCCGCCACCACTCCCGCCGCCGGCCGGCCGCACCCCTGCTGCCCCGGGCCCCGCCTTGGCCCCTGCGCCCCCAGCCCCACCGCGCCCCCCACGCCTGATGCTACCGCACCCCTGCCGCCGGCCCGCCGCCCCCGCTCCAGCCACGCCCTTGCTGCCCCCAGCCCTGCCCCACCGCGCCCCCGCCCCCGCCGTCCCTGCCACAGACAGCAGCGCCCGCCGCGCCCCCACCGCGACCATGTGCTCCCGGCCCCGCCGTGCCCCCCGCCGCCCCCGGCCCCGGACAACAGCGCTGCCGGCCTCCTCCAATGCCTCTGCCGTCCGTTCGATGCCGCCGGCCCGCTGCTCCACGCCGCACGAGTAATTGCTACTTACTAGTTAATGTAGTTAGATTCAGAGTTTATGAATTGTTAATTTCTAGAAAATTAGTTGTTAATTGTTAATTGATGATTAGTTGTTATGCTATTTAGTTGTTAATTGTTCTTGATGATTAGTTGTTATGCAAATTAATTGTTAGGTTGTTGTTAATTAGTTGTTAATTCTCATTAATTGTTAGTAGTTGCTAATTAGGTTTGAATTGCAATTAATTGTTAGTTAGTTGTTAATTAGTTGACCATTCTAATTAATTATTAGTTAGATGTTAATTAGTTGTTAATTGGATCTTAATGTTACTATATATGCATATGTTTTTCTTAATAATGTTTAAGATTTGTATTATTGCTCTCATTTATTGTTTTGTGTTTAAAATACAGTTGCTTATGTTTTCTTTAATATTTTTGATGCTTGTGTATTATATATAGAAACAGCTAAACAAAAGGGTCGTCGTATGTAAAGTAGGCATCGTATATATAGCGTATATACGGCCCATCAGACCAACCCTAACCGTCATTCGAGGTCGGGCACAGAGAGAACTACGCCGCTGCAGTCTGGGTCACGATCGTGACCCGTGACTGGTGACAGGAGGTGAATCGTTAGGGTTAAGTGTATATGGTTCGGGCGGCCCATTGCTAACCCTAAAAGTCTGTAATAATTAGGAAATGGATGTGGAATGACCCGCGATTGCGTGGACGGTGGAAATGGATGTGGAATTGTCATCGAAGACCAACTTTCCTCTCACTCTTTCTCGAGTTCTTTCCTCTCGCTTAAATGACTTGAAAATGAAAATGAGCAACATAACCTATAGCAATGTATTACCCGTTTCAGATCGGCACGTCTCACATTCCATTGGCATGTGAGACGTGCAGGTTCGGAATTGTCCCTTTTTGGACAACCTAGGAGTGACCGAGGGGGCATGGCTTGTGACGAGACGTGGGTCCGGATTTGGACAAGATTTCGATGGAATAACCCTGTTGTTCTCTGCTGCACCATTTTTGGGCATGCAGTGGAGAACAGTGGGGTTATGCTGCCAAAATTTCGTTCGAATTCGTATCACGCATCCCGTCATGAGCACGCTCCACTCGGTCACTCTTGGGTGGGTTTAGGATCTATCTGCCTATGTTGTAGGGCCGTGACATAACATAACAATGAAACTAATAATGATTTGTCTACTTTAAAGGTATACTCTAACGCGTCTCATCATGCTGTCGAAATTTTAAGACATATATTGTATACATTAACGACAATTTCTTTCGCGTTAAACTGAAGATCCAAACATGGGTGAAGACCACAGTTGGATGTATACTGGCTAGAAGAGTAGAACTGATGGTCACTCGGATGAGTGGTACATCAAGTTAGATAAATTTTTGGATCGAGCATTTTCGTTGTCAACGAAAGATATGGTGCGGTGCCCATGTACAAAATGCCGGGACACCAAGTTTTTTAGAAGATGGGAGCTTTCGTTTCACTTATGTCGAAACGGTTTCACTCCACATTATGAAGTGTGGTCCTTTCACGGCGAGACTAATTCTCGAGTCATAGCAGAAGTGGATGAGGATGATGGTATAACAGAGGTTGATTGGATGGATGAGATGCTAGAAGCTCTGGAAGCGGAAGGTCCTCTTACAAATGAGGCAGAGGAGTTCTTAGAGGAGCTGAAGAAATCACAAGAGTCGATGCATGAACACACGGTTGTGAGCATACTTGCTTTCTTGACCAGATTTATGGCAATTAAGTCCAAATACTTTTTTTTCATCAACTGCTACAATGATCTCATGAAATTGCTCTGCGATATCCTTCCACAACCTCACAAAGCGCCACCAGATATGTATCAGTCAAAGATCAAGATATCTGGTCTCTATATGAAGTATGAGAAAATCAATGTGTGTCTAGACAACTGCACGCTATTCTGGAAAGAGCACGCCCATGAGAAGATGTGCTTGAAAAGTGGTAAACCAAGGTATGTCGAAGTTGTTAATGACGACGGTGATAATGTGATGACAGATGTCGCACATAAGCAGCTTCATTACTTGCCTGTGACACCTCGGTTGAAGCGGTTGTTTCTTTCAAAAAGAACCACAAGACACATGAGATGGCACAAAGAAGGTAAACGTGAGAATAAAGATTTCTTGACGCATCCGTCCGACAGTGATGCATGTAAGGCACTAGACCTTTTCGATCTAGACTTTTCTTGTGATGCGAGGAATGTTCGCATTGGATTAGCGACAGACGAATTGTCATCGTTCAGTATGAACACCATGCCATACTCTTGTTGGCCCGTCTTTGTCATTCTGTACAACCTACCACCTGCTCTTTGTATGAAGAACGAATTCATCTTTCTCAGCCTCATTATACGTGGACCTGATCATCCCGGGTCACGTCTCAACGTGATGTTGAAACCGCTGATCGAAGAATTGAAAGTCTTGTGGATAGGAGTCGAAGCGTACGATAGTTACAAGAAGCAGAAATTCAACCTCCGAGTTGCTTATTTGTGGCTCGTCCATGATTTGCTGGCATACAGAATGTTTTCTGGATGGAGCACTCACGGTCGTCTGATGTGTCTGATCTGTGCTTCAGACACGGATTGCTTTCGACTAACTCGTGGATGCAAAATATCTTACTTCGATTGTCACAAGCGTTGGCTACCCTCGAATCACATATTTAGGCATCACAGGCATGTCTTTCGAAAGAACACTGTTGTCACTAAAGGACCACTAAAGCGTCTCAACGGGTCAGAAATTTCTGATATGTTGGACAAACTAGTGCCTAATGAAGGTCGTACTAGATATTTTGTAGGTTATGGAGAGGAAGACAATTGGACTCACATATGTGGACTTTGGGAGCTACCGTATGTGAAGTTGTTGATTCTAATGCACAACATTGATGTCATGCATCAAGAGCATAACATGAGAGAAAGTATCATAATTACTTGCAAGGATATGCCTGGCAAAACGAAAGACAATTATGAAGGTAGACTAGATTTGGCAGACATTTGTCACCGTCCAACTCTTGAAATCTCTGAAAGTGGTAGGAAGCCACATGCTTCTTTCTGTCTTCGATCGAAGGAAAAGAAAGAAGTTATGAAATGGATGAAAACTTTGAAATTCCCAGATGGTTACGCAGCTAGCCTGAAACGAGCCATAAATGTGAACATAGGAAACCTCACTAGGTTGAAGAGTCATGATTATCACATTATAATGGAATGACTCTTATCTATTATGTTTCGAGGCTATCTAGATGATGCGGTATGGAAGGTTTTAGCCGAGCTCAGCTATTTCTATAGATAAGTTTGTGCTAAAGAAATCAAGATAGGGATGATGGATAAGTTAGAGAAGGAGATACCCATACTTTTATGTAAGATGAAATTTTTTTTCCACCGAGTTTCTTTAATCCAATGCAACATCTGCTTATCCATCTTCCATTCAAAGTAAAGTTGGCAGTCCTGTGCAATACAGGTGGATGTATCACATTGAAAAAGCGCTACGATATCTAAAACCAATGGTTCGCAACAGGGCAAGGGTGGAAGGGTGCATCACTGAAGCATATGCTCTTAAGGAAGTAGGATACTTTTCAAGTGTCTACTTTGTGGAAGAAAACAATATCAATACTTCGGCGGTGCTACAATGTGGACGAAACATCCCCTTTAAGCGACCTTTCCATTT
Source organism: Tuctoria greenei (assembly GCA_036927565.1). Lineage (NCBI taxonomy): Eukaryota > Viridiplantae > Streptophyta > Magnoliopsida > Poales > Poaceae > Tuctoria > Tuctoria greenei. Next base: position 59,251,596 of record JAYESD010000010.1, read on the forward strand.
TTCAAACCAGAGGCACCACCGTTGGTAGCCACACGACCTATGTGCTATCCGAACATGAAAGGACTGTTGCTTTACCCTACATGTATGCAAATATAGAAGGCATGCAGGAATACTTCGAGTAAGTGTTTGTCCTACATTTATGCTAATCGACATATTTTGCTACACATGTATTCTAAAAGATGTTTTTTCATGTTCAGCGAGTTCCACGGACAATGTTAGCCACATAGGCATCAACCTACGACCAAACAAGTATAAGGGATGCGAAAAGAAGGAATAAATGGAGGGTCGAGTTTCCTGTCCTAGTTTCGAGATTATGTAATACTATATCGTCTTCTATGTATTATAAGTTAGTATTATTAAAGAAGTGTTATTTTAACTTACGATCATTTTTTACAGTGTCGAACTCATAATGTCCATGAATATTTGCGGCAGCTATCTTATGGATTGGTGAATGTTAGCAGCTATGGTCGATATGACGTAAATGGCTTTCGATTCCATACAACTCATTTGAAGCTCTTCGTCCTCTCGCGGCAACATCAAATTCCGGTGTTGTGACGGCAGCAATTGACACTCAAGGGAATTTAACCGATTATTATGGGTTCATTAAAAAAATCCTTGAATTTACTTTTACCAGAAATTAGACCCTTCGAGTCTTCTTTGAATGTGACTACTTTGATCGCACTCATGGAACTCGAGAATACCAATTTGGAATGGTGGAAGTGAAACATAAGGAACGACTACGAGGTTACGATACTTTTGTTCTTGCACATCAAGTGGAACAAGTGTATTATCTACTCTATCCACGCACGAAGCTCAATGATTGGTGGGTGGTATATAAGGTGAATCCTCGTGAGCGGTTATATACTCCTAGGGATGATGGTTACCATGACAGCGAAGACGTTGAAGAAGTGTACCAAGAAGAAGAGTTGCTAGACACTTTTATCGTCGAGCTTGGTGCAGGACTCGATCAATTAGTTGGAGATGTTGAAGATGTTGAAGATGTGGAGCCAGATGATATGTGAAAACGGAAATTAGAATAGGCCACAATGGAAGATTGTTGGGCTGGATTAAGGAGTAGGGCACATGGTAATGATGTTGATGAATTTTTAAAGTGATTACAAGTAATATTATCTTGAAGATAGTAACATAAATTTTGTATATCTTATTTGCATATTTTCTGATTATCTATTAAGACAGGATGGCATCAAAGAAGGGTAAGAAGGTGCTGCCGACGACGGGGTTCTACCCCTCTAGACCTGAGGATGCTTTTGGTGGTGCCTCGTCGACTGGGAGCAAACGCTCTCAGCTGCTGGGGCACATTCTGAGCAGCTCTAGAGCTTCGTCACAGTAAATTTCACTTGTTTTTGACAAATTATTTAAATTCATTTTCACATTAAAGTTAATTATAAATCATTTGAATGTTGTAGTCCTCACCAGCTGACTCAGAGGCTACGGCACCAGTTGACCTTGGCTACCCTTCGGTGAGCCAGCCCTCGGCTAGCCAGCCCTCGGTTGGCGAGCCTTCTGTTCCTCAGCCCTTTGACTCGGCTGGTTACGAGCCGTCTGGGTCACCTGACGTGGCGCCCCAGCAGACGCGGAGGATGAGGAGGACTCACTTTGTCAGTCTTCCTGCGGTCCCTTCACAAAGGGTCGTGATTCGTCCAGTCGGAGACAATTAATAAAATTTATAGTGTCCAATTCTAGTTTCTTTTGGTTACTTAAGTAATGAATCAATAAATATCTTGTAAGGTTTGGGACGACACATCTTTCACCAGTGAGAGACACCAAAGACCGGTGAACGGTGTCCTCGGGTCCTTAGTGCATTTGCACTATCCCGAGGTCATCGACCGGGTGCCTTCTCTATCGTGGGAGGACTACGCACGCGTCCATCACCAGGAGCACGACAACCTTCAGGAGGCCGTATGGGATGATTTTATGATAAGTATGTTAAATATAGTTTGTATGTTTTAACTCTTAAACTCTTTTAATGAACATCTCTTCAATATATTCTTTATCATAGGCAAGGTATACTATAGAGGACCCGAACGACCCTCGCATGGTTGAGGATGAGACGAGAGTGTTTCACTACAACACTGCCAAGGTGTTTCGACAAGCTTTGTCGAATGCTCATGTTCAAATTATTAATGAGCACTTAAAGGCGAACCAGCACCACGTGCTACACTTCTGGCAAGAGAGTGAGCGGCACCTGACGGAGGGAGTACACGCAGGTACGTGGGGTCTAGTAAGTATTTTGTTCTGATAATTTCCTCGATGGTATTTTTAACAACTTACAACTATTTTTAACGATGATATTGTGATGTTGTTTGTGTTTGTCATATGTTGTCTTGTATGTTCTGTGATTCTGGCCATCGAGCCGGGTAGTATTTTCAATTTTTTTTTAAAAAATAAAAAACCTTATTTTTGACGGCTTTTTTTACAGTACCGTCGCAAATAAGGATCCAGACCTTCGCAAACTAGCCTCTGTTATTTGTGATGGCCTGGCCGTTGCAATTAAGTCCCTATTTGCAACGGCCAGGTCATCGCAAATGGCCACATGGGCCCCGTCGGATGACCGGGTGGGACCCATCGGCTGAGCTTATTTCCGACGGCCTGGCCATCGCAAATAGGAACTTAATTGCGACGGCCTGGCCATCGCAAATCGACCTATGGGGCCCATCGGCCTCCTAGCGATTATTTGCGATGGCTACTGCGGGCAGTTGCAAATAAGCCTATTTGCGACGGTGGCCGTCACAAATAAGCTTATTTGTGACGGTCAAAAGCCGTCGCAAATAGCTTATTTGCGACGGCCCTAGCCATCGCAAATCGTCGGGATTCCTGTAGTGCTTGTTAATAAGACCACATAGTAATAATCAGGTAACCACCATCACAGGCAATACAGCTGGTCTTCAGAAAATCTGACAATAAGACATATTGTGTAAAACCAACCCGAACAGTTTATCCAAACTTGTTCTAGACATGGTATTTTATCCATCGACTACACAATTTAATACATAGTAAATTTGGCACTTTATATTTAAAACCTACACAGCCCCAAATAAACTTGCAAGCTAATCACTGTTCATTAGCTCCAGCAGCTTTGTTGGTGCCGCAACTTTCATTTCCTTTCGCTTGCGCAGCCGTATCAACATCTAACTTCTTTTCGAATACCAACGAATATGTTAATGTCAGTATGCGATTAACATACAAAGTACCTTATCAAATAAAATATTGAAATCCTAACAATACATGGTTCAAAATTTCTAAATTTTATCGTGTTATAATCAGCAGTTTAAAACCTTTACCTGTGTTGTTTCCTAAGAATCTTTCAGATCATCTAGAATTCTAAGCACCTGTTTTTTGGACCTTGCTTTGCCATGCACTTCATGAACATATGTCTGCATAATAGAAAACAAAATGTAGTTTTTTTTTTAGAGAAAGTTACTCTACTGATTAAGTAACATCATTACATAGTTCATCACGGATACAACTCATATGTACAACACTTGATATTTTACAATTTAAATAAGTGGCATTTGGAGCCAAATAATGTGATATTACATTTGACTCACGACGGGAGAAAGCAATAGAGCAAGATTCAAAGTCAGAAAGCATATTTTTGATGTCTGTAACAATGGCTCCCATAATTGACAGATCCAGGACTGCAGAATTAATCCGTTGAACCATGGAAAGGCATTCCGAGAATAGCTTTATTTTAGAGAAATTTTGATCATCTAGGATATAAGAGCCCGCCTGATTGCAATGCCTTCAGCCATCCCAGGAGACAGGAACACATTAATGCGCTCATTACCGGAAAGGAGTTGAGACCCCATTTGGTGAGTAATCACAATTCCCCATCCCATTTGCTCATCTGAAAGAAAAAGGGCAGCACCGACATTGACGCATACATGATCTTGCTGCACGGCATGAAAACGGAAATTAGATGGAATGTTGTTGATGTGGCATGACCATATGTGCTTCAAAGAATGTTGACAAATCATGTCCACATAAGCAAAGATTTTTGTAGCCAATCTAATGGGGCGAAGAGGTACACCATTATTTTTTTCCTGATTCCGAGCCTCCCAAATGTACCATATTGTCACCGCCATGACTATAATATGAAGCTCTGATTCTCTTGAGAGTGGATCAAAAAACCATTGCTTTGCATTTGATATAACTTTTATGCGTAAGCTGATCGGGAAACGATCTTTTATATGTTTCCATATCTCTTTTGCATATATAGGAGCATCAAAGGAAAATATGCTCAACATTGTCCTCTTGGCTACAAAAAAAATGCAACCATTTTCTTCCTTTGTAATGTGTCTATGCAGCAGCTGCTCGCCTGTAGGTAGGTAGTTATGTATCATAAGCCATAAAATAATTTTCATCTTGTTTGGAACCTGTATAGCCCATAGTGATTTCCAAACTTTTGTATCATCATGCCAGGTTTTGAGCCCTTTCCTGACTTGTTCTGTGTAGAGAAGAAAGATTGAACCCTTGCTAAATTATAAGCTGATTTGACCGTGTATTCACCAAATTTAGCATGGGGCCAGGAAACAAAGCCATCGCCGCCATATACGCTAATAGGGATCTGTACAATGGCATCTGCTAGTTCAGTTTGGAAAAATGTTTTCACCATGTCAACATTCCAAGACGACTCATTGTTATTGAGCAATAATTTAACATTTGCATCATCACGCAATGGTAAAAATGGCTGAAATGTACCAGCCTGAAAATTGGGGATCCAATTATCAGTCAATATGTTGACCTTTTCACCACTGCCAATGCCCCATCGTAGACCTTTAAGAACCAGATCCTTGCCGAATGGAATTGATCGCCATGTGTATGATGATCTACGACGATTACCAGAATTCAGAAAATCTTAATTTGGATAATAGTGTGCCTTCAGGACTCTTGCACAAAGCGACGTTGGCTCTGTAATAAGCCTCCAACATTGTTTACCAAGCATAGCTTGATTGAAAAGAACAATCACGAAATCCCATCCTCCAACGGATTTCGGTTTTGACATCCATTCCCAAGAGTGCCAATGCATTTTTTCTTTCCATTTTCAAAGCTCGACCACTGGTGAGCAATACATGATTTCATTTTTTCACATATCCACACAGGCACTTGGAAACAACTCATAGTATAAGTTGGAACTGCTTGTGCTACAGATTTGAGCCATACTTCTTTTCCTGCTCTCGACAATGGGTGTCCTGACAACTGATTGATGCATTGCCATACTTTTTCAAGCAAGAACTTGAAAGATGTTGTGATCTCTTTCGATATTTCAGTTGGCATTCCTAGATACTTTTCGTGAAGAGTATCATTATGAATTCACAATCTTTCCTCAACCAGAATTCTAACTCTTGCCCTGCATTTGGAACCAAAATAAACCAATGATTTTTCAATATTAAACTTTTGTCCTGAGGATGCACAATATGTATCGAGAGCCTTTTTTAGACTTTTTACACTTCAGGAATCACACTGTGCAAAAAAGACGCTATCATCTGCAAACAATAAATGAGAAATAGAGGGACCATTTCGACCATTACGTATACCATGTAGCACACCACTACCATACATTTTTTGCAGGAGACATGACAAACCTTTTGTACATAGCAAAAATAAATAGGGGCTGATTGGATCCCCTTGACGTTTTCCCCGTGATGGTATTACAGTCCGTGTGAGCTTGCCGTTGACTTTTACAACATATTTTTCAGTTGTGACACAACGCATCACTGATTCAATCCAAATAGGAGAAAAACCAAGTCTACACAAGCAGCCATGAAGATATGTCCATTCAATGCGATCATATGCCTTCATCATATCATATTTTAAGAAAAAATAAGTACATTTGTTGTTCTGGACTCTAATTGTATTGAAGCATTCGTATGCAATGAGTACATTGTCTGTTATTAACCTTATGGGAACAAATGCACTTTGTGTCTCAGAGATTATAGAAGGCAGAATTAACTTCAATCTATTAGCCATAACCTTCAAAGCAATCTTGTAAATAACATTACAAAGGCTAATAGGTCGAAACTTGGAGAGATATCTAGCATTGGATACCTTAGGAATAATCACAACTATTGAGTCACAAAATCCATCCGGCATATCAGCACCCCCCAAGAATGCACGAACTGATTCACACACTTCATTACAAATTATATTCCAGTGTGTTGATGGAATAATGCTGGAAATCCATCTGGACCAGGAGCTATTGTAGGTCCCATTTGAAACAAAGCATATTTGATTTCTTCATCGTAATATGCTTGACAGAGATCATAGTTGTCATGCCCGGTCATCATAAAGATGAAAAGACGCTTATCACATGTACGCCAGGATCAGTTGAATCGTACATGCATCGACGAAAGCGAAATATCATTACATAGCCATGTTCTAGTACATAAATAGTCCTACAATATGACCCGAAGGTCTACAAATACACACCACAACTATTTACAATACTTAAACAGTTCAAAGACTCCAAACTACAGCGGAAGGGGAAATAGGTAAGCATGGCTCCATCTTCACAGGCAGCAGTTGCACGCACGGTCGCTAGCCTAGTCCAAGTCCTCCGGATTGACGAAGAAGTCCTCTGGTGCCGCTTCTTCTTCTTCATATTCTAATGGAAAATTAAACGCTTGAGTACATAGAGTACTCAGCAAGTGCGGGAAGAGATGACATGATTGGCTAAAGCAAGGGAAGGTCATTTATGGCTTAGCACTATGCTTAAAACCTAACCTTAGCTTCCATTTATCAATATCATAATTCAAGAAGTAATCAACACATGAGTAATGATAATGAATGTAACTTGAATCATAATTAACCACCATTTCCCAACCATAGACTAATTATGAACTGTCCCTAAGCCGCTCTTATCCGTGAGCACGGCTGTCATGATAGTTTTACCAAATCTCTGCAGAGAGTGTACCCTTTTCCCACAAGCAATGATTCCATCCCGTGTTGCCATGTGGACTGAGTAAACCTCCATGTGGCCCGTGGTGATCAACCACATTTCACACTTCCGTAGGTGTGTGGCCAGGAGATCACTACATGGTCTTTACGAAGGTGCTCCCGACTAGTGCTAGCCCTCTAAGGTTTCCACCACTGAGGATTCTCGTAGTAACCCTCTGCCTCAGAGCCCCCTCTCGAGCCTTGCGGATCCCAGAGCAGTTCCCCTACTTCATTCCCCGCACCATCCAACTACTAGCATTTCGTCGGGAGAAACCTAATTATTTGACCAAGATGCCCCATCTCAGTCTCGTGGTGGTACTATAAAGCTTAGTGGCTTCCCCCATAAACCGGTCCTTAGAATCCGGTGGTAACAAACCCCAATCCCAGGTCTTGTGCAAACTGCACCATCCAAAACTATCCAACCACCAGATTCCTATCCACTACTATTGTGTAATCACCACAATTTAAAGTAACCATAAAGTTTAACATGGCACAATTGTATGAAATCCCAATCCCAATGTCTAAGCATGGCTAAGCATAAAATAAGATCTACCTACTTCCCAACCCATTACAGGTAACAAGGAATTATATGGAACAAGGCATGTAAACATGAAATAGGACATCAATTTAATTAGCATGCATCTATCTAAACTCCTAAAATTGGTACAAGATGGTCAAGGGCACTTGCCTTCATTGAAGACTTGAGTGTTGGTGAAGTCTTGGTCTTGGAGGTTAAGATTGGGGTCGTAGTACGACTCTAGATATATATATCCAAGCATGATAAGAATAAACTAAAGCTAAATAAGTAGAGAGCATGCAATACAATGCATCACAACACACACATAAGCATAAAATCCTATACTAATGCGTCCCTACGAGGTATTTATTATTTTACATAGCCAAAATATGCATTTTATATTTATCTCACATTTTTAGGATTTATTTATGGCCCAAAATAATTTTTATTGAATTTTCTATGGCCAAAATGCATTTTAAACATTTTTAATAATTTTTCTAGGGTCAATATATATTTTACTTGAGCTCTACAAATTAAGTACAGCATAAAAACATTTTATACAAATTTTTCCTACTGTTTTTATATTTATTCACCATTTTTATCTATTTTCTATACATTAAATACCCCTAAAAACAGTATTCAGCAATTAAATAAAAGTCCAAGGACTGACTGGTAAGTTTAATACACTGTACAGGGGCTAAATCCACAATTCTATAAATTTCTAGGGGTTAAATTGACTATTTAACTGATTAAATACAATTCCAGAGAGTCCAGGGGCTAGATCTGAATTCCAGCAAAGACCAGGGGGTAGCTAGTGAATTTCTAGGGGCCTGGGTGAAAAAACGAAGGCGGGAAAGGAACTTTGAATGTGGGCCGTCGGATCCAGATTGAATGCGCGGGATTTAAAATACCGAACCGTTACGATGTTATAATCGTGGCCGTTCGGTCGAAACCGACGGCTGGGATGCGGCCACGTCGCCCCTGGCAACGTCGGCGACGCACGGCGCGGCGGCGCTAGACGCCCGCGGCGGCGAGTTCACCAGCGTTGGCCAAATCGGCCAAATCAACGTCTAAACCTTGCGCAATTTACATCAGATTGAAGAGGGGAAGGAGGGGAGCATACCTAGAGAGGTCTCAGGGTCCGAAATTGGGTGGAAGCAAGTCAGCGACGAGAGGGGGCGGCGGTTGGTGTCGAACCTCGTCGGGCTTGGCGATTCCCCGGCGATCTCTCCACGAAAACTTGCCTGGCGTGCTCCTGGCGATAGGGTAAGGAGTTTTGGAGGGAGAGGGAAGGGAGGCAACCGCCGGATGGTCGAGAACACGGGCGACTAACCTCGGCAATGGCAATGGCTAGGGTTACGCGCGGAGGAGAGGAAGGAGAGGGGGAGAGGGGGAATTTATAGAGGGTGAGGCGGCGGTGGTTGCTGGCGCACGCAATGGGAGGTTTCCCGGGGTTGATCCATGCGTGGAGCGACGGTTGGAGAGGGGTGGCGCGGTGTGTCGTGGCACGGGAAGGAAAGGCGACAGTTGCTGGGGGGTGGGGGATGACAAGCGGGCCCCGCCTGGCAGAAAGAGAGAGAGAGGGAGGGGTTGGCTGGGCTGCGGGAGAGGGGAGGGGAAAGGTGGGTCGGGGTGGGTTTTGGCCCAACAGGGGATTCCTTTTCTTTTTCTTTTTCTTTTTCATTTCTTTTCTTTTGATTTGAATTCAAATTCAAATTTAAATCGTTAGCTACACGTTTGAACTTAAAAAAAATCACCCAAAAATGCATACAATAATGTGCAAGGGTTTGCTCAAATTTTTATACATAAAATATGGGTGTTACAACTCTACCCCCCTTAAAAGGAATCTCACCCTCGAGATTCGGACGTCCTAAGAGAATAGATGAGGGAAATCCGCCTTGAGATCTTCTTCTCTTTCCCATGTTGCTTCTGCCTCCGAGTGATGTTTCCATTGCACTCTACACATGCGAATGACCTTGTTTCTGGTAACCTTTTCTAATGTCTCAAGTATCTTGACAGGTTGCTCCACATAAGACAAATCATCCCGCACATCTACTGCTTCCATAGGCAACTGCTCCTCAGGCACTCTTAAGCACTTCTTAAGTTGTGAAACATGGAATAAATTATGAAAATCCGACAAGTGCGGTGGAAGCTCAAGCTGATAAGCTACTTCACCTCGTTGTTCGAGTATCTTGAATGGACCAATGTAGCGTGGTGACAACTTGCCTCTTACTTTAAATCTTCTCAATCCTCTCATAGGTGACACCTTTAAGTACACATAATCACCAACCTCAAATGTTAGATCACATCTTCGAGTATCCGCATAACTCTTTTGTCTTGTTTGGGCTGCCTTTAGATTCTTCTGAATTTCTTGTACTTGTCTTTCAGCCTCTTTTAATACATCAGGCCCAAAGACCTGGCTTTCCCCAGTTTGATTCCAAAACAACGGTGTCCTGCATTTCCGTCCATACAATGCTTCAAAAGGAGACATCTTCAAACTGGCCTGGTAACTGTTGTTGTAAGAAAATTCAGCATATGGCAGATTCTTGTCCCAACTTTTGCTATTCTTTAGAGCACACGCTCTCAACATGTCTTCTAATATCTGGTTGGTGCGTTCTGTCTGACCATATGTTTGAGGATGATACGCCGAACTAAAATTTAGACGGGTATCCATTGATTCATGCAACATCTGCCAGAATCTTGAGGTGAATTGAGAGCCTCTATCTGAAATGATCTTCTTAGGAACTCCATGTAAGCATAAAATCCTGGAGATGTACAATTCCGTCAACTTGGGGCCATTGTACGTTTCTTTCACAGGAATAAAGTGAGCAACTTTAGTCAGACGGTCCACAATAACCCATATAGAATCATATCCAGATTGTGTCCTTGGTAGCCCCACAATGAAATCCATACTAATTTCTTCCCATTTCCATTCTCGCACTTTGATTGGTTGCAACAACCCTGCTGGTCTTTGGTGTTCCGCTTTAATCAATTGACATGTATCACATATGGCCACATATTCTGCTACATCCCGTTTCATTCCATGCCACCAATATCGATCTTTAAGGTATTGACACATCTTTGTCCTTCCAGGATGAATAGAGTATGATGAGTTATGAGCTTCCCTTAGTATCAAATCTCTAATTTCCTTGATATCTGGAACACAAATCCTCTTTCCTAGCCATAGAGTTCCTTGTTCATCTTCCCTAAAGTTCGGAGCTTTTCCCTTCTTCATTAATTGCTTGATCTCCTTGATCTTCTCATCATCCTTTTGTCCTTCTCGTATACCACGTTCAAGGGTTGAGTCCACTTCCATAGCAACTGCTTTAGTGCTTGACACTAGACACAAGTTTAACCTTTCAAATTCTTCACATAGTTGGGGTTGAAGAGCTTGTACTGACAAGTTATTACATTGTCCCTTCCTGCTTAGAGCGTCAGCGACCACATTAGCCTTTCCTGGATGGTAGTTGGTTCCCACATCAAAATCATTTATTAATTCCAACCAACGACGTTGTCTGAGATTAAGATCTGGTTGTGTGAATATGTACTTCAAGCTCTTGTGATCTGTGTATATCTCAGTTCTTTTTCCCATTAGGTAGTGTCTCCATATCTTCAATGCATGAACAACAGCTGCCAATTCTAAATCGTGTGTTGGATAATTCTTCTCATGTTTCCGAAGCTGTCTTGAAGCATAGGCTACAACATGTCCTCCTTCCATTAAGACACATCCTAAACCATGACCAGATGCATCACAATAAACAACAAACTCCTTCTGTATATCAGGCATCACCAATACCGGTGCACTGGTTAACCTCTTCTTCAACTCGGCGAAGCTTACTTCACATTCGGGGGTCCACTTGAAGGCAACTCCTTTCTCAAGCAACTTGGTTAGTGGTCGAGAGATCTTTGAAAAGCCCTCGATGAATCGACGGTAATATCCAGCCATGCCTAAGAATCTTCGTATATCATGTACACTTTCAGGTGTTTCCCACTTAAGGACATCAGCCACTTTGCTTGGATCCACTGCTATTCCTCCTTCGGATATGACATGACCCAAAAATGACACCTCCTTTAGCCAAAACTCACATTTACTAAGTTTGGCATACAATTGGTGTTGATGTAGCTTCTGTAGAGCCATCATTAGGTGCTCCTCATGCTCTTCTTCAGTCTTGGAGTAGATAAGTATGTCATCGATGAATACCACTACAAACTTGTCCGAGTACTCCATGAATACCTTGTTCATTAGATACATAAAATATGTCGGAGCATTGGTCAATCCAAACGACATAACTGTATACTCATATAATCCATACCGAGAGACAAATGCTATCTTGGGAATGTCTGAGGGTCTAATCTTCAGTTGGTGATAACCTGAGCGAAGATCAATCTTAGAGAACACACATTCTCCTCTCAACTGATCAAATAAATCTTCAATTCTTGGCAGTGGGTACTCATTCTTGACTGTTACCGCATTTAAGGCACGGTAATCCACACACAACCTTTGAGTTCCATCCTTCTTAGGTACAAATATAACTGGTGCTCCCCAAGGTGATGAGCTAGGACGAATATATCCTTTTCCCAATAACTCCTCAATATGATCCTTTAGTTCAGCTAATTGTTTAGCATCCATTCTATACGGCCTCTTATATATTGGGGCCGTTCCAGGTACTAACTCAATGACAAATTCAATCTCTCGATCAGGGGGCATACCTGGTAAGTCATCAGGGAATACATCTGGAAATTCCTTCACAACCCTGATGTCTTCGGTACTCTCAAGATGGTTGAGTTGCACTACTGCCTCTTGTGTCTGATCTGGCTTGAACTCCACTGTAGTGCCATCCGGTTGTGTTAATCAAACTGTTCTAGTTGCACAATGAATTACTCCTTGATTCTTCGTTAACCAGTCCATTCCCAGAATGATATCTAATCCTTGTGAGTCCAACACTATTAGGTTGGCCCAAAAGACTACCCCCTTATGTTTATACTCACTTTTCGGCATGATGCCTTGCCACCATCTCTCCTCCAGGAGAGTTTATCAACAGTGGCCGATTCAAGAATGTAACTACCATGTCATGCTTCTTTATGAAATACTTGGATATAAATGAATGTGTAGCACCCGAATCAAACAATACGGTGGCGGGGTGGGAGTTAACAGAAAACATACCGATCACCACATCAGGCGCCTCCTGTGCTTGCTCTAGTGTCACATGGTTGACACGGCCAGGTGGGTTTTGTTGCTTCTTTGGACAACTGCTGGCGTAGTGTCCCCATTCTCCGCACTTGTAACATTGAACTCCCGCAGCATTACTCTGACCCTTGTTGCCTCCTGATTGGTTTCTTGGGGGTTGGCCATTTGGACGGTTAGCTGGAGCTGAAGGGCGGGGTGGCTGCATTTGCTGACGTGGGGTTGCATTGGCTGGCGTGGTGGCTGCTGCTGCTGGCGCATTTGCTGATTGTAAGGAGTGGGTGGCCTGTAGTTGGAGTTTGGAATTCTCGGTCCCGAGTAGTTCATGGGATGAGTCATATGGGTTGCAGGCTAAGGGTTGAGACGGGGGGCGTACATTGCTGTTAGAGGCATGTGCTATAGTCAACTTCCTTTTCCTTTCATCATCATCCAGTTCCTTTTTAGTCCTCTCCACTTCAAAAGCTTTGTCAACCAGCTTCAGAAAGTCGTTGTAGTCGCTAGAAGACATGGCAAACTTCAACTCCTTATCCAGTCCATTCTTGAAATGGAATTGTTTCTTGGAGTCAGTATCCACATCGGTTGGAGCATAGCGGGACAACTGGGTGAATGCATTCAAATAGGCCATCACAGTCATACGACCCTGCTTCAACATAAGGAACTCTTCGCGTCTTGCTTGTATTTCTCCCTCAGGCACAAAGTGATTGCGGAAGTTGGTCCTGAATTCTTCCCAGGTAATGTTTTATGGATCCTGGTGAGCTTCAGTAAAGGCGACCCACCAGTCGGCTGCCGGTCCTTGGAGTTGATGGGAGGCTAATAATACTTTCTCTCTTCCTTCACAATAGGTGAGCCTCAACTTGCTTTCAACTATTCGGAGCCAATCATCGGCATCCATAGGTTCGGTGACTGTGGCAAAAGTGGGTGGATGAGTGTTTAGGAAGTCCCTTAGAAAGGACCTAGGTGGAAAAGGTGGTGGTGGCGGAAGGTTGTAATTTGGTGGTGGTGGGGGTGGGGCTTGGTGCATGTTGGTGAGAATCTGAGTAAGGTTGTTAAGCAGCTGGGTTTGGATGGCCATCATTTGCTGCATTTGCTGCGCGGCTGGGGCTCCTCGAGCACCCCTACCATTCCATCCTGGCACACCTCCAAGTCCTTCATATTGGGGCACAGCACCCCTTCCACGACCTCTACCTCTACCTCTACCTCTTCCAGACATCTGTATAGGGAATAATTGAAACTTTAGGACAATAGGTAAGATATAGAAGGGTACGCTATGGTAAACGGTCCCAACTACATGCATCAAGGGAAACATATATATATAAAGCAAGCAAATTCATTAACCAACTAGTGCGGATGTGGACAAGATGCTAATGCATTCCACAACTTGCACGACACACTAACAAGCCAATATACAGATGACGTGGATGTGGACAGGATGCCGAAGCATTCCACAACTCACGTCGCACACACACACAACATAAAGCAAACTAATACAATACCATATATAACACAACTCAAGACTAGAGAGGGCGCAGCTACACGCTCCTACATACTAAGGATAGGTGTCCTGAGTCGTCCAGCGGGGAAACAAGTCCACTCCTACTCATCGGAGTCCTCCTCAACCTCCATCTCCGGGTCTTCTTTTTCTGAGTCCTCTCTTGATTCCTGGGGGGAGTTCATACGAAGATCTAGAGAGTTCGGATCCCAAGGCTCAATGTCCGAAGTGTACTGAGGAGAGTTCGGATCAGCTGCAGTGATCCTCGCGTAGCGTCGGCGAAGTCGCTCGTAGCGGTCAATCAGGTCCCTGCTGTCCTGGAGCTCCTGCTGACAACGCTGGAGTCGCGAAGACAACTCCACAACGTCGTCCACAAGCCTCTCGCATTGGGCATGGTGCAGAGGCCCCTCGACATCATGTCTCGTGAAGTCGGCCGTGCCACTAGGGCACTGAGGGGTGAAGGCGTGCTCCGTGCACCCGAGGCGGAACCTGTGGGCGTGACTCCAGTAGGTAGTCGCCTCCCACGTGGCGTCCTCCTCAGCCACACGCTGGGAGCTCCTCCAGGCCAGAGAGAACCCTAGCGCCGTCACACCTCCCAAGAGACTCAAAAACCACCTCTCTCCATGAAATTAAGTGCAAAATCGATCAATATATTGAAGATCACTTCTAGATCATTGGAGAGACACTTGGCACACATCATTGAGCTCTTGGTTTGATTCTCTAACACACTCTTGCGTTTCAATTTGTAATTTTCGAGTGTGTTATTGGTGGCGTTGTAAGTTGTAATCAAGGGAGCTCTCAACGTGTGAGAACGCCCCTTCAACTTGGTTATTTAACCTTTGTGATTAGTGGAAGAGGATTGGCCTTCGTGGCGATCCGACGAGGGAAGGGTTGGAGAAGACCCGGTCCTTTTGTGGACTCCTCAACATGGACGTAGGTTGCCTTCGTGGTAGCCGAACCACAGGATAAATCGTGTGTCTTGTCCTTTTGCATTCTTCATCTTAATTGATCAACTTAATCTAGGGTTTGATTCACTTTGTTCAATTTGAGTTAAATTGTTGAACAAGAGCCTTAATTGTAATAGAATTTGACATACAACTATTAAACTATCATTCAATTTTATATTTCCGCTGCAAACATTAACGAATCAATCAAATTGACTGAACTTGATCAACTTAGCCCGTGAAAACCGGACTAGTCCGCACTTTACCGGACTAGTATGATATCTCTGGTATTGACTTTGTTGTTGAGTGTTACAGGAACCGAGAAAATTCAAGAAGGCCTATTCACCCCCCCCTCTAGGCCTATATTCAATTGGTATCAGAGCAGGTTCTCCAAGAAAGAGTGCAACCACTCGAAGAGATCATGTCGGACATGAAGGAAGTTCAGAAAATCAACAACCAGGAAGAAGTGAACAACGACAAGAACCAAAAGCTGGAAAAGTATCTTGAAGCAATTCAAGACTTCGATGATGATGATGATGAGGAGACGCTGGAGCTGAAAGCACTCCTCAGAAAGAAATCACTTTCCAAAGGGAAAGCTAAAGTTGAAGAAAAGAAGAAGGGGAGTAGTCACACCGACTACCCCCGATATCCTTTTAACTATGATCGTTTAAATTCAAACAATAGCCATTACCTATCTATTCATCTTGGAAAAGCCCCACACTTCGATGGGAGTGATTACTCCATGTGGAGGCAAAATATGAAGATGCACTTGATTTCCCTTAACCCATGTTTATGGCATATTGTGTGCACAGGAATAGACATCCCAGATGACGACGAAGAGCTCACCCCAAGTCAAGAGCAAGCCATCCACAGAAACGCTCAAGCCGTAGCCGTAATCACCTCCTCTCAAAGTCGAGATGAATTCACAAAGGTGGACGGACTGGACATTGCCAAGGAAATATGGGACACACTACAAACAGCCCATGAAGGTGACTTGCATGTGCGGGAGGCGAAAATTGAAATGATCGAAGGCGAACTAGGAAGGTTCACAATTGAGGAAGACGAGTCTCCCCAGGACATGTACAACTGATTGAAGACACTTGTAAACAAGGTTCGATCATATGGGAGCAAGAAGTGGAATGACCACGAGGTTGTAAAGCTCATCCTTAGAGCCTTTATGCCTCACAATGTCACACTATGCTCTATGATCAGAAATAGTCCCGGGTACAAGAGGATGACTCCAGATGAATTGATTGGCAAAATCATCAACTTTGAAATGATGGAGAAACAAGCCAAGCACGTCAAAGAAATAGCCGACCTCACATCGGCCAAGAAGAAGGGAGTTGCCTTAAAGTCCACACTCAAGCCTCTATCCAAAGAAGCAAGAGAAGCATAGCTTGAGGAGGACAGCGATGATGAAAGCAGTGAGCTGGACGAAGAGGATATGATTTTGTTCATGAAAAAGTTCAAAAGAATAATGAAGAAAAGACAAGGAACAAAATCAAGTGAAGGCAAGTACAAGGAGAGGACAAAGCCGAAGATGAGGCGGGCGTGCTATAATTGTGGTGAGTATAACCACTTTATAGTCGATTGCCCGTATGAGTCAAACGATGAGTCCTCATCATCCGATGAAGAAGAGATGGCTAGCATAGCCATTGAAAGCACGTCCAAGAAACCCACACTCTTCCCCACGTTCGGTACAAAGAAGGGAAATGGCACTTGCCTCATGTCAAAGGAAGGTAAACGCAAAGTAAACATCAAAACTCCTTCCATGCATTCCTACTCAAGTAATGATGAACTAGATAGTGATGATGAAGATATGTTAATTGCATTAGATAGAAAAACTGCTACTAAAATGAAATTTTTACTTGACCAACTTGTTGAGAAGGAATGGCTAATTGATCATCAAGAGGACATGATTATCTCCCAAAAGGAGAAGTATGTCGAACTTGACAATCTTCTAGTTCTTGAAAAGGAGAAAAACAGCTCACTAGAGCTTGAGCTAGCTTCAAGCAAGAAAACTTGCTTGGAGTTAACCAACTCAAACGTTGCAATCAAGGATCAACTTGATGACCTGATCAAGGTTAACAAGATCCTTGAAGTGCAAGTTGAGTCACTCAAGCTAAGTGAATCTTCCTCCTCTTCAAGTCTACCTTCTCAACCCACTTCAACTAATCTTGTTCATATGTGCAAATGTGGTAAAATCAACACCAGTTTGAAGGAAAAGTCTACCTCCACAAAGGATAAAAATCCTACCCAATGTGGAATATTTGACAAGGAGAGGATCAACTATGCACGTAGTGCATACTTGGTCCAAAGACCTCCAAATGTCAAGTACGGCATTGGTTACTCTTATGATGGAAAGCAAAATGCTGGAAGTCATAAGAATAACAAGGGAAGGATTACCTTTGTGAAGGGAGGACCCTCACAACCTGGTAACTCGAAAATTAAGAACCCGAACTCTCATGAACACCGGACTAGTCTGGTTGTGGTCCGGACAAGTCCGGTCATCCGGACAAGTCCGGTCACCCAGACTAGTCCGATCCATAAACAACAACAACTTTTGTTCAAAACCTTTGATGCCTCTTATGTATTAATGAGAAACAATCTTGGTAAAGTTTATGCTTATTATGCTGGGCCACGCCATGGGAACACAAATCCCATGTGTGGGTGCCCAAATGTATTGTAACTAACCTCCAAGGACCCAAGCAATCTTGGGTACCTAAAATGAAGGCATAATTTGTTTCTGCAGGCCTATTCCTCCGGTGGATCCAAATGGGTGCTAGACAGTGGATGCACCAGCCACATGACCAGAGAAAGGAGGATGTTCGTGGAATATGAAGAAAACGAGGACCCAAACGAAGGCATCTACTTCGGAGATAATAGTCAAGGAAGGGTGCTCGGTACCGGTAAAATAGCAATATCCTCTGAACACACTCTTTCTCATGTTTTACATGTTGAATCTTTAGATTATAACCTGCTGTCCATATCTCAATTATGTGACAAAGGTTATAATTGCTTGTTCACTAACGAGGGTGTGACCGTCTCAAGGAGGAGTGATGATTCCGTTGCATTCAAGGGTATGTTGAAGGGAAAGCTTTACCTTGTTGACTTCAACAAGGATAAAGCCGAACTCGACACATGCTTGATTGCAAAAACCAACATGGGTTGGCTGTGGCATAGACGGCTAGCACATGTTGGTATGAGGAATCTTCAAAAACTCCTCAAGGGCGATCACATCCGAGGTTTGAAAGATGTTGTTTTTGAGAAAGACAGGCCTTGTAGTGCGTGCCAAGCCGGGAAGCAAGTTGGAGCACATCATCCCGCAAAGAACATCATGACTACGACAAGACCACTCGAACTACTTCATATGGACTTGTTTGGTCCAATTGCTTACATAAGCATCGACGGTAATAAATACGGTTTAGTCATTATTGATGATTTTTCCCGCTTCACTTGGGTGTTCTTTTTGCATGACAAGTCAGAAACACAAGGGACACTCAAGAAATTCTTCAAGCGAGCGCAAAACGAGTTCTCACTATCGATCAAGAGTATTCGGAGCGACAACGGCACGGAGTTCAAGAACATACAAGTGGAGGAGTACCTTGATGAGGAGGGAATCAAGCACGAATTTTCAGCACCATACTCTCCACAACAAAACGGAGTTGCCGAAAGGAAGAACCGAACGCTCATAGATATGGCAAGAACAATGCTCGATGAATACAAGACTTCGGATTGATTTTGGGCGGAAGCAATTAACACCGCTTGCCACGCCGCAAATCGACTCTACCTTCATCGACTACTCAAGAAGACTCCTTATGAGCTACTCACCGGTAACAAACCAAACATTTCATATTTTCGAGTTTTCGGCTCTCCATGTTATATCTTGAACAAGAAGCCCAGGACTTCAAAGTTCACTTCGAAGTCCGATGAAGGTTTCTTGCTTGGTTATGATTTGAACACTTACGCCTATCGTGTTTTCAACAAGGCCTCCGGACTTGTTGAAGTGGCACGTGACATAGTGTTCGATGAAACTAATGGCTCCCAAAAGGAGCAAGTTGATCAATGTGAATTAGGTAAAGAAGAAGCTCCTTATCAAGCATTGAAGAGAATGGCTCTAGGTGAAGTTCGACCACAAGAGTCATCGTCACAAATACAAGAGGAAAGTGAACCACAAGAGGAGATCAACAATCAAGGGGGAGCTTTGATACAAGATCAATCACAATAATATGAAGATGATCAACAAATCAATGAGGGCAACCACTCAGGGGGAGAAGAAAATGATCACCAACACACAACTCTCCAAGTGCCACACCCAAGAGTACACCAATGCATTCAAAGGGATCACCCAATCGACAACATCATCTGTGACATCCAAAAGGGAGTAACCACTAGATCTCGTATAGCTAATTTTTGTGAGCATTACTCGTTTGTCTCCTTTTTGGAACCACGCAGGACTGAGGATGCATTGAAGGATCCGGACTGGGTGGTGGCAATGCAAGAAGAGTTGAACAACTTTAAGAGAAACGAGGTTTGGGAACTTGTGGCAAGACCCAATGCAAATATAGTGGGCACCAAGTGGGTCTTCCGCAACAAGCATGACGAACACGGAGTGGTGACAAGAAACAAGGCACGACTTGTGGCCAAAGGTTACTCACAAGTCGAAGGTTTGGATTTCGATGAGACTTTTGCTCCAGTAGCTAGGCTTGAATCAATTAGAATATTACTTGCATATGCTACTCACCATGATTTCAAGCTGTATCAAATGGACGTGAAAAGCGCCTTCCTCAACGGACCGATCAAGGAAGAGGTGTACGTGGAGCAACCACCCGGGTTTGAAGACGAAGAGTTCCCCGACCACGTATATAAACTGCGTAAGGCTCTCTATGGCCTCAAACAAGCTCCTAGAGCTTGGTATGAGTGTCTTAGAGCTTTCTTAATTGATAATGGTTTTCAAATTGGCAAAGCAGATTATACATTATTCATAAAGAATCTAGATAATGATCTTTTTATTTGCCAAATTTATGTTGATGATATAATTTTTGGGTCAACTAACCAATCTTTCTGTGAAGAATTTAGTAGAATTATGACAATGGGAGAATTGAAGTACTTCTTGGGATACCAAGTGCGGCAACAAAGGGAAGGAACATTCATAAGCCAAACCAAGTACACGAAGGACATACTCAAGAAGTTTGGCATGGACAAGGCAAAGCCCATAAAGACTCCCATGGCTACGAATGGCCACTTGGATCTCAATGAAAATGGACCGAGCGTCGACCAGAAGGTATATCGCTCCATGATTGGATCTTTACTCTACTTATGTGCATCTAGGCTAGATATTATGTTGAGTGTATGTTTGTGTGCAAGATTTCAAGCCAACCCTAAGGAATGTCACTTGACAGCCGTAAAAAGAATCTTGAGATATTTAGTTCATACACCCAACCTTGGTCTTTGGTACCCAAAAGGCTCCAAATTCAATCTCATTGGTTACTCCGATGCAGATTATGTCGGGTGCAAAGTTGATAGAAAAAGCACCTCTGGCACATGCCAATTCCTAGGAAGATCTTTGGTTTCTTGGTCATCTAAGATACAAAATTTCATTGCATTATCCACAGCCGAAGCGGAGTATGTTGCAGCCGGGAGTTGTTGTGCACAACTCCTTTGGATGCGACAAACTCTAAGGGATTACGGTTACAATATGAACCGTATTCCTCTCCTTTGTGATAATGAGAGTGCCATTAAAATAGCCCACAATCCAGTTGAGCACTCTAGGACTAAACACATAGACATAAGACATCATTTCTTGAGAGACCATTCCAGGAAAGGAGACATAACCATCTCACATGTCAACACCCAAAAACAATTGGCCGACATATTCACCAAGCCACTTGATGAAAAGCGTTTTTGCGAACTCCGAAATGAGCTAAATATTCTTGATTCTCGGAGTGTGGCTTGAAAAGTTGCATACCTGTATGATTGCTTCAAAAATGGTGATTGAATTGTGAAAATCATCTCTCTCCATTTTTCTCTCGAAAAACTATGTCAATTATTAGATCTTGATGAATTTTGATCATTGTATGATTGTTGTATGCTTACTGGTCAAATTCATCAAGATTACTTGAATTGTTTTGCCTCTCTATTCTCTATTATTGAACCTTCAAATATATATGAATGGGCTATGCAATTCTTTCCTGGTGACCACAGACTAGTCTGTGGTTACCCGGACTAGTCCACCCATGCAGACTAGTCCGCAGAGTGCCGGTTAGGCCGGACTAGTCCGATAGACCACGGACTAGTCCGATATAGGTCTCTGGATGACTTTGGACTAGTCCGGTCATGTCCGGACTTGTCCGATTTTTCGTGTCCATAACCCTAGCCGCCACCAAACCCTAATCTCCTCACCCTCACATTCGCTCTAGGCTTCCTCTCTCTTGCGCTCGAGCTCCCAAGGCGATCTTTTGCATCCTCTGTCGAAAAGCCACTCATTTGGGCGGAGATCAAGCTTGAAGACTTGGGGATTGAAGCTAGCGGACTAGTCCGGCCTCCAACCCCCAAACCTTCGAGCCTCCATCGATTTCTTCGGTAAAAATCTTCAAAATCCTAGAAATCGTGTTTTTCTCAATTGTTGATCGTTTGGCCTAGCACCCTTCACTAGTTACATGTTTAGTTGATGTACTACGTGTATGCTAGACTAGATTTGCATTAGGGATTGTATCCTGTCCAATCTGTTAGGTTTTTGAGGATGAACACTGGACTAGTCCGGTCCATGCACGGACAAGTCCGGTACCCCGGACTAGTCTGTGCTTGAGCACCGGACAAGTACGATGTTTCTGAACCTGAAACCTAATTCCTTAATTCCTTAATGCCATCCATTGCTATCTTGTCTTACCTATGCCTTGTATACTTGTCATTATTCTTGCTCAATCATTCTCAGATCATGTCGAGCTCCGACAACGAGATCTCTGACTTTGAGGCCGAGTTGGACCACGAGGTGGAACCTCGGTCCTCGGCGGGTCTTCGCAAGAAACGCCAAGAAAGACCTTCTGAGCCTGCTACCTCCACTCCCCAGGTTCGGAGGAAGGTCTGTGTAAAGAAGCCCGCCTCGAAGGCTGCTACGTCTTCAAGCGTCCTTCGTCAAGCAAAGGGAAAGGGCAAGGGAGTCGCAATGGGGCCAGTTGGGCCCTTGAAGCTTCATGCTCCCAGAGAAGGGGTCCGGGACCCCAATGAAGTGAAATTCAATGGGAAAGGCAGCGATGTGGCAGCCAAGCTAAGAAGCATTGATTTCTATGGAAGGCCAAAGTAGGCAGCTGATGGAAGGTTTTGGTCAAACTTCCATGCAGATTTCTACAGGCTGGTTTACCTGCCGATGAAGACTCCGGTGGTGTGCAGTCAGTGGATTGACTGGGCCCACCTAGAGAAGAAGAAGTGCTCAGCTTTTGATGAGGTCATTGCTGCAGCAGAAAGGCATGGTCTGAAGGATCTGTTTGCTTTCAGACACAATTGGAATGATGAAGTGATTGCACAATTCTATGCAACGTGCCACTTCTCGAGTGAAGATGAAGAGAGTGTGACTTGGATGACCCATGGATCCAAGTACTCCATCACTTAGGAGGATTTTGCAAGCTTGCTCCATTTAGACTCTGCTGGACATGACCACCTGATCATCCACAACATAGGGGTCATTGAGAGGGACAGAATGAAGTTCTTGTATGAGCCCAACTCTAAGTATGTTCCTCCCTCCACAAAGAACATGAAGCCCTTCTTTGTGGTTCTGAACAGAGTTCTCCGGAAGACCATTGCCCCCAAGGATGGGGATGCAGGGAGTGTAAAGGGCTACCTCCGGACTCTAATGAGGATCATAAGCAAGAAGAGACAGTTTGATGTTGCAGATTACATATGGAACGACATGGTCAACATCTCAAGCACCCCCAACCGGTCCTGTGGCTATGCTCCCTACTTGATGTTCATGATTGAGAAGGTCACAGGAATAGAATTCGTGAAGGATGTAGAGCACACTCCCCTGAGGCCTCAGAAGCCTCAGCCTGTGAGTGTCCAGGCTGCTCCCTCACCGGCCTCAAGTCCTGAGGCACCGGCAAGAGAAAGAGATGCTGCTAGGGCTCCTCCCCCCTCCAGGGAAGCCCCTCGGAGAGGATCCGCCAGTGGGATCCTCAAATACTTGTCCGCGATATTCTCCTCCTGCAAGAAGACTGAAGTAAAGCTTCATAAACTCAATCAGAAGAGGAAGGAGGATATGAGATATATCAAAGCCAATGTGAAGCAACTGAGTGAAAAGCTGGAGATCAACCCCATTGGATCTCCAGTAATTTCTGAAGATTCTGATCTTGACATCTCTGAGCTCGAGCCCTTGTCCCCCTCCGAGCTTGCCTATTTTGGCATTGGGGGCTCGAGCAGCTCCGCTCCTCCTCCTCCCTCTCCTCCTCGTCAAGCGGAGAGCGAAGAAGACGAAGAAGATGACGAGAGGACAGACAGTGAAGAGTGAAGAACCTAGGACCTTCCTCTCTCTCTTTTTGGTGTCTTGATGCCAAAGGGGGAGAGATTGAGGGGGAGTCAAGTCTTAGCTTTAGCTGTAATAGGATGCGAGGAGAGAGCCTTCTCTGTACTTTTATTTGTGATTGTAATAGTTTAACACTGTTTTCATATTAAGTTTGGTCTTGTGATGAATTGCTCAATTTATTTGCGACTATGTGATGAAAACTGCATTTTTGCTCCTGGAATGTCATATGCACTTGGTATCGGTTGATTAATGTAAATTCTGTCATTCTCAATGTATTCATGCACTTAGTATGCATCCCACCATAAAGAATGCACATGTGGATAATTCTCTTGTTGCTTGATGTATTTTTGAGTCATATGTGCATACTTTATGAAAATCTCATTTTTTGCCTTATTTTGTGAAATCTCAATTGGTTGTCATCAATCACCAAAAAGGGGGAGATTGAAAGTGCATCTAGGACTCCCTTGTGGGTTTTGGATGATTTATGACAAGCAATTGGAATCCTAATCTTTCTGTTGAGATGAATGCAGGCAAATAATGAAAAATGAGCAAAATGCCAAAAAGAA
Organism: Tuctoria greenei; assembly: GCA_036927565.1. Taxonomy (NCBI): domain Eukaryota; kingdom Viridiplantae; phylum Streptophyta; class Magnoliopsida; order Poales; family Poaceae; genus Tuctoria; species Tuctoria greenei. Next base: position 59,275,769 of record JAYESD010000010.1, read on the forward strand.
GGGAAATGAGAAGCAAAGTGAATTTGAGCTCAAGGAGAAGAAAATAGTAGATTATTATGTATGGAGTGTGTTAAGGAAACACACCCAAGAGCTCAATCACCTTCAAGCACACACACACAATGCACAAAGTTATACAGGACCGGACTAGTCCGATATCAGCCGGACTAGTCCGATATCACTTTCTGCACTAGATCGGACAAGTCCGGTATCCACCGGACTAGTCCGATATCTTTCTGATCCACTTCGGACTAGTCCTCCCCAATGCGGACTAGTCCTCAACACAATGCACAAGTCACACAAAATCGGACAAGTCCGTTGTGATCCGGACTAGTCCGATATTCTTTCTGATCCACTTCGGACATGTCCGGTGTCTACACGGACTAGTCCGATATACACACTGATCTAAATCGGACAAGTCCTCCAAGTGCAGACTTGTCATCCTAAACACTTAGGGTTTCATATGTCTAGACCAGTCCGATGGCAATCGGACTAGTCCGAAGATTTCCAGTAGTGAAATCGGACAAGTCCGTTTTCAACCGGACTAGTCCGATATTCCTGGACACTTAGGGTTTGCTACACACAGCACACCGGACTAGTCCGGTGACCACCACGGACTAGTCCGATCTTTCTGAACCCTAACGGTCACTTTTAGAAACCCCAAATAAATAGAGGTGCACGAGCCACTTTTACACTCTCTCGAACCCTAGCGTCGTCACACCTCCCAAGAGACTCAAAAACCACCTCTCTCCACGAAATTAAGTGCAAAATCGATCAATCTATTGAAGATCACTTCTAGATCATTGCAGAGACACTTGGCACACATCATTGAGCTCTTGGTTTGATTCTCTAACACACTCTTGCGTTTCAATTTGTAATTTTCGAGTGTGTTATTGGTGGCTTTGTAAGTTGTAATCAAGGGAGCTATCAACGTGTGAGAACGCCCCTTCAACTTGGTTATTTACCCTTTGTGATTAGTGGAAGAGGATTGGCCTTTGTGGCGATCCGACGAAGGAAGTGTTGGAGAAGACCCGATCCTTTTGTGGGCTCCTCAACGTGGACGTAGGTTGCCTTCGTGGTAGCCGAACCACGGGATAAATCGTGTGTCTTGTCCTTTTGCGTTCTTCATCTTAATTGATCAACTTAATCTAGGGTTTGATTCACTTTGTTCAATTTGAGTTAAATTGTTGAACAAGAGCCTTAATTGTAATAGAATTTGACATACAACTATTAAACTGTCATTCAAGTTTATATTTCCGCTGCAAACATTAACGAATCAATCAAATTGACTGAACTTGGTCAACTTAGCCCGTGAAAACCGGACTAGTCCGCACTTTACCGGACTAGTTCGATATCTCTGGTATTGACTTTGTTGTTGAGTGTTACAGGAACCGAGAAAATTCAAGAAGGCCTATTCACCCCCCCTCTAGGCCTACATTCAGTTGTCAGTCGCTCTCCCCTCAGAGAACGCCGATGAAGTCGACAACGCCAGGACATTCGACTTTGGTTGGGCTGATCCTGGTCAGGGCACGTCTTTTCTGCAGAAAAGACAAGGCTCTCCCATCGTTGCAGCCCGGCGAGGAGTTCATGTATACATTGAAGACTAAGACGGGCGATGTAGTGAGCCACCACTACAAGATTCCCACCTGTACCTCGCCGTAATGCATGGGAGATCGCTTTCTTATCCACGGGGTGCGCACACCCCAAGAAGGCTACGTTAAGGGCCTATTCAAGCACGCGGATAATCTGACAATGGAGGAGTCGACGGGCTCGTCGCCCTCCAAGATTAGGTGACACATCCCTTCACCTGCCATCAACGGGCCTCCTGGTCAGTTTGAGGGCAGTGATGAGGTTTCTCCTCGTGCCCTATAGTGGCGCAGCTGAACAAGGAGTCCACTTCTCTCCGCTTGGAGAACAAGAAGCTAACTGACTTGGTGGCTGAAGGGCGCATTGAGAGGGCGGAACTGAAGGACGAAATCATGGCCCTCAAAGAGGATATTGACGGTGTTCGCCGTGGCATGAGCGCCAAGTTGCGGCGCTTGTGCAATGCCTTCGGGGAGCACGACATCTACAACACACCATAGTTTAGATGTGCCGACAGCATAGGATGCTTACTACTTAGGATTTTTATTCTTTTCCATTTGTTTTCCAAATTTAGTTTGAATAATGTAAGCATCCTCATATTTTGATTTCAATAAAATGAACTTACCAGTTCATCTAACACCGGTAAAGTTCCCCCTTTAGTTTATTTTGTTGAATAAAGAATTCAGGAGACAAGTGTGGGGGGAAAATATGTCCCCAAGTCACGAAATCCCGACGTGAAAAATTAATGTTGCATATCAAAACACGTCGCGACCGAATAAACAAAACGACCCGACGAAACAGAGCTACAAAAGAGCCACCAGGAGGTCGGCCGAACCCCCTGGTCGGCCGACCTGTTCTCTGCTCCGTACGACTCCGTTTCGCTCTAGAAAATCGGTTTGGATTTCCTATCCCCACTTTTATGTGCTACCATGCTGTTTGAGTTGATTTCATATTTTCCATTGCATATCTAAAATGAATCAACTCAACAAATTGAAATAAAATTTGGTAATCAAGAATTTGCTTAAGCTAAAAATTTGCATCCATTGATCACCCATCCGCCAAAAAAATCTCCATACAATACAAATGAAGGCCTCTCTAACAAAATAAAAAGGAGTAGAAGACATGGCTACAATAAAAAAAAGAGAGAGAGAAAAATCATCCACTCTTGAAAAAGAGTAAATGTGCTCAAAAAAAAAGTAGCCATGTTTCATCCTTAAAAGAGAGCAAATTCATGGGAGTTATCACCTCACCTCTCCATTTCATTCATGTGCACAAGAATTTTCCCTTCACTTTGTTCATTGCATAAGTCTCTCATAGGATCAAGTTTTTGACTTAGTAACATATGAATTGCAAATGTGTGCCACATTTATCCCTACCAAGCTCCAGATATAGCCACTTTTAGTATAGGGACAAGAATTGGCAAAACATGCCATGGTGAGGACTCAAACACTTTGAGAGATTCCAATTGAGAAGGAAAGGGCAAAAGTTCCTATGACATTCAAATATAGCAATTGCCTAATCATTTCAGCTGGAAATGATCCAAGGGAACTTCATTCTAACCATTCCACTTTTCAAACACCCAAGATTGATGTGGTAGCCACATACACAAAGGGAATTCATGATTTCAGATATAAGTTGAAATATCTAGTATCCTTATTTTCTACCTTATAGCAAATTCATGACAACACTCTAGTTCTTCTTGCCTTCACTCGAGGACGAGCAAAGGACTAAGTGTGGGGGAGTTTGTTGACGGTCCTTAAGTACCACATTTTGACTGTCAACTCACCTCATAATGTGCATAAAAGAAACACAAAACATAGTGGTAGGGTTATACACTAACCCAATTCCACAAGTGTTGGTGTCTATTTGTATGCAAGTGAATTATTACCCAAAATACCAAAACATGCAAGGATGACTCCATGAAAATGGATTTCAACGAATCAGGCGATGACACGTGGAAACACATGGATCAAATGGCCCACAAACAGAAGAATACGAGGAGATCCACTAGTGTTGCACCCATATATATCAAGAGGGCCCACCTGGAAGCCACCTGGAGGAAGCACTCCTCGAGGGGAGCCTTGACCAGGTCGGCCGACCTATTCCTGACGCCAAACTCGATCAAACGACACGTGTTGGCTCCTCCCAACTGCCTGGAGTCAATGGTGATTGATTCGCGCATTAATTGTGGTGGAAACCGGCCCTTCTCCACCTATAAATAGACCCCCTCACCTCACTTCTCACACACACCAAAAGTTGAGAATAGTGCTACACTCTAAAGGTTTAGAGTAGTCCTAGAGGCTACCAAAGTAGAAGGAGAGTGTGGTGAAGAGCCTAGGAGAAGGAGGCTTGGGCTTGTCAAGTCCCTCTTCTACACTTGTACCCCTACAAAGGTTTTACTCAATCAAGTAAGCTTTTGTGAATTCAATACAAGTTTTATCTTTTATTCTTAGTAGTTTGCACAAGTAGTTACTTGTGGGTTCACTGCTTTAATTCATTAGAGGCTCTAGTTGTAGCTTTGTGTTCGAAACAACTAGAGTAGTGATTTAGAACGTAAGCGTGGTGCTTAGGTTATAAATCATCAGTGGATATCTCGTAGACCCACGGATTGAAGAGGTAGGCAGTAGGTGGTGACTGTCCTATCTGTCCTTCGTAATCCTCCACGTTCGGCTATGACATAGTCTCTTGGCGGCAGTCGTCCTAGTATTGCTAGGAGTAAGCCCGTGCCCAAAGCAATCATCTACTGCAAACTACCTTGAATTAGGACCATACTTTGAATTCCTCTCTGTTCCTTTCCTACCAAATAACTTTGTGTCCTTGGGTGAGCTAGTTCGAAAGATTAGCACACACGTTCTTTTGATTCGATACCCTTGGGAATACTCCTTAAGGGGAAGTGCTACAACGGTATTTCCATGCGCTTGCGGATAACTCTGTGGTGTTAAGAAATACAAACATCCGCTCAGCCACCCCATTAGATTGGGATGAGTAGGGAACCATTGTCTCATGGATAAGTCCATGCTCCACACAATACTCGCCGAAATCATTAAAAGATACTCTCCTCCTCTATGGACCTAACACATTTGGTTTTTCTTTCTAGTTGGTTTTCTACCTTAGCTTTATAGATTTTAGAATGGTCTAGTTCCTCATCTTTCATCTCAATATCTAGTAGCATCATCAATAAAAGATATAAAATATTTCTTCCCTGCTCTAGTTAAAATTCCATTCATTTCACACAAATCTGAGTGAATAATTCTAGTGGTGACAAGCTCTTCTCTTCCATGCTTTTAAAAGGTTTACATGGCTGTTTAGCTTGCACACATGCATGACACTTAGATCTTCTTTCAAAAAGAATTTTTGGAATCAAATTAAGTTTGGACAATTTAATGATGCGATCATAATTAATGTGACAACGACGAGAGAGCCAAACAGTAGTATCTCTTCCATTGCATTCAGAACTAGAACAAGCAACTGAGTTCACAAGATTATTACAATCTTTAACAGCTGAAAGGTGGAATAGGCATATGCTATCATAGCCTTTTTCCGATAAATAAACCAAACTTCGAAACAATAAATTTGTTTGACTCAAACACTAACTTATAGCCATGACGACATTATAGAGAACCACTAATCAGGTTCCTATTTATTCTAGGAACGTGTTGAACATTCTTCAAAGGGAGAGTCTTTCTGGACAACAACTTCAGATCTACTCTTCTGATTCCATGTACAGCAGTCTTAGACCTGTTGCCCATCAAGACGAAGCAACTGTCGTTAGCGTAATAAGAAAAAAATAAATTGTAGTCAAAACAAACATGTACAGCTCCTATGTCTAACCACCAATCTGTGGAATGACACGCTAGAAAAACATCTGGAACATACCCTGATCCAAACGTTCCTCTAGCCTCGCTAATAGTGACATTCATAGATTTTTGACCACCATTTTTCTTGCCTTTTCTGTTGCGGCATTTCATGGCTATGTGGCCAAGCTCGCCGCACACAAAGCAAGTCATGTCTTCTTTCTTCTTCTTATTAAAGCTAGTGTTTTGTTTGGCCTTTCCTTTCCAGTTCTTGTTGTTCTTGTTGTTCTTATTGCCACCAACAGATTTACCTTGAACCACATTAGCATTAGAGAGGGTCCCTTCCTGCTGCATAGAACAAAGCACATCCTTGGATCTTGCCTTTTCCTCAACATCAAGAGTAGCGATCAAACTTTCAACAGTCATGACCTCTTTCTTGTGTTTAAGGCTCGTGGAGAATCTCCTCCAAGATGAAGGCAGTTTGGAAATAATTCTACCAACCACGAACTTGTCAGGCAAGACCATATCAAATTGTGCAAGTTCCCCCATCAGAAGTTGGATCTCATGAGCCTGTTCCACGATAGATCGGTCCGACCATCTTGTATTTGTGGTACTAATCATTAACATATAGTTCACGTCCAACATCTAACTCTGCATATTTGCGGTATAGGGCCTCCCATAATTCCTTAGCCGAAATGTGGTTCATGTAAATGTCACATAGCTGATCTGATAGGAGTGACAACAGGTAGCCAAGACAAGTTGAATTGTCCTGTTTATAGTCACGGTTCTGCTCCTCGGTGAGAGGAAGAACTTGTTAAATCACCCCCCAAATCTTCATCGACATTAGCCAGAACTTGACTCGTGTCTGTCATCTCTTAAAATTGTCAACCCCGACAAATCGCTCGGGTTTCAACGCATCAGTAAGTCCAGCCATGTTAATTCTATCAAATTTCTAGATTGTTGGAAAATACACATGACATGCAATTAATTTGATAATTCGAAACATCAAAACAACTAAAATAGTTCTACTAGCAATCAACATGAACAGTGCCAGAACTACACAAAATTGAAATCGAATTAGCCATAGATCGAGTGATCCACTTACAGTTTGTCCTATTGTGAAGTAGACGATGAAATTGAAGAAGATGGAAGTGCAACGAGTGGTCGTGCGAGCACACTTCCCATAAACCTGATCATTAGCACCCGTGCGGGTCTTCAGATTACCGGCATCGGTTCGGAGACATCGCTCTCTCTTGATCCGCTGCACGATGAATGGAGGGATGACAAAGCAAAAAAACGGCGGTGCGGAGTAGTTTCTATGTGTATGTTTGTGCTCCAGTATTCAGGACGTCTCCTATATACTCTAGCCAGCCAACCGTCTCGGATTTGATCTGCCATAATTTTAGGAAACCGCTCCCTAAAATCCCTCAACGTGCAACTAATGGGAGGAGTTATGAGGTATTACAGACATTAAACGGGTGCCTGCAGTTATGCTTCAAATTACTCCTCAAGTTGATATGACAGTCTAGGTGTTGATGGAATATTCTCTTTTATATACGTGGCAGAAAAATAACTGCTTATTAGAACACTGTTGGCCACGACGTGCACGTGTCATATCGCAAGTCACAAGTCACGCGATAAACACGCGTAAAATCGTGAAACGCGCTCGTGCGTGCATGTGAGTTTGTATCCATAGCAGCAGCCTTCATCTCTTTGTATTCTCATGTTGAGAATTAATACAAGAGTCACTATATATATTGAGGTACACCCATCTAGGTGGACAATGTGGGACTAAAATACCCAGCCACCTCTCTACACAATCTTGGCTTTCGAGGAGTTGATCCAAATAAATAAGCCCACAATTGAGCTACACGTAGCACGCTAAATCCCAACACTTGGAGGTTGGGTCCCCTTATTTTCTACAGTCACGAGAGCCATGTTAAATAAGTTTATTTATGATGGTGATCGTCGTAAATAAACTTATTTACGACGTTTTTTAACTGATGGTCAAAAACCATCACAAATAAGTGAAAATCATCGTAAATTACTTATTTACAACAATGGTTTTCGACTTATTTACAAGAGTTTTTGACCCCTATAAATTATCGGGATCATTGTAGTGATCATTGAGACAAGCGAACAGAAACCAAGGGGGCAGATTCAGGGAGAACTGATGATCTCAGCGTGGAATTGATCAACTAAACGCGGCATACCACCTACAACCACTGCAGCAGACACTAGCGGAAGCAAAATAGAAGGCAAAGAAAATTCATCTCCATTGCTTTCGATGTAAATGTCATGGACATGTGGCTGAGCATTGCAATGGCAATTTGAGTTGTGTGGTTGTAACAAAAAAAATTCGCATTTATCGAAAAAAGTGCCATATTATGAAGATGCCAAAGCTGCAAGTTTCACTGATGGGACAAGACAAGATTGATTACAGCTTCTAACATGTACCAGCACTTGACTACAAGCTTGAGACGACGGAACCTTCACCAACAGCGTTGGTCACATTATAGGGGGGGGGGGGGGGGGCGATTTCACCGCAGGTTCTCCAGGTGGAACTTGCTTGGTTCATTCGGCAAAACTGGAGCTGGTAGGCCTTACCGCATGATGAGAACTTTCTAGTTCCCTTCCCTTCAGAGGAGGAATTCATAAGGTTGGATGATGTTAAATTTCATTTGAAAAATCACGGTGCCACAATTGCCTTTTCTGAATGGACACAAGGAGAAGAGACAGTGCCATCATATGAGTTGGATATGTTTTTTTTTAACACACGGGATAGCACTCGGATATTTTGAGAGAGAGGTGAGACACCCTGCGTTCGGGAAGGATCGAACTCAGGCGGGCTGCCCTCGCATTCTGAGGTATTTCTTATGCTTGGAGACATTATCTGGGATTTTGGGCGATGGGAGCAGTGATTGGTGTAACACAAAAAGTGGACATGTACACATTCAGAAAAAAGGGCATGGTCAGCGTGTTTGTGGGAGTGCTCAACAGGGATATGTTCCCATATACTACGTTTTTGATAAGCTTGGTTATGATATAACCTGTACCCTGGAGCCTGAGAATTTTGTTCCTGCTGAAGAGCTGATGGAGGAGCATAGGTCGGTTGATGATAACGGTGAGCCAGAGGATAACCAGGATAAGGGCACAGACAGATCAGATGAAAAAACAACAAAGAAGCAAACAAGCAATGATACATACCAAAACAAGCAGTCGAATTCTGGGCCTGCTACAATGCAATTAGCACTCACCTGGAATCGTCCGAATGTGGACATTAGGAAGATTTTGGAGGCAAGGCAGAAGCAGCACAAGAATATACAGGGTGCACGAGCCCCTGCGAACAGATCCTCCACCACTAATCCAGATGTTCGAAACTTGTGCCTACTGCGATTGCTCCGACCTTGTCAAAAAAAATTTGGACATGAAGTTGCAGGAAAAGAGAAAGGACAACATTGGACAACATGCTGCCTCACAGCTCCACAGAATCGTCTCATTACAGTGTTATGATGCTTGTATTATTAGGAGAGTCAAATGTCAGAATATATAAAGGTACATGAGGTTATAAAAGTGCAGAAAATCCCTCATACAATGGGGAAAATATAATAAACTATTTATATCTCTAACACCCCCTCAAACTTAAGGTGCATCACGACACTAAGTTTGGAGAGATAAAATTTGCGCTGACTCCGAGTTTGTGCCTTCATGAAGAAATCGGCTAGCTGAAACTCTGAAGCCACATACTAAAGAACAACAACATCATCTTGGACCTTTGCTCGTGTATAAGAAGCATCAACACCAATATGTTTGGTAAGCTTATGTTTGACGGGATCACGAGCAATGCTGATAGCAATTGTACTGTCAGACAAAAGAGGAGTCGGCATAGAAACAGAAACACTAAAATCCCCAAGGAATCATTGTAACCATGTAACCTTTACAGTCACAAGAGTCATAGCAAGCAACTCATTCTCTGCACACGAACGAGAAATTGCTACATGTTTCTTATTCTTCCAAGCAATAAGGGAACCACCAAGAAAAACACAGTCGAAGCATACGAATGACACTTCCCCCGGTACTACTAAATTGTAGTCCGCGAAGGTTCTTGTATCCGTTTGGGCGCGCGGAGATCTTAGACAAGAAGGTGATACAGATGATTTACGTGGTTCGGGCCGCCTGAGCGTAATATCCTACTCCACGGGATGTGTGTTGTTGTATTAGGGATTTGATAGTGCTTGTGTGCGTTTCTGTACCGTGCAGCACATCCCTTTTATAGACCAAGGGATGGTTGTTACATGTGTTGCCTAGCCCGACATGTGGCCTCGGCGGTTATTCTTGCCTAAAACAAAATTAAGTGTGTTTAAACACCCTAATACATGATAACGCGCTTTAATGGTGGCGTTACGAGTATTAAGGGGCTGTTTGGATGGACAAAATCACTTCTGATTCACTGTGAATCACCTGGAACCGAGCCAAACGACCAAGAAGGAAAATCGATTCACTCAGAAACGGAATCGCTACCACACCTGCGCCGGCGAAACACCCAAAAAGGTGTTCCGCGGACTGAATCGGAACTTCTTTTTTAACTGGGCTCGGTTTTGGTCAGAATTACGCGCTTTTGCCATTGTCCTGTTACGAGATTGCATGGGGTTTGCTACGCCCGGACTCTCCACCGCCGCCACTACGAACCCTCACGATGTCACCGTTCTTCTCGCGGGAACCCACACGAGGCACGGGCGGCTGGCGGCGCGAAGGTATTCCTCGCTTGCTCACTTACTCCTCCTTGCAGGAACCCGCACGGGCGGATGGCGGCGCGAAGGTATTCCCCGCTGACCCTCACGTCCTCCTCCTCGTAGGAATCCACACGGAAGGCTGGCGGCGAGGAAGTATTGGCCGCCTGGAGGTATTCCCGCACGAAGCTGCAGCGACGCCGAAGATATTCCCCGCCTGCACTGTCCGTCGCCCCTGCTATTGTGTTGTCGCTTTGTAATTTCAACACCACTCCCTGAAGTTTGTCGCCCATCCGCAATCGCCGGTCATGTTCTTCGGTCCCCTGGTTTGTCCTCTCACCTAGTCTTGATTTTCCATCCGTGATGATGGAGGAAGGAGTCAGTACTGATGCGGACTCATTACGAGTGCTGCAGCCATGAGCGAACTCATTATGTGCATATGAAGACTCATAAGAAGTACTTGTCAATATCTAGAGCTTTTACCAGTTCATTATGTCCAACATGTAATGCAGTTCAGTCATAATACTCTAAGATTACATAGTCAATTTTTTTTCTAAGAACAGTTAAAAAACGCAAAATGATAAGTGCAGAGCTAATTTCTTTGGACCATGGTCCTTTGATCAGTTCAGGGTTCAAAACCTTCTGCCACCTATGCAAGCACTGAACATCTGTCCTACCAGGAAAACATTCAGCTGAAAAGAAGGTAGTTCATGAAGTGTCAGCTTCAGATAAACACGAGTGTTCACATTGATAGCATATCCAAACACCTAAGCTACTGGACAAAGATTTTCCTTTTTATTTGGGTGCATTTTCATTAAGAGGAAAGAGAGCGATTGCATTTGTCAGTTCTCGGCAAAGGTCGCAACTTGTTTGAGGGAAAAGCTTCCTGCTTTTACTGGCTAATCTGAAAGAAATAATTAAAAAAGGTGCAGAAAATGGGATAGCTAGGTGTGAAATGATGCGTGCTATCGATCTTTGTTCAAATGCTTCTGTTGTTTCGTGCTATCGATCTTTGTTCAAATGATGCTCTAGCTAGCAGCACTATTCTGAAATGGTTCTGAATGAACTAGTAGTCACAACCTTCTGAAATTAAAATTACAGTTGACCTTCATGTTTTTCTACAGTACCAATCGGTTATATACATATGGACATGATACAGCCAAAGCAAAAAAAAATCATTCATGGTTGCGCAATTGGTTACATACATACGGATGTGCACTGTTGAATAAAAAAATCAGTCATGGTTGCTCATCGTATAAAAAAAATCTGCAGCCTTTCTTGTTGCTCAACGTTGAGTCATAGTCCTGCAATATACATACGGACATGGTATAGTCAAAGAAGAAAAACAGTATCAAAAACGTATAAGTAGTAAAAAAAATGTATAAGTAATAAAAAATGTATAAGTAACATCCAGGGGTATATGAGTCATTTCAACTCCATTCCCTCTTTACTGAAACTGAAACAAAAAATTAGCCAAATGGATTCTGAACTGATTCAGTTTCAGGTTCTGGAACTGATTCTGGATGAAATTGAAATGATTCTGATTCTGAGTGAATCTGAAACCGTACCAAACGAGCCCTAAGGGTCTTCTGATCGTGCGCCATTAATAGTGCATTAATGGCACATAATCAGGCCTTGTAATTGTAGCAATAAGAGTCCTTTGAATGCTTATGTTGTTGGAGATCCGTCTGTATTCCCGTTGGTGGAGTAAGTTCGGAGGCTTCACACGTGGTGGCTCCAAAGCTTTCTCTTGCGGGGAGGTAGGTCCAAAGCTGCTATACATGTGGAGGCACCGGAACTTCCTTCTACTGGGGGTTAGGTCCGGGGTCACTGTACACGTGTCAAGTACGGAGCTCCCCTATGTAGGGGGTTTGGCTCCGGTCTTGTGTTACACGTGGTAGTGTTGGAGCTCCCCTATGTAGGAGGTGGGTCGAGTGTCGTTTGACACGTGGGGCCTATGAAGGTCTTCAACTTTGACATGTGGAACTCTCTTGCACTTCTTGCGGTACCATGGGGTACCCGGTACGCAGGGTACCGACAGTGGCCCCGGGCCCACCTCTGGGAGAAATCCTTTGGGTTAAGTTATTCTATCGGAGGAGGGGCTATCCTCGATTCCTGTGCTACAACTTCAAAGGTCTTCTGATGTACTGTTGGGGCGATGGTTCGCGGTTAAACCATCACCGTGTGGCTTGTTTTGAATGCAGCAGATGAGATCTTCTAGTGCGGATCTCACGCAATTCAAGGTTGCCGGTTCCCAATACAAAAACCGTATCGGTTCCGAGCGCCATGTCAGACTGCCGCCCATCATGACAACGGTTCGCCTGGGGTAATAACCTTGACTTCTTCGTTGGGGTGGCCCCGGGCCCATTCGTCATTGACGGGGTAAATTCTTTGTAATATGGACTTGTTGTTGTTGCGGTTTCTATCCAAGCGTCGTGGAGGATTACTTAAGATGGAAAGTCTGCACGGTTTGAGGACTCTTTATTCTTTCGATCAAACTCACGATCAGAGCCTCCCAAACTTTTCCTAGCTTTCTCCTCTATCGCTCCACTTTGCCACGATGGAGTTAGGTCTTCCCAAAAGTCGCATCAAAAGCAAGGACAATCTGATGAAGGTTCGGACCTTCATGGGATGATCCAGCGACTCCTTCAACCACTTGATTCGTGCCGGCAAGCTCCCCTTTAAGAAGGAGCACCGTGGCGAGATGGTGTACTTTTCAGTGTATGCCATGATGGGACTGATCCCACCTTTTTCAAGTTTCATCCTGATGTTGCTAGACTTCTATAGCCTCCAACTGCATCACCTCGGCCCACACTCCCTCTTGTTGGTAGCGACTTTTGTCCACTTCTGCGAGATGTGGGTGGGTGTGCCTCCCTACGTTGAACTGTTCCGGACCTTCTTCACGACCCATACCACCGGCAAGGGGGCAGAGTTACTTGGCTTCTACTACTTCGTGAAGCGCAAGAACTGTTTCTTCAAGTACTTGAAGTCATTCCCCTTTGGGAAATGGGATGACTGGAAGAAGGATTGGATCGTCATTGCAGTGGAGGAGCACGACAGGTTGGAGATGCCCCAAAGACTCCCCAACGTCGACCCGATGCTTAGAATGTAGTTCTGAAGCTGTCAAATGCATTTAACCCTGTCCTGACCAGAATCTGAGAATGTGTGGAGGGTGGAGTTTCCCCCCAGATGGTCTTCGGAAATTTCTTGGTGAACAGGTGGGCTTCGCTGAGGAGGAGGGAGAAGCTCACCTGGGCTTTCAACAATGTGATGGATGACGACTGGATCGAAAACGGTTTGAAATCCATCTTGGATGACAAAGCTTTGAAGCACCATCTCAAGAAATTTCAGCAGGGGTCTATCGCTGATGATGCCCTAGCTCCGTCGGCTGCTTTCTTGCCTCTAAACATGATTACAGAGATCAGCAGGGAGCTCCGGAGAAAGATGTCGACGCTAGATGACCTCAGTGAGGTGGAGAAGCATAGGGTCTCCAGGGTTGTAATACCTGGAGCTTCCGAGGAGGTGGTCGCCCCTACGCCGAGACGAAAATTTGATGACGTCGCCAAGGGCAAGGGCATGGAGCCAGCCGAATCTTCCAGTCGGAAGAGGTAGCTGAGGCACGCTGATGGGAGCTCCGTCAGGTCTGCTCCATCTACAATTGCACCTTCTCCTCGGTGAGGGTGATCTTTTGTGGCGACACCTCCTCCGGTGCAAGCGTCCTCGAGAGGCACCAGTTCTGTACAGTCGACCCTGGTTTTCGGTGCCAGCTATGGGATCTAGGTCTGGTAGTCCTTCCCAGCCAAAGAAGACCTTGGCTGGAGATACACCAACGACGGCGGCAGGCTTTGGGCGACATTCTGGAGCTCCCTCCGTGCCAACCACAGCAAGTTTCGGCCCTGAGCCTCCAGCAAAGAAGTTTCATGCCGATTGGAGCGGTAGCTTACCAAGGTAAGCTTTGCTTTTTCACCTTGATTTGCCACTCTTATTTTGGTCATGTTTTGAATCTTCCAATTTTTTTACTGCAGGGCATCAAAGACGGGGTCTAAAGCTCCGGCCTCTGTTGCAACGACCAAAATAGTGCGGACGGAAGCCCCAGCTTCAACCCCCGTGCCTCCTCAAGTAGTGGCTGAGGACACGACAGCTTCGGCGCCAGCTGTCGTGGATCTAGATCCAGAGTCAACGCAAGAGACTCTCGTGGTAGCGCCGGACCACGGGGGAGACATGCATGAAGACGCTCTAGTAATAGCATCACCAGCGACTGAAGCTCCGACATAGGATGCAAAGATGGTGGAAGCTCGGCATCGGGGTCGGAGGTAATTGAGGCTCCGTTCGCTGTGCTAGAAGTTGCTGCTGAGCCGGTAAATGAATCGGTGGTGCTAGAAGCTCTGGCTCTTGAGCCAGAAGTCGTTGATGCCCCGGCAACTGAGTTGGTGGTACTTGAAGTTCTGACCCTTGAGTCGAAAGTTGTTGAAGCTCCGGCTGCTGAGCCAGAGATAGTTGATGTACCGACGCCCGAGCCGGTGGTGGAAATGGCTTCGGGTGAAGCTGCAATGACCGCCCCAGAAGTAAATGCTCCAGAGGTGCCCATGCCCGAAGCAGAACACCATGAAGAGGCGGAGGCAGAATCTTCACCCGCGGAGCCAGCAATTGTAGTTCTCGCGTCAGGACCTTCGGCGTCGGCCCCGGAGGTAGAAGTTCCCCCATTGGGTTCTTCCTCAGCTGCTGTCGAAGAGCTCCCAGAGGGCGGCCCCAGTGCCGTAGAAGCTCAGGGAACCACGCTTGTGGCGTGGGACCCTATTTTTGTTCTTGAAGATCCCTTGGAACCAGCGAAGGTGACCCTGGCAAGTATGGAGCCTATTCCCTTGGCATTGTCTATAGACAATGCTTGCTCGAGCCTCTGACAAGTTCAGCTTGCCTTCGATCACGACAGCAAGGTCCTTGAAGAGGGGCGCCACACCTTGAGGCGTTGGCGCAACAGACTCCTTTTAGACCGAACTTTCTCAGACAAGGCTTGCTGATCAGAAGGAGTCGGTCAAGAGGGAAACGGCCTGGATGGAATACTGGGGCAAACTTCTAAAGGATAAAGAGGTCGCCATCAGGGCTCTCGAAGCTAATTCTTGAGAGATCCTCGAGCATGCCAAGGAAAGGAGTGATGCTGCTGACGAGCGTCACGACAACCTCAATGAATTAAACGAGGTCCTCCTGAAGCGTCGAGCAGACCTTGATGCAAGAGAAGAGAAGCTCATGGAATAGCAGGAGGATGTTTTGAAAAGGGAGGAAGAGCTCGGTCAGAAGCTGACTCTGGCTGAGCAAACTTTGGTAGATCGCTCTAAAAAGTTTGATCTGTGGAGTAAGGAGGAGAAGGAAAAGTACTGGAAACTAGCGCAGGAGCTCTCGAAAAGAGAAGCTAATGTTGCCACTAGAGAAAGGAAAGTAAGAGGCAGGGAGAAGGACCTGGCAGAATGGCGGAACCGCATCCACCTCTTGGAGACGAAGCTAGCCAACCGTAAAAAGCAAGTAGCTGAAAATATGCAGCAACATGCCAAAGCGGTTGAGCGTCTCGCTCGGGAATGTTCGGAGCTAGCAGCCGCCCGGAGGTCACTGGAGCAGCTGTGGAGCTCAAGGGCAATTGAATCCCTGCTGGTATGGGATTTATTGGGACGTGCAGACACATCCCTTGTGCCTCTTGGCTTCAGTCCAGTACATTCGGAGAACCCAGCATAGGAGCTGGACCAGATGCTGATGGTGCTTGGCTCTGCTGGCAGCAAACTCGATGTAATGGGTGATGTCATCGCTGACCAGTTGGAGACAGAGGGAAAATCTCTGGCCAAAAACGTCGACGAGTGTGTCTTGGTGTGTTACAAAAGCCGAGACCCTCAATTTTCTCTTGATCCGGTCTTTGAAGGACTCATTGCCGAAGAGTAGGATGCCGCCAAAGCTAGTGTCCAAGAGGCTGCTGAGAAAGTTGCTTCGTTTTTCTGCAGGACTTAGATCCTCCAGTAGCTAGGACTTTTTCCTTTTGTCTTTTGTTGTAACCCTGATTTTGTAATCCAGTACTTTGAATGAATGAAATCCACTATCTTAGCAGTGAATTCCATTTTATTGTCCTTGTCTTCAATACATTGTCCTTTATCTTCTTTGCCCCCTTGTAGATGTACACAATTTGATTGTGAACATGTACCAAAAGCATTTGACGATGTGTTTATGACTTGGATGCTTCAAACTTGTAACTTTTAGGTCCGAAGTTTATTTCCAACTTCTTCAGTGAGATTTCGCTGCGTCGACGGCTGGCCCCCTGGGGTTGTCAGAGATTGATAGGTCCGAAGACACCCACTATCAACGCGTAGATCGTCGACAGTGGGCCCCTGGGGTTGTCGGAGCTTGATAGGTCCGACGACACCCACTGTCAACGCGTAGAACGTTGACGGCGGGCCCCCTGGGGTTGTCGTATCTTAATAGGTCCGACGACACCCACCATCAATTGTAGATAACGTTGATGGCGAATCCCTTAGGTGGTTATGCCATCTTCACTTGAATAATACTTTATGTCAACATCCGTCCCTCATGGAAGTTGTTGGAGCTTGTTAGCTTTGGTGGCGTCCACTTTCAACGTCCGGAAACATCGACGGCGGACCCACTTGGAGGTTGTCGAAGCTTAATAGCTCCAGCATCGTCCACCATCGCTGGGTTTTTTTGTTTTTCCTGTACATTAAAGACAAGAAAAAGTGTAAAACTAGTCCTCTTATCTATAAATTGTTTGTGACTTATTGTTCTTATTTGAGTTTTAGATTCAAAGAAATTCGATATGATAACAAGCATATTGATGTAATCTCTTCAGATACGCATGCTTTTTTAGTACCCACCCTACTCAGGCCTGCCGGGGTGTAGGTAGAGTGGCGTACTTAGGGTGCAGGACCAGACTAAGTCGATAGCACACTCCGAACCTATGTTGGCTTGGCGTTCAGGCAAGTAGACTATGCAGCAATGTTAAGATCTAAGGAGACCAACAATATAACTTGTAACACATATGAATAACTTGGACTAAAACTTAAAAAGAATTGCACAACTTCATTATAGACAAGAAGCATAAAAATAATATTTCAAAAGACCGAGCCTTGTACAAAAATAAATACACGTGGAGTCTGTTTTCACACAATAGTGTCTTTCATTATAGGTCCGGATTACAGGGGAGACAAGGACACACTTAGGATATATGACTAGACTAATTGTGCTATAGATTTTGTACTAGCCTGGGGTAGGCAGCTACACTTTTAGTGTCGCGATTGTGTCAAGTGTTGCTTGAACTTCTCGAACCCTCCCGGAGGGGTATGGATGTTCTCCCGGATGACCTACCCGTCTCTGTATATTGACTCTATAACATACATTGTGTGTAATTACAAACTCACCTTCGTGATTCTAAGCATAAAACTTATGGAGGTGCTCGATGTTCCAAGGATTAGGAAGCGGAGTCCCATCCTCAGTGGCCAAGCGAACGCATCCGGGACGGGATACTTTGATCACTCGGAAGGGACCTTCCCAGCTGGGGGAAAGTTTGTCCATCCCTTCGCGAGTTAGTATTTTCTGCAGTACCAGATCGCCTTCTTTGAGTTGTCGGTTACGCACATGCCTTTGATGATAGCGCCGGAGCACTTGGCGATATCGTGCATTCCGAACAGCTACATGGCACCTTCCCTCGTCAACGAGGTCAAGGTCTTCACGCCGGAGCTATTCCTACACGGCTTCGTCAAAGGTCCAGACCCGGAGCGACCCTATGGTGATCTCCAGAGGAAGGACTGCTTCAGCTCCGTACACCAAGAAGAAAGGTGTCTCCCCAGTTGACCAGTTAGGTGTAGTCCTGCTTGCCCACAGTGTGGACGGAAACTCTTCGATCCAGTTGGCTCCATGATTTTTCAGGCGCTCATATGTGCACGTCTTGAGTCCTTTTAAGATTTCTGCATTTGCTCTCTCAGCTTAACCATTGCTTGATGGGTGAGCTAGTGAAGCGTAGCTGACTTGAATGTCGAGGTCTTCGCAATATTCTTGGAATGCATCACTTGTAAATTGGGTTCCATTGTCATTTATGACTTTGTTCGGAACTCCAAATCTGCATATTATGGACTTCAAGAATTTGATTGCTGATTGCTTGTTTATAGTCACAACTGGAGTAGCTTCTGGCCACTTGGTGAACTTGTCGATGGCGACATACAGGAACCTGTAACTTCCGACAGCTTTTGGGAAAGGTCCCAAAATGTCCATGCCCCACACAGCAAATGGCCATGTAGGAGGAATCATTTGTAGTGACTGATTCGATGTGTGAATTGGTTTTGCATGGATCTGACATGCTTCACACTTTTCACCAACTCCACAGCATCCTGGAGTGTTGTAGGTCAGTAGAAGCCGTGTCGAAAGGCTTTGCCGACCAACGTGCAGGAAGACGTGTGGTTCCTACACTCGCCTCCATGGATCTCCACGAGGATCTCGCGACCTTCTTCCCTTGCAATGCACCGCATTGGGACACTGTTGGCACCGCGCCGGTAGAGATCCACTTCTACCAACGTGTAACTTCTAGCAAATCTGACGATCCGGCCAGCGGATACATCATCTCCAGGAAGGATGTTGTCTTTCAAGTAGCTCCGGATCTTCGAGATCCATGCATTAGAGCTAACTTGAGCTTCTGAGTCTTGCGTGCTGGGTTGCTCGGAGCTTCCAACAGCACCTACAACCCTTGCTGGACGCCATGGTAACAGGGCCATCAGGACCACCAGCTTCGAGGTGCTAGTCTCGCCCCCTTCGCTCAATTTGGCAGACTAAGCTGTTGGTCTTGACAACCTCCGGATGAAGATTCCGTCAGGAGCCGGAGCTCCGGTTGAAGCCTTCGTCGAGAGTTTGTCAGCTTCAGCGTTATGGAGACACTGAACATGGTGGAGATCCAGGACTTCGAAGTCCTTCTGGAGCTTCTAGACTTCCAGGAGATATGCAGCTAATTGGGGGTTGTTGCAGCGACATTCACTTCTGACTTGTTTTATGGTTAGCTGTGAATCACCCTTCACCAACAGCTGCTTGACACCATAGGATAGTGTCACCTTGAGCCCGTAGATGAGAGCTTCATACTCTACCATGTTCTTGGTCACCTTGAAGTCAAGGTGAACCATGTATTTGACCTTCTCCCTGGTCGGAGCGGGGAGGAGGATTTCAGCTCTGTCCCCCTGCTTCTGCATGGAGCCGTCAAAGTAGAGAGTCCAGTGAGGTTCAGTGAAGACTAGGACCTTGGGTTCTAGCTTCTGCTCACTGGGGCCCCCAGGATTTTATTGAGAAGGAGTCCACTCCGCCACAAAGTCAGCCAAAGCCTGACTCTTGATTTCTTGTCATCGCAAGAATTCGAGATCGAATTCTTCCAGCTCCGCTATCCACTTTGCGATGTTCCTAGTAGAATTAGGGTGATGCAATATAGCACGCAGTGGATAAGAAGTTACCACTAATATCTTGTGGGCTTGGAAATAGTGATGAAGCTTCCATGAGGCAAAAAGAACAGTGTAAAGCAGCTTATGCACACCTCGATGTATCTGGTCTTGGCATCATGGAGTACTTCACCTATGAAGTACACTGGATGCTGGACGGTTCAGACCCTTTCAAAGGGTTTCTAAGCTTCCTCTCCATCGATCCGGACCCACCTGAATGGGTCTGGCCCTTCTTGTTGAGCTTCCCGGACCCTCTCGTAGGGATCCGGAACTTCTTCTTGTTCAACCCGGACCCTCTCTGAGGGATCTGGATCTTCTTGAGTAGCCGTCGAAACTCCCTCAGATGAGAGAGGTTGATCTTCTAGCAGTCTGCCTTGAAGATCTGTTCCTGGGGGCTGGGACCCAATCTCGCCTTCAGGTAGCTCCAGACCCTCCTGGAGGGGTCTAGGCTCCTGAACTAGATGTGGTTCCGATCAGGGTTCAGAGCTACCAAGATTGGTAGGTTGGTGAGGAGCTGCATGAGCTCTTGGAACACCTTTTCTACTTCTTCGGACCAATGGAATGGTCTAGTTTTCCTCAATAGCTTGAAGAATGGTAGTGCCTACTCTACTAGCCTTGAGATGAACCGACTGTGTGCAGCTAGACATCCAGTTAGCTTCTGGACATCCTTAATGCGGCCTGGAGGCTGCATGTCTTCTATAGCCTTGATCTTCGCTGGGTTTGCCTCAAATTCTTCGTTGAGTCACCAAGAAACCAAGGAGTTTCCCGGAGCTAACCCCGAAGACGCACTTGTCTGGGTTCAACTTGGTGTATGTGATGCGCAACTTGTCAAAGACGTCTTGCAAGTTGTCAATGAGTGACTCCTTGTTCTTGATCTTCTCAACGATGTCATCGACGTACACCTCTACCAAGTCTCTAATTAACTCTCCAAATTTTTTGTACATAGCTCGCACAAAGGTTGAAGCAGCTTTTTTGAAACCGAAGGGCATGGCAGTATAACAATACAATCCATCTACTGTTATAAAGGCAGTATGATCTTCATCTTCCATAGACATTTGGATTTGATGATATCCTGAGTATGCATCTAGGAAACACAATAGCTCACACCAGGAGGTGGAGTCCACTATCTGATCTATTCTAGGTAGTGGAAATGGATCTTTTGGACATGCCTTATTTAGTGTGGTGTAGTCGATACACATCCGAAGCTTCCCGCTGGCCTTGGGTACAACGACTGGGTTTGCCAGCCGTTTTGGATGAAAAACCTCGCAGATGAAACCAGCTTCGAGCAACTTCTTGATCTCCTGTCAGATGAAGTTTTGCCACTCGACTGATTGTTTCCGAGGCTTCTGGTGTACAGGTCATGCGTCGGGATAAATCTTCAGATTGTGTTCAATCACCTCCCTAGGGATCCCAGACATTTGTGACGGTTGCCAGGCAAACACGTAAACATTAGCCTGGAGGAAGTGATGAGTGTGAGTTCCTATTTCTTGTTCAAACCTCGCGATATACGGGTGGTCTGAGCAGCATCAAAACCAATTTGGACGACTTTGACAGGAACATCGGTGTCGCTGCTTGGTTGCACATGTGGTGCAAAGGTTGAGCTCCGATGACGAATGCTTGGGGGTTGAGCAATGAGCTCTTTGGCAGAGGTTTCTTCTTGCGAGTGGCAAGTGCATGGAGTTCCTCTAGCATGGTGAGTCCTGCAGTGCGGTCTCCACGAACCCGAAGGACGCTTGAAGGTGTTGGCATCTTCAACACCAGATAGTCGTAGTGAGCTGCGGCCATGAACCTGTACAAGGCAGGCCTGCCCAGGATGGCGTTAAAGGGCAAACTGATGTGAGCGACATCGAAGACCAGATTCTGAGTCCTTTATTTCTCCCATGTCCCGAAGGTCAACGGGAGACTGATGGACTCGAGGGGGCTGATGGCCCCTGGACCTACCCCAGAGAAAGGTCTTGAGGGGCGAAAGTCCGAAATTTGTAGTTGGATCTTCATGAACGCTTTGAAGCTCAAGAGATTGAGCGCTGCACCTTCGTCTACCAGAACGTGGTAGAGCTGAACGTTGTTGATGGTCGGAGATACCATCAGCGGAAGTTGGCCTGCTCAACCATGTTTCTAGGGTAGTCTGTTGCATCAAAAGTGATGGGCGTATCCATCCACTTTCGACGTGGTTCTACTCTGGCAGCAGGAGCTACAACAGCCATTTCCCGTCGCATTGTCTTGAGGACGCGGCGAGAGGTGATGTCCTAGGACCCTCCGTAGATGGTGTTGAGAGTCTTCCGACGCTCATTGTCAGAGACGCCAGAGTCATCATCGAATGTGTTGTACAGATCCTTTAGGACCTTCTTGGGGTCCTGTAAGCCTAGCTCCGCCTCAGCCGGAGCTTCATCGACTTTTTGCTTTCCTTCCCTTTGTCGGAAAGGAGCTTCCTCTCGGCGCTTGTTGTAGCGCTTGACAAGGTTTTGGAACTCTCGGCAGTCCTCCAGACTGTGCTTGTCTGTCTTGTGGATTGGACACCACATCTTGGAACTACCGCCGTCTTTTGAAGAAGGTCGAGGTCATTTTTCGGGGCGTGGCCCCCGGCCACCCAGAGGTGCAGCAGCTGCAGCAGTAGGTGCTCTGGCCGATGACTTCTTCTTGCCGTAGGACTTCCTCTTCTTCTTTTTACCACGTCTGAAGGTAGCGGCTTCATATTTGGAGGACTTTTTATAGCCTCCAGAGCTAACTTTGAGTGCATTTCTCGGCCCTCTGCGGCCCGAGCACACTTGTCAGCCAGGCTGAACAACTCTGTGACGCTGGTGACTTCTTTCGTCACCAGCTTCTCCAGTATTTTCATGTCTCGGATGCCCTGTCTGAATGCGACAATAACAGAAGCATTCGATATAGAGAGGATGGTATTGCGTACCTGAAAAAACCGCTAGATAAAGGATCGTAGCAATTCCCCCGTTGTTTGCTTCACAGCAAACACGTCCAGTTTAGGCCTGGTTGGGTATAAGAGCTTTCGAAGTTGGCACTGAACTGTTGACATAGCTCCACCCAATTGTTGATGGAATCGGGCGGAAGACTCATGAACCAGGACCCGGCAGTCCCAGTTAGAGCCACAGGGAAGTAGTTGGCCATCACGGCCTCATTGCCTCCTGCTGCAAGTATAGCAGTGGAGTAGATTTGAAGGAATTCGACGGGGTTGACAGTCCCGTCGAATTTCTCCTGCAGATGAGGCCGGAACTTCTGTGACCAGCGGACCATGCGTAGGTGCATGTCCAAGGCAGAACAACCTCCTCCTACTCCCACTGGAGCAAGGTTGTCCCAAGCCTCTCACCTCTTGTGAGCATGCTTAATATGGACGCAACCATCCTACTGTCGGTAACGGTGATCAAGCTCTGACCGCAAGTCATGTGATGAAAGCCTCGACATGGTGTAGGTGCGATGCATACTGGAAGGCAGCGACATCACCTGTTGAGATACAACACACCTCCAGTGCTGTGATACGTAGGACGAAGTCTTCCATACAAGGTCCTATGTTCAGTCGGTGCCTGCCTCAATGGGGGAGGACCTTGGTTGCTGATGGCATCAGCTGCGGCTGCAACTAGATGTTGCACATCAACACGCCACTGTTCCATCGCACCCTGAAGTGGTCCGGGCACTAGTGGGTGCTCCAGCACAGTACGCGCAGCAACCAGTAAGTTCTTAGGATTATTGTTCGCCAATGTTGTGACCGACGCGAGTACCCCATCTTGTTGTCCAGCATTATTTGCCGGAGCAGATGGTGGTGGTGGTGGTGCAACGCCTTCCGGGACAACGGCGCCCACTGGTTGCTGCATGTTGGAAGGATTCCCTCCAGCAGGTTGCATTGCGTTGTTGCCGTTGGACGACCCTGCGGCGGAGTTCACCATCTTATGATCTCAGGCACCCCTACCTGGTGCGCCAAACATCGAAGTGTACGAAGACACTTCCCCCGATATTACTAAATTGTAGCCTGTGGAGGTTCTTGTATCGGTTTGGGCACGCGGAGATCTTAGACAAGAAGGTGATATAGATGATTTACGTGGTTCGGGTCGCTTGAGAGTAATATGCTACTCCACGGGATGTGTGTTGTTGTATTAGTGATTTGATCGTGCTTGCGTGCGTATCCACCTCGTCCTTCTGTACCGTGCAACACATCCCTTTTACGGATCAAGGGATGGCTGTTACATGGGTTGCCTGGCCCGACATGTGGCCCCGGCGGTTATCTTTCCTAAAACACAATTAAGTGTGTTTCAACACCCTAATACGTGATAACACGCCTTAATGGTGGTGTTACCAGTATTAAGGGTCTTCTCATCGTGCGCCATTAATAGTGCATTAATGGCACATAATCAGGCCTTGTAATTGTAGCAATAAGAGTCCTTTGAATTCTTATGCCATTGGAGATCCGTTTGTATTCCCGTGGGTGGAGTAAGTCTGAAGGCTTGACACGTGGCAGCTCTGGAGCTTTCCCTTGCGGGGAGGTAGGTCCGAAGCTGCTATACACGTGGAGGCACCAGAACTTCCTTCTACTGGGGGTTAGGTTCGGGGTCACTGTACACGTGTCAAGTACGGAGCTCCCCTATGTAGGGGTTTGGCTCTGGTCTTGTGTTACACGTGGCAGTGTCAGAGCTCCCATATGTAGGAGGTGGGTCCAGTGTCATTTGACACGCGGGGCCAACGGAGGTCTTCAACATTGACATGTGGAACTCCCTTGCACTTCTTGTGGTATCATGGGGTATTCGATACGCGGGGTACTGACAAACACAATAAGTAGAAAGAGATCAACGATCAGAGGAATCACTAGCCCAAGTAGCATAACAATATGCCTTGAGCTGTAAAGAGATAGAGCATGGAAAGAACATACTTCTAGAGATAGTCCCACGAAGAGAACGCAAGACTTGAAGCAAGTGAATACAGTAGACTTTGGTGGGAGCCGATACAAACTCACTCAGAATGTGAACAGAATACGAGATATCAGGACGAGTGACACCAAGATAGACTAGAATCCCTACAATTGGACGATTATGAAAAGAATCATCAAGAGGCTCACCATCAGTAGGCCAAAGGTGAACATTGAGCTTCATGGGAGTCTCAACAGCCTGGTGATCAGTAAGAGAAGCTCGATTAAAAAGATCATGAATGTACTTCTCCTGAGACAGATAAAATCCCACAGAGGTAGAGGAAACCTCAATCCCAAGAAAGTAGCAAAAAGGATCAATATCCGACATAAGAAACTGCTCACTAAGACAAGCCTTCAAGAAGGCTATGTACTCCGGATCGTCTCCAGTGATGCTCATATGTAGGGGTGGGCATTCGGTTAACCGAAGAAATTCGGTTCGGTTTTTCGGTTTATTTAAAATTTCGGTTTTTGAAAAATAGAAACTGAAATTATTCATAAAAAATGAAAACCGTAGCACCGGTTAACCAAAAATTTCGGTTCGGTTTTTTGTTAAACCGAAGAAACCGAACATTGGCGATGGTCCTACATGCGGCGCGACGGGCTCAGGGTGGCGGAGACGCGGTGGCAGGCATCCCGGCGTAGCAGCAGCAGCTGGTACGACAGCGGGCAGGTGAGCGGAGACGAGGTTCGCCGCGGAAGCGCGCTTTAGGAGTTGGGCACGGCAGCATTGCAGAGCGGCAGAGCAATGACTCGGCGCGACTTCGGGCGAGGCGTCAGAGCCGTGTCTAGGCGCGGCTCAAGGTGGCATGGAGCTCTGGCAAGAACGGCGCCGAGCAGTTGGGCATGGCAGCGGCAGTGCCCTTGTGCTCTGGGCACGCGTGCGGTTGCCTATATCTGCTGTTGGAGATAGGGTTGCTGCTGGGCTGGATGTTTGTTGTTGATGGTTGGGCCTTAGTTGTTGTTGGGCTGAACGTTTATTTCTGCTGGACTAGGCCTCGTTTGCTGCTAGACTGGTGCACACAGTTGGAAGGCAGCATGCTGGGTTGGGCCGCGATTGTAGACTATTTTAACAATTTTGGTTAATCGGTTAACTGGTGAAAAAAACCGAAAACCGGAGAGAAAAATCGGTTTTAGCAGATTGCCAACCGAATTTTTTTTGGTTTTACCGGTTTCGGTTAGTTCGGTTTCGGTTCCGGTTAATTCAGTTTAGGTGTTCGGTTTTCGGTTTTTTCGCCCACCCCTACTCATATCATCAACATAGAGATGAAGAAGACTACGACCACGAGACGAGGTATGCAAAAAGAGCGCAGGATCATGAGCACTGGCAAAAAAGCCAGTAGCAGTGACCACTGATGAAAATTGCTGAAACCAAGCACGAGGAGCTTGCTTGAGGGCATAAAGAGAGCAACAAAAACGACAAACCATACTCTCAGGGACATAATACCCAGGCGGTAGCTGCATATAAACCTCCTTGTAGGATCGAAGAGCACGTGAAAAGCTACCAGAGGGGGGGGTGAATGGTAGATTTAAAAATCTTACACAGCGGAAACAATAAAACCCTAATCCCTTCAGTAGAAAAACGATCTGTTAAAGAAATCGTGTATGAGACTAATATAAACGTGTTTCATCGTGACAAAAGTGATAGATATCAGAGAGAATCAATTCACGAAGACAACACAAAAATAATTACTCAAATCCGTCGAGAAAAACTCAAGTTATGATTGAAAGATCAGACTATGGTCAATCTGACCTACCCGAGAAAAACAGTTTCTCGAATGCTGCAAAGAAACTCGTGTAGCTCAGAAACCACATATCCAATGACCGTGAAATTTTTACATATAATAGACAATCAAGTTGTGAAGACAACCCAAAAAGAATCATGCTAATTGGATCAGTAAAACTCGAGTTATGATAAAACCACCGACGAAAGGTAGTGCTGTCCAGAAACTCGACGAGTAAAACTTGTCTGGAACAAGTCGGACGAACAAGGCACAAAAGTTCCTTTAAACTATGAATTTTATTCAATAGAACACAAGAGGAACAGCCCCCAAAGTCGTCTTCCACGAGCTTTGGCCTTCCCTTGCTTATATAACCAGCCCTTAGGCCAACCCAATACAACTAGGACTCCAATCCTACTCAGATCACAATCGGAACTTTCTATAACTGCTTAGGACTCTTCTATACGCAGATAGAAGCAATCTTAAGACTTCCAAACACCTTAGGAACGTATCCCACATTCCTAAACAACTCAAATTCGTGACCCACACGAAATCCTAACATAACCAACTCGATACTTTCTATACCGAGCCATAACCGACTTCGGCGCAGCCAAAGTCTTCAACCGATATGATCTGATCCTTCCGATCAGATCTTCCTTCCATAATCCGTCTCTAGAAGCATATTGCCACGTCATGCACCGCATGCATACGTGCGAACACCTTCCTTCGACCTTCATATGCACTGCCCTTGATTCAATCATCCTGCGCGACCTCCTGACCCGCTCAACCACAGTTCCTCCTGAACTTGGTTGTTGGAACCTCATCTCCTCCTGAGACTAGTCCAATGGATCTTGTCACCAGCCATGACTTGAACTCAAGCAACACCTGCACATGAATAAACAACCAATCCATACGAGCCCAAGTCCTCGACTTGACTCAAGTTAGTTCCGAACACAACACCTTACGTGAGAACCTCACATAAGCATGTTGCAAAACCACAGTAGAAACGATATCAATCATATCATCCAAAACGCACCAAAAACTTAGCAAATTAATACTAAGCAATCTTTCCAACAATGTAAAGCAAGTACGAAACATTGCAAATGAAAAGCAGAAGCACTTCGGTCAAGTTCCGGACCTTGCCAGAGCAACCCGGAGCTTGAGCCAGAGCTAACAAAAGCTAGTAGAACCTAGCGCCGGAGCTTACCAACAACTAGTCAAAACTAGTCAACCCAAAACCGGAGCTAGACAAAGTACGTCGGAGCTTAGCAAAAGCATGCCGGAGCTATCAAGTATATGTCGGAGCTAAAAAAACATGCCGGAGCTAACAAAGACATGCCGGAGCTAACAAGGACATGCCGGAGCTAAAGATAAAGCTCACCGGAGCTAACCAAAGATAGTCGTACCTTACCAAGAAGCCGGACCTAGCATCTAACATTGCCGGAGCTACCCAAAACCAGCCGGACCTATGGTCAGACCTTGCTATAGCTCGGAGCTAGAGTCGAACCTTGACAAAAAGGTGTTTTGGTGATATTTAAAACTTTTATCATCAAAGCCAAGTGTATTCACTACAAGCCAATGTATTCAGCATACATAGATCTTACAATCTCCCCATTGATGAATGCATTGGCAACACCATTTAAAATCCGAACATTGGCTTATTCACATAAAAGTTTTGAAAGCAATTTCTCCCCCTTTGTAAATCAAAAGTAAAATGAGAAGAAAATTATCCCATACTATCTGTCATTATCTCTCCCCCTTTATTATCTCTCCTTATTCTCTTTCTTTTCATGCTTATCTCTCCCCCTTTGACAATGTATTCAGCAAGTCATGAGCATATAAACAAATTATCTCTCCCTCTTTAGTTGTTATGAGCATATTATAACATATACATATAACCAAAGCTCATCCAAGTCATACTATCAAGTACCTTACATTATCACATCAATGAAATACATAAGGTTGTGTAAGCCATGCTAGAGATCAAATGTAATTTTTCAATTTAAGCAAGTCATGATCTCACAAACTTAACTATTTAAAAACCTGAAAGCATGACACTAGTTGCTGCATTTTTTTAAAGCATAAATTTAGATCATAGGATATTTGCAAGAGATTATATGCACATCTGCCTTATTCTAACCAACCAAGCCAAGCCTATGTCATTTGACAATCAGAAGCTTAAGGACATGGTTATAGTCATACACAACTTCTTCCAAGTTCATATCTAAGTGCAATGACAAGCTATCTCAAAAGAAGAAGTGCGATGCATGCATATCTCTTGATCTTTTCTCAATTTATATTTATTCATAAAAACTCAACATGTGAGTTGATTACTTGATTAATTCTTTATGATTAAAATCATTTGTGAGCATGCAACAAGTTCAAAACAGCAAGAAAGTTCGACCATGACCAGCTTTAGTGTAAGTAATTATTCCAATTACTAGACATGGCAAAAACTACAAAATGTATAACACGAGTAATGTAGTAAGAACTTTCAGCGTGTAAAAGGAATCACAAAGTCATATATGTATGAAATACTATGCTCATATTATTTTAATTTCAGATTCACACATAGACTTCCCAAGTTTCAAAAACCCCCCCTCAATTTAAGCCATGAGGATGCATAACCCCCATTTCACTACGAATGAAACAAAAACGAGTGAAATCCAAAGGTTTTGTAAAAATGTCAGCCAATTGATGTTCGGTATCTACATGGTGAAGCACAATGTTTCCTTTTTCAACGTTATCTCGGAGAAAGTGATACCTAATATCAATGTGCTTAGTTTTAGAATGTTGCACGGGGTTTTTGGCAATGCAAATAGCACTAGTGCTATCACAAAACAATGGAACACTATCTAGATCAACCCCATAGTCCTTAAGTGTTTGAACAATCCAAAGAATTTGTGAGCAAGCACTAGCAGCAGCTACATATTCAGATTCGGCTGTGGATTGTGCAACTGAATTTTGTTTTCTAGAGGACCAAGCAACAAGAGAATTACCAAGAAAATGACAAGCACCGGAAGTACTTTTCCTATCAATCCTACAACCCCCAAAATTAGCATCCGAAAAAGCTTTCAAAGTAACGGTTGAGGAAGAAGGAAGAAAAATGCCAAATTCTTGAGTTCCATGTAAGTACTTGAGAATCCTTTTGACGGCTTGACGATGTGAAACACGTGGGGAAGCTTGAAACCGTGCACAAAGACATACGCTGAATTGTATGTCTGGTCTTGAAGCCGTGAGGTACAAAAGTGATCCGATCATGCTTCTATATTCTTTTTGATCCACGGATTCACCATCTTCATCAAGTTCAAGTGTTGTTGCTGTTCCCATTGGTGTCCGAAGAGGCTTTCTTTTGTCCATGTTGAAGCGCCTTAGGAGGTCTTTGGTATACTTCGTTTGATGCACAAAGGTATCCTCCTTGGTTTGCTTGATTTGTAGCCCCCAAAAGTAAGTGAGTTCACCCATCATACTCATTTCAAATTCAGAACTCATCATTGCTGAAAACTTGGACACAAGATCATGAGAAGCACAGCCAAAGATAATATCATCCACATACACTTGAACAAATAATGAGTCATTGCCATGCTTAAGCACAAAAAGAGTTTTATCAACCTTGCCCATGGTAAACCCCTTTTCAAGTAAGAATGTTTTTAACCTATCATACCATGCTCTAGGGGCTTGTTTGAGACCATATAAGGCTTTGGACAGTTTGTAAACATGATTAGGAAAATCTGGATTTTCAAAACCCGGTGGTTGTTTGACATAAACCTCCTCATCTATGTAGCCATTAAGAAAAGCACTTTTAACATCCATTTGATATAGCTTAAAACCTTTAGATGCTGCAAAAGCTAACAAAATTCTTATGGCTTCTAATCTAGCGACAGGAGCAAAAGTTTCATCAAAATCTAGACCTTCAACTTGAGTGAAACCTTGAGCAACCAACCTAGCCTTATTCCTAACAACAACCCCATCCTCACTTTGTTTATTTTTATATACCCATTTAGTTCCAATTAAAGTGTGACCTTGAGGTGGAGGTACAAGTTTCCAAACATTATTTCTTTCAAAATTTTCTAACTCTTCTTGCATGGCAATAATCCAATATTCATTAGTGAGTGCATGTGATATATCTTTGGGTTCAAAAGAGGCAACAAAAGCAGAATGAGCATGACAGTTTGGATCGCAAAACCTGGACCGTGTGACTCGTTCGTGCAAGCTTCCAATCATCTGTTGTAGGGGATGATCTTTGTAAAAACGTAGGGGAACAGATGTCTCACAAGCTTCTTCTTCATGAGGTTCATCGTAGATTGATGAGCTTGTGACTTGTGGATGATCAGGACCAGCAGAGGTGATAACCGGAGCTTGTTCAATGTCCGGAGCTGGACACATGTCAGCTTCGGGACTACCAGGCAGTATCACTGGCTCTTCTTCATCTTCGAAAATACCCTCCCCCTGAGGATACAGATCTGGTCCTGCAACACCGGAGCAAGTACCTTGGCTAACTTCATCAAAAGACACTTCACAAGTCTCCACAATTTTGTTCGTGTCAAGTAAAAGCACACGGTAGCCTCTAGTATGAGATGGATAACCAAGAAACATGCCATCAATGGATCTAGGTTCAAATTTATCAAGATTACCATGTTTCTTAACAAAGCATTTGCAACCAAAGACCCGAAAGTGTGTAACACTAGGCCTATGTCCAAACCGAAGCTCATATGGTGTTTTACCTAGCTTGGCACGCAAGAAAACAAGATTTGAGACATAACAAGCGGTTGCTAATGCATCAGCCCAAAATTTCCTAGGGGTTTGATATTCATCAAGCATAGTCCTAGCCATCTCAACTAAGGTTCTGAACTTCCTTTCTACAACACCGTTTTGTTGAGGTACATATGGTGAAGAGAATTGATGATCTATTCTATTTTCAGCACAAAAGTGATCAAAAAATTGATTTTTAAATTCAGTTCCATTATCACATCTAATTGCTTTTAATGATCCTGGGTGATCAATTGATAATCTAAGAAATAAAGTTCTAAAGTGACTAAAAACTTCATTCTTAGACGTCATAAAGTAAACCCAAGAGTATCTAGAATAATCATCAACGATAACAAGAACATACCATTTACCTCCGAAGGATTGAACACGTGAAGGTCCTACGGTGTCAAGATGCAAAAGTTGACATGGTTCAGTTGTCATGATCATTGTGAGAGGAGTATGTGAACTTGCAACCATCTTAGCATGTCTACAAGAAGAGCACACAATTTCTTTGTCCCCTTTAAGCTTAGGTAGCCCACGTATGCGATCAAGAGCACTAACACGCGTTAGGTTATCAAGGCCTACATGACCAAGTCTACGGTGCCAAAAATATAAGTCCTTTGAATCATTAGCAACTAGACACCTATGCTTAGAAGAAAACATATCAAAATCAGCTTTAAAAACTTCCAAACCGAGACATGTTAAAAATAAGCTCACTGTTTGAACCTACAACTTTGCAGCAGTTTTTATTGAAAATAATTTCTAGATTTTCATCTAGCAATTGCGAAACAGAAAGCAAGTTGTATTTCAAATTTTTGACAAGTGCCACATTTTTCAAAGTGTAGTGATCATTTACTTTAACCGAACCCTTAGCAATTATAGGAGTTGAAGAATTATCGGCAAAAGTAACATTCTCTACACGTGACACAAAAGAGAGGGAGGAGAACCAGTCTTTGTTATCGGTCATGTGGCGTGAGCAACCTGAATCCACAATCCAAATGTTCTCCTTCCTCAAACGTGTAACCTACATAGAAGCACAATGCGTCGATGACTCAATACTGGGGTTATTCAAAAGGCATTTAGGTATCCAGTACTGAGTCACACGACATGCAGTAGGAAAAACACGCGAAAGCTGATATAAAACAGCAGGTTTATGAGTCAAGGATTGAGGTTTTCTGTTCTTAACAGTTGATAAGTTGTTACTTGTTTAGAGTGAAAACCAGTAGCTCCGGAGGTAAAGCAGAAGATCCAGAGGCAAAAACTGAAGCTCCGGACGGAACAACAGAAGATCCGGGAGCTCTCGGAGCTATCAGAACTACCGAAGCTGCCTTTGTAGATTTCTTGCCAAAAGTTCCAGAAGCTACCTTTTCAATTTATGACTCATTAAAGCAGGTTGCATGTTTCTAATTTTCAGTTTAGCCTGAAAGTTAAGAGATCTAGCAGACATTCTTTCGCTTTTCTGTTGTTTAGCTAGTCTATAACAAAAATCTATGACATGACCATCTCTACCACAGTAGGTACAATGAAACTTAATTTTGTAATCATGTCTAGATGAGCACCCTACATTAGAAACAGAGTTAGAAAGCACTCCTGCAGATTTGAAAACCACTTCTTTTTGTTTAGGAACTGTTTGAGTCAAACCACTTCCTAATGACTTTACAATTTTAGGTGGATGTGCCTTAGCATGAGCATGAGAATCAAAACCTAAACCAGTTTTGTTATTGCAAGACTTGGAAGAATTCAGCAGCAAGTTTAGGTTCTTATTCCCATTACAAAACCGATCTAATGTCCTATGCATGTTGTCAAGTTTATTGGACAAATCAGGGCAATTTTCACATGAAGTTTTTCCTTTTAGTTTGCAATTGGAACAAAATTTAACTTCATGAGAATGTAAAGCATTGTTCAATATAGAAATTTCATTCATAGCATCCTGTAGTTTCTTATCAAGATCATCACAAGTAGAACAATGCAAATCAATTGTAGAACAGCTAGCATCTTTCAAGTTTTTATCATTAAGTGCAGCAAGCTCTTTGTTCTTTTTAATTTCTTCATCAAGTCTATCTAGAGTGGAGGAGTGTGCACTTCTTAATGTGGACAATTGTTCATAGATTAAGTCACATGAGGGACATGCATCATCACTAGGAATCAAAGTTTTTAAACGATTAATTTCAGATTCTAGTGATTCAATTTTAGCAGCATTATCCCTAAGCTATTTGTCCTTTTTCTTGACAATAATAGTTGCACGAGAAATAGCATCACACATTTCATTGCAGGTAGAACATACCTCATCATCTTCACTGCTGTGGTCTGCATCCTCCTGACTTGATCTTGATCTTGATTTGCCCGCCATGAAGCATAAGTTGGCCAGGTCGTCATCATCTTCATCACTTTCAAAGTCTACATCACTTGAACTAAGTTCTTGAAGTGCGGTGATGAAGCTGTTAATCATCTTGCGTCCTATGGTACCCTTCTTCTTCTTGTTGGAGTTTCCAGAGGAGGTCCGGACCTTGCTTTGTTTTTCTTCCCGGGTGGTCGGACCTGAAAGGTTAGGGCATTCTGTATGAAAGTGTCCTATTTTACCACATTCAAAACAGCGTTGAGGTCCGGAGCTTCCTCTCCTTCTAGTTCTCACATTTTGCAATGCTTTTGAGAATCTAGTAGAGATGAGTGCCAACTCCTCTTCTGGAAATTCTTCGATCTGTTCCAGGGTTAGTGAGGACAACATAGCAAGAGTATTGCGGGATGATGATTGGCCGGAGCTAGACATATCACGTTGTGAGACAAATGTAATAGACTTGTTTGGGTTCTTATGTGCTAGGATGTCAATTTCATGAGTTTTTAGTTTAGAGTAAAGTACATCTAATGTAAGAGAACTCATGACAGTTGATTCACGAATAGGTGTTACTTTCATCTCCCAAATTGACATGTCTAATGCACTAAGAAGTTGCCTAGCATTCTCAACATCAGAAAAATTAACATTGACACTACGTAAGTTGCTG
The DNA here is from genome assembly GCA_036927565.1 of Tuctoria greenei. Classification (NCBI taxonomy): domain Eukaryota; kingdom Viridiplantae; phylum Streptophyta; class Magnoliopsida; order Poales; family Poaceae; genus Tuctoria; species Tuctoria greenei. The sequence continues at coordinate 59,309,704 of JAYESD010000010.1, forward strand.
AGAATTTTATTGAAACGAGCAAAGAGGTCATCGATAGACTCACCTGGTTGCATCTCAAAATGCATATATTCCTTTTTGAACATATCTTGTTTTACCTCCTTGATTGTGTTGGAGCCTTCATGATAATCACAGAGAGCTCTCCAAACATTGTATGCTGATCGGAGGTGCGCGACACGATCAAAGTCACTTTGAGTGAGTCCTTGGATGATCAAGTTTCGGGCTTTGTTGTTGTTGTCGACGTCCCGTAGGTTTGTGGCCGTGACTTGATCATTGGGTGGCACTTCATAAGGCTTATACACCTTCTCCCATATTGCAAAGCCTTGTGCCTGGATAAAAGCCTCCATGCGTGCCTTCCAAACCTGAAAATCAATACCAGCAAACACACAAGGTTTGGCGGAGTACTTCTCCATGATGATTAGTCAAAAACACGTGCAAATCACAAATATTAGAGCACCGTGGCTCTGATACCAATTGTAGGATCGAAGAGCACGTGAAAAGCCACCAGAGGGGGGGTGAATGGTAGATTTAAAAATCTTACACAGCGGAAACAATAAAACCCTAATCCCTTCGGTAGAAAAACGATCTATTAAAGAAATCGTGTATGAGATTAATCTAAACGTGTTTCATCGTGAAAAAAGTGATAGATATCAGAGAGAATCAATTCACTAAGACAACAAAAAAAGAATTACTCAAATCCGTCGAGAAAAATTCAAGTTATGATCGAAAGATCAGACTATGGTCAATCTGACCTACCCGAGAAAAACAGTTTCTGAAATGCTGCAAAGAAACTCGTGTAGATCAGAAACCACAAATCTAATGACCGTGAAATTTTGACATATAATAGACAATCAAGTTTTGAAGACAACCCAAAAAGAATCATGCTAATTGGATCAGTAAAACTCGAGTTATGATAAAACCACCGACGAAAGGTAGTGCTGTCCAGAAACTCGACGAGTAAAACTTGTCTGGAACAAGTCGGACGAACAAGGCACAAAAGTTCCTTTAAACTATGAATTTTATTCAATAGAACACAAGAGGACCAGCCCCCAAAGTCGTCTTCCACGAGCTTTGGCCTTCCCTTGCTTATATAACCAGCCCTTAGGCCAACCCAATACAACTAGGACTCCAATCCTACTCAGATCACAATCGGAACTTTCCATAACTGCTTAGGACTCTTCTATACGCAGATAGAAGCAATCTTAAGACTTCCAAACACCTTAGGAACGTATCCCACATTCCTAAACAACTCAAATTCGTGACCCACACAAAATCCTAACATAACCAACTCGATACATTCCATACCGAGCCATAACCGACTTCGCTGCAGCCAAAGTCTTCAACCGATATGATCCGATCCTTCCGATCAGATCTTCCTTCCATAATCCGTCTCTAGAAGCATATTGCCACGTCATGCACCTCATGCATACGTGCGAACACCTTCCTTCGACCTTCATATGCACTGCCCTTGATTCAATCATCCTGTGCGACCTCCTGACCCGCTCAACCTTAGTTCCTCCTGAACTTGGTTGTTGGAACCCCATCTCCTCCTGAGACTAGTCCAATGGATTCTGTCACCAGCCATGACTTGAACTCAAGCAACACCTGCACATGAATAAACAACCAATCCATACGAGCCCAAGTCCTCGAATTGACTCAAGTTAGTTCTGAACACAACACCTTACGTGAGAACCTCACATAAGCATGTTGCAAAACCACAATAGAAACGATATCAATCATATCATCCAAAACGCACCAAAAACTTAGCAAATTAATACTAAGCAATCTTTCCAACAATGTAAAGCAAGTACAAAACATTGCAAATGAAAAGCAGAAGCACTTCGGTCAAGTTCCGGACCTTGCCAGAGCAACCCGGAGCTTGAGCCGGAGCTAACAAAAGCTAGTAGAACCTAGCGCCGGAGCTTACCAACAACTAGTCAAAACTAGTCAACCCAAAACCGGAGCTAGACAAAGTACGTCGGAGCTTAGCAAAAGCATGCCGGAGCTATCAAGTATATGTCGGAGCTAAAAAAATATGCCGGAGCTAACAAAGACATGTCGGAGCTAACAAGGACATGCCGGAGCTAAAGATAAAGCTCACTGGAGCTAACCAAAGCTAGTCGTACCTTACCAAGAAGCCGGACCTAGCATCTAACGTTGCCGGACCTACCCAAAACCAGCCGGACCTATGGTCGGACCTTGCTATAGCTCGGAGCTACAGTCGGACCTTGACAAAAAGGTGTTTTGGTGATATTTAAAACTTTTATCATCAAAGCCAAGTGTATTCACTACAAGCCAATGTATTCAGCACACATAGATCTTACACTCCTCACACAGCTCACCGTTATGAAATGCATTCTTCACATCAAGCTGAGAGATGGACAAGTCACGAATGGTCGCCACAGCAAGAAGAGTGCAAACAGTGGTCATGTGAGCAACAGGAGCAAAAGTCTCATTATAGTCACGACAATGTTCCTGTTGGAAGCCACGGGCGACTAGTCGAGCCTTATATCGCTTAAGAGAACCATAAGAGCGGGTCTTAACCATTGAAAGTGCATCTAGGCATTTCCTTGTGGGTTTTGGATGATTGATGACAAACAAATGAGATCCTAATGAAACTTGTTGAGATAAAAGCAGGTATATGAAGAATAGAACTTATGGTGCACAAAAAGGTGAAATGAGGAATGAGAAAAGAAAAGCCCAAGTGATCAATGGAAGCGCAAAGTAGTTATATAGGATGTGTGTGAGAGACATATCCCAAAAGCTCAATACTTTGCGTAGAGGGTAAGGGCTAAAATAAACAATTAAGCAATTCACAGAAGCACCGGATAAGTCCGTTCAATAGCGGACTAGTGTGATTAACTTACTGTTCTCACACGGACAAGTCCAGAACAACACCAGTCTAATCCGGTCAACTCACTGTTCCCACACGGACTAGTCCAGATATGAGCCGGACAGGTCCGATCAAGTTTCTGATGTTTTGCACGGAGAAGTCCCAATATGTGGAGTAGTCCGCCAACACAAATACATATCACCTTGCACCAGACAAGTCCATCCAATAGCGAACTGCTCCGATTAAGTTTCTAGAGTCATCACGGACTAGTCTGGTTAACTTTGTTTTCCAATGCGGACAAGTCCGGATCATCTGACACAATTTAGGGTTTTAGGTGTTCTACACAGTTCACGCAAGTTTGACATAGCACACCGAACTAGTCCGGCAGTCGGGATCCCTAACGGTAACTTTTTTAGAAAGTTTATAAATAGGTGATCCACGACCCCCCAACAAACAACTAAGAACCTTAGCACCATCATACGTCCCAGGAGCACAGAAACACTTCTCCCCACACATCTAAAACCCCCAAAAGTTAAATCTTTTGGGAATTAAGATTTGGGAAAGGGAGATCGTCTTCTATGCATTGTTGAACTCTTGGGGTTTAAATCTCTCATACATTCTCACATCTATTGTACATCTTTTGAGTGTATTTGATTCATTTTTCTCTCTGTAATTTTGTGGGAGCCCTCAGCATGTGAGGTTGCCCCATTGACTTAGTGACTACCCCATATAGTGGAACTCAAGTCGGCCTGTGTGGTGACTTGAAGAGGTAAAGGGTTGATTGAGACCTGGCTCTGTGTGAGCTCCTCAACGAGGACGCAGGTATCTTTGGTGAGATCGAACCTCGGTAAAACTCCTTGTATTATGTGTTCTAGTTCTTTACTTTTGCAATCATCATCATATAGGACATAGAGTTGATCAAACATGCATTTTGTATTAATTGTGTATTCCACGTGTGAATCACTCATCCTAATCCCTTACTCAAGTTGTTAGGATAGTGTACTATATTTTTCTGCTAAATCATTCAAGAAAATTATATTAGTTGTTAATCTTTCGTAGGCATAACTAGCATACCGGACTAGTCCGTATCTTTGACATTTCTGTTAAGTGTTGCAGGAAAAAGTTTCAATGCCTATTCACCCCTCTCTAGGCCACATTCAATTGGTATTTGAGCAAATCTCTCCTTTTACAAGACTCACCGCTCGGAGAGACAAATGGCCATCAAAAAGACCAATGAGATCCCGGAAATGCCCATCATTGGAGATGAACAAGACACCAAGGTGTTAGATGTGCTCAAGGAGCACGAACACGATGATGAAGAAGTGCGTTAACTCAAGGCGCTTCTAAGGAAGAAGCTTCTAATCCAAAAGGACAAGAAGGAAGATGAAGCTTAACAACTACAATCACTATCTTCCTATTCCCATGGAAAGACCTCCACAGTTTGACGGCAATGATTATTCAATGTGGAAACATAATATGAAGATGCATCTTATTTCACTAAACTCAAGTCTTTGGCATATAGTCTGTACAGGTTTGGACATCCCCGACAACAACAAAGAACTCACTTTGAAGCAAGAACAAGCAATTCTTTGCAATGCACAAGCCGTTGCAGTGATTACCTCATCTTTGAGTCGAGAAGAGTTCACCAAGGTGGATGGACTCGAAGTTGCCAAAGACATATGGATACACTTAAAATTGCTCATGAAGGGAACCATTCCGTTCGCGTAGCGAAGATTGAGATGCTTGAGGGAGAACTGGGAAGAGTTGCCATAGAGGATGGTGAAACTCCTCAAGAGATGTACAACCGCTTGAAGACACACATCAACAAGATCTCTGCTTATGGAAGCAAAAAGTAGACTGATCATGAGGTTGTAAAAAGGATGATAGAATCCTTCATGCCTCGAAATGTCACTTTATGCTCAATGATAAGGGAAAGACAAAGGTTCCATAAAACGACCCCCGATGAAGTTCTTGGCAAAATTATCAATCACGAGATGATGGAGAAAAAAGCTCAATATGTCAAAGACTTAGTTGAGCTTACCTCATCCAAGAAGAAGGAAGTTGCCCTTAAGGCAACTTGCAAGCCCAAAGGGAAGGAGACTCGTGAGACACATGAAGAAGAAGACACTAATGATGTAAGCACAGATATGGATGATGAAGAGATGGTGCTCTTCATCAAAAGATTCAAGCGCATGATGAGAAGAAGAAAAGGCAGCAACTTAAAAGGAAAATCCAAGGCTTGACGTACTTGCTACAACTACGACGAATACGTACACTTTATGGTTGATTGTCAATGTGGAAAACAAGAAGAAGAAAAAAGTGAAGCCGCAAGAAAAGAAAATTTTCAAGAAAAAGAAGCAAGCACGTCAAGCACACCTCAGCAAGGAGTGGGACTCAAACGACGAGTCCTCCGCGGATGATGAAGAGGAGATGGCAACAATTGCCACCAAGAATTCGACCAAGAAGTCTACACTCTTGCCAAACATGGGAAGACGGGAGAACTACAACCACATCTGCCTCATGGCTAAAGAAGGCAAGAAAAAGGTTCGACTTGCGCCCTCCTCCTTACATTCCTCTAATGATGATTTTGGCAGCTCTAGTGAGAATGAGAAAATGTTTAAAGGATTGAGTAAAATTGCATTAAGAAAAATGAAGATGTTCTCAGATGAAATCTTTGAGAAGGAGGAGCTTGTCAACCGTCAAGAAGATATGTTCATCAATGAAAGGAAGAGATATCATGAGGTTAAAAAGCATCTTGAGCTTGAAAAGGAGAAAAGTAAGGCACTTGAGCTTGAGCTAGTTTTGAGTAAGGAAACTTACTCAAAATTAGAAGACTCACACGTTGCAATCAAGGATGTACTTGCTAACTTGACAAAAGTTAACAAAATTCTTGAAGTGCAAGTTGAATCACTCAAGGAAAGTGGCGCTTCCTCCTCAAAGAGCTCACCTTCTCAAGATATCAAGTTGACAACAATTAAAACTTGCACATACTCTAGTAGGAAGGCTAATGTAAAAGATGAATCCAATGCTACACAAGCCAAACATCCATCCAAAGCGGCATATTTGACAAGGAAAAGATCAAATATGCACATAAAGCATATATGGTCACAAGACCGCCTAATGTCAAAGATGGTCTTGGTTATGCAAGAGGTAATAAGCAATTCACTAGTGGTCAGAATAAGAATCATATTGCTTTTGTTAAAGAAAAATCATATGAACATGAACAACAAACTTCATTTCATACTTTTGATGCATCTTATTTTATTATGAAAAATAAATTTGGATATGTTTATGCTAAATATGCAGGGCCATGCCACAAGAGACCCAAAGCTTGTGTGTGGGTGCCTCAAACACTTGTGGCTAACCTTGGAGGACCCAAGCAAACTTGGGTACCTAAAATCAAGACATACCTCTGTTTTGTAGGCTTACTCCTCTGATGGATCAAAGTGGGTGTTAGATAGCGGATGCACCAATCACATGATCGGAGAGAGGAGAATGTTCGTAGAATATGAGCGAAATGCAGATCCAAGTGAAGAAATCTACTTAAGAGACAACAGGCAAGGAAAAGTCCTTGACACCAGTAAAATTGCAATCTCATCTCAACACACACTTTCCAATATTTTACATGTTGATTCTTTAGATTATAATCTTTTGTCCATATCTCAGCTATGTGACAAAGGATACAGTTGTTTATTCACTAATGAGGGTGTGACAGTCTTTAGAAGTGATAACTCAATTGCATTCAAGGGAATATCGAAGGGAAAACTTTATCTTATTGATTTCAACAAAGATAAAGCCAAACTCAACACTTGCTTAGTTGCAAAAACTAACAGGGGGTCGTTGTGGCATAGACGGCTAGCCCATGTTGGGATGAAAAATCTGCAGAAACTTCTAAAAGGTGGTCACATCCGAGGTTTGAAAGATGTTGTGTTTGAAAAGACAGGCCGTGTAGCACATGCCAGGCTGGAAAACAAGTTGGAGCATGACACCCCGCGAAGAACGTGATGACTACATCAAGATGCTAGAACTCCTACATATGGATCTTTTCAGTCCAATTGCATATATAAGCATCGGCAGTAACAAATATTGTTTGGTTATTGTTGATGATTTTTCTAGATTTACCTGGGTATTTTTCTTATATGACAAATCAGAGACCCAGGGGTTCCTCAAGAAGTTCTTGAAGAGAGCACAAAATGAATTCTCCTCAAATGTCAAGAACATTAGGAGTGACAACGGAACGGAGTTCAAAAACACTCAAGTTGAGGAGTACCTGAATGAAGAAGGAATAAAGCATGAGTTCTTGGCACCCTACTCCCCTCAACAAAATGGAGTCGCCGAAAGAAAGAACGTGACACTCATTGAGATGGCGAGAACAATGCTAGATGAGTACAAGACTTTGGACTGATTTTGGGTGGAAACTGTAAACAACACTTGTCATGCCACGAACCAGTTATATCTTCATCAACTTATGAAGAAGACGCCATATGAGCTCCTAACGAATAACAAACTGAATGTTTCATATTTTAGAGTATTTGGGTAAATGTTATATCTTGAACAAGAAACCTAGGACTTCAAAGTTTTCTTCAAAATTTGATGAAGGGTTCTTGCTCGGTTATGATTCAAACGCCTATGCCTATCGAGTTTTCAACAAAGTCTCTAGCATTGTTGAAGTGGCACGTGGCGTAGTATTTGATGAGACTAATGGCTCCCAAGTGGAGCAAGTTGATAAGTGTGTTCTAGATCAAGAAGAAGTCCCATGTCAAGCGTTGAGGAGGATGGCACTTGGTGATATTCGACCTCAAGAGCAATTACAAGACTCAAGTGCTTAAGATGTACCTCAACTGGAGAGCGGTGATCAAGGGGGAGCTTCTGCACAAGATCAACATCAGCGGGATCAAGATGATCAATATAATCATGGAAGCAATGATCTAGGGGGAGACATTGAAAATGAAGATGATGAAGATCAAATGACCTCACAAGTTCCTCACCCAATAGTACATTAGAGTATACAAAGATATTATCACATCGACTACATCATCAGAGATATTGCAAAGGGAGTAACTACTAGATCTTGTATTGCTAAATTTTGTGAACATTACTCTTGTCTCGTTTCTGAAACCATACAGGGTTGATAAAGCATTAAAAGATCCAAATTGGGTAGCCGCCATGCAAGAGGAGTTGAACAAATTCAAAAGAATGAAGTGTGGGAGCTTGTGGAAAGACCAAAAGCCAACATCGTGAGCACCAAATGGGTATTCAGAACAATCAAGATAACAACAGAGTAGTAAAAAGAAGCAAAGCACGACTTGTGACCAAAGGTTACTCACAAGTCAAAGGTTTGGATTTTGATAAAACCTTTGCTCCCGTAGCTAGACCTGAGTCCATTCGAATTTTATTAGCCTATGCTACTCACCATAAATTTATGCTATATCAATGGGCGTCAAAAGTGCATTCCTATCAAGTAAGAGGTGTACGTGGAGCAGCCACCAGGTTCTAAAGATCAAGAGTACCCCAACCATGTGTAGAAACCGCGTAAGGCTCTCTACAGCCTCAAACAAGCTCCCCAAGCTTGGTATGAGTGCCTTAGGGATTTTCTCACTCAAAATAGTTTTAAAATGGAAAAGATTATTATACATTGTTCACAAAGCATTTTGATGGTAATCTATTCGTATGTCAGATTTATGTTGATGACATCATTTTTTGATCTACCAATGAATCTTTTTGTGAGGAATTCAGTAAAATTATGACAGACATATTTGAGATGTGAATGATGGATGAATTAAAGTTCTTTTTGGGATTCCAAGTGAAGCAACTGAAAGTAGAAACTTTTATCTGTCAAACCAAGTACACACAAGATATCCTCAAAAAGTTCAACATGGACAAAGACAAGCCCATCAAGACTGCCATGACAACTAATTGACATCTCGATCTCAACGAAGATGGTCCAGATGTGGATCAAAAGGTATATCGATCTATGATAGGCTCACTGCTTTATATATGTGCATCTAGGCTTGATATAATGCTTAGTGTTTGTATGTGTGCAAGATTTCAAGCCGCACCTAAAGAGTGTCATTTAAAAGCTGTAAAAATAATCTTAAGATACCTTGTTCACACACCCAACTTGGACATTTGGTATCCTAAAGGATCCAAGCTTAACCTTATATGATATTCGATGCCGACTATGCAGGCTGCAAAGTTGATAGAAAAAGCACCTTTGGAACCTGCAATTTTTTAGCAGATCCTTAGTTTCGTGAACCTCAAAGAAGCAAAATTTCATTGCCCTTTCCACAGCCGAAGCGTGGTATGTCGCAACCAGTAGTTGTTGCACACAACTACTTTGGATGCGACATACTCTAAGGGATTACTGTTACAATTAAACTATATTACCCTCCTATGTGATAATGAAAGTGCCATAACAATTGCGCACAATCCAGTAGAGCACTCAAAAACCAAACACATAGATATTTATTCATCATTTTTCTAAGAGACCATTCACTAAAAGGTGACATAGTAATCTCACATGTTAGAACTAAAAACAATTAGCTGACATTTTTACCAAGCCACTAGATGAAAAGCAATTTTGCGAGCTTAGAAAAGAATTAAATACGCTTGACGCTCGAAATTTGGCTTGAAATACTACATACCTAAATGGTTCTTCAAAGTTTACTTATTTTGTAAAAAATCATCCCTTGTCTCAATTTTCTCTTGAAAACTATTTTAATTATTGAATCTTCGTGAATTATGGCCATTGTATGATTGTTGATTGCTTACTGGTCATATTCATCAAGATTATTTATGAAATGATGTCCTTTAGATCAATATGAGTTCAAATCCCAAAAATCTCTTTTTGTTCTAATTCAATTCTGTCCAGCTGACCCAGACTGGTACGTAGTCAGCACCGGACTAGTCTGGCTCTGGTCTGGTGCACCGGACTAGTCCGCTACTGTCGGGCTTAACCCTAGCCCGCCGCCAAAACCCTTCTTCTTCCTCTCACAATCACCTTTACATTCTCTCTCCTCAAGCTCAAGCACCCAAGGCGATTTCCACTTTGAGCCACCAAAATCAAAGGTTCTTCAACGCGAATCTTCCCTCTCGACGCGAAGCATCCCTTCTACGGACTAATTCGGAACCTGCTCCGCTCCTCAGTCCTGAAATCTTCAATTTTCGGTAAAAATTAATCCCTAACCCTAGTTTTCATCTTTCCTCAAGTCTTGCATACTTTTCTTGATTCCTAGGATATACATTGCATTGTTGTATGTATTATTATCGTCCTTCTACTATTTTGTATCAATCTGAGTTAGATTTGTTGAATCAAGAAGAGGACTAGTCTGGTACTTCGTGCGGACAAGTCTGGTGCTTCAGACAAATCCGTACCTTGAAATCGGACAAGTTCGACCCCTTGACAGTTTGAACCTCAAAATTCTTGTGTCCACAAAGTCTAATTCTCACTTACCACACCTTGTGCTCTCCATGTGAGGCACGATGTTGTCCGCATCGGATGATAGAATGTTTGACTATGAAGCCGAGCGTGATCGTGAGAGAGTGGCAAGGGCAAAAGAACTGAGAAGCAAGAAGCGCCATGACCATGATGCAAATGATTGTCCTCTAGACTTTATGCTCCCAAGAAAGAGCAAGGTGATAGTGAAGAAGCCATCAAGCAAGGATGGTGTCGGTGCAACCTCAACGGCACCGAGGAGAAGCACTAGCAAGGGCAAGGGACATGCTAGTGAACCTATTGGTCCATTGAATATGAAGTCACCTTTGCAATGTAACAGGCAGCCCTCTAAAGATAATTTCTCGGGCAAAGGCAATGATTTGGCTGACAAGCTCGGGAGAGTCAAGGTCTATGAGAAGCCAAAGCAAGTGACTGACCCAAGGTTCTGGAGTCACTTCCATGTAGACTATTATGAGCATGTGTACAGGAAGATGATAAATCCAGTGGTTGCGAGTCAGTGGGTGGTTGTGACATATTTGCAATCAAAGAACTGCCAAGCATATCATGAATTCTTAGAGGTTTTGAAGAGACGTCGACTGAAAGATCTTCTCTATTTCCAATACAACTAGAACAATGAGGTCATCACCCAATTCTATTCCACTCTCTACTTCTCGGGTAATGACGAGGAAGGGCTCACTTGGATGACACATGGATTCAAGTATAGTGTCACCTATGAAGAGTTTGCCAGGATACTCCATCCCGAAGACACTTTGTAAAATGAGCTTGTGATTCACAACTTGAATCCTTTGGAGAAGAATGAGCTAGCTTTCCTCTATGAAACAAAAACGCAATCCAAGCCACCTACCAAAAAGTACTTGAAGCCATTCTTTGTGGTGCTTAATAGAATTTTGAGGAAGACTATCGCTCCAAAGGATGGAGATGCAGGGACAATTCAAGGAACTCTAAGGACCTTGATGAAAGTGATAAGCAACAGAAAGACCTTCAATTTCTTTGAGTATATTTACAATGACATAGTAAACATCTCAATCACTTCCAACAGGTTGTGTGGCTATGCGCCATACACCATGTTCATGATTGAGAAGGTAACCAGCCTTGAGTTTGTCAAGTATGTTGATCATGCCGGTCTCAAGCCTCGGAAGCCCACATCCTACAGTGTTCCCAATGCACCTGCCTCACCTACAAGGGAACAAAGATCAAAGCAAGCAAATGAAGGCACAGAGCTCCAGCTGCTAGCCTGCTACCTCTGCTCCTACACCCTCCAGAGAGTCCTCTAGTGGAGTTCTAAAGATGCTTTCCTCCATCTTTGCATCCTGCTGCAAAGTGGAAGTTAAGCAACACAAAGAAACCTTGGCAAGGAAGAGGAACCAGAGGTACATGAAGGAAAACATCAAAGCTATCTGTGAGGAATTGGAGATTGAGCCCGTAGGCTCTCTTCATATATCTGAATACTATGAGAAGAACTTCGTAGAAATGGCACCTCTCACAGAACAAGAATTGGCCTTTTTGGACTTACGGGTGTCTTCGTTCCTCCTCCTCAGCACGATCATGTATATGAAGATGAAGACGAGGACAATATTGAGAGTGAGAGGGGGAGTGACGGAAGTAACTTCCCTCAATTTTTCCATTTTTGGTGCCTTGATGCTAAGGGGGAGAGATTTAGACTAGTACTCTATTTATGAGCCTTAAGGACTAGTGATCATGGACATGTATCTCTTTTATGCTTTAAGTTACAAACTATTTTAATCTCTGTAAACTTGGTGGATGCCTATTTTGTTTCATATGAATGTGTCATGCTCATTATGATATTCTTGTGATGGTTATTTATTATAATTGATGTATTTCAATTATGCACATCACAATATTTGCTCACACACACTTAATAGGCACCCCACCATATAGAGTGCATATATGTGAGAAATTTATTCTTGTTCATATGTAATTCTCATATATGCACACTTTATGAAAATCAATTTTTACTCTTAATTTTTAAATCTCAATTGGTTGTCATCAATCACCAAAAAGGGGGAGATTGAAAGTGCATCTAGGCATTCCCTTGTGGGTTTTGGAAGATTGATGACAAACAAATGAGATCCTAATGAAATTTGTTGAGATGATAGCAGGTATATGAAGAATGGAACTTATGGTGCACAAAAAAGGTGAAAAATGGGGAATGAGAAAAGAAAAGCTCAAGTGATCAATGGAAACGCAAAGTAGATATCAATGTATAGGATGTGTGTGAGAGACACATCCCAAGAGCTCATAACTTTGCGTAGAGGGTAAGGGCCAAAATCAACAATTAAGCAATTCATTGAAGCATCGAATAAGTCCGTTCAATAGCGGACTAGTCCGATTAACTTATTGTTCTCACACGCACAAGTCCAGAACAGCACCGGACTAGTCCGATCAACTCACTATTCCCACACGGACTAGTCTGGACATGAGCCGTACAAGTCCGATCAAGCTTCTGGTGTTTTGCGTGGACAAGTCCCAAGACATGGAGTAGTCCGCCAACACAAATACATATCACCTTGCACCTGACAAGTCCGTCCAATTGCAGACTACTCCAATTAAGTTTTTGGAGTCATCACTTACTAGTTCGGTTAACTTTTTGTTCCAATGCGGACAAGTCCGAATCACCTCACACAAATTAGGGTTTCAGGTGTGCTGCACAATTCACGCAAGTTTTACACAGCACACCGGACTAGTCCGACCGTCGGGATCCCTAATGGTAACTTTTTTAGAAAGTATATAAATAGGTGATCTACGACCCCACAACAAGCAACTAAGAACCCTAGCGCCGTCAGACGTTCCAAGAGCACAGAAACACTTCTCCCCACACATCTAAGGCCCTAAAAAGTTGAATCTTTTGGGAATCGGGATTTGGGAAAGGGAGATCGTCTTCTACGCATTGTTGAACTTTTGGGGTTTGAATCTCTCATACACTCTCGCGTCTATTGTACATATTTTGAGTGTATTTGATTCATTTTTCTCTCTGTAATTTTGTGGGAGCCCTCAACGTGTGAGGTTGTCCCATTTACTCGGTGATTACCAAGTGATAGTGGAACTCAAGTCGGCCTTTGTGGTGACTTGAAGAGGTAAAGGGTTGTGTAGGATCGAAGAGCACATATAAAGCTACCAGAGGAGGGTGAATGGTAGATTAAAACGTTTCAGCGGAAGCAACGAAAACACCCCTTGGCAGAAAACCGATCTGTTAAAGAAATCGTGTGTGCGACTAATCTAAACGTGTTCAACTGTGAAAAAACTAGTATAGATTGTAGAGAATAAAGTCACAAAGATTTTACAACAAGAACAAAAAAATCCGTCGATAGAAACTCAAGTTACGATTGAAAGATCGAACAAAGGTCAATCTGTCCTACCCGAGGAAAACAGTTTTGGAACACTGCGAAGAAACTCGTGTAGATCAGAAACCACAAATCCAATGACCGTGAAATTTTCACAGAAAATAGAAAATCAAGTTGTGAAGACAACCTAATAAGAATCACGTCAATCGGATTTGGAAACTCTAGTTATGATAAAACCTCCAAAGCAAGGTAGTGCTGTGCAAAAACTCGACAAGAAAAACTTGTCTAAAAACAAGTCGGACGAGCAAGGCACAAAAGTTCCTTCAAACTACAAATTTTATTGATCAAAACACAAGAGGAACAGCCCCAAAGTTGTCTACCACGAGCTCTGGCCTCCCTTGCTTATATAACCAGCCCGAAGGCCAACTACACTCAAACTAGGACTCTAATTCCACTCAATTCACGAATCAAAACTTTCCATAACTGCTCAAGACTCTTCTATATGCAAATAGAAGCAATCTTAAGACTTCCAAACACCTTAGGAACATATCGCAAATTCCTAAAACAACACAAATTCGTGACCCACATGAAACTTAATATAACCAACTCGATACTTTCCATATCCGATCCATAACCGACTTCGTCGCAGCCAAAGTCATCATCCGATACGATGCGATCCTTCCAACCAGATCTTTCCTTCCATAACCCGTCTTCAGAACCATGTTGCCACGTCATGCACCGCATGCATACGTGCGAACACCTTCTTTCAACATCTAGCTTCCTTCATATGCACTGCCCTTGATTCAATCACCCTGCGTGACCTCTAGATCAGCTCAACCACAGTTCCTCATGAACTTGATTGTTGCAACCTCATCTCCTCCCTGAGACTAGTCCAATGGATCCCGTCACTAGCCATGTCTTGAACTCAAGCAACACTTGCACATGAATAAACAACCAATACTTCCGAGCACAAGTCCTTAACTTGACTCTCGTTAGTTCCAATACCACAACACCTTACGTGAGGACCTCACGTAAGCATGTTGCAAACCATAGCAAAATGATATCAGTCATAACCACCAAAACACACCAAAAAGTTAGTAAAATAAAACTAAGCAAACTTTCCATAATCCAAAGAGCAAGTTCGAAACATTGCAAATTAAAAGCAGAACCACTGCGATCAAGCCCCTTGCATACTTCTCCCCCTTTGACAATGTATTCAGCAAGGTACAAAAGAGAAATTTTAATTTGTTATGAGCACATTATAATATATATGTCGGTACCCTATGTACCGGATACCCCTTGGAACTGCAAAAAGTGCAAAGGAACTCCATCTATCTGAGTTGAAGACCCCCGAAGGCCCCACGTGTCACTCGAAACCAGACCTGCCTCCCTCCTAAGGTTAGTCCCAGTGCCGCCACGTGTATCATAAAACCGGAGCCACATTCCATACATCGAAAAGCTCCGGACTGGATACCTGTGTGGCACACCGGACCTAACCGCCGATAGAGGAAAGCTCCGGTACCGACACGTGTACAACAGCACCGGACCTACTCGTCCAAGATGGTAAGCTCCAGAGCTGCCACGCGCCCAACCGCCATACCTTCAACCTCAATAGGCAGATTGGTGGACCTCCAACGGCTCGGACCTTCAAGGAACATTAAAGACTTCAAGACCTGATTATGTGTCATTAATGCTATCTTAATGACACATGATCAGAGGACTCATAATACCAGTAACACCACCATTAAGGTGCATTACCACACTATAAAGGGGAATTAAGCACATTAACTTGAGTGGGTGTTAAGAAAACACCTTAAGCATCAGTAATCGCCAGGGCCACATGTCAGGCTAGGCTAATGATGTAACGGCCGGCCCTTGTACTATAAAAGGACTGGCCGATCGATACACGGGGGGATACTTCCAGACCGGCTAGGGGCTTCAGACGCTGACTGAGGCATTGGAGCTTTTTTAGCCTCCCTCATAAACAAGCGCTCGGACGCTCAATACAACAACAACACACATCCGTGGAGTAGGGTATTATGCTCAGGTGTCCCGAACCATGTAAATTCTCGTGTCAAATCGCCATCTTGCTCTGAATCTCTGTGCGCCCCAACCAAACTAAGAATCTCTGCGGGCTGCCAACGGTAGCATCGAGAGAATTGCCGAAATCAAACTCCGACAGTTGGCGCGCCAGGTAGGGGGAGCGCTTGAGATTTGAAGATGGTGAATTCTGCTACTGGATCATCCAACAGTAACCATGATGTTCAACCTGCTGGAGGCAATCCCTCCAACATGCAGCAGCCAGCAGATACTGTGGCTCCAGCAGGAGTCATGCCACCACCGCCACCATCCGCTCCGGTGAATCAAGTTGGACAGCGAGATGGGGCGTCCGTGTTGCAGGATCGAAGAGCACGTGAAAAGCTACTAGAGGGGGGTGAATGGTAGATTTAAAAATCTTACGCAGCGGAAACAATTAAACCCCAAACCCTTTCGGCAGAAAAACGATCTGTTAAAGAAATCGTGTGTGAGACTAATCTAAACGTGTTTCACCGTGACAAAAGTGATAGATATCAGAGAGAATCAAGTCAGAAGACAACACAAAAGGAATCACTCAAATCCGTCGAGAAAAACTCAAGTTATGATCGAAAGATCAAACAAAGGTCAATCTGTCCTACCCGAGAAAAAAACAGTTCTGGAATGCTGCAAAGAAACTCGTGTAGATCATAGACCACAAATCCAATGACCGTGAAATTTTGACATATGATATACAATCAAGTTTTGAAGACAACCCAAAAAGAATCTCGTCAATTGGATCTGTAAAACTCGAGTTATGATGAAACCACCGACGAAAGGTAGTGCTGTCCAGAAACTCGACGAGTAAAACTTGTCTGGAACAAGTCGGACGAACAAGGCACAAAAGTTCCTTTAAATTACGAATTTTATTCAATAGAACACAAGAGGAACAGCCCCAAAGTCGTCCACCACGAGCTCTGTGCTCCCTTGCTTATATAACCAGCTCGAAAGCCAACTCAATTCAGATAAGGAACCTAATCCTACTCTGTTCACGAATCATAACTTTCCATAACTGCTTAGGATTCTTCTATACGCAGATAGAAGCAATCTTAAGACTTCCAAACACCTTAGGAACGTATCCCACATTCATAAACAACTCAAATTCGTGACCCACACGAAATCCTATCATAACCAAGTCAAATATTTCCATATTTGAGTCAAACCCAACTCAGCCGCAGCCTGAGTCCATAACCTAGTCGGTTGGATCTTTCTGACCAACTCTTTACGTCCACATCTCTTCATCACGTCTCGGAACCATGTAGCCACGTCCATGCACTCCTTGCACACGTGCAAACATCTTCCAATGACGTCCATGATACCTTCATATGCATTGTTCTTGATTCAATCATGCTGCGCAACCTCCTGATCAGCTCAACCACAATTCCTCCTGAATTTGGTTGTTGGAACCTCATCTCCTCCCTGAGACTAGTCCAATGGATCCCATCACCAGCCATGTCTTGAACTCAAGCAACACCTGCACATGAATAATCAACCAATCCATACAAGCCCAAGTCCTCGACTTGACTCAAGTTAGTTCCGAACACAACACCTTACGAGAGAACCTCACATAAGCATGTTGCAAAGCATAGCAAAACGATATCATCCATATCAAACAAAACGCACCAAAAAAAAACTTAGCAAATGAATACTAAGCAATCTTTCCAACAATGTAAAGCAAGTACGAAACATTGCAAATGAAAAGCAGAAGCACTGCAGTCAAGTTCCAGACCTTGCCAGAGCATCCCGGATCTTGAGCTGGAGCTAACAAAAGATAGTAGAACCTAGCGCCGGAGCTTACCAAAACTAGTACAATGAAGCACCTGCCGGAGCTTACCAAAACTAGTAGATCCCGCATCGGAGCTTACCAAAAACTAGTCAAAACTAGTCAACCCAAAACCGGAGCTAGACAAAGTATGTCGGAGCTTAGCAAAAGCATTCCTGAGCTATCAAATATATGTCGGAACTATCAAAGACATGCTGGAGCTAAAGATAAAGCTCACCGGAGCTAACCAAAGCTAGTCGGACCTTACCAAGAAGTCGGACCTAGCTTCAAACATAGCTGGAGCTACCCAAAACAAGCCGGACCTACCGTCAGACCTTGCTGTAGCTCGGAGCTAGAGTCGGACCTTGATAAAAAGGTGTTTTGGTGATATTCAAAACTTTTATCATCAAAGACAAGTATATTCACTACAAGCCAATGTATTCAGCACATATAGGTCTCAAACGCGTCGATCACTGCATCGGCGAACAACAACCCCGAACACGCGCTTAATGTTGCGCGTGCTCTTCTCCAATGTCCACCGCTTCCAGGAGCATCCAAGGGTGCGATGGAACAGTGGAGAGCTGATGTGGATCATCTGGTTGCAGCAGCAGCCGATCGCATCAGCAATCAAGGTCCTCCCCCCTCGGGGCGGTCCCCTTCACATCATCAGACCTTGTCGGGTAGAGTTGGTCCGCAAGCTTCACAGCACAGGAGGTGTGCTGTATCTCAACAGGCGACTTGGCTCCCTTCCTGGGCGCGACGTACTCACACGATAACGAGGCTTTCGACTCATGACCTCCGGGCGGAGCTCAATCATCATTACCGTCAACAGGACGGCCGTGTCCACATCAAGTGTGCTCGCGAGAGGCGAGAGGCTCGGGACAGTCCTGCTCCTGAGGGAGTAGGAGGAGGTTGTTTTGCCTTGGCCATGCACCTACGCATGGTCAGATGGTCGCAGAAGTTTCAGCCTCACCTGCCGGAGAAATTTGACGGGACTATTAACCCCGCCGAATTTCTCCAAATCTACTCCGCTGCTATCCTTGCGGCTGGGGGCAATGAGGCCGTGATGGCCAATTATTTTCCTGTGCCTTTAACTGGGACTGCCAGGTCTTGGTTCATGAGCCTCCCGCCTGACTCCATCAATAGTTGGGCGGAGTTGTGCCAACAGTTCACCGCAAATTTCGGGAGCTCATACACCCGACCAGGCATGGAACTGGATCTTTTTGCTGTCAAGCAAAAAGGGGGAGAGTCCTTGCGATCTTTCATCCAGAGGTTCTCCCAGGTACGAAATACCATTCCTTCTATCTCAAGCGCTTCTATTATTGTAGCATTCAGACAGGGCGTTCGAGACAAGAAAATGCTGGAGAAGTTGGCGACAAAGGAAGTCACCAGTGTCACAGAACTCTTCAGCTTGGCAGACAAGTGTGCCAAGGCTGCGGAGGGCCTTGAAATGCACTCCCAACCACCTCTAGAGGCCAACAAAAAGTCCTCCAAGGGTGAATCCACTACCTCCAGGAGTGGCAAGAAGAAGAAAAAGTCCAACGGCAAGAAGACGCTGTCGGTCGGCACACCTACTGCCGCTGCTGTAGCAGCTCCGGGTGGCTTGGGGCCACGCCCCGAGAAACGACCTCGGTCCTCGTCTGAAGACGATGGCAGCTCCAAGATGTGGTGTCCCATACACAAGACGGACAGCCACAATCTGGAAAACTGTCGAGAGGTCCAGAACCTGGCCGAGCGCTACAACAAGTGTTGGGAAGAAGCTCCTTTCCATCAAAGGGAAGGAAAACTAAAAGTCGACGAAGCTCCGGCTGAAGATGAGTTAGGCTTTCAAGACCCTAAAAAGGTCTTGAAGGTTGTTTACACCTCCGTTGATGACGACTCCGACGTCTCCGACAATGAGCGTCGGAAGACCATGAACACCATTTTTGGTGGTTCGTGGGACATCACTTCCCGCCGTGTCTTCAAGACAATGCAGCGGGACATGGCCTCTGTAGCTCCCACTGCCAGGGCGGAGCCTCATCGGAAGTGGATGGACACTGCCATCACCTTCGATGCTTTGGACTGCCCTCAAAACATGATCGGAGCTAGTAATCTTCCGCTGATGGTATCTCTGACCATCAATAACATCCAGCTCCAGCACGTAATGGTGGACGGAGGTTCGGGGCTGAACCTCATAAGCTTCAAAGCCTTCGTCAAGCTTCAGCTCTGACCATCGGATCTTCGCCCCTCCTGACCTTTCTCAAGAGTAGGTCCGAGGGCCATAACTCCACTCGGTGCCAATACTCTCCTGGTGACCTTCAGAACTCGGGAGAATTACAGGACCGAGAAATTGGTCTTCGACGTGGCACAGATCAACTTGCCATTCAACGCCATCTTGGGCAGGCCAGCTTTGTGCAAATTCATGGTTGTTGCTACCAACACCCTCAAGCGTTCTCCGGATCCGCAGAGATCGCACTGCCAGAGTTACTGCTCTAGAAAAACTCCACGCGCTTTCTACAGCGCAGGAGGAAGAATCCGAAAAGGAGCAAGCTCCGAAGCCCCCGAGCATTCATCATTGAGGCTCAACCTTCGCACCTCGTGTGCAACCAAGCGGTGACACCGACATTCCCGTCAAAGTCGTCCAAATTGGTTCCAACACTGCTCAGACCACCCGTATATTAGGAGGTCTGAACGACAAATAGGAAATCGCGCTCATCACTTTCCTCTGGGCTAATGTCGACGTGTTTGCTTGGCAACCGTCACAAATGTCTGGGATCCCTAGGGAAGTGATTGAGCACAATCTGAAGATTTATCCCAATGCTCGGCCTGTACATCAGAAGCCTTGGAAGCAATCAGTAGAGCGACAAAACTTCATATGTCAAGAAGTGAAGAAGTTGCTCGAAGTTGGATTCATCTGGAAAGTATTCCACCCTAAATGACTGGCAAACCCAGTCATTGTACCTAAGGCCGGCGGGAAGCTTCAGATGTGTATCGACTACACAACACTGAATAAGGCATGTCCAAAGGATACATTCCCGCAACCTAGAATAGATCAGATAGTGGATTCCACCTCCGGGTGTGAATTACCGTGTTTCCTAGACGCATATTCTGGGTATCATCAAATCAGAATGTCTAGGGAGGATGAAGAGCATACTGCCTTCATCACAGTAGATGGATTATAGTGTTACACTGTCATGCCATTCGGTCTCAAAAACGTTGCTTCAACGTTTGTGCGAGCTATGTACAAAACTTTTGGAGAGCTCATCAGAGATGTAGTGGAAGTGTACGTCGATGACATCGTCATCAAGATCAAGAACAAGGAGTCATTTCTTGACACCTTGCAAGTTGTCTTCAACAAGTTGCGAATCACTCGCACAAAGTTGAACCCAGACAAGTGTGTCTTCGGGGTTAGCTCCGGAAAGCTTCTTGGATTCTTGGTGAACCACCGAGGAATAGAGGCGAATCTGGCAAAGATTAAAGCTATTGGAGACATGCAGCCACCAGCTCGCATCAAGGATGTCCAGAAGCTAACTGGGTGTCTAGCAGCCCTCAGACTGCCGGAACGGGCGCTACCATTCTTCAAATTATTGAGGAAGTCCGAACCATTCCAATGGTCTGAAGAAGCAGAAAAGGCATTCCAAGAGCTGAAGCAGCTCCTCATCACTCTACCAACTTTGGTAGCTTCGAATCCTGGTGAGCCACTTCTGCTTTACATTTCAGCAACTAACAAAGTTGTTAGCATGGTCCTGGTTGCGGAAAGACCGGAACCATCTCCAGTTCAGGAATCCAGACACCTCCGGGAAGGTCTGGAGCTACCTGAAGGCGAGTCTGGGTCCCAGCCCCCAAACCCGGATCCTCAAGGCGAGAGTTCAGAGGATCAACCTCCTTCAAATGAAGGAGTTATTGTTGCTGAACAAGAAGATTCGGACCCTTCTAGGAAGGTACGGGTCACTTAAGAAGAAGCTTTGGGTTCCTCTAGCAAGAACCTGGAGGTCCCTGAAGAAGGTCCGGACCCCTCCAGGAGGGTCCGGGTTGATGAAGAGGAAGCTCTGGGCCCCTCCGGGAGGGTTCGGACAGTCCAGCACCCAAGGTACTTCATCAGTGAAGTACTCCATGATGCCAAGACTCGATACCTAGAGGTGCATAAGCTGCTCTACGCAGTTCTTATTGCCTCTAGGAAGCTTCGTCACTACTTCCAAGCTCACAAGATTTCAGTGGTAACCTCTTATCCACTGTGTGCAATCTTGCATAACCCCAACTCTACTGGGAACATTGCAAAGTGGACAGCGGAATTGGCCGAGTTCGATCTTGAATTCGTCCCAAGACAAGCGATCAAGAGTCAAGCATTGGCAGACTTTGTGGCGCAATGGACCCAACCCCATCAAATCCTGGGGGCCCCAGTGAGTAGAAGCCGAAACCCAAGGTTCCGATCTTCACTAAGCCTCACTGGACTCTCTACTTCGATGGCTCCATGCAGAAGCAGGGGGCCGGAGCTGGAATCCTTCTCCTTGCTCCGACCGGGGAGAAGGTCAAATACACGGTTCACCTTGACTTCAAGGCGACCAACAACATGGTGGAGTATGAAGCACTAATCTATGGGCTCAAGGTGGCACTATCATATGGTGTCAAGCATCTGTTGGTAAAGGGTGATTTGCAGCTCATTATAAAACAAGTCAAAGGTGAATGTTGCTGCAATAACCCACAACTAGCTTCATATCTACTTGAAGTCCAGAAGCTTCAGAAGGATCAAGTCCTGGATCTTTGCCATGTCTAGCAACTTAACAATGCTGAAGCTGACGAACTCTTGACGAAAGCTTCAACCGGAGCTCTGGTTTCCGATGGAACCTTCATTCGTAGATTGTCAAGACCAATAGCTCAGCATACCGAACTGAGCGAAAGTGGCAAGACCAGCACCTCGAAGCTGGCAGTCCCGATGGCCCTGTTACCATGGCGTCCATCAAGGGTCGTAGGTGCTGCAGGAAGCTCCGAGCAACCCAGCACGCAAGAATCAGAAGCTCAAGTTAGCTCCGATGCATGGATCTCGAAGATCCAGAGCTACTTGAAAGACAACATCCTTCCTGAAGACAATGTATCTGCTGTCCAGATAGTTAGATTGGCTAAAAGATACACACTGGTAGAAGGGGATTTCTACCGGCGTGGTGCCAACGGCATCCTAATGCAGTGCATTACAAGGGAATAAGGTCGCGAGCTCCTCGCAGAAATCCATGGAGGCGAGTGTGGGAACCATGCGTCTTCCCGCACGTTGGTCGGTAAAGCCTTCCGGCATGATTTTTACTGGCCTACAACACTCCAGGATGCAACCGAGCTAGTGAAGAAATGTGAAGCATGCCAGTTTCATGCGAAGCAAATTCACACACCAGCTCAACCTCTACAAATGATACCTCCCACATGGCCATTCGCCGTGTGGGGTATGGATATCTTGGGACCTTTCCCAAGAGCCTTCGGAGGTTACAAGTTCCTGTATGTCACCATCGACAAGTTCACCAAGTGGCCGGAAGCAACTCCAGTTGTGACAATAAACAAGCAATCAAATATCAATTTCTTGCAGTCAATAGTATGCAGATTTGGAGTCCCAAACAAGATCATTACTGAGAATGGGACCCAATTCACAAGCTCTACATTCCAAGGATATTGCAAAGACCTCGGCATTCAAGTCAGCTATGCTTCCATAGCCCACCCGGCAAGCAATGGCCAAGCTGAGAGAGCAAATGCAGAAATCCTAAAAGGACTCAATACACACACATATGAGTGCCTGAAAAAAAATGGAGCCAACTGGATTGAAGAGCTTTCGCCCACCTTGTGGGCAAACAGGACAACTCCAAACCAGTCAACTGGAGAGACACCCTTCTTCCTGGTGTACGGAGCTGAAGCAGTGCTTCCTCCGGAAATCACCTTGGGATCGCTCTGGGTCCGGACCCTCGATGAAGCCACGCAGGACTAGCTCCGGCATGAAGACCTTGACCTCGTTGAAGAGGGAAGATGTCGAGCAGCTGTTCGAAATGCACGATACCGCCAAGCGCTCTGGCGCTATCCCCAAAGGCATGTGCATAGCCGACAGCTTGAGGAAGGCAATCTGGTGCTACAGAGAATACAAACTCGAGAAGGGTTAAACAAACTTTCCCCCAGCTGGGAAGGACCCTTTCGAGTGATCAAAGTATCCCGTCCCGGATGCGTTCGCTTGGCAACCGAGGATGGGACACCGCTCCCTAATCCTTGGAACATTGAGCACCTCCGTAAGTTCTACGCTTAATATCACGGAGGTGAGTCTGTAATTAAATATGATGTATGTTATAGCGTCATTGTACAAAGTCGGGTAGCTCCTCTGGGAGAACAGCCGGACCTTTCCCGAAAGATCCGCAAAGTTCAAGCAACACTTGACACAGTCTCAGAACTAAAAGTGTAGCTAGTTACCTTGGGTCAAACGAGAAATGCAACACACTTAGCCTGGTTTTGTACCCTAAGAGTGTACTTGTTTCCCCTGTACCCCGGACCTATAATGAAAGACATCATTATGTGAAAACAGACTCCACGTGCATTTATTTTGTACAGGCTCATTTTTTTATTTTTATCTTTCTTGTCTATAACAAAGTTGTGTAATTCTCAAGAAACTTTAGCTCGAACAATTCATATATAATTCAAGTTGCATTGTTATTTCTTTCGGGTCTTAACATTGTTGAATGGCCTACTCGCCTGAACGCCAAGCCAATCTAGGTCCAGAGTGTGCTATCGACTTAGCTTGGTCCTGCACCCTAAGTATGCCACTCTACCTACACCTCGGCAGGCCTGAGTAAGGTGAGTCCAAAAAACAATCGGACCTGGAGAAAATAATTAAATGCACTTAATTGTATGTAGAATTGCGGTCGACCTAAAAATTTCTTTCAGGAATAGTAAGCTGCAAATGAATTATAGATAAGAAATGGATTTTACTGTTTTTCTTGACTTCAGTGTGCAGGAAAAATAAAAATCTCATGGTGATGGTGGATGATGCCGGAGCTATCAAAGCTTCGACATCCCCTAAGGTGGCCCGCTGTCGATGTTTTAAACATTGATAGTAGGCGTCACCGGAGCTATCAAGTTCCGACAAATCCAGGGAGCTAGCCGTCAACATGAAGAAAAGATGGTAGAAGGACACCCTAATGGGGTCTGCTGTCGACGCTTCACGTGTTGACAGTGGTCGCTGCCGGAGCTACTAAGCTCCGACAACCTCAGGGGGCCCCTGCTGTCAACGACTTCGGACCTATACTCTACAAGTTCAAAGCACTCAAGTCTTCAACAAAATGCTACATCCTTTTGGTACATGTTCGCAATCAAATTGTGTACATCTATCAGGGGGCCAAGTGAGACAAAGGTTGAAGACAAAAAATGAAATTCATAAATTTCTTGGATTTCATTCATCTGAAGACAAGAGATTGCAAAATTGGAGAAAAGAAGAGAAGATACAAGTGGGATCTACAAGGAGAAAGTTCTAAATCCTACGGAAGAACAAGGCGACCTTCTGGGCAACCTACGACACGCTGGTCTTGGCGCCATCTCCTTCTCCATCGATGGGACCTTCAAGCATCGGGTCTAGTGGGAAATGAGGATCCCGCTTGTGTAGCACGTCAGCATGTATTCCGCGACGTTCTGCGCAAGGGATTTCCCTTCAGTTTCCAACTGATCCGCGGTGACATCACCCATCTTATTGTGTTTGTTGCCAGCCGAGCTCAACGCCTTCAACGCATGGTCCAGCTCCGGCTCTAGATCGTCTGGACGCATGAGACTAAAGTCCAGCGGCATCAGCGCGTCATTGGATTTGCCCAAGAAATCCCATACTTGTTCGGACTCTGCAACCCTTGAGCCTCGAATATCTTCCAAGGACCTCTTGGCCACCACAAGCTCCGAACCCTCCTGCACAAGGCGCTCGACCTCTTTGGCATGCTGCTGAATCCTTTCAGCAACTTGCTTTTCAAAGGTTGGCAAGATCCTTCTCCCGGACGTGGATCTTGTTCTGGCGGTCAACCAGGTCTTTCTCCCAGCCTCGCACCTTCTTCTCCCTGGCAGCGACTTCATACTCCCTTTTAGTAAGGTCCTGTCCCTGCTGCCAGGCCTTCTCCTCCTCGCTCTTGTAGAGATCCTCCAACTTTTGGGTGCGCTCCGCAAGGCTCTTGTCACCCAGAGCCAGCCTCTGGGCGATCTCCTCCTCCCTCTTCACGAGGTCATCCCTCAGCTCCAGGAGTTTTTGCTCTTCATCTTTGAGCTTTTTCTCCCGCTCCTCAAGAGCCTCCGGGCGCTTGACGAGGCTTTCGTGGATGGTACTGAGCTTCTCCAGGCGATCATTAGCTGCTTCATTAGCAGCCACAGCTTGTTCGTGTATAGCCCGGGACTAGTTGTCGAGGGATCACACCATGCTTTCCCTCTCATCCAGCAACTGGCCCCAGTACTCCATCCGGACCTTCTCCCTCTTGACCCACTCCTTGTCATCGGCCAGCCTTGTTTGCGCCAGCTTTGTCTTGAATTGGAGCCGGTTGCGCCACCTCCTAAGGGTTTGGCGCTCCTCCTGGAGGGCCTTGCTGTCTTGATAAAAGGCGAGCTGGACCTGACGAAGGCTGGAGCAGGCGTTGTCGATTGATAACGATAGGGGGATTTGCTCCGGACCCACCGGGGTCCTCTCCGCTGACTCCAGTGGGTTCTCCATAACAAAAATTGGGTCCCACTCTACAAGAGTGGTCCCCTGAGCTTCCGCAACACTAGGGCCGCCCTCCGGGAGTGCCTCAGTCGTCGCCAATGAAGGTTCGGCAACGGGAGCTTCTACCACTGGAGTCGGCTCTGAAGGTCCCGCCGCCAGGTCATTAGCAACTGGTCCCTCTCGCAGAGGACCGGATGCTTCATTTTGGCACCCTGGCTCAGGCACGAGTACCTCCAAAACTACCACCTCTGGGGTAGGCATTGAAGACTCGACCGTGAGGCCACCTCTGACTCCAGCGTTGGTGCCTCCTCCACCGCCTGTTCAGGCGCCGGTGCTTCGACCTCCACTGGTTCAGGTGCCTGCACCTCCACGACAACCGGCTTAGGCGCCAGAACTTCATGAATCACTGGCTTTGCCACCGGGGCTTCAATAACATCTAGCCCTAAGGCCGGAACTGTAGCTACCTTCGGCTTTGAGGCTGAAGCATCCATCATCGCAGCATCCAAAACCGGAGCTTCAGCCTCCGGAGCTGGTGCCGCTGGTACGTCTTCATTCCCATGGTCTAGTGCTACCATGGGAGCTTTGGGAGATGAGTCGAGGTCTTGAACCTCGACAGCTAGTGCTGAAGCTGCCGATACCTCAACCACCACCTGGGGTGGCGTTGGAATTGGAGCCGGAACCTCTGCCTGTACAGCATCAGCTGCTGTCATAGGAACCGGAGCTTCAGCCCCTTTTTTGGAGACCCTGTGGAAGAAGGACAAAGAAACTCAAAATATGATTACAACAAAAATGACAACTGAGGTAAAGAAGCAAATTTACCTTGGAAGGCTTCCGCTCCAACTGTTGTGGAACCTCTTCACCGAACGCTCAGAGCCCGACCCAGTCGCAACTGGGGTAGTAGCTCCGAAAGGCTCTTTGGAGCTTACTGCCGACATTAGCGATGTCTTCCTTGGGGCCTTCCTCGACTGGGAAGGACCCTCGGACCTAGAGCCCTTAGATGGCCCCGGCGCTGGAGTCACCTGGGCAGAGCTGACATTCCGGGGAGTCGCCGATGCTAGAGTTGTCGTCATCGTCGAAGACCTCCCCCGTCGGGGAGAAGGAGCTGTTGTTGAAGGAGTAGGTCTGACGGGCCTCCCGTCAGAGTGCTTCAACTTCCTCTTTTGGCTGGAGGGCTCCGCCAACTCTTTTCCCTTGCCTATGACTTCAGCTCTTGGTCTCGGGGCAGAAGCAGGGCCACCCTCGGAAGCTCCGAGGATCACCAATCTGGTGGTCGGACGCCTCTCAACTTCACTAAGGTCGTCAAGCACTGACATCCTCCTCTGGAGCTCCCTGCTGAACTCCGCCTCCATGTTCAGAGGGAGGAAAGCCACCGGCGGAGTTAAGTCATCGCCCTCGACGTCGATGCCATGCTGGAACTTTTTAAGATGAAGCTCCAAAGCAGAGCCTTCCAAATTAGACTTCAAACCGGTTTCAATCCGGTCATCATCCATCATGCTGTTGAGGGCCCAGGCGAGCTTCTCCCTCTTCTTTAGCGGATCCCACCTATTGACCAGGAAGTTGCAGAAGACCGTCTGGGGGGTCACTCCTCCTTCCACATATTGGCGGATCCTGGTCAAGGCAGGGTTTAAGGCCTCTGATAGCATCGGAACTTCACTCCAAGCATCAGTGTCAACATTGGGAAGACCTTCAGGCAGCTCCAGCTTCTCGTGCTCCTTTGTCGTGATGACAATCCAATCCTACTTCTAGTCATCCCACTTGCCGAAAGGGAACGACCTTAAGAACTTGCAGGGGCATTTCTTGTGCTTCACAAAATAGTAGAAGCCAATATACTCGTTACTCTTGCCGGTGGTGTGGATGGTGAAGATGGTGCGGAAAAGCTCGACGCAGAGGGGAATACCCACCCACATCTCGCAGAAGTGGACGAATGTTGACACAAGAAGAATGGAGTGCGGGCCAAGGTGGTACAACTACAGACCATAGAAGTCTAACAGCATCAAGAGAAAAGTTGAGAAAGGTGGGATCAGTCTCACCATGGCGTATGCAGAAAAGTACACCATGTCACCGCTGCGCTTCTTCTTGAACGGGAGCTCGCCGGCGCGGACCAGGTGGTTGAAGGATTCGTTGGACCACCCCATGTAGGTCCGGACCTTCTTCAAATCATCATCGATCGTGAGACGGCTCTTGCGCAGACCCAACTCCATCACAACACGGTGGGGCAACAGAGAAAAAGCAAGCGAAAGTTTGGAGGATTCAAGCGCAAGTTCAAATGAAGGTGTAAGGAATCCCCAAACTGTGCATGCTTTCCTTCTTAAGTAAGCCCCCGCAATGCTTGGGTGGAAACCGCACAAGGGCCAAGGATACAGTTCAAAAATTTCACCCTGCTAATGACAAGGGGGCCCGGGGCCACCCAGACGATCAAGTCGAGGTCCTTACCCCAGGCGAACAGTTGTCATGATGAGAGGCGGGAAACCTGAGGGCAGCGGCCTGACAGGGCACGCGGAACCGATACGATTTTCGTATTGGGAACCGGCGACCTTCAATTGCATGAGATCTGCACGTGCAGATCTCACCTGTCGCATCCTAAAGATGCCACGCGGTGATGGTTTAACTGCGAACCACCTCCTCAACGACACATCCAAAAACCCTTGAAGACACAGCGTAGAAATTGAAAGATGAACCCACCTCCGGCAGAATGACTCAACCCAAAAGGTCTCTCCCGGAGGTGGGCCCAGGGGGCCACTGTCGGTACCCTACGTACCGGATACCCCTTGGAACTGCAAAAAGTGCAAAGAACTCCATCAATCTGAGTTGAAGACCCCCGAAGGCCCCACGTGTCACTCGGAACCGAACCTGCCTCCCTCCTATGGTTAGTCCCAGTGCCGCCACGTGTATCATAAAACCGGAGCTACATTCCATACATGGGAAAGCTCCGGACTGGATACCTGTGTGGCACCCCCGGACCTAACCCCCGACAGAGGGAAGCTCCAGTACCGATACATGTACAACAGCACCGGACCTACTCGTCCAAGATGGTAAGCTCCGGAGCTGCCATGCGCCCAACCGTTGGACCTTCAACCTCAATAGGCAGATTGGTGGACCTCCAATGGCTCGGACCTTCAAGGAACATTAAAGACTTCAAGACCTGATTATGTGTCATTAATGCTATCTTAATGACACAAGATCAGAGGACTCTTAATACTAGTAACACCACCATTAAGGTGCATTACCACGCTATTAAGGGGAATTAATCACATTAACTGTGTATTAAGCATCAGTAACTGCCAGGGCCACATGTCGGGCCAGGCTGATGATGCAACGGACAGCCCTTGTACTATAAAAGGACTGGCCGATCGATACACAGGGGGGTACTTCCAGACTGGCTAGGGGCTTCAAACACTGACTGAGGCGCTGGAGACTTTTTTGGCCTCCCTCATACACAAGCGCTCGGACGCTCAATACAACAACAACACACACCCGTGGAGTGGGGTATTACTCTCAGGCGGCCCGAACCACGTAAATTCTCGTGTCAAATTGCCATGTTGCTCTGAATCTCTGAGCGCCCCAACCGAACTAAGAAACTCCGCAGGCTGCCAATGGTAGTACCGGGAGAATTGCCGGAACCAAACTCCAACAATATACATATAGAAAAAAAGCTTATCCAAGTCAAACTATCAAGTAACTTACACCATCACAATAATGAGATACATAAAGTAGTATAAGTCATGCTAGGGATCAAATGTAATTCTCAATTTAAGCAAGTCATGATCTCACAAACTTAACTATTTCAAAACCTGAAAGCATGACACTTGTTGCTGCATTTTATTATTTTTCAAAGCACAAATTTAGATCATATAATATTTGCAAGAGATTATATGTTGCATCTGCCTTATTCTATCCAACCAAGCCAAGCCTATGTCATTTGACAATCAGAAGCTTAAGGACATGGTTTTAGTCTTACACAACTTCTTCCAAGTTCCTATCTAAGTGCAATGATAAGCCATCTCAAAAGAAGAAGTGCGATGCATGCATATTCTCTTGATATTTTCTGAATTTATATTTGTTCATAAAACTCAACATGTGAGTTGATTACTTGATTAATTCATTATGATTAAAAGCACTTGTCATCATGCAACAAGTTCAAAACAGCAAGAAAGTTCGATCATGACCCGATTTAGTGTAAGTAATTATTCCAATTACTAGTCATGGCAAAAACTACAAAATGTATAACATGAGTAATCTAGCAAGAACTTTAAGCTTGTAAAAGGAATCACAAAGTCGTATATGTATGAAATATTATGCTCATATTATTTTAAGTTCATATTCACACATAGACTTTCCAAATTTCAAAACTCCTCCTAAATTTAAGCCATGAGGATGCATAACCCCTATTTCACTACAAGTGTAATAAAAACAAGTGAAATCCAAAAGTTTTGTGAAAATGTTAGCAAATTGTTGTTCGGTATATACACGGTGAAGCACAATGTTTCCTTTTCAACATTATCACGGAGAAAGTGATACCTAATGTCAATGTGCTTAGTTCTAGAATGTTGCACGGGGTTTTTAGCAATACACATGGCACTAGTGTTATCACAAAATAATGGAACACTATCTAGATCAACCCCATAGTCCTTAAGTGTTTGAACAATCCAAAGAATTTGTGAGCAAGCACTAGCAGCAGCTACATATTCAGATTCAGCTGTGGATTGTGCAACTGAACTTTATTTTCTAGAGGACCAAGCAACAAGAGAATTTTCAATAAAATGACATGCACTGAAAGTACTTTTCTATCAATCCTACAACCCCCAAAATCAGCATCCGAAAAAGCTTCATAGTAACGGTTGAGGAAGAAGGAAGAAAAATGCCAAATTCTTGAGTTCCATGTATGTACCTGAGAATTCTTTTGATGGTTTGACGATGTGAAGCATGTGGGGAAGCTTGAAACCGTACACAAAGACATATGCTGAATTGTATGTCCGGTCTTGATGTCGTGAGGTACAAAAGTGATCTGATCATGCTTCTATGTTCTTTTTGATCCACGGGTTCACCATCTTTATTAAGTTCAAGTGTTGATGTTGTTCACATTGGTGTCCGAAGAGACTTGCTTTTGTCCATGTTGAAGCGCTTGAGAAGGTCCCTTGTATACTTCGTTTGATGCACAAAGGTAGCTTCTTTGCTTTGCTTGATTTGCAGCCCCAAAAAGTAAGTGAGTTCACCCATCATACTCATCTCGAATTCTGAACTCAACATAGCTGAAAACTTGGACACAAGATAATGAGAAGCACAACCAAAGATAATATCATCCACATACACTTGAACGAATAATGAGTCATTGCAATGCTTAAGCACAAAAAGAGTTTTATCAACCTTGCCCATGGTAAACCCCTTTTCAAGTAGGAATGTTTTTAACCTATCATACCATGCTCTAGGAGCTTGTTTTAGACCATACAGGGCTTTAGTTAGTTTGAAAACATAATTAGGAAAATCTAGATTTTCAAAAATAGGTGGTTGCTTAACATAAACCTCCTCATCTATGTAGCCATTAAGAAAGGCATTTTTTACATCCATTTGATATAACTTGAAACCTTTAGATGCAGCAAAGGCTAACAAAATTCTTATGGCTTCTAATCTAGCAATAGGGGCAAAAGTTTCATCAAAATCTAGACCTTCAATCTGTGTGAAACCTTGAGCAACCAACCTAGCCTAATTCCTAACCACAACCCCATCCTCACTTTGTTTATTTTTAAACACCCATTTAGTTCCAATTAAAGTGTGACCTAGAGGTGGAGGTACAAGTTTTCAAACATTATTTCTTTTAAAATTTTCTAACTCTTCTTGCATTGCAATAATCCAAGATTCATTAGTGAGTACGTGTGATATATCTTTGGGTTCAAAAGAAGCAACAAAAGTAGAATGAGCATGAGAATTGGGGTCAGAAAACCTGGATCTTGTAACTCGTTCATGCAAGCTTCCAATTATCTATTGCGGGGGATGATTCTTGTAAATTCGTAGAGGAACAGATGTCTCACAAGCTTCAGAACTATCAGGCAATATCACCGACACTTATTCTTCTTCTTCGAAAATACCCTCCCCCTGAGGATATAGATCTGGACCTGCAATGTTTGAGCTAGTATCTGAACTAGCTTCTCAAAAGACACCTCACAAGTCTCCACAATTTTTTTAGTGTCAAGTAAAAGCACACGGTAACCTCAAGTATGAGATGGATAACCAAGAAACATGCCATCAATGGATCTAGGTTCAAGTTTATCAAGATTACCATGTTTCTTAACAAAGAATTTGCAACCAAAGACCCGAAAGTGTGTAACACTAGGCCTATGTCCAAACCGAAGCTCATATGGTATTTTACCTAGCTTAGCGCGCAAGAAAACATGATTTGAGACATAACAAGCGGTTGCAATCGCATCAGCCCAAAATTTCCTAGGAGTTTCAAGCATAGTCCTAGACATCTCAACTAAGGTGTTGTTCTTTCTTTCTACAATACCGTTTTCTTGACGTACATATGGTGAAGAAAATTGATGATCTATTCCATTTTCAGCACAAAAGTGATCAAAAGATTGATTTTTAAATTTGGTTCCGTTATCACTTTTAATTGCTTTTAAAGATCCTAGGTGATCAATTGATAATCTAAGAAATAAAGTTCTAAAGTGACTAAAAGCTTCATTCGTAGATGCCATAAAGTAAACCCAAGACTATCTAGAATAATCATCAACAATCACAAGAACATACCATTTACCTCTGAAGGATTGAACACGTGAAGGTCCTACGGTGTAAAAGTGCAAAAGTTGACCCGGTTCAGTTGTCATGATCATTGTGAGAGGAGTATGTGAACCTGCAACCATCTTAGCATGTCTACAAGAAGAGCACACAATTTCTTTGTCCACTTTAAGCTTAGGCAGCCCACGTATGCGATCAAGAGCACTAACACGCGTTAGATGATCAAAGCCTACGTGACCAAGTCTACGATGCCAAAAATGTAAGTCCTTTGAGTCATTAGCAACTAGACAACTATGCTTAGAGGAAGACACATCAAAATCAGCTTTATAAAACTCTTCCGAACCGAGACATGTTAAAAATAAGCTCACTATTTGAATTTAAAACTTTGCAGCAATTTTTAGTGAAAATAATTTCCAGATTTTCATCTAGCAGTTGTGAAACAGAAAGCAAGTTGTATTTCAAATTTTTAACAAGTGTCACATCCTTCAAAGTGTAGTGATCATTTACTCTAACCGAACCCTTAGCAATTATAGGAGTTGAAGAATTATCGGCAAAAGTAACATTCTCTACACGTGACACAAAAGAGAGGGAGGAAAACCATTCTTTGTTACCAGTCAATGGTGTGAGCAACCTGAATCCACAATCCAAATGTTCTCTTTCCTCAAGTGTGTAACCTACATAGAAGGACAATATGTCGATGACTCAATACTAGGGTTAGTCAATAAGCATTTGAGAATCCAGTACTGAGCCATGCGACGTCCCGTACGAACAACACGGGAAAGCTGTGACAAAACAGCAGGTTTATGAGTCAAAGATTGATGTTTTCTGTCCTTAACTACTGATTTAAAAGTTGTTTCACATTTAGCACAAAAACCAATAGCTTCAGAGGTAAAAGCAGCAGTTCTAAAGGGAAAAGTTGAAGCTTCGGATGCAAAAATTGATGTTCTGAAGAGAACAACAGAAGGTCCGGGAGCCCTCGGAGCTATCGAAGCTACCGGAGCTGCCTTTGCAGATCTCTTTCCAGAAGGTCCGAAAGCTACTTTTTCAAATTTTTGACTCATTAAATCAGGTTGCATGTTTCTAATTTTAGGTTTAGCATGAAGGTTATGAGATCTAGCAGACATTTTATCCTTTTTAATTTGTTTAGCTAGTCTATAACAGAAATCTACGACATGACCATCTTTATCACAATAAGTATAATGAAATTTAATTTTGTAATCATGTCTAGATGAGCATCCATTATTAGAAACAGAATTAGAAAGCACTCCTGCAGATTTAAAAATCACATCCTTTTGTTTAGCGACAGTCTTGATTAAACCTTTTCCAAATGATTTTACAACGTGAGGTGGATGTGTTTTAGAATAAGCATGGGAATTAAAACATAAACCAGTTTTATCATTGCAAGGTTTAGAAGAATCAGTAAGTTTAGATTCTTGTTCTTATTGTAAAACCACTCTAGTATCTTATTTTTATTGTCAAGTTCTTTAGATAAAACTAGGCAGTCTTTGCATGAAGATTTTCCTTTAAGGGTGTAGTTAGAACAGTTTTTAACTTCATGTGTTCGTAAAGCATTGTTCAGAATGGAAATTTCATTCATTGCATCTTTTAGTTTCTTATAAGGATTACCACATACAGAACAATGCAAATCATATGTAGAACAATAAGAATCTTTTAAGTTTTTAACATTAAAATCAGATAACTTTTTGTTCTTTTTAATTTCTTCATCAAGTCCATCTAGAGTGGAGGAGTGTGCACTTCCTAATGTGGACAATTGTCCATAGATTATGTCACATGAGGGACATGCATCATCACTAGGAATCAAGGTTTTTAAGTGGTTGATTTTAGATTCTAGTGATTCAATATTAGCAGCATTATCCCTAAGTTTTTTGTCCTTTTTCTTGACAATAATAGTTGCACGAGAAATTGCATCACACATTTCATTACAGGTAGAACATACCTCATCGTCATCCTTGTTGTGTTCTGCATCCTCCTGACTTGATCTTGATCTTGTTTTGCCCGCCATGAAGTATATGTTGGCCAGATTGTCATCATCTTCATCGCTTCCAATGTCTACATCACTTGAACTGAGCTCTTGAAGTGTGGTGATGAAGCTGTGTATCATCTTGCGTCCTATGGAACCCTTCTTTTTCTTGTTGGAGTTTCCAGAGGTGGTCTTGACCTTGTTCTACTTCTCTTCATGGGTAGTAGGACCTGAAAGGTTAGGGCATTCTGTACGAATGTGTCCTGTCTTACCACATTCAAAGCATCGTTGAGGTCTAGAGCTTCCTCTCCTTCTAGTTCTCACATCTTGCAATGCTTTTGAGAACCAAGTAGAGATGAGTGCTAGCTCCTCTTCTGGAAATTCTTCAATCTTTTCCAGGGTTAGTGAAGACAACGAAGCAAGTGTATTGCTAGATGAAGATTGGCCTGAGCTAGGCATATCACGTTGAGAAACAAATGTAAGAGACTTGTTGGGGTTCTTATGTGAGATTATGTCAATTTCATGATTTTTCAATTTAGAATATAGCACATCTAATTTAAGTGTACTCATGATAGTAGATTCATGAATAGATGTGACTTTCATCTCCCAAATTGTCATGTCTAATGCACTTAACAATTGCCTAGCATTTTCAGCATCTGAAAATTTAACATTGACATTACGCAAGTTGCTAAGAATTTTATTAAAGCGAGAAAAAAGGTCATCAATGGACTCACCGGGTTGCATCTCAAACGCATGTATTCCTTTTTGAACATATCCTGCTTTACCTCCTTGATCGTGTTGTATCCTTCGTGGTAGTCACAAATTGCTCTCCACCCATCGTACGCTGATTGGAGGTGTGCAACACAGTTGAAGTCACTCTGAGTTAGTCTTTCGATTATCAAGTTGCGGACTTTGTTGTTGTTGTCGACATCTCTTAAGTTTGTAGTCATGACTTGATCATTCGGTGGCACGTTGTAAGGCTTGTAGACCTTTTCCCATATCGCGAAGCCTTGTGCCTGGATGAAAGCTTCCATGCGTGCCTTCCAAACCTGAAAATCAATACCAACAAACACACAAGGTTTTGCTGAGTATTTCTCCATGAGGATTAGTCAAAAACACATGCGAACCACAAAGATTAGAGCACTGTGGCTCTGATACCAATCATAGGATCAAAGAGCACGTGTAAAGCTACCAGAGGGGGTGAATGGTAGATTAAAACTTTTCAGTGGAAGTAACGAAAACACCCCTCGACAAAAAACCAATCTGTTAAAGAAACTGTGTGTGCAACTAATCTAAACTTCTTCAACCGTGAAAAAACTAGTATAGATTATATAGAATCGATTCACGAATGCGTTACAACAAGAATCACAAAAATCCATCGAGAGAAACTCAAGTTACGATCAAAAGATCAAACAAATGTCAATCTATCCTACCCGAGAAAAACAGTTCTGGAACACTGCGAAGAAACTCGTGTAGATCAGAAATCACAAATCCAATGACCTTGAAATTTTCATAGATGATATAAAATCAAGTTATGATGATAATCCAAAAAGAATTATGTCAATCAGATCTGGAAACTTGAGTTATGATAAAACCACCGAAGCAAGGTAGTGTTGTGCAAAAACTCAACAAGAAAAACTTGTCTAAAAACAAGTCGGACAAACAAGGCACAAAAGTTCCTTCAAACTACAAATTTTATTGATCAAAACACAAGAGGAACAGCCACAAAGTCATCTACCACGAGCTCTGGCCTCCCTTACTTATATAACCATCCCAAAGGCCAACTCAACTCAAACTAGGACTCTAATCCTACTCAATTCACGAATCGAAACTTTCCATAACTACTACAGACTCTTCTATACGCAGATAGAAGCAATCTTAAGACTTTTGTAGGATCGAAGAGCACATGAAAAGCTACCAGAGGGGGGTGAATGGTATATTTAAAATCTTACGCAGCGGAAACAATTAAATCCTAACCCCTTCGGCAGAAAAATGATCTGTTAAAGAAATCGTGTGTGAGACTAATCTAAACGTGTTTCACCGTGAAAAAAGTGATAGATATCAGAGAGAATCAAGTCACGAACAAGAACAACAAGAATAACTCAAATCCATTGAGAGAAACTCAAGTTACGATTGAAAGATCAAACAAAGGTAAATATGTCCTACCCGAGAAAAACAGTTCTGGAACACTGCAAAGAAACTCGTGTAGATCAAAAACCACAAATTAAATGACCGTGAAATTTTGAAAAATAATATATAATCAAGTTGTGAAGGGAACCCAAAAATAATCATGTCAATTGGATTTATAAAACTTGAGTTATGATAAAACCACCGAAGAAAGTTAGTGCTGTGCAGAAAACTCGACGAGAAAAACTTGTCTGCAACAAGTCGGACGAACAAGGCACAAAAGTTCCTTTAAACTACGATATTTATTAAATAGAACACAAGAGGAACAGCCCCAAAGTCGTCTCTCACGAGCTTTGTCCTCCCTTGCTTATATAACCAGCCCTTAGGCCAACCCAATCTCAACTAGGACTCTAATCCTACTCAAATCACGAATGGAAACTTTCAATAACTACTTAGGACTCTTCTATATGTAGATAGTAGCAATCTTAAGACTTCCTAACACCTTAGGAACATATCTCACATTCCTAAAACAACTCAAATTCGTGACCCACACGAAATCCTATCATAACCAACTCAAATCTTTCCATATTTGAGTCAAAACCAATTCAGCTGTAGCCTGAGTCCATAACCTAGTCGGTTGGACCTTTCCGACCAATTTTTACATCCACATCTCTTCATCACGCCTTGGAACCATGTATACACATCCATGCACTCCTTGCACACGTGCAAACATCTTCCAACGACGTCCACGATACCTTCATATGCATTGTTCTTGATTCAAACATGTTGCGCAACCTCCCGATCAACTCAACCAAAATTCCTCCCGAACTTGGTTGTTGAACCTCATCTTCTCCCTAAGACTAGTTCAATGGATCCCGTCACCAGCCATGTCTTGAACTCAAGCAACACCTGCACATGAATAAACAACCAATACTTCCGAGCACAAGTCCTCGACTTGACTCTCGTTAGTTCCGAAACTACAACACCTTACGTAAGCACCTCACGTAAGCATGTTGCAAACCATAGCAAAATGATATCAACCATAACAACCAAAAAACACCAAAAACATAGTAAAAGTATGCTAAGCAAACTTTCTAACAATGTAAAGCAAGTTTGAAACATTTCACAGTAAAAGCAGGAACATTGCAGTCAAGCTCCGAATCTTGCCAAAGCTAACCGGAGCTTGAGCAGGAGCTTACCTAAGCTAGTACAACCTAGCGCTGGAGCTTATCAAAGCTAGTCAGACCTAGCGCCGGAGCTAACCAAAGCTAGTCGGACCTAGCGCCGAAGCTAACCAAAGCTAGTCGGACCTAGCGCTGGAGCTAACCAAAGCTAGTCGTAACTAGTCAACCTAAAAGTCGGAGCTAGAAAAACATGTCGGGGCTAACCAACATAAGTCAAACCTAGCAAAACATGTTGGATCTTAACAAAGACATGCCGGAGCTAAAGACAAAGCTCACCGGAGCTACCCAAAAACAAGTCGAACCTTGACAAAGCAAGTCGGACCTTGCAGAAGCTCGGAGCTAGAGTCGAACTTTGCTAAAAAGGTGTTTTAGCAGAATTTCAAAACTTTTATCATTAAAGCCAATGTATTCAGCACACATAGGTCTCACAATCTCCCCCTTGATGAATGCATTGGCAACACCACTTAAAATTCAAACATTGGCTTATTCACATTAAAAGTTTTGAAAACAATTTCTCCCCCTTTGTAAAACAGAAATAAAATGAGAAGAAAAACAAATTCTCCCCCTGAGAAGAATCGTGCCAAAACAATCGTGAATATATGCAATGTGTAATCAATTTCTCCCCCTTGCATACTTATCTTTAAAAATGTTAAAAATTCACATATTATCTCTCCCCCTTTGACAATGTATTCAGCAAGGTTCAAAAGAGAAATTTTAATTGTTATGAGCATATTATAACATATGCATATAAAACAGAGCTCATCCAAGTCATACTATCAAGTAACATACACTATCACATCAATGAAATACATAAAATAGTGTAAGCCATGCTAGAGATCAAGTGTAATTTTCAATTTAAGCAAGTCATGATCTCACAAACTTAACTATTTCAAAACCTGAAAGCATGACACTTGTTGCTGCAATTTTATATTCCTTTAAGCACAATTTTTGATCATATGACATTTGCAAGAGATTATATGCCGCATATGCCTTATTCTAACCAACCAAGCCAAGGCTATGTCATTTGATAATCAGAAGCTTAAGGACATGATTTTAGTCATACACATTTTCTTCCAAGTTCATATCTAGGTGCAATGATAAGCCATCTCAAAAGAAGAAGTGTGATGCATGCATATTCTCTTGATCTTTTCTCAATTTATATTTGTTCATAAAAAATCAACATGTGAGTTGATTACATGATTAATTATTTATGATTAAAAGCACTTGTGAGCATGCAACAAGTTCAAAACAGCAAGAAAGTTTGACCATGACCAGATTTAGTGTAAGTAATTATTCCAATTACTAGACATGGCAAAACTACAAAATGTATAACACGAGTAATGTAGTAAGAACTTTCAGCATGTAAAAGGAATCACAAAGTCATATATGTATGAAATAATATGTTGATGTTATTTTAAGTTCAGATTCATACATAGACTTTCCAAGTTCAAAACTCCCCCACAATTTAAGCCATGAGGATGCATAACCCCTATTTCACTACGAATGTAACAAAAAACGAGTGAAATCCAAAGGTTTCGTAAAAATGTCAGCCAATTGTTGTTCGGTATCTACATGGTGAAGCACAATGTTTTCTTTTTAACATTATCACGGAGAAGTGATACCTAATGTCAATGTTCTTAGTTCTAGAATGTTGCACGGGGTTTTTAGCAATGCAAATGGCACTAGTGTTATCACAAAATAGTGGAACACTATCTAGATC
This sequence comes from Tuctoria greenei, assembly GCA_036927565.1. NCBI lineage: Eukaryota > Viridiplantae > Streptophyta > Magnoliopsida > Poales > Poaceae > Tuctoria > Tuctoria greenei. The sequence continues at coordinate 59,349,536 of JAYESD010000010.1, forward strand.
AACCCCAAAGTCCTTAAGTGTTTGAACAACATAAAGAATTTGTGAGCAAGCACTAGCAGCAACTACATATTTAGATTCAGTTGTGGATTGTGCAACTGAGTTTTGTTTTCTAGAGGACCAATCAATAAGTGAATTACCAATAAAATGACAAGCACCAGAAGTACTTTTCCTATCAATCCTGCAACCCCCAAAATCAGCATCCAAAAAATCTTTCAAAGTAACAGTTGAGGAAGAAGGAAGAAAAATGTCAAATTCTTGAGTTCCATGTAAGTACCTGAGAATCCTTTTGAGGGCTTGACGATGTGAAGCACGTGGGGAGGCTTGAAACCGTGCACAAAGACATACGCTGAATTGTATGTCCGGTCTTGATGCCATGAGGTACAAAAGTGATCCGATCATGCTTCTATATTCTTTTTGATCCATGGGTTCACCATCTTCATCAAGTTCAAGTGTTGTTGCTGTTCCCATTGGTGTCCAAAGAGGCTTGCTTTTGTCCATGTTGAAGCGCCTTAGGAGGTATTTTGTATACTTCGTTTGATGCACAAAGGTACCCTCATTGGTTTGCTTGATTTGCAGCCCCAAAAAGTATGTGAGTTCTCCCATCATACTCATCTCAAATTCTAAACTCATCATAGCTGAAAACTTGGACACAAGATCATGAGGAGCACAACCAAAGATAATATTATCCACATACACTTGAACAAATAATGAGTCATTGCCATGCTTAAGCACAAAAAGAGTTTTATCAACCTTGCCCATGGTAAACCCCTTTTCAAGTAAGCATGTTTTTAACCTATCATACCATGCTCTAGGGGCTTGTTTGAGACCGTACAAGGCTTTGGACAGTTTGTAAACATGATTAGGAAAATCTGAATTTTCAAAACCTGGTGGTTGTTTGACATAAACCTCCTCATCTATCTATCCATTTAGAAAAGCACTTTAACATCCATTTGATATAGATTAAAACCTTTATATGCAGCAAAAGCTAACAAGATTCTTATGACTTCTAATCTAGCAACGGGAGCAAACGTTTCATCAAAATCTAGACCTTCAACTTGAGTGAAACCTTGAGCAACCAACCTAGCCTTATTCCTAACCACAATCCCATCCTCACTTTGTTTATTTTTAAACACCCATTTGGTTCCAATTAAAGTGTGACCTTGAGATGGAGATACAAGTTTCCAAACATTATTTCTTTCAAAATTTTCTAACTCTTCTTGCATGGCAATTATCCAAGATTCATTAGTGAGTGCGTGTGATATATCTTTGGGTTCAAAATAAGCAACAAAAGCAGAATGAGCATGAGAGTTTGGATCACAAAACCTGGACCGTGTGACTCATTCGTGCAAGCTTACAATAATTTATTGTGGAGGATGAATTTTGAGAACCCAGAGGGGAGTGAACACTTCACAAGCTTCTTCTTCTTCATGTTCATCACAAATCGATGAGCTTGTGACTTGAAGAGGATCTGGACCAGCAATGGTGGTCATTGGTGCAGGCTGTGAATCAAAATTAGGAGCTGGAACAATGTCATGAGCTACTGAATTTTCGGGCAGCAGCTCCACCTCTTCCTCATCTTCGACGAAAATGCTCTCCCCCTGCGGATATGGATCTGGACCTGCAAAGTTTGAGCTAGTACCTGGGCTAGCTTCATCAAAAGACACCTCACAAGTATCCACAATTTTGTTAGTGTCAAGTAAAAGAGTACGGTAGCCTCTAGTATGAGATGGATAACCAAGAAACATGCCATCAACAGATCTAGGTTGAAATTTATCAATATTACCATGTTTCTTAACAAAGCATTTGCAACCAAAAACCTAAAAGTGTGTAACACTAGGCCTATGTCCAAACCGGAGCTCATATGGTGTTTTACCTAGCTTAGCGCGCAAGAAAACACGATTTGAGACATAACAAGCAGTTGCAATCGCATCAGCCCAAAATTTCCTAGGAGTTTGATATTCATCAAGCATAGTCCTAGCCATCTCAACTAAGGTTCTGTTCTTTCTTTCTACAACACCGTTTTGTTGAGGTACATATGGTGAAGAAACTTGATGATCTATTCCATTTTTAGCACAAAAGTGATCAAAAGATTGATTTTTAAATTCGGTTCCGTTATCACTTCTAATTGCTTTTAAAGATCCTGGATGATCAACTGATAATCTAAGAAATAAAGTTCTAAAGTGACTGAAAGCTTCATTCTTAGATGTCATAAAGTAAACCCAAGAGTATCTAGAATAATCATCAACAATCACAAGAACATACCATTTACCTCTGAAGGATTGAATGCGTGAAGGTCCTACGGTGTCAAGGTGCAAAAGTTGACCCGGTTCAGTTGTCATGATAATTGTGAGAGGAGTATGTGAACCTACAACCATCTTAGCATGTCTACAAGAAGAGCACACAATTTCTTTGCCCCCTTTAAGCTTAGGCAGCCCATGTATGCGATCAAGAGCACTAACACGCGTTAGATGATCAAAGCCTACATGACCAAATCTATGATGCCAAAAAATATAAGTCCTTTGAATCATTAGCAACTAGACACCTATGCTTAGAAGAATACATATCAAAATTAGCTTTAAAAACTCTTCCAAATAGAGACATGTTAAAAATAAGCTAACTATTTGAATTTACAACTTTGCAGCAATTGTTAGTGAAAATAATTTCCAGATTTTCATCTAGTAGTTGTGAAACAAAAAGCAAGTTGTATTTCAAATTTTTAACAAGTTCCACACCCTTCACAGTGTAGTGATCATTTACTCTAATCGAACCTTTAGCAATTATAGGAGTTAAAGAATTATCGGCAAAAGTAACATTCTCTACACGTGACACAAAAGAGAGAGAGGAGAACCATTCTTTGTTACCGGTCATGAGGCGTGACCTGAATCCACAATCCAAATGTTTTCTTTCCTCAAGTGTGTAACCTACATAGAAGAACAATACGTCGATGACGCAATACTGGGGTCAGTCAAAAAGCATTTAGGAATCCAGTACTGAGTCACACGACGTGCAGCAGGAGTAGCACGCGAAAGCTGAGACAAAACAACAGGTTTATGAGCCAAAGCTTGAGGATTTTTGTACCCAACTACTGACCTACGAGGTGTTACATGTGTAGCACGAAAAACAATAGGTTTGGGAGCAAACTTTGCATGTTTTCGACTCATTACAGCAGATTGCATGTTCCAATCATTTGGTTTAGCAAGTGCAGCAAATTTTGCATGAAAGTTATGAGATCTAGCAATCATTCTTTCCTTTTTCTGTTGTTTAGCTAGTCTATAACAAAAATATATGACATGACCATCTCTACCACAGTAGGTACAATGAAATTTAACTTTGTGTTCATGTCTAGATGAGCAAGCAACATTTTTATTTGAAACCGAATGAGACAACACTCCTATAGATTTGAAAACCACTTCTTTTTGTTTAGGAACAGTTTGAATCAAACCACTTCCTAATGACTTTACAATTTTAGGTGGATGTGCCTTAGCATGAGCATGAGAATCAAAACCTAAATCAGTTTTATCATTGCAAGACTTGGAAGAATTCAGCAGCAAGTTTAGGTTCTTATTCCCATTACAAAACCGATCTAATGTCCTATGCATGTCATCAAGTTTATTGGACAGATCAAGGTAATTTTATTATGAAGTTTTTCTTTTTAATTTGCAATTGGAATAATATTTAACTTCATGAGAACGTAAAGCATTGTTCAATATATAAATTTCATTCATAGATCTTGTAGTTTCTTATCAAGATCATCACAAGTAGAACAATGCAAATCAATTGTAGAACAACTAGCATATTTCAAGTTTGTATCATTAAGTGCAGCAAGCTCTTTATTCTTTTCAATTTCTAACTCAAGTTTATCAAGTGTGGAGGTGTGCGCACTTCTTAATGAGGACAATTGTTCATATATTAAATCACATGAGGGACGTGCATCATCACGAGGAATCAAAGTTGTTAAATGGTTGACATTCAATTTTAGCAGCACTATCCCTAAGATTTTTGTCCTTTTTCTTGACTATAATAGTGGCACGAGAAATAGCATCACACATTTCTTCGCAAGTAGGACATACCTCTTCATTGTCGCTGTTGTGTTCAGCCTCCTCCATACTTGATCTTGACTTGCCCGCCATGAAGCACAAGTTTGCCAAATCATCTTCATCTTCGTCACATCCAATGTACACGTCGCTTGAGCCAAGTTCCTGGAGTGCGGAGATAAAACTGTTTACCAGTTGGCGACCTTTAAAGCCCTTCTTCTTCTTCTTCTTCTTATCATTTGCTGAGGAGTGCTTCGTCCTTGATTGTTTTTCTTCTCGGGAAGTAGAACCTGAAAGGTTCGGACAATCTGTATGAAAGTGTCCTGTCTTACCACATTCGAAGCATCATTGAGGTCCGGAGCTTCCTCTCCTTCTAGTTCTCACATTTTGCAATGCTTTTCAGAACCTAGTAGAGAGAAGTGCTAGCTCCTCCTCTGGAAACTCCTCAATCTGTTCAAGGGTTAGAGAGGACAACAAAGCAAGTGTACCACAAGATGAATATTGACCGGAGCTAGGCATGTCACGTTGAGCAACAAAAGCAATAGACTTGTTGGGGTCTTTACGTGATATTATGTCAATTTCATGAGTTTTTAACTTGGAATATAGCACATCTAAAGTAAGTGTACTCATGACTATAGATTCATGAATGGATGTAACTTTCATCTCCCAAATTGACATGTCTAATGCACTTAGAAATTGCCTAGCATTTTCAGCATCTAAAAAATTAACATTTACGCTATGCAAGTTGCTGAGAATTTTATTAAAGTGAGTGAAAAGGTCATCGATAGACTCACCGGGTTGCATCTCAAAACACATGTATTCCTTTTTGAACATATCTTGTATCACCTCCTTGATCGTGTTGGATCCTTCATGATAGTCACAAAGCGCTCTCCACACAACGTATACCAATCGGAGGTGTGCAACGCGGTCGAAGTCGCTTTGAGTAAGTCCTTGGATGATCAAGTTCCGGGCTTTGTTGTTGTTGTCGACGTCCCGTAGGTTCGTAGCCGTAACTTGATCGTTTGACGGCACATTATAAGGCTTGAACACCTTTTCCCATATGGCAAAGCCTTGGGCCTGGATGAAAGCCTCCATACATGCCTTCCAAACCTGAAAATCAATGTCACTAAACACACAAGGTTTTGCGGAGTATTTCTCCATGTCGATTAGTAAAAACACGTGCAAATCACAAAGATTAGAGCACCGTGGCTCTGATACCAATTGTAGGATCGAAGAGTATGTGAAAATCTTCCAGAGGGGGGTGAATGGTAGATTTAAAAATCTTACACAACAGAAACAATTAAATCTCAACCCCTTCGGCAGAAAAACAATCTGTTAAAGAAATCATGTGTGAGACTAATCAAAACGTGTTTCACCGTGACAAAAGTGATAGATATCAGAGACAATCAAGTCACGAATAAGACACAAAAAGAATCACTCAAATCCGTCGAGAGAAACTCAAGTTACGATTGAAAGATCGAACAAAGGTAAATTTGTCCTACCCGAGAAAAACAGTTCTGGAACGCTGCAAAGAAACTCGTGTAGATCAAGAACCATAAATACAATGACCGTGAAATTTTTATAGATGATATATAATCAAGTTTTGAAGAGAACCCAAAAATAATCACATAATTTGGATTTATAAAACTCGAGTTATGATAAAACTACCGAAGAAAGGTAGTGATGTGCAGAAAACTCGATGAGAAAAACTTGTCTGGAACAAGTCGGACGAACAAGGCATAAAAGTTCCTTTAAACTATGATCTTTATTCAATAGAACACAAGAGGAACAGCCCCAAAGTCGTATCTCACGAGCTCTGGCCTCCCTTGCTTATATAACCAGCCCATAGGCCAATCCAATCTCAACTAGGACTATAATCCTACTCAAATCACGAATCGAAACTTTCCATAACTGCTTAGGACTCTTCTATATGCAGATAGTAGCAATCTTAAGACTTCCTAACACCTTAGGAACGTATCCCACATTCCTAAAACAACTAAAATTAGTGACTTACACGAAATCCTATCATAACCAACTCAAATCTTTCCATATTTGAGTCAAAACCGACTCAGCCGCAGCCTGAGTCCATAACCTAATCGGTTGGACCTTTCCGACCAATTTTTACGTCCACATCTCTTCATCACACCTTGGAACCATGCAGCCACGTCCATGCACTCCTTGCACATGTGCAAACATCTTCCAACGACGTCCACGATACCTTCATATAATTGTTCTTGATTCAAACATGCTGCACAACCTCCCGATCAACTCAACCATAATTCCTCCTGAACTTGGTTGTTGAACGTCATCTTCTCCCTAAGAATAGTTCAATGGATCCCATCACCAGCCATATCTTGAACTCAAGCAACACCTGCACATGAATTAAACAACCAATACTTCCGAACACAAGTCCTCGACTTGACTCTCGTTAGTTCTGAAACTACAACACCTTACGTGAGCGCCTCACGTAAGCATGTTGCAAACCATAGAAAAATTATATCAACCATAACCACCAAAAAACACCAAAAACTTAGTAGAAGTATGCTAAGCAAACTTTCCAACAATGTAAAGCATGTTTGAAACATTTCACAGTAAAAGCAGCAACATTGCGATCAAGCTCTGAATTTTGCCAAAGCTAATCGGAGCTTGAGCAGGAGCTTACCAAAGCTAGTACAATCTAGCGCTGGAGCTTATCAAAGCTAGTCCGACCTAGCGCCAGAGCTAACCAAAGCTAGTCGGACATAGCGCCGGAGCTAACCAAAGCTAGTCGTAACTAGTCAACTCAAAAGTCGGAGCTAGAAAAACATGTCATAGCTAACCAACATAAGTCGTACCTAGCACAACATATCAGAGCTTAACAAAGGCATGTAGGAGCTATCAAAGACATGCCAGAGATAAAGACAAAGCTCACCGGAGCTACCCAAAAACATGTTGAACCTTGACAAAGCAAGTCGGACCTATTGTCGGACCTTGCAGAAGCTCGGAGCTAGAGTCGGGCTTTGCTAAAAAGATGTTTTAGCAAAATTTCTGAACTTTTATCATCAAAGCCGATGTATTCACTACAAGCCAATGTATTCAGCACACATAGGTCTCACAACTTCCAAACACCTTAGGAACGTATCCCAAATTACTAAAACAACTCAAATTTGTGACCCACACGAAAACTATCATAACCAACTCGATACTTTCCATATCCGGTCCATAACTGACTCCGCCGCAGCCGAAGTCATCATCCGATACGATCTGATCCTTCCAACTAGATCTTTTCTTCCATAACCCATCTTCGAAACCATGTTGCCACATCATGCACTGCATGCATACGTTCGAACACCTTCATTCGACATCCAGCTTCGTTCATATGCATTGCCCTTAATTCAATCACCCTGTGTGACCTCCAAATCAGCTCAACCACAGTTCCTCATGAATTTGAATGTTGGAACCTCATCTCCTCCCTGAGACTAGTTCAATGGATCCCGTCACCAGCCATTTCTTGAACTCATGCAACACCTGCACATGAATAAACAACCTATACTTCTGAGCATAAGTCCTCGACTTGACTCCCGTTAGTTCCAAAACCACAACACCTTACGTGAGCACCTCACGTAAGAATGTTGCAAACCATAGCAAAATGATATCAGTCATAACCACCAAAACACACCAAAAACTTAGTAAAAGAAAACTAAGCAAACTTTCCATAATCCAAAGAGCAAGTTCAGAATATTGCAAATTAAAAGCAGAACCACTGCGATCAAGCTCCCAACCTTGCCAAAGCTAACTAGACCTTGAACCGGAGCTTTCCAAAACTAACAGGATCTAGTGCCGGAACATACCAAAACTAGCAGGACCTAGCATCGGAGCTAACCAAAGCTAGTCGGACCTATAGATGGAGCTTACCAAAGCTAGTCGGACCTAGAGCCGGAGCTAACCAAAGCTAGTCGGACCTAGACAAAGAAGTCGGACCTAGCCAAAGCAAGTCGGACCTTACGTCGGACCTTGCTAGAGCTACCCAAAACAAGTCGGACCTATCGTCGGACCTTGCTGGAGCACGGACCTAGCGTCGGACCTTGATGATAAAGGTGTTTTGGTAGTATTCAAAACTTTTATCACCAAAGACAATGTATTCAGTACACATAGGTCTCACAGGTTGATTAAGACCCGGCTCTGTGTGAGCTCTTCAACAAGGACGTAGATCTCTTTAATGAGATCAAACCTCAGTAAAAATCCTTGTCTCGTGTGTTCTAGTTCTTTACTTTTGCAATCATCATCATCATCTAGGGCATAGGGTTGATCAAACTTCCATTTTGTATTAATTGTGTATTCCACGTGCGAATCACTCATACTAATCACTTACTCAAGTTGTTAGGATAGTTAACTATATTCTGCTTCTAAATCATTTGAGAAAATTACATTAACTGTTAATCTTTCATAGGCATAACTAGCACACCGGACTAGTCTGTATCCTACACCGGACTAGTCAGGCCCTCCTGTATTTGACATTTCTGTAAAGTGTTGCAAGAAAAAGTTTCAGCACCTATTCACCCCCCCTCTAGGCCACATTCAACCATATAAACCCACTTACAGGTGATAGGACGAACACGTGGGGGACATGGCACAAGTTCCCACGTGCCAGTGTGCTTGAGAGTGACAATTTCCTCAGTTGTCGCATGTTGACATTCCGGATGAGGAACAACATCACGATACGTAGTCAGCTTAGAAAGAATAGTAGCAGCAAAGCTAGAACTAGAGTACCTGTCGATACCCTGCATACTAGGTATCCCTTCGTACCAGAAGAAGACGCGTTGTGTTCCACCTTCCAGTATTATGGACTTATAGAGGCAACATGTGCCCCGCAGTGTCGGACCTACCTCCCTCCTTAGGGTGGTTCCAGTGTTGTCATGTGTCCCACAGTGCGAGACCTACCTACCTCCTTTGGGTGGCTCCAGCGCTGCCACGTGTCCCGCAGTGCTAGACCTGCCTCCCTCCTTAGGGTGGCTCTAGCCCTGGCACGTGTCCCTGGGTGTCGGACCTGCCTCCCCAACAATGGAAGATTTGATGATGCCATGTGTCTAGTAGCTCCGAACCTGTCTCCCTGCAGAGGGAAGCTCCGGAGCTACCACGTGTCACACGTCCAGATCTATGTCTACAACAGGAAGACTTCAGGATCTCCAACAGCGAGGAAATTCAAGGGCTATCAATCGGTCGTTACAAGACTTGGTTAACACGTCACTAGTGACATATTAATGACGCACGATCAGAGAACTATCAAGACTGGTAACGCTGCTGTTAAGGCATGTTATCACACTATTAACCCCCCTTAACACCTGAAGATCATGTATAGGGCAGTTATTATAGCTAGGGCCACCTGTCAGGCCACGGTGCATACTATAATAGCCAGTCCTTGGCATATAAAAGGATTGCGCTGTGCGGTAGAACAAAGGCGATCCAAAGCTATTCAAGGCTCGGGCTTACAAGCTCATACAATACACAAACACCCCATGGAGTAGGGTATCACGCTCAGGCGGCCTGAACCATGTAAAACTCCTCGGTTCACATTGCTCTTGGATCTTGATTTTTCTCCCTACCTAAATACGAACCTACGTGGACTACTCCTTAGTAGTACCGGGGGAAGTGTCGTTGGCACACTTCGACATTTGGCGCGCCAGGTAGGGGGATCTTCAAGATCTTTGTGACGCCCGGTTCCGAAAACTGAACCAAGCTAACGCATATGTGTGCCCAGGATGTTCAACACACATACACGAGTACAATCACAAAAGAGTATACAGAAAATTTCCACAGAACAAGATTTATGATAAAATTTTATTACACAAACCATATTATCCTCGAATACAAGCTCTAATGAATATTAATGACAAGTTCAACTAATGCAGCGGAAATAAACTAATTAAGCAAACTAAGCAGCATAAGCGATAGGGTATGTATGCGCAGCTCCAATCAACACCACAGGCAAAGCTGACGGTAGACACGACCTAGAACTCCGCATTATCACTATTAAACTCCCAATCCTGACCTGCAACTGTTGGGGGGGGATTGCAAGAGTGAGTACATGTCGTACTCAGCAAGTGTGGAAAGTATGACATGTGGCTGATTCAAATGACGACAATAATAATGGCAAAGTGCTGAAAAGTACAGTAAAACATTTGAAAAGCAATATATTATATGTATGTGAAGTAAACCCATCATAATCATAAATAATATCATAATACCAGTCCATAATTCACCATCCTCATCAATAATTCCAGATTTCACCATTGCAATAACCATATTCAATACCAGAAATAAATCCATAACCATCCATAACCATTACCAAACCATAACCATTCCAATACCATAACCATCCCAAATTCCAATTTCCCTCTAGTCATGGAGGTTGTCCAGGTGCTCATAACCGGGAGCACGGCTATCATGATAGTTTTATTTAACTCTGCAGAGTTTGTACCTCTTTACCCACGTGTTCGTGATTTCATCACCTTTCGGCGACTAAGAATCTCCCTTATGCCCATGACCCGTCGGTCACATTACACACTTCCGTGGGTGTGTGGCCATGAGATCACAAAATAGCCTTTACAAAGGGATTACTAGCCTATTTAGACCCTACTGAGGTTTCACCGGTGGCGATGCCTCCAACTGAGCACATCTTCAACCAAGGGCCCCCTCTTGAGCCATTCGGATCCCAGGGTAGTCCCACCAATCATCAACAAACCCAATCTGACTACCCCTTCCCCGAGCATCCACAATGGTCCAAACAGCACTAGCAAAGCCCTAATTAATCAGCTACGCCGCACCCATACTTGGCCTTGTGGTGGCACTGTAGTCCTGGCTTATTCTCGCATGAACCGGTCCTTAGATCTAAAGCAAGCAAACCACCATGACATCCAACCCATCCACATACCAGGCTTGCTTAGATCACCCATTACAATACCGTATTAACCAGTTCATGTCATCCATAATCTCATCCATGCATAATTAAATTGAGTGGTATAGTTGTTTTCCATCCCAGTTGATTAAGCGAAGCAAAAAGTAAAAAGCCCTTCCCGACTCTCTACCATATATTCCAGGTGACAAGGGTGGTTAAACAAATCTAGTAAACTTCCTACCATAGGATTCCCATCAAATTGACACAAGCATGCAATTTTGCAAACAATACATTTATTTTAAAAAAACAGGATCAATATGCTTCAAGGACACTTGCCTTGCTCCGGCAGATAGGGTTACTCAAGCGCTTCGAAATCTTGATTCTGAAAATCCTCGTACACAATCTCTTGAGCACTTCCCTCTACTCGTGATCACACATACAAAAAACATATACAAATCAACACGATGCACACACATTAATCAACATGCGATGATATGCATGCATGCAAGGACCAATTAGTTAATTAACTATGGTTGTTTATTAATTAGATGCGACTAGTTCATACGTGTTCATATGAGTTTACGGGGATTTTAGCGAGAATTAATGCTGCTGAAAATAAAATTATGGTGCAACTAAAATCAATTTACGTCTATTAGATCTAATACGTCGCTAAAATTCGCATTGGAAAAACGAATCCTACCGTAGATGCGATGGCTTTGAAGGTCGCGGGATGGGGACAATGCGTAGACGAAGTAGATGCGTCTTCCGGCGGCACGACGACGGCGACGATCTCCGGTGGACGGTGGCACCCTCCTCTTTTTTCTTCCTTTTCTTCCCCCGGCGGCGCAACCTTCTGGTGCTTTTTTTCTCCTTTGTACCGGAGGCGTGGAGGCGGCGGTATTGCTTCTGGCGTTGAAGGGAAACACGAAACCTCCATCGGTATTTATAGGCGGCGGCTAGGGCGACGGGGTCGCGCGGGCGGTTCGGCGCGGGAGTCGGGATCGAGTGGGCGTTAGTGCGGGGTGGGGTCGGCCGGGAGGCGCTCGGGCGGGAGTCCGCGTGGGCGTGGGACCCGGGCGAGGTGTGCGCGGCGCGTCGGGGCTGGGATTCGCGGCGGGAGGCGCGTACGGGCGAGCGGGGTGGGAGCGCGGGAGCGAGGCCGCGTGGGCGGGGCCCAGGCGGGTGAGCGCGGTGGGGTGGCGTGGGGCCGGGGCGCAGGCGTCGGGGCGGGAGCGCGCTGCGGGTCGCGCTGCGCCGGGGCGGGGTGGGCGGCGCGGTGGGGGGTGGCACGTGGGCCGGTCGGCGCGGGAGCTGGCGGCTCGGACGCTAGCCAGCAGCCCTTTTCTTTTTTTTCTTTTTTTTATAAATATATTACTATTTTATTTTATATTTTATTATTTTTTTATATTATTATTTTTTTATATATGATTATTATATATATTATATATATATTATTACTATTCTTTTTATACTCATTCCTTATTACAAGTTTTAGGCTATAATTATTATTTTCTCTTCCTTCTTTTTGCTACACCATTTATGTATGGTTTATCATTTTTTTCTATTAATACTTAATGCATGAACATGTATGCAATGCATGATGCGAAAATTTGAGGGTGTTACAAACCTACCCCCTTAAAGTGAATCTCGATCTCGAGATTCGACAGCATGGAGAAAAGATGCGGGAATTCTGCCATCAGGTCTTCTTCACGTTCCCACGTAGCTTCGGCTTCTGTATGGTGTTTCCATTGCACTTTACACCAACGAATCCTCTTATTTCTCGTGACCCTTTCCTTCACGTCCAAGATCTTGATAGGTTGCTCGACATAGGACAAATCCTCGTGAAGTTCTAACTCGTCCATCGGCACTTGTTCTTCCGGTACCCTGAGACACTTCTTGAGTTGAGACATGTGAAACACGTCATGTACATCGGAGAGATACACCGGCAGCTCAAGTCAATATGCCACTTCTCCTCGTTTGTCCAAAATCTTGAACGGTCCAATATAACGAGGTGCGAGCTTGCCTCTTATGTTAAACCTCTTATGACCTCTCATAGGTGACACCTTGAGGTAAACAAAATCTCCTATTTCAAAGGCTAATTTCCTTCTCCTATTGTCCGCATAGCCTTTTTGTCTTGATTGGGCAGCCCTCAAGTTTTCACGAATTATTTGGACTTGCTTTTCGGCTTCTTGCAACACATCCGGACCAAATACTTGAGTTTCTCCTGCCTCATTCTAGAATAAAGGTGTCCTACACTTCCTCCCATAAAGCGCTTCATATGGTGACATCTTCAAGCTGGCTTGGTAACTATTGTTGTATGAAAATTCTGCGTATGGCAAGCTTTTATCCCAACTTTTCCCATGCTTTAATGCACAAGCTCTTAACATGTCCTCCAAAATCTGATTGGTCCTCTCGGTTTGTCCATCCGTTTGAGGATGATACGCGGAACTAAAATTCAACCTCGTTCCCAAAGCTTCATGCAATTTTTGCCAAAATCTGGAGGTAAATTGAGAACCTCTATCCGAGACTATCTTCTTAGGTACTCCGTGTTGACACACAATATGCTACATGTATATTTCGGCCAATCGTGCAGCTGTATACTTGGTCTTCACAAGGACAAAATGAGCTGACTTGGTTAAGCGATCCACAATTACCCAAATTGAGTCATACCCAGACTGAGTACGTGGTAACCCAACTATGAAGTCCATTCCAATTTCTTCCCACTTCCACTCCGGAATCTTTAATGGCTGCAATAATCCAGCTGGCCTTTGGTGTTCTGCTTTAACTCGTTGGCACACATCACACAATGCGACATATTCGACTATGTCCTTTTTCATGTTGGCCCACCAATAGCATGTCTTCAAGTCCTTGTACATCTTTGTACACCTGGGATGAATTGAGTACGGCGAGTCATGTGCCTCCTTAAATATTGTCTCCTGAATATGCTTTACATTAGGCACAACGATCCTCTTTCCAAGCCATAAGGTACCATGTTCGTATTCATCAAATCTGAATTCTCTCCCTTCTTCGATTCTTTCCTTGATTTCCTTGATCTCCTCATCTGTGGTCTGTGCTTCTCGAATTTCTTGCTCCAAGGTCGGATTTAACTCCATCATCTCCATCTCATTTACAAACCCGAGGTTCAACCGTTCAAACTCCTTACATAACTCGGACGATAACTCTCGAACTGTAAGTTGATGGCTTACTCCCTTTCGGCTCAAAGCATCGGCCACTACATTGGCCTTCCCTGGGTGATAGTTGATTCCCACGTCATAATCCTTGATGAGCTCCAACCATCGGCATTGCCTCAGATTCAGATCCGTTTGCGTAAATATGTACTTGAGGCTCTTGTGATCCGTATAAACCTCACATCGGTGACCAAATACATAGTGTCTCCATATCTTCAAGGCGTGTACCACGGCTGCGTGTTCAAGGTCATGTGTAGGATAATTCAACTCATGTTTCTTTAGTTGCCTCGATGCATAAGCTACCACTTGGCCTTCTTGCATGAGCACACATCCTAATCCTTGTCTTGATGCATCGCAATATATATCAAAACTCTTGCTCACGTCCGGTAATACTAACACCAGCGCGGTTGTCAACCTTTTCTTTAACTCCTCAAAGCTATCCTGACAAGCTTGAGTCCATCGGATTGCCTTCCCTTTCATGAGTAATTCGGTCATAGGCTTGGCTATTTTGGAGAAATCCTTGATGAATCGGCGGTAATATCCAGCCATTCCAAGGAAACTCCGAATTTCCTTGACATTCTGTGGCGACTCCCACTTCAACACATCTCTCACCTTTCCGGGGTCAACCGATACTCCTCCTCCTGAGATTATATGACCCAAAAATGGCACCTCTTTCAACCAAAACTGGAACTTGCTGAACTTGGCATACAATTGATGCTCCCTCAATTTCTGCAGCGTAAGCCTCAAGTGTTTCTCATGTTCCTTCTCATCCTTCGAGTAGATCATAATATCATCAATAAACACCACAACGAACTTGTCCAAGTACTCCATGAAGACTTTATTCATGAGGTACATAAAGTATGCAGGCGCATTTGTCAATCCAAAAGACATCACGGTGTACTCATAAGATCCATACCGTGTCCTAAAAGCTGTCTTGGGTATGTCCGACGGTCTAATCTTCATTTGAAAGTATCCTGACCTCAAATCAATCTTGGAAAATACACAGGCACCTTTCATCTGATCAAATAAATCCTCTCTACAGGGCAAGGTGTACTTTTTCTTGATGGTCACCTCGTTGAGAGCTCGGTAATCCACACACATCCTTTGGGATCCATCCTTCTTGTCCATGAATAGAACGGGCGCTCCCCAAGGTGAAGAGCTTGGGCGAATAAAACCCTTCTCTAATTGCTCTTGAATCTGTTTCTTGAGCTCCGCTAATTCCATAGGAGGCATCCTATACGGCCTCTTAGCTATAGGTGCAGTTCCAGGTATTAAATCAATAACGAACTCAATGTCCCGATCGGGTGGCATACCTGGCAACTCATCCGGAAAAACATCCAAAAATTCACACACCACCGGAATCTCCTCAATTGCGGCACCGTCCATATGATTCAGCTCCAATTGCTTCGGTGCGGTTTGAGATGCTTCAAACTCTACGGTGATCCCTTCCTCATTGGTCAACTTCACCGTCTTTGTGGCACACTCAATAACTCCATTGTGCTTCCTCAACCAGTCCATACCAAGTATAATATCCAACCCCTGAGAATCCAAAACATTGAGGTTGGCGGAGAAGTCTACCCCCCTTATTCTAAGGCTTACTTTTGGACATACTATATTTGTCCTCATCTCTCCTCCAGGAGACTTAACCAATAGAGTAAACTTCATATGAGAGATGGGAAAACTATACTTGGCAACATACTTCGATTCAATGAATGAATGCGATGCTCCAGAATCAAATAACATAGTCGCGGGGTTGGAGTTGGCGAGAAACATACCAATGACCACGTCATCCGCTTGTTGAGCATCCTCCGTAGAGACATGGTTCACGTTGCCACGAGCAAAATTTTGCTGTCCACGGTTCCCTTGTGGCTGTCCTCCATTGGGTCTTGGGTTTTGCCTCAGCGCATTGCTTCCTTGACCAAGGCCTGACTTAGGACATTGTTGCGCAAAGTGTCCAGCTTCTCCACAAGTATAACACTTCTTAACTCCACCAGAATTATTGGGACGAGCTTGGTTTTGAACATTGGCTCCAGGAAAATCAGCACGAGGTGCATAAGGCATTGGAGGCCTAGGTGCTTGCATAATATGGCACTGCTGCACAAACTGAGTTGGGCGCGGTGCATAACTAGGGTGCTGAGCAGGAATAGAGGAGCTGTAATACGGTGCATTGGGTGGTGCAAGGCGAGGGCGCACATTACTTCCTTGTTGCTGTCCTTGATATGGCGCCTTCCTCTTGATTTCTTGCTCCATCTCGCGAATCTTGTTCTCAACCACAATTGCTTTGTCTACAAGCTTCTGGAAATTGGCATAATCGCAGTTGAGTAGTTGCACTTGGATCTCATTGTTCAAGCCCCTCATGAACAAGTATTGCTTCCGGCTGTCCCGACTAACATCCTCAGTCGCATATCTTAAGAGTTGAGTGAACTTATTGAGATATTCACTCACGCTTGATCTTCCTTGCCTTAAATTCTCAAATTCTTGCGTCTTCAAGATCATAACACCCTCGGGCACATAATGAGAATGAAAATTCTCCTTGAATTCGGCCCAAGTGATTCTTTCTTGGTTCTCATGAGCATTGCAATAAGCATCCCACCAATCTGCAGCTGCTCCAACTAGTTGATGAGAAGCAAACAAGACCTTCTCCCGATCACTGCATTGGACAATAGCAAGTTTCTTCTCCACGGACTTGAGCCAATCATCAGCATCCATAGGGTCAGCAGCTTGAGCAAAGGTTGGTGGCCTAGTCCTCATAAACTCTCCCAATCGGTTATGAGGAGGCGGGGGTGGCGGTGGAGGCATGTGGGCTGATTGTTGATATTGCCAGCCTGCAGTTGTCCCATAGTTTGTATCATGGTCTGCATGAGCTGGTTCTGCATAGCTAGTAGCTGCTCAATATTGATAGCTCCATGAGCAGGTCCTTGTCCGTTGTTGTTCTGAGGCACTCCATTGTTCTCCTCCTCATCATTGACATCCCTCTGGTTGCGAGTCCTCACCATCTGAAGAAAAGCAATAGGTAAGAATTTAGAAACGTCCCCAACTATATGCATCAAGGGATATGTATCTAACCAACTGGCTATACTAGCCTAGGTGGACATGACAATGCTAAGGCATCCCAAAATCCTCTATTAAGCACACAAGCAAACAATATATATATATATATAGCAAACAGCACTCCAAGCAAAACACATCGATTCCTGAGTGCTCCTATGTGCTCTAAAGTGTCCATTCTATCTAGGTTGCGTCCTACAGTCAACCTGCGGCTCTGATACCAATCTGTGACGCCCGGTTCCGAAAACTGAACCAAGCTAATGCATATGTGTGCCCAGGATGTTCACACACATACACGAGTACAATCACAAAAGAGTATACAGAAAATTTCCACAGAACAAGATTTACGATAAAATTTTATTACACAAACCTTATTATCCTCGAATACAAGCTCTAATGAATATTAATGACAAGTTCAACTAATGCAGCAGAAATAAACTAATTAAGCAAACTAAGCAACTAAGTAGCATAAGCGATAGGGTATGTATGCGCAGCTCCAATCAACACCACGGGCAAAGCTGACGGTAGACACGGCCTAGAACTCCGCATTATCACTATTAAACTCCCAATCCTGACCTGCAACTGTTGGGGGGGGGGGGTTGCAAGAGTGAGTACATGTCGTACTCAGCAAGTGTGGAAAGTATGACAATAATAATGGCAAAGTGCTGAAAAGTACAGTAAAACATTTGAAAAGCAATATATTATATGTATGTGAAGTAAACCCATCATAATCATAAATAATATCATAATACCAGTCCATAATTCACCATCCTCATCAATAATTCCAGATTTCACCATTGCCAATAACCATATTCAATACCAGAAATAAATCCATAACCATCCATAACCATTACCAAACCATAACCATTCCAATACCATAACCATCCCAAATTCCAATTTTCCTCTAATCATGGAAGTTGTCCAGGTGCTCATAACCGGGAGCACGGCTATCATGATAGTTTTATTTAACTCTGCAGAGTTTGTACCTCTTTACCCACGTGTTCGTGATTTCATCACCTTTCGGCGACTAAGAATCTCCCTTATGCCCATGACCCGTCGGTCACATTACACACTTCCGTGGGTGTGTGGCCATGAGATCACAAAATAGCCTTTACAAAGGGATTACTAGCCTATTTAGACCCCACTGAGGTTTCACCGGTGGCGATGCCTCCAACTGAGCACATCTTCAACCAAGGGCCCCCTCTTGAGCCATTCGGATCCCAGGGTAGTCCCACCAATCATCAACAAACCCAATCTGACTACCCCTTCCCCGAGCATCCACAATGGTCCAAACAGCACTAGCAAAGCCCTAATTAATCAGCTACGCCGCACCCATACTTGGCCTCGTGGTGGCACTGTAGTCCTGGCTTATTCTCGCATGAACCGGTCCTTAGATCTAAAGCAAGCAAACCACCATGACATCCAACCCATCCACATACCAGGCTTGCTTAGATCACCCATTACAATATCGTATTAACCAGTTCATGTCATCCATAATCTCATCCATGCATAATTAAATTGAGTGGTATAGTTGTTTTCCATCCCAGTTGATTAAGCGAAGCAAAAGGTAAAAAGCCCTTCCCGACTCTCTACCATATATTCCAAGTGACAAGGGTGGTTAAACAAATCTAGTAAACTTCCTACCATAGGATTCCCATCAAATTGACACAAGCATGCAATTTTGCAAACAATACATTTATTTTAAAAAAAACAGGATCAATATGCTTCAAGGACACTTGCCTTGCTCCGGCAGATAGGGTTGCTCAAGCGCTTCGAAATCTTGATTCTGAAAATCCTCGTACACGATCTCTTGAGCACTTCCCTCTACTCGTGATCACACATACAAAAAACATATACAAATCAACACGATGCACACACATTAATCAACATGCGATGATATGCATGCATGCAAGGACCAATTAGTTAATTAACTATGGTTGTTTATTAATTAGATGCGACTAGTTCATACGTGTTCATATGAGTTTACGGGGGTTTTAGCGAGAATTAATGCTGCTGAAAATAAAATTATGGTGCAACTAAAATCAATTTACGTCTATTAGATCTAATACGTCGCTAAAATTCGCATTGGAAAAACGAATCCTACCGTACATGCGATGGCTTCGAAGATCGCGGGATGGGGACAATGCGTAGACGAAGTAGATGCGTCCTCCGGCGGCACGACGATGGCGACGATCTCCGGTGGACGGTGGCACCCTCCTCTTTTTTCTTCCTTTTCTTCCCCCGGCGGCGCAACCTTCTGGTGCTTTTTTTCTCCTCTGTACCGGAGGCGTGGAGGCGGCGGTATTGCTTCTGGCGTCGAAGGGAACTACGAAACCTCCATCGATATTTATAGGCGGCGGCTAGGGCGACGGGGTCGCGCGGGCGGTTCGGCGCGGAAGTCGGGATCGAGCGGGCGTCGGTGCGGGGTGGGGTCGGCCGGGAGGCACTCGGGCGGGAGTCCGCGTGGGCGTGGGACCCGGGCGAGGTGCGCGCGGCGCGTCGGGGCCGGGATTCGCGGCGGGAGGCGCGTACGGGCGAGCGGGGTGGGAGCGCGGGAGCGAGGCCGCGTGGGCGGGGCCCAGGCGGGTGAGCGCGGCGGGGTGGCGTGGGGCCGGGGTGCAGGCGTCGGGGCGGGAGCGCGCTGCGGGTCGCGCTGCGCCGGGGCAGGGTGGGCGGCGCGGTGGGGGTGGCACGTGGGCCGGTCGGCGCGGGGAGCTGGCGGCTCGACCGCTGGCCAGCAGCCCTTTTCTTTTTTTTCTTTTTTTTCTTTTTTTCTTTTTTTTATAAATATATTACTATATTATTTTATATTTTATGATTTTTTTATATTATTATTTTTTTATATATATGATTATTATATATATTATTTATATATATATATTATTATTTTTATACTCATTCCTTATTACAAGTTTTAGGCTATAATTATTATTTTCTCTTCCTTCTTTTTGCTACACCATTTATGTATGGTTTATCATTTTTTTCTATTAATACTTAATGCATGAACATGTATGAAATGCATGATGCGAAAATTTGAGGGTGTTACAATCTTCAAGATGGTGAACTCTGATGTCGCTTCGAATGGACTGGCTACACAAGCAGTTGGTGGAAATCCCTCCAATGCTCAGCATCCAACCAGCATTGTCTCGGCAAATGTTGTTCCACCACCACCACCAGCAGCTGCTACTACAGTAGCGAACGTTGGACAACATGACTGTGACTTCGCGTCGGTCACAGAATCAACCAACAACCCAGAGAACGCGTTTAACGCGGCGTAGACTCTACTTCAGCGTCCTCCAACGCCGGGAGCACCTCCGGCCGCACTGGAACAATGGTGCGCTAACGTTGAGCATCTGGTTGCAGCTGCAGCCACTGCACTCAACAACCAGGGTCTGCCCCATGCAGGGCAGGCACCTTCTCGTAATAGGACCTTGTGTGGAAGGCTTGGTCCTATGGCATCGCACCCAGGAGATGTGCACCCTCTCAACATGCGATGTCTCTTCCCTCGAGGGCTCGTCGTATACATACAGTGTCGAGGCTCCCGACTCAAGATCTACAGTTGGAGCTCGACCGCTGATACATAAGGCAATATGGTCACCTCAACATCGAGCGTAGTCGCGAGTGGCGACTTGCTCGTGAAAACCCTTCTTGTCTGGGAGTTGGAGGCAGCTGTTCAGCCCTCGACTTGCATCTCCACATGGTGGAGTGGCCACCCAAGTTCCGACCTCATTTGCTGGAAAAAATATTACAGGATAGTCAATCCCGTCGAGTTTCTACAAATCTACTCCACTGCCATCCTCACGACGGGAGGGAATAAGGCTGTCATGGCCAATTACTTCCCTGTGGCTTTGTCCAGGACTACTAGGTATTGGTTTATGAGCTTACCCCCTCACTCCATCTACGGTTGGGAGGAATTATTTTGCCAGTTCACCGCCAACTTCGGGAGCTCCTACACCCAGCCTGGCACCGAGCTAGACCTCTTTACCGTACAACAGAACTCGGGAGAGTCACTACGATCATTCATCCAGCGATTCTCTTAGGTATGGAACGCCATACCTTATATCTCCAACGCTTGTGTCATTGTTGCATTCTTACAGGGAGTTTGAGATCGAAAGATGCTGGAAAAGCTGACAACTAAGGATGTCAACAGTGTCACGAAACTCTTTAGCCTTGCTGACAAATGTGTCAGAGATGCGGAGGGTCGTGAAATGCACTCCAAACCAGCTGCGGTGGATGGTCAATCTGCCTCCAAAACCGGAGCTACTGCCAATGATAGTGGCAAAAAGAAAAAGAAGTCAAGTGGCAAGAAGAAGTCACTTCCCGGCACACCAACAGTTGTCGCTGCCACAACACCAGGTGGCCTGGGGCCACACCCCGACAAGCGACCTCGACCATTGTCGGAAGATGGAAACAAGATGTGGTGTCCGATCAACAAGTCAACGGCCCACGAGCTTGAAGACTGTCGCGAAGTCAAGAGGCTTGCTGAATGCAACAGCAAGCGTCAGGATGACACCGCTTTCCGTCAGTGGGAAGGGAAACAAAAAGTTGACAAAGCTCCATCTGATCAGGAGCTAGGATTTCAAGATGCCAAGAAGGCGTTAAAGGCGACCGTCGGAAAACTCTCCATATGATATATGGATCCTGGGAAATTACCTCTCGGCGCGTTGTGAAAACTTTGTGTTGGGGGATGGTTGCTGCTGCTCCCACCCCCAAGGCGGAACCTCATCGGAAGTAGATGGATACTCCCATCACCTTTGATGCTTTGGAATGTCCGAAGAACATGGTAGGAGTTGGACAATTGCCCCTGATGGTCTCCCCGACTATCAACAATATCCAGCTTTTCCATGTCTTGTTGGATGGTGGCGCGACTCTTAATCTGATCAGCTTCGTAGCTTTTGTGAAGCTCCAGCTCAGCCTCTCAGACCTCAGGCCCTCATGCCCATTCTCCGGAGTGGGTTCGAGAGCTATCACAGCTCTCGGGTCTGTTACTCTCCTGATAACCTTTGGGACACTGGAGAACTACTGAGAAGCTGGTGTTTGATGTGGCACACATCAACTTACCCTTCAACGCCATCCTAGATAGGACAACCCTGTATAGGTTCATGGCAGTGGCCCACTATGGCTACCTTGTGTTGAATATGCCAACTTTGACGGGCGTCCTTCGGATTCGAGGGGATCACACGGCTGGAGTTGTTGCACTAGAAAAGCTTCATGCACTTGCAGCAGTGCAAGAAGCTGAATCGCGCAAGGAGCAATCTGCTCAGCAACCTCCAAGTTCGCACCAGCGCGGCTCAACCTCTACACCTCGTGTGCAGCCAAGCAGCGACACCGACATTCCCATCAAAGTCGTCCAAATTGGTTCTGATGCCACTCAGACCACCCGTATATCGGGGGTCTAAGTGAAAAATAGGAACTCGTGCTCATCACTTTCCTCCGGGCAAATGTTGACATGTTTGGATGGCAACAGTCACAAATGCCTGGGATCCCCAGGGAGGTGATCAAGCATCATCTGAAGAGCTACCCCGATGCAAGGGCTATACAGAAGAAGCCCAGAAGCAATCTGTTGAGCAGCAGAACTTCATTCAAGAAGAAGTCAAAAAACTGCTTGACACTGGATTCACCCGGGAGGTACATCATCCGTGATGGCTGGCAAACCCGGTCATCATGCCAAAGGCCGGCAAGTAGCTTCGGATGTGCATCAGTTACACCACTTTAAATAAGGCATGTCCAAAAGACCCCTTTCCACTACCAAGAATAGATCAGATAGTTGATTCTACCTATGGCTGTGAGCTTTTATGTTTCTTCGACGCATATTCTGGCTTTCATCAAATTCCAATGTCTAAGGAAGATGAAGAGCACACTGCTTTCATTATGGTAGATGGTCTTTACTGTTACAGAGCAATGCCTTATGGTCTCAAAAATGCACTCTCCACCTTTGTGCGAGCTATGCACAAAACCTTTGGGGAGCTCATTCGGCACCTAGTGGACGTCTACGTTGATGACATTGTTGTCAAAGTGAAGAACAAAGACTCACTGTTGAACAACCTTCAGTCCATCTTTGACAAGTTGCGCCTGATGCGCACGAAGCTCAACCCTGACAGGTGTGTCTTCTGGGTTAACTCTAAAAAGTTCTTGGTTTCTTGGTGACCCACCAAGGAATTACCAAAGGTTTGCTAATTAGACCATGTCTTCAAAATTTCGGCCAAGATAAAAGCCATCGAAGCGATGCGGGCCCTAGCTTGCATCAAGGACATCCAGAAGCTTACTATATGTCTAGCTTCACTGAGCCGGTTTATCTCAAGGCTGGTAGAGCGGGCGCTTCCCTACATCAAGCTATTGAGGAAGTCAGGACCATTCCATTGGTCTGAAGAAGAAGAAAAGACGTTCCAAGAGCTCAAGCAGCTCCTCACCACACTACCAATCATGGTAGCTCCAGAACCCGGTGAGCCTCTTTTGCTTTACATCACTGCAACTACGGAGGTTGTCAGCATGGTCCTGGTTGCAGAGACCAGAGACATCTTCAACTCAGGAGCTCAGACCCCTTCGTGAGGGTCTGAAGATACCTAAAGGTGAGTCTGGGTCCCAGCCCCCAGACACGGATCCTAAAGGCAAGATGCATGTGGATAAACCTCTCTCATCCGAGAGAGTATCTACTCCTCAAGAAGAAGATACGGACCCCTCCGGGAGGGTCTGGGTTGATGAAGTAGAAACTTCGAACCCCTCCAGGAGGGTCCGAACTATCCAGCAGCCAGTATACTTCATCAGTGAAGTACTTCATGATGCCAAGGCTCGATACATTGAGGTGCATAAGCTGTTGTACGCAATTCTTATTGCCTTAAGGAAGCTACGCCATTACTTCCAAGCCCACAAGATATCAGTGGTAACATCTTATCCACTGCGTGCTATTTTGCATAATCTCAACTTAACGGGAAATACGCCAAGTGGGTTGCAGAGTTGGCAGAATTCGATCTCGAATTCCTGCCTCGACATGCAATCAAGAGTGAGGCGTTGGCTGACTTTGTGGCGGAGTGGACACGGTCGGTACCCTAGAAACCGTACACCCCTTGAGGTTACAAAGATATCAAGGAAAAGTCACCCACTTGATTTGAAGACCTTCGGAGGCCCACATGTCAGATGAAACCGGACCCGCTTCTCCAACATGGTTAATCCCAGGGTCGCCATGTGTACTATCAAACCGGAGCTACCACCCACAAGGGGGAAGCTCCGGGCCATGTACCGAAATGGCACCTCCGGTACCCCAGACCGAGAGAATCTTCGGACCTAACACGTGTCAGGTAGCTCCGGAGCTTCCTGTTTCCCACAGTATGCTCCGGAGTTGCCACGTGTCCACCCGTCGGAGCTTCAGCCTCTGACCTCCGAAAGACTTTATAACGGCTCCAGATCTTCAAAGGGGAATCAAGGACTTCAAGACCCGATTAAGTGTCATTAATACCATATTAATGACACACGGTCGGATGACCTTAATTACCAGTAACGGTGCTATCAAAGCCCATTACCCGGTCATTAAGGGCAATTAAACTTGTTGAATGAATATCAATACTAGTAACCGCCGGGGCCACATGTCGGGCCAGGCTAACTTGTAACGGCCTGCCCTTGTACTATAAAAGGACAGGCCGACGACAGACTCCAAAGAGGAGAGTGACGCTACACACGCGCCATAGACACTCGTCATAAGCTCATTCAGCTAATACAACACCAACACGCCCGTGGAGTAGGGTATTACGCTCAAGCGGCCTGAACCACGTAAACTCTTGTGTCTCCTGCGTCATTTACTATTCACCTTCTAGAATCTCCGCGCACCCACACCGAACATCAAACTCCTCCAACACTTTAGTAGTGTCGGGAGATCTGCCGGTTCCAAACCACCGACAGTTGTCGCGCCAGGAAGGGGCGCCTGAGGTTTTGAGAATGGTGAACTCAGCTGCTGGATCATCCAACGGTCAACCTGCTGCTCAGGCTGTTGGGGGCAATCCCTCCAACATGCAGCCACCAGCAGGAGCCTCAGCACCAGCAGGAGTCACACTCCCACCACCACCGCCTTCACCAGCAAATCAAGCTGGGCAACGCGATGGTGCGCCGGCGTCAATCACTGCGTCGGCAAATCATGACAACCCGGAACACGCGCTCCATGCAGCGCATGCTCTTCTCCAACGCCCACCACCTCCGGATGCATCCCGGGATGCACTGGAGCAGTGGAGGGCCGACGTAGAGCATTTGGTTGCAGCAGCAGCCGAACGCCTCAGCAACCAGGGTCCTCCTCCCTCAGGACGAGCCCCGTCGCAGCGGCGGACTTTGTCTGGTAGACTTGGTCCGCACGTTTCCAATAGCAGGTGACGTGATGCGTCACAACAAGTTATGTCATTTCCCTCCGGGGCACGACGTACTCACACGGTATCCAGGCTTTCGACTCATGACCTCCGGGCAGAGCTTGATCGCCGATACCGCCAGCAGGATGGCCAAGTCCATATTGAGCGTGCTCGTGAAAGACGGGAAGCTCAGGACCTTTCCACTCCTGAAGGAGTGGGAGGAGGCTGTTCATCCCTGGCCATGCATCTGCGTATGGTCAGGTGGCCACAGAAGTTCCGGCCTCACCTGCCGGAAAAATTCGACGGGACTGTCAATCCTACCGAATTTCTTCTGATCTACTCCACTGCAATCTTGGCAGATGGAGGAAACGAGGCTGTGATGGCCAATTATTTTCCAGTGGCCTTAATAGGGACCGCCAGGTCCTGGTTTATGAGCCTCCCACCCAACTCTATCAATAGTTGGGAGGAGCTGTGCCGGCAGTTCACCGCCAACTTCGGGAGTTCATACACCCGACCAGGCACTAAACTGGACCTTTTGCAGTCGTGCAAAAAGGGGGAGAATCCCTGCGATCATTCATCCAGAGGTTCTCTCAGGTACGAAATACTATCCCTTCTATCTCTAGCGCCTCTGTCATTGTGGCATTCAGACAGGGTGTACGGGACAAGAAGATGTTGGAGAAACTGGCGATCAAGGAGATCACCAGTGTCACGGAACTCTTCAGCTTGGCTGACAAATGTGCCAGAGCTACGGAGGGCCGTGAGATGCACTCCAAACCAACCCCGGAGGGTCACAAGAAATCCTCCAAAGAAGAAGCCGCTACCTCCGGAGGTGGCAAAAAGAAAAAGAAGACCAACGGCAAGAAGAAGCCGTCGGCTGGCACATCCAACATTGCAGCTGCTGCAACTCCGGGTGGCTGGGGGCCACGCCCCGAGAAGCGACCTCGAACGTCTTCTGAAGACGGTGGCAAACCCAAAGTGTGGTGTCCCATTCACAAAACGGGCAGCCACAGTTTGGAAGACTGCCGGGAGGTCCAAAACCTTGCCGAGCGCTACAACAAGCGTCGGAAAGAATCTCCCTTCCGATAGAGGGAAGGAAAGCAAAAAGTCGACGAAGCTCCGGCTGAAGAGGAGTTAGGATTTCAGGATCCCAAAAAGGTCTTGAAGGCTGTTTACACCTCCGTCGACGATGATTCTGACGTCTCTGATAACGAGCGTCGGAAGACCATGAACACCATTTTTGGTGGATCATGGGACATCACCTCCCACCGCGTCATCAGGACTATGCGTCGGGATATGGCCGCTGTAGCTCCTACAGTCAGGCCGGAACCTCATCGGAAGTGGATGGACACAGCCATCACTTTTGATGCTTCGGACTGCCCTTGGAGCATGGTTGGAGCAGGACAGCTACCTTTGATGGTATCTCCTACCATCAACAACATCCAGCTCCACCACGTCATGGTAGACAGAGGTTCGGGGCTTAACCTCATAAGCTTCGAAGCTTTTACTAAGCTTCAACTCCGACCTTCGGATCTCCACCCCTCTCGACCTTTCTCCGGAGTAGGTCCGGGGGCCATTACCCCTCTCGGAGCTATTACTCTCCCCGTTACCTTCGGGACACGGGAGAAGTACCGCACGAGAAGTTGGTCTTCGACGTCGCTCAGATCAACTTACCGTTCAATGCTATCTTGGGAAGGCCTGCCCTGTACAAATTCATGGCAGCTGCCCATTATGGATATCTGGTGTTGAAGATGCCAACGCCAGTAGGCGTTCTCCGGATCCGCGGAGATCTTACTGCCGGAGTAACTGCTCTGGAAGAACTCCATGCACTCACCACGGTGCAAGAGGAGGATTCTAGGCAGGAGCAAGCTCCAAAACCCCCGAGCATTCGTCAACGAGGCTCGACTTCTGCACCCCGTGTGCAGCCAAGCGGCGACACCGACATTCTCGTCAAAGTCGTCCAAATTGGTTCCGATGCCGCTCAGACCACCCGTATATCAGGGGGATTGAACGAAAAATAGGAACTCGCGCTCATCACTTTCCTCCGGGCTAACGTCGACGTGTTTGCTTGGCAACCGTCACAAATGCCTGGGATCCCCAGGGAAGTGATTGAGCACAATCTGAAGATCTACCCCGACGCCCGGCCTGTGCATCAGAAGCCTCGGAATCAATCCGTAGAGCGACAGAACTTCATTCGACAAGAAGTGAAGAAGTTACTCGAAGCTGGATTCATCCGAGAAGTCTTCCATCCAAAATGGCTGGCAAATCCAGTTGTTGTGCCCAAGGCCGGCGGGAAGCTTCGGATGTGCATCGACTACACCACACTAAATAAGGCATGTCCAAAAGATTCATTCCCACTACCTAGAATAGATCAGATAGTGGATTCCACCTCCGGGTGTGAATTACTATGTTTTCTAGACACATATTCCGGGTATCATAAAATCCGGATGTCTAGGGAAGATGAAGAGCATACCTCATTCATCACAGTAGATGGATTGTACTGTTATACAGCCATGCCCTTTGGTCTCAAGAACGCAGCTTCAACTTTTGTACGAGCTATGTACAAAACTTTTGAAGAACTCATTAGAGACATAGTGGAAGTGTACGTCGATGACATCGTGGTCAAAGTCAGGGACAAGGAGTCACTCCTTGACACCTTGCAGGCTGTCTTCGACAAGCTACGGGCCACCCGTACAAAGCTAAACCCAGACAAGTGTGTCTTCGGGGTTAGCTCCGGAAAGCTTCTTGGTTTCTTGGTAAGTCACCGGAGCATAGAAGCTAATCCGGTGAAGATAAAGGCCATTGAAGACATGCGGCCACCAACCCGCATCAAAGACGTACAAAAGTTGACTAGATGTCTAGCAGCCCTCAGCCGGTTCATTTCGAGACTGGCGGAATGGGCACTCCCCTTCTTCAAGCTATTGAGGATGTCCGGACCATTTCAATGGTCCGAAGAAGCAGAGAAGGCATTCCAGGAACTGAAATAGTTCCTCACCACCCTACCGATTCTGGTAGCTCCGAACCCTGGTGAGCCTTTGTTGCTTTACATTTTAGCAACTGACGAAGTCGTCAGTATGGTTCTGGTTGCGGAGAGACCAGAGCTACCTCATACTCAGGAATCCAGACCCCTTCAGGAGGGTCCGAAGGTACCTGAAAGCGAGTCTGGGTCCCAGCTCCCAGACTCGAATCCACAAGAAGTTACTTCAGGAGACCCAAACCCCTCCGGGAGGGTCCAGGTCACTTCTGAAGAAGCCCCGGGTTCCTCCAACCAGAACCCGGAGGTCCCCGAAGAAAATCCGGATTCCTCCGGTAGGATCCGGGCCAGTGAAGAGGAAGCTCCGGACCCCTCCGGGAGGGTCCGGACCATTCAACGCTCGGTATACTTCATTAGCGAAGTACTACATGATGCCAAGACTCAATACCTAGAGGTGCATAAGCTGCTCTTGCAGTTCTTATTGCCTCTAGGAAGCTTCGCCATTACTTCCAAGCTCACAAAGTCTCAGTGGTGACCTCTTACCCACTTCGAGCAATTTTGCATAATCCCAATTCAACTGGGAATATTGCAAAGTGGGCAGCGGAATTGGCTGAATTTGATCTTGAATTTATTTCAAGGCAAGCAGTCAAGAGTCAAGCATTGGCAGATTTTGTGGCAGAATGGACTCCTTCACCATCAAACCCTGGGGGCCCCAGTGAGCAGAACACGGAGCATCAAGCTCCCGCCTTCACCGAGCCTCACTGGACCCTCTACTTTGACGGCTCCATGCAAAAGCAGGGGGCCGGAGCTGGAATCCTTCTCCTTGCACCGACCGGGGAGAAGGTGAAATACATGGTACACCTTGACTTCAAGGCGACCAACAACATGGCAGAGTACGAAGCGCTCATCTATGGACTAAAGGTGGCACTGTCATATGGTGTCAAGCAACTGCTGGTCAAGGGAGATTCGCAGCTCATCATTAAGCAAGTGAAGGGTGAATGTTCATGTAATAAGCTCCAGCTAGCTGCTTACCTCCTTGAAGTCCAGAGGCTTCAGAAGGACTTTGAAGTCCTAGATCTTCACCATGTTCAGCGTGCCCACAACGCTGAAGCCGACGAACTCTCGACGAAAGCGTCAACCGGAGCTCCGGCTCCTGACAGAACTTTTGTCCGGAGGTTGTCGAAACCCACAGCTCAGCCTGCCGAACTGAGCGAAGGGGGCGAGATCAGCATCCCGAAGCTGACGGTCCTGATGGCCCTATTACCATGGCAGCCATCAAGGGTCATAGGTGCTGCCGGAAGCTCCGAGCAACCCAGCACGCAAGACTCAAATGCTCAAGTTAGTTCCGATGCATGGATCTCGGAGATCCGGAACTACTTGAAAGACAACATCCTTCCTGACGATGATGTATCCGCTGACCGGGTAGTCAGATTGGCTAAAAGATACACGTTGGTAGAAGGGGATCTCTACCGGCGCGGTGCCAACGGCATCCTAATGCGGTGCATCACAAGGGAAGAAGGTTGCGAGGTCCTCGTAGAAATCCATGGAGGCGAGTGTGGGAACCACGCGTCTTCCCGCATGCTGGTCGGTAAAGCCTTTCGGCATGGCTTCTACTGGCCTACAGCACTCCAGGATGCAACTGAGCTGGTGAAAAAATGCAAAGCATGTCAATTCCATGCGAAGCAAATTCACACACCGGCTCAGTCCTTACAAATGATACCTCCTACATGGCCTTTCGCTGTGTGGGGGATGGACATCTTGGGACCTTTCCCAAGAGTTGTCGGAGGTTACAAGTTCCTTTATGTCGCCATTGATAAGTTCACTAAGTGGCCGGAAGCAACTCCAGTTGTGACAATCAACAAGCAATCTGCTATCAACTTTTTGCAGTCCATTGTATGTAGATTTGGAGTTCCAAACAAAATCATCACTGATAATGGGACCCAATTCACAAGCTCTGCATTCCAAGGATATTGCAAAGACCTCGGCATACAAGTTTGCTACGCTTCCATAGCTCACCCAGCAAGCAATGGCCAAGCCGAGAGAGCAAATGCTGAAATCCTTAAAGGACTCAAAACACGCACCTATGAGTGCTTGAAAAAACATGGTGCAAACTGGATCGAAGAGCTTCCACCCACTTTATGGGCCAACAGGACATCTCCAAACCGGTCAACTGGAGAGACACCCTTCTTTCTGGTGTACGGAGCTGAAGCAGTCCTTCCTCCGGAAATCACCTTGGGTTCATTCCGGGTCCGGACCTTCGACGAAGCCGCGCAGGACCAGCTCCGGCATGAAGACCTAGACCTCCTTGAGGAGGGAAGGTGCCAAGCAGCTGTTCGGAATGCCCGATACCGCCAAGCTCTTCGGCGCTATCATCAGCGGCATGTACACAACAGACAGCTCGAGGAAGGCGACCTGGTGCTTCGGAGAATACAATCTAGAGAAGGGTTAAACAAACTCTCCCCCGGCTGGGAGGGACCCTTCCGGGTGATTAAAGTATCCCAACCCGGAAGCGTTCGCTTGGCTACCAAGGATGGGACACCTCTCCCAAATCCTTGGAACATCGAGCACCTCCGTAAGTTCTACACTTAATACCACGGAGGTGAGTCTTGAGTAACTTGAGATGTATGTTATAGAGTCATTGTACAGAGTCGGGTAGTTCCTCCAGGAGAGCATCCGGACCTTTCCTGAAAGGTTCGCAAAGTTCATGCAACACTTGTCACAGTCTCCGGACTAAAAGTGTGGCTAACTACCCTGGGTCAAACGAGAAATGAAACACGCTTAGCCTGGTTCTGTACCCTAAGAGTGTACTTGTTTCCCCTGTACCCCAGACCTATAATGAAAGACATCTTCATGTGAAACAAACTCCACGTGCATTTATTTTGTACAGGCTCAACATTTTTTATTTTTCTCTTTCTTGTCTATAACGAAGACGTGTTGTTCCTAAGAAATTTTAGTTAGACCGGTTTATATACAATACAAGTTGTATTGTCAATTCTTTTGGATTCAAATATTGTTCCTGGCCAACTCACCTGAAAGCCGCCAAGCCGATCTAGGGCCGGAGTGTACTATCGACTTAGCCTGGTCAAGCACCCTAAGTACGCCACTCTACCTACACCCCGGCAGGCCGAAGTAAGGCGAGTCCAAATACAATTGAATCCAGAAGAAAAGACAATGTATTCGATTGTATCTAGAATCGCGTTTGACCTAAAATTTTCTTGAGAATCATAAGCCACGACGAAGTTATAGGCGAGAAATGAATTTTACTATTTTTCTTGACTTCAATGTGCAAGAAAAATAAAATACACGTTGATGGAGAAAAGCCGGAGCTAACAAAGCTCCGACTCCCCTAGGTGGCTTGTAATTGATGTTACGCATTGAAAACGAGCATCACCGGAGTAATCAAGCTCCGGTAAAGCTAGGGGGTCAGCCGTCGACGCTGAATAAAAGATGGTGAGAAGACCCCGCAAACGGGGTCTGCTGCCAACAAACTAAGTGTTGGCAAAGGTCACTACCGGAGCTACTAGGCTCCGACACCCCGGAGGACTAACTATCGATGCCCTACGCGTTGATAGAGACTATTGCCGGAACTACTAAGCTCCAGCGATAGACAATGCCGGAGCTTCTAAGCTCCGACAACCTCAGGGGGCCTTCACTATCGAAGACTTCGAACCTAAATTCTACAAGTTCGGAGCAAATGAGTCTTCAACAAAATGCGATATCCTCTTGGTACATGTTCACAATCAAATTGTGTACATCTACCAGGGGGCCAAGTGAAGATAAAAGCGTTGAAGACAAAAAATGAAATTCACAAAAATTTGGGGATTTCATTCATCTGGAGACATGGAATTACATCTGGAGACAAGGGATTACAAAATTGAGGAAGAAGAAGAGAAAATACAAGTGAGAACTATAGAGATGGTCCTAGACCCTATGGAAGAATTGGGCGACCTTCTGGGCAACCTCCGATACGCTGGCTCGGGTAGCTTCGCCTTCTCCTTCGATGGGACCTTCAAGCACCAGGTCCAGAGGAAATTGGGAGTTTCGGCTGGTGTAGCACGTCAGCACATATTCTGTGACATTCTTTGCCAGGGATTGCCCCTCAACCTCCAATTGGTCCGCGATGACATCGCCCACCTTGGAGAGCTTGCTACCTGCTGAGCTCAACGCTTGCAGCGCTAGGTCCGGCTCCGGCTCCGGATCATCCGGGCGCACGGGGCTGAAACCCATCAGTGTCAGCGCGTCGTTGGCCTTGCCCAGGAACTCCCAAATCTGTAGGGAGTCCGCAGTCCTTAAGCCCTTCATTTCTTCTAGGGATCTCTTGGCCGCCATCAGTTCAGAATTCCCACGGGCGAGGCGCTCAACTTCTTTGGCGTTTTGCTGAATCTTTTTAGCAACCCGCTTTTCGAGTTTTCCGAGCTCCTCCTCCCGGAGGTGGATCTTGTTCCGGCGGTCGACCAGGTCCTTCTCTCTACCCCTCACTTTCTTCACCCTGGCTGTAAGGGCACACTCTTGTTCTTAGAGTTCCTGCCCTCGCACCCAGACTTTCTCCTCTTCCTCTTGGCAGCGCTCTTCCAATTTCTTGGCGCGCTCCTCGAGACCCTTGTCAGCCAGAGCCACCTTCTCGGCGAGCTCCTCCTCCCTCCTCAGGACGTCATCCCGCAGCTCTAGGAGTCTCTGCTCTTCATCCTCGAGCTGTTTCTCCCTCTCCTCAAGTGCCTCCCGGTGCTTGATGAGTGTAGTGTTAATGGCCTCAAGCCTTTCGTGGCGTTCATCGGTCGCACTATTGGCTTCTTTGGCTTGATCGTAGATCTCCCGAGATTGAGCATCGAGGGCGCGAGTCAAACTCTCCCTGTCATCTAGTAACTTGCCCTAGTACTCCAGGCGGATCTTCTCCCGCTTGATCCACTCTTTGTCATCCGCTAGCCTCGACTGCGCCAGCTTGGTCTCGAAGTAGAGCCGGTTACGCCACCGCCTAAGGGTTTGGCGCTCCTCTTCAAGAGCCTTGCTATCGTGGAAGAAGGCCAGTTGGACTTGACGTAGACTGGAACATGCGTTGTCAATAGACAGTGACAACGGGATAGGTTCCGGACCTGCTGGGGTCTCCTCCGCTGGTTCCAGTGGGTTTTCAGATACAAAAATTGTGTCCCACTCCACAAGAGTGGTCCCCTGAGTCTCCATGGCACTAGGGCCGTCCTCCGAGATGGCCTCAGTCGCCATCGAGGAAGGCCCCGCCACCAGGTCTTCGTTCACCCCCTCGGGCAGGGGGCCAGCGACTTCGCTTGGGCACTCCGGCTCG
The DNA here is from genome assembly GCA_036927565.1 of Tuctoria greenei. Lineage (NCBI taxonomy): Eukaryota > Viridiplantae > Streptophyta > Magnoliopsida > Poales > Poaceae > Tuctoria > Tuctoria greenei. Next base: position 59,383,274 of record JAYESD010000010.1, read on the forward strand.
GCCGTGAGTACCTCCGACGTCATCACTTCCGGAGCAGGGGCCGCTTCTGGCTCCGGCCTTGGAACCTCCTCCGATGGGGGCTCGAGCTCCGTCACCTCCTCAACAATCGGCTCGGGAGCCGGAAGATCTTCAACCTCGAACGGCCCTGCGGACGGAGCTTCAACAATGACCGGCTCTGCGACCGGTGCTTCGGAGGCAGCCGACCCAACTGTCGGAACTTCCTCAGCTTCCGGCGCGCGCACCGGGACTTCAATCACCTCCGGCTTGGCCACCGGAGCTTCGACACTTTCAGGCTCCAGGGCCGGAATCACAACTTCTTCCGGCTCAACGGCCGGAACTTCTGTCATTTCAGCACCAGGACCCGGAGCTTCAACCTCCGGGGCAGGTGCCGCTGGCGCATCTTCTCTCCCATGGTTCGGCACTACCATGGGAGCCTCTGGAGATGGGTCGAGGTCCATGACCACGACAGCCGGTGCCGGAGCTGTCGCAGCTTCAGCCACCACTTGGGGCGGCACTGAGACCGGAGCAGAAGCTTCCGCCCTCACAGCTTCAGTTGCTGTGGCTGAGGGTGGAGCCTCACTCCTCTTCTTGGGAACGCTGCAAATGATGGACGAGGAAACTTAAAAAAGCAATCACTACAGCAAAACAATTGTCCAAGGTAAAGATTAAAAATTACCTTGGGAGGCTTCCGCACCAGCTTGCGTGGAATCTTTTTCCCGGGCGTTCCGGGCTGGTCATAGCTGGCGTGGAAGCTCCGGAAGGCCCCCCGGAACTCGTCGCGGCCACGGGTGTTTCCCGGGTCGAGGCCCCCCTCGATCGGGAAGAACCCCCGGACCTAGAGGCCTCCACTGGCCCAGGTGCTGGAGCCGCGTGCCCGGAGCTAACACCCTGGGAGGACCCCACTGCGGGAACAGTCTCTCCCCGGGAGGACCCCACTATGGGAACAGTCGCCGTGGTAGTGGAAGATCTTCCCCTCCGGGGAGAAGGAGCCGACGCAGAAGTAGTGGGCCTGATGGACCTTCCGTTGGCATACTGTAGCTTCCTCTTCCGGCTCACGGGTTCATCCGCCAGCTCCTTGCCCTTGCCGACGACCTCTTACCTCGGCTTCGGAGTTGGGTCGGAGCCACCTTCGGACACTCCAGGGATCGCCACTCTGGTAGTTGATCTTCTCTCGACGACACCAAGGTCGTCAAGCATGGGCATCTTCCGTCGTAGTTCCCTGTTGAACTCAACTTCCACGTTCAGGGGAAAAAAGCCGATGGCGGAGTCAAGTCGTCACCCTCGACGTCGATGCCGTGCTGGAATTTCTTGAGGTGGAACTCCAAGGTTTCCCCACCATGTTGGACTTCAACCCGGTCTCGACCCGGTCGTCGTCCATCACGCTGTTGAGGGCCCAAGCGAGTTTCTCCCTCTTCTTCAGCGGTGCCCACCAGTTGACCAGGAAGTTACAAAACACCGCTTGAGGGGTTAATCCCCCCTCCACGCACCGGCGAATCCTGGTCAGAACAGGATCGATGGTGTCCGCTAGCACCGAAGCTTCACTCCAGATCGTTGTGTCAATGTTGGGGAGGCCTTCGGGCAGCTCCAGCCTCTCGTGCTCCTCCACCCGGATGACTATCCAGTCCTTCTTCCAGTCATCCCACTTCTCAGAGGGGAACGATCGGAGGTACTTGAATGGACACTTCTTGCACTTCACGAAGTAGTAGAAGCCAAGGTACTCATTGCTCCTACCAGTGGTGTGGACAGTGAAGAAGGTCCGGAAGAGTTCGATGCAGGGGGGATGCCCACCCACATCTCACAGAAGTGGACGAAGATAGACACGAGGAGAATGGAGTGAGGGCCAAGGTGGTATAGCTGCACACCATAAAAGTCCAGCAGCATCAAGAAAAAGGAAGAAAAAGGTGGGATCAACCCCACCATGGCGTACGAGGAGAAGTACACCATTTCGCCGGAGTGCTCCTTCTCGAACGGGAGCTCTCCACCGGCGCGGACTGAGCGGTTGAAGAAGTCCGAGGACCATCCCATGAGGGCCCGGACCTTCTTTAGGTCACCGTCGGTCTTCAAGCGACTCTCGGGGAGACCCAACTCCATCGCGGCACGGCTAGGCAAGAGAAGAAAAGCGAAGCACAAGATGGGAGTTTGAGCGCAAGATCAGATGGGAGGCGTGAAGAACTCCCGACGGTGTGTGCTTTCCTTCTTAAGTAAGCCCTCGCAACGCTTTGATGAAAACCGCAAGGAAGTCGAAGATACCATTCAAAAATTCCACCCAGCCGATGACAAGGGGGCTCGGGACCACCCCGACGATCAAGTCGAGGTTCTTACCCAGGCGAACGGTTGTCATCAAGAGGCGGGAAACCCGAAGGCGGCGGCCTGACAAGGCGCGCGGAACCGATACGGTTTTCATATCGGGAACCGGCGACCTTCAATTGCGTGAGATCCACACGCCAAAGATCTCATCTGCCGCACGCTGGACACGCCACGTGGCAAGGATTTAACTCCAAACCCTCGCCAATGGCACCTCTGAATACCTTTGAAGACTCGGTTCAAAAGTCGAGAGGATGGACCCACCTCCGGCGGAATGACTTCACCCCAGTGGTCTTCTCCGGAGGTAGGTCCAGGGGGCCACTGTCGGTACCCTAGAAACTGTACACCCCTTGAGATTACAAAGATATCAATTAAAAGTCACCCACTTGATTTGAAGACCTTCGGAGGCCCACATGTCAGATGAAACCGGACCCGCTTCTCCAACATGGTTAATCCCAGGGTCGCAACCGGAGCTACCGCCCACAAGGGGGAAGCTCCGGGCCATGTACCGAAATGGCACCTCTGGAGTTAACCCCAGACCGAGAGAAGCTCCGGACCTGACACGTGTCAGGTAGCTCCGGAGCTTCCTGTTTCCCATAGTATGCTCTAGAGCTGCCACGTGTCCACCCGTCGGAGCTTCAGCCTCTGACCTCCGGAAGACTTCATAACGGCTCCGGATCTTCAAAGGGGAATCAAGGACTTCAAGACCCGATTAATTGTCATTAATACCATATTAATGACACACGGTCGGATGACCTTAATTACCAGTAACGGTGCTGTCAAAGCCCATTACCCAGTCATTAAGGGCAATTAAACTTGTTGAATGAATATCAATACTAGTAACCGCCGGGGCCACATGTCGGGCCAGGCTAACTTGTAACGGCCTGCCCTTGTACTATAAAAGGACAGGCAGATGATGAACTCCAAAGAGGAGAGTGACGCTACACACGCGCCATAGACACTCGTCATAAGCTCATTCAGCTAATACAACACCAACACGCCCGTGGAGTAGGGTATTACGCTCAAGCGGCCCGAACCACGTAAACTCTTGTGTCTTCTGCATCATTTACTATTCACCTTCTCGAATCTCCGCGTGCCCACACCGAACATCAAACTCCTCCAACACTTTAGTAGTGTCGGGAGATCTGCCGGTTCCAAACCACCGACAGACACCTTCTTCATCAAGTCTGGGGGGCCTCAGAGAACAGAAGTCGGAACTTAAGGTCCTGATCTTCACTGAGCCTCACTAGACTCTCTAGTTCGATGGCTCCATGCAGAAGTAGGGGGCCAGAGCTGGACTCCTTCTCGCCCCAACCAGGGAGAAGGTCAAGTACATGGTGCGCCTTGACTTCAAGGCGACCAACAACATGGCAGAATATGAAGCTCTGACTCAACGTGGCGCTATCATATGGCGTCTGATGGCTGCTGGTGAAGGGATATTTGCAACTCACCATCAAACAAGTCAAAGGTGAATGTAGTTACAATAAGCCTCAACTTGCTGCATACTAGAAGTTGCAGAAAGATTTCTAGGTCATGGAATAATGCCATGTCCAGCGTCTCAACAACGTTGAAGCTTACGATCTCTCGACGAAAGCTTTAATCGGGGCTCAGGCACCCGACGAGGTTTTTGTTAGGACACTAACAGCACCTACTGCTCAGCCTGCCGAACTGAGTGATGGGGGCGAGTCCAGCACCCCGAAGTTGGCATTCTCGGTGGCCCTGTTACCATGGCATCCACCAAGGATCGTGGGTGCTACAAGAAGCTACGAGCAACCAAGCCTGCAAGATATAGAAGCTCAAGTCAGTCCTGATGTATGGATCTCGGAGGTTCGGGACTACTTGAAAGACAACATCCTTCCAGAAGATGGTGTATCCGCTGAGCGAATTATCGGATTGGCTAAAAGATACATGTTGGTAGAAGGGGATCTTTATCGACGTGGTGCCAAAGACATTCTAATGCAGTGCATTTCCTGGGAAGAGGGTTGCAAACTTCTCGTAGAGATCCATGGAGGCGAGTGTGGGAACCACGCATCATCCCACACGCTAGTCAGTAAGGCCTTCCGGCATGGTTTTTACTGGCCTACGGCACTCCAGGATGCAGTCGAGCTGGTTAAGAAGTGTGAATCGTGCCAGTTCCACACAAAGCAAATTCGTATACCAGTGCAGTCACTGCAATTGATTCCTCCCTCATGGCCATTCGCTCTGTGGGGGGTGTATATTTTGGGACCTTTCCCAAAAGTCGTCGAAAGGTACTGGTTCTTATATGTCACCATCGACAAGTTTAAAAAGTGGATGAAAGCAACTCTAGTTGTGACAATCAACAAGCAACCTTCCATCAAATTCTTGAAGTCCATTTTCTACAGATTTGGAGTTCTGAACAGAGTCATCACTAACAACGGAACCCAATTAACAAGTGTAGCTTTCCAAGAGTATTGCAAAGACATCAGCATAATAGTCAGCTATGCGTCAGTAGCTCATCCGGCAAGCAATGGCCAAGTTGAGAGAGGAAATGTAGAAATACTCGAGGGACTCAAGACGCGCACTTATGAGCGCTTGAAGAAGCATGGTGTCAACTCGATAGAAGAGCTTCCGTCAGCATTGTGGGCGAGCTGGACAACACCCAATTGGGCAACAAGAGAAAGACCCTTATTCATGGTATATGGAGCCGAAGCTGTCATTCCTCCAAAAATTTCCAAGGGGTCTCTCCGAGTCCGGACCTACGATGAAGGCACGTAGGACCGACTCCGGCGTGATGACTTAGACCTCGTCGATGAGGCAAGGTGCCAAGTAGCTGTTCAAAACACGCGATGCCTCCAGGAGCTCTGGCGCTATCATCAAAGGCATGTGCGCAATCGACAGGTGGAAGGAGGTGATCTGTTGTTGCGGCGAATACTCACTCGCAAAGGGATGAACAAACTCCCCCCCCCCAACTGGGAGGGTCCATTCTGAGTTATCAAAGTTTCCCGCCCTCGATGTGTTCGCTTGGCAACAGAGGATGGGATACCACCTCCCAACCCCTGGAATATTTAGAACCTTCGTAAGTTCTACACTTACTTACACGGAGGTGAGTCTGTATTTGTATAAAATGTATCTCATAGAGTCTATGAACAGAGTCGGGTTGGTCCAAGATGAAAAGCACAATTAACTTGGTCCTGTACTTTAAGTGTGTAGTTGCCTTCCCTGGGTTGGTACAAGATGAATAGCACACTTAACTTGGTCTTGTACTTTAAGTGTGTCCTTGTCTTCCCTTGTTATTCGTACCTATAATGAAATACATTTATGTGCAACAACGTGCATTTACTTTGCGCATGCTCATTATTTTTCCTCTTCTTGCCAAAAGCAATGTTGTGCAATCTACTTGAAATTTAGTCCTAGAAATTCATGTGATATATATATATATATATAAGTTTTATTGGTAATCTTCTAGTGGATATTAGTATTGCTAGATGGCCTACTCTTCTGAAAACCAATGCCAATGACAGGTCTGGAGTGCGCTATCAACTTAGCCTAGTCCAGCACCCTAAGTACGCCACACTACCTATTCTGGTGGGTCTCAATAAGGTGGGTCCAGAGAGCATATGGACTTAAGGAAGTTTAATCACTATACTTATGTTGTCATAATGAGTTTGTTAGGATCTAAAATTCAAAGAAGGATAATAAGCCACAAATAAACTATAGGCAAGAGGACGAATTTTACTGCTTTTCTTGTCTCTCATGTGCAGGAAAAAAGAATAATTGTCTATGATGGTGGGTGTCGCCAGATCACCTAGCGTCGGCATCACCGAAGAAGCTCGCCGTTGATGTTTTATGCGTTAAAAGTGGGCACCGTCGGAGCAACCTAGCTCCAGCAACAACCAGTGGGCCCGCTGTCGACATTTTATACATTGACAGTGGGCATCGTCGAAGCAACCAAGCTCCAACAACACCCAGGGGGCCTACCGTCGATGTTTCATACATTGACAGTGGGCGCCATCGAAGCAACCAAGCTCTGACAACACCCAGGGGGCCTGCTCTCGATGTTTTATGCATTGATAGTGGGCGCCGTCAAAGCAACTAACCTTCGACAACTGCCAGGGGCCCCCCATTGACGTCAATAGCGTGGCGAAGGGTCCTTGGAGATTTTGGATGCAAGACTTGGACATCGGAGCTATCACAATAGCTACGAGTTCACATCAATAAAAGTTCAAGACATTGCCAAATTCCTTATGGTAGATGTTCTCAATCAATTGAGCACATCTACCAGGGGCCAATAAGATAAAGGCAATGATACATTGAAGACAAAAATAGAATTTGAAAGGATTTCATTCATTCAAAATTTGGAGATTTACAAGATGAAGGTACAAAAGGGAAAGATCCTAGCTACTAGAGTTTCGCTGGAAGTACGAAGCAACTTTCAGGACGACTTCTTGGATGCTAGTATGGCAGCTTCTTCTTCTTCGGCGATGGGTCCGTCAATCACCGGAGCCAGAGACAAACAGGGATCTCGGCTTCGGAAGCATGTCAACACATATTCCGCGATATTATTAACCAGGGATCTTCCCTAAGTCTCGAGCTGGTCGACGATCACATCTCCTAGCACATCCAGCTTAGCTCCAGCGGAGTTGAGCGCCACCAAGGCCTTGTCCATCTCTAGCTCTAGGTCAGTCGAACGGACCGGACTGAATTCCAGAGGCATTAGAGCATTTTCCGCTCACCCAGGGAAGTCCCAGACCTGTTGGGACTCTATTGCTCTCGTGCTCCGGAGCTTTTCCAGTGACCTTCTTACTAACGATAGCTCCACAAAACCCTCCTTTGAGAACTGCTCGACCTCTTTAGCATGCTGCAGAATTTGTTCAGCCAGCTGCCTCTCTTGGTCGGCGATTTGCTTATCCCGGAGGTTTAAGCGGTCTCGCCTCTCCGCAAGGTCCCTCTCCTTTGCCTTCACCTTGTTCTCTCTGGCAGAGACAGCACTTTCTTGGTTGCTCATACCTTCTCCTTCCAGCCATACTTAGTGCTTTTCTTTATCGCGCCACGACTTGAATTTTTCAGCGCGGTCGGCCAAGTCCTGCTTGCTGCGCTCTAGATTCTGAGAGATCTCAGCATCTCTCATCTGGAGTTCATTCTCCTTATTGTCTAGCTCATCACGGTGCTTGAGAAGTCGTTCCCTCACAGTGTTGACACTCTCCGAGCGACTATCTGCCAGTTCATTGACCTTCTTGGCAAGCTCGTAGATCTCCCGGGTATTGTCATCGAGGGCTTTTATAGCATCCTCTGTTTCATCTAGCGTGTTGTTTAGACGCGTCTGTTGAGCTTTCTCGGCCTACAGCCGATCCCTTTGGTTCGCTAGTCGAGACTGCGTCAACATCATTTTGATGTAGAGCAACTTGCGCCAGCGCCTCAGGGTGTCATGTTCATACTCCAGGGCCTTCCGCTCATAGTTGAAGGCATGTTGAACTTGGTGGAGGCTCGAGCAGGCGTTGTCAATCGACATATCTAGAGGGATCGGCTCAAGGCCTGCCTGAGGTTCCTCCTCTGGTTCCCCCGAGTCTTCTGGAATAGTTGTTGGAGCCCATGGAACAAGCATGAACTCCAAAAGCTCAACGTTTGCAGCACTGAGTTCCATGAGCTCATCAATAGTTGGCACAGATGTAGAAGGTTCCGCAGCTGGATCTTTAGGTGCCGGCCCAGGCATGGCCATCTCTGGCATATCGACATCATCCAACAGCGCTGTTGCCCCCCGCAGTTGGTGCTGGAACTTCCACTGCTGCTTCCAAAACCTCCGACACTGATGCCAGTACCTCTGATGCTGGCTCTGGAGCAGCTAAAGCTTGCTCTGGTGCTTCTTCCACATGTTCCAGCGCAACCACAGCTTCTTTGGCCGCTCCTGCTGAGGTCATCTCCACGCCAGTTTGCGCCGGAGCTACCGTGTCGTTCGCCACAACCATAGGGGAGGTTGTATCAACGGCGGGGACTCTGAGCAAGGCAATTTCTATGGTCGCGGTGCTAGCAAGTGCCGGAGCAGAAGCTCCTCTTGATACTCTGGAAATGGAGGATAGAGAATTCAAGGAAAAGCAAAAACAAAACAAAACTCTAAGAGCCGATCATTACTTGGGGATGTTGCCGCTCCAGTCGGCACGAAACTTTTTCCTTGCGTGGTCGAAGTCAGAACCCACCATCGTCGGTGAGGCAGAGGCTCCAGACTTCATCCCAGGAGTCGTGGCAGCCATCAGCATTGTCTCAGCTGGGACCTCCATTGATTGATACACTCCAGAACCAGAGTCCGCCGATGGCCCCGGAACCAGAGTTGAAGAAATATTGGACCCAACGCCACCGATGGCACTAGGGCCGAAGATAAATTCTTGGGCTCGAAGCTTCCCCTGAGCACCAGACCTAGGGTTGCCATTGCTGGAGGCACAAACAAGTCAGTCAAGGTAGTGGCACTGCTTGCGTCAAAGCTGCTCTAACAGAGCTGCCATTAGTTCGCGTCAACCTTCTCTTCCAACTAGAGGCATCGACGGGCTCCTTGCCTTTGCCTCCACTTGAGTCAGACCTCTTCTGACTTGATTCTGCTGTAGCTTTTCCCTTGCCACTAACAGGTGCAGAGACAGACCCCCCATGTGGACAGGGGGTCAAAGCTTCGGGAGCACAATCCCAGCAGGTCGAGTCCTCCCCTGCCTCACTGCAATGCCTGTATCATCAAGAAGTGGCATTCCCTTCCTCAGCTCTCACCTAAACTCTGAAACCATGTTTAGAGGTACAAATTCTGCTGGAGGTGTGGTATTATCTCCATGAAAGGTTCCACTGAAAAGCTTCTGCAACTGGAGCTTCAGAGATTTTTCATCCAGATTGGTCCCTCAGCAACATTCAGTCCGATTGTTGTCCATTTCTCCAATGAAATTCCAAGTCAGGAACTTCCGTTGCTTGAGTGGAGCCCAGCGTTTGGTCAAGAAGTTGGCAAGGACCATCATAGAGGTTACTCCACCTTCAACCAAGTCTTGGGTCCTCATCAGCATCGGGTTGAATTTTTCTGTCAGCTCTGGGAGCTCTTCCCAAGAGTTTGAATTGGTTGTGGGAAACCCCTCCGGCAGTTCCAGCCTATCGTGTTGATCCACTCGGACCACTACACACTCTTTCTTCCAGGTTTCCCACTTCCTTGAAGCAAATGACTTGATGCACAGAAAGGGGGGTTCTTGCGCCTCACAAAGTAGTAGAAGTCGATCAGCTGGTTACCTTTGCAAGTTGCTCAGAGCATGAAGAAGCTCTGGAACAGTGGAATGCATGGCGGCACACCCACCCACATTTCGCAGAAGTGTACAAAGATTGCCACTAGCAAGATTGAGTGGGGGTCGAGGTGATGAAGATGGAGTCCATATGACTCCAGCAGCATAAGGAAGAAGCTGGAGAATGGCGGGACAAGCCACACCATCGCGTACGCCGAAAAGAAGACGATCACGCCGGATCCCTCCTTGAATGGGAGCTTTCCACAATGTATTGAGTTGTTGAAGAAATCACTTGTCCAGCCCATCAGCTTCTGAACTCTCAACAGCTCATCATCGCTCTTGATCTTGCTGGGGAGAAGTCCGAGTTCCACTGCTGCAAAGTGGAGCAAAAGTGGGAATGCGATGCAAGGGTTCAAGCGGAGAACTCTATGAGCAAGAATAGATCGGTGTGTAAGAGTTCTCTCACCTTGCAGCACCTCTACCTTTATTAAGCCTCTGCAATGCATGGATGGCAATCACATCCGGACCTTGATCACACTCAACAAAGTTACCTCATCAATGAAAAGGGGGTCTGGGTCCACTTCGCCAAAAAAGTCGCACCAGGTGAACCGTTGTCATGATGAGAAGTTGAAAGCCCGAGGGCGGCGACCTCACAGGGATACAAATATTGTGCTAGGAACTGATATGAAAATCATATTGGGAAGTGGAATCCCTTAATTTCATGAGATCCGCACATCATGTATCTCACATACCAAATCAAGAAAGGTTGCATGTCCCAAGAAGAAACCTGAAGCAGCAGTGCGGGAGAGATAATGACCCCACCTTTGGCATCGAAACCTCATAATCTCACCAGAGGTGGGCTCGGGGGCCATTGTCGATACCATGCATACCAAGTATCCCTTCCTACCAGAAGAAGATGCATTGAGTTCCACCTTCCAGTATTGTGAACTTCTGAAGGCAACACATGTCCCGCAGTGCTGGACCTGCCTCCCACCTTAGGGTGGCTCCAGGTTTCCATGTGTCCTTGGATGATGGACCTACCTTCCCAACAAGGGAAGCTCTGGTGCTGCCACGTATCTAGTAGCTCCGAACCTGCCTCCCCGTAGAGGGAAGCTCCAGAGCTACCACGTGTCACACGTCCATATCTATGTCTACAACGGGAAGACTTTGGGATCTCCAACGGCACGGACATTCAAGGGCTATCAATCGGCTGTTACAAGACTTAGTTAATGCGATCATTAATACCATACTAACAACGCACGATCAGAGGACTATGAAGACCAGTAACGCTGCTATTAAGGCACGTTATCACACTATTAACCCCCATTAACACCCGTATATTTTGTATAGGGCAGTTATTACAGCCGGGGCCACCTGTCGAGCCACAGCGCATACTGTAACAACCATTCCTTAGCGTATAAAAGGGATGCGTTGCACGGTAGAACAAAGTCAATCCAAAGCTATTCAAGTCTCAAGCTTACAAGCTTACTCCTTAGTAGTACCAGGGGAAGTGTTGTTGGCACACTTTGATAATACAGTTTAGGAGGCTGATGAGAGCGATGACCATGTCTAAGAGGCTGCTCAGGAGAAGAATCATCAGAAGAAGATGATTCCTCAGGTGAAGAGGGTGCCTCATGAGAGGATGGGTCATTAGACGAAGATGATTCAACTGGAGTAGAAGGATCATCAGAAGAAGGCACAACTCGTCGAGTGTAGATCTGTGTCACTGGAGGCTTCTTAGTGTAGTCAGGGACTAAAGAAGAAGACACCGTCGGACGCAGCACCGAGTGTTAAGGAGGTACACTAGCAATAGGTATTTGGAAGGAATAGGAACAAAATCGGACCGACCAAAGATACAGTAGGATTGAAATGACACGTCTCATCAAAGACAACATCATGTGAGATCCATATCCGTCGACAACAGGATCCCAACAAAGATACTCCTTATGCTCAGCACTATATCCAAGAAAAACACAGTCGATCGACTGAGCAATGAGTTTAATGTGCTCACGAGGTGCAATCAACACATAGCACACACAACCAAAAAGGCAAAGGTTGATATTGTCAGGTGTCTTGCCAGAAAGACACCGGAAAGGAACCTCACTCTGAAGAGCAAACAAAGGTTGAATGTTAATCCGGTAAGTGGCAGTAGAAACAACTTCGACCCAAAAGTAAGGGGGAGTAGAGGAAGCAAGCAGGAGAGTACGAGGAGTCTCAAGGAGATGTTGATGCTTACATTCGGCCACACCATTCCGTGCATGAGCGCCAGGACAAGAAAACTGAGAAAGAGTGCATTGCTCAGAAAGAACCTGACGAAGAGCATCAGAAAGGTACTCAGCAGTAGAATCAGAACGAAAAACAAGAATAGATGTGTCAAAATAAGTGCGGATCATAGCTGAAAAAGTTTTGCATATAGACAAGATCTCACTACGATGTTTCATAAAGTAAATCCATGTGTGGCGATAAAAGTCATCTATAAAAATGATGTAATATCAGTGTCCACCTTTTGATACAAAATGAGCTAGACCCTATACATCTGAATGAACAAGATCAAAAGGGCGTTCAAACACTGACTCACTAGAAGGATAGGGAAGCTAAGGCCATGTTTGGTACAGCTTCTGCTGCAGCTTCTTCATAAAAATAAGCTGAAGCTGTACCAAACATGAAATTTCTATAATAGCATACTAGTTCAGCTGCTTCTCAGAATGAACTAAAAGCAGGATATGAGCAGAAGTTGATTTCCACCAGCTTTTCATACAAGCTGCTTTTGTAACAAGTTCCAGCTGTACCAAACAGGGCCTAAATCTGCTTCTCTAATATACAGCCCTGACACTGAGCTAAGGACTGAGAACCTAAAACTGATCCTAATACACCACGACGAGCTAAGGCAAATAGGCGAGAGCCACAAAGATGTCATGGACGATGATGCCACTGAGCAAAAGATGAGGTGGACAGAGCAGCAAAAGTGGAGCTGATAAGACTAGCAGGCACAGCGGAAGGAAGTCGAAGCTAGTCAAGCTCCCAGAGGCGTTGAGAATCATGACAACGAGGGCCAGTGCCAGCAAGCCAACCCATGAGACGATCCTGAAGGTAACAAGAATCGGGATCAAGAATCACCCGACATTCATGATCAGTGAGTTGCCCAGCAGACATAAGTTGCATGGTCAGGTTGGAAATGTAGGAAACATTGGGTACATCAAAAGAGTCAGATAAAAGGTTGTTGTGTCCAACAACTGATAGAGAAGAACCATATGCAGTATGAACAGTAAGAGAAGAGAGGAAGGACTCAAAGAAGATAAACGGGTGGAATAAGCAGTCATATGGACTGAAGCTCCAAAATCAAGAATACATGGACGAGTACCTGAACGGGAAGTGAAAGGTGGTCCCTCAGAGGAAGACTTAGAAGCAGCAGTAGAACCTAAAAGTGCAGAAGGTTGGGTCACAAAACTAGCAGCTCTTGATGATGTAGAGGCAACAAGACGATGAAGGAGCTCGAGCAACTGGGCATCCGAAGTAGCAGAACTCCCTTGAGATCTTCTAGTACCAGCACCACCAGCATTCTGTGAAGATCAACAAGCCTGAGCACCAGCAGTGTGTCGAGAGGTCAAAGAACGAGCAGCCAAAACTAAAGTGGTGAGAAACAAGCCAGCGGCACGGAGACGTGTCTCCTCATTACAGACAGTAGCTAGAGCATCTATAAGAGAGACACAAGGGTGACGAGCAAGCAGCTAAGCACGGAACGCCTCAAACTCATCACAAAGTCGGGTCAAGAAGTCGTAGGTGCATTGAAGTTGAAGTGCATTCGTTTGACTCTGACAAGTTTTCGGTCACAACTGCAGACCAAGAGTGTCAAGCTGATGCCAAATGGCAGACATCTAATCAAAGAACTCCTCCACTGTAGCATCTCCCTGATGTAACAGCTGCTCCTGGAGAAAGGCAACGATATAGGTAGACTAACCAGTAGGCTCGTAACGACGATGAAAAAAGCCCACACCTGGTGTGCATACTCAAACTCAACTATGTCCGCCGCAAGACGATCCTCCATACTAGCAGCAAGAATAGCACCAGCTCGAGCATCATCATCCAACCGAGCCCTATACATGCGAAAGTCAAACTCGTAGGAAGACAGGCGAGTCTCAAAATCTGAAAGCGGCTTCTTCTTCTTCTTCTTCTCATCATCAATAGCCTTATCAGGAAGGACATGCCGTAAAGGAGCACCAGGACAAGGCGGGCACTTGAGATTGCTCGTAAGGAACTCCCAAAGAAGCAGAACATGCATATGTAGACGCATGCGGGGAGTCCAGACGCGATAATTGATGCCATTAAAAAGCACCGAACAACGCAAAACTGGAACCCGCCTCGGAGAAAAAATCATCCTGATAGGACAACCGGCGACAGCTAGAGCGCAAAATAAGCAAAGACGGGCTACAGCTAGAGTGCAAGAGAATAAGCGGTGCAAGCTGCAAAAAATTGATATTTTTCTCAACTGAGAGAGAGAGAGTTCATGTAAAACCCACGTGAGTGGTAGGAAGCTTCCAGAGGAACCAGATCACGTGAATATGAAGACTCACGTAAATGCCAGAAAGATTCCAGAGGAAGGGGCTGGTTCTCTTTCCATGATTGAAGGACCGACGTGAAGATTCACGGACAGCAGCCCACGCACCCGCCAGCGCAGATCCGCGATTGAAGAAGGGGACACACGATCTGAGGTACAGTGTGGTAGCGCTGCTCCAGATCTAGGCGCGGTAGAAGCCAGTGCCAGACGAAGCACGGGAGACTGTGGCATCTTCGATAAATCTGGCGAATCGGCTAGGAAAACTAGAGGTCGATCCACCTTCGTGACTCCTAGATGCATTAGAGAAGCAGAGCAGCAGAGATATTCAAGACGAAGAAGATGGACGGCGGCGCAAGAAAAAATTTAGGGATCAATTGCTAGGGCAGCATAAAAGTTAATCTTAGCTTTTGGTTCTGATACCATGTTATGAATGATGTTTGTATTATTATGAAGGTCAAAGGCCAGAATATATAGAGGTACAGGAGGTTACAAAAGTGCAGAAAATCTGTCATACAATGGGGAAAATATAATAAACTCCCTATATCTCTAACATACATAACTGAAAAGACAACAGCTTATAAGTCAACCTTAAAAGGTACTTATTCATATTTGAATTGTTCACGTGACTTTTCCTCCAAAATACAATAGGATTTTTCTTCCAATTTGCTGACAGGTGAGGTGTACCATGGCTCCATAGTTGAGTGCGATGACACTCGGAGCTGCCAGCTCGTGAACACCATCTCACGAGAAAGGATGGCAAGGTGTCGCAGCTGTAGCAATCCACGCCAAGCGCTGGAATTATAAAGGCTGAAAGTTTCAAGGATCAAAACAAACATGCTACTCACCAGATACACACCGAGGTGGAAAAAGCAAACATGAATCATGTGGCATTAGTGGACGGGACAGTTTGTCAGAGTATGGTTTCGGCAGTTCTCCCGGTACTACCGTTGGTAGCTTGCAGAGTTTTGTAGTTCGGTTAGGGCACGCGGAGATTCAGAAGAAGATGACGATTTGACACAAGTATTTACGTGGTTCGGGCCGCCTGAGCATAATACCCTACTCCACATGTGTGTGTTGTTGTATTGAGCGTCTGAGCGCTTGAGTGTCAGAGACTAGAGTGTCTTGAGTGCGTGTGTCAGCCCCCCCCCTCGTGTATCGCTCGACCAGTCCTTTTATAGTACAAGGACTGGCCGTTACAGCATCAGCCTGGCCCGACATGTGTCCTTGGCGGTTACTGATGTCTAATACACGGTTAATATACTTAATTCCACTTAATAGCACAGTAACGTCCCTTAATGGTGGCGTTACTAGTATTAAGGGTCATCCGATCGTGTGTCATTAAGATAACATTAATGACACTTAATCGTGTCTTGAATTCTTTAATGTTCCCTGAAGATCCGAGCCGTTGGAGGTCCACCAGTCTGCTTGTTGAGGTTGAAGGTCCGGCAGTTGGACGCGTGGCAGTTCCGAAGCTTACCATCTTGGACGAGTAGGTCCAATGCTGTTGTACACGTGTCGGTACCGGAGCTTCCCTCTGTCGGGGGTTAGGTCTGGGGGTGCCACACAGGTATCTAGTCTGGAGTTTTCCCATGTATGGAATGTAGCTCCGGTTTTATGATACATGTGGCGGCACTGGGACTAACCATAGAAGGGAGGCAGGTCCGGTTCCGTATTACACGTGGGGCCTTCGGAGGTCTTCAACTCAGACAGGTGGAGTTCCTTTGTGCTCTTTGCAGTCCCAATGGGTATCCGGTACGCAGGGTACCGACAGTGGCCCCCTGGGCCCACCTCCGGGAGAGACTTTTTGGATTAAGTCATTCTGCCGGAGGTGGGTCCATCTTTCAATTTTGCCGTCGTGTCTTCAAGGATTTTTGGATGTGCCGTTGAGGTGGTGATTCGCAGTTAAACCATCGCCACGTGGCGTCCTCAGGATGCGGCAGGTGAGATCTGTGCATGTGGATCTCACGCAATTGAAGGTTGTCGATTCCCAATACGAAAACCATATCGGTGACGTGCGCCCTGTCAGGCCGCCGCCCTCGGGTTTCCCGCCTCTCATGATGACAACTGTTCGCCTGGGGTAAGGACCTCGACTTGATTGTTGGGGTGACCCCGAGCCCCCTTATCATTGGCAGGGTGAAATTTTTGAACTGCATCATTGGCCCTTCTACGGTTTCCATCCAAGCGTTGTGGGGGCTTACTTAAGAAGGAAAGTGTGCACCGTTTGGGGATTCCTTAAGCCTTCATTTGAACTTGCGCTCGAATCCTTCAAACTTTCGCTTGCTTTTCCTCTCTCGCTCCGCCGTGCTACGATGGAGTTGGGTCTCTGCAAGAGCCGTCTCACGACCAGCGGCGATTTGAAGAAGGTCCGTACCTACATGGGGTGGTCCAGCGACTCCTTCAACCACCTAGTCCGTGCCGGCAAGCTCCCGTTCAAGAAGGAGCGCGCAGACGACATGGTGTACTTTTCCGCGTACGCCATGGTGGGACTGATCCCACCTTTCTCCACTTCTGTCTTGATGTTGTTAGACTTCTATGGTCTGCAGTTGTACCACCTTGGTCCCCACTCCATTCTTCTTGTGTCGACCTTCGTCCACTTCTGCGAGATGTGGGTGGGTATTCCCCCCTGCGTCGAGCTTTTCCGTACCTTCTTCACCATCCACACCACCGGCAAGAGTGACGAGTACCTTGGCTTCTACTATTTTGTAAAGCGCAAGAAATGCCCCTACAAGTACTTGAGGTCGTTCCCTTTCGGCAAGTGGGACGACTGGAAAAAGGAATTGATTGTTGTCACGGCAGAGGAGCACGAGAAGTTGGACTGCCCGAAGGCCTTCCCAACATTGACACTGAAGCCTGGAGTGAAGTTTTGGTGCTATTGGAGGCCTTCAACCCTGCTTTGACCAGGATCCGCCAATGTGTGGAAGGAGGAGTGACCCCCCAGGCGGTCTTCTGCAACTTCATGGTCAACAGGTGGGCTCCGCTGAAGAAGAGGGAGAAGCTCGCCTGGGCCCTCAACAGCGTGATGGACGATGACCAAATTGAGACTAGTTTGAAGTCCAATCTAGAAGGCACAGCTTTGGAGCTTCATCTCAAGAAGTTTCAGTACGGCATCGACGTCGAGGGCAACAACTTGACTCCGCTGGCGGCTTTCCTCCCTCTGAACATTGAGGCGGAGTTCAGCAGGGAGCTCCGGTGGAAGATGCCGGTGCTTGACAACCTCGGTGAAGTTGATAGGTGTCCGACCACCAAGCTGGCAATCCCCGGAGCTTCTGAGGGTGGCCCTGCTCCTGCCTCGAGACAGAGAGTTGAAGTCGTAGGCAAGGGAAAAGAGTTGGTCGAGCCCTCGAGCCGAAAGAGGAAGTTGAAGAACTTTGACGTGAGGCCCGTCAGACCTGCTCCTTCCACGACAGCTCCTTCTCCCTGCGGGGGAGGTCTTCGACGGTGACAATCACTCCAGCATCGGCGTCTCCCCGGAACGCCAGCTCTGCCCGGGTAACTCCGGCGCCGGAGCCAGCTAAGGGCTCGAGGTCAGAGGGTCCTTCTCAGTCGAGGGGGGCTCAACCAAGACGTCGCTGGCGGCAGCAGCAAGCTCCGAAGGGCCTTCCAGAGATACTACCCCAGTTGCGACTGTGTCGGGCTCTGAGCGTCCAGTGAAGAGGTTCCGAGCTAGCTGGAGTGGAAGCCTTCCAAGGTAAATTTGCTTCTTTACCTCAGTTGGTTATTTTTTGTTGTAATTGTATTTTGAGTTTCTTCGTCCTTCATCCACAGGGTATCCAAAAAAGGGGTTGAAGCTCCAGTTCCTACGATAGCAGCTGATGCTGTGCAGGCGGAGGCTTCAGCTCTAGTTCCAGCGCCGCCCCAGGTGGTGGCTGAGGTTGCGGTAGCTCCGGCGCCAACTGTCGTGGTCCTTGACCTCGACTCATCTCCCGAAGCTCCCATGGTAGCGCCGGACCATGGGAACGAAGACGTACCAGCGGCACCAGCTCCGGAGGTTGAAGCTCCGGTTTTGGATGATGTGATGACGGACGCTCCGGCCTCAGAGCTAGAGGTAGCTGCAGTTCCGGCTTTAGAGCCAGATGTTATTGAAGCCCCGACAGCGGAGCCGGTGGTTGATGAAGTTCTAGCACCTGAGCTGGTTGTCGTGGAGGTGCTGGCTCTTGAACTGGTGGAGGTCGAAGCGTCAGCGCCTGAACTGGCGGTGGAGGAGGCACCAACATCGGAGCCGGTAGGGGCATCAACTCCGGCCGAATCTTCAACGTCTGCCCCGGAGGAGGTAATTCCGGAGGTACCCGCGCCTGAGCTAGGGTGCCAAGATGAAGCGGACAGTCCTCTGCCAGAGGGAGCAGTTGCTGATGACCTGGCGGCGGGACCTACAGAGGCGACTCCGGAGGTAGAAGCTTCCGTTGCAGGACCTTCCTCAGCGGCGATCGAGGCTATTCCGCAGGGCGGCCCTAGTGTCGCAGAAGCTCAGGGGACTGCTCTTGTAGAGTGGGATCCGATTTTTGTTATGGGGAACCCACTGGAGTCTGTGGAGATGACCTTGGCAGGTCCGAAGCCAATCCCCCTATCGTTGTCCATCGACAACGCCTGCTCCAGCCTTCGTTAGGTCCAGCTGGCCTTTTACCACGACAGCAAGGTCCTCGAGGAGGAGCACCAAACTCTTAGGAGGTGGCGCAATCGGCTCCAATTCGAGACCAAGCTAGCGCAAACTAGGCTGGCTGACGACAAGGAGTGGGTCAAAAGGGAGAAGGCTCGGATGGAGTACTGGGGCCAGCTGCTGGACGAGAGGGAAAGAATGGTGCGATCCCTCGACAACCAGTCCTGGGCCATCCACGAACAGGTCGTGGCTGCTAATGATGCAGCGAATGATCGCCAGGAGAAGCTCAGTGCGATCCACGACAGCCTTGTCAAGCGCTGGGAGGCTCTTGAAGAGCGGGAGAAAAAGCTCGAAGATGAAGAGCAAAAACTCCTGGAGCTGCGGGATGACCTCGTGAAGAGGGAGGAGGAGCTTGCTCAAAGGCTGGCTCTGGGTGACAAGAGCCTCGCAGAGCGCACCAAGAATCTAGAGGAGCTCTGTGAGAGTAAGTAGAAGAAGGCCTGGCAGCGGGGACAAGACCTCACCAAGAGGGAGAACGAAGTTGCTGCCAGGGAGAAGAAGGTGTGGGGCCGGGAGAGAGACCTGGTTGACCACCAGAACAAGATCCACGTCCAGGAGGAGGAGCTTGCTAAACTCGAAAGGCAAGTTGCTGAAAAGATTCAGCAGCACGCCAAAGAGGTTGAGCGCCTTGCCCGGGAGGGTTCGGAGCTTGCAGCGGCCAAGAGGTCCTTGGAAGAGGTGTGAGGCTCAAGGGCTGTGGAGTAGTATGGGACTTCTTGGGCAAATCCAATGACGCGCTGACGCCGATGGGCTTTAGTCCCGTGCGTCCGGACGATACGGAGCCAGAGCTGGACCAGGCGTTGAAGGTGTTGAGCTCGGCGGGCAACAAACTCAACAAGATGGGCGATGTCATCATGGATCAGTTGGAGACTGAAGGAAAATCCCTTGCGCGGAACATCGCAGAGTACATGCTAACGTGCTACACAAGCCGAGATCCTCACTTCCCACTAGATCCGGTGCTTGAAGGTCCCATCGACGGAGAGGGAGATGCCGCCAAGGCCAGTGTGTCGGAGGTTGCCCAGAAGGTTGCCTCATTCTTATGTAGGATCTAGGACTTTCTCCTTGTAACTCCCACTTGTATCTTCTCTTCTTTTCTCCAATTTTGTAATCTCTTGTCCTCAGATGAATGAAATCCAAGAAATTTATGAATTTCATTTTC
This sequence comes from Tuctoria greenei, assembly GCA_036927565.1. NCBI lineage: Eukaryota > Viridiplantae > Streptophyta > Magnoliopsida > Poales > Poaceae > Tuctoria > Tuctoria greenei. Next base: position 59,403,145 of record JAYESD010000010.1, read on the forward strand.
TATCTTCAACCTTTGTCTCACTTGGACCCCTGGTAGATGTTCACAATTTGATTGCGAACATGTACCAAAAGGATGTAGCATTTTTTTGAAGACTTGAGTGCTTCGAACTTGTAGAATATAGGTCCGAAGTCGTCGACGGCAGGGGCTCCCTAAGGTTGTTGGAGCTTAGTAGCTCCGGCAGCGACCATTGTCAACACGTAGAGCGTCGATAGCGGACCCCATTGGAGTGTCCTTCCACCATCTTTTCTTCACGTTGAAGGCTGGATCCCTGGATTTGTCGGAACTTGGTAGCTTTGGTGACGCCTACTATCAATGTTTACAACATCGACAACGGGCCATCTTAGGGGATGTCAAAGCTTTGATAGCTCTAACATCATCCACCATCATCATGAGATTTTTATTTTTCCTGCACACTGAAGTCAAGAAAAACACTAAAATCCGTTTCTTATCTATAACTAATTTGTGGCTTACTATTCCCGAAAGAAATCTTTAGGTCGACAGCAATTTAATATACAATCAAGTGCATTTGTTTGTTTTCTCCAGGTCCGATCATTTTCTGGACCCACCTTACTCAGGCCTGCCGGGTGTAGGTAGAGTGGCGTACTTAGGGTGCGGGACCAGGCTAAGTCGATAGCACACTCCGGATCTAGATTGTCTTGGCATTCAGACCAGTAGGCCATTCAACAATGTTAAGAACCGAAAGAATTAACAATGCAACTTGAATTATACATGAATTGTTCGAGCTAAAGTTTCTTGAGAATTGCACAATTTTGTTATAGACAAGAAAGAGAAAAATAAAAAAGAATGAGCTTGTACAAAATAAATGCACGTGGAGTCTGTCTTCACATAATGATGTCTTTCATTATAGGTCCGGGGTACAGGGGAAACAAGTACACTCTTAGGGTACGGAACCAGGCTAAGTGTGTTGCATTTCTTGTTTGACCGAGGGTAACTAGCTACACTTTTAGTTCTGAGACTGTGTCAAGTGTTGCCTGAACCTTGCGGACCTTTCGGGAAAGGTCCGGCTGTTCTCCCAGAGGAGCTACCCGACTCTGTACAATGATGCTATAACATACATCATATGTAACTACAGACTCACCTCCATGATATTAAGTGTAGAACTTACGGAGGTGTTCAATATTCCAAGGATTAGGGAGAGGTGTCCCATCCTTGGTTGCCAAGCGAACGCATCTGGGACGGGATACTTTGATCACTCGAAAGGGTCCTTCCCAGCTGGGGAAAATTTTGTTTAACCCTTCTCGAGTTTGTATTCTCCGTAGCACCAGATCAACTTCCTCGAGCTGTCGATTATGCACATGCCTTTGGTGATAGCGCCGGAGCGCTTGGCGGTATTGTGCATTTTGTACAGCTGCTCGGCACCTTCCCTCTTCAACGAGGTCAAGGTCTTCACACCGGAGCTGGTCCTGCGTGGCTTCGTCGAAGGTCCGGACCCGGAGTGACCACAAGGTGATTTCCGGAGGAAGGACTGCTTCAGCTCCGTACACCAGGAAGAAGGGTGTCTCTCCAGTTGACTGGTTTGGAGTTGTCCTGTTTGCCCACAAGGTGGGCAGAAGCTCTTCAATCCAGTTGGCTCCATGTTTTTTCAGGCGCTCATATGTGCGCGTCTTGAGTCCTTTTAGGATTTCTGTATTTGCTCTCTCGGCTTGTCCATTGCTTGCCGGGTGAGCTACGGAAGCGTAGCTGACATGGATGTCGAGGTCTTTGCAATATCCTTGGAATGCAGAGCTTGTGAATTGGGTCCCATTGTCAGTTATGATCTTGTTTGGGACTCCAAAAATGCATACTATGGACTACAAGAAATTGATAGCTGATTGCTTGTTTGTTGTCGCAACTGGAGTTTCTTCCGGCCACTTGGTGAACTTGTCGATGGCAACGCACAGGAACTTGTAACCTCCAACGAATCTTGGGAAAGGTCCCAAGATACCCATTCCCCACACAGTGAATGGCCATGTAGGAGGTATCATTTGTAGGGGATGAGCTGGTGTGTGAATTTGCTTCGCATGAAACTGGCATGCTTCGCATTTCTTCACTAGCTCGGTTGCATCTTGGAGTGCTGTAGGCTAGTAAAAACCATGTCAGAAGGCTTTACCGACCAATGTGCGGGAAGACGCGTGGTTCCCACACTCGCCTCCATGGATTTCCGCGACGAGCTTGCGTCCTTCATCCCTTGTAATGCACCGCATTAGGACGCCATTGGCACCACGCTGGTAGAGATCCCCTTCTACCAGTGTGTATCTTTTAGCCAATCTGACTCTCCGATCAGTAGATACATTATCTTCAGGAAGGATGTTGTCTTTCAAGTAGCTCTGAATCTCCGAGATCCATGCATTGGAGCTAACTTGAACTTCTGAGTCTTGCGTGTTGGGTTGCTCAGAGCTTCCTGGAGCACCTACGACCCTTGATGGTCGCCATGGTAACAGGGCCATCGAGATCGCCAGCTTCGAGGTGCTGGTCTTACCCCCTTCGCTTAGTTCGGCAGGCTTAGTTGTTGGTCTTGACAATCTCCGGACAAAGGTTCCGTCGGGAACCGGAGCTCCGGTTGAAGCTTTCGTCGAGAGTTCGTCAGCTTCAGCGTTGTTGAGACGCTGGACATGGCAAAGATCCAGGACTTCAAAGTCTTTCTAAAGCTTCTGGACTTCAAGGATATAAGCAGCTAGTTGAGGGTTGTTGCAGCAGCATTCACCTTTGACTTGTTTTATAATGAGCTGCGAATCACCCTTTACCAACAGCTGCTTGACACCATATGATAGTGCCACCTTGAGCCCATAGATTAGTGCTTCATACTTCGCCATGCTGTTGGTCGCCTTGAAGTCAAGGTGAACCATGTATTTGACCTTCTCCCCGGTCGGAGCGAGGAGAAGGATTCCAGCTCTGCCCCCCTGCTTCTGCACGGAGCCATCAAAGTAGAGAGTCCAGTGAGGCTCGTTGAAGACCAGAACCTTGGGTTCCGGCTTCTGCTCACTGGGGCACCCAGGATTTGATGGAGAGGGTGTCCATTCTGCCACGAAGCCTGCCAATGCTTGACTCTTGATCGCTTGTCTTGGGACGAATTCAAGATCGAACTCGACCACTTCCGCTGCCCACTTTGCAATGTTCCCAGTAGAGTTGGGGTTATGCAAGATTGCACGCAGTGGATAAGAGGTTACCACTGAAATCTTGTGAGCTTGGAAGTAGTGACGAAGCTTCCTAGAGGCAATAAGTATTGCATAGAGCAGCTTATGCACCTCTAAGTATCGAGTCTTGGCGTCATGAAGTACTTCGCTGATGAAGTACACTGAGTGCTGGACTGTCCGGACCCTCTCGGAGGGGCCCGGAGCTTCCTCCTCATCAACCAGGACCCTCCCCGAGGGGTCCGGACCTTCTTCGGGGACCTCCAGGTTCTTGCTAGAGGAACCCAGAGCTTCTTCTGAAGTGACCTGGACCTTCCCGGAGGGGTCCGGATCTTCTTGTTCAGCAATAGCAATTCCTTCACTTTGAAGAAGGTTGATCCTCTGGCGTCTCACCTCGAGGATCCGGGTCTGGGGGTTGGGACCCAGACTCGCCTTCAGATAGCTCCAGACCTTTCTGGAGGGGTCTGGACTCCTGAACTGAAGATGGTTCTGGTCTTTCCGCAACCAAGACCATGCTGACAACTTCGTCAGTTGCCGAAATGTAAAGCAGTAGTGGCTCACTAGGATCCGGAGCTACCAAAGTTGGTAGAGTGGTGAGAAGCTGCTTTAGCTCATGGAAAGCCTTTTCTGCTTCTTTAGACCATTGGAATGGTCGGGACTTCCTCAATAATTTGAAGAAGGGTAGCGCCCGTTCCGCCAGTCTTGAGATGAACCGACTGAGGGTAGTTAGACATCCAGTCAGCTTCTGGACATCCTTGATGCAGGCTGGTGGCCGCATGTCTTCAATTGCTTTAATCTTCGCCGGATTCACCTCTATTCCTCGGTGGTTCACCAAGAATCCAAGAAGCTTCCCGGAGCTAACCCCGAAGACACACTTGTCTGGGTTTAGCTTTGTGTAGTCACATCACCTGCTAGCTGTTGCATGTTGGAGGGATTGCCTCCAGCAGGTTGCACAGCATGGTTGCCGTTGGACGATCTAGCAGCAGAATTCACCATCTTCGAATCTCAGGCGTTGCCCCTACCTGGCGCGCCAACTGTCGGAGTATGGTTCCGGCAATTCTCCCGGTACTACCGTTGGTAGCCCGTAGAGTTTTGTATTTCGGTTAGGGTGCGCGGAGATTCAGAAGAAGGTGGTGATTTGACACAAGTATTTACGTGATTCGGGCCGCCTGAGCGTAATACCCTACTTCACGGGTGTGTGTTGTTGTTGTATTGAGCGTCTGAACGCTTGAGTGTCAAAGACTAGAGTGTCTTGAGTGCGTGTGTTAGCCCCCCTTCGTGTATTGCTCGACCAGTCCTTTTATAGTACAAGGACTGGCTGTTACACCATCAGCCTGGCCCGACATGTGGCCCTGGCGGTTACTGATGTCTAATACACGGTTAATGTACTTAATTCCCCTTAATAGCGTAGCAACGTCCCTTAATGGTGGCATTACTGGTATTAAGGGTCATCCGATTGTGTGTCATTAAGGTAGCATTAATGACACTTAATCGGGTCTTGAAGTCTTTAATGTTCCCTGAAGGTCCGAGCCGTTGGAGGTCCACCAGTCTGCTTGTTGAGGTTGAAGGTCCGGCAGTTGGACGCGTGGCAGCTCCGGAGCTTACTGTCTTGGACGAGTAAGTCCGGTGTTGTTGTACACGTGTCGGTACTGGAACTTTCCTCTGTCGCGGGTTAGGTTCGGGGGTGCCACACGGGTATCTAGTCCGGAGCTTTCTCATGTATGGAATGTAGCTCCGGTTCTATGACACACGTGGTGGCACTGGGACTAACCATAGAAGGGAGGCAGGTCCGGTTCCGTATGACACGTGGGGCCTTCGGAGATCTTCAACTCAGACAGATGGAGTTCATTTGTGCTCTTTGCAGTCCCAAGGGGTATCCGGTACGCAGGGTACCGACACAGTTGATCAAATGCACAAAGGTACACATACTGCTTTGAATAATTTCCTTGACATGTATTCAGAAGTGATACTTGACACTCCCATTTCTTCATTGACAAATGTCACCAAAGTAAGCGAGGTGCAAGAAAGACAGATTGGTTTGAAGAATTCCACAACCCAAGCTGGTTAGCCGACGCTCACTATGGTGGGTGAAAAGAACTGGAAGTGACCAACAACCATAGACAATTCACCGACTGGAAAGAGGAGTCAACCGAGTCAGGGATATGATGGAAACATGACTGCCCTGCATGAAGGAAATTCTTCGATGCACGTGGGCAGAACTGAGGATGGGATGGCTAGAAACATGAGCAATGAGCAGGTGAAAATTGCCATGAGAAACATGAAGGAGAGGATGATGCCAGACTGAACTCAAGGTATTGTACAGATTACATTGGTAAACAAGGATAATCTTAGACGTAGTGATATATTAAATAATACATTCCCATGTCAGATGAAGACACAATTCAGAAGGTGATGAAAAGAGTTGTTTGGGAGAACTTGGGTGGTGCGGAGAGACGAGATGCTAAACCATCATCCTCTTCGGATTCTCCAAGTAACTTACATGCTACACTCTCTATAGAGTTGATGCCTATGAATAGATTTTTTTCAATGATGGATACATGCAAGTCCCAACCTTCCTCTTCGAGGAGGTTATGACCAATTTATTACAAGCGAGTACAAATGCAGACACTCACAACCTATTTCTAGAACAAGGAGATAATAACTGGATGGCTAAGCACACGACTGTGGATCGGACTTCGTAGACTAATATTACGGCATGTTCATCCCTTCACATTTTCCGTAAGTGAAACTCAGATCCAACGCTCATGACTTCCTCTGTAGAGTACCTTCATTTAGTATTGTGAAATTTGAGCTGAAATTCGCTCCTACCAGAATGCCTATGAATAGATGCATAGTCAATTTGCAAAGGTTGGGTTTTAGTTTGGGACGATTTGTAAATAAGAACATATCAGCTGTACAATTGATTAAGGACATCGATAAAAGATAGGAAAAAAGATTATGCATAAATCAAAAAGATGAAACCAAACAGACTGGTGATTCTGAGATGCCTGACTCAAGTGAGATGAGGGAGACGGTCCAGTCAACTCCTTACTCACTCACTTGATATAAGACATCTTGGAAGTTTACTTTGAGGATGAAGACCTGGACACAAAAATTTCTGACCTTATGTCTGCATCAATAAAATCAAAGTCTTCAGAGATAAAACACCGCAATGTTAAATATGTGATGAAATGAAAAAAATCTTCTAAAATAGCGTAGCTTTTTTTCAGACTTGGATAAACATAGATACATTGCAGACATCATTAAAGAACATAAACTGGAATTCATGGTGATCATGGAAACCGGAAAACAAGAGATGTCTAGGACCAACTTTGATCATTTTTCTGGAAGTGTCAACTTCGTGTAGTACTACCTACCTCCCCGAGGACAATCGAGGAATATTGGTGGGGATTAACAAGATTATGTTACAAGAAAATCTTGTTGTAGCAGGGAATTTTGTAATAAAGATCCATCTCTGCAATAAATCAACAAATACAAATGGTGTCTCATTGTGGTTTATGGTCCGGCCCAAGATAATATGAAATCCATATTTTTTGCGAAGCTGGTATGGTTTTGCAGTCAATACCGTTTACCGTTCTAATTGGTGGTGATTTAAATATATTGAGAAGTAGTAAGGAACAAAGTAAGGATAGATTCAATGAACGCTGGTCATTCTTGTTCAATGCCATAATTGACAGCTTTGACCCTCGAGAAATTGAGTTAACAGGAAGACAATTCACATGGTCAAACTCGCTGCCAATACCCACCTATGGGAAACTAGATAGGGTTCTAATAACAATGGAATGGGAATTAAAATTTTCATTGGTTACCGTACGGGCTCTCGGTAGAGAAGCATCGGACCAAACTCTGTTACTATTGGACACAGGAACAACACCGTTTACCGGAAATTGCAGACCATTTAAAACAAAACTAAGGTGGTACTCCCAGGATGATTTTTACTATTGTGTTATTGACATTTGGAACAAACCAAAATAGGGTAGATACTCCATCCAACGATGGAATAGAAAATTGAGCGACCTACCTCGGTATCTCAGAGAGTGGGCATCAAGAAACTTCAGAATGCATAGACAACAAAAAAAAAAGAATTTCAGGAGACTATTAATAGACTCAATACAAATGCCGAAACACGTGATCTATCGGTGTTACAAAAAGAAGAGATCTCTCACGCTTGGGGTCAGTTAGCTAAGATGTTAAGAGATGAGGAGATGAGATATTATCAGAGAGAAAACGTGAAAGATTTTGTACTAGGTGATAAAAATACAAAATAATTCCAATTGATAGCTAATGAAAAACATAGGAAATATAGAGAATGTTCTCCATGGACCATGAAAATGGAAAAATTGAGGGGCAAGCCAACCTAAAAAGCTATGTAACAAAACTTTATAAAGAGTTGTTTGGATAACCAGAGGAATCCACCATCTCTTTTGATCAACTCCGGTTGGAGGACATCACTCAGGTGACCCAGGAAGAGAATGACTTTCTGGTTGCCCGTTTTTTGGAGGATGAAGTGAAATCAACCATCTTCAAAATGAAACAAAACAAAGAACCTGGACCTAATGGATTCCCGGTAGGATTCTACCAAAAATTTTAAGACATTGTCAAGGGGGACCTGATAAATATGTTCAATGAATTACATAGGGAGATTCTACCAATTTTTGGAATTAATTTTGGAGTTATCACATTGATTCCTAAAATTTTGGAAGCCAACCTAATTCAGCAATATAGACCAATATGTCTATTGAATGTTAGTTACAAAATCTTCACTAGAGTGGTGACAAATAGAATGAATGTTGTGGCCAATCGGGTAGTAAGTCCGACCCATATAGCATTTATGCGTGGACGCAACATACTTGAAGAGGTTGTCGTACTTCATGAGACCATTCATGGACTCCATAGCAAAAAAACAAAATGATGTTATATTTAAGATCAATTTTGAAAAAGTGTATGATAAAATGAAATAGCCTTTTTTATTTCAAACGCTGAAAATAAAAGGTGTCTACGACAAGTGGATAGTATGGATCAGATCATTTGTCACAGGTGGGGAATGATGAAGTCGGATGTTTTTTTTCAGACAAAAAAGGTCTCCGATAGGGAAACCCATTATCTCCATTATTATTTAACATTGTGTCAGATATGTTGAAAGTGTTGTTAAAAAGGGCTCAAGTGGATGGTCATATCACTGGAGTTGTGCCGTATCTAATTGATGACGGCATGACAATTCTTCAGTATGTTGATGATACAATCCTCTTTATGGACCATGATCTAGAGAAAGCTCAAAACATGAAGTTGCGCTTATGCGCTTTTGAGTAAGTATCAGGTTTGAAAATCAACTTACGCAAGAGCGAGCTATTCTATTTTGGGGAAGTCCAGAAGGTTGCACACCAATACACGGAGCTATTCAATTGCAATACTAGAGAACTTCCCCTAAGATATCTAGGAATTCCAATCCATTTTAAAAGGCTGAGAAATGAGAACCGGAAACAAGAAAAAAACATTTTTGAGAAAAGACAAAGTAGTTGGAAAGGGGAACAACTATCCACGGGAGGTAGACTAACACTGATAATAAGTTGTCCTTTTCCTCATCCCACGAGAAGTCTTAAGAAAACAAGATTACTTCCGTTCCTTTATGGTAACAAGAAGAGAAGCGCAAATACAGACCTGCCAAATGGGATATACTTTGTCAACCAAGAAACCAAAGAGGTCTGGGCATATTAGACTTATATGTCCAAAATAGAGCATTAATCAGTAAGTGGCTCTATAGACGACGGAGGGCACATGGCAACCACTACTATGAAACATATATCTAGGATACAAGCCCCTCTCTCAAGCATGCTGTAGATATGGAGACTCGCACTTCTGGGTCGGTTTGATGAAGGTAAAACAGGATTTTCCCTGTTTTGGAACTTATAAAATCAATGATGGCACATAGACTAGGTTCTAGGAAGATAGGTAGTTGGTTACATCCACAATAAGAGAGAAATATCCCTGCTTGTATCACATAGTCTGTCATAAACAAATTACGGTAGCGGATGTGTTTGCAACATTGCAATACAATTTATCATGGTGAGGGATATTACAGGGAGAAAAGTAGTTGAGTGGAATGAATTGCGTTCACGACTTGCTGATGTCGCTCTAACGCAAGACCATGATGAATTTCGACGGAATTTGCTTCCGAATGGACAATTCTCGACAAGATCTCATTATTTAGCCCTTCTAGGCTCGTATGTACCAAACATAAATAAGAATTTATGGAAGCTAAAAGCTCCCCTAAAGATTAAGATTTTTTTGTGGTATCTAAGAAGAGGTGTTATTCTTACTAAAGATAATTTGTGGCCAAAAGAAATTGGAACGACAATGTGAAATGTTGCTTTTGTGATAGGGAGAAACAATCAAACACTTATTTTCTGAATGCTAATTCATATGACAATTCTGGAGCATGGTTCAAGTGGTAAAAAATCTAAATCCACCTCGCAGTGTACCAAATATGTTTGATACTTCGCTACTGGGGATTGAAGTACAACTAAAACCACTTGTTCTGTTAGGGGGTGCAGCTATTTGCGGGGTTATTTGGCGTTTCAGAAGTGATTTTGTTTTTGAATAATGATATATAGTTGTTTTTATGCATGTTATTTCTTTAGCTACACATTGGCTCCACACCTAGGCTGTGCTTCGGAAAGTCATCCCAATCTACATTATTGGCTATCTGCAGATAGTTGGAGCATGTGGTCAGGGATATCTTTTTCCAGGTACATGAGTGGCGTTCTAGTCTTCGGATTGCCATTCCTTTATATTTATTTTCCTTTTTTATTTTAGGCTTTGTATTAGATGCAGAAGTTGAGAGTGTGTTTTCATGTAATTGATATCATCTTGATGTAATTCACATGAAAATAAAATAAAATTTTCTCTTATAAAAAAGTTGGAATGTATATATTCTGAAAACAACCAATAGAGCAAAGGATCCATCGAGGATGGGTGGTCAACTGATGAGCCGAATTTTCTCAGAACCTCAAACTCAAATCAACAACCAAGCGAAAAATCCCAATTGTGAAGTAGCATTCAGATAAAATCATCCTTTTACCTTTCAATCAACTTACCGGGATTGCCATCAATTGAAGAGTAATTTAGTCCAGCAAAGTTAATGAAAGAGTACCTTAGTCTACTGGCGAGGCCCAGTTAATGAATCCTGCTTTAATCATTGAGCAGGGTGACAACAAGGCAGGAGCATAGCAATCTAACTGGAGGGTGATCGGACTAGAGAGAAGACTGACATGGGAGCAGAGCAATCAAACACAACCAGAGCAAAGCAATCGATGAAAGGTGAGATAGATGTCGGGAAGCGAGGAGTTCATCCCTGGCTGGGCACCGGAGGTGATGGAGAGGAGCTGACCAGAAGTACCAAATTTGAATCACGAACGGGTGACCTTAATGTGGCATACTGTGGTCTCACGCAGGTCGAGGATGGCTGGGACAGGTCCGGCGACAATGTGTAGTGGCATGGGTCAACAACAAACTGTGAGATAGGGATGGCAATGGGTTGGATTCAGGTCGTATGATTCTAAAACCCACCCAAAACCAAAAGACCCGTGGGTGAATTTTCAGACCTGAACCAGCACCCGACGGGTTTCGGGCGGATTCGGGTGCCTGTCGGGTTTGAAAAAAAACACAAAGGGTGCGGCGAGATCGAGTCATCGGGGGACGGAGGTGGATTTGGAGGCGGCGACGACATCCGAGGGTCGATGGTGGCGGAATATCTAGAGGGTCGACGAGTGGCAGTGGGATCGAAGGCCGGCATGGGCGGGATCCAGTGCATCCGGAGGCCAGCAGCAGGATTCGGTGGGCAGCGGCAAGATCCACGGTGGGAGGAGGAGCCGCAGCGGCGGGAGCGGCGAGAGGGGGAGTTGTGAGCGACTGGTCACTGACGTTGCGGCGGCAAGAGGCTAGCACGAGGCGCGACTTCGGACTGGCGGTGGCGAGGTTGCAATCGGACAGGGAGGAAGTGGGAGCAAGCTAAGGTTAGGCAGCGAGAGCGAGCGGGCTAGGGTTAGGAGCAGGAGCGAGCAGGCTAGGGAGCGGGAGCACGACCGGTGCGAACGAGTGCGAGCGGGAGTGCCAAGACTGATGACGGCGGATTCACGTGGGCGGAGGGCGGATGCAGCTAGGGTTAGTCTATCAGGAGAGTAAAGGTTTCGGGCCGATGGGCTTTTTTTAGTTGTCCAAAATATTGACACTGCTTCGAGCTCCCGATGGGGACCCGCGGGTGGGAAAATAAATCCAAACACGAAAAACGTCGGGTCGGGTGCGGGTCTGATCCGCGGGTGCAAAATTCAACCCGAACCCACACTCGTCGGGTGCCAAACCCGATGGGGACCCGAACCCGTGGGTCTAATTGTCGTCCCTACTGTGAGAAGTGGTATATAGGATCAATTTCACTTCAAAAGTTGACAAAATTGATTGTGGGGCCTACTCAAGGACTTCTTTGTGACTTGATGGCATCCTGGAAGGCTTCACAGTTAGGAGTGTACCTGTGCACCGCCGGATTTGTTGCAGTACGAACGAACGTCATTTTTCTGCTCCCAAATCCTACTCCCATGCACACTCCCATCCTAGGGAGATATTTTTAGTGGTTGGCAGTTATTTTGTGGACCACCATTTCCTTCTCCCGTCAGCGATGTTATTCCTCCATCTGTACTTTATCTGCTCCTCTTGTCATGCTTCTTCCCTATCACCTACCTTTTCTTATAGAACCCCACACTGTTAACAAACTTCACGGACAGTGAGAGGGACTACATCCAACCGGAGGCACTGGAGGATGTGTTGAAGCTGACGTTCAAGGGGACCAAGCTCCAATGGTTAAAGTACAACACATTGGTGGAGATTGTGTTCCAGAGCATGGCGTTGGTGCATGGTGCAGAGTGACTCCAACTTCATGCACCTCCATGGATATGATTGGGACTCGGGTAGAGCGGCAAGATCCTGCGCTCGGCGAATGTGCTGGGTCCGCCGTCAATGTTGAGCCCTATGCGGACAGCGCCCACCGGGGATGGCGAAGAGACCCCGCGATTGATGAATGTACATGGAAAAAAATTATCTAATAAAGTGATGCCACGTAAGATGGAAGTACACATGAGAGTAGGTTTTGGAAATAGGGAAGTCGCCAGTAAGTGTAAAACCCCACTTTTATGGCATGTTAAGTTCATATGGGTTTTGTGATCAACTATTTTAGATATCCAATATAATGGTGCACATGAACTATGCCATCCAAAACTTTTCTTGCACTCATTGTTAAATTCTTTTAACATGGGTATTGGACTTCACCATGAATCCAAATCATATTCTATTCACCCTTTTTAAGAATAAGAATTTTTGGATAAGATTTAGTAAGCAATGCAAAATGAAGCCCTAATAAGCTCCAACCCAAATATTCAAATTAAGGGCTCTAAATTTTTCCAAGAGCTCCTAAATTCCTCAATAGCATGCTTACAAAGTTTCAAGATTTTAGAAAATCATCTACTATTTTAATTGAGGTGCTTGGCAAATTTGAATCAAATTCAAATCTGAATTTTTAATTCTTCTCCAACTTCTTTAAACATAAGATTTGAGTTCACCATTGTGTTCAGAATAATTCATTTGCCATCTCCACAAAATTTCATGATTTTTGGAGTTGATCTTCTATTTTTAAATGAATTAGTAACTGAACTGTGGGGAGTATCACTGGACAGTGGGCCCCACATGTCAGCTCCTCTTTGAACGGATCAGCTCGAACCCGCCATCTCTGTACCGACGCACCTCCGCTCGACAACGCGCGCGCGCATGCAGCTCCAGCGAGCTGCCTGCCTGCTCGCCGCGGCCCTATAAAAGGCCGGCCGAAGCTCCCTTCACTCCTCATCCCCGATCGCAGCTCCACTGCCTCGCGACTTTTCTTCCGCCGCGCGCCATCGCCGCCGCTCGCCACTGCTCCGCTGTGTGTGCCGCCGTTCCGCGCCGTTTCAAGCCAAGCTCTAAAGAGCAAAAAGGTGCGCCTGATCAAACTCTAGCTCATGGTACAAACCATTTCCCTTATCGTTGAAGCTTGAGCGAGTTATTGTTCGTTTCCCCTACGGCCGAAAGTAGATAACTAGCTAAGTTTTCATGTCGATTCCTTTTCTGCAAGTAATCATCCTTTGCAATTGCTTAGAGATAGTTTCTATAGGCCCTAGCGCTCCTGTCTGAGCAAGAACCATTAAGAATCATCGAGCAACGGCTCTGAATTTCGAGTTTTGCTCGCCGCCGGTGAGAAAACCTCGGTTCACCGTCGAACTCGTGATTCCCGGCAACTCACTCCCCTTCTACGCCCATATCCTTGAACTCCATCATCCCAGAAAGGTTTTGGAGAAATTCCCAAGTGATTTGAGCTACTCTGGAGCGAGTTCTATGTTGCCCGCGCGCTTATCGCCGCCGCCGCCGTCGCACGACCTTTTCCGGCGAGCTTCAGGACCCACTGACCTCACCATCGTGCTCAGCGACCCCAAAAACCCCCAGGCGGCAAGTTTCCGCGAGTCTGGTCCGTTGGTTTAGCCGGCGGCGAGCTCGCCGGCGAGCCACCGCCGCGGGTGCTGCTCCGCGCGAGCACCGGCCCGAGGTAGACGATGACCCCATCAGGTCCCACCTGGCATTCACTGCGGGATCACGGTGCGGCTGAGATCTAGTGTGGCTGCGCGCTTTAATTCTGTGGACCCCGGTGCTGCCTCAACCAGAATGCGCCACGTGGTCTTTGGGATGTATTTAATTCCAGAAATCTGTCCAAACTTCTAAATTGAATATCTTTCTGTATAATATTCCAAATTCATTCAAACAAATTTTGTTTGAAAGCCCTTGAGATCTAGTTTCGCTCAGCGCCAATTAGGATCTGTGAAAATCAATATTTAATTCTGTAGAAATTAATATTTCCCTAGTTAAATGCAATTTTTCCAGATGAAGTATTCCCTGGAAAAATCCCCAAAATTCACATAAAAATTATTGTCTTATTCTTGACTACCAGAAAAAATTTGGGAGCCATTGCACCTGTTTTAAGCTCTGTATAATTCAATTACCTTTTTCAGTTATTGAATTTTCACAGATATGCAGATGCTTTATTATGCCCCAAATTTGGACTGAATCTTCCTTTAGTCATACCTTAGCTCCTGTAAAAATCTTGGATTTAATGGACCTCATATTCTAGTCTTAATTCAATTTCAAACTGAATATTGACTAAATGCTTAAAAGTTCACTTACAAGACGATTCCAGAAATTCTTGTCAACTTAGAAACTCAATAAATTATTCACCACGGCTTAGAAATTTATGAAACCACTTTTGCTAGGACCAGGACAATTTTCTCTATCTTGATTATCAACTGATGGCTATATTCAAGCTACAGTTTCATCTCTAAAAATTGTGGAAGTTATTTGCTTGCCATAATCTTAGAGACCACACTCTACTTTGATCATCTCCTGTTCTTTGCAAGAACTTCTATAGTATTCCCTAAATACCTAATTCAATGTTCCCAAGCCAAATAACTAATTCCTATAATGGTCACCATAAATTAAAATCCTGGTCTTGATATTAAATATTTTCAAAGTCATTCATACCGTATTTTATGCATATCGTATAGTAACCGAAGTCGAGGAGGAGTCAGAGGCCTTGGAAGAGCATCTTCCAAATTCTAACTCAGAACCTGACCTGCAACAAGGCAAGCCCCGGTTTGCATTTAAGTCGTTTATAAACTTTTGCTTTATCACTATGATGAGTAGTATATGAATTGTGCATTACGTTTAGGGTGAATGATACTCCACATGCATGACCAAAAATCCCAGGGTTTATTTGGCACGAGTTACAGTTGACCTGTAGTAACTGCTTCGCAAATGCATAGGAGATACGGTAGAAGTCGAGTAGTTGGAATCTACTCGCGAGAGATGTATCTCACAAGATTGGTTGAATAGAAAATGGCTTAATATAATGAAATTGAGACCGGGCAGGGAATGGATAGGAAGCGGCGAGAATTGAGTCTCGGTCGCATAGCCCTGCCTGTGTCGATTAAGGCCCGTCCGTATGCAGCCCCTTCGGACAAGCTTGAATTGTACCGGCAATATAATGGACATATGGAATCCAATAAACTGATGTAACTTGATAACTGGGATGTCGAGACCCATTAACTCACCATCGATAGGGGTGGGTTGAGGACAGTAAGGTGTAAATCGGTCGGCGGGCACATGAGGTGTTCCGTGTGGAGACCTTCTGTTTGCGGAGGTGAGACGGGCTCAGCATTCGAGTTTCTTGTGAAAGGTGGCCATATACGCCTAGTACTGAAGTGTTATGTAGGTACAAGTGTGCTCGCTGACACTTCCGAACGACGTATGTGTCGTGTTGTCCGGGTGTGTCTTGATTGCAATCACTGTCCCTCGCAGTAATAGAGTACCACTTGTTCACTGAGCGGTGACGTAGTAAATACTAAAGAAGTCAGAAAAGTCATATGGTATTGAATTATAATTACTTTGCAACCTTGTTTGGTTTAGAGATAGTATAACTAAAGATTTTCAATTTCCCCATACTTTAGCTGTAATAGCATTATGTGTCTCGAGCATGTCATATCATTGGTAAAGCGTTTCTTGTTTGATTGTGAAGCCCATGATGTGCCGTGCTTGGGAAATGTCATTTGCTACTTAAAACTTGATTATAAGGATCAACTTGTAGGCGAGACATTTATGCTTCAACTTACCTATGTTTAGCATCCACCTTGCATATGTCTAGTGAGACGGGTTAGTCTTGCTGAGCCTTATGCTCACGTTTGCAGTTAACGAGTTTTTGCAGGTTACTCTGTTGAGGGTGGGTTTGACGATGAGGCAACACCCCCTCCAGGGTGTACAGCCGAGTGGGAACCCTGCACGCTGCCATAGTTTGCGTGTTGCTAGTGCAAAGTATCCCAGGCATGGATAACTTTGCTTTTGCATAGCTAGTGCCGAGAGCGTAGCTATGATATATATATATATATATATATATATATATATATATATATTTCTTTTTCCTATAGTATTGTAAAAACTTCCGCTGTGTATTAAATAAAAGACTTGGTCTTGTACTTTATTCTGGTTCTATTCTTGTATACTGTTGGTGTCGCATCGCACGACACCACCCAATGAGATCCTTGGATGTGTGGATTCCGATCCTCACAGACATGGTATCAGAGCATCATTGGGAACAGTGTACCTGAAAAGAACATATTTTCAAAAATTAGGAACTTGAGTGAGGAATTAGTTATATGCCTTTATAAGGAGTATTACTAGTATAAGTTATAAAGGTGGTAAACTAACTATGTGTTATTATATTCTGTAACGACGCTTCGACATCAGGTAAGAGGTAAGGTACGCCACAGAGAGCGGATCAATCTCGGTAAGCTCAGCATACGAGAGGTGGTATGTGAAATTTCCGTGGCTTGGCACGGAAAGTCAATATGAGTCTTTGAAACTTTCCATGTTTCTGAGAACATATGACACGCGGTACCCCAGCGTGACACAAAGTTAGAGGAAAACCCCGTCGGGTGGTATGTAACCCGATAGTGTGTTCTCATATCTATGAGAACATGCGAACATGTATGCCCGAGCGTGTATAAGCCAGATCGTACGAGAGTCTTTGCTGTACAGACGTATTTACAGCCATGTACCTCGAGGCATGACCTCGCTCGAGGGCGACTCACTCCAGAGTCGTATGCTTTTACTTTCGAATATAATTGTATATTGTGGTTACCTGTTCTGTTTCCCTGCCGCCGTACGGCGTGCCCGTGCCAGGGGATTGTTTGCTTTCTACAGGGACACTAATTTTGGTAGAGGACCGTGTAGAAACCGTTTGCGAGAGAACGATATAGGAACCACCTATAGACGTAACCGGATGTACCGGATAGAATTTCCTTTCGTGAGGCACGTAGTACCGTCAGTATCAAACATGATACTAGACCCTCCCCACCGACAGAATGGTTGCATTGTGTTTTGAGAAAGTACGACTATCAGATGCTGGTAATTTCGGGCTCATAAAAAAGAAACTCCAACTTGATAAGGTAGATAGAACCAAGATTCTTGCTTTCTGGTTGAAGTGGCTCAACTTCGCCAGGTTGTAATCTTGGTTAGCAATTAGATAACATAAGAGTATCCTACATAGATGGAAAGCTCGTGAAGACCTCTCCAACTTTCCTGTTGACCATAAAGACAGAAAAGCTTGTTAATCTGTTGAAAACTGGGGTTTACTGTAATTACTCCATATGAACCCACCTTTGTACCCGTTTCTGTATTCTTGCCATAACTCACTGTAGAAAAGTCCACTGCCTTATTGGGATATATGTTTGAGAAGGGTAGGTGGAGATTTACGAGTTTGTTATGGGAAGTCTTTCCTGATTTTAATTGGAGTTTAACCAAATTGGGAAGTCAGCACAGTGAACTGCATGACTGCTGATGCAAACCAGTCAGTTTTACTGTTAAGTTTGGATAGTTATAACTCCTAATCCAGAACAGTGATATGGTTACACATATACATTTCTGGAAAGCTTAGGAAGTCATCTATCAACTTTATTTATCGCTCCTGACCTGGACCTGGGTATAGCTATGCCTAATTCCATTTGTCGCAAATTTGGTTCCTGCAGTCCAGAACTTGGAACAGTTTGCACATAATTGTGAATTGATGCATAATACCTACATAACAAGGTTTTCGTGGTGGAACTTCTTTAGTTCTGGATTGTTAACACGATGTTACTCAATGTTTATTTTGACATTACCTCAATATCTTATCATGATAAACCTGTATAGAATGTGGAGATAAGCCCATATACAGGGGAGGTTCTGTCAAAATTTCCAGAACCCTTGAGTCAACTCAAAACCGGTATAGATTGTTCATACTAGTTCAACAGTAGCTGTATGAGTACAATCTGGAAAGGTTTTGAAGTGTACTACAACTTTTGTATTCAACTTAAATTTTAGTTCTGACTTCTTCTATATGAAACTTACGGGTTAATGCAGACAGGTCGGCTGGAACAGAACTGTGATCACTTCCAGTTTGCAGCTTTCTTGGATCATTTGATAATGGATAGTTTCTTTGATCCAAAATTATCAGTGATTAAGTTGAATACTTATACTGTGTATTGATATCCTGGTATGCTTGTCCACAGATGGCAGCACCAAGAATTCAGTTACCAAATGGATGGGTGTTCTCAACGTGTACCGGACACGCCGGTTTTCCGGACGTGTTTGTGAAATTGCTTTGCCAATTTGGCTACCGGAAGTGGCCTAAATATTGGGGCAAGAAATTCCAGGAAAGCGGTATGTGGAGTTGCACCATCTATGTTGATGTGCCTGCTGGTCCACCGCATCTCGGATGGGCTCCATTCTCCATCAAGATTAAAGGGTTAATATTGGAAGAAACGTGGAGCTACGCCGCAAGTGTTGCCATAGGGAGATTCTGCAAACTCCATGGCAATAGTCTGGTGGGTACTCCATATGAATTATTTCCAGTTACCGGCAGGGCTTCCGAAGCTTGGGCAACCCGTTTGCTTATGGAGGTAGAAAATCGTGGCGAAACTTCCACGACTGCTTTAGCGGTGTATGCAGCCGCATCCCATCGCGAGAAGGGAAATCAAAGGGCATGCATAAAAGAATTGACGGACAATCTGAAGCAAGCCATGGCTCGAGCGGATCACTTTGAGTGGGCAAATGACGGACTTAGGGATATGATAGCTCCTCTCAACCATCGTTTGAATATCAGGGAGAATCAATGGCATGACGCTGTAAGGGATTTAGCCGCGTCTCGCCAGGAGGCTCTAGAAATGGAGACTGAGTTAGGAGCAAGCCTACATTATGGACACCATCGGGACACTCAGTTGAACGCAGTGACTGCGGACCGGGATAAGTCCAGGATGCAGGCTCAGAGCTGGAAGACCAGCTGTGAGCAGGCTCAGCAGGAGAATGAGGCCTGGGGGATGTTTATGATATAGGCAGATTGGCAAGCTATGGCTGCCAAGAAGACGTTGATGTTGAATGATGTATCAACTTCTACTCCAGCACCCGTATCAGTGGTGCCTAGCCCTGAAGATGAAGAGGAAGAAGAAGACCCAGAGGAACTTGAATACGTCGAGTAGGGCGTATTGAAGTGAGATGTGGTAGCACTTCCGCCAACACAGGGCAACATATAGTTAAATGGTTGCTAGTGTTTCTCTTTTGTGACCATGTTTGTGTCATATTAAGAGTAATGGTAGTGATTTCTAGATAATTAGATGAGTATGACATGTCAGGAAGACCAAGTATGGTAGAGATGTATTTCCATAAGGGGAGTCCATCATTTTGGGTTTACTACTGTAAACTTGGTCATGAGATGATATATTTTGTATAAAGTTTATGCTTTATCAATATATATAAATGTTATGCATCGTCTATTATTATCTACCGCATTTCTAAGGGAGGATGAACTTGAGGCAATGGGACTTACCGTGTTAATCGTTGTATTGCAGTATGGTGCGTACTCGTGCAGCCTCAGAGGTGGGAGGATCTAGTGGAGGACAGGGGGATGACACACCACCCCCGGGGCAGAATACGCCTCAGACACAACCACCTCCACCACCTCCAACCACACTCCCCAGGAGTCTCGCTGAGGTTCTCTCTGCAGTGCTCGGCTCGCGCGACGAGCAAACCGAGTTACTGCGGACGTTGGTGCAGCACTCGTCCCGTCGAGGGGGGCAACAGGATGATGGACCGCGTCATCAATATCAGAGTTCCTACTCTGATTTCGCATCGACGCATCCACCGGTCTTCAGGGAGGCCGACGAACCTTTGGAGGCGGACAATTGGCTCCGCTCCATTGAAGGGAAGTTCGGTTTACTCAACATAACCGAACCGCAAAAAGCGCTGTTTGCAGCACAACAACTCCAGGGGTCTGCCGGCGCATGGTGGGCCAATTACCTTGCAGCACACCCCGCCGGCCATGTCATAAGCTGGGCCGAGTTCCGGGGGGCGTTCCGCGCCTACCATGTTCCTCCCGGAATTATGAGGAGGAAGCTTCAAGAGTTCTTGGAGCTAAGACAGGGAGGAAGGTGTGCATACGAGTACTCCAAAGCATTCAATCACTTGGCCCAATACGCTCAGGACCAAGTGAATACCGAGGATCGGAAGCGTGAATGCTTCTACAAGGGTTTGAACTCCAAGTTGAAGGACAAGCTGGTCCTGTTCAACCGCGGCAACTTCAACGACATCGTCAATGCTGCCATAATGCAGGAGGACGCCACGCGCGAGCTGTCCTCTGATAAAAAGAAGAGGGGTGCTCCGCAGAGCAGCGGAGGTGGTACTCCTCAGAAGTACCGTATGGTGTATCGATCACCATCCGGCCAGAGGTGGCAGCCGCCATCGCGACCACCAATGTTCCGTGGTTGTCAGTTCAACAACGGTGGATTCCGGCCACAACAGCAGCAGGGGATGATCCCACGTGCACTCCCACCTACACCACGTGCACCGGGATTCCGTCCTCCCATTCGTACTGGCCAAACCCCGTACACGTGTTTCACGTGTGGGCGTACGGGACATTTCGCCAAGGACTGCCCTCAGGATCGACAAGGCGGAGGGCCATCATCTTACCAGGGGGCCAACCAACCCCGCAACCAGCCCAAGAAGCTAGCCACCAGACCCGGCAACGTCCACCACCTCGCCATCGAGGACGTTCCGGAAGGCGCACCCGTGCTCACGGGTACGTTCTCTATCTTCGATCAACCCGTAGCCATACTCTTTGACTCCGGAGCTTCGCATAATGTTATTAGTAAATCTTTTGTCCTCAACAGTCAATTACCAATAATCCCCACAAAAACTCCATATGTGATTAGCACTCCAGCCGGGAAAACGGTAACAAATAAATTGGTTCCTGGAATCCCACTTAACCTAGATGGGACCATATATCTTACTTCATTTCTGATATTAGAGCATCAAAAGCTAGATATCATCTTAGGAATGGCATGGTTGCAGTACCATGGTGCTATTCTCGATATCATTCCTAGAAAGATTTATCTAAACTCTCCACTCCATCAACCCCAAGTTCTCAATCTTGAGAACATCATTCCATTGGAACCATCTATTCTCAATACCGAGGTTATGGAACTAAAGGATATTCCGGTAGTATGTGAATACCCCGACGTGTTTCCTGAAGATCTTCCTGGTATGCCCCCAGAAAGAGATATAGAGTTCAAAATTGAACTTGCACCAGGAACAGTGCCAATTTCAAGACCACCCTACAAGATGGCACCCAAGGAACTTGCAGAACTGAAGGAACAATTAACTGAACTTGAGAGCAAAGGTTTTATTCGTCCAAGTTCATCACCATGGGGTTGTTCTGCACTGTTTGTAGAAAAGAAAGATAAGACCTTGAGGTTGTGTGTAGACTATCGTCCACTTAATGTTGTCACCATCAAGAACAAGTATCCACTACCGCGCATTGATATTCTTTTCGATCAATTGGTGGGTGCTAAAGTATTTTCGAAGATGGATCTTCGTTCTGGTTATCATCAAATTAGAATCCGACCAGAAGATATATCCAAGACAGCATTCTCAACAAGGTATGGACTGTATGAGTATCTGGTTATGTCCTTCGGATTAACCAACGCCCCGGCTCATTTCATGTATCTTATGAACTCAGTATTCATGCCGGAATTGGACAAGTTTGTCGTGGTCTTCATTGACGACATACTTGTGTATTCAAAATCCGAAGAAGAACATGCTCAACACTTGCATATTGTGCTTCAGCGATTACGGGACCATCAGCTGTATGCTAAGTTCAGCAAGTGTGAATTCTGGATCAACCAGGTGCCATTTTTAGGGCACATCATATCAGCAGAAGGGATTGCAGTTGATCCAAGTAAGATCCACCAAGTCCTTAAATGGGAGTCTCCAAAGTCTGTACATGAAGTCCGAAGTTTCCTGGGTTTAGCTGGATATTACCGGAGGTTCATCCCCAATTTCTCCAGGATAGTTAAACCAATGACAGAACTTCTGAAGAAAGGGCAGAAGTATGTATGGACCGAGGCATGTGAGGCAGGTTTCAAAGCATTGGTGAAACACCTCACCACGGCACCAGTTTTAGCCCAACCAGACACAACCAAAGCATTTGATGTCTTTTGTGATGCATCTGGGATTGGTTTGGGTTGTGTGTTGATGCAGGAGCGAAGAGTGATCGCGTATGGATCGCGGCAGCTTCGGAATCATGAGCAGCATTACCCGACTCATGATCTTGAACTCGCTGCTGTGGTGCTAGCATTGAAGATGTGGAGGCATTATCTACTGGGTAATTTAGTACACCTCTACACTGATCACAAAAGCTTAAAATACATCTTCACCCAGAAGGATTTGAATATGCGACAAAGGCGATGGTTAGAATTGATCAAGGATTATGAGATTGAGATCCACTACCATCCAGGCAAGGTGAATGTAGTCGCAGATGCACTGAGCCGCAAGTCCCATGTCAACAATCTTTCCCTCACCACAATGGAAGGAGAAGAAGGACCGAGTCTTTACTTGGTTCCATATGGAGCACTCTACAACCTAGCTCTCATTCCTACCATCAGGGAGGATATTGTAGCAGCTCAGCAGGAAGACATAGGAATGTCGCATATTCGACAAAGAATGATAAAGGGGGAAATGAAATGTTTCCATAGTGACAAAGAGGGTACCATCTGGTTTAACGACCGTATAGTGGTACCCCGAAACATGGAACTTAGAAAGAAGATACTGGACGAAGCTCATTTGTCCAAGTATTCCATTCATCCGGGAAGCAACAAGATGTACCAAGATTTGAAGAAGAAATTCTGGTGGACTCGGATGAAGAGAGAAGTAGCTAAATACGTGTCCGAGTGTGATATGTGTCGGCGAGTAAAGGCCGACCATATGAAGGCAGCTGGACAGCTTCAACCTTTAAGCATACCGGCTTGGAAATGGGAGGATATCAGTATGGATTTCATTGTTGGGTTGCCTCCCACTCTCCATAAACACGACTCCATTTGGGTGATCGTTGACCGATTGACCAAATCGGCTCATTTCATACCGGTCAGCGTGGCATACGATGTGAAGCGATATGCGGAAATTTATATCTCCAGAATAATATGTCTACATGGTGTACCCTGTACCATCATCTCAGATCGTGGAGCTGTATTTGTTTCGCGATTCTGGGAGCATCTCCACGATGCACTGGGGACCAAATTGATTCGGAGCTCGTCTTATCATCCTCAGACCGATGGTCAGACCGAACGGGTGAATCAAGTGCTAGAAGACATGCTTCGTGCCTGTGCCATCCACCAGGGCAAGAACTGGGATGATCATCTACCTTTGGCGGAGTTTTCATACAACAACGGTTACCAGGCTAGCATCCAGATGGCGCCATATGAAGCTCTCTATGGCCGAAAGTGTCGCACGCCCTTGAACTGGTGCGAATCAGGTGAACGGGTAGTGTACGGCATCGACTTAGTAAATGAAGCCGAGGATCGAGTTCGCACTATTCAGGCGAATCTCAAAGCTGCTCAGTCTCGTCAGAAGAGCTACACGGACAAACGACGTCGACCTCTTCACTTCGAAGTTGGAGATCAAGTTTATCTCCGGGTATCCCCTATGAAGGGTATCCATCGCTTCGGGGTAAAAGGGAAGCTAGCTCCACGCTTTATTGGGCCGTTCACAATAATCGAAAGATGCGGACCTGTGGCATATCAATTGGGGTTACCAACGTCACTTTCAGGAGTCCACAATGTATTCCACATTTCCCAATTGCGGAAATGTCTTAAGGCTCCAGCTGATATCCGTATAGAGGATTTGGAAGCTCTCCAACCAGATCTCACTTATTCCGAGCATCCAACTCAGATCATTGATGAAAAGACTCGCACCACAAGAAGTCGCACCTTGCATTTCTATAAGGTTTTGTGGAGCAACCACAGTGCAGAAGAAGCCACGTGGGAAAGCGAGGAGTATCTTAGAACGAACTATCCGGACTTTTTAGCGGCATATGTTCGATAGAACCTTTTTCCTTTACCTTCTTTTGTAATCTCAGGATGAGATTCTTTTAAGGGGGGAGGAATGTAAAACCCCACTTTTATGGCATGTTAAGTTCATATGGGTTTTGTGATCAACTATTTTAGATATCCAATATAATGGTGCACATGAACTATGCCATCCAAAACTTTTCTTGCACTCATTGTTAAATTCTTTTAACATGGGTATTGGACTTCACCATGAATCCAAATTATATTCTATTCACCCTTTTTAAGAATAAGAATTTTTGGATAAGATTTAGTAAGCAATGCAAAATGAAGCCCTAATAAGCTCTAACCCAAATATTCAAATTAAGGGCTCTAAATTTTTCCATGAGCTCCTAAATTCCTCAATAGCATGCTTACAAAGTTTCAAGATTTTAGAAACTCATCTACTATTTTAATTGAGGTGCTTGGCAAATTTGAATCAAATTCAAATCTGAATTTTTAATTCTTCTCCAACTTCTTTAAACATAAGATTTGAGTTCACCATTGTGTTCAGAATAATTCATTTGCCATCTCCACAAAATTTCATGATTTTTGGAGTTGATCTTCTATTTTTAAATGAATTAGTAACTGAACTGTGGGGAGTATCACTAGACAGTGGGCCCCACATGTCAGCTCCTCTTTGAACGGATCAGCTCGACCCCGCCATCTCTGTACCGACGCACCTCCGCTCGACACCGCGCGCGCGCATGCAGCTCCAGCGAGCTGCTTGCCTGCTCGTCGTGGCCCTATAAAAGGCCGGCCGAAGCTCCCTTCACTCCTCATCCCCGATCGCAGCTCCACTGCCTCGCGACTTTTCTTCCGCCGCGCGCCATCGCCGCCGCTCGCCACTGCTCCGCGGTGTGCCGCCGTTCCGCGCCGTTTCAAGCCAAGCTCTAAAGAGCAAAAAGGTGCGCCTGATCAAACTCTAGCTCATGGTACAAACCATTTCCCTTATCGTTGAAGCTTGAGCGAGTTATTGTTCATTTCCCCTACGGCCGAGAGTAGATAA
Organism: Tuctoria greenei; assembly: GCA_036927565.1. Lineage (NCBI taxonomy): Eukaryota > Viridiplantae > Streptophyta > Magnoliopsida > Poales > Poaceae > Tuctoria > Tuctoria greenei. Next base: position 59,428,332 of record JAYESD010000010.1, read on the forward strand.
CTAGCTAAGTTTTCATGTCGATTCCTTTTCTGCAAGTAATCATCATTTGCAATTGCTTAGAGATAGTTTCTATAGGCCCTAGCGCTCCTGTCTGAGCAAGAACCATTAAGAATCATCGAGCAACGGCTCTGAATTTCGAGTTTTGCTCGCCGTCGGTGAGAAAACCTCGGTTCACCGTCGAACTCGTGATTCCCGGCAACTCACTCCCCTTCTACGCCCAGATCCTTGAACTCCATCATCCTAGAAAGGTTTTGGAGAAATTCCCAAGTGATTTGAGCTACTCTGGAGCGAGTTCTATGTTGCCCGCGCGCTTATCGCCGCCGCCGCCATCGCACGACCTTTTCCAGCGAGCTTCAGGACCCACTGACCTCACCATCATGCTCAGCGACCCCAAAAACCCCCAGGCGGCAAGTTTCCGCGAGTCTGGTCCGTTGGTTTAGCCGGCGGCGAGCTCGCCGGCGAGCCACCGCCGCGGGTGCTGCTCCACGCGAGCACCGGCCCGAGGTAGACGATGAACCCATCGGGTCCCACCTGCCATTCACTGCGGGATCACGGTGCGGCTGAGATCTAGTGTGGCTGCGCGCTTTAATTCTGTGGACCCCGGTGCTGCCTCAACCAGAATGCGCCACGTGGTCTTTGGGATGTATTTAATTCCAGAAATTTGTCCAAACTTCTAAATTGAATATCTTTCTGTAGAATACTCCAAATTCATTCAAACAAATTTTGTTTGAAAGCCCTTGAGCTCTAGTTTCGCTCAGAACCAATTAGGCTCTGTGAAAATCAATATTTAATTCTGTAGAAATTAATCTTTCCCAAGTAAAATGAAATTTTTCCAGATGAAGTATTCCCTGGAAAAATCCCCAAAATTCACATAAAAATTATTGTCCTATTCTTGACTACCAGCAAAAATTTGGGAGCTATTGCACCTGTTTTAACCTCTGTATAATTCAATTACATTTTTCAGTTATTGAATTTTCACAGATATGCAGATGCTTTATTATGCCCCAAATTTGGACTGAATCTTCCTTTTGTCATACCTTAGCTCCTGTAAAAATCTTGGATTTAATGGACCTCATATTCTAGTCTTAATTCAATTTCAAACTGAATATTGACTAAATGCTTAAAAGTTCACTTACAAGACAATTCCAGAAATTCTTGTCAACTTAGAAACTCAATAAATTCTTCACCACGGCTTAGAAATTTATGAAATCACTTTTACTAGGACCAGGACAATTTTCTCTATCTTGATTATCAACTGATGGCTATATTCAAGCTACAGTTTCATCTCTAAAAATTGTGGAAGTTATTTGCTTGCCATAATCTTAGAGACCACACTCTACTTTGATCATCTCCTGTTCTTTGCAAGAACTTCTATAGTATTCCCTAAATACCTAATTCAACGTTCCCAAGCCAAATAACTAATTATCCTATAATGGTCACCATAAATCAAAATCCTGGTCTTGATATTAAATATTTTCAAAGTCATTCATACCGTATTTTATGCATATCGTATAGTAACCGAAGTCGAGGAGGAGTCAGAGGCCTTGGAAGAGCATCTTCCAAATTCTAACTCAGAACCTGACCTGCAACAAGGCAAGCCCCGGTTTGCATTTAAGTCGTTTATAAACTTTTGCTTTATCACTATGATGAGTAGTATATGAATTGTGCATTACGTTTAGGGTGAATGATACTCCACATGCATGACCAAAAATCCCAGGGTTTATTTGGCACGAGTTACAGTTGACCTGTAGTAACTGCTTCACAAATGCATAGGAGATACGGTAGAAGTCGAGTAGTTGGAATCTACTCGCGAGAGATGTATCTCACAGGATTGGTTGAATAGAAAATGGTTTAATATAATGAAATTGAGACCGGGCAGGGAATGGATAGGAAGCGGCGAGAATTGAGTCTCGGTCGCATAGCCCTGCCTGTGTCGATTAAGGCCCGTCCGTATGCAGCCCCTTCGGACAAGCTTGAATTGTACCGGCAATATAATGGACATATGGAATCCAATAAACTGATGTAACTTGATAACTGGGATGTCGAGACCCATTAACTCACCATCGATAGGGGTGGGTTGAGGACAGTAAGGTGTAAATCAGTCGGCGGACACATGAGGTGTTCCGTGCGGAGACCTTCTGTTTGCGGAGGTGAGACGGGCTCAACATTTGAGTTTCTTGTGAAAGGTGGACATATACGCCTAGTACTGAAGTGTTATGTAGGTACAGGTGTGCTCGCTGACACTTCCGAACGACGTATGTGTCGTGTTGTCCGGGTGTGTCTTGATTGCAATCACTGTCCCTCGCAGTAATAGAGTACCACTTGTTCACTGAGCGGTGACGTATTAAATACTAAAGAAGTCAGAAAAGTCATATGGTATTGAATTATAATTACTTTGCAACCTTGTTTGGTTTAGAGATAGTATAACTAAAGATTTTCAATTTCCCCATACTTTAGCTGTAATAGCATTATGTGTTTCGAGCATGTCATATCATTGGTAAAGCGTTTCTTGTTTGATTGTGAAGCCCATGATGTGCCGTGCTTGGGAAATGTCATTTGCTACTTAAAACTTGATTATAAGGATCAACTTGTAGGCGAGACATTTATGCTTCAACTTACCTATGTTTAGCATCCACCTTGCATATGTCTAGTGAGACGGGTTAGTCTTGCTGAGCCTTATGCTCACGTTTGCAGTTAACGAGTTTTTGCAGGTTACTCTGTTGAGGGTGGGTTTGACGATGAGGCAACACCCCCTCCAGGGTGTACAGCCGAGTGGGAACCCTGCACGCCGCCATAGTTTGCGTGTTGCTAGTGCAAAGTATCCCAGGCATGGATAACTTTGCTTTTGCATAGCTAGTGCCGAGAGCGTAGCTATGATATATATATTTCTTTTTCCTATAGTATTGTAAAAACTTCCGTTGTGTATTAAATAAAAGACTTGGTCTTGTACTTTATTCTGGTTCTATTCTTGTATACTGTTGGGTGTCGCATCGCACGACACCACCCAATGAGATCCTCGGATGTGTGGATTCCGGTCCTCACAGACATGGTATCAGAGCATCATTGGGAACAGTGTACCTGAAAAGAACATATTTTCAAAAATTAGGAACTTGAGTGAGGAATTAGTTATATGCCTTTATAAGGAGTATTACTAGTATAAGTTATAAAGGTGGTAAACTAACTATGTGTTATTATATTATGTAACGACGCTCCGACATCAGGTAAGAGGTAAGGTACGCCACCGAGAGCGGATCAATCTCGGTAAGCTCAGCATACGAGAGGTGGTATGTGAAATTTCCGTGGCTTGGCACGGAAAGTCAATATGAGTCTTTGAAACTTTCCATGTTTCTGAGAACATATGACACGCGGTACCCCAGCGTGACACAAAGTTAGAGGAAAACCCCGTCGGGTGGTATGTAACCCGATAGTGTGTTCTCATATCTATGAGAACATGCGAACACGTATGCCCGAGCGTGTATAAGCCGGATCGTACGGGAGTCTTTGCTGTACAGACGTATTTACAGCCATGTACCTCGAGGCATGACCTCGCTCGAGGGCGACTCACTCCAGAGTCGTATGCTTTTACTTTCGAATATAATTGTATATTGTGGTTACCTGTTCTGTTTCCCTGCCGCCGTACGGCGTGCCCGTGCCAGGGGATTGTTTGCTTTCTACAGGGACACTAATTTTGGTAGAGGACCGTGTAGAAACCGTTTGCGGGAGAACGATATAGGAACCACCTATAGACGTAACCGGATGTACCGGATAGAATTTCCTTTCGTGAGGCACGTAGTACCGTCAGTATCAAACATGATACTAGACCCTCCCCACCGACAGAATGGTTGCATTGTGTTTTGAGAAAGTCCGACTATCAGATGCTGGTAATTTCGGGCTCATAAAAAAGAAACTCCAACTTGATAAGGTAGATAGAACCAAGATTCTTGCTTTCTGGTTGAAGTGGCTCAACTTCGCCAGGTTGTAATCTTGGTTAGCAATTAGATAACATAAGAGTATCCTACATAGATGGAAAGCTCGTGAAGACCTCTCCAACTTTCCTGTTGACCATAAAAACAGAAAAGCTTGTTAATCTGTTGAAAACTGGGGTTTACTGTAATTACTCCATATGAACCCACCTTTGTACCCGTTTCTGTATTCTTGCCATAACTCACTGTAGAAAAGTCCACTGCCTTATTGGGATATATGTTTGAGAAGGGTAGGTGGAGATTTACGAGTTTGTTATGGGAAGTCTTTCCTGATTTTAATTGGAGTTTAACCAAATTGGGAAGTCAGCACAGTGAACTGCATGACTGCTGATGCAAACCAGTCAGTTTTACTGTTAAGTTTGGATAGTTATAACTCCTAATCCAGAACAGTGATATGGTTACACATATACATTTCTAGAAAGCTTAGGAAGTCATCTATCAACTTTATTTATCGCTCCTGACCTGGATCTGGGTATAGCTATGCCTAATTCCATTTGTCGCAAATTTGGTTCCTGCAGTCCAGAACTTGGAACAGTTTGCACATAATTGTGAATTGATGCATAATACCTACATAACAAGGTTTTCGTGGTGGAACTTCTTTAGTTCTGGATTGTTAACACGATGTTACTCAATGTTTATTTTGACATTACCTCAATATCTTATCATGATAAACCTGTATAGAATGTGGAGATAAGCCCATATACAGGGGAGGTTCTGTCAAAATTTCCAGAACCCTTGAGTCAACTCAAAACCGGTATAGATTGTTCATACTAGTTCAACAGTAGCTGTATGAGTACAATCTGGAAAGGTTTTGAAGTGTACTACAACTTTTGTATTCAACTTAAATTTTAGTTCTGACTTCTTCTATATGAAACTTACGGGTTAATGCAGACAGGTCGGCTGGAACAGAACTGTGATCACTTCCAGTTTGCAGCTTTCTTGGATCATTTGATAATGGATAGTTTCTTTGATCCAAAATTATCAGTGATTAAGTTGAATACTTATACTGTGTATTGATATCCTGGTATGCTTGTCCACAGATGGCAGCACCAAGAATTCAGTTACCAAATGGATGGGTGTTCTCGACGTGTACCGGACACGCCGGTTTTCCGGACGTGTTTGTGAAATTGCTTTGCCAATTTGGCTACCGGAAGTGGCCTAAATATTGGGGCAAGAAATTCCAGGAAAGCGGTATGTGGAGTTGCACCATCTATGTTGATGTGCCTGCTGGTCCACCGCATCTCGGATGGGCTCCATTCTCCATCAAGATTAAAGGGTTAATATTGGAAGAAACGTGGAGCTACGCCGCAAGTGTTGCCATAGGGAGATTCTGCAAACTCCATGGCAATAGTCTGGTGGGTACTCCATATGAATTCTTTCCAGTTACCGGCAGGGCTTCCGAAGCTTGGGCAACCCGTTTGCTTATGGAGGTAGAAAATCGTGGCGAAACTTCCACGACTGCTTTAGCGGTGTATGCAGCCGCATCCCATCGCGAGAAGGGAAATCAAAGGGCATGCATAAAAGAATTGACGGACAATCTGAAGCAAGCCATGGCTCGAGCGGATCACTTTGAGTCGGCAAATGACGGACTTAGGGATATGATAGCTCCTCTCAACCATCGTTTGAATATCAGGGAGAATCAATGGCATGACGCTGTAAGGGATTTAGCCGCGTCTCGCCAGGAGGCTCTAGAAATGGAGACTGAGTTAGGGGCAAGCCTACATTATGGACACCATCGGGACACTCAGTTGAACGCAGTGACTGTGGACCGGGATAAGTCCAGGATACAGGCTCAGAGCTGGAAGACCAGCTGTGAGCAGGCTCAGCAGGAGAATGAGGCCTGGGGGATGTTTATGATACAGGCAGATTGGCAAGCTATGGCTGCCAAGAAGACGTTGATGTTGAATGATGTATCAACTTCTACTCCAGCACCCGTATCAGTGGTGCCTAGCCCTGAAGATGAAGAGGAAGAAGAAGACCCAGAGGAACTTGAATACATCGAGTAGGGCGTATTGAAGTGAGATGTGGTAGCACTTCCGCCAACACAGGGCAACATATAGTTAAATGGTTGCTAGTGTTTCTCTTTTGTGACCATGTTTGTGTCATATTAAGAGTAATGGTAGTGATGTCTAGATAATTAGATGAGTATGACATGTCAGGAAGACCAAGTATGGTAGAGATGTATTTCCATAAGGGGAGTCCATCATTTTGGGTTTACTACTGTAAACTTGGTCATGAGATGATATATTTTGTATAAAGTTTATGCTTTATCAATATATGTAAATGTTATGCATCGTCTATTATTATCTACCGCATTTCTAAGGGAGGATGAACTTGAGGCAATGGGACTTACCGTGTTAATCGTTGTATTGCAGTATGGTGCGTACTCGTGCAGCCTCAGAGGTGGGAGGATCTAGTGGAGGACAGGGGGATGACACACCACCCCCGGGGCAGAATACGCCTCAGACGCAACCACCTCCACCACCTCCAACCACACTCCCCAGGAGTCTCGCGGAGGTTCTCGCTGTAGTGCTCGGCTCGCGCGACGAGCAAACCGAGTTACTGCGGACGTTGGTGCAGCACTCGTCCCGTCGAGGGGGACGACAGGATGATGGACCGCGTCATCAATATCAGAGTTCCTACTCTGATTTCGCATCGACGCATCCACCGGTCTTCAGGGAGGCCAACGAACCTTTGGAGGCGGACAATTGGCTCTGCTCCATTGAAGGGAAGTTCGGTTTACTCAACATAACCGAACCGCAAAAAGCGCTGTTTGCAGCACAACAACTCCAGGGGTCTGCCGGCGCATGGTGGGCCAATTACCTTGCAGCACGCCCCGCCGGCCATGTCATAATCTGGGCCGAGTTCCGGGAGGCGTTCCGCGCCTACCATGTTCCTCCCGGAATTATGAGGAGGAAGCTTCAAGAGTTCTTGGAGCTAAGACAGGGAGGAAGGAGTGCATACGAGTACTCCAAAGCATTCAATCACTTGGCCCAATACGCTCAGGACCAAGTGAATACCGAGGATCGGAAGCATGAATGCTTCTACAAGGGTTTGAACTCCAAGTTGAAGGACAAGCTGGTCCTGTTCAACCGCGGCAACTTCAACGACATCGTCAATGCTGCCATAATGCAGGAGGACGCCACGCGCGAGCTGTCCTCCGATAAAAAGAAGAGGGGTGCTCCGCAGAGCAGCGGAGGTGGTACTCCTCGGAAGTACCGTATGGTGTATCGATCACCATCCGGCCAGAGGTGGCAGCCGCCATCGCGACCACCAATGTTCCGTGGTCGTCAGTTCAACAACGGCGGATTCCGGCCACAACAGCAGCAGGGATGATCCCACGTGCACTCCCACCTACACCACGTGCACCGAGATTCCGTCCTCCCATTCGTACTGGCCAAACCCCGTACACGTGTTTCACGTGTGGGCGTACGGGACATTTCGCCAAGGACTGCCCTCAGGATCGACAAGGCGGAGGGCCATCATCTTACCAGGGGGCCAACCAACCCCGCAACCAGCCCAAGAAGCTAGCCACCAGACCCGGCAACGTCCACCACCTCGCCATCGAGGACGTTCCGGAAGGCGCACCCGTGCTCACGGGTACGTTCTCTATCTTCGATCAACCCGTAGTCATACTCTTTGACTCCGGAGCTTCGCATAATGTTATTAGTAAATCTTTTGTCCTCAATAGTCAATTACCAATAATCCCCACAAAAACTCCATATGTGATTAGCACTCCAGCCGGGAAAACGGTAACAAATAAATTGGTTCCTGGAATCCCACTTAACCTAGATGGGACCATATATCTTACTTCATTTCTGATATTAGAGCATCAAAAGCTAGATATCATCTTAGGAATGGCATGGTTGCAGTACCATGGTGCTATTCTCGATATCATTCCTAGAAAGATTTATCTAAACTCTCCACTCCATCAACCCCAAGTTCTCAATCTTGAGAACATCATTCCATTGGAACCATCTATTCTCAATACTGAGGTTATGGAACTAAAGGATATTCCGGTAGTATGTGAATACCCCGACGTGTTTCCTGAAGATCTTCCTGGTATGCCCCCAGAAAGAGATATAGAGTTCAAGATTGAACTTGCACCAGGAACAGTGCCAATTTCAAGACCACCCTACAAGATGGCACCCAAGGAACTTGCAGAACTGAAGGAACAATTAACTGAACTTGAGAGCAAAGGTTTTATTCGTCCAAGTTCATCACCATGGGGTTGTTCTGCACTGTTTGTAGAAAAGAAAGATAAGACCTTGAGGCTGTGTGTAGACTATCGTCCACTTAATGCTGTCACCATCAAGAACAAGTATCCACTACCGCGCATTGATATTCTTTTCGATCAATTGGTGGGTGCTAAAGTATTTTCGAAGATGGATCTTCGTTCTGGTTATCATCAAATTAGAATCCGACCAGAAGATATATCCAAGACAGCATTCTCAACAAGGTATGGACTGTATGAGTATCTGGTTATGTCCTTCGGATTAACCAACGCCCCGGCTCATTTCATGTATCTTATGAACTCAGTATTCATGCCGGAATTGGACAAGTTTGTCGTGGTCTTCATTGACGACATACTTGTGTATTCAAAATCCGAAGAAGAACATGCTCAACACTTGCATATTGTGCTTCAGCGATTACGGGACCATCAGCTGTATGCTAAGTTCAGCAAGTGTGAATTCTGGATCAACCAGGTGCCATTTTTAGGGCACATCATATCAGCAGAAGGGATTGCAGTTGATCCAAGTAAGATCCACCAAGTCCTTAAATGGGAGTCTCCAAAGTCTGTACATGAAGTCCGAAGTTTCTTGGGTTTAGCTGGATATTACCGGAGGTTCATCCCCAATTTCTCCAGGATAGCTAAACCAATGACAGAACTTCTGAAGAAAGGGCAGAAGTATGTATGGACCGAGGCATGTGAGGCAGGTTTCAAAGCATTGGTGAAACACCTCACCACGGCACCAGTTTTAGCCCAACCAGACACAACCAAAGCATTTGATGTCTTTTGCGATGCATCTGGGATTGGTTTGGGTTGTGTGTTGATGCAGGAGCGAAGAGTGATCGCGTATGGATCACGGCAGCTTCAGAATCATGAGCAGCATTACCCGACTCATGATCTTGAACTCGCTGCCGTGGTGCTAGCATTGAAGATGTGGAGGCATTATCTACTGGGTAATTTAGTACACCTCTACACTGATCACAAAAGCTTAAAATACATCTTCACCCAGAAGGATTTGAATATGCGACAAAGGCGATGGTTAGAATTGATCAAGGATTATGAGATTGAGATCCACTACCATCCAGGCAAGGCGAATGTAGTCGCAGATGCACTGAGCCGCAAGTCCCATGTCAACAATCTTTCCCTCACCACAATGGAAGGAGAAGAAGGACCGAGTCTTTACTTGGTTCCATATGGAGCACTCTACAACCTAGCTCTCATTCCTACCATCAGGGAGGATATTGTAGCAGCTCAGCAGGAAGACATAGGAATGTCGCATATTCGACAAAGAATGATAAAGGGGGAAATGAAATGTTTCCATAGTGACAAAGAGGGTACCATCTGGTTTAACGACCGTATAGTGGTACCCCGAAACATGGAACTTAGAAAGAAGATACTGGACGAAGCTCATTTGTCCAAGTATTCCATTCATCCGGGAAGCAACAAGATGTACCAAGATTTGAAGAAGAAATTCTGGTGGACTCGGATGAAGAGAGAAGTAGCTAAATACGTGTCCGAGTGTGATACGTGTCGGCGAGTAAAGGCCGACCATATGAAGGCAGCTGGACAGCTTCAACCTTTAAGCATACCGGCTTGGAAATGGGAGGATATCGGTATGGATTTCATTGTTGGGTTGCCTCCCACTCTCCATAAACACGACTCCATTTGGGTGATCGTTGACCGATTGACCAAATCGGCTCATTTCATACCGGTCAGCGTGGCATACGATGCGAAGCGATATGCGGAAATTTATATCTCCAGAATAATATGTCTACATGGTGTACCCTGTACCATCATCTCAGATCGTGGAGCTGTATTTGTTTCGCGATTCTGGGAGCATCTCCACGATGCACTGGGGACCAAATTGATTCGGAGCTCGGCTTATCATCCTCAGACCGATGGTCAGACCGAACGGGTGAATCAAGTGCTAGAAGACATGCTTCGTGCCTGTGCCATCCACCAGGATAAGAACTGGGATGATCATCTACCTTTGGCGGAGTTTTCATACAACAACAGTTACCAAGCTAGCATCCAGATGGCGCCATATGAAGCTCTCTATGGCCGAAAGTGCCGCACGCCCTTGAACTGGTGCGAATCAGGTGAACGGGCAGTGTACGGCATCGACTTAGTAAATGAAGCCGAGGATCGAGTTCGCACTATTCAGGCGAATCTCAAAGCTGCTCAGTCTCGTCAGAAGAGCTACGCGGACAAACAACGTCGACCTCTTCACTTCGAAGTTGGAGATCAAGTTTATCTCCGGGTATCCCCTATGAAGGGTATCCATCGCTTCGGGGTAAAAGGGAAGCTAGCTCCACGCTTTATTGGGCCGTTCGCAATAATCGAAAGATGCGGACCTGTGGCATATCAATTGGGGTTACCAACGTCACTTTCAGGAGTCCACAATGTATTCCACATTTCCCAATTGCGGAAATGTCTTAAGGCTCTAGCTGATATCCGTATAGAGGATTTGGAAGCTCTCCAACCAGATCTCACTTATTCCGAGCATCCAACTCAGATCATTGATGAAAAGACTCGCACCACAAGAAGTCGCACCTTGCATTTCTATAAGGTTTTGTGGAGCAACCACAGTGCAGAAGAAGCCACATGGGAAAGCGAGGAGTATCTTAGAACGAACTATCCGGACTTGTTAGCGGCATATGTTCGATAGATCCTTTTTCTTTTACCTTCTTTTGTAATCTCGGGACGAGATTCTTTTAAGGGGGGAGGAATGTAAAACCCCACTTTTATGGCATGTTAAGTTCATATGGGTTTTGTGATCAACTATTTTAGATATCCAATATAATGGTGCACATGAACTATGCCATCCAAAACTTTTCTTGCACTCATTGTTAAATTCTTTTAACATGGGTATTGGACTTCACCATGAATCCAAATTATATTCTATTCACCCTTTTTGAGAATAAGAATTTTTGGATAAGATTTAGTAAGCAATGCAAAATGAAGCCCTAATAAGCTCTAACCCAAATATTCAAATTAAGGGCTCTAAATTTTCCATGAGCTCCTAAATTCCCCAATAGCATGCTTACAAAGTTTCAAGATTTTAGAAACTCATCTACTATTTTAATTGAGGTGCTTGGCAAATTTGAATCAAATTCAAATCTGAATTTTTAATTCTTCTCGAACTTCTTTAAACATAAGATTTGAGTTCACCATTGTGTTCAGAATAATTCATTTGCCATCTCCACAAAATTTCATGATTTTTGGAGTTGATCTTCTATTTTTAAATGAATTAGTAACTGAACTGTGGGGAGTATCACTAGACAGTGGGCCCCACATGTCAGCTCCTCTTTGAACGGATCAGCTCGACCCTGCCATCTCTGTACCGACGCACCTCCGCTCGACACCGCGCGCGCGCATGCAGCTCCAGCGAGCTGCCTGCCTGCTCGCCGCGGCCCTATAAAAGGCCGGCCGAAGCTCCCTTCACTCCTCATCCCCGATCGCAGCTCCACTGCCTCGCGACTTTTCTTCTGCCGCGCGCAATCGCCGCCGCTCGCCACTGCTCCGTGGTGTGCCGCCGTTCCGCGCCGTTTCAAGCCAAGCTCTAAAGAGCAAAAAGGTGCGCCTGATCAAACTCTAGCTCATGGTACAAACCATTTCCCTTATCGTTGAAGCTTGAGCGAGTTATTGTTCGTTTCCCCTACAGCCGAAAGTAGATAACTAGCTAAGTTTTCATGTCGATTCCTTTTCTACAAGTAATCATCCTTTGCAATTGCTTAGAGATAGTTTCTATAGGCCCTAGCGCTCCTGTCTGAGCAAGAACCATTAAGAATCATCGAGCAACGGCTCTGAATTTCGAGTTTTGCTCGCCGCCAGTGAGAAAACCTCGGTTCACCGTCGAACTCGTGATTCCCGGCAACTCACTCCCCTTCTACGCCCAGATCCTTGAACTCCATCATCCTAGAAAGGTTTTGGAGAAATTCCCAAGTGATTTGAGCTACTCTGGAGCGAGTTCTATGTTGCCCGCGCGCTTATCGTCGCCGCCATCGTCGCACGACCTTTTCCGCCGAGCTTCAGGACCCACTGACCTCACCATCGTGCTCAGCGACCCCAAAAACCCCCAGGCGGCAAGTTTCCGCGAGTCTGGTCTGTTGGTTTAGCCGGCGGCGAGCTCGCCGGCGAGCCACCGCCGCGGGTGCTGCTCCGCGCGAGCACCGACCCGAGGTAGACGACGACCCCATCGGGTCCCACCTGCCATTCACTGCGGAATCACGGTGCGGCTGAGATCTAGTGTGGCTGCGCGCTTTAATTCTGTGGACCCCGGTGCTGCCTCAACCAGAATGCGCCACGTGGTCTTTGGGATGTATTTAATTCCAGAAATTTGTCCAAACTTCTAAATTGAATATCTTTCTGTAGAATACTCCAAATTCATTCAAACAAATTTTGTTTGAAAGCCCTTGAGCTCTAGTTTCGCTCAGTACCAATTAGGCTCTGTGAAAATCAATATTTAGTTCTGTAGAAATTAATCTTTCCCAAGTAAAATGAAATTTTTCCAGATGAAGTATTCCCTGGAAAAATCCCCAAAATTCAAATAAAAATTGTTGTCCTATTCTTGACTACCAGCAAAAATTTGGGAGCCATTGCACCTGTTTTAACCTCTGTATAATTCAATTATCTTTTTCAGTTATTGAATTTTCACAGATATGCAGATGCTTTATTATGCCCCAAATTTGGACTGAATCTTCCTTTAGTCATACCTTAGCTCCTGTAAAAATCTTGGATTTAATGGACCTCATATTCTAGTCTTAATTCAATTTCAAACTGAATATTGACTAAATGCTTAAAAGTTCACTTACAAGACAATTCCAGAAATTCTTGTCAACTTAGAAACTCAATAAATTCTTCACCACGGCTTAGAAATTTATGAAACCACTTTTACTAGGACCAGGACAATTTTCTCTATCTTGATTATCAACTGATGGCTATATTCAAGCTACAGTTTCATCTCTAAAAATTGTGGAAGTTATTTGCTTGCCATAATCTTAGAGACCACACTCTACTTTGATCATCTCCTGTTCTTTGCAAGAACTTCTATAGTATTCCCTAAATACCTAATTCAACGTTCCCAAGCCAAATAACTAATTATCCTATAATGGTCACCATAAATTAAAATCCTGGTCTTGATATTAAATATTTTCAAAGTCATTCATACCGTATTTTATGCATATCGTATAGTAACCGAAGTCGAGGAGGAGTCAGAGGCCTTGGAAGAGCATCTTCCAAATTCTAACTCAGAACCTGACCTGCAACAAGGCAAACCCCGGTTTGCATTTAAGTCGTTTATAAACTTTTGCTTTATCACTATGATGAGTAGTATATGAATTGTGCATTACGTTTAGGGTGAATGATACTCCACATGGATGACCAAAAATCCCAGGGTTTATTTGGCACGAGTTACAGTTGACCTGTAGTAACTGCTTCGCAAATGCATAGGAGATACGGTAGAAGTCGAGTAGTTGGAATCTACTCGCGAGAGATGTATCTCACAGGATTGGTTGAATAGAAAATGGCTTAATATAATGAAATTGAGACTGGGCAGGGAATGGATAGGAAGCGGCGAGAATTGAGTCTCGGTCACATAGCCCTGCCTGTGTCGATTAAGGCCCGTCCGTATGCAGCCCCTTCGGACAAGCTTGAATTGTACCGGCAATATAATGGACATATGGAATCCAATAAACTGATGTAACTTGATAACTGGGATGTCGAGATCCATTAACTCACCATCGATAGGGGTGGGTTGAGGACAGTAAGGTGTAAATCGGTCGGCGGACACATGAGGTGTTCCGTGCGGAGACCTTCTGTTTGCGGAGGTGAGATGGGCTCAGCATTCGAGTTTCTTGTGAAAGGTGGCCATATACGCCTAGTACTGAAGTGTTATGTAGGTACAGGTGTGCTCGCTGACACTTCCGAACGACGTATGTGTCGTGTTGTCTGGGTGTGCCTTGATTGCAATCACTGTCCCTCGCAGTAATAGAGTACCACTTGTTCACTGAGCGGTGACGTAGTAAATACTAAAGAAGTCCGAAAAGTCATATGGTATTGAATTATAATTACTTTGCAACCTTGTTTGGTTTAGAGATAGTATAACTAAAGATTTTCAATTTCCCCATACTTTAGCTGTAATAGCATTATGTGTCTCGAGCATGTCATATCATTGGTAAAGCGTTTCTTATTTGATTGTGAAGCCCATGATGTGTCGTGCTTGGAAAATGTCATTTGCTACTTAAAACTTGATTATAAGGATCAACTTGTAGGCGAGACATTTATGCTTCAACTTACCTATGTTTGGCATCCACCTTGCATATGTCTAGTGAGACGGGTTAGTCTTGCTGAGCCTTATGCTCACGTTTGCAGTTAACGAGTTTTTGCAGGTTACTCTGTTGAGGGTGGGTTTGACGATGAGGCAACACCCCCTCCAGGGTGTACAGTCGAGTGGGAACCCTGCACGCCGCCATAGTTTGCGTGTTGCTAGTGCAAAGTATCCCAGGCATGGATAACTTTGCTTTTGCATAGCTAGTGCCGAGAGCGTAGCTATGATATATATATATATATATATATATATATATATATATATATATATATATATATTTCTTTTTCTTATAGTATTGTAAAAACTTCCGCTGTGTATTAAATAAAAGACTTGGTCTTGTACTTTATTCTGGTTCTATTCTTGTATACTGTTGGGTGTCACATCGCACGACACCACCCAATGAGATCCTCGGATGTGTGGATTCCGGTCCTCACAGTAAGGACAAGACTATGGTTTGGGGCTCAATTTTCTTAGGGTTTGGGATGGGATGGCAAGATGGTCAGTTAGGTCCTGTTGTATAGGTCTAGTTGGGACTGTACTGGAACTCAGAGTCCACGTGCAACACGGCAGCGACGGCGGAGTTTGGCTTTGTTACTAGTTGGAGAATAAGGGGTGACGTTGACAGTGTCTTCACCCGCTGCATAATTGTGTGGAGAAAACGAGAAATCATTATATCGTGGTGTGTGCACGTCTAGCGTTGGGTTGGCCCGACTGTCATGTCCCAGAGAGGATCGTGGGCTCAGGGGAGAAGAGAGGCCATGGGCTGAGAGGGAGATGGAAGAATGTGACGAGTGAATAGATTAGGTAGTACGTCTTTCTATTTTTATTACTTGGTTTGATATTGGCCTAAAATTGCAGAAATTTTGAGATAACTTTATAGAACTCAAATGCACTAAAAATTATGCTACGACTACATGCTATGCATGCAGTATGCACATTTTGATTATTTATTTCTAGAGAAAACAATTTCATGTGTTATTTGTTTAAGCTAAATTCAATAAATTACACTTTTACAATTTTGAAAAAGTATGGTATTACAATCAGACATTTTTTCTTAAAAATGATTAATTTACTATTTAATGGCAAAAATATAATATGCCCCCTCCACAGGAAATGATTTTTAGAGTTTGCCCCTCCTGGCCCTACCCCTCTAAACTCTTCGAAGCTCCATCCTACAGTGGGGTCTACTGAACCAAGGGTCGACGTGCTTCAAAATTCCTATATGTAGGGTGTCACAAAAGGGATAAGCAGCGAAGATTTGTGTGGTTGGAGGAAGGAGTGTATATTGGTATGAGCTGACTCGTGTGGTGGGAGAGGGATAAACAGAACAAGTTTTCAAAGTTTAAATGCATTTTCCCACAAGTCGTAACTCTATTTTTGAATTCATTTGAAGCATGGTGTTGTTTAGAGTCAATCTTACCATATGAGATCTAATGTGATATTTTTTAATATATTTTTTTATCAACATTTCAAATGTACTAGATTATTTGTTTTATGAACTATTTCTATATTTTTAATGATGTTGAACTTACTTATTTAAATGTTGAAGATCGCTTGGTGGGCCAAGTTAGCTCAGGTTGCTTAGATTTAATTTGCTACTCCCATTTATTTTATTTGAAGCTGGTTAGTTTAAAGCATCAAATAAAATGTAACGGAGGGAGTATTAGGCTAATATATTATTCTTCTTGTTATAAAATGAATAATGGCTAATACAATTAATTTAGTTAAAATTGAAATAGATTTTTTATTTTATAGGTTATATTTCAAAAAACATAAAGTTGACTCCAACACACTCTTTATAGGAGGTTCCACGTATCCGCGCGAGCCCTCCTGAGGGCTTGTTTGGAGAGTGAAGAATATATTCCAATAGACGTGTGTCGACTGTTGGAGTCGGCATATCTCCTGACACTACTAAAGTGTTGAAGGAGTTTGTAGTTCGGTGTGGGCGCGCGGAGACTCAAGAAGGTGAATCACGATTGGACACGAGAGACACAGTGGTTTACGTGGTTCGAGCCGCCTGAGCGTAATACCCTACTCCACGGGTGTGTGGTGTTGTATTAGTTTATGTATGAAAGCTCACGTCAATGCGTGTGTGCCTGAGAGCGTTCGAGAGCCTTCTCTCCTTTCGTGTATCGTCGTTCTGTCCTTTTATAGTACAAGGACAAACCGTTACAAGTTAGCCTGGCCCGACATGTGGCCCCAGCGGTTACTAGTATTGATACACGATTAATTGTTGTTAATAACCCTGTAACGGGCTCCGACAGTGCCGTTACAGGTGTTAAGATTGTCCGATTAAGTGTCATTAACATGGAATTAATGACAATTAATCGGGTCTTGAAGTCCGCGGCTATCCTTTGAAGATCCGGAGTCGTTACAATGTCTTCCGGAGGTTTGAGGCGGCCAGCTCCGACGTTTGGACACGTGGCAGCTCCGGAGCTTGCTTGTGGGAAGCGGGAAGCTCCGGGGTGGCCTGGCACGTGTCAGGTCCGGAGCTTCTCTCGGTCAGGGGTTAAGTCCGGAGGTGCCATTTCGGTACCTAGCCCGGAGCTTCACCCTTGTGGGTAGTAGCTCCGGTCTGGCAGTACACGTGGCAACCTAGGGGTTAACCATGTTGGAGAAGCAGGTCCGGTTATGTCTGACAAGTGGGCCTCCGAGGGTCTTCAATTTGAGTAGACGTCCTTCCCTTGAGATCTTTGTAACCTCAGGGGGTGTATGGTTTTTAGGGTACCGACAGTGGCCCCCTGGACCTACCTCCGGGGAAAGTCACCGGGGTGAAGTCATTCCGTCGGAGGTGGGTCCATACTCGCGACTCTTGAACTGGGTCTTCAAGGGTCTTCGGAGGTGCCGTTGGCGGGGTTTTACGGTTAAATCCCGACGCGTGGTGCACCTCAGGCGGCAGATAAGATCTTTGACGTGCGGATCTCTCGCAATTGAAGGTCGTCGGTTCCTGATACGAAAACCGTATCGGTTCCGTGCGCCTTGTTCCGAAGACGATGCCCGCGCTTGACGACCTTGGTGTCGTCGAGAGAAGATCAACCACCCGGTTGGCGATCCCCGGGTTGTCCGAAGACGGCTCCGCCCCTGTCCCACAGCCAAGAGCCGAGGTCATCGGCAAGGGCAAGGAGCTGGCGGAGGAGCCGGAGAGCCGGAAGAGGAAGCTGCGACATGCTGACGGAAGGTCCATCGGGCCTGCCACTTCCCCCCCGGTTCCCCCTCCTCAAGAAGGAAGATCCTCCGCCGCCGTGGCGACTGTCCCCGTGGTGGGGTCCTTCCGGAACGTTACTGTTCCGGCGGTGGGATCCTCCCGGAGTGCGACTGTCCCCGTGGTGGATCCCTCCTGTGGTGCTAGCTCCGGGCGCGCGACTCCGGCATCTGGAGCGGTGAGGGCCTCCAGGTTCAGGAGTTCCTCCCGATCAAGGAGAGCTCCGACCCGGGAAACGCCCGCGGCTGTGGCAAGTCCTGGGAGTCCTCCCGGAGCTCCTACGCCGACCGTGGCCAGCCCGGATCGTCCGGGAAAGAGGTTCCGCGCAAGCTGGTGCGGGAGCCTCCCAAGGTAATTTTTCTTTTTTACCTCGATTAACTTTTTAATTGTAGCATCTGTTTGCTCAATTTCTTCGTTCTTCATCTGCAGCGTTCCCAAGAAGGGGAGTGAAGCTCCACCCTCAGCCACAGTGTCTGAGGCTGCGAGGGCTTCTGCTCCAGTCCCGGTGCCGCCCCAAGCGGAGGCTGCGACAGCTCCGGCGCCGGCTGTCGTGGTCATGGACCTCGACTCGTCTCCAGAAGTTCCCGTGGTAGCGCCGGACCACGGGAATGAAGATGCGCCAGCAGCACCCGTCCCGGAAGTGGAAGCTCCGGGTCCTGGTGCTGCAGTAGTAGAAGCTCCGGCTGTTGAGTCGGAGGAAGTAGCAGTCCCGGCTTTGGAGCCGGAAAGTGCTGAAGCCCCGGCGATTGAGCCGGAGGTGGCTGAAGCCCCGGCATGCGAGCCGGAAGTCGAAGTAGTTCCGGCAGTTGAGCCGGTTACTTCCGAAGCTCCGGCCGCAGAGCCGGTGATTGTTGGAGCGCCGGTCACAGAGCCGGCGGTTAAAGAGGCGAGGGAGCTTGAGCCTCCCTCAGAAGAGGTGTCCCGGCCGGAGCCAGTAGCGGCTCCTGCTCCGGAGGCGACGACGTCGATGGTACCTGTGGCAGAGCCAGAGTGCCTGAACGAAGTCGCCGGCCCCCAGCCTGAGGGGGCAAATGAAGACTTGGCGGCGGGACCTTCTTCGATGGCGACTGAGGTCATCCCGGAGGAAGGCCCTAGCTCTTTGGAAGCTCAGGGTTCCACTCTCGTAGAGTGGGACCCAATTTTTGTATGTGAAGACCCGCTGGAACCAGCGGAAGAGATCCCAGCAGGTCCGGTGCCCATCTCGCTGTCGATGTCCATCGACAACGCCTGCTCCAGTCTACGTCAGGTCCAACTGGCCTTCTTCCACGACAGCAAGGCTCTTGAAGAGGAGCGCCAAACCCTTAGGCGGTGGCGTAATCGGCTCCACTTCGAGACTAAGCTGGCGCAGTCGAGGCTCGCGGATGACAAGGAGTGGATCAAGCGGGAGAAGATCCGCCTGGAGCTCTGGGATAAGCTGCTGGACGAGAGGGAGAGCATGACTCACGCCCTCGATGCTCAATCCCGGGAGTTCCACAACCGAGCTAAGGCTGCTAACGACGCGGCCAATGCTCGGTTTTATCAGCTTGAGGCCATCAGCACCGCACTCATCAAGCGCCGAGAGGCACTTGAAGGGAGGGAAAGACGGCTCGAGGACGAGGAGCAAAAACTCCTAGAGCTACGGGATGACGTCTTGCGACGGGAAGAAGAGCTCGCCGAGAAAACAGCTCTGGCGGACAAGGGCCTCGAGGAGCGCACTAAGAAATTGGAAGAGCGGTGCCTCGAGGAAGAGGAGAAGACCTGGGTGCGGGGGCAGGAACTCTACGAATACGAGTGTGCCCTTGTCGCCCGGGAGAAGAAAGTGGAGGCTAGGGAGAAGGACCTGGTCGACCGCCGGAACAAGATCCACCTCCGGGAGGAGGAGCTCGGAAGACTTGAGAAGCGGGTTGCTGCGAAGATCCAGCAAAACGCCAAAGAAGTTGAGCGCCTCGCCCGCGAGAATTCGGAGCTGACGGCGGCCCGGAGATCCCTGGAAGAGATGAAGAACTTGAGGAAGGCGGACTCCCTGCAGATTTGGGAGTTCCTGGGCAAGGCCGACGACGCGCTGACGCCGATGGGTTTCAGCCCCGTGCACCCGGATGATCCGGAGCCGGAGCCGGACCTTGCGTTGCAAGCGTTGAGCACCGCAGGCAGCAAGCTCTCCAAGGTGGGCGACGTCATCGCGGACCAGCTGGAGGTCGAGGGGCAATCCCTGGCTAGGAACGTCACAGAATATGTGTTGACGTGCTACACCAGCCGGAACCCTCGATTTCCTCTGGACCCGGTGCTTGAAGGCCCCGTCGAAGGAGAAGGCGAAGCTACCCGAGCCTGCGTGTCGGAGGTCGCCCAGAAGGTCGCCGAGTTCTTCCATAAGGTCTAGGACCGTCTCTTTTAGCTTTACTTGTATCTTCTCTTCTTCCTCAATTTTGTAATCCCTTGTCTCCAGATGTAATCTCCGGTCTTCAGATGAAATGAAATCCCCAATTTTTTGCGAATTTCATTTTTTTTTTGTCTTCAACATCTTTATCTTCACTTGGCCCCCTGGTAGATGTGCACAATTTGTTTGTGGACATGTACCAAAAGGATGTTGAGTTTTGTTGAAGACGAATTTGCTTCGAACTTGTGGAATTTAGGTCCGAAGTTTTTGATAGTGAAGGTCCCCTGAAGTTGTCGGAGCTTAGAAGCTCCGGCACTGTCCATCGCTGGAGCTTAGTAGCTCCGGCAATAGCCTCTATCAACACGTTGAGCGTCGGTAGTTAATACTCCAAGGTGTCGGAGCTTAGCAGCTCCGGCAATGACCTTTGCCACACTTGGTTTGTTGGCAACAGACTCCAGTGACGGGGTCTTCTCACCATCTTTTAGTCAACGCCCACGGTTGACGCCCTAGTGGGAGTCGGAGCTTGGTTAGCTCCAGTTTTTCTCCATCAACGTAGGGTTCATTTTTCCTGCACACTTAAGCCAAGAAAAATAGTAAAATTCGTTCCTTGTCTATAACTTCGTCGCGGCTTACGGTTCTCAAGAAAATTTTAAGTTGAACACGATTTTTAATACGACTGGATGAATTGTCTTTTCTTTTAGATCCAATTGTCCATGGACCCACCTTACTTTGGCCTGCCGGGATGTAGGTAGAGTGGCGTACTTAGGGTGCTTGACCAGGCTAAGTCGATAGCGCACTCCGGCCCTAGAATGGCTTGGCGGCTTTCAGGCGAGTTGGCCACAGACGATATTTAAATCCAAAAAATCTGACAATTCAACTCGAATCGTATGTAAACCGGTCAAACTAGAACTTCTTAAGAATTGCACGTTTCTGTTATAGACAAGAAAGAGAAAAATAAAAATGTCGAGCCTATGCAAAAATGAATGCACGTGGAGTCTATTTCACATGAAGATGTCTTTCATTATAGGTCCGGGGTACAGGGGAAACAAGTACACTCTTAGGGTACGAAACCAGGCTAAGTGTGTTTGGTTTCTCGTTTGACCCAGGGTAGTTAGCCACACTTTTAGTCCGGAGACTGTGTCAAGTGTTGCATGAGCTTTTCAAACCTTTCGGGAAAGGTCCGGCTGCTCTCCCGGAGGAACTACCCGACTCTGTACAATGACTCTATAACATACATTTCAAATTACTTAAGACTCACCTCCGTGGAATTAAGTGTAGAACTTACGGAGGTGCTCGATGTTCCAAGGATTTGGGAGAGGTGTCCCATCCTCGGTAGCCAAGCGAACGCTTCCGGGACGGGATACTTTGATCACTCGAAAGGGCCCTTCCCAGCCGGGGGAGAGTTTGTTTTGCCCTTCTCTGGATAGTATTCTCCGTAGCACCAGATCGTCGTCCTCGAGCTGTCGGTTGTGTACATGCCGCTGGTGATAGCGTCGTAGAGCTTGGCGGTATCGGGCATTCCGAACAGCTGCTTGGCACCTTCCCTCCTCGAGGAGGTCTAGGTCTTCGCGCCGGAGCTGGTCCTGCGCGGCTTCGTCGAAGGTCCGGACTCGGAGGGAACCCAAGGTGATTTCCGGAGGAAGGATCGCTTCAGCTCCGCGAAGGGTGTTTCTCCGGTTGCCCGACTTGGAGAAGTCCTGTTGGCCCATAGAGTGGGCGGAAGCTCTTCGATCCAATTGGCTCCGTGCTTTTTCAAGCGCTCATAAGTGCGTGTTTTGAGTCCTTTAAGGATCTCTGCATTTGCTCTCTCGGCTTGTCCATTGCTGGCAGGATGAGCTACGGAAGCGTAGCAAACTTGTATGCCGAGGTCTTCGCAATATCCTTGAAATGCAGAGCTTGTGAATTGAGTCCCATTATCAGTGATGATCTTATTTGGGACTCCGAATCTGCTCACGATGGATTGATCTTATTTCGCTGTGTGGGAGTTGCTTCTGGCCACTTGGTGAACTTGTCGATGGCGACGTACAGGAACTTGTAACCTCCGACGGCTCTAGGGAAGGGTCCCAAGATGTCCATCCCCCACACAGCGAAAGGCCATGTGGGAGGTATCATTTGTAAGGACTGAGCAGGTGTATGAATTTGCTTTGCATGAAATTGGCATGCTTTGCATTTCTTCACCAGCTCAGTGGCATCCTGGAGCGCTGTAGGCCAGTAGAAGCCGTGCCGAAAGGCTTTTCCGACCAGCGTGCGGGAAGATGCGTGGTTCCCACACTCGCCTCCATGGATTTCTGCGAGGAGCTCGCAGCCTTCTTCCCTTGTGATGCACCGCATTAGGATGCCGTTGGCACCGCGCCAGTAGAGATCCCCTTCTACCAACGTGTATCTTTTAGCCAATCTGACTACCCGATCAGCGGATACATCATCGTCAGGAAGGATGTTGTCTTTCAAGTAGCTCCGGATCTCCGAGATCCATGCATTGGAACTGACTTGAACATTTGAGTCTTGCGTGCTGGGTTGCTCGGAGCTTCCGGCAGCACCTACGACCCTTGATGGCTGCCATGGTAACAGGGCCATCGGGACCGTCAGCTTCGGGATGCTGATCTCGCCCCCTTCGTTCAGTTCGGCAGGCTGAACTGTGGGTTTTGACAACCTCCGGACAAAGGTTCCATCAGGAGTCGGAGCTCCAGTTGACGCCTTGGTCGAGAGTTCGTCAGCTTCAGCGTTGTGAGCACGCTGAACATGGTGAAGGTCTAGGAATTCGAAGTCCTTCTGAAGCCTCTGGACTTCAAGGAGGTAAGCAGCCAGCTGGAGATTATTGCAGGAGCATTCACCCTTCACCTGCTTGATGACGAGTTGTGAATCTCCTTTGACCAGCAATTGCTTGACACCGTATGATAGTGCCACCTTTAATCCATAGATGAGTGCTTCATACTCCGCCATGTTGTTGGTTGCCTTGAAGTCAAGGTGTACCATGTATTTCACCTTCCCCCCAGTTGGTGCGAGGAGAAGGATTCCAGCTCCGGCTCCCTGCTTCTGCATGGAGCCGTCGAAGTAAAGGGTCCAGTGAGGCTTAGTGAAGGTTGGAACTTGAGGTTCCGTCTTCTGCTCGCTAGGGCCCCCAGGGTTTAATGGAGAGGGAGTCCATTCTGCCACGAAATCTGCCAACGCTTGACTCTTGATTGCTTGTCTCGGAATGAATTCAAGATCGAATTCAGCCAATTCCGCTGCCCACTTTGCAATATTCCCAGTTGAATTGGGATTATGCAGGATCGCTCGAAGTGGATATGAGGTCACCACCGAGACTTTGTGAGCTTGGAAATAGTGTCGAAGCTTCCTTGAGGCAATAAGAACTGCATAAAGCAGTTTATGCACCTCTAGGTATCGAGTCTTGGCATCATGTAACACTTCACTGATGAAGTATACCGGGCGTTGAATGGTCCGGACCCTCCCGGAGGGGTCCGGAGCTTCCTCTTCATTGATCCGGACCCTCTCGGAGGGGTCCAGACTCTCTTCGGGGACCTTCGGGTTCTGGGTGGAGGAACCCGGAGCTTCTTCAGAAATGACCTGGACCCTCTTAGAGGGGTCCGGGTCCTCTGAAGTGGCTTCTTGTGGGTTTGAGTCTGGGAGCTGGGACCCAGACCCGCTTTCAGGAACCTCCGGACCCTCCCGAAGGGGTCTGGATTCCTGAGTATTGGGTAGTTCCGGTCTCTCCGCAACCAGAACCATACTGACGACTTCGTCAGTAGCTGAAATGTAAAGCAACAAAGGCTCACCAGGGTTCGGAGCTACCAGGATTGGTAGGGTGGTGAGGAACTGTTTCAGCTCCTGGAATGCCTTCTCTGCTTCTTCAGACCATTGGAATGGTCCGGACTTCCTCAGTAACTTGAAGAAGGGAAGTGCTCTTTCCGCCAGTCTTGAAATGAACCGGCTGAGGGCTGCTAGACATCCAGTTAATTTTTGGACGTCTTTGATGCGGGTTGGTGGCCGCATGTCTTCAATGGCTTTTATCTTCGCCGGATTAGCCTCTATGCCCCGGTGACTTACCAGGAAACCAAGAAGCTTTCCGGAACTAACCCCGAAGACGCACTTGTCTGGGTTTAGCTTCGTGCGGGTGGCCCGCAGCTTGTCGAAGACAGCCTGCAAGGTGTCCAAGAGGGACTCCTTGTTCTTGACTTTGACCACGATGTCATCGACGTACACTTCCACTATGTCTCTGATGAGTTCTTCGAAAGTTTTGTACATAGCTCGTACAAAAGTTGAAGCTGCATTCTTGAGACCAAACGGCATGGCTGTGTAACAATACAATCCATCCACTGTGATGAATGAAGTATGCTCTTCATCCTCCCTAGACATCCTGATTTGATGATATCCAGAATATGCGTCTAGAAAACACAGTAACTCGCACCCGGAGGTGGAATCCACTATCTGATCTATTCTAGGTAGTGGGAATGGATCTTTTGGACATGCCTTATTCAGTGTGGTGTAGTCGATGCACATCCAAAGTTTCCCGCCGGCCTTGGGCACAACGACTGGGTTCGCTAGCCATTTTGGATGGAAGACTTCTCGGATAAATCCGGCTTCGAGCAACTTCTTCACTTCTTGTCGGATGAAGTTCTGTCGCTCTACAGATTGCTTCCGAGGTTTCTGATGCACAGGCCGAGCATCGGGGTAAATCTTCAGATTGTGCTCAATCACTTCCCTGGGGATCCTAGGCATTTGTGGCGGTTGCCAAGCAAATATGTCAACGTTAGCCCGGAGGAAAGTGATGAGCGCGAGTTCCTATTTGTCATTCAACCCACCCGATATGCGGGTGGTTTGAGTGACATCGGAACCAATTTGGACGACTTTGACGGGGATGTCGGTGTCGCCGCTTGGCTGCACACGGGGAGCAGAGGTTGAGCCTCGTTGCCGAATGCTCGGAGGTTTTGGAGCTTGCCCCTGTCTGGAGTCCTCCTCTTGCGCAGTGGTGAGTGCATGGAGCTCCTCCAGAGCAGTTACTCCGGCGGTGCGATCTCCACGAATCCGGAGAACGCCTGCTGGTGTTGGCATCTTCAACACCAAGTATCCATAATGAGCAGCTGCCATAAATTTGTATAGGGCAGGTCTACCCAAGATGGCGTTGAATGGTAAGTTGATCTGAGCGACGTCGAAGACCAACTTCTCGGTGCGGTACTTCTCCCGTGTCCCGAAGGTAACGGGGAGAATTATAGCTCCGAGTGGGGTAATGGCCCCCGGACCTACTCCGGAGAATGGTCGAGAGGGCTGAAGATCCGAAGGTCGAAGCTGAAGTCTGGTAAAAGCTTCAAAGCTTATAAGGTTCAGCCCCGAACCTCCATCCACCATAACATGATGGAGCTGGATGTTGTTGATGGTGGGAGATACCATCAAGGGTAATTGGCCAGCTCCGACCATGCTTCGAGGACAGTCCGAAGCATCAAAAGTGATGGGTGTGTCCATCCACTTTCGATGTGGCTCCGGTCTAGCTGTAGGAGCTACAGCAGCCATATCCCGCCGCATAGTCTTGATGACACGACGAGAAGTGATGTCCCATGATCCACCAAAGATGGTGTTCATGGTTTTCCGACGCTCGTTGTCGGAGACGTCGGAGTCATTGTCGACGGAGGTGTAGACGGCTTTCAGGACCTTTTTGGGGTCCTGAAACCCTAACTCCTCTTCAGCCGGAGCTTCGTCAACCTTCTATTTTCCCTCCCTCTGTCGGAAAGGAGACCCTTCCCGGCGCTTGTTGTAGCGCTCGGCAAGGTTTTGGACCTCCCGGCAGTCTTCCAGCCTGTGGCTGCCCGTTTTGTGAATGGGGCACCACATTTTGGATTTGCCGCCGTCTTCGGAAGACGGTCGAGGTCGCTTCTCGGGGCGTGGCCCCCAGCCACCAGGAGTTGCAGTGGCTGCAACGTTGGATGTGCCGGCCGACGGCTTCTTCTTGCCGTTGGTCTTCTTTTTCTTCTTGCCACTCCCGGAGGTAGCGGCTTCTTCTTTGGAGGATTTTTTGTGATCCTCCAAGGCTGGTTTGGAGTGCATTTCACGGCCCTCCGCAGCTCTGACACATTTGTCTGCCAAGCTGAAGAGCTCCGTGACGCTGGTGATCTCTTTGATCGCCAGCTTCTCCAACATCTTCTTGTCTCGTACACCCTGTCTGAATGCCACAATGACAGAAGCGCTTGAGATAGAAGGGATTGTGTTGCATACCTGAGAGAACCTCTGGATGAATGACCGCAAAGATTCTCCCCCTTTTTGCACGACCGCAAAAAGGTCTAGTTCAGTGCCCGGTCGGGTGTATGAACTCCCGAAGTTGGCAGTGAACTGACGGCACAGCTCCTCCCAACTGTCGATAGAGTTGGGTGGAAGGCTCATAAACCAGGACCTGGCGGTCCCAGTTAAGGCCACTGGAAAGTAGTTGGCCATTACGGCCTCGTTTCCTCCAGCTGCTAAGATTGCAGTGGAGTATATCTGCAGAAATTCTACGGGGTTGACAGTCCCGTCGAATTTTTCCAGCAAGTGTGGTCGGAACTTCTGTGGCCATCTAACCATGCGCAGGTGCATGGCTAGGGCGGAACAGCCTCCTCCTACTCCTTCCAGAGTAGAAAGGTCTTGAGCATCCCGTCTTTCTCGAGCTCGCTCGATATGGACACGGCCATCCTGTTGGCGGTATCGGCGATCAAGCTCCGCCCGAAGGTCATGTGTCGAAAGCCGAGATACCGTATGGGTGCGTCGTGCCCCAGAGGGCAACGACGTCACTTGCTGTGACACAACTCGTCTTCTGTTGTTGGAGACATGCGGACCAAGTCTTCCAGATAACGTCCGTCGCTGCGACGGGGCTCGCCCTGAAGGAGGAGGACCCTGGTTGTTGAGGCGTTCGGCCGCTGCTGCGACCAAATGCTCAACATCAGCCCTCCATTGCTCCATGGCATCTCGAGATGCATCCGGAGGTGGTGGTCGCTGGAGAAGAGCACGCGCTGCATGGAGCGCGTGTTCTGGGTTGTCATGACTTGCCGGCGCAGTATGTGACGCCGGCGCACCATCATGTTACCCAGCACGTTTTGCCGGAGAAGATGGTGGTGGTGGGAGTGTGACTCCTGCTGGTGCTGAGGCTCCTGCTGGTGGCTGCATGTTGGAGGGATTGCCCCCGACAGCCTGAGCAGCAGGTTGCCCGTTGGATGATCCAGTCGCAGAATTCACCATTCTTGAAAATCTCAGGCACCGCTTCCTGGCGCGCCAACTGTCGACTGTTGGAGTCGGCAGATCTCCTGACACTACTAAAGTGTTGAAGGAGTTTGTAGTTCGGTGTGGGCGCGCGGAGACTCAAGAAGGTGAATCACGATTGGACACGAGAGACACAGTGGTTTACGTGGTTCGGGCCGCCTGAGCGTAATACCCTACTCCACGGGTGTGTGGTGTTGTATTAGTTTATGTATGAAAGCTCACGTCAATGCGTGTGTGCCTGAGAGCGTTCGAGAGCCTTCTCTCCTTTCGTGTATCGTCGGTCTGTCCTTTTATAGTACAAGGACAAACCGTTACAAGTTAGCCTGGCCCGACATGTGGCCCCGGCGGTTACTAGTATTGATACACGATTAATTGTTGTTAATAACCCTGTAACGGGCTCCGACAGTGCCGTTACAGGTGTTAAGATTGTCCGATTAAGTGTCATTAACATGGAATTAATGACAATTAATCGGGTCTTGAAGTCCGCGGCTATCCTTTGAAGATCCGGAGTCGTTACAATGTCTTCCGGAGGTTTGAGGCGGCCAGCTCCGACGTTTGGACACGTGGCAGCTCCGGAGCTTGCTTGTGGGAAGCGGGAAGCTCCGGGGTGGCCTGGCACGTGTCAGGTCCGGAGCTTCTCTCGGTCAGGGGTTAAGTCCGGAGGTGCCGTTTCGGTACCTAGCCCGGAGCTTCACCCTTGTGGGTAGTAGCTCCGGTCTGGCAGTACACGTGGCAACCTAGGGGTTAACCATGTTGGAGAAGCAGGTCCGGTTATGTCTGACAAGTGGGCCTCCGAGGGTCTTCAATTTGAGTAGACGTCCTTCCCTTGAGATCTTTGTAACCTCAGGGGGTGTATGGTTTTTAGGGTACCGACAACGTGGATTGAGTTGCATTTAAGAGAAAATTAGTTCCTTTTTCACTTTAATCCATTTTAATTCACGTAGATTGAGTGCACCAAACAAACTTTGAGAGAGACTTTCAGTTATATTTTTTCCTTTCTTTCCATGCTGAAAAGAATTTTGATAGGATTTCTGCTCAAGAATTTTTTTCCATTTTAATATCAATTTATAATGAACTTACATCATTAGCTATCAAATAACTTTTTTTGCCATTCTAACCACCCTATCGTCTACGGTGTGGACGAGTCGTCCACACCGTGGACGATTGGTCAGCCTCTCGGACGTCTCAAAAATTCTGAGTCATATTCATTTTTGGACGGCTATTTTAAAATGCTTAGAGACATATTTTGGAAATGTAATTATTGAAGAAACTGTTGTAAGAAATGTGTACTACACTTTATTTAATAGAAAAATTCCCAAAATATGTCTCTAGGTATTTAAAATAGCCGTACAAAAGTAAATAAAACTCAAGAAATTTGAGCTGCGGAGCAAAATTTGCTGAGTTTAGTCACTTTTAGACAGCTATTTTGAGATATGTAGAGACATCTTTCGGAAATATTGTTATTTAAGTAAATGCAGAACATAATGTGTACTACATTTGTACTAATAATAATATTTATAAAATATGTCTCTAAATATTTTAAAATAGCAGTTCAAAAGTGACTAAAACTCAGAAAAATTGGGCGTTCCGGTGACAGCCCAAATTTTCTGAGTTTTAATCACTTTTGAACAGATATTTTAAAATACTTACATACATATTTTGTGAATTTTTTTATTGAACTAAATGTAGTACACATTGTTTTCTGCATTTACTTAAATAACAATATTTCCGAAAGATGTCTCTAGATAACCTAAAATAGCCATCTAAAAGTGACTAAACTCAGCAAATTTTATGCAGCTCAAATTTCTTGAGTTTTATTTACTTTTGTATAACTATTTTAAAACACTTAGAGACATATTTTGGGAATTTTGTTATTGAAGAAAGTGTAGTACTCATTTCGTACTACAGTTTCTTCATTAATTATATTTCCAAAATATGTCTCTAAGTATTTTAAAATAACTGTGAAAAAATGAATATGACTCAGAAATTTTGAGACGTCCGAGAGGCTGACACGTGGCAAATCGTCCACGGTGTGGATGACTCAGTCCACACCGTGGACGGTAGGGTGGTTAGAATAGCAAAAAAAAAGATTTTTAATAGCTAATGATGTAAATTCATTATAAATTGATATTAAAATGGAAAAAAATTCTTCTGCTCAATTGATCTTATCTACAGCCCAGGAAAAGCACTACCTTTAGAAGCCCGGCCCACCAGGCCATCACACGTGCCAACAAACGCTCCTATAAACCCTATTTCTACGGCTCCCACTCTGCAAGCGCCGCCGCCCTCCTCCTTCTCCCGTTCCCTCCTCGACGGCTCGACCACCACTCTACCAGGACGCATCCTTCCCGTTGCTGCCTGGACCACGAGGCGCCGCATGCAGCGCGCTGACCGTCAACTACCCAGCTGCAGGTCTGGCTCGTTCCTCGAACCTTTTTAGCTCACGTATGGGACTGGTTTCGTTAATAGATGCTGGGTTTGTGATGCTTTTCTGTTCCGTGAGACCCCCGTTCCATTGCTTCGTGCAGTTTTCCCCTAAACCTTACCTGATCCGGAACATCCGTTGCGAAGATGATCAAGAGGCGCTTCTTCAGGCAGGACCACGGCGATAACAGCGCCTCCTCGTCGTCTTCCTCTTCTTCGGGCTCGGATTCAGACCGCGACCTGGAGGAAGAAGAAGTTTCTGATGACGAAGTAGAGGAGCAGCAGGAAGACGAACAGGAAGCCAGCGAGGACGAGTCTGAAGAAGTTGAATTAGAACAACATGTCCAAAAAGAAGGCGAGTTCTTATTTACGTTACCACATGTACATTGAGATTTCTCATGTACCGGTGTGGTGAATTTTTCCTAACCATTCAAGGATGCAATTAGTCATGTGCATGCATCAACTGAAAGAGAATAGGATCGACTAGTCACTATATCTACTGGGTATTAAGATAAATCAAATGCTAAAGCACGGTTAAGAACAAAAACAGAGGGGTTAGGAGATGTGATGGATACCTTTGGGTTTGGAGCTCAACGCCGACAAGATTATACAGTGATTTCAGCTTATACAGTGACTGAGTATGGTTCGTGAATGTTTTATGAAATGACAAATTCAAGCAAAATTAACAATGGAATTAATGTGGGATTTAAATACAGTTGCAGTTTATGGTCATGTCCTAATCTATCATGTCGTGGAATTTCTGTTAATCACAGCAATAGGTGTCTTCTAGATTCATCCATATCTTCAATGACAAATTAAAATGATCTTCCCTTGCACTCATGAATAGCTATAGATCCGTTGCATATGAATACTTTTGATAAAATATTTCTTTTGTTCTTCAGGTCTATTAGGTTCAGGATACCAAAGTGAGGACAGCTCTGGCCATGATGTTGATGGCCCTTCTGTAGGTATTCTTCTTTGTTCTTTCTGACAAGACTTGCTTATATGAATCTGGACTTCGACTCGCTTTCTCTTCAATCCAGGAGAGCTGACAGATTATGTAGCCTATGGTTTATGCTAAGTTGTATCTTGTTTTTACTATAAATCAATTTCTTGCACATTTTTCTTTTCAATATACGTTTCCTGTCTGTACAATTCGGACTAATGTATGAATGTATCTTAATATGTCATCCTTCCACGGTAGTCTTCTATTTAGATCGGACTAATGTATCTTCATATGCAATGTTCCAAAAGGCGCTATGCAGGCGGTGATGCTCCGCCTAGAGCTTAGGCGTGCCTAGGAGGCGCCCATGCGTTATGCACTGTAGCAATGATGCATTATAAAATTTTAATAATACAGTAACATATGCACATTCCTGCTATCCTGAACTGATTTTGCCTGGCCTGCTTCCGCTCTCCTATCTCTTTCCCTATCTGGCCAGCTGTTAGCTTTCTCTCCCTCACACCACACCACTAAAACACAGCAGCACAGCTGAATAACAGCAAAGTACAGAACAGCGTAGAGTTTTGGACTACTCCAAGCTGATGATATTTTTATTCCTGCATTGGAGTGCTATTTATAGTAAGCCAAACTTGAGCTAAGTTGCTATTGAAGGTATCACGGTATTAAATAGAGCTGAAATATCTAGCAAATCTCGTTATCCATCTAGCATGTGGTCCTTATCCATCTAGCAAGTGGACCTTGTCTATCCAGCAAGTTGTTCTTATCTATCTAGCTAGAATTGAATTCCTGACCACCACTCGAGTTAATTGACAATGATATAACAACATTGAAGATATTTGTCTAATAAAAAAATATAAACCAAATGTGAGACCAAGGATCAATCCTATCAATGCCCTCCTAATACTTGTCCCTGACCTCCACCTTGACCAGTCCAATCTTGCCGATCAGCTCGTGGAATTGAACTTGCCCTAATGCCTTTGTGAGGATGTCAGCGAGTTTGTCCTAGGTGGTGACGAACTCTAGAGCAATACTCCCATCTTCTGCACTTCTGCGGATGAAGTGATACCGCAAGTCATTGTGCTTGTTTCTCTCGTGGAAGACCGGGTTCTTGCTCAATGCCAGAGCGGACATACTATCCATCCTGAGCTTCATGCTCCCAACTTTGACTCCCCTCAGTTCGCCAAGCAAACGTGCAAGCCAGATGGCTTGTGCCGCGGTAGTCACAACAGCAACGTACTTTGCTTCGCAAGAAGACGGTGCTACGATGCATTGTTTCGTGGATTGCCAGCTTATTAGACTACAACCAAGGAAGAAGAGAGCAACTGAGGTGCTCTTTCAAGTGTCGATGTCGCTGGCATGATCACTCCTCGTGTAGTCGATCAATTTGGTCTCCCCTGTTCGACACCTGTAGGTGAGACCGTAGCTGTTGTGCTAGTGATATAGCACAGCAGATAGCTCCCTGCTGCTCAATTGTGGGTCACTCAAGCCACTGAGGTAGCCCACAATGGATATATTTGGTGGAGTCTGGACGTGGTAGCGGAGGCTCCCGGTGCCTATCGATATGTTGTGGCATCCACCTCTTCCTTGGACTTAGTTTCAGTTGTACTTCCATCGCCATTGTTGCGGGATTGCACCCTTGCATTCTGGCTGCTGCAAGTATTTGGTTGGTGTAGATTTTGTAATTGAGGCTGATCTCCCCCCTCCCCCCTCCCCCCCGTGGCTCGGTTCTGCACCGCTGCCACCTTTCGCGCTACCAAGGCCACACCACCACAGATCTGCGACCCCGCATCACCGCCTTCCTCCGCTTGCTCCCAAGGCTACGGGTGCAACCAACCACCGCCACCTTCTTCTGTGCTCGCTCCCAAGGCCACAACCACCTCAGATATGCACCAAACTGCGTTTCTGCAGGTGTACGCCTTATGACCGCCTACCCCTGAGGCGACCGTTCAACGCCTTTTGGACCATTGTTCATATGACATCCTTGTTGGCTTCCCGCTCGCACTATGTTGTTTGGAGTGTTGATGCCTTAGGGGGTGCCATTTTGTTGTACAATGAGATTTCTTATAGGCTTCCTTCACGCCACCCTTGCGTTGTCTAAGAAAACTGTTAAGTTGGTACTATTGTGATCGACCACAATATAATCTGATAGCTGTGAGCAGTGTTTTAAGCTCACGCATGGACGCCTAGGCGGGCGCCTAGGCAAGGTCCAAGCGACAAGATCGGGCAGGAACAGGGACAACATCCATTAGGACTCGGAGAAGGGGCAGTCATGAGAATCCAGGAGAATGAGGGGCAGAGACCAGGGGGCGTCGCAGGGCAGCAACGGGGGTGGCGACAGGGGTGGCGGCGACCAGGGGCGGAGCAGGCACAGGCGATGGATAGGAGGCGGCAACGGCGGTTGGATAGGAGGCGATCGATCTGGGCGGAGATGGGGTGAAGTCTAGGGTTGTGGAAGGACGTGGGCCGTGTGTGAATATATTTTTAAGGCTCAAAGCCCATTACCTTCCAAGTTCCAAGCAAACCCTAGCACTTTGTCTCCCATTTTCAGATCAAGCCGCCGCCACCGCCCGTCTGACCGTGCTTCTCCCGAGCGGCTTCGTCTTTCCGAGTCCCGACCCTGAGCGATGCCATCTGCTGTAGCTAGCCTACCTCCGCTGCCCTCTCCCTCCCTCCCGCCAGACTGCCTCTGTCCCGGCCTCGCCTCCCCCCACGCCACCGGTCTGGCGCACGGGGCGTCCACTGGGCATGACGCCTAGGCGGCAATGGCGACGCCTGGCCGTCTCAAGCGGCCGCCTTGCTTGGTCCAGGCGAAGCGAGACCTCCCGGCGTCCGCACAGGATGCCTAGGCGTCGCCTAGGCGTCGCCTCAAAAATGCTGGCTGTGAGTAGTACCTATTGTCAGTGTTTTCCTAAACGAAATCAAATGCCGTTTAAATAGCGTCTAAACGCCGGACGGGCACACTTGTCTATGCCTGAATGGCGTCTAGACAGAATTAAATGGCCCTTTAGACCAATTAAATGATAAACCATGGTCGACCGACCGTCATACTGTTTGATGTCTATTGTTTCACTGCCTATTCTGTCATGAAGGCTAATTTTATTTTCATGCACTTATACTATACCATTTGTTCATTACTGAATATTTTGTTTTGTGTTATGTACATGAGCTAAGCTTGCACATGGATACTTATATCCATATCTGATTCTTTTAATATTTCTTAAAGTAACGAAGGAGCTGATTGTACCCATTGACAATAATTTTTTTTTGTATTTTATCTTGAATATCTCTTAACATATTGTACAAAGCAATTTTTATTCATCACTAAGCGTAGGTCTGTTCGTCAGATGATGATGATGATGAGCACATCAGCCCAAGGATTAAAGAACATTCCGAGATAAGTTTGCCTGCCAAGAAAGCTGCTTGTGGCGATGCTGACTCTACCAAATATGCTCCTGACAGAGATGATACCCTTGAGGCTGATTTTGCTAGCTGCGTTCTGAAGTGCAAATCTGTGTACAAGTGCAAGATCTGCCCTAGGATCATGTGCTTAAATGAGGAGATGGTCAGGGTACATCTCCAATCAAAGGTAACTTCTCTGAAGAGGGGAAAAGAGGAAAAACTATGGAAGAAAATTGATTAAGAAATGTCTATCGCAGAAAGTGAAAGCAAATATTATTACATGCCTTTATTTCAGTTTGTCTATTGTAGAGGCATGCTCGATCCAAGAAACTATTAGGCGAAGGGAGGCTTAAGCTAATGCTCAACAGCGATGGTGAGCTGGAGGAAGAGCAGGAGACACATGCTGAACGGCATGTTCGGACTATAGCTCTCGCCCAGGTGTTTGCCATATTTAAAATATTGTCTACTGATCATGGTGCTTTCTTAAACTGAAATGTTGTTTGATATGAAATTACTTATTTTCTTGTCTGATAAATATTTTAGCAAGTACAAAAAGCAAAGAAAGATTCTGGTCGACAGCGGCAAGATCGGAGAAGGAAGAAGGTATTTATTTTTTTCTGTGAAGCACATATCAAAGCTATTCAGGTGTCATATGTTAAGGCCCATTGAGCTCAAAGGTTGTGCAATATCGTGTTATCACCGTCATGAATGATCTCTGGCAGCATGACACCATGGAGGTCATATTTGGATGTTGAATACATTTAACATTTGAATATGCATTTATATTGTGTTGTGTCATACTTCGTGCTCCCCAGCCCATTTCATTCTGATATTCCCTCGCT
The DNA here is from genome assembly GCA_036927565.1 of Tuctoria greenei. Taxonomy (NCBI): domain Eukaryota; kingdom Viridiplantae; phylum Streptophyta; class Magnoliopsida; order Poales; family Poaceae; genus Tuctoria; species Tuctoria greenei. The sequence continues at coordinate 59,463,276 of JAYESD010000010.1, forward strand.
GCTATCTCTTGCAGAGGGCACGGAAGCATCAGGGAAAGAAACAAGAGATGCAAAAGCCAGAGAAAAAACGAAGCAAAAAATGAAGAATGAGTGAATGCTGAATTGATTATACTTGCCAGATCTTTTTTGTTGGTTGCAATCTTTAACTTTTATATATGTTTCGAAACTCTAATGGTAAGAATCAAAATACCTTGTTCCAACTCCCATTTCAATCTGTCTAATTTACTGCTTATTGAAACTAATGGAAATGAAAGGTAAGTTGGCAGCCATTGTCTATCCTATCGTGATTTATTTTCATTTTTTCGTTTAATGTTTTTAGTTTGGTTACCCTCATTGTGAATCGTGTTGATTTTTTGCATTTAATTGATAGGGGAAACAAGTGTTGTACCCTTCATTGTAAAGCTATCGTAGTTTGGTACAAACCTGTGGAAAACTTCAACACACCTTATACACCAAACTCCGTACGACACGTAAACATTCTTGGTGCCGCTAATCACTACGAATAATATGCCAAAAACGAAGGCTCAAGTCTTTCCTAAGCAATAAAGAATACACTCTTTATTTCCAATTTATGCTTGTCCTTGAAAGCCTTGCTGAACAAATTATCAATCGCACATATAACTGCCGTATGCACTTAAATAACCCCAAGAGCTCAAAATAGCAGTTGAAAACTTTTTGGAAAAGTGAAGTTATATAACCTAAGTATTAGTACTCAGAGTATTTAAGCTCTAAGCTAAGATTCCTTTCGTTTAATGTAGTTAGAGGAATATATTTTTTCTAGTAGTTTTCTGTTGTAATAGATATTAACAATACTTCAATAAAACTAACAATCAAACAAAATATAAATAAACACATCTAAAAAGTCACCGCAACGTCAAAGAGAGTTTAGTGTAAAAGTTTCTCCAATTACTTTATAAATGGTCTGTGTTACATAACAAATAATGTGAACACTTGAAGCCTACTCAGGGACGGTTGTTGCCAGTGCCTCCTCGCGCCCTCTCGCGATCGGACGCGCTTGTCCATTCAATATGTATAAAAAGCAATGAAAAGAATGAATAAAGATAAGTTAGAATCAATCAAATGTGTTCATTGTCTCTCTCAAATTTCCTTCTAACACGTCATCAGCACTGCTCTACGAGCGATTCAAAGAAAGAGAAGAACCAAATTGGTAAGATGTTGAACAATCAACTTACCAATCCAATAATCTTGGTGTTCTTCATTGGGTGTGAAGATAAGAACTGTTTTCGTCACCGTCAATTCCGCCACCGTGGCCATCACCATGTTCAACGCTGTGGTCGCCGTGGAGGCCGCCGCCGTCGTCCTCAACCAGTGGCACCATCACTGAATTCACGCCGACCTCATCGCCGTGTTGAGGATCGGTCTTCGACCTCTTATCCCCGCCAACCCTCGGACCTAGACGCCCATCAATCGGGTCATCAAGGGAGATCAGTCGCCATCCTCGGTCCGGAACCCCCAGACCCGGTTGCGCCGATCCAAGGTCCCTTGTCATCGAGTGGACAGGTGGAGGAAGGAGGAAGAGAAGGTGAACTTACCCGCGAGATCATGATGGACACGACCATCGAGATGTTGCCGGTGTTAAGACTGGCCATACGACGAACGACAAGGATCCGGGTTGGTTCAAGGGGACTTCCCCGAGGACCATTAGCCCCGAGGACAACGTCCTCTTCGCTAGATCCGCGACCCCAATCGAGGAAGAACCGATAACGGCACCGGCGACCTCTCAAGATGAAGCCCGTCCTCCAACCTCTGGTTCCCAGTTGACACTCATGAGCCCGAGCGGCAACTGGATCCTCTGCCGGTTTGCTCACCTCGCTGCCCCGACCCGACCATCCTGGAGGTTTGGATCTTGGGCCTCAACCGCCGGTTCTAACTGAGCGGTGGGCGTGGGAGGGGGGAAGGGGGTTGAGGGGGAGCGGCGTCGGAGGACAAGAGCATCGGCGTTGGAGGTGGAAGAAGAAGGAGCGGCCATGGACGGTGGAACCGAAGCGGCTAGCGGCGCACGGTGGAACCGAAGCGGTAGGCGGCGGGCGGAGGTACCGAGGCGAGGTGGGCAGCTACGGTTTGACCCAGCGCCCGACGCTTCTCGGCTCCCCCCTATATTAACCGTCGGCCGGACCATGGGCCAGGCCGTGGGCCGCGCGCTTGACCACGAGGTCGGCTGGGCCGTGCCCTTGGCTGGGCCGCGCCGCCGGGCCGCGCGGTCAGCTGGGCCGCACGCCCACGGTTGGGCCATCCTGAAGCCCAATTAAATTTACCTATTTTACTATTTTTCAATTTAAAGTTTAAATTTAAAATTCAAGTGTAGTTTAAATTCCAGCAAGTGTGTATGTGTAAATATATTGTAAATATTTGTGTAATGTAATTTATTATGACAATGTATATATTGTATTTAAATATTATTTATTTACAATAAATTCAATATTTGGCTAATTTTCAAATTTTGGCCATATTGATAAAATTAAAACTTACATTGTCCAAAATTCAAATTTTAGGCCAATTTCAGAATTTGGCCTCAATCTTGAATTTTGTTTATTACATTCACATTTTCACAAATTTTCATTATTTAAAGCTAATTTTCAAATTTTTGGCTTATGATGGAAATAACACTACACTTAAAATATAAAGTAAATTGACTCATTTTGATTAAGCAATTTTTCTATAATTTGGCTTAATGCATTATGAATAATACCTTAATATAACAAAGTGTACAATTTATTTTTAATTTGGCTATTTCTTCAAATTGGCCATCTTTAACATGAAATATACACACATTTGTTCTTCTTATCAAGCTATTTTTCTAAATTTGGCTAGATAAGAAAGAATAAATTTAATGTGTTTTTCATTATGATTAACACACATTACAACACTACCATGATGATTTTATTAATAAAATCTCTATTTTCCTACATGTAGGAATCAATGTCTTGCGAGTTTGAAGAACTTGCACTTGATGGTCATAATTATCCCACATGGGCTCTTGACATCAAGATAAGTTTGGCTTTCAGAGGACTCATAGCTGCTCTTACTCCTCTTGAAGAAAGACCTACAACATTTCTGGATACATTTAAATATCAAACACTATACATCATCCGTAATCATCTTCATTCTGACTTGAAATCAGAATATGTGATGGAAGAAGAACCACATACTCTTTGGATGGCATTATAAAGCTGTTATGAACAGTAAAAGGCAATTCTATTGCCTGAGGCTAATCATGAATGGACTCAACTACGTCTTCAAGATTTTAAGTCTATAGAAGACTATAATCATGTTGTTCATAAGGTATGTGCTAAATTAAGGTTTTGTGAGAAAAAACCATCAGAAAAGGACAAAATAGAGAAGACTTTTCAAACTATGCTCCCTTCTGATAGGGTCTTACAACATCAATACTGGACTCGCAACTACCAACATTATGCTGACCTCATTAGAGATTTACTTCAAGCAGAGAAGCATGATGAACTTACTATTAAGAATCATCACCAACGTCGTGTTGGGGCTGCTCCTCTACTTGAAATTCATCATAATGAGAAGAAAGCTAATGCTTCTAAGAATGTATATTCTAAGAAAAATAGTAGATTTGCTAGACGCCACCGTATTAGGCAAAAAAATAAGAAATTCTCAAACAAAATGAGAAAGCATGGTGTTCCCTTCAAAGAGAAAATAGTGCAGTATAAGGCATGTGACACTTATAAGTATACTGCTGATAAATGTCGCACGCCTAAACACCTTGTGCTTTATACCAGAAATCACTGGGAAAAGACAAGAAAACTCAAGGATCTGAAAATGAGTATGAAACTCATTTGAGTATTCAAACAAAGCCAACATTTGAAGTCGGTTGTTCAATCAAGAATATTAAAGATCCTAGAAACAACGATTCAACATTGAATGATGATGACCACATGGATTTGGACAATGCTATGGTGGAATACAATTCGAACGATGTATTCGATAATCTTTTATAGATCTTCTACCATAGAAATTTATATATGTTTGAGTTTATGTAAATACAAGTGTGTTGTAATGTAAACATTAAGTAAATTGTATTAAGGTTATTCAACACTCTAATATTTTATATACATATTTGTATTTCAATATAACTTATTATTATTCTTATTTATTAGATTTTACGGGAAACTTCCGATGGAAGAAGAAATGTGCCTTGTGGATAGTTGCACTACAAACTCTATACTTAGAGATACAAAATATTTTCAGACCCTAACTAGGAGGTCGGGAAATGTTTTGACCATCGCAGGGCGCGATGCGATAATAATTGGTTCTGGACAAGCCACTATTACTCTCCCTAATGGGACACAAGTGATGATTGAGGATGCTTTATTGTATCCCGATTCTACACGTACTCTCATAAGTTTTAGAGATATTCGGAAAAATGGGTTACATATACATACACATGAAGAAAATAAAGAAGAATTTCTTCTTATTTCAAAATCTTCCGAATATGGCCAAGAAGTTCTAAAAAGAATTCCTTCTACTCCATCTGAACTGTACTTCACGTACATAAAACTCGTACCTCATGTTGCATACAAGGTGATTTTCGAGAATGTTGATACATTTAAGACCTGGCATTCATGCCTAGGCCACCCCAGAATAGGGATGATGCAGAAAATTATTGGAAATTGCACCGGCCATGATTTAAAGAACACTAAATTTCCAAAATCTAATGATTTTATGTGTACTTCATGTGTTATGGGCAAGTTGATCTTGCGGCCTTCTCCGCTTAAGATCCATGCTGAACCATTAAAGTTCCTTGAAAGAATTCAAGGTGACATTTGTGGACCCATACAACCAATGTGTGGTCCATTTAGATACTTCATGATTTTAATTGACACATTTACTAGATGGTCACACGTGTGTTCATTATCTACACGTAACCATGCTTTTGCCAAATTTATGATACAAGTCATAATGTTGAAAGCGAATTATTCTGAATATAGGATTAAAAGTATCCATATGGACAATGCTGCTGAATTCTCATCTCGAGCCTTTAATGATTATTGTATGGTTCAAGGAATTGAAGTACATCATTCTGTTCCATATGTACACACACAAAATGATTTGGCATAATCTCTAATTAAGATGGTTAAACTCATAGCTAGGTCATTATTACAAGGATGCGATTTACCAACATCTTGCTGGGGTCATGCAGTTTTACACGCTGCTGATCTTCTACAATTAAGACCAACTGCATATCATACCACCTCCCCTTTACAACTTGTACGTGGAGATCAACCCAATATCTCCCATCTGCGAAAATTTGGATGTGCTGTATACACGCCAATTTCACAACCTAAGTGAACTTCTATGGGCCCTCACAGGAAATTAGGAATATACGTAGGATATCAATCCTTATTATTAAATACCTGGAGCCTTTAACACGAGATTTATTCACGGTTTGGTTCGCTGATTGTATTTTTCATGAGGATCATTTCCCAGCTTTACGGGGAGATAATAAATTTATCAATGATCGTCGATAAATAAATTGGGATAACAAATCCATCCTAAATGTTGATCTACGTACAAAAGAAACTAAACTTCAACTTCAGAAAATTATAGAGTTACAACAAATTGCTAGTAACTTGCCAGATGCATTTACTGACTATAATAATGCCACAAAGTCTTTGAATCCTGCTGTCAATGCACCTTGCCGAGTGGAGGTACCATTAAAAACCACTCAACCTCCGAAAAGGGGGAGAGCAAGTAAGGGAATAGATGCTTCTAGCAAGCATCCAAATACTAGACCTTCCTCGAGGAAAGTAAATGCAAGTCAACAAAATGATGACATACATCAAAGGGATATTTTAAATCCTTTATCCAGCCCTCAAGTGCGCACTATAGAGCAGGCTAGACAATCGAAAAACCCTGATTCTTCTATGTTGGGAAGTCAAGAAGAATTACAGGGGATAAGAGAAATTTCCATCAATTATACTAGTTCTGGAGAATTATTTGACCGTAATAAAACAGTTGTCAACTCATGCTTTTTAACCATGATAGCTGATCTTCTCCAAGATCCTGATCCTAAGATCATGGCAGAGTGTAAACTACGCTCGGACTGGATCAAATGGAAAGAAGCAATCAATACATAACTTGACTCACTTAAAAAGAGAAAGGTATTCGGAAATGTAATATCTACTCCTCCTCGAACCTATCCTGTTGGGTTCAAATGAGTTTTCGTTCGAAAGCGAAATAAAAACAATGAGGTTGTGAGATACAAGGCAGGCTAGTTGCACAAGGGTTCACGTAGAGACCCAACATTGATTTTAATGAAACATATTCTCCTGTTATGAATGGAATAACTTTCCGATACTTGATATCTCTAACAACACAAAAACATCTATCTTTGCAGTTGATGGATGTCGTGGCTGCATATTTATATGAGTCACTAGATTCGAATATTTATATGAAGGTTCCCGATGGGATACCCATACCGAATGAAAAAGTAGATAACAATATGTTTTGTGTTAAACTCAACAAGTCATTATATGGCTTGAAACAGTCTGGAAGGATGTGGTATAACCGACTGAAGGAGATCCTTTTAAACAAAGGCTATTCTACAAATGATGATTGCCCATTGTGTCTTCATTCGAAGATCCTTAACTGATTTTTGTATCATATCAATATATGTTGATGATTTAAATATCATTGGCACTAAAAATGACATTAAAGAGGTACAAAATCATCTTAAAAGGGAGTTCGAGATGAAGAATTTAGGTAAAACTAAATTTTGCTTGGGTCTACAACTAGAGCACCTTCATATGGGCATTCTCGTACACCAATCAGCTTATGTTCAAAAAGTATTGAAGAAATTCAATATGAACAAAGCATATCCATCTAAAACTCCTATGGTAGTAAGAGGCTTAGAAATGGACACAGATCCGTTTCGGCCATGCCAAGAAGGAGAAGAAGTTCTGGGTTCTAAATACCCATACCTTAGTACCATTGGTGCACTTATGTATCTTACAAATAACACAAGACCCGATATTACTTTTGCAATAAATTTATTAGCAAGATATAGTAACGCTCCTACAATACGTCATTGGAATGGAGTGAAAAATATTTTAAGATACCTTCAAAGTACACAAGATCTTGGACTATTCTTTTCAAAGAAACAAGATCTAAACATCATTGGCTACGTCGATGCAGGTTATTTAAGTGATCCCTACAATGGTAGATCACATACTGATTTCGTATTTTTACACGGACAAACAACAATTTCTTGGAAGTCTTCTAAACAGACTCTAATTGCTACATCTTCTAATCACTCTGAAATCATAGCATTATATGAGGCCACACGTGAATGTGCTTGGCTACGTAGAGTGATTAATCATATCCAACTATCAAGTGGCATTGGGCCCATTGACTCACCAACCATTATCTATGAAGATAATGCAGCTTGCATTGCTCAGATGCAGTGAAGTTATGTGAAAACTAATGTTACTAAACACATAGCTCCTAAACTATTTTATCCACATGAACTCCAAGTGAATGGAGAAATTGATCTCCAACAAACTAAGTCATGTAATAATTTAGCAGATCTGTTCACTAAGTCCCTACCATACTCCACATTTTTTAAATGTGTTAAGAGTATTGGTATGTGTAGACTTAGAGATTTGCAAGCTTTAGGGGGAACTTCAAGCCACCTGACAATTCTGCATCAAATTGTACTCTTTTTATTATGTGAGTTTTACTTTTAAAGGTTTCTCACAATAAGTTTTCATGAGGCAATGACAATGCAAGTAATGTCTGTTTTCGAAATTTTCCCCACAAAGGTTTTTGTATGAAAACATATATGACATTTAAATGTTGTGTTTTCTCCTGTTTTAATAACATTTTCAGAAGTTTTTACACAAGTATTCAATTATATATCTTAGATTTTTCCCAATGAGTTTTTCGAAGATATTATTCATTCAAAGAGGAATTCAAACGTTTAAGGGGGAGTGTTACATAACAAATAATATGAACACTTGAAGCCTCCTCCGAGACGGTTGCCGGCGGTTGTCGCCGGCGCCTCCTCGCGCCCTCCCGCGATCGTACACACCCGTCCATTCAACATGTATAAAAAGCAATGGAAAGAATGAATAAAGATAAGTTAGAATCAATCAAGTGTGTTCATTGTCTCTCTCAAATTTTCTTCTAACAGTCTGATGATCTCTTAAAACAGCAATTACTATGCAATCAGTCTAATTTTGCAATTCTGCAATCATCTATTCTCAAGCGTTGGATTCTCATCCTATAATGGCTGCACATTTTTACTTAAAGTCATTCCATATTTTTTAGATATGCGTGGGAGGATTTAAGTGAAGATGTGCAGCCACTGTAAGATGAGAATTTAACGTCTGACAATCTATAATTGCAGGATTGCACAATTAGACTGATTGCAGAGTAGTTGTTGTCAATCTCTTAATCTCCTCGATTGCCATTTTTAAAGAAAAACAGTTGATTGCATTTGCAAGAGAAGGCAAGGAGGAGAACAAATGTGCAAAATCCAGTTGATGCTTTGGTTGCGCGTATTAAATATCCGTCCGAGCCTGTACCGCCGACACCAACTCGAAATGCCGTCCAGGGCGACGCGCCTCCTCGCTCCCGCCCTCCGTATCGACTCGACCCCGGCTGCCAGCGTCGATGCCGATGCCAACGCAGCCGCCGCCGCTTTGCTCTCCATCCTCGAGGGTCCCGATCCCGCCCGCCTTCCAGCGGCTGGCATAGCTCCGACGCCCGCCCTGCTGCAGCACCTCCGCCCCGCGCTCCCTGCCCTCCCCGAATCCGCGCTACCTGCCCTCGCCCGCTGGGCCGGCGCTGCCACTGCGGTCTCACTCCTCGCCTCCCGTGGTCTCTTTGCAGCATCATGGCGCCTACTCCTCTCCTCCTCTTCCCCAGCCCCTCCCCTCGCCGCGTTCGCTCCACTCCTTCGCCGCTACGCGCGCCTCGGCCGCGCCACGGCCGCTCTCCGCGCGTTCCGTTTTCTCCGTCGCCATCCCGATCGCTACACCGTCGACGAAGATGGAGATGATTCCTCCTCTGGCGCCGCGGTTTCCCCGTTAATCCTGACCGTCGACGCGCTCTGCAAGGAGGGCCACCCGCGTGCCGCCGTGCAGCTCGTCGAGCAGCTCCGGCGTGAGCAGCCCCGGTGGGCGCATGATGTGCGGGTCTATAACATACTCCTCAACGGATGGTCCCGCAAACGCCGGCTCGACAAGGTGGAGAAGCTCTGGGCCGCGATGTGCGGCGAGGGGGTTCGGCCGACGGTGGTTTCCTACGGGACCCTCATCGACGCGCTCTGCGTCATGCGGCGGCCGGACCAGGCGATGGCTCTCCTTGAACAGATGCGGGAGGAGGGGATCGCGGCTAACTTGCTCACCTGCAACCCCATCGTCTACGCGCTAGCGCAGGCTGGTCGATTTGGGGATGCACACAAGGTGCTCGAGAAATTTCCCCTCTATGGTGTGGCACCAAATATCTCCACATTTAATTCCCTTGTCCTTGGTTACTGCAAGCATGGGGACTTGGCCGGGGCTAGCGGTGTGCTCAAGGCGATGCTGGGATGGGGCATTTCTCCGACTCCAAGGACATACAACTATTTCTTCATGGTCTTTGCCAGGAATCGCAGTGTTGAGCTAGGGATGAATCTCTATAGCAAGATGGTTAACAATGGCTATGAGCCAGACCGGCTCACTTACCATCTCCTGATAAAGTTGTTGTGCGAGTCAAACCGGTTTGAATTAACACTGCAAATGATTCAGGAGATGAGAAATAGTGGTTTTGGGCCGGATCTAGCAACCAGCACCATGCTGATACATCTGCTTTGCAGGCGCCATCAGTTTGAGGAGGCTTTTGTTGAGTTTGAACATATGTTTGAGAGAGGGATCGTGCCCCAGTACATCACATACCGGATGCTTATGAAAGAGTTCAAACGGCTTGGTTTGGTTGAGCTGACTCACAAGTTGATGGATCTAATGCGCTCAGTGCCACATTCAACTAAGCTACCGGGCAGTTACAGGGATAAGGAAGGGGATGATGCTATTGAGAAGAGGAAATCAATAATAGAGAAAGCCAAGGTTGTTTCTGATGTTTTAAAGGCGAGTAAAGACCCGAAGAAATTAAAGAAGCCTGAAGAAACTGTTATTGATGCTGCAGATAGGATAGGAGCCCATATTAGGAGAAGAGTATATAGTGATGCCTGTAGCATAGGACAATCTGTTTATTGGTCATGATTTGCGAGGTGTTAAACTATCAATATTGGCTACGTGATGAATGGTTCATCTTCTCATTGTTCACCAGAAACAACCTGAAGAACAATGAGAGATTGTCTGACCAACTAGGCAGTTCATCTTCTCATTGGCCATTTATCTTGACTGGGAATCTGACCATCTAGGCAGTTCATCTTCTCAATATTCATCAAGACACTGAAAATAATCGAAGCACATTACTTTCTAAAATGATTCATAATTATTTAATTCATGCTCTTATGAGCTAGAGGATACCTGTATTTGATCTTATTAAGTAGACATGAAATTTGTATTATCCACAAATATTTATTTTAGTTCATTCAAAATATCAAAACCAACGGCAGCACTATTCAATCCACTTTTACTCGGATCCTGTTGCACTATGGCCCAATATTTTGTTATCAACTTTGGGCGCATCTACATAGTTCTGAAACTTCTCACAACCTGAAAAATATAACCACACATCAAATTTGTGAAATAGTGGAGGTTATGAGATTCGGGTTTACCAATATTTTTTCATGTTTAGTTTGCCGAAACTGGATGTTCCAATTTTCTCAGACCTGTCATATTTGTTGTCAACGTGATTCTGCCCTTAGTTTTTTCAGTTGTAGAAAGCTACGTTCATATCAACAGAGTTTGTTCATCGCGAATGAAATGACTGTTTTCATATCATATTTGTAACTCAATATTATGTCACAAGAAAATATCACAATTGATGACAGGTATAGTACCATGTGGGAAAAATGTCACAATTGAAGTGGCTAGCAACCATGAATCACATCACAAACTCCATCATTAATTGGAACCATAAGAATATATGTGCAAGATCGTTATTTTAGAGCTCCTTCTCCTACATAAATACACAGGCAAACACATTCCAGCCGGTCTGCATGGGCTGACATGAATCCCACCGTTTTTAGCCTGATCCAGGGATGACACAGCTCGGAGTAAGTCATACCCGAGCGGGCATGGCACGATGTTGGGCCATGCTTGCGCTGCCACTCTAGCACATGAGTTGGCACGGGTACTGATGAGGACATCACAACAGCGGAGACGTACATTGAACTGCAAGGACCAATCACAAGAGCACGAGCACGGTTATTAAATCAGCGGGTAAATTCGTTCCTAACTTCTTTTGCATGTGAGTTTGAGAATAGATTGCTATGTGATGATTTAATTGTTATTAGAAATGATGGTGAAGATCAACAAGTGAAGGAAGTAGGCCTTAAGAGCGTGGAGAACCAGCTGGGACATCCACAAGTTGATGGAAACAGTTTACAACTCGGACTCGAGTTCAACTCGGAGTCCAGGAGCAGTCCACCTTAAAACGGACGCCCAGGAGGCATACGGACTCCAATTTCGACGTTCTACATATGCACGGAAAGAGGAGAATATAAACTTTTCAATGGTTCTGGTCCCACCTCAAAATTCTTCAGGAGTCATTGGGAATCGTCGAAACAAGTCGAGTCCAGATTTCTGTCCGGTGCTACGCCACCGAATCGGGCCTTTGGGCCTTGTATCCCGTAAGAGTCCATTAGGGACACGTCTATCGTGTTGTGGTCGAACCCTAGCCTATAAATACTGCCGTTCTACGGTTTTGCTTAGATCAATAATATCGCCGTTCTACGGTTTGTGAGACCCCAACTTTGCGATTTCCGATCGTGTCTTCGACGTTCTTGCTCGTGTTCTCGGTTGCACTTGCAGGGATTAGCCTTCTTGGCGAGGTCAAGCGTGTGCAGCACGGTTGATAACCAACGGAGCCGTGGTGTAGTGATTGCAGAGATACTCGAACCGCTCGAGTGCCGCGGATCATCAACGTCGAGTTCTTCACCCCAATCGACATACCTTTCGGAAGATCGGGCCTAAACTAACTCATCAATTGGTATCAGATTTCCAGGTTGCCTGTGAGGTATCTTTGTTTTCCTTCCTTCCATTAGATTGATTTTGTTTCGTACCTAGAGTTAACAGAAAAGCCACAAAAAAAATTAGATTGTTTTTACCGCTTCTCAGACTATAGTGCCTGCAGTTTCGTTTTTTAGTTTGCATTGTTGAGTTTGCATTCGTGTGGTTGAGTCTTGTTGTTGGTTTAGCTTTGTGTTTTTGGGTCTTAGTTATCATGTTTCGTCCTTATTTTCTTGCTATTCGACACCTATTCCATAATCCTTAAATAACAAACCGATCCGCCACGTTCATCGGTTTGCCCTAGCTAGCCGCCTTGCGTCAACTCCCGCATCGCCAGCCCTAGATTAGGTGACAAATCTTTGTGCCATTCATCCTTGAATCATCAAACACCACCCCATTAGTTGCTGTGCAAATTCCCGATCGTTTTCGTATCCGATTGCGAGTTCTGTTCTCAAACCGAGTTGGAATCAACATCCAAAAAATCGTAACTCAGATAGCCTACCTTAAAACGGCCATAACTTTCGCATACGAACTCGAAATCGGGCGAATTTTTTTTTTCAAATTCATCTACGTGAAATTTCGCATCTGATTTTCCGCCGCGTAGCCGCGTTCAGCGAAATTAGATTGCCCAAATTCCTCTCGGAAGATAGGCTATCCGGCCTTCGAAGTTTCAGCACGAATTTTAAAGAATCTTCTTGATTTTCTATAGGCCGCATATTACATCCAATTGAACTGAAAATTTGTGTGCTTCATATCTTCGTGCTCCTGAGTAAAGCAAAAATATCAAAAAATATTACAAAAAAGAAAAAAAATAGTGAAGAGCACGTATATTAAAGCAATTGGCCTACACCACTTGGTGCTGTTTTGTTGGATATATCATTCTGTCTTTCTTTTGCCTTGATACTTCCTTGTGTTGTGCTAGGCTCTAGGGCACTCGGTTGACCAGCAACAGTTTCCTACATTGAATACTTGTTCAACTTTATTTAGCTGTTAGCGATTTTCTGCTTATTAGCCACCATATTGTGCCATCCAAGCTCCACCTTTCTCTTGAGCATAACAGGTACCTTTGCAATCACCCTACGCTTCATTGGTTCATCTCACCGTCCACACCACCTGCTGTGTCGGTAAGAACACTTGTAAGAGCGTGGTAAGACGCTTGAGCGAGAGAGATTGTTTTCTTCCACCTTCCACATCGTCACTGTAGTTGATAGGGATAACATATTTTTTGTTGTTGTTGTTTTTTGTTTCCTACTAACAATGGCAGGAGAAGACAAGTATGACAAATGTGTTCAACATGCTGAGTTACGTGATATGATGAAGATCATGACAGATATGTTCGCCAAATACAACACAGCAACAGAGGAGTCATTGGCGAACTTGACTCGCCAACTGGATGACCTTGCTCTTCGGATGAATACTTTTGAGGCTCGGTTGCCTCTCGCTGGAAGACAAGAAGACAATGCTTATGATGAACTGGAAGATCACAATAATCAGCCAAGACTGCCACTTTATCGTCGAGGTATGGGAGGTAATAATCATAACAATTATTATAATCGTCCTCCTGATAATCCTTTCGATAAAGTGAAATTTACTATACCCTCTTTTTCTGGTGCTTATGATGTTGAGGCTTATCTTGATTGGGAGATGACTGTAGAGCAAAAATTTAATTCCCATCTTGTTCCTGAACAACATAGGGTTTGTCAAGCCACTAGTGAGTTTAAGGACTTTGCTATCATATGGTGGAATGAACTTGTTAAAACTAGAACTGACCCTCCAACATGGGATAGATTAAAGGAAGCTATGCGTGTTCGATTTGTTCCTCCATCTTTTCAGTGGGACCTTAGCAAAAAATTGCAGCGTTTAGACCAAGGTAACATGTTCGTAGAGGAGTATTATCAAGAGTTACAAAAGGGTATGCTGCGTTGTGTGGTAGTAGAGGATATGGATGATAAATAGCTTGTTTTTATGGGGGGTTGAGGCGTGAAATTCAGGACATTGTTTATTACAAGGAATATGATACTGTTAACAGATTGTTTCAGCTTGCTATGTTGGCAGAAAAAGAATTGCAGGGCCGACAACAGCAGCAACATCGCACGAGGAGCAACTTCACTCCGCGTACAGCGACTACACCATGCAAAACAGCACCATCTTCGACCCCCCATGCAGCGACCACACCACCCAATGGTGGCCAACGAACTATACCTGCTGCTCCACCTTCTCGCGTGCCGGAAGGCAGCAAGGCCACATCATTCAAGCCTTCTTCGTCCACTCCTTATACAGGTCGTACTTCCGACATTAAGTGTCACCACTGCCAGGGACTTGGTCATATGATGATAGATTGCCCGAGCAAACGAGCATACATAGCACGCGACGATGGCGGGTATGATAGTACTTCAGATGTTGAAGATGAATATTCTCTTGCTACTGACTTTACATATCCAAATGACGAACACACCGAAGAAGAGGTACTTGGTACAGCGGCGACGGAGAACAATAGGAGCATCATTGTGCAGCATGCCTTGAGCTCCAAAGTGGAGACCGACGATAAGCTACAACGACACAACCTCTTCCACATGTTTCTCGTCGTCAAGGACTGCCGTGTACACACTATAATTGATGGAGGTAGCTGCAATAACTTGGTGAACATGGACGTCGTCAAGAAACTCGGTTTGACAACAAGAGCACACCCTCATCTGTACCACATTCAATGGTTCAACAACAACGGTAAAGTTCGGGTAACACAAACAGCGAGAATACATTTTTCAATTGGTTCATACCATGATTTTGCTGATTTTGATGTTGTTCCTATGGATGCTTGTTCTCTTTTATTGGGTTGTCCTTGGGAATTTGATACAGATGCTATTCATCATGGTAGAACCAATAAATATACTCTCATGCATAAGGGAAAGAAAATCACTTTGCTCCCCATGACTCCTGCTGAAATTGTGCATTTTGAGAAGAGTAAAATTTGTGATGGCAAAGCAACAAAATTAGAACCTGAAAAATAGCAAGTTATTAAGTTAAAATCACCATTGTTGCTCGCAACTAAATCTGAACTTGCTGATTTATTCAATGCTAAGGGGATGTGCTATGCTTTAGTTTGCAAAGAAGCCATGTTTTCACTTCATGAATTGTCTATTGCATTGCCCCTGCCGTTGCTAACCTTTTGCAGGAGTTTGAGGATGTGTTTCTCTCTGAGATACCCCTGGTTTACCACCGATGAGAGGCATTGAACACAAGATCGATTTGATTCCAGGAGCAAGTTTGCCAAATCGTGCAGCATACAGGGCGAATCCACAAGAAACTAAGGAAATTCAGCGACAAGTCCAAGATCTTTTGGACCGCGGGTACATTCGTGAAAGCCTTAGCCCTTGTTCCGTTCCTGTTCTTTTGATTCCTAAGAAAGATGGTAGTTGGCGCATGTGTGTTGATTGTCGAGCGATTAATAACATCACCATTCGATATCGTTATCCTATTCCTCGATTAGATGACATGCTTGATGAATTGAGTGGTGCTATCATCTTCACAAAAATTGACTTGCGTAGTGGTTACCACCAAATTAGAATGGCACTAGGAGATGAATGGAAAACTGCATTTAAAACCATGTTTGGACTTTATGAGTGGTTAGTCATGCCTTTTGGTTTAACTAATGCACCTAGCACCTTTATGCGATTAATGAACGAGGTTTTACGTACTTTCATTGGACAATTTGTGGTGGTTTACTTCGATGATATACTCATTTACATCAAGTCATATGATGAACATCTTGATCATTTACGTGTTGTTTTTACTGTTTTGAGAGATGCACGTTTGTTTGGTAACCTCGAAAAGTGCGCCTTTTGCACCAATCGAGTCTTGTTTCTTGGCTATGTCATTTCCTCACAGGGAATTGAGATGGATGAGGCCAAAATTGAAGCAATCACCAGCTGGCCAGCCCCAACAACCGTCACACAGATTCGTAGTTTTCTTGGTCTTGCAAGTTTTTATCGGTGCTTTGTGCGGGATTTCAGCACCATTGCAACACCTCTACATGAGCTAACGAAGAAGGGAGTTCCATTTCGATGGGGCGAACAACAGCAACAAGCTTTTGATGCTCTCAGATCGAAGCTTACACAAGCACCATTACTACAACTTCCTGATTTTGACAAAACCTTTGAGCTAGAATGCGATGCAAGCGGCATTGGTATTGGAGGCGTTCTCATACAAGGAGGTAAACCCGTTGCTTTCTTTAGTGAAAAACTGCATGGTCCTTATCTGAATTATTCTACTTATGATAAGGAACTGTATGCCTTAGTGTGTGTATTACAAACTTGGCAACATTATCTTTGGTCTAAGGAGTTTGTCATACATTCCGATCATGAATCATTGAAGTATCTTAAGTGTCAAACCAATCTGAATAAACGACATGCTAAATGGATTTAGTTCATAGAGTCGTTTCCATACATCATTAAGCATAAGAAATGGAAGGAAAATATCATTGCCGATGCATTATCTAGGCGTTATACCATGCTGTCCCAACTTGATCATAAAATCTTTGGTTTGGAAACAATTAAAGCATTATATCCTACTGATTTGGACTTCAAAGATGCTTTTGAAAATTGTAGAGAAGGAAGAACTAGGAATAAATATGTGCTGCGAGAGGGTCTCCTCTATCGTGCTAACAAGCTATGCGTTCCAGCTAGCTCCGTTCGTCTATTACTTTTGCAGGAAGCACATGGAGGAGGTTTGATGGGATATTTTGGAGTGAAGAAAACTGAAGACGTGCTGTCCACACACTTCTTTTGGCCAAAGATGAGGCGTGATGTCGAGCGCTACGTGTCACGATGCACTACTTGCAACAAAGCTAAGTCTCGCCTTAACCCACATGGTCTTTATATGTCTCTTCCTGTTCCTAGTGTACCTTGGGAGGATATTTCTATGGACTTTGTTTTGGGATTGCCTAGGACTAAGAGGGGGAGGGATAATATTTTTGTAGTTGTTGATCGTTTTTCCAAAATGGCACGCTTTATACCTTGTCATAAGAATGATAATGCCTCACACATTGCTGTTTTATTTATGACGGAAATTGTTCGTTTACATGGTGTGCCAAATAACATTGTTTCTAATCGTGATGCAAAATTTTTAAGTCATTTTTGGAAAACATTGTGGTATAAATTGGGAACCAAGTTGCTGTTTTCAACTACATGTCACCCACAAACGGATGGATAAACCGAGATAGTTAATCGTACTTTATCCACTATGTTGCGGGCTGTCTTGAAAACAAATTTGAAGTTATGGGAGGAGTGTTTACCACATATAGAATTTGCTTACAAAAGATCCGTTCACTCCACGACAAAGGTAAGTCCATTCCAGGTAATGTATGGTTTCAATCCCCGTGCTCCTATTGATTTACTACCTTTGCCTCCTTCTGAAACTATAAATTTGGATACTACACAACGATCTGAATTCATTCTTAATATGCATGAAACT
This sequence comes from Tuctoria greenei, assembly GCA_036927565.1. Lineage (NCBI taxonomy): Eukaryota > Viridiplantae > Streptophyta > Magnoliopsida > Poales > Poaceae > Tuctoria > Tuctoria greenei. The sequence continues at coordinate 59,480,909 of JAYESD010000010.1, forward strand.
ACAAAGAAAAATATTGAAATGATGAATGAGAAGTATAGGATTGCTGGTAGTAAAGGTAGAAAAGAAGTAAAACTTGAACCGGGTGATTTGGTGTGGTTACATTTGAGAAAAGAGCGATTTCCCGACTTGAGAAAATCTAAACTTATGTCACGAGCTGGTGGTCCTTTTAAGATCGTTGAAAAGATTAATGATAATGCATAGAAGCTTGAATTGCCTCCCGATTTTGGGGTTAGTCCTACATTTAACATTTCAGATTTGCGACCGTACTTGGGAGAAGAAGATGAACTTGAGTCGAGGACGACTCCAATTCAAGAGGGGGAGGATGATGAGGACATCACAACAGCGGAGACGCACATTGAACTGCAAGGACCAATCACAAGAGCACGAGCACGGTTATTAAATCAGTCGTTCCTAACTTCTTTTGCATGTGAGTTTGAGAATAGATTGCTATGTGATGATTTAATTGTTATTAGGAATAATGGAGAAGATCAACAAGTGAAGGAAATAGGCCTTAAGAGCGTGGAGAACCAGCTGGGACGTCCACAAGTTGATGGAAACAGTTTACAACTCGGACTCGAGTTCAACTAGGAGTCCAGGAGCAGTCCACCTTAAAACGGACGCCCAGGAGGCATACGGACTCCAATTTCGACGTTCTACATATGCACGGAAAGAGGAGAAGATAAACTTTCCAATGGTTCTGGTATCACCTCAAAATACTTCAGGAGTCATTGGGAATCGTCGAAACAAGTCGAGTCCAGATTTCTGTCCGGTGCTGCACCACCGAATCGGGCCTTTGGGCCTTGTATCCCGTAAGAGTCCATTAGGGACACGTCTAATCGTGTTGTGGTCGAACCCTAGCCTATAAATACTGCAGCCGCCGGTCATATTCGGTGAGTTTTGCTTAGATCAATAATATCGCTGTTCTACGGTTTGTGAGACCCCAACTTCGCGATTTCCGATCGTGTCTTCGACGTTCTTGCTCGTGTTCTCGGTTGCACTTGCAGGGATTAGCCTTCTTGGCGAGGTCAAGCGTGTGCAGCACGGTTGATAACCAACGGAGCCGTGGTGTAGTGATTGCAGGGGTACTCGAACCGCTCGAGTGCCGCGGATCATCAACGTTGAGTTCTCCACCCCAATCGACATACCTTTCGGAAGATCGGGCCTAAACTTACTCATCAGGTACAACCATTTAGGCACAGTCCACATTGCTAGTTCGGTGGTACATCTAGCAAATGCAATAATCTAGTCCAACAGACCCAACAATGGCCAACCCCAACAACAACTGCACCATGCATATATTACTCATCTTCATCCGCTTTCGACCCCATCCCATTTGCACCGCACTACATCACCCGATCTCACTTCCATTGGCAAACCCTAGACTCTCCCACTATCCATCCCCATCCAGATCTAGCCCTTCCCACTCGTTCTCGATAACGACGAGTTGGCAATAGATGTTGATAACAACCTCCCCCTCCCATGGTAGGTCATCTCCATCTTGGGCTCTCTGTAGGCCATTGCGGGGCTCGACCTCACCTTCTTATGGCTGATATGATGACAAATGTACCCTGTCGATTTTGCTCTATACGAGCAACCTGCTATCAGCCATCGAGCCATGACTAGATCCACGAGGTGGTGATGGATCCGACATCCATCGACCAGGACTCCATGCTGTTAGAAACGATCATTGTCCCTAGCAGGTAGAACGACCGAGAAACAAAACATGTAGGAGCAGAGCATGGAGTTCGTTGTTCTAATCACAATAAAAAGTGGAATATGAACAGGAGAATCGCGGATTGGACACACCTTGTTTGTGTGTATCTTTGTTGTATAGAAGGCCGACGACGAGGGGAGGCGGCGGCGAAGCAGATTGAGGCCGAAAGATGACATGGTCAAAGTGGCAGTTCCCGTCACTTCTGTGCCCCTTAATGATCATATCTGAGAATGGTTATCTGGTAGTTAACCCATAATAACTGGTACTAAGTCCCTTTTGTAGTTTACACAACGTGAGAGGGGCCATACCGTGGAGATGGTTATGCACCCCCGATCAGGGCATGAAGTAGTGATGGGTTGGCCCCGACTGTCCAACATTGGAGATCAATCCAACATTCTCCCCCTTGATCTTCAAGCATCACGATTGACTCAATTACTTAATCATAAAACTCTTACTTGCTTAATTCTGAACTTAGTGTTAGCTTCTTTATGTTTGACATACAGGGCATGTAACATCAAGAATATCCAGTTACATACTATCTGACTTGAACGATCACAATACATATTCCGTTCAGAAACAACCTTACTCTCAGTGGCCTCTAAGTATCCAGTTGCTCATAGACTCCTCCTTAAAACCAATGTCGACTGCTTGTTCAGTGAACACTTGGGTAGAAGACATTTTCTAAGCAGATTTGCAAGCAATCACTTGTTACTAATTTGCTCAAAACCAATAGTATGATCCTGGATTTTATCATTCACAACCTAATGTCTATATGTTTGGCAACACACTTGGCATGTTGCAATTGGAACAAAATAACTGAAGTGGTTTGATGCTGTTGACCACTCTTAAACCAGGTATAAGAATTCTTGTGTCTGCTCGGCAGTCTCATACTACCTTCGTCCCAGGTGAACTCTATTTTTAGCTTTATTCAGACACACCTTTGACCAATGATTTATAAGGATTCTATCATTGTTAATAATATATAAATTGTAAATTAGGAATATATTTTATGTGATAAATCTAAAAATACAATTTTGAAATTATTAAATTTGATCAAAGTTGCAAAAATCATTAGTCAAAGATAGATTTGACCAAAGCCAGAAATAGAGTTCACCTGGGACAGAGAGAGTACATAAGAAAGGTTCGGTATGCATCACTCATGATGTAGTGACCGATTGGAGCTTTTCCATAGTTGTCGGTACCCTAGAAACCGTACACCCCTTGAGGTTACAAAGATTTCAAAGGAAAGACATCTACTTGGTTTGAAGACCCTTGGAGGCCCACATGTCAGACATAACCGGACCCGCTTCTCCAACATGGTTAATCCCTGGGTCGCCACGTGTACAACCAAACCGGAGCTACCGCCCACAAGGGGGAAGCTCTGGGCCACGTACCGAAACGGCACCTCCGGACTTAACCCCTGACCGAGAGAAGCTCCGGACCTGACACGTGTCGGGTAGCCCCGGAGCTACCTGCTTCCCACAGCAAGATCCGGAGCTGCCACGTGTCCAATCGTCCGACCTTCAACCTCTAACCTCCGGAAGACCTTGTAACGGCTCCGGATCTTCAAAGGAGAGCCAAGGACTTCAAGACCCGATTAAGTGTCATTAATGCCATATTAATGACACTTAAGCGGACGATCTTAACACCAGTAACGGCGCTGTCGGAGACCATTACAGGATCATTAAGAGCAATTAAGCGTGTGTCAATACTAGTAACCGCTGGGGCCACATGTCGGGCCAGGCTAACTTGTAACGGCCTGTCCTTGTACTATAAAAGGACATGCCGACGATACACGCAGAGAGGACGTTCACGGGCGATCATACGCACCCCCATACACTCGTGATAAGCTCTTACTGCTAATACAACACCAACACACCCGTGGAGTAGGGTATTACGCTCAGGCGGCCTGAACCACGTAAATTCTTGTGTCTCCTGTGTCAAACTCCTATTCACCTTCTTGAATCTCTGCGCACCCACACCGAACATCAAACTCCCCAATCACTTTAGCAGTGTAGGGAGATCTGCCGGCTCCAACCACCGACAGTTGGCGCGCCAGGTAGGGGCGCCTGAGATTTCGAGAATGGTGAACTCCGCTGCTGGATCATCCAACGGCCAACCTGCTGCTCAGGCTGTTGGGGGCAATCCCTCCAACAGGCAGCCACCAGCAGGAGCCTCAGCACCGGCAGGAGCCACACTCCCACCACCACCATCTTCTCCAGCAAATCATGCTGGGCAACGTGATGGTGCGCCGGCATCGCTTACTGCATCAGCGAGTCATGACAACCTGGAACACGCGCTCCATGCAGCGCGTGCTCTTCTCCAACATCCACCACCTCCGGATGCACCTCGGGATGCACTGGAGCAATGGAGGGCCGATGTGGAGCATTTGGTCGCAGCAGCGGCCGAACGCCTCAACAACCAGGGTCCTCCTCCTTCGGGACGAGCCCTGTCGCAGCGGCAGACTTTGTCTGGAAGACTTGGTCCGCACGCCTCCAATAGCAGGAGACGTGCTGCATCTCAACAAGTGACGTCACTGCCCTCCGGGGCTCGACGCACTCACACGGTATCCAGGCTTTTGACTCATGACCTCCGGGCGGAGCTTGATCGCCGATAGCGTTAGCAGGATGGCCGTGTCCATATTGAGCGTGCCCGTGAAAGACGGGAAGCTCAGGACCTTTCTACTCTTGAAGGAGTAGGAGGAGGCTGTTCAGCCCTAGCCATGCACCTGCGCATGGTTAGATGGCCACAGAAGTTCCGGCCTCACCTGCCGGAAAAATTCGACGGGACTGTCAACCCCGCCGAATTCCTTCAGATATACTCCACTGCAATCTTGGCAGCTGGAGGAAACGAGGCCGTGATGGCCAATTACTTTCCAGTGGCCTTAACTGGGACTGCCAGGTCCTGGTTTATGAGCCTTCCACCCAACTCTATCAACAGTTGGGAGGAGCTGTGCCGACAGTTCACTGCCAACTTCGGGAGTTCATACACCCGACCAGGCACTGAACTGGACCTTTTTGCGGTCGTGCAAAAAGGGGGAGAATCTTTGCGGTCCTTCATCCAGAGGTTCTCTCAGGTACGAAACACTATCCCTTCTATCTCAAGCGCTTCTGTCATAGTGGCATTCAGACAGGACGTACGGGACAAGAAGATGTTGGAGAAGCTGGCGATCAAGGAGATCACCAGCGTCACGGAACTCTTCAGCCTGGCAGATAAATGTGCCAGAGCTGCGGAGGGCCGTGAGATGCACTCCAAACCAGCCCCGGAGGATCACAAGAAATCCTCCAAAGAAGAAGCCCCTACCTCCGGGGGTGGCAAGAAGAAAAAGAAGACCAACGGCAAGAAGAAGCCGTCGGCCGGCACATCCAACGTTGCAGCTGCTGCAACTCCGGGTGGCCGGGGGCCACGCCCCGAGAAGCGACCTCGACCGTCTTCTGAAGACGGTAGCAAACCCAAAGTGTGGTGTCCCATTCACAAAACGGGCAGCCACAGTTTGGAAGACTATCGGGAGGTCCAAAACCTTGTCGAGCGCTACAACAAGCGCCGGGAAGGATCTCCTTTCCGACAGAGGGAAGGAAAACAGAAGGTCGACGAAGCTCCGGCTGAAGAGGAGTTAGAGTTTCAGGATCCCAAAAAGGTCCTAAAGGCCGTTTACACCTCCGTCGATGATGATTCTGACGTCTCTGACAACGAGCGTCGGAAGACCATGAACACCATTTTCGGTGGGTCATGGGATATCACCTCTCGTCGCGTCATCAAGACTATGCGGCGGGATATGGCCGTTGTAGCCCCTACAGTCAGGCCGGAACCTCATCGAAAGTGGATGGACACCTCCATCACTTTTGATGCCTCTGATTGCCCGCGGAGCATGGTTGGAGCAGGTCAGCTACCTTTGATGGTATCTCCTACCATCAATAACATCCAGCTCCACCATGTCATGGTAGACGGAGGTTCGGGGCTTAACCTCATCAGCTTCGAAGCTTTCACTAAGCTTCAGCTCTGACCTTCGGATCTCCAGCCCTCTCGACCTTTCTCCAGAGTAGGTCCGGGGGCCATTACCCCACTCGGAGCTATTACACTCCCCGTTACCTTCGGGACCCGGGAGAAGTATCGCACCGAGAAGTTGGTCTTCGACGTCGCTCAGATCAACTTACCATTCAACGCCATCTTGGGTAGACCTGCCCTGTACAAATTCATGGCAACTGCTCATTATGGATACCTGGTGTTGAAGATGCCAACACTAGTAGGCGTTCTCCGGATCCACGGAGATCGCACTGCCGGAGTAACTGCTCTGGAGGAACTCCACGCACTCACCACGGCGCAAGAGGAGGACTCCAGACAGGAGCAAGCTCTAAAACCCCCGAGCATTCGTCAACGAGGCTCGACCTCTGCACCCCGTGTGCAGCCAAGCGGCGACACCGACATTCCCGTCAAAGTCGTCCAAATTGGTTCCGATGCCGCTCAAACCACCCGTATATCGGGAGGGTTGAACGACAAATAGGAACTCGCGCTCATCACTTTCCTCCGGGCTAACGTTGACGTGTTTGCTTGGCAACCGTCACAAATGCCTGGGATCCCCAGGGAAGTGATTGAGCACAATCTGAAGATCTACCCCGATGCCCGGCCTGTGCATCAGAAGCCTCGGAAGCAATCCGTAGAGCGGCAGAACTTCATCCGACAAGAAGTAAAGAAGCTACTCGAAGCCGGATTCATCCGAGAAGTCTTCCAATTAAAATGGCTGGCGAACCCAGTCGTTGTGCCCAAGGCCGACGGGAAGCTTCGGATGTGCATCGACTACACCACACTAAATAAGGCATGTCCAAAAGATCCATTCCCACTACCTAGAATAGATCAGATAGTGGATTCTACCTCCGGGTGTGAATTACTGTGTTTCCTAGACGCATATTCTGGGTATCATCAAATCAGGATGTCTAGGGAGGATGAAGAGCATACTTCATTCATCACAGTAGATGGATTGTACTATTACACAGCCATGCCATTTGGTCTCAAGAATGCAGCTTCAACTTTTGTACGAGCTATGTACAAAACATTTGAAGAACTCATCAGAGACATAGTGGAAGTGTACGTCGATGACATTGTGGTCAAGGTCAGAAACAAGGAGTCACTCCTCGACACCTTGCAGGCTGTCTTCGATAAGCTGCGGGCCACCCGCACAAAGCTAAACCCGGACAAGTGCGTGTTTGGGGTTAGCTCCGGAAAACTTCTTGGTTTCCTGGTAAGTCACCGGGGCATAGAAGCTAATCCGGCGAAGATAAAAGCCATTGAATACATGCGGCCACCAACCCGCATCAAAGACGTCCAAAAGTTAACTGGATGTCTAGCAGCCCTCAGCCGGTTCATATCAAGACTGGCGGAGCGGGCACTTCCCTTCTTCAAGTTATTGAGGAAGTCCGGACCATTCCAATGGTCCGAAGAAGCAGAGAAGGCATTCCAGGAGCTGAAACAGTTCCTCACCACCCTACCAATTCTGGTAGCTCCGAACCCTGGTGAGCCTTTGTTGCTTTACATTTCAGCTACTGACGAAGTCGTCAGTATGGTTCTGGTTGCGGAGAGACCGGTACTACCCCACACTCAGGAATCCAGACCCCTTTGGGAAGGTCCGGAGGTTCCTGAAAGCGAGTCTGGGTCCCAGCTCCCAGATTCGAACCCACAAGAAGTCACTTCAGGAGACCTAGACCCCTCCGGGAGGGTCCAGGTCATTTTTGAAGAAGCTCCGGGTTCCTCCAGCCAGAACCCGGAGGTCCCCGAAGAGAATCCGGACCCCTCCGAGAGGGTCCGGATCAATGAAGAGGAAGCTCCGGACCCCTCCGGGAGGGTCCAAACCATTCAACGCCCGGTATACTTCATCAGTGAAGTATTACATGATGCCAAGACTAGATACCTAGAGGTGCATAAGCTGCTCTATGCAGTTCTTATTGCCTCCAGGAAGCTTCGACATTACTTCCAAGCTCACAAAGTCTCGGTGGTGACCTCCTACCCACTTCGATCAATCCTGCATAATCCCAATTCAACTGGGAATATTGCAAAGTGGGCAGCGGAATTGGCTGAATTTGATCTTGAATTTATTTCAAGACAAGCAGTCAAAAGTCAAGCTTTGGCAGATTTTGTGGCAGAATGGACTCCCTCTCCATCAAATCCAGGGGGCCCCAGCGAGCAGAAGGCGGAGCATCAAGCTCCAACCTTCACCGAGCCTCACTGGACCCTCTACTTCGACGGCTCCATGCAGAGGCAGGGGGCCAGAGCTGGAATCCTTCTCCTTGCACCGACTAGGGAGAAGGTAAAATACATGGTACACCTTGACTTCAAGGCGACCAACAACATGGCGGAGTATGAAGCACTCATCTACGGACTAAAGGTGGCACTGTCATATGGTGTCAAGCAACTGCTGGTCAAAGGAGATTCACAGCTCATCATCAAGCAGGTGAAGGGTGAATGCTCCTGCAATAATCTCCAGCTAGCTGCTTACCTCCTTGAAGTCCAGAGGCTTCAGAAGGACTTTGAAGTCCTAGACCTCCACCATATTCAGCGTGCCCATAACGCTGAAGCTGACGAACTCTCGACTAAAGTGTCAACCGGAGCTCCGGCTCCTGACGGAACCTTTGTCCGGAGGTTGTCAAAGCCAACAGCTCAGCCTGCCGAACTGAGCGAAGGGGGCGAGATCAGCATCCCGAAGCTGATGGTCCCGATGGCCCTGTTACCATGGCAACCATCAAGGGTCGTAGGTGCTGCCGGGAGCTCCGAGCAACCCAACACGCAAGACTCAAAAGCTCAAGCTAGCTCCGATGCATGGATCTCGGAGATCTGGAGCTACTTGAAAGACAACATCCTTCCTGACGATGATGTATCCGCTGACCGGGTAGTTAGATTGGCTAAAAGATACACGCTGGTAGAAGGGGATCTCTACCGGCGCGGTGCCAACGGCATCCTAATGCGGTGCATCACAAAGGAAGAAGGCTGCGAACTCCTCGCAGAAATCCATGGAGGCGAGTGTGGGAACCACACATCTTCCCGCACGCTGGTCGGAAAAGCCTTTCGGCATGGCTTCTACTGGCCTACAGCGCTCCAGGATGCCACTGAGCTGGTGAAGAAATGCGAAGCATGCCAATTTCATGCAAAGCAAATTCATACACCGGCTCAGCCCTTACAAATGATACCTCCTACATGGCCCTTCGCCGTGTGGGGGATGGACATCTTGGGACCCTTCCCAAGAGCCGTCGGAGGTTACAAGTTCCTGTACGTCGCCATTGACAAGTTCACCAAGTGGCCGGAAGCAACTCCAATTGTGACGATCAACAAGCAATCTGCTATAAACTTTCTACAATCCATTGTAAGCAGATTTGGAGTCCCAAACAAAATCATCACTGATAATGGGACTCAATTCACAAGCTCCGCATTCCAAGGATATTGCGAAGACCTCGGCATACAAGTTTGCTACGCCTCTGTAGCTCACCCAGCTAGCAATGGCCAAGCCGAGAGAGCAAATGCAGAAATCCTTAAGGGACTCAGAACGCGCACCTATGAGCACTTGAAAAAACATGGAGCCAACTGGATCGAAGAGCTTCCGCCTACTTTATGGGCCAACAGGACATCTCAAAACCGATCAACTGGAGAAACACCCTTCTTCCTGGTGTACGGAGCTGAAGCAATCCTTCCTCCGGAAATCACCTTGGGTTCACTCCGGGTCCGGACCTTCGACGAAGCCGCGCAGGACCAGCTCCGGCGTGAAGACCTAGACCTCCTTGAGGAGGGAAGGTGCCAAGCAGCTGTTCGGAATGCCCGATATCGTCAAGCTCTACGGCGTTATCACCAGTGGCATGTACACAACCGACAGCTCGAGGAAGGCGATCTGATGCTACAGAGAATACTATACAGAGAAGGGTTAAACAAACTCTCCCCCGGCTTGGAGGGGCCCTTCCGAGTGATTAAAGTATCCCGTCCCGGAAGCGTTCGCTTGGCTACCGAGGATGGGACACCTCTCCCAAATCCTTGGAACATCGAGCACCTCCGTAAGTTCTACACTTAATACCACGGAGGTGAGTCTTGAGTAACTTGAGATGTATGTTATAGAGTCATTGTACAAAGTCGGGTAGTTCCTTCGGGAGAGCAGCCGGACCTTTCCCGAAAGGTCCGCAAAGCTCATGCAACACTTGTCACAGTCTTAGGACTAAAAGTGCGGCTAACTACCCTGGGTCAAACGAGAAATGAAACACACTTAGCCTGGTTCCGTACCCTAAGAGTGTACTTGTTTCCCCTGTACCCCGGACCTATAATGAAAGACATCTTCATGTGAAATAGACTCCACGTGCATTTATTTTGTACAGGCTTGACATTTTTATTTTTCTCTTTCTTGTCTATAACAAAGACGTGCAATTCTTAAGAAATTTTAGTTCGACCTGTTTATATATAATTCGAGTTGTATTGTCAGTTCTTTTGGATTCAAATATCGTTCATGGACAACTCGCCTGAAAGCCGCCAAGCCAATCTAGGGCCGGAGTGTGCTATCGACTTAGCCTGGTCAAGCACCCTAAGTACGCCACTCTACCTACACCCCGGCAGGCCGAAGTAAGGCGGGTCCATGGACAGTTGAACCTAGAAGAAAAGACAACGCATCCGGTTGTATTTAAAATCGCGTTCAACTTAAAATCTTCTTGAGAATCGTAAGCCACGACGAAATTATAGACAAGGAATGAATTTTACTATTTTTCTTGACTTAAGTGTGCAGGAAAAATAAAGTCTACGTTGATGGAGAAAAGCCGGAGCTAACTAAGATCCGACTCCCCTAAGAGGGCCAACCGTCGACGTTGAATATAAGATGGTGAGAAGACAACATAAATGGAGTCTGCTGCCAACAAACCAAGTGTTGGCAAAGGTCACTGCCGAAGCTACTCAGCTCCGACACCCCGGAGGACTAACTATAGACGCTCTACGTGTTGATAGAGGCTATTGCCGGAGCTACCAAGCTCCAGCGATGGACAATGCCGGAGCTTCTAAGCTCCGACAACCTCAGGGGACCTTCACTATCGAAGACTTCGGACCTAAATGCTACAAGTTCGGAGCAAATGAGTCTTCAACAAAACACAGTATCCTTTTGGTACATGTTCACAATCAAATTGTGTACATCTACCAGGGGGCCAAGTGAAGATAAAGGTGTTGAAGACAAAAAGTGAAATTCGCAAAAATTTTGGGGATTTCATTTATCTGGAGACAGGAGATTACATCTGGAGACAAGGGATTACAAAATTGAGGAAGAAGAAGAGAAAATACAAGTGAGAGCTAAAGAGATGGTCCTAGACCCTATGGAAGAACTCGGCGACCTTCTGGGCGACCTCCGGTACGCTGGCTCGGGTAGCTTCGCCTTCTCCTTCGACGGGGCCTTCAAGCACCGGGTCCAGAGGAAATTGGGAGTTCCGGCTGGTGTAGCACGTCAGCACATACTCTGTGACGTTCCTCGCCAGGGATTGCCCCTCAACCTCCAGTTGGTCCGCGATGACATCGCCCACCTTGGAGAGCTTGCTACCAGCTGCGCCCAACGCTTGCAGCGCAAGGTCCGGCTGCGGCTCCGGATCACCCGGGCGCACGGGGTTGAAACCCATCGGTGTCAGCACGTCGTTGGCCTTGCCCAGGAACTCCCAAATCTGTAGGGAGTCCGCCGTCCTTAAGCTCTTCATCTCTTCCAGGGATCTCCTGGCCACTGTCAGTTCGGAATTCACGCGGGCGAGGCGCTCAACTTCTTTGGCGTTTTGCTGAATCCTTTCAGCAACCCGCCTCTCGAGTCTTCCGAGCTCCTCCTCCCGGAGGTGTATCTTGTTCCGGCGATCTACCAGGTCCTTCTCCCTAGCCTCCACTTTTTTCTCCCAGGCAACAAGGGCACACTCGTATTCATAGAGTTCCTGCCCCCGCACCCAGGTCTTCTCCTCTTCCTCTTGGCAGCGCTCTTCCAATTTTTTGGTGCGCTCCTCGAGGCCCTTGTCAGCCAGAGCTATCTTCTCGGCAAGCTCTTCTTCCCTCCTCAGGACATCATCCCGTAGCTCAAGGAGTTTCTGCTCTTCATTCTCGAGCCGTTTCTCCCTCTCTTCAAGTGCCTCTCGGCGCTTGATGAGTGCAGTGTTAATGACCTCCAGCCTTTCATGGCGTTCCTCGGCCGCACTGTTGGCTGCTATGGCTTGATTGTATATCTCCTGGGATTGGGCGTCGAGGGCATGAGTCATGCTCTCCCTGTCATCCAGCAGCTTGCCCCAGTACTCCAGGCGGATCTTCTCCCGCTTGATCCACTCCTTGTAATCCGCTAGCCTCGACTGCGCCAGCTTGGTCTCGAAGTGGAGCCGATTACGCCACCGCCTAAGGGTTTGGCGCTCCTCTTCAAGAGCCTTGCTGTCGTGGAAGAAGGCTAATTGGACTTGACGCAGACTGGAGCAGGCGTTGTCGATAGACATCGACAGCGGGATGGGCTCCGGACCTGCTGGGGTCTCCTCCGCTGGTTCCAGCGGGTCTTCACATACAAAAATTGGGTCCCACTCTACGAGAGTGGAACCCTGAGCTTCCAAGGCACTAGGGCCATCCTCCAGGATGGCCTCAGTCGCCATCGAAGAAGGCCCCGCCGCCAAGTCTTCGTTCACCTCCTCGGGCAGGGGGCCAACGACTTCATTTGGGCACTCCGGCTCTGCCGCAGGTACCTCTGACGTCGTCGCTTCCGGAGCAGGAGCTGCTACTGGCTCCGGCCGGGACACCTCTTCCGAGGGAGGCTCGAGCCCCATCGCCCCTTCAACCACTGGCTCTATGACCGGCAATCCAACAATAACCGGCTCAGCGGCCGGTGCTTCGGAGGTAGCCGGCTCAACTGCCGGAACTACCTCGACTACCGGCTCACATGCCGGGGCTTCAGTCACCTCCGGCTCAACCGCCGGGGCTTCAACACTTTCCGGCTCTGAGGCCAGGACTACTACTTCCTCCGGCTCAACAGCCGGAGCGTCCATCACTGCAGCACCAGGACCCGGAGCTTCAACCTCCGAGACAGGTGCCGCTGGCGTGTCTTCACTCCCGTGGTCCAGCGCTACCACGGGAACTTCTGGGGACGAGTCGAGGTCCATGACCACGACAGCCGACGCCGGAGCTGTCGCAACCTCAGCCACCACCTGGGGCGGCACCGGGACAGGAGTAAAAGCTCCCACGGCCTCAGACACTGTGGCTGAGGGTGAAGCTTAACTCCCCTTCTTGGGGATGCTGCAGATGATGAACGAAGAAAATTAACAAACCGTTGCTACAATTAAATAGTTAACCAAGGTAAAAATTAAAAATTACCTTGGAAGGCTTCCGCACCAGCTTGTGTGGAACCTTTTTCCTGGACGTTCCGGGCTGGCCACGGTCGGCGTAGAAGCTCCAGGAGGCCCCCCGGAACTTGTCGCAGCCACGGGCGTTTCCCGGGTCGAGGCTCTCCTCGATCGGGAGGAACCCCTGGACCTGGAGGCTCCCACCGTCCCAGGTGCCGGAGTCGTGCGCCCGGAGCTAGCACCCCAGGAGGGTTCCACCACGGGGACAGACGCGCTCTGGGAGGATCCCACTGCAGGAACGGTATCGTTCCGGAAGGACCCCACTACGGGGACAACCGCCACGGTGGTAGAAGATCTTCCCCCCTGGGGAGAAGGGACCGAGGCGGAAGTAGCGGGCCTGACGGACCTTCCGTCGGCATGTCGCAGCTTCCTCTTCCGGCTCTCTGGCTCATCCGCCAGCTCCTTGCCCTTGCCGACGATCTCGACCCTCGGCTGTGGGATAGGGACAGAGCCATCTTCGGGCATCCCGGGGATCGCCACCCGGGTCGTTGATCTTCTTTCGATGATGCCAAGGTCGTCAAGTACGGGCATCTAGCGCCGGAGCTCCCTGCTGAAGTCCACTTCCACTTTCAGAGGGAGAAAGGCCGACGGTGGAGTCAAGTCATCACCGTCGACGTCGATACCGTGCTGGAATTTCTTGAGGTGGAACTCCAAGGTTTTCCCCACCATGTTGGACTTCAACCCGGTCTCAACCCGGTCCTCGTCCATCACGCTGCTGAGGGCCCAAGCAAGCTTCTCCCTCCTCTTCAGCGGCGCCCACCTGTTGGCCAGGAAGTTACAAAATACCGCCTGAGGGGTCAATCCTCCCTCCATGCATTGGCGGATCCTGGTCAAGGCGGGGTTGAAAGCTTCCGCCAGCACCGGAACCTCACTCCAGATCGTCGTGTCGATGCCGGGCAGACCGTCGGGCAGCTCCAACCTTTCGTGCTCCTCCACCCTGACGACTATCCAATCCTTCTTCCAGTCATCCCACTTCCCGGAAGGAAACGACCAGAGGTACTTGAATGGGCACTTCTTGCGCTTCACGAAGTAGTAGAAGCCAAGGTACTCATTGCTCCAGCCGGTGGTGTGGACGGTGAAGAAGGTCCGGAAGAGTTCGATGCAGGGGGGGATGCCCACCCACATCTCACAGAAGTGGACAAAGATAGACACGAGGAGAATGGAGTGGGGGCCAAGGTGGTATAGCTGCAGACCATAGAAGTCTAGCAGCATCAAGAAGAAGGAAGAAAAAGGTGGGATCAACCCCACCATGGCGTACGAAGAAAAGTACACCATTTCGCCGGCGCGCTCCTTCTCGAAGGGGAGCTCTCCGCCGGCACGGACCAAGCGGTTGAAGAAGTCCGAGGACCACCCCATGAGGGCTCGGACCTTCTTCAAATCGCTGTCGGTCTTCAAGCGACTCTCGCGCAAACCCAACTCCATCGCGGCACAGCTAGGCAAGAGAAGAAGAGCGAAGCACGAGTTGGGAGTTTGAGCGTAATATCAGATGAGAGGCGTAAAGAACTCCCGATGGTGCGCGCTTTCCTTCCTAAGTAATCCCTCGCAACGCTTGGATGGAAACTGCAGGGAAGTCGAAGATACCACTCAAGAATTTAACCCAGCCGATGACAAGAGGGCCCGGGACCACCCCGACGATCAAGTCGAGGCTCTTACCCAGGCGAACGGTTGTCATCACGCGGCGGGAAACCCAAAGGCGGCGGCCTGACAGGGCACGCGGAACCGATACGGTTTTCGTATCGGGAACCGGCGACCTTCAATTGCGTGAGATCCGCATGTCAAAGATCTCATCTGCCGCCTGAGGTGCGCCACGCGGCGGGATCTAACTATAAATCCCTGCCAACGGCACCTCCGAAGACCCTTGAAGACCCAGTTCAAGAGTCGCAAGGATGGACCCACCTCCGACGGAATGACTTCACCCCAGTGATCTTCCTCGGAGGTAGGTCCAGGGGGCCACTGTCGGTACCCTAGAAACCGTACACCCCTTGAGGTTACAAAGATTTCAAAGGAAAGCCATCTACTTGGTTTGAAGACCCTCGGAGGCCCACATGTCAGATATAACCAGACCCGCTTCTCCAACATGGTTAATCCCTGGGTCGCCACGTGTACAACCAAACCGGAGCTACCGCCCACAAGGGGGAATCTCCGGGCCACGTACCGAAATGGCACCTCCGGACTTAACACCTGACCGAGAGAAGCTCCGGACCTGACACGTGTCAGGTAGCCCCGGAGCTACCTGCTTCCCACAGCAAGCTCCAGAGCTACCACGTGTCCAATCGTCGGACCTTCAACCTCTAACCTCCGGAAGACCTTGTAACGGCTCTGGATCTTCAAAGGAGAGCCAAGGACTTCAAGACCTGATTAAGTGTCATTAATGCCATATTAATGACACTTAAGCGGACGATCTTAACACCAATAACGGCGCTGTCGGAGCCCGTTACAGGATCATTAAGAGCAATTAAGCGTGTGTCAATACTAGTAACCGCCGGGGCCACATGTCAGGCCAGGCTAACTTGTAACAGCCTGTCCTTGTACTATAAAAGGATAGGCCAACGATACACGCGGAGAGGATGTTCACGGGCGATCATACGCACCCCCAGACACTCGTGATCAGCTCTTACTGCTAATACAACACCAACACACCCATGGAGTAGGGTATTACGCCCAGGCGGCCCGAACCACGTAAATTCTTGTGTCTCCTATGTCAAACTCCTATTCACCTTCTTGAATCTCCGCGCGCCCACACCGAAATTCAAACTCCCCAATCACTTTAGCAGTGTAGGGAGATCTGCCGGCTCCAACTGCCGACAATAGTAAAACTCCAAATTGCAATTGTTAGCAATTGATTGTGGATTTTGCTATAAATTTTACAGGAAATTGAATTAACAACTCTTTATCTTATCGATGTCTATTCTTACTAAACTTATCATGAGGCCTTAGTCACTTGCAAAACTACAATACATTCATATTTTAATTCTAGTGACCTATATATGGATTAGACTTATTTATGTCAAAAATACATCCTGGTTACTTAAAATATATCAAGGTGTGTTCTTCTTGAGCAAACTTAAAACTTCTGATAACAGAAGTATATGGAATCGATTTTATTCGATCGATATCTTATTGGTCCTCATATTTATTACCCTTGACCATAAGAGCAGGTGAGAACTTACATGCATGCATACTATTCTTTCTCACAATCATTAGTAGGTATGCATTATGCGATGGTCTAAATATCCCTTTATTATATCTTTATATAACTAAGCTACTAACTGTTGGTATTTCTTACGTCTACAGTTCATCCTAGCAGCAAATGCTAGTTTTGCAGAGGCACTAGGCTAACCTAAGTCAATGCAAGGTGAATTTTGCAAGCACACAAAAAGTACCACAGTATCGTTTCACCCGAGAGTATTCCCTAAGTATCATATTTGTTTTATCCCAAAGGACGACCATTGAGGAGTGGCAAGATCAAAGGAGGAATAGGGTGTTCTAGTGAGGATTTCAATAGGACGGATAAATGATGTAGTGGGGTAGTGTGACACACACATAAGCAATCTACTCTAATGGGTAAGAAAATCTTAGTGAAGGTAAATTTACAAGATGAAGTTACTCCTACTGTGCTGTACTCATATACATAGCCTATTAGTGTACACATGAGTATGCTAACAATGAATACTAGGGTTTAGTGGTTCAACACATCGGGCATGGGTTTACCCCTGACAACATCAGGACGATTCCCGCTACGAGCCTGCGGCATAGACGAACGAGGAGGAGTACAAAGGACGGACAAGGCTGTCACCACCTGCCGTCTACCCCTACAACATGTGGGTCTACAAGACATCCAACGCTACTTAACTGTCTAAGAACCACACTTACATGTTAAGTAAATACGTTAAGCCTAGGTACAAGCACCATCCTAAAGCAATGACTAACTTAAACATCGTTGAACCAATGTTGGATCCAAGCACTAACATATTCATATTAACATAATCATATTATTATCTAATTAGACTGTAGTGGTGGTGTATGATGTTTATGACAATATGATAGGAGAATTATGACTAGACCACAATAACATGTACACCTAGCACATACATGGACTCCACCCCTTCTTCTTAGTCATTATGGGGCTTATACCTCATCCTTTTCTTGGGTGGTTGAAGGATAGAACATTAAAGTGAGCATGCATCACCTATTGTTTAAGTTCCAATCGAATTCAGGAGAGTTTCAAATGGTTTTTGAATTTAAGTTCCTCAAATGATGTTCTCAATCACTCCTATATGTGGGAAGTGGAATTTATATCCTCACTAATGTAATGCCTTTCTTGTCCTTCATCTAAATAAGGCTTATGTGGAGCTTGGTAGGGATCAAGTGTAGGCATAATTGCAACTCATATATTACTAAGTCAAAAGAGTAAGCTTCAGGAGAAAACAAATCATACTTTTGATCAAGATTTGTGCAAGTGTGATGGAATATTTGTGGAGTGGAATATTAAGATGACTCCTTTGTATGCACTCTCTTTATTTTTTCCTCTTTTTTGTGGAGGAATATTTGTGGAGTGGAGTGGAATACATGTCTACTTATCCTCTTTTTTTTTCTCTCATGCTCTTGTACATGAGCATGCATTTTTCTTTTTCCTTTCTTGTAGCCACGTCTTCTACTCCTCTTTTCAAACATTTGGAAGAGAGTATTATGCATGAAAAGCATGGAGTATCTTTTGATGGTGGAATGGTATGATGGAATTTTGGTAACTTATAGTGTAGTTTAGCATGTGCCATTGAAATCTTGATCTTAAAATATGAAAAGATTCTCACATAGGACTATACTAGTTTGATTAGGCTCAATGAGAAAGCAAATATCATAGCATGGGGTATATTAAATTCGAATCATCATATGGCATTGGTAGGAATTTCTATCAAATGAGGAACTTTCATTTTTGAATTTCTCTGAAAATTCAAGTTTCACTTTTAACTAGGACTTTAGCAGCTCTTATCACTCTATCATATCACACAACAACCTAGAATAGAACTAAGCTTTTGCTACCCACAATTTCCAAGCTTTAAGGCAAGAATATTCTAAGCCAATAAATGCAATACTTAGAGAATACTAAGTTGTATACAAAGGACTAGAGAAAATAAAACAGAGCAACTATTCATCATTTCAACTTATGCAAAGTAAGAAAATATTCTTACCACACATTTTTAATTTTATTAACCTATACTACATTATTTATTTTTTTAGATGCAAATGTGATGGAAAGGAAGAAATAAAATAATAGAGTGCAAATGGGATGTGATACAAGTTACCTCAAGTGGGGGTCCTCCCCCAAGCTTATTCTTCTCAATCTTTGTGGTAAGGGTTGAACCTTTGATGACGGAAATAGACAATGAGGTTGACCTGTTGTTGCTGCAGCGTGGTGTTGACGTTGTTGAACTGTGCGTCCATTTGTTGCTGCCAGTCGTGGATACCTTGAATATTGTCTTGAAGTGTGTTGAGGACGTCGCCCATCCTCACTTCAAGATCTCCCATCCGTTGAGTGAGTTCCGCCATTCCTTGGCCAAGATCACAAGAATCTCAAGCCAGAAAGGGACGACGTGTAGTGACGGTGGAGGAGGCAAGCTACTAGATTTTCAGTTGGAACCATTAGGGTCCCATCTTCTTCCGATGGTAGTCCACTATTGTCATGACGATCCTCTAGCCTCATATGTTTGAGGTTGGGTACAACCGAGTGCATCACTTGTCGGATCCACTTCCTCTTGGTATTGATAGGCGGGAGTAGATTGTGGAGGCATCTCCATGGCTGCTCTTCTTGAACGGCTTCTTGTGACCCTGCTAGAAATGTTACTCCTACGAACCTCTTCGATAGGTTGAAGAGGAATGGTTAGTTGCCAATATTTGTATAAATGAAAATCTGGGTTAGGTAACCAAATTTCATTTATATAGTCGGGATAGAAAAACACTAAGGATCCACCTAGATCATATTTAAGAGTGTGTCCTTGCACTATATAGTCCTCATCTATCAAGTAGTGGCTTGTTGAAATATATTCAATTGAAGCATTTTCTAAAGCCCCTATTTCATAGCAATGCGGGTAATTAATGAAGTGCATTCAATCGATCTCGTCATTTTAGTGTTTTCTAACCATTGTGACATCATAGCCTTGATAGGAGCAATTTTATTTTTTCTAACCATGGAAAACGTGATTCTAATTTTATCTTCATGCACAATCCTAACATCTCCTCTAGGAAACATAGTCACAGTCACCCATCTATGCATGAAGCATAAAGTGGGGTTTTGCAAGTAGCTATTCCTAAGACTCCTACATGCTACGTCACTAGTCAATTCTTGCAAAAAACTTGGTTTATTAAATTTAGGCAAATTGTCTAAATCTATTAAACAACTTCTATGGAAGTCTAGAATTTCACTGAATTCTTTCCTAGGATGAAGTATTCTTTTCAGAAAAATCTAAAAGAAATACCTTCAAATCCTAATTTAAGGGTGCATAGGAATTGAATAGTGAGGAGGCGTGATCCTTCCTCATCTATTTAAGCAAAATTATCCCATCCAAATGCATCCCAAATGATAAAGAATTCGGAATCCATATCGATTCCGGAGAGTAGCGCCATATCGTAGGCCTTCGTGTGAGTGAACTCACGATCTCGAAGGAGATTGTAGGCTTGTCGTTTAACAACGTGCTTCAAGTCGAGGTCATCGTCATTGAGAAGGCGGAGTGGAGGATCACCTTCTTGTCGTCTTGCGCACCTATCTATTGTGGACTTGGTGTAGGCTCGGGGGAGAGGTGTGATGATCTTGAGTCTCTTCCATTGCTTGAGCTTGATGAAGCTTCATTCCTCTTTCCAAACAACTTCTTCATGCTCTTCATGGCTGCACACCTTGAGAACAAACAAAATTGAAGGTTTTGAGTTTGTTTTGAATATTTTTCGTGTTGGTCGCAACATTGAGTCATTTTAGGAATGTGTGGGACATTCTTAAGGTGTTTGGAAGTCTTACGATTGCTTCTATATGTCTATGGAAGAGTCTTGAGCAATTATGGAAAGTTTCGGTTGAAACTGAGTTGGAGTAGGAGTCCTAGTGTTGATTTGGTTGACCTTAAGGATGGTTATATAGGAAATCGAGGTTAGGTCTATGACTTTTGGCTGTTCCTCTTGTGTTTCATTGAATAAAATTCGTAGTTAAGAGGATCTTTTGTGCCTTGTTCATCCGACATGTTTTTCGTCAAGTCTTTCTAGTCGAGTTTCTGCACAGCCCAACGTTGCTTAGGTGTTTTAATCATAACTCGAGTTTTACTGATCTAATTGCTGTGTTTCTTTTTGTTCTGTCTTCACAACTCAATATTATATAATATGTGAAAATTTCATGGTCATTGATTCAGTGGTTTTTATTCTATACGAGTTTCATTGCAGCATAACAGATCTGTTTTTAATCGGGTAGAACAGATTGATATTTGCTCAGTCTTTCGATCATAACTTGAGTTGTACTCATTGTTTTCACGTGATTCTTGTTGCATTGGTTTCGTGACTTGATAATATACAATCTATACTAGTTTTTTCATGGTTGAACATGTTTAAAATATTTGCACACAGGGTTTCTTCGACAGATTGTTTTTTTGTTGAGGGGTTTTTGTGTCTTCCGCCTAAAAGTTTTAATCTACCGTTCACCCCCTTTAGTAGATTTTCATGTGCTCTTCGATCCTAAAATTGGTATCAGAGCCATGGTGCTCTAATCTTTGTGATTTGCATGTGTTTTTGCTAACAATCATGGAGAAATACTCTAGAAAACCTTGCGTGTTCGATAACATTGATTTTCAGGTTCGCAAGGCACATATGGAGGTCTACATACAAGCGTAAGGCTTCATCATCTGGGAGAAGGTCTACAAAGTCTATGTCATGCCACCAAATGATGAAGTCCATGCAGAAAACATGAGAGATGTCAACGACAACAGCAATGCGCAAAACTTGATTATCCAAAGATTGTCTCGAAGCGACTTCGATTGTGTTGCACACCTCCGATCTGCATATGATGTGTGGAAAACACTATGCGACTACCACGAAGGATCCAGTACGAGACCAAGAAGGTATGTCAAGACATGTTCAAGAAAGAGTACATGCGCTTCGAGATGCAACCCGATCAGTCGATCCATGACTTCTTTGCTCGCTTTAATAAAATTCTCAGCAACTTGCGCAATGTTAATGTTAATTTTTCAAAAGCTGAAAATGCTAGACAATTATTAAGTGCATTAGACATGTCAATTTGGGAGATGAAAGTTACATCTATTCGTGAATCTACTGTTATGAGTAGACTTAGTTTAGGTGTGCTATATTCCAAGTTAAAAACTCATGAACTTGTCATAATTTCACGTAAAAACCCCAACAAGTCTCTTGCATTTGTTTCACAACATGACATGCCTAGTTCTAGCCAATCTTCATCATGTGGTACACTTGATTTGTTGCCTTCTCTAATCCTTGAATAGATTGAAGAGGTTCCAGAGTAGGAGCTAGCACTTCTCTCTACTCGGTTCTCAAAAGAATTGCAAAATGTGAGAACTAGAAGGAGAGGAAGTGGTGGTTCTCAACGATGCTTTGAATGTGGTAAGACAGAACATTTTCGTACAGATTTACCTAACCTTTCATGTCCTTCTACCCGTGATGAAAAGCAAACAAAGTTCAAGTCCTCTTCGGCAATAACAACAAGAAAAAGAAGACATTTACAAAATGGCAAGTGGCATAACACATTCTCTCCATACTCCTAGATAACAACTCAAGCGATGTGAACTTCAGAAGTGATGAAGATGATATGCATAAGACAGTAGAGCGGTTTTGTAGTGGGAATAAGAATATAAACTTGCTGATGAATTCAAGTCTTGCAATGATAAAACTGCTTTAGCTTTTGATTCTCATGATTATGCTAAGGCACATTCACCTAAGGTTGTAAAGGCACTATGTAACACCCTTATTTTCATGCATAATGCATTGCATACATCCTCATACATGTTTAACATAAAGCAACCTTAAAAGGAACAAGATTAAAATGAATTCAGGTCTAATCAGGAACTTAAGCCTGTCAGGGTACCGACTTGTCCGGCCTCCAACCCGGACTAGTCCAATATTCCCCTTCTATTTAGAAAATTCAGTCTTCTTCAGAGCCCGGACTTGTTCGACACAATGCATGGACTAGTCTGTTTGAGGTTCTGATGTTTTCCTGGACTCGTCCAATTTTGAGCGGACTAGTCCGATCTTGTCCATTTTTCAGTCCAGAAGACTTTTATTTTGCAACCCCGGACTTGTCCGACCTATAGAACCGGACTTGTCCGAAATAGTTTCTGTTCCAAAACGGACTTGTCTGGTCCCTATTGCGGACTAGTACGACCTGAATTCCACTCGGACTCTATTATTTTTCCATGATTGGTTATTGGGTAATTGTCTTAATTGGGCCCAAGAACTTCATGCCCAACCTCAGAGGAGCCTAAGTGGACCCCACCTCGGCCTCTACTCGTCCCCCACTGAAATCCACTTGGAATTCACCCCAAAACCCTACCTCTCCACCCCTATATAAGAAACCCAATACCCCACACCTCTTCAACCCAATTGAAAACCCTTGCTGCCACCTTTTGCCTTGCGCCGACGTTAAAGAGGAAGTCCAGAAGCAAGGAGGAGGAGGAGAAGAGGGAGAAGGATCAACCAAGATCGATATTCAGTCTGAAATGTCCATCACCAAATCTTCATGAACTCATCTCCACCCACTCTAGATCGTCAAGACTCAAGTTTCACGACCAATCCTCAACCTCTGGATCTCTAAATACGTGATACACCCTCTACACACACTTTTCCACGTGAAATTAACCCCAAACCCTCGCTGATTAGAAAACCCTAATCCACAGTTCTGATCAGGGCAGACTAGTCCGGCCCCGATACCAGACTTGTCCGACCCCTGAATCTGTATTGTGTTGAATTGAATCTAAATTGACTCAAATCAATTCCAAACTTGTTATAAACCATTGTAACTAGTTAGTAAACCTGAATAGCAACTCATTAATGAGTTTTATCTCACAACTGCACTAATCATGCATATCATGGCATATTGGTAATATATGAGCATTATTTGATTGTAATGTTTGTTTTGCATGTTTGTCACGCGGAATAGAAAGTCTCGCTGTAGAGAGTGCTTTTGAGTACCTGCAAAACCAGACCTTCGAAGCCTTCGATCCAAACCAAGCTGAAGAGCAAGGCAAGTGTCGTTGATCATTTTGATCCAGGTTTTTAAATGTTTTGTTTGCAAAATTGCATGCTTGTGTCAATTGATGGGAAAACCTAATTATAGGAGTTTACTAGTTTTGTATGACCACCCTTGTCACTTGAACACAATGTAGAGAGTCGGGAAGGGTATTTTACACATTTTTGCTTCGCTATACTTAATTGGGTTTGGGAAACCATCATACTACTTAATTATGAACTAATGGACACATGAATGATGAGAATTGATATTAATGACCCTTTAGCAACATGGTGCCTAGGGATCTAAGAAAGCCGATTATGTGGAATGGGTTGGACTGTTTTGGTGGTTTCACTTGCTTTAGATCTAAGGACCGGTTCGTGGAGCGACCACCAGGATCTACAGTGCCACCACAGGGCCAAGCATGAGTGCGACTTAGTTGACTAATTAGTGTATTGCCGGTACTATTTGGACCATTAGGAAGGCTCGGGGAAGGGGTAGTCGGATGGGTTTGTAGTGATGGTGGGACTACTCTGGGATCCGAACGGCTCAAGAGGGGGCCCTTGGTTGGATGTGCTGAGTTTGATACATCACTACCGGTGAAACCTCCGTGGGGTCTAAATATGCTAGTAATCACTTTGTAAAAGCTATTTTGTGATCTCTTGGCCACACACATGAGGAAGTGTGATACGTCATAATTCAGATTCCATAGTTATCCAAAAGTGATGAAATCACGAACTTGTGGGTAAAGTGGTACAACCTCTGCAGAGTGTGTTAAAAACTATCATGATAGCTGTGCTCCTGGTTATGAGCAACCTGGACCCTCACATGATTAGAGTTTGGACTTTAACATGGTTTAATGGCTGGAAATGAATTGAAAATTGGTATTGGTTTTGATATATGGAATTGATGAAAGTGAGACGTCTGAGCAGTTATGAGTTGATTATGAATTATTATTGCTGGTATTGGATATCTAAGTTGAAACTGATGTTAATATGATTATTTTGGGAAGGACCTCACTTAATGATGATATAATTGCATTTTCAATTGTTTTTGATGTACTCTTGTGCAATTAGCCATTTTATTTATCATTCCTTGTTTAAGCTACATGTCATACTTTCCCACACTTGCTGAGTACGACATGTGCTCACCTTTGCTATTCCTCCAACAAATTCAGACGCAGGCGACAACGTGGAGCACTAGGAGATCTTTGAACAGTTCTAGGTGTGCGTGTTACCGTCAAGCTTGCCGGTGGAGTTTGGAGTCATTAGTGTTTAGTGTTTTCCGCTGTAGTTGTTTAGGGCTTGTATTCAAGACTATTTTGTTTGTAATAAGGTACTATTATTGTTATTATTCGAAACATGGTTTTATCTGTTTGTCATTTGTGAATCACTTGTGTATATGTGTTAAACATCCTGTGCACACATATGCATCACGCTTGGTTCATTTTCCGGAACCGGGTGTTACAATTTGGTATCAGAGCCGTGTTTTACCGTAAGACGCAAGCCTAGGAAGAATGGACACCACAAATCACTTAGTACTTCTTTCCTATTCAAAATTAGCCCGTTTTGCACTATTTTGCCTTCCACTAGCTATATAATGTGGAAAAGTTTGTGCTTTTGCTGCTGCTGCAATTTTTGCTACTTTTCCATCTTTTTGAGCAAATGCACATCCTCTCATCTTAATTTATGGCTGCCGCAATTTCAGAACTAATATTTGTGTTTTTCTCTATTTTCTTCATGTTTTCTTGTAGATGACTCATACCAAAATGACAACCCGCAAGAGAGCTCGTTTGCCATCCCTTGGAAGAAATCTTAGGCCTCACAAGGAGCAACAAGTGGAACCAGTCCAAGAGGAGGAAGAAGTGAGTTCTCCTGCAAAGTAAGTTGAGCATGAACACTCCAACATGACGGAGGAAGACCCTCAGATGGTGGAAATCTCTGATGATGATGAGGAGGAAGATCTGGAGATGGTGGAAATCTATGATAGTGAGGAAGAGGAAGGTAAAGCACATGAGGAGGATGAAGATGAAGCCCAAGAATAGAATGAAACCGCTGCACATGAAGAGGTACCCGAAGCCCAAAGGAATGCATCACAACCTAGTGAAGCCAGAAAGGAGGACAAATTCCTAGTGTTCCGTAATGCCCAAGAATTCCATTCCGACGGCACAGATGGAGGATTTGCAACTAAGCAATTGAAGGAGTTCCTTGATTTATGCAAAATGCACCCGGAGTACTATGTCAAGAGGATTCCTAGCCATGCACGTGAAGAATGGAGGGCTCACGTTATGTTCTTGCCAAAAATGAGGTGGTCACCTGACACTTTGCATTGTAGGATCGAAGAGCACGTGAAAATCTACCAGAGGGGGGGGGAATGAATGGTAGATTTTAAAACTTTTTCAGCGGAAGCAACAAAAACCCCTCGGTATAAAATCAGTCTGTTAAGAAATCGTGTGTGCAACTAATATAAACGTGATCAATCGTGACAAAACCAGTATAGATTGTGGAGAATCAAGTTACAAAGACACGACAACAAGAATCACGAAAAAGCCATCGAGAAAAACTCAAATTATGAACGAAAGATTGAACGAAGGTCAATCTGTTCTACCTCAAAAAAACTAGATCTGCAATACTGCAATGAAACTCGTGTAGATCCATAACCACAAATCCAATGACAATGAAATTTTCATAGATGATAGATAATCAAGTTGTGAAGACAACCCAAAAAGAATCACATCAGTTGGATTTGTAAAACTCGAGTTATGATAAAACCACTAAAGCAAGGTAGTGATGTGCATAAACTCGACGAGAAAAACTTGTCTGAAACAAGTCGGACGAACAATGCACAAAAGTTCCTTTAAACTACGAATTTTATTGATCAAACCACAAGAGGAACACCCCCAAAGTCGTGCACCACGAGCTCTGGCCTCCCTTGCTTATATAACCAGCCCTTAGGCCAACCCAATCCTAACTAGGACTCAAATCCTTCTCAGATTCAACCGAAACTTCTGCTCAAGACTCTTCCATACGCAGATAGAAACAATATTAAGACTTCCAAACACCTTATGAACGTATCCCACATTCCTAAAACAACCCAACTTCATGAACCACTTGAAATCCTATCATAACCAACTCAAATCTTTCCATATTCAAGTCAAACCCAAACCAGTCGCAGCCTGAGTCCATAACCTAGTCGGTTGGACCTTGTTGACCAATTTTTTACGTCCACATCTCTTCATCACACCTCGAAACCATGTTGCCACGTCCATGCACATGTGCAAACATCTTCCAATGACGTCCACGATACCTTCATATGCATTGTTCTTGATTCAAACATGCTGCACAGCCTCCCAATCAACTCAACCACAATTCCTTCCAAACTTGGTTGTTGAACCTCATCTTCTCGCTAAGACTAGTTCAATGGATCCCATCACCAGACATGTCTTGGACTCAAGCAACACCTGCACATGAATAAACAACAGATACTTCCGAGCACAAGTCCTTGACTTGACTCTCGTTAGTTCCAGAACCACAACACCTTAAGTGAGCACCTCACATAAGCATGTTGCAAACCTTAGCAAAAAAATATCAACCATAACCACCAAAACACACCAAAAACATAGTAAAAGAATACTAAGCAAACTTTCCATAGATGTAAAGCAAGTTCGAATCAATTCAAAGTAAAAGTAAAACCATTGCAATCTAGCTCCGGACCTTACCAAAACTAACCGGACCTTGAACTGGAGCTTACCAAAGCTAGCAGGACCTAACACCGGAGCTTACAAAAGCTAGCAGGACCTAGCGCCGAAGCATACTAAAGCTTAGTCGGACCTAGCAAAAATAAGTCGGACCTTGACAAAGAAGTCGGGCCTAGACAAAAAAGTCAGACCTAGCAAAACAAGTCAGACCTAGACAAAGCAAGTCAGACCTTATGTCGGACCTTGCTAGAGCTACCCAAAACAAGTTGGACCTATTGTCGGACGTTGCAGAAGCTCGAAGCTATAGTCAGACCTTGTTGAAAAGGTGTTTTGGAAGTATTCAAAACTTTTATCGCCATAGCCAATGTATTCAGCACACATAGGTCTCACAATCTCCCCCTTGATGAATGCATTGGCAACACCACTTAGAATCCGAACATTGGCTTATTCAAATAAAAAGTTTTGAAAATAAAATTATCTCCCTATACATATTTGTTCCCTTTTGTATATCAGAAATAAAATGAGAAGAAAAACAAATTCTCCCCCTAAGAAGAATCATGCCAAAAACACTTGTGAATATGTGCAATGTGTGATCAATTTCCCCCCCTTTGACAATGTATTCAGCAAGGTTCAAAGGAGAAATTTCAATTGTTATGAGCATATTATAACATATACATATAAAACAAAGCTCATCCAACGTCATACTATCGAGTAACTTACACTATCACATCAATGAGATACATAAAGTAGTGTAAGCCATGCTAGAGATCAAGTGTAATTTTCAATTTAAGCAAGTCATGATCTCACAAACTTAACTATTTCAAAACATAAAAGCATGACACTTGTTGCTACATTTTTATTATTTTTGATCATCATTTAAATCATAAATTTTGATCATATAACATTTGTAAGAGATTATATACAACATCAGCCTTATTCTAACCAACCAATCCAAGCCAATGTCATTTGACAATCAGAAGCTTAAGGACATGGTTTTAGTCATACACAAATTCTTTCAAGTTCATATCTAAGTGCAATGATAAGGAATCTCAAAAGAAGAAGTGCGATGTATGCATATTCTCTTGATATTTTCTCAGTTTTATTTGATCATAAAAGCTCAACATGTGGACAATTGATTGATTAATTTTTTTATAATTAAAAGCACTTGTGAGCATGCAACAAGTTCAAAATAGCAAGAAAGTTCGATCATGACCAGATTTAGTGTAAGTAATTATTTAAATTACTATACATTGCAAAAACTACAAAATGTATACATGAGTAATGTTGTAAGAACTTTTAGCATGTAAAAGAAATCACAAAGTCATATATGTATGAAGTACTATGCTCATATTATTTTAATTTCAGATTCACACATAGACTTTCCAAGTTTCAAAAACTCTACCTCAATTTAAGCCATGGGGGTGCATAACCCCTACTTCACTACGAATGAAACAAAAACGAGTGAAATCCAAAGGTTTTGTAAAAATTTCAGCCAATTGTTGTTCGGTATCTACATGGTGAAGCACAATGTTTCCTTTTCAACATTATCACGGAGAAAGTGATACCTAATGTCAATGTTCTTTGTCCTAGAATGTTGCACGGGTTTTTAGCAATGAAAATAACACTAGTGTTATCACAAAACAATGGAACACTATCTAGATCAACCCCATAGTCCTTAAGACTTTGAACAATCCAAAGAATTTGTGAGCAAGCGCTAGCAACAACTACATATTTAGATTCAGCTGTGGATTGTGCAACTGAGCTTTGTTTTTTAGAGGACCAAGCAACAAGTGAGTTACCAATAAAATGACATGCACCTGAAGTACTTTTCCTATCAATCCTACAACCCCCAAAATCCACATCCGAAAAAGCTTTCAAAGTAACAGTTGAGAAAGAAGGAAGAAACATGCCAAATTCTTGAGTTCCATGTAAGTACAAGAGAGTTCTTTTGATGGCTTGACTATGTGAAGCACGTGGGGAAGCTTGAAATCATGCACAAAGACATACACTGAATTGTATGTCCGGTCTTGATGCTGTGAGGTACAAAAGTGATCCGATCATGCTTCTCTATTCTTTTTGATCCACGGGTTCACCATCTTCATCAAGTTCAAATGTCATTGTCATACCCATTGGTGTCCGAAGAGGCTTGCTTTTGTCCATGTTGAAATGCTTGAGAAGGTCTCTTGTATACTTCGTTTGATACACAAAGGTACTTTCCTTGGTTTGCTTGATTTGCAGCCCCAAAAAGTACGTGAGTTCTCCCATCATACTCATCTCAAATTCTGAACTCATCATAGCTGAAAACTTGGACACAAGATCATGAGAAACACAAACAAATATAATATCATCCACATACACTTGAACAAATAATGAGTCATTGTCATGCTTAAGCACAAAGAGTTTTATCAACCTTACCCATGGTAAACCCCCTTTCCAGTAAGAATGTTTTTAACCTATCATACCATGCTCCAGGGGCTTGTTTGAGACTATACAAGGCTTTGGACAATTTGTAAACATGATTAGGAAAATATAGATCTTCAAAACCTGGTGGTTTCTTGACGTAAACCTTCTCATCTATATAGCCATTAAGAAAAGCACTTTTAACATCTATTGATATAACTTGAAACCTTTAGATGCAGCAAAATCTAAAAAAATTCTTATGGCTTCTAATCTAGCAACAAGAGCAAAAGTTTCATCAAAATCTAGACCTTCAATTTGTGTGAAACCTTGAGCAACCAACCTCGCCTTATTCCTAACCACAACCCCATCCTCACTTTGCTTATTTTTAAACACCCATTTTGTTCCAATTAAAGTGTGACCTTGAGCTAGAGGTACAAGTTTCCAAACATTATTTCTTTCAAAATTTTTTAACTCTTCTTGCATGGCAATAATCCAAGATTCATTAGGAGTGAGTGAGATATATCTTTGGGTTCAAAAGAAGCAAAAAAAGCAGAATAAGCGTGAGAGTTTGGATCGCAAAACCTGGACCGTGTGACTCGTTCTTGCAAGCTCCCAATGATTTGTTGTGGAGGATGACTTTTGAGGATTCGGAGGGGAGTAGACACTTCACAAGATTCTTGTTCTTCATGTTCATCACAGATCGAAGAACTTGTGGCTTGAGGATGATCTGTACCAGCTGCAGTTGTTGTTGGTGCTGGTTGTGGTGCAAAATCAACAGCGTGATCAATGTCATTTGATTCTGAATTTTCGGGCAGCAGCACCACTTCTTTGTCTTCTTCGATGAAAATACTCTCTCCCTGCGGATATGGATCTGGACCTGCAATATTAGATCTAGTACCTGAGCTAGCTTTATCAAAATAAATCTCACAAGTCTCCACAATTTAGTTAGTGTCAAGTAAAAGCACACGGTATCCTTTAGTATGAGATGGATAACCAAGAAACATGTCATCAACAGATCTAGCTTCCAATTTATCAATATTACCATGTTTCTTAACAAAGAATTTGTAACCAAAGACTCGAAAGTGTGTGACACTAGGCCTATTTCCAAACCGAAGTTCATATGGTGTTTTTCCTAGCTTAGCACGCAAGAAAACACGATTTGAGACATAACAAGCGGTTGCAATTGCATCTGCTCAAAATTTTCTAGGAGTTTGATAGTCATTAAGCATAGTCTTAGCCATCACAACTAAGGTTCTGTTCTTTCTCTCTACAACACTGTTTTGTTGAGGTACATAAGGTTAACAAAATTGATGATCTATTCTATTTTCAGCACAAAAGTGATCAAATGATTGATTTTTAAATTTAGTTCTGTTATCACTTCTAATTACTTTTAAAGATCCTGGATGATCAATTGATAATCTAAGAAATAAAGTTCTAAGGTGACTAAAAGCTTCATTCTTAGATGCTATAAAGTAAACCCAAGAGTATCCAGAAAAATCATCAACAATCACAAGAACATACCATTTACCTTTGATGGATTGAACACGTAAAGGTCCTATAGTGTCAAGGTGCAAAAGTTGACCCGGTTCAATTGTCATGGTCATTGTGAGAGGAGCATGTGAACCTGCAACCATCTTAGAATGTCCACAAGAAGAGCATACAATTTCTTTGTCCCCTTTAAGCTTAGGCAGCCCATGTATGTGATCAAGAGCACTAACACGCGTTAGATGGTCAAAGCCTACGTGTTCTACGATGTCAAAAATATAAGTCCTTGGATTCATTTGCAACTAGACACCTATGATTAGATGATGACATATCAAAATCAGCTTTAAAAACTCTTCCAAACCGAGACATGTTAAAAATAAGCTCACTATTTGAACCTACAACTTTGCAGCAACTTTTATTGAAAATAATCCAGATTTTCATCTAGCAATTGTGAAACAGAAAGCAAGTTGTATTTCAAATTTTTGACAAGTGCCACATCCTTCAAAGTATAGTGATCATATACTCTAACCGAACCCTTAGCAATTATAGGAGTTGGAGAATTATTGGCAAAAGTAACATTCTCTATACGTGACAAAAAAGAGAGGGAGGAGAACCATTCTTTGTTACCAGTCATGTGGCGTGAGCAACCTGAATCCACAATCCAAATGTTCTCCTTCCTCAAGCGTGTAACCTATATAGAAGCACAATACATCGATGACTCAATATTGAGGTTAGTCAAAAGGCATTTAGGAATCCAATACTGAGTCACACGATGTTCAACAGGAATAACACGCAAAAGCTGAGATAAAACATCAGGTTTATGAGCCAAAGCTTGAGGATTTTTGTACCCAACTACTGACTTACGAGGTGTTACATGTGTAGCACAAAAAACAGTAGGTTTGGGAGCAAACTTTGCATGTTTTCGACTCATTACAGTAGGTTGCATGTTCCTATCATTTGATTTAGCATGTGTAGCAAATTTTGCATGAAAGTTATGAGATCTAGCAATCATTCTTTCCTTTTTCTGTTGTTTGGGTAGTATATAACAAAAATCTATGACATGACCATCTCTAACACAGTAGGTACAATGAAATTTAACTTTGTGTTCATGTCTAGATGAGCAAGCAACATTTTTATTAACAACCGAGTGAGACAACACTCCTGCAGATTTGAAAACCACTTCTTTTTGTTTAGGAACTGTTTGAATCAAACCACTTCCTAATGACTTTGTGTTCATGTCTAGATGAGCAAGCAACATTTTTATTAACAACCGAGTGAGACAACACTCCTGCAGATTTGAAAACCACTTCTTTTTGTTTAGGAACTGTTTGAATCAAACCACTTCCTAATGACTTTACAATTTCAGGTGGATGTGCCTTAGCATGAGCATGAGAATCGAAACCTAAACCAGTTTTATCATTGCAAGACTTGGAAGAATTCAGTAGCAAGTTTATGTTCTTATTCCCATTACAAAACCGCTCTAGTGTCATATCAATGTTATCAAGTTTCTTAGACAATTCTAGGCAATTTCGATATGAAGTTTTTCCTTTTAGTTTGAAATTAGAATAATATTTAACTTCATGAGAACGTAAAGCATTGTTCAATATAGAAATTCCAATCATAGCATCTTGTAGTTTCTTATCAAGATCATCACAAGTAGAACAATGCAAATCAATTGTAGAACAACAAGCATCTTTCATGTTTTTATCATTAAGTACAACAAGCTTTTTGTTCTTTCAATTTCAAGTTCAAGTTTATCAAGTGTGGAGGTGTGTGCACTTCTTAGAGAGGACAATTGTTCTTATATAAGATCACATGAGGAACAAGAATCATCACTAGGAATCAAAGATTTCAAACGATTAATTTCAGATTCTAGTGACTCAATTTTAACAACATTGTCCCTAAGCTTTTTGTTCTTTTTTCTTAACTATAACAGTGGAACGAGAAATAGCATCACACATTTCTTCGGAAGTAGGACATACCTCTTCATTGTTGCTGTTGTGTTCTGCCTCCTCTATACTTGATCCTGACTTGCCCGCCATGAAGCACAAGTACCAACTAATCTTCATCTTCGTCACTTCCAATGTCCACATCGTTTGAGCCAAGTTCTTGAAGTGCGGAAATAAAACTATTCACCAATTGGTGTCTTGTAAAACCCTTTTTCTTCTTCTTCTTCTCATTTGCAGAGGAGTGCTTCATCCTTGTTTGTTTTTCATCAGGGGAAGCAGCACCTTAATGGTTAGGGCAATCCGTGCGAAAATGTCCCGTCTTATCATATTCCAATCATCGTTGAGATCCGACACTCCCTCTCCCTCTAGTTCTCACATTTTGCAATGCTTTTGAGAATTGAGTAGAGATGAGTGCAAGTTCTTCCTCTGAAAACTCTTCAATCTGTTCAAGGGTTAGAGAGGGCAACAAAGCAAGTGTTCCACAAGATGAAGATTGGCTGGAGCTATGCATGTCACATTGAGAAACAAATGTAAGAGACTTGCTAGGGTTCTTACGTGAGATTATGTCAATTTCATGAGTTTTCAATTTAGAATATATAACATCTAAAGTAAGTGTACTCATGACAGTAGATTCACGAATAGATGTGACCTTCATATCTAATATTGACATGTCTAATGCACTTCGTAATTCCCTATCATTCTTAGCATTTGAAAATTTATAATTAATGCTACGCATGTTGCTAAGAATTTTATTAAAGTGAGCAAAGAGGTCGTTGATGGACTCACCTAGTTGCATCTCAAAGCGCATGTACTCCTTTTTGAACATGTCTTGCCTTACCTCCTTGATCATGTTGGATCCTTCGTGGTAATCACATAGAGCTTTCCAAACATCGTGCGCAGATCGGAGGTGAGCAACACGGTCGAAGTCGCTTTGAGTTAATCCTTGTATGATCAAGTTTCTAGTCTTGTTGTTGACGTCGACATCTCTCATATTTGTAGTCGTAACTTGATCGTTGGACAGCACTTCGTAAGGCCTGTACACATTTTCTCATATTGCAAAGCCTTGCGCCTGGATGAAAGCTCCCATACGTGCCTTCCAAACCTGAAAATCAATACCACTAAACACACAAGGTTTTGCGGAGTATTTCTCAATGATGATTAGTCAAAAACACGTGCACATCACAAATATTAAAGAACCGTGACTCTGATACAATTTGTAGGATCAAAGAGCACGTGAAAAGCTACAAGAAGGGGGGTTGAATTGTAGATTTAAATTTTTCAGCGCAAGCAATAAAAACACCTCAGTAGAAAATCAATCTGTTAAGAAATCGTGTGTGCGACTAATCTAAAAGTGATCAATCATGACAAAACCAGTATAGATTGTGGAGAATCAATTCATGAAGACACGACAGCAAGAATCACGAAAAAACTGTTGAGAAAAACTCAAGTTACGTCGAAAAGATTGAATGAAGGTCAATCTGTGCTACCCGAGAAAATCTAGATCTGCAATACTACAATGAAACTCGTGTAGATCCAAAACCACAATTCCAATGACCATAAAATTTTCACAGATGATAGATAATCAAGTTGTGAAGACAACCCAAAAAGAATCACATGAATTAGATCTTTAAAATTCAAGTTATGATAAAACCACCAAATTAAGGTAGTGTTGAGCAGAAACTCGACGAGAAAAACTTGCTTGAAACAAGTCGGACAAACAAGGCACCAAAGTTCCTTTAAACTATGAATTTTATTGATAAAACCACAAGAGGAACAGCCCCAAAGTCGTGCACCATGAGCTCTGGCCTCCCTTGCTTATATAACCAGCGCTTAGGCCAATCTAACTAGGACTCAAATTCTACTGAGATTCAACCGAAACTTTCTATAACTGCTCAAGACTCTTGCATACGTAGATAGAAGCAATCTTAGGACTTCCAAACACCTTAGGAATGTATCCCACATTCCTAAAACGACCCAACTTCGTGAACCACACGAAATCCTATCATAACCAAATCAAATCTTTCTATATTTGAGTCAAACCCGAACCAGCCGCAGCCTGAGTCTATAACCTAGTCGGTTGGACCTTCCGACCAATTTTTTACATCCACATCTCTTCATCACACCTCGGAACCATGTAGCCACGTACATGCACTCTTTGCACATGTGCAAACATCTTCTAACAATGTGCACGATACCTTCATATGCATTGTTCTTGATTCAAACATTCTGCGCAACCTTCCGATCAACTCAACCACAATTCCTCCCGAACATGGTTGTTGAACCTCATCTTGTCCCTATGACTAGTTCAAGGGATCCCGTCACCAGCCATGTCTTGAAATCAAGCAACATCTGCATATGAATAAACAACCAATACTTCTGAGCACAAGTCCTCGACTTGACTCTCGTTAGTTCCGAAACCACAACACCTTACGTGAGCACCTCACATAAGCATGTTGCAAACCTTAGCAAAAAGATATCAACCATAACCACCAAAACACACCAAAAACTTAGTAAAATAATACTAAGCAAACTTTCCATAGATGTAAAGCAACTTCGAATCAATTCAAAGTAAAAGTAGAACCATTGCAATCTAGCTCCGGACCTTGCCAAAACTAACCGGACCTTGAGCCGGAGCTTACCAAAGCTAGGAGGACCTAGCACCGGAGCTTACCAAAGATAGAAGGACCTAGCGCCGAAGCATAGTAAAGCTTAGTTGGACCTAGCCAAAATAAGTCAGACCTAGACAAAAAAGTCAGACCTAGACAAAGAAGTCAGACCTAGCCAAAGCAAGTCGGACCTAGACAAAGCAAGTCGGACCTTGCCAGAGCTACCCAAAACAAGTCAGACCTATTGTCCGACCTTGCAGAAGCCCAAAACTAGAATAAGACCTTGTTGAAAAGGTGTTTTGGAAGTATTCAAAACTTTTATTGCCATAGCCAATGTATTTAGCACAAGATAGGTCTCACATGCATCCACATAGAGAAGCACCAGGGAGCAAGCTATTGATTGTGCAACATCTATCGGGAGCAAGTTGGAGATACTTGTTTTGCACTACACCCATAACGCAAGAAGGGAACAAGGGAAGTCTTAAGACCACAAGATGGAGCTCAAATCAGTTCTTGTGCCATTGACAAATCTCAGGAAGTATTGGTGAATTTGGCAAATTGCTATCTGAAGCCATGGAAGAGATCCACTACCTCTGTAAGAAGATGTTCATTATGTGGAAGCAAGAGGAAGTTCGTGCCACCATGTAGATCAATGGCGTAGCAACCTCACCAGCGCCTACATGGATGGCCAACTCACCCTAGCGTGCGCCCATGTATGTCTCGCTGTCACCGTCGCCTTCGCCGCCTCACGGCCAGGACAGCTATGGTTGCCATGGTTCACATAATTAAGTCTAGGTCTCCTGTTTAGAAGTTAGAAAAGTGTTTAGATCGTTCTAGTTATATTTAGTGTGGTGTGCTCAATTTTCTTGGTGTGTGCTCTTGTGTGCTTGGTGCGAGTTGTGGGACATCTAGCGTTTTGTCCACATCCGCAGATAGTAGAGAGTTGTGGGATCATTGTCCACATCCTCTAATAGGGTTTATAGTATTAATAAGAGAATTGTTAGTTACATACACCATGATGCATATAGTTCGGGTGTTTCTTTTCAAATTCTAAATTCTTCTGTCTCTACTATTCTTCACCAACAGATGTCGAGGACACACAACCAAAGGAATGCAAATAGTGAGGAGGAGAACAATGAAGCACCCTAGAACAATCAGGGTCCTGCACATGGAGCTATGAACCTTGAGCAGTTGTTGGTGATGCAGAACCAACTCATACAGACCATAATACAGACCATAGGACATCTGCAAGCTGGCAATAACAATCAGCCCCACATGCCTCCACCACCACCACCCCCTCCGCCCCATAACCGTTTGGGAGAGTTCATGAAGACCAGGCCACCTACTTTTGCTCAAGCCACAGACCCTATAGAAGCTGATGATTGGCTGAAGTCTGTTGAGAAGAAACTTGCTATAGTCTAGTGCAGTGATAGAGAAAAGGTTCTTTTTGCCTCACACCAGTTGATTGGAGCTGCTGCAGATTGGTGGGAGTCCCTTTGCAACGCCCATGAAAATCAAGAAAGAATCACCTGGGCTTAATTTAAGGAGAAGTTTCATTCTCACTATGTGCCAGAGGGAGTTATGATATTGAGAAGACAAGAATTTGAAAACTTCAGGCAAGGAAGGATGAGCGTGAGTGAGTATCTCAACAAATTCACTCATTTGTCTAGATACGCTCCAGAAGACATCATGACTGATAGTAGGAAGCAATATCTGTTCATGAGGGGTCTCAACAATGAAATGCAAGTTCAGTTGCTCAATGCTGACTATGCAAATTTCCAGAAGCTGGTTGACAAGGCCATTGTGGTCAAGAACAAGATTCGAGAGATGGAGTTAGATCACAAGAGGAAGATGCCATATCATGGACAACTGCAAGGAAGCAACGTTCGTCCTCGCTATGCACCGCCTGCTGCACCATATTACAACCCGTCTGCTGCTGCATACCACCCTGCTTATCCCTTGTGACCACAACAACCAATGCAGCAACACCCTTCCATGCAAGCATCTCGCTTACCTATGCACCCTGCACCGTGTCCAAATGTGACTGCTCATGCTCACAATCAGCCTCACCCTAACTTCTCTAGGGCCACTGGTAGAAAGACTTGCTATACTTGTGGTCACGCAACACATTTTGCTAATCAATGCCCAAGGTCAGGACAAGGTCAGATGAACAATGTTCCAAGGCAGAATCCAAGGCCCAATGGAGGAGAAACTTAAGGCAACTGAGGACCGCATAATTTCGCTCGTGGCAAGGTGAACCATGTATCTGCAGAAGAGGCTCAACAAGCTAAAGATGTTGTGATTGGTATGTTTCTCGCGAACTCCAACCCCGCTACTATATTATTTGATTCTAGAGCATCCCATTCATTCATCTCATCAAAGTATGTCTCAAAGCATAGCATGCCTATATCGTACCTGAAGTATACTTTGTTGATTAAATCTCCTGGAGGAGAGATGAGAACGGATACAGTATGTCCAAAAGTAAGTATTTCCATAAGGGGGTAGATTTACTCGCCAACCTTATAGTTCTTAATTCTCAAGACTTGGACATCATACTTGGAATGGATTGGCTAAGGAATCATAACAAAGTGATTCAGTGTGTCACTCATACAGTGCAATTGACAAACTAGGAATGAGTCAGTATGGAATTCAAGGCAGTTCAACCGACAACCGAGAAGGCAGTGGTAAATCATGCAGAAGAAGTAATTTTGGAAGAAATTCTGATTGTTTGTGAGTACCTAGAAGTGTTTCCTGAGGAATTGCCAGATATGCCACCCGATCGTGACATCAAGTTCGTCATTGATTTAATATCTAAAGCTGCACCTATAGCAAAGAGGCCATATAGGATGCCTCCTAAGGAATTAGCGGAGCTCAAGAAGTAGATTCAAGAGCAGTTAGAAAAGGGTTTTATACACCCAAGCTCATTGCCATGGGGAGCCCCAGTGCTTTTCGTAGATAAGAAAGATGGGTCACAGAGAATGTGTGTGGATTACCGGTCTCTCAACAAGGTGACAATTAAGAATATGTATACATTGCCCCACATAGAGGATCTGTTTGACCAAATGAAGGGAGCCAGGATATTCTCTATGATTGGTCTTCGGTCGAGATACTTCCAAATGAAGATTGGACCATCAAACATACCGAAAACGGCTTTCAGGACATAGTTTGGGTCTTATGAGTATGCAGTCATGTCCTTATGATTGACTAACACACCCGCATACTTCATGTATCTCATGAATAAGGTTTTCATGGAGTATTTGGATAAGTACGTGGTAGTTTTCATTGATGACATCATGATCTACTCGAAGAGCGAAGAGGAGCATGAAGAGCATCTAAGGCTGACGTTGTAGAAATTGCGAGAGCACTAGTTGTATGCCAAATTAAACAAGTGTCAATTCTGGTTGAGAGAGATATCATTCCTAGGCCATGTCATATCTAGAGGAGCGTCAGTCGACCCAGGAAAGGTAAGAGATGTGCTAAGGTGGGAATCGCCGCAGAACGTGAAGGAAATAAGGAGTTTTCTTGGAATGGCTGGATACTACCGTCAGTTCATCATTGACTTTTCCAAGATAGCGAAGCCCATGACTGAACTGTTAATGAAGGAGAAGCCTTTCAAGTGGACTCAAGCTTGTCAAGACAATTTTGTGGAGCTAAAGAAGAGGTTAACAAAATCACCTGTGTTGGTATTGCCAGATGTGAGCAAGAGTTTTGATATCTACTGCGATGCGTCAAGGCAAGGACTTGGTTGTGTATTGATGCAAGAAGGCCGAGTAGTAGCTTATGCATCCAGGCAATTGAAGAAACATGAGCAGAATTATCATACACATGATCTCGAACTTGCAGTCGTAGTGCATGCATTGAAGATTTAGAGACATTATGTTCTTGGCCATAGATGTGAGATTTACACGGATCACAAGAGTCTCAGGTACATATTCATGCAAACGGATCTGAATTTGAGGCAACGAAGATGGTTGGAACTAATTAAGGATTGCGATGTGGGAATCAACTATCATCCAGGAAAAGCCAACGTAGTGGCTGATGCTTTGAGCTGAAAGGGAGCAAGCCACTAGCTCACTGTTCGGGAATTGCCGTCCAAACTATGCAAGGAGTTTGAATGGTTGAATCTTGGATTGGCAAATGAAATGGGAATAATGGAGTTAAATACAACCTTGGAGCAAGAAATTCGAGAAGGTCAGACCAAGGATGAGGAAATTCAACAAATCAAGGAAAGGACCCAAGAAGGGAGAGAATTCAGATTTGATGAGGATGACCAAGGTACTCTATGGCTTGGGAAATGGATTGTTGTGCCTAATGATAAGAGTCCCCGACAGTTGATATTAAAAGAGGCACGTGAATCGCTTTACTCCATCCACCCCGGCTGTACGAAGATGTACAAGGACCTGAAGACACACTACTGGTGGGATGGTATGAAGAGGGACATAGATGAATATGTCGCACTATGTGATGTGTGCCAACGAGTAAAATCTTGACATCAAAGACCAGCTGGATTATTGCAGCCATTGAAAATTCTAGAATGGAAGTGGGAAGATGTTGGTATGGATTTCATAGTTGGTTTACCTCGCACTACAGTAGGTTATGATTCGATATGGGTTATTGTGGATCGGTTGACTAGATTTGCGCATTTCATTCCTGTCAAGACTACCTATAGTGGAGCAAAGTTGGCAGAATTATACATGGGAAGAATAGTGTGT
Source organism: Tuctoria greenei (assembly GCA_036927565.1). Taxonomy (NCBI): domain Eukaryota; kingdom Viridiplantae; phylum Streptophyta; class Magnoliopsida; order Poales; family Poaceae; genus Tuctoria; species Tuctoria greenei. The sequence goes on from JAYESD010000010.1 coordinate 59,521,045, forward strand.
TTACACAGAGTGCCCAAGAAGATAGTGTCCCATGGAGGTTCTCAATTTAGCTCAAGGTTCTGGCAAAAGCTGCACGAGTCTATGGGGACTCAATAGAATTTCAGTTCTGCATATCACCCTCAGACGGATGGACAAACTGAAAGAAGACATCAAATTTTGGAGGACATGCTAAGGGCTTGTGCGTTAAAGTACGGAGGAAGTTGGGACAAAAGTCTACCATATGCTTAATTCTCCTACAACAGCAGTTATCAAGTAAGTTTGAAGATGTCGCCATATAAAGCATTGTATAGGAGAAGGTGTAGAACACCCTTGTTTTGGAATGTGTGAGACCTATGTGTGCTGAATACATTGGCTATAGCAATAAAAGTTTTGAATATCACCAAAACACCTTTTTTAACAAGGTATGACTCTAGGTCCGAGCTCCAGCAAAGTCCGACAATAGGTTAGACTTGTTTTGGGTAGCTTCGGCAAGGTTCGATGTAAGATCTGACTTGCTTTGTCTAGGTTCGACTTACTTTGGCTAGGTCTGACTTCTTTGTCTAGGTCTGACTTGCTTTGGCAAGGCCCAACTAAGCTTTAGTAAGCTCCGGCGCTAGGTCCGACTAAGCTTTAGTATGCTCCGGCGCTAGGTTCGACTAGCTTTGGTAAGCTCCGACACAAGGTACAACTAGCTTTGGATAACTTCAGTGCTAGGTCCTGCTAGCTTTGGTAAGCTCCGGTTCAAGGTCTGGTTAGCTTTGGCAAGGTCCGGTACAAGATTGCAATCGTTCTGCTTTTACTTTGAAATGACTCGAACTTTCTTTACATCTATGGAAAGTTTACTTAGTATTTTTTTACTAACCCTTGCTTTGTTGTCCTCTCTAACCCTTGGACTGATTGAAGAGTTTACAGAGGAAGAACTTGCACTCATCTCTACTCGGTTCTCAAAAGCATTGCAAAATGTGAGAACTAGAAAGAGAGGAAGTGCCAGACCTCAACGATGCTTCAAATGTAGTAAGACATGACATTTTCGTATGGATTGTCCTAACCTTTCAGGTGCTACTTCCCATGATGAAAAGCAAACAAGGACGAAGCACTCCTCTGCAAACAACAACAAGAAAAATAATGGTTTTACAGGACGCCAATTGGTGAATAGTTGTATCTCCGCAGTTCAAGAACTTGGCTCGGGCGATGTGGACATTGGAAGTGACGAAGATGAAGATGATTTGGCAAACTTGTGTTTCATGGTGGGCAATTCAAGATCAAGTATGGAGGAGGCAAAACACAACAGCAACAATAAAGAGGTATGTCCTACTTGAGAAGAAATGTGTGATGCTATTTCTCGTGCCACTGTTATAGTTAAGAAAAAGGACAAAAAGCTTAGGGACAATGCAGTTAAAATTGAGTCACTAGAATCTGAAATTAATTGTTTGAAATCCTTGATTCCTAGTGATGATTATTGTTCCTCATGTGATTTAATATATGAACATTGTCCTTCTAAGAAGTGCACACACCTCCACACTTAATAAACTTGAGTTAGAGATTGAAAAGAACAAAAAGCTTACTGCCCGTAATGATAGAAACATGAAAGATGCTAGCTGTTCTACAATTAATTCACATTGTTCTACTTGTGATGATCTTGATAAGAAACTACACGATGCTATGAATGAGATTTCTATATTGAACAATGCTTTACGTCTCATAAAGTTTAATATTGTTGCAATTGCAAACTAAAAGGAAAAACTTCATGTGAAAACTGACTAGAATTGTCTAAGAATGTTGATGACATGAATAGGACACTAGAGCAATTTTGTATTGGGAACAAAAATCTAAACCTGCTGCTGAATTCATCCAAATCTTGCAATGATAAAACTAGTTTAGGTTTTGATTCCCATGTGCTAAAGAACATCCACTGAAAATTGTAAAGTCATTAGGAAGTGGTTTGATTAAAACAGTTCCTAAACATAAAGAAGTGGTTTTCAAATCTGCAGGGGTGTTGTCTCATTCGGTTGTTAATAAAAAAGTTACTTTCTCTTCTAGACATGAACACAAAGATAAATTTCATTGTACCTACTGTGGTAGAGATGTTCATGTCATAGATTTTTGTTATAGACTAGATAAACAACAGAGAAAGGAAAGAATGATTGCTAGATCTCATAACTTTCATGCAAAATTTGCTGCACATGCTAAACCGATTGATAGGAACATGCAACCTGCTGCAATGAGTCGAAAACATGCAAAATTTGCTCCCAAACCTTCCATTTTTCATGCTACACATGTAACACCTCGTAGGTCACTAGTTGGGTACAAAAATCCTCAAGCTTTGGCTCATAAACCTGCTGTTTTTTCTCAGCTTTCGCGTGTTATTCCTGTTGGATGTCGTGTTACTCAGTACTAGATTCATAAATGCCTTTTGACTAACCCCAATATTGAGTCATCGACGTATTGTGCCTCTATGTAGGTTACACGCTTGAGGAAGGAGAACATTTGGATTGTGGATTCAGTTTGCTCATGCCACATGACCGGTAACAAAGAATGGTTCTCCTCCCTCTCTTTTGTGTCACGTGTAGAGAATGTTACTTTTGCCGATAATTCTTCAACTCCTATAATTGCTAAGGGTTCGGTTAGGGTAAATGATCAGTACAGTTTGAAGGATGTGGCACTTGTCAAAAATTTGAAATACAATTTTCTTTATGTTTCACAATTTCTAGATGAAAATCTAGAATTTTTTTCAATAAAAATTGCTGCAAAGTTGTAGGTTCAAATAGTGAGCTTATTACGTCTTAGTCTGGAAGAGTTTTAAAGATGATTTTGATATGTCTTCTTCTAAGCATAGGTGTCTGGTTGCTAATGATTCTAAAGACTTACATTTTTGGCATCGTAGACTTGGTCACATAGGCTTTGATGATCTCACGCGTGTTAGTGCTCTTGATCGCATACGTGGGCTGCCTAAGTGTTGACGACTGTTATACACCAATTTCACCCGTCAATATAACTCAATCATGTCAAGGAATTGTCATTTTTTGCACACATCACCTTTCTATTTAACCTATTTCCACTTGTCCTTGGAGAAAGTAGTGCATGCATGGATTCTATGCAGAAATGAAGTGAAACAAGGGGATGGATCCTATAAAATATCATTCTAGCCAATCAGGCAATGCCACGTGGTACCACATGGATCAAATGGCCCACAAACAGAAGTATCCGAGGCCATCCAACGGTGTAGCACCAATATCAGTTAATGGGACCCATCTGTCAGTCACCTGGAGGAAGCACACCGCAAAAGGGGCCAAGACCAGGTCGGCCAACTAGGTCCTGGCGCCTTTCTCGGTCAAACTCCAGGTGTAGGCTCCTCCCAGCTTGAAGAGGTCATGGGTGACTGATTCACGCACTTTTGGTGGTGGGAATTGACCCTTCTCCAAGCTATAAATAGGATACCTCACCCCTCACTTCAACACACACCACTTGAGTATTCATCCATTGTATCCACTACTCTCCATAGGTTTAGAGGAGTATAGGCTGTAGATAGGAGAGTCTCTAGTCCATAGTCCAAGTAGGAGAGGAGTAGAAGGAGTCTCTTCCCAATTAGTAATGGTATGTCTCCCATATTCCTATTTGTATTTGTGACTTTATTCATAATAAATATGATATCTTTAGTCTTCTATTGTTCATATACTTGGATGAAGCGTTTCTTGTTTGATTGTGGATTTCATGTATGTTGTAGGAATAGTATTTATGATTGTGCTATACCATGCTCATTACATTATCATAAACACTATAAACCTCTACTATAGTCTAATTAGCTATGATATGACTATGTTAATGTGAAACACTTATGCTATGAATTAACATTAGTTCAATGATGATTTAGTTCACTGCCTTAGGATGGCTTGTGCCTAGGCTCCTAAGGTAATTACTTAATATGCTAGCATGTTGCTAGGATAGAGAGTAGCCTTGAATGTCTCGTAGACCCACGGATTGAAGAGGTAGGCAGTAGGTGGTGAAAACCCTATCTATCCATTGTAATCCTCCATGTTCGGCTATGCCACAAGCTCTTGGCGGGAGTCGCCTAGTGTTGCTAGACCCGTGCCCGATGTGTTAATCCACTTAGCATGAGAATTCATAATTAACATAATCATTAGTAACTAACTTAGGCTATGTATATGTACATTATAAGCATAGTATGAGTATGCCTAGTCCCTCCATTACCTCATTTATCCCCTTAGGATATGATACTCTTGTGTGTGTCACACTACCTCCACTTATCATTTAACCCATCCTTGCTAGAACCCTACCTAGGCCAACCTAACTGTTCCACTTGATGATTGTTTTACTTCCATCTACCATGCCTTTGGGAAAATATAAATGACACTCTTTGGGAATACTCTTAAAAGGTGAAATGCTACATCGATTGTTTCCGTGCGCTTGCGGACGTTCACTTGAGAATTAAAACTTACCAACAAACAATTTTGGCACCACTGCTAGGGATGAATTGTTAGTAGTGCATAGGAAATATCAACAAGCATTTCTGGCGCCGTTGTCGGGGAAGCAGCCGAAGTATTACATGATTGAGTGAATAGGATAGGACCCTGGTAGGTTTTAGTAGGATGACCCTTCTTTGTTTTCGCATTTTATGTGAAAATAGGGTAGTGTATATCTGGTTTCTGCTTGCTGGAAAACTTTGTTGAAGATTCCGAATCCCTTCTAAGAGATCGACCTCGTGTCGTTACTCCTCAAAAGCTTCTAGCGGCAAAGCAAAGCAGCACAACCGCACCAACAACTGAAACACCAATGGACCAGAAGACCCTTCATGAGTTTTCGGCTCCCTCTGCTAACAATGTGCCTGTTGGGCCCACTGTTAACATGGGAGACGTAAACTTCGAAATCAAGACTGACCTTATCATTATGGTGCAAGCTGTTGATGGTCCTTAAGTGCCATATTTAGACCGTCAATTCATCTCATAATGTGCACAAAATAGAAACACAACATCGTGGTAGGGTTAAGAACTAACAAATTCCACAAGTGTTGGTGTTTATTTGTAGGCAGGTGAATTTAGACCCAAAAATACCAAGACATGCAGGGCATAATCCATAAAATTGGGTTCCGACGAATCAAGCGACACCATGTGTCATCAAATTGATCGAATGGCCCACAAACAGAAGTATCCGAGGCCATCTAACGGTGTAGCACCCATATAAAGGGATGGGACCCACCTGACATAGACCTGGAGAAAGCACAGACCCAACGGGGCCAAGACCAGGTCGGCCGACCCCCCTAATTGGCCGACTAGGTCATGGCGCCAAACTGCAGTCAAATGCCATGTGTTGGCTCCTCCTAGCTTGAAGAGGTCATGGGTGACTGATTCGCACGCATTTGGTGGCGTGAACTGAGTCTTCTCCCCCCTATAAATAGAACCCCACACCTCACTTCACACACACACCAAAAGTTGAGAATAGAACATCACTCCAAGGGTTTAGAGTAGTCCTAAAGGCTGCCAAGTGTGAGACCTATGTGTGCTGAATACATTGGCTATATCGATAAAGTTTTAAATACTACCAAAACTCCTTTATCATCAAGGTCTGACTCTAGGCCTGAGCTCCAGCAAGGTACGGCGATATGTCCGGCTTGTTTCGGGTAGCTCCGGTAAGGTTTGACTAGCTTTGGTTAGCTCCGGCTCTAGGTCCGAATAGCTTTGGTAAGCTCTGACGCTAGGTCCAACTAGGTTTGGTAAGTTCCAGCGCTAGATCCTGTTAGTATTGGTAAGCTCCGGTTTAAGGTCCGGTTAGCTTTGGCAAGGTCCGGAGCTAGATTGCAATGGTTCTGCTTTTACTTTGAAATATTTCAAACTTGCTTTACATCTATGGAAAGTTTGCTCAGTATTCTTTTACTATTTTTTGATGGATATTACTGTTATCAATTTGCTATGATTTGCAACATGCTTATGTGAGGTGCTCATGTAAGGTGTTGTGGTTATCGGAACTAACAGAGTCAAGTCGAGGACTTGTGCTCGGAAGTATTGGTTGTTTATTCATGTGAAGGTGTTGCTTGAGTTCAAGGCATGGCTGGTGATGGGATCCATTGAACTAGTCTTAGGGAGAAGATGAGCAACAACCAAGTTCGGGAGAAATTGTGGCTGAGTTGATCGGAAGGTTGCGCAACATGTTTGAATCAAGAACAATTCATATGAAGGTATCATGGACGTCATTGGAAGATGTTTGCATGTGTGCAAGGAGTGAATGGACATTAATACATGGTTCTGAGGTGTTATGAAGAGATGTGGATGTGAAGAATTGGTCGGAAAGGTCCAACCGACTAGGTTATGGACTCAGGCTGCGGTTGAGTCGTGTTTGACTCAAATATGGAAAGTTTTGAGTTGGTTATGATAGGATTTTGTGTGGGTCACGAATTAGAGTTGTTTTAGGAATGTGAGATTCATTCCTAAGGTGTTTGGAAGTCTTAATATTGCTTTTATCTGCGTATAGAAGAGTCTTGAGCAGTTATGAAAAGTTTCGATACGTGAATTGAGTAGGATTAGAGTCCTAGTCAGGTTTGGGTTGACCTAAGGGCTGGTTATATAAGCAAAGGAGGCCAGAGCTCGTGGTGCACGACTTTGGGGCTGTTGCTCTTGTGGTTTGATCAACAAAATTGGTAGTTTGAAGGAACTTTTGTGCCTTGTTCGTCCGACTCATTTTCAGACAAGTTTTTCTTGTCGAGTTTCTGCACAGCATGCTTTGGTGGTTTTATCATAACTCGAGTTTTACAGATACAATTGACGTGATTCTTTTTGAGTTGTCTTCAAAACTTAATTTTCTATCATCTGTGAAAATTTCACGGTCATTGGATTTGTGGTTTCTGATCTACACGAGTTTCTGTGCAGTGTTCCAGAACTATTTTTCTCGGGTAGGACAGATTGACCTTTGTTCGACCTTTCGATCGTAACTTGAGTTTCTCTTGACAAATTTTTGTGATTATTGTTATGACGTCTTCATGACTTGATCTCTACAATCTATACTAGTTTTGTCACAGTTGAACATGTTTAGATTAGTCATACACATGGTTTATTTAATAGATCAATTTTCTGTCGAGGGGCGTTTCATTGCTTCCGCTGAAAAGTTTTAAGCTACCATTCACCCCCCCTATGATAGATTTACACGTGCTCTTCGATCCTACAATTGGTATCAGATCCAGTTTGCTCTAATGTTTGTGAGTCGCACGTGCTTTTGACTAATCCTCATGGAGAAATACTCGGCAAAACCTTGTGTGTTTGTTGATATTGATTTTCAGGTTTGGAAGGCACGCATGGAAGCTTTTATCCAGGCGCAAGGCTTCGGGATATGGGAAAAAGTGTACAAGCCTTACGACGTGCCGCCAAACAATCAAGACACGACTACAAACTTAAGAGATGTTGAAAACAACAACAACGCCCGCAACTTGATAACCAAGGACTAACTTAGAGCGACTTCGACCGTGTTGCACACCTCCGATCGACATACGATGTGTAGAGTGCACTTTGTGACGACCACGAAGGATCCAAAACGATCAAGGAAGTAAGACAGGATATGTTCAAAAAAGAATACATGCACTTTGAGATGCAACCCGGTGAGTCCATTGATGACTTCTTTGCTCGCTTTAATACAATTCTCAGTAACTTGCATAGTGTCAATGTTAATTTTTGAGATGCTGAAAATGCTAGGCAATTAATAAGTGCATTAGACATGTCAATTTGGGAGATGAAAGTCACCTCTATTCGTGAATCTACTGTCATGAGTACACTTACAGTAGATGTTATTCTAAATTGAAAACTCATGAAATTGACATAATCTCACGTAAGAACCCCAATGAGTCTCTTGCATTTGTTTCTCAACATGATACGCCTAGCTCCGGCCAATCTTCATCTAACAATACACTTGCTTTGCTATCTTCACTAACCCTGGAACAGATTGAAGAATTTCTAGCGGAGGAGCTAGCACTCATCTCTACTTGGTTCTAAAAAGCATTGCAAAATGTGAGAACTAGAAGGAGAGGAAGCTCTGGACCTCAACGATGCTTTGAATGTGGTAAGAAAGGACACTTTCGTACAGATTGCTCTAACCTTTTAGGTCCTTCTACCCGTGATGAAAAGCAAAATAAAGTCAAGTCCTCTTCTGGCAATATAAACAAGAAAAAGAAGGGTTTTATAGGATGCAAACTGATAAACAATATCATCACTGCACTTCGAGAACTTGGCTCAAGTGATGTAGACATTGGAAGTGACGAAGATGAAGATGATCTGGCAAACTTGTGTTTCATGGCGGGCAAATCAAGATCAAGTATGAAGGATGCAGAACAAAACAGTGACAATGAAGAGGTATGTCCTACTTGTGATGAAATGTGTGATGCTATTTCCCGTGCAACTGTTATTGTTAAGAAAAAGGACAAAAATCTTAGGGACAATGCTGTTAAAATTGAGTCACTAGAATCTGAAATTAATCGTTTGAAAACCTTGATTCCTAGTGATGATTCTTGTTCCTCATGCCATTTAATATATGAACAATTGTCCTCCACTCTTGATAAACTTGAGTTAGAGATTGAAAAGAACAAAAAGCTTGCTGCAATTAATGACAAAAACTTAAAAGATGCTTCTTGTTCTACAATTGATTTGCATTGTTCTACCTGTAATGATCTTAAAAAGAAACTAAAAGATGCTATGAATGTCATTTAAATACTGAACAATGCTTTATGTGCTCATGAAGTTAAATATTGTTCTAATTGCAAATTAAAAGGAAAAACTTCATGTGGAAACTGTCTTGAATTGTCTAAGAAACTTCATGACATGAATAGGACACTAGAGCAGTTTTGTATTGAGAACAAAAATCTAAACTTGCTACTGAATTCATCCAAATCTTGTAATGATAAAACTGGTTTAGGTTTTGATTCTCATGCTCATGCTAAAGCACATCCACCTAAAATTGTAAAGTCATTAGGAAGTTGTTTCATTAAAATAGTTCCTAAACCAAAAGAGGTGGTTTTTAAATCTACAGGAGTGTTGCCACGTTCGGGTTCAAATAAACATACTGCATGCTCATCTAGACATAAACCAAAAGGGTTCGGTTAGAGTAAATGATCACTACACTTTGAAGGATGTGGCACTTGTTCAAAATTTGAAATACAACTTGTTTTCTGTTTCACAACTGCTAGATATAAATTTGGAAATTGTTTTCACTAAAAATTGCTGCAAAGTTGTAAATTCAAATAGTGAGCTTATTTTTAACATGTCTGGGATTGAAAGAGTTTTTAAAGCTGATTTTGATACGTCTTCCTCTAAGCATAGGTGTCTAGTTGCTAATGATTCAAAGGTCTTATATTTTTGGCATCGTAGACTTGGTCACGTAGGCTTTGATCATCTAACGTGTGTTACTGCTCTTGATCGCATACGTGTGCTGCCTAAGCTTAAAGGGGACAAAGAAATTGTGTGCTCTTCTTGTAGACATGATAAGATGGTTTCAGGTTCACATACTCCTCTCATAATGATCATGACAACTGAAACGGGTCAACTTTTGCACCTTGACACCGTAGGACCTTCACGTGTTCAATCCTTCAGAGGTAAAATTGTATGTTCTTATGATCGTTGATGATTATTCTAGATACTCTTGGGTTTACTTTATAGCATCTAAGAATGAAGCTTTTATTCACTTTAGAACTTTATTTCTTATATTATCAATTGATCACCCAGGATCTTTAACAACAATTAGAAGTGATAACGAAACCAAATTTAAAAATCAATCTTTTGATCACTTTTATGCTGAAAATGGAATAGATCATCAATTTTCTTCACCATATGTAACTCAACAAAATGATGTTGTAAAATGAAGAACATAACCTTAGTTGAGATGGCTAGGACTATGCTTGATGAATATCAAACTCCTAGGAAATTTTGGGCTGATGTGATTGCAACCGCTTGTTATGTCTCAAACCGTGTTTTCTTGCGCGCTAAGCTAGGTAAAACACCATATGAGCTCCGGTTTGAACATAGGCCTAGTGTTACACACTTTCGGGTCTTTGGTTGCAAATGCTTTATTAAGAAACATGGTAATCTTGTTAAATTTTAACCTAGATCCATTGATGGCATGTTTCTTGGTTATCCGTCTCATACTAGAGGCTACCGTGTGCTCTTACTTGACACTAACAAAATTGTGGAGACTTTTGAGGTGTCTTTTGATGAAGCTAGCCTAGGTACTAGATCAAACATTGCATGTCTAGATCCATATCCTCAGGGGGAGGGTATTTTCGAAGAAGAAGGAGAGCCAGTGATATTGTCTGATAGTTCTGAAGCTGACACGTGTCCAACTCCGAACTTTGAACAAGCTCCGACTACCATCTCTGCAGGTCCTGATCGTCCACAAACCACAAGCTCATCAATCTGCGATGAACCTGATGAAGAAGAAGCTTGTGAGACATCTGTTCCCCTACGAATTTACAAGAATCATCCTCTGCAAAAGATAATTGGAAGCTTGCATGAACAAGTTACAAGATCCAGGTTTTCCGACCCAAATTCTCATGCTCATTCTGCAATTGTTGCTTCTTTTGAACCCAAAGATATATCACACGCACTCACTAATGAATCATGGATTATTGCTGTGAGGACCAGAGTCCCGATGTCCAAGGATCTCATTGGGTGGTGCCGTGTGATGCGGCACCTAACAGCACTGTGATCTCATCATGTTCCAACTACTCTTATTTAATACGTCACGACATAGTGAACAAGTGGTACTCTATTACCGCGAGGGACGGTGATTGCAATCAGGACACACCCGAATAACACGTCACGTACACCAGTGCCTAAGGAGCGTGCCGTGCGACTCACCACGTCATACGCAACCACCTTTCACAAGAGAACTCAAATGCTGAACTGGTCCCACCATCGCGGGCATAAGGTTCCCGCACAGAGCGTGTCTGTGCCCGCCGGTGAATTTACACCTTACTACCCTCAGCCCACCCCTATCGACAATGGGCTATGCCTCGACATCCAAGTTATCAAGTTACATCGGTTTCCCGGGTTCCATATGCCCAGTATGTATCCGATACTGTTCAAACTTGTCCAACAGGGCTGCACACGGATCGGTCCTCAATCGACACAAGCAGAGTTACACACATGAGACCACGTCTCGCTACATCATATCCCACTGCTCGGTCTCCAGTTCAAATTTAAAAACCATTATTTGCTCAGATCCACCCCGTGTGATAAAGTCCTATCTCATGAGTAGATTCCAACTGCTCATCTTCAACCGGATTCCTACAAACATAAGCATTGAATTTTCTACTTGTCGAGCTGTAAACATACCCAATACTCCATGGGATTTGTGGGTCATGCAAGTGGAGTAACAAGCACCTTAGCCCTAATGCACAAAACTCATCCTAGACATAAGTAATACAAATAGAAGATTTGAAATAGCACTTAAATGCAAACCGGGGCTTGCCTTGTTTGCGACTCTATAGCAGTGTCAGTTGTTATGGCTTGGTCTTCCTCCAGAGAATCCGCCATGGAATCTTGAAGTTGGAACTCCTCGGCCTTCTCCTCCAAGAGAAGCTTCTCGTTGATCACCTATCATCATGTTCCTATCAACATGATATGCATATAAGTAATTAAGATAATCTAATAATGGACTCGACGAGTTGTATAAACCTTAAGAAGAAGAGGCTTGACTAGGAAGATTAGATATGTCTCGGATGGGTGGAGAAACAATGGATAAGTCAAGTGGTCATAGTAGTGTCAAGACGTGAATCGAAAGGTGCAATGCAAGCACGCAATGCAATTATTCACTTAACACATGGAGCTATGCTACTCAAGATTGATAAGAACGAATGGTGAAGGGGTGTTTGACTGATTTAGGTAAGGATGTCCAAGGGATCAAGTGGAACATTGAGAGATCAAGATATGAGTGATTGTGCAACAAGAGGTCGTGACTCAGAAGTCAATCAAAGAAGTTGTTTCAACTCATAAAGGAGTAAAACTAGTTAAGTCATAAGTGTGATCGCAAGGTTCTGATAAGGATGAATCAAAGTGAAACCCTAGCGACACTTGGGAGTGAAGTGAGATCAACATTGCTTGGACTTAAGATGTCATCACAAGCACTGCTAACCTGATGTAGTACCAAGACAACGTTCAAATCACTTTTAGGTAAACCAGTCGCTACGACTAACTTTGCAAGCATCGTTCGGACGCTTACACGACGACACTGATGTAGTATCTTCTGCAAGCTTGTCCAGGTGAACTTGGTAAGCTCCCTAGACTCGAACATGATGCGTTATTATGTCGTGAGGACGTACCTTGTCATCTCTGGGAGATCGTCTCATCGACGTTCACATCAACCCGGACTCATCAACAATGGTGAGTGGAATCCCGTACACCACCTCATAAGTCTCAAGGTGTAGGATCGAAGAGCACGTGAAAAGCTACCAGAGGGGGGGGGGGTGAATGGTAGATTTTAAAAATCTTACGCAGCGGAAACAATTAAATCCCAACCCCTTCGCCAGAAAACGATCTGTTAAAGAAATCATGTGTGAAACTAATTTAAACATGTTTCTCCGTGACAAAAGTGATATATATCAGAGAGAATCAAGTCACGAAGAAGACACAAGAAGAATCACTCAAATCCGTCGAGAGAAACTCAAGTTATGATCAAAAGATCGAACAAAGGTCAATCTGTCCTACCCGAGAAAAACAGTTCTGGAACGCTGCAAAGAAACTCGTGTAGATCAGAAATCACAAATCTAATGACCGTGAAATTTTGACAGGCGACAGATAATGAAGTTGTAAAGACAACCTAAAAATAATCACGTCAATTGGATCTGTGAAACTCGAGTTATGATAAAACCACCGACGAAAGATAGAGCTGTCCAAAAACTCGACGAGGAAAACTTGTCTGGAATAAGTTGGATGAACAAGGCACAAAAGTTCCTTCAAACTAAGAATTTTATTCAATAGAACACAAGAGGAACAGACCCAAAGTCGTGCACCACGAGCTTTGGCCTTCCTTGCTTATATAACCAGCCCTTAGGCCAACCCAATCTCAACTAGGACTCTAATCCTACTCAGATCACGAATCAAAACTTTCCATAACTGCTTAGGACTCTTCTATACGCAGATACAAAGACTTCCAAATACCTTAGGAATGTATCTCACATTCCTAAAACAACTCAAATTCGTGACCCACATGAAATCCTATCATAATCAACTCGATACTTTCCATACCTAGCCAGAACCGACTCTGCCGCAACCAAAGTCATCAACCGATATGATCCGATCCTCCCAACCAGATCTTCTCATCCATAAACCATCTTCGGAACCATGTTGCCACATCATGCACTGCATGCATACGTGCAAACACCTTCCTTTGACGTCCAGTAACCTTCATATGCACTGCCCTTGATTCAATCATCCTGCGCGACCTCCTGACCCGCTCAACCACAATTCCTCCTGAATTTGGTTGTTGGAACCTCATCTCCTCCCTGAGACTAGTCCAAAGGATCCTGTCACCAGCCATGACTTGAACTCAAGCAACACCTGCACATGAACAAACAACCAATCCGTACGAGCCCAAGTCCGCGACTTGACTCAAGTTAGTTCCGAAACTACAACACCTTACGTGAGCACCTCACATAAGCATGTTGCAAAGCTCAGCAAAATGATATATGTCTTAACCACCAAAACACACCAAAAAATTAGTAAAAGAATACTAAGCAACCTTTCCATAAGTGTAAAGCAAGTTCGAAACATTTCACATGAAAATTTGGAACATTATGATCAAGCTCCAAACCTAGCCAAAGCTAACCGAAGCTTGAGCCGGAGCTTACCAAAGCTAGTACAACCTAGCGCCGGAGCTTATCAAAACTAGCAGGATCTAGCACCGGAGCTAACCAAAGCTAGTCGAACCTAGCGCCGGAGCTGACCAAAACTAGTTGGAACTAGTCAACCCAAAAGCCGGAGCTAGAGAAACATGTCGGAGCTAACCAACATATGTCGGACCTAGCAGATCATACCGGAGCTTAACAAAGACATGCCGGAGCTATCAAAGACAAGCCGGAGGTAAAGACAAAGCTTCACCCAAAAACATGTCAAACCTAGACAAAGCAAGTCGGACCTTACGTCAGACCTTGCAGAAGCTCGGAGCTAGAGTCGGACCTAGCTAAAAAGATGTTATGGTAGCATTCAAAACTTTTATTGTCAAAGCCAATGTATTCAGCACACATAGGTCTCACAATCTCCCCCTTGATGAATTCATTGGCAACACCATCTAAAATCTGAACATTGGCATGAAAAGTTTTGGGAACAATATCCCCCCTTTCTGAAAATCAAATGAGATAGAAATAAATTTCTCCCCCTATACATATTTCTCCCTCTGTACATATGTATCCCCTTGCATAATTTACCATATTATCTCTCCCCCTTTGACAATGTATTCAGCAAGGTTCAAAAGAGAAATTTTAACTGTTATGAGCATATTATAACATATACATATAAAACAAAGCTCATCCAAGTCATACTATCAAGTAACTTACACTATCACAACAATGAGATACATAAAGTAGTGTAAGCCATGCTAGAGATCAAATGTAATTTTCAATTTAAGCAAGTCATGATCTCACAAACTTAACTATTTCAAAACCTGAAAGCATGACACTTGTTGCTGCATTTTATTATTTTTCAAAGCACAAATTTATATCATATGATATTTGCAAGAGATTATATGCGCATCTGCCTTATTCTAACTAACCAAGCCAAGCCTATGTCATTTGACAATCAGAAGCTTAAGGACGTGGTTTGAGTCATACACAACTTCTTCCAAGTTCATATCTAAGTGCAATGATAAGCTATCTCAAAAGAAGAAGTGCGATGCATGCATATTCTCTTGATCTTTTCTCAACTTATATTTGTTCAAAAAAACTCAACATGTGAGTTGATTACTTGATTAATTCTTTATGATGAAAAACACTTGTGAGCATGCAACAAGTTCAAAACAGCAAGAAAGTTCAACCATGACCAGATTTAGTGTAAGTAATTATTCCAATTACTAGACATGGCAAAAACTACAAAATGTATAACACGAGTAATGTAGTAAGAACTTTTAGCATGTAAAAGGAATCACAAAGTCATAGACTTCTCAAGTTTGAAAACTCCCCCTCAATATAAGCCATGAGGATGCATAACCCCTATTTCACTACGAATGTAACAAAAACGAGTGAAATCCAAAGGTTTTATAAAAATGTCAGCCAATTGTTGTTCGGTATCTATATGGTGAAGCACAATGTTTCCTTTTTCAACATTATCACAGAGAAAGTGATACCTAATGTCAATGTGCTTCGTTCTAGAATGTTGCACGGGGTTTTTAGCAATGCAAATGGCACTAGTGTTATCACAAAACAGTGGAACACTATCTAGATCAACCCCATAGTCCTTAAGTGTTTGAACAATCCAAAGAATTTGTGAGCAAGCACTAGCAGCAGCTACATATTCAGATTCGGCTGTGGATTGTGCAACTGAATTTTGTTTTCTAGAGGACCAAGCAACAAGTGAATTACCAAGAAAATGACAAGCACCGGAAGTACTTTTCCTATCAATCCTACAACCTCCAAAATCAGCATCAGAAAAAGCTTTCAGAGTAATGGTTGAGGAAGAAGGAAGAAAAATACCAAATTCTTGAGTTCCATGTAAGTACCTGAGAATCTTTTTGACGGCCTGACGATGTGAAGCACGTGGGGAGGCTTGAAACCGTGCACAAATACATACGCCGAATTGTATGTCCGGTCTTGATGCCGTGAGGTACAAAAGTGATTCGATCATGCTTCTATATTCTTTTTGATCCACGGATTCACCATCTTCATCAAGTTCAAGTGTTGTTGCTGTTCCCATTGGTGTCCAAAGAGGCTTGCTTTTGTCCATGTTGAAGAGCCTTAGGAGGTCTTTTGTATACTTCATTTGATGCACAAAGGTACTTCACAAGTCTCCACAATTTTCATCAAAAGACACTTCACAAGTCTCCACAATTTTGTTAGTGTCAAGTAAAAGCACACGATAGCCTCTAATATGAGATGGATTACCAAGAAACATGCCATCAATGGATCTAGGTTCAAATTTATCAAGATTACCATGTTTCTTAACAATTCATTTGCAACCAAAGACCCAAAAGTGCGTAACACTAGGCCTATGTCCAAACCGGAGCTCATATGGTGTTTTACCTAGCTTAGCGCGCAAGAAAACACGATTTGAGACATAACAAGCGGTTGCAATCACATCGACCCCAAATTTCCTAGGAGTTTGATATTCATCAAGCATAGTCCTAGCCATATCAACTAAGGTTCTGTTCTTTCTTTCTACAACACCGTTTTGTTGAGGTACATATGGTGAAGAAAGTTGATGATCTATTCCATTTTCAGCACAAAAGTGATCAAAAGATTGATTTTTAAATTCAGTTCTGTTATCACTTCTAATTGCTTTTAAAAATCCCGGGTGATCAATTGATATTCTAATAAATAAAGTTCTAAAGTGACTAAAATCTTCATTCTTAGATGCCATAAAGTAAACCCAAGAGTATCTAGAATAATCATCAACAATCACAAGAACATACCATTTACCTCCGAAGGATTGAACACGTTAAGGTCCTACGGTGTCAAGGTGCAAAAGTTGACCCGGTTCAGTTGTCATGATCATTGTGAGAGGAGTATGTGAACCTGCAACCATCTTAGCATGTCTACAAGAAGAGCACACAATTTCTTTGTCCCCTTTAAGCTTAGGCAACCCACGTATGCGATCAAGAGCACTAACACGCGTTAGGTGATCAAAGCCTACATGACCAAGTCTACGATGCCAAAAATATAAGTCCTTTGAATCATTAGCAACTAGACACCTATGCTTAGAGGAAGACATATCAAAATCAGCTTTAAAAACTCTTCCAAACCGAGACATGTTAAAGTAAGCTCACTATTTGACCCTTCAACTTTGCAATAGTTTTTATTGAAAACAATTTCTAGATTTTAATCTAACAATTGTGAAACAAAAAGCAAGTTGTATTTCAAATTTTTGACAAGTGCCACATCCTTCAAAGTGTAGTGATCAGTAACTCTAACCGAACCCTTAGCAATTATAGGAGTTGAAGAATTATCAGTAAAAGTAACATTCTCTACACGTG
Organism: Tuctoria greenei; assembly: GCA_036927565.1. Lineage (NCBI taxonomy): Eukaryota > Viridiplantae > Streptophyta > Magnoliopsida > Poales > Poaceae > Tuctoria > Tuctoria greenei. Next base: position 59,538,190 of record JAYESD010000010.1, read on the forward strand.
ACACAAAAGAGAGGGAGGAGAACCAATCTTTGTTATCGGTCATGTGGCGTGAGCAACCTGAATCCACAATCCAAATGTTCTCCTTCCTCAAACGTGTAACTTACATAGAAGCACAATACGTCGATGACTCAATACTGGGGTTAGTCAAATGTCATTTAGGAATCCAGTACTGAGTCACACGACGTGCAGCATGAAAAACACGTGAAAGCTGAGATAGAACAACAGGTTTACGAGTCAAAGTTTGAGGTTTTTTACTCTTAACTACTGACCTATAAGATGTTACTTGAGTAGCACAAAAATCAGTAGCTCCGGAGGCAAAGACAGAAGGTACGGAGGTAAACTTTGAATGTTTTTGACTCATAACAGCAGGTTGCATGTTCCTGGCATTCGGTTTAATATGTGCAACAAATTTTGCATGAAAGTTATGAGATCTAGCAATCATTCTTTCCCTTTTCTGTTGTTTAGCTAGTCTATAACAAAAATTTATGACATGACCATCTCTACCATAGTAGGTACAATGAAATTTAACTTTGTGTTCATGTCTAGATGAGCAAACAATATTTTTATTTAAAACCGAATGAGACAACACCCCTGCAGATTTGAAAACCACTTCTTTTTGTTTAGGAACTATTTGAATCAAACCACTTCCTAATGACTATACAATTTTAGGTGGATGTGCCTTAGCATGAGCATAAGAATCAAAACCTAAACCGGTTTCATCTTTGCAGGACATGGAAGAATTCAACAGCAAGTTTAGGTTCTTATTCCCATTACAAAACCGATCTAATGTCCTATGCATGTTATCAAGTTTATTGGACAAATCAAGGCAATTTTCACATGAAGTTTTTCCTTTTAATTTGCAATTGGAACAATATTTAACTCCATGAGAACGTAAAGCATTATTCAATATTGAAATTTCATTCATATCATCTTTTAGTTTCCTTTCAAGATCATCACAACTAGAACAATGCAAATCAATTGTAGAACAAGAAGCATCTTTTAAGTTTCCAATGTCAAGTGCAGCAAGCTTTTTGTTCTTTTCAATTTCAAGTTCAAGTCTATCTAGAGTGGAGGAGTGTGCAGTTCTTAGTGTGGACAATTGTTCATAGATTAAATCACATGAGGGACAATAATCATCACTAGGAATCAAGGTTTTCAAACGGTTGATTTCAGATTCTAGTGATTCAATTTTAGCAGCATTATCCCTAAGCTTTTTGTCCTTTTTCTTAACAATAATAGTGGCACGAGAAATTGCATCACACATTTCATTACAGGTAGAACATACCTCATCGTCGTCACTGTTGTGTTTTGCATCCTCCTGACTTGATCTTGATCTTGTTTTGCCCGCCATGAAGCATAAGTTGGCCAGATCGTCATCATCTTCATGACTTTCAAAGTCTACATCGCTTGAACCGAGCTCTTGAAATGCAGTGATGAAGCTGTTAATCATCTTGCATCCTATGGTACCCTTCTTTTTCTTGTTGGGGTTTCCAGAGGTGGTCTTGACCTTGTTCTGTTTTTCTTCGCAGGTAGTAGGACCTGAAAGGTTAGGGCATTCTGTAAGAAAGTGTCCTTTCTTACCACATTCAAAACAGCGTTGAGGTTCGGAGCTTCCTCTCCTTCTAGTTCTCACATTTTGCAATGCTTTTGAGAACCTAGTAGAGAGAAGCGCTAGCTCCTCCTCTGGAAATTCCTCGACCTGCTCCAGGGTTAGTGAGGACAACAAAGCAAGAGTATTGCAAGATGATGATTGGCCGGAGCTAGGCATATCACGTTGTGAGTCAAATGCAATAAACTTATTTGGGTTCTTACGTGATAAAATGTCAATTTCATGGGTTTTGAGTTTAGAGTAAAGCACATCTAAAGTAAGTGTACTCATGATAGTAGATTCACGAATAGATGTGACTTTCATCTCCCGAATTGACATATCTAATGCACTTAACAATTGCCTAGCATTTTCAGCATCAGAAAAGTTAACATTGACACTACGAAGATTGCTAAGAATTTTGTTGAAGCGAGCGAAAAGGTCATCGATAGACTCACCGGGTTGCATCTTGAAACGCATATATTCCTTTTTGAACATATCTTGTCTCACCTCCTTGATCGTGTTGGATCCTTCGTGATAGTAACAAAGCGCTCTCGACACATCATATGCCGATCAAAGGTGTGCAACGCTCAAGAAACATCGTCGGCACGATCAAGAAACTCTTATCCAAGGTTCCCCTTGGTCTAGTTTTCCTTGTCAGTTGCGACATCCTCGCATTTCTCTACCACAGATCACTAACAACCTTGGTTTGACCTGGAAGGCATTTTATCGAGCACCTTGGCTACACCTAGGACTCGATCACCCTCACATCGACTAAAACCTAAGTTGGCTTGACAACCATTGTCCAACGAGTCGTGCTTGTGTTCCAGAACAACACACATCACATGCATCCTTCATCTTGATGTCAGGGCACGATGACGGCTCGGAACGTCACGATGACGGCATGTGGCCAACGACATCGATACGGCGAGAACATGGAACAGAGGGGCGAAGGACGACGGCAGTGACTGACCTAGCGCACGGTGATCAGAGCATGACGTTGGGGATGGAACGGGGCGTCGTCGGGAGCCATGGAGGAAGCAAGCTGCGGGGCGACAACGGCTGGCCAGCGTCAGGGTTGGAGGTTCTGGAATTAGAGGTCAGGGGCGCCGTTGAGGAGGGGAAAAGGAGGAGTCGCGGCCGGGGGAGGGGGTGGGCTCGGCGGTGTGCGCGCGAGCTGGGCACAGCGCTGCTGGGCGCCAGGGAGGCGCGGGTGTGAGGTGTAGCGGCCGGCACCACGGCGGCGCGACATGATTAATGCGCGCAGACACGGGGCACCGGAGGAAGGCGGAGCGGCGCACGGTCAGGTGGCGCGGCACGTGGGGTGCGGCAGGGAGGCGAGTCGGCGCCTGTGTGGGGCGGCGCTGCAGGCGGTTGGGAGGTGGCCAGGCGGCGTGGCTGGATGGCGTGCGCGCTGGGGCGCGCGGTGTGATGAGGAGGCATGGCAAGGAGGGGGCGAGCCGGCGGTCAGGAGGGGGCGCAGCCGGGGGCGAGCGGCAAGCAGGCGCCATGCGCCGGAGGGAGGCAGAGCAGGGCACGGAGGGAGGAAGAAGCAAAACTTTGTTTCTGTACTGGGGGTAGGTATGACAAGTGGGCCCCACCACTTGATATTATTCTCTCTATTTTTTCTCTTTTTCCCAGATTCAAAACAATGTTTAGAAGAGCTCAATGCAAAATAACATGGGCTGGTTATATGGTATGTGGAAAATTCAAATGTTTAAACCAAATTTGAGAATTGACTCAATTGGCTTTCAAATTCAAATTTGAATGTGAATGCACATTAGGCTTTTGCTTTTATTCTTCATCTATTTTATTTTCTAAAAACCAATAAAAATCCTACATCATTGGCCTTAATTAATTAAGGGTTCTAAGCCCTCCATTTTGCAAATTCAAACTTTAGGCTCGAATCTGTTTGGATTTTCTTATCCTTCGCACGATTTGATTTTTATTTCTTATGGACCCAAATTTCTAATTGGTACCACGATTCGAAGTAGAGAGAGAGCACGTGGTACTGCCAGGATCGACGATAAGGACGGCCTCAAAGACTAGCTTGTGAGTGATGCCTTCTTTGCACAGACATCGAGATGGTTCCCGATAAGCACGACCATAAGAGGAAACCAAACAACGTTTGATGAGAGCTGACTGGTGGGCGACCCGATAGTGGGCCCCACCCAAGGTTTTATCTTCACTGGAAACACCACGATGTTGCTCATGTTGAGGTCAAACTGGAATTTGAAGTAACACTCGAAGCTTTAATAGTTTATGTGACATTTTCCAGATAATGCTTAAAGTTTTTAACAATTCCCCATTTTCGTGATCATTGGTTAACTAACATGATTTCATGTGAATTCGAATTGCAAATTCCACTTTTAAAAATTTTTAAGTTTGCATTTTTGCTTTTTGTTCTTCTAAAAAGCAGGCTTTTACAATTTCCATGCAAGAAGAGTTAGAAATTTTTGAAAGAAATAATGTTTGGAAACTTGTACCTCCACCTAAAGGTCACAATTTAATTGGAACTAAATGGGTGTTTAAAAATAAACAAAGTGAGGATGGGGTACTGGTTAGGAATAAGGATAGATTGGTTGCTCAAGGTTTCACACAAGTTGAAGGTCTTGATTTTAATGAAACTTTTACTCCTGTTGCTAGATTAGAAGCCATAAGAATTTTGTTAGTATTTGCTGCATCTAAAGGTTTTAAGTTATATCAAATGGATGTAAAAAGTGCTTTTCTTAATGGCTACATAGATGAGGAGGTTTATGTTAAGCAACCACCTGGTTTTGAAAATCCAGATTTTCCTAATCATGTTTTCAAATTGACTAAAGCCCTGTATGGCCTAAAACAAGCTCTAGAGCATGGCATGATAGGTTAAAAAAATTCTTACTTGAAAAGAGGTTTACCATGGGCAAGGTTGATAAAACTATTTTTGTGCTTAAGCATGGCAATGCCTCGTTATTCGCCCAAGTGTATGTGGATGATATTATCTTTGGTTGTGCTTCTCATGATCTTGTGTCCAAGTTTTCAGCTATGATGAGTTCAAAATTTGAGATGAGTATGATGGGAGAACTCACGTACTTTCTGGGGCTGCAAATCAAGCAAACTAAGGAGGGAAACTTTGTGCATCAAACGAAGTATACAAGAGACCTTCTTAATTGCTTCAACATGGACAAAAGCAAGCCTCTTTGGACACTATTGGGAACAACAATGACACTTGAACTTAATGAAGATGGTGAACCCGTGGATCCAAAAGAATATAGAAGCATGATTGGATCACTTTTGTACCTCATGGCATCAAGACCGGACACACAATTTAGCGTATGTCTTTGTGTACGGTTTCAAGCTTCCCCACATGCTTGACATCGTCAAGCCATCAAAAGAATTCTCAGGTACTTACATTGAACTCAAGAATTTGGCACTTTTCTTCCTTCTTCCTCCATTGTTACTTTGAAAGCTTTTTCGGATGCTGACTTTGGGGGTTGTAGGATTGATAGGAAAAGTACTTCCGGTGCTTGTCATTTTCTTGGTAATTCACTTATTGCTTGTGAAAGTCGCCTAGAGGGGGGTGAATAGGCAATAAGACCTGACATGACTTAATCAAACGAGATTAAACTCCTAAGGCCACACTTGTCTAGATAGGGCCAGACTAGTCCGCTCAGCACAGGGTGAAAACCTAAAAATTTAGTTTATACAAGTTATTTGCGGAATTTAAGTTCACCGAAGAGGTAAGCAATATGTGTTAACCTACACTACAAGGATTCCACCCTATTGCAATGATTGTACTGCAACGAATACTAAGTCGTTGCAGTAAGCTTGGTCTTTTGCCATAATTCACTAGTTCATGACATTAGCATCTATCACCACGGAACACGATCGTTGCATTAGGATCTGTTTCCATGATTCACTAGTTCGTGGCATTAGAATCTATCACCACGAATCTGTTGCCATGATTCACTAGTTCGTGGCATTTGCATCTATTGCCAGGGAACACGATCATTGCATTAGGATCTGTTGCCACGATTCACTAGTTCGTGGCATTAGGATCTATCGCCACGAATCTGTTGCCACGATTCACTAGTTCGTGGCATTAGCATCTATCGCCACAGAACACAATCGTTGCACTAGGATCTGTTGCCACGATTCACTAGTTCGTGGCATTAGGATCTATCGCCACAAATATGTTGCCACGATTAACTAGTTCATGGCATTAGCATATATCGCCACAGAACACGATCGTTGCATTCGGATCTGTTGCCACGATTCACTAGTTCGTGGCATTAGGATCTATCGCCACGAATCTATTGCCACAATTCACTAGTTCGTGGCATTAGCATCTATCGCCACGGAACACGATCATTGCACTAGGATCTGTTGCCACGATTCACTAGTTCGTGGCATTAGGATCTATCGCCACGAATCTGTTGCCACGGTTCACTAGTTCGTGGCATTAGCATCTATCGCCATGGAACACGATCGTTGCACTAGGATCTGTTGCCACGATTCACTAGTTCGTGATGTTAGCATCTATCACCACGGAACTCGATCGTTGCATTAGGATCTGTTGCCACTATTCAATAGTTCGTGGCATTAGCATCTATCACCACAGAACCCAATCGTTGCATTAGAATCTGTTGCCATGATTCACTAGTTTGTGGCATTAGCATCTATCGCCACGGAACCCGATCGTTGCATTAGAATCTGTTGCCACGATTCACTAGTTCGTGGCATTAGCATCTATCACCACGGAACCCAATCGTTGCATTAGGATCTGTTGCCACAATTCAATAGTTCATGGCGTTAGCATCTATCACCGTGGAACACAATCGTTGCATTAGAATTTGTTGCCACGATTCACTAGTTCGTGGCATTAGCATCTATCACCACAGAACGCGATCATTGCATTAGGATCTGTTGCCACGATTCAATAGTTCGTGGCATTAGCATCTATCGCCGTGGAACACACATTGCATTAGGAAGTTTTTCCACGATTCACCAGTTTGTGGCGTTAGGATCTATCGCCACGAAACACAAACGTTGCATTAGGAACTTATGCCACGGTTCACAAGTTCGTGGCGATAGGATCTATTGCCACGAAACACAATCGTTGTATTAGGATACATTGCCACAAAATACCAGTTGGTGGCGTTAAGATCTATCGCAACGGAACACAAACGTTGCATTACATAGTTCACGTACAGCTAGCTCACACAGTACCTATATGAAAAAATCATCATCTTCGCTGTCCTCCCTCAATATTGGAGGTACAATACCATCACTAATATATGTATCATCATCGTTGTGGTCATCGTCGTCGTCATCTTCATTTGAAGAGCGGAATCATCACCGGTTGCTCCGTCAATGTCATTCTCATTCCTATCCCATGTGGTCATATCCTCATTTATATCAGTAAGCCTTTGATCATCAAATAATGTCTCAGCCTCCATCATCTCAGTGAAATTATTTTCACTGTCTCCAGGGGGCATGGCAAAAAGGTTTTGTGGCTTTGTTTTAACAACTGTAGTCCATTTAGGTTGCTTCATACTTCTAACGTAAAAAACTTGTTCTGCTTGGGTGGCTAGAATGTAAGGCTCATACTTAAATTGAGAAATAGTAGTGTCAACATCTATCATTCCGTATCGATCCATTTTGTAGCCTCTGCTTTGGCTCTGACCGGAACGAGGCCGATCAAACCATTCACATTCAAATAACAGGACCTCTTGATTTTTTTCCAAATCAACAGAAATCATTTTCTTGATTACTCCATACCACTCATGATCACCATCTCGAACAACATCACCACTGTTTTGCGTCCCCGTAAATCTTTTTCCACCTCCGCTGTTCGAAGAAGAAGCTTATGAATGATCGACTAAAAAAACATGCCCGACGATCAGGTCCTCTACATAATGCATACAAATAATCGGTTACTTTGCCTTCCTTGTGTAATGTCGTAATCTGTACACATTAATTAGTATAAAAGTGGTCATCGATAAACCAACTTCAGAACATACATTTCTTAAATATTTCATCAAAGTAAAAACTTGCATGTACTTACTCGTTTATGAAACCAATAAACAAACTCATCTCTATGGCGATTTTCAACATCACGAGATTGATTTTTTTTCAGCTCTTCAAAATGCTCACTGAAAAGGGTACAAAATTAAATTAGCCATCTACAATAAGCATGATCCATTAATATAGTATAGAACATCTGAGTGTTATACGTACTTGATCCATGGAGCGGCCTCTTCAACATTAGAAATAATATAATGCCTGATGTTATGTAGTTCCACCATAGTAAGTTCGCCCCATTTAAACCCTTTTTTAGAATTATCAACTTCTATAAATATATTAGACTCGAGAGAAGGTTCATTCCTAGCCGCAGCTTCATGACGTTCTGGCCTATTGAGCTTGGTGCTGATGTTATGCAAAAACTGGCTACAAAAAGTCATACACCCTTCCATAATATATCCCTCAACTATAGAACCCTCCGGGTGAGCTCTGTTACGTACATACCTATTCAATGTACCAAGGTACCTCTCAATTGGATACATCCATCTGTAAGAAATAGGTCCACCCAAGCGAGCTTCTTAACTAAGATGGATTGGAAGATGTACCATGATATCAAAGAAAGCGGGAGGAAGCAACATCTCAAGGTTACAAATTGTTTTAGGAAATTGTTCAATCATCTTATCCAAATCTGGTTCCGCCAATTCTTTAGAACAAATTCCAGAAAAGAATCTGCTAAACTCAATTAAAGGTTCAACAACCTTTTTAGGCAATATGTCACGTATTGCAATAGGAAGGAGCTTCTGAAATATAATATGGCAGTCATGAGTTTTTAGACCTGATACCTTACGTGCTGTTATGTCCACACTTCTCTTGATGTTTGAGGCATAACCATCGGGCATCTTCACATCCGCCAAAAACTTGCACAAGGTGGTCTTCTGATCTTTTTGCAAAGTATATGATGTTGATGGACAATCATACTTCCCTTTCATACCCACCAGATGTTGCTTTGGCCGTATACCCATTTCTTGCATATCAAAACGAGCTTGTAGACTATCTTTTGTTTTACCATCCATACTAAGCAATGTACCCAATATGCTATCACAAATGTTTTTCTCAATGTGCATGACATCCAAGTTATGCCTTATTAGCAATGTCTTCCAATACGGGAGCTGGAAAAAATATATTTTTCTTCTTCCAACTATGCCACTTATCTTCCTCAGTGCGCTTTCTATTATTGTTCGTCTTTCCAAAACTCACTTGATCAAAAGTATCGTATTGTTGGAGTACTTCGTGACCAGAGAGTGATGTTGGAGCCTCTCTATTCTCTATTTTGTTGTTGAAAGAAGCTTTGTCTCGACGCCACCGGTGATCCTGAGGTAGGAAACAACGATGACCCATGTAGCAATACTTTCATCCATGTTTCAACCACAAGGCGTCAGTGTTTACATGGCAGTATGGACATGCTAGCCTACCTTTTGTGCTCTATACACATAGCATTGCATATGCTGGAAAATCATTTATTGTCCACAATATAGAAGCTCGCATGAGAAATGTCTCTTTCTTTGAACTGTCGTATGTTTCAACACCATCAGACCATAATTTCAGTAGCTCATCAATCAAAGGCTGCAGATACACATCAATGTTGTTTCCAGGTGACTTTGGCCCAGGAATTATCATTGACATCAACCAATAAGGCTGCTTCATACAGAACCAAGGTGGTAGATTATAAGGGATTAGAATCACAGGCCATGTACTATAAGAAATATTCATTACTCCAAAAGGATTGAAACCATCAGATGCTAGCCCAAGTCTTATGTTGCGAGGATCAGATGAGAAATTTGGGTGAATGCTATCAAAATGCTTCCATGCTTTCGAATCCGCATGATGGCGTAATATTCCATCATCAATACGTTCTTCTTTGTGCCAACTGATGTTTGATGCCGTTGATTCTGCCATATAAAACCTTTGAAGACGGGGAATAAAAGGGAAGTATCGTAGAATCTTGCGTGCTACAAGCTTCTTGGCTTTTCCACAAGGTAAAACCTCTCTTGCATCCCCACCAGTACTATTTTTCCATCTTAATTCACCACATTTTGGGCATCGATCCAGCAGAGAATACTCCTTCCAGAATAACACACAGTCATTGACACATGCATCGATCTTTTCGTAGCTCAGCCCAAGGTCACGAAAAACCTTGTGAACTTTATCAAGTGTATTAGGAATGCAATGGCCCTCTGGAAGCACATATGAGAATAGTTCAAGGATGAACTCACACGCTTTTTTGCTCAAACCAGTTAAACACTTTGTCTGGTACAACCTGACAATGAAGGATAATTGGGTCACCTTCTCACAACCTAGATGCAACTCCTTTTTGGCATCATTTAATAAGTCATAGAATGCCTTTGCACACCCAGTTGTCTCCTGCTGGTTTATAGCATTTTCTGGGTCATCAACACCTGCTGAAGTACCATCATGATCACCAGTGCCTCTAAGAAGGATGGACAGTTTTGTAATATCACGATTTTGCAATACATAGGACTGTTTGGTTGACAAACACCATTCTGTAAAAAATACCATAGCAATCTCAAATACCACGGTATTGCTAATTGCTCTAAGACCATCCGCTGTGGTTCACTGTAAAGCTTACTGGACTGGAAGTATGGAGTAGATTATTGGAAGTATAGAGTTAGTGTCCAGAGTGAAATGCTGGAAGTATAGAGAATATACTTGAAGTACAGAGGGATAGAGTAAGTTTTAGAGAAAACTGCTGCGGATGGTCTAAAACTCCAAAAATATCGTGTTCCCAAACACCAAAAACGAATTCTCTGCGGCCCTTCCGCACAGCCGTCTCTGTGCGACCCTGCCCAGATGGTTACCACGTACGTTCACGCTCCAAATCTTACAGCCAAGGGCGCACTACACAGTTCCCGCGACTGTACCACCCTGCCCTGATGATTGCCACGTACGCGAGCGCACCGAATCTTGCAGCACGCACGGGCACATGAACTCCATGTCCGAACTTTGCTCAGCGATCTGAATAACTTGGCGCTCGGCGTGCACAATCCATCATCATGCGCACGAATAATATTATGAAATTATCAACTTTGATGACTCAATAATCCAATCAAGTTTCATCCTACCCACCAACAAAAAATTGGATCGTCCAGTCCATCCAACCAAATGTTAATTTGGATGATCCTAGACATAAAGAAATGGATGATCTATCTCCAATCGAACTTCGATGTCAAACCAAACGCAGTTGACGACTGAGCACGTTGTCACATGTCACTAGAGTGTACGCACAAATGACAAATACACGGCCTCAACACTGGGTTTAGGGTGCATCGTGGACTAACCACATGACTCGACCAAACACTCATGTAATTACCATACACCTGCAAGAGCAACTACCTGGCCGCATCCTTCGCGTACGAACGACAACACCAACCAACTTATACTTTTTGTACTAGGTACAAAGATTTTTCCTTGTCCATGAGCCAATAAACAAGCTCTTCTGATACGGCTTTTGTAGTTAAAAAATGAACTACGACAAAGCGACAAGTTCATGGAGATGGGGGGAGTACATATGATCATCTACGTCTCTCTCACATGCATGTTATAGATTTCCATGCATGCTACCCTACACCCCAAACATAGGATCAACGAGCCAAACTGATTTCTCTTCTTTTAATCGATATATATATATATATATATATATATATATATATATATAATGATATTTCAAAAAATAAGAGAAAACACGTAACGTCATGAAACATGATCGAGGTATTTTGCGTGACAAACTAAAAAAAACTGGAACGTTGCATATACCATGGGCCGGTGGGCCCTTTGCGTGTCAAAATTACAAACTAGAACTGAAAAACTGAAACACCACTGGACGGACCTACAAAGTAAGCCAGGTGGGCCACTGCATACCCTGGACCCTTTGCATGTCAAATTAAAAAACTGCATGTGAAGCGGAGATGGAAGCCAACCACGGTTTGGATTAATTCGAAAGAGCAGTTTTCGAAGCGTCCAATCATCTCCACTCGCACGGGATGAGGACCTGCTATAAAGGCACACCCATCCTCTTGCGTCTCCGCCGCACCACTCTATCGCCATCGATCGTAGCCTCCAAACTTCTCTTCCTTCACCGCCGCACCATCGCTGACCACCTTTCGCTCTTTCTCTGCAACTCCGTCGCCACACAAATGGGTAGCCCCGCACCAAAGCACTCCAGGCCGTCGACATCCTCTGAACCTCCTTCTTCTCCGTTTCCATCGCAGCCAATGCCAGTGGAACTAGAGGCAGCGCCCGCACCTCCTCCGTCCCCATCTCCGCCCGCGGCGCCCGCACCTCCTCATCCTGTTTGGGTTCAGGAGACTGTACGCCTCGTCGAACACCGCTTCGATGAACTTGATCGGTGTCTAAAGGAGGCCACCGAGCACCTTTCCGCCACCGCCGGGCGAGCAAAAAAGCTCGACATATTGGCACGGGATGTATTTTCCGATACATCTCGCTCGTGTGAGCGTCTGGGTCTTGGGAAACTTCCCGTCTGCACTAGCATGGACACCACCGGCCACTACTGCTTCGGGTTAGGGTTTGTGGCCGGTCGTCTCAACGTCCTCTACGAGACGATCAGGGAGGTGGCTGGGGTGGAGGGCCGCCAGCATCTTCTGTGGACCGTCGCCCGGAAGCTTCAAACTCAATTGCCGGAGGAGGCTGCAGTAGCGGCGGCAACGGAGGAGGCGGTGGCGGCAGCGGCGGAGGAGGCGGCGGCGACAGCAGCGGCGGAGGAGGAGGTGGAGGAGATCTCCTCCGACTCCGAGTAGAGTAGTATTTGTAGTTTTTCTTTTTCTTGTCTTCTATGTGCTTTCGTAGTTCTTGTTTGTAATATATGTATTGTTTCTATTTTAATGATAAATGTCTTTTCTGTTCATGAACAATGCGTTTTATGGGGTATTGAAAAACAACTCCTTTCTGAAAAAGGGGCGAGATAACTGTTGTTCAATGTCTAGCCAAGAATTCGTTGTGTTGCGACAATCAACGACTCTTGGTTTGAAACTCCATTGAGATCGTGGTTGAGGCTGCGTTTCTCCACTTTTGTGTTCTTACACTCAATTTTTTCATTTGTAGTCGGCGCATGGGAAAATGTATTTTTAGTATGTAGTAGTATATACTATAAGTTATCGTTTCATTGTGATTAATGTTACAAAATGCTGATTGTTTACCATCGTCCTTTCATGCACTTGGCTGTATTTGCATATCGTTCGCATTAGCACATATGTATACATTTGGCGATTCATATTTTTTTTCGTATTTTTTTGGAATGTCCCACTAGCTAGCAGATGACTGCTTTTAGATTTTGATCTCCATGCATGGCAACAAAGATGAATTAAGAAGCGAGCAAGTTGTCCTAAGACGAAGTCTACCCGTCTAGCTACACGCACCAGCCATGTGCAGGAATCGACGTGACATGAGATGTAATTAAACATGATTGGATGCGTGCACAAGGGCACAGCTTGCATCAAATTCTCCACTCTCGCGAAAATTTTATTGTTCTACTTAGCGCGTCACATTTGAGATTTTTACAATTCAAATTTCACTACCTGCGCCTCAGATTTCAGTCCCGCCTATTATTGTAACCCTATTTCAGCCACGATGAGTATAAATGGAAACACTGGCCTCCATTCCCGACATACCGCTGCCCCGCCCTTCCGGTGATCTCGCAGTACTCCAAATGTGTTCTCTGTCCTGTGTTCCATACTTGTATTCCTAAGAAATTCCCATGTTTTCATTTCCCACGGTTTTTACAATTTTTCCCCCATGGATCTCGCAGTGACGCATCGAAGCTCTTGGTGGTGTTGACTCCTGGGTACAACGCCTGACGACCAAGTTTGACGGGCTCTACCGAACCTCTTCGTCGCCGACACCTCCCTGCGACATCGCATCCTAGACTCCAGTTTTGTGCTAGGTAAACTACACGATCCATGCCGTCTTTTTATAGAGCTATATTGGCTTGGTTCTACACGGTCCATGCAGTTTTGGCCTATTTAAGTTATACACGATCCATCCTGATATACAAAGATTAAATAAATTAACAAAGAATAAATGTGGTCTTCTGTTTCACGAATTTTGTTATATATATATATATATATATAGACACACACACACGCACTACATCTGTCCCTAAATAAATGTTGCTTCGATAGCTTATTATGGTAGTGTATTTCTAGTTCAATTCCTGGCCGGGAACGACAAATACGAAAACCTGTAATTTATGGATTTAGAAGTAAATGACGCACGAGTTATCTGATGAACCACTCCAAATGTTGTACTCTCATTCCTGTTTTACAAATTTGTATTCCTAAGATTATTAGTTCCCATGGTTTTCACTTTTTTCTTTCTTGTGGCTTTCTTGGATCGTACGTTTTTTCAATTCTTCATTTTCTAATTCCTCCATTAGTTACAAACACTGCAGTTTATAGAAAGCACACCGTTCGATCCAAAATCTACGTCGGTCATGTAATCTGACGTTATCACTATTATTTGGAATGACTACTTACAATGCTCTTTACATTAGGAACAAGATATCAAACCGTGATGTCGTCTACAAGCATTCATGGTGGCCAACAAGCACCTGGTATAACTATAAATGTGTTTACTATCAAAATTAAACAAATTCAGACAACATTAAATCATTTGCATGGTACGTAGAGAATATTGCAGCACCTGATGTTCAGAAACCTCGAGGTTCTTCACTCCCTGGTACTACTACGATGCATGAACCAACAGCAGGTATAGTATACAAACTAGAAATACTCCTTCTGCCCCAGCATAATTTTACTTTTGTAGCTTAAACAATGTCCCACTCCAACTCTATCCTCAGTAGTAGCTTCCAACTACCCATATGACATCACATTACTACCTACCTCTCTACCGTGCCATTTGTTTTGGCAGAGCGTGTTAGTTTTTTACTCTACTCCTTTGGCATTGAATTTGGAGCATTTTGAGAGACTACGTTCTGTCCTTTAGATGTATTGATGATGGGTGTATCATGGTCATTTGCATTCTTTCCTAGGCTCTACTAATTGTTTTAGCATGCCTTGCGATTCTACTTTCTTATTAGTACTTAGTCTTTATAGTTAACAGTTCATCAGCCTGTGTGATGGTATGATTTTTTTATGCCTCCACATTGTGCTCTCTCGCCGCCGGCCACTCCGGCTGGCACCGGTGCCCACGCCCTGCTGCTGGTCACTTCAGTGTCCTCCCCTACGCATCTCCCTCGCCCATCGCCACGTCCCATCCTTCGCGTGCCATGATTACCCCGCCGCCCGCAAATCCCTGGCCATTACTCGCCCTGCCACCAATCCTCCTCGATAGTTTCGGCGAGACCGAACCCTCGCTTTGTTGAGTGTCGTAAGATGACACTATGCAGTACTGCACCTGCAGTAGCCGCCACTGACAAGTAGACCCAATGTCTCATGGGCCCACATGTCAGTGGCAGCTAATGCAGGTGCAGTACTATAGAGGATTTCAATCCCGCAAGCTGCCTACCTTATCTGTCTTGCATTCACCACCTGCTACCACTGGCGTTCATTACTTGCCCTGCAACTAATAATTCTCTTCGAGACGCGCCTCAACTGATGTCAGTCAGACCGAACCGGTGAACCCTATCTTTGTCTAGTCTAGCGTTGCCAGCTGCATGCCCCCTCACATTCTTGCCTGCTTCGCTCATGGACTAAAAATCCTCTGCAGTACTACGAGTGCGTACCGCCATTGACATGTGTACCTGATGGCTCATTTTAGGCAACAAAGAAGTCAATAATGTAACCCCCCCATCAAAATAGTTGCCATTAGGACAGTCCTAACTACTGTAGTAGTTCATTTTTAATTCATTTGTTGGTCTGATACGACAATTAATATAAACCAAGAGGGAGTACTACAGAACAAAATGGTGCTGGCACGACGCGGTCATCCCACGCTCGTATTTGCTGCACTCGTCCTAAAGATGCTATGAACATCAGACTTTTCTTCTTTTCACACTATTTGTACATGATACTAAACTTGTTCAGGCGGTAATTTGCTTTAATCGTTTACCGTTTGAATCAATGTAACATAAGGAAAGAAGCTAGGAAGAAGTGTGGCTAAAGGACTTAAGGTTGCCAGAATACGCTATGCATCCCAAGTTAGTAGAACAGAGCATGCGAAGCTACCAATTCAGTTCTCCGCTAGGTTGGGTGCTGCGGTTGGTATTAATCAGCGGCACTTTGTCGATGATGTGGTTATGTTTACAAAAAGAAAATGCATCCCTCACGGTGCAACGAAGTGGGCAGAGGTTGGCCATAGTAACAAGAGAGATATAGTACGAGACATTCTGGTTAGTGTTGTCACACCCCCACACAAGTATTTTTTTTCTTGCAATCTCCATCCTGTACGTTTACATCAACTTGTTATACAATGTACAGGATTTCTGGGACATGCAGGACACACCGGAGAATGCAAGAAATTTTTTGAAAATTGCTGGTGAGCGCTACAAGGGGTGGCGCTCGACTTTGCATGCCACCTATAAGAGTTATTCTATCGATGAATAATGTATACGAAACCAGCCTGATGACGTAACGACGCCCGAGTGGTTGCACCTAATAGAATATTTTGGGTCTGAGCGATTCAAGGTCAGCTAACTTTTTAATAGCTTCACATCATACAAAAAATATTTCATTTACTTTCATTCATGGAATCAATTCTTAAAACTATTGCAGTCAATAAGCAGGACCAATTCTCAAAATTGAAGCAGACAAAAGGCGTGTCACTTGCTTGGCTCCAAATCCTACGCCCAACTTAGTTACGAGAAGGTATGAAAAATAGATCATGCTTTTACTTTGTGCTGCAAACAATATGTATACCGACATGTTGAAGTTCACTTGTATTTTATGTAGCGAGACCCAGAGACCGGAGAAGAACCCGATGACATACAACTGTGGGAGGCAAGCCATTTGTTGAATGGTAACTGGACAAACAAGCTGGCAGAAGTTGTACATGTGAGTAACACTTCAAACAATCCCCAATTAAATAAATATTTGCAAATTACCTGTGACTTTTCTTTTCGTATATAGATCTAGGCACGTGCCCAAGTGGACAACATGGAAGCTGAGCAGGGAGGCCCAATTCCAAATGAGGAGAGAAACCACATCTTCCAGCATTGTTATAGATCCTCAATCGGTTGTGCAGGATCACAAGTTCGGGGGCATGGTTATATGGCTAACCCAACTGGTCCCGAACGTGAACGTATGCGTATCCAGATGTCTGAACACCTCAACGACCAAGTTCGAAACTTAGAAGTTAGAAATGCAGGCCTCAATGAAATATTCCAGGACTTGGAAGGAAGAAATGATAGTTTAAACACCCAGATGGACTGCATAAACTAGAAGAATGAAGAGTTAATTGTTCAAGTCCAGAACTTACAAGGTCAGATAGCAGCTGATCGTGAACAGACATCTAAGGAAATGCAGGACATGCACGCCTCAATGGCTGAAATGCACCAAATGATGATGGCAACCACTCCACAAAAGGTCCAACAAATAAGGAACCGCCAAAAGCCACCTGCTCCAACAATTAGTCCCGGTCAGCTTAGGAAAACTCTTAGCATGCAAACACGTCGCTTAAGTAATCCTTGAGTGTTGTAATATCAATTGATGGATGTTTATTGTTAAACTCGTGATTCTGTTGCAACTAATTTTCAAACCTGGTGCATTTGGGTTCTACTGCCGCTAGTTATAAAATGTGGCATTACAAATTTCTTGTCGCAAATGATAAATTGTTGCAATAGGAAGCTATTGCCAATACGGATGATAAAACGTGACAATAGAATGACAAATATTGCAGTATAAACATTTGGCAACAATTCAAAAAACGTTGCATTAAAACACTATTTCCACAAATAAGAAATCGTTGCAATACCAAACTATTCGCCATGGATGTGAAATCGTTGCGGTACCATATACTAGTTCCAACGGATCTGAAATTGTTGCAATACGGTACTATTCGCTACGTTTGTGGACTTGTTGCAAACCCAACTATTCGCCACGGATACAAAATCGTTGCAGTACCAGACTAGTTCCCACGGATCTGAAATTGTTGCAATACGATACTATTCGCCACGTTTGTTGACTCGTTGCACTAACCTACTATTTGCCACGGATGTTAAACCGTCACAGTATCATACTATTTGCCACGGCTGTGACATCGTTGCAGTACCATACTATTTGCCACGAATGTGAAATCGTTGCAATACCGTGATATTCGTTGCAATATGGTAAATCGTCGCTACACCATAACTCGTTGCAATATGTTACTATTTGCCACAGCTGTGAAAATCATTGCAATACTATAGTATTTGCCACGAATGTGAAAATTATTGCAATCACGTACTATTACCACGAACGCGAAATCGTTGCAATACAATGCTATTCGTTGCAATACGTTAAATTGTCACAATACGGTGAACCGTCGCAATAACATACTATTTGCCATGAATGTGAAATCATTACAATACCATACTATTGCCACGCCTGCGAAATCGTTGCAATACAATGCTATTCGTTGCAATACGTTAAATCGTCGCAATACACTAAACCATTGCAATAACATACTATTTGCCACGAATGTGAAATCGTTACAATACCGTACTATTGCCATGCCTGTAAAATCGTTGCAACCACATACAATTACCACGAATGTGAAATCGTTGCAATACCATGCTGTTTGCTGCAATACGTTAAATCGTCGCAATACGCTAAATCGCTGTAACAACATACTATTTGCCACGAATATGAAATCGTTGCAATACCGTACTATTTGCCACAATTGTGAAACCGTTGCAATACCGTACAATTCGTTGCGATACATTAAATCGTCGCAATACATGAAAACATTGCAATAGCGTCCTATTTGCCACCGATGTAAAATCGTTGCAATACCATACTATTCGCCACGGATGCCAAGGCGTCGCAAATAATCTATCGCCACGGGAATTATTACGACGAGTCATAAAAACTATCACCATGCTCTTTTTCATTGCAACAGCGACCTATTGCGATGAAAAACAACCTATTGTGACAAATTTTTTTGTTGCGATAAACCGGAATCCTTGCAGTGCTAGTACAAATTAGATTGTGAAGTTAAAGCACTTAGGTTACAAGATTTCAACAAAGATCAAAATGAAGAGCAATATGAACAATAGGAACCCTAAAAGCAATGCTAGTGATTATGAAATGTAAAATGACAAGTGAGACAAGATTTATTCTGTGGTTCAGCTCCATGAAGAAGCCTACATCCACGTTGAGAAGTCCACACAAGGACCGGGTCTCACTTGACCCTTCTCTCACCAAGCCACCACAATAGCCGGCTTGGTTTCTACTATATCAATGGGTAATCACCAAGATTGATTGGGGCTTCTCACAAGCTGAGAGTCCCACAAATCAATACAATGAGGAGCACACGAAGCTGAACTCACACAAGCCACAAAACAAAACACAATGTGCAAAGAGATCAAACCGAGAGCCAAAGCGCGATGATCTGCCTTCACTCTACTCCCCAAACCCTAATCTCTTCAAGATTTGGTCTTAGAGGGCTAGTAGGTCGAGTGGAAGGCTTTGTAAGGCTCTAGGTCACTTGTGGCGGTGCTAGGGTTCGAGAGTTATCAAATAGGGGCTGGGGGTCCCCTTTGTATAGGGTCCCGACAACTAACCGTTGCCACTAGTGCAAACGCGAACTAGTCCGACCATGTGCCACGGACTAGTCCGACCTTCTTGGACCACCAACAAATTCACGTCATCGATCGACAAAACAGATGATGTGCGTGCCAATGTTCGAATTTCAAATGGCCACTGACAATACAAACTATTTCAGTACAAAACAGACTAGTCCGAAGTAGGACGAAAAGGTTTGGTCCGTCTCAAAACGGACACAACTGGGTATGGCTGGACTAGTCCGACCACAGGGGCGGACTAGTCCGACCCTCTAGGGTTTTCTCTTGGTTAATCTCACCAAGTCTCAAACAGACTAGTCCGAACCACTACGGACAAGTCCGAACTTTTCCAGAGAGCTTTGATCCTTTCCAAAACGAATAAGTCCGATTTACAGGGACTTAGATCCAACCCCACTAAGGGATGAACGGACTAGTCCGTACCCATACGGACAAGTCCGATCTCCTCCAGAGACCCTTAGTACGACTCAAAATAGACTTCTCTGCTTGGTCGGACTAGTCCGGCCCTGAGGCCCGGACTAGTACGACCTCCTAGGGTTTTTCCTCATTTTGGCTTCTCACTTAGGTTTTTCTCTCAACCACCACTTTGAACTCTCTAGACTGATCTCAATGCACATGATACATCCACCTTCACACATGATATGGTTCACTTATGCTCAATACCATATAAACCCTTATTTCTACGCTTGGCTCTTTGACGCTGGTATCGATCTTTTATTTTTGAGGGTTTTCGTCTCATTTCAACTATTACACTTGTGCTTAAGATCAACTCAGCTCATTAGTCTCTTAATTGTCGTCATCAATCATCCAAAACCCACGAGGATGCCTAGATGCACTTTCAATCTCCCCCTTTTGGTGATTGTTGACAACACTTAAGACTTCAACAAAAAGGATAATAATTTATTTCCATAACATGTATTTGTATGAGTAACTCCCCCTCAATGTATGCATCATGAGTAAGAGAAATTGAGAGAGTTCTCATACATATACATGTTATGGTGGGGTGCCTAAGTGATGTGCTCATAAATTGTGATAAGGTACCAAGCATGCAAGATGAAACATGCAACTCAAGCATAACATCACAATTTAGACAAGATACATGAATTAAGTCTTACAACAATTGAAATGAGAGTTTAAAAACATAAGTCCATAGTGGATCAATCTCTCCCACATAAAACTATTATCTAAGTACCTCCCTTTACTAACTCTCCTCCTTTCTAAGTACCCCATAAATCTCTCCTCCTTTGGAATCAAGACACCAAAAAAGAAAAGAAAGAAAGAAGAGTCCATAGATCTACTCTTCATCATCATTGGCATCGTCGTCATCGTCTCCATCTCCTTCTTGGCGCCCGCTATCGCTCTCCGTGGCTTCCGGGTCACCATTATCATCATCTTCGGATGTAGCCGTCGTAGAGGTATCAACTTCACCAAATTGAGCGAGCTCCTCGGCGGTGAACTCTGGGAATGGAGTCATCTCCCCATCACTCTCCGCGGCAGGAGACATAGGGATGTCCAGCTTGTCGCACATCACCTTGAGATACTTCTCTTGGCGACGCTCCATGGGACGTTGCCGAACTTCCGTCTTCCGGCAAGAGGATAATATGGCTTTGAAGCACTTGAGAAATCCGCCGCCGCATTGCGATGAAGGAGGAGGTGGAGGAGGAGGTGATGGCACAAAGTGTGAAGAAGAAGCATGAGGATCCACATTCTTCCTACGAGGGGCAGTCGGCTCTGGAGGTGGAATTTGAGGACGAAGCCTTCTATGAATGATGTCCTTCTTGAAGTTGAACCCGGACAACTTCTCGATCATGTATATGATGTACGGAGCATAGCCACATGATTGGTTTGGAGTATGCAAGATGTTGAAGATGTCATCAAAAATGTAGTCCACCACATTGAAATGGACATCTCCATCAATTAACACCATCAAGTGCCTCAAGTTACCTTGAATAATCTCTGCATCTCCATCTTTGGGGGCAATTGTCTTCCGAAGCACTCGGTTTAGGACACTGTATAAGAGCTTGATGTTCCTTATGTGTCCGGCCTCAAAAGGTACATGACTTGGATACATGTACTCCAAAGTGTCTCGATCAACTGGATTTAGATTGGAGATGATGATCTCATTCTAGAGTTGGTCCTCCAAGTCAAGTAACTGAGCAAACTCCCATTAGGTGGTGGAGTATTGCTCTCCGTGAGTCATCCAAGTGATCCTACTGTCCCCATCGGTGTGGAAGTAGACAGTGGAGTAGAATTAAGCAATTACCTCCACATTCCAATCATACTGAAATGCCATGAACTTCTTCAAGCCATGGCGCTCTATGGCCTCAATCACAACATGGAAAGCCACGTGATCCCACTGGGCCATGTAGTCCCAATTGATTAACTAAGCATCTGTGAATGGAGTCTGCTTGGACATGTAGACTGTCCTGTAATAGTCACAGTGGAAGTCACACCAAAAACAGGGATCCACTGTGCTCCTCTCCCTTTGGTAGACATTGATCTTCCTGAGCTTTCTTGCCTTCTCAGCCCCTTTGCCCTTGAATATGTAAGCAGCAAAGGCCGCTGCATGGTTTGGGTTCCTAGTAGGAGATGACATCCTCAAGGGACTAATGGGTTGAGAGGCACCCTTCTTGGCCTTGCTTGCTGGCTTTTTGGCAACTAGAACCCTCTTCTTTGGTGCAACATCCACTGGGGCCTTGCCCTTGTCCTTGGAGGTCCTTGCCTCCTGGGTTCTAGCCTTCTCCCCCATAGTCACAAGTCTCTTCATCTTCGGGGCAGCCTCGGCTGCGGTGGAGTTGTGAGCTTCCCTTTGTTTTTTCTTTGCTTTCCTTGCCCCCGATTGGGATTCGAGATATGCCATGACAAGCTAGTCCTCCTCTCGCTTTCGGCGGTATAATGCTTGCCTTCCTACCTCGACTTCAGAGTCGGAAAGTGGAACATACTCCGAATCCGACATGGTTGCTGATAAGAGATGCAAAGGAATGTGTATGAGTCCAAGGAAGTAGAGATATGGTGGTAGAATTCACAAAATCAATTTAGTTTAGGGTTTTTACTGTGTAACCCGGACTTGTCCGCCCAGGGGCCGGACTAGTCCGTACCAAACCGGATTTGTCTGCCCTGTGGCCAGACTAGTCCAATTAACACAGCAAGAACCCTAATCTAGAGAAATTTTGCTAAAACTACAGATCCTACCACCAAAATTGAGGTGCATGATCACAATGATGTGGACAACAACTTTTGCGAAGAAGTTTTTATCAATAGACCTAAAAGAATTGAATTTTGAAGGTTTTGGGGTTAGGTCAAGAATACCTCTTCAAATCTTCGATTCGACGGAATGTGGGTGAGGAATCAGCATCCGCTGCTTGGGAAAGAGTTCCCACGCACCCTAGGGCTTCAATCCACCGATTGGAATCAAATTTGGTGATTGGAATAAAAAATCGCTGATTTGGGGATGGTTTTGGTGCGTTTTGGACAGAGTGAATGTTTGAATGGAAGTGGAGAGGTTGAGGGCTCCCTGGGGAGATTAAGTCCCCAAGGGCCGGATTAGTCCAGTTGGGGACCCGGACTTGTCCGGTCCGTGGACTTGGTCCGGACTATATCGAACCACCGGACTAGTCCGATTTAGGGGCGGACTACTCCGGTCCTAAGGCTAAAACCTCTTATATGTTGAGTTTTCAGTGGAGATTTGATCTTTTTGGACTATTTTTTCACAAAAGATCTTTGTAAACGTGGTCAGTAAGCAATCAACAATTAAACTATGACATAATTCAAAAAGATTCAATAATTTCAAAATAATTTGTAGAAAATTGAGGAGGATGAGTGTTTCGCAAGCATGTGTGAATTTTGAATATAACAATGAGATATGCAATACTCAAGCCACATTTCGAGAATCTAAGATATTAAGCTCACTCCTAAGTTCACAAAATCTTTTCTCATCTAGGGGTTTGGTAAAAATATTAGCCAATTGTTTTTCGATTCTCACATCGGAGATTGCAGTGTTTCCTTTGATGGAGTGATCTCTGAAGAAGTGGTGACAGATATCGATGTGTTTGGTCCTTGAATGTTCAACTGGATTGTGGGCTATTTTTATGGCACTCTCATTGTCACATAGGAGGGGAATATGGCGCAAGTTTATGCCATAGTCCCTAAGAGTTTGTCGCATCCAAAGAAGTTATGCACCACAACTTCCGGCGGCGACATACTCCGCTTCGGCTGTGGAAAGAGCAATGGAGTTTTGTTTCTTTGAGGACCAAGACACTAGAGATCTACCAAGGAATTGGAAAGTTCCGGA
This sequence comes from Tuctoria greenei, assembly GCA_036927565.1. Lineage (NCBI taxonomy): Eukaryota > Viridiplantae > Streptophyta > Magnoliopsida > Poales > Poaceae > Tuctoria > Tuctoria greenei. The sequence continues at coordinate 59,561,836 of JAYESD010000010.1, forward strand.
TGTACTCTTCCTATCAACTTTGCACCCCGCATAGTCTGCATCGGAATATCCAATGAGGTTAAACTTAGAAACCTTTGGGGTACCAAAGTCGTAGGCTTGGTGTGTGCACCAAATATCTAAGAATTCTCTTAACGCCGGTCAAATGACACACCTTAGGAGCAGCATGAAATCTATCACACATACACACACTAAGCATGATATTGGGCCTAGATGCACATAAGTAAAGCAATGAACCTATCATGGAGCAATATACCTTTTGGTCCACACTTGGACCATCTTCATTAAGATCGAGATGCCCATTAGTTGCCATTGGGGTCTTGATGGGTTTGGCCTTGTCCATGTCAAACTTCTTGAGTATGTCTTGTGTGTACTTAGTTTGACTAATGAATGTGCCTTCCTTGAGTTGTTTTACTTGAAAACCTATGAAGAACTATAACTCCCCCATCATGGACATCTCAAATCTTTCCGTCATTATCTTAGAAAACTCATCACAAAAAGCTTTGTTAGTAAAACCAAATATAATGTCATCGACATATATTTGGCAAACAAACAAATAATCACCAAAGTGCTTAGTGAATAGAGTGTAACCAGCCTTTCTAATTTTTAAACCATTTTGAGTTAGAAAGTCTCTAGGGCCCTCATACCAAGCTCTAGGAGCTTGTTTGAGTCCATAGAGAGCCTTACACAATTTGTACACATGGTTTGGGAATTCTTGATCTTCAAAGCCGAGGGTTGCTCCACATACACCTCTTCCTTGATTGGACCATTGAGGAATGCACTCTCGACGTACATTTGATATAGCTTAAAATCATGGTGAGTAGCAAAGGCAAGTAATATACGAATTGATTCAAGCCTAGCTACAGGAGCAAAGGTTTCTTCAAAATTCAAACCTTTGACTTGTGAATACCCCTTGGCCACAAGTCGTGCTCTGTTCCTGGTAACCACCCCATGCTCATCTTGTTTGTTGCGGAACACCCACTTGGTGCCTACAATATTCGCATTAGGCCTCTTCACGAGCTCCTATACTTGATTTCTTTCAAAGTTGTTGAGCTCTTCTTGCATGTCCATTACCCAATCCGAATCTCGTAGCACTTGTTCAACCTTGTGAAGCTCCAAAGAAGAAACAAAAGAGTAATGTTCACAAAAGTTTGCAACACGAGATCGAGTAGTTACACCCTTGGAGATGTCTCCAAGTATATTGTCAACGGGATGGTCCCGTTGAATGCTTTGGTGCACTCTTGGGTGAGGCGCTTGAGGTCTTGAATCTTCATTTTCGTCTTCCTCATCTTCATTGTATCCCCCTTGATTGATGCCTCCATTTTCATCTTCTTGGAGCGCATCTTGAGGAACTTGAGTATGATCATTTGAGGGAAAACTTGCTTGAGGAATACGATGATCACTTGAGTCATGAGGTTGTTCCTGTGGTTGTATGTCTCCAAGTGACATCCTTCCTATCACCACTTGTGGAGCTTCTTCTTGATCTATAACATGACAATCAACTTGCTCCACTTGGGAGCCATTAGTCTCATCAAACACAACGTCCCGTGCTACTTCAACAATTCTGGAGGATTTGTTGAAGACACGATAGGCGTAGGTGTTTGAGTCATAACCAAGCAATAAACCTTCATCGGACTTAGAAGCAAACTATGAAGTCCTAGGCTTCTTGTTGAGAATGTAGCATTTGCTCCCAAAAACACGAAAGTAAGAAATGTTGGGCTTGTTACTGGTTAGGAGCTCATAAGACGTCTTCTTAAGTATGCGGTAAAGATATAACCGGTTTATGGCATGGCATGCGGTGTTAACCGCTTCTGCCCAAAACTGGTCCGACGTCTTGTACTCATTAAGCATGGTTCTTGACATCTCAATTAGAGTCCTATTCTTCCTCTCAGGCACCCCATTTTGTTGAGGTGAGTAGGGGGCCGAGAACTCATGCTTGATGCCTTCTTCATCCAAAAACTCTTCAACATGAGTATTCTTGAATTCGGTGCCGTTGTCACTCCTTATGGTCTTGATACTTAAGGAGAACTCATTTTGAGCTCTCTATAAGTATTTCTTGAGGACACCCTGAGTCTCACTCTTATCATGCAAGAAGAATACCCAAGTGAAACATGACAAATCATCAACAATAACAAGACTGTATTTGTTACCGCCAATACTTATGTAGGCAATTGGACCGAAGAGGTCCATGTGTATAAGTTCCAATGGTCTTGTTGTCATCATAATGTTCTTGGATGGATGTGGAGCTCCAATTTGTTTTCCGGCTTGGCATGCACTGCATGGCCTATCCTTTTCAAACACAGCATTCTTTAAACCACGGATGTGCTTGTCCTTAAGGAGTTTTTGCAAATTCCTCATCCCAACATGGACTAATGTTCAATGCCACAACCATCCCATGCTAGTTTTTGCAATTAATCATGTATCAAGTTGGGCTTTATCCGCGGAAAAATCCACAAGATAGAGCTTTCCCTTGAGTACACCCTTAAAAGAAATTGAGTCATTGCTTCTCCTTGTGACGATCACACCCTCATTAGTGAATAAACAATTATAACCTTTGTCACATAGTTGTGATATGGACAAGATGTTATAATAAAGTGAATCAACATGTAAAACATTTGAAAGAGTACGGTTGGGGGATATAGCAATTTTACCGGTACCAAGGATTTTTCCTTGGCTATTGTCCCCAAAATAGATTCCTTCATTTGTATATTCATTTAGCTCATGCTCCACAAACATCTTCCTCTCTCCGTTCATATGATTAGTGCACCCGCTATCAAGAACCCATTTGGTTCTACCAGAGGAGTATGCCTACAAGAAAGATTTAAGCCTTGGATTGAGGTACCCAAGCGGTGTTGGGTCCTTTGATGTTAGTCAAGAGGCACTTGGACACCCACACACAAGGTTTAGGACTCTTGCGGTGTGGCCCAACATACCTAGCATAGGCCTTTCCAAACTTGTTCTTCAATAAAACATATGATGCATTAAAATCATGGAACAAGGGATGAGGTTCTTTCTGAGGCATTTTAGGAGATGTAGCGATGTTCTTCCCATTATTGTTATATGAACCTCCCTTGACAAAAACAATTAAGTCTTTGCCATTCTTGGAAGTTTTGGCATTTTGCCTCATCTCCCTAGAATAACCAAGACCATCCTTGACAAGGGGATGTCTCATGTTGGCGTATGCAGTACGTGCATATGCCATCTTCTCCTTCTCAAAGATGCCACCCTTTGGTGCTTGATTGGTTTGTGCTAACTTAAGCTCATCTTTAAGTTTCATAATCAAGTTTGAGCATTTGCAAGGTTGAGGCACTTCGGATTTGACATTTATGGAAGGTGATCTTGTAGAGGAAGAAGGGGTGTTGACCTTGAGAGACTTCACTTGTGTTTCAAGGATCTTGTTAGCTTGTGTCAAACTAACAAGTTCATCTGTTAGTACAATTGTAGTGTTCTCAAGGTTTGAGCAAGTTTCCTTGCTCAAAGCGAGTTCACGCTCAAGTGCTTTGCTTCTTTCTCTTTCAAGCTCCAAGAGCTCCTCAACCTCTTCACATCTCTCCTTTTGTTGGATGAACATGTCCTCTTGACGGTTGATGAGCTCTTCCTTCTCAAATATCTCCCCGTCAACAACCTCAATCTTTTCAAGGTACATTTACTCATGTCCTTAAGCATGTGTTCATTTTCACTACTACTATCAAAGTCATCATGCGAGGAAATTGAAGAGGAGGATTTATGTTTGACCTTCTTTCTTCCCTCCTTGGCCATGAGGCAAGTTGGCCTTGAAATCTCCAAGTTGGGGAAGAGTTTGTTCTCCGTAGTTATCTTCTTCATAGCAATGGTTGCTATATTCTCTTCTTCGTCGGAATAGGATTCCTCATTTTAATCCCACTTCTTTCCAAGGTGGGCATGTCTGGATTGCTTCTTCTTCTTGAAGTACTTCTTCCCCTTAGACTTGCCCTCCTTCTTCTTCTTGTTTTCTTCATGTGGGCAATCCACGATGAAGTGGCCATACTCGCCACAATTGTAGCAAGCCCTCTTTGATATTGTTTTGGGCTTGTCTTTGCTCTTGCTTTCATGGTGGTAGCTCCCCCTCCTTCTTCTAAACATCCTCTTGAAGTTGTTGATGAAGAGTGCCTCTTCCTCATTGGTGTCGAGGCTCTCTTCACCACTCTCTTCCTTTTCTTGTGATCTTGTGGATGTTGCCTTGAATGCAACATCCATTTTCTTGGAGGATGAGAGCTTTTGTAGAGCATTGTAGAACATAGCTTCTTGCTCCATCATGTCGTGGTGGATGATTCTCCCAAGCACTTCTTCGGGAGTCATCTTGTGAAAACCCGGGCTCTCACAAATTAGTGAGCAAAGAGTGATGTTTCGAGGCATGAATGCTCGAATCATCCTCTTTACCACCTCATGGTCGGTCTACCATGTGCTTCCATAAGACTGACTCTTGTTGATGAGAGTCTTGAGGCGGTCATACATGTCTTGGGGGGACTCACCATCCATGATGGTGAACCTCCCAAGCCCTCCTCCGATCATCTTGATCTTTGCCTCCCTAATGACACTGTTGCCCTCAAGCGCCGTCTTGAGGGTGTCCCATATCTCCTTGGCAACCTCCAACCCTTCAATGCAGTTGAACTCCTCTCAAGTCAATGAGGAGGTAATCACTCCAACGGCTTGAGCATTGCGATGGAGGAGGACGGCTTGCTCCGGAGTGATGTCTTCCTCATTCTTGGAACGATGTACACCTATCATAACAATTTGCCACAAACTAGGGTTTAAGGAAATGATATCCATATTCATATGATGCTTCCACATAGAGTAATCATTTCCATCAAACTGAGGAGGTTTGCCAATGGGAATATATAAATAGTGATTGCTTGCGGTAAGATGCTCATAGTTGAAAGGATACAGGGAGTAGTCTTGTGAACTACTCCCATTGTCGACGTTGATCGGAACAATTGGCTTGATCTCCTTCTTGGGCACATTGAGCTTCTCACGAAGTCGTGCCTTGAGCATACAAACTTCTTCGTCGTCATTTGGATCATCTTGAAGAACATCGATGTTCTTCGTCTTGGTGTCATGAACAATCACCGGAATCTCGTTGTCATCCCTTCCGGCAATTTCTTCTCTGAGTTGTTAGACTCTTGGTGGAGTAGCCTGCTCTGATACCAATTGAAATTCGCCTAGAGGGAGGTGAATAGGCAATAAGACCTGAAATGACTTAATCAAACGAGATTAAACTCCTGAGGTCGGACTTGTCTGGACAGGGCTGGACTAGTCCGCTCAGCACCGGGTGAAAACCTAAAAACTTGGTTTATACAAGTTATTTGTGGAATTTAAGTTCATCGAAGTGGTAAGCAATGTGTGGTAACCTATTACAACTTAGATTGTGAAGTTAAAGCACTTATGTTATAAGATTTCAACAAAGATCAAAGTGAAGAGCAATATGAAAATAAGAACCCTAAAAGCAATGCTAGTGATTATGAAATGTAAAATGACAAGTGAGACAAGATTTATCCTGTGGTTCAGCTCCACGAAGAAGCCTACATCCACGTTGAGAAGTCCACACAAGGACCGGATCTCACTTGACCCTTCTCTCACCAAGCCACCACAACGGCCGACTTGGTTTCCACTATATCAATGGGTAATCACCAAGTTTGATTGGGGCTGCTCACAAGTTGAGGCACCCACAAATAATTACAATGAGGAGCACACAAAGCTCAACTCACACAAACCACAAAACACAACACAATGGGCAAAGAGATCAAACCAAGAGCCAAAGTGTGGTGATCTTCCTTCACTCTCCTCCCCAAACCCTAATCTCTTCGAGATTTGGTCTTAGAGGGCTAGTAGGACGAGTGGAAGGCTTTGTAAGGATCTAGGTCACTTGTGGCGACACTAGGGTTCGAGAGTTATCAAATAGTGGCCGGGGGTCCCCTTTTTATAGGTGTCCCGGAACCTAACCGTTGCCACCAGGGCAAACCTGGACCAGTCCGGCCATGTGCCACGGACTAGTCCGGCCTTCTAGGACCACCGACAATTTCACGTCATCGATCGACAAAACAGATGACGTGTGCACCAACATTTGAATTTCAAACGGCCACTGACAATACAGACTAGTCTGGTACAAAACGGACTAGTCCGAAGTAGGACATAAAGGTTTGGTCCGTCCCAAAATGGACACAACTGGGTATGGCCGAACTAGTCCGGCCATAGGGGCGGACTAGTCCGACCCTCTAGGGTTTTTCTCTCGGTTAATCTCACCAAGTCTCAAACGGACTAGTACGAACCATTACGGACAAGTCTGAACTTTTCAAGAGAGCTTTGGTCCGTTCCAAAACAGACAAGTCTGATTTACGGGGACTTAGCTCCAACTCCACTAGGGGATGAACGGACTAGTCTGTACCCCTATGGACAAGTCCGATCTCCTCCAGAGACCTTTAGTCTGACTCAAAACAGACTTCTCTGCCTGGCCGGACTAGTCCGGCCCTGAGACCCGGACTAGTGAGGCCTCCTAGAGTTTTTCCTCATTTTGGCTTCTCACTTAGGTTTTTCTCTCAACCACCACTTTGAGCCTTCTAGACTGATCTCAATGCACATGATACATCCACCCTCATACATGATACGACTCACTTAAGCTCAATACCATATAAACCCTAATTTCTACGCTTGAGTCTTTGACGCCCGTTTCGATCTTTTCTTTTTGAGGATTTTCGTCTCATTTCAACCATTACACCTGTGCTTAAGATCAACTCAGCTCATTAGTCTCTTAATTGTCGTCATAAATCATCCAAAACCCATGATGGATGCCTAGATGCACTTTCAGCTTGGTCCTCTAGAAAACAAAACTCATTTGCACAATCCACAGCCGAATCTGAATATGTAGCTGCTGCTAGTGCTTGCTCACAAATTCTTTGGATTGTTCAAACACTTAAGGACTATGGGGTTGATCTAGATAGTGTTTCATTATTTTGTGATAACACTAGTGTCATTTGCATTGCTAAAAACCCCATGCAACATTCTAGAACTAAGCACATTGATATTAGGTATCACTTTCTCCATGATAATGTTGAAAAAGGAAACATTTTGCTTCACCATGTAGATACTGAACAACAATTGGCTGACATTTTCACAAAACCTTTGGATTTCACTCGTTTTTGTTACATTCGTAGTGAAATAAGGGTTATGCATCCTCATGGCTTAAATTGAGGGGGAGTTTTGAAACTTGGGAAGTCTATGTGTGAATTTGAACTTAAAATAATATGAGCATAGTATTTCATACATATATGACTTTGTGATTCCTTTTACATGCTGAAAGTTCTTACTACATTACTCATGTTATACATTTTGTAGTTTTTGCCATGATTAGTAATTGGAAAAATTAATTACACTAAATCTGGTCATGATCGAACTTTCTTGCTGTTTTGAACTTGTTGCATGATCACAAGTGCTATTAATCATAATGAATTAATCAAGTAATGAACTCACATGCTGAGTTTTATGAACAAATATAAATTGAGAAAAGATCAAGAGAATATGCATGCATCGCACTTCTTCTTTTGAGAAGGCTTATCATTGCACTTAGATATGAACTTGAAAGAAGTTGTGTATGACTAAAACCATGTCCTTAAGCTTCTGGTTGTCAAATGACATAGGCTTGGCTTGGTTGGTTAGAGTAAGGCATATGCGCATATAATCTCTTGCAAATATCATATGATCTAAATTTGTGCCTTGAAAAATAATAAAATGCAGCAACAAGTGTCATGCATTCATGTTTTGAAATAGTTAAGTTTGTGAGATCATGACTTGCTAAAATTGAAAATTACATTTGATCTCTAGCATGGCTTACACTACTTTATGTATCTCATTCTTGTGATAGTGTAAGTTACTCGATAGTATGACTTGGATGAGCTTTGTTTTATATGTATATGTTATAATGTGCTCATAAAAAATTAAAATTCCTCTTTTGTACCTTGCTTAATACATTGTCAAAGGGGGAGAAGTATGCAAGGGGGAGAAATTTATTTCTATCTCATTTTATTTTTAAAAAGGGGGAGAAATTGTTTTCAAAACTTTTCATACCAATGTTCGGATTTTAAGTCGTGTTACCAATGCATTCATCAAGAGGAGATTGTGAGACCTATGTGTGCTGAATACATTGGCTATGGCGATAAAAGTTTTGAATACTACCAAAACACCTTTATCATCAAGGTCCGACTCTAGGTCCGAGCTCCAGCAAGGTTCGACGATAGGTTCAGCTTGTTTTGGGTTGCTCCGGCAAGGTCCGACGTAAGGTCCGACTAGCTTTGGTTAGCTCCAGCTCTAGGTCCGACTAGCTTTGGTAAGCTCCAATGCTAGGTCCTGCTCGGTTTGGAAAGTTCTAGCGCTAGATCCTGTTAGTTTTGGTAAGCTCTGGTTCAAGATCCGGTTAGCTTTGGCAAGGTTCGGAGCTAGATTGCAATGGTTCTGCTTTTACTTTGAAATATTTCGAACTTGTTTTACATCTATGGAAAGTTTTCTTAGTATTATTTTATTAAGTTTTTGGTGTGTTTTGGTGGATATTGCTGTTATCAATTTGCTATGGTTTGCAACATGCTTATGTGATGTGCTCACGTAAGGTGTTGTGGTTATCGGAACTAACGAGAGTCAAGTCATGGACTTGTGCTCGGAAGTATTGGTTGTTTATTCATGTGCATGTGTTGCTTGAGTTCAAGACATGGCTGGTGACGGGATCCATTGAACTAGTCTTAGGGAGAAGATGAGGTTCAACAACCAAGTTCGGGAGGAATTGTGGTTGAGTTGATCGGGAGGTTGTGCAACATGTGTGAATCAAGAACAACGCATATGAAGGTATCGTGGACATCGTTGGAAGATGTTTGCACGTGTGCAAGGAGTGCATGGACGTGGATACATGGTTCCGAGGCGTGATGAAGAGATGTGGACGTAAAGAATTGGTCGGAAAGGTCCAACCAACTAGGTTATGGACTCAAGCTGCGGCTGAGTTGTGTTTGACTCAAATATGGAAAGTTTTGAGTTGGTTATGATAGGATTTTGTGTTGGTCATGAATTTGGGTTGTTTTAGGAATGTGGGATTCATTCCTAAGGTGTTTGGATGTCTTAAGAGCTTCTATCTGCGTATATGTAACACCTTTATTTTCATCCATCACGCATTGCATAAGTTCATATACATGTTTAACATTAACCCACATAAAAGGAATGAGTTTAAAAAGAATTTTGAGCAAAACCGCACTTAAGAATTCTGGAATGTACGGACTAGTTTGATTTTGGTGTGGACTAGTCCGATCTCTCTCTGACCTCCATCGGACTAGTCTATTTTTGATGCGGACTAGCCTGTTTTTTCCTCTGAACAATGTCGGACTTGTTCGATCCATTGCAGACTAGTCCGGTATTCCAATTCTTTTCCTGGACTTGTCCGGTATTCTAGCAGACTTGTCCGTTTTCCCCTCTGACTAAAGTCGGACTTGTCCCTTGTCTATCTTTCCCCTCTGGATAAGTTAAGACTTGTCCGATGTCTAGTCTGGACTTGTCCGATTTCTCTCTGTCTAACTTTAGACTAGTCCGACCCTTTTTGGACTTGTCCGATAAATCGCGACTCCGAGTTGATCTTATTTCCACAACTTGCTTCTTGGGTTTTACATTAAGTGAGCCTAGGGACGTCATGCCTAACTCCTTTAGAGCCCATGTGGGACTCTAAACCGACCCCTATTAATCTCAAACTCGAAATTTATCTAACCCTAGCATCCACCACTATATAAACAACCCACCCCTTGGCTTGACATCTATTTGCCACTTTTCCATCACACCCAAACCCTAGCTCGTGAATAGACGCCACCAAGGAGGGAGAAGGAGATCTAGAGCAAGAAGAAGAAGAGGAGGAAACGAAAGAGGGTCAAGATCTCCATCAAGTTTTCATTCTCCATCGCCAATTCACCATCAAGTTCTTCATCAACCCTAGATCGTCAAGATCCAAGTGTTGCCTCCAATACCCTTGATTCTTTGGAGTCTTGGACACCTGGTATACCTTCTACTTCCTCTTCCTTACATGAATTCAACCCCAAATCTCCAAATTCACGTCGATCTATAAAACCCTAGTTCGCTAGTTCCGCGAAGTGCGGACTAGTCCGGCCCCTAGCGGACTAGTCCGATTTTCCTGGTTAAATTGTGTTGAATTAATTCCAAGATTAGGTCAAATCAACTCCAAACCTGTGTAGACTTCGTAATAACCATTGTAATTGATTAATAAACATCATTAGCAACTTATTAACTAGTTTTGCTTCGAATTCGCATTAATCATGCATGTCATGTCATATTGAGTAATATTCGTGCACTCTTTGATTGTAATTCTTGTCTTGTATGTTTATTGTGCAGATTAGACAGAGTTGCGCTAGAGAGTGCCGCGGAGGACCTCCATCACCAAAAATTTGAAGTCTTTGATCATAACCAAGCTCAAGAGCAAGGAAAGTCTCCTTGAACATATTGATCCTGTTTTGACAATAAATGGTTTGTTTTCAAAACCGCATGCTTGTGTCAATTTGATGGGAATCCTATGATAGGAAGTTTACTATCTTTGTTGACCATCCTTGTCACCTGGAATACATGGTAGAGAGTCGGGATGGGCTTTTTACCCTTTTGCTTGCTGAATTAATTGGGATGGAACACAACTATACCATTCAGTTATGCATTTATGAGATTGTGGTTAATATGAACTAGTCAATATGATATGGTAATGGGTGATCTAAGCAAGCCTGGTATGTGGATGGGTTGGATGTCATGGTGGTTTGCTTGCTTTAGATCTAAGGACCATCCAGGATTTACAGTGCCACCACGAGGCCAAGTATGGGTGCAACATAGCTGATTAATTAGGGTATTGCTAGTATTGACCGGATCATTTGGCGCACCAGGGAAGGGGAGATGGATTGGGTTTGGATATGATTGGCGGGACTCGCTGGGATCCGAATGGCACAAGAGGGGTCCATTGGTTGAAGATGTGCTCAGTTGGAGACATCGCCACTGGTGAAACCTCAGTGGGTCCGTACATGCTAGTAGTCCCTTTGTAAAGGCTATTTTGTGATCTCTTGGCCACACACCGACGGAAGTGTGAGACGGCATAATAGAGGTTCTAGTCACTGCAAGGTGATGAAATCACAAACACGTGGGTAAAGCGGTACAACCTCTGCAGAGTGTCTTAAAACTATCATTATAGCTGTGCTCCCGGTTATGAGTGACCTGGACCCTCACATGATTACGGGAAACTTGGGATTTGGGATGGTTTGGTTTTGGTTATGCTTATGGTTGATAACATGGTTATGGTTATGAATTGAAACATGATTTATGGCAATGAACATGGTTAATGGTAATGGTGACATCTGGTATAATGGTGTTGGATAAGGAATATGGACTTGTATTATGTTAATAATTATGGTTTATGAGGGCCTTATCTCACATACGTATAATATATTGCTTTTCAAATGTTTTAACTTACTTTTCAGCACTTAGCCATTATTATATTCGTCATTTGAATCAGCCACATGTCATACTTTCCACACTTGCTGAGTATGACATGTACTCACCCTTGCATTTCCCCCACCAACCGATGCAGGTCAGATTTGGGAGTATAACGGTGATAATGCTGAGTTTTAGGCCGTGTCTACCGTCAGCTTTGCCCGTGCAGTGTTGGAGTTGCGCTATCCCTTTTGCTTAGTTGCTTATTAGTTTATTTCTGCTGCATTAGTTCAAACTTGTCATTAATATTCACTAGAGCTTGTATTCGAGGATATTATGAATTGTGTAATAAAAATGGTTAATTAATCTTGTTCTGTGGTAATTTTCTATATATCCTTTTGTGAATGCACTCGTGTATTTGTGTTGAATGTCCTGGGCACACATATGCGTTCACTTGGTTCATTTTTCGGAACCGGGTGTCACAGTATAGAAGAGTCTTGAGCAGTTATAGAAAGTTTCGATTCGTGAACTGAGTAGGATTAGAGTCCTAGTTAGGTTTGGGTTGACCTAAGGGATGGTTATATAAGCAAAGGAGGCCAGGGCTCGTGGTGCACGACTTTGGGTCTGCTCCTCTTGTGGTTTGATCAATAAAATTCATAGTTTGAAGAAACTTTTGTGCCTTGTTCGTATGACTTGTTTTCAGACAAGTTTTTCTCGTCGAGTTTCTGCACACCACTACCTTGCTTCGGTGGTTTTATCATAACTCGAGTTTTACAAATACGATTGACGTGATTCTTTTTGGGTTGTCTTCACAACTTAATTTTCTATCATCTGCGAAAACTTCACGGTCATTGTATTTGTGGTTTCTGATCTACACGAGTTTCTTTACAGTGTTCCAGAACTGTTTTTCTCAGGTAGCACAGATTGACCTTTGTTCGATCTTTCAATCGTAACTCGAATTTCTCTCGTCGGATTTCTGTGATTCTTGCTATGACGTATTTGTGACTTTATTATCTACAATCTATACTAGTTTTGTCACAGTTGAACATGTTTATATTAGTCGTACACACGGTTTCTTTAACAGATCGGTTTTTTGTCGAGGGTTGTTTTGTTGCTTCTGCTGAAAAGTTTTAAGCTACCATTCACCCCCCCCTCGGGTAGCTTTACACGTGCTCTTCAATCCTACAATTGGTATTAGAGCCAGTTTGCTCTAACCTTTGTGATTCGCACGTGCTTTTGACTAATCCTCATGGAGAAATACTCGGCAAAACCTTGTGTGTTTGTTGGTATTGATTTTTAGGTTTGGAAGGCAAGCATGGAAGCTTTTATCTAGACGCAAGGCTTCGCGATATGGGAAAAAGTGTACAAGCCTTACGATGTGCAGCCAACCGATCAGTCACAGCTACAAACTTAAGAGGTGTTGACAACAACAACAAAGCCCACAACTTGATAATCCAAGGACTAACTTAGAGCGACTTCTACCGTGTTTCACACATCCGATCGGCGTATGATGTGTGGAGAGCACTTTGTGACTACCACGAAGGATCCAACATGATCAAGGAGGTAAGACATGATATGTTCAAGAAAGAATACATGCGCTTTGAGATGCAACCCGGTGAGTCCATTGATGACCTCTTTGCTCGCTTTAATAAAATTCTCAGCAACTTGCATAGTGTCAATGTTAATTTTATAGATGCTGAAAATGCTAGGCAATTACTAAGTGCATTAGACATGTCAATTTGGGAGATGAAAGTCACATCTATTCGTTAATCTACTTTCATGAGTACACTTACATTAGATGTGCTATATTCTAAATTGAAAACTCATGAAATTGACATAATCTCATGTAAGAACCCCAACAAGTCTCTTACATTTGTTTCTCAACGTGATATGCCTAGCTCCGACCAATCTTCATCTAGCAACACACTTGCTTTGCTGTCTTCACTAACCCTGGGACAGATTGAAGAATTTCCAGAAGAGGAGCTGACACTCATCTCTACTTGGTTCTCAAAAGCATTGCAAAATGTGAGAACTAGAAGGAGAGGAAGCTCTGGACCTCAACGATGCTTTGAATGTGGTAAGACAGGACACTTTTGTACTAATTGCCCTTGGTCTGAAGAAGCAGAAAAGGAATTCCAGGAGCTGAAGCAGCTCCTCACCACTCTACCAACCTTGGTAGCTCTGAATCCTGGTGAGCCACTTCTGGTTTACATTTCGGCAACTGACAATTGTAAGCATGGTCCTGGTTGCAGAAAGACCAGAACCATCTCTAGTTCAGGAATCCAGACCCCTTTGGGAGGGTCCGGAGCTACCTGAAGACGAGTCTGGGTCCCAGCTTCCAGACCCGGATCCTCAAGGCGAGATGCCGGAGGATTCGGATGAAGAAGTTCATCAACCTCCTTCAAATGAAGAAGTTGTTGTTGCTGAGCAACAAGATCCGGACCCCTCCGGGAAGGTCCGGGTCACTGTAGAAGAAGCTCCGGGTCCCTCCAGTAGGAACCCAGAGGTCCCCGAACAAGGTCCTGACCCCTCCGGGAGGGTCCGGGTTGATGAGGAGGAAGCTCCGGGCTCCTTCGGGAGGGTCCGGACAGTCCAACGCCCAGTGTACTTCATCAGTGAAGTACTTCATGATGCCAAAACTCGATACCTGGAGGTGCATAAGCTGCTCTACACAGTTCTTATTGCTTCTAGGAAGCTCCGACACTACTTCAAAGCTCACAAGATTTCAGTGGTAACTTCTTATCCACTGCGTGCAATCTTGCATAACCCCAGCTCTACTGGGAACATTGCAAAGTGGGCAGCGGAACTGGCCGAGTTCGATCTTGAATTCATCCCAAGACAAGTAATCAAGAGTCAAGCAGTGGCGGACTTTGTGGCGGAATGGACCCCCTCTCCATCAAATCCTGGGGGCCCCAGTGAGCAGAAGCTGGAACCCAAGGTTCCGGTTTTCACCGAACATCACTGGACTCTCTACTTCGACGACTCCGTGCAAAAGCAGGGAGCCGAAGCTAGAGTCCTTCTCCTCGCTCCGACCGGGGAGAAGGTCAAATACATGGTTCACCTTGACTTCAAGGAAACCAACAACATGGCGGAGTATGAAGCACTAATCTATGGGCTCAAGGTGGCACTATCATATGGTGTCAAGCAGCTGTTGGTAAAGGGTGATTCACAGCTCGTCATAAAACAAGTCAAAGGCAAATGTTGCTGCAACAACCCTCAACCAGCTGCATACCTACTTGAAGTCCAGAAGCTTTAGAAGGACTTCGACGTCCTAAACCTTTGCCATGTCCAACATCTCAACAATGCTGAAGCCGACGAACTCTCAACAGAAGCTTCAGCCGAAGCTCCGGCTCCTGACAGAACCTTCGTCCGGAGATTGTCAAGACCAACAGCTCAGTCTGCCGAACTGAGCGAAGGGGGCGAGACCAGCACCTCGAAGCTGGCGGTCCCGATGGCCCTGTTACCATGGCGTCCATTAAGGGTCATAGGTGCTGCATGAAGCTCCGAGCAACCTAGCACGCAAGACTCAAATCCTCAAGTTAGCTCCGATGCATGGATCTCGGAGATCTGGAGCTACTTGAAAGACAATTTCCTTCTTAAAGATCATGTATCCGCTGACCGGATAGTCAGATTGGCTAAAAGATACACACTGGTACAAGAAGATCTCTACCGGCGTGGTGCCAACGGCGTCCTAAAGCGGTGCATTACAAGGGAAGAAGGTTGCGAGCTCCTCACAGAAATCCATGGAGGCGAGTGTGGGAACCATGCGTCTTCCCGCACGCTGGTCGGTAAAGCCTTCTGGCATGGTTTTTACTGGCCTACAGCACTCCAGGATGCAACTGAGCTAGTGAAGAAATGTGAAGCATGCCAGTTCCATGCAAAGCAAATTCATTCACCAGCTCAACCTCTACAAATGATACCTCCTACATGGCCATTCGTTGTGTGGGGGATGGATATCTTGGGACCTTTCCCAAGAGCTATCGGAGGTTACAAGTTCCTGTACGTTGCCATTGAAAAGTTCACCAAATGGCCGGAAGCAACTCCAGTTGTGACAATAAACAAGCAATCAGCTATCAACTTCTTGCAGTCCATTGTATGCAGATTTGGAGTCCCAACAAGATCATAACTGATAACAGGACCCAATTCACAAGCTCTCCACTCCAAGGATATTGCGAAGACCTCGGCATTCAAGTCAGCTACGCCTTAGTAGCTCACCCGGCAAGCAATGGCCAAGCTAAGAGAGCAAATGCAGAAATCCTAAAAGGACTTAAGACGCGCACATATGAGTGCTTGAAAAAACATGGAGCCAACTGGATCGAAGAGCTTCCGCACACCTTGTGGGCAAACAGGACAACTCCAAACCGGTCAACTGGAGAGACACCCTTCTTCCTGTTGTACGGAGCTGAAGCAGTCCTTCCTCCGGAAATCACCTTAGGGTCGCTCCGGATCCGGACCTTCGACGATGCCACGCAGGACCAGCTCCAGCGTGAAGACCTTGACCTCCTTGAGGAGGGAAGGTGCCGAGCAGCTGTTCGGAATGCCCGATACCGCCAAGCTCATCGGCGCTATCACCAAAGGCATGTTCACAGCCGACAGCTCGAGGAAGGCGATATGGTGCTACGGAGAATACAAACTCGAGAAGGGTTAAGCAAACTCTCCCCCGGCTGGGAAGGACCCTTCCGAGTGATCAAAGTATCCCGTCCTGGTTGCATTCGCTTGGCAACTGAGGATGGGACACCTCTCCCTAATCCTTGGAACATTGAGCACCTCCGTAAGTTCTACGCTTAATATCACAGAGGTGAGTCTGTAGTTACATGTGATGTATGTTATAGAGTCATTGTACAGAGTCGGGTAGCTCCTTCGGGAGAACAACTGGACCTTCCCTGGAAGGTCTGCAAAGTTAAGGCAACACTTGTCATAGTCTCAAAACTAAAAGTGTAGCTAGCTACCTTGGGTCAAACGAGAAATGCAACACACTTAGCCTGGTTCCGTACCCTAAGAGTGTACTTGTTTTATTGTACCCTGGACCTATAATGAAAGACATCATTGTGTGAAAACAGACTCCACGTGCATTTATTTTGTACAGGCTCAATATTTTTTATTTCTCTCTTTCTTGTCTATAACAAAGTTGTGCAATTCTTAAGAAACTTTAGCTCGACAAATTCATGTATAATTCAAGTTGCATTGTCAATTCTTCTGGGTCTAAACATTGTTAATGGTCTACTCGTCTCAATGCCGCCAAGCCAACCTAGGTCCGGAGTGTGCTATCGACTTAGCCTGGTCCTACACCCTAAGTATGCCACTCTACCTACACCCCGGCAGGCCGAAGTAAGGCGAGTCCAGAAAAGATCGGACCTGGAGAAAACAAGCCAGTGCGCTTGATTGTATTTAGAATTGCGTTCGACCTAAAAATTTCTTTCGGGAATAGTAAGCCTCAAATGAGTTATAGAGAAGAAATGGATTTTACTGTTTTTCTTGACTTCAGTGTGTAGGAAAAATAAAGATCTCATGATGATGGTGGATGAAGTTGGAGCTATCAAAGCTCCGACACCCCCTAAGATGGTTTACTGTCGATGTTCGAAACATTGATAGTAGACATCACCGGAGCTACAAAGTTCTGGCAAATCCAGGGAGCCAGCCGTCAATGTGAATAAAAGATGGTGGAAAGACTCTTTAGTGGGGTCTGCTGTCGACGCACCGCGTGTTGACAGTGGTCGCTGCCGGAGCTACTAAGCTCCAACAACCCCAGAGGACTAACTGTTGACGCTATACGTGTTGATAAGGGTCATTGCCAGAGCTACTAAGCTCTGACAACCTCAGGGGGCCCCTACTATCGGTGACTTCGAACCTACAAACTACAAGTTCGAAGCGCGCAAGTCTTCAACAAAATGCTACATCCTCTTGGTACATGTTCACAATCAAATTGTGTACATCTACCAGGGGGGCAACTGGGACAAAGGTGTTGAAGAAAAAAAATGAAATTCATAAAATTCTTGGATTTCATTAATCTGGAGACAAGAGATTACAAAATTGGAGAAAAAGAAGAGAGAATACAAGCGGGAGCTACAAAGAGAGAGTCCTAGACCCTACGGAAGAACGAGGCGACCTTCTGGGCAACCTCCGACACGCTGGCTTTGGCGGCTTCTCCCTCTCCATCGATGGGGCCTTCAAGCACCGGGTCCAGTGGGAAGTGAGGGTCCCGGCTTGTGTAGCACGTCAGCATGAACTCTGCGACGTTCTTCACCAGGGATTGTTTTTCGGTTTCCAGCTGGTCCACAATGACATCACCCATCTTGGTGAGCTTGTTGCCCGCTAAGCTCAACGCCTGCAACGCCTGGTCCAGCTCCGGCTCCGGATCATCTGGACGCACGGGACTAAAACCCATCGGCGTCAGCCCGTTGTTGGCTTTGCCCAAGAAGTCCCAAACTTGATGGGACTCTGCAGCCCTTGAGCCTTGCATCTCTTCCAAGGATCTTCTGGTCGCTGCAAGCTCCGAATTCTCCTGGGCAAGGCGCTCAACCTCTTTGGCGTTCTGCTAAATCTTTTGAGCAACCTGCCTTTTGAGCTTACTGAGCTCCTCCTCCCAGAGGTGGATCTTGTTCTGGCGGTCGACCAGGTCCTTCTCCCGACCCTGCACTTTCTTCTTACTGGCAGCAATTTCATTCTCCCTCTTGTGGAGGTCCTGTCCTCGCTGTCAGGCCTTCTTCTCCTCTTTCTCGCAGTGCTCCTCCAGCTTCTTGGTGCGCTCCGCGAGACTCTTATCACCCAGAGTCAGCCTCTGAGTAAGCTCCCCCTCCCTCTTCATGAGGTTATCCTGCAGCTCCATGAGTTGTTGCTCTTCATCTTTGGGATTTTCTCCTGCTCCTCAAGAGCCTCCCAGCGCTTTACGAGGTTGTCGTGGATGGCACTGAGCTTCTCTTGGCGCTCATTCGCTGCTTCATTAGAAGCCACAACCTGTTCGTGGATGGCCCGGGACTAGTTGTCAAGGGATCGCGTCATGCTTTCCCTCTCATCCAGCAGCCGACCCCAGTACTCCAGCCGAACCTTCTCCCTTTTCACCCACTCCTTGTCGTCGGCCAGCCTCGTCTGCAGCAGCTTGTTCTCAAATTGGAGCCGGTTGCGCCACCTCCTAAGGGTTTGGTGCTCCTCCTCAAGAACCATGCTGTCGTGGTAAAAGGCCAGCTGGACCTGACGAAGACTGGAGCAGGCGTTGTCGATAGACAGCGACAAAGGGATTGGCTCCGGACCTACTGGGGTCCTCTCCGCTGGCTCCAGCAGGTTCTCCATAACAAAAATTGGGTCCCACTCTACAAGAGAGGTCCCCTGAGCTTCCACAGCACTAGGGCCGCCCTCCGGGATAGCCTCGACCGCCGCCAAGGAAGGTCCTACAGTAGAAGTTTCTACTACCGGAGTTGGATCCGAAGGTCCTGCTGCCCGGTCATCAGCAACTGGTCCCTCAGGCGGGGGACCGGCAGCTTCATCTTGGCACCCTAGCTCAGGCGCGGACACCTCCGGAACCACTGCCTCTGGGGCAGGCGTTGAAGGTTCGGCCGGAGCTGAAGCCACTTCCGGCTTCGACGCTGGCTCCTCCTCCACCGCCGGTTCACGCGCTGGTGTTTCGACCGCCATTGGCTCAGGCGCCGGCACTTCTGCGACTACCGGCTTAGGCGCCAGAATTTCATCGAGATCGGGCTCTGCCGCCGGAACTTCATCAACCACCAGCTCAACTACCGGGGCTTCATCAACCATCAGCTCCGTTGTCGGGGCTTCAATAACAACTGGCTCTAGGACCGGGACTACAGCTACCTCCGGCTTTGAGGCCGGAGCGTCCATCATCTCAGCATCCAAACCCGAAGCTTCAACCTCCAGGGTGGTGCTGCTGGTACATCTTCATTTGAACAGAATATCAATGCGTGGTAGTGGATACTAGTGAGTCGGTTGACTATCACCCAAATCGAGTCATGCTTGTGAAAGGTGAGAGGTAATCCAACAATGAAATCCATGCTGATGTCCTCCCATTTTCAGGCCGGTATGCTTAAAGGTTGTAGCTGTCCGGCGGTCCTCAAATGATTGACTTTCACTCGCCGACATGTATCGCATTCTGATATATACTTCACTATTTCACGCTTCATCCGGGACCACCAGAATTTCTTCTTCAAATCTTGGTACATTTTGTTACTTCCCGGACGAATAGAATACTTGGACAAATGAGCTTCGTCCAATATCTTCTTCCAAAGTTCTATATTACGGGGCACCACGATGCGGTCTTTGAACCAGATGGTACCGTCATCATCACATCGAAAACACTTCATCTCCCCCTTCTTCATTCTTCAGCGAATGTGTGACATGCCCTTGTCTTTCCTCTGAGCCTCTACAATATCTTCTCTTATGGTAGGAATGAGAGCTAGATTGTAGAGCGCACCATATGGAACCAAGTAAATACTCGGTTCTTCCTCTTCTATCGAGGTGATGGAAAGGGTATTGGCATGGGACTTGCGACTCAGCACATCTGCAACTACATTTGCCTTTCCAGGATGGTAGTGGATCTCAATTTCATAGTCTTTGATCAATTCCGACCATCTTCGCTGTCGCATATTCAAGTCCTTCTGGGTGAAGATGTACTTCAAGCTTTTGTGATTAGTGTAGAGATGTACTAGGTTGCCTAATAGATAGTGTCTCTACATCTTCAATGCAAGTACCACAGCAACGAGCTCAAGATCATGAGTCGGATAATGCTACTCATGGTTCCGAAGCTGCCGTGATCCATAAGCGATCACCCTTCAGTCTTGCATTAATACGCAACCCAACCCAATCCTAGATGCATCACAATAAACATCAAATGACTTGGTTATGTCTGGTTGGGCTAATACCGGTGCTGTTGTGAGGTGGTTCACTAATGCTTGAAAACCTTCCTCACATCCATTCGTCCATACATACTTCTTCCCTTTCTTCAGAAGTTTCGTCATTGGTTTAGCTATCTTGGAGAAACTTGGAATGAACCTCCGATAATATCCTGCTAAACCCAGGAAGCTTCAAACTTCATGCACAGACTTTGGAGACTCCCATTTGAGTACTTTCTTAATCTTGCTTGGATCAACTGCAATCCCCTCGGCAGAGATGATGTGCCCTAGAAATGGCACTTGGCTGATCTAGAACTCAAATTTGCCAAACTTGGCATACAGCTTGTGGTCTCGCAATCGTTGAAGCACGATGTGCAAATGTTATGCATGTTCTTCTTCGGATTTCGAGTACACAAGGATGTCGTCGATGAAGACCACGACAAACTTGTCCAATTCCGGCATGACCACCGAATTCATGAGATACATGAAATGGTTCAGTGCGTTGGTCAATCCGAAGGACATGACAAGGTACTCATACAATCCATACCTCGTCGAGAATGTTGTCTTAGGTATATCCTCTGGTCGAATCCTGATATGATGATATCCAGGGCGAAGATCCATCTTTGAAAATACCCTAGCACCGACCAATTGATCGAACAGAATATCAATGCGTGGTAGTGGATACTAGTTCTTGATCGTGACAGCATTGAGTGGACGATAGTCCACACATAGTCTCAACGTTTTATCCTTCTTTTCCACAAAAAATGCAGAACAGACCCAAGGTGATGAACTTGGACGAATGAAACCCTTATCCAAAAGTTCCTTCAGCAGCTCTTTCAGTTCTGCAAGTTCCTTAGGTGCCATCTTATACGGCTTTCTCGAGATCAGCACTGTTCCCGGTTCAAGTTCAATCTTAAACTCGACATCTCTTTCTGGTGGCATACTAGGAAGATCTTTGGGAAATATGTCCGGATACTCACATACCACTGGAATGTCTTCAAGTTTACAAGCCTCGGTGTTATAAGTATTTGGAGTCACGTGGATATCACTCTCAAGAGTGAGAGTTTGGGGAGAGTGGACTAGAGAATTTAGATATATCCTACGAGGAACGATGTCAATAATAGCACAGTTGTATTGCAACCATGCCATCCCTAAGATGACATCCAACTTCTGATGCTCTAGTATAATGAGAGAGATAGGGTATATTTTCCCACTCAGATTAAGAGGTACCCTATGGACCATCTTATCTACTACTACTTTCGCACCCGGAGAACAAATCACATATGGGGTTTTTGTAGAAATGATAGGCAACTGATATTGAATGACATAAGACTTGCTAATAAAGTCGTGGGAAGCACCAGAGTCAAAAAGGATGACTACGGGATGACCAATGAGAGAGAACATACCCGTGAGTACGGGTGCGCCTTCTGGAACGTCCTCGATGGCGAGGCGGTGTACGTTGCTGGTTCTTGTGGCTAGCTTCTTGGGCTGGTTGCGGGGCTGATTTGCCCCTTGGTACGACGACTGTCCTCTGCTCTGTAGGCAGTCCTTGGCGAAATGCCCAATACGACCACACGTAAAATACGTGTACGGGGTCTGGCCGACACGGAAAGGAGGATGGAATTCCGGTGCCCGCGGTGGAGGTAGAGGTCCACACGGAATCATCCCTTGTTGCTGCTGTGGGCGAAAGCCGGCATTGTCGAACTGGCGACCCCGAAACATCGGTGGTCGCGATGGCAATTGCCACCTCTGGCCGAATGGTGATCGATACACCATTCAGTACTTCTGAGGAGCACCCCCTCCGCTGCCCCACGGAGTACTCCTTTTCTTCTTGTCGGAGAATAGCTCCCTAGTAGCGTCCTCCTGCATGATCGTGGCATTGACCATGTTGTTGAAGCTGCCGCTGTTGAACAATCCAAGCTTGTCCTTCATCTTGGGGTTCAAACCCCAATAGAAGCATTCACACTTCCGATCTTCAGTACTCACTTGGTCCTAAGCATATTGGGCCAAGTGGTTGAATGCCTTGGAGTACTTGTAAGCACTCCTTCCTCCTTGCTTCAGCTTCAAGAACTCTTGAAGCTTCCTCCTCATAACCACTACAGCAATATCGATCAATTATGTCGGCCGGGGCCGACATAATTGAGGCCTAAACCGATGTAAGTTACTTAATTACATCAGTTTTCCCTTAATTACGTCGGTGGTCGGCCGACGTAGTGGTTTGGACGTAATTAAGGTAACTTACGTCGACCGCTGATGTAAGTTACTTAGTTACATCAGTCAGCAGCAGCCGACATAAGTTACATACCGGGATGGGCCGCGGGCTGGGCCGAAGTACTTACGTCGGCCACAGCGGAACGATGTAAGTTATGTGGTGTAACTTACGTTGGTTGAATCAAACTGACGTAAGTTAAGTGATTTAACTTACGTCGGTCAGGACACATCGACGTAAGTTAAACTGGGCTTACTTATGTCGGCACGACCATAGCCGACGTAAGTTAAGTTTTCAAAAAAAATTTAAAAATAGAAACTGACTACCTCGCTCGATGGCGAGAACACAGATCACATACAGATTACTATTCAGAACAGATACACAGCAAAACAGTTATAAAATATTATCCAAAACATTGACAACAACACAATTTGCAAATTGAGTTCCACCGGGCTACACGCTAGCCCCTCCACTGCCTCCGGGATCTTCTCGGCGCGTTCCTGAACCCTGCAGAAGAATCATAGTCAATAGTGCGAGTAACACATTTGCTGAATTAAATGTGATGCAAGTAACTTATTTGCCAAATAATACCAGCACATAAGATACTTCAATTCATTACAACTGCAGACTGTTATCCAAATGCCTATATTGCCTATTGGATTCTCTTAACTGATTTTGCTTAAAGAAATGCTCGAAAAATCTTTTTATGAAAAATAATAGATATTGTTCATCTCCTACTTAAAGTATTCATATTAGTAATATATCTTGCATAGTTTATAAGTATGTATTAGTATTACAAATTAAATAATATTTATCTTTAAGGGTCAATCACCCTGAGTTGGCCTAGGGCCCTCAAAATCCTAGAGCCAGCCCGGAGTTGGTGGTGGATCAAAAGGGAATCATGCTTTCAACATAATGCAAATCTATGTTATGTGATAGGCGCGAAATGCCTCCCGGAACTCTTCCAAGCTCACGGCATAGCCAGCTGGTCGTGCGGCAAGATAATTCGCCCACCACGCACCAGCAGACCCTTGTAACTCTTGGTCCGCAAACAAGGTCTTCTGATGTTCGGTCATTCGTAACAAACCGAACTTTCCTTCGATGGAGCAGAGCCAGTTGTCCGCCTCCAATGGTTCATCGGCCTCCATGAAGACCGGAGGGTGCGTTTACATGAAGTTCGAGTATGAAATCGGAGAAGGCTGTCGTGGACCCGCATCTGGTCGCCCCCCTTGACGGGACGAATGTTGAACCAAAGTCCGCAGTAACTCAGTTTGCTCGTCGCGCGAGCTGAGCACTGCGGCGAGAACCTCCGCTAGACTCCTCAGAAGTTCCGGAGGTGGTGGTGGTGGAACTTGTTGTTGTGGTGTCACAACTAGCTCCTGGATCGGAGATTCGTCCTCACGACCACGACTTGAACCTCCCATTTCAGGCGTTGAGCGCGTACGCACCATTCTGCATCCATATGACTTAAAATCAGCACATGTTTTCTTTTCCTTCATCCATTTAATATTCAGTAGTTCGAATATTGACAAGGGAGTAAGTGCATAACATTCGCATATATTGATAAAGTACAAACTTTATACAAGGTATATTATCTCATGACCATGTTTACAGTAGTGATCTCCAAAACGACAGACTCCCACTACAGAAGTGCATCTCTACCATACTTGGTCCCCTTGAGATACACATCTTGTCATCTTATACATACCCACTGCTATTCTTAATACGACACAAACATGGCCACAAAATAAACACGAGCAACTACTAAACTATATGTTGCCCCATGATGGTAGAAGTGCTGCCCCATCCCCCTTCGATACGTCCTATTCGACGTACTCGAGTTCCTCGGGATCTTCTTCTTCCCTTCATCATTCGAAGGCACTTGTTCACCCATATTCAGTGGTATATGATGAGCCGATGGATACACCACTGGTTGGAATTGTGCTTTGGCCTCAATCACATTATCCTGAAGTTGTTCTGCCTCATACTCCCAATTTTGAGCTGCCTCAATGGTTGTGTCTCGTTCCTCAGTGACTACCAACAGCTGATCCTGCTGTTGTTGCACCTCTAACTGACTCACTTGGAACTCATCACGAGCTTGCTGCAGTTCATTGCGAGTTTGCCGTTGTTCAGCACGAGCCTTCCGTAGTCTAATGCGAGCGTAATGCAGCTGACTCTCGGACTTATTCAGCCGGTGATTTGGTGGAGGTAGGAACGAACATAGATTCATTGATATAATCAAGAAAATCTCCCCGCTCAGTCGCTTGCCTTAAGGCTTCAACTTGCTCCTTAATAACTGCACCTTGAGTAAGAACCACCACATCGGATGCAGCCGCATACGTTCCAAGTGTCGTCGAGGTTGTGTCGCCATACGGTGTATAGGCTGCAACCATACGACACTGCCACTCAAAACCAGCCACACCACGGACCGGAATAAGAGCAAATTGAGTCCCAGCCATGGCATCTTGATGAAGCTCGCAAAGCTTCATAAGCGCCTCGCCCGCTGCGATTGCCCAAGTGTCCTCCAAATGAGCTCCCTCGATAGTAACCGAAAAAGGAGCCCATCCATAAGGACGTGGACTAGCAGGTATGTCAACCAAGATGGTGCTTCACAGAACGCCTCGGTCAATCGTTTCTTGACCCCAATAGCATGGAATCTTGATGAAGACAAACTGTTGGAGCACCTTCCGCAGCATACTCGGGAAGCCCGGACGGCTAGCGCAAGTTGAAAATATCCATCCGTCCGGTAATAGCATCATCACATCTGCCATCTATAAATAAATATTTGAATGGTTCAAATACTCAAATCCAACAAACTATGTTGAAAATCAGATCATGGATGTGATAAATGAATTATGAAAACGAATTCAAATTCAACTGCCAAAGGAAACAACACCCTGGAACCCCATCACAGTTCTGTTCCAGCTGACCTTCCTGTACAAATTCAAAATTTTTTTACAGGAAACATCAGAACCAGATGTTGGGTTGAATACAAAAGTTGTAGTACACTTTACAATCTTTCCATATTGTACTCATACAGCTCCAGGTGAGCTAGGAAATAGAATCTATACAGGTTTAAAGTTGACCCAAGTTTTCTGGAAATTTTGACAGAACCTCCTCTGTATATGTGGTAATTTCCACAATTTATACAGGTATATCATGACAATATATTGAGGTAATGCAAAATAGACATTGTATAAAATCAAGTTAACAATCCTGAAGTAAAAGATTTCGGCTATGAAACATTTGTTATATAGGTATAGTGTGCTAATTCGAAACTATGTGCAAACTGTTTCAAGTTCTGGTCTGCCAGAACCAAGTTTGCGGCCATAGGAATTAAACACAGCTAAACCAAGATTCAGGCCATGAGTGAAACGTAAAGTTGATAGAGGACTTCCTAAGCTTTCCATAAATGTATATATATGACCATGTCACTATTCTGGATCAAACGCTAGAGCTATCTAAACTTGACAGATGAACTGACTGTTGTTCAACAGCATCCCTGCAGTTCACTGTTTTGAACTCGAAATTTGAATTGCCTAAAATTCGAATCAGGAAAAACTTTAAATAAAAAATGTACATCTCCTTCTACCCTTTTCAGATATGTATCATAATAAGGCAGAAGATTTTTGTACAGTGAGTCATTGCAATAATACAGAGACTGATACAATGGTAGGGTCATCTGGAGCAGTTTAAGGATACTCCAAATTTCAAATGATTATCAAACTTTTATGCCTTGATGGTCAACATAAAAGTCGTAGAGGTTTTCGAGAGATTTTCATCCATATAGCATATCCCTATGTTTAATCCTAACTAACCAAGATTACAACCTGGCGAAGTTGAGCAAACTTCAGCCAGAAATCAAGAATCTTGGTTCTAACCCAATGTCGAATCAACACTCATTTTGCGGAGTCCAAACTTACTAGCACCTGATAGTCAGACTTTCCAAAATATAATGCATCCATTCTGTCGTTGGGGATGGTCAAGTATCAAAGTCGATACTGACGGTACTACGTGCCTCACCAAAGAAAAATCTAACCGGTATTTCCGGAGACGTTTATAGGTGGCCCTAGTATCATTCACTCGCAAATGCGTTCTACACGGGTCGCTACTGTAGTCAATGCTGCAGAAGACAAACAATCCCTTATCACACCTGCACACCACAAGGGCGGTTCGGGGAAACACGACAGACAGTCACAATAATAATATATATATGAAAGTAAATGCATACGACTCTGGTGTGAGTCGCCCTCGAGCGATGTCATGTCTCGAGGTACATGGCTGTACTACGTCTGTACAACAAAGACTCCCGCATGAATCGGCTTATACACACTCGGGCATACGTGTTTCGCATGCTCCCATAGAACATGAATAGTTCTAGAGATGCATACTATCGGGTTATACACCACCCAACGGGGTCTCCCACTCACTTTGAAGCATGCTGGGATACAACGTGTCATAGGTTCTCAGAAACATAGAAAGCTTCAGAGACTCCTATTAACATTTTCGTGCCAAGCCACAGAAAGATTTTTATGCTACCTCTCGCATGGTGAGCTTACCGCAATTGATCCGCTTACGGTGACGTACCTTACCTCATACCTGACGTCGAAGCGTCGTTACAGAATTAATAACACATAAGTTAGTTTACCATCTTTATATCTTATACTAATAATACTCCTTATACGGGCATATAGCTTATTCCTCACTCAACAATCTTATGTTTTGAACATATGCTCTTTTCAGGTACACTGTTCCCAATGATGCTCTGATACCATATCTGTGGGGACCGAATCCCAACCTCCAAGGATCTCATTGGGTGGTGTCATGCGATGCGACACCCAACAATATTCAAGAAAAGAATGAGAACAAATTACAATACCAAGTCTTTATTTAAAAGCACAGCGGAAGTTTTACAATACTAAACGAAAGGAAAGAGAACTATACATCATAGCTACGCTTTCGGTACTAGCTATGCAAAAGCAAAGTCATCCATGCCCTGGATACTTTGCACTAGCAACACCCAACTAACGGCATCGTGCAGGGTTCCCACTCGGCTGTAAACCCTGGAGGGGGTGCAGCCTCGTCATCGAACCCATCATCAGTCGTATAATCTGTAAAAACTTGTTAACTGCAAATGTGAGCTTAAGGCTCAGCAAGACTAACCCATCTCACTAGACATATGTAGGGTGAATACTAAGTATATGTAAGGAATAGCATAAAGGACTCGCCTACAACTGGATCCTTATCTTTAAGTAGCACATGACATTCTTCGGGAACGACACATTATAGACTCCACAATCAAACAAGAAACAATTTGCCGATGATATGACATGCACAAAGCACATAATGCTATTACAGGTAAAGTATGGGGAAACTGTAAACGTTTAATTGTACTATCACTAAGCCATAAGAGGTTGCAAAACAATTGTAATTCAATACATCGTATTCTACTGACTTCTTCAGTATTTACTACGTCACAACGTAGTGAACAAGTGGTACTCTATTACCGCGAGGGACGGTGATTGCACTCAGGACACACCCGAAACAACACGACACATACACACTTTTGAAAATGTCAGCGAGTACTTACAGCAGTACCTACGTAACACTTCAGTACTAGTCGTATATGGCCACCTTTCATTAAACACTCGAATGTCAAACCAGTCGATCCGTCACGAGCAGGAGGTCACTGCGTGCGGCGTACTCTGACGTGCCCACCAGCTGCTTTATACCTTGCTGCCCTCAACTCACGCCTATAAAATGAAACGGAATGCCTCAACAAACTAGTATCAATCTACGTCAGTTTATTGGAGCCCATTTCTCCAGTATGTCGCTAGTACATTTCAAGCTTGTCCAGCAGGGCCACACACAAAACGGTCCAATCGACACATGTAGGGCTACACACGTGAGACCACATCTTGCTGCATCTTACCCACTGCTCAGTCTCAATTTCATATTCATAAACCATTTTCTGATTCCATATCCTCCTGTGTGATAAAATTCCTATCTCGCGAATAGATTCCAACTACTCGACTTCTACCGAATTCCTATGAGCATAAGCATAACAGTTTCTACTCAATAGGACGTAGAACTACCCAAGACTCCATAGGATTTGTGGTCCATGCAAGTGGATGTCAAACACCTAAAACGTAATGCACAATCATCTTAAGACGTAAGGTGAAATAAAAACTGCAAAAACACTGTAAGGAACTTAAATGCAAACCGGGGCTTGCCTAAATGCGAGTCTGAGTCTATGTTATTTTGTGACAGCTGGACTTCCAAAGCTTCCGGTTGCTCCTCGACTTCAGCTACTACACGATATGCATATACTATATATGAATGACTTTGAAAATAATCAATATGCTTTAGGTCATAAGCTAATATCTTATGATCAAAATAATATAATGCTCTTAATTGGCCTTGGGACTTTTATGGTAGATACTAGTGACCATAGTGAAGACTCTTGCAAAGAGCATGAGATGATCAAGGAAGTTTGTTGTTCTAAAATTTTATTGTAAGCAATAACTTTCTCTAATTTTTGGTTGAAATCTTGGTGATCTATCATGGCTACCAGTGGTTGTACTATGTAGAGGGGGTCTCACAGGTTCTAGGAAAATTTGTTTCACTATTTTTTTAAGCTTCTTAATGGGAGATACTGATATTACAAATCTGGGGAATTTTTTGTATTTTACTCAATTTATAACTACATAGAGATTTGGAACACTGACAAATCCAGTAAATTATGTCTAATGAACTTGAAATTATTACTGGAGATCAAGTGAATTTTGGAGAGTGTCCTGCCCAAATTTGGGAATTTTCTAAAATCAGAACTGTAGGAATGAATTCTATGAGAATTTTGTTTATCTGAATTATGGAGAAATTTCTATGGACTTTCATAAAAATCCAAGAGCACCACTGGAAAGTATTCTTCATGCTGGTTCTAAAAAAATTTATTTGGGAATTTTTGGACAATTGTACTGAGAGTTATGGATTTTCCAATTTTGGTTAAATCCTGAAATTATTTTCCAAAGGGAAACATTTAAATAAATCAGCCGGGCCCACTGGTTTAAAACCAACTGATCGCAGCAGGGCCGCAACGGGGGCCATGGGGTTAACCCGCACGGCCACACTAGATCCCCAGCCACAGCCGGATCCCACAGCGACTGACACGTGGGCTCCACAGGTTTTCTTCAACCTTGGGCTGGCGCCCGCGCGCGGCGGCTCCCGCGGTGGTAGCTCGCCGGCGATCTCGCCGACGGCCAAACCGCTGCACTAAACTCACCAGAATCGCCGCCTGGGGGTTGTCGGGGGCGCCGAGCACGTTGCTGAGGTCGACATCGGCTGAAACGGACAGGAACAATGCGTGCGACGGCTGCGGCGGCGGTGAGAGCTCGAGCATGCTTGAACTCACCCAACTCAAGCTCAAACAACTCAGGAACTTCTCCAAAATCTTCCTGGGACCTCAAGGATCAAGGATCTGGACTAGGGAAGAGAGGAAACAACCGCGAGATATGAGCTCGACGGCGAAGTACGATTTTTCAACCGGCGGCCGTGAAATCTCAAAATCTAAGGTGCTCGGTTGATAACTTTCGGGGCTCTTGGGCAGGGAGTTGTGCTAGGATATATAGGAGCTATCTTCTAACCAGATTAAATAATGATTGCAAGAATGAAACTAATTTAAGCACAAAGCCTTGCTGTTCTATCGAATAATGATACGGTTATCAATAAAAACTCGAGCTACAGTTCATGGCATGGGCTTTAATTTGGTGAGCATAAACTAGAGAGGATTGCGAACCTTTTTGCTTCAAGGATCGAGACTGGAAACGGCCTAGAACCGGAGCGCGACCAGAAAACTTCAAAATACCTCAAGTAGAAGCTATGTCACGATCAATGACCAAATAGAACACGTAGAGGATGTTGTGACAAGACTTTTATCTACTTATAGATCAGTGAGAAACGGCTTCAATCTCCGGCCAAAACTCGACGAACAGAGGGCGGCGGCTATGGCGCGAAACAGAGACGGAGCTTGACGCCGACGGCCAGGGGTATAAATAGGCATAGAGGGACGAGGGGAGCTTGCCACGATGCAAGCAAGCAGGCAGCTCAGTGGCTTGCATGCTGTGTCACGGTGTCGAGCGCGCCCGGCATCGATCGGCGGGGACAGCTGTATACAGAGCATGTCCGTCGGTTCAACCGAGTTTGTGAGTGGGTCCCACCTCCCCTTATCCTCTTCCCTTCTCTGCAACTTCAATTCTCATACCAAACATGATCCAAAAATTCTAGATTTATGTGGGGAGGCTCAAATAAATATCTGGAACTTGATTCTGAAATTGGATCTCTAATTTGGTAAAGTTTCACTTGAATTTAAAATTTGAATTTGAATTTGGATGAAATTCAATGGGACCACTGAGTTAAATAGCAATTGAGCTTTAAAAATTTTGAACTTTGTGGATAGGTCAAGCAAGTTATGCTGACATTGAGGGTGTGTTAAAATCCTGATGTTCAACTAAGTTGAACATAATTCAAAATTTGAATTCTAAATATGGCTTGAATTTGTTAAGCATATCAAATAAAATAGCAAATGGAATTCAAAAATCATGAAACTTGGCAGGAAGTCTATTTGGAATATTATGAGGCCATGGAAAAATTTATGGCCTCAGATTTGAATATTTTGGCAGGGCCTAATTGTGCAGTCCTATCATTTGAATATATTTAGTACTGCATAGTAATTTTCCCTAGATATTTTTATTCAATAAATTACAAAACTTGTAGAAAGGTCACTTAAATTATTCTAAGGTCATTGGTGAAGTTCATCCCTTATGTTAATAAAATTTAAGAATGGGTGAAAGAAAAATTCTTAATAATATCAAGTTCAAATGCACAACCACATTTGATCTCCACTATGGTTGAAAACAAACTGATAGTTGAACTTCATATTAAGGGAAAACTGGGATTTTACACAAACCAGTACTATTTTTTCATCTAAATTCCCCACATTTTTGGCATCGATCCAGCAGAGAATAGTCCTTCCAGAATAACACACGGTCATTGACACATGCATCGATCTTTTGGTAGTCCAGCCCGAGGTCACGAACAACCTTCTGAACTTTATCAAGTGTATTAGGAATGTAGTGGCCCTCTGGAAGCACATATGAGAATAGTTCAAGGATCAACTCACACGCTTTTTTGCTCAAACCAGTTAAACACTTTATCTGGTACAACCTGATAATGAAGGATAATTGGGTCACCTTCGCACAACCTGGATATAACTCCTTTTTGACATCATTTAATAAGTCATAAAATGCCTTTGCACACCCAGTTGGCTTCTGCTGGTTTATAGCATTTTCTGGATCACCAGCATCTGCTGAAGTACCACCATGATCAGTGCCTCTAAGTTGACTGGACAACATATTTTCCATAGTAGCATCATCAGAAATTATCTGGTCATTATTTGCTGATTGCTCAACAATATTTTTCTCAACTCATTTTTCTCCATGGTGTACCCAACAAGTATTATCCAATGAAATCCCATTACGAAGCATGTGAAGATGAACTTCCTTGCATCTCCTGTGGCAAATATTACGACATCTCGTGTAAGGACAAGGCATAGTTCATCCTTCACGAGTGCCCTCGAATGCAAATTTTCATAATGACTTCATTCCATCCTGCCACTCCTTGGTACACCTGTTTTTTCCCATCCATGTCTTATCTTCTAACATCACTTCTTACAATTCAATTAGCCTATCCATAAAAGGATAGAACTACAATAATATTATGTGAGCAATTGTACCTAGCACTGTTGCTCCTCCACGTGCGGCGGCCGGCAGATGCTTCTCCACGCGTGGTGGCCGGTGGATTCTCCTCCTAGAGCGTGGCGGTCGGCGGATACTCCTCCAAGCACGTTTCATACAGTCGAGAGAGGGGCCGTTGTGGATTGAAGGGTACCACAATAAGAAATTCTTTTGTTTCTTATTTTCCTTCTTTATTTGGCGTGAAACAAATTGACTGCCGTGGGTAGGCGGCCATGACAAAGCATATGTGAAGCTATCAGAGTAGGCCCAACACTACACTGGGTCTCTTGTTATTCGTGGGCTAAAACTGTGCTGAGTCACTTTGTATTCGTGGGCCAAAACTACGTTGGGACACTTGGTGTCCGTCCCTTTGACGTGTGAGCCCATCTACAGGAGCACGTCTGGCTCTGGCAATTTGTTATCTAAATATGTTAATGTAGCAATGGGGGTGGTATTCCGATCAAAATAAATCATACGCATAAAATCTCTTGAACTATAGCAACACAGTCATATAGGATTAAATACTAGATATAATCATCGAGGGAACCAAACACTAGTGTTCAACGTACCATTCCAGGCAACAAACTAATTAACTTGACAGAACTAACTCTTACATAATCCCATATAAACAAAAAAATTAACTAATCAGCACATCTAGTCCGTAGCACTTTCCTTCAAGGAGTGAAATTACTTCCGACCATGTATAGGAGTAGTGGTAATGATGACATCGCGTATAGGGGCATAGGGCTAGTGGTACGTAGGAGTAGTACCTATCTTTTTGTAACAATTTTCTCGTCCTTTCTTTTCTTTTCTTTAGTTCATTATCTCAACTTTTCTTTTAAGTCGTCGCTACCTGTTGCATTTTCCTATTACTACGTAGTATTATATACTACTTTGCATACCGCTTTGTAGGCCTCGCTACGGGCGATCTCTTGGCACCTCCAACAGCTAAAGTACCGTACAAGCCACTTTAGAGGCCACCGGCGGTCTGGAGGGTCGTTTATTAACAGAGAATACAGATAGAATAGATAGTTCACTAAACAACAAAGAGAAAACAAAATAACAGATGGAATAGACGAACAACATTGAGTTCAATAACATAAAACATTACTACAAAACAAGAAAAACGACATCATGAAACAAGAAAAACAACATCACAACCTTATAAGTCTATGTTATATATAGCCCATACCGGATAACACCGCATGGCAGAATGTGACATGCTCGTGCCTAATCCTACAGTCTTCACTACAGAAGACCCTGCAACTGCTCCACCATTGCTTCCCGCAGCCGGCAGTTGTACACGGGTCAACCTCCTTGTTGGGAAGCGACACCATTGGCGGTCTCGGAGGCGGGCGCAGAAGCGTCCATGTCATATTACCGATTTCAGTCAGGGCTTGAATTTGATGCCGCCTGCATTCATTGTTGGTGCTCATGATGGCAATGGACCTGACCGCTTTCCAACGAATTGCATTGTCGCGGGACCCATAGTTGGCATCGTAGCAGGGGAGGCCAAGGACGTAGGATGCCTCCATGTGGCCACCCTGGCCGCCAGGGCGAGAAACTAGGTGCCCGACTGCACAGGATCATTTGCGAAGACGAGCTTGAGCCTGGTGACATAGCACGCACGAGGGTTCCCAACGATGGCCAGGTTCTCCACGAGGGCTTCGTAGCGACCCGCGTCGCGCCACATCGTCCAGGTCTCCCACTCCAGCGCCACGCGCCTGCCCACATCGCCATCCCGGCATGCCGCATCAATGGCATTGCAGGTGGCATGTAGACTAGAGAGGTCATCCAAGGGTCGCAGTGAGCTTGCGGCGAGACGCCCCGCGATCTTGACCCAATATCGTGTGTGAATGACAACTCCATAGGTTTGGCGTCACTGTGCTTCCAAGGGAACCAATGAACCAATGAGGGTGCAGGTGGCAGAGGCAAAGATGAAGCCAGAGTATGAGCGGAGAAGACGATGGAGACATTATATAAAGACACACTCCGTAGTCTTCTCCATGCGTACTTATGGGGATCGCGCCCAGTGATAGTTCGGCTTCCAGCGACGGTGGATTCACATCCTTTGCAGTATTGCAGGTGCATTAAGGGTGGCTGACATGTCAACACCACATCCTATGGGACCCACGCCTCTCTGCATGCACTGATGGGATGCGCAAAGTAATGGAACCACTCTGTTTTCAACATCAGCAGAAGAATAATATCCTGTCATCAATAGAGATAACATACTATGTCTGTCAAGATTAAGACTGGAGTAATTTGTGCCAAAAATTTCCTGTTTTACAGTTTGGTTCTCCATGCTCTTTCATCTTAATTCGTACGTACTACTTATCTTTTTCTAACATTTTTCTTGTCCTTTCTTTTATTTTCTCTCTGTTCATTGTCTCCACTTTTCTTTCCAGTCATCGCCACCTCTTGTGTTTTCCTGTTACTATACTACTTTATAGACCACTTTGCAGGCCCCGCTGTATGCCACCTCTATTGATCTCCTGGCACCTCCAACGGCTAAAGTACCGTACAACCACTTTAGAGGCCACCGACGGTGTGGAGGGTCAATCATTAATAGGGAATACAGATAGAACATATAGTTCACTAAACAGCAGATAGAAAACAAAATAACAGATAGAACGGACGAACAACATTGAGTTCATTATCAAAAAACATTATTCCCTCCTTCCTATATTACATGTCGTTAGAACAAGTTTTTTAGTTCATTTTTGAACTAGAAAACTTGTCCTAATGTGAGACCTATGTGTGCTGAATACATTGGCTTGTAGTGAATACACTTGGCTTTGATGATAAAAGTTTTGAATATCACCAAAACACCTTTTTATCAAGGTCCGACTCTAGCTCTGAGCTATAGCAAGGTCCAACTTGTTTTGGGTAGCTCCGGCTACGTTAGATTCTAGGTCCGACTTCTTGGTAAGGTCCGACTAGCTTTGTTTAGCTCTGGTGAGCTTTATATTTAGCTCCGGCATGTCTTTGTTAGCTCCGGCATGTCTTTGGTAGCTCCGACATATATTTGATAGCTCCGACATGCTTTTGCTAAGCTCTGACGTACTTTGTCTAGCTCCGGTTTTGAGTTGACTAGGTCTTGCTAGTTTTGTAAGCTCCGGCGCTAGGTTCTACTAGCTTTTGTAAGCTCCGGCTCAAGGTCCGGGTTGCTCTGGCAAGGTCTGGAACTTGACCGCAGTGGTTCTGCTTTTCATTTGCAATGTTTCGTACTTGCTTTACATGATTGGAAAGATTTCTTAGTATTCATTTGCTATGTTTTTGGTGCATTTTGGTTGATATGGATGATATCGTGTTGCTGTGGTTTTGCAACATGCTTATGTGAGGTTCTCACGTAGGGTGTTGTGTTCGGAACTAACTTGAGTCAAGTCGAGGACTTGGGCTCGTATGGATTGGTTGTTTATTCATGTGCAGCTGTTGCTTGAGTTCAAGACATGGCTGGTGACAGGATCCATTGGACTAGTCTCAGGGAGGAGATGAGGTTCCAACAACCAAGTTCGGAAGGAACTGTGGTTGAGCTGATCAGGAGGTCACGCAGGATGATTGAATCAAGGGCGGTGCATATGAAGGTTACTGTACGTCATTGGAAGATGTTTGCATGTGTGCACGGAGTGCATGGACGTGGCTACATGTTTACGAGGCGTGATGAAGAGATGTGGACGTAAAGAATTGGTCGGAAAGGTCCAACCGACTAGGTTATGGACTCAGGTTGCGGCTGAGTCGGGTTTGACTCAAATATGGAAAGATTTGAGTTGGTTATGATAGGATTTCGTGAGGGTTACGAACTTGAGTTGTTTAGGAATGTGGGATACGTTCCTAAGGTATTTGGAAGTCTTAAGATTGCTTCTATCTGCGTATAGAAGAATTTTGAGTAGTTATGGAAAGTTACGATTCATGATCTGAGTAGGATTGGAGTCCTAGTTGATATTGGGTTGGCCTAAGGGCTGGTTATATAAGCAAGGGAGCCCAGAGCTCGTGGTGCACGACTTTGGGGCTGTTCCTCTTGTGTTCTATTGAATAAAATTCATAGTTTGAAGAAACTTTTGTGCCTTGTTTGTCCGACTTGTTCCAGACAAGTTTCACTCATCGAGTTTCTGGACAGCACTACCTTTCGTCGGTGGTTTTACCATAACTCGAGTTTTACAGATCCAATTGATGTGATTCTTTTTGGGTTGTCTTCAAAACTTGATTTTCTATCATATGTCAAAATTTCACGGTCATTGGATTTGTGTTCTATGATCTACACGAGTTTCTTTTCAGCGTTCCAAAACTGTTTTTTCTCGGGTAGGACAGATTGACCATTGTTTGATCTTTCGATCATAACTTGAGTTTTTCTCGTCGGATTTGAGTGATTCTTTTTGTGTTGTCTTCTTGACTTGATTATATCGGATATCTATCACTTTTTTACGGTGAAACACGTTTATATTAGTCTCACACACGATTTCTTTAAGAGATCGTTTTTTGCCGAAAGGGTTTGGGGTTTAATTGTTTCCGTTGCGTAAGATTTTTAAATCTACCACTCACCCCCCTCTGGTAGCTTTTCACGTGATCTTCGATCCTACAATTGGTATCAGAGCCACAGTGCTCTAATCTTTGTGATTTGCGCGTGTTTTTGACTAATCATCATGGAGAAGTACTCTGCCAAACCTTGTGTGTTCGCTGGTATTGATTTTCAGGTTTGGAAGGCACGCATGGAGGCTTTCATCCAGACACAAGGATTTGCAATATGGGAGAAGGTATACAAGCCTTACGAAGTGCCATCAAACGATCAAGTTACAGCTACAAATCTGAGAGATGTCGACAACAACAATAAGACTCGGAACTTGATCATACAAGGATTAACACAAAGCGACTTCGACCGTGTTGCACACCTCCGATCTGCATACGATGTGTGGAAAGCACTTTGTGACTGCCACGAAGGATCCAACACGATCAAAGAGGTAAGGCAAGACATGTTCAAGAAAGAATACATGCGCTTCGAGATGCAACCCGGTGAGTGTATTGATGACCTTTTTGCTCGCTTTAATAAAATTCTCAGCAACTTGCGTAGTGTCAATGTTAATTTTTCAGATGCTGAAAATGCTAGGCAATTGCTAAGTGCATTAGATATGTCAATTTGGGAGATGAAAGTCACATCTATTCGTGAATCTACTATCATGAGTTCTCTTACATTAGATGTACTCTATTCTAAACTAAAAACTCATGAAATTGACATCCTAGCACATAAGAACCCAAATAAGTCTATTGCATTTGTTTCACAACGTGATATGTCTAGCTCCGGCCAAT
Organism: Tuctoria greenei; assembly: GCA_036927565.1. Classification (NCBI taxonomy): domain Eukaryota; kingdom Viridiplantae; phylum Streptophyta; class Magnoliopsida; order Poales; family Poaceae; genus Tuctoria; species Tuctoria greenei. The sequence continues at coordinate 59,599,434 of JAYESD010000010.1, forward strand.
CATCATCTTGCAATACTCTTGCTTTGTTGTCCTCACTAACCGTGGAGCAGATCGAAGAATTTTCAGAAAAGGAGTTGGCACTCATCTCTACTAGATTCTCAAAAGCATTGCAAAATGTGAGAACTAGAAGGAGAGGAAGCTCCGGACCTCAACGATGTTTTGAATGTGGTAAAACAGGACACTTTCGTACAGAATGCCCTAACCTTTCAGGTCCGACCACCCGGGAAGAAAAACAAAGCAAGGTCCGGACCTCCTCTGGAAATTCCAACAAGAAGAAGAAAGGTATCATAGGACGCAAGATGATCAACAGTTTCATCACCGTGCTTCAAGAGTTCAGTTCAAGTGATGTGGACATTGGAAGTGATGAAGATGAAGATGATTTGGCAAACTTGTGCTTTATGGCGGGCAAGTCAAGATCAAGTATGGAGGAGGCAGAACACAACAGCGACAATGAAGAGGTATGTCCTACTTGCGAAGAAATGTGTGATGCTAATTCTCGTGCCACTGTTATTGTTAAGAAAAAGGACAAAAAGCTTAGGGATAGTGCTGCTAAAATTGAATCACTAGAATCTGAAATCAACCGTTTAAAAACTTTGATTCCTAGTGATGATGCATGTTCCTCATATGATTTAATATATGAACAATTGTCCTCATTAAGAAGTGCGCACACCTCCACACTTGATAAACTTGAGTTAGAAATTGAAAAGAACAAAGAGATTGCTGCACTTAATGATAAAAACTTGAAAGATGCTAGCTGTTCTACAATTGATTTGCATTGTTCTACTTGTGATGATCTTGATAAGAAACTACAGGATGCTATGAATGAAATTTCTATATTAAACAATGTTTTACGTTCTCATGAAGTTAAATCTTGTTCCAATTGCAAACTAAAAGGAAAAAATTCATGTGAAAATTGCCTTGATCTGTCCAATAAACTTGATGACATGCATAGGACATTAGATCGGTTTTGTAATGGGAATAAGAACCTAAACTTATTGCTGAATTCTTCCAAGTCTTGCAATGATAAAACTGGTTTAAGTTTTGATTCTCATGCTCATGCTAAGGCACATCCACCTAAAATTGTAAAGTCATTAGGAAGTGGTTTGATTCAAACAGTTCCTAAACAAAAAGGAGTGGTTTTCAAATCTGCAGGAGTGTTGCCTCATTCGGTTTCAAATAAAAATATTGCTTGCTCATCTAGACATGAACACAAAGTTAAATTTCATTGTACCTTCTGTGGTAGAGATGGTCATGTCATAGATTTTTGTTATAGACTAGCTAAACAATAGAAAAGGGAAAGAATGATTGCTATATCTCATAACTTTCATGCAAAATTTGCTGCACACATTGAACCGAATGTACAACCTGCTATTTTGAGTTAAAAACATTCAAAGTTTACCTCCGGACCTTCTGTTTTTGCCTCCGGAGCTACTGATTTTTGTGCTACACAAGTAACACCTTATAGGTCAGTAGTCAAGAATAAAAAATCTCAAACTTTGACTCTTAAACCTGCTGTTTTGTCTCAGCTTTCGCGTGTTGTTCCTGCTGCATGTTGCGGGACTCAGTACTGGATTCCTAAATGCCTTTTGATTAACCCCAGTATTGAGTGTTCGACGTATTGTGCTTTTATGTAGGTTACACGTTTGAGGAAGGATAACATTTGGATTGTGGATTCAGGTTGCTCACGCCACATGACCGGTAACAAAGATTGGTTCTCCTCCCTCTCTTTTGTGTCACGTGTAGAGAATGTTACTTTTGCTGATAATTCTTCAACTCCTATAATTGCTAAGGGTTCGGTTAGAGTAAATGATCACTACACTTTGAAGGATGTGGCACTTGTCAAAAATTTGAAATACAACTTGCTGTCTGTTGCACAATTGCTAGATGAAAATCTAGAAATTATTTTCAATAAAAACTGCTGCAAAGTTGTAGGTTCAAATAGTGAGCTTATTTTTAACATGTCTCGGTTTGGAAGAGTTTTTAAAGCTGATTTTGATATGTCTTTCTCTAAGCATAGGTGTCTAGTTGCTAATGATTCAAAGGACTTATATTTTTGGCATCGTAGACTTGGTCACGTAGGCTTTGATCACCTAACGCGTGTTAGTGCTCTTGATTGCATACGTGGGCTGCCTAAGCTTAAAGGGGACAAAGAAATTGTGTGCTCTTCTTGTAGACATGCTAAGATGGTTGCAGGTTCACATACTCCTCTCACAATGATCATGACAACTGAACCATGTCAACTTTTGCATCTTGACACCGTAGGACCTTCACGTGTTCAATCCTTCGGACGTAAATGGTATGTTCTTGTTATTGTTGATGATTATTCTAGATACTCTTGGGTTTACTTTATGGCGTCTAAGAATAAAGTTTTTAGTCACTTTAGAACTTTATTTCTTAGATTATCAATTGATTACCCAGGATCTATAAAAGCAATTAGAAGTGATAATGGAACTGAATTTAAAAATCAATCTTTTGATCACTTTTGTGCTGAAAATAGAATAGATCATCAATTTTCTTCACCATATGTACCTCAACAAAACGGTGTTGTAGAAATAAAGAACATAACCTTAGTTGAGATGGCTAGGACTATGCTTGATGAATATCAAACTCCTAATAAATTTTGGGCTGAAGCATTAGCAACCGCTTGTTATGTCTCAAATCGTGTTTTCTTGCGTGCTAAGCTAGGTAAAACACCATATGAGCGCCGGTTTGGACATAGGCCTAGTGTTACACACTTTCGGGTCTTTGGTTGCAAATGCTTTGTTAAGAAACATGGTAATCTTGATAAATTTGAACCTCAATCCATTGATGGCATGTTTCTTGGTTATCCATCTCATACTAGAGGCTACCGTGTGCTTTTACTTGACACTAACAAAATTGTGGAGACTTGTGAAGTGTCTTTTGATGAAGCTAGCCCAGGTACTAGCTCCGGTGTTGCAGGACCAGATCCGTATCCTCAGGGGGAGGGTATTTTCGAAGATGAAGAAGAGCCGGTGATACTGTCTGGTAGTTCCGAAGTTGACACGTGTCCAGCTTCGGACATTGAACAAGCTCCGGCTATCACCTATGCTGGTCCTGATCGTCCATAAGTCACAAGCTCATCAATCTACAATGAACCTAATGAAGAAGAAGCTTGTGAGACATATGTTCCCCTACGTTTTTACAAAGATCATCCCCCACAACAGATGATTGGAAGCTTGCACGAACGAGTCACACGGTCCAGGTTTTGCGATCCAAACTCTTATGCTCATTCTGCTTTTGTTGCTTCTTTTGAACCCAAAGATATATCACACGCACTCATTAATGAATCTTGGATTATTGCCATGCAAGAAGAGTTAGAAAATTTTGAAAGAAATAATGTTTGGAAACTTGTACCTCCACCTCAAGGTCACACTTTAATTGGAACTAAATGGGTATATAAAAATAAAAAAAGTGAGGATGGGGTTGTGGTTAGGAATAAGGCTAGGTTGGTTGCTCAAGGTTTCACTCAAGTTGAAGGTCTAGATTTTGATGAAACTTTTGCTCCTGTCGCTAGATTAGAAGCCATAAAAATTTTGTTAGCTTTTGCAGCATCTAAAGGTTTTAAGCTATTTCAAATGGATGTTAAAAGTGCTTTTCTTAATGGCTACATAGATGACGAGGTTTATGTGAAACAACCACCGGGTTTTGAAAATCCAAATTTTCCTAATCATGTTTACAAACTGTCCAAAGCCTTATACGGTCTCAAACAAGCCCCTAGAGCATGGTAAGATAGGTTAAAAACATTCTTACTTGAAAAGGGGTTTACCATGGGCAAGGTTGATAAAACTCTTTTTGTGCTTAAACATGGCAATGTCATTATTCGTTCAAGTGTATGTGGATGATATTATCTTTGGTTGTGCTTCTCATGATCTTGTGTCCGAGTTTTCAGCAATGATGAGTTCCGAATTTGAAATGAGTATGATGGGTGAACTCACTTACTTTTTGGGGCTGCAAATCAAGAAAACCAAGGAGGGTACCTTTGTGCATCAAACAAAGTATACCAAAGACCTCCTAAGGCGCTTCAACATGGATAAAAGCAAGCCTCTTCGGACACCAATGGGAACAGCAACAACACTTGAACTTGATGAAGATGGTGAATTTGTGAATCAAAAAGAATATAGAAGCGTGATCGGATCACTTTTGTACCTCACGGCATCAAGACCGGACATACAATTCAGCGTATGTCTTTGTGCACGGTTTCAAGCCTCCCCACGTGCTTCACATCGTCAAGCCGCCAAAAGGATTCTCAGGTACTTACATGGAACTCAAGAATTTGGCATTTTTCTTCCTTCTTCCTCAACTGTTACTTTGAAAGCTTTTTCGGATGCTGATTTTGGGGGTTGTAGGATTGATAGGAAAAGTACTTCCGGTGCTTGTCATTTTCTTGGTAATTCTCTTGTTGCTTGGTCCTCTAGAAAACAAAATTCAGTTGCACAATCCATAGCCGAATCTGAATATGTAGCTGCTACTAGTGCTTGCTCACAAATTCTTTGGATTGTTCAAACACTTAAGGACTATGGGATTGATCTAGATAGTGTTCCACTATTCTGTGATAACACTAGTGCCATTTGCATTGCTAAAAACCTCGTGCAACATTCTAGAACTAAACACATTGACATTAGGTATCACTTTCTCCGAGATAATGTTGGAAAAGGAAACATTGCGCTTCACCATGTAGATACCGAACAACAATTGGCTGACATTTTTACAAAACCTTTGGATTTCACTCGTTTTTGTTACATTCATAGTGAAATAGGGGTTATGCATCCTCATGGCTTAAATTGAGGGGGAGTTTTCGAAACTTGGGAAGTCTATGTGTGAATCTGAAATTAAAATAATATGAGCATAGTATTTCATACATATATGACTTTGTGATTTCTTTTACATGCTGAAAGTTCTTACTACATTACTCGTGTTATACATTTTGTAGTTTTTGCCATGTCTAGTAATTGGAATAATTACTTACGCTAAAACTGGTCATGGTCGAACTTTCTTGCTGTTTTGAACTTGTTACATGTTCACAAGTGCTTTTAATCATAAAGAATTAATAAAGTAATCAACTCACATGTTGAGTTTTTATGAACAACTATAAATTGAGAAAAGATCAAGAGAATATGCATGCATCGCACTTCTTCTTTTGAGATGGCTTGTCATTGCACTTAGATATGAACTTGGAAGAAGTTGTGTATGACTAAAACCATGTCCTTAAGCTTCTTATTGTCAAATGACATAGGCTTAGCTTGGTTGGTTAGAATAAGGCAGATGCGCATATAATCTCTTGCAAATATCATATGATCTAAATTTATGCTTTGAAAAATAATAAAATGCAGCAACTAGTGTCATGCTTTCAGGTTTTGAAATAGTTAAATTTGTGAGATCATAACTTACTTAAATTGAAAATTACATTTGATCTCTAGCATGGCTTACACTACTTTATGTATTTCATTGATGTGATAATGTAAGTTACTTGATAGTATGACTTGGATGAGCTTTGTTTATATGTATATGTTATAATATGCTCATAACAACTAAAGAGGGAGAGATAATTTGTTTATATGCTCATGACTTGCTGAATACATTGTCAAAGGGGGAGAGATAAGCATAAAGAGAAAGAGAATATGTGCAAAAGGAGAGATAATAAAGGGGGAGAGATAATATGGGATAATTTTTGGATTTTCTTCTCATTTCTCATTTTACTTTTGATTTACAAAGGGGGAGAAATTGCCTTCGAAACTTTTAATGAGAATAAGCCAATGTTCGGATTTTAAGTGGTGTTGCCAATGCATTCATCAAGGGGAGATTGTGAGACCTATGTGTGCTGAATACTTGGCTTTGATGATAAAAGTTTAGAATATCACCAAAACACCTTTTTATCAAGGTCCGACTCTAGTTCCGAGCTATAGCAAGGTCCGACTTGTTTTGGGTAGCTCTGGCTACGTTAGATTCTAGGTACGACTTCTTGGTAAGGTCCGACTAGCTTTGGTTAGCTCCGGTGAGCTTTATCTTTAGCTCCGACATGTCTTTGTTAGCTCTGGCATGTCTTTGGTAGCTCTGACATATATTTGATAACTCCGACATGCTTTTGCTAAGCTCCGACGTACTTTGTCTAGCTCCGGTTTTGAGTTGACTAGGTCTTGCTAGTTTTGTAAGCTCTGGCGCTAGGTTCTACTAGCTTTTGTAAGATCCGGCTCAAGGTCCGGGTTGCTCTGGCAAGGTCCGGAACTTGACCGCGGTGGTTCTGCTTTTCATTTGCAATGTTTCGTACTTGCTTTACATGATTGGAAAGATTGCTTAGTATTCATTTGCTAAGTTTTTAGTGCGTTTTGGTTGATATGGATGATATCGTGTTGTTGAGGTTCTGCAACATGCTTATGTGAGGTTGTCATGTAGGGTGTTGTGTTCGGAACTAACTTGAGTCAAGTCGAGGACTTGGGCTCGTATGGATTTGTTGTTTATTCATGTGCAGGTGTTGCTTGAGTTCAAGACATGGCTGGTGACGGGATCCATTGGACTAGTCTCAGGGAGGAGATGAGGTTCCAACAACCAAGTTCGGAAGGAACTATGGTTGAGCTGATCAGGAGGTCGCGCAGGATGATTGAATCAAAGGCGGTGCATATGAAGGTTACTGGACGTCATTGGAAGATGTTTGCACGTGTGCAAGGAGTGCATGGACGTGGCTACATGGTTCCAAGGCGTGATGAAGAGATGTGGACGTAAAGAATTGGTCGGAAAGGTCCAATCAACTAGGTTATGGACTCAGGTTGCGGCTGAGTCGGGTTTGACTCAAATATGGAAAGATTTGAGTTGTTTATGATAGGATTTCATGAGGGTTACGAATTTGAGTTGTTTAGGAATGTGGGATACGTTCCTAAGGTGTTTGGAAGTCTTTAGATTGCTTCTATCTACGTATAGAAGAATCTTGAGCAGTTATGGAAAGTTATGATTCATGATCTGAGTAGGATTGGAGTCCTAGTTGATATTGGGCTGGCCTAAGGGCTGGTTATATAAGCAAGGGAGCCCAGAGATCGTGGTGCACGACTTTGGGGCTGTTCCTCTTGTGTTCTATTGAATAAAATTCGTAGTCTGAAGAAACTTTTGTGCCTTGTTCGTCCGACTTGTTCCAGACAAGTTTTACTCGTTGAGTTTCTGGACAGCACTACCTTTCATCGGTGGTTTTACCATAACTCGAGTTTTACAGATCCAATTGATGTGATTCTTTTTGGGTTGTCTTCACAACTTGATTGTATATCATATGTCAAAATTTCACGGTCATTGGATTTGTAGTCTATGATCTACACGAGTTTCTTTGCATCATTCCAGAACTGTTTTTTCTCGGGTAGGACAGATTGACCATTGTTTGATCTTTCGATCATAACTTGAGTTTTTCTCATCGGATTTGAGTGATTCTTTTTGTGTTGTCTTCGTGACTTGATTCTCTCTGATATCTATCACTTTTTTCACGGTGAAACACGTTTAGATTAGTCTCACACACGATTTCTTTAACAGATCGTTTTTCTATCAAAAGGGTTTGGGGTTTAATTGTTTCCGCTGCGTAAGATTTTTAAATCTACCATTCACCCCCCCCCCCTCTGGTAGCTTTTCACGTGCTCTTCAATCCTACACCTAATTATTAACGACAAGTAATATGGGAAGGAGGAAGAACAAAACAAGAAAAACAACATCACGAAACAAGAAAAAAATAAAACATCACAAAACAAGAAGAGAAAAACATAACGATTGGATTAATCTGTGTCAAAAGACTTGTTGTTTTAAAGTTGGGAACGACTAGAATGTAATCAAATATTTGGTGCAATCGTGCAATCAACAATCTTCAACTGTTGGATCTATCTACATCTTATGGTCATTGAATCTTTTTTTTTAACCCCGTCCACCAGGTGGAGAGGTGGTGGTGGAAGGGGTTAAATGAAAAGATGTAATAGCCGTAAGATGTAGATCCAACAGACAAAAATCGTTTATTAATCGATTGCATTCAAACTTTAATTGCATCTAGGGCTGTCAAAGAGTTCACTCGAGCGAGCTTGCCTTTATAAGCTTGAGTTTGATAAAACAACGAGCCGATCTCGAGTCGAACCTAGACTTCATGTATATACAATAGAATATACTAAATTTAGGTTCATAACTAATGGAGTAGAAACGTGGACGATGTTGCACATTATTTGTTGCTATCATATATAAAAATTGTGTCCCATAAAATATTTTTAATAGAATTATATAGTTTAGTTAATCATACATATCATATATGACAACCATAAATGAGCTTACTCGAGCTTTTCGAGCTTGAGCTCATCAAGCTCGCAAGATCAAGCTTGGCTAGTTTAGAATTGGCACATAAGCTATTATGCCACATCATCTACCCCGACCCACCTCACTTAGAAAAACATAATAACTTTTTATCATCTTAAAAAAACAAGCTAATTAATTGGGGTGGATTTAAGAAGTTGCATGGGATATACATATGTCTCCTCCATTTTTTTGCAAAACTATCAAGTGATATTTCCTATGTCTAAATATGTAAGAATATTGTAAAATATAAAACTTTTATGCCTAGGGAAGAGTAAACAGAGCAATAATGAAGTCTAATTTTAAGCCTAGGGAAGAGCAAACGAGCGAGTTACGATCTTCGAGCTTTATTGACATTCCTACTTTAAACTTTGGTTCTCCACGAGGCGATGGGACGCATGACTCCCGTCGTCATCCTTATTATCTCTTCCCCTCCCCCTGACCGCGGATACGGCTTCTCTCCTTTGCTTCTCTACTCTCCATGCTGGCGTAATAATTATATTCCTTGGAGACAGCCAGCTTCTCTCCTCCCATGCATGGCCCCGTTGACGTGTCATACTTTATTCATCTGTTCATTTATTTCTAGTTTATAACCACATTTTAACAACCAATAAAAATATGACACGTTAGTGGGAGCACACATGGGAGGAGAGAAGCAGCGTCCGGCCGAGGATATAAATGGTTTGGCGTGGCCTCCTTCCTTGTGATATCTTCTTCCCTTTCATCACTTTGCCTTTTCTTTTAGCCATGTATACTGATTGTGTGTGGTCTTGATCTCCCTTTTCTCCTTTCACCCTCGTCCTTTCGCATCTGGTCACTCTGTTCGGACACGGGTGTGAGGCGGTCGATGTTGTCGACGTGGGCCGCCCGATTGATCAATGGGATTCCAGAAGGAGATCTTGGAGGAGTTCCATGCTCAGCTGATGGTGCCATAATGATGTTCCCTCGATGGTTTGAGGATAGAAGGTACCATATATCCAGCCCACCGGAGGTTCGAACGAAGCTACACAGCTGGTCGGGTACACATAAGGTTCGGGTGTGCCAGTGTACACTAACCCCTGTCACACGTCCCCAATGGTGGTTGGGGAGAGCCTTGCAGGTATGCTCCAATTCCTATCCTCCAACTCCATCTAGGCTTCCGATGACGCAGGCGGTTCACCACCAGACAAACCAGCAAAGCCTCGGTGATGAGCGACATGCAAGTTTCCTGATGAGAAACTGACTGCGGGGGTGGCTTCCGGCATGCATGTTTGATAGGAAGGATGTTCCCTTGAGGGTTTGACGATAAAAGGTATACCATCTAGGCAGCTAGCCGGAGGTTTGAATAAAGTTACACGGCTGGCCGGGTACACCTAAAGTCCGGGTGTGCCGGTGCCCCTTAACTCGCATCATGCGTCCCCGGTGGTGGTTGGGAAGAGCCTTGCGGGTATGCCGCTTGGATTCCTGTCCTCCAACTCCATCTAGGCTTCCAATGACACAGGCGGTTCACCACTAGACAAACCAGCAAAGCCTCGGTGATGAGCGGCATGCAAGTTTCTTGGTGACAAACTAACTATGGGGGTGGCCCCCGACAAGCATGTTTGACTAGAAGGATATTCCCTTGAGGGTTTGAGGATAAAAGTTACCATCTAGGCAGCCAGCCGAAGGTTCGAGCAAAGCTACAAGGATCGTCGGGTACCCGTACGGTCCAGTTGTGCTGATGCGCCTTAAACCCCGTCGTGCATCCCAGGTGGTTGTTAGGAAGAGCCATGCAGGTATGCTTCTATTCCCGTCCTCCAACTCCATCTAGGCTTCGGATGACGTAGGCGGTTCACCACCAGACAAACCAGCAAAGCCTCGGTGATGAGCGGCATGCAAGTTTCTTGATGAGAAACTAACAGTAAGGGCGGCCACCGGCATGCATGTTTGACAGGAAGGATGTTCCCTCGAGGGTTTCAGGATAAAAGGTATACCATCTAGGGAGCCAGCTGAAGGTTTGAACGAAGCTACACGGTTGGCCAGGTACACATACGGTCTGACTGTGCTGGTGTACCTTAACCCCCATCGTGCATCCCCAGTGGTGGTTGGGAAGAGCCTTGCAAGTATGCTCCGATTCCTATCCTCCAACTTCATCTACGCTTCCGATGATGCAGGTGGTTCACCACCAGACAAACTAGCAAAGCCTTGTCGATGAGTGGCATGCAAGTTTCTTGATGAGAAATTGAATGCGGGGGCGGCCCCCGACATGCATGTTTGACGGGAAGGATGTTTCCTCAAGGGTTTAGGGATAAAAGGTACCATCTATGTAGCCAGCCGGAGTTTCAAACGAAGCTACACAGTTGGATGGTTACACGTACGGTCCGGGTGTGCCGGTGTACCATAACCCTCGTCATGCAACTCAGTGGTGGTTGGGAAGAGCCTTGCAGGTATGCTTTGATTTCTATACTCCAACTCCATCTAGGCTTCCGTTGACACAAGCGGTTGACCACCAGATAAACCAGCAGAGCCTTGATGATGTACGACATGCAAGTTTCATGATGAGAAACTGACTCTGGGGGTGGCCCCCTGCATGCATGTTTGACCGGAAGGATGTTCCCTCGGGGGTTTGAGGATAAAAGGTACCATCAAGGCAGGCAGCCGAAGGTCCAAACAAAGCTACACGTCTGGTTGGGTACACGTACGATCTGGGTGACCCGGTGTACCTTAACCTCCATCGTGCGTTCCCGGTGGTGGTTGGGAAGAGCCTTGCAGGTATGCTCCGATTCTTGTCCTCCAACTCCATCTAGGATTCCAATGATGCAAGCGGTGTACCACCAGACAAACCAGCAAAGCGTCGGTGATGAGCGGCATGCAAGTTTCTTAATGGGGAACTAACTACGGGGGCGGCCCCCAGCATGCATGTTTTACAAGAAGGATTTTCCCTCGAGGGTTTGAGGATAAAAGGTATACCATCTAGGATGCCACCCAGAGGTTCGAACGAAGCTACACGGCAGGCTGGGTACACATACAGTCTGGGTGTGCCGGTGTACCTTAACCCCCGTCATGCATCCCTAGTGGTGGTTGGGAAGAGCCTTGAAGGTATGCCGTGACTCCTATCCTCCAACTTCATCTAGGCTTTCGATGATGCAGGCAGTTCACCACCAGAAAAACCAGCAAAGCTTCAGTGATGAGCGGCATGAAAGTTTCTTCATGATAAACTGATTGCAGGGCGCCCCCCAGCATGCATGTTTGATAGGAAAGATGTTCTATCAAGGGTTTGAGGATAAAAGGTACCAACTAGGCAGGCAGCCGGAGGTTCGAACGAAGCTACATGGCTGGTCGGGTACACGTACAATCTGGGTGTGCAGGTGTACCTTAACCCTCGTCGTGCGTCCCTGATGGTGGTTGGGAAGAGCCTTGCAAGTATGCTCCGAATCCTATCCTCCAACTCCATCTAGGCTTCCAATGACGCAGGCGGTTCACCACCAGACAAAGCAGCAAAGCCTTAGTGATGTGTGACATGCAAGTTTCTTGATGAGAAACTAACTGCAGGGTTGGCTCCCGGCATGCATGTTTGATAGGAAGGATTTTCCCTCGAGGGTTTGAGGATAAAAGGTACCATATAGGCAGGTAGCCGGAGGTTCGAACGAAGCTACACAGCTGGCCGAGTACATGTATGGTCCGAGCCTGCCGGTGTACCTTAACCCCTTTGGTTGGGAAGAGTTTTGTAGGTATGCTCTGATTCGTGTCCTCCAACTCCATCTAGGCTTCCGATGACGCAGGTGGTTCACCACCAGACAAACCAGGAAAGCCTCAGTGATGAGCGGATGCGGCCGCCGGCATGCAAGTTTCTTGATGAGAAACTAACTGCGGGGGCGGCCCCCAGCCTGCATGTTTGACATGAAGGATGTTCCCTCAAGGGTTCAAGGATAGAATGTACCATCTAGGCATCTCACTACACGGTTCATCAAATTAATCGCATGCCATGTAGTACAATATAAATTCCAACATGTTGTACTCGTCCTTTCAAAGAAACGATAGCCGTAGAGGCTAGCCGCTACGTGTTCTTATTTTAGGAACAAATGAACACACTTGTGAAAACACGTACGCCACATCCGAACCTCAACGTCATCAAATTAACATGATCTCAACAAGGGGAGCAACGTCTCTCCACGACGTTCTGCCTGCTATTGCACACACAGCTCTTGCCTCACGCTGGCCACATATCCTAATCCAACCGTACAACTTCAAATAAAGGAGGGCTAGAGATTGGTGAAAAATAATATAAAAAAGAAAAAGTATGGCGTGCGTTTTGATCCATGAACCGTGAGACTGCTGACTTCCATCTTCATTGGCTAGTTCCTGATTCTGCTGATCTCTACAGCATGGATTCACAGTAGCTACTCCATGGTGGCTAGTCCCAGGGTATGCCGTGGCCCACCTGGCAAACCCATTGGGTGCGCCCCTGAGAAAAGTTGTTGTTGTTGTACATCGTGTTTGGTTGAGACAATGCAACTTGTGGTCATAACGATAAGAATTAAAATATATAAATAGTATATCAGATTTATAAATCTTCATTACTTTCTTTACTCGGGGCTCGGACCCGTAAAATTCAGAAACTTCTCCACTCATATCGTAACTATATCAGTTATATATCCATGCCTGTTTCCAAATTCGAAACTAAATGTAGAAGAAGGTTTGCACAAGAGATTAGTTGCGCCGCGCTGCCACATACCACAACCTTATCGCCGTTCTGCGGCTCTGTGTCCGCCACCGCTGACTCATCTTCCAGGTCATCAGCGTTGATGACTTCCCCAACGAGTTGGAAGATTTCCTCGGCGATTCCGACTACCGTTTCATCATCATGGTGGAAGGGGCTAAATGAAAAGATGTAATAATTGTAAGATGTAGATCCAACGGATAAAAATCATTGATTACATGATTGCACCAAAACATTCATTGCATCTAGGGCTGTCAAAGAGTCGAACTCGAGCGAGCTTGTCTTTCTAAGCTTGAGTTTGATAAAATACCGAGTCGGTCTCTAGTCGATCCCATAATTCATGTATATACAATAGAATATACTAAACTTATGTTCACAACTAATGGAGTAGGAAGGTGGACGATGTTGCACATTATTTGTTGCTATCATGTATAAAAATTGTGTCCTATAAAACATTTTTAATAAAATTATATAGTTTAGTTAATCATACATATCATAGATGACAACAATAAATGAGCTTACTCGTGCTTTTTGAGCTTGAGCTCATCAAGCTCGCAAGATCAGGCTTGGCTCGTTAGAATTGGCACAATATTCAACTTGATCCTCAAACTTTACATCGACACTTAGTTTGGTCCTTGAACTTCCAAATGGGTCAATTTAGTCCCTCAACTTCACATAACCATTTCACTTTCATCCTTAGTCTGTGTTGGACATCCACATATGCTATTATGTAGCCATTTGTACAGTAAGCTTTAAAATGGCATGCCACATAAGCTATTATGTAGCCATTTGCCGCATAAGGTTTGTTCCATGAAGCAGTAGCCATTTGTACAGGCGACTGATGCGACCGGGCGCACCGAGCGTATGTGGGAGCCAGTTATTGAGGTGCCTTAAATGTGTGCAGCGCATGCGCATCTTTGAATTCAATTCAAACCACTCCGTGTCCCATCACCACTACTGCGCATGTCGAGAGATGAACAACTAGGCTACTAAGCTATAAGATCACCTGGGCACGCCATCGTCTTCTCCGCACAGCTACTCTTCCTCTCTTTCCAAAACCGCACCCAGAACACCATGGCTGACATGAAAACACCGCTGCCAAGCCCACCGACGGACGCCAAGGGGAAGTGTCCCCGACCGGACTTCCCCTAGACATGGAGTGGGCTCTCCGGAAGATGGCGCGCGATGTATTTGACAATACATCGTGCTCTATGCGCCACCCTGGGATTGGTCGCCTTCCACAGCATACTGGAATGGGTACCACCGGCTGCGACAACCTAGCGGCGGCAATTTCTAGAAAACTAGGCTTGCCGTCTTTGCTGCAGGAGGCGCCCCCGCCCTGCAAGGAGCCCAAGAAGGAGGAGGAGGAGGAGCAGAAGAAGAAGAAGTAGGTTTTTTTCTTGCTTTTAGTTGTGTTGTTTTCTTTTCTTGTTTCTAGTTTGTGTTTTTCTATTTTCTTTTTTGTAATATATTGTCTTAAGGTAATTAACTTTATTTTGCTGTTCGTTGGTGTGTAAAAATAGTTCTTATGTTGTTGTTTTAACGATAAATTAGTGGACTATTTATCTCTTTTATCGATGTGTTATACATTGTTGATGTTGAAATTCACTATAGATATGTATCTTCTCAGATGGTTATAAATGCGTCGGCCGCGTCCTGCAACCCTAGTGCCGTCAAGCCCTCCTTATACGCTCCCAAACCCCCACACTTGGCGTCCTTGCCATCCCCGTCACAGTCAACGCTAAGCACCGTCCTCGCCCTCAACATCGTCACCGAGCATCGTCCTCACCCTTGCCATCTCTATCCACCGAGCGCCGTCCTCACCCTCGGCGTACATGTTTGACATGAAGGATGTTCCCTCGAGGCTTCGAGGATAGAATGTACCATCTAGTCATAGCTCACTACGCTTTTCATCAAATTAATCGCATACCCTGTACAATATAATATCCAACATGCTGTACTCGTCTTTTAGAAAAAATGACAACCGTAGGCGCTAGCCGCTACGTGTTCTGATTTTAGGAACAAATGAACACACTTGTGAAAACACGTAAGCCACATCTGATCCTCAATGTGATCAAATTAACATGATCATCAACAAGGGGAGCAACATCTCTCCATGGTGTTCCGCCTGGTGTTGCACAAACGGCTCTCGCCTCACGCCGGCCACGTATCCTGATCCAACCGTACAACTTAAATTAAGGAGGGCAAGATATTGGTGAAAAAATAATATAAGAAAAAACAAAGAAGAAAATGGATGGCGTGCGTTTCGATCCATGAAGCATGAGACTGCTGACTTTCGTCTTCATTGGCCAGTTCCCGGTTCTGTTGATCTCTCCAGCATGCATTCACACTAGCAACTCTTTGGTGGATGGACCTAGGGCATGTCGTGGCCCACCCGGCATACCCAGTGGGTGTGCCTCTAAGAAGTTGTTGTTGTTGTTGTTTTATGTGGTGTTTGGTTGAGACAATGCAACTTGTGGTCGGAACTATAAGAATTAGAAATAGAAAGAGTATATCAGATTCAAAAATCTTCATTACTTTCTTTACTCAGGGCTCGGGCCCGTCAAATTTGGAAACTCCTCCACTCATATCATAATTGTATCAGTTATATATCGACACTCGTTTCCAAAATCCAAACTACAGGTAGAGGACGATTTGCACAAGAGAGAAGTTTCTTCGTGCTGCCGCAGAACGCAACCGTAGGGACAAGGAGAGTACCCAATGGCAGGGACTCATGTGTACAACGTGACGTTCGAGGAAGACGTGATCACCACCACCATGACATCCTCCAGCGAGGTCGTGGAGGACTGGCTCGATGAGGTCCTCTTCGTCCACCATCGGCGCCTTCACAAGCTCGTCGTCAGGCTCGACGTCGAGTGGCGCCCCAGCTACTCTACCGATCAGAACCTCGTCGCCGTTCTGCAGCTCTGCAACGAGCTCCACTTCCTCATCTTCCAGGTCATCCACGCTGACTACTTCCCCGTTGAGCTGGAAGATTTCCTCAGTAATTCCGACTACCGCTTCGTCGGTGTTGGCATGGAGGGTGACGCCAACCCACTTTGGAAGGATTGGCAGCTAAAGGTGGCCAAAATGGTGGACCTGGCCGAGCTCGTGGCAAAGGAGATGGATGGCCTGAGCCTGCGCTGCGCGGGGCTGGAGGACATCGCGTGCGCCGCGATGGGCGCCGACATGGAGAAGCCTTACTGGGTGAGGACGAGCCACTGGGACGCGTACAATCTCTCCGACGAGCATATCAACTATGCCTGCATCCACACCTTTGTCTCTTGTGAGGTCGGCTGCAAGCTTCTGTCCTGTGACTACTGATCTAACCACCGAGCTTGTGGATCGGCTGCTGTAGATCATCCCGACAGGGAATTCGAAGGTGCAGCGCTCAAGTTCTAGCTCTTCTACTTGTGCGCTCAATCTCTCTTAAAATTATTTTTTTCTTGAGGAAACACTATCTTATTGGGTTCATATCACATGTGTACTCCACCGTTGTTGGGTCCACTTGTTAGCTGCAGTAACTGCAGGGCAGATGATTTCATCAACACTGCCTTGGCATTTTTGTTAATGTTTTAGAAGTTTCTGTGATGACTGTTCAAAAAAAGAATAGTTTCTATGATAGAAGAATTAGCTGGAGTTTATTTGTCATGTGTCTAAAATTTGCAAAAATTTTAGGCAACATATCATTAGAAGGTAATAAGTACTGTCGTTAGTCACTTATTTTGCAATTGATTATTAACTATTAATTTTATAAGTTAAGCAATTACAAATTAACATAGTCATTACAATTACGGAATTACAACTACTCCCTCCATCATAAATTACTTGTCACTCTTCCTAGTTCAAAAATGAACTAATTAATTAAAGAGCGACAAGTAGTTTGGGAGATGGAGGGAGTGGATATTAATAATTTCAAATAAGTAAGAAAGTTACTTCACCCTTCTTCCGGTCGGTCGGCTGGTGGCGGCCCTCCTCTACGAGCTTAGAGTGCTGACGCCCAGAGCTCCACGAACCACCGCGCACCGTGCCCCTCCGCATTCCACCGTGAGGCTGCAAACTACAAGCCAAAAGGTCGGCGCATCGCACCATCGGTCCGGGCTCCGCCTCGCCGTCGCCTCGGCGTGGCACCATCTCAACGTGCTACCTTCGACCTCTGTGCTACCGCCGTCGGTTAGACAACGGTGCAGGCCGAGGCGAGGGCTTTTAAAAACAATCCTGTTATTTCACATGCAACGAGATCTTTCACATGATGGATCGAAGTCTTTCACATCATGTTAGTTGTCCAATCATGTTGCACCCCAAACATGAGCAACGAGCCTCAAACATGATGATCTCTAAACAAAAAGAGAAAACGCGTAATGTCATTAAACATGATCTAGGTCTTTCACATGGATGTTAGATGTCCATATGCATGCTACGACCCAAACATGTATTTCAAGAATAGAATATTTCCTACCATGTATTGATATATATTTATATATTTAACATATTCTCTACCATGCACGTGTACTCTCAACCTATATGGCAGTTTATCTACCACACTAATGAAGAATATTATCCTGTCATCAATAGAGATAACAAACTATGTTTGACAGGAAGGATATTACCTTGAGGGTACGAGGATAGAATGTGTACTACCATCTAAGCACACAGCTCTCACTTCATACGTGGTTCATCAAATTAATCGCATGCTGCCATGTATATAGTATATTTTCTAACATGCATGTTGTACTCATCTTTTTGAAGAAACAACAGTTGTAGGCGCTAGCCGCTATGTGTTCTGATTTTAGGAACAAAAGAACACACTTGTGAAAATACGTATGCCACATCTGATCCTCAACGTCATCAAATTAACATGATCCTCAATAAGGGGGCGCAAAAATCCTCAACACGTGATCAAACATGCTTGATCGCGAGCTCTCTTTCACATGCATTATATTCATGTCGAGCATCATTCAAGATCACAACAATTATCATTGGTTCGATATGGACTCTCGGTCGGCAACGCTTGGATCATTCAAAAAAAAATATGGACACTCGGTCGATTGCCACGCGCGTTCACATAAATCTTCCACACCTCATTGAAATAGTTCGCTTGAAATGGTACGGCACCGCAAGACGGACCTACAAATATTCTAGGTGGGCCATTGCATAGCCTAGGCCCTTTGCGGTTCAAATTAAAAAACTGCCTGTGAAGCTGATGGGACGCGTCGAGCCATTCACTGCAAGGATTTCGGTTTATCACAACAACAAAAATCATCGCAATAGGTCATTTTTCGTTGCAATAGGTCACTATTGCAATGAAAAAGAGCGTGGCAATAGTTTTTATGAATCGTCGTAATAATTCCCGTGGCGATAGGTTATTGCAACGCCCTGACATCCGTGGTAAATAGTATGGTATTGCAACGATTTCACAACGGTGGCAAATAGGATGCTATTGCAACGATTTCACGTATTGCGATGATTTAACGTATTGCAACGAATAGTACGATATTGCAATGAGTTCACGATCGTGGCAAATAGTACGGTATTGCAACGATTTTGTATTCGTGGCAAATAGTATATTATTACAACGGTTTAGTGTATTACGACGATTTAACGTATTGCAATGAATAGCATGGTATTGCAATGACTTCACATTCGTGCTAATTGTATGTGGTTGCAACGATTTCAGAGCTGCGGCAATAGTACAGTATTGCAACAATTTCACATTCATAGCAAATAGTATGTTATTGCAACAATTTAGCGTATTGCGACAATTTTAACGTGTTGCAATGAATAGCATGGTATTGCAACCATTTCACATTTGTGGTAATAGTATGTGATTGCAATGATTTCTCATTTGTGGCAATACTACAGTATTGCAGTGATTTTCACAGCCGTGGCAAATAGTATGGTATTGCAACAATTTATGGTATTGCGACGATTTAACGTATTGCAACGAATATCACGGTATTGTAACGATTTCACATTCGTGGCAAATAGTATGGTACTACAACGATGTCATAGCCGTGACAAATAGTATGGTACTGCGGCAGTTTAACGCCCGTGGCAAATAGTATGTTATTGCAACGAGTGCACAAACGTGGCAAATAGTAGTGTATTGCAACGATTTCAGATCTATGGGAAATAGTATGGTACTACAACAATCTCACATCCATGGCAAATAGTTTGGTATTGCAATGATTTCTTATCTATGGCAACAGGTTCGTAATGCAACATTTCCTAATCTGTGGCAATAGGTTTCTAATGCAGTGTTTGCCGATCTATAGCAATAGGTTTGTAATGCAGCGTTTTCTGATCTATGGAAGTACAGTTGTAATGCAACGTTTTATGATTTGTGGTGATAGAGGTGTAATGCAACATTTTCACATCTGTGGCAATAGTGTTGTAATGCAATGATTTCTGCGTGGTGGCAATAGCAGTCTAGTGCAACGTTTTTTGAGTCGTGGCCAGATGTTTATACTGCAACGTTTTGTAATTCGTGGCAATAGCTTCCTATTGCAACGATTTATCATTCGTGACAAGAAATTTGTAGTTCCACATTTTATAATTAGCGGCAGTAGAATCATAATGCCCCAAGTTTGAAAATTAGTGACAACAAAATCACGAGTTTAACAATAAATATCCATCAATTGATATTGCAATACACATAAAAAAACGCAAGTATTACGTTGTTCACGACGTGTTTGCATGTAATTTTGCCTAAGCTAACCGGGACTAATTGTTGCAGCAGGTGGCTTTTGGCGGTTCCTTTAGTGGACCTTTTGTGGGGTGGTTTCCATCATCATTTTGTGTATTTCAACCATTGAGACACGCATGTCCTGCATTTCCTTAGCTGTCTGTTCATGATCAGCTGCTATCTGACCTTGTAAGTTCTGGACTTGAACATTTAACTCTTCATTCTTCTGGTTTATGCAGTCCATCTGCTTGGTTAAGCTATCATTTTTTCCTTCCAACTCCTGCACTTGGTGATTAAGGCCTGCATTTCTATCTTCTAAGTTTCTAACTTGGTCGTTGAGGTGTTCAGACATCTGGATACGCATATGTTCACGTTCAGGACCAGTTGGGTTAGCCATATAACCACGCCCCCAAACCTGTGATCCTGCACAACTGATTGAGGATCTATAACAATGTTGGAAGATGTGGTTTCTCTCCTCAGTTGGAATTGAGCCTCCCTGCTCAGCTTTCGTGTCGTCCACTTGGGCACGTGCCTGGATCTATATATGAAAAGAAAAGTCACAGGTAAATTGCAAATATTTTTTTAATTGGGGATTGTTTGAAGTGTTACTCACATGTACAACTTCTGCCAGCTTGTTTGGCCAGTCATCATTGTCCAACAAATGGCTTGCCTCCCACAGTTGTATGTCATTGGGTTCTTCTCCAGTCTCTGGGTCTCGCTACATAAAATACAAGTAAAATTCAACATGTCGGTATACATATTGTTTGCAGTGCAAAGTAAAAGCGTGATTTATTTTTCCTACCTTCTCGTAACTAAGTTGGGCCTAGGATTTGGATCCAAGCAAGTGACTCGCCTTTTGTCTTCTTCGATTTTGAGAATTGGTCCTGCTTATTGACCGCAATAATTTTAAGAATTAATTCCACAAATGAATGTAAATCAAATATTTTTTGTATGATGTGAAGCTATTAAAAAGTTAGCTGACCTTGAATCGCTCAAACCCAAAATATTCTATTAGGTGCAACCACTCCGGCACTGTTACATCAGCAGGTTTGTTTTGTATACATTCTTCATCGGTAGAATAACTCTTATAGGTGGCATGCAAAGTCGAGCGCCACCACTTTTAGCGCTCACCAGCAATTTTCAAAATTTTTCTTGCGCTCTCCGGTGTGTCCTCCATGTCACAAGAATCTTGTACATTGTATAACAAGTTGCTGTAAACATACAAGATGGAGATTGCAAGAAAAAAATTACTTGTGTGGGGGTGTGACAACACTAACCAGAATGTCTCGTACTGTATCTCTCTTGTTACTATGGCCAACCTCTACACACTTCCTTGCACCGCTGAGAGATGCATGTCTTTTTGTAAACATAACCACATTATCGACAAAGTGTCGCTGATTTATACCAACTGCAGCACCGAACCTAGCAGAGAACTGAATTGGTAGCTTCACATGCTCCGTTCTACTAACTTGGGATGCTTTGTGTATTCTGGCAACCTTAAGTCCTTTATCCACACTTCTTCCTAGCTTCCTTCCCTCTATTACATTTATTCAAACAGTAAACAATTAAAGCAAATTACCGCCTGACCAAGTTTAGTATCATGTACAAATAGTTTGAAAAGAGGAAAAGTCTGATGGTCATACCATCTTCAGGAGGAGTGCGACAAATACGAGCGTGGGATGACCGCGTCCCAACACCCTTTTGTTCTATATTACTCCCTCCTGATTTATATTAATTGTCGTACCAGGCCATCAAATGAATTAAAAATGAACTAGTTAGGACTGTCTGAATGACAACTATTTTGATCGAGGGGGGTACATTGTTGAATTCTTGTTGTTGTTTGTACCCAAAAATGAGCCATTAGATACACATATCAATGACGCTACTGCACTTGTAGTACTGCAGAGGATTTTTAGTCCAGTAGCAAAGCAGGCAAGACTGAGGGGGCGGGCATGCATCTGGCAATGCTAGACTAGACAAAGATAGGGTTCGCCGGTTCGGTATTACTGACATTAGCCGAGCGCGCCTCGAAGAGAATTATTAGTTGTAGGGAAAGTAATGAACGCCAGCGGTAGTAAGTGGCGAATGCAAGACAGATAAGGTAGGCAACATGCGGGATTGAAATCCTCTACAGTACTACACCTACATTAGCTGCCACTGACATCTGGGCCCATGAGACATTGGGTCCACATGTCAGTCGTGACTACTGCAGGTGCAGTACTGCATAGTCTCAGCTTGCGACACTTAACAAAGCAAGGGTTCGGCCTGGCCGAGATCACTAGGAGCAACTCCCAAGGAGGATTGGTGGCAAGGCGAGTAATGGCCAGGGATTTGCGGGCGGTGGGGTCATCATAGCACACGAAGGATGGGACATGGCAATAGGCGAGGGAGACGTGTCGGGGAGGACACTGAAGTGACCAGCAGTAGGACGTGGGCACCGGTGCTGGCCGGAGTGGTTGGCGGCGAGAGAGCACAGCGTGGAGGCATAAAAAAATCACGCCATCACACAGGCTGATGAACTGTTAACTACAAAGACTACTAAGAAAGTAGAATCACAAGGCATGCCAAAATAAATTAGTACAGCCTAGGAAAGAATGCAAATAACCATGATACACCCATCATCAATACATCTAAAGGACATAACGTAGTCTCTCAAAATGCTCCAAATTCAGTGCCAAAGAAGTAAAACACTACTCCCTCTTTAATTTTTTGTTTGACGTTCGGACAACAGTTCCATTTAATTTGTATTTCACTTTTGTTGTAAGAAACGTCAATTAAAAATATAAGGAGGGAGTAGCATGCTCTGCCAAAACAAATGGCACGGTAGAGAGGCAGGTAGTAATGTGATGTGATATGGGTAGTTGGAAGCTACTGATAGAGTTGGAGTGGGACATATTTTAAGCTCCAAAAGTAAAGTTGCGCTGGGGCAGAAGGAGTATTTCTGGTTTGTATATCTATACCTGCTATTGATTCATGCATCGAACCAGGGAGTAAAGAACCTCGGGGTTCCTTAACATCATGTGCTGCCATATTCTCTGCATACCATGCAAAGGATTTAATGTTTTCTATTTTTTTTAAATTTTGATAGTAAACACATTTATAGTTATACCAGGTGCTTGTTGGCCACCATGAATGCTTGTAGAGGACATCACAGTTTGATGTCTTGTTCCTAATGTAAAGAGCATTGTAAGTAGTCATTCCAAATAACAGTGATAACGTCAGATTACATGACCGACGTAGATTTTGGATCGGGCAGTGTTGTTTCTATAAACTGTAGTGTTTGTTTAGAATGGAGGAATTAGAAATGAAGGAATAGAAAAAAAACGTACGATGCGAGAAAGCCACAAGAAAGAAAAGAGTGTAAAAACCATGGGAACTGAAAATATTAGGAATACAAATTTGTAAAACAAGAATGAGATAACAACATTTGAAGTGGTTGATTAGATAACCCGTGCGTTATTTACTTCTAAATCCAGAAATTACATACTACCTCTGGTTTTTAGTATTTGTCGTTCCCGGCCAGGTGTTGAACTAGAAATACAATATCGTAATAAGCTGTCGGAGCGACATTTATTTCGGGATAGATGTAGTATGTGCTATAGAAGACCACATTTCTTCTTTGTCAATTTATTTAATCTTCATATATCAGGATGGATTGTGTAGAACCAAGCCAATTTAGCTCTATATAAAGACGGCATGGATCGTGTAGTTTACCTAGCACAAAACTGGAGTCCGGGATGCGATGTCGCAGGGAGGTGTCGGCAACGAAGACGTTCGGTAGAGCCCGTCAAACTTGGTCGCTCGACGTTGAACCTAGGAGTCAACACCACCAAGAAGTCCACGAAAGGACGATGGCAAACTATCAACATTCTGTAACATTAATCACAATGAAATGATAACATGTAGTATATACTACTACTAAAAATACATTTTCACATGTGTCGACTACAAATGAAAAAATTGAGTGAAAGAACGCAAAAGAGGAGAAACGCAGCCTCAACCACAATCTCAATGGAGTTTCAACCAAGAGTCGTTGATTGTCGCAACACAACAAATTCTTTTCTAGACATTGAACAGTTATCTCGCCCGTTTTTCAGAAAGGAGTTGTTTTTCGATACTGCATAGGACGCATTGTTCATGAACAGAAAAGACATTTATCATTAAAATAAAAACAACACATATATTACAAACAAGAACTATGAAAGCACATAGAAAACAAGAAAAGAAAAACTACAAATACTACTCTACTCGGAATCGGAGGAGATCTCCTCCACCTCCTTCTCCGCCACCGATGCATCCTCCTCTGCCACCGCTGCCATCACCGCCTCCTCCGACGCTGCCTCCGCCGCCTCCTCCGCTGCTGCCGCTGCTGCCACCTCCTCCGACAATTGAGTCTGAAGCTTCCGGGCGACAATCTGCAGAAGATGTTGGCGGCCCTCCACCCCAGCCACTTCCCCGATCGTCTCATAGAGGACATTGAGACGACCGGCCACAAACCCAAACCCGAAGCAGTACGGGCCGGCGGTGTCCATGCTGGTGCAGACGAGAAATTTCCCAAGACCCAGACTATTGAGATGTATCGGAAAATAGATCCCGCACCAATTTGTTGAGCTTTTTTGTGCACCAGGTGGTGGCGGAAAGGTGCTCAGTGGCCGATCGAGTTCATCGAAGCGGTGTTCGACGAGGCGGACAGTCTCCTGAACCTAAACAGGATGAGGAGGTGCGGGCGCCGTAGGCATAGAAGGGGATGGAGGAGGTGCGAGCGCCACCTCTAGTTCCGCTGGCATTGGTTGCGACAGAAATGGACAAGAAGGAGGTTCAGAGGACGTCGACGGCTTGGAGCACCTCGGTGTGGGGCTACCCATTTGTGAGGCGATGGAGGTACGGAGAAAGAGTGAGAGGTGGTTGGCGTTGGTGCGGCGATGAAGCAAGAGAAGTTTGGAGGCTACGATTGATGGAGTGGTGCGACGGAGACGCAAGAGGACGGGTGTGCCTTTAAAGCGGGTCGTGGTCTAAGCGCGCGAGTGGAGATGATCGGACGCTTCGAAAACTGCACTTTCAATTCGGTGGGTGGGTCGCAGTTAATCCAAACCGCGGTTTGCCTCCTCTAAGTTATCGCAACATCTCGACGCTTCCCGTCTCGGCTTCAAAGGGAGTTTTTTAATTTGACAAGCAAAGGGTTCAGGGTATGCAGTGGCCCACCTGGCATACTTTGTAGGTCCGTCCAGTGGTGTTTCAGTTTTTCAATTCCAATTTTTTAGTTTGACATGCAAAGGGCCCACCGGCCCAAGTTATATGCAATGTTCCAGTTTTTTTTAGTTTGTCACGCAAAAGACTTTGATCATGTTTCATGACGTTACGTGTTTTCTCTTTTTGTTGAAAGACCGTCACAAAACACAAGAAAAAAGTACAAGATGATGAAAACACCACACATTCATTCATTAACACACACACACACACACACACACACATATATATATATATATATATATATATATATATATATATATATATATATATATATATATATATATATATATATATATCACAAACTCTCGTTCATGTTTTTCTCAGTTTGACACGCAAAAAACCTCGATCATGCATGTTTTCTCTGTATAACATGCACTTGAAAACCACGTGATCATGTTTGATGACAACATTATTACGTGTTTTCTCTGCTTTTTGTTGAAACATTGTCATATATAGTTTTGAGGCTCGTTGATCAAGTTTGGGGCGTGACAACTAACATGTTATATATATATATATATATATATATATATATATATATATATATATATATATATATATATATATATATATATATATATATATAGTTTGAGGCTCGTTGATCATATGTTTGGGGCATAGCGTAGCATGCATGGACAACTATAACATGCACGTGAGAGGGACGTCGATGATCATATATGATAACGTTACGCGTGTTTTCTCTCTTTTTATTGAAATATCGTCATGTTTGAGACTCGTTGATCATGTTTGGAGCATAGCAAGCATGGACAAGTAACAGCATGCACTTGAAAACCTCGCGATCATGTTTGATGACAACATTACGTGTTTTCTCTTTTTGTTAAAAGATCGTCATATATATATATATATATATATATATATATATATATATATATATATATATATATATATATATATATATATATGTAGTTTGGGGCTCATTGATCACATGTTGATTCATAGTTGCCACATCAGAAGAGCTTGTTTATTGGCTCATGAACAAGGAAAATTATTTGTACATAGTACAAAAGGTACAAGTTGGTCGGCGTTGCCTTTCATACGCAAAGGATGCGGCCAGGTAGTTACTCTTGCGGGTGTATGCTAAGGCTCCCTTTGGATTGAAGGAATTGAAAAACACAGGAATAGGAAAAACATAGGAATTGAGATTGTATGTTTTTGCAATCCTATAGGAATTGAAAATATAGGAATTGAGATAAGAAGCCCTTTGGCAGCATCATAGGAAAAACAAGGGAACTTGTAACATGAGCAAGGAAAGAAAAAAGAGGTGCAAGCTCATGTTAAGTTTCCTACAAAATTTAGCAAAGGAATCCATTCCTATGGAAACTACCCTTTATTTTTCCTGTGAGCCAAATGTTCATGTAGGAAAAAATCCTTTACAAATCCTATCCTTCAAAATTCCTTTGCAATTCCTTCAATTTAAAGGGAGCCTAATTACGTGAGTGTTTGGGCAGGTCATGTGGTTACTCCATGATGCACCCTAAACCCCGTGTTGAGGTCGTGTATTTGTGCGTACACTCTAGTGACATGTGAAAAAGTGCTCAGCCATCAATTGCGTTTGGTTTGACGTCGAAGATGGATTGGAGATATAGGATCATCCATTTCTTTAGGTATTGGATTATCCAAATTAATGTTTGGTTGGATAGACTGGACGATCCAATTTTTTGTTTGGTAGGTTGGATGAAACTTGGGTGGATTATTGAATCATCTAAGTTGATAATTTCATTATATTAATTATTTATATACTAATTATCATATTACTAGCAAATATTAATGTTAATATCAAAATTGTAATTATTAATCAATAATGAACAAGTTAATTATCACTAATTACATTACTAAGAAGCATAATTAGATAAGATGGATGGACTCACATCCAACCAAATATCCTGGACCATCTTATCCAGCATCTGCGAGGAATATTTTATATTCCTCGAACCTGGATCACCCTTATGTGGTTGTTACAGCTCAAGTAAATGTTGATACATATCGTGAAGATGTTAAAATAGTTGACATTGCTGGTGATGATGAATCTAGTTGCAAGAATTCAAGTAGTTCTATTAATATTGGTTCTATGACAATCATCTTGAAGGAGAAGAAGGAAAACATTTTGTGTAATCTGAGGCCTAGAAAGTATATATTCATGAGTGCTGAACTCAAGGCCAAGTATAGTAATACAATTGTTGCAGATAAGAGAAAATTCATTGATAGACCAGCAAAGCCGAGGACGGCTTTGATCCAAGGGGGATTAAATG
This sequence comes from Tuctoria greenei, assembly GCA_036927565.1. Taxonomy (NCBI): domain Eukaryota; kingdom Viridiplantae; phylum Streptophyta; class Magnoliopsida; order Poales; family Poaceae; genus Tuctoria; species Tuctoria greenei. The sequence continues at coordinate 59,626,636 of JAYESD010000010.1, forward strand.
ATGAGCCCATGGCTTCTCAAAATTCTTCAACTATGCACGGTGAATTTTATATTGATGTGAAGCATTCCATAAAGTTGGAGAAGCAGAGTCATGCTACTTCCACCAGTATTCTTTCACACAAGTTAAATTTCAAAGGAATTAACCTATTAGAGAAAGGAGTAAAGAAGATGGTACAAAATAACATTATTATTGGTACTATGCATGTAAAGATTGGATAGGTGCAAAATTTGCATCGGAAACTGAGATCAGCAGTCAAGTTACTAAAACAAATATCATCAGTCCTGCTGTGTCGTTATTTAGTTAATTATAACCTTGCTGGAGTAGTTTATCATTTACAATAGACCTAGTTTGTTGCCTGCGTGCATCAGAGTTCTTGTAGTTTACGTAAGTTGCATGAGTGCGTCAGATTTGCTAAAGTCCATGTACGTTGAGAGTCCAAGTCATTTTGTTGGTAGGGTTTGAGCCCAGGTCATTTTATTGGTGGGGTCTAACCAGGTTATAGCTGGCCTGCGAGCCATAAAGCCCGGGCCTTGCCCCTGTACAAGGACGTTTTTCTTGGCAATAGATCAGATCGGTAATATTTTTCTATCGTAGCTTTCCCCATCGTGGAGGAGAGACTACATCTACTACAGGATGGAATATTGAGCCATCGGAGATTACCAGGTCAGAGTCCAAGGACCCTCATCAGAGTTGATGTGTGCGATTGAAGGATTGTACCTTTGGAGGCCAGAAACTCCTGATTCTTCCGGGGCTGTTGTGAGATCTTGTTCTTGCTGTAGTCTAGGTGCGATCCTGGTTTTTGTGTGAATCTTCTCTCTTGTTCGTTGTTCAACTCAGTACCACGGGTGAGAGTTTATCTATGTTTAGTTTGCATCTACAGTAAGCAAAATTGATCTATCAATTTTACTTCTGCTACTTGTATTATCTGATCTGCTCTGGAATTATTTGATTGTGAGTATTGCTTCTGCCATTCCGTTGCTACTACATTACAAAATTGTCGATAGTCACGAATATACTATTCAAGGGTTGCTTTTGTTGGTGTTATACTGGTTGAGAGTGAACAAATTTTTATCACATCTGTCAGTACCGTGAAAGATAGGGACACAAATCAGGAACACACCCTCGTATTCATATCATCTGGTATGAGATTGCTAGGTTGCTCACGGTACGTCTGCTATTTTGATTTATATGCTAAGTCTATGCCAAAGCTTTATACTACAACAACTCCATCCGAGTACTATGATTGGGAGGATGCTATAATTTTGCTAGAGTCCATGTACGTTGAGAGTCCAAGTCATTTTGTTTGTAGGCACTACTACAAAAAACATTTTTACAGGCACTTCTATATTTTTTTACAGACGGTCCATTAAAAGTGCCGCCTGTGATGTCCAATGAGTTAATAACAGTCTGTGATAATGGACTTTCAGAGGCGGTTTGTAACAAACAACCCCCTGTAAAAATATAATGATTTTCACAGGCTATCCGTAGCAAAAACCGCTTGTGATAATAGTCATTATCACAGGTGGTCCGTAACAAACAACTGTCTGTGAAAATATAATGATTTTCACAGGCAGTCTGTAACATAAAAACCGTCTGTGATAATGATGGCTCCTCATTGGTCTGCTGCTTCATCCCACGGATCATTCTTGGACTTCGTATCTCCGCTGTCCGCTGCTTATCGATCCAACGACTTAGTTTAGAAGCCGCACGATAGATGTGTCTATAACAGCAGCAGCCACAGTTCAGTCCGTTATCCCCCGTCAGCCTCCCAAGGTACGGCTTCCGGCGGCATCTCCCAAGGCGCGGCTGCCGGTGGACTCTCTCAAGGCGCGACTAAGGCGCGACTTAGTTGCTCCACACCTCGGCGGCTCCGGCGCGGCCTCCCGACGAGCGCGAGCCCTGCCGACGCGAGCACGGGCGCAGATCTGGCACAATCTACCTCGGGCTCCCGGCGGCGCTGCTGCCGGCGGCCTCTCTCAAGGCGCGACTAAGGCGCGACTTCAGTTGCTCCGGACCTCGGCGGCTCCGGCGCGGCCTCCCGACGAGCACTGCCCTGCCGACTCGAGCACGGGCGCGGATCTGGCACAATCTACCTCGGGCTCCCGGCGGCGCGGCTCCGGCGCGCCTCCCAGTGAGCGTGCACCCTGCCGGCGTGAGCGGGGGCACGGATCCGGTGCGGTCTACCTCGAGCTCCCGGTGGCGCAGTCTACCTCGGGCTCTCGACGGTGCAGCTCCTCCGGCTCCAAGCGGCACGGCCTCGTCGGGCTTCAGGCGGCACAGCTCCTCCGGCTCTCGACGGTGCGACCTCCTTCGACACCTGGTGGTGCTCTTCCGGCTCCCGGCAACGCGGCGGCCTCCAGGCGGCACGGCCTCTTCTGACTCCCAGCGGCGCATGTGAAATTTTTTTTTGTTTCACTAGCCATTTTCACAGGCAGTTTTTTATTACCGACCGCCTGTGAAAATGTAGTTTCACAGGCGGATTATGCCGCCGCCTGTGTTAATCGATCATTTTCACAGGCTCTTCGTTACAGGCGGGTTTTAAAACCGTATGCGATAATATGTTTAGAACCGCCTGCGATGAAGCATTTTGTAGTAGTGAGGGTTTGGTTCTAGGTCATTTTATTGGTGGAGTCTAACCAGGTTATGGCTGGCCTGCGAGCCATAAAGCCCGGGCATTGCCCCTGTACGAGGACGGTTTTTTTGAAATAGATCAAATTCGTAATATTTTTCTATCGTAGCTTTCTCCAGCGTAGAGGAGAGACTACATCTACTACAAGATGGAATATTGAGCCATCGGAGATTACAGGTCAGAGTCCAAGGATCCTCCTCAGAGTTGATGTGTGCGACTGAAGGATTGTACCTTTGGAGGCCAGAAACTCCTGATTCTTCTGGGGCTGTTGTGAGATCGTGTTCTTGCTGTAGTCTGGGTGCGGTCTTGGTTTTTGTGTGAATCTTCTCTCTTGTTCGTGGTTCAACTTAGTACCATGGGTGAGAGTTTATCTAAGTTTGGTTTGCATCTACAGTAAGCAAAATTCATCTATCATTTTTACTGCTGCTACTTGTATTATCTGATCTGCTCTGGAATTACTTGATCGTGAGTATTGCTTCTGCCATTCCGTTGCTCTTACATTACAAAATTGTTGATAGTCACGAATATAATATGATGATTTTGATTATTGCACATCTTGGAAAGTGATGAGAGATGCTCTACAGCATAAATACGATCCTCCAATGAAGACTGTAAGACCTATGTGTGTTAAATACATTGGCTTGTAGTGAATACACTTGTCTTTGATGATAAAAGTTTTAAATATCACCGAAACACCTTTTTATCAAGGTCCGACTCTAGCTATGAGCTACAGCAAGGTCCGACGGTAGGCCCGGCTTGTTTTGGGTAGCTCCGGTTACGTTCGATGCTAGGTCCGACTAGCTTTGGTCAGCTCCGGTGAAGTTTTGTCTTTAGCTCCGGCATGTCTTTGATAGCTCCGACATGTTTTTGATAGCTCCGATATGTTTTTGCTAAGCTCCGAGTTGATTTTTCTAGCTCCGGCTTTTGGGTTTACTAGTTCCGACTAGTTCTGGTTAGCTCTGGCGCTAGGTCCTGCTAGTTTAGTAAGCTCCGGCGGGAGCTTGGTTGTACTAGTTTTGGTAAGCTCCGGCGCTAGGTTCTACTAGCTTTTGTTAGCTCCGGCTCAAGGTCCGGGTTGGTCTGACAAGGTCCGGAACTTGACTGTAGTACTTCTGCTTTTTATTTGCAATGTTTTGTACTTGCTTTACATTGTTGGAAAGATTGCTTAGTATTCATTTGCTAAGTTTTTGGTGTGTTTTGGTTGATATGGATGATATCGGGTTATTGTGGTTTTACAACATGCTTATGTGAGGTTCTCACGTAGGGTGTTGTGTTTGGAACTAACTTGAGTCAAGTCGAGGACTTGGGCTTGTATGGATTGGTTGTTTATTCATGTGCAGGTGTTGCTTGAGTTCAAGACATGGCTGGTGAAGGGATCCATTGGACTAGTCTCAGGGAGGAGATGAGGTTCCAACAACCAAATTCAGGAGGAATTGTGGTTGAGCTGATCAGGAGGTTGCGCAACATGATTGAATCAAGAACAATGCATATGAAGGTATCGTGAACGTCATTGGAAGATGTTTTAATGTGTGCAAGGAGTGCATGGACGTGGCTACATGGTTCCGAGACGTGATGAAGAGATGTGAACGTAAAGAATTGGTCAGAAAGATCCAACCGACTAGGTTATGGACTCAGGTTGCGGCTGAGTCGGGTTTGACTCAAATATGGAAAGATTTGAGTTGGTTATGATAAGATTTCGTGTGGGTCACGAATTTGAGTTGTTTAGGAATGTGGGATTCGTTCCTAAGGTGTTTGGAAGTCTTAAGATTGCTTCTATCTGCGTATAGAAGAATCTTGAGCAGTTATGGAAAGTTACAATTCGTGATCTGAGTAGGATTGGAGTCCTAGTTGATATTGGGTTGGCCTAAGGGCTGGTTATATAAGCAAGGGAGCCCAGAGCTCATGGTGCACTACTTTGGGGCTGTTCCTCTTGTGTTCTATTGAATAAAATTCGTAGTTTGAAGGAACTTTTGTGCCTTGTTCGTCCGACTTGTTCCAGACAAGTTTTACTCGTCGAGTTTTTGGACAGTACTACCTTTCGTCGGTTGTTTTATCATAACTCGAGTTTTATAGATCCAATTGACGTGATTCTTTTTGGGTTGTCTTCACAACTTGATTATATATCATATGTCAAAATTTCACGGTCATTGGATTTGTGGTTTCTGATCTACACGAGTTTTTTTGCAGCATTCCAGAACTGTTTTTTCTCGGGTAGGGCAGATTAACCATTGTTTGATCTTTTGATCATAGCTTGAGTTTTTCTCGACGGATTTGAGTGATTCCTTTTATGTTGTCTTCGTGACTTGATTCTCTCTGATATCCATCACTTTTGTCACGGTGAAAGACATTTAGATTAGTCTCACACACGATTTCTTTAAGAGATCGTTTTTTGCCGAAAGGGTTGGGGCTTAATTGTTTCCGCTGCGTAAGATTTTTAAATCTACCATTCACCCCCCCTCTGGTAGCTTTTCGCGTGCTCTTCGATCCTACAATTGGTATCAGAGCCACGTTGCTCTAATCTTTGAAATTTGCACGTGTTTTTGACTAATCATCATGGAGAAGTACTCCGCCAAACATTGTGTGTTTGCTGGTATTGATTTCCAGGTTTGGAAGGCACGCATGGAGGCTTTCATCCAGGCACAAGGCTTTGCAATATGGGAGAAGGTATACAAGCCTTACGAAGTGCCATCAAACGATCAAGTTACAGCTACAAATCTGAGAGATGTTGACAACAACAACAAGGCTCGGAACTTGATCATACAAGGATTAACACAAATCGACTTCGACCGTGTTGCACACCTCCGATCTGCATACGATGTGTGGAAAGCACTTTGTGACTACCACGAAGGATCCAACACGATCAAAGAGGTAAGACAAGACATGTTCAAGAAAGAATACATGCGCTTCGAGATGTAACCCGGTGAGTCTATTGATGACCTTTTTGCTCGCTTTAATAAGATTCTCAGCAACTTGCGTAGTGTCAATGTTAATTTTTCAGATGCTGAAAATGCTAGGCAATTGCTAAGTGCATTAGATATGTCAATTTGGGAGATGAAAGTCACATCTATTCGTGAATCTACTGTCATGAGTTCTCTTACATTAGATGTACTCTATTCTAAACTAAAAACTCATGAAATTGACATCCTAGCACGTAAGAACCCAAATAAGTCTATTGCATTTGTTTCACAACGTGATATGTCTAGCTCCAGCCAATCATAATCTTGCAATACTCTTGCTTTGTTGTCCTCACTAACCGTGGAGCAGATCGAAGAATTTCCAGAAGAGGAGTTGGCACTCATCTCTACTAGATTCTCAAAAGCATTGCAAAATGTGAGAACTAGAAGGAGAGGAAGCTCCGGACCTCAACGCTGTTTTGAATGTGGTAAAACAGGACACTTTCTTACGGAATGCCCTAACCTTTCAGGTCCGACCACCCGGGAAGAAAAACAATGCAAGGTTCGGACCTCCTCTGGAAATTTCAACAAGAAGAAGAAAGGTACCATAGGACGCAAGATGATCAACAGTTTCATCACCGCACTCCAAGAGTTCAGTTCAAGCGATGTGGACATTGGAAGTGATGAAGATGAAGATGATTTGGCAAACTTGTGCTTTATGGCGGGCAAGTCAAGATCAAGTATGGAGGAGGCAGAACACAACAGCGACAATGAAGAGGTATGTCCTACTTGCGAAGAAATGTGTGATGCCATTTCCCATGCCACTATTATTGTTAAGAAAAAGGACAAAAAGCTTAGGGATAGTGCTGCTAAAATTGAATCACTAGAATCTGAAATCAACCGTTTAAAAACTTTGATTCCTAGTGATGATGCATGTTACTCATGTGATTTAATATATGAACAATTGTCCTCATTAAGAAGTGTGCACACCTCCACACTTGATAAACTTGATTTAGAAATTGAAAAGAACAAAGAGCTTGCGGCACTTAATGATAAAAACTTGAAAGATGCTAGCTTTTCTACAATTGATTTGCATTCTTCTGCTTGTGATGATCTTGATAAGAAACTACATGATGCTATGAATGAAATTTCTATATTGAACAATGCTTTACGTTCTCATGAAGTTAAATTTTGTTCAAATTGCAAACTAAAAGGAAAAACTTCATGTGAAAATTGCCTTGATCTGTCCAATAAACTTGATGACATGCATAGGACATTAGATCGGTTTTGTAATGGGAATAAGAACCTAAACTTACTGCTGAATTCTTCCAAGTCTTGCAATGATAAAACTGGTTTAGGTTTTGATTCCCATGCTCATGCTAAGGTACATCCACCTAAATTTGTAAAGTCATTAGGAAATGGTTTGATTCAAACAGTTCCTAAACAAAAAGGAGTGGTTTTCAAATCTGCAGGAGTGTTGCCTCATTTGGTTTCAAATAAAAATATTGCTTGCTCATCTAGACATGAACACAAAGTTAAATTTCATTGTACCTTTTGTGGTAGAGATGGTCATGTCATAGATTTTTGTTATAGACTAGCTAAACAACAGAAAAGGGAAAGAATGATTGCTAGATCTCATAACTTTCATGCAAAATTTGCTGCACACATTGAACCGAATGTACAACCTGCTGTTTTGAGTCAAAAACATTCAAAGTTTACCTCCGGACCTTCTGTTTTTGCCTCCGGAGCTACTGATTTTTGTGCTACACAAGTAACACCTTATAGGTCAGTAGTCAAGAATAAAAAATCTCAAACTTTGACTCATAAACCTGCTGTTTTGTCTCAGCTTTCGCGTGTTTTTCCTGCTGCACGTCGCGTGACTCAGGACTGGATTCCTAAATGCCTTTTGACTAACCCCAGTATTGAGTCATCGACGTATTGTGCTTTTATGTAGGTTACACATTTGAGGAAGGAGAACATTTGGATTGTGGATTCAGGTTGCTCACGCCACATGACCTGTAACAAAGATTGGTTCTCCTCCCTCTCTTTTGTGTCACGTGTAGAGAATGTTACTTTTGCTGATAATTCTTCAACTCCTATAATTGCTAAGGGTTCGGTTAGAGTAAATGATCACTACACTTTGAAGGATGTGGAACTTGTTAAAAATTTGAAATACAACTTGTTTTCTGTTGCACAATTGCTAGATGAAAATCTAGAAATTATTTTCACTAAAAACTGCTGCAAAGTTGTAGGTTCAAATAGTGAGCTTATTTTTGACATGTCTCGGTTTGGAAGAGTTTTTAAAGTTGATTTTGATATGTCTTACTCTAAGCATAGGTGTCTAGTTGATAATGATTCAAAGGACTTATATTTTTGGCATCGTAGACTTGGTCACGTAGGCTTTGATCACCTAACGCGTGTTAGTGCTCTTGATCGCATACGTGGGCTGCCTAAGCTTAAAGGGGACAAAGAAATTGTGTGCTCTTCTTGTAGACATGCTAAGATGGTTGCAGATTCACATACTCCTCTCACAATGATCATGTCAACTGAACCATGTCATTTTGCACATTGACACTGTAGGACCTTCATGTGTTCAATCCTTCGGAGGTAAATGGTATGTTCTTGTGATTGTTGATGATTATGCTAGATACTCTTGGGTTTACTTTATGGCATCTAAGAATGAAGCTTTTAGTCACTTTAGAACTTTATTTCTTAGATTATCAATTGATCACCCAGGATCTTTAAAAGCAATTAGAAGTGATAATGGAACTGAATTTAAAAATCAATCTTTTGATCACTTTTGTGCTGAAAATAGAATAGATCAATGATTCTCTTCACCATATGTACCTCAACAAAACGGTGTTGTAGAAAGAAAGAACAGAACCTTAGTTGAGATGGCTAGGACTATGCTTGATGAATATCAAACTCCTAGGAAATTTTGGGCTGATGCGTTAGCAATCGCTTCTTATGTCTCAAATCGTGTTTTCTTGCGTGCTAAGCTAGGTAAAACACCATATGAGCTTTGGTTTGGACATAGTCTTAGTGTTACACACTTTCGGGTCTTTGGTTGCAAATGCTTTGTTAAGAAACATGGTAATCTTGATAAATTTGAACCTAGATCCTTTGATGTCATGTTTCTTGGTTATCCATCTCATACTAGAGGCTACCGTGTGCTTTTACTTGACACTAACAAAATTGTTGAGACTTGTGAAGTGTCTTTTGATGAATCTAGCCTAGGTACTAGCTCCGGTGTTGCAGGACCAGATCCGTATCCTTAGGGGGAGGGTATTTTTGAAGATGAAGAAGAGCCGGTGATACTGCCTAGTAGTTCCGAAGTTGACACGTGTCCAGATCCGGACATTGAACAAGCTCCGGCTATCACCTATGCTGGTCCTGATCATCCACAAGTCCACAAGCTCATAAATCTACGATGAACCTAATAAAGAAGAGCTTGTGAGACATATGTTCCCCTACGTTTTTACAAAGATCATCCCCCACAACAGATGATTGGAAGCTTGCACGAATGAGTCACACGGTCCAGGTTTTGCGATCCAAACTCTCATGCTCATTCTGCTTTTGTTGCTTCTTTTGAACCCAAAGATATATCACATGCACTCACTAATGAATCTTGGATTATTGCCATGCAAGAAGAGTTAGAAAATTTTGAAAGAAATAATGTTTGGAAACTTGTACCTCCACCTCAAGGTCACACTTTAATTGGAACTAAATGGGTATATAAAAATAAACAAAGTGAGGATGGGGTTGTGGTTAGGAATAAGGCTAGGTTGGTTGCTCAAGGTTTCACTCAAGCTGAAGGTCTAGATTTTGATGAAACTTTTGCTCCTGTCGCTAGATTAGAAGCCATAAGAATTATGTTAGCTTTTGCAGCATCTAAAGGTTTTAAGCTATTTCAAATGGATGTTAAAAGTGCTTTTCTTAATGGCTACATAGATGAGGAGGTTTATGTCAAACAACCACCAAGTTTTGAAAATCCATATTTTCCTAATCATGTTTACAAACTGTCCAAAGCCTTATACGGTCTCAAACAAGCCCCTAGAGTGTGGTATGATAGGTTAAAAACATTCTTACTTGAAAAGGGGTTTACCATGGGCAAGGTTGATAAAACTCTTTTTGTGCTTAAGCATGGCAATGACTCATTATTCGTTCAAGTGTATGTGGATGATATTATCTTTGGTTGTGATTCTCATGATCTTGTGTCCAAGTTTTCAGCAATGATGAGTTCCGAATTTGAAATGAGTATGATGGGTGAACTCACTTACTTTTTGGGGCGGCAAATCAAGCAAACCAAGGAGGGTACCTTTGTGCATCAAACGAAGTATACCAAAGACCTCCTAAGGCGCTTCAACATGGACAAAAGCAAGCCTCTTCGGACACCAATGGGAATAGCAACAACACTTAAACTTGATGAAGATGGTGAACCCGTGGATCAAAAAGAATATAGAAGCATGATCGGATCACTTTTGTACCTCACAGCATCAAGACCGGACATACAATTCAGCATATGTCTTTGTGCACGGTTTCAAGCTTCCCCACGTGCTTCACATCGTCAAGCCGTCAAAAGGATTCTCAGGTACTTACATGGAACTCAAGAATTTTGCCTTTTTGTTCCTTCTTCCTCAACCGTTACTTTGAAAGCTTTTTCGGATGCTAATTTTGGGGGTTGTAGGATTGATGGGAAAAGTACTTCCGGTGCTTGTCATTTTCTTGGTAATTCTCTTGTTGCATGGTCCTCTAGAAAACAAAATTCAGTTGCACAATCCACAGCCGAATCTGAATATGTAGCTGCTGCTAGTGCTTGCTCACAAATTCTTTGGATTGTTCAAACACTTAAGGACTATGGGGTTGATCTAGATAGTGTTCCACTGTTCTGTGATAACACTAGTGCCATTTGCATTGCTAAAAACCCCGTGCAACATTCTAGAACTAAGCACATTGACATTAGGTATCACTTTCTCCGAGATAACGTTGAAAAAGGAAACATTGTGCTTCACCATGTAGATACCGAACAACAATTGGCTGACATTTTTACAAAACCTTTGGATTTCACTCGTTTTTGTTACATTCGTAGTGAAATAGGGGTTATGCATCCTCATGGATTAAATTGAGGGGGAGTTTTGAAACTTGGGAAGTCTATGTGTGAATCTGAAATTAAAATAATATGAGCATAGTATTTCATACATATATGACTTTGTGATTCCTTTTACATGCTGAAAGTTCTTACTACATTACTCGTGCTTTTAATCATTAAGAATTAATCAAGTAATCAACTCACATGTTGAGTTTTTATGAACAAATATAAATTGAGAAAAGATCAAGAGAATATGCATGCATCGCACTTCTTCTTTTGAGATGGCTTGTCATTGCACTTAGATATGAACTTGGAAGAAGTTGTGTATGACTAAAATCATGTCCTTAAGCTTCTGATTGTCAAATGACATAGGCTTGGCTTGGTTGGTTAGAATAAGGCAGATGCGCATATAATCCCTTGCAAATATCATATGATCTAAATTTATGCTTTGAAAAATAATAAAATGCAGCAACTAGTGTCATGCTTTCAGGTTTTGAAATAGTTAAGTTTGTGAGATCATGACTTGCTTAAATTGAAAATTACATTTGATCTCTAGCATGGCTTACACTACTTTATGTATTTCATTGATGTGATAATGTAAGGTACTTGATAGTATAACTTGGATGAGCTTTGTTTATATGTATATATTATAATATGCTCATAATAACTAAAGGGGGGAGATAATTTGTTTATATGCTCATAACTTGTTGAATACATTATCAAAGGGGGAGAGATAAGCATGAAGAGAGAGAGAGAATATGTGCATAAGGAGAGATAATAAAGGGGGAGAGATAATATGGGATAATTTTTTTTCTCATTTTACTTTTGATTTACAACGGGGGAGAAATTGTCTTCAATACTTTTATGTGAATAGGCCAATGTTCGGATTTTAAATGGTGTTGCCAATGCATTCATCAAGGGGGAGATTGTAAGACCTATGTGTGCTGAATACATTGGCTTGTAGTGAATACACTTGGCTTTGATGATAAAAGTTTTAAATATCACCAAAACACCTTTTTATCAAGGTCTGACTCTAGCTCTGAGCTACAGCAAGGTCTGACGGTAGGTCCGGCTTGTTTTGGGTAGCTTCGGTTACGTTCGATGCTAGGTCCGACTAGCTTTGGTCAGCTCCGGTGAAGTTTTGTCTTTAGCTCCGGCATGTCTTTGATAGCACTGACATGTTTTTGATAGCTCTGACATGTTTTTGCTAAGCTCCGAGTTGATTTTTCTAGCTCCAGCTTTTGGGTTTACTAGTTCCGACTAGTTCTGGTTAGCTCCGGCGCTAGGTCTTGCTAGTTTTTAAAGCTCCAGTGGGAGCTTGGTTGTAATAGTTTTGGTAAGCTCCGGCGCTAGGTTCTACTAGCTTTTGTTAGCTCCAGCTCAAGGTCTGGGTTGCTCTGGCAAGGTCTGGAACCTGACCATAGTGCTTCTGCTTTTCATTTGCAATGTTCCGTACTTCCTTTACATTGTTGGAAAGATTGCTTAGTATTCATTTGCTAAGTTTTTGGTATGTTTTGGTTGATATGGATGATATCGTGTTACTGTGGTTTTGCAACATGCTTATGTGAGGTTCTCACGTAGGGTGTTGTGTTCGGAACTAACTTGAGTCAAGTCGAGGACTTGGGCTTGTATGGATTGGTTGTTTATTCATGTGCAGGTGTTGCTTGAGTTCAATACATGGCTGGTGACGGGATCCATTGGACTAGTCTCAGGGAGGAGATGAGGTTCCAGCAACCAAATTTAGGAGGAATTGTGGTTGAGCTGATCAGGAGGTTGCGCAACATGATTGAATCAAGAACAATGCATATGAAGGTATCGTGAACGTCATTGGAAGATGTTTGCACGTGTGCAAGGAGTGCATGGACGTGGCTACATGGTTCCGAGACATGATAAAGAGATGTGGACGTAAAGAATTGGTCGGAAAGATCCAACCGACTAGGTTATGGACTCAGGCTGCGGCTGAGTCGGGTTTGACTCAAATATGGAAATATTTGAGTTGGTTATGATAGGATTTCGTGTGGGTCACGAATTTGAGTTGTTTAGGAATGTGGGATTCGTTCCTAAGGTGTTTGAAAGTATTAAGATTGCTTCTATCTGCGTATAGAAGAATCTTGAGCAGTTATGGAAAGTTACGATTCGTGATCTGAGTAGGATTGGAGTCCTAGTTGATATTGGGTTGGCCTAAGGGCTGGTTATCTAAGCAAGGGAGCCCATAGCTTGTGGTGCACGACTTTGGAGCTGTTTCTCTTGTGTTCTATTGAATAAAATTCGTAGTTTGAAAGAATTTTTGTGCCTTGTTCGTCCGACTTGTTCCAGACAAGTTTTACTCGTCGAGTTTCTAGACAGTACTACCTTTCATCAATGGTTTTATCATAACTCGAGTTTTACAGATCCAATTGACGTGATTCTTCTTGGGTTGTCTTCAAAACTTGATTATCTATCATATGTCAAAATTTCACGGTCATTGGATTTGTGGTTTCTGATCTACACGAGTTTCTTTGCAGCATTCCAGAACTGTTTTTTCTCGGGTAGGGCAGATTAACCATTGTTTGATCTTTCGATCATAGCTTGAGTTTTTCTCGACGGATTTGAGTGATTCATTTTGTGTTGTCTTCGTGACTTGATTCTCTCTGATATCCATCACTTTTGTCACGGTGAAAGACATTTAGATTAGTCTCACACACAATTTCTTTAAGAGATCGTTTTTCTGCCGAAAGGGTTGGGGTTTAATTGTTTCCGCTGCGTAAGATTTTTAAATCTACCATTCACCCCCCCTCTGGTAGCTTTTCACGTGCTCTTCGATCCTAAGACTGTTTTGTATCCAAAGAGAGCAGTAGCTACTGCTAGCAAATATTCATATGGTGTCAAACTTGATACATGTTCATCTTGGAGTGCATCCATCATCGGAGAAGAGTGCATGAACAAGTTTAGGGCACAAGTTGATATGACCACAGGTCCTGAACAGAAGCATGTCTGTGCAGCAAATTCTTCTCTTGCTACCAAGAAAGATACAACCCCAACTCGTGGAAATATTTGCAAACAACAAAAGGTGCCTCAGGTTTTTGAATTGCCAGATAAGTTGCTGCACTGCAAAAAGGTTAAGTCTTCTGTTTCTGAAATTTTCTTAGCACCTACATATCATGAAAAACAGTATGTTTCTTCTTTTGAGCATACCAGTAGTGTTATACAATGCAACATGGCCGAACCTACGGTTTCTGAACATAGATCTTTGTCTTATGAGCATAAGAAAATTTCTGCTGGACACAATGATGCTGAAGTGGAGTAATCCTTTTGGAAGTGATGAAAATTCTTTTATTGAGCTGTCTCGTGATATTAATGTGCCAAAAAATGAAGATGTTGATAAAGTTGTGCAAGGTTTATCACTGATTTCTCAGGAAGTACAATGTGATGGAACTATTGCTGATGTGAAGGGTCAGCGTCGCACTATTTTCCAATCAGAGTGCAGAATTAAGGAGAAGGTATGCAAACTAATTATTGATGGTGGAAGTTTCACAATGCTATTAGTTTAGATGTGGTGCATGCATTATCTTTGTCAATGTGGAGGCTTCCTACTCCACATTATATGCAATGGATGAATCAAAATGGTACACTGAAAATTACTCACAAGACAAGAGTAAAATTTGTAGTGGGGAAGTATATTGATGATGTTGATTGTTATGTGGCACCGATGAGCGCGTGCCATCTGTTACTAGGAAGGCCATGGCAATTTGATCTTGATGCAACACATGGAAGTCGTTCCAATATTTATTCGTTCATTCATAAAGTTGTGTCTCATGTGCTGAACCCAATGAAGGAAAATGCTATCAAAGCAGAAGAGTTTCCTGCTATTTTAAAAAAGAAAAAAACACCCAAAGGTACCCCAAAGCCGAGGACGGCTTTGCTGCAAGGGGGGAGAATGATGTGGTTGTTACAGTTCAATTAAATGTTGATAATATCCCAAAGATGTTAAAATAGTTGACATTGCTGGTGATGATGAATCTAGTTGCAAGAATTCAAATAGTTCTATTAATATTGGTTCTATGACAATCATCTTGAAGGAGAAGAAGGAAAACATTTTGTGTAATCTGAGGCCTAGAAAGTATATATTCACGGGTGCTGAACTCAAGGCCAAGTATAGTAATACAATTGTTGCAAATAAGAGAAAATTCATTGATACACCAGCAAAGCCGAGGACGGCTTTGATCCAAGGGGGAGTGAATGATGAGCCCATGGCTTCTCAAAATACTTCAACTATGCACGGTGAATTTTATATTGATGTGAAGCATTCCATAAAGTTGGAGAAGCAGAGTTATGCTACTTCCTCCAGTATTCTTTCACGCAAGTTAAATTTCAAAGGAATTAACCTATTAGAGAAAGGAGGAAAGAAGAAGGTACAAAATAACATTATTATTGGTACTATGCATGTAAAGATTGGATAAGTGCAAAATTTACATTGGAAACTGAGATCAGCAGTCAAGTTACTAAAACAAATATCATCAGTCCTGATGTGTGGTTATTTAGTTAATTATAACCTTGCCGGAGTAGTTTATTATTTACAATAGACCTAGTTTGTTGCCTGCGTACATCAGAGTTCTTGTAGTTTACGTAAGTTGCATGAATGTGTCAGTTTTGCTAGAGTCCATGTACGTTGAGAGTCCAAGTCATTTTGTTGGTAGGGTTTGAGTCCAGGTCATTTTATTGGTGGAGTCTAACCAGGTTATAGCTGGCCTGCGAGCCATAAATTCCAGGCATTGCCCCTGTACGAGGACGGTTCTTTTGGCATTAGATCAGATCGGTAATATTTTTCTATCGTAGCTTTCCTAGCATGGAGGAGATACTACATCTACTACAGGATCGAATATTGAGCCATCGGAGATTACCAGGTCAGAGTCCAAGGATCCTCCTCAGAGTTGATGTGTGCGATTGAAGGATTGTACCTTTGGAGGCCAGGAACTCTTGATTCTTCCAGGGCTGTTGTGAGATCGTGTTCTTGCTGTAGGTTGGGTACGATCTTGGTTTTTGTGTGAATCTTCTCTCTTGTTTGTGGTTCAACTCAGTACCATGGGTGAGAGTTTATCTAAGTTTGGTTTGCATCTACAGTAAAAAAATCATCTATCAATTTTACTGCTGCTACTTGTATTATTTGTGTTATGAATATTTGATCTTCTATTATTGAGGAGGTCGGAGGCCTCTATAAATAGATGTACAGGGATGACAATATGTGAATAAGTTCCTAATACATCATCTAATATAATATTACTATTATATTCCTAACACCCCCCTCAAACTAAGTGCATCAAGAAGATTGAGTTTGAAGACATAAAAACATATTGAAGCTACAAAGATGATCTTAGATGTCACTGAGCAGAATGTCGAAGTAGATGAAACAGCAAAACTGGAGCCGACAAAAACTGGCAGGCGCAACGGAATGAACACGAAGCCAGTCATACTCCAAAAGGCGCTGTGAATCACGACGACGGGAGCCAGTACCAACCACAGATCGTCCGTGAGCAACTCCCAAAGTTGTAAACGACGCATATGTATACGCATACGAGGAACTCAATCACGGTAATTGATGCAATTGAAAAGCATCACACACCGCACAACTGAAATTCCGACTGAAGAAAAAAAAGTCATCATGACGAAGATGACCAAAAACGATAAGAGCGCAAAATAAGCAGCGACAGACGACGGGGAGAGCGCAAAGAAAAGCGGCGCAAACAACAATTATTTTTTACGAGGCAGATGGGAAGCTTCCGAATCAACGATGGATCAAGACGTCATAGACAGCCAAAACGAATGCGTCCAAAAGACGTTAATTCCATCTCGGATCCAAAAAAGAGTCACCTCCACCCCCTCTTTTTTTTTTGAGATCGCACGTGAAGATCAGAAGAAGGTCACCGGAAGCTTCTGCGCAAGCAGCTCACGTGAGCATGAACCGAGAGGCAGCATGACCCAGGAGGCCAACAGCAAGGAGCCAAGACCTGAGCACTGCCCACGTGCTGGCCCGTAGGAGGCAGCATGACCCACGTATTGTGGTATTGGCCTGTAGGACGCAACAGCAAGGAGCCAAGACTTGAGCACTGCCCACGTGCTGTTGACAGATGTTGAAGCGGCACCACGATCCATGAGTTGACGTCAGCATGGTGTAATCATGATGTCACCCTGATGCAGAACAGCGCGGAGATGGCGTCCACGACGTGCTCGTGCGCGCGGCAGAGCGCGTCGACCTCGTGCACCCAGCCCGACTGCCCGAGTTCTGGAAACTACCACCAGATCCAGCACCTAGTGCGGCACCGCGAACACGGCCGACGTGCGCCGCAGCGCACGCAACAGCCACCGGTCTTGCTGATGAGATCCTGGTTGATCGTAGCGTCCCTGTCCACCGCGACGAAGGCCTGCTGGGTGAGGATGTGCTTCATCGATGGATCCCACGCGCAGCAGCATGCCGACCTTCGAAGACACTTTGTCGGTCTGACCGCGAAACAAATAACATATGATCAGACTATTTAATTAATCTAAGTCAATTCAATTCAAGACAAGCAACAAAACACAGATATTTTTGGCCGTGTCGTGCTCGTGCGCATGATGATGGATCGTGCATGCCGAGTGCCGAGTTGTTCGGATCGCAGAGCTAATTTTGGACATGGAGTATGTGTGCCTGTGCGCGCTGCAAGATTCGGTGTGTACGCATACATGGCAATCGTCAGGGCAGAGTGCTACAGTCTCGGGAACCATGCAGTGCGCCCTTGGCTGTATGGCAGTAAGATTCAGAACGTGAACGTACGTGGCAACCATCTGGGCTGGATCGCATAGAGACGGCTGTGCGACAGGGCCGCAGATAATTCAATTTCCGCACCAAGGGGTTAAGATATGAGACCATCTGATCCGCAGGCCGCAGTACAGTAAGGTTTAGGCTATGTTTGGGAACACAGTATTTTTGGAGTTTTAGAGCAATATTGTGGTATTTGAGAGTACTGTGGTATTTTTTACATAATGGTGTTTGGCAATTAACTCAAAAACTCTGTATTTAAAACCACGATTTTGTCTATACTATGGTATTTTTGGGATGTAAAAAACTTTGGTCCGAATCAAAGTTTTTCTCTGCTTGCTTGCTCTTGATACTTGCTACTTTGCTCCCAAACAATCATATGTATTGCAAAATCGTGGTATTACAAAACTGTGGTATTGTCATGTCATTGTAAAAACTGTAGTTTCCAAAACTTTAGTATTGAAATACCGTACTCCCAAACACAGCCTTACCGTGAACCACTGCAGATGGTCTTAAAGGCAGGCCCGACTCTGGGCCTAGGCGGGAGGGGCTACTGCCTAGGGCTAGGCCGGTGGGGGGGCACGATGACAGCTGGTAAAGAGAAAAGAAATAAAATTAATTAGTATTTGCATCATCCGGATGCGATGCACAGTTACACAGTCTAGCTTTTTATTTTTGTAATTTTTTGAAATATAATTCTATTACGTACATCCTAATGTGTTTAATATATATTAGATATAATATTACTAATGTGTTAATTTTCCATATGCGATGCTTTTCGATAAAAGGAGGAGTTTTTCGTTAGTGCATGTACTATAGGGCACATTGTTTATGAACATAAAATAAAAGACATTTTTCATGAACATAAAAACATAACATATATTACAAACAAGAAAAAACATATAGAAAACAAAAGAAAAAAACTACTACTAATCCTACTCTACTCGGAGGAGGACTTGTCCACCTCCTTCGCCGTCGCCTCCGCATCCGCCGGCGGCGCCTCCTCCTCCGGCGCAACCGCCGGCAGAGCATCCTCCAACACTAGATCGACCTTCTTCCGACCGACGGCGTTCACCAGTTGCTCATGAAACTCCACCCCAGCCTCCTCACCGATCGGCTCGTAGAGGCAGTCGAGACGAGCGGCCACAAAGCCCAACCTGAAGATGTAGTAGCCGACAGAGTCCATGCTGTTGTGGTGGGGAAGGATCCCAAGTCCCAGTCGGCGACATGAGTGAGATGTATTGTCAAATACATCCTGCGCCATTTTGTCAAGCTCTTTTGCTTACACGTCGGCGGCGAATAGGTTGCTGGTGACCTCCTTAAGCTTGTCGTTGAGTTTGTCAATGAGTTTCTAGATGAGGCGGACAGTCTCATCATAGTCGGACTGAAGAGGTGCGGGCGCAGCGGGCGAAGACGGGGGTGCAGGAGGTGCGGGCGCCGCCTCCAGTTCCACCGGCATTGGCGGTGATGGAAATGGAGAAGGAGGTTCAGAGGACGTCGAGGATCTGGAGCTTGCGGGGCTACCCATTTGTTCGGCGATGGAGGTGCGAACAAAGAGAGAGAGATGGTCGACGGTGGTGCGGCGGAAAACCAAGAGGAGAAGTTTGGAGGCTAAAATAGATCGAGAGGTGCGGCGGAGAAGATGAGGACGCTGTGCCTCTATAGCGGGTCATCTAATCGTGTGAGTGGAGATGATCGGGTGCTTCAAAAATTGTGCTTTTGAATCGATGATCAGAGTTACTCCAAACCGCAGTTCACCTCCTCTCGGTTATTGCAACGGCTAGACACGTCCCATCGGCCAGTTTTCTAATTTGACACACAAAGGGCCAAGGATATGCAATGGCCCACCTGGCATACTTTGTAGGTCCGTCCTGCAGTGTTCGTAACATTTTGTGCGAATGATTTTAACGAGGTGCGGAGATTGACGTGAACGCGTGTAGCAATCGACCGAGAGTCATCTTTTTTTTAAAGGATCCGACCATTGCCGACCAAGAGTCCATATTGAACCGATGTTAATTGTCGTGATCATGTATGATGGTGGACATGAATATAATGCATGTGAAAGAGACTCGCGATCAAGCATGTTTGGTCACGTGTTGAGGATTTTTGTGCCCCCTTGTTGAGGAACATGTTAATTTGATGACGTTGAGGTTCGTATGTGGCGTACGTGTTTTCGCAAGTGTGTTCATTTGTTCCTAAAATCAGAAAACATAGCGGCTAGCGCCTACGCCCGTCGTCTCTTCAAAAGATGAGTACAACGATACATAATGGCAGCATACGATCGAATAATTTGATGGACCACGTACGTAGTGAGAGTTGTGTGCTTATTAGAGGATGGTAGTCCACATTCTATCCTCGTACCGTCGAGGGAACATCATTGTGTCAAATTTGTTATCTCTATTGATGACAGGATACTATTCTTCATTAGTGTGGTAGATAAACTATCATATAGGTTGAGAGCATACACATGCATGGTAGAGAATATGATAAATATATGGTATGGAATTTACTATTCTTTGAATACATGTTTGGGGCGTAGCATGCATATGTACGTCTAACATCCATGTGAAATACCTCGATTATGTTTGATGACGTTACGTGTTTTCTCTTTTTGTTGAGAGATCGTCATGTTTAAGGCTCGTTGATCATATTTGGGGCGTAGCATGCATGGACAACTAACATACATGTGAAATTCCTCGATGCATGTGAAATAACATGCTTGTTTTTAAAAGCAAGATACAGTGTTTCTTCAAGAAAAAATAATTTGATGAGAGATTGGGCGCACAAGCAGAAAAGCTAGAACTTGAGCGATGCACCTGCGAATTCCATGCCGGGATGATCGACGACAGCCGATCCGCAAACTCGGTGGTTAGATCAGTAGTCGCCGGAGAGCACCTTGCGGCCGACCTCGAAGGAGACGAAGGCGTCGATGCATGCATAGCTGATCTGCTCACCGGAGAGATTGTACGCGTCCCAGTTGCTCGTCCTCACCCGTTAAGGCTTCTCCATGTCGGTGCCCATCACGACGCTCGTGATGTCCTTCAGCCATGCTCGGCGGAGGCTCGGGTGATCCATCTCCTCTTCCGCGAGCTCGGCCAGGTCCACCGTTTTGGCCACCTTCAGCTGCCAGTCCTTCCAAAGTCTGTCGGCATCACCCTCCACGCCCACGCCGATGAAGCGGTAGTCGAAATCGCCAAGGAAATCTTCCAGCTCAACGGGGAAGTAGTCAACATGGATGACCTGGAAGATGAGGCAGCAGCGGCCGGCGCAAAGCTACAGAATGGCGACGGGGGTTCTGGTCAGTGGAGAAGCTAGGGTGCCACTCGATGTCGAGCCCAATGATGAGCTTGTGAAGGCGCCCACGATGGACGGAGAGGACCTCGTCGAGCCAGTTCTCCACTGCCTTGCCACAGGACATCGTGGTGGTGGTGATCACGTCTTCCTCGAATGTTACGTTGTACACCTGAGTCCCCGCCATTGGGTCCTCTCTCCTTGTCGTCCCTACAGTTGCCATCTATGGCGGTGTGGCGCAACTTCTCTCTTGTGCAAACCTTCATCTACACCTTTAGTTTGGATTTTAATTGGAAACGGGCCTGGATATAAAACTGATGTAGTTACGATATGAGCAGAGGAGTTTTCGAATTTGACGGGCCCGAGCCCGGAGTAAAGAGAGTAATGAAGATATTTGAATATGATATACCCTTGATAATTTTTAATTCTTATCATTATGACCACAAGTTGCATTGTCTCAACCAAACACCACGTACAACAACAACAACATTTCTGAGGGGCCCACCCACTGGGTATGCCGGGTGGGCCACGGGATACCCTAGGTCCAGCCACGAGAGAGTAGCTAGTGTGAATGCATGCTTGAGAGATCAGCGGAATCGGGAACTGGCCAATGAAGATGGAAGTCAGCAGTCTCGGGGTTCATGTATCGAAACGCGTGCCATCCTTTTTCTTCTTCCCTTTTCTGATAGGTATTATTTTCCACCAATCTTCTATCCCTCCTTTATTTGAAGTTGTACGGTTGGATCAGGATACGTGGCCGGCGTGAGGCGAGAGCCGTGTGTGCAACACCAAGCGGAATGTCGTCGAGAGACGTTGCTCCCCTTGTTGAATTTGATGACGTTGAGGATCGGATGTGGCGTAAGTGTTTTCACAAGTGTGTTCATTTGTTCCTAAAATCTGAACACGTAGTGGCTAGCGCCTACGGCTGTCATTTCTTCGAAAGGACGAGTACAACATCGTTGGAAATTATATTGTACTATGCAAGGCATGCGATTAATTTGATGAACCGCGTACGTAGTGAGTTGTTCCTAGATGGTATTCTATCCTTGAACCCTCAAGGGAACATTCCTAATGTCAAACATGCACGACGGGAGTGAGGACGGCGCTCGGTGGACTGTGCTTTGTTAATCTGGGCTAAAGTTTTTTAGATAATGGAAATAATTAAACCGGGCAACGACTGCTGTGCAATCTGGACTCTTGGGCTAAAGTTTTTTAGATAATGGAAATAATTAAACCGGGCAACGACTGCTGTGCAATCTGTACTCTTGTGCAAGCGTAAAATCTGCAAATCTCAGCCATTTGATGGACATCCAAGGGTGGCTGATAGTTTACACATAAATCCTTCCACCTGTCTGTGTAAAAGTAAGGATCTATATGTGGAATGGTAGCCATCTTTAGATGTCTATCCAATGGCTAAGATTTGCGAATTACACGCTTGCACAAGAGTCCAGATTGCATAGCAGCCGTTGCTATTCACCGACCTTTTCCTCATTATAGAGTACGGCCACACTGATACACCAAGTTGTGAAGATCAACAGCAAAAGACTCAACCCGACACGCTAGTGAAAGTAAGACACCCGATACATTTTATTATTATGGAAGTCTATAACTAAGACTCAATCCAAATCGGGCAAACACATCGATGACCCTGACTTCTAGTATGTTTTTGCAGGCCATCTAAATCAAGTCTTATTTGTCTTCACCCTTTTGCAATGATGCCCACGAGCATTTAATCTGGGCTAAAGTTTATACTCCAGAAACCGTTGTAGCGTTTTTTGTGATTTACTGCGTACTTTGCTGTTTGATTGCTCATTATGTTGGATTCGTGTTGGGTTTGAACATAGAGAGTGGGCACAGGGTGAGGGGGAAGGTTCCCCCTGCTGGTGCTGTCACATAAACTAGGTGGTAGTCACTTTCTGGATCTCTAGCTCAGTAGAGTTGGAAGTGGAAATATATTCCATTCTAAAAAATAAAAGAGATAAATAGTCCACTAGTTTGTCGTGAGAACAACAATATTATAACTATTTTGCGCACCAATGAACAGCAAAATAAAGTTCATTACCTTAAGACGGTACATTACAAACAAGAAAAAAGAAAAACACAAACTACAAACAAGAAAATAAAAACAACACAATTAAGAACAAGAAAAAAAACTACTTCTCCTCCTCCTCCTCCTCCTCCTCCTCCTCCTCCTCCTCCTCCTCCTACTCCTCCTCCTTCTTGGGCTCCTTGCAGGGCGGGGGCGCCTCCCGCGGCGAAGAAGGGAAGCCCAGTTTTTTGGACATCACAGCCACCAGGTTGTAGCTCGTCCGCCAGCGTCTCCCAGAGGACTTTGAGGCGACCGGCCAAGTGCGTCATGCCGAAGACGTAATGGCTCGTGGTCCCCATTGCAGTATACTCTGCAAGGGGACCAAGCCCAAGGCGATGCATGGAGCGCGATATATTGTCAAATACATCGTGCGCCATCTTACAGATAGCCCACTCCTTGTCTAGGGGGGGGGGGGAGTCTGGTCGGGGACGCTTCCCCTTGGCGTCCTTCGGTGGGCTTGGCGGCGGCATTTTCTTGTCAGCCATGGTGTTCTTGGCGCGGTTTTGGGAAGAGAGGAAGAGTGGATGTGCGGAGAAGACGATGGCGTGCCCGGGTGATCTTATGGCGTAGTAGCAGCCTGGTTGTTCGTCTCTCAATGCGCACAATAGTGGTGATGGGACGCGGAGCGGTTCCAATTGAATTCAAAGATGCGCATGCGCTGTGTGCGTTTAAGGAGCCTCGGTAACTGGCACGCACGTAAGCTCAGTGCGCCCGGTCACATCAGCCGCCTGTACAAATGGCTACGGCTTCAAGGACCAAACCTTATGTGGCAAACATCAACATATAATACTTCCCCCACCCCAACTCAACTCTATTTCTGTTTTAGTCAAACTTACATTTGACCAATGATTTATATGGAATTTATTAACTTCAATAACATGTACAGTACTAGATTGTATATTATGGAAATACTTTCATGGTGAATCTAAAAGTACAATTCTTTTATTGTTAAAACAGATCAAAATTACGTAAGTCATTGGTCAAAGATAGATTTAACGAAACCTAAGTCTCCCTTTGGATATGGAATTGAAAAGCACATGAATAGGAAAAACATAGGAATTGAAATTGTATGATTTTGCAATCCTATAGGAATTGAAAATATAGGAATTGAGATGAGAAGCCCTTTGACAGCATCATAGGACGAACAAAAGAACCTGCAACATGAGCTAGGAAAGAAAAAAGAGGTCCAAACTCATGTTATGTTTCCTACAAAATTTAGCAAAGTTATCCATTCCTATAGAAACTACCATTTGTTTTTCCCGTGAGCCAAATGGTCATATGGGAAAAAATCCTTTATAAATCCTATCCTTCAAAATTCATTTGCCATTCCTTCAATCCAAAGGGAGCCTAAAAATAGAGTTGACATGGGACGCACGACGGAGGTTATGGTGCACCGGCAAACCCGGACCGTACGTGTACCCGGCCAGTCATGTAGCTTCATTTTATATTTTATTCCCTAGGCTTAAAAGTTTCCTCATCCTCCTGTTTGCTCTGTTTGCTCTTCCCTAGGCTTAAAAGTTTTATATTTTACAATATTTTTACATATGTAATATGCACATAGGATATATCACTTGATAGTTTTACAAAAAAACATGGAGGAGAAATATGTATATCCCATGCAACTACGCAAATTCACCCGAATTAATTAGCTAGTTACTTTTTAAGATGATAAAAATTATTATCTTTTTCTAAGTGAGGTGGCTGGGGTACATGATGTGGCATAATAGCTTATGTGGCACGCCATGGTTGGAGAGACTAAATAATTGACCCATTTGAAAGTTCGAGGGTCAAAAACTGAGTTTTGATTGAAAGTTTGAGGATGAAGCTGAGCTTGCGAGCTTGATGAGAACCGTTAATTTTTTTTTGAGCAGTGATTAGTTTATGGCATCATAATCTGGAGTAATTTTTGTAGATCATTTGGGGCTGAAAAATTAGTTAAAACGCTATATATGAGGAGAAAGATAAGGATATACTACCTTTTACTTGTGTTGAATAACCCTGCGCCGTGGACAACATATCCGACACATCATTCTGGTCGCCGGGATCATTCTGCCCTAAGTCTTCTGGGGCAGCAAACGGAGGACCTTGATCATCAGGATAAGGACCAGGCAAGAAATCATTGGTCAAAGGTAAGTTTGACCAAAGCTAAAAATAGAGTTGAGTTGGGACGGAGGGAGGAGTACTTTTTACAGACCGTTTTGCATGCCCGCTGCGTGCGATCTCCCGCCTCCTGACAACTCCAGTGGCTAAAGTAGCATACAACTGCACTTTAGAAGCCATAACTCCAGCGCTAATCTTTTGTTTAGCCAAGTTTGCATCAAAAGAAAATTCACGAGACAATTTAAAGGAATGAAATCCTCCGGAAGGGAAAGACGTTCATACGGAGTAGTTTTGTAAGTAGCATTCCAAACCGTGCACTTTAGAAGCCATAACCACCCCTGCGCGCGTCTGCGCACGTGTCATCATCTTCTCCGCACGTACTAATAAAGACACACCATCCTCTTCTCCGCAACACACACAGGTCATCCTCTTCTCTACACGTACTCTTCCTCTTGATCTCCGTCGTGTGCACCCTCATTGGTTCCCTTCAAAGCCTATGGAGTTCCCCTTGCCGCACGATATTGTGGTCCTGATCGAGGGGTGGGTCGCCGCAACCTCCCCGCAGCCCATGGACGACTTCTCCAATCTGCACGCCACCTGCAAGGCCATGCACGCGGCGTGCCGAGATCATGCCGTGAGCAGGCGCGTGGCGCTGGAGCGGGAGAGCATATGGGAGCTTAACGGGAGCTATGACGCCCTCGTGGAGCGCCTAGCAATTGTTGGCAACCCTCATACGTGCTACATCACTGGGTTTGACGTCGTTTTCAAGGACGGGCGTGCACAGTCGGGCACCCAGTTCCTTGCCCAGGAGGCCGCGAACGGCCACATGGTGGCAACCTAAGTCCTCGCCATGCTCCGCTATGACGTCGACCGCTGGGCCCGCGATGCCCTCAAGTATATCCGACAAGTCGAAGGTGAGGCACACGTCGGCTACAACACGGTCGGGTCCATCGCGTTGAAGTGGACCAACAAGGAGTGTTGTCGGTGTCAGCATTAAGCCATGAAGAGTGTTACTGGCATCGTCTGGAGGTTCCTGGGCAGGCCTCATCCGAGAGCGCCGCCGGTGGTGGTGCCCAACATTGACGATGACGCTTGGGGCTGCCCAACAGGGGGGAACTAGGGAATTGGAGGCTGCGGCAGGCAAGGGTGGGAGGAGTGGAGAGTCTTCTGTACTAAGAACTGTAGGATTAAGCACGAGCATGACCGGTTCTGCCGTGAGGTGTTGTACTCTATGGGTTTTATTCCCTCCATTCCCTTTTGGATGCTACCCCTAGTTCTCCCAACGCCAATTAAAAGAGAACAAAGGGAGTATTTAAAATAGACTTTTATAAGGCATGTTGATGTGTTCCCCTATGTGCACTCGTCTCTGATGAATGTTGCACTTGTTGTGTTTCCCCTATGGGCGCTTGTCTTTTGTTTAGCCCCATTTGCATCAAAGGAAACTCACGGGACAGTTTAAAGAAATGGATTCTTCCGAAAATGAAATACATTCAATCATACAATAGATTAGAAAAAGGAAACCAGTGTTCCCTTCCGAAGGAAATACATTCGATGTGGGGATTTGCTCGGACCAAAGCATCTCTCTCCAGTTTATTCCTTAACTCGTACTACATGCCAATCCCATGGGGATGTGCACCGTAAGTAATACGTGCATTCTTGCCTGATCTTGGATGTACACTGCTATCTGGTCCATAAATTCATTGGAGTTAGTACCTCATTTGTGACCGCAACCGCATATTCCTCATTTTCTTCACGATTTCGCCAGATATGTGGCACAACGGACCACCATCTTCTGGGATCATTAGCTGCAGACAAAACCGATGGCGGTCGATAGAGAAGTTTGCCATTAATGAGCGACGAGCCGCGAAGAAATAAATTTGCCTGAGAGGAACAATGGGTGTAGGGGTTATTGTGATTTTACCCTTGATTTGAAGTGCAGTTGTGATTTTACCCTCCAAATTGTGAGTTTGTGATTTTACCCATGATTTTTAGAAAGGAAGGTAAAGTATACCCCTACTCCGTTAGTGAGTGTTAATGGTGTTAAGTATGAGGAAAAAAGACGAAAATGTTCTTGTGATTTTACCACTACTTTTAATTTGTATTGTAATTTTACCCCTATATTAATATAGACATAATAACGTATTCAGGATGTATTTAGTAGCATTTGAATAAACTAAATTTTGTATCTATGAAATATTATTGAATTTTGAAATGATATCAATTTGGCCACGATTATTGTTGTAATTTCAACAATATTTCAGCAGTATTTTGGAAATCTTTTGGCGGCATTTCAGTAACATTTTAAAATGATTTTACCAGCATTTTGACAATATTTTAGTAGTATTTAAACAATGTTTCATCATTATTGACAAAACATTTATCATTATTTACACACGTTTCAGCAGCATGTTGGCAATATTTTAGCATTACTTATACAACAGTGAAGCAGCAGTTTGACAATATTTTTGCACTATATACAAAACATTTCAATAACAATATTTTAGTAACAAATATAGACATAATATATTAAAAATTAAATAACCCTTGAAAATCACATCGCCCAGAGATAGTGCGCAGGCAAACATCCAAGCATCAGTTCCCTCCTTCTGATGCTGAAATGTTAAACCTTGATTATTCAAACTGTTAGTCCTTACACAGTGGATTACACGACTGATTATTAAAGCTGATAGACCCATCCATTCATTATTCAAGGCTTCAAGCTTCTTGATAAATCAGTATTATTAGCTCGACCTAAAAGTATCCACCTTTTTTTCCTGCATCCCAAGGTCCGGAGCATCTTCTGTATCCCTGAACACACTTACATTGATATAGTACTATACTAATATGCAGCATGACTCAAACTGAGGAAACAACTCCATCAACAATCTAAGACAGAATTTTCTAACAATAAAAAACGCAGCTGCACATTTTGCTAGGCTCATACCTGTAACAAGGAAAGTAACAACCCAATCTACGCAGGAGCAGCAATCCATCGAGGACCAGTATCTTGCAGTTGCAGCTTCTTAATAGGAGGATTCGCGCGCGCCTGAGGATGGTCCCGGTGGCCGGAGCACGGACGCGGGGGCACGGATGCTAGTCACTGCGGCGGCGGCCATTGCGTGTGCTGGGATGGCAGTAGAGGCAGGCGAGCATGTGGCGGCTACAGCTGGGGTGCGGGCTGCGGACGGCGGCGGTGGCCCGGCACGAGGGTCAGGGCGGACAGCGGCAGGCGGCGCTCGGCTAGGGGCGCGACAGCGATCTCTGATGGCTGCGGCTTCCTAATGTAGAAGATGTACAGTAATCAGTAGGGTTATTGTGGTCTTTTTATTTTCCCAAATCTTTTATTTATTTTTAAAATTTGTTTAATCCTGTGAAAGTAACGGTGTTAAATTTCAGGGGTAAACGGTGGCTTCATCTCGAAAAACCAAGGGTAAAATCATAAGTTCTCAATTTGGAGGGTAAAACCACAATTGTGTTTCAAAGTAAGGGTAAAATCACAATAATCCCATGGGTGTACTACTTTAGTATTTGGAGGTTGCTGTTTCTTAGGAGTCTCCGGAGTATTAGATGGGGTCACGCGTAGTGATGGTTCTACTTCCGGTGGTAGCGGATTCCACATCCTCTGCAGTACTGCGGGTGCATTAAGGGTGACTGACATGTGAACCCACAGCCTATGGGACCCACGCCTCTCGCATGCACTGATGGGACGCGTGAAGTAATGGAACCCCTCTATTTTCAACATCAACATAAGAATAATTTCCTGTCATCAATAGAGATAACATACTATTTTTGACAGTAATCTGCGCCAACATTTCCTATTTTACAGTACTACCTATATTTTTCTACCATTTTTCTCGTCCATTCTTTTCTTTTCTCTCTGTTTATTGTCTCCACATTTCATTCCAATCATCGCTAATCGACAGAACTAGATGTTACATAATCCCCAATAAACACAAAATAAACTAATCGGCACATCTAGCCTGCAACACTTCCCTTCAAGTAGTGGTAATAACTTCTGGCCGCGTATAGGAGTAGTGATAATGATTACACCGTGTATAGAGGCATAGGGCCAGTGGTACGTTGGAGTTCTACCTATCTTTTTCAACATTTTTCTCGTCCTTTCTTTTCTTTTCTCTTCGTGGATTGTCTCCACTTTTTTATTCAAGTCATCGCTACCTGTTAGTACTGTATACTACTTTACAGACTGCTTTGCAGGCCCACTGCGGGCGGTCTTGTGGCACCTCCAGCGGCTAAAGTATCTTACATGCCACTTTAGAGGCCACTGCCGGTGTGGAGGGTCATTCATTATCAGAGAATACAGATAGAACAGATAATTCATTAAACAGCAGCTAGAAAAAAATAACATATGAAACAGACGAACAACATTGAGTTCATTATCATAAAACAATTCTCTCTCCTTTCTATATTACTTGTCGTTAGAACAAGTTTTTTAGTTCATATTTGAACTAGAAAACTTGTCCTAATTATTAACGACAAGTAATATGGGAAGGAAGAAGTGCAAAACATGAAAAACAACATCACGAAACAAGAAAAAATAAAACATCATAAAAACAAGAAGAGAAAAACAACACGACTGGATTAATATGTATCAAAAGATTTCCTATTTTTAAGTTGAGTTCAACTAGAATATAATCAGATGTTTGGTGCAATCGTGCAATCAACCATCTTCAACCGTTGGATCGATCTACACTACGGTCATTGAATCTTATTATTTAACCCCCTCCACCAGGTGGTGGAGGGGTGGTGGTGGTGGTGGAAGGGGTTAAATGAAAATATGTAATAACCGTAAGATGTAGATCTAATGGATGAAAATCTTTGATTACACGATTGCACCGAAACTTTAATTGCATGTAGGGATGTCAACGAGTCAAACTCGAGCGAGTTTGTTTCTATCATATATAAAAATTGTATCCTGTAGAACATTTTTAATAGAATTATATAGTTTAGTTAATTATACGTACATATCATAGATGACAGCAATAAATGAGCTTACTAAAACTTTTCGAGCTTGAGCCCATCAAGCTGGCAATACTCAACTTGATCCTCAAACTTTCAACCAAAACTAAGTTTGGTCCTTGAACTTTCAAATGGGTCAAATATTTAGTCCGTCAACTTCAAAAAAACGTTTCACTTTCATCCTTAGTCTGAGTTGGACATCCACATTGGCATGCCACATAAGCTATTATGCCATGTTCATCATCTACCCCGACCACCTCACTTAGAAAAAGATAATAACTTTTTATCATATTAAAAAATACCTAGCTAATTAATGGGGTGGATTTACGTAGTTGCATGGGATATACATATTTCTCCTCCATTTTTTTTTTGCAAAACCATCAAGTGATATATCCTATGTCATATTACATATGTAAAAGAATTGTACAATATAAAACTTTTAAGCCTAGGGAAGAGCAAACAGAGAGGAAGAGAAAACTTTTAAGCCTTGGTAATAAAATATAAAACGAAGCTACACGGCTAGCAGGGTACACGTACAGTCCGGGCCGGTGTGTCGGTGCACCTTAACGCCCGTCGTGCGTTCCCGGTAGTTGTTGGAAAGACCCTTGCAGGTAGACCAGGATCGCCTAACATAGTGAATTTTACTGCATCCTATTTTCAGGAGTCTTTTTAAATATGGTATTTTCTTATTAATTATTGCGGTCATTCTATACGACACTTCATGCTCTAGGCAAAAAACAAAAAAAGATTGTACTTCATGCTGATGCAAACAAGAGGCAAATAAAATAAAAACTCTTGAGTTCTTGTCAAGTTTACAAAATGAAAGCATCGGAACCCTCCCTAATGTCCACGATAGTTAATGTGTTTTTAATCATGTTAATTTGTTATATAAGTTCATTTTATTTAGATGTTTGATGTATGCATTATTATATGCATGTAAACTCTTTCTCATGTTGAAGCAAGCATGCAAGAGTTTAAGAAACGATTTGAATGGACCCCTTAGTTGGATAGCTGGGAAGTACAGCCGTCGAATCAAAACAAATGGTGGATGCAGTCTTTACTGCACGCATGCAGTAAAATGTCACTATGTCAGGCGATCCTGGTCCAGGCAGGTATGCTCCGATTCCTGTCCTCCAACTCCATATAGGCTTCTGATGACGCATGCGGTTCACCACTAGACTGTAGAGAGGATAAGCACGTACACATGTAACAATCATTGTTTACTGCGTGGATCTAACGTCATTGTTTGACTGCGTTGGCCTACATTTAGTCATTAATGCTAGCCTTTTGAATCTGTGTAGTGCGAAAGGGTTTAGTTTTGGTTTCACATTACACTAGCTAGCCTATATAAAGTGTATCTGTTTTCCCTGATGAATACACAACAAACATTCTCCATACAGAATAGTCTCGAGACCAGTAATCTTTCCCTGCATGCTTCAGCTTTCTTCTGCCATGACGTCGAGTCCAAACCAGCAAAGCCTCGGTGATGAGCGGCATGTAAGTTTCTTAATGAGAAACTGACTGCAGGGGCGGGCGTTGAGCGTGCATGTTTAATAGGAAGGATGTTCCCTCGAGGGTTTGAGGATAAAAAGTACTCCTCTATTCCACAATAATTGTCGTTTTGGACAAGATTTTTAGTTCATTTTGAACTATAGATGAACTAAAAATCTTGTCCATAACGAATATGTTATGGGGAGGGAGTATACCATCTAGGCAGCCAACTGGAGGTTCGAAGGAAACTAGTACACGGCTGGTCAGGTACACGTACGGTACGGGTGTGCTGGTGTACCTTAACCACCCATCGTCCGTCCCTGGTGGTGGTTGGGAAGAGCCTTGCAGGTATGCTCTAATTCTTGTCCTCCAACTCCATCTAGGTTTCCGATGACGCAAGCGGTTCACCACTAGACAAACCAACAAAGCCATGGTGTTAAGCGGCATGCAAATTTTTTGATGAAAAACTAACAGCGACCCCCGCAGTCAATTTTTCAACAAAAAACTTGCATGTCGCCCATCACCGACCCCCGCAGTCTGTTTTTCATCAAGAAACTTTCATGCCGCTCATCACCGAGGCTTTGCTGGTTTGTCTGATGGTGAACCGCATGCGTCATCAGAAATCTATATGGAGTTGGAGGACAGGAATCAGAACATACCTGCAGAGGTCTTCCAACCACCACCGGGGATGCACGAGGGGGGTTAAGGTACACCAGGGACCATACATGTGCCAGTGAAGGTGGAACTCAACAGTCTCACAGTTATGGATAGAAGAAAGGAAGAAGAAAAAGGTGGCACACATTTCGAACCATGAACCGTGAGACTGCTGACTTCCATTTTAATTGGTTAGTTCCTGATTCCGCTGAGTCATTGTTGTTGTACGTGGTGTTTGGTTGAGACAATGCAACTTGTGGTCATAACGATAAGAATTAAAAAAGAGGAGTATATCAGATTCAAAAATCTTTATTACGCCAGGTTGTGTGTTGGCCGGACACTCTCCAATCCACTTAGATTGAAGTGGATCCACTCCTACCCAAACAAGGTTGTATGATGGCCGGACATGACAGGGATAATGCCAAGATTAATTCTAGGAATCGTATCCCCGTCACTTGCAATCTATGCACCACCTGGGCCCAGGTTGTGCACTGGTCACTTGGCATATTCCCTACGTCTTCCCCTGCGCGCTGTGTTTGTAACGAATTCGTGCGAGCGATTTTGACAAGGTGTGAACGATTTGTCCCACCTCAGAATATTAAGCTCGTTGCAATGAGAATATAAGGAAACACACGCTATTTTAGCTACACATCCGATTGAGAAAAGATGTCATACAGAACTTGACCCCGCTCCGTTCAACATCGTCCGCTCGCTCGGTCAAAGTTGAACGGAACGTGGATGAGGCGTGTATGGGGCTGATGTTTTTTATATAAGCCCTGGGCCCTTTCCGTGTCAAATTAAAAAACCGCCAGTGAAGTCGATGGGACACGTCGAGCAGTTGCGATAACCGAGAAGGATGCAAACTGCGGTTTTTTATAAACATAATTTTTCCCTGCATACGCTGAGCCCTTTGCGTGTCAAATTAAAAATTTCTCCTTTTATCGAAAAACATCTCCTTTAACGACGCTGAATTTGCCCTTTAACCCACTTCGTGCGTGAATCTAATTGTGTGACCCTACACAACGGGGGCCTATAGAGTGGAGACAATGAACTCCAGAAAAGAAAAGAAAAGTGGAGACAATGAACTCCAGACAAGAAAAAAAAGTGGAGACAATGAACTCCAGAAATGAAAAGAAAGGAAGAGAAAAATGTTAGAAAAAAATAGGTACTACATACGAGATTAAGGTGAAAGAGCCTGGCGAACGAAACTGTAAAACAGGAAAATTATTGATGCAGATTAATCCAAGTAGTGATGTTGTGCTTCTGTTCTTGTTTGTTTGATGTTTTTCTTTTCACGTCTTGTCATGTTGTTTTCCTGCAAAAATCCAAGGCCGGGAGTTTTACCACTGGCCCTATGCCCCTATATGCGGTGTCATCATTACCAGTACTCCTATACACGGCGGTTCCATACGGTGTCACCTCTAGCTACCACTACTCATGTTGTGGGAAAAAAATTTCTGGATACAGTATGCACCGGAGAGCAAGTGCATACCATTCTCAGATGGTGCCACGTACTACCTTCGTGTCTTCAATCGCCGTTCCCTAATCGTGGCACCATCTATATACCACTGGCACTACAGGAAAAGTGATCATTTGCGACGACTACATTTATTTGCGACGGCCCGCCCCCGACCGTCGCAAATAACATCCTATTTGCGACGGCCCACCCCGGAGCCGTCGCAAATAAAATCTAATTTGCGACGGCCAACCCTAGAGCCGTCGCAACTAAGGCAGCCGTCGCAAATAAGTGATTATTTGCGACGGCTGCTAAAAGGGCCGTCGCAAGTAACATTAATTGCGACGGCCACATGGTCGGGCCGTTGCAAATAGGGGCCTTTATCCCGACCCGACCCTTCATTCCCGTCTTCATTCTCGACCACTCGACCTGCCCCGCCGCCTGCCCGCTGCCCTGCCGCGCGCCGTCGCCGCCCCGCCGTCGCCGCGCCGCCGCCGGCCCGCCGCCCCGCCGGCGTCGGCTCCCCCGGTCCGTCGCGCCCCCGGCGTCGGCTCGCCGCACCGCCGCCGCCCCGGCCCGCCGCGCCCCCGCCCTGAGCCGCGTCGGTGCCCCGCCCGCGGCGCCGCCCCACCGCCGGCCCGCCGTTGCCGCCCCACCGCCGGCAGCTGTAAGTGGCTTCACTTCTTTGTAGTTTAGTTTCAGTGTAACAATTTCATTACAGAAAATACTAGAACTAGTTTCAACATCACCATTTTGCTAGCACCTGATGGATCAATTACAGAGAGAGAAGAGAGTTTACTCGGAAATAAAAACAGTGATTGACGTTGTAAGGGAATGGAATCACAAGTCACATAGGAATAAATTTGACTGTCCCAGGATTTTTATATTGGTTCTCAGCTTGGGTATATATTAAACACCAGAGAAAACTCCATGCATCTGTTGCTGTCTCTGGAACACAACATATTTCATTCCTTTTGTGTCAACTGAGGAAACATCACCAAATTTGACTTCCCCTTTGACTGTTTTATCCAGAGATTTGCCTGCCCCCGTAGCCTTCCCCATTGGGTTGCCTCGGGCCCGCATGCCCCGTTGTGTATGGTTCCGCCGTCGCGGCCTCATGACACCGCATCGCCGCGCCGCACGCGCCAGCGACGGTGACCAGCTTGCTCACCGTCGGCTGCTCTCCCGTGCCGCACACTTTCCCCACGACACCACGTGTTCGCTAGCCGCCGCCTATGCTGAGGAAAATTTTGGGTGGGGAAGAATGAAGTTAGGGTTGAGTTAATTGTTTCTATTTCAGGCTCACGTCAGGGCTACATCAAGTTTTGGGCTGCTGGCAATTTTGGGCGGTGCAGGGATTATGGGCCGGTTTCTGTTTTTTTTGGACCAGTCTTATGTTTGGACCTGATTATGATATGCGCCAGACAATATGGGATGTGATTTTTGGTCCAAATTAATGAATATTACAAGAATTACTGTTCAGTGCTTTTTAGTTTCACTAATACTTTTTCTATCAAGAGCTGTACTGTTAATTCCTTGATATATTATGTTTTAATTTTCTACAGCATATTATGATTCATTCCCTAAATAATATTGACTTAAATGAGATATTTATTTAGAGATTCTGTTGTAGAGGCTTCAACACTTATAGTCCAGTGCACAGTAAATGTACCTTCGGTGTGCTGTCTCACTTGTGCTTCATCCCAGTTTAAGGGAGCTTTCTCTTTGGCATTGCCTTGATCACTTTGTTGAACTTCTTCCTCACTGAATGGGACATTCAGATGGTCAAGGTTCTTACGTTGCCAGCCCATGTTAGCCAAATGCATTCTATGCTGTTGAGGCCTATAAGAGCTATGATCTTAGCTATGATCTTGCACGAAAAAAGGACTCTGCCTAGACAACACTGAGCGCAATTACTAGCAATTTTTTCTGTTTAGCACTAGAGTAACCTCTTAAAGCTGAAAAATAGGTTATTATCCATTGTGTTTTAGCGAGTGAGGGACTTGCTTCTGGATCAACAAAAAGCATCATAATATGGTGATCTAGCTGGTCCAATTATATTCAGTTCTTTGAGTGTTCTAGCTGTTTTTATCAAATCGGTCTTGACATAATGCATTTTTTTACATTGCCCAGGTCCCCTCCCCACCGTGCACACTCAGATCCACTTCACTGCTCAGGTATGGCACCATCATTCTTCTCATATTATATATGACAGAGTACAATGCTTTTAGCTATACATGATGACTTGTTGCTCTTATAGTAGCTGCCCTGATATGTATAATGTTTCAACTGTTTTTTTTTTAAACTTTTAGTGATGTAACACATTTTCTTTAGATTTGCATCACCATGTTACTAGTTCAGCCTATGTCAAGTGTGTGATCTAGATGTTGCTAGATGATTATGTTTTTTTAGGTTTAGATAACTTTTTGTCATGCTTTGGTAAATATGTTTATTATGCAGGTTACTAGAATTAATAATTTTTTTCTCTTATTCTTTTGATTGCGTGAGTGTTTAGAATTAATAGTTTTTTTTCTATTCTGTTTAGTGTATGTTTGGACTTTAGTGCATTCAGATAATGTTTTTGAGTGACTACTTAATATATATAAATAAAGGGGTTTTGGGCCGGCTCGGACCAACCCGGAAGGGCACGACACGCAATAAGTGTGGACCATACTAGTCAAGGCGACATGGAAGTGAACGGGTTGGTAAGGACGTCAATGACCCGCGATTGCGTGGACGGTGGAAATGGATGTGGAATTGTCATCTAAGACCAACTTTTCTCTCACTCTTTCTCTGGTTCTTTCCTCTCTCTTAAATGACCTGAAAATGAAAATGAGCAACGTAACCTATAGCAATGTATTACCCGTTTTGGATCGGCACATGGCATGTGAGACGTGCAGGTTCGGAATTGTCCCTTTTTGGACAGCCTCGGAGTGACCGAGGGGGCGTGGCTTGTGACGAGACGCGGGTACGGATTTGGACGAGATTTCGGTGGCGTAACCCCGTTGTTCTCTGCTGCACCATTTTTAGGCGTGCAGTGGAGAACAGCGGGGTTATGCTGCCGAAATTTCGTTCGAATCCGGATCACGCGTCTCGTCATGAGCATGCTCCGCTCGGTCACTCTTGGGTGGGTTTAGGATCTATCTGCCTAGGTTGTAGGGCCGTGACATAACACAACAATACATTAACGACAATTTCTTTCGCGTTAAACTGCAGAGTCAAACATGGGTGAAGACCGCAGTTGGATGTATACTGGCTGGAAGAGCAGAACTGGTGGTCACTCCGATGAGTGGTTTATCAAGTTAGATCAATTTTTGGATCGGTCATTTTAGTTGTCAACGGAAGATATGGTGCGGTGCCCATGTACAAAATGCCGGAACACCATGTTTTTGAGAAGATTGGAGCTTTCGTTTCACTTAAGTCGAAACGGTTTCACTCCACATTATGAAGTGTGGACCTTTCACGGCGAGACTAATTCTCGAGTCATAGCCGAAGTGGATGAGGATGATGATATAACAGAGGTTGATAGAATGGATGAGATGCTAGAAGCTCTTGAAGCGGAGGATCCTCTTACAAATGGGGCAGAGAAGTTCTTCGAGGAGCTGAAGAAATCACAAGAGCCGTTGCATGAACACACGGCTGTGACCGTACTTGCTTTCTTGACCAGATTTATGGCAATTAAGTCCAAGTACTTTTTTTCCATCAACTACTACAATGATCTCATGAAATTGATCTGCGATATCCTTCCACAACCTCACAAAGCGCCACCAGATATGTATCAGTCAAAGATCAAGATATCTG
Organism: Tuctoria greenei; assembly: GCA_036927565.1. Lineage (NCBI taxonomy): Eukaryota > Viridiplantae > Streptophyta > Magnoliopsida > Poales > Poaceae > Tuctoria > Tuctoria greenei. The sequence continues at coordinate 59,663,879 of JAYESD010000010.1, forward strand.
GTCTCGGTATGAAGTATGAGAAAATCGATGTGTGCCCAGACAACTGCATGCTATTATGGAAAGAGCACGCCAATGAGAAGATGTGCTTGAAATGTGGTAAATCGAGGTATGTCGAAGTTGTTAATGACGATGGCGATAATGGGATGACAGATGTCGCACATAAGCAGCTTTGTTACTTGCCTGTGACACCTCGGTTGAAGCGGATGTTTCTTTCAAAAAGAACCGCAAGACACATGAGATGGCACAAAAAAGGTAAATGTGAGAACAAAGAATTCTTGATGCATCCGCCCGACGGTGATGCATGGAAGGCGCTAGACCGTTTCGATCCAGACTTTTCTCGTGATGCGAGAGATGTTCGCATCGGATTAGCGACAGACGGATTCTCACCGTTCAGTATGAACACGACGCCATACTCATGTTGGACTGTCTTTGTCATTCCGTACAACCTGCCACCTGCTTTTTGTACGAAGAACGAGTTCATGTTTCTCAGCCCCATTGTACCTGGACCTGATCATCTCGGGTCACGTCTCAACGTGATGTTAAAACCGCTGATCGAAGAATTGAAAGTCTTGTGGACAGGAGTCGAAGCGTACGACAATTACAAGAAGCAGAAATTCAACCTTCGAGCTGCTTATTTGTGGTCCGTCCATGATTTGCCAGCATACGGCATGTTTTCCGGATGGAGCACTCACGGTCGTCTGATGTGTCCGATATGTGCTTCAGACACGGATTGCTTTCGACTAACTCATGGAGGCAAAATATCTTACTTCGATTGTCACAGACGTTGGCTGCCCTCGAATCATATATTTAGTCAGCAGAGGCATGTCTTTTGAAAGAACACTGTTGTCACTAAAGGACCACCGAAGCGTCTCAACGGGTCAGAAATTTCTGATATGTTGGACATACTGGTGCCTGATGAAGGTGGTCCTGGATATTTTGTAGGTTATGGAGAGGAACACAATTGGACTCACATATGTGGACTTTGGGAGCTACCATATGTGAAGTCGTTGATTCTAATGCACAACATTGATGTCATGCATCAGGAGCGTAATATGAGCGAAAGTATCATAAGCACTTGCATGGATATGCCTGGCATAACGAAAGACAATTATAAAGCTAGACTAGATTTGGCAGACATTTGTCACGGTCCAACTCTTGAAATCTCTGGAAGTGGTGGAAAGCCACGTGCTTCTTTTTGTCTTCGATCGAAAGAAAAGAAAGAAGTTATGAAATGGATGAAAACTTTGAAATTCCCAGATGGTTACGCAGCTAGCCTGAAACGAGCCGTAAATGTTAACACAGGAAACCTCACTGGGTTGAAGAGTCATGATTATCGCACTATAATGGAAAGACTCCTACCTGTTATGTTCCGAGGCTATCTAGATGATGCGGTGTGGAAGGTTTTAGCCGAGCTCAGCTATTTCTATAGACAGCTTTGTGCTAAAGAAATCAAGATCGGGATGATGGAGAAGTTAGAGAAGGAGATACCCATACTTTTATGTAAGATGGAAATTTTTTTCCACCGGATTTCTTCAATCCAATGCAACATCTGCTTATCCATCTTCCATTCGAAGCTAAAGTTGGCGGTCCTATGCAATATAGGTGGATGTATCACATTGAAAGAGCGCTACGATATCTGAAACCAATGGTTGGCAACAGGGCAGGGGTGGAAGGGTGCATCGCTGAAGCATATGCTCTTAAGGAAGTAGGATACTTTTCAAGTGTCTACTTTGCGGAAGAAAACAATATCAATACTTCGGCGATGCGGTACAATGTGGACGAAATACCCCCTCTAAGCGACCTTTCCATTTTTCAAACGAGGGGCGCCACCGTTGGTAGCTACACGACCTACGTGCTATCCGAAAAGGAAATGACTGTTGCTTTACTCTACATATACGCAAAAATATAGAAGGCATGCAAGAATACTTCGAGTAAGTGTTTCTCCTATGTTTATGCTAATCGACATATTTTGCTACACATGTAGTCTAAAAGATGTTTTTTCATGTTCAGTGAGTTCCACAGACAATATTGGCCACATTGGCATCAACCTACGGCCAAACAAGTAGAAGCAATGCGAAAGGAAGGAATAAATGGGGGGCAGAGTTTTCTATCTTGGTTTCGAGATTTTGTAATATTCTCTCGTCTTCTATGTATTATAAATTACTATTATTAAAGAAGTATTATGTAATATTCTCTCGTGTTTTATAACAGTGTCGGACTCACAATGTCCATGAAGATTTGTGGCAGCTATCTTATGGATTAGTGAATGTTAGAAGCTATGGTCGATATGACGTAAATGGCTTCCGATTCCGTACAACTCGTTTTGAAGCTCATCGTCCTCTCGCGGCAACATCAAATTCTGGTGTTGTGACGAGAGTAATGGACACTCAAGGGAATTTAACCAATTATTATGGTATCATTAATAAAATCCTTGAATTTACTTTTACCAGAAATAAGACCCTTCGAGTTGTCTTCTTTCACTGTGACTGGTATGATCGTACTCATGGAACTCGAGAAAACCAATTTGGAATGGTGGAAGTGAAACATAAGGACCGACTACGAGGTTACGATACATTTGTTCTTGCGCATCAAATTGAACAAGTGTATTATCTACCTTATCCATGCACGAAGCTCAGTGCTTGGTGGGTGGTATATAAGGTGAATCCTCGTGAGCGGCTATATACTCCTGGGGATGATGGTTACCATGATAGCGAAGACGTTGAAGAAGTGTACCAAGAAGAAGAGTTGCCAGACACTTTTATCGTCGAGCTTGGTGCAGGACTCGATCAATTAGTTGGAGATGTTGAAGACGTTGAAGATGTAGAGGCAGATGATATGCGAAAACGAAAATTAGAACAGGCCACGATGGAAGATCGTTGGGCTGGTTTAAGGAGTAGGGCACAGGCACATGACAATGATGTTGATGAATTTTGAAAGTGACTACAAGTAATATTTTCTTGAAGATAGTAACATGAATTTTGTATATTTTATTTGCATATTTACTAATTATCTAATTACAATAGGATGTCGTCAAAGAAGGGTAAGAAGGTGCTGCCAACGAGGGGGTTCTACCCCTCTAGACCTGAGGACGCTTTCGTTGGTGCCTCGTCGACTGGTAGCAGACGCTCTCAGCTGCTGGGGCATGTTCAGGCCAGCTCTAGAGCTTCGTCACAGGTAAGTGTCACTCGTTTTTGACAAATTCTTTAAATTCAAATTTACATTAAACTTACTTATGAATCATTTGAATGTTGTAGTCCTCACCGGCTGACTCAGAGGCTGCGGCGCCCTCGGTGAGCCAGCCCTCGGCGAGGCAGCCCTCGGCGAGCCAGCCCTCGGCCAGCCAGCCCCCGGCTGGCGATGAGTTTGTTCCTGAGGCCTTTGACTCGGCTGGTGAGGAGCCATCTGGGTCACCTGACGTGGCGCCCCAGCAGATGCGGAGGACGAGGAGGACTCACTTTGTCAGTCCTCCCGCGGTCCCTTCACAGAGGATCGTGATTCGTCCAGTCGGAGAAAGGTAATAAAAATTATAGTGTTCAATTTTAGTTTCTTTTGATTACTTAAGTAATGAATGAATAAATATCTTACAGGGCTTGGGACGACACGTCTTTCACCGGTGAGAGACACCACAGACCGGTGAATGGTGTCCTCGGGTCCATAGTGCGTTTGCACTATCCCGAGGTCATCGACGGGGTGCGTGCTCTTTCGTGGGAGGACCACGCACGCGTCCCTCACCAGGAGCACGACAACCTTCAGGAGGCCGTATGGGCCGATTTTATGGTAAGTATGTTAAAAAAGTTTCTAAGTTTCAACTCTTAAACTCTTTTAGTGAACATCTCTTCAATATATTCTTTATCGCAGGCAAGATATACTTTAGAGGACCCGAACGACCGTCACCTGTTTGAGGATGCAAGGCGAGTGTTTCACTTCAACGCTGCCAAGGCGCTTCGACAAGCTTTGTCGAACGCCCATGTTCAAATTATTAATGAGCACTTGAAGGCGAACCAGCAGCACGTGCTACACTTCCGGCAAGAGAGCGAGAGGCACTTGATGGAGGAGGAGTACGCGTAGGTACATGGAGTGTAGTAAGTATTTTTTTCTGATAATTTCCTCAATGGTATTTTTAACGACTTCCAACTATGTGCAGGGCCACGTGAGCTGGTTGCAGGGTCGGACCGATGCATTTCGGGCCCTTTGTTGCTACTGGGCTAGCGATGAGTTTAAAGCTAAGTCTGAGAAGGCTCGAGACTGCAGAGGGGTCGAGGGGAAGAGCAGGCACGGGCAAGATAACCACTTGCGTTTAGCTAAACGAATGGTAATTGTGTGTAACTTATGTTTATATATTAATTATATATTGTTCGTACTAACACGTATTACAGGAGCGCGACACGGGGGTGCCGCCCACCCCTGCTGAGGTCTGAAAGAGAGGTCACAGGGACCCTTCTCAGCCGACGGGGTGCAGTCAGGCTGCAGTCGAGCGGTTGGTAAGTTTAGAAATCATTCATATTAAATATAACTATATAGATTGTTGAACTTAAACGGTTTTCTTATTTTGCAGGCTAAGTACAGGGAGGAGGCTAGGAAGATACACAGCGAGGATTTCGATTGCGAACGTCAACCGATCGATCCTCAAGCTGCGTATGCAACCGGTGGTGGAAACGCACACGGAAGGTGAGTTTACAAGTCATTTTATCGTTTTCAATTCAAAGTATTCAAGATATTTCAATTTCATATTACCGACTCTGTTTTTTATAGGCTCGCCATATTCGACGGAGTTGTCGACTCGAGGGCGGGTAGACCTGCGAGAGGCAGCTCCTCGCAGGCTTCATCGGTGGGCACGGCAGGTCGCCGCGTATCGCAGAGGGACATTGAGATGCAGTCCCTCCGAGAAACTGTAGAAGAAAACAAAAGGCGACATGAGGAGGAAAGGAGGGAGGCGGAACGTCAAAGGATCATGATGGAGGCCAGGATCCAAACCCAGGCAGCAGCGTTGGCGCAGATGCGGGAAGCAATGGAGGTAACAAAATAAAAACTAAAATTCTTATTAATTCAGCATAAATGACTTATTAATAGGTAGCATTTAATGTTTGCAATGATAGGTTATGGCTCGGGCACAAGGTCTGGGAATCCAGCAACCGGTACTACCACCGGTCCTTCCAGGCGATCTTTCTTCAGCGAGTCAGGTAAGTTTCTATGTAATCCTTCTTCTCCAGCGTAATAAGATTGAGATAGATGAAAGAGAGAGATAGTTAGATAAAAGAAAATGATTGAGATAGAAGAATGATAGAGATAGAAGAAAGAGAGACAGAAGAAAGAGTGAAAGATAGATAGAGTAGGATAGGAATGAAGGGAGAGAGTAAGATGTAGATGGAGATAGAGAGAGGGGAAGATAGAGGGAGGGAGATGTAAATGGAGATAGAGGGAGGAAGATAGAGGGAAAAGGATAGCAATAGAGAGATAGAGTGAGAGAGAAAGATAGAGTGAGAGACAAAGAGAGAAATGAAAAGAGAGAGGAAGAGAGGGGATCTAGATGAAGATAGAGGGAGAGGAAGGGAGGGAGAGAGATGTTGATGCATTTATATTCTAACTCTAAGTTTCATTAATTGCAGGGATCCGCGACGGCTGCACAAACGCCGTCACCGTCGCTACCGCTGCCTGGAATGAGGCGCGATGACGAATTCGACTTCGGAGGTGGCTCCGGAGGTGGCTACGGAGGTCAGATGGGCGAGTAAGCCCTTTTGTTTGCTTTGTTGATGACGATGTGAGATGTATTGGAATTTATTAGTTTGTGATTGTGACGATGTTTGCTCTGTGATGATGATCTTTGCTTTGTGTATATACTGTGTGTGTTGAATCTGTTCTGTGATTCTGGCCATCGAGCCGGGTAGTTTTTTCTGTTTTTTAAAAAAAATAAAAAACCTTATTTACGACGGCTTGTTATACAGTACCGTCGCAAATAAGGTACCAGGCCGTCGCAATTAGGCCACTGCTAATTGCGACGGCCAGGTCGTCGCAAATAGCTGTGTGGGTCCTGGAGAAGGACCCGTGGGCCCTGCCCACTGGACTTATTTGTGACGGCCGGGCCGTCGCAAATAGAGGCACTTATTTGCGACAGCCCGGCCGTCGCAAGTAAGCTTTAATTGCGACGACACCGCCGTCGCAAATAAGGTTGCGGGGCCCACCGGCCGCGGCAATAACTTGCGACGGCCCTTCCTAGCTGTCGCAATTAAGCTTATTTGCGACGGTGACCGTCGCAAATAAGCTTAATTGCGATGTTTTATTTGCGACGGCAGAAAACCGTCGCAAATAAAGAAAGTCGTCGCAAATCGCTTATTTGCGACGGCATTTGGCTTATTTGCGACGGCCATGGCCGTCGCAAATCGTCGGGATTCCTGTAGTGTGGCCCCACATACCACTGGCCCAATGCCCCTATATGTGGTGTAATCATTACCACTACTCCTATACGCGGCCAGAAGTTATTACCACTGCTTGAAGGGAAGTGCTACGGACTAGATGTGCGAATTAGTTTATTTTGTGTTTATTGGGGATTATGTAACAGCTAGTTCTAACGATTAGTTTGTTGTCTGGAATAGTACGTTGAACACTACTGTTTGGTTCCGTCGATATTTATATCTATTGTAGTATTTAATCCTTGTTTATATCACGGTGTTGCTGCGGTTCAAGAGATTTTATGCGTACGCTTTATTTTGATCGGAATACCACCCCCATTGCTACATTAAGTTATTTAGATAACAAATTGCCAGAGCCAGACGCGTGCCAGTAGATGGGCTCACGCGTCATGGGGACGAACACCAAGCGTCCCAGCGCAGTTTTGGCCCACGAATACAAAGTGACTCAGCACAGTTTCAGCCCACAAATAACAAGCGGCCCAACGCATTATTGGGCCTATATGATAGCTTCACGTACACTTTGTCCTGGCTGCCTCCCCGCTGGACCCTTTGATCCACAACGCCCCCTCTCCTGATTGCACGAAACACGCATGGAGGAGCATCCGCCGACCGCCATGCTCTTGTAGGAGCATTCGCCGAACGCCACGCTCTTGGAGGAGCATCTGCCGGCCTCCACGCTCTTGGAAGAGCATCCGCCGTCCATCGGCATGGAGGAGTGTCCGCCGCCTGCCGCACATGGAGCAGCAACAACTCTAGGTACAATTGCTCACATAATGTTATTTTTGTTCTATCCTCTTACATATACGTTGATTGAATTGTAGGAAGCGATGTCAGAAGATAAGACATGGATGGGAAAAGACAGGCGTACGAAGGAGTGGCAGGATGGAATGAAGTCATTTTTAAATTTAGCATTCCAGGGCACTCGTGAAGAGGAAACAAAGCCTTGTCCTTGCACGAAATGTCGTAATTTTTGCAACGGGACACACAGGATGTTCAACTTCACTTGCTTCGTAATGGGATGTCATTTGATTATACTTGTTGGGTACATCATGGAGAAAAATGAGTTGAGAAAAATATTGTTGAGCAATCAGCAAATAATGAGGAGATAATTTTTGATGACGCTGCTATGGAAAATATGTTGTCCAGTCTACTTAGAAGCACTGATCATGGTGGTACTTCAGTAGATGTTGATGATCCAGAAAATGCTATAAACCAGCAGGAGCCAACTGGGTGTGCAAAGGCATTCTATGACTTATTAAATGATGCCAAAAAGGAGTTGTATCCAGGTTGTAAGAAGATGACCCAATTATCCTTCATTGTCAGGTTGTACCAGATAAAGTGTTTAACTAGTTTGAGCAAAAAAAGTGTGTGAGTTGATCCTTGAACTATTCTCATATGTGCTTCCAGAAGGCAATTGCATTCCTAATTCACTTGATAAAGTTCAGAAGGTTGTTCATGACCTCGGGCTGAGCTATGAAAAGATCGATGCATGTGTCAATGACTGTGTGTTATTCTGGAAGGACTATTCTCTGCTAGATCGATGCCCAAAATGTGGTGAATTAAGATGGAAAACTTCTACTGGTGGGGATGCAAGAGAGGCTTTACCTTATGGAAAAGCCAAGAAGCTTGTAGCACGCAAGATTCTACGATACTTCCCTCTTATTCCCCGTCATCAAAGGTTTTATATAGCAAAATCAACGACATCAAACATGCGCTGGCACAAAGAAGAACATATCGATGATGGAATATTATGCCACCCCGCATATTCGAAAGCATGGAAGCATTTTGATAGCATTCACCCAAATTTTTCATCTGATCCTCACAACATAAGACTTGGGCTAGCATCTTATGGAGTAGTGAATGTTTCGTACAGTACATGGCCTGTGATTCTAATCCCTTATAGTCTACGATCTTGGTTGTGTATGAAGCAACCTTATTGGTTGATGTCAATGATAATTTCTGGGCCAAAGTCACCTGTAAACAACATTGATGTGTATCTGCAGCCTTTGATTCATGAGCTACTGAAATTATTGTCTGATGGTGTTGAAACATATGACAGTTCAAATAAAGAGACATTTCTCATGCGAGCTTCTATATTGTGGACAATAAATGATTTTCCAGCAGATGCAATGCTATGTGGATGGGGCACAAAAGATAAGCTAGCATGTCTATACTGCCATTTAAATACTGAAGCCTTGTGGTTGAAACATGGACGAAAGTATTGCTACATGAGTCATCATCGTTTCCTACCTCAGAATCACAGGTGGTGTCGAGACAAAGCTTCTTTCAATAATAAGATAGAGAATAGATAGGATCCAACATCACTCTCTAGTCACGAAGTACTCAAACAATATGAGACTTTTGATCAAGTGAGTTTTGGACAGACGAATAAAAAGAGAAAGCGCACTGAGGAAGATAGGTGGCATAGTTGGAAGAAGAAAAGTATATATTTTCAGCTCTCGTATTGGAAGACATTGCTAATAAGGCATAACTTGGATGTCATGCACATTGAGAAAAAAATTTGTGATAGCATATTGGGGACATTGCTTAATATGGATGGTAAAACAAAAGATAGTCTACAAGCTCGTATTGATATGCAGGAAATGGGTATACGGCTAAAGCAACATCCGGTGGGTATGAAAGGGAAGTATGATTGTCCATCAGCATCATATACTTTGCAGAAAGATCAGAAGACCACCTTGTGCAAGTTTTTGGGGGATGTGAAGATGCCCGATGGTTATGCCTCAAACATCAAGAGATGTGTGGACATAACAGCATGTAAGATATCAGGTCTAAAAACTCATGACTGCCATATTATATTTCAGAAGCTCCTTCCTATTGGAATATGTGACATATTGCGTGAAAAGGTTGTTTCACCTTTAATTGAGTTTAGTAGATCCTTTTCTGAAATTTGTTCTAAAGAATTGGCAGAACCAGATTTGGATAAGATGATCAAACAATTTTGTGAAACAATTTGTAAGCTTGAGATACTGCTTCCCCTCACTTCCTTTGATATCACGGTACATCTTCCAATCCATCTTGCCAAAGAAGCTCGCTTGGGTGGACCTGTTTCTTACAGATGGGTGTATCCAATTGAGAGGTACCTTGGTACATTGAAGAGGTATGTACGTAACAGAGCTCACTCGGAGGGTTCTATAGCTGAGAGATATATTATGGAAGAGTGTATGACTTTTTGTAGTCAGTTTTTGGATAACATCAGCACCAAGCTTAATAGGACAGAACGTCATGAAGCTGCAGCTAGGAATGAATCTTCTCTTGAGTCTAATATATTTACAGAAGTTGATAATTCTAAAAAGGGGTTTAAATCGGGCCAACTTACTATGGTGGAACTACATAACATCAAGCATTATATTATTTCTAATGTTGAAGAGGCCGCTCCATGGATCAAGTACGTATATCTCAGATGTTCTATACTATATTGGATCATGCTTATTGTAGATGGCTAATTTAATTTTGTACCCTTTTCGGTGAGCATTTTGAAGAGCTGAAAAAGATTCATTCTTGTGATGTTGAAAAACACCATAGAGATGAGTTTGTTTATTGGTTTTAGAAACGAGTAAGACATGCAAGTTTTTACTTTGATGAAATATTGAACAAATATGTGTTCTGAAGTTGGTTTATCAATGATCCCTTTGATAATAATGTGTACAGATTACGACATTACACAAAGAAGGCAAAGTAACCGATTATTTGTATTCATTATCTAGAGGACCTGATCGTCGGGCACAGTTTTTAGTCGATCATTCATAAATGGCTTCCTCTTTCAGACAGCAGAGGTGGAAAAATATTTACTGATGCAAAACAGTGGTGTTGTTGTTCGCGATGGTGATCATGAGTGGTATGGAGCAATCAAGAAAATGATTTCTGTTGATTTTGAAAAAAAATCAAGAGGTTTTGTTATTTGAATGTGACTGGTTTGATCGGCCTCGTTCCGGTCAGAGCCAAAGCAGAGGCTACAAAGTGGATCAATACAGAATGATAGATGTTGCACTACTCTTTCTTACGTTCAAAGTGTGAAGCGACCTAAATGGGCTACAGTTGTTAAAACGAAGCCACAAAACCCTTTTGCCATGCCCCCTGGAGGTAGTGAAAATAATGTCACTGAGATGATGGAGGCTTAGACATTTGATGATCGACGACTTACTAATATAAATGAGGATAGGACCGCATGGGATAGAAAGGACATTGAGGGAGCAACCGGTGATGCTTCCGCTCTTCAAATGAGAACATGTGATCAGTTTGAGACACATAGAGTTCCATCAAAAAATGAAGCTGATGATGACGATGACGAGGACGACGATGATACGTATATCAATGATGGTATTGTACCTCCAATATTTGGGGGGGCAGCGAAGATTATGATTTTTTTATATAAGTACTGTGTGAGCTAGCTGTACGTGAACTATTTGATATTTTTTTGAAAAGATAGAAGCTGTTATTATATTTAGCAGGAAGCTTAGAAGCATGCCGATATTGAATCATGGTGAATCGTGGCAAAAGTTTGTAATGCAACAATTGTGCTCCATGATGATAGATCCTAATGCCACGAACTGGTAAATCATGGCAAAAGTTCGTAATGCAACGATTGTGTTCCGTGGCGATAGATCCTAACGCCAAAAACTAGTGAATCGTGGCAAAAGTTCCTAATGCAACGATTGTGTTCCATGACGATAGATCCTATCGCCACAAACAGGTGAATCTTGGCAAAAGTTCTGAATGCAATGATTGTGTTTTCGTGGCGATAGATCCTAACGGCACGAACTGGTGAATCATGGCAACATATCCTAATGCAGCGATTCTGTTCCATGGAGATATATCCTAATGCCACAAACTTGTGAAGCGTGGCAAAAGTTCCTAATGCAACGATCGTGTTTCATGGCGATAGACCCTAACGCCACGAATTGGTGAATAATGGCAAAAGTTCTTAATGCAATGATTCTGTTATGTGGCGGTAGATCATAACGCCACAAACCGATAATTCATGGCAATATATCCTAATACAACAATAGAGTTTTGTGGTGATTAATCCTATCGCCACAAACTTGTGAATCATGGCAAAAGTTCCGAATGCAACGTTTGTGTTTGGTGGCGATAGATCCTAACACCACGAACTGGTGAATCATGGAAAAGTTCCTAATGCAACATTTGTGTTTCGTGGCGATAGATCCTAACGCCACAAATTGGTGAATTGTGGCAAAAGTTCCTAATGCAACGATTTTGTTTTGTAGCGATATATCCTAATGCCACGAACTAGTATTTCGTGGCAACAGATCCTAATGCAATGACTGTGTTTTGTGGTGATAGATCCTATTGCCACGAACTGGTGAAGCGTGGCAAAAGTTCCTAATGCAACGATTGTGTTCTGTGACCATAGATGCTAACGCCACAAACTAGTGAATCGTGACAACATATCCTAATGCAACGATCGTGTTCCCCGGTGATAGATGCTAACGCCACGAACTAGTGAATCATGGATACAGATCCTAATGCAATGATCATGTTGTGTGGCGATAGATGATAATGCCACGAACTAGTGAATCGTGGCGATAGATCCTAATGCCACAGACTATTGAATCGTAGCAACAGATCCTAATGCAACAATCGTGTTTCGTGGCGATAGATGCTAATGCCACGAACTAGTGAATTGTGGCAACAAATTCGTGGTGATAGATCCTAATTCCACGAACTAGTGAGTCGTGGCAACAGATCCTAATGCAACGATCGTATTCCATGGCGATAGATGCTAATGCCACGAACTAGTGAATCGTGGCAAAAGACCAAGCTTACTACAACGATTTATTATTTGTTGCGGTACAATCATTGCAACAGGGCAGAATCCTTGTAGTAGTTGCCATAACCGAGAGGAGCCAAACCACGGTTTGGAGTAACCCCGACCAACCCGCTGTTTAAAAAGCACAGTTTTCAAAGCGTTCGATCATCTCCACTCGTGCGCTTAGACGATGACCCGCTATAAACGCACACGATCCTCGCTTCTGAGCCTCCAAACTTCTCCTCTTGCTTATCCACCGCACCACCGTCGACAACCTCTCGCTCTTTCTCTGCACCTCCATCACTGCACAAATGGGTAGCCCCATACCAAAGTGCTCCAGGCCATCGACGTCCTTCGAACCTCCTTCTTCTCTGTTTCTGTCGTTGCCAATGCCAAGAACTGGAGGCGGCGCCCGCACCTCCTCCACCCCCGTCTTCGATCGCGGCGCCCCGACCTCCTCTACCTACAGTGCCCGCACCTCCTCAGCCCGACTGGGTAAGGCTGTCCGCCTCTTCAAGGACCAGCATCGACAAACTCGAGTGCCGGCTTAAGGATGTCTTCGATGACTTGTCCGTCACCGATGAGCGCGCAAGACCTCTTGACACAATGGCGCCGGATGTATTTGACAATACATCTCGCTCCTGTCGCCGTCTAGGACTTGGGGGCCTTCCCCACCACAAAAGCATGGACTCCGCCAGCTACTACTTCTTTGGGTTAGGCTTTGTGGCCGCTCGTCTCGACTCAGTCTACGAGACAATCGGTGAGGAGTCTGGGGTGGAGTTTTGTGAGCGACTCGAGAATGCGTCGGCCGGAAGTTTGGTCTGGTGATGTAGGATATGCCGCTGGAGGATGCGGTGGCGGCGGAGGAGGAGGTGGACAAGTCCTCCTCCGAGTAGAGTATGATTAGTAGTAAATTTTTCTTTTGATTTATATTTTTTTATTTTTTTCTTGTTTGTAATATATGTGTTGTTTTTATGTTAATGAAAAATATCTTTTATGTTCATGAACAATGTGTCCTATGCATTATTGAAAAACTCCTCCTTTTATCAAAGAACATCACATATGGAAAATAAACACATTAGCAATATTATATCTAATAAATATTAAACACATTAGTAATACTCCCTCCGTTTCGTTTTAATGGTCGTTGGGACAACCTTTATTGCTTCATTTCAAGTTCATTTGGTTGTGTGAAGCACAATTATTTAAGAATGAACGTAGTATTATATTTCAAAAAAAATATAAAAATAAAAAGATAGAACGTGTAACTGTACATCGCATATGGATGATGCAAATACTAATTAATTTTATTTCTTTTCTCTTTAACAGCTGACATCATGGGCCCCTCCCCGGCCTGGCCCTAGGCGGTAGCCCTCCCACCTAGGCCCAGAGCCGGGACTGCCTTTAACCCCTTGGTGCGGGAATCAAATTCTCTGCAGCAGGGCTGCACAGCCGTCTCTGTGCGACCCTGCCCAGATGGTTGCCACATACGTTCACGCTCTGAATCTTAGAGCCAAGGGCGCACTGCACGATTCCTGTGACTGTGCCACCCTGCCCCGATGATTGCCATGTACACCAACACCGCAAATCTTGCAGCGCTCACGGGCACAATGCAACAATTGAACAATCGATGAACGTTGTTTCAAAGTGTGAGGAGACCCATGCATGGAAAAAGCCGATGGACTGTTAGGACTAATGATGAACGAGTGAGCAAACTATAATAGAGGAAACAAAAAGCAATCTCGGTTGACAGATAACAAGGCCAGCGACGGACACTGCTTTTCTATTATTCATACTGTTATTTCAACAAATGAGTGCAACACCTTTTATGGGCTTGGAGCACACGAACTCCAAGTCCGAAATTTTGCTCAGCGATCCGAATGACTCGGAGCTCGACGTGCACGATCCATCATGCGCACAAGCACGACACGCCAAAAAGATCACGCATATACACACCAACTAACTTTGACTGAGCACTTTGTCACGTGTCACTTGTGTACGCACATACACGGCCTCAACACCGGGTTAATGGTGCATCGTGGACTAACCACATGAGCCGGCCATACACTCACGTAATTAGCATACACCTGCAAGCAACTACCTGGCCGCATCTTCGCATACGAACGACAATGCCGACCAACTTACTTTGTACTATGTACACAGTATTTTCCTTGTCATGAGCCATGCAAGCTCTTCTGATGCGGCAACTAATCAGCACCAGACCACTCTTGTGCACACACTCACTACAAGGATTCCGCCCAATTGCAACAATTGTACTACAACAAATACTAAATCGTTGCAGTAAGCTTGGTCTTCCGCCACAATTCACTAGTTCGTAGCATTATGATATATCACCACAAAACACAATCATTGCATTAGGATCTGTTGCCATGATTCACTAGTTCGTGTCATTAGGATCTATCGTCACTAATCTGTTACCATGATTCACTAGTTCATGGCATTGGCATCTATCGCCATGGAACATGATCATTGCATTAGGATCTATTGCCATGATTCACTAGTTAATGGCGTTAGTATCTATCGCCATGAAACACGATCATTGCATTAGGATCTGTTGCCATGATTCCCTAGTTTGTGGCATTAGGATCTATCGCAACGAGACACAATTGTTGCATTAGGAACTTCTGCCACGATTCCCCTATTTGTGGCATTAGGATCTATCGCCACGGAACACAATTGTTGCATTAGGAACTTTTGCCATGATTCCCCAGTTTGTGGTGTTAGGATCTATCACCACGGAACAGAATCGTTGCATTAGGAACTTTCGCCATGATTCACCGGTTCGTGGCAGTAGGATCTATCGCCACAGGAACACAATCGTTGCATTAGGAACTTTTGCCACAATTGGCGTTAGGATCTATATCCAGGGAATACAATCGTTGCATTAGGAACTTTTGTCACAATTCACCAGTTCATGGCGTTAGTATCTATTGCCACATAACAGAATTGTTGCATTAGGAACTTTTGCCACAATTCACCAGATTGTGACATTAGGATCTATCGCCACGGAACACAATCGTTGCATTAGAGATCTATTGCCACAATTCACCAGTTCATGGCATTAGGATCTATAGCCACAAAACAAAATCGTTGCATTAGAAACATTTTCCACGATTCACCAAGTATGTGGCGTTAGGATATATCACCACGGGAACACAATCGTTGCATTAGGAACTTTTGCCACGATTCACCAGTTTGTGGTGTTAGGATCTATCACCACAGAACACAATCGTTGCATTAGGAACTTTTGCCACGATTCACTAGTTTGTGGCATTAGGATCTATCGCCATGGAACGAAATTGTTGCATTAGAAAATTTTGCCACGATTCACCAGTTCATGGTGTTAGGATATATCGCTAAGGAACAAAATCATTGCATTAGGATCTCTTGCCACGATTTACCAGTTCGCGACGTTAGGATCTATCGCCACGGAACACAATCGTTGCATTAGGGACTTTTCCCATGATTCACTAGTTTGCGGCGTAAAAATCTATCACCATGGAACACAATCATTGCATTAGGAACTTTTGCCACGATTCACCAGTTCATGGCGTTAAGATCTATTGCCACGGAACACAATTGATGCATTAGGGTCTATTGCCAAGATTTAGCAGTTCGTCGCGTTAGGATCTATCGCCACGGAACACAATCGTTGCATTAGGATCTGTTGCCACGATTCACCAGTTCATGGCGTTAGTATCGATCGCCACGTAACAGAATTGTTGCATTAGGAACTTTTTCCACGATCCACCAGTTCGTTGCGTTAGGATCTATCGCCACAGGACAAAATCGTTGCATTAGGATCTGTTGCCACGATTCAGCAGTTCTTAGCGTTAGGACCTATCGCCATGGAACACAATCATTCCATAAGGATTTGTTGCCACGATTCACCAGTTCATGGTGTTAGGATCTATTTCCACGAAACAGAATCGTTGCATTAGGAACTTTTGTCACGATTCACCAGTGCTTGTGTCAGACTATGTTCTGAATACATTGGCTATGGCAATAAAAGTTTTGAATACTTCCAAAACACCTTTATCAGCAAGGTCTGACGATTGGTCTGGCTTGTTTTGGGTAGCTCTGGCAAGGTCTGACGTAAGGTCAAACTTCTTTATCTAGGTTCTACTAGCTTTGGTTAGCTCTGGCTCCAGGTCCGACTAGCTTTGGTAAGCTCCACGGTAGGTCCGACTAGCTTGGGTAAACTCCAGCGCTAGGTCCTGCTAGGTTTGGTAAGTTCCAGCGCTAGATCCTGTTAGTTTTGGTAAGCTCCGATTCAAGGTCTGGTTAGCTTTGGCAAGGTTCGGAGCTTAATCGCAGTGGTTCTGCTTTTAATTTGCAATGTTCATGGAAAGTTTGCTTAGTTTTCTTTACTAAGTTTTTGGTATGTTTTGGTGGTTATGGCTGTTATCATTTTGCTATGGTTTGCAACATGCTTATGTGAGGTGTTCACGTAAGGTGTTGTGGTTTCGGAACTAACGAGAGTCAAGTCGATGACTTGTGCTCGGAAGTATCGGTTGTTTATTCATGTGCAGGTGTTGCTTGAGTTCAGGACATGACTAGTGACGGGAACCATTGAACTAGTCTTAGGGAGAAGATGAGGTTCAACAACCAAGTTCAGAAGGAATTGTGGTCGAGTTGATCAGGAGGTCGCGCAACATGATTGAATCAATAACAATGCATATGAAGGTATCGTGGACGTCGTTGGAAGATGTTTGCACGTGTGCAATGAGTGCATGGATGTGTCTACATGGTTCCGAGGCGTGATGAAGAGATGTGGATGTAAAATATTGGTCAGAAAGGTCCAATCAACTAGGTTATGGACTCAGGCTGTGGCCGAGTCGTGTTTCACTCAAATATGGGAAGTTTTGAGTTGGTTATGATAGGATTTCATGTGGGTCATGAATTTGAGTTGTTTTAGGAATGTGGGATACGTTCCTAAGGTGTTTGGAAGTCTTAAGATTGCTTCTATCTGCGTATAGAAGAGTCTTGAGCAGTTATGGAAAGTTTCGATTCGTGAATTGAGTAGGATTAGAGTCCTAGTTAAGTTTGGGTTGGCCTAAGGGCTAATTATATAAGCAAGGGAGGCCAGAGCTCTTGGTGCACAACTTTGAGGCTGTTTCTCTTGTGTTTTGATAAGTAAAATTCGTATTTTTAAGGAACTTTTGTGCCTTGTTTATCAGACTTGTTTTCGTCAAGTCTTTCTTGTCGAGTTTCTGCACAGCACTACCTTTCTTCGGTGGTTTTATCATAACTTGAGTTTTACAGATCTGATTGACGTGATTCTCTTTGGGTTGTCTTCACACTTTGATTTTCTATCAACTATTAAAATTTCACGGTCATTGGTTTTGTGGTTTTTGGATCTACACGAGTTTCTTTGCAGCATTCCAGAACTATTTTTCTTGGGTAAAACAGATTGACCTTTGTTTGATCTTTTGATCGTAACTTGAGTTTTTCTAGACAGATTATCGTGATTCTTGTTGTGTCGTCTTTGTGACTTGATTATCCAAAACCTATGCTTGTTTAGTTACAATTGATCACTTCTAGATTAGTCGCACACACAATTTCTTTAACAGATCGTTTTTTACAATTGATCACTTCTAGATTAGTCGCACACACGATTTCTTGATCACTTCTACAATTGATCACTTCTAGGTTTTTTGTTGCTTTTGCTGAAAAGTTTTAATCTACCATTCACCCCCCCTCTGGTAGCTTTACACGTGCTCTTCGATCCTATAATTGGTATCAGAGCCACGGTGCTCTAATCATTGTGATTCGCATGTGTTTTTGACTAATCCCCATGGAGAAATACTCGGCAAAACCTTGTGTGTTTGTTTGTATTGATTTTCAGGTTTGGAAGGCACGCATGGAAGCTTTTATCCAGTCGCAAGGCTTCGCGATATAGAAAAAAGTGTACAAGTCTTACGACGTGCTGCAGGACGATCAAGTCATGACTACAAACTTAAGAGATGTCGACAATAACAACGAAGCCCGCAACTTGATAATCCAAGGACTAACTCAGAGCGACTTCAACCGTGTTGCACACCTCTGATCGGCATACGATGTGTGGAGAGCACTTTGTTACTACCACGAAGGATCCAACACAATCAAGGAGGTAAAGCAGGATATGTTAAAAAAGGAATAAATGCACTTCGAGATGCAACCCGGTGAGTCCATTGATGACCTTTTTGCTCGCTTTAATAAAATTTGCAGCAACTTGCGTAGTATCAATGTTAATTTTTCAGATGCTGAAAATGTTAGGCAATTGTTAAGTACATTAGACATGTCAATTTGGGAGATGAAAGTCACATCTATTCGTGAATCTACTATCATGAATACACTTACATTAAATATGCTATATTCTAAATTGAAAACTCAAGAAATTGACATAATCTCATGTAAGAACCCAACAAGTCTCTTGCATTTGTTTCTCAATGTGATATTCCTAGCTCCAGCCAATCTTCATCTAGCAATACACATGTTTTGTTGTCTTCACTAACCCTGGAATAGATTGAAGAATTTCCAGGAGAAGAGCAAGCGCTCATCTCTACTCGGTTCTCAAAAGCATTGCAAAATGTGAGAACTAGAGGGAGAGGAAGCTCTGGACCTCAACGATGGTTTGAATGTGGTAAGACATGACACTTTCGTATAGATTGCCCTAGCCTTTCAGGTCCTTCTACCCGTGATGGAAAGTAGAATAAAGTCAAGTCCTCTTCTATCAATATCAACAAGAAGAAGAAGGGTTCTAAAGGATGCAAACTGATAAACATTTTATTACCGCACTTCAAGAACTTGGCTCAAGTGATGTAGACATTGGAAGTGACGAAGACGAAGATGATCTGGCAAACTTATGCTTCATGGCGGGCCAATCAAGATAGTGTATGGAGGATGCAGAACACAACAGTGACAATGTAGAGGTATGACCTACTTGTGATGAAATGTGAGATGCTATTTCCCGTGCAACTGTTATTTTTAAGAAAAAGGACAAAATGCTTAGGGACAATGCTGTTAAAATTGAGTCACTAAAATCTAAAACTAATCGTTTGCAAACCTTGATTCCTAGTGATGATTCTTGTTCCTCATGCGATTTAATATATGAATAATTGCCCCCCTTAAGAAATGCACACTCCTCCACTCTTGATAAACTTGAGTTAGTGATTAAAAAGAACAAAAAGCTTGCTGCACTTAATGACAGAAAATTAAAAGATGATTCTTGTTCTACAATTGATTTGCATTGTTCTACCTGTAATGATCTTGAAAAAAACTAAAAGATGCTATGAATGAAATTTCAATACTGAACAATGCTTTACGTGCTCATGAAGTTAAATATTGTTCTAATTGCAAACTAAAAGGAAAAACCTCATGTGAAAACTGCCTAGAATTGTCTAAGAAACTTGATGACATGAATAGGACACTAGAGCAATTTTGTATTGGAAACAAAAATCAAAACTTGCTGCTGAATTCATCCAAATCTTGTAATAATAAAACTGGTTTAGGTTTTGATTCCCATGCTCATGCTAAAGCACATCCACCTAAAATTGTAAAGTCATTAGGAAATGGTTTGATTAAAACAGTTCCTAGACCAAAAGATGTGGCTTTTAAACCTGAAGGAGTGTTGTCACATTCAGGTTCAAATAGACATACTGCATGCTCACCTAGACATGAACACAAAGTTAAATTTCATTGTACCTATTGTGGTAGAGATGGGCATGTCACAGATTTTTGTTATAGACTAGCTAAACAACATAAAATGGAAAAAATGCAAGCTAGATCATATAACTCTCACACAAAATTTTCTGCACATACTAAACCACATGTCAGGAACATGCAACCCGCTGTTATGAGTCAAAAACACACAAAGTGTAACTTCGGAGCTTCAGTTTTGACCTCCGGACCTTTTGTTGTTACCTCTGGACCTTCTGGTTTAGTCTCCGGAGCTACTGATTTTCGTGCTACACAAGTAACACCTTATTGGTCAGTAGTTTAGAAAAAAAATCTCAAACTTTGACTCATAAACCTGTTGTTCTATCTCAGCTATCGCGTGTTGTTCCTACTGGATGTCGTGTGACTCGGTACTGGATTCTTAAATGCCTATTGAATAACCCAAGTGTTGAGTCATCAACGTATTGTGCTTCTATGTAGGTTACACACTTGAGAAAAGGAGAACACTTAGATTATGGATTCAGGTTGCTCATGCCACATGACCGGTAACAAAGAATGGTTCTCCTCACTCTCTTTTGTGTCATGTGTAGAGAATGTTACTTTTGCTAATAATTCTTCAACACCTATAATTGCTAAGGGTTCGGTTATGGTAAATAATCACTACACTTTGAAAGATGTGGCACTTGTAAAAAATTTGAAATACAACTTGCATTCTGTTTCACAATTGCTAGATGAAAATTTGGAAATTATTTTCAATAAAAATTGCTGCAATGTTGTAGATTCAAATAGTGAGCTTATTTTTAACATGTCCCGGTTTGGAAGAGTTTTTAAAGCTGATTTTGATAGTTCTTCGTCTAAGCATAGGTGTCTAGTTGCTAATAATTCAAAGGAATTATATTTTTGGCATTGTAGACTTGGTCACGTAGGCTTTGATCATCTAACGCGTGTTAGTGCTCTTGACCGCATACGTGGGCTGCCTAAGCTTAAAGGGGGCAAAGAAATTGTGTGCTCTTCTTGTAGACATGCTAAGATAGTTGCAAGTTCACATACTCCTCTCACAATGATCATGACAACTGAACCAGGTCAACTTTTGCACCTTGACACCGTAGGACATTCACGTGTTCAATCCTTCAGAGGTAAATGGTATGTTCTTGTGATTGTTGATGATTATTCTAGATACTCTTCAGTTTACTTTATGGCATCTAAGAATGAAGCTTTTAGTCACTTTAGAACTTTATTTATTAGATTATCAATTGATTACCCAGGATCTCTGAAAGCAATTAGAAGTGATAACGTGTGGGGACCGGAGTCCACACATTCCAAGAATCGCATTGGGTAGTGCCGTGCGATGCGGCACCCAACAGCACACATGTAAAGGAACACTTATTACATAAATCATTTGCTGAAATTTACAAATATGTTCAGTTTACAAATAATTTATATAAAAAATAAACTATAGCTGAAGATAAGATTATAACTCTCGTACTCAAGTGTAATAAGCAAAAGAGAAGCCGTCCAGCCCACGGATGCTCCTCACTATCCACGAAGACCAAACAGCAGCGGCGTGGATCCCACATGAGTATATCACTCAGAGAGTCCCGAGTCTCATCGGACAACCATAATCATAAGCACAGAGGTTAGTACCCGTAAAACAACTTATATAGCAACTGTGAGCACGAAGGCTCAGCAAAACTTAACCGTCTCATGGGGTGATTTGGTCACGATGACTTAAAAACTACCCAAATACCCCACTGGGTGATTTGGTCATGCAAGTGGAGTTTCAATCACCTTATCCCTAATGCACATAACTCACCATAGACATAGGTGATACAAATATAAATTTTGTAATAGCGCTTAAATGCAAACCGGGGCTTTCCTTTGGTTTGGACTCGATAAATGTTAAGGTCAGGCTTGGCATTTGCCTGGATATTCCTCCATGAAGACTTCGCGATGGAATTTCTTGCCTTCTCCTCCTAGTGAAGTTCCTCGTCGACGTTCGTCGTCGCGTATCCTATTGACATGAATATGCATAGAACATGAATGCAGCTTTAGCAAATGACGATGCAATATTGTTCCTGACTTATAAAGGAACAAAACTAGCTGGAGATAAAGTTTTGGTTGCTGGAGTGTACAGCAACAAAGAGAACCAAGATTGAAGTTGTGAACCTATGAAGTGATATCGACGTAGTTTTGATTTAGAGATATGAAACTGAGTTATCTCTGACAAACAGTAACAATGACCTGGAAACTTTTACAGTGGGTTCTATGGTGATATAGAAACAACCATTAATGTTTCAGCCATAACAATTAAATATTATAGCCTACAAAATTCCCACAAGAAAAATGACTATCTGAATTTTCATGATCAAACAGAGAGTTTGTCATAAGTGAAACTTTGTTTTCTGGTTAGGGGAGTTCATATAGAGTCTAGAAAAACTTATTTCACAATTTTATAAGCTTTAGACAGGGAGATATGATTTTTACAAGTTTCTACAAAATACTGAAAAGTTTCTGTTGTTTCTGGGCATTCTATGACCAGTTAGGAAAATCTCCAGATTTAACTAGGTTAATGAAGTCCAATTAAGCTGAAATTTTTACAGGAATTCAGAAACTTACTAAATAACAGTTTGGCAAACTTAAAGATTTTGCTATGTAGCGAATAATCAGATAAAAAGCAAACAATTGTTTTTGCTATGAAGGGCTCCACAGGAAAATCTAGGGATTTTCATAAAGATTTGGTTGTAGTTCTGGTTAGTGTTGATAAATAGCAAACCAACAAAGTTAGTTGGACAATTTTTGAAGCTTTATACTGACAGATATTCAATTTAGAAGCTTCCACAAGTTTCTGTACAGATTCTAAATGAAGTTGGCTATTTTTAGGTGCATAGAGGATACACAGGTGATCAGACCATGTAAATTAAGTCTAATGACACTGAAATTTTTACTGGAATTCAAGGATATTCAAATGAAGGTTCCGGAAAAATAGGTAATTTTCCAAAGAGCAGAACTATAGGAATTAATTCTATAAGCATTTTGCTTATTTGAATTATGGAGAAATTCCTATGGACTTTCATACAACTCCAAGTGCACCACTGCAATGTATTCTTCATTTTGGTTCTAAAAAAATTATATGGGAATTTTTGGACAATTCTACTAGGAGATATGGATTTTTGAAGTGAGAACTAAATCTGAAATTTAATTTACATGGAGAAATTTGAATAAGGAAGGGGCCCACTGGTTTTAAAATGGGCCAATCTGGAGCAAGCCACACGGGGACCACATAGTGCGCACTGTGGCTGCACTGGATCCGTGGCCGCAACAGATCCACGCCGCACGCACAAAGGCTGATGGCTGGGGCCCGCGGGGTCTTCTTCAACCTCGCGCCAGCGGCGCTCGGGCGTGGCGCGCGGCGGCTTCCGACGGCGGCCACTCGCCGGTGGCCATTCCAGGGCATGCCGGCCCTCCAAACTCACTGCCCCCACCTAAAATCCGACGGAGAACATGAAGGTACGGTTCCCGATGGCGATTGGCGGCTGGAGGTGGCTGTGCGATGGCGGCAGGCGGAGCTAGGGTTTCAGTGAGCTTGACTTGCATTGAAAATGGGTTGAATCACTCGGGAAATAAACAGGGAGCTTCCTGGGAGTATGGGGATGATCAGCATGGATAGGAAACGGATTGAAATGGGTCGCAACATGAAGGTCGACGGTGATCCATGCCATGAGCGGCGGATTTGGAGAGAACAGCGCGTATGGCGTGTATAATCGATGAAACTTCAATCTTATTCTTCCTATGGATGCGCAACAGACTCTTGAACATTATATCAATCAAGATTGAACTAAAATCATGTGTGTCTTAAGAATTTATCCTCAAACCTAGCTCAGTTCATGCACGGAGTTTATCGGAAAAATCACTAATACTCGAGCTAGGAGGGATGGCAAGGGCTGAAACTTTACGAGAAGATTCTAGGTACTATAGCACACCTTTTTCCTTCAAGGAACGAGGTGAGATGATGATTGCATCACAAGGGCGTCGAGGGAGCAGAGGGCGGAAAAACAGGGGAGTTCGCCGGCGGCCCGAAAATCGTCAAGGTCTTCGATGGGGAGGCTCAAACTGTGAAAGAAATTGATCAAGGAGCTGCACCAAAGGTTGCAGAGTAACCCAGTGCAAATAAATTTGAGCCATACCGATGATCCTTGCTGGATTTCGAGGAGGAGGGGAAGAACTCGGTTGTTGCACGAATTCTGCGCCAGGGAGCTCACCAGGGTGAAGTGATCGACTTGGGGGCTGGGATGATGATAAGGAGGAGCCTTCAGGAGGGGGGGGGGCTGTAGGCAGCTGGAGGCGACTTAAGCAACCAGGGAGAGCGGTGGCACCACGGTAAGAACAGGGGTGAAAATGACCCACTGACCAGTGGGTCCCACCTCTCACTTCAAGCCTATCTTCTCTGGACACTGTAATATCCCACTAACTTCTGTCTAAAAATTCTATATATTTTATGGTAGACTAAATTGAAGGTGTAGAAATTGATTCTGAAATCAGATTGTTGATCTGAAAAAGCTTCTTTTGAATTCAAATTTGAATTTGAATTTGAGTTGAATTCAATGAAGCTATTGAATTAAATAGCAAACTTGCTTCAAAAATTATGAAAGTTTGCAGGGAGAGTATTTGGAATATTTGGAAACTATTGGTGAACTCAAATCTTCATGTTAACTTCATTTGAACATTAGTTAAGTTTATTTTTTTGAATTCCCTCATTTGGAGTTTGAATAAATTTGTTTTTCTCATTTCATTTTTAATTCTTTTTATCATTCAAATTTTTTTGTACAAACTGAAGTTTGCATTATGGAAATTAGGGCTTTTACATTAGTCGGTACCCTACGTACCTGGTACCCCACGATACCATAAAAAGAGCAAGAAAATTCCACCCGTAAGAGTCAAAGGACCTTGCTGGTCCCACATGTCACGTTGCACCGGACCCACTCCCCTCACATGACTGGCTCCCGGGTTAACACGTGTAAAATAAGCCCGGAACAAAACTCCCAACCAAGGGAAATTCTGGCCACTACACGTGTACAACGGCCCTGGACCTAGCCCTCATCAGAGAGGAGCTTCGGTACTGACACGTGTACAGCGACCCCGGACCTACTCTCCCGCAAGGGAAAGCTCCAGATTCGACATGTGTGGAGCCTCCGGACCTTCGTCACCAACGAAAATACAAGCCGATCATGACCATTACAGACATTCAAGGATGGTTAAGGCAGCAGTTACAAGGTCTAATAATATGTCATTAATAGCATCTTAATGACACACAATCAGTGTACTGTTAATAGTCGTAACGCTACCATGAAGGCACATTACCATACCATTATCTGTACATAATACTCTTTTGACAGTGTATTTGGTCATTAAGCACGCCAGGGCCACATGTCGGGCCAGGCTAGCCTTGTAACGGTCAGTCCTTAGAACTATAAAAGGGCTGCACCGCGCGAGTATAGGGGGGGAGGGATCCAAGCGATTGCGACCTGACCTTAACAAACTAACTCGCTCAATACAATCACACAAACCCCGTGGAGTAGGGTGTTACGCCCAGGCGGCCCGAACCACGTAAATCTCTGAGGTCACCATCTTGATTTTGGTCTTGTGTCCCCCAACCACAAAGAACCTCCACGGGCTGCTTCTCAGATGGTCCAGGAGAAGTGTCATATTCCACACTTCGATATTTGGCGTGCCAGGTAGGGTAGTGGGTGTTCGTTCCAATATCACAAGATGGTGAATTCAGCTGCCAGATCATCCAATAGCAATCATGTTGAAGAACCTGCTGGAGGTAACCCCTCCAATGCTCAGCAACCAGCAGGTGCCAACACTCCAGCAGGTACTACCACACCATCTGTCCTGGCAAACAATGCCAATCACCGAGATGGGGCATCTGCATCGATCACTGCATCAACAAACAACAACCCCGAGCACGCGCTCATTATCGCGTGAGCTCTTTTGCAACATCCACCACCTCCAGGCGCACCCCAGGGTGCTATGGAGCAGTAGAGGGCTGATGTTGACCATCTGGTCGCAGCTGCGGCTGCAGGCATTAGCAACCAAGGTCATCCTCCTTCGAGGCGAGCACCTTCGACGATGGACCATCTCTGGCCGGCTTGGTCCACAAGCCTCTCAACAAAGGAGGCATGCCGCCTCCCAACAGGTGACTTCATTGCCCCCCGGGGCACGACGCACCCATACCATCGCCAGGATTCCGACCCATGACCTGCGGCCGGAACTGGATCGCCATTACCGGCAACAGGACGGTGAGTCCACATCGAGCGTGCTCGCGAAAGGCGAGAGGCTCGAGATAATCCTGTTTGCTATGAAGCAAACATCGGGGGAATCGCTACGGTCCTTTACCAGCGATTCTCTCAGGTACAAAATACCATTCCATCTATCTCAAGCTCTTCTGTTATCATTGCATTCAGACAGGGTGTACGAGATAAGAAGATGCTAGAGAAGCTGGCGATTAAGGAAGTTACCAGCGTCACAGAGCTCTTCATCCTAGTCGACAAATGCGCTAGGGCTGCGGAGGGTCGTGAAATGCACTCCAAGACAGCCCCGAAGGTCAATCAGAAGTACTCCAAAACTGAAGCCGCTACCTCCGGTAGTGGCAAGAAGAAGAAGAAGCCCAACGACAAAAAGAAGACGTCGGCCGGTGCTCCGGCTGCTGCTGCTGCAGCTCCTGGAAGACGGGGGCCACACCCCGAGAAGCGACCTCGTCCTTCATCAGAAGACGGCAATAGTTCCAAAGCATGGTGTCCGATTCACAAGTCGAATCGACACAGCTTGGAAGAGTGCCGGGAGGTCCAGAACCTTGCTGAGCGCTACAACAAGCGCCAGGAAGAAGCTCCTTTCTATCAAAGGGAAGGGAAACAAAAAGTCGACGAAGCTCCGGCTCAAGAAGAGCTAGGTTTCTAGGATCCTAAAAAGGTCTTGAAAGCCGTCTACAACACTGTCGACGACGATTCCGTCGCCTTCGACAATGAACGTCGGAAAACCTTGAACACCATCTATGGTGGTTTTTGGGACATCACCTCTCGTCGCATCCTCAAGACAATGCACCGAGACATGGCAATGGTAGCTCCCGCTGCTAAGGCAGAACCACATCAAAAATGGATGGACACACCCATAATTTTTGATGCTTCAGACTGTCCCTGAAACATGATCGGGGCTGGTCAACTCCCGTTGATGGTATCACCCACCATTAACAATATACAAATTCACCATGTGATGGTGGATGGAGGTTCCGGGCTTAACCTCATAAGCTACAAAGCTTATGTTAAGCTTCAGCTTCGGCCTTCGGACCTCCGTCCATCCCGGCCGTTCTCCGGAGTAGGTCCGAGAATCATCACTCCTCTGGGTTCTATTACACTCCTGGTGACCTTCGGAACCCAGGAAAATTACAGAACCGAGAAGTTGATCTTCGACGTTGCGCAGATCAGTGTGCCTTTCAATGCCATTTTAGGCAGGCCAACTTTATACAAGTTTATGGATGCTACCCATTATGGTTATTTGGTGTTGAATATGCCAACACCTACGGGCATTCTCCGGATCCGTGGAGATCGCACCGCGGGAGTCACTGCTCTGGAAGAACTCTATGCACTTACCACAGTGCAAGAGGAAGCATCTAGAAAAGAGCCAACTGCGAATCCTCCAAGCATTCACCACAAAGGATCTACCTCCACACCTCGTGTGCAACCAAGCGGCGACGCCGACGTTCTTGTCAAAGTCGTCCAAATCAGTTCCGATGCTGCTCAGACTACCCATATCGGGGGGTCTGAACAACAAATAGGAACTCGTGCTCATCACTTTCCTCTAGGCTAATGTCGACGTATTATCCTGGCAACCATCCCAAATGCCTAGGATCCCTAGGGAGGTGATTGAGCACAATCTGAAGATTTACCCAGACGCCCAGCCTGTACACCAGAAGCCCCGGAAGCAATCAATCTAGCGACAAAACTTCATCTAACAGGAAATCAAGAAGTTGCTCGAAGCTGGATTCATCTGGGAAGTCTTCCATCCAAAATGGCTGGCAAACCCAGTTGTTGTATCCAAGGCCGGTGGGAAGCTTCGGATGTGTGACACCCGGTTCCGAATATGAACCAAGCGTAACGCATATGTGTGCCCAGGAAGTTCATCACACATATACGGTTGCATCACAAACGATATACATAATTTAACCACGTCTTAACTATTAAATAAGTACTTTATTACAATAATCCAATAGTTCACGAATGATAAAACTCTAAATAATGCAGCGGAAAATAAACTAAGCAGTACGACTCCAATCCACAGGCAATTGACGGCGGTACGCAACCTAGTACTCCACGTGATCCTCAGGGTACTCCCAATTTTCTCCAGTAGCTGTTGGGGGGATTGCAAGGGTGAGTACATGTCGTACTCAGCAAGTGTGGAAAGTATGACATGTGGCTTATTCAAATGACGAATGTAATAATGGCTAAGTGCTGAAAAGTACAGTAAAACATTTGAAAAGCATTATACTACGTCTATGTGAAATAATCCCATCATAACCATCATATTAACATAATATAAACCATATCCAATTATTGCCAACATCATCATTATCCATGTCCAATTATCATAACTCAAATTCATATCCATGACCATAATCCATAAACCATCCATAACCATTACCAACCCATAACCATAAACCAACCATAACCATTACCAAACCATAACCATCCCAAATCCCAATTTCCAACTCTAATCATGTAGGCCATCCAGCCGCTCATAACCGGGAGCACGGCTATCATGATAGTTTTAAACACTCCGCAGAGGTTGTACCACTTTACCCACATGTTTGTGATTTCATCACCTTTCGATGACTAAGAAACCTCCATTATGCCATCTCACACTTCCGTAGGTGTGTGGCCAAGAGATCACAAAATAGCCTTTCAAAAGGGACTACTAGTATGTACGGGCCCACTATGGTTTCACCGGCAGGTTTGAATCTCCATTCTCCCACCCACGGGCCCCCTCGTGTGCCATGCGGATCCCAGAGCAGTCCTCCTCGACTCCCATTCCCCGCGCCATCCAATGGTCCATACAATACTAGCAGCGCTCCTAATTATTTAGCTACGCCGCACCCATACTTGGCCTTGTGGTGGCACTGTTGACCTGGCATATTCTCGCATGAACCGGTCCTTAGATCTAAAGCAAGCAAACCACCATATCATCCAACCCATCCACATACCAGGCTTGCTTAGATCACCCATTATATTGATTAGTTCACATTAACCATAATATCATTGATGCATAATTAAATGTGTAGTGTTGTTTGCCATCCCAATTAATTAAGCGAAGCAAAAAGGTAAAAACCCTTCCTGACTCTCTACCATAAATTTCAGGTGACAAGGGTGGTCAAACAAAACTAGTAAACTTCCTACCATAGGATTCCCATCAATTTGACACAAGCATGCAAGTTCGCAAACAAAACATTTATTTTAAAATAGGATCAATATGCTTCAAGGACACTTGCCTTGCTCCGGCGGATGGGGTTGCTCAAGCGCTTCGAAGTCTTGGTTCTGGAAATCCTCGTATGCGGCATCTTGAGCACGTTCCTCTACGCGTGATCATACATACAAGAGAACATATACAATCAACATGATGCACACACATTAATCAACATGCGATGATATGCATGCATGCAAAGATCAATTATTAATTTACTACGGTTGTTTATCAATTAGATGCGAGTAGTTCATACGTGTTCATATGAGTTTACGGGGGTTTTAGGGTGGATTAATGCTGCTGAAAATAAAAAGGCGATGCAACAAAAATCAATTCACGTCTATTAGATTCAATATGGTCGCTAAAATTCGCATCGGGGACATGGCCTACCGTAGATGCGATGGCTTCGATGATCGCGGGATAGGGACGATGCGTAGACGAAGTAGATGCGCGGGGTCCTCCGGCGGCACGATGATGGCGACACGATGGCGACGACGATCTCCGGTGAACGGTGGTGCCCTCCTCTTTTTCTTCCTCTTCTTCCCCTTCTTTTTCTCCTTTTTCTTCCCTGGTCGCAGCCCTTTGGTCCCTGGTGCTTTTTTTTTTTCCGGCGGCTAGGTTTTTCCCTAGGGGCTCTGGCGTCGGGATCGTGAGGCCTTCGGGGCCTTTTATAGGCGTGGCGG
This sequence comes from Tuctoria greenei, assembly GCA_036927565.1. NCBI lineage: Eukaryota > Viridiplantae > Streptophyta > Magnoliopsida > Poales > Poaceae > Tuctoria > Tuctoria greenei. The sequence continues at coordinate 59,693,950 of JAYESD010000010.1, forward strand.
GAGGGGCGATTGGGGGCCGAGTCGGTTCCGTGAGCTTTGGCAAGAATCGGGAGCGGAGGCAGGGTCGGACGCGGGCGAGCGGGGCGCTCGGCGGAGGTGGGGCCCGGGCACGCGCGCGTCGGCGGGAGCTGCCCGGGAGCGCGCTGCGGCCTCGGGCGCTGCGGCCTTGGCGCGGGGCGCGCGCGGGAATCGGCGGGGCCGGGGCGCTGCGGCTGGGCCGGTTTGGCCTGGCCGGCAGTGGCCCTTCTTTTTTTTTTTCTTTTTTTATACTTTCTTTTATTATATGATTTGTTATTTATATTTTTATATATATTATTATTTATATTATATATATATTATTTATCATTATTATAATATATACTATTAATATTAATATTTTATTTATTTTTTATATATTGTTGTATATATTATTTATATAGATATTTATATATATTTTTATTATTATTTTTATACTTATTCCTTATTACAAGTTTTAGGCTATTTTTATTTCTTTTCCTCTATTAATGTTTAATGAATGAATATATATGCAATGCGATGCATGATGCAAAGATTTAGGGTGTTACAGGATGTGTATCGACTACACCACCTTAAATAAGGCATGTCCAAAAGATCCATTTCCACTACCTAGAGTAGATCAAATAGTAGATTCCACCACCAAGTGCGAACTACTATGTTTTTAGATGCATATTAAGGATATCATAAAATCCAAATGTCTAAGGAAGATGAAGAGCATAATGCCTTCATAAAAGTAGATGGATTATATTGTTATACTCCCATGCCATTCGGTCTTAAAAATGCTACTTCAACATTTGTACGATCCATGTACAAAAAATTTGGAGAGCTAATTAGAGACTTGGTGAAGGTGTATGTTGATGACATCGTTGTGAAGATCAAAAGCAAGGAATCACTCCTTGACAATTTACAAGCTGTTTTCGACAAGCTGCGCTCCACGCACACCAAGCTGAACCCAAACAAGTGTGTCTTCGGGGTTAGCTCTGAGAAGCTTTTGCGTTTCTTGGTGACTCATCGAGGAATCGAAGCAAATCCGGCGAAGATCAAGGCTATAGAAGAAATGCGGCCCCCAGCCTGCATTAAAGATGTCCAAAAGTTGATTGGATGTCTAGCTGCGCTTAGTCGGTTTATATCAAGACTGGTAGAAAGGGCGCTACCCTTCTTCAAACTCTTGAGGAAGTCCATGCCATTTCATTGGCCTGAAGAAGCAAAAAAGGCATTTCAAGAGCTGAAGCATCTCCTCACCACACTACCAATTCTGGTAGCTCCGAACCCTAGTGAGCCTTTACTGCTTTATATTTTGGCAACTACAGAGGTTGTCAGTATGGTCCTGGTCGCGGAAAGATCGGAGCCATCCCCAATTCAGGAGTCTAGACCACTACGGGAGGGTTCAGAGCTGCCTAAAGGTGAGTCTGGGGACCAACCCTCAGGCACAGATCCTCAGGACGAGATGTTGGAGGATCAACCTCTTTCAAACAAAGGAGTAACTGCTATTGGACAAGAAAATCCAGACCCCACTGGAAGGGTCCGGGCCACTCCAGATGAAGCTCCGAGTTCCTTCGGTAGGGACCAGGAAATTTCAGAAGAAAGTCTGGACCCCTCCGGGAGGGTCCAGGTTGATGAGGAGGAAGCTTCGGGCCCTTCCGGGAGGGTCTGGACAGTCCGGCGCCCAGTGTACTTCATCAGTGAAGTACTCCACGAGGCCAAGACAAGATACATTGAGGTGGGTAAACTACTTTACGCAGTTCTCATCGCCTTAAGAAATCATCGTCATTACTTCCAAGCCCATATGAAGAATTTGATCTAGAATTGGTGTCAAGAGAAGCAATTAAAAGTCAAGCCTTAGCTGACTTTGTGGCGGAGTGGACTCCCTCTCCATCAAACCCTCGGGGCCACAGTGAGCAGAAACCAGAGCTTAAAGTTCCGGTATTCACTGAGCCTCACTGGACCCTCTACTTCGACGGCTCCGCGCAGAAGAAGGGGGACGGAGCGGGAGTCCTTCTCCTAGCTCCGACCGGAGAGAAGGTCAGGTATATGGTACACCTTGACTACAAGGCAACCAACAATATGGCGGAGTATGAAGCCCTCATCTATGGACTCAAGGTGGCACTATCTTATGGTGTCAAACAGCTGTTGGTGAATGGAGATTCATAGCTCATCATCAAGCAAGTGAAAGGTGAATGCTCCTGTAATAATTCTCAATTAGCTGCTTATCCCCTTGAAGTCGAGAGGCTTCAGAAGGACTTCAAAGTTCTGGATCTCCATCATGTTCAACGTTTTCATAACTCCGAAGCCGATGAACTCTCGATGAAAGCCTCAACCGGAGATCTGGCTCTAGACAAAATCTTCATCCGGAGGTTATCAAAACCAACAGCTCAACCTGCCGAACTAAGCGAAGGGGGCGAGACCAGCACCTTGAAGCTGGCGGTCCCAGTAGCCCTATTACCATGGCGTTCACCAAGGGTCATAGGTGCTATCGGAAGCTCCGAGCAACCCAACATGCAAGACTCAGAAGCTCAAGTTAGCTCCGATGCATGGATCTCGGAGATCTGGAGCTACTTGAAAGACAATATCCTTGCTGAAGACAGTGTATCCGCTGACTGGATTGTCAGATTGGCTAAAAGATACATGTTGGTAGAAGGGGATCTCTACCGACGCGACACCAATGGCATCCTAATGCGGTGCGTTGCAAGGGAAGAAGGCCTCGATCTCCTCCTAGAAATCCATGGAGGCGAGTGCGGGAATCAAGCATCTTTTCGCACACTGGTCAGTAAAGCCTTCCGTCATGGCTTTTACTGGCCTACAGCACTCCAGGATGCGGTTGAGCTAGTGAAGAAATGTGAAGCATGTCAGTTCCATGCAAAACAAATTCATACACCGGCTCAATCACTACAAATGATACCTCCTACATGGCCATTCGCTGTGTGGGGCATGGATATTTTGGGACCTTTCCCAAAAGCCGTCGGAGGTTACAGGTTCCTATATGTCGCCATCGACAAGTTCACCAAGTGGCCGGAAGTAACTCCAGTAATAACAATCAACAAACAATCAGCAATCAAGTTCTTGAAGTCCATTAGATGCAGATTTGGAGTTCCAAAAAAGTCATAACTGACAATGGAACACAATTTACAAGTGCTGCATTCCAAGAATATTGCGAAGACCTCGGCATTCAACTTAGCTACGCCTCAGTAGCTCATCCAGCAAGCAATAGTCAAGCCGAGAGAGCAAATGCAGAAATCTTAAAAGGACTCAAGACGCGCACATATGAGCGCTTGAAAAGGCACGGAGCTAACAGGATTGAAGAGCTTCCGTCCACACTTTGGGCAAATAGGACAATACCTAATCGGTCAACTGGGGAGACTCCATTTTCCTGGTGTACGGAGCTGAAGTAGTCCTTCCTCCGGAGATCACCTTGGGGTCCCTCCGGGTCTGGACCTTCGACAAAGCCACGCAGGACCAGCTCCGGCGTGAAGACCTTGACCTCATTGATGAGGGAAGGTGCCGAGCAGCTATTCGAAATGCATGATCGCCAAGCGCTCTGGCGCTACCATCAAAGGCATGTGCGTGACCGACAGCTCGAAGAAGGCGACTTGGTGCTCCAAAAGATACTAACTCGTGAAGGGATGAACAAACTTTCCCCCGACCTGGGAGGGTCCTTTCCGAGTCATTAAAGTATCCCGACCAGGCTGCGTTTGTTTGGCAACGGAGGATGGGATCCCACTTCCCAATCCTTGGAACATCGAGCACCTCCGTAAGTTTTATGCTTAGAATCATGGAGGTGAGTCTGTAATTACACAAAATGCATGTTGTAGAGTCATTATACAGGGTCGAGCAAGTCCTCCGGGAGAACATCCGGACCCCTCCGGGAGGGTCCGCAAAGTTCAAGTAACACTTGACACAGTCTCAGTACTAAAAGTGTGTAGGATCAAAGAGCACGTGAAAAGCTACCAGAGGGGGGTGAATGGTAGATTTAAAAAGTCTTACGCAGCGGAAACAATTTAATCCCAACTCCTTTGGCAGAAAAATGATCTGTTAAAGAAATCGTATGTGAGACTAATCTAAACGTGTTTCACCAGGAAAAAAGTGATATATATCAGAGAGAATCAAGTCACGAAGAAAACACAAGAAGAATCACTCAAATCCGTCGAGAGAAACTCATGTTATGATCAAAAGATAGAACAAAGGTCAATATGTCCTACCCGAGAAAAACAGTTTTGGAATGCTGCAAAGAAACTCGTGTAGAACAGAAACCACAAATCCAATGAATGTGAAATTTTGACAGATTATAGACAATAAAGTTGTGAAGACAACCCAAAAAAAGCATGTCAATTGGATCTGTAAAACTCGAGTTATGATAAAACCACCTACAAAAGGTAGTGCTGTCCAGAAACTCGACAAGTAAAACTTGTCTAGAACAAGTCGGACGAACAAGGCACAAAAGTTCCTTCAAACTACAAATTTTATTCAATATAACACAAGAGGAACAGCCCCAAAGTCTTCTACCACGATCTCTGGCCTCCCTTGCTTATATAACCAGCTCGAAAGCCAACTCAACTCAAATCAGGACCCTAATCCTACTCCGTTCACGAATCAAACATTCCATAATTGCTTAGGACTCTTCTATACGCAAATAGAAGCAATCTTAAGACTTCCAAAAATATTAGTAACATATCCCATATTCCTAAAACAACTCAAATTTGTGACCCACACGAAATCCTAACATAACCAACTCGATACTTTCCATACCGAGCCATAACCAACTCTGCCGCAACCAAAGTCATCAACCGATATGATCCGATCCTTCCAACCAGATCTTCCCATCCATAACCCATCTTCGGAACCATGTTGCCACGTCATGCACCGCATGCATACGTGCAAACACCTTCCTTCGACGTCCAATAACCTTCATATGCACCGCCCTTGATTCAATCATCCTGTGCGACCTCCTGACCCGCTCAACCACAATTCCTCCTGAATTTGGTTGTTGGAAACTCATCTCCTCCCTGAGACTAGTCCAAAGGATCCTGTCACCAGCCATGACTTGAACTCAAGCAACACCTGCACATGCACAAACAACCAATCCGTACGAGCCCAAGTCTGCGACTTGACTCAAGTCAGTTCCGAACACAACACCTTACGTGAGCACCTCACATAAGCATGTTGCAAAGCATATCAAAATGATATCATCCATATCAACCAAAACGTACCAAAAACATAGCAAATCAATACTAAGCAATCTTTCTAAGAATATAAAGCAAGTTTGAAACATTGCAAGATAAAGACAGAAACATTGCGATCAAGCTCCGAACCTAGCCAAAGCTAACCGGAGCTTGAGCTGGAGCTTACCAAAGCTTGTACAACCTAGCGCCAGAGCTTATCAAAACTAGTACAATCTAGCGCTGGAGCTTACCAAAACTAGTTGGAACTAGTCATCCCAAAAGTCGGAGCTAGAGAAACATGTTGGAGCTAACCAACATAAGTCGGTCCTAGCAAAACATATCAGAGCTTTAACAAAGACATACCGGAGCTATCAAAGACATGCCGGAGCTAAAGACAAAGCTCACCGGAGCTACCCAAAAACATGCCGGACCTAGACAAAGAAAGTCGGACCGATTGTCGAACCTTGCAGAAGCTCGGAGCTACAGTCGGACCTTGCTAAAAAGATGTTATGGTAGCATTCAAAACTTTTATTGTCAAAACCAATGTATTCAGCACAAATAGGTCTCACAATCTCCCCCTTGATGAATGCATTGGCAACACCACTTAAGATCCGAAAATTGGCTTATTCACATTAAAAGTTTTGAAAATAATTTCTCCCCCTTTGTAAAACATAAATAAAATGAGAAAAAGAAATTCTCCCCCTGAGAAGAATCGTGCAAAACACTTGTGAATATGTGCAATGTGTAATCAATGTCTCCCCCTTGCATATTTGTTTTTAAAAATTCACATATTATCTCTCCCCCTTTGACAATGTATTCAGCAAGGTTTATAAGAAAAATTTTAATTTTTATAAGCATATTATAATATATACATATAAAACAAAGCTCATCCAAGTCATACTATCAAGTAACTTACACTATCACATCAATGAGATACATAAAGTAGTGTAAGTCATGCTAGAGATCAAGTGTAATTTTCAATTTTAGCAGGTCATGATCTCATAAACTTAACTATTTCAAAACCTGAAAGCATGACACTTGTTGTTGCATTTTTTATTTTTCAAAGAACAAATTTAGATCATATGGTTTTGCAAGAGATTATATGTGCATCTGCCTTATTCTAACCAACCAAGCCAAGCCTATGTCATTTGACAATCAGAAGCTTAAGGACATGGTTTGAGTCATACACAACTTCTTCCAAGTTCATATCTAAGTGCAATGATAAGCCATCTCAAAATAAGAAGTGTGATGCATGCATATTCTCTTGATCTTTTCTCAACTTATATTTGTTCACAGAAACTCAACATGTGAGTTGATTACTTGATTAATTCTTTATGATTTAAAAATACTTGTGAGCATGCAACAAGTTCAAAACAACAAGAAAGATCAACCATGACCAGATATAGTGTAAGTAATAATTCCAATTACTAGACATGGCAAAAACTACAAAATGTATTACACGAGTACTGTAGTAAGAACTTTTAGCATGTAAAAGGAATCAAAAAGTCATATATGTATGAAATACTATGCTCATATTATTTTAATTTCAGATTGACACATAGACTTCTCAAGTTTTGAAAACTCCCCCTCAATGTAAACCATGAGGATGCATAACCCCTATTTCACTATGAATGTAACAAAAATGAGTGAAATCCAAAGGTTTTGTAAAAATGTCGGCCAATTGTTGTTCGGTATCTACATGGTGAAGCACAATATTTCCTTTTTCAACATTATCACGGATAAAGTGATACCTAATATCAATGTGCTTAGTTCTAGAATGTTGCACAGAGTTTTTAACAATGCAAATAGCACTAGTGTTGTCACAAAATAGTGGAACACTAATTAGATCAACCCCATAGTCCTTAAGTGTTTGAACAATCCAAAGAATTTGTGAACAAGCACTAGCAGCAGCTACATATTCAGATTCGGCGGTGGATTGTGCAACTGAACTTTGTTTTCTGGATGACCATGCAACAAGTGAATTACCAAGAAAATGACAAGCACCGGAAGTACTTTTCCTATCAATCCTACAACCTCCAAAATCAGCATTAGAAAAAGCTTTCAAAGTAACAGTTGAGGAAGAAGGAAGAAAAATGCCAAAATCTTGAGTTCCATGTAAGTACCTGAGAATCCTTTTGATGGCTTGACAATGTGAAGCACGTGGGGAGGCTTGAAACCTTGCACAAAGACATACGCTGAATTGTATGTCCGGTCTTGATGCCGTGAGGTACAAAAGTGATCCGATCATGCTTCTATATTCTTTTTGATCCACGGGTTCACCATCTTCATCAAGTTCAAGTGTTGTTGCTTTTCCCATTGGTGTCCGAAGAGGATTGCTTTTGTCCATGTTGAAGCGCCTTAGGAGGTCTTTTGTATACTTCGTTTGATGCACAAAGGTACCCTCCTTGGTTTGCTTGATTTGCAGCCCCAAAAAGTACGTGAGTTCTCCCATCATACTCATCTCAAATTCTGAACTCATCATAGCTGAAAACTTGGACACAAGATCATGAGAAGCACAACCAAAGATAATATCATCCACATATACTTGAACGGATAATGAGTCATTGCCATGCTTAAGCACAAAAAGACTTTTATCAACCTTGCCCATGGTAAACCCCTTTTCAAGTAAGAATGTTTTTAACCTATCATACTATGCTCTAGGGGCTTGTTTGAGACCGTACAAGGCTTTGGACAGTTTGTAAACATGATTAGGAAAATCTGAATTTTCAAAACCCAGTGGTTGTTTGACATAAACCTCCTCATCTATGTAGCCATTAAGAAAAGCACTTTTAACATCCATTTGATATAGCTTAAAACCTTTAGATGCAGCAAAAGCTAACAAAATTGCTATGACTTCTAATCTAGCAATAGGAGCAAAAGTTTCATCAAAATCTAGACCTTCAACTTGAGTGAAACCTTGAGCAACCAACCTAGCCTTATTCCTAACCACAACCCTATCCTCACTTTGTTTATTTTTAAACACCCATTTAGTTCCAATTAAAGTGTGACCTTGAGCTGGAGGTACAAGTTTCCAAACATTATTTCTTTCAAAATTTTATAACTCTTCTTGCATGGCAATAATCCAAGATTCATTAGTGAGTGCGTGTGATATATCTTTGGGTTCAAAAGAAGCAACAAAAGCAGAATGAGCATGAGAGTTTGGATCGCAAAACCTGGACCATGTAACTCGTTCGTGCAAGCTTCCAATAATCTGTTGTGGAGGATGAATTTTGAGAACCCGGAGGGTAGTGGACACTTCACAAGCTTCTTCTTCTTCATGTTCATCACAAATTGATGAGATTGTGACTTGAGGAGGATCTGGACCAGCAATGGTGGTCGTCGGTGCTGGCTGTGAATCAAAATCAGGAGTTCGAACAATGTCATTAGCTGCTGAAATTTCGGGCAGCAGCTCCACCTCTTCCTCATCTTCAACGAAAATGCTCTCCCCCTCCGGATATGGATCTGGACCTGCAATGTTTAAGCTAGTAGCTGGGATAGATTCATCAAAAGATACTTCACAAGTCTCCACAATTTTGTTACTGTCATGTAAAAGCACACGATAGCCTCTAGTATGAGATGGATAACCAAGAAACATGCCATCAATGGATCTAGGTTCAAATTTATCAAGATTACCATGTTTCTTAACAAAGAATTTGCAACCAAAGAACCGAAAGTGCGTAACACTAGGCCTATGTCCAAACCAGAGCTCGTATGGTGTTTTACCTAGCTTAGCACGCAAGAAAACACGATTTGAGACATAACAAGCGGTTGCAATCGCATCAGCCCAAAATTTCCTAGGAGTTTGATATTCATCAAGCATAGTCCTAGCCATCTCAACTAAGGTTCTGTTCTTTCTTTCTACAACACCGTTTTGTTGAGGTACATATGGTGAAGAAAATTGATGATCTATTCCATTTTTAGAACAAAAGTGATCAAAATATTGATTTTTACATTCAGTTCTGTTATCACTTCTAATTGTTTTTAAAGATCTTGGGTGATCAATTGATAATCTAAGAAATAATGTTCTAAAGTGACTAAAAGCTTCGTTCTTAGACGCCATAATGTAAACCCAAGAGTATATAGAATAATCATCAATAATAACAACAACATACCATTTACCTCCGAAGGATTGAACACGTGAAGGTCCTACGGTGTCAAGGTGCAAAAGTTGACCCGGTTCAGTTGTCATGATCAGTGTGAGAGGAGTATGTGAACCTGCAACCATCTTAGCATGTATACAAGAAGAGCATACAATTTCTTTGTTCCCTTTAAGCTTAGGTAGCCCATGTATGCAATCAAGAGCACTAACACGCGTTAGGTGATCAAAGCCTACGTGACCATGTCTACGATGCCAAAATATAAGTCTTTTGAATTATTACCAACTAGACACCAATGCTTAGAGGAAGACATATCAAAATCAGCTTTAAAAACTCTTCCAAACCATGACATATTAAAAATAAGATCACTATTTGAACCTACAACTTTGCAGCAGTTATTGAAAATAATTTCCAGATGTTCTAGCAATTGTGAAACAGAAAGCAAGTTGTATTTCAAATTTTTGACAAGTGCCACATCCTTCAAAGTGTAATGATCATTTACTTTAACCAAACCCTTAGCAATTATAGAAGTTGAAGAATTATCAGCAAAAGTAACATTCTCTACTCGTGACACAAAAGAGAGCGAGGAGAACCATTCTTTGTTATCGGTCATGTGGTGTGAGCAACCTGAATCCACAATCCAAATGTTCTCATTCCTCAAGCGTGAAACCTACACAGAAGGATTGTTCGTCGTTGACTCAATACTGGGGTTAGTCAATAATCATTTTGGAATCCAGTACTTAGCCATGCGACGTCCAGTAGGAACAACACGCGAAAGCTGTGACACAACAACAGGTTTATGAGTCAAAAGTTGAGGTTTTCTATTCTTAACAATTGATTTAGAAGTTGTTACTCATTTAGAGCGAAAACCAGTAGCTCTGGAGGTAAGGATATTTGTTTCAAAAGAAAAATCTGAAGCTCCGGAAGCACAAACCGAAGGTCCGAAAGCAAAAACTGAAGCTATGGAGGGAATAACAGAAGGTCCGGGAGCTTTTGGAGCTATTGGAACTACCGGAGCTGTCTTTGTAAGTATCTTATCAGAGGGTCCAGAAGCTACCTTTTCAAATTTCTGACTCAGGAAAGCAGGTTGCATGTTTCTAATTTTAGGTTTAGCATGAAAGTTATGAGATCTAGCAATCATTCTTTCCCTTTTCTGTTATTTAGCTAGTCTATAACAAAAATCTATGACATGACCATCTCTACCACAGTAGGTACAATGAAATTTAACTTTGCGCATGTCTAGATGAGCAAACAACATTTTTATTTGAAACCGAATGAGACAACACCCCTGCAGATTTCAAAACCACTTGTTTTTGTTTAGGAACTGTTTGAATCAAACTACTTCCTAATGACTTTACAATTTTAGGTGGATGTGCCTTAGCATGAGCATGAGAATCAAAACCTAAACCAGTTTTATCTTTGCAAGACTTGGATGAATTCAGCAGCAAGTTTAGGTTCTTATTCCCATTACAAAACTGATCTAATGTCCTATGCATGTTATCAAGTTTATCGGACAAATCAAGGCAATTTTCACATGAAGTTTTTCCTTTTAATTTGCAATTGGAACAATATTTAACTTCATGAGAATGTAAAATATTATTCAATATTGAAATTTCATTCATAGCATCTTTTAGTTTCTTTTCAAGATCATCACAACTAGAACAATGCAAATCAATAGTAGAACAAGAATCATCTTTTAAGTTCCCAATGTCAAGTGCAGCAAGCTTTTTGTTCTTTTCAATTTCAAGTTCAAGTCTATCTAGAGTGGAGGAGTGTGCAGTTCTTAGTGTGGACAATTGTTCATAGATTAAATCACATTAGGGCCAAGAATCATCACTAGGAATCAAGGTTTTCAAACGGTTGATTTCATATTCTAGTGATTCAATTTTAGCGACATTATCCCTAAGCTTTTTGTCCTTTTTCTTATAAATAATAGTTGCACAAGAAATTGCATCACACATTTTATTACAAGTAGAACATACCTCATCGTCATCACTATTGTGTTGTGCATCCTCCTGACTTGATCTTGATCTTGTTTTGCCCACCATGAAGCATAAGTTGGCCAGACCATCATCATCTTCATCACTTTCAAAGTCTACAACGCTTGAACCGAGCTCTTGAAGTGCAGTGATGAAGCTGTTAATCATCTTGCGTCCTATGGTACCCTTCTTTTTCTTGTTGAGGTTTTCAGTGGTGGTCTTGACCTTATTCTATTTGTCTTCACGAGTAGTAGGACCTGAATGGTTAGGGCATTTTGTACGAAAGTGTCCTGTCTTACCATATTCCAAACAGCGTTGAGGTCCGAAGCTTCCTATCCTTCTAGTTCTCAAATTTTGCAATGCTTTTGAGAACCTAGTAGAGATTAGTGCTAACTCCTCTTCTAGAAATTCCTCGATCTGCTCCAAGGTTAGTGAGAACAACAAAGCAAGAGTATTTCAAGATGATGATTGGCCAGAGCTAGGCATATCACGTTGTGAGACAAATGCAATAGACTTAATTGGGTTCTTACGTGATAAGATGTCAATTTCATGAGTTTTGATTTTAGATTTAAGCACATCTAAAGTAAGTGTACTCATGACAGTAGATTCATGAATAGATGTAACTTTCATCTCCCAGATTGGCATGTCTAATGCACTAAGAAGTTGCCTAGCATTTTCAGCATCAGAAAAATTAACATTGACACTACACAAGTTACTGAGAATTTTGTTAAAGCGAGCAAAGAGATCATCAATGGACTCACCGGGTTGCATCTTGAAGCGCATGTATTCTTTCTTGAACATGTTTTGCCTTACCTCCTTGATCGTGTTGGATCCTTCGTGGTAGTCACAAAGTGCTTTCCACACATCATATGCAGATCGGAGGTGTGCAACACGTTCGAAGTCGCTTTGAGTTAATCCTTGTATGATCAAGTTTCGAGCCTTGTTGTTATTGTCGACATCTCACAGATTTGTAGCTGTAACTTGATCATTTGACGGCACTTCATAAGGCTTGTACACCTTCTCCCATATTGCAAAGCCTTGCGCCTGGATGAAAGCCTCCATGCGTGCCTTCCAAACCTTAAAATCAATACCAGCAAACACACAAGGTTTGACGGAGTATTTCTCCATGATGATTAGTCAAAAACACGTGCAAATCACAATGATTAGAGCACCGCGGCTCTGATACCAATTGTAGGATCGAAGAGCATGTGAAAAGCTACCAGAGGGGGAGGGGGGTGAATGGTAGATATAAAAAAATCTTACGCAGCGGAAACAATTTAATCCCAACCCCTTCGGCAGAAAAACAATCTGTTAAAGAAATCGCGTGTGAGACTAATATAAACGTGTTTCACCGGGACAAAAGTGATATATATCAGAGAGAATCAAGTCACGAAGAAAACACAACAAGAATCACTCAAATCCGTCGAGAGAAACTCAACTTATGATCGAAATACCGAAAAAAGGTCAATCTGTACTACCCGAGAAAAACAGTTCTGGAATGCTACAAAGAAACTCGTGTAGATCAGAAACCACAAATCCAATGACCATGGAATTTTGAAAGATGATATATAATCAAGTTGTGAAGACAACCCAAAAAGAATCACGTCAATTGGATCTGTAAACCTCGAGTTATGATAAAACCACCGACGAAAGGTAGTGCTGTCTAGAAACTCGACGAGTAAAACTTGTCTGGAACAAGTCGGACGAACAAGGCACAAAAGATCCTTCAAACTACGAATTTTATCCAATAGAACACAATAGGAACAGCCCCAAAGTCGTCTACCATGAGCTCTGGCCTCCCTTGCTTATATAACCAGCTCGAAAGCCAACTCAACTCAAATCAGGACCCTAATCCTACTCCGTTCACGAATCGAAACTTTCCCTAACTGCTTAAGACTCTTCTATACGCAGATAGAAGCAATCTTAAGACATCCAAACATATTAGGAACATATCCCATATTCCTAAAACAACTCAAATTCGTGACCCACACGAAATCGTAACATAACCAACTCGATACTTTCCATACCGTGCCATAACCGACTCCGCCGCAGCCAAAGTCATCAACCGATATGATCTGATCCTTCCAACCAGATCTTCCCATCCATAAACCATCTTCAGAACCGTGTTGCCATGTCATGCACCGCATGCATACGTGCAAACACCTTCCTTCGATGTCCAGTAACCTTCATATGCACTGCCCTTGATTCAATCATCCTGCACGACCTCCTGACCCGCTCAACCACAATTCCTCCTGAATTTGGTTGTTGGAACCTCATCTCCTCCCTGAGACTAGTCCAAAGGATCCTGTCACCAGCCATGACATGAACTCAAGCAACACCTGCACATGCACAAACAACCAATACGTACGAGCCCAAGTCCACGACTAGTCAGTTCCGAACACAACACCTTACGTGAGCACCTCACATAAGCATGTTGCAAAGCATATCAAAACGATATCATCCATATCAACCAAAACGCACCAAAAACTTAGCAAATGAATACTAAGCAATCTTTCTAAGAATATAAAGCAAGTTCAAAACATTGCAAGATAAAGGCAGGAACATTGCGATCAAGCTCCGAACCTAGCCAAAGCTAACCGGAGCTTGAGCTGGAGCTTACCAAAGCTAGTACAACCTAGCGCTGGAGCTTATAAAAACGAGTAAAACCTAGCGCCGAAGCTTACCAAAACTAGTCGGAACTAGTCATCCCAAAAGTCGAAGCTAGAGAAACATGTCGGAGCTAACCAACATAAGTCGGTCCTAGCAAAACATATCAGAGCTTTAACAAAGACATGCCGGATCTATCAAAGACATGCTGGAGCTAAAGACAAAGCTCACCGGAGCTACCCAAAAATATGTCGGACCTAGACAAAGAAAGTCAGACCTATTGTCGGACCTTGTAGAAGCTCAGAGCTAGAGTCGGACCTTGCTAAAAAGATGTTATGGCAGCATTCAAAACTTTTATTGTCAAAACCAATGTATTCAGCACAAATAGGTCTCACAAAGTGTAACTACTTGCTTTGGGCTAGCACAAGATGTATAGCACATTTCGCTTGGTCCAGCACCCTAAGTGTGTCATTGTCTCCCCTGTAATTCGAACCTATAATGAAAAGCAGCGTTGTGTGAAAACAGACTCCACATGCATTTACTTTTTGTACAAGGCTCAATATGTCAAATTATTTTTACCCCGCTTGTCTATAATGAAGTTGTGCAAATCTTTTTGAATTATCTTCCAAGTAATTCACATACATTACAAGCCTTGTTGATAGTATTTTTGGATCTTAACACCGCCGCATAGTCTACTTGCCCGAACGCCAAGCCAACCTAGGTCCGTAGTGTGCTATCGACTTAGCCTGGTCCTGCACCCGAAGTACACCACTCTACCTACACCCCGGGAGGCCTCAGTAGGGTGAGTACTAAAAAGGGAGGTAGATCTAGGAATATTCTATCAAAACGCTTGTTACCATGTTGAGTTTCTTCGGACATAAAGTTCAAATAAGAACAATAAGTCACAACCAATTTATAGACAAGAGGACGAATTTTACTTTCTTCCTTGACTTTGATGTACAGGAAAAGAAAAAATTCATAGCGATGATGGACGACGCTAGAGCTACTAAGCTCCGACATCTCCCAAGATAGGTCTGCCGTTAATATCTAATATGTTGACGCCGGAGTTACCAAGCTCCGACCCTTGCAGGGGTCCTGTCTTCGACGCTTCAAAATTGAAGACTTCAACATACTGTCATAACCTTTGGTACATGTACACATCTCAACTGTACAGATGTACCAGGGGGCCAACAAGACATGACACAGTACATTGAAGACAAAGTGAAATTCAAGGCAAAAAGGAGGATTTCATTAATCAGAAGAACTGGATTGCAAAATTGAGATTACAAGGGACAAAGGGAGAAAAGTCATAGCTACTGGAGGATCTAGGTCCTATGGAAAAATGAAGCAACCTTCTTAGCAGCTTCTTGAACACTAGCCCTGGCGACATCTTCATCCTCCACGATGATTCCTTCAAAAACCAGATCAAGGGAGAACTGGGGGTCTCGGCTCCGGTAACATGCCAAGACATACTCGATGTTCTTGGCCAAGGACTTACCCTCCGTCTCCAGTTGATCGGCGATGACGTCACCCATTGTGTCGAGTTTGCTGCCAGCAGAGCTAAGTGCTGCAAGCGTCTGGTCAAGCTCCTGCGCTGGGTTCTTTGGGCGTACTGGACTGAACCCAAGGGGCACGAGGGCCCTATCTGCACGCCCCAGGAAGTTCCAAACCATCAGGGACTCAGTTGCCTTGGAGCTCCGCAACTCCTCCAGTGACCTCCGGGTGGCCGTAAGCTCTGAGCTTTCACGGGCAAGTTGCTCAGCCAGCTTGGCATGCTGCTGCTTGACCTCAACAACTTGCTTCTCCTGGTCAGCCAGCTCCATCTCCCGGAGGTGAATGCGGCTCCTCCTCTCAGCTAGGTCCTTCTCCCTACCCTTGAATCTCTCCTCCCTAGCGGCAATGTCAAACTCTCTCTTCGAGAGCTCTGGCCCCACCTTCTAGTTCTTCCTCTCTACCTCCTTCCATAGATCTAGCTTTTTGCTGTGATCCACCAAATTTTTCTCACCCAGAGCCAACTTCCGGGTGAACTCCGCTTCCCTCCTCACTACATCCTCCTGCTGTCCCAGGAGTTTTTCCTCCCTCGCCTCCAGGTCCGCTCCATGCTTCATGAGAGTTTCATTCAACTCTACAAGCTTTTCGTAATGCTCGTCAGCAGCGTCACGTCTCTCTTTGGATTGCTCCAGAATTTCCCCGGAGTGCCCGGATGGCGGCCTCCTTCTCCTCCATCAACTTTTCCCAGTACTCTAACCAGGCCTTCTCCCGTTGTATCCATTCCTTCTGGTCAGCCAGCCTCGTCCGAGCAAGCTTGGTTTCCAAATGGAGTCTACTGTGCCAACGCCTCAAGGTGTTGCACTCCTCCTCCAAAGCTTTGCTCTCATGGTCGAAGGCTAGCTGGACCTGCCGAAGGCTCGAGCAAGCGTTGTCTATGGACAATGCCAGAGGGATAGGTTTCTGGCCTGCTGGAATCATTTTCGCAGGCTCGAGAGGGTTCTCCTTAACAAAAATGGGGTCCCACTATAGAATAGTGGTCCCTTGTACTCCTGCGGCGCTGGGGCCGATCTCCTGGAGCCCTTCAGTGGCAGCAGAAGAACCCACAGAGGGAACTTCCGCCTCCGGAGCAAGTGAAGGCACCACTTCTGGGTCTTCAGTTGACGACTCAGATGTTGATGGACCTGTCGCTGGTCTTGCGAGCTGCTCTGGCAACAGTGCTGGTACCTCCAGGACCACTACTTCTGAAGCAGTAGCAGGAGCTTCAACTGGGGCCTCGACCTCCACTGGTTTGGGCCCCGGTGTAGCGACGACCTCCGGCACAGCCGTCGGACCTTCGACCACCTCCGGCACAATTGTCGGACCTCCAACCTCCTCCGGCTCAGCAGCCGGACCCTCTACAACTTCCGGCTCTGCCGCCGGATCTCCAACCATTCCTGACACAAGGGTCAGAACCTCGACAATCTCCGGCTCAACAGCTGGGACTTCAGCTACCTCTGGCTCAACAACTAGGGCTTCGGCAAATTCCGGCTCGGAAGCCGGAACTTCTAACGTTGCCAGTGATGGAGCACCAGCCTCTCCCGCTAGGGGTACCTCTTCAACTTCCCTCCTGCGGTCCGGCGCTACCACAAGAGCTTCAGGTGAGGACTCCGAGTCCAGGCTCACAACAGCTAGCGTCGGAGCTGCCGCGACTTCCACCTCCGCTTGACGAAGAGGCTCAACAATCGAAGCTGGAGTTTCGATGGGTGCAGCCCCAGCCGTTGCAACAAGCGTTGAAGCTCCGGGTCCCTTCTTCGATATCCTAAAAATAAAGGGAAGACAAGACTAATGACATAACCAAAAGAAAGATTAACATTTCAGAGTGAGCAATCAATGCTTACCTCAGGATGCTACCACCCCAGTCGCCTCAGAACCTCTTCTTTTGAGGCCCGGAGCTAGAGCCCACCAAGTCTGGTGAGACAACTGCTTCGGACCTCGGTCGAGGAACACTCGCAGCCGCCGGAGTTCTTTCAGCGGGATCTTCCCTTTGTCGGGAAGAACCACCGGACTTAGAGCCTCTAGCTGACACTGCAGTCGGAGTCGACTGCTCGGAGCTTATGCCTCTCGACGACGTTTGCACCGGAGCAGGAGTAGTAGCAGAAGACCTCCCACTCTGGGGGGAAGCAGCCGCCGTGGAAGGAGCAGGCCTGACGGACCTCCCGTCAGCGTGCTTCAACTTCCTCTTCCGACTGGGAGGCTTAGCTGGCTCTTTGCCCTTGCCTTTGCCAACGTCTTCAGTCCTTAGGCTTGGGGCGGGGGCAGGACCACCCTCGGAAGCTCTGGGGATCACCAATCTTGTGGTCGGAAGCCTTTCCACCTCACCAAGATCATCAAGCGCCGACATACTCCTCCGGAGCTCCACGTTGAACTGTGCCTCCATGTTTAGAGGGAGGAAAGCCGCCGGCGGGGTGAAGTCGTCGCCTTCAACGTCAATTCCATGCTGGAACTTCTTGTAATAAAGCTCCAAAGCTGAGCCATCCAAGTTTGATTTCAGACCAATTTCAATCCGGTCTTCATCCATCACGCTGTTGAGGGCCCACACAAGCTTCTCCTTCTTCTTCAGCAGAGGCCACCTATTGACAAGGAAATTGCAGAAGACCATTTGGGGGGTCACTCCACCTTCCACGCATTCGCGAATCCTGGTCAAGGCAGGGTTGAAGGCCTCTCACAGCACCGAAACCACACTCCATGCGCTAGTGTCAAAATTTGGGAGGCCTTCGGGCAGCTCCAACTTCTCGTGCTCCTCTGCCGTGACGATGATCCAATATTTCTTCCAATCGTCCCGCTTGCTGGAAGGAAACGACCCCAAGTATTTGAAGGGGCATTTCTTGCGCTTCACGAAATAGTAGAAGCCAAGAAATTTGGACCCCTTCCCGGTGGTGTGGATGGTGAAGAAGGTACGGAAGAGCTCGATGCAGGGGGGAATACCCACCCACATCTCGCAGAAGTGGACAAATGTTTACACAAGAAGAAGAGAATGGGGGCCAAGGTGGTACAGCTGCAGACCATAGAAGTCCAGCAACATCAACAGGAAAGTTGAGAAAGGTGGGATCAGCCCCACCATGGTGTACGCAGAGAAGTACACCAGATCGCCACCGCGCTCCTTCTTGAATGGGAGCTTGCTAGCGCGGACCAGGTGGTTGATGGAGTCACTGGACCACCCTATGTAGGTCCGAACCTTCTTCAGATTATCATCGTTCTTGAGGCGGCTCTTGGGGAGACTCATCTCCATCGCGGCAAATTGGAGCAAAAGATGGAAAGTTAGGTGGAGTTTGGGAGGCTCTGAGCGCAAATATGATCGAAGGAGTAAAGAGTCCTCAACCTGTGTGCACTTTCCTTCTTAAGTAAGCCTCTGCGACGCTTGGATGGAAACCACAATGAGATCAAGAGTACTTTTCAAAAATCTACCCCGTCAATGACGAGTGGGCCTGGGGCCACCTCGACAAAGAGATCGAGGTCCTTACCCAAGGCCAACCATTGCCATGATGAGCGGCGGGAAACCCAAAGTCGGCGCTCTGGCAGGGCGCGTGGAACTGATAAAGTTTTCGTATTGGGAACCGGCGACCTTCAATTGCGTGAGATCCGCACTCAAAGATCTCATCTGTCGTATTCATGACAAGCCACGCATCGAAGGTTCACCCCCGAACACCCACTGTATCGGCGCATCAGAAGACTTTTTGAAAATCAAAGTGCAGGAATCGAGAATGGCCCCACCTCAAAGCATCTAGGCCCCATGAGGTATGGTTTCGGTGATTAATGACAACCATTGGTTTTTGCTAATGAATTTGTGGATGCAATGTCTCCCATATAACTCATCACAATCAAATGAAATCTATATGAATATCATCTACTGCTCATTGTATATAATTGGAGACCCCTAAACAATCATTCTATGAGATCAATCAATGTTTATGAAGATTAGAAGTAAAAGCTCAGATGTCAAAATTATTCAACCAAAATTGACAACACTAAATGCTTGATAATCATCAGAAGAATATTTCCAACCAATGCCTAAGAGGTCAATCGAGCAAATTCCTAAAGAATCACTTAGAACAACTCGAAGCAAACAAAATCAACTCATCGGATCAGCCGATGTTTCCAGAAAACAATACATCAGTCGAGATGGTTCAGCAGAAGAAGAAGACCTCAGAACTAAGTACTCACCGGATCATCCGATGATGAACGGCATGTTAGATCGGTCCATCAGTACAGTAAGCACTCTCCCTGGACCAAGTGTAACATCGGACCATCCGATGTACAACTACAAACACATCGATCGGTCACTCCAGTAAGCATTAATTCTGAACCAATTCTGGATGAAGTGCCACCGGATCATCCGATGAGAAGGCAAGTGTAATATCGGTCTCACAACGGTCATACCTGACACAGTGACATCAACTATTTTGGATTCGACCAATGATAACTGAAGGGAGAACATCGGATCATCCGGTGTTCGCAGAACAGTGATGTCAGCCTACTTTTCCAACGGCAATTTCGTGGAGGCTGGCTATTTATACCCCTTCAACCAGTCTATTTGACATGACTTGAAGCCCAGACATACTCTACACATTACCAAGAATTGAAGTCATTGAGCTACCACTTCCATATCATTTTTCACCACTTGTACACCAAGAGATAGGCTAGAACTTACTAGAGATAGTGCTTGTGTGCCTTGGTGATTGTATTGGAGAGAGCCTTCTGGATCTGTAAGGGAGTGTCCCTTGGTGATTGTATTGGAGAGAGCCTTCTGGAGCTTACCAAGACGGTTGTGGAAGCCTGGAGGATCCAACTTGTACAAGGTTTGAGCTCTACCTTGCCGAGGTTGGCGAACGGAGAAGTATAGTGAAGATCCCTGGTCTCGGTGACTTGGGAGTGGCTATACCCTTTGGTGGGTGCCACAACGTGGATGTAGGAAAATCTTGACGATCTTGCCAAACTACGGGATAAATCTCCGTGTCTTCGTGTCTCCTCGGGAGTTTGCACTTTCTTCCTCTCCCCTTACACTTATGCATTTCTTATACCACAAAGTTACTATTCACTTGAATGCATAGGTTGTTTGCATAGGGAATTGGGCTTTTAGTAATTAAGTTTCAATGCTTTAATTTTTGAAAAGAAGCCCAATTCACCCCCCCCCCCTTGGGCATTCGATCCTTACAATTGGTATCAAAGCGAGGTTGCTCATTGGATCATTCTAGCTTCACCGCTAGAGAGCCAAAATGGCCAAGAATGGGGGTTCGGTTCCTATCTTCGAGGGCAAGAACTTTGCCTATTAGAAAGCACGCATGCGTGCTTATATAGAGGCTATTGCTCCCGAGGTATGGGAAGCGACCCATGCGGGGTTTGGTGAGCATAATTATGTTGGTGATCAAGTCAAGTGGGATGCTAAAGCTAGAAATGCTATTTATGAATGCATTAGCCAAGATGTGTTTGCTAGGATTGCTAGTAAAGAAAAAGCATGTGAAATTTGGGCTTGCTTGATTGAAATTCATGAGGGTTCTTCTCCTGTCAAAGAACTAAAATATCATATGCTTAAAGCCAAATATGATGAGTTCAAAATGCTACCTCATGAAAATGTCAATGAAATGTTTTCTCGCTTGAATGTGCTTATTGAGGAAATTAATGCTCTTGACATTGCTTCTCTTGGTAAGGGACTCATGAACCGCAAGATTCTTATGCTCCTTCCTAAGCCAAAGTACAACATCATCAACTCCATGCTTCAAAAAGAATCTCTTGATCACATTGAAGTTTCGGAACTTATTGGAGAGATTCACACTCATGAGATGAGTGTGCTTGGGATGATGGAGGAATCATCTTCAACCACAATTGCTCTAAAGGCTTCCATCAAGAGAACAAATCTCAACAAAAAGAAAGTGGTTGAGCCTAGCCCAAGTGAATAAGAGCAAGCATCAAGTGAAGATGACGATGATGAGCTTGCATCAATGATGAGAAAGTTCTCTCGCTTGAACTCAAAGATTGCCAAGAAGGGATACACCTTTGATCCCAAAAAGAAAGCATTTCTACCAAAGAGAGATGAAAACAAGACTTGCTACAATTGTGGTGATCTAGGCCACATCTCCTATGATTGTCCAAAACCGGACAAAAGAAGAGAGAACCACAAGGGCAAGCATCGCATGCTTGAAGATAGTGAAGATGATGAAGAAGAGGCCAAGCCCAAACCAAGATTTTTTGGGAAGAAGAAGCATGAAAAAGGCAAGAAGGCAAAACTCTTTCCAAAGAAGAGAAAAGGACCACAAAAGGTGTTCATGTGTGAGGCAAATGAATGGATCACCGACGAAGAATCAAGTGATGAAGAGAGTGAAACGGAAGAAGAAAGCTTGGCCGGCCTTGCCATTGACAACAATGATGATTCACCTCTTCATTCACCTCCCATGTGCCTCATGGCTAAAGGTAACACCAAGGTATGTGATGATTCTAGCGATGATGAGCTTTCCCCCGATGATTTAACTTCATTAATAAATGAATACCACACTATCATTAAGAGGGAAAAGAGTAAGGTCAAGGCTCTTGAAGAAACTCGTGCTAAGCTTGAGAGTGCTAATCTCGATTTGCTTGATAAGTATGAAAGCATATTTAAGGAGCATGACACGCTCAAATCTCATGTCAAGCAAATTGAAGAGGATAAGGCTCAAATCAAGCTAGATCACCATGAGCTTGACTTAGCACACCAAGCACTCTTGGGAAAGCACAATTAGTTAATCCAAGAGCGTCAAGTACTTAACCTTGCTCATGAAGCTCTTGATCAAGAATTGAAAAATATAAAGAAACAAACTCTTAATGATAAGGTATCCATTAATTCTCATGCCACTAATGTTTTGCATAAGTCTTTGCCTTTGAAAGAGAATGCTAGGGAGAAGGACACGTTGGAAGAAATTGAAAGTCTCTGCACTAGTGTGGCAAGACTATCTAAAGGAGAAGTCAAGCACAAGGAAATCCTCTTCCGACAAGCAAAGGTCTTCAACAAGAGAGGACTTGGATCCTTCCCGGTGCCTAACAAAGGAAAGGTGCCCTCACCGGAGCTTAGAACAAGCTTCATCAAGGAAGTTGGTTCCTATTGCCAACATTGTAAGGTCACTGGTCACCATACAAGGGAGTGTCCTCTTCCTAACCGGCCTTCTCCAAAATTGCCTACTAACTACAAGTCTACTTTCAATGATCATTAATCTCTTGAGTAAAGTAGATGGCAAGGTGAAGGCAAGGTTCATTGGCAAGGACATAAAGGGCATGAAGGGGAAGCTCCCCAAGCAACTTTGGGTCCCAAAAACACTTGTATCACACATACAAGGACCTAAGTTGGCTTGGGTGCCAAAAATCAAAAATTGAATTCATGTGTGTAGGTGAACTACAAAGCCGGTGGAAAGCATTGGGTACTCGATAGCGGGTGCACTCAACACATGATCGGCAACGATGGTATGTTCACCTCCATAGAGCACCCCGACAATCATGAACAAGTCACCTTTGGTGATAATTCTAAGGGGAAGGTAATTCAGTTGGGTAAGATTGTATTTTTCACATGGTTTATTTATTTCAAATATGTTGTATGTTTCAATTTGCTTTCAATTGCACAAATTTTGTGATCTTAGGCTAACGTGCACTTTTAGCAAGAATGATGTTGTTGTGACAAGCCTAAAGTTGAGGAGAGCCATGATCAAGGGGGAGCTTCAAGTTCCAACATCTACACATCAACGGAGAATTATTCATTTGTCAAATTTATGTCGATGATATTATTTTTGGTTCAACTAACGAAGCTCTTAGCTATGAGTTTGGCAAAATGATGTCTAGGGAATTCGAGATGTTGATGATTGGAGAGCTCAACTTCTTCCTTGGATTTCAAATCAAGCAACTTCGACAGGGGACCTTCATCTATCAACAAAAGTATACCAAGGACCTCTTGAAAAAAATTGAGATCAGAGATTGTAGCTCAAGAAGTACTCCAATGGCAACAATTTGTCATCTCGACGCGGATAAGGACGGTAAACCTATTGACCAATCTAATTACCGTTCTATGATTGGTTCATTGCTTTATCTTACCGCATCTAGGCCCGATATCATGTTTAGTGTATGCTTGTGTGCTTGCTTTCAAGCGGCACCTAAAGAATCGCATCGGAAGGTGGTCTTTAGGATACTTTAGTATCTCAAGCATACCCCAAGTGTAGGCCTGTGGTACCCTAAAGGTGCACTTTTCCATATCTTGGGTTACTCGGATTCGGACTTTGCCGGATGCCGCGTAGATCGCAAGAGTACCTCCGGTGGGTGCCACTTGCTTGGGCATTCCCTAGTATCTTGGTCAAGCAAGAAGCAAAATTCCGTTGCTTTGTCCACGGCGGAAGCAGAATACATAGCGGCCGGTGCATGTTGTGCCCAAATTCTTTATATGAAGCAAACCCTTTTGGACTTTGGTATTAAACTTGGTTGTGTGCCTCTCCTTTGTGACAATGAAAGTGCGGTTAAGATAGCTAAAAACCCCGTTCAACACTCCCGCACTAAGCACATTGATATTCGTCATCATTTCTTAAGGGACCATGAAGATAAGGGGGACATCTCCTTGTGAGGTGTTAGGTCCGAAGAACAATTGGCGGATATCTTCACTAAACCACTTGATGAGAAAACTTTTTCTAGACTAAGAAGTGAATTAAATGTGCTAGATGCATCGAACGTCATGTAAGTTGCCATGATCATGTAAGAATGCATCTCATATAGGTCTTGTCTAACTTTCAAAGGATAGGGATGAGCAAGGGTTAGCTTGGGATGGAGGTTCTTTTGGGTTTCCCCAAGACTTGGAGAGTGGCTCTCCCTGAAGAAGCCTTTGAAAGGTTCAAATTTTGCAAGATAGAATTAATTTATGTCTTGCATGATGCTTGTCATATAGACTTGCACTCACGTTTAATTTCTTGCATTATAAACTGTTTGGCATTGCATACGGTAGATTGTCCCAAAGGGGAACCCACTTCATGAGAAAGAGACTTGTTTGAAATGCAATATCTCAACTCATATGATGTGGAAAGAAAAAAATGTTAGGTGCGTTAATGCCTAAAGGATCATGCTTTAAAGAGATAGAAGTCTTCATCCTCTAGCTCACAAAGCATGGGCCTTACATTTTATTTGGATAATTTCTGTCATTTTTCTTCGGTGTTCTATTTGCTTTAGGGCTTAGCCAAGTTATTGGCAATTAGTATTTTTGAGGGGTAAAGGGTTGCCCAAAAGGTCCTAAGACTTGTGTCTCTCGTTGTGTGTTTAAGTCAAAGGACATATATGGGATGTTGCTGTTTTGTAGTCATTGGATTATCCAATGCATAGGCCAGAAGCTCATCAGATCAGTTTGTGTTCAAATGCCAAGGGTCAGTTCAGTCAGTAAGACAAATCAACCGACGAGTTCTTCCTGAGAAACATCGGTGCATCGGATGCTCACGTTTCTGGAGTTGTGCTAAATTCCACCGATGCAAATCCTTTCCACGTCGGACCATCCGGTGTCAATGGTGCTTCTGGAATACCCTTATTGTACCATTCAACCGATGCTCCTATCATCTAACGTCGGTTCATCCGGTGTTAAAATTTGAGCTAGGGTTTGGGCCCCACCTATTTACCGCGCCCCCTCACCTTTTCACCTTCTCTCTCCCTGACCCGCTGCTCCATTGCTGCCGCTCCGTTGCTGCTGCTTTGCCCATCGCCCTGCTCCGACCTCCGCCGCTGCCGCTCCCTCGCCCTGCCGCCGTGTCCTTCGGCCGCCGCCGCCGCCTCTGGCCGCCGTCGCCGCTCACCCTGCGCCCCACGCAGCGCCACGCAGCGCCGCCGCCTCCCCAAGCACCTCCGCCGCCATCGCTCCCACGCCTCACCGCCGCCACACTACTGCCGCCGCCCCACACCGTCCTAGGCACCGCACCACTACCCTCTGCGCTGCCGTGGTGCCCCTCCTTTCGGTCGCCGTGCTTCACCGTTAGGGTTCCCCGGCCGCGACGATCTTTGTGCCGCCGTCCCGTTCGCCCGAGCTCATGTCCCACGACCTCGTCTTCGTCGTCGTCATGGGTCATGACAAGAAGGGAAACGGCAAGGCTATTGAGGAGCCGGCCGCCAAAAAGCAGAAGTTGTCGAAGGAGGCGAAGAAAGCCCTAATGGCTGCTCGCGCTGCTGAGGAGCGGGAGCGTGGCCAAGGAGGATCGTTGAGGATCCGCGAAGCTCGACAGAGGCAACCTCCCGTGCCAGAGGATTCAAAGGAAGAAGAGGAGCCCGAAGTGCCGCTTGTTCACCGACGCTCAGCCATGACCCGTGGAGGTCATCCAGCTGCAGCCCTGAGACCGAGACCATTAGCAGCTGACCTTCGAGAGGACAGGGCGGCCCAGAGAGCCGTCTATGAGATGGACACTAGTGTCCGTGTTGGTGAGGGTGACTGGCTAATAGACTATAGGAAGTTGAAGGCCAAGTAGCTCAGGAAGCTCAGGTGGAGCATTTTACTTGAGGAGTCGTTCCCGCAGCCCAGAGAGGCACTTGTGGACAGCCGCTTTTGGACCCTGACACAGGCGTCACTGTATGAGACTTACAGGCATCGGGGCCATAAGCTCTTCTAGCACAATTTCCTAGATTGGGATCAGCTTGCTCTTGCAGCCGAGACAGAGATACACCCTTACTTTGAGAGGTATAGAGGGCTAGTGGAGCTGATGTCTTACGAGAGGAGTGACTACGTGGAGGATTGGGTCTGAGTATTCTATGCGACACTCTACGTCTCTGAGGGCCGCAGATCTATTGATTTCATGTTCATGGGCCAGCATCATCACTTGACCAGGTAGACTTTGGGACAGCTGCTAGGAGTGGATCTCCATGACACTTGCCTGCACGAGAGGGTGTATGGACAGGCTGACCCACCGAGGAGGCCGCTCGCTGGAGGTGTGGCATCACCACTTGAGGAGATACGTTCACTGTTTGCTCAGCCTTTCTCTCTAGACCAGCCATGGGTATTGGCACTACTCACTCCAGCTGCGCACACTGTGCACCTTGCCTTGCGCTGCACACTTTTGCCGAGGTCCGGATATCTTGAGGGGTTCACCAGCTTGCAGCAGATTCTCCTGTTCTATGTTATGAACGGGATGGAGTTCAACATTGTGGACAACCTGATCTGTGAGATGGAGGACGTCATCACTGATGGAGTTGGGATGATGAGGCAGCTCGTGTTTGGTCACTGGATCAGTTACTTGCTCTACATGGTAGCTCCAGAGGGGTCCGTTGTGCGTGACAGTCTCACCGACGAGAGCATCACACGGTTCGGCCACTACCGTGCTCCAGCTCCTGGAGACCACCTCCTTGGACGTCCCGTTGAGCGTCAGGTCCGTGCCCGTCTCTCAGAGGAAGACTGGTCAGACCTGGAGAAGGAAGACGAGAGACTAGCACTGGCAGAGGCTCAGGGAGAGGACCTACAACATATTTGGTCTGAGAGTGACACCAGCGACAGTGTCGAGGAGTACTTCCCACCTCCTCCCTCACCTAGATAGCACGACGCGGAGGTTGGAGGCTCGACTGTGCCAGCTCCTACTCCACCTCCCGTGTCAGAGGCACAGGTCTCTCAGCCATCTGAGCTTACCTCCCTACTTCAGCAGATGGTTGAGCAGCAGCGCCTGGACCGGCTTGTAGCTGAGCAGGTCCGAGCTGAGCAGGTTGCACGTCTCTTGGAGCTCCAGTAGTAGCAGCAGCAGGAGATGCAGCGACAGATCGCCCGCGTGAGGCGAGAGGACACTGACAGGCTGACTGGGCTGATTGATCAGATGCACCAGCGCTCTCTCAACCAGCAGCAGCAGACGCAGCACGCGATGATGGGCATCCTGGGGTTGATCACCAACCTCTACATGCAGACCAGGATTGCCCTGCCGTCGCGGCTTCCAGGCCTTGCTCCAGGTCCGCCTATCCTGGCACCAGCTTCAGCGCCAGTGCCGACTACGCCGATCCCGTTGATCAACATGTCCCCACTACTTGCTCCAGGTGCTCCTATCCACTCTCCCCTGCAGGCTACGATGCTTTTCCAGCAGACGCCAGCATCCGTTGTTAGTGCCCCGTTGCCAGCAGTTCAGACTCAGCAGGCACTAACAGCGGCTCCTACAGCTCCCGTCACCGCTACTCCAGCTTCGGTAGCAGCAGGCAATAGCTCCAACGACAGCACCCCCGACGGTGACTAGTTCGTCATCACCCCGAGCGCTCAGGGTCCTTAGGCACTCGGCTTCCTTTTTGGTGTATTGATGCCAAAGCGGGAGAAGAGAGTCAGCTTGAGGATAGCTTAGTCTCAGGGGGAGTACTAGCTGTAGGGGGGCTTCCTAGCTGTAGGGGGAGCTTATCTTTTTGGGAGTTCTTTTGTAATTTGAAGATTTGCTACTCTTTTGCTATTTCATTGAGTATTCGTGTGCCACTTATTCTCTTGAGTTATTGATCGATTGAGCTTTCGAGTCATTGATCGTTTTTGAGCCTTCAAGTTTAAGTGTGCTAACCTTTGTACTTATTGCATATCCTTTTGAGTATCGTATTCTCAAATTCATTACTATTATGCTTTACTTGTTGTGTTGTCATCAATCACCAAAAAGGGGGAGATTGAAAGCATCTAGGCCCCATGAGGTATGGTTTCGGTTATTAATGACAACCATTGGTTTTTGCTAATGAATTTGTGGATGCAAGGTCTCCCATATCACTCATCACAATCAAATGAAATCTATATGAATATCATCTACTGCTCATTGTATATAATTGGAGACCCCCAAACAATCATTCTATGAGATCAATCAATGTTTATGAAGATTAGAAGTAAAATCTCATATGTTAAAATTATTCAACCAAAATTGACAGCACTCAATGCTTGATAATCGTCATAAGAATATTTCCCACCAATGCCTAAGAGGTCAATCGAGAAAATTCCAAAAGAATCACTTAGAACAACTCGAAGAAAACAAAATCAACTCACCGGATCAACCGATGTTTCCAGAAAACAATACATCGGTCGAGTTGGTTCAGTAGAAGAAGAAGACTTCAGAACTAAGTACTCACCGGATCATCCGATGATGAAGGGCATGTTACATCGGTCCACCAGTACAGTAAGCAATCTCCCTAGACCAAGTGTAACACCGGACCATCCGATGTACAACTATAAACACATCGGTCGATCACTCCAGTAAGCATTAATTTTGAACCAATTCTGGATGAAGTGCCATCGGATCATCCGATGAGAAGGCAAGTGTAACATCGGTCTAACAACGGTCATATCTGACACTGTGACATCAGCTAATTTGGATTCAACTGATGATAACTAAAGGGAGAACATCGGATCACCCGGTGTTCGCAGAACAGTGATGTCAGCCTACTTTTCCAACGGCTATTTCGTGGAGGCTGGCTATTTATACCCCTTCAACCAGTCTATTCGACATGACTTGAAGCCCAAAGTTACTCTACACATTACCAAGCATTCAAGGCATTGAGCTACCACTTCCATATCATTTTTCACCACTTGTACACCAAGAGATAGGCTAGAACTTACTAGAGATAGTGCTTGTGTGCCTCCATTCTTGGTGATTGGAGTCTCTAGTGTAGTGAGAGCTGTAAGGGAGTGTCCCTTGGTGATTGTATTGGAGAGAGCATTCCAGAGCTTACCAAGACGGTTGTGGAAGCCCGAAGGATCCAACTTGTACAAGGCTTGAGCTCCACCTTGCCGAGGTTGGCGAACGGAGAAGTATAGTGAAGATCCATGGTCTCGGTGATTTGGGTGTGGCTATACCCTTTGGTGGGTGCCACAACGTGGATGTAGGAAGATCTTGACGATCTTGCCGAACCACGAGATAAATCTCCGTGTCTTTGTGTCTCCTCGGGAGTTTGCGCTTTTTTCCTTTCCCCTTACACTTATGCATTTCTTATACCGCAAAGTTACTATTCAATTGAATGCATAGATTGTTTGCATAGGGAATTGGGCTTTTAGTAATTACGTTTCATTGCTTTAATTTTTGAAAAGAAGCCCAATTCACCCCCTCTTGGGCATTCGATCCTTACCACCTCCGGTAGAACAACTTAACCCAAGGGGTTTCTCCCAGAGGTGAGCCCCAGGGCCACTATCGATACCCTACGTACCAGGTACCCCACGATACCGCAACAAGAGCAATAAAATTCCACCCGTCAGAGTCGAAGGCCCTTGTTGGTCCCACATGTCACATTGCACCAGACCCACTCCCCTCACATGATTGGCTCCCGGGTTAACACGTGTAAAATAAGCCCGGAACAAAACTCCGAACCAAGGGAAGTTCCGGGGACTACACGTGTACAACGGCCCCGGACCTAGCCCCCATCAGAGAGGAGCTCTGGTACTGACATGTGTACATCGACCCTGGACCTACTCCCACAAGGGAAAGCTCCGGATCCGACACGTATGGAGCCTCCGGACCTTCATCACCAAAGAAAATACAAGCCGATCATGACCATTACAGACATTCAAGGATGGTTAAGGCGGTAGTT
Organism: Tuctoria greenei; assembly: GCA_036927565.1. Taxonomy (NCBI): domain Eukaryota; kingdom Viridiplantae; phylum Streptophyta; class Magnoliopsida; order Poales; family Poaceae; genus Tuctoria; species Tuctoria greenei. The sequence goes on from JAYESD010000010.1 coordinate 59,723,815, forward strand.
ACAAGGTCTAATAATGTGTCATTAATAGATGCCATGAAGGCATGTCACCATACCATTAAGTGTACATAATACTCTTTAGACAGTGTATTAGGTCATTAAGCACGCCAGGGCCACATGTCGGGCCAGGCTAGCCTCGTAACGGTCAGTCCTTAGAACTATAAAAGGGCTGCACCGCGCGAGTATAGGGGGGCGGATCCAAGCGATTGCAACCTGACCTTAGTGAACAAACTCGCTAAATACAATCACACAAACCCCGTGGAGTAGGGTGTTACGCCCAGGCGGCCCAAACCACGTAAATCTCTGAGGTCACCATCTTGATTTTGATCTTGTGTCCCCCAACCACAAAAGAACCTCTGCGAGCTGCTTCTCAGCTGATCCGGGGGAAGTGTCGTATTCCACACTTCGACAACATTCCTCCCCATTAAAAGAATATCGTCCCGATATTACAATGAAGAGACGAAAGTAGGAGTGAAATTACCGGATGTGAGACGATAAGAAATCCGGATAGTTGGAGCGGAGATATTCTTCAGTTTCCCATGTCGCTTCTTCAGCGGTATGGTTGCTCTATAACACTTTGTAAAACCACAGCACGCGGTTCCGCGTGGTTCGAGTCTTCTCGTTGAGAATCTGAACCGGATGTCCGGAGTACGTCAAATCCGGTTGCAATTCACCGATTTCGTCGGTGTGGACTGCAGCTGTGAACTTGAGACATTTCCGGAGCTGAGATACGTGGAAAATGTCGTTTATACCAGTGGGAGATGCCAGTAATTCCAATCAATAAGCCATAGGTGCACACTTCTCTGTGATAGCAAATGGGCCAATAAATCGGGGAGTGAGCTTCCCTTTTACTCCAAACCGATGAATTCCTTTCATCGGTGACACTTGGAGGTATAAGTGATCTCCAATATCAAAGTGCAGCGGGCGACGCGCTTGTCCGTATAATTCTTCTGTCGAGATTGAGCTGCTCTTAGATTTGCTTGAATGATCCGAACTTGTTCCTTGGCTTTGTTGACTAGATCAATCCCGAACATCACCCTCTCGCCGGACTCACACCAATCAGTGGTGTGCAGCATTTCCAGCCGTAGAGAGCTTCGTATGGTGCCATCTCGATACTCGCTTGATAACTGTTGTTGTACAAGAATTCCACCAATGGTAAATGATCATCCCAATTTTTTACCGTGGTGGATGGCACATGCACGCAACATGTCTTCAAGGACTTGGTTTACCCTCTCGGTTTGTCCATCGGTCTGGGGTGATATGCGGAGCTTCTAATCAGTTTAGTACCCAATGAGGCATCCAACTGCTCCCATAAACGATCAACGAACAGCGAGCCTTGATCTGAAATAATCGTGCGAGGAATGCCGTGTAGACACACGATTCTTTATATGTACCACTCCGCATATTTCTTGGCATTGAATCCGACATTTACCGGAATGAAGTGTGCTGATTTGTTTAGTCGGCCGACTATCACGCAAATTGAATCATGCTTGCGGAATGTGAGTGGCAATCCGATTATGAAATCCATACTCACATCCTCCCATTTCCATGTTGCAATATTCAGTGGTTGCAGTTGTCCTGCTTTCTTCATATGGTTGGCCTTCACTCGCCGACGCGTATCACACTCGGATACGTACTTCGCTATTTCCCGCTTCATCCGTGTCCACCAAAACTTGGTATTTAAATCTTGATATATTTCATTGCTGCCCGGATGAATAGAAAATTTTGACATGTGAGCTTCATCCAATATTTTCTTCTGGAGCTTAACATCTCAGGGTACAACTACCCGGACCTTGAACCATATTGTACCGTGATTATCTTTCCGGAAACATTTTACCTCCCCGATGTCCACTTTTTCTCGTATGTGTGACATACCCTCGTCCTTCTTTTGGGCTTCAATCATTTCTTCTCGGATGGTGGGAATGAGAGCAAGATTGTGTAGAGCCCCATATGGAATCACATATAGACTTGGTTCCTCATCTTCCATTTCAGCCATGGTGATGTTGTAGACATGAGCTTTCCGACTAAGCGCATCGGCAACCACGTTCGCTTTACCGGGGTGGTAGTGAATTTCAATTTCGTAATCCTTGATCAGCTCTAACCACCTTCCTTGTCTCATATACAGCTCCTTCTGCGTGAAAATATATTTCAAACTCTTGTGGTTGGTGTAGAGGTGTACAAGATTTCCAAGCAAGTAATGCCTCCACATTTTTAATACCAATACCACGGCAGCTAACTCAAGGTCATGGGTTGGATAGTGCTGCTCATGGTTTTGGAGTTGGCGATATCCATATGCGACCACACGTCCTTCTTGCATAAGAACACAGCCAAGTCCAACGCCGGATGCATCACAATAAACGTCGAACGGTTTTGTCGTGTCCGGCTGAGCAAGAACGGGGGCTGTTGTAAGGTGATGTACTAATGTCTTGAACGCTTCTTGACAAGCTGAAATCCAAATATATTTGGTGCCCATTTCAGCAGCTCCGTCATCGGTTTTGCGATTTTTGAGAAGCTTTGGATGAACCTCCGATAATATCCCGCTAAACCGAGGAAACTTCAAACTTCACGTTCGGACTTCAGAGATTGCTATTTCAGCACTTGAATAATTTTGCATGGGTCCACAGCACTGCCCTCAGCTGAAATTATGTGTCCCAATAATGGCACTTGGCTGATCCATCATTCAAACTTGCTGAATTTTGCATAGAGTTTATTGTCTCTCAACCGTTGCAGCACAATATGCAGATGTTCAGCATGCTCTTCCTCTGACTTGGAATAAACCAATATGTCGTTGATGAAGACCACGACGAACTTGTCCAACTCCGGCATGAATACTGAGTTCATGAGATACATAAAGTGAGCCGGAGCGTTGGTGAGACCAAAAGACATGACAAGATACTCGTATAATCGATATCGCGTTGTGAATTCCGTCTGTGGTATATCCTCCGGTCGGATTTTGATTTGATGATATCCGGACCAAAGATCCATCTTTGAGAACACCCTCGCACCAACGAGTTGATCGAATAGAATGTCGATGCGGGGCAGCGGGTACTTGTTCTTTATAGTCACGGCGTTGAGCGGTCGATAATCCACGCATAACCGCAATGTTTCATCATTCTTCTTTACAAACAGCGCCGAGCAGCCCCAAGGTGACGAGCTTGAGCAAATAAAACCCTTGTCGAAAAGGTCCTTCAAATGTTCCTTTAATTCAGTTAGCTCATTAGGCGCCATTCGATACGGTCTTCGAGAGATTGGTGTGGTTCCCGGTACAAGTTCAATTTTGAACTCAACATCACGTTCAGGCGGCATGCCCTGTAAGTCATCGGGAAACACATCGGGATACTCACGGACCACCGGAATATCCTCAAGTTCAGTTGCTTCCGTTTTATATGCAGCTGCACTGTCCTGCTCCAAGCTGTCAAAAAACAGTGTTTGCTGTCCATATATCGGAGAGTCAATTCGGACAGTCCTGGTACCGATATTAAGAACGGCACCGTGATGGTTCAACCACGACATCCCCAATATTACGTCTATCTTCTGTCCATCCAATATAATCAGCGACGTTGGATATATCTTGCCTCCCAAACATAGAGCTGCTCGGGGAACAATCTGACTAGCAGATATACTTCGACCCGGTGAACTTATAAGATAACTATTCTTGGGAGTATTGGTGGCTAATTTGTGCTGATCCACATATGATTTACTGATAAAATTGTGGGTAGCACTAGAATCGAATAGTATGAGGATGGGTATGTTTTTGATAGCAAACATGCATACTAGCACCGGTGCTCCCTTCGGAACGCCCTCGATTGCTATATGTTGAACACTTCTGGTTTGCAGTACTGTCCTCTCTGGTTGAATATGGGGCTGAATACACCGTTGTACTGGTACTTGCCCGCTGCTCAATATCTTCTCTGGGCAATACTTGGTATAGTGCCCAACACGATCACATGTGAAACACTTGTACTGATTCAACGTCTCGTTGACTTGAGGCCTGAATTGTCCTATGTCTCGCTGTGAGATAAATGCCCCTGGAACAATTTGGGACTATTTTAGCTGCTGATGTAATGCTGGTTGGGAATCTGATACCTCAAACGGCCGACTCTGATACAAACTCGGTTGTGCAGCCTGCTGCCATATCTGACCGGATGGTGATTGGTACACCACACGGTATTTCTGATGAACATTATGTGTGTTGTCCTGCACAGCGAGTCTCTTCTTTGACTCATCCGTGATTCGCTCACGTGTGGCATCCTCTTGCGTAATTGAGGCATTAAGCATGGCGTTGAACGAGCCGTGATTGAACAATGCAAGCTTGTCTTTCAACATGGGGCTTAGACCCCGATAGAAATACTCTCGCTTCTGATCCTGCGTACTCACATACTCCAACGCATATTGCGCTAGATTAATAAAGACTTCGGAGTATTCTTGAGCGCTCATTTCTCCTTGCTTCAAATAAAGGAACTCTTGAAGCTTCCTTCTCATAATGGCAGGAGGAACATGATAGGCGTGGAATGCCTTCCGGAACTCTGTCCAAGTGACTTGCTGTCCGGCGGCCAAGGAGGCGATGTGGTTCGCCCACCAAGCACCGGTGATGCCATGTAGTTGTTGTGCTGCATATAAGACCTTCATATGACCACTGCACTGTAGCAATCCGAACTTAGCTTCAATGGTGCGGAGCCAATGGACCACATCTAGAGGTTCACCATCACCACTGAACACGGGGGGTGCAGTCGCCAAGAAATCTGGATATGTTGTTTGCTGAGGTTGACTATTGCCTTCGGCTTGACGTCTCCCCTGATTGGACGTAATCTGCACGAGGGTTCGCAACAGCTCGGTCCGCTCATCGCGCGAACCTACCATGGCTGCGATATCATCCGTCAATGTAAGCGAAGATGGAGGTGGCTGTTGCGCCGGTTATTCCGGCTCTCGGGAGTCATCCCTCCCTGACTCGAACCACCGAACTCGTATGTTGTGCAAGTGCGCACCATTCTGCAGTCAGAACCATAAAACCAACATGAGACGTGATATTGCAAGATCACACTAGGATCAAAACAATAGTGTGTGTATTACTAACCAAACTGCATAACAGTAACATATATTGATAAAGTATAGACTTTATACAACATACATCATCTCTGGACCAATGTCATAATAGCGAGTTCCATGAATGTGGCCTAGAGGGGGGTGAATAGGCCTTTAAAAATTCCTGTACACTTAGGCCCTGTTTGGTTTGGCTTATTTGAGACTCGATTACCTGATGAGCGTGCTTTTATAATAATCAGAGATCTGAATAAGCTGATTATCGGAGATGTTGGATGTTTGGCAAATTTGATTTTTTTGAGTGGATTATCTCTGTTCTCTCTGTAAAATGACTACTGTACCCTCAATCTGATCAAAACTCTGAACAAAACTCGAGATTTACAGTGGAGCAAAACAAAGAAAGAAGAACAATCAATTGATTAGCCATCATGCTGCTATCTCACGCATGATGATGAGCTTTTCCGCAAGGAAGACAAACACAGGTTGAATTAATCGGAGGTTCTAGACAACTCCCCGTGGAGGAGTTCTTCGCTGCAGAAGTGGAATTCCTTCCTGTTCTTGAAGAGGCCGTGTGGAAGTTGCATGGGTAGCTAGAGCTGCGTTCCAGGCTGCAGAACGATATCTTGCCGAACAAGTTCATGCGAGGTGAGTCCACGGAGGGGCAGCGTGGCGGTGCCGGGGGAGACAGGCGGCGCGGGCGAGGGGGGCGTCACGCGGTTGTTGCTACAGATGCCGTGGCCGATGGCGAGCACCGTCACCCACGATCGATCTCACCCGGCACAAGCGACGTCGGGAGAAGTCGAGAGTTGATAGCGGGGAAACGAAAGAGTACGAGGGCACCTAGGGAAAATGCATACCGCTTACTCAAAACGCGAGGGATGGGTCGCGTTTTCGGATCGTGAGCTCCCAGTTGTATTTGGGCTTTTCACAGAATTGGCTTAAAAAATAATTAAGATTTAAGTAATGCGTTTGGGTGGGATTTTCGCTTTTTTTCATTGGTAAGCAGCTTATAAATGAAAACAAACAGGGCCTTAATAGAGTTGTCAAAAACTTGTTTGACCGGACTAGTCCGGTTGTGTAAGCGGACTAGTCTCGTGTGCTGAAATAAGTGAATTGATTAAGTGTTGTTTGGGAAACTAGACTCTTTTAGCAGCGGAAATGAGGACAACAAATACTTTGGTTTACTATTATTGTATGAATTCACGTGGAAACTTATAAGCAACTTAAATTGATGTTTATTAATCAAGTGATCTAGTGAACAAAATGTAAAAGAAATAAGGGACAAGAGACCCGAATTTTTACCGAGGTTCCATCTCACCACGAGATCTACATCCTCGTTGAGGAAGCTCACACAGAGCCGGGTCTCCAACCCTTTTCCTCTTCAAGTCACCACACAGGCCGACTTAATTCCACTAGCATGGGTAATCACCGAGTTTGTGGGGGCAACCTCACACGTTGAGGGCTGCCACGAGAATTACAACGAAAGAAGCGATCAAATGAACTTGAAAGTATTACAATGCATAGTATGAGTGTAGAAAGATCAAACCCCAAAAGCTCGCAACGAAGGAACGACGATCTCCCAATCCCGAATCCAAGTGTTCAATTTATTTTACTCTTTTTGCACTTTAGATGTGTGGGGAGATGTGTTTTCGGCTCTTGGGACAAGGTGGCGGTGCTAGGGTTTGTATTTTTAGCAGTATTTGACGTGTATTCTTCTAGGAAAGCCGTGGATCCTCCTTTTATAGTGTTTCCAAAAGTTACCGTTGTAAAACCCTAATATCGGACTAGTCCGGTGCAAGTACGGACTTGTCCGATCACAGTGCAACATAATGTCCAGAAAGTTTGGCGGACTAGTCCAGTTGGAAAACGGACTTGTCCGACCCTATGTGAAGATGGACTCCAAAAAGTCTAGCAGACTAGTCCGGTTGGAAAACAGACTAGTCCGACCCTATGTGAAAGCAGACTCCAGAAAGTCTGGCGGACTAGTCCGGTTGGAAAACGGACTAGTCCGGTGCACTGTGAGATGTTAGGTTAATTTTAAAAACCTTACCCCTGCGCAAGGTCGTGATCTCTTGGGATGTGTGTCTTTCATACACTCCCTATACATTTAAAATCCAATTTGTTCTTCCAAGTTCCATCAAAGTATACCTCTTTGATCACCACTCCATTTTTCACCTTTTTGTGTGCACCGAGCTATTTCACTTTGTTTGTCCTGCAATCATCTCAATAGTTTCATTAGGATCTCATATGTTCGTCATCAATTAGCCAAAACCCACAAGGTATATCCTAGATGCACTTACAATATCCCCCTTTTTGGTGATTGATGACAACCATTTGAGATATCACAATTGAGAATAAAATTTTGATTTTCATAAGGTGTGCACATATGAGAATAACGATTAATTCACAAAAAGATTCTCACATATGCACACACCTTATGGTGTGATCAACAAAGTGTGATGAAATAAAGATAAACAATAATGAACATAGAAGTAAACATTAGAGCAACAATATGCATTACACATAGGAAAAGAAATGTTGCATTACAAAGTTTTAAAAAATAGGTACATGTCCTCGATCACAAAAGCTTAATAACTAATACTAGAGATAGTTTGAGTCTCAATCTAGTCTCAATCTCTCCCCCTTTGGCACCAAGGCACCAAAAAAGAAAAAATCAAGGGGAATCACTCATCGCTGCTCCCTTCTTCAGTTTCAGTCCGATCTTCATCTTCACCGTCATCGTCATTCACCAGAGCAGGATCTTCCTCTGAGTCCTCGAAGGCGAGCGGTGATCCAACTGGCTCAATCTCCAGCTTGTCACAGATAGACTTGATATTGGCATTCACATATTGTTGATGTTTCTGCTGCCTGACTTCGATCTTGCGGCGGCAGGCAAAGATGCAGGAGAGCATTTTGAGGACGCCACCGGAGGGTTCATGGACAAGAGAAGAACCAGGAGGAGCAGCTGTAGACCTTGTGGCATTTACATCCTCAGATTGTTTAGACCTCCTCTCAGCTCCGAGGGAGGAAGGAGCGGTTGGTGCTGAGGGAAGGGTGTACTCGGCGGGCTTTTGTGGCTTCAACCTTGTCGTTACCCTGGGTACCATATACCCCTTGGGATTGCAAAGATCACAATGGAATGTCATCTACTTGATTTGAAGACCTTCAGAAGCCCACATGTCAGACATAACCGGAGCTACCGCCCACAAGGGGGAAGCTCCGGGCTATGTACCATAACAGCACCCCCGGACCTAACCCCAGACCGAGGGAAGCTCTGGAGCTGACACGTGTCAGGTGGCACCGGACCTATCTGTTCCCTATAGTATGCTCCAGAGCTACCACGTGTCCAACCGTCGGATCTTCAACCTCTAACCTCCGGAGGACTCTACAACAGCTCCAGATCTACAAAGGGGAATCAAGGACTTCAAGACCCGATTTAGTGTCATTAATACTATATTAATGACACACGATCGGACGACCTTTATTACCAGTAACGGTGCTGTCAAAGCCCATAACTCGGTTATTAAGGATAATTAAGTGCATCAAATGTGTATCAATATTAGTAACCGCCGGGGCCACATGTCGGGCCAGACTAACTTGTAACGGCCTGCCCTTGTACTATAAAAGGATAGGCCGACGATACATAGGGGGGACCCGACGCGCTCACTCTACACTCTCAACTGACGTTGAGCTCATACATCCAATACAACACCAACACACCCCGTGGTGTAGGGTATTACGCTCAAGCGGCCCGAACCACGTAAATCTTCGTGTCCCTTGTGTCGCTTAACACTTCACCTTCTTGAATCTCCGCGCGCCCATACCGAACCTCAAACTCCTCTAACACTTTAGTAGTGTCGGGAGCTCTGCCGGATCAAAACCAGGTAGGGGCGCCTGAGATTTCAAGAATGGTGAACTCAGCCGCTGGATCATCCAATGGTCACCCCGCTGTTCAAGCTGTTGAGGGCAATCCCTCCAATATGAAGCCACCAGCAGGAGCCACGGTTCCAGCAGGAGTTACACTTCCACCACCGCCGCCTCCACCAGCAAATCAAGCTGGTCAGCGCGATGGTGCACCGGCGTCAATCACTGCATCGGTGAATCTTGACAACCCGGAACACGCGCTTCATGCAGCACGTGCTCTCCTTCAACGCCCACCACCTCTGGATGCATCCCGGGATGCCATGGAGCAGTGGAGGGCCGATGTGGAACATTTGGTTGCAGCAGCAGCCGACCACATCAGCAACGAGGGTCCTCCTCCTTCAGGACGGGCCTCGTCGCAGCGACAGACCTTGTCTGGCAGACTTGGTCCGCACGTTTCCAACAGTAGGAGACGTGCTGCATCACAGCAGGTGACGTCGTTGCCCTTCGGGGCACGACGCACTCACACGGTATCAAGGCTTTCAACTCATGACCTTCGGGCGGAACTTGATCGCTGATACCGTCAACAAGACGGCCGAGTCCATATCGAGCATGCTCACGAAAGACGAGAAGCTCAGGACATTCCTGCTCCTGAAGGAGTAGGAGGATGCTGTTCAGCCCTGGCCATGCATCTTCGTATGGTCAGGTGGCCATAGAAATTCCGGCCTCACCTGCCGGAGAAGTTTGACGGGACCGTTAATCCCATCGAATTTCTTCAGATTTACTCCACTGCTATCCTGGCAGCTAGAGGAAATGAGGCCGTAATGGCCAATTATTTTACAGTGGCTTTAACTGGGACCACCCGGTCCTGGTTTATGAGCCTTCTACCCAAATCCATCAACAGTTAGGAGGAGTTGTGCCGGCAGTTCACCGCCAACTTCGGGAGTTCATACACCCGACTAGGCACCAAACTGGACCTTTTTGCAGTCGTGCAAAAAGGAGGAGAATCCCTGCGATCATTCATCCAGAGATTCTCTCAGGTACGAAACACTATCCCTTCTATCTCTAGCGCCTCTGTCATTGTGGCATTTAGACAGGGCATACGGGATAAGAAGATGTTGGAGAAACTGGCGATCAAGGAGATCACCAGTGTAACGGAACTCTTCAGCTTGGCCGACAAATGTGCCAGAGCTACGGAGGGCCATGAAATGCACTCCAAACCACCTCCGGAGGATCACAAGAAATCTTCCAAAGGAGAAGCCACTACCTCCATGAGTGGCAAGAAGAAGAAAAAGACCAACGGTAAGAAGAAGCAGTCGGCCGATGCATCCAATGCTGCAACTGCTGCAGCTCCGGGTGGCTGGGGGCCACGCCCCGAGAAGTGACCTCGACCGTCTTCTGAAGACAGTGGCAAACCCAAGGTGTGGTGTCCAATTCACAAAACGGACAGCCACAGTTTGGAAGACTGCCGGGAGGTCCAAAACCTTGCTGAGCGCTACAACAAGCGCCGGGAAGAAGCTCCTTTCTGACATAGGGAAGGAAAACAAAAAGTTGACGAAGCTTCGGCTGAAGAGGAGTTAGGTTTTCAGGATCCTAAAAAGGTCCTGAAGGCCGTCTGCACCTCCATCGACGACGATTCTGACGTCTCTGATAACGAGCATCGGAAAACCATGAACACCATTTTTGGTGGATCATGGGACATCACCTCCCGCCGCGTCATCAAGACTATGCGTCGGGACATGGCTGCTGTAGCTCCTACAGCTAGGGTGGAGCCTCATCGGAAGTGGATGGACACAACCATCACTTTTGATGGTTCGGACTGCCCTCGAAGCATGGTTGGAGAAGGTCAGTTACCTTTGATGGTATCTCCTACCATCAATAACATCCAGCTCCACCATGTCATGGTAGACAGAGGTTCGAGGCCGAACCTCATAAGCTTCAAAGCTTTTGTCAAGCTTCAACTCCGACCTTCAGATCTCCACCCCTCCCGACCTTTCTCCGGAGTAGGTCCGGGAGCCATTACCCCACTCGGTACTATTACCCTCCTCGTTACCTTCGGGAACCGGGAGAAGTATCGCACCGAGAAGTTGGTCTTTGACGTTGCTCAAATCAACATACCCTTCAATGCCATCTTGGGTAGGCCTGCCTTGTATAAATTCATGGCAGCTGCTCATTATGGTTACCTAGTGTTAAAGATGCCAACACCAGTAGGCGTTCTCCGGATCCGCCGAGATCGCACTGCCGGAGTAACTGCTCTAGAAGAACTTCATGAGCTTACTACGGCGCAAGAGGAGGACTCCAGACAAGAGCAAGCTCCAAAACTCCCGAGCATTCGTCAGTGAGGCTCGACTTCTGCACCTCGTGTGCAGCCAAGCGGCGACACCAACATTGCTGTCAAAGTCGTCCAAATCGGTTCCGATGCCACTCAAACCACCCGTATATTGGGGATTGAACGACAACTAGGAACTCGCGCTCATCGCTTTCCTATGAGCTAATGTCAACGTGTTTGCCTGGCAACCTTCACAAATGCCTGGGATCCCAAGGGAAGTGATTGAGCACAATCTGAAGATTTACCCCGATGCCCGACCTGTGCATCAGAAGCCTCGGAAGCAATCAGTGGAGCGACAAAACTTCATTCGACAAGAAGTGAAGAAGTTGCTCGAACCTAGATTCATCCGAGAAGTCTTCCATCCAAAATAGCTGGCAAACCCAGTCGCTGTGCCCAAGGCCGGTGGGAAGCTTCGGATGTGTATCGACTACACAACACTAAATAAGGCATGTGCAAAAGATCCATTCCCACTACCTAGAATAGATCAGATAGTGGATTCCACCTCCGGGTGTGAATTACTGTGTTTCCTAGATGCATATTTTGGGTATCATCAAATCAGAATGTCTAGGGAAGATGAAGAGCATACCTCTTTCATCACAGTAGATGGATTGTACTGTTATACAGCCATGCCATTTGGTCTCAAGAATGTAGCTTCAACCTTTGTACGAGCGATGTACAAAACCTTTGAAGAACTCATTATATACATAGTGGAAGTGTACGTCGATGACATCCTGGTCAAGGTCAAGAACAAGGAGTCACTCCTTGACACCTTGCGGGCTTTCTTCGATAAGCTACGGGTCACCCGCACAAAGCTAAACCCAGACAAGTGTGTCTTCGGGGTTAGTTCCGGAAAACTTCTTGGTTTCCTGGTAAGTCACAGGGGCATAGAAGCTAATCCGGCGAAGATCAAAGCCATTGAAGACATGCGGCCACCAGCCCACATCAAGGATGTCCAAAAGCTAACTGGATGTCTAGCAGCCCTCAGCCGATTCATTTCAAGACTGGCGGAATGGGCACTTCCCTTCTTCAAGTTATTGAGGAAGTCCGGACCATTCCAATGGTCTAAAGAAGCAGAAAAGGCGTTCCAGGAGCTAAAACAGCTCCTCACCACCCTACCAACTCTGGTAGCTCCGAACCCTGGTGAGCCTTTGCTGCTTTACATTTCAGCTACTGGCGAAGTCGTCAGTATGGTCCTAGTTGCGGAGAGACCAGAACTATCCTAGCTCCCAGACTTGAATCCACAAGAAGTTACGTCAGAAGACCCAGACCCCTCCGGGAGGGTCCAGGTCGCTTCTGAAGAAGCTCCGGGTCCCTCCAGCCAGGACCCGGAGGTCCCCGAAGAAGGTCCGGATCCCTCAGGGAGGATCCGTATCAATGAAGAGGAAGCTTCGGGCCCCTCCGGGAGGGTCCGGACCATCCAGCGCCCAGTGTACTTCATCAGTGAAGTACTTCATGACGCTAAGACTCGATACCAAGAGGTGCATAAGCTGCTCTATGCAGTTCTTATTGCCTCCCGGAAGCTTCACCATTACTTCCAAGCTCACAAGATCTCAGTGGTGACTTCTTACCCACTTCGAGCAATCTTGCATAATCCCAATTCAACTGGGAATATTGCAAGGTGGGCAGCGGAATTGGCCAAATTCGATCTCGAATTCATTTCAAGGCAAGAAATTAAGAGTCAAGCATTGGCGGATTTTGTGGCGGAATGGGATCCCTCTACATCAAACCCTGGGGGCTCAGTAAGCAGAAGCCGGAACACAAGGCTCCGGTCTTCACCGAGCCTCACTAGACCCTCTATTTCGACGGCTCCATGCAAAAGCAGGGGCCAGAGCTGGAATCCTTCTCCTTGCACGAACTGGGGAGAAGGTAAAATACATGGTACACCTTGACTTCAAGGCGACCAACAACATGGCGGAGTACGAAGCACTCATCTACGGACTAAAGGTGGCACTGTCATACGGTGTTAAGCAGCTGCTGGTCAAGGGAGATTCACAGCTCATCATTATGCAAGTGAAGGGTGAATGCTCCTGCAACAACCTCCAGCTAGCTGCTTACCTCCTTGAAGTCCAGAGGCTTCAGAAGGACTTCGAAGTCCTAGACCTCCACCATGTCTAGCGTGCCCACAACGCTGAAGCTGACGAACTCTCGACGAAAGCGTCAACCGGAGCTCCGGCTCCTGACGGAACTTTTGTCCGGAGGTTGTCAAAACCCATAGCTTAGCCCGCCGAACTGAGTGAAGGGGGCGAGATCAGCATCCTGAAGCTGACGATCCTGATGGCCCTGTTACCATGGCAGCCATCAAGGGTCGTAGGTGTTGCTGGAAGCTCCGAGCAACCCCGCACGCAAGACTCAAATGCTCAAGTTAGCTCTGATGCATGGATCTCGGAGAACCAGAGCTACTTGAAAGACAACATCCTTCCTGATGATGATGTATCCGTTGTTCGGATAGTCAGATTGGCTAAAAGATACACGTTGGTAGAAGGGGATCTCTACCGGCGCGGTGCCAACAGCATCCTAATGCGGTGCATCACAAGGGAAGAAGGCTGCGAGCTCCTCGCAGAAATCCATGGAGGCGAGTGTGGGAACCACGCGTCTTCCCGCACGCTGGTCGGTAAAGCCTTTCGACATGGCTTCTATTGGCCTACAACACTCTAGGATGCGACTGAGCTGGTGAAGAAATGCGAAGCATGCCAATTTCATGCAAAGCAAATTCACACACCGGCTCAGCCCCTACAAATGATACCTCCTACATGGCCCTTCGCTCTGTGGGGGATGGACATCTTGGGACCATTCCCAAGAGCCGTCGGAGGTTACAAGTTCCTGTACGTCGCTATTGAGAAGTTCACCAAATGGCCAGAAGCAACTCTAGTTGTGACAATCAACAAGCAGTCTGCTATCAACTTTTTGCAGTCCATTGTATGCAGATTTAGAGTCCCAAACAAAATCATCACTGATAATCGGACCCAATTCACAAGCTCTACATTTCAAGGATATTGCGAAGACCTCAGCATTCAAGTTTGCTACGCCTCCGTAGCTCACCCGGCAAGCAATGGCCAAGCCGAGAGAGCAAATGCTGAAATCCTTAAAGGACTCAAAATGCGCACCTATGAGCGCTTGAAAAAACACGGAGCCAACTGGATTGAAGAGCTTCCGCCCACTCTATGGGCCAATAGGACAACTCCAAACCGGTCAACTGGAGAGACACCCTTCTTCCTGGTGTACGGAGCTGAAGCAATCCTTCCTTCGGAAATCACCTTGGGGTCACTCTGGGACCGGACCTTCGAAGAAGCCATGCAGGACCAGCTCCGGCGTGAAGACATAGACCTCCTTGAGGAGGGAAGGTGCCAAGCAGCTGTTCGGAATGCCTGATACCGCCAAGCCCTTCGGCGCTATCATCAGCGGCATGTACACAACCGACAGCTCGAGGAAGGCGATCTGGTGCTACGGAGAATACAATCCAGAGAAGGGTTAAACAAACTCTCCCCTAGTTGGGAGGGACCCTTCTGAGTGATTAAAGTATCCCATCCCGGAAGCATTGGCTTGGCTACCGAGGATGGGACACCTCTCCCAAATCCTTGGAACATTGAGCACCTCCGTAAGTTCTACACTTAATATCACGGAGGTGAGTCTGTAGTAGCTTGAGGTGTATGTTATAGAGTCATTGTACAGAGTCGGGTAGTTCCTCCGGGAGAACAGCTGGACCTTTCCTGGAAGGTCCGCAAAGTTCATGCAACACTTGTCACAGTCTCAGGACTAAAAGTGTAGCTAGCTACCCTGGGTCAAACGAGAAATGAAACACGCTTAGCCTGGTTCCGTACCCTAAGAGTGTACTTGTTTCCCCTGTACCCCGGACCTATAATGAAAGACATCTTCATGTGAAACAGACTCCACGTGCATTTATTTTGTACAGGCTCAACATTTTTATTTTTATCTTTCTTGTCTATAATAAAGTTGTGCAATTCTTAAGAAATTTTAGTCTGATCGGTTCATGTACAATTCGAGCTGTATTGTCAATTCCTTTGGATTCAAATATTGTTCATGACTCACTCGCCTGAATGCCGCCACGCCAATCTAGGGCCGGAGTGTGCTATTGGCTTAGCCTGGTCAAGCACCCTAAGTACGCCACTCTACCTACACCCCGGCAGGCCGAAGTAAGGCGGGTCCAAGTACAATTGGATCCGGAAGAATAGACAACACATTCGGTTGTATTCAGAATCGCGTTTGACCTAAAACTTTCTTCGGAATCGTAAGCCGCGACGAAGTTATAGTCAAGGAACAAATTTTACTATTTTGCTTGGCTTCAGTTTGCAGGAAAAATAAAAAATCCACGTTGATGGAGAAAAGCCGGAGCTAACAAGGCTCCGACTCCCCTAGGTGGCTTGTAATCGATGTTAAACATTGAAAATGAGCATCACCGGAGCAACCAAGCTCCGGTAAAGCTAGGGGGGCCAGCTGTCGACGCAAAATAAATGATGGTGAGAAGACCCCGCAAGCAGAGTCCGCTGCCGACAAACTACGTGCTGGTAAAGGTCACTGCCGGAGCTACTAAGCTCCGACACCCCGGAGGGCTAACTATTGATGCTCTACGTGTTGATAGGGACTATTGCCGGAGTTACTAAGCTCCGATGATAGCCAATGCCGGAGCTTCTAAGCTCCAACAACCTCAGGGGGCCTTCACTATCGAAGACTTCGGACTTACACTCTACAAGTTCGAAGCAAATGAGTCCTCAACAAAACACAATATCCTCTTGGTACATGTTCATAATCAAATTGTGTACATCTACAAGGGGGCCAAGTGAAGACAAAAGTGTTGAAGACAAAAAATGAAATTCACAAAAATTTGGGGATTTCATTTATCTGGAGATAAGGGATTACAAAATTGGGGAAGAAAAAGAGAGAATACAAGTGGAAGCTACAGAGATGGTCCTAGACCCTATGAAAGAACTATTCGACCTTCTGAGCAACCTCCGACACGTTGGCTCGGGTGGATTCACCTTCTCCTTCAATGGGACCTTCAAGCACCGGGTCCAGAGAGAATTGGGGATCCCGGCTGGTGTAGCACGTCAGCACATACTCTGTGACGTTCTTCACCAGGGATTGCCCCTCAACCTCCAACTGGTCCACGATGACGTCGCCCACCTTGGAGAGTTTGCTACCCGCTGAGCTCAACACCTGCAACGCCAAGTCCAGCTCCGGCTCCGGATCATTCGAATGCACGGGACTGGAGCCCATTAGTGTCAGCGCGTCGTTGGCTTTGCTCAGGAACTCCCAAACCTATAGGGAGTCCGCAGTCCTCAAGCCCTTCAGTTCTTCCAATGATCTTTTGGCTACCGCCAGTTTAGAATTCTCGCGAGCAAGGCGCTCAACCTCTTTGGCATTTTGCTGAATCTTTTCAGCAACCTGCTTCTCGAGTTTGCCGAGCTCCTCCTCCCGGGGGTAGATCTTGTTCCGGCGGTCAACCAGGTCCTTCTCCCGGCCCCTAACTTTCTTCTCCCTGGCAGCGAGGGCACACTCTTGCTGGTAGAGTTCCTGCCCTCGCACCCAGGCCTTCTCTTCCTCCTCAAGGCAACGCTCCTCCAATTTCTTGGTGCATTCCTTGAGACCCTTGTCAACCAGAGCCACCTTTTCGGTGAGCTCCTCCTCCCTCCTCAAGACGTCATCCCGCAGCTCTAGGAGTTTTTGCTCTTCATCTTCGAGCTTCTTCTCCCTCTCCTCAAGCGCCTCCCGGCGCTTGATGAGAGTAGTGTTAATGGCTTCAAGCCTTTCTTGGCGTTCATCAGCCGCACTATTAGCTGCCTTGGTCTGCTCATAAATGGCCCGGGATTGAGTGTCGAGGGCGCGAGTCAAGCTCTCCTTGTCATCCAATAATTTGCCCTAGTACTCCAGACGGACCTTCTCCTTCTTGATCCATTCCTTGTCGTCTGCCAGCCTCGACTGCGCCAACTTGGTCTCGATGTAGAGCCGGTTACGCCACCGCCTAAGGGTTTGGCGCTCCTCTTCATGAGCCTTGATGTCGTGGTAGAATGCCAGCTGAACTTGACGCAGGCTGGAGCAAGCGTTGTCAATGGACAACGACAGGGGAATGGGTTCCGGACCTGCTGGGGTCTCCTCCGCTGGTTCCAGCGGGTTCTCGCTTGCAAAAATTGGGTCCCAATCCAAAAGAGTGGTCCCCTGAGCCTCCACGGCACTAGAACCGTCCTCCAGGATAGCCTCAGTTGCCACCGAGGAGGGTCCTGCATAAGAAGTCCTCACCTCCGGAAGTAGTTTCGAAGGCCCTGCCGCCAAGTCTTCATTTGCCCCCTCAGGCAGGGGGCCAACGACTTCATCTGGGCACCCTGGCCCAGCAGCAGTCACCTTCGCCATCATCCCTTCCGGAGCAGGGGCCATTTCAGGCTCTAGCCTGGGCTCCTCCTCCGCTGGTGGCTCGGGTGTTGACAACTCGACCACCATGGGTTCAGGTACTGATACCTCCGCAACAACCGGCCCTGAGGCCGGAGCTTCAACCTCAACTGGCTCAGGCGCCGGAAGGTCTTCAACTACAACCGGCTCTAAGGCTGGAGCATCGGAGGTAGCCAGCTCAACCACCGGAGCTTCCTACACATCCGGCTCGCTTGACGGGACTTCAATAACCTCCGGCTCAACCGTCGGGGCTTCGAAAATTTCCGACTCTGGGCCAGAATTATTGCTTCCTCTGGCTCAATGGCCGAAGCTTCCGTCATCTCAGAACCAAGACCCGGGGCTTCAACCTCCGTGGCAGGTGCCGCTGGCGCATCTTCTCTCCCATGGTCCGGCGCTACCACGGGAGTCTCGGGGGATGAGTCAAGGTCCATGACCATGACAATTGGCGCCGAAGCTGCAGCAGCTTTAGCCACAACTTGGGGCGGCACCGGGACAGGAGCAGAAGCTTCCGCCCTCACAGCTTCAGCTGCTGTGGCTGAGGGTGGAGCCTCATTCCTCTTCTTGGGAACGCTGCAGATGATGGATGAAGAAACTTAAAAAACAGTTACTACAATAAAACAACTGTTTGAGGTAAATATTAAAAATTACCTCGGGAGGCTTCCGCACCAGCTTGCGTAGAACCTCTTTCCCGGGCGTTCTGGGCTAACCATAGCCGCCGCCGGCGTGGAAGCTCTGGAAGGCCCCCCGGAACTCGTTGCAGCCACGAGCATTTCCTTAGTCAAGGCCCTCCTCGACCGGGAAGGACCTCCGACCTAGAGGCCTCAACTGGCCCTGGTGATGGAGTCGCATGCCCGGAGCTAGCACCCCGGGAAGACACTGCTGCGGGTACAGTTGCCACAGTTGTAGAAGACCTCCCCCTCTGGGGAGAAGGAGCTGATGCAGAGGTTGCAGGCCTGACGGACCTTCCGTCGGCATGCTGCAGCTTCCTCTTCCGGCTCAAGGGTTCGTCCACCGGCTCCTTGCCCTTGCCGACGACTTCGAACCTTGGCTTCGTGGCAGGGTCGGAGCCACCTTCGGAAGCCCCAGGGATTGCCACCCTGGAGGTCGATCTTCTCTCGACAACACCAAGGTCGTCAAGCACCGGCATCGTCCGTCGGAGCTCCCTGCTGAACTCTACTTCCACGTTCAGAGGGAGAAAGGCTGATGGTTGGGTCAAGTCATCACCCGCGACGTCTGTAAGACCTATGTGTGCTGAATACATTGGCTTGTAGTGAATACACTTGGCTTTGATGATAAAAGTTTTAAATATCACCAAAACACCTTTTTATCAAGGTCTGGCTCTAGCTCTGAGCTACAGCAAGGTCCGACGGTAGGTCCGGCTTGGTTTGGGTAGCTCCAGTTACGTTCGATGCTAGGTCTAACTAGCTTTGGTCAGCTCCGGTGAAGTTTTTTCTTTAGCTCCGACATGAATTTGATAGCTCTGACATGTCTTTGATAGCTCCGGCGTGTTTTTGGTAAGTTCCAAGTTGATTTTTCTAGCTCCGGCATTTGGGATTAATAGTTCCGACTAGTTCTGGTGCTAGGTCCTGCTAGTTTTGTACGCTCCGGCGGGAGCTTGGTTGTACTAGTTTTGGTAAGCTCCAGCGCTAGGTTCTACTAGCTTTTGTTAGCTCCAGCTCAAGGTCCGGAACTTGACTGCAGTGCTTCTGCTTTTCATTTGCAATATTTTGTACTTGCTTTACATTGTTGGAAAGATTGCTTAGTATTCATTTGCTAAGTTTTTGGTGTGTTTTGGTTGATATGGATAATATCGTGTTACTGTGTTTTTGGCAACATGCTTATGTGAGGCTCTCACATAGGGTGTTGTGTTTGGAACTAACTTGAGTCAAGTCAAGGACTTGGGCTCGTATCGATTGGTTGTTTATTCATGTGCAGGTGTTGCTTGACTTCAAGACATGGCTGGTGACGGGATCCATTGGACTAGTCTCAGGGAGGAGATGAGGTTCCAACAACCAAATTCAGGAGGAATTGTGGTTGAGCTGATGAGGAGGTTGCGCAACATGATTGAATCAAGAACAATGCATATGAAGGTATCGTGGATGTCATTGGAAGATGTTTGCACGTGTTCAAGGAGTGCATGGACGTGGCTACATGTTTTCAAGACGTGATGAAGAGATGTGGACGTAAAGAATTGGTCGGAAAGGTCCAACCGACTAGGTTATGGACTAAGGTTGCGGCTGAGTCGGGTTTGACTCAAATATGGAAAGATTTGAGTTGGATATGAAAGGATTTCGTGTGGATCACGAATTTGAGTTGTTTAGGAATGTGGGATACGTTTCTAAGGTGTTTGGAAGTCTTAAGATTGCTTCTATCTGCGTATAGAAGAATCCTAAGCAGTTATGGAAAGTTACGATTCGTGATCTGAGTAGGATTGGGGTCCTAGTTGATATTGGGTTGGCCTAAGGGCAGGTTATATAAGCAAGGGAGCCCAGAGCTCGTGGGGTACGACTTTGGGGCTGTTCCTCTTGTGTTCTATTGAATAAAATTCATAGTTTTAAGGAACTTTTGTGCCTTGTTCGTCCGACTTGTTCCAGACAAGTTTTACTCGTCGAGGTTCTGGACAGCACTACCTTTCGTTGGTGGTTTTATCATAACTCGAGTTTTAAAGATCCAATTGACGTGATTCTTTTTGAGTTGTCTTCAAAACTTGATTATCTATCATATGTCAAAGTTTCACGGTCATTGGATTTGTGGTTTCTGATCTACACGAGTTTCTTTGCAGTGTTCCAGAACTGTTTTTTCTCGGGTAGGACAGATTGACCATTGTTTGATCTTTCGATCATAACTTGAGTTTTTCTCAATAGATTTGAGTGATTATTTTTGTGTTGTCTTTGTGACTTTATTATCTCTGATATCTATCACTTTTGTCACAGTGAAACACGTTTAGATTAGTCACACACACGATTTCTTTAACAGATCGTTTTTCTGCCGAAAGGGTTTGGGGTTTAATTGTTTCCGCTGCGTAAGATTTTTGAATCTACCATTCACCCCCCTCTGGTAGCTTTTCACGTGCTCTTCGATCCTACAATTGGTATCAGAGCCACGGTGCCCTAATCTTTGTGATTTGCGCATGTTTTTGACTAATCATCATGGAGAAGTACTCCGCCAAACCTTGTGTGTTTGCTGGTATTGATTTTCAGGTTTGGAAGGCACGCATGGAGGCTTTCATCCAGGAACAAGGCTTTGCAATATGGGAGAAGGTATACAAGACTTACGAAGTGCCATCAAACGATCAAGTTACAGCTACAAATCTGAGAGATGTCGACAACAACAACAAGGCTCGGAACTTGATCATACAAGGATTAACTCAAAGCGACTTCGACCGTGTTGCACACCTCCGATCTGCATACGATGTGTGGAAAGCACTTTGTGACTACCACGAAGGATCCAACACGATCAAAGAGGTAAGGCAAGACATGTTCAAAAAGGAATACATGCGCTTCGAGATGCAACCCGGTGAGTCTATTGATGACCTTTTTGCTCGCTTTAATAAAATTCTCAGCAACTTGCGTAGTGTCAATGTTAATTTTTCAGATGCTGAAAATGCTAGGCAATTGCTAAATGCATTAGATATGTCAATTTGGGAGATGAAAGTCACATCTATTCGTGAATCTACTGTCATGAGTTCACTTACTTTAGATGTGCTATATTTCAAGTTAAAAACTCATGAAATTGACATAATCTCACGTAAGAACCCCAATAAGTCTATTGCATTTGTTTCACAATGTGATATGTCTAGCTCCAGCCAATCATCATCTTGCAATACTCTTGCTTTGTTGTCCTCACTAACCCTAGAGCAGATTGAAGAATTTCCAGAAGAGGAGTTGGCACTCATCTCTACTAGATTCTCAAAAGCATTGCAAAATGTGAGAACTAGAAGGAGAGGAAGCTCCGGACCTCAACGCTGTTTTGAATGTGGCAAAACAGGACACTTTCGTACAGAATGCCCTAACCTTTCAGGTCCGACCACCCGGGAAGAAAAACAAAGCAAGGTCCAGACCTCCTCCGGAAAATCGAACAAGAAGAAGAAAGGTACCATAGGACGCAAGATGATCAACAGTTTCATCACCACTCTTCAAGAGTTCAGTTCAGGCGACGTGGACATTGGAAGTGATGAAGATGAAGATGACTTGGCAAACTTGTGCTTCATGGCGGGCAAGTCAAGATCAAGTATGGAGGAGGCAGAACACAACAGCGACAATGAAGAGGTATGTCCTACTTGCGAAGAAATGTGTGATGCTATTTCTCGTGCCACTATTATTGTTAAGAAAAAGGACAAAAAGCTTAGGGATAGTGCTGCTAAAATTGAATCACTAGAATTTGAAATCAACCGTTTAAAAACTTTGATTCCTAGTGATGATGCATGTTGCTCATGTGATTTAATATATGAACAATTGTCCTCATTAAGAAGTGCGCACACCTCCACACTTGATAAACTTGAGTTAGAAATTGAAAAGAACAAAGAGCTTGCTGCACTTAATGATAAAAACTTGAAAGATGCTAGCTGTTCTACAATTGATTTGCATTGTTGTACTTGTGATGATCTTGATAAGAAACTACAGGATGCTATGAATGAAATTTCTATATTGAACAATGCTTTACGTTCTCATGAAGTTAAATTTTGTTTAAATTGCAAACTAAAAGGAAAAACTTCATGTGAAAATTGCCTTGATCTGTCCAATAAACTTGATGACATGCATAGGACATTAGATCGGTTTTGTAATGGGAATAAGAATCTAAACTTACTGCTGAATTCTTCAAAGTCTTGCAATGATAAAACTGGTTTAGGTTTTGATTCTCATGCTCATGCTAAGGCACATCCACCTAAAATTGTAAAGTCATTAGGAAGTGGTTTGATTCAAACAGTTCCTAAACAAAAAGGAGTGGTTTTCAAATCTGCAGGAGTGCTGCCTCATTCGGTTTCAAAATAAAATATTGCTTGCTCATCTAGACATGAACACAAAGTTAAATTTCATTGTACCTTCTGTGGTAGAGATGGTCATGTTATAGATTTTTGTTGTAGACTAGCTAAACAACAGAAAAGGGAAAGAATGGTTGCTAGATCTCATAACTTTCATGCAAAATTTGCTGCACACTTTGAACCGAATGTACAACCTGCTGTTTTGAGTCAAAGACATTCAAAGTTTACCTTCGGACCTTCTGTTTTTGCCTCCGGAGCTACTGATTTTTTTGCTACACAAGTAACACCTTATAGGTCAGTAGTCAAGAATAAAAGATCTCAAACTTTGACTCATAAACCTGCTGTTTTGTCTCAGCTTTCGCGTATTTTTCCTACTGCACGTCGCGTGACTCAGTACTGGATTCCTAAATGCCTTTTGACTAACCCCAGTATTGAGTCATCGACGTATTGTGCTTTTATGTAGGTTACACATTTGAGAAAGGAGAACATTTGGATTGTGGATTCAGGTTGCTCACGCCACATGACCAGTAACAAAGATTGGTTCTCCTCCCTCTCTTTTGTGTCACGTGTAGAAAATGTTACTTTTTCCGATAATTCTTCAACTCCTATAATTGCTAAGGGTTCAGTTAGAGTAAATGATCACTACACTTTGAAGGATGTGGCACTTGTTAAAAATTTGAAATACAACTTGCTTTCTGTTGCACAATTGCTAGATGAAAATCTAGAAATTATTTTCAATAAAAACTGCTGCAAAGTTGTAGGTTCAAATAGTGAGCTTATTTTTAACATGTCTCGGTTTGGAAGAGTTTTTAAAGCTGATTTTGATATGTCTTCCTCTAAGCATAGGTGTTTAGTTTCTAAGGATTCAAAGGACTTATATTTTTGGCATCGGAGACTTGGTCACGTAGGCTTGATCACTTAACGCGTGTTAGTGCTCTTGATTGCATACGTGGGCTGCCTAAGCTTAAAGGGGACAAAGAAATTGTGTGCTCTTCTTGTAGACATGCTAAGATGGTTGCAGGTTCACATACTCCTCTCACAATGATCATGACAACTGAACCATGTCAACTTTTGCATCTTGACACCGTAGGACCTTCACGTGTTCAATCTTTCGGAGGTAAATGGTATGTTCTTGTTATCATTGATGATTATTCTAGATACTCTTGGGTTTACCTTATGGCGTCTAAGAATGAAGTTTTTAGTCACTTTAGAACTTTATTTCTTAGATTATCAATTGATCACCCAGGATCATTAAAATCAATTAGAAGTGATAATGGAACTGAATTTAAAAATCAATCTTTTGATCACTTTTGTGCTGAAAAGGGAATAGATCATCGACTTTCTTCCCCATATGTACCTCAACAAAACGGTATTGTAGAAAGAAAGAACATAACCTTAGTTGAGATGGCTAGGACTATGCTTGATGAATATCAAACTCCTAGGAAATTTTGGGCTGATGCGTTAGCAACCGCTTGTTATGTCTCAAATCGTGTTTTTTGCGTGCTAAGCTAGGTAAAACACCATATGAGCTCCGGTTTGGACATAGGCCTAGTGTTACACACTTTCGGGTCGTTGGTTGGAAATGCTTTGTTAAGAAACATGGTAATCTTGATAAATTTGAACCTAGATCCTTTGATGGCATGTTTCTTGGTTATCCATCTCATACTAGAGGCTACCGTGTGCTTTTACTTGACACTAACAAAATTGTGGAGACTTGTGAAGTGTCTTTTGATGAAGCTAGCCCAGTTACTAGCTCCGGTGTTGCAGGACCAGATCTGTATCCTCAGGGGGAGGGTATTTTCGAAGATGAAGAAGAGCCGGTGATACTGCCTAGTAGTTCCGAAGTTCACACGTGTCCAGCTCCGGACATTGAACAAGCTCCGGCTATCACCTATGCTGGTCTTGATTGTCCACAAGTCACAAGCTCATCAATCTACAATGAACATGAAGAGGAAGAAGCTTGTGAGACATCTGTTCCCCTACGGTTTTACAAAGATCATCCCCCACAACAGATGATTGGAAGCTTGCACGAATGAGTCACACGTTCCAGGTTTTGCGATCCAAACTCTCATGGTCATTCTGATTTTGTTGCTTCTTTTGAACACCAAAGATATATCACACGCACTCACTAATGAATCTTGGATTATTGCCATGCAAGAAGAGTTGGAAAATTTTGAAAGGAATAATGTTTGGAAACTTGTACCTCCACCTCAAGGTCACACTTTAATTGGAACTAAATGGGTATTTAAAAATAAACAAAGTGAGGATGGGGTTGTGGTTAGGAATAAGGCTTGGTTGGTTGCTCAAGGTTTCACTCAAGTTGAAGGTCTAGATTTTGATGAAACTTTTGCTCATGTCGCTAGATTAGAAGCCATATGAATTTTGTTAGCTTTTGTAGCATCTAAAGGTTTTAAGCTATATCAAATGGATGTTAAAAGTGCTGTTATTAATGGCTACATAGATGAGGAGGTTTATGTCAAACAACCACCGGGTTTTGAAAATCCAGATTTTCCTAATCATGTTTACAAATTGTCCAAAGCCTTATACGGTCTCAAACAAGCCCCTAGAGCATGGTATGATAGGTTAAAAACATTCTTACTTGAAAAGGGGTTTACCATGGGCATGGTTGATAAAACTCTTTTTGTGCTTAAGCATGGCAATGACTCATTATTCATTCAAGTGTATGTGGATGATATTATCTTTGGTTGTGCTTCTCATGATCTTGTGTCCAAGTTTTCAGCAATGATGAGTTCCGAATTTGAAATGAGTATGATGGGTGAACTCACTTACTTTTTGGGGCTGCAAATCAAGCAAACCAAGGAGGGTACCTTTGTGCATCAAACGAAGTATACCAAAGACCTCCTAAGGCGCTTCAACATGGACAAAAGCAAGCCTCTTCAGACACCAATGGGAACTGCAACAACACTTGAACTTGATGAAGATGGTGAATCTGTGAATCAAAAAGAATATAGAAGCATGATCGGATCACTTTTGTACCTCACGGCATCAAGACCGGACATACAATTCAGCGTATGTCTTTGTGCACGGTTTCAAGCTTCCACACGTGTTTCACATCGTAGAAACGTCAAAAGGATTCTCAGGTACTTACATAGAACCCAAGAATTTGGCATTTTTCTTCATTCTTCCTCAATCGTTACTTTGAAAGGTTTTTCGGATGCTGATTTTGGGGGTTGTAGGATTGATAGGAAAAGTACTTCTGGTGCATGTCATTTTCTTGGTAATTCTATTATTGCTTGGTCCTCTAGAAAACAAAATTCAGTTGCTCAATCCACAGCCGAATCTGAATATATAGCTGCTGCTAGTGCTTGCTCACAAATTCTTTGGATTGTTCAAACACTTAAGGACTATGAGGTTGATCTAGATAGTGTTCCACTGTTATGTGATAACACTAGTGCCATTTGCATTGCTAAAAACCCCGTGCAACATTCTAGAACTAAGCACATTGATATTAGGTATCACTTTCTCCGAGATAACGTTGAAAAAGGAAATATTGTGCTTCACCATGTAGATACCGAACAACAATTGGCTGACATTTTTACAAAACCTTTGGATTTCACTCGTTTTTGTTATACTCGTAGTGAAATAGGGGTTATGCATCCTCATGGCTTAAATTGAGGGGGGTTTTTTGAAACTTGGGAAGTCTATGTGTGAATCTGAAATTAAAATAATATGAGCATAGTATTTTATACATATATGACTTTGTGATTCCTTTTACATGCTGAAAGTTCTTACTACATTACTCGTGTTATAGATTTTTGTAGTTTTTGCCATGTCTAGTAATTGGAATAATTACTTACACTAAAACTGGTCATGGTCGAACTTTCTTGCTGTTTTGAACTTGTTGCATGCTCACAAATGCTTTTAATCATAAAGAATTAATCAAGTAATCAACTCACATGTTGAGTTTTTATGAACAAATATAAATTGAGAAAAGATCAAGAGAATATGCATGCATCGCACTTCTTCTTTTTAGATGGCTTGTCATTGCACTTAGATATGAACTTAGAAGAAGTTGTGTATGACTAAAACCATGTCCTTAAGCTTCTGATTGTCAAATGACATAGGCTTGGCTTGGTTGGTTAGAATAAGGCAGATGCGCATATAATCTCTTGCAAATATCATATGATCTAAATTTGTGTTTTGAAAAATAATAAAATGCAGCAATTAGTGTCATGCTTTCAAGTTATGAAATAGTTAAGTTTGTGAGATCATGACTTGCTTAAAATTGAAAATTACATATGATCTCTAGCATGGCTTACACTACTTTATGTATTTCATTGATGTGATAATGTAAGGTACTTGATAGTATGACCTGGATGAGCTTTGTTTATATGTATATGTTATAATATGCTCATAACAACTAAAGGGGGAGAGATAATTTGTTTATATGCTCATAACTTGCTGAATACATTGTCAAAGGGGGAGAGATAAGCATGAAGAGGAAGAGAATATGTGCATAAGGAGAGATAATAAAGGGGGAGAGATAATATGAGATAATTTTTTGGATTTTCTTCTCATTTTACTTTTGATTTACAAAGGTGGAGAAATTGCCTTCAAAACTTTTATGTGAATAAGCCAATGTTCGGATTTTAAGTGGTGTTGCCAATGCATTCATCAAGGGGGAGATTGTAAGACCTATGTGTGCTAAATACATTGGCTTGTAGTGAATACACTTGGCTTTGATGATACAAGTTTTAAATATCACCAAAACACCTTTTTATCAAGGTCTGACTCTAGCTCTGAGCTACAGCAAGGTCTGACGGTAGGTCCGGCTTGGTTTGGGTAGCTCCGGTTACGTTCGATGCTAGGTCCGACTAGCTTTGGTCAGCTCCGGTGAAGTTTTGTCTTTAGCTCCGGCATGTCTTTGATAGCTCCGACATGTCTTTGATAGCTCTGGCGTGTTTTTGCTATGTTCCAAGTTGATTTTTCTAGCTCCGACTTTTGGGATTACTAGTTCCAACTAGTTCTGGTTAGCTCCGGCGCTAGGTCCTGCTAGTGTTGTAAGCTCCGGCGGGAGCTTGGTTGTACTAGTTTTGGTAAGCTCCGGCGCTAGGTTCTACTAGCTTTTGTTAGCTCCGGCTCAAGGTCCGGAACTTGACCGCAGTGCTTCTGCTTTTCATTTGCAATGTTTCGTACTTGCTTTACTTTGTTGGAAAGATTGCTTAGTATTTATTTGCTAAGTTTTTGGTGCGTTTTGGTTGATATGGATAATATCGTGTTACTGTGTTTTTGGCAACATGCTTATGTGAGGCTCTCACGTAGGGTGTTGTGTTTGGAACTAACTTGAGTCAAGTCAAGGACTTGGGCTCGTATGGATTGGTTGTTTATTCATGTGCAGGTGTTGCTTGAGTTCAAGACATGGCTGGTGACGGGATCCATTGGACTAGTCTCAGGGAGGAGATGAGGTTCCAACAACCAAATTCAGGAGGAATTGTGGTTGAGCTGATCAGGAGGTTGCGCAGCATGACTGAATTAAGAGCAATGCATATGAAGGTATCGTGGACGTCATTGGAAGATGTTTGCACGTGTGCAAGGAGTGCATGGAAGTGGCTACATGTTTCCAAGACGTGATGAAGAGATGTGGACGTAAAGACTTGGTCGGAAAGGTCCAACCGACTAGGTTATGGACTAAGGTTGCGGCTGAGTCGGGTTTGACTCAAATATGGAAAGATTTGAATTGGATATGATAGGATTTCGTGTGGATCACGAATTTGAGTTGTTTAGGAATGTGGGATACGTTTCTAAGGTGTTTGAAAGTCTTAAGATTGCTTCTATCTGCGTATAGAAGAATTCTAAGCAGTTATGGAAAGTTATGATTCGTGATCTGAGTAGGATTGGAGTCCTAGTTGATATTGGGTTGGCCTAAGGGCAGGTTATATAAGCAAGGGAGCCCAGAGCTCGTGGGATACGACTTTGGGGCTGTTCCTCTTGTGTTCTATTGAATAAAATTCGTAGTTTGAACGAACTTTTGTGCCTTGTTCGTCCGACTTGTTCCAGACAAGTTTTACTCGTCGAGTTTCTGGACAGCACTACCTTTCATTGGTGGTTTTATCATAACTCGAGTTTTAAAGATCCAATTGACTTGATTCTTTTTTAGTTGTCTTCAAAACGTGATTATCTATCATATGTCAAAATTTCACGGTCATTGGATTTGTGGTTTCTGATCTACACGAGTTTCTTTGCAGCATTCCAGAACTGTTTTTTCTCGGGTAGGACAGATTGACCATTGTTTGATCTTTCGATCATAACTTGAGTTTTTCTCGACGGATTTGAGTGATTCTTTTTGTGTTGTCTTTGTGACTTGACTATCTATGATATATATCACTTTTGTCACAGTGAAACACGTTTAGATTAGTCGCACACACGATTTCTTTAACAGATCGTTTTTTTGCCGAAAGGGTTTGGGGTTTAATTGTTTCCGCTGCGTAAGATTTTTAAATCTACCATTCACCCCCCTCTGGTAGCTTGTCACGTGCTCTTCGATCCTACAATGTCGATGCCGTGCTGGAACTTCTTGAGATGAAACTCCAAGGTTGCCCCCGCCATATTGGACTTCAGCCCGGTCTCGACCCGGTCGTCGTCCATCACGCTGTTGAGGGCCCAAGCGAGTTTTTCTCTCCTCTTCAGCGGTGCCCACCTGTTGACAAGGAAATTGCAAAATACCACCTGAGGAGTTAATCCTCCCTCCACGCAATGGCGGATCCTGGTCAGAGCAGGGTTGAAGGCATCCGACAGCACCGGAGCTTCACTCCAGACTGCAGTGTCGATGTTGGGGAGGCCTTCGGGCAGCTCCAGCTTCTCGTGCTCCTCCACCCGGATGACTATTCAGTCCTTTTTCCAATCATCCCACTTTCTAGAGGGAAATGACCGGAGGTACTTGAATGGGCACTTCTTGCGCTTCACGAAGTAGTAGAAGCTAAGGTACTCATTATTCCTACCGATGGTATGGACGGTGAAGAAGGTCCGGAAAAGTTCAATGCAGAGGGGGATGCCCACCCACATTTCACAAGAGTGGACGAAGATAGACACAAGAAGAATGGAGTGGGGGCCAAGGTGGTACAGCTGCAGACCATAAAAGTCTAGCAGCATCAAGAAAAAGGAGGAAAAAGGTGGGATCAACCCCACCATGGCGTACGAAGAGAAGTACACCATCTCGCCGGCATGCTCCTTCTCGAACGGGAGCTCTCCTCCGGCGCGAACCAGACGGTTGAAGAAGTCCGGGGACCATCCCATGAGGGCCTGGACCTTCTTCAGGTCACCTTCGGTCTTCAAACGGCTCTCGCGGAGACCCAACTCCATCGCGGCACAGCAAGGCAAGAGAGGAAAAGCAAGCACAAGTTGGGAGTTTGAGCGCAAGATCAGATGAGAGGCGCAAGGAACCTTAGACAGTGCGCGCTTTCCTTCTTAAGTAAGCCCTCGCAACGCTTGGATGGAAACCGCAAGGAAGTCGAAGATACTACTAAAAAATTCCACCCTGCCGATGACAAGAGGGCCCAGGACCACCCCGACGATCAAGTCGAGGTTCTTACCCACGCGAACGGTTGTCATCACGAGGCGGGAAGCCCGAAGGCGGTGGCCTGACAAGGCGCGCGGAACCGATACGATTTTCATATCAGGAACCGGCGACCTTCAATTGCGTGAGATCTGCACGCCAAAGATCTCATTTGCCGCACACGGGATACGCCCAACGGCACATCCGAAGACTTTGAAGACTCTGTTCAAAGGTCGAAGGATGGACCCACCTCCGACGGAATGACTTCACCCAAGGTGTCATCCCCAGAGGTGGACCCAGGGGGCCACTATCGGTACCCTGGGTACCATATACCCCTTGGGATTGCAAAGATCACAAGGGAATGTCATCTACTTGATTTGAAGACCTTCGGAGGCCCACATGTCAGACATAACCGGACCCACATCTCCAACATGGTTAGTCCCAGGGTCGCCACGTGTACTATCAAACCGGAGCTACCGCCCACAAGGGGGAAGCTCCGGGCTATGTACCATAACAGCACCCCCGGACCTAAACCCCAGACCGAGGGAAGCTCCAGAACTGACACGTGTCAGGTGGCACCGGACCTATCTGTTCCCCACAGTATGCTCCGGAGCTGCCACGTGTCCAATCGTCGTATCTTCAACCTCTAACCTCCGGAAGACTCTACAACAGCTCCGGATCTACAAATGGGAATCAAGGACTTCAAGACCTGATTAAGTGTCATTAATACTATATTAATGACACACGATCGGACGACCTTAATTACCAGTAACGATGCTGTCAAAGCCCATAACTCGGTTATTAAGGATAATTAAGCGCATCGAATGTGTATCAATATTAGTAACCGCCAGGGCCACATGTCGGGCCAGGCTAACTTGTAACGGCCTGCCCTTGTACTATAAAAGGACAGGCCGACAATACATAGGGGGGGACCCGACGCGCTCACTCTACACTCTCAACTGACGTTGAGCTCATACATCCAATACAACACCAACACACCCCGTGGAGTAGGGTATTATGCTCAGGCGGCCCGAGCCACGTAAATCTTTGTGTCCCTTGTGTCACTTAACACTTCACCTTTTTGAATCTCCGCGCGCCCATACCGAACCTCAAACTCCTCTAACACTTTAGTAGTGTCGGGAGATCTGCCGGATCAAAACCACCGACAAACCTCGTATGAGAAACATCCTTTACAAACTCAAGTCCGGTCACTTTCTCAATCATGTACATGATGTACGGGGCATACCTGCAAGACCTATTGGGAGTGATTGAGATGTTCATAATGTCATTGTAGATGTACTCAAAAACATTGAATAGTCTCCTTCCACTAATGACCTTCATTAGGGTCCTCAAGGTTCCTTGGATAGTCCCCACATCTGCATCTTTCGGGGCTATTGTCTTCCTCAAGATTATGTTGAGGACCACAAAGAAGGGCTTCAGATATTTGCTGTTGGGAGGAACATAGGGCATCCTTGTGTCATAGAGGAACTTAAGCTCATCCTTCTCCAAGGGTTTCAGATTGTGGATGACAAGATCATGATCCAGAGTGTGTTCAAGGTGAAGAATCCTTGCAAATTCATCATAAGTGACACTATACTGGGAACCATGAGTCATCCAACTAAAACTGTCTCCATCACCACGAGCAAAGTAGAGGGTAGAGTAAAATTGGGTGATGATCTCATTGTTCCAGTCATTCTCAAAAGGAAAGCAGTTCCTTCAGACCGTGCCTCACCAAAGCCTCAACCACCTCACGAAAAGCAGGAAACCTCTTTGACTGCAGGTATCCAACATTCACCCATTGACTCTTCACAACAGGATTCTTCATCTTCATGTACACGTGCGCGTAGTAGTCGGCATGGAAGTTGCTCCAGAACCTTGGGTCAGAGCATTGCCTAGGTTGATTATACACATCAATCTTCCTGAAGTTACTGGCTAGCTCACCCCCTTTTCCAATGAAATCCTTCCTAGAAGGCTGCCTATTGCGGTGACTGGGGTTTTTCATCTTCAAGGGCCCAATGGGACCACTAGCAAGTCCCTTCCCTTTATTGAGAGCCCTTTTTGGCCCTGATGAGCTCTCAGTAGCAGCTTTCCTTTGAGCCTTTTTGACAATAACCTTCCTCTTCTTAGGCAGATTGTCGTCGGAGGGTTGAGAGTAGACATTGACATCATGTCTTTTCTTCATAACTCTCTCCTTGGCTCTCCTCACTCTTTCGCGTTGAGCTTCTTCATCAATGTGGAAAGAGCTGTCATCAAAGCCTGAAGACATCGTGCATGATAGGGAGTTCACGGATTAGATAAGAATGAACCAAGGATTGAAGGCAATGTAGGGATTCAGATGTCAGAGACCGGACTTGTCCGGTTTCAGAGTGCGGACTTGTCCGGCGTACCGGACTTGTCCGTATCTGAGTGCCAGACTAGTCCGGTTTGGCATAAGAACCCTAACGATTTCCTTTGAATTCAAAACTTCTATCTAAAGATACAAAAGGGCAGGAAAGTGGTAGGAATGCATCTATGAAGCCAATGTACAACCTTGGAATCAAAGGAAACGAGCTAGAACGAGAAAAGTTGAGAATTTGGTTTTAGGGTGAAATTTACCGAGATTTAAAGATTCGCGTTGAAGGAGCAAGAATCTGTCCGGATGAGTCCAGAGGGGAGAGTCCACTCGTCGAGGAGAGGATTTCCCATAGAGAAAGCTTCGATTTTGAGTGCTCAACCCGAAAGTCACTTTGGGAGATAGGGTTTAGGAGAGGAGAAGGAGACCAAGTGGACAGAGAGGTTTGGGATTCAAATTGGGCCGGCCAACCACTTATATACGCGGCGGACCGGACTACTGCGGTCACGGTGGCGAACTAGTCCGGTGCCCCTGGAAAACCTAGGAATTTTGTCTGTCCGGACTAGTTCGATGGTAAACCTGACAAGTCCGGTTTCAACAGACTTGATACATATAGAAATGATTAATAGTGATCCAAGGACAATAATTTTGCAAATAATCTTGGTAATTACGACCAGTAGATAGGTGACAGTGAAAAGTGGTCACAAACTGCAAGATTTCTTCATTAAAATAGTTTTCTTAGAAGAAAAAGAGATGAGGAGCAGTTTTAACAATAAAATGTAACATTTGAAGTTTCAACCAGATATGCAACGTTTGAGGCCACATTTTGAGAGTCAAGAATATTAAGCTCATTCCTAAGTTCACAAAACCTTTTGTCATCTATTGGTTTGGTAAAAATATCCGCAAGTTGTTTTTCAGTCCTAACATGTGAAATAGCAATGTACCTTTTTAACGAATGATCTCTAAGAAAGTGATGACGGATATCTATGTGCTTAGTTCTTGAGTGATCTACAGGGTTGTGTGCAATTTTTATAGCACTTTCATTATCACTTAGATGCGGGATATGGCTAATATTGTAGCCATAGTCCCTAAGAGTCTGTCGCATCCAAAGTAGTTGTGCTCAACAACTACCGGCTGCAACATACTCTGCTTCCGCTGGGGAAAGAGCAATGAAGTTTTGTTTTTTAGATGACCAAGAAACTAGGGACCTACCAAGAAATTGACAAGTCCCTGACGTGCTCTTTCTATCAACTTTGCATCCTACATAGTCGGTGTCAGAATAGCCTATCAAGTTAAACTTGGATCCTTTGGGATAACAAAGGTCCAAATTGGGTGTGTGCACAAGGTACCTTAGGATTCTTTTTACAGCAATTAGGTGACACTCTTTAGGTGCAGCTTGAAACCTTGCACACAAGCAAACACTAAGCATAATATCTGGTCTAGATGCACATAAATAAAGTAAGGAGCCGATCATGGACCGATATACCTTTTGGTCCACATTTGGACCGTCTTCATTGAGGTCGAGAGGTCCGTTGATGGCCATGGATGTCCTGATGGGCTTGGCTTTGTCCATATTGAATTTCTTGAGAATGTCCTGTTTATATTTGGTTTGGCTTATAAATGTACCTTCTCTCAGTTGCTTCACTTGGAATCCCAAGAAGAACTTCAATTCGCCCATCATTGACATCTCGAACCTATCTGTCATAATTTTGCTAAATTCTTCGCAGAAAGACTTGTTAGTGGATCCAAAGATAATGTCATCAACATAAATTGACATACGAATAGATGATTATCACAATGTTTAGTGAAGAGTGTATAGTCATCTTTACCAATTTTGAATCCATTTTGAATCAAAAAATCTCTAAGGCACTCATACCAAGCTCGAGGAGCTTGTTTGAGGCCATAGAGAGCCTTACGCAGTTTGTAGACATGATTGGGATACTTTTGGTCTTCGAATCCTGGTGGCTGCTCCACATAAACTTCCTCCTTTATTGGACCATTTAGGAAGGCGCTTTTGACGTCCATTTGATACAGCTTAAAATTATGGTGAGTAGCATATGCCAATAAAATACGAATGGACTCAAGTCTAGCTACAGGAGCGAAAGTTTCATCGAAGTCCAAACCTTCGACCTGAGAATAGCCTTTGGCCACCAATCTCGCTTTATTTCTTGTTACTACTCCATGCTCATCTTTCTTGTTCCGAAAGACCCATTTGGTTCCAACAATGTTCGCCCTTGGTCTCTCCACCAGCTCCCACACTTCATTTCTTTTGAAGTTGTTCAACTCCTCTTGCATTGCCATCACCCAGTCTGGATCCCTTAAGGCTTCTTCTACCCTGTATGGTTCCAGAAAAGACATAAAAGAATAGTATTCACAGAAATTTGCAACTTGAGATCTAGTAGTTACTCCGTTAGCAATATCTCCAATTATATTATTGACAGGATGGTCTCTTTGCACGCTCTGATGTACTCTTGGGTGTGGAACTTGTGTAGTTTCTTGTTCTTCATTACCTTCATGTTCATTGTCTCCCCCTAGATCATTGCTTCCATGATTGTCTTGATATTCTTGATCTTCCTCATCTTGATCTTGTGCAAGAGCTCCCCCTTGATCATTGCCTCCGTGTTGAAGTTCATCTTGTGCATTTGAGTCTAATGTTCGCTCTTGTGGTAAGATATCACCAAGTGCCATTTTCTTTAGCGCTTCATATGGAGCTTCCTCTTTATCTAGCATACACTTATCAACTTGCTCCACTTGTGAGCCGTTAGATTCATTGAACACTACGTCACGTGCTACTTCAACAAGGCCGAACACCTTATTGAAGACACGATAGGCGTAGGCATTCATTTCATATCCGAGCAAGAACCCTTCATCGGAATTCGAAGCAAACTTCGAGGCCCTCGGTTTCTTGTTCAGAATAAAACATTTACAACCAAAGACTTTGAAATAAGAAACATTAGGATTTTTATCGGTAAGGAGCTCATATGGTGTTTTCTTCAGTAGTCGGTGGAGGTACAGCCGATTTGTAGCATGACAAGCGATGTTCACTTCTTCTGCCCAAAATCGATCTGGCGTCTTGTATTCATCCAGCATAGTTCTGGTGATTTCGATCAATGTTCTGTTCTTCCTTTCGGCCACTCCATTTTGTTGAGGGGAGTAGGGTGCCGAGAACTCATGCTTTATCACTTCTTCATCGAGATACTCTTCAACTTGGGTGTTCTTGAATTCTGTCCTGTTGTCACTTCTGATATTCTTTATGGTTATTGAGAATTCGTTCTGAGCTCTTTTCAAGAACTTCTCGAGGATTCCATGAGTTTTTGATATATCATATAAGAAAAATACACAGGTAAATCTTGAAAAATCATCAACAATTACTAAACCGTATTTGTTACCGCTGATGATGATGTATGCAATTGGACCAAAGAGATCCATGTGGAGAAGTTCTAGCAGTCTTGCGGTAGTCATCAAATTCTTGGCGGGGTGTGGTGTTCTGACTTGTTTTCCTGCTTGACAAGCACTGCACGACCTGTCTTTTTCAAAAACCACATCCTTAAGACCACGGATGTGACCACCTTTTAGAAGTTTATGCAGATTTCTCATCCCAACATGGGCTAGCCGTCTATGCCACAGTCATCCCATGTTGGTCTTAGCAACCAAGCAAGTGTTGAGTTCGACTTTTTCTTTGTTGAAGTCAACCAGATAAAGTTTTCCCTTCAACATTCCCTTGAATGCAATCGAGTCATTGCTTCTTCTAAAAATGGTCACACCCTCATTAGTGAATAACCAGTTGTAACCTTTGTCGCATTGTTGAGATATTGACAAAACATTATAATCTAGAGAGTCTACATATAAAACATTAGATAAGGTGTGTTGAGAGGATATTTCAATCTTACCGCTACCAAGGACCTTTCCTTGGCTGTTATCTCCAAAGTATATGCCTTCACCTGGATCCTTGTTGTACTCGTACTCCACAAACATACCTCTCTGTCCGGTCATGTGATTTGTGCATCCGCTATCTAGCACCTATTTAGATCAACCGGAGGAGTAAGCCTGCAAAACAGAATTATTCCTTGGTTTTAGGTACCCAAGCTTGCTTGGGTCCTCTCAAGTTAGTCACAAGAGTCTTGGGCACCCACACACAAGTTTTCAAGTTCTTGTGGCGTGGCCCTGTATATTTAGCAATGACTTTTCCGTATTTGTTTTTCATAAGAACATAGGAAGCATCAAATTTACAAAACAGTATTTGTAAATCAGATTCATGGGATTTCTCCTTAACAAAAGTGATTCTATTCTTAGCATGATTAGGAGTAGACATGTGTTTGTTCCTGTCAAAACCAAGACCATCTTTGACATTAGGAGGTCTAGTGACCATATATGCACTGCGTGCATATTTGATCTTCTCCTTATCAAAGATGCCGCTTGTGGAAGGATGCATATTATGAGAAGTTGAAGTATTAGAAATAACATTGTTCTTACTAGAGCAAGTGCAGGTTCCGATTGTTGTCGAACTCATATCTTCGGAGGAAGAGCTCTTGGAGGAAGAGGAGTCCCTTTACTTGAGCGACTCAACTTGCACCTCAAGGATCTTGTTAACTTTTGACAAGTTAGCAAGTTCTTCCTTGATTGCAATATGCGAGTCCACTAGCTTTGAGTAAGTTTCCTTACTCAAGGATAGTTCAAACTCAAGTGACTCGTTCTTCTCTCTTTCAAGCTCAAGAATCTTTTCAACGTCTTGATATCTCTTCCTTTCACGGATGAGCATATCTTCTTGTCGGTTAACAAGTTCCTCCTTTTCAAAGATTTCGTTGAACAACATTTCCATTTTGTTTAAAGCAATTTTACTTAATCCTCTAAACATTTCTTCATTATCACTAGAGCTATCAAAGTCATCAATAGAGGAATTTAGCGTAGGAGGAGTAAGTCGAACTTTTTTCTTGCCTTCCTTAGCCATAAGGCAAGTGTGGTTGTTCATATCCCATCCTCCCATGTTTGGGAAGAGTGTGGCTCTCATAGTAGGTTTCTTGACTGCGATAGTGGCTATCTCTTCTTCTTCATCGGAGGAGGACTCGTTGTTTGAGCCCCACTCCTTGCCAATATGAGCTTGATGGGATTGTCTTCTTTTTCTGAAATTTTTCTTATCTTGAGGTCTTGTTTCCTTCTTATTTTTGTTTTCTTCATACGTGCAGTCCACCATGAAGTGACCATACTCTCCGCAGTTGTAGCAAGTGCGTCGAGCCTTGGATTTCCCTTTATCCTTGCTTTTGCCTTCATTTGAATTGTTGCCGTGTCTTCTTTTCATCATGCACTTTAACTTCTTGATAAAGAGTACCATTTCTTCATCATCAAGATCGGTACTCTCGTCGCTTGTATTTCCGTCGTCTTGGTCTTCATGAGTTTCTTTGAGTTTGGGTCTGCATGTTGCTTTGAGAGCGACTTCTTTCCTTTTGGAAGAGGTGAGTTCGGCTAAGTATTTGACGTGTTGAGCCTCTTTCTCCATCATTTCATGATTTATGATCTTCCCCAATAACTCATTGGGAGTCATTTTGTGAAATCGGGGGCTTTCTCTAATCATTGAGCAAAGTGTGACATTTCTTGGCATGAAGGCTCTAATCATTCTTTTGACCACATCGTGATCCGTCCATGTCTTACTTCCATAGGCACGAATTTTGTTGATGAGTGTCTTCATCCGGTTGTACATGTCTTGAGGTGATTCGCCTTCTTCAATAGCAAATCTCCCCAACTCTCCTTCAAGCGTCTCAATTTTAGCTTCACGAACCGACCTATTTTCTTCGTGAGCTATCTTAAGTGTATCCCAATTTTCTTTTGCACTTTCTAGACCATCGATCTTGGTGAATTCCTCTCTGATTAGTGATGATGTGATCACCGCGATGGCTTGTGCATTTCTGTGAATCTCTTGTTCTTATTCTGGAGTGAGTTCCTCATCTGTGTCCGAGATATCTATGCCTGTGCAAACAATGTGCCACAGACTAGGATTCAGAGATATTAGATGCGTTTTCATGTTGTACTTCCACATAGTGTAGTCACTTCCGTCAAACTGTGGAGGCTTTCCCATAGGAATAGAGAGATAGTGATTGTTTGAACTGAGACGGTTGTAGTTGTAAGGATATCGGGAGTAGTCGTGATGACCACTCCCAGTCGTCTTCTCTTCTTCTTTTCCTTTTTGTGCCAGCAGTTTCTTTCTCAGGAGTGCCTTTAGCTGTCGCACTTCTTCATCATCATGTGGGCTTTCTTTCAGCACATCGAAGGCTTTAGCTTCTTGTTCCTTTTCATTGATGTTCGTCTTCGGGATATCGTTGTTCTTTTCAGAGTCCATTGATCTCTCCGAGATGTGAGTCTCGTTGACGGAGAACCTTGCTCTGATACCAATTGAATGTGGCCTAGAGGGGGGTGAATAGGCCTTTAAAATTTCGTGTACACTTAATAGAGTTGTCAAAAACTTGTTTGACTGGGCTAGTCCGGTTGTCTGGGCGAACTAGTCCGGTGTGCTGAAATAAGTGAATTGATTAAGTGTTGTTTGGGAAACTAGATTCTTTTAGCAGCAGAAATGAGAACAACAGATACTTTGGTTTACTAATGCACGTGGAAACTTATAAGCAACTTAAATTGATGTTTAGTAATCAAGTGATCTAGTGAACAAAATGTATAAGAAATAAGGCACAAGAGACACGAATTTTTACCGAGGTTCAATCTCACCACAAGATCTACGTCCTCGTTGAGGAAGCTCACACAGAGCCGGGTCTCCAACCCTTTTCCTCTTCAAGTCACCACACAGGACGACTTGATTCCACTAGCACGGGTAATCACCGAGTTTGTGGGGCAACCTCACACGTTGAGGGCTCCCACGAGAATTACAACGAAAGAAGCAATCAAAAGCTCTTGAAAGTATTACAATGCAGAGTATGAGTGTAGAAAGATCAAACCCCAAGGGCTTGCAATGATGGAACGATGATCTCCCAATCCCAAATCCAAGTGTTCAATTGATTTTACTCTTTTTGCACTTTAGATGTGTGGGGAGATGTGTTTTGGGCTCTTGGGACAAGGTGACGGCGCTAGGGTTTGTATTTTCAGCAGTATTCGACGTGTATTCTTATAGGAAAGCCGTGGATCCTCCTTTTATAGGGTTTCCAAAAAGTTACAGTTGTAAAACCATAATACCGGACTAGTCCGGTGCAAGTCCGGACTTGTCCGATCACAGTGCAACTCAATGTCCAGAAAGATTGGCGGACTAGTCCGGTTGGAAAACGGACTTGTCCGGCCTTATGTGAAGATGGACTCCAGAAAGTATGGCGGACTAGTCCGGTTGGAAAACGGACTAGTCCAGCCCTATGTGAAAGCTGACTCCAGAAAGTCTGGCGGACTAGTCCGGTTGGAAAACGGACTAGTCTGGTGCACTGTGAGATGTTAGGTTAATTTTAAAAACCTTACCCGTGCGCAAGGTCGTGAGCTCTTGGGATGTGTGTCTTTCATACACTACCTATACATTTAAAATCTAATTTGTTCTTCCAAGTTTGATCAAAGTATTCCGCTTTGGACACCACTCCATTTTTCACCTTTTTTGTGTGCACCGAGCTATTTCACTTTGTTTGTCCTACAATCATCTCAATAGTTTCATTAGGATCTCATATGTTCGTCATCAATTACCCGAAACCCACAAGGGATATCCTATATGCACTTACATTCAGAAATAATGAACTTCATGGATCAAAGTTCATTTCGGCTGTCGTTGATCCAGACGAGACGTTATGCGTGTTATCGTGTGAATACATACTTTTATCTTCAATATGACACAAACATGGTCAAGAAAGAAAAGAGGTTCGAGTGGGTCAAACCATCAATCCCACTGGTAAATGGTTGAGTATCGACACCTGGTCTGCTATGACACTTCTCGAAGTGAAATCGAGGACCAGATTCATAAGAAGACAAAATTATGCCAAACCGATGAAGTTTCTGTTTAAACCTGACCAGCTTGTACTCAAACACAAGTTTAACCCAGTAAATTGCACAATCAGATCTTTAGGTGAACTACAAAGTTGAAGTAAACTTCAATACCTTTCCAAAAAGTATTGGTTTGGCTCCAGATCATTTCTGGTTGAGGAGATATGGTATTGTAAACCTGATAGTTTTTTGGAAATTTTGACAGCATCTCCTTTGTTTATTCTTATTTTGGGCCACGATTTCCAGATATAAAACAGCAGAATTTACAAAAGACACTATTTACAAATTTGTAATAAATATTATGAGAATTCCAGAAATGTCTTGCATGACCCGGATTGAATTTTCTAGAGTGAGATATGGTGAAAACCATCAGGAGTCCAGAGAAGGTTCCAGTTTCTGTTAAGTTTGGCAGATTTTGGAACTTTGAAATTTTGAACAGGTTACAGGGGAATTCAGTTCTGGAGTTGAACATAACAGTTTTAAAGGACTTCTTAGGCTTTTCATACATGTAAGATACACATTCATTGGAGTTTTCTTCTGGCAGATATGGTATCTCAAAGTCAGATCTTTTTCTGGCAGAAAACAGAACACTCTGTTTTTGAATTGATGACTTCAAAACCTACTCCAAATTTGAAAAATTAGTTCAAACTCAGAGCTCGATAGCTATTATAAGTATTTTTACATCTTCTCAGTTCCATTTTACAGAAAAGTGGTTAATGCATCAATGGAATACATGTCGGTACTACGTGCCTCAAAAAGTCAAGATTCTATGGTGGTATTCCGGCATACGTCTCAACGGTGGCACTTAATGACATTCACTCGCAAATGATTTCTATGCGCAATACGATCACGTGGTCAGTGTACCTGTCACTACACAAAAACTACTGATCAATCATATGGTGTTGTACAGCACAGCCCGCATGGGCAAACATTTCACAAGAATATATATGAAAGGAAAAACATTTGTCCCGTATCATTCCATACGGGCCGCCCCGAGTTAAGCCACGTCTCGAGGTACATGACCGGGTATTCTACCACCCGATGGGGTCCCACGTCTTTGCATAGTGCTGCACTAGTAGGAGGCACATCATGTTATGTCCCACCCAACGGGGGCTCCCACTAATTTTGAAGCACGCTTGGGTACCATGTATCATATGTTCTCAGAAACATGGAAAGTTTCAGAGACTCATATTGACATTTCCTTGCCAAGCCACGGAAACAATCACATGCTACCTTTCGCATGGTGAGCTTACCGCAATTGATCCGCTTGCAGTGGCGTACCTTACCTCTTATCTGACTTCGGAGCGTCGTTACAGAATATAATAACACATAAGTTAGCTTTGACACTTTAATAACTTATGCTACTATAGTCCGTATGTGGGCCTAGTACCGTATTCTCAATGTGTCTTATGTTTTTCTCGTAATACGATCCTTATTTAGTGTGCTATTCCCAATGCGGCTCTGATACCAGGCTGTGGGGACTAGAGTCCACACTTTCCAGGAATCGCATTGGGTGGTGCCGTGCGATGCGGCAACCAACAGCACACATGTAAAGGAACACGTATTACATAAATCATTTGCTGAAATTTACAAATATGTTCAGTTTGCAAATAGTTTATATAAAAATAAACTACAGCGGAAGATAAGATTACAACTCTCGTACTCAAGTCTAATAAGCAAAAGAGAAGCCGTCCAGCCCATGGATGCTCCTCACTAGCCACGAAGACCAAACAGCAGCGGCATGGTTTCCACATGAGTATATCACTCAGAGAGTCCTGAGTCTCATCGGACAACAATAATCATAAGCACGGAGGTTAGTACCTGCAAAACAACTTATATAGCAATCGTGAGCATGAAGGCTCAACAAGGCTTAACCGCCTCACCTAAACATGAAACTCTACATGAGGGTAAATACATAAACATAGGATGGCAGATTTGCATAATGGACTCGCCTAAATGTGGGTCCTTATTTTCAGATTTATAGCAGCAGCTTAAACCTTGTGCCGGGCAACATCATAACTCCACAATCAAACAAGAAACGCTTGAGCACGATGTTGCATGCCCAGGGTAGAAATATAAATTTAGTCAGCACTATACTAATACATACAACATAGCAATACAATGATAATATAATCTTCGTAGCAGCAGTAATTAATTCCCATCTCAAGTGCAAGTATTAACTACGTCACAACTCAATGAACAAGTGGTACTCATATCCACGAGGGACGGTGATTCAAATCAAAGATACCCGGAATACATGACACGTACGCCCGTACTGGAAGTCACATAGGTGCACTCCACAGACGCCGTACGCAGCCACCTTTCTCAAGTTCCACCCAAGTTAAATCCGTTCAATCGTCTAGGACAGTATTCCCACTCACAGTGCACCTTTCCGCTGTGAAGATGTCATGAGCGAGTTTCTGTCTACTGTGATGCGGCCGAAAGCCTGAGGCGATCGAAAAAGTCTCAACAAAGGCTTCCCAAGATACATCGGTTTCCTGGATCCCATATATCCGGTACGACTCTGGTACAGTTCAAACATGCTTAGCAGGGTGGCATATGGATCGGTCCTTAACCGAGACAGGCAGGGCTACGCACCCAAGACCACGTCTTGCTGCATCCTACGCCACTGCCCGGTATCATATTCAGATTACCACTCCATTCCTTTGAACCAATCTTGTGTGAAAAAGTCCTATCCATGCGAGTAGATTCCAACTACTCGACTTCTGCAGAATCCTATACAACATTTAGCATAGCATATCCTACACGATGACTTAACAGCTACCCAAATACTCCATGGGGTGATCTAGTCATGCAAGTGGAGTTTCAATCACCTTAACCCTAATGCACATAACTCACCCTAGACATAGGTGATACAAATCAAAATTTTGTAATAGCGCTTAAATGCAAACTGGGATTGCCTTTTGTTTTGACTCAATAAATGTTAAGGTCAGGCTTGTCCTTTCCCTGGAGATTCCTCCACGAATACTTCGCGATGGAATTTCTTGTCTTCTCCTCGTCGACGTTCGTCATTGCGTATCCTATTGACATGAATATGCATAGAACAAGAATGCAGTTTTAGCAAATGATGATGCAATATTGTTCCTGACTTATACAGGAACAAAACTAGCTGGAGATAAAGTTTTGGCTGCTGGAGTGTACAGCAACAAAGAGGACCAAGATTGAAGTTGTGAACCTATGAAGTGATATCGACGTAGTTTTGATTTAGAGATATAAACTGAATTATCTCTGTGAAACAGTTCCAATGACCTGGAAACTTTTACAGTGGGTTCCTATGGTGATATAGAATCAACCGTAAAAGTTCAGCTATAAAAATTAAATATTATAGCCTACAAAATTCCCACAAGAAAAATGACTATCTGAATTTTCATGATCAAACAGAGAGTTTTTCATGAGTGAAACTTTGTTTTCTGGATAGGGGAGTTCATGTATAGTTTAGAAAAACATATTTCACAATTTTATAAGCTTTGTACATGGAGATAT
Source organism: Tuctoria greenei (assembly GCA_036927565.1). Classification (NCBI taxonomy): domain Eukaryota; kingdom Viridiplantae; phylum Streptophyta; class Magnoliopsida; order Poales; family Poaceae; genus Tuctoria; species Tuctoria greenei. The sequence goes on from JAYESD010000010.1 coordinate 59,767,724, forward strand.
GATTTTTACAAGTTTCTAGAAAATGCTGAAAAGTTTCTGTTGTTTTTAGGCATTCTATGACCAGTTAGGAAAATCTCCAGTTTTAACTAGGTTAATAAAGTCCAATGAAGCTGAAATTTTTTCAGGAATTCTCAAACTTACTAAAAAACATTTTGGAGAAATTTTAGATTTTTCTATGAAGCGAATAATCAGATAAAAATCAAACATTATTTTGATTTAAGGGGCTCTACAGGAAAATCTAGGGATTTTCATGAAGATTGGATTGTAGTTCTGGTTAGTGTAGATAAATATTAAACCAAAAAAGTTAGTTGGACAAATTTTTAAGCTTTATACTGAGAGATATTCAATTTAGAAGCTTCCACAAGTTTCTGTACAGATTCTAAATGGATTTGGCTATTTTTAGGTGCATAGAGGATACACAGGTGATCAGACCATGTAAATGAAGTCTAATGACCCTGAAATTTTTACTGGAGTTCAAGGATACTCAAATGAAGGTTATGGAAGAATTTGGTAATTTTCCAAAGAGCGGAACTATAGGAATTAATTCTATAAGCATTTTTCTTATTTGAATTATGGAGACATTCTCCTATGGACTTTCATACAACTCCAGGTGCACCACCGGAAATTATTCTTCATGCTGGTTCTAACAAAATTTATTTGGAAATTTATTTGGGAAAGTTGGACTACTTTACTAGGAGATATGGATTTTTGAAGTGGGAACTAAATCTGGAATTTAATTTACATGGAGAAATTTGAATAAGGAAGGGGCCCACGGGTTTTAAAATGGGGCAATCAGGAGCAGAGGCTGACGGCTAGGGCCCAAAGAGTCTTCTTCAACCTCGCACCAGTGGTGCTCGGGCGCGGCGCGCGGCGGCGTCTGATGGCGGCCACTTGCCGGCGGCCGTTCCACGGCACGCTGGCCCTCCAAACTTGCTGCCCCCACCTGAAATCCGACGGAGAACACGAATGTACGGTTCCCGACGGCGATTGGAGGCCGGAGGTGGCGGTGCGACGGTGGCGGGCAGAGCTAGGGTTTCGGTGAGCTTGACTTGCATCGAAAATGGGTTAAATCACTCGGGAAATAAATAGGGAGCTTCCTGGGAGTACGGGGATGATCAGCATGGATAGGAAACGGATTGAAATGGGTCGCAACATGAAGGTCGACGGTGACCCGAGCCATGAGCGGTGGATTTGGGGAGAACAGCGCGTATGGCGCATATAATCGATGAAACTTCAATCTTATTCTTCTTATGGATGCGCAACAGACTCTTGAACAATATATCAATCAAGATTGAACTATAATCATGCGTGTCTTAAGAATTTAACCTAAAACCTAGCTCAGTTCATACACGAAGTTCATCAGAAAAATCACTAATACAAGAGCTAGGAAGGATGGCAAAGGCTGAAACTTTATGAGCAGATTCTAGGTACTATAGCGCACCTTTTTCCTTCAAGGACCGAGGTGAGATGATGCTTGCAGCACAGGGGCGTCGAGGGAGCAGAGGGCGGCAAAACAGGGCAGTTCGCCGGCGGCTCGAAAATCGTCAAGGTCTTTGATGGGGAGGCTCAAACTGTGAAAGAAATTGATCAAGGAGCTGCGCCAAAGGTTGAGAGGAGTAACCCAGTGCAAATAAATTGGAGCCATACCGATGATCCTTGCTGCATTTCGAGGAGGAGGGGATGAACTCGGTTGTTGCAAGAATTCCGCGCCAGGGAGCTCACCAGGGTGAAGTGATCGACTTGAAGGCTGGGAAGATGATAAGGAGGAGCCTTGGGGGGGGGGGGGGGGGGGCTGTAGGCAGCTGGAGGCGACTTAATCAGCCAGGGAGAGCGGTGGCATTTGCATGCCGGTAGGTGGCGCCACGGTAAGAACAGGGGCAAAAATGACCCACTGACCAGTGGGTCCCACCTCTCCCTTCAAGCCTATCTTCTCTGGACACTGAAATATCCCACCATGTTGTGTCCAAAAATTCAAGATATTTTATGGTATAATAAATCTAAGGTGTAGAAATTGATTCTGAAATCAGATTGTTGATTTGACAAAGTTTCATTTGAATTCAAATTTGAATTTGAATTTGAGTTGAATTCAATGAAGCTATTGAATTAACTAGCAAACTTGCTTCAAAAATTCTGAAAGTTTGCAGGGAGAGTATTTGGAATATTTGGAAACTATTGGCGAACTCAAATCTTCATTTAACTTCATTTGAACATTAGTTAAGTTTATTTTTTTGAATTCTCTCATTTAGAGTTTGAGTAAACTTTTTTTCTCATTTCATTTTTAATTATTTTTATCATTCAAAATTTTTAGTCCAAACTGAAGTTGCATTATGGAAAATAGGGCTTTTACATAACAGAACCGAATTTAAAAATCAATCTTTTGATCACTTTTGTGCTGAAAATGGAATAGATCATCAATTCTCTTCACCATATGTACCTCAACAAGACGGTGTTGTAGAAAGAAAGAACAGAACATTAGTTGAAATGGCTAGGACTATGCTTGATGAATATAAAACTCCTAGGAAATTTTGGGCTGATGCAATTGCAACCGCTTTTATGTCTCAAATCATATTTTCTTGCGCGCTAAGCTAGGTAAAACACCATATGAGCTACGGTTTGGACATAGGACTAGTGTTACACACTTTCGGGTCTTTGGTTGCAAATGCTTTGTTAAGAAACATGGTAATCTTAATAAATTTGAACCTAGATCCATTGATGGCTTGTTTCTTGGTTATCCATCTCATACTAGAGGCTACCGTGTGCTTTTACTTGACACTAACAAAATTGTGGAGACTTGTGAGGTGTCTTTTGATGAAGCTAGCTCACGTACTAGCTTAGACATTGCAGGTCTAGATCCATATCCTTAGTGGGAGGGTATTTTCGAAGAAGAAGAAGAGTCAGTGATATTGCCTGATAGTTCCGATGTTGACACGTGTCCAGCTCCGAACTTTGAACAAGCTCCGACTACCATCTCTGCTAGTCCTAATCGTCCACAAGCCACAAGCTCATCAATCTGCGATGAACCTGGTGAAGAAGAATCTTGTGAGACATCTGTTCCCCTACGGATTTACAAGAATCATCCCTCGCAACAGATAATAGGAAGCTTGCATGTACGAGTTACAAGATCCAGATTTTTCGACCCCAATTCTCATGGTCATTCTGCTTTTGTTGCTTCTTTTGAACCCAAATATATATCACACACCCTCACTAATGAATCTTGGAATACTGCCATGCAAGAAGAGTTGGAAAAATTTGAAAGAAATTTTTTTTGAAACTTGTACCTCCACCTCATGATCACACTTTAATTGGATCTAAATGGGTGTTTAAAAATAAACAAAGTGAGGATGGGGTTGTGATTAGGAATAAGGCTAGATTGGTTGCTCAAGGTTTCACACAAATTGAAGGTCTAGATTTTGATGAAACTTTTGCTCCTGTTGCTAGACTAGAAGCCATAAGAATTTTGCTCGCTTTTGCTGCATCTAAAGGTTTCAAGTTATATCAAATCGATGTAAAAAGTGCTTTTCTTAATGACTACATAGATGAGGAGGTTTATATTAAGAAACCACCTGGTTTTGAAAATCCAGATTGTCCTAATCATATTCAAACTGACCAAAGCCTTGTATGGTCTAAAACAAGCTCCTAGAGCTTGGTATGATAGGTTAAAAACATTGTTACTTGAAAAGGGGTTTACTATGGGCAAGGACGATAAAACTCTTATTGTGCTTAAGCATGGCAATGACTCATTATTCATACAAGTGTATGTGGATGATATTATCTTTGGTTGTGCTTCTCATGATCTTGTGTCCAAGTTTCCAGCAATGATGAGTTCAGAATTTGAAATGAGTATGATGGGTGAACTCACTTTCTTTTGGGGGCTGCTAATCAAGCAAACCAAGGAAGGTACCTTTGTGCATCAAACGAAGCATACAAGAGACCTTCTTAAGCGCTTCAACATGGACAAAAGAAAGCCTCTTCGGACACTAATGGGAACAACAATGAACTTGAATTTGAAGAAGATAGTGAACCCATGGATCAAAAAGTATAAAGAAGCATGATCGGATATCTTTTATACCTCACGTCATCAAGACCGGACATATAATTTAGCGTATGTCTTTGTGCATGATTTCAAGCTTCCCCACGTGCTTCACATAGTCAAGCCATCAAAAGAATTCTGAGGTACTTACATGGATCTAAAGAATTTGGCATTTTTCTTCCTTCTTCCTCAACCATTACTTTGAAAGCTTTTTCAGATGCTGATTTTGGGGGTTGTAGGATTGATAGGAAAAGTACTACTGGTTCTTGTCATTTTCTTGGTAATTCACTTATTGCTTGGTCCTCTAGAAAACAAAACTCAGTTGCACAATCCACAGCCGAATCTGAATATGTAGCTGCTGCTAGTGCTTGCTCACAAATTCTTTGTATTGTTCAAACACTTAAGGACTATGGGGTTCATCTAGATAGTGTTCCATTATTTTGTGATAACACTAGTGCCATTTGCATTGCTAAAAACCCCGTGCAACATTCTAGAACTAAGCACATTGACATTAGGTATCACTTTTTCCGTGATAATGTTGAAAAAGGAAACATTGTTCTTCACCATGTAGATAGCGAACAACAGATGGCTCACATTTTCACAAAACCATTGGATTTCACTCGTTTCTATTACATTCGTAGTGAAATAGGGGTTATGCATCCTCATGGCTTAAATTGAGGGGGAGTTTTGAAACTTGGGAAGTCTATGTGTGAATCTGAACTTAAAATAATATTAGCATAGTATTTCATACATATATGACTTTGTGATTCCTTTTACATGTTGAAAGTTCTTCCTACAGTACTCATGTTATACATTTTTTAGTTTTTGCCATGACTAGTAATTGGAATAATTACTTACACTAAATCTGGTCATTATCAAACTGTCTTGCTGTTTTGAACTTGTTGCATGATCACAAGTGGTTTTAATCATAATCAATTAATCAAGTAATCAACTCACATGTTGAGTTTTATGAACAAATATCAATTGAGAAAAGATCAAGAGAATATGCATGCATCACACTTCTTCTTTTGAGATGGCTTACCATTGCACTTAGATATGAACTTGGAAAAAGTTGTGTATGACTAAAACCATGTCCTTAAGCTTCTGATTGTCAAATGACATAAGCTTGGCTTGGTTGGTTAGAATAAGGAAGATGCACATATAATCTCTTGCAAATATTATAGGATATAAATTTGTGCTTTGAAAATAATAAAATGCAGCAACAAGTGTCATGCTTCCAGGTTTTGAAATAGTTAAGTTTGTGAGATCATGACATGGTAAAATTGAAAATTACATTTGATATCTAGCATGGCTTACACTACTTTATGTATCTTATTGTTGTGATAGTTTAAGTTACTTGATATTATGACTTGGATGAGCTTTTTTTATATGTATATGTTATAATGTGCTCATAACAAATTAAAATTTCTCTTTTGTACCTTGCTGAATACATTGTCAAAGGGGGAGAAGTATGCAATGGAGAGAAATAAGTATAAGGGAGAAATTTATTTCTATCTCATTTGATTTTCAATAAGGGGGAGAAATTGTTTTCAAAACTTTTCATGTGAATAAGCCAATGTTCAGATTTTAAGTGGTGTTGCCAATGCATTAATCAAGGGGGAGATTGTGAGACCTATGTGCGCTGAGTACATTGGATATGGCAATAAACGTTTTGAATACTACCACAACACCTTTATCAGCAAGGTCCAACGATAGGTCTTGCTTGTTTTGGGTAGCTCCAGCAAGGTTCGACGTAAGGTTAGACTTCTTTGTCTAGGTCCGACTAGCTTTGGATAGCTCCGCCTCTAGGTCTGACTACCTTTGGTAAGCTCCGGCGCTAAGTCCAACTAGTTTTGGTTAGCTCCAGCGCTAGGTCCTGCTAGCGTTGGTAAGTTCTGCCGTTAGATCCTGTTAGTTTTGGTAAGCTCTGGTTCAAGGTCCGGTTAGCTTTTGCAAGGTTCGAAGCTTGATCGCAGTGGTTCTGCTTTTAATTTTGCAATGTTTCAAACTTGCTTTTTGGATTATGGAAAGTTTGCTTAGTTTTCTTTACTAAGTTTTTGGTGTTTTTTGGTTGTTATGGCTGTTATCATTTCGCTATGGTTTGCAACATGCTTATGTGAGGTGCTCACGTAAGGTGTTTTGATTTCGGAACAAACGAGAGTCAAGTCGAGAACTTGTGCTTGGAAGTATCGGTTGTTTATTCATGTGTAGGTGTTGCTTGAGTTCAAGACATGGCTGGTGACGGGATCCATTGAACTAGTCTTAGGGAGAAGATGAGGTTGAACAGCCAAGTTTGGAAGGAATTGTGGTTGAGTTGATCGGGAGGTCATGGAGCATGTTCGAATCAAGAACAATGCATATGAAGTTATCATGGACGTTGTTGGAAGATGTTGGCATGTGTGCAAGGAGTGCATGGATGTGGCTACATGGTTCCTAGGTGTGATGAAGAGATGTGGACGTAAAAAATTGGTTCGAAAGTTCCAACCGATTAGGTTATGGACTCATGCTGCAGTTGAGTCATGTTTGACTCAAATATGGAGTGTTTTGAGTTGGTTATGATAGGATTTCGTGTGGGTCATGAATTTAAGTTATTTTAGTAATGTGGAATAAATTCCTAAGGTATTTGGAAGTCTTAAGATTACTTCCATCTGCGTATAGAAGAGTCTTGAACAGTTATGGAAAGTTTTGATTCGTGAATTGAGTAGCATTAGAGTCCTAGTTAAGTTTGGGTTGGCCTAAGGGCTGGTTATATAAGCAAGGGAGGCCAGAGCTCTTGGTGCAAGACTTTGAGGCTGTTTCTCTTGTGTTTTGATCAATTAAATTTGTAGTTTTAAGGAACTTTTGTGCCTTGTTCGTCCAACTTGTTTACGTCAAGTCTTTCTCATGGAGTTTCTGCACAGCACTACCTTTCTTCGGTGGTTTTATCATAACTCGAGTTTTATAGATGCGATTCATGTGATTCTTTTTGGGTTGTCTTCACAACGTGATTTTCTATCAACAGTGGAAATTTCATGGTCATTGGATTTGTGGTTTTGGATCTACACGAGTTTCTTTGCTGTATTCCATAACTGTTTTTCTTGGGTAAAACAGATTGACCTTTGTTTGATCTTTTGATCATAACGTCAGTTTTTCTCGATGGATTTTTGTGATTCTTGTTGTGAAATATTCGTGACTTGATTATACACAATCTATGTTTGTTTAGTTACAATTGATCACTTTTAGATTAGTCGCACACATGATTTATTTAACAGATCATTTTTCTGCTGAGGGGTTTTTTGTTGCTTCCGCTGAAATGTTTTAATCTACCATTCACCCCCCTCTGGTAGCGTTACACATGCTCTTCGATCCTACATCTTGGCGTTAGTATCTATCGCCACGGAACACAATTGTTCCATTAGGATCTGTTGCCATGATTTAGCAGTTTGTGGTGTTAGGATCTATCGCCACGGAACACAATCATTGCATTAGGATCTATTGCCACGATTCACCAGTTCGTGGCGTTAGGATCTATCGCCACGGAACACAATCGTTGCATTAGGAACTTTTACCACAATTCACCAGTTCGTGGCGTTAGGATCTATCGCCACAGAACACAATTGTTTTATTAGGATCTGTTGCCACGATTCACCAGTTCGTGGTGTTAGGATCTATCGCCACAGAACACAACTGTTGCATTAGGATCTATTGCCACGATTCACTAGTTTGTGGTGTTAGGATCTATCGCTAGGAAACACAATCATTGCATTAGGATCTGTTGCCACAATTAACTAGTTCGTGGCGTTAGGATCTATCGTCACGGAACACAATCGTTGGCCTCACGATATATTACAAAATGTTGGCCACTGTGTCAACAAATGAATGTGTGGTGTGTTCATCGTGTTCCTCAGGAATCATAAGGACGGATTTGTTTATTTTATGGACAACTGAATGATTTCGTTATCAAGTGTTGTGCTCTAAGTTCAGTGATGTGTGATATCAACAGTGAACCGAAGCAAAATGTAGAAAATTGCGAAGCTAAAAGGAGACGTCGTGGAGAGGACACACTTTTCATATAAGAAACACACTCGCTGCAAATTAAGGGCATCTCCATTTTGCTTGTCCGCACAGACTAAGGCACCATCAGACTCTCCTCTTCTCTCTTCATTCGTCTTCTCCGCACAGACAACCCACCATGGCCAACATTCCGCCGCCAAGCCCGCCGATGGAGCCACCCTGGAAGAAAAAGTGTTGCTGCTCCCTCGAGAGGCTCAACAACGAGCTGCTTGAGATGTTGTTCGACTAGTTCGAGAGTCTGCTCGAGACGATGGTTGAGGTGCTCAGTGCCGAGGGTCGCGGTATCCTGGTGGCGGCGATGGCGAGGAACCTCGGTCGCGAGGTTGCACCGCCGGATCCGGACCAGCTGGAGCGACCGGCGGAGCAGCCGGAAGAGAAGGAGAGGGAGGAGGAGTAGGATTTAGGTTTTCTTTTGTTGTTTTATAGTTGATATTGTTTTTATTTTCTTGTATCATGTACTTTTTTCTCATTTTTTGTGTATGATCGAAGAGCACGTAAAAAGCTACCAGAGGGGGTGAATGGTAGATTAAAAAATCTTACATAGCGGAAACAATTAACTCCCAACCCCTTCTGTAGAAAAATGATATGTTATATAAATCATGTGTGAGACTAATATAAACTTGTTTCACCGTGATAAAAGTGATAGATCAGAGAAAATCAAGTCATGAAGAAGAAACAACAAGAATCACTCAAATCCGTCGAGAGAAACTCATGTTACGATCGAAAGATCGAACAAAGGTCAATCTGTCCTACCGGGAAAAAACAGTTCTGGAATGCTGCAAAGAAACTCGTGTAGATCAGAAACCACAAATCCAATTTCCGTGAAATTTTGACAGATTATATATAATCAAATTATGAAGACAACCCAAAAAGAATCACGTCAATTGGATCTGTAAAACTCGAGTTATGATAAAACCACCTAAGCAAGGTAGTGCTGTGCAGAAACTCGACGAGTAAGACTTGAAGAAAACAAGTCGGACGAACAAGGCACAAAAGTTCCTTTCAAATACTAATTTTATTCAATAGAACACAAGAGGAACAGCCCCAAAGTCGTCTCCCACGAGCTCTAGCCTCCCTTGCTTATATAACCAGCCCTTAGGCCAACCCAATCTCAACTAGGACTCTAATCCTACTCAAATCACAAATCAAAACTTTCCATGACTGCTTAGGACTCTTCTATACGCAGATAGAAGCAATCTTAAGACTTCCAAAAACCTTAGGAATGTATCCCACGTTCCTAAAACAACTCAAATTCGTGATCGACACGAAATCCTGTCATAACCAACTCAAATCTTTCCATATTTGAGTCAAATTCGACTCAGCCGCACCCTGAGTCCATAACCTAGTCGGTTGGTCCTTTCTGACCAATTATCTACGTCCACATCTCTTCATCACGACTTGGAACCATGCAGCCACATCCGTGAACTCCTTGCACATGTGCAAACATCTTCCAATGACATCCATGATACCTTTATATGCATTGTTCTTGATTCATACATGTTGCGCGACCTCCTGATCAACTCAACCACAATTCCTCCCGAACTTGGTTGTTGAGCCTCATCTTTTTCCTAAGACTAGTTCAATGGATACCATCACTAGCCATGTCTTGAACTCAAGCAACACCTGCACATGAATAAACAACCAATACTTCCGAGCAAAAGTCCTCGACTTGACTCACGTTAGTTCCGAAACTACAACATCTTACGTGAGCACTTCACATAAGCATGTTGCAAACCATAGCAAAAACGTTATCAGTCATAACCACCAAAACACATCAAAAACTTAGGAAAATGTTACTAATCTAACTTTCCATCAGTGTAAAGCAAGTTTGAGATAATTCACAGTAAAAGCAGGAACATTGCGATCAAGCTCTGAACCTTGCCAAAGCTAACCGGAGCTTGAGCCGGAGCTTACCAAAGCTAGTACAACCTAGCGTCGGAGCTTACCAAAGCTAGTACAACTTAGCGTCAGAGCTTACCAAAGCTAGTACAACCTAGCGCTGGAGCTTGCCAAAGCTAGTCATAACTAGTCAACCCAAAAGCTAGAGCTAGAAAAACATGTCGGAGCTAACCAACATAAGTCGGACCTAGCAAAACATATTGGAGCTTAACAAAGACATGCTGGAGCTATCAAAGACATGCCAGAGCTAAAGACAAAGCTCACCGGAGCTATCCAAAAACATGTCGGACATTGACAAAGCAAGTCGGACCTATTGTCGGACCTTGCAGAAGCTCGGAGCTAGAGTCGTACTTTGCTAAAAAGGTGTTTTAGCAGTTTTTTAGAACTTTTATCATCAAAGCCAATGTATTCAGCACAAAAAGATCTCACAATCTCCCCCTTGATGAATGCACTAGCAAAACCACTTAAAATCTGAACATTGCTTTATTCACATTAAAAGTTTTGAAAACAATTTCCCCCCCTTTGTAAAACAAAAATAAAATGAGAAAAAAGAAAGTCTCCCCCTTAGAAGAATCGTGCCAAAAACAAAAGTGAATATGTGCAATGTGTAATAAATTTCTCCCCCTTGCATACTTATCTTTAAAAATTTACCATATTATCTCTCCCCCTTTGACAATGTATTCAGCAAGGTTCAAAAGAGAAATTTTAATTGTTATGAGCATGTTATAACATATACATATAAAACAAAGCTCATCCAAGTCATACTATCAAGTAACTTACACTATCACATCAATGAGGTACATAAAGTAGTGTAAGCCATGCTAGATATCAAATGTAATTTTCAATTTAAGCAAGTCAAGATCTCACAAACTTAACTATTTCAAGACCTGAAAGCATGACACTTGTTGCTGCATTTTATTATTTTTCTATCACAAACTCTGATGATATGATATTTGCAAGAGATTATATGCGCATCTGCCTTATTCTAACCAACCAAGCCAAGCCTATGTCATTTGACAATCAGAAGCTTAAGGACATGGTTTTAGTCATACACAACTTCTTCCAAGTTCATATCTAAGTGCAATGATAAGCCATGTCAAAAGAAGAAGTGCGATGCATGCATATTCTCTTGATCTTTTCTCAATTTATATTTGTTCGTAAAAACTCAACAAGTGAGTTGATTATTTGATTAATTCTTTATGATTAAAAGCACTTGTGAGCATGCAACAAGTTCAGAACAGCAAGAAAGTTCGACCATGACAAGATTTAGTGTAAGTAATTATTCCAATTACTAGACATGGCAAAAACTACAAAATGTATAACACGAGTAATGTAGTAAGAACTTTCAACATGTAAAAGGAATCACAAAGACATATATGTATGAAATACTATGCTCATATTATTTTAATTTCAGATTCACACATAGACTTCTCAAGTTTCAAAACTCCCCCTCAATGTAAGCCATGAGGATGCATAACCCCTATTTCACTACGAATGTAACAAAAACGAGTGAAATCCCAAGGTTTTGTAAAAATGTCAGCCAATTGTTGTTCGGTATCTACATGGTGAAGCACAATGTTTCCTTTTTCAACATTATCACGGAGAAAGTGATACCTAATGTCAATGTGTTTAGTTCTAGAATGTTGCACGGGGTTTTTAGCAATGCAAATGGCACTAGTGTTATCACAAAACAGTGGGACACTATCTAGATCAACTCAATAGTCCTTAAGTGTTTGAACAATCCAAAGAATTTGTGAGCAAGCACTAGCAGCAGCTATATATTAAGATTCGGCTGTGGATTGTGCAACTGAATTTTGTTTTCTAGAGGACCAAGCAACAAGTGAATTACCAAGAAAATGACAAGCACCATAAGTACTTTTCCTATCAATCCTACAACCTCCAAAATCAGCATCAGAAAAAGCTTTCAAAGTAACGGTTGAGGAAGAAGGAAGATAAATGCCAAATTCTTGAGTTCCATGTAAGTACCTGAGAATCCTTTTGATGGCTTGATGATGTGAAGCACGTGGGAAGGCTTGAAACTGTGCACGAAGACATACACTGAATTGTATGTTCGGTCTTGATGTCGTGAGGTACAAAAGTGATCCGATCATGCTTATATATTCTTTTTGATCCACGGGTTCACCATCTTCATCAAGTTCAAGTGTTGTTGCTGTTCCCATTAGTGTCCGAAGAGGCTTGCTTTTGTCCATGTTGAAGCACCTTAGGAGGTCTTTTGTATACTTCATTTGATGCACAAAGGTACCCTCCTTGGTTTGCTTGATTCACAGCCCCAAAAAGTATGTGAGTTCTCCCATCATACTCATCTCAAATTATGAACTCATCATAGCTGAAAACTTGGACACAAGATCATGAGAAGCACAACCAATGATAATATCATCCACATACACTTGAACGAATAATGAGTCATTGCCATGCTTAAGCACAAAAAGCGTTTTATCAACCTTGCCCATGGTAAACCCCTTTTCAAGTAAGAATGTTTTTAATCATACCATGCTCTAGGGGTTTCTTTGAGACCGTACAAGGCTTTGGACAGTTTGAAAACATGATTAGGAAAATCTGAATTTTCAAAACCTGGTGGTTGTTTGACATAAACCTCCTCACTTATGTAGCCATTAAGAAAAGCACTTTTAACATCCATTTGATATAGCTTAAAACCTTTAGATGCAGCAAAAGCTAACAAAATTCTTATGGCTTCTAATCTAGCAACAGGAGCAAAAGTTTCATCAAAATCTAGACCTTCAACTTGAGTGAAACCTTGAGCAACCAACCTAGCCTTATTCCTAACCACAATCCCATCCTCACTTTGTTTATTTTTAAACGTCCATCTAGTTCCAATTAAAGTGTGACCTTGAGGTGGAGGTACAAGTTTCCAAACATTATTTCTTTCAAAATTTTCTAACTCTTCTTGCATGGCAATGATCCAAGATTCATTAGTGAGTGCGTGTGATATATCTTTGGGTTCAAAAGAAGCAACAAAAGCAGAATGAGAATGAGAGTTTGGATCGCAAAATCTGGACCGTGTGACTCGTTCGTGCAAGCTTCCAATAATTTGTTGTGAAGGATGAATTTTGAGAATCCGGAGGGGAGTGGACACTTCACAAGCTTCTTCTTCTTCATGTTCATCACAAATCGATGATCTTGTGATTTGAGGAGGATCTGGACCAGCAATGGTGGTCGTCAGTGCTGGCTGTGAATCAAAATTAGGAGCTGGAACAATGTCATTAGTTGCTGAATTTTCGGGCAGCAGCACCACTTCTTCCTCATCTTCAATGAAAGTGCTCTCCCCCTGCAGGTATGGATCCGGACCTACAATGTTTGAGCTAGTACCTGTGCTAGCTTCATCAAAAGACACCTCGCAAGTCTCCACAATTTTGTTAGTATCAAGTAAAAGCACACGGTAGCCTCTAGTAGGAGATGGATAACCAAGAAACATGCCATCAACAGATCTAGGTTCAAATTTATCAAGATTACCATGTTTCTTAACAAAGCATTTGCAACCAAAGACCCGAAAGTGTGTAACACTAGGCCTATGTCCAAACCGGAGCTGATATGGTGTTTTACCTAGCTTAGCGCGCAAGAAAACACGATTTGAGACATAACAAGCTGTTGCAATCGCATCAGCCCAAAATTTCCTAGGAGTTTTATATTCATCAAGCATAGTCCTAGCCATCTCAACTAAGGTTCTGTTCTTTCTTTCTACAACACCATTTTGTTGAGATACATATGGTGAATAAAATTGATGATCTATTCCATTTTCAGCACAAAAGTGATCAAAAGATTGATTTTTAAATTTGGTTCCGTTATCACTTCTAATTGCTTTTAAAGATCCTGGGTCATCAATTGATAATCTAAGAAATAAAGTTCTAAAGTGACTAAAAGCTTCATTCTTAGATGCCATAAAGTAAACCCAAGAGTATCTAGAATAATCATCAACAATAACAAGAACATACCATTTACCTCTGAAGGATTGAACACGTGAAGGACCTACGGTGTCAAGGTGCCAAAGTTGACCCGATTCAGTTGTCATGATCATTGTGAGAGGAGTATGTAAACTTGCAACCATCTTAGCATGTCTACAAGAAGAGCACACAATTTTTTTGTCCCCTTTAAGCTTAGGCAGCCCACGTATGCGATCAAGAGCACTAACACGCGTTAGATGATCAAAGCCTATGTGACCAAGTCTACGATGCCAAAAATATAAGTCCTTTGAATCATTAGCAACTAGACACCTATGTTTAGAGGAGAACATATCAAAATCAGCTTTAAAAACTCTTCCAAACCATGACATGTTAAAAATAAGCTCACTGTTAGAATTTATAACTTTGCAGCAATTTTTAGTGAAAATAATTTCTAGATTTTCATCTAGCATTTGTGAAACAGAAAGCAAGTTGTATTTCAAATTTTTAACAGGTGCCACATCTTTCAAAGTGTAGTTATTATTTACTCTAACCAAACCCTTAGCAATTATAGGAGTTGAAGAATTATCGGCAAAAGTAACATTCTCTACACGTGACACAAAAGATAGGGAGGAGAACCATTCTTTGTTACCGGTCATGTGGCGTGAGCAACCTGAATCCACAATCCAAATATTCTCCTTTCTCAAGCATGTAACCTACATAGAAGCACAATACGTCAATGACTCAATACTGGGGTTAGTCAAAAGGCATTTAAGAATCCAGTACTGAGTCACATGATGTCCAGCAGGAATAACACGCGAAAGTTGAGATAAAACAGCAGGTTTATGAGCCAAAGCTTGAGGATTTTTGTACCCAACTACTGTCCTACGAGATGTTACATGTGTAGCACAAAAAACAGTAGGTTTTGGAGCAAACTTTGCATGTTTTCGACTCATTATAGCAGATTGCTTGTTCCTATCATTCGGTTTAGCAAGTGCAGCAAATTTGGCATGAAAGTTATGAGATCTAGCAACCATTCTTTCCTTTTTCTGTTGTTTAGCTAGTCTATAACAAATATCTATGACATGACCATCTCTACCACAGTAGGTACAATGAAATTTAACTTTGTGTTCTTGTCTAGATGAGCAAGCAACATTTTTATTTGAAACCGAATGAGACAACACTCCTGCAGATTTGAAAACCACTTCTTTTTGTTTAGGAACTATTTGAATCAAACCACTTCCTAATAACTTTACAATTTTAGGTGGATGTGCCTTAGCATGAGCATGAGAATCAAAACCTAAACCAGTTTTATCATTGCAAGACTTGGAGGAATTCAGCAGCAAGTTTAGGTTCTTATTCCCATTACAAAACTGATCTAATGTCATATGCATGCCATCAAGTTTATAGGACAGATCAAGACAATTTTCACATGAAGTTTTTCCTTTTAATTTGCAATTGGAACAAAATTTAACTTCATGAGAACGTAAAGCATTGTTCAATATAGAAATTTCATTCATAGCATCTTGTAGTTACTTATCAAGATCATCACAAGTAGAACAATGCAAATCAAATGTAGAACAGCTAGCATCTTTCAAATTTTTATCATTAAGTGCAGCAAGCTCTTTGTTCTTTTCAATTTCTAACTCAAGTTTATCAAGTGTGGAGGTGTGCACACTTCTTAATGAGGATAATTGTTCATATATTAATTCATATGAGGAACAAGAATCATCACTAGGAATCAAAGATTTCAAATGATTAATTTCATATTCTTGTGACTCAATTTTAACAGCATTGTCCCTAAGTTTTTTGTCCTTTTTCTTAACTATAACAGTGGCACGACAAATAGCATCACACATTTCTTCGCAAGTAGGACATACCTCTTCATTGTCGCTATTGTGTTCAACCTCCTCCATACTTGATCTTGACTTGCCCGCCATGAAGCACAAGTTTGCCAAATCATCTTCATCTTCGTCACTTCCAATGTCCACATCGCTTGAGCCAAGTTCTTGAAGTGCGGAGATAAAACTGCTCATCAATTGACGTCCTGTAAAACCCTTCTTTTTCTTCGTATCTTTTGCAGAGGAGTGCTTCATCCTTGTTTGATTTTCATCCTGGGACGTAGGACCTGAAACGTTAGGGCAACTGAACGAAAGTGTCCCGTCTTACCACATTCGAAACATCATTGAGTTCTGGAGCTTCCTCTCCTTCTAGTTCTCACATTTTGCAATGCTTTCGAGAACCTAGTAGAGAGAAGTAATAGCTCCTCCTCTAGAAACTCCTCAATCTGTTCAAGGGTTTGAGAGGACAACAAAGCAAGTGTACCACAAGATGAAGATTGGCTGGAGCTAGGCATATCATGTTGAGAAACAAAAGCAATAGACTTGTTTGGGTTCTTACGTGATATTATGTCAATTTCATGAGTTTTTAACTTGGAATATAGCACATCTAAAGTAAGTGTACTTGTCAGAGTCTGGTTCCGGCAATTCTCAAACTGTCGAAGTCTGGTTTCGGCAATTCTCCCGGTACTACGGTTAGTAGCCCGCAGAGTTTTGTAGTTTGGTTAGGGCGTGCGGAGATTCAGAATAGGATGGCGATTTGACATGAGGATTTACGTGGTTCAGGTCGCCTGAGCGTAATACCCTACTCCACGGGTGTGTGTTGTTTTTGTATTGAGCGTCTGAGCACTTGTGTGTGAGAGACCAGAGTGTCTGAAAACCTCTGGAAGAGTCTCCAGAAGAGTCTGGCCAAGCCTCCCTGTGTATCACTCGGTCAGTCCTTTTATAGTACAAGGGCTGGCCGTTACATCGTTAGCTTGGCCCGACATTTGGCCCTGACGGTTACTGATGCTTAATACACAGTTAATGTACTCAATTCCCCTTAACAATGTGGTAATGCGCCTTGATAGTGGCGTTACTGGTATTAAAGGGTCCTCTGATCGTGTGTCTTTAAGATAGCATTAATGACATATAATCAGGTCTTGAAGTCCTTAAAGTCCCTTGAAGGTCCGAGCTGTTAAAGGTTTACCAATCTGTCTGTTGAGGTTGAAGGTCCGACGGTTGGACGCGTGGCAGCTCCAGAGCTTACTATCTTGGACGAGTAGGTCCGGTGTTGTTGTACACGTGTCGGTACTAGAGCTTCCTTCTGTCGAGGGTTAGGTCCGGGGGTGCCACACTGGTATCCAGTCTGGAGCTTTCCCATGAATGGAATGTAGCTATGGTTTTATGATACACATGGCGGCATTGGGACTAACCATAGAAGGGAGGCAGGTCCGGTTCCGTATGACATGTGGGTCCTTCGGAGGTCTTCAACTCAGATAGGTGGAGTTCCTTTGCACTCTTCGCAGTTCCAAGGGGTATTCGGTACACAGGGTACCGACAGTGGTCCCCTGGGCCCACCTCTGGGAGAGACCTTTTGGATTAAGTCATTCTGCCCGAGGTGGGTCCATCTTTTGATTTCTGCGCCATGTCTTCAAGGCTTTTTGGATGTGTCGTTGAGGTAATGGTTCGCAGTTAAACCATCGCCGCGTAGCATCTTCAGGATGCGGCATGTGAGATCTGCACGTGCGGATCTCACACAATTGAAGGTCGCCGGTTCCCAATACGAAAACCGTATCGGTTCTGCGCGCCCTGTTAGGCTGCCGCCCTCGGGTTTCCTGCCTCTTATCATGACAACTGTTCGCCTGGGGTAAGGTCCTCGACTTGATCGTCTGGGTGGCCCCGGGCCCCTTTGTCATTGGCAAGGTGCAATTTTTGAATTGTATCCTTGGCCTTTTTGCGGTTTCCATCCAAGCGTTGCGGGGGATTACTTAAGAAGGAAAGTGCGCACGGTTTGGGGATTCCTTACGCCTTCATTTGAACTTGCACTTTAATCCTCCAAACTTTCACTTGCTTTTCCTCTCTCGCCCCGCCGTGCTACGATGGAGTTGGGTCTCCGCAAGAGTCGTCTCGCGATCGATGACGATTTGAAGAAGGTCCGGACCTACATGGGGTGGTCCAGCGACTTTTTCAACCACCTGGTCCGCGCCGGCAAGCTCGCGTTCAAGAAGAAGTGCGCCAGCAACATGGTGTACTTTTCTGCGTACGCTGTGGTGGGACTGATCCCACCTTTCTTGACTTTTCTCTTGATGCTGTTAGACTTCTATGGTCTGCAGTTGTACCACCTTGGCCCCCACTCCATTCTTTTTGTGTCAACATTCGTCCACTTCTGCGAGATGTGGGTGGGTATTCCCCCCTGCGTCGAGCTCTTCTGTACCTTCTTCACCATCCACAGTACCAGCAAGAGTGACCAGTATCTTGGCTTCTACTATTTTGTGAAGAGCAAGAAATGCCCCTAGAAGTACTTGAGGTCATTCCCTTCTGTCAAGTGGGATGACTGGAAGAAGGATTGGATTGTCGTCACGGCAGAGGAGCACGAGAAGCTGGAGCTGCCTGAAGGTCTTCCCAATGATGACACTGATGCCTGGAGCGAGGCTCCGGTGCTGTCAGAGGCCTTCAACCCTGCCTTGATCAGGATCCGGCAATGCGTGGAAGGAGGGGTGACCCCCAGATGGTCTTCTGCAACTTCCTGGTCAACAGGTGGGTTCCGCTGAAGAAGAGGGAGAAGCTCGCCTGGGCACTCAACAGCGTGATGGACGATGACCAGATTGAGACCAGTTTGAAGTCCAATTTGGAAGGCTCTGTGGGGACTGGAATCCCAACCTCCAGGGTCTCATTGGGTGGTGTCGTGCGATGCGACACCCAACAATATACAAGAATAGAACAAGAAAAAATTTACAATACCAAGTCTTTATTTAAAAGCACAGCGGAAGTTTTTAAAATACTAGCGGAAGAGAAAAGAACTATACATCATAGCTACGCTCTCAGCACTAGCTATGCAACAGCAAAGTCATCCATGTCCTGGATACTTCGCACTAGCAACACGCAATTAACGGCGGTGTGCACGGTTCCCGCTCGGCTGTAAACCCTAGAGGGGGTGCAGCCTCATCATCAAACCCGTCATCATTCATATAATCTGCAAAAACTCGTTAACTGCAAACGTGAGCATAAGGCTCAGCAAGACTAACCCGTCTCACTAGACATATGCAAGGGTGAATAATAAGAATAGGTAAGTAAAGCATAAGGACTCACCTACAAGTGGATCCTTATAGTCATGTTTTAATTAGCACATGACATTCCTCAGGCACGGCACATCATAGACTCCACAATCAAACAAGAAACTTTTTGCCGATGATATGACGTGCACAAAGCACATAATGCTATTACAGGTAAAGTATGGGGAAATTGTAAACTTTTAATTGTACTATCTCTAAGCCAAACAAGTTTGTCCAAGCAATTTGTAAACCAATATATCATATTCTCCTGACTTCTTTAGTATTTACTACATCACAGCGCAGTGAACATGTGGTACTCTATTACCGTGAGGGACGGTGATTGCAATCAGGACATACCAGGAACAACACGACACGTACGCACTTTTGGAAATGCCAACGAGTACTTAAAGTAGTACCTACATAACAATTCAGTACTAGTCGTATATGGTCACCTTTCACTAAACACTCGAATGTCGAACCGGTTGATCCAACACGAGCAGGAGGTCACTGCGTGGGGCGTACTCTGACATGCCCACCATCTGATATACACCTTGCTGTGCTCAACCCACGCCTATGAAACGGAACGGAATGCCTTGACAAACCAGTATCAAGCTACGTCAGTTTACTGGAGCCCATTCCTCCAGTATGTCGCCGGTACAATTCAAGCTTGTCCAGCAGGACCGCACACGAAACGGTCCGCAATCGACACAAGCAGGGCTACGCACGTGATACCATGTATCGCTGCATCCTACCCACTGCTCGGTCTCAATTTCAAACTCATAAACCATTTTCTTATTCCAAAATCTTCCGTGTGATAAAAATTCCTATCTCGCGAGTAGATTCCCACTACTCGACTTCTACCGAATTCCTATGATCATAAGCATAGCAGTGTCTACTCAACTTGCCATAGACCTACCCGAGACTCCATAGGACTTGTGGGCCATGCAAGTGGATGTCAAATACCTTAAACGTAATGCACGATCATCTAAATACATAAGGTGAAATAAAACTGCAAAACACTGTAAGGAACTTAAATACCAACCAGGGCTTGCCCGAATGCGATTCTGAGCCTATGTTAGTTTCTGGCAGCTGGACCTCCAAGGCTTCCGACTGCTCCTCGATTTCAGCTACTACACGATATGCAGATACTAGCTATGAATGATTTTGAAAAATAATTAATATGCTTTAGGTAGTGTGAATATCCTAGGATAAAATAAGATAATTATCTTAATTGGCTTTGGGACTTTTCTGGTGGATACTAGTAACTATAGAGAAGACTCTTGTAATGAACAGGAGATGATCAAGGAAGTTTGTTCTTCTTAAAAATTATGGTAAGCAATAATATTCTCTAAATTATTGGTTGAAATTTTGGAGACATATCATGGCTACCAGGGGTTGTATCATGTAGAGGGGATCTCACAGGTTCTAGAAAAATTTGTTTCACCATTTTATAAGCTTCCTACAGGGAGAAATTGATTTTTCAAGTTTGGGTAAATTTCTGGATATTGATTTTCCATTTTTTCTCAATTTATACTACATAGAGATTTGGAACATTGATCAACCCAGTATTTTAAGTCCAAAGAGCTTGAAACTTTTACTGGATATCAAAGGTATTAACAATAGTGTTCTGACCAAAATTGGAAATTTTCCAATTAACAGAACTATGGGAATGAATTCTTTAAGAATTTTGATTATCTGAATTATGGAGAAATTTCTATGGCTTTTCATTCAAATCCAAGTGCACCAATGGAGAGTATTCTTCATGCTGATTCTAACAAAATATATTTTGGAATTTTTGGATAATTCTACTGGAACTTATGGATTTTCTAAGTTTGGACTGAATCTGGATTTATTATTCTATTGGAAAATTCAAATAAAGGGGCCGGTCCCACTTCATTTGAATCGGATCAATTAGAATGGAGCCACACCGGCAGCCATGGGTTTAACCCGCGCTATCACACCAGATCCTTGTCCACAACTGATCCCACGCGAGAGGGGTGTCGCTGACAGGTGGGACCCGCACCTTCGTCTACCTCTCGACGCGGCGGCGCCTCTCGCCGGAACCACGGCGGTTTCGCTGGACTTAGGTGCGTCGACCTCCTTTCGGCCTCGCTGTGAAGGCTCAACCATAAAATCGACCGCGCAAGCCGATGGTGGTGTCCAATCGTGTCGGTGATGGCCGGAGACGGCGGCGCGACAGTGACGACGGAGCTAGGGTTTCGGCCTTCGTCGGAAATGCTCGGAAATGACTCAATAGGCTCGGGAAAAGGTCGGGACGGTTCATGGGAGTACCAGGAGTTTGATTTGGGGGTCAGATTGGGGGGATATCGCTGGCAAAGCTAAGCTCGACGGCGAGGTACGGCTTTTCAATCGGCGGCCATGAAAACTCAAAATCGGACCTCGCCTCTTGATGTCTTCCTCTCAATTTTTGTGAGGTGATGCGCCTAGAGATCTAAGAGATAATACCTTATTGGATTGACAATTAATCGTACATAGAAACAGAATTTAACCGGTAATATATTGATATCGGTATGAACTGTTTTTGGAAAAACTTGAGATAAGGGAGCTAGGAAGCATGATAGTGGCTGAAACTTCACAAGAAGCATCTAGGTATCTTTGTGCACCTTATTGCTTCAAGGAGGGAGATGGAAACGTGCTTGAAGTGTTCTGTCCTCGTGGAACAGAATGTTCCCCTAGCGGCTTCACCCGCGAGCGCCGAGGAAACTTCGAAATACCGCACCTATAAGCAGGGAATCAAACAAAGTACTGGATGGGAAGGAAGAGCAACTAGTTAAGCCACCTTTTGCTGTTGGAAGCACCATGATTCCTTGCGTCGTTGGGCAGGCATGTTAGGAATGGCGGCGGTGATGCGGTGCAGTGGCGGAAATGGAAAAACAGAGGCGAGTGCGTCGGTGTGTGTCCACTTCGACCGGGGGAGGGTTTAAATAGCTCGGGGAGGAGTAGGAGGCACGCCATGAAGCAGGCAGATGAGCATCTCCGTGGTGCCTTCCATTCGGCGCGGTGTCGAGCAGAGGAGCGCCGGAAAAACGGCGTGCAGAGCAGCCCGAGTTTGTCCCACTGACTGGTGGGTCCCACGGCCCTTATCCCTGCCCCTTCTCTGCAGACTTCAATTCCCTTACAAACTTGGTCCAAAAATTCTAGATTTTTGTGGGGAGGCTCAAATAAATATCTGGAATTTGATTCTTCATGTGGATTTCGAATTGGAGCAAGTTCCAATTGAATTTTAAATTTGAATTTGAATTTGGATGGAATTCAATGGGGTCACTGATTTAAATAGCAATTGAGTTCCAAAAATTTTGAAACTATGAGAATAAGTCAAGCAAGTAATGCTGACCATGATGGTGTGTTCAATTCTTGATGTTCAATTAAGTTGAACAGCATTCAAAATTTGAATTCCTAATAGGGTCAGAATTTGCTAAGCGTCTTAAATTAAATAGCAAATGGAGTTCATAATTTATGAAACTTTGCAGGAAGTCTATTTGGAATATTAGTAAACCACAGAAAAATTTATGGCCTCTGAATTGAATAATTTTGGCAGGGCCAAATATACAGTAGTATATTCAGTTTGCAATTAATTTGAATATAGATTGGGTACTGCATATTAATTTGACCTAGGATCCTCCATTCAAATAATTTCAAACTTTGAAGAGAGGTCAAAAGAATTTATCTAAGATTAGTGGTGAAGTCCATTCCTCATTTTAATAAAATTTAAGCATGAGTGGAATAAAAGATTTGATGAGATCAAGTTCATGTATCCCACCATAAGTTCATGTGCATAACCATGATGGATCTCCACTATGGTTGATAACAAACTTGTAGCTGAACTTCATATGAAGGACAAAGTGGGATTTTACATTCCTCCCCCCTTAAAAGAATCTTGTCCTGAGATTACAAAAGGAAGGATAAAAGGAAAATATCTAACGAACATATGACGTTAACAAGTCCGGATAGTTGGTTCTAAGATATTCCTCGCTCTCCCACATTGCTTCATCAGCGGTGTGGTTTCCCCACAAGACCTTGTAGAAACGTAAAGTGCGGTTTCTTGTGGTACGAGTCTTCTCATCGACTATCCGGGTTGGATGCTTGGAGTAAGTAAGATCTGGTTGGAGAGCTTCCAAATCCTCCATACAGACTTCCGCTGGGGCCTTGTGTCATTTTCTCAATTGTGAAATGTGAAACACATTGTGCACCTCTGACAGCGATGCTGGCAGCTCTAGCCGATAGGCTACAGGTCCGCATTGCTCACTTATTGCGAATGGCCCGATGAAACGTGGAGCTAACTTCCCTTTTACTCCGAAGCGATGAATCCCTTTCATTGGGGATACACAATGGTAAACGTTATCCCTGATATCAAAGTGAAGTGGTCAACGTAATTTATCCGCATTGCTTTTCTGGCGAGACTGAGCAGTCTTGAGGTTGGCTTGAATAACTCGTACTCGATCTTCGGCTTCCTTTACCATGTCTATACCATATGTAACCCGTGCACCGGATTCACACCAGTTCAATGGTGTGCGGCACTTCCGGCCATAAGGAGCTTCATATGGTGCCATTTGGATGCTAGTATGATAACCATTGTTGTATGAAAACTCCACCAATTGTAGATGATCATCCTAGTTCTTACCATGGTGGATGGCACAAGCGCGGAGCATATCCTCTAGTACTTGGTTTACTCGTTCCATTTGACCATCAGTCTGTGGATGGTAAGCTGAGCTTCGAATCAATTTGGTACCCAAAGATGCATGGAGTTGCTCCCAAAATCAAGCGACAAACAAGGTTCCACAATTCGATATGATAGTGCGGGGTACTCCGTGTAAGCATAAGATCCTGGCAATATACAGCTCTGCATATTGCCGTGCCACATACTTGACATTGAATGGAATAAAGTGAGCCAACTTGGTGAGTCAGTCGGCTATCACCCAAATTGAGTCATGTTTGCGAAAAGTAAGAGGTAACCCAACAATGAAATCCATGCTGATGTCCTCCCATTTCCAGGCAGGTATGCTTAACGGTTGTAGATGTCCGGCTGCTTTCAGATGGTCTGCTTTCACTCGTCGACACGTATCACCTTCGGATACATACTTCACTATTTCCCTCTTCATCCGAGTCCACCAAAATTTCTTCTTCAAGTCTTGGTACATTTTGTTACTCCCCGGATGAATAGAATATTTGAACAAATGAGCCTCGTCCAAAATTTTCTTCCGAAGTTCCACATTGCGGGGTACCATGATGCGGTCTTTGGACCAGATGGTACCATCACCGTCACCTCGGAAACACTTCATTTCCCCCTTCTTCATTCGTTGGCGAATATGGGATGTGCCCTTGTCTTCCTTCTGAGCCTCCACAATCTCCTCCCTTATGGTAGGAATGAGGGCTAGGTTGTAGTGCGCCCCATACGGAACCAAGTAGAGACTCGGTTCTTCTTCCTCTATCAAGGTGATAGAAAGGTTATTGATATGGGACATGTGACTTAGCGCATCTGCGACTACAATTGCCCTTCCGAGATGGTAGTGGATTTCAATCTCATAGTGTTTGATTAACTCCAACCATCTTCGTTGTCTCATATTCAATTCTTTCTGGGTGAAGATGTACTTCAAGCTTTTGTGATCGGTGTAGAGATGTACTAGGTTGCCCCATAGATAGTGTCTCCACATCTTTAATGCTAGTACCACGGAAGAGAGCTCAAGATCATGAGTCTGATAATGCTGCTCATGGTTCCGAAGATGCCGTGATCCATAAGCGATCACCCTTCTGTCTTTCATTAATACTCAGCACAGACCAATTCCAGAGGCATCACAGTAAACATCAAAGGATCTTGTTGTGTCTGGTTGGGCTAATACTGGTGCTGTTGTGAGGTGTTTTACTAATGCTTGAAAACCTTCCTCACATTCTTTTGTCCATGCATATTTCTTTCCTTTCTTCAGAAGTTCCGTCATTGGTTTAGCTATCTTGGAAAAGTTTGGGATGAACCTTCGGTAATATCCTGCTAAACCCAGGAAACTTCGAACTTCATGCATAGACTTAGGAGACTCCCATTTGAGCACTTGCTTAATCTTGCTTGGATCAACTGCAATTCCTTCGGCAGAGGTGATGTGCCCTAGAAATGGCACTTGGTTGATCCAGAACTCACATTTGCTGAACTTAGCGTACAACTTGTGGTCCCGCGATCGCTGAAGCACAATGTGCAAATGTTGTGCATGTTCTTCTTCGGATTTTGAGTATAAAAGGATGTCGTCGATGAAGACCACGACAAACTTGTCCAGATCCGGCATGAATACCGAATTCATGAGATACATGAAATGGGCCGGTGCATTTGTTAATCCGAAGGAAATGACAAGGTACTCATATAATCCATACCTTGTCGAGAATGCTGTATTAGTTATATCCTCTGGTCGAATCCTGATCTGATGATAACCAAAGCGAAGATCCATCTTTGAAAATACTCGAGCACCTACCAACTGGTCGAACAGAATATCGATACGGGGTAGTGGATACTTGTTCTTGATCGTGACATCATTGAGTGGACGATAGTCCACACATAGTCTCAATGTTTTATCCTTCTTTTCCACGAACAATGCAGAACAGCCCCAAGGTGATGAACTTGGACGAATGAAACCCTTGTCCAAAAGTTCCTTCAGCTGCTCTTTCAGTTCTGCAAGTTCTTTAGGTGCCATCTTATACGGCTTTCTCAAGATTGGCACTGTTCCTGGTACAAGTTCAATCTTAAACTCGACATCTCTTTCTAGTGGCATACCCGGGAGATCTTCGGGAAAAACGTTCGGATACTCACATACTACACGAATATCTTCGAGTTTATAGGCTTCGGTGTTATCAGCGGTTGGAGGCACGTGGATATTACTCTTAAGAGCGAGAGTTTGGGGAGAGTGGAGTGGAGAATTTAGATATATCCTCCGAGGAATGATGTCAATAATAGCACTGTTGTATTGCAACCATGCCATCCCTAAGATGACATCTAACTTCTGATGCCCTAGTATAATAAGAGAGATAGGGTATATGTTCCCACCCAGATTAAGAGGTACCCTATGGACCATCTTATCTGCAATTACTTTTCCTCCCGGAGAACAAATCGTATATGGGGGTTTTGTGGAACAGATAAGCAACTGGTATTGATTAACATAAGATTTGCTAATAAAATTGTGGGAGGCACCAAAGTCAAAAAGGATGACTACGGGATGATCAATGAGAGAGAACGTACCCGTGAGTACGGGTGCGCCTTCCGGAACGTCCTCGATGGCGAGGTGGTGGATGTTGCCGGTTCTGGTGGCTGGCTTCTTGGTTTGGTTGCGAGGCTGGTTTGCCCCCTGGTACGATGATTGTCCTCCGCTCTGCAAGCAGTCCTTGGAGAAGTGTCATGTACATCTACACGTATAACATGTGTACAGGTTTTGGCCGACACAGAATGGTGGACAGAATCCCGGTGCACGCGGTGGAGGTAGAGGTGCACGCGGAATCATCCCTAGTTGCTATTGTGGGCGGAAACCGATGTTGTTGAATGGGCGACCACGAAATATTGGTGGTCACGATGGCGACTGCCACCTCTGCCCGGATGGTGATCGATACACCATGCGGTATTTCTGAGGAGTACCTCCTCTGCTGCCCTACGGAGCACTCCTTTTCTTCTTGTCAGAGAACAGCTCCCTAGTAGCGTCCTCCTGTACGATTGCGGCATTGACCTTGTTGTTGAACCTGCCGCTGTTGAACAAGGCAAGCTTGTCCTTCATCTTGGGGTTCAAACCCCAATAGAAGCATTCCCGCTTCCGATCTTCAGTATTCACTTGGTCCTTAGCATATTGAGCCAAGTGGTTAAATATCTTGGAGTACTCGTAAGCACTCCTTTCTCCTTGTTTCAGCTCCAAGAACTCTTGAAGCTTTCTCCTCATAACACCGAGAGGTATGTGATGGGCGCGGAACGCCTCCCGGAATTCCTCCCAGCTCGCGGCATAGCCGACTGGTCGTGCGGCAAGGTAATTCACCCACCACGCACTAGCGGACCCTTGTAGTTGTTGGGCAGCGAACCGGATCTTCTGATGTTCGGTTACTCGTAGCAAACCGAACTTCCCTTCAATGGAGCGGAGCCAGTTGTCCGCCTCCAACGGTTCATCAGCTCAGCGGGTGTGTTGACCTAAAGTCCGAGTATGAACTCGGAGAAAGCTGTCGTGGACCCACATCTGGTCGCCCTCGTTGACGGGACGAATGCTGGACCAAAGTCAATATTAACTCTGTTTGCTCGTCACATGAGCCAAGCATTGCGGCGAGAACCTCCGCTAGACTCCTTTGAAGTTCAGGAGGTGGTGGTTGAGGAACTCGTTGCTGCGGTGTAGCAGTTGTCTCCTCGGTCGGAGATTCGTCCTCACGACCATGACTGGATCCTCCCATTTCAAGCGTCGAGCGAGTACGCACCATTCTGCATCCAAATGACTTAAAATCAGAACATGTTTTCTTTTCCTTTATACATTTTATCATTCAGTAGCACGACTTATTGGCAAGGAAATAAGTGCATAACATTCACATATATTGATAAAGTACAAACTTTATACAAGATATATTATCTCATGACCAAGTTTACAGTAGTGTACTCCAAACAATGGACTCCCCCTACGGAAGTGCATCTCTACCATACTTGGTCCCCATGAGATGTCATACACATCTTGTCATCTTAGACATAACCACTGCAATTCTTAGTATGATACAAACATGGCCACAAAATGAACACGAGCAACTATGAAACTGTAAGTTGCCCCGTGATGGCAGAAGTGCTGCCACATCCCACTTTAATACGTCCTACTCGACGTACTCGAGTTCCTCGGGATCTTCTTCTTCTTTGTCATTCGGAGTTGGTGCCACAGGTGGGGTTGCGGAAGCAAGATTTGCTACCTCACCCACCATTGATGATGTCGCGGCAACTAAAGATTTTACATCAGCCTGCAGAAGAAACATCCTCAAATATTCCAGTTCCTTTCGTGCATTTTTGCAACTAGCCTTCCAACCCTGAGTCTCCCCTCTGGATATATCTCATTCTTGAGTCACCTCACCAAGCTGTTCATCCAACAGTTGCACCTCGAGTTGACTCGCTTCCAACACGCTTTCTGCGTGTTATGTTTTTATGCGAGCCTCCGATCGAGCTTCAACAGCCCGGTGCCACTAATGTTCCCTTAAGTTTAGACGGTGATTTAGGGGAGCAACAATGGCCCTAAGTGAGTCATTGGCCCCTTCAAGGTGATCCCCTCGAATCAGAGCCTGCTTCAGGTCACTCATCATTTTTCCAAGGCTAGCATGCTGATCAAGGCTCTCTTGACACGCTGATGCTGCATATGACGCTAAAATCATCTTGGGTACATCCTCATTATGGCCCTGTGCTGCAACCATCTGACTGGCTCACTCATCACCGGCTCTACCGTCAACCGGAAAGAGCACGAATGGAGTGTCAGCCATGGCATGGTAATGAAGTTTGCAAAACCTCATTATGGCAACCCTTGCGGCATAACACCACGTGTCTTGCAGTTGAATTCCTTGCACTTGGATGGAGAAAGGGGCCCATCCAATATTCAATGGAGCAGCAGGCACATCGACATAAATGGTGCACCTTGTCACACCTCCGTTATCTATAGAAAAGAATACTGGAACAGTAAGAAGGTTTCCAACTCCCAAAAATTCATAAAACTGGAGTTGCAATCACAGTCTGTTCCAGCTGACCTTCCTGTATAAATTGAAAATTTTTATACAGGAAACCTCAGAAACAGCCGTGGAGTTGAATACAAAAGTTGTAGTACACATTACAGCCTTTCCAAATTGTACTCATAAAGCTCCAGGTGAGCTAGGAAATAGAATATATACAGGTTTAAAGTTGACCCAAATTTTCTGGAAGTTTTGACAGAACCTCTCCTGTATATGTGGTGATTTCCACAATTTATACAGGTATATCATGACAATATATTGAGGTAATGACAAAATATACATTGTGTAACATCAAGTTAACAATCAAGAGGTAAAATATTTCGGCCATTAAACATTTGTTACATAGGTATAGTGTGCTAATTCTAAACTATGTGCCAACGGTTCAAGTTCTGATCTGCCAGAACCAAGTTTGCAACCATAAGAATTTAACACAGCTATACCAAGATTTAGGCCACGAGTACAACACGAAGTTGATAGAGGACTTGATAATCATTCCATAAATGTATATATATGACTATGTCACTATTCTGGATCAAAAGCTAAAGCTACCTAAACTTAACAGATGAACTGACTGTTGTTCAACAGCAGCCCAGCAGTTCACTGCTTTGAGCTCGAAATTTGAATTGCCTCCAATTTGAATCAAGAGGAACTTTAAATAAAAAAACTGTAGATCTGCTTCTCCCCTTTTCATATATATATATATATATATATATATATATATATATATATATATATCACAATATGGCAGAAGATTTTTCTACTGTGAGTTATAGCAAAATTACCATGACTGGTACAGTGGTAGGGTTATCTGGAGTAATTTAAGCATACCCCAAATTTCAACAGATTATTAAGCTTTTCTGCCTTGATGGTCAACGGAAATATTGTAGAGGTATTCGAGAACTTTTCATCCATATAGCATAACCCTATGTTTATTCCTAACTAACCAAGATTACAACCTGGCGAAGTTGAGCAAACTTTAGCCAGAAATCAAGAATCTTGGTGCTAACCCAATGTCGAATCAAAACTCATTTTGTGGAGTCCAAACCTACCAACACCTGATAGTCAAACTTTCCAAGATATACTGCATCCATTTTTTGTCGTTTTTGGGGATGGTCAAGTATCAAAGTTGATACTGACGGTACTTCATGCCTCACCAAAGAAAATTGTAACCGGTATTTCCGGATACGTTTTATAGATGGTACTAGTATCGTTCACTCGGAAACATGTGCTACACGGATCGCTACCGTAGTCAATGCTACAAAAGACAAACAATCCCCTTTCACACCTTCACACCTCAAGGGCGGCAAGGGGAAACACGACAGTCAGTCACAATAATATTACAAAAGTAATTGCATACGACTCTGGTGTGAGTTGCCCTCGAGCGATGTCATGTCTCGAGGTACATGGTTGTAATACGTCTGTACAGCAAAGACTCCCATACTAACCGGCTTACACACGATCGGGCATACATGTTTTGCATGCTCCCATAGAATATGAATGATTCTAGAGAGGCATGCTATCGGGTTATACACCACCCGACGGGGGCTCCCACTAACTTTGAAGCACGCTGGAGTACCGCGTGTCATAGGTTCGCAGAAACATAGAAAGCTTCAGAGACTCCTATTAACATTTCCGTGCCAAGCTACGGAAATACTTCCATGCTACCTCTCGCATGGTGAGCTTACGACAATTGATCCGCTTACAGTGGCGTACCTTACCTCTTACCTAACATCGGAGCATCGTTACCGAATTAATAACATATAAGTTAGTTTACCACCTTTATATCTTATACTAGTAATACTCGTTATAAGGGCATATAACTAATTCCTCACTCAAATCCTAATTTTTTTGAAAATATATTCTTTCTAAGTACATTGTTCCCAATGATGCTCTGATACCATGTCTGTGGGGACCAAAATCCCGACCTCCAAGGATCTCATTGGGTGGTGTCGTGCGATGCGACACCCAACAGTATACAAGAATAGAACGAGAACAAATTTACAATACCAAGTCTTTATTTAAAAGCACAGCGGAAGTTTTTAAAATACTAGTGGAAGAGAAAAGAACTATACATCATAGCTACGCTCTCAGCACTAGCTATGCAAAAGCAAAGTCATCCATGCCATGGATACTTCGCACTAGCAACACACAATTCACGGTGGCGTGCAGGAGGGGTGTAGACTCGTCATCAAACCTGTCATCAGTCGTATAATCTGCAAAAACTCGTTAACTACAAACGTGAGCATAAGGCTCAGCAAGACTAACCCGTCTCACTAGACATATGCAAGGGTGAATACTAAGCATAGGTAAGTAAAGCATAAGGACTCGCCTACAAATGGGTCCTTATAGTCATGGTTTAATTAGCACATGACATTCCTCAGGCACGGCACATCATAGACTCCACAATCAAACAAGAAATGCTTTGCCGATGATATGTCGTGCACAAAGCACATAATGCTATTACAGGTAAAGTATGGGGAAACTATAAACTTTTAATTGTACTATCTCTAAGCCAAACAAGGTTGTCCAAGCAATTTGTAAACCAATATATCATATTCTACTGACTTCTTTACTATTTACTACATCACGATGCAGTGAACAAGTGGTACTCTATTACCATGAGGGACGGTGATTGCAATCAGGACATACCCGAAACAACATGACACATACGCACTTTCGGAAATGCCAGCGAGTACTTACAGCAGTACCTACATAACCTTTCTCTGAACACTTGAATGTCGAACCAGTCGATCCGTCACGAGCAAGAGGTCACTGCGTGGGGCGTACCCTGACGTGCCCACCAGCTGATTTACACCTTGCTGCCCTCAACCCACACCTATAAAACGGAATGGAATGCCTTGACAAACCAGTATCGAGCTACATCAGTTTACTGGAGCCCATTCGTCCAGTATGTCACCGGTACAATTCAAGCTTGTCCAGCAGGACCGCACACGAAATGGTCCTCAATCGACACAAGCAGGGCTACGCACGTGAGACCACGTCTCGCTACATCCTACCCACTGCTCGATCTCAATTTCATATTCGTAAACCATTTTCTTATTCCATAATCTCCCGTGTGCAAAAAATTCCTATCTCGCGAGTAGATTCCAACTACTCGACTTCTACCAAATTCCTATGATCATAAGCATAGCAGTGTCTAATCAACGGGTCGTAGACCTACCCAAGACTCCATAGGACTTGTGGGCCATGCAAGTAGATGTCAAACACCTTAAACGTAATGCACAATCATCTAAAGACGTAAGGTGAAATAAAACTGCAAAACATTGTAAGGAACTTAAATGCAAACCAGGGCTTGCCTGAATGCGAGTCTGTGCCTATGTTAGTTTCTGGCAGCTGGACCTCCAAGGCTTCCGGCAGCTCCTCGATTTCAGCTACTACACGATATGCAGATACTTGGTATGAATGATTTTGAAAATAATTAATATGCTTGAGGTAGTGTGAATATCCTAGGATAAAATAAGATAATTATCTTAATTAACTTTGGGACTTTTATGGTAGATACTAGTGACTATAGAGAAGACTCTTGCAAAGAACAGGAGATGATCAAGGAAGTTTGTTTTTCTTAAAAATTATTGTAAGCAATAATCTTCTCTAGATTTTTGGTTGAAATTTTGGAGAAGTATCATGGCTACCAGGGGCTGTATCATGTAGAAGGGATCTCACTGGTTCTAGGAAAATTTGTTTCACCATTTTCTAAGCTTCCTACGGGGAGAAATTGATTTTTCAAGTTTGGGTAAATTTCTGGAAATTGATTTTCCATTTTCCTCAATTTATACTACATAGAGATTTGGAATATTGATCAATCCAGTATTTTAAGTCCAAAGAGCTTGAAACTTTTACTGGAGAAAAAAGGTATTAACAATAGTGTTCTGACCAAAATTGGAAATTTTCCAATTAACAGAACAGTGGGAATGAATTCTTTAAGCATTTTGGTTATCTGAATTATGGAGAAATTTCTATTGCTTTTCATTGAAATCCAAGTGCACCACTGGATAGTATTCTTCACGCTGGTTATAAAAAAATTTATTTGGTAATTTTTGGATAATTCTACTGCAATTTATGGATTTTCTAAGTTTGGATTGAATCTGGATTTATTTTTCTATTGGAAAATTCAAATAAAGGGGCCGGTCCCACTTCATTTGAACCGGTCCAATCAGAATGGAGCCACACCGGGAGTCACGGGTTTAACCCGCGCTGTCACACCGGATCCTTGTCCACAACTGATCCCATGCGAGAGGGGTGTTGCTGATAGGTGGGACCCGCACCTTCGTCTACCACTCGATGCGGCGGCGCCTCTCGCCGGAACCGCGGCGGTGCTTCGCCGGACTTAGGTGCGTTGACCTCCTTTCGTCCTCGCCGTGACCGCTCAACCATAAAATCGACCGCGCAGGCCGATGGTGGTGTCCAATCATGTCAGCGATGGCCGGAGACGGCGGCGTGACGGTGACGGCGGAGCTAGGGTTTCGGACTTCGTCAGAAATGCTCAGAAATGGCTCAATAGGCTTGGGAAAAGGACGAGAAGGTTCATGGGGGTACCAGGAGTATGATTTGGGGGTCAGATTGGGGGGACATCGCAGGCAAAGCTAAGCTCGACGGCGAGGTACGACTTCTCAACTGGCGGCCTGAAAACTCAAAATCCGACCTCGTCTCTCGATGTCTTCCTCTCTATTTTTGTGAGGTGATGCGCCTAGAGATTTAGGAGATAATACCTTATTGGATTGACAATTAATCGTACATAGAAACATAATTTAACCGGTAATCTATTGATATGGGTATGAACTGTTTTGGGGAAAACATGAGATAAGGGAGCTAGGAAGCATGATAGTGGCTGAAACATCACAAGAAGAATCTAGGTACCTTTGCGCACCTTATTGCTTCAAAGAGGGAGATGGAAACGTGCTTGATGTGGTCTGTCCTCGTGGAACAGAAAGTTCCCCTAGCGGCTTCACCCGCGAGCGTCGAGGAAACTTCGAAATACCGCACATATAAGCAGGGAATCAAACAAAGGACTGGATGGGAAGGAAGAGCAACTAGTTAAGCAACCTTTTGCTGTTGTAAGCACCGTGATTCCTAGCGTCGTTGGGCCAGCGCGTTAGGAACGGAAGCGGCGATGCGGTGCAGTGGCGGAAATGGAAAAACAAGGGAAAGTGCGTCGGTGTGTGTCCACTTCGACTGGGGGAGGGTTTATAGCTCGAGGAGGAGTAGGAGGCATGCCATGAAGCAGGCAGACGAGCAGCTCCATGGTGCCTTGCATGCGGCGCGGTGTCGAGCAGAGGAGCGCCAGAAAAACGGCATGCAGAGCAGCCCGAGTTTGTCCCAATGACTGGTGGGTCCCACGACCCTTATTCCTGCCCCTTCTCTGCAGACTTCAATTCCTTACCAAACTTGGTCAAAAAATTCTAGATTTTTGTGGGGAGGCTCAAATAAATATCTGGAATTTGATTCTGCAATTGGATTTTGAATTGGAGCAAGTTCCAATTGAATTTTAAATTTGAATTTGAATTTGGATGGAATTCAATAGGGTCACTGATTGAAATAGAAAATGAGTTCCAAAAATTTTGAAATTATGAGAATAAGTCAAGCAAGCAATGCTGACCATGATGGTGTGTTCAATTCTTGATGTTAAATTAAGTTGAATGGCATTCAAAATTTGAACTCCTAATAGGGTCAGAATTTGCTAAGCGTCTCAAATAAAATAGCAAATGAACTTCATAATTTATGAAACTTTGCAGGGAGTCTATTTGGAATATTAGTAAACCATAGAAAAATTTATGGCCTCTAAATTGAATAATTTTGGGAGGGCCAAATATACAGTAATATATTCAATTTGCAATTAATTTCAATATAGATTGGGTACTGCATATTAATTTGACTTAGGATCCTCCATTAAAATAATTCCAAACTTTGAAGAGAGGTCAAAAGAATTTATCTAAGATTATTGGTGAAGTCCATTCCTCATGTTAATAAAATTTAAGCATGAGTGGAATAAAAGATTTGATGAGATCAACTTCATGTATCCCACCATAAGTTCATGTGCATAACCATGATGGATCTCCACTATGGTTGATAATAAACTTGTAGCTGAACTTTATATTAAGGACAAAATGGGATTTTATAGGCTCTGCTTTGGAGCTTCACCTCAAGAAGTTCCAGCATGGCACCGACATCGAGGGCGACGACTTAACCCCGCTGGCGGCTTTCCTCCCTTTGAACATGGAGGCGGAGTTCAGCAGGGAGCTCTGGCGGAAGATGCCGGTGCTTGACAACCTCGGCGAGGTAGAGAGGCGTCCGACCACCAGGTTGGCAATCCCCGGAGCCTCTGAGGGTGGCCCTGCTCCCGCCCCGAGACCAAGAGCTGAAGTCGTTGGCAAGGGCAAAGAGTTGGCTAAGCCCTCCAGCCGAAAGAGGAAGTTGAAGCACTCTGACGGGAGGCCCATCGGACCTGCTCCTTCCACAACAGCTCCTTCTCCCCGGCGGGCGAGGTCTTTGATGGCGACACCAACTCCAGCATCGGCATCTCCCCAGAACGCCAACTCCGTCTAGGGGACTCCGGCGCCGGAGCCAGCTAAGGGCCCTAGGTCCGAGGGTCCTTCTCAGTTGAGGAAGGCCCCAATCAAGACGTCGTTGACGGCGGCAGTAAGCTCCGAAGAGCCTTCCAAAGCTACTACCCCAGTTGCGACTGGGTCGGGCTATGAGCGTCCGGCGAAAAGGTTTCGCGCTAGCTGGAGGAGAAGTCTTCCAAGGTAAATTTTCTTTTTTACCTGAGTTGATTGTTTTTGTTGTCATCATAATTTGAGTTTATTCGTCCTTCATCCACAGGGTCTCCAAAAAAGGGGCTGAAGCTCTGGTTCCTGCGATGGCAATTGATGTTATACAGGCGGAGGCTCTGACTCCAATTCCAGCACCGCCCCAGGAGGTGGCTGAGGTCTTAGCATCTCCGACGCCAGGTGTCGAGGTTCTGAACCTCGACTCATCTCCGGAAGCTCCCGTGGTAGTGCTGAACAACAGGAATGAAGATGTATCAGCGGCACTAGCTCTGGAGGTTGAAGCTCCGGTTTTGGATGTTGTGATGATGGATGCTCCGGCCTCAGAGCCAGAGGTAGCTGCAGTTCCGGCCTTAGTGTCGGATGTTATTGAAGCCCCGACGGTGGAGCCGGTGGTTCATGAAGTTCTAGCGCCTGAGCCGTTTGTCGCGGAGGTGCCGGCACCCGAACCGGTGGAGGTCGAAGGGCCGGTGCCTAGACCGGCAGTGGAGGAGGCACCAGCACCGGAGCCGGAAGTGGCCTCAGCTCCGGCCGAATCTTCAATGCCTGCCCCGAAAGTGGTAGTTCCGGAGGTACCCGCGCCTGAGCCCGGGTGTCAAGACGAAGTGACCGGTCCTTTGCTTGAGGGACCAGTAGCTGATGAGCTGGCAGCGGGACCTTCGGAGCCGACTCCGAAGGTAGAAAATCCTGTTGCCGGACCTTCCTTGGCGGCGACCAAGGCTATCCTGCAGGGCGGCCCTAGTGCCGCGGAAGCTCATGGGACCGCTCTTGTAGAGGGGACCCAATTTTTGCTATGGAGAACCCGCTGGAGTCAGCGGAGAGGACCCCGACAGGTCCGGAGCTGATCCCCCTGTCGTTATCCATTGACAATGCTTGCTCCAGCCTTCGACAGGTTTAGCTCGCCTCTTATCACGACAGCAAGGCCCTTGAGGAGGAGCGCCAAACCCTTAGCAGGTGGTGCAACCGGCTCCAATTCGAGACCAAGCTGGTGCAAACAAGGCTGGCCGACGACAAGGAGTGGGTCAAGAGGGAGAAGGCACGAATAGAGTACTGGGCCAACCTGCTGGAGGAGATGGAAAGCATGGTGCGATCCCTTGACAATCAGTCCAGGGCTATACAAGAACAAGCTGCGGCCGCTAATGAAATAGCGAATGATCGTCAGGAGAAGCTCAGTGTCATCCACGAAAGCCTCGTCAAGCGCCGGGAGGCTCTTGAGTAGCGGGAGAAAAAGCTCAAAGATGAAGAGCAAAAACTCCTAGAGCTGAGGGATGACCTCGTGAAGAGGGAGGAGGAGCTCGCCCAAAGGCTGGCTCTGGGTGACAAGAGGCTTGCAGAGCACACCAAGAAGCTGGAGGAGTTGTGCAAGAGTGAGGAGAAGAAGGCCTGGCAGCGGGGACAGGACCTTACCAAAAGGGAGAACGAAGTCGCTGCCTGGGAGAAGAAAGTGCGAGGCTGGGAGAAAGACCTGGCTGACCGCCGGAACAAGATCCACGTCCGGGAAGAGGAGCTTGCCAACCTCGAAAGGCAAGTTGCTGAAAGGATTCAACAGCATGCCAAAGAGTTCGAGCGCCTTGCCCGGGAGGGTTCGGAGCTTGCGGCGACCAAGAGGTCCTTGGAAGATATGCGAGGCTCAAGGGCTGCAGAGTCCCAACAAGTATGGGACTTATTTGGCAAAGCCAATGACGCACTGACGCCGCTGGGCTTTAGTCTCGTGCGTCTGGACGACCCGGAGCTGGAGCTGGACCATACGATGAAGGTGTTGAACTCGGCTAGCAACAAACTCAACAAGATGGGCGATGTCATCGCGGATCAGTTGGAAATGGAAGGAAAATCCCTTGCGTATAACGTCGCAGAATACATGCTGACGTGCTACACAAGCCGGGATCCTCATTTCCCACTAGATCCAGTGCTTGAAGGTCCCATCGATGGAGAGGGAGATGGCGCCAAGGACAACATGTCGGAGGTTGCCCAGAAGGTTGCCTCGTTCTTCCATAGGATTTAGGATTTTCTCCTTGTAGCTCCCACTTGTATCTTCTCTTATTTTCTCCAATTTTGTAATCTCTTGTCCTCATATGAATGAAATCCAAGAAATTTATGAATTTCATTTTTTGTGTTCAACCTTTGTCTCACTTGGCCCCCTGGTAGATGTACACAATTTCATTGCGAACATGTACCAAAAGAATGTAGCATTTTGTTGAAGACTTGAGTGCTTTGAACTTGTAGAATATAGGTCCGAAGTCGACAACAGCAGGGGCCCCCTGAGGTTGTCAGAGCTTAGTAGCTCCGGCAGCGACCATTGTTAACACGTAGAGCATCGACTGTTGGCCCTCTGGGGTTGTTGGAGCTTAGTAGCTCCGGTAGCGACCACTATCAACACGTAGAGCATCGACATCAGACCCCATGGAGGTGTCCTTCTACCATCTTTTCTTCACGTTGACGGCTGGCCCCCTGGATTTGTCGGGACTTGATAGCTCCGGCAACGCCTACTATCAATGTTTAAAACATCGACAGCGGGCCACCTTAGGGGATGTCGAAGCTTTGATAGCTCCAGCATCATCCACCATCATCATGCACACTAAAGTCAAGAAAAACAATAAAATCCATTTCTTATCTATAACTCGTTTGCGGCTTACTATTCCCGAAAGAAATTTTTAGGTCGACTGCAATTCTGTATACAATCAAGTGCATTTGCTTATTTTCTTCAGGTCTGATCGTTTTCTGGACTTACCTTACTCAGGCCTGCCGGGGTGTAGGTATAGTGGCATACTTAGGGTGCAGGACCAGGCTAAGTCGATAGCAAACTCCAGACCTAGATTGGCTTGGCGTTCAGGCGAGTAGGCCATTCAACAATGTTAAGACCCGAAAGAATTAACAATGCAACTTGAATTATATATGAATTGTTCGAGCTAAAGTTTCTTATGAATTGCACAACTTTGTTATAGACAAGAAAGAGAAAAATAAAAAGTAATGAGCCTGTACAAAATAAATGCACGTGGAGTCTGTTTTCATATAATGATGTCTTTCATTATAGATCCGGGGTACAGGGGAAACAAGTACACTCTTAGGGTACGGAACCAGGCTAAGTGTGTTGCATTTCATGTTTGACCCAAGGTAACTAGCTACACTTTTAGTTCCGAGGCTGTGTCAAGTGTTGCTTGAACATTGCGGACCTTCCGGGAAAGGTCCGGTTGTCCTCCCGGGGGAGTCACCCGACTCTGTACAATGACGCTATAACATACATCATATGTAATTACAGACTCGCCTCCGTGATATTAAGCATAGAACTTACGGAGGTGCTCAATGTTCCAAGGATTAGGGAGCGGTGTCCCATCCTCAGTTGCCAAGCGAACGCATACGGGACGGGAGACTTTGATCACTCAAAAGGGTCCTTCCCAGCTGGGGGAAAGTTTGTTTAACCCTTCTTGAGTTTGTATTCTCCGCAGCACCAGATCGCCTTCCTCGAGATGTCGATTATGCACATGCCTTAGATGATAGCGTCGGAGCGCTTGGCGATATCGTGCATTTCGAACAGCTGCTCGGCACCTTCCCTCTTCCACGAGGTCAAGGTCTTCACGCTGGAGCTGGTCCTGCATGGCTTCGTCGAAGGTTTGGACCTAGAGCGACCCCAAGGTGATTTCCGGAGGAAGGACTACTTCAGCTCTGTACACCAGGAAGAAGGGTGTCTCTCAAGTTGACCGGTTTGGAGTTGTCCTGTTTGCACACAAGGTGGGCGGAAGCTTTTCAATCCAGTTGGCTCCATGTTTTTTTAGGCGCTCATATGTGCGCTTCTTGAGTCCTTTTAGGATTTCTGCATTTGCTCTGTCAGCTTGGCCATTGCTTGCCGGGTGAGCTAAGGAAGCGTAGCTGACTTGAATGCCGAGGTCTTCATAATATCCTTAGAATGCAGAGCTTGTGAATTGGGTCCCATTGTCAGTTATGATCTTGTTTAGGACTCCAAATCTGCATACTATGGACTGCAAGAAATTGATAGCTGATTGCTTGTTTATTGTCACAACTGGAGTTGCTTCCGGCCACTTAGTGAACTTGTCGATGGTGACATACAAGAACTTGTAACCTCCGACGGCTCTTGGGAAAGGTCTCAAGATATCCATACCCTACATGCCGAATGGCCATGTCAGAGGTATCATTTGTAGAGGTTGAGCTGGTGTGTGAATTTGCTTCGCATTAAAATAGAAGGATTCACATTTCTTCACTAGCTCTATTGCATCCTGGAGTGCTGTAGGCCAGTAAAAACCATGTCAGAAGGCTTTACCAACTAGCGTGCGGGAAGACACATGTTTCCCACACTCGCCTCAATGGATTTCCGCGAGGAGCTCGCGGCCTTATTCCCTTGTAATGCATCGCATTAGGATGCCGTTGGCACCACGCTAGTAGAGATCCCCTTCTACCAGTGTGTATCTTTTAGCCAATCTGACTATCTGGTCAGCATATACATTATCTTCGGGAAGGATGTTGTCTTTAAAGTAGCTCCGGATCTCCGAGATCCATGCATCAGAGCTGACTTGAGCTTCCGAGTCTTGCGAGCTGGGTTGCTCGGAGCTTCCTGCAGCACCTACGACTCTTGATGGACGCCATGGTAACAGGGCCATCGGGACTGCCAGGTTCGAGGTGCTGGTCTCACCCCCTTCTCTCAGTTCGGCAGGCTGAGCTGTTGGTCTTGACAATCTCTGGACAAAGGTTCCATCGAGAACCGAAGCTCCAGTTGAAGCTTTCGTCGAGAGTTCATCAGCTTCAGCGTTGTTGAGACATTGGACATGGCAAAGATCCAGGACTTCGAAATCCTTCTGAAGCTTCTAGACTTCAAGTAGATATGCAGCTAGTTGAGGGTTGTTGCATCAGCAATTACCTTTGACTTGTTTTATTATGAGTTGCGAATGACCATTTACCAACAGCTGCTTGACACCATATGATAGCGCCACCTTGAGCCCATAGATTAGAGCTTCATACTCCGCCATGTTGTTGGTCGCCTTGAAGTCAAGGTGAACCATGTATTTGACCTTCTCGTCGGTCGGAGCGAGGAGAAGGATTCCAGCTCTGACCTTCTGCTTCTGCACGGAGCCGTCGAAGTAGTGAGTCCAGTGAGGCTTAGTGAAGACCAGAACCTTGGGTTCCGGCTTCTGCTCATTGGGGCCCCCCAGGATTTGATGGAGAGGGGGTCCATTCTGCCACAAAGTATGCCAATGCTTGACTCTTGATTGTTTGTCTTGGGACGAATTCAAGATCGAACTCGGCCAATTCCGCTGCCCACTTTGCAATGTTCCTAGTATTGTCGGGGTTATGCAAGATTGCACGCAGTGGATAGGAGGTTACCACTAAAATCTTGTGAGTTTAGAAGTAGTGACGAAGCATCCTAGAGGTGATAAGAACTGCGTAAAGCAGCTTATGCACCTCTTGGTACCGAGTCTTGGCGTCATGGAGTACTTCACTAATGAAGTACACTGGGCGCTGGATTGTTCGGACCCTCCCGAAGGGGACCGGAGCTTCCTCCTCATCAACCCAGACCCTCCCGGAGGGGTCTAGACCTTGTTTGGGGACCTCCGGGTTCTTGCTAGAGGAACCCAGAGCTTCTTCTGGAGTGACCCGGACCTTCCCAGAAGGGTCCGGATCTTCTTGTTCAGCAACAGGAACTCCTTCATTTGAAGGAGGTTGATCCTCTGGCGCCTTGCCTTGAGGATCTGGGTCTGGGGGCTGGGACCCAGACTCGCCTTCAGGTAACTTCGGACCTTCCCGGCGGGGTCTGTTTTCCTGAATTGGGGATGATTCTGGTCTTTCCGCAACCAAGACCATGCTGACAACTTCGTCAGTTGCTGAAATGTAAAGCAGAAGTGGCTCACCAGGATTTGGAGCTACCAATGTTGGTAGTGTGGTGAGGAGCTGCTTCAGCTCTTGGAATGCCTTTTCTGCGTCTTCAGACCATTGGAATGGTCTGAACTTCCTCAATAATTCGAAGAAGGTTAGCGCCCATTCCGCTAGTCTTGAGATGAACCGGCTGAGGGCAGCTAGACATCCAGTCAGCTTCTAGACATCCTTGATGCGAGTTGGTGGCCGCATGTCTTCAATAGCTTTAATCTTCGCCGGATTCGCTTCTATTCCTCGGTGGTTCACCAAGAATCCAAGAAGCTTTCCAGAGGTAACCCCGAAGACACATTTGTTTGGGTTCAGCTTTGTGCGTGTGATTCGCAACTTGTCAAAGACAGCTTGCAAGGTGTCAAGAAATGACTCCTTGTTCTTGATCTTGACGACGATGTCATCGACATACACTTCCACTATATCTCTGATGAGCTCTCCAAAAGTTTTGTACATAGCTCGCAGAAACGTTGAAGCAACATTTTTGAGACCGAATGGCATGGCAGTGTAACAGTATAATCCATCTACTGTGATGAAGGCAGTATGCTCTTCATCTTCCCTAGACATTCTAATTTGATGATACCCAAAATATGCATCTAGGAAACACAGTAATTCGCACCCGGTGGTGGAATCCACTATCTGATCTATTCTAGGTAGTGGGAATGGATCCTTTGGACATGCCTTATTCAGTGTTGTGTAGTCGATACACATCCGAAGCTTCCCCGCCGGCCTTGGGTACAACGACTGGGTTTGCCAACCATTTTGGGTGGAAGACTTCCCGGATAAATCCAGCTTCAAGCAACTTCTTCACTTCTTGACGTATGAAGTTTTGTCGCTCTACTGATTGCTTCTGAGGCTTTTGATGTACAGGCCGAGCGTCGGGATAAATATTTAGATTGTGCTCAATCACTTCCCTAGGGATCCAAGGCATTTGTGACGGTTGCCAGGCAAACACGTCAATATTAGTCCGGAGGAAAGTGATGAGCACAAGTTCCTATTTGTCGTTCAGACCTCCCGATATACGGGTGGTCTGAGCAGCGTCGGAACCAATTTGGACGACTTTGACAGGAATGTCGGTGTCGCCGCTTGGTTTAACACGAGGTGCAGAAGTTGAGCCTCGATGACGAATGCTCGAGGGCTTCGAAGCTTGCTCCTTTCCGGATTCTTCCTCCTGCGCTGTAGCAAGCGCGTGGAGATCTTCCAGAGCAGTAACTCCGGCGGTGCGACCACCGCGGATTCGGAGAACGCCTGAGGGTGTTGGCATCTTCAACACCAAGTAACCATAATGAGCAACAGCCATGAATTTGTATAAAGCTGGCCCGCCCAAGATTGCATTGAATAGTAAGTTGATCTGCGCCATGTCGAAGACCAACATCTTGTTCTTGTAATTCTCCCCAGTTCCGAAGGTCATCGGGAGAGTAATGGCACCGAGTGGAGTTATAGCCCCTGGACCTACTCCGGAGAATGGTCGAGAGGGGTGAAGATCCAAAGGTCGGAGCTAAAGCTTGACGAAGGCTTCGAAGATTATGAGGTTCAACCCCGAACCTCCATCCACCATTACGTGGTGGAGTTGGATGTTATTGATGGTCGGAGATACCATCAGTGGAAGTTGGCCAGCTCCGATCATGTTTCGAGGGAAGTCCAAAGCATCTAAGGTGATGGCAATATCCATCCACTTCTGATGAGGCTCCGCCCTCGCGGTGGGAGCTACAAAGGCCTTGTCCTGCCGCATTGTCTTGAGGACACAATGGGAAGTGATGTCCCACGAACCACCAAAGATGGTGTTCATGATCTTCTAATGCTCGTTGTTGGAGACAATGGAGTCGTTGTCAATGGAGGTGTAGACAGCCTTCAAGACCTTTTTGGGGTCCTGAAAGCCTAACTCCTCTTCAGCCAAAGCTTCGTTGACTTTTTGTTTTGCTTCCCTTTGATAGAAAGGAGCTTCTTCCCGACGCTTATTGTAGCGCTCGGTGAGGTTCTGGACCTCTCGGCAGTTTTCCAGGTTGTGTCTGTCCGTCTTGTGTATGGGACACCACTTCTTGGAGCTGCCAATGTCTTCAGACGACGGCCGAGGTCGTTTCTCCGGCGTTGCCCCCGGCCATCCGGAGCTGCAGCAGCAGCGACAGTAGGTGTGCCAGCCGATGGCTTCTTCTTGACGTTGGACTTTTTCTTCTTCTTGCCACTCCCAGAGGTAGTGGCTTCACCCTTGGAGGATTTTTTTTGGCCTCCAGAGGTGGTTGGGAGTGCATTTCACGGCCCTCTACAGTCTTAGCGCACTTGTCTGCCAAGCTGAAGAGTTCCGTGACGCTGGTGACTTCCTTGGTCGCCAGCTTCTCCAACATTTTCTTATCTTGAACGCCGTGTCTGAATGCTACAATAACAAAAGTGCTTGAGATAGAAGGAATGGTATTTCGTGCCTGGGAGAACCTTTGGATGAAAGATCGTAAGGACTCTCCCCCTTTTTGCTTGACAGCAAAAAGATCTAGTTCCGTGCCTGGTCGGGTGTATGAGCTCCCAAAATCGGCGGTGAACTGTTGGCACAACTCCGCCCAACTGTTGATGGAGTCAGGCGGAAGGCTGATGAACCAAGACCTGGCGGTCCCAGTAAAAACCTAGGGAAATAATTGGCCATCACGGCCTCATTTCCCCCAGCCACAAGGATAGCGGTGGATTAGACATGAAGAAATTCGGCAGGATTAACAGTCGCGTCAAATTTCTCTGATAGGTGAGGCCGGAACTTCTGCGGCCATCTGACCATGCGTAGGTGCATGGCCAAGGCAGAACAGCCTCCTCCTACTCCCTCAGGAGCAAGACTGTCTCGAGCCTCTCGCCTCTCGCGAGCATGCTCGATGTGGACGCGGCCATCCTGTTGCCGGTAAGAACGATCGAGCTCCGCTCGGGGGTCATGAGTCGAAAGCCTCGTTATCGAGTGAGTACGACGCGCCCTGGAAGGCAGCGACATCGCCTGTTGAGATGCAGCATGCCTCCCGAGCTGTGAAGTTTGCAGACCGAGTCTACCCGAGAAGGTCCAACGCTGCGATGGGGCCCGCCCTGAGGGGGGAGGACCTTGATGGCTGATGCGATCGGTTGCGGCTGCAACCAGATGATCTGCATCAGCTCTCCACTATTCCATCGCACCCTGGGGTGCTCGTGGAGGCGGTGGACGCTGGAGAAGAGCA
Source organism: Tuctoria greenei (assembly GCA_036927565.1). Lineage (NCBI taxonomy): Eukaryota > Viridiplantae > Streptophyta > Magnoliopsida > Poales > Poaceae > Tuctoria > Tuctoria greenei. The sequence continues at coordinate 59,812,261 of JAYESD010000010.1, forward strand.
CGCACAACATTAAGCGCATGTTCGGGGTTGTTGTTTGCCAATGTAGTGATCGACGCGGACGCCCCATCTTGCTGTCCAGCTTGATTCACTGGAGCGGATGCTGGCGGTGGTGGCATGACTCCTGCTAGAGCCACAACACCTGCTGGCTGCTGCATGTTGGAGGGATTGCCTCCAACAGGTTGCACAGCATGGTTGCTGTTGGACGATCCAGCAGCAGAATTCACCAACTTCGAATCTCAGGCGCGCCAACTGTCGGAGTCTGGTTCTGGCAATTCACAAACTGTCGGAGTCTGGTTCCAGCAATTCTCTCGGTACTATGGTTAGTAGCCCGCGGAGTTTTATAGTTCGGCTAGGGCGCGCAGAGTTTCAGAATAAGATGGCGATTTGACACGAGGATTTACGTGGTTCGGGCCGCTTGAGCGTAATAACCTACTCTACAGGTGTGTGTTGTTGTTGTATTGAGCGTCTGAGCGCTTGTGTGTGAGAGACCAGAGTGTTTGGAAGCCTCTGGAAGAGTCTCCGGAAGAGTCTGACCGAGCCTCCCTGTGTATCGCTCGGTCAGTCCTTTTATAGTACAAGGGCTGGCCGTTACATCGTTAGCCTGGCCCGACATGTGTCCCTGGCGGTTACTGATGCTTAATACACAGTTAGTGTACTTAATTCCCCTTAACAGCGTGGTAATGCGCCTTGATAGTGGCGTTACTGGTATTAAAGGGTCCTCCGATCGTGTGTCATTATGATTGCATCAACAACACATAATCAGGTCTTGAAGTCCTCAAAGTCCCTTGAAGGTCCGAGCCGTTGAAGGTTCACCAATCTGTCTGTTGAGGTTGAAGGTCTGGCGGTTGGACGCGTGGCAGCTCCGGAGCTTACTGTCTTGGACGAGTAAGTCCGGTGCTGTTGTACACGTTTCGGTACCGGAGCTTCCTTCTGTCAGGGGTTAGGTCTGGGGGGGGGGGTCAGGTCTGGGGGTGCCACACAGGTATCCAGTTTGGAGCTTTCCCATGAATGGAATGGAGCTCCGGTTTTATGATACACGAGGCGGCACTGGGACTAACCATAGAAGGGAGGCAGGTCTGGTTCCGTATGACACGTGGGGCCTTCGGATGTCTTCAACTTAGATAGGTGGAGTTCCTTTGCACTCTTCGCAGTTCCAAGGGGTATTCGGTACACAGGGTACCGACAGTACTCATGACAGTAGATTCATGAATAGATGTGACTTTCATCTTCAAAATTGACATATCTAATGCACTTAACAATGGCATAGCATTTTCAGCATCTGAAAAATTAACATTGACACTACGCAAGTTGCTGAGGATTTTATTAAAGCGAGCAAAAAGGTTATCAATAGAATCACCGGGTTGCATCTCGAAGCGCATGTATTCTTTTTTGAACATGTCTTGCCTTACCTCCTTGATCGTGTTGGATCCTTCGTGGTAGTCACAAAGTGCTTTCCACACATCGTATGCAGATCGGAGGTGTGCAACACGATCAAAGTCGCTTTGAGTTAATCCTTGTATGATCAAGTTTCGAGCCTTGTTATTGTTGTTGACATTTCTTAGATTCGTAACTGTAACTTGATCGTTTAACGGCACTTCGTAAGGCTTGTATACCTTATCCCATATTGCGAAGCCTTGAGCCTGGATGAAGGCTTCCATACGTGCCTTCCAAACCTGAAAATCAATACCACTAAAGACACAAGGTTTTGCGGTGTATTTCTCCATGATGATTAGTCAAAACATGTGCAAATCACAAAGATTAGAGCACTGTGGCTCTGATACCAATTGTAGGATTGAAAAGCACGTGAAAAGCTACTATAGGGGGAGTGAATGGTAGATTAAAAAATCTTACGCAACGGAAACAATTAAATTCCAACCCCTTCGGCAGAAAAACGATCTGTTAAATAAATCGTGTGTGAGACTAACCTAAACGTGTTCCACCGTGACAAAAGTGATAGATATCAGAGAAAATCAAGTCACGAAGACGACACAACAAGAATCACTCAAATCCGTTGAGAGAAACTCATGTTACGATCGAAAGATCGAACAAAGGACAATCTGTCCTACCCGAGAAAAACGGTTATAGAATGCTCCAAAGAAACTCGTGTACGTCAGAAACCACAAATCCAATGACCGTAAAATTTTGACAGATGATATATAATCAAGTTGTGAAGAAAACCCAAAAATAATCATGTCAATTGTATCTATAAAAATCGAGTTATGATAAAGCCACCTAAGCAAGGTAGTGCCGTGCAGAAACTCGACGAGTAAGACTTGAAGAAAACCAGTCGGATGAACAAGGCACAAAAGTTTATTTCAACTACGAATTTTATTCAATAGAACACAAGAGGAACAGCCCCAAAGTCGTCTCCCATGAGCTCTGGCCTCCCTTGCTTATATAACCAGCCCTTAGGCCAACCCAATCTCAACTAGGACTCTAATCCTACTCAAATCATGAATCAAAATTTTCCATAACTGCTTAGGACTCTTCTATATGCAGATAGAAGCAATATTAAGACTTCCAAACACCTTAGGAACGTATCCCACGTTCCAAAACAACTCAAATTCGTGATCCACACGAAATCCTATCATAACCAACTTAAATGTATCCATATTTGAGTCAAATCCGACTCAGCCGCAACCTGAGTCCATAACCTAGTCGGTTGGACCTTTCCGACTAATTCTTTACATCCACATCTCTTCATCACTCCTTGGAACTATGCAGCCACGTCCATGCACTCCTTGCACATGTGCAAACATCTTCCAACGATGTCCATTTTACCTTCATATGCATTGTTCTTGATTCATACATGTTGCACGACCTCCCGATCAACTCAACCACAATTCTTCTCGAACTTGGTTGTTGAACCTCATCTTTTCCCTAAGACTAGTTCAATGGATCCCATCACCAGCCATATCTTGAACTCAAGCAACACCTGCACATGAATAAATAACCAATACTTCCAAGCACAAGTCCTCGACTTGACTCACGTTAGTTTCAAAACTACAACATCTTACGTGAGCACTTCACATAAGCATGTTGCAAACCATACAAAAACGATATCAGTAATAACCACCAAAAAACATCAAAAACTTAGTAAAAGGTTACTAAGCAAACTTTCCATCAATGTAAAACAAGTTCGAGATAATTCACAGTAAAAGCAGGAACATTGCGATCAAGCTCTGAACCTCGCCAAAACTAACCAGAGCTTGAGCTGGAGCTTACCAAAGCTAGTGCAACCTAGCGTCGGAGCTTACCAAAGCTAGTACAACCTAGCGCTGGAGCTTACCAAAGCTAGTACAACCTAGCGCCGGAGCTTGCCAAAGCTAGTCGAAACTAGTCAACCCAAAAGCCGGAGCTAGAAAAACATGTCGGAGCTAACCAATATAAGTCGTACCTAGCAAAACATATCAGAGCTTAACAAAGACATGCCGTAGCTATCAAAGACATGCCGGAGCTAAATACAAAGCTCACCGGAGCTACCCAAAAACATGTTGGACCTTGACAAAGCAAATCGGACCTATTGTCGGATGTTGTAGAAGCTCAGAGCTAGAGTCGGACTTTGCTAAAAAGGTGTTTTAGCAGTTTTTCAGAACTTTTATCATCAAAGCTAATGTATTCAGCACACATAGGTCTCACTTTTTGTAATATATTTGTTAATGAATGAATGTGATATCTGGGTTCATGTGTGTGATGAATAATTTTGTGTGTTCAACTATTATGTATTGACATGGAACACAATCATTGCATTAGGATCTGTTGCCACGATTGTACTAGTTCTTGGCCCTAGGATCTGTCTCCACAGATCACACTCATTGCAATATGATCTGTTGACGAGAATCACTAGTTCGTTGCATTAGGAATTTATGCAGGAGCATCATTTCAAATTCTGGTCTCTTCTAAAGAGGTGGGATTATTCAATATTGGCTTGCTTCTAAGCTTGCTGCTAAATACAAGAGCGGCTTCTATCTATTAAAAAAAATCAAATAGTTCACAGCTAGCTCACACAGTACTTATATAAAAAATTGTAGGATCGAAGAGCACGTGAAAAGCTACCAGAGGGGGGGGGGTGAATGGTAGATTTAAAAATCTTACGCAGCGGAAACAATTAAACCCCAAACCCTTTCGGCAGAAAAACAATATGTTAATGAAATCGTGTGTGAGACTAATCTAAACGTGTTTCACCGTGATAAAAGTGATATATATCATAGAGAATCAAGTCACGAAGACAACACAAAAAGAATCACTCAAATCCGTCCAGAAAAAACTCAAGTTATGATCGAAAGATCAAACAATGGTCAATCTGCCCTACTCGAGAAAAACAGTTCTGGAATTCTGTAAAGAAACTCGTGTAGATCAGAAACCACAAGTCCAATGACCATTAAATTTTGACATATGATAGAGAATCAATTTTTGAAGGCAACCCAAAAAGAATCACGTCAATTGGATCTGTAAAACTCGAGTTATGATAAAACCACCGACGAAAGGTAGTGCTGTCCAGAAACTCGACGAGTAAAACTTGTCTGGAACAAGTCGGACGAACAAGGCACAAAAGTTCCTTCAAACTACGAATTTTATTAAATAGAACACAAGAGGAACAGTCCCAAAGTCGTCTACCACGAGCTCTGGGCTCCCTTGCTTATATAACCAGCTCGAAAGCCAACTCAACTCAGATCAGAAACCTAATCCTACTCTAATCACGAATCGTAACTTTCCATAACTGCTCAAGATTCTTCTATACGCAGATAGAAGCAATCTTAAGACTTCCAAACACCTTAGGAACGTATCCCACATTCCTAAACAACTCAAATTCGTGACACACACGAAATCCTAACATAACCAACTCGATACTTTCCATACCGAGCAATAACCGACTCCGCCGCAGCCAAAGTCATCAACCGTTACGATCCGATCCTTCCAACCAGATCTTTCCTTCCTTATACCATCTTCGGAACCATGTTGCCACGTCATGCACCGCATGCATATGTGCGAACATCTTCCTTCGACGTTCAGTAACCTTCATATGCACTGCCCTTGATTCAATCATCCTGCGCGACCTCCTGGTCAGCTCAACCACAGTTCCTCCCGAACTTTGTTGTTGGAACCTCATCTCCTCCCTGAGACTAGTCCAATGGATCCCGTCACCAGCCATGACTTGAATTCAAGCAACACCTGCACATGAATAAACAACCAATCCATACGAGCCCAAGTCCTCGACTTGACTCAAGTTAGTTCCGAACACAACACCTTACGTGAGAACCTCACATAAGCATGTTGCAAGGCATAGCAAAACAATGTCAGACATATCATCCAAAACGCACCAAAAACTTAGTATAAGAATACTAAGCAAACTTTCCAACAATGTAAAGCAAGTACGAAACATTGCAAATGAAAAGCAGAAGCACTACGATCAAGTTCCGGACCTTGCCAGAGCAACCCGGACCTTGAGCCGGAGCTAACAAAACTAGTACAATGAAGCACCTGCCGGAGCTTACCAAAACTAGTAGATCCTAGCACCGGAGCTTACCAAAAACTAGTCAAAACTAGTCAACCCAAAACCGGAGCTAGACAAAGTACGTCGAGGCTTAGCAAAAGCATTCCGGAGCTATCAAATATATGCCGGAGCTATCAAAGACATGCCAGAGCTAAAGATAAAGCTCACCGGAGCTAACCAAAGCTAGTCGGACCTTACCAAGAAGTCGGACCTAGCTTCGAACATAGCCGGAGCTACCCAAAACAAGCCGGACCTACCGTCGGACCTTGCTGTAGCTCAGAGCTAGAGTCAGACCTTGATAAAAAGGTTTTTTTGGTGATATTAAAAACTTTTAATATCAAAGCCAAGTGTATTCACTACAAACCAATGTATTCAGCACACATAGGTCTCACAATATCCCCCTTGATGAATGCATTGGCAACACCATTTAAAAATCAAACATTGGCTTATTCACATAAAAGTTTTGAAGGCAATTTCTCCCCCTTTGTAATTCAAAAGTAAAATGAGAAGAAAATCCGAAAAGAAAATCCAAAAAAAATTATCCCATATTATCTCTCCCCCTTTATTATCTCTCCTTATGCACATATTCTCTTTCTCTTCATGCTTATCTCTCCCCCTTTGACAATGTATTCAGCAAGTCATGAGCATGTAAACAAATTATCTCTCCCTCTTTAGTTGTTATGAGCATATTATAACATATTCATATAAACAAAGCTCATCCAAGTCATACTATCAAGTACTTTACATTATCACATCAATGAAATACATAAAGTAGTGTAAGCCATGATAGAGATCATATGTAATTTTCAATTTAAGCAAGTCATGATCTCACAAACATAACTATTTCAAAACCTGAAAGCATGACACTAGTTGCTGCATTTTATTATTTTTCAAAGCATAAATTTAGATCATATGATATTTGCAAGAGATTATATGCGCATCTGCCTTATTCTAACCAACCAAGCCAAGCCTATGCCATTTGACAATCAGAAGCTTAAGGACATGGTTTTAGTCATACACAACTTCTTCCAAGTTCATATCTAAGTGCAATGACAAGCCATCTCAAAAGAAGAAGTGCGATACATGCATATTCTCTTGATCTTTTCTCAATTTATTTTTGTTCATAAAAACTCAACATGTGAGTTGATTACTTGATTAATTCTTTATGATTAAAAGCACTTGTGAACATGTAACAAGTTCAAAACAGCAAGAAAGTTCGACCATGACCAGTTTTAGTGTAAGTATTCCAATTACTAAACATGGCAAAAACTACAAAATGTATAACACGAGTAATGTAGTAAGAACTTTCAGCATGTAAATGAAATCACAAAGTCATATATGTATGAAATACTATGCTCATATTATTTTAATTTCAGATTCACACATAGACTTCCCAAGTTTTAAAAACTCCCCCTCAATTTAAGCCATGAGGATGCATAACCCCTATTTCACTACGAATGTAACAAAAACGAGTGAAATCCAAAGGTTTTGTAAAAATGTCAGCCAATTGTTGTTCGGTATCTACACGGTGAAGCACCATGTTTCCTTTTTCAACATTATCTCGGAGAAAGTGATATCTAATGTCAATGTGCTTAGTTCTAGAATGTTGCATGGGGTTTTTAGCAATGCAAATAGCACTAGTGTTATCACAAAACAGTGGAACACTATCTAGATCAACCCCATAGTCCTTAAGTGTTTGAACAATCCAAAGAACATGTGAGCAAGCACTAGCAGCAGCTACATATTCAGATTCGACTGTGGATTGTGCAACTGAATTTTGTTTTCTAGAGGACCAAGCAACAAGATAATTACCAAGAAAATGACAAGCACCAGAAGTACTTTTCCTATCAATCCTACAACCCCCAAAATCAGCATTCGAAAAAGCTTTCAAAGTAACGGTTGAGGAAGAAGGAAGAAAAATGCCAAATTCTTGAGTTCCATGTAAGTACCTAAGAATCATTTTGATGGCTTGACGATGTAAAACACGTGGGGAAGCTTGAAACCGTGCACAAAGACATACGCTGAATTGTATGTCCGGTCTTGATGCCGTGAGGTATAAAAGTGATCCGATCATGCTTCTATATTCTTTTTGATTCACAGATTCACCATCTTCATCAAGTTCAAGTGTTGTTGCTGTTCCCATTGGTGTCCGAAGAGGCTTGCTTTTGTCCATGTTGAAGCGCCTTAGGAGGTCTTTGGTATACTTCATTTGATGCACAAAGGTACCCTCCTTGGTTTGCTTGATTTGCAGCCCCAAAAAGTAAGTGAGTTCACCCATCATACTCATTTCAAATTCAGAACTCATCATTGCTGAAAACTTGGACACAAGATCATGAGAAGCACAACCAAAGATAATATCATCCACATACACTTGAACGAATAATGAGTCATTGCCATGCTTAAGCACAAAAAGAGTTTTATCAACCTTGCCCATGGTAAACCCCTTTTCAAGTAAGAATGTTTTTAACCTATCATACCATGCTCTAGGGGCTTGTTTGAGACCGTATAAGGCTTTGGACAGTTTGTAAACATGATTAGGAAAATCTGGATTTTCAAAACCCGGTGGTTGTTTGACATAAACCTCCTCATCTATGTAGCCATTAAGAAAAGCACTTTTAACATCCATTTGATATAGCTTAAAACCTTTAGATGCTGCAAAAGCTAACAAAATTCTTATGGCTTCTAATCTAGCGACAGGAGCAAAAGTTTCATCAAAATCTAGACTTTCAACTTGAGTTAAACCTTGAGCAACCAACCTAGCCTTATTCCTAACCACAACCCCATCCTCACTTTGTTTATTTTTAAATACCCATTTAGTTCCAATTAAAGTGTGACCTTGAGGTGGAGGTACAAGTTTCCAAACATTATTTCTTTCAAAATTTTCTAACTCTTCTTGCATGGCAATAATCCAAGATTCATTAGTGAGTGCGTGTGATATATCTTTGGGTTCAAAAGAAGCAACGAAAGCAGAATGAGCATGAGAGTTTGGATCGCAAAACCTGGACCGTGTGACTCGTTCGTGCAAGCTTCCAATCATCTGTTGTGGGGGATGATCTTTGTAAAAACGTAGGGGAACAGATGTCTCACAAGCTTCTTCTTCATTAGGTTCATCGTAGATTGATGAGCTTGTGACTTGTGGACAATCAGGACTAGCATAGGTGATAGCCGGAGCTTGTTCAATGTCCGGAGCTGGACACGTGTCAACTTCGGAACTACCAGGCAGTATCACCGGCTCTTCTTCATCTTCGAAAATACCCTCCCCCTGAGGATACGGATCTGGTCCTGCAACACCGGAGCTAGTACCTGGGCTAGCTTCATCAAAAGACACTTCACAAGTCTCCACAATTTTGTTAGTGTCAAGTAATAGCACACGGTAGCCTCTAGTATGAGATGGATAACCAAGAAACATGCCATCAATGGATCTAGGTTCAAATTTATCAAGATTACCATGTTTCTTAACAAAGCATTTGCAACCAAAGACCCGAAAGTGTGTAACACTAGGCCTATGTCCAAACCGAAGCTCATATGGTGTTTTACCTAGCTTAGCACGCAAGAAAACACGATTTGAGACATAACAAGCGGTTGCTAACGCATCAGCCCAAAATTTCCTAGGAGTTTGATATTCATTAAGCATAGTCCTAGCCATCTCAACTAAGGTTCTATTCTTTCTTTCTACAAAACCGTTTTGTTGAGGTACATATGGTGAAGAGAATTGATGATCTATTCTATTTTTAGCACAAAAGTGATCAAAAGATTGATTTTTAAATTCAGTTCCATTATCACTTCTAATTGCTTTTAATGATCCTGGGTGATCAATTGATAATCTAAGAAATAAAGTTCTAAAGTGACTAAAAACTTCATTCTTAGACGCCATAATGTAAACCCAAGAGTATCTAGAATAATCATCAATGATAACAAGAACATACCATTTACCTCTGAAGGATTGAACACGTGAAGGTCCTACGGTGTCAAGATGCAAAAGTTGACATGGTTCAGTTGTCATGATCATTGTGAGAGGGGTATGTGAACCTGCAACCATCTTAGCATGTCTACAAGAAGAGCACACAATTTCTTTGTCCCCTTTAAGCTTAGGCAGCCCACATATGCGATCAAGAGCACTAACACACGTTAGGTGATCAAAGCCTACGTGACCAAGTCTACGATGCCAAAAATATAAGTCCGTTGAATCATTAGCAACTAGACACCTATGCTTAGAGGAAGACATATCAAAATCAGCTTTAAAAACTCTTCCAAACCGAGACATGTTAAAAATAAGCTCACTATTTGAACTTACAACATTGCAGAAGTTTTTATTGAAAATAACTTCCAGATTTTCATCTAGCAATTGTGAAACAGAAAGCAAGTTGTATTTCAAATTTTTGACAAGTGCCACATCCTTCAAAGTGTAGTGATCATTTACTCTAACCGAACCCTTAGCAATTATAGGAGTTGAAGAATTATCAGCAAAAGTAACATTCTCTACACGTGACACAAAAGAGAGGGAGGACAACCAATCTTTGTTACCGGTCATGTGGCGTGAGCAACCTGAATCGACAATCCAAATGTTCTCCTTCCTCAAGCGTGTAACGTACATAGAAGCACAATACGTCGATGACTCAATACAGGGGTTAGTCAAAAGGCATTTAGGTATCCAGTACTGAGTCACACGACGTGCAGCAGGAAAAACACGCGAAGGCTGAGATAAAACAGCAGGTTTATGAGTCGAAGTTTGAGGTTTTCTATTCTTAACTCTTTTAGCACAAAAACCAGTAGCTCCGGAGGTAAAAGCAGCAGTTCCAAAAGACAAGGTTTAACCTCCGAAAACAAAAGCTGAAGTTCCGAAGGAAACAACAGAAGGTCCGGGAGCTCTCGGAGCTGCTTTTGCGGATTTCTTACCAGAAGGTCCGGAAGCTACCTTTTCAAATTTCTGACTCACTAAAGCAGGTTGTGCTTTTCTAATTGCATGAAAGTTATAAGATCTAGCAATTTTTCTTTCCTTTTTCTGTTGTTTAGCTAGTCTATAACAAAAAATCTATGACATGACCATCTCTACCACAGAAGGTACAATGAAATTTGACTTTGTGTTCATGTCTAGATGAGCAAGCAATATTTTTATTTGAAACCGAATGAGACAACACTGCTGCAGATTTGAAAACCACTCCCTTTTGTTTAGGAACTGTTTGTATCAAACCACTTCCTAATGACTTCACAATTTTAGGTGGATGTGCCTTAGCATAAGCATGAGAATCAAAACCTAAACCAGTTTTATCATTGCAAGACTTGGAAGAATTCAGCAACAAGTTTAGGTTCTTATTCCCATTACAAAACAGATCTAGTGTCCTATGCATGTCATCAAGTTTATTGGACAGATCAAGACAATTTTCACATGAAGTTTTTCCTTTTAGTTTGCAATTGGAACAAAATTTAACTTCATGAGAACGTAAAGCATTGTTCAATATAGAAATTTCATTCATAGCATCCTGTAGTTTCTTATCAAGATCCTCACAAGTAGAACAATGCAAATCAATTGTAGAACAGCTAGCATCTTTCAAGTTTTTATCATTAAGTGCAGCAAGCTCTTTGTTCTTTTCAATTTCTTCATCAAGTCTATCTAGAGTGGAGGAGTGTGCACTTCTTAATGTGGACAATTGTTCATAGATTAAGTCACATGAGGGACATGCATCATCACTAGGAATCAAGGTTTTTAAACGGTTAATTTCAGATTCTAGTGATTCAATTTTAGCAGCATTATCCCTAAGCTTTTTGTCCTTTTTCTTGACAATAATAGTTGCACGAGAAATAACATCACACATTTCATTGCAAGTAGAACATACCTCATCGTCTTCACTATTGTGTTCTGCATCCTCCTGACTTGATCTTGATCTTGTTTTGCCCGCCATGAAGCATAAGTTGGCCAGATCGTCATCATCTTCATCACTTTCAAAGTCCACATCACTTGAACTAAGTTCTTGAAGTGCGGTGATGAAGTTGTTAATCATCTTGCATCCTATGGTACCCTTCTTTTTCTTTTTGTTGGAATTTCCAGAGGAGGTCTGGACCTTGCTTTGTTTTTCTTCCCGGGTGGTCGGACCTGAAAGGTTTGGGCATTCTGTACGAAAGTGTCCTGTTTTACCACATTCAAAACAACGTTGAGGTCCGGAGCTTCCTCTCCTTCTAGTTCTCACATTTTGCAATGCTTTTGAGAATCTAGTAGAGATGAGTGCCAACTCCTCTTCTGGAAATTCTTTGATCTGCTCCAGGGTTAGTGAGGAAAATAAAGCAAGAGTATTGCAAGATGATGATTGGCCGGAGCTAGACATATCACGTTTTGAAACAAATGCAATAGACTTATTTGGGTTCTTACGTGCTATGATGTCAATTTCATGAGTTTTTAGTTTAGAATAAAGTACATCTAATGTAAGAGAACTCATGACAGTTGATTCATGAATAGATGTTACTTTCATCTCCCAAATTGACATGTCTAATGCACTAAGAAGTTGCCTAGCATTCTCATCATCAGAAAAATTAACATTGACACTACGTAAGTTGCTGAGAATTTTATTGAAACGAGCAAAGAGGTCATCGATAGACTCACCTGGTTGCATCTCAAAACGCATATATTCCTTTTTAAACATATCTTGTTTTACCTCCTTGATTGTGTTGGAGCCTTCATGATAATCACAGAGAGCTCTCCAAACATCGTATGCTGACCGGAGGTGCGCGACACGATCAAAGTCGCTTTGAGTGAGTCCTTGAATGATCAAGTTCCGAGCCTTGTTGTTGTTGTCGACATCTCTCAGATTTGTAGCTGTAACTAGATCGTTTGATGGCACTTCGTAAGGCTTGTATACCTTCTCCCATATTGCAAAGCCTTGTGCCTGGATGAAAGCCTCCATGCGTGCCTTCCAAACCTGAAAATCAATACCAGCGAACACACAAGGTTTGGCAGAGTACTTCTCCATGATGATTAGTCAAAAACACGTGCAAATCTCAAAGATTAGAGCACCGTGACTCTTATACCAATTTTAGGATCGAAGATCACGTGAAAAGCTACCAGAGGGGGGGTGAATGGTAGATTTAAAAATCTTACGCAGCGGAAACAATTAAACCCCAAACCCTTTCGGCAGAAAAACGATCTGTTAAAGAAATCGTGTTTGAGACTAATCTAAACGTGTTTCACCGTGAAAAAAGTGATATATATCATAGAGAATCAAGTCACGAAGACAACACAAAAAGAATCACTCAAATCCGTCGAGAAAAACTCAAGTTATGATCGAAAGATCAAACAATGGTCAATCTGCCCTACTCGAGAAAAACAGTTCTGGAATGCTGTAAAGAAACTCGTGTAGATCAGAAACCACAAATCAAATGACCATTAAATTTTGACATATGATAGAGAATCAATTTTTGAAGGCAACCCAAAAAGAATCACGTCAATTGGATCTTTAAAACTCGAGTTATGATAAAACCACCGACGAAAGGTAGTGCTGTCCAGAAACTCGACGAGTAAAACTTGTCTGGAACAAGTCGGACGAACAAGGCACAAAAGTTCCTTCAAACTAGGAATTTTATTCAATAGAACACAAGAGGAACAGTCCCAAAGTCGTCTACCACGAGCTCTGGGCTCCCTTGCTTATATAACCAGCTCGAAAGCCAACTCAACTCAGATCAGAAACCTAATCCTACTCTAATCACGAATCGTAACTTTCCATAACTGCTCAAGATTCTTCTATACGCAGATAGAAGCAATCTTAAGACTTCCAAACACCTTAGGAACGTATCCCACATTCCTAAACAACTCAAATTCGTGACACACACGAAATCCTAACATAACCAACTCGATACTTTCCATACCGAGCAATAACCGACTCCGCCGCAGCCAAAGTCATCAACCGTTACGATCCGATCCTTCCAACCAGATCTTTCCTTCCTTATCCCATCTTCGGAACCATGTTGCCACGTCATGCACCGCATGCATACGTGCGAACATCTTCCTTCGACGTTCAGTAACCTTCATATGCACTGCCCTTGATTCAATCATCCTGCGCGACCTCCTGATCAGCTCAGCCACAGTTCCTACCGAACTTGGTTGTTGGAACCTCATCTCCTCCCTGAGACTAGTCCAATGGATCCCGTCACCAGCCATGACTTGAACTCAAGCAACACCTGCACATGAATAAACAACCAATCCATACGAGCCCAAGTCCTCGACTTGACTCAAGTTAGTTCCAAACACAACACCTTACGTGAGAACCTCACATAAGCATGTTGCAAAGCATAGCAAAACAATGTCCGACATATCATCCAAAAAGCACCAAAAACTTAGTAAAAGAATACTAAGCAAACTTTCCAACAATGTAAAGCAAGTACGAAACATTGCAAATGAAAATCAGAAGCACTACGGTCAAGTTTCGGACCTTGCCAGAGCAACCCGGACCTTGAGCCGGAGCTAACAAAACTAGTACAATGAAGCACCTGCCGCAGCTTACCAAAACTAGTAGATCCTAGCACCAGAGCTTACCAAAAACTAGTCAAAACTAGTCAACCCAAAACCGGAGCTAGACAAAGTACGTCGAGGCTTAGCAAAAGCATTCTGGAGCTATCAAATATATGCCGGAGCTATCAAAGACATGCCAGAGCTAAAGATAAAGCTCACTGGAGATAACCAAAGCTAGTCAGACCTTACCAAGAAGTTGGACCTAGCTTCGAACATTGCCGGAGCTACCCAAAACAAGCCGGACCTACCGTCGGACCTTGCTGTAGCTCGGAGCTAGAGTCAGACCTTGATAAAAAGGTTTTTTTTGTGATATTAAAAACTTTTATCATCAAAGCCAAGTGTATTCACTACAAGCCAATGTATTCAGCACACATAGGTCTCACAAAAATCATCATCTTCGCTGTTGTCCCCCCCCTCGGTATTGGAGCTACAAGACCATCATTGATATATTTATCATCATCGCCATCGTCGTTGTCATCTTCATTTTCTGATGGAACTCCATGTGCCTCAAGCTGATCACATGTTCTGATTTGAAGAGCGAAAGCATCACCAGTTGCTCCCTCAATGTCATTCCTAGCCCATGCAATCTTATCCTCGTTTATGTGTGGCATATTGATATTAGTAAGTCGTCGATCATGAAATGTCTCAGCCTCCATCGTCTCAGTGACATTATTTCCACTGTCTCCAGGGGCATGGCAAAAAGGTTTCATGGCTTCATTTTAACAAATGTAGTTGAATGTAGGTCTAGAGGGGGGGGTGAATAGGCCTTCTTGAAAATTGTCGGATCCTGCAACACTCAACAACAAGCTCAATACCAGAGATATCGAACTAGTCCGGTAAAGTGCAGACTAGTCTGGTGTTCACGGACTAAGTTGATTAAGCTAGATCAATTGGATTGATTCTTTTATGTATGCAGCGGAAAAATAGAACCAAATAAAGGTTTCACAGTTATATTCTAGATTATATCACAATTAAATCTTATGTTTAACAATCCAACGTAAGATGAGTAATGATTATGAAACCCTAGATTATATTGATGAATTAGAATGATGAGAACCAAAACAAAACAAGACACAAGGTTTTATCCCGTGGTTCGGCTACCACAAAAGGCAACCTACATCCACGTTGAGGAGTCCACAAAAGGACCGGGTCTTCTCCAACCCTACCCTCGTCGGATTGCCACGAAGGGCAATCCTCTTCCACTAATCACAAAGGGGTGAATAATCGAATTCAAGGGGCCTTCTCACACGTTGAGAGCTCCCTTAGATTACAACACAAGTTTCCACCAAAAAAACACTCAAAAGATTACAATTAAAACGCAGGAGTGTGTTAGAGAATCAAACCAAGAGCTCAATGTGATGTTCCAAGTGCCTCTCCAATGATCTAGAGTGAATCCTCAAAGGATTGATCGTGGTTGCACTTAATTTCGTGGAGAGATGTAGTTTTTGAGGCTCTTGGGAGGTGTGACGGCGCTAGGGTTCGAGAGCGTTCAAAAGAAGGTTGTGCACCTCTATTTATATGGGGTTTCTAAAAGTGACCGTTAGGGTTCAGAAAGTTCGGACTAGTCCGTGGTGGTCACCGGACTAGTCGGTGTGCTGTGTGTAGCAAACCCTAAGTACCCCGAAATATCGGACTAGTCTGGCTGAAAATGGACTTGTCCGATTTCGCTACTGGAAATCTTCGGACTAGTCCGATATCCATCGGACCTGTCCAGACATGTGAAACCCTAAGTGAGTTAGATGACAAGTCCGCACTTGGAGGACTTGTCTGATGTAGATCAGAGGGTTTTTTGGACTAGTCCGTGCAAATATCGGACTTATCCGATATGGATCAGAAGGAATATCGGACTAGTCCGATTATGATCGGACCTGTCCGATTTTGTGTGACTTGTGAAGTGTTTTGAGGACTAGTCCGTACTGGGGAGGACTAGTACGATTCTAGTCAGAAGAATATCAGACTAGTCCGACAGATATCGTACTTGTCCGATTTGGTGCAGAAAGGTTATCGGACTAGCCCGGTTGTGATCGGACTAGTCTGGTCCTGTGTAACTTTGTGCAATGTGTGTGTTTAATTGTGATTGAGCTCTTTGGGTGAGTTTCCTTAACACACTCCATACACAATAATCTATTACTCTTCTTTCTTGAGCTCATGTCCACTTTGCTCCTCATCCTTCCTTCTTTTTGGTATTTTGCTCATTTTCCTATCATAGGCCTGCACTCATCTCAACAAATAGGTTAGGATCCCAATTGCTTTTCATAAATCATCCAAAACCCACAAGAGAGTCCTAGATGCACTTTCAATCTCCCCCTCTTTTGTGATTGATGACAACCAATTGAGATTTCACAAAATATGATAAAAATTGAGATTTTCATAAAGTATGCACATATGAGTCAAAAATACATCAAGCAGTGAAAGAGTTATCCATATGTGCATTCTTTATGGTGGGATGCATAACTAAGTATATTGAAATATTGAGAATGACATAATTTACATTAATCAACCAAAGCCAACCATATGTGTCATTCCAGGAGCAAGATTACAGATTTCAATAAATACTTCTCAAATTAATTAAGCATTGCATCACAGAACCATAACTAACTTAGGAACAAAGTTAAAACACTGCAAAACTCAAAAATAGACAAGAAGCATAAAAAGAGCTCTCTCCTCGCATCCTACAGCTAAAGCTAAGACTCCCCGTCAATCTCTCCCCCTTTGGCAACAAGACACTAAAAAGAAGGAGAGGAGGGTCCTAATGTCTTCACTCTTCACTGTCAGTCCTCTCATCGCCGTCTTCGTCATTTTCATCTTCAGCTTGATGAGGAGGAGAAGAAGGAGGGGCGGAGACGCTCGAGCCCCCAACGCCAAAGTAGGCAAGCTCGGATGGGGTCAAGGGCCCGAGCTCAGTGTAGTCCATGTCGGAGTCCTCAGAAATCACTGGAGATCCAATGGGGTCGATCTCCAGCTTCTGGCAAATTTGCTTCACATTTGCCTTGACGTACTTCATGTCCTCTTTTCTTTTCATGTTGAGCTTGTGGGCCTTCACTTCGGCCTTCTTGCAGGAGGTGAAGATGGCAGCCAGGTATTTGAGGATTCCACTAGTTGATCCTCTCTGAGGGGCTGCCCTTGAAGTTGGGACAGCTCTAGCATCTTCTCTTGATCTTGCCGGTGCCTCGGGACTGGAGGCCAGCGAGGGAGCAGCCTGGACATTTACTGGTTGAGGCTTCTGAGGCCTCAAAGGAGTGTGCTCCACATCCTTGACAAAATCAATCCCTGTGATTTTATCAATCATAAACATCAGATAGGGAGCATAGCCACATGACTTGTTCGGGGTGCTGGAGATGTTAACCATATCGTTCCATATGTAGTCAAACACATCAAACTGTTTGTTCTTGCTTATGACCCTCATTAGGGTCCGGAGGTACCCTTGTACACTCCCTGCATCCCCATCCTTAGGGGCAATGGTCTTCCTCAAGACTCTGTTTAGCAGCACAAAGAATGGCTTCATGTTCTTTGTGGAAGGAGGGATGAACTTTGAATTGGGCTCATAGAGAAACTTCATCCTCTCCTTTTCAATGACACCAACATTGTGGATGACCACATTATCATTGCTGGAGGTGTCAAGATGCAACATCCTTGCAAATTCTTCATAAGTGATAGTGTACTTGAATCCATGAGTCATCCAAGTCACTCTTTCCTCTTCAACGCTTGCAAAGTGGCAGGTGGCATAGAACTGAGCCACCACTTCATCATTCCAATTGTACTTGAAGGCAAAGAGGTCCTTCAAGCCATGTCTTTCAGCTGCTGCAATCACTTCATCAAAAACAGAGCATCTTTTCTATTCAAGATGTGCCCAGTCGATCCACTGACTGCGCACCACTGGTGTCTTCATTGGTAGATACACCGATCTGTAGAAATCAGCATGGAAGTTGCATAAGAATCTTCCATCAGCTGCTTGCTTCGGTCGGCCATACCAATCAATGCTTCTGAATTTGGCCGCCGAGTGACTGCCCTTCCCGTTGAACTTTTCTTCAGTGGGGTCCCGGACCCCTTCCCTGGGAGCATGCAGCTTCAATGGTCCAACTGGACCCGTCGCTATCACCTTGCCCTTGCCTTTGGCTAGGCGAGCACTTGCCGAGCTAGGGCCACCACTGGCGGTAGCCCTAGAAACTGGCACCTTGGAGGCCAGCTTCTTCGCTAGCACTTTCCTCCAAACTTGTGGAGGAGACGGAGCTGGCTCGGTAGGTCGCTCTTGGCGCTTCTTGCCAAGACTCGTTGAGGTCCGAGGTGCCATCTCGTGGTCCATCTCGGCCTCAAAGTCGGAAACCTCATCGTTTGAGCTCGACATGACCTCAGAATGAGTTTCAAGAATGATAATGAATGATACAAGGCATAGGTATGAAAGGATAGCAAGGAATTGCATTGAGGAATTGAAGAGTTAGGTTTTGAGTTCAGAAACATCGGACTTGTCCGATGCACAGGCACGGACTAGTCCGAGGTGACCGGACTTGTCCGTTCATGGACTGGACTAGTCCGGTGTTCATCCTCAAAAACCTAAGAGATTTGACAAAAGCTGATTCCTAATGCACAATAAGTCTAGCATACACGTGATACATAAAGGAGGCATGTACCGGAGGTGCTTTTTCTATCTACTTTGCACCCGACATAATCTGCATCGGAGTAACCAATGAAATTGAATTTTGAGCCTTTTGGGTACCAAAGACCAAGGTTGGGTGTATGAACTAAATATCTCAAGATCCTTTTTACGGCTGTCAAGTGACATTCCTTAGGGTTGGTTTGAAATCTTGCACACAAACATACACTCAACATAATGTCTGGCCTAGATGCACATAAATAGAGTAGAGATCCAATCATGGAGCGATATACCTTTTGGTCGACGCTAGGTCCATCTTCATTGAGATCCAAGTGGCCATTTGTTGCCATGGGGGTCTTTGTGGGCTTTGCCTTGTCCATGCCAAACTTCTTAAGTATGTCTTACGTGTACTTGGTTTGGCTTATGAATGTCCCTTCCTTTTGTTGCCGCACTTGGAATCCCAAGAAGTACTTTAATTCTCCCATCATTGACATTTCAAACCTGTCTGTCATGATTTTGCTAAATTCCTCACAAAACGATTGATTAGTTGACCCAAATATTATATCATCAACATAAATTTGACAAATAAAAAGATCATTGTCTAAATTCTTTGTAAATAGAGTATAATATACTTTGCCAATTTAAAAACCATTCTCAATTAAGAAATCTCTAAGACACTCATACCAAGCTCTAGGAGCTTGTTTGAGGCCATAGAGAGCCTTACACAATTTGAATACGTGGTTGGTGAACTCTTCGTCTTCAAACCCGGGTGGTTGCTCCACGTACACTCCCTCCTTGATTGGTCCGTTGAGGAAGGCGCTTTTTACATCCATTTGATACAACATGAAATCATGGTGAGTAGCATATGCAAGTAATACTCTAATGGATTCAAGCCTAGCTACTGGAGCAAAAGTCTCATCAAAATCCAAACCTTCTACTTGTGAATAACCTTTGGCCACAAGTCGTGCCTTGTTCCTTGTCACCACCCCGTGTTCATCTTGTTTGTTGCGGAAGAACCATTTGGTGCCGACGATGTTTGCATTGGGTCTTGCCACGAGTTCCCATACTTCGTTCCGCTTGATGTTGTTCAATTCTTCTTGCATTGCCACCACCCAGTCCGGATCTTTCAATGCATCTTCAACCCTGTGTGGTTCCAAAAAGGATACAAACGAATAGTGTTCACAAAAGTTAGCTATGCGAGATCTAGTGGTTACTCCCTTTTGCATGTCACCGATGATGTTGTCGATTGGGTGATCCCTTTGGACGCATTGGTGTACTCTTGGGTGTGGCACTTGAGGAGTTGTATCTTCATGATTATCTGCTTCTCCCCCTAAGTTATAGCCTTCGTTGACTTGTTGATCATCTTGGTATCTTTGTGGTTGATCTTGTGTTGAAGTTCCCCCTTGATCGTTGATCTCCTCCTGTGGTTCATCTTCCTCATGTACGTGTGGAGGTGGCTCTTGCAGTCGAACGTCACCTAGAGCCATTCTCTTCAATGCTTGACAGGGAGCTTCTTCTTTACCTAGTTCACATGGATCAACTTGCTCCTTTTGGGAGCCATTAGTCTCATCGAACACTACGTCACATGCTATTTCAATGAGTCCGGAGGCCTTGTTGAAAACATGATAGGCGTAAGTGTTCGAATCATAACCAAGCAACAAACCTTCATCAGACTTCGAAGCGAACTTTGAAGTCCTAGGCTTCTTGTTCAGGATATAACATTGAGAACCAAAAACTCGAAAATATGAGATATTTTGTTTGTTACCGGTGAGTAGCTCATAGGATGTCTTCTTGAATAGTCGATGAAGATAATGTCGATTTACGGCGTGGCAAGCGGTGTTAATCGCTTCCGCCCAAAATCGATCTGAGGTCTTGTACTCATCGAGCATTGTTCTTGCCATCATTATGAGTGTTCGGTTCTTCCTTTCAGCAACTCCATTTTGTTGTGGCGAGTATGGCGCTGAAAATTCGTGCTTGATACCCTCTTCATCAAGGTACTCCTCCACTTGTGTGTTCTTGAACTCCGTGCCGTTGTTGCTTTGAATACTCTTGATTGTCAATGAGAATTCGTTTTGAGCTCTCTTGAAGAAATTCTTGAGTGTTCCTTGTGTTTCTGACTTATCGTGCAAAAAGAAAACCCAAGTGAAGCGAGAAAAGTCATCAATAATAACTAAACCATATTTGTTACCGCCGATGCTTATGTAAGCAATTGAACCAAATAAGTCCATGTGAAGTAGTTCGAATGGTCTTGTTGTAGTCATGACATTCTTTGCGGGATGAGGTGCTCCAACTTGCTTCCCGGCTTGGCACACGCTACAAGGCCTGTCTTTCACAAAAACAACATCCTTCAAACCGCGGATGTGATCGCCCTTGAGGAGTTTTTGAAGATTCCTCATACCAACATGCGCTAGCCGTCTATGCCACATCCAACCCATGTTGGTCTTTGCAATCAAGCATGTGTCAAGTTCGGCTTTATCCTTGTTGAAGTCGACGAGGTAAAGCTTTCCCTTCAACATACCCTTGAATGCAATGGAACCATCACTCCGCCAAGAGACGATCACACCCTCGTTAGTGAACAAGCAATTATAACCTTTGTCACATAGCTGAGATATGGACAACAGGTTATAATCTAAGGATTCAACATGTAAAACATGAGAAAGTGTGTGTGTAGAAGATATTGCAATTTTACCGGTACCGAGCACCCTTCCTTGACTATTATCTATAAAGTAGATGCCTTCGTTTGGGTCCTCATTCTCTTCATATTCCACGAACATTCTTCTTTCTCCGGTCATGTGGTTGGTGCAGCCACTGTCTAGCACCCATTTGGATCCACCGGAGGAATAGGCCTGCAAAAACAAATTATGCTTTGGTTTTAGGTACCCAAGCTTGCTTGGGTCCTTGGAGGTTAGTTACAATACATTTGGGCACCCACACATGAGATTTAGTGTTGCCATGGCGTGGCCCAACATAATTAGCATAAACCTTGCCAAAATTATTTCTCATTAACACATAGGAGGCATCAAAGGTTCCAAAGAGTAATTGTTGTTGTTTGTATACAGGGCTAGTCTGGAAGGCCGGACTTGTCCGGACACTCACCGGACTAGTCCGCTGATTGTGTGAGTTCAGGTTTTTACCCTTCGACTTATGAGTTTGAGAGGGTCTTTCCTTCACAAAGGAAATCCTCCCCTTGTTATTCTTATGACTTCCAGCATGCTGTATTTCATCATAAGAGTAACCAATGCCATACTTGACATTTGGAGGTCTTTGGACCAAGTATGCACTACGTGCATAGTTGATCTTCTCCTTGTCAAATATGCCACATTGGGTAGGATTTTTATCCTTTGTGGAGGTTGACATCTCCTTCAAACTGGTGTCTATTTTACTACATGTGCACATATGAGCAAAATCAGTTTTAGTGGATTGAGAAGGTGAACTTGAAGAGGAGGAAGGTTCGCTCAGCTTGAGTGACTCAACTTGCACTTCAAGGATCTTGTTGACCTTGATCAGGTCAGAAGTTGGTCCTTGATTGCAACATTTGAGTCAGTTAACTCCAAGCAAGCTTTCTTGCTTGAAGCTAACTCAAGCTCTAGTGAGTTGCTTTTCTCCTTTTCAAGTTCTAGAAGTTTGTCAAGTTCGACATACTCCTCCTCTTGGGAGATAATCATGTCCTCTTGACGATGAATTAACCTCTCCTTCTCAACGAGTTGATCAAGTAAAAATTTCATTTTTGTTGCAGCTTTCCTATCTAGTCCACTAAGCATATCCTCATCATCACTATTCATTTCATCATCACTAGAGTAGGAATGCACGGAAGGGGTTTTGATGATTACCTTGCGTTTACCTTCCTTTGCCATAAGGAAAGTGCCATTTCCCTTCCTTGCGCCGAGTGTGGGGAGGAGTGTAGATTTCTTGGACGTGCTCTCGATGGCTACGCTAGCCATCTCTTCTTCTTCGGATGATGAGGACTCATCGTTTGAGTCCCACTCCTTCCCAATGTGCGCTTGTTCGGCTTGCTTCTTCTTCTTGAAGAATTTCTTAGGTTGAGGCTTGGATTCTTTGGTCTTCTTCTTGTTCTCCTCATATGGGCAATCAACTATAAAGTGGTTATACTCACCACAATTGTAGCATGCCCGCCTCAACTTTGGTTTCGTTCTTTCCTTGTACTTTCCCTCACTTGATTTTGTTCCTTGTCTTTTCTTCATTATTCTCTTGAACTTTTTCATGAACAATATCATGTCCTCTTCATCTAACTCACTGCTTTCGTCGTCACTGTCTTCCTCTAGTTGTGCTTCCCTTGCTTCTTTGGATAGAGGCTTGAGGGTGGACTTTAGAGCAACCCCTTTCTTCTTAGCCGAGGTGAGATCGGCAATTTCCTTGATGTGCTTTGCTTGTCTTTCCATCATCGCAAATTTGATGATTTTTCCAAGCAATTCATCCGGAGTCATCCTTTTGTATCCGGGGCTTTCTCTAATCATGGAGCATAGCGTGACATTGCGAGGCATAAAAGCTCTAAGGATGAGCTTTACCACCTCGTGGTCATTCCACTTCTTGCTCCCATATGATCGAACTTTGTTGACAAGTGTCTTCAAATGATTGTACATATCTTTGGGTGACTCGTCTTTCTCAATTGCGAATCTTCCTAGTTCGCCTTCGATCATCTCAATCTTTACTTCACGCACATGTCGGTCACCTTCATGTGCAGTTTGTTGTGTATCCCATATCTCCTTAGCAATTTCGAGTCCATCCACCTTGGTGAACTCGTCCCGACTGAGTGAGGAGGTGATTATAGCTGCGGCTTGTGCATTTCTATGAATGGCCTGCTCTTGGCTTGGGGTGAGCTCTTCGTCGTCGTCAAGAATATCTATCCCTGTGAATACAACATGCCATAGACTTGGGTTGAGGGAAATCAAATGCATTTTCATATTCTGCCTCCACATTGAGTAATCACTATCATCGAATCTGGGGCTTTTCTAAGTGGGATAGATAAGTAATGATTGTTATTGGAATTTAGACGATCATAGTTAAAAGGATATCGGGAGTAGTCAGTGTGACTACTCCCCTTCTTCTTCTCTTCAACTTTCACTTTCCCTTTGGAAAGTGCCTTCTTTCTAAGGAGCGCCTTTAGCTCCAGTGTCTCCTCATCGTCGTCCTCGAAGTCTTGAATGGCTTCGAGGTACTTTTCCACTTTTTGAGTCTTGTCATTGTTAACCTCTTCTTGGTTATTGATTTTGTGGATGTCCTTCATCTCCGACATGATCTCTTCGAGTGATTATACTCTTTCTTGAAGAACCTTGCTCTGATACCAATTGAATGTGGGCCTAGAGGGGGGGTGAATAGGCCTTCTTGAAAATTGTCAGATCCTGCAACACTCAACAACAAGCTCAATACCAGAGATATTGGACTAGTCCAGTAAAGTGCGGACTAGTCCGGTGTTCACGGACTAAGTTGATTAAGCTAGGTCGATTGGATTGATTATTTTATGTGTGCAGCAGAAAAATAGAATCAAATAAAGGTTTCACAGTTATATTCTAGATTATATCACAATTAAATCTTATGTTTAACAATCCAACGTAAGATGAGTAATGATTATGAAACCCTAGATTATATTGATGAATTAGAATGATGAGAACCAAAAGAAAACAAGACACAAGGTTTTATCCCGTGGTTCGGCTACCACAAAAGGCAACCTACATCCATGTTGAGGAGTCCACAAAAGGACCGGGTCTTCTCCAAACCTACCCTCGTCGGATCGCCACGAAGGCCAATCCTCTTCCACTAATCACAAAGGGGTGAATAACCGAATTCAAGGGGCCTTAACACACGTTGAGAGCTCCCTTAGATTACAATACAAGTTTCCACCGAAAACACACTCAAAAGATTACAATTAAAACGCAGGTGTGTGTTAGAGAATCAAACCAAGAGCTCAATGTGATGTTCCAGGTGTCTCTCCAATGATCTAGAGTGAATGCTCAAAGGATTGATCGTTGTTGCACTTAATTTCGTGGAGAGATGTAGTTTTTGAGGCTCTTGGGAGGTGTGACGGCGCTAGGGTTCGAGAGCGTTCAAAAGAAGGCCGTGCACCTCTATTTATATGGGGATTCTAAAAGTGACCGTTAGGGTTCAAAAAGTTCGGACTAGTCCAAGGTGGTCACCGGACTAGTCCGGTGTGCTGTGTGTAGCAAACCCTAAGTACCCCCAAATATCGGACTAGTCCGACTGAGAACGGACTTGTCCGATTTTGCTACTGGAAATCTTCGGACTAGTCCGATATCCATCGGACCTGTCCGGACATGTGAAACCCTAAGTGAGTTAGATGACAAGTCCGCACTTGGAGGACTTGTCCTATGTAGATTAGAGGGTTTTTCGGACTAGTCCGTGCAAATATCGGACTTGTCCGATATGGATCAGAAGGAATATCGGACTAGTCCAGTTATGATCGGACCTGTCCGATTTTGTGTGACTTGTGAAGTGTTTTGAGGACTAGTCCGTACTGGGGAGGACTAGTCTGATTCTAGTCAGAAGAATATCGGACTAGTCCGACAGATATCGGACTTGTCCGATCTGGTGCAGAAAGGTTATCGGACTAGTCCGGTCCTGTATAACTTTGTGCAATGTGTGTGTTTAATTGTGATTGAGCTCTTGGGGTGAGTTTCCTTAACACACTCCATACACAATAATCTATTACTCTTCTTTCTTGAGCTCATCTCCACTTTGCTCCTCATCCTTCCTTCTTTTTGGTATTTTGCTCATTTTCCTATCATAGGCCTGCACTCATCTCAACAAATAGGTTAGGATCCCAATTGCTTGTCATAAATCATCCAAAACCCACAAGAGAGTCCTAGATGCACTTTTAGTAGTTCATTTAGGTTGCTTCACAATTTGAACGTAAAAAACTTGTTCTACTTGGGTAGCTAGAATGCAAGTCTTGTACTTAAATTGAGAAAGAGTAGTGTCAACATCTATCATTCCGTATTGATGCATTTTGTACCCTCTGCTTTGGCTTCGACCGGAACAAGGCCGATCAAACCAGTCACATTCAAATAACAGAACCTCTTGATTTTTTTCAAAATCAATAGAAATCATTTTGTTGATTACTCCAAACCACTCATAATCACCATCCCGAACAACAACACCACTGTTTTTCATTCGTAAATCTTTTTCCACCTCTACAGTTCAAAAGAAGAAGCCATTTATGAATGATCGACTAAAAAAGTGTACCCGACGATTAGGTCCTCTAGATAGTGCATACAAATAATTGGTTACTTTGCCTTCTTCGTGTAATGTTGTAATCTGTACGCATTAGTATAAAAGGGGTCATCGATAAGCCAACTTCAGAACACATATTTGTTTAATATTTCAACAAAGTAAAAACTTGCATGTACTTACTCGTTTATGAAAACAATAAACAAACTCATCTATATGGCGCTTTAAACATCACGAGAATGAATCTTTTTCAGATCTTCAAAATGCTCACTGAAAAGGGTACAAAATTAAATTAGCCATCTACAATAAGCATTATCCAATATAGTATAGAACATCTGAGCTATACATACTTGATCCATGGAGCGGCCTCTTCCACATTAGAAATAATATAATGTCTGATGTTATGTAGTTCCACCATAGTAAGTTGGCCCCATTTAAACCTATTTTTAGAATTATCAACTTATGTAAATAAATTAGACTCGAGAGAAGGTTCAATCCTAGTTGCAGCTTCAAGACGTTTTGGCCTATTAAGCTCGGTGCTGATGTTATCCAAAAACTGGCTACAAAAAGTCATACACTCTTCCATAAAGTATCCCTCATCTATAGAACCCCCAGGTTGAGTTCTGTTACGTACATACCTCTTCAATGTACCAAGGTACCTCTCAATTGGATACATCCATCTGTATAAAATAGGTCCACCCAAGCGAGCTTATTCGACAACATGGGTTGAAAGAAGTATCATGATATCAAAGAAAGTGGGAGAAAGCAACATCTCAAGCTTACAAATTGTTTCAGGAAATTGTTTGATCATCTTATCCAAATCTGGTTCTGCCAATTCTTTAGAACAAATTCCAGAAAAGAATATGCTAAACTCAATTAAAGGTGCAACAACCTTTTCAGGCAATATGTCACATATTGCAATAGGAAGGAGCTTCTGAAATATAATATGGCAGTCATGAGTTTTTAGACCTAATACCTTACGCGCTTTTATGTCCACACATCTCTTGATGTTTGAGGCATAACCATCGGGCATCTTCACATCCCCCAAAAACTTGCACAAGGTGTTCTTCTCATCTTTTTCCAAAGTATATGATGCTGATGGACAATCATACTTCCCATTTATAGCCACCGGATGTTGCTGTGGTCGTATACCCATATCCTGCATATCAAGACGAGCTTGTAGACTATCTTTTGTTTTACCATCCATATTAAGCAATGTCCCCAATATGTTATCACAAATGTTTTTCTCAATGTGCATGACATCTAAGTTATGCCTTATTAGCAATGTCTTCCAATACGAGAGCTGGAAAAATATACTTTTCTTCTTCCAACTATGCCACCTATTTTCCTCAGTGTACTTTCTCTAATTGTTTGTCTGTCCAAAACTCACATGATCAAAACTCTCGTATTGTTGGAGTACTTCGTCACCAGAGAGTGACGTTGGAGCCTCTCTATTCTCTATCTTGTTGTTGAAATTAGCTTTATCTCGACGCCACATGTGATTTTGAGGTAGGAAATGACGATGACCCATGTAGCAATACTTTTGTCCAAGTTTCAACCACAAGGTGTCAATGTTTATATGGCAGTATGGACATGCTAGCTTACCTTTTGTGCTCCATCCACATTGCATTGCATATGCTGGAAAATCATTTATTGTCCACAATATAGAAGCTCGCGTGAGAAATATCTCTTTCTTTGAATTGTCGTATGTTTCAACACCACGAGACCATAATTTCAGTAGCTCACCAATCAAAGGCTGCAGATACAGATCAATGTTGTTTCCAGGTGACATTGGCCTAGGAATTACCATTGACATCAACCAATAAGGCTTCTTTATACACAACCAAGGTGGTAGATTAGAAGAGATTAGAATCACAGGCCATGTCCTGTAAGAAACATTCATTATTCCAAAAGGATTGAAACCATCAGATGCTATCCAACATCTTATGTTGTGAGGATCAGATGAGAAATTCGGGTGAATGTTATCAAAATGCTTCCACGCTTTCGAATCTGCAGGATGGCGTAATATTCCATCATCAATACATTCTTCTTTGTGCTAGTGCATATTTGATGCCATTGATTATGCCATACAAAACCTTTGAAGACAGGGAATAAGAGGGAAGTATTGTAGAATCTTGCATGCTACAAGCTTCTTGGCTTTTCCAAAAGGTAAAGCCTCTCTTGCATCCCCACCAGTACTATTTTTCCATCTTAATTCACCACATTTTGGGCATCGACCCAGCGGAGAATAGTCCTTTCGGAATAACACACAGTCATTGACAAATGCATCGATCTTTTGGTAGCCAAGCCCGAGGTCATGAGCAACTTCTGAGCTTTATCAAGTGTATTAGGAATGCAGTGTCCCTCTAGAAGCACATATGAGAATAGTTCAAGGGTCAACTCACACGCTTTTTTACTCAAACCAGTTAAACACTTTATCTAGTACAACCTAACAATGAAGGATAATTGGGTCACCTTCTCACAACCAGGATACAACTCCTTTCTGGCATCATTTAATAAGTCATAAAATGTCTTTGCACACTCAGTTGGCTCCTGCTGGTTTATAATATTTTCTGGATCATCAACATCTTCTAAAGTACCAACATGATCAGTGCCTCTAAGTAGACTGGACAACATATTTTCCATAGCAGCATCATCAAAAATTATCTCCTCATTATTTGTTGATTGCTTAGCAATATTTTTCTCAACTCGTTTTTCTCCATGGTGTACCCAATAAATATAATCCAATGACATCTCATTACGAAGCAAGTGAAGATGAACTTACTTGTGTGTCCCGTGGCAAATACTACGACATTTCGTGCAAGGACAAGGCATAGTTTCTTCTTCACGAGTGCCCTGCAATGCAAAATTTAAAAATGACTTCATTCCATCCTGCCACTCCTTCGTACGCATGTCTTTTCCCATCCATGTCTTACCTTGTGACATCGCTTCCTACAGTTCAATCAGCGTATTCGTAAGAGGATAGAACTACAATAACATTTTGTGAGCAATTGTACCTAGAACTGTTGCTCCTCCACGTGCGGCGGCCGACGGATGCTCCTCCGCACGCAGTGGCTAGCGGATGCTCTTCCAAGAGCGCGGCGGCGGGCGGATGCTCCTCCAAGAGCATGGCGGCCGTCGGATGCTCCTCCAAGAGCATGGCGGTCGGTGGATGCTCCAAGAGCGTTGCGTCCAGCGAATGCTCCTCCAATCATGTTTAGTACAGTCTGGAGAGGGGCAGTTGTGGATCGAAGGGTCCCGCGGTAAGGCAACAAGGGAAAATCATACGTGAAGTTATCAGGGTAGGCCCAATACTGTGCTGGGCCACTTTTTATTCGTGGGCTAAAACTGCCCTTATTCACTTTGTATTCGTGGGTCGAAACTGCGCTGGGACGCTTGGTGTTTATCCCTATGACGCGTGAGCCAGTCTACGGGCACGTGTCTAGCTACGGCAATTTGTTACACCCTCCATCCCTAAATAGTTGTTGTTTTGTAGTTCATTTTTGAACTACAAAACGACAAAATTTTTGAGATAGAGGGAGTATCTAAATAAGTTAATGTAACAATAGGGGTGGTATGATGATCAAAATAAAGCATACACATAAAATCTCTTGAACTGCAGCAACACAGTGATATAAATAAGGATTAAATACTAGATATAAACATCAACAGAACCAAACAGTAGTGTTCAACGTACCATTCCAAACAACAAACTAATTGACAAAACTAGCTGTTACATAATCTCCAATAAACACAAAATAAACTAGTCGGCACATCTAGTCCCTTCAAGCAATGTAATAACTTTTGGCCATGTATAGGAGTAGTGGTAATGATGACACCGCGTATAGGGGCATAGGGCCACTGCTACGTTCGAGTTCTACTTATATTTTCCTAAAATTTTTCTGGTCCTTTCTTTTCTTTTCTCTCTGTTCACTGTCTCCACTTTTCTTTTCAGTCGTTCCTACCTAATGCGTTTTCCTGTTACTACGTACTAGTACTATATACTACTTTACAGACTGGTTTGCAGGCCCCACTACGGGCAATCTCCTCTAGCACCTCTAGCAGCTAAAGTACCGTACCATCCACTTTAGAGGCTACCGGTGGTGTGGAGGGTCGTTCATTAATAGACAATACAGATAGAACAGATAGTTGAGTAAACAAACAGATAGAAAACAAAATAATAGTTGGAACAGACGAACAACATTTAGTTCATTAATATAAAACATCTACAAAACAAGAAAAATGACATCATGAAATAAGAAAAACAACATCATAGCCTTATAAGTCTATTTTATATATAGCCCATACCGGATTACACAGCACGACGGAATGCAACATGCTCGTGCCTAATCCTACAATCTTCACTACAGAAGACCCTGGAGCCGCTCCACCCTTGATTCCCGCAGCCGGCAGCCATGCACGAGTCAACCTCCTTGTAGGCAGGGACACCATCGGCGTTCTCAGAGGTGGGCGCGGATGGGCCCGCATCAGATTACCGATTTCAGCGAGGGCTTGAATCCGACACTGCCTGCACTCATTCTTGGTCCTCATGGTGGCGCTAGACCCAACCACTTTGTCACCAACGTCGACCTCAACTTTGACCTGCTAGATATACTTGAAGGTGTCGCGGGCCTCGCGGTCGGTGTCGTAGCGGAGGAAGCCAAGGACGTAGGCCGCCTCCATGTGGGTGGCCCCGACCGCCCGGGAGAGAAACTGGGTGCTCGACTGCATGAGATCGTCCACGAAGATAAGCTCGAGCCTGGTGACATAGCACACACGAGGGTTGCTAACGATGGATAGGTTATCCACGAGGGCTTCGTAGCGCCTTGGGTCGCGCCACATCCTCCGGGTCACCCGCTCCAGCGCCAGGCGCTTGCCCACAACGCCATCCCGACATGTCACATGCAAGGACTTGCAGGAGGCGCGCAGACTGGAGAGGTCGTCCAAGGGTTGCAGTTAGCTTGCGGCAAGGCGCCCCATGATCTCGACCACAATAGTTTGCGTGAACGGCAACTCCATAGGCTCCGGCGCCACCGTACTGCAAAGGGAACCAATGAGGGTGCACGCAACGGAGACAAAGAGGAAGCTAGACTACGTGCGGAGAATATGGTAGTGTGTGTTTATTTAGTACGTGCGGAGAAGACAATAGAGATACATTATAAAGACATGCACCATTATCTTCTCGGCGCGTACTGATGGGGGTCGCACACAGTGATGGTTCACCTTCTGGTGGTGGCAGATTCACATCCTCTGCAGTACTGCAGGTGCATTAAGTGTGGCTGACATGTGAACACTACAGCCTATAGGACCAACGCCTCTCGCATGCACTGATGGGATGCACAAAGTAATGGAACCGCTCTGTTTTTAACATCAGCACAAGAATAATATCCGATCATCAATAGAGATAAGATACTATGTTTGATAGTAATCTGCGCCAAACATTTCCTGTTTTATATTTTGTTCTCCACGCTCTT
Source organism: Tuctoria greenei (assembly GCA_036927565.1). Classification (NCBI taxonomy): domain Eukaryota; kingdom Viridiplantae; phylum Streptophyta; class Magnoliopsida; order Poales; family Poaceae; genus Tuctoria; species Tuctoria greenei. The sequence continues at coordinate 59,843,520 of JAYESD010000010.1, forward strand.
TTACCTTAATTCGTACGTACTACATATCTTTTTCTAACATTTTTCTCGTCTTTTCTTTTCTCTCTGTTCATTGTCTCCAGTTTTTATTCTAGTCGTCGCTAATCGACAGAACTAGCTGTTACATGATCCCCAATAAACACAAATATACTAATCAGCACATCTAGTTTGCATCACTTCCCATTAAGCAGTGGTAATAACTTTTGGCCGCGTATAGGAGTAGTGGTAATGATGACACCACGTATATAGGCATAGGACCAGTGGTACGTTGGAGTTCTACCTATCTTTTTCTAATATTTTTCTTATACTTTCTTTGATTTTCTCTCTGTTCATTGTCTCCACTTTTCTTTTCAGTCATCGCTACCTGTTGCGTTTTACTGTATACTACTGTACTTTACAAACCGCTTTGCAGGCCCTGCTGCGGGCGATCTCCTAGCACCTATAGCGGCTAAAGTATCGTACATGCCACTTTAGAGGCAACCGACGGTGTGGAGGGTCATTCATTAATAGAGATTACAGATAGAACAAATAGTTTACTAAACAGCAGATAGAAATCAAAATAACAGATAGAACAGATGAACAATATTAAGTTCATTATCATAAAACATTAATCCTTCCTTCCTATATTATTTTTCGTCCTAATTATTAACGACAAGTAATATGTGAACGAGGAAGTACAAAACAAGAAAAACAACATCCCGAAACAAGAAAAAATAAAACATCACAAAACAAGAAGAGAAAAACATCACGACTGGATTAATCTGTGTCAAAAGATTTCCTATTTTAATGTTGGGTTCAACTAGAATGTAATCAGATGTTTGGTGCAATCGTTCAATCAACCATCTTCAACCATTGGATCGATCTACATTACGGTCGTTGAATCTTTTTATTTAACCCCCTCCACCAGATGGAGGGGTGGTGGTGGTGGAAGAGGTTAAATGAAAAGATGTAATAACCGGAAGATGTAGATCCAACGGATGAAAATCTTTGATTACACGATTGCAACAAAAGTTTAATTGCATATAGGGCTGTCAACGAGTCGAACTCGAGCAATCTTGTCTTTCTAAGCTTGAGTTTGATAAAACACCGAGTCGATCTCGACTCGAGCCAACAATTCATGTATATACAATAGAATCTACTAAATTTAGGTTCACAACTAATGGAGTAGGAAGGTGGACGATGTTGCACATTATTTGATTCTATTATATATAAAAATTGTGTCCCATAAAATATTTTTGATAGAATTATATAGTTTAATTAATCGTAAGTAGATGTAACACCCTGATTTTCATGTGTTGTCATATTAAAAATTTAAATAAGAATTTATAAATTAATAATAGGAAGAGAACTATTTTATAAAAGAAAAATATAAAATATTTGCATCTATCTTGCATTTGCATTCATCCCTAGGTATAAAATTTATTTGGCAGAATAAATACATTAAAAGCAATTAAATTGGCCATAACAAATATGGAAGAAAAATAAATGAAAAGTGAAAGTTAATATAGAAGAAGATGAATAATAAAAGATGGAGGGGTATATATATATATATATATATATATATAATACAAAATAATAAAAAAATTGAATAGAAAAAATAACAATTGGTTAATGAAAATAAATAAATAACAAATAATATGAAAAGGAAAGAAAAATGAATAGGTACATAAATAATAAATAAATAATATAAAAAAAGGGTCAAGCAGGCCCAAGCCGCACCAACAAATCTGATCGTAAGCTACAGCCATGGCCGCACGTACTGCACGTACCGCACAAGCGCTAGCCACTGCCATGCAAGTAAAAAAAACACTAAAAGTCAAGCGTGCCTAGGCCGCACAAACATAAAGAAAAAAAAAGAGGAATCCACCGCTTCCAGGGGCATGATCCCAGCGGGACTTCCCTGGAACCCGGGCGCGCCAAGGGCTGATGGGTCCGCACGTTTAGCGCGTCCAAGCGCACTTGCGCCCGAGGTCTGGTATCCGAATCGGTTGCTGCTCGATCATGCTGCAGCCGGACTCGATGCCGCTCCGCCTATAAAAACCGTCTTAGACTCCGTGGCTGCACCTTAGAGAAAACAGGAGAAAAAAAGGGGGAAAGAAGAGGAAGAAGAAGAAAAGGTGGGCCCACCGGAGATCCTCGCGCTGCTGTCGTCGTGCCGCTGGAGGATCGCTATGCCGTCTACTTCATCTACGCTACACCCCGATATACCACTAGACTAGATGTGCACACGATAGGTATTATGGTCTAGATCTAGACAACTATTTTGGTTCTAATATTCGAATTAAATTACGTGTAGGACGTATTTTATTTGAGCGGCCGTTAATCATTGACAGATCAACTTAAATCACATGGAACTCACAAGTTATATTAAATCATGCAACATCAGTAGGTTATTCTAGATTTACTAAATTTTATATTTTCAGTATTATTTAATCTTTTTTCAGATTTAATAAATAAAATTAAAGCCTAGTTAATTCATAAAGTGACAAAATAAACTCAGAAAAATTCCTAAAACTTTAGAATAAATTATAGTAAGTTATTAATAATATTTTCAGCATATTTAATGTTCTGAAATAATTATTTTGCCTCTGAATTAATTCGAATTAATTCCAAACTTGTTCCAATAAATAGGAAATCATTATCGAAAATTATTAAAAAGCAACAAAAATTTATATAACATTAATATGAACATATTTTATGCATGTATCCATATTTTACATATTGATTAGTGGTTGCAATTCATTTATTATGTATGTTTGCTTATGTATGTGGTTGATTGAGAGTAGACTGGTACGCTCAAGAGGTTACGATCGAGAAGCGAGTATGTTTGGATCTTCATGTGCAAGACGTTGAATTGCTTGGCCATCGAATTGCAGGATATAAAGGCATGTGTCCTTGCCCATATTGATCTTATATTTTTAAATGTTTTGTTTGCAAAATTGCATGCTTGCGTCAATTTGATGGGAAACACAACATAGGAGTTTACTAGTCTTGTTGGACGACCCTTGTCGCTTGGGATACATAGTAGAGAGTCGGGAATGGCTTTTTACCTTTTGCTTCGCTCTAATTAATTGGGATAGGAAAATAACCAAGTTACTTAATTATAGACTATTGAGATGATGGGTAATGTACACCAATGGTAACATGGTAATGGGTGATCTAAGCATGCAGGGTATGTGGATGGGTTGGATGTTATGGTGGTTTCGCTGTCTTTAGATCTAAGGACCGATTCGTGGAGCGACCATATAGGATTCGCAATGCCACCACAAGGCCAAGTATGAGTGCGGCGTAGCTGATTAATTAGGGTATTGCTAGTATTGCGCATATCATTTGGCGCTCCGAGGAAGGGGAGTCGGGTTGGGTTTGGATTTGTTACAGGGCTCCCTAGGATCCGAATGGCACAAGAAGGGGGTCCTTAGTTGAAGATGTGCTTAGTTGGAGGAATCGCCACCGGTGAAACCTTAGTGGGCCTGTACATACCAGTAATCCCTTTGTAAAGGATATTTTGTGATCTCCTGGCCACACACCAACGAAAGTGTGTAATGTGACCGACGGGTCATGGGTATAAGGGAGATTCTTAGTCACCGAAAGGTGATGAAATCACAAACATGGGTAAAGCGGTACAAACTCTGCAGAGTCTTAAAAACTATCATGATAGTCGTTCTCCCGGTCATGAGCAACGTGAACCCTCACATGATTAGAGGGGTTTGGTATTGGTTATTGTTTGGTACTGGTTATGTTTTGGTATTGGGATGGCTTGGTACTTGTTATGGTTGGTGATTTGGTTATGGCTGGTTATGGATTGAATTGTCTTATTGGGTATGGTTATGGTTATGGTTATGTTAAATGGACATGGAAGATGATAATGGTAATAATCTGGTATATGGATGCATAATTGATTATGGTTTCATATTATGTTAATTTTGTGGGATATGATGGGATTACTTCACATAGACATAGTATATTGCTTTTTACATATTTTAAATGTACTTTTCAACAAGTAGCCATTGTTTATTATCATGCCTTGTTTAAGCTACATGTCATACTTTTCACACTTGCTCAATACGACATATACTCACCATTGCAATTCCCCCACCAACAGTTGCAGGTTAGGATTTTGAGTATCATGATGTTAATGAGGAGTTCTAGGTTGTGTGTTGCCATCAGCTTTGCCTGTGGTATTGCTTGGAGCCGCGCTACACTATTTGCTTAGATTGCTTAATTAGATTATTTCTGTTGCAGTAGTATTATCATTAATAATCATTAGAATTGTAATATGAGGATTATTTGAATATTGTAATAAAAGTACTTATTTAATTACTTGTGTTGTGGTAATTATTTGTTAATTATTTGTGAATCACTTGTGTACATGTGTTAAACATCCTGGACACACATATACTGCACTTGGTTCATTTTCAGAACCGGGTGTCACAATAGATGACAACACTAAATGAGCTCACTCGAGCTTTTTGAGCTTGAGCTCATCAAGTTTGCAAGTTCAAGCTTGGCTCATTTAGAATTGGCACAATACTCAACTTCATCCTCAAACTTTCAATCAAAACTCAATTTGGTCCTTGAACTTTCAAATGCGTAAATTATTTAGTCCCTCAACTTCACACAACAGTTTCACTTTCATCCATAGACTGAGTTGGACATCCACATTGGCACGTCACATAAGCTATTATGCCACATCATCTACCCCGGCCACCTCACTTAGAAAAAAGATAATAATTTTTTATCATCCTAAAAAATAACTAGCTAATTAATTGGGGTGGATTTACGTAGTTGCATGGGATAGACATATTTCTCCTCCATTTTTTTTGCAAAACTATCAAGTGATATATCCTATGTCATATTACATATGTAAAAATATTGTAAAATATAAGACTTTTAAGCCTAGGGAAGAGCAAACAGAGCAAACAGAGAGGAAGTGCAAACTTTTAGGCCTAGGGAATAAAATATAAAACGAAGCTACATGGCTGGCTAGTACACATACAGTCTGGGACGGTGTGCCTGTGCACCTTAACCCTCGTCGTACGCCCCCAGTGGTTGTTGGGAAGACCCTTGCCACTACAGGAAACGAGGAAAGAAATGTCGGCCTTGTAGCAGTAAGTAAGCTACAGTAACTGACGACTCTACCATAAGTACGTCGGCCTACCGACGGCCATAGCCGTCGAATCCAGCTCAACGTACTTAAAAGCTTAAAGTCATTGGGACCAACATCTTTAATGCATTAATGTCGTTGGGAGGCCTACCCCAACAGCTTTACAGCGTACCCTGCAGTATGGCTGTCGGCCGCTACTGCCCGACAGACATAAATAAATAAGGTCGTCGGCCAGCAGGCCCCGACGGTCATAAAGGAATAAAGTCGTCGGCACCAGCCGGAACCGACGGGCGTACAGACGCCACGTATGCGCATCAGTGGACCTATAACCGTCCATTTGAGAGGAAAATTGATGGTTTTACGTCACTTATGACCGTCAGTTAGTAGAAACCAACGTCCATATTGGCATTTAAAAATAACAGCGGCTGCTTTCCCTCCCTTCCCGGGTGGGAAGCCTCCGGTTGATTTTTATACAGATTTTCTATACAGATTTCAAACACAATTCCATACAGCACATTAGTTGCATATATCACAATTTCCACACCATGCAACAATAATGCAACAGATATATCACATTCTTCACATAGTCGTAAAACAACTAACTTAAATGTATCAACAAGTTCAATCCAAATGAGTCCAAGAGAAAACACATTGCAAACACCATTGTGAAGATTAATCCGCTTCCATGTCATTGTTCGAACCTCCACCACTTGGACCTCCAGCGTTCAAATTGAGGAAATCATCGCAAACGTGAGCGGAACCCTACGAGAAACAAATAAAAGTTAACTTATCATTAACAGTTGCAATTCATATGTCTCAATCTTTCTAGAATTCACAAATGCTGAACTCACATGTGTAATTGACTTAAAGGTATTACCAACTATGTCATTGAATAAGTCGCTAAGTATTGTTCAAACGGCGCTAATGATTTCATTAGAGCTAATGATTTAGTAATCATACCGCTGCGGTGCATGGAGGTGTTGATGGTTGACTATGCCCCGAAGCAAAGGGCAACGATGGGAGAACACCTGGATAAGGCTGCAATCCAGGGGCCAACATTGACATGAATCCCTAATGCGGAGGATAGGCTTGACCACTCTGGGAACCTTGAGACAAATATGATTAGTATTTTGTACAATCAATCGAATTATTAAGAAATGCGGTTATACCTGTAAAGAAGAGCCAACTTGTTGTCCAGGCTGCATCGGACGAGGCATACCGAACTACGATCCAAAGCCACCTTGAGGGGAGAATTGCATAAAGTAAGAATATTCAGTTACCTACTTTAGCACAAATATGGTAATAAGTATACAAACTTAAGTAAAACAGTAATTTACCTGCGATATCATCTCGAACTGAGGCTATTGTGGCATATTAAACTGAGCTCCAGTGTTGCCTTGACCCAAGAACTACACAAAATAAATTATTTGTGAAATCTTATGTAGAAATAGTTTGTAAATGAATAAACCGTTCAATTGTTAAGATTACAAATTACCTGCGCCATATATAGATATTGCATCTGCTGCATCTGCTGTTGCTGCTGCATCTATATTTGTTGTTTTTGTTGTTGTTGTTCCACTTTCTCCTCATACCGTATTAATTTTTCTTGTAATACCTCATCAGCAACACGGGATCGACTCGAACTGGAAGTAGAAGACCGTTGTCCGACATAAGGGTCACGCTCCACATAACCGTCGCCTAATCCAAGTATACAAAAAACAGAAATGTGATGAATCAACGGTAATTAACCTTTAAACAATCATTATCTTTACACGTACCTCCCATGCGGTACGCCTCCGTCGGCTTCGTACGCCGCACCCACATCCAACGGCTCTCTTAGATAATCGACATCATATCCATGATTTTTCTTGAGACACTCAACATATTTTGTCTGCAAGAATAAATTAAGTTCACGAGTGGATGTCATAAAAGATAGATTCAATTCATAGATAGAGTGCAGTCAACACACTTACCACTTTTTGTGTTGCCGCCTCGTCACACAACTGCTCCGGGTGTGACGGGTCTGTGCCTTTGTGCCCCTTGAGGTAAACCTTAATAAAAGAAGGAGCGACACCGGTTTCAGCTTCTTGCAACATCAGAATACATCTTCAGTTCAATCAATGCAATTTTTTGAAGCAATTTATAAGTGATTGTGATAGTTCATACCATTTGTTGTGCCATCCGCACATATCCATCTGCCCCATAACATTGTAGTCCAGGCTTGCTCTTTCGGTGGCTTTGGTTTCTCTTTGAAACATGTTTGAACTCCTTTAACGCCCAGTATTTGCATAGCCATTCCCAAGCTGCCGGATCTACACAGATCCAATCCACACTACTCTCCATGTACTCATGCTTCTGCAGATAAATTGTAGCCGCTCACTTGTTTGTCATGGGCTGACGCAACCTGGTCTTGTAATACACGGTCACAACCTTGATCCGTGCATCACAGAAGGAGTCATTTGTGAGATTTCTCGCTGATGTCTCAAAAACAGACCTCGCATATGCTGGAACCACACCTTCCTCCAATTTAAATATACCCTGCATAAAACCAACAATTAGTATCAACCAAAGTAAGATGCAATCTATTTTAAACAATGAAAACAAACTTACCCAAAAAATCTCCCAAACTTTGTCCTGACAAGTACCCGAAGTGCCATATGGTTTCAAGGTATAGTGACCCCAATTATGCGCGGCAATTAGTTGACCGCCTGCAAGAACCATACCCGGAAAGCAAAACCGGATGGCATTTCCCAACTCTGTGTTAACACAACATCGATGCCCCCAGCCATCCCAACCGATCTCGAGCCATCACCTAGTACCCTTTGGCCTTATAACTGCACGCGTATCATGACTTTTACTTGGAGTACATAAAATGTGCCTCCGCAGCCTGTGCAAATAACATTAGTTAGTTGACATGAAAACCAAATGTATAAGATAACTTATCAAATAATTCAAAAAAATACCTATAAGGGCATCGATCACTCTGTCCCTTTGCTGCCTCTTGTAACTCTGCCAATCTTGCCAACCTTGCATAAGGCAAATGCACCAGAAAATGTTGCACAACATTCATAATTCTAGGCGGAAAGACTTTTTCCATCTTACATACAAGCACGATGATTTCTTTCACCCACTGCCGCATTATCTTCTTCGACACTTCCTTATCACATATCTTCCTATAAAAATAGCTAAGTTCAGCAAATATCTTCCATAACTCAGGTTTGAAGTATCCACTAAACATTAATGGTAAAAGTCTTTCCATTCAGTTTACTTGTTAGCTACATAGCAGTCTGAAAACTTCAATGTTTTCAACCAACTAAGTATTTGCTTTGTTTCTTTTGGCTTGACAAAGTAAGGAGCTCGTGGCCGAATTTCATTTCCACTTCCATTTGTTCTAATCTCAAACCCAGGAAACAAAGATCAGCTAAAACTTTTCTTGCATTCATATTACCTTTGGTTTGACCGGTAAAATGAAAACACATGCTTATGATGCTTTCAGCGACAATACACTCCTGATGCATCAAATCAGTATTGTGTGGTAGAAGCAGCGCCTTTGCATATGGTAGCTCCCAAAGAAAAGAAATATGTGTCAAGTTGTGTTCTGTACCATACCCTTCGAAACCATCTTCTTCGGACTGTTTTAACTTTGCATGCCATGCCATTTTTTACTCGCTTGTCAATCGACGAGGTGCTCCATTTGTAACTCTTATGCCTTTTCGGAATGATTGTTTATCCCTCCTAAAAGGTTGATTTGAAGAAAGGAATCATCGATGACAATAAAAAAAGCTGACTTTTTTCCCGTACTTTAGCCTTATGGCATCAGTGTCACTCATACATATGGGACAATACAATTGTCCGTGGACACACCAACCAAACCAAATGCTATATGCCAACAAATCATGAATTGACCATATATACGCGGCACGTAAGTCAAATTCACATTTCATATGACTGTCATATGCTTTTACACCTTGCCACAGCTCTTTCAACTCTTCAATCAACGGTTGCATAAACACATTGATATTCTGACCTGGATGTTTAGGACCAGGAATGACTGCCGCAAGGAATATGTATCCTTCTTTCATGCACATGTTGGGAGGGAGATTGTAGGGCATTTTAAAAACAGGCCAACAAGAGTATGGACTATTACTAGTGCTGAACAGTGTGAAACCATCTGTTGACAACCCAAGATGAACATTTCACAGATTTCTTGCAAACTCCGGATCGAAACGATCTAAAGCTTGCCAAGCCGCAACATTCGAAGGATGCGCCATAACGTCTTTGTCATCGTTCTCATGTATCCCTTCAGAATGCCATTGCATGTGCTTCGTTGTTTCTTGAGACAGAAACAATCATTTAAGCCTTGACGTGATTAGCCTGTAACGATGTTGTTTGATAGGTAATTTTGTAGTTATTCGTTCCCCATCATCATTCATGACGTCCACATATCTAGATTTCTTACAATGCATACAATGAGTATCGTCCATGTGTTCCTTCCAAAACAACATGCAACTATTCTCGCACGCATCAATCTTCTCATAATTCATGCCCAGACCAGCCAAATTTTTTTTAGATTGATATAGATGCGGCGACATCTGATGACCCAACGGAAGGAGATCACTGATAACCTTAATGATACCATTGTAGCAATTGTTCACGAAATTGAACTTGGACTTCATCTCCATAAGTCGTGTGACCGCATTCAAAACGGTCATATTGGCGCCCTCATACACTTTTCGATCTGCGGTGACAAGACGCTCATAAAACTCCTTCACCTCCTTCGATTGTGACTGATCTTTGTACTCTTTACCAATGTCTGCTATCATCTCATCCATCTAATCTTCATCCTCATTACCGTCCGACTCATCATCATGCTCTATCTCCCCATGCTCACGCCACACCAGATAGTCAGGCATAAATACGTGCTTGCAAAGATGCAACTCCACTTCAGACTTATCCAGACGTCGACGATCCCGACACATGATACACGGACACTTCGCAGCACGAGCATCATTAGCAAATGCATGGCTCAGAAAAGCATTTGCGATATGACTCCATTCATTAGTGTGCACACCAGTTGAACTCCATGCATCATACATCGCCTTACGACCGTCACCCATTTTAAAACTGCATCAAATAAATATATGTTAATGAACATATCTGGTTACTTCATAGTTTGTTTAATGTCACGGCCCTACATCTATTGTCAAGGTCCTATAACGTTGACAGCATAACGTCGCTTATTTAACACTACACCCCCCTATCCGGTGCAATTCTTAAAGTATAAAAGGGCAAGCAGTGCCGACGGCCTAAACAATGGCGACCACGTGACTGCACATGACGTAGGGCCAAAGCCACTGAACGCCTGCTTTAACTTCGTACTAAACGGGTCTTACCGTTACTTCATAGTTTGTTTAATGTCATGAACCTACATCTATTGTCCAGGATAGGTCCTAAAATTTCGACTGCATAACGCCACCTATTTAACACTACACCCCCCCCCTATCCGTCGGAGTTCTTAAAGTAAAGGGGCAGGTAGCGCCGACGGCCTAAACAACAGCGGCCACGCGGCTGCACATGACGCAGGGCCGGAGCCACTGAACGCTTTCTTTAACTTTGTACTAAAGGGGTCTTGCAGTTACTTCATGTTTGTTTAATGTCACAACCCTACATCTATTGATAGTATAGGTCGTAAAATTTTGATAGCATAATGCTACCTATTTAACACTACAACCCCTATCTAGTGCAGCTCTTATAGTAAAAGGGGCAAGCAGCGCCGGCGGCCTAAACAACGCCGGCCACACGACTGCACATGACGTCAGGGCCTGAGCGCTTGGATGCCTAAGCGGCGACTGGGCGTCGCCTAGGTGACGCCTTATGAATCCTGCTTTAACTTCGTACTAAATGGGTCTTGTCGTGCCGCCATTCGTGTCGCCCGCTGCCGCCTGGCACCATGGCGTTGCTTTCCAGGTGTGCCGTCGCCGCTCCTCCACCATGCGCCGCCGTCCTTCTCATGTCTGCCTCCCTACGTCGTTCTCTCCTGTCCCCCCCCCCTCCTCCTTCCTCAACGCTAGGATTGCGCCGTTCTTCCCTATCCCCTCCACCTTCTCCTTTCTCAACGTTGGGATGATGGTATACCCGGCTTTGTTTCCTTAGTGTTGACTAACAACACTTCTCTCTAAGATACGTTGGATGACTACGGTCGACTAATCGCCCTAATCAACGACTAATCGCCTAGTTGATCCTAGTCACCTATATTTAATAACATTGTATATACATATAGTACATAAACAATAAAAATTTTCAAATAAATATAATTGAACCCAAATAACTAACATCTATGATAATCAAGTTAACATACACATATATGGATAAAACACAATATAAAATTGAACAAGTAATGATATAGCAATTCATACACTCATAAATTCAAAAAATTTATGCCACACTTATCGAAATTCAAAAACATAATTTATAGAAAAGTTTAAATTTTAACCTTATCCGAGGATAGGAAAGAGCGGAGGCGGAGACGCGCGGACCAGGACGGTGGCTGATGGGGCGCTGGGCGGTGAGGCAGCCACGCTGGGGCACCGAGGCGCAGCGGTGAGGCGCAGGGCACAGCGGACGGGGCGCTGGGAGGCAGGGCGCGACGGCCAGGACCCATGGAGGTGGGGCGCTGGGTGGCCGGGCGCTGGGAATGGACGAGCGCGGTGAGGCGCGGGCGGCGGCGGGGCAGCAACATGGGGTGCAGGGCAGTGGCGGGGCTGCGATGCGGGGCACGGGAAGTGGCGTGGGGCGCGGGGCATGAAGCGGCGACACAGGGCACGGGCGGCGGCGCGGGGCGCGGAGCGACGACACGGGCGGCGGGGTAGTGACGCGGGTGGTGGCTCGGGGACACAGGCGGCGGAGCGGAGCTAGAGACAAGAGCGGCGCATGTGGGCGAGTGAAGTGTTTGATTTTTCTGCTATGCACGCGATGTGAAGGGCCTTAAATTCGTTAGTTACATAGAGCCGACGCTCTTAGTTGAGGGCCGCAGGGCCCACGTTATGGCCATTGGCCATTGTGCTACAACCGACGGTCATAACTTAGGCTGGCAGAGCCCACTTTAAAGTCATCAGCTTTGGAGTTTGGTCCAACAGTCTTATAAATTGGCGGGAACATTGTTTTTCATAGTGAATGTGGCCTAGAGGGGGGTGAATAGGCCTTTTTGAATTTTGTCGGAACCTGCAACACTTAACAACCAGATCAAAACTCGAGATATCGGACTAGTCTGGTCAAGTGCGGACTAGTTTGGTGTGTACTAACTAGGTTAATCAAGTTTGATTGATTAATTTGATTCTAGGATGTATGCAGTGGAAAACTACTTGCAATTGAAGTGTTACACGATTATGAACTAGGGTATACCACAAGTCAATCCTATATTTAATGTTTCAACGTAAAGTAAGCAAGATTGATTCAAACCCTAGATTGATATGATGTATAAGAACAATGAATGCAAAGTAATAACACAAGCAATTTATCCTGGGGTTCGGTTCCCACAGAGGCAACCTACATCCACGTTGAGGAGTCCACAAAAGGACCGTGTCTTCTCCAACCCTACCCTCGTTGGATCGCCACGAACGCCACGAAGGCCAATACTCTTTACTTATCACAAAGGTTAAATAACCAAATTCAAGGGGCCTTCTCACACGTTGAGGGCTCCCAAAGATTACAACAATAACTCCACCAAGAACGACACACTCGAAAGATTACAATGAAAATCACAGGAGTGTGTTAGGGAATCAAACCAAGAGCTCAATGAGTGATGAACCGTGTCTCTCCAATGTTCCAAAGTGTATCTTCAAGGGATTGATCTTTGTTTCTTTTGATTTCGTGGAGAGATGTGTTTTTGAGGATCTTGGGAGGTGTGACGGTGCAGGGGGTCGAGACAGGTTAAAGTTGAGCCGTGCACATCTATTTATATGGGGTTTCTAAAATTGACCATTAGGGTTTATGAAGATTGGACTAGTTCGTGGTGGACACCGGACTAGTCCGGTGTGCTTTGTGTAGCAAACCCTAAGTGTCCCAAAATATCGGACTAGTCCGGCCAGGAGAGGACTTGTCTGATTTTGCTTCTGGAAATCTTCGGACTAGTCCAATAATCATGGAACTTGTCCGGATCATTGGAACCCTAAGTGAATTGGGTGACAAGTCCACACCTGGAGGACTAGTCCGATTTGGGTTAGACGGTTTTCGGACTAGTCCGTGCCAATATCGGACTCGTCCGATTTTCATCAGAACGATATCGGACTAGTTCATTGTGTGATCGGACTTGTCCGATTTTGTGCAACTTGTGAAGTTTTTTGAGGACTAGTCCGCACTGGGGAGGACTAGTCCGATTCTAGTTAGAGAGATATCGGACTAGTCCATGGTGATATCGGACTTGTCCGATCTTGTGCAGAAAGATATCAGACTAGTCCGGTGTCAGTCGGACTAGTTCGGTCCTGTATAAACTTGTGTAGTGTGTGTGATTATTTGTTCTTGAGCTCTTGGGGTGTGTTTCCTTAACACACTCCATACACAATGATCTACTACACTTGTTCCTTGAGCTCTTTTCCACATTGCTCCTCATTCTCCCTTCTTTTGGGCTCTTTGCTCATTTTCTCATTAAAACCTGTGCTCGTCTCAACAAAGTAGTTAGGATCTCATTTGCCTGTCATAAATCATCCAAAACCCACAAGGGATTCCTAGATGCACTTTCAATCTCCCCCTTTTTGGTGATTGATGACAACCAATTGAGATTTCACAAAATATGATAAAAAGTTGAGATTTTCATAAAGTGTGCACATATGAGTTTAAAATACATTAAGCAATGAAGACATGATCCATATGTGCATTCTTTATGGTGGGATGCATAACTAGGTGTATAGAAACAATAATCATGATGAGAATGACATAATTGACATTAACACACCAACGACAAGTATATATGTCATTCTAGGAGCAAAATCATAGATTTCATCAATTACTTCACAAGTAGTTCAAAGCATTGCCTCACAGGACCATAAGTATCATAAGAGCATATTAAAAGTTTTGCAACCCAAAAAATTGACAAAAAGCATAAAAAGAAGCTCTCCTCGCATCCTACAGCTAAGACCTAAGATCTAAGACTCCCCCTCAATCTCTCCCCCTTTGGCATCAAGACACCAAAAAGAAGGAGAGGAGGGACCTAAAGTCTTCAAGCCTCGCTGTCGGTCCTCTCATCGTCTTCATCTTCATCTTCGGGCTGATGAGGAGGAGGAGGAGGTGCGGAGCCACTCGAGCCCCCAATGCCAAAATAGGAAAGCTCGGAGGGAGTCAAGGGCCCGAGCTCAGTGTAGTCGGAGTCAGAATCTTTAGAAATTACTGGAGATCCAATGGGCTCGATCTCCAGTTTTTGACAAATCTGCTTCATATTTTCTTTGACATACTTCATGTCTTCCTTTCTTCTCTTGTTAAGCTTGTGGGCCTTCACCTCGGCCTTTCTGCAGGAGGCAAAAATAGCAGCCAGGTACTTGACGATGCCACTTGCAGATCCCTTTTGAGGAGCTACCCTAGCGGCAGGGGCAGCTCTAGCACCGGCATTGGCTCTCGCTGGAGCCTCGGGGCTGGAGGCCGGAGATGGAGCAGCTTGTACGCTTGACTTTTGAGGCATCTAGGGCCTCAAGGGAATATGCTCCACATCTTTGACGAATTCGATGCCACTGACCTTCTCAATCATGAACATCAGATAAGGAAGATAGCCACATGACCTGTTGGGTGTGTAAGAGATGTTGACCATATCGTTCCAGATGTAGTCAACCACATCAAACTTGCGGTCCTTGCTTATGACCCTCATCAAGGTCCGGAGATAGCCCTGCACACTCCCAGCATCCCCATCCTTGGGGGCAATTGTCTTCCTCAGGACTCTGTTCAAGACCACAAAGAAAGACTTCACGTTCTTTGTGGATGGAGGATTGAACCTGGAGTTGGGATCATAGAGGAATTTCATCTTGTCCTTTTCAATGACACCTATGTTGTGGATGATTAAGTTGTCATTGCTTGAGGTGTCAAGGTGCAGCAGTCTTGCAAATTACTCATAAGTTATGCTACTTGGATCCATGAGTCATCCAAGTCACACTCTCTTCCTCGTCACTTGAGAAATGGCAGGTCGCAGAGAAATGCGCGATAACCTCATCATTCCAATTGTTCCTGAAGGCAAAGAGATCCTTCAGGCCATGCCTCTCGACTGCCTCCACCACTTCAACAAATGGTGAGCAGCACTTCTTCTCAAAATGCACCCAATCGATCCATTGGCTGCGCACTACAGGTGTCTTCATTGGGAGGTATACAGACATGTAGAAATTTGCGTGAAAATTGCTCCAAAATCTTCCATCGGCAGCTTGCTTCGGACGGATGTAGCAATCAACATTTCAGAACTTAGCTGCTGAGTCACTGCCCTTTTCGTTGAACCTTTCATCTGTGGGATCCAATGCCCCTTGCTTCGGAGCTGACATCTTTAGTGGGCCAATCGGGCCCGTTGCGATCCCTTTGCCCTTGCCCTTGGCTAGCCGGGCACTTGCCGAGCTAGGGCCACCACTAGCGGAAGCCCTAGAAGCAGGCACCTTACGTCGAGCCACCTTCTTTTGAGACTGAGGAGGAGAGGGGGCTGGCTCGGAGGGGCGCTTCTTGCTTTGGTTCGTCGAGGACCGAAGCGGGGCTTCTTGGTCCATCTCGGCTTCGAAGTCGAAAACTTCATTGTGAGAGTTCGACATGCCCTAAGAATGGATTATACAAGGTATTGATGAGAATAGATGACAAGGAATTGCATTGTGGAATTGAAAGGTTAGGTTTGAGTTCAGAGAAATCAGACAAGTCCGGTGTACAGACACGGACTAGTCCGGGTGACCGGACTTGTCCGTGTATGGATCGGACCAGTCCGGTATTCATCCTCAAGAATCCTAACTATGAGACAAATGGATTTTCTCAATGCAAAACTAGCCTAACAGCAATGTAATACATCAAGGACACTAGTATTAGGTGAAAGAAGCTAGGCTATTCGATCAACAAGGAAGAAAATTGAGATTTCTAGGGTTTGGGGGAAATTACCGAAAAATCACTTGAATCATGGAGAGGAGGGTGTTGAAGGGCGGAAAAGTCTGTGGACTTCAATCCCTAAGCAAAGGAGCTTGATTTCCACCCAAACTTGGAGCTTTTTTATGGAGGAGTTGTCAATTCGCCTTGGGGAGCTCAAGCGTGGAGAGAGAAAGCTTGCGACAAGTGTGGGGGTGAGGAAATTAGGGTTTGGCGACGACTAGGGTTATGGACACGAAATATCGGACAAGTCCGATAAGGATCGGACTAGTCCAAACTTTTCCAGAGGCTATATCGGACTAGTCCGTGGTCTGCCGGACTAGTCCGGCCTAACAGGTTCTCTGCGGACTAGTCTGCATGGGCGTACTAGTCCGGGTCACCACGGACTAGTCCATGGTCACCAGGGAAGAAATGCCTAGCCCATTCGTATATATTCGAAGGTACTTATTTAGAAAATAGGGAGGCAAATCAAATCAAATAATCTTGATGAATATGATCAGTAAGCATACAACAATCAAGCAATGACCATAATTCACCAAGATCTAGTAATTGACATAGTTTTTCGGAGAAAATTGAGAGACATGATTTTCACAATCCAATCAACATATTTTGAAGAATTCATACATGTATGCAAATTTTCAATCCACGTTCCGAGCATCAAGGATATTCAGTTCATTTTGAAGCTCGCAAAAGCGTTTTCCATCAAACGGCTTGGTGAATATGTCGACTAATTGCTTTTCGGTGTTGACATGGGAAATGGCTATATCTCCTTTCATGGAGTGGTCTCTCAAGAAGTGATGCCGGATATCTATGTGTTTGGTTCTAGAGTGCTCAACTGGATTATGGGCAATTTTAATGGCACTCTCATTATCACAAAGGAGTGTAATACGGTTCATATTGTAACCGTAATCCCTTAGAGTTTGTCACATCCAAAGGAGTTGTGCACAACAACTCCCGGCTGCAACATACTCCACTTCGGCTGTGGATAGGGCAATGGAGTTTTGTTTCTTGGAGGACCAAGAAACTAGGGATCTACCTAGGAATTGGCATGTACCGGATGTACTTTTTCTATCTACTTTGCATCCAGCATAATCTGCATCGGAGTAACCAATGAGATTGAATTTGGAGCCTTTTGGATAGCAAATACCAAGGTTGGGTGTATGAACTAAATATCTCAAGATCCTTTTTACGGCTGTCAGTGACACTCCTTAGGATTGGCTTGAAATCTTGCACACAAACATACACTCAACATAATGTTTGGCCTAGATGCACATAAATAGAGTAGAGATCCAATCATGGAGCGATATACCTTTTGATCGACGCTAGGTCCATCTTCATTGAGATCCAAGTGGCCATTCGTTGCCATGTGAGTCCTTATGGTCTTCGCCTTGTCCATTCGAAACTTCTTGACTATGTCTTGAGTGTACTTAGTTTGACTTATGAACGTCCCTTCCTTTTCTTGCCTCACTTGGAATTCCAAAAAGTACTTTAGCTCTCCCATCATAGACATCTCAAACCTATCTGTCATAATTTTACGAAACTCCTCACAAAAAGATTTGTTAGTTGAACCAAAGATTATATCATCAACATAGATTTTACAAACAAAGAGACCATTGTAAAAATTCTTTGTAAAAAGTGTATAATCTACTTTGCCGATCTTAAAGCCATTTTCAATTAAGAAATCTCTAAGACACTCATACCAAGCTCTAGGAGCTTGTTTGAGGCCGTAGAGAGCCTTACGCAATTTAAATACATGGTCGGGGAACTCTTCATCTTCAAAACCGGGGGGTTGCTCCACATACACTTCCTCCTTGATTGGTCCGTTGAGGAAGGCGCTTTTCACATCCATTTGATAGAGCTTGAAATCATGGTGAGTAGCATATGCAAGTAATATTCTAATGGACTCATGTCCAACTATGGGAGCAAAGGTCTCATCGAAATCCAAACCTTCGACTTGTGAATACCCTTTGGCCACAAGTCGTGCCTTGTTCCTTGTCACCACCCCGTGTTCGTCTTGTTTGTTGCGGAAGATCCATTTGGTGCCGACGACGTTGGATTTGGGTCTTTTGACTAGTTCCCACACCTCGCTTGCTCTTGTCATGGTGTGAGTTACTCATCATCATCAGGTATATCTATTCCTATGCATACTATGTGCCAGAAACTTGGATTGAGAGAAATCAAATGCATTTTCATGTTTTGCCTCCACATGAGTAGTCATTGCCGTCAAAGTGTGGGGCTTTTCCAAGTGGAATAGATAGATAGTGATTATTGTTAGAATTTAGGTGATCATAGTTAAAAGGATATCGGGAGTAGTTGGTGTGACTACTCCCCTTCTTTTCTTCTCATCTTGGATTTTCTCCTTTCCCTTGGACAGGGTTTTCTTCCTTAGGAGCACCTTGAGTTCCAGTGTCTCCTCATCGTCATCCACGAAGTCTTGAATGGCATCAAGGAGCTTTTCCAATTTATGATTCTTGTCTTCATCAACCTTCTCTTGGTTGTTGCTCTTGTGTACTTCTTTCATGCCCGACATGGTCTCTTCGAGCAATTAGTCTCCTTCTTGAAGAACCTGCTCTGATACCAATTGAATGTGGCTTAGAGGGGGGTGAATAGGCCTTTTTGAATTTTGTCAGAACCTGCAACACTTAACAACCAGATCAAAACTTGAGATATCGGACTAGTTCGGTCAAGTGCGGACTAGCCCGGTGTGTACCGACTAGGTTAATCAAGTTTGATCGATTAATTTGATTCTAGGATGTATGTAGCGGAAATATACTTGCAGTTGAAGTGTTACACGATTATGAACTAGGGTATACCACAAGTCAATCTTATATTTAATGTTTCAACGTAAAGTAAGCAAGATTGATTGATACCCTAGATTGATATGATGTATAAGAACCATGAATGAAAAGTAAGAATACAAGCAATTTATACCGTGGTTCGGTTCCCACAGAGGCAACCTACATCCACGTTGTGGAGTCCACAAAAGGACCGGGTCTTCTCCAACCCTACTCTAGTCGGATCGCCACGAGGGCCAATCCTCTTCACATATCACAAAGGGTAAATAACCAAATTCAAGGGGCCTTCTCACACGTTGAGGGCTCCCCAAGACTACAACAAGAACTCCACCAAGAAGACACTCGAAAGATTACAATGAAAATCACAGGAGTGTGTTAGGGAATCAAACCAAGAGCTCAATGAGTTATGAACCGTGTCTCTCCAATGTTCCAAAGTGTATCCTCAAGGGATTGATCTTTGTTGCTTTTGATTTCGTGCAGAGATGTGTTTTTTGAGGATCTTGGGAGGTGTGACAGCGCAGGGGGTCGGGAGAGGTTAAAGTTGGGCCGTGCACATCTATTTATATGGGGTTTCTAAAAGTGACCGGGTTTAGGAAGATCGGACTAGTCCGTGGTGGACACTGGACTAGTCCGTTGTGTTGTGTGTAGCAAACCCTAAGTGTCCTGAAATATCGTACTAGTATGGCTAGGAGCGGACATGTCCAATTTTGCTTCTGGAAATCTTCAGACTAGTCCGATAATCATCGGACTTGTCCAAATCAATGAAACACTAAGTGAATTGGGTGACAAGTCCGCACTTGGAGGACTTCCCCGATTTGGGTCAGAGGGTGTTCGGACTAGTCTGTGCCAATATCGGACTTTTCCGATTTTTATCAAAATGATATCGGAATATTCCATTGTGTGATCGGACTTGTCCGGTGTGTGATAGAACTTGTCCGATCTTGTGTAGAAACATATCGGACCAGTCCGGTGTCAGTCGGACTAGTCCGGTCCTGTATAAACTTGTGCTGTGTGTGTGATTATTTGTGCTTGATCTCTTGGGCTGTGTTTCCTTAACACACTCCATACACAATGATCTACTACACTTGTTCCTTGAGTTCTTTTCCACATTGCT
The DNA here is from genome assembly GCA_036927565.1 of Tuctoria greenei. Lineage (NCBI taxonomy): Eukaryota > Viridiplantae > Streptophyta > Magnoliopsida > Poales > Poaceae > Tuctoria > Tuctoria greenei. The sequence continues at coordinate 59,863,618 of JAYESD010000010.1, forward strand.
CCTCATTCTCCCTTCTTCTTGGCTCTTTGCTCATTTTCTCATTAAAACCTGTGCTCACTCAACAAAGTAGTTATGATCTCATTTGCTTGTCATAAATCATCCAAAACCCACAAGGGATTCCTAAATGCACTTTCACGTAGTGCGGGGCCCACCATATGGCTGTCCCCAGGAGCATTAAACTAACGCCAAGGATTAAAGCCGTCAGCCTCGGAGCTGTAGCCGACGGCCATACTTAAAGCCGTCGGCCCCTGTCGCCTAGCCGATGCCCATAATGCTATAAGTGTCAGCTTCTCTAAACCGACGAATTTAGTGAGCTTTAAAACGTCTGGGCCGACAATTATAATTTGGTCGACACTTCTTTGCTCGATTCTTGTAGTGTGCAGGTATGCTCCGATTCCTATCCTCCGACTCCATCTAGGCTTCCGATGAGGCAATGACAGTTCACCACCAGACTGTAGAAAGGATATGCACGAACACATGTAACAGTCATTGTTGACTGTGTTGGTCTACGTTAACAGTCATAGTTTGATTGCATTGGCCTACGTTTAGTCATTAACGCTAGCCTTTGAGTCTTTGTAGTGTGAAAGGGTTTAGTTTTGGTTTCACACTACACTAGCTAGCCTATCTAAAGTGTACCTGTGGTCTATGATGAATACACAACAACCATTCTCCATACAGAATAGTCTAGTAACCATTCTTTATATGGTATCACGAGACCAGTAATCTTTCCCTGAATGCTTCCGCTTTCTTCTGCCATGGTGTCGAGTCCAAAACCAGCAAAGCCTCGGTGATGAGCGACATGAATGTTTCATAATGAGAAACTGACTACAGGTGCGGCCCCCAACATGCATGTTTGCCAAAAAGGATGTTCTCTCGAGGGTTTGAGGATAAAAGGCATACCATCTAGGTTGCCATCCGGAGGGTCGAAGGAAGCTACACAGCAGGTCGGGTACACGTACGGTTCGGGTGTGCCAGTGTACCTTAACCCTCGTCCTGCATCCCCGGTGGTGGTTGGAAAGAGCATTGGGTATGCTCTGATTCCTGGTCTCCAACTCCATCTAGGTTTCCAATGATGCAGGCAGTTCATCACCCACACAAACCAGTAAAGCCTCGATGCTGAGCGACATGCAAGTTTCTTGATGAGAAACTGACTGCGTGGGCAGCCCCCGGCATGCATGTTTGCTAGGAAGGATCTTCCCTTGAGGGTTTGAGGATAAAAGGTATACCATCTAGGCAACCATCCGGAGGTTCGAATGAAGCTACACGGCTCGCTGGGTACACGTACGATCTGAGTGTGCTGGTGTACCTTAACCCCCGTCCTGCATCCCCGGTGGTGGTTGGGAAGAGCATTGTAGGTATGCTCTGATTTCTGGCCTTCAACTCCATCTAGGTTTTCGATGATGCAGGTAGTTCATTACCAGACAAACTAGCAAAGTGTTGGTTCTGAGCGGCATGCAAGTTTCTTGATGAGAAAGTGACTGCAGGGGCGGCCCCCGACATGCATGTTTGTCAGGAAGGATGTTCCCACGAGGGTTTGAGGATAAAAGGTATACCATCGTCTAGGTAGCCAGTCGGAGTTTCGAAATAAGCTTCGTGTAGCTTCGTGTAGGCAGCCATCTAGGCAGCTTCTTGTAGTTTCTTGTAGCTTCGTTCGAACCTCCGTATGGCTTCCTAGACGATGGTACGGTATACCATTTATCCTCAAACCATCGAGTAACATCCTACCAGCAAAACCTCGGTGACGAGTGGCATGCAAGTTTCTTGATGAGAAACTGACTGCGGGGGCAGCCTCCGACATGCATGTATGACAGGAATCGCTTGTTTGTCAGGTGGGTGAACCGCCTGCGTCATTGCAAACCTAGATGGAGTTACACGACAAGAAACAGAGCATACCTGCAAGGTTAGCTATTTCCAACCACCACCAGGGATGCACGACGGGGGTTAAGGTACACCAGCACACCTGGACCGTACGTGTACCTGGCCAGCTGTGTAGCTTCGTTCAAACCTCCGGCTGGTTGCCTAGACGATGGTATACCTTTTATCCTCAATCCCTCGAGGGAACATCCTTCCTGTCAAACATGCATGCCAGGGGCTACCCCCACAGTCAATTTCTCATCATGAAACTTGCATGCCACTTAGCACCGAGGCTTTACTGGTTTGTCTGGTGGTGAACCCCCTGCATCATCAAAAACCTAGATCAAGTTGGAGGACAGGAATGGGAGCATACCTACAAGGCTCTTCCCAACAACCACCGGGGATGCAGGATGAGGGTTAAGGTACACTGGCACACCCGGACCGTACGTGTGCCAGTAAAGATGGAATTCAGCAATCTCGCGGTTCATGGATCAAAAAAAAAGGAAGGATAAGAAAAAGGATGGTGCGCATTTCAATCCATGAATCGTGAGACTGCTGACTTCCATATTAATTGTCCATTTCTCGATTCTGCTAATCTCTCCATCATGCATTCACACTAGCTACTCTCTGGTGGCTGGACCCGGGGTATACCGTGGCCCACCCGGCATACCTAGTGGGTGCGCCCCTGAGAAAAGTTGTTGTTGTACATGGTGTTTGGTTGATACAATGCAGCTTGTGGTCATAACGATAAGAATTAAAAAACTGGAGTATATTAGATCCAACAATCTTCATTACTTTCTTTACTCGCTGCTCGGGCCCGTCAAATTCGAAAACTCCTCCACTCATATCGTAACTGCACCAGTTATATATCCACACACGTTTCAGAATCCAAACTAGAGGTGTAGACAAAGGTTTTGCACAAGAGATAAGTTGCACCGCGCAGCCACAGACGGCAACCGTAGGGACGACAAGGAGAGGGCCCAATGGCCGAGACACAGGTGTACAACGTGACGTTCGAGGACAACGTGATCACCACCAATGTGACGTCCTCCGACGAGGTTGTGAAGGACTGGCTCAATGAGGTCTTCTCCGTCCATCGTCGGCGCCTTCACAAGCTCGTCGTCGGGCTTGACATCGAGTGGCGCCCCAACTACTCCACCTACGAGAACCCCGTCGTCATTCTGCTGTTCTACGTCAGCCACCGCTTGTCACCCCAGTTAATTGCATCTAGGGCTGTCAACGATTTGGACTCGAGTGAGCTTGTCTTTCTAAGCTTGAGTTTAATAAAACACTGAGTCGATCTCAAGTCGAGCCTAGAATTCATGTATATACAATAGAATCTACTAAATTTAGGATTCACAACTAATGGAATAGGAAGGTGGACGATGATGCACATTATTTGTTGCTATCATATATAAAAAATGTGTCCCATAAAACATTTTAATAGAATTATATAGTTTAGTTAATCATACGTACGTACATATCATAGATGACAAAAATAGATGAGCTTACTCTAGATTTTTGAGCTTCAACTTATCAAGTTCGCAAGCTCTTGGCTCATTTAGATTTGGCACAATACCCAACTTCATCCTCAAACATTCAAACAAAACTCAGTTTGGTCCTTGAATTTTTGAATGGGTCAATTATTTGGTCCCTCAACTTCACACAACTATTTCACTTTCATCCTTAGTCTGAGTTGGACATACACATTGGCGTGCCACATCATCTACCCCAGCCACCTTACTTAGAAAAAGATAATAATTTTTATCATCTTAAAAATATCTAACTAATTAATGGGGTTGGATTTACGTGGTTGCATGGGATATACATATTTATCCTTCATATTTTTTTGCAAAACTATCAAGCGATATATCCTATGTCATATTGCATAAAATATTGTAAAATATAAAACTTTTAAGCCTATGGAAGAGCAAACAGAGAGGGCGAGCAAACTTTTAAGCCTAGAGAATAAAATATAAAATGAATCTACACAGCTGGATGGGTACACGTACGATCCGGGTGTGCCGGTGCACCTTAACCCCCCTCGTGCGTCCCATGTCAACTCAATTTTTCGATTTGGTCAAATCTATCTTTGACCAATGATCTTTGTAATTTTTATCTGTTTTAACAAAACAAGAATTGTACTTTTAGATTCACCACGCAAAATATTTCCGTAATATACAATCTACATGTTATTGAAGTTAATAAATTCCATATAAATCATTGGTCAAAGGTAAGTTTGACTAAAACTAGAAATTGAGTTGAGTTGGGGTGGAAGAAGTATTATATGTAGCCGTTTGAGGCATAAGCTAGGTTTGGTCCTTGAAGCCGTAGCCATTTGTACTGGCAGCTAATGCGACCGGGCGCACCGAGCTTACGTGTGCGCCAGTTACCGAGGTGCCTCAAACGTGTGCAGCGCATGCGCATCTTTGAATTCAATTCGAATCGTTCTGCATCCCATCACCACTACCGCGTGCGTCGAGAGACGAACAACCGCGCTGCACTACGCTATATGATCACCAGGGTACGCCATCCTCTTCTCCGCACAGCCACTCTTCCTTTCTTCCCAAAATCGCGCCAAGAACACCATGGCTAACAAGAAAATGCCGCCGCCAAGTCCACCGAAGGACACCAAGGGGAAGCGTCCCCGACCGGACTCCTCCCGCCCGGATGACATGGAGTGGGCTCTCTGGAAGATGGCGCATGATGTATTTGACAATACATCGCGCTCTATGCGACGCCTTGGTCTTGGTCCCCTTCTAGAGCATACTGGAATGGGGCCACGGGCCACTACGTCGTTGGCATGATGCCCTTGGCTGATCACCTCGACGTCCTTTGGGACACTCTAGTGGTCGAGCTCGTCATCACTGGTAGCGACAACCTTGTGGCGGCGACATACAGGAAACTGGACTTGCCGTCTCTGCCACGGGAGGCGCCCCCGCCCTGCAGCCTGGAGCCCAAGAAGGAGGAGGAGGAGGAGGAGGAGGAGGAGGAGGAGGAGAAGTAGTTTTTTTCTTGTTTTTAGTTATGTTGTTTTTCTTTTCTTGTTTCTAGTTTGTGTTTCTCTTTTTTCTTGTTTGTAATATATCATCTTAAGGTAATGAACTTTATTTTGCTGTTCATTGGTGCGCAAAAATAGTTCTAATGTTGTTAACGATAAACTAGTGGACTATTTATCTCATTTATTTTTTTAGAATGGAATATATTTCCGCTTCCAACTCTACTGAGATGGAGATCCAGAAAGTATGTAGTAATTCACAAAAGACGCTAGAACAGTTTCTAGAGTATCTACATTAGCCCATATTAACAAAGCTAAACATAACAAACCATAGGTCCTAGAAGCAGCATAGCAAAATAGCATCGACTCCATTCACGATCATTTTTTGGAGTGTTTTTCACTTCTCTCCAGTGCACCACTTCTGGTCCGCAGCACCCCCCGGATCGCTCACTCCAGGTGCAGGTAACATCAAACGAAGCCCTCTGTTCCTTTTGGAGCCTGATTTTTTAACATTCATCAAATTAACCTCTCATGCCTTGTAAAATATAAGTTCTAACATGTTGTACTTGTCCTTTCGAAGAAATGACAGCCGTAGGCGCTAGCTGCTACTTGTTCAAATTTTAGCGACTCTCTGGTGGTTGGACCCAGGGTATCCCATGGCCCACCCGACATACCCAGTGGGTGCGCCCCTGAAAAAAGTTGTTGTTGTAAGTGGTGTTTGGTTGAGACAATGCAACTTGTGTTCATAATGATAAGAATTAAAAAATAGAAAAAGTATATCAGATTCAAAAATCTTTATTACTTTCTTTACTCGAGGTTCAAGCCCGTCAAATTTGGAAACTCCTTCGCTCATATCGTAACTGCATCAGTTATATATCCACACCCATTTCACAAATCCAAACTAAAGGTGTAGACGAAGGTTTGCAAGAAGTTGTGTCGCGCTGCCGCAGACGGCAACCGTAAGAACGACAAGGAGAGAGGACCCAATGGCAAGGAATCAGGTGTACAATGTGACGTTCGAGGACGATGTGATCACCACCACCATGACGTCCTCCGATGAGGCCATGGAGGACTGGCTCAACGAGGTCCTCTCCGTCCATCGTTGATGCCTTCACAAGCTCGTCGTTGGGCTCGACGTCGAGTGGCGCCCCAGCTACTCCTCCGACCAGAACCCCGTCGCTCTTCTGCAGCTCTGCGTCAGCCACCGCTACCTCATCTTCCAGGTCATCCATGCTGACTACTTCCCCGACGAGTTGGAAGATTTCCACGGTGATTCCGACAACCTCTTCATATGCATGGGTGTGGAGGGTGACACCAACTGACTTTGGAAGCACTAGCAGCTAAAGGTGGCCAAAAATATGGACCTGGCCGAGCTAGCGACGGAGGAGATGGATCACCCAAACCTCCACTGCGTGGTGTTGAAGGACATCGTGCGTGATGGGCGCCAACATGGAGAAGCCTTACCGGGTGAGGACGAGCCACTGGGACACGTACAATCTCTCCGGCGAGCAGATCAACTATGCCATCCATCGATGCCTTCATCTCTTTCGAGGTCGGCCGCAAGCTGCTCTCCGCCGACTATTGATCCAACCATCGAGTTTGCGGATCGACTTTTGTCGATCATCTAGGCATGGAATTCGCAGGTGCAGCACTCAAGTTCTAGATTTTATGCTTGTGCGCTAAATCTCCCATAAATTTATTTTTTCTTGAAGAAACACTATATCTTGAGTTCATATCAGATGTGTGCCCCACAGTTGTCGGGTCCACATGTCACCTGTAGTAATAACGACAGGGGCAGAGGATTTCATCGCCACTATCTTGGCATTTAAGTTAATTCATTAGTTGTTTCTGTGATGATTGTTCTAAAAAAAAGAAAAGTTTTTGTGATGGAAGAATTAGCTGGAGTCTGTTTGTCATGTGTCTGAAATTTGAGAAAATTTTAGGCAACATATCATTAGAAGGTGATAATTACTTTCATTAGTTGCTTCTTTTGCAGTTAATCATTAACCATTAATTTTATAGGTTAAGCAATTACGAATTAACATCCTTACAATCACGGAATTACAACTACTAGCTCCCTCCATCCCAAATTACTTGTCACTCTTTTTAGTTCAAAAATGAACTAATTAATCAAAGAGCGACAAGTAATTTGGGAGATGGAGGGAGTACGTATTAATAATCTCTAATAAGTAAGAAACTTACTTCACCCTTCTTCCGGCTGGTCCGCTGGCGGCGGTGCCGCCTCTGCGAGCTTTGAGCGCTGACGCCTCGAGCTCCACACGCCACCGCGCGCCATGCCCCGCCTGCGTACGTTCCACCGTGAGGCTGCAAACTGCGAGCCAAAAGGTCGGCGCCGTGCGCCATTGGTCCGGCCTCCGCCTCGCCGTCTCGGTGCACTACCTTTGGCTAGATCAGCAGCGCGGGACGAAGCGAGGGCTTTTAAAAACATGCATATTATTTCACATGCATCGAGGTCTTTCACATGCATGTTAGTTCACATACATGATCAACCAGCCTCAAACATGACGATCGCTCAACAAAAAGAGAAAACACGTAATGTCATCAAACATGATCGAGATCTTGCACATGGATGTTAGACGTCCTTATGTGGGCTACACCCCAAACATGTATTCCAAAAATAGAATATTTCCTACCATGTATATATATTTCTATATTTATCATATTCTCTACCATGCATGTGTATGCTCTGAACCTATATGGCAGTTTATCTACCACACTAATGTAGAGTATTATACTATCATCAATAGAGATTACAAATTTGACAGGAAGGATGTTCCCTCGAGGGTACGAGGATAGAATGTGGACTACCATCTAATAAGCACACAGCTCTCACTACGTATGTGGTTCATCAAATTAAACGATAGCATGCTGCCATGTATCACTGTAGTCATCTTTTGAAGAAACGACAGCCGTAGGTGCTAGCCGCTACATGTTATGATTTTAGGAACAAATGAACACACTTGTGAAAACACGTACGCCATATCCGATCCTCTATGTCATCAAATTAACATGATCCTCAACAAGGGGGCACAAAAATCCTCAACACGTGATCAAACATGCTTGATCACGAGTCTCTTTCACATGCAATACATTCATGTCCACCAACATATATGATCATGACAATTATTATCCGTTTGATACAAACTCTTGATCAGTAATGGTCGGATCCTTCAAAAAAAGATTTGAACTCTCGGTTGATTGTCACGCGTGTTCACATCAATCTTCCGCACCTTGCTGAAATCGTTCTCACGAAATGTTACGAACATCGCGTGACGGAACTACAAAGTATGCCAGGTGGGCCATTGCATACTCTGGGCCCTTTGCGTGTCAGATTAAAAAATTGGCCGATAGGACGTGTCAAGTCGTTTCGAGAGGAGGCAAACCGCGGTTTGGAGCAACTCCGACCGTCGATTCAAAAGCACAGTTCTCGAGGCATCTGATCATCTCCACTCGCGTGCTTAGATGCTGACCCGCTATAAAGGCACACCATCCTATTCTTCTCTGCCGCATCTCTCGATCGATCTTAGCCTCCAAACTTCTCCTCTTGCTTCTATGCCGCACCACCATTGACGACCTCTCTCTGTTTGTTTGCACCTCCGTTGCCGCACAAAGGGTAGCCCCGCACCGAATTGCTCAAGGCCATCGACATCCTTCGAACCTCCTTCTCCGTTTTTATCGCCGCCAATGTTGGTGGAACTGGAGGCGGCGCCCGCACCTCCTTCACCCCTGTCTCCGCCTGCGGTGCCCACACCTCCTCCATCGGACTCTGATGAGACTGTCCGCCTCTTCGAGAAATGCATCACCAAACTCGAGGGCGAGCTTAAGGTGGTAACCGACGACCAGTTCACCGCTGACATGCAAGAAAGAGTGCTTGACAAAATGGCGCAAGATGTATTTCAGAATACATCTTGCTCCTGTCGCCATTTGGGACTTGGGATCCTTCCTCACCACACCATCATGGACTCCGCCGGCTACTACATATTCGGGTTAGGCTTTGTAGCCGCTCGTCTCGACTACCTCTACGAGACGATCAGTGAGAAGGCTGGGGTGGAGTTTCGCGAGCAACTGGTGAACGCCGTCGGCTGGAAGTTCGGTATGGTATTGGAAAATGCGCCGACGGAGGTTGCGGCGGAGGTGGAGGTGCTGCCGGCAGATGCGGCGGCGGCGGAGGAGGCACCGCCGGTGGATGCAAAGGCGGCGACGGAGGAGGTGGACATGTCCTCCTCCGAGTAGAGTAGGCTTAGTAGTAGTTTTTTATATTGTTTTCTATGTGTTCTTTTTCTTGTTTGTAATATATGTGTTGTTTTTATGTTAATGAAAAATGTCTTTTATGTTCATGAACAATGTGTCCCACAATATGCATTAACGAAAAACTCCTCCTTTTATCGAAAAACATAACATATGGGAAATTAACACATTAGTAATATTATATTTAATAAATATTAAACACATTAGGACGTAGTATTATATTTCAAAAAAATACGGAAATAAAAAGCTAGACCGTGTAAGTGTACATCGTATACGAATGATGCAAATACAATTAATTTTATTTCTTTTCTCTTTAACACCTGTCATTGTGCCCCCCCCCCTTGGTCTGGCCCTAGGCAGTAGTCCCTCCTGCCTAGGCCCAGAGCCGGGCATGCCTTTAAGACCATATCAGCGGTTTCCTCTAAAACATACTCTATGTGTCTATCCCTGTATACTTCTAGTATATCCTCTATACATTCAGCATTTCACTCTGGACACTTACTTTATACTTCAAGTAATCTACTCTATATTTATAGTCCAGTAAGCTTTAATCCCTTGGTGCGAGAATCAAATTCTTTGCAGCAGGGCCGCACAGCCGTCTCTGTGCAACCCAGCCCAGATGGTTGGCACGTATGTTCACGCTCCGAATCTTACAGCCATACAGCCATGGGCGCATTGCAAGGTTCTCGCGACTACCCAGATGATTGCTATGTACACCAATGCCCCGAATCTTGCAGTGCGCACGGGCACAACGCAACAATCGAACAATTTATGAACGTCGTTTCAAAGTGTGATGCGACCCATGCACGGGAAAAGCCGACGGACTGTTAGAACTAATGATGAATGAGTGAGTGAACTATAACAGAGGAAACAAAAAACACTATCTCAGTGACAGGTAACAAGGCCAGCGACGAACACTGCTTTTATATAATTCGTACTGTCATTTCAACAAATGAGAACATCACCTTTTATAGGCTTGGAGCACACGAACTCCACGTCCGAAATTTGCACAGCGATCCCAATGACTCGGCGCTCAGCGTGCACGATCCATCATGCACACGAGCATGACGCGGAAAAAAAGATCTGTGTTTGGTTGCTTGTCTTGGATTGGATTGACATGGATTAATATTTACTAGTAATATTTTAATTAGTATATAAATAATTAAGATTATGAAATTATCAACTTAGATGATTAAATAATCCACCCATGTTTCTTCCAACCTACCGAAAAAAAATTGGATTGTCCAGTCCATCCAACCAAATGTTAATTTGGATGGTCCAGTACATAAAGAAATGGATGATCCTAAATATATACAATCCAACTTCAACGTCAAACCAAACACAATTGACTGAGCACTTTGTCAATTGTCACTAGTGTAGGCACATACACGGCCTCAACACCGGGTTTAGGGTGCATCATGGACTAACCACATGACCCGGCCAAACACTCACATAATTAGGATGCACCTACAAGAGCAACTACCTGGCTGCATCCTTCGTGTACGAACGGCAACGCCGACCAACTTATACTTAGTACTACGTACAAAAAATTTTCCTTGTCCATGAGCCAAACAAGCTCATCGGATACGGCAACTAATAATCAACATGTGTGTAAAACCCCACTTTCATGGCATGTGAATTCAGTTATGAGTTTTGTGATCAACTATATTAGAGATCCAATATAGTGGTACACATGAACTTAATACCATCTGAACCTTTCTTGCACTCATGGTTAAACTTTATTAACAAGAGTATTGGACTTCACCACCAATTCTAGAATGATTCTATTCACCCTCTTCAAACATTAGAATTATTTTGGATGAAGTCTATTAAGGCAATTCAAAGTGCAGTACTAAATGGGCTCTGCCAAAAATATTCAAATTAGAGGCTCTAAATTTTTCCTTTACCTTCTAATATTCTCAATAGCTTGCCTGCAAAATTTCAAGATTTTAGGAACTCATTTGTTATTTTATTTGAGACGCACAGCGAATTTGAATCAAGTTTAAATTCAAATTCAAAATCTGGTCAAAATATACTTGAACATAAAGATCTAAACACCCCATTGTGTTCATCACAATTTTCTTTACTTGGCCCTGAAGATTCATGATTTTTGGAGTTCATTTACTATTTTTAAGTGAATTTCTTAAATGGCAGTAGCTGTGGGGCTGACTGGAGGGGCCCACCAGTCAGCAGCCCACATGCAGCCGCATTTCAACGCGCGCTGCGCGCGCCACCGCGACGGCGTGCATGCCCAGCGCGACAGCAGCAAGCCACCGCCAGTTGAGCTCTATAAATGGCGCCCTGGCTCTTCCTTATCACTTTCCAGTCGCCCTTATCGCCTCCCCTCACGCTGAGCCGACGGACTGCACCGTTTTCGTTCCGCGCGCGAGTTTCCGACCGCCGGCGCCACGCGCCCGTTGCTGGCCAACCGGGGGCCTCTCGCGCCAAGCCTCCAACAGCTAGGTTGTTCCTCTCATCCTCCTCTGTCCTCTGGATCAATTCTTTCGTTGCCTAGTTGACGGTTTGGCCGATAATTTGAAGCTACACCGAAGGTCGCCATCGTGTTCACCACGCGCCGTCCCTGCTCCATGGTGCCAGGCCGCTACGCACAGTTCGTGCTTCGACTCCCATAGCAAACTGGTGCGCCGGGACACGCTCTATGCAACGGTGAAAGCCGTTACTTGTTTACGTAAGTATCGAGCAAGTTAGCTAAGTTTTACTCTTGGCCGAAGCTTATGAACTCGCTCGGTTTTTCATTTAATTCGAGTTCCACACTTAAGCACTCTCCACAATTGCTAGCAAATAGTTTCTACACTTCTTTGCGCACCCTCTCGAACTGGAATCACCGAAAATGATTGACCGTAGCTCAAGAATCGCGAGTTCTCCCCTCTGACATTAAGAAGTTGCCTTTGTCACCGTCGACGACTGCTTTGCCGACCGTTATACGATGATATCACCTGACCATCATGTTCCTCATGGTTCCAGAAGAGTTCCCCAGCCTTTTTAGGAGGGTTTTAGCCACAGAGCGGCAGTTCCGACATAGCCGGAGCCCTAGCGGTTGCCGCCGCCGATGCGCCGTTGTTTCAGACCGTCGACAGACCTCCCCGACCCCACCATCGTGCTCAGCACGTGATTCTACAGTTGGGTGCCAAGTGTAGGAGCTTCGGTGGCCGGGAACTCAGATTCGGCGAGGCTCGCCAGAGAGCGCCGCCGCGGGAGCCCCGCGCGCCGCCCGCATCGGGAGGTGGAAGACGACGTGGTGGTTCCCGCGTGTCAGCGTCTGTCAACCCCGTCGGATCAGGTGTGGCCACGGGATCTGTTGTGGCTACGCGGTGTATATCTGTGGTCCCCGTGTGGTTTAAATGCCATTGGTCCATTTTAAAATGGTGGAGCCCACGGTTTAATTGAAATTAGAAATTAATTCCAGGTTTGGCTCCAACTTAGAAAATCCATAACTTTCATTAGGATGCTCCAAAAATATTCAAACAAATTTTGTTTGGAAGCCCATGAGCTCTCATTCTATCAGTACCAATTAGGTTCTGTGAAACTCATAGTTAAATTCTGTAGGAAGTAATCTTTCAGAATGCAAATACAACTTTTCCAGACAAGATAGCCACTGGAAAAATCCCCAATATTCACATAAAATTTATTGTCATATTCTTGACTACCAGAAAAAGTTTGGGAGCCATTGCACCTGTTTAACACTCTGTATAGTTCAATTACCTTTTTGAGTTATTGAATTTTCACAGATGTTCAGTTGCTTTACTATGTCTCAAATTTGGACTGAGTTTTCCCTTTGTCATACACTAGTTCCTGTAAAAATCCTGGATTTAATTAACCTACCATCCTAGTCCTAATTCAGTCACAAACTAGATATTGAGTAAAAGGCTAAAAATTCAATTATAGAATAAATCCAGAAATTCTTGCCAACTTAGAAATACAATAACTCCTTCAACAAAGCTTAGAAAATTATGAAACAAATTTTGCTAGGACCAGGACAATTTTCCCTATATTGATTATCAACTGATAGCTATGTTCAAGCTACAGTTTCTTCTCTAAAATTTTTAGAAGATAATTGCTTGCCATCATTTTGGAGACAACAACCTACTTTGATCATCTCCTGTTCTTTGCAAGAGCACCGCTCCGACCCCACCATCATGCTCAGCGCGTGATTTTACGGTTGGGTGCCCAAGTGTAGGAGCTTTGGTGGCCGGGAACTCAGATTCGGCGAGGCTCGCCAAAGAGCACCGCCGCGGGAGCCCCGCGCGCCGCCCGCGTCGGGAGGTGGAAGACGATGCGGTGGGTCCTGCGTGTCAGCGTCTGTCAACCCCGTCGGATCGGGTGTGGTCACGGGATCTGTTGTGGCTACGCGGTGTATATATGTGGTCCCCGTGTGGTTTAAATGCCATTGGTCCATTCTAAAACGGTGGAGCCCACGATTTAATTCAAATTAGAAATTAATTCTAGGTTTGGCTCCAACTTAGAAAATCCATAACTTTCTGTAGGATGCTCCAAAAATCTTCAAACAAATATTGTTTGGAAGCCCTTGAGCTCTAGTTTCTGTCAGTACCAATTAGATTCTATGAAACTCACAGTTAAATTCTGTAGAAAACAATCTTTCCAAATGCAAATACAATTTTTCCAGACAAGATAGCCACTGTAAAAATCCCCAAAATTCACATAAAATTTAGTGTCCTATTCTTGACAACCAGAAAGCGTTTGGAAGCCATTGCACCTATTTAACCCTCTGTATAGTTCAATTACCTTTTTCAGTTATTGAATTTTCACAGATGTTCAGTTGCTTTACTATGTCTCAAATTTGGACTGAGTTTTCCTTTAGTCATACACTAGTTCCTGCAAAAATCATGGATTTAATTGACCTACCATCCTAGTCCTAATTCAGTCACAAACTGGATATTGAGTAAAAGACTAAAAATTCAATTATAGAATAAATCCAGAAATTCTTGCCAACTAAGAAATACAATAACTCCTTCACCAAAGCTTAGAAAATTATGAAACAAATTTTGCTAGGACCAGGACAATTTTCTCTATCTTGATTATCAACTGATAGCTATGTTCAAGCTGCAGTTTCTTCTCTAAAATTTTTGGAAGATAATTGCTTGCCATCATTTTGGAGACAACAACCTACTTTGATCATCTCCTGTTCTTTGCAAGAGCATCGCTCATATTCCCTAGTATCTACCCTCAAGGTTCCAAAGTTAATTAGATCATTATCACATAGTGGGCACCATAAATTAAATCATGGTCTGGTAATAATTATTTTTCAAAGTCATTCATATACGTATTCTATGCATATCGTATAGTGACCGAAGTCGAGGAGGAGCCAGAAGCCTTGGAAGAGCACCTTCCAAATATTAACTCAGACTCTGACCTGCAACAAGGCAAGCCCCGGTTCGCATTTAAAAGCTTTACAGAGTTTTTACAGTCTGTACCACCTTACGTCTTAAGTTTGATATGCGCACTACGTATAGGGTGATTCATACTCCACTTGCATACCCACAAATCCCAAGGGTTGGATGGAATGTGTTACAGTTTGACCTGTAGTAACTGCCTTGCTAATGCATAGGAAATCCGGTATAACTCGAGTAGTTGGAATCTACTCGCGAGAGATGTAGAACATATCTCATAGGATTGGTTAGATACAAAATGGCAGAATATAATGAAATGAAGACCGGGTAGGGAATGGATAGGAAGCGGCGAGAATTAAGTCTCGGTCGCATAGCCCTGCCTATGTCGATTAAGGCCCGTCTGTGCGGCCCTGCTGAACAAGCTTGACTTGTACCGGCAACATAATGGACATATGGAATCCACTAAACTGATGTAACTTGATAACTGGGGTGTCGAGGCCCACTAACTCACCATCGATAGGGGTGGGCTGAGGACAGTAAGTTGTAAATCGGTCGGCGGACACATGAGGTGTTTCGTGCGGAGACCTTCTATTTGCGGAGGTGAGATGGGTTTGACGTTCGGGTTTCTTGTGAAAGATGGCCATATACGCCTAGTACTGAAGTGTTATGTAGGTACGGGTGTGCTCGCTGACACTTCCGAACGACGTATGTGTCGTGTTGTCCGGGTGTGTCCTGATTGCAATCACTGTCCCTCGCAGTAATAGAGTACCACTTGTTCACTGTGTTGTGACGTAGTAAATACTAAAGAACCCAGAAAATACCATTGTATTGAATTATAATTACTTTGCAACCTTGTATGATTTAGAGATAGTACAATTAAAAGTTTACAATTTCCCCATACTTTAGCTGTAATAGCATTATGTGCTCTGAGCATGTCATATCATCGGTAAAGCATTTATTGTTTGATTGTGGAGCCCATGATGTGCCGTGCTTGGAGAATGTCATTTGCTACTTAAAACATGATTATAAGGATCCACTTATAGGCGAGTCTATGTATACTATTCCTTACCCATGCTTAGTATTCACCCTACATATATCTAGTGAGATGGGTTAGTCTTGCTGAGCCTTATGCTCACCTTTCCAGTTAACGAATTTTTGCAGGTTATACTATTGATGAAGGGTTTGATGATGAGGCTGCACCCCCTCCAGGGTGTACCGCCGGGTGGGAACCCTGCACGCCGCCCTAATTGAGTGTTTCTAGTGCAAAATATCCAAAGCATGGATAACTTTGATTTTGCATAGCTAGTGCTAAGAGCGTAGCTATGATATGTATATATTTCTTTACTTCCGCTAGTATTGTAAAAACTTCCGCTGTATGATAACTAAAAGACTTCGTCTTGTACTTATTCAGGTTCTATTCGTGTATAACTGTTGGGTGTCGCATCGCACGACACCACCCAATGAGATCCTCAGCTGTCGGGATTTTGGTCCCCACAATGTGATCAACGAGCCTGAAACTATATATATATATATATATATATATATATATATATATATATATATATATGTATGTATGTATGTATGTATGTATGTATGTATGTATGTATGTATGTATGTATGTATGTATGTATCTATATGACAATCTTTTAATAAAAAGAGAAAACATGTAATGTTGTCAACAAACATGATTGTGAGGTTTTCAAGTGCATGCTGTTACTTGTCCATGATTGCTATGCCCCAAACATGATTAACAAACCTCAAACATGAGGATCATTCAACAAAAATAGAGAAAACATGCGTAACACCATCATACATGATCGTCGGCGTCTGTCTCACATGCATATGATCAACAAGCCCCAAACTATATATATATATATATATATATATATATATATATATATATATATATATATATATATATATATATATATATATATATGATCTTTCAACAAAAAGAGAAAAACACGCATAACATCATCATACATGATCATGGACGTCTCTCTCACATGCATGTTATAGTTGTTCATGCATGCTACACCCCAAACAAATGATCAACGAGCCTCAAACTATATATAAAGCATATAAAACATGTAATGTTGTCATCAAACATGATCGCGATGTTTTCAAGTGCAAGTTACTTGTCCATCTTGCTATGCCCCAAACATGATCAATGAGTCTCAAACATGACTATCTTTCAACAGAAAGAGAGAAAACATGTGTAACGTCATCATACATGATCGTCAACGTCTCTCTCACACGCATGTTATAGTTGTTCATGCATATATGCTACGCCCCAAATATATGATTAACAGGCCTCAAACTATGCAAGTTATCAAACATGCATGATTGAGGTCTTTTGCACTTTTGCATGTCAAACTAAAAACATGAACGAGGGTTTGTGATATATATATATATATATATATATATATATATATATATATATATATATATATATATATATGTGTGTGTGTGTGTGTGTGTGTGTGTGTGTGTGTGTGTGTGTGTGTGTGTGTGTGTGCGTGTGTGCGTGTGTGTGTGTGTGTGTTAATGAATGAATGTGTGGTGTGTTCATCGTGTTCCTCGGGAATGGCAATTCATAAGGATAGATTTGATTATTTTTTGGACAAATGAATGATTTAGTTACCAAGTTAATGTGCTCTAAGTTCAGTGATGTGTTTTGTCTAAGGACGAGGAGGATTTAGGTTTTTTTGTTGTTCTTCTTTTCTTGTGTCTTGTACTTTTTTCTTGTGTTTTGTGACGATCTTTCAAAAAAAGAGAAAACACGTAACATCATGAAACATGATCAAGGTCTTTTGCGTGACAAACTGAAATCTAGAACATTGCATATCCTGGGATGATGGGCCCCTTGCATGTCAAACTTAAAAACTGGAACTGAAAAACTGAAACACCGCGGGACGGACCTACAAAGTATGCCAGGGGGGCCATTGCATACCCGGACCCTATGCGTGTCAAATTAAAAAACTGCCCGTGAAGCCGAGATGGGACACGTCGAGCCATTGCGATAAACTAGTGGAGGCAAATCGCGGTTTGGAGTAACTCCGACCCACCCACCAGTTCGATAGCATAGTTTTCAAATGTCCGATCATCTCCACTCGCGATCTTAGATGACAACCCGCTATAAAGGCACACCGTCCTCTTGCGTCTCTGCAGCACCACTCCATCGATCGTAGCCTCCAAACTTCCCCTCTTGCTTCTCCACCGCACCACTGTCAACCACCTCTCGCTCTTTCTTTGCACCTCCATCGCCGCAGGAATGGGTAGCCCCACAACGAAGCACTCCAGGCAAGAGACGTCCTCCAAACCTCCTTCTTCTCCATCTTCATTGCCGCCAATGCCAGTGGAACTGGAGGTGGCGCCAGCACCCCCTGTTTCCCCTTCTCCGCCCACGGCGCCCGCACCTCCTAATCCACTTTGGGTTCAGGAGACTGTACGCCTCCTCGAACACCGCATCGATGAACTCGATCAGTGCCTAAAGGAGGCCACCAAGCACCTGTCTGACACTGCCAGGCGTGCAGAAAAGCTCGACAAATTGGTGCGGGATGTATTTTCAGATACATCTCCCTCGTGTGACCGTCTACGTCTTGGGAAACTTCTAGTGTACACCGGCATGGACACCACCGACCACTACTGCTTCGGGTTAGGCTTTGTGTCCAGTCATCTTTACGTCCTCCACGAGATGATCGAGGAGGTGGTTGGGGTGGAGGGCCACAAGCTTCTTCTGCAGACCATCGCCTGGAAGCTTTGGACTCAATTGCCGAAGGAGGCGTCAGCAGCGGCAGCAGCGGAGGAGGCGGCGGCGGCGGCGCTGCGAAGGAGGAGGCGGCAGCGGCAGAAGAGGCAGCGGTGGCGAAGAAGGAGGTGGAGGAGATCTCCTCCAACTCCGAGTAGAGTAGTATTTGTAGTTTTTTTTTTCTTTTTTTTCTGTGTGCTTTCATAGTTCTTGTTTGTAATATATGTGTTGTTTTTATGTTAATGAAAAATTAATTTTCTATTCATGAACAATGCATCGTATGCAGTATCGAAAAACAACTCCTTTCTGAAAAAGGGGCGAGATAACTGGTGTTCAATGTCTAGCCAAGAATTCGTTGTGTTGCGACAATTGATGACTCTTGGTTCAAACTCCATCGAGATCATGGTTGAGGATGTTTTTGTCCTCTTTTGTGTTCTTTCACTCAATTTTTTCATTTGTAGTCGGCGGTTTACATACTGCAATTGTTATCATCATGTTTACAAAAAGAAGACCGATGGTGATCGATTTTACATAATCTTAGACCGTGATTGATCTGGCAATCAAACTTCACCAAGGCTAAGATTACTGTTGTACTTCATACTAAAAGTTCATGGAGAGAACATACTCATGGATCAACATTAAGGATGGGTGGCCACTTATCATTTTGGGGTTCAATCCCTCAATGGAGCTCCCGATGTTCTCATCGGTGCATGTCTACAATAAAATTTTAGTTATTGCCTCTCACGCGTGGAGCCATATAGTGTGACATCCCTATCATGCATCAGATTCTAAGGATTTCATCATTTCTATAATCTCTTCAAGGACGCGATTTCAAGCAGTTGCTATGTGTTGACGTCTGGTTCTTGGGACCCTTCCCGTCCACACCAGCATGGACTCAGCAGCGCTGACCACTACTACTTCGGGTCAATTTTTGTGGGCGCTCATCTTGATGCCCTCCACGATACGATCGCGGAGGTGGCTGGGGTGGAGGGCTGCCGACACCTTCTGCACACACCGTCGCCAGGAAGCTTTAGACTCAGGTGCCAGACGAGGAGGAAGAGGCAGAGGCGGCTTCCTCGAATTAGCGGGATATTAACGGAGGTTCATTCCGAGCTTATCAAAAATTGCTAAACAAATGACGGACCTGCTGAGAAAAGGGACCAAATATATTTGGAGCAAGACATGTGAGGATGCATTCCAAGCATTGGTGAAACATCTCACAACAGCCCCAGTGTTAGCTCAGCCAGATACGACCAAATCTTTTGATGTTCATTGTGATGCATTTGACATTGGTCTCGGCTGCGTGTTAATGCAAGAAGGCCGCGTGATCGCGTATGGATCACGGCAGCTCCCAAATCATGAGCAGCATTATCCCACTCATGACCTTGAGCTCGCTACCGTTGTACTTGCTTTGAAAATGTGGAGGCATTATTTAATCGGAATTTTGGTGCACCTCTACACCGATCACAAGAGTCTCAAATATATCCTCACTCAGAAGAAACTGAATATGCGACAGCAAAGATGGTTGGAACTGATCAGAGATTATGAGAATGAAACTCATTACCATCCCAGCAAGGCAAATGTAGTTCCCGATGGGCTGAGCCACAAGTCTCACGTCCATAATATGTCCATCACTCCGATGGAAGAGGACGAGCCGAGTTCATACTTGGTTCCATATGGAGCATTATATAATCTTGCTCTCATCCCAACTATACGAGAGGAGATTATGGAAGCTCAAAAGAAAGATGTGGGTATGTTGCACATTCGGAGGAGAATGGAGATTGGGGAAATGAAGTGTTTACGGAGTGATGAACATGGTACTCTATGGTTCAAAGACCATATCGTAGTATCCTTTTACATAACACTTCGGAAGTAATTTTGGATGAAACTCATTTGGCCAAGTAATCTATTCATTCGGGAAGCAACAATATGTATCACGATTTGAAGAACAGATTTTGGTAGATACAAATGAAAATAGAGATTGCAAAGTATGTATTCGAGTGTGATACGTGTCGGTGGGTGAAAGCCGACCACATGAGAAAGGCCAGACAGCTACAACCATTAAAAATCCTGACGTGGAAATGGGAGGATATTAGTATGGATTTCATAGTCGGTTTGACTCTCACATTCCACAAGCATGATTCGATTTGGGTGATAGTCGATCTACTAACCAAATCGGCTCATTTTATTCCAGTACATACATAGTACATTGTCAAGAAATATGCAGAGTTATATATTGCAAGAATCATGTGTTTGCATGGAGTTCCCCAGACAATTATTTCAGATCGCGATGCGCTGTTTGTCGCTTGTTTTTGGGAGCAGCTGCACGCATCATTGGGGACAAAACTGATCTTAAGCTCTGCATATTACCCGCAGACTGATGGTCAAACTGAACGGGTGAATCAAGTTCTTGAAGATATGCTTCGCGCTTGTGCCATCCACCACGGTAAAAATTGGGATGATCATTTGCTGTTGGCGGAGTTCTCTTACAACAATGGCTATCAAGCTAGAATCAAGATGGCGCCGTACGAAGCTCTCTATGGCCAGAAATGTCGCACACTACTCAACTGGTGTGAGTCCGGCGTGCGAGTTATATACGGAATCGATCTTGTGAATGAAGCCGAAGAACGAGTGCGAGTGATCCAAGCCAATCTCAAAGTTGCTCAATCTCGGCAGAAAAGCTATGTGGATAAAAGACGTCGACCTCTCCACCTCGACATCAGAGACCACATTTATCTCTGTGTCTCCGATGGAAGGGATTCATCGATTCGGAGTGAAAGGAAAACTTGCTCCACGATTCATCGGTCCGTTCGCCGTCATTGAAAAATTCGTACCTGTGGCCTATTATTTGGAGTTACCAGCGTCACTTTTTGGAGTTCATAATTTATTCCACATTTCTCAGCTGCGGAAGTGTCTTAAATCTTCAGCTGAATGCCGCACCGAAGACATTGAAGCTCTCCAACCGTATCTCACTTATTCGGAGTATCCGATCTGGATTATCGATGAAAAGACTCGCACCACCAGGAACCGGACTTTTTTCTTCTACAAAGTCTTGTGGAGCATCCATACCGCTGAGGAAGCGACATGGGAAAGCGAGGATTATCTCCGATCATATTATCCAGATTTATTATCATCTTATATCCGACAATCTTTTACCCCCGTCTCTTTTATTTGTAATCTTGGGACGAGTCCTTTTTAAGGGGGGAGGAATGTAAAGGCCCTTAATTCAAAGCACAAAGTTCATATAGGAGAATTAAAATTTGAATGGGAAAAGAACTCAAATTGGAAACTGAAAAATCAAACCCATTTAAACCTCAATTGAGGGAATTCAAAAATTCAAACCATGCTCCTGTTCAAACTTTTCCAAAATAAATATTTGAGTTCACAATTAGCTTCCAAATATTCCAAATAGCGTCCCTGTCAATTTTCATAAAATTTTGGGCAAAATTCTATTTAATTCAATGGGTACATTTAATTCCATTCAAATTCAAATTTGAATTCAAATTTTACCTGAAACTTGACCAAATTTGAAATCCAATTTCAGAATCATAATCTCCATATTTTAATTGACCTCTCCACAAAAATCTAGAATTTTTGGATCAATATAGGTAATAGAATTAAAGGAGCAGAGAAGATGGACTTGAAGGGGCAGTGGGACCCACTGGTCAGAGAGACAAATACGTGAGTGTTCTGCTTCGACTCACCGTGGCGACACCGCACGGCATGCAAGCACCAGTGAGCTGATTGCCTGCTTGCTGCGTGGCCTCCCTTGCGTGCTCCCTACAATCCTCATCCATATCTTCGGTTCCAGCCCCGAGTAGATGAGCACCGGCGGTCATCTCTGTTCTTCTCTCCCGAGCGCACCACCTCGCCCCTCTGTTCACTGAATAGCTCAAGAATTCGGCCGAGTCTCTCCATCCTCCCAACAGCAAAAGTAAAGAAAACTTCTCCCTCTGTCACCTCCACCAATTATCTCATCGTTTTGCTCATTGTTTTGCCCGTATTTTGAAGTTCCGCGGACGCCATCATTGAGCCGCCGTGGACATTGCCCTCTGTCCACCCTGAAGCCGACGAACTATGCTGTTGCAAGCCTGGACTTCAACAGAAGAAAGGAGCTCCGGGACACCACGTTTCTCATGGTGAAAACCGCAAACCTTTTCCTCCTTTATCGAGCGAGTATTCTTCATTTTTGTCTCAGCTCCGGTTTACACTTCGAGCTAGGTCATCGATGCCATTTTGTTCCTATGCATGATTATAGTCTAATCCGGTTGAGAGATAGCTTCTATTCATCTGGGTGCATCATCTGGATCAAGTGCAGATGAGAATAATCGACCACCGACGTAGTAATTCAAGTTTTTCTCGTCTCAGTTGAAAAGCATCGCGGTTCACCGTCAAAGGCAACTTTCCGACCATTTCACTCCATTTTCACCTTCAAATCGTCTTCCTGATGCTCCCAAGAACCTTCCCCTCCTTTTCCCAAGTTGCTTGCGCCATTTCCGAGCAATTCCAACCATCGCCAAAATCCTAGCTCCGCCGCCGTCGTACACTCATCTCCGGCCGTCGCCGACTCGTCTGGAACTCACCAGCGTGTTGCGCATCCGATTTTAGGGTTAGGCAGTTGTAGGATTGAAGAGCACCTGAAAAGGTATCAGAGGGGGAGTGAATGGTAGATTTAAAAAATGTTATGCAGTGGAAACAATTAAATCCCGACCCCTTCGGCAAAAAAACAATCTGTTAAAGAAATCATGTGTGAGACTAATACAAACGTGTTTCACCATGACAAAAGTGATATATATCAGAGAGAATCAAGTCACGAAGAAGACACAACAAAAATCACTCAAATCCGTCGAGAGAAACTCAAGTTACGATTGAAAGATCAAACAAAGGTCAATCTGTCCTACCCGAGAAAAACGGTGCTGGAATGCTGCAAAGAAACTCGTGTAGATCAAAAACCAGAAATCCAATGACCGTGAAATTTTGACATATGATAGATAATCAAGTTGTGCAGACAACCCAAAAAGAATCACGTCAATTGGATCTGTAAAACTCGAGTTACTATAAAACCACCGAAGAAAGGTAGTGTTGTGCAGAAAACTCGACGAGAAAAACTTGTCTGGAAGAAGTCAGACGAACAAGGCACAAAAGTTCCTTTAAACTATGAATTTTATTCAATAGAACACAAGAGGAACAGCCCCAAATTCGTACACCACGAGATCTGGCCTCCCTTGCTTATATAACCAGCCCATAGGCCAATCCAATCTCAACTAGGACTCTAATCCTACTCAAGTGACGAATCGAAACTTTCCATAACTGCTCAGAACTCTTCTATACACAGATAGAAGCAATTTTGAGACTTCCAAACACCTTAGTAACATATCCTACATTCCTAAAACAACTCAAATTCGTGACCCACACGTAATCCTATCATAACCAACTCAAAATTTTCATATTTTAGTCAAACCTGACTCGGCTGCAGTTTGAGTCCATAACCTAGTTGGTTGGACCTTTCCGACCAATTTTTTTGTCCACATCTCTTCATCACGCCTTAGAACCATGCAGCCACGTCCATGCACTCCTTGCACACGTGCAAACATCTTCCAACGACGTCCGGGATACCTTCGTATGCATTGTTCTTGATTCAAACATGTTGCGCGACCTCCCGATCAACTCAACCACAATTCCTACCAAACTTGGTTGTTAAACCTCATCTTCTCCCTAAGACTACTTCAATGGATCTCGTCACGAGCCATGTATTGAACTCAAGCAACACCTGCACATGAACAAACAACCAATACTTCCAAGCACAAGTCCTCGACTTGACTCTCGTTAGTTCTGAAACTACAACATCTTACATCGGCACCTCATATAAGCATGTTGCAATCCATAGAAAAAACGATATCATCCATATCAACCAAAACGAATCAAAAACTTAGCAAATGAATACTAAGCAATCTTTCCAACAATGTAAAGCAAGTTCGAGACAATTTACAGTAAAAGCAGGAACATTGTGATCAAGCTTCGAACCTTGCCAAAGCTAACCAGAGCTTGAGCCAGAGCTTACCAAAGCTAGCAGGACCTAGCACCGGAGAATACCAAAGCTAGTACAACCTAGCACCAGAGCTTACCAAAGCTAGTACACCCTAGCGCCGGAGCTTGCCAAAGCTAGTCAGAACTAGACAACCCAAAAGCCAGAGCTAGAAAAACATGTCGGAGCTAACCAACATAAGTCGGACATAGCAAAACATATCAGAGCATAACTAAGACATGCCGAATCTATCAAAGACATGCCGGAGCTAAAGACAAAGCTCACCGGAGCTACCCAAAAACATGTCAGACCTAGACAAAGAAAGTCGGACCTTGCAGAAGCTCAGAGCTAGAGTCGGACCTTGCTAAAAAGATGTTATGGCAGCATTCAAAACTTTTATCGCCATAGCCAATGTATTCAGCACACATAGGTCTCACAATCTCCCCCTTGATGAATGCATTGGCAACACCATTTAAAATCTGAACATTGGCTTATTCACATTAAATGTTTTGAAAACAATTTCTCCCCCTTTGTAAAACTGAAAAAAATGAGAAGAAAAACAATTGTCAATATTTGCAATTTGTAATCAAGTTCTCCCCCTTGCATATTTGTCTTTAAAAATGTAAAAAATTCACATATTATCTCTCCCCCTTTGACAATGTATTCAACAAGGTATAAAAGAGAAATTTTAATTGTTATGAGCATATTATAATATATACATATAAAACAAAGCTTATCCAAGTCATACTATCAAGTAACTTACATTATCACATCAATGAAATACATAAAGTAGTGTAAGCCATGCTAGAGATCAAATGTAGTTTTCGATTTAGCAAGTCATGATCTCACAAACTTAACTATTTCAAAACCTGAAACCATGACACTTGTTGCTGCATTTTATTATTTTTCAAAGCACAAATTTAGATCATATGATATTTGCAAGAGATTATATGCACATCTGCTTTATTTTAACCAACCAAGCCAAGCCTATGTCATTTGACAGTCAGAAGCTTAAGGACATGGTTTTAGTCATACACAACATCTTCCAAGTTCATATCTAAGTGCAATGATAAGCCATCTAAAAGAAGAAGTACGATGCATGCATATTCTCTTGATCTTTTCTGAATTTATATTTGTTCATAAAAACTCAACATGTGAGTTGATTACTAAATTAATTCTTTATGATTAAAAGCACTTGTGAGCATGCAACAACTTCAAGACAGCAAAAAGTTCGACCATGACCAGATTTAGTGTAAGTAATTATTCCAATTACTAAACACGGCAAAAACTACAAAATGTATAACACGAGTAATGTAGTAAGAACTTTCAGCATGTAGAAAGAATCACAAAGTCATATTTGTATGAAATACTATGCTCATATTATTTTAATTTCAGATTCACACATAGACTTCTCAAGTTTCAAAACTCCCCCTCGATGTAAACCATGAGGATCACTACAGGAATATCGATCACTTATGTCGGCCAGAGCAACTTACGTCGGCTGGCCGACGTAAGTAAGTAACTTACGTCGGTCCCTGGTAGCCGACGTAAGTTAAATAAATTACGTCGGCAGACCGACGTAAGTATATGGACCGACAGTAATAAAAATTACCCACGTCGGCCTCGGCCCATAGCCAACGTAAGTTAATTGGCCGACGTAAGTTAAGCCTAACTTACGTCGGCCCTGACGTTGGCCGACGTAAGTAAGTCGGGCCGACGTAAGTAGTTGTTTAACCTAACCGCGCGAGCGGTGCGCGCTCTCATTTCACGCGCGCTCTCCTTTTCCCAACCGACGCCGCCGACCCGAGCCGCCGCCGCCCCGCCGCCGCCGCCCCGCCGTCGCCGCCCGGCCGCCCGACGCCGCCCGGCCGCCCCGCCGTCGCCGTCGCCGCCCGGCCGCCACAAGCAAGGTAATCCCTCCTCTCCCCTCCCTCCTCTCCTCCCCGACCCCCCCACCCCACGGGCCGCCGCTGCCCTGCCGCCGCCGCCGCCCTGCCGCCGCCGTCCACCTCCCCATCCCGACGCCGCCCTCCCCGTCAACCTCCCCTCCACGGCCGAGCGCCCCCCCTTCCCCTCCCCTCCCATCCCGAGCCCCTTCTCTCCCCCTCCTCCTCCCCAATTTAATTGATTAATTGTTTAAATTCTTAATTGTTTGATTGATTAATTGTTTGATTGCTTAATTGTTTAATTGCTTAATTGTTTGCTAAAATTGTTTAATTGCTTAATTTAAATTTGCCGAAATTCCTTAATTGTTTATTAAATTATGCTGAAATTATTTAATTGCTTAATTGTTTGATTGATTATTTGCTTAAATATGCACGGCCGTCTTGCCGGCCGACGCGACCGCCGGCTCCCCTCCACGGCGAGCGCCGCCCCGCCCCGGCCCCTTCCCCTCCTCCCCTCCCCTCCTCCCCTCCTCCCCTCCCTAACCGTCGGCTGCCCGGCCCCGAGAGCCACCGCCGCTAATTCCCGGCCGACGCCACCGCCGCCTTCCCGGCCGACGCCACTGCCGGCTCCCCTCCAAGGCGAGCGCCGCCCCGCCCCGGCCCCTTCCCCTCCTCCCCTCCCATCCTCCCCTCCTCCCCTCCCTAACCGCCGGCGGCCCGGCCCCGAGCGCCACCGCCGCCGCTTCCCGGCCGACGCCACCGCCGCCTTCCCGGCCGACGCCACCGCCGGCTCCCCTCCACGGCGAGCGCCGCCCCGCCCCGGCCCCTTCCCCTCCCCTACTACCCGACCGTCCCCTCCTCCCCTAGCTCCCCGACCCGGCCTCCCCTCCTCCCCGACCCCCTCCCCCTAGCTCCCCCGGCCCTCACCGCCGGCGGCCCGACCCCGAGGAGCGCCGCCACGGCTTCCCGGCCGACGGCACCGCCGCCTCCCCCTCCCCCTCCCCCTCCCCTCCACGGCGAGCGCCGCCCCGGCCCCTTCCCCTCCCCTCCCCGACCGCCTCCCCTAGCCCTCACCCTTCCTGACCGCCGGCCCGGCGCCGATCGTCTCCCTCAGCAACGTAGACGACTAGATGACATGACATAGATATCTTGCAGCCCTTCCCGGCCGACGCCACCACCGCACCGCTGCCTCCCCCTCCCCCTCCCCTCCACGGCGAGCGCCGCCCCCCTTCCCCTCCCCTCCCCAACCCTCCCCGACCCCCTCCCCCTCACCCTCCCTGACCGCCGGCCCGGACCCGGAGCGCCGCCCCGCCATTCCCGGCCGGCCCCGGAGCTTAATTTGCTTATTTTTGCTTAATTTACTTAAATATGCATGAGTGGTTTATTTTATTATGATTAATTTGCTTCATTATGCTTAATTTCCTTATTTTTCCTTAATTTGCTTAAATATGCATTAGTGGTTTATTTTATTATGATTAATTTGCTTAGTTATGCATAATTATGCTTAATTTCCTTATTTTTGCTTAATTTGCTTAAATATGCTTAAGTGGTTTATTTTATTATGATTAATTTGCTTAATTATGCATAATTATGCTTAATTTCCTTATTTTTGCTTAATTTGCTTAATTACGCTTAGGTGGTGTATTTAATTATGTTTAATTATGCTTAAATTGCTTAAATTATGGTTACAATTTTAATTTTGATTGCTTGAGTGTTCTAGTACTATATATACATAAATGGGCTTCGGACAGGCTTGACAAGGCCCGACAAGGCCCATTTAGTGGTAAGGTAAAGTATGCGAACGACGACGGTGAGGATGGCAAGCACCTGGAGGACCGTCGCTGGAGTAGGGGTATCAAGGAGAGGAGAAGGGGATCGTCGCCGTATCTGGACTCTGGAGCGATGGAATCGTGGAGAAGAGAAAGGAAAATGAGTAGGGTTAGGTCGGGGAGGACTTTTATGTGGCCGATCTGAAGTGTGGACCGTCGGATATTATCTGACGGCTCACTCGCCTCAGTCCTCCGCCTCCCCCGATGGCTTAGTCCTCCGCCTCCTTCTCTAAGACCAACTTTCCTCTCAGTCTTTCTCTAGTTCTTTCCTCTCTCTTAAATGACCTCAAAATGAAAATGAGCAACGTAACCTATAGCAATGTGTTACCCGTTTCGGATCGGCACGTCTCACATGCCATTGGCATGTGAGACATGCAGGTTCGGAATTGTCCCTTTTTGGACAGCCTCGGAGTGACCGAGGGGGCGTGGCTTGTGACGAGACGCGGGTCTGGATTTGGACGAGATTTCGGTGGCGTAACCCTGTTGTTCTCTGCTGCACCATTTTTGGGCGTGCAGTGGAGAACAGCGGGGTTATGCTGCCGAAATTTCGTTCGAATCTGGATCACGCATCTCGTCATGAGCACGCTCCGCTCGGTCACTCTTGGGTGGGTTTAGGATCTATCTGCCTAGGTTGTAGGGCCGTGACACATAACATAACAATACATTAACGACAATTTCTTTCGCGTTAAACTGCAGAGTCAAACATGGGCGAAGACCGTAGTAACGTTTTATTCACTAATTTAACATTAATTTTGTATATTATCTTTGTATATTAATCATTTATTCCTTGCAATAGGATGTCGTCAAAGGGGAAGGGGAAGGGGAAGCCAGTGAGAGGGTTTGAGCCGCCAGCAGACCCTTGCTCAGGGAGCTCGTTCCGTTCTAGTCGACGTGAGCTCTTTCTGGCACACGCTCCACCCTCAGCTGTCGTGTGCTTTCAGCAGACAGAGGTAAACTTTAGTTACTATAAAGTTATTTTTGAAATTGCAATTGTTATTAATTATTAATAAAGTCATTCCTTTTGTGCAGTCTGACTCAGAGACTTCTGAGTCTGAGTCAGAGTTTGAGGCTAGGGGGCCGCTACAGGAGCCCGACTCAGCTTACTACAAGCGGCACCCCCGGGAGCAGGAGCAGGAGCAGCAAAGGGGTGTCTTTAGGAAGGACTCGGACTCCTACTTGACAGAGGAGCAGTACGCGGAGGTAAGTTTTTAATATTGTTAAATATTTACAATATCTACGTATGTTAACCGCGTTGATGAAAATGAAATATGTGCAGGTTAGTATTTCCTGGTTACAGGGTAACATCGAGGCGTACTTAGCTCTCTGTCGGTACTGGGCTAGCAACGCTTTTATCAACAAGTCCACGAAGGCTAGACAGTGCCGCATGGGGTCCGAGGGCAAGCACAACTATGGCAGTGACGGCTACTTGCGTTTGGCTAAACGCATGGTAAGTACCTTTTTATTTTATTTATGTGTTCTTAATATATTATTTATCTCACTAACACGGATGTACAGGAGCGAGAGCTGGGTCATGAGCCGACCCCGACCCAGGTTTGGAAGAGAGGTCACAAGGGAAGTGACCCTTCTCAGCCAGGGCAGTGTAGTCAGGTCGCAGCCGACCAACTGGTAAGTTTTCGGAATTCATCAATTTCATTATAACTAATACTATTATTGACATACTTACAAGATTTATTTGTTTTGTAGACAAAGTACGCGCAGGAGGTCGCGAAGATACACGGTGCGGATTACGATTGGGAAAGCGCGCCGATCGACCCCCAAGCCGCGTACGCAAGCGGAGGCGGGAAGGCCCACGGACGGTGAGTTCTTCGTGTGTTTCATTTCTTTTTCAATTAATCTTCTTCTACTTAGTGTTTTCATTCTTTTGCAGGTTTGCCATTTTCGATGGAGTTGTCGACTCGAGGTCGACGCGACCTTTGAGAGGCGCTTCATCGTCGCAGGCTTCGACCGCTGGGACCAGTGGTCGTCTCTCGCAGACGCAGCTGGAGCTCCAGGCCATGAGGGAGTCACTGACGCAAACTCAGGCAGAGCTGGAGCGGACGAGAGCGGAGGCAAGGGAGGAGCAGCAGAGGACGGCCTTAATGATGGCCCAGATGCAAGCAACGGTGGCGGTAAGTAATTTAAAGTATCGTAGTTAAATTTCACAACACTTAATAACATATATCTGCTAATATCTTGCAATGGCAGGCTCTTGCTCGACAAAGCGGTCAGGACATCCAGATTCCTACGCTTCCGCCGCAGCAGACACCAGAGCAGGTAATATTGTCTATACCTAGGAGTTTGATTCCCTTTTCATTATGTTAAAAAGTTATTTGCATCACATTTAATCCTAATTATGATTCTTTTGCAGGGTTCCGGAACGCGTCGAGATCCCGGAGGCAGTGGAGGGGGTAGCGTGTAGACACTGGAGCAGGTGAGAAACTCTCTTTAAGTGTATCTAATCAAGCTTTAGTAGTTTTTGACCATGATAGAAATGATTAGTATATAGTGAATAAGTTGTTAGTGCTTCCATTTAACAAAAGAGCTAGTGATTATCACTGATGTTACCTTCTTATGTCGAAACTGATGTTCATTGAGTTAACAAAGGGCTAGTGCTTCCATTTAACTAGTGATATAGTACATTACTTCATTTGAAACTACATCATGCTTCCTTCTTTTGTCACTGATGTTCTTGGCCTCTTATGTTATCACTTAGTTGACATTGATGCTTACTAGTGATTATGTTTGTTTTGCAGGGATCCGGAACGCGCCGGGAAGATCCTGGAGGTAATGGAGGGGCTAGCGTGTAGCCCGGTGTAATTTATTTGGAAAATTGTGGTGTTTGTTGATGTTTTGAACCATGGGCGAACTTATATTGACTGTTCTGTGACTGTATATATCTGTATATATCTGTATATATTTTTTGACTGTTCTGTGACTCGCCATCGAGCGAGGTAGATAGTTTCTGTTTTTAAAAAAATTTCGAAAACTTAACTTACGTCGGCTATGAGCATGCCGACGTAAGTTTGCCCAGGTTAACTTACGTCGGTATGGCCAGACCGACGTAAGTTAAACCACTTAACTTACGTCGGTTTGCCCTGGCCGACGTAAGTTACAGCACTTAACTTACGTCGGCCTGCCCAAGCCGACGTAAGTCATCCGGCCCAGCCCAAGGCCCATCTCGAGGGTGAACTTACGTCGGCTCCTGCAGACCGACGTAATTAAGGTAACTTACGTCGGTGGCCGACGTAAGTTACCTTAATTACGTCCAAAACCCTACGTCGGCTGAAAGCCGATGTAATTAAGCAAAAACCGACGTAATTAAGTTAATTACGTCGGTTTAAGCCTAACTTACGTCGGCTTTGGCCGACGTAAGTGACCGGTATTCCTGTAGTGGATGCATAACCCCTATTTCACTACGAATGTAACAAAAACGAGTGAAATCCAAAGGTTTTGTAAAAATTTCAGCCAATAGTTGTTCGGTATCTTCATGGTGAAGCACAATATTTCCTCTTTCAACATTATCACGGAGAAAGTGATACCTTATGTCAATTTGCTTAGTTCTAGAATCTTGCACGGGGTTTTTAGCAATGCAAATGGCACTAGTGTTATCACAAAACAGTGGGACACTATCTAGATCAACCCCATAGTCCTTAAGTGTTTGAACAATCCAAAGAATTTATAAGCAAGCACTAGAAGCAGCTACATATTCAGATTCGGCCGTGGATTGTGCAACTGAATTTTGTTCCCTAGAGGACAAAGTGACAAGTGAATTACCAAGAAAATGACAAGCAACCGAAGTACTTTTCCTATCAATCCTACAACCCCCAAAATCAGCATCGGAAAAAAGATTTCAAAGTAAGGTTGAGGAAGAAGGAAGAAAAATGCCAAATTCTTGAGTTCCATGTAAGTACATGAGAATCCTTTTGATGACTTGACGATGTCAAGCTTGTGGGGAGGCTTGAAAACCGTGCACAAAGACATACGCTGAATTGTATGTCCGGTCTTGATGCTGTGAGGTACAAAAGTGATCCGATCATGCTTCTATATTCTTTTTGATCCACGGGTTCACCATCTTCATCCTGTTCAAGTGATGTTGCTGTTCCCATTGGTGTCCCAAGAGGCTTGCTTTTGTCCATGTTGATGCGACTTAGGAGGTCTTTTGTATACTTCGTTTGATGCACAAAGGTACCCTCGTTGGTTTGCTTGATTTGCAGCCCCAAAAAGTACGTGAGTTCTCCCATCATACTCATGTCAAATTCTGAACTCATCATAACTAAAAACTGAGACACAAAATCATGAGAAGCACAACCAAAGATGATATCATCCACATACACTTGAACAAATAATGAGTCATTGCCATGCTTAAGCACAAAAAGAGTTTTATCAACCTTGCCTATGGTAAACCCCTTTTCATGTAAGAATGTTTTTAACGTATCATACCATGCTCTAGGGGCTTTTTTGAGACCATACTAGGCTTTGGACAGTTTGTAAACATGATTAGGAAAATCTGGATTTTCAAAACCCGGTGGTTGTTTGAAATAAACCTCCTCATCTATGTAGACATTAAGAAAAGCACTTTTAACATCCATTCGATATAGCTTAAAACCTTTAGAAGCAGCAAAAGCTAACAAAATTCTTATGGCTTCTAATCTAGCAACACGAGCAAAATTTTTATCAAAATCTAGAACTTTAACTTGAGTAAAACCTTTATCAATCAACCTAGCCTTATTCCTAACCACAACCCCGTACTCACTTTTTTCATTTTTAAACACCCATTTAGTTCCAATTAAAGTGTGACCTTGAGTTGGAGGTACAAGTTTCCAAACATTATTTCTTTCAAAATTTTCTAGCTCTTCTTGCATGGCAATAATCCACGATTCATTAGTGAGTGTGTGTGATATATCTTTTGGTTCAAAAGAAGCAACGAAAGAAGAATGAGCACGAGAGTTTGGATAGCAAAACCTGGACCGTGTGACTCGTTCGTGCAAGCTTACAATAATTTGTTGTGGGGGATGACTTTTGAGAACCCGGGGGGGGGGGGGGGGCGTGGACACTTCACAAGCTTCTTCTTCTTCATGTTCATCACAAATCGATGAGCTTGTGAGTTGAGGATGATCTGGATCAGTAATGATGGTTGTGGGTGCTGGTTGAGAATCAACATCCGGAGATGAACCAAAATAATTAGCTGCTGAATTTTTGGGCAGCAGCTCCACTTCTTCCTCTTCTTCAACGAAAATGCTCTCCCCTTGCGGATATGGATCCGGACCTGCATTGTTTGAGCTAGTACCTGGACTAGCTTCATCAAAAGACACCTCACAAGTCTCCACAATTTTGTTAGTGTCAAGTAAAAGCACACAGTAGTCTAGTATGAGATGGATAACCAAGAAACATGCCATCAATGGATCTAGGTTCAAATTTATCAAGATGACCATGTTTCTTAACGAAGCATTTGCAACCAATGACCCAAAAGTGTGTAACGCTAGGACTATGTCCAAACCGGAGCTCATACGGTGTTTTACCTAGCTGAGCGCGCAAGAAAGCACGATTTGAGACATAACAAGCGGTTGTAATCGCATCATCCCAAAATTTCCTAGGAGTTTGATATTCATCAAGCATAGTCCTAGCCATCTCAACTAAGGTTTTGTTCTTTCTTTCTACAACACCGTTTTGTTGAGGTACATATGGTGAAGAAAATTCATGATCTATTCCATTTTCAGCACAAAAGTTATCAAAAGATTGATTTTTAAATTCGGTTCCATTATCACATCTAATTGCTTTTAAAGATCCTAGGTGATCAATTGATAATCTAAGAAATAAAGTTCTAAAGTGACTAAAAGTTTCATTCTTAGATTCCATAAAGTAAACCCTAGAGTATCTAGAATAATCATCAACAATCACAAGAACATACCATTTACCTCCGAAGGATTGAACACGTGAAGGTCCAACGGTGTCAAGGTGCAAAAGTTGACCCGGTTTAGTATTCATGATCATTGTGAGAGGAGTATGTGAACCTGCAACCATCTTAGAATGTCTACAAAAAGAGCACACAATTTCTTTGTCCCCTTTAAGATTAGGCAGCCCACGTATGCGATCAAGAACACTAACACGCGCTAGATGATCAAAGCCTACGTGACCAAGTCTAGGATGCCAAAAATATAAGTCCTTTGAATCATTAGCAACTATACACCTATTCTTAGAGGAAGACATATCCAAATCAGCTTTAAAAACTCTTCCAAACCGAGACATGTTAAAAATAAGCTCACTATTTGAACCTACAACTTTGCAGCAGTTTTTATTGAAAATAATTTCCAGATTTTCATCTAGCAATTGTGAAATAGAACGCAAGTTGTATTTCAAATTTTTTGACAAGTGCCACATCCTTCAAAGTGTAGTGATCATTTACTCTAACCGAACCCTTAGCAATTATAGGAGTTTAAGAATTACTGGCAAAAGTAACATTCTCTACAAGTGACACAAAGGAGAGGTAGGAGAACCATTCTTTGTTATCGGTCATTTGGCGTGAGCAACCTGAATCCACAATCCAAATGTTCTCCTTCCTCAAGCGTGTAACCTCTTCATTGTCGTTGTTGTGTTCAGCCTCCTCCATACTTGATCTTGACTTGCCCACCATGAAGCACAAGTTTGCCAAATCATCTTCATATTCGTCACTTCCAATGTCCGCTTGAGCCAAGTTCCTGGAGTGCGGAGATAAGACTGTTTACCAGTTGGCGACCTATAAAGCCCTTCTTCTTCTTCTTCTTCTTCTTATCATTTGTTGAGGAGTGCTTCATCCTTGATTGTTTTTCTTCTTGGGAAGTAGAACCTGAAAGTGTCCTGTCTTACCACATTCAAAGCATCGTTGAGGTCCGGAGCTTCCTCTCCTTCTAGTTCTCACATTTTGCAATGCTTTTGAGAACCTATTAGAGAGAAGTCCTAACTCCTCCTCTGGAAACTCCTCAATCTGTTCAAGGGTTAGAGAGGACAACAAAGCAAGTGTACCACAAGATGAAGATTGACCGGAGCTAGGCATGTCACGTTGAGAAACAAAAGCAATAGACTTGTTGGGGTTTTTACGTGATATTATGTCAATTTCATGAGTTTTTAACTTGGAATATAGCACATCTAAAGTAAGTGTACTCATGACTGTAGATTCATGAATGGATGTAACTTCATCTCCCAAATTGACTTGTCTAATGCACCTAGCAATTGCCTAGCTTTTTTAGCATCTAAAAAATTAACATTGATGCTACGCAAGTTGTTCAGAATTTTATTAAAGCGAGCGAAAAGGTCATCGATAGACACACCGGGTTGCATCTCGAAACGCATGTATTCCTTTTTGAACATATCTTGTCTCACCTCCTTGATCGTGTTGGATCCTTTGTGATAGTCACAAAGCGCTCTCCACACATCGTATGCCGATCGGAGGTGTGCAACGCGGTCGAAGTCGCTTTGAGTAAGTCCCTGGGTGATCAAGTTACGGGCTTTGTTGTTGTTATCGACGTCCTGTAGGTTCATAGCCGTAACTTGATCCTTTGACAGCACATCATAAGGCTTGAACACCGTTTCCCATATGGAGAAGCCTTGGGCCTGGATGAAAGCCTCCGTACGTGCCTTCCAAACCTGAAAATCAATGCCACTAAACACACAAGGTTTTGTGGAGTATTTCTCCATGTCGATTAGTACAAACATGTGCAAATCACAAATATTAGAGCACCGTGGCTCTGATACCAGTTTTAGGATCAAAGAGAACGTGAAAAGCTACCAGAGGGGGGGTGAATGGTAGATTTAAAAAATCTTACGCAGCGGAAACAATTAAATCCCAACCACTTCGGCAAAAAAATGATATGTTTAAGAAATCGTGTGTGAGACTAATCCAAACGTGTTTCACCATGACAAAAGTGATATATATCAGAGAGAATCAAGTCACGAAGACGACACAACAAGAATCACTAAAATCCGTCGACAGAAACTCAAGTTACGATTGAATGATCAAACAAAGGTCAATCTGTCCTACACGAGAAAAACAGTTCTAGAATGCTGCAAAGAAACTCATGTAGATCAAAAACCACAAATCCAATGACCGTGAAATTTTTACATATGATAGATAATCAAGTTTTGAAGACAACCCAACAATAAACACGTCAATTGGATCTGTAAAACTCGAGTTACGATAAAACCACCGAACAAAGGTAGTGTTGTGCAGAAAACTCAATGAGAACAACTTGTTTGGAACAAGTCAGACGAACAAGGCACAAAAGTTCCTTTCAACTACGAATTTTATTCAATAGAACACACGGGGAACAGCCCCAAAGTCGTAGACCACGAGCTCTGGTCTCCCTTGCTTATATAACCAGCCCTTAGGCCAACCCAATCTCAACTAGGACTCTAATCCTACTCAAATCACGAATCGAAACTTTCCATAACTGCTTAGAACTCTTCTATACATAGATAGAAGCAATATTAAGACTTCCAAATGCCTTAGGAACGTATCGTACATTCCTAAAACAACTCAAATTCATGACCCACACAAAATCCTATCATAACTGAATGTGGGCCTAGAGGGGGGGTGAATAGGCCTTTTTGAAAGTTGTCGGATCCTGCAACACTCAACAACAAGCTCAATACAAGAGATATAGGACTAGTCCGGTAAAGTGCGGACTAGTCCGGTGTTCATGGACTAAGTTCATTAAGCTAGATCGATTAGGTTGAGTATTTTATGTGTGCATCGAAAAAATAGAACCAAATAAAGATTTCACAGTTATATACTAGATTATATCACAGTTAATTCTTATGTTTAACAATTGAACATAAGATAATAATGATTATGAAACCCTAGATTATATTGATGAATTAGAATGATGAGCACCAAAACAAAACACAAGGATTTATCCCGTGGTTCGGCTACCACAAAAGGCAACCTACATCCACGTTGAGGAGTCCACAAAAGGATCGGGTCTTCTTCAACCCTACCCTCGTTGGATCGCCACGAAGGCCAATGCTCTTCTACTAACCACAAAGGTGTGAATAACCGAATTCAAGGGGCCTTCTCACACGTTGAGAGCTCCCTTAGGTTACAACACAAATTTCCATCGAAAACACACTCAAAAGATTACAATTAAAATGTAGGAGTGTGTTAGAGAATCAAACCAAGAGCTCAATGTGATGTTCCAAGTGTCTCTCCAATGATCTAGAATGAATCCTCAAAGGATTGATCATTGTTGCACTTAATTTCGTGGAGAGATGTAGTTTTTGAGGCTCTTGGGAGGTGTGACGGCGCTAGGGTTTGAGAGAGCTCAAAAGAAGGCCGTGCACCTCTATTTATATGGGGTTTCTAAAAGTGACCGTTAGGGTTCACAAAGTTCGGACTAGTCCGTGGTGGTCATCGGACTAGTCTGGTGTGCTGTGTGTAGCAAACCCTAAGTACCCCGAAATATCGGACTAGTCCGGCTGAGAATGGACTTGTCCGATTTCGCTACTGGAAATCTTCAGACTAGTTCGAAATATCAGACTGTCCGGATATGTGAAACCCTAAGAGAGTTAGATGACAAGTCTGCACTTGGAGGACTTGTCCGATATAGATCAGAGGGTTTTTCGGACTAGCCCGTGTAGACATCAGACTTGTCCGAATTGGATCAGAAAGAATATCGAACTAGTCCGGATACGATCGGACTTGTCCGATTTTGTGTGACTTGTGAAGTGTTTTGAGGACTAGTCCGTACTGGGGAGGACTAGTCCGATTCTAGTCATAAGAATATCGGACTAGTCCGACAGATATCAGACTTGTCCGATCTGGTGCATAAAGGTTACCGGACTAGTCCGCTTGTGATCGGACTAGTCCGGTCCTGTGAAACTTTGTGCAATGTGTGTGTTTAATTGTGATTGAGCTCTTTGGGTGTGTTTCCTTAACACACTCCATACACAATAATCTATTACTCTTCTTCCTTGAGCTCATCTCCACTTTACTCCTCATCCTTCCTTCTTTTTGGTATTTTGCTCATTTTCCTATCATAGGCCTCCACTCATCTCAACAAATAGGTTAGGACCCCAATTGCTTGTCATAAATCATCCTAAACCCACAAGAGAGTCCTAGATGCACTTTCAATCTCCCCCTTTTTGGTGATTGATGACAACCAATTGAGATTTCATAAAATATGATAAATATTGAGATTTTCATAAAGTATGCACATATGAGTCAAAAATACATCAAGCAGTGAAAGAATTATCCATATGTGCATTCTTTATGGTGGGATGCATAACTAAGTATATTGAGACATTGAGAATGACATAATTTACATTAATCAACCAAAGCCAAGCATATATGTCATTCCAGGAGCAAGATTACAGATTTCAACAAGTACTTCT
Source organism: Tuctoria greenei (assembly GCA_036927565.1). Classification (NCBI taxonomy): domain Eukaryota; kingdom Viridiplantae; phylum Streptophyta; class Magnoliopsida; order Poales; family Poaceae; genus Tuctoria; species Tuctoria greenei. The sequence continues at coordinate 59,901,961 of JAYESD010000010.1, forward strand.
AAAATTAATTAAGCATTGCATCACAGAACAAAAAAATAGACAAGAAGCATAAAAAGATCTCTCTCCTCGCATCCTACAGCTAAAACTAAGACTCCCCCTCAATCTCTCCCCCTTTGGCATCAAGACACCAAAAAGAAGGAGAGGAGGGTCCTAGGGTCTTCACTCTTCACTGTTGGTCCTCTCATCATCGTCTTCGTCATCTTCATCTTCAGCTTGATGAGGAGGAAAAGGAGGAGGAACGGAGCCACTCGAGCCCCCAATGCCAAAGTAGGCAAGCTCGGAGGGGTTCAATGGCGCGAGCTCAGTGAAGTCCGGGTCAGAGTCCTCAGAAATAACTGGAGATCCAATGGGGTCGATCTCCAGCTTCTGGCAGATATGCTTCACATTGGCTTTGATGTACTTCATGTCCTCCTTTCTTGTCTGGTTGAGCTTGTGGGCCTTCACTTTGACCTTCTTGCAGGAGGTGAAGATGGAAGCCAGGTATTTGAGGATTCCACTAGCTAATCCTCTCTGAGGGGCTGCCCTTGAAGTTGGAGCAGCTCTGACATCTTCGCTTGTTCTTGCCTGTGCCTCGGGACTGGAGGTCGGCGAGGGAGCAGCCTGAACATTTACTTGTTGAAGCTTCTGAGGCCTCAGAGTAGTGTGCTTCACATCCTTGACAAACTGAATCCCTGTGACTTTCTCAATCATAAACATTAGATAGGGAGCATAGCCACAAGACTTGTTGGGGGTGCTGGAGATGTTAACCATATCGTTCCATATGTAGTCAAACACTTCAAACTGTCTGGTCTTGCTTATGATCCTCATTAGGGTCCGGAGGTACCCTTGTACACTCCCTGCATCCCCATCCTTAGGGCAATGGTCTTCCGCAAGACTCGGTTTAGGACCACAAAGAATGGCTTCATGTTCTTTGTGGAAGGAGGAATGAACTTTGAATTTGGCTCATAGAGAAACTTCATCCTCTCCTTGTCAATGACACCAACATTGTGGATAATCACATTATCATTGCTGGAGGTGTCAAGATGCAACAACCTTGCAAATTCTTCATAAGTTATAGTGTACTTGGATCCATGAGTCATCCAAGTCACTCTTTCCTCTTCATCGCTTGCAAAGTGGCAGGTGGCATAGAACTGAGCCACCACTTCATCATTCCAATTGTACTTGAAGGCAAAGAGGTCCTTCAAGCCATGTCTTTCAGCTGCTGCAATCACTTCATGAAATGCAGAGCATCTCTTCTTCTCAAGATGTGCCCAGTCAATCCACTGACTGCGCACTATGGGTGTCTTCATCTGCAGGTATACAGCCCTGTAATAGTCAGCATGAAAATTGCTCCAGAATCTTCCTTCCGCAGCTTGCTTTGGATGATTATAGCAATCAATGCTCCTGAGCTTTGCAGCTGAGTCGCTGCCCTTCCCATTAAACTTTTCTTCAGTGGGGTCCCAGACCCCTTCCCTGGGAGCATGCAGCTTCAATGGTCCAACTGGACCCATCGCTATCCCCTTGCCCTTGCCCTTTGCTTGGCGAGGGACACTCGATGAAGCGGCTGCCTTGGAGACTGGCTTCTTTGCCAACACTTTCCTCCGAACTTGAGGAAGAGACGGAGCTGGCTCGGTAGGTCGCTCTTGGCGCTTCTTGCCAAGACTCGTTGAGGTCCGAGGTGCCACCTCGTGGTCCATCTCGGCCTCAAAATTGGAAACCTCATTGTTTGAGCTCGACATGACCTGAGAATTAGTTTCAAGAATGATAATGAATGATTCAAGGCATAGGTATGAAAGGATAAGAAGGAATTGCATTTAGGAATTCAAGAGTTAGGTTTTGAGTTTAGAAACATCGGACTTGTCCGGTGCACAGGCACGGACTAGTCCGGGGGGACCGGACTTGTCCGTTCAAGGACCAGACTAGTCCGGTGTTCATCCTCAAAAACCTAAGAGATTTGACAAAAGCTGATTCCTAATGCACAATAAGTCTAGCATACACGTGATACATAAAGGAGGCATGTACATAGAGAAGGATGCTAGGCTATTCGATCAATAATGAAGAAAAACAAGATTTCTAGGGTTTGGATGAAAATTACCGAAGAAATCAATTGAAGCTTGGAGATGAGGGTGGCTAGCTTCAATCCTCAAGAGGCCAAGCTTGATTTCTGCCCAAATGCGGAGATTTTTGATGGAGGGAGCAAGAAATCACCTTGGGAGCTCGAGCGGGGGAGAGAGAACGCGTGAGCAAGTGTGGAGGATGAAGGGATTAGGGTTTGGTGGCGGCTAGGGTTATGGAAACGAAGAATCGGACAAGTCCGGAGATGACCGGACTAGTCCGAACTCATCCAGAGAGCAACATCGGACTAGCCCGTGGTCAGTCGGACTAGTCTGGCCTAACCGGCACTCAGTGGACTTGTCTGCACGTGCGGACTAGTATGGGTAACCACGGACTAGTCCGTGGTCACCAGAAGAAATTTGCATAGCCCATTCATATATATTTGAATGTTCATAAATAGAGAATAGGGAGGCCAATTAAAACAAATGATCTTGATGAATATGACTTGTAAGCATAAAACAATCAAGCAATGATCATAATTCACCAAGATCTAGTAATTGACATAGTTTTTCTGGAAAAATTGAGAGAGAGTGATTTTCACAATTCAATCAAGATATTTTGAAGAATTCATACACGTATGCAACTTTTCAAGCCACACTCCGAGCATCGAGGATATTTAGTTCATTTCGGAGTTCGCAAAAGTGCTTTTCATCAAGTGGCTTGGTGAATATGTCGGCCAATTGTTTTTAGGTATTGACATGTGAGATGTCTATGTCTCCTTTCATGGAATGGTCTCTCAAAAAATGATGTCTTATGTCTATGTGTTTAGTTCTAGAGTGCTCGACTGGATTGTGGGCAATTTTAATGGCACTCTCGTTGTCACAAAGGAGAGGAATACGATTCATATTGTAACCGTAATCCCTTAGAGTTTGTCGCGTCCAAAGGAATTGTGCACAACAGCTCCCAGCTGCAACATACTCCGCTTCGGCTGTGGATAAGGCAATGGAATTTTGTTTCTTGGAGGACCAAGAAACTAAGGATCTCCCTAGGAATTGGCATGTGCCGGAGGTGCTTTTTCTATCTACTTTGCACCCAACATAATCTGCATCGGAATAACCAATGAGATTGAATTTTGAGCCTTTTGGCTACCAAAGACCAAGGTTGGGTGTATGAACTAAATATCTCAAGATCCTTTTTATGGATGTCAAGTGACATTCCTTAGGGTTGGCTTGAAATCTTGCACACAAACATACACTCAACATAATGTCTGGCCTAGATGCACATAAATATACTAGAGATCCAATCATGGAGCAATATACCTTTTGGTCGACACTAGGTCCATCTTCATTGAGATCCAAGTGACCATTTGTTGCCTTGGGGGTCTTTATGGGCTTTGCCTTGTCCATACCAAACTTCTTAAGTATGTCCTGCGTGTACTTGGTTTGGCTTATGAATGTCCCTTCCTTTTGTTGCCGCACATGGAATCCCAAGAAGTACTTTAATTCTCCCATCATTGACATTTCAAACCTGTCTGTCATGATTTTGCTAAATTCCTCACAAAACGATTGATTAGTTGACCCAAAAATTATATCATCAACATAAATTTGACAAATGAAAAGATCATTGTCTAAATTCTTTGTAAATAGAGTATAGTCTACTTTGCCAATTTGAAAACCATTCTCAATTAATAAATCTCTAAGACACTCATACCAAGCTCTAGGAGCTTGTTTGAGGCCGTAGAGAGCTTTACGCAATTTGAATACGTGGTTGGGGAACTCTTCGTCTTCAAACCCAGGTGGTTGCTCCACGTACACCTCCTCCTTGATTGGTCCGTTGAGGAAGGCGCTTTTTACATCCATTTGATACAACTTGAAATCATGGTGAGTAGCATATGCAAGTAATATTCTAATAGATTCAAGCCTAGCTACTGGAGCAAAAGTCTCATCGAAATCCAAACCTTCAACTTGTGAATAACCTTTGGCCACAAGTCGTGCCTTGTTCCTTGTAACCACCCCGTGTTCATCTTGTTTGTTGCGGAAGACCCACTTGGTGCCGACAATGTTTGCATTGGGTCTTGCCACAAGTTCCCATACTTCATTCCGCTTGAAGCTGTTCAATTCTTCTTGCATTGCCACCACCCAGTCCGGATCTTTCAATGCATCTTCAACCCTGCGTGGTTCCAAAAAGGATACAAATGAATAGTGTTCACAAAAGTTAGCTAAGCGAGATCTGGTGGTTACTCCCTTTTGGATGTCACCGATGATGTTGTCGATTGGGTGATCCCTTTGGACGCATTGGTGTACTCTTGGGTGTGGCACTTGAGAAGTTGTGTCTTCATGATCATTTGCTTCTCCCCCTAAGTAGTTGCCTTCGTTGACTTGTTGATCATCTTCGTATTCTTGTGGTTGATCTTGTGCTGAAGCTCCCCCTTGATCGTTTATCTCCTCCTGTGGTTCATCTTCCTCATGTTCGTGTGGAGGTGGCTCTTGTGGTCGAACTTCACCTAGATCCATTCTTTTCAATGCTTGACAAGGAGCTTCTTCTTTACCTAGTTCACATGGATCAACTTGCTCCTTTTGGGATCTGATGAGGACATCACAACAGCAGAGACGCGCATTGAACTGCAAGGACCAATCACAAGAGCACGGGCACGGTTATTAAATCAGCAGGTGAATTCGTTCTTAACTTCTTTTGCATGTGAGTTTGAGAATAGATTGCTATGTGATGATTTAATTGTTATTAGGAATAATGGAAAAGATCAACAAGTGAAGAAAGGAGGCCTTGGGAGCGTGGAGAACCACCTGGGACGTCCACAAGTAGATGGAAACAGTTTACAACTCGGACTCGAGTTCAACTCGGAGTCCAGGAGCAGTCCACCTTAAAACAGACGCCCAGGAGGCATACGGACTCCGTTTTCGACGTTCTACATATGCACGGAAAGAGGAGAAGATAAACTTTCCAATGGTTCTGGTCCCACCTCAAAATTCCTCCGGAGTCATGGGGAATGGTCGAAACAAGTCGAGTCCAGATTTCTGTCTGGTGTTGTGCCACCGAATCGGGCCTTTGGGCCTTGAATCCTGTAAGAGTCCATTAGGGACGCGTCTAATCGTGTTTTGGTCGAACCCTAGCCTATAAATACTGCAGCCGCCGGTCATATTCGGTGGGTTTTGCTTAGATCAATAATATCGCCGTTCTACGGTTTGTGAGACCCCAATTTCGCGATTTCCGATTGTGTCTTCTACGTTCTTGCTTGTGTTCTCGATTGCACTTGCAGGGATTAGCCTTCTTGGCGAGGTCAAGCGTGTGCAGCACAGTTGATAACCAACAGAGCCGTGGTGTAGTGATTGCAGGGGTACTCGAACCGCTCGAGTGCCGCGGATCATCAACGTCGAGTTCTCCACCCCAATCGACATACCTTTCGGAAGATCGGGCCTAAACCTACTCATCAATTGGTATCAGATTTCCAGGTTGCCCGTGAGGTATCTTTGGTTTCCTTCCTTCCATTAGATCGATTTTGTTTCGTACCTAGAGTCCACAAAAAGCCACAAAAAAAAATTAGATCGTTTTTACCGCTTCCCAGACTATAGTGCCTGCAGTTTCGTTTTTCAGTTTGTATTGTTGAGTTTGCATTCGTGTGGTTGAGTCTTGTTGCTGGTTTAGCTTTGTGTTTTTTGGTCCTAGTTATCGTGTTTCGTCCTTGTTTTCTTGCTATTCGACACCTATTACACAATCTCTAAATAACAAACCGATCTGCCACGTTCATCGGTTTGCCCTAGCTAGCCGTCTTGCGTGAACTCCCGCATCGCCAGCCCTAGATTAGGTGACAAATCTTTGTGCCATTCATCCTTGAATCATCACACACCACCCCATTAGTTGCTGTGCAAATTCCCGATCGTTTTCGTATCCGTTTGCGAGTTCTGTTCTCAAACCGAGTCGGAATCAACATCCAAAAAAACGTAACTCGGACAGCCTACCTTAAAACAGCCATAACTTTCGCATACGAACTCGAAATCGGGCGAATTTTTTTTTCAAATTCATCTACGCGAAATTTCGCATCTGATTTTCCACCGCGTAGCCGCGTTCAGCGAAATTAGATTGCCCAAATTCCCCTCGGAAGATAGGCTATCCGGCCTCCGAAGTTTCAGCACGAATTTTAAAGAACCAGCTTCTTGATTTTCTATAGGCCGCATATTACATCCAATTGAGCTGCAAATTTGTGTGCTTCCTATATTTGTGCTACTGAGTAAAGAAAAAATATCAAAAAAATATTACAAAAAAGAAAAAAAAATAGTGAAGAGCACGCATATTAAAGCAATTGGCCTATACCACTTGGTGCTGTTTGTTTGGTTATATCATTCTGTCTTTCTTTTGCCTTGATACTTCCTTGTGTTGTGCTAGGCTCTAGGGCACTCAGTTGACCAGCAACAGTTTCCTACATTGAATACTTATTCAACTTTGTTTAGCTATTAACGATTTTCTGCTTATTAGCCACCATATTGTGCCATCCAAGCTCCACCTTTCTCTTGAGCATAACAGGTACCTTTGCAATCATCCCACGCTTCATTGGTTCATCTCACCGTCCACACCACCTGTTGTGTCGGTAAGAACACTTGTAAGAGCGTGGTAAGACGCTTGAGCGAGAGAGATTGTTTTCTTCCACCTTCCACATTGTCACTGTAGTTGATAGGGATAACATTTTTTTTGTTGTCTTTTGTTTCCTACTAACAATGGCAGGAGAAGAAAATAATGACGAATGTGTTCAACATGTTGAGTTACGTGATATGTTCGTCAAATACAACGCATCAACGGAGGAGTCATTGGTGAACTTGACTCGCAAACTGGATGACCTTGCTCTTCGGATGAATACTTTTGAGGCTCGGTTGCCTCTCGCAGGAAGACAAGAAGACAATGCTTATGATGAACTGGAAGATCACAGTAATCAGCCAAGACTGCCACTTTATCGTCGAGGTATGGGAGGTAATAATTATAACAGTTATAACCGCCCTCTTGATGATCCTTTTGCTAAAGTGAAATTTACTATACCCTCTTTTTTTGGTGCTTATGATGCTGAGGCTTATCTTGATTGGGAGATGACAGTAGAGCAAAAATTTAATTCCCATCTTGTTCCTGAACAACATAGAGTTCGTCAAGCCACTAGTGAGTTTAAGGACTTTGCTATCATATGGTGGAATGAACTTGTTAAAACTAGAACTGATCCTCCAACATGGGATAGATTAAAGGAAGATATGCATGTTCGATTTGTTCCTCCATCTTTTCAGCGGGACCTTCGTAAAAAATTGCAGCGTTTAGACCAAGGTAACATGTCCGTAGAGGAGTATTATCAAGAGTTACAAAAGGGTATGCTGCGTTGTGGGGTAGTAGAGGACATGGATGATAAAATAGCTCGTTTTTATGGGGGGTTGAGTCGTGAAATTCAGGACATTGTTGATTACAAAGAATATGATACTGTTAACAGATTGTTTCAGCTTGCTATGTTGGCAGAAAAAGAATTGCAGGGCCGACAACAACAGCAAAAACGCACGAGGAGCAACTTCACGCCGCGTGCAGCAACTACACCATCCAAAACAGCACCATCTTCGGCCCCCCGTGCAGCGACTACACCACCCAATGGCGGCCAACGAACTATACCTGCTGCTCCACCTTCTCGCGTGCCGGAAGGCAGCAAGGCGACATCATTCAAGCCTTCGTCGTCCACTCCTTCTACGGGTCGTACTTCCGACATTAAGTGTCACTGCTGCCAGGGACTTGGTCATATGATGAGAGATTGCCCGAGCAAACGAGCATACATAGCACGCGACGAGGGTATTATAGTACTTCGGATGTTGAAGATGAATATTCTCTTGCTACTGACTTTACAGATCCAAATGACGAACACACCGAAGAAGAGGTACTTGGTACAGCGGCGACGGAGAACTATAGGAGCATCATTGTGCAGCGTGCCTTGAGCTCCAAAGTGGAGACCGACGACAAGCTACAACGACACAACCTCTTCCACATGTTTCTCGTCGTCAAGGACTGCTGTGTACACACTATAATTGATGGAGGTAGCTGCAATAACTTGGTAAACACGGACGTCGTCGAGAAACTCGGTTTGACAACAAGAGCACACCCTCATCCGTACCACATTCAATGGTTCAACAACAGCGGTAAGGTTCGGGTAACACAAACAGCGAGAATCCATTTTTCAATTGGTTCATACCATGATTTTGCTGATTTTGATGTTGTTCCTATGGATGCTTGTTCTCTTTTATTGGGTCGTCCTTGGGAATTTGATACAGATGCTATTCATCATGGTAGAACCAATAAATATACTCTCATGCATAAGGGAAAGAAAATCACTTTGCTCCCCATGACTCCTGCTGAAATTGTGCATTTTGAGAAGAATAAAATTCGTGAGGGCAAAGCAACTAAATTAGAATCTGAAAAACAGCAAGTTATTAAGTTAAAATCACCATCATTGCTCGCAACTAAATCTGAACTTGCTGATTTATTCGATGCTAAGGGGATGTGCTATGCTTTAGTTTGCAAAGAAGCCATGTTTTCACTTCATGAATTGTCTATTGCATTGCCCCCTGCTGTTGCTAACCTTTTGCAGGAGTTTGAGGATGTGTTTCCCTCCGAGATACCCCCTGGTTTACCACCGATGAGAGGCATTGAACACAAGATCGATTTGATTCCAGGAGCAAGTTTGCCAAATCGTGCAGCATACAGGGCGAATCCACAAGAAACTAAGGAAATTCAGTGACAAGTCCAAGATCTTTTGGACCGCGGGTACATTCGTGAAAGCCTTAGCCCTTGTTCCGTTCCTGTTCTTTTGGTTCCTAAGAAAGATGGTAGTTGGCGCATGTGTGTTGATTGTCGAGCGATTAATAACATCACCATTCGATATCGTTATCCTATTCCTCGATTATATGACATGCTTGATGAATTGAGTGGTGCTATCATCTTCACAAAAATTGACTTGCGTAGTGGTTACCACCAAATTAGAATGGCACTAGGAGATGAATGGAAAACTGCATTTAAAACCAAGTTTGGACTTTATGAGTGGTTAGTCATGCCTTTTGGTTTAACTAATGCACCCAGCACCTTTATGCGATTAATGAACGAGGTTTTACGTGCTTTCATTGGACAATTTGTGGTGGTTTACTTCGATGATATCCTCATTTACAGCAAGTCATATGATGAACATCTTGATCATTTACGTGCTGTTTTTACTGTTTTGAGAGATGCACGTTTGTTTGGTAACCTCGAAAAGTGCATTTTTTGCACCAATCGAGTCTCGTTTCTTGGCTATGTCGTTTCCCCGCAGGGAATTGAGATGGATGAGGCAAAAATTGAAGCAATCACCAGCTGGCCAGCCCCAACTACCATCACACAGGTTCGTAGTTTTCTTGGTCTTGCAGGATTTTATCGGCGCTTTGTGCGGGATTTCAGCACCATTGCAGCACCTCTACATGAGCTAACGAAGAAGGGAGTTCCATTTCGATGGGACGAACAGCAGCAACAAGCTTTTGATGCTCTCAAATCGAAGCTTACACAAGCACCATTACTACAACTTCCTGATTTTGACAAGACCTTTGAGCTAGAATGCGATGCAAGCGGCATTGGTATTGGAGGCGTTCTCATACAAGGAGGTAAACCCGTTTCTTTCTTTAGTGAAAAACTTCATGGTCCTTCTCTGAATTATTCCACTTATGATAAGGAATTGTATGCCTTAGTCCGTTTATTACAAACTTGGCAACATTATCTTTGGTCTAAGGAGTTTGTCATACATTCCGATCATGAATCATTGAAGTATCTTAAGTGTCAAACCAATCTGAATAAACGACATGCTAAATGGATTGAGTTCATAGAGTCGTTTCCATACATCATTAAGCATAAGAAAGGGAAGGAAAATATCATTGCCGATGCATTATCTAGGCGTTATACCATGCTGTCCCAACTTGATCATAAAATCTTTGGTTTGGAAACAATTAAAGCATTATATCCTACTGATTTGTACTTCAAAGATGCTTTTGAAAATTGTAGAGAAGGAAGAACTTGGAATAAATATGTGCTGCGAGAGGGTCTCCTCTATCGTGCTAACAAGCTATGCGTTCCAGCTAGCTCCGTTCGTCTATTGCTTTTGCAGGAAGCACATGGAGGAGGTTTGATGGGACATTTTGGAGTGAAGAAAACTGAAGACGTGCTGTCCACACACTTCTTTTGGCCAGAGATGAGGCGTGATGTCAAGCGCTATGTGTCACGATGCACTACTTGCAACAAAGCTAAGTCTCGCCTTAACCCACATGGTCTTTATATGCCTCTTCCTGTTCCTAGTGTACCTTGGGAAGATATTTCTATGGACTTTGTTTTGGGATTGCCTAGGACTAAGAGGGGGAGGGATAGTATTTTTGTAGTTGTTGATCGTTTTTCCAAAATGGCACACTTTATACCTTGTCATAAGAATGATAATGCCTCACACATTGCTGATTTATTTATGACGGAAATTGTTCGTTTACATGGTGTGCCAAATACCATTGTTTCTGATCGTGATGCAAAATTTTTAAGTCATTTTTGGAGAACTTTGTGGTATAAATTGGGAACCAAGTTGCTGTTTTCAACTACATGTCACCCACAAACGGTTGGACAGACCGAGGTAGTTAATCGTACTTTATCCACTATGTTACGGGCTGTCTTGAAAACAAATTTGAAGTTGTGGGAGGAGTGTTTACCACATATAGAATTTGCTTACAACAGATCCGTTCACTCCACGACAAAGGTAAGTCCATTCCAGGTAGTGTATGGTTTCAATCCCCGTGCTCCTATTGATTTACTACCTTTGCCTCCTTCTGAAACTATAAATTTGGATGCTACACAATGATCTGAATTCATTCTTAAGATGCATGAAACTACAAAGAAAAATATTGAAATGATGAATGAGAAGTTTAGGATTGCAGGTAGTAAAGGTAGAAAAGAAGTAAAACTTGAACCGGGCGATTTGGTGTGGTTACATTTGAGAAAAGAGCGATTTCCCGACTTGAGAAAATCTAAACTTATGCCACGAGCTGCTGGTCCTTTTAAGATCGTTGAAAAGATTAATGATAATGCATATAAGCTTGAATTGCCTCCCGATTTTGGGGTTAGTCCTACATTTAACATTTCAGATTTGCGACCGTACATGGGAGAAGAAGATGAACTTGAGTCGAGGATGACTCCAATTCAAGAGGGGGAGGATGATGAGGACATCACAACAGCAGAGATGCGCATTGAACTGCAAGGACCAATCACAAGAGCACGGGCACGGTTATTAAATCAGCAGGTGAATTCGTTCTTAACTTCTTTTGCATGTGAGTTTGAGAATAGATTGCTATGTGATGATTTAATTGTTATTAGGAATAATGGAAAAGATCAACAAGTGAAGGAAGGAGGCCTTGGGAGCGTGGAGAACCACCTGGGACGTCCACAAGTAGATGGAAACAGTTTACAACTCGGACTCGAGTTCAACTCGGAGTCCAAGAGCAGTCCACCTTAAAACAGACGCCCAGGAGGCATACGGACTCCGTTTTCGACGTTCTACACATGCACGGAAAGAGGAGAAGATAAACTTTCCAATGGTTCTGGTACCACCTCAAAATACCTCAGGAGTCATTGGGAATCGTCGAAACAAGTCGAGTCCAGATTTCTGTCCGGTGTTGTGCCATCGAATCGGGCCTTTGGGCCTTGTATCCCGTAAGAGTCCATTAGGGACGCGTCTAATCATGTTTTGGTCGAACCCTAGGCTATAAATACTGCAGCCGCCGGTCATATTCGGTGGGTTTTGCTTAGATCAATAATATCGCCGTTCTACGGTTTGTGAGACCCCAATTTCGCGATTTCCGATTGTGTCATCTACGTTCTTGCTCGTGTTCTCGATTGCACTTGCAGGGATTAGCCTTCTTGGTGAGGTCAAGCCTGTGCAGCACGGTTGATAACCAACGGAGCCGTGGTGTAGTGATTGCAGGGGTACTCGAACCGCTTGAGTGCCGCGGATCATCAACGTCGAGTTCTCCACCCCAATCGACATACCTTTCGGAAGATCGGGCCTAAACCTACTCATCAGGATCCATTAGTCTCATCGAACACTACATCATGTGCTATTTCAACGAGTCTGGAGGCCTTGTTGAAAACACAATAGGTGTAAGTGTTCAAATCATAACCAAGCAAGAAACCTTCATCGGACTTCGAAGCGAACTTTGAAGTCCTAGGCTTCTTGTTCAGGATATGACATGGAGAACCGAGAACTTGGAAATATGAGATATTTGGTTTGTTACCGGTGAGTAGCTCATAGGATGTGTTTTTGAGTAGTCGATGAAGATAGAGTTGATTTACGGTGTGGCAAGTGGTGTTAATCGCTTCCGCCCAAAATCGATCCGAGGTCTTGTAATCATCGAGCATTGTTCTTGCTATCTCTATGAGTGTTCGGTTCTTTCTTTCGGCAACTCCGTTTTGTTGTGGCGAGTATGGCGCTGAAAATTCGTGCTTAATACCCTCTTCATCAAGATACTCCTCCACTTGTGTGTTCTTAGACTCCGTGCCGTTGTCGCTTCGAATACTCTTGATTGTAAATGAGAATTCGTTTTGAGCTCGCTTGAAGAATTTCTTGAGTGTTCCTTGTGTTTCTAACTTATCGTGCAAAAAGAAAACCCAAGTGAAGCGAGAAAAGTCATCAATAATAACTAAACCATATTTGTTACCACCGATGCTTATGTAAGCAATTGGACCAAATAAGTCCATGTGAAGTAGTTCGAGCGGTCTTATTGTAGTCATGACGTTCTTTGCGGGATGAGGTGCTCCAACTTGCTTCCCGACTTGGCACACGCTACAAGGCCAATCTTTCTCAAAAACAACATCGTTCAAACCGCGGATCTGATCGCCCTTGAAGAGTTTTTGAAGACTCCTCATACCAACATGCGCTAGCCGTCTATGCCACAGCCAACCCATGTTGGTCTTTGCAATCAAGCATGTGTCAAGTTCGGCTTTATCCTTGTTGAAGTCAACGAGGTAAAGCTTTCCCTTCAACATACCCTTGAATGCAATGGAACCATCACTCCTCCTTGAGACGGTCACACCCTCGTTAGTGAACAAGCAATTATAACCTTTGTCACATAGCTGAGATATGGACAGCAGGTTATAATCTAAGGATTCAACATGTAAAACATGAGAAAGTGTGTGTAGAAGATATTACAATTTTACCGGTACCGAGCACCCTTCCTTGACTATTATCTCCAAAGTAGATGCCTTCGTTTGAGTCCTCATTCTCTTCATATTCCACGAACATCCTTCTTTCTCCAGTCATATGGTTGGTGCAGCCACTGTCTAGCACCCATTTGGATCCACCGGAGGAATAGGCCCGCAAAAACAAATTATGCTTTGGTTTTAGGTACCCAAGCTTGCTTGGGTCCTTGAAGGTTAGTTACAATACATTTGGGCACCCACACATGAGATTTGGTGTTCCCATGGCGTGGCCCAACATAATTAGCATAAACCTTGCCAAGATTATTTCTCATTAACACATAGGAGGCATCAAAGGTTCTAAAGAGTAATTGTCGGTCATTGTATACAGGGCTAGTCTGGGAGGCCATACTTGTTCGGAGGACCGGACTTGTCCGGACACTCACCGGACTAGTCCGGTGTTTGTGTGAGTTCAGGTTTTTACTCTTCGACTTATGAGTTTGAGAGGGTCTTTCCTTTACAAAGGAAATCCTCCCCTTATTATTCTTATGACTTCCAGCATGCTGCTTTCATCATAAGAGTAACCAATGCCATACTTGACATTTGGAGGTCTTTGGACCAAGTATGCACTACGTGCATAGTTGATCTTCTCCTTGTCAAATATGTCACATTGGGTAGGATTTTTATCCTTTGTGGAGGTTGACTTCTCCTTCAAACTGGTGTCTATTTTACTACATGTGCACATATGAGCAAAGTCAGTTTTAGTGGATTGAGAAGGTGAACTTGAAGAGGAGGAAGGTTCACTCAGGTTGAGTGACTCAACTTGCACTTCAAGGATCTTGTTAACCTTGATCAGGTCGGCAAGTTGGTCCTTGATTGCAACATTTGAGTCAGTTAACTCCAAGCAAGCTTTCTTGCTTGAAGCTAACTCAAGGTCCAGTGAATTGTTTTTCTCCTTTTCAAGTTCTAGAAGTTTGTCAAGTTCGACATTCTCCTCCTTTTGGGAGATAATCATGTCCTCTTGATGATGAATCAACCTCTCCTTCTCAACAAGTTGATCAAGTAAAAATTTCAATTTTGTTGCAGCTTTCCTATCTAGTCCACTAAGCATGTCTTCATCATCACTAATTATTTCATCGTTACTAGAGTAGAAATGCACGGAAGAGGTTTTGATGATTACCTTGCATTTACCTTCCTTTGCCATAAGGCAAGTGTCATTTCCCTTCCTTGCGCCGAGTGTGGGGAAGAGTGTAGATTTCTTGGACGTGCTCTCGATGGCTACGCTAGCCATCTCTTCTTCTTCGGATGATGAGGACTCATCGTTTGAGTCCCACTCCTTCCCAATGTGCGCTTGTTCGGCTTGCTTCTTCTTCTTGAAGAATTTCTTAGGTTGAGGCTTGGATTCTTTGGTCTTCTTCTTGTTCTCCTCATATGGGCAATCAACTATAAAGTGGTTATACTCACCACAATTATAGCATGCCCGCCTCAACTTTGGCTTCGTTCTTTCCTTGTACTTTCCTTCACTTGATTTTGTCCCTTGTCTCTTCTTCATTATTCTCTTGAACTTTTTCATGAATAATATCATGTCCTCTTCATCTAGCTCACTGCTTTCGTCTTCACTGTCTTCCTCTAGTTGTGCTTCCCTTGCTTGTTTGGATAGAGGCTTGAGGGTGGACTTTAGAGCAACCCCTTTCTTCTTAGCCGAGGTGAGATCGGCAATTTCCTTGACGTGCTTTGCTTGTCTTTCCATCATCTCAAAGTTGATGATTTTTCCAAGCAATTCATTCGGAGTCATCCTTTTGTATCCAGGGCTTTCTCTAATCATGGAGCATAGCGTGACATTGCGAGGCATAAAAGCTCTAAGGATGAGCTTTACCACCTCGTGGTCATTCCACTTCTTGCTCCCGTATGATCGAACTTTGTTGACAAGTGTCTTCAATCGATTGTACATATCTTGGGGTGACTCATCTTCCTCAATTGCGAATCTTACTAGTTCGCCTTTGATCATCTCAATCTTTGCTTCACGCACATGTCAGTCACCTTCATGTGCAGTTTGTAGTGTATCCCATATCTCCTTAGCAATTTCGAGTCCATCCACCTTGGTGAACTCGTCCCGACTAAGTGAGGAGGTGATTACAGCTACGGCTTGTGCATTTCTATGAATAGCCTACTCTTGGCTTGGGGAGAGCTCTTCGTCGTCGTCCGGAATATCTATCCCTGTGCATACAACATGCCATAGACTTGGGTTGAGGGAAATCAAATGCATTTTCATATTCTGCCTCCACATTGAGTAATCACTTCCATCGAAGTGTGGGGCTTTTCCAAGTGGGATAGATAAGTAATGATTGTTATTGGAATTCAGACGATCATAGTTAAAAGGATATCGGGAGTAGTCGGTGTGACTACTCCCCTTCTTCTTCTCTTCAACTTTCACTTTCCCTTTGGAAAGTGCCTTCTTTCTGAGGAGCGCCTTTAGCTCCAGTGTCTCCTCATCGTCATCCTCGAAGTCTTGAATGGCTTTGAGGTACTTCTCCACTTTTTCGGTCTTGTCGTTGTTAACCTCCTCTTGGTTGTTCATTTTGTGGGAATCCTTCATGTCCGACATGATCTCTTCGAGTGGTTAGACTCTTTCTTGAAGAAACTTGCTCTGATACCAATTGAATGTGGGCCTAGAGGGGGGGTGAATAGGCCTTTTCGAAAGTTGTCGGATCCTGCAACACTCAACAACAAGCTCAATACCAGAGATATTGGACTAGTTCGGTAAAGTGCAGACTAGTCCGGTGTTCACGGACTAAGTTGATTAAGCTAGATCGATTAGGTTGAGTATTTTATGTGTGCGGCAGAAAAATAGAACCAAATAAAGATTTCACAGTTATATACTAGATTATATCACAGTTAATTCTTATGTTTAACAATTGAACGTAAGATGAATAATGATTATGAAACCCTAGATTATATTGATGAATTAGAATGATGAGCACCAAAACAAAACACAAGGATTTATCCCGTGTTTCGGCTACCACAAAAGGCAACCTACATCCACGTTGAGGCGTCCACAAAAGGACCGGTTCTTCTCCAACCCTACCCTCGTTGGATCGCCACGAAGGCCAATCCTCTTCCACTAACCACAAAGGGGTGAATAACCAAATTCAAGGGGCCTTCTCACACGTTCAGAGCTCCCTTAGATTACAACACAAATTTCCACCGAAAACACACTCAAAGGATTACAATTAAAACGCATGAGTGTGTTAGAGAATCAAACCAAGAGCTCAATGTGATGTTCCAAGTGTCTCTCCAATGATCTAGAATGAATCCTCGAAGGATTGATCGTTGTTGCACTGAATTTCATGGAGAGATGTAGTTTTTGAGGCTCTTGGGAGGTGTGACAGTGCTAGGGTTCGAGAGAGCTCAAAAGAAGGCCGTGCACCTCTATTTATATGGGGTTTCTAAAAGTGACCGTTAGGGTTCAGAAAGTTCGGACTAGTCCGTGGTGGTCACCGGACTAGTCCGGTGTGCTGTGTGTAGCAAACCCTATGTACCCCCAAATATCGGACTAGTCCGGCTAAGAACGGACTTGTCCGATTTTGCTACTGGAAATCTTCGGACTAGTCCGATATCCATCGGACCTGTCCGGACATGTGAAACCCTAAGAGAGTTAGATGACAAGTGCGCACTTGGAGGACTTTTCCGATGTAGATCAGAGGGTTTTTTGGACTAGCCCGTGTAGACATCGGACTTGTCCGAATTGGATCAGAAAGAATATCGGACTAGTCCGGATACGATCAGACTTGTTCGATTTTGTGTGACTTGTGAAGTGTTTTGAGGACTAGTCCGTACTCGGGAGGACTAGTCTGTTTCTAGTCAGAAGAATATTGGACTAGTCCGACAGATATCGGACTTGTCCGATCTGGTGCAGAAAGGTTATTGGACTAGTCCGCTTGTGATCGGACTAGTCCGATCGTGTGAAACTTTGTGCAATGTGTGTGTTTAATTGTGACTGAGATCTTGGGGTGTGTTTCCTTAACACACTCCATACACAATAATCTATTACTCTTCTTCCTTGAGATCATCTCCACTTTACTCCTCATCCTTCCTTCTTTTTGGTATTTTGCTCATTTTCCTATCATAGGCCTGCACTCATCTCAACAAATAGGTTAGGATCCCAATTGCTTGTCATAAATCATCCAAAACCCACAAGAGAGTCCTAGATGCACTTTCAATAACCAACTCAAAACTTTCCATATTTGAGTCTAACCCGACTCAGCCGTAGTTTGAGTCCATAACCTAGTCGGTTGGAACTTTCCGACCAATTTTTGCGTCCACATCTCTTCATCATGCCTTGTACCATGCAGCCACGTCTATGCACTCCTTGCACATGTGCAAACATCTTCTAATGACGTCCAGGATACCTTCATATGCATTGTTCTTGATTCAAACATGTTGCGCGACCTCCCGACCAACTCAACCACAATTTCTCCTGAACATGGTTGTTGAACCTCATCTTCTCCCTAAGACTAGTTCAATGGATCCCGTCACCAGCCATGTCTTGAACTCAAGCAACATCTGCACATGAACAAACAACCAATACTTCCGAGCACAAGTCCTCGACTTGACTCTCGTTAGTTCCGAAACTATAACATCTTACGTGAGCACCTCACATAAGCATGTTGCAAACCATAGGAAAAATGATATCACCCATATCAACCAAAATGCATCAAAAACTTAGCAAATGAATACTAAGTAATCTGTCCAACAATGTAAAGCAAGTTCGAGACAATTCACAGTAAAAGCAGGAACATTGTGATCAAGCTCCAAACCTTGCAAAAGCTAACCGAAGCTTGAGCTGGAGCTTACCAAAGCTAGCAGGACCTAGCACCGGAGCTTTCCAAAGCTAGTACAACCTAGCGCCGGATCTTACCAAAGCCAGTACACCCTAGCACTAGAGTTTGCCAAAGCTAGTCGGAACTAGTCAACCCAAAAGCCGAAGCTAGAAAAACATGTCCGAGCTAACCAACATAAGTCGGACCTAGAAAAACTCATTGGAGCTTAACAAAGACATGCCAGATCTATCAAAGACATGTCGGAGCTAAAGACAAAGCTCACCGGAGCTACCCAAAAACATGTCGGACCTAGACAAAGAAAGTCGGACCTTGCAGAAGCTCGGAGCTAGAGTCGGACCTTGCTAAAAAGATGGCATGGCAGCATTCAAAACTTTTATCGCCATAGCCAATGTATTCAGCACACATAGGTATCACAGCAGTCAAGACTGGGCCGAGAGGAGGCCGAAGCAGCAATCTCGGCGCGCGCCGCCGCGGCTCCGGCGAGGAGCGCCGCCTCACGTCGCGAGGTTGAAGAAAGGGGGCGGGCCCGCCATGTCAGTCTCTGATGTGTTTCCCTTGGATCAGCTGTGGCCACGGATCAAATGCGGCTGCGCGGGTTAAAACCTATGGCCCATATGTGGCCCAACTGTGATTGGTTGATTTTAAACCAGTGGGCCCAACCGGTTTTATTTAAAATTTTCCTTCCAAATTAATTCCAGATTTCATCCAAAAATTTAAAATCAATTACTCCTAGTAGAATTCCTCAAATAATTCCAAATAAATTTTGGTAGACTCCTCTTGATCTCAACTTTGCAGTGGGGCAATTTGTTGGACATGAAACTCCAAGAATTGTTATTTAATTCCTTTGAGAAAACTTCTTGGGAAATTAATTACCCCTGTTATTCTAATTGTAAAATTACCAATTTTTGTCAGGACACTCCTAAAAATAAATTTGATATTCAGTAAAAATTTCAAGTTCATTGGACTTCATTTACTTTGTGAACCAGTATTTCAAATCTCTATGTTGTTGAAAATTAAGAAAAGTACAGAAACATTTTCAGGAATTTTCCAAACTTATAAAATCAATTTCTCCCTGTAGGAAGCTTAGAAAATTATGGAAAAAAATTCCTAGAACCACTAAGACCCCCTCTACCATGATCATCCACCTTTAGCCATGAAAAATCTTGAGGATTAAAATTAAATTTCAGAGAAAGCTTTTACTTGTTGGAATTTTAGAGACAACAAGCTTCCTTGAACATCTCCAATTTTTGGTATAGATCTTCCACATAGAACCTAGTATCCACTGTAAAAATCCCTGTCAGAGTGTCATTCCAGCAATTCTCCTAGTACTACCGTTGGTAGCCCGCGGAGTTTCTTAGTTCGGTTGTGGGCGCGCGGAGATTCAGAAGAATGTGGCAATTTGACACAAGTATTGTGACACCCGGTTCCGAAAATGAACCAAGTGAATGCATATGTGTTCCCAGGATGTTCAACACACATACACGAGTGCATCACAAAAGAGTATACAGAAAATTAATACAGAACAAGATTGATTAACCAGATTTTATTAAACAAACCATATTATCCTCGAGTACAAAATCTAATGAATATTAAGAAAAAATTCAACTAATGCAGTGCAAATACTCTATTTAAGCAACTGAGCAAACTAAGCAAAAGGGATAGCGCAGCTCCATACAACAACACAGGCAAAGATGACGGTAGACACTGCCTAGAACTCCGCATTATCGCCATTAAACTCCCAATCTTGACCTGCAACTGTTGGGGGGGGGGATTGCAAGAGTGAGTTCATGTCGTACTCAGCAAGTGTGGAAAGTATGACATGTGGCTGATTCAAATGATGAATATAATAATGGTTAAGTGCTAAAAAGTACATTAAACCATTTGAAAAGCAATATATGTTACATGTACATGAAATAAACTCATGATAATCATAAGTAATATCATAATACAAGTCCATATTACATATCCATCATCATCATACCATTAACCATATTCAATACCAGAATTCAATTCATAACCATCCATAACCATAATTCCAACCATAACCATCCCAAAAACTATTCCAAAACCAGGTTCCCTCTAATCATGGATGTTGTCCAGGTGCTCATAACCGGGAACATGGCTATCATGATAGTTTTATTAGACTCTGCAAAGTTTGTACCGCTTTACCCACGCGTTTGTGATTTCATCACCTTTCGGTGACTAAGAACCTCCCTTACGCCCATGACCCGTCGGTTACATTACACACTTATGTTGTTGTGTGGCCAAGAGATCACAAAATAGTCTTTACAAAAGGATTACTAGCCTATTTAGACCCCACTGAGGTTTCACCGGTGGCGATGCCTCCAACTGAGCACATCTTCAACCAAGGGCCCCCTCTTGAGCCATTCGGATCCCAGCGTACTCCCACCAATCATCAACAAACCCAATCTGACTACCCCTTCCCCGAGCATCCACAATGGTCCAAACAGCACTAGCAAAGCCCTAATTAATCAGCTACGCCGCACCCATACTTGGCCTCTTGGTTGCACTGTAATCCTGGCTTATTCTCGCATGAACCGGTCCTTAAATCTAAAGCAAGCAAACCACCATATCTTCCAACCCATCCACATACCAGGCTTGCTTAGATCACCCATTACCATATCAGATTTAACCAGTTCAAGTTAACCAGAATATCATTAATGCATAATTAGATGTGTAGTGTTGTTTTCCCATCCCAATTAATTAAGCAAAGCAAAAAGGTAAAAAGCCCTTCCCGACTCTCTATCATAATTACAGGTGACAAGGGTGGTCAAACAAAGCTAGTATACTTCCTATAATAGGGTTCCCATCAAATTGACACAAGCATGCAATTTTGCAAACAAAACATTTACTTTAAAAACAGGATCAATATGCTTCAAGGACACTTGCCTTGCTCTTGGGATTGGTTCGGGTCAAAGCCTTCAAACTCTTGGTGCTCTAGATCCTCCGCGGCACTCTCTATCGCAAAACCGTCTAATCCGCATAATAAACATACAAGACAAGAAACACAATCAAATATTGCACAAATATTACTCAAGATGACATGACATGCATGATTAATGCAAATGCAAGGTAGAACATGTTAATAGATTGCTTTTAATGATCACTAATTAGTTCTAATATATTTTAACAAGTTTATACATGTTTGGATTTGATTAGATCTACTTTTAGAATTAATTCAACAGAATTTAGTCAGCAAAATTAGACTATTCTACGGAAGGCCGGACTAGTTCGCACTTCACAGAACTAGCGAACTAGGGTTTTCTAGATCGATGAAAATTTGGAGATTAGGGGTTGAATTCACGTAAGGAAAAGAGAATAGAAGGTATACCAGGTGTTTAGCACTCCAATGAATCAAGAAACTTGGAGGTGACACTTGGATCTTGATGATCTAGGGTTGGGGATGAACTTGGAGATGAATTGGTGATGAAGAACAAAAATTGATGGAGATCTTGATCCTCTTTCGTTTCCTCCTCTTCTTCTTCTTGCATGGGATCTCCTCCTCTCTCCTTGATGGTGGCTCTCCACGAACTAGGGTTTGGGTGGTGTGGAAAAGTGGCAAATAGATGTCAAGCCAAGGGGTGGGGTTGTTTATATAGAGGTGGAGGCTAGGGTTAGATGGATTTCGAGTTTGAGAGGAGTAGAGGCCGATTTAGAGTCCCACATGGGCTCTAAAAGAGTTAGGCACGACATCCCTAGGCCCACTTAACGTGAAACCCAAGAAACAAGTCGTAAAACAAAAGATCAACTCGGAGTCGCGAAATATCGGACAAGTCCGAAAAGGACCGGACTAGTCTGAAAATGTCCAGAGAGAAAATCGGACAGGTCTGGCCAAAAATCGGACAAGTCCGACTTTAGTCAGAGAGGAAATCGGACAAGTCCGCTAGAACACCGGACTAGTCCAGACAAGTCCAGGGACTTAGCAAATTTTCAAGGATTCTTGGAATATCGGACTAGTCCGCACAAAATCGGACAAGTCTGAAAGTTTTCAGAGGCGAAATCGGACTAGTCCGTAGCAAAAACGGACAAGTCCATTTTTAGTCAGAGAGAAATCATACTAGTCCTCAGTAAAATCAGACTAGTCTGCCCTTTCCTGCATTTTAAGTGCAGTTTTGCTCCAAATCAATTTTAAACTCGTACCTCTTGTTGTGGATTAATGTTAAACATGTATATGAGTGTATGCAAGGCATGATGCGTGAAAATGAGGGTGTTACAAACCTACCCCACTTAAAATGAATCTCGCCCTCAAGATTCGACGCAGAAGAGAAGAGATAGGTAAATTCCTTCTTGAGATCATCCTCCAATTCCCACGTTGCTTCATTTTCTGTGTGGTGCTTCCATTGAACTTTACACCATCGAATCACCGTTTTTCTTGTGACTCTCTCCTTGGTTTCCAGGACCTTAACCGGTTGCTCGGCATAAGTCAAATATTCCTCTAGTTCCAATTGTTCGATTGGCACTTGTTCCTCCGGTACTCTCAAGAATTTCTTGAGCTGGGAAACATGAAAGACATCATGGATGTCCGAAAGATGAGCTGGCATCTCCAACTTATACGCTACTTCTCCTCTTTTGTCCAAAATCCTGAATGGTCCAGTATAACGAGGTGCTAGTTTGCCTCTTATGTTAAACCTCTTATGACCTCTCATTGGTGACACCTTGAGGTAAACACAATCTCTCACTTCAAAGGCTAATTTCCTTCTCCTACTGTCCGTATAGCCTTTTTTCTTGATTGGGCAGCCCTCAAGTTTTCACGAATTATTTGGACATGCTTTTCAGCTTCTTGCAACACATCCGGACCAAATACTTGAGTTTCTCCTGCCTCATTCCAGAATAAAGGTGTCCTGCACTTCCTTCCATAAAGCGCTTCATATGGTGACATTTTCAAGCTTGCTTGGTAACTATTGTTGTATGGAAATTCCGCGTATGGCAAGCTTTTGTCCCAACTTTTCCCATGCTTTAAAGCACAAGCTCTTAACCTGTCCTCCAAAATTTGATTGGTCCTCTCGGTTTGTCCATCCGTTTTTGAGGGTGATATGCTGAACTAAAATTCAACTTCGTCCCCAAAGCTTCATGCAATTTTTGCCAAAACTTGGAAGTAAATTGAGAACCTCTATCCGAGACTATCTTCTTCGATACTTCGTGATGACACATAATATGCTCCATGTATATTTCAGCCAATTGTGTAGCTGTATATTTGGTCATCACAGGGACAAAATGAGCTAACTTGGTCAATCGATCCACGATTACCCCAATTGAGTCATACCCAGACTGGGTACGCGGTAAACCAACTATGAAGTCCATATCGATTTCTTCCCACTTCCATTTCAGAATCTTTAATGGCTGCAATAACCCAGCTGGCCTTTGATGTTCAGCTTTAACTCGTTGGCACACATCACACAATGCCACATATTCAGCTATGTCCTTTTTCATGCTAACCCACCAATAGCAAGCCTTCAAGTCTTTGTACATCTTCGTACAACCAGGGTTAATCGAGTACGGCGAGTCATGTGCCTCCTTTAATATTGTCTCCCGAATATTCTTTACATTAGGCACAACGATTCTCTTTCCAAGCCATAAAGTACCATGTTCATCTTCATCAAATCTGAATTCTCTCCCTTCTTCGGTCCTTTCCTTGATTTCCTTGATCTCTTCATCCGCGGCCTGTGCTTCTCGAATTTCTTGCTCCAGGGTCAGATTTAACTCCATCATCTCCATCTTATTTACAAACCTGAGGTTCAACCATTCGAACTCCTTACATAACTCAGATGGTAACTCTCGAACTGTGAGTTGATGACTTACTCCCTTTCTACTCAAAGCATCGACCACTACATTGGCTTTTTCCGGATGATAGTTGATCCCCAAATCATAATCGTTGATGAGCTCCAACCATCTTCGTTGCCTCAAGTTTAGATCCTTTTGTGTGAAAATATACTTCAAACTCTTATGATTCGTATAAATTTCACACCTATGTCCAAGAATATAGTGTCTCCAAATCTTCAATGCATGTACCACGGCTGCAAGTTCTAAATCATGCGTTGGGTAATTCTTCTCATGTTTCTTCAATTGTCTCAATGCATATGCAACCACTTGACCTTCTTGCATAAGCACACATCCGAGTCCTTGTCTTGATGTGTCACAATAAATATCAAAACTCTTGCTCACATCTGGCAATACCAAAACTGGGGCTGTTGTCAACCTCTTCTTCAACTCCTCGAAACTGTTTTGACAAGCTTGAGTCCATTGGAAAGCCTTTCCCTTGATTAGCAATTCCGTCATTGGCTTGGCTATCTTGGAGAAGTCCTTTATGAACCGACGGTAGTATCCAGCCATCCCAATGAAACTCCTTATTTCCTTTACATTTTGCGGTGGTTCCCACTTCAACACGTGTCTCACTTTTCTGGGGTCAACCAATACTCCTCCTCCTGAGATTATATGACCCAAAAACGACACCTCTCTCAACCAAAACTGACACTTGTTGAACTTGGCATACAATTGATGCTCCCTCAATTTCTGCAACGTGAGCCTCAAGTATTCCTCATGTTCTTTCTCATCCTTCGAGTAGATCATAATGTCATCAATAAACACCACAACGAACTTATCCATGTACTCCATGAAGACCTTATTCATGAGGTACATAAAGTAGGCAGGCGCATTTGTCAATCCAAAAGACATCACGGTGTACTCATAAGATCCATACCGTGTCCTAAAAGCTGTCTTGGGTATGTCCGATGGTCTAATCTTCATTCAAAAGTATCCCGACCTCAAATCAATATTAGAGAAGACACAAGCACCCTTCATCTGACCAAGCAAGTCTTCTATGCGTGGCAAGGTGTAATTGTTCTTGATTGTTACCTTGTTGAGAGCTCGGTAATCTACGCACATCCTTTGGGATCCATCCTTCTTGTCCACAAATAGAACGGGCACTCCCCAAGGCGAAGAGCTAGGCCAAATGAAACCCTTTTGTAGTTGCTCTTGAATCTGCTTCTTGAGCTCTGCTAATTCCATAGGAGGCATCCTATACGGCCTCTTAGCTATAAGTGCAGTTTCAGGTATTAAATCAATATCAAAATCAATGCCTCGATGAGGTGGCATACCTAGCAACTCGTCCGGAAAAACATCCAAAAATTCACACACCACCGGAATCTCCTCAATTGTGGCACCGTCCATATGGTTCTGCTACAATTGCTTCGGTGCAGTTTGAGACGCTTCAAATTCTACGGTGATCCCTTCTTGATTGGTCAACTTCACCTTCTTTGTGGCACACTCAATAACTCCATTGTGCTTCCTCAACCAGTCCATACCAAGTATAATGTCCAATCCTTGAGAATACAAAACAATGAGGTTGGCGGAGAAGTCTACCACCCTTATTCTAAGGCTTACTTTTGGACATACTATATTTGTCCTCATCTCTCCTCCAGGAGACTTAACCAATAGAGTAAACATCATATGAGAGATAGGAGAACTATATTTGGCAACATACTTCGATAAAATGAATGAATGCGATGCTCCAGAATCAAACAACATAGTCACGGGGTTGGAGTTGGCGAGAAACATATCAATGACCACGTCATCCGCTTGTTAAGCATCCTCCGAAGAGACATGGTTCACATTGCCACGAGCAAAATTCTGCTGTCCATGGCTTCCTTGTGGATGTCCTCCATTGGGTCTTGGGTTTTGCCTCGATGCATTGCCTCCTTGACCAAGGCCAGACTTAGGACATTGATGCGCAAAGTGTCCAGCTTCTCCACAAGTATAACACTTCTTAACTCCATCAGAATTATTGGGGCAAGCTTGGTTCTGAACATTTGCACCAGGAAAGTTGGCACAAGGTGCAAAAGGCATTGGAGGCCTAGGTGCTTGCATGACAGGGCGCTGCTGCACAAATTGAGTTGGCCGCGGTGCAAATCCAGGGCGTTGAGCACGAATAGAAGGGCTGTAATAAGGCGCATTGGGTGGTGCAAGGCAAGGGCGAACGTTACTTCCTTGTTGCTGTCCTTGATATGACGCCTTTCTCTTATTGTCTTGCTCCATCTCACGAATCTTGTTCTCAACCACAATTGCTTTGTCCACAAGCTTCTGAAAATTGGCATAATCACAGTTGAGTAGTTGCACTTGGATCTCATTGTTCAAGCCTCTCATGAACAAGTATTGCTTCCGGCTGTCCCGACTAACATCCTCATGTGCATATCTTAAGAGTTGAGTGAACTTATTGAGATATTCACTCACGCTTGATCTTCCTTGCCTTAAGTTCTCAAATTCTTGCCTTTTTAAAATCATAACTCCTTCTGGCACATAATGAGAATGGAAGTTCTCCTTGAATTCGGCCCAAGTGATCCTCTCCTGATTCTCATGAGGATTGCAATATGAATCCCACCAATCTGCAGCTGCTCCAACTAGTTGATGAGTAGCAAATAAGACCTTCTCCCGGTCACTACACTGGACAATAGCAAGTTTCTTCTCCACGGACTTGAGCCAATCATCGGCATCCATAGGGTCAGCAGCTTGAGCAAAGGCTAGCGGCCTAGTCCTCATAAACTCTCCCAACCGGTTATGAGGAGGTGGGGGTGGCGATGGAGGCCTGTGGGGTGATTGTTATTATTGCCAGCCTGCAGCTGTCCTATAGTTTGTATCATGGTCTGCATGAGCAGGTTTTGCATAGCCAATAGCTGCTCAATGTTGATAGCTCCCTGAGTAGATCCTTGTCCAATGTTGTTCTGAGGCAATCCATTGTTCTCCCCCTCATCATTGTCATCCCTCTGGTTTCGAGTCCTCACCATCTGGAGAAAAGCAATAGGTATGAATTAGAAAACATCCCCAACTATATGCATCAAGGGATATGAAACTAAACAACTGGCTACACTAGCCTAGCTGGACATGGCAATGCTAAAGCACCCCAAAAATCCTTTATTAAGCACACAAGCAAACAATATATAGCAAATAGCAAGCCAACCAAAATACATCGATTCCTGAGTGCTCCTATGTGCTCTAAAGTGTCCATTCTATCTAGGCTGCATCCTACGGTCAACCTGTGGCTATGATACCAATGTGTGACACTTGGTTCCGAACATGAACCAAGTGAATGCATATGTGTGCCCAGAATGTTCAACACGCATACACGAGTGCATCAGAAAAGAGTAGACAGAAAATTACCACAGAACAAGATTGATTAACCAGATTTTATTAAACAAACCATATTATCCTCGAGTACAAACTCTAATGAATATTAAGAACAAGTTCAACTAATGCAGCGGAAATACTCTAATTAAGCAACTGAGCAAACTAAGCAAAAGGGATAGCGCAGCTCCATGCAACACCACAGGCAAAGCTGACGATAGACACGGCCTAGAACTCCGCATTATCGCCATTAAACTCCCAATCCTGACCTGCAACTATTGGGGGGGGGGGGTTGCAAGAGTGAGTACATGTCGTACTCAGCAAGTGTGGAAAGTATGACATGTGGCTGATTCAAATGACGAATATAATAATGGTTAAGTGCTGAAAAGTACATTAAACCATTTGAAAAGCAATATATGTTACATGTACATGAAATAAACTTATCATAATCATAAGTAATATCATAATACCAGTCCATATTCCATATCCATCATCATCATACAATTAACCATATTCAATAGAAGAATTCAATTCATAACCATAATTCCAACCATAACCATCCCAAAAACCATTCCAAAACCAGGTTCCCTCTAATCATGGAAGTTGTCCAGGTGCTCATAACTGGGAGCACATCAATCATGATAGTTTTATTATACTCTGCAGAGTTTGTATCGCTTTACCCACACGTTTGTGATTACATCACCTTTCGGTGACTAAGAACCTCCCTTACGCCCATGACCCGTCGGTCACATTACACACTCCCGTTGGTGTGTGGCCAAGAGATCACAAAATAGCCTTTACAAAGGGATTACTAGCCTATTTAGACCCCACTGAGGTTTCACCGGTGGCGATGCCTCCAACTAAGCACATCTTCAACCAAGGGCCCCCTCTTGAGCCATTTGGATCCCAGGGTAGTCCCACCAATCATCATCAAACCCAATCCGACTACCCCTTCCCCGAGCATCCACAATGGTCCAAATAGCACTAGCAAAGCCCTAATTAGTCAGCTACGCCGCACCCATACTTGGCCTCGTGGTCGCACTGTAATCCTGGCTTATTCTCGCATGAACCGATCCTTAAATCTAAAGCAAGCAAACCACTATATCTTCCAACCCATCCACATACCAAGCTTGCTTAGATCACCCATTACCATATCAGAATTAACCAGTTCATGTTAACCAGAATATCATTAATGCATAATTAAATGTGTAGTGTTGTTTTCCCATCCCAATTAATTAAGTGAAGCAAAAAGGTAAAAAGCCCTTCCCGACTCTCTATCATAATTCCAGGTGACAAGGGTGGTCAAACAAAGCTAGTAAACTTCCTATCATAGGGTTCCCATCAAATTGACACAAGCATGCAATTTTGCAAACAAAACATTTACTTTAAAAACAGGATCAATATGCTTCAAGGATACTTGCCTTGCTCTTGGGATTGGTTCGGGTCAAAGCCTTCAAAGTCATGGTGCTGTAGATCCTCCATGGCACTCTCTGGCGCAAAACCGTCTAATCCGCACAATAAACATACAAGACAAGAAACACAATCAAAGAGTGCACAAATATTACTCAAGATGACATGACACGCATGATTAGGTAGAACTTGTTAATAGATTTCTTTTAATGATCACTAATTAGTTCTAATGGATTTTAACAAGTTTATACAGGTTTGGATTTGATTAGATCTACTTTTAGAATTAATTCAATAGAATTTAGTCAGCAAAATCGGACTAGTCTGCGTAAGGCCGGACTAGTCCGCACTTCGCAGAACTAGCGAACTAGGGTTTTCTAGATCGACGCAAATTTGGAGATTAGGGGTTGAATTCACGTAAGGAAAAGAGAATAGAAGGTACCAGGTGTTTAGCACTCCAATGAATCAAGAAACTTGGAGGTAACACTTGGATCTTGATGATCTAGGGTTGGGGATGAACTTGGAGATGAATTGGTGATGAAGAACAAAACATGATGGAGATCTTGATCCTCTTTCATTTCCTCCTCTTCTTCTTCTTGCTGGGGATCTCCTCCTCCCTCGTTGATGGTGGCTCTCGACGAACTTGGGTTTTGGTGGGGTGGAAAAATGGCAAATAGATGTCAAGCCAAGGGATGGGGTTGTTTATATAGAGGTGGAGGCTAGGGTTAGATGGATTTCGAGTTTGAGAGGAGTAGAGGCTGGTTTAGAGTCCCACATGGGCCCTAAAAGAGTTAGTCACGACGTCCCTAGGCGCACTGAATGTGAAACCCAAGAAACAAGTCGTAACACAAAAGATCAACTCGAAGTCGCGAAATATCGGACAAGTCCGAAAAGGACCGGACTAGTCCGAAAATGTCCAGAGAGAAAATCGGACAAGTCTGGCAAAAAATCAGACAAGTTCGACTTTAGTCAGAGAAGAAATCGGACAAGTCCGCTGGAACACCGGACTAGTCCGGACAAGTCCCGGGACTTAGCAAATTTTCAAGAATTCTTGGAATATCGGACTAGTCCGCACAAAATCGGACAAGTACGAAAGTTTCCAGAGGCAAAATCAGACTAGTCCGGAGAAAAAACGGACAAGTCCGTTTTTACTCAGAGAGAAATCGGACTAGTCCTCAGTAAACTCGGACTAGTCCGCACTTTCCTGCATTTTAAGTGCGGTTTTGCTCCAAATCAATTTTAAATGCTCCAAATCAATTTTAAACTCGTTCCTCTTGTTGTGGGTTAATGTTAAACATGCACATGAGTGTATGCAAGGCATGATTCATGAAAATGAGGGTGTTACAAGTATTTACGTGGTTCGGGCCGCCTGAGCGTAATACCCTACTCCACGGGTGTGTTGTTGTTGTATTGAGCGTGTGAGCGCTAGAGTGTTAGAGGCTAGAGTGTCTTGAGCGCGTGTCCCTCTCCTCCCGTGTATCACTCGGCCGGTCCTTTTATAGTACAAGGACCGGCCGTTACATCGTCATCCTGGCCCGACATGTGGCCCTAGCGATTACTGATGCTTAATACACAATTAATGTACTTAATTACCCTTAACAGCGTGATAACGCGCCTTGATGGCGGCGTTACGGGTATTAATGGTTCTCCGATCGTGTGTCATTAAGATAGCATTAATGACATGTAATTGGGTTTTGAAGCTTTAATTGTTTCTTGAAGGTCGGAGCCGTTGGAGGTCCACCAATCTGTCTTTTGAAGTTGAAGGTCTGGCGATTGGACACGTGGCAGCTTCGGAGCTTACTGTCTTGGACGAGTAGGTCCGGAGTTGTTGTACACGTGTCGGTACCGGAGCTTCCCTCTGTCAGGGGTTAGGTCCGTGGGTGCCACACAGGTATCTAGTCCGTTGCTTTCCCATGTATGGAATGTAGCTCCGGTTTTATGATACACGTGGTGACACTGGGACTTACCATAGAAGGGAGGGGGGTCCGGTTCCGTATGACACATGGAGCCTTCGGAGGTCTTCAACTCAGATAGGTGGAGTCCCTTCGCACTCTTGGCAGTCCCAAGGGGTATCCGGTACGCAGGGTACCGACGGTGGCCCCCTGGGCCCACCTTCGGGAGAGACCTTTTGGATTAAGTCATTCTGCCGGAGGTGGGTCCATCTTTCGATTTTGACGCCTTGTATTCAAGGATTTTTAGATGTGCCATTGAGGTGGTGGTTCGCAGTTAAACCACCGCCATGTGGCATCTTCAGGATGCTGCAGGTGAGATCTACGCGTGCGGATCTCATGTAATTGAAGGTCGTCGGTTCCCGATACAAAAACCGTATTGGTTCCGCGCGCCCTATCAGGCCCCCGCCCTCGGGTTTCCCGCCTCTCATGATGACAACTGTTCGCCAGGGGTAAGGACCTCGACTTGATCGTCAGGGTGGCCCCGGGCCCCCTTGTCATTGGTAGGGTGAAGGTTTTGAACTGTATAATTGGCCCTTCCGCGGTTTCCATCCAAGCGTTGCGGGGGCTTACTTAAGAAGGAAAGTGTGCACCGTTTGGGGATTCCTTATGCCTTCATTTGAACTTGCGCTCGAATCCTCCAAACCTTCGCTTGCTTTTCCTCTCTCGCCCTGCTGTGCTGCGATGGAGTTGGGTCTCCACAAGAGCCGTCTCACGACCGACGTCGATTTGAAGAAGGTCCGGACCTAGATGGTGTGGTCCAATGACTCCTTCAACCACCTGCTCTGCGCCGACAAGCTCCCGTTCAAGAAGGAGCACTCCGGCGACATGGTGTACTTTTCCGCGTATGCCATGGTGGGACTGATCCCACCTTTCTCAACTTTTCTCTTCATGCTGTTAGACTTCTATGGTCTGCAGCCGTACCACCTTGGCCCCCACTCCATTCTTCTAGTGTCAACCTTCATCCACTTCTGCGAGATGTGGGTGGGTATTCCCCCCTGCGTTGAGCTCTTCCGCACCTTCTTCACCATCCACACCACCGGCAAGAGTGACGAGTATCTTGGCTTCTACTATTTTGTGAAGCGCAAGAAATCCCCGTACAAGTACTTGAGGTCGTTCCCTTCCGGCAAGTGGGACGACTGGAAGAAGGACTGGGTTGTCATCATGGCAGAGGAGCACGAGAAGCTAGAGCTGCCTGAAGGCCTCCCCAACGTTGACACGGAAGCGTGGAGTGAAGTTCCGGTGCTGTCGGAGGCCTTCAACCCTGCCTTGACCAGGATCCGCCAATGTGTGGAAGGAGGAGTGACCCCCAGGCAGTCTTCAGCAACTTCCTGGTCAACAGGTGGGCTCCGCAGAAGAAGAGGGAGAAGCTTGCCTGGGCCCTCAACAGCGTGATGGACGATGACTGTATTGAGACCGATTTGAAGTCTAACCTGGAAGGCGCAACTTTGGAACTTCATATAAAGAAGTTCTAGCACGGCATCGACGTCAAGGGTGATGACTTGACTCCGCCGGTGGCTTTCCTTCCTCTGAACATGGAGGCGGAGTTTAGCAGGGAGCTCCAGCGGAAGATGCTGGTGCTTGATGACCTTGGTGAAGTTGAGAGGCGTCCGACCACCAAGCTGGCTATCTCTAGAACTTCTGAGGGTGGCCCTGCTCCTGCCCCAAAACAGAGAGTTGAAGTCATAGGAAAGGGCAAAGAGTTGGCCGAGCCCTCGAGCCAAAATATGTACTTCCGTCAGACCTGCTCCTTCCACGACAGCTCCTTCTCCCCGGCGGGGGAGGTCTTCGACGGCGACAACCACTCCAGCATCGGCGTCTCCCCGGGACGCCAGCTCCGCCCAAGTGACTCCAGCGGCGAAGCTAGCTAAGGGCTCTAGGTCCGAGGGTCCTTCTCAATCAAGGGGGGCCTCAACCAAGACGTCGCTGGCGGTAGCAGCAAGCCCCAAAGGGCCTTTCGGAGCCACTACCCCAGTTGTGACTGGGTCGGGCCCTAAGCGTCCGACGAAGAGGTTCCGCGCTAGCTGGAGCGGAAGTCTCCCAAGGTAAATTTGCTTTTTTACCTCAGTTGGTAATTTTTTGTTGTAATCATATTTTGAGTTTCTTCGTCCTTCATCCACAGGGTATCCAGAAAAAGGGGTTGAAGCTTTGGTTCCCGCGACAGCAACTGATGATGTACAGGCGGAGGCTCCGACTCCAGTTCCAGTGCCGCCCTAGGTAGTAGCTGAGGTCACGGCAGCTCTGGCGCCAGCTGTCATGGTCCTTGAGCTCGAGTCATCCCCTGAAGCTCCCGTGGTAGTGCCGGACCACAGGAATGAAGATGTACCAGCGGCACAAACTCCGGAGGTTGAAGCTCCGGTTTTGGATGATGTGATGATGGACGCTCCGGCCTCAGAGTCGGAGGTAGGTGCAGTTCTGGCCCTAGAGCCGGATGTTGTTGGAGCCCAAGCGGTGGATCCGGTGGTTGATGAAGTTCCGGCGTCTGAGCCGGTTGTCGTGGAGGTGCCGGCTCTCGAACCGGTGGAGGTCGAAGCGCCGGCGCCTGAACCAGCGGCGGAGGAGGCGCCAACATCGGAGCCGGTAGTGGCCTCAGCTCCGGCCGAATCTTCAAATCCTGCCTAGAGGAAGTATTTCTGGAGGTACCCACACCTGAGCCTGGGTGCCAACACGAAGCGGTCAATTCTCTGCTTGAGGGATCAGCTGCTGATGACCTGGCGGCGGGACCTTCGGAGCAAACTCCGGAGGTAGAAACTCCCATTTTCACACCTTCCTCCGTGGCGACCGAGGCTACCCCGGATGGCTGCCCTAGTGCCGCGGAAGCCCAGAGGACCGCTCTTGTAGAGTGGGACCTGATTTTTGTTATGGAGAACCCGCTTGAGTCAGCGGAGAGGACCCCAACAGGTCCGGAGCCGATCCCCCTGTCATTGTCCATCGACAACGCCTGCTCCAGCCTTCGTCGGGTTCAGCTGGCCTTTTACCATGATAGCAAGGCCCTCGAGGAGGAGCGCCAGATCCTTAGGAGGTGGCACAACTAGCTCCAATTTGAGACCAAGTTGGCGCAAACAAGGATGGCTGACGACAAGGAGTGGGTCAAAAAGGGAGAAGGCCCAGATGGAGTACTGAGGCCAGCTGCTGGACGAGATGGAAATCATGGTGCGATCCCTCGACAACCAGTCCTGGGCAATCCATGAACAGGCCGTGGCTGCTAATGAAGCAGCGAACGATCGCTAGTAGAACCTCAGCGCGATCCACGATAGCCTCGTCAAGCGCCAGGAGGCTCTTGAAGAGCGGGAGAAAAAGCTCGAAGATGAAGAGAAAAAACTCCTACAGCTGCGGGATGACCTCATGAAGAGGGAGGAGGAGCTTGCTCAAAGGTTGGCTCTGGGTGATAAGAGCCTCGTGGAGCGCACCAAGAAGCTGAAGGAGCTCTGCGAGAGCGAGGAGAAGAAGGCCTGGCAGCAGGAAATGACCTCACCGAGAGGGAGAATGAAGTCGCTGCTAGGGAGAAGAAAGTGCAGGGCCGGGAGAGAGACCTAGTCGACCGCCGGAACAAGATCCACGTCCGAGAAGAGAAGCTTGATAAACTCGAAAGGAAAGTTGCTGAAAAGATTCAGCAGCACTGTAAGACCTATATGTGCTGAATACATTGGCTTGTAGTGAATACACTTGGCTTTGATGATAAAAGTTTTAAATATCACCAAAACACCTTTTTGTCAAGGTCCGACTCTAGCTCTGAGCTACAACAAGGTCCGACGGTAGGTTCGGCTTGTTTTGGGTAGCTCCGGTTACGTTAGATGCTAGGTTCGGCTTCTTGGTAAGGTCCGACTAGCTTTGGTTAGCTCCGGCGAGCTTTATCTTTAGCTCCGGCATGTCTTTGATAGCTCCGACATATACTTGATAGCTCTGGCATGCTTTTCCTAAGCTCCGACATACTTTGTCTAGCTCCGGTTTTGGGTTGACTAGTTTTGACTAGTTTTTGGTAAGCTCCGGTGCTAGGATCTACTAGTTTTGGTAAGCTCCGGCGCTAGATTCTACTAGCTTTTGTTAGCTCCGGCTCAAGCTCCGGGTTGCTCTGGCAAGGTCCGGAACTTGACCTAAGTGCTTCTACTTTTCATTTGCAATGTTTCGTACTTGCTTTACATTGTTGGAAAGATTGCTTAGTATTCATTTGCTAAGTTTTTGGTGCGTTTTGGATGATATGGATGATATCGTGTTACTATGGTTTTGCAACATGCTTATGTGAGGTTCTCATGTAAGGTGTTGTGTTCGGAACTAACTTGAGTCAAGTCGAGGACTTGGGCTCGTATGGATTGGTTATTTATTCATGTGCAGGTGTTGCTTGAGTTCAAGTCATGGCTGGTGACGGGATCCATTGGACTAGTCTCAGGGAGGAGATGAGGTTCCAACAACCAAGTTCAGGAGGAACTGTGGTTGAGCTGATCAGGAGGTCGCGCAGGATGATTGAATCAAGGGCAGTGCATATGAAGGTTACTGGACATCGAAGGAAGGTGTTCGCACGTATGCATGCGGTGCATGACGTGGCAACATGGCTCCGAAGATGGGATAAGGAAGGAAAGATCTGGTTGGAAGGATCGGATCGTATCGGTTGATGACTTTGGCTGCAGCGGAGTCGGTTATGGCTCGGTATGGAAAGTATCGAGTTGGTTATGTTAGGATTTCGTGTGTGTCACGAATTTGAGTTGTTTAGCAATGAGGGATACGTTCCTAAGGTGTTTGGAAGTCTTAAAGATTGCTTCTATCTGCGTATAGAAGAGTCCTAAGCAGTTATGGAAAGTTCCGATTGTGATCGGATTAGGATTGGAGTCCTAGTTGATATTGGGTTGGCCTAAGGGCTGGTTATATAAGCAAGGGAGCCCATAGCTCGTGGTGGACCACTTTGGGGCTGTTCCTCTTGTGTTCTATTGAATAAAATTCGTAGTTTGAAGGAACTTTTGTGCCTT
Source organism: Tuctoria greenei (assembly GCA_036927565.1). NCBI lineage: Eukaryota > Viridiplantae > Streptophyta > Magnoliopsida > Poales > Poaceae > Tuctoria > Tuctoria greenei. The sequence continues at coordinate 59,937,502 of JAYESD010000010.1, forward strand.
GTTCGTCCGACTTGTTCCAGACAAGTTCTACTCGTCGAGTTTCTGGACAGCACTACCTTTCGTTGGTGGTTTTATCATAACTCGAGTTTTACAGATCCAATTGACGTGATTCTTTTTGGGTTATTTTCACAACTTGATTTTATATCATATGTAAAAATTTCACAGTCATTGGATTTGTGATCTATGATCTACACGAGTTTCTTTGCAGCATTCCAGAACTGTATTTTCTGGGGTAGGGCAGATTGACCATTGTTATATCTTTCGATCATAACTTGAGTTTTTCTCGATAGATTTGAGTGATTCTTTTTGTGTTGTCTCGTGACTTGATTCTCTCGGATATCTATCACTTTTATCACGGTGAAACACGTTTATATTAGTCTCACACAAGATTTCTTTAACAGATCATTTTTCTGCCGAAAGGGTTTGGGGTTTTATTGTTTCCGCTGCAGGATGCACAGCCTGGTTGCCGTTGGACGATCCAGCAGCTGAATTCGCCATCTTTGAATCCCAGGCACCCCTACCTGGGCGCGAACTGTCGGAGTGTGATTCCAGCTATTCTCCTGGTACTACCGTTGGAAGCCCGCGGAGTTTCTTAGTTCGGTTGTTGGCGCGTGGAGATTCAAGAGAAGGTGGCGATTTGACACAAGTATTTACGTGGTTCAGGCCGCCTGAGTGTAATACCCTACTCCACGGATGTGTTGCTGTTGTATTGACCGTCTGAGCGCTAGGGTGTCAGAGACTAGAGTGTCTTGAGCGCGTGTCCCTCTCCTCCCGTGTATCGCTCGACCAGTCCTTTTATAGTACAAGGACTGCCTGTTACATCGTCAGCCTAGTCCGACATGTGGCCCCGGCGGTTACTGATGCTTAATACACAGTTAATGTACTTAATTACCCTTAATAGTGTGATAACGCGCCTTGATGGCGGCGTTACTAGTATTAAGGGTCCTCCGATCGTGTGTCATTAAGATAGCATTAATGACACATAATCAGTTCTTGAAGCTTTAATTGTTCCTTGAAGGTCCGAGCTGTTGTACGCCCACCAATCTGTCTGTTGAAGTTGAAGGTCCAGTGGTTGGACGCGTGGCAACTCCGGAGCTTACTGTCTTGGACGAGTAGGTCCAGAGCTGTTGTACACGTGTTGGTACTGGAGCTTCTCTCTGTCGGGGTTTAGGTCCGTGGGTGCCACACAAGTATCTAGTCCGGAGCTTTCCCATCTATGGAATGTAGCTCCGGTTTTACGATACACGTGGCGGCACTGGGACTAACCATAGAAGGGAGGCAGGTCCAGTTCCGTATGACGCGTGGAGCCTTCAGAGGTCTTTAACGCAGATACTTGGAGTCCCTTCGCACTCTTTGCAGTCCCAAGGGGTATCCGGTATGCAGGGTACCGACAATCCCAACGCAATTAAAATCATTTGCATACCTGATTAGTATTTATAAGATCTTTTATATAGTTTCAATATCACTCATGTACTTTATATATTGCATATCATATAGTGACCGAGATCGAGGAGGACCCAGAGGCCTTGCACAACATCCTCCCAGAAGCTAATTTCCCCTATGACTCGCAGCCAGGCAAGCCCAATTTGCATTTAAGTGAAGGATGATTTTGTGCATTAGGGCTAAGGTTCTTGTTACTCCACTTGCATTTCCCACAAATCCCATGGAGTATTGGGTAGGTCTCTAGCGCGTTGAGTATAAAATGCCATGCTTATGTTCATAGGAATCTGTTAGTAGTCGAGTAGTTGGAATCTACTCGCGAGATAAGATTTTATCACACGGGATGAATTGGATCAAGGAATGGTTTATGAATATGAAATTGAGACCGAGCAGCAGTTAGGATGCAACAAGACGTGGTCTCACGTGCATAGCCTTACTTGTGTCGTTTGAGGACCGATCCGTGTACGGCCCTGCAGGACAAGTTTGAACTGTACCAGATGCATACTGGCTATATGGAAACCAGGAAACCAATGTAATTGGCTAACCTAGGTGTCGAGGCTTATCCTACCATTTTATAGGAGTGCGCTGAGGGTAGCAAGGTGTAAATCTGCCAGCAGGCATAGAAGATGCTCCGCGCGGGGACCTTCTGCCCGTTACGGAAGGACCGGTTCGGTATTTGGGTTTCCTTTGAATGGTTGTTGCATACAATATAGTATTGAAGTGTGATTCGCTCCACTTCCGAAATGGGTGTATGCGACGTGTTATCTGGGTGTCTACTGATTGCAATCACCGTCCCTCGCGGTTATTTGAGTACCGCTTGTTCACTGCGATGTGACGTAGTAAATACTGAAGAAGCCAGGAGAATATGGTGTATTGAATTATAATGGTTTTGAAACTTTAATTGTTGTCAAATATGATCACTAAAGTTACTATTATTAAACTTGTAAGATGTTGTTAATAACTTGAAAATTAAGGATCAACATGTAGGCGAGTCATCTTCTGCAATATCTATTCCTATGTTAAGTATCCCTGCATATAGAGTTCCATGTTTAGGTGAGCCGGTTAAGTCTTGCTGAGCCTTCGTTCTCACGGTTGCTATATTAAGTTGTTTGCAGGTGAGACGTATGAGGAAGGGCCCGAAGATGAGGTGATGCCCCCGTCGTGGTATACCGCAGAGTGGGAGCCCTGCACGCCGCCGTGATTGTTGTGTGCTGCTAGTGTGTAGCGTCCCCGGGTTGGATGGTTGCACTTTTGCATAGCTAGGCTGAGAGTTTAGCTATGAATATTACTTCCACTGTATATTAAGTATTGTAAAAGACTTTCGCTCTTTCCATAAATAAAACTTTGTATTTTGTCGTATTCTTTTCGTTTGTGCTGTTGGGCGTCGCATCGCATGGCACCACCTTATGCGATTCCTAGAATGTGTGGACCCAGTCCCCACAGCCTAGTATCAGAGCCGCAGTGGGAATAGTACGCTAGAAAAGAGCCTATTTTGAAAACTTAAGAGTAGTTGAGTGAGGATTAGTGACTATGCCAACATAAGGTCTATTATAGTATTAGTTACTTAAGGTGGCAAGCTAACTTATGTGTTATTATATTCAATAACGATGCTCCAACGTTAGGTAAGAGGTAAGGTATGCCACTACAAGCAGATCAATTGTGGTAAGCTCTCCATGCGAGAGGTAGCAAGTGATTGTTTCCGTTGCTTGGCACGAAAATGTCAATATGAGTCTCTGAAATGTTCCATGTTTCTGAGAACATATGACACGCCGTACCCCAGCGTGCTTCAAAGTTACTGGGAGCCCCGTCGGGTGGGACAAAACTTGATGCGCCCCCTACTAGTGCAACACTATGCAAAGACATGGGACCCTGTCGGGTGGTAGAAAACTCGGTCATGTACCTCGAGATGTGGCTTAGCTCGGGGCGGCCCGTATGGAATGATACGGGACGGATGTTTTTACTTTCATAAATATTATTGTGAACTGTTCGCCCGTGCGGGCTGTGCCGTACGGCACTATTTGTTTGATCTATCATTTGTGTGTAGCTGCAGGACACTAACCACATTCTAAGTAGCTCGAGTAGAAAACGTTTGCGAGTGAACGTCATTATTGCCACCGTTGAGACGTATGCCGGAATACCGGCTTAGGATTTTCTTTGGTGAGGGCGTAGTACCGGCATTGCATTCGAGTTTCATCAGGCACGTCGATGACATTATCCATGCTGGTGTTGTGACTTGACAACAAGTAAAAATTTCCAACTTAGGACTAAGTTTGAATTTGTAATCTCTGTTTCGGAGCGTGCTGGTCAGATTTACAATTGATTGTGTGGTCGCTTGGATAATCGGGCATGTGGTATGGGAACTTGAGGAAGTCATCCACAAGTTTCATTTTCAGCTCCAAGACATATTTCAAGATTTAATACTTGAAAACCTCATTTGAACTTAAATTGCCTGGTTCCTGGTTCAAACTGTGAACTTGACAGAAAATTGACTAAGTTTTGAATCACATAACTTCCTGTATAATTCATCCCTGTAGGTCTGCCATACATGGTTGCAAATTTTAGAGAGTCCTCTAAAACTCTTATGTTTAACTCCAGATCAGAATCCCCCTGTAAACTAATGAAAAATTCAATTTTCCAAACTCTATTTATCGGGACAGAGACTGAACAGTGTATGTATCTTGTCACTGTCTTGATCATATCTCCTTGTAGATTCGACGAATGAATTTATGAAATGCATTTCTGTAATCCTGAGTATGTATACTTTTGTAATGGATGATGTTTGCATATATTGATGTTTTGTATCTGGAAAAAGGTGGACAAGATCAGCCTTTAACAGAGGAGGTGCTGTCAAAATTTTTCCAAAAACACTGTCAACTTGCAAAAATGATATCTCCTTATACAGAAATGATATGGAGCAAAATAAATACATTATGGAAATCTCTTTGTGTGTGCTACAAATTTATAGTTTAACTCAAGTTCTTAGTGTGCCTCTACCTGGATGAAAATTTTGAATTTCTCCAGACTGGTCAGAATGAACAGAAACTGAGACAGAATTCCAGTGTTATGTTTCATTTGACATTTAAATTCATGATATTTCTATCAACAAAGATTTTTGAATTTGAGTATTTGACTCATTCATGTACTTATTTTACAGATGACGGATGTGATGCTATTGCCGGACGGATGGGTATTTTCCACGTGCTCTAGATGTCCGGGCTTCCTGATCATGCTGCGGGAAGTGGTCCAACAGTTTAGTTTCATCGATATGCCATGCTATTGGGATCATGAGACGGTTGACAGAGGCGTACTGTCATGTACCGTCCTGGTCGATATCCCGGCTAGTCCGCATTTTTATGGATGGGCTCCTTTTTCGGTCACTACCCAGGGAGCTCATTTGGAGGACACGTGGGCCATTGCAGCGGGCGAAGCGCTTATGAAGCTTTGCGAGCTTCATCAAGATGCCATGGTTGGGACACAGTTTGCTCTTCTCCCGGTCCATGGTATGGCTGTTCTTGAGTGGCAACATTGTATGGTTGCGGCCTATCAACCATATGGCGACACAACCTCGACAACACTTGGGACTTATGCCGCTGCATCTAGCATGGTGGTTCTTACACAAGGTGAAATCCTTTGGGAGCAGGTCAAAGCCTTGAGGCAAGCGATTGCGAACCTACGTTCGTTCCTGGCTCCGACGAATCACCGGCTAAATCAATGCGAGGATCACCTGCATCACACTCGCACTAGACTGTGAAAAGCTCGCGCCGAACTGAGGCAAACTCGCAAGGAACTGCAGCAAACTTGTGATGGACTGCAGGAGAGTCAGTCGGTGGTGCAGCAACAGCATGAGCAGCTGTTGGTAGTCACCGAAGCACAAGATGAAGCCGTCGAAGAAGCTCAGAATTGGGAGTACGAGGCAGACAATCTTCGAGATGACTTGATTGAGGCCGAAGCACACTTGCCGCACCTAGTCAAGTTTCCACCGGCTCATGCCATGCCGCTGAATATGGGTGAGCAAGTGCCTTCAGATGCTGATGAGGAAGAAGATCCTGAGATACTCGAGTACGTCGATGAGGATGCATTGGATTAGAACGGGGCAGCACTACTGCCATCATCGGGCAATGTATAGTTAGTGGTTGCTCGTGTTTATTTTGGAGCCATATTTGTGTCATATTATAAATAGTAGTGGGTGTGTAGGCGATCACGAGGTGTGTATGACAATCATGGAGACCAAGTATAGTTGAGATGCACATCCATAGAGGAAGTCCGTCATTTTGGAGTTTACCACTGTAAACTTGGCCATGAGATAACATATCTTGTATAAAATTTGTACTTTATCAACATATGTGAATGTTATGCAATTACCACAATGTCAATACTCGCACTACCATGGTATGGAATGGATGAAGCAAACAAACATGTTGCTGATTTTAATTCATGTTGATGCAGAATGGTGCATACGCGTTCTACGCCCGATATGGGAGGCTCGTGCCGGGGCCGTGAGGATGAATCTCCGACCCGGGAGCAAACCGCAACACCGCAGCAACAAGTTCCTCTACCACCACCACCTGAACCTCCGAGGATCCTCGCGGAGATCCTGGCCGCAGTACTCGGCTCGCGCGATGAGCAAACCGAGTTACTGCATATGTTGGTGCAGAATTCATCCCGTCAAGGGGGGGGGGGGGGGGGGTGACAAGACAATCGGCAACGCCAGCCCCAACAGAGTTCATATTCGGACCTCTTGGCGACGCATCCACCGATCTTCACTTAGGCCGAAGAGCCTCTGGAGGTGGACAACTTTATCCGCACCCTTGAGGCAAAGTTCGATCTGCTGCGATGCACCGAACAACAGAAGGCTCTGTTCGCAGCGCAACAACTTCAGGGATCCAACAGTACTTGGTGGGCAAATTACATAGAATCACTGCCGGCTAGTCATGCGGTCACCTGGACCGAATTCCGGGTGGCGTTCCTTGCCTATCATATACCTCTGGGTATAACAAAGAGGAAGTTTCAGGAGTTTTTGGAGTTGAAGCAAGGCGGGAGGAGTGCCCATGAATACTCCTGCGCATTCAATCACTTGGCGCAATATGCGCCAGAGTATGTGGGGACGAAAGATAGGAAGAGAGATATATTCTTCCGGGGCCTTAATCCGAAGATGAAGGTCCAACTCGCACAATGCAACCGCGGCACCTTCAACGACATCGTCAATGCCGTGATTATACAGGGAGTTGCTCAGCGCGAGCTCATTTTTGATAAGAGGAAATGGAGCACGACGTCGAGCAGCAGCGGAGGTGGTCCGCAGAAATACGGCGTGGTGTATCGCTCACCATCCGGTCAGCGATGGCAGCCACCGGCATGACCGCATCAGTTTCCGACCGCCATTTCCACAACAGCAGCAGCAGCAAAGGATGATCAAGCGTGCGTATCCACCTCCACCGCGTGCACCGGGATTCCGTCTGCAGCTTGGCGGGAACCCACCACAATACACGTGCTACACATGTGGCCGTGTCGGGCATTTTTCAAGGGACTGTCCCGAACAGCGACAAGGCCGCACGCAACCACCATATCGGGGTGCAGCTCAAACCTGCAACCAGCCCAAGAAACCAGCAGCAAGACCCAGCAAAGGCCACTACCTAGCTATCAAAGACGTGCCGGAAGGCGAACCCATCTTTGCGGGTACATTTTCTATACTTAAAAATCCTGTAGTCATATTATTTGACTCCGGTGCCATCCATAATTTCTTTAGCCAATCATATGTCATCAAATATCAATTACCTATCATTCCCACAAAATGTCCATATTTGATTTGCTTTGCGGGTGGGAAAGTAGCAGCCGACAGGATGGTCTATCGGGCACCACTTGAGATGGGTGGAAATCTATATCCAACTTCTCTAATTATATTAGAGAGTCAAAAGCTCGATGTCATTTTAGGAATGTCCTGGCTGCACCGTCATGGTGCTGTTCTCAACATCGTTCCACATGTGAGCCATTTAAACTCTCTACTACATGAACCACAAACTCTCATTCTAGGCCATCTTATCCAAGAAATTCCAGCCACATATAACATGGAAGCAACGAAGCTTGAAGACATTCGTGTAGTCCATGAATATTCGGACGTGTTTCCTGACGACCTTCCGGGTATGCCACCGGATAGGGACATCGTGTTCAAGATTGAACTTATTCTGGGAACCACACCTATTTCTCGAAGGCCGTACAAAATAGCACCAAATGAGTTGGTGGAATTAAAGGAGCATTTGAAGGTCCTGCTGGACAAAGGTCTCATACACCCAAGTTCGTCACCTTGGGGCTGCTCTACATTATTTGTGAAGAAGATGGAAAAGACATTACATCTATTTGTGGACTATCGTCCGCTCAATGCTGTGATGATCAAGAACAAGTATCCACTACCGTGCATCGATATCTTATTCGATCAATTAGTGGGTGCTAAAGTATTCTCGAAGATGGATATTCGGTCTGGATATCATCAAAAAAATATCCGACCGGAGGATATACTGAAGACGGCATTCTCAATGATATACGGGATCTATGAATATCTTGTCATGTCGTTTGGACTTACCAACGCGCTAGCTCACTTCATGTATTTAATGAATTCAGTTTTCATGCCAGGGTTGGACAAGTTTGTCGTGGTCTTCATCGATGACATTTTAATTTATTAAAAATCTGAGGAAGAACACGCCAAACACTTGTATATCGTGCTCCAACGATTGCGAGATCACAAGCTTTATGCAAAATTCAGCAAGTGTGCGTTTTGGATCAGCCAAGTACCATTTCTGGGTAACATTATTACAGTGGAGAGTATCGCTGTTGATCCAAGAAAAATTGTACAAGTGCTGAAACTGAAGTCTCCAACGTCCGTACATGAAGTTCGCAGCTTCCTCGGATTAACGGGATATTATCGGAGGTTCATTCCGAGCTTCTCAAAAATCGCTAAACCAATGACGGAGCTGCTGAAAAAGGGGACCAAATATATTTGGAGCAAGGCACGTGAATATGCATTCCAAGCATTGGTGAAACATCTCAGAACAACCCCAGTGTTAGCTCAGCTGGACATGACCAAATCTTTTGATATTTATTGTGATGCGTCTGGCATTGGTCTTGGCTGCGTGTTAATGCAAGAAGGCCGCCTGATCGCGTATGGATCACGGCAGCTCCAAAATCATGAGCAGCATTATCCCACTCATGACCTTGATCTCGCTGCCATGGTACTCGCTTTGAAAATGTGGAGGCATTATTTACTCAGAAATTTAGTGCACCTCTACACTGATCACAAGAGTCTAAAATATATCTTCACTCAGAAGGAACTGAATATGCGGCAGCGAAGATGCTTGGAACTGATCAAAGATTACGAGATTGAACTTCATTATCATCCCAGCAAGGCAAATGTAGTTGCTGATGCGCTAAGCCGCAAGTCTCACGTCAATAATCTGTCCATCACTCCGATGGAAGAGGACGAGCCGAGTTTATACTTGGTTCCATGTGGAGTGTTATACAGTCTTGCTCTCATTCCTACTATACGAGAGGAGATTATGGAAGCTCAAAAGAAAGACGTGGGTGTGTCGCACATTCGGAGGAGAATGGAGAATGGGGAGATGAAGTGTTTCCGGAGTGATGAACATGGTACTCTATGGTTCAAAGACTGTATCATAGTACCCCGTGACATGAAACTTCGGAAGAAAATCTAGGATGAGGCTCATTTGTCCAAGTATTCTATTCATCTGGGCAGCAGCAAGATGTATCAAGATTTGAAGAACATATTCTGGTGGGCACGGATGAAAATAAAGATTGCAAAGTATGTATTCAAGTGTGATACGTGTCGGCGGTTGAAAGCCGACCACATGAGAAAGGTCGGACAGCTAAAACCATTAAAAATCCCAGCGTGGAAATGGAAGGATATTAGTATGGATTTCATCATCGGTTTGCCTCACACATTTCACAAGCATGATTCGATTTGGGTGACAGTCGATCGACTTACCAAATCAGCTCATTTTATTCCGGTACATACAAAGTACATTGCCAAGAAATATGCGGAGTTATATATTGCAAGAATCATGTGTTTGCACGGAGTTCCCCGGACAATTATTTCAGATCGCGGTGCGCTGTTTGTCGCTCGTTTTTGGGAGCATTTGCACGCATCATTGGGGACAAAACTGATACAAAGCTCTGCATATCACTCGCAGATTGATGGTCAAACTGAACGGGTGAATCAAATTCTTGAAGATATGCTTCACGCTTGTGCCATCTACCACGGTAAAAATGGGATGATCATTTGCCGTTGGCGGAGTTCTCATACAACAATGGCTATCAAGCTAGCATCAATATGGCGCCGTACGAAGCTCTCTACGGCCGGAAATGTCACACACCACTCAACTGGTGTGAGTCCAGCGAGCGAGTTATATACGGAATTGATCTTGTGAATGAAGCCGAAGAATGAGTGCGAGTGATCCAAGCCAATCTCAAGACTACTCAATCTCGGCAGAAAAGCTATGCGGATAAAAGACATCGACCTCTCCACTTAAACATCGGAGACCATGTTTATCTTCGTGTCTCTCCGATAAAAGGGATTCATTGATACGGGGTGAAAGAAAAACTTGATCCACGATTCATTGGTCCGTTCGCCGTTATTGAAAATTGTGGACCGGTGGCCTATCGTTTGGATTTACCGGCGTCACTTTCTAGAGTTCATAATGTATTCCACATTTCTCAGCTGCGGAATTGTCTTAAATCTTAATCTGAAATCCGCACCGAAGATATTGAAGCTCTCCAACCGGATCTCACTTATTCGGAGTATCAGATCTGGATTATCGATGAAAAGACTCGCACCACTAGAAACCGGACTTTGTGCTTCTACAAAGTCTTGTGGAGCAACCATACCGCTGAGGAAGCGACATGGGAAAGTGAGGATTATCTCCGATCAAATTATCTGGATTTATTGTCACCTTATATCCGGTAATCTTTTACCTCTGTCTCTTTTCTTTGTAATCTCGGGACAAGATTCTTTTACGGGGGAAGGAATGTAAAAGCCTTTAATTCAAAGTACAAAGTTCATATAGGAGAAATTAAAAATTTGAATGGGAAAAATAACTCCAATTGGAAACTGGAAAATCAAACCCATTTAAACCTCAATTGAGGGAATTCAAAAATTCAAACCATGCTCCTGTTCAAACTTTGCCAAAATAAATATTTGAGTTCAATTAGCTTTCAAATATTCCAAATAGCATCCCTGTCAATTTTCATAAAATTTGGGGCACCAATTGTATTTAATTCAATGGGTACATTGAATTCTGTTCAAATTCAAATTTGAATTTGAATTTCACCTGAAAATTGAACAAATTTGAAATCCAATTTCAGAATCATAAGCTCCATATTTAAATTGACCTCTCCACACAAATCTAGAAATTTTGGATCAATATAGGTAGGAGAATTAAAGGAGCAGAGAAGATTGACTTGAAGGGACAATGGGACCGACTGGTCAGAGAGAAATACGTGAGTACTCTGCTTCGACTCACCGCGGCGACACCGCACAGCATGCAAGATCCAGCGAGCTACTTGCCTGCTTGCTGCGTGACCTCCCTGGCGTGCTCCCTACACTCGTCATCCATATCTTCAGTTCCAGCCTCGAGTAGATGAGCACTGGCAGTCATCTCTGTTCTTCTCTCCCGAGCGCACCACCTCGCCCCTCTGTTCACTGAATCGCTCAAGAATTCGGCCGAGTCTCTCCATCCTTCCAACAGCAAAAGTACAGAAAACTTCTCCCTCTATCATCTCCACGAATTGGCTCATCGTTTCACTCATTGTTTTGCCCGTATTTTGAAGTTTTGCGGACACCATCGTGGAGCCGCCGTGGACATTACCCTCTGTCCACCGTGAAGTCAACGAACAAGGCTGTTGCAAGCCTCGACTTCAACAGAAGAATGGAGCGCCAAGACACCACAACAGAAGAAACCTTTTCCTCCTTTATCGAGCGAGTATTCTTGATTTTTGTCTCGGCTCCGGTTTACACTTCGAGCTAGGTCATTGATGTGATTCTGTTTCTATGCATGATTATATCCTAATATGGTTGAGAGATAGATTCTACACATCTGGGCGCATCAATTGGATCAAGTGCCGATGAGAATAATCGACCACGGACGTAGTAACTCAAGTTTTTCTCATCGTCGTTGAAAAGCACCGTGGTTCACCGTCGAAGGCAACTTTGCCGACCATTTCACTCTGTTTTTGTGGGGACCGGAGTCCACACTTTCCAGGAATCGCATTGGGTGGTGCCGTGCGATGAGACACCCAACAGCACACATGTAAAGGAACACGTATTACATAAATTATTTGCTGAAATTTACAAAGATGTTCAGTTTACAAGTAGTTTATAAAAATAAACTACAACGGAAGATAAGATTACAACTCTCGTACTGAAGTCTAATAAGCAAAAGAGAAGCCGTCCAGCCCACAGACGCTCCTCACTAGCCACGAAGACCAAACAGCAGCGGCATGGTTCCCATATGAGTATATCACTCAGAGAGTCCCGAGTCTAATCGGACAATCATAATCATAAGAACAAAGATTAGTACCAGTGAAACAACTTATATATTAACCGTAAGCACAAAGGCTCAGCAAGAGTTAACCGTGTCACCTAAACATGAATCTCCACATGAGGGTAAAGACATAAACATAGTATGGCAGATTTGCATAACAGACTCGCCTAAATGTGGGTCCTTATTTTCAGATTTATAGCAGCAGCTTAAACCTTGTGCGGGACAACATCGTAACTCCACAATCAAACAAGAAACGTTTCATCACGATGCTGCATGCCCAAGGTGGAAAATAAATTTAGTGAGCACTATACTAATGCATACAACATAGCAATACCATGATAATATAATGTTCATAACAGCAGCAATTAATTCTCATCTCAAGTGCAAGTAGTACTATATCACAACTCAGTGAACAAGTGGTACTCATATCCGCGAGGGACGGTGATTCGAATCAATGATACCTGGAATACACGACACGTGCGCCCGTACTGGAAGTCACATACGTGCACTCCACGGACGTTGTACACAGCCACCTTTCTCAAGTTCCACCCAAGTTGAATCGATTCAATCGTCTAGGACAGTATTCCCACTCACGGTGCACCTTTCCGCTGTGAAGATGTCATGAGCGAGTTTTCGTCTACTGTGCTGCTGCCAAAAGCCGGAGGCAATAAAAAAAGTCTCAACAAAAGCTTCCCAAGGTACATCGGTTTCCTGGACCCCATATATCCAGTATGACTCCGGTACAGTTCGAACTTGCTCAGCAGGGCAGCATACGGCTCGGTCCTTAACCGACACAGGCAGGGCTACACACCCAAGACCATGTCTTTCTGCATCCTTTGCCCCTGCCCGGTCTCATTTTCATATTACTACTCCACTCCCTTTGAACCAATCCTATGTGAAAAAAATCCTAGCCATGCGAGTAGATTCCAACTACTCGACTTCTACCAAATTCTATACAACATTTAGCATAGCATAGTCTACACGATGACTTGACAACTATCCAAATACTCAATAGGGTGATCTGGTCATGCATGTGGATTTTCAATCACCTTAGCCCTAATGCACATGACTCACCCTAGACATAGGTGATACAAGTAAAAATTTTGTAATAGCGCTTAAATGCAAACCGGGGCTTGCCTGGTTGCAAGACGTAACAAAGTTAATATCCATAGGGGTGACTTCAAGTAGCTCCGGGCTCCTCTTGAGCTCGGCAACTAATCAATATGCAAAGAATTATGCAAGTTAATCAATATCGGTATTATGATATAGCTTAATGGAAAGACAGTTAAGTATATTAATTTAAGCCCAATGGTTCTGGAATTTTTACAGGGGACACTAGGTACCATGGGTGAGCTTCTGCCCAAAATTGGAATCAATCCAATGAAGTTACAGTTGTAAAAATTCAATGAATCTAAACACTTCCCAGATTTTTGAGGAATAACCTGTAGCTTTGACATGGCCAAAAGTTGTTTTTCTATTTAGAGGAGGTCAAGAGAGACTCAACAAAATTGGTTTCATAATTTTATAAGCATCCTACTATGAGATATTGAATTTACAAATTTGGATAATTTACTGAAATATTTCTGTAGTTTATGGGGCATTCTATGACCAGTTATGAAAATCTTCAGATTAAACTATGATAATAAAATCAAATGAAGCTGAAATTTTTACAGGAGTTCAGAAGCTTACTAAAGAAAATTTTGGCAAAATTTCAGGTTTTGCTATGGAGTGAATCATCAGATAAAAATCAAACATGATTTTGCTTTGAAAGGCTCTACAGGAAAAATCTAGGGATTTTCATGAAGATTGGGTTGTAGTTCTGGTTATTGTGGATAAAGATCAAACCAACAAAGTTATTTTGACAAATTTTGAAGCTGTCTACTGATAGATATCAAATTTAGAAGCTTGCACAAGTTTCTGTACAAACTCTAAATGAATTTGGCTATTTTTATGTGCATAGAGGATACACAGGTGATCAGACCATGTAAATGAAGTCTAATTACCCTGAAATTGTTACTGGAGTTCAGGGTTATTCAAATGAAGGTTCTGAAAAAATTTGGTAATTTTCCAAAGAGCAGAACTATAGGAATTAATTCTATAAGCATTCTTTTATTTGAATTATGAAGAAATTCCTATGGACTTTCATACAACTCCCAGTGCACCAATGGAAAGTATTCTTCATTCTGGTCCGAACAAAATTTATTTGGGAATTTTTGGAAAATTCTACTAGGAGATATGGATTTTCAAATTTGGAGCAAAATCTGGAATTAAATTCCGATTGGAAAACATTTGAATAAAGGGCTGGGCCCACTGGTTTAAAATGGGCCAATCGGGAGCAAGCCACACGGGGGGCCACGGTTTTATTCCGCCCAGCCGCACGCGATCCCTAGCCACAGCAGATCCGGACGATGCATTTCTATGATTGACGGATGGGCCCCACGGACTCTTCTTCTTCCTCGCGCTGGCGGCGCTCGGGCGCGGCGGCGTCTGACGGCGGCCACTCGCCAGCGGCCCAGGACTCTGCAACTCTAAATACTCACCAACCCTACCTAAAATCAGCCGTAGAACCTGATGGAGAACCTCCCGACGGCAACAGATGGTCGGAAAAGTGGTCTCGACGGCGGCGGGCGGAGCTAGGGTTTCGGCGAACACGAATTTTCCTTGGCAAGGGATAAAATCACTCGGTAAATGATTGGAGAGCATCCTGGGATCATGAGGATGACCAAAATGAACTCCTATTGAGGTGGAAATGTCCGCATATACAAGTTCGACGGCGACCCGCGGCTTTTCAACCGGCGGCCACAAGAACTCAAATTTCTATGCGTGTGGTCGATAACATTTGGGACCTTTTGGCAAGGATGTGTGCTAGAATGTGTAGAAGCTACTTGTCAAGCTAGTCAAAGAAAGATTGCACATGCAAACCGAATTTGGATGAGGATCTGAGGTGTGCAAAAGAGCTTTGCATCGGTTCTTCGAGGAGAACCCGAGCTACAAGCTATGAGAAGAGCTGAAAATTTGCGAGCAGGAACTAGGTATGATTGAAAAACTTTTTCTTAAAGGATCAAAGCCTGATAATGGCCATAGCTGCGGTTCCACGGAGTAGTAGAGGATCTCTCGGCAACCTTCCCGTCGGTGGCGAGAAAACCTCGAAATACAACCAACACCAAACATGAAACAATGAAGCAACCGATGGAGAAGATAGAGAGGAAGGTTGTTCCACTTTTCTATGTTTGCACCTCGACGCAACACGGCCTCAATCATTGGCAAAATCGAAGAACAGAGAGGGCTGTGCTCTTGCGCGTGAAAGTGCATCTAGGAATCCCTTGTGGGTTTTTGTTGAATTATGACAAGCAAATGAGATCCTAACCACATTTTTGAGATGAGCACAGGTTCTAATGAAAGAATGAACAAAACGCCAAAAAGAAAGGAGAACGAGAAGAAATGCAGAAAAGAGCTCAAGAACCAAGTGTAGTAGATCATTGTGTATGGAGTGCGTTAAGGAAACACACCCCAAGAGCTCAAGCACAAATAATCTCACACATTGCACAAAGTTATACAGGACTGGACTAGTTCGACTGATATCGGTCTAGTCCGATATCTTTCTGTACCAGATCGGACAAGTCCTCACAATGCAGACTTGTCCACCCAGTCAAGTTTTCACTGACTGGACTAGTCCGATATCACCACAGACTAGTCCGATATCTCTCTAACTAGAATCGGACTAGTCCTCCCCAGTGCAGATGAGTCCCCCAAACACTACGCAAGTTCCACAAAATCGGACAAGTTCGATAACACCACAGATTAGTCCGATATCTTTCTGATGTCAATTGGACAATTCCGATGTTAGCACGGACTAGTCTGAAATCCCTCTGAACTAAATCAGACAAGTCCTCCAAGTGCGGACTTGTTCCCCAAATTCACTATGGGATTCACCTATCCGGACAAGTCTGATATTCGTCGAACTACTCCGAAGATTTCCAGAACCAAATAGGACTAGTCCGCTTTCACTTCGGACAAGTCCGATATTTCGAGACACCTAGGGTTTTCTACACACAACACACCGGACTAGTCCGATCTTTCTAAACCCTAACGATAACTTTTGGGAACCCTATATAAATAGGTGTGCACGGCCCAACTTTCATATCTCTCGACACCCTGCACCGTCACACCCTTCAAGAGCCTAGAAAACTCATCTCTCCACGAAATACAACGCAAGAAAGCTTAATCCTTTGAGGATACACTTTGGATCCAAGGAGAGACATGGTTCTTCACTCATTGAGCTCTTGGTTTGATTCCCTAACACACTCCTATGGTTTTCATTGTAATCTTAAGAGTGTGTTCTTGGTGGTGTTCATCTTGTAATCTTGGGGAGCCCTCAACTTGTGAGAAGGCCCCTTGAATTCGGTTATTTTCCCTTTGTGATTAGTGAAAAGGATTGGCCTCCGTGGCGATCTGACGAGGGTAGGGTTGGAAAAGACCCGGTCCTTTTGTGGACTCCTCAACATGGATGTAGGTTGCCTCCGTGGGAATCGAACCACGACATAAAGAGGTTGGGTTCTTACTTTGCGCATATTGTTTCTACTCTTCATATCTATCTAGGGTTTCAATCGATCTTGTTTACTTTATGTTGAAACATTTAATATAAGATTAACTTGTGCTACATCCTAGTTCATAGTAGTGTGACACTCCACTTACAAATACCTTTCCGCTGCATACAGTCTAGGATTGAGATAATCGATCAAACTTGATCAATCTAGTCCGCACGCACCGGACTAGTCCGCACTCTACGGGAGTAGTCCGATATCACAGGATTTGATCAGTTTGTTAAGTGTTGCAGGTTCCGACCAAAATTCAAAAAGGCCTATTCACCCCCCTCTAGGCCACATTCAATTGGTATTGGAGCGGGACTCTTCAAAAGGAGACTAATCGCTCGAAGAGAACATGTTGGACATGAAAGACGTACAAAAGAGCATCAACCAAAAGAAGGTTGAAGAAGAAAAGAACCAAAAATTGGAGAGGCTCCTCGAGGCCATTCAAGACTTCGAGGATGACGATGAGGAGATGCTAGAACTCAAGGCGCTCCTAAGAAACAAAACCCTCTCCAAGGGAAAAGTGAAGATCAAAGACAATAAAAAGAAGAAAGGGATTAGTCACACCGACTACTCCTGATATCCTTTCAACTACAATCGTATTAATTCTAGCAATAATCATTATCTATCTATTCCACTTGGAAAAGCCCCACACTTTGATGGCAATGACTACTCAATGTGGAGGCAGAACATGAAAATGCACTTGATTTCTCTCAATCCAAGTTTGTGGCATATTGTATGTACAAGAATAGATATCCCGGACGACGATGAAGACCTTACACCAAGCCAAGAGCAAGCAATTCATTGGAATGCTCAGGCCGCAGTAGTCATTACTTCTTTGCCCAGTCGGGACAAGTTCACCAAAGTGGACGGACTCGAGTTTGCAAAGGAAATCTGGGACACATTGCAAACTGCACGTGAAGGCGATCGTCATGTGCGAGAGGCGAAGATCGAAATGATCGAAGGCAAATTGGGAAGATTCACCATCGAAAAAGATGAGTCGCCACAAGACATGTACAACCGGCTAAAGACGCTCATCAACAAGGTTCGAGCATACGTAAGCAAGAAGTGGAACGACCGCGAGGTGTTGAAGCTCATTCTTAGAGCTTTCATGCCTCACAATGTCACCTTGTGCTCGATGATTAGAGAAAGCCCCGGGTACAAGAAAATGACCCCAGATGAGTTGCTTGGGAAGATCATCAATTTCAAGATGATGGAAAAGCATGCGAAGCATGTCAAGGAGATTGCCAACCTCACCTCGACAAAGAAGAAAGGGGTCGCATTGAAGTCCACTTGCAAGCCCTTGTCAAGAGAAGCTCAACTAGGAGAAGACGGTGATGATGAGAGTAGCGACTTGGATGAAGATGACATGATACTATTCATGAAGAAATTCAAAAGGTTGATGAAGAAAAGACAAAGGGCTACATCAAGTGAAGGGAAGTACAAGGAAAAATCAAGACCGGAGTTGAGGTGGGCATGCTATGACTGTGGTGAGTATGACCACTTTATAGTTGATCGCCCATATGAAGAAAACAAGAAGAAGACCAAAGAAACAAACCCTCAACCCAAGAAATTCTTCAAGCAGAAGAAGCAAGCTGAACAAGCGCATCTAGGGAAGGAGTGAGACTCAAATGATGAGTCCTCATCCGAAGAAGAAGAGGAGATGGCTATCATAGCCATCGAGAAGACATCCAAGAAGTCCACTCTGTTCCCCAATCATGGCGCATGGAAGGGGAACGGCACTTGCCTCATGGTAAAGGAAGGTAAACGAAAGGTAACAACCAAACCCTCTTCCTTGCATTCCTATTCTAGTGATAGTGAAATTGCTAGTGATAATGAAGATATGCTCATTGGCTTAGATAAGAAAACAGCTATGAAAATGAAATTTCTACTTGATCAGCTTGTTGAGAAGGAGAAGTTGATAAACCGTCAAGAAGATATAATTATCTCCCAAAAGGAGGAATATCTTGAACTTGACAAGCTTCTTGAACTTGAAAAGGAGCGAAGCAAGTCACTAGAGCTTGAGTTAGCTTTAAGCAAGGAAGCTTGCTTGGAGTTAAGCGACTCAAATGCTACAATCAAGGATGAACTTGCTAACCTAATCAAGGTTAACAAGATCCTCGAAGTACAAGTTGAGTCACTCAAGCAAAGTGACCCCTCATCCTCTTCAAGCTCACCTTCTCAACCACTTAAAACTGAAGCTACCATTATTTGTTCATGTGCTAAACTGACACTAGCTTGAAGGAAAAGTCAACTTCTACCAAGGACAAGCATCCTTCCCAAAGTGGCATATTTGACACAGAGAAGATCAAATATGCACGTAGTGCATACTTGGTGACAAGACTTTCAAATGTCAAATATGGCATTGGTTATTCTTATGGTGAAAAGCAATATGCTAGAATCCATAATAATAGCAAGGATAGCATTTTCTTTATGAAGGGGAACTTCTCTCAAGCCAGAAAGACCAATTTTGTTAGTAAGTCCAAAGTCAACACACATGATAACCGAACTAGTCTGGTCCTTACTCGGACAAGTCCAGTCCTCCGAACAAGTCCGGTTTCCCGGACTAGTTCTGTTCATCTACAACAGCAACTATTATTCAAGACTTTTGATGCATCTTATGTTCTAATGAGAAGTAATTTTGGTAATGTTTATGCTCAATATGTTGGGCCACGCCATGGGAACATCAAATCTCATGTGTGGGTGCCCAAATCCCTTGTGACTAATCTCGAAGGACCCAAGCAAGCTTGGGTACCTAAAACCAAGGCATGATTTGTTTTTGTAAGCCTATTCCTCCGGTGGATCAAAATGGGTGGTAGACAGTGGTTGCACCAACCATACGACAGAGAAAGAAGGATGTTCGTTGAGTATGAAGAAAATGAAGATCCAAGCGAGAGCATCTATTTTGGAGACAATAGTCAAGGAAAGGTGCTCGGTACCAGTATAATTGCCATATCATCTCAACATACTCTTTCTCATGTGTTACATGTTGATTCCTTAGATTATAACCTGTTGTCCATATCTCAATTATGTGACAAAGGTTATAATTGCTTGTTCACTAATGACGGTGTGACTGTCTCTAGAATGGGTGATGGTTCCATTGCATTCAAGAGTATGTTAAAGGAAAAGCTTTACCTTGTTGACTTCAACAAAGATAAAGCCGAACTTGACACATGCTTGATTGCAAAGACCAACATGGGTTGGCTGTGGCATAGACGGCTAGCGCATGTTGGTATGAGGAATCTTAAAAAACTCCTCAAGGGCGATCACATCCGAGGTTTGAAGGATGTTGTTTTTGAGAAAGACAGGCCTTGTAGCACGTGCCAAGCCATGAAGCAAGTTGGAGCACCTCACCACGCGAAGAATGTCATGACTACAACAAGACCGCTCGAGCTACTCCACATGGACCTATTCGGTCCAATTGCTTACATAAGCATCAGCGGTAACAAATATGGCTTAGTAGTTGTTGATGATTTTTCTCGCTTCACTTGGGTTTTCTTTTTGCATGATAAGATAGAAACTCAAGGAACCTTGAAGAAGTTTTTCAAGCATGCTCCAAATGAGTTTTCATTGATGATTAAGAACATTCGAAGTGACAATGGAATGGAGTTCAAGAACACCCAAGTTGAGTACCTAGACGAAGAAGGCATAAAGCACGGGTTTTCAGCACCTTGCTCCCTTCAACAAAACAAAGTTGCCGAAAGGAAGAACCGAACCCTCATAGAGATGGCGAGAAAAATGCTCGATGAATACAAGACCTTCGATCGGTTTTGGGCGGAAGCTATTAACACCGCTTGCCACGCCATAAATCGACTCTACCTTCATCGACTACTCAAGAAGACATCATATGAGCTACTCACTGGTAACAAGCCTAATGTTTCATATTTTTGAGTTTTTAGTTCTAAATGCTATATTTTGAACAAGAAGCCTAGGACTTCAAAGTTCGCTTTGAAGTCCGATGAAGGTTTCTTACTTGGTTATGATTCGAACTCTTATGCCTATCGTGTCTTCAACGAGACCTCCGGACTTGTTGAAATAGCACGTGACGTAGTGCTCGATGAAAGTAACGGCTCCCAGAAGGAGCAAGTTGATCCATGTGTGCTAGAAAGAGTAGAAGATCCTTTCCAAGCACTGAGAAGAATGGCATTGGGTGAAGTTCGGCCACAACAACCTCCTCTACATATGCATGAGGAAGATGAACCACGAGAGGAGGCCAATGATCAAGGGGGAGCCTCCATACAAGATCAACCTCATGAAGACAAAAATGATCAACAAGTCAATGAGGGCAACCATCTATGGGGAGAAGAAGATGACCATGAAGATTCAATACCACAAGTGCCGCACCCAAGAGTACACTAATGCGTCCAAAGGGATCACCCTATCGACAACATCATCGGTGACATCCAAAAGGGAGTAACTACTAGATCTCACATAGCTAATTTTTGTGAGTATTACTCATTTGTATCCTTTTTGGAATCGCGCAGGGTTGAGGATGCATTGAAGGATCCAGATTGGGTAGTAGCCATGCAAGAAGAACTCAACAACTTCAAACGGAACGAGTTGTGGGAACTAGTCGAAAGACCGAGGTTCAACATCGTCGGCACCAAATGGGTCTTCCACAATAAACAAGACGAACATGGGGTGGTGACAAGGAACAAGGCACGACTTGTGGCCAAAGGGTATTCACAAGTTGAAGGTTTGGATTTCAATGAAACCTTTGCCCCCGTAGCTAGACTTGAGTCTATTAGAATATTACTTGCATATGCTACTCACCGTGATTTCAAGCTCTATCAAATGGATGTGAAAAGTGCCTTCCTCAACGGACCAATCAAGGAGGAGGTGTATGTGGAGCAACCCCCCGGATTTTAAGATGAAGAATTCTCCGACCACGTCTTTAAATTGCGTAAGGCTCTCTACGGCCTCAAACAAGCTCCTAGAGCTTGGTATGAGTGTCTTAGAGATTTCTTAATTGAAAATGGTTTTAAGATCGGTAAAGTAGATTATACATTGTTTACAAAGAACTTTGACAATGATCTCTTTATTTGTCAAATTTATGTTGATGATATTATCTTTGGTTCCACTAACAAATCTTTTTGTGAGGAATTTAGTAAGATTATGACAGATAGGTTTGAGCTGTCTATGATGGGAGAGCTAAAGCACTTCTTGGGATTCCAAGTGAGGCAACAAAAGAAAGGGACGTTCATAAGCCAAATTAAATACACTCAAGACATACTCCAGAAGTTTGGAATGGACAAGGCGAAGCCTATAAAGACTCTCATGGCAACAAATGGCCACTTGGATCTCAATGAAGATGGACCAAACATCGATGAAAAGGTATATTGCTCCATTATTGGATTTCTAGTCTACTTATGTGCATCTAGGCCAGATATTAGGTTAAGTGTATGTTTGTGTGCAAGGTTTCAAGCCAACCCAAAAGAGTGTCATTTGACAGCCGTAAAGAGAATCTTGCGGTATTTAGTTCATACACCCAACCTAGGCCATTGGTATCCCAAAGGTTCCAAATTCAATCTTATTGGATACTCCGATGTAGATTATGCCAGATGCAAAGTTGATAGAAAAAGCACCTCCGACACCTACCAATTCCTAGGTAGATCCCTAGTTTCTTGGTCCTCCAAGAAACAAAATTCCATTGCCTTATCCACAGCCAAAGCGGGGTATGTTGCAGCCGGGATTTGTTGTGCACAACTCCTTTGGATGCGATAAAATCTTAGGGATTACGGTTACAACATGAACTGTATTTCACTCCTTTGTGATAATGAGAGTGCTATTAAGATTGACCATAATCCCGTTGAGCACTCTAGGACCAAACAAATAGACATCTGATATCACTTTTTGAGAGACCATTCAATGAAAGGAGACATAGCCATTTCCCATGTCAATACCGAAAAGCAACTAGCCGATATATTTACCAAGCCACTAGATGAAAAACGCTTTTGTGAGCTCCAAAATGAACTCAATATCCTCGATGCTCGGAATGTGGCTTTAAAACTTGCATACCTGTATGAACTCTTCAAAATATATTGTTTGAGTTGCAAAAATCATGTTTCTCAATTTTCTCCAAAAACTATGTCAACTACATGATCTTGGTTAATTATGATCATTGCTTAATTGTTGAATGCTTACTGATCATATTCATCAAGATTAATTGATTTGCTTTGCCTCCCTATTTTCTTAATAAACACCTTTGAATATATATGAATGGGCTAAGCATTTCTTCCCTCATGACCACGGACTAGTATGTGGTTGCCCGGACTGGTCCGCCCCTGCAGACTAGTCCGCAGAGTGACTGTAGGTCCGGACTACTCCGGCCAACCATGGAATAGTCCGATATAGGCTCTAGAAAAGTTCGGTCCAGTCCGATCATTTTCGGACAAGCCCGATTTTTCTTCTCCATAACCTTAGCCGCCGCCAAACCCTAATCCTCTTCATCCTCACAACCTCACCTATGCTCTCTCTCCTCGCTCGAGCTCCCAAAGGCGATTTCCTTCATCCTCCATCAAAACTCTTCGTGTTTTGGTGGAAAACGACCTCCATTGATTAGGGATTGAAGACCACGAACTTGTCCGCACCTTCAACCCCTTCACTCTTAAGAATCGAGCAATTTCGGTAAATTTTCCTCCCAAACCCTAGAAATCGCTATTTCCTTCGTTGTTTATAAAATAGCTTAGTTCCTTTCACCATATACATGCTTCCTTGATGTATTACATTGATGCAAAGCTATTTGTGCATTTGGAATCACCATTTGTCTCATGGTTAGGGTTTTAGAGGTTGAATACCGGACTAGTCCGGTCCATGCATAGACAAGTCCGGCCACCCAGACTAGTCCGTGTCTGTACACTGGACTAGTCTGATTTTTTCTAAACTCAACCCTGATTACTAACTCCTCAATGCAATTCATTGCCATCCATTCTCATTCATACCTGTGTAATGCCTTCTCAGGGCAATGTCGAGCTCCAACGATGAAATTTCCGACTTCAAGGCTGAGATAGACCAAGAAGCCTTTCTTCGGTCCCCAACAGGCCAAGGCAAGAAGCGCCAAGAGCACCCGTCTGAGCCGGCACCCTCCTCTCCGCAGATTAGACGCAAGGATCTCACAAAGAAACCTGCATTGAAAGTTGAGGGTGCAGCTGCAGCAGGCCCTAGCTCGGCAACCTCTTGCCAAGCTAAGGGCAAAGGAAAGGGGATTGCCACGGGCCCGATTGGCCCCCTCAAGATGTCAGCTCAATGGCATGGGGCCCGAGATCCTGCTGAGGAGAAGTTCAATGGCAGGGGCAGCGACACGGATGCAAAGTTCAGAAATGTGGATTGTTATAGCCGACCCAAGCAGGCTGCTGATGGGAGGTTCTGGAGTAATTTCCATGAAAACTTTTACAAGTCTGTCTATCTCCCGATGAAGACCCTAGTTGTGTGCAGCCAATGGATAGATTGGGCGCCCTTTGAGAGCAAGGGTTGCTCACTTTTTGTTGAGGTGGTAGAGGCAGTCGAGAAGCATGGTTTGAAGGACCTATTTGCCTTCTGGAACAATTGGAACAATGAGGTCATTTCTCAGTTCTATGCGACATGCCACTTTGCGAGCGATGAGGAAGAGCCGGTGACTTGGATGACTCATAGATCCAAGTACACCATCACCAATGACGAGTTTGCAAGGTTGATACATCTTGATAGCTCCTGCAGTGACAACTTGAACATTCACAACATTGGTGTCCTTGAGAAGGACAATATGAAGTTTCTTTATGAACCCCACTCAACTTTCAACCCACCTTCCACCATGAACATGAAGCCTTTCTTCATAGTGCTCAACAGGGTCCTCAGGAAGACCATTGCCCCAAAGGATGGGATGCTGGAAGTGTTTAGGGATATCTCAGGACCTTGATGAAGGTCATAAGCGAAGACAGAAAGTTTGATGTCTTTGACTACAATTGGAATGACATGGTCAACATCTCTTGCACGCCGAACAGATCCTGTGGCTATGCCCCCTACCCGATGTTTATGATTGAGAAGGTCACAGGTATCGAGTTTGTCAAGGATGTGGAGCACACCCCCTTGAGGTCCCAGAAGCCTCAACAAGCAAGTGTTCAAGCTGCTCCTTCTCCTGCCTCCAGTGCAGAGGCTCTAGTGAGAGCTAGTAGAGATGTTAGGGCTGCTCCCTCCACTAGGGCCCCTCCTCAAAAGGGGTCACCAAGTGGCATCCTAAAGTACTTGTCATCTATTTTTGCCTCTTGCAAGAAGGTGGAATTGAACACTCATAAGCTAAACAAGAGGAGGAAGGCTGCTATGCGGTACGTCAAAGAGAATGTGAAGCACATTTGCTAGAATCTGGAGATCGAACCCATTGGATCTCCAGTCATTTCTGATCACTCAGATTCTGATTTCACCGAGCTCGGGCCCTTAACTCCCTCCGAGCTTGCCTATTTTGGCGTTGGGGACTCGAGTGGAACCGTTCCTCCTCCTCCTCCTCAGCCCAAGAATGAAGATGAAGACGATGATAGGATCGACGGCGAGGCTTGAAGTCCTTAGGTCCCTCCTCTCCTTCTTTTTGGTGTCTGGATGCCAAAGGGGGTGAGATTGAGGGGGAGTCTTAGGCTTTAGCTGTAGGCTGCGAGGAGAGCTAGCTTTTGTATCTTTTGTCTCTTTGTGGGTTGTAAGACTTATATCATGATCTTATGGTACTTTTGGTCTTTTCGTACTTTTGGTCTTGTGATGCAATCTTATGGACTGCTTATGAAGATATTTATGAAATATGTCATTTTGCTCAACAAATGACATAATCATTATACATACTTAGTTTTGCATCCCACTATAAAGAGTGCACATATGACTTATGTTTTCATTGCTTAATGTGTTTCAAACTCATATGTGCACACTTTATGAAAATCTCAACTTTTATCATATTTTGTGAAATCTCAATTGGTTATCATCAATCACCAAAAAGGAGGAGATTGAAAGTGCATCTAGGAATCCCTTGTGGGTTTTTGTTGATTTATGACAAGAAAATGAGATCCTAACCACATTGTTGAGATGAGCACAAGTTCTAATGAAAGAATTAACAAAACACCAAAAAGAAAGGAGAATGAGAAGCAATGCGGAAAAGAGCTCAAGAACCAAGTGTAGTAGATCATTGTGTATGGAGTGTGTTAAGGAAACACACCCCAAGATCTCAAGCACAAATAATCTCACACATTGCACAAAGTTATACACGACCGGACTAGTCCGACTGACCCCGGACTAGTCCGATATCTTTCTGTACTAGATCGAACAAGTCCTCACAATGCGGACTTGTTCACACAGTCCAGTTTTCACTGACCGGACTAGTCCGATATCACCACAGACTCGTCCGATATCTCTCTAACTAGAATCAGACTAGTCCTCCCCAGTGAGGACTAGTCCCCCAAAGACTTCACAAGTTCCACGAAATCGGACAAGTCCGATAACACCACGGACTAGTCCGATATCTTTCTGATGTCAATCGGACAAGTCCGATGTTAGCACGGACTACTCTGAAATCCCTCTGACCTAAATCCGACAAGTCTTCCAAGTGCGGACTTGTTCCCCAAATTCACTAAGAGATTCACCTATGCAGACAAGTCCGATATTCATCGAACGAGTCCGAAGATTTCCAGAACAACATCGGACTAGTTTGCTTTCACTTCGGACAAGTCCGATATTTCGGGACACCTAGGGTTTCCATCACAGCACACAGGACTAGTCCGGTGTCCACCACAGACCAGTCCGATCTTTCTAAACCCTAACGGTAACTTTTGGGAATCCCATATAAATAGGTGTGCACGGCCCAACTTTCATATCTCTTGACACCCTTCACTGTCACACCCTTCAAGAGCCTAGAAAACTCATCTCTCCATGCAATACAATGCAAGAAAGTTTAATCCTTTTAGGATACACTTTGGATCCAAGGAGAGACACGGTTCTTCACTCATTGAGCTCTTGGTTTGATTCCCTAACACACTCATGTGGTTTTCATTGTAATCTTAAGAGTGTGCTCTTTGTGGTGTTCATCTTGTAATCTTGGGGAGCCCTCAACTTGTGAGAAGGCCCCTTAAATTCAGTTATTTGCCCTTTATGATTAGTGAAAAGGATTGGCCTCCTTGGCGATCTGACGAGGGTAGGGTTGGAGAAGACCCGGTCCTTTTGTGGAATCCTCAACGTGGATGTAGGTTTCCTCTGTGGGAATCGAACCACGGGATAAAGAGGTTGTGTTCTTACTTTGTGCATATTGTTTTAACTCTTCATATCTACCTAGGGTTTCAATGAATCTTGTTTATTTTACGTTGAAACATTGAATATAAGATTAACTTGTGCTACATCCTAGTTCATAGTAGTGTGACACTCCAATTACAAATACATTTCCGCTGCATACAGTCTAGGATCGAGATAATCGATCAAACTTGATCAATCTAGTCCGCACGCACCGGACTAGTCCGCACTCTACCGGAGTAGCCCGATATCACGGGATTTGATCAGTTTGTTAAGTGTTGCAGGTTCCGACCAAAATTCAAAAAGGCCTATTCACCCCCCCTCTAGGCCACATTCAGCGCGCAGGGGAGAGAAACAAGAGCGAGAGAGCCGTACGTCGTTGGAAAAATATCAAGGAGGGTGGTGGATGGATCAGGGCGTCTTGAAGTCGAGCTGGTGAGCTGGAGGGAGCAGCTCGCATGCCTTAGCGCTGAGGCATGCAGCTCTCGCACTGGCGCGAGCAGCGGCCTCTGTTTTGCGGCTGCACGGTGGGTAGAAGCTGACCAGTGGGTCCCACCAGCCACCTCAATGTACAGCTCACTTGTAAATTCAATTTAAAATAGTAAATGAGCTCTAAAAATTGTGAAACTTCGTTGATAAGTCAAGAAAGTCATGCTGATAATGATGTGGTGTTCAAATCTTATGTTAAAATAAGCTTGAACAGAGTTCAAAATTTGAATTTAAATATGGCTTGAATTTGCTATGCGTCTCAATTAAAATAGCAAATGATGTTAAAAAATCTTGAAGCTTTGCAGAGAGTCTAGTCATAATGTTAGAAGACCACAGAAAAGTTTTGAGCCTATACTATGAAAAGTTTTAGCAGGGTCTATTTGTAACAGTAGCTAAATCCTAGTTTTGGCTATTTGGAAAAATAGCTACTGTACAGGTTAGAAGTCCTAACTGAACTTTGAATTATGGAAATTAGGACTTCTACATTTTCACCTTCAAATCGTCTTCCTCATGCTCCCAGGAACCTCCCCCTCCTTTTCCCGAGTTGCTTGCGCCATTTCTGAGCAATTCCGACCATCGCCGAATCCCTAGCTCCGCCGCCGCCGTCGTACGCTCATCTCCAGCCGTCACCGACTCGTCTGGACCTCACCAGCATGTTGTGCATCCGATTTTAGGGGTAGGCAGTCAAGACTGGGCCGAGAGGAGGTCGACGCAGCAATCCCGGCGCGTGCTGCCGCGGCTCCGGAAATTAATTACCCCCAGAATTTCCATAATTAAATCCTTTGAGCTGACTGCTTGGGAAATTAATTACCCCTGTTCTGTTAATTGGAAAATTCCCAATTTTAGTCAGGACACTATTAAAAATACATTTGATATCCAGTAATAATTTCAAGTTCATTGGAGTTCATTTACTGGGTGAACTAGTATTTCAAATCTCTATGTTGTTGAAAATTAAGAAAAGTACAAAAACATTTCAGGAATTTCCCAAACTTGTAAAATCAATTTGTCCCTGTAGGAATCTTATAAAATTATGAAACAAATTTTCCGAGAACTAGTGAGACGCCCTCTACCATGATCATCCACTTTTAGCCATGACAAAGCTCCAGAATTAAAAAAATAAATCAGAGAAGGATTTTATTGTTGGAATTTTAGAGACAGCAAGCTTCCTTTAAATCCCCAATTTTTGGTTTAGATCTTCCTCATAGAACCTAGTATCCACTCTAAAAATTCCAAATCCAATTAAAATCATTTGGACACCTGATCAGTATATAGTATTTATAAGATCTTGTATATAGTTTCAATATCACCCATGTACTTTATATATTGCATATCATACAGTGACCGAGATCGAGGAGGACCCAGAGGCCTTGGACAGCATCCTCCCAGAAGCTAACTTCCCCTCTGACTCGCAGCCAGGCAAGTCCCAGTTTGCATTTAAGTGCTATTTAAAAGTTTCTATTTGTATCACTTATGTAAAGGATGATTTTGTGCATTAGGGCCAAGGTGCTTGTTACTCCACTTCGATGACCCACAAATCCCATGGAGTATTGAGTAGGTCTACAGCCCATCGAGTAGAAAATGCCATGCTTATGTTCATAGGAATCCGGTAGAGGTCGAGTAGTTGGAATCTACTCGCAAGATAAGATCTTATCACACAGGATGAATTGGATCAAGGAATGGTTTATGTATATAAAATTGAGACCGAGCAGCGGATAGGATGCAGCAAGACGTGGTCCCACGTGCATAGACCTGCTTGTGTCGATTGAGGACCGATCCGTGTGCGGCCCTGCTAGACAAGTTTGAACTATACCGGATGCATACTGGCTATATGGAAACCAAGAAACCGATGTAATTGGTTAACCTAGGTGTCGAGGCTTACCCTACCATTTTATAGGAGTAGGCTGAGGGTAGCAAGGTGTAAATCTGTCGGAGGGCATAGAAGATGCTCCGCACAGAGACATCCTGCCCATTATGGAAGGACCGATTCGACATTTAGGTTTCCTTTGAAAAGTTGTTGCATACAACATAGTATTGAAGTGTGATTCGCTCCACTTCTGAAATGGGTGTATGTGACGTGTTATCCGAGTGTCTAATGATTGCAATCACCGTCTCTCGCGGTTATCGGAGTACCGCTTGTTCACTGCGCTGTGACATAGTAAATACTGAAGAATCCAGGAGAACATGGTGTATTGAATTATAATGATTTTGAAACTTTGATTGCTGTCAATTATGATCACTAAAGTTACTATTATTGAACTTGTAAGCTGCTGTTAATAACTTGAATATTAAGGATCAACATGTAGTCGAGTCATTTCCTGCAATATCTATTCCTATGTTAAGTATCCCTGCATATAGAGTTCCGTGTTTAGTTGAGACGGTTAAGTCTTGCTGAGCCTTCGTGCTCACGGTTCCTATATTAAGTTGTTT
Organism: Tuctoria greenei; assembly: GCA_036927565.1. NCBI lineage: Eukaryota > Viridiplantae > Streptophyta > Magnoliopsida > Poales > Poaceae > Tuctoria > Tuctoria greenei. The sequence goes on from JAYESD010000010.1 coordinate 59,967,224, forward strand.
GCAGGTGAGATGTATGAGGAAGGGTCCGAAGACAAGGCGATGCCCCCGTCGGGGTATACCACTGAGTGGGAACCCTGCACGCCGCCGTGATTGTTGTGTGCTGCTAGTGTGTAGCTTCCTCAGGCTGGACGACTGCACTTTTGCATAGCTAGGGTGAGAGTTTAGCTATGAATATTACTTCCGTTGTATATTAAGTATTGTAAAAGACTTCTGTTGTTTCTATAAATAAAACATTGTATTTTCTCGTATTGTTTTCGTGTGTACTATTGGGTGTTGCATTGCACGACATCACCCTCTGCGATTCCTGGAATGTGTGGACCTGGTCCCCACAGGATTAGGAGTAGTTTTTCTTTTTCTTGTTTTCTATGTGTTTTCGTATTTCTTGTTTGTAATATATTTGTCGTTTTTATCTTAATGAAAAATGTCTTTTATGTTCAAGAACAATGTGTCCTATGCAGTATCGAAAAATATCTCCTGTTTGTTTGTAACTTGGGACCGTTTGTATTGCATGTGTCTGAAAAGAGTGAAATCCGGTAAAAATTATGGCAACCTTAGGTAACACTAATCCGGTAAAATTTCAAAATTGAAGAGATTTTTTTTCTATAGCTTATACATTGACAAAAATCGTGGCGCATGTGAAAATGTGTTTTAGTAGTAGTATATACTATATGTTATCATTTCAATGTGATTAATGTTACAGAATGCCAATTGTTTGCCATCGTCCTTTCGTGGACTTGGGTGTTCTGTATTTGCATATCGTTTGCATTAGAATATATACATTGGGCGATTCATATTTTTGTTCATATTTTTTGGAATGTCCCACTAGCTGGCAGATGACTGCTTTTAGATTTTTATCTCCATGCATGGAAAGGAAGATGAAGAGGAGCTAGCGGTCGCACGACAAGCAAGCAGCTAGGCCATACTGTAATTAAGAAGCGAGCAAGTTGTCTGACGAAGTCGACCCCTTTAGATACACGCACTGTGTGTAGGAATTGATGTGACATGACATGTAATTAATCACGATTGCATGCGTGCACAAGGGCACGACTAGGGTCAAATTCTCCACGCCCGCGAAAATTGTTTCATTTTTCTTGGTGCGCCACAATTGAGATTTTGACAATTCAATTTTCACTCCCTGCACCTCCAATTTCAGTCCCGCCTATTGTAACCCTATTTCAGCCACGATGAGTATAAATGGAAACACTAGCCTTCATTCCTGACGCACCATTGCCCCGCCCTTCCAGTGATCTCGCAGTACTCCAAATGTCCTATGTTCCAAACTTTTATTCCTAAGAAATTCCCATGTTTTCATTTCCCACAATTTTTTCAATTTTTTCCCCATGGATCTCGCAGTGACACATCGAAGCTCTTTGTAGTGGTAATTCATGGGTACAACGCCTGGCGACCAAGTTTGACGGGCTCTACCAAACCTCTTCATTGTCCACACCTCCCTGCGACATCCCGGACTCCAGTTTTTGTTGGGTAAGTTCTACACGATCTATGCCATCTTTTAATAGAGCTATATTGGTTAGGTTCTACATGATCCATACAGTTTTGGGCTAGTTAAGTTCCACACGATCCATGCGGATATATGAAGATTAAATAAATTAACAAAGAAGAAATGTGGTCTTATGTTTCACGAATTTACTTATAGATACATATATAGCATATACTACATCTGTCCAGAAATATATGTCGCTCCGATAGCTTATTATGGTAGTGTGTTTCTAGTTCAATTCCTAGCCGGGAAAGACAAATATTAAAAATCGGAGGTAAAATGTAATTTTTGGATTTAGATGTAAATGACTCATGGGTTATCTAATCGACCACTCCAAATTTTGTACTCTCATTCCTGTTTCACAAATTTGTATTCCTAAGATTTTCAGTTCCCACGGTTTTTACACTTTTTTCTTTCTTGTGCCTTTCTCGGATCCAACGTTTTTTTCCTATTCCTTCATTTCTAATTCCTCCATTTCAAACAAACACTGCAGTTTATAGAAACCACACCGTCCGATCCAAAATCTCCGTCGGTCATGTAATCTGACATTATCACTATTATTTGGGATGACTACTTACAATGCTCTTTACTTTAGGAATAAGATATCAAACTGTGGTGTCGTCTACAAGCATTCATGGTGGCCAACAAACACCTAATATAACTATAAATTGTTTACTATCAAAATTAAAATTTTTTTGAAAACATTAATTCCTTTCCATGGTATAAAGACAATATTGCAGCACATGATGTTCAGGAACCCTGAGATTCTTCACTCTCTGGTACTACGATGCATGAACCAACAACAGATTAGATATACAAACCAGAAATACTCCTTATGTCCCAGCATAACTTTACTTTTGGAGCTTAGAAAATGTCCCACTCCAACTCTATCGGTATCTTCCAACTATCCATATCACATCACATTACTACCTACCTTTCTAACGTGCCATTTGTTTTTGCAGAGCGTGTTAGTTTTTTTACTGCTTTCGCATTAAATTTGGAGCATTTTGAGAGACTACGTTCCGTCCTTTAAATGTATTGATGATGGGTGTATCATGGTCATTTGCATTCCTTCCTAGGCTCTACTTTTTTGGTCTTTATAGTTAACAGTTCATCAGCCTGTGTGATGGCGAGATTTTTTGATGCATTCACGTTGTGCTCTCTCGCCGTCGACCACTCCGGCTGGCACCGGCGCCCATGCCCTGCTGCTGGTCACTTCAGTGTCCTCCCCGATGCGTCTCCCTCGCCCATTGCCACGTCCCATACTTCACATGCCATGATGACCCCGCCACCCACAAATCCCTGGCCATTACTCATCTTGCCACCAATCCTCCTCGAGAGTTGCTCCTTGTGATCTCAGCCAGACCGAACCCTCGCTTTGTTAAGCGTTGCAAGCTGGGACTATGCAGTACCGCACCTGCAGTAGCCACCACTGACAAGTGGACCCGATGTCTTACGGGCCCACATGTTAGTGACAGCTACTATAGGTGCAGTATTGCATAGGATTTCAATCCTGCAAGCTGCTTGCCTTATCTGTCTTGCATTCGCCGCCTACAACCGCTGGCGTTCATTACTCGTCGTGCAACCAATTCTCTTCGGGAAGCGCTCCAGTTGATATCAGTCAGACCGAAACATCAAGCCCTATCTTTGTCTAGTCTAGTGTTGCCAGCTGCATGTCAGCCCCCTCAGTCTTGCCTGCTTTGCTGCTGGACTGAAAATCATCTGCAGTACTACGAGTGCAGTATCGCCATTGACATGTGTACCCTGATGGCTCATTTTAGGGTATGAACAGCAACAAAGAAGTCAACAATGTACCCCCCCCCCCCCCCCCGATTAAATATTTGTTGTTTAGACAGTCCTAACTAGTTCATTTTTAATTCATTTGTTGGTCTGATACGATAATTAATATAAACCAGGAGGGAGTAATACAAAACAAAATGCTGCTGGGACGCGGTCGTCCCACGCTCGTATTTGCCGCACTCATCCTAAAGATGGTACAAATATCAGACTTTTCTTCCTTTCACACTATTTGTACCTGATATTAAACTTGGTCAAGCGGCAATTTGCTTTAATCGTTTACCGTTTGAATCAATGTCAGAGATGAAAAGAAGTTTGGAAGAAGTGTGGCTAAAGGACTTAAGTTTGCCAGAACACGCTATGCATCCCAAGTTAGTAGAACGGAGCATGTGAAGCTAACAATTCAGTTCTCCACTAGGTTGGGTGTTGCGTTTGGTATTAATCAGCGGCACTTTGTCGATGGTATGGTTATGTTTACAAAAAAACATGCATCCCTCAACGGTGCAAGGAAGTGGGCAGATCTTGGCGACAGTAACAAGAGAGATATAGTACGAGACATTCTGGTTAGTGTCGTCACACCCCAAACGAGTATTTATTTCTTGCAATCTCCAACTTGTACGTTTATAGCAACTTGTTATACACTGTACATAATTTCTGGGACATGGAGGACACACAGGAGAGCACGAGAAAAATTTTAAAAATTTCTGGTGAGCGCTACAAGGGGTCGCGCTCAGACTTTGCATGCCACCTATAAGAGTTATTCGATCGATGAAGAACGTTTATGAAACAAGCCTGCTGACGTATTGGCACCCGAGTGGTTGCACCTAATAGAATATTTTGTGTCTGAGCGATTCAAGGTCAGCTAACTTTTTAATAGCTTCGCATCATACAACAACTATTTGATTTATATTCATTTGTGGAATTATTTTTTAAAATTATTGCAATCAATAAATAGGACCGATTCTCAAAATTGAAGAAGACAAAAGACGAATCACTTGCTTTGCTCCGAATCCTACGCCAAACTTAGTTACGAGAAGGTATGAAAAATAAATCATGCTTTTACTTTGCGCTGCAATCAATATGTATACCTTCATGTTGAATTTTACTTGTATTTTGTATAGCGAGACCCAGAGATTGGAGAAGAACCCGATAACATACAACTGTGGGAGGCAAGCCATTTGAAGAACGGTAACTGAACAAACGAGCAGGTAGAAGCTGTACATGTGAGTAACACTTCAAACAATCTATGATTAATAAATATTTTCAATGTACCTATAACTTTTCTTTTCGTATATAGAGCCAGGCACGTGCCCAAGTGGACGACAAAGATGGTGAGCATGGAGGCCCAATTCCAAATGATGAGAGAAACCACATCTTCCAGTGTTGTTATGGATCCTCAATCGGTTTTGCAGGATCACATGTTCGGGGGCGTGGTTATATGGCAAACCCTACTAGTCCTGAACGTGAACATATGCGTATCAAGATGTCTGAACACCTCAACGACCAAGTTCAAAACTTAGAAGATAGAAATACATGCCTGAATCACATAGTGCGGGAGTTGGAAGGAAGAAACAATAGCTTAACCACCCAGATGGACTTCATAAACCAAAAGAATGAAGAGTTAAACCTTCAAGTCCAGAACCTAGAAAGTCAGATAGCAGCTGATTGTGAACAGAGAACTCAGGAAATGGAGGAAATGCACCTCTCCATGAGCGCTGAAATGTGCAAAATGATGGATACCATTCCACAGAAGGTCCAACAAAAGAGCCGTCAAAAGCCACCTACTCCAAAAATTCGTCCCGGTCAGCTTAGGAAAACTCTTAACATGCAAACAAGTCGCATTAGTAATCCTTGAGTGTTGTTATGCGTGTTGCAATATCAATTTATGGATGTTTATTGTTAAACTCATGATTCTGTTGCCACTAATTTTCAAACCTGGTGCATCAGGGTTCTACTGCAGCTAATTATAAAACATGGCATTACAAATTTCTTGACATGAATAATAAATTGTTACAATAGGAAGCTATTGCCACAATTTACAAAACATTGTAGTATAAACATTTGGCCACGACTCAAAAAACGTTTGCACTAGACTGCTATTGCCACCACGCAGAAAACGTTGCATTACAATACTAATGCCACAGATGAAAAAATGTTGCATTACACCTCTATCACCCCAAATCCTTAAATGTTGCATTACAACCATACTGCCACAAATCAGAAAATGCTGCATTATGAACCTATTGCCCATATCAGAAAACATTGCATTAGAAACCTATTTCCACAGATCAGGAAACGTTGCATTACGAACCTATTGCCATAGATAAGAAATCGTTGCAATACCAAACTATTCGCCACAGATGCAAAATCGTTGCAGCACCATACTAGTTCCCACAGATCTAAAATCGTTGCAATAACATACTATTTGCCACGGACGTTAAACCGTCGTAGTACCATACTATTTGCTACGGTTGTGACATCGTTGCAATACCATACTATTCGCCACAAATGTGAAATCGTTGCAATACTGTGATATTCGTTGCAATATGTTAAATTGTTGCAATACACTAATATGTTGCAATACCGTACTATTTGCCACAAATGCGGAATCATTGCAATACCCTGCTATTCGTTACGTTAAATCATCGTGATACGCTAAATCGTTGCAATACTGTATTATTTGCCATGAATGTGAAATCGTTGCAATCACATACTATTACCACGAATGTGGAATCGTTGCAATACCATGCTATTCATTGCAATACATTAAATCATCGCAATATGCTAAATCATTGCAATAACATACTATTTGCCACGAATGTGAAATCATCACAATAACATACTGTCGAAGTGTGGGATCGACACTCCCTCTGGTACTACTAGACCGTAGTCCCCGGAGGTTCGTAATTGGTTGGGGCGCCCGTGAGATTATGGACATGTCAGTGAAACGAGGGATTTTTACGTGCTTCGGGCCGCCTGAGCGTAATACCCTACTCCACGGGTGGTTGTTGTATGTATGAGTGTCTAGTTGCTTGGGGTTGATTGGACATGTCCTTTGTACCGTGCGGCACAACCCTTTTACAGTCCAAAGACTTGCTATTACATGGTCAGCCAGACCCCGGTGGTCTTTACCTAATACATGATTTGTATGTATTAAGTACATTTAACAGTGTGATAACTCGCCTTAATGGTGGTGTTACCGATACTAAAGGTCCTCTGATCGTGTGTCATTAACATGGCATTAATGACACGTAATCAGGTCTAGTAACGACTGCTTTAACTGCCTCTTGAATGTCCGTGCCGTTGGAGATCCGGCAGACTTCCCATTGCAGGCTTAGGTCTGGAGGCTCGACATGTGGCAGCTCCAGAGCTTCCAACTGTGAGGAGGCAGGTTCGGTGCCACTATACACGTGGCAGCACAGAAGCTTCTCTCTATTGGGGGTTAGGTCCGGGGCCACTGGACACATGGCATGACCGGAGCTTCCCTATACATGGAGTTAGGTGCGGCCTTAGTTTACACGTGGAAGCGCCGGAGCTACCCTAATGAGGGAGGCGGGCCCAATGCTGCGGGACACGTGGAGCCTTCAGAGGTCTTCAACTCGAACAGGTGGAACTCTGTGGCTTTTCTTGCGGTATCGTGGGGTACCTGGTACACAGGGTACCGTACTATTTGCCACAATTGTGAAATCGTTGTAATACTGTAATATTCATTGCGATACATTCAATCGTCGCAATACGTTAAATCATTGAAATACTGTATTATTTGCCACCGATGTGAAATCGTTACAATACCATACTATTTGCCACGGATGTGAAATCGCTGCAATACCATGCTATTCATTGCAATAAGTTAAATCATCGCAATATGATAAATCATTGCAATGACACACCATTTGCCACAAATGTGAAATCATTGCAATACCTTACTATTTGCCACGATTGTGAAATCATTGCAATACCGTAATTGCAACATTAAATCGTTGCAATACCGTAATTGCAACATTAAATCGTCACAATACGTGAAATTGTTGCAATAGCATACTATTTGCCACCGATGTGAAATCTTTGCCATACCATACTATTGGCCACGGATGTCAAGTCATCGCAATAACCTATCACCACGGGACTTATTTTGACAATTCGTAAAAACTATCACCACGCTTTTTTTCGTTGCAACAGTGACCTATTGCGATGAAAAACGACCTATAGCGACAGATTTTTTCGTTGCAATAAACCAGAATGCTTGCAGTGACTCACGAACACAACCTAAACTCATCAGGTGTTCATTAGCCCAACAAGTCAGGATTAGCATTAACACGGACAACACAACAAAAATAAGCGGTGCTGAGTTGCCTACAACTCTGTGAACCTCCATCGGAAAAACTGCCACCATGCAAAGAGCGCTACAGCTCACCCTACCATGAATTTCGTGCTTGGAGATGGCAAACGCCCCTTGATGTTGCGGCTTGAGTATGAGCATGACACGGGAGAACATGTGAGTGCATCTTGAATATGAAGCGATTATGCAGACTTGAGGAAACAAGTGCTCTTGATGGAGCACACGTTAAAAGAGAGAGACGATGAGCCAAGGATAAGAACGAACAGAACTACAACAATAAAGAATAGAATGGATAAGGCCTTTGCCTAGACTCTAGATTTTATTCACTCATCAAGAAATTTATTTAGTTTCGATAGTATTTATTGTTTAATTAATATTTCCTCTTGGTTTGAATATTTGTCACCGTGTAGTCATTTTTGAACTCATCGGTGACAAATATTTCAAACCAGGAGCGAGACACTAATTTTCCCTTTAACTAAAATATTTTCTAAACTCAAGCATGTAATATTATTTTTTCTCAATTAACGTGCCTTATTTGAGTATACTCATGTGTTCTCTTAAACAAGCCAACAAATTTAATCCTTGCTTCCTATAGCTATCGCAAATGAATTCCTCTGATCAATACATATTCAACACAACAAGGATTTAGTTTATATATCTAACATAATTATTATTGTATTGCCTTATAGAAGCAAAAGAATGACAAAACATTCTATCTAATGCTGTGATGCAAAATTTGAATAACATTTGGACAATCAACACGCTGATAAAAAAAATGATTGCATAATCTGAATCATGAAAAATTATCAATTTTATGACGTTATTTACTACTTGTGTATCGAATTATTTTAACACCCTCATTTTCATGAATCATGCCCTACATCCATCATTATACATGTTTAACATTAATCCACATAAAAAGGAATGAGTTTAAAATTAATTTAGAGTAAAACCGCACTTAAAAATTCTGGAAAGTGCGGACTAGTCCGATTTCTCTCTGACCTCCATCGGATGTGTCTGTTTTCGCCTGGACTATCCGGTTTTTCCCTCTGTACACTTTCGTACTTGTCCGGTCCAATGGGGACTAGTCCATTATCCCAATTCATTGGAAAATTTGCTAAGTATCGGAACTTGTGCGGACTTGTCCATTTTCCCTTTTACTAAAATCGGACTGGTGTAGTTTTGGCCAGACTTATCTAATTTTTCTTTGACCAAGTTCGGACTTGTCCGATATAGTCTGTACTTGTCCATTGTCGAATTTTTCAAACTTTGGACTAGTCCGGCCCTTTTCGGACTTGTCCGGTAAATTGCGATTCTGAGTTGATCTTTTATTTCACGACGTGTTTTTGGGTTTTACTTTAAGTGGGCCTAAGGACGTCGTGTCCAACTCTTTCTGGAGCCCATGTGAGACCACACAGTGGCCTCCACCCTCCCCAAACTCGAATCCATTGAAACCCTAGCCCTCCACCCTTATATAAACAACCCCACCCCTTGACTTTACATCCTTTTGCCTCAATGGAATGTCCACAAACCCTAGCTCATGAATAGCCGCCATCAAGGAGGGAGAAGTAGATCCCGAGCGAGAAGAAGAAGAGGAGGAAACGAAAAAGGATCAAGTGATCAAGATCTCGATCAAGTTTTCATTCTTCATCAACAATTCACCATCAACTTTTCTTCATCAACCCTAGATCGTCAAGATCCAAGTGTTGCCTCCGAAACCCTTGATACATTGGAGTTCTAAACACCTGGTATACCTTCTATTTCCTTTCTCTCACGTGAATTCAACCCTATTTCTCGAAATTCACATCAATCTAGAAAACCCTAGTTCACTATTTCTGCGAAGGGCAGACTAGTCCGGCCCTACAACGGACTAGTCCAATTTTGCAATTTGTTTCCTACTGAATTAATTCTAAATCGATTCGAACCAATTCCAAACCTGTCCAAACTTGTTAAAAGCTATTAGAACTAGTTAGTAAACATTATTAACAACTCATTAACTAGTTTTTCTTTGCATTTGCATTAATTATGCATGTCATGTCATGTTGAGTAATATATGTGCACTTATTGATTGTGATTCTTGTCTTATATGTTTATTGCGCGGATTAGATGGATTTGCACTAGAGGGTGGTGCGGAGGATCTCCAGCACCAGGAGTCTGTAGTCTTTGAACCTAATCAAGCCCAAGATCAAGGAAAGTGTCCTTCAACATATTAATCAAGTTTTAAAATAAATGTTTTGTTTGCAAAACTGCATACTTGTGTCAATTTGATGGGAATCCTATGATAGGAAGTTTACTAGCTTTGTTTGACCACCCTTGTCATCTGGAATACATGGTAGAGAGTCGGGAAGGGCTTTTTACCTTTTTGGCTCGCTTAATTAATTGGGATGGGAGAACAACTATACTATTTAATTATGCATTAACGAGATTATGGTTAATATGAACTGGTTAATGTGACATGACAATGGGTGATCTAAGCAAGCATAGTATGTGGATGGGTTGGAAGTTATGGTGGTTAGCTTGCTTTAGATCTAAGGACCGGTACGTGGAGCGACCATCTAGGACCTACAGTGCCACCATGAGGCCAAGTATGGGTGCGGCGTAGCTGATTAATTAGGGTATTGCTAGTATTGAGCAGATCATTTGGTGCACCGGGGAAGGGGAGTAGGATTCGGTTTGGATATGGTTGGATAGACTCCGTGGGATCCGAATGGCGCAAGAGGGGGGCCTTTGTTGAAGATGTACTCAGTTGGAGACATATCCACCGGTGAAACCTCAATGGGTCCGTACATGCTAGTAATCCCTTTGTAAAGGCTATTTTGTGATCTCTTGGCCATACACCTATGGTAGTGTTTTGGCATAATGGTGGTTTTCTTTAGTCGCTGACGGGTGATGAAATCACAAACACGTGGGGTAAAGCGGTACAACCTATGCAAAGTGTCTTAAAACTATCATGATAGCCGTGCTCCCGACTATGAGCAACCTGGAACCTCACATGATTAGAGGGAAACTTGAGATTTGGGATGGTTTGCTAATGGTTATGGTTGGTAATATGGTTATGGCTGGTTATGGATTAAATTCTGGTATTGAATATGGTTAATGGTAATGGTGAAATCTGATATAGTGGTGATGGATATGGAATATGGATTGGTACTATGTTAGTAATTATGGTTTATGATCGGTTTACTTCACATACATATAATATATTGCTTTTCAAATGTTTTGATGTACTTTTCAGCGCTTAGTCATTATTATATTCGTCATTTGAATTAGCTACATGTCATACTTTCCACACTTGCTGAGTACGATATGTACTTACCCTTCCAATTTCCCCACCAACAGTTGTAGTTCAGATTTGGGAGTATAACGACGATAATGCGGAATTCTAGGAGTGTCTGCCATTAGCTTTGCCTATGGTGTTGATTGGAGCTGCGCTATACCCTATTTGCTTAGCTGCTTAGTTTGCTTACTTAGTTTATTTACGCTGCATTAGTTCTAACTTGTCATTAATAATCATTAGAGCTTGTATTCGAGGATATTATGAATTCTGTAATAAAAGTGCTTAATTAATCTTGTTCTGTGGTAATATTCTATATATCCTTTTGTGAATGCACTCGTGTATGTGTGTTGAACGTCCTGGGCACACATATGTGTTCACTTGGTTCATTTTCTGAACCGGGTGTCACAAATTGGTATCAGAGCCACAGGTTGACCGTAGGACGCAACTTAGATAGAATCAACACTTTATAGCACATAGGAGCACTTAAGAATCGATGTGTTTTTGCTTGGTGTGCTGTTTGCTTTGTTTTGCTGCTTGTGTGGCTGCTTGCTTTGTTTTGCTGCTTGTGTGCTTGGTAGAGGATTTTGAGATGCTTTAGCATTGCCATGTCCACATAGGCTAGTATAGGTAGTTGTTTAGTTTCATATCCTTTGATGCATATAGTTGGGGACGTTTTCTAAATTCTTCTCTCATGCTTTTCTTCATATGGTGAGGACTCGCAACCAGCGGGGTGGCAATGATGAGGAGGAGAACAATGGAGCATCTCAGAACAACAATGGACAATGACCTGCCCAGGGAGCTATCAACCCTGAGCAGCTATTGGCTATGCAAAACCAGCTCATGCAGACCATGATACAGACTATGGGACAACTGCAGGCTGGTAACAACAACAATCAGCCCCACATGCCTCTACCGCCGCCCCCAACTCCTCATAACTGACTCGGAGAGTTCATGAGAACCAAGTCACTGACCTTTTCTCAAGCTACTAACACTATGGATGCCGATGATTGGCTCAAGTCTGTGGAGAAGAAGCTCGCCATAGTCCAATGTAGTGACAGGGAGAAGGTGCTTTTTGCTTCTCATCAACTTGTTGGAGCAGCTACCGATTGGTGGGACTCGCTATGCAATGCTCATGAAAATCAGGAGAGGATTATATGGGCCTAATTCATGGAGAGCTTCCGTTCCCATTATGTGCCAAAATGTGCTATGATCTTAAAGAGGCAAGAATTCAAAAACTTGAGGCAAGGAAGATCGAGTGTGGGTGAATATCTCAACAAATTCACTCAACTCTCAAGGTATGCGCCCGAAGATGTGAGCCGGGACAACCAGAAGCAATACTTGTTCATGAGAGGCTTGAACAATGAGATCCAAGTACAATTGCTCAACTGTGATTATGCCAACCTCCAGAAGCTAGTGGACAAAGCGATTGTTGTGGAGAACAAGGTCCGTGAGATGGAGCTAAATAACAAGAGGAAGGGATCATATCAAGGACAGCAACAAGGAAGTAATGTGTGCCCTCGCTTTGCACCACCCAATGCGCCTTATTACAACTCTTCGACTCGTGTACAGCGCCCTGGATATGCACCGCGCCCAGCTTAGTTTGTGCAGCAACGCTCTATCATGCAAGCACCTAGGTCTCCAATGCCTTTTGCACCTCGTGCCAATTTTCCCGTGCAAATGTTCAAAATCAAGCTTGTCCAAAAAATTCTGGTGCAGCTAGGAAGTGCTATACTTGTGGAGAAGCAGGACACTTTGCACATTAATGTCCTAAGTCAGGCCTTGGTCAAGGAAGCAATGCTCAAAGACAAAACCCAAGACCCAATGGAGGACAGCCACAAGGGAACCGTGGACAGCAGAATTTCGCTCGTGGCAACGTGAACCATGTCTTTACGGAGGATGCTCAAAAAGTGGATGACATGGTGATTGGTATGTTTCTCGCAAACTCTAACCCGGTGACTATGTTATTTGATACTGGAGCGTCGCATTCATTCATTGTATCAAAATATGTTGCCAAGTACAGCTTGCCTATCTCTCATATGAAGATTATTCTATTGGTTAAGTCTCCTGGAGGAGGGATGAGGACAAATATAGTATGTCCAAAAGTAAGCCTTAGAATAAGGGGGTAGACTTCTTTGCCAACCTCATTGTTTTGGATTCTCAAGGATTGAACATTATACTTGGTATGGACTGGTTGAGGAAGCACAATGGAGTCATTGAATGCGCCACGAAGACGGTAAAGTTGATGAATGAGGAAGAGATCGTCATAGAGTTTGAAGCATCTCAACATGCACCGAAGCAATTGGAGCTGAATCACATGGATGGTTCCACAATTGAGGAGATTCCAGTGGTGTGGGAATTCTTGGACGTGTTTCCAGATGAGGTTCTAGGTATGCCACCTGATCGAGACATTGAGTTCATCATTGAATTAATACATGGAACTACACCTAGAGCTAAGAGGCCATATAGGATGCCATCTAAGTAGTTAGCATAACTCAAGAACAGATTCAAGAGCCACTAGAGAAAGGTTTTATTCTCCCAAGCTCTTCACCTTGGGGGGCACTCATACTTTTTTTGGATAAGAAGAATGGATCAAAGTATGTGTGTGGACTATCGAACTCTCAATGAGCTGACCATCAAGAACAAGTACACCTTACCACACATAGAAGACTTGTTTGATCAGATGAAGGGTGCTTGTATCTTCTCCAAGATTGATTTGAGGTGGGGATACACTCAAATGAAGATTAGATCATCAGACAAACCCAAGACATCTTTTCGGACACGATATGGATCCTATGAGTATACCGTGATGTCCTTTGGATTGACAAATGCACCTGCGTATTTTATGTACCTCATGAATAAGGTCTTCATGGAGTACTTGGATAAGTTTGTTGTGGTGTTCATTGATGATATTATGATCTACATGAGTGAAGAGGAACATGAGGAACGCTTGAGGCTGACATTGCGGAAATTGAGGGAACATCAATTGTATGCCAAGTTCGGCAAGTGCCAGTTTTGGTTGAAAGAAGTGTCGTTTTTGGGTCATATCATCTCAGGAGGAGGAGTATCGGTCGACCACAGAAAAGTGAGGGATGTGTTGAAATGGGAACCCCCACAGAATGTAAAGGAAATTCGGAGTTTTCTTAGAATGGTTGGATATTATTGTCTATTCATCGAGGATTTCTCCAAGATAGCCAAGCCCATGACGGAGTTGCTAATGAAGGGGAAAGCATTTCAATGGACTCAAGCTTCTCGAGAAAGTTTTGAGGAGTTGAAGATAAGGTTAACAACGGCCCCAGTCTTGATATTGCTGGATGTGAGCAAAAGCTTTGATATTTATTGTGATGCATCAAGACAAGGACATAGATGTGTATTGATGCAGGAAGGTCAAGTGGTAGCCTATGCATCAAGGCAATTGAAGAAACATGAGCAGAATTATCCAACACGTGCTTTGGAACTTGCAGCCGTGGTACAGGCGTTGAAGATTTCGAGACACTACATCCTTGGACATAGGTTTGAAATTTATATGGATCACAAGAGTCTCAAGTACATATTGACACAAACGGATCTAAATTTGAGACAACAAAGATGGTTGGAGATCATCAAAGATTATGATGTGGGGATCAACTTCACCCGGGAAAGGCTAATGTAGTGGCCGATGCCTTGAATAGAAAAGGAGTAAGTCACCTGTAAGAGATAAAATTTCAATAATTCAAAGTTCAGTTAGGACAAAAAATTTCGAATAATAAAAAGCAATAAAAAGGAAATGAGAAAAACAAACAATTACAAACTACAAATTAGGGAATTCAAAAAAATAAACTTAGCTACCGTTCAAATGAAGATAACATGAAGATTTGAGTTGACCAATGGCTTCCAAATATTTCAATTACCCCCCTGCAAACTTTCGTAATTTTTGATGCAAGTTTGCTATTTAATTTAATAGCTACATTGAATTCAACTCAAATTCAAATTCAAGTTTGAATTTAATTGAAACTTTGTCAAATCAACTATGGGAATTCAAAATCAAATTATATATGATTAATCCTGCCATCCCACAAATATCTAGCGAATTTTGGAATGAATTAGGTGTTAGAATTGATGGAGCAAGGATGAGGATTAGGTAGGACCCACTTGTCATCCAAAGCAAAGTGCTGTTTTTGCTCTCCAAGTGACACCACACGCCATGCAAAGTCCAGGCAGCTGCTTGCACTATCGTGGTCGACTCCAGCTGCCCCCAGCATGCCCTGACCTCCTCCTTATCCCCCTCCATGGCCCTGAGCTAATCTTTTCTTCCCCTTGAAGTCTCCAGCGCTATTTTCACTTCTCAACCAAAATCCTCTCTGTCCAGCCAAATAGGAGCAAAAGTACTCAGGTTTGTGCACTTTTCTTTGTCTCTCCTCACTCACCAGGGTCGTGCACACCTCCCTGACCGTTTTCTTGCCCATCCGGAGCCTCCCTGACGCCAAACAAAGTGGAACCGTGGCCGCCGCAGAAGCTCCCCTGTTTGCTGCAACTCTGATCACCGTCGACCCGGCGATACAAGCGTCATCTCTCCTCGATCCTAGATGCAAAAAGGTTCGCCTATTCATGTACTAGCTGCTGGTAAACTTTTAGCCCATGCCATGCCTCCTAGCCGCCGTATTTCCTTCTCTTCCGACAAACTTCGGTAATGAGTAGAGATGCTTCGCGTGCGAAATTCCTTTCATACAGTTGATTATTCCATGTGCACTTGTGCTACGTTGTTCCATATGACCAGGCGCATCACCTCGAGGAAGACCCATCAAGTTTCATCGAGTATTCATGCGGGAATACCATTTTTCCCCAACTGCCGGTCTTCCTCTCCTCGGTCCACTGTCGCTGCCATTTTCCAAGCCATTTCTCTCCTTCTTATGGTCAGATTCTTGTTCTCCATAATTCCATGAAGCTTCCCGAAGTCTTTCCGATCGATTCAGCCCACCGTAGGGCTCGGCCGACATGGCCGAAACCCTAATCGCCGCCTTCGCCGTCGCACTACCATTTCCGGCCACCTATCGCCGTCGAGGGCTGCACTACCGTGTTCCTCGTCTGATTTTAGGTGGGGGTGTCGAGAGTGCAGTGCCGCCGTGCCCAGGAATGGGCTGCGGCGAGTGGCCGCTGTCGGGCGCCGACGCGCGCCGTCGGAACCGATGGTGTCACGTGGTAGAAGAAGAGCCCCATGGGGCCCGGCCGTCAGTGAAAGAAATGTGTTGCCCGGATCTGGTGCGGCCCGTGGATCACGTGTGGCTACATCCCTGAACCGTGTGGCCCCGTGTGGCTTCAACCTGATCGGCCCATTTTAAATCTGTGGGCCCAGCCCTTTATTCAAATGTTTCCAATTGGAAATTTATTCCAGAAATTGCTCCAACTTGGAAAATCCATATCTCCTATAATACTTATCCAAAAATTCCCAAATAAATTTTTTTGGAACCAGGATGTTCTATTCTTTCAATTGGTGTACTTGGATATGTATAAATGTCATAGGAATTTCTCCATAATTCAAATAAGTAAAATTCTTATAGAAATAATTCCTACAGTTCTGCTCTTTGGAAAATTACCAAATTTTTCCAAATCCTTCATTAGAATATCCTTGATTTCCAGTAAAAATTTTAGCTCATTATACTTCATTTACATGGTCTGATCACCTGTGTATCCTCTATGCACAAAAAAATTGCCAAATTCATTTAGAATTTGTACAGAAACCTGTGCAAGCTTCTAAATTTAATATCTCTCAGTAGAAAGATTCCAAAATTGTCAAACTAACTTTGTTGGTTTGATATTTATCCACACTAACCATAACTACAACCCAATCTTCATGAAAATCCTTAGATTTTCCTGTAGAGCCCTTTAAAGCAAAATCATGTTTGATTTTTATCTGATGATTCACTTCATAGAAAAATCTGAAATGTTGCCAAAATGTTCTATAGTAAGTTTCGGTTTTCCTGTAAAAATTTAAGCTTCATTTGACTTTGTTAACCTAGTTCAATCTGGAGATTTTCCTTACTGGTCATAGAATGTCCAAAAACAACAGAAACATTTCAGAAATTTGTCCAAACTTCTAAGCCCAATATCTCACAGTAGAATGCTTAGAAAATTGTGAAACCAATTTTTTTGAGTCACTCTTGACCTACTCTAAACATAACACAAACTTTTGGCCATGTTAAAATCCCAGTTTACCCATGAAAATTCTGGAAAGAGTTTATACACATTGAAATTTATACAACAGGGACTTCAATGAACTTAGCCCAAATTTGGCCAGAACCTCACCCATAGTGCCTAGTGTCCTCTGTACAATTTCAAGAACCAGTGGCTATCATTTAATATACTTAACTGTCTTTCCTTTGAGCTATAAAATAATACCAATATTGATTCACTTGCATTATTCTTTGCATATTGAATAGCTGCTGAGCTCGAGGAGACCCCAGAGCCACTGGAAGTCATCAACCTGGAGACTAACTTTAATCCTGTCTCGCAGCCAGGCAAGCCCCGATTTGCATTTAACAGTGTTTTAAATTTTATTTGTATCACACTATATGGTTTAGGATGTATGTGCATTAAGTTTAGGATTTTCTTGGAGTTTTCCACGTGCATGACCAGAGAACCCATGAGAGAAGAGTAGATGGTTAAGTCCTCGATGTGTCCACGCAGGTGTATATCGATTCGAGTCGTCGTCCGTCGCGGTTATTGAGTACCGCTTGTTTACTGAGTCATGACGTAGTTAAATTATCTTCCGCTGTAGTGTATTTAAATGTATATTATTTGTAAAAGACAAAGCTTGTACAATACTATGTTGTTTTATGTAATACGATGTATCTTTTTTGTGTGCTGTTGGGTGCCGCATCGCACGGCACCACCCAATTGCGATTCCTTGAATGTGTGGACTCCGGTCCCCACAGCCTAGTATCAGAGCCGCATTAAGAATAGCACGATTAAAAAGGATCGTATTACGAGAAAAATTTAGGTTTCGGTGAGGAATCGATAGTAGCCCCCATAAGAATTATTAATAGCATAGTTACTTAAGGTGGCAAAGCTAACTTATTCTGTAACGATGCTCCGACATCAGGTAAGAGGTATGGTATGCCACCGCAAGCAGATCAATTGCAGTAAGCCCACCATGCGAGAGGTAGCATGTGAATCATTCTGTGGCTTCGCACGGAAGAGTCAATATGAGTCTCTGAAACTCTCCATGTTTCTAAGAACATATGACATGCGGTACCCCAGCGTGCTTCAAAGTTAGTGCGAGCCGATGTGCCTCCTACTAGTGCAGCACTATGCAAAGACGTGGGACCCCGTCGGGTGGTAGAAAACCCGGTAATGTACCTCGAGACATGGCTTAACTCGGGGTGGCCCGTATGGAATGATACGGGATGAACGTTTTCACTTTCATATATATTATTCTGAACTGTTCGCCCATGCGGGCTATGTCGTACGCCACCATATGATTGATCAGTAGCTTGTGTGTAGTGACAGGTACACTGATCACGTGATTGTATTGCGCTTAGAAATCGTTTGCGAGTGAGCGTCATTAAGGCCACCGTTGAGACGTATGCCGGAATACCGGCTTAAAATTTTTACTTCTGAGGCACGTAGTACTGATGTATGCTCCATTGATGCATTATCCACTTTTCTGTAAAATTGAACTGAGAAGATGTAAAACTACTTATATTATCTATCGAGCTCTGAGTTTGAACTAAATTTTAAAATTTGAGTAGTCTTTGATTTCACCAAATCAAAAACAGAGTGTTCTGTTTTCTGCCAGAACAAGACCTGAATTTGAGAAACCATATCTCCCAGTATAAAACTCCAATGAAGGTATACCATACATGTATAAAGAGTTTAGGAAGTCCACCAAAACTTTTATGTTCAACTCCAGAACTTAATTCTCTTATAATCTGTTCAAAATTTCAAAGTTCCAAAACCTGCAAAACTGGACAGAAACTGGAACCCTCTCTGGACTCCATACTGTTTTGACCATATCTCCCTCTAGAAAAATCAAACAGGACCATGGAAGAGATTTATAGAATCCTTGTAATATTTATTACAAATTTTTAAATGGTGGATTTTGTAAATTTCTGCTGTTTTATATCTGGAAATTGTGGCCCAAAATTAGCATAAACAAAGGAGATGCTGTAAAAATTTCCAGAAAAACTGTCAGGTTTACAATGCCATATCTTGTCATATCTTGTCAACCAGAAATGATCTGAAGGCAAAACAATACTTTTTGGAAAAGGGATTCACCTCAAGATCTAATTCTGTCATTTACTGTGTTAAATTTTTTTTTGAGTACAAACTGGTCAGGTTTCAACAGAAACTTCATCGGTTTGGCATAATTTGGTCATGTTATGAATCTGGTCCTCGATTTCACTTTGAGAAGTGCCGTAATGGACCAGATGTCGATACTCAACCATTTACCAGTGGAATTGATGGTTCGACCCACTCGAACCTCTTTTATTTTATGACCATGTTTGTGTCATATTGAATATAAAAATGTGTATTCGCACGATAATGCGCATAACGTCCCGTTGCGATCAACTATAGTCGAAATGAACTTCAATCCATGAAGTTCATTATTTTGGAACTCACAATTGTAACATTGGTCCAGGGATGATGTATTTTGTATTAAGTCTATACTTTATCAATATATGTTACCGTTATGCAATTTGGTTATTAATACACACACTATTGTTTTGATCTTGAGTGATCTCACAATATCGCATCTCATGTTGGATTCATGGTTCTGACTGTAGAATGGTGCGCACCCGTAACACACTCGAGATCGGTGGCACGAGCCAGGGAGGTGATGACTCCCGGTAGCAGAGAAGTCATGATCAACGACAACCGACACCACCACCACCACCTCCTCCGCTTACGTTGGCGGATGTGATTGCAGCTATGGTGGGTTCGCGCGACTAGTAGACCGAGCTGCTGCGGACCCTCGTGCCGAATACATCCCATCAGCGGGGGCGTCCAGACGGAGGCAATCATCAGCCTCAACACTCCACCTACTTGTCAATGCAAAGATGAAGGACAAGCTCGCTTTGTTCAATCGCGGCACGTTCAATGATTTTGTCAACGCGGCAGTTGTACAAGAGGATGCAACACGCGAGTTGGTAACGAAGAAGAAGAGGAGTGCTCCACAGGGCAGCAGTGGTGGAGCTCCACAAAAGTACCGTATGGTGTACCGATATCACCGTCTGGTCAAAGGTGGCAGCCACCGGCACGACCGCCAATGTTCTGTGGCCGCCCATTCAACGCACCAAGCTTCCGACCACCCCTGCCACAGCAGCCACATCAGCAGCAACAGAGGATGATACCTCGTGCACCACCACAGCAGCAGCGTGCACCGGGTTTCCGTCCTCTGGTCTATGGTGGTCCGACACAATACACGTGCTACAACTGTGGATGTGTCGGACATCTCTCCTACAACTGTCCAGACAAGCAAGGCAGTGGACAAGCATCGTATCAGGGTGCTAATCAACCCCGCAACGAGCCCAAGAAACCAAATCCTAAATCTGGAAACGTCCACCACATCGCCATTGAGGACGTACCGAAAGGCGATCCCGTACTCGCGGGTACGTTTACTCTCATCGATCACCCCACTATCATACTTTTTTATTCTGGAGCCACCCACAATTTCATTAGTAGTTCATATGTTGTCAAGCACCAACTACAAATATTTCCTACTAAATATCCATACATGATTTGTTCCCCGGGTGGGAAAATATCAGCTCATAGTATGATTCCTAAAGCACCACTATGCATGGGTGGAAAATATATCCAACCACTCTCATTATCTTAGATGGCCAAAAGTTCGATGTCATATTAGGTATGTCGTGGTTACATCACTACAGTGCTGTTTTGGACATCGTTCCACAAACCGTTCATTTGGATTCTCCACTACACAGTCCACATACTCTCATTCTTGATCAAACCATTAAAGAAATCACAGCAGCGTACCACTCTGAATCCCTTAAGTTGGAAGACATTCCAGTGGTCCGTGAATAGATGTTTTTCTCGATGATCTGCCAGGCATGCCGCCCGAACGTGGCGTCGAGTGCAAGATTGAACTTGCGCCGGGAACCACACCGATCTCTCGAAGACCTTATCAAATGGTGCCCAATGAGCTAGCTGAATTAAAATAACATCTCAAGAACCTGCTGGACAAAGGATTTATTCACCCAAGCTCCTCGCCTTGGGGCTGCTCCGTGCTGTTTGTTCAGAAGAAGGATGAAATGTTGAGGTTATGTGTGGACTATCATCCGCTAAATGCCGTGACTATCAAGAACAAGTATCCACTACCTCACATCGACATTATCTTCGATCAATTAGTGGGTGCTAAGGTATTTTCCAATATGGATCTTCGGTCCGGATATCATCAAATCAAAATTCGGACGGAAGATATACCAAAGTCGGTATTCTCGACGCAATATGGAATATGAATATCTCGTCTTGTCATTTGGTCTCACCAACGCTCCGGCCCACTTTATGTACCTTATGAACTCGGTGTTGATGCCGGAGTTGGACAAGTTCGTCATGGTCTTCATCGATGACATTTTGGTTTATTCCAAATCAGAGGAAGAACATGCCGAACACTTGCATATCGTACTCCAATGATTGTGATACAATAAACTCTATGCAAAATTCAGCAAGTGTGAATTTTGGATCAGTCAAATGCCATTCTTGGGACACATTATTTCAGCCGAGGGCATTGCTGTGGACCCAAGTAAAATTGTTCAAGTATTGAAATGGCAACCTCCAAAGTCCGTACATGAAGTCTGAAGCTTCCTTGGTTTAGCAGGATATTATCGGAGGTTCATCCCGAGCTTCTCGAAAATTGCTAAACCAATGACAGAGCTGTTCAAGAAAGGTACTAAATATAATTGGAGTGAAGCGTGTGAGAAGGCATTTCAAACATCGGTGAAGCATCTCACAACAGCCCCGGTTTTAGCTCAACCGGTTACGACGAAACTGTTCGATGTTTATTACGATGCATCTTGCATCGGTCTTGGCTGCGTTCTTATGCAAGAAGGACGTGTGGTCGCATATGGATCAAGGCAGCTTCGCAATCATGAACAGCATTATCTGATTCACGAGTTGGAGCTCGTTGTCGTGGTGCTTGCTCTACAAATGTGGAGGCATTATCTGCTTGGAAATTTGGTTCACCTCTACACCGACCACAAATGTTTGAAATATATCTTCACTCAGAAGGAACTGAACATGAGGCAACGAAGGTGGCTTGAGTTGATCAAGGATTATGAGATTAAGATTCACTATCATCCCGGCAAAGCTAATGTGGTTGCCGATGCACTTAGTCGCAAATCGCATGTCAATAACTTGACCATCACACTATGGAAGAGGATGAACCGAGTCTATAATTGGTTCCATATGGAGATTTATACAATATTGCTCTCATGCCAACGATCCGAGATGATATTATTGAAGCTCAACAAAAGGACAAGGGTGTGTCTCACATACTCAAGAGGATGGACAGTGGTGAGACGAAGTGCTTTGGAAAAGATGAGCAGGGTGCTCTATGGTTCAGGAATCGGATTTTAGTGCCCGTGATATGGAACTTCGAAAGAAAATTTTGGACGAAGCTCATTTGTCCAAATATTCCATTCATCCATGCAGTAATAAAATGTATCAAGACTTGAAGACTAAGTTTTGGTGGACGCAGATGAAGCGTGAGATTGCTAAGTACATATCCGAGTGTGATACGTGTCGGCGAGTGAAGGCCGACCATATGAAGAAAGCAGGACAGCTGCAACCACTTAATATTCCGGCATGGAAATTGGAGGATGTGAGTATGGATTTTATCGTCGGATTGCCACTCACATTCTGGAAGCATGATTCGATTTGGGTGCTAGTCGACCGACTAACCAAATCAGCACGTTGCATTCGGGTAAATGTCGGATTTAATGCCAAGAAATATGCAGAGTTGTACATATCAAAAATTGTGTGCCTACATAGCATTCCTCGCACGATTATTTCAGATCGAGGCTCGCTGTTCGTTGCTCGTTTCTGGGAGCAGCTGCATGCCTCGTTGGGTACTAAACTGATTAGAAGCTCTGCCTATCACCCGCAAACCAATGGACAAATTGAGCGGGTGAATCAAGTACTTGAAGACATGTTGCGAGCGTGTGCCATCCACCGCGGTAAAAATTGGGACGATCATTTTCCGTTGGAGGAATTCTTGTACAACAAGTGTTATCAAGCGAGTATCAAGATGGCACCATATGAAGCCCTCTATGGCCAAAAATGCCGCACCCGGCTGAATTGGTGCGAGTCCGGCGAAAGAGTGACCTTCGGGATTGATCTTGTCAATGAAGCCAAGGAACAACTTCGGATCATTCAAGCGAACTTGAGAGCGGCTCAATCTCGACAGAAGAATTATGCGGACAAGCGGCTTCGCCCAATGCACTTCGATGTCGGGGATCACGTATACCTCCGCGTGTCTCCGATGAAAGGAATTCACCGGTTCGGAGTAAAAAGAAAGCTAGCTCCCCGTTTTATTGGCTCGTTTGCTATCACAGGAAAGTGCAGACCTGTGTTTTATAGATTGTGATTGCCGGCATATCTCGCTGGTATAGACAACATTTTCCACGTATCTCAGCTCCGGAAATGTCTTAAGTTCAGAGCTGCAGTCCACATGGAAGAAATGGGCGAGTTGCAACCGGATCTCACATACTCTGAACATCCGAATCAAATTCTCGACACGAAGGGTCGAACAACGCGGAACCGCACACTGTGGTTCTATAAAGTGTTATGGAGCAACCATACTGCTGAAGAAGCGACTTGGGAATCCGAAGAATATCTCCGCTCCAACTATCCGGATTTCTTATCGTCTCATATCCAGTAATTTCTCTCGTACTTTTGTCTCTTCATTGTAATCTCGGGACGAGATTCTTCTAAGGGGGAGGAATGTAAGAGCCCAAATTTCAATAATTCATAGTTCAGTTAGGACAAAATTTGTTGAATAATAAAAAGCAACAAAAAGGAAATGAGAAAAACAAATAATTACAAATCCAAATGAGGGAATTCAAAAAAATAAACTTAGCTACTGTTCAAATGAAGTTAACATGAAGACTTGAGTTGACCAATGGTTTCAAAATATTTCAATTAGCCCCCCTGCAAACTTTCATAATTTTTTATGCAAGTTTGCTATTTAATTCAATAGCTACATTGAATTCAACTCAAATTCAAATTCAAGTTTGAATTTAAATGAAACTTTGTCAAATCAACTATGGGAATTCAAAATCAAATTCTATATGATTAATCCAGCCATCCCACAAATATCTAGCAAATTTTGGAATGAATTCGGTGGTAGAATTGATGGAGCAAGGATGAGGATGAGGTGGGACCCACTTGTCATCCAAAGCAAAGTGCTGTTTTTGCTCTCCAAGTGACACCACATATCATGCAAAGTCCAGGCAGCTGCTTGCACTGTTGTGGTCGACTCCAGCTGCCCCCAACACGCCCTGACCTCCTCCTTACCCCCCTCCATGGCCCTGAGTTAATCTTTTCTTCACCTTGAAGTCTCCAGCGCCATTTTCACTTCTCACACAAAATCCTCTCTGTCCAGCCGAATAGGAGCAAAAGTACTCGGGTTTGTGCACTTTTCTTTGCCTCTCCTAACTCACCAAGGTCATGCGCACCTCCCTGACCGTTTTCTTGCCCAGCCGGAGCCTCCCCGATGCCAAACGAAGTGGAACCGTGGCCGCCAAAGAAGCTCCCTTGTTTGCCGCTTCTCTGATCACCGTTGACCCGGTTATACAAGCGTCATCTTGCCTCGGTCCTCTAAGCAAAAAGGTTCCCCTATTCATGTACTAGCTGCTAGTAAATTTTTTGCCCATGCCATGCCTCCTAGCCCCCGTATTTCCTTTTCTTCCGACGAACTATGGATATGGGTAGAGTTACTTCGCGCGTGAAATTCCTTTTATACAGTTGATTATTCCTTGTGGACTTGTGCTACATTATTCTATATGACCGGGTGCATCACCTCGAGGAAGATCCATCGAGTTTCATAGAGTGTTCACGCCGGAATACCATTTTTCCCCAACCGCCGGTCTTCCCCTCATCGGTCCATCGTTGCTACCATTTTCCAAGCCATTTCTCTCCTTATGGCCAGATTCTTGTTCCCCATGCTTCCATGAAGGTTCCCAAAGTCTTCCCGGTCGATTTTGCCCACCGTAGGGCTCGGCCGACATGGCCAAAACCCTAATCGCCGATGCCGCCGTCGCACTGCCATTTTCGGCCACCTATCACCGTCGAGTGCTGCACCACCATGTTCCTCATCTGATTTTAGGCGGGGGCCGCGAGAGTTGAGTTCCACCGTGCCCTGGAATGGGATGCGGTGAGTGGCCACCGTCAGGCGCTGCCGTGCGCCGTCGGAACCGACGGTGTCGCGAGGTAGAAGAAGAGCCCCATCCGGCCCAGCCGTCAGTGAAAGAAACGTGTTGCCCAGATCTGGTGCGGACCATGGATCACATGTGTCTACATCCTTGAACCGTGTGGCCCCGTGTGGCTTCAAGCCGATTGGCCCATTTTAAACCTGTGCGCCCAACCCCTTATTCAAATGTTTCCAATTGGAAATTTATTCCAGAAATTGCTCCAACTTGGAAAATCCATATCTCCTATAATACTTACCTAAAAATTCCCAAATAAATTTTGTTGGAACAAGGATGTTCTATACTGTCAAGTGGCGCACTTGTATGTGTACTAATGTCCATAAGAATTTCTCCATAATTCAAATAAAAAAAACTCGTATAGAAATAATTCCTATAGTTATGCTCTTTGAAAAATTACCAAATTTTTCCAGAACCTTCATTTGAAAATCCTTGAACTCCATTAAAAATTTCAGGGTCATTATACTTAATTTACATGGTCTCATCACCTTTGTATCCTCTATGCACAAAAAAAATAGCCAAATTCATTTAGAATTTGTACAGAAACTTGTGCAAGCTTCTAAATTGAATATCTCTCAGTATAAAGTTTCAAAAAAATGTCAAACTAACTTTTTTAGTCTATTTATCCACAATAACCAGAACTACAACCCAATCTTCATGAAAATCCCTAGATTTCCCTGTAGAGCTCTTTAAAGCAAAATCACGTTTTATTTTTATCTGATGATTCACTTCATAGAAAAATCTGAAATTTTGCTAAAATGTTCTTTATTAAGTTTCTGAATTCTTGTAGAAGGTTCAGCTTCATTGGACTCTATTAAACTAGTTCAATATGGAGATTTTCCTAACTGGTCATAGAAATGCCAAAAACAACAGAAACATTTCAGAAATTTGTCCAAACTTCTAAACCCAATATCTCACAGTAGAATGCTTAGAAAATTGTGAAACCAATTTTGTTGAGTCACTCTTAACCTCATATAAACAGAACACAAACTTTTGGCCATGTTAAAGTCCCAGTTTACCAACGAAAAGTCTGGAAAGAGTTTATATACATTGAATTTTATACAACAGGGACTTCCATGAACTTAGCCCAAATTTGGCCAGAACCTCACCCATAGTGCCTAGTGTTCTCTGTAAAATTTCCAGAACCAGTGGCCATCATTTATTTTACTTAACTGTTTTTCCTTCGAGCTATGCTATAATACCAATATTGATTCACTTGCATTATTCTTTGCATATCGAATAGTTGCCGAGCTCAAGGAGACCCCGAAGCCACTGGAAGTCATCAACTCGGAGAATAACTTTAATCCTGTCTTGCAGCCAGGCAAGCACCAGTTTGCATTTAACAGCATTTTAAATTTTATTTATATCACACTATATGGTTTAGGTTGTATGTGCATTAAGTCTAGGATTTTCTTTGTATTTTCCTCATGCGTGACCAGAGAACCCATGAGAGAAGGGTAGATGGTTAAGTTTGTGATGTGTCTATGCTATGTTTAATGTTATAGTTGCTTCGGTAGAAGACGAGTAGTTGGAATCTATTCGTGAGTTCGGGAATTGGGTTCAGACGGGATTGGTCGATTGAGAGATTCACCATTTGATTAAATATGATACCGGACATGGATTAAGAGCAGCAGGACATAGGGGCCTGTGAGCTGTAGCTGTGCCTGTGTCGGTCAAGAACCGATCCGTGTGCGGCCCTGTTAAGCAAGTTTGAATGTACCAAAGGCATACTGGATATATGTGACCCAGTAAACCGATGTAACTTATCCACCTTAGCATTGAGGCATACCCTACTGCCTTATAGGTGTGGGTTGAGAGCAGCAAGGTGTAAACCTGCCAGCGGGTACGTCGTACTCCGTGTGGGGGTCTCCTGCTCGTAGCAGTGGGACCGGTTCGGTGTGTAGGTAGCGGGTGAAAGGTTGTTGTATATAACATGAGTGAAGTGTGCCATCGCAGCTCCAAGTGTGGGTGTATGTGTATTGCTATTCGGGTATCCCAGCAGGTGTTTATCGATTCGAGTCATCATCACTCGCAGTTATTGGGTACTGCTTGTTCACTGAGTCGTGACATAGTTAAATTATTTGGAGCTGAAAATTATTGAATCATGCTTTATGGAATAATTATGTTTTGATGCTTGTATGTTTAGATCAGAGTGTTCACTAAATTTCAGATTCAAGAATCTTGAATTTGCTGCTAAAAGCTGAAAGTAAGGACTAATATTTAGGCGGGTCTTTTATTGCAAACTATCGTCCTACACTACATTTATCTTGCATATAGAGTTCCATGCATAGTGGAGACGGTTAAGTCTTGCTGAGCTTTCACGCTCATGGTTGCTATTTTAAGTTTTTGCTGCAGATGATGACATTTATGATGTAGGGCTCGCCAGTGAGGCATTTCCCCCATCGGGATACATGGCCGAGTGGGAACCCTGCACGACGCCGTGATGTTTTTTGTGTGCTGCCTGTGTGATTCCGTTCTAGGGCTGACCTGAATGACTTTTGCATAGCTTAGGCTTGAGTGTTTATTTTTTGACCGGAAAACTGCAGGGGATAACCCCCGCAGCAAGTGAGCCAATTGCATTAAAAAAATCGAAAGTAGCCAAAAACTGTACAAAGGGCGGAGGGGTTCCTAAGATTGGACCCTCTCCTAAACGCTATCAAGCCAATTTAGAATAATGTCTCTATCCTGCTGCTTTAGTCTGCAAGACAAGTTTCTCATGGACATGATGAAGCAGTTTTTCCACCCGCGAAAGTGGGATGCTCATTTCAAAAGATCGGTCCATTACGTTGTTTCCATATTTCCCAGGTTGCAATTCCGATGGTTTCCAGGAATGCCGGGCGTTGCCATGCTTGCTTTGCTTTGTCAATTGTTGGAAAGAAGGGAATTGTGTGATCCCAATGTATGCCCAGAGCATTCCAGCAGGCCACGCTGAATGGGCAGCTGAAGAAGAGATGGTACGTTAGTTCTTCCAAGTTCAGTTGGCATAGCACGCAGGAGTAGTCGTCCCCCTGTATCTTCAAATTTTTTCTTTTGAGTAGGTTTCTTGAGTTCAGGCGGTCTCTAAACATAAGCCACACAAAGATTTTTATTTTCCTGACCAGTTTGGAGGTCCATATCCAGCTAAAAGACAAAGGAGGGTTGATTCCTTTGGTAATAGTGATTGTATACTTTGGCTGATGAAAAAACTTCCCTGTTATCAGTGTTTACCCATATGTCTCTTAGGCTTGAGTGTTGAGAGCTATGAACTTATCTTCCGCTGTAGTGTATTTAAATGTATATTATTTGTAAAATACAAAGCTTGTATAATACTATGTTGTTTTATGTAATATGATGTATCTTTTTCTGTGTGCTGTTGGGTGCCGCATCGCACAGCACCACCCAATTGCGATTCATGGAAAGTGCGAACTCCTGTACCCACATCACCAACTCGCGGTTCGAGAGCTACCATCCGAACTATGCAAGGAGTTTGAAAGGTTGAACCTTGGATTTGTGAATGAGATGGGGATAATGGAGTTAATTCGGACCTTGGAGCGAGAAATTCGAGAGGGTCAGACAAAGTATGAAGAAATTCAGGAGATCAAGGAAAGGGCCAAGAGGGGAAAGAATTCAGGTTGATGAGGATGACCATGGTACTTTATGGCTTGGAAAAAGGATTGTTGTGCCCAATGATAAGCATATCCGAGACCTGATATTGAAGGAGGCACATGACTCGCCATATTCAATTCACCCCGGCTGTACGAAGATGTACAAGGACTTGAATACATGTTATTGGTGGGCTAGCATGAAAAAGGACATAGCTGAATATGTAGCATTGTTTGATGTGTGCCAATGAGTCAAGGTAGAACATCAAAGACCCGCCGGATTATTGCAACCATCGAAGGTTCCAAAATTGAAGTGGGAAGAAATTGGTATGGACTTCATAGTTGGATACCGCGAACCTAGTCCGGTTATGGCTCAATTTAGGTAATTGTGGATCGGTTAACTAAGTCAGCTCACTTTATTCCTTGTTAAGACCACCTTTAATGGAGAGAAATTGGTGGAATTGTATATGAGAAGGATAGTATGTTTGCATGGAGTTCCAAAGAGGATAGTGTCAGATAGAGGTTCTCAATTTACCTCTAGGTTTTGGCAAAAGCTGCATGAAGTATTGGGAACAAGGTTGAATTTTAGCTAATCATATCACCCCTCAAACGGATGGACAAACCGAGAGGACTAACCAGATTTTGGAGGACATGTTAAGAGCTTGTGCCTTGAAGCATGGAAGGAGTTGGGACAAAAGCTTGCCATATGCGGAATTCTCATATAACAATAGTTACGAAGCAAGCTTGAAAATGTCGCCTTATGAAGCACTATATGAGAGAAAGTGTAGGACGCCCTTGTTCTGGAATTAGACTAGAGAGAACCAAGTGTTTGGACCTGACATGCTACAGGAAGCAGAGAAACAAGTTCAGGTTATTCGTGAAAACTTGAGGGCTGCTCAATCAAGGCAAAAAGGCTAGGTGGACAATAGGAGAAGGAAACTAGACTTTGAAGTGGGAGACCTCGTATATCTCAAAGTGTCACCAATGAGAGGTCATACGAGGTTTAATATCCGAGGCAAGCTAGCACCTTGATACGTTGGGCCATTCAAGATTTTTGACAAAAGAGGAGAAGTAGAATATAAGTTGGAGATACCAGCTCACTTATCAGATGTACATGATGTCTTTCATGTTTCACAGCTCAAGAAGTGTGTAGGGTACCGGAAGAACAAGTGCCAATGAAAGAATTGGAATTAGAGGCAGATTTGACTTATGTCGAGCAATCGGCCAAAATCTTGGAAATTAAGGAGAGAGTCACAAGGAACAAGGTTATTCGATGGTGTAATGTTTGGAAGCATCATACAGAATCAGAGGCAACTTGGGAGCTGTAGGATGATCTCAAGAAGGAATTTCCCTATCTCTTCTCTTCCACATCGAATCTTGAGGGTGAGATTCATTTTAAGGGGGGTAGGTTTGTAACACCCTCATTTTCATGCATCATGCCCTGCATCCATCATTATTCATGTTTAACATTAATCAACATTAAAAGGAATGAGTATAAAATGAATTTAGAGCAAAACCGCACTCAAAAATTCTGGAAAGTGCGGACCAGTCCGATTTTGGTGTGGACTAGTCCGATTTCTCTTTAACCTCCATTGGATGTGTCCGTTTTCACGCAGACTATTGCGGATTTTCCCTTTGCACACTTTCGGACTTGTCCGGTCCAATGCGGACTAGTCCGGTATCCCAATTCCTTGGAAATTTTGCTAAGTCCTTGGACATGTCCGGATTTGTCCGGTATTCCAAAGGACTTGTCCGTTTTCCCTCTGACTAAAATCAGACTTGTCTGGTTTTGTTAGACTTGTTTGATTTTCATTTGACCATTTTCGGACTTGTCCGATATAGTCCGGACTTGTCTGTTGTCGCCTATGTCAATTTTTTGACGAGTCCGGCCCTTTTTGGACTTATCCGGCAAATCGCGATTTTGAGTTGATATTTTGTTTCACGATGTGTTTTTGGGTTTTACTTTAAGTGGGCCTAAGGACATCGTGTCCAACTATTTTTGGAGCCCATGTGAGACCCCACACCGGCCTCCATCCTCCCCAAACTCGAATCCATTGAAACCCTAGCCCTCCACCCTTATATAAACAACTCCACCCCTTGACTTTACATCCTTTTGTCTCAATTGAATGTCCACAAACCCTAGCTTGTAAATAGCTGCCATCAAGGAGGGAGAAGGAGATCCCAGGCAAGAAGAAGAAGAGGAGGAAACGAAAGAGGATCAAGTGATCAATATCTCCATCAAGTTTTCGTTCTTCATCAACAATTCACCATCAACTTTTCTTCATCAACCCTAGATCATCAAGATCCAAGTGTTGCCTCCAAAATCCTTGATCCGTTGGAGCTCTAAACACCTGGTATACCATCCATTTCCTTTTTCTCACGTGAACTCAATCCTGTTTCTCCAAATTCATGTTGATCTAGAAAACCCTAGTCCGGCCCTACAGCGCACTAGTCCGATTTTGCAATCTATTTCCTGCTGTATTAATTCTAAATTGATTCAAACCAATTCCAAACCTGTCCAAACTTGTTAAAAGCTATTAGAACTAGTTAGTAAACATCATTAACAACTCATTAACTAGTTTTTCTTTGCATTTGCATTAATCATGCATGTCATGTCAATTTGAGTAATATATGTGCACTTATTGATTGTGATACTTGTCTTGTATGTTTATTGCGCGGATTAGAAGGATTTGCGCTAGAGGGTGCTGCGGAGGATTTCCAGCACCAGGAGTTTGAAGTCTTTGAACCTAATCAAGCCCAAGAGCAAGGCAAGTGACCTTGAACATATTGATCTAGTTTTAAGATAAATGTTTTGTTTGCAAAACAGCATGCTTGTGTCAATGTGATGGGAATCCTATGATAGGAAGTTTAATAGCTTTGTTTGACCACCCTTGTCACCTGAAACACAAGGTAGAGAGTCGGGAAGGGCTTTTTACCTTTTTGCCTCGCTTAATTAATTGGGATGGGAGAACAACTATACCATTTAATTATGAATTAATGAGATTATGGTTAATATGAACTGGATAATATGACATGGTAATGGTGATCTAAGCAAGCATAGTATGTGGATGTGTTGGAAGTTATGTTAGTTAGCTTGCTTTAGATCTAAGGACCGGTTCGTGGAGCGACCATCCACGACTTACAGTGCCACCACGAGGACAAGTATGGGTGCGGCGTAGCTGGTTAATTAGGGTATTGCTAGTATTGAGTGGATCATTTGGCGCACTGGGGAAGGGGAGTTGGATTGGGTTTGGATATGGTTGACGGGACTCCCTAGGATCCGAGTGGCACAAGAGGGGGCCCTTGATTGAAGATGTGCTCAGTTGGAGACGTTGCTACCGGTGAAACCTCAGTGGGTCCGTACATGCTAGTAATCCCTTTGTAAAGGCTATTTTGTGTCTCTTGGCCATACACCTATGGTAGTGTATTGGCATAATGGAGGTTTTCTTTAGTCGCCGATGGGTGATGACATCACAAACATGTGGGTAAAGCGGTACAACCTTTGCATAGTGTCTTAAAACTATCATGATAGTCGTGCTCCCGGTTATGAGCAACTTGGACCCTCACATGATTAGAGGGAAACTTGAAGTTTGGGATGGTTTGGTAATGGTTATGGTTGGTAATATGGTTATGGTTGGTTATGGATTAAATTCTGGTATTGAATATGGTTAATGGTAATGGTGAAATCTGATATAATGGTGATGGATATGGAATATGGACTGGTACTATGTTAATAATTATGGTTTATGATGGGTTTACTTCACATACATATAATATATTACTTTTCAAATGTTTTGATGTACTTTTCAGCACTTAGCCATTATTATATTCGTCATTTGAATCAGCTACATGTCATACTTTCCACACTTGCTGAGTACATCATGTACTCACCCTTGCAATTCCCCCACCAATAGTTGCAGGTCAGATTTGGGAGTATAACGAAGATAATGTGGAGTTCTAGGTCGTGTCTGCCGTCAGCTTTGCATGTGGTCTTGATTGGAGCTGCACTATACCCTATTTGCTTAGCTGCCTAGTTTGCTTATTTAGTTTATTTCTACTGCATTAGTTCAAACTTGTCATTAATAATCATTAGAGCTTGTATTTGAGGATATTCTGAATTCTATAATAAAAGTGTTTAATCAATCCTGTTCTGTAGTAATTTTCTGTATATCCTTTTGTGAATGCACTTGTGTATGTGTGTTGAACGTCCTGGGCACACATATGTGTTCACTTGGTTCATTTTGGGACCGAGTGTCACAATTACGAACTTTATATTTTTTATTAAATTATTAAACAAATTAACAAGTTGTATACATTTTTCAAAGTGCATACCCTTCGGTTAAATCCTAGGTCCGCCATTTTCACATGCATATTAGTTGTCATGCATATGCTACGTCCCAAACATGATTAACGAGCCTCAAACTATATATGATGATCTTTCAACAAAAAGAGAAAGCACGTAATGTCATCATCAAACATGATCAAGGTCTCTCAAGTGCATGTTACTTGTCCATGCTTGCTACGCCCCAAACATGTTCAATGAACCTCAAACATGACGATCTTTCAACAAAAAGAGAAAACACACGTAACGTCATCATACATAATCGAGGTCTCTCTCACATGCATGTTAGTTGTCCATGCATGCTACGCCCCAAACATATGATCATCGAGCCTCAAACTATATATGACGATCTTTCAGCAAAAAGAGAAAACACCTAACATCATCAAACATGCATGCTCGAGGTCTTTTGTGTGTTAAACTGAAGTACATAATTGAGGGTTTGTAATATATTGTATTAATGAATGAATGTGTAATGTGTTCATCAGGTTCCTCAGGAATGATAATTCATAAGGAAGGATTTGATTTTTTTGGACAAATGAATGATTTAGTTAACAAGTGAATGTGCTCTAAGTTCAGTGATGTGTTGTGTCTAAGGAGGAGGAGGAGGATTTATGTTTGCTTTTGTTATTTTTCTTTTCTTGTATCTTGTACTTTTTTCTGGTGTTTTGTGACGATATTTCAACTCTATATGACGATCTTTCAACAAAAAGAGAAAAAACGTAACGTCATGAAACATGATCGAGGTCTTTTGCATGGCAAACTAAAAAACTAGAACATTGCATACCCTAGGCCCTTTGCATGTCAAATTTAAAAACTGGAACTGAAAAACTGAAACAACACAGGACGGACCTACAAAATATTCCAGGTGGGCCGTTGCGTACATTGGACCCTTTACGTGTAAAATTAGAAAACTGCCTGTGAAGTCGATGGTATGCGTTGAGCTGTTGCAATAATCGAGAGGAGGCAAGCCGCCGTTTGGAGTAACTCTGACCCACCCACCGGTTCGAAAGCACAGTTTTTGAAGCATCCGATCATCTCCACTCTCGCACTTAGACAATGACCCGCTATAAAGGCACACTGTCCTCTTGCGTCTCTGCCGCACCACTCCATCGATTGTAGCCTCCAAGCTTCTTCTCTTGCTTCTAAGCCGCACCATAATTGACCACCTCTCGCTCTTTCTCCACACCTCCATTGTCGCACAAATGGGTAGCCCCGCACCTAAGCGCTCCAGGCCATCGACGTCCTCCAAACCTCCTTCTTCTCCATTCCCGTCACTGCCAATGCTGATGGAACTGGAGGTAGCAGCCGCACCTCCTCCGCCCTCGTCCGCCCGCGGTACCCACACCTCCTCATCCCATTTGGGTCCAGGAGACTGTCCACCTCCTCCAAGACCGCATCAAAGAACTCGATCGGCGCCTGAAGGAGGCCACCAACGACATGTCCGTCACTGCCGGGCGCGCAAAAAAGCTCGACAAATTGACGCGGGATGTATTTTCCGATACATCTAGCTCGTGTAATCATCTGGGTCTTGGGATCCTGATCGTCTACACCAGCATGGACACCACCGACCACTACTGCTTCGGGTTAAGGTTTGTGGCGGTCGTCTTGACGTCCTCCACGAGACGATCATGAAAGTGGCTGGGGTGGACGGCTGCCATCAAAATCTGCAGATCGTCGCTCGGAAGCTTCGGACTCAATTGCCAAAGGAGGAGGCGGCGGCAGCAGCGACGGCGGAGAAGGAGGTGGAGGAGATCTCCTTTGACTCAGAGTAGAGTATATTAGGAGTTGTTTCATTTTCCTTGTTTTCTATGTGTTTTCGTATTTCTTGTTTGTAATATATGTGTTGTTTTTATGTTAAAGAAAAATTTCTTTTCTGTTCATGAACAATACGTCCTATGCATATCGAAGAACAACTTTTTTCTGAAATTGGGGTGAGATAACTGGCATTCAATGTCTAGCCAATAATTTGTTGTGTTGCGACAATTGTCGATTCTTGGTTGGGACTCCATTGAGAGCGTGGTTGAGGCTGCGTTTCTCCTCTTTTGTGTTCTTTCACTCAATTTTTTTCACTTGAAGTCAGCGGTTTACTGCAATTGTTATCATCATCTTTCCAAAAAGGAGAACGATGGTGATCGATTTTACATAATCTTAGCCCGTGATTGATATGGCGATCAAACTTCACAAAGGCTAAGATTACTGATGTCTTTATACAAAAAGTTGACGGAGAACATACTCATGAATCAACATTAAGGACGGGTGGCCACTTATCAGTTTTGGGTTCGATCCCTAAATTGAGCTCTCGATGTTCTCACCGGTGGACGTCTACAATAAAATTTTAGTTATTGCCTCTCACACGTGGAGCCAAGGAATGTGACATCCCTGTCACGCATTGTATTCTAAGGATTTCGATGATCTCTTCGAGGATGCAATTTCAAGCAGTTCTTGCTTGTGTTGACATCTGGTTCATGGGACCCTTCCCGTCCACACCAGCATGGACTCCGCAGCGCTGGCCACTACTGCTTCGGGTTATGCTTTGTGGCCACTAGTCTCAACACCCTCCACGAGATGATCGCGGAGGTGGCTGAGGTGGAGGGCCACCGGCACCTTCTGCACATCGTCACCCAGAAGCTTCGGACTCAGGTGGCGTAAGAGGAGGAAGAGGTGGCGGCTGCGGTGGAGGTAGAGGAGACCTCCTCCGATCGAGTAGAGTAGTATTAGGAGTAGTTTTTATTTTTTTCTTGTTTTCCATGTGTCTTTGTATTTATTGTTTGTAATATATGTGTTGTTTTTATGTTAATGAAAAATGACTTTTATGTTCATGAACAATGTGTCCTATGCATTATCGAAAAACATCTCCTTTTATCGAAAAATATCTCGTGTTTGTTTGTAACTTGGGACCATTTATATTGCTTGTGTTTGAAAGACTGAAATAGAGTAAAAATTCGGGCAACCTTAGGTAACATTAATCCGGTAAAATTTCATAATTGACAAGATTTTTTTTCTATAGCTCATACATTGATAGAAAATGATCTATTAATTTGCAACTAACATAATCATTACAACTATTATAATTAACAACTAACATGATGCATAATTAACATGATTATGAAATTATGTCATCTTAATTGCTAACTAGTCCCTTGTCCGATGCATCAGGTGCCTAAAAAGTTGTTTATCTGTTGAAACTAATAACCGATGACATTGCTGATGCATCGTATCTGCCTGTGATACTCTCCAATCACAGACGGCTTTGGATCGATGGCCTAAAGATTAGACATCACAGTGGAAATTTTTACGGTCGGCCCGCCTGTGTAAAAAAATCATGGCGCATGTGAAAATGTACTTTTAGTAGTAGCATATATATATATATATATATATATATATATATGTTATCATTTCATTGGGATCAATGTTACAAAATGCTGATTGTTTACCTTTTACTATACCATGGATTTGCCATCGTCCTTTCTTGGACTTGGGTGTTCTGTATTTGCATGTCGTTGCATTCGCACACATACATTTGGCGATTCATATTTTTGTTCATATTTTTTGGAATGTCCCACTAGCGAGCACATGACTGCTTTTAGATTTTGATCTCCATGTATGGCAACAAAGATGAAGGGGAGCTAGCAGTCGCACGGCGAGCAAGCAGCTAGGCCATACAATAATTAAGAAGTGAGCAAGTTGTCCGAAGAAGTCTACCACTCTAGCTACACACACCATGTTTGGGAATTGACGCAACATGAATGAATTTAATCACTATTGCATGTGTGCACAAGGGCACGGCTAGCGCAAAATTCTCGACGCCCGCAAAATTTTTTCTTTCTTCTTGGCATGCCACAATTGACATTTGACCATTCAAATTTCACTCCATGCGCCTCCAATTTCAGTCCCGCCTATTCTAACCCTATTTCATCCATGATGAGCATAAATGGAAACACTAGCCTCTAATCCTGCAGTACCCTGGCCTCCGTTCCTGACACACCGCTTCCCTGCCCTTCCTGTGATCTCGCAGTACTCCAAATGTGTTGTACTCTCTGTCCTGTGTTCCAAACTTGTATTGCTAAGAAATTCCTATGTTTTTAGTTCCCACGGTTTTTACAATTTTTTCCCCATTGATCTTGCAGTGACACATCGAAACTCTTGGTGGTGGTGACTCATGGGTACAACACCGGGCGACCAAGTTTGACGGACTCTACTGAACCTCTTCATCACCGACACATCCCTACGACATCCCGGACTCCAGTTTTGTGCTAGGTAAGTTCTACATGATCCATGTCGTCTTTTTATAGAGCTATATTGGCTAGGTAAGTTCTTCACCATCCATGCAGTTTTGGGCCAGTCAAGTTGTACATGATCCACGCTGATATAAGAATACTAAATAAATTAATAAAGAAGAAATGTGCTCTTATGTTTCACGAATTTAGTTATATATATATATATATATATATATATATCATATACTACATCTGTCTCGAAATAAATGTCACTTCGACAGCTTATTACAGTAGTGTATTTCTAGTTCAATTCCTTGTCGGGAATGACAAATCTTAAAAACCGGAGGTACTATGTAATTTCTAGATTTAGAAGTAAATGACTCACGAGTTATCTAATCAACTACTCCAAATGTTGTACTCTCATTCCTGTGTTACAAATTTGTATTCCTGAGATTTTCAGTTTGTGCAGTTTTTACAATTTTTTCTTTCTTGTGGCTTTCTCAGATCGTACATCTTTTCCTATTCATTCATTTCTAATTCCTCCGTTCCCAAAAAATACTATTAGTTCATAGAAACCGCACCGTCTGATCCAAAATCTACGTCGGTCATGTAATCTGATGTTATCACTATATCACTGTTATTTGGAATGACTACTTACAATATATGCTCTTTACTTTAGGAACAAGACACCAAACCATCATGTTGTCTACAAGTATTCATGGTGGCCAACAAGCACCTCGTATAACTATAAATGTGTTTACTATCAAAATTAAAGTTTTTTTAGAAAACATTAATTCCTTTGCATGGTATGCAGAGAATATTGCAGCACATGAGGTTCAGGAACTCCGAGATTCTTCATTCCCTGGTACTACGATGCATGAACCACAACAGGTATAGATATACAAACTATAAATATGTACTAGGCTCTGCTAATTGTTTTAGCATGCCTTGCGATTCTACTTTCCTAGTCCCAGTTACAATTTATCAGCCCGTGCGACGGCGTGATTTTTGATGCCTCCATGTCGTCCCCTCTCGCCGCCGGCCACACCGGCTGGCACCAGCGCCCACGCCCTGCTGCTAGTCACTTTCGTTCCCTCCCCAGCGCGTCCACCTCGCCCATCACCACGTCCCATCCTTTGAGTGCCATGATGACCGCCGTCCGCAAAACCGTGGACATTACTCGCCCTACCACTAATCCTCCTCGAGAGTTGCTCCGGGTGATCTCGACCAGACCGATCCCTCGCTTGTTAAGCATCGCAAGCTGGGACTATGCAGTACTGCACCTGCAGTAGCTGCAACTGACAAGGTTACCTGATGTCTCATGGGCATACATGTCAGTGGTAGGTACTGCAGGTGTAGTACTGTAGAGGATTTCAATCCCACAAGCTGTCCGCCTCATCTATCTTGCATTCGCCACCTGCTGCCGCTGGTGTTCATTACTCGCCCTGCAACCAATTCTCCTTGAGACGTGCTCCCGCTGATGTCAGTCAGACCGAACCAGCGAACCTTATCTTTGTCTAGTCTAGCATGGCCAGCAGCATGCTTGCCCCCTCAGTCTTTCCTGCTTCACTGCTGGACTGAAAATACTCTGCAATACTACTGGTGAAGTAGGGCCACTGACATGTTTGCCTATTGGCTCATTTTAGCGTATGAAAAGCAACAAAGAAGTCAACAATGTACTCCCTCCCGATCAAAATAATTTTCGTTCAGACAATCCTAACTAGTTTATTTTTAATTCATGTTGGTCTGATACGACAATTAATATAAACTTGGAGGGAGT
Source organism: Tuctoria greenei (assembly GCA_036927565.1). NCBI lineage: Eukaryota > Viridiplantae > Streptophyta > Magnoliopsida > Poales > Poaceae > Tuctoria > Tuctoria greenei. The sequence goes on from JAYESD010000010.1 coordinate 60,006,472, forward strand.
GATACAGAACAAAATGCTGCTGGGATGCGATCAACCCACACTCATATTTGTCGCCCTTGTACTGAAGATGGTACAAACATCAGACTTTTCTTCTTTTCATACTATTTGTATAAGATACTAAACTTGGTTAGGTGGTAATTTGCTTCAATAGTTTACCATTTGAATCAGTGTAACAAAAGGAAGGAAGTTTGGAAGAAATGTGTCTAAAGGACTTAAGGTTGCCAGCATACGCTATGCAGCCCAAGTTAATAGAACGGACAATGTGAAGCTACCAATTCAGCTGTCCACTAGGTTGGGTGCTACGGTTGGTATTAATCAGCAGCACTTTTGTCGGTACCCTGGGTACCATATACTCCTTTGGATTGCAAAGATCTCAAGGGAAAGTCATATACTTGATTTGAAGACCTTCGGAGCCCCACATGTCAGACATAACCGGACCCGCTTCTCCAACATGGTTAGTCTCGGGGTCGCCACGTGTACTATCAAACCGGAGCTACCACCCACAAGGGGGAAGCTCCGGGCTAGGTACCAAAATAGCACCCTCGGACCTAACCCCAGACCGAGGGAAGCTCCGGAACTGACACGTGTCAGGTAGCTCTGGACCTATCTATTTCCCATAGTATGCTCCAGTGCTGCCACGTGTCCAATCGTCAGATCTTCAGCCTCTAACCTCCGGAAGACTCCACAACGGCTCCGGATCTTCAAAGGGGAATCAAGGACTTCAAGACCCGATCAAGTGTCATCAATACTATATTAATGACACACGATCGAATGACCTTAATTACCATTAATGGTTCTTTTAAAGCCCATAACTCGGTCATTAAGGGCAATTAAACGTATTGAATGTGTATCAATATCAGTAACCGCTGGGGCCACATGTCGGGCCAGGCTAACTTGTAACGGCCTGCCCTTGTACTATAAAAGGACAGGCCGACGATACATAGGAGACTCTCTCCACACTCGACACACACGCTCGGAACACATAGACGCGACGCGCTCACTCTACACCCTGAACTCACTTTGAGCTCATACAACCAATACAACACCAACACATCCCGTGGAGTAGGGTATTACGCTCAGACGGCCCGAACCACGTAAATCTTCGTGTCTACTGTGTCATTTACACTTCACCTTCTTGAATCTCCGCGCACCCACACCGAACCTCAAACTCCTCTAACACTTTAGTAGTGTTGGGAGATCTGCCGGATCAAAACCACCGACAGTTGGCGCGCCAGGAAGGGGCGCCAGAGATTTCAAGAATGGTGAACTCAGCCGATGGATCATCCAATGGTCATCCCACTGTTCAAGCTGTTGGGGGTAATCCTTCCAATATGCAGCCACCAGCAGGAACCACGGTTCCAGCAGGAGTCACACTTCCACCACTGCCGCCTCCACCAGCAAATCAAGCTGGAGAATGCGATGGTGCACCGACATCAATCACTGCGTCGGCAAATCTTGACAACCCGGAACACGCGCTTCATGCAGCACGTGCTCTTCTTCAGCACCCACCACCTCCGGACGCATCCCGGGATGCAATGGAGCAGTGGAGGGCCGATGTGGAACACTTGGTTGTAGCAGCAGCCGACCGCATCAGCAACCAGGGTCCTCCTTCTTCAGGACGGGCCCCGTCGCAGCGATGGACCTTGTCTGGCAGACTTGGTCCGCATGTTTCCAACAACAGGAGACGTGCTGCATTACAGCAGGTGACGTCGTTGCCCTCCGGGGCACGACGCACTCACACGGTATCAAGGCTTTTAACTCATGACCTCGGGGCGGAGCTTGATCGCCGATATCGCCAACAAGATGGCCGAGTCCATATTGAGCGTGCTCCTGAAAGACGAGAAGCTCAAGACATTCCTGCTCCTGAAGGAGTAGGAGGAGGCTGTTCAGCCCTGGCCATGCATCTGCGTATGGTCAGGTGGCCACAGAAGTTCCGGCCTCACCTGCCGGAGAAGTTCGACGGGACCGTTAATCCTGTCGAATTTCTTCAGATTTACTCCACTACTATCTTGGTAGCTGGAGGAAATGAGGTCGTAATGGCCAATTATTTCCCAGTGGCTTTAACTTGGACCGCCAGGTCCTGGTTTATGAGCCTTCCACCCAACTCCATCAGCAGTTGGGAGGAGTTGTGCCGGCAGTTCACCGCCAACTTCGGGAGTTCTTACACCCGATCAGGCACCGAACTGGACCTTTTTGCAGTTGTGCAAAAAGGAGGAGAATCCCTGTGATCATTCATCCAGAGATCTCTCAGGTACGAAACACTATCCCTTCTATCTCTAGTGCCTCTGTCATCGTGGCATTTAGACAGGGAGTGCGGGATAAGAAGATGCTGGAGAAACTGGCGATCAAGGAGATTACCAGTGTCACATAACTCTTCAGCTTGGCTGACAAATGCGCTAGAGCTGCGGAGGGCCGTGAAATGCACTCCAAACCAACTCCAGAGGATCACAAGAAATCCTCCAAAGGAGAAGCTGCTACCTCCAGAAGTGGCAAGAAGAAGAAAAAGACCAACAGCAAGAAGAAGCCATCGGCTGGTGCATCCAATGCTGCAACTGCTGCAGCTCCGGGTGGCCGGGGGACACGCCCCGAGAAGCGTCCTCGACCGTCTTCTGAAGACGGTGGCAAACCCAAGGTGTGGTGTCCAATTCACAAAACGGACAAACACAGTTTGGAAGACTGCCGGGAGGTCCAAAACCTTGCCGAGCACTACAACAAGCGCCGGGAAGAAGCTCCTTTCCGACAGAGGGAAGGAAAACAAAAAGTTGACGAAGCTCTGGCTGAAGAGGAGTTAGGTTTTCAGGATCCCAAAAAGGTCCTGAAGGCCGTCTACACCTCTGTCGATGATGATTCTGACGTCTCTGACAACGAGCGTCGGAAGACCATGAACACCATTTTTGGTGGATCATGGGACATCACCTCCCGCCGCATCATCAAGACTATGTGTCGGGACATGGCTGCAGTAGCTCCTACAGCAAGGGAGGAGCCTCATCGGAAGTGGATGGACACAGACATCACTTTTGATGCTTTGGACTGCCCTCGAAGCATGGTTGGAGCAGGTCAGCTACCTTTGATGGTATCTCCTACCATCAATAACATCCAGCTCCACCAGGTCATGGTAGACGGAGGTTCGGGGCTCAACGTCATAAGCTTCGAAGCTTTTACCAAGCTTCAGCTCCGACCTTCGGATCTCCACCCCTCCCGACCTTTCTCCGGAGTAGGTCCGGGAGCCATTACCCCACTCGGAGCTATTACCCTCCCCGTTACCTTCGGGACCCGGGAGAAGTATCGCACCGAGAAGTTGGTCTTTGACGTTGCTCAGATCAACTTACCCTTCAATGCCATCTTGTGTAGGCCTGCCTTGTACAAATTCATGGCAGCTGCTCATTATGGTTACCTGGTGTTAAAGATGCCAACACCAGTAGGAGTTCTCCGGATCTGCGGAGATCGTACTGCCGGAGTAACTGCTCTGGAAGAACTCCATGCGCTTACTACGGCGCAAGAAGAGGACTCCAGGCAGGAGCAAGCTCCAAAACCCCCGAGCATTCGTCAGCGAGGCTCGACTTCTGCACCTCGTGTGCAGCCAAGCGTCGACACCGACATTCCCGTCAAAGTCGTCCAAATCAGTTCCGATGCCGCTCATACCACCCGTATATCGGGGGGATTGAACGACAAATAGGAACTCGCACTCATCGCTTTCCTCCGAGCTAATGTCGATGTGTTTGCCTGGCAACTGTCACAAATGCCTGGGATCCCCAGGGAAGTGATTGAGCACAATCTGAAGATCTACCCCGATGCTCGGCCTGTGCATCAGAAGCCTCGGAAGCAATCCGTAGAGCGACAGAACTTCATTCGACAAGAAGTGAAGAAGTTGCTAGAAGCTGGATTCATCCGAGAAGTCTTCCATCCAAAATGGCTGGCAAACCCAGTCGTTGTGCCCAAGGCCGGTGGGAAGATTCGGATGTGTATCGACTACACAACACTAAATAAGGCATGACCAAAAGATCCATTCCCATTACCTAGAATAGATCAGATAGTGGATTCCACCTCCGGGTGTGAATTACTGTGTTTCCTAGACGCATATTCTGGGTATCATCAAATCAGAATGTCTAGGGAAGATGAAGAGCATACCTCTTTCATCACAGTAGATGGATTGTATTGTTATACAACCATGCCATTTGATCTCAAGAATGCAGCTTCAACCTTTGTACGAGCTATGTAAAAAACCTTTGAAGAACTCATTAGAGACATAGTGGAAGTGTACGTCGACGACATCGTGGTCAAGGTCAAGAACAAGGAGTCACTCCTTGACACCTTGCAGACTGTCTTCGACAAGCTGCGGGTCACTCGCAAAAAGCTACATCCAGACAAGTGTGTCTTCGGTGTTAGCTCTGGAAAACTTCTTGGTTTCCTGGTAAGTCACTGGGGCATAGAAGCTAATCCGGCGAAGATCAAAGCCATTGAAGACTTGAGGCCACCAGCCTGCATCAAAAATGTCCAAAAGCTAACTGGATGTCTAGGAGCCCTCAGCCGGTTCATTTCAAGACTGGCAGAACAGGCACTCCCCTTTTTCAAGTTATTAAAGAAGTCCTGACCATTCCAATGGCCTGAAGAAGCAGAAAAGGCGTTCCAGGAGCTAAAACAGCTCATCACCACCCTACCAATTCTGGTAGCTCCGAACCCTGGTGAGCCTTTGCTGCTTTACATTTTAGCCACTGACGAAGTTGTCAGTATGGTCCTGGTTGCAGAGAGACCAGAACCATCCCATACTCAGGAGTCCAGACCCCTTCAGGAGGGTCTGGAGGTTCCTGAAAGCGAGTCTGGGTCCCAGCTCCCAGACTTGAATCCACAAGAAGTTACATCAGAAGACCCAGACCCCGCCGGGAGGGTCCAGGCCACTTCTAAAGAAGCTCCGGGTTCCTCCAGCAAGGACCCGGAAGTCCCCGAAGAAAATCTGGACCCCCCCGGGAGGATCCGGATCAATGAAGAGGAAGCTCCGGCCCCTCCGGGAGGGTCCGGACCATCCAACGCCTAGTGTACTTCATCAGTGAAGTACTTCATGACGCCAAGACTCGATACCTAGAGGTGCATAAGCTGCTCTATGCAGTTCTTATTGCCTCCAGGAAGCTTCTCCATTATTTCCAAGCTCACAAGATCTCAGTGGTGACTTCCTACCCACTTTGAGAAATCTTGCATAATCCCAACTCAACTGGGAATATTGCAAAGTGGGCAGCGGAATTGGCCGAATTCGATCTCAAATTCATTTCAAGGCAAGCAATCAAGAGTCAAGCATTGGCAGACTTCATGGCGGAATGGACTCCCTCTCCATCAAACCCTGGGGGCTCCAGTGATCAGAAGCCAGAACACAAGGCTCCGGTCTTCACCGAGCCTCACTGGACCCTCTACTTCGACGGCTCCATGCAGAAGCAGGGGGCCGGAGCTGGAATCCTTCTCCCCGCACCAACCGGAGAGAAGGTAAAATACATGGTACACAATGACTTCAAGGCGACCAACAACATGGCGGAATATGAAGCACTCATTTACGGACTAAGGGTGGCACTGTCATACGGTGTCAAGCAACTGCTGGTCAAGGGAGATTCACAGCTCATCATTAAGCAAGTGAAGGGTGAATGCTCCTGCAACAATCTCCAGCTAGCTGCTTACCTCCTTGAAGTCCAGAGGCTTCAGAAGGACTTCGAAGTCCTAGATCTCCACCATGTCCAGCGTGCCCACAACGCTGAAGCCGACGAACTCTCGACAAAAGCGTCAACCGGAGCTCTGGCTCCTGACGGAACTTTTGTCCGGAGGTTGTCAAAACCCACAGCTCAGCCTGCTGAACTGAGCGAAGGGGGCGAGATCAGCATCCCGAAGCTGACGGTCCCGATGGCCCTGTTACCATGGCAGCCATCAAGGGTCGTAGGTGCTGCCGAAAGCTCCGAGCAACCCAGCACGCAAGACTCAAATGCTCAAGTTAGTTCCGATGCATGGATCTCGGAGATACGGAACTACTTGAAAGACAACATCCTTCCTGATGATGATGTATCCGCTGACCGGGTAGTCAGATTGGCTAAAAGATACACGTTGGTAGAAGGGGGTCTCTACTGGCGCAGTGCCAATGGCATCCTAATGCGGTGCATCACAAGGGAAGAAGGCTGCGAGCTCCTCGCAGAAATCCATGGAGGCGAGTGTGGGACCCACGCGTCTTCCCGCACGCTAGTTGGTAAAGCCTTTCGGCATGGCTTCTACTAGCCTACAGCACTCCAGGATGCAACTGAGCTGGTGAAGAAATGCGAAGCATGTCAATTTCATGCAAAGCAAATTCACACATCGGCTCAGCCCCTACAAATGATACCTCCTACATGGCCCTTCGCTGTGTGGGGGATGGACATCTTGGGACCTTTCCCAAGAGCCGTCGGAGGTTAAAAGTTCCTGTACGTTGCCATTGACAAGTTCACCAAGTGGCCGGAAGCAACTCCAGTTGTGACAATCAACAAGCAATCTGCTATCAACTTTTTGCAGTCCATTGTACGGAGATTTGGAGTCCCAAAAAAAATCATCACTGAAAATGGGACCCAATTCACAAGCTCTGCATTTCAAGGATATTGCAAAAACCTCGGCATTCAAGTTTGCTACACCTCCGTAGCTCACCCAGCAAGCAATGGCCAAGCCGAGAGAGCAAATGCTAAAATCCTTAATGGACTCAAAACGCGCACCTATGAGCATTTGAAAAAACATGGAGCCAACTGGATTGAAGAGCTTCCGCCCACTTTATGGGCCAACTGGACAACTCCAAACCGGTCAACTGGAGAGACACCCTTCTTCCTGGTGTATGGAGCTCAAGCAATCCTTCCTCCGGAAATCACCTTGGGGTCACTCCAGGTCCGGACCTTCGACGAAGCCACGCAGGACCAGCTCCGGCGTGAAGACCTATACCTCCTTGAGGAGGGAAGGTGCCAAGCAGCTGTTCGGAATGCCCGATACCGCCAAGCCCTTCGGCGATATCATCAGCGGCATGTACACAACCGACAGCTCGAGGAAGGCGATCTGGGGCTATAGAGAATACAATCCAGAGAAGGGTTAAACAAACTCTCCCCCAGCTGGGAGGGACCCTTCCGAGTGATTAAAGTATCCCATCCCGGAAGCGTTCGCTTGGCTACCGAGGATGGGACACCTCTCCCAAATCCTTGGAACATTGAGCACCTCCGTAAGATCTACGCTTAGCATCACGGAGGTGAGTCTGTAGTAACTTGATGTGTATGTTATAGAGTCATTATACAAGGTCGGGTAGTTCCTTCGGGAGAACAGCCGGACCTTTCCCGGAAGGTCCGCAAAGTTCATGCAACACTTGTCACAGTCTCAGGACTAAAAGTGTGGCTAGCTACCCTGGGTCAAACGAGAAATTAAACACGCTTAGCCTGGTTCCGTACCCTAAGAGTGTACTTGTTTCCCCTATACCCCGGACCTATAATGAAAGACATCTTCATGTGAAACAGACTCCATGTGCATTTATTTTGTACAGGCTCAACATTTTTTATTTTTCTCTTTCTTGTCTATAATAAAGTTGTGCAATTCTTAAGAAATTTTAGTTCGACCAGTTCATATACGATTCGAGTTGTATTGTCAATTCTTTTGGATTCAAATATTGTTCATGGCTCACCCACCTAAATGCCGCCAAGCCAATCTAGGGCCGGAGTGTGCTATTGGCTTAGCCTGGCATTTTGATGAATCTTTTCAGCAACCTGCTTCTCGTGTTTTCCAAGCTCCTCCTCCCGGAGGTAGATCTTGTTCCGGCGGTCAACCAGGTCCTTCTCCCAGCCCCTTACTTTCTTCTCCCTGGCAGCGAGGGCACACTCTTTCTCGTAGAGTTCCTGCCCTCGCACCCAGGCCTTCTCCTCCTCCTCAGCGCAGCGCTCTTCCAATTTCTTGGCGCGCTCTTCGAGGCCCTTGTCAGCCAGAGCCACCTTTTCGGTGAGCTCCTCCTCCCTCTTTATAATGTCATCCCGCAGCTCAAGGAGTTTCTGCTCTTCATCTTCGAGCCTCTTCTCCCTCTCCTCAAGTGCCTCCCTGCGTATGATGAGAGTAGTGTTAATGGCTTCCAGCCTTTCTTGGCGTTCATCAGCCGCACTATTAGATGCTTTGGTCAGCTCATAAATGGCCAGGGATTGAGCGTCGAGGGCGCGAGTCATGCTCTCCCTGTCATCCAATAATTTGCCCCAGTATTCCAGGCGGACCTTCTCCCGCTTAATCCACTCTTTATCATCTGCTAGCCTCGACTGCGCCAGCTTGGTCTCGAAGTAGAGCCGGTTACGCCACCTCCTAAGGGTTTGGCGCTCCTCTTCAAGAGCCTTGCTGTCGTGGAAGAATGTCAGCTGAACTTGACATAGACTAGAGCAGGCGTTGTCAATAGACAATGACAATGGGATTGGTTCTGGACCTGCTGGGGTCTCCTCCGCTGGTTCCAGCGGGTTTTCAGTTACAAAAATTGGGTCCCACTCCACGAGAGTGGTCCCCTGAGCCTCTATGGCACTAGGGCTGTCCTCCGGGACGGCCTCAGTCGCCATCGAGGAAGGTCCTGCTGATGAAGTTCCAACCTCCGGAAGTGGTTCCGAAGGCCCCGCCGCCAGGTCTTCATTTGCCCCCTCAGGCAGGGGGCCAGCAACTTCATCGGGGCACTCCGGCCCAACCGCGGGTACCTTCGCCGTCGTCACACCCGGAGCAGGGGATGCTTCTAGCTTCGGCCTGGGCACCTTCTCTACTGGAGGCTCGAGCGCTGACGCCTCCGCAACGACCGACTCGGGCGCCGGAAGATCTTCAACATCAACCGGCCCTGTGGCCGGAACTCCAGCAACGACCGGCTCTGCGGCCGGTGCTTCAGAGGTACCTGGACCAACCGCCGGGACTTCCTCAACATCCGTCGCGCACGCCGAGACTTCGAAAATTTCCAGCTCTGGGGCTGGAATTATTGCTTCCTCCGGCTCAACGGCCGGAGCTTCCATCATCTCAGCACCCAAACCCGGAGCTTCAACCTCTGGGGCAGGTGCCGCTGGCGCATCTTCTCTCCCGTGATCCGGCGCTACCACGGGAGTCTCGGGGGATGAGTCGAGGTCCATGACCACGACAGCTGGCACCGGAGCTGCCGCAGCTTCAGCCACCACTTGGGGCGGCACCGGAACAGGAGCAGAAGCTTCCGCCCTCATAGCTTCAGCTGCTGTGGCTGAGGGTGGAGCCTCACTCCTCTTCTTGGGAACGTTGTAGATGATGGATGAAGAAACTTAAAAAACAGTTACTACAACAAAACAACTGTCTGAGGTAAAGATTAAAAATTACCTTGGGAGGCTTTAGCACCAGCTTGCGCGGAACCTCTTTCACGGGCGTTCTGGGCTGACCATAGCCGCCGCCGGCGTGGAAGCTCCGGAAGGCCCCCCGGAACTCGTTGCAGCCATAGGCATTTCCCTAGTCGAGGCCCCTCTCGATCGAGAAGAACCTCCGGACCTAGAGGCCTCAACCGGCCCTGGTGCTGGAGTCGCATGCCCTGAGCTAGCACCCCAGGAGGACGCCGCTGCGGGTACAGTCGTTGTGGTTGTAGAAGACCTCCCCCTCCAGGGAGAAGGAGCTGATGCAGAGGTTGCAGGCCTGACGGACCTTCCGTCGGCATGCTGCAGTTTCCTCTTCCGGCTCAATGGTTCGTCCACCGGCTCCTTGCCCTTGCCGACGATTTCGATCCTTGGCTTCGGGGTAGGGTCGGAGCCACCTTCGGAAGCCCCAGGGATCACCACCCTGGAGGTTGATCTTCTCTCGATGACACCATGGTCGTCAAGCACAGGCATCTTCCGCCGGAGCTCCCTGCTAAACTCTACTTCCACGTTCAGAGGGAGAAAAGCTGATGGTGGAGTCAAGTCGTCACCCGCGACGTCTATTCCGTGCTGGAACTTCTTGAGATGAAACTCCAAGGTTGCCCCCGCCATGTTGGACTTCAGCCCGGTCTCGACCCGGTCGTCGTCCATCACACTGTTGAGGGCCCAAGCGAGTTTTTTCTCTCCTCTTCAGCGGTGCCCACCCGTTGACCAGGAAGTTGCAAAACACCGCCTGAGGGGTTAATCCTCCCTCCACGTACTGGCGGATCCTGGTCAGAGCAGGGTTGAAGGCGTCCGCCAGCACCAGAGCTTCACTCCAGACTGTAGTGTCAATGTTGGGGAGGCCTTCGGGCAGCTCCAGCTTCTCGTGCTCCTCCACCCGGATGACTATCCAGTCCTTCTTCCAATCATCCCACTTCCTAGAGAGAAACGACCGGAGGTACTTGAATGGGCACTTCTTGCGCTTCACGAAGTAGTAGAAGCCAAGGTACTCATTGCTCCTACCGGTGGTATGGACGGTGAAGAAGGTCCGGAAGAGTTCAATGCAGGGGGGGATGCCCACCCACATCTCACAGAAGTGGACGAAGACGACACAAGAAGAATGGAGTGGGGGCCAAGGTGGTAGAGCTGCAGACCATAAAAGTCTAGCAGCATCAAGAAAAAGGAGGAAAAAGGTGGGATCAACCCCACCATGGCGTACGAAGAGAAGTACACCATTTCGCCGGCGTTCTCCTTCTCAAATGGGAGCTCTCCCCCTATGCAGACCAGGCGGTTGAAGAAGTCCGAGGACCATCCCATGAGGGCCTGAACCTTCTTCAGGTCACCGTCGGTCTTCAAATAGCTCTCGCGGAGACCCAACTCCATCGCATCACAGCAAGGCAAGAGAGGAAAAGCGAGCACAAGTTGGGAGTTTGAGCGCAAGATCAGATGAGAGGCGTAAAGAACCCCAGACGGTGCGCGCTTTCCTTCTTAAGTAAGCCCTCGCAACGCTTGGATGGAAACCGCAAGGAAGTTGAAGATACTACTAAAAAATTCCACCCAGCCGATGACAAGAGGGCCCAGGACCACCCTGATGATCAAGTCAAGGTTCTCACCCAGGTGAACGGTTGTCATCATGAGGCGGGAGGCCCGAAGGCGGTGGCCTGACAAGGCGCACAGAACCGATACGATTTTCGTATCAGAAACCGGCGACCTTCAATTGCGTGAGATCCGCACGCCAAAGATCTCATTCGCCGCACACGGGATATGCCACGCGGCGAGGATTTAACTCGAAACTATCGCCAACAGCACATCCGAAGTCCTTTGAAGACTCAGTTCAAAAGTCGAAGGATGGACCCACCTTCGGCGGAATGACTTCACCCAAGGGGTCTTCCCCAGAGGTGGGCCCAGGGGGCCACTGTCGGTACCTAGGGTACCATATACTCCTTGGGATTGCAAAGATCTCAAGGGAAAGTCATCTACTTGATTTGAAGACCTTCGGAGGCCCACATGTCAGACATAACCGGACCCGCTTCTCCAACATAGTTAGTCCCAGGGTCGCCACGTGTACTATCAAACCGGAGCTACCACCCACAAGGGGGAAGCTCCGGGCTAGGTACCGAAATAGCACCCCCGGACCTAACCCTAGACCGAGGGAAGCTCTGGAACTGACACGTGTCAGGTAGCTCCGGACCAATCTATTTCCCACAGTATGCTCCAGCGCTGCCACGTGTCTAACCGTGGATCTTCAGCCTCTAACCTCCGGAAGACTCCACAACGGCTCCAGATCTTCAAAGGGGAATAAAGGACTTCAAGACCCGATCAAGTATCATTAATACTATATTAATGACACACGATCGAATGACCTTAATTACCAGTAATGGTGCTGTCAAAGCCCATAACTCGGTCATTAAGGGCAATTAAACGTGTTGAATGTGTATCAATATCAGTAACCGTCGGGCCCACATGTCAGGCCAGGCTAACTTGTAACGGTCTGCCCTTGTACTATAAAAGGACAGGCCGACGATACATAGGAGACTCTCTCTACACTCGTCACACACGCTCGGAACACATAGATGCGACGCGCTCACTCTACACCCTGAACTCACTTTGAGCTCATACAACCAATACAACACCAACACATCCCGTGGAGTAGGGTATTACACTTAGGCGACCCGAACCACGTAAATCTTCGTGTCTACTGTGTCATTTACACTTCACCTTCTTAAATCTCCACGCGCCCACACAGAACCTCAAACTCCTCTAACACTTTAGTAGTGTCGGGACATCTGCTGGATCAAAACCACCAACAACTTTGTTGATGATGTGATTATGCTTACAAAAAAATATGCACCCCTCAACGTGCAACGAAGTGGGCAGAGGTTGGCGATACTAACAAGAGAGAAATAGTACGAGACATTCTGGTTAGGGTCGTCACACTTCACGCAAGCATTTTTTTCTTGCAATCTCCATATTGTATGTTTACACCAACGTGTTATACAATGTACAGAAATTATGGGACTTGAGGGCACAGAGCGGAGTGCAAGAAGAATTTTGAAAATTACTGGTGATCGCTACAAGGGGTGGCGCTCGACTTTGCATGCAACCTATAAGAGTTATTCGACCGATAAAGAACGTATACGAAACAAGCCTGATGACGTTCCAGTGCCCAACTGATTGCACCAAGTAGAATATTTTGGCTCTAAGCAATTTTTCAAGGTTAGCTAACTTTTTAATAGCTTCACATCATACGAAAACTATTTGATTTACATTCATTTGTGGAATTAATTCTTAAAATTGCATTCCTTAAGCAGGACCAATTCTAAAAATCAAAAGAAGAAAAAGACGAAACACTTGCTTGGCTCCAAATCCTATGCCCAATTTAGTTACGAGAAGGTACAAAAAATAAATCATGCTTTTACTTTGCGCTGCAATCAATATGTATACCTACATGTTGAATTTTTTTTATTTTGTGTAGCAAGACCCAGAGATCAGAGAAGAACCTGATGACATATAATTATAGGAGGCAAGCCATTTGAAGAATGGTGAATGGGAAAATGAGCAGGCAGAAGCTGTACATGTAAATAACACTTCAAACAATCCCCATTTAAATAAATATTTGCAATGTACTTGTGACTTTTGTTTTCGTATATAGAGCTAGGCATGTGCCCATGTGAACGACAAGGAAGCTGAGTGGGGAGGCCCAATTCAAAATGATAAGAGAAACCATATCTTCCAGCGTTGTTATATATCCTCAATCGGTTATGCAGGATCACAGGTTCGGGGGCGTGGGTATATGGCTAACCCTAACGATGGTTGAACACCTCAACGACCAAGTTTGAAACTTAGAAGATAGAAATGCAGGCCTCAATCACCAAGTAGAGAAGTTGGAAGGAAGAAATGATAGCTTAACCACCCAAATGGATTCCATAAGCCAGAAGAATGAAGAGTTAAACCTTGAAGTCCAGAACTTAGAAGGTCAGATAGCAATTGAACGTGAACGGAGAGCTCATGAAATGCAGGTCATGCGCCTCTCAATGATATCTGAAATGCGCAAAATGGTAGAGATTCCACAAACAGGTACAGAATAGCTAGTAACTTCTTCACGAAAAGCCAAAAAAAGGGCCAACAAAAGGCAACTGTTCCAATTAGTCCCGGTCTTCTTAGGCAAATTGTAAACATGCATCAACGTCGCGTTAATAGTTCTCGAGTGTTGTTATGCGTGTTGCATCAATTGATGGATGTTTACTGTTAAACTCGACATACGTATCATGTGCAAACAAATTGATTATGTTGCCACTAATTATGAAACCTAGTGCATTTGAATTCTACAGCCGCTAATTATAAAATGTGGCATTACGAATTTCTTGTCATGAATGAAAATTTTTTGCAATAGGAATCTATTCCCACGAATTACAAAATGTTGCAGTATCAACATTTGGCCACCATTAAAAAACCATTGCACAAGACTGCTATTGCCACCACTCAGAAAATGTTGCAGTACAACGCTATTGCCATAGATGAGAAAATGTTGCATTACACCTCTACCACCACAAATCATTAAACGTTGCATTACAGCTGTATTGCCACATATCAGAAAACACTGCATTACGAACCTATTGCCACAGATCAGGAAACATTGCATTACAAGGATTCTGGCTTATCGTAACGAAAAAAATTCATCGCAATAGGTCATTTTTTGTCACAATAGGTCACTGTTGCAACAAAAAAGAACATGGTGATAGTTTTTATGAATCGTTGGCATAAGTCCCATGGCGATAGGTTATCGTGATGACTTGACATCCATGGCAAATAGTATGGTATTGCAACGATTTCACATATTGCGATGATTTAACTTATTGCAACAAATAGTACTGTATTGCAATGATTTCACATTCATGGCAAATAGTACAGTATTGCAACGATTTCACATCTGTGGCAAATAGTATGGTATTGTAACGATTTAACGTATTGTGATTGTTGAAGTGTTTTTGCGACACTTCCCCCGGACCTGCTAAGGAGCATCCTGCGGAGGTTCTTTCTTCTACAGGGGCGAATTTCTTGGAGTGACAAGCCAGATGAAAACGAAGGATTTTTACGTGGTTCGGGCTGCCGGGGGGCGTAATACACTACATCCACAGTGGGTTGTGTTGTATTGTATGAGCGAGGTGTGAGACCACTGTCCCTCTTGTCGTGGTTGCCTAGTCCTTTTATAGGTGAAGGACCGGCAGGTTACATTATGACTGGGGCCCGATAGGTGGCCCCGGATTAATTAGTCATAAAAGTGTATTAACATGCCTTAATGACATATTAATGGCGCTTGATGGTGCACTAACATGTCCTGATGACACGTTAATGATTCTGATGGGTCTTGATGGTGTATTAATGTGTCTTGATGACACATTAATGGTGTCTTGAAGCCGCGTTCTTGATGATGCACTAATGCTATCTTGAGTGCACACGTCGTCTTCATGATCTGCGGGACATGTGGCAGCACTGGACCTCTGCTAAGCAAAGGTTAGGTCCGAAGCCGCGGGTTGCATGGCAGCACCGAAGGTCCAGAGCTGCGGAGCACGTGGCAGCACCGGAGCCACCCTTGGCAGAGAGGCAGGTCCAGAGCTACGGGACACGTGGCAGCAACGGAGCCACCCTTAGTAGGGAGGCTAGTCTAGAGCTGCGGGAACGTGGCAGCACCGGAGCCACCCTTAGTAGGGAGGCAGGTCCGGAGCTGCGGGACATGTGGCAGCACTGGAGCCACCCTTAGGTCCGGAGCTGCGGGACACGTGGTAGTTTCTGGGTACTTCCCCTCTTGGGAGGTGGAACCCAAGGTCTTGTCTTCATTGTATGCGGGGGTACCCGGTCTGCAGGGTATCGACAGTGGCCCCCTGGACCAGCTCGGGAGAGGCAACAATCCTGTAGGTGGGGCCACCATCATCAACGTCGACGGCGGGCTTCCTCAGAGGTGCCAGAATTTGTTGAAGGTGCAGGAACGTCCATTATCGACGCTAAGAACGTCAACAGCGGGCCCCCTTGGGAGGTGCCAGTGTCGGAGCTTTAGGTCCGACGGTGGAGCTTGGCAAAGGGTGAAATCCTGCACAAGAGTGATAGTAGAAAGAGTAATAGTGCTCATTGGTACAATCTTCCTGCCCTTAGTTTTGTTGTGTCTTATGGTCCTTTGTCGGGCTACGGTGCCTGAGTAATCCAGGGCGATAGTATTGGGGTACTGGTTGCCTCCTCACCTAGGAAAGTGTGCTGTCTGGACCCGCCTGACTGTGACGCAACACTAGAATAGGTAGAGTGGCATACCTAGGGTGATGGACCAGGCTAAGTCTTTAGCCGACTCCGGACCTATCATTGGTGTTGTATTTTAGGCGAGTAGGACATTCAACAGGCACGCGATCCCAAATGAGAAACTACCAGAAATACCCAAAGACATCACAGGTACTTTAGGCTATCCGTTTGCAGCAGGATAGCACAACTCCCACTGTGGGCAAACAGAAAGATGTAACAGAGTGAAAAAGGGACTAATATGCATAATATTTAAGCATAATTATGTGAACAAGGTGACAATATCTGGATTTTGGTTATTGCTTTGTTCAGGAGCATGTGCCTTTCAGTCCCTGGTACTGAACCACAGTGCTGGGGGGGAAGAGTGCGCTGGCTTAGGGTCACAATGCATGACATTGGGTGCACGAACAGGCTAAGCAGTCTGCACACTCTTGACCTCCCGCTGATAATAGTCTTTCGGGAGACGTCCGACCCCCAGTACTCAGCTGCAGTGTTGGAAAGGTAGAGTGTGCATACTTAGGCTGCAGGACCAGGATATGCAGGTAGCACACTCCGGACTCCCAGTATTCATCCGCAAGAAAGGTTGAGTGTGCATACTTAGGGTGCATGACCAGGCTAAGCAGACAGTGCACTCCGGACTCTCTACTGGCATTAGCCTTTCGTGGGAGTGACCGTTCAGCGCCATGGGACTCCAAACAAGAAAATAACCAAGGAGACTAGATACGTCACAGGTACCTGGTGGCGTCATTGTTGCCATGGTCGCAGGTAGTCGTCGCGTGGTTGCGGAAGTAGCCATGAGGCAAAGTGTACAAACTTAGGGTCACGAGGCACCGACTTAGGGTGCAAGACCAGGCTAAGCAGGTTGTACACTTCAGACCTCCCACTGGCGGCGGTGGCGGTAGAAATCCATCGAGTGGTGACAGCAGTAGCCACCAGAACACAGAGCGTGTGTTCGTCGGGTCAGCCCGCTATGAAATGGGAAGTGGAACCGTCTTTCATGCTCCCTTCATGGCGCGAGGGTCGAGAAGAGTCGGCGATGGACTAAAGATTCACCATTGAGGTGAGTCTCGTCGATCCAAAAAAGTGCCCCCTACCTAGCACGCCAAAATGCCGAAGTGTTTTTGCGACACTTCCACCGGACCTGCTAAGGAGCAACCCGCAAACGTTCTTGTTTTTGGAGGGGCGAATTTCTCGGAGCGACAAGGCAGATGAACACAAAGGATTTTTACGTGGTTCGGGCCGCCGGGAGGCGTAATACCCTACATCCATGGTGGGTTGTGTTTTATTGTATTAGCGAGGTGTGAGAGCACTCTCCCTCCTATCGTGGCTGCCTGGTCCTTTAATAGGTGAAGGGCCGACTGGTTACATTATGACCAGGGCCCGACAGGTGGCCCCGGGTTAATTAGTCATAAAAGTGTATTAACATGCCTCAATGACATATTAATGGTGCTTGATGGGTGCACTAACATGTCCTGATGACATGTTAATGGTCTTGATGGGTCTTAATGGTGTATTAATGTGTCTTGATGACACATTAATAGTATCTTGAAGCCGCGTTCTTGATGACACACTAATGCTGTCTTGAGTGCACACGTCGTCTTCATGATCCGCGGGACGCGTGGCAGCATCGGATCTTTCCTTAGCGGGGAGGCAGGGTCTAGAGCCGCGGGACGCGTGGCAGCTTTTGATGGATTTTATATACCAATTTCATCTGTCAATTTAACTCAATTATCTGAAGGATTTGTCATTTCTTGCACACATCACCTTTCTATCTAACCCAATCCCACTTGGACTTGGAGAAATAAGTGTATGCAGGATTTTATGCAGAAGATGAGGAAATGTAGAGGGACCAATCCCATAAAATATTATCCCAGCCAATCAGGCGACGACACATGGCATCCCATGGATCAAATGGCCCACAAAAAGAAGTATTCGAGGAGATCCAACGGTGTATCAGCCACATACATCAAGGGGGCCCACCTGGCAGCAACCTGAAGGAAGCACTCTGCGTTTGGAGTGCTGACAAGGTCGGCTGAACTAGAGGTTCGGCCGACCCCTTCCTGGCGCCAAACACGGTCAAACAACGCGTGTTAGCTCCTCCTCGCTTTAGGGAGTCAATGGTGACTGATTTGCATGCTTTTGGTGGCGGGAACCAACCTCAACACTAGTATAAATAGGACCCCCTACCCCTCACTTTAGAACACACCCCTTGAGCTTCATCTCTATTGTATACACTATCATCCATAGTCATAGAGGAGTTAGGTTGTATATGGGAGAGTCTCTAGTCCCAAGTCCAAATTGGGAAAGGAGTAAGGAGTCTCTCTCTTCCCAATCCTACATTGGGAAAGGTATGGCTCATGTATTCTTTCTTGTATTTGTGACTTTATGCATAATAAAGATAGTATCTTTAGTCTCTACTTATACATATACTTGGGCAAACCATTTCTTGTTTGATTGTGGAGTCCATATATGTGGAAGGTATAGCTTCTATGACTGTTTCATCATGAACATATCTCATTATCACAGAACCTATAGACCCCCACTATAGTCTAGTTAATTATAACATAACTAGGTTAGTATGGATAATTATGTTGTGTATCAACATTGGTTCAATGATGATTCAATTCATTGCCTTAGGATGGATGGTGCCAATGCTTATAAGGTAATTACTTAATATGCTAGCAATGTGCTGGGATAGCTAAGTAGCATTGGATGTCTCGTAGACCCACGGATTGAAGAAATAGGCAGTAGGTCGTGACAGCCATATCTGTCCTTTGTAATCCTCCACGTTCGGCTATGTCACAGGCTCTTGGCAGGAGTCGCCCTAGTATTGCTAGGGGTAAACCCGTGCCCGAGGTGTTAACCACATAGCATAAGTATTCACTATTGATCTAGCTTGTGAATAATTAGTTTAGACTATGTATATGTACAATAGAGCATAGTAGGAGTACCTCCATAACTCTCAACCTTAACTAACCTCTAGGATCCTCTTACCCCCCTTAGACTTGAAAGATTTTGTGTGTCACACTACCTCCCCTATTATTTTATCCATCCTTACTAGATTCTTACCTAGACCTTTCTACCCTTTCCACTAAATGATTGTTATATCTCTTCCCTGCCTTCCTTTGGGATAAAATAAATGACCCCCTTGGGAATACTCTTAAGGGGAAATGCTACAATTATATCTTCGTGCGCTTGCGGAATTCACTCTGTGATCCAATAGAACCATTAACAAGCATTTCTGACACATCAGTTGGATATGTTTAGTTAATGGTGCATAAGAAATACCAACAAGCATTTCTGGCGCCGTTGCCGGGGATAATTTGTTAGCATATCTTAGGAGCCATCAACAAGCATTTCTGGCACTGTTGTTTGGGAAGGTAAATAGATATATAACCTGACTAAGTGAATAGGATAGAACCATGGGTAGGACTGTAGTAGGATAACCATTCTTTGTTTTTGCATTTTAAATGTGAAAACAGGGTAGTGTATATCTGGTTTCCGCCTGCCGGAAAACTTTGTTAAATATCCCGAATATCTTCTGAGAGACCGACCCCGTGTCGTTACTCCTCAGAAGATTCAAGCGGCAAAGCAAGCCAGCATTTCTGCACCAATAATCCAAACGCCAATGACTCAGAAGACCCTTCGTGAGTTCTCAGCTCCCTCTGCTAACAATAAGACTATTGGGCCCACTGTTAACACGGGAGATGTGAACTCTGAGATCAAAACTAGCCTTATCACTATGGTGCGAGCCAACACATTCTGTGGGAATGCTAACGAGGATGCAAGTGCTCACCTGCAACAATTCCTCGAGATCTGTAGCACTTTTAAGATCAAGGATGTGTCTCCGGATGCGGTCTGTCTGAGACTATTCCCGTTCTCTCTCCTTGGGAGAGCGAAACAGTGGTTCTACGCGAACCAAAATGCTGTAGATACTTGGGAGAAGTGTTCTACAGCATTCCTCGCCAAATTCTTCCCGTTGGGCAAAACCAATGCCCTACGTGGAAGGATTCCAGCTTTCAGCAAGAGCTCAAGGAATCTATTCCCGAGGCAAGGGAAAGGCTTCAGGAGTACATCCTAGTCTGTCCCCACCATGTGATGGATGACTGGCTCCTTATTCAGAATTTCTATAACGGGCTGATCTCACCAGCTAGTGACCATTTGGATGCTGCTGCTGGAGGAGCCTTTTTCTCATTGACAGTGCCAAAAGCTAAAGATCTTGTTGAGAAGATGGTGTCCAAAATGGGATGGAACGATGAGCATCTCCATACCCGACAGCGAGGCATGCACACCTTGAAGGAGGTGGACATGATTGCTGCAAAATTGGACCTCCTAATGAAGAAAATAGATGGACAAGCCAGTGGTGATGTGTCTGGCAATGCGTATGTCCTAGATTCTCACATCACGTGTGATGTTTGTGGAAACACAGGTCATATGGGCAATGATTGCCCAGAAACTCGTGAGGATGCCCTATACCTCGCCAACAATGGAAATTTCAACAACAACAATGGCTATCGTCCAGGAGGTCAAGGGTGGGGTCAACAACGCCCATTCTTTCAAGGAGGGTACAACAACAATGGCAACCCTGGAAATCAGCCCAACTTGAGAGAACTTGCCATTAGCCAGCTCAAGATCAACGATGCCCTATCCAAGAAGCTGTCAGCTAATGACAAGACCCTAGAGAATATCAATGCAAAGATGGAAGGACTATCCTCAGCCTTCAAGAATCAACTGAGCTTCAACAAGATGCTAGAGACTCACTTGGCTCAGTTGGCAGCTGCTATTCCTCCGATGGAGAATGGCAAGATGCCAGGCCAGCAAGAACCTCTGATGGAAAATGTCAACATGATTTCCGTACGAGAGAGCAACTGGCGGAAGGACCCCGGATGTCCTACCATTTCATGCTGAATTGGGGCTCACCACTTTGACAAGGCACTTTGTGATCTGGGAGCAAGTGTTAGTGTGATGCCCAAGGTTGTGTTCGACCAGCTGAACTTCACAGAGCTGATTCCAACACTAATGCAGCTACAACTGGCTGACTCTTCAATCCATTATCCAGCGGGTATTGCTGAAGATGTCCCGATGAAGATCCATAACTGCTTCATACCCGTGGATTTTGTGGTGCTACACATGGACACTAAGAAAGATACAGCACTCATTCTTGGGCGTCCATTCCTAAGCACTGCAAAAGCTCGTGTAGATGTGGGAGCTGGAGAAATTCACTTCCATATCAATGGCAAGGAGGAAAAGTTTAACTTTCAGCCAATATTACAGCAATGATCCATGATTCGAATCAAGTATGGGCCAAGTGATAAACACATCAGAGAGGTCGAAGTCACACCTCCAAAGGTGGACTCACTCATTGCTTTCATGAGAAGATTAATCTACAAGGAGAATCCGTCGTTTCAACCACGCTGATATCCAAAGGCGACGGAATCATCTGGACCTTCCCGAAGGCCCAAGTCCACCAAGCCGCCAAAGAAGGAATGGCGGAAGAAGCAAGACAAGCCTTCCGAGCCCATCCCTTTGGGCCCGGATGTGAAATGAAGACGGAGGAATTTCCATCTCATCGGATGGTGGTGAGACCTACGCCAATAGGTTAAATTGGTAGTTATCCCACTTTATTTTTCTTTCTTTTTCCACCCCATTTGGATTATTCCCATTGCATATTTGATTTTCCCTAGCAAGTTGAGAATCTTATATTCTCAACTATCATTTCTCTTTCTTTCTTTTCAAAATTTTTTTATTGGATTTGAAAGAATGTTTTTATTTGAAAAACAAATTTTTTTCTGAGCTGCACATGTGGCATTTCACCAACGTGCTAACTTTATAGCCGTTGGGGAGCCACTTGACAAAAGGTGAACCAGGGGGGCCACCTGTCAGGTCGGCCGAACCCCCTGGTCGGCCGAACAGGGAGTGGAGCCATATTGGCTCCCCTTCCTCCAATAGCTATATTTTGAACCCCAAGTGACCTTTGGAGGGTGCACCCTATAAATTATGGCTGTGAGGAGCACCTCTATTTACACACCACATCATTTTACACCTCCCCAAGTCACTCTCTAGCTCACCTTGTTTTTCTTTCTCTTCACTACAACACTCTTTCTCAAATCCATCCCCAAAAAGATTTTCTTTTGTTTGCAATTGCAATTTACACTCAAGCTATCAAGAGGAGAAAATTCGTCGAGAGTTTTGTTTTCCAAACATCCCTGCTTTTCAGATTTTTCTCCCCTTGTTTTTTTCTTGCTTGTTGAACTCAAAAAGACATGAAGAGGTTGTTTAGAAAGAGGAAGGAAACTGCAAACTCAAGCCATGGTGAAGGTTCTAGTGCACGCCTCTCTTCCATGGGTACAAGCCCAAGGAGGAGAAGTGTGTGTGAGGACACTCCCATGGAAGAGAGAAGCAACCCACACCAACTTGTTCATGACAATGACCTCGACATACGAAGCGAAGTTGAAGATCAAGCACGCATGCTTCTCCAAGATCGTGAGTTCCGCCACACCAAGGCTTACGATCCACATTTGATCTCCAAAATAGGTATGGACTCCGAATTTCTATCCATTTGGCATGCAATTGGATTTGATGACTTTGTTCACATAGAGGAGAAAGGTTCACACCTTCTCACTATTCAATTCCTTTGCACGCTAAGAATAGGATTTGATGGTATTACTTTTAGATAATTTAAAAAAAGAATACAACATCCTATGGAAAAAATTAGGTAGCATCCTAGGCTTCCATAAACGGTGTTTGCTAGATTTAGACAATTTGCCTAAGTTTAACAAACAAGGTTTTTGGCATGAGCTAACTAGTGAGGTAACATGTAGGGCTCCTAGGAATAGCCACATCCAAAACCCTACCTTACACTTCATGCATAGATGGGTGGCTATGACCATGTTCCCTAGGGGAGATGTTAGGGTTGTGCGAGATGATGAATTGAAAATTTTGTTTGCCATGACTAAAAAGATAAAAGTTGCTCCAGTCAAAGCCGTGATGACACAATGGTTAGATTACATTTCAAAATCAGGACCAATTGAATGCACTTCATTGATTACTCATATTGCTGATAGGGTAGGAGCACTTAAATACTCTTCATTTGAATATATTGAAACTGAAAGAGAATTAATTGATGAAGACTATTTAGTGCAAGGACATACCCTTAAGCATGATCATGATGGCTCCCTGATATTTTTCTATCCCGACTTTGTCAATGAAATTCAGTTACCTAACCCGGATTTTCATTTGTAAAAATGACAAAGGCTAACCATTAATCTTCTTCCCCTTGAGGAAGCAAGAAGAAGTAATGCCTCTAGCAGGGTAACAAGGAATCGTGCGAGGGCTGCAGACACAGGCATGCCACCGATAATCTCTACAGTCCATGAATACCAAGAGGAAGAGAACCCAATGGGTTATGCACCCGGATGGACTCAACCTCCGACATATGAGACTGGGGGATCATCTTTGCAAGAATAGCAAAGGGATCCACCCTTATCCACTTCAAGCTCTAGTAGCTTGCCCCCAACGTCCATGAGAGGGCGTCGTTCCTATTCGGCTAGAAGTCATCATGACTATAGCCAAGGAATGACGGACCTCACTAGACGTATGGGAGAACTTGAAGTGAGAGTTGGTGACATCTACAGCACACTCCAGGAGCATGTTCAAGGTACCCAGGATTGGCAACAACACATGGATGCTCATTTCACCAACTTCAACACGGCGCTACCACAACAACAAGTCGATCTTGCAGCGTACTTCCATCCTCAAGGGTTCAACCCTTATCATGGAGGTAGTTGAAGAACAAGCTTGGTGGAGGACCCCCACTTGAGGTAACATGTATCACATTCCTTGCATATTTATTTCCCATCCATCCATCATCCACCTTGAATTTAAAAAAATAAAAATAAAAAAATAGGTTAGATTTGCTTTCATCAAATAAAGATGTGCGGTAAGAATGATTTAAAATTCACATATATGAAATGATGAATAGTTGCTCTATTTTTTTTCCTAAGTCTCTAGTTTACAACTTGCTACTCTCTGAATATTGCTTTCATTGGTTTGAAATACTTTTACCTTAATTTGGAAGTTGTGGGTAGCAAAAGCTTAATCTAATTCTAGGTTGTTGCAAGATTAGAATTAGTAATAGGGCTGCTAGTCATAGTTTGAAAGTAAATCTTAGATTTCCAGAGAAATTCAAAAAAGATTTAAGTTTCCCTCAATTGATTGGAAATACCTACCAAAGCCATATGATGTTCATACATAGACAAAACCTTATGCATATGCTATTTGCTTTCACATTGAGCCTAGTCAAACAAGTATAGACCTATGTAAGATTCAACTCTTTTTGAATTCAAGACTTCATTTGCACATCTATACTTGTACACTAGAAGTAAGCAAAACGTCCATCATATCCACTATACCAAAACAAAAAGAGAAACTCCATGTTATTCATGTTTAGCACTCTCTTCAAAATTCATTGCAAAGAAAGGGAGTAGAAGACATGTAACACCCTCATTTTCATGCATCATGCCCTACATGCACTCATATACATGTTTAACATTAACCCACATCAAGAGGAACAAGTTTAAAATTGATTTGGAGCAAAACCGCACTTAAAACGCAGGAAAGTGCGGACTAGTCTGATTTTACTGAGGACTAGTCCGATTTCTCTCTGACTAAAAACGGACTTGTCCGTTTTTGCTGCGGATTAGTCCGATATTTGCCTCTGGACAACTTCAGACTTGTCCGATCTTGTGCGGACTAGTCCGGTATTCCATGAATCCTTGAAAATTGCTAAGTCCTTGGACTTGTCCGGACTAGTCTGGTGTTCCAGCGGACTTGTCCGTTTTCCTTTCTGTTCAAATTCGGACTTGTCCGATGTTTGGCCAGACTTGTCCGATTTTCTCTCTGGACGACTTCGGACTAGTCCGGTCCTGTCCGGACTTGTCCGATATTTCGTGACTCCGAATTGAACTTTTGTTTTACGACTTGTTTCTTGGGTTTCACGTTAAGTGGGCCTAGGGACGTCTTTCCCAACTCTTTTAGAGCCCATGTGGGACTCTAAACCGGCCTCTACTCATCCCAAACTCCAAATCCATCTAACCCTTGCCTCCACCTCTATATAAACAGTCCCACCCCTTGGTTTGACATCTATTTGCCACTTTTCCACCCACCCAAACCCTAGTTCGTGGAGAGCCACCACCAAGGAGGGAGGAGAAGATCCCAAGCAAGGAGAAGAAGAGGAGGAAACGAAAGAGAATCAAGATCTCCACCAAGTTTCGTCCTTCACCACCAATTCATCTCCAAGTTCATCACCAACCCTAGATCATAAAGATCCAAGTGTTACCTCCAAGTTTCTTGACACATTGGAGTTCTAAACATCTGGTATACCTTCTATTATCTTTTCCTTACGTGCATTCAACCCCTAATCTCCAAATTCACGTCGATCTAGAAAACCCTAATCTGCTGATCTCACAGAGGGCGGACTTGTCCGGTCCCTAGCAGACTAGTCCGATCTTCCTGGTTAAATTGTGTTATATTGACTCTAAAATTTGATCTAATCAACTCCGAACCTGTATAAACTTGTTAAAATCTATTAGAACTAATTAGTGATCATTAAAAGCAATCTAGTAACAAGTTATACCTTGCATTTGCATCAATCATGCATGTCATGTCATATTGAGTAATATTTGTGCACTCTTTGATTGTGTTTCTTGTCTTGTATGTTTATTGTCTGGATTAGACGGATTTGCGCTAGAAAGTGCCGCGGATGATCTACAGCATCAAGAGTTTGAAGGCTCTGACCCTAATCAAAAGCAAGAGCAAGGCAAGTGTCCTTGAAGCATATTGATCCTGTTTTTTTTTTTAATAAATGTTTTGTTGCAAAATTGCATGCTTGTGTCAATTTGATGGGAATCCTATGATAGGAAGTTTACTAGAGTTGTTAAACCACCCTTGTCACCTGGAACTTATGGTAGAGCGTCGGGATGGACTTTTTACCTTTTGCCTCGCTTAATCA
Organism: Tuctoria greenei; assembly: GCA_036927565.1. Classification (NCBI taxonomy): domain Eukaryota; kingdom Viridiplantae; phylum Streptophyta; class Magnoliopsida; order Poales; family Poaceae; genus Tuctoria; species Tuctoria greenei. The sequence goes on from JAYESD010000010.1 coordinate 60,032,098, forward strand.
ACTGGAATGGGAATAACTATACCACTCAATTTAATTATGCATGGATTAGATTATGGTTAACATGAACTGGTTAAATATGGTATGGTAATGGGTGATATAAGCAAGCCTGGTATGTGGATGGGTTGGATGTTATGGTGGTTTGCTTGCTTTAGATCTAAGGACCGGTTCATGCGAGAATAAGCCAGGATTACAGTGCCACCACGAGGCCAAGTATGGGTGCGGCGTAGCTGATTAATTAGGGCTTTGCTAGTGCTGTTTGGACCATTGTGGATGCTCGGGGAAGGGGTAGTCGGATTGGGTTTGTTGATGATTGGTGGGACTACCCTGGGATCCGAATGGCTCAAGAGGGGGCCCTTGGTTGAAGATGTGCGCTGCGGGAGACATCGCCACCGGTGAAACCTCAGTGGGGTCTAAATAGGCTAGTAATCCCTTTGTAAAGGCTATTTTGTGATCTCTTGGCCACACACCGACGGAAGTGTGTAATGTGACCGACGGGTCATGGGCATAAGGGAGGTTCTTAGTCGCCGAAGGGTGATGAAATCACGAACACGTGGGTAAAGAGGTACAAACTCTGCAGAGTCAAATAAAACTATCATGATAGCCGTGCTCCCGGTTATGAGCGCCTGGATGACCTACATGATTAGAGGGAGATTGGTAATTGGGATGGTTATGGTTTGGTAATGGTTATGGATTTATTTTTGGTATTGAATATGGTTATTGGTAATGATGAAATCTGGAATTATGGATGAGGATGGTGAATTGTGGACTGGTATTATGGTATTACTTATGATTATGATGGGTTTATTTCACATACATGTAATATAATGCTTTTCAAATGTTTTTTATGTACTTTTCAGCACTTAGCCATTATTATTGTCGTCATTTGAATCAGCCACATGTCATACTTTCCACACTTGCTGAGTACGACATGTACTCACTCTTGCAATCCCCCCCACCCCCAACAGTTGCAGGTTAGGATTGGGAGTTTAATGGTGATAATGCGGAGTTCTAGGCCGTGTCTACCGTCAGCTTTGCCTGTGGTGTTGATTGGAGCTGCGCATACATACCCTGTCGCTTATGCCGCATAGTTGCTTAGTTTGCTTAATTAGTTTATTTCCGCTGCATTAGTTGAACTTGTCTTTAATATTCATTAGAGCTTGTATTTGAGGATAATATAGTTTGTGTAATAGAATTTGGTTAATTAATCTTGTCTTGTGGTAATTTTCTGTATACTCTTTTGTGATTGCACTCGTGTATGTGTGATGAACATCCTGGGCACACATATGCGTTAGCTTGGTTCATTTTTCGGAACCGGGCGTCACAGATTGGTATCAGAGCCACAGGTTGACCGTAGGACGCAGCCTAGATAGAATGGACACTTTAGAGCACATAGGAGCACTCAGGAATCGATGTGTTTTTGCTTGGAGTGCTGTTTGCTATATATATTGCTTGCTTGTGTGCTTACTAGAGGATTTTGGGATGCCTTAGCATTGCCATGTCCACCTAGGCTAGTGTAGCTAGCTGTTTAGTTTCATATCCCTTGATGCATATAGTTGGGGACGTTTTCTAATTCTTACCTACTGCTTTTCTTCAGATGGTGAGGACTCGCAACCAGAGGGATGGCAATGATGAAGAGGAGAACAATGGAGTGCCTCAGAACAACAATGGGCAAGGATCTACTCAGGGAGCTATCAACATCGAGCAGCTATTGGCTATGCAAAACCAGCTCTTGCAGACCATGATACAAACTATGGGATAGCTGCAGGCTGGCAATATCAACAATCAGCCCCACATGCCTCCACCGCCACCCCCGCCTCCTCATAACCGATTGGGAGAGTTTATGAGGACTAGGACGCCAACCTTTGCTCAAGCTGCTGACCCTATGGATGCTGATGATTGGCTCAAGTCCGTGGAGAAGAAACTTGCTATTGTCCAATGCAGTGACCGGGAGAAGGTCTTGTTTGCTTCTCATCAACTAGTTGGAGCAGCTGCAGATTGGTGGGATGCTTATTGCAATGCTCATGAGAACCAAGAAAGAATCACTTGGGACGAATTCAAGGAGAATTTTCATTCTCATTATGTGCCCGAGGGTGTTATGATCTTGAAGAGGCAAGAATTTGAGAATTTAAGGCAAGGAAGATCAAGCGTGAGTGAATATCTCAATAAATTCACTCAACTCTCAAGATATGCGCCTGAGAATGTTAGCCGGGACAGCCAGAAGCAATACTTGTTCATGAGGGGATTGAACAATACGATCCAAGTGCAATTGCTCAACTGTGATTATGTCAACTTCCAGAAGCTTGTGGACAAAGCGATTGTGGTTGAGAACAAGATTCGTGAGATGGAGCAAGAAATCAAGAGGAAGGCGCCATATCAAGGACATCAACAAGGAAGTAATGTGCGCCCTCGCTTTGCGCCGCCCAATGCGCCATACTACATCTCTTCTATTCCTGCTCAGCGCCCTGGTTATGCACCACTCCCAACTCAGTTTTTGCAGCAACGCCCTGTTATGCAAGCACCTAGGCCTCCAATGCCTTATGAGCCTCATGCTAATTTTCCTGCTGCAAATGCTCAAAACCAAGCTCGTCCCAACAATTCTTGTGGGGTTAAGAAGTGTTATACTTGTGGAGAAGCTGGACACTTTGCGCATCAATGTCCTAAGTTGGGCCTTGGTCAAGGAAGCAATGCACCGAGGCAAAACCCAAGACCTAATGGAGGACAGCCACAAGGAAGCCGTGGACATCAGAATTTTGCTCGTGGCAACGTGAACCATGTCTCTACGGAGGATGCTCAACAAGCGGATGACGTGGTCATTGGTATGTTTCTCGCCAACTCCAACCCCGCGACTCTGTTATTTGATTCTGGAGCATCGCATTCATTCATTGCATCGAAGTATGTTGCCAAGTATAGTTTGCCTATCTCTCATATGAAGTTTACTCTATTGGTTAAGTCTCCTGGAGGAGAGATGAGGACAAATATAGTATGTCCAAAAATAAGCCTTAGAATAAGGGGGGTAGACTTCTCCGCCAACCTCATTGTTTTGGATTCTCAAGGATTGGACATTATACTTGGTATGGACTGGTTGAGGAAGCACAATGGAGTTATTGAGTGTGCCACAAAGACGGTGAAGTTGACTAATGAGGAAGGGATCACCGTAGAATTTGAAGCATCTCAAACCGCACCGAAGCAATTGGAGCTGAACCATGTGGACGGTGCCGCAATTGAGGAGATTCCGGTAGTGTGTGAATTTTTGGATGTTTTTCCGGATGAGTTGCCAGGTATGCCACCTGATCGAGACATTGAGTTTGTCATTGATTTAATACCTGGAACTGCACCTATAGCTAAGAGGCCGTATAGGATGCCTCCTATGGAATTAGCGGAGCTCAAGAAGCAAATTCAAGAGCAATTAGAGAAGGGTTTTATTCGCCCTAGCTCTTCACCTTGGGGAGCGCCCGTTCTATTCGTGGACAAGAAGGATGGATCCCAAAGGATGTGCGTGGATTACCGAGCTCTCAACGAGGTAACAATCAAGAACAAGTACACCTTGCCCCGCTAGAAGACTTGTTTGATCAGATGAAGGGTGCTTGTGTCTTCTCTAAGATTGATTTGAGGTCGGGATACTTTCAAATGAAGATTAGACCATCGGACATACCCAAGACAGCTTTTAGGACACGGTATGGATCTTATGAGTACACCGTGATGTCTTTTGGATTGACAAATGCGCCTGCCTACTTTATGTACCTCATGAATAAGGTCTTCATGGAGTACTTGGATAAGTTTGTCGTGGTGTTCATTGATGATATTATGATCTACTCAAAGGATGAGAAGGAACATGAGGAACACTTGAGGCTTACGCTGCAGAAATTGAGGGAGCATCAATTGTATGCCAAGTTCAACAAGTGTCAGTTTTGGTTGAAAGAGGTGCCATTTTTGGGTCATATCATCTCAGGGGGAGGAGTATCGGTTGACCCTGGTAAAGTGAGGGACGTGTTGAAGTGGGAACCGCCGCAAAATGTCAAGGAAATAAGGAGTTTTCTTGGGATGGCTTGATATTACCGTCGGTTTATCAAGGAGTTTTCCGAGATAGCCAAGCCTATGACGGAGTTGCTAATGAAGGGGAAGGCGTTCCAATGGACTGAAGCTTGTCAAAACAGTTTTGAGGAGTTGAAGAAGAGGTTGACAACAGCCCCAGTTTTGGTATTGCCGGATGTAAGCAAGAGTTTCGACATCTATTGTGATGCATCAAGACAAGGACTTGGATGTGTATTGATGTAAGAAGGTCAAGTGGTCGCCTATGCGTCAAGACAATTGAAGAAACATGAGCAGAATTACCCCACGCATGATCTTGAACTAGCAGCCGTGGTACATGCATTGAAGATTTGGAGACACTATATTCTTGGACATAGGTGTGAAATTTACACGGATCATAAGAGTTTGAAGTATATTTTCACACAAACGGATCTGAACTTGAGGCAGCGAAGATGGTTGGAGCTCATCAAAGATTATGATTTGGGGATCAACTATCATTCGGGAAAAGCCAATGTAGTGGCCGATGCTTTGAGTAGAAAGGGAGTAAGCTATCAACTTACAGTTCGAGAGTTACCATCCGAGTTATGCAAGGAGTTTGAACGGTTGAACCTTGGGTTTGTAAACGAGATGGAGATGATGGAGTTAAACCCAACCTTGAAGCAAGAAATTCGAGAGGCACAAACCACAGATGAGGAGATCAAGGAAATCAAGGAAAGAACCGAAGAAGGGAGAGAATTCAGATTTGACGAAGACGAACATGGTACCTTATGGCTTGGAAAGAGAATCGTTGTGCCTAATGTAAAGCATATTCGAGAGACAATATTAAAGGAGGCACATGACTCGCCTTACTCGATTCACCCAGGTTGTACGAAGATGTACAAAGACTTGAAGACTTGCTATTGGTGGGATAGCATGAATAAGGACATAGCCGAATATGTTGCATTGTGTGACCTGTGCCAACGAGTCAAGGCGGAACATCAAAGGCCAGCAGGGTTATTGCAGCCATTGAAGATTCCAGAGTGGAAGTGGGAAGAGATTGGTATGGACTTTATATGGATTACCGCGAACCCAGTATGGCTATGATTCAATATGGGTCATTGTAGATCGGTTGACAAAATCAGCTCACTTCATTCCTGTCAAGACCACATATACCACCGTGAAGCTAGAAGAATTGTATATGGAGCATATTGTGTGCCGACATGGAGTACCGAAGAAGATAGTCTCGGATAGAGGTTCTCAATTTACTTCCAGGTTTTGGCAAAAGTTGCATGAAGCTTTGGGAACGAGGTTGAATTTTAGTTCAGCATATCATCCTCAAATGGATGGACAAACTGAGAGGACCAATCAGATTTTGGAGGACATGTTAAGAGCTTGTGCTTTAAAGCATGGGAAATGTTGGGACAAAAGCTTGCCATACGCGGAATTTTCATACAACAATAGTTACCAAGCAAGCTTGAAAATGTCACCATATGAAGCGCTTTATGGGAGGAAGTGTAGGACGCCCTTATTCTGGAATGAGGCAGGAGAAGCTCAAGTATTTGGTCCGGCTGTGTTGCAAGAAGCCGAAAAGCAAGTCCAAATAATTCGTGAAAACTTGAGGGCTGCCCAATCAAGGCAAAAAGGCTATGCGGATAATAGGAGAAGGAAATTAGCCTTTGAAATAGGAGATTTTGTTTACCTCAAGGTGTCACCAATGAGAGGTCATAAGAGGTTTAACATAAGAGGCAAGCTCGCACCTCGTTATATTGGACCATTCAAGATTTTGGACAAAAGAGGAGAAGTAGCATATAAGTTGGAGATGCCAGCTCATCTTTCAGACGTACATGATGTGTTTCATGTTTCCCAACTCAAGAAGTGTCTCAGGGTACTGGAAGATCAAGTGCCAATGGAAGAATTGGAACTAGAGGAAGATTTGACGTATGCCGAGCAACCGGTCAAAATCTTGGAAACTAAGGAAAGGGTCACAAGGAACAAGGTCATTAGATGGTGTAAAGTTCAATGGAAGCACCACACCGAAAAAGAAGCGACGTGGGAATTGGAGGATGACCTCAAGAAGGAATTTTCCTATCTCTTCTCTGCCGCGTCGAATCTCGAGGGTGAGATTCATTTTAAGGGGGGTAGGTTTGTAACACCCTCATTTTCATGCATCATGCCCTACATGCACTCATATACATGTTTAACATTAACCGACATCAAGAGGAACAAGTTTAAAATTGATTTGGAGCAAAACCGCACTTAAAACGCAGGAAAGTGCGGACTAGTCCGATTTTACTGAGGACTAGTCTGATTTCTCTCTGACTAAAAATGTACTTGTCCGTTTTTGCTGCGGATTAGTCCGATATTTGCCTCTGGACAACTTCGGACTTGTACGATCTTGTGCGGACTAGTCCGGTATTCCATGAATCCTTGAAAATTGCTAAGTCCTTGGACTTGTCCGGACTAGTCCGGTGTTCCGGCGGACTTGTCCGTTTTCCTTTTTGTTCAAATTCGGACTTGTCCGATGTTTGGCCAGACTTGTCCGATTTTCTCTCTGGACGACTTCGGACTAGTCCGGTCCTGTCCGGACTTGTCTGATATTTCGTGACTCCGAATTGAACTTTTGTTTTACGACTTTTTTCTTGGGTTTCACGTTAAGTGGGCCTAGGGACGTCGTGCCCAACTCTTTTAGAGCCCATGTGGGACTCTAAACCGGCCTCTACTCATCCCAAACTCGAAATCCATCTAACCCTAGCCTCCACCTCTATATAAACAGCCCCACCCCTTGGTTTGACATCTATTTGCCACTTTTCCACCCACCCAAACCCTAGTTCGTGGAGAGCCACCACCAAGGAGGGAGGAGAAGATCCCAAGCAAGGAGAAGAAGAGGAGGAAACGAAAGAGGATCAAGATCTCCACCAAGTTTCGTCCTTCACCACCAATTCATCTCCAAGTTCATCACCAACCCTAGATCATCAAGATCCAAGTGTTACCTCCAAGTTTCTTGATTCATTGGAGTTTTAAACATCTGGTATACCTTCTATTATCTTTTCCTTACGTGCATTCAACCCCTAATCTCCAAATTCACGTCGATCTAGAAAACCCTAATTTGCTGATCTCGCAGAGGGCGGACTTGTCCGGTCCCTAGCGGACTAGTCCGATCTTCCTGGTTAAATTGTGTTATATTGACTCTAAAATTTGATCTAATGAACTCCGAACCTGTATAAACTTGTTAAAAGCTATTAGAACTAATTAGTGATCATTAAAAGCAATCTAGTAACAAGTTATACCTTGCATTTGCATCAATCATGCATGTCATGTCATATTGAGTAATATTTGTGCACTCTTTGATTGTGTTTCTTGTCTTGTATGTTTCTTGTGTGGATTAGACGGATTTGCGCTAGAAAGTGCCGCGGAGGATCTATAGCATCAAGAGTTTGAAGGCTTTGACCCTAATCAACAGCAAGAGCAAGGCAAGTGTCCTTGAAGCATATTGATCCTGTTTTTTTTTTAAATAAATGTTTTGTTGCAAAATTGCATGCTTGTGTCAATTTGATGGGAATCCTATGATAGGAAGTTTACTAGAGTTGTTAAACCACCCTTGTCACCTGGAATTTATGGTAGAGCGTCGGGATGGACTTTTTACCTTTTGCTTCGCTTAATCAACTGGAATGGGAATAACTATACCACTCAATTTAATTATGCATGGATTAGATTATGGTTAACATGAACTGGTTAAATATGGTATGCTAATGGGTGATCTAAGCAAGCCTGGTATGTGGATGGGTTGGATGTTATGGTGGTTTGCTTGCTTTAGATCTAAGGACCAGTTCATGCGAGAATAAGCCAGGATTACAGTGCCACCACGAGGCCAAGTATGGGTGCGGCGTAGCTGATTAATTAGGGCTTTGCTAGTGCTGTTTGGACCATTGTGGATGCTCGGGGAAGGGGTAGTCGGATTGGGTTTGTTGATGATTGGTGGGACTACCCTGGGATCCGAATGGCTCAAGAGGGGGCCCTTGGTTGAAGATGTGCTCTACGGGAGACATCGCCACCGGTGAAACCTCAGTGGGGTCTAAATAGGCTAGTAATCCCTTTGTAAAGGCTATTTTGTGATCTCTTGGCCACACACCGACGGAAGTGTGTAATGTGACCGACGGGTCATGGGCATAAGGGAGGTTCTTAGTCGCCGAAGGGTGATGAAATCACGAATACGTGGGTAAAGAGGTACAAACTCTGCAGAGTCAAATGAAACTATCATGATAGCCGTGCTCCCGGTTATGAGCGCCTGGATGACCTAAATGATTAGAGGGAGATTGGTAATTGGGATGGTTATGGTTTGGTAATGGTTATGGATTTATTTTTGGTATTGAATATGGTTATTGGTAATGATGAAATCTGGAATTATGGATGAGGATGGTGAATTGTTGACTGGTATTATGGTATTACTTATGATTATGATGGGTTTATTTCACATACATGTAATATATTGCTTTTCAAATGTTTTTTATGTACTTTTCAGCACTTAGCCATTATTATTGTCGTCATTTGAATCAGCCACATGTCATACTTTCCACACTTGCTGAGTATGACATGTACTCACTCTTGCAATCCCCCCCCCCAACAGTTGCAGGTCAGGATTGGGAGTTTAATGGTGATAATGCGGAGTTCTAGGCCGTGTCTACCATCAGCTTTGCCCGTGGTGTTGATTGGAGCTGCGCGTACATACCCTGTAGCTTATGCTGCATAGTTGCTTAGTTCGCTTAATTAGTTTATTTCTGCTGCATTAGTTGAACTTGTCTTTAATATTCATTAGAGCTTGTATTTGAGGATAATATAGTTTGTGTAATAGAATTTGGTTAATTAATCTTGTCTTGTGGTAATTTTATGTATACTCTTTTGTGATTGCACTCGTGTATGTGTGATAAACATCCTGGGCACACATATGCGTTAGCTTGGTTCATTTTTCGGAACCGGGCGTCACAAGACATGGCTACAAAAAGAAAATGAAAAAAAAGTATGTTTACATCATAAGCATGAGAAAAAACAAGAAAAGAAAAGTAGCCATGTTTCATCCCTGCAAAAGAAATAGAGATTATACCAAAAAGGAGTTATCTCAAGTATCCACATCCACTTCCACTCCATCACACATGCACTAGTCGTCAAAAAGTTTTGATTTGAATTCTCCTAAGGCTTACTCCTTTGACTTAGCAATATATGTGATGCAAATATGCCTACTTACTTTCCTTACCAAGCTCCACATACAAGCCATATTCAATGAGTAGGAATAGTAGAGGCACAATGCTTTGGTGAGGAAATATTTCCACTATCCACAAAGGAGTGATTGAGAGAATCAAATTGAGGTACTTAATATCTAAATTGAATTCTCCGGGATTTAAGTGGAACTTGATTTCTGGGCTATGTTTGCTCCATTTGCTATTCTACCTTTCAACTACTTATGAATATGAAAAAGCATAAGCCCCATGATAACTTAAGAAAGGTAGAGTATCATAGCCAATTTCTGCAATACTAGGTAGAGTATCTTATTGTGCATTAGATACTTTTGAAAATAAGACATTGTAGCAACTCCTGATCATCAACCTAAAGTCTTGACTTTGCTCGGGACAAGCAAAGGATAAGCTTGGGGGAGTTTGTTGACGGCTGTTATATACCAATTTCATCCATCAATTTAACTCAAATATGTGAAGGATTTGTCATTTCTTGCACACATCACCTTTCTATCTAACCCAATCCCACTTGGACTTGGAAAAATATGTGTATGCAGCATTTTATGCAGGAAATGAGGAAATGTAGAGGGACCAATCCCATAAAATATCATCCCTCCAATCAGGCGATGACACGTGGCATCCCATGGATCAAATGGCCCACAAACAGAAGTATTCGAGGAGATCCAACGGTGTATCACCCCGATACATCAAGGGGGCCCACCTTGCAGCCACCTGGAGGAAGCACTCCGCGTTTGGAGTGCTGACCAGGTCGGCTGAACCAGGGGTTCGGCCGACCCTTTCCTGGCGCCAAACGCGGTAAAATGACGCGTGTTGGCTCCTCCTGGCTTGAAGGAGTTAATGGCGACTGATTCACGCACTTTTGTTGGCGGGAACCAACCTCAACACTAGTATAAATAGGACCCCCTAGCCCTCATTTCAACACACACTACTTGAGCTTCATCTCTATTGTATACACTATCATCCATAGTCTGAGAGGAGTTAGGTTGTAGAGAGGAGAGTTTCTAGTCCCAAGTCCAAATTGGGAAAGGAGTAAGGAGTCTCTCTCTTCCCAATCCTACATTGGGAAAGGTATGGCTCATGTAGTCTTTCTTGTATTTGTGACTTTATGCATAATAAAGATAGTATCTTTAGTCTCTACTTATACATACACTTGGGCAAAGCGTTTCTTGTTTGACTGTGGAGTCCATGTATGTGGAAGGTATAGCTTCTATGAATGTTTCATTATGAACATATCTCATTATCACAGAACCTATAGACCCCACTATAGTCTAGTTAATTATAACATAACTAGGTTAGTATGGATAATTATGTTGTGTATAAGCATTGGTTCAATGATGATTCAATTCATTGCCTTAGGATGGATTGTTCCTAGGCTCTTAAGGTAATTACTTAATATGCTAGCATGGTGCTAGGATAGCTCAGTAGCATTGGACGTCTTGTATAACCACAGATTGAAGAGGTAGGCAGTAGGTGGTGACAGCCATATCTGTCATTTGTAATCCTCCATATTTGTCTATGCCACAGGCTCTTGGCGGCAGTCGCCCTAGTATTGCTAGGGGTAAGCCCGTGCCCGACTTGTTGAACCACATAGCATAAGTATTCACTATTGATCTAGCTTATGAATAATTAGTTTAGACTATGTATATGTACAATAGAGCATAGTTGTAGTACCTCCATAACTCTCAACCTTAACTAACCTCTAGGATCCTCTTACCCCCCTTAGACTTGAAAGCTTTTGTGTGTGTCACACTACCTCCAATATTATTTTATCCATCCTTACTAGGTTCATACCTAGACCTTTCTACCCTTTCCACGCAATGATTGTTATATCTCTTCACTGCCTTCCTTTGGGATCAAATAAATGACACCCTTGGGAATACTCTTAAGAGGAAATGCTACAAGATATCTCTGTGCGCTTGCGGAATTCACTCTGTGATCCAATAGAACCATTAACAAGCATTTCTGACACATCAGTTGGAGATGTTTAGTTAATGGTGCATATGAAATACCAACAAGCATTTCTGGCGCCATTGCTGGGGATGATTTGTTTGTATATCTTAGGAGCCATCAACAGCAGCACCAGACCTCTCCTCAACAGGGAGGTTAGGTCCGGGGCCGCGAGTTGCATGGCAGCACCAAAGGTCCAGAGCTGCGGAGCACATGGCAGCACCGGAGCCACCCTTGGCAGGGAGGCAGGTCTGGAGCTGCAGGACACGTGGCAGCACCGGAGCCACCCTTAGTAGGGAGGCAGGTCCGGAGCTGCAGGACACGTGGCAACACCGGAGCCACCCTTAGTAGGGAGGAAGGTCCGGAGCTGCGGGACACGTGGTAGCTTTTGGGTACTTCCCCTCTTGGGATGTGGAACCCAATGTCTTGTCTTCCTTGTATGCGGGGGTACCCGGTCTGTAGGATATCGACAGTGACGATTTAACATATTGCAAAGAATAGCATGGTAATGCAGTGACTACACATTCGTTACAATAGTATGTTATTGCAATGATTTCACAATCGTGGCAAATAGTATGTTATTGCAACGATTTAATGTATTGCAATGAATAGCAGGGTATTGCAATGATTTCACATTCGCTGCAATAGTATGTTATTGCAACGATTTCACAGCCGTGGCAAATAGTATGGTATTGCAACGATTTAACGTATTGCTACAATTTAATGTATTGCAACGAATATCACGGTATTGCAACGATTTCACATTCGTGGCAATAACATGGTATCGCAACCATTTCATAGCCGTGAAAAATAGTAGGATATTGCAACGATTTAACGTATTGCAACGAATATCATGGTATTGCAATTATTTCACATTCGTGGCAACAGTATGGTATTGCAACAATTTCACATTCATGGCAAATAGTATGGTATTACAACTATTACACATTCGTGGCAAATAGTATGTTATTGCAATGATTTCACATTCCTGACAAATAGTATGGTATTGCAGCGATTACACATCCGTGGCAAATAGTATGGTACTGCAACGATTTAACGTCTGTGGCAAGTAGTATGTTATTGCAACGATTTCACAAGCGTGGCAAATAGTATTGTATTGCAACAATTTTGTATCTATGGGAAATAGTATGGTACTGCAACGATTTCACATCCATGGCGAATGGTATGGTATTGCAACAAATTCTTATATGTGGCAATAGGTTCATAATGCAACGTTTCCTGAGCTATGACAATTGGTTTGTAATGCAACGTTTTCTGATCTGTGGTAATAGGTTTGTAATGCAGCATTTTCTGATCTATGGCAATACGGTTGTAATGCAACTTTTAATTATTTGAGGTGATAAGGTGTAATACAACATTTTCTCATCTGTGACAATAGTGTTGTAACGCAACATTTTCTGAATGGGGGCAATAGCAGTCCAGTGCAACATTTTCTGAGTTGTGGACAAATGTTTATACTGCAACGTTTCATAATTCATGGCAATAGCTTCCTATTGCAACATTTTATCATTCATGACAAGAAATTCTTAATGCCACGTTTTATAATTAGCGACAATAGAATCCTAATGCACCAGGTTTGAAAATTTGTAGCAACATAATCAATTTGTTTGCTCATGATACGTATGTCAAGTTTAACAATAAGCATCCATCCATTGATGCAACACGCATAACAACACTCAAGTATTACTAACATGACATTTATGCATGTTTATAGTTTGCCTAAGATGACCACGACTAATTGGAACATGTGCCTTTGGTTGGCCCTTTTATTGGCCCTTTTGTGGAGTCTCCAACATTTTGCGCATTTCAGCCATCATTGAGAGGTGCATGTCCTGCATTTCCAGAGCTCTCTGTTCACAATCAGCTTCTACCTGACCTTCTAAGTTTTGGACCTGAAGGTTTAACTCTTCATTCTTCTGGTTTATGCAATAAATGCGGGTGGTTAAGCTATCATTTATTCCTTCCAACTCCTGCACTTGGTGATTGAGGCCTGCATTTGTATCTTCTAAGTTTCGAACTTGGTTGTTAAGGTGTTTAGCCATTTGGATACGCATACGTTCACATTCAGGACCAGTAGGGGTTAGCCATATAACCACGCCCCCGAACCTGTGATCTTGCACAATCGATTAAGGATCTATAACAACTCTGGAAGATGTGGTTTCTCTCCTCATTCGGAATTGGGCCTCCCTGCTTAGCTTCCTTGTCATTCACTTGGGTGCATGCCTGGCTCTATATACGAAAAGAAAAGTCACGGGTACATTGCTAATATTTATTTAATTGGGGATTGTTTGAAGTGTTACTCACATGTACAGCTTCTGCCTGCTCGTTTGCCCATTCACAGTTCCTCAAATGGCTTGCCTCCCACAGTTGTATGTCATCAGGTTCTTCTCTGGTCTCTAGGTCTTGCTATATAAAATACAAGTAAAATTCAACATGTAGGTATACATATTGATTGCAGTGCAAAGTAAAAGCATAATTTATTTTTCATACCTTCTCGTAACTAAGTTTGGCATAGGATTTGGAGCCAAGCAAGTGTTTCGTCTTTTGTCTTCTTCGATTTTGAGAATTGGTCCTGCTTATTGACTGCAATAATTTTAAGAATTAATTCCACGAATGAATGTAAATCAAATAGTTTTTGTATGATGTGAAGCTATTAAAAAGATAGCAGACCTTGAATCGCTCAGACCCAAAATATTTTATTAGGTGCAACCACTCGGGCACCGGTACATCATTAGGCTTGTTTCCTATACATTCTTCATCTGTCGAATAACTTTTATAGGTGGCATGCAAAGTCGAGTGCCACCCCTTGTAGCATGTAAGAGCCCTAATTTCAGTAATTCAAAGTTCAGTTAATTCAAAAAATAAACTTAACTACTGTTCAAATGAAGTTAACATGAAGATTTGAGTTGACCAATGCATTCCAAATATTTAAAATAGCCTCCCTGCAAACTTTCATAATTTTGAAGCAAGTTTGCTATTTAATTCAATAGCTACATTGAATTCAACTCAAATTAAAATTCAAGAGTGAATTGAAATGAAACTTTGTCAAATCAACCATTTGAATTCAAAATCATATTCTACATGATTATTCCAGCCATCCCACAAATATATAGCAAATATTGGAATGAATTAGGTGGTAGAATTGATTGAGCAAGGATGAGGATGAGGGAGAGTAGTGGGACCCACTTGTCATGCCGTGTGCTCTGTTCTGTTCTTTCCCAGGGTGACACCACAAGCATGTTATTTGCCACCAAGCTACTTGCCTCCTTGCTTACCTCCAGCTGCCTCCAGCAAGGCTAAGCCTCCTCCTTATCCCCCCTCCACGCCCCTGGCTCAACAATTTCTTCACCATGAAGTTTCCAGTTGTCGGTACCCTACGTGCCGGATACCCCTTGGGACTGCAAAGAATGCGAAGGGACTCCACCTATCTGAGTTGAAGACCTCCAAAGGCTCCACGTGTCATACGGAACCGAAGCTGCCTCCCTTCTATGGTTAGTCCCAGTACCCCAAGTGTATCGTAAAACCAGAGCTACATTCCATACATGGGAAAGCTCCGGACTAGATACTTGTGTGGCACCCACGGACCAAACCGCCGACAGAGGGAAACTCTGGGTACCGACATGTGTACAACAGCTCTATAACTACCCATCCAAGACAGTAAGCTTCGGATCTGCCACGCGTCTAACCGCTGGACCTTTAACTTCAACAGACAGATTGGTGGACCTCCAACGGCTCAGACCTTCAAGGAATAATTAAAGCTTCAAGACCCGATTATGTGTCATTAATGCTATCTTAATGACACACGATCGGAGGACCCTTAATACCAGTAACGCCGCCATCAAGACACGTTATCATGCTGTTAAGGGTAATTAAGTACATTAACTGTGTATTAAGCATCAGTAACCGCCAGGACAACATGTCGGGCCAGGCTGACGATGTAACGGCAAGTCCTTGTACTATAAAAGGACTAGCCGAGCGATACACGGGAGGAGGGGGACACGCGCTCAAGACACTCTAGTCTCTGACACTCTAGCACTCAGACGCTCAACACAACAGCAACACACCTATGGAGTAGGGTATTATGCTCAGGCAGCCCGAACCACGTAAATACTTGTGTCAAATTGCCACCTTCTTCTAAATATCCGCGCGCCCACAACCGAACGATGAAACTCCGCGGGATGCCAACGGTAGTACCAGGAGAATTGCCGGAATCACACTCCGACAGTTGGCGTGCCAGGTAGGGGCGCCTGGGATTCAAAGATGGCGAATTAAGCTGCTGGACCGTCAAACGGCAGCCATGTTGTGCAACCTGCTGGAGGCAATCCCTCCAACATGTAGCAGCCAACACATACTGTGGCTCCAGCAGGAGTCATGCCACCATCGCCACCGTCCACTCCGGTGAATCAAGCTGGACAGCGAGATGGGGCATCCGCGTCGGTCACTGCATCAGCGAATAACAACCCTGAACATGTGCTTCATGCTGCGCGTGCTCTTCTCCAACATCCACCGCCTCGAGGAGCATCCCAGGGTGCAATGGAGTAGTGGAGAGCTGATGTGGATCATTTGGTCGCAGCAGCGACCGATCGCATCAGGAAGCAAGGTCCTCCTCCCTCGGGGCGGGCCCAATCACAGCATCGGACCTTGTTGTTTAGACTCGGTCTGCATGCTTCACAGCACATGAGGCATGCTACATCTCAACATGCGACGTCACTGCCTTCCAGGGCATGACGTACTCACACGATAACGAGGCTTTCGACTCATGACCTCTGGGCTTAGCTCGATCGTCGTTATCGACAACAGGATGGCCGCGTCCACATCGAGCGTGCTCGCAAGAGGCGAGAGGCTCGGGATAGTCTTGCTCCTGAGGGAGTAGGAGGAGGCTGTTCCGCCTTGGCCATGCACCTACACATGGTCAGATGGCCGCAGAAGTTCTGGCGTCACCTGCTGGAGAAATTTGATGGGACAGTCAATCCTACTGAATTTCTCCAAATCTACTCCACCGCAATCCTTGCGGGTGGGGGAAATGAGGTTGTGATAGCCAATTATTTCCCTGCGGCTTTAACTGGGACCGCTAGGTCATGGTTCATGAGCCTTCCGCCTGACTCCGTCAACAGTTGGGCGGAGTTGTGCCAACAGTTCACCGCCAATTTCGGGAGATCATACACCCGACCAGGCACAAAACTGGACCTTTTTGCTGTCATGCAGAAAGGGGGAGAGTCCCTGCGATCCTTCATCTAGAGGTTCTCCCAGGTACGAAATACCATTCCTTCTATCTCAAGCACTTCTGTTATTGTAGCATTCAGACAGGGTGTTCGAGACAAGAAGATGTTGTAGAAGCTGGCGACCAAGGAAGTCACCAGCGTCATGGAACTCTTCAGCTAGGCAGACAAGTGTACCAAGGATGCGGAGGGCCGTGAAATGCACTCCCAACCACCTCCGGAGGCCAACAAAAAGTCCTCCAAGGGTGAAGCCACTACCTCTGGGAGTGGCAAGAAGAAGAAAAAGTCCAACGGCAAGAAGAAGTTGTCGGCCAGCACACCTACTACTGCAGCTCTGGGTGGTCGGGGGCCACGCCCCGAGAAACGACCTCGACCGTCGTCTGAAGATGGTGGCAACACCAAGATGTGGTGTCCCATACAAAAAACGGACAGCCAGGACCTAGAAAACTGTCGAGAGGTCCAGAACCTTGCCGAGCGCTACAACAAGCGCTGGGAAGAAGCTCCTTTCCGTCAAAGGGAAGGAAAACAAAAAGTCGACGAAGCTCCAGCTGAAGAGGAGTTAGGCTTTCAGGACCCCAAAAAGGTTTTGAAGGCTATTTACACCTCTGTTGACGACGACTCCGACGTCTCTAACAACGAGCATCGGAAGACCATGAACACCATCTTTGGTGGTTCGTGGGACATCACTTCCCATCGTGTCCTCAAGACAATGCGGCGGGACATGGCTTCTGTAGCTCCCACCGCCAGGGTGGAGCCTCATCGGAAGTGTATGGATACTGCCATCACCTTCGGTGCTTCGGACTGCCGTCGGAACATGATCGGAGCTGGTCAACTTCCACTGATGGTATCTCCGACCATCAACAACATACAGCTCCACCATGTAGTGGTGGACGGAGGTTCGGGGTTGAACCTCATAAGCTTCGAAGCCTTCGTCAAGCTTCAGCTCTGACCTTCTGATCTTCGCCCCTCCCGACCTTTCTCTGGAGTAGGTCTGGGGGCCATCACTCCACACGATGCCATTACTCTCCCGGTGACCTTCGGTACTCGGGAGAATTAGAGGACTGAGAAGTTGGTCTTCGACATGGCGCAGATAAACTTGCCATTCAACGCCATCCTGGGCAGGCCAGCTTTGTATAAATTCATGGCTGCTGCTCATTACGGCTGCTTGGTGTTGAAGATGCCAACACCCTCAGGCATTCTCTGAATCCACGAAGATCGCGCCGCCAGAATTACAGCTCTGGAAGAACTCCATGCGCTTGCTACAACGCAGGAGGAAGAATCCGGAATGGAACAAGCTCCGAAGCCCACGAGCATTTGTCACCGAGGCTCAACCTCCGCACCTCGCGTGCAACCAAGCAGCGACACCGACATTCCTGTCAAAGTCGTACAAATTGGTTCCGACACCGCTCAGACCAGCCGTATATCGGGAGGACTGAACGACAAATAGGAACTCACGCTCATCACTTTCCTCCGGGATAATGTTGACGTGTCTGCCTGGCAACCGTCACAAATGCCTGGGATCCCTAGGGAAGTGATTGAGCACAATCTGATGATTTATCCCGACGCTCGGCCTGTACATCAGAAGCCGCGGAAGCAATCATTAGAGCGACAAAACTTCATACATCAAGAAGTGAAGAAGTTGCTCGAAGCTGGATTCATCCGGGATGTCTTCAACCCAAAATGGCTAGCAAACCCAATCGTTGTACCTAAGGACGGTGGGAAGCTTCGGATGTGTATCGACGACACTACACTGAATAAGGCATGTCCAAAGGATCCATTACCACTACCTAGAATAGATCAGATAGTGGATTCCACCTCCGGGTGTGAATTATTGTATTTCCTAGATGCATATGTTGGGTATCATCAAATCAGAATGTCTATGGAAGGTGAAGATCATACCTCCTTCACCATAGTAGATGGATTATATTGTTACACTGCCATGCCATTCGGTCTAAAAAACGCTGCTTCAATGTTTGTGCGAGCTATGTACAGAACGTTTGAAGAGCTCATCAGAGATGTAGTGGAAGTGTACGTCGATGACATCGTCGTCAAGATCAAGAACAAGGAGTCATTTCTTGACACCTTGCAAGTTGTCTTCAACAAGTTGCGAATCACACGCACGAAGATGAACTCTGACAAGTGTGTCTTCGGGGTTAGCTCCGGAAAGCTTCTTGGATTCTTGGTACACCACAGAGGAATAAATGCGAATCCAACGAAGATTAAAGCTATTGAAGACATGCGGCCACCAACCCGCATCAAGGATGTCCAGAAGCTAACTGGATGTCTAGCTGCCCCCGGTTCATCTCAAGACTGGCGGAATGGGCGCTACCCTTTTTCAAATTATTGAGGAAGTCCAAACCATTCCAGTGGTCTGAAGAAGCAGAAAAGGCTTTCCAAGAACTAAAGCAGCTCCTCACCACTCTACCAACTTTGGTAGCTCCAAATCCTGGTCAGCCACTTCTGCTTTACATTTTTGGCAACTAACGATGTTGTCAGTTTTGTTCTGGTTGCGGAAAGACCAGAACCATCTCCAGTTCAGGAAGACAGACCCCTCCGGGAAGGTCCGGAGCTACCTGAAGGTGAGTCTGGGTCCCAGCCCCCAGACTTGGATCCTCGAGGTGAGACACCAGAGGATCAACCTCTTTCAAATGAAGTAGTTACTGCAGCTAAGCAAGAAGATCTGGATCCCTCTGGGAAGGTCCGGGTCACTTCAAAATAAGATCTGAGTTCCTCCAGCAGGAATCGGGAGGTCCCCGAAGAACGTCCGGACCCCTCCGGGAGGGTCCGGGTTGATGAGGAGGAAGCTCTGGGCCCCTCCGAGAGGGTCCGAATAGTCCAGCACCCAGCGTACTTCATCAGTGAAGTACTTCATGACGCAAGACTCGATACTTAGAGGTGCATAAGATGCTCTATGCAGTTCTTATTGCCTCTAGGAAGCTTCACCACTACTTCCAAGATCACAAGATTTCAGTGGTAACCTCTTATCCACTGCGTGCAATCTTGCATAACCCCAACTCTACTGGAAACATTGCTAAGTGGGTAGCGGAATTGGCTGAGTTCGATCATGAATTCGTTCCAAGACAAGCAATCAAGAGTCAAGCATTGGCAGACATCATGGCGGAATGGACCCCCTCTCCATCAAATCCTGGGGGCCCTAGTGAGCAAAAGCTGAAACCCAAGGTTCCGATCTTCATTGAGCCTCACTAGACTCTGTACTTCGACGGCTCCGTGTAGAAGTAGGGGGCCGGAGCTGGAGTCCTTCTCCTCGCTCCAACCGGGGAGAAGGTCAAATACATGGTCCACCTTGACTTTAAGGCGACCAACAACATGGCAGTGTATGAAGCACTAAACTATGGGCTCAAGGTGGCACTATCATATGTTGTCAAGCAGCTGTTGGTAAAGGGTGATTCGCAGCTCATTATAAAACAAGTCAAAGGTGAATGTTGCTGCAACAACCCTCAACTAGCTACATATCTACTTGAAGTCCAGAAGCTTTAGAAGGACTTCAAAGTCCTGGATCTTTGCCATGTCCAGCGTCTCAGCAACGCTGAATCTGACGAACTCTCGACGAAAGCTTCAACCGGAGCTCTGGATCCCGATAGAACCTTTGTTCGGAGATTGTCAAGACCAACAGCTCAGCCTGCCGAACTGAGCGAAGGGGGCCAGACCAGCACCTCAAAGCTGGCGGTCCCGATCGCACTGTTACCATGGCATCCATCAAGGGTCGTAGGTGCTGCAGGAAGCTTCGAGCAACCCAGCACGCAAGACTCAAAAGCTCGAGTTAGCTCCGATGCATGGATCTCGGAGATCCGAAGATACTTGTACGACAACATCCTTCCTGAAGACAATGTATCCGCTAACCGGATAGTCAGATTTGCTAAAAGATACACACTGGTAGAAGGGGATCTTTACCGGCGTGGTGCCAATGGCGTCCTAATGCGGTGCATTACAAGGGAAGAAGGCCGCGAGCGACTCGCAGAAGTCCATGGAGGCGAGTGTGGGAACCACACGTTTTCCCGCACTATGGTCGGTAAATCCCTCTGGCATGGTTTTTACTAGCCTACATCACTCCAGGATGTGACCGAGCTAGTGAAGAAATGCGAAGCATGCCAGTTTCATGCGAAGCAAATTCATACACCAGCTCAACCCCTACAAATGATACCTCCTACTTGGCCATTCGCTGTCTGGGGGATGGATATCTTGGGATCTTTCCCAAGATCCTTCGGAGGTTATAAGTTCCTGTACGTTGCCATCGACAAGGTCACCAAGTGGCCGGAAGCAACTCCAGTTGTGACAATAAACAAGCAATCAGCTATCAATTTCTTGCAGTCCTTGGTATGCAGATTTGGAGTCCCAAACAATATTATAACAGACATCGGGACCCAATTAACAAGTTCTGGATTCCAAGGATATTGCAAATACCTCGGCATTCAAGTTAGCTACGCTTCCGTAGCTCACCCGACAAGCAACGGCCAAGCTGAGAGAGCAAATGTGGAAATCCTAAAAGGACTGAAGACGCGCACATATGAGCGCCTAAGAAAACATGGAGCCAACTGGATTGAAGAGCTTCCGCCCACCTTGTGGGCAGACAGGACAACTCCAAACCGGTCATCTGGAGAGACACCTTTCTTCCTGGTGTACGGAGTTGAAGCAGTCCATCCTCCGAAAGTAACCTTGGGGTCATTCTGAGTCCGGACCTTTGACCAAGCCACGCAGGACTAGCTCCGGCATGAAGACCTTGACCTCGTTGAAGAGGGAAGGTGGCGAGCAGTTGTTCGAAATGCACGATACCGCCAAGCGCTCCGGCGCTATCACCAAAGGCATGTGCATAACCGACAGCTCAAGGAAGGCGATCTGGTGCTACGGAGAATACAAACTCGAGAAGGGTTAAACAAAATTTCCCCCAGCTGGGAAGGACCCTTTTGAGTGATCAAAGTATCCCATCCCGGATGCGTTCGCCTTGCAACCGAGGATGGGACACCGCTCCCTAATCCTTGGAACATTGAGCACCTCTGTAAGTTCTACACTTAATATCACGGAGCTGAGTATGTAGTTACATATGATGTATGTTATAGCATCATTATACAGAGTCAGGTAGCTCCTCCGGGAGAACAGTCGGACCTTTCCCTGAAGGTCTGCAAGGTTCAGGCAACACTTGACACAGTCTCAGAACTAAAAGTGTAGCTAGTTACCCTGGGTCAAACAAGAAATGTAACACACTTAGCCTAGTTCCGTACCCTAAGAGTGTACTTGTTTCCCTTGTACCCCGAACCTATAATAAAAGACATCATTATGTGAAAACAGACTCCACGTGAATTTATTTTGCACAGGCTCAATATTTTTTATTTTTCTCTTTCTTGTCTATAAAAAAGTTGTGCAATTCTCAAGAAACTTTAGCCTGAACAATTCATGTATAATTCAAGTAACTTTGTTAGTTCTTTCGGGTCTTAACATTGTTGAATGGCCTACTCGCCTAAATTCCAAGCTAATCTAGGTCCGGAGTGTGCTATCGACTTAGCCTGGTCCAGCACCATATGTACGCCACTCTACCTACACCCCGGGAGGACTAAGTAAGGTGAGTCCAGAAAACGATCGGATCTGGAGAAAATAAGCAAATGCACTTGATTGTATATAGAATTACGGTCGACCTAAAGATTTCTTTCGAGAATAGTAAGCCGCAAACGAGTTATAGATAAGAAATTGATTTTACTGTTTTTCTTGACATTAGTGTGCAGGAAAAATAAAAATCTCATGATGATGGTGGATGATGCCAGAGCTATCAAAGCTTCGATATCCCCTAAGGTGGCCCGTCGTCGATGTTTTAAACATTGGTAGTAGACGTCGCCGGAGCTACCAAGTTCCGACAAATCCAGGGGGCCAACCATCAATGTGAAGAAAAGATTATAGAAGGACACCCTATTGGGGTCTGCTGTTGACGCTATACGCGTTGATAGTGGTTGCTGTCGGAGCTTCTAAGCTCTGACAACCCCAGAGGGCCAACTATCGATGCTCTACGTGTTGACAATGGTCGCTTCCATAGCTACTAAGCTCTGACCACCTCAGGGGGCCCTACTATCGACGACTTCGGACGTACAATCTACAAGTTCGAAGCACACAAGTCTTCAACAAAATGCTACATTCTCTTGGTACATGTTCACAATCAAATTGTGTACATCTACCAGGTGGCCAAGTGAGACAAAGGTTGAAGACAAAAAATGAAATTCATAAATTTCTTGGATTTCATTCATCTGAGGACAAGAGATTACAAAATTGGAGAAAACAAGAGAAGATACAAGTGGGAGCTACAAGGACAAAATCCTAGATCCTATGGAAGAACGAGGCAACCTTCTGGGCAACCTCCGACACGCTGGCCTTGGCAGCATCTCCCTCTCTGTCGATGGGACCTTCAAGCACCGGATCTAGTGGGAATTGAGGATCCCGACTTGTGTAGCAAATCAGCATGTACTCTGCGACATTCTGCGCAAGGGATTTTCCTTCAGTCTCCAACTGATCCGCAATGACATCACCCATCTTGTTGAGTTTGCTGCCCGCCAAGTCAACACATGGTCCAGCTTTGGCTCCGGATCGTCTGGATGCACAGGACTAAAACTTAGCCCTTGAAACTCGCACCTCTTCCATGGACCTCTTGGTCGCCGTAAGCTCCGAACCCTCCCAGGGCAAGGCGCTTGACCTCTTTGGCATGCTGCTGAATCTTTTCAGCAACTTGCCTTTCGAGTTTAGCAAGCTCCTATTCCCGGACGTGGATCTTGTTCTGGCGGTCGACTAGGTCTCTCTCCCAGCACCGCACTTTCTTCTCTCTGGCAGCGACTTCATTCTCCCTCTTGGTGCGGTCTTGTCCCTGCTGCCAGGCCTTCTTCTCCTCGCTCTCGCAGAGCTCCTCCAGCTTCTTGGTGCGTTCCGCGAGGCTCTTGTCACCCAGAGCCAACCTCTGAGCAAGCTCCTCCTCCCTCCTCACGAGGTCATCCCGCAGCTCTAGGAGTTTTTGCTCTTCATCTTCGAGCTTTTTCTCCCACTCTTCAAGAGCCTCCCGGCTTTGACAAGGCTATTGTGGATTGTGCTGAGCTTCTCCTGGCGATCGTTCGCTGCTTCATTAGCAGCCACACCCTGTTCGTGGATGGCCCGGGACTGGTTATCGAGGGATCGCACCATGCTTTCCCTCTCGTCCAGCAACTGGCCCCAGTACTCTATCCGGGCCTTCTCCCTTTTGACCCACTCCTTGTCGTCAGCCAGCCTTGTTTGCGCCAGCTTGGTCTCGAATTGGAGCCGGTTGCGCCACCTCCTAAGGGTTTGCCGCTCCTCCTCGAGGGCCTTTCTATCGTGGTAAAAAGCCAGCTGAACCTGACGATGGCTGGAGCAAGCGTTGTCGATGGACAACGATAGGGGGATCGGCTCCGGACCTGCCGGGGTCCTCTCTGCTGACTCCAGCGGGTTCTCCATAACAAAAATCGGGTCCCACTCTACAAGAGTGGTCCCCTGGGCTTCTGCAGCACTAGGGCCGCCCTCCGGGGTAGCCTCGATCGCTGCTGAGGAAGGTCCGGCAATGGGAGCTTCTACCTTCGGAGTTGGCTCCGAAGGTCCTGCCGCCAGGTCATCAGCAGTTGGTCCCTCAAGCAGAGGACCAATCGCTTCGTGTTGGCACAAAGGCTCAGGCGCAGGTACCTCCGGAACTTCTTCCTCCAGCACAGGCGTTGAAGATTCGGCCGGAGCTGAGGCCACTACCGGCTCCGATGCTGCTCCTCCACCGCCGGTTCAGGCGCCGGTGCTTGGACCTCCACCGGTTCAGGAGCCGGCACCTCCATGACAACCGGCTCAGGCGCCAGAACTTTATCAACCACCGGCTCCACCGCAGGGGCTCCAACAACATCCGGCTCTAGGGCCGGAATTGCACCTGCCTCTGGCTCTGAGGCTGGAGCGTCGATCATCACCGCATCCAAAACCGAAGATTCAACCTCCGGAATTGGTGCTGCTGGTACATCTTCATTCCTGTGGTCCGGAGCTAGCATGGTAGCTTCAAGGGATTACTCGAGGTCAAGGACCATGACAGCTGGCGCCGGAGCTACCGCGACCTCAGCCACCACCTGGGGCGGCGCTGGAACTGGAGTCAGAGCCTCCGCCTGTACTGCATCAGTTGCTGTCGTAGGAACCAGAGCTTCAGCCCCTTTTTTGGATACCCTGTGGATGAAGGATGAAGAAACTCAAAATATGATTACAACAAAAAACAACTAACTGAGGTAAAAAAAGCAAATTTACCTTGGGAGACTTCCGCTCCAGCTAGCACAGAACCTCTTCGTCGGATGCTCAGAGCCCGACCCAGTTGCAACTGGGGTAGTAGCTCTGGAAGGCCCTCCAGAGCTTGCTGCTGCCGCCAGCGACATCTTGGTTGAGGCCATCCTTGACTAAGAAGGACCCTAGGACCTAGATCCCTTAGCTGGCTCCGGCGCTGGGTTCACCTGGGCGGAGCTGGTGTCCTAGGGAGACGCCGATGCTGGAATGGTTTTCGCCGTCGAAGACCTCCCCCGCCAGGGAGGCGCTGTCATGGAATAAGCAGGTCTGACGGACCTCCCGTCAGAGTGCTTCAACTTCCTTTTTCAGCTTGAGAGCTCGGCCAACTCTTTGCCCTTGCATACGACTTCAACTCTCTGTTTCGGGGCAGGAGCAGGGCCACCCTAAGAAGTTCTGGGTATTGCCAGCTTGGTGGTCGGACGCCTCTCAACTTCACCGAGGTCGTCAAGCACCAGCATCATCCACCGGAGCTCCCTGCTGAACTCCGCCTCCATTTTCAGTGGGAGGAAAGCCGCCGACGGAGTCAAGTCGTCGCCCTCGATGTCGATGTCGTGCTGGAACTTCTTGAGATGAAGCTCCAAAGCTGCGCCTTCCAGGTTGGACTTCAAACCGGTCTCAATCCGGTCATCATCCATCACGCTGTTGAGGGCCCTGGCAAGCTTCTCCCTCTTCTTCAGTGGAGCCCACCTGTTGAACAGGAAGTTGCAGATGACCGCCTAGCGGGTCACTCCTCCTTCCACACATTGGCGGACCCTGGTCAAGGCGGGGCTGAAGGCCTCCGACAGCACCGGAACTTCACTCCAGGTTCAGTGTCAATGTTGGGGAGGCCTTTAGGAAGCTCCAGCTTCTCTTGCTCCTTTGCCGTGATGACAATCAAGTCCTTCTTCCAGTCACCCCACTTGCCGGAAGGGAACGACCTCATGTACTTGTACGGGCATTTCTTGTGCTTCACAAAATAGTAGAAGCCAAGATACTCGTCACTCTTGCCGGTGGTGTGGATGGTGAAGAAGGTGCAGAAGAGCTCGACGCAGGGGGAATACCCACCGACATCTCGCAGAAGTGGACGAAGGTTGACACCAAAAGAATGGAGTGGGGGCCAAGGTGGTACAGCTGTAGACCATAGAAGTCTAACAACATCAAGAGAAAAGTGGAGAAAGGTGGGATCAGTCCCACCATGGTGTACACGGAAAAGTACACCATGTCGCCGGCGCTCCTTCTTGAACAAGAGCTTGCTGGCGCGGACCAGGTGGTTGAAGGAGTCGCTGGACCACCCCATGTAGGTCCGGACCATCTTCAAATCGCCGTCGGTCGTGAGACGGCTCTTGCGGAGACCCAACTCCATCGCAGCACAATGGGGCGAGAGAGGAAAAGCAAGCGAAGGTTTGGAGGATTCGACCGCAAGTTCAAATGAAGGCCTAAGGAATCCCCAAACGGTGCACACTTTCCTTCTTAAGTAAGCCCCCGCAACGCTTGGACAGAAATCGCAGAAGGGCCAACGATACAGTTCAAAAACTTCACCCTGCCAATTACAAGGGGGCCTGGGGCCACCGTGACGATCAAGTCGAGGTCCATACCGCAGGCGAACAGTTGTCATCATGAGAGGCAGGAAACCCAAGGGCGGCGGCATGACAGGGCGCACGGAACTGATACGGTTTTCGTATCAGGAACCGGCGACCATCAATTACATGAGATCCACACGCGTAGATCTCACATGCGGCATCCTGAAGATGCCACGCGGCGGTGGTTTAACTGTGAACCACCACCTCAACAGCACATCCAAAAATCTTTGAAGACACGATGTCAAAATCGAAAGATGGATCCACCTCCAGCAGAATGACTTAATTCAAAAGGTCCCTCCCATAGGTGGGCCCAGGGGGCCACTGTCGGTACCCTGTGTACCGGATACCCCTTGGGACTGCAAAAAGTGCAAAGGGAGTCCACGTATCTGAGTTGAAGACCTCCAAAGGCTCCACGTGTCATACGGAACTGGACCTGCCTCCCTTCTATTGTTAGTCCTAGTGCCGCCACGTGTATCGTAAAACCAGAGCTACGTTCCATACATGGGAAAGCTCCAGACTAGATACCTGTGTGGCACCCACGGACCTAACCCCTGACAGAGGGAAGCTCCAGTAGCGACACGTGTACAATAGCTCCAGACCTACTCGTCCAAGACAGTAAGCTCCGGGGCTGCCACGCATCCAACCGCCAGAACTTCAACTTCAATAGACAGATTGGTGGACCTCCAACGGCTTGGAACTTCAAGGAACAATTAAAGCTTCAAGACCCAATTATGTGTCATTAATGCTATCTTAATGACACACGATCGGAGGACCCTTAATACCAGTAACGCCGCCATCAAGGCGCATTATCATGCTATTAAGGGTAATTAAGTACATTAATTGTGTATTAAGCATCAGTAATCTCCAGGGCCACATGTCGGTCTAGGCTGACGATGTAACGGCCAGTCCTTGTACTATGAAAGGACAGGCCAAGCGATACATGGGAGGAGGGGGACACACGCTCAAGACACTCTAGTCTGACACTCTAGGGCTCAAACGCTCAATACAATAGCAACGCACCCGTGGAGTAGGGTATTATGCTCAGGCGGCCCGAACCACGTTAATACTTGTGTCAAATCGCCACCTTCTTCTAAATCTCCGCGCGCCCACAACTGAACTAAGAAACTCTGCGGGCTGCCAATGGTAGTACCAGGATAATTGCCGGAATCACACTCCAACACCAGCGCCATTTTTGCTTCCCTCCCGATTCCTTCTCTGTCCAGCCGATTAGGAGCAAAGGTACTCGGGTTGATCACTTTTCTTTGCCTCTCCTCACTCACCAACATCGTGTGCACCTCCCTGACCATTTTCTTGCCCAGCTGGAGCCTCCCCGAGGCCAATCGAAGTGAAACCGTGGACGCCTGAAAAGCTCCCATGTTTGTCGCCTCTCTGATCATCATCAACCCGACGATACAGCCGTCATCTCGCCTCGGTCCTAGAAGCAAAAAGGTTTGCCTATTCGTGCACTAGCTGCTCGTAAAATTTGAGCCCATGCCATGCCTTCTAGCCCCAGTATTTCCGTTTCTTCTGATGAACTTTGGTTATGAGCCGAGCTAGGTCGCATGCGAAATTCCTTTTCTACCGTTGATTATTCCTTGTGCACATGTGCTATGTTGTTCTACATGACCAGGCACATCACATCGAAGAAGATTCATCGAGTTTCATCGGGTATTCGAGCTGGAATACCATTTTCCCCAACCATCGGTTTTCCCCTCCTCAGTCCATCGTTGCCACCATCTTCCAAACCCTTTCTCTCGTTCTTATTCCCAGATTCTTGTTCCTCATGCTTCCATGAAGCTTCCTGAGGTTTTTCCGACCGTTTTAGCCCACAGTAGGGCTCGACCGACATGGCCGAAACCCTAACCGCTGCCGCTCCGGTCGCGCAAGCTTTTCCGGCCATCGATGGCGTGCGCTGACCCCACTGACGTGCTCAGCACCTCAAAATATGGCTAGGCGGCGAGTTTGGGGAGGAACGGTGCCATGGATCAATGGGTGGCGAGGTGCGGCAAGGCGCCGCCACCGCGCACCGTCGAAACCGTCGGTGTCGCGAGGTGGAAAAAGAGCCCGTGGGACCCGGCCGTCAGTCAAAGAAGCACGTCGCTCGGATTTGGTGTGGCTCCAGGATCGGATGTGGCTAAGCCCATTAACTCTACGGCCACGTGTGGCTTAAACCCGATTGGCCCATTTCAAAACCTGTGAGCCCAACCTTTTTTTAAATGTTTCCAATTGGAATTTTATTCTAGAAATTGCTCCAACCTTGAAAACCCATATCTCCTAGAATACTTGTCCAACAATTACCAAATAAGTTTTTTTAGAACCAGTATGATCTTTACGTTCAAGTGGTGCACTTGGATCTGTATGAAAATCCATAAATTATCCTCAATAATTCCATGAAGCAAAATTTCTTTGGAATTAATTACTGGTGCTCCATTCATTCAAAAATTCTCAAATTTGTCCACATCATTCCAAATAATTATCTTGAGTTCCAGTAAAAGTTTCATGTCTATTTGAGTTCAATTGAATAGCCAACTTCAGTTTCCAATCTCCATGTACCTGAAAATTCCAAAATGTTCAGAAACATTTCAGAAATTTGTCCAAACTTCTAAATTCAATATCTCAAAGTAGAATGCTTAGAAAATTGTGAAACCAATTTTGTTGAGTCACTCTTGGCCTCCTCTAAACATAGAACCAACTTTTAGCCATGTTAAAGTTACAGGTTGCCCATGAAAATTCTGGGAATAATTTTTATACATTGAATTTTATACAACAGAGACTTCCATGAACTTAGCCCAAATTTGGCCAAAACCTTACCCGTGGGGCCTAGTGTCTGCTGCAAAGTTTCCAGGACCAGTGGCCATCATTTAATATACTTAATTGTCTTTCCTTTAAGCTATGTAATAATACTAATATTGATTCAATTGCAGTTTTCTTTGCATATCGAATAGTTGCCGAGGTCGAGGAGACTCCGGAGCCATTGGAAGTAATCAATCCGGAGACTAACTTTACCCCCATCTTGCAGCCAGGCAAGCTCAGGTTTGCACTTAACAGCATTTTAAATTTTATTTATATCACACTTTATGGGTTAGGATGTATGTGCATTAAGTCTAGGATTTTCTTGGAGTTTTGCACATGCATGACCAGAGAACCCATGAGAGAAGGGTAGATGGTTAAGTCCTCGATGTGTCCATGCTATGCTCAATGTTATAGTTGCTTCAGTAGAAGTCGAGTAGTTGGAATCTACCCCGAGGTCAGGAATTGGGTTCACACAAGATTGGTCGAGTGAAAGATTCATCATCTGGTTAAATATGAGACCGGGCATGGAGTTCCATGCTTAGTGGAGACGGTTACGTCTCGCTGAGCCTTCGTGATCACGGTTGCCATTTTAAGTTTTTGCTGCAGATGATGACGTTTTTTATGAAGGTTTCGCCGGTGAGGCGTTGCCCCCGTCGGGGTACACGACCGAGTGGAAACCCTGCATGCCGCCGTGATGTTCTCTGTGTGCTGCCAGTGTGATTCCATTCTAGGGCTGAAAGGAATGACTTTACCATAGCTTAGGCTTGAGTGTCGAGAGCTATGAATGTATGTTCCGCTGTAGTGTATTTAAATGTATATTATTTGTAAAAGACAAAGCTTCTATAATACTATGTTGTTTTATGTAATACGATGTATCTTTTTCTGTGTGTTGTTGGGTGCCGCATCGCATGGCACCACCCAATTGCGATTCTAGGAATGTGTGGTCTCTGGTCCCCACAGCCATACAAAATGGTATCAGAGCCGACCCACACGGTTTCACAAGTGTGTACAGGTTAGGGACGTGGGTACGTACGCATGACGTGTGGGCCCTCTAGGAGGGACACGGTATGGTACGTATGCCAGTACTGAACATATGGACGTTGCCAAGAGGGGACGTTCCTGGCTTGGGAGTTGACCGACGAGGACGTCGGTCTTCTAAGGGGGGTGGATTGTGACATCCTGGCTCAAGGCTTAATATGATTGATAGAATAACTCATACCATCAAGGTATACATTCTTTTCCGAAAGCCCACTGGTAAAGAACTCCGAGGTTAAACGTGCTTGGCCTGGAGCAATTTACATATGGGTGACCGACTGTGAAGTCTTCTTGGATGCACATGAGTGAGGACAAAATCCGCAAAAAATACTATTGTTGCTTTGTGGGGCCAGTCTATGATCCTAGAGAGTGCCAAAAGTAACAACCACCAGGCCCGTAGTGGTTGGGGTCTTACATAGCACTCACCAGCAATTTTCAAACATTTTTTTGCGCTCTCTTGTGTGTCCTCCATGTCCCAGAAATTTTGTATATTGTATATCACATTGTTGTAATTGTACAAGATGGATATTGCAAGAAAAAAATACTTGTGTGGGGTGCGATGACACTAACTAGAATGTCTCATACTATTTCTCTCTTGTTAGTATCGCCAACCTCTGCCCACTTCCTTGCACCGCTGAGGGGTGCATGTTTTTTTGTAAGCACAACCACATCATCGACAAAGTGCTGCTGATTCATACCAACCGCAACACCAAACCTAGTGGAGAACTTAATTGGTAGCTTCACATTCTCAGTTCTACTAACTTGGGATGCATACCTTATGGTGGCAACCTTAAGACCTTTAGCCACACCTCTTCCAAACTTCATTCCTTCTGTTACACTGATACAAATGATAAACGAATAAAGCAAATTACCGCCTAACCAAGTTTAGTATCATGTACAAATATTGTGAAGAGAAGAAAAGTCTTATGTCCGTACCATCTTCGGTACGAGTGTGGCAAATACGAGCCTGGGACGACCGCGTCCCAACAGCATTTTGTTTTGTATTACTCCGTCCCGGTTATATTAATTGTCATATCAGACCAACAAATGAATTAAAAATGAACAAGTTAGGACTATCTGAACGATAATTATTTTGATTGGGAGGGAGCACATTGTTGACTTATTTGTTGTTGTTCATACACTAAAATGAGCCATCAGGTACACATGTCAGTGGTGCTACTGCACCCGTAGCAACGCGGAGGATTTTCAGTCCAGCAGCGAAGCAGGCAAGACAGAGAGGGCGAGCATGCAGCTGGCCATGCTAGACTAGACAAAGATAGGGTTCGCCGGTTCAGTCTGATTGACATCAATTAGAGCGCGTTTCGAAGAGAATTGGTTGCAGGGTGAGTAATAAACCCAGTGGTAGCATGTGGTGAATGCAAGACAGATAAGGCGGGTAGCTTGCGGGATTGAAATCCGCTGCAGAACTGCACTTGCAGTAGCTACCACTGACATGTGGGCCCATGAGACATCGGGTCTACTTGTTAGTGGCAGCTACTGCAGGTGCAGTACTGCATAGTCCCGCGACGCTTGACAAAGCGAGGGTTCGGTCTGGCCAAGATCACCTAGAGAAACTCTCGAGGAGGATCGGTGGCACGACGAGTAATGGCCAGGAATTTGAGGGCAGCGGGGTCATCATGGCACGCGAAGGATGGGACGTGGTGATGGGCGATAGAGATGCATCCGGGAGGACACTGAAGTGACTAGCAGTAGGGCGTGGGCCCCAGTGAGGATGTAGCATTTTGTTGAAGACTTGAGTGCTTCGAACTTGTAGAGTATAGGTCCGAAGTCGTCGACAGCAGGGGCCCCTGAGGTTGTCGAAGTTTAGTAGCTCCGGCAGCAACCACTCTCAACATGTAGAGCGTCGACAGCAGACCCCATTGGGGTATTCGTCTACCATCTTTTCTTCACATTGACGGCTGGCTCCCTGGATTTGTCGGAACTTGATAGCTCCGGTGACGCCTACTATCAATGTTTAAAAGATTGACAGCGGGCCACCTTAGGGGATGTCGAAGCTTTGATAGCTCTGGCATCATCCACCATCATCATGAAATTTTTATTTTTCCTGCACACTAAATTCAAGAAAAACAGCAAAATCCATTTCTTATCAATAACTCGTTTGCGGCTTACTATTCCCGAAAGAAATTTTTAGGTCGACCGCAATTCTATATACAATCAAGTGCATTTTCTTATTTTCTCCAGGTCCGATCGTTTTCTGGACTCACCTTACTCAGGCCTGCCGGGGTGTAGGTAGAGTGGCGTACTTAGGGTGCAGGACGAGGCTAAGTCGATAGCACACTCCGGACATAGAATGGCTTGGCGTTTAGGCGAGTAGGCCATTCAACAATGTTAAGACCCGAAAGAATTAACAATGCAACTTGAATTATACATAAATTGTTCTAGCTAAAGTTTCTTGAGAATTACACAACTTTGTTATAGACAAGAAAGTGAAAAATAAAAAAGAATGAGCATGTACAAAATAATGCACGTGGAGTCTGTTTTCACATAATGATGTCTTTCATTATAGGTCCGGGGTACAGGGGAGACAAGTACAATCTTAGGGTACGGAACCAAGCTAAGTGTGTTGCATTTCTTATTTGACTCAGGGTAACTAGCCACACTTTTAGTTCTGAGACTGTGTCAAGTGTTGCTTGAACTTTGCGGACCTTCCACGAAAGGTCCGGCTGTCCTCCTGGAGGAGTTACCCGACTCTGTACAATGACGATATAACGTACATCATATGTAATTACAGACTCACCTCCTTGATATTAAGCATATAACTTACGGAGGTGCTCAATGTTCCAAGGATTAGGGAGCGGTGTCCCATCCTCGGTTGCCAAGCGAACGCATCCGGGACGAGATACTTTGATCACTTGAAAGGGTCCTTCCCGGCTGGGGGAAAGTTTTTTTAACCCTTCTCGAGTTTGTATTCTCCATAGCACCAGATCGCCTTCCTCGAGCTGTCGGTTATGCACATGCCTTTGGTGATAGCGCCGGAGAACATGGCGGTATCGTGCATTTCGAACAGCTGCTCGACACCTTCCCTCTTCAACGAGGTCAAGGTCTTCACGCCGGAGCTGGTCCTGCATGGCTTCGTCGAAGGTCCGAACCCACAGTGACCCCAAGGTGATTTTCGGAGGAAGGACTGCTTCAGCTCCATACACCAGGAAGAAGGGTGTCTCTCCAGCTAACCGGTTTGGAGTCGTCCAGTTTGCCCACAAGGTGGGCGGAAGCTCTTCAATCCAGTTGGCTCCATGTTTTTTCAGGCGCTCATATGTGTGTCTCTTGGGTCCTTTTAGGATTTCTTCATTTGCTCTCTCAGCTTGTCCATTGCTTGCCGGGTGAGCTACGGAAGCGTATCCAACTTGAATGCTGAGGTCTTTGCAATATCCTTGGAATGCAGAGCTTGTGAATTGGGTCCCGTTGTCAGTTATGATCTTGTTTTGGACTCCAAATCTGCATACAATGGACTGAAAGAAATTTATAGTTGATTGCTTGTTTATTGTCACAACTGGAGTTGCTTCTGGTCACTTAGTGAACTTGTCAATGACGACATAAAGGAACTTGTAATCTGACGGCTTTTGGGAAAGGTCCCAAAATATCCATACCCACACAGCGAATGGCCATGTCGGGGGTATCATTTGTAGAGGTTGAGCTAGTGTGTGAATTTGCTTCGCATGGAACTGGCATGCTTCACATTTCTTCACTAGCTCGGTTGCATCCTGCAGTGCTATAGGCCAGTAAAAACCATGCTGGAAGGCTTTACCGACCAACGTGCAGGAAGACGTGTGGTTCCCACACTCGCCTCCATGGATTTTCGCGATGAGCTTGCGGTCTTCTTCCCTTGTAATGCACCGCATTAGGACGCTGTTGGCACCACGCCAGTAGAGATCCCCTTCAACTAGTGTGTATCTTTTAGCCAATCTGACTATCCGGCCAGCAGATACATTGTGTTCAGGAAGGATGTTGTCTTTCAGGTAGCTTCAGATCTCCGAGATCCATGCATCGGAGCTAACTTGATCTTCTGAGTCTTGCGTGCTGGGTTGCTCGGAGCTTCCTGCAACACCTACGACCCTTGATGGATGCCATGGTAACAGGGCCATCGGGACCGCCAGCTTCGAGGTGCTGGTCCTGCCCCCTTCGCTCAGTTCGGCGGGCTGAGCTGTTGGTCTTGACAATCTTTGGACGAAGGTTCTGTTGGGAACCGGAGCTCCAGTTGAAGCTTTCGTCGAGAGTTCGCCAGCTTTAGCGTTGTTGAGACGCAGGACATGGCAAATATCCAGGACTTCAAAATCCTTCTAAAGCTTCTGGACTTCAAGAAGATAAGCAGCTAGTTCAGGGTTGTTGCAGCAGCATTCACTTTTGACTTGTTTTATAATGAGTTGTGAATCACCCTTTACCAACAGCTGCTTGACACCATGTGATAGTACCACTTTGAGTCCAGAGATTAGTGCTTCATACTCCGCCATGTTGTTGGTCGGCTTGAAGTCAAGGTGAACCATGTATTTGACCTTCTCCCCGGTCCGAGCGAGGAGAAGGATTCCAGCTCCGGCCCGTGCATTTGCATGGAGCCGTCGAAGTAGAGAGTCTAGTGAGGCTCAGTGAGGACCGGAACCTTAGGTTCTGGTTTCTGCTCACTATGTCCCCCAGGATTTGATGGAGAGGGGGTCCATTCTGCCACAAAGCCTGCCAATGCTTGACTCTTGATCTCTTGTCTTGGGGCGAATTCAAGATCAAACTCAGCCAATTCCGTTGCCCACTTTGCAATGTTCCCAGTAGAGTTGGGGTTATGCAAGATTACACGCAGTGGATAAGAGGTTACCACTGAAATCTTGTGAGCTTGGAAGTAGTGATGAATCTTCCTGGAGGCAATAAGAACTGCGTAGTGCAGCTTATGCACCTCTAGGTAACGAGTCTTGGCATCATGGAGTACTTCGTTAATGAAGTATACTGGGTGCTAGACTGTCTGGACCCTCTCAGAGGGGCCCGAAGCTTCCTCCTCCACAACCCGTACCCTCCTGGAAAGGCCCGGACCTTTTTCGGGTACCTCCAGGTTCTTGCTAGAGGAACCCGGAGCTTCTTCTGCAGTGATACGGACCCTCCCAGAAGGATCTGGATCTTCTTGTTCAGCAACAGTAACTCCTTCATTTGAAGGAGGTTGATCATCTGTCGTCTTGCCTCGAGGATCCGGGTCTGGGGGATGGGACCAAGACTCACCTTCAGGTAGCTCTGAACCTTCCTAGAGGGGTCTGGATTCCTAAACTAGGGATGGTTCTGGTCTTTCCGCAACCAGGACCATGCTAACAACTTCGTCAGTTGCTGAAATGTAAAGCAGAAGTGGCCCACCAGGGTTTGGAGCTACCAAAGTTGGTAGAGTGGTGAGGAGCTGCTTCAGCTCTTGGAATGCCTTTTTTGCTTCTTCGGACCATTGGAATGGTCCAGACTTCCTCAATAATTTGAAGAAGGGTAGCGCTCGTTCTACCAGTGTTGAGATGAAGTGGCTGAGGGCAGCTAGACACCCAGTCAGCTTCTGGACATCCTTGATGAGAGCTGGTGGTTGCATGTCTTCAATAGCTTTAATCTTCACCGGATTTGCCTCTATTCCTCGGTGGTTCACCAAGAATCCAAGAAGTTTTCCAGAGCTAACCCCAAAGACACAATTGTCTGGGTTCAGCTTTGTGCATGTGATTCATAACTTGTCGAAGACAACTTGCAAGGTGTAAAGAAATGACTCCATGTTCATGATATTGACGACGATGTCATCGACGTACACTTCCACTACATCTCTGATGAGCTCTCCAAAAGTTTTGTACATATCTCGCACAAACGTTGAAGCAGCGTTTTTTGAGACAGAATGGCATGGCAATGTAACAGTACAATCCATCTACTGTGATGAAGGTAGTATGCTCTTCATCTTCCTTAGACATTCTGATTTGATGATACCCAGAATATGCATCTAGGAAACACAGTAATTCACACCCGGATGTGGAATACACTATCTGATCTATTCTAGGTAGTGGAAATGGATCCTTTGGGCATGCCATATTCAGTGTTGTGTAGTCGATACACATCCTAAGCTTCCCGCCGGCCTTGGGTACAACGACTGGGTTTGCCAGCCATTTTGGGTGGAATACTTCCCGGATGAATCCAGCTTCAAGCAACTTCTTCACTTCTTGACATATGAAGTTTTGTCGCTCTACTGATTGCTTCTGAGGCTTCTGGTGTACAGGCCGAGCGTTGGGATAAATATTCATCTTGTGCTCAATCACCTCCCTTGGGATCCCAGGCATTTGTGACCGTAGCCAGGCAAACACGTCGACATTAGCCCAGAGGAAAGTGATGAGCGGTAGTTCCTATTTGTCATTCAGACCTCCCGATATACGGATGGTCTGAGCAGCGTCGGAACCAATTTGGACGACTTTGAAGGGGATGTCGATGTCGCCGCTTGGTTGCACATGAGGTGCAGAAGTTGAGCCCGATGACGAATGCTCGGGGGCATCGGAGCTTACTCCTTTCCAGATTCTTCCTCCTACGTTGTAGCAAGCGTGTGGAGTTCTTCCAGAGCGGTAACTCCGGTGGTGCAATCTCTGCATATCCGGAGAACACCTGAGGGTGTTGGCATCTTCAACACCAAGTAGCCATAATGAGCAGTAGCCATGAATTTGTACAAAGCTGGACTGCCCAGGATGGCGTTGAATGGCAAGTTGATCTCTGCCACATCGAAGACCAATTTCTCAGTCCTGTAATTCTCCCGGGTGTCGAAGGTCACCGGGAGAGTAATGGCACCGAGCGGGGTTATGGCCCCTGGACCTAATCCTGAGAAAGGTCGGGAGGGGCGAAGATCCAAAGGTCGGAGCTGAAGCTTGACGAAGGCTTTGAAGCTTATGAGGTTCAGCCCCGAACCTCCGTCCACCATTATGTGGTGGAGCTGGATGTTATTGATGGTCGGAGATACCATCAACGGAAGTTGACCAGCTCCGATCATGTTTCGAGGGCAGTCCGAAGCATCAAAGGTGATGGCAGTGTCCATTCACTTCCGATGTGGCTCTGTCTTGGCGGTGAGAGCTACAGAGGCCATGTCCCACCGCATTGTCTTGAGGACATGACGAGAAGTGATGTCCCATGAACCACCAAAGATGGTGTTCATAGTCTTCCAACGCTCGTTGTCGAAGACATCGGAGTCGTCGACAATAGAGGTGTAAACAGCCTTCAAGAGCTTTTTGGGGTCCTGAAAGCCTAACTCCTCTTCAACCGGAGCTTCGTCGACTTTTTGTTTTCCTTCCCTTTGAAGGAAAGGATCTTCTTCCTGGTGCTTGTTGTAGCGCTCGGCGAGGTTTTGGACCTCTCGGCAATCTTCTAGATTGTGGCTATTCGTCTTGTGTATGGGACACCACATCTTGGAGCTGTCACTGTCTTCAGACGATGGCCGAGGTCGTTTCTTGTGGCATGGCCCCCGGCTACCCGGAGCTGCGGCAGCAGCGGCAGTAGTTGTGCCAGCCGACAGCTTCTTCTTGCCGTTAGACTTTTTTTTCTTGCCACACCCGGAGGTAGCGGCTTCACCCTTGGAGGATTTTTTGTTGACCTCCGGAGGTGGTTGGGAGTGCATTTCACGGCCCTCCGAAGCCTTGGCACACATGTCTGCCAAGCTGAAGAGTTCCATGACGCTGGTGACTTCCTTAGTCGCCAGCTTCTCCACCATTTTCTTGTCTTGAACGCCCTGTCTGAATGCTACAATAACAGAAGCGCTTGAGATAGAAGGAATGGTATTTCGTACCTAGGAGAAACTCTGGATGAAAGATCGCAAGGACTCTCCCCCTTTTTGCTTGACATCAAAAAGATCCAGTTCTGTGCCTGGTCAGGTGTATGAGCTCCCAAAATTGGCGGTGAACTATTGGCACAACTCCGCCTATTGATGCAGTCAGGCGGTAGGCTCCTGAACCAAGACCTGGCGGTCCCACTGAAAGCCACAAGAAAATAATTAGCCATCACGGCCTCATTGCCCCCAGCCGCAAGGATAGCGGTGGAGTAGATTTGAAAAAATTCAGCGAGGTTAACAGTCCTGTCAAATTTCTCTAGCAAATGAGGCCGGAGCTTCTGCGGCCATCTAGCCATGCGTAGGTGCATGGCCAAGGCAGAACAACCTCCTCCTACTCCCTTAGGAGCAGGGCTGTTGTTGACTGCTCCTAAGATATACTAACAAATCATCCCCGGCAAGATATACTAACAAATCATCCCCGGCAAGAGCATGCTATTCAACACATCGTGCACGGGCTTACCCCTAGCAACACTAGGGCGTCTCCCACCAAGAGCATGTGGCATAGCCGAACGTGGAGGATTACAAAGGACAGATAGGGTTGTCACCACCTACTGCCTACCTCTTCAATCCGTGGGTCTACGAGACATCCAATGCTACTTAAATACCCTAGCACCATGCTAGCATACTAAGCAAATACCTTAGGAGCCATGGCACAAGCCACCCTAAGGCAATGACTAACCTAAACATCGTTGAACCAATGTTGAAGCATAGCATAAGTCATTCATATTAACATAATCATATCATAACTACATAGGCTATAGTGAGGGTCTATAGTGTTTATGACCATAAGATGTGATCATGAGAGTGAAATCATAAAGACTATACCTTCCACATACATGGACTCCACAATGAAACATGAAACGCTTTGTCCAAGTATACGTATAAAAGAAGACTAAAGATAATATCTTTATTGGGCACAAAGTCACAAATACAAGAAGGAATACATAAGCCATACCTTTCCCAATGTGGAATTGGGAAGAGAGACTCCTTCTACACCTTTCCAAATTTGGACTTGGGACTAGAGGCTCTCCTCTCTACATCCTAACTCCTCTAGGGACTATGGAAGATAGTGTATACAATAGAATGATGCCCAAGTGGTGTGTGTTGAAGTGAGGGGTAGGGGGTCCTATTTATACTAGTGTTGAGGTCGGTTCCCACCACCAAAAGCGCGCAAATCAGTCACCATTGACTCCAGGGAGCCGGGAGGAGACAACACGTGGAGGCTGACCAAGTTTGGTGCAAAGAACAGGTCAGCCAACCCCCTGGTTCGGCCGACCTCGTCATTGCACCGTTTCTCATGTGCTTTGTCCAGATGGCTGCAGGTGGGTCCCATTGATGTATATGGGTGATACACTGTTGGATCTCCTTGGATACTTCTGTATGTGGGCCATTTGATCCATGGGATGCCACGTGTCGTCGCCTGATTGCAGGGATGATATTTTATATGATTGGTCCCTCTACATTTCCTCATTTCCTGCATAAAATGCTGCATACACATATTTCTCCAAGTCCAAGTGGAATTGGGTTAGATAGAAAGGTGATGTGTGCAAGAAATGACAAAACCTTCACAAAATTGAGTTAAATTGACGGATGAAATTTGTATATAACAACCGTCAACAGCTGTCCCAAGCCTCTCGCCTCTCGCAAGCTTGCTCGATGTGGATGCGGTCGCCTGTTGTCAGTAACGACGATCAAGCTCCGCCCGAATCGTGAGTCGAAAGCCTTGTTACCGTGTGAGTACATCGATCCCCAGAAGGCAGCGATGTCACCTGTTGAGACGCAACACGCCTCCTGTGCTGTGAAGCTTGCATACCGAGTCTACCCGACAAAGTCCGATGTTGTGATGGGTACCGCCCCGAGGGGGGAGGACCTTGATTGCTGATGCGGTTGGCTGCTGCTACAACCAGATGATCCACATCAGCTCTCCACTGCTCCATTGCACCCTAGGGTGCTCCTGGAGGCGGTGGACGTTGGAGAAGAGCATGCGCAACATTAAGCGCATGTTCAGGGTTTTTGTTCGCCGATGCAGTGATCGATGTGGACGCCCAATCTCGACGTCCAGCTTGATTCGCCGGAGCGGATGGTGGCGGCGGTGGCATGACTCCTACTGGAGCATTGGAGGGATTGCCTCCAGTAGGTTGCTCAGCGTGGTTACCGTTGGATGATCCAGCAGTAGAATTCACCATCTTTAAATCTCAGGCGCTGCCCCTACCTGGTGCGCCAACTGTTGGAGTCTGATTCCGACAGTTATCCTGGCACTAATGTTAATAGACCGCGGAGTTTCTTAGTTCGTTTGGGGCGTGCGGAGATCCAGAGCAAGATGGTTATTTGACACGAGGATTTACGTGGTTCGTGCCGCCTGAGCGTAATACCCTACTCAACGGGTGTGTGTTGTTGTTGTATTGAGCGTATGAGCGCTAGTGTGAGAGAGAGGCCCAAAAAAGGTCTCCCTGTGTATCGCTCGGCCAGTCCTTTGATACTATAAGGGCTGGCTGTTACATCATTAGCCTGACCTGACATGTGGCCCTGGCAGTTACCGATGCCTAATACACAGTTAAATGTGTTTAATTCCCTTTAATAACGTGGTAATGCCCCTTAATGGTGACGTTACTGGTATTAAGAGTCCTCCGATCGTGTGTCATTAACATAGCATTATAATCAGGTCATGAAATCTTTAATGTTCCCTGAAGGTCTGAGCCATTGGAGGTCCACCAATCTCTCTGTTAAGATTGAAGGTCCGACCATTGGACGCATGGCAGCTCCGGAGCTTACCGTCATGGACGAGTAGGTCTGGTGCTTTTGTACATGTGTTTGTACTGGAGCTTCCCTCTGCCGGGGGTTAGGTCCAGTGGTGCCACACAGGTATCTAGTCCGCAGCTTTCCCATGTATGGAATGTAGCTCCGATTTTAGGATACACATTGTGGCATTGGAACTAACCATACGAGGGAGGCAGGTCTGTTTCTGAGTCACATGTGGAGCCTTCGGGGGTCTTCAACTCAGATAGGTGGAGTTCCTTTGCACTCTTTGCAATTCCAAGGGGTATCCGATATGCAGGGTATCGACATATACTCTTTCTATTTTGTATTTTAGAAAGGTCTGAGCCAGCGCTCAACCATTATCATAAGCAATGAATAAAAGGTACAAAGTCAGAGTCATACAGAAACAGATCAATGCACAAGTTGAGCACCAAAAAAGAAAACGAAAGACACCTAAAACAGAACCAAAGAAAAATAGGCATCCAAGACCCCTCGGGAGAACAAAGCGAGGGCTCCTACAAAATTCCAAATATGGGTCGTCTCCTTTATCCCAAAAAATAGTTGTTGTTCAGTCTTCTCCTTCCCATTGAAAAAACTCTTTCCATTTTTGAATTCTCATCGTTATGACCACAAGTTGCGTTGTCTCAACAAAACACCAGGTACAACAACAACTACTCTTCTTAGGGGTGCACCCACTAGTTATGCCGGATGGGCCACGACATACCCTGGGTCCAGCCACCAGAGGGTAGCTAGTGTTAATGCGGATTGAGAGATCAGCGGAATTGAGTACTGGACATTGAAGATGGAAGTCAGCAGTCTAACAGTTCATGTATCAAAACGCGCACCTTCCTTTTTCTTCTTCCTTTTTTCTTATATTATTTTACCACCAATCTTCGAGCCCTCCTTTATTTGAAGTTGTACGGTTGGATCAAGATACGTGGCCGGTGTGAGGCGAGATCCGTGTGTGCAACACCAGGCGAAACATCGTGGAGAGACGTTGCTACCCTTGTTGAGGATCATGTTAATTTGATGACGTTGAGGATCGGATGTGGCGTACGTGTTTTCAAAAGTTTGTTCATTTCTTCCTAAAATCAGAACACGTATCGGCCAGCGCCTACAGCTGTCGTTTCTTTGAAAGGACGAGTACAACCTGGTTGAAATTATATTGTACAAGGAATGCGACTAATTTGATGAACCGCGTAGTGAGATTTGCCTAGATGGTACATTCTATCCTCAAACCCTCGAGGGAACATTCTTCATGTCAAACATGCACAACGAGAGTGAGGACAGCGCTTGGTGGACGGCGATGGTGAGGGTGAGGATGGCGCTCGGCGTTGACTGCGACAACGAGGGCGAGGATGGCGATGATGGGGGTTTGGGAGTGGCAGGGGAGGGCTTGGCGGCAAAATAAAAATTTTAGGGTTGCAGAGCGTGGCCGATGCATTTATAACCGCTTGATAAGATAGATATCTATAATGAATTTCTACATCAACAATGTATAACACATCCATCAAAGAGATAAATAGTCTTTTTGCTAAATTTCCACTGCTTTTTGAATTCTGTGATGACCCAGACATCACTGTGGCGCAATGTGCTGTACAGAGATGGGTTATCCATTTTAGATCTCTGCCATTAAAACTTCACAACCAATGGTACAAGGTGGTAGTTAGCCTCAATGAGCAGAGGTTAACTAATAAGGTTGATCAGCTGATTTGGAAATGGACTAAAACAGGTTCCTTCACCGTCAATTCGGTGTATAAACAATTGTCTGCTGGACACTCATATGCTAGTTTTAATAGGATATGGAAAGCCAAGATTCCTCCCAAGATTAAAACATTCCTCTGGCTCATGGAGCACCGATCCATCCTAACTAAAGACTTGTTGAAAAGGAAGAATTGGGGAGGATCTGCTACATGCTACTTTTGTAATGAGGATGAGTCGATGAACCATTTGATGTTTGAATCCAATGCGATGAAAGTTATATGGGGGATCGTTGCTACCTGTTTTCACTCCTCCAGTAGGCTAACTAATTTGCAGTAGTACTGGAATTGGATTGGAGAGGCCCTACTCGGAGGAGAGGTTGTTTATGTCCTCGGCCGGGGAGCAATTTTATTGGCTACATGGAAAGCACAAAATAAAGCGTGTTTTGATAAAAAACCGTTAAAAAATCCAGTGGAGATTATGGGTCATGCCTGTTGTTTGTTATCCTTTTCAGCAAGTCAGACACTATGCTTCGGATGGCAATCAGACTCCTAAAGGAATAGAGGGCTCCGTTGATGTTACCGGCACTTGGAGTGAGCGGTGAT
The DNA here is from genome assembly GCA_036927565.1 of Tuctoria greenei. Lineage (NCBI taxonomy): Eukaryota > Viridiplantae > Streptophyta > Magnoliopsida > Poales > Poaceae > Tuctoria > Tuctoria greenei. The sequence goes on from JAYESD010000010.1 coordinate 60,075,109, forward strand.
CCGGGGGGTGCTGTAGACCATAAGTGATGCTCTGGAGAGAAGTGAAAAGCGCTCGAAATAATGATCGTGAATGGATCGATGCTATTTTGCTATGCTGCTTCTAGGACCTATGGTCTGTTATGTTTAGCTTTCTTATGTGGGCTCATGTTGATACTCTAGAAATTGTTCTAGCGTCTATTGTGATTTACTACGGACTTTGCTTAGCTTGATGTAGTAGGTTGTGACTGTTTGATCACTCATTATGTTAGACCCGTGTTGGGTTTCAACATAGAGAGTGGGCACAGGGTGAGGGGGATGTTCTCCCTGGTGTTGTTAGATGAACTGGGTGTAAGTCACTTTCTGGATCTCCAACTTTGTAGAGTTGGAAGTGGAAATATATTCCATTCTAAAAAAATAAAAGAGATAAATAGTCCACTAGTTTATCATTAGAACAGCAACATTAGAACTATTTTTGCGTACCAATGAATAGTGAAATGAAGTTCATTACCTTAAGATGATATATTACAAACAAGAAAAAAGAAAAACACAAACTAGAAACAAGAGAAGAAAAACTACACAACTAAAAACAAGAAAAAAAACTACTGCTACTTATTCTTCTTCTCCTCCTCCTTCTCCTCCTCCTTCTTGGGCTCCTGGTAGGGCGGGGGTGCCTCCCGCGGCAGAGACGGCAAGCCCAGTTTCCTTGACATCGCCGCCACCAGGTTCTCATGGCCGGCGATGCCGAGCTCGACCGCCAGATGTCCCAGAGGACGTCGAGGCGGGCGACCAAGTGTGTCATGCCGAAGACGTAGTGGCCCATGGTCCCCATTCCAGTATGCTCTAGAAGGGAACAAAGCCCAAGGGGACACATGGAGCGTGATGTATTGTCGAATACATTGTGTGTCATCTTCCGGAGAGCCCACTCCATGTCCGGGGAGAGTCCAGTCGGGGACACTTCCCCTTGGCGTCCTTCGGCGGGCTGACGGTGGTGTTTTCTTGTGAGCCATGGTATTATTGGCGCGGTTTTGGGAAGAGAGGAAGAGTGGGTGTGCAGAGAAGATGATAGCATGCCTGGGTGATCTTATAGCATAGTAGCAGCCTGGCAGTTCGTCTCTCGATGTGCATAGTAGTGGTGATGGGACGCGGAGCGGTTCGAATTGAATTTAAAGATGTGCATGCGCTACTCGCATTTAAGTCACCTTGGTAACTAGCTCGCACATACGCTCGGTGCGCCCGATCACATAAGCTGCCTGTACAAATGGCTACTGCTTCATGGACCAAACCTTCTGCGGCAAACGTCTACATATACTCGCTCCAACCCAACTCAACTTTATTTCTAGTTTTGGTCAAACTTACATTTGACCAATGATTTATATGGATTTTTTAACTGCAATAACATGTAGATTGTATATTATGGAAATATTTTTCATGGTGAATCTAAAAGTACAATTCTTGTATTGTTGAAACTGATCAAAATTAAATAAATCAATGGTCAAAGATAGATTTGAGCAAACCTAAAAATAGAGTTGACATGGGATGGATGAAGTTGCTTATGTGGCATGCCAATGAGGATGTCCAACTAAGACTAAGGATGAAAGTGAAACGGTTGTGTGAAGTTGGGACTAAAATGAACCATTTGAAAGTTCAAGGACTAAACTGAGTTTTGATTGAAAGTTGGAGGATGAAGTTGAGTATTGTGCCAATTCTAAACGAGCCAAGCTTGAGCTTGCGAGCTTGATGAGCTCAAGCTCGAAAAGCTTGAGTAAGCTCATTTATTGTTATCATATATGATATGTACGTATGATTAACTAAACTATATAATTATATTAAAAATGTTTTATGGGACACAATTTTTATATATGATAGCAACAAATAATGTGCAACATCGTCCACCTTCCTACTCCATTAGTTGTGAACCTAAATTTAGTAGATTCTGTTGTATATACATGAATTCTGGGCTCGACTCGAAATTGACTCGGTGTTTTATCAAACTCAAACTTAGAAAAAAAAAGCTCACTCGATTTCGACTCGTTGACAGCCATAGATGCCAATAAAGTTTTTGTGCAATCATGTAATCAACGATTTAGATCCGTTGGGTCTACATCTTACATTTATTACATGATTTCATTTGACAACATCCACCATGCCAATGAAGCGGTAATTGGAATCACCGAGGAAATCTTCCAAATCGTAGGGGAAGTAGTCGGCATGGATGACCTGTAAGATGAGGCAGTAGCGGCCGACGCAGAGCTGCAGAACGACAACGGGGTTTTGGTCGGCAGAGTGGCTGGGGCGCCACTCGACTTCGAGCCCGATGACGAACTTGTGAAGGCACCGATGGTGGAGGAGAGGACCTCGTCGAGCCAATCCTGCACGGTCTCACCAGAGAAAATCACGGTGGAGGTGATCACGTCATCCTCGAATGTCACGTTGTACATTGAGTTCCTACCATGTGGTCCTCTCCTTGTCCCTATGATTGCGGTATGGTGCAACGCGGCACAACTTCTCTCTTGTGCAAACCTTCGTCTACACCTCTAGATTGAATTTTGGAAACGGACGTGGATATAAATTTGATGCAATTACAATATGAGTGGAGAAGTTTCCAAATGTGATGGGCTCGAGCCCCGAGTAAAGAAAGTAATGAAGATTTTTGAATCTGATATATTCTTTCTATTTTTCTATTCATATCGTTATGACTAAAAGATGCATTGTCTAAACCAAACACCATGTACAACAAAAACAACTTTTCCCAAGGGGCACACCCACTAGGAATGCCGGGTGGGCCATGGCATACCCTGGGTCCAGCCACCAGAGAGTAACTAGTATGAATGCATGTTGGAGAGATCAGCAGAATCAAGAACTGGCCAATTAAGATGGAAGTGAATAGTATCATGGTTCATGGATTGAAACGCGCGCGATCCTTTTTCTTCTTCCTTTTTTTCTATCCATCAACCGTGATACTGTTGACTTCCATCTTCATCGGCACACGTACTATCCGTGTGTGCCAGTGTACCTTAACCCCAATCGTGCGTCCCCGATGGTCGTTGGGAAGAGCATTGCAGATATGCTCTGATTCCTGTCCTCCAACTCCATTTAGGTTTTCAATGACACAGGCGGCTCACCACAATACAAACTAGAAAAGCCTCGATGATGAGCGGCATGCAAGTTTCTTGATAAGAAACTGCAGGGGCGGCCCCTGGCATGCATGTTTGATAGGAAGGATGTTCCCTATAGGGTTTGGGGATAAAAGGTTACCATCTAGGCAGCCAGCTAGAGGTTCAAACGAAGCTACACGGCTGGTCGGGTACATGTACGTCTGGGTGTGCTGGTGTACCTTAACTCCCATCGTGCGTCCCCGGTGGTGGTTGGGAAGAGCCTTACAGGTTTGCTCCGATTCCTGTCCTCCAACTCCAACTAGGTTTCTGATGACACAGGTGAGTCACCACAAGACAAACCAACAAAGCCTCGGTGATGAGCAACATGCAAGTTTCTTGATGAGAAACTGACTGCAGGGGCAGCCCCCGGCATGCATGTTTGACAGGAAGGATGTTCCCTCGAGAGTTTGAGGATAAAAGGTATACCATCTAGGCAGCCAGCCGGAGGTTCGAACGAAGCTACACGGCTAGCTGAGTACACGTATGGTCCAGGAGTGCCGTTGTACCTTAGCCCCCGTTGTGCGTCCCCGGTGGTGGTTGGGAAGAGCCTTGCATGTGTGCTCCGATTCCTATCCTCCAACTCCATCTAGATTTTCGATGACGCGGGCGGCTCACCACCAGACAAACCAGCAAAGCCTCAGTGATGAACGACATGCAAGTTTCTTGATGAGAAATTGACTGCGGTGGTGGCCCCCAGTGTGCATGTTTGACAGGAAGTATGTTCCCTTGAGGGTTTGAGGAGAAAAGGTATACCATCTAGGCAGCCAGTCGGAGGTTCAAACGAAACTACACAGCTAGCCGGGTAGAGGTACAGTACGGTTGTGCCTGTGTACCTTAACCCCCATCGTGCATCCCCTGTGGTGGTTGGGAAGAGCCTTGTAGGTGTGCTCCGGTTCTTGTCCTCCAACTCCATCTAGGTTTCTGATGACGCAGGCAGTTCACCACCAGACAAACCAGCAAAGCCTTAGTAATGAGTGGCATGCAAGTTTCTTGATGAGAAAGTGACTGCGGGGGCGGCTCTCAGCATGCATGTTTGAAAAGAAGGATCTTCCGTTGAGGGTTTGAGGATAAAAGGTATACCATCTAGGCAGCCAGCCGGAGCTACGAATGAAGCTTCGTGTAGCTTCATGTAGCTTAGGCCGCCATCTTGGCTGCCATCTAGGCAGCTTCGTGTAGCTTCCTTCGGACCTCCAGCTGGCTGCCTAGATGCTATACCTTTTATCCTCAAACCCTGAAGGAAACATCCTTCCTATTAAACATGCATGACAGGGCTGGGGCTTCCCCCGCAGTCAGTTTCTCATCAAGAAACTTGCATGATGCTCATCACCGAGGCTTTACTGGTTTTTCTGGTGGTGAACCGTCTGCGTCAACGGAAACCTAAGTAGAGTTGGAGGATAGGAATTGTAGCATACCTACAAGGCTCTTCCCAACCACCACTGGGGACACACGATGGGGGTTAAGGGACACCGGCACACCCAGATCGTACGTGTACCTGGCCAGCTTTGTAGCATCGTTCGAACCTCCGGCTGGCTGCCTATATGGTATACTTTTTATCCTCAAACCCTTGAGGGAACATCCGTCCTGTCAAACATGCATGTCGGGGGCCGCCCCCGCAGTTTGTTTCTCATCAGGAAACTTGCATGCCACTCATCACCGAGGCATTGTTGGTTTTCTACTCGACGCCATGGCAAAAGAAAACAGAAGCAGGGAAAGATTATTGGTCTCGTGATACCATATAGAGAATGGTAACTAGACTAAGCTGTATGGAGAATGTTTGTTGTGTATACATCAGAGAACACAAGTACACTTTATATAGGCTAGCTAGTATAGTGTGAAACCAAAACTAAACCCTTACACACTACACAGATTCAAAGGCTAGCATTAATGACTAAACGCAGGCCAATGCAGTTAAACAATGACTGTTAACGTAGACCAACACAGTCAATAGTGGCTGTTATATGCGTGCGTGCTTATCCTTTCTACAGTCTGGTGGTGAACAACCTGCGCCATCAGAAGCCTAGATAGAGTTGGAGGACAGGAATCGAAGCATACCTGCAAGGGTCTTCCCAACTACCACTAGGGACGCACGACGAGGGTAAAGGTGCACCGGCCCACCTGGACCATACGTGTCCCTGGCCAGCCGTGTAGCTTCATTTTATATTTTATTCCCTAGGATTAAAAGTTTGCTCTTCCTCTCTGTTTGCTCTGTTTGCTCCTCCCTAGACTTAAGAGTTTTATATTTTACAATATTTTTACATATGTAATATGATATAGGATATATCACTTGATATTTTTGTGAAAAAATGGAGCAGACAGATGTATATCCCATGCAACTACGTAAATCCACCCCAATTAATTAGCTAGTTAATTTTTAAGATGATAAAAAATTATTATCTTTTTCTAAGTGAGGTGGCCGGGGTAGATGATGTGGCGTAATAGATTATGTGGCATGCCAATGTGGTTGTCCAACTCAGACTAAGGATGAAAGTGAAATGGTTGTTGTGTGAAGTTGAGGGACTAAATTGTCCCATTTGAAAGTTCAAAGACCAAACTGAGTTTTGATTGAAAGTTTGAGGACGAAGTTGAGTATTGTGCCAATTATAAATGAGCCAAGATTGTGCTTGCGAGCTTGATGAGCTCAAGCTTGAGTAATATCATTTATTGTTGTCATCTACGATATGTACGTATGATTAACTAAACTATATAATTCTATTAAAAATGTTTTATAGGACAAAATTTTATATATGATAGCAACAAATAATGTGCAACAACGTCCACCTTCCTACTCCATTAGTTGTGAATCTAAATTTAGTAGATTCTATTGTATATACATTAATTCTTGGCTCGACTCGAGATCGACTTGGTGTTTTATTAAACTCAAGCTTAGAATGAAAAGCTCGCTCGAGTTCGACTCTTTGACAGCCCTAGATGCAATTAAAGTTTTGGTGCAATCTTTTAAACAACAATTTTCATCTGTTGGATCTACATCTTACGGTTATTACATATTTTCGTTTAACCCCTTCCACCACCACCCCTCCACCTGTTGGAGGGGAAAAAAATAAAAAGATTCAACGACCGTAAGATGTAGATCAATCTAACAGTTGAATACGGTTGATTGCACGATTGCACCAAACATCTCCTTACATTCTAGTTGAACCCAACATTAAAAAGGAAATCTTTTGACACAGAATAATTTAGTCCTGGTATTTTTCTCTTCTTGTTTTGTGATGTTTTATTTTTTCTTGTTTTGTAATGTTGTTTTTTCTTGTTTTGTACTTCCTCCTTCCAATATTACTTGTCGTTAATAATTAGAACAAGTTTTCTAGTTCAAAAATGAACTAAAAACGTGTTCTAACGACAAGTAATATAGGAAGGAGGGAGTAAGGTTTTATGATAATGAACTCAATGTTGTTCATCTGTCCCATCTATTATTTTGTTTTCTTTCTGCTGTTTAGTGAACTATCTGTTCTCTCTGTATTATTTGTTAAAGAACAACCCTCCACACCGCTAGTGGACTCTAAAGTGGCTTGTAGGATACTTTAGCTACTGGAGGTGCCAGGAGATCGCCCACAGCGGGGCCTGCAAAGCGGTCTGTAAAGTAGTATAGTAATAGGAAAATGCAACAGGTAGCGATGACTGGAAAGAAAAGTGGAGACAATGAATAGAGAGAAAAAAAAAGAAAAGAAAGGACGATAAAAATGTTAGAAAAAGATAGGTAGTACGTACGAATTAAGGTGAAAGAGAGTGGAAAACCAAACTTTAAAACAAAAAAATGTTGGCGCCAATTACTGTCAAACATAGTATGTTATCTCTATTGATGACAGGATATTATTCTTGTGATGTTGATAACAGAGCGGTTCCATTACTTTGCGCATCCCATCAGTGCATGCAGAGAGGTGTTGGTCCCACAGGCTGTGGTGTTCACATGTCAGCGACCCTTAAGTCGAACCATCACTGCAGGCGACCCCCATGAGTACGCGTAGAGAAGACGATGACGTGTCTCTTTCTATAATGTCTCCATCATCTTCTCCAAGCGTACTCTAGATTCCTCTTTGTCGCCGCAGCGTGCACCCTCATTGGTTCCCTTTGTAGCACGGTGACGTCGAAGCCTATGGAGTTACCGTTCAAGCATGATATTTCGGTTGAGATCACGGAGCACATTGCCGCAAGCTCCTTGCGACCCTCGGACGACCTCTCCAGTTCGTGTGCCACCTGCAAGGCCATGCATGCAGCGTGACGGGATGGCACCATGGGCAGGCGCGTAGCACTGTAGCGGGAGACCCGGAGGATGTGGCGCGACTCGGGGTGCTACGAAGCCCTCGCGGAGAACCTGTCCATTTTTGGCAACCCTCGTGCATGCTACGTCACCAGGCTCGAGCTCGTCTTCGCAGACGATCGTGCGCAGAAGGGCGCCCAGTTTCTCGCCTGGGCGGCCGGAGCCAGCCACATGGAGGCCCCTACGTCCTTGGCCTCCTCTGCTATGACGCCAACCGCGGGGCCCATGATGCCATCGAGTATATCTGGTAGATCAAAAGAGAGGTCGACGTTAGTGAGAAAGTGGTTGGGTCCGTCGCCATCATGAGGACCAACAATGAGTGCAGGCGCTGTTGCATTCAAGTCCTGGCTGAAATCAGTAATATGATGTGAGCGCATCCGCGCCTGCCTCCGAGACTACCAACGGTGTCACTGCCTAACAAGAAGGATGACCCGTGCACGGCTGCCGGGTGTGGGAAGCAAGGGTGGAACGGCTGCAGGGTCTTCTTTAGTGAATACTGTAGGATTAGGCACGGGCATGTTGCATTATGTCGTGTGGTGTTATTTGGTATGGGCTATATATAAAATATACTTATAAGGCTGTGATGTTGTTTTTCTTGTTTCATGATGTCATTTTTCTTATTTTGTAGAAATGTTTTATGTTTATTAACTCAATGTTGTCTATCTGTTCCATCTGTTATTTTGTTTTCTATCTGTTTTTTTAGTGAACTATTTGTTATATTTGTATTATCTGTTAATGAACGACCGTCCACACCGCTGGTAGCCTCTAAAGTGGCCTGTACGGTACTTCAGCTGCTTGAGGTGCTAGAGGAGATCGCCCGTAGCGGGACCCGTTGGCCATCTGTAAAGTAGTATACAATACTAGTACGTTGTAACAGGAAAACGCAACAGGTAGCAACGACTGGAAAGAAAAGTGGAGACAATGAACAGTGAAAAAAAGAAAAGAAAGGACGAGAAAAATGTTAGAAAAAGATAGGTAGTATGTACGAAATAAGGTGAAAGAGCGTGGAGAACCAAACTATAAATTAGTGAATTTTTATCGCGGATAACTCGAGTCTTCGGCTGTGTTTGGGAACACATTTTTTAATATCAAAGTTTTCGAAAATCATAGTTTTTAAGATGTCATGAAAATATCAAAGTATTCCAATACCACAGTTTTATAATGCCATAGTTTTGCAATACATAAGACTGTTTAGGAGCAAAGTAGCAAGCATCAAGAAGAAGCAAGCAGAGAAAAACTTTGGTTCGGACAAAAGTTTTTTATGCACTAAAATATTGTAGTATAAACAAAACCATAGTTTTAAATACATAGTTTTTGAGTTTGTTGCCAAACACCATTCTGTAAAAAATATCATGGTAATCTCAAATATAAAAGTATTGCTCTAAAACTCCAAAAATATTGTGTTCCCAAACAAAACCTTAATCCTGTGAAACATATTATGTTATCTCTATTAATGACAGGATATTATTCCTGTGCTGATGTCGAAAACACAGCAATTCCATTACTTCCCGCATCCCATCAGTGCATGCAAAGGGGCGTGGGAACCATAGGCTGTGGTGCTCACATGTCAGCCACCCTTAATGCACCTGCAGTACTGCAGAGGATGTGAATCTGCCACCGCTGGAAGCCAAACCATCACTACATGCAACTCCCACAAGTACGACTCCATCGTCTTCTCTGCGCGTACTTTAAAGACACACCATCGTCTTCTCCGCACGTACTCTAGCTTCCTCTTTGTCTCCACTGTGCGCACCCTCATTGGTTCCCTTCATAGCACGGTGCTGCCAAAGCCTATGGAATTGCCATTCACACACGATATTGCAGTCGAGATCACAGGACGCCTCGCCGCAAGCTCCCTGCAACTCTTGGATGACCTCTCCAGTCTGCGTGCCACCTGCAAGGCTATGCATGCGGTTTGCCGAAATCGCGTCGTGGGTAGGCGCATGGCACTGGAGCGGGAGACCCAGTGGATGTGGCGCGACCCGGGGTGCTACGAAGCCCTCCTGGAGAACCCGACCATTGTCGGCAACCCTTGTGTGTGCTACATCACCAGGTTCGAGCTCGTTTTCGTGAACGATCACACGCAGTAGGGCACTCAGTTTCTCGACCAGGCGGCTGGGGCCAGCCACATGGAGGCAGCCTACGTCCTTGGCCTCCTCTACTATGACGCCGACTGTGGGGCCCACGACACCGTCGATTATAATCGGCAGGTCAACGAAGAGGTCGATGTCGATGAGAAAGCGGTTGGGTCGGTCACCATCATGATGACCAATATTGAGTGCAGGCAGTGTCTGATTCAAGCCCTGGATGAAATCAGTAATACGACGTGGGCGCATCCGCGCCCGCCTCCGAGACCGTCGATGGTGTTGCTGCCCAACAAGGAGGTTGACCCATGCACGACTGCCAGCTGCGGGAACCAAGGGTGGAGTGGTTGTAGGGTCTTCTATAGTGAATATTGTAGGATTAGGCACGAGCATGTCGCATTTTGCCGTGCAGTGTTATCCGGTATGGACTATTTATAAAATAGACTTATAATGCTGTGATGTTGTTTTTCTTGTTTCATGATGTCATTTGTCTTGTTTTGTAGTAATGTTTTAGGTTGATTAACTCAATGTTGTTTGTTTGTTCCATCTATTATTTTGTTTTCTATCTGTTTGTTTAGTGAACTATCTATTATATCTGTATTCTCTGTTAATTAATGACCGTCCACACCGCCGATAGCCTCTAAAGTGGCCTGTATGGTACTTTAGCTGCTGGAGGTCCTAGAGGAGATTGCCCGTAGCGGAGCCTGCAAAGCGGTCTGTAAAGTAGTATACAGTACTAGTACGTAGTAACATGAAAACACAACAGGTAGCAATGACGGGAAAGAAAAGTGGAGACAGTGAACGGAGACAAAAGAAAATACACACTACAAGGATTCCACCCTATTGCCATGATTGTACTGCAACGAATACTAAATTGTTGTAGTAAGCTTGGTTTGTTGCCACGATGCACTAGTTCGTGGCATTAGCATCTATCGCCATGGAACACGATCGTTGCATTAGGATCTGTTTCAACGATTCACTAGTTCGTGGCATTAGGATCTATCGCCACGAATCTGTTGCCATGATTCACTAGTTTGTGGCATTAGCATCTATCGCCACGGAACACGATCGTTGCATTAGGATCTGTTGCAACGATTCACTAGTTCGTGGCATCAGGATCTATCGCCACAAATATGTTGCCGATTTACTAGTTCGTGACATTAGCATCTATCGCAACGGAACACGACTGTTTCATTAGGATCGGTTGCCACAATTCACTAGTTCGTGGCATTAGGATCTATTGCCATGAATCTGTTGCCACGATTCACTAGTTCGTGGCACTAGCATCTATCGCCACGGAACACGACCATTGCATTAGGACCTGTTGCCACGATTCACTACTTCGTGGCATTAACATCTATCACCACGAATATGTTGCCACGATTCACTAGTTCATGGCATTAGCATCTATCACCACGGAACACGACTGTTGCATTAGGATCTAATGCCACGATTCACTAGTTCGTGGCATTAGCATCTATCGCCACGAATCTGTCGCCACGATTCACTAGTTCGTGGCATTAGCATCTATCGCCACAGAACACGACTGTTGCATTGGGATCTGTTGCCACGATTCACTATTCTGTGGCATTAGCATCTATCGCCACGGAACACGGTCGTTGCATTAGGATATGTTGCCACGATTCACTAGTTTGTGGCACTAGGATCTATCGCCACGAATCTGTTGCCACGATTCACTAGTTCATGGAATTAGCATCTATCGCCACAAAACACGATCTTTGCATTAGGATATGTCACAACGATTCACTAGTTCATGGCATTAGGATCTATCGCCACGAATCTATTGCCACGATTCACTAGTCGTGGCATTAGCATCTATTGCCACGGAACTCGATCGTTGCACTTGGATCTGTTGCCGTGATTGACTAGTTCATGGCATTAGGATCTATCGCCACGGAACACGATGGTTGAACTAGGATCTATTGCCACGATTCACTGTTCGTGGCCTTAGCATCTATCACCACAAATCTGTTGCCACGATTCACTAGTTCGTGGAATTAGGATCTATCGCCATGTTACCCGATCGTTGCACTAGGATCTGTTGCCACGATTCACTAGTTCGTGGCATTAGCATCTATCACCACGGAACCCAATTGTGGCATTAGGATCTGTTGCTACGATTCAATAGTTCGTGGCGTTAGCATCTATCGCCACGAAACACAAACGTTGCATTAGGAACTTATGCCACAATTCACAAGTTTGTGGTGATAGTATCTATCGCCATGAAACACAATCGTTGTATTAGGATTCGTTGCCACGAAATACCAGTTGGTGGCATTAGGATCTATCACCACGGAACACAAACTGCATTACATATAGTGTTCACGTACAACTAGCTCACACAGTACCTATATGAAAAAATCATCATCTTCACTGTCATGCCTCAATATTGGAGGTACAATAACATCATTGATATATGTATCATCATCGTCATGGTCGTCGTTGTCGTCATCTTCATTTGAAAGAGCGGAAGCATCACCGGTTGCTCCATCAATGTCATTCCTATCCCATGTGGTCATATCCTCATTTATATCAGTAAGTCGTCGATCATCAAATAATGTCTCAGCCTCCATCGTCTAAGTGACATTATTTTCACTGTCTCCAGGGGGCATCGAAAAAAGGTTTCTTGGCATCGTTTTAACAACTGTAGCCCATTTAGGTTGCTTCACACTTCTAACGTAAAAACTTGTTCTGGTTGGGTGGCTATAATGTAAGGCTCATACTTAAATTGAGAAATAGTAGTGTCCACATCTATCATTCCATATCAATCCATTTTGTAGCCTCTGCTTTGGCTCTGACCGGAACGAGGCCGATCAAACCATTCACATTCAAATAACATAACCTCTTGATTTTTTTTGAAATCAACAGAAATCATTTTCTTGATTACTCCATACCACTCATGATCACCATCCCAAACAACAACACCACTGTTTTGCGTCCATAAATCTTTTTCCACCTTTGCTGTTTGAAGGAAGAAGCCATTTATGAATGATCGACTAAAAAAACATGCCGACGATCAGGTCCTCTAGATAATGCATACAAATAATTGATTACTTTGCCTTCTTTGTGTAATGTCGTAATCTGTACACTGTAATTAGTATAAAAGGGGTCATCGATAAACCAACTTCAGAACATATATTTCTTCAATATTTCATCAAAGTAAAAACTTGCATGTACTTACTCGTTCCTGAAACCAATAAACAAACTCATCTCTATGGCGCCTTTGAACATCACGAGAATGAATCTTTTTCAGCTTTTCAAAATGCTCACTGAAAAGGGTACAAAATTAAATTAGCCATCTACAATAAGCATGATCCATTAATATAGTTAGAACATCTGAGTGTTATACGTACTTGATCCATGGAGCGGTCTCTTCAACATTAGAAATAATATAATGTCTGATGTTATGTTGTTCCACCATAGTAAGTTCGCCCCATTAAAACCCTTTTTTAGAATTGTCAACTTCTGTAAATATATTAGACTCGAGAGAAGGTTCATTCCTAGCTGCAGCTTCATGACGTTCTGGCCTATTAAGCTTGGTGCTGATGTTATCCAAAAACTAGCTACATAAAGTCATACGCTCTTCCATAATATATCCCTCAGCTATAGAACCCTCCGGGTGAGCTCTGTTACGTACATACCTCTTCAATATACCAAGGTACCTCTCAATTGGATACATCCATCTGTAAGAAACAGGTCCACCCAATCGAGCTTCTTCGCCAAGATGGATTGGAAGATGTACCATGATATCAAAGAAAGCGGGAGGAAGCAACATCTCAATCTTACAAGTTGTTTCAGGAAATTGTTCAATCATCTTATCCAAATCTGGTTCCGCCAATTCTTTAGAACAAATTCCATAAAAGAATCTGCTAAACTCAATTAAAGGTTCAACAACCTTTTCAGGCAATATGTCACGTATTGCAATAGGAAGGAGCTTCTGAAATATAATATGGAAGTCATGAGTTTTTAGACCTGATACCTTACGTGCTGTTATGTCCACACTTCTCTTGATGTTTGAGGCATAACCATCGAGCATCTTCACATCCGCCAAAAACTTGCACAAGGTGGTCTTCTGATCTATTTGCAAAGTATATGATGATGATGGACAATCATACTCCCCTTTCATACCCACTGGATGTTGCTTTGGCCGTATACCCATTTCCTTCATATCAAAATGAGCTTATAGACTATCTTTTGTTTTACCATCGATATTAAGAAATGTACCAAATACGCTATCACAAACATTTTTCTCAATGTGCATGACATCCAAGTTATGCCTTATTAGCAATGTCTTCCAATACGAGAGTTGAAAAAATATACTTTAATTCTTCCAACTATGCCACCTATCTTCCTCAGTGCGCTTTCTCTTATTATTCGCCTTTTCAAAACCCACTTGATCAAAGTATCGTATTGTTGGAGTACTTCATGACCAGAGAGTAATGTTGGAGCCTCTCTATTCTCTATTTTGTTGTTGAATTAAGCTTTGTACCGACGCCATCGGTGATCCTGAAGTAGGAAATGACGATGACCCATGTAGCAATACTTTCGTGCATGTTTCAACCACAAGGCGTCAGTGTTTATATGGCTATATGGACATGCTAGCCTACCTTTTGTGCTCCATCCACATAGCATGGCATATGCTGGAAAATCATTTATTGTCCACAATATAGAAGCTCACATGAGAAATGTCTCTTTCTTTGAACTACCTTATGTTTCAACACCATCAGAACATAATTTCAGTAGCTCATCAATCAAAGGCTGTAGATACACATAAATGTTGTCTCTTGGTGACTTTGGCCCAGGAATTATCATTGACATCAACCAATAAGGCTGCTTCATACACAACCAAGGTGGTAGATTATAAGGGATTAGAATCATGGGCCATGTACTGTAAGAAACATTCATTACTCCAAAAGGATTGAAACCATCAGATGCTAGCGCAAGTCTTATGTTGCGAGGATCAGATGAGAAATTTGGGTGAATGCTATCAAAATGCTTCCATGCTTTCGAATCTGTAGGATGGCGTAATATTCCATCATCAATACGTTCTTCTTTGTGCCAGCGCATGTTTGATGCCGTTGATTCTGCAATATAAAACCTTTGAAGACGGGGAATAAGAGGGAAGTATCATAGAATCTTGCGTGCTACAAGCTTCTTGGCTTTTCCACAAGGTAAAGTCTCTCTTGCATCCCCACCAGTACTATTTTTCCATATTAATTCACCACATTTTTGGCATCGATCCAGCAGAGAATAGTCCTTCCGGAATAACACACAGTCATTGACACATGCATCAATCTTTTCGTAGCTCAGCCCGAGGTCACGAATAACCTTCTGAACTTTATCAAGTGTATTAGGAATGCAATGGCCCTCTGGAAGCACATATGAGAATAGTTCAAGGATGAACTCACGCTTTTTTGCTCAAACAAGTTAAACACTTTATCTGGTACAACCTGACAATGAAGGATAATTGGGTCACCTTCTCACAACCTGGATACAACTCCTTTTTGGCATCATTTAATAAGTCATAGAATGCCTTTGCACACCCAGTTGGCTCCTGCTGGTTTATAGCATTTCCTGGATCATCAACACCTGCTGAAGTACCACCATGATCACCGGTGCCTCTAAGAAGGCTGGATAGCATATTTTCCATAGCAGCATCATCAGAAATTATCTTCTCATTATTTGCTGATTGCTCAACAATTTTTTTCTCAACTCGTTTTTCTCCATGGTGTACCCAACAAGTATAATCAAATGGCATCCCATTACGAAGCAAGTGAAGATGAACTTCCTTGCGTCTCCCGTGGCAAATATTACGACATATCGTGCAAGGACAAGGCTTATTTTCTTCTTCACGAGTGCCCTGGAATGCTAAATTTAAAAATGACTTCATTCCATCCTGCCACTCCTTCGTACGCCTGTCTTTTCCCATCCATGTCTTATCTTCTGACATCGCTTCCTACAATTCAGTCAGCGTATTCATAATAGGATTGAACTACAATAACATTATGTGAGCAATTGTACCTAGCACTGTTGCTCCTCCACATGCGGTGGCCGGCGGATGCTCCTCCACCCCGGTGGATGGTGGATGCTCTTCCAAGAGCGTGGCGGCCGGCGGATGCTCCTCCAAGAGCGTGGCGTCTGGCGGATGCTCCTCCAAGAGTGTGGGGGCCGGCGGATGCTCCTCCAGGCACGTTTCGTGCAATCGGGAGAGGGGCCGTTGTGGATCGAAGGGTCCGGCGGGGAGGCAGCCAGGACAAAGAGTAGGCCCAACACTGCGCTGGGCCGCTTGTTATTCGTGGGCTGAAACTGCTCTGAGTCACTTTGTATTCCTGGGCCGAAACTACACTGGAACGCTTGGTGTTCGTCCCCATATACGTGTGAGCCCATGTACCGAAATTTGTCATCATTAAAGGACCTGTTTTTCGATAAAAGGAGAAATTTTTTATTTGACACGCGATGGGCTCGGACACGGCTTGTATACTCCCATTCAGTGCTTCCATGCGTGCTCCTACTTAAGTGTCATGATTTTCCTGGCCCTTTCATTTACCTAACATAATGCCTGATTTAACTTCAACAAATTAGATGATGACACATAAGCGCGGAGTATGCATGGAAGCACGAACGGGAGCACCGAAGTTGCATCCAGGACACGGCTTGTATACTCCCATTCAGTGCTTCCATGTGTGCTCCTACTTAAGTGTCATGATTTTATTGGCCCTTTCATTTACCTAACATAATGCCTGATTTAACTTCAACCAATTAGATGATTACACAAGCGCGGAGTACGCATGGAAGAATAAATGGGAGCACTGATGTTGCATCCCCAGATGGTTGCCACATACGTTCACGCTCCAAATCTTACAACCAAGGGCGCACTGCACGTTCCGGTGACTGTACCACCCTGCCCTGATGATTGCCACGTACGCGAGCACACCGAATCTTGCAGGGTGCACGGGCACACACGAACTCCACGTCCGAACTTTTCTCAGCGATCCGAATAACTCGGCGCTCGTCGTGCACGATCCATCATCCTACGCACGAATAATATTATCAAATTATCAACTTTGTTGATTCAATAATCCCAATCAAGTTTCATCCAACCTACCAACAAAAACATGGATCGTCCAGTCCATCCAACCAAACGTTAATTTGGATGATCCAAGACATAAAGAAATGGATGATCTATCTCCAATCGAACTTCGACGTCCAACCAAACGCAATTGATGACTGAGCACTTTGTCACATGTCACCAGAGTGTACGCACAAATGACAAATACACGGCCTCAACACCGGGTTTAGGGTGCATCATGGACTAACCACATGACCCGACCAAACACTCACGTAATTACCATACACCTGCAAGAGCAACCATCTGGCCGCATCCACCAACGCATCCCGACCCTGAGAAAGGATGACGAGCAGCGGCAGGTGAACACGTTGCAGCGGCGGCGCAATGGAAAACGGTGGCAGCGGACGGTGACGTACCTGGATGTTGGCGTAGTTGACCTCGCACATCTTCCACGCGGCAAGCTGAACAACACTGGCAGGAACTCCTCGGTTTCGCAGTCGAAGCATGACTTGGAGAAATGGGCCACCAATGCATCTCGACCCTGCGAAAGGATGACGAGCAGCGGCAGGTGAACAACATGCAGCAGCGGCGCAATGGAAAACCGTGGCAGCGGACGGCGACATACCTGGATGTTGGCGTAGTCGACCTAGCACATCTTCCGCGAGTCGTTCACCTTCCAACGGAAGCCATGCAGGTGCTTCGTCCACAGCCAGAACACCGCATCTGGTGATGTGACGTTGACAAAGCAGTAGCCCTTGTTGGCCTCGCACCTTGGCAAATGCAATAAACGAGGTTAAGTATCAATCAGTAAAAGACAGGAGCTTGATTAGTATAATCATATATTTCAAAGCATAGGCGTGGTACTTGAAGTCAAATAGAACGTGAATAAAATCGTAAAACCGACTTGATGCGGCCCACTGCAATTTTCGCGTTCTCCTCGGCGCAGTGCTGATCAATGATGTTCATTACTTTTTGCCTCCTGTGGAAAACGATGTAAAACATCTGGTATTAACGCATCAACAAATATGAGGGGGATAATACCAACGTGCAAACATATATATATATATATATATATATATATATATATATATATATATATATATATATATATATATATATAACATATAACATGTTAGTTGTCACGCCCAACATGATCAGTGAGCCTCAAACTATATATGACGATGTTTCAACAAAAAACAGAGAAAACACGTAATAATGTTGTCATCAAACACGATCATCGCGAGGTTTTCAATTGCATCCATGCATGCTTGCTACACCCCAAACAAGATCAATGAGTCTCAAATATGACGATCTTTCAACAAAATTAGAAAACACTTACGTCATCAAACATGCATGATCGAGGTCTTTTCCATGTCAAACAGGAAACATGAACGAGGGTTTGTGATATATATATATATATATATATATATATATATATATATATATATATATATATATATATATATATCTGTGTGTGTGTGTGTTAATGAATGCATGAATGTGTGGTGTGTTCATCGTCTTGTACTTTTTTCTTGTGTTTTCTAACAATCTTTCAACTATATATATATATATATATATATATATATATATATATATATATATATATATATATATATATATATATATATATGATGATCTTTCAATAAATAAGAGAAAACGTGTAACATCATGAAACATGATCAAGGTATTTTGCGTGACAAACTGAAAAAAACTGGAACGTTGCATATACCTTGGGCGGTTGGGCCTTTGCGTGTCAAAATTAAAAACTGGAACTGAAAAACTGAAACACTGCCGAACGGACCTACAAAGTATGCCAGGTAGGCCACTGCATACCCTGGACCCTTTGCATGTCAAATTAAAAAACTGCGTGTGTAGCGGAGATGGAAGCCAACAGTGGTTTGAATTAATTCGAAAGCGTAGTTTTCGAAGCGTCTGATCATCTCCACTCGCACGGGACGAGGACCCGCTATAAAGGCACACCCGTCCTCTTGCGTCTCCACTGCACCACTCCATCTCCATCGATCGTAGCCTCCAAACTTCTCTTCCTTCACCGCCGCATCATCGCCGACCACCTCTCGCTCTTTCTCCGCAACTCCGTCGCCGCACAAATGGGTAGCCCCGCACCGAAGCGCTCTAGGCCGTCGATGTCCTCCGAACCTCCTTCTTCTCCGTTTCCGTTGTAGCCAATGCCGATGGAACTGGAGGCGGCGCCCGAAACTCCTTCGTCCCCTTCTCCGCCCGCGGCGCCCGCACCTCCTCATATCGTTTGGGTTCAGGAGACTGTCTGCCTCGTCGAACACCGCTTCGATGAACTCGATCGGCGCCTGAAGGAGGCCACCGAGAACCTTTCCACCCCTGCCAGGCGAGCAAAAAAGCTCTACATATTGGCGCGGGATGTATTTTCCGATACATATCGCTCGAGTGAGCGTCTAGGTCTTGGGAAACTTCCCGTCTGCACCAGCATGGACACCACCGGCCACTACTGCTTCGGGTTAGGGTTTGTGGCCGGTCGTCTCAATGTCCTCTACAAGACGATCGGGGGGGGGGGGGTGGCTGGGGTGGAAGGCCGCCAGCATCTTATGCGGACCATCGCCAGAAAGCTTCGGACTCAATTGCCGGAGGAGGCGGCAGCAGTGGAGGCGGCGGCGGCAGCGGCGGAGGAGGCGGCGATGGCAGTAGCGGCGGAGGCGGAGGTGGAGGCGATCTCCAATGACTCCGAGTAGAGTAGTATTTGTAGTTTTTCTTTTTCTTGTCTTCTATGTGCTTTCTTAGTTCTTGTTTGTAATATGTGTTGTTTCTATTTTAATGATAAATGTCTTTTCTGTTCATGAACAATGCGTCTTATGCAGTATCGAAAAACATCTCCTTTCTGAAAAAGGGGCGAGATAACTGTTGTTCAATGTCTAGCCAAGAATTCGTTGTGTTGCGACAATCAACGACTCTTGGTTGAAACTCCGTTGAGATCGTTTTTGAGGCTACATTTCTCCTCTTTTTTGTTCTTTAACTCAATTTTTTCATTTGTAGTCGGCGCATGGGAAAATGTATTTTTAGTATGTAGTAGTATATACTACATGTTATCGTTTCATTGTGATTAATGTTACAAAATCCTGATTGTTTACCACCGTTTGTGCACTTGGCTGTATTTGCATATCGTTTGCATTAGCACATACGTATACATTTGGCGATTCATATTTTTTTTCATATTTTTTTGGAATGTCCCACTAGCTAGCAGATGACTGCTTTTAGATTGTGATCTCCATGCATGGCAACAAAGATGAATTAAGAAGCGATCAAGTTTTCCTAAGATGAAGTCTACCCCTCTAGCTACATGCACCAGCCATGTGCAGGAACCGACGCGACATGAGAGTAATTAATCACGATTGGATGCGTGCACAAGGGCACGACTTGCGTCAAATTCTCCACTGGTGCAAAAAAATTTTCGTTCTACTTTGCGCGCCACATTTGAGATTTTGAAAATTCAATTTTCACTACCTGCGTCTCCAATTTCAGTCCCGCCTATTATTGTAACCCTATTTCAGCCACGATGAGTATAAATGGAAACACTGGCCTCCGTTCCCGACACACCGCTGCCCGCACTTCCGGTGATCTCGTAGTACTCCAAAATGTGTTGTCTCTCTGTCCTGTGTTCCATACGTGTATTCCTAAGAAATTACCGTGTTTTCATTTCCCACGGTTTTTACAATTTTCCCCCATGGATCTCGCAGTGACGCATCAAAGCTCTTGGTGGTGTTGACTCCTGGGTACAACGCCGGGCGACCAAGTTTGACCGGCTCTACCGAACCTGTTCGTCGCCGACACCTCCCTGCGACATTGCATCCCGGACTCCAGTTTTGTGCTAGGTAAACTACACGATCCATGCCGTCTTTTTATAGAGCTATATTGGCTTGGTTGTACACGATCCATGCAGTTTTGGCCTAGTTAAGTTATACACGATCCATCTTGATATACAAAGATTAAACAAATTAACAAAGAAAAAATTTGTCTTTTGTTTCACGAATTTAGTTATATAATATATATATATATATATATATATATATATATATATATATATATATATATATATATACACTACAGTTGTCCTAAATAAATATTGCTCCGACAACTTATTACGGTAGTGTATTTGTAGTTCAATTCCTAGCCAGGAACGACAAATACTAAAAACCAGAGGTACTAGTATGTAATTTCTAGATTTAGAAGTAAATGACGCACGGGTTATCTGATCAACCACTCCAAATGTTGTACTCTCATTTCTGTTTTACAAATTTGTATTCCTAAGATTTTTAGTTCCCATGGTTTTCACTTTTTCCTTTCTTGTGGCTTTCTCGGATTGTACATTTTTTTCTATTCTTTCTTTTCTAATTCCTCCGTTAGTAACAAACACTGCAGTTTATAGAAAGCACACCATCTGATCCAAAATCTACATCAGTCATGTAATCTGACGTTATCACTGTTATTTGGAATGACTACTTACAATTCTCTTTACATTAGGAACAAGACATCAAACCGTGATGTCATCTACAAGCATTCATGGTGGCCAACAAGCACCTGGTATAACTATAAATGTGTTTACTATCAAAATTAAACAAATTTAGACAACATTAAATCGTTTGCATGGTACGCAGAGAATATTGCAGCTTATGATGTTCAGGAACCCCGAGGTTCTTCACTCCCTGGTACTACTACGATGCATGAACCAACAGCAGGTATAGATATACAAACCAGAAATACTCCTTCCGCCCAGCGTAATTTTACTTTTGGAGCTTAAAAAATGTCCCACTCCCACTCTATCCTCGGTAGTAGCTTCCAACTACCCATATCACATCACATTACCACCTGCCTCTCTACCGTGCCATTTGTTTTGGCAGAGCGTGTTAGTTTTTTACTCTACTCCTTTGGCATTGAATTTGGAGCATTTTGAGCGACTACGTTCTATCCCTTAGATATATTGATGATGGGTGTATCATCTTTGCTAGGCTCTACTAATTGTTCTAGCATGCCTTGCGGTTCTACTTTCTTATTAGTACTTAGTCTTTATAGTTAACAGTTCATCAGCCTGTATGATGATGGCGTGATTTTTTTATGCCTCCACGCTGTGCTCTCTCGCCGCCGGCCACTCCGACCAGCACCGGCGCCCACGCCCACACCCTGCTGCTGATCACTTCAGTGTCCTCCCCGACGCGTCTCCCTCGCCCATCGCCACGTCCCATCCTCCGCGTGCCATGATTACCCCGCCGCCCGCAAATCCCTGGCCATTACTCGACCTGCCACCAATCCTCCTCGAGAGTTTTGGCGAGACCGAACCCTCGCTTTGTTGAGTGTCGCAAGCTGGCACTATGCAGTACTACACTTGCAGTAGCCGCCATGGACAAGTAGACCCGATGTCTCATGGGCCCACATGTCAGGGGCAGCTAATGCAGGTGCAGTACTACGGAGGATTTCAATCCCGCAAGCTGCCTGCCTTATCTGTCTTGCATTCGCCACCTGCTACCGCTGACGTTCATTACTTGCCCTGCAACTAATAATTCTCTTCGAGACGCGCTCCGGCTGATGTTAGTCAGACTGAACTGGCAAACCCTATCTTTGTCTAGTCTAGCGTTGCCAGCTGCATGCCCCCTCACAGTCTTGCCTGCTTCGCTCATGGACTGAAAATCCTCTGCAGTACTACAAGTGCGTACCGCCACTGACATGTGTACCTGATGGCTCATTTTAGGGTATGAACAGCAACAAAGAAGTCAATAATGTAACCCCCCTCCATCAAAATAGGTGTCGTTAGGACAGTCCTAACTACTGTAGTAGTTCATTTTTAATTCATTTGTGGGCAACAATTAATATAAACCAGGAGGGAGTACTACGGAACAAAATGATGCTGGCACGACGCGGTCCTCCCACGCTCGTATTTGCCGCACTCGTCCTGAAGATGGTATGAACATCAGACTTTTCTTCTTTTCACACTATTTGTACATGATACTAAACTTGTTCAGGCGGTCATTTGCTTTAATCATTTACCATTTGAATCAATGTAACAGAAGGAAGGAAGCTAGGAAGAAGTGTGGCTAAAGGACTTAAGGTTGCTAGAAAACGTTGTGCATCCCAAGTTAGTAGAACGCAGCATGTGAAGCTACCAATTCAGTTCTCCGCTAGGTTGGGTGCTGCGGTTGGTATTAATCAGCGGCACTTTGTCGATGATGTGGTTATGTTTACAAAAAGACATGCATCCCTCACCAGTGCAATGAAGTGGGCAGAGTTTGGCCATAGTAACAAGAGAGATATAGTACGAGACATTCTGGTTAGTGTTGTCACATCCCCACACAAGTATTTTTTTCTTGCAATCTCCATCCTTTACGTTTATAGCAACTTGTTATACAATGTACAGGATTCCTGGGACATGGAGGACACACCGGAGAGCGCAAGAAAAATTTTGAAAATTGCTGGTGAGCGCTACAAGGGGTGGCGCTCGACTTTGCATGCCACCTATAAGAGTTATTCTACCGATGAAGAACGTATACAAAACCAGCCAGCTGACATAACGACGCCCGAGTGGTTGCACCTAATAGAATGTTTTGGGTCTGAGCGATTCAAGGTCTGCTAACTTTTTAATAGCTTCACATCATACAAAAAATATTTCATCTACTTTCATTCGTGGATTTAATTCTTAAAATTATTGCAGTCAATAAGCAGGACCAATTCTCAAAATCGGAGAAGACAAAAGGCATGTCACTTGCTTGGCTCCAAATCCTACGCCCAACTTAGTTACGAGAATGTATGAAAAATAAATCACGCTTTTACTTTGCCCTGCAAACAATATGTATACCAACATGTTGAAGTTTACTTGTATTTTATGTAGCGAGATCCAGAGACCGGAGAAGAACACGATGACATACAACTGTGGGAGGCAAGCCATTTGTTGAACGGTAACTGGACAAACAAGCTGGCAGAAGTTGTACATGTGAGTAACACTTCAAACAATCCCCAATTAAATAAATATTTACAAATTACCTGTGACTTTTCTTTTCGTATATAGATCCAGGAACGTGCCCAAGTGGACGACATGGAAGTTGAGCAGGGAGGCCCAATTCCAAATGAGGAGAGAAACTACATCTTCCAGCGTTGTTATAGATCCTCAATCGGTTGTGCATGATCATAGGTTCGGGGGCGTGGTTATATGGCTAACCCAACTGGCCCCGAACGTGAACGTATGCGTATCCAGATGTCTGAACACCTCAACAACCAAGTTCGAAACTTAGAAGTTAAAAATGCAGGCCTCAATGAAATAGTGCAGAACTTGGAAGGAAGAAATGATAGCTTAAACATCCAGATGGACTGCATAAACCAGAAGAATGACGAGTTAATCGTTGAAGTCCAGAACTTACAAGGTCAGATAGCAGTTGATCGTAAACAGAACACTAAGGAAATGCAGGACATGTGCACCGAAATGCACAAAATGATGATGGCGACCACTCCACAGAAGGTCCAACAAATAAGGAATCGCCACAAGCCACCTGCTCCAACAATTAGTCCCAGTCAGCTTATGAAAACTCTTAGCATGCAAACACGTCGCCTAAGTAATCCAAGAGTGTTGTTATGCGTGTTGTAAAATTGATGGATGTTTATTGTTAAACTCGAGATTCTGTTGCCACTAATTTTCAAACCTGGTGCATTTGGGTTCTACTGCCGCTAATTATAAAACGGGGCATTACGAATTTCTTGTCACGAATGATAAATTGTTGCAATAGGAATCTATTGCCAATACAGATGATAAAATGTGGCAATAGAATAACAAAACATTGCAGTATAAACATTTGGCAACGACTCAAAAAACATTGCATTAAAACACTATTGCCACAAATAAGAAATCGTTGCAATACCAAACTATTTACCACGGATGCGAAATCGTTGCGGTGCCATACTAGTTCCAACGGATCTGAAATCGTTGCAATATGGTACTATTCGCCACGTTTGTGGACCCGTTGCAATACCCAACTATTCGCCACAGATACGAAATCATTACAGTACAAGACTAGTTTCCACGGATATGAAATCGTTGCAATATGGTACTATTCGCCATGTTTGTTGACTTGTTGCACTAACCTACTATTTGCCACGGACGTTAAACTATCGCAGTATCATACTATTTGCCACGGATGTGAAATCGTTGCAATATGTTACTATTTGCCACGGCTGTGAAAATTGTTGCAATACTGTAGTATTTGCCACGAATGTGAAAATCGTTGCAATCACGTACTATTACCACGAATGTGAAAATCGTTGCAATCACGTACTATTACCACGAAAGCAAAATCGTTGCAATACAATGCTATTCGTTGCAATACGTTAAATCGTTGCAATACGGTAAACAGTTGCAATAACATACTATTTGCTACGAATGTGAAATCGTTACAGTACCGTACTATTGCCACGCCTGCAAAATCGTTGCAATACAATGCTATTCGTTGCAATATGTTAAATTGTCGCAATAGACTAAACCGTTGCAATAACATACTATTTGCCACGAATGTGAAATCATTACAATACTGTACTATTGCCACGCCTGTGAAATTGTTGCAACCACATACAATTACCACGAATGTGAAATCGTTGCAATACCATGTTGTTTGTTGCAATACGTTAAATCGTCGCAATACGCTAAATCGTTGTAACAACATACTATTTGCCACAAATATGAAATCCTTGCAATACCCAACTATTTGCCATGATCGTGAACCCATTGCAATGCCGTACAATTCATTGTGATACGTTGAATCGTCGCAATACATGAAACCGTTGCAATAGCGTCCTATTTGCCACTGATGTAAAAACGTTGCAATACCATACTATTTGCCACAGATGCTAAGTCATCGCAAATAACCTATCGCTGCGGGAATTATTACGACGATTCGTAAAAACTATCGCCACGCTCTTTTTCGTTGCAACAGCGACCTATTGCAACGAAAAACGACCTATTGCGACGAATTTTTTTGTTGCGATAAACCAGAGTCCTTGCAGTCACAAGATGAGAAAAATGTTAGAAAAAGATAGGTAGTACTCCAACGTACCACTGGCCCTATGCCCCTATACACGGTGTCATCATTCCACTACTCCTATACACGACTAGAAGTTATTACCATTGCTTGATGGGAAGCGCAGTGGGCTACATGTGCCGATTAGTTTATTTTGTGTTTTTTGGAGATTATATAACAGCTAGTTCTGTCGTTTAGTTTGTTACTTTGAATGGTACGTTGAACACTACTGTTTGGTTCCGTCGATGTTTATATCTAGTATTTAATCCTTGTTTTATCACTGTTTTCTGTGGTTCAAGAGATTTTATGCGTATGCTTTATTCTGATCAGAATACCAGCCCTATTGCTACATTAACTTATTTAGATAAAAAATTGCCAGAGCCAGACACACGTCTCTAGATGGGCTCACTCGTCATAGGAACGAACTCCCAGTGTCCCAGCGCAGTTTCGGCCCACGAATACAAAGTGACTCGGCACAGTTTTAGCCCACGAATAACAAGCGGCCCATCGCAGTGTTCGGCCTACTCTTATAGCTTCACGTACACTTTGTCCTGGCTGCCTGCCCGCAGCGGTCAATTTTTTCACACCAAATAAAGAAGGAAAATAAGAAATGAAAAGAATTTTTTATTATAGTGCCCTTTGATCCACAACAGCCCCTCTCCCGACTGTATGAAACGTGCTTGAAGGAGCATCTGCCGGCCGCCACGCTCTTGAATTGTAGGAAGCGCTGTCAGAAGATAAGACATGGATGGGAAAAGATAAGTGTACGAAGGAGTGGCGGGATGGAATAAAGTCATTTTTAAATTTTGCATTCTAGGGCAATCGTGAAGAAGGAACTATGACTTGTCCTTGCGCGAAATGTCGTAATATTTGCCACGAGGCACACAAGGAAGTTCATCTTCACATGCTTCGTAATGGGATGTCATGGGATTATACTTCTTTGGTACACCATGTAGAAAAACGAGTTGAGAAAAATATTGTTGAGCAACCAGCAAATAATGAGGAGATAATTTCTGATGATGCTGCTATGGAAAATATGCAGTCCAGTCTACTTAGAGGCACTGATCATGGTGGTACTTCAGTAGATGTTGATGATCTAGAAAATACTATAAACCAGCAGGAGCCAACTGGGTCTGCAAAGGCATTCTATGACTTGTTAAATAATGCCAAAAACGAGTTGTATCCACGTTGTGAGAAGGTGACCCAACTATCCTTCATGTTCAGGTTGTACCTGATAAAGTGTTTAACTGGTTTGAGCAAAAAAGCATGTGAGTTGATCCTTGAACTATTCTCATTTGTGCTTCCAGAGGGCCACTGCATTCCTAATACACTTGATCATGTTCAAAAGGTTGTTTGTGACCTTGGGTTGGACTACCAAAAAATCGATGCATGTGTCAATGACTGTGTCTTATTCTAGAAGAACTATTCTCTGCTGGATCAATGCCCAAAATATGGCGAATTAAGATGGAAAAATAGTACTGGTGGGGATGCAAGTGAGGCTTTACCTTGTGGAAAATCAAAGAAGCTTGTAGCATGCAAGATTCTATGATACTTCCCTATTATTCCCCATCTTCAAAGGTTTTCCATGGCAGTATCAACGACATCAAACATGCGTCGGCACAAAGAAGAACGTATTGATGATGGAATTTTACGACATTCGGCAGATTCGAGAGCATGGAAGCATTTTGATATCATTCACCTGTAAGGACCGGGTCCACACATTCCACAAATCGCAGAGGGTGGTGTCGTGCGATGCGGCACCCAACATCACACACGAAAAGAATACGACAAAATACAAAGTTTTATTTATATAAACAGTGGAAGTCTTTTACAATACTTAATGTATAGCAAAAGATAATATTCATAGCTAAGCTCTCAGCCTAGCTATGCAAAAGTGC
Source organism: Tuctoria greenei (assembly GCA_036927565.1). Taxonomy (NCBI): domain Eukaryota; kingdom Viridiplantae; phylum Streptophyta; class Magnoliopsida; order Poales; family Poaceae; genus Tuctoria; species Tuctoria greenei. The sequence goes on from JAYESD010000010.1 coordinate 60,102,629, forward strand.
AGCTGTCCAGCCAGCGAACGCTACACACTAGCCACACACAATTTACTGCGCCGTGCAGTGCTCCCATTCGGCGGTATACCCCGACGGGGGCACCGCCTCATCATCGGGCCCTTCCTCATAAGTCTCACCTGCAAACAACTTAATATAGCAACCGTGAGCACAAAGGCTCAGCAAGACTTAACCGTCTCACCTAAGCATGAAACTCTATATGCAAGGATACTTAACATAGGAATAGATCTAGCAGTAAATGACTCGCATATAAATTGATCATCATTTTACAAGTTGATAGCAGCAGCTTAAATGTTCAATAACAGTAACTTTAATGAGCCTAATCTATAGCAAACATAGTGGCAAACTAATTATATTTCAATACGTCGTATTCTCCTGACTTCTTCAGTATTTACTATGTCACAGCACAGTGAACAAGCGGTACTCAAATAACCGCAAGGGATGGTGATTGCAATCATGACACACCCGAATAACACATCACGTACACTTGTTCCTAAGGATCGTGCCGTGCTCCTCACCACGTTATACGCAGCCACCTTTCGCAAGAGAACTAAAACGTCGAACCGGTCCCACCATTGCGGGCATAAGGTTCCTGCACGGAGTGTATCTGTGCCCGCCGGCGAATTTACACCTTACTACCCTCAGCCCACCCCTGTCGACAATGGGCTATGCCTCGACATCCAAGTTATCGAGTTACATCGGTTTCCTGGGTTCCATATGCCCAGTATGCATCCGGTACTGTTCAAACTTGTCTAGCAGGGCCGCACAAAGATCGGTCCTCAATCGACACAAGCAGGGCTATGCATGTCAGACCACATCGCGTTGCATCCTACCCGTTGCTCGGTCTCAAGTTCACATTTCTAAACCATTCTTTGATTCAATTCATCCCGTGTTATAAAATCCTATCTCGTGAGTACATTCCGACTACTCGACTTCTACCGGATTCCTATAAACATTAGCATGGCATTGTCTACTCATCAAGCTCTAGACCTGCCCAATACTCCATGATATTGGGTCATGCAAGTGGCATAACAAGCACCTTAGCCCTAATGCACAAAATTCATCCTAGACATATGTGATACAAATAGAAAATTTGAAATAGCACTTAAATGCAAACCGGGGCTTGCCTGGCTTCCGGTCAGAGGGAAAGTTAGCTTCTGGAAGACGAGTCTCCAAGGGCTCCGGGTCCTCCTCGATCTCGGTCACTATATGAGATGCAATATATAACGTACATGAGTGATATAGAAACTATAGAAGGGATTTTATAATTACTGATCATTTATGTAAATGATTTTAATTGGCTTTGGAATTTTTACAGTGGACACTAGGATCTATGAGGAAGATCTGGACCAAAAATTGGAGATGTTCAAGGAAGATTGTTGTCTCTAAAATTCCAACAAGTAAGAGGTTTTTCTGAATTTTGGTTGTAATTTTGGAGCTTTGTCATGGCTAAAAGTGGATGATCATGGTAGAGGGGTTCTCTCTGGTTCTGGGAAAATTTGTTTCACATTTGTCTGAGGTTCCTACAGGGAGAAATTGATTTTACAAGTTTGTAAGAAATTCTTATATGGTTACTGTACTTTTCCCAATTTTCAACTACATAGAGATTTGGAACACTGATCAGCCAAGTAAATGAAGCCCAATGAACTTGAAATTTTTACTGGAGATCAAGTGTATTATTAAGAGTGTTCTGACCAAAATTAGGAATTTTCAAATTAACAGAACAGTGGTTATTAATTTCCCAAGAAGTTAGCGTAAAGGAATTAATTATAAAAATTCTGGGCGTTTCATGTCGAACAAATTGCACCACTGCAAATTTGGGATCAAGACTACCAGAATTTATTTAAAATTTTGAGCAAATCTACTAGGAGAAATGTATTTTAGAAGTTTGAATGAATTCTAGAGTTTAATGGGAAAAGGAAATGTTTGAATTAATCAACTGGGTTCCACTGTTTAAAATGACCCAATCGCAGCTGGGCCACACCTGGGCCATAGGGATCAACCCACGCTGCCACAGTCGATCCGGTGGCCACAACAGATCCAAGGGGAGGGGAAACAGCCACTGACCTGCGGGGCCTGCGAGGTCATCTGCTACCTCGCACCCTGGGCGGCGCAGTGCCGGCGAGCTCGCCGGGATGGCTGCGTCAACCTCCTCTCAGCGTAGCCTTGACTGCCTAACTTTAAAATCGACCGCACAAGACGATGGTGGGGTCCAATCATGGCGGCGATGGCCGGAGATGGCGGCGCAATGACGGCGGCGGCGGCTAGGGTTCCGGCTATGTCAAACTTGCTCGGGAAGGGCGCAAGAACCTCGGGAAAAGGCGGGGAAGATTCCTGGGAGCATGAGGATGACGATTTGGAGGTGCAAATGGGGTGGAATAGTCGGCAACGATGAGTTCGATGGCGTGCCGACAGTTTCTTCCCGGCGGCTACGAAAATCGGCATATCATAGCCTTTTCTCGACAATTCTTTCTGGTTTTTGTTCATGCAGACACGCAAGGAGGCTAGCAAACTATTATATAACTGCATTAGAAGATAGTTACATCTAGAAAACTAATTGCAAGGTAAACCTAGGAAGAACGTTTGAAGTAGGCCAAAAAGGAAAAGAAGATTTCGTGCTCGATAAGGGATTAACCTAGGAACGGTTTTCACTGTGAGCAAGGTGGTGTCCTGGCGCTCAGTTTCTTTGTTGACGTCGAAGCATTAAACGGCCTAGGCTGCTGGCACCACGGTGGACAGAGGACGACGTCCCCGGCGGCCCAACGATGGCGACGGCGGAACATAAAAATACTGGCAAAACAATGAGCCACATGATGAGCCAACTAGTGTAGATGATAGCGCATAGCCTTGGCGCCCTCTTTTCTGTTTGCACCAAAGATAAACGAGGCAAGATCGAGGTGCTCACCCGGGGAGGAAAGGAGGCGTCGGTGCTCTGTTTCGCGGGAGGGAGGAAAAGTGAGCGGCGCTGCTGTCCTCGTCGATGGCGTGAGGAAAGGGACCAGGGGGGATAAGGAGCACGCCCGGATGCGCTCAAGCTGGCAATCAGCTCGCTGGCGAGTGCATGTCGTGCGGGGCAGCGCCGGAAAAACGGTGTGCAGAGCACTACCGTAGATGTCACACTGACCAGTGGGTCCCACTGCCCCCCTTAAGCCTATCTCCTCTGTTCCTTAAATTCTGCGACCAAACTTGATCCAAAAATCCTTGATTTTTGTGGAGAGGCCAATTTAAATATGGAGATTCAGATTCTGATATTGGATTTCAAATTTGGACAGGTTTCATGTGAAATTCAAATTCAAATTTGAATTTGACTAGAATTCAATGTACCCATTGAAATAAATAAAATTAATGCTCCAAATATTATGAAGATTTGCAGGGGTGCTATTTGGAATATTTGGAAGCTAATGGTGATCCCAGATTTTTATTTTGGTATAGTTTGAACAGGAACTAAATTTGAATATTTGTATTCTCTCAATTGAGGTTTAAATTGGTTTGAAATTTTCAGATTCCAATTTGATTTCTTTTTCCCCTCTAAATTTTCAATATCTCCCATCTGAACTTTGAATTTTTAATTTAGGGCTTTTACATTCCTCCCCCCCCTCTTAAAAGAATCTCGTCCCGAGATTACAAAGAAAAAAGACGGAGGTAAAAAGATTACCGGATATGCGATGATAATAACACCGGATAGTTCAATCCGAGATAGTCCTCGCTTTCCCATATTGCTTCCTCAGCGGTATGGTTGCTCCACAAGACTTTGTAGAAGTACAAAGTCCAGTTTCTGGTGGTTTGAATCTTTTCATCGATGATCCGGATTGGATACTCAGAACAAGTGAGATCTGGTTGGAGATCCTCAATGTGTTTGGAGCGGATTTCAGATAAGGATTTAAGACATTTCCGCAGCTAAGAAATGTGAAATATATTATGAACTCCTGAAAGTAACGCTAACTCAAAACGATAGGACACGGGTCCGCATTTTTCAATGACAGCCAACGGACCGATGAATCGTGGACCAAGTTTTCCCTTCACTCCGAAACGATGAATTCCTTTCATCGGATAGACACAAAGATAAATGTGGTCTCCGATGTCGAAGTGGAGAGGCCGACGTCTTTTATCCGCATAGCTTTTCTGATAAGATTGAGCAGCCTTGAGATTGGCTTGGATCACTCGTACTCGTTCTTCGGCTTCATTTACAAGATCAATTCCGTATATAACCTGCTCACTGGATTCACATCAGTTGAGTGGTGTGCGAAATTTCCGGCCCTAGAGAGCTTCATACAGCGCCATCTTGATGCTAGCTTGATAGCCATTGTTATAAGAGAACTCCGCCAACGGCAAATGATCATCCAAATTTTTACCGTGGTGGATGGCACAAGCGCGTAGCATATCTTCCAAAACTTGATTGACCCGTTCAGTTTGACCATCAGTCTGCGGGTGATATGCGGAGCTTCTGATCAGTTTTCTTCCCAATGATGCGTGCAGCTGCTCCCAAAAATAAGCAATGAACAGCACACCGCGATCGGAAATAATTGTTCGGGGAACTCCGTGCAAGCACAAGACTCTTGCAATATACAATTCCGCATACTTCTTGGTTATGTAGTTCGTATGTACAGGGATGAAATGAGCTGATTTGGTTAGTCGATCGACTATCACCCAAATCGAATCATGCTTGTGGAATGTGAGAGGTAATCCAACAATAAAATCCATACTAATATCCTCCCATTTCCACACCAGAATTTTTAATGGTTGTAGCTGTCCGACCTTTCTCATGTTGTCGGCTTTCATCCGCCAACACGTATCACACTCCAATACGTACTTTGCAATTTCTCTCTTCAACCGTGTCCACCAAAATATGGTTTTTTAAATCTTAGTACATCTTGTTGCTGCCTTGATGAATAGAGTACTTGGATAAGTGAGCTTCATCCAAGATTTTCTTCCGAAGTGTCGTGTCACGGGGTACCACAATACGGTCCTTGAACCATAGGGTACCATGTTCATCACTTCGGAGGCACATCATTTCTCCATTCTTCATTCTCCTCTAAATGTGCAACATACCCACATCTTTCTTTTGGGCCTCCATTACCCCTCTCATATGGTAGGGATGAGAGCAAGATTATATAGCGCCCCATATGGAACCAAGTATAAACTCGGCTCGTCCTCTCCCATTGGAGTGATGGACAGATTATTAACATGAGACTTGCGGCTCAATGCATCGGCAGCCACATTTGCCTTACCGAGATGTAGTGAATTTCAATATAATAATCTTTGATCAGTTCTAACCATCTTCACTATCGCATATTCAGTTCCTTCTGAGTGAAGATATATTTCAGACTCTTGTGATCAGTGTAGAGATGCACTAAATTTCCGAGAAGATAATGCCTCCACATTTTCAAAGCGAGTACCATGGCAGCAAGCTCAAGGTCATGAGTTGGATAATTCTACTCATGATTTCGAAGCTGCCATGGTCCATACGCGATCACGCGACCTTCTTGCACTAGCACACAGCCGAGACCAATGCCGGGCGCATCACAATAAACGTCGAAAGATTTGGTCATATCCGGCTGAGCTAACACCGGGGCTGTTGTGAGATGTTTCACCAATGCTTGAAACGCATCCTCACATGCCTTGCTCAAAATATATTTAGTCCCCTTTTTCAGCAGCTCCGTCATTGGTTTAGCAATTTTTTAGAAGCTCGGAATGAACCTCCGATAATATCCCGCTAACCCGAGGAAACTGCGAACTTCATGGACGGACATTGGAGACTTCCATTTCAGCACTTGTAAAATTTTGCTTGGATCTACAGCTATGCCCTCCGCTGAAATAATGTGACCAAGAAATGGTACTTGTCTGATACAAAACTCACACTTGCTGAATTTTGCATAAAGCTTGTGATCTCGCAATCATTGGAGCACGATATGCAAGTGTCTTGCGTGTTCTTCTTCTGATTTCGAATAAACCAGAATATCATCGATGAAGACCGCGACAAACTTGTCCAACTCCGGCATGAAAACAGAATTCATGGGGTACATGAAGTGAGCCGGCGCGTTGATAAGCCCGAATGACATGACAAGATATTCATAGAGTCCGTATCTCGTTGAGAATGCCGTCTTCGGTATATCCTCCTGTCGGATTTTTTTTGATGATATCCGGACCGAAGATCCATCTTTGAGAATACTTTAGCACCCACTAACTGATCGAATAAAATATCGATGTGTGGTATTGGATACTTGTTCTTGATCGTCACGGCGTTGAGTGGATGATAGTCCACACATAGATGTAACGTCTTGTCCTTCTTCTTTACAAATAATGCGGAGCAGCCCCAAGGTGATGAACTTGGGCACATGAGACCTTTGTCCAGCAGGTCTTTCAAATGCTCCTTTAATTCCGCAAATTCATTTGGTGCCATCTTGTACGGCCTTCGAGAAATAGGCGTGGTTCCCAGAATAAGTTCGATCTCGAACACGATGTCCCTATCCGGTGGCATACCCGGAAGGTCGTCGAGAAACACGTCCAGATATTCACGAACCACAGGAATGTCCTCAAGCTTTGTGGCTGCCGTGTTGTAGGTGGCTGAAATTTCTTGGATAAGGCGGTCTAGAATAAGATTGTGTGGTTCATATAGTGGAGAGTTCAAATGGACCACACGTGGAACAATGTAGAGAAAAGCACCATGACAGTGCAGCCACGACATCCCTAAGATGACATCAAGCTTTTGACCCTCTAATATAATTAGAGAAGTCGGATAGATATTCCCACCCATCTTAAGTTGTGCTTTATGGACTTTCATGTGCGCTGCTATTTTCCCACCCGGAGAGCAAATCAAATATGGACTTTCTGTGGGAGTGATAGATAATTGATGCTTGACAACATAAGATTGGCTAATGAAATTATGGGTGGCACCGGAGTCAAATAATATGACTACGGATTTTTGGTGTAGAGAAAACGTACCCACGAGAATGGGTTCGCCTTCCAGCACGTCTTCGAGATCTAAGTGGTGGATGTTGCCAGGTTTTGGTGCCGGTTTCTTGCCCTGATTGCCGGGTTGAACGGCACCCCGATATGGTGCTTGCCAACTGCTTTGACGCTGCTCGGGACAGTCCCTCACAAAATGCCCGGCACGGCCACACGTATAACACGTGTATGGCGTTAGGTTTCCTCCAATCTGCGAACGGAATACCGGTGCACGTGGTGGAGGGGGATATGCACACGGGACCATCCTTTGCTGCTGCTGCTGTTGTGGAGATGGCGATTGAAAATGCGGGGCGTTTAAAGATCGACAGCAAAATTGCTGCGGTTGCACCATTGGATGCCATCGCTGACCGGATGGTGAGCGATACACCATGCGGTACTTCTGCGGACCACCCCCGCTGCTGCTCAACGGCGCGCTCCGTTTCCTCTTATAAGAAATGAGCTCGCGTTGAGCATCCTCTTGTACAATCGCGACATTGACGATGTCGTTGAATGTGCCGCGGCAGCATTGTGCGAGTTGGACCTTCATCTTCGGATTCAGGCCTTAGAAGAATATGTTTCTCTTCTTATCTTCCCTACCCACATATTCGGGCACGTACTGTGCCACATGATTGAACGCGCGGGAGTACTCGTGGGCACTCCTCCCGCCTTGCTTTAGCTCCAAAAATTCTTCAAGCTTCCTCTTCATTATTCTGGGAGGTATATGGTAGGCGCGGAACGCCTCCCGGAATTCGGTCCAGGTGACCACATGACTGGCCGGCAGTGAGGCGATAAAGTTCGCCCACCAAGCACCGGCGGATCCTTGAAGCTGTTGCGCTGCAAACAGCGCCTTCTGCTGTTCGGTGCATCGCAACAAACCGAACTTCGCCTCAAGAGTGCGGATAAAGTTGTCCTCTTCCAGAGGCTCCTCAGCCTCCGTGAAGATCGGTGGATGCGTCGCCAAGAAATCCGAATACGAGCTATGTTGGGGCTGGTGTTGCCCATTATCTTGTCGTCCCTCTTGACGGGACGAATTTTGAACCAACATCTGCAGTAACTCAGTTTGCTCGTCGAGCGAGCCGAGTACTGCGGCTAGAATCTCCGCAGGCGTCCTTGGAGGTTCAGGTGGTGGTGGTGGAGGGACTTGTTGCTGTGGTGTTGCTGTTTGCTCCCGGGTCGGAGATTCATCCTCACGACCCCGGCTAGATGCTCCCATCTCGGGCGTAGAGTGCGTATGCACCATTCTGCATCCACACGATTTAAATCAGCAACATGTTTGTTTTCTTGATCCATTTTATACCATAGTAGTGCGAGTATTGACAATGTGATAATTGCATAACATTCACATATATTGATAAAGTAGAAACTTTATACAATATATATTATCTCATGACCATGTATACAATAGTTATTTCCAAAATGATGGACTCCCTCTATGGAAGTGCATCTCAACTATACATGAGTCGTCATACACACCTTGTCATCTTCTACACACCCTCTACTATTTATAATATGACACAAACATGGCCACAAATGAAAAACGAGCAACTACTAACTATACGTTGCCCCGTGATGGCAGTAGTGCTGCCCCATCTTAATCCGATGCATCGTCATCGGCGTACACAATTATCTCTGGATCTTCCTCCTCCTCTGGATCTGAAGGTACATGCTCACCCATGTTCAGCGGTATGTCCTGAGCCGGTGGATACACAACTGGTTGCAATTGTGCTTCAGCCTCAATCAGATTATCCTGAAGTTGCTATGCCTCGTACTCCCAATTCTGAGCTTCCTCGATGGCTTCATCTCGTGCCTCGATGACTACCAACAGCTGCTCCTGCTGTTGTTGCACCTCCAACTGACTCGCCTGCAGCCCATCATGAGTTTGCTGCAGATCCTTGCGATCTTGCCACAGTTCAGCATGAGCCTTCCGCAATCTAGCACGAGTGTGATGCAACTGATTCTCACATTGATTTAGTCGATGATTCGTCGGAGCCAGGAACGAACATAGCTTCTCATTGATATAATCAAGAGTGTCACTCCGTTCAGTTGCTTGCCTCAAGGCTTCGACTTGCTCCTGCAGGATTGCACCTTGTGCAAGAACCACCATGCTCGATGCAGCAGCAAACGTCCCAAGTGTTGTCGAGGTTGTGTCGCCATATGGTCGATAGGCCGCAACCATACGATGTTGCCACTCAAAACCAGCATCACCACGGACCGGAAGAAGAGAAAACTGTGTCCCAGACATGGCATATTGATGAAGCTCGCAAAGCGTCATAAGCGCTTCGCCCGCCGCAAAGGCCCACATGTCCTCCAAATGTGCTCCCTGGATCGTGACCGAAAAAGGAGCCCATCCATAAAAACGAGGACGTGCCGGAATGTCAACCAGGACGGTACACGACAGTACACCTCTGTCAACCGTATCTTGACCCCAATAGCATGGCATATCGATGAAGCCAAACTGTTGGAGCACCTCCAGCAGCAGGCTCGGGAAGCCCAGATGGTTGGCGCAAGTGGAGAACACCCATCTGTCTGGCAATAGTATCACATCCGTCATTTATAAAATAAGCACTTGAATGAGTAAAATACTAAAATTCAATAAACTTTGTTGATAAACAGACCATGAATGTGAAAATTGAATTATGAAAGTGAATTCAAATTCAAATGCCAAATGAAACATCACACTGGAATTCTGTCTCACTTTCTGTTCATTCAGACCAGTCTGGAGATATTCAAAATGTTCGTCCAGTTAGAGGCACATTCAGGACTTGAGTTCAACTATAAAGTTGTAGTACACTCAAATATCTTTCAATAATTTATTTATTTGCCTCCAGGTCATTCGTTTATGAGGAGATATGATTTTTTCAAGTTGACAGTGTTTCTGGAAAAATTTTGACAGCACCTCCTCTGTTTAAGGCTGATTTTGTCCACATTTTTCCAGATACAAAACATCAATATATGCAAAAATCATAAATTACAACATTGTTTTATACATCCTCAGGATTACAGAAATGCATTATATGAGGTTATTTGTGGATCCTACTAAGAGATATGATGGAAACAATAACAGGGTACAGAAACTGTCCAGTCTTTGTCCCGATTTAACACAGTTTGGAAATTTGAATTTTTCAATAGCTTACATGGGGATTCGGATCTGGAGTTGAACATAAGATTTTTAGAGGACTCTCTGAAATTTCGAACTATGCGTGGTAGACCTTCAGGGGTGAAATATACAGGATGTTATGCTGTTCCAAACATAGTCAATTTTCTGTCCAGTTCACAGTTTGAACCAGAAACTGGGCACTTTAAGTTCCAATGAAGTTTTCAAGTTTTAAATCTTGAAATATGCCTTGGAGATAAAATGAAACTTGTGGAGAACTTCCTCAAGTTACCAAATCACAGTCCTGCATACCACAGCGACACCATGATTAATTTTATGTCTGACCAGCACGCTGCAAAACAGAGATTACAAATTCAACCTTAGTCCTAAGTTGGGAATTTTTACTTGTTGTCGGGTCACACCACCAGCACGGATATCGTCGTCGACGTGCCTGATGGGACTAGAATCCACTGTTGGTACTATGCCTTCACCAAAGAAAAATCATAAGCCGGTATTTCGGCATACGTCTCAACAGTGGCAGAAACGACATTCACTCGCAAACGTTTTCTACTCGAGCTACTTAAACGTGGTTAGTGTACTGCATCTACACACAAATGATAGATCAAACATATGGTGACGAACGGCACAGCCCGCGTGGGCAAACAGTTCACGATAATATATATGAAAGTAAAAACATCCGTACCGTATCATTCAATACGGGCCGCCCTGAGTTAAGCCACGTCTCGAGGTACATGACCGGGTTTTCTATCATCCGACGCGGTCCCATGTCTTTGCATAGTGCTGCACCAGTAGGGGGCGCATCGGGTTATGTCCCACCCAACGGGGCTCCCAATAATTTTGTAGCACGCTGGGGTACCGCGTGACATATGTTCTCAGAAACATGGAAAGTTTCAGAGACTCATATGAACATTTCCATGCCAAGCCACGGAAACAATCACATGCTACCTCTCGCATGGTGAGCCTACCGCAATTGATCCGCTTGCAGTGGCGTACCTTACCTCTTGCCTGACATCGGAGCGTCGTTACAGAATATAATAACACATAAGTTAGCTTGCCACCTTAAGTAACTAATACTATTATAGACCTTATGTGGGCATAGTACTAATCCTCACTCGACTACTCTTTAGTTTTCCAAAATAGGCTCCTTTCAAGCGTGGTATACCCAATGCGGCTCTGATACCAGACTGTGAGGACCGGGTCCACACATTCCAGGAATCGCAGAGGGTGGTGCCGTGCGATGCGGCACAAAATAGCACACACGAAAAGAATACAACAAAATACAAAGTTTTATTTATATAAACAGCAGAAGTCTTTTACAATACTTAATGTACAGCGGAAGATAATATTCATAGCTAAACTCTCAGCCTAGCTATGCAAAAGTGCAGCCGTCCAGCCCGCGGACGCTACACACTAGCCACACACAATTTACTGCGGCGTGCAGGGCTCCCGTTCGGTGGTATACCCCGACGGGGGCATCGCCTCATCCTCGGGCCCTTCCTCATAAGTCTCACCTGCAAACAACTTAATATGGAAACCGTGAGCATGAAGGCTTAGCAAGACTTAACCGTCTCACCTAAGCATGAAACTCTATATGCAAGGATACTTGACATAGAAATAGATATAGCAATAAATGACTCGCATATAAATTGATCATCATTTTACAAGTTAATAGCAGCAGCTTAAATGTTCAATAACAGTAACTTTAATGAGCCTAATCCATAGCAAACATAGTGGCAAAGCAATTATATTTCAATATATCATATTCTCTTGACTTCTTTAGTATTTACTACGTCACAGCACAGATAACAAGCGGTACTCAAATTACTTCCAGGAACGGTGATTGCAATCAGGACACACCCGAATAACATGTCACATACACCCGTGCCTAATGAGTGTGCCGTGCTCCTCACCGCGTAATACGCAGCCATCATTCACAAGAGAACTCAAATGCCGAACCGATCCCACCATCGTGGGCATAAGGTTCCCGCATGGAGCGTGTCTGTGCCCGCCGGCGAATTTACACCTTACTACCCTCAGCCCACCCCTGTCGACAATGGGCTATGCCTCGACATCCAAGTTATTAAGTTACATCGGTTTCCTAGGTTCCATATGCCCAGTATGCATCCGGTACTGTTCAAACTTGTCCAGTAGGGCCGCACACAGATCTGTCCTCAATCAACACAAGTCGGACTACGCATGTGATACCATGTGTCGCTGCATCATACCCGCTTCTTGGTCTCAAGTTCACATTTCTAAACCATTCTTTGGTTCAATTCATCTCGTGTGATAAAATCCTATCTCACGAGTAGATTTCGACTACTCGACTTCTACCGGATTCCTATAAAGGTTAGCATGGCATTGTCTACGCGTCAAGCTATAGATCTACCCAATACTCCATGGGATGGGTCATGAAAGTGGAGTAACAAGCACCATAGCCCTAATGCACAAAATTCACCCTAGACATAGGTGATACAAATAGAAAATTTGAAATAGCACTTAAATGCAAACCGGTGCTTGCCTGGCTGCCAGTCAGAGGGAAAGTTAGCTTCTGGAAGAAGAGTCTCCAAGGGCTCCGGGTCCTCGTCGATCTGGTCACTATGTGATATGCAATATATAACGTACATGAGAAATATAGAAACTATAGAAGAAATTTTATAAATACTGATATTGTATGTAAATGATTTTAATTGGCTTTGGGATTTTTACAGTGGACACTAGTATCTATGGGAAAGATTTGGACCAAGAATTGGAGATGTTCAAGGAAGCTTGTTTTCTCTAAAATTCCAACAATTAAAAGGCTTCTCTGAATTTTGATTGTAATTCTATAGCTTCATCATGGCTAAAAGTGGATGATCATGTTATAGGGGGTCTCACTAGTTCTGGAAACATTTATTTCACATTTTTCTGAGCTTCCTACAGGGAGAAATTGATTTTACAAGTTTGTAAGAAATTCTGAAATGGTTACTGTATTTTTCCCAATTTTCAACTACATAGAGATTTGGAACACTGATCAACCCAGTAAATGAAGTCCAAAGAACTTGAAATTTTTACTGGATATCAAGTGTATTATTAAAAGTGTTCGGACCAACATTGGGAATTTTTGAATTAACAGAACAGTGGTAATTAATTTTCCAAGCATTTAGCTCAATTAATTATAAAAATTCCAGGAGTTTCTTTTCCGAAATGTAGCACCACTGCAAAGTTGGGATCAAGAGGAGTCTACCAGAATTTAATTGGAAATCTTTGAGCAAATCGACTAGGAGAAATAGATTTTAGAAGTTTGAATGAATTCTGGAATTAAATGGGAAAAGGAAATGTTTGAATTAATCAACTGGGTCCCACTGTTCAAAATGACCCAATCGCAGCTGGGCCACACCTGGGCCATAGGGATCAACCCACACAGCCACAGTCGATCCGGTGGCAACAGCAGATCCAAGGGGAGGGGAAACAACCACTGACCTGTGGGGCCCGTGAGGTCGTCTTCTACCCCGCGTCCTGGGCGGCGCCTGAGCTCCCCACGGCAGTATGGTATTACAACAATTTCATATCTATGGCAGTAGGTTTGTAATGCAACGTTTCCTGATCTCTGTCAATAGGTTTGTAATGCAACGTTTCCTGATCTGTGGCAGTAGGTTCGTAATGCAGCGTTTTCTGATCTGTGGCAATACGGTTGTAATGCAACGTAAATGATTTGTGGCGATAGAGGTGTAATGCACCATTTTCTCATATGTGGCATTAGTGTTTTAATGCAACGTTTTCTGATTGGTGGTAATACCAGTCTAGTGCAACATATTTTGAGTCATGGGCAAATGTTTATACTAGAACATTTTTGTAATTCGTGGCAATATCTTCCTATTGCAACAATTTATCATTCATGACAAGAAATTCGTAATGCCACATTTTATAATTAGCGATAGTAGAATCCTAATGCACCATGTTTGAAAATTAGTGGCAAAAGGATCAATTTGTTCGCACATGATACATATGTCGAGTTTAACAATAAACATCCTTCAATTGATGCAACACACATAACAACACTCAAGAACTACTAATGCGACATTTATGCATGTTTATAGTTTGCCTAAGATGACCGGGACTAACATTTTGCGCATTTTATCGTTCATTGAGAGGCGTGTGTCCTGCATTTCCTGAGCTCTCTGTTCATGATCAGCTGCTATCTGACCTTCTAAGTTATGGACTTGAAGGTTTAACTCTTCATTCTTCTAGTTTATGCGGTCCATCTGGGTGGTTAAGCTATCATTTCTTCCTTCTAACTTCTGCACTTGGTGATTGAGACCTGCATTTCTATCTTCTAAGTTTCGAATAGGGTCGTTGAGGTGTTCAGCCATCTGGATACACATATGTTCACGCTGAGGACCAGTAGAGTTAGCAATATAACCATGCCACCAAACCTGTGATCCTACACAACCGATTCAGGATCTATAACAACGCTGGAAGATGTGGTTTCTCTCCTCTTTTGGAATTGGGCCTCCCTTCTCAGCTTCCTTATCATCCACTTGGGCACGTGCCTAGCTCTATATACAAAAATAAAAGTCATAGGTACATTGCAAATATTTATTTAAATGGGGATTGTTTGAAGTGTTACTCACATGTACATCTTCTGCCTGCTTGTTTGCCAATTCACCTTTCTTCAAATGGCTTGCCTCTCACAGTTGTATGTCATCTGGTTCTTCTTCGGTCTCTGGGTCTCGCTACATAAAATAGAAGTAAAATTCAACATGTAGGTATACATATTGATTGCAGCGCAAAGTAAAAGCATAATTTATTTTTCACAACTTCTCGTAACTAAGTTGGGCGTAGTATTTGGAGCCAAGGAAGTGTTTCGTCTTTTGTCATCTTCAATTTTGAGAATTGGTCCTCCTTATTGACTGCAATAATTTTAAGAATTAATTCCATGAACAAATGTAAATCAAATAGTTTTTGTATGATGCGAAGCTATTAAAAAGTTAGCTGACTTTGAATCGCTCAGACCCAAAATATTCCATTAGGTGCAACCACTCGGGCGCCAGTACGTCATCAGGCTTTTTTCGTATACGTTCTTCATTGGTCGAATAACTCTTATAGGTGGCATGCAAAGTCGAGCACCACCCCTTGTAGTGCTCACCAGCAATTTTCAAAAAAAAAATGTGCTCTCATATGTGTCCTCCATGTCCCAGAAATTCTGTACATTGTATAACACATTGCTATAAACGTACAAGATGGAGATTGCAAGAAAAAAATACTTGTGTGGGGTGTGACGACAGTAACCAGAATGTCTTGTACTATTTCTCTCTTGTTTGTATCGCCAACCTTGGCCCACTTCCTTGCACCACTAAGGGGTGCATGTTTTTTTTTGTAAACATAACCACATTGTCGACAAAGTGCTGCTGATTAATACACCCAACCTAGTGGACAACTGAATTGGTAGCTTTACAATCTTCATTCAACTAACTTGGGATGCATAGAGTATGCTGGCAACCTTAAGTCCTTTAGCCACACCTCTTCCAAACTTCCTTCCTTCTGTTACATTGATACAAACGGTAAATGATTAAAGCAAATTACCGTCTGACCAAGCTTAGTATCATGTACAAATAGTGCGAAAAGAAGAAAAGTCTGATATTCCGACCATCTTCAGTACGAGTGTGGCAAATACGAGCGTGGGACGACCGCGTCCCAGCAGCATTTTGTTCTGTATTACTCCCTCCTGGTTTATATTAACTTTCATATCAGACCAACAAATGAATTAAAAATGAACTAGTTAGGACTGTCTGAACGACAATTATTTTGATCAGGAGGGAGTAAATTATTGACTTCTTTGTTGCTGTTCATACCCTAAAATGAGCCATCAGGTACACATGTCAGTGACGCTACTGCGCACATAGTACTGCAGAGGATTTTCAGTCCAACAGCAAAGCAGACAAGACTGAGGGGGCGAGCATGCAGCTGGCCATGCTAGACTAGACAAAGATAGGGTTCGCCGGTTAGGTCTGACTGACATCACTCGGAGCGCGTCTCGAAGAGAATTAGTTGCAGGGCAAATAATGAACGCCAGCGCTAGCAAGTGGCGAATGCGAGACATGTAAGGCGGGCAGCTTGGGGCTTTGAAATCCTCTGCAATGTTGCACTTGCAGTAGCTGCCACTGACATGTGGACCCATGAGATATCGGGTCCACATGTCAGTGGCAGCTACTGCAGGTGCAGTACTGTATAGTCCCAGCTTGTGACGCTTAAAAAAGCGAGGGTTCGTTCTGGCCAAGATACCCCGGAGCAACTCTCGAGGAGGATTGGTGATAGGGCGAGTAATGGCTAGGGATTTGCAGGCGGAAGGGTCATCATGGCACTCGAAAGATGGGGTGTGGCGATGGATGAGGAATGTGTCAGGGAGGACACTGAAGTGAACAGCATCAGGGCGTGGGCGCCGGTGCCTACCGAAGTGGCCGGCGGCGAGAGAGCACAGCGTGGAGGCATCAAAAAATCACACCATCACACAATCTGATGAACTGTTAACTATAAAGACTAGGAAAGTAGAATCGTAAGGCATGCTAAAACAATTAGTAGAGCCTAGTACATACTCCCTCTGTCCCAACTCATCTCTATTCCTAGGATGCAAACATCGTCTCAGCAAGGAATGCAAATGGCCACGATACCCATCATCAATACATTTAAAGGATTGAATGTAGTCTCTCAAAATGCTCCAAATTCAATGCCAAAGGAGTAAAAAACTAACATGCTCTACCAAAACAAATGGCATGGGAGAGAGGCAGGTAGTAATGTAATGTGATATGGGCGGTTGGAAGCTACCGATAGAGTTGGAGTGGGACATTTTTTAAGCTCCAACAGTAAAGTTAAGCTAGGACAGAGGGAGTATTTCTGGTTTGTATATCTATACCAGCTATTGGTTCATGCATCGTAGTACCAGGGAATAAAGAATCTAGGGGTTTCTGAACATCATGTGCTGCAATATTCTCTGCATACCATGCAAAGGAATTAATGCTTTCTAAATTTTTTTAATTTTTATAGTAAACTCATTTATGGTTATACCAGGTGCTTTTTGGCCACCATGAATACTTGTAGACGGCATCACGGTTTGCTGTCTTGTTCCTAAAGTAAAGAGCATAAGTATATTGTAAGTAGTCATTCCAAATACAAGTGATAATGTCAAATTACATGACCGATGTAGATTTTGGATCGGACGGTGTGGTTTCTATAAACTGGCAGTGTTTGTTTGGAACGGAGGAAAAAATGTACGATCCGAGAAAGCCACAAGAAAGAAAAAAGTGTAAAAACCGCGGGAACTGAAAATCTTAGGAATACAAATTTGTAACACAGGAATGAGAGTACAACATTTTGAGTGGTTGATTAGATAATGTGAGGACCGGATTCCCGACATTCCAGGAATCACAATTGGGTGGTGTCGTGCGATGCAGCACCCAAAAGCACACTGAAAAAGGTACATCATATTACATAAGCCAACATAGTGTTATACAAACTTTGTCTTCGTGCGATGCAGCACCAAAAAGCACACTGAAAAAGGTACATCATATTACATAAGCCAACATAGTGTTATACGAACTTTGTCTTTTACAAATAATATACATGAAAATACACTATAGCGGAAGATAAGTTCATAGCTCTCAACATTCAAGCCTAGGGTAAACAAAAGTAATTCCGTTCAGCCCGCGAACGGAATCACACTAGCAGCACACAAGTGAAACTCACAGCGGCGTGCAGGGTTCCCACTCAACTGTGTACCCCGACGGGGGCAACGCCTCACCGGTGAACCCTTCATCATATACGTCATCATCTGCAGCAAAAACATAAAATAGCAACCGTGAGCACGAAGGCTCAGCAAGAATTAACAGTCTCCACTAAGCATGGAACTCTATATGCAGGATATATGTAATATAGGACAGCAATTTGCAATAAAAGACTCACCTAAATGTTACTCCTTACTTTCAGATTTTAGCAGCAAATTAAGGCTTCATGAATCTAAAATTTAGAGATCAAACTGTTCTAAACATACAAGTATCAATACTTAATTATACCATAAAGCATGATTTGATAATATTCAGCTCCAAATAATTAACTACGTCATGACTCAGTGAACAAGCGGTACACAATAACCGCGAGGGACGGCGACTCGAATTGATATACACCTGCAGGGATACCCGAATAGCGCGACACATACACCCACACTCGAAGCTACGAAGGCACACTCCACTGATGTTGTATGCGGCAACCTTTCACCCGCTACCTACACGCCGAACTGGTCCCACTGCTATGCTGGCAGGTTTACACCTTGCTGCTCTCAGCCCGCACCTATAAGGCGGTAGGGTATGCATCGACGCTAAGGTGGACATGTTACATTGATTTACTGGGTCCCATATATCCAGTATGCCTTCGTTACATTCAAACTTGCTCAACAGGGCCGCACAAAGATCCGTCCTTGACCGACAAAGGCGCAGCTATAGCTCACAGGCCCCTATGTCCTGCTGTTCCTACTCCATGTCCGGTTTCATATTTAACCCAATGGTGAATCTCTCAATCGACCAATCCCGTGTGAACCCAAATGCTGAACTCATGAGTAGATTCCAACTACTCGACTTCTACCGAAGCAACTATAACATTAATCATAGCATGGACACATCAAGGACTTAACCATATTACCCTTCTCTCATGGGTTCTCTGGTCAGGCATGTGAAAAACTCCAAGAAACCTCAGACATAATGCACATATATGCTAACCCATATAGTGTGATACAAATCAAAGTTTAAAATGTTGTTAAATGCAAACCGGGGCTTCCCTGGCTGTGAGACAGTATCAAAATAAATCTCCAGAGGTATGACTTCAATTGGCTCCGGGGTCCTCTCGAGCTCGCAACTATTCGATATGCAAAGAATAATGCAAGTGAATCAAAACCGGTACTATGATATAGCTCAAAGAAAAGATAGTTAAGTATATGAAATTAAGTCCACTGGTTCTGGACATTTTTCAGGGGACACTATGTACTATGAGTGAGGTTCTGGCAAAATTTGGGAAATTTTCATAGAAGTCTCTGTTGTCTAAAATTCAATGAAGCTAAACATTTCCCAGAATTTTCATGGGCAATCTGGTATTTTCATATGGCCAAAAGTGGATGTTATGATTATATGAGGTCAATAGTAACTCAAAAAAATTGGTTTCATAATTTTCTAAGAATTCTACTCTGAGGTATTGAATTTACAAGTTTGGAGAATTTGCTGAAAAAGTTTCTGGACATTTTGGAACTTTCAGGTACATATAGATTGGAACCATAATATGGCTGTTCATATCAAATCAAATGGGCCTGAAAATTTTATGGGAACTCAAGGAATATATGTGGTATGATGTGACAAATTTTGGGAATTTTTTAAGGAATAGAGCACCAGGAATTAATTACAATGGCACTTTTGTTCATGTAATTATTGAGGTCAAATTAGGAACTTTCATAAAAGTAAAAGTGCACCACTTGAAATTATGGATCACCTGATTCCAATAAAATTTGTTGAGAATTTTTGGACAAATATTCTAGGAGATATTGATTTTTAAAGTTGGGGCAGAATCTAGAACTAAATTAAATTGGAATTGTTTGAATAATTTGGTGGGCCCAAGGGATTTAAACCAGCCAGTCAAAATGGGGCCACGTGGGGGACACATGGGTTAGGACAATGGTCACACTGGATCCCAGTGCCGCAGCAGATCCGTGCTTGCGCGCCTGTGGCTGACAACCTGGCCCCACCGGGCCTTCTTCCTCACGCCTGACGGCGCAAGGAAGGCCAGCCGGCGGTGCCCGACGGCGACCTCATGCCGGCGTGCAACACACGGCAAGTTGGCCTATGAAACTCTCCGCCACCACCTACTTTTCAATGGGGAGAATGATGCTGCAGTCCCCACCGGCGATAGATGGCCGGAAAGGGCGTTGCGACGGCGGCAGGCGGAACTAGGGTTCCGGCAATGTCGGTCCAGCCCTATAGTGCACCATATTGCACGGGGAGACCTCCAAAATTCTGCTGAGAACATAGGTAACATGGGAGAGGGTGCCAAAGTGTTTGCAAGGCTTCGGAACTAGAATTGCGCCGGTGAGGTGCTCAGTTTTTTTTAGGACGGACGGAAAAACATGATGCACTGCTTGGTTGTTCAATGATTCCTTTTGTTCTTTCTCAGGGAGGTGCGTGAGGGCGTGTAGAATCTATTCTATAACTAGATTAAGCAATGGCTCTGAGTGGAAAGCAAATTTAGACAGAAACCTAGCATCATCGTTTCTACTTGGCCGAGACGAAAACTGGAATTTCTACTTCGAGGAGGAATGAAAAGGGATGGGGTTTTCACCTTGATCACAAGGGTGGAAGGGCGCTTCTTTCCTTTTGGGAGCAGCTCATGAATCGATCTATACGGTCGGTGCCACGGGGTGCAGAGAGGCGGCAATAGAGGAGCAGAGCGCCGGCGCCCGAAATTCACAACGGGGAGCTCCGAGGATGCTCGAGCTGTGCAAAAATCCAATCAAACAGCTTCGCAAGAGGTCTGTGAGGATGTATAGATGAAGAAAATGATTGGAACCAATTGTTCTTACTTGATTTGGGTCAGAAAGGAACAAGCACTGTGGTGTTGAGTTCCTGGGTGAAGCAGAGTAAAGTGTTTTGCCTCTGCTGTTTGGAAAGAGATAAGGGAGAGCTGGGAAATATCAGAACTCGTGGATTGCAGTTAGGATTGACTCAAGAAGCTAACAAGCAAGCAGCTGCTGGCCATGCAATTGTGTGCAGTGTCACACTGAGAAGCAACAGAGAAAACAGAGGAAGAGTACATGACAGGGGGGTCCTACTGCTGCTCATCCTCATCTACTCTGGACAGTTAATTTCGCTCACCTAATTTGTTCCAAAATTGCTAGATATTTGTGGGGAGGCCAAATTGAATATGGAGAATTTGATTTAGAACTCAAATCACTGATTTGACTCGATTTCATTCGAATTCAAATATGAATTCGAATAAGGATGGAATTCAATGTAGCCATTGAATTAAAAACACAAACTTGCTTCAAAAATTATGAAAGTTTGCAGAGATACTATTTGAATGATTAGGAATCCAATGGTTAACTCAGATCTTCATCTTAAACTCATTTGAACAGTAGCTAAGTTAATTTTTTTTTAATTCCCTCTTTTGGAGTTTGAATTACTTTGTTTTCTTATTTCCTTTCTATTTCTTTTCTAAGCTTGGGTCACCTAGCTGTGTTTATCATATAAAATTTAGGGCTTTTACATATAACCTGTGCGTCATTTACTTCAAAATCTAGAAATTATATACTACCTCTGATTTTTAATATTTGTTGTTCCCGTCAAGGAATTGAACTAGAAATACACTACCGCAATAAGCTGTCGGAGCGACATTTATTTCGGGGCAGATGTAGTATATGATATATATATATATATATATATATATAATTTGTGAAACATAAAAGCACATTTCTTCTTTGTTAACTTATTTAATCTTCGTATATCAGCATGTATCGTGTAGAACTTAACTAGCCTAAAATTGCATGGATCCTGTAGAACCTAGCCAATGTAGCTCTATAAAAAGACGGCATGGATCGTGTAGAACTTACCTAGGACAAAAGGAGTCCGGGATCTCGCAGGGAGGTGTTGATGACGAAGTGGTCCAGTAGAGCCCGTCAAACTTGGTCGCCCGACATTGTACCCACGAGTCACCACCACCAAGAGCTTCGATGCGTCACTTCGAGATCCATGGGGAAAAAATTTGTAAAAACTGTGGGAAATGAAAATAAGGGGATTTCTTAGAAATACAAGTTTGGAACACAGAACAGAGAGTACAACACATTTGGAGTACCGCGAGATCACCGGAAGGTCGGGGCAGCGGTGTGTCTGGAACAGAGGCTAGTGTTTTCATTAATACTCATCGTGGCTGAAATAGGGTTACAATAGGCGGGACTGAAATTGGAGGGGCAGGGAGTGAAATTTGAATTGTCAAACTCTCAATTGTGGCATGCCAAGAAGAACGAAAAAAATTCGTGGGCGTGCAGAAATTGGCGCTAGCCATGCCCTTGTGCACGCATGCAATTGTGATTAGTTACATGTCATATCGCATCGATTCCTGCACATGGTGCGTGCAGCTAGAGAGGTAGACTTCTTATGACAACTTGCTCACTTCTTAATTACAGTATGGCCTAGCTGCTTGCTCGCCATGCGACCACTAGCTCATCTTCATCTTTGTTGCCATGCATGATGATCAAAATCTAAAAGTAGTCATGCGCTAGCTAGTGGGACATTCAAAAAAATATGAACAAAAATATGAACTGCCAAATGTATGTGTGCTAATGCAAACGACATGCAAATACAGGACACCCAAGTACACAAAAGGATGATGGCAAATCCATGGTATAGTAAAAGGTAAACAATCAGCATTCTGTAACATTGAACACAATGAAATGATAACATCTAGTATATACTACTACTAAAAATACATTTTGACATGCGCCATGATTTATTGTCAATGTATGAGCTATAGAAAAAATTTTACCGGATTAGTGTTACCTAAGGTTGCCTGAATTTTTACAGGATTTCAGTCTTTCAGACACATGCAATATAAACGGTCCCAAGTTACAAACAGACAGGAGATATTTTTTGATACTGCAGGACACATTGTTTATGAACATAAAAGACATTTTTCATTAACATAAAAACAACATATATATTACAATCAAGAAATACGAAAAAACATAGAAAATAAGAAAAAGAAAACTACTCGTAATCTTACTCTACTCGTAGGAGGTCTCCTCAACCTCCGTCACTGCGTCCGCCGCCTCTTCCTCCTCCTCCGACACCTGAGTCCGAAGCTTTCGGGCGACGGTGTGCAGAAGGTGCCGATGGCCCTCCACCCAAGCCACCTCCATGATTGTCTCGTGGAGGGCATCGAGACGAGCGACCACAAATCTTAACCTGAAGCAGTAGTGGCCAGCGCTATGGAGTCCATGCTGGTGTGGACGGGAAGGGTCCGAAGAACCACACGTCTACACGAGCAACTGCTTGAAATCAAGTCCTTGAAGAGATCATCAAAATCCTTAGAATATGATGCGTGACAGGGATGTCACACTCTGTGCTCCACGCGTGAGAGGCAATAACTAAAATTTTATTGTAGACATGCACCGATGAGAACATCGGGAGCCCGATTTAAGATCGAACTCCAAACTGATAAGTGGCCACCCATCCTTGATGTTGATCCATGAGTATGTTCTCCATGAACTTTTAGTATAAGGACAACAGTAATCTTAGCCTTGGTGAAGTTTGATCGTCAGATCAATCACGGGCTAAGATTATGTAAAATCGGTCACCATCGGTCTTCGTTTTGGATAGATGATGATAACAATTGCAGTACGTAAACCGCCGACTACAAATGAAAAAATTGAGTGAAAGAACACAAAAGAGGATAAACACAGACTGAACCATGCTCTAAATGGAATCCCAACCAAGAATTGTCGATTGTCGCAACACAAAGAATTCTTGGCTAGACTTTGAAACCCAGTTATCTCGCCCCTTTTTTTGAAGGGGTTTTTTTTCGATACTGCATAGGATGCATTGTTCATGAACAGAAAACACATTTTTCATTAACATAAAAACAAACATATATTACAAACAAGAACTACGAGAGCACATAGAAAACAAGAAAAAGAAAAACTACTCCTAATACTACTCTACTCGGAGTCGGAGGAGATCTGCTCCACCTCCTTCGCCGCCACCACTACCGCCGCCTCCTCCTCCGGCCATCGAGTTTGAAGCTTCTGTGCGATGGTCTGCAGAAGTTGTTGGCGGCCCTCCACCCCAGCCATCTCCCCGATCGTCTCGTGGAGGAAGTCGAGACGACTGGCCACAATGCTTAACCCAAAGCAGTAGTGGCCGGAAGTGTCCATGCTGGTATAGACGGGAAGTTTCCCAAGACCCAAACAATCACACGAGCGAGATGTATCGAAAATACATCCCGCACTAATTTGTAGAGCTTTTTTGCGTACTAGGCGGCAGTGGACAGGTGCTTGATGGTCTCCTTCAGGCACCGATCGAGTTCTTCAACGCAGTCTCAAAGGAGGCAGACAGTCTCCTGAACCCAAATGGGATGAGTTGGTCTGGGCACTGCGGGCAGAGAAGGGGGCGGAGGAGGTGTGGGCGCCACCTCCAGTTCCAACGGCATTGGCGGCGACGAAAACGGAGAACGAGGAGGTTCAGAAGACGATGATGGCCTGGAGCGCTTTGGTGCGGAGCTACCCATTTGTGCGGTGACGAAGGTGCGAAGAAAGATCAAGAGGTGGTCAACGGTGAAGCAAGAGGAGAAGTTTGGAGGCTACGATCAATGGAGTGGTGCAACGGAGACGCAAGAGGACTGTGTGCCATTATAGGAGGTTGTTGCCTAAGCGTGAGAGCGGAGATGATAGGACGCTTCGACAACTGTGCTTTCCAACCGGTGGGTGGGTCGAAGTTACTTCAAACCACGGTTTGCCTCCTCTAGGTTATCGCAATGGCTCGACGCATCCCATATCAGCTTCACATGCAGTTTTTTAATTTTACACGCAAAGGGTCCAGGGTATGCAATGGCCCACCTGGCATACTTTGTAGGTACGTCTCGCGGTGTCTTAGTTTTTCAGTTCCAGTTTTTAAGTTTGACACGCAAAGGGCCCAGGGTATGCAATGTTCCAGTTTTTAAGATCGTCACACAAAAGACCTCGATCATGTTTAATGGCGTTACGTGTTTTCTCTTTTTGTTGAAAGATCATCATATATTGTTGAAAGATCGTCACAAAACACAGGAAAAAAGTTCAAGACACAAGAAAAGAAAAACAAAAAAAGAAAACCAAAATCCTCCTCCTCCTCCTTAGAGACAACACATCACTTAACTTACAGCACATTCACTTGGTAACTAAATCATTCATTTGTCCAAAAAAATAATCAAATCCTTCCTTATGAATTGTCATTCCTGAGGAACACGATGAACACACCACACATTCATTAATATATATATATATATATATATATATATATATATCACAAACTCTCGATCATGTTTTTCAGTTTGACACGCAAAAGACCTCGATCATGCATGTTTGATGATGTTAGGTGTTTTCTCTTTTTGTTAAAAGATCATCATATACATATAGTTTGAGGCTCGTTGATCATATGTTTGGGGAGTAGCATGCATGGACAACTAACATGCATGTGAGAGATACCTCGATCATGTATGATGTGCGTGTTTTCTCTCTTTTTGTTGAAAGATCATCATGTTTGAGGCTCGTTGATCATGTTTTGGGGCGTAGCAAGCATGGACAAGTAACATGCACTTGAAAGACCTCGATCATGTTTGATGACGACGTTACGTGTTTTCTCTTTTTGTTGAAAGATCGTTATATATAGTTTGAGGCTCGTTGATCATGTTTGGGGTGTAGCATATGCATGACAACTAACATGCATGTCAAAATAATGGCAGACCAAGGATATTTAACTGAAGGCTATGCACTTTGAAAAATATATACAACTTGTTAATAATTTAATAAAAAAATAAAGTTTATAATTCGATACACAAGTAGTAAATAATGTCATAAATTTGATAATTTTTCATGATTCAGATTGTGCAATCAATTTTTTTTCTCAGCGTGTAAATTGTCCAAATGTTATTCAAATTTTCCATCACAGCATTAGCTATAATGTTTTTGT
Source organism: Tuctoria greenei (assembly GCA_036927565.1). NCBI lineage: Eukaryota > Viridiplantae > Streptophyta > Magnoliopsida > Poales > Poaceae > Tuctoria > Tuctoria greenei. The sequence continues at coordinate 60,128,420 of JAYESD010000010.1, forward strand.
CATTTTTTGCTTCTATAAGGGAATACAATAATATTATGTTAGATATATAAACTAAATCCTTATTGTGTTGAACATGTATTGATCAGAGGAATTCATTTGCAATAGCTACAGGAAGCAAGGATTAAATTTGTTGGCTAACTTGTTTAAGAGAACGCATGAGTATATTCAAATAAGGTACGTTAATTGAGAACAAACAATATTACATGCTTAAGTTTAGAAAATATTTTAGTTCAAGGGAAAATTAGTGCCTAGCTCCTGGTTTGAAATATTTGTCACTGATTAACTGCAATCCCCTCAGTAGAGATGATGTGCCCTAGAAATGGCACTTGGCTGATCCAGAACTCACATTTGTTGAACTTAGCATACAGCTTGTGGTCTCGCAATCGTTGAAGCACAACGCGCAAGTGTTGAACATGTTCTTCTTGGGATCTCGAATACACAAGGATGTCGTCGATTAAGACCACGACAAACTTGTCCAATTCCGGCATGAACACTGAATTCATGAGATACATGAAATGAGCCGGTGCATTGGTCAATCAAAGGACATGACAAGGTACTCATACAATCTATACCTCATCAAGAATGCCGTCTTAGGTTTATCCTCTGGTTGAATCCTCATCTGATGATACCCATAATGAAGATCCATCTTCGAGAATACCTTAGCACCCACCAATTGATCGAACATAATATCGATGCGTGGTAGTGGATACTTATTCTTGATCGTGACAACATTTAGTGGATGATAGTCCACACATAGTCTCAATGTCTTATCCTTCTTCTCTACGAACAATGCAGAACAGCCCAAGGTGATGAACTTGGACGAATGAAACCCTTGTCCATAAATTCCTTCAGCTGCTCCTTCAATTCTGCAAGTTCCTTAGGTGCCATCTTATATGGCTTCCTCGAGATCGGCACTGTTCCCGGTATAAGTTCAATCTTAAACTCGACATCTCTTTCTGGTGGCATACCAAGAAGATCCTCGGGAAATACGTCCGAATACTCACATACCACTGGAATATCCTCAAGTTTAATGGCCTCAGTGTTGTATGTAGTTGGAGTCACTCGGATAATACTCTCAAGAATGAGAGCTCAGGGAGGGTGGAGTGGAGAATTCAGATATATCCTCCGAGGAACATTGTTCTGAATAGCACTATTGTATTAAGACCATGCCATTCCTAAGATGAAATCTAACTTCTGATTCTCCAGTATAATGAGAGAGGTAGGGTATATGTTCCCACCCTAATTAAGAGGTACCCTATGGACCATCTCAACTCCTACTACTTTCCCACCCGGAGAACAAATCCCATATAGGGTTATTGTGGGAACAATAGGCAACTGATATTGAATGACATAAGACTTGTTAATGAAGTTGTGGGAAGCACCAGAGTCAAAGAGGATGACTATGGGATGACCAAGGAGAGAGAACATACCTGTGAGTACGGGTGCGCCTTCCGGAACGTCCTCGATGGCGAGATGGTGGACATTGCTGGTTCTGGTGGCTGGCTTCTTGGGCTGGTTGCGGGGCTGGTTTTCCCCCTGGTACGATGACTGTCCCCAGCCCTGCCTGTCCTACGGGCAGTCCTTGGCAAAGTGCCCCGTACGACCACACGTGAAACACGTGTACAGGGTCTGACCGGCATGAAAAGAAGGATGGAATCCTGGTGCACGCAATGGAGGTGGAGGTGCATGTGGAATCATTCCCTGCTGCTGTTGAGGACAAAAGCAGGTGTTGTTTAACTGGCCACCATGAAATATCGATGGTCGCGATGGCGGTTGCCACCTCTAGTCGGATGGTGATCGATACACCATTCGGTACTTCTGTGGAGCACTACCTCCGCTGCCCTGCGGAGCACTCCTCTTTTTCTTCTAAGAGAACAACTCCCTAGTAGCATCCTACTGTATGATCGTGGCGTTGACAATGTTGTTGAAGCTGCCGCGATTGAATAAGGCAAGCTTGTCCTTCATCTTGGGGTTCAAACTCTGGTAGAAGCACTCACACTTCCCATCTTCAGTACTCACTTGGTCCAGAGCATAATGGGCCAAGTGATTAAAGGTCTTGGAGTACTCGTAAGCAATCCTTCCTCCTTGCTTCGACTCCAAGAACTCTTGAAGCTTCCTCCTCATGATCCCGGGAGGTATATGATAGGCGCGGAATGCCTCCCAGAACTCCTCCCAGCTCACGACATAGTCTGCTAGTCGTGCGGCGAGATAATTTGCCCACCACGCACAAGCAGATATCTGCAACTGTTGTGCTGCGAATAGGGTCTTCTATAGTTCGGTCATCCGCAGCAAACCGAACTTTCCTTCTATGGAGCGGAGCCAGTTGTCTGCCTCCATCGGTTCATCAGCCTCCATGAAGACTAGTGGGTGCATTGACGTGAAGTCCGAGTATGAACTCGGATAGGTCTGCCGTGGACCCACATCTGGTCATCCCCCTTGACGGGATGAATGTTGAACCAAGGTCCGCAGCAAGTCGGTTTGCTCGTCGCGCGAGCCGAGCACTGCGGTGAAAACCTCCACGAGATTCCTCAGAAGTTCAGGAGGTGGTGGTGGTGGAACTTGTTGCTGCGGTGTCGCAGGTTGCTCCAGGGTCGGAGATTTATCCTCACGACCACGGCTCGAGCCTTCCATCTCAGGCGTCGAACGCGTACGCACCATTCTGTATCCACATGATTTAAAAAAATCAGCAACATGTTTGTTTTTCTTTCATCCATTTCATATTACAGTAGTGCGAATATTGGCAAGGAAATAAGTGCATAACATTCACATATATTGATAAAGTACAAACTTTATACAAGATATATTATCTCATGACCGAGTTTACAGTAGTGAACCCCAAAATGACGGACTCCCACTACAGAAGTGCATTCCTACTATACTTGGTCTCCATGAGACGTCATACACACCTTGTCATCTTATACACACCCACTACTATTTTTAATATGACACAAACATGGCCACAAAATAAACACGAGCAACTACTAACTATACGTTGCCCCGTGATGGCAGGAGTGATGCACCATCCTACTCCGATACGTCCTCTTCGGCGTACTCGAGTATCTCAGGATCTTTTTCGTCCTTGTCCTCAGGATTTGGTGCCACAGGTGCGGGTGCTAGAGCAGGATCTGCTACCTCACCCGCCATCGATGATGTCGCGGCAACTAATGATTGTACATCAGCATGTAGAAGAAACGTCTTAAAGTCTTCTAGTTCCTTCGGTGCATTCTCGCAACTGGCTTTTCAATCTTCAGTCTCCTCCCTGGATTGATCCCGTTCTTGAGTCACCGTACTCAACTGATCATCCAGCTACTGCACCTCAAGTTAACTCGCCTCCAACGCGCTTTCTGCGCAGTGCGTTTCCTGGTGAGCTTCCGATAGATCTTGAACAGCTAGGTGTCACTGATTCTCCTTGAAGTTTAGACGTTGATTGAGAGGAGCAATCATGGCTCTAAGGGAGTCATTGGCCCACTCAAAGTGATCTCCTCAAATCATAGCTTGCTTCAGATCACCCATCCACTCTTCAATGCTAGCATGCTGTGTAAAGCTCACTTGACACGATGATGCTGCATATAACGCCAAGATTATCGAGGGTGTCTCTTCGTGAATGACATAAGCTGCACCCATTCGACTCGCCCACTCATCACTAGCTCTACCGTCGACTGGAAAGAACGCGAACGGGTGCCCACCAAATGACGATAATGAAGCTTGAAAAACCTCGCAATAGCAACACTCGCGGCAAAACACCACGTGTCTTCCAACTGAGTCCCTTTCACCTGGATGGAGAAAGGAGCCCATCCAATATATGGCGGACCAGCGGGCACATTGACATAGATGGTGCATCTTGTCACACCTCCTTCATCGAATTCCCTGTCCAAATAGCTCGGTATTTCGTGATACTCGAACCATTGAAGCAGCGCTATCAACAACTCCAGAAAACCTCTTCGAAGAGCACACGTCGCGAACACCCATCCGTTCGGTAAGTGTACCGTCAAATCCACCATCTGTGGAAAGGATACTTGAATGCCAAATATACAACTTTCATATACAATGTATGTAAATAATACACAGATGATGAACTTGAACAATGAAAAGGTTTCCAACTTCCAATAGTTCAAGAACAATTTAAAGCTGGAGTAGTAATCACAGTCTGTTCCAGCTGACCTTCCTGTATAAATTCAAAATTTCATACATGAAATATCAGAACCAGATGTTGGGTTGAATACAAAAGTTGTAGTACACTTTACAACCTTTCCATATTGTACTCACACAGTTCCAGGTGAGCTAGGAAGTAGAATATATACAGGTTTAAAGTTGACCCATGTTTTCTGGAAATTTTGACAGAACCTCCCCTGTACATGTGGTTATTTTAACAATTTATACAGGTATATCATAAACAATATATTGAGGTAATCACAAAATAAAAATTGTACATCAAGTTAAAAATCCAGAAGTAAAAGAGTTCGGCATTGAAAAATTTGTTATACAGGTATAGCGCGCAAATTCAAAACTATGCACAAACTGTTTCAAGTTCTGGTCTGCCAGAACCAAGTTTGCGACAATAGGAATTAAGCACAGTTACACCAAGATTCAGGTCATGAGTTCAATATAAAGTTGATGGAGGCGTTCCTAAGCTTTACATTAATGTATATATGTGACCATGTCACTATCCTGGATCAAAGGCTATAACTATCCAAACTTAACAGATGAACTGACTGGTTTTCACCAGCAGTCCTGCAGTTCACTGTTTTGAACTCAAAATTTGATTTGACTCAAATTTAAATAAGGAAAAACTTTGAATAACAAATATGTATATCTACTTCTACCCTTTCCAGATATGTATCACAATGAGTCAGAAGATTTTTCTACAGTGAGTTATGGCAAAAACACATAGACTGGTACAATGGTATGATCATCTGGAGCAGTTTAAATATACTCCAAATTTCAACAGATTATCAAGCTTTTATGCATTCATGGTCAACAGAAAAGTTGTAGACGTCTTCAAGATCTTTCCATCCATATAGCATACCCCTATGTTATATAATAAATAACCAAGATCATAATCCAGCGAAGTTGAGCAAACTTCTGAGAGAAATTAAGACTCTTGGTTCTAACCCTTTGTCAAGTCGAAACCCATTTTACAGAGTCCAAGCCTACCATCATCAGAGAGTCGGACTATCCAAAACGTAATGCAGCCATTCTGTCGTTGGGGATGGTCAAGTATCAAATTTGGTACTGACGGTACTACATGCCTCACCAAAGACAATTCTAACTGGTATATACGGATACGTTTATAGGTGGCCCTAATATCGTTCACTCGCAAACGTGTTCTATATGGGTCGCTACCGTAGTTAGTGTAGCTGCAGAAGACACACAATCCCCTTTCACTCCTTCACACCTCAAGTGCGGCACGGGGAAACACGATAGGCAATCACAATAATATATATAAAAGTAAATGTATACGACTCTGGTGTTAGTCGCCCTCGAGCGATGTCATGTCTCGAGGTACATGGCTATATTACGTCTGTACAGCAAAGACTCCCGCACGAACTGGATTATACACGCTCGGGCATACATGTTTTGCATGTTCCCATAGAACATAAATAGTTCTAGAGATGCATACTATCGGGTTATCGACCACCCGACGGTGGCTCCCACTAATTTATGTCGCGCTGGGGTACCGCGTGTCATATGTTCTCAGAAACATGGAAAATTTCAGAGACTAATATTGACTTTCCTTGCTAAGCCACGAAAACAATCACATACCACATCTCGTATGCTGAGCTTACCGAGATTGATCCGCTCTTAGTGGCGTACCTTACCTCTTACCTGACGGAGCGTCGTTACAGAAATAATAACACATAAGTTAGTTTACCACCTTTATATCTTATACTAATAATACTCCTTATATGGGCATATAGCTAATTCCTCAATCATATAATCCAAAGTTTTTGAAAATATGCTCTTTTCAAGCACACTGTTCCCAATGATGCTCTGATACCATATTGTGGGGACTGGAGTCCCGACCTCCAAGGATCTCATTGGGTGGTGTCGTGCGATGCGACACCCAACAGTATGCGAGAAAAGAACAAGAATAAAATACAATACCAAGTCTTTATTTATAAACACAACGGAAGTTTTACAATACTAAGCGAAAAGAAAAGTGACCTATACATCATAGCTACGCTTTCGGCACTAGCTATGCAAAAGAAAAGTCATCCATGCCCTGAATGCTTCGCTCTAGCAACCCTCACTCACCAAACTTACAATGGCGTGTAGGGCTCCCACTCGGCTGTAAACCCTGGAGGGGGTGCAGCCTCGTCGTCGAACCCGTCACCAGTCGTGTAATCTGCAAAAACTTGTTAACTGCAAACGTGAGCTTAAGGCTCATCAAGACTAACCCATCTCACAAGACATAAGCAGGGTGAATACTAAGCATAGGTAAGGTAAAGCAGTAAAAGACTTGCCTACAAGTGGATCCTTATAGTCATGTTTTAAGTAGCAAATGACGTTCCTCAGGCACGGCACATCATAGACTCCACAATCAAACAAGAAACGCTTGGTCGATGATTTGTCATGCCCAAAGCACATAATGCTATTACAGGTTAAGTATTTGGAAACTGTAAACTTTTAATTGTGCTATCTCTAAGCCACACAAGGTTGCAAAACAATTATAATTCAATACATCATATTCTTCTGGATTCCTCAGTATTTACTAGGTCACAACACAGTGAAAAAGTGGTACTTTATTACCGCGAGGGACAGTGATTGCAATCAAGACACACCCGAACAACACAACACTTACACACTTTCCGAAGTGCCAATGAGTACTTACAGCAATACCTACATAACACTTCAGTACTAGTCGTATATGTCCACCTTTCACCCAACACTCGAATGCCGAACCGGTCGATCCGTCACAAGCAGGAGGTCCCTGCATGGGGTGTACTCTGACATGCCCACCAGCTGATTTACACCTTACTGCCCTCAACGCACACCTATAAAACAGAACGGTATGCCTCGACAAAACAGTATAAAACTATGTCAGTTTGCTGGAGCCCATTTCTCTAGTATGTTGCCAGTGCAATTCAAGCATGTCCAGCAGAACCGCATGCGGCGCGGGCCTTAATCGACACGATCAGAGTTATGCAACTAAGACCCTGTCTTGTCACTCTCTACTCATCTCTGATTGGTCTCCTGTTCATATTTAAAGCCATTCTTTATATTTACCCGACCCAGTGTAGATGAGTGTCATCTTTCTATCTCGCGAGTGGATTCCAACTACTCAACTTCTATCGGTTTCCTGACAACATTAGCATGGCAGTTGCTACACGAGTCTGTGAGCTATTCCAACCACTCCCTGGGTTATTTGGTCATGCAAGTGGATGTCAAACACCTTAAACGTAATGCACAAAGATATGAAGACGTAAGGTGAATGAAACTGCAAAGACACTGTAAGGAACTTAAATGCAAACCGGGGCTTGCCTGAATTCGAGTCCGGGTCTACATTAGTATCAGGCAGATGGACTTCCAAGGCCTTCGGCTCCTCCTCAACTTCAGTTACTACACGATATGCATATACCATATATGAATGACTTTTAAAATAAATAATATGTTTAAGGTCACAAGCTAATATTCTGTGATCAATATAAGATAATGATTCTTAATTGTCTTTTGGACTTTTATGGTATATACTAGGAACTATAATGGAGACTCTTGCAAAGAACAGGAAATGATCAAGGAAGTTTGTTGTCTCTAAAATTCCTACAAGTAAAATCCTTCTCTGAATTCTGGTTGAAATTTTGGAGGTCTATCATGGCTACCAGTTGTTGTACCATGTAAAGGGGGTCTCACTGGTTCTAGGAAATTTTATTTCACAATTTTCTAAGCTTCCCACAGGGAGAAATTGATTTTACAAGTTTGGGAGAAATCCTGAAATGCTTACTGTTATATTTGGAACAATGATCAACCCAGTAAATGACGTCCAATGAACTTGAAATTATTTCTGGAGAGCAAGGAAGTTTTGAAGAGTGTCCTGACCAAAATTGGGAATTTTCCAATCAGCAAAACAGGAGTAATTAATTTCCGAAGCAGTTAGATCAAAGGAAGAAATTATGAAAATTCTGGGATTTCATGTCCAAAAAATTGCACCACTGTAAAGTTGGGATCAAGATGAGTCTACCAGAATTTACTTGGAAATTTTGGAGCAATTCTACTAGGAGTAATGAATTTTAGAAATTTGATTGAATCCTGGAATTATTTTCCAATTGGAAAATTTGAATAAAGCAGCCGGCCCCACTTCATTTCAATGGACCAATCAGGGCTGGGCCTCACCGAGGACCACGGAGTTAACCCGCGTAGTCGTATTAGATCTGAGCTACAGCCGATCCGCGCGGGTAAGACCATCGCTGACACGAGGGGCCCGCCGTCTTCGTCTTCCTCCCGACATGCGTCGCGGCCGCTACGGCTCTGCGCCAGTGAGCTCGCCGCTGGTCCGGAGTGTTCACAGTGAGATAGGTAAACTATCCCTTAACTACGGTCAATAATTATTAGACGTAGAAAACGAATTAAATACCTAACCTAGAGACATAGGTATGAACTACCATTGGGGGAAATGGAAATAAGAACACTACAAGGCATGGCATGGCTCAAACTTGGTGAGCATGCTTAAGGCGCGATAACACAAATTTCTCTTATAGAAGTTGGGGCCTGTAGAGTCTTCCTTCGGCTTGGCGACGGTGGTTCAGGGGTGGTTCTTGGCAGCTTCTCCTGCGGTCGTCGGAAAATTGCAGAATACAGCACAACAGGGTGAGGAAACACCAAACCAAAAGGTGGAGAAGGTGCGCAAGAAAGTTGTCAACAACTTTGATAAAGAACTCACGATCGTTCCTTGGCTAGATGGAAAGATATCGTCGAAGTTTCGAGGTGAGGTCGGCGGCGTGCGAGTGGGGCAGAACTGCGGCTTGGGAAGGCAAAACGAAACAAAAACTCGACGCCGGCGGTCAGGTGGGGTATAAATAGGCAAAGGGAGGCGAGAAGAGTCGGCCACGGCGCAATCAAGCAAGCAGCTCCGTGGCTTGCATGCCGGGAGGTGTCGCCACGATGAAAATAGAGGAACCGCTCGAGTTTGGGTCACTGGACAGTGGGTCCCACATCCCCTTCCAAGTCTATCCTCTCTGGAATTTCAATTCTCCTACCAAACTTGATCCAAAAATCCTAGATTTTTGTGGAGAGGCCAATTTAAATATGGAGATTCAGATTATGAGATTGGACTTCAAATTTGGACAGGTTTCATGTGAAATTCAAATTCAAATTTGAATTTGACTTGAATTTGCTAAGCGTCTCAAATAAAATAGCAAATGGAATTCAAAAATCTTGAAACTTTGCAGGAAGGCTATTTGGAATGTTATGAGGCCAGGGAAAAATGAATAGCCTCCGATTTGAATATTTTTGACAAGGTTTAAATGTACAGTAGCTATATTCAAGTTTTGAAATAATTTGAATATATTTAGTACTGCATATTATTTTGCCCTAACAATTTCCATTCAATAAATTCCAAAATTTGCAGAAAGGTCACTTGAATTATCCAAAGGTCATTGGTGAAGTCCATTCCCCATGTTAATAAAATTTAAGTATAAGTGAAAGAAAGATTTTTGATGAGATCAAGTTCATGTGCACAACCATAATTGATCTCCACTATGGTTGATAACAAACTGGTAGCTGAACTTTATATTAAGGAAAAAAACTGGGATTTTACACACACTATTCAGAAACATGGGAGGACGGGATACTCACAATCACACTTGCCTTATGCTAAGAAGGCAAGAAAAAGGTTCGGCTCACTCCTCCCTCGCTAAATTCCTCTATTGATGATTTTGATAGTTCTAGTGAAAATAAGGAAAAGTTTAGGGGATTGAGTAAAACTGCATTAAAGAAAATTAAAATGTTGTCGGATGAAATCTTTGACAAGGAGGAGCTTGTTAACCGATAGGAAGATATGCTCATTCGTGAAAGGAAGGTATATCAAGAGGTTGAGAAACTCCTTGAGCCTGAAGGAGAGAAGAGCAAGTCACTTGAGCATGATCCAGCCTGGAGTAAGGAAACTTACTCAAGGCTAGAAGACTCACACCTTGCAATCAAGTACGAACTTGCTAACTTGTGAAAAGGTAACAAGATTCTTGATGTGCAAGTTAAGTCACTCAAGCAAAGTGACTCCTCCTCCTCCAAAAGCTCACCTTCCAAAGGTGTAAGTTTGACAACAATTGCAACCTGCACACGTTCTGTTAAGAAAAATGTTGTCAAATCTGATCCTTCTACTTCTCATGCAAAGCATCCTTCCCAAAGCGGCATCTTTGACAAGGAGAAGATCAAATATGCACGTAGTGCTTATTTGGTCACTAGACCTCCCAACGTCAAAGATGGTATTGGGTTTAACAAGAACAAACACTTGTCCACAAATGGTCATGCTAAGAAGAAAATTACCTTTGTTAAGGAAAAATCTCATGAATCTGGCTTGCAAATATTATTTCGTACTTGTGATGCTTTGTATGTACTTACGAAAGACAAATTTGGAAATTTATTTGCTAAATATGCAGGGCCACGCCACAAGAATTAGAAAATCTGCGTGTGGGTGCCCAAGACTCTTGTGACTAACCTGAGAGGACCCAAGCAAGCTTGGGTACCTAAAACCAAGGAATAATCTTATTTTGCAGGCCTACTCCTCCGGTGGATCAAAATGGGTGCTACATAGCGGATGCACAAATCACATGACCAGAGAGAGGAACATGTTCGTGGAGTATGAGCGCAACGTAGATCCAAGTGAAGGGATATACTATGGAGACAATAGCAAAGGAAAGGTCCTTGGTAGCGGTAAAATTGAAATCTCTTCTCAACATACTCTCTCCTATGTTTACATGTATATTCATTAGATTATAACCTTCTATCAATATCTCAGCTATGCGACAAAGGTTATAACAGTTTATTCACTAATGAGGGTGTGACCGTGTTTAGAAGAAGCGATGGCTCAATTGCATTCAAAGGAATGTTGAAGGGAAAGCTTTATCTTATTGATTTCAACAAAGATAAAGCTAAACTCAACACTTGCTTGTTGCTAAAACTAACATGGGATGGTTGTGGCATAGACGGCTTGCCCATGTTGGGAAGAAAAATCTTCAGAAACTTCTAAAAGGTGGTCACATCTGAGGTTTAAAAGATGTTGTTTTTGAGAATGATAGGCCATGCAGCGCTTGCCAGGCGGGAAAACAAGTTGGAGCACCGCACCCTGCCAAGAATGTGATGACTACCACAAGACCGGTGGAACTTCTTCACATAGACCTTTTCGGTCCAATTGCTTACATAAGCATCAGAGGTAACAAATACGGTTTCGTTATTATTGATGATTTTTCAAGATTCACCTGGGTATTTTTCTTGTATGATAAAATCAGAAACTCAGGGAATCCTCAAGAAATTCCTAAAAAGAGCTCAAAATGAATTCTCATCAAACGTGAAGAATATTAGAAGTGACAACAGGACAGAATTCAAAAATACACAATTTAAGGAGTATTTTGATGAAGAAGTAATAAAGTACGAGTTTTAGGCACCCTACTCCCCTTAACAAAACGGGGTGGCCGAAAGGAAAAACATAACACTAATTGAAATGGCAATGACAATGTTGGATGAATACAAGACATCGGACTGGTTTTGGGCTGAAGCGGTGAACACCGCTTGTCACACTACAAATCGGTTGTATCTTCACTGACTCTTGAAGAAAATGCCATATGAGCTTCTTACCGATAACAAACCAAATTTTTCATATTTTAAAGTATTTGGTTGTAAATGTTTTATTTTGTTCAAGAAACCGAGGACTTCAAATTTCGCTTCAAAATCTGATGAAGGGTTCTTGCTCGGTTATGATTCTAACGCCTACGCCTATTGTGTCTTCAACGAAGTCTCTGGCCTTGTTGAAGTAGTACGTGACGTAGTGTTCGATGAAACCAACGGCTCCCAAGTGGAGCAAGTTTATAAGTGTGTGCTAGATCAAGAAGAAGCACATGTGAAGCGTTGAGAAGAATGGCACTTGGTGATATTCTACCTCAAGAGCAACTTCAAGACTCAAGTGCACAAGATGAACCTCATCAATGAAGCAATGTTCAAGGGGGAGCTCATGCACAAGATCAAAATCAGGAAGATCAAGAATGTCCATATAACCACGGAAGCAATGATTTAGGGGGAGACAATTACAATGAAGACAATGAAGAGCAAGCAACTTCACAAGTCCCTCACCCAAGAGTACATCAGAGTGTGCAAAGAGATCATCCCATCAACAACATCATTGGAGATATTGCTAAGGGAGTAACTACTAGATATCGCATTGCAAATTTTTGTGAATATTACTCTTTTGAATCTTTTCTGGAACCATACAGGGTAGAAGAAGCCTTAAAAGATCCTGATTGGGTGGTGGCAATGCAAGATTAGTTGAACAACTTGAAGAGAAATGAAGTGAGGGAACTGGTGGAAAGACAAAAGGCGAACATTGTTGGAACCAAATGGGTCTTTCGGAACAAACAAGATGAGCATGGAGTGATAACTAGAAATAAAGCAAGACTTGTGGCTAAAGGTTACTCACAAGTCGAAGGTTTGGACTTCGACGATACTTTTGCTCCTGTGGCTAGACTTGAGTCCATTCGTATTTTATTGGCATATGCTACTCACCATAATTTCAAGTTGTATCAAATAGACATCAAAAGTGCCTTCCTCAACGGTCCAATTATGGAAGAAGTGTGCGTGGAACAGCCACAAGGATTTGAAGATCAGGAGTACCCCAACCATGTCTATAAACTGCGTAAGGCTCTCCATGGCCTCAAACAAGATACTCGAGCTTGGTATGAGTGTCTTAGAGATTTTCTGACTCGAAATGGTTTTACAATTGGAAAAGATGATTATACTCTGTTCACAAAACACTTTGATGATCATCTATTTGTATGTCAAATCTATGTTGCTGATATTATCTTTGGTTCTACTAATAAGTCATTTTGTGAAGAGTTTAGCATGATTATGACAGATAGGTTCGACATGTCCATGATGGGCGAATTGAAGTTCTTCTTAGGATTCCAAGTGAAGCAACTAAGAGAGGGCACTTTCATAAGTCAAACCAAGTACACGCAGGACATCCTCAAGAAGTTCAATATGGACAAGGCCAAGCCCATCAAGACACCCATGGCGACTAACAGACATCCTGACCTTAATGAAGATGGTCCAAATGAGGATCAAAAGGTATATCGGTCTATGATTGGCTCATTACTCTATTTTTGTGCATCTAGGCCAGATATTATGCTTAGTGTATGCATGTGTGCAAGGTTTCAAGATGCACCCAAAGAGTGCCATTTAATAGCTGTAAAAAGAATCATAAGATACCTTGTACACGCACCCAACTTGGGCCTTTGGTATCCCAAAGGATCTAAATTTAACTTGATAGGTTATTTCGATGCCGACTATGCAGGATGCAAAGTCGATAGAAAGAGCACGTCAGGGACTTGTCAATTCCTTGGCAGATCCCTAGTTTCATGGTCATCTAAAAAGCAAAACTCCATTGCTCTTTCCGTAGCTGAAGCGGAGTATGTTGCAGCCCATAGTTGTTGCACAAAACTACTTTGGATGCGACAAACTCTAAGGAACTATGGTTACAATCTGAACCATATTCCACTCCTATGCGATAATGAGAGTGCTATAAAAACTGCACACAAACCAGTAGAGCACTCAAGAATCAAGCACATAGATATTCGTCACCATTTCCTAAGAGATCATTCATTAAAAGGTTATATTGAAATTTCACATGTTAGGACTGAAAAACAACTTGCAGATTTTTTACCAAGCCATTAGATGAGAAAAGGTTTTGTGAGCTAAGAAATGAACTAAATATACTTGACTCTCGAAATGTGGCTTGAAACACTCCATATATGAAACACTGCATATATGATTTCAAAGTTTACTCATTCTGCCAAGATTTCCCCCTTCTCTCGATTTTCTCTAGAAAACTATTTAAATGAGTAAATATTGGTGAATTATGGCCATTGTATGATTGTTTTTTGCTTACTGGTCATGCTCATCAAGATTGTTTGTGAAATAATGTCCTTTAGATCACTATTAGATCAAACAACCAAAATCTAGTTGTTTCAATGCAATTCTGTCCTGCTAACGCCGGACTTGTCCGGCGTCAGCACCGGACTAGTCCGACCCTAGTCTGACACACCAGACTTGTCCAGTGTCGACCGAACTAGTCCAGATATGTCGGGGTTAACCCTAATCCGCCGCCAGGAGCTCTTCTTCCACCTCTCACAACCTCCATTGCATTCTCTCCTCTTCCATGAGCTCCAAAGGCGATTTTCACATCTAGCCACCAAAATCGCGGATTTCTCCATGGGAAATCTCCCCCTCGGCGTGGAGCTTGCCCACTCCGGACTAATATGGCCCCAAGTCCGCACCTTCAACGTGAATCTTCACATTTCGATAAAATCCCCCTAAAACCCTAGCTCTCAACTTTTCTTCATTCTAGCTTGTTTCACTCGATTCCCATGGCATACATTACTTCTATAGATGTACTCCTACTATTTCCTAGTCCTTGTGCATCAATTTGAGCTAGATTTGGTTCAAATAGGAAAGTTAGGTTTCTTATGCCTGACTGGACTAGTCTGGTGTCCAGGTGCGGACATATCCAATTCACCGGACAAGTTCGCTCTCTGAAAATGTACAGGTATGGTATTTGATACCTGGACTTCTAAATTCCTAATTGTACTTAGTGTCCAATCTATTATTATCTAATCCTTGAACCTCCTTGTCAGGCACGATGTCTTCAGGTTCAGAGGACAGTTCCTTTCATTATGATGAATAGGTAGAGCATGCTCGAGTGCAAAGGGCCAAGGAGAGGGTGATGAAGAAAAGACATGATGTCAATGTCCACTCTCCTCCTTCTGACGACACCCTTCCTAAGAGAAGGAGAGTTGTAGTGAAGAAAGCTCAGGGCAAAGATGCAGCTGGGAGCTCATCGGGGCCAAAGAGAGCCCTCAACAAGGGCAAAGGACTTGCTAGTGGCCCTATTGGCCCATTAAAGATGAAAGCTCCAACTCACCGCAACAGACAACCATCTAGTGCTAACTTCACTAGTAAAGGTAGTGAGCTAGCTCACAAGTTCAGGAAGGTAGAAGTCTATGATATGCCCAAACAATCAACTGATCCCAGAATTTGGAGTAATTTCCATGCTGAGTACTATGGGCATGTGTATTTAAAAATGAGGAATCCTGTCATTGAATGCCAATGGGTTGATATCGCCTATCTACAGTCCAAAAGAAGTCAAGCCTATCAAGAGGTTCTGAAAGCCTTGGAGGTGCATGGAATGAAAGATCTAGTCTCTTTCCCGTGGGACTGGAACATTGAGGTCATCACGCAATTCTAATAAACTCTCTATTTTGCTCATGATGATAGTGACAGGATGACTTGGATGACACATGGAGCATAGTACAGTGTCACTTATAAAGAGTTTGCAACAATTCTTCACCTGGAAGATTCCTTGGAGAATGACATCATTATCCACAATCTGAAGCCTTTGGAGAAAGATCAGCTTGACTTTCCATATGATACAAAGGTGCCATTCAAGTATCCAACCATTAAGTATTTGAAGCCCTTCTATGTTTTTCTTAACAGGATCCTGAGGAAGACCATAGCTCCAAAAGAGGGAGATGCAGGGACCATTCAAGGCACCCTCAAAACATTGATGAAGGTGATAACCAGGAAAATGACATTCAATGTCTTTGAGTACATGTACAATGACATTGTGAACATCTCCATCACTCCTAACAGGTCCTGTGGCTATGCACCTTACATCACGTACATGATTGAGAAGGTGACAGAACTGGAATTTGTCAAGGATGTGCCTCACACTAGACTCAAGCCCAAGAAGCCTACCATCTACACTATCCCCTCTGCTCCTACTTCACCTGTAGAGGAAAGAAGAACCAAGAAGGCTCTTGAAGGCACAAGACCTGAGGCTGTTGCTCCTGCTCCTCCACCTCCGAGAGGATCATCCAGTGGAATACTAAAAATGCTTACATCCATCTTTGCTTCTTGTCACAAAGTGGAGATCAAGCAGCATAAAGAGTGTCTAGCTAGGAAGAAGCATCAAAGATATGTGAAGGACAACATCAAAGCCATATGTGACAAGCTAGAGATTGAACCAGTGGGGTCACCTCAGATTTCAGAGGACTCTCAAGAAGATATCACCGAGATGGCTCCTTTAACTGACCAAGAGTTGGCCTCATTTGCACTGGTTGGTACCCCTGCTCCTACTCCTCCTCCTCCTCCTCAAGCACCTAAATATGTAGAAGAAGATGAAGAGAGGACTAAGAGTGTGAGAGGCAGTGACGATGAGTGATTCCACTCAATTTTCCCTTTTTGATGCCTTGATGCCAAAGGGGGAGGGATTGAGACTATTTGTCTAGGTTGTAGTTTTTAAGCCATTAAGTATTTGTGATCATGGACATGTACTCATTTTCAAACTATTGTAATTTATTTTGGATGTGCTTAATTTACTTAATGTGTGATGATTGTTGCTATAACTGTCAAATGCTTTTGCATTGCTCATCACATCTTTTGATCACACACTTATTAGGCACCCCACCATAAAGAGTGCATATATGTGAGAAGTATTTTGTTACTCATTCATTATTCTCATATATGCACACTTTATGTAAATTGACTTTTTTACTCTTAATTGTTATATCTCAATTGGTTGTCATCAATTACCAAAAGGGGGGGGGGGGTTGAAAGTGCATCTAGGCAATCCCTTATGGGTTTTGGATGATTGATGACTAACAAATGAGATCCTAATGAATTTTTTAAATGACAGCAGGTTAAGCCAAATGAGATAGTTTGGTGCACTCAAAAAGGTGAAAAGGGAAGTGGTGTACAAAAGAGAATAGCCCAACTGACAACTGAAGTGCAAAGTAGATTTAAATGTATAGGATGTGTGTGAGAGACACATCCCAAGAGCTCAAGTCTTTGCGTAGGGGTAAGGTCTTAATAACACCTAAAAATTCACTAAGCACCGGACTAGTCCGTTCAAGGACCGGACTAGTCCGTTAAACTTTCTGTTGTCCAAGTACATTGTGCACCAGACTAATCTGATCGTGGACGGGACTAGTCCGTTAACCTTTCTGGAATCCAACAACAGAGTGCACCGGACTCGTCTGATCATGGTCCAGACTAGTCCGTTAATGTCTCTGTAAATCCTTTTCAGTGCACTCCGGACAAGTCCGTTCATAGGACAGGACTAGTCCGTTGAACTCTCTGGAGTTCAATTACAAGTAGCACCGGACAAGTCCGTTCTTGGATCAGACTAGTCCGTTCAACTCTCTGGAGTTGAATTACACATGGCACCGGACAAGTCCGGGCATCCATCGGACTAGTATGGTATATCTCACACAATTAGAGTTTCTAGTGTGCTGCATTCCACGCCGACTTTTACACAGCACACCGGACAAGTCCGGTACCTAGTAAGGACTAGTCCGGTCATCGGGATTGTAGGATCAAAGAGCATGTGAAAAGCTACCAGAGGGGGGTGAATGGTCGATTAAGAAATCTTATGCAGCGGAAACAATTAAATCCCATCAACCCTTTTGGCAGAAAAATGATCTATTAAAGAAATCGTGTATGAGTCTAATCTAAATGTGTTTCACCGTGATAAAAGTTATAGATATCAAAGAGAATCAAGTCGCAAAGACAAAACAACAAGAATTACTCAAATCCGTCGAGAGTAACTCAAGTTACGATCGAAAGATGGAACAAAGGTCAATCTGTTCTACCGAGTAAAAAACAGATCTGTAATACTGCAAAGAAACTCGTGTAGAACAAAAACCACAAATCCAATGACCGTGAAATTTTGACATATGATAGATAATCAAGTTTTGAAGATAAACCAAAAAGAATCATGTCAATTGGATATGCAAAACTCGAGTTATGATAAAATCACCGACAAAACGTAGTGCTGTGCAGAAACTCGACGAGAAAAACTTGTCTGGAACAAGTCAGACGAACAAGGCACAAAAGTTTCTTTCCATACGAATTTTATTCAATATAACACAAGAAGAACAGCCCCAAAGTCGTCACCCACGAGCTATGGCCTCTCTTGATTATATAACCAGCCCTTAGGCCAACCCAATCTCAATTAGGACTCTAATACTACTCAGTTCACGAATTGAAACTTTCCATAACTGCTCAAGACTCTTCTATACGCAGATAGAAGCAACCTTAAGACTTCCAAACACCTTGGTAACGTATCCCACATTCCTAAAACAACTCAAATTCGTGACTCACACAAAATCCTATCATAACCAAATCAAAACATTCCATATTTGAGTCAAACACAACTGAGCCGCAGTGTGAGTCCATAACCTAGTCGGTTGGACCTTTCCGACCAATTCTTTATATCCACATCTCTTCATAACAACCTGGAACCATGTACCACGTCCATGCACTCCTTGCACAAGTGCAACCATCTTCCAACGATGTCCACAATACCTTAATATGCATTGTTCTTGATTCAAACATGCTGCGCAACCTCCTGATCAACTCAACCACAATTCCTCCCGAACTTGGTTGTTGAACCTCATCTTCTCCCTAAGACTAGTTCAATGGATCCCGTCACCAGTCATGTCTTGAACTCAAACAACAGCTGCACATGAACAAACAACCAATACTTCCAAGCACAAGTCCTCGACTTGACTCTCGTTAGTTCCGAAACTACAACATCTTACGTGAGCACCTCACATAAGCATGTTGCAAACCATAGCAAAATGATATCAGCCTTAACCATCAAAACACACCAAAAACTTAGTAAATGAATACTAAGCAATCTTTCCAACAAAGTAAAGC
This sequence comes from Tuctoria greenei, assembly GCA_036927565.1. Classification (NCBI taxonomy): domain Eukaryota; kingdom Viridiplantae; phylum Streptophyta; class Magnoliopsida; order Poales; family Poaceae; genus Tuctoria; species Tuctoria greenei. The sequence continues at coordinate 60,147,338 of JAYESD010000010.1, forward strand.
AAGTATGAATCATTGCAAGATAAAAGCAAAACCACTGCGATCAAGCTCTGAACCTTGCCAAAGCTAACCGGAACTTGAGCTGGATCTTACCAAAGCTAGTACGACCTAGCGCCGGAGCTTACCAAAGCTAGTAGGACCTAGCGCTGGAGCTTACCAAAGCTAGTAGGAACTAGTAAACCCAAAAGCCGGAGCTAGAAAAACATGTCGGGGCTAACCAACATAAGTCGGACCTAACAAAACATATCGAAGCTTAACAAAGACATGCTGAGCTGTCAAAGACATGCTGGAGCTATCAAAGACATGTCGGAGCTAAAGTCAAAGCTCACCGGAGCTACCCAAAAACATGTTCTACCTTGACAAAGGAAGTCAGACCTATTGTAGGACCTTGCAGAAGCTTAGAGCTAGAGTCGGACCTTGCTAAAAGGGGTGTTTTGGCAAAATTGAAGAACTTATATCGTCAAAGCCAACGTATTCAGTACAAGCCAATGTATTCAGCACACATAGGTCTCACAATTTCCCCTTGATGAATGCATTGGCAACACCACTTAAAATCTGAACATTGGCTTATTCACATTAAAAGTTTTGAGAACAATTTCTCCCCCTTTGTAAAACAGAAATAAAATGAGAAGAAAGACAAACTCTCCCCCTGGGATGAATCGTGCCAAAACAATTGTGGATATGTGCAATGTGTTATCAATTTCTCCCCCTTGCATACTTATCTTTAAAAATTCACATATTATCTCTCCCCCTTTGACAATGTATGCAGCAAGGTTTATAAGACAAATTTTAATTGTTATGATCATATTATAACATATACATATAAAACAAAGCTCATCCAAGTCATACTATCAAGTAACTTACACTATCACATCAATGAAATACATAAAGTAGTGTAAGCCATGCTAGAGATCAAATGTAATTTTCAATTTAGCAAGTCATGATCTCACAAACTTAACTATCTCAAAACCTGAAAGCATGACACTTGTTGCTGCATTTTATTATTTTTCAAAGCATGAATTTAGATCATATGATATTGGCAAGATATTATTTGCGCATCTGCCTTATTCTAACCAACCAAGCCAAGCCTATGTCATTTGTCAATCAGAAGCTTAAGGACATGGTTTTAGTCATACACAACTTCTTCCAAGTTCATATCTAAGTGCAATGATAAGCCATCTCAAAGGAAGAAGTGCGATGCATGCATATTCTCTTGATCTTTTCTCATTTTTATTTGATCATAAAAGCTCAAAATGTAAAAATTTTCATGATTAAAATCACTTGTGAGCGTGCAACAAGTTCAAAACAGCAAGAAAGTTCGACCGTGACCATATTTAGTGTAAGTAATTATTCCAATTACTAGACATGGCAAAAACTACAAAATGTATAACACGAGTAATGTATTAAGAACTTTCAGCATGTAAAAGGAATCACAAGGTCATATATGTATGAAATATTATGTTCATATTATTTTAATTTCAAATTCACACATAGACTTCTCAATTTTGAAAACTCCCCCTCAATGTAAGTCATGAGGATGCATAACCCCTATTTCGCTACGGATGAAACAAAAACGAGCGAAATCCAAAGGTTTTGTAAAAATGTCAGCCAATTGTTGTTTGATATCTACATGGTGAAGCACAATGTTTTTTTTTCAACATTATCACAGAGAAAGCGATACCTAATGTCAATGTGCTTAGTTCTAGAATGTTGCACGGGGTTTTTAGCAATGAATATGGCACTTGTGTTATCACAAAATAGTGGAACACTATGTAGATCAACCTCATAGTCCTTAAGTGTTTGAACAATCCAAAGAATTTGTGAGCAAGCACTAGCAGCAGCTACATATTCAGATTTAGCCGTGGATTGTGCAACTGAGTTTTGTTTTCTAGAGGACCAAGCAACAAGTGAATTACCAAGAAAATGACAAGCACCGGAAGTACTTTTCCTATCAATCCTACAATCCCCAAAATCAGCATCTAAAAAAGCTTTCAAAGTAATGGTTCAGGAAGAAGGAAGAAAAATGCCAAATTCTTGAGTTCCATGTAAGTACCTGAGAATCCTTTTGAGGGCTTGACGGTGTGAAGCACGTGGGGAGGCTTGAAACCGTGCACAAAGACATACGCTGAATTGTATGTCCGGTCTTGATGCCATGATGTACAAAAGTGATCCGATCATGATTCTATATTGTTTTTGATCCACGGGTTCACCATCTTCATCAAGTTCAAGTGTTGTTGCTGTTCCCATTGGTGTCCAAAGAGGCTTGCTTTTGTCCATGATGAAGCGCCTTAGGAGGTCTTTTGTATACTTGGTTTGATGCATAAAGGTACCCTCCTTGGTTTTCTTGATTTGCAGCCCCAAAAAGTACGTGAGTTCTCCAATCATACTCATCTCAAAGTTTGAACTCATCATAGCTGAAAAATTGGACACAAGATCATGAGAAGCACAACCAAACATAATATCAAACACATACACTTAAACGAATAATGAGTCATTGCCATGCTTAAGCACAAAAAGAGTTTTATCAACCTTGACCATGGTAAACCCCTTTTCAAGTAACCATGTTTTTAACCTATCATACCATGCTCTAGGGGCTTGTTTGAGACTGTACAAGGCTTTGGACAGTTTGTAAACATGATTAGGAAAATCTGAATTTTCAAAACCCGGTGGTTGTTTGACATAAACCTCCTCATCTATGTAGCCATTAAGAAAAGTACTTTTAACATCCATGTGATAAAGCTTAAAACCCTTAGATGAAGCAAAAGCTAACAAACTGCTTATGGCTTCTAATTTAGCAACAGGAGCAAAAGTTTCACCAAAATCTAGACCTTCAACTTGATTGAAACCTTGAGCAACCAACCTAGCCTTATTTCTAACCACAACCCAATCCTCACTTTGTTTATTTTTAAACACCCATTTAGTTCCAATTAAAGTGTGACCTTGAGGTGGAGGTACAAGTTTCCAAACATTATTTCTTTCAAAAAAATTTAACTCTTCTTGCATGGCAATAATCCAAGATTCATTAGTGAATGTGTGTGATATATCTTTGGGTTCAAAAGAAGCAACAAAAGAAGAATGAGCATGAGAGTTTGGATTACAAAACCTGGACCGTGTGACTCGTTCGTGCAAGCTTCCAATAATTTGTTGTGGAGGATGACTTTTGAGAACCCAGAGGGGAGTGGACACTTCACAAGCTTCTTCTTCTTCATGTTCATCACAAATCGATGAGCTTGTGACTTGAGGAGGATCCGGACCAACAATGGTGGTCGTCGGTGCTGTCTGTGAATCAAAATCAGGAGCTGGAACAATGTCATTAGCTGCTGAATTTTCGGGCAGCAGCTCCACCTCTTCCTCATCTTCAACGAAAATGCTCTCCCCCTGCGGATATGGATCTGGACCTGCAATGTTTGAGCTAGTACCTGGGCTAGCTTTATCAAAAGACACCTCACAAGTCTCCAAAATTTTGTTAGTGTCAAGTAAAAGCACAAGGTAGCCTCTAGTATGAGATGGATAACCAAGAAACATGCCATCAACAGATCTAGGTTCAAATTTATCAAGATTACCATGTTTCTTAATAAGGCATTTGCAACCAAAGACCCGAAAGTGTGTAACACTAGGCCTATGTCCAAACCAGAGCTCATATGGTGTTTTACCTAGCTTAGCATGCAAGAAAACACGATTTGAGACATAACAAGCAGTTGCAATCGCATCAGAACAAATTTTCCTAGGAGTTTGATATTCATGAAGCATAGTCCTAGCTATCTCAACTAAGGTTGTGTTCTTTCTTTCTACAACACCGTTTTGTTGAGGTACATATGGTGAAGAAAATTGATGATCTATTCTATTTTCAGTACAAAATTGATCAAAAGATTGATTTTTAAATTCGGTTCTGTTATCACTTCTAATTGCTTTTAAAGATCCTGGGTGATCAATTGATAATCTAAGAAATAAAGTTCTAAAGTGACTAAAAGCTTCATTCTTAGATGCCATAAAGTAAACCCAAAAGTATCTAGAATAAGCATCAACAATCACAAGAACATACCATTTACCTCCAAAGGACTGAACGTGTGAAGGTCCTACGGTGTTAAGGTGCAAAAGTTGACCCGATTCAGTTGTCATGATCATTGTGAGAGGAGTATGTGAACCTGAACCATCTTAGCATGTCTATAAGAAGAGCACACAATTTCTTTGTCCCCTTTAATCTTAGGCAGCCCACATATGCGATCAAGAGCACTAACACGCGTTAGATGATCAAAGCCTACGTGACCAAGTCTATGATGTCAAAAATATAAGTCCTTTGAATCATTAGCAACTAGACACCTATGCTTAGAGGAAGACATATCAAAATTAGCTTTAAAAACTTTTCCAAACCATGACATGTTAAAAATAAGTTCATTGTTTGAATTTACAACTTTGCATCAATTTTTAGTGAAAAATAATTTCCATATTTTCATCCAGCAGTTGTGAATCAGAAAGCAAGTTGTATTTCAAATTCTTAACAAGTGGCACATACTTCAAAGTGTAGTGATCATTTACACTAACCGAACCCTTAGCAATTATAGGAGTTGAAGAATTATCAGCAAAAGTGACATTCTCTACATGTGACACAAAAGAGAGGGAGGAGAACCATTATTTGTTACCGGTCATGTGGCGTGAGCAACCTGAATCCACAATCCAAAAGTTCTCCTTCCTCAAATGTGTAACCTACATAGAGGAAAAATATTTCGATGACTCAATACTGGGGTTAGTCAAAAGGCATTTAAGAATCCAGTACTGAGTCACACGACGTCCAGCAGGAATAACACGCAAAAGTTGAGATAAAACAGCAGGTTTATGAGCCAAAACTTGAGAATTTTTCTACCCAACTATTGTCCTACGAGATGTTACATGTGTAGCACAAAAAACAGTAGGTTTGGGAGCAAACTTTGCATGTTTTTGACTCCTTACAACAGATTGCATTTTCCTATCATTCGGTTTAGCAAGTGCAGCAAATTTTGCATGAAAGTTATGAGATCTAGCAATCATTCTTTCCTTTTTCTATTTTTTAGCTAGTCTATAACAAAAATCTATGACATGACCATCTCTACCACAGTAGGTACAATGAAATTTAACTTTGTGTTCATGTCTAGATGAGCAAGCAAAATTTTTACTTGAAACCGAATGAGACAACACTCCTGCAAGTTTGAAAACCACTTCTTTTTGTTTAGGAACTGTTTGAATCAAACCACTTCCTAATGACTTTACAATTTTAGGTGGATGTGCCTTAGCATGAGCATGAGAATCAAAACCTAAACCAGTTTTATCATTGCAAGACTTGGAAGAATTCAGCAGCAAGTTTAGGTTCTTATTCCCATTACAAAATCGATGTCATATGCATGTCATCAAGTTTGTTGGACAGATCAAGGCAATTTTCACATGAAGTATTCCCTTTTAATTTGCAATTGGAACAATTTTTTAACTTCATGAGAACGTAAAGCATTGTTCAATATAGAAATTTCATTCATAGCATCTTGTAATTTCTTATCACGATCATCACAAGTATAACAATGCAAACCAATTATAGAATAGCTAGCACCTTTCAAGTTTTTATCATTAAGAGCAGCAAGCTCTCTGTTCTTTTCAATTTCTAACTCAGGTTTATCAAGTGTGGAGGTGTGCGCACTTCTCAATGAGGACAATTGTTCATATATTAAATCACATGAGGGACATGCATCATCACTAGGAATCAAAGTTTTTAAACGGTTGATTACAGATTCTAGTGATTCAATTTTAGCAGCACTATCCCTATGCTTTTTGTCCTTTTTCTTAACTATAATAGCGGCACGAGAAATTGCATCACACATTTCTTCGCAAGTAGGACATACCTCTTCAATGTTGCTGTTGTGTTCTGCATCCTCCATACTTGATCTTGATTTGCCCGCCATGAAGCACAAGTTTGCCAAATCATCTTCATCTTCATCACTTCCAATGTCCACATCGCTTGAGCCATGTTCTTGAAGTGCGGAGATAAAACTGCTCACCAATTGACATCCTATAAAACCCTTCTTTTTCTTCTTATCATTTGCAGAGGAGTGTTTCGTCCTTGTTTGCTTTTCATCCGGGGAAGTAGGACCTGAACGGTTAGGGCAATCTGAACAAAAATGTCCTGTCTTACCACATTCAAAACATCGTTAAGGTCAGGAGCTTCCTCTCCTTCTAGTTCTAACATTTTTCAATGCTTTTGAGAACCTAGTAGATAGAAGTACTAGCTCCTCCTCTGGAAATTCCTCAATCTGTTCAAGGGTTAGAGAGGACAACAAAGCAAGTGTAGCACAAGTTGAAGATTGACTGGAGCTAGGCATGTCATGTTGAGAAACAAAAGCAATAGACATGTTGGGGTTCTTACGTGATATTATGTCAATTTCATGAGTTTTTAACTTGGAATATATCACATCTAAAGTAAGTGTACTCATAACAGTAGATTCACGAATAGATGTGACTTTCATCTCCCAAATTGACATATCTAATACACTTAACAATTGTCTAGCATTTTCAGCATCTGAAAAATTAACATTGACACTACGCAAGCTGCTGAGAATTTTATTAAATCGAGCAAAAAGGTCATCAATAGACTCACCGGGTTGCATCTCGAAGCACATGTATTCTTTCTTGAACAAGTCTTGCCTTACCTCCTTGGTCGTGTTGGATCCTTCATGGTAGTCACAAAGTGCTTTCCACACATCGTATGTAGATCGGAGGTGTGCAACACGGTCGAAGTCGCTTTGAGTTAATCCTTGTATGATCAAGTTTCGAGCCTTGTTGTTGTTGTCGACATCTCTCAGATTTGTAGCTGTAACTTGATCATTTGACGGCATTTCGTAAGGCTTGTATACCTTCTCCCATATTTTGAAGCCTTGTGCCTGGATGAAAGCTTCCATACGTGCCTTCCAAACCTGAAAATCAATACCACTAAACACACAAGGTTTGGCGAAGTATTTCTCCATGATGATTAGTCAAAAACACGTGCAAATCACAAAGATTAGAGCACCGTGGCTCTAATACCAGTTGTAGGATCAAAGAGCACGTGAAAAGCTACCAGACTGGGGTGAATGGTAGATTGAAAAATCTTATGCAGCGGAAACAATTGAATCCCAACCCCTTCGGCAGAAAAATGATCTATTTAACAAATCGTGTGTGAGACTAATCTAAATGTGTTTCACCATGACCAAAGTGATAGATATCAGATAGAATCAAGTCACGAAGACAAAACAACAAGAATTACTCAAATCCGTCGAGAGTAACTCAAGTTACGATCGAAAGATCGAACAAAGGTCAATCTATTGTACCGAGTAAAAAACAGATCTGTAATACTGCAAAGAAACTCGTGTAGAACAAAAACCACAAATCCAATGACCGTGAAATGTTTACAGATGATAGATAATCAAGTTTTGAAGATAACCCAAAAATAATCACGTCAATTAGATCTGTAAAACTCGAGTTATGATAAAACCACACACAAAAGGTAGTGTTGTGCAGAAACTCAACGAGAAAAACTTGTCTGGAACAAGTCGGATGAACAAGGAACAAAAGTTCCTTTCAACTATGAATTTTATTCAATAGAACACAAGAAGAACAGCCCCAAAGTCGTCACCCACAAGCTCTGTCCTCTCTTACTTATATAACTATCTCTTAAGCCAACCCAATCTCAACTAGGACTCTAATCCTACTCAATTCACGAATCGAAACTTTCCATAACTGTTCAAGACTCTTCTATACGCAGATAGAAGCAATTTTAAGACTTCCAAACACCTTAGGAACGTATCCCACATTTCCAAAACAACTCAAATTCGTGACCCACACAAAATCCTATCATAACCAACTCAAAATTTTCCATATTTGAGTCAAACACGACTCAGCCGCAGCCTGAGTCCATAACCTAGTCGGTTTGACCTTTCTAACCAATTCTTTATGTCCACATTTCTTCATCATGCCTCGGAACCATGTAGCCATGTCCATGCACTCTTTGCACACGTGCAAACATCTTCCAACGACGTCCACAATACCTTCATATGCATTGTTCTTAATTCAAACATGTTGCGCAACCTACCGATCAGCTCAACAACAATTCCTCCCGAACATGGTTGTTGAACCTTATCTTCTCCCTAAGACAAGTTTAATGGAACCTGTCACCAGCCATGTCTTGAACTCAAGCAACACCTGCACATGAACAAACAACCAATACTTTCAAGCACAAGTCCTCGACTTGACTCTTGTTAGTTCCGAAACTACAACATCTTACGTGAGCACCTCGCATAAGCATGTTGCAAACCATAGCAAAATGATATCTGCCTTAACCATCAAAACACACCAAAATTTATTAAATGAATACTAAGCAATCTTTCCAATAAAATAAAGCAAGTATGAATCATTGCAAGATAAAAGAAGAACCACTGCGATCAAGCTCCAAACCTTGCCAAAGCTAACCGGACCTTGAGCTGAAGCTTACCAAAGCTAGTACAACCTAGCGCTGGAGCTTACCAAAGCTAGTAGGACCTAGCGCCGGAGCTTACCAAAGCTAGTAGGAACTAGTCAACCCAAAAGTCGGAGCTAGAAAACATGTCAGAGCTAACCAACATAAGTCGGACCTAACAAAACATATCGGAGCTTAACAAAGACATGTCGGAGCTATCAAAGACATGCCGGAGCTATCAAAGACATGCCGGAGCTAAAGTCAAAGCTCACCGGAGCTACCCAAAAACATGTTGGACCTTGACAAAGCAAGTCGGACCTATTGTCGGACCTTGTTGAAGCTCGGAGCTAGGGTCGGACCTTGCTAAAAGGGGTGTTTTGGCATAATTGAAGAACTTATATCATCAAAGCCAATGTATTCAGTACAAGCCAATGTATTCAACACACATAGGTCACACAAGGATTTCTAATGGTAACTTTTTGGAAACCCTATAAATAGGAGATCCACGACCCCACAATCACAACTTTTGATTCCTACTGTCAAAATCATAAACCCTAGCGCAACCATCTGTCCCAAGAGCCCAAAAACACATCTCCCCACACATCTAAAGTCTAAAAAGGTGAAAATCAATTGAAAACTTAGATTTGGGATTAAGGGATCATCGTCTACACGTCGTTGAGCTCTTGGGGTTTGATCTCTTGACACTCGTGCTCTTTCTTGTAATATTTTTGAGTGAATTTGATCATTTTCTCATTGTAATTCTTGTGGGAGCCCTCAACGTGTGAGCTTGCCCCATAAACTCGATGATTGCCCATGATAGTGGAATCAAGTTGGCCTTGTATGGTGACTTGAAGAAGGAAAGGGATTGAAGATAATCAACTCTGTGTGGGCTTCCTCAATGAGGATTAGATCTCTTTGGTGTGTCCAGATTCTCCACAAGTATAACACTTCTTAATTCCACCAGAATTATTGGGACGAGCTTGGTTTTGGACATTAGCACCAGGAAAATTAGCACAAGGCACATAAGTCATTGGAGGCCTAGGTGCTTGCATGACAGGGCGCTGCTGCACAAAATGAGTTGGGCATGGTGCATAACCAGGGCGCTGAGCAGGAATAGAGGAGCTGTAATAGGGCGCATTAGGTGGTGCAAGGCGAGGGCGCACATTACTTACTTGTTGCTGTCCTTGATATGGCGCTTTCCTCTTGTTGTCTTGCTCCATCTCACAGATATTGTTCTCAACCACAATGGCTTTGTCCACAAGCTTCTGGAAATTTGCATAGTCACAATTGAGGAATTGCACTTGAATTTCATTGTTGAGGCCTCTCACAAACAAATATTGCTTCCGGCTGTCTCGACTAACATCCTCAGGCACATATCTTGAGAGTTGAGTGAACTTGTTGAGATATTCACTCACGCTTGATCTTCCTTGCCTTAAATTCTTAAATTCTTGCCTCTTCAAGATCATAACTCCTTCCGGCACATAATGAGAACGAAAATTCTCCTTGAATTCGGCCCAAGTAATTCTCTCTTGGTTCTCATGAGCACTGCAATAAGAATCCCATCAATCCGCATCTGCTCCAACGAGTTGATGAGAAGCGAATAGGACCTTCTCCCGGTCACTGCATTGGACAATAGCTAACTTCTTCTCTACGGACTTGAGCCAATCATCCGCATCCATAGGGTCAGCAGTTTGAGCAAAGGTTGGCGGCCTAGTCTTCATAAACTCTCCCAATCGGTTATGAGGAGGCGGGGGTGGCAGTGGAGGCATGTGGGGCTGATTGTTGATATTGCCAGCCTGCAGCTGTCCCATTGTTTGTATCATGGTCTGCATGAGCTGGTTTTGCATGGCCAAAAGCTGCTCAATGTCGATAGCTCCATGAGCAGGTCCTTGCCCATTGTTGTTCTGAGGTACTCCATTGTTCTCCTCCTCATCATTGCCATCCCTCTGGTTGCGAGTCCTCACCATCTGAAGAAAAGCAATAGGTAAGAATTAGAAAGCGCCCCCAACTATATGCATCAAGGGATATGAAACAAAACAGCTAGCTACACTAGCCTAGGTGGACATGGCAATGCTAAAGCATCCCAAAATCCTCTATTAAGCACACAAGCAAACAATATATATGGCAAACAACACTCCAAGCAAAAACACATCGATTCCTGAGTGCTCCTACGTGCTCTAAAGTGTCCATTTAATCTAGGCTGCATCCTACGGTCAACCTGTGGCTCTGATACCAACCTGTGACGCCCGGTTCCGAAAAATGAACCAAGCTAATGCATATGTGTGCCCAGGATGTTCATCACACATACACGATTACAATCACAAAAGAGTATACAGAAAATTTCCACAGAACAAGATTAATTAATCAAGTTTTATTACACAAACCAGATTATCCTCGAATACAACCTCTAATGAATATTAATGACAAGTTCAACTAATGCAGCAGAAATAAACTAAATAAGCAAACTTAATAGCTAGGCAGCATAAGCAATAGGGTATAGCGCAGCTCCAATAACACCACAGGCAAAGCTGATGGTAGACACGGCCTAGAACTCCGCATTATCGCCATTAAACTGCCAATCCTAACCTGCAACTGTTGGGAGGAATTGCAAGAGTGAGTACATGTCGTACTCAGCAAGTGTGGAAAGTATGACATGTGGCTTATTCAAATGTCAACAATAATAATGGTTAAGTGCTGAAAAGTACATAAAAGCATTTGAAAAGCAATATATTACATGTATGTGAAATAAACCCATCATAATCATAAGTAATACCATAATACCAGTCCACAATTCACCATCCTCATCAATAATTCCAGATTTCACCATTTGCCAATAACCATATTCAATACCATAAATAAATCCATAACCATTACCAAACCATAGCCATCCCAAATACCATCCCAATACCGAGTACCCTCTAAACATGGAAGTTGTCCAGGTGCTCATAACCAGGAGCACGACTATCATGATAGTTTTAATTAAACTCTACAGAGTTTGTACCTCCTTACCCAGGTGTTCGTGATTTCATCACCTTTCGATGACTAGAACCTCTATTATGCCGTCTCACACTCCCGTCGGTGTGTGGCCAAGAGATCACAAAATAGCCTTCACAAAGGGATTACTAGCCTATTTAGACCCCACTGAGGTTTCACCGGTGGTGATGCCTCCAACTGAGCACATCTTCAACCAAGGGCCCCCTCTTGAGCCATTCGGATCCCAGGGTAGTCCCACCAATCATCAACAAACCCAATCCGACTACCCCTTCCCCGAGCATCCTTAATGGTCCAAATAGCACTGACAAAGCCCTAATTAATCAGCTACGTCGCACCCATACTTGGCCTCGTGGTGGCACTGTAGTCCTGGCTTATTCTCGCATGAACCGGTCCTTAGATCTAAAGCAAGCAAACCACCATAACATCCAACCCATCCACATACCAGGCTTGCTTAGATCACCCATTACCATACTGTATTGACCAGTTCACATTAACCAGAATATCATTAATGCATAATTAAATTGAGTGGTATAGTTTTTCTCCCATCCCAGTTGATTAAGCGAAGCAAAAGGGTAAATTCCCATCCCGACTCTCTACCATAAATTCCAGGCGACAATGGTGGTCAAACAACGCTAGTAAACTTCCTACCATAGGATTCCCATCAAATTGACACAAGCATGCAGTTTGCAAACAAAACATTTATTTTAAAATAGAGTCAATATGCTTCAAGGACACTTGCCTTGCTCTTGCGGTTGATTAGGGTCAATTTCTTCAAACTCTTGGTGCTGGAGATCCTCTGCGGCACTCTCTAGCGCAAATCCGTCTAATCCACACAATAAACATACAAGACAAGAAACACAATCAAAGAGTGCACAAATATTACTTAATATGACATGACATGCATGATTGATGCAAATGCAAGGTAGAACTTGTTAATTGATTGCTTTTAATGATCACTAACTAGTTCTAATAGCTTTTAACAAGTTTATACAGGTTTGGATTTGATTAGATCAAATTTTAGAATTAATTCAACACAACTTAACCCGAAAGATCGGACTAGTCCACTAGGGATCGGACAAGTCCGCACTCTGCGAGATCAGCAAATTAGTGTTTTCTAGATCGACGTAAATTCGGAGATTAGGGGTTGAATTAATGTAAGGAAAAGATAATAGAAGGTATACCAGGTGTTTAGAACTCTAATGAATCAATAAACTTGGAGGTAGCACTTGAATCTTGGTGATCTAGGGTTGGTGATGAACTTGGGGATGAATTGGTGATGAAGAACAAAACTTGGTGGAGATCTTGATGCTCTTTCGTTTCCTCCTCTTCTTCTTCTTGCTTGGGATCTTCTCCTCCCTCCTTGATGGTGGCTCCCCACGAACTAGGGTTTGGGTGGGTGGAAAAGTGGCAAATAGATGTCAACCCAAGGGGTGGGGTTGTTTATATAGAGGTGGAGGCTAGGGTTAGATGGATTTCGAGTTTGGTAGGAGTAGAGGCCGGTTTAGAGTCCCACACGGGCTCTAAAAGAGTTAGGAACGATGCCCCTAGGCCCACTAACGTGAAACCCAAGAAACAAGTCGTAAAACAAAAGATCAACTCGGAGTCGCGAAATATCGGACAAGTCCGAAAAGGACCGGACTAGTCCGAAGTCATCCAGAGAGAAAATCGGACAAGTCTGGCCAAACATCGGACAAGTCCGACTTTAAAGAGAGAGGAAATCGGACAAGTCCGCTGGAACACCGGACTAGTCCAGAAAAGTCCAAGGACTTAGCAAATATTCAAGGATTCTTGGAATATCGGACTAGTCCGCACAAAATCGGACAAGTCCGAAAGTTTCTAGTGCCAAAAATCGGACTAATTCGCAGCAAAAACGGACAAGTCCATTTTTAGTCAGAGAGAAATCGGACTAGTCCTCAGTAAAATCGGACTAGTCCGCACTTTCTTGCGTTTTAGGTGCGGTTTTGCTCCAAATCAATTTTAAATGCTCCGAATCAATTTTAAACTCGTTCCTCTTGTTGTGGGTTAATGTTAAACATGTATATGAGTGTATGTAGGGCATGATGCATGAAAATGAGGGTGTTACAACGGGCTTACCCCTAGCAATACTAGGGCGACTCCCGCCAAGAGCATGTGGCATAGCCGAATATGGAGGATTACAAAGGACAGATAGGGCTGTCACCATCTACTGCCTACCTCTTCAATCTGTTGGTCTACGAGACATCCAACAATACTTAAATACTCTAGCACCATGCTAGCATACTAAGCAAATACCTTAGGAGCCATGGCACACGCCATCCTAAGGCAATGACTAACCTAAACATCATTGGACCAATGTTGAAGCATATCATAAGTCATTCATATTAACATAATCATATCATAACTATAAAGACTATAGTGGGGGTCTATAGTGTTAATGACCATAAGATGTGATCATGAGAGTGAAATCATAAAGACTATACCTTCCACATACATGGACTCCACAATCAAACAAGAAACACTTTGTCCAAGTATATGTATAAAAGAAGACTAAAGATAATATCTTTATTGAGCACAAAGTCACAAATACAAGAAGGAATACATAAGCCATACATTTCCCAATGTAGAATTGGGAAGAGAGACTCCTTTTACTCCTTTCCCAATTTGGACTTGGGACTAGAGACTCTCCTCTCTACATCCTAACTCCTTTAAGGACTATGGAAGATAGTGTATACAATAGAATGATGCCCAAGTGGTGTGTGTTGAAGTGAGGGGTAGGGGGTCCTATTTATACTAGTGTTGAAGTGAGGGGTCGGTTCCTGCCACCAAAAGCGCGCGAATCAGTCACCATTGAATCCAGGGAGCCGGTAGGAGCCAACATGTGGAGGCTGATCGAGTTTGGTGCAAAGACCAGGTCGGCCGACCCCCTGGTTCGGCCGACCTGGTCATTGCACCGTTTCTCGTGTGCTTTCTCCAGGTGGCTGCCAGGTGGGTCCCATTGGTGTATATGGGTGATACACCGTTGGATCTCCTCGGATACTTCTGTTTGTGGGACATTTGATCCATGGGATGCCACGTGTCGTTGCCTGATTGGCTGGGATGATATTTTATAGTATTGGTCCCTCTACATTTCCTCATTTCCTTCATAAAATGATGCATACACATATTTCTCCAAGTCCAAGTGGAATTGGGTTAGATAGAAAGGTGATTTGTGCAAGAAATAACAAATCCTTCACATAATTGAGTTAAATTGATGGATGAAATTGGTATATAACAGCCGTCAACAGCCCCCGAGCCCACCTTTAGGAGAAACCCTTTGAGTTAAGTTATTTTACCGGAGGTGGGACCATCCTCGATTCCCGTGCTTTGACTTCAAAATTCTCCTGATGTGCCGTTGGGACGATGGTCCGGGATTAAACCATCGTCATGTGGCTTTTTATGAATGCGGCGGATGAGATCTTTGAGTGCTAATCTCACGCAATTAAAGGTTGCCAGTTCCCAATATGAAAACTGTATCGATTCCGAGTGCCTTGTCAGGGTGCCTCATTTGGGTTTCCCGCTGCCTATCATGACATCGGTTCGCCTGGGGTAATAACCTTGACCTCTTAGTCGGGGTGGCCCCGAGCCCATTCGTCATTGACGGGGTAGATTTTTGAAATGTGACCTTGTTCTCGTTGCAGTTTCCATCCAAGCATCGTGGAGGCTTACTTAAGAAGGAAAGTATGCATGGTTTGAGGACTCTTTACACTTTTGATCAAACTCGCGCTTCGAGCCTCCCAAACTCCGCCTAGCTTTCCCTTCCTTTGCTCCACTTAGCCGCGATGGAGTTGGGTCTTCTCAAGAGCCGCCTCAAGAGCAAGGACGATCTCATGAAGGTTCGGACCTATACGGGGTGGTCCAGTGACTCCTTCGACCACATGATCAGCACCGGTAAGCTCCCAGTCAAGAAGGGGCGCAATGGCGACATGGTGTACTTCTCAGCGTACGCCATGGTGGGATTGATCCCTACTTTTTCAAGCTTCGTCTTAATGCTGTTGGACTTCTACGACCTCCAACTGTATCATTTTGGCCCCCATTCTTTTCTGCTGGTGGCAACCTTCGTCCACTTCTGTGAGATGTGGGTGGGTGTCCCCCCCCTGCATCGAGCTGTTTCGTACCTTCTTCACGGTCCATACCACTGGCAAGGGGACTGAGCTTCTTGGCTTCTACTATTTCATGAAGCGCAAGAACTGCCCCTTCAAGTACTTGAAGTCATTCTCCTCCAGCAAATGGGATGACTGGAAGAAGGATTGGGTTACAATTGTAGTGGAGGAGCACGACAGGTTGGAGCTGCCCCAAGGACTCCCCAACGTTGATACCGATGCCTGGAGTATAGTTCTGAAGCTGTCCAATGCATTTAACCCTTTCCTGACCAAGATCTGAGAATGCGTGGAGGATGGAGTGACCCCCCAAATTGTCTTCGGAAATTTCTTGGTGAACAGATGGGCTCCGCTGAGGAGGAGGGAGATGCTCGCCTGGGCTTTAAACAGTGTGATGGATGATGACCGGATTGAAACCGATTTGAAATCCAACTTGGATGACGAAGCTATGAAGCTCCATCTCAAGAAGTTTTAGCATGGGCTTGTCGACGGTGACGGCTTGGCTCTGTCGGCTGCTTTTCAGACCTTAAACATGATTCCAAAGATTAGCAGGGAGCTCCGGAGGAAGATGCCAGATCTTGTTGACTTGGGTGAAGGGGAGAAGTGACGGACCTCCAGGGTTGTAATTCTCGAAGCATCTGAAGAGGTGGTTGCCTCTGCTCCGAGCCAGGGGGTTGAAGACATCGTCAAGGGCAAGGTCAAGGAGCCAGCCGAAAGAGAAAACTGAAACACGCTGATGGGAGGTCCATCAGGCCTGCTACCTCTACAACGGCCCCTTCTCTCTGGCGAGGGAGATCTTCTGTGGCTACACCTTCTCCGGCATAGGCGTCTTAGAGAGGCGCCAACTCCGGACAGTCATGTCCAGCCTCTATGCTGGCTAAGAGCTCCAGTTTGGAAGTTCTTCCCGACCGAGGCAAGTTCCAGCCGAGAAGACTCCAGCTGCCGCCAGTGGTCCCCAGCTAAGGTCCAAAGTTTTTGTCTCACTAGACTTGGTGGGCTCTGACCCCAGGCCTCAGAAGAAGAGGTTCTGCGGCGACTGGGGCGGTAGCATCCCTAGGTAAGCATCGTGGGCTCGCCTTGAAATGCTAATATTATTTTTATTATGTTTTTAATCTTCTTGTCCCTTTATTTACAGGGTGTCAAGAAAGGAGTCAGAGATTTTGGCATCTGTTGCAGCGACTGTGGTTGCGCATGCTGAAGCTCCAGCTTCAACCATTGACTCTCCTCCTCAAGTGGTGGCAGAAGTCACGGTAGCTCTGGCGCCAAATTTCGTGGATTTGGATTCAGAGTCTTCGCCGGAAGCTCCCGTGGTAGCGCCGAACCAAGGGGGAGAAGTTGAAGATGCACTGCTAGCAACAGCACCGGAGGCTGAGGTTTCAGGGCAGGAGCCGGAGATGTCGAAAGCTCTGGCTCTTGAGTAGGAAGTCATTAAAGCCCTGGCCGCTGAGCCAGAGGCCATTGAAGCCCCAGCCATTGGGCCAAAGATTGTTGAAGCTCCGTCCCTTGAGCCAGAAGTTGTTGAAGATCCGGCTGTTGAGCCGGAAATGCTTGAAGCTCCGGTTGCTGAACCGGAAGTAGCTAACGTGCCGGCGCCTGGGCCAGCAGTAGTAGATACACCGGATGAAGCCCCAACTGTTGCTTCGGAGATAGCTGCTCCGGAGGTGTCCGGGCCAGAGCCACAGCACCATGAAGAAGTGGCGGCAGGTTCTCCACCCTAGGAGCCGGCAACTGAAGACCCGGAAGCAGCACCTTCGACTTTTGCTCCGGAGGCGGAAGTTCCCCCAGTGGGTTCTTCCTCTACTACTGAAGAACTCCCGAATAGCGGCCCCAGTGCCACAGTAGCTCAGGGGACCTCACTTGTAGAGTGGGATCCTATTTTTGTTATGGAGAATCCCTTGGAACTGGCAGAGATGACCCCAGCAGGTCTGAAGCCTATCCCCTTGGCATTATCCATAGACAATGCCTACTCGAGCCTCCGACAAGTTCAGCTTTCCTTTGATCATGAGAGCAAGGTCCTGGAAGAGGAGTGCCACATCTTAAGGTGTTGGCACAACATGCTTCATTTTGAGAACAGGCTTGCTCAGACAAGTCTTGCTGACCAGAAGGAGTGGGTCAAGAGGGAAATGGCCCGGATGGAGTACTAGGGCAAGCTGCTGGAAGAGAAGTAAGCCACCATCAGGACACTTGATGCTAACTCTCGGGAGATCCTCGAGCATGCCAAGGAAAGGAGTGATGCCGCTGATGAGTGTCATGCAAACCTCAATGAATTAAATGAAGTTATCCTAAAGCGTCGAGCGGACATTGAGGCGAGGGAAGCGAAGCTCCTAGAATAGTAGGAGGATATTTTGAAGAGAGAGGAGGAGCTCGCCCAGAAGGTGACTCTGGGAGAGCAAAATTTGGCGGATCGCTCAAAGAAGTTTGAGCTAGGGAGTAAGGAGGAAGAAGAAAAGTACTGGAAACTGGGGCATGAGCTCTTGAAAAGAGAAGCTGATGTTGCCACCAGAGAAGGGAATGTAACAGGCAGGGAGAAAGACCTGGTGGAACAGCGGAACCACATCCACCTCCAGGAGACGGAGCTAACCGATCGCGAAAAGCAGGTTGGCGAGAATATGCAACAAGATGCCAAAGTGGTCATGCGCCTCACTTGGGAAGGTTCGGAGCTTGCGGTCGCTCAGAGGTCACTAGAGGAGCTGCGGGGCTAGAGGTAGACTGAGTCCATTCAGGTGTGGGACTTCTTGGGGCGAGCCAACGATGCATTGACACCATTAGGCTTTAGTCCTGTACGTTCGAACAATATGGAGCTGGACTTGGACCGAGCACTGGTGGCCCTCAATGCTGCTGGCGGCAAACTCGACACGATGGGTGACATCATTGTGGACCATCTGGAGACAAAGGGGAAATCTCTGGCTATGAACGTCGCAGAGTATGTGCTGTCGTGTTATGTGAGCCGAGATCCCCAATTCTCCCTGGACCCGGTGCTCCAAGGTCCCGTTGCTGAAAAGGAGGACGCCACCAGGGCCAGCGTCCAAGGAGTTGCCAAGGAAGTCGCCTCATTCCTCCGCTGGAATTAGATCCTCCAGTAGCTACGACTTTTTCCCTTTGCCCTTTGATGTAATCTCTATTTTGTAATCCAGTACTTTGAAGTAATGAAATCCACTCTTGTTGCCATGAATTTCACCTTATCTTCAATATATTGTGCTCTGTCTTGTTGGCCCCCTGGTATATGTGCACAATTTGAGTGTTGACATGTACAAAAGGGATTTGATAGTATGTTGATGACTTGAACGCTTCGAACTTGTAGATTTTAGGTCCGAAGTCTTTATCTCTGATATGTCGACGGCCGGCCCCCTGGGGTTGTCGGAGCTTTGTAGTTCTGACAGCACCCACCATCAAGATATTAAACGTTGACGGAAGGCACCCTGGAGGATGTCTGATCTTAGTAGCTCCGGCGTCGTCCACCGTCACTATGATTTTTTGTTTTTCCTGCACATTAGAGACAAGAATAAAATTCTTCCTCTTGTCTATAAATCGTTTGTGACTTATCATTCTTATTTGAGCTTTAGATGCAAAGATACTTGATACGATAACAAGCATATTGATATAATCTTTTCGGACTCATATGCTTTTTTAGTACTCACCCTACTGATGCCTGTCGAGGTGTAGGTAGAGTGGCATACTTAGGGTGCAGGACCAGGCTAAGTCAATAGCACACTCCAGGACTATATTGGCTTGGCGTTTAGGCAAATAGACTATACAGCTTGTTAAGATCCAAAGAGATCAATAATATAACTTGTAACACATATGAATAACTTGGACAAAAAATAAAAAATAATTACACAACTTCATTATAGACAAGAAGGATAAAAACAATTATCTGGTATATCGAGCCTTGTACAAAAATAAATGCACTTGGAGTCCGTTTTCTCACAACAATGTCTTTCATTATAGATCCAGATTACAGGGGAGACAAAGACACACTTAGGGTGCAGGACCAAGCTATGTGCGCTATGCATCTTGTACTAGCCTTGGGCAGGTAGTTACACTTTAAGTACTGTGATTGTATCAAGTGTTATTTGAACTTCCCGGACCTTCCCAGAGGGGTCCGGATGTTCTCCCAGAGGACCTACCCTATTGAATCTATAACATACATTGTGTGTAATTACAGACTCATCTCCGTGATTCTATGTATAAAACTTACGGAGGTGCTCGATGTTCCAAGGATTAGGAAGCGGGGTCCCATCCTCAGTTGCCAAGCGAATGCATCCGGGCCGGGATACTTTGATCACTCAGGAGGGACCTTCCCAGCTGGGAGAAAGTTTATTCACCCCTTCTAGTTAGTATTTTCCGTAGCACCAGGTCGCCTTCCCCGAGTTGTTGGTTGCGCACGTGCCTTTGAGGATAGCACCGGATCGCTTGGCGATAGCGTGCATTCCGAACAGCTGCTTGGCACCTTCCCTCATCGATGAGGTTAAGGTATTCGCGCCGGAGTAGGTCCTGCGCGGCTTCGTCAAAGGTTCGGACCGGGAGGGACCCCATGGTGATCTCCAGAGGATGTACTGCTTCAGCTCCGTACACCAGGAAGAAGGGTGTCTCCCTAGTTGATCAGTTAGGTGTTTTCCTGTTTGCCCACAATGTGGACGAAAGCTCTTCAATCCAGTTGGCTCCATGCTTTTTTAGACGCTCATCTGTGCGCGTCTTGAGTCCTTTTAAGATTTCTGCATTTGCTCTCTTGGCTTGGCCATTACTTGCTGGGTGAGCTATTGAGGCGTAGCTGAGTTGAATGCCGAGGTCTTCGCAATATTCTTGAAATGCAGCACTTGTAAATTGAGTTTTGTTGTCAGTTATGACTTTGTTTGGAACTCCAAATCTCCATATTATGAACTTCAAGAATTTGATAGTTGATTGCTTGTTAATTGTCACAACAGGAGTTGCTTCCGGCCACTTGGTGAACCTGTCAATGGCGACATACAGAAACCTGTAACCTCCAATGGCTTTTGGGAATGGTCCCAAGATGTCTATGCCCCACACAGTGAATGGCCATGTAGGAGGTATCATTTGTAGTGATTGAGCCGGTGTATGAATCTGTTTTCCGTGGAACTGGCACGGTTCACATTTTTTCACTAGCTCAACCGCATGCTGGAGTGTTGTAGGCCAGTAAAAGCCATGCCGAAAGGCTTTACCAACCAACGTGCGGGAGGATGTGTGGTTCCCACACTCTCCTTCATGGATTTCTGTGAGAAGCTCATGGCCTTCTTTCCTTGTAATGCAACGCATTAGGACGCCGTTGGCACCACGCCAGTAAAGATCCCCTTCTACCAGTGTGTAAATTTTATCCAACCTGACAATCCGGTCAGCAGATGCACCGTCTTCAGGAAGGACATTGTCTTTCATGTATCTCCGGATCTCAAAGATCCATGCATCGGAACTAACTTGAGCTTCTGAGTCTTGCGTGTTGGGTTACTCGGAGCTTCCGACAGCACCTACGACCCTTGGTGGACTCCATGGTAACAGGGCCATCGGGACTGCCAGCTTTGTGGTGCTGGTTTCGCCCCCTTCGCTCAATTCGGCAGGCTGAGCTGTTGGTCTTCACAACCTACGGATGAAGATTCCGTCAGGAGCCGGAGCTCTGGTTGAAGCCTTCATCGAGAGTTCGTCAGCTTCAGCGTTATGAAGACACTGAACATGGTGGAGATCTAGGACTTCGAAGTCCTTCTGGAGCTTGTGGACTTCAAAGAGATAAGCAGCTAGTTGGGGATTGTTATAGCAGCATTCACCTTTGACTTGTTTGATGATGAGCTGTGAATCACCCTTCACCAATAGTTGTTTGACACCATAGAATAGTGCCACCTTGAGTCCCTAGATGAGAGCTTTATACTCCGTCATATTGTTGGTCGCCTTGAAATCAAGTTGAACCATGTGCTTGACCTTCTCCCCAGTCGGAGCAAGGAGAAGGATTCCAGCTCCGGCCCCCTGCTTCTGCATGGAGCCGTCGAAGTAGAGAGTCCAGTGTGGTTCAGTAAGGACCGGGACCTTGGGTTCTGCCTTCTGCTCACTGGGGCCCCCAGGGTTTGATGGAGAGGGAGTCCACTCCGCCACGAAGTCTGCCAAAGCCTGACTCTTGATTGCTTGTCGTGACATGAATTTGAGATCGAACTCGGCAAGCTCCGCTGCCCACTTTGCAATGTTCCCAGTAGAGTTAGGGTTATGCAAAATAGCGTGCAGTGGAAAAGAAGTTACCACTGATATTCTGTGGGCTTGGAAGTAGTGACGAAGCTTCCTTGAGGCAATAAGAACTGCATAAAGCAGCTTATGCACCTTGATGTATCTTGTCTTGGCATCATGGAGTACTTCGCTGATGAAGTACACTGGGTGCTGGATGGTACGGACCCTCTTGGAGGTGCCGAAGCTTCTTCTCCATCGATCCAGACTCTCTCAGAGGGGTCCAGACCTTCTTGTTGAGCTTCCCGGACACTCCCGGAGGGTTCTGGATCTTCTTCCTGTTCAACCCAGACCTTTACGAATGGGTCCGGATCTCCTTGAACAGTCGTTAAAACTCCCTCTGATGAGAGAGGTTGATCTTCTAGTACTCTGTCTTAAAGATCCGTGTCTGGGGGCTGGGACCCAGACTCACCTTCATGTAGTTTCAGACCCTCCCGAAGAGGCCTAGGCTCCAGAACTGGATGTGGCTCCAGTCTTTCCGCGATCAGGACCATGCTGACAACTTTGGTAGTTGCAGAAATGTAAAGCAGTAAAGGCTCACTAGGATTTGGAGCTACCAAGATTGGTAGTGTAGTGAGGAGTTGTTTCTGCTCTTGAAATGCCTTTTCTGCTTCTTCAGACCAATGAAATGGTCCAGACTTCCTCAAGAGTATGAAGAAGGGAAGTGCCCGCTCTGCTAGTCTTGAGATGAACCGGTTGAGCGCAGCTAGACATACAGTTAACTTCTGGACATCTTTGATGTGGGCTGGGGGCCGTATATCTTCTATGGCCTTGATCTTCACAGGATTTGCTTCAATTCCACGGTGAGTCACCAAGAAACCTAGATGCTTCCCGGAGCTAACCTCGAAGACACATTTGACTGGGTTCAGCTTAGTGTGTGTTGCGCAACTTGTCGAAGATGGCTTGCAAGTTATCAATGAGTGACTCCTTGTTCCTGATCTTCACAACGATGTCATCGACATACACCTCCACCAAGTCTCTGATTAGCTCTCCAAATGTTTTGTACATAGCTCGCACAAATGTTGAAGCAGCATTTTTGAGACCAAAGGGCATGCCAGTATAACAATACAATTCATCTAATGTTATGAAGGCAGTATGCTCTTCATCTTCCGTAGACATTTGGATTTGATGATATCCATAATATGCATCTAAGAAACACAATAGCTCGCTCCCGGAGGTGGAGTCCACTATCTGATCTATCCTAGGTAGTGGAAATGGATCCTTTGGACATGCATTATTTAAGGTGGTGTAGTCGATGCACATCTGAAGCTTCCCGCCAGCCTTGGGCACCACAACTTGGTTTGCCAGCAATTCTGGATGAAACACCTCCTGGATTAAACCAGCTTTGAGCAACTTCTTGATCTGATGTCGGATGAAGTTTTGTCGCTCGATTGATTGCTTTTGGGGCTTTTGGTGTACATGTCGTGCATCGAGATAAAGCATCAGATTGTGCTTAATGACCTCCCTAGGGATCCCAGGCATTTGCGACGGTTGCCAGGCACACACATCGACATTAGCCCGAAGGAAAGTGATGATCACGAGTTCCTATTTGTAGTTCAGACCTCCCGATATACGGGTAGCCTGAGCAGCATCGGAACCAATTTGGATGACTTTGACGGGAACGTCGGTGTCGCCGCTTTGTTGCACACGAGGTGTGGAGGTTGAGCCTCGATGACGAGAACTCGAAGGTTTCGGAGCTATCTCCTTATCGGATGCTTCCTCCTGCGCTGTAGCAAGCTCATGGAGTTCTTCTGATGCTATAATTCTTGCAGTGCGATCCCCGCGAATCTAGAGAGCGCCTGACAGTGTTGGCATCTTCAGCAACAAGTAGCCATAGTGAGCAGCAGCCATGAACCTGTACAAGGCAGGCCTAGCCAGTATGGCATTAAACGGCAAACTTATGTGCGCTACATCGAAGACCAGCTTCTCAGTTCTGTAGTTCTCCTGAGTCCTGAAGGTCACCGGGAGTGTGATGGAGCCGAGAGGGGTAATGGCCCTCGGACCTAACCCAAAGAAAGGTCGAGAGGGGCGAAGGTCCGAAGGTCAGAGCTGGAGCTTGAAGAAGGCTTCAAAGCTTATGAGGTTCAGCCTTGCACCTCCATCCACCAGTACATGGTGTAGTTGAACATTGTTAAGTGTCAGAGATACCATCAACGGGAGTTGGCCAGCTCCGATCATGTTACGAGTGCAGTCCGAAGCATCAAAAATGACGGGAGTGTCCGTCCACTTCCGATGAGGCTCCGCCCAGGCAGTGGGAGCTGCAGCAGCCATATCCCGCCGTATTATCTTGAGGATGCAACGAGATGTGATGTCCCAAGAACCACCATAGATGGTGTTCAAGGTCTCCCGACACTCATTGTCAGAGACGTCAGAGTAGTTGTCGATGGTGTTGTAGACAACCTTCAAAACCTTCTTGGGGTCCTGAAATCCTAACTCCTCCTCAGTCGGAGCTTCCTCGACTTTTTGCTTTCCTTATCGTTGGCAGAAAGGAGCTTCTTCTCGGTGCTTATTGTAGCGCTCGACAAGGTTCTGGACCTCTCGACATTCTTCCAGACTGTGCTTGTCGATCTTGTGGATTGGACACCACACTTTGGAGCTGCTGCCATCTTCTGACGAGGGTCGAGGTTGTTTCTGGGGGTGTGGCCCCCAGCCACCCGGAGCTGCAGTAGCCACAGCAGTAGGTGCATTGACCGACAACTTTTTCTTGTCATTGGTTTTCTTATTCTTTTTGCTACCTCCGGAAGTGGTGGTTTCATTCTTGGAGGATTTCTTGTTTTCCTCTAGAGAAGGTCTGGAATCCCTCTGCAGCTTTAGCACATTTATCTGCTATGCTGAAGAGTTCCGTGACGTTGGTGACTTCTTTGGTCGCCAGCTTCTCCAGCATCTTCTTGTATCGAACACCCTGTCTGAATGCAACAATAACAAAAGTGCTTGAGATTGAGGGGATGGTATTGCGTACCTGGGAAAACCGCTGGATAAAAGATCGTAGCGATTCTCCCGTTGTTTGCTTCACAGCACACAATTCTAGTTCAGTGCCGGGTCGGGTGTAAGAACTCCCGAGGTTGGCAGTGAACTATTGGCATAATTGCTTCCAACTATTGATGGAGTCTGGTGGAAGACTCATGAACCAGAACCTTGCAGTCCCTGTCAGAGCCACTGGGAAGTAGTTGGCCATCACGGCCTCGTTGACACCCGCTGCAAGTATAACAGTGGAGTAGATTTGAAGAAACTCAGTGAGGTTGACAGCCCCGTCAAATTTCTCCGACAAATGAGGCTGGAACATCTGTGGCCATCTGATCATGCGTAAGTGCATGGCCAGAGCAGAACAGCCTCCTCCTACTCCTTGAGGAGCAGAGCTGTCTCGAGCCTCTCGCCTCTCGCGAGCACGCTTGATATGGACGCGACCATCCTACTACCGGTAACGGCGATCAAGTTCCTACCGCACGTCGTGAGTCTGAATCTTGGTGATGGTGTGGGTGCGTCGTGCCCCAGAAGGCAGTGAAGTCACCTGGTGAGATGTAGCACGCCGTCGGTGGTGTGACACGTGAGGACCTAGTCTTCCAGACAAGGTCCTACATTGAACTGTTGCCTGCCCCAAAGGTGGAGGACCTTGGTTGCTGATGGCATCAGTTGCAGATGCAACCACATGTTGCACATCATCACGCAACTGCTCCATCGCACCCTGAGGTGCTCCGGGCGCTGGTGGGCGCTCCAATAGGGCTCGCGCAACAATTAGTGTGTTCTCGGGGTTGTTGTTTGCCGATGCTGTGATTGACACAAATACCCCATCCTGATGTCCAGCATGGTTTGCTGGGGCAGATGGTGGTGGTGGTGGCATGGCACCCGTCGGGACAACGGCATCCGCTAGTTGCTGGATGTTGGAGGGATTGCCTCTAGCATGTTGTTCAGCATAGTTGCCATTGGAGGATCCTGCGGTGAAGTTCACCATCTTGAGATCTCAGGCGCCCCTACCTAGAATGCCAAATGTCAAAGTGGCTAAACAACACTTCCCCCAGTACTACTAAATGTAGACTGCAGAGGTTCTTGTATTTGTTTGGGCGCGCAGAGATCAGGGACAAAATGATGACACGTGTAATTTACGTGGTTCCGGCCGCCTGAGAGTAATACCTTACTCCACGGGGTTTGTGTTGTTGTATTGAGTAGCACTAGTATGCGTGTGAGCATGGATCAGATTTCGTGCCTCTATATCATGCGGCGCGGTCCTTTTATAGTCCAAGGACAGACCGTTACAACGTTTGCCTGGGCCGACATGTGTCCCTGGTGTATTTAATGGCCTAATACACTATCTATGAGCATTAAGTGTGGTTAATAGTGTGATAACGTGCCTTAGTGCTTGTGTTACCCCTATTAACAGTGCTCTGATTGTGTGTCATTAATACAACATTGATGACATGTAATAAGGTCTTATAACTGCCACTTTAACTATCCCTTGAATATATGTGCTGTTGGAGATCCGCTAGTGTACTCATTGGTGGTGAAGGTCCAGAGGCTCCAAACATGGCAGCTTCGGAGCTTCCCCTTGCAGGGAGGTACCTCCGGAACCGCTATACAAGTGGCGGCACCAGAGCTCTCCTCTGTTGGGGTTTAGGACCGGGGTCATCATACATGTGTTGACTGCGGAGCTTCCCAATGTTTGGAGTTTAGCTCCGGTCTTACATTACACGTGTCAATCCCGGAGCTACCCATATGAGGGATGCGGGTCTGTAGTAGAGTGACGTGTGGGGCCTGAGGAGACCTTCAACTTTGATTGGTGGAACTCTCTTGCACTTCTTGCGGTACCGTGGAGTACTCAATATGCAGGGTACCAACATCCGCCATGAAACACATATTTGCCAAAGTGTCTTCATCTTCATCACTTCAAAGTCCACATTGCTTGAATTGTTATCGAGGAGTGCGGAGAGAATGTGTTCTGTCACTTGCCGTTTTGTAAAAGACTTCTTTTTCTTATTGTTGTTGCCAAAAGAGGACTTGAACTAGGTTTGCTTTTCATCACAAGAAGTAGGACTTGAAATATTAGGGCAATCTATACGAAAATGTCCTGTCTGACCACATTCGAAGCATGGTTGAGAACCACAACTTTTTCTCCTTCTAGTTCTCACATTTTGCAATGCTTTTGAGAACCGAGTAGATAGAAGTACTAGATCCTCCTCTGGAAACTCTTCAACTTGTTCAAGGGTTAGAGAAGACAGTAAAGCAAGTGTACCACATGATGAAGATGGACTAGAACTAGGTATGTCACGTTGTGAAACAAATGCAAGAGACTTGTTGGAATTTTTTCGTGATATAATGTCAAGTTCATGAGTTTTCAGCTTAGAATATAGCACGTCTAATGTAAGTGTACTCATGACAATGGATTCATGAATAGATGTAAATTTCATCTCCCAAATTTACATATCTTATACACTTAATAATTGCCTAGCATTTTCAGCATCTAAAAAATTAACGTCGACGCTATGCAAGTTGCTGAGATTTTTATTAAAGCGGCAAAGAGATCATCGATCGACTCACCAGGTTGCATCTCAAAATGCATGTACTCTTTCTTGAACATGTCTTGATGTACCTCCTTGATCGTATTGGATCCTTTGAGGTAGTCGCATAGTGCTTTCCACACATCATACGCAGATTGGAGGTGTGCAACAAGGTGGAAATCACTTTAGGTCAATCCTTGTATGGTCAAGTTTCGTGCCTTGTTATTGTTGTCGACATCTCTCATGTTCGCAGCCGTAACATCATCGTTTGATAGCATGAAGAAGCACTTGAATACATTTTCCCATATGGCGAAGCCTTGTGCCTGTATGTAAGCCTCCATGCGAGCCTTCCAAACCTGAAAAACAATGCCATTGAACACATACGGTTTTGTAGAGTATTTATCCATGATGACTAGTAAAGACACGTGCAAATCACAATGATTAGGGCACCATGACTCTGATACCAATCATAGGATCGAAGAGCACGTGAAAAGCTACCAGAGGGGGTGAATGGTAGACTTTTTCAGCGAGAGCAATGAGAACCCCTCGGCAGTAAATCAATCTAACAGAGAAATCGTGTGTGCGAGTGTTTCCAACTTGTTCGAAACCTCACAAATTAGTGTAGATCATAGATAATCGAGTCACAAAGACAAGACAACAAGAATCATGAGAAAATATCGAGTAAAACTAAAGTTTTGACCAAAACCCTGAGCAACAGTCAATCCATTCTAACAGAGAGCAAACAGACCTGCTATGATGCAAAGAAACTCGTGTAACTCAAAAACTATAAATCCAATAACCTTAAAAGTTTCACATATGATAAAACATTGAGTTTTCAAGACAACACTAAAAGAATCATGTCAATTGGATCTGTAAAACGTGAGTCATGATCAAAACATAAAAGAAAGGTCGGGTAGCATAGAAACTCGACGAGAAAGACTTGATGAAAAAAAAGTCGGACGAACAAGGCACAAAAACTCCTCTAAACTACGAACTTTATTCACCAAAGACACAAGAGGAACACCCCAAAGTCGTGCTCCTGGAGCTCTGGCCTCCCTTTCTTATATAACAAGCCCTTAGGTCAACCCAATCCTAACTAGGACTCCAACTCCTAATCAGTTTCAACCGAAACTTTCTATAACTGCTCAAGACTCTTCCATACGCAGATAGAAGCAATCTTAAGACTTCCAATCATTGCATTAGGATTTGTTGCCACGAATTAGAAAAAATTGTTTCACTAGGACCCTAATGCAATGGAACACAATCGTTGCGTTAGGATCTGTAGTCACGAATCACTAGATCGTGGTGTTAGTATCTATTGCCATGAAACACAGACGTTGCATTAGGATCTATTGCCACGAATCAGAAAACGGCTGCGTTAGTATCCTAATGCAATGGAACACAATTGTTGCATTAGGATCTGTAGCCATGAATTACTAGTTCATGGCGTTAGGATATATCGCCAAAAAACACAATCGTTGGATTAGGATCCATTGCCACGAATCAGAAAACTGTTGCATTAGGATCCTAATGCAACAGAACACAATCGTTGCATTAGGATCTGTAGCCACGAATCACTAGTTCGTGGCATTAGGATCTATCGCCATGGAACACAATCATTGCATTCGGATCTTTTGCCACGATTCACTAGTTCGCGGCATTAGGATCTATCGCCTCAAAACACAATCATTGCATTAGGATCTGTTTCCACGAATCACTAGTTCATTGCATTAGGATCTTTTTCCATGGAGCACAATCATTGCATTAGGATATGTTGCCACGATTTTACTAGTTCGTGGCCTTAGGATCTATTGCCATGGAACACAATCATTGCATTAGGATCTGTTGCCACGATTCACTAGTTCGTGACGTTAGGATCTATCCCCACGGAACACAATCATTGCATTAGTATCTGTTGCCACGATTCACTAGTTCGTGGGCAAAAGGGATCCAAGGTAGGCGACGGTGCTGACGCTGGCAGGCCCGCTTGCCCAAGAAATCAATCGAGAGAACCACCCACAAATTCCATGAGTTCGTTCGATTTCTGTTTTCTGCGCGTGACACCTTCTCCACTTGATCGATAGTGCTTACAGGAACACAATCGTTGCATTAGGATCCACCACCACATATCACGAGCATTGCATTATGATCTGTTGCCATGAATCAGAAATAATTCACAGCTCACACAGTACTTATATAAAAACATTGCATTAGGATCTATCGTCACAAATAGTTCACATCTCACACAGTACTTATATAAAAAAATCATCATCTTCGCTGTTGCCCCCCCAGTGGAGCTACATGACCATCATTGATATATGTGTCATCATTGTCGTCGTTGTCTTAATTTTTTGATGGAACTCTATCTCCCTGAAATTGATAATCACATGTTGTCATTAGAAGAGTGGAAGCATCACTGCTTGCTCCCTCAATGTCATTCCTAGCCCATGCAGTTGTATCCTCATTTATGTGTGGCATATTGATATCAGTAAGCCGATCATCAAATGTCTCAGCCGCCATCGTCTCAGGCACATTATTTTCACTGTCTCCGGGGGGCATGGCAAAAAGTTTTGTGGCTTCATTTTAACAATTGTGGCCCATTTAGCTTGATTCACACTTGGAACGTAATAAACTTATTTTTCTTTGGTGGCTAGAATGTAAGGCTCATACTTAAATCGAGAAAGAGTAGTCTCAATATATATCATTACGTATTGATCCTTTTTGTGGCCTCTGCTTTGGTTCTGACTGGAAAAAGGCCAATCAAACCAGTCACAATCAAATAACAGAACCTCTTGATTTTTTCAAAATCAATAGAAATCATTTTCTTGATTACTCTAAACCAATCATGATCACTACCCCGAACAACAACACTATTATTTTGGGTCCGTAAATCATTTTCCACATCTGCAGTTCGAAAGAAGAAGCCACTGATGAATGGTCGACTAAAAAAATGTTCTCGATGATCAAGTCCTCTAGATAATGCATACATATAATCGGTTACTTTGCCTTTTTTGTGTAATGTTGTAATTTGTACACATTAGTATAAAAGAGGTCATCGACAACCAAAATTCAGAACGCATATTTGTTCAATATTTCATCAAAGTAAAAACTTGCATGTACTTACTCATTTCTATGGCGTTTATCAACATCACGAGAATGAATCTTTTTCAGTTCTTCAATATGCTCACTGAAAAGGGTACAAAATTAAATTTGCCATCTATAATAAGCATGATCCAATATAGTATAGAACATCTAAGTTATACGTACTTGATCCATATAGCAGCCTCTTCAACGTTAGAAATAAGATAATGCCTGATGTTATGTAGTTCCACCATAGTAAGTTGGTCCCATTTATACCCTTTTTAGAGTTATCAAGTTCTGTAAATATATTAGACTCAAGAGAAGGTTCATTCCTAGCTCAGCATCATAACATTCTGGCCTATTAAGCTTGGTGCTAATGTTATCCAAAAATTGACTACAAAAAGTCATACACTCTTCCATAATATATCCCTTAACTATGGAACCCTCCAGGTGAGCTTTGTTACGTACATACCTCTTCAATGTACCAAGGTACCTCTCAATTGGATACATCTATCTGTAAGAAATAGGTCCACCCAAGAGAGCTTCTTCGGCAAGATGGGTTGGAAGATGTACCATGATATCAAAGAAAGCGAGAGGAAACAACATCTCAAGCTTACAAATTGTTTCAAGAATTTGTTTGCTCATCTTATCCAAATCTGGTTCCGCCATATCTTTAGAACAAATTCCAGAAAATAATGTGCTAAACTCAATTAAAGATACAACAACCTTTTCAGGCAATATGTAACGTATTGCAATAGGAAGGAGCTTCTGAAATATAATATGGCAGTCATGAGTTTTTAGACCTGATACCTTACATGCTTTTATTTCCACACATCTCTTGATATTTGAGACATAACCATCGGACATATTCACATCCCCCAAAAACTTGCACAAGGTGGTCTTCTCATCTTTACCCAAACTATATAATGCTGATGGTAATATATACTTGTCATTTCTAACCATCAGATGTTGATTTGGCTGTATACCCATATCATGCATATCATGAGGAGCTTGTAGACTATCTTTTGTTTTACCGTCCATATTCAGCAATGTCTCCAATATCATAAATAGTTTTCCTCAGTTTGCATGACATCCAAGTTATGTCTTATTAGCAATGTCTTTCAATATGGGAGCTGGAAAAATATATTTTTCTTCTTCCAATTATGCCACCTATTTTCTTTAGTGCGCTTTCTCTTATTATTTGTCTCTCCAAAACTAAGTTGATCAAAACTCTAATATTGTTAGAGTACTTTGTCACTAGAGAGTGATGTTGCAGCCTCTCTATTCTCTATCTTGTTGTTGAAAGAAGCTTTGTTTCGATGTGACATGTGATTCTGAGGTAGGAAACGACGATGACCCATGTAGCAATGCTTTCGTCCATATTTCAACCACAAGGCGTCATTGTTTATATGGCAGTATGGACATGCTAGCTTACCTTTTGTGCTCCATCTACATAGCATTGCATATGTTGGAAAATCATTTATTGCCTACAATATAGAAGCTCGAATGAGAAATGTCTCTTTCTTTAAACTGTCATATGTTTCAACACCAACAAACCATAATTTTAGTAGCTCATCAATAAAAGGCTGCAGATATACATCAATGTTGTTTCTAGGTGACTTTGGCCCAGGAATATTCATTGACATCGCCCAATAAGGTTGCTTCATACACAACCAAGGTGGTAGATTATAAGGGATTAAAATCACAGGCCATTTACTATAGTGTGAATCGAATTTAAAATAATATGAGCATAGTATTTCATAAATATATGACTTTGTGATTCTCATGGAAATGAAACTCATTGGAAATTCGTTGGGGCGTAACCCTCTTAGCGACACGCCATACCGGAACCCGGGTATGGTGTTAAGTGGGCGAGGGCCGGGTCACCACCGCCTTAGTGGCGCGCCATATCGGAACCCGGATGTGGTGTTAAATGAGCGAGGGACGGATCGCCATCACCTTAGTGGCGCGCTACATCATCGCCCCAATGTAGTGTTAAGTGAGCAAGGGTCTTTGCATCTTCCTCGACGGATGCAAAGGGTAACGAAGCTAGCCGAGGAAACTAGGTTTCGGGTGGGTAGTTGGAATGTAGGATCCTTGACGGGAAAGCTACGAGAGTTAGTGGACGTTGCGATTAGGAGGCGTGTAAACATTCTTTGTGTACAAGAGACTAGATGGGCAGGTCAAAAAGCGAGAGAGGTTGAGAATACCGGTTTCAAGCTTTGGTATTCTGGCTCGACGGGAACTAGGAATGGCGTAGGCATCCTAATAGATAAGAGCCTTAAGGATGGAGTAGTGGATGTCTGTAGACAAGGGGATAGGATCATCCTAGTCAAGGTAGTTGTGGGGGACCTTATCTTGAATGTCATTAGTGCTTATGCCCCACAAGTTGGGCTTGACATGAGCACTAAGAGACAATTTTGGGAGGACTTGGAGGATATGGTTAGTAGTGTACCGGTAAGCGAGAAGCTCTTCATAGGAGGAGATCTCAATGGTCATGTAGGTACAACTAACGTAGGTTTTGAGGGGGTACACGGAGGTTTTGGATGTGGCGATAGAAACCAGGAGGGTAAGGATATCCTAGACTTTGCCGTAGCCTATGACCTATTGGTAGCTAACACCCTATTTAAAAAGAGGCTATCTCACATAGTGACCTTTACTAGTGCCCAACATTCTAGTCAAATCGACTATATCCTCACCAGGAGAAGGGAGAGAGGGGCATGTTTAGATTGTAAGGTGATTCCTGGAGAATGTGTCGTTCGGCAACATAAACTTGTGGTAGCCGACTTTCGTTTCCACGTGCGTGTGTCACGAGACAAAGGTGTTAAAACCACGAGAACAAAGTGGTGGAAGTTGAAGGATGAAGCGCAACAATCATTCAAAAGGAGGATGATCGCAGAAGGACCTTGGAACGAAGAGGAAGATGCAGATAGTATGTGGGAGAAGATGGCGACTTACATTAGGAAGACGGCTAGGGAGGTGCTTGGGTGGACAAAAGGTAAGAAACTTGTAGATAAAGACACTTGGTGGTGGAATGAAGATGTACAAAAAGCTATTAAGGAGAAGAAGGAGTCTTATAAGGGCTGGCATCATGAGAGAAGTGCAAGTAACATGGCGAAGTATAAAGAGGCTAAGAAAAATGCCAGGCGTGTTGTGAGTAAAGCAAGGGGGCAGGCCTATGATTCGCTATATGAGAGGCTAGGGACAAAAGAAGGCGAAAAGGATATATACAAGATGGCGAAACTTCGCGAGAGAAAGGTGAGAGATCTCAACCAAGTCAAATGCATTAAGGATGAGGCAGGTCAAATTCTATTGAAGGAGGAAGAAATTAGGGACAGATGGCGGGACTACTTCAATGGACTATTCAATGACGGGAATGAGAGTATTAGGTTCGAGTTGGATGACTCATTTAATGACATCAACAGACGATTCGTGCGGAGGATACAAGAGTCCGAGGTTAGAGAGGCCCTAAAAAGGATGAAAGGAGGAAAGGCCCACGGCCCCCATGATGTCCCCATTGAGGTGTGGAGATGTCTAGGGGATGTAGCAATAGTATGGCTCACTAAACTATTCAACCGCATTTTTCAGTCAAACAAAATGCCTGAAGAGTGGCGGAAAAGTATTTTAGTACCCATCTTCAAAAATAAAGGAGATGTTCAAAGTTGTACTAATTATAGAGGAATTAAGCTCATGAGTCATACTATGAAGCTCTGGGAGAGAGTGATTGAACACCGCTTGAGGAAAGTGACCAATGTCACTAAAAACCAGTTTGGTTTTATGCCTGGGAGGTCCACTATGGAGGCGATTTTCTTACTCCGTCAGCTTATGGAGAGGTATAGGGAGCAAAAGAAGGATCTACATTTAGTGTTCATTGACTTGGAGAAGGCATACGATAAGGTACCAAGACCGGTCATGTGGTGGGCACTAGAGAAACACAAAGTCCCAACAAAGTACATTAACCTTATCAAGGATATGTACGATAATGTGGTGACAAGTGTGCGCGTAAGAGATAGTGAGACCGACACTTTTCCTATCACAATAGGGTTACACCAAGGATCAGCCTTAAGTCCTTACATCTTTTCCTTAGTGATGGATGAGGTGTCGAAGGATATACAAGGGGATATCCCTTGGTGTATGCTCTTTGCTGATGATGTAGTGTTGGTAGATGAAACTAGGGATGGTGTTGATAGAAAATTGGAGCTGTGGAGGCAGACCTTAGAGTCTAAGGGGTTTAGACTTAGTAGAACCAAGACCGAGTATATGAGATGCGACTTTAGTGATGTCGGGTGCGAGGATGGTAATGTTAGTTTACAAGGACAAGTAGTACCTAGGAGGGACACATTTCGATATTTAGGATCAATGTTACAAAGCAATGGTGATATTGATGAAGATGTTTGCCACAGGATCAAGATCGGGTGGATGAAGTGGCGACAAGCATCTGGAATCTTATGTGATAAGAAAGTTCCACAAAAATTGAAAGGAAAATTCTATAGGACGGTGATCAGACCTGCGATGCTGTATGGAGCAGAATGTTGGCCAACTAAAAGGCAACATGTCCAACAAATGAGTGTTGCGGAGATGCGCATGCTACGGTGGATGTGCGGTCACACAAGAAGAGACAAAATTAGGAACGAAGTAATACGTGATAGGGTAGGGGTGGCACCGATTGAGGAGAAGCTAGTCCAACATCGCCTACGGTGGTTTGGGCATATCCAGCGGAGACCTCCAGACGCACCGGTTAACAGTGGGATTATAAAGAGTGGAGAAAATTTTAGGAGGGGTAGAGGTCGACCAAGGTTGACATGGCAGGAGGCGGTGAAACGAGATTTAAAGGAGTGGGACATACCTAGAGATTTGGCTCATGATAGGACTGCATGGAAATTAGCAATTCATGTGCCAGAATCTTAGTTTATTCGTAATTTGTTACTCTTATCTTCTTTCTTATTAACCCATTTCTAGAATAAATAAAATGTAGATTTTTTTTTACTTTCATCTTATTTTCTATTACTTTTCTTCAAAATTATTGGGTTTCATTTCTAGCCGACCCCAACTTGTTTGGGACAAAGGCTTGGTTGTTGTTGTTGTTGTTGTATGACTTTGTGATTCCTTTTACATGTTGAAAGTTCTTACTACATTACTCGTGTTATACATTTTGTAGTTTTTGCCATGACTAGTAATTGAAATAATTACTTACACTAAATCTGGTCATGATCGAACTTTCTTGCTGTTTTAACTTGTTGCATGCTCACAAGTGCTTTTAATCATGAGAAAATAATCAATCAATAGCCCACATGTTGAGCTTTTATGATCAAATAAAAATCTGAAAAGATCAAGAGAATATGCATGCATCGCACTTCTTTTTTTGAGACTGTTTATCATTGCACTTTTATATAAACTTGGAAGAAGTATTGGATGACTAAAACCATGTCCTTAAGCTTCTTATTGTCAAATGACATAGGCTTGGCTTGGTTTGTTAGAATAAGGCTGGTGCAGCATATGATCTCTTGCAAATGTCATATGATCAAAATTTGTGCTTTAAATGATAACGAAAAATAGAAAAGAGCAACATGTGTCATTCTTTCAAGTTTTGAAATAGTTGAGTTTTTTAGATCATGACTTGCTTAAATTGAAAAATTACACTTGATCTCTAGCATAGTTTACACTACTTTATGTATCTCATTGATGTGATAATGTAAGTTACTTGATAGTATAACTCGGATGAGCTTTGTTTTATATGTATATGTTATAATATGCTTATAACAATTGATAATTCCCTTTTGAACCTTGCTGAATACATTGTCAAAGGGGGAGAAATGTGTCATACATTGCACATTCATGAGTTTTTACATGTTATGCTCAGGGGGACAAATTTTCTTTCAAAATGTTTCATTTGAATAAGCCAAAGTTCGGATTCTAGGTGGTGTTGCCAATGCATTCATCAAGGGGGAGATTGTGAGATCTAGGTGTTGAATACATTAGCAATTAGAATTAAAGTGAAGATTTACATTCAAAGTTTTGAGATTAGACCGATACACCTCGATAGCACCGTCCGAACTAGTCTCAGTACATTTTGGGAGTAAAGTTACCTTTGATAGTTATGGACTGTTCAAACTTTTCAATGTCTTTTTGCGAGTAATGTTACCGTCGATGGTTTCAGATTGTCCAAACTTTTCATCACGTGACTCGCATGTGTTTCTCGCTTTGGATTGTCCAAACTTTCAGTCACGTGAGCTGCACATGAGTTGATATAGTTGATCTTTACAAATGTGTTTTTGGGAGTAACATTTATTCTTTACTTTGTTAGGAATTTCCGACACGTGATTTGCACGTGAGTTTCGGATTTGAATGTACGATATTTTGCCTTTATATTGCAATGCTGTTTTTAGTCGATTTGATAATTTTATTTGCTGAAATAATTGAGCGGTAGATCTACTTTTAACTTGCAATGTTTCAAACTTTTTGCTTATGACAAGATTTGCTTAGTACTTTTGCACTAAGTTTTTGAAGCGTTTTGGCTGATAATGGTATATTATTTTCTTGCTATGTTTGCAACATGCTTATGTGAGGTGCTCACAAAAGGTGTTGTGGTTATCGGAATAATGTGAATCAAGTCGACGACTTGTGCTCAGAAGATTTGGTTGTTCTTTCATGTGCAGGTGTTGCTTGAGGTCAAGACATGGTTGGTTATGGGATCCATTGAACTAGTCGTAGGGAGAAGATGAGGTTCAACAACCAAGTTCGGGAGGAATTGTGGTTGAGTTGATCAGGAGGTCACGCAGCATGTTTGTGAACAATGCATATCAAGTTATTGTGAACATTGTTGGAAATTGTTTGCACGTATGCAAGGGGTGCTTGGACGTGGCTACATTGTTCCAAACGTGGTGAAGAGATATGGACACAATGATGTGGCCGGAAAGGTCCAACCGGCTGGATTATGCCTCAGGTTGCGGCTGAGGTAATTATGGTTCATTTATGAAAAGTTTTGAATTGATTTTGTTCAGATTTCATGTGAGTCACTAAGTTGAGTTGTTTTAGGAATATTTGGAAGGTTCCTAAGGTGTTTGGAAGTCTTAATATTGTTTCTATTTGTGTATGGAAGAGTCTTGAGCTGTTATGAAAAGTTTCGGTTGAAACTGAGTAGGATTAGAGTCCTAGTTTGGTTTGAGTTGGCCCTAGGGCTAGTTATATAAGCAAGGGACGCCAGAGCTCGTGGTATATGACTTAGGGGATGTTCCTCTTGTGTTTTTATTAATAAAATTCATAGTTTACAGAAGCTTTTGTGCCTTGTTCGTCTGACTTATTTTCATCAAGTCTTTCTCGTCCAGTTTCTGCGCTGCCCAACCTTTCTTTAGTGTTTTGATCGTAATTCACGTTTTACTACTTCGATTGACGTGATTCTTCTAATGTTGTCTTCACAACTCAATTATATATCATCTGTAAAAAAATTTTACGGTCATTGGGTTTCTGGTTTTTGAGTTACACGAGTTTATTTGTAGTGTAACATATCTGTTTACTCTCGGTTAGAACAGATTGACTTTCGCTCAAGGTTTTGGTCATAACTTTAGTTTTACTCAATGATTTCTCTTGATTATTGTTGTGGTGTCTCCGTGACTTGATTATCTACAATCTAACTATTTTTTTCATGGTTAAGCTCATCTAGATCAGTGGTACACACAATTTCCTTATCAAATTAGTTTTCTGCCGAGGGGTTTTCAAAGCTTCCGCTCAAAAGTTTTTAAATCTACCATTCACCCCCCTCTAGTACCTTTTCACGTGATCTTTGATCCTACATATATATATATACAATAACATCTTCAACATTTTTCACACTCCAAACTGCTCATGTGGCTATGCCCCATATATCATGTTTATGATTAAGCAAGTCACATGTTTGGAGTTTGTCAAATATGTCAAACATCTAAGGCTTCGCCCTCAGATGCCTTTAGCTCCACCTCCACCTTATTCCACTTTGAGGTGGCACAACACTCAGACTCATGCAAAACAGGAGGGACCCTCTAGCTCCTCAGCTACATCCTCCTCTAGGGGCTCTAACGGTGGAGTATTGAAGATGCTTCGATCCATTTTTTCTTCCTGCCGTAAATTCAAAGTGAAGTAACACGAAGAGTCTTGCAAGGAAGCGTCATGCTCGCTACATGAAGGAGGATGTGACTACCTTTGTCAGAAGCTTGAAATCTCTCCTATTGGCTCTCCAGAGATCTCCGAAGACTCAGATGAGGATTACACAAAGATGCCTCAATTGACCAATGATGATCTTGCGTACTTTGGGATTGGCTCCTCCACTCGTGCTCGCGCTCCTCGTCAAGCTAGTGATGAAGATGCTGAAGAGGAGCAAGAAAGTGAGAAGACTAAGAGTGCTGGGAGCAAAACCCGCAACGACGAAGACGACGAGTAGTTCTCCTTATTTTCCCCATTTTGGTGTCTTTATCACAAAGGGTAGGTCTAGTGTTAGTCGTATCATTAGCTTTGCTTTTTTAGTCATGGACTTGTATTATTAACTTCAAAACTTTGTATGCTTTATGATTAAGACTTTGTAACAACCTATGCTACCTTATGTCTATGTTACTTGGTTAACCTTTATGTGTGTGCTCTTGATGTCACTCTTATATGTTTTTGGTCACTATTCTTGTTCATTGCACTACTTGTTCACACACACATTTTTAGGCACCCCACCATAAAGAATGCACATATGAGAATTTACCCAATTTTCATGTACCTTCTCTCTCATATGAGCATACTTCATGAAAATCCAATTTATTTACTCATTCATGATTAATCTTTATTTGGTTGTCATCAATGACCAGAAAGGGGGAGATTGTAAGTGCATCTAGGCAATCCCATGTGGGTTTTGGATGATTCATGACAAACAAGTGAAGTGCTAATGAAACTATTTGAGTTGAGAGCAGGTAACGATGCAAAAAGATGAGAAATGCAAAAAGGGAAATAGAAGAATTATGATTGAAAATATTTAATTGAAGGAGAATACTTAGTCTAGTATCATGTGCTCAAAGTGTGTGTGGTAAATCCCCTGAAGAGCTCAAGTTTCCATATGGAAAAATGAGAGATAAACTTAGTAAAGAAAAAAGTCATATAACGGACTAGTTTGTCCTTCTACGAAAAAGTGCGAACACCCCAGAGGCTTGGCGGAAAAGAAGTCTCTGGATGACATCAGACTTGTCCGATGTCATACTGGACTAGTGTGCACAATGCAGACTAATTTGTTTTTCCACAGACTAGCACCTTCGTCATGACATCGAACTTGTCTAATGTCATACCGGACTAGTCCGGCCTGTTGAGACTAGTCCGATTTTCAACAAAAAAGCCCAAAAACACTCTTATCCACACATTCTATAGTCCTAAGAGTGAAACTTGGGGATTTGGGAATGGGGAAAGGAGAGTGACATTCTCATCGACATTAAGCTCTTGGGTTTGATCTCTCACAGACTCCTATTTACTTTTGAGTAATTGTTCAAGCATGTTGATCATATTTTTACTTGTAATCTTGTGGGAGCCCTCAACTTGTGAGAAAGCCCCAAAACTTGATTCCTATTTACTTTTGAGAACCGAGTTGGCCTTGGTGGTAACTTGGTGAGGGAAATGTTGGAGAAGACTTGGCCCTTTGTGGACTCCTCAACAAGGATGTGGATCATTTTTGTGGGACTGAACCTCTTTAAAAATTGTGTGTTCATCGTGTTCTTGATTCATCACTATTATTATCATCACTAGCAAGGGCATAACTTGATAATAGTTGCAATCCTTGTTAAATTTTTAATTCACCTGCAAATTTGTCATCCTATGTACTTGCTTAAGTTATTAGACCAGTTTACTACTTTCCGCTGCGACAAATTCGAAGAAAATAACAAAAAGATTCAAGATTACTTATTTTTCTGACTCACCCCGGACTAGTACACACTCATACTGGACTATTCTGATCTTTGGAATTTGAAGATTTTAAATTAAGTGTTTCAGGAATTCAAAAAGCATATCCCCCCCTATAGGCTACATTCATATGGTCTACTCCAAGTCAGAAAAGGAACATACCGAACATCTTAAGATCGTACTCCAATGATTGCGTGAGCACAAGCTATATGCCAAATTAAGCAAATGTGAGTTTTGGATCAACTGAGTTCCATTCCTTGGTCACATTATTTTAGTGGAAGGCATAGTTGTGGATCCGAGTAAAGTAGTACAAGTACTGAAATGCAAATCCCCCACTTTCGTACATGAAGTTCATAGTTTCTTGGGTTTAGCAGGATATTAT
Source organism: Tuctoria greenei (assembly GCA_036927565.1). Classification (NCBI taxonomy): domain Eukaryota; kingdom Viridiplantae; phylum Streptophyta; class Magnoliopsida; order Poales; family Poaceae; genus Tuctoria; species Tuctoria greenei. Next base: position 60,187,961 of record JAYESD010000010.1, read on the forward strand.
CGAAGATTCATTCTAAGTTTCTTGAAAATTGATAAACTTATATATGGATTTGTTAAAGAACAACAAGTATGTATGTAGTGAATCATGTGAGAAAGCCTTCCACTTTAGTAAAGCATCTCACGACAGCCCCGGTCTTGGCTCAGCCGGATACTATTAAATCTTTTGAGTTTATTGTGATGCATTCGACATAGGATTGGGCTGCATACTTATGCAAGAAGGATGAGTAATTGCATATGGATCATTTAAGCTCCAAAATCATGAACCCAATTATCCTACAATGATTTAGGTTCGGTCGCAGTAGTTCTTGCACTAAACATGTGGAGGCACTACATAATTGAAATCTAATGCATCTCTACATGGATCATAAAAGTTTGAAGTACATATTCACTCCAAATGAATTACATATGAGGTAACAAAGATGGCTAGAGTTAATCAAAGACTACGAACTTGAGATTCACTATCATCCCGACACAACCAATGTGGTTGTCGATGCACTTAGTCGCAAGTCTCACGTTCATAACTTAATCATCGGTCCTATGAAAAAAGAAGAACCAAGTCTACCCGTGATTCCTCATGGAGCTTTTTATAATCTTGCTCTCATATTTACAATCCGAGAGGGGATTGAAGAGGCTCAAAAGAAAGAAAAGGAAATGTCTCATATTCGGAGGAGAATTAAGGGCGGACAAACGAAGTGTTTCCTGGAAGACGAACAAGGAACTTTATGGTTCAACAATCAAATAGTAGTACCCTGGGACATGAATTTACGGAAAAAGAGATTGGATGAGGCACATATGTCCAAATATTCAATCCACCGAGACAGCAACAAATGTATCAAGATCTTTGAACTAAATTTTGGTGGACATGTATGAAGAGGGAAATAGCAAAGTATGTATCTGAATGTTATACATGTCATAGAGTAAAATATAATCACATGAGAAAAAACGGGTTGTTGCAACCATTGAAAATACCGACATGGAAATGGGAGGATCTGAGTATGGATTTCATCATCGGATTGCCTCTCACCTTCCACAAGCACGACTCCATTTGGGTAGCCATTGATTGATTAACCAAATCAGCACACGTTATTCAAGTGCATACTGCCTACCTTGCAGAGAAGTATGCAGACTTATGCATATCACGGATTATGTGTTTACATGGTGTTACCCGCACCATTGTATCGGACATAGGTTTGTTGTTTGTTGCTCATTTTTTGGAGCAGATACATGCATCATTGGGTACAAAATTAATTCGTAGCTCCGCTTATCACCTCAAACTGATGGACAAACCAAGAGGGTAAATCAAATACTTGAGAATATGTTGAGAGCATGTGCCATACATCATGGGAAAAATTGGGATGTCAATTACCTTTGATGAAATTCTCATACAAAAACCTACCAATCTAGTATCAAAATGGCACCATATGAGGCTCTCTACGGCCGTAAGTTCCGCACACCCCTCAATTGGTGTTAATTCGGTGAGCGAGTAGTCTATGGAATTGATCTTGTAAATGGCGCTGAAGAGCCAGTCCAGATTACTAGAGCTAATCTCAAAGCCTCTCAATCTCAGAAAAAGAGTTATGTGGATAAACAACATGGTTCTTTAAGCTTCAACATTGGATCGCACATGTGTTTCTGTGTCTCTCCGATGAATGGGATTCATCGATTCGAAGTAAAAGGAAAGCTAGCCCCTCCATTTATTGGTCCATTTGCCATCATAGAAAAATGTGGGCCCATTGCTTATAGATTGGAATTACCTATGTCTCCAGCTGGAGTTCACCATATTTTCCACGTATCTCAATTACGGAAATGTCTCAAGCCCGCTATCGATATCAGCATAGGATGTTTAACAATTGAAACTGATCACCTACATCGAGCATCCGATCCAGATTCTTGATGAAAAGACTCGTGTCACAAGAAGCCAGATGTTGTGGTTCAATGAAGTTCTATGGAGTAACCACACTGTCGAGGAAGCGACATGGGAGAGTGAATACTGTCTTTGATCAAAATATTCGGACATATTATCATCTCATCTCTGGTAATTCCACTACCTTAGTCTCTTCAGTTTTAATCTTGGGACAGGACTGTTTTAAGGAAGAGGAATGTAAGATCCCAAATAAAATGTGTTCAGCTCAGCTCAAGAGTTAATGTATAAATAAGCAAAGAAAATATATTATAATTCTTATGTGAGGTAATTAAGTCAAACCCTAAAAGAAGAGGATTAAAATTCAAATTTAAAATCCAAATTTAACTTTGTCAAATGTCAAATTTGGATTCACCATTGAAATCCTCATTACGGAATTAGCTACCCTGCAATCTTTACAAAATTTGGAGCAAGTTGAACAAGAAGTTTTAACGCAACATAAAAGGGGGAATTCAAATCAGATTTCAAATTTAAAGTTCAACTTGTTTACTTATCAGAGTCGAGACTACCACTGGAATTGTCATAGGCGAATTAGTATCTGACGGGGTTCCATACCAGGCTACCGTGAGGCACGGGTTTCCGACCGGGCTCCAATGGAATACGGCACGAGGACAACATTCCATCTACCGGCTCGGACAAAACAGGTCGTCCGGACCCTGAGCTCTGCTGTTGGCGATAAGAGTGGCTGACCCCAACAAACGAGGTCAGCACTAAAGCCACCGGAGCCCAAGCTCAGGCGAGCGAAGCTTGCAGAGGCATTCAATCTGGTGTGGGTGGAGTAGGCACCTTCACTACTGATGGGACAGCTGCACTCAAGCGCTCTCCTGGCGAAGATGCAATTGCTTCTCACACTCTCCATGCCCTATTCAATATGGCATGACGGTGGGCGTGCACTTCGATACGATGTTGGAAGGCGACAAGACCGGTGTAGGTACGACCACGACTTTTGTGACTCGGCCTCGCTCCTAGGCATCCCAGGGGCTACACCTACGCAATATGAACCATTGTAACCCCACCCATTTATGAGGAGGTAGGGGAGTAGATAAGGTGGTTAGATAGGGCAGGTGCTGAGCTGCCTATGAAAGGCCTCCAGAAGCCACCATAGATGACTTACGCTCAAACAAATCAGCATACATGCATCGATTGTTAACAACCGCCTGTAACACCATTCCCCTATTTCAATAAAAAATGAGCAAAAGAACAACACCGGACATAGGTCATCTTGCCAGAACCAGTATAAACCTTTGTGTCTATGTAGCTAGGCCACCTCGAAGATGAACAGATGGAAAAATGACTCGTCAAGAGTACGAATACGAATCATTGGTGCGCCAGGTAAGGGTACTGCTGTGCGGTCCACTTTGCCTCTTCAATTGCTTCACCATTCTCAACCTTTTTGCCCGACATGGAGGTCCGCTTCGGCGACTTCGAGTTCATCACAACCTGTGAAGGCAAGCTTGAAGTCAACTCCATCTTCTCCAGCTCCAGCTCTCTATTTCAGAAGCCTGGACTTCTTCGCCAGTGACTTTGGCACCCTTCAATCCTTCAGCGGCAAACCCGCCACTCAATTTTTAGCAGGCAGGATGGCTGACAATGTCACCATACATGCCGCCAATGGTCTTTCAGTACCATCCTGCATGGGTATGGTCGATCGTGCCTCACTGTCCTTCCACACCGTCCTAATGGACGATGTCATTTTCAGCTTCAATGGTGGAACCAAGGGGAGAGAGCATCCTTCGTGTGAGTGCCATGCCATTGAAGGCGGTGACAGCACCAACGCTGGCACGTCTGCCAACATTGCAACAACTCAGCCTCGAGCACCAGGAGGCACGAGGTCGATATAGCTCAGCTGGAGGCTGATGTGACCACACTTTCAGCAAAGCGGGGTCCTTGCCCAATTACAAGCATGGTGTGCCTACACGCACGCCAAGTCCATGCCAACATCACCAACAAGGTTTCACTAAACCCGGCTACGAACGGGCAAGAACGAACGTGGCTGCTGCAGCAGCAATGCTGCACAACGTGTGTTGACGGTCATTATATACCAATTTTGACCGTCAATATAACTCAATTATGTGAGGGAATAAATATTTCATACACATATCATATTTAGATGTAACATAATTCCACTTGTACTTAGAGAAATAGTGCATGCATGAATTTTTATACAGAATTGAAGTGAAGCCAAGGGAGGAATCTTAAACAATACCTTCCTAGCCAATCAGACGCTGAAACGTGGCAGCACATGGAACAAATGGCCCACTTACAGAAGTATCCGAGAAGATCCAACGGTGTATCACCCATATCAGTCATCAGGACCCACCTGGAAGTCATACAGAGGAAAATCCACCTCAGAGGACCAGTTCCCAGGTCGCCCGACCTGGTGGCTCGGCCAACCTGGTAAGTCCTCATTTCCCGGTTAACTTAAACGTGGCACTCTCTTGTGGCTTGGAGATAAGAATGACGACTGATTCGCGTGCAAAAGATGGCTGAAACCGACCTCAACACTAGTATAAATAGGACCTCTCACCCCTCACTTCAACACACGCCACTCAAGCATTCTTTCTTGTATTACACTATTGCTCTCATAGTCCTTAGTGGAGGTTAGGCTATAGAAAGGAGCATGTAGTCCCAATTCGAAATTGGGAAAGGTATGGCTCATGTATCGTTTCTTTTATTTGTGACTTTATGATTTATAATAATATTATTATTAGTCTTTATTTATTCATATTCTTGTGCAAAGAGTTTTTTATTATGGAGTCCATGTATGTGGTAGGCGTAGATGTTATTAGGATCTAGTCATAATGTTCATATCTTGTTATCATAAACATCATAAACCACCACTATGGTCTTAGGTATTAATATGATTATGTTAATATGAATACGTTAGTGCTTGATCCAATCATTGGTTCAACAATGTTTAGGTTAGTCATTGCCTTAGGATGATATTTGTATTCGGACTCTTAAGGTATTTACTCAACATGTAAGCGTGGTGCTTAGATAGTTAAGTAGCGTTGGATGTCTCGTAGACCCGCGGGTTGTAGGGGTAGGTGACAGGTGGTGACAGTCCTGTCCGTCCTTCATAATCCCCCACGTTCGGCCTGCCACAGGCGCAAGGTGGGAATCGTCCTGACGTTGTCAGCTGGAGTCAACCCATGCCCCATGTTTTGGACCACTAATCCCTAATATTCACCGTTAGCATATTCATGTGTACTCTAATAGGCTATGTATATATGTAATTAGAGCACAGTAGGAGTAGCTCTGTCTCGCCTTAACTGTCACTAGGACAACCTTACCCCTTAGAGTAGATTGCTTAGGTGTGTCTCACACTACCCCAATTATCATCTTATCCCTGTTCTGATAAATACTTAGTATCTTATACCTTGATTATAAGAATAGTGTTTACTTTCCTTCACCGCCTTCCTTTAGGATAAATATGATACCCTTAGGAATACTCTTGGGTGAAATGCTACAACGGTATCTTTTGTGCGCTTGCGGATCTCATCTCTCACAGGAGATGATCTGTGTTGTTATGCATAACCAACAAGCATTTCTAGTGCCGTTGTCGGGGAAGGCACAGAAGTGAAGAATAGTTATCGCTTATGATTATGTTATAGGTACTAGTGGTTATTAGATAGGATTACCCTTGCTTTGTTTTCTTTGTTGTGTGAAAACATGGTAGTGTTTGACTAGCTTGTTCTTTAGGAAAGCCAAAAGAGGATGCAAGAGCTTAACTCAATTAGTACTTCCAAGTGTTCCTCAACAAATTCTTCCCGTTGAGCAACATTGTTGACCACAACGGGAGGATTCTATAGCTTCCGGTAGGAGCCAAAGGCATTTATCCCCAAAGCTTGGGGTAGGCTCTAAGATTATATCTTGGTTTTCTTTCACCATGGGGATGGATATTAGGTTCATCATCCAACACTCATACAACAGGTTGACTTCATCGGCCCGTGATCAAATTCCTAGTGATGTTGGAGGTGACCTCTTCTCAATGATCATGAGAAGGATAAATATTTACTTGAGGAGAAGGTCACCATTAAAAGGGTTGGATCAATGGATGCTTCAATTCTTTTGGCATAAGCATGCACACCTTTGACAAGGTAGACATTCTAGCCACGGAATTGGACCTCCTATTGAAAATCAAGAAGGTCAAGCCAATGGAGAAGTGTTTGAATGATCCAAGTCATGGATGTTCACATGATTTGTGAAATCCATGTCAACATGGGCCACTTGGGGGTTTATTTCCCTATGACCCATGAGGATCTTTCAATTCCAAAAAAATCCAAGGGCTACCGCAAACAAGGAGGTCAAAAGTGGTATCAATACAATCATCGAGGCTATGTGAATTTCAATTCCAACAAATTCAACTTCAACTAGCCTACTTTGAAGTATCTTGTCCATGGACAATGGGAAATCAATGACAAAATGAAGCATTTGGCCAAGGACAAGCCGCATTGAAGAGCCCTCATGATCCAAGGTTTCCACAATCACTTGTCGGACCCTACACTTCGACCAAGCCTGTGCAACTTTGGGCAAAGCAACATTGTGGATGAAACGTTTCTTGTTTGATTGTGGAGTACACATGTCATTATGTCCAAGGAAGCCTCTTAATCCTAGATCAAGCATGGGTTAAATCAAAAGAATATCTTAAAGGTCGAAGCGACACTCCCCGTAAGTGTAAATCCACATTTGCCTTTATGAGAAATGAGGAGACTACGTCATGTCATCCACAATGACATTCTAAGAATACGGAGAAGCCAAGGCCATCCAAATGTCCCAAGTCCACTAAGCTGCCAACAAGAGAATGTCGAAAGAAGGACAAGCCTCACCAGGTTCATGAAAGAATATCTTCAAGAAGGAAAAATCATCACAACATGAAAAAGTCTCCATCAAGGCGACGAAGAGGTCGGAGCCACCACATGCCTCACTTGTCCAACATGGCAGCCAAAGGAGGTTTGGCATGTCAATTAGTGAAGTCATCCATGCCTTCATCTCCGGGCATGGACGACATGCCATCACACTAAACAGAACGAAGGTAAGTCCTGCTAATCAGACCTCAAAAATTCGGTGAGTCCCTGCCAATATGTTAATTGGTATTTATCTCATATTTGATTTCCAATTGCATATTTGAATTTCTCATCAAACCTTGCATTCGCATTTTGCATTTTTGAATTTTCACTTGCATGTTGGAAAGTAAAATCTCCAACCAACATAAAATTAAAATTTTGAATTAGGAAATAAATTTATTTGGATATGAACTTTGGGCATAACCACTTGAATTCATCTTCCTAAGTCAAACCAAACAGATTTCCCTTAATCTTCATTGCATTTGCAAGTTGTTTCAAGTTGGACAAAACAATTTGACAAGAGGGTTTAATTTGCTTTTGGCTAATGTAACCCATTTTTGAGTTGTTTTGTCTATTCTTAATTTTAGTGCAGCCAGGAGGAAACATGTAAATAGGTTGGAAGGCCTCATCAAGTCCAACACACCATTGGGAGGATTCAAGAGCATATCCCTCAACTGATCTCGTTTTGAGTTCATGGTGGAGGAATGCTCAAGATGATGGTTCAACGGAAGAGCAAGATGAAGCTCATTGAACTCCAACCTTGACTTGGCAAAAGAAATCGAACATGAAGGCTACAAAAAAATCCATGGTCGTGAGTTTCTCACACCGTGACATTCAACCCGAACTGCTCTTCAATTGAGGTACGAGTTTAAAATTTTCTGTCATTTGAATTGCAATAGGATTGAATGATTTTTTGCTTACATTGGCGAGGAAGGTTTACACAACCTCATCATCCAATTTTTATGAGTCCTCTTGAGAGTAAGTGTTGTCATTGCTTTTTGATTATTCAAAAGGAATGTCACATTACTTGGCGTAAATTTAAACAAGTACCTAAAATTTCATAATCATTGTTTAATTGACTTAGTCATTCTCTGCCTGGGTTTAGTAAAATAATCTTATGAAATAATATAATGGTTAAATTGGCATGTAGCAATCTAGGAATAGTGATGTCCATAAGTTTGCTTTGAAACTCATTTATGCATGGATCACTAAATTTCAAATTCCTAGGCAAGAAACTAAATCTGTTCAGGAGGATAAAATTGAGAATCTTGTTTGCCATGCTCCAAATGATGAATGTCGGTGTTTGGATCCGGCAGATCTCCCGACACTACCTTTGGTACATCGAGGAGTTGTAGTTCGGTGAAGGGCGCGCAGATATTCAAGAAGGTGAAAGACACGTGTACACAGAGATTTACGTGGTTCGGGCCGCCTGAGCGTAATACCCTACTCCACGGGGCGTGTTGGTAATGTATTAAACTTGTGAGTCTAGATGAAGCTCCAGAAGAAAAAGCTCGACTAGCTTAGGGAGTTCAGTAGTGGTCTGGCCCCGTCCCTTGTGTATCGTCGACCAGTCCTATTATAGTACAAGGACTGGTCGTTACATCGTTAGCCTGGCCCGACATGTGGCCCTGGCGGTTACACATGCTTGATACACAATAAATGGGGTTAATTACCCTTAATACCCTGGTAACGGGTCTTAAGAGTGTCGTTATCAGTATTAAGGGCCACCCGATCGTGTGTCATTAATATGGTATTAATGACACTTAATCGGGTCTTCAAGTCATTGATTGCTCCTTGAAGGCCCAGGGCCGTTGGGGGGTCCACCAGCCTGATTGTTGAAGTTGAAGGTCCGGCGATCACCACGTGGCAGCACTGGAGCTTACCGTCGTGGACGAGTAGGTCCGGTGCTACTGGACACGCGTCAGTACCGGATATTCCCTCTGTCTGGGGTTAGGTCCGGGGGTGCCATACTGGTATTCCGACCGGAGATTCCCATGTGTGGGTGATAGCTCCGGTCTTATGATACACGTGGTAGCCCTGGGACTAACCATGTCGGGGAAGCAGGTCCGATAACGCCTCACATTTGGGGCCTTAGGAGGTCTCCAAATCTGGTAGATGGAGTTTCCTTGTGGTCTTTGCAATCCCAAGGGGTATCTGGTACGGAGGGTACCGACAGTGGCCCCTTGGGCTCACCTCCGGGAGACACCTTTTGGATGAAGTCATTTCGCCAGAGGTGGGTCCATTCTTCAGTTTCTGAGCCGTGTCTTCAAGGGTATTCGGTCGTGCCGTTGGCGATAGTTCGCAGTTAAACTTCCGCCGCGTGGCGTATCTAGGAGGCGGCAGTTGAGATCTCAGCGTGCGGATCTCACGCAATTGAAGGTCGCCGGTTCTCGATACAAAAATCGTATCGGTCCCGCGTGCCTTGTCAGGCCGCCGCCTTCGGGTTTCCCGCCTTTCATGATGACAACCGTTCGCCTGGGGTAAGAAACTCGACTTGATCGTCGGGGTGGCCCCGGGCCCTCTTGTCATTGGCGGGGTGAAATTTTTGACTGGTATCATCGGCTCCTCTGCAGTTTACATCCAGGCGTTGCGGGGGCTAACTTAAGAAGGAAAGCACGCACCGTTTGGGGTTATTTACGCCTTTTAATCGATCTTGCTCTCAAACCTTCCAACTTTTGCTTGCCTTTCCTCTCTTGCCTCGCTGTGCTGCGATGGAGTTGGGTCTCCGCCAGAGCCGACTGAAGTCTGATGACGATTTGAAGAAGGTTCGGGCCCTCATGGGATGGTCCCATGACTTCTTCAACCACTTGGTCTGCACAGGCAAGCTTCCGTTCGAGAAGGAACACGCCGGCGACATGGTGTACTTCTCTGCGTACGCCATGGTGGGACTGATCCCACCTTTCTCCTCTTTCTTCTTGATGCTGCTAGACTTCTATGGTCTGCAGCTGTACCACCTTGGCCCCCACTCCATTCTGCTGGTGTCAATCTTTGTCCACTTCTACGAGATGTGGGTGGGCATTCCCCCCAGCATTGAGCTTTTCCGCACCTTCTTCACTGTCCAAACCATGGGCAGGAGTGACGAGTACCTTGGCTTCTACTATTTTGTGAAGCGCAAGAAGTGCCCATACAAGTACTTGCGGTCGTTCCCTTCTAGAAAGTGGGACGACTGGAAGAAGGATTGGATTGTAATCAGGGTGGAGGAGCACGAGAAGCTGGAGCTACCGGAAGGTCTCCCCAACATCGACACTGCAGTTTGGAGTGAAGCTTTGGTGTTGTCGGATGCCTTCAAACCTGCTCTGACCAGGATCTGCCTGTGCGTGGAGGGAGGGGTGACTCCCCAGGCGGTGTTTTACAACTTCCTGACCAACAGGTGGGCTCCGATGAAGAGGAGGGAGAAGTTGGCTTGGGCCCTCAATAGTATGCTGGATGACGACCGGATCGAGACCGGTTTGAAGTCCAACACGGAGGGTGCATCATTGGAGTTCCACCTCAAGAAGTTCCAGCACGACATCGACGTTGAGGGCGACAACTTGGCTCCGCTGGCAGCTTTCCTTCCTCTGAACATGGAGGTAGAATTCAGTAGGGAGCTTCGGTGTACGATGCCGGTGCTTGATGACCTTGGTATCATTGAGAGGTGTTCGATCATCGGAGTGGCGATCTCTGAAGCTCCTGAAGGTGGCTACATCCCTGCTCTGAAGCCAAGAACCGAAGTCGTCAGCAAGGGCAAGGAATTGGCCGAGCCCTCGAGCCGTAAGAGGAAGCATGCCAACAGAAGGTCCGCCAGGCATACTTCTTCCACGGCGTCTCCTTCTCCCCGGAGGGGGAGGTCTACGATGGCGGCATCTACTCCAGTAGCGGCTTCTTCCCGGGGTGCTAGCTCCGGCCAGGTGACTCTAGTTCTAGGGCCAGCTGAGGGCTTCGGGTCCTGAGGTCCTTCCTGGTCGAGGGGTGCCTCGACCAGAGCAACGCTGATAGCAGCATCAAGTTCCGGGGGACCCTCCAGGACTACCACGCCAGTGGCGGTTGGGGCCAGTCCGGAGCGCTCGGAGAAGAGATTCTGTGCTAACTGGTGCAGAAGCCTTCCGAGGTAATTTTTGATTTTTTACCTCAGTCAGTTGTTTTATTGTTGACTGTATTTTGAGCTTCTTCGTCCTTCATCCACAGCATGCCTAAGAAAAGAGTTGAATCTCAGGTCCCTACAGCAGCAGTTGAGGCTGTGCAGGCTGAAGCTCCGGCTCCGATCCCAGCGCCACCCCAAGAGGTGGCTGAGGCTACGGCAACCTCGGCGCTGGCTGTCATGGTTTTGGACGACTCATCCCCATAAGCTCCCGTGGTAGTGCTGGACCACGGGAATGAAGATGTACCAGCAGCACCAGCCCTGGAGGTTGAAGCTCCGGGCTTGGATGCTGAGATGTTGGATGCTCCGTCTGCAAAGCTGGAGGGAGCTGCGATTCCGGCCCTAGAGCCGGATGTTGTTGAAGCCCCCGGCAGTCGAGCCGATGGTTGATGAGGTCCCGGTAGTGGAGCCGGGTATTGATGAAGCTCCAGCACTTGAGCCGGTTGTCGAGGAAGCTTCGGCGGTAGAGTCGGTTGCTGCAGAAGTTCCAGCTGTGGAGCCAGCTGTTGAAGAGGTTCCGGCATCCGAGCCAGTTGCTGCGGAGGCATTGGCGCCTGAGCCTATGGCAGTCGAAATGCCTGCGCCAGAGCCCATGGTGGTTGAAGCGCTAGCACCTGATCCAGCGGCGGATGAGGTGCCTGCACCGGAGCCAGAAGTAGCTTCTGCTCCGACCGAGCCTTCAACACTCGCTCCGGAAGCGGTGATCCCGGAGGTGCCCTCTACTGAGCCAGGGTGCCAAGATGAAGCTGCTGGCCCCCCACTAGAGGGGCCAATTGTTGATGACCTGGCGGCCGGGCCTCTGGAGTCAATTCCTGAGGTCAGAACTTCTGCTGCAAGTACCTCCTCGGCAGTAGTCGAGGCTATCCCGGAGGACAGCCCTTGTGCCGTTGAAGCTCAGGGGACCGCTCTCGTGGAGTGGGACCCAATTTTTGTCGCTGAAGATCCGCTAGAGCCAGTGGAGATGACACCGGCAGGTCTGGACCCAATCCCCCTATCGTTGTCTATTGACAACGCCTGCTCCAGCCTTCGCCAGGTCCAGCTGGCCTTCTACCACGATAGCAAGGCCCTCAAGGAGGAACGCCAAACCCTTAGGAGGTGGCGCAACCGACTCCATGTAACACCCTCATTTTCATGCATCATGCCCTACATGCACTCATATACATGTTTAACATTAGCCCACAACAAGAGGAACGAGTTTAAAATCGATTCGGAGCATTTAAAATTGATTTGGAGCAAAACCGCACTTAAAACGCAGGAAAGTGCGGACTAGTCCGATTTTACTGAGGACTAGTCCGATTTCTCTCTGACTAAAAACGGACTTGTCCGTTTTTGCTGCGGACTAGTCCGATTTTGGCTCTGGAAACTTTCGGACTTGTCCGATTTTGTGCGGACTAGTCCGATATTCCATGAATCCTTGAAAATTTGCTAAGTCCCTGGACTTTTCCGGACTAGTCCGGTGTTCCAGCGGACTTGTCCGTTTTCCTTTCTGACTAAGATCGGACTTGTCCGATTTTTGGCCAGACTTGTCCGATTTTCTCTCTGGACGACTTCGGACTAGTCCGGTCCTGTTCGGACTTGTCCGATATTTCGTGACTCCGAGATTGACCTTTTGTTTTACGACTTGTTTCTTGGGTTTCACGTCAAGTGGGCCTAGGGACGTCGTGCCCAACTCTTTTAGGGCCCATGTGGGACTCTAAACCGGCCTCTACTCATCCCAAAACTCGAGATCCATCTAACCCTAGCCTCCACCTCTATATAAACAACCCCACCCCTTGGTTTGACATCTATTTGCCACTTTTTCCACCCACCCAAACCCTAGTTCGTGGGGAGCCACCATCAAGGAGGGAGGAGAAGATCCCAAACGAGAAGAAGAAGAGGAGGAAACGAAGGAGGATCAAGATCTCCACCAAGTTTCGTCCTTCACCACCAATTCATCCCCAAGTTCATCACCAACCCTAGATCATCAAGATCCAAGTGTTACCTCCAAGTTTCTTGGTTCATTGGAGTTCTAAACACCTGGTATACCTTCTATTCTCTTTTCCTTACGAGAATTCAACCCCTAATCTCCAAATTTACGTCGATCTAGAAAACCCTAATCTGTTGATCTCGTCAAGTGCGGACTTGTCCGGTCCCTAGCGGACTAGTCCGTTCTTTCTGGTTAAATTGTGTAGAATTGGTTCTAAAAATTGATCTAATCGAATCCAAACCTGTATAAACTTGTTAAAATCTATTAGAACTAGTTAGTGATCATTAAAAGCAATCTAGTAACAAGTTCTACCTTGCATTGCATCAATCATGCATGTCATGACATATTGAGTAATATTTGTGCACTCTTTGATTTTGTTTTTGTTTTGTATGTTTATTGTGTGGATTAGACGGATTTGCGCTAGAGAGTGCCACGGAGGATCTACAGCATCAAGAGTTTGAAGGCTTTGACCCTAATCAACAGCAAGAGCAAGGCAAGTGTCCTTGAAGCATATTGATCCTGTTTTAAAATAAATGTTTTGTTTGCAAAACTGCATGCTATGTCAATTTGATGGGAATCCTATGGTAGGAAGTTTACTAGATTTGTTAAACCAACCTTGTCACCTGGAATTTATGGTAGAGAGTCGGGAAGGGTTTTTACCTTTTTGCTTCGCTTAATTAATTGGGATGGAAAACAACACTACACATTTAATTGTGCATCAATGATATTCTGTTTGATGTAAATTGGTCAATACGATGGGTGATCTAAGCAAGCCTGGTATGTGGATGGGTTGGATGTTATGGCGGTTTGCTTGCTTTAGATCTAAGGACCGGTTCATGCGAGAATAAGCCAGGACTACAGTGCCACCACGAGGCCAAGTTATGGGTGCGGCGTAGCTGATTAATTAGGGCTTTGCTAGCGCTGTTTGGACCATTGTGGATGCTCGGGGAAGGGGTAGTCGGATTGGGTTTGTTGGTGATTGGTGGGACTACCCTGGGATCCGAATGGCTCAAGAGGGGGCCCTTGGTTGAAGATGTGCTCTGCGGGAGACATCGCCACCGGTGAAACCTCAGTGGGGTCTAAATAGGCTAGTAATCCCTTTGTAAAGGCTATTTTGTGATCTCTTGGCCACACACCAACGGAAGTGTGTAATATGACTGACGGGTCATGGGCATAAGGGAGGTTCTTAGTCGCCGAAGGGTGATGAAATCACAAACACGTGGGTAAAGAGGTACAAACTCTGCAGAGTTAATTAAAACTATCATGATAGCCGTGCTCCCGGTTATGAGCACCTGGACAACTTCCATGATTAGAGGGAAATTGGAATTTGGGATGGTCATGGTTTGATAATGGTTATGGATGGTTATGGATTAATCTCTGGTAATGAATATGGTTATTGACAATGGTGAAATCTGGAATTTTTTTTTGATGATGGTAATGAATTCAGATTTGGTATTATGATATCATTTATGATTATGATGGGTTTACTTCACATACATAAGATATATTGCTTTTCAAATGTTTTACCGTACTTTTCAGCACTTTACCATTATTTTTGTCGTCATTTGAATCAGCCACATGTCATACTTTCCACACTTGCTGAGTACGACATGTACTCACTCTTGCAATCCCCCACCCCAACAGTTGCAGGTCAAGACTGGGATTTTAATGGCGATAATGCGGAGTTCTAGGCCGTGTCTACCGTCAGCTTTGCCTGTGGTGTTGATTGGAGCTGCGCATATACATACCCTGTCGCTTATGCTGCATAGTTGCTTAGTTTGCTTAGTTGTTTAATTAGTTTATTTCCGCTGCATTAGTTGAACTTGTCATTAATATTCATTAGAGCTTGTATTCGAGGATTTAATGAATTGTGTAATAAGAGTACTTATTTAATAATTTGAGCTGTGGTAATTTTCTGTATATCCTTTTGTGATTGCACTCGTGTATGTGTGATGAACATCCTGGGCACACATATGCGTTAGCTTGGTTCATTTTTGGAACCGGGCGTCACAGATTGGTATCAGAGCCACAGGTTGACCGTAGGATGCAGCCTAGATAGAATGGACACTTTAGAGCACATAGGAGCACTCAGGAATCGATGTATTTTTGCTTGGAGTGCTGTTTGCTATATATATTGCTTGCTTGTGTGCTTAATAGAGGATTTTGGGATGCTTTAGCATTGCCATGTCCACCTAGGCTAGTGTAGCCAGTTGTTTAGTTTCATATCCCTTGATGCATATAGTTGGGGCGTTTTCTAATTCTTACCTACTGCTTTTCTTCAGATGGTGAGGACTCGCAACCAGAGGGATGGCAATGATGAAGAGGAGAACAATGGAGTGCCTCAAAACGACAATGGACAAGGACCGGCTCAGGGAGCTATCAACATCGAGCAGCTATTGGCCATGCAAAACCAGCTCATGCAGACCATGATACAGACTATGGGACAGCTGCAGGCTGGCAATATCAACAATCAGCCCCACATGCCTCCACCGCCACCCCCACCTCCTCATAACCGATTGGGAGAGTTTATGAGGACTAGGCCGCCAACCTTTGCTCAAGCTGCTGACCCTATGGACGCTGATGATTGGCTCAAGTCCGTGGAGAAGAAGCTAGCCATTGTCCAATGCAGTGACCGGGAGAAGGTGCTATTTGCTTCTCATCAACTCGTTGGAGCAGCTGCAGATTGGTGGGATTCTTATTGCAGTGCTCATGAGAACCAAGAGAGAATTACCTGGGCGGAATTCAAAGAGAGTTTCCGTTCTCATTATGTGCCGGAAGGTGTTATGCTCTTGAAGAGGCAAGAATTTGAGAACTTGAGACAAGGAAAATCAAGCGTGAGTGAATATCTCAATAAGTTCACTCAACTCTCAAGATATGCGCCTGAGGATGTTAGCCGGGACAGCCGGAAGCAATACCTGTTCATGAGGGGATTGAACAATACGATCCAAGTGCAATTGCTCAACTGTGATTATGTCAATTTTCAGAAGCTTGTGGACAAGGCAATTGTGGTTGAGAACAAGATCCGTGAGATGGAGCAAGAAATCAAGAGGAAGGCGCCATATCAAGGACAACAACAAGGAAGTAATGTGCGCCCTCGCTTTGCGCCACCCAATGCGCCTAATTACAGCTCCTCTATTCCTGCTCAGCGCCCTGGATATGCACCGCGCCCAACTCAGTTTGTGCAGCAGCGCCCTGTCATGCAAGCACCTAGGCCTCCGATGCCTTATGCACCTCGTGCTGATTTTCCTGGAGCCAATGTTCAAAACCAAGCTCGTCCCAATAATTCTGGTGGAGTTAAGAAGTGTTATACTTGTGGAGAAGCTGGACACTTTGCACATCAATGTCCTAAGTCGGGCCTTGGTCAAGGAAGCAATGCATCGAGGCAAAACCCAAGACCTAATGGAGGACAGCCACAAGGAAGCCGTGGACAGCAGAATTTTGCTCGTGGCAACGTGAACCATGTCTCTACGGAGGATGCTCAACAAGCGGATGATGTGGTCATTGGTATGTTTCTCGCCAACTCTAACCCCGCGACTATGTTATTTGATTCTGGAGCATCGCATTCATTCATTGCATCGAAGTATGTTGCCAAGTATAGTTTGCCTATCTCTCATATGAAGTTTACTCTGTTGGTTAAGTCTCCTGGAGGAGAGATGAGGACAAATATAGTATGTCCAAAAGTAAGCCTTAGAATAAGGGGGGTAGACTTCTCCGCCAACCTCATTGTTTTAGATTCTCAAGGGTTGGATATTATACTTGGTATGGACTGGTTGAGGAAGCACAATGGGGTTATTGAATGTGCCACAAAGACAGTGAAGTTGACTAATGAAGAAAGGATCACCGTAGAATTTGAAGCAACCCAACATGCACCGAAGCAATTAGAGCTGAATCATATAGACGGTGTCGCAATTGAGGAGATTCCGGTGGTGTGTGAATTTTTGGATGTGTTTCCGGATGAGTTGCCAGGTATGCCACCCGATCGAGACATTGAGTTTGTTATTGATTTAATACCTGGAACTGCACCTATAGCTAAGAGGCCGTATAGGATGCCTCCTATGGAATTAGCGGAGCTCAAGAAACAAATTCAGGAGCAATTAGAGAAGGGTTTTATTCGCCCTAGCTCTTCACCTTGGGGAGCGCCCGTTCTATTTGTGGACAAGAAGGACGGATCCCAAAGGATGTGCGTGGATTACCGAGCTCTCAACGAGGTAACAATCAAGAACAAGTACACCTTGCCACGCATAGAAGACTTGTTTGATCAGATGAAGGGTGCTTGTGTCTTCTCTAAGATTGACTTGAGGTCGGGATACTTTCAAATGAAGATTAGACCATCGGACATACCCAAGACAGCTTTTAGGACACGGTATGGATCTTATGAGTACACCGTGATGTCTTTTGGATTGACAAATGCACCTGCCTACTTTATGTACCTCATGAATAAGGTCTTCATGGAGTACTTAGATAAGTTCGTTGTGGTGTTTATTGACGATATTATGATCTACTCGAAGGATGAGAAGGAACATGAGGAACACTTGAGGCTTACGCTGCAGAAATTGAGGGAGCATCAATTGTATGCCAAGTTCAACAAGTGCCAGTTTTGGTTGAAAGAGGTGCCATTTTTGGGTCATATAATCTCAGGAGGAGGAGTATCGGTTGACCCCGGAAAAGTGAGAGACGTGTTGAAGTGGGAACCACCGCAAAACGTCAAGGAAATAAGGAGTTTTCTTGGGATGGCTGGATATTACCGTCGGTTTATCAAGGATTTTTCTAAGATAGCCAAGCCTATGACGGAGTTGCTAACGAAGGGAAAGGCATTCCAATGGACTCAAGCTTGTCAAGAGAGTTTTGAGGAGTTGAAGAAGCGGTTGACAACAGCCCCAGTTTTGGTATTGCCGGATGTAAGCAAGAGTTTTGACATTTATTGCGATGCATCAAGACAAGGGCTTGGATGTGTATTGATGCAAGAAGGTCAAGTGGTCGCCTATGCGTCAAGACAATTGAAGAAACATGAGCAGAATTACCCCACGCATGATTTAGAACTTGCAGCCGTGGTACATGCATTGAAGGTTTGGAGACACTATATTCTTGGACATAGGTGTGAAATTTATACGGATCACAAGAGTTTGAAGTATATTTTCACACAAACGGATCTGAACTTGAGGCAACGAAGATGGTTAGAGCTCATCAAAGATTATGATTTGGGGATCAACTATCATCCGGGAAAAGCCAACGTAGTGGCCGATGCTTTGAGTAGGAAAGGAGTAAGTCATCAACTTACCGTTCGAGAGTTACCGTTCGAGTTATGTAAGGAGTTTGAAAGGTTGAACCTCGGGTTTGTAAATGAGATGGAGATGATGGAGTTAAATCCAACCATAGAGCAAGAAATTCGAGAAGCACAAACCACGGATGAGGATATCAAGGAAATCAAGGAAAGGATCGAAGAAGGGAGAGAATTCAGATTTGACGAGGATGAACATGGTACCTTATGGCTTGGAAAGAGAATCGTTGTGCCTAATGTAAAGCACATTCGGGAGACAATATTAAAGGAGGCACATGACTCGCCATACTCAATTCACCCTGGTTGTACGAAGATGTACAAGGATTTGAAGACTTGTTATTGGTGGGATAGCATGAAAAAGGACATAGCTGAATATGTAGCATTATGTGATGTGTGCCAACGAGTCAAGGCGGAACATCAAAGGCCAGCCGGATTATTGCAACCGTTGAAGATTCCGGAATGGAAGTGGGAAGAAATTGGTATGGACTTCATAGTTGGGTTACCCCGTACTCAGTCCGGGTATGACTCAATTTGGGTAATTGTGGATCGTTTAACCAAGTCAGCTCATTTTGTCCCTGTGAAGACCAAGTATACAGCTGCACGATTGGCCGAAATATACATGGAGCATATTGTGTGTCGACATGGAGTCCCTAAGAAGATAGTCTCGGATAGAGGTTCTCAATTTACCTCCAGATTTTGGCAAAAATTGCATGAAGCTTTGGGAACGAGGTTGAATTTTAGTTCAGCATATCATCCTCAAACGGATGGACAAACCGAGAGGACCAATCAGATTTTGGAGGACATGTTAAGAGCTTGTGCTTTAAAGCATGGGAAAAGTTGGGACAAAAGCTTGCCCTACGCGGAATTTTCATACAACAATAGTTACCAAGCAAGCTTGAAAATGTCGCCATATGAAGCGCTTTATGGGAGGAAGTGTAGGTCACCTTTATTCTGGAATGAGGCAGGAGAAACTCAAGTATTTGGTCCGGATGTGTTGCAAGAAGCCGAAAAGCAAGTCCAAATAATTCGTGGAAACTTGAGGGCTGCCCAATCAAGGCAAAAAGGCTATGCGGACAATAGGAGAAGGAAATTAGCCTTTGAAATTGGAGATTTTGTTTACCTCAAGGTGTCACCAATGAGAGGTCATAAGAGGTTTAACATAAGAGGCAAGCTCGCACCTCGTTATATTGGACCATTCAAGATTTTGGACAAAAGAGGAGAAGTAGCATATAAGTTGGAGATGCCAGCTCATCTTTCAGACGTACATGATGTGTTTCATGTTTCCCAGCTCAAGAAGTGTTTGAGAGTACCGGAAGAACAAGTGCCAATGGAAGAATTGGAACTAGAGGAAGATTTGACGTATGCTGAGCAACCGGTCAAGATCTTGGAAACCAAGGAGAGAGTCACAAGGAACAAGGTGATTCGATGGTGTAAAGTCCAATGGAAGCACCATACAGAAAAAGAAGCAACTTGGGAGCTAGAAGACGATCTCAAGAAGGAATTTCCCCATCTCTTCTCTTCCGCGTCGAATCTCGAGGGCGAGATTCATTTTAAGGGGGGTAGGTTTGTAACACCCTCATTTTCATGCATCATGCCCTACATGCACTCATATACATGTTTAACATTAGCCCACAACAAGAGGAACGAGTTTAAAATCGATTCGGAGCATTTAAAATTGATTTGGAGCAAAACCGCACTTAAAACGCAGGAAAGTGCGGACTAGTCCGATTTTACTGAGGACTAGTCCGATTTCTCTCTGACTAAAAACGGACTTGTCCGTTTTTGCTGCGGACTAGTCCGATTTTGGCTCTGGAAACTTTCGGACTTGTCCGATTTTGTGCGGACTAGTCCGATATTCCATGAATCCTTGAAAATTTGCTAAGTCCCTGGACTTTTCCGGACTAGTCCGGTGTTCCAGCGGACTTGTCCGTTTTCCTTTCTGACTAAGATCGGACTTGTCCGATTTTTGGCCAGACTTGTCCGATTTTCTCTCTGGACGACTTCGGACTAGTCCGGTCCTGTTCGGACTTGTCCGATATTTCGTGACTCCGAGATTGACCTTTTGTTTTACGACTTGTTTCTTGGGTTTCACGTCAAGTGGGCCTAGGGACGTCGTGCCCAACTCTTTTAGGGCCCATGTGGGACTCTAAACCGGCCTCTACTCATCCCAAAACTCGAGATCCATCTAACCCTAGCCTCCACCTCTATATAAACAACCCCACCCCTTGGTTTGACATCTATTTGCCACTTTTTCCACCCACCCAAACCCTAGTTCGTGGGGAGCCACCATCAAGGAGGGAGGAGAAGATCCCAAACGAGAAGAAGAAGAGGAGGAAACGAAGGAGGATCAAGATCTCCACCAAGTTTCGTCCTTCACCACCAATTCATCCCCAAGTTCATCACCAACCCTAGATCATCAAGATCCAAGTGTTACCTCCAAGTTTCTTGGTTCATTGGAGTTCCAAACACCTGGTATACCTTCTATTCTCTTTTCCTTACGAGAATTCAACCCCTAATCTCCAAATTTACGTCGATCTAGAAAACCCTAATCTGTTGATCTCGTCAAGTGCGGACTTGTCCGGTCCCTAGCGGACTAGTCCGTTCTTTCTGGTTAAATTGTGTAGAATTGGTTCTAAAAATTGATCTAATCGAATCCAAACCTGTATAAACTTGTTAAAATCTATTAGAACTAGTTAGTGATCATTAAAAGCAATCTAGTAACAAGTTCTACCTTGCATTGCATCAATCATGCATGTCATGACATATTGAGTAATATTTGTGCACTCTTTGATTTTGTTTTTGTTTTGTATGTTTATTGTGTGGATTAGACGGATTTGCGCTAGAGAGTGCCACGGAGGATCTACAGCATCAAGAGTTTGAAGGCTTTGACCCTAATCAACAGCAAGAGCAAGGCAAGTGTCCTTGAAGCATATTGATCCTGTTTTAAAATAAATGTTTTGTTTGCAAAACTGCATGCTATGTCAATTTGATGGGAATCCTATGGTAGGAAGTTTACTAGATTTGTTAAACCAACCTTGTCACCTGGAATTTATGGTAGAGAGTCGGGAAGGGTTTTTACCTTTTTGCTTCGCTTAATTAATTGGGATGGAAAACAACACTACACATTTAATTGTGCATCAATGATATTCTGTTTGATGTAAATTGGTCAATACGATGGGTGATCTAAGCAAGCCTGGTATGTGGATGGGTTGGATGTTATGGCGGTTTGCTTGCTTTAGATCTAAGGACCGGTTCATGCGAGAATAAGCCAGGACTACAGTGCCACCACGAGGCCAAGTTATGGGTGCGGCGTAGCTGATTAATTAGGGCTTTGCTAGCGCTGTTTGGACCATTGTGGATGCTCGGGGAAGGGGTAGTCGGATTGGGTTTGTTGGTGATTGGTGGGACTACCCTGGGATCCGAATGGCTCAAGAGGGGGCCCTTGGTTGAAGATGTGCTCTGCGGGAGACATCGCCACCGGTGAAACCTCAGTGGGGTCTAAATAGGCTAGTAATCCCTTTGTAAAGGCTATTTTGTGATCTCTTGGCCACACACCAACGGAAGTGTGTAATATGACTGACGGGTCATGGGCATAAGGGAGGTTCTTAGTCGCCGAAGGGTGATGAAATCACAAACACGTGGGTAAAGAGGTACAAACTCTGCAGAGTTAATTAAAACTATCATGATAGCCGTGCTCCCGGTTATGAGCACCTGGACAACTTCCATGATTAGAGGGAAATTGGAATTTGGGATGGTCATGGTTTGATAATGGTTATGGATGGTTATGGATTAATCTCTGGTAATGAATATGGTTATTGGCAATGGTGAAATCTGGAATTTTTTTTTGATGATGGTAATGAATTCAGATTTGGTATTATGATATCATTTATGATTATGATGGGTTTACTTCACATACATAAGATATATTGCTTTTCAAATGTTTTACCGTACTTTTCAGCACTTTACCATTATTTTTGTCATCATTTGAATCAGCCACATGTCATACTTTCCACACTTGCTGAGTACGACATGTACTCACTCTTGCAATCCCCCACCCCAACAGTTGCAGGTCAAGACTGGGATTTTAATGGCGATAATGCGGAGTTCTAGGCCGTGTCTACCGTCAGCTTTGCCTGTGGTGTTGATTGGAGCTGCGCATATACATACCCTGTCGCTTATGCTGCATAGTTGCTTAGTTTGCTTAGTTGTTTAATTAGTTTATTTCCGCTGCATTAGTTGAACTTGTCATTAATATTCATTAGAGCTTGTATTCGAGGATTTAATGAATTGTGTAATAAGAGTACTTATTTAATAATTTGAGCTGTGGTAATTTTCTGTATATCCTTTTGTGATTGCACTCGTGTATGTGTGATGAACATCCTGGGCACACATATGCGTTAGCTTGGTTCATTTTTGGAACCGGGCGTCACACTCCATTTCGAGACCAAGCTGGCGCAGTCGAGGTTGGCTGACGACAAGGAGTGGGTGCAAAGGGAGAAGGTCCGCCTGAAGTACTGGGGTAAGTTGTTGGATGAGAGGGAAAGCATGACGCGGACCCTCGAAAACCAGTCCCGGGCCATCTATGAGCAGGCCAAGGCTGTAAATAGTGCAGCGGATGAACGCCAGGAAAGGCTCGCCGCCATCCATGATAGTCTCGTCAATCGCCGGGAGGCTCTTGAAGTGCGGGAGAGACGGCTCGAAGATGAAGAGCAGGAATTCCTGGAGCTGCGGGATGACCTCGTGAAGAGGGAGGAAGAGCTTGTCCAAAAGACAGCTCTGGCTGACAAGAGATGCGGAGCAACAGGGTTGCAGAGTCCCAACAAGTTTTGGACTTCCTGGGCATGGTCAATGACGCGCTGATGCCAATGGGCTTCAGTCCTGTGTGTCCGGATGATCCGGAGCCGGAGCTGGACCAGGCGTTGGAGGCGCTGAGTTTAGCAGGCAACAAGGTCTCCAAGATGGGCGATGTCATCGCGGACCACCTGGAAGCAGAGGGTCAGTCCCTAGCGAAGAACATCGCAGAGTTTGTGCTAACGTGCTACACCAGCCTGGACCCTCAATTCCCTCTGGACCCGGTGCTTGAAGGGCCCATCGAAGGAGAGGGTGAAGCCGCCCGAGCCAGTGTGTCGGAGGTGGCCCAGAAGGTCGCCCAGTTCTTCCATAGGGTCTAGGACCATCTCTCTGTAGCTCCCGCTTGTATTCTCTCTTCCTCTTCTCCAATTTTGTAATCTCTTGTCTCCAGATGAATGAAATCCAAATTTTTGCAAATTTGAATTTCATTTTTTGTTATCAACACCTTTGTATCACTTGGCCCCCTGGTGGATGTATACAATTTGATTGTGAACATGTACCAAGAGTATGTAATAGTTTTTGAAGACTTGCGTGCTTCGAACTTGTGGAATGTAGGTCCGAAGTCTTCGATAGTGTAGGCCCCCTGAGGCTGTTGGAGCTTAGTGGCTCCAGCATTGACCATCGTCGGAGCTTAGTAGCTCTGGCAGTAGTCTCCATCGACGCGTAAAGCATCGATGGTTAGTCCTCTGGGGTGTCGAAGCTTGGCAGCTCCGGCAATGACCTCCGTCAACACGTGTTGTGTCAATGTCAGACTCTACTTTAGAGTCTTTCCACCATCTTCACGTTGACGGCTTGCCCCCTAGCTTTACCGGAACTGAGTAGCTCCAGAGATGCTCGATGTCAATGTTTGAACATTCCTGCACACTGAAGTAAAAAAAAACAGTAAAATCCGTTTCCTATCTATAACTTCATTGCGGCTTACTGTTCCCGAGAAAGTTTTAGGTCGAACACAATCCTAAATACAATCAAGAGCACCGACTTGCTTCCTTCAGGTCCGATCGTTTCTGGACTCGCCTTACTTCGGCCTGCCGGGGTGTAGGTAGAGTGGCGTACTTAGGGTGCATGACCAGGCTAAGTCGATAGCACACTCCGGCCCTAGATTGGCTTGGCGGCATTGAGACAAGTAGGCCATCAACAATGTTTGAACCCGGAAGGATAGACAATGCAATCATATTGTACATGAACTGGTCGAGCTAATGTTTCTTAACAACTGCAGAACTTTGTTATAGACAAGAAAGAGAAAAATAAAAAATATTGAGCTTGTACAAAGTAAATGCACGTGGAGTCTATTTTTCACACAATGATGTCTTTCATTATAGGTCCGAGGTACAGGGGAAACAAGTACACTCTTAGGGTACGGAACCAGGCTAAGTGTGTTTCGTTTCTCGTTTGACCCAAGGTAGCTAGCTACACTTTTAGTTATGAGACTATGACAAGTGTTTCATGGACGTTGCGGACCTAGCAGGGTAGGTCCGGTTGCCCTCTCGGAGGAGCTACCCGACTCTGTACAATGACTCTATAACATACACCATGTGTAATTATAGACTCACCTCCGTGATATTAAGTATAGAACTTACAAAGGTGCTCAATGTTCCAAGGATTTGGGAGAGGTGTCCTATCCTCGGTTGCCAAGCGAACGCATCCGGGACGGGATACTTTGATCACTCGGAAGGGTCCCTCCCAGTTGGGGGAGCGTATGTTTAACCCTTCTCTGGATTGTATTCTCCGTAGCACCAGATCGCCTTCCTCGAGCTGTCGGCTGTGAACATGCCGTTGGTGATAGCGCCAAAGAGCTTGGCGGTATCAGGCATTCCGAACAGCTGCTCGGCACCTTCCCTCTTCAAGGAGGTCAAGGTCTTCACGCCGGAGCTGGTCCTGCGTGGCTTCGTCGGAGGTCCGGACTCGGCGCGACCCCATGGTGATTTCCGGAGGAAGGACTACTTCAGCTCTGTACACCAGGAAGAAGGGTGTCTCTCCAGTTGACCAGTTTGGAGTTGTCCTGTTGGCCCATAGAGTGGGCGGAAGCTCTTCAATCCAGTTGGCTCCATGTTTTTTCAGGCGCTCATATGTGCGCGTCTTGAGTCCTTTAAGGATTTCTGCATTTGCTCTTTCGGCTTCGCCATTACTTGCCGGGTGAGCTACGGAAGCGTAGCTAACTTGGATGCCAAGGTCTTCGCAATATCCTTGGAAAGCAAAGCTTGTGAATTGGGTCCCATTATCTGTTATGATTTTGTTCGGGACTCCAAATCTGCATACTATGGACTGCAAGAAGTTGATAGCTGATTGCTTGTTTATGGTCACAACTGGAGTTGCTTCCGGCCATTTGTTGAATTTGTCAATGGCAACATACAGGAACTTGTAACCTCCGACGGCTCTTGGGAAAGGTCCCAAGATGTCCATCCCCCATACAGCGAAACGCCATGCAGGAGGTATCATTTGTAGAGGTTGAGCCGGTGTGTGAATTTGCTTTGCATGGAACTGACATGCTTTGCATTTCTTCACCAGCTCAGTTGCATCCTGGAGCGCTGTAGGCCAGTAGAAGCCATGCCGAAAGGCTTTACCGACCAGCGTGCGGGAAGACGCGTGGTTCCCACACTCGCCTCCATGGATTTTTGCGAGGAGCTCGCAGCCTTCTTCCTTTGTGATGCGCTGCATTAGGACGCCATTGGCACCGCGCCGGTAGAGATCCCCTTCTACCAGCGTGTATCTTTTAGCCAATCTGAATATCCGGTCAGCGAATACATTATCGTCAGGAAGGATATTGTCTTTCAAGTAGCTCCGGATCTCCGATATCCATGCATCAGAGCTTGCTTGAGCATTTGAGTCTTGTGTGCTGGGTTGCTCGGAGCTTCCAGCAGCACCTACGACCCCTGATGGCTGCCATGGTAACAAGGCCATTGGGACCGCCAGCTTCGGGATGCTGGTCTCGTCCCCTTCACTCAGTTCGGCAGGTTGAGCTGTGGGTTTTGACAACCTTCGGACGAAGGTTCCGTCATGAGTCGGAGCTCTGGTTGACGCTTTCGTCGAGAGTTTGTCATCTTCATCTTTATGGACACGCTGGACATGGTGGAGATCCAAGACTTCGAAGTCCTTCTGAAGCCTCTGCACTTCAAGGAGATAAGCAGCTAGATGGGGATTGTTACAGGAGCATTCACCTTCACCTGTTTAATGATGAGCTGCGAATCTCCCTTGACCAACAGCTGCTTGACACCGTATGATAGTGCCACCTTTCGTCCATAAATGAGTGCTTCATACTCCGCCATGTTGTTGGTCGCCTTGAAGTCAAGGTGGACCATGTATTTTATCTTCTCCCAGGTTGGAGCGAGGAGAAGGACTCTAGCTCCAGCCCCCTGCTTTTGCATGGAGCCGTCGAAGTAGAGGGTCCAGTGAGGTTCGGTGAAGTCTGGAGCCTTGAGTTTCGGCTTCTGCTCACTAGGGCCCCCAGGGTTTGATGGAGAGGGGGTCCATTCTGCCACGAAGTATGCCAATGCTTGACTCTTGATCGCTTGTCTTGGGACGAGTTCAAGATCGAATTCGGCCAATTCTGCTGCCCACTTTGCAATGTTCCCAGTAGAATTGGGATTATGCAAGATCGCACACAGTGGATAAGAGGTCACCACTAAGATATTGTGAGCTTGGAAGTAATGGTGAAGCTTCTTGGAGGCGATGAGAACTGCGTAGAGAGCTTGTGCACCTCTAGGTATCGAGTCTTGGCATCATGTAGTACTTCGCTGATGAAGTACACTGGGCGTTGGACTGTCTGGACCTTCCCGGAGGGGCTCGGAACTTCCTCCACATTGCCCCGGACCCTCCCAGAGGGGTCCAGACCTGCTTCGGGAACCTCCGGGTCATTGCGAGGGGAACCCGAAGCTTCTATTGGAGCGACTCGGACCCTCCCGGAGGTGTCCAGATCTTCTGGAATATCTCCCTGTTGATCCAAGTCTGGGGGCTGGGACCCAGACTCACCTTCAGGAACCTCCGGACCCTCCCGGAGGGGTCTGGATTCCTGATCTTGGGATGGTTCCGGTCTATCCGCAACCAGAACCATGCTGACAACCTCGTCGGTTGCTGAAATGTAAAGCAGTAAGGGCTCTCCAGGGTTCGGAGCTACCAAGGTTGGTATAGTGGTGAAGAGCTGCTTTAGCTCCTGGAACGCCTTTTCTGTTTCTTCAAACCATTGAAATGGTCTGGACTTCCTCAATAGCTTGACGAAGGGTAGCACCCATTCCGCCAGTCTTGAGATGAACCGGCTGAGGGCGGCTAGACATCCAGTCAGTTTCTGGACGTCCTTGATGCGGGCTGGTGGCCGCATATCCTCAATGGCTTTAATCTTCGTCGGATTTGCCTCTATGCCCCGATGGTTTACCAGGAAACCAAGAAGTTTTCTGGAGCCAACCCCGAAGACGCACTTGTCTAGGTTCAGCTTCGTGCAGGTGACCCGCAGCTTGTCGAAGACAGCTTGCAAGGTGTCAAGGAGTGACTCCTTGTCCTTGATCTTGACGACGATGTCATCAACATACACTTCCACTACGTCTCTGATGAGCTCTCCAACGGTTTTGTACATAGCTTGTACAAATGTTGAAGCTGCATTCTTGAGACCAAATGACATGGCAGTATAACAGTACAATCCATCTACTGTGATAAAAAAAGTATGTTCTTCATCTTCCCTAGACATTCTGATTTGATGGTACCCAGAATATGCGTCTAGGAAACACATTAATTCACACCCGGAGGTGGAATCCACTATCTGATCTATTCTAGGTAGTGGGAATGGATCTTTTGGGCATGCCTTTTTTAGTGTTGTGTAGTCGATACACATCCAAAGCTTCCCGCTGGCCTTGGGTACAACGAGCGGGTTTGCCAGCCATTTTGGATGGAAGACTTCTCGGATGAATCCATCTTCGAGCAACTTCTTCACTTCTTTTCGTATGAAGTTCAGTCGCTCTATGGATTGCTTCCGAGGCTTCTGATGTACGGGCCGAGTGTCAGGATAGATCTTCAGATTATGCTCGATCACTTCCTTAGGGATCCTAGGCATTTGTGACGGTTGCCAGGCAAACACGTTGACATTAGCCCGAAGGAAAGTGATGAGCGCGAGTTCCTATTTGTCATTCAGACCTCCCGATATACGGGTGGTCTGAGCGGCATCGGAACCGATTTGGACGACTCTGACGGGGATGTCGGTGTCACCGCTTGGTTGCATGCGAGGTGCGGAGGTTGAGCCTCGTTGATGAATGCTCGGGTGTTTCGGAGCTTGTTCCTACCTGGATTCTTCCTCCTGCGCTGTAGCAAGCGCATGAAGTTCTTCCAGAGCAGTTACTCCGGCAGTGCGGTCTCCGCGGATCCAGAGAACGCCAGCTGGTGTTGGCATCTTCAACACCAGGTAGCCATAATGAGCAGTAGTCATGAATTTGTACAAGGTGGGCCTGCCCAGAATGGCATTGAAAGGTAAGTTGATCTGAGCGACGTCAAAGATCAACTTCTCAGTGCGATAATTCTCCTGAGTCCCGAAGGTCACGGGGAGAGTAATGGCACCGAGTGGTGTTATGGCCACCGGACCTACTCTGGAGAAAGGTCGAGAGGGGCGAAGGTCCGAAGGTCAGAGCTGAAGCTTGACAAAAGCTTCGAAGCTTATGAGGTTCAGCCCCGAACCTCCGTCCACCACTATATGGTGGAGTTGAATGTTGTTGATGGTAGGTGATACCATCAAAGGTAGCTGACCAATTCCGATCATGTTCCGAGGGCAGTCTGAAGCATCAAAAGTGATGGTGGTGTCCATCCAATTTTGATGAGGCTCTGCCCTGGTTGTAGGAGCTACTGAGGCCATGTCCCGCCGCATGGTCTTGAGGACACGGCGGGAGGTGATGTCCCACGAACCACCAAAGATGGTGTTCATGGTCTTCCGATGCTCATTGTCGGGGACGTTGGAGTCATCATCGACGGAGGTGTAAACAACCTTCAGGACCTTTTTAGGGTCCTGGAAGCCTAACTCCTCTTCAGCCAGAGCTTCATCGACTTTCTGTTTTCCTTCCCTCTGATAGAAAGGAACTTCTTCCCGACGCTTGTGGTAGCGCTCGGCAAGGTTTTGGACCTCCAGGCAGTCCTCCAAGTTGTGGCTATTTGACATGTGGATGGGAAACCACACTTTGGAGTTTCCACCATCTTCAGAGGATGGCCGAGGTCGTTTCTCGGGGCGTGGCCCCCGGCCACCAGGAGCTGCTGCAACTGCAGTGGTAGATGTGCCAGTCGATGGCTTCTTCTTGCCGTTGGACCTTTTCTTCTTTGTGCCACTCCCAGAGGTAGTGGATTTGCCTTTGGAGGATTTTTGCCATCCTCCAGAGGTGGTTTGGAGTGCATTTCACGGCCCTCCGCAGCTTTGGCACATTTGTCTGCCAAGTTGAAGAGCTCCGTGACGCTGGTGATCTCCTTGACCGCCAGCTTCTCCAGCATCTTCTTATCTCGTGCGCCCTGTCTAAATGCCACGATAACAGAAGCGCTAGAGATAGAAGGAATGGTGTTTCATACCTGGGAGAACCTCTAGATGAATGAGTGCAGGGATTCTCCCCCCTTCTGCACAACTGCAAAAAGGTCCAGTTCGGTGCCTGGTCGAGTGTATGAACTACCGAAATTGGCAGTGAACTGTTGGCACAATTTCTCCCAACTATTGATAGAGTTGTGAGGAAGGATCATGAACCAGGACCTGGCGGTCCCAATCAAGGCCACTGGGAAGTAGTTGGCCATTACGGCCTCATTACCTCCGACCGCAAGGATTGTTGTGGTGTAAATTTGGAGAAACTCGGCGGCATTAACAATGCCGTCAAATTTCTCCGTCGGGTGAGGCCAGAACTTTTGTGGCCATCTGACCATGCGTAGATGCATGGCCAGTGCAGAACAGCCTCCTCCTACTCCCTCGGGAGCAAGACTGTCTCGAGCCTCTCGCCTTTCGCGAGCACGCTCGATATGGACACGGCCGTCCTGTTGACGGTAACGGCGATCAAGCTCTGCCCGGAGGTCATGAGTTGAAAGCCTGGTTACCGTATGAGTACGTCGCGCCCCAGAAGGTAGCGACATAACTTGCTGTGACGCAGCACGCCTCCTATTTTGGGAAGCATGTGGACCAAGTCTGCGAGACACGGTCCAGCACTGCGATGGGGCCCGCCCTGAAGGGGGAGGACCTTGGTTGCTGATGTGGGCGGCTGCTGCTGCAACCAGATGTTCCACATCAACCCTACACTGCTCCATCGCACCTTGGGATGCACCTGGAGGTGGTGGACGTTGGAGGAGAGCACGCGCTGCATGAAGTGCATGTTCGGGGTTGTTGTTATTCGCCAATGCAGTGATCGATGCCGATGCACCGTCACGCTGCTCAACTTGACATGCTAGTGCAGGCGGTGGCGGTGGAAGCATGACTCCTGCTAGAGCCACAACACCTGCTGGTTGCTGCATGTTGGAGGGATTGCCTCCTGCGGGTTGAACAGCAGGGTTGCCGTTGGATGATCCAGCGGCTGAGTTCACCATACTCGAAATCTCGGGCCCCCCTACTTGGCGCGCCAGCTGTCGGTGTTTGGATCCAGCAGATCTCCCGATACTACCTTTGGTAGATCGAGGAGTTGTAGTTCGGTGAAGGGCGCGTAGAGATTCAAGAAGGTGAAAGATATGTGCACACAAAGGTTTACGTGGTTCGGGCCGCCTAAGCGTAATACCCTACTCCACGGGGTGTGTTGGTAATGTATTAAGCGTGTGAGTCTAGAAGAAGCTCCAGAAGAAGAAGATCGACTAGCTCAGGGAGTTCAGTAGTGGTCTAGCCCCGTCCCTTGTGTATCGTCGACCAGTCCTTTTAGAGTACACGGACTGGACGTTACATCGTTAGCCTGGCCCGACATGTGGCCCCGGCGGTTACACATGCTTGATACACAATAAATGGGGTTAATTACCCTTAATAGCCTGGTAACGGGTCTTAACAGTGCCGTTACTAGTATTAAGGACAATCCGATCGTGTGTCATTAATATGGTATTAATGACACTTAATCGAGTCTTCAAGTCTTCGATTGCTCCTTGAAGGTCCGGAGCCATTGGGGGGTCCACCAGCTTGATTGTTGAAGTTGAAGGTCCGGAGATCGCCACGTGGCAGCACCGGAGCTTACCGTCGTGGACGAGTAGGTCTGGTGCTACTGGACACGTGTTAGTACCAGAGCTTCCCTCTGTCTGGGGTTAGGTACGGGGGTGCCATACTGGTATTCTGACCAGAGCTTCCCATGTGTGGGTGATAGCTCTGGTCTTATGATACACGTGGCGTCCATGGCACTAACCATGTCGGGGAAGCAGGTCTGCTAACGCGTGACATGTGGGGCCTTCGGAGGTCTCCAAATCTGGTAGATGGAGTTTCCTTGTGATCTTTGCAATCCCAAGGGGTATCCGGTACGGAGGGTACCCTCCGTACCGGATACCCCTTGGGATTGCAAAGATTACAAGGACACTCAATGTACCAGATTTGGAGACCTCCGAAGGCCCCACATGTCAGGCGTTACATGACCTGCTTCCCCGACATGGTTAGTCCTAGGGCCACCACATGTATCATAAGACCCGAGCTATCACCCACACATGGGAAGCTCCGGTCGGAATACCAGTATGGCACCCCTGGACCTAACCCCAGACAGAGGGAAGCTCTGGTAATGACACGTGTCCAGTAGCACCGGACCTACTCATCCACGACGGTAAGCTCCAGTGCAGCCATGTGGCGATCGCCAGACCTTCAACTTCAACAATTAGGCTGGTGGACCCCCCAACGGCTCCAGACCTTCAAGGAGCAATCAAAGACTTGAAGACCCGATTAAGTGTCATTAATACCATATTAATGTTACACGATCGGATAGCCCTCAATACTGGTAACAGCACTGTTAAGACCCGTTACCAGGCTATTAAGGGTTATTAACCTCATTTATTGTGTATCAAACATGTGTAATCGCCAGGGCCACATGTCGGGCCAGGCTAACAATGTAACGACCAGTCCTTCTACTATAAAAGGACTGGTCGACAATACAAAAGGGACGGTTACAGACCACTACTGAACTCCCTAAGTTAGTCGAGCTTCTTCTTCTGGAGCTTCTTCTATACTCACACGCTTAACACATTACCAACACACCCTGTGGAGTAGGGTATTATGCTCAGGCGGCCCAAACCATGTAAATCTCTGTGTACACGCGTCTTTCACCTTCTTGAATCTCTGCGCGCCCTTCACCGAACTACAACTCCTCGATCTACCAAAGGTAGTGTTGAGAGATCTGCCGGATCCAAACACTGACAGCTAGCGCGCCAGGTAGGGGCGCCCGAGATTTTGAGTATGGTGAACTCAGCTGCTGGATCATCCAACGGCAACCCTGCTGTTCAACCCGCTGGAGGCAATCCCTCCAACATGCAGCAACCAGCAGGTGCCATGGCTCCAGCAGAAGTCATGCCTCCACCGCCAACGCCTGCACCAGCACATCAAGATGGGCAGCGTGACGGTGCATCGGCGTCGGTCACCACATCGGTGAATAACAACAACCCCGAACACGCGCTTCATGCAGTGCGTGCTCTCCTCCAACGTCCACCACCTCCAGGTGCATCCCAAGGTGCGATGGAGCAGTGGAGGGCTGATGTGGAACATCTGGTTGCAGCAGCAGCCGACCGCATCAGCAACCAAGGTCCTCCCACTTTGGGGTTGGCCCCATCGCAGCGCCGGACCATGTCTGGCAGACTTGGTCCGTATGCTTCCCAAAATAGGAGGCGTGTTGCGTCACAGCAAGTTACATCGCTACCTTCTAGGGCGCGACGTACTCATACGGTAACCAGTCTTTCAACTCATGACCTTCGGGCAGAGCTTGATCGCCGTTACCGTCAACAGGACGGCCGTGTCCATATCGAGCGTGCTCGCGAAAGGCGAGAGGCTTGAGACAGTCCTGCTCCCAAGGGAGTAGGAGGAGACTATTCTGCACTGGCCATGCACCTACTTTTTGTCAGATGGCCACAAAAGTTTCGGCCTCACCTGTCGAAGAAATTTGACGGGACAGTTAATCCCGCTGAGTTTCTCCAAATTTACACCACCCACTGCAATCCTTGCGGCCAGAGGTAATGAGGCCGTAATGGCCAACTACTTCCTAGTGCCCTTGACTGGGACCGCCAGGTCCTGGTTCATGAGCCTTCCTCACAAATCTATCAATAGTTGGGAGGAATTGTGCCAACAGTTCACCGCCAATTTCGGGAGTTCATACACCCGACTAGGCACCGAACTGGACCTTTTTGCAGTTGTGCAGAAGGGGGGAGAATCCCTGCACTCATTCATCCAGAGGTTCTCCCAAGTACGAAACACCATTCATTCTATCTCTAGCGCTTCTGTTATTGTGGCATTTAGACAGGGCGTACTAGATAAGAAGATGCTGGAGAAGCTGGCGGTCAAGGAGATCACCAGCGTCACAGAGCTCTTCAGCTTGGCAGACAAATGTTCCAAAGCTGCGGAGGGTCATGAAATGCACTCCAAACCACCTCCGGAGGATGGCAAAAATCCTCAAAAGGCGAAGCCACTACCTTCGGGGGTGGCAAAAAGAAGAAAAAGTCCAACGGCAAGAAGAAGTCATTGGCCGGCACATCTACCGCTGCAGCTGCAGCAGCTCCGGGTGGCTAGGGGCCACGCTCCGAGAAATGACCTCAGCCGTCCTCTGAAGATGGTGGCAACTCCAAAGTGTGGAGTCCCATCCACAAGTCAAATAGCCACAACTTGGAGGACTGACGGGACGTCCAAAACCTTGTTGAGCGCTACCACAAGCGCCGGGAAGAAGTTCCTTTCCGTCAGTGGGAAGGAAAATAGAAAGTCGATGAAGCTCCGACTGAAGAGGAGTTAGGCTTCCAAGACCCTAAAAAGGTCCTGAAGGCTGTTTACACCTCCGTCGATGATGACTCCGATGTCTCCGACAATGAGCGTCGGAATACCATGAACACCATCTTTGGTTGTTCATGGGACATCACCTCCCGCCGTGTCCTCAAGACCATGCGGCGGGACATGGCCTCAGTAGCTCCTACAGCCAGGGCGGAGCCTCATCGAAAGTGGATGGACACCACCATCACTTTTGATGCTTCAGACTGCCCTCGGAACATGATCGGAGCTAGTCAGCTACCTTTGATGGTATCACCTACCATCAACAACATTCAACTCCACCTTGTAATGGTGGACGGAGGTTTGGGGCTGAACCTCATAAGCTTAAAAGCTTTTGTGAAGCTTCAGCTCCGACCTTCGGACCTTCGCCCCTCCCGACCTTTCTTCGTAGTAGGTCCGGGGGCCATAACACCACTCGGTGCCATTACTCTCCCCGTGACCTTCGGGACTCGGGAGAATTATCGCACTGAGAAGTTGATCTTTGATGTCGCTCAGATCAACTTACCTTTCAACGCCATTCTTGGCAGACCTGCCTTGTACAAATTCCTGACTCCTGCTCATTATGGCTACCTGGTGTTGATGATGCCAACACCAGCTGGCGTTCTCCGGATCCGCAGAGACCGTACTGCCGGAGTAACTGCTCTGGAAGAACTTCATGCGCTTGCTACAGCGTAGGAGGAAGAATCCAGCTAGGAACAAGCTCCGAAACCCCCGAGCATTCGTCAACGAGGCTCAACCTCCACACCTTGCGTGCAACCAAGCAGCGACACCGACATCCCCGTCAAAGTCGTCCGAATTAGTTCCGATGTCGCTCAGACCACTCGTATATCGGGAGGTCTGAATGACAAATAGGAACTCGCGCTCATCACTTTCCTCCGGGCTAATGTCGACGTGTTTTCCTAGCAACTGTCATAAATGCCTGGGATCCCTAGGGAAGTGATCGAGCATAATCTGAAGATCTATCCTGACGCTCGGCCCGTACATCAGAAGCCTCGGAAGCAATTCGTAGAGCGACAGAACTTCATACGACAAGAAGTGAAGAAGTTGCTCGAAGCTGGATTCATCCGAGAAGTCTTCCATCCAAAATGGCTGGCAAACCCAGTCGTTGTACCCAAGGCCGGCGGGAAGCTTCGAATGTGTATCGACTACACAACACTAAATAAGGCATGCCCAAAAGATCCATTCCCACTACCTAGAATAGATCAGATAGTGGATTCCACCTCCGAGTGTGAATTACTTTGTTTCCTAGACGCATATTCTAGGTACCATCAAATGAGAATGTCTAGGGAAGATGAAGAACATACTTCTTTTATCACAGTAGATGGATTGTACTGTTATACTGCCATGCCATTTGGTCTCCAGAATGATGCTTCAACATTTGTACGAGCTATGTACAAAACCTTTGGAGAGCTCATCAGAGACGTAGTGGAAGTGTATGTTGATGACATCATCGTCAAGATCAAGGAAAAGGAGTCACTCCTTGACACCTTGCAAGTTGTCTTCGACAAGCTGCGGGTCACCCGCACGAAGCTGAACCCAGACAACTGCGTCTTCGAGGTTAGCTCCGGAAAACTTCTTGGTTTCCTGGTAAACCACCGGGGCATAGAGGCAAATCCGGCGAAGAATAAAGCTATTGAGGAGATGCATCCACCAGCCCACATCAAGGACATCCAGAAACTGACTGGATGTCTAGCCGCCCTCAGTCGGTTCATCTCAAGACTGGCGGAATGGGCAATACCCTTCTTCAAGCTATTGAGGAAGTTCGGACCATTTCAATGGCCTGAAGAAGTAGAAAAGGCGTTCCAGGAGCTAAAGCAGCTCCTCACCACTCTACCAACCTTGGTAGCTCCGAAACCTGGTGAGCCCTTACTGCTTTACATTTCAGCAACCGACGAGGTTGTCAGCATGGTCCTTGTTACGGGGAGACCGGAACCATCCCAAGCTCACGAATCCAGACCCCTCTGGGAGGGTCTGGAGGCTCCTGAAGGTGAGTCTGGGTCCCAGCCCCCAGACTTGGATCAACAGGGAGTTATTCCAGAAGATCTGGACCCCTTCGGGAGGGTCCAGGTCGCTCCAATAGAAGCTCCGGGTTCCCCTCGCAAGGACCCGGAGGTTCCCGAAGCAGGTCCGGAGCCCTCCGGGAGGGTCCGGGTCGATGTGGAGGAAGCTCCAGCCCGCTCCGGGAGGATCCGGACAGTCCAATGCCTAGTGTACTTCATCAACGAAGTTCTACATGATGCCAAGACTCGATACTTAGAGGTGCACAAGCTGCTCTACGCAATTCTTATCGCCTCCAGGAAGATTCGCCATTACTTCCAAGCTCACAAGATCTCAGTGGTGACCTCTTACCCACTGCGTGCGATCTTGCATAATCCCAACTCTACTGGGAACATTGCAAAGTGGGCACCGGAATTGGCCGAATTCGATCTTGAATTCGTCCCAAGACAAGCAATCAAGAGTCAAGCATTGGCAGACTTCATGGTGGAATGGACCCCCTCTTCATCAAACCCTGCGGCCCTAGTGAGCAGAAGCTGGAACTCAAGGCTTAGGTCTTCACCGAACCTCACTGGACCCTCTACTTCGATGGCTCCATGCAAAAGTAGGGGGCCGAAGTTGGAGTCCTTCTCCTTGCTCCATCCGGGGAGAAGGTAAAATACATGGTCCACTTTGACTTCAAGGCGACCAACAACATGGCGGAGTATGAAGCACTCATTCATAGACTAAAGGTGGCACTATCATACGGTGTCAAGCAGATGTTGGTCAAGGGAGATTCGTAGCTCATCATTAAACAGGTGAAGGGTGAATGCTCTAGTAACAATCCCCAACTAGCTGCTTATCTCCTTGAAGTCCAGAGGCTTCAGAAGGACTTCAAAGTCCTGGATCTCCACCATTTACAGCGTGTCCATAATGCTGAAGCTGACGAACTCTCAACGAAAGCGTCAACCGGAGCTCCGGATCCTGATGGAACCTTCTGGAGGTTGTCAAAACCCACAGCTCAACCTGCCGAACTGAGCGAAGGGGGCGAGACCAGCATCCCGAAGCTGGCGGTCCCAATGGCCCTGTTACCATCGCAGCCATCAAGGGTCGTAGGTGCTGCCGAAAGCTCCGAGCAACGCAGCACGCAAGACTCAAATGCTCAAGCAAGCTCCGATGCATGGATCTCGGAGATCCGGAGCTACTTGAAAGACAATATCCTTCCTGATGATGATGTATCCGCTGATCGGATAGTCAGATTGGCTAAAAGATACACGCTGGTAGAAGGGGATCTCTACCGGCGCAGTGCCAACGGCGTCCTTACGCGGCGCATCACAAGGGAAGAAGGCTGCGAGCTCCTCGCAGAAATCCATGGAGGCGAGTGTGGGAACCACGCGTCTTCCCGCACGCTGGTCGGTAAAGCCTTCCGGCATAGCTTCTACTGGCCTACAGCGCTCCAGGATGCAACTGAGCTGGTGAAGAAATGCAAATCAAGTCAGTTCCATGCAAAGCAAATTCACACACTGGTTCAGCCTCTACAAATGATACCTCCTACATGGCCTTTCGCTGTGTGGGGGACGAACATCTTGGGACCTTCCCCAAGAGCCGTCGGAGGTTACAAGTTCATGTATTTTGCCATTGACAAATTCACCAAATGGCCGGAAGCAACTCCAGTTGTGATAATAAACAAGCAATCAGCTATCAACTTCTTGCAGTCCATAGTATGCAGATTTGGAGTCCCGAACAAAATCATAACAAATTATGGGACCCAATTCACAAGCTCTGCTTTCCAGGGATACTGCGAAGACCTCGGCATCCAAGTTAGCTACACTTCCGTAGCTCACCCGGCATGTAATGGCCAAGCCGAGAGAGCAAATGCAGAAATCCTGAAAGGACTCAAGACGCGCACATATGAGCGCCTAAAAAAACATGGAGCCAACTGTATTGAAGAGCTTCCGCCCACTCTATGACCCAACAGTACAACTCTAAACCGGTCAACTGGAGAGACACCCTTCTTCCTGGTGTACGGAGCTGAAGCGGTCCTTCCTCCGGAAATCAACTTGGGGTTGCTTCGGGTGTGGACCTCCGACGAAGCCACGCAGGACCAGCTCCGGCATGAAGACCTTGACCTCCTTGAAGAGGGAAGGTGCCGAGCAGCTGTTCGGAATGCCCGATACCACCAAGCTCTTCGGCGCTATCACCAACAGCATGTTCACAGCCGACAGCTCGAGGAAGGCGATCTGGGGCTACGGAGAATACAATCCAGAGAAGGGTTAAACAAACTCTCCCCCAACTGGGAGGGACCCTTCCGAGTGATCAAAGTATCCCGTCCCAGATGCGTTCGCTTGGCAACCGAGGATGGGACACCTCTCCTAAATCCTTGGAACATTGAGCACCTTCGTAAGTTCTATGCTTAATATCACGGAGGTGAGTCTGTAATTACACGTGGTGTATGTTATAGAGTCATTGTACAGAGTCAGGTAGCTCCTCCGGGAGGGCAGCCGGACCTACCCTGCTAGGTCTGCAACGTCCATGCAACACTTGTCACAGTATCAGAACTAAAAGTGTAGCTAGCTACCTTGGGTCAAACGAGAAACGAACACACTTAGCCTGGTTCCGTACCCTAAGAGTGTACTTGTTTCCCCTATTCCCCGGACCTATAATGAAAGACATCATTGTGTGAAAACAGACTCCTTGTGCATTTACTTTGTACAGGCTCAATATTTTTTATTTTTCTCTTTCTTGTCTATAACAAAGTTGTGCAGTTCTTAAGAAACTTTAGCTCGACCCGTTCATGTACAATACGAGTTGCATTTTCTATCCTTCTGGGTTCAAACATTGTTGATGGCCTACTTGTCTAAATGCCGCCAAGCCAATCTAGCATCGGAGTGTGCTATCGACTTAGCCTGGTCATGCACCCTAAGTACACCACTCTACCTACACCCCGGCAGGCCGAAGTAAGGCGAGTCCAGAAACGATCGGACCTAAAGGAAGCAAGACGGTGCTCTTGATTTTATTTAGGATTGTGTTTGACCTAAAACTCTCTCGGGAACAGTAAGCCGCAATTAAGTTATATATAGGAAACAGATTTTATTGATTTTCTCGACTTCAGTGTGCATGAAAAATAAATAAGCTCCGACATCCCCTAGGCGGCTTGTGGTCGATGTTCAAACATTGACATCGAGCATCTCTGGAGCTATTCAGTTCCGGTAAAGCTAGGGGGCAAGCCGTCAACGTGAAGATGGTGGAAAGACTCTAAAGTAGAGTCTGACGTTGACACAACATGTGTTGTCGGAGGTCACCGCCGGAGCTGCCAAGCTCCGACACCCTAGAGTACTAACCATCGATGCTTTAGGCATTGATGGAGACTACTGCCCGAGCTACTAAGCTCTGGCAATGGTCAATGCCGAAGCCACTAAGCTCCGACGGCCTCAGGGGGCCTACACTATGGAAGACTTCGGACCTACATTCTACAAGTTTGAAGCACGCAAGTCTTCAACAACTGTTACATCCTCTTGGTACATGTTCACAATCAAATTGTATACATCTACCAGGGGGCCAAGTGTGACAAAGGTGTTGAAGACAAAAAATGAAATTCGAATTTGCAAAAATTTGGATTTCATTCATCTGGAGACAAGAGATTACAAAATGGAGAAGAAGAAGAGATAATACAAGCGGGAGCTACTGAGATATGGTCCTAGACCCTATGGAAGAATACCTTTTGGGCCACCTCCGACACGCTGGCTCGGGCGGCTTCACCCTCTCCTTCGATGGGGCCTTCAAGCATTGGGTCCATAGGGAATTGAGGGTCCCGGCTGGTGTAGCATGTCAGCACAAACTCTGCGATGTTCTTTGCCAGGGACTGACCCTCTGTTTCCAGCTGCTCCGCGATGACATCGCCCATCTTGGAGAGCTTGTTGCCTGCTGAACTCGGCGCCTCCAACGCCTGGTCCAGCTTGGGCTCCGTATCATCCGCATGCACG
Organism: Tuctoria greenei; assembly: GCA_036927565.1. Taxonomy (NCBI): domain Eukaryota; kingdom Viridiplantae; phylum Streptophyta; class Magnoliopsida; order Poales; family Poaceae; genus Tuctoria; species Tuctoria greenei. The sequence goes on from JAYESD010000010.1 coordinate 60,227,806, forward strand.
GGACTGAAGCCCATTGGTGTCAGTGCGTCGTTGGCCTTGCCCAGGAAGTCCCAAACTTGTTGGGACTCCGCAACCCTGCCACTCCGCATCTCTGCCAAGGATCTTTTGGCCACCGCAAGCTCCGAGCTCTCCCGAGCAAGACGCTCCAACTCTTTGGCATTCTGCTGAATCATTTCAGCAACCTGCCTTTCGAGCTTGCTGAGCTCTTCCTCCCGGAGGTGGATCTCATTCCGGCGGTGGACCAGATCCTTCTCTCGGCCCCGTACTTTCTTCTCCCTGGCGGCGATGGCATTCTCCTGCTTGTAGAGATCTTGCCCTTGCTCCCAGGCCTTCTTCTCCTCCTCCTTGCAACGCTCATCCAATTTCTTGGTGCGTTCTTCGAGGCTCTTGTCAGCCAGAGCTATCTTTTGGACAAGCTCTTCCTCCCTCTTCACGAGGTCGTCCTGCAGCTCTAGGAATTTATGCTCTTCATCTTCGAGTCGTCTCTCCTACACTTCAAGAGCCTCCCGACGCTTGACAAGACTATCGTGGATGGCGGCGAGCCTTTCCTGGCATTCATCCGCCGCGCTATTTGCAGCCTTGACCTGCTCATAGATGGCCCAGGACTGGTTGTCGAGGGTCCGCGTCATGCTTTCCTTCTCATCCAACAACTTACCCCAGTACTCTAGGCGGACCTTCTCCCTTTGCACCCACTCCTTGTCGTCAGCCAGCCTCGACTGCACCAGCTTGGTCTCCAAATGGAGTCGGTTGCGCCATCTCCAAAGGGTTTGGCGTTCCTCCTCGAGGGCCTTGCTGTCATGAAAGAAGGCCAGCTGGACCTGGCGAAGGCTGGAGCAGGCGTTGTCAATAGGCAACGGTAGGGGGATCGGGTCTGGACCTGCCGGTGTCATCTCCACAGGCTCCAGCGGATCTTCAGCGACAAAAATTGGGTCCCACTCCACGAGAGTGGTCCCCTGAGCTTCAACGGCACTAGGGCCGACCTCCGGGATAGCCTCGACCGCCGCTGAGGAGGTACTTGTGGCAGAAGTTCCGACCTTAGGAATTGACTCCAGAGGCCCAGCCGCCAGGTCATCAACAATTGGCCCCTCTAGCGGGGGCCAACAGCTTCATCTTGGCACCCTGGCTCAGCAGAGGGCACCTCCGGGGTCACCACTTCTGGAGCGGCTGTAGAAGGTTCGGTCGGAGCAGAAGCTACTTCTGGCTCCAGCACAGGCACCTCATCCGCCGCTAGATCAGGTGCTGGCACTTCAACCACCATGGGCTCTGGCGTAGGCATTTCGACTGCCATAGGCTCAGGCGCTGACGCCTCCGCAGCAATTGGCTCGGACGCCGGAACCTCTTCAACGGCTGGCTCCACAACAGGAACTTTTGCAGCAACCGGCTCTACTGCCGGAGCTTCCTCGATAACCGGCTCAAGTGTCGGAGCTTCATCAATACCCGGCTCCACTGCCGGGACCTCATCAACCACCGGCTCGACTGTCGGGGCTTCAACAACATACGGCTCTAGGGCCGAAATTGCAGCTCCCTCCGGCTATGCGGCCGGAGCATCCAACATCTAAGCATCCAAGCCCGGAGCTTCAACCTCCGGGGCTGGCGCTGCTGGTACATCTTCATTCCCGTGGTCTAGCGCTACCACGGGAGCTTTTGGGGATGAGTCGTCCAAAACCACGACAGCCAGCGCCGGGGCTGCCGCAGCCTCAGCCACCTCTTGGGGTGGCGCTGGGATCGGAGCCGGAGCTTCAACCTGCACAGCCTCAACCGCTGCTGCAGGGACCTGAGCTTCAGCCCTTTTCTTAGGCACGCTGTGGATGAAGGACAAAGAAACTCAAAATACAGTTGAAAATAAAACAACTGACTGAGGTAAAAAATCAAAAATTACCTCGGAAGGCTTCTGCACCAGTTAGCACGGAATCTCTTCTCCGGACGCTCCGGACTGGCCCCAACCTTCATTGGCGTGGTAGTCCCGGAGGGTCCCCTGGAACTTGATGTTGCTATCGGTGTTGCTCTGGTCAAGGCCCCCCTCAACCGGGAAGGACATCCGGACCCGGAGCCCTCAGCTGGCCCTGGAACCAAAGTCACCTGGTCGGAGCTAGAACCCCGGGAAGAAGCCGCTACTGGAGTAGATGCCGCCGTTGTAGACCTCCCCCTCCGGGGAGAAGGAGACGCCGCGGAAGAAGTATGCCTGGCGGACCTTCTGTTGGCATGCTTCCTCTTATGACTCGAGGGCTCGGCCAATTCCTTGCCCTTGCCGATGACTTTGGTTCTTGGCTTCGGAGCAGGGACGAAGCCGCCTTCAGGAGCTTCAGAGATCGCCACTTCGGTGATCGAACACCTCTCAACGATACCGAGGTCGTCAAGCACCGGCACCGTCCGCCGGAGCTCCCTGCTGAATTCTTCCTCCATGTTCAGAGGGAGGAAAGTTGCCGGTGGAGCCGAGTCGTCGCCCTCGACGTCGATGCCGTGCTGGAACTTCTTGAGGTGGAACTCCAAAGTTGCACCCTCCATGTTGGACATCAAACCGGTCTCGATCCGGTCCTCATCCAGCATACTATTGAGGGCCCAAGCCAACTTCTCTCTCCTCTTCAGCGGAGCCCACCTGTTGGTCAGGAAGTTGCAAAACACCGCCTGGGGAGTCACCCCTACCTCCACGCACAGGCGGATCCTGGTCAGAGCAGGGTTGAAGGCATCCGACAACAATGGAGCTTCACTCCAAACTGCAGTGTCGATGTTGGGGAGACCTTTCGACAGCTCCACTTCTCTTGCTCCACCACCCTGATTACAATCCAATCCTTCTTCCAGTCGTCCCACTTCCCAGAAGGGAACGACCGCAAGTACTTGTACGGGCACTTCTAGCGCTTCACAAAATAGTAGAAGCCAAGGTACTCGTCACTCCTTCCAGTGGTTTGGACAGTGAAGAAGGTGCGGAAAAGCTCAATGCAGGGGAATGCCCACCCACATCTCGCAGAAGTGGACAAATATTGACACCAGCAGAATGGAGTGGCGGCCAAGGTGGTACAGCTGCAGACCATAGAAGTCTAGTAGCATCAAGAAGAAAGAGGAGAAAGGTGGGATCAGTCCCACCATGGCATATGCGGAGAAGTACACCATGTCGCCGGCATGTTCCTTCTTGAACGGAAGCTTGCCGACACGGACCAAGTGGTTGAAGAAGTTAGGGGACCATCCCATGAGGGCCCGGACCTTCTTCAAATCATCATCGGACTTCAGTCGGCTCTGGCGGAGACCCAACTCCATCGCGGCACAGCGAGGCAAGAGAGGAAAGGCAAGCAAAAGTTGGAAGGTTTGAGCGCAAGATCAATTGAAAGGTGTAAAGAACCCCAAACGTTGTGTGCTTTCCTTCTTAAGTAAGCCCCCGCAACACCTGGATGGAAACCGCAGAGGAGCCGACGATACTAGTCAAAAATTTCACCCCGCCAATGACAAGGGGGCCCGGGGCCACCCTGACGATCAAGTCGAGGTTCTTACCCCACGCGAACGGTTGTCATCATGAAAGGCGGGAAACCCGAAGGCGGCGGCCTGACAAGGCGCGCGGAACCGATACGATTTTCTTATCGGGAACCGGCGACCTTCAATTGCGTGAGATCCGGACGCTGAGATCTCACCTGCCGCCTCCTAGATACGCCACGCAGCGGAAGTTTAACTACAAACTATCGCCAACGGCACGACCGAAGACCCTTGAAGACACGGCTCAGAACTTGAAGAATGGACCCACCTCCGGCGAAATGAATTCATCCAAAAGGTCGCTCCCGGAAGTGAGCCCAAGGGGCCACTGTCGGTACCCTCCGTACCGGATTCCCATTGGGATTGCAAAGATCACAAGGAAACTCCATCTACCAGATTTGGAGACCTCCAAAGGCCCCACATGTCAGGCGTTACCGAACCTGCTTCCCCGACATGGTTAGTCCCAGGGCCACCACTTGTATCATAAGACCGGAGCTATCACCTACATGTGGGAAGGTCCGGTCGGAATACCAGTATGGCACCCCCGGACCTAACCCCAGACAGAGGGAAGCTCCGGTACTAACACGTGTCTAGTAGCACGGGACCTACTCGTCCACGACGATAAGCTCCTGTGCTGCCACATGGCGATTGTCGTACCTTCAACTTCAACAATCAGGCTCGTGGACCCCCCAACGGCTCCGGACCTTCAAGGAGCAATCAAAGACTTGATGACCCGATTAAGTGTCAATAATTCCATATTAATGACACACGATCGGATGGCCCTTAATACTAGTAACGGCACTGTTAAGACCCGTTACCAGGCTATTAAGTGTAATTAACCTCATTTATTGTGTATCAAGCATGTGTAACCGCCGGGGCCACATGTCAGGCCAGGCTAACGATGTAACGACCAGTCCTTGTACTATAAAAGGACTGGTCGACGATACACAAGGGACGGCTCCAGACCACTACTGAACTCCCTGAGCTAGTCGAGCTTCTTCTTCTGGAGCTTCTTCTAGACTCACACGCTTAATACATTAACAACACACCCCGTGGAGTAGGGTATTACGCTCAGGCAGCCCGAACCACGTAAATCTCTATGTACACGTGTCTTTCACCTTCTTGAATCTCTGTGCGCCCTTCACCGAACTACAACTCCTCGATCTACCAAAGGTAGTGTCTGGAGATCTGCCGGATCCAAACACCGACAAGCAGCTAATGGACTGCCATGAATAAGTGGGATCCCTATGCTCCCACTTTTTTAAGAACCCATTCAAGCTCAAGGTGGTTGCCACCTTCATTGGGTGCACATTATTCCTTTGTTGCTAAAGGTTATTTTAACTTTAACCAAGGAACAATAGATCACACCCAACACAAATTGGGTTCATGTGTTCCATTGTGGCTAAAGGTTATTTTGACTTTAGCCAAGGAATGCGGATCACACACAACACATGATGGGTACACCTTATTCCTTCGTGATTAGAGGTTATCAAGATCTTAGCCAAGGAATGAAGGATGACACCCGACATATGGGAGACCTTGAGGTGCGGATGAGCGGCATCGATGACACTCTCCTTGACCACGCTCATGGCACCCATAGGAGGCAACACAACATCAACACTCAACCCTCCAATGTCAAAGCCATGCTACATCAATGTTAGGCCAACCTCATGGCCTACCTTCGCCGATATGGGTTTCAACCCCTATCACAGACCTTGACCAAAGAACAAGCTTGGGGGAGGACCACCACTTGAGGTATCTTTTATCACACCCCATTTGCATTCCTTTATTTTATTTCTTTCTTTCCATCATATTTGCATCTAATATATATATATATATATAATGTAGTATAATGTGGTTTAATAAAATAAAAGATGTGCGGTAAGAATCTTAGTATTCTCCAAGTATTGCGTTTATTGGCTTAGAATATCCTTGCCTTAAACTTGAAATTTGTGGGTACCAAAGGCTAAGTCCAATTCTAGGTTGTTGTGGGGTATGATATAGTGATAAGAGCTGCTATACCCTAGTTGAAAGTGAAACATGATTTCTCGTAGAAAATTTAAAATAGGAGTTCCTCATTTGATAGGAATTCCTACCAAAGCCAGATGATGGTTCGAATTTGATAAACCCTGTGCATATGCTATTTGCCTTCACATTGATCCTAGACAAACTAGTATAGACCTATGTGAAAATCTTCTCATGCTTTTAAGATCATGATTGCATGGGCACATGCTAAACTTATACACTAGAAGTTAGCAAAATTCCATCATACCATTCCACCATCAAAAAGATACTCCATGTTTTCCTTGCATAATACTCTCTTCAAAATATTTGGAAAGGGAAGGGGAGTAGAATGCATGGCTACGAGAAAAAAGAAAAAGAAAAATGCATGCTTATGTACAAGAGCATGAGACCGAAAAGAATAAGTAGTCATGTTTCATCCTCACAAGAAAGAGAGTGCATACAAAGGAGTCATCTTGATATTCCCACTCCACAAATATTCCATCACACTTTCACAAATCTTGATCAAAAAGTATGATTTGTTTTCTCCTAAGGCTTACTCTTTTGACTTAGCAGTATATGTGTTGCAAGTATGCCTACTCTTGATCCCTACCAAGCTCCACATATGAGCATTATTTAGATGTAGGACAAGAAAGGCATTGCCTTGGTGAGGATACAAATACCACTTCCCACATAGGAGTGATTGAGTGCATCATTTGAGGAACTTAAATTCAAACACCATTTGAAATTCTACTGAAATTTGAGTGGAACTCATACATTAGGTGACACATGCTTTTTGTCCTTCAACCACCCAAGAAAAGGATGCGGCATAAGCCCCATAATAACTAAGAAAAAAGGTGAGGTACCATAGACAATTTATTCAATGCAAGGTAGAATATTTTGTTATGTACTTGGTACTTTTGAAAAAAAATGAACATTGCAGCAACTCCTGATCAACAACCTAAGTCTTTATCTTTGCTTTGGGATGAGCAAAGGTTAAGATTGGGGGAGTTTGTTGATGGTCCTTATATACCAATTTGGACCGTTAATATAACTCAATTACGTAAGGGAATAAATATTTCTTACACACATCATAGTTAGGTTTAACATAGGTCTACATGTACATGGAGAAATAGTGCATGCAGGAGTTTTTATACAGAATTGAAGTGAATCCAATGGTGGAATCCTAAAGAATACCTTCCCAGCCAATCAGACACCGAAACGTGGCAGCACATGGGTCAAATGGACCACTTATCGAAGTATCAGAGGAGATCCAACGATGTATCACCCATATGAGTCATTAGGACCCACCTGGAACTCACCCCAAGAAAACCCACGTCAGAGGACCAGTTCCCAGGTCTGCCGACCTGGTGGCTCGGCGAACCTGGTAAGTCATCATTTCCTTGTGACACTTGTGGGCTAACCATTTGTCAGAGGAGCACCCCCATGGTGTAAAGCTCTCATCCTCGAAACATCTCCTTATAAAGTACTTCCACCATGCCTAGAAACCCATGGCTAAGAGCAGTGAAAAGTTCTAAAAGCTATTGTTCGAGGGAGGACACAATGACGAAACAAAATGGAGATCATAAAAAAAACCTTTTTTCATAATAAAGCCCTAGAAGGCTTCGCTTCATTACGGCTGATAGAAAAGGTAAAAGTTCCTTCCCAGAAATCGCAATTGGGTGGTGCCGGGCGATATGCCAACCAACAACACATAGAAAAAGGACACCGTATTACATAAAACAACATAGTATTATACAAGCTTTCTCTTTTACAAATAATATACATCAAAATACACTACAGTGGAAGATAAGTTCACAGCTCACGACTCTCAAGCCTAAGCTATGCAAAAATGATCCATTCAGCCCTCGAATGGAATCACACTTGCAACACAGAATAGTAGCTCATGGCGGTGCGCAGGGTTCCCAATCGGCCATGTACCCCAACAGAGGCAACGCCTCACCGGTGAACCCTTCATCATAGTTGTCATCTGCAGCAAAAACTTTAAATAGCAACCATGAGCACGAAGGCTAAACAAGACTTAACCGTCTCTACTAAACATGAATCTCTATGTGCTGAATTTACATATAACATAGGACAGCTAGTTGCATAAAATGACTCACCTAACGTTTGTCCTTACTTTCAACTTTTAGCAGCAGATTGAAGCTTCATAAAAAGTAACTTTAGTGAGCAGCCTGTCTAGAGCATTATGAATACAAGATTTATTAATAAAGCATGATTCCATAATATTCCGACTATAGTCATTAACTACATACCAAGGCAATGAACAAGCGGTACTCAAACCGTGAGGGACGGTGACTTGAATCGATATACATCTGCAGAGATACCCAAATAGCACGACACATACACCCACACTCAAAGCTGCGGAGGCAGGCTCCACTGATGTTGTATGCGACAACCTTTCACCCGCTACCTACATGCTGATCCGGTCCCACCGCTACGAGCAGGAGGCCCCCACACGGAGTACGACGTACCCGCTGGCAGGTTTACACCTTCTTGCTCTCAGTCCGCACCTATAAGGCAATGGGGTTATCACAACAGAAAACGCGACCGAGCGATTGGTAAGTTTATAAATTCCATATTAAATATAACTATATTGATTGTTGAACTTATACTATTTTCTTGTTTTTTAGGCTAGGTACGGGGAGGGGGCTAGGAGGATACACGGCGCAGATTTTGATTGGGAACATGAACCAATCGATCCTAAAGCCACGTATGCAAGCGGAGGTGGAAACACCAACAAAAGGTGAGTTTGTAATTCATTTTATCATTTTCAGTTCAAGATATTTAAGATATTTCAATTCCATATTACTGACTCTTTTTTATAGGCTCGCCATATTCAACGGAGTTGTCAACTCGAGGACGGTGATACCTGCAAGAGGAAGTTCCACGCATGCTTCATCGGCGGGTCCAAGTCGTCGTGTCTCGCAGGTGGAGACTCTCGCCCTCAAGTCCAGGAGAGCCGCGAGCAGCACCAGGTGGAGATGGAGGTGCAGAGGGTGGCAAAGGAGGCCACCATCTCCTACAAGCGAACCTGCATGGAGCAGATGCGGGAGGAGATGGAGATGCAAGGAAGGCATTGACAGTAAGTTCAAGTAATTTAAATTCATTGCATTCTTAGTAATATGTAATAACCCATAACATTTGCAATGACAGAGTTTCTTTCAAGACCACATAGTCCAGGGGTTGCACCTCGAGCTACTTCCAATGCCACCGTCAATTCAATCGCTAGAAATGCAGGTCTAGCTTCCCACAGCGCCAGACCCTGTCAAAGTTGCCACTTGGGCGTGCCTTGAGGTCCTGAACACGATGGGCTACTTGCCTTGGCTCAGCGATTGACGGAAAAGAGCACGCGACAGCGGCGGCGGAACCTAGAGTTCCGGCCATGTCTGCCGTGCGCTCCGGTGCCTCAATTTGTATGCTAATGCTAACAAAAGTTTTCTAGTGAACCAGAGATCATGGCATGAGGGTCCAAAGGCGGTGGAACGACTCGAAGATACAAAGTCGATGGCGAGTTAGCTCAGTTTCGCCACCGGCTACAAGAACTCGGTTTTCCGAGCTTCTAGTTAATGGTTTTTGATGGATTTTCTTCGAATGGATGCGCCTGGACCTAAGGATGATAAAAGCTCATAGGTACAACAATTAATCACACGTGGAAAATGAATTTAGCTCGTGATCTAGCACTGTTCATATGAAGAAATCGTCGGGAAGCTTAGAAATATAGGAGCTAGAGTCCATGGCATGAGCTGAAATTTTGCCAACATATCCATATGCATAAACGCACCTTTTTGCTTAAAGGATCGAGGTGTGAAAGTCGTTGTAGCACTGGGTCGTCGGTAAACAGAGGGCGGCAACTTCGAGCAGAGGAAATGGCGGCCACGGTTTTTACCTCAATGGGCTTCGGGGATGCTCGAGCTGCGCAAGAATTTAATCAAACAATTGCGTAAAAGGTCTGTTAGGAAGTAGAGATGAAGAATGATGATAAAAACCACTCCGCTGAGGTTCATTTCGTCAGAACGGAGGAGGTCACTGGGAAACTGTGTATTTTTCGTTTGAACAAAGGAGAGCTCGACGATGGCTTGTCTAGGAAAGGGAAAATGAGAGATAAGAGCGTGGAGATATTTTTTGTCTATGAACTGGAACCGACCTCATGAAGCAGCCAAGAAAGTAGCTGCCTGGAGTTTGCATGCGGAGAGGTGTCGAGCTGAAACAGTGGAGGGAGATGAGCCATTGACAGGTGGGGTCCACTGCACATGCACCTCATCCTTCTCTGTTAATTTCAAATGCTGATCAAACACTCTTCACAATTTGTGAAACTTGGTAGCTAGGTCAAATCAGACGTAGGGAATTCAAATCTGAAACTCTATTTCACATTGGACAATATCGACAATAGAATTTGAATTCGAAATAGATTTCAATGCTCTCATTTCGATTGATTCAAATAAATGCCAAAAGAATTCAAAACTTGTCAAACTAGGCATGAGTGATATTTGAATTATTAGAAATATATTCTTGAATTAAAATTTGGATCTTTACAGATTCGAATATGATAATTCAATTTGATTTGGAATCTCCACTTTAGGGTTCAACTTCCATTTCCTATATGATCACTATTTTCTATATTCCACTCTCGTTTTCTTAATTGGATTCTTAAGGTGAATTATGCATTAGGATTTTAGGGCCATTACACTCCTCGTCCGTGCGCCCGCCTGCAAAACCTCCTCTGAGGGCCTGAAGATCAATGCCATCATAATGGGAAACCATGATGGCCAGGGTGACCCGGGCTCCGCAGATGTCCCTGGCAGCCTCGGTGGCCGACAGCCGAGTTGCCACCCGGCCTGGGACCTTGCCAACTTGGCGCTGAGCAGCGCTGCGGAGCAACTGCCAAGCAGCACACCGAGCACCCGGCAGCTGGAGCCCCTCAATCTCCTTGTGAAGCGTCCTGAATCCCCGGAGCCAGATTTCCATGGAGGCCTTGCACAATGAGGTGGTCGCAGTCGTCGGCCCTAGCCCCAGATCCCAGGCCGCCACCGCCATGTCCTAGATTTCCTCATCCTCCATCTGAGCAGTAGAGAGCTGGCCATGAAGCCCCCTGATCTTGTCATCCCGGGCCTTGACTAGGTCTTTTGACATCATCATAAGTGCTTGCACCTCTACATAAAAAACACCAGGAGCAGCTAAGGTGGTGCATGAAAAGGAGGGGAAGATGGAAAGGAAATGATGTTGAGATTTGGCCACCACGATCATGACACCTGTGCCGTCCAGGCCCCTTCGGCGTTGGCTACGGCATCCGCATCCTTGACCGCCAGAGTATCTTGAGCAGTCTGAACCTTGGTGCAGGCCTAAGCGAGCTCAGCGGCCGACTCCGCCACTTTTGCGACCGCATCCGCCCGAGCCTGCTCAAGCTCCACCCGCACCCTAGCTAGCTCAGTCTCTGCAAGGCATCTATGAAACTCGCTATCACAGAGAAGCCACGACTTCTCTGCAGCCCACCAGGCCATCCTCTCAAAGGAGATTATGTCAGGACTAGCAAAGCGCGGTGCAAAGAGAAAAAACAATAAGGGACAAATGATGGAAAAAGACGTAAGGTGCTTACCTAACCACGAGGGACCGTCCTCTGTAGTTGTCGGAGCGCGTCCTCCAGGCTCACCTTGGCGTGGTCAAGTTCGGAGCAGGAGTGGATAGCGTCCTTGTGGACGTGTCCCTACTCAGCGAACTCTGTGACATCCTTGAGCTTGACCCCGGCCCTCCATCTGTTGATGGCTCAGGCTGCTCCAGCATCGACAACGGGCGTGCGACCACCGAGATCGAGGTTTTGGAAGTAACTCCGCCCTGACCTCAGATTGGTTCCCATTCGGGCACCTCAACTACTGAGGGCTCAAGAGCGACACTTGAGCCTGGGCCCTAATCGTCTCCACCACAGACGCCCCAGCCGCTGATGCCGCAGCATTTTCCGAGGGTGCACCCCCTACCTCAACCGGGAGGGGAGTCGCCTCCGGCAACGATGTCACAATAATGACCTCACCGACTAGGCCAGGAAGCACCGACGATCCTGCTGTGACCGGTTCGAAGGTAGACATCATCAACACAAGACCACCTCATGTCTCCAGAGCAGCGGGTAGGGCGAGCCATTGTAGCACCATTCCTGCCCGAATGGGTGGAGGAGGGGGCAGATGCACCTCAGATGTTGTTGAGCATTCTAAAACCAATGCGGCAGGCCCGAAACATAAAATCTTTAGATGCAAGAAATGCTAATAAAATTCTTATAGCTTCTAATCTAGCAACAGGAGCAAAAGTTTCATCAAAATCTAGACCTTCAACTTGTGTCAAACCTTGAGCAACTAACCTAGCTTTATTCCTAACCACAACCCCATCCTCACTTTGTTTATTTTTAAACACCCATTTAGTTCCAATTAATGTGTGATCATGAGGTGGAGGTACAAGTGCACAAACATTATTTCTTTCAAAATTTTCTAACTCTTCTTGAATGGCAATAATCCAAGATTCATTAGTCAGTGTGTTTGATATATCTTTGGGTTCAAAAGATGCAACAAAAGCAGAATGAGCTTGAGAGTTTGGATCGAAAAACTTGGACCGTGTGACTCGTTCCTGCAAGATTCCGATAATCTGTTGCGGAAGATGACTTTTGAGGATCCGAAGAGGAGTAGACACTTCACAAGCTTCTTCTTCTTCATGTTCATCACAAATCGAAGATATTGTGGCTTGAGGATGATCTGGGCCAGCAGTAGAAGTCGTTGGTGCTGGTTGTGAATCAAAATCAAGAGCTGGAACGATATCACTAGCTGCTGAATTTTCGGGCAGTAGCACTACTTCTTCCGCATCTTCAATGAAAATACTCTTCCCCTGCGGATATGCATCTTTACCTGCAATATTAGAGCTAGTACTTGTTCTAGATTTATCAAAAGAAACCTCACAAGTCTCCACAATTTTGTTAGTATCAAGTAAAAGCACATGGTAGCCTCTAGTATGGGATGGATAACCAAGAAACATGCCATCAACGGATCTAGATTCAAATTTATCATGATTACCATGTTTCTTAACAAATAATTTGCAACCAAAGACCCTAAAGTGTGTGATACAAGGCCTATGTCCAAACCAAAGCTCATATGGGGTTTCTCCTATCTTAGCACAGAAGAAAACACGATTTGAGACATAATAGGCAGTTGCAATTGCATGAGCCCAAAAATTTCAAGGAGTTTGATATTCATCAAGCATAGTCCTAGCCATCTCAACTAAGGTTCTATACTTTCTCTCTGCAACACCATTTTGTTGAGGTACATATAGAGAAGAAAATTGATGATATATTCCTTTTTCAACACAAAAGTGATCGAATGATTGGTTTTTAAATTCGGTTCCATTATCACTTCTAATTGCTTTTAAAGATCCTGGATGGTAAAATGAAAGTATAAGAACTAAACTTCTAAAGTGACTAAAAGCTTCATTCTTGGATGCCATAAAGTAAAACCAGGAGTATCTATAAAAGTCATCAACAACTACAAGCACATACCACTTACCTCCAAAAGATAGAACACGTGAGGGACCTACGGTATCAAGGTATAAAAGTTGTGCCTATGCTGTTGTCATGGTCATTGAGAGTGTAGCATGTGAACCCACAACCATCTTATCATGCCTACAAGAAGAGCGTACAATTTTTGTGTCCCCTTTAAGCTTAGACAGCCCACGTATGCGATCAAGAGCACTAACACGTGTGAGATGATCAAAGCCTACGTGACCAAGTCCACGATGCCAAAAATATAAGTCTTTTGATTCATTAGCAACTAAAATTCTGTGCTTAGTGGATGACATGTCAAAATCAGATTTAAAAACTCTTCCAAACTGAGACATGTTAAACATAAGCTCACCATTTGAATATACAACCTTGCAGCAATTTTTAGTGAAACTAATTTCAAGATTTTCATCTAGCAATTGTGAAACAAAAAGTAAGTCGTATTTCAGATTTTTAACAAGTGCCCCATCCTTCAAAGTGTAGTGGTTATTAACTCTAACCGAATCCTTAGCAATTATAGGAGTTGAAGAATTATTGGCAAAAGTAACATTCTCTACACGTGACACAAAAGAGAGGGAGAAGAACCATTCTTTGTTACCAGTCATGTGGCGTGAGCAACCTGAATCCACAAGCCAAACATGCTCCTTCCTCAAGCGTGTAACCTACATAGAAGCATGATACGTCGATGACTCAATACCGGGGTTAGTCAAAAGGCATTAGGAATCTAGTACTAAGTCACACGATGTCTAGCAGGAATAACACGTGAAAGGTGAGATAAAACAGCAGGTTTATGACCCAAAGTTCAAGAGTTCTTACACCCAACTACTGACCTATGAGGTGTTAACTGTGTAGCACGAAAAACAGTAGGTATGGGAGAAAACATTGTGTACTTTTGACTCATCACAGCAGGTTGCAAGCTCCTATCATTCGGTTCAGCACGTGCAGTAAGTTTGGCTTGTTTTTTACGTGATCTAGCTAGCATTCTTTGCTTATTTTATTGTTTAGCTAGTCTATAACAAAAATCTATAACATGACCATCTCTACCACAGTTGGTACAATGAAATTTAACTTTATGTTCATGTCTAGAAGAGCAAGTAACGTGTGTGTTAGTAATCGAGTGAGACAGCATTCCTGCAGACTTAAAAGCCACCTCTTTTTGTTTAGGAACTATTTGAATCAAAACACTTCCTAGTGACTTTACAACCTTAGATGGATGTGCCTTAGCATGAGCATGAGAATCAAAACCTAAACTAGTTTTATCATTGCAAGTTTTGGAAGAATTCAGCAACAAATTCAGATTTTTATTGGCACTACAAAATCGCTCGCGTCTTATGCATGTCATCAAGTTTCTTGGACAAGTCTAAGCAGTTTTCACATGATGTTTTCCCTTTAGTTTGCAATTATAACAATATTTAACTTCATAAGAACGTAAAGCATTGTTCAAAACAGAAATTTCATTCATGGCATCATTTAGTTTCTTATTAAGATCACCACAACTAGAGCAATGCAAATCAATTGTTGAACAGCTAGCATCTTTCAAGTTTTTATCATTAAGTGCAGCAAGGTTTTTGTTCTTTTCTATTTCAAGCTCAAGCTTACAAAGTGTGGAGGTGTGCACACTTCTTAAGGAGGATAATTTTTCATATATCAATTCACACGAGGAACAAGAATCATTAATAGAAATCAAGGATTTTAGACAATTAATTTCAGATTCTATTGATTCAACTTTAATAGCATTGTCCCTAAGTTTTTTGTCATTTTCCTTAAGTATAATAGTGGTACGAAAAATAGCATCACATATTTCTTCACAAGTGAGACATACCTCTTCATCGTCGCTATTGTGATATGCTTCCTCCATACTTGATCTTGAGTTGCCTGCCATGAAGCACATAGTTGCCAAGTTGTCTTCATCATCATCACTCCTGGAGTCCAAATTGCTTGAGTTGTTATCTAGGAGTGCGGAGAGAATGTGTTCCATCACTTGTTGTTTTGTGAAAGTCTTCTTTTTCTTGTTATTGTTGCCAGAAGAAGACTTGAACTTTGTTTGCTTTTCATCATGAGAAGTAGGACCTGGAAGATTAGGGCAATCTGTATGAAAATGTCCTGTCTTACAACATTTGAAGCAACATTGAGAACCACCACTTCCTCTCCTTCTAGTTCTCACATTCTGCAATGCTTTTGAGAACTGAGTAGAGAGAAGTGCAAGCTCCTCCTTTGGAAACTCTTCAATCTGTTCAAGGGTGAGGATAACAAAGCAAGTGTACCACATGATGAAGATTGACTAGAACTAGGAAGGTCACGTTGTGAGACAAATGCAAGAGACTTGTTGGATTTTTCCGTGATATAATGTCAAGTTCATGCATTTTTAACTGGGAATATAGCACATCTAATGTAAGTTATCGATTGACTCAATGGGTTGCATCTCGAATCGCTTGTACTCCTTTTTGAACATGTCTTGACGTACCTCCTTGATTGTGTTGGAGCCTTCGTGGTAGTCGCAGAGTGCTTTTCACATGTCATATGCAGATCGAATGTGTGCAACACGGTCAAAGTCGCTTTGAGTCAATTCTTGAATAATCAAGTTGCGTACCTTGTTATTGCTGTTGACATCTCTCATGTTGGCAGTTGTAACTTCATGGTTTGAAGGAATGACAAAGTGCTTGAAGACCTTTTCCCATATTGCAAAATCTTGTGTATGTATGTAAGCCTCCATGCGAGCCTTCCAAACCTGAAAATCAACGCCATCGAAAACATAGGATTTTGCAGAGTATTTCTCCATGTTGATTAGTAAACACATGTTCAAATCACAAAGATTAGAGCCATGTGGCTCTGATACCAACTTTAGGATCGAAGAGCACGTGAAAATCTACCAGAGGGGGGCGAATGGTAGACTAAAACTTTTTCAGCGGAAGCTATAAAAACCCCTCAGTAGAAAAACAATCAGATAAAGAACTAGTTTGTGCAACTGATCTAAAAGTGTTCAACTGTGACAAAACCAATAGAGATTGTAGTGAATCAAGTCACAAAGACATGACAACAAGAATAAAAAAAATCTTCAAGAAAAACTCAAGTTATGATCAAAAGATTGAGCAAAGGTCAATCTGTTCTACTAGAGTTGAAATCAGATATGCAATGCTGCAAAGAAACTCGTGTAACTCAAAAACACAAATCTAATGACTGTGAAATTTTCACAGATGATAGATCATCAAGTGTTGAAGACAACACAAAAAAATCATGCCAATTGGATAAGTAAAACACAAGTTATGATTAAAACACCGATGCAACGTGTGGATGTCCAGAAACTCAACGAGAAAAACTTCCAAAAACTAGTCGGACGAACAAGACACAAAAGCTCCTATAAACTACAAATTTTACTAATCAAAACACAAGAGGAACAGCTCCAAAGTCATCTGACCACGAGCTCTGGCCTCCCTTGCTTATATAACTAGCCCTTAGGCCAACCCAATCCTAACTAGGACTCATACTCCCACTATGTTTCAACCAAAACTTTCTATAACTGCTCAAGACTCTTCCATACGCAGATAGAAGCAATCTTAAGACTTCCAAACATCTTAGGAACGTACTAAACATTCCTAAAATAACTCAACTTCGTGCTCACCTGTGGGGACTGGGGTCTACACCTTCTAAGAATCGCATTGGATGGTGTCGTGCGATGCGGCACCCAACAGCACACAAGAAAAACCATACAAAATAACCAACACAATTATTTTATTTCACAAGTTGATCCTCTTTTACAACATAATATACAACGCAGCAGAATATACATACTCATACTATCAACTAGCTATGCACAAGAGAAGTCGTCCATGCCCGCGGACGCTTCTCACTAGCAACACAAAACAGAGAGCAGCTGCAAGGTTTCCGTGAGAGATACATCTCGACAAGCTCGAGGTCTCACGAACAACCATAACATAAGCATAAGATAATAATACCTGCAAAAACCACAATATAGCAATCATGAGCACAAGGCTCAGCAAGACTTAACTGTCTCACCTAAACATGAAACTCTACATGCTGGAAACATTAAGGGCTAGGAAGCTTAATTTGCAGGAATGGACTCGCCGAAAGTAAATCCTTAGTGGTCAGTTTTAAAGTAGCATACGTGATCCATGGGCATAGCATCATTGTGAATTCCACAAACAAATAAGAAACGCTTCATCCACGATGGTACTTGCTCAAGGTTGCATAAGCCTTATCCAAGTTAAATGTTTGGAAATTGTAAATTTGATTATGCTATCTCTATAGCAGCCAAGATTTCAATACAAAGAATTATTCATTGAAGCATATTCATAATCTTTCCATTTCTCTTTCTTACAATGTCAAGACTCAGTGTCCAAGTATGCTCAAATAGCCGCGAGCGATTGTGATTGCAACCAGTAGACACACGGACTGCACGACATGTACGCCCACACTCGGAGTTGCAATGGCACACTCCACTGATGTCGTACGTAGCCACCTTTCCCAAGACTAACCCATATCAAACCGTTCAATCAACCTGAACAGCGAGCTCCCTCAAGGTACACCTCCGCCGTGAGATGTTCATGAGCGAGTTACCTCCCACTGTACTAACAGCCAACATCTTAAGCCGATTGAAAAGGTTCCAACATAGGATCCTCAAGGTACATCCATTTCCTAGGTTCCATATAGCCAGTATGCACCCGGTACAGTTCAAACTTGTCCAACAGGGCCAAGTACGAGATGGTCCTTAACCGACACAGACGGGGCTACCAATCCATCTCCCCAACACCTGCCTCGCCATTACCGACCCAGGCACGATGTGGTCAAACCAACCTATACAAATCCCCGTCCACGTCTCATATTAAAGAGTGAATGTTATAGTAACCTCTCCAGAGTAGGTTTCCCTCACTCGACTTCTCTCGCAAGTAGAATTCAACTACTTGACATGTGGTCGATAAAATATGACCAATCTCGCAAGTAGTGTCCAACATACTCGACATCTACCGATATTCTAACTTAACATTAAGCATTGCAATAATAATACATTGGAGTCTTATACTACCCATCCACTCCAAGGATTATTTGGTCATGCATGTGGAGTATTCAATCAACATAGACCTAATGCACATATCAAGTCTATTCAGTACAGTGTCTATAAAGTAAATCATTAAAAAGGCACTTAAATGCAAACCGGGGCTTGCCTTTCGGTTGGAATAAAAGTCAGTGACGATCAGTTAGTATTCTTCGACGAGAAAATCACGCCAGACCAGAATCACTAAAGAATTCCTCAGCTCCGGGTTGTGCTGCTTGTCGGCCACCTTCATCGCGACTACTATCGAAATGATATGCAAATAAAAGGTTGCAATTTCTTATTATAATAATTGAAGTTGATTATAAGTCAATAAGGAGTAATACTAACTGGGACTGGAAGTTCCGTTTGCTGGATTTGCATAGCAACAGAGAGGAAACAAGATGAACTTAGGAAATGGAATTATGAAGTGAAATAGATATTGTTTTGTGCATAGGGATGTGATCTCAATTTATACAGGTTCAACAGATCCCCTGAGCCTCAGAAAATTACAGGGAGTTCACATGGTCATGTAGGAATAACCAGGTAAGTTTTAGATACAGCAATTGAATATATTGGTCTACAAAATTTTCTTAAGTGTTCAGCTTTCTCTGAATTGTCATTGTAATTCTGGAGGTATATCATGGCTGCCATTGGTTGTACCATACAGAGGGGGTCTCACTGGTTCTAGGAAAACTTGTTTCACAATTTTCTAAGCTTCTTACAGGGAGAAATCGATTTTACGAGGCTGGATAATTTACTGAAAAAGATTCTGTTGAGTTTGGGTATTCTATGACCAGTTAGGAAAATCTCCAGATTTAACTAGGTTATTAAAGTCTAATAAATGTGAAATTTTTACAGGAATTCATAAACATAATAGAGAATATTTTGGAAAAATTTAAGATTTTTCTATGAAGTTAGTCATCAGATAAAAATCAAACATGATTTTGCTTTAAAGGGCTCTACAGGAAAATCTAGGGATTTTCATGAAAATTGGGTTGTAGTTATGGTTAGCGTGGAGAAAGATCAAATTAATAAAGTTGGTTTGACAAATTTTTAAGCTTTACACTGAGAGATATTCAATTTAGAAGTTTGCACAAGTTTCTGTACAAATTCTAAATGAATTTGACTACTTTTATGTGCATAGAGAATATACGGGTGATCAGACCATGTAAATGAAGTCTAATGACCCTGAAATATTTACTGGAGTTCAAGGATATTCAAATGAAGGCTCTGAAAAAAGTTGGTATTTTTCCAAAGAGCAGAACTATAGGAATTAATTCTATAAGCATTTTGCTTAGTTGAATTATTGAGAAATTCATATGGACTTTCATACAAATACAAGTGCATCACTGGAGATTATTTTTCAAGCTGGTTCTAAAAAAATTTATTTGGGAATTTTTGGACAATTCTGCTAGGAGATATGGATTTTTGAAGTGGGAACTAAATCTGGAATTTAAATTTCAATCGGAAAAGGTTTGAATATTGGCTGGGCCCACAGGATTTAAAATGGTCCAATCGGGTTGAAGCAACACCGGGGTTATAAAGTTCACGGATGTAGCCACACGGGATCCTTGGCCGCAGCTGATCCAGGCCGCGCCGTATTAGGCTGACCGCTGGGCCCCTCGGTGTCATCTTCCACCTCGAGCCAGCGGCGCCCTCACTGGACCCGCGGCAGCGCCCGACGGCGATGGCTCGCCGCCGACCGTTACAGGGCATGTCGGCCCTCTAAACTCACCGCCCATACCTAGATTTGGTTGTAGAACACGATGGCAATCCTCACGACGCCCATGGATGGTCGGAAAAGCTCGTGCGACGGTGGCGGCGGCGATTAGGGTTTTGGCCAACACGAATTCGTCTCGGCAAGGGCCTAAATCACTCGGTAAAAGATTGGAGAGCACCCTGGGATCATGAGGATGACCAAAGTAAACTTCTATTGAGGTGGAAATGGCCGCAAATACATGTTCGATGACGACCCGCGGTTTTTCAACCGGCGGCCGCAAGAACTTTGATTCCTATCTGTATGGTCGATAAATTTTGGGCGTTTTTGGCTAGGGTGTGCGCGAGAATGTTTAGAAGCTACTTGATAAACAATTTGAAGAATTATTGCACGTGCAAACTGAATTTGGGTGAAGAACCAAGGCGTGCAAAAGAGCTGAGCGTCGGTTCTTTGAGGAAAACCCGAGCTACATGCTATGACAGAAGCTGAAAGTTTGTGAGCATGAACTAGACGTGATTGCGAACCTTTTTCCTTAAAGGATCTAAGCTTGATAAGGCCCGTATCTGGGGCTCCACGGAGCAGCAGAGGACTCTCTCGGCGGCCTCCCCATCGGCGGCGAGAAAACCTCGAAATACAACCAACACAGGGCATGAAACAAGGAACCAATCGATGAAGAAGATAGAGAGGAAGGTTGTGCCACTACTCTATGTTTGTACCTTGGCGTGGTATGGGCTCAATCGCCTGCAAAACCGAAGAACAGAAAGGACGGGGAAGAACTCGCCGGGAGTGAACTTTCTGCGCCCAGCTGAAGAACAGAGGTGAAAGACTCGACTTGGGGACTGAGGAGGTGATAAGGAGGAACCTGGGGATGAGCTGTAGGCAGCTGGAGTCGAAGCAAGGAGGCAGGCAGCTCTGTGGCAGTTGCATGCCGGGATGTGGCGCCATGGGAAGAGCAGGGGCGAATTTGAGCCTATGACTAGTGGGTCCCACCCTTCTATTCATCTCTATCTTCTCCGCACACTAAAATATCCCACCAACTTGTGTCCAAAAATTCTAGAAATTTTGTGGTAGACTAAATTTAAGGTGTAGAAATTGATTCTGGAATCAGAATGTTGATTTGACAAAGTTTCAATTGAATTCAAATTTGAATTTGAATTTGAGTTGAATTGAATGGAGCTATTGAATTAAATAGCAAACTTGCTTCAAAAATTATGAAACTTTGCAGAGATACTATTTGGAATATTTTGAATCCATTGGTCAACTCAGATCTTCATGTTAACTTAATTTGAACATTACCTAAGTTTTTTTTTTGAATTTCCTCATTTGGAGTTTGAATTAATTTGTTTTTCTCATTCCCTTTTTAATTCTTTTTATCCTTCAAAATGTTTGTCCTAACTTAACTTTGAATTATGGAAATTATGCTTTTACATCACCATGAAATCTAACCAAAACAAACTCAAAACCTTCTATAAATGAAACATAACCACCTCAACCGCAGCCTGAGGCATATACCAGCCGGTTGGACTTCTCCAGCCATATCTTCTCTTCCATACTCTTTACCACTCCTTGGAACCATGTTGCCACGTCCATGCACCCCTTTCACACGTGTAAACACTTTCCAACAACGTTCATGATACCTTCATATGCATTTTCCTTGACCCAAACATGTTATGTGACCTCCCGATCAACTCAGCCATAATTCCTCCCGAACTTGGTTGTTGAACCTCATCTTCTCCCTAAGACTAGTTCAATGGATCCCATCACCAGCCATGTATTGACCTCAAGCAACACCTGCACATGAACAAACAAGCATCTTTTTCGAGCACAAGTCCTCGACTTGACTCATATTAATCTGATAAGTACAATATCTTATGTGAGCGCCTCACATAAGCTTGTTGCAAAAAATAGCAAGATTTAACCCATAATGATCAACTAAAACACATCAAAAACTTAGTAAATGAATACTAGGAAAATCTTCCAATAAGTGTAAAGCAAGTTGGAAACATTGCAAATTAAAAACATAACAGTCTATGAATATTTCAGCATATACACTACGTGAGAAAGGCTCATTCGAGACGAGCCGCATGAAGAACAGAGAAGAGCAAAAAGCTCGTCTCCATCGTCGCGTCTCACATTACAGAGTAATTAGAGACAAGCAATGGGCGCGTCGCTGATAAGTATATATGGGAGACAAGCTTCATGAAGGCTCGTCTCCTTTCTGTGAGAAATCCGAGACGAGCTGAGTCTAGTCAATTGTGACGTTTTGGCTCATCGTCGATTAGAATACATGGATACGCTCTTTAATTGCAATCAACATTAATGGAATTCAGAGATAAACATATAGAACTGCAATCACACATTGCAATTCAGAGATAAACATTTGCAACTCAATGATAGACATTTCAACTCGGATATATACATATATATATATATATATATATATATATATATATATATATATATATATATATATATATATATATATATACACACACACACACATACACTTTGCAATTTCAGACATATACATTTTGCAATTCATAGTTTATACACATTGCATGCCCTCTAAACTATACATTTCAGACTTATATTCCTATGAAGGTCCCATCGATCGATCTAAACTGTACCGTCCAGCTTGCTCCCAAACTTCAAGTAGTAAAATTTTGACAGTAATACCAGGACACCATCCCTTAAAAAATATCAATTTAAGCGACATAAGAAACCACTTCAAATAAGTTTGGCAAATTACAAATTACTTGAGTAAAATAAGTCTATCTTACAATCTCTTGATCAAGAACCCCAAGGCAGAGTGCTCCTGAACGATGGACATTCAGCTGGAAGAAACCAGGTGAAAAGGTGCATCTTGGAGTTATCATGGGATAGTCCTCCGAGAAGGAGATTGTCAGAGGGTGGTAACCACCTTCCTAGTCAGTCTACAAAAAAAATTATTAATAAGGGAACAATGGTTATACTAGATTGTGCAGAGAAATTGGACAACAAGTGACGTAAATGGTGAGACATAAACACCAAAAAAACAAATAAGACGGAACATGACCAGTGGAGCAAAAGAAAAACTACTGAGTGTGTCATTAAGTTCATTAGTCTATTGCAGAGCTACATCCAACCATGCGACAGGTGTGCCATATGTACATACATGGGGGGTGCTTCTTGCGCCATGCCCAGCGCTCCTCCTTGAGTCGGCCACGCGCCAAGTCGATAAGAAATTTCCCAGCCATGAACTACATATAAAGTGGAATATAAGTGGTGTAGAATAGGAGGGAGTAGCGACGGCAAGGATGGTACGGTGAGGACAACGATGATGATGGCAATGGAAAACATTGGACGGCAGGCAGCGGTCGCACTAGAGTTGGATCCTGATTTGTACTGAAATGGTCTTTAGGGCGAGAGAGTGAAAGACCACGAGAGATCAAAAAATTGCCAAAAACTTAGCTAAGTGTTCGAATAGAGTCCCCAAAACCTTAAGTAGCTAGGTCAAAAGGAGACTAGCTACAAAAAGTGTGTCTCCGATCATTGACAAAGGGAGATGAGCAGGAGAGAAGATCATCTCCCTTTTGCATCCTTTCGTTTCCCCAAGGCGATCAGAGGGTTGTGCAAAAAACTTAATTTGCGGTGGGTGGTGCGAAGAACTTAATTGCGGCCGATGGTGCGGAGACATGCGATCAGCGTGCGACCTTTCGTTTCCCCAAGGCGAGCAGTTTTGAAGTGTCCCATCATCCCACCAATGAACGCGAAGTGAACCACTCCATCGTCCCGCACAGACCTTATATAAGACGTGCCATCTCTGACTACTAAGCAGTTCTCTACAAGCACGTCTCCCTTTTGCATTCTTTCGTTTCTCCTCTTCTTTGTCTTATACAAGGATCCACCCACCATGGCCAACGTTTCACCGCCAGGCCAGTCGAGGGAGCCGCCCTTCAAGAAACAGTGTTACGACTCCCTCGAGCGGCTCAAGAACGACCTATGCCTTGCTATGGCATGACATGCGTACAACAGTATGTCTCGCGCCATGGGTCCTTGGGTTTGGTTACCCTTCCAAAGTTTACTAGAATCGATACCACCGGCCACAACCTCTATGACCTCACAGGTGTGGCCGATCGTCTCGCCACTCTGTTCAAGATGATGGCCCAGGAGCTCCGCGCTGAGGGCCGTAGGAACCTAGTAGTGGCGACGGTGAGGAACCTCGGTCTCGAGGTTGCACCGCCGAAGAAGCCGGCTTAGGCTCCCTATACACAGGCTCCAAGGGAGCTTGTGCTAGAGGAGGAGGAGGAGTAGGATTTAGTTTTTCTTTTGTTGTTTTTCTTTTCTTGTGTCTTCTTGTACTTTTTTCTTGTGTTTTATAATATAGTTTTAATGATTGAATGTGTTATTTGTGTTTATCTGTGTGAATAAATATTAACTTAAATGAGACGTGTCGTAAAGTAGGTCGTCTCCTTTTATACTCAACCGAGCCATGTACAGATCCTCGCTGAAGCGGATGCGTCTCATTTACCCATATCAGCGACAGTCACCTTTGCGCTCATCGTCGATCTTTGTCTCCTATTTGAGTTTCTTGCGCAGTGATAGAAAGTTTGGGAAGTCCAAAACAACCGCTATGCATTATACAAAGAAGAGTTCTGACAGTCCATAGTGAAAAACACGTGCAGCTCATGTGTGCGACAAGTTCGGACAGTGTGAAGTGGATTTCTCAGATATATTCAAACTTTGAATGTAAAGCTTCACTTTTAACAAATGTATTTAGCACATAGGTCTCATAATCAGTTTCAGCTGCTTCTTCACCTACAATCAACAAGAGCAATGATGTCGCACTGCTAGAATAGCAGCCCCTTCTATTGCATCAGCAGTTGCATCCTCTTCAAATAGTGGAAGCATTGTGTGTCACAAGTGCCAAGGGCATGGACATGTTGCTGAATGTCCTACTCGAAGGACTATGATTGTGAATGAACAAGGTGAATGGGAATCTAAAGGTGAACCAGAATATGCACCATGCTATGATGAAGAGATTAAAAATGATGAGAATCAGATATAACCCGAACAAGGTGGTGATAATTGTTTTATTTCTCGTCGAGTGCATAGTGTCATGGCTGTAAAAGAAGATAATGGACAGCAACACAATCTTTTCCACACTAGAGGCATGATCAAAGACAAAGTACGTAGAATTATTGTTGATAGTGGCAGCTGCAATAATATTCCAAGAATTAGTGGACAAAATGGGGTTCAAACAGCAGCGTCATCCTGACCCATACATGATGCAGTGGCTTAATAATTGTGGGGCACTTCGTGTCACCAACACCGTGATTGTTCCTTTCTAATCTAGGAAATATGAAGACCAAGTGGAATGTGATGCCGTTCCTATGCATGCATGTCAGCTATTGTTAGGAAGTCTATCGCTCTATGATTGTGATGTTCAGATTTGTGGGCGTGCTAAAAAGCTTATCTCATGTGCAATGGAGAGTGTCTCACTTTACTCCCATAGACACCAGAGGAAATTATGAAGGATGATAAAAAGAAAACAGTGAGAGAGTGAGAACCACTTGCGAGTGACCTACAAAATTAGTGAGAGAGTGTCTCCACAGCAAAATAAAACCCCACAGCCGCAAAGAATCAAGCCAAAGGGAAAAGAGAGTTTAGTGATGATAGCTACAAAAGGGGATTTAAAAGAATTGAGTGAACCCAATGACATGTTCTTTGTACTCCTGTACAAGGACAATTTTCTTACCACTAATGACTTCTCTACATTGCCACACGTTGTTTTTGATGTATTGCAAGAATATGAAGACGTATTTCCTGAAGAAGTACCACAAAGGCTGCCACCAATGAGGGGAATTGAGCATCAAAATGACCTTGTTCCTGGTGCTTCGCTTCCTAAATGTGCACCATACCACACCAACCCAGAGGAAACAAAATAAATTCAGCGCCAATACAGGAGCTCATCGATAAAGGGTATGTAACGGAAAGTCTCTCACCTTGTGCAGTTCCTGTTCTTTTAGTTCCAAAGAAAGATGGTTCATGGAGGATGTGTGTTGATTGTCGAGCCATAAATAACAATAAAATAAGGTATATACATCCCATACCTAGACTTGATGACATGCTTGATGAGCTTAGTGGTGCTATCATAATTACAAAAATTGACTTGAGAAGTGGTCATCACCAAATCCGAATGAAAGAGGGAGATGAATGGAAAACAGCTTTCAAACCAAGTTTGGCTTATATGAATGGTTGGTGATACCTTTTGGATTGACAAAATTCTCCTAGTACTTTTATGATATTGATGAATCATATTCTTAAAGCCTTTATTGGAAAGTTTATTTTGGTTTACCTTGATGATATCTTAATTTACAGCAAGTATCTTGATGAACACGTGGCACATATAAAATGTGTCTTTGCTGTTTTGCGAAAAGAATGCTTGTTTGCTAACCTTGCAAAGTGCATGTTTTGCACCGACAAGGTAGTCTTTCTTGGATTTATTGTTTCATCTCAGGGTGTGGAGGTCGATGAAGAAAAGATTAAAGGTGTTCGTGAGTGGATGCCTGTACAAAATGTCAGCCAAGTGCGAGCTTTCTTGGACTTGCAGGTTTCTATCGGCGTTTGTGCAAGATTTTAATACCATTTCTGCCCCCGATCAACGAGTCGACAATTAAGGATGTACCCTTCCATTGGGGAGAAACATAAACAAAAGCACTTGAAGAATTGAAAAGGAAGTTGACAACAGTCCCACTACTTGCTCTCCCAGACTTTGGTAAGACTTTTGAGATTGAATGTGATGCAAGTGGAGTAGGATTTGGGAGGCGTTCTTATGCAGGAAGGTCGACCAATTGCATATTACAGCGAAAAGCTAAGTGGTCCAACTCTCAAGTATTCAATTTATGACAAATTATTATATGCTCTTGTGAGATATTTAGAAACTTGGCAACACTACCTTTTGACTAAAAAATTTATCATATATTCAGATCATCAATCTTTAAAAATATCTTAAATGTCAATTAAAACTGAACAAAAGACATGCAAAATGGAGTGAATTTATTGAGACATTTCCTTACATTGAAGCTTCATCTAGACGTCATGTTTTGTTGTCTCAACTTGATGCAAAAGTTCTTATCTTAGTGTGGGGACCGGAATCCCGACGTCTAAGGATCTCATTGGTTGGTGTCGTGCAATGCGACACCCAACAGTATACAAGAAAAGAACGAGAACAAATTACAATACCAAGTCTTTGTTTATAAACACAGCAGAAGTTTTACAACACTAAACGAAAAGGAAAGAGAACTACACATCATAGCTATGCTCTCGGCACTAGCTATGCAAAAGTGAAGTCATCCATGCCCTGGATACTTCGCACTAGCAACACCCAACTTACGGTGGCATGCAGGGTTCCCACTCGGCTATAAACCCTGGAGGGGGTGCAGCCTCATCATCGAACCCGTCATCAGTCGCATAATCTGCAAAAACTTGTTAATTGCAAATGTGAGCTTAAGGCTCAGCAAGACTAACCCGTCTCACTAGACATATGCAGGGGTGAATACTAAACATAGTTAAGGAATAGCATAAAGCACACGCCTACAAGTGGATTCTTATGGTCATGCTTTAAGTAGCACATGACATTCTTCAGGCACGTCACATCATAGACTCCACAATCAAACTAGAAACGCTTTGCCGATGATATGACATGCCCAAAGCACATAATGGTATTACAGGTAAAGTATGGGGAAACTGTAATCTTTTAATTGTGCTATCTCTAAGCCATACAAGGTTGTAAAACAATTTTAATTCAATACATCGTATTCTCCTCACTTCTTCAGTATTTACTACGTCACGACATAGTGAACAAGTGGTACTCTATTACCGCGAGGGACGGTGATTGCAATTAGGACACGTATGCACTTTTGGAAGTGCCAGCGAGTACTTACAGTAGTACCTACATAGCACTTCAGTACTAGTTGTATATGGCCACCTTTCACCAAACACTAGAATGTCGAACCGGTCGATCCTTCACGAGCAGGAGGTCACTGCGTGGGGCGTACTCTGACGTGCCCACCAGCTGATTTACACCTCACTACCCTCAACCTACGCCTATAAAACGGAATGGTATGCCTCAATAAACCAGTATCAAGCTACGACAGTTTGCTGGAGCCCATTTCTCTAGTATGTCACTGGTACAATTCAAGCTTGTCCGACGGGGCCACACGAATCGGTCCTCAATCGACACAAGAAGTGCTACGCACGTGACACCACGTCTCTCTACATCCTACCCGCTGCTCGGTCTCAATTTCATATTCATAGGCCATTTCTTCATCCAATCCATCCGTGTGATAAAATCCTATCTCGCGGGTAGATTCCCACTACTCGACTTCTACCGGATTTCTGTGAATATAAGCATGACAATTACTACACGAGTCTGTGAGTTATTCTAACCACTCCCTGGGTTCTTTGGTCATGCAAGTGGATGTCAAACACCTTAAACGTAATGCACAAACATCTGAAGACCTAAGGTGAATGGAAACTGCAAAGACACTGTGAGGAAACTTAAATGCAAACCGTGGCTTGCCTGAATCAAGTCTGAGTCTATGTTAGTTTTTGTCAGCTGGACTTCCAAAGCTTCCGGCTGTTCCTGGACTTCAGTTACTACACGTTATGCATACACTATATATTAATGACTTTGAAAATAATTAATATGCTTAAGGTCACAAGTTAAAATCTTGTGAAACAAATAATATTATGATCTTAATTGGCTTTAGAACTTTTATGGTAGATACTAGGGACTATAGTGGAGACTCTTGCAAAGAACAGGAGATGATCAAAAGAGTTAGTTGTCTCTAAACATTATGGTAAGAAATAACCTTCTCTGAATTTTGGTTGAAATTCTGGAGGTCTATCATGGCTACCAGTGGTTGTACCATGTAGAGGGGGTCTCAATGGTTCTAGGAAAATTTGTTTCACAATTTTCTAAGCTTCCTTCAGGGAGAAATTGATTTTACATGTTTGGGGGAATTTCTGAAATTGATTTTTGTATTTTTCTCAATTTTCAACTACATAGAGATTTGGAACACTGATCAACCCAGTAATTGAAGTCCAATGAACTTGAAATTTATACTGGAGATCAAGTGTATTAATAAGAGTGTTCTGACCAGAATTGGGAATTTTCCAATTAACAGAACAGGAGTAATTAATTTCCCAAGCAGTTAGCTCAAGGAATTAATTATAAAAATTCTGGGAGTTTTATGTCCAATAAATTGCATTACTGCAAAGTAGAGATTGATATGAGTCTACGAGAATTTATTTGGAATTTTTTGAGCAATTCTACTAGGAGTTATGGATTTTCCAAGTTGGGGCAAAATCTGGAAGAAAATTTCAATTGGAAATTATTTGAGTCAAGGGTTGGGCCCACGTATTTGAAATGGGCCAAGCGGGTTGAAGCCGCACGGGGGCCACAGATTCAAACGCGTAGCCGCACGGGGTCCTAGGACCGCAGCTGATCCGCGCGCTCGCACGCGTCACAGACATGTGGGGCCCGTGGTCTTCGTCTTCCTCGCGACGCGCTGCTGGGCCACGGCGGTGCTGCGCCGGCGAGCTCTCCGCGACGGCTGCGTTGACCTCAACTCGCCTCGGCACTGACAGCCAAACCTTAAAATCGACCGCACAACACGATGGTGAGGTCTAATCGCGGCGGCAACGGCCGGAGATGGTGGTGCGACGACTGCGGCGGAGCTAGGGTTTCGACTATTGTCGGAATCGCATGGGGATGGCGCAAAAGGCTCAGGAAAAATCTAGAAACATTACTGGGAGCATGAGGATGATGATTCTGATGTTAGGACGGGGTGACATCACCGGCAAAGTCGACTTCGACGATGGATTGACGGGGTTCTATCGGCGGTGGGGAAAACTTGAATATCTCAAGCTTCATTCGACGGTGTCTACTGATTTTTGGCAGGGGGCACTAGGAGGTACTGAATATAATCCTTAACTGGATTGAAGAATTGTTACATGTAGAAACAGAATTAAACCGAGAAGTGAGCTAGTTCAATGGCAACGGCCGAAAGAAACACTAGAAGATATTGCTCGATACTGAATGAAGAGAGGCACGGCTTTTACCATGAGAAAGAGTTTGGAATGGCGATCCTTTTTGCTGTTGAGGTTGAGTTGTGGCGCCGCTTGTTGAGGACTGGCGACGGTGGAGCAGAGGCGACGTTCGTCCTCAACTTCGGTGGTGTCCGTAGAACTCCAAACTACGGCCAACACAATGAGCAAAACGCTAAGCCAGTTGGCGTAGATGATAGAGCACAGACATGGCACCAACTTTGCTGTTTGCATCGAAGGAAAATAAAGCAAGGAGAAAGCGCTCACTGGGGAGGAAGAGAAAGTGGCGAGAATGTCGACGGCGGGGCGAAGCTGAGACAGAGCTCGACGCCGATGGTCAGGGGACGGGTATTTATAGGACAGGGGGGTGTTTAGGCCACGCAGCTGCCTGCTTGCATGCCATGTCGTGGTGGCGAGCGCTCCCGGCGTCGATCGGCGGAGACAGCAATATACAGAGCACGTCCGTCGGTTCAATCGAGTGTGTGAGGCTGACAGTGGGTCCGACCACCCCTTATCCTCTTCCCTTCTCTGCAACTTCAATTCTCTTACCAAACTTGATCCAAAAATTCTATATTTTTGTGGGGAGGCTCAAATAAATATATGGAACTTGATTCCGAAATTGTATTTCGAATTTGGTCAAGTTTCATTTGAATTTGAATTTGAATGAAATTCAATGGGGCCACTAAGTTAAATAGCAATTGAGCTTCAATCATTTTGAAAATTTGTGGGTAAGTCAAGCAAGTCATGTTGACCATGATGGTGTGTTCAAATATTTATGTTCAAATAAGTTTTAACAGAATTCAAAATTTGAACTTCAATATGGCTAGAATTTGCTAAGCGTCTCAAATAAAATAGCAAATGGAATTCAAAAATCTTGAAACTTGGCAGGAAGTCTATTTGGAATATTATGAGGCCATGGAAAAATGTATAGCCTCAGATTTGAATATTTTGGCAGGGCCTAATTGTACAGTGCTATATTCAAGTTAATTTGAATATATTTAATACTGCATAGGGATTTTCCCTAGCAAAAATCCATTCAATAAAACCCAAACTCTGCAGGGAGGTCACTTGAATTATCCTAGGGTCATTGGTGAATTCCAATCCCCATGTTAATACCATTAAACATGAGTAAAAGAATTATTTTTGATGATCTCAAGTTCATGTGTATAACCATAATTGATCTTTACTATGGTTGAAAACAAACTGGTAACTGAACTTCATAATAAGGGAAAAACTGGGATTTTACATTCCTCCCCCCTTAAAAGAATCTCGTCCCAAGATTACAAAATGAAGTATAAAAGAAAAAGATCTAATGAACATATGCTGCTAACAAGTCCGGATAGTTTGTTCTAAGATATTCCTCGCTTTCCCACATTGCTTCTTCAGCGGTGTGGTGGCTCCACAAGACCTTGTAGAAATGCAAGGTGCGACTTCTTGTGGTGTGAGTCTTCTCATCGATTATCTGGGTTGGATGCTCAGAGTAAGTAAGATCTGGTTGGAGAGCTACCAAATCCTCCATACGGATGTCAGCTGGGGCCTTGAGACATTTCCGCAACTGTGAAATGTGAAACACATTGTGGACCCCTGAAAGCAACGCTGGCAGTTCTAGTCGATAGGCCACAGGTCCGCATTGTTCAATTGTTGTTGATGGCCCAATGAAACGTGGAGCTAGCTTCCCTTTTACCCTGAAGCGATGAATCCCTTTCATTGGGGATACACGAAGATAAATGTGATCCCCGACATCGAAGTGAAGGGGTCAACGCCGTTTGTCCGCATAGCTATTCTGAAGAGACTGAGCAGCCTTGAGGTTTGCTTGAATAACTCGTACTCGTTCTTCAGCTTCATTCACCAAGTCGATACCATATATCACTCGTTCACCGGATTCACACCAGTTCAAGGGTGTGCGACACTTCCGGCCATATAGATCTTCATATGGTGCCATCTGGATGCTAGCTTGATAACCGTTGTTGTATGAAAACTCCAACAATGGTAGGTGATCATCCCAATTCTTACCATGGTGGATGGCACAGGTGCGGAGCATATCTTCTAGCACTTGGATTACTCGCTCCGTTTGACCATCAATATGAGGATGGTAAGCTTAGCTTTGAATCAACTTGGTACCCAACGATGCAAGGAGCTGCTCCTAAAATCAAGCAACGAATACGGCTCCACGATCTGAGATAATGGTGTGAGGTACTCCATGTAAGCACATGATTCTAGCAATATACAACTATGCGTACTTCGAGGCATGGTAGTTGACATTGACGGGTATCAAATGAGCCGACTTGGTTAATCGATCAACTATCACCCAAATGGAATCATGCTTACGGAATGTGAGAGGCAATCCCACGATGAAGTCTATGTTGATGTCCTCCCATTTCCAAGCCAGTATGCTTAAAGCTTGTAGCTGTCCGACTGTCTTCAGATGGTCAGCTTTCACCCACCGACACATATCACATTCAGATACGTACTTTGCTATCTGCCTCTTCATACGAGTCCACCAAAATTTCTTCTTTAAGTCTTGGTACAATTTGTTACTTCCCGAATGAATAGAATACTTGGACAAATGAGCTTTGTCCAATATCTTCTTTTGAAGTCCCATATTGCGGGGCACCACGATGCGGTCTTTGAACCCGAGGGTACGGTCAATGTCACATCGGAAACACTTCACCTCCCCCTTCTTCATTCTACGTCGAATATGCGATATGCCCTTGTCTTTCTTCTGAGTCTCAACAATTTCTTCCCTTATGGTAGGAATGAGAGCTAGATTGTAGAGCGCCCCATATGGAACCAAGTAGAGACTCGACTCTTCTTCTTCTATCAAAGTGATAGAAAGACTATTGACATGGGACTTCCGACTCAGCGCATCTGCAACTACATTCACCTTGCCAGGATGGTAGTGGATCTCAATCTCGTAGTCTTTGATCAATTCCAACCATCTTCATTGTCGCATATTCAAGTCATTTTAGGTGAAGATGTACTTCAAGATTTTGTGATCAGTGTAAAGATGCACTAGGTTGCCCAATAAATAGTGTCTCCACATCTTCAATGCAAGTACCACGGTAGCGAGCTAAAGATCATGAGTCGGATAATGCTGCTCGTGGTTCCAAAGCTGCCGTGATCCATAAGCGATCACCCTTCTGTCTTGCATTAATACACAACCCAAACCAATCCCAGATGCATCACAATAAACATCAAATGACTTGGTTGTGTCTGGTTGGGCTAATACCAGCGTTGTTGTGAGGTGTTCCACTAATGCTTGAAAACCTTCCTCACATTCCTTTTGTCCATACATACTTCTTCCCTTTCTTCAGAAGTTCCATCATTGGTTTAGATATCTTGGAGAAACTTAGAATGAACCTCCGATAATATCCTGCTAAACCCAGGAAGCTTCAAACTTCATGCACAGACTTTGGAGACTCCCATTTGAGTACTTGCTTAATCTTGTTTGGATCAACTGCAATCCCCTCCGCATAGATGATGTGGCCTAGAAATGGCACTTGGCTGATCCAGAACTCACATTTGCTAAACTTGGCGTACACCTTGTGGTCTCGCAATTGTTGAAGCATGATGTGCTAATGTTGTGCATATTCTTCTTCGGATTTGAAATACACAAGGATGTCATCGATGAAGACCACGACAAACTTGTCCAATTCTGGCATGAACACCGAATTCATGAGATACATGAAATGGCCGATGCATTGGTCAATCCGAAGGACATGACAAGGTACTCATACAATCCATGCCTCGTCGAGAATGCCATCTTAGGTATATCCTCTAGTCAAATCCTGATTTGATGATATCCAGAGTGAAGATCCATCTTTGAAAATACCCTAGCACCCACAAATTGATCGAACAGAATATTGATGTGTGGTAGTGGATACTTATTCTTGATCGTGACAGCATTGAGTGGGCGATAGTCCACACATAGTCTCAACGTCTTATCCTTCTTCTCCATGAACAATGCAGAACAACCCCAAGGTGATGAACTTGGACGAATGAAATCCTTGTCCATAAGTTCCTTTAGCTTCTCTTTCAGTTCTGCAAGTTTCTTAGGTGCCATCTTATACGGCTTCCTCGAGATCGGCACTATTCCCGGTAAAAGTTCAATCTTAAACTCGACATCTCTTTCTGGTGGCATACCAGGAAGATCTTTGGGAAATTCATCCGGATACTCACATACCACTGGAATGTCCTCAAGTTTACAGGCCTCATTTTTGTAAGTAGTTGGAGTCACTTGGATATTACTCCTAATAGTGAGAGTTTGGGGAGGGTGGAGTGGAGAATTTAGATATATTCTCCGAGGAATGATGTCTATAATAGCACCATTCTGTTGAAACCATGTCATCCCTATGATGACATCTACTTCTGATGTTCCCGAAATATAAGAGAGGTAGGGTATATGTTCCCACCCAGATTAAGAGGTACACAATGAACCAACTCATTTGCTACTACTCTCCCACCCAGAGAACAAATCATATATGGGGTTTTTGTGGAAATGATAGGCAACTGATATTGAATGACATAAGACTTGCTAATAAAGTTGTGGGAAGCACCGGAGTCAAAGAGGATGACTACGGGATGACCAATGAGAGAGAACGTACCCGTGAGCATGGGTGCACCTTCCGAAACGTCCTCAATGGCGAGGTGGTAAACGATGCCAGTTCTGGTGTCTGGCTTCTTGGGCTGGTTGCGGGGCTAGTTTACCCCTGGTCAGTGACTGTCCTCCGCTCTGTGGGCAGTCCTTGGCAAAGTGCCCTGTACGACCACACGTGAAACACGTGTAGGGGGCCTGAACGGCACGGAAGGGAGGACAAAATCCCGGTGCATGTGGTGGAGGCAGAAGTGCACGCGGAATCATCCCCTGCTGCTGCTATGGGCGAAAGCCGACGTTGTTGAACGGGCGACCACGAAACATCGGTGGTCACGATGGCGGCTGCCACCTCTGGCCAGATGGTGATCGATACACCATTCGGTACTTCTGAGGAGCACCCCCTCCGCTGCCCTGTGGAGCACTCCTTTTCTTCTTGTCGGTGAACAGCTCCCTAGTAGCGCCCTCCTGTACGATTGTGGCGTTGACCATGTTGTTGAAGCTGCCGCTGTTGAACAAGGAAAGTTTGTCCTTCATCTTGGGGTTCAAACCCCGATAGAAGCACTTACGCTTCCTATCTTCCGTACTCACTTGGTCCTGAGCATACTGGGCCAACTGGTTGAATGCCTTGGAGTACTCGTAAGCACTCCATCCTCCTTGCCTCAGCTCCAAGAACTCTTGAAGCTTCCTCCTCATAATATCAGCAGGTATGTGATAGGCGCGAAATGCCTTCCGGAACTCCTCCCAGCTCACGGTATAGTGGCTGGTCATGTGGCAAGATAATTTGCCCACCACGCACCAGCAGACCCCTGTAACTGTTGGGCCGCGAACAAGGTCTTCTAATGTTTGGTCATTCGTAGTAAACCGAACTTTCCTTCGATAAAGCAGAGCCAGTTGTCTGCCTCCAACAGTTCATCGGCCTCCATGAAGACCGGCGGGTGCGTTGACATGAAGTCCGACTATGAACTCGGAGAAGGCTGTCGTGGACCCGCATCTGGTCGTCCCCCTTGACGGGACGAATGCTGAACCAAAGTCTACAGCAACTCGGTTTGCTCGTTGCGCGAGTCGAGCACTGCAGCGAGAACCTTTGCTAGACTCCTTGGAAGATCAAGAGGTGGTGGTGCTGGAACTTGTTGCTGCATTGTCGCAGATGGCTCCTGGGTCGATGATTCGTCCTCACGACCACGACTTGAACCTCCCATTTCAGGCGTCGAGCGCGTACGCACCATTCTGCATCCATACGATTTAAAATCAGCACATGTTTACTTTTCCTTCATCCATTTCATATTACAGTAGTGTGAATATTGACAAGGGAATAAGTGCATAACATTCACATATATTGATAAAGTACAATATATTATCTCATGACCAAGTTTACAGTAGTGAACTCCAAAATGACGGACTCTCACTACGGAAGTTCATCTCTACCATACTTGGTCCCCATGAGATGTCATACACACCTTGTCATCTTATACATACCCACTGCTATTCTTAATATGACACAAACATAGCCACAAAATAAACACGAGCAACTACTAAAATATACGTTGCCCCGTGATGGCAGAAGTGCTGCCCCATCCCCCTTCAATACGTCCTATTCGTTGTACTCGAGTTCCTAGGGATCTTCTTCCTCCTCTTTGTCATTCGAAGGCACTTGCTCACCTATATTCAGTGGTAGATCATGGGCCGGCAGATACACCACTGGTTGCAATTGTGCTTCGGCGTCAAGCACATTATTCTGAAGTTGTTCTGCTTCGTACTCCCAATTCTGAGCTCCTCAATGGCTGTGTCTCATTCCTCGGAGACTACCAACAGCTGATCCTACTGTTGTTGCACCACCAACTGACTCGCTTGCAGCTCACCATGAGCTTTCTGCAGTTCATTGCGAGTCTGCCGTTGTTCGGCACGAGCTTTCCGTAGTCTAGTGTGAGTGTGATGCAGCTGACTCTCGCACTTATTCAGCCGGTGATTTGTTGGAGCCAGGAATTAACGTAGGTTCTCATTGATATAATCAAGAGTATCTCCCCGTTCAGTCACTTGTCTCAAGGCTTCAACTTGCTCCTTAATAATTGCACCTTGAGCAAGAACCACCATATTGGATGCAGCCGCATACATTCCAAGTGTCGTCGAGGTTGTGTCGCCATATGGTGTATAGGCTGCAACCATACGATGCTGCCACTCAAAACCAGCCACACCACAGACGAAGAAGAGCAAATTGAGTCCCAGCCATGGCATCTTCATGAAGCTCGCAAAGCTTCATAAGCACCTCGCCTGCTGCGATTGCCCAAGTGTCCTCCAAATGAGCTCCTTCGATGGTGACCAAAAAAGGTGCCCATCCATAACGACGTGGACTAGCAGGTATGTCGACCAGGACGTGCATGACAGAACGCCCCCGTCAGCCATTTCTTGACCCCAATAGCATGGCATCTCGATGAAGCCAAACTGTTGGAGCACCTCCCGCAGTATGCTCGGGAAGCCCGGACGGCTAGCGCACGTGGAAAATACCAATCTGTCCGGCAATACCATCATCACATACGCCATCTGTGGAAAATATACTGGAAAAATGAGAAGGTTTCCAACTCCCAATAGTTCAAGAAAATTTAAAACTGGAGTTATAATCACAGTCTGTTCCAGCTGACCTTCCTGTACAAATTCAAAAGTTTCATACAGGAAACTTCAGAACCAGATGTTGGCTTGAATACAAAAGTTGTAGTAAACTTTACAACCTTTCCATGTTGTACTCACTCATCTCCAGGTGAGCTAGGAATAGAATCTATACAGGTTTAAATTTGACCCAAGTTTTCTGGAAATTTTGACATAACCTCCCCTGTATATGTGGTGATTTCCACAATTTATACAGGTATATCATAACAATATATTGAGGTAATGGCAAAATAAACATTGTATAATATCAAGTTAACAATCCAGAAATAAAAGATTTCGGCCATGAAACATTTTTTATACAGGTATAGCGCGCTAATTCGAAACTATGTGCAAACTGTTTCAAGTTCTGGTCTGCCAGAACCAAGTTTGCGACCATAGGAATTACCCACAGTGATACCAAGATTCAGGTCATGAGTGCAACATAAATTTGATAGAGGACTCCCTAAGTTTCCAGAAATGTATATATGTGACTATGTCACTATTCTGGATTAAAAGCTAGAGCTATCCAAACTTAACAGATGAACTGACTGTTTTTTTTTTAACAGCAGCCCGCAGTTCACTATTTTGAACTCAAAATTTGAATTGAATCAAATCTGAATCAGGAAAACTTTTGAAATAGAAAAACTGTAGATCTCCTTCTACCCTTTTCATTTATGTGTCACAATAAGGCAGAAGATTTTTTTACAGTGAGTTATGACAATGGTAGGGTCATCTGGAGCAGTTTAAGCATACCCCAAATTTCAATAGATTATCATGCTTTTCTGCCTTGATGGTCAACAGAAAAGTTGTAGAGGTCTTCAAGAGATTTCAATCCATATCGCATACCCCTATGTTTATGCCTAAATAACCACGATTACAACCTGGCGAGGTTGAGCAAACTTCAGCCAGAAATCAACAACCTTGGTTCTAACCCTTTGTCGAGTCGAAACTCATTTTGCGGAGTCCAAACCTACCAGCACCTGGTAGTCAAACATTCCAAAATATAATGCGACCATTCTGTCGTTGGGGATGGTCAAGTATCAAAGTCGATACTGATGGTACTACGCGCCTCACCAAAAAAAATCCTAACTGGTATTTCCGGATACGTTTATAGGTGGCCCTAGTATCGTTCACTCGCAAACGTGTTCTACACGGGTCGCTACCGTAGTGAATGCTGCAGAAGACAAACAATCCCCTTTCACACCTTCACACCTCAAGGGCGGCATGGGGAAACATGACAGGCAGTCAGAATAATAATATATATGAAAGTAAATACATACGACTCTGGTGTGAGTCGCCCTCGAGCGATGTCATGTCTCGAGGTACATGGTTGTACTACATCTGTACAGCAAAGACTCCCACACGAACTGGCTTATACACGCTCGGGCATACGTGTTTCGCATGCTCCCATAGAACATGAATAGTTCTAGAGATGCATACTATCGGGTTATACACCACCCGACAGGGTCTCCCACTAACTTTGAAGCACTCTGGTACCGCGTGTCATAGGTTCTCAGAAACATGGAAAGTTTCAGAGACTCCTATTAACATTTTCGTGCCAAGCCACGGAAAGAGTTCCATGCTACCTCTCGCATGGTGATCTTAGCGCAATTGATCCGCTTACGGTGGCGTACCTTACCTCTTACCTGATGTCGGAGCGTCGTTACAGAATTAATAACACATAAGTTAGTTTACCACCTTTATATCTTATACTAATAATATTCCTTATAAGGGCATATAGCTAATTCCTCACTCATATAACCCTAAGTTTCGGAAAATATGCTCTTTTCAAGCACACTGTTCCCAATGATGCTCTGATACCATGTCTGTGGGGACCGGAATCCCGACCTCCAAGGATCTCATTGGTTGGTGTCGTGCGATGCGACACCCAACAATATACAAGAAAAGAACGAGAACAAATTACAATACCAAGTCTTTTTTTATAAACACAACGGAAGTTTTACAATACTAAATGAAAAGGGAAGAGAACTATACATCATAGCTACGCTCTCGGCACTAGCTATGCAAAAGTGAAGTCATCCATGTCCTGGATACTTCGCACTAGCAACACCCAACTTATGGCGGCGTGCAAGGTTCCCACTCGGCTGTAAACCCTGGAGGGGGTGCAGCCCCGTCATCGAACCTGTCATCAGTCAGATAATCTGCAAAAACTTGTTAACTACAAACGTGAGCTGGAGGCTCAGCAAGACTAACCCGTTTCACAAGACATATGCAGGGGTGAATACTAAACATAGTTAAGGAATAGCGTAAAGGACACGCCTACAAGTGGATCCTTATGGTCATGTTTTAAGTAGCACATGACATTCTTCAGGCACACCACATCATAGACTCCACAATCAAACAAGAAACGCTTTGCTGATGATATGACATGCCCAAAGCACATAATACGATTACAGGTAAAGTATGGGGAAACTGTAATCTTTTAATTGTGCTATCTCTACGCCATACAATGTTGCAAAACAATTTTAATTCAATACATCGTATTCTCCTCATTTCTTCATTATTTACTACATCAAGACACAGTGAACAAGTGGTATTCTATTACAGCGAGGGACGGTGATTGCAATCGGGACACACCCGATCAACACGACACACATGCACTTTCGGAAGCACCAGCGAGTATTTACAGCACTACCAACATAGCACTTCAGTACTAGTCGTATATGGCCACATTTCACCAAACACAAGAATGTTGAACCGATTGATCCGTCACGAGCAGGAGGTCACTGCGTGGGGCGTACTCTGACGTGCCCACCAGCTGATTTACACCTCGTTGCCCTCAACCTGCGCCTATGAAATGGAATTGAATGCCTCGACAAACCAGTATCAAGCTACGTTAGTTTGCTCGAGCCCATTTCTCCAGCATGTCACCGGTACAATTCAAGTTTGTCCAGCGGGGCCGCACACAAATCATACCTCAATCGACACAAGCAGAGATACGCACGTGAGACCACGTCTTGCTGCATCCTACCCGCTGCTCGGTCTCAATTTCATATTCATAAGCCATTTCTTCATCCAATCCATCGGTGTGATAAAATCCTATCCCGCGAGTAGATTCCCACTACTTGACTTCTATCGGATTCCTATGAATATAAGCAGGGCAGTTACTACACGAGTTTGTTAGCTATTCTAACCACTCCCTGGGTTCTTTGGTCATGCAAGTGGATGTCAAACACCTTAAACGTAATGCACAAACATCTGAAGATGTAAGGTGAATGGAAACTGCAAAGACACTGTGAGGAAACTTAAATGCAAATCAGGGCTTGCGTGAATGCGAGTCTGAGTCTATGTTAGTTTCTGGCAGCTGGACTTCCAAAGCTTTCGGCTGCTCCTCGACTTCAGTTACTACACGTTATACATATACTATATATTAATGACTTTGAAAATAATTAATATGCTTAAGGTCACAAGTTAAAATCTTGTGAAACAAATAAGATTATGATCTTAATTGGCTTTAGAACTTTTATGGCAGATACTAGGGACTATAGTGGAGACTCTTGCAAAGAACAGGATATGATCAAAAGAGTTGGTTGTCTCTAAACATTATAGTAAGCAATAACCTTCTCTGAATTTTGGTTGAAATTCTGGAGGTCTATCATGGCTACTAGTGGTTGTACCATGTATAGGGGGTCTCAATGGTTATAGGAAAATTTGTTTCACAATTTTCTAAGCTTCCTTCAGGGAGAAATTGATTTTACAATTTTGGCGGAATTTCTGAAATTGATTTTTGTATTTTTATCAATTTTCAACTACATAGAGATTTGGAACACTGATCAACCCAGTAATTGAAGTCCAATGAACTTGAAATTTATACTGGATATCAATTGTATTAATAAGATTGTTTTGACCAAAATTAGGAATTTTCAATTAACAAAACAGGAGTAATTAATTTCCCAAGCAGTTAGATCAAGGAATTAATTATAAAAATTCTAGGAGTTTTATGTCCAATAAATTGCATTACTGCAAAGTAGAGATTTAGATGAGTCTACCAGAATTTATTTTTTTGAGGAATTTTACTAGGAGTTATGGATTTTCCAAGTTGGGGCAAAATCTGGAATAAAATTTCAATTGGAAATTTTTTGAATCAAAGGTTGGGCCCACGTATTTGAAATGGGCCAATCGGGTTGAAGCCGCACGGGGGCCACAAATTCAATCTGCATAGCCGCACGGGATCCTTGGACCGCAGCTGATCCGCGCGCTCGCACGCGTCACCGACACGTGGGGCCCACGGTCTTTGTCTTCCTCGCGACGCGCCGCTTGGCCACGGCGGCGCTGCACCGGCGAGCTCTCCGCGACAGCTGCGTCGACCTCCACTCGCCTCGGCACTGACCGCCAAACCATAAAATCCACCGCACAACACGATGGTGAGGTCCAATCGCGGCGGCGACGGTCGGAGATGGCGGTGCGATGCTGGCGGCGGAGCTAGGGTTTTGGCTATCGTCGAAATCGCATGGGGATGGCGTAAAAGGCTCCGGAAAAAGCTAGAAACATTCTTGGGAGCATGAGGATGATGATTTTGATGTTAGGACGGGGTGACATCGCTAGCAAAGTCGACTTCGACGATGGACCGACGGGGTTCTATTGGCAGTGGGGAAAACTTGAATATCTCAAGCTTCATTTGATGGTGTCTACTGATTTTTGGCAGGGGGGTGCGCTAGGAGGTACTGAATATAATCCTTAACTAGATTGAAGAATTATTACATGTAGAAATGGAATTAAACCGAGAAGTGAGCTAGTTCAATGGCAACAGCCAAAAGAAAGACTGGAAGATATTGCTTGATCCTGGAGGAAAAGAGGCACGGCTTTTACCGTGAGAAAGAGCTCGGGATGGCGATCCTTTTTGCTATTGAGGTTGAGTTGTGGTGCCGCTTGTTGAGGACTGGCGACGGTGGAGCAGAGGCGACGTTTGTCCTCAACTTTGGTGGTGTCCGCAGAACTCCAAACTACGGCCAACACAATGAGCAAAACACTAAGCGAGTTGGCGTAGATGATAGAGCACAGACTTGGCGCCAACTTTGCTGTTTGCATTGAAGGAAAATAAAGCAAGGAGAAAGCGCTCACCGGGGAGGAAGAGAAAGCGGCGAGAATGGCGATGGCGGGACGAAGCTGAGATGGAGCTCGACGCCGATGGCCAGGGGACGGGTATTTATAGGATAGGAGGGTGTTTAGGCCACGCAGCTGCCTGCTTGCGTGCCATGTCGCTGTGGCGAGCGCTCCCGGTGTCGATCGGCGGGGACAAACATATACAGAGCACGTCCGTCAGTTCAACCGCGTGTGTGAGGCTGACAGCGGGTCCCACCGCCCCTTATCCTCTTCCCTTCTCTGCAACTTCAATTCTCTTACCAAACTTGATCCAAAAATTCTAGATTTTTGTGGGGAGGCTCAAATAAATATCTGGAACTTGATTCTGAAATTAAATTTCGAATTTGGTCAAGTTTCATTTGAATTTAAAATTGAATTTGAATTTGAATGAAATTCAATGGGGCCACTGAGTTAAATAGCAATTGAGCTTCAAAATTTTTGAAACTTTGTGGGTAAGTCAAGCAAGTCATGCTGACCATGATGGTGTGTTCAAATCTTTATGTTCAAATAAGTTTGAACAGAATTC
Source organism: Tuctoria greenei (assembly GCA_036927565.1). Classification (NCBI taxonomy): domain Eukaryota; kingdom Viridiplantae; phylum Streptophyta; class Magnoliopsida; order Poales; family Poaceae; genus Tuctoria; species Tuctoria greenei. Next base: position 60,270,537 of record JAYESD010000010.1, read on the forward strand.
AAAATTTGAACTTCAATATGGCTAGAATTTGCTAAGCGTCTCAAATAAAATAGCAAATGGAATTCAAAAATCATGTAACTTGGCAGGAAGTCTATTTGGAATATTATGAGGCCATGGAAAAATGTATAGCCTCAGATTTGAATATTTGGGCAGGGCCTAATTGTACAGTGCTATATTCAAATTAATTTGAATATATTTAATACTGCATAGGGACTTGCCCTAGCAAAAATCCATTCAATAAAATCCAAACTCTCCAGGGAGGTCACTTGAATTATCCTAGGGTCATTGGTGAAGTCCAATACCAATGTTAATACCATTTAACATGAGTAAAATAATTATTTTTGATGAGCTCAAGTTTATGTGTATAACCATAATTGATCTTTACTATGGTTGAAAACAAACTGGTAACTGAACTTCATAATAAGGGAAAAACTGGGATTTTACACTTAGAAAGTATCAAAGATTTGTATGCCACTGATTCATGTTTTCTTGAACCATTTTATAAGTGTTATGATGGAAAAGGGTGGAAGAAATTTCATATGGATCATGGATTCTTGTTTCGAGGTAACAAACTTTGCATTCCAGATTGCTTTCTTCGTCTAATGCTTGTGGAGGAAGTTCATGCTAGAGGATTTATGGGACACTTTGGTGCCAATAAAATAGAGCAAGTGCTAGTCGATCACATCTTTTGGGCCAAGATAAGGAGAGACATGGAGAGACATGTTCTACATTGTGTCACCTGCAATAAACCTAAGTCACACTTGAACCCTCATGGTCTATATACTCCTCTACCTAGTTCTAGTGTTCCATAGGTATAAATTTCTATGGACTTTGTTTTGGGTCTACCTCAAACAAAGAGGGGAAGAGATTCAATTTTGTTTGTAGCGCACAGATTTAGTAAAATGGCTCATTTTATTCCCAATCAAAAGAGCGATAATACCTCACATATTGCTGAATTAGTTTTCAAGGAAGTTGTACGACTTCGTGGTGTACCACAGACTATTGTTTTAGACCGTGACACCAAGTTTTTGAGCTACTTTTGAAAGATCTTGTGGGAAAACTTGGTACACGACTGCTATTTTCCACAACCTATGATCCACAAACAGATGGGCAAACCGAAGTGGTGAATCGCACATTATCAACATTACTATGAGTTGTTCTACATAAGAACTTGGAACTATGGTAAGAAAGTTTTCCACATGTGGAATTTGCTTACAACTGGGTAGTACACTCAACAACAATTTTTTGTCCATTTGAGATAGTATATGGTTCCAAACCACTATTCCTATCGATCTTCTATCTTTGCCTTTGTAGGAACATGAGAACTTTGATGCAAGCAAGTGTTGATGGTCGTTGTATACTAGTTTCGACCGTCAATATTACTCAAATACGTGAAGTAATAAATATTTCTTACACACATCATAGTTAGATTTGACATAATTCCACTTGTACTTAGAGAAATAGTGCATGCAAGAGTTTTTATGCAGAATTGATGAAGAATGAGGGGAGCAATCCTTAAAAGTACCACCCCAACCAATCACATGGCGACATGTGGAATCACATGGATCCATGGACCAATCCCAGGCGTATCCGAGGGATTCCAAAGTTGATTCACGAGGGGATGAAGCATGGGCCCACTTATCAGTCACCAGGAGAAAGCACAACAAAGGGGGGGGGGCAGGACTAGGTCAGCCAACCCCCTGGCTCGGCCGACTTGTTCCTGGAATCAAACTCGATCATCCAACACGTGGTGCTCTCCTGTGGTGCCCTGAAGGCGGTTAAGACTGATTCGTGCGCTTTTGGTGGCGAGCACCGCCTCTACTCTATGTATAAATAGGGAGGTGTCTCACTTCTCCCACACAACACTCAAGCATTTTCTCTTGTATTACACTAGTGCTCTCTTAGTTCCTTAGTGGAGGTTAGGCTGTAGAGAGGAGCCTCTAGTCCCAAGTCCAAATTGGGAAAGGTATGGCTCATGTTTCTTTTATTTATTTAGTTACTTTATGATAATGTATTATTTGTCTGTACTTATTCACATACTTGAGCAAAGTGTTCCCTATTTCGTTGTGGTGTAGATGTTCTTATGATCTAGTCATAATGCTCATATCATGTTATCATAAACATCATACACCACCACTATAGTCTAATTAGGTATGAATATGATTATGTTAATATGAGTAAGTTAGTGCCTGGTCCCAACATTGGTTTCAACGATGTTTAGGTTAGTCATTGCCTTAGGAAGGTACTTGTACTACAGCTCTTAAGGTATTTACATAACATGTAACCAAGGTGCTTAGATCGTTAAGTAGTGTTGGATGTCTCGTAGACCCACAGGTTGTAGGGGTAGGCGGCAGGTGGTGACAGCCCTGTCCGTCCTTCGTAATCCCACACCTTCGGCTACACCACAGACTCGAGGTGGGAATCGTCCTGATGTTTTTAGGGGTAAACTCGTGCCCGATGTGTTAGCTCTAGTACTCATCGTTAGCATACTCATGTGTATACTAATAGGCTATGTATATGAATACTTAAAGCACAGTAGGAGTAGCTCCATCTCTAACTTGACTTTCACTAGGACATTCTTACCCCTTAAGAGTAGAATTTCTTAGGTGTGTGTCACACTAACCTACTACATCATTTACCCATCCTACTGTATCCCTCACTAGAATACCCTATTCTCTCCTTAATCTTGCCACTCTTTCCTTTGCCTTTCTTTGGGATAACCAAATATGATATCCTAGGGAATATGCTTAGGTGAAATGCTACAACGGTACTTTATGTGCGCTTGCAAATCATCTTGCTTTGGCTTTGGTTAACCTAGTGCCCTTGCATAACTAGCCTTTGCTGCTAGGGTGAACTGTATACGTTAAGAAATACCAACAATCATTTTTTTGAGTCGTTGCTGGGGAGGGCACAGAAGATTTGCATGATCATGTGGTAGATAGGATTCTAGTTGGTTTTTAGTAGGATAACCCTCCTTTGTTTTTGCATTCTTTGATGTAAAAACAGGGTAATGTATGATTCGTTTTCGTTTGCTAGCAAACTACGTAGAAGATCTCGAATCACTGTTGAGAATAGTTTGACCTCATGTCGTTCCTCCTCAGGTGATCCCGTCAGCAAGGAAACCCATCATCTCTGCACCATCACGCTGCAAGCCAATAGCCGAGAAGGCCCTTCGTGAGTTTTCGGCTTCCTCTGTTGACAATGTGCCTATTGGGCCCAATGTCAACAAGGGAGATTTAAACTTCAAAATCAAGACTAGCATAATCACTATGGTGCAGGCTAACCCCTTCTGTGGGAAAGCCAACGAGGATGCAAGTGCTCACCTACAATAATTCATCGAGATTTGTAGCACTTTCAAGATTAAGGATGTCACACGCAGTGCCATCCATCTTCGAGTGTTTCCGTTCTCCCTCCTTGGGAGAGTGAAGAAGTGGTTCTACGCAAATCAAAGTGCTATAAACATTTGGGAAAAGTGTTATGCCGCATTCCTCGCCATGTTCTTCCCATTAGGGAAAAACAATGCCCTACATGGAATGATTTTAAGCCTCCGGCAGGAGCCCAAGGAGTCCATTCTCGAGACGTGGGAAAGGCTCCAGGAGTACATCCTGGCCTGTCCCCAACATGGGATGGATGATCGGCTCATCATCCAAAACTTCTACAACGAACTGAATCTATCAGCTCGTGACCATGTGGATGTTGCTGCTCGAGGAGCCTTCTTCTCGCTTACAGTGCCTAAAGCCAAAGAATTGATTGACAATATGGTTTCGAACATGGGTTGGAGCAATGAGCGTCTCCAGCCTCTAAATCGAGGCTTGCACACCTTGAAAGAGACGAACATGATCGATGCCAAGCTAGACCTCCAAATGGAGAAGTTGAACTATCAAGCCAATGGCGAAGCAATTGGCACCACCCAGGCCTTAGACTACGACATGACGTGTGAGGTCTATGGCAACGCGGTTCATATGGGTAGTGACTACCCTGAGACCCGTGAGGATACCTTATACCTGGCCAACAATGAGAATTTTAGCAATGCCTACCGTCCAAGGTGTCAAGGGTGGGACCAACCACACCCTTTCTTCCAAAGGGGCTAAAACAACAACAATGACAATGGAAGCCAGACACCCTTGAGGGAAATTTCCATTAGCTAACTCAAGATCAATGATGCCCTATCTCAGAAGTTGTCGGCTAATGAAATGACTCTAGAGAACATCAATGGCAAGGTTGAAGGCTTAGCTTCTACTTTCAAGAACCAGTTGAGCTTGAACAAGATGTTGGAGACTCAATTAGCTCAATTGGAAGTTGTAGTCCCTCCATTGGAGAATGGGAAGATTCCAGGGCAACCCAAGTCTTCCCTCGAGAATGTGAGGCAGTGGCTATGAGAGGTGAAAAGACCACTCATGACTTACTGTATCCCACTCAAGAGGAGACAACATTTGAGAAGAGCAAGGAAGAAGTTCCTCCTAAAAAGGAAGAAAAGCTCAATGAGAGAATGGCAAGAAAAATTGAGGATACTACCTATGTGCCATTCCTTCAAAGAAAACTGAAGCCAATTGTGGATAAGCAATTCAATGGCTTTGTTGAAGTCATCCAGAAGATCCACATCAATGTGCCCTTGATAGATGTGATGCAAGTACCCACTTATGCTCACTATCTCAAGGACATATTGAACAACAAGCGACCATTGCCCACCATAGAAGTTCTCAAGCTCACTGAGGATTGCAGTGTTGCTATCCTTAACATGCTTTCGGAAAAAAAGGATCCAGGATGCCCTACTATATCCTGCTCAATTGGTACACAACACTTTGGCAAGGCACTTTGTGACCTTGGTGCAAGTGTTAGTGTCATGCCAAAGGTGGTCTTCAACAAGCAAAACTTCACCACATTGTCTCCAATGTCGATGCAGCTTTAGCTGGCCGATTCATCAGTCTGCTACCCCACGGCTATCGCCGAAGATGTTTCAGTGAGAATCCAGAACTACTTCATACCCTTGGACTTCGTGGTGCTCGACATGAAGGTCGAGAATGAAACTCTGCTCATTCTTGGGTGCCCTTTCCTTAGCACCACGGATGCTCACATCGATGTGGGAGCTGGAGAAATTGGCTTCAATATCAATGGCAAGGAGGTAAAGTTTGGCTTTCGGCCAAGGAAGGAGCAATGCTCCATGATCAAAATCAAGTATGGCCCGAATGTCAAACACATCAAGGAGGTCGAAGTTACACCACCTAATGTGGACACCCTCATTGCATTTATGAGGAAATTAATCTATGTGGAGACTCCATCTTTTATCCCACACCAACATTCGAAAAATATGTAGAAGCTAGGGCCGTCTGAATGGTCCAAGTCTACTAAACTGCCAAGGATGGAATGGCGAAAAAAGCAAAGCGAGCCAGTCGTGCCCACTTCTCCGGGGGGCGGAGGCTAAAAATTGAGCTTCAATGAAGACGGAGGAAAATCCATCTCATCGGATTTTGGATGGGACCTCGCCAATAGGTTAATTTGGTAGTTATCTCATGTTTTGCTTTTCCGATCCTCATTTGAACTTTCCATTTGGGTATTTACATTTTCCACAGAAGTTTGCTTTTCCTTAGAGGGTTAAGAATTTTGCAGTCTTAACTTATATTTATTTTTAAAAATAAAAAATATTAGATTTGGAGAAGTTTTATTTGAAAAAAAAAACAACTTTTTGAAGCAATTTTGTGGTTGATTCACCCAACAGCTCGAAATATAGCCGTTGGGGAACCACATGCCAAAAGAGGGACTAGAGAGGGCCCACCTACAGGTTAGCCGAGCCCCCTGGTCGACCGACTAGGGAAGAGTGTCATTTGGGCTCTCTTTCCTCCAATGACTATATTCTTGCCTCTTATGACTATTGGAGGGTGCTACACTATTTATACATGCCTGGGTGAGTGTGTTGCTTCACACTTCACCTCATATTCACCTCCCCAACTCACTCAAACACTTGCTCAAGAATTGTTTTGCTCTTTGTTGAAACACTTCTCCCAATTTCAAGCCAAAAAGATTTGTTTTCATCTCCATTTGCACTTTGCATTTGCATTTTCAAGTTGATCTCAAGTTGACAAAACAATTCATCAAGGGTTTTTGTTTGGTTTTCACTAACGTAACCTGTTTCGAGTTTATTTTTTTTGTTCTCAAGTTGTGCAACCATGAAGAGCATGAAGAAGTTGTTTGGGAAGAGGCAGGGACCTTCATCAACACTACAAGGCTTCCAGCTTACCATAACGAAAAAATTCGTCGCAATAGGTCACTGTTGCAACAAAAAAGAATGTGGTGATAGTTTTTACGAATCGTTGGCATAAGTCTTGCGGTGATAGGTTATTGCGACAACTTTACATTCGTGGCAAATAGTATAGTATTGCAACGATTTTACATCGGTGGCAAATAGTATGTTATTGCAACGATTTCACTTATTGCGATGATTTAACGTATTGCAACGAATAGTACGGTATTGCAACAATTCCACAGACAATAGTATGTTATTGTAGCGATTTCACATTTGTGGCAAATAGTATGGTATTGCATCGATTTAACGTATTGCAATGAATAGCATGGTACTGCAACGATTACACATTCAGGCAATAGTATGTTATTGCAACGATTTCACATTCGTGGCAAATAGTGTGATATTGCAAGGATTTAATGTATTACGACGATTTAACATACTGCAACGAATAGCAGGGTATTGCAACGATTTAACATTCGTGGAAATAGTATGTTATTGCAACAATTTCACAGTTGTGGCAAATAGAATGATATTGCAACGATTTAACGTATTGCAACAAATATCATAGTACTGCAACGATTTCACATTCATGGCAAAAGTATGGTATTGCAACCATTTCATAGTCATGGAAAATAGTAGGATATTGCAACGATTTAACATATTGTGATGATTTAACGTATTCCAACGAATATCACGGTATTGCAACGATTTCACATTCGTGGCAATAGTATGGTATTGCAACGACTTCACATTCGTGGCAAATAGTATGGTATTGCAACGATTACACATCTGTGGCAAATAGTATGGTACTGCGATGATTTAGCGTCTGTGGCAAATAGGATGTTATTGCAGCAATTTCACATTTGTGTCAAGTAGTATGGTATTGCAATGATACCACAATCGTGGCAAATAGTATAGTATTGTGATGATTTCACATCCATGGCAAATAGTATGGTACTGCAATGATTTAGCGTGTCGGAGTCTGGTTCTGGCAATTCCCCCCGGTACTATCGTTGGCAGCATGCGGAGTTTCTTAGTTCGGTTAGGGCCCGCAGAGATTCAGAATAAGATGGTGACTTGACACGAGGATTTACGTGGTTCGGGCCGCCTGAGCGTAATACCCTACTCCACGGGAGTGTTGTTGTATTGAGTGTATGAGCATGTGAGGGCGTGAGCCAGAGAGAGCCCCTTGAGTGCGTGTGTCAGCCCCTAGAGCCTCTAGCCTCTCTCCCCTCCCCCCAGTGTATCGCTCGGCCAATCCTTTTATAGTACAAGGGTTGGCCGTTACATCGTTAGCCTGGCCCGACATGTGGCCCTGGCGTTTACTCATGCTTAATACACAGTTTAATGTACTTAATTGTCCTTAATAGCGTGGTTACACGCCTTAATAGTGGTGTTACTAGTATTAAGGGTCCTCTGATCGTGTGTCATTAAGATAGCATTAATGACACATAATCAGGTCTTGAAGTCTTTAATGTCCCTTGCAGGTCCGAGCTGTTGGAGGTCCACCAATCTTCCTATTGAGGTTGAAGGTCCGGCGGTTGGACGCGTGGCAGCTTCGGAGCTTACCGTCTTGGACGAGTAGATCCGGTGTTGTGGTACACGTGTTGGTACCGAAGCTTCCCTCTGTCAGGGGTTAGGTCCGGGGGTGCCACACTGGTATCCAGTCCAGAGCATTCCCATGTAGGGAATCTAGCTCCGGTTTTATGATACACGTGGCGGCACTGGGACTAACCATATGAGGGAGGCAGGTTCAGTTACAAGTGACACGTGGGGCCTTCGGAGGTCTTCAACTCAGATAGGTGGAGTTCCTTTGCACTCTTTGTAGTTCCAAGGGGTATCCGGTACGCAGGGTACCGACATAGCGTCTGTGGCAAATAGTATGGTATTGCAACGATAACACATCCGTGCAAATAGTATGGTACAACGATGATTTAACGTCTGTGGAAAATAGTATGGTACTGCAATGATTTCACATTCGTCGTGAATAGTATGGTATTGCAACGATCTCTTATCTGTGGCAATAGGTTCATAATGCAAAATTTCCTGATCTGTGGCAAGAGGTTTGTAATGCAACATTTCCTCATCTGTGGCAATAGGTTCATAATGCAGCATTTTCTAATTTGTGGCAATAAGGTTGTAATGCAACGTTTAATGATTTATGACGATGGAGGTGTAATGCAACATTTTGTCATCAGTGATAGTAGTGTGGTAATGCAACATTTTCTGAGTGGTGGCAATAGCAGTCTAGTGCAACATTTTTTGAGTCCTGGCCAAATGTTTATACTGTAATGTTTTTGTAATTCGTGGCAATAGCTTCCTATTGCAACAGTTTATCATTCGTGACAAGAAATTTGTAATGCCACATTTTATAATTAGCGGCAGTAGAATCTTAATGCACCAGGTTTGAAAATTAGTGGCAACAGAATCACGAGTTTAACAATAAACATCCATCAATTGATATTGCAACACGCATAACAACACTCAAGTATTACTAACGCGACGTTTTTGCATGTTAAAAGTTTGCCTAAGATGACCGGGACTAATTGGAACAGGTGCCTTTTGGTGGCCCTTTTGTTGGCCCTTTTGTGGAGTCTCCAACATTTTGCGCACTTCATCCATCATTGAGAGGCGCATGTCCTCTATTTCCAGATCTCTCTATTCGCGATCAGCTGCTATCTAACCTTCTAAGTTCTGGACTTGAAGGTTTAACTCTTGATTCTTTTGGCTTATGCAGTCCATCTGGGTTGTTAAGCTATCATTTATTCCTTCCAACTCCTGCACTTGGTGACTGAGGCCTGCATTTCTATCTTCTAAGTTTCAAACTTGGTCATTGAGGCATTCAGCCATCTGGATACACATATGTTCACGTTCAGGACCAGTAGGGCTAGCCATATAACCACGCCCCCGAACCTGTGATCCTGCACAACCGATTGAGGATCTATAACAACGCTGGAAGATGTGGTTTCTCTCATCATTTGGAATTGGGCCTCCCTGCTCAGCTTCCTTGTTGTCCACTTGGGCATGTGCCTGGCTCTATATACGAAAAGAAAAGTCATAGGTACATTACAAATATTTATTTAATTGGGGATTGTTTGAAGTGTTACTCACATGTACAGCTTCTGCCTGCTCATTTGCCCATTCACCGTTCTTCAAATGGCTTGCCTCCCACAGTTGTATGTCATCGGGTTCTTCTCCAATCTTTGGGTCTCGCTACATAAAATACAAGTAAAACTCAACATGTAGGTATACATATTTGTGACACCCGGTTCCGAAAATGAACCAAGTGCAGTATATGTGTGCCTAGGATGTTCATCACACATACACAAATGCATCACAAACGGAAATCAGAATTTAACCATGTCACGAATAATAAATATACCTTGATTCTATTGCAGCGGAAAATAAACTAGCGTAGGCGACTCCAAGTCCACAGGCAGTCGACGGCGGTACGCAACCTAGTGCTCCATGTTGATCTCCAAAATATCTCTAGCAGCTGTTGGGGGGGATTGCAAGCGTGAGTACATGTCGTACTCAGCAAGTGTGGGAAAATATGACATGTAGCTGATACAAATGATGAATATAATAATGGCTAAGTGCTGAAAAGTACATTAAAACATTTGAAAAGCATTATACTATGTCTATGTGAAACAATCCCATCATAACCATCATATTAACATAATATAGACCATATCCAATTATTGCCAATGTCATCATTATCCATGACCATTTACCATAACTCAAATTCATATCCATAACCATAAGCCATAAACCATCCTTAACCATTACCAACCCATAACCATAATCCAACCATCCCAATACCAATGGAAGTTGTCCAGGTGCTCTTAACCGGGAGCACGGCTATCATGATAGTTTTACACTCTGCAGAGGTTGTACAACTTTACCCACATGTTCGTGATTTCATCACCTTTCGGTGACTAAGAACCTCTATTATGCCGTCTCACACTTCTTTAGGCGTGCGGCCAAGAGATCACAAAATAGCCTTTCATAAGGGACTACTAGTATGTACGGGCCCACTAAGGTTTCACCGGCAGGCTGGAATCTCCATTCTCCCACCCATGGGCCCCCTCGTGTGCCATGTAGATCCCAGGGTAGCCCTCCTCGACTCCCATTCTCTGCGCCATCCAATGGTCCATACAATACTAGCAGTGCTCCTAATTATTCAGCTACGCCGCACCCATACTTGGCCTTGTGGTGGCACTGTAGTCCTGACATATTCTCGCATGAACCGGTCCTTAGATCTAAAGCAAGCAAACTACCAGAACATCCAACCCATCCACATACCATGCTTGCTTAGATCACCCATTATCATATCATTTTAACCAGTTCATATTAACCAGTCTCATCAATGCGTAATTAATTGTGTAGTTGGTTCCCATCCTAATTAATTAAGCAAAGCAAAAAGGTAAAAACCATTCCCGACTCACTACCATGTATTCCAGGTGACAAGGGTGGTTTAACAAAGCTAGTAAACTTCCTATCATAGGATTTCCCATCAAATTGACACATGCATGCAGTTTCCAAACAAAACATTTATTTTAAAAACAGGATCAATATGGTCAAGGACACTTGCCTTAATATTCGCAATTCCGATGGTCAATCAACTCAAATTCTTGCACTCGAAGATCCACGCATACTCGCTTCTCGATCATAACCACTTGAGCAAACCGTCTACTCGCAATCAACCACATACACAAGCAGACATACATAACAAATGCATTGCAACCACTAATCAATATGCAAAATATGGATGCGTTGCAGAAAATATGTTCGTATTAATGTTATATAAATTTCCATGGCTTTTTAATAATTTTTGATAATGATTTCCTATTAAATTGATCAAGTTTGGAATTAATTACAATTAATTCAGAGGAAAAATAGTTATTTCAGAACATTAAATATGCTGAAAATATTATTAATAACTTACTAGGATTTATTCTAAATTTTTAGGAATTTTTCTAGATTTAATTTGACACTTTATGAATTAACTAGGCTTTAATCTTATTTATTAAATCTGAAAAACAGATTAAATATTACTAAAAATATAAATTTTGCCAAATCTAAAATATCATATCGATCTTGTATGATTTAATCTAACTTGTGCATTCCAAGTGAATTTTAATATGATCGGACAATGATTAACGATCGCTCAAATAAAACATGTTCTACACGGAATTTAATTCATATACTAGAACCAAATTAATAGTCTAGATCTAGATTGTAATACCTACTGTGTGCACATCAAGTCCGGATGGTCGTGGAGCGGCGGCGACGTGGTGTGTCTCCGGGATCTAAGGTTTCGTTGATGAAGATGACGGTGGTCTAACGTAGACGAAGTAGATGAAGGCATGATATAGACGAGATGGCGATGCGATCATCCGACGACATGACGACGGCGACGACGTAGCGATCTCCCACAAAGAATGGTGACGATGTGATGATCCCCGCGGACAGCGGCTCCTTTCTTCTCCTTTTCTTCCCTCTTCTCTCCTCCTATTTTTCTCCCTGGCGGCCTCTGGTTTTCGTGTATGGCGGCCAGGGTTTTGTTAGGCTTCTCTAGTGGCGCTGCGGCGTATTCTGTCGACGGGACTACGTAGTTTGCGGTTCCTTTTTATAGCCAGCGATTGCGTGGCCAGAGGCCGACACGGCCATGGCGTGAGGCAGGCGCGGTGCGCTGGGTGCTGGGGTCGGGCGTGCGGGGGTGCGCGGGGCCAGGCGCGCGGTGCGGTCGCGCTAGCTCGCGGGAGCGGGCTGGCGCGGGGCGCGTGGCGTGTGGGCACGCTAGGGTCACGCTAGCGGGTGGGGCCGGGTGGGACGCGCGGGAGCGGCTCGGTGCGGGGCCGGGGCACGGGGATGGCGCGCGCTGGCTAGGCCGTCGGCCTGGCCGGCGGTGCTGTTTTTTTTTATTTCATTTTATTAATATTATTTTTTATTATTATATATTTTATTATTTGTATTATATATATATATATTTTTGTTTGTTTCTTTAGGTTTCACAAATATATATATTTTATATATGTTATTATTATTATTATTTTAATATTTATTCCCTAATACATGTTTGCGCTATTATTTTCTTTTTCTTCTTTTGCTACACATATTTTGTATATATGCTCCATCTTTTATTGTTATTATTATTCATCTTCTTCTATAATTTTCTTTTCCAATTACTTTTCTATTGTAGAAAATTTCTATTTTGATTTTAATAGATCTTGTTACTCAGTTTATATCTAAATATGAATGCATGTACATAGAAGATTTAGTTTATTTATTATTCTTGTTAACTATTGTTTCTTCTTCCATATTATCTTTTCTGTTTTCTTTTATTTCTTTTCTTCCATATTCGTTATGCTAATTTAATTTCTTTTAATGTACTTACTCTGGTAAATAAATTTCTTTTAGGTTATTTATTTTGGTAATAAATTTTCAATACATGAGGATGAATGCAAAATGAAAATGCAGTGTGAAATGCATATATTTTATAGTTTTATTTATAAAAACAATTTCCTCCCATTATTAACTCTAAATTCCCATTTAAGTTTTTAATTTGCCAAAACTTGAAAAATCATGGTGTTACAATATTGATTGCAGCGCAAAGTAAAAGCATGATTTATTCTTCATACCTTCTCGTTACTAAGTTGGGCGTAGGATTCGGAGCCAAGCAAGTGTTTCAACTTTTGTCTTCTTCGATTTTGAGAATTGGTCCTGCTTATTAACTATAATAATTTTAAGAATTAATTCCATGAATGAATGTAAATCAAATAAATTTTGTATGATGTGAAGATATTAAAAAGTTAGCTGACCTTGAATCACTCAGACCCAAAATATTCTATTAGGTGCAACCACTCGGGCGTCGGTATGTCATCAGGCTTGTTTCATATACGTTCTTCATCGGCCGAATAACTTTTATAGGTGGCATGCAAAGTCGAGCGCCACCCCTTGTAGCGCTCACCAGCAATTTTAAAAAAAATTATTGCACTCTCCCGTGTGTCCTCCGTGTCCCAGAAATTTTGTACATTATATAACATGTTGTTGTAAACGTAAAAGATGGAGATTGCAAGAGAAAAATTACTTATGTGGGATGTGACGATACTAACTAGAATGTCTCGTACTATTTCTCTCTTATTAGTATTACCAACCTTTGCCCACTCCCTTGCACCGATGAGGGGTGCATGCTTTTTTGTTAACATAACCACATCATCGATGAAGTGTCGCGGAGTAATACTAACCGCAGCACCCAACCTAGTGGATAACTGAATTGGTAGCTTCACATTCTTCGTTCTATTAACTTGGGATGCATAGCGTATGCTGGCAACCTTAAGTCCTTTAGCCATGCCTCTTCCAAAATTCCTTCCTTCTATTACATTGATACAAATGGTAAACGATTAAAGAAAATTACCGCCTGACCAAGTTTAGTATCATGTACAAATAGTGTGAAAGGAAGAAAAGTTTGATGTTCGTACCATCTTCAGTACAAGTGTGGCAAATACGAGTGTGGGACGATCACGTCCCAACAACATTTTGTTTTGTAGTACTCCCTCCTGGTTTATATTAATTGTTGTATCAATGAACTAGTTAGAACTGTCTGAACGACAATTATTTTGATTGGGAGGGAGTACATTGTTGACTTCTTTGTTGTTGTTCATACCCTAAAATGAGCCATCAGGTACACATGTCAGTGGCGATACTGCACCCGTTGTACTGCAGAGGATTTTCAGTCCAGCAGCGAAGCAGGCAAGACTGAGGGGGCCGACATTCAGCTGGCCATGCTTGACTAGACAAAGATAGGGTTCGCCGGTTCGGTCTGACTGACATCGGTCGGAGCACGTCTCGAAGAAAATTGGTTATTCAGAAGGACTATTCTCTAAGATGGAAAAATAGTACTGGTGAGGATGCAAGAGAGGCTTTACCTTGTGGAAAAGCCAAGAAGCTTGTAGCACGCAAGATTATACGATACTTCCCTCTTATTCTCCATCTTCAAAGGTTTTATATGGCAGAATCAACGACACCAAACATGTGCTGGCACAAAGAAGAACATACTAATGATGGATTATTACGCCATCCCGTAGATTCAAAAGTATGGAAGCATTATGATAGCACTCACCCAAATTTCTCATCTTATCCTCGCAACATAAGACTTGGTCTAGCATCTGATGGTTTCAATCCTTTTGGAATAATGAATGTTTCTTACAGTACATGGCCTGTGATTCTAATCCTTTATAATCTACCACCTTGGTTGTGTATGAAGCAGCCTTATTGGTTGATGTCAATGATAATTTCTGGGACAAAGTCACTTGGAAACAACATTGATGTGTATCTACAGCCTTTGATTGATGAGCTACTGAAATTATGGTCCAATGGTGTTGAAACATACGATAGTTCAAAGAAAGAGACATTTCTCATACGAGCTTCTATATTGTGGACAATGAATGGTTTTCCAGCATATGCAATGCTACGTGGAACAAAAGGTAAGCTAGCATGTCCATACTTACATATAAACACTGACGCCTTGTGGTTGAAACATGGACGAAAGTATTGCTACATGGGTCATCGTTGTTTCCTACCTCAGAATCACAGCTGGCGTCAAATCAAAGTTTCTTTCAACAACAAGATAGAGAATAGAGAGGCTCCAACATCACTCTCTGGTGATGAAGTACTCCAACAATACGAGAGTTTTGATCAAGTGAGTTTTGGACAGACGAATAATAAGAGAAAGCACACTGAGGAAAATAGGTGGCATAGTTGGAAGAAGAAAAGTATATTTTTCCAGCTCCCGTATGGAAGACATTGCTAATAAGACATAACTTGGATGTCATGCACATTGAGAAAAACATTTGGGATAGCATATTGGGGACATTGCTTAATATGGATGGTAAAACAAAAGATAGTCTACAAGCTCGTCTTGATATGCAGGATATGGGTATATGGTCATAGCAACATCCGGTGGCTATAAATGGGAAGTATGATTGTCCATTAGCATCATATACTTTGCATAAAGATGGGAAGACCACCTTGTGCAAGTTTTTGGGGGATGTAAATATGCCCGATGGCTATGCCTCAAACATCAAGAGATGTGTGGATATAAAAGCACGTAAGGTATCAGGTCCAAAAACTCATGACTGCCATATTATATTTCAGAAGCTCCTTCCTATTACAATACGTTACATATTGCCTAAAAAGGTTGTTGCACCTTTAATTGAGTTTAGCATATTCTTTTCTGGAATTTGTTCTAAAGAATTGGTGGAACCAGATTTGGATAAGATGATCAAACAATTTCCTGAAACAATTTGTAAGCTTGAGATGTTGCTTCCTCCCGCTTTCTTTGATATCATGGTACATCTTCCAACCCATCTTGTCGAAGAAGCTCGCTTGGGTGGACCTGTTTCTTACAGATGGATGTATCCAATTGAGATGTACCTTGGTACATTGAAGAGGTATGTACGTAACAAAGCTCACCCGGAGGGTTCTATAGCTGAGAGATATATTATGGAAGAGTGTATAACTTTTTGTAGTCAGTTTTTGGATAACATCAGCACCAAGCTTAATAGGCAGGACGTCATGAAGCTGCAGCTAGGAATGAACCTTCTCTTGAGTCTAATATATTTACAGAAGTTGATAATTCTGAAAAGGGTTTAAATAGGGCCAACTTACTATGGTGGAACTACATAACATCAAGCATTCTATTATTTCTAATTTTGAAGAGTCCGCTCCATGGATCAAGTACGTATAACTCAGATGTCCTATACTATATTGGATCATGCTTATTGTAGATGGCTAATTAAATTTTGTACCCTTTTCAGGGAGCATTTTGAAAAATTGAAAAATATTCATTCTCGTGATGTTGAAAAACGCCATAGAGATGAGTTTGTTCATTGGTTTCAGAAACGAGTAAGTACATGCAAGTTTTAACTTTGATGAAATATTGAACAAATATGTGTTCTGAAGTTGTTTTAGCAATGACCCCTTTTATACTAATGTGTACAGATTACAACATTACACAAAGAAGGCAAAGTAACTGATTATTTGTATGCATTATCTAGATGACTTGATAGTTGGCCACGTTTTTTAGTCGATCATTCATAAATGACTTCTTCTTTCAAACTAAAGAGGTGGAAAACGATTTACGGACGCAAAACAAGTGTGTTGTTGTTCGGGGCGGTGATCATTATTTGTTTGGAGTAATCAAGAAAATGATTTCTGTTAATATTAAAAAAACAAGAGGTTTTGTTATTTGAATGTGACTGGATTGGTTGGCCTTGTTCCGGTCAGAGCCAAAGCAGAGGCTACAAAATGGATCAATACGGAATGATAGATGTTGACACTACTCTTTCTCAATTTAAGTATGAGCCTTACATTCTAGCCACCCAAGCAGAACAAGTTTTTTACGTTCAAAGTGTGAAGCAACCTAAATGGGCTACAGTTGTTAAAATGAAGCCACAGAACCATTTTGCCATGACCCTTGGAAACAGTGGAAATAATGTCACTGAGACGATGGAGGTTGAGACATTTGATGATCGACGACTTACTGATATCAATATGCCACACATAAATTAGGATACGACCGCATGGGCTAGGAATGACATTAAGGGAGCAACCAGTGATGCTTCCGCTCTACAAATGAGAACATGTGATTAGTTTGAGACACATGGATTCTATCAGAAAATGAAGATGACGACGACGACGACGACGATGATACATATATCAATGATGGTCATGTAGCTCCATTAGGGGAAGGGGGGGACAACGAAGATGATGATTTTTTTATATAAGTATTGTGTGAGCTAGCTGTCAACTATTTGATTTTTGTGAAAAGATAGAAGCCACTCTTCTATTTCGCAGCAAGCTTAGAAGCAAGCCTATATTGAATAATCCCACCTCTTTAGAAGATACCCAGAATTTGAAATGACGCTCCTATAGAAATTCCTAATGCAACAAACTAGTGATTCCTGGAACGAGATCCTAATGCAATGAGTGTGTTCTGTGGCGATAGATCCTAAGGCCACGAACTAGTACAATCGTGGCAAAAGATCCTAATGCAACAATTGTGTTCCGTGGCGATAGATAACAGTTGAACACACAAAATTATTTATCACACGAATGAACACAGATAACACATTCATTCATTAATAAATATATTACAAAACACAAGAAAAAAGTACAAGACACAGGAAAATAAAAACAACATCAACTAAAAAACAACAAAAGAAAACTTAAATCCTACTCCTCCTCCCCCTCCTCCTCCTCCACCGGTTGCTCCAGCTGGTCTGGATCCAGCGGTGCAACCTCACAACCGAGGTTCCTCCCCATCGCCACCACCAGGATACTGCGGCCCTCGACGCCGAGCACCTTGTCCATCATCTCGAGCAGCCTCTAGAACAAGTCGAACAGCATCTCAAGGAGTATGGTGTTGAGCCTCTCAGGGGAGCGGCGGCACTGTTTCTTGCAGGGTGGCTCCCTCGACGGGCTTGGCGGCAGAATGTTGGCCATGGTAGGTTGTCTGCCCACAGAAGATGAATGAAGAGAGAAGAGGAGAGACTGATGGCGCCTTAGTCTATGTAGAGAAGCAAAATGGAGACGCGCTTAGCAGCAAAGTGCGTTTCTTATATGAAAAGCGTGTCTTCTGTAAAATCCCAGTTTTTCCTTAATATAAAGTTCAAATACCAGTTGGTTATCAGCCATAGTGGAGATACAATTATGGTTGTGCACATGAACTTAATCTCATCCAAAAATCTTTCTTTCACTCATACTTAAATTTTATTAACATAGGGTATGGACTTCACAAATGATCTTGAAATAATTCAAGTGACCTTTCTGCAAGTTTTGGAATTTATTGAATGGAAATTTGCCAGGGCAAAAACCATATGCAGTACTAAATACATTCAAATTATTTCAAAACTTGAATATAGCTACTGTAAATTTGGGCCCTGTCAAAATATTCAAATCAGAGGCTATAGATTTTTCCATGGCCTCATAATATCACCCCCAAAAATTTTCATAATTTTTTAGACTCATTTGCTATTTAATTCAGTGACTCCATTGAATTTCATTCAAATTCAAATTTGAATTCAAATTCTAAATGAAACTTGTCCAAATTTGAAATCCAACTTAAGAATCTGAACCAACAAAATTGATTTGGCCTCCCCACAAAAACTTAGAATTTTTGGACAATTCTAGGTAGGAGAATTAATGTTACAGAGGAGGATAGGCTTAAGAGGAGTAGTGGGACCCACTGTCAGCCTCTACCACATGGTGAACCGACGGAGCCGCTCTGTTTATGGCTGTCCCCGCGCTTCCACGCCAGGAGAGCTCGCCACCGCGACATGGGCATGCAAAGAAAGCAGCTGCGTGGCCTAAATCGACCTCTCCGCTCTACTTAAGCACAGGATGACTCCCCTTCGACGTTCACCGACCGTTCTTCCAAAAATGAACCACCGGCGCCATCACTGACCGCCTTCCTCTCCTCCACTTCATCCGGCCGTTACTAGCCCTCGGTTGATCGAGCTCCAAGCATCAAAAAGTAATCCAGCTCGTTGCTTTACCTTCTCCAGCCATTGGTTCAACCTTTCCTGAACTAAATTCATGGTATTCCTAAGTTTCGCGGACACCACCAGAGTTGGGGACGATCATCGCCTCTGCACCACCATCGTCAGCCCTCAACAAGCGGTGTCGTGCCTCAACTCCAACAGCAAAAGGGATCGCCATCACGAGATCTTTCTCACGGTAAAACTTGTGCTTCACTTCCTTAAGTATTGAGCAAGTTATTCAAGTTTTTCTTTTGGCCAAAATCCATGAACTAACTTACTTCTCTATTTTATTTGCTTTCCACATGCAACTATTCTTTAATCAGTTCATGGATATTTATCCATACCTCCTAGCACATCCTTCTGCCAAGAATCGATAGAAACAATCGAAGGATTGCCAAGATATTAAAGTTTTCCCCTCCACCATTGAAAACTCCCCTGTTCATAGACAAACTTGTGATTACCGGTGGTTCCACGCTGTTTACACCACCTAGGAATCTTCCTCATGATCTCAGGAGCCTCCCCAACCTTTTCCCGAGCTTTTTGTGCCATTCTTGAGTGATTCCGGCCATCGCCGAAACCCTAGATCCGCCGCCGTCGTCGCGCCGCCATCTCTGGTCGTCGCCGCCACGATTGGACCTCACCATCGTCTTGTGCGGCCGATTTTGTGGCTAGGTGGTCACGGCCGAGCCGGATGGAGATCGACGCAACAAATTCCAGCGTGCGCTGCCACTGCTCCGGCAAGGAACGCTGCCCCCTGTCGCGAGGTAGGAGAGTAGCATAGACTCGAACTCGCATTCAGGCAAGCCCCAGTTTGCATTTAAGCTCCTATAGTGTCTTTGTAGTTTTCATTCACCTTACGTCTTTAGATGTTTGTGCATTACATTTAAGGTGTTTGACATCCACTTGCATGACCAATTAACCCAGGGAGTGGCTAGAATAGCTCACAGACTCGTGTAGTAACTGCCATGCTTATATTCATAGGGATCCGGTAGAAGTCGAGTAGTTGGAATCTACTTGTGAGATAGGATTTTATCACATGAGATGAATTGGATCAAGAAATGGTTTATAAATATGAAATTGAGACCGAGCAGCGGGTAGGATGCAGCGAGACGTGGTCTCACGTGCGTAGCCCTGCTTGTGTCGATTGAGGATCGATTTGTGTGCGGCCCTGCTGGACAAGCATGAATTGTATCGGCGACATACTGAGAAATGGGCTTTAGCAAACTGACGTAGCTTGACACTGGTTTGTCGAGGCATACCGTTCCGTTTTATAGGTGTAGGTTGAGGGCAGTAAGGTGTAAATCAGCTGGTGGGCATGTCAGAGTACGCCCCACGCAGGGACCTCCCGCTCGTGACGGATTGACCGGTTCGAGATTCTAGTGTTGGGTGAAAGGTGGCCATATACGACTAGTACTGAAGTGTTATCTAATTACTGCTATAAGTACTCCCTGGCGCTTCCGAAAGTGCGTATGTGTCATGTTGACTGGGTGTGTCTTGATTGCAATCACCGTCCCTTGCGGTAATAGAGTACTACTTGTTCACCGTGTCGTGACGTAGTAAATACTGAAGAAGTTAGGAGAATATGATGTATTGAATTATAATTGTTTTGCAACCTTGTATGGCTTAGAGATAGCACAATTAAAAGTTCACAGTTTCCCCATACTTTACCTGTAATAGCATTATGTGCTTTGGGCATGTCATATCATCAGCAAAGCGTTTCTTGTTTGATTGTGGAGCCTATGATGTGCCGTGCCTAAAGAATGTCATGTGCTACTTAAAACATGACTATAAGGATCCACTTGTAGGCAAGTCCTTTATGCTATTCCTTACCTATGCTTAGTATTCACCCCTACCTATGTCTAGTGAGATGGGTTAGTCTTGCTGAGCCTTAAGCTCACGTTTGCAGTTAACAAGTTTTTGCAGATTATACAACTGATGACGGGTTCGACGACGAGGCTGCACCCCCTCCAGGGTTTACAGCCGAGTGGGAACCCTACACGCCGCCGTAAGTTGGGTGTTGCTAGTGTGAAGCATCCAGGACATGGATGACTTTGATTTTGCATAGCTAGTGCCGAGAGTGTAGCTATGATGTATAGTTCTCTTTCCTTTCCGCCTAGTATTGTAAAACTTCCGCTGTGTTCATAAATAAAGACTTGGTATTGTATTTTATTCTCGTTCTTTTCTTGTATACTGTTGGGTGTCGCATCGCACGACACCACCCAATGAGATCCTTGCATGTCAGGATTTCGGTCCCCACAGCATGGTATCAGAGCATCATTGGGAACAGTGTGCTTGAAAAGAGCATATTTTCAAAACTTAGGATTATTGAGTGAGGAATTAGCTATAAGCCCATATAAGGGGTATTATTAGTGTATGATATAAAGGTGGTAAACTAACTATGTGTTGTTATATTTTGTAACGATGCTCCGACGTTAGGTAAGAGGTAAGGTACACCACCGTAGGCGGATCAATTGTGGTAAGCTCACCATGCGAGGGGTAGCATGGAAATCTTTTCGTGGCTTGGCACGGAAATGTTAATAGGAGTCTTGAAACTTTCCATGTTTCTGAGAACCTATGACACGCGTTACCCTAGCGTACTTCAAAGTTAGTGGGAGCCCCCGTCGGGTGGTGAATAACCCGATAGTATGCATCCCTAGAACTATTCATGTTCTATGGGAGCATGCAAAACACGCATGCCCGAGCGTGTATAAGCCGGTTTGTGCGGGAGTCTTTGCTGTACAGACGTAGTACAGCCATGTACCTCGAGACATGACCTTGCTCGAGGGCGACTCACACCAGAGTCATATGCATTTACTTTCATATATATTATTTTTGTGACTGCCTGTTATGTTTCCCCGTCCCGCCCTTGAGGTGTGAAGGTGTGAAAGGGGATTGTTTGTCTTTTGCAGTACAAACTACGGTAGCGACCCGTGCAGAACACGTTTGCGAGTGAGCGATACTAGGGCCACCTATAAACGTATCCGGATATACCGGTTAGAATTTTCTTTGGTGAGGCACGTAGTACCGTCAGTATCGACTTTGATACTTGACCATCCCCAACGACAGAATAGTTGCATTACATTTTGGAAAGTCCGACTATCTGATGTTGGTAGGTTTGGACTCCGCAAAATAGGTTCAACTCAACAAAGGGTTAGAACCATGATTCTTGATTTCTGGCAGAAGTATGCTCAACTTCACCAGGTTGTAATATTGGTTAGTTTAAAAATAACATAGGGGTATGCAATATGGATGGGAAGCTCTTGAAGACCTCTACAACTTTTCTGTTGACTCTCAAGGCAGAAAAGCTTGATAATCTGTTGAAATTTGGAGTATACTTCAACTGCTCCAGATGACCATACCATTGTACCAGTCTCTGTATTTTTTCCATAACTCACTGTAGAACAATCTTCTGCCTTATTGTGATACATATCTGGAAAGGGTAGAATGAGACATACAATTTTTATATTCAAAATTTTTCCTGATTCAAATTTGAGTCAAATCAAATTTCGAGTTCAAAATAGTGAACTGCAGGGCTGCTGTTGAAAACCAGTCAGTTCATCTGTTAAATTTGGAAAGCTCTAGTTTTTAATCCAGAATGGTGACATGGTCACATATATACATTTCTGGAAATCTTAGGTAGTATTCTATCAACTTTATGTTGCACACATTACCTGAATCTTGGTGTAATGGTGTTTAATTCCTATTGTCGCAAACTTGGTTCTGGCAGACCAGAACTTGAACCAGTTTGCGCATAGTTTTGAATTTGCGCCCTATACCTGTATAACAAATGTTTCAAGGCTGAAATCTTTTACTTCTGGATTTTTAACTTGATGTTATATAATGTTTATTTTTTCATTACCTCAAAATATTGTTTTGATATACCTGTATAAATTGTGGAAATAACCACATATACAGGAGAGGTTCTGTCAAAATTTCCAGAAAATTTAGGTCAACTTTAAACCTGTATAGATTTTACTTCCTAGCTTATCTAGAGCTGTATGAGTACAATCTGGAAAGTTTGTAAAGTATACTACCACTTTTGTATTCAACCCAACATCTGGTTATGACGTTTCCTGTATAAAAAATTTTGATTTTATACAGGAAGGTCAGCTGGAACAGACTGTGATTACAACTCCAGTTTTAAAATTTTTCTTGAACTGTTGGAAGTTGGAAACCTTCTCATTGTTCAACAACGGTTCGGGTATCGCGACATACCGAGCTATTGGGGCAAGGAATTCGATGACGCAGGTGCGACAAGATGCACTATCTATGTAAATGTGCCCGCTGGTCCGTCATATATTGGATGGGCTCCTTTCTCAATCCAGGTGAAAGGGGCTCAGTTGGAAGACACGTGGTGTTTTGCCGCGAGTGTGGCTATTGCGAGGTTTTGCAAGCTTCATTTTCGTCATTTGGCAGGCACCCCGTTCTCGCTCTTTCCAGTCGATGGTAGAGCTAGTGAGGAGTGGGCAAGTTGAATGAGTGGAGGTTATGGTATTCACGGAGAGGTACCCAAGATAATTTTGGCCTTATATGCAGCATAATCGTGCCAAGTGAGCGTTACACAACATATTGGCATCGAAGGGTTGCTGTGTGATCTGAAGCAAGCTTTGATTCGAGGAGATCATTTTGAGTGGGCCAATGACTCACTTAGAGCCATGATTGCTCATCTAAACCGACATTTAAACGTTAGGGAGAATCAGTGGCACCGAGCTGTTCAAGACCTATTGGAAGCTCGCCAGGAAGCACAATGCACAGAAAGCGCATTGGAGGCGAGTCAACTTGAGGTACAGCTGCTGGATGATCAGTTGAGTACGGTGACTCAAGAACAGGATCAATCCAGGGAGGAGATTCAGGATTGGAAAGCCAGTTGCGAGCATGCACGAAAGAAACTGGAAGAATATAAGATGTTTCATCTACAGGCTGATGTGCAATCATTAGTTGCCGCAACATCATCGGTGGCGGGTGAGGCAGCAACTCCTGCTCCAGCAACCGCACCTGTGGCACCAATTTCTAAGGACGAAGAGGAAGAATAAGATCCCGAGGAATGCGAGTACGTCGAATAGGACGTATCAGAGTAGGATGGGGCAGCACTCCTGCCATCACGGGGCAACGTATAGTTTAGTAGTTGCTCATGTTTATTTTGTGGCCATGTTCGTGTCATATTATAAAAAGTAGTGTGTATGTATAAGATGGCAAGGTGTGTATGACGTCTCATGGGGACCAAGTATGGTAGAGATGCACTTCTGTAGTGGGAGTCCGTCATTTGGAGTTCACTACTGTAAACTTGGTCATGAGATAATATATCTTGTATAAAGTTCGTACTTTATCAATATATGTGAATGTTATGCACTTATTCTCTTATCAATATTCGCACTACTGTAATATGAAATGGATAAAGGAAAAGCAAATATGTGCTGATTTTAAATCATATGGATGCAGAATGGTGCGTACACGTTCAGCGCCTGAAATGGGAGGTTCAAGTCGTGGTCGTGAGGACGAATCTCTGACCCAGGAGCAACCTGCGATCCCGCAGCAACAAGTTCCACCACCACCACCTCCTGAACTTCTGAGGAGTCTAGCAGAGGTTCTCGCCGCAGTGCTCGGCTCACACGATGAGCAAACTGAGTTGCTGCGGACTTTGGTTCAACATTGTCCCGTCAAGAGGGGCGACCAGATGCGGGTCCACGACAGCCCTCTCCGAGTTCATACTCGTACTTCATGTCCACACACCCGCCGGTCTTCATAGAGGCCGATGAACCGTTGGAGGCGGACAACTGGCTCCGCTCCATCAAAGGAAAGTTTGGTTTGCTGCGGATGACCGAACAACAGAAAACCCTATTTGCGGCACAACACTTGCAAGGTTCTGTGGGGCCATGGTGGGCGAATTTATCTCGTTGCACGACCAGTAGACTATGTCGTGAGCTGGGAGGAGTTCTGGGTGGCGTTCCGCGCCTATCATATACCTCCGGGTATTATGAGGAGGAAGCTTCAAGAGTTCTTGGAGCTGATGCAAGGAGGAAGGAGTACTTACGAGTACTCCAAGGCATTCAAACACTTGGCCCAGTATGCTTAGGACCAAGTGAGTACTGAAGATCGGAAGTGTGAATGCTTCTATAGGGGTTTGAACCCCAAGATGAAGAACAAGCTTGCCTTGTTCAACAGTAGCAGCTTCAACAACATTGTCAATGTCGCAATCGTATAGGAGGATGCTACTAGCGAGCTGTTGTCTGACAAGAAGAAAAGGAGTGCTCCGCAGAGCAGCGGAGGTGGTGCTCCTCAGAAGTACTGAATGGTGTATCGATCACCATCTGGCCAGAGGTGGCAGCCGCCATCACGACCACCGATGTTTCATTGTTGCCAATTCAACAACATCGGCTTCCGACTCTAGCAGCAGCAGCATCAGTAGCAGGGGATGATTCCGCGTGCACTTCCACCTCCACCGCGTGCACCGGGGTTCAGTCCTCCCTTCCGTGCCGGTCAGACCCCATACACATGTTTCACGTGTGGTCGTACAGGGCACTTTGCCAAGGACTGCCCGCAGGGTAGGTAAGGCGGGGGACCGTCTTCATACCAGGGGGCAAACCAGCCCCGCAACCAGCCCAAGAAGCCAACCACCAGAACCGGCAACGTCCACCACCTCGCCATCGTGGACGTTCCGAAAGGCGCACCCGTACTCACGGGTACGTTCTCTCTCCTTGGTCATCCCGTAGTCATCCTCTTTGACTCTGGTGCTTCCCACAACTATATTAGCAAGTCTTATGTCATTCAATATCAGTTGCCTATCATTCCACAAAAACCCCATATATGATTTGTTCTCCGGGTGGGAAAGTAGTAGCAGATGAGATGGTCCATAGGGTACCTCTTAATCTGGATGGGAACATATACCCTACCTCTCTTATATTACTGGAGCATCAGAAGTTAGATGTCATCTTAGGGATGGCATGGTTGCAACACAATGGTGCTATTATCGACATCATTCCTAGAAGAGTATATCTAAATTCTCCACTCCACGCTCCCCAAACTCTCATTCTTGAGGGTATCATCCAAGTAACTCCAACTACTTACAACACCGAGGCCTTTAAACTTGAGGACATCCCGGTGCTACGTGAGTATCCGGATGTATTTCCCGAAGATCTTCCTGGTATACCACTAGAAAGAGATGTCGAGTTTAAGATTGAACTTGTATCGGGAATAGTGCCAATTGAATCTGGCATAGAGGGGGGTGAATAGGCCTTTTTGAATTTTAGCCGGAACCTGCGACACTTAACAAACTGATCAAACCCCGAGATATCGGACTAGTCCGATAGAGTGCGGACTAGTCCGGTACGTGCGGACTAAATTGATCAAGTTCGATCAATGGTTTCCATACAAGCACAGTACGCAGCGGAATATAGTATGTAAATTGAAAGTATTGAGTCAATGAAATTAAGTGTAGTATAAATTAACTTTTATTTGAATGTTTTAACGTAAGATGGACAAGATCAATCAAACCCTAGAATATGATATGAGAAACTTAAGAACAAGTTTGACACACGATTTTTATCCCGTGATTCGGTTCCCACAGAGACAACCTACGTCCACGTTGAGGAGCCCATGAAAGGATCGGGTCTTCACTGACTCTAACTTCGTCGAATCGCCAGGAAGGCCAATTCTTCTTCCACTATCTCAAAGGGGCAAATCACCAAGTTCAAGGGGCCTTCTCACAAGTTGAGGGCTCCCCAAGATTACAATTCAAACACCACCAAGAACACACTCGAAAGATCAACAATGAAACAATAGGAGTGTGTTAGAGATCAAACCCAAAAGCTCAAACGCGTGGAATCGTGTCTCTCCTTTGATCCAAAGTGAATCCTCAAGGGATTGATCTTTCTTACGTTGGATTGCGTGGAGAGATGTGTTTTCTAGGCTCTTGGAGGGTGTGACGGCGCAGGGGGTCGAGAGAGAGATGAAAGTAGGGCCGTGCACATCTATTTATATGGTGTTTCCAAAAGTTACTGTTAGGGTTTAGAGGGTCCGTACTAGTCCATTGGAGTCTGGACTAGTCCGGCGTGTGGCGTGCAGGAAACCCTAAGTGTCCAAAAATATCGGACTTGTCTGGCTAGTAGCGGACTTGTCCAATTTTAGTCAGAAAGGTTTTCGGACTTGTCCGTGGTGATATCGGACTAGTCTAGTGTGGTGATACCCTTAGTGAATAGAGGACAAGTCTGCACTTGGAGGACTTGTCCGATTTCAGTCAGAGGGTTTTTCAGATTAGTCCGTGAAGAGATAGGACTTGTCTGTTTTTAGTCAGAGGCATTATCGGATATGTTCGAACATTATCGGACTAGTCCGGTGCGGACAAGTCCGCACTGGCTGGACTTGTCCGACATATACAGAGACGATATCGGACTAGTCCGGTGTATATCGGACTAGCCGATTTTTCCTGTGAAATGTGAAGTGTGTGAGGATTTCTTTTGTGCTTGAGCTCTTGGGATGTGTTACACCAACACACTCCTTACACAATGATGTATTATATTCAGCTCTTGAGCTCTTTTCCAAATTGATTCTCATTCTCCTTTCTTTTCGGTGCTTTCTTCATTCTTTCCTTAAGGCATGCGCTCATCTCAATAATGCGGTTAGGATCTCATTTGTTTGTCATAAATCAACCAAAACCCACAAGGGATGCCTAGATGCACTTTCAATCTCCCCATTTTGGTGATTGATGACAACCAATTGAGATTTCACAAAATATGATAAAATGCAGAATTTTCATAAAGTGTGCACATATGCGCTTGAAACACATTTAGCAATGACAGCATAAGACACATGTGCACTCTTTATGGTGGGATGCAAAACTAAGTGTGTGTGAGTAGTAATCATGATGACAGCGAAATAATTGACATCAATATATCAACAACAAGCATATATGTCAATTTCAAAGCAAAATCACAGATTTCATAAATATGAGCATAAATAGTTCATAGCATTGCATCACAAGACTAAAAGTATCAAAAGAGCATAATGTGAAGTCTTACAACCCAAAAGAGACAAAAAATGCATTAATGAGGCTCTCATCTCTCAACCTATAGCTAAGACCTAGTAACTCCCCCTCCATCTCTCCACCTTTGGCATCAAGACACCAAAAAGAAGGATAGGAGGGATCGAAGATCTTCAGTCCTCATTGTCGGTCCCCTCATCATCTTCATCTTCATTCTCGGGCTGAGGAGGAGGATTAGCGGATCCACTCGAACCCCCAATGCCAAAGTAAGCAAGCTCGGAGGGAGTCAAAGGCCTGAGCTCAGTGAAATCTGAGGCTGAATCTTTAGAAATGACTGGAGATCCAATGGGCTCAATCTCTAGCTTCTGACAAATGTGTTTGACATTTTCTTTGACATACTGTATATCAGCCTTCCTCGCCTTGTTCAGCTTGTGAGTGTTCACTTCGACCTTATTGCATGAGGCAAAGATTGATGCCAAGCACTTTAGGATTCCACTAGGAGACCCTTTTTGGGGAGGGGCCCTAGTAGAGGGATCAGCCCTTGCATCTCCTCTAGCTCTCCTCGGGATGCAGGAGAAGGGGCAGCTTGGATAGAGACATGGGGAGGCTTCTGGGGCCTCAATGGAGTGTGCTCCACATCCTTCACGAACTTGATCCCTGTGACCTTATCAATCATGAACATCAAGTAAGGTGTGTAGCCACAGGATCTGTTAGGAGTGCAGGAGATGTTCACCATGTCATTCCATATGTAGTCAAAGACATCAAACTTCCTGTCTTTGCTTATCACCTTCATCAGTGTCCTGAGATAGCCTTGGACACTCCATGCATCCCCATCCTTCGGGGCAATAGTCTTCCTAAAGACCCTATTGAGGACCACAAAGAATAGCTTCATATTCTTGGTGGAAGGAGGGTTGAAAGTCGAGCGGCTATCATAAAGGAACTTCATATTGTCCTTCTCAAGGACACCTATGTTGTGAATGATCAAGTTGTCACTGCTGGAGCTCTCAAGATGTAGCAGCCTTGCAAAATCGTCGTAGGTAATGGTGTACTTGGACCCATGAGTCATCCAAGTCACCTGCTCTTCCTCATCATTTGCAAAGTAGCACGTAGCATAGAACTGAGCAATAACTTTGTCGTTCCAATTGTTCCTGAAGGCAAATAGATCCTTCAATCAATGCTTCTCCACTACCTGAACTACCTCATCAAAGGTTGAGCATCTCTTCCTTTCAAAGTGTGCCCAATCAATCCATTGGTTGTGCAACACTGAAGTATTCATTGTGACGTACACAGACTTATAGAAGTCCACATGGAAGTTGCTCCAGAATCTTCCATCGGCTGCCTGCTTGGACTGGCTGTAGCAGTCCACATTTCTAAATTTGGAAGTCGTGTCGCTTCCCCTGCCATTGAACCTCTCCTCAGAGGGATCTCGGGTCCCTTGCTTTGGAACTGTCATCTTGAGAGGGCCAATTGGGCTTGTGGCAATCCCTTTGCCCTTGCCCTTAGCTTGGCGAGTAGCCGCCGAGCTAGGGCCAGCACCTGCTGAAGCCTTGGAGACAGGCTTCTTGGCAAGGACCTTGCGTCGAGCCTGAGGTGGAGAAGGTGCCGGCTCGGATGGGCACTCTTGGCGCTTCTTGCCTTGGCCCGTCGAGGGCCGAAGCAAGGCTTCTTGGTCCATCTCAGCTTCAAAATCGGATATCTCGTCGTTGGAGCTCGACATTGTCCTGAGAATGGATTACACAAGGTATGGATGAGAATTGATGGCAAGGAATTGCATTGAGGAATGGGAAACTAGGGTTGAGTTCAGAAAAAAATTGGACTTGTCCGATGTACAGGTACGGACTAGTCCGGTGTTCATCACCTCAAACCCTAACTAGATGATCAATGGTGTTGCTCAATGCAAGAATAGCTCAACATCAATGTAATACATCACGGAACCATGTATTTGGTGAAAGGAACTAAGCTATTTGATCAACAACGAAGGAAATCAAGATTTCTAGGGTTTGGGAGGAAATTTTACCGAAATTCCTCAACTCTTGGAGATGGAGGGGTTGAAGGAGCGGACAAGTCTGTGGTCTTCAATCCCTATGCAATGGAGGTCGTTTTCCACCCAAACTTGGAGTGTTTTGATGGAGGAATCGCCAAATAACCGTGGGGAGGTCGAGCGAGGAGAGAGAGCGTGAGGAAAGTTGTGAGGATGAAGAACATTAGCTTTGGCGGCGGCTAGGGTTATGGAGTTGAAAAATCAGACTTGTCCAAAAATAATCGGACTAGTCCGAACTCTTCCTGAGCCTAAATCAGACTAGTCCAGACTACCGGACACTTTGCGGACTAGTCTGTAGGGGCAGACTAGTCCGGGTAACCACGGACTAGTCCGTGGTCACTAGAGTCGAAATGCTTAGCCCATTCCTATATATTCGAAGGTGCTTATTAAGAAAATAGGGGGGCAAAGGAAATCAAATAATCCTGATGAATATGATCAGTAATCATACAAAAATCAAGCAATGACCATAATTCATCGAGATCAAGTAGTTGAAATAGTTTTTGGAGAAAATTGAGAAAAATGATTTTTGCAACTCAAACAATATATTTTGAAGATTCCATAAAGGTATGCATGTTTTCAAGCCACACTCCGAGCATCAAGGATATTTAGTTCATTTCGGAGCTCGCAAAAACATTTTTTCATCAAGTGGCTTGGTAAATATATCGGCTAGATGTTTTTTGGTGTTGACGTGGGAAATAGCTATGTCTCCTTTCATTGAGTGGTCTCTCAAAAAGTGATGTCGCATGTTTATGTGTTTGGTTCTAGAGTGTTCAACTGGATTATGAGCAATTTTGATGGCACTCTCATTATCACAAAGGAGTGGAATACGACTCATATTGTAACCGTAATCCCTTAGAGTTTGTCGCATCCAAAGGAGTTGTGCACAACAACTCCCGGCTGTAACATACTCCGCTTCGGCCGTGGATAAAGCAATGGAATTTTGTTTCTTGGAGGACCAAGAAACTAGGGATCTACCTAGGAATTGGCAGGTGTCGGATGTACTTTTTCTATCTACTTTGCATCCGGCATAATCTGCATTGGAGTACCCAATGAGATTGAACTTGGAACCTTTGGGGTACCAAAGGCCTAGGTTGGGTGTATGAACCAAATATCTCAAGATCCTTTTAATGGTTGTCAAGTGACACTCCTTAGGATTGGCTTGAAATCTCGTACACAAACATACACTCAACATAATATCAGGGCTAGATGCACATAGTTAAAGTAAGGATCCAATCATGGAGCGATATACATTTTGATCCATGCTTGGTCCATCTTCATTGAGATCCAAGTGTCCATTAGTTACCATGGGAGTCTTGATAGGCTTCGCCTTGTCCATCCCAAACTTCTTGAGTATGTCTTGAGTGTACTTGGTTTGGCTTATGAATGTCCCTTCCTTTTGTTGTCTCACTTGGAATCCAAAGAAGTACTTCAGCTCTCCCATCATAGACATCTCAAACCTATCTGTCATAATCTTACTAAATTCTTCACAAAAGGATTTGTTAGTTGAACCAAAGATAATGTTGTTGGAGTCTGGTTCCGGCAATTCTCCCGGCACTACCGTTGGTAGCCCATGGAGTTTGTAGTTCGGTAATGGGCGCGCAGAGCTTCAGAACACGATGGCAAGTTGACACGAGGATTTACGTGGTTCGGGCCGCCTAAGCATAATACACTACTCCACGGGGTGTGTAGTTGTTGTATTGAACGTCTGAACACTCGTGAGCGTGTGTCAGAGCCAAGTCTGAGAGTGTCCGAAGAGTTCAGAAGTCCTCCTGTGTATCGCTTGACCAGTCCTTTTATAGTACAAGGACTGGTCGTTACACCGTTAGCCTGGCCCGACATGTGGCCCTGGCAGTTACATATGCTTAATACACAATTAATGAGGTTAATTGCCTTTAATAGCGTGGTAACGAGCCTTGACAGTGTCGTTACTGGTATTAAGGGCCCTCTGATCGTGTGTCATTAAGATGGTATTAATGACACTTAATCGGTCTTGAAATCCTTTATTGTCCCTTGAAGGTCCGAGCTGTTGGGGGTCCTCCAGTCTGCTTGTTGAAGTTGAAGGTCTAGTGGTTGGACACGTGGCAGCTCGGGAGCTTACTCTCTGGGACGGATAGGTCCGGTGCGGTTGTACACGTGTCGGTACCGGAGCTTCCCTCTGTCGGGGGTTAGGTCCGGGGGTGCCGCACAGGTATTTAGCCTGGAGCTTTCCCATGTGTTGGACGTAGCTCCGGTGGTAGTATACACGTGGAAGCACCGGGACTAACCATAGAAGGGAGGCAGGTCCAGTCCCGTATGACACGTGGGGCCCTTGCAGGTCTTCAACTCAGACAGGTGAAGTTCCTTTGGTCTTTTTGCAGTCCCAAGGGGTATACGGTACGTAGGGTACCGATAGTGGCCCCCTGGGCCCACCTCTGGGAGAGACCTTTTGGATGAAGTCGTTTGCCGAAGGTGGGTCCATCCTTCGGATTTTGATTCGTGTCTTCAAGGGTCTTTGGATGTGCCGTTGGCGGTAGTACGCAGTTAAACCAACACCGCGTGGCATATCCAAGATGCGGCAGGTGAGATCTGAGCGTGCGGATCTCACGCAATTGAAGGTCGTCGGTTCCTGATACGAAAACCGTATCAGTTCTGCGCGCCTTGTCAGGCCGCCGCCCTCGGGCTTCCCGCCTATCATGATGACAACTGTTCGCCTGGGGTAAATACCTCGACTTGATCGTTGGGGTTGCCCCAGGCCCCCTTGTCATTGGCAGGGTGAAGTTTTTGAACTGTGTCGCCGGCTCCTCTGCGGTTTCCATCCAAGCGTTGCGGGGGCTTACTTAAGAAGGAAAGCGCACATCGTTTGGGGATTCTTTATGCCTTCATTCGAACTTGCGCTCAAATCCTCCAAACATTCGCTCGCTTTTCCCCTCTCGCCACATTGTGTTGTGATGAAGTTGGGACTCCCCAAGAGTCGCATCGGGAGCAAGAAGGAGTTGTCTAGGGTCCAGACCTACATGGGATGGTCCAGTGACTCCTTCGACAATGACATTCGTTGTGGCAAGCTTCCCTTCGAGAAGGAGCAAGCCGGAGATATGGTGTACTTCCTTGGGTATGCCATGGCGGGTTTGATCCTGCCTTTCTCCACTTTCTTTCTGATGCTGCTAGATTTCTATGGTCTGCAGCTCCACCATCTGGGCCCCCACTCAATCTTGCTGGTGGCGACTTTCGTCAACTTTTGCGAGATGTGGGTGGGCGTGCCCCCTTGGGTGGAGTTGTCCGGACCTTCTTCACTGTCCACCCGACCGGGAAGAGTGATGAGTTCATCGGCTTCTACTACTTCGTGAAGCGGAAAAACTCTCCCCGCATGTACTTGAGGTCCTTCCCTTCCGGCAAGTGGGACGACTAGAAGAAAGACTGGGTATTCATCACCGTCGAGGGACACGAGAGGCTGGAGCTGCCTGAAGGCCTCCCTCGTGTCGACACCGACATTTGGAGTGACGTGCCGGAGCTGTCGCGGGAGTACAAGCCCATTCTGGACAGAATCGAGGAATGTGTCGAAGGTGGGGTGACCCCTAGATGGTCTTCGGCAACTTCTTGACGAACAGGTCGGCCCCACTGAGGGCTAGGAGTCCGCCTGCCTGGGCCTTCAACAGTGAGATGGATACCGTCGAAGGTCATAAACGACACTTCCCCCGAACCTGCTTAGAGAGCAGCTCGTGGAGGTTCTTTGGATTCACGAGGGCTAGTCCCAGGAGATTGAGCGCAGCGAGATGATGAACACAGAGGGTTTACGTGGTTCGGGCCGCTGGAGCGTAACACCCTACATCCACGGGAGTGTTTGTGTATTGCCTTGCTTGAGCGTGTATGAGTTTTGATTGATCCCTTGTGAAGGTCGTCTGCCGAGTCCTTTTATAGTCTAAGGACTCTGCAATCACAAGGTGGGCCCCAGGGCCCGATAGGTGGTCCTGGGGAGAGCCAAATCCTATACAAGATCTAGGATTAAATTCTATCTACTTACCTTTGTCAGGGGCTTCAATGTGTCGTCCCGCCGCGTCGTGCGCCTGGGCTACACATAGTTGTTGATGATGGCAGGGCATGTCCCGCCCGTCTTGTCCCCGCAGCTCACTCGTCCGTCTTGCGCAGTGGGTCTGTATCGGCTACTTGGACAAGACAGGACACTGGAGCCTTGACTTTTGCATGCGCGACTCCGCTTCGCCTGGGGAAGGCGCGCGTACTTAATGCCTGTCTAAGCAGTGCACTCTTTCCTTTACTGCGGCCTCCTACCGCACTGAGTTGGCCGTCTGCCACGTGGTTGCACCGGAGCCTGCCTCTGCGGGGAGCCGAGCGCTCGGCTGTACAGGCCACGTGGCGCCTCCGGAGTACACCTCCGTGGAAGAGCAGAGGCTCAGCCCTACGGGGAGACAGGCCTGATCCCGGGGGTTCCAACAGCTACGTGGCAGCCTCGGAGCCCGCCTCGGTAGGGAGGCGAGGGTCCGGTTCTGCTGGCCACGTGGCAGCCCTGGAGCCTGCCTCGGTGGGGAGGCGAGGGTCCGGTTCTGTGTGCCACGTGGCTGCCCCGGAGCCAGCCTCAGCGGGGAGGCGAGGGTCCGGTCCTGCCTGCCACGTGGCAGCCCGGGAGCCCACCCCGGTGGGGAGGTAGGATCTGGTCCATCCCTCCACGACGTGGCAGCCTCGGGCTCTGCCTCCAAGTAGATGACGAGTCCTTAGCCGTTTTCTCCTTGTGCGTGGGGGTACCCGGTCTGCGGGGGTACCGACAGTGGCCCCCGAGCCCACATCGGGAGAGTCGTCGATACCGCAGGTGGGGTCTCCTTCCTTATCTTCCCGCGCAACTCTTTCGATTCCAATTCGGGGCAGTTCCTCGGGCGGCACATCCCTGTCATCGTGGTGACGCGTCTCCCTCTGGTAAGCGGAGGCGCGGGACGTGCGCCGCGCGACATGACTTCTTCTTCCAATCATGCTTTAACTGTGGTGGTTCCCATGGTGGCTCCTGCACTTATGCTGCTTTTGCCTTTTTAGAAACCGCCAAGTTACCTCCCGCATAGTTGGCCACCCGACTCGTCTTCTTTGCCGAGCGACCCGGGTCCTTATGTCATTGCCTATGCGGGTCTGTTGCTCTTCTACCAAGGCTGTGGCAATTCACACGCCACGTCTGTTGGCTCGCAGAGGTGAATAAAAAGAGACATTTCCCCCTAAGGGTCCTTTCTTCCGCTTCTGCATCCTTGCACTCGTGCCTCTTGCCCCAAGCCCAGTTCTTGCGCTCTAGCTCCCGATCTCCCCTTCCAGAGCCTCCTCCTTCAACCTCATGGCGAGCATCCTGCCCAGGTCCTAGCTGTCCAGGTCTGCCGATCTGGCCCCCGTGCGTTGGCTTCTAGGTTGGCAAGCCCCTAAGCAGGAGAAGTGGCTCCATCGCGGGGAGCTCCCACTGAACCTCACTGATGGGGAAATGGTGTTGCTCTCGTCGTACGTGCTGGTCGGCTTCGTTCCACCAGCATCCGCCTTCCTGGTAATGCTTCTGGAGACCTTCGGCCTCCAACTCCACCACCTCCCGCCGAACTTGATCGCCTTGCTGGCGGTCTTTGCTCACCTCTGCGAGATGTTCGTGGGGGTGATGCCGTCGGTGAAGCTCTTCAAGTACTTCTTTGTACTGAGGGCCACCAGCAAAAGATCGAAGGATCAGCTCGGCGCCTACTACTTCCAGCGTCAAACCAAGGTCCCCTCTAGGTACATTGCTTCCTTCTGCTCTACACGATGGGAGCAATGGAGCGAAGATTGGATGATCAAGGTCGAGGCACACGACCGGATGTGCCTCCCCACCGGGAGCCCCTACTCTGAGCGGTCATTCTGGGAGGAGCGTCCAAAGCTGGAGAAGGCGTTTGACCTGGTGTTGGATAGAATCCAGATGCTGGCAGACCACGGGCTGATGTTTGCGACGGTGTTGAGGGACTTCATGTCCCAACGCATGGCTCCGCTCCAGCGCTGCGTCCGCCCGACATGGATGTACACCGGCCCAATGGAATGCACCCGGCTCGAGACTGGCCCCAACACCAACCCGGACGAGCAGCTGCTGCACGATATGCTGGTCCGGGTCTACCCCGACGACGTTTCCCCTGAGGGACTGGCCCTTCCGGCGGCCTGCCACCCCCTGTGCTCAGACTCCGAGCTGAAGAGGCGGCTGCTGAAGGCGATGCCGACACTCGACGAGTCTAGGCTGGCGCAGCGCCAGATTGGAGACCCGTTCTGGGGGGTCGTTATTGCCGACGATGCTGAGGGGGTCAACATTGCCGACGACGTTGAGGGAGGCAGAGATCCCTCAAGTGACGAAGATCCCTCGAGTGATGACCCCTCATGCGGGTTCCAGCACCGTCAGCAGAGAGGCGTCAGCGTCTGCTGACCAGGGGAAAGGGAAAGCACCAGTGTCGGTGTCAGACCCGACCGCCAAGAAGCACGCTCGGTCGCCGCCATCAGTCCCCTCTGTTCCTTGTTAGGATGTCAGAGTCCCGCTGCACCCGACGTTAGGGGGTGCCGGTGGCGCCACTTTGCCGCTTGAGTCCTCGACGCGCAAGAGAGGAAGGCTCCTCAATGTCGATGGGACCCCAACGTTCCCTCGCCATTCGGAGGAGCACCAGACTTTGGGGATGCCGCCGACTCCTCCATTTCAGGGGCCCCCAGCACGCGCAGCAGCCCCCGACACGAGTTTGGGGGGTCCGGACCACCCAACCCTTTCGAAAAGCGGTGGAGCTTCAACATCCCCCGGTAAGTCTGCATAAATTTCATCTTGGATGTTCTTTGTTGTGTGCTTACCCTTTAATATCCTTATGATTTGGGTTTCTCTGTTTTCTGCGCAACTGTGGCTACTCCTTCTCCGCACGCACGCCCTTTTGCTGGTGGGCCTGGTGCTCCAGCCGGCTCACGGGGCTCCTCTGCAGCCTCGGACCCTGCTCGTGCGCACCGGGCTGCTGCCGCCGAGGTGCCCCGGGCCTTCATACCCGAGGCCCCTACAGCAGCTGTTGAGGGTTCGTAGCGCGCACCCGCCAATGACTCCGCATCCACCGGCTACTCCGCGCCGGCCGATTCTACCACGCTGACTGGCACTACTACGTCGGCTAGCACCACCGCCCCGGGTGAAGCTCCCGGAGCCGGCTTAGGAGCCATCGACAACAGTGTTGGGGCCT
Organism: Tuctoria greenei; assembly: GCA_036927565.1. Taxonomy (NCBI): domain Eukaryota; kingdom Viridiplantae; phylum Streptophyta; class Magnoliopsida; order Poales; family Poaceae; genus Tuctoria; species Tuctoria greenei. The sequence continues at coordinate 60,307,513 of JAYESD010000010.1, forward strand.
TCGCTGGGGAGGGGGCCCCTGGAGACGACGCGCCTGCTTCCAGCGGCGGTCGCCCCCCCCCCCCCCCCCCCCCCCGCCTTCTCCGATTGGGGGAGCTCTGGTCCCCGTCTCCCCGATGGTCCTCCAAATGGAGGCCGATATTGAAGAGGTGGGGAGGCAGGGACGTGGGGCTACGGTGGAGCCCCTCCCCCTGTCTGAAGCCATGGCCATAGCCTACTCAAGTTTTCGGCAGGCTCAGGTGGCCCTCGAGCGGGAGAGGGGGAGGCTTGAGGACGAGGAGGACCGGCTCCGGGGATGGGCGAGGACCCTGGAAGCCCGGACCGAGTTGGCAAAGAGCCGGGTGGCGCAGCGGGAGGCGGTCGTCCGGGAGGAGATGAAAATCCTCGACCAGGAGCGCGAGCTTATCGCTCGTCTGGACGCAGTCACCCAGAAGCTAAAGGCGGACGCCGCGGCGATCCATGCTGAGGCCAGCTCCCGCCTCCAGTCCTGCGAGGAGCTCCAGCAGTTGTTATCTCGTCGGGAGACTGCTCTTGCCGAACGGGAGCAGGAGTTGGCGACGAAGCAGGCTGAGGTGGAGGCGACCTCCCGCCGGCTCATCCTCCAGTAGGAAGGGGCGAGAATCCTTGCCGCCGAGCTAGACCGCCGGGATGCTGCCCTGGCTGAGGCAGAGCAAGCCCAGTTTGCTGAACGCCAGGCTCTCCTGGACCGCGAGAGGGAGGTCAGCGAGCACGAGAGGGCCCTGGCAGCCAAGGAGGAGCGGTTCCTGGATGGCGGCCCCCGGGCGCTGGCGGCAGCCCAGCAGGAGGTGCAAGAGCTCCAGGCGTCGCGTTCTGCTAAGGCCCGGAAGGTCTGGGAGTTCCTGGGCGGCGCCGACTCAGCTCTGGTGCCGCTCGGCTTCAGCCCGGCGCGTGGGGGAACCAGCACAGGAGGTGAGTTAGGTGTTCCCAGCTCTTGACTCCACCAGCTCGAAGGTGCGTTCGTTGGGGGCCGTCATCGACAACCAGCTGGAGGCAGAAGGGAAGATGCTGGTGAAGGAGGTGGCGACGCACATTCTGTTCTGCTACCGGAGCTGGTACCCTAATGTCTCTCTTCAGCCGGTCCTCGAGCGGCCCATTGCAGAGAGGGAGGAGGCCGCCAAATCTGAAGTCTCAGATGCCGTGGCGCTCATCACTTCAAGGTTCCAGCGGAGCGGCTGAGGGCTCCCCATGCGCTGCTTCTATCTTGTGTTTCTTTCCGTTTTTCTTTGTAGTTGTTTGTCATGACAGACCTTCATTTTGGAACAGAAAATCTGCTTGGAGTGCCCCTCATACTTAGCATGTTTTACTTTTCAGCAATATCTTCTAGTTTCCTGTTGTTCATTAGCTTCCCGGACCTGCCGTCCCCCGGAGTGTGGCCCCCTGGCAGGTGTGGCCAGTTGTTATGGGCACACCTATCAAATACCTAGAACTTAGGGCAGACGGTTGCAGGGGAGCTTAGGATGCATAGGTAGCATTGCTATAACTGAGTATGCAGGGACGTCGACGGCGGGCGCCCTGGGGGTGCCGCTGGAGCTTCGGTCCGGCGGTTCCCACCATCTTCAGTGAGACGTCAACGGCGGGCCCCCTGGGGGTGCCGCCGGAGCTTCGGTCCGGCGGTGCCCACCATCTTCGGTGAGAGGTCGATGGTGGGCCCCCTGGGGGTGCCATCGGAGCTTCAGTCCGGCGGTGCCCACCATCTTCGGTGAAAGGTCGATGGCAGGCCCCCTGGGGTGCCATCGGAGCTTCAGTCAAGCGGTGCTCGCCATCTTCGTGGGTACTCTGACAGTTATTGCCGAAATAACTCCTCGAAGACCTGCGTATAGACCAAAAATAGGAGAAGTAATTTTGTCCGCTGGTCATTTCTCCCCTGCTCTTTTTTTAGTGTCGCTTGACTTACGATCTTGGGCTGACTCATGGGGTTTGGGTAATTCAGTGCATCTGCACCTAGGGCTCGCTATCCATACTACTTAAGGGTGGTCCATCTGGCCCCCAGTATCCAGCTGCAGTGCTGGGGAGGCAGAGTGCACAGGCTTAGGATACAGGACCAGGCTAAGCAGGTTGTGCCCCTGGACCTCCCGCTCGGCGTAAGCCTTTCCCGGGGGAGACCGTGTGGAGACACAGGCCCCAGAGTATGGGAACATCCGAGGCCCCAGGCACATTGCAGGTACCTCAAGCGACCCCACCTGCAACCAGACAACAAGGCCCACTACAGCTAAAGCAAGGAAAAAATGACAGCACCCATGATAGATCACGAGCTATGGCGAACTTACAACAATATCATAAAAAAATAAAGATAATTTTTTGAATGACAAACCCTATATAGGGCAGGACAACATTCTTTCATTGCGGTTTCCCATAAGATGGGACATACTTTACAAGGGGAACGACCCGACCCGGGCTACAAAGGACGTCGAGTGCACCTACTCAGGGTTCTGGACCAGGCTAAGCGAAATGTGCACTTAGAGCCCCATCTCCCTAGCCTTAGTTACTCTAATTACTGTCCCTAGACACTATGTACCTTTTACAATGAAAGAAAATTGTCCTAACACTGGTCTACGGGTAGAACTTATGGAGGTGCTCGATGTTCCATGGGTTGGGCAGTCGCTCTCCATCCACCGTAGCTAGGCGGACGCACCCTGGGCAGCATACCTCTGTAACACGGAAGGGGCCCTCCCATCTGGGCGAGAGTTTGTTAGCCCCTTCCCTGGAGAGTATGCTTAGCCCCTTCCCTGGAGAGTATGCGACGCAACACCAGGTCATCTACCTTTAGCTCCCTACTCCACACGGTCCTCTGGTGGTAGCGCCGGAGCGCCTGCCTGTACCGTGCATTTCGGAGAGCCGCTCTCACTCGTCCCTCGTCGACGAGGTCCACGTCTTCACGCCGGAGCTGGTCTTGTGCGGCTTCATCATACACCCGGACACGGGGGGAGCCCCTGGTAATTTCTGGGGGGGGGGGGGGGGGGGGGACGGCCTCTGCCCCGTACACCAGGAAGAAAGGCGTTTCCCCCATAGCCCGGCTGGTTGATGTCCGACTAGCCCACAGTGCACACGGAAGCTCATCTACCCAATTTGCACCATGCTTCTCAAGGTGTGAGAATGTGCGAGTCTTGAGGCCCTTGAGGATCTCTGCATTGGCCCTCTCGACCTGTCCATTGCTCTCTGGATGAGCAACAGATGCATAGCAGACTTGGATCCCAAGGTCCTCACAGTATTCCTGGAACACTACACTTGTGAACTGGGTCCCGTTATCAGTGATGAATCTGTTCAGGACCCCAAACCGGTAGACGATCGACTTGATGAATTTGACTGTTGACTACTTGTTGATGGTGACAACTGGGGCGGCTTCTGGCCACTTGGGGAACTTGTATACGGCGACGTAGAGGTGTCGGAATCCTCCGACGGCTCTGGGAAAGGGTCCCAGGATATCCAACCCCCATACAGCGAATGGCCATGAGGGAGGGATCATCTGTAGCGCTTGAGCTGGTGTTTGGAACTGGCATGCCTTGCATCTCGTGACCATCTCGGCAACATCCTGGAGTGCTGTCGGCCAGTAAAAGCCATGCCTAAAGGCTTTACCGACCAGCGTGTGGGATGACGCGTGGTTCCCACACTCGCCTCCATGGATCTCTGTGAGCAAGTCGCAGCCCTCCTTCCGGGTAATGCATCGCAGCAGGATGTCGTTGGCGCCACGCCGGTAGAGATCCCCTTCCACCAGCGTGTACCTCTTAGCCATGTGGACTATCCTTTCTGCCAGGGCATGTTCTTCGGGAAAGATGTTGTCTTTCAAGTAGTCCCGGACCTCTGAGATCCATGCGTCGAGACTTGCTTGAGCCTCTGGATCTTGGGCGCTCGGTAGCTCGGAGCCCCCGGTGGCGCATACGATCCTTGGCGGACTCCATGGTAGCACGGCCGTCGGGACTGCCAGCTTCGAGGTGTTGGGCTCGCCCCCTTCGCCTGGTTCGGCTGCTCGGGCGGTTGGTCGCGGTAACGTCCTTGCAAAGACTCCTTCGGGCACTGGGGCCCCTGTGGAGGCCTTCGTTGACAGGTCGTCTGCGATTGAGTTGTCGGCTCGGGGTACATGGCACAGGTCCAAGACTACAAAGTCCTTCTCCAGCTTCCGGACATGTAGCAAGTATGCTGCTAGCTGAGGGTCATTGCAGCTGCACTCCCCTTTGGCTTGCTTGATGATCAACTGGGAATCACCTTAAGCCAGAAGCTAACGAACATTGAGAGTCAGGGCAGTTTTTAGTCCAAAGATTAGGGCCGCATATTCTGCCATGTTGTTAGTCGCCTTGAAGTCGAGGCGCACCATGTACTTGAATTGCTCCCTAGTCAGGGTGAGGAGCAGGACCCCGGCCCCGGCCCCATGCTTCCGTGAGGAGCCGTTGAAGTAGAGCGTCCAGGGGGTTTCGGTGTAAACTGGAGCCTTGAACACCGTTTCTCCATTAGCCGGGCCCCCTGGGTTGCTTGGCGATGGAGTCCATTCTGCCAAGAAGTCCGCCAGTGCTTGGCTCTTGACTACATGTCGAGGTAAGAACTTGTAAGACCTATGTGTGCTGAATACATTGGCTTGTAGTGAATACACTTGGTTTTGATGATAAAAGTTTTGAATATCACCAAAAACACCTTTTTATCAAGGTCCGACTCTAGCTCCGAGCTACAACAAGGTCCGATGGTAGGTCCGGCTTGTTTTGAGTAGCTCCGGCTACGTTAGATGCTAGGTCCGACTTCTTGGCAAGGTCCGACTAGCTTTAGTTAGCTCAGGTGAGCTTTATCTTTAGCTCCGACATATTTTTGTTAGCTCCGGGATGCTAAGCTCCGACGTATTTTGTCTAGCTCCGGGTTTTGGGTTGACTAGTTCCGACTAGTATTGATAAGCTCCGGATCCAGGATCTACTAGTTTTGGTAAGCTCCGGCGCTAGGTTCTACTAGCTCTTGTTAGCTCCGGCTCAAGCTCCGGGTTGCTCTGGCAAGGTCCGGAACTTGACCGCAGTGCTTCTGCTTTGCATTTGCAATGTCTCGTACTTGCTTTACTTGATTGGAAAGATTGCTTAGTTTTCATTTGCTAAGTTTTTGGTGCGTTTTGGATGATACGGTTGATATCGTTTCTACTGTGGTTTTGCAACATGCTTATGTGAGGTTCTCACGTAAGGTGTTGTGTTCGGAACTAACATGAGTCAAGTCGAGGACTTGGGCTCGTATAGATTGGTTGTTTATTCATGTGCAGGTGTTGCTTGAGTTCAAGTCATGGCTGGTGACAGGATCCATTGGACTAGTCTCAGGAGGAGATGAGGTTCCAACAACCAAGTTCGGGAGGAACTGTGGTTGAGCAGGTCAGGAGGTCGCGCAGGATGATTGAATCAAGTGCAGTGCATATGAAGGTCGAAGGAAGGTGTTTGCACGTATGCATGAGGTGCATGACGTGGCAATATGCTTCTAGAGACGGATTATGGAAGGAAGATCTGATCGGAAGGATCGGATCGTATCGGTTGAAGACTTTGGCTGCGGCAGAGTCGGTTATGGCTCGGTATGGGAAGTATCGAGTTGGTTATGTTAGGATTTCGTGTGTATCACGAAATTGAGTTGTTTAGGAATGTGGGATACGTTCCTAAGGTGTTTGGAAGTCTTAAGATTGCTTCTATCTGCGTATAGAAGAATCTTGAGCAGTTATGGTAAGTTCCGATTGTGATCGGATTAGGATTGGAGTCCTAGTTGAGATTGGGATGGCCTAAGGGCTGGTTATATAAGCAAGGGAAGGCCAAAGCTCGTGGTGCACGACTTTGGGGCTGTTCCTATTGTGTTCTATTGAATAAAATTCATAGTTTGAAGTAACTTTTGTGCCTTGTTCGACCGACTTGTTCCAGACAAGTTTTACTCGTCGAGTTTCTGGACAGCACTACCTTTTGTCGGTGGTTTTATCATAACTCAAGTTTTTCTCATCCAATTTACGTGATTCTTTTTGGGTTGTCTTCACAACTTGATTGTCTATCATATGACAAAATTTCACGGTCATTGGATTTGTGGTTTTTGATCTACACGAGTTTCTTTGCAGCACTCCAGAAACTGTTTTTCTCGGGTAGGTCAGATTGACCAGTGTTTGATCTTTTGATCATAACTTGAGTTGTTCTTGACGGATTTGAGTAATTCTTTTTGTGTTGTCTTCGTGACTTGATTATCTCTGATATATATCACCTTTTTCACGGTGAAAAACGTTTAGATTAGTCTCATACACGATTTCTTTAACAGATCGTTTTTCTACTGAAGGGATTAGGGTTTTATTGTTTCCGCTGCGTAAGATTTTTAAATCTACCATTCACCCCCCCCCCTCTGGTAGCTTTTCATGTGCTCTTCGATCCTACAATTGGTATCAGAGCCAGGTTGCTCTAATCTTTGAGATTTGCACGTGTTTTTGACTAATCATCATGGAGAAGTACTCCGCCAAACCTTGTGTGTTTTCTGGCATTGATTTCCAGGTTTGGAAGGCACGCATGGAGGCCTTCATCCAGGCGCAAGGCTTCGCAATATGGGAAAAGGTATACAAACCTTATGAAGTCCCGCCTAACGATCAAGTTACGGCTACGAACCTCCAGGACGTCGACAATAACAACAAAGCCCGAAACTTGATCATCCAAGGACTCACTCAGAGCGACTTTGATCGTGTCGCACACCTCCGGTCAGCATACGATGTTTGGAGAGCTCTCTGTGATTATCATGAAGGCTCCAACACAATCAAGGAGGTAAAACAAGATATGTTCAAAAAGGAATATATGCGTTTTGAGATGCAACCAGGTGAGTCTATCGATGACCTTTTTGCTCGTTTCAATAAAATTCTCAGCAACTTACGTAGTGTCAATGTAAATTTTTCTGATGCTGAGAATGCTAGACAACTTCTTAGTGCATTAGACATGTCAGTTTGGGAGATGAAAGTAACATCCATTCGTGAATCAACTGTCATGAGTTCTCTTACATTAGATGTACTCTATTCTAAACTAAAAACTCATGAAATTGACATCCTAGCACGTAAGAACCCAAACAAGTCTATTGCATTTGTCTCACAACGTGATATGTCTAGCTCCGGCCAATCATCATCTTGCAATACTCTTGCTTTGTTGTCCTCACTAACCCTGGAGCAGATCGAAGAATTTCCAGAAGAGAAGTTGGCACTCATCTCTACTAGATTCTCAAAAGCATTGCAAAATGTGAGAACTAGAAGGAGAGGAAGCTCCGGACCTCAACGCTGTTTTGAATGTGGTAAAACAGGACACTTTCATACAGAATGCCCTAACCTTTCAGGTCCGACCACCCGGGAAGAAAAACAAAGCAAGGTCCGAACCTTCTCTGGAAATTCCAACAACAAGAAGAAGAAAGGTACCATAGGACGCAAGATGATCAACAGCTTCATCACCGCACTTCAAGAGCTCAGTTCAAGTGACATAGACTTTGAAAGTGATGAAGAGAATGATGACCTGACCAACATATGTTTCATGGCGGGCAAAGCAAAATCAAGATCAAGTCAGGAGGAAGCAGAACACAACAGTGATGATGATGAGGTATGTTCAACATGTAATGAAATGTGTGATGCTATTTCCCGTGCCACTGTCATTGTCAAGAAAAAGGACAAAAAGCTTAGGGACAATGCTGCTAAAATTGAGTCACTAGAATCTGAAATTAATCGGTTGAAATCCTTAATTCCTAGTGATGATTCTTGTTCCTCATGTGACTTAATCTATGAACAACTGTCCACATTAAGAAGTGCACACTCCTCCACTCTAGATAGACTTGATGAAGAAATTAAAATGAACAAAGAGCTTGCTGCACTTAATGATAAAAACTTGAAAGATGCTAGCTGTTCTACAATTGACTTGCATTGTTCTACTTGTAATGATCTTGATAAGAAACTACAAGATGCTATAAATGAAATTTCTATATTGAACAATGCTTTACGATCTCATGAAGTTAAAAATTGTTCCAACTGCAAATTAAAAGGAATAACTTCATGTGCAAACTGCCTAGACTTGTCTAAGAAACTTAATGACATGAAAAGGACACTAAGTCGGTTTTATAATGGGAATAAGAATCTAAACTTGTTGCTGAATTCTTCCAAGTCTTGCAAAGATAAAACTGGTTTAGGTTTTGATTCTCATGCTCATGCTAAGGCACATCCACCTAAAGTTGTAAAGCCATTAGGAATTGGTTTGATTCAAACAGTTCCTAAACAAAATAGAGTGGTTTTCAAATCTGCAGGAGTGATGCCTCATTCCGTTTCAAATAAAAATATTGCTTGCTCATCTAGACATGAACACAAAGTTAAATTTCAATGTACCTTCTGTGGTAGAGATGGTCATGTCATAGATTTTTGTTATAGACTAGCTAAACAACAGAAAAAGGAAAGAAAAATTGCTAGATCTTATAACTTTCATGCAATTAGAAAAACACAACCTGCTTTAGTGAGTCAGAAATTTCAAAAGGTAGCTTCCGGACCTTCTGGTAAGAAATCCGCAAAAGCAGCTCCAATAGTTCCGATAGCTCCGAGAGCTACCGGATCTTCTGTTGTTCCCTCCGGAGCTTCAGTTTTTGCCTCCGGACCTTCTGCTTTTACCTCCGGAGCTATTGGTTTTCACTCTAAACAAGTAACAACTTCTAAATCAACTGTTAAGAATAGAAAACCTCAATCTTTGACTCATAAACCTGCTGTTTTATCTCAGCTTTCGCGTGTTTTTCCTGCTGCACGTCGCGTGACTCAGTACTGGATTCCTAAATGCCTTTTGACTAACCCCAGTATTGAGTCATCGACATATTGTGCTTCTATGTAGGTTACACGCTTGAGGAAGGAGAATATTTGGATTGTGGATTCAGGTTGCTCACGCCACATGACCGGTAACAAAAATTGGTTCTCCTCCCTCTCCTTTGTGTCACGTGTAGAGAATGTTACCTTTGCCGATAATTCTTCAACTCCTATAATTGCTAAGGGTTCGGTTAGAGTAAATGATCACTACATTTTGAAGGATGTGGCACTTGTCAAAAATTTGAAATACAACTTGCTTTCTGTTTCACAATTGCTAGATGAAAATCTAGAAATTATTTTCAATAAAAAATGCTGTAAAGTTGTAGGTTCAAATAGTGAGCTTATTTTTAACATGTCTCGGTTTGGAAGAATTTTTAAAGCTGATTTTGATATGTCTTCCTCTAAGCATAGGTGTCTAGTTGCTAATGATTCAAAAGACTTATATTTTTGGCATCGTAGACTTGGTCACGTAGGCTTTGATCACCTAACACGTGTTAGTACTCTTGATCGCATACGTGGGCTGCCTAAGCTTAAAGGGGACAAAGAAATTGTATGCTCTTCTTGTAGACATGCTAAGATGGTTGCAGGTTCACATACTCCTCTCACAATGATCATGACAACTGAACCATGCCAACTTTTGCATCTTGACACCGTAGGACCTTCACGTGTTCAATCCTTCGGAGGTAAATGGTATGCTCTTGTTATTGTTGATGATTATTCTAGATATTCTTGGGTGTATTTTATGGCGTCTAAGAATGAAGTCTTTAGTCACTTTAGAACTTTATTTCTTAGATTATCAATTGATCACCCAGAATCATTAAAAGCAATTAGAAGTGATAATGGAACTGAATTTCAAAATAAATTATTTGATCACTTTTGTGCTGAGAATAGAATAGATCATCAATTTTCTTCACCATATGTACCTCAACAAAACGGTGTTGTAGAAAGAAAGAACAGAACCCTAGTTGAGATGGCTAGGACTATGCCTGATGAATATCAAACCCCTAGGAAATTTTGGGCTGATGCATTAGCAACCGCTTGTTATGTCTCAAATCGTGTTTTCTTGCGTGCTAAGCTAGGTAAAACACCATATGAGCTCCGGTTTGGACATAGGCCTAGTGTTACACACTTTCGGGTCTTTGGTTGCAAATGCTTTGTTAAGAAACATGGTAATCTTGATAAATTTGAACCTAGATCCAATGATGGCATGTTTCTTGGTTATCCATCTCATACTTGAGGCTACCGTGTGCTTTTACTTGACACTAACAAAATTGTGGAGACTTGTGAAGTGTCTTTTGATGAAGCTAGCCCAGGTACTAGCTCCGGTGTTGCAGGACCAGATTCATATTCTCAGGGGGAGGGTATTTTCGAAGATGAAGAAGAGCCAGTGATACTGCCTGGTAGTTCCGAAGTTGACACGTGTCCAGCTCCGGACATTGAACAAGCTCCGGCTGTCACCTCTGCTGGTCCTGATCGTCCACAAATCACAAGCTCATCAATCTACAATGAACCTAATGAAAAAGAAGCTTGTGAGACATCTGTTCCCCTACGTTTTTACAAAGATCATCCCCCACAACAGATGATTGGAAGCTTGCATGAACGAGTCACACGGTCCAGGTTTTGCGATCCAAACTCTCATGCTCATTCTGCTTTTGTTGCTTCTTTTGAACCCAAAGATATATCACATGCACTCACTAATGAATCTTGGATTATTGCCATGCAAGAAGAGTTAGAAAATTTTGAAAGAAATAATGTTTGGAAACTTGTACCTCCACCTCAAGGCCACACTTTAATTGGAACTAAATGGGTATATAAAAATAAACAAAGTGAGGATGGGGTTGTGATTAGGAATAAGGCTAGGTTGGTTGCTCAAGGTTTCACTCAAGTTGAAGGTCTAGATTTTGATGAAACTTTTGCTCCTGTCGCTAGATTAGAAGCCATAAGAATTTTGTTAGCTTTCGCAGCATCTAAAGGTTTTAAGCTATATCAAATGGATGTTAAAAGTGCTTTTCTTAATGGCTACATAGATGAGGAGGTTTATGTCAAACAACCACTAGGTTTTGAAAATCCAGATTTTCCTAATCATGTTTACAAACTGTCCAAAGCCTTATATGGTCTCAAACAAGCCCCTAGAGCATGGTATGATAGGTTAAAAACATTCTTACTTGAAAAGGGGTTTACAATGGGAAAGGCTGATAAAACTCTTTTTGTGCTTAAACATGGCAATGACTCATTATTCGTTCAAGTGTATGTGGATGATTTATCTTTGGTTGTGCTTCTCATGATCTTGTGTCCAAGTTTTCAGCAATGATGAGTTCCGAATTTGAAATGAGTATGATGGGTGAACTCACTTACTTTTTGGAGCTGCAAATCAAGCAAACCAAGGAGGGTACCTTTGTGCATCAAACAAAGTATACCAAAGATCTCCTAAGGCGCTTCAACATGGACAAAAGCAAGCCTCTTCGGACACCAATGGGAACAGCAACAACACTTGAACTTGATGAAGATGGTGAATCCGTGGATCAAAAAGAATATAGAAGTATGATCGGATCACTTTTGTACCTTACAGCATCAAGACCGGACATACAATTCAGCGTATGACTTTGTGCACGGTTTCAAGCTTCCCCACGTGTTTCACATCGTCAAGCCGTCAAAAGGATTCTCAGGTACTTACATGGAACTCAAGAATTTGGCATTTTTCTTCCTTCTTCCTCAATCGTTTCTTTGAAAGCTTTTTCGGATGCTGATTTTGGGGGTTGTAGGATTGATAGGAAAAGTACTTCCGGTGCTTGTCATTTTCTGGGTAATTCTCTTGTTGCTTGGTCCTCTAGAAAACAAAGTTCAGTTGCACAATCCACAGCCGAATCTGAGTATGTAGCTGCTGCTAGTGCTTGTTCACAAATTCTTTGGATTGTTCAAACACCTAAGGAATATGGGGTTGATCTAGATAGCGTTCCACTGTTCTGTGATAACACTAGTGCTATTTGCATTGCTAAAAACCCCGTGCAACATTCTAGAACTAAGCACATTGACATTAGGTATCACTTTCTCCGTGATAATGTTGAAAAGGAAACATTGTGCTTCACCATGTAGATACCGAACAACAATTGGCTGACATTTTTACAAAACCTTTGGATTTCACTCGTTTTTGTTACATTCGTAGTGAAATAGGGGTTATGCATCCTCATGGCTTAAATTGAGGGGGAGTTTTTGAAACTTAGGAAGTCTATGTGTGAATCTGAAATTAAAATAATATGAGCATATTATTTCATACATATATGACTTTGTGATTCCTTTTACATGCTGAAAGTTCTTACTACATTACTCGTGTTATACTTTTTGTAGTTTTTGCCATGTCTAGTAATTGGAATAATTACTTACACTAAATCTGGTCATGGTCGAACTTTATTGCTGTTTTGAACTTGTTGCATGCTCACAAATGCTTTTAATCATTAAGAATTTATCAAGTAATCAACTCACATGTTGAGTTTTTATGAACAAATATAAATTGAGAAAAGATCAAGAGAATATGCATGCATCGCACTTCTTCTTTTTGAGATGGCTTGTCATTGCACTTAGATATGAACTTGGAAGAAGTTGTGTATGACTAAAACCATGTCCTTAAGCTTCTGATTGTCACATGACATAGGCTTGGCTTGGTTGGTTAGAATAAGGCAGATGTGCATATAATCTCTTGCAAATATCATATTATCTAAATTTATGCTTTGAAAAATAATAAAATGCAGCAACAAGTGTCATGCTTTCAGGTTTTGAAATAGTTAAGTTTGTGAGATCATGACCTGCTAAAATTGAAAATCACACTTGATCTCTAGCATGGCTTACACTACTTTATGTATCTCATTGATGTGATAGTGTGAGTTACTTGATAGTATGACTTGGGTGAGCTTTGTTTATATGTATATGTTATAATATGCTCATAACAACTAAAGTGGGAGAGAAAATTTGTTTATATGCTCATGACTTGCTGAATACATTGTCAAAGGGGGAGAGATTAATCACACATTCAAAAAGGGAGAGATAAGAAAATATGGGTATAAGGAGAGATAATAAGAGGGAGAGATTTTCATTTTAAAAAAAGGGGGAGAGATTTTCATTTTCTTCTCTTTTTACTTTTGATTTACAAATGGGGAGAAATTATTTTCAAAAATTTTATTGAAAATAAGCCAATGTTCGGAATTTTAAATGGTGTTGCCAATGCATTCATCAAGGGGGAGACTGTAAGACCTATGTGTGCTGAATACATTGGCTTGTAGTGAATACACTTGGTTTTGATGATAAAAGTTTTGAATATCACCAAAAACACCTTTTTATCAAGGTCCGACTCTAGCTCCGAGCTACAACAAGGTCCGATGGTAGGTCCGGCTTGTTTTGGGTAGCTCCGGCTACGTTAGATGCTAGGTCTGACTTCTTGGCAAGGTCCGACTAGCTTTAGTTAGCTCCGGTGAGCTTTATCTTTAGCTCCGGCATATTTTTGTTAGCTCGGGGATGCTAAGCTCCGACGTATTTTGTCTAGCTCCGGGTTTTGGGTTGACTAGTTCCGACTAGTATTGATAAGCTCCGGATCCAGGATCTACTAGTTTTGGTAAGCTCCGGCGCTAGGTTCTACTAGCTCTTGTTAGCTCCGGCTCAAGCTCCGGGTTGCTCTGGCAAGGTCCGGAACTTGACCGCAGTGCTTCTGCTTTGCATTTGCAATGTCTCGTACTTGCTTTACTTGATTGGAAAGATTGCTTAGTTTTCATTTGCTAAGTTTTTGGTGCGTTTTGGATGATACGGTTGATATCGTTTCTACTGTGGTTTTGCAACATGCTTATGTGAGGTTCTCACGTAAGGTGTTGTGTTCGGAACTAACATGAGTCAAGTCGAGGACTTGGGCTCGTATAGATTGGTTGTTTATTCATGTGCAGGTGTTGCTTGAGTTCAAGTCATGGCTGGTGACAGGATCCATTGGACTAGTCTCAGGAGGAGATGAGGTTCCAACAACCAAGTTCGGGAGGAACTGTGGTTGAGCGGGTCAGGAGGTCGCGCAGGATGATTGAATCAAGGGCAGTGCATATGAAGGTCGAAGGAAGGTGTTCGCACGTATGCATGAGGTGCATGACGTGGCAATATGCTTCTAGAGATGGATTATGGAAGGAAGATCTGATCGGAAGGATCGGATCGTATCGGTTGAAGACTTTGGCTGCGGCAGAGTCGGTTATGGCTCGGTATGGGAAGTATCGAGTTGGTTATGTTAGGATTTCGTGTGTATCACGAAATTGAGTTGTTTAGGAATGTGGGATACGTTCCTAAGGTGTTTGGAAGTCTTAAGATTGCTTCTATCTGCGTATAGAAGAATCTTGAGCAGTTATGGTAAGTTCCGATTGTGATCGGATTAGGATTGGAGTCCTAGTTGAGATTGGGATGGCCTAAGGGCTGGTTATATAAGCAAGGGAAGGCCAAAGCTCGTGGTGCACGACTTTGGGGCTGTTCCTATTGTGTTCTATTGAATAAAATTCATAGTTTGAAGTAACTTTTGTGCCTTGTTCGACCGACTTGTTCCAGACAAGTTTTACTCGTCGAGTTTCTGGACAGCACTACCTTTTGTCGGTAGTTTTATCATAACTCAAGTTTTTCTGATCCAATTGACGTGATTATTTTGGGTTGTCTTCACAACTTGATTGTCTATCATCTGTCAAAATTTCACGGTCATTGGATTTGTGGTTTTTGATCTACACGAGTTTCTTTGCAGCACTCCAGAAACTGTTTTTCTCGGGTAGGTCAGTTTGACCAGTGTTTGATCTTTTGATCATAACTTGAGTTGTTCTCGACGGATTTGAGTAATTCTTTTTGTGTTGTCTTTGTGACTTGATTCTCTCTGATATATATCACCTTTTTCATGGTGAAAAACGTTTAGATTAGTCTCATACACGATTTCTTTAACAAATCGTTTTTCTACTGAAGGGATTAGGGTTTTATTGTTTCCGCTGCCTAAGATTTTTAAATCTACCATTCACCCCCCCTCTGGTAGCTTTTCACGTGCTCTTCGATCCTACAGAACTCCAGCTCGAGGTCCACCAGATCCGCTGCCGACTTAGCGACGTTGCTAGTCGAGTTGGGGCTGTGGAGTACGGTCTTTAGTGGGAAGGAGGTGACCACTGACACCCGGTGAGCCTGGAAGTAATGCCGGAGCTTCCTCGACGCGATGAGCACTACATACAACAGTTTGTGTACCTCTAGATATCTTGTTTTTGCTTCATGGAGGACCTCACTGATGTAGTAGACTGGCCGTTGGGAGGTCTGAACCCTCCCTGGGGGGTCCGAGGCTCCTTTCAATGCGTCTGCATCCTGGGGAATGTGGCCCCCAGGATCTAGTCGGGCCTCCGGGGGCTGGGACCCAGAGGGCACTTGGTCACTGGAGAACACAGCGAGGGGGTCCTCTGCTGGGTTCGGGCCCTGAGGCTCAGCTTCCTCCTCAAGGGCTCCCTCGGGTGCTTGCTGCAGAGTAGCTCCGGCCGCTCTGCAACCAAGACCATGCTGACCACCTCCGTTGTTGCGGTGATGTACAGCAGGAGTGGTTCGCCAGGGTTCTGGCGCCACCATGATGGGTAGCATCGTCAGGTTCTTCTTGAGCTCCTGGAACGCCGCTTCCGCTTCTTCGGTCCACACAAAGGGACCCGACTTCCGTAGAATCTTGAAGAAGGGCAGCGCTCGCTCAGCCAGTCTTGAGATGAACCGGCTGAGGGCTGCCAAACACCCTGCAAGCTTTTGCACATCCTTGATGCGGGCCGGTGAACGCATCAGTTCTATTGCCTTAATCTTCTCTGGGTTAGCTTTGATTCCTTGGTGCGAGACCAAGAAACCAAGGAGCTTCCCTGCAGAAACTCCAAAGACGCACTTGTCGGGGTTCAGCATCGTGCGTGTCGTGCGCAGCTTGTTGAAGACTTGGGCTAGGTTGTCTAATAAGGATATGCGGTCTCTAATCTTTACCACGATGTCATCGACATACACCTCTACCAGATCTCTAATGAGGTCCCCAAATGTCTTATGCATTGCACGTACAAAGGTGGGGAGAGCATTCTTAAGTCCATAAGGCATGGAGACATAACAATATAGGCCATCTACTGTTATGAAAGTAGTGTGTTCCTCATCTTCCCTAGACATTGGTATTTGGTGGAAACCAGAATATGCATCTAGGAAACACAGAAGATCACAGCCTGATGTTGAGTCTACTATTTGATCTATCCTAGGAAGAGGGAATGGATCCTTTGGGCATGCCTTATTGAGGTTGGTGTAGTCGATGCACATTCGGAGTTTCCCGCCAGCCTTGGGGACGACAACAAGGTTGGCCAACCACCGTGGGTCGTGGACCTCCCGGATGAAACCAGCATCGAGCAGCTTCTTGATTTCTTCACGGATGAAGTTCTGCCGCTCGATGGACTGTTTCCTAGGCTTCTGCTGCACTGGTCGGGCGTCGGGGTAGATCTTTCGATGGTGCTCAATCACCTCCCTGGGGATCCCGGGCATTTGTGATGGCTGCCATGCAAACACATCAACGTTGTCCCGGAGGAAGGTGAAGAGCGCGAGCTCCTATTTGCTGTCCAGGTTCCCCGTGATGCGGGTTGTCTGGGCAGCCTCAGAGCCAATCCTGACGACCTTTACCGAGACGTCGTCGTCGACTGGTCGCACACGGGGTGCAGAAGTGGAGGCCCGCTGCGTTGGGCCCTGTTCTGGTCGACTCTCCTTCGCGCCCCCTAGAGCCAGAGCCAGAGCCCTCCCCGTTGCGAGCGCCTGGAGCTGCTCCAAGGCGGATACTGCAGTTGAGCGGTCCCCTCTGACCCTGAGGACGCCGGAAGGCGTCGGCATCTTCAGGACGAGGTAGCTGTAGTGGGCTACAGCCATGAACTTGTAGAGTGCCAGTCTTCCGATGAATGCGTTGAAGGGGAGGTCGACGTCTGCCACATCGAACAAAACGCTCTCCGTACGGTAATTCTCCGGGGTCCCAAAGGTCACCGGGAGGTGAATGTTACCGTACGGGAGGATTTGCCCCGGTCCGACACCTGAGAACGGGCTCGAAGGTGTGAGTCGGGACATCGACAGCTGCAGCTTCCGGAAGGCCGCCGTGGAGATGAGGTTGAGGCCTGCCCCACCATCAATCAGCACGTGAAAGACCTTCACGTTAGCGATGGTTGGGGACACCAGCAACGGGAGTACGCCTGCTCCCGCCATGTTCTTCGGGCAGTCAAAGGCGTCGAAGCTGATTGTCGTGCTCATCTAGTTGTGGTGGGGAGCTGAGCTCGGAGCAGGGGCCACTGCGGCCACCGCCCATCGCAGAGTCTTCACTGCGTTTCAGGACGTGGGATCTGTGGCACCCCCGTAAATGACGTGGAGAGTCTTGCGACGCTCCTTATCACTACTGGAGTCAGAGTCGCCACCCTCGAAGACGGCCTTCACCGCCCTATGGGGTTCCTGGAACCCCATCTCGCTGTCATCCTCCTTTTCAGGATAGACTTTCTGTTTGCCCTCCCTCTGGCGGGGAGGCACGCCCTCCTGGCGTTGATGCTTCTGTTTCTACTCGCGGAAGTGCTCCGCGAACTTCTTCACTTCCTGGCACTCGCTAGCGCTATGGCTATTTGTGCGGTGCACCGGGCACTTGAAGTCAGGCTCCTCGAGTTCTGGTGACTGCCGAGGGCGCTTGTCACGGCGCGAAGCCTGGGCTCCGCCGGGTGTCGTGGCTACCACCGCATGGGATCTGGGCTTTGGCTTGTTCTTGCCATTGCCCTTCTTATTCTTCTTGCCGCTGCTCTTTGCAGAGGCTCCTTCCTCAGTCGGTGTGGCCTCCCTTGCCTCTGAGGAAGGTTGGGAGTGCCAGTTGGGTCCCTCAGCTGCCCTAGCACATCTGTCTGCCAGAGCAAACAACTCAGAGACATCACACACTTTGTGCGTGGCTAGCTTCTCGAGCATCTTCTTGTCCCTCACACCCTGTCTGAATGCAACAATAACTGATGCGCTAGCGACATGAGGGATGGTGTTCCGTACCTGAGAGAACCGCGGGATGAACGATCGCAGCGACTCTCCAGCACGCTATCTGACGGCGTGGAGGTCAAGCTCTGTGCCTGGGCGCTTGTAGGAACTGCCAAAGTTCGCCACGAACTGTCAGCACAGCTCATCCCAGGAGATTATGAACCCCTGGGGTAGGTTCATGAGCCATGACCGGGCTGGGCCGGTCAGGACGACGGGGAAGTAGTTAGCCATGATGGCCTCGTCGCCTCCTGCAGCTAGTATCATGGTGGAGTAGATCTGTAGGAACTCGCTCGGGTTGACACTCCCGTCGTACTTCTCTGGCATGTGTGGCCGGAACTTTCGTGGCCAGACCATGAAACGGACGTGAGGTGCCAGAGCTGCAGACCCTTGGGTGGGGCTGGCTGGCGCCAGCCGTGGCACTGCATACCCCTGGTGAGCAGGTGGGCCTGCGTATACCTGACGCTAGGGTGGTGCAGCGTACGCCTGTGGAGGTGGAGGCGCAACGTACGCCTAGTGTGGTGGAGGCATGGCATGAGCCTGGGGCTCAGGGCCTGGCTCACTGTAATCTGCCTCGAGGTTGCGCTACCGCTCCCTCTGTTGCTCGATGGTGACTCGGCAGTCTTCTCCTGACCGATGGTGCTGCAGCCCGGTTCTCAGGTCTGTTGTCGAGATCCTGGTCGAGCGCGAGTCTACCGTCCATCGGTCGACTGTTGGAGTCCGTGACAACGACACATGCATCGGCTCGGCATGTGTCTCCCTTGGTGGAGGTGCGTTGAGCGCAGCGGTGACGAGGTGGTCGACGTCGTTGATCCACTGCTGAGCTGCTCCCCGAGGAGCATCCCTAGCAGGTGGGCTGTGGAGTAGCGCGTGCGCTGCTATGAGCACACTCTCTCGGCTCACAGCCGGCGGTGCCGTAGCTGCCGTCACGGCTGGAGTACGCCGTGGTGTGGCGTGCCGGCCTGCAGCCGGTGAAGTGACAGCAAGGCGACGTGAAGGTCCCGACCTTGCTGCTCTACAGCGGGATCCCGCCCCAGAGTGAGATGATGCCTGGTCCTCAGCTACTGCCTGTCACCGTGACTGCAGTCTGGATGTGCTGGTGTTGGAATGGCCGTTCACCATTGCTGCTAGTGGAAATCTTCACGGGGAAAAATCCCCCTACTTGGCGCGCCAAATGTCGAAGGTCGTAAACG
The DNA here is from genome assembly GCA_036927565.1 of Tuctoria greenei. Lineage (NCBI taxonomy): Eukaryota > Viridiplantae > Streptophyta > Magnoliopsida > Poales > Poaceae > Tuctoria > Tuctoria greenei. Next base: position 60,326,526 of record JAYESD010000010.1, read on the forward strand.
ACACTTCCCCCGGACCTGCTTAGAGAGCAGCTCACGGAGGTTCTTTGGATTCACGAGGGCTAGTCCTAGGAGATTGAGCGTAGCGAGATGATGAACACAGAGGGTTTACGTGGTTCGGGCCGCCGGAGCGTAACACCCTACGTCCACGGGAGTGTTTGTGTATTGCCTTGCTTGAGCGTGTATGAGTTTTGATCGATCCCTTGTGAAGGTCGTCTGCCGAGTCCTTTTATAGTCTAAGGACTCTGCAGTCACAAGGTGGGCCCCGGGGCCCGACAGGTGGTCCCGGGGAGAGCCAAATCCTATACAATATCTAGGATTAAATGCTATCTACTTCCCTTTGTCAGGGGCTTCAATGTGCCGTCCCGCCGCGTCGTGCACCAGGGCTACACATAGTTGTTGATGATGGCAGGACATGTCCCGCTCGTCTTGTCCCCACGGCTCAATCGTCCGTCTTGTGCAGTGGGTCTGTACCGGCTACTTGGACAAGACAAGACACTGGAGCCTTGACTTTCGCATGCGCGACTCCGCTTCGCCTGGGGAAGGCGCGCGTACTTAATGCCTGTCTGAGCAGCGCACTCTTTCCTTTACTGCGGCCTCCTACCGCATTGAGTTGGTCATCCGCCATGTGGTCGCACCGGAGCCTGCCTCTGCGGGGAGCCGAGTGCCCGGCTGTACAGGCCACGTGGCACCTCTGGAGCCCACCTCCATGGAAGAGTGGAGGCTCAGCCTTGCGGGGAGAATGGCCTGGTCCCGGGGGTTCCAACGGCTACGTGGTATCCCCAGAGCCCGCCTCAGCGTGGAGGCGAGGGTCTGGTTCTGCCGGCCACGTGGCAGCCCCGGAGCCTGCCTCAGCGGGGAGGCGAGGGTCCGGTCCTCTGTGCCACGTGGCTGCCCCAGAACCCGCCTCGGCGGGGAGGCGAGGGTCCGGTCCTGTCGGCCACGTGGCAGCCCAGGAGCCCGCCTCGGCGAGGAGGTAGGATCTGGTCCTTCCCTCCACGACGTGGCAGCCTCGGGTTGTTCCTCCAAGTAGATGCCGAGTCCTTAGCCGTTTTGAGGTACCCGGTCTGCGGGGTACCGATAGATACCAACCGCATTGAGGTCGGCTTGGACACCAACTTGACCGGTGAAGCCTTGAAGACCCATCTCAAGAAGTTCCAGCCTGGGAACATCGGCCCTGGCGACATGTCTCCACCAACGGCCTTCCTTCCTCTAAACATGATACTAGAGGAGTGCAGAGAGCTATGGAGGAAGATGCCGTTGTTGGATGACTTAGGCCTGATGGAGAGGCGATCAACCTTCGGGGTGGCAATCACTGGAGCTTCTCAAGGCGGCTCCGCTCCCGCCCCAAAGCCAAGAGCTGAAGTCATAGGCAAGGGCAAGGAGTTGGCTGAGCCCTCAAGCCGCAAGAGGAAGTTGAAGCATGCTGACGGGAGGTCCATCAGACCTGCTCCTTCCACGATGGCTCCTTCTCCCCGGTGGAGGAGGTCTTCTACAGTGACGACCACTTCAGCATCGGCATCTCCTCGGGACGCTAGCTCCAGCCATGTGGCTCCGGTACCAGGGCCAGCTAAAGGCTCTAGGTCTGAAGGTCCTTCCCGTTTGATGGAGGCCTCAACCAAGACGCCGCTGATGGCGGGGGCAAGCTCTGGGGAACCTTCTGGATCTACCACACCAGTGGCGACAGGGTCCAGTCCTGAGCGTCCGGTGAAGAGGTTCGGCGCGAGCTGGAGCGGAAGTCTCCCAAGGTAAGTTTGATTTTTTACCTCAGTTGATTGTTTTTGTTGTAACTATGTTTTGAGTTTCTTTGTCCTTCATTTGCAGGGTCCCCAAGAAAGGGGCTGAAGCTCCGGTCCCTGTAGCAGCAGTTGAGGCTGTGCAGGCAGAGGCTCCGGCTCCTATCCCAGTGCCGCCCCAGGTGGTGGCTGAGGTCGCGGCATCCCCAGTGCCGGCTGTCGTGGTCCTGGACCTAGACTCATCCCCTGAAGCTCCTGTGGTAGCGCCGGACCACGGGAATGAATATGTACCAGCGGCACCAGACCCGGAGGTTGAAGCTCCAGGTTTGGATGCTGAGATGATGGACACTTCGGCCTCAGAGCCGGAGGTAGCTGCAGTCCTAGCCCTAGAGCCGGATGTTGATGAAGCCCCGACAGTGGAGCCGGTGGTTGATGAAGCCCCGGCGGTGGAGCCGGGCGTTGATGAAGTCCCGACGCCTGAGCCGGTTGTCGAAGAAGTGCTGGCGCCCGAGCCAATGGCAGTCAAGGCACCAGCGCTTGAACCGGAAGTGGAGGAGGTGCCAGCATCAGAGCCGAAAGTGGCTTAAGCTCCGGCCGAACCTTCAATGCATGCCCCAGAGGTAATGGTTCCGGAGGTGCCCGCACCTGAGCCAGGGTGCCAAGAGGAGGATGCCGGTCCCCCGCCTGAGGGACCAGTTTCTGATGACCAGACGGCAAGACCTTTGGAGCCGACTCCAAAGGTAGGAACTTCTTCTGTAGGACCTTCCTCGGCAGCGGACGAAGCTATCCCGGAGGGCGGCCTTAGTGCCGTGGAAGCTCAGAGGACCACTCTTGTAGAGTGGGACCCGATTTTTGTTGCGGAGAACCCGCTGGAACCTGCGGAGAGGACCCCGGCAGGTCCGGAGCCGATCCCCCTGTCGTTGTCTATCGCCAACGCCTGCTCCAGCCTTCATCAAGTGCATCTCGCCTTCTACCACGACAACAAGGCCCTCGAGGAGGAGCGCCAAACCCTTAGGAGGTGGCGCAACCAGCTCCAATTCAAGACCAAGCTGGCGCAAACCAGGTTGGCTGACAACATGGAGTGGGTGAAGAGGGAGAAGGTCCGGTTGGAGTACTGGGGTCAGCTGTTGGACGAGAGGGAAAGCATGGTGCGATCCCTTGACAACCATTCCCGGGCCATCTACGAACAGGCTGTAGCTGCTAATAATGCAGCGAATGATCGCGAAGAGAGGCTCAGCGCCATCCACGACAGCCTCATCAAGCGCCCGGAGGCTCTTGAGGAACGAGAGAAAAAGCTCGAGGATGAAGAGCAAAAACTCCTGGAGCTGCAGGATGACCTTGTGAAGAGAGAGGAGGAGCTTACTCAGAGGCTGACTATGGGTGACAAGAGTCTCGCGGAGCGCACCAAGAAGCTGGAAGAGCGCTGCGAGAAGGAGGAGAAGAAGGCCTGGCAGCAAAGACATGACCTCCACAAGAGGGAGGATGAAATTGCTGCCAGGGAGAAGAAAGTGCGGGGCCGGGAGAAGGACCTGGTTGACTGCCGGAACAAGATCCACCTCCGAGAGGAGGAGCTCAGTAAACTCGAAAGGCAGGTTGCTGAAAAGATTCAGCAGAACACCAAAGAGGTTGAGCGCCTTGCCCGGGAGAATTTGGAGCTTGCGGCGACCAAAAGATCCTTGGAGGAGATGCGAGGCTCAAGGGCTGCGAAGTCCCAACAAGTTTGGGACTTCTTGGGAAAAGCCAACGACACGCTGACATCGATGGGTTTTAGTCCCGTGCGTCCGGATGATCCGGAGTCGGAGCTGGACCAGGCGTTGCATGCGTTGAGCTCGGCAGGAAACAAGCTCACCAAGATGGGCATTGTCATCGCGGACCAGCTAGAAACCAAGGGACAATCCCTGGCGAAGAAATTCGCAGAGTTCATGCTGACGTGCTACACAATTCGGGACCCTCACTTCCCACTGGACCCGATGCTTGAAGGCCCCATCGACAGAAAGGAAGAAGCCGCCAAAGCCAGTGTGTCGGAGGTTGCCCAAAAGGTTGCCTCGTTCTTCCATAGTGTCTAGGACTCTATCTTTGTAGCTCCCGCTTGTATCCTCTCTTCTTTTTCTCGAATTTTGTAATCTCTTGTCTCCAGATTAATGAAATCCAAGAATTTTATAAATTTCATTTTTTTTCTTCAACACCTTTGTCCCACTTGGCCCCCTGGTAGATGTACACAATTTGATTGTGAACATGTACCAAGAGGATATAGCACTTTGTTGAAGACTTGCGCGCTTCGAACTTGTAGTTTGTAGGTCCAAAGTCGCTGATAGTAGGGGCCTCCTGAGGTTGTCAAAGCTTAGTAGCTCCAGCAGTGACCCTTGTCAACACGTAGAGTATTGACGGTTAGTCCTCTGGAGTTGTCGGAGCTTGGTAGCTCTAGCAGCGACCACTGTCAACGCGCGGTGCATCCACAGCAGACCCCACTGGGGAGTCTTCCCACCATCTTTTCTTCACGTTGACGGTTGGCCCCTGGATTTGCCAGAACTTTGTAGCTCCAGCGATGTCTACTATCAATGTTTGAAACATCGATAGTAGACCACCTTAGGGGGTGTCGGAGCTTTGATAGCTCCGGCTTCATCCACCATCGTCATGAGATCTTTATTTTTCCTGCACACTGAAGTCAAGAAAAATAGTAAAATCCATTTCTTATCTATAACTCGTTTGCGACTTACTATTCTCGAAAGAAATTTTTAGGTCGAACACAACTCTACATACAATCAAGTGCACTAGCTTGTTTCCTCCAGGTCCGATCGTATCTGGACTCGCCTTACTTCGTCCTGCTGGGGTGTAGGTAGAGTGGCATACTTAGGGTGCAGAACCACGCTAAGTCGATAGCACACTCCGGACCTAGAATGGCTTGGTGGCATTCAGACGAGTAGACCATTAGCAATGTTTAGAACCGGAATAATTGGCAATGCAACTTGAATTATATATGAATTGGCCAAAGTAAAGTTTCCTAAGAATAGCACAACTTTGTTATAGACAAGAAAGAGGAAATAAAAAATATTGAGCCTATACAAATTAAATGCACGTGGAGTCTGTTTTCACACAATGATGTCTTTCATTATAGGTCCGGGGTACAGGGGAAACAAGTACACTCTTAGGGTACGGAACCAGGCTAAGTGTGTTGCGTTTCTCGTTTGACCCAAGGTAGCTAGCTACACTTTTAGTTCTAAGACTGTGACAAGTGTTGCCTGAACTTTGCGGACCTTTCGGGGAAGGTCCGGCTATTCTCCTGAAGGAGCTACCCGACTTTGTACAATGACTCTATAACATACATCACATGTAACTACAGACTCACCTCCGTGATATTAAGCATATAACTTACAGAGGTGCTCAATGTTCCAAGGATTAGGGATAGGTGTCCCATCCTTGATTGCCAAGCGAACGCATCCGGGACGGGATACTTTGATCACTCGGAAGAGCCCTTCCCAGCTGGGGGAGAGTTTGTTTAACCCTTCTCGAGTTTGTATTCTTTGTAGCACCAGATCGCCTTCCTCGAGCTGTCGGCTGTGAACATGCCTTTGGTGATAGCGCCGAAGAGCTTGGCGATATCGGGCATTCCGAACAGCTGCTCGGCACCTTCCCTCTTCAAGGAGGTCAAGGTCTTCACGTCGGAGCTGGTCCTGCGTGGCATCATCGAAGGTCCGGACCATAAGTGACCCCAAGGTGATTTCCGGAGGAAGGACTGCTTCAGCTCCGTACACCAGGAAGAAGGGTGTCTCTCCAGTTGACCAGTTTGGAGTTGTCCTGTTGGCCCACAGTGTGGGCGGAAGCTCTTCAATCCAGTTGTCTCCATGTTTTTTCAGGCGCTCATATGTGCGCATCTTGAGTCCTTTTAGGATTTCTGCATTTGCTCTCTCAGCTTGGCCATTGCTTGCCGGGTGAGCTACTGGGGCGTAGCTGACTTGAATGTCGAGGTCTTTGCAATATCCTTGGAATGCAGAGCTTGTAAATTTGGTCCCGTTATCAGTTATGATCTTGTTTGGGACTCCAAATCTGCATACGATGGACTGCAAGAAGTTAATAGGTGATTGCTTGTTTATTGTCACAACTGGAGTTTCTTTCGGCCATTTGGTGAACTTGTCAATGGCGACATACAGGAACTTGTAACCTCCGACGGCTCTTGGGAAAGGTCCCAAGATATTCATCCCCCACACAGCGAAGGGCCATGTAGGAGGTATCATTTGTAGAGGTTGAGCTGGTGTGTGAATTTGCTTTCCATGGAACTGACATGCTTCGCATTTCTTCACTAGCTCAGTTGCATCCTGGAGCGCTGTAGGCCAGTAAAAACCATGTCGGAAGGCTTTACCGACCAGCGTGCGGGAAGACGCGTGGTTCCCACACTCGCCTCCACGAATTTCTGCAAGGAGCTCGCATCCTTCTTCCCTTGTAATGCACCGCATTAGGACGCCGTTGGCACCACACCGGTAGAGATCCCCTTCTACTAGTGTGTATCTTTTAGCCAATCTGACTATCCGGTCAGTGGATACATTATCTTCAGGAAGCAAATTGTCTTTCAAGTAGCTCCGGATCTCCGAGATCCATGTATCGGAGCTAACTTGAGGATTTGAGTCTTGCGTGCTGGGTTGCTCGGAGCTTCCGACAGCACCTACGACCCTTGATGGATGCCATGGTAACAGGGCCATCGGGACCGCCAGCTTCGAGGTGCTGGTCTTGCCCCCTTTGCTCAGTTCGGCAGGCTGAGCTGTTGGTCTTGACAATCTCTGGACGAAGGTTCCATCGAGAGCCGGAGCTCCGGTTGAAGCTTTCGTCGAGAGTTCATCAGCTTCAGCGTTGTTAAGACACTGGACATGGCAAAGATCCAGGACGTCGAAGTCCTTTTGAAGCTTCTAGATTTCAAGTAGGTATGCAGCTAGTTGAAGGGTTATTGCAGCAGCATTCACCTTTGACTTGTTTTATGACTAGTTGCGAGTCACCCTTTACCAATAGTTGCTTGACACCATATGATAGTGCCACCTTGAGCCCATAGATTTGTGCTTGATACTCTGCCATGTTGTTGGTCGCCTTGAAGTCAAGGTGAACCATGTATTTGATCTTCTCCACGACCGGAGCAAGGAGAAGGACTCCAGCTCTGGCCCCCTGCTTTTGCATAGAGCCATCGAAGTAGAGAGCTCGGTGAGGCTCGGTGAAGACCAGAGCTTTGGGTTCCATCTTCTGCTCACTGGGGCCCCCAGGATTTGATGGAGAGGTGGTCCATTCCGCCACAAAGTCCGCCAGTGCTTGACTCTTAATTGCTTGTCTTGGGACCAATTCAAGATCGAACTCGGCCAGTTCCGCTGCCCACTTTGCAATGTTCCTAGTAGAGTTGGAGTTATGCAAGATTGCACGCAGTGGATAAGAAGTTACCACTGAAATCTTGTGAGCTTGGAAGTAGTGTCGGAGCTTCCTAGAAGCAATAAGAACTGCGTAGAGCAGCTTATGCACCTCCAGGTACCGAGTCTTGGTGTCATGGAGTACTTCGCTGATGAAGTAAACTGGGCATTGGACTGTCCTGACCCTCCCGAAGGGGCCTGGAGCTTCCTCCTCATCAACCTGGACCCTCCTGGAGGGATCCGGACCTTGTTTGGGGAACTCAAGGTTCTTGCCTGAAGAACACAGAGCTTCTTCGAAAGTGATCTGGACCTTCCCGAAGGGGTCCGAATCTTGTTGCTCAGCAACAGCAACTTCTTCATTTGAAGGAGGTTGATCCACTGGCATCCCGCTTTGAGGATCAGGGTCTAGGAGTTGGGACCCAGACTCGTCTTTAGGTAGCTCCGGACCCTCCCGAAGGGGTCTGGATTCCTGAAGTGGAGATGGTTCTGGTCTTTCCGCAACCAGGACCATGCTGACAACTTCATCAACTGCCAAATGTAAAGCAGATGTGGCTCACCAGGATTCGGAGCTACCAAGGTTGGTAGAGTGGTGAGGAGCTGCTTCAGCTCCTGGAATGCCTTTTCTGCTTCTTCAGACCATTGAAATGGTCCAGACTTCCTCAATAACCTGAAGAAGAGTAGCGCCCATTCCACCAGTCTTGAGATGAACCGGCTGAGGGCAGCTAGACATCCAGTCAGCTTCTAGACATCCTTGATGTGGGCTGTTGGCCGCATCTCTTCAATAGCTTTAATCTTCGCCGGATTTGCTTCTATTCCTCGGTGGTTCACCAGGAATTCAAGAAGCTTTTTGGAGCTAACCCCAAAGACACATTTGTCCGGGTTCAGCTTTGTTCGTGTGACTCAGAACTTGTCGAAGACAGTTTGCAAGGTGTCAAGGAATGACTCCTTGTTCTTGATCTTGATGACGATGTCATTGACATACACTTCCACTACATCCCTGATAAGCTCTCCAAAAGTTTTGTACATAACTCGTACAAATGTTGAAGCAACATTTTTGAGATCGAATGACATGGCAGTGTAACAATATAATCCATCCACTGTGATGAAGGAAGTATGCTCTTCATCTTCCCTAGACATTCTGATTTGATGGTACCCAGAATATGCGTCTAGGAAACACAGTAATTCGCACCCGAAGGTGGAATCCACTATCTGATCTATTCTAGGTAGTGGGAATGGATCTTTTGGACATGCCTTATTCAGTGTAGTGTAGTCGATACACATCTGAAGCTTCCCGCCGGCCTTGGGTACAATGACTGGGTTTGCCAGCCATTTTGGGTGGAAGACTTCTCGAATGAATCCAGCTTCGAGCAACTTCTTCACTTCTTGACGTATGAAGTTTTTTCGCTCTACTGATTGCTTCCGAGGCTTCTGGTGTACAGGCCGAGCGTCGGGATAAATCTTCAGATTGTGCTCGATCACTTCCCTAGGGATCCCAGGCATTTGTGACAGTTGCCAGACAAACCTATCGACATTAGCTCGGAGGAAAGTGATGAGCGTGACTTCCTATTTGTCATTCAGACCTCCCAATATACGGGTGGTCTGAGCTGCGTCGGAACCGATTTGGACGACTTTGACAGGGATGTCGGTGTCGCCCCTTGGTTGCACGCGAGGTGCAGAGGTTGAGCCTTGATGATGAATGCTCAAGGGTTTCAGAGCTTGCTCCATTCCGGATTCTTCCTCCTGCGTTGTAGCAAGCGCATGGAGTTCTTCTAGAGCAGTCACTCCAGCGGTGCGATCTCCGTGGATCCGGAGAACACCTGCTGGTGTTGGCATCTTCAACACCAAGTAGCCATAATGGGCGGTAGCCATGAATTTGTACAAGGCTGGCCTGCCCAAAATGGTGTTGAATGGTAAGTTGAAGACCAACTTCTCAGAGCAGTAATTCTCCGGGGTCCCGAAGGTCACCGGGAGGGTAATGGCATCGAGTGGGGTTACGGCCCCCGGACCTACTCCGAAGAAAGGTCGAGAGGGGCGAAGATCTGAAGGTTGGAGCTGAAGCTTGACAAAAGCTTCGAAGCTTATGAGGTTCAACCCCGAACCTCCGTCCACCATCACATGGTGGAGTTGGATGTTGTCGATGGTAGGAGATACCATCAGTGGAAGTTGGCCAGCTCCGATCATGTTTCGAGGGCAGTCTGAAGCATCGAAGGTGATGGCAGTGTTCATCCACTTCTGGTGCGGCTCTGCACTGGTGGTGGGAGCTACTAATGCCATGTCCCACCGCATGGTCTTGAGGAAACGGCAGGAGGTGATGTCCCACGAACCACCAAAGATGGTGTTCATGGTCTTCTGACTCTCGTTGTCGGAGACGTTGGAGTCGTCGTTGACAGTGGTGTAAACAGCCTTCAAGGCCTTTTTAGGGTCCTGAAAGCCTAACTCCTATTCAGCCGGAGCTTCGTTGACTTTTTTTTTCCTTCCCTTTGACAGAAAGGAACTTCTTCCTGGCGCTTGTTGTAGCGCTCGGCAAGGTTCTGGACCTCTCGGCAGACTTCTAAGTTGTGGTTGTTCGTCTTGTGTATAGGACACCACATCTTGGAGATGCCTCCGTGTTCAGACGACGGCCGAGGTTGTTTTCGGGGTGTGGCCCCCAGCCAATCGGAGCTGCAGCAGCTGCAGCAATAGGCGTGCTAGCCGATGGCTTTTTCTTACTGTTGGACTTTTTCTTCTTCTTGCCACTCCTAGAGGTAGTGGCTTCACCCTTGGAGTACTTTTTGTTGTCCTCCGAAGGTGGTTGGGAGTGCATTTCACGGCCCTCTGCAGCTTTGGCGCACTTGTGTGCCAAGCTGAAGAGTTCCGTGACACTGGTGACTTCCTTGGTCGCCAACTTCTCCAGCATCTTCTTGTCTCGTACGCCCTGTCTAAATGCCAGAATGATAGAAGCGCTTGAGATAGAAGGTATAGTGTTTCGTACCTAGGAGAACCTCTGGATGAAGGATCGCAAGGACTCTCCCCCCTTCTGGTTGATAGCAAAAAGGTCCAGTTCGGTGCCTTGTCGGGTGTATGAACTCCCGAAGTTGGCAGTGAACTGCTGGCACAGTTCCGCCCAACTATTGATGGAGTCAGGCGGTAGGCTCATGAACCAGGACCTAGCGGTCCCAGTTAAAGCCACGGGGAAATAATTAACCATTACGGCCTCATTGCCTCCAGCCGCAAGGATTGCGGTGGAGTATATTTGGAGAAACTTAGCAGGATTGACAGTCCTGTCAAATTTCTCTGGCAGGTGAGGCTGGAACTTATGCGGCCATCTGACCATGCGTAGGTGCATGGCCAGGGCAGAACAGTCTCCCCCTACTCCCTCGGGAGCAGGACTGTCGCGAGCCTCTCGCCTTTCATGAGCGCGCTCGATATGGGCGCGGCCATCCTGTTGATGGTAACGGCGATCAAGCTCCGCCTGGAGGTCGTGAGTTGAAAGCCTGGTTACCGTATGGGTACGTCGAGCCCCGAAAGGCAGCGACGTCGCCTGTTAAGATGCAGGACGCCTCCTGTGTTGGGAAGCGTGCAGACCAAGTCTACCCGAAATGGTCCGATGCTGTGATGGGGCCCGCCCCGAGGGGGAGGACCTTGGTTGCTGATGCGACCGGCTGCTGCTGCAACCAAGTGTTCCACATCAGCCCTCCACTGCTCCATAGCACCCTGGGATGCTCCTGGAAGTAGTGGATGTTGGAGAAGAGCACGCGCAGCATGGATCGCGTGTTTAGGGTTGTTGTTTGCCGATGCCGTGACCTACGCAGATGCCCCATCCCGCTGTCTAGCTTGATTCGCCGGTGCGGACGATGGCGGCGGTGGCATGACTCCTGCTGGAGCCACAGCACCTGTTGGCTGCTGCATGTTGGAGGGATTGCCTCCAGCAGGTTGCACAGCAGGGTTGCCGTTGGACGACCTAGTAGCAGAGTTCACCATCCTTAAATCTCAAGCGCCCCTACCTAGCGCGCCAACTGTCGGAGTCTGGTTCTGGCAATTCTCCTGGCACTACCGTTGGTAGCCCGCGGAGTTTGTAGTTTTGTAATGGGCGCGCAGAGATTCAGAACACGATGGCAAGTTGACACGAGGATTTACGTGGTTCGGGCCGCCTAAGCGTAATACCCTACTCCACGGGGTGTGTAGTTGTTGTATTGAACGTCTGAACACTCGTGAGTGTGTGTCAGAGCCGAGTCTGAGAGTGTCCGGAGAGTTCAGAAGTCCCCCTGTGTATCGCTCGACCAGTCCTTTTATAGTACAAGGACTGCACGTTACACCGTTAGCCTGGACTAACATGTGGCCCTGGCGGTTACAGATGCTTAATACACAATTAATGTGGTTAATTGCCCTTAATAGCCTGGTAACGAGCCTTGATAGTGCCGTTACTTGTATTAAGGGCCCTCCGATCAGGTGTCATTAAGATGGTATTAATGACACTTAATCGGGTCTTGATATCCTTGATTGTCCCTTGAAGGTCCAAGCCGTTGGGGCTCCTCCAGTCTGCTTGTTGAAGTTGAAGGTCCGGTGGTTGGACACATGGCAGCTCTGGAGCTTACCGTCTGGGACGGGTAGGTCCAGTGCGGTTGTACACGTGTTGGTATCAGAGCTTCCCTCTGTCGGTGGTTAGGTCCGGGGGTGCCGCGCAGGTATTTAGCTCGAAGCTTTCCCATGTGTGGGACGTAGCTCCGATTGCAGTATACACGTGGTAGCACCGGGACTAACCATAGAAGGGAGGCAGGTTCGGTCCCATATGACACGTGGGGCCCTCGCAGGTCTTCAACTCAGACAGGTGAAGTTCCTTTGGTCTTTTTGCAGTCCCAAGGGGTATACAGTACGTAGGGTACCGACAAATGTCATCAACATAGATTTGACAGATAAAAAGATCATTGTCGAAGTGTTTTGTAAATAATTTATAATCTGCTATTCCAATCTTATGACCATTTTCAATTAAGAAATCTCTAAGACACTCATACCAAGCTCTAGGAGATTGTTTGAGGCCATAGAGAGCCTTACGCAGTTTAAAGACGTGGTCGGGGAACTCTTATCTTCAAATCCAGGAGGTTGCTCCACGTACACCTCCTCCTTGATTGGACTGTTGAGGAAGGTGCTTTGCACATCCATTTGGTAGAGCTTGAAATCATGGTGAATAGCATATACAAGCAATATTATAATTGATTCAAGTCTAGCTACGGGAGCAAAGGTTTCATCGAAATCCAAACCTTCGACCTGTGTATACCCTTTGGCCACAAGTCATGACTTGTTCCTTGTCACCACCCCATGTTTGTCTTGTTTGTTGCGAAAGACCCATTTGGTGCCGACGACGTTTGCGTTAGGTATTTCGATGAGTTCCCACACCTCGTTTCGTTTAAAGTTGTTCAGTTCTTCTTGCATCGCCACCACCCAGTCTGGATCTTACAAAGCATCCTCAATCCTGCGTGGTTCCACAAAGGACACAAAAGAGTAATGCTCACAAAAGTTAGCTATGCGGGATCTAGTTGTTACTCCATTTTGGATGTCATCGATGATGTTGTCGATTGGGTGATCTATTTGGACGCATTGGTGTACTCTCGGGTGTGGCACTTGCGGTCTTGTATCTTCATGATCTTCTTCTTCTCCCCCTAGATGGTTGCCCTCATTGACTTTTTGATCATCTTCGTCTTCTTGAGGTTGATCTTGTATGGAAGCTCCCCCTTGATCATTGGCCTCCACTTGTGGTTCATCTTCCTCATGCACATGTAGAGGTGGCTCTTGTGGTCGAACATCGCATGACGCCATTCTTCTCAATGCTTGGCAAGGAGCGTCTTCTCTATCTAGCACACATGGATCAACTTGCTCCTTTTGGGAGCCGTTAGTTTCATCGAACACTACATCACGTGCTACTTCAACAAGTCCGGAGGTCTTGTTGAAGACACGATAGGCGTAAGAGCTCGAATCATAACCAAGCAAGAAACCTTCATTGGACTTCGAAGCAAACTTTGAAGTCCTAGGCTTCTTGTTCAAAATATAGCATTTAGAATCGAAAACTCGAAAAGAAGAAATATTTGGCCTGTTATCGGTAAGTAGCTCATAGGATGTCTTCTTGAGTAGTCAATGAAGATAGAGTCGATTTATGGCGTGGCAAGCGGTGTTAACCACTTCCGCCCAAAATTGATCTGAGGTCTTGTATTCATCGAGCATTATTCTCGCCATTTCTATGAGGGTTCGGTTCTTCCTTTCGGCAACTCCGTTTTGTTGAGGGGAATAAGGTGCTAAAAACTCTTGCTTTATCCCTTCTTCGTCTAGGTACTCCTTAACTTGAGTGTTCTTGAACTCCATGTCGTTGTCGCTTCGTATGTTCTTGACCTTTAATGAGAACTCATTTTGGGCACGCTTGAGAAACTTCTTGACAATTCCTTGAGTTTATGTCTTATCATGCAAAAAGAAAACCCATGTGAAGCGCGAAAAGTTATCAACAATTACTAAGCCATATTTGTTACCACCGATGCTTATGTAAGCAATTGGACCGAATAAGTCCATGTGAAGCAGCTCGAGCGGTCTTTTTGTAGTCATGACGTTCTTCGCGGGATGAGGTGCTCCAACTTGCTTCCCAGCTTGGCACGTGCTACAAGGCTTGTCTTTCTCAAAAACAACATCTTTCAAACCTCGGATGTGATCCCCCTTGAGGAGTTTTTGAAGATTCCGCATACCAACATGCGCTAGCCGTCTATGCCACAGCCAACCCATGTTGGTCTTTGCAATCAAGCATGTGTCAAGTTCGGTTTTATCTTTGTTGAAGTCAACAAGGTAAAGCTTTCCCTTTAACACACCCTTGAATGCAATGGAACCATCACCCCTTCTAGAGACGGTCACACCCTCATTAGTAAACAAGCAATTATAACCTTTGTCACATAATTGAGATATGGACAACAGGTTATAATCTAAGGAATCGACATGTAACACATGAGAAAGAGTATGTTGAGACGATATAGCAATTTTACCGGTACCGAGCACCTTTCCTTGACTATTGTCTCCAAAATAGATGCCCTCGCTTGGATCCTCATTTTCTTCATACTCAACGAACATCCTTCTTTCTCCGGTCATATGGTTGGTGCAACCACTGTCTAGCACCCATTTCTATCCACCGAAGGAATAGGCCTGCAAAAACAAATCATGCCTTGATTTTAGGTACCCAAGCTTGCTTGGGTCCTTTGAGGTTAATTACAAGAGATTTGGACACCCACACATGAGACTTGGTGTTCCCATGCCGTGGCCCAACATAATGAGCATAAACTTTACCAAAATTGCTTCTCATTAGAACATAGGATGCATGGAAAGTTCTGAATAATATTTGTTGTTGTTTATGAATAGAACTAGTCTGGGAAACCGGACTTGTCCGTAGGACCGGACTTGTCCGAGTAAGGACCGGACTAGTCCGGTTATTGTATGTGTTGACTATCTTGGACTTATTAGCATTATTGGTCTTTCTAGCTCGAGAGGAGTTTCCCCTCACAAAGGCAATGCTCTCCTTGTTATTTTTATGGCTTCTAGCATATTGCTTTTCACCATAAGGATACCCAATGCCATATTTGACATTAGGAGGTCTTGTGACCAAGTATTCACTACGTGCATATTTGATCTTCTCCTTGTCAAATGTGCCACTTTGGGAAGGATGCTTGTCCTTGGTAGAGGTTGACTTGTCTTTCAAGCTAGTGTCAATTTTAGCACATGAACAAATAATAGTAGCTTCAGCTTTAAGTGGTTGAGAAGGTGAGCTTGAAGAGGATGAGGGGTCACTTTGTTTGGGTGACTCAACTTGTACCTCAAGGATCTTGTTAACCTTGGATAGGTTAGTAAGTTCGTCCTTGATGGTGGTGTTTGAGTCGCTTAACTTCAAGCAAGCTTCCTTGCTCGAGGCTAACTCAAGTTCCAGTGACTTGCCTTGCTCCTTTTCAAGTTCGAGAAGCTTGTCAAGTTCAAGATATTCCTCCTTTTGGGAGATAATCATATCTTCTTGACGGTTGATCAACTTCTCCTTCTCAACAAGCTGATCAAGTAGAAATTTCATTTTCACAACTATTTTCTTATCTAATCAAATGAGCATGTCTTCATTATCACTAGCGACTTCACTATCACTAGAATAGTAATGTAAGGAAGAGGATTTGGTTGTTACCTTTCGTTTACCTTCCTTTGCCACGAGGCAAGTGTCGTTACCCTTCCATGCACTGAGATTTGGAAAGAGGGTTGACTTCTTAGTTGTCTTCTCGATGGCTATGCTAGCCATCTCCTCTTCCTCTTCAGATGAGGACTCATCATTTGAGTCCCACTCCTTTCCTAGGTGCGCTTGTCCAACTTGCTTCTTCTTCTTGAAAAATTTCTCGGGTTTAGGCTTAGTTTCCTTGGTTTTCTTCTTGTTTTCTTCATACGGGCAGTCTACTATAAAGTGGTCATATTCACCACAGCTATATCATGCTCGCCTCAACTTTGGTCTTGAATCTCTTCATAAAGAGGATCATGTCCTCTTCGTCAATATCGCTGCTCTCGTCATCGTTGTCCTCTTCTTGTTGAGCTTCTCTAGACAAGGGCTTGCAAGTGGACTTCAAAGCGACCCCTTTCTTCTTTGCCGAGGTGAGGTCGACAATCTCCTTGACGTGCTTCACCTGCTTTTCCATCATCTCAAAATTGATGATTTTCCTAAGAAGCTCACCCGGGGTCATTTTCTTGTACCCGAGGCTTTCTCTAATCATCGAGCACAAGGTGACGTTATGAGGCATGAAAGCACTAAGGATGAGCTTCACCACCTCGTGATCATTCCACTTATTTCTTTCGTATGCTCGAACCTTATTGATGAGCGTCTTTAACCGATTGTACATGTCTTGGGGTGACTCATCTTCTTCTATGACGAATCTTCTCAATTCGCCTTTGATCATTTCGATCTTCGCTTCTCGCACATGATGATCGCCTTCATGTGCAGTTTGCAGTGTATCCCAGATTTCTTTCGCAATCTCGAGCCCATCCACCTTGGTGAACTTGTCCTGACTTAGAGAGGATGTAATGACTGCTGCAGCTTGATCATTCTGATGAATTGCTTGCTCTTGACTTGGGGTAAGCTTTTCATCGTCGTTCGGGATATCTATTCATGTACACACAATGTGCCATAAATTGGGATTGAGTGAGATTAAGTGCATTTTCATGTTCTGCCTCCACATTGAGTGGTCATTGTCGTTGAAGTGTGGGGCTTTTCCTAGAGGAATAGATAAGTAATGGTTATTGTTAGAATTAAGACGATCGTAGTTAAAAGGATATCGGGAGTACTCAGTGTGACTGCTCCCCTTCTTCTTCTTCTCGTCCTCGACCTTCACTTTTCCTTTCGAGAGGGCTTTCTTCCTTAGGAGCACCTTGAGTTCAAGCGTCTCCTCATCGTCATCCTCAGAGTCCTAGATAGCGTCGAGGAGCTTCTCCAATTTTTGAGCTTTTTTGTCTTCAACCTTCTCTTGGTTGAGACTCTTGTGCACATCCTTCATGTTTGACATGTTTTCTTCGAGCGATTAGTCTCTTGCAAAGAAACTTGCTCTGATACCAATTGAATGTGGCCTAGAGGGGGTGAATAGTCCTTTTTGAATTTTAGTCGGAACCTGCAACTCTTAACAAACTGATCAAACCCCGAGATATCGGACTAGTCCGGTAGAGTGCGAACTAGTCTGGTACGTGCGGACCAAATTGATCAAGTTTGATCAATGGTTTCAATACAAGCACAGTACGTAGCGGAATATAGTATGTAAATTGAAAGTATTGAGTCAATGAAATTAAGTGTAGTATAAATTAACTTTGATTTGAATGTTTTAACGTAAGATGGACAAGATCAATCAAACCCTAGAATATGATATGAGAAACTTAAGAACAAGTTTGACACACGATTTTTATCCCGTGGTTCGGTTCCCACAGAGGCAACCTACGTCCACATTGAGGAGCCCACGAAAGGATCGGGTCTTCACTAACCCTAACCTCGTCGAATCGCCATGAAGGCCAATTCTTCTTCCACTATCTCAAAGGGGAAAATCACCAAGTTCAAGGGGCCTTCTCACAAGTTGAGGGCTCCCCAAGATTACAGTTCAAACACCACCAAGAACACACTCGTAAGATCAACAATGAAACAACAGGAGTGTGTTTGAGATCAAACCCAAGAGCTCAAACGCGTGGAATCGTGTCTCTCCTTTGATCCAAAGTGAATCCTCAAGGGATTGATCTTTCTGGCATTGGATTGCGTGGAGAGATGTGTTTTCTAGGCTCTTGGAGGGTGTGACGGCGCAGAGGGTTGAGAGAGAGATGAAAGTAGGGTCGTGCACATCTATTTATATGGTGTTTCCAAAAGTTACTGTTAGGGTTTCGAGGGTCCAGACTAGTCTGTGGTGGAGTCCAAACTAGTCCCGTGTGTGGCGTGCAGGAAACACTAAGTGTCCAGGAATATCGGACTTGTCCGGCTAGTAGTCGACTTGTCCGATTTTAGTCAGAAAGGTTTTCGTACTTGTCCGTGGTGATATCGGACTAGTCCGGTGTGGTGATACCCTTAGTGAATAGAGGACAAGTCCGTAATTGGAGGACTTGTCCGATTTTAGTCAAAGGGTTTTTTGGATTAGTCCGTGAAGAGATAGAACTTGTCCGTTTTTAGTTAGAGGCATTATCGGACTAGTCCGGTGCGGACAAGTCTGCACTGGCTGGACTTGTCCGAACCTATACAGAGAGGATATCGGACTAGTCCGCTGTATATCGGACTTTTCCATTTTTCATGTGAAATGTGAAGTGTGTGAGGATTTCTTTTGTGCTTGAGCTCTTGGGATGTGTTACACCAACACAGTCCCTACACAATGATGTATTCTATTCAGCTCTTGAGCTCTTTTCCGAATTGATCCTCATTCTCCTTTCTTTTTGGCGCTTTCTTCATTCTTTCATTAAGGCCTGCGCTCATCTCAATAATGTGGTTAGGATCTCATTTGTTTGTCATAAATCAACCAAAACCCACAAGAGATGCCTAGATGCACTTCGAGGAAGTTGTATAAGATGGCACCTAAAGGACTTGTAGAACTAAAGGAGCAGTTGAAGGAACTTATGGACAAGGGTTTCATTCGTCCAAGTTCATCACCTTGGGGCTGTTTTGCGTTGTTCGTGGAGAAGAAGGTTAAGACTATGTGTGGACTATCGTCCACTCAATGCTGTCACGATCAAAAATAAGTATCCACTACCACACATCGATATTTTGTTCGATCAATTGGTGGGTGCTAAAGTATTCTCGAAGATGGATCTTCGTTCTGGATATCATCAGATCAGGATTTGACCAGAGGATATATCTAAAATGGCATTCTTGACGAGGTATGGATTGTATGAGTACCTTGTCATGTCCTTTGGATTGACCAATGCACCGGCTCATTTCATGTATCTCATGAATTCGGTGTTCATGCCAGAATTGGACAAGTTTGTCGTGGTCTTCATCGAAGACATCCTTGTGTATTAGAAATCTGAAGAAGAACATTCTCAACATTTGCGCATCGTGCTTCAACGATTGCGAGACCACAAGCTGTATGCCAAGTTCAGCAAATGTGAGTTCTGGATCAGCCAGGTGCCATTTCTAGGGCACATCATCTCTGCTGAGGGGATTGCAGTTGATCCAAGCGAGATTAAGCAAGTACTCAAATGGGAGTCTCCCAAGTCTGTACATGAAGTTCGAAGCTTCCTGGGTTTAGTAGGATATTACCGGAGGTTCATTTCAAGTTTTTTCAAAATAGCTAAACCAATGACGGAACTTCTGAAGAAAGGGAAGAAGTATGTATGGACGAAGGAATGTGAGGAAGGTTTTCAAGCATTAGTGAAACACCTCACAACAGTGACGGTATTAGCCCAACCAGACACAACCAGTCATTTGATGTTTATTGTGATGCATCTAGGATTGGCTTGGGTTATGTATTGATGCAAGACAGGAGTGATCGCTTATGGATCACGGCAGCTTCGGAACCATGAGCAGCATTATCCGACTCATGATCTTGAGCTCGCTGCTGTGGTACTTGCATTCAAGATGTGGAGACATTATCTATTGGGCAACCTAGTGCATCTCTACACCGATCACAAAATTTTGAAGTACATATTCACCCATAAGGACTTGAATATGCAACAGCGAAGATGGTTGGAATTGATCAAAGACTATGAGATTGAGATCAACTACCATCCTGGCGAGGTGAATGTACTTGCAAATGCGCTGAGTCGCAAGTCCCGTGTCAATAATCTTTCCCTCACCTTGATAGAAGAAGAAGAGCCGAATCTCTACTTGGTTCCATATGGGGCGCTCTACAATCTAGCTCTCATTCCTACCATAAGGGAAGATATTGTAGAGGCTCAGAGGAAAGACAAGGGCATGTCGCACATTCGCCGAAGAATGGAGAAGGGGGAGATGAAGTGTTTTTGATGTGACAATGATGGTACCATCTGGTTCAAGGATCGCATCATGGTGCCCCGTAATATGGAACTTCAGAAGAAGATATTGGACGAAGCTCATTTGTCCAAGTATTCTATTCATCCAGGAAGTAACAAAATGTACCAGGACATGAAGAAGAAATTCTGGTGGTCCCGGCTCAAGCGTGAAATAGTGAAGTATATATCAGAATGTGATACATGTCGGCGAGTGAAAGCCGATCATTTGAGGACCGCCGGACAGCTACAACCTTTAAACATACCGTCCTGGAAATGGGAGGACATCAGCATGGACTTCATCGTTGGATTGCCTCTCACATTCTGTAAGCATGATTCCATTTGGGTGATAGTTGATCGATTGACCAAGTCAGCTCCTTTTATACCCGTCAATATCAACTACCATGCACCTAAGTATGCAGAGTTGTATATTGCTAGAATCATGTGCTTACATGGAGTACCCCGCACCATTATCTCAGATCGTGGAGTCGTATTCCTTGCTCGATTTTGGGAGCAGCTCCACGCATCGTTGGGTACTAAGTTGATTCGAAGCTCAGCTTACCATCCTCAGGCTGATGGTCGAATGGAGCGAGTAAACCAAGTGCTAGAAGATATGCTCCGTGCCTATGCCATCCACCATGGTAAGAATTGGGATGATCACCTACCAATGGCGGAGTTTTCATACAACAATGGTTATGAAGATATTTATGGCTGGAAGTGTCGCACATCTTTGAACTGGTGTGAATCCAGTGAACGAGTGATATATGGTATCGACTTGGTGAATGAAGCCGAAGAACGAGTACGAGTTATTCAAGCCAACCTCAAGGCTGCTCAATCTCGTCAGAAAAGCTATGCGGACAAACGACGTCGACCCCTTCACTTTGATGTCGGGGATCACGTTTATCTTCGTGTATCTCTAATGAAATGGATTCATCGCTTCGAAGTAAAGGGGAAGCTAGCTCCACGCTTCATTGGGCCGTTGGCAATAATTGAACAATGTGGACTTGTGGCCTATCGGCTAGCTACCAGCTTCACTTTTATGGTCCACAATGTATTTCACGTTTCGCAGTTGCGGAAATGTCTCAAGGCCCCAGCTGACGTACGTATGGAGGATTTGGAAGCTCTCCAACCAGATCTTACTTACTCTGAGCATACAACCTAGATAATCAATAAGAAGACTCGCACCACAAGAAGCCGCACCTTGCATTTCTACAAGATCTTGTGGGGCAACCACACCGCTGAAGAAGCAACGTGGGAAAGCGAGGAATACCTCACAGCAAACTATTCGGACTTGTTAGCGACATATGTTCATTAGATATTTTCCTTTTATCCTTCCTATTGTAATCTCAGGATGAGATTCTTTTAAGGGGGGGGGAATGTAAAATCCCAGTTTTTCCTTAATATAAAGTTCAAATACAAGTTGGTTATCAGCCATAGTGGAGATCAATTATGGTTGTGCACATGAACTTAATCTCATCCAAAATTCTTTCTTTCACTCATACTTAAACTTTATTAACATAGGGGATGGACTTCACAAATGATCTTAAAATAATTCAAGTGACCTTTCTGCAAGTTTTGGAATTTATTGAATGGAAATTTGCGAGGGCAAATACCATATGCAGTACTAAATATATTCAAATTATGTCAAAACTTGAATATAGCTACTGTAAATTTGGGCCCTGTCAAAATATTCAAATCAGAGGCTATATATTTTTCCATGGCCTCATAATATTCCAAATAGCACCCCTAAAAAATTTCATATTTTTTTAGACTCATTTGCTATTTAATTCAGTGACTCCATAGAATTTCATTCAAATTCAAATTTGAATTTGAATTCTAAATGAAACTTGTCCAAATTTGAAATCCAACTTCAGAATCTGAACCCACACAATTTATTTGGCCTCCCCACAAAATCTAGAATTTTTGGACAATTCTTGGTAGGAGAATTGAAGTTACAGAGGAGGATAGGCTTAAGAGGAGCAGTGGGACCCACTGTCAGCCTCTCCCACTCGGTGAACCGACGGAGCCGCTCTGTTTACGGTTGTCCCCGCGCTTCCACGCCGGGAGAGCTCGCCACCACGACATGGGCATGCCAAGCAAGCAGCTACGTGGCCTAACAGACCTCTCCACTCTACTTAAGCACCGGATGACTTCCCTTCGACGTTCACCGACCGTTCTTCCAAAAACGAACCACCGGCGCCATCACCGACCGCCTTCCTCTCCTCCACTTCATCAGGCCGTTCTAGCCCTCGTTTGATCGAGCTCCAAGCATCAAAAAGTAACCCAGCTCGTTGCTTTACCTTCTCTAGTCGTTGGTTCAACCTTTCCTGAACTAAATCCGTGGTATTCCTCAGTTTCGCGGACGCCACCAGAGTTGGGGACGATCGTCGCCTCTACACCACTGTCGTTAGCCATCAACAAGCGGTGTCGCGCCTCAACTCCAACAGCAAAAGGGATTGCCATCACGAGATCTTTCTCACGGTAAAACTCGTGCTTCACTTCCTTAGGTATCGAGCAAGTTATTCAAGTTTTTCTTTCAACTGAAGTCCATGAACTAGCTTACTTATCTGTTTAATTCGCTTTCCACACGCAACGATTCTTTAATCAGTTCATGGATATTGATCCATACCTCCTAGCGCACCCTTCTGCCAAGAATCGATGGAAACAATCGAAGGATTGTCGAGATATTAGAGTTTTCCCCTCCGCCATTGAAACATCCCCTGTTCATCGACGAACTTGTAATTACCGACGGTTCCACGCCGTTTACACCACCTAGGAATCTTCCTCATGATCTCAGGAGCCTCCCCGACCTTTTCCTCATGATCTCACAAACCGAAGAACGGCGATATTATTGATCTAAGCAAAACCCACCGAATATGACCGGCGGCTGCAGTATTTATAGGCTAGGGTTCGACCAAAACACGATTAGACGCGTCCCTAATGGACTCTTACGGGATACAAGGCCCAAAGGCCCGATTCGGTGGCGCAGCACCGGACAGAAATCTGGACTCGACTTGTTTCGACGATTCCCAATTACTCCGGAGGAATTTTGAGGTGGGACCAGAACCATTGGAAATTTTATCTTCTCCTCTTTCCGTGCATATGTAGAACGTCGAAAACGGAGTCCGTATGCCTCCTGGGCGTCTGTTTTAAGGTGGACTGCTCCTGGACTCCGAGTTGAACTCGAGTCCGAGTTGTAAACTGTTTCCATCTACTTGTGGACGTCCCAGGTGGTTCTCCATGCTCCCAAGGCCTCCTTCCACGCTCCCAAGGCCTCCTTCCTTCACTTGTTGATCTTCTCCATTATTCCTAATAACAATTAAATCATCACATAGCAATCTATTCTCAAACTCACATGCAAAAGAAGTTAAGAACGAATTCACCTGCTGATTTAATAATCGTGCCCGTGCTCTTGTGATTGGTCCTTGCAGTTCAATGCGCGTCTCCGCTGTTGTGATGTCCTCATCATCCTCCCCCTCTTGAATTGGAGTCGTCCTCGACTCAAGTTCATCTTCTTCTCCCAAGTACGGTCGCAAATCTGAAATGTTAAATGTAGGACTAACCCCAAAATCGGGAGGCAATTCAAGCTTATATGCATTATCATTAATCTTTTCAACGATCTTAAAAGGACCAGCAGCTCGTGGTATAAGTTTAGATTTTCTCAAGTCGGGAAATCGCTCTTTTCTCAAATGTAACCACACCAAATCGCCCGGTTCAAGTTTTACTTCTTTTCTACCTTTACTACCTGCAATCCTATACTTCTCATTCATCATTTCAATATTTTTCTTTGTAGTTTCATGCATCTTAAGAATGAATTCAGATCGTTGTGTAGCATCCAAATTTATAGTTTCAGAAGGAGGCAAAGGTAGTAAATCAATAGGGGCACGGGGATTGAAACCATACACTACCTGGAATGGACTTACCTTTGTCGTGGAGTGAACGGATCTGTTGTAAGCAAATTCTATATGTGGTAAACACTCCTCCCACAACTTCAAATTTGTTTTCAAGACAGCCCGTAACATAGTGGATAAAGTACGATTAACTACCTCAGTCTGTCCATCCGTTTGTGGGTGACATGTAGTTGAAAACAGCAACTTGGTTCCCAATTTATACCACAAAGTTCTCCAAAAATGACTTAAAAATTTTGCATCACGATCAGAAACAATGGTATTTGGCACACCATGTAAACGAACAATTTCCGTCATAAATAAATCAGCAATGTGTGAGGCATTATCATTCTTATGACAAGGTATAAAGTGTGCCATTTTGGAAAAACGATCAACAACTACAAAAATACTATCCCTCCCCCTCTTAGTCCTAGGCAATCCCAAAACAAAGTCCATAGAAATATCCTCCCAAGGTACACTAGGAACAGGAAGAGGCATATAAAGACCATGTGGGTTAAGGCGAGACTTAGCTTTGTTGCAAGTAGTGCATCGTGACACGTAGCGCTCGACATCACGCCTCATCTTTGGCCAAAAGAAGTGTGTGGACAGCACGTCTTCAGTTTTCTTCACTCCAAAAGGTCCCATCAAACCTCCTCCATGTGCTTCCTGCAAAAGCAATAGACGAACAGAGCTAGCTGGAATGCATAGCTTGTTAGCACGATAGAGGAGACCCTCTCGCAGCACATATTTATTCCAAGTTCTTCCTTCTCTACAATTTTCAAAAGCATCTTTGAAGTCCAAATCAGTAGGATATAATGCTTTAATTGTTTCCAAACCAATGATTTTATGATCAAGTTGGGACAGCATGGTATAACGCCTAGATAATGCATCGGCAATGATATTTTCCTTCCCTTTCTTATGCTTAATGATGTATGGAAACGACTCTATGAACTCAATCCATTTAGCATGTCGTTTATTCAGATTGGTTTGACACTTAAGATACTTCAATGATTCATGATCGGAATGTATGACAAACTCCTTAGACCAAAGATAATGTTGCCAAGTTTGTAATACACGGACTAAGGCATACAATTCCTTATCATAAGTGGAATAATTCAGAGAAGGACCATGAAGTTTTTCACTAAAGAAAGCAACGGGTTTACCTCCTTGTATGAGAACGCCTCCAATACCAATGCCGCTTGCATCGCATTCTAGCTCAAAGGTCTTGTCAAAATCAGGAAGTTGTAGTAATGGTGCTTGTGTAAGATTCGATTTGAGAGCATCAAAAGCTTGTTGCTGCTGTTCGCCCCATCGAAATGGAACTCCCTTCTTCGTTAGCTCATGTAGAGGTGCTGCAATGGTGCTGAAATCCCGCACAAAGCGCCGATAAAATCCTGCAAGACCAAGAAAACTACGAACCTGTGTGACGGTAGTTGGGGCTGGCCAGCTGGTGATTGCTTCAATTTTTGCCTCATCCATCTCAATTCCCTGCGAGGAAACGACATAGCCAAGAAACGAGACTCGATTGGTGCAAAAAATGCACTTTTTGAGGTTACCAAACAAACATGCATCTCTCAAAACAGTAAAAACAGCACGTAAATGATCAAGATGTTCATCATATGACTTGCTGTAAATGAGGATATCATCGAAGTAAACCACCACAAATTGTCCAATGAAAGCACGTAAAACCTCATTCATTAATCGCATAAAGGTGCTGGGTGCATTAGTTAAACCAAAAGGCATGACTAACCACTCATAAAGTCCAAACTTGGTTTTAAATGCAGTTTTCCATTCATCTCCTAGTGCCATTCTAATTTGGTGGTAACCACTACGCAAGTCAATTTTTGTGAAGATGATAGCACCACTTAATTCATCAAGCATGTCATCTAATTGAGGAATAGGATAACGATATCGAATGGTGATGTTATTAATCGCTCAACAATCAACACACATGCGCCAACTACCATCTTTCTTAGGAACCAAAAGAACAGGAACGGAACAAGGGCTAAGGCTTTCACGAATGTACCCGCAGTCCAAAAGATCTTGGACTTGTCGCTGAATTTCCTTAGTTTCTTGTGGATTCGCCCTGTATGCTGCACGATTTGGCAAACTTGCTCCTGGAATCAAATCGATCTTGTGTTCAATGCCTCTCATCGGTGGTAAACCAGGGAGTATCTCGGAGGGAAACACATCCTCAGACTCCTGCAAAAGGTTAGCAACAGCAGGGGGCAATGCAATAGACCATTCATGAAGTGAAAACATGGCTTCTTTGCAAACTAAAGCATAGCACATCCCCTTAGCATCGAATAAATCAGCAAGTTCAGATTTAGTTGCGAGCAATGATGGTGATTTTAACTTAATAACTTGCTGTTTTTCAGATTCAAATTTAGTTGCTTTGCCCTCACAAATTTTACTCTTCTCAAAATGCACAATTTCAGCAGGAGTCATGGGGAGCAAAGTGATTTTCTTTCCCTTATGCATGAGAGTATATTTATTGGTTCTACCATGATGAATAGCATCTGTATCAAATTCCCAAGGACGACCCAATAAAAGAGACCAAGCATCCATAGGAACAACATCAAAATCAGCAAAATCATGGTATGAACCAATTGAAAAATGGATTCTCGCTGTTTGTGTTACCCGAACCTTACCGCTGTTGTTGAACCATTGAATGTGGTACGGATGAGGGTGTGCTCTTGTTGTCAAACCGAGTTTCTTGACGACGTCCGTGTTTACCAAGTTATTGCAGCTACCTCCATCAATTATAGTGTGTACACGGCAGTCCTTGACGACGAGAAACATGTGGAAGAGGTTGTGTCGTTGTAGCTTGTCGTCGGTCTCCACTTTGGAGCTCAAGGCACGCTGCACAATGATGCTCCTATAGTTCTCCGTCACCGCTGTACCAAGTACCTCTTCTTCGGTGTGTTCGTCATTTGGATCTGTAAAGTCAGTAGCAAGAGAATATTCATCTTCAACATCGGAAGTACTATCATACCCGCCATCGTCGCGTGCTATGTATGCTCGTTTGCTCGGGCAATCTCTCATCATATGACCAAGTCCCTGGCAGCGGTGACACTTAATGTCGGAAGTACGACCCGTAGAAGGAGTGGACGATGAAGGCTTGAATGATGTCGCCTTGCTGCCTTCCGGCACGCGAGAAGGAGGAGCAGCAGGTATAGTTCGTTGACCGCCATTGGGTGGTGTAGTCGCTGCACGGGGGGCCGAAGATGGTGCTGTTTTGGATGGTGTAGTTGCTGCACGCGGCGTGAAGTTGCTCCTCGTGCATTGTTGCTGTTGTTGTTGGCCCTGCAATTCTTTTTCTGCCAACATAGCAAGCTGAAACAATCTGTTAACAGTATCATATTCTTTGTAATCAACAATGTCCTGAATTTCACGCTTCAACCCCCCATAAAAACGAGCTATTTTATCATCCATGTCCTCTACTACCCCACAACGCAGCATACCCTTTTGTAACTCTTGATAATACTCCTCTACGGACATGTTACCTTGGTCTAAACGCTGCAATTTTTTGCGAAGGTCCCACTGAAAAGATGGAGGAACAAATCGAACTCGCATAGCTTCCTTTAATCTATCCCATGTTGGAGGATCAGTTCTAGTTTTAACAAGTTCATTCCACCATATGATAGCAAAGTCCTTAAACTCACTAGTGGCTTGACGAACTCTATGTTGTTCAGGAACAAGATGGGAATTAAATTTTTGCTCTACTGTCATCTCCCAATCAAGATAAGCCTCAGCATCATAAGCACCAGAAAAAGAGGGTATAGTAAATTTCACTTTAGCAAAAGGATCATCAGGAGGGCGGTTATAATTGTTATGATTATTACCTCCCATACCTCGACGATAAAGTGGCAGTCTTGGTTGATTACTGTGATCTTCCAGTTCATCATAAGCATTGTCTTCTTGTCTTCCAGCGAGAGCCAACCGAGCCTCAAAAGTATTCATCCGAAGAGCAAGGTCATCCAATTGGCGAGTCAAGTTCGCCAATGACTTCTCCGTTGCTGCGTTGTATTTGGCGAACATATCACGTAACTCAACATGTTGAACACATTCGTCATTATTTTCTTCTCCTGCCATTGTTAGTAGGAAACAAAAGACAACAAAAAAATGTTATCCCTATCAACTACAGTGACAATGTGGAAGGTGGAAGAAAACAATCTCTCTCGCTCAAGCGTCTTACCACGCTCTTACAAGTGTTCTTACCGACACAGCAGGTGGTGTGGACGGTGAGATGAACCAATGAAGCGTGGGGTGATTGCAAAGGTACCTGTTATGCTCAAGAGAAAGGTGGAGCTTGGATGGCACAATATGGTGGCTAATAAGCAAAAAATCGTTAACAGCTAAACAAAGTTGAATAAGTATACAATGTAGGAAACTGTTGCTGGTCAACTGAGTGCCCTAGAGCCTAGCACAACACAAGGAAGTATCAAGGCAAAAGAAAGACAGAATGATATAACCAAACAAACAGCACCAAGTGGTATAGGCCAATTGCTTTAATATGCGTGCTCTTCACTATTTTTTTTCTTTTTTGTAATATTTTTTTGATATTTTTTCTTTACTCAGTAGCACAAATATAGGAAGCACACAAATTTTCAGCTCAATTGGATGTAATATGCGGCCTATAGAAAATCAAGAAGATTCTTTAAAATCCGTGCTTCGGAGGCTGGATAGCCTATCTTCCGAGGGGAATTTGGGCAATCTAATTTCACCGAACGCGGCTATGCCGCGGAAAATCAGATGCGAAATTTCGCGTAGATGAATTTGAAAAAAAAAATCGCCCGATTTCGAGTTCGTATGCGAAAGTTATGACCGTTTTAAGGTAGGCTATCCGAGTTACGATTTTTTAGATGTTGATTCCAACTCGGTTTGAGAACAGAACTCGCAATCGGATACGAAAACGATCGGGAATTTGCACAGAAACTAATGGGGTGATGTGTGATGATTCAAGGATGAATGGAACAAAGATTTGTCACCTAATCTAGGGCTGGCGATGCGGGAGTTCACGCAAGGCGGCTAGCTAGGGCAAACCGATGAACGTGGCGGATCGTTTTGTTATTTAGGGATTGTGGAATAGGTGTCGAATAGCAAGAAAACAAGGACGGAACACGATAACTAGGATCCAAAAACACAAAGCTAAACCAGCAACAAGAGTCAACCACACGAATGCAAACTCAACAATGCAAACTGAAAAACGAAACTGCAGGCACTATAGCCTGGGAAGCGGTAAAAACGATCTAATTTTTTTTGTGGCTTTTCTGTGGACTCTAGGTACGAAACAAAATCGATCAAATGGAAGGAAGGAAAACAAAGATACCTCACGGGCAACCTGGAAATCTGATACCAATTGATAGGAAAAGATGAGTCCCGATCTTCCGAAAGATAATGACAAGTCGGTTGATGTGGAGATCTCGACGTTGATGATCCGAGGCTCTTGAGTAGAACACGAACAACCCCTGCAATCACTACACCACCGCTTCGTTGGTTATCAACCGTGTTTCACACGCTTGACCTCGCCAATAAGGCTAATCCCTGCAAGTGCAACCGAGAACACAAGCAAGAACAAGATAGACACGATCTGAAATCGCGAAGTTAGGGTCTCACAAACCGAAGAACGGCGATATTATTGATCTAAGCAAAACCCACCGAATATGACCGGCGGCTGCAGTATTTATAGGCTAGGGTTCGACCAAAACACGATTAGACGCGTCCCTAATGGACTCTTACGGGATACAAGGCCCAAAGGCCCGATTCGGTGGCGCAGCACCGGACAGAAATCTGGACTCGACTTGTTTTGACGATTCCCAATTACTCCGGAGGAATTTTGAGGTGGGACCAGAACCATTGGAAATTTTATCTTCTCCTCTTTCCGTGCATATGTAGAACGTCGAAAACGGAGTCCGTATGCCTCCTGGGCGTCTGTTTTAAGGTGGACTGCTCCTGGACTCCGAGTTGAACTCGAGTCCGAGTTGTAAACTGTTTCCATCTACTTGTGGACGTCCCAGGTGGTTCTCCATGCTCCCAAGGCCTCCTTCCACGCTCCCAAGGCCTCCTTCCTTCACTTGTTGATCTTCTCCATTATTCCTAATAACAATTAAATCATCACATAGCAATCTATTCTCAAACTCACATGCAAAAGAAGTTAAGAACGAATTCACCTGCTGATTTAATAACCGTGCCCGTGCTCTTGTGATTGGTCCTTGCAGTTCAATGCGTGTCTCCGCTGTTGTGATGTCCTCATCAGGTAACCCCGTGGCCCTCGGTGTGGCCCAGATGCGATTGGCCCATTTAAATGAAGTGGGACCGGCCGCTTTATTTAAATTTTCCAATTGAAAAATAATTCCAGTATTCAATCGAACTTCTAAAATTTCCAAATAAATTCTGGTAGACTCATCTTGATCTCAACTTTATAGTGGTGCAATTTGTTGAGCATGAAACTCCCAGGATTTTTATAATTAATTCCTTTGAGCTAACTGCTTGGGAACTTCGTTACTACTGTTCTGTTAATTAGAAAATTCCCAATTTTTGTTAGAACACTCTTAGTAATACACTTGATCTCCAGTAAAAATTTCAAGTTCATTGGACTTCATTTACTAGGTTGATCAGTGTTCCAAATCTCTATGTAATTGAAAAATTGGGAAAAATACAGAAATCATTTCAGAAATTCTCCCAAACTTGTAAAATTAATTTCTCCCTGTAGGAAGCTTAGAAAATTATGAAACAATTCCTAGAACCAGTGAGACCCCCTCTACATGGTACAACCACAAGTAGCTATGATAGACCTCCAAAATCACAACCAAAATTCAGAGAAGGTTTATACTTGTAGGAATTTTAGGGACAACAAACTTCCTTGATCATCTCATGTTGTTTGCAAGAGTCTCCATTATAGTCCCTAGTATCTACCATAAAAGTTCCAAAGCCATTTAAGATCATAATCTTATTTGATTCACAAGATATTAGCTTGTGACCTTAAACATATTATTTATTTTCAAAATCATTCATATATAGTATATGCATAACGTGTAGTGACTGAAGTCGAGGAGCAGCCGGAAGCTTTGGAAGTCCAGCTGTCGGAGACTAACATAGACTCGGACTCGCATTTAAGCTCCTATAGTGTCTTTGCAGTTTTCATTCACCTTACATCTTCAGATGTTTGTGCATTACGTTTAAGGTGTTTGACATCCACTTGCATGACCAATTAACCCAGGGAGTGGTTAGAATAGCTCACAGACTCGTGTAGTAACTTCCATGCTTATATTCATAGAGATTCGATAGAAGTCAAGTAGTTGGAATCTACTCGTGAGATAGGATTTTATCACATGAGATGAATTGGATCAAGAAATGGTTTATAAATATGAAATAGAGACCGAGCAGGGGGTAGGATGCGGTGAGACGTGGTCTCATGTGTGTAGCCCTGCTTGTGTCGATTGAGGACCGATTCGTGTGCGGCCCTGCTGGACAAGCTTGAATTGTATCGACGACATACTGGAGAAATGGGCTTCAGCAAACTGACGTAGTTTGACACTGGTTTGTCGAGGCATACCATTCCATTTTATAGGCGTAGGTTGAGGGTAGCAAGGTGTAAATCAGCTGGTGGGCACGTCAGAGTACGCCCCACGTAGGGACCTCCTGCTCGTGACGGATCGACCGGTTCGACATTCTAGTGTTGGGTGAATGGTGGCCATATACGACTAGTACTGAAGTGCTATGTAGGTACTACTATAAGTACTCGCTGGCGCTTCCGAAAGTGTGTATGTGTCATGTTGACCGAGTGTGTCCTGATTGCAATCACCGTCCCTCGTGGTAATAGAGTACTACTTGTTCACCGTGTCGTGATGTAGTAAATACTGAAGAAGTCAGGAGAATATGATGTATTGAATTATAATTGTTTTGCAACCTTGTATGGCTTAGAGATAGCACAATTAAAAGTTTACAGTTTCCCCATACTTTACCTGTAATAGCATTATGTGCTTTGGGCATGTCATATCATCGGCAAAGCGTTTCTTATTTGATTGCAGAGTCTATGATATGCCGTGCCTGAAGAATGTCATGTGCTACTTAAAACATGACTATAAGGATCCACTTGTAGGCGAGTCCTTTATGCTATTCCTTACCTATGATTAGTATTCACCCCTGCATATGTCTAGTGAGACAGGTTAGTCTTGCTGAGCCTTAAGCTCACGTTTGCAGTTAATAAGTTTTTGCAGATTATACGACTGATGACGGGTTCGACGACGAGGCTGCACCCCCTCCAGGGTTTACAGCCGAATGGGAACCCTGCAGGCCACTGTAAGTTGCGTGTTGCTAGTGCGAAGCATCCATGGCATGGATGACTTTGCTTTGGCATAGCTAGTGCCGAGAGCATAGCTATGATGTATAGTTCTCTTTCCTTTCCGCCTAATATTGTAAAACTTCCGTTGTGTTCATAAATAAAGACTTGGTATTGTATTTTATTCTTGTTCTTTTCTTGTATACTGTTGGGTGTCGCATCGCACGACACCACCCAATGAGATCATTGGATGTCGGGATTCCGATCGCCACATCTTCCCCACGTCTACTTTAATTAGCTTCATGATTTTCTCCATTTTGCTTTGGTTCGCTGTTGATATCACACATCACTGAACTGAGAGCACATTCACTTGATAACTAAATCATTCATTTGTCCAGAAAATAATCAAATCCTTCCTTATGATTCCTGAGGAACACGATGAACACACCACACATTCATTCATTCATTCACACAGTGGCCAACGTTTTGTAATACATCGTGAGGCCAACGATTGTGTTCCATGGCGATAGATCCTAACGCAACAAACTAGTACAATTGTGGCAACAAATCCTAATGCAACGATTGTGTTCCATGGCGATAGATCCTAATGCCATGAAATCGTGAATCGTGGCAAAAGTTCCTAATGCAATGATTGTGCTATGTGGAGATAGATCCTAACGCCACATGCTGGTGAATTGTGGCAACAGATTCTAATGCAATGATTGTATTACATGGCGATATATCTTAACATTACGAACTAGTGAATTGTGGCAAAAGTTCCTAATGCAACGATTGTGTTCCATGGTGATAGATCCTAATGCCACAAACTGTTGAATCGTGGCAACAGATTCTAATGCAACGATTGTGTTCCGTGGTGATAGATCCTAACACCACGAACTGGTGAATCGTGGCAAAAGTTCCTAGTGCAACGATTGTGTTCCGTAGCGATAGATCCTAACGCCACGAACTAATGAATCTTGGGAACATATTCTAATGCAACAATTGTATTCTGTGGTGATAGATCCTAACGCCACGAACTGGTGAATCGTGGAAAAAGTTCCAAAAGCAACGATTGTGTTCTGTGGTGATAGATCCTAATGACGAACTAGTGAATCATGGCAACAGATTATAATGCAACGATTGTGTTCCGTGGCGATAGATCCTAGGCCACGAACTAGTGAATCATGGCAAAAGTTCCTAATGCAACGATTGTGTTCCGTGGCGATAGATCCTAACGCAACAAACAGGTGAATCATGGCAAAAGTTCCTAATGCAACGATTGTGTTCCGTGGCGATAGATCCTAACGCCATAAACTGG
Source organism: Tuctoria greenei (assembly GCA_036927565.1). Classification (NCBI taxonomy): domain Eukaryota; kingdom Viridiplantae; phylum Streptophyta; class Magnoliopsida; order Poales; family Poaceae; genus Tuctoria; species Tuctoria greenei. The sequence continues at coordinate 60,359,579 of JAYESD010000010.1, forward strand.
TGAATCGTGGCAAAAGTTCCTAATGCAATGATTGTTTCTGTGGCGATAGATCCTAACGCCATGAATTGGTGAATCATGGCAAAAGTTCCTAATGCAACGATTGTCTTCCATGGCGATAGATCCTAACGCCACAAACTAGTGAATCGTGGCAACAGATCCTAATGCAACAAATGTGTTACATGGCAATAGATCGTAATGCCATGAACTAGTGGATCATGGCAATAAATCCTAATGCAACAATTGTGTTTCACGGCAATAGATCCTAACGCCATGAACTGGCGGATCGTGGCAAAAGTTCCTAATGCAACGATGGTGTTCCGTGGCGATAGATCCAAACGCCACGAACTAGTGAATCGTGGCAACATATCCTAATGCAACAATTGTGTTCCGTGGCAATATCTCCTAATGCCACAAACTAGTGAATCATGACAAAAGACCAAGCTTACTGCAATGATTTAGTATTCATTGCAGTACAATTGTTGCAACAGGGCAGAATCCTTGTAGTGCAAGCTCTAGCCACGGGAGGGACTCAAGCTCACACCTCTCCTCTGAGCCTACACCAAGTCCACGGTGGAGATGATGCGGACGTCCCACCTATACATACAATCCAACCAATGAACGAAGTGCAAGATACTTCAAATAATACCAACCATGGACCTTTGACAAGAAGTCGTGCCAAAAAGTTACAACCACAGGTGACATCACTCCTAGTCGAGTTCGATAATAATATAATTGGGGATTTTATACTACCTAAAAGTTATACTTTGGTGATGATTACATACACACGACAAGAACCAGAGAAAACCAAGGCAGTTCTCGCACCATCCAAACGAATTTGGCCGAACCATACATTGCAGAAACTCCAACTTCACATGCAATTCTATACCAACTTGGCACCTCCCCTGGTGCATATCACACATGGTGTGAAAGCATATCAAGTCTAGTTTCTAAGGCAACAAATATGCGTCATTTGGATTCCCAAACAAGAGTAATGACTGATTTACTGCAAGGGGGTCAAGAGCTGAAAGGCTGCGCGAGGCACCTTGGGAATGCATTTCGTGGAAGCTCTTTAACTCATCAACTTAGGGTCCTTTCACGCTTAAACTAGGGGGGTTGTTCCTAGTATAAATATTTAGCATTTCTTTGGATTTGGCAGACTTGAACATCGAGACATACCCCTTTGTTTAGTTGTGTGCTAACAATTTCAGACGTTGATATCTACCCCTTTGCTCTTGTGATTTCCTCGCTGGATTACAAAGCAGCAGCTTCATTGGCTCCAACCTAGTGCTCCTGGTCCATTGATTCCAGGTTGTGTTGGTTTGTTCTTTGAGAGTGTGGTTGGGCAAATCCTCGATTCAGGTTGCCAGTTAAAGACGGTGGTTGGCTTGAGTTTTATACGTCTGGTTGAACTAGTTATCTTGGTTTTTTTGAAGCTAGTTATCTATCTTGCTTCTTTGAAGCTAGTTATCGTGTTTGTGATCCTACATCGTCAAGATCGGGACCCCAACACGTATCATTTTGCATCAGAGCTTTATTGACACATAGGATCCTTTACCCCCTAGCTACATATATTCGTATTGTCATATCCACTAAAAGCCATAATCATATTTGCCATAACCCTTTGTTTCAGTCTGTTTTCTAGTGAGTTTTGTTAAGTTTCATTCCATAAGAGTCTTTGTTTAGCTGCTGATCATAGCATCGTCTTGTGTATGTGGTCTTGTTAAAAAGAAGAAGAAAAGAGAAAACAGAACAGTTCAAAAAACGAGAAAGAAAGAATCATATAAAGTTGGATGAACGTGTGCTGCAAGTTGTGCAATCAGTTTGATGTCTTTTCATGTGTGATGATCTAATTACATCTTCCATATATTGTGATCAGCACTAGGCATCGAGCTTCTGGTTGGATTTCTACTTAGCTTTACAATATCAAGAATTCAGCTTGTTTTTCCTTGTGCATCACTCCCTCCCAAGCTCCACCAATAATCCACCTCTTTACTGAACACACAGGTCTTGTATTCGCTCAACCATTATTTCTCTTTTGGTACCACACACGATACTTCTGTAATCTGCAGGAAGTCTTAAGAGATTTGGTTGGTAAGAGATGTGAGGTTGTGAGAAAATTCTCCAAATTTTCTAATTCCACATATCCTTGTTATTCTTGCTTCACTAATATTATAGGAGAATGGATGATGCACCCGAAGTAGAGGATTGTGTCACCATGGCACAATTCAATAAGTTGAAGCAAAGCATGGAGGAAAAGCAAGACTAACTGTCACAAGACCTTCAGACAATTATGGCTCAGCTGAGAAACCTTAACAATATTCCTGAAAATGCAAGAAATCAAGAAGAAATAGATGAAGAAGTTGCTTCCCAACTTGCAAGGCAACAACGACAACAACAAAGACAAGCTGTTGCTCATGTTAGACGACCTGTGGTGCAAGGTCGTGGGAATGGAGGCCATGGTGCTGGTCATGGGAGAGGAAGAGATTATGAAGATAGGAGAATTGAACACTCGATTCTGATGATGGGTATGAAAGAGATGATTTTGAACAAGGCCATTGACGTCGAGGTCGTCATACACGTAATCGAGAAAATGAGGACAGGTTTGGCAAGCATAAATTTACAATGCCTAAATTTGATTATGGATCTGATCCTGGAGCTTATCTCACATGGGAATTAAAGGTTGATAAGATTTTTTGTTTGCATAATTATTCTGAAGAAAAGAAGATGGCAATGGCAGCCCTTGAATTTGATGACTATGCACTAATTTGGTCGGAGCAAATGCTTGATAATAGATAAGCTGTTGGACAAGGTGTTGTTAGATCATGGGCTGAAATGAAGAGGGAAATGAGGTCTAGATTTGTCCCCAAGCATTATCATCGAGAACTTTTTGAAAGGCTGCAGAATTTGAAGCAAGGAAATCTTTCTGTAGATGGGTACTACAAATAGATGGAGAAGGCAATGATCAGGGCCAATATAAATGAAGATGAAGAGCAATCAATAGCGCGTTTCATGTCTGGTTTAATATTTAGCGCATTGTGGAGTTTCAGCCATACGGTAGTCTTATTAATCTAGTGCATCAACACTACAGGAAACCCGACGATTTGCGACGGCCAGGGCCGTCGCAAATAAGCCAAATGCCGTCGCAAATAAGCAATTTGCGATGGCTTTTCTTATTTGTGACGGTTTTTGGCCGTCGCAAATAAGTCGTCGCAATTAAGCTTATTTGCGACGGCTAGCAGCGGCCGTCGCAAGTTATTGCCAGGGGCTGGTGGGCCCTGCAACAATAATTTTGACGGCCGGGCCATCGCAATTAAAGCTCATTTGCGACGGTCGGGCCGTCGCAAATAAGTGCTCTATTTGCGACGGCCTGGGCGGCACAAATAAGTTCAGTGGGCAGGGCCCATGTGTCCTCCTTCGGGACCCACGCCGCTATTTGTGGCGGCCAGACTGTCGCAATTAATGCTTATTTGCGACAGCTGGGCCGTCGAAATAGCAGTCGCTTAATTGCGACGGCCTGGAACCTTATTTGCGACGGTACTATATAAAAAGCCGTCGCAAATAAGGTTTTTTATTTTTTTTAAAAAAAAAATAGAATATACTAACCGGCTCAATGGCCAGAATCACAGAACAGAATAGAAATTCAGAATGCCAGACCAAGCTATAGACAAAAAACATATAAAGCATATAAAGCATATACAAAATCTAATTATGCATTTACTACAAAATCTGAACAAACAACATATTAGCCACAATGGACAAGTGTGAAATCATAAGTGTAATACAAGACAACATATAAAACATATTAGCCAATTATGCAAGACAAAAAACATATTAGCCAAAAAGATAGTCTAAAAACCTAATAGCCAAAAAGATAGCCTAGAAAACATATTAGCCAAAAAACATATTAGTCGGCGGGGGCACAGTAGAGCCAACAGTATAGTATAAAGGACTTCACTGTCTGCCTAAATAGACGGTGAAAAATAACATTTTTGTAAGAGTCAGTATCTTTTTAACTTTGCAAGTTATATGCACAAGGTGAAATAACAAAAAAAAAGATAGTGACTTGTTGGGACCTATATATGAGTTGGATTGACTTCAAGTCTTATTGGCAGGAAAGATGTCAATGGTATCTACTTTCCTAAGCTTTGAGGCCAAGCACACCCTAGGCAGGCAGTCTAATGGCTAATCCATGAACAAACAGGCAACAAAATTAATAATCGAGCCTATGTCTACGTGTGAAGAAATAAAAGGTCCTGTGGGGTAGATAGAAAACGAATATGCCGGCCATGCAACTTGTGTACCTATTTTGACCATATTTATCTCCTATACAAATAATGCTCCACTCTGCAATTAAAATAGAAATTATTTTCGAGCCGTCCTAATCTATCCACCGTGGATGTTCCATGATGTCTGTCATCTCTTCCTAATCTGCTCCTCCTATAACTTAGGTCGCATATATATCTCATATGTTTATCATAGCAAATAAGATAACATTCTTGATTCAAAGTAGCAAAGCACTTACTCCCAAGTGTAATTAAACTAATCCTGCTGGACAGAATCGGTGGCGGGGGAGAAGCGAGGAAATACCTGTATTCGGCGGCGGGGTCGGGGGCGCAGGGGCAGCGAAGCCGAGGGCGAGCCAGTGGCGGGGCCAGCCCAGGGGCGGCGGGGCTGGGGGCGGGCCGGTGGTGGGAGCGGGCGGCAGCTGGGGCGTGGAGGCGCGCCTGGAGTCGGGGGCGGGCCGCCGGTGGGGGCGCAGGGGCGGCGGGGTCGGGGGTGGCGGACCGGCAGCGGAGTCGGGGGCGCGGCAGGGCGGCGGGGGCACGGCAAGCAGCGGTGGTGGAGTGAAGTGAATGAAGAGTCGGGGCCGGAGGGTCCCGATATTAGCCCTAATTTGCGACAGCGGACTTAATTGCGACGGCCTTAACTTACGGCCATCGCAATTAAAGCCTATTTGCAACAGCGGTCGGACAGACCGTCGCGAATAAGAATTTATTTGCGACGGTTCCGTTATTTGCGACGGTCCTAGGGTTGGCCGTCGCAAATAAACTCTTATTTGTGATGGCCAGTCCGACAGCCGTTGCAAATAAGGCCTTATTCACGACGGCCATGTTATTTGCGATGGACAAAGGCGGGCCATCGCAATTTAAGCTATTTGTGACGGCTGGCAGTCGCAAATAAATCCAGCCGTCGCAAATGATCGCGTTTCCTATAGTGCAAGCAAACAAAGCTGAAAGACAATTGCAGCAAGACACTAAAATTAATAGAGCTACACCATTCAGTGCAAAGAGAACATCAAGTGCAAGCAAATTTACACCAAGGAATAGTGTTGGCCGAGGCACTATCCACAACTCAAGTGGAGGCTCAAATTCGATTGCTCGTGACACTTCTAGTGGTAAAAAATTTTCTGCTCAAAGTGAACTGAACAAACCCGTAAATCCAACAGCTACCTCAGTGGGAACTACTGCCAAGAGTAGTGGAATCCAATGCTTTGAGTGTGGAGGTCATGGACACATTGTAAGAGAGTGTCCAAATAATCGCGCCATCATTGTTAATGACCAAGGAGAATATGAATCTTCCAGTGAGGAAGAAAAAGAAGCTGATGATGAAGGAAAATTTGAGGATGCTGAGGAAAAAGCTCACACTTATTGTGAATTTGAAGAAGGTGTTGCACTTGTTGTGACTCAAATTTTGAGTGTGCAAGTGAAGGAAACTGAGAATGGACAACGACACAATATTTTCCAAACAAGAGCCCATGTTGAAGGAAAGGTTTGCAAAGTGATTATAGATGGTGGAAGCTGCCATAACCTTGTAAGAAAGGAAATGGTTGAAAAGCTTGGGCTAAAACTGCTACGACATCCACATCCCTATCATGTGCAATGGCTAAATGATTCAGGAGATATCAAGATTGGACATAGAGTAAACATTCTTGTCAAGATTGGTGAGTATATAGACTCTGTAGAGTGTGATGTTGTTCCCATGACAGTGTGTCATCTGCTGTTAGGGAGACCGTGGCAATATGATCATTTAACTCTATATTGTGGTCGCTCAAATCAATACACAATCAAGTGGAAAGGAAAGGAATTGATACTGAAGCCAATGACACCGCAACAAATTCATGTTGAATATTTGCAAAAGAGCTCAAAAGTGAAGGTTAGGAGTGAAAAAGAAAAAGAGGAAAAGAAAATGGGTGCCCTACACAAAGCCGTGAGTGAGAGCTACAAGCCAAATGTGAGAGATAAAAACAAGGATCAGGGACATAACTTAGTAATGATAGCCACCAAAGTCTGAAATGAGATATGTGAGGAATAACCCAAACCAAGTCTTTATTGTACTTGTGTACAAAGACACCTTGCTTTCAGCTAATGACTTGACCTCAGTTCCTAGTGTTGTTGCTCATATTTTGTAGGAATACCATGATATTTTTCTAGAGGAAACACCAGTTGGACTTCCTCCTTTGCAAGGCATCGAGCATCAAATTGATCTTGTTCCACGAGCTGCACTTCCTAACCGACCAGCATACCGCACGAACCCTGAAGAAACCAAAGAAATACAGAGGCAAGTACAAGACTTTTAGATAAAGTATATGTGCATAAAAGTTTAAGTCCTTGTGTTGTTCCTGTAATTTTGGTGCCAAAGAAAGATGGATATTGGAGGATGTGCGTAGATTGTAGAGCGATTAATAACATCACTGTTCAATGCTTGATGAATTGAGTGGTTCAATGATTTTTACTAAAATTGATTTGCGAAGTGGTTACCATCAAATAAGAATGAAAGTTGGTGATGAATAGAAAACTGCTTTCAAAACAAAGTTTGGATTGTATGAATGGTTAGTGATGCCTTTTGACTCATGCTCCTAGTACTTTCATGAGATTGATGAACCATGTGTTGAGATCATTTATTGGAAAATTTGTTGTTGTATACTTTGTATTCTGATTTTCAGCGGGGCATTGGAGGAACATCTTGATCACATTCAGCAGGTTTTGGATATTCTTAGAAAGGAAAAAATTGTATGCTAACATTGAGAAGTGCATGTTTTGTGCAGACCAAGTTGTTTTTCTTGGTTTTGTTATTTCAGGACAAGGAATCCAGGTTGATGAATCAAAGGTAAAAGCAATCAAGGAGTGGCCAATTCTAGAGAATGTAAGTCAAGTAAGAAGCTTTCATGGGCTTGCTGGTTTTTATCAAAGATTTGTCAAGAATTTTAGCACCATAGCTGCTCCACTCAATAAGTTGATGAAGAAAGGAGTTATGTTCAAGTGGGGTGAACCACAAAAGAAAGCTTTTCAAGAAATAAAGAAACGTTTAAATGAAGCCCCCTTGCTTGCATTGCCGGACTTCACCAAAACCTTTGAGGTTGAATGTGATGCAAGTGGGCTTGGAATTGGAGGAGTACTCATGCAAGCAGGAAGACCTATTGCATAATTTAGTGAAAAGCTTGGAGGAGCACAGCTGAATTATTCCGTGTATGACAAGGAGTTATATGCCTTGGTAAGAGTACTTGAGACATGGCGCCATTACTTATGACCGAAGAAGTTTCTTATTCACTCAGATCATGAAGCTTTGAAGTATTTGAAAGGTTAAGCTAAATTGAACCGTTGCCATGAAAAATGGGTTGAATTTATTAAAACTTTTCCTTATGTTATTAAGCACAAGAAAGGTAAGGATAATCTCATTGTTGATGCTTTATCCCAAAAACATATTATGTTGAATCAAAACCATATGCAAAGTGTATAAGAGAGTATAAGAGAGTTATATCCTACAGATCGTGAGTTTTCAAAACCATATGCAAAGTGTAGGAAAAAGTTGGGAAAAATATAATGTACATGATGGATTTTTGTTTAGAACTAACAAATTGTGCATTCCAAATTCCTCTGTTAGATTGTTGTTATTGCAAGAAACACATGCTGGCGGGATTGATGGGTCATTTTGGAAGAGACAAAACTTATAAGATGTTGTCTAATCACTTCTATTGGCTAAATATGAGAAGGGACGTGGAGAGATTAGTTCAAAGATGTGTCACATGCCACAAAGCTAAGTCAAAATTGAAACCCTATGGTTTATACAAACCTTTACCTATTGCTAGCAACCCTTGGGAAGGCATTAGTATGGACTTTGTTTTAGCTTAGGGAGGGATTCAATTTTTGTTGTTGTGGATCGATTCTCAAAAATGGCACATTTTATACCATGTAATAAGAGCGATGATGCTTCACACATAGCCTCTTTAATTGTTTTTCACGAAAGTTGTGAGATTACATGGGATGCCTAAGGCAATTGTTTTAGACCGTGATACAAAATTTTTGAGCTACTTTTGGAAGACATTGTGGGCAAAACTTGAAATGGAGCTGTTGTTTTCGACGACATGCTACCCCCAAATAGATGGGCAAACTGAGATGGTGAATAGAACACTTTCAACATTGTTGCGATCCCTTATCAAGAAGAATTTAAGGGAGTGGGAAGAATGTTTACCGCACATCGAGTTTGCATATAATAGGGTAGTACACTCTACCACAAATAAGTGTCCATTTGAAGTAGTATATGGATTCAAACCTCTTGCTCCGATCAAATTGTTGCCCTTAACTTTACAAGAACAAACTAACATGGATGCTTCCAAGTGTGCTGAATATGTCAAGAGGATACATGAGAAGACAAAAGAAGAGCTAGAGAAGAAGGCACTTTATTTTGCTGTGAATGCCAACAAACATCGCAAGAAGATGACATCTGAACCCGGTGAAATGGTTTGGTTTCAGCTATGCAAGGAGCATTTTCCTGAAAGGGGAAAGTACAAGTTGATGTCAAGAGCAGATGGACCATTCAAAGTTCTAGCAAAGATTAACAACAATGCTTACAAGATTGAAATTCCAGAAGACTATGGTGTCAGCCCAACTTTCAATGTTGCAGATTTATCTCCATTCTTGGGTGATGAGGAAATTGAGTCGAGGACAACTCCTTTTCAAGAGGGGGAGAATGATGCGGACATCCCACCTATACATACAATCCAACCAATGAACAAAGTGCAAGATACTTCAAGTAATACTAACAATGGACCTTTGACAAGAAGCTGTGCCAAAAAGTTACAACCACAGGTGACGTCACTATTAGCCGAATGCGATAATAATATAAGTTGGAATTTTACACTACCTAAAAGTTCTACTTTGGTGATGATTAGGTACACACGACAAGAACCAGAGAAAACCAAGGCGATTCGCACCATCCAAACGAATTCGGGCGAACCTTACGCTTTAGAAACTCCAACTTTACTTTCAATTATGTACCAACCTGGCATGTCCCCTGGTGCATATTACACATTGTGTGAAAGCATATCAAGTCTAGTTTCCAACACAACAAATGGTGCGTCATTTGGACTTCCGAAACAAGAGTAATGACTGATTTACTACAAGGAGGTCAAGAGCTGAAAGGCTGCGAGAGGCACCTCGGGAATGCATTTCGTGGAAGCTCTTTAACTCATCAACTTAGGGTCCTTTCACACCTAAACTAGGAGGGTTGTTCCTAATATAAATATGTAGCATTCTTTGTATTTGGAAGACTTGAACATTGAGAAATTACCTTTTTGTTTAGTTGTGTGCTAACAATTTCAGAGAGTGATCTCTACTCCTTTGCTCTTGTCATTTCCTCGCGGGATTACAAATTGGCCGCTTCATTGGCTCCCAACTGGTGCTCGTGGTCCATTGATTACAGTTTGTGTTTGTTGGTTCTTTGAGAGTGTGGTTGGGCAAATCCTCGATTCAGGTTGTCGGTTAAAGACGGTGATTGGCTTCGAGTTTTATTCGTCAGATTGCACTAGTTATCTTGGCTTCTTTGAAGCTAGTTATCTATCTTGGCTTCTTTGAAGCTAGTTATCGTGTTTGTGATCCTACGTCATGAAGATTGGGACCCCAATCCATATCATTTGGCATCAGAGCTTTGTTGACACGGTAGGATCCTTTACCCCCCTAGCTACATATATTTGTATTGTCCTATCCACTAAAAGCCATAATCATATTTGCCATAGCCCTTTGTTCCAATCTGTTTTTCTAGTGAGCTTTGTTAAGTTTCAATCCATAAGAGTCCTTGTTTAGCTATTGATCTTATCATCGTCTTGTGTATGTGTTCTTCTTAAAAAAAGAAAAGAGGAAACAGAATAGTTCAAAAAAAAGAAAAAATCTTACAAAGTCGTATCAACGTGTGACGCAAGTTGTGCAATCAATTTGATGTCTTTTCATGTGTGATGATCTAATTACATCTTTCATATATTGTGATAAGCACTAGGCATCGAGCTTTTGGTTGAATTGCTACTTAGCTTTACAATATCAAGAATTCAAATTGTTTTTCCTAGTGCATCACTCCCTCCCAAGCTCTACCAATAATCCACCTCTTTCCTGAACACACTGGTCTTGTATTCACCTAACCATCATTTCACTAATAATCCACCCATTCTGAGGCGTATTCAAGGGAATCCGACGTCGATTCACATGGGGATGAAGCATGGGCCCACTTATCAGTCACTAGGAGAAAGCAAAGCCGAGGGGGGCCAGGACCAGGTCGGTCGACTTGTTCCTGGCACCAAACTCGATCAGCCGACGCATGGCACTCTTTTGTGGTGCCCTGAAGGCGGTGAAGACTGATTCGCGCTCTTTTGGTGGCGGAAACCGCCTCTACTCCATGTATAAATAGGGTGTGCCTCACTTCTCCCACACACCACTCAAGCATTCTCTCTTGTATTACACGAGTGCTCTCTTAGTTCCTTAGTAGAGGTTAGGCTGTAGAGAGGAGCCTCTAGTCCCAAGTCCAAATTAGGAAAGATATGACTCATGTATCTTTTTCTTTATTTAGTGACTTTATGTTTTATGATAATGTTATTATTAGTCTTTATTTATTCATATACTTGGGCAAAGCGTTCCTTATTTGGTTGTGGAGTCCATGTATGTGCTAGGTGTATATGTTCTTATGATCTATTCATACTGCTCATATCATGTTATCATAAACATCATACACCACCACTATAGTCTAATTAGGTATGAATATGATTATGTTAATATGAGTAAGTTAGTGCTTGGTTCCAACATTGGTTTCAACAATGTTTAGGTTAGTCATTCCCTAGGGAGGTACTTGTAATACAACTCTTAAGATATTTACTTAACATGTAAGTATGGTGCTTAGATCATAAAGTAGCGTTGGATGTCCCGTAGACCCACGAGTTGTAGGGGTAGGCGGTAGGTAGTGACAGCCCTCTCCGTCCTTCGTAATCCCCCATGTTCGGCTACACCACAAGCTCGAGGCAGGAATCATCCTAATGATGTCAGGGGTAAACCTATTCCTGATGTGTTAGACCACTAAGCCCTAGTACTCATCGTTAGCATACTCATGTGTACACTAATAGGCTGTGTATATGAATACTTAAAGCACAGCAGGAGTAGCTCCATCTCTAATTTGACCTTCACTAGGACATTCTTACCCCTTTAGAGTAGAATTGCTTCACAATACCCCATTACGTCATTTACCCATCCTACTACATCCCTCACTAGAGTACCCTACTCTCTCCTAGATCTTGCCACTCTTCCCTTTGCCTTCCTTTCAGATAAATAAATATGATACCCTAGGGAATACTCTTGGGTAAAATGCTATAGCGGTACTTTCTGCGCGCTTGCAGAACTCATCTTGCTTTGGCTTAAGTTAGCCTAGTGCCTCTGTAGAACTAGCCTTTGCTGCTTGGATGAACTGTAGACGTTAAAAAATACCAACAGCAAGTGTGCTTAATTTGTCAAGAAACTTCATCATCAAGTCTGTGCAAATATAGAGAAAATGACAAAATCCTATGAGAGTTGTGCCTACAAGGGTCGCAAGAAAGTTGAATTTGCAATAGGAGATTTGGTTTGGGTGCACTTACGAAAGGAATGATTTCCTACGCACTGCAAGTCCAAATTGCAGCCACGAGCCGATGGACCTTTCAAAGTATTTCGAAAGATCAATGATAGTGCTAATGAGATTGACCTTCCAAGTACATATGGTGTAAGTACAACATTCAACGTCGTTGACCTGTCTCCTTACTTTTGAGAAGAAGAGTCGAGGACGACTCCTTTTCAAGAGGGGGGGATGATGTGGACATCTGAGCAACGGACACACATAAGCAATCCTTTGAAGGACCGATTACACGCACTCGTGCTAAGAAACTTGAACATAAGGTCAATGCTTTCCTCTCTACATTACATTTTAATATTGATGAGAATGATGTGCTACTTAAGTCGTGTAATTATGTGTTACTCAGGTTTACACATGAAGGAACATTATTGGTTGGCACTAAAAAAAGAAACAAGTCAGTTTGCACTGTCTGAACTTTACGTTGCATGATAGTTTGCACTGTCTGAACTTTCGATCGCGCTATAGTTCACATTGTTCGATCTAAAATGGATACACTGCATGAACCTCACTTTACATGTAATCTTATACCAATCTGTCATGTGATAAGGGGCATAATACACATGGTGTGAAAGCTTATCAAGTCTACATTCCAACACAACAAACGGTGCATCGTTTGGAGTTTCCAAGCTGGAGTTATGGCCAAATTACTAAAGATTGTGCATAAGGCAAGAAGACGTGCGAAGACCAAAGACTACTTCGAGAATTTCTCTCTAGCTGGATCTCCACTTCAAAACATGGTGACTTCAGTTGATAACTAGCTAAGAGGGTTGTTTCTAGTATAAATAACATCTTTGTGCTCCTATAAAAACAACTATTGATCATTTGATAAATAAGATAATTTTTGAGTGCGTTGCACACCTTCTTTCTTCCTTGTTCTTTATGGACTTGTGAAGTAATCCCTCAAGGGTCTCCTAATTCGTGCTCTAGGCTTTCGGGCCTTTTGCATTGATTAGCTTATGGTTTTACAATCATTCGAAGATCGAGTCAAAATCCTCAAGGTTTCGGTGCCTCTCTTCCCATCGCTTGGTCGCAACCAACCTTGGTAGGTATTAAGGTAGTTATCTTGAATTGTGGTTCTGTGATCGTTTGGGGATCGAGTCGATGTTCTCAATGACTTCGGTGCCTCTCTCCCCGTCATTTGGTCGTATCCAATCTTGGCATGTATAAACCTAGTTACCCCACTATTTTCAGCTATTAACTTGGTTCGTACCGCTACCCAAAGAAGGATCAGATTGTCCGAACTGCTCAAAGCTATATTTCGAACTGTCCGATCTTCTTATTTACCTTTTGTTGTACCTACTGCCGTGAAGATCGGGCCACCCACAGGTTTCACCCTATCACAAGTTGCATCAATTATTGAGCTCATTTGCTATTGTATTCCTAATTGGGAAGAGGATAAGAGAAGAAGGTGGACCCACATTTCATATGGCCACTGCTCAGAACAGAGTCAATTCTTTCATCCTCTCTGTTTCTTGCCAAGGCGCCATGCAAGGGCATGCAGCGCCACCTCCTGCTTCGCCCAAGAGTGGAGTACAGCACAAGAAGCAGCAGTGAGGCCATGTGCATCCAAACAAAAACGTTCACCGTTGTTTTCTTCCACCTGTGGTTCCCTCTCGGCAAAACACACAGCTGCTCACCATTTTTTTGGGCCGCCATTGCTGCATCGTTGCCCACCCTTCTAGGGTGCTTATTCACCCATCTGTGTCCACTAAAGAACACGCACGTCTCCTCTCTACCTCCCCGGCGCACCTCTGCATCACCTTCCTGCGCGAGCCACGGCACCAGGACCGGTCCTCTGATTTTGAGGGCCAGGGGCGATGTAAAATTAAAACAGTAGCTCTAGTCATAAAAATAAAAAAATAAAAAAATATGTATAAAAATCTTATTTTATCTAAAAATATATAGAGTAATAAGATTTTTTTAAAAAGATAAATAATAATTTTGACGTCACAAAAATTATCACTAGTAGTAGTGATATATTGATATGTATAGCACACAATCTACAACGAAACAACTTATCAAACACTACAGGAAACACGCAAAGAAGTCTCGGCCTTGTAGCCGTTGGTAAGCTACAGTAACTGACGACTCTAGCGTAAGAACGTCGGCCTACCGACGGCAATAACCGTTGAATCCAGCTCGACGTTCTTAACCACTTATAGTCATCGGGTCGTGTACCCCGCTAGCTTTACTGTGAAAACACAGTATGACCGTAGGCCGCGGTAGCTAGACGTTCATAAGAAAATAAGATCATCGCCCTGCTTTTCCTGACACCTTAAATGCGTTATAAAGTCGTCGGTGCCCACTTGAACCGACGGAGATATAGACGCCACGTATGCGCTCTAGTTGACCTATAGCCGTCGGTTTGAGAGCTAAACCGACCGCTTTACTGCACTTATGACCATCGGTCAGTAGACACCGACGATCATACTGACAATTTTTTTAAAAAAAAAAGAGACGCGGCTGGTCTCCCTACCTCCCCGGGAGGGAAGCCCGCGGTTATATAGGCCATACAACAACAGCAAAACACACATAACACATTCTTTACACAATGCAAATAAGTTCCATACAGCAACAAAACATATAGACACATTCTTCACACAATGCAAATAAGTTCTATACAAAGTTCCATACTAAATTAGTCCAAGAGAAAGGCAACATAAACACTATTATGAAGATTAATCTGCTTCCATGTCATTGTTCAAAGCTCCACCACTTGCACCTCCGACATTCAAATTGAAGAAATTGTCGCAACCATGAGGCGTTACATGACCGGAACCCTACGAGAAACAAATAAAAGTTAACTTTGCATTAATACTTACAATTCATATGTCTCAATCTTTCTAAAATTCACAAATGCCCAACTCACATGTGTAATTGACTTAAAAGTATTAACAACTATGTAATTGAATATGTCGCTAAGTATTGTTCAAATTAAGCTACGTTTTCATTAGAGCTAATGATTTAGTAATCATAAAACTGCGGCGCCCGGAGGTGTTGATAATTGACTATGCCCTGGAGCGAAGGGCAACGATGGGAGAACACCTAGATAAGGTTGCAATCCAGGTGATGAGTACATCACTTCTATGGATACAAACAACACTCCATTGAACATACAAGATGCAATCAATAGAGTTCATACACAACAATTAATTTCAGAGATGAACTCGTTCTTATATATTTCCTTATATGTTTTTGAGCATAGATTGCTACTTAATGATTTAATTGTGATTAGGATCCATGGAGAGGTTCAAGGAGTACTTGGAGGAAGTATTAGGGACGTGGAAGACCAGAGAATTCGTTAAAAGAAGATGGAAACCGAACCAAACTCCAAATCGTATCCAACTCGGAGTCCAGGAGCAGTACGCACTAAAACGGACGCCCAGGACGCATACGAACTGCGTTTTGGACGTTCCACATATGCAAGGAAAGACGAGAGGATAACATTTCTAATGGTGCTAGTCCTATATCAAAATTCCTTTGGAGTCGACGGGAATCGTCGAAACAAAATCGAGTTCAGAATCTGTCAGGGTGATGTGCCTTGTATCAAGTCTAAGTCTATTATTTTCGTGTGTTAGGGTTAGGTGACGACCCCAACACCCCCTTGGACGTCCTCCCACCTATATATACTCCATAGTAGCCGCCATGAACAATTGGGTTTTGCTTAGATCAATAATATCGCCGTTCTACGGTTTGTGAGACCCCAACTTCACGATTTCAGATCGTGTCTTCTACGTTCTTGCTTGTGTTCTCGGTTGCGCTTGCAGGGATTAGCCTTCTTGGCGAGGTCAATCGTGTGCAGCACGGTTGATAACCAATGGAGCGGTGGTGTAGTGATTGCAGGGGTTGTTCGTGTTCTACTCGAGAGCCTCGGATCATCAACGTCGAGATCTCCATCAATCGACTTATCCATTACCTTTCGGAAGATCCGGCCTAAACCTACTTATCAATTGGTATCAGATTTCCAGGTTGCCCGTTAGGTAATTCATCTATCCATTACATTAGTTTTGTTTTTCATACCTAGAGTCCATAAAAAAACTTGCAGTTTAGTAGATCTGTTCATTACTTTGTCCAAACCACATTGAGCCTTTGCAACTTTGTTATTCAGTTTGGTTTTGTTGAGTTTGTGTCCGTGGTTGAGTCATATTTCTGGTTTAGAAGTGTTTTTAGTCTTAGTTTGAGTTTTGCAATGTGTTTATTCATCCTTTTGAATCACGTCATCACGTCCAGATTAGATTTATCTCTATCAAGTTCAGTATTTTCATCATATCTAGCTCATACGAACTCGTATTTTCGTGTTCTTATACTTTATGGAAAGCTTAAGAAGTTCTCTATAACTTTATTATTCATAATTTTCCCATAAAATTTAGTTATCAATGTCGAAATTGCATTAGATCCGAATCTGTTATTGACCTAAAAATTCTGAACAGTCTGTATTTCGGGGCAGTATCTCCTATTGTTCTTTTCCAAAATAGGTCTTCCATATATTTAAGTTAAAAAGGAGAGATATATCTACAGTCTTTCTGTTCTAAGTTTTCTAATTTAGAGCCTATAAGTGTGCCTATTTGTCCTTGGAAGATTGAGCAGAAAATCTGCGACAGACACACGAGATATCTTGGATTGATTTTTATTGTGTTCTTCCCTTGCAGCACATTCTGAAAAACAAAGGAAGAAAAAAAGAAAAAGGCAAGTGCAAAACAAGAAACAAAAGCCGCACAAAAAAAGAGGAAAAAAACAACAACAAAAAAACAGAAGTCTTGCATTCTTTGTGTCATCTAGTTTTGTCTCATGTCTTGCTAGCTTGAACTACTAGGAACACATTTAGGCCAGCAACTTTGACAAATACTTTGGACACTTATTCAACTTTACTATCTGATTTCATTGTTGCTAATACTTGCTACATAGAAAGTTCCATCCAAGCTACACCTTACTCTTGAGCAGAATCGATACACCTTTGCAATCATCCCACGCTTCATTGGTTTCTTCATACCGTCCATCGTTTGCCACCTGCAGTGTCGGTAAGAACACTTGTAAGAGTGTGGTAAGACGATTGAGAGTGTGTGATTCCACTTCCACTTTGCCATTATCATTTGTAGTTGATAGGGATAACATATTTTTTGTGTTGTCTTCTGTTTGCTACTATCAATGTCAGGTAAAAGCAAGAATTATGCATTATATGCTGAGATGATGGACATGATGAAGACGACGATGGAGTTGCTCACTAAAAATCAAACATCAACCAAGGTTTCACATGACATTCAGACCACCTTTACAACACCTTCTATAAGAAGTAATTACATTCTCCCATCTCTTCCTTCTTATGATGGTTTTGGTTACGATGAATATATTACTTGGGAAATAGAGGTAGATAAATTTTTTGGACAATGTCATATGTGTGAGAGGAGAAAGATTAGAAATGTTGCAAGTGCATTAGTAGATTGTGCATTAACTTGGTGGAACAATTTAAATGAATTAGAAAAACCTCGAACATGGAAAGAAACGAAAATTCTTATGCGAGAAACTTTTGCTAATGTATCTATGTGCAAAGAAGAAATTCAGCAATTTGAGAAGAAATTTCTTGTTGTACCACCTTTTGTGTCTAACGTTTTGCAGGACAATATAGAAAATAATATAGATGATGCAAAAGAGAACGAGGCTTTCGACAACACTTGTGAAATTTTAGATGGATCAACTCATAATGCACTCGAAATCACTGCCGAAAATGGTAAGACAAAACATTCTACAAATAGAGAAGATGTTCTGAATTTTTCCACCAATCATGCTATTTTTGAGGAGCAACTATTAGAATCGTTTATTTATATACCATTGGCACATGTTGATTTTCCTGCTGAGCGTTGCGCTAAGAAAGAGTTGTGTGCTGATAACTCTATTATACCTATGCAAAAACAAGTTAATGTACAAGATGATTATGTTTTGGATTCACCTACTTGTGCTGAAATTCATAATTTGATCACCACTACTGCTGAAAATGATGAGCTGAAATTTTTGTCTTCTCTAAATACTTTGGGTTATATTGAATTTGACACTCTTTGTGATCTAAATATTGTAGAGAGGAGAATATTTTCACAATCTGAATTGCCTTTATTAAGTAGAAATATTTTTCATGCTATAGGCAACTATGAAGATAGTGGTGAATTTATGGTGCATAAAGTTTACATATGTTCAAATGTGCAAGCTCCTTTTGTGCTGCAACAACATGGTGAAATGAATGGATGCACTAACACTAATAATGTATTGTCAAGTTTTTCTAGTATTTTTTCCTTGCAGCAGGGACAACAAAAGCATTATTCATTGTGGTTGTGCATTATGGGCATCACTCATTCTACCTCCAAAGCAAGCCTCTTTGCTGGACATACGAGCAAGCCGAGGACGGCTTGTCATAAAGAAGGGGAGAATGATGAGATCACACACATTATTATTGCACCTATAAACATGACACAATGTTTATTTGTTTTGGATCCTGGCTCAAGTGAATGTGCATTCTTATTTGATGGACAAGATCAAGATGACGCACTATGTCGTCCACCACCTTGGCCTCCTCCATTCATGCATACAAGAAGATTTGATGGCGTTGCACATTTGGACCAACACATGAGAGAAGATGAACTTGAGTCGAGGATGACTCAGATTCAAGAAGGGGAGGATGATGAGGACATCACTTCTATGGATACAAACAACACTCCGTTGAACATACAAGATGCAATCAATAGAGTTCATACACAACAATTAATTTCAGAGGTGAACTCGTTCTTATATATTTCCTTATATGTTTTTGAGCATAGATTGCTACTTAATGATTTAATTGTGATTAGGATCCATGGAGAGGTTCAAGGAGTACTTGGAGGAAGTATTAGGGACGTGGAAGACCAGAGAATTCGTTCAAAGAAGATGGAAACCGAACCAAACTCCAAATTGTATCCAACTCGGAGTCCAGGAGCAGTACACACTAAAACGGACGCCCAGGACGCATACGAACTCTGTTTTGGACGTTCCACATATGCAAGGAAAGACGAGAGGATAACCTTTCTAATGGCGCTGGTCCTATATCAAAATTCCTTCGGAGTCGATGGGAATCGTCGAAACAAAATCGAGTTCAGAATCTGTCAGGGTGCTGCGCCATCGTATTGGGCCATTGTGTCTTGTATCAAGTCTAAGTCTATTATTTCCGTGCGTTAGGGTTAGGTGACGACCCCAACACCCCCTTGGACGTCCTCCCACCTATATATACTCCATAGTAGCCGCCATGAACAATTGGGTTATGCTTAGATCAATAATATCGCCGTTCTACGGTTTGTGAGACCCCAACTTCACGATTTCAGATCGTGTCTTCTACGTTCTTGCTTGTGTTCTCGGTTGCACTTGCAGGGATTAGCCTTCTTGGTGAGGTCAATCGTGTGCAGCACGGTTGATAACCAACGGAGCGGTGGTGTAGTGATTGCAGGGGTTGTTCGTGTTCTACTCGAGAGCCTCGGATCATCAACGTCGAGATCTCCATCAATCGACTTATCCATTACCTTTCGAAAGATCGGGACCAATTCTCCTATCACCAGGGGCCAACATTGATATGAATCCTTGAGATTTTGGAGGATAAGCTTGACTACTCTGGGAACCCTGAGACAAATATGATTAGTATTTCGTACTATAAGTCAAGATAATAAGAAATGCAGTTATACCTGGGAAGAAGAGCCACATGTTGTCCATGCTGCATCGACGAGGCATACCGAACTGTGATCCAAAGCTATCTTGAGGGAAGAACTGCATAAAGTAAAAATATTCAGTTACTGACTTTAACACAAATAAAGTAATAAGTATACCGACTTAAGTAAAACAGTAGTTTATCTGAGACATCATCTCGAACTGAGACTGTTGTGGCATATTGAACTGAGTTCTAGTGTTGCCTTGACCCAAGAACTACATGAAGTAAATTATTCATGAGTTCTTAAGTAGAAACAGTTTGTAAACGAATAAACTGTTCAATTGTTAAGATTACAAGTTACCTTCACCATATACAAATATTGCATCTGCTGCTGCATCTGCATCTGCGTCTGCAGCTGCATTTGCTATTGTTGTTGCATCTGCAGCTGTTGTTGTTCTACTTTCTCCTCGTACTGTCTTAATTTTTCTTTCAATTCCTATGTGTCTGTAACACAGGATTGACTCGAACAGGAAGTAGAAGACCGTCGTCCTACATAAGTGTCATGCTCCACATAACCATAGCCTAATCCAAGCCTACAAAAAACACAAATGTGATGAATCGACGGTAATTAAGCTTTAAACGGCCATTATCTTTACATGTACCTCCCATGCGGTACACCTCCGCTGGCTTCGTATGCCACACCCACATCCAGCGGCGCTCTTAGATAATCTATGTCATCTCCATGCTTTTTCTTGAGACACTCAACATATTTTGTCTGCAAGAATAAATTAAGTTCACGAGTGGATGTAATAAAAGATAGATTCAGTTCATAAATAGAGAGCACTCAACACACTTACAACTTTTTGTGTTGTCGCCACGTCACACAACTGCTTCTGGAGTGCCGGATTTGTGCCTCTATGCACCCTGAGGTAAACCTTGATAAAAGAAGGAGTGACACCAGTTTCAGCTTCCTGCAACACAAAAATACAACATTAGATCGATCATTGCAATTTTTTAAAGAAATCTACAAGTGATTGTAATAGTTCATACCATTCGTTGTGCCATCCGGACATGTCTGTCTGCCCCCATAACGTTGTAGTCCAGGCTTGCTCTTCCGGTTGCTTCGATTTCTCTTCGAAATATTTTTGAACTCCTTCGACGCCCAGTATTCGCATAGCCATTCCCATGCTGCCATATCTACACAGAGCCAATCCACACTACTGCCCATGTACTCATACTTCTACAGATAAATTGTAGCTGCTCACTTTTTGGCATGGGCTGACACAACCTGGTCTTGTAATACACGGTCACAGCCTTGATCCGTGCATCAGAGAAGGAGTGCTTCGTGAGTTTTCTCGCACGCATCAATCTTCTCATAATTCATGCCCATACCAGCCAAATTTTTCTTAGATTGATATAGATCTAGCGGCATCTGATGAACTGACGGAAGGAGATCAATGATCAGCCTAATGATATCATTGTAGCAATTGTTTGCAAAATTGTACTTGGACTTCATCGCCATAAGTTGTGTGACCGCCTGCGAAAAGGTCACATTGGTGCCCTCATGCACTTTTCGATCTGCAGCGGCAAGAAGCTCGTAAAACTCATTCACCTCCTCTGGTTATGACCGATCTTTGTAGTCTTTACCAATATATGCTATCATCTCATCCATCTGATCTTCATCCTCATTACCGTCTGACTCATCATCATGCTCTATCTCCCCATGCTCACACCACACCAGATAGTCGGGCATAAATTCGTGCTTGCAAAGATGCAACTCCACTTCACACTTATCCAGACATCGACGATTCCGACACTTGATACACGGACACTTCGCAACACGAGGATCACTTGCAAATGCATAACTCAATAAAGCATTTGCGATATGAGCCCATTCATTAGTGTGCGCACCAGTTGAACTTCATCCATCATACATTGCCTTACGGTCGTCATTCATTTTAAAACTACATCAAATAAATATATGTTAATGAACATATATGGTTAATTCATAGTTTGTTTAATGTCATGGCCCTACATCTATTCTCTAGGATAGGACCTAAAATTTCAACAGCATAACGCCGGCTATTTAACACTACACCCCTTATCCGGTGTAGTTCTTCAAGTAAAAAGGGGACAGTTATACGGTTATAGCCGCATACGTATGTTGCGAGTCATACGTCGTTCGCACCGTTGTCATTCACCTTCATGCCCATTTAGACGCATACTTTAACTTCCAACTAAAAGGGTCTTGTCATGACCTAAATGGGTTATACCGATTCTATCTGGCACGAAACCCGTTTATATATACATATAGTACATAAACATTAAAAGAATTCAAATAAACACACTACGTAAGAAAGGCTCATCCGAGACATGCCCTAATGAAGAAGGGAGACAAACAAACAGTGTGTTTCCATCATCACGTCTCGCAATATGTTATCATTAGAGACGTGCTTATGGCGTGTCGCCGTTCATCCTAAGTGTGAGACATGCTTAAAAGAAGTGTGTCTCCTTTTTTTGTGTCATAACAGACGGTCTTTACAGGGTCATTGGAGATGCGGGTGGAGCGCGTCGCCCATCAGCATACATGAGTGACAAGCTCTAACAAAGCATGTCGCAGATATATTGACTGATGTGAGATGTTCTATATTGTATGTCGCGGATTTGTTTACTGAT
Source organism: Tuctoria greenei (assembly GCA_036927565.1). Lineage (NCBI taxonomy): Eukaryota > Viridiplantae > Streptophyta > Magnoliopsida > Poales > Poaceae > Tuctoria > Tuctoria greenei. Next base: position 60,381,831 of record JAYESD010000010.1, read on the forward strand.
CTGAGACGGGCTTTATGGAAGCTTGTCTCCTTTATGTAGGTTATCTGAGACATTCTCTGCTATAGCTCGTCGCGGATTGTTTACACGCAGGGTCTCCTATTAGGTTCCCCCACCCCTGATTATCATGATTGTCGGCTGCATCCTGGAGCTAGCCAGGATTTGGCAGCCGTATTACCATTGTCAGCAACATATTGATCATATATTAACATATTGTTTATACTGTTCATGAGCATATGTATAGCCAAAAAGATCACATGTTAAATTATATTGACAAATCAAATATTAACAAAGTGTCAATTGTGGTTATCAAGTATATTAATTACACAACAAAGACTGTTCATACTGATTACAATGTAACTAATTACATACATCATAACTGTCATCATCTAATCCTGTATATCATAATGAAAATTCTCCCGATCAATGACTTCATTAACGATGAGCCTTCATAGCCTCTTATGCTCTGACTGAGGCATCCTCAAATTCAATAAAATCACTGAAATCATATAAAACATTAACAAATTGTAGTCACATTCGTTTAACTAGTCACATAAGGTAGCAAATATCTGTTAGTGAATGGAGAACCGAGCTTACTTGTAGCACAGGCAGTTGGTTGGCATCTGCAAAGCATCAGCAGAGAAATTGTTCTCATGATAAAGGACATGGTAGTGAGCTAGTGTGCTTGTCCCCTGAAAAAACAAATAATTTAGATTTCACTGATGCATTTCTAGCCTGATATCAAAAACTTGTTAGAGAAACACCAATTATCGCATATGTACCTTGATTCCAGCATGGCTGTAGAGGTAGAAATCAAACTCACTGGGATGGCAAATGCTAGTGTCAACCACAGTTCCTGCAGTTTCAAGGGTTTGCGAATCAGAATTTGTTATATATATTGATAGTCAAAACAAGAAAGATGAATGTATAACGTAATGAAAATTCTCCCTTTGGATCAATGACTTCATTAACGATGAGCCTTCATTGGATATCCTCAAATTCAATAAAATCATTGGAATGCACGCTCTAAGGGCAGGGTTGAGGCGGCAGCATGCTCTAGGGACAGGGGACGAAGCTGTGGCATGCTCCGGGACGAGCTGGCAGAGGCGCCGGAGTGGCGGCTCCTCAACTCTCGAATGACAATAGGACGGGGTGCTCCGGGGACAGGGAGAACATTTCCGCTTATTTGAAGGTGACGGCATGCTCATACCGATTACCGAGGTTGGGGTCAAGGCGGTAGCGTGCTCCGAGGACAGGGGACGAGGCGGCGTGCTCTAGCGTGCTCAACTCTCTGATGATGCAGGTTGGGGTTGACGGTGGGGTAGGGGTCACGACGGTAGTGCGACAATGATGAAGAGCGAGTTGAGAAAGAAGGACGGTGGCGTCGCGCTCTGGGGATAGGGGACGAGCCAGTGTGCTCCAGCGTGCTCAACTCTCTAAGGCCGCGAAGGTCGGGGTTGACGACGTGGTCGGGGTCGACGGCGGCAGTGCAACGTTGATGATGATGGGACAGCGGCGGCATGCTCAGGAGCTGCGGTTTCTAGGTCAAGAGAGCGCGCGAGAACTAAAAAATTTCGCCAAATGTTGGGAGAGAGCGTGCGATGGATAAAAATAGCAAAACTCGGAGAGGTGTATGTATAACATCCGTCTCTCATTTCAGCGTCCTCTGGTCGAGAGGGCGCGAGAAAATTTTTGCCATAGAGCGTGCGAGTGTTTAAAATTAAAATCGGAGACGCACATATATAACACACGTCTCGCATTATCATATTTCGCATCAGGGCATTTTCCCGCACGCAAAAGGCAGGCCACGGTGTGCTGAAGCAGATCTACATATATACAACCATGCGATCGGTGTGCCATATGTAAATACATGGGGATGGTTCTTGCGCCATGCCAAGCGCTCCTCCTTCAGTCGGCTACGTGCCAAGCCGATATCTAACCCAGCCATGAACAGTGACGACGACGACAAGGACGGCGACAATGACAAGGACAATGACGATGATGACGACGAGGACGGCGGTGACGACAACAACGGCGATGGCGAACAGAGGTCGTGGTCGCACTGGAGTTGGTCGATTAGTAAAGGGGCACCGGAGGCAAAGAGACGAGGGAGATAAATACGAGATGCGCATTACATTAATGCACATCTTCCATTGTCGAAAGAGAGATGTGTGGCACGAGGACTGCGGAGAACTTAATTTTGGCAGCGTGGTGCAGAGACGCGTTCGACGTCCGGCATGCACGACCTTTTGTTTCCTCGAGGCGGTATCGATGCATCACATCGTTCCATCAATGCGTGGGAAACAACCCGCTCCATCGTTGACTCCGCGCAGACCTTATTTAAGATGCACCATCACCCGTGAGTTCTCTACAAGCGTGTCACTCACTTTGAATCTGTTTCTTCTTTTCTTCGTCTTCTCCGCGCCGACGACCCACCATCACCATGACCGACCTTCCGCCGCCAAGCCCTCCGAGGGATCCACCGTGCAAGAAATTGTGATGCAGCTCCCCCGAGAGGTTTAACACCGAGCAGCGCCTCCTTATGACGCAAGAGGCGTACAACAATATGTCTCGCACCATGAGTTCCTTGGGTCTGGGTACCCTTCCCCAGTTTACTAGAATGGGTACCATCAGCCACTACCTCTTCACCCTCACGGGGGTGGCCGATCCTCTCGACATTCTGTTCGAGACGATGGCTGAGGTGCTTGGCCCCAAGGGCCGCGGAAACCTGGTAAAGGCGACAGAGAGCAACCTCGTTCTTGGGGGTTGCACCGCCGGTGCAGCCGGCCAAGACTCCTGTTGCACCGGCGCTGGAGTTGCCGCCGGAGGCGGAGGAGGAGCAGGAGGAGGAGGAGGAGGAGGAGGAGGAGGAGTAGGATTTAGTTTTTCTTTGTTGTTTTTAGTTGCCTCTCTTTTGTAATATATTGTGTTAATGAATCAAATCTACCTTTGTTCATCTATGTGATTGAATATTATCTTATGTGTTCTTCAACTGTGTGAATGAATGAATGTGTTGTGTGTTCATCGTGTTACTCAGGTATCATAAGGAAGGATTTGATTATTTTATGGACAAGTGAATGATTTAGTTATCAAGTGAATGTGCACTAGGTTCAGTGATGTGTGATATCAATAGTTAACCGAAGCAAAATAGAGAAAATCACAAAGCTAAAGGTGACGTGTAGAACCGAAGACGCGCTCTTTCTAAAAGCGTGACTCCATTTTCCTTCTCTGCACAAACATTATATAAGGCGCCATCAGTCTCTTCTCTTCGTTCGTCTTCTCCGTGCAGACAACCCACCATGGCCAACGTTCCGCCACCAAGCCCGCTGAGAGAACCACCCTGCAAGAAACAGTGTTGCCGCTCCCCCGAGAGGCTCAACAAAGAGTTGCTTGAGATGTTGTTCGACCGATTCTAGAGGCTGCTTGACACGATGGCCGAGGTGCTCGACGTTGAGGGCCACAGTATCCTTGTGGCAGCGATGGCGAGGAACCTCGGTCACGAGGTTGCACCGCCGGATCTGGACCAGTCAGAACAACTGGCGGAGCAGTCGGAGTAGCCGGAGGAGGAGGAGGGGGAGGAGAAGTAGGATTTAGGTCTTCCTTTTGTTGTTTTTAGTTGATGTTTTTTTATTTTCGTGTGTCTTGTACTTTTTCCGTGTGTTTTGTAATATATTTGTTAATGAATTTAATTTTTGTTCATCTGTGTGATGAATATTTGTGTGTTCATCTGTGTTATATGTGTTCAACTGTGAATGAATGAATGAATTAAACGTTCGGTGACGAGAGTCTATAAGCGAAGACAAAGGAGACACGCTTTGTGTAGAGTACGTCTCATTTCTTGCGATATTGGAGATGCACTTTGTTTGATGCGTGTCTCCCGTTTGTTAGAGAGGATGGCGTGTCTCAGAAATGCATCTCCTTATACGTTCAGCCGAGCCATGTCATATCCTCGCTGAAGCGGGCACATCTTGCTTAACGTTATCAGAGACGTTCGCCATTGAGCGCGTCACCCATCATTGTCTCCTATTTGGGTTTCTTACATAGTGACATAATTGAATCCTAACTAATATATATATATGATAATCAAGTTCACATATACACATATATGGATAAAGCACAATGTAAAATTGCATAAGCAATGATATAGCAAAGCATTGAATAATCAATCCACAAAACTAGTGCCACACTAATGCAATGAACATAAACAATATATAGCAATTTTACAAGTTTAAATTTTAACCTTGTCGACGGAAGGGTGGTGGAGGCGCACACGGGCTGGGGAGAGGCGGCGGAGGCGCGCGGGCCGGGGAGCGGCGGCGCAGGTGAGCGCGGGCAAGGAGGCAGCGGAGGGGGGCAGCAGCCGTCGGTTGGGGCCGCCAGAGGAGGCGCTCGTGGGCTGGGGGAGCGGTGGCGGAGGCGCGTGGGCCGGGAAGCGGCAGCGGAGGCGCGCGCGAGCTGGGGGAGCAGCGGCGGAGGCACGCGGGCCGGCGGGAGCGGCAGTGGAAGCGCACGGGCCAGGGAGCGGCGACGCGGGGAGCGGCAACGCAGGGAGAGCAGCGGCGCACGCGGAGTTAGAGCAGAGGCAGTGCGGCACGTGCAGGATATGGGATAAGGTTTACGGGGGACGAGATTAGCTTACGTGGCGTAATGACCGTCGGCCTCGTTCAATCCCCAACGAGTTTATTACATGTGAGCGGGCCCCACGTTATAGCCGTCGACTCGGCGGACATCTTTACTTTAAGGATGTCGGTCTGTTGACTGTGGCCGACGAGTATAATATTTGGGCAGGAGAGCCAAATTCAGAGCCCGTCGGGGCAAGCTTATGGTCGTCGGCCACGTTGGTGAAACCGACGGGTATATTTATGATCGTCGGTCTGCCAAGCGCAACCGACGCCTGTAAATATGGTCGTCAGCCAACCGACGATTATAAATTTGTTGCCGTCGGTTCCTAAAAACCGACGATTTTAGTCGCCTTAAAGTTGTTGGCCCCGATGGTTTTACCATAGCCGACACTTGTTTGCCCGATTCTTGTAGTGAATAGAGTTTAAATAAATTTGATACACATAGCACATAAGCTACTACAATTTTATAAAGATATTTTATACAAATTGAAAGAGAGCTATCCTGCAAATAAAAAAAACATGGATCCAATTTTATGTAGTATTAAAACGAAATCAATTTGATTTGCCTATACCTTACCAATTATTCTCTATTTCTCGACATTGAGGAGAATTAGATGAAGGGAACCAAAATCGTGGCATCATTACCTAAAACAATCGAGCAGCGGTCGTAGGGGCGCGGTCATTACCCAAAATCACTGATGGATTTTTTAGACTATCTAGCAACACTATTTTTCTAGTTGAACTTCGTTGTAGTCTAAAATTTATGAAAACAAATCATGAAGTAAAATTATGTATAGTGTATATGTACATTCTAATGGGAGCCCCATGATTCTCGAGAGCCCGGGGCGGTCGCCTCTTATGCACTGGCTCAAAGCCGGCCCTTCCCTGCACCGAGTGGAAGTCCTTCATCCCCTCTGCTTTTTGGCCACCATGGCGAGTCGACGTGGCCCAGATGCCTCACAGCCCCTTCCACTTGACCAGTGCATCACTAAGGTTCACCACTACATCATCCGTGTGCTCCCCAAGCTGCTCAGCTCATCGTTGCACCGTTGAGCAGTATTTTGATATTTTGCGCCGCCAAGCAGGTTGAACTACAGTTAAGTTTTGCTTCAATTCGCCTTGTATGGTTGACCATAGCTCATTCCTATTCGAAGACACCTTCTAGACCTTCCTGTGAGCTCACCCAAAGAAAAGATTGGAAAAATATCAAGTATGCGATTCGGGACACGACTTTTTCCTTTTGCCGCCGTTTCTCAACCTAGGTCATCGATGAACTCTTGCAACCATTTTTGGTGTCAGTGAGATCCATTTTCCTGCTCCTGAGATCATTCTGGTACTGTATGACCGAATTCCAAGCTATTTGAGGCACTACCGAGCAAATCCGACCTCGCCGGAGTTGCTCCAGGCCGCTCTGCCATAGCGAGCCCTTCTTGGGTCATCTTCGGTCGACATTGACCATCCGTAATGATCACCATGTCAGAATAACCCATGGCGGCCAGTTTCAGCGAAGCTTGGGCACGCTAGCGTCCTCCGGCGAGGGCGGCGGTGCCCGCGCCGTGTGGCGCGAGGAACAAGGCTGCCGTAGGGCCCACCTGTCGGTCTCATAATCTAAACACAATATGATCTTCTGTCGCCTATGGATCGGCTATGGCTATACGGTTTTATTCTGTGGCCCCATGTTACTTTCACCCGATTGGAATATTTAAATGCCATGGGTTAACAGTTTTCAATAGAAAAGAAATCCCAAAAATAGCAGATTTTGAAAAATCACTACTTCTTGTTGAAATGCCCAAAAATTGCGGAAAAAAATCTGTTAGCATCCTGTTGGGCAGTACTTGCAGTGGTGCAATTTAATTGGTATGAAAGTCCCTAAACTTTTCCAATAGTTCCCTTGAGTTAAACCATTGGGAATTTATTCCAGGAGATTCACTTCATAGAAAAATTTCAAACTCTGCCAAAGCCTTCCATTTAATACCTATGACTTCCAGTAAAAAATTCATCTTCAGTGAACATGCCTAACTTAGTTAAATTATTTGATTTTCCTCTATGTCCATAAAATGTCCAAAAACACAGAAACTTTTTCAGAAAATAAGAGAAACTTATAAAATCCATTGTGGTCTATAGAAAGCTTAGAAAATTGTGAAACCAATTTTGTTGGACTCCTTATGAGAACGTTGTATGGAAAACCTACTTTGCTGTATGATAAATCCCTGGTTTTTTCTCCGGAAGGTCAGAGAACTAGAAAGCTTTAGGGAAATTTTTGTGACCACAATATTCCATTGATAAATCTGAAATTTTGCTAGTTAGCCATAAACGACCTATGGAAGCCAGTATAAAATTTACAATCCTATTGGACTTGTTGAACCTCAATAGTTTAGATGGTTGCTTCCATAGGTCCAATATAAAACATAACTTTATACCAAACACCTTCTATGTTTAACTTTGGGTTTCCTCTGTTCTCTGTATACAACAGGGGCAAGCACTTTCCATACTAGTTAGTATTCATCCTTCTTGAGTTATAAACAACTTTAACTTATTAAAATACTAAGTTGCATTGTATGTTTGTGCATAATCATGTCGGTAGTGAACACAATGAAGGAGTTCGCCGAGGAGCTCCACTTGAAGCAACAAGTTGTTGATCCCATCATCATCACTTGGATCGGTGAGCTACTAACTTATTCTATTAGCAAGGCAAGCCCCAGTTTGTATTTAAGAAATATTTACAAAGTTTTCACTTTCATACATGTATATGATATGGCATGATAATGTGCATTAGTTATACTCTTGTCTGTAAAAGGACCAGACTACCACCGTTACAAAGGATCCTCAATCTACGCATACACACACACGCACACAAGCAATACAAACTCACTGTGGAGTTAAGCTCTTGCGGTCTGAACCACGTAAAAAACCACAGTCTCACACTCTCATACGCGCGATCACTCGATAGAGGACTAAGCCCTGCTGATCAAAGAACATCCGCGGGTTGCTCCTTAGCAGATCCGGGGGAAGTGTCGCATTAACACTTTGATAGTATGGGTAAATGAAAGCCTCATCGTGTCAATATGCTATGTTTAACGTCTATTTGGCAGAATCGGTAGAAGTCGAGTAATTAGAATCTACTTGCGAGACTAGCACTTGGAATCATATCGAAAAGGGAATGCAAGTTGAATTGTGAGGAGAATTCACGAAAGTAAAATGGAGATCGGTCAGGTGACATGGTCTTGTGTGTAATCTTGCCTGTGTCGATTAAGGCATGTACCGTATCTGGCCCTGCTGGATAAGTTTGAATTGTACGAGGTGCATACTGACTATAAGAGATCCAGTAAACTGATGTACTTTGGGGAACCTATGTTGGATTTTTTTCAATCGGTTTAGGCTACCGATCGTTAGTACAGTAAGAGTTAATTTGCTCATGAACATCGTCATAGCGGAGGTGCACTATGAGAGAGCTTACTGTTCGGGTCGATTGAACCAATTTGATATGAGAGGATCTTGGAAAAGGTGGTCGCGTGTGATATCCTTGAAGTATGACGCCACAACATCGAGTATGAGCGTGTGTGTTGTGCAGTCTATATGTCTACTGATTCGAATCATCCGTATGTCTACAAAAGTGATATGTCATAATTATAAGGTGACACTTGAAAAATAATTTAAGGGTTAGTGAAAGTTTCCTAGAGGGGGGGGGTGAATAGGCTAATCAACCTGAAATGACTTAATAAAATGAGATCAGTACTCAGGGGGCGGACTAATCCGGTCCTCCTGCAGGGAAAGCCTAACAAGTGTTTCTAACAAGTTTTAGTTCGATTCTTGTAATGCAAAGTATGTTGGAATGACTTAGTGAACCTTAACAAGTTATGGAACAAGTATGAGATTAAGGATCACAATGAAACAAGAGTGGTGAACAAATGCGGTAAAGCTAACCCTAGAAGCAATGTGCGATAAGTGAAAGCGAAGTGCACAAGGGACACAAGGATTTTATCCCGAGGTTCTATCCCACAAAGGAATCTACGTCCCCGTTGAGGAGTCCACAAAAGATCGGGTTCAACAACCCTTCCCTCACCAAGTTTACCACAAGGGCCTAACTTGGTTCTCCACTATCACAAAGGGTGAATACAAGATTCGTTGGGGCTTCTCACAATCTGAGGCTCCCACCACAAATATGATTACAAATCACAAAGTTTGACTCAAGCCACATATCACAAAGATTAAACAAGTGCAAGAGATCAAACCTAGAGCCTAGAGTGGTGTTCTTCCTCTTCTTCACCTCACCAAACCCTAATCCACACAAGAATTAGTTTTAGAGGGAAGGTAGGCAAGATGGAGGATTTTGGAGGCTCAAATTTGCTGTGGCGGCGCTAGGGTTTCAAAGTACTCAAGGGTTGGTTCAAATGAACCCAGGGATCCTCTATTTATAGAGGTTCCCAGCCCATACTGCTGACCTCAGCAGATGGGCGGACTAGTCCGGCCTACGGTCCGGACTAGTCCGGCCTTTGGGACCACTGACGTTCCTGACAACTGTCGCACTGCGCGGCAATCGTCACGCTACCCCCCAAACTTCAAATTCAAACGGTCACTTCAAAACGGACTAGTCCGGTCCGCACCGGACTAGTTAGATCTCACACAGAACCTTTTGTTTCGTGTGAAAACGGACTAGTCTGGAGACCACGGACTAGTCCGGCCCCAAGGGCGGACTAGTCCGGCCTCCAAGACATAGTCGCTGAAGCACCAACTTTCTCACCAATCCGGACTAGTCCGGCCCCCAGGGCGGACTAGTCCGATCTCAGTCAGGACCTCTTGGTTCGAACTAAAATGGACAAGTCCGTGGTTTTGGGACTTAGTCTCGAAAACCCACTCCACGACTACCCGGACTAGTCCGTCCCACTACAGACTAGTCCGAACTCAGTCAGACCCTTCTGGTCCGGCTGAAAATGTACTTGGCTGGCCAGGAGCGGACTAGTCCAGCCACCTGCACGGACTAGTCCGGCCACTCCTGCCAGACTTCTCCAACTCTCTTCTCTCAATAGGATTTGATCTCTAAACCGCTTTGAGCTCCTAACTTGATCTCAATGCACTTTACACACACACCCACACACATATTTGGCTAGTCTAAACTCGACACACTAGAAACCCTAGTTTCTTCTTTTCGAGTCGTTGTTTTCATCCCTTTCCTTTTTGAGGGTTTGTGTTTCCGCTTGAGTCCACACCTATGCTTAAGATCACTAAGCTCATTAGTTACTTAATTGTCGTCATCAATCATCCAAAACCCACGGGGATCCTAGATGCATTTTCAATCTCCCCCTTTTTGGTGATTTATGACAACTGAAAGCATCTAGGCCCCATGAGGTACGGTTTCGGTGATTAATGACAACCATTCGATATTACTAATGAATTTGTGAATGCAAGGTCTCAATGACACTCAATCAAATGAAATCAAAATAACATTGGAGACCCATATAAAATCAACGAATGAGATCAAATCAAATCGTATGAAGACAAGAAGTGAAAGCTCTAATTTGACATCACTCAATGCTTGAAGACAATCAAAACAACATTTCCAACAAGTGTAAAAGAGGTCACAAGTTCAAAATTCCAAAAGAACAACTCAAAACAACTCGAAGTCAACAAGTTGAACACACCGGATAAACCGACGTTCTATGAGTTGACTACATCGGTCAAGTTGGTTCAATTGAAGAAGAAGACCTCAGACAAATGCACTCACCGGATCATCCGATGTGAGTGGCTCAGTGACATCGGTCCATCATCACATATTGCAATACCATTGGACCAAGTGAAGCACCGGATCATCCGATGTGCAGATTTACACACATCGGTCAATTGCTCCAGTAAGCCTCAAGATCAAGCAAATTCTGGAGGAAGAGCCACCGGATCATCCGATGAGAAGACAGATCAACATCGGTCTAACAACGGTCATATCTGACACAGTGACATCAGCTAATTTGGCTTTGACCGATGATAACTGAAGGGGAGACATCGGATCATCCGGTGTTCGCAGACAAGTGATGTCAGCCTACTTTTCCAACGGCTATCTCGTGGAGGCTGGCTATTTATACCCCTTCAACCTGTCAAATCGACAAGACTTGAAGCCCAGACATACTCTACACATCCTAGAGCATTCAAGCAATAGAGCAATCACTTTCACATCATTTACTCATCATTTGTACACCAAGAGATAGGCTAGAACTAGCTAGAGATAGTGCTTGGGTGCCTCCACTCTAGGTGATTGGAGTCTCTAGCGTAGTGAGAGCCCCAAAGGGAGTGTCCCTTGGTGTGTGCAACCTCCGGAGCTTGCCAAGAGGATTGTGGAAGCCCGGAGGATCCCAAAAGTGTACAAGGCTTGAGCTCCACCTTGCCAAGGTTGGCGAACGGAGAAGAATAGTGAAGAAGCCCCTTGTCTCGGTGACTAGGGAGTGGCAAAACCCTTCGGTGGGTGTCACAACGTGGATGTAGGAAGATCCTTGTGATCTTACCGAACCACGGGATAAACTCCGTGTCCCTTGAGCGTTTGCATCCCTCTCCCTTTTACTCTTATGCAATCTTTATTCCGCAACTTTAATTTACATTGATTGCATAGTTTAATTGCATAGGGAATTGGGCTTTAAGTTGTTAAGTGTTTAATTGTCTTAAAATTTGAAAGAAAGCCCAATTCACCCCCCCTCTTGGGCATTCCGATCCTTACAATTGGTATCAGAGCCTTGTTGCTCATTGGATCATTCTAGCTTCACCGCTAGAGAGCTTAAATGGCCAAAAATGGGGGTTCGGTTCCTATCTTCGAGGGCAAGAACTTTGCCTATTGGAAAGCACGCATGCGTGCCTACCTAGAGGCCATTGCTCCCGAAGTGTGGGAAGCGACCCATGCGGGATTTGGAGATCTTAATTATGTTGGGGATCAACTAAAATGGGATGCTAAGGCTAGAAATGCCATCTATGAATGCATTAGTCAAGATGTATTTGCAAGAATAGCTAGTAAAGAAAAAGCTTGTGAAATTTGGGCATGCTTAATTGAAATTCATGAGGGTTCCTCTCGGGTTAAAGAACTCAAATATCACTTGCTAAAATCCAAGTATGATGAATTCAAAATGCTTCCTCATGAGAATGTTAACCAAATGTTTTCACGCTTAAATGTTCTTATTGAGGAGATTAATGCTCTTGACATTGCATCTCTTGGCAAGGGACTTATCAACCGAAAGATCCTCATGCTCCTTCCCAAGCCTAAGTACAACATCATCAACTCCATGCTCCAAAAGGAATCACTTGACAACATTGAAGTTTCGGAGCTCATTGGAGAAATACACGCTCATGAGATGAGCGTACTTGGAATGATGGAGGAGTCATCATCAAAAACTATTGCTCTCAAGGCTTCAACCAAGAAGACAACTCCCAAGAAAAAGAAAGTGGTTGAGCCTAGCTCAAGCGAAGAAGAGCAAGCAACAAGCGAAGATGACGATGATGAGCTTGCATTGATGATGAGAAAATTCTCACGTCTAAACTCCAAAATCGCAAAGAAGGGATACTCCTTTGATCCAAAGAAGAAAGCCTTCCTCCCAAGAAAAGATGAAAACAAAACATGCTACAATTGTGGTGATCAAGGCCACATATCATATGATTGTCCAAGACCCGACAAGAGGAAGGACAACCACAAAGGAAAGTATAGAAAGCTAGAAGAAAGTGATGAAGATGAAGAAGAGGTCAAACCCAAGCGCGCCTTTGGAAAGAAGAAATTTGACAAGGGCAAGAAAACCAAGCTCTTTCCAAAGAAGAGAAGAGGGCCTCAAAAAGTCTTCATGTGCGAGGCAAATGAGTGGATCACGGATGAAGAGTCAAGCGATGAAGAGAGTGAAGATGAAGAAAACTTGGCGGGCCTTGCCGTCGTCGACAAAGACAACTCACCTCTTCGTCCACCTCCTATGTGCCTCATGGCTAAAGGTAACTCCAAGGTATGTGACGATTCTAGCGATGATGATGAGCTCTCCCCCGATGAACTAGCATCTATGATTAATGAATACCATGTCATCATAAAAAGGGAAAAGAGCAAGGTTAAAGCACTTGAACAAGCTTGTGCTAAACTTGAGAGTGCGAAGCTCGATTTGCATGACAAGTATGTAACCATACTTAAAGAGCATGACACGCTCAAAACACATGTCAAGCAAATCGAGGAGGAAAATGCTCAAATCAAGCTTGATCATCATGAGCTTGACTTAGCAAACCAAGCACTCTTGGGAAAGCACAATGACTTGGTTCAAAAACATGAAGTGCTTAACCTTGCTTATGAGGAAATTGAACTAAAAATGAAAAACATGAAAAAGGAAACCCTTGATGGCAAAGTATCAACTATTTCACATGCCACTAACACTTTGCATAAGTCTTTGCCTTTTAAAGCAAGCCTTAGGGAGAAGGAATTGATGGACGAAATTGAAAGTCTCCGCACTAGTGTGGTGAGACTTTCCAAGGGAGAGGACAAGCACAAGGAAATCCTCTACCAACAAGCCAAAGGCTTCAACAAGAGAGGACTTGGATCCTTCCCCGTGCTCAACAAAGGAAAGGTGCCCTCACCGGAGCTTAGGACGAGCTTCATCAAAGAAGTTGGATCCTATTGCCAACATTGTGAGGTCACCGGACACCACACGAGGGAGTGTCCTCTTCCCAACCGTCCTTCTCCCAAATTGCCTCCTAACTACAAATCTACTTTCCATGATTATCACTATCTCTTAAGCAAAGTAGGTGGCAAGGTGAAGGCAAGGTTCATCGGCAAAGACATTAAGGGCATGAAGGGGAAGCTCCCCAAGCAACTTTGGGTCCCAAAATCACTTGTATCACACATACAAGGACCTAAGTTGGCTTGGGTTCCTAAACTCAAAAACTAACTTCATGTGTGTAGGTGAACTACAAAGCCGGAGGAAAACATTGGGTACTCGATAGCGGGTGCACTCAACATATGACCGGCAATGATGGTATGTTCACTACCATAGAGAACCCCGACAACCATGAACAAGTCACCTTTGGTGACAACTCAAAGGGGAAGGTAATTGGTTTAGGTAAAATAGCTATTTCGCATGATTTATCTATTTCTAATGTACTATATGTTAAGTCACTTAGTTTCAATCTACTTTCAATTGCACAACTATGTGATCTTGGACTAACGTGCACCTTTGACAAGAATGGTGTTGTAGTAACTAGTGAATCAAGCAAAGAACTAATCTTCAAAGGATTTCGGCATGGACATCTTTACTTGGTAGACTTCTCCAACAAGGATGCTAGCTTGACCACTTGTCTTTTCACTAAGACGAGCTTGGGTTGGCTATGGCATCGACGCATTGCTCACATTGGGATGAGCAAGCTTAAGAAGTCGTTCAAGCTTGGGATGGTGACCGGTGTAAAGGATGTCACATTTGAGAAGAACAAGCTATGTAGCGCTTGTCAAGCCGGGAAGCAAGTTGCTTCACACCACCCAATGAAGACAATGGTGTCAACCTCCAAGCCGCTTGAACTACTCCACATGGACCTCTTCGGACCATCCACATATCAAAGTCTTGGTGGTAACTTCTATTGTCTTGTTATCGTTGACGATTATTCTCGATATGCTTGGACTTTGTTTTTAGGTGACAAGGGTGAAACTCCGGAAGTTTTCAAGACCTTTGCCAAACGTGCTCAACGGGAATTTCAACTTCCCATCATCAAAGTCTGGAGTGACAACGGCACCGAGTTCAAGAACTACAACATTGGGGAGTGGTGTGATCGTGAAGGCGTGAAGCATGAGTTTTCGGCCACATACACCCCCCAACAAAACGGTGTCGTTGAAAGGAAGAACAAGACCCTTATCACCCTTGCAAGAGCAATGATTGATGACTATGGCACGTCGGAGAAGTTTTGGGCCGAAGCAATCAACACGGCGTGCCATGCCGCAAATAGGGTCTATCTTCATCGACTACTCCAAAAGACCCCATATGAGCTCCTCATTGGGAGAAAGCCCAACATCTCCTACTTTAGAGTCTTTGGGTGCAAATGCTACATCTACCGCAAGAAAAGGCTCGGTAAGTTTGAAAGAAGATGTGATGTTGGTATTTTTCTTGGTTATGCATCAAACTCAAAAGCATATCGAGTATTCAACCAAACCTCCGGTCTAGTTGAAGAAAGTTGTGATGTTGAGTTTGATGAGACTAATGGCTCCCAAGAGGAGAGTTTTGGTCATGATGAAATAGATGATGAGCCTCTACGAGAAGCCATGAAAAACATGACCATTGGAGACATCAAGCCGGAAGTTGAAGAGGGCCATGATCAAGGGGGAGCATCAAGTTCCAACATCAACACCTCCATGATGCCTCAAGTTGATGAAGAAGAAGAAGAAAAAGATGATCCATTGCCAATGCAAGATTCACAAGCCACACAACACGAACGACAAGAAGAAGTCCATGATCAAGTCCAACCACAAGAGGAACAACAAGCTTCACCACCGCCAAGTGACTCACAACCACTTATGAGGCATGGACGCATCTCCAAGGCGCATCCAATGGACCAAATCATTGGAAGTCCTTCAAGGGGCGTAAGTACTCGTTCCCGCCATGTCACCTCATTTTGTGAGCACTACTCTTTTGTTTCGTGTGTAGAACCCACTCACATAGAGGAAGCACTCCAAGATCCAAATTGGGTGATGGCTATGCAAGAAGAACTCAACAACTTCACCCGCAATGAAGTTTGGGTATTGGAGGAGCGACCCAAGGACAAGAACGTCATCGGTACGAAGTGGGTATACCGGAACAAGCAAGACGAGAATGGCGTCGTGGTCCGCAACAAGGCAAGGCTTGTGGCCAAGGGTTTTTCACAAGTTGAAGGACTAGACTTTGGAGAAACATTCGCTCCGGTCGCTCGGTTAGAAGCCATTCGCATACTCCTTGCTTTTGCTTCACATCACAATATAATGCTTTATCAAATGGATGTTAAAAGTGCTTTTCTCAATGGCTATATTAACGAACTTGTTTATGTTGAGCAACCTCCCGGGTTTGAAGATCCGAGGAATCCTAACCACGTGTACAGGTTACACAAGGCGCTCTACGGGCTCAAGCAAGCACCTAGGGCGTGGTATGAACGACTAAGGGATTTCCTAGTCATGCAAGGATTCAAGATCGGGAGGGTGGACACTACACTCTTCACCAAGCACATCGACGGGGATTTATTCATTTGTCAAATTTATGTCGATGATATCATTTTTGGCTGAACTAACAAATCTCTTAGCCATGAGTTTGGCAAAATGATGTCTAGGGAATTCGAGATGTCAATGATTGGAGAGCTCAACTTCTTCCTTGGATTCCAAATCAAGCAACTTCAAGAGGGGACCTTCATCTATCAAGAGAAGTACACAAAGGACCTCTTGAAGAAATTTGAGATGGGAGATTGTAGCTCAAGAAGCACTCCAATGGCAACAAATTGCCATCTCGACGCGGACATGGACGGTAAACCTATTGATCAATCTCATTACCGTTCTATGATTGGCTCATTGTTATATCTTACCGCATCTAGGCCCGATATTATGTTTAGTGTGTGCTTGTGTGCTCGCTTTCAAGCGGCACCTAAAGAATCGCACAAGAAGGCGGTCTTTAGGATACGTCGGTATCTCAAGCATACCTCAAGTGTAGGTCTGTGGTACCCCAAGAACGCTAGTTTCCATCTCTTGGGATACTCGGATTCGGACTTTGCCGGATGTCGTGTGGATCGCAAGAGTACCTCCGGTGGGTGCCACTTACTTGGGCGTTCCCTAGTATCTTGGTCGAGCAAAAAGCAAAATTCCGTGGCGTTGTCCACCGCGGAAGCGGAGTATATAGCGGACGGTGCATGTTGTGCCCAAATTCTATATATGAAGCAAACCCTTTTGGACTTTGGAATTAAAATTGGTTGTGTGCCTCTCCTTTGTGACAATGAAAGTGCGGTTAAGATAGCTAGAAACCCCGTTCAACACTCCCGCACTAAGCACATTGATATTCGCCATCACTTCTTGCGTGATCATGAGGCTAAAGGAGACATCTCTTTGCAAGGTGTTAGATCCGAAGAACAATTGGCGGATATCTTCACAAAACCACTTGATGAGAAAACCTTTTCTAGACTTAGAAGTGAATTAAATGTGCTAGATGCATCTAACGTCATGTAAGTTGCCATGTTCATGTAAGGATGCATATCATATAGGTCTTGTCTAACTCCCAAAGGATAGGGGCAAGCTAGAAGTAGTTTTCCCTGAGGAAGCCTTTGGAAGGTTCAAACTTGGCAAGATAGATTTATTTTATGCCTTGCATGATCCCTGCCATATAAAGTTGCACTCATTCAATATCTTGCAATATAATTTGTTTGGCATTGCATAACGGTAGATTGTCACAAAGGGGAACCCACCTCATGAGAAGGAGACTTGTTTGAAATGCAATATCTCAACTCATATAAGGTGGAAAGAACAAAATGTTAGGTACGTTAATGCCTAGAGGAACATGCTTCATTGAGATAGTAGTCTTCATACTCTACCTCACAAAGCATGGGCCTTACATTTTATTTGGATATTTTTCCTCCATTTTTCTTGGTGTTCCGTTTGTGTTAAGGTCTAGCCAAGCTATTGGCATATTAGCTTCTTGAGGGGTAAAGGGTTGCCCAAAAAGTCCTAAGACATGTGTTTCTCGTCGATTGTTTGTTTGGTCAAAGGACATATATGGGATGTTTTCGTTCTGCTGTCATCGGATTATCCGATGCCTATGTCAATCCCTCATCGGTCAAATAGGTGTTCAATCCTCAAAGCCCAACTCTGTCTGAACCTCAAATAATCCGACGCGTTCATCGTGGAAAACATCGGTCCATCCGATGTTCACTCTTCTGGAGCTGTGATCTATTCAACCGATGTCTACCTCCCTCTAACGTCGGATCATCCGGTGTCAATATCACTCGGTTGAACACCCTTACTGTGATAATCGACCGATGTTCAAAAACCTAAACGTCGGTCCATCCGATGTCAACAGCATTCCCTGAATATCCTTTCTGTGGCAATTGACCGATGCTCAATTCTCATATCATCAGTCCATCCGGTGTTTAAAAAACGGCTAGGGTTTGGGTCCCACTATTTAAACGCCCGCGCCGCCGCCATCTTCTCTCTCCCCGACCCCTCGCGCCCCCGTGCTCGCGTCGCCGCCTCTCCCTCGCCTGCAGCGCCGCCGCCGGCTGCCGCCGCCGCCCTCTGCTCGCGCCGCCGCCGCCGGCGACCCCCTGCGCCATCTCCGCCGGCAGTCGCCGCCGCCGCCGCCCTAGGCGCCCCCGCCTCCGTGCTCCTCCCGCGCACCGCGCCACCTCCGCCGGCAGCCGCCACCGCCGCCGCCCTAGGCGTCGCCGCCGCACCTCTCCACCGCATCCAAGCATCGCCACCGTCCCTCCCTCCGTCGAAGCACCTCCACCAAACGTCGTCTTCTCCGGTCACCACCCGTCGCTAGGCTTTCCCGAACTCCATCGTCGCTAAGGTGAGCCCCGTGCCGTGCGACGTCTCTCATTGCTTCTCTCGCCGTTCTCTTTCATCGTCGCTAACCCCACCTCTCCCTTCCATCTAGATGGGTCGTGATCGCAAAGGAAAGGGCAAGGCGATCGCGGATCCCGCCGCGAAAAAGCGGAAACTTTCGAAGGATGAGAAGAAGGCCTTGATGGCCGCTCGCGCCACCGAGGAGCGTGAGCGCGGCCGTGGGGGTTCGTTGAGGATTCGCGAGGCCCGTCCAAGGCCGCCTCCCGTGGTCGACGACTCCGACGCCGAAGAGGAGCCAGTCGAGCCTCTCGTCCGCCGGCGCTCAGCCCGGACTCGAGGAGGTCACGCCGAGGATCCTCCTCGTCCGAGACCGACGGCTGCCGACCGTCGTGAGGACAGGGAGGCTGAGAGGGACATCCATGAGATGGACACGGCCGTCCGGGTCGGTGAAGGAGTCCGTCTTGTGGACTACCGGAAGATGAAGGCGAAGCAACTCCGGAAGCTCAGATGGAGTGTTCTTCTTGAGGAGTGGTTCCCACAGCCCCGAGAGCTTCTTGTTGACAGTCGCTTCTGGACTGTCACCCAGGCGTCTCTCTATGAGACCTACAAGCGCCGGGGGCACAAGCTCTTTCAGCACAACCACTTGGACTGGAGGCAGCTTGCAGTGGCAGCAGAGACTGAGGTCCGCCCCTTCTTTGCGAGATACAGAGGGTTGGTGGAACTATTGGATTATGAGAGAAGTGCGTATGTGGAAGAATGGGTTCGTGTCTTCTACGCGACTCTGTACATCTCAGAGGGCAGGAGGTCAATTGCTTTCATGTTCAATGGTCAGCACTACCACCTCTCGAGGCAGACTTTGGGGCATATTCTTGGTTTGGACCTGCACGACACCAGCATACACGAGAAGGTCTATGGGCAGGCAGATCCACCGAGGAGGCCACTTACTGGAGGGGTAGCACCACAGCTGGACGAGATCCGCTCTCTGTTTGGCCCCTCTTTCTCTCCGGACCAGCCTAGAGTTCCAGCCCTCCTGACCCCAGCTGCGCGCATTGTGCACCTCGCCTTGCGCCGCACGCTCCTGCCGAGGTCAGGTTACTTGGAGGGGTTCACGAGTCTCCAGCAGACCCTCCTGTTCTACATAATGAATGGGATGGATTTTGATATAGTGGACATACTCCTCTGCGAGATGGAGGACGTCATTACAGATGGAGTGGGCATGATGAGGCAGCTAGCATACGGGCACTGGATCAGTTATATTTGCTCTATGGTGGTGCCAGAGGGACATACAGCACAGGCCCGACTCGCTGACGAGAGCGTGACCCGCTTCGGTCACTACCGTGCGTCCGCTCCTGGAGACCGCCGCCTTGGCCGTCCAGTTGAGCGCCAGGTCAGGGCCCGCTTGACTGAGGAGGATTGGTCTGACCTCGAGAAGGAAAATGAGCGTCTGGCTGAGGCAGAAGCTCAAGGTGGAGACTTGCAGCACGTCTGGTCCGAGAGCGACACAGACGAGAGTGTTGAGGAGTACTTCCCTCCACCTCCACCCTCACCGAGACAGCACGA
Organism: Tuctoria greenei; assembly: GCA_036927565.1. Classification (NCBI taxonomy): domain Eukaryota; kingdom Viridiplantae; phylum Streptophyta; class Magnoliopsida; order Poales; family Poaceae; genus Tuctoria; species Tuctoria greenei. The sequence continues at coordinate 60,401,505 of JAYESD010000010.1, forward strand.
CGCCGAGGCAGGAGGATCAGCTGCTCCGCCACCGACACCACCTCCTGTGTCCGAGGCGCAGGTGTCACAGCCGTCGGAGCTGTCCTCACTTCTTCAGCAGATGATCGAGCAGCAGCGTCAGGACAGGCTCGCTGCTGAGCAGGCCAGGGCAGAGCAGGCTGCTCACCTGGCACAGCTGCAGCGGCAGCAGCAGGAGCTCCAGCTGGAGATCGCCCGTCAGAGGCGAGAGGATACGGACCGGTTCACCAACCTGGTCGATCAGATGCACCGCCGTACCCTCGACCAGCAGCAGCAGACCCAGCAGGCCATGATGGGGATCCTAGGGTTGATCACCAACCTTTACACTCAGACCGGGATCGCCCTTCCTTCACAGCAGCCTGGACTGGGACTGGCTCCAGGTGTTGCTCAGGTGCCCACTACTCCTATCCCTTCCATCAGCATGTCACCACTTCTGGCATCTAGCGCACCGATTCACTCACCACTGCCGGCGACGACCTTGTTCCAGCAGACACCGGCGTCCGTGGTGAGCGCTCCACTTCCTCCAGCTCCTCCAGCACCTTCAGTACCTGCTTCCTCTCCTCCAGCACCGGCAGCGGACCCTCCAGTTCCCACCGCTCCTGCAGCTCCTTCGACCGGCGACTCCAGCTCCGACGACTGCGACGGTGCTCAGTTCGTCCTCGCGCCTAGCTCTCAGGGTCTGTAGGCGTTCTAATCCCTTTTTTGGTGTCTTGATGCCAAAGGGGGAGAAGATGTAGAAGAGTCAGGGGGAGTAGCAGTCTCAGGGGGAGTGTGTGTTTAGGGGGAGTGTGTGTGTGTGTGCTTATCCTTTGTATTCATGCTTGAGTACTCTTTTGTAATTTTAATTAAGCACGCTTTCGCTTGTCTCATTTGTTTATGATTTTAAATCAATTGAGCTTTTCGCACCACAAATTTCTTTTGCAAACTTAATGTATCCTATGTTGTATTCATTGCATATATTCTTGAGTATTATCATCAAATTCATTATCATTGCGCTTTAAATTATTGTGTTGTCATCAATCACCAAAAAGGGGGAGATTGAAAGCATCTAGGCCCCATGAGGTACGGTTTCGGTGATTAATGACAACCATTCGATATTACTAATGAATTTGTGAATGCAAGGTCTCAATGACACTCAATCAAATGAAATCAAAATAACATTGGAGACCCATATAAAATCAACGAATGAGATCAAATCAAATCGTATGAAGACAAGAAGTGAAAGCTCTAATTTGACATCACTCAATGCTTGAAGACAATCAAAACAACATTTCCAACAAGTGTCAAAGAGGTCACAAGTTCAAAATTCCAAAAGAACAACTCAAAACAACTCGAAGTCAACAAGTTGAACACACCGGATAAACCGACGTTCTATGAGTTGACTACATCGGTCAAGTTGGTTCAATTGAAGAAGAAGACCTCAGACAAATGCACTCACCGGATCATCCGATGTGAGTGGCTCAGTGACATCGGTCCATCATCACATATTGCAATACCATTGGACCAAGTGAAGCACCGGATCATCCGATGTGCAGATTTACACACATCGGTCAATTGCTCCAGTAAGCCTCAAGATCAAGCAAATTCTGGAGGAAGAGCCACCGGATCATCCGATGAGAAGACAGATCAACATCGGTCTAACAACGGTCATATCTGACACAGTGACATCAGCTAATTTGGCTTTGACCGATGATAACTGAAGGGGAGACATCGGATCATCCGGTGTTCGCAGACAAGTGATGTCAGCCTACTTTTCCAACGGCTATCTCGTGGAGGCTAGCTATTTATACCCCTTCAACCTGTCAAATCGACAAGACTTGAACCCAGACATACTCTACACATCCTAGAGCATTCAAGCAATAGAGCAATCACTTTCACATCATTTACTCATCATTTGTACACCAAGAGATAGGCTAGAACTAGCTAGAGATAGTGCTTGGGTGCCTCCACTCTAGGTGATTGGAGTCTCTAGCGTAGTGAGAGCCCCAAAGGGAGTGTCCCTTGGTGTGTGCAACCTCCGGAGCTTGCCAAGAGGATTGTGGAAGCCCGGAGGATCCCAAAAGTGTACAAGGCTTGAGCTCCACCTTGCCAAGGTTGGCGAACGGGGAAGAATAGTGAAGAAGCCCCTTGTCTCGGTGACTAGGGAGTGGCAAAACCCTTCGGTGGGTGTCACAACGTGGATGTAGGAAGATCCTTGTGATCTTACCGAACCACGGGATAAACTCCGTGTCCCTTGAGCGTTTGCATCCCTCTCCCTTTTACTCTTATGCAATCTTTATTCCGCAACTTTAATTTACATTGATTGCATAGTTTAATTGCATAGGGAATTGGGCTTTAAGTTGTTAAGTGTTTAATTGTCTTAAAATTTGAAAGAAAGCCCAATTCACCCCCCCTCTTGGGCATTCCGATCCTTACAACAACACATTAAGTCTTCACATATAAGAGTATAAATTTTGGTTTTCATAACGTGCGGGTGTATGAGTGACTCCCCCTCAATGAATGCATCATAAAAAATTGAGCAAGTCCTTCATACATACACACGTTATGGTGGGGTGCCTACGTGTTGTGCTCAACAATTTGTGACAAGACATAATAAATATGAATATGATCAAAATGAATACATTCAAAGCATCATATTAATATTAAACATTCAAAACATAATCTTGCACAAATTTAAAACATTCAAATGACATAAATATTACAATAAGAAGTGCGACATGTCCAAGGATCCAAAGAGAGGTGCTACTCTCCCCACATCTAACTCTCCCTACTCTCCCCACATCTAACTCTCCCCCTTTGGCATCAAGACACCAAAGGAAAAGAAGAGGGGAACAACGAGGCCTATCCACTAGTCGTCATCCTCCTCACTATCACCTGCCTCATCATCGGAGTCGCTCTCCGTGGCCTCCGGGTCCTCGTGGTCCTCGTCGTCGTCGGAGACCCGTGCCGAGGGAGCCGCCTGGGAAGAGCTCCCGTCCTCTTGGAGCTAGGCGAGCTCGTCGGCGGTGAAGTCGGGGAACGGCGTGATCTCGCCATCGCTCTCCTCCGGAGGTGACATGGGGACCTCAAGCTTGTCACACACCGCCTTGAGGTACTTCTCTTGGTGCTTGTGTGCCCCTTGATTCCGGATTTCTTGCTTCTAGCAGGAGGTGAAGATAGCCTTGAAGCACTTGAAGAAGGCGCTCATCGACTGAGGCAGAGGCGGAGAAGGAGGTGACACGGGGTGAGGTGCTGGCATTGCAGGGTGAGAGGGACGCTCTGCATTCTTACGACGCGGGGGAGGCGGCACTGAAGGGGGCATTTGAGGATGAAGCGGGTGATGAGTCACATCCTTGACGAAGGTCAAGCCCGACACCTTCTCGATGAGATATATGATGTAGGGCGCATACCCACAAGCACGATTAGGGGTATGCGAGATGTTGAAGATGTCGTCGAAGATGTAGTCAACTAGGTTGAACTTCTCATCGCCATCAATAAGGAGCACCAGGTGCCTTAGATTGCCTTGGATCACCCCTGCATCACCATCCTTTTGTGCTATTGTCCTCCTTAGGATCCTGTTCAGGATGCTATAGAAAGGCTTGATGTTGCAAGCATGTCCGGCATCATATTGAACATGACTAGGGTACATGTGGGACAGCTCATCTCTGTCTACAGCCTTGAGGTTAGAAATAATGATCTCATGGTCCAAATGAGCCTCAAGTCTGAGAATCATGGCAAACTCTGCAAAGGTGACTGAGTATTACTCCCCATGAGTCATCCAAATGATTCGTCTATCACCTTGAGTGGTGAAGTAGATGGTGGAGTAGAACTGCAGGATGACCTCAACATTCCAGTTGTACTTGTATCCCATGATGCCATTGAGCTCATGACACTCAGCTGCCTCAATCACCGCATCAAAAGCAGAGTATTTCTTCTGGGCCATATACTCCCAGTCTACCCATTGTGCTTCGATCACTGGCTTCTTCATGTTCTGGTAGACCAGACGGTAATAGTCACAATGAAAGTAGCACCAAAATTGTGGGTAGGTGGTGCTCCTTTCATACTTGTAGACTCTTTCTGTCCGCAATTTCCTAGCTTTGTCCGCTCCCTTCCCATGAAAGACATTTGCAGCCAATTCAGGCTGCTGATTAGGGTTCCTCTCAGGAGTGTGCACCTCCAAGGGGCCAATGGGTTTGGCCTTCCCCTTCTCCTTAATAACAATGCCCTTGGCCTTCGAAGCCGGGGACTTCATCGTGGGCTTCTTCTTCTTTGGCTCTGCAGGAGCCGAGGCCTTGCCATTCTTCGGATCTCTCTCGATCCGGCGTTTGGCAACTTCTTATTGGGCTTGCTCCTTGCCCCTTTCATTCTCTCCCATGGTCACAAGTCTTTTCCTTTTGGAGACTTGTGTTGCAGCAGCCTGAGAGTTGTGAGCCTCGCGCTCCTCTCGCTTCTTCTTGTGAAGTTCCTTGCGGGACTCCTCAATGGCATGAGCCATTGCTTCATCTTCATTGTAGGTCGTAGTTGCGGCCCTAGCTTGTTGTTTCTTGGCTGCCTTTGCTCGCTCTTGCTGCTCGAGATGTTTCTTGGCAGCCTCAACCTCAGCCCGTGCTTGTTCCTCGCCAAGGCGAAGCTGCTCCGCCTCCCACTCGAGGTCTGTGGGTGGAGAAGCGAAACGGCGAGTAGTTGCCATCGCTGCTGAAACAGGAGGAAAACATGGGATAGAGGGTCCATAAGGTGGAATATTGCAAAAGAAATCACGAGAGACAGCCAAATTTAGAGTTTGGCCTGTGTACACCGGACTTGTCCGCCCCAGGGACGGATTAGTGCGCCTGGCACCGGACTAGTCCGCGTTGCACAGGATAAACCCTAACTCTAACGGTTTTTCGAGAAATCATTGAATCAAGTCGCAATACTCCTAGGCTATGATCACAAGGATACTAGGAACAACTTTAATGAAGAGGGACCTATCAAAAACCTTATGAATCAAGAATGTGGTAGGTTTTTGAAAAGAGAGGGATACCTCTTCGAATCTTGATGAATCGACGAAATCGGGGATGGATCGCGTTGGGAGTGATTGGGAAAAGTCTCCCACACCTCTGGGGCTTCCAATGCATGGATTGAAAACGGTTTTTGGTGGATGGAATCGAAAATCACTCTAGGGGGGAGGTTGTGCGCGCGAGGGAGAGAGAAAAGCAAATGAGCAAGAGAGGAGGGGTCGGGCCGCCTCCTGGGGGTTTAAGTCCCCAGGGGCCGGACTAGTCTGGTCAGCGGACCAGACCCGGATTAGTCCGGATCCGAAATTGTCCGGCCATAGGGCGGACTAGTCCGGTCCTAAAAGACTGAAAACATATATATTTGAGTTTTAGCCACTATAGTGAATCCTTTTGGACATATTGCCACCACAAAACTTTATGAATATGGCCAGTAAGCAATCAACAATCAAACTATGACCATAACTCACAAAGTCAATAGTTTTTCAAATATTTTAGAGAAAATTGAGATAGAGATGAATTTTTCAAACACATGCGTTCTTTTGAATAAGGTGTAAGGAAAACATTCAGATGTGCATGTTTCAAGCCACATTTCGAGAATCTAAGATATTGAGCTCACTCCTAAGCTCACAAAAGCGCTTCTCATCTAGGGGCTTGGTGAATATATCGGCTAGTTGGTTCTCGGTTCTCACATGTGAAATCACTATATCCCCCTTCAAGGAATGATCTCTTAAGAAGTGGTGTCTAATATCAATGTGCTTTGTCCTCGAATGCTCAACTGGATTATTGGCTATTTTGATGGCGCTCTCATTGTCACATAGGAGTGGAATGTGGCGCAAGTTTATACAATAATCCCTTAGAGTTTGTTGCATCCAAAGAAGTTGTGCACAACAACTTCTGGCTGCGGCATACTCCGCTTCGGCTGTGGAAAGAGCAATGGAGTTTTGTTTCTTTGAGGACCAAGACACTAAGGATCTACCCAAGAATTGACATGTCTCGGATGTGCTCTTTCTATCAACTTTGCACCCCGCATAATCCGCATCGGAGTAGCCAATGAGGTTAAACTTGGATCCTTTGGGGTACCAAAGTCCTAGGCTAGGTGTGTGAACTAAATATCTAAGAATTCTCTTAACAGCGGTCAAATGACACACCTTAGGTGCAGCTTGAAAACGTGCACACATACACACACTAAGCATAATATCCGGTCTAGATGCACAAAGATATAACAAAGAACCAATCATGGAACGATATACCTTTTGGTCCACACTTGGACCATCTTCGTTGAGGTCTAGATGTCCATTAGCTGCCATTGGAGTCTTGATGGATTTGGCCTTGTCCATGTCAAACTTCTTTAATATGTCTTGAGTGTACTTTGTTTGACTTATGAATGTGCCTTCTTTGAGTTGCTTGACTTGGAAACCCAAAAAGAACTTCAACCCCCCATCATGGACATCTCAAATCTCTCTGTCATTATCTTAGAAAACTCATCACAAAACACTTTTTTAGTAGAACCAAATATGATGTCATCGACATATATTTGGCACACAAAGAGATCATCATTAAAGTGCTTTGTAAAGAGAGTATAATCAGCTTTTTCTATCTTAAAACCATCTTGAATCAAAAAGTCTCTAAGGCACTCATACCAAGCTCTAGGAGCTTGTTTGAGGCCATAGAGAGCCTTACGCAATTTGAAGACATGGTTTGGGAAGTCTTGGTCTTCAAAGCCCGGTGGTTGCTTCACATAGACTTCCTCCTTGATTGGGCCATTTAGGAATGCACTCTTGACGTCCATTTGGTAAAGCTTAAAATCATGGTGAGTAGCAAAGGCAAATAATATACGAATTGACTCTAGCCTAGCTACGGGAGCAAAGGTTTCATCAAAATACAAACCTTTGACTTGTGAGTACCCCTTGGTCACTAGTCATGCTTTGTTCCTTGTCACAATGATGTGCTCATCTTGCTTGTTGCGGAACACCCACTTGGTGCCCACAATATTTGCTTGTGGACGCTTGACAAGCTCCCAAACTTTGTTCGTCTCAAAGTTGTTGAGTTCCTCTTGCATGGCCACCACCCAATCCGGGTCTCTCAATGCGTCTTCAACCTTATGGGGCTCCAAAGAAGAGACAAAGGAGTAATGTTCACAAAAGTTAGCAACACAAGAACGAGTGGTTACCCCTTTTGTAATGTCTCCTAGAATGTTTTCATCTCGTTGAACACTTTGATGCACACGAGGATGTGGAGGTTGAGCTCTTGAGTCATCATCCTCCTCTTCTTTTTCTTGGTCTCCCCCTTGATGTATGCTTCCCTCTTGACTTTTGTCTTCTTGATCATGTTGAGGTGCCACTTGTCCATCTTCAACTTGATCACGTGAGAGATGGCTTCCATCATCTTGTGGTTGGTCACTTGAGCTTTGAGTTTGTTCTTGTAGACGAATATCTCCAAGTGCCATCCTTTTAAGAGCTTCTTGTGGAGAGTCTTCTTGATCTAGCACACTTTGATCAACTTGCTCCACTTGGAAGCTCTTAGTTTCATCAAACACCACGTCGCGTGCTATTTCAAAAATCCCGGAGGATTTGTTGAAGACACGGTAGGCGTGGGTGTTTGAATCATAACCAAGCAAGAAACCTTCATCGGACTTTGAAGCGAACTTCGAAGTCCTAGGCTTCTTGTTGAGAATATAGCATATGCTCCCAAAGACACGAAAGTAAGAGACATTGGATTTCTTACCAACTAGAAGCTCGTAGGGGGTCTTCTTGAGGAGGCGGTGGAGATACAATCGATTGACGGCGTGGCAAGCAGTGTTGACTGCCTCCGCCCAAAACCGGTCTGATGTCTTGTACTCATCAAGCATCGTCCTTGACATCTCAATGAGTGTCCTATTCTTCCGTTCTGCCACCCCATTTTGTTGAGGGGAGTATGGGGCTGAAAATTCATGCTTGATGCCCTCCTCATCCAAGAATTGTCCCACTTGAGTGTTCTTGAACTCGGTGTCGTTGTCGCTTCTTATAGCCTTGATTCTTAAGGCGAACTCATTTTGAGCTCTTCTCAAGAACCTCTTGAGGACACCGTGAGTCTCACCCTTATCATGTAAGAAAAATACCCAAGTGAAACGAGAAAAATCATCAACAATAACAAGACCATATTTGTTACCGCCAATGCTAATGTAGGTTATTGGCCTGAAAAGGTCCATGTGTAGCAGTTCCAAAGGTCTTGTTGTCGTCATGATGTTCTTGGAGGGGTGTTGAGCTCCTACTTTCTTCCCCACTTGGCAAGCACTACATGGCCTATCCTTTTCAAAGATACATTCTTCAAACCATAGATGTGCTCGCCCTTAAGAAGCTTTTGTAAGTTCCTCATCCCAACATGGGCTAGACTTCTATGCCAAAGCCATCCCATGTTGGTTTTCGCCAATAAGCATGTGTAAAGTTGAGCTTTATCCGAGGCGAAATCCACAAGATAAAGCTTTCCCTTGAGCACACCCTTAAAAGCGATTGAGTTATCGCTTCTTCTAAGGACGCTCACACCCTCATTAGTAAAAACAAAATTATAACCCTTGTCACATAGTTGTGATATGGACAAGAGGTTATAGTCTAGAGAATCAATATGCAGAACGTGAGAAAGAGTATGTTGGAGGGAAATGACAATTTTACCGGAGCCAAGGATTTTCCCTCGGCTATTGTCCCCAAAGAGGATTCCTTCATTTGGATCATCATGTTGCTCATACTCCACGAACATTCTCCTCTCTCCGGTCATGTGGTTTGTGCATCCACTATCGAGCACCCATTTGGATCTACCAGAGGAGTACGCCTACAAAACAAGATTATGCCTTCCTTTTAGGTACCCAAGCGGAGTTGGGTCCTTTGACGTTAGTAGTGAGGCACTTGGGCACCCACACGCAAGGTTTGGGGTTCTTGCAGAGTGGCCCAACATATCTAGCATGAACTCTGCCATACTTGTTCCTCATTAAAACATAAGATGCATCAAAATCATGAAAGAGAGGATGCGGTTTAGATTTAGGCATGTTAGTACTATTTGAAGTATTCTTCCCAATTTTAGTTGGGGATGAGCTTCCCTTGACAAAGACAATCAAGTCTTTCCCATACTTGGAGGTTTTAGCATTTTGCTTTCCACCTCTAGTATAACCAAGGCCATCTTTGACATAGGGAGGTCTTGTGTTGGTGTATGCACTTCGTGCATACGCCACCTTCTCTTTGTCAAAGATGTCACCCTTAGGTGCTTGTTTGCCTTGAGTCAATTTAAGCTCGTCCTTTAATATAAGGATCAAGTTAGAACATTTGCAAGTAGATATTGCTTCGGATGCAACCTTTGAGTAGGATGAGCTTTTGGAGGAAGAGGCTACATTAGTCTTGAGGGATTCAACTTGAGTCTCAAGGATCTTGTTAACTTTTGCCAAGTTGCCAAGTTCGTCCTTGAGCTCAATGGTCGTCTCCTCAAGACTTGAGCATGTTTTCTTGCTTAGAGCAAGTTCATGCTCTAATGCCTTGCTCTTCTCTCTCTAAATCTCAAGGAGCTCAATGAGCTCTTTACATCTCTCCTTTTCATGGATAAGCATGTCCTCTTGCCTATCTATGAGCTCCTCCTTCTAAAAAATTTCATCCGAGAGCAATTTCATTCTACGCAAAGTGCTCTTACTTATGTCCTTAAGCATGTGTTCGTTTTCACTAGCACTATCAAAATCATCATGAGAAGATATCGAAGAGTATGAGTTAGAAGTAACCTTTCTCCTTCCTTGTTTTGCCATGAGGCAGGTTGGCTTGTGGTCGTAGAGGTTGGGGAAAAGCTTGCTTCCCTTGGAGCTCTCCCCGATGGCTATTGTTGCCACCTTCTCCTCATCTTCGGAGGAGGTATCATCATTAGAGTCCCATTCCTTGCCTAAGTGAGCATGACCGGAGGGACTCTTCTTCTTGTAGAACTTCTTCTTTTGCAGCTTGCCCTCCTTCTTTTTCTTGCCCTCTTTATGTGGGCAATCTACAATGAAGTGTCTGTACTCGCCACAATTGTAGCAAGCCCTCTTTGCTTTGCGCCTTGCTTTTTCTTTGCCCTTTCCCTCATGCTTGTATCCTCCTTTTCTTCTCCTTATCATCCTCTTGAAATTGTTGATGAAGATGGCCTCTTCCTCATCGGTGTCAAGTCTCTCCTCATCATCTTCGTTTTGCTCTTTTGAGGAGGATGTCGCTTTGAGTGCAACATCCTTCATCTTTGAAGCGGTGAACCTTTGGAGGTCGTTGTAGAAGAGCGCCTCCTTCTCTATGATCTCGTGGTTGATGGCCCTCCCTAGGACCTCCTCCGGGTTCATCTTGGCAAACCCCGGGCTTTCTTATATCATGGAGCAAAGAGAGACGTTTCTAGGCATGAATGCCCGAATCATCCTCTTCACCACCTCGTGGTCCGTCCACTTCGTGCAGCCATAAGATGTACTCTTGTTGATGAGTAGCTTTAGGCGGTTGTACATCTCTTGGGGAGATTCACCATCCATTATGGCAAACCTCCCGAGCTCTCCTTCAATGAGCTCAATCTTCGCTTCTTTCACAACTCGGTTGCCATCATGAGCCATCTTGAGGGTGTCCCAAATATCTTTGGCCACCTCAAGTCCATCTACTCGGTTGAATTCATCTCTTGAGAGAGATGAGATGATCACTCTGGCTGCTTGGGCATTGCGGTGAAGAAGCACGGCTTGCTCCGGAGTGATGTCTTCTTCATTCTTCGGGATATGCACCCCGGTCAACACAATTTGCCACAATGAGGGGTTGAGTGACACGAGATGGATCTTCATGTTGTGCTTCCACATCCCGTAGTCAGTTCCATCGAATTGAGTAGACTTCCCCAATGGGATGGAAAGGTAGTGGTTGTTGGAGACAAGGCGTTCATAGTTGTAGCCTTGTTGGTTGTAGTTGGTCGTGCCACCTGTTGTAGAGGTTGAAGTGTCCACCTTTGGAATCTTCAACTTCTCTCAAAGTTTCGCCTTGACCTTGCGAGTCTCTTCGTCATCTGTCGACTTGTCTTGGTAGACAAGAACCTCCTCTTGGGTTGCTTGGATCTCATTGGTCGAGACCTCGTCATACCCCACTCCGGCCATCTTCTCTCCGAGTTGTTAGACTCTTTGGGAGAGTCATGCTATGATACCAATTGAAAGTTGCCTAGAGGGGGATGAATAGGCTAATCAACTTGAAATGACTTAACAAAACAAGATCAGTACTCAGGGGGCGGACTAGTCCGGTCCACGGGCGGACTAGTCCGGTCCTCCTGCAGTGAATGCCTAAAATGTGTTCCTAACAAGTATTAGTTCGATTATTGTATTGCAAAGTATGTTGCAATGACTTAGTGAACCTTAACAAGTTATGGAACAAGTATGAGATTAAGGATCACAATTAAAAAAGAGTGATGAACAAATGTGGTAAAGCTAACCCTAGAAGCAATGTGCGATAAGTGAAAGCGAAGTACACAAGGGACACAAGGATTTTATCCCGAGGTTCGATCCCAAGAAGGAATCTACGTCCCCGTTGGGGAGTCCACGAAGGACCTGGTTCAACAACCCTTCCCTCACCAAGTTTACCACAAGGGCCTAACTTGGTTCTCCACTATCACAAAGGGTGAATACAAGATTCGTTGGGGCTTCTCACAATCTGAGGCTCCCACCACAAATATGATTACAAATCACAAAGATTGACTCAAGCCACAGATCACAAAGATTCAACAAGTGCAATAGATCAAACCAAGATCCTAGAGCGGTGTTCTTCCTCTTCTTCACCTCACCAAACCCTAATCCACACAAGGATTAGTTTTAGAGGGAAGGTGGGCAAGATGGAGGCTTTTGGAGGCTCAAAGTTTGCTGTGGCGGCGCTAGGGTTTCAAAGTACGCAAGGGTTGGTTCAAATGAACCCAGGGATCCTCTATTTATAGAGGTTCCCAGTCCATACTACTGACCTCAGCAGATGGGCGGACTAGTCCGGCCTACGGCCCAGACTAGTACAGCCTTTGGGACCACTGGCGTCCCTGACAACTGTCGCACTGCACGGCAATCGTCACTCTACTTGCCAAACTTCAAATTCAAACGGTCACTTCAAAACGGACTAGTCCGGTCCACACCGGACTAGTCCGATCTCACACAGAACCTTTTGTTCCGTGTGAAAACAGACTAGTCTGGAGACCACGGACTAGTCCGGCCCCCAGGGCGGACTAGTCCGGCCTCCCAGACATAGTCGCTGAAGCACCAACTTTCTCACCAATCCGGACTAGTCCGGCCCCCATGGCGGACTAGTCCGATCTTAGTCAGGACCTCTTGGTCCGGACTAAAACGGACAAGTCCGTGGTTTTGGGACTTAGTCCCGAAAACCCACTCCACGACTACCCGGACTAGTCCGTCTCACTACGGACTAGTCCAAACTTAGTCAGACCCTTCTGGTCTAGCTAAAAACGGACTTGGTTGGCCAGGAGCGGACTAGTCCGGCCACCTGCACGGACTAGTCCGGCCACTCCTGCCAGACTTCTCCAACTCTCTTCTCTCAATAGGATTTTATCTCTAAACCGGATTGAGCTCCTAACTTGATCTCAATGCACTTTACACACACACCCTCACACATATTTGGCTAGTCTAAACTCGACACACTAGAAACCCTAGTTTCTTCTTTTCGAGTCAACATCGCCGTTTTCATCCTTTTCCTTTTTGAGGGTTGGTGTTTTCGCTTGAGTCCACACCTGTGTTTAAGATCACTGAGCTCATTAGTTACTTAATTGTTGTCATCAATCATCCAAAACTCACGGGGATCCTAGATGCATTTTCAGTTAGAACAAAGGAATATGTGAGGTACAAATTCACCTCCCCTGATGTTTTCCTCCACTGGATTGGTACAAAGGCACGATGTCAACATCTTGCTTTCCTCCACTGCATTATTTCGACAACCATCATACATCTATCGTCTATCATCACCCATTGTCTAGATTATACAGTGCAAGAACAAAGAACTAAGAAATCTAGGTGCTAATACAGCATCAAAAGGTTAATAAGCTCATTAAATCTAGGTTTAAATGAAACAAAAATTTAACTTGGTGAAAGCATCATTTTACTAACTCCGCCTATGTTGTAGTGACATAGCCGGTCCCAAGCCCGGGTAAAGGAGGAGGGGTTGTGATAGGCTTGGCGAGCCAGCAACTATACTTAGCCATTCTCATGGAAATGGAACCCACTGGAAATTCGTTGGGGCGTAACCCTCTTAGCGACGCGCCATACCGGAACCCGGGTATGGTGTTAAGTTGGCGAGGGACGGGTCGCCACCACCTTAGTGGTGCGCCATATCAGAACTCGGGTGTGGTGTTAAATGGGCGAGGGCCGGATCGCCACCACCTTACTGGCGCGCTACATCATCTCTCGGATGTAGTGTTAAGTGAGCAAGGGTCTTTGCATCTTCCTCAACGGATGCAAAGGGTAAGGAAGCTAGCTGAGGAAACTAGGTTTCGGATGGGTAGTTGGAATGTAGGATCCTGGACGGGAAAGCTACGAGAGTTAGTTGACGTTGCGATTAGGAGGCGTGTAAATATCATTTGTGTAAAAGAGATTGTGAGACCTATGTGTGCTGAATACATTGTCTTATAGTGAATACATTGGCTTTGATGATAAAAGTTCTGAAATTCTGCTAAAACACCTTTTTAGCAAAGTCTGACTCTAGCTCTGAGCTTCTGCAAGGTCTGACAATAGGTTTGACTTGCTTTGTCAAGGTTCGACATGTTTTGGGGTAGCTCCCATGAGCTTTGTCTTTAGCTCTGGCATGTCTTTGATAGCTCCGGCATGTTTTTGATAGCTTTGGCATGTCTTTGTTAAGCTCCGATATGTTTTGATAGGTCCAACTTATGTTGGTTAGCTCTGACATGTTTTTCTAGCTCTGACCTTTGGGTTGACTAGTTCCGACTAGCTTTGGTAAGCTCCGGTGCTAGGTTTTACTGGTTTTGGTAAGCTCCGGCGCTAGGTTGTACTAGCTTTGGTAAGCTCTAGCTCAAGCTCCGGTTGGTTTTGGCAAGATCCGGAGCTTGATCGCAATGTTCCTGCTTTTACTATGAAATGTTTCGAACTTGCTTTACATTGTTGGAAAGATTGCTTAGTATTGTTTTACTAAGTTTTTGGTGTGTTTTAGTGGTTATAGCTGATACCATTTTTGCTATGGTTTGCAACATGCTTATGTGAGGTGCTCACGTAAGGTGTTGTGGTTTCAGAACTAATGAGAGTCAAGTCGAGGACTTGTGCTCAGAAGTATTGCTTGTTTATTCATGTGCATGTGTTGCTTGATTTCAAGACATGGCTAGTGACGGAATCCATTGAACTAGTCTTAGGGAGAAGATGAGGTTCAACAACCAAGTTCGGGAGGAATTGTGGTTGAGTTGATCGGGAGGTCGCGCAGCATGCATGAATCAAGAACAGTGCATATGAAGGTATCGTGGACGTCGTTGGAAGATGTTTGCACGTGTGCAAGGAGTGCAAGGACGTGGCTACATGGTTTCGAGGCATGATGAAGAGACGTGGACGTAAAGAATTGGTCAGAATGGTCTAACCGACTAGGTTATGGACTCAAGTTGCGGCAGAGTTGGGTTTGACTCAAATATGGAAAGTTTTGAGTTGGTTATGATTGGATTTCGTGTGGGTCACGAATTTGGATTGTTTTAGGAATGTGGGATATGTTCCTAATGTGTTTGAAAGTCTTAAGATTGCTTCTATCTGTGTATAGAAGAGTCCTAAGCAGTTATGGAAAGTTTCGATTCGTGATTTGAGTAGGATTAGAGTCCTAGTTGAGATTTGGTTGGCCTAAGGGCTGGTTATATAATCAAGAGAGACCAGAGCTCGTGGTGCACGACTTTGGGGCTGTTCCTCTTGTGTTGTATTGAAAAAAATTCGTAGTTCAAAGGAACTTTTGTTCCTTGTTCGTCCGACTTGTTCCAGACAAGTTTTTCCCGTCGAGTTTTCTGCACAGCACTACCTTTCTTAGGTGGTTTTATCATAACTCTAGTTTTACAGATCCAATTGACGTGATTCTTTTTGTTATGTCTTCAAAACTTGATTTTCTATCATCTGTAAAAATTTCACGGTCATTGGATTTGTGGGTTCTGATCTACACGAGTTTCTTTGCAGTGTTCCAGAACTGTTTTTCTCGGGTAGGAAAGATTGACCTTTGTTCGATCTTTCGATCATAACTTGAGTTTCTATCGACGGATTTGAGTGATTCTTGTTGTGTAGTCTTCGTGACTTGATTCTCTCTGATATCTATCACTTTTGTCACGGTGAAACACATTTATAGTAGTCTTACACACAATTTCTTTAATAGATCATTTTTCTGCCGAAGGGGTTGGGATTTAATTGTTTTCGCTGCGTAAGATTTTTTAAATCTACCATTCACCACCCCCCCTATGGTAGCTTTTCACGTGCTCTTTGATCCTACAATTGGTATCAGAGCCACAGTGCTCTAGTATTTGTGATTTGCACGTGTTTTTGACTAATCATCATGGAGAAGTACTCCGTGAAACCTTGTGTGTTTGCTGGTATTAATTTTCATGTTTGGAAGGCATGCATGGAGGCTTTCATCCAGGCGCAAGGCTTTGCAATATGGGAGAATTTGTACAAGCCTTACGAAGTGCCGTCAAACGATCAAGTTACAGCTACAAATCTGAGAGATGTCAACAACAACAACAAGGCTCGGAACTTGATCATACAAGGATTAACTCAAAGCGACTTCGACTGTGTTGCACACCTCCGATCTGCATACGATGTGTGGAAAGCACTTTGTGACTACCACGAAGGATCCAACACGATCAAGGAGGTAAGGCAAGACATGTTCAAGAAAGAATACATGCGCTTTGAGATGCAACCAGGTGAGTCCATCGACGATTTATTTGCTCGCTTTAATAATATTCTCAGCAACTTGCATAGTGTCAATGTTAATTTTTCAGATGCTGAAAATGCTAGGCAATTACTAAGTGCATTAGATATGTCAATTTAGGAGATGAAAGTCACAGCTATTCGTGAATCTACTATCATGAGTACACTTACTTTAGATGTGATATATTCCAAGTTAAAAACTCATGAAATTGACACAATATCACGTAAGAACCCCAACAAGTCTATTGCTTTTGTTTCTCAACGCGACATGCCTAGCTCCAGTCAATTTTCATCTTGTGGTACACTTGCTTTGTTGTCCTCTCTAACCCTTGAACAGATTGAGGAGTTTCCAGAGGAGGAGCTAGTACTCTCTCTACTAGGTTCTCAAAAGCATTGCAAAATGTGGGAACTAGAAGGAGAGGAAGCTCTGGACCTCAATGATGTTTCGAATGTGGTAAGTCAGGACATTTTCGTTCAGATTGCCCTAACATTTCAGGTCCTACTTCCTGGGATGAAAAGCAAACAAGGATGAAGCACTCCTCTGCAAAAGATACGAAGAAAAAGAAGGGTTTTACAGGATGTCAATTGGTGAGCAGTTTTATCTCCGCACTTCAAGAACTTGTCTCAAGCGATGTGGACATTGGAAGTGACGAAGATGAAGATGATTTGGCAAACTTGTGCTTCATGGCGGGCAAGTCAAGATCAAGTATGGAGGAGGTTGAACACAACAGCAATAATGAAGAGGTATGTCATACTTGTGAAGAAATGTGTGATGCTATTTCTCGTGTCACCGTTATAGTTAAGAAAAAGGACAAAAAGCTTAGGGATAGTGCTGCTAAAATTGAATCACTAGAATCTGAAATCAACCGTTTAAAAACTTTGATTCCTAGTGATGATGCATGTCCCTCATGTGATTTAATATATGAACAATTGTCCTCATTAAGAAGTGCGCACACCTCCACACTTAATAAACTTGAGTTAGAAATTGAAAAGAACAGAGAGCTTGCTGCACTTAATGATAAAAACTTGAAAGATGCTAGCTGCTCTACAATTGATTTGCATTGTTCTACTTGTGATAATCTTGATAAGAAACTACAAGATGCTATGAATGAAATTTCTATATTGAACAATTCTTTACGTTCTCATGAAGTTAAATATTGTTCCAATTGCAAATTAAAAGGAAAAACTTCATGTGAAAATTGCCTTGATCTGTCCAATAAACTTGATGACATGCATAGGACATTAGATCGGTTTTGTAATGGGAATAAGAACCTAAACTTGCTGCTGAATTCATCCAAGTCTTGCAATAATAAAACTGGTTTAGGTTTTGATTCTCATGCTCATGTTAAGGCACATCCACCTAAAATTGTAAACTCATTAGGAAGTGGTTTGATTCAAACAGTTCCTAAACAAAAAAAAAAGTGATTTTCAAATCTGCAAGAGTGTTGTCCCATTCAGTTTCAAATAAAAAAGTTGCTTGCTCATCTAGACATGAACACAAAGTTAAATTTCATTGTACCTACTGTGGTAGAGAGGTCATGTCATAGATTTTTGTTATAGACTAGCTAAACAACAGAAAAAGGAAATAATGATTGCTAGATCTCATAACCTTCATGCAAAATTTGCTGCACTTGCTAAACTGAATGATAGGAACATGCAATCTGCTGTAATGAGTCGAAAACATGCAAAGTTTGCTCCCAAACCTACTATTTTTCATGCTACACAGGTAACATCTCGTAGGACAGCAGTTGGGTACAAAAATCCTCAAGCTTTGGCTCATAAACCTGCTGTTTTATCTCAGCCTTCGCGTGTTATTTCTGCTGGATGTCGTGTGACTCAGTACCGGATTCCTAAATGTCTTTTGACTAACCCCAGTATTGAGTCATCAACGTATTGTACTTCTATGTAGGTTACACGCTTGAGGAAGGAGAATATTTGGATTGTGGATCCAGGTTGCTCACGCCACATGACCGGTAACAAAGTATGGTTCCCCTCCCTCTCTTTTGTGTCACGTGTAGGGAATGTTACTTTTGCCGATGATTCTTCAACTCCTATAATTTCTAAGGGTCCGGTTAGAGTAAATATTCACTACACTTTGAAGGATGTGGCACTTGTTAAAAATTTGAAATACAACTTGCTTTCTGTTTCACAACTGCTAGATGAAAATCTGTAAATTATTTTCACTAAAAATTGCTGCAAAGTTGTAAATTCAAATAGTGAGCTTATTTTTAACATGTCTCGGTTTGGAAGAGTTTTTAAAGCTGATTTTGATATGTCTTCCTCTAAGAATAGGTGTCTAGTTGCTTATGATTCAAATGACTTATATTTTTTGGCATCATAGACTTTGTCACATAGGCTTTGATCATCTAACGCGTGTTAGTACTCTTGATCGCATACGTGTGCTGTCTAAGCTTAAAGGGGATAATGAAATTGGGTGCTCTTCTTGTAGACATGCTAAGATGGTTGCAGGTTCACATACCCCTCTCACAATGATCATGACAACTGAACTGAGTCAACTTTTGCACCTAGACACCGTAGGACCTTCACGTGTTCAATCCTTCAGAGGTAAATAGTATGTTCTTGTGATTGTTGTTGATTATTCTAGATACTCTTGGGTTTACTTTATGGCATCTAATAATGAAGCTTTTAGTCACTTTAGAACTTTATTTCTTAGATTATCAATTGATCACCCAGTATCTTTAAAAGCAATTAGAAGTGATAAGAGAACCGAATTTAAAAATCAATATTTTGATCACTTTTGTGTTGAAATGGAATAGATCATCAATTTTCTTCACCATATGTACCTCAACAAAATGGTGTTGTAGAAAGAAAGAACAGGACCTTAGCTGAGATGGCTAGGACTATGCTTGATGAATCCTAGGAAATTTTGGGCTGATACGATTGCAACTGCTTGTTATGTCTCAAATCTTGTTTTCTTGCGCGCTAAGCTAGGTAAAACACCATATGAGCTCCGGTTTGGACATAGGCCTAGTGTTACACACTTTCTGGTCTTTGGTTGCAAATGCTTTGTTAAGAAACATGGTAATATTGATAAATTTGAACCTAGATCCGTTGATGGCATGTTTCTTGGTTATCCATCTCATACTAGAGGCTATCGTGTGCTTTTACTTGACACTAACAAAATTGTGTAGACTTGTGAGGTGTCTTTTGATGAAGCTAGCACTGGTACTAGCTCAAACATTGCAGGTCCGGATCCATATCCGCAGGGGGGAGCATTTTCGTTGAAGATGAGGAAGAAGTGGTGCTGCTGCCCGAAAATTCAGAAGCTAATGACATTGTACCAGCTCCTGATTTTGATTCACAGCCAGCACCGACGACCACTATTGCTGGTCTAGATCCTCCTCAAATCACAAGCTCATTGATTTGTGATGAACATGAAGAAGAAGAATCTTGTAAAGTGTCCACTCCCCTCCGGGTTCTCAAAAGTCATCCTCCACAACAAATTATTGGAAGCTTGCACGAACGAGTCACACAGTCCAGGTTTTGTGATCCAAACTCTCATGCTCATTCTGCTTTTGTTGCTTCTCTTGAACCAAAAGATTTATCACACGCACTCACTAATGAATCCTGGATTATTGACATGTAACAAGAGTTAAAATTTTGAAAGAAATAATGTTTGGAAACTTGTATCTCCACCTCAAGGTCACACTTTAATTGGAACCAAATGGGTGTTTAAAAATAAACAAAGTGAGGATGGGGTTGTGGTTAGAAATAAGGCTAGGTTGGTTGCTCAAGGCTTCACTCAAGTTGAAGGTCTAGATTTTGATGAAACTTTTGCTCCTGTTGCTAGATTAGAAGCCATAAGAATTTTGTTAGTTTTTTCTGCATCTAAAGGTTTTAAGCTATATCAAATGGATGTTAAAAGTGATTTTCTTAATGGCTACATAGATGAGGAGGTTTATGTGAAACAACCACCGGGTTTTGAAAATCCATATTTTCCTAATCATGTTTATAAACTGTCCAAAGCCTTGTACAGTCTCAAACAAGCCCCTAGAGCAAGGTATAATAGGTTAAAAACATTCTTACTTGAAAATAGGTTTACCATGGGCAAATTTGATAAAACTCTTTTTGTTCTTAAGCATGGCAATGACTCATTATTCGTTCAAGTGTATGTGGATGATATTATCTTTGGTTGTGCTTCTCATGATCTTGTGTCCAAGTTTTCAGCTATGATGAGTTCAGAATTTGAGATAAGTATGATGGGAGAACTCACGTACTTTTTGGGGTTGCAAATCAAGCAAACCAAGGAGGGTACTTTTGTGCATCAAACGAAGTATACAAAAGACCTTCTAAGGCGCTTCAACATGAACAAAAGCAAGCCTCTTCGGACACCAATGGGAACAGCAACAACACTTGAACTTGATGAAGATGGTGAACCCGTGGATCAAAAAGAATATAGAAGCATGATCAGATCACTTTTGTACCTCACGACATCAAGACCGGACATACAATTCAGCGTATGTCTTTGTGCACGGTTTCAAGCCTCCCCACGTGCTTCACATCATCAAGTCGTCAAGAGGATTCTCAGGTACTTACATGGAACTCAAGAATTTGGCATTTTTCTTCCTTCTTCCTCAACCATTACTTTGAAAGCTTTTTTGGATGCTAATTTTGGGGGTTGTAGGATTGATAGGAAAAGTACTTCTGGTGCTTTTCATTTTCTTGGTAATTCACTTATTGCTTGGTCCTCTAGAAAACAAAACTCAATTGCACAATCCACAGCTGAATTTGAATATGTAGCTGCTGCTAGTGCTTGTTCACAAATTCTTTGGATTGTTCAAACACTTAAGAACTATGGGGTTTATCTAGATAGTGTTCCACTATTTTGTGATAACACTAGTGCCATTTGCATTGCTAAAAACCCCGTGGAACATTCTAAAACTAAGCACATTGATATTAGGTATCACTTTCTCTGTGATAATGTTGAAAAAGGAAACATTGTGCTTCACCATGTACATACTGAACAACAATTGGCTGGTATTTTTACAAAACCTTTGGATTTCACTCGTTTTTGTTTCATTCGTAGTGAAATAGGGGTTATGCATCCTCATGGATTAAATTGAGGGGGAGTTTTCAAACTTGAGAAGTCTATGTGTGAATCTAAAATTAAAATAATATGAGCATAGTATTTCATAAATATATGACTTTGTGATTCCTTTTACATGCTGAAAGTTCTTACTACATTACTCGTGTTATACATTTTGTAGTTTTTATCATGTCTAGTAATTGGAATAATTGCTTACACTACATCTAGTCATGGTCGAACTTTCTTGTTGTTTTGAACTTGTTGCATGCTCACAAGTGCTTTTAATCATACAGAATTAATCAAGTAATCAACTCACATGTTGAGTTTTTATGAACAATATAAATTGAGAAAAGATCAAGAGAATATGCATGCATCGCACTTCTTCTTTTGAGATGGCTTATCATTGCACTTAGATATGAACTTGGAAGAAGTTGTGTATGACTAAAACCATGTCCTTAAGCTTCTGATATTCAAATGACATAGGCTTAACTTGGTTGGTTAGAATAAGGCAGATGCGCATATAATCTCTTGCAAATATCATATGATCTAAATTTGTGCTTTGAAAAATAATAAAATACAGCAACAAGTGTCATGCTTTCAGGTTTTGAGATAGTTAAGTTTGTGAGATAATGACTTGCTAAATTGGAAATTGCATTTGATCTCTAGCATGGCTTACACTACTTTATGTATTTGATTGATATAATAGTGTAATTTACTTGATAGTATGACTTGGATGAGCTTTGTTGTATATGTATATGTTATAATATGCTCATAACAATTAAAATTTGTCTTATAAACCTTGCTGAATACATTGCCAAAGGGGGAGAGACAATATGTGAATTTTTAAAGATAAGTATGCAAGGGGGAGAAATTGATTACACATTGCACATATTCACAATTGTTTTTGGCATGATTCTTCTCAGGGGGAGAATTTCTTTTTCTCATTTTATTTCTGTTTTACAAAGGGAGAGAATTTTTTTTCAAAACTTTTAATGTTAATAAGCCAATGTTCGGATTTTAAGTGGTGTTGTCAATGCATTCATCAAGAGGGAGATTGTGAGACCTATGTGTGTTGAGTACATTGGCTTGTAGTGAGTACATTGGTTTTGATGACTTGTGCACGGAAGTATTGCTTGTTTATTCACATGCAGGTGTTGCTTGAGTTCAAGACATGGCTGGTGACGGGATCCATTGAACTATTCTTAGGGAGAAGATGAGGTTCAACAACCAAGTTTGGGGGGAATTGTGGTTGAGTTGATCAGGAGGTTGCGCAGCATGCATGAATCAAGAACAGTGCATATGAAGGTATCATGGACGTCATTGGAAGATGTTTGCACGTGTGCAAGGGGTGCATGGACGTGGCTACATGGTTCCTAGGCATGATGAAGAGATGTGGATGTAAAGAATTGGTCGGAAAGGTCCAACCGACTAGGTTATGGACTCAAGCTGCGGCTGAGTAGGGTTTGACTCAAATATGGAAAGTTTTTAGTTGGTTATGATAGGATTTCGTGTGGGTCACGAATTTGGATTGTTTTAGGAATGTGGTATACGTTCCTAATGTGTTTTGAAGTCTTAAGATTGCTTCTATCTGTGTATAGAAGAGTCCTAAGCAGTTATGGAAAGTTTCGATTCGTGATTTGAGTAAGATTAGAGTCCTAGTTAAGATTTGGTTGGCCTAAGGGTTGGTTATATAAGCAAGAGAGGCTAGAGATCGTGGTGCACGACTTTGGGGATGTTCCTCTTGTGTTCTATTGAATAAAATTTGTAGTTTAAAGGAACTTTTGTGCCTTGTTCGCCCGACTTGTTCCAGACAAGTTTTTTTCGTCGAGTTTTCTGCAAAGCACTACCTTTCTTCGGTGGTTTTATCATAACTCGAGTTTTACAGATCCAATTGACGTGATTCTTTTTGGGTTGTCTTCACAACTTGATTTTCTATCATCTGTGAAAATTTCACGGTCATTGGATTTGTGGGTTCTGATCTACACGAGTTTCTTTGCAGTGTTCCAAAACTGTTTTTCTTGGGTAGGACAGATTTACCTTTGTTCGATCCTCTGATCGTAACTTGAGTTTCTCTCAACGGATTTGAGTTATTATTGTTGTGTCATCTTTGTGACTTGATTCTCTCTGATATCTATCACTTTTGTCATGATGAAACACATTTAGATTAGTCTCACACACGATTTCTTTAACATATCATTTTTCTGCCGAAGGGGATGGGATTTAATTGTTTCCGCTGCATAAGATTTTTTAAATCTACCATTCACATCCGCCCTCTGGTAGCTTTTTACGTGCTCTTCGATCCTACAGAGACTAGATGGGCAAGTCAAAAGGCGAGAGAGGTTGAGAATACTGGTTTCAAGCTTTGGTATTCTGGCTCGACTAGGACTAGGAATGGCGTAGGCATCCTAATAGATAAGAGCCTCAAGGATGGAGTAGTGGATGTCCGTAGACTAGGGGATAGGATCATCCTAGTCAAGGTAGTTGTGGGGGACCTTATCTTGAATGTCATTAGTGCTTATGCCCCACAAGTTGGGCTCGACATAAGCACTAAGAGACAATTTTGGGAGGACTTGGAGGATATGGTTAGTAGTGTACCGATAGCCGAGAAGCTCTTCATAGGAGGAGATCTCAATGGCCATGTAGGTACAACTAACGTAGGTTTTGAGGGGGTACACGGAGGTTTTGGGTGTGGCGATAGAAACCAGAAGGGTAAGGATATCCTAGACTTTGTCGTAGCCTATGACCTATTGGTAGCTAACACCCTCTTTAAGAAGAGGCTATCTCACTTAGTGACCTTTACTAGTGCCCAACATTCTAGTCAAATCGACTATATCCTCACTAGGAGAAGGGAGAGGGGGGCATGTTTAGATTGCAAGGTGATTCCTGGCAAATGTGTTGTTCCACAACATAAACTTGTGGTAGCCGACTTTCGTTTCCACGTGCATGTGTCACGAGACAATGGTGTTAAAACCACTAGAACAAAGTAGTGGGAGATGAAGGATGAAGCGCAACAATCATTCAAAATGAGGATGATCGCGGAAGGTCCTTGGAGCAAAGAGGAAAGTGCGGATAGTATGTGGGTGAAGATGGTGACTTACATTAGGAAGGAAACTAGGGAGGTGCTTGGGTGGACAAAAGGTAAGAAACTTGTAGATAAAGACACTTGGTGGTGGAATGAAGATGTACAAAAAGCTATTAAGGAGAAGAAAGAGTCTTATAAGAGTTGACATCATGAAAGAAGCGCAAGTAACATGGCGAAGTATAAAGAGGCTAAAAAATGCAAGGCGTGTTGTGAGTAAAGCAAGGGGGCAGGCCTATGATGCGTTATATGAGAGGCTAGGGACAAAAGAAGGTGAAAAGGATATATACAAGATGGCAAAACTTCGCGGGAGGAAGGTGAGGGATCTCAACCAAGTCAAATGCATTAAGGATGAGGCAGATCGAATTCTATTAAAGGATGAAGAGATTAGGAACATGTCGATACCCTGGGTACCGTATACCCCTTGAGATTGCGAAGATCTTGAGGAAATGTCATCTACTTGATTTGAATACCTTTGGAGGCCCACATGTCAGACATAACCGGACCCGCTTCCCCAATATGGTTAGTCTCAGGGATGCCACGTGTACTATCAAACCGGAGCTACCGCCCACAAGGGGGAAGCTCCGGGCTATGTACCATAACGGCACACCTAGACCTAACCCCAGACTGAGGGAAGCTCCAGAACTGACATGTGTCAGGTG
The DNA here is from genome assembly GCA_036927565.1 of Tuctoria greenei. Classification (NCBI taxonomy): domain Eukaryota; kingdom Viridiplantae; phylum Streptophyta; class Magnoliopsida; order Poales; family Poaceae; genus Tuctoria; species Tuctoria greenei. Next base: position 60,426,160 of record JAYESD010000010.1, read on the forward strand.
GCACCGAACCTATCTGTTCCCCACAGTATGCTCCGGAGCTGCCACGTGTCCAACCATCGGATCTTCAGCCTCTAACCTCCGGAAGACTCTATAACGGCTCCGGATCTTTAAAGGGGAATCAAGGACTTCAAGACCCGATTAAGTGTCATTAATACTATGTTAATGACACACGATCGGACGACCTTAATTACCAGTAACGGTGCTGTCAAAGCCCGTAACTCGGTCATTAAGGGTAATTAAGCGCATCAAATGTGTATCAATATTAGTAACTATCGGGGCCACATGTCGGGCCAGGCTAACTTGTAACGGCATGTCCTTATACTATAAAAGGACATGCTGACAATACATAGAGGGGACCCTAACCTGACCTGCCCAAGGCTAAACTGATCAACTGACACGCGCACTCAACTCACGTTGAGCTCATACATCCAATACAACATCAACACACCCCGTGGAGTAGGGTATTACGCTCAGGCAGCCCGAACCACGTAAACCTTGGTGTCTCCTATGCCATTTTACATATTACCTTCTTGAATCTTCGCGCGCCCACATCGAACCTCAAACTCCGCAAACACTTCAGTAGTGTTGGGAGATCTGCCGGATCAAAACCACCGACAGTTGGCGCGCCAGGTAGGGGCGCCTGAGATTTCAAGAATGGTGAACTCAACTGCTGGATCATCCAATGGTCATCCCACTGTTCAAGCTGCTGGGGGCAATTCCTCCAATATGCAGCCACCAGTAGGAACCACAGTTCCAGTAGGAGTCACACTTCCACCACCGCCGCCTTAACCAGCAAATCAAGCTGGGCAACGCGATGGTGCACCAGCGTCAATCACTGCGTCGGCGAATCTTGACAACCCGGAACACGCGCTCCATGTAGCACGTGCTCTCCTCCTGCGCCCACCACCTCCAGATGCATCTCGGGATACAATGGGGCAGTGGAGGGCCGATGTGGAACATTTGGTTGCAGCAGCAGCCAACCGCATCAGCAACCAGGGTCCTCCTCCTTCAGGACAGGCCCCGTCGCAGCGATGAACCTTGTCTGGTAGACTTGGTCTGCATGTTTCCAACAACGGGAGACGTGCTGCGTCACAACAGGTGACGTCGTTGCCCTCCAGGGCACGATGCACTCACACGGTATCAAGGCTTCCAACTCATGACCTCCGGGCGGAGCTTGATCGCCGATACCGTCAACAAGACGGCCGAGTCCATATTGAGTGTGCTCGTGAAAGACGAGAAGCTCAGGACATTCCTGCTCCTGAAGGAGTGGGAGGAGGCTGCTCAGCCCTGGCCATGCATCTGCGTATGGTCAGGTGGCCACAGAAATTCCAGCCTTACCTGCCGGAGAACTTTGACGGGACCGTTAATCCTATCGAATTTCTTCAGATTTACTCCACTGATATCCTGGCAGCTGGAGGAAATGAGGCCGTAATGGCCAACTATTTTCCAGTGGCTTTAACTGGGACCGCCCGGTCCTGGATTATGAGCCTTCCACCCAACTCCATCAACAGTTGGGAGGAGTTGTGCCGCAAGTTCACCGCCAACTTCGGGAGTTCATACACCCGACCAGGCACCGAACTGGACCTTTTTGCAGTCGTGCAAAAAGGGGGAGAATCCCTGCGATCATTCATCCAGAGATTCTCTCAGGTACGAAACACTATCCCTTCTATCTCTAGCACTTCTGTCATTGTGGCATTTAGACAGGATGTACGAGATAAGAAGATGTTGGAGAAACTGGCGATCAAGGAGATCACCAGTGTCACAGAACTCTTCAGCTTGGCTGACAAATGTGCCAGAGCTGCAGAGGGCCATGAAATGCACTCCAAACCACCTCCGAAGGATCGCAAGAAATCCTCCAAAGGTGAAGCCACTACCTCCGGGAGTGGCAAAAAGAAGAAAAAGACCAACGGCAAGAAGAAGCCGTCGGCCAGCGCATCTAATGCTGCAGCTGCTGCAGCTCCGGGTGGCCGGGGGCCACGCCCTGAGAAGCGACCTAGACCGTCTTCTGAAGACGGTGGCAAACCCAAGGTGTGGTTTCCAATTCACAAAATGGACAGCCACAGTTTGGAAGACTACCGGGAGGTCCAAAACCTTACCGAGCGCTACAACAAGCGCCGGGAAGAAGTTCCTTTCCGACAGAGGGAAGGAAAACAAAAGGTTGACGAAGCTCCGACTGCAGAGGAGTTAGGTTTTCAGGATCCTAAAAAGGTCCTGAAGGCCGTCTACACTTCCGTCGACGATGATTCTGACATCTCTGACAACGAGGCATCGGAGGACCATGAACACCATTTTTGATGGATCATGGGACATCACCTCCCGCCGTGTCCTCAAGACAATGCGTCGGGACATGGCCGCTGTAGCTCCTACAGCCAGGGCGAAGCCTCATCGGAAGTGGATGGACACAACCATCACTTTTGATGCTTCAGACTGCCCTCGAAGCATGGTTGGAGCAGGCCAGTTACCTTTGATGGTATCTCCTACCATCAATAACATCCAGCTCCACCATGTTATGGTAGACGGAGGTTCGGGGCTGAACCTCATAAGCTTCGAAGCTTTTACCAAGCTTCAGCTCCGACCTTCGGACCTCCACCCCTCCCGACCTTTCTCCAGAGTAGGTCCGGGAGCCATTACCCCACTCGGTGCTATTACTCTCCCCGTTACCTTCAGGACCCAGGAGAAGTATCACACTGAGAAGTTGGTCTTTGACGTTGCTCAGATCAACTTACCTTTCAACGCCATCTTGGGAAGGCCTGCCTTGTACAAATTCATGGCAGCTGCTCATTGTGGCTACCTGGTGTTAAAGATGCCAACACCAGTAGGCGTTCTCCGGATCCGCGGAGATCGCACCGCTGGAGTAACCGCTCTGGAAGAACTTCATGCGCTTACTACGGCGCAAGAGGAGGACTCCAGGCAGGAGCAAGCTCCAAAACCCCCGAGCATTCGTCAATGAGGCTCGACTTCTGCACCTCGAGTGCAGCCAAGCGGCGACACCGACATTCTCGTCAAAGTCGTCCAAATCGGTTCTGATGCTGCTCAGACCACCCGTATATCGGGGGGACTGAATGACAAATAGGAACTCGCGCTCATCGCTTTCCTCCGGGCTAATGTCGACGTGTTTGCCTGGCAACTATCACAAATGCCTGGGATCCCCAGGGAAGTGATTGAGCACAATCTGAAGATCAACCCTGACGCCCGGCCCGTGCATCAGAAGCCTCGGAAACAATCCGTGGAGCGAGAGAACTTCATTAGACAAGAAGTGAAGAAGTTGCTCGAAGCTGGATTCATACGAGAAGTCTTCCATCCAAAATGGCTGGCAAACCCAGTCGTTGTGCCCAAGGCCGGCGGGAAGCTTCGGATGTGTATTGACTACACAACACTAAATAAGGCATGTCCAAAAGATATATTCCCACTACCTAGAATAGATCAGATAGTGGATTCCACCTCCGGGTGTGAATTACTGTGTTTCCTAGACGCATATTTTGGGTATCATCAAATCAGAATGTCTAGGGCAGATGAAGAGCATACCTCTTTCGTCACAGTAGATGGATTGTACTGTTATACAGCCATGCCATTTGGTCTCAAGAATGCAGCTTCAACCTTTGTACAAGCTATGTAGAAAACTTTTGAAGAACTCATTAGAGACATAGTGGAAGTGTACGTCGATGACATTGTGGTCAAGGTCAAGAACAAGGAGTCACTCCTTGACACCTTACAGGCTGTCTTCGACAAGCTGCGGGTCACCCGCACAAAGCTAAACCCAGACAAGTGTGTCTTCGGGATTAGCTTAGGAAAACTTCTTGGTTTCCTGGTAAATCATCGGGGCATAGAGGCTAATCCGGCGAAGATCAAATCCATTAAAGACATGCGGCCACCAGCTCGCATCAAGGATGTCCAAAAGCTGACTGGATGTCTAGCAGCCCTCAACCGGTTCATTTCAAGACTGGCGGAACGGGCACTTCCCTTCTTAAAGTTATTGAGGAAGTCCGGACCATTCCAATGGTCTGAAGAAGCTGAAAAGGCGTTCCAGGAGCTAAAACAGCTTCTCACCACCCTACCAACTCTGGTAGCTCCGAACCCTGGTGAGCCTTTGCTGCTTTACATTTCAGCAAATGACGAAGTCGTCAGTATGGTCCTGATTGCGGAGAGACCAGAACCATCCCATGCTCAGGAATCCAAACCCCTCCGGGAGGGTCTGGAGGTTCCTAAAAGTGAGTCTGGGTCCCAGTTCCCAGACTCGAGTTCACAAGAAGTTACTTCATAAGACTCAGACCCCTCCGAGAGGGTCCAGGTCGCTTCTGAAGAAGCTCCGGGTCCCTCCAGCAAGGACCCGGAGGTCCCCGAAGAAGGTCTGGATCCCTCTGGGAGGATCCGGGTCAATGAAGAGGAAGCTCCGGGCCCCTCCGGGAGGGTCCAGACCATCCATCGCCCAGTGTACTTCATAAATGAAGTACTTCATGACGCCAAGACTCGATACCTAGAGGTGCATAAGCTGCTCTATGCAGTTCTTATCGCCTCCAGGAAGCTTCGCCATTACTTCCAAGCTCACAAGATTTCAGTGGTGACTTCTTACCCACTTCGAGCAATCTTGCATAATCCCAACTCAACTGGGAATATTGCAAAGTGGGCAGCGAAATTGGTCGAATTCGATCTCGAATTCATTCCAAGACAAGCAATCAAGAGCAAGCATTGGCGGATTTCGTGGCGGAATGGACTCCCTCTCAATCAAACCCTGGGGGCCCCAGTGAGCAGAAGCCAGAACACAAGGCTCCGGTCTTCACCGAGCCTCACTGGACCCTCTACTTCGACGGCTCCATGCAAAAGCAGGGGGCCGGAGCTGGAATCCTTCTCCTCGCACCAACCAGGGAGAAGGTAAAATACATGGTACACCTTGACTTCAAGGCGACCAACAACATGGCGCAGTACGAAGCACTCATCTACGGACTAAAGGTGGCACTGTCATATGGTGTCAAGCAGCTGCTGGTCAAGGGAGATTCATAGCTCATCATTAAACAAGTGAAGGGTGAATGCTCCTGCAACAATCTCCAGTTAGTTGCTTACCTCCTTGAAGTCCAGAGGCTTAAGAAGGACTTCGAAGTCCTAGACCTCCACCACGTCTAGCGTGCGCAAAACGCTGAAGCCGACGAACTCTTGACGAAAGCATCAACTGGAGCTCTGGCTCCTGACGGAACTTTTGTCTGGAGGTTGTCAAAACCCACAGCCCAGCCTGCCGAACTGAGCGAAGGGGGCGAGATCAGCATCATGAAGCTGACGGTCCCGATGGCCCTGTTACCATGGTAGCCATCAAGGGTTGTAGGTGCTGCAGGAAGCTCCGAGCAACCCAGCACGCAAGACTCAAATGCTCAAGTTAGCTCCGATGCATGGATCTCGGAGATCCAGAGCTACTTGAAAGACAACATCCTTCCTGACGATGATGTATCCGCTGACTGGATAGTCAGATTGGCTAAAGGATACACGTTGGTAGAAGGGGATCTCTACCGGCGCGGTGCCAACGACATCCTAATGCGGTGCATCACAAGGGAAGAAGGTTGCAAGCTCCTCGTAGAAATCCATGGAGGCGAGTGTGGGAACCACGCGTCTTCCCGCACGCTGGTCGGTAAAGCCTTTCGGCATGGCTTCTACTGGCCTACAGCACTCCAGGATGCAACTGAGCCGGTGAAGAAATGTGAAGCATGCCAATATCATAATAAGCAAATTCACACACCGGCTCAGCCCTTACAAATGATACCTCCCACATGGCCCTTCGCTGTGTGGGGGATGGACATCTTGGGACCTTTCCCAAGAGCCGTCGGAGGTTACAAGTTCTTGTACGTCGCCATTGACAAGTTCACCAAGTGGCCGGAAGCAACTCCAGTTGTGACAATCAACAAGCAATCTGCTATCAACTTTTTGCAGTCCATTGTATGCAGATTTGGAGTCCCAAACAAAATCATCATTGATAACGGGGCCCAATTCACAGGCTCTGCATTTCAAGGGTATTGCAAAGACCTCGACATTCCAATTTGCTACGCCTCCATAGCTCACCCGGCAAGCAATGGCCAGGCCGAGAGAGCAAATGCTGAAATCCTGAAAGGACTCAAAATGCGCACCTATGAGCGCTTGAAAAAACATGGAGCCAACTGGATTGAAGAGCTTCCACCCACTATATGGGCTAACAGGACAACTCCAAACCAGTCAACTGGAGAGACACCCTTCTTCCAGGTGTACGGAGCTGAAGCAATCCTTCCTCTGGAAATCACCTTGGGGTCACTCCGGGTCCGGACCTTCGACGAAGCCACGCAGGACCAGCTCCGGCGTGAAGACCTAGACCTCCTAGAGGAGGGAAGGTGCCAAGCAGCTGTTTGAAATGCCCGATAACACCAAGCCCTTCGGCGCTATCATCAGCGGCATGTACACAACTGACAGCTCGAGGAAGGCGATCTGGTGCTACGGAGAATACAATCCAGAGAAGGGTTAAACAAACTCTCCCCCGGCTGGGAGGGACCCTTCCGAGTGATTAAAGTATCCTATCCCGGAAGTGTTCGCTTGGCTACCGAGGATGGGACACCTCTCCCAAATCCTTGGAATATTGAGCACCTCCGTAAGTTCTACACTTAATATCACGAGGGTGAGTCTGTAGTAATTTGAGGTGTATGTTATAGAGTCATTGTACAGAGTCGGGTAGTTCCTCCGGGAGAACAGCCAGACCTTTCTCGGAAGGTCCGCAAAGTTCATGCAACACTTGTCACAATATCAGGACTAAAAGTGTGGCTAGCTACCCTGGGTCAAACGAGAAATAAAACACGCTTAGCCTGGTTCCGTACCCTAAGAGTGTACTTGTTTCCCCTATACCCCGGACCTATAATGAAAGACATCTTCATGTGAAATAGATTCCACGTGCATTTATTTTGTACAGGCTCAACATCTTTTATTTTTCTCTTTCTTGTCTATAACAAAGTTGTGCAATTCTTAAAAAATTTTAGTTCGACCAGTTCATGTACAATTCGAACTGTATTGTCAATTCTTTTGGATTCAAATATTGTACATGGCTCACTCGTCTGAATGCTGCCAAGCCAATCTAGGGCCGGAGTGTGCTATTGAATTAGCCTGGTCAAGCACCCTAAGTACGCCACTCTACCTACACCCTGGCAGGCCGAAGTAAGGTGGGTCCAAGTACAATTGAATCTCAAAGAAAGAAGGCAACGCATTCAGTTGTATTTAGAATTGTGTTTGACCTAAAACTTTCTTGGGAATCGTAAGTCGCAACGAAGTTATAGGCAAGGAACGAATTTTACTATTTTTCTTGGCTTCAGTGTGCAGGAAAAATAAAGAATCCACATTGATGGAGAAAAGCTGGAGCTAACAAAGCTCCGACTTCCCCTAGGTGGCTTGTAATCGATGAGCATCACCTGAGCAACCAAACTCCGGTAAAGCTAGGAGGGCCAGCCGTCGACGCAGAATAAAAGATGGTGAAAAGACCCCACAAGCGGAGTCTGCTACTGACAAACTACGCGTTGGCAAAGGTCACTGCTAGAGCTAATAAGCTTCGACACCCCGAAGGGCTAACTATCGATGCTCTACGCGTTGATAAGGACTATTGCCGGAGCTACTGAGCTCCGACGGTAGTCAATGTCGGAGCTTCTGAGCTCCGACAACCTCGGGGGGCCTTCACTATCGAAGACTTCGGACCTACACTCTACAAGTTCGAAGCAAACGAGTATTCAACATAACACAATATCCACCAGGGGGCCAAGTGAAGACAAAAGTGTTGAAGACAAAAAATGAAATTCATTAACAAAATTTGGATTTCATTCATCTGGAGACAAGGGATTACAAAATTGGGAAAGAAAAAGAGAGAATACAAGTGGGAGCTACAGAGATGGTCCTAGACCCTATGGAAGAACTGGGCGACCTTCTGAGCAACCTTCGACACGTTGGCTCGGGTGGCTTCACCTTCTCCTTCGACGGGACCTTCAAGCACCGGGTCCAGAGGGAATTGGGGATCCCGACTGGTGTAGCACGTCAGCACATACTCTACGATGTTCTTCGCCAGGGACTGCCCCTCAACCTCCAACTGGTCTGCGATGACGCCACCCACCTTGGAGAGTTTGCTACCCGCCAAGCTCAACGCCTGCAATGTCAGGTGTGGCTCCGGCTCCGGATCATCCGGACGCATGGGACTGAAGCCCATCGGTGTCAGCGCGTTGTTGGCTTTGCTCAGGAACTCCCAAACCTGTAGGGAGTCCGCAGTCCTCAAACCCTTCAGTTCCTCCAAGGATCTTTTGGTCGCTGCCAGTTCAGAATTCTCGCGAGCAAGGCGCTCAACCTCTTTGGCATTTTGCTGAATCTTTTCAGCAACCTGCTTCTCGAGTTTTTTGAGCTCCTCCTCCCGGAGGTTGATCTTGTTCCGGCGGTCGACCAGGTCTTTCTCCCGGCCCCTAACTTTCTTCTCCCTAGCAGCGATGGCACACTCTTGCTGGTAGAGTTCCTGCCCTCGCACCGAGGCCTTCTCCTCCTCCTCAACGCAACGCTCCTCCAACTTCTTGGTGCGTTCCTCGAGGCCCTTGTCAACCAGATCCACCTTTTTGGCGAGCTCCTCCTCCCTCCTCAAGACGGCATCCCGCGGCTCTAGGAGTTTTTGCTCTTCGTCTTTGGGCCTCTTCTCCCTCTCCTCAAGTGTCTCTCGGCGCTTGATGAGAGTAGTGTTAATGGCTTCAAGCCTTTCTTGGCGTTCATCAGCCGCACTATTAGCTACCTTGGTCTGCTCATAAATGGCCCAGGATTGAGTGTCGAGGGCACGAGTCAAGCTCTCCCTATCATCCAATAATTTGCCCCAGTATTCCAAGCGTACCATTTCCTGTTTGATCCACTCCTTGTCGTCTGCCAGCCTCGACTACATCAGCTTGGTCTCGAAGTAGAGCCGATTACGCCACCGCCTAAGGGTTTGGCGCTCCTCTTCAAGAGCCTTGCTGTCGTGGTAGAACGCCAGCTAGACTTGACGCAGACTGAAGCAAGCATTGTCAATGGACAACGACAGGGGAATGGGGTCCGGACCTGCTGGGGTCTCCTCCGCTGGTTCCAGCGGGTTCTCATTTACAAAAATTGGGTCCCACTCCACACGAGTGGTCCCCTGAGCCTCCACAGCACTAGGGCCATCCTCCGGGATAGCCTCAGTCGCCATCAAGGAGGGTCCTGCAGAGGAAGTTCCGACCTCCGGAAGTGGTTCCGAAGGCCCTGCCGCCAGGTCTTCATTTGCCCCCTCAGGCAGGGGGCCAGCGACTTCATCTGGGCACCCTGGCTCAGCAGCAGGCACCTCCGCCATCATCACTTCTGGAGCAGGGACTACTTCCGGCTCCGGCCTGGGCTCCTCCTCCGCTGGTGGCTCGGGTGTTGGCGCCTCAACCATCATAGGTTCGAGTGCTGATGCCTCCACAACAACCGGCACTGAGACCGGAGCTTTGAAGGTAGCCAGCTCAACTGCTGGGACTTCCTCAAGTTTTGGCTCAACCGCCGGGGCTTCGACAATTTCCAGCTCTGGGGCCAGAATCACTGCTTTCTCCGACTCAGCGGCCGGAGCTTCCAACATCTCAGCATCAAGACCCGGGGCTTCAACCTCCGGGGCAGGTGCCACTGGCGCATCTTCTCTCCCGTGGTCCGGAGCTACCACGAGAGTCTCAGGGGATGAGTCGAGGTCCATGACCACGACAGCTGGCGCCGGAGCTACCGCAGCATCAGCCACCACTTGGGGCGGCACCGGGACAGGAGCAGAAGCCTCCGCCCTCACAGCTTCAGCTGCTATGGCTGAGGGTGGAGCCTCACTCCTCTTCTTGGGGATGCTGCAGATGATGGATGAAGAAACTTAAAAAACAGTTACTACAACAAAACAACTGCCTGAGGTAAAGATTAAAAATTACCTCGGAAGGCTTCCGCACCAGCTTGCACAGAATCTCTTCCCCGGGCGTTCTGGACTAACCATGGCTTCCGCCGGCATGGTAGCTAAGGAAGGCCCTCCGGAACTTGTTGCAGCCACGGGCATTTCCTTAGTCGAGGCCCTCCTCGACTGGGAAGGACCTCCGGACCCAGAGGCCTCAGCTGGCCCTGGTGCTGGAGTCGCATGCCCGGAGCTAGCACCCCAGGAAGACACTGCAGCAGGTACAGTCACCGCAGTTGTAGAAGACCTCCCCTTCCGGGGAGAAGGAGCTGCTGTACAGGATGCAGGCCTAACGGACCTTCCGTCGGCATGCTTCAGTTTCCTCTTCCGGCTCGAGGGTTCGTCCGCCGGCTCCTTGACCTTGCCGATGACTTCGGTCCTTGGCTTCGGGGCAGGGTCGGAGCCACCTTCAGAAGCCCCAGGGATCACCACCCTGGAGGTTGATCTTCTCTCGACGACACCGAGGTCGTCAAGCACCGGCATCGTCCACCGGAGCTCCCTGCTGAACTCTACTTCCACGTTCAGAGGGAGGAAAGCTAGTGGCGGGGTCAAGTCATCACCCGCAACGTCGATGCCGTGCTAGAACTTCTTGAGATGAAACTCCAAGGTCGCCCCCTCCATGTTGGACTTCAGCCCGGTCACGACCCGGTCGTCGTCCATCACACTGTTGAGGGCCCAAGCGAGTTTTTCTCTCCCCTTCAGCGGTGCCCACCTGTTGACCAGGAAATTGCAAAATACCGCCTGAGGAGTTACTCCTCCCTCCACACACTAGCGGATCCTAGTCAGAGCAGGGTTGAAGGCATCCGATAGCACCGGAGCTTCACTCCAGACTGCAGTGTCCATGTTGGGGAGGCCTTTGGGCAGCTCCAGCTTCTCGTGCTCCTCCACCCGGATGACTATCCAGTCCTTCTTCCAGTCATCCCACTTTCCAGAGGGAAACGACCAAGGTACTTGAATGGGCACTTCTTGCGCTTCACGAAGTAGTAGAAGCCAAGGTACTCATTACTCCTTCCGGTGGTATGGACGATGAAGAAGGTCCAGAAAAGCTCAATGCAGGGGGGGATGCCTGATGAGATCACACACATTATTATTGCACCTATAAACATGACACAATTTTTATTTGTTTCGGATCCTGGCTCAAGTGAATGTGCACTCTTATTTGATGGACAAGATCAAGATGGCGCACTATGTCGTCCACCACCTTGGCCTCCTCCATTCATGCATACAAGAAGATTTGATGGCGTTGCACATTTGGACCAACACATGAGAGAACATGAACTTGAGTCGAGGAAGACTCCAATTCAAGAAGTGGAGGATGATGAGGACATCACTTCTATGGATACAAACAACACTCCATTAAACATACAAGATGCAATCAATAGAGTTCATACACAACAATTAATTTCAGAGGTGAACTCGTTCTTATATATTTCCTTATATGTTTTTGAGCATAGATTGCTACTTAATGATTTAATTGTGATATAGGACCAGCGCCATTAGAAAGGTTATCCTCTCGTCTTTCCTTGCATATGTGGAACGTCCAAAACGGAGTTCGTATGCGTCTTGGGCGTCCGTTTTAGTGCGTACTGCTCCTGGACTCCCAGTTGGATACGATTTGGAGTTTGGTTCGGTTTCCATCTTCTTTGAACAAAACGGTTGACCTCGCCAAGAAGGCTAATCCCTGCAAGTGCAACCGAGAACACAAGCAAGAACATAGAAGACACGATCTGAAATCGTAAAGTTGGGGTCTCACAAACCGTAGAACGGCGATATTATTGATCTAAGCAAAACCCAATTGTTCATGGCGGCTACTATGGAGTATATATAGGTGGGAGGACGTCCAAGGGGTTTTGGGGTCGTCACCTAACCCTAACACACGAAAATAATAGACTTAGACTTGATACAAGGCACAATGGCCCAATACGATGGCGCAGCACCTTGACAGATTCTGAACTCGATTTTGTTTCGACGATTCCCGTCGACTTCGAAGGAATTTTGATATAGGACCAGCGCCGTTAGAAAGTTTATCCTCTCATCTTTCCTTGCATATGTGGAACGTCCAAAACGGAGTTTATATGCGTCCTGGGCGTCTGTTTTAGTGCGTACTGCTCCTAGACTCCGAGTTGGATACGATTTGGAGTTTGGTTCGGTTTCCATCTTCTTTGAACGAATTCTCTGGTCTTCCACGTCCCTAATACTTCCTCCAAGTACTCCTTGAACCTCTCCATGGATCCTAATCACAATTAAATCATTAAGTAGCAATCTATGCTCAAAAACATATAAGGAAATATATAAGAACGAGTTCACCTCTGAAATTAATTGTTGTGTATGAACTCTATTGATTGCATCTTGTATGTTCAATGGAGTGTTGTTTGTATCCATAGAAGTGATGTCCTCATCATCCTCCCCTTCTTGAATTGGAGTCGTCCTCGACTCAAGTTCATCTTCTCTCATGTGTTGGTCCAAATGTGCAACGCCATCAAATCTTCTTGTATGCATGAATGGAGGAGGCCAAGGTGGTGGACGACATAGTGCGACATCTTGATCTTGTCCATCAAATAAGAGTGCACATTCACTTGAGCCAGGATTCGAAACAAATAAACATTGTGTCATGTTTATAGGTGCAATAATAATGTGTGTGATCTCATCAATGCCCACCCACATTTCACAAAAGTGGACGAAGACAGACACTAGAATAATGGAGTGGGGGCCAAGTTGGTATAGCTGCAGACCATAGAAGTCTAGCAGCATCAAGAAAAAGGAGGAAAAAGACGGGATCAACCCCACCATGGCGTACGCAGAGAAGTACACTATCTCGCCGGCGTGCTCCTTCTCGAACGGGAGCTCCCCACCGGCGCGGACCAGGCGGTTGAAGAAGTCCGAGGACCACCCCATGAGGGCTTGGACCTTCTTCAGGTCACCTTCGGTCTTCAAGCGGCTCTCGCGGAGACCCAACTCCATCGCAGCACAGCGAGGCAAGGGAGGAAAAGCAAGCACAAGTTTGGGAGTTCGAGCGCAAGTTTAGATGAGAGGCATAAAGAACCCCAGAAGGTGCGCGTTTTCCTTCTTAAGTAAACCCCTGCAACGCTTGGATGGAAACTGCAAGGGAGCCGAAGATACTATTCAGAAATTTCACCCTGCCGATGACAAGAGGGCCCGGGACCACCCCGACGATCAAGTCGAGGTTCTTACCCAGGCGAACGGTTGTCATCATGAGAGGCGGGAAGCCCGAAGGCGGCGGCCTGACAAGGTGCACAGAACCGATACGATTTTCGTATCGAGAACCGGCAACCTTCAATTGTGTGAGATCCGCACGCCAAAGATCTCATTTGCCGCACACGGGATATGCCACGCGGCAAGGATTTAACTCCAAACTATCACCAACAGCACATTCGAAGACCTTTGAAGACTCAGTTCAAAAGTCGAAGGATGGACCCACCTCCGGCGGAATGACTTCACCCAAGGGGTCTTCCCCAGAGGTGGGCCCAGGGGGCCACTATCGATACCCTGGGTACCGTATACCCCTTGAGATTGCGAAGATCTTGAGAAATGTCATCTACTTGATTTGAAGACCTTCGGAGGCCCACATGTCAGACATAACCGGACCCGCTTCTCCAATATGGTTAGTCTCAGGGACATCACGTGTACTATCAAACCGGAGCTACCGCCCACAAGGGGGAAGCTCCGGGCTATGTACCATAACGGCACCCCCGGACCTAACCCCAGACTGAGGGAAGCTCCAGAACTGACACGTGTCAGGTGGCACCGGACCTATCTGTTCCCCATAGTATGCTCTGGAGCTGCCACGTGTCCAACCGTCGGATCTTCAGCCTCTAACCTCCGGAAGACTCTATAACGGCTCCGGATCTTTAAAGGGGAATCAAGGACTTCAAGACCCGATTAAGTGTCATTAATACTATGCTAATGACACACGATCGGACGACCTTAATTACCAGTAACGGTGCTGTCAAAGCCCGTAACTCGGTCACTAAGGGTAATTAAGTGCATCAAATGTGTATCAATATTAGTAACCGCCGGGGCCATATGTCGGGCCAGGCTAACTTGTAACGGCATGTCCTTATACTATAAAAGGACAAGTCGACGATACATAGAGGGGACCCTGACCTGACCTACCCAAGGCTAAACTGATCAACTGACATGCGCACTCAACTCACGTTGAGCTCATACATCCAATACAACATCAACACACCCCGTGGAGTAGGGTATTACGCTCAGGCGGCCCGAACCACGTAAACCTTGGTGTCTTCTGTGCCATTTTACATATCACCTTCTTGAATCTCCGCGCGCCCACACCGAACCTCAAACTCCGCAAACACTTTAGTAGTGTCGGGAGATCTGCCGGATCAAAACCACCGACATAACAGATGGCGGGACTACTTCAATAGATTATTCAATGACGGGAATGAGAGCATTAGACTATTCTATAGACTATTCAATAGACTATGGAGACGATTTTCTTACTCCGTCAGCTTATAGAGAGGTATAGGGAGCAAAAGAAGGATCTACATATGGTGTTCATTGACTTGGAGAAGGCATACGATAAGGTACCAAGGCCGATCATGTGGTGGGCGCTAGAGAAACACAAAGTCCCATCAAAGTACATTAACCTTATCAAAGATATGTACGATAATGTGGTGACAAGTGTGCGCGTAAGAGATAGTGAGACTGATACGTTCCCTATCACAATAAGGCTACACCAAGGATCAGCCTTAAGTCCATACATCTTTTTCGTAGTGATGGATGAGGTGTCGAAGGATATACAAGGGGATATCCCTTGGTGTATGCTTTTTGCTGATGATATAGTGTTGGTAGATAAAACTAGGGATGGTGTTGATAGAAAATTGGAGCTATGGAGGTAGACCTTAGAGTCTAAGGGGTTTAGACTTAGTAGAATCAAGACCGAGTATATGAGATGTAACTTTAGTGATGTCGGGTACAAGGATGGAAATTATAGTTTACAAGGACAAGTAGTACCTAGGAGAGACACATTTCGATATTTAGGATCAATGTTACAAAGCAATGGTGATATTGACGAAGATGTTTGCCACAAGATCAAGATCGGGTGGATGAAGTGGCGACAAGCATCTGAAATATTATGTGATAAGAAAGTTCCACAAAAATTGAAAGGAAAATTATATAGGACGGTGATCAGACTTGCGATGCTGTATGGAGCAGAATGCTGGACAACTAAAAGGCAATATGTCCAACAAATGAGTGTTGCGGAGATGTGTATGCTATGGTGGATGTGCGGTCACACAAGAAGAGACAAAATTAGGAACGAAGTGATACGTGATAGGGTAGGGGTGGCACCGATTGAGGAGAAGCTAGTCCAACATCGCCTACGGTGGTTTGGGCATATCCAGCGGAGACCTCCAGAAGCACCAATTAACAGTGGGATTATAAAGAGTAGAGAAAATTTTAGGAGGGTAGAGGTCGACCAAGGTTGACATGGCAGGAGACGGTGAAACGAGACTTGAAGGAGTGAGACATACCTAGAGATTTGGCTCATGATAGGATTGCATGGAAATTAGCAATTCATGTGCTAGAATCTTAGTTTATTCGAATTTTATTACCCTTATCTTCTTTCTTATTAATCCATTTCTAAAATAAATAAAATGTAGAATCTTATTTTATTTGTATTTTTTATTTTTATTTTTATTTTTTTATTCATCTTATTTTCTATTCTTTTTTCAAAAATTGTTGGGTTTCATTTCTAACCGATTCCAACTTGTTTGAGACAAAAGCTTGATTGTTGTTGTTGTGGTGGTGAAAGCATCATTTTACTGCAGAATGATTAAATTAACTCCAATACTATTGCTAAACCAAGTGGTAATACAAGACAATACAGAGGCAGCAGCCTAATCCTCACCACTTACATAAGCAATGCGAAACCGTGAACCAAGACAAGGGCAATGCGGTGGTTACCTGCACACGTTTGTGTATCCTCTAGTCACCGCCTTCCTTCTCTTCCTCTTCAGCGAGCTTCAGCTTCAGGCGCAGCAGCAATGGCGAAGAAGAGCAGCAGGCCGCATCTGTTCAAGCACCACAGAACTGATAAAATGAAGCTATAAATAAATATTTAGAATAGAGTAGGATACAAATCAACAACCAGATTACCCAAGGAAAATTGATTATATAACAAATCAGTAAGTAAAAGTGCTAGTATATGCTTCAGGATAAGCTGTAATGACAATTTAACACCATGGCAATTATGGCCCTCTTTGGCACAACTCCACAAAGCTGATTCTTTGGATTTATTTCTGATTCTCTGATGAAGTGATTTTATGGCTGAAAATGATTTTCTGTAATTCTCTAAAATAAACTCTTAGAATCAGAACAAAGAGTCACTTCACATAATCAGGAGAAGCTACTTTTTTTAGACCCCCTTTAGCACAGCTCCCAGCTTCTGATTCTCCGAATTCACTTTTCTCTTATGAAGTGATTCTGTGGCTAAAAGTGATTCTCAATGATTTTTTAGAATGAACTCTTAGAACCAAGATAGAGAATCACTTCACAGAATCAGGAGAAACTACTTTTTTCAGCTCTCAGTCTCTTAGTTTATTTCAGAGAATCATTTCTCAGGCTCTGTTTGGCACAACTAAAACTTGTTACAAAAGCAGATTGTTTGAAAAGCTGGTGAAAAACAGTTTCTACTTATATCCTGATTTTAGTTCATTTTGAGAAACAGCCGAAATAATAAGATGTTACATAAGTTTTCTGTTTGGCACGCTCTTAGCTTATTTTTATAAAGAAGTTGCAGCAGAAGCTGTGCCAAATAAGGCCTCAGAATCAGCTAAGAATCACTTCACCTGAAAAATAATGTTTGGCACAGCTCCACTGATTATGCCTAAGAATCAGCATTGTGAAGCTCCGCCAAAGGGGGCCTCAGCTTCTAGCCTCTTAGTTCATTTCAGAGAATCACTTCACAGAATCAACCAAACATCACTTCTCTGAAAAACGGTGTTTGACACAACCCCCTGATTCTCTATGAGAAAATCAGCTTTGTAAAGCTCTGCCAAAGGAGGCCTATATATCTTACGGAGGCAGTAGGTAAACTAGACACTTGATAAACTCATATGAGCAATCTCGAATCATAGAACCAATAGATAGGATAGACTGTTGACATGAGTCAACATGCCTTGCAGCTAACATGCCTTACGTTTGGTCCATAGGATGAGGTGGGATGGGACGGGACGAACCCATTTCTTATGGTGTTTGTTTTAGGGATGAGTAGGATAGAGTCATGTGTAGAAGAGAATATTCTCCTTAGATGGGGGACGAAGCCATCCACCCAAAATTATTATCATGAAAAATTTTGTACATGTGACTCACTAGTCTTATGATATTTTGTGACTTTAAATTATTTATGTTAAATCAATTTTATATGTATATTATTTATACAAGGAAAAATACAAATTTATAATGGTATTACAGATATTTTTTACATAATCTACAGCTGACAATTGTTTTCAGTCAAACAGATTTCAGCTTCTCCAAGCTGACATCTCACAGCAGCTTTTCCACAGCTCACAGTTAGAATCAGATTTTTAAAAATCCACAGCTGAACCAAACACACCCTCGTTACACTTTCACTCTATTAGCTTCCGTCCTCTCGGTCTCGCCTCGCTTGCTCCACCCGCAACCTCCTCCGCTCTTCACCGTGTTTGCCTCCGGTGCCTCGCTGATTGCCCGGCGGAACCTCGAGGTCGATGCGGTGGTCGGGGCAGCTCCGAGGCCACAAGGCGCGGTTTGAAGAAAACCCTGGCAGTCTAGCACCGCCGGTGCTTGCAGGGTGCGGCGCGTCCACCTCTGACCCCGAGAAGCGCGCTGGCGGCTTGGACCATGGCTGGCGGCGGAGGGGTCGAAGAGGGAGTGGACGACAGACTGGAGAATAGTGGAGCCGGCGGCGGTGGAATGCTTCTTCTGGTCCTCACCCTACACATTGATGCCCTGGACGCCGATGAGGTTGGAGGTGGGCACGCGCTGCACCAGCAAAGTGATATGCTTGCACACGGTGGAGATGTTGGCCAGCACGTAGCTGCTCTTCTTGCTTGCGTTAGCAAAGGGATCTGCTTGCACGCACTGCACCAGGGCGTGTGCAGCATCACGACGAGCTAGAGCCAAGACGTCATATACGCCGATCGACGCCGGCAAGGTTCCCCGCCAGCCACCCGTACTGGTTCGAGCTCGCGTTGAAGCAGGTGTACGAGCTGAGCATCATGGTGTGGACGGCGCCGCCAGCGGCATCAAAGAAGTATTAGGTTGGACGGCGACTTGTAGGTGGCGAAAGAGCGCATCGTGCCCCGAAGCAGCAATCGCATAAGCATCGCACGGTTGATGTCCATTCGATCTTGAAGATTGTTTTCTTGCAGTGATCAATGATCAAGGACGTCGTCGTGCTTCTAAGGGGGCGCGTTTGACTGGCTGAAACAGAGGTGATTCTCAACTGAAACGGGCGGAGCTGTACCAAACGCGCAAAACCGGGTACAACCAGGTACAGATTCTTCCAGAATCAGCAACCGACCGATTCCCAAAAAACACCTACGCACTTGAAACCGGAGAAAAGGTGTTCTGCACACCGAATCGATACCAAGAATCGTATCTGAACTTCAACTTCTACCTATTTACGCGTATCTGCCACCTCTTGCGTTTTCTACGCGCGAATAGATCAACAGCATCGTCTTCACCCTGCGCCGATCGATCTCCATACCATAGGCCGGCGCCCACGCTCCTCGTGGAAGCCGCAATCAACGCTCCTCCCGGAGGCCGCCGGCGCTCCTCCCCGAAGCCGCGACCGCCGCCCCGAGGCCGTTGCCTTGTCGCCACGGCCGGCGCAAAATCGCCGCCAGCAGCTGCCGCCATGTTTTCTCGACGAGGCCGCGTTCAACGCACCTCGACGACGCCACGGTCGCCGCCCAGATCCCGCAAATGTCGCCGCCAATTTGCTGAGTGGTCGTCCCGTGGCTGGCGCCAAGTCTGCTTCTCGCTATCGCCTTCAACTAGCGTCGGTCAGGCCAATCTGGTCATCGTGTGTTCTCTCCCAGCCATTCGCCAAGATTCTCTCGCGTGGCCGCCTAATCCTTGCCCCGTCGCCTGATCAGCAGCTACGCCTGAAGGGTCGTGTACTTTTCTCTCTGTTCTTTTGACTACTCCCTGTTCTTCTGTATTGTCCATAATTGTAGCCTATTATTTGATCTATGAGTGCCATGTTAATAAACTGCAATTCCATGTTCTGTAATGTTGTTTCCATTCTCACATGACCAATTGGATTTCCGGTAGCAAAGTGTTGTGCTGCATGAGACTTTGACTGATGCTGCAACCTACGTGATACTGCAAATAGCAGATGCAAATGCTTGTATGAGTTCAATACTGCAGTACTCATAACAGTGTTGTAAAACGGTGGACGCCTAGGCGCCTACCGGGCGACTGGACGCCCAGGCGACCACCTAGGCGCCTAGGCGTCCGGCCAGACGGCAATAGCCAGGAGAGGGTAGCAGGGGAGGAACAGGGGCGGCGGCAACCTGGGGCAAAGCATCCGGCGACGACAGAGATTCGGGGCAGAGGAGCTGGTGGCGTCGTCAGCCGGAGCAGGGGGGCCATGGCGGCGGCGGCTTGGAGCTGAGTGGCGGCGGCAGCGGAACAGGCACGATGGGTCAGGATGAAGCGGAACGAGCGTAGGCGGAGACAAAGGGGTATATTTTAAGGCCCATTAGGCCCAGTAACGGTTAGAAACCCTAAGGCTCTCTACTGGTGCCAGCTCCCCATCCCGATTGGCTGCCGCTTCTTCGTCTCCCAGACGCCGATCCGACCGCCGCATCGCTACCGGTCTGCGCCGCAGACGGCTCGACTCTCTTCTCCTCCCCCCTTCTCCCCCCCCTTCCCCCTCTTCTCGGCGGCGAGCGGCGGATGGCGGTGGCGCACGGCGTCTAGGCGAGGCGATCGTCCATGGCGTCCGGCCTGGAGTGATTGGACGCCTAGGTGCCGTCTAGGCGACGCCTGGACAACACTGCTCATAGGTGACCTATTTGAAAGAAAAATGTTGTGAAAGATCTCTGTTATGCTAGATTATAGATGTGTACATTTTGCTTTGATTGACTATTTTTATACATGGTGGTACAGTAGTCCATCAATTTTTTTGTTTACGGCTAGAACATAATTTTTTACTTGTGTGGGTTCCGTAACAGTGACAGACACATCCAATGTGTTTTTTTTACTTGTGTTGTTATTCTTTACTTGTGAACGTATGAGCGTACATGCCTGGAAAGTACTGTTAACATTTAGACAGCAATAAACAACCAATAACAACATAGTAACCGTCAGGGGTTAATGAGTCCAATTATTTCTTCACTTCACTTAGCTGAAATTGAAACAAAATACTAGCCAAACTGTCGGTGGTTTGGAACCAGCAGATCTCCCGACACTATTAAAGTGTTGGAGGAGTTTGATGTTCGGTGTGGGCGCACGGAGATTCGAGAAGGTGAATAATAAATGACGCAGGAGACACAAGAGTTTACGTGGTTCGGGCCGCTTGAGCGTAATACCCTACTCCACGGGCGTGTTGGTGTTGTATTAGCTGAATGAGCTTATGACGAGTGTCTATGGCGCGTGTGTAGCGTCACTCTCCTCTTTGGAGTCCGTCGTCGGCCTGTCCTTTTATAGTACAAGGGCAGGCCGTTACAAGTTAACCTGGCCCGACATGTGGCCCCGACGGTTACTAGTATTGATATTCATTCAACAAGTTTAATTGCCCTTAATGACCGGGTAATGGGCTTTGACAGCACCGTTACTGGTAATTAAGGTCATCCGACCGTGTGTCATTAATATGGTATTAATGACACTTAATTGGGTCTTGAAGTCCTTGATTCCCCTTTGAAGATCCGGAGCTGTTATGAAGTCTTCCGGAGGTCAGAGGCTGAAGCTCTGACGGGTGGACACGTGGCAGCTCTGGAGCATACTGTGGGAAACAGGAAGCTCCGGAGCTACCTGACACGTGTCAGGTCCGGAGCTTCTCTCGGTTTGGGGTTAAGTCCGGAGGTGCCATTTCGGTACATGGCCCGGAGCTTCCCCCTTGTGGGCGGTAGCTCCGGTTTGATAGTACACGCGGCCACTCTGGGATTAACCATGTTGGAGAAGCGGGTCCGGTTTCATTTGACATGTGGGCCTCCGAGGGTCTTCAAATCAAGTGGGTGACTTTTCCTTGATATCTTTGTAACCAACAAGTTTAATTGCCCTTAATGACCGGGTAATGGGCTTTGACAGCACCATTACTTGTAATTAAGGTCATCCGATCGTGTGACATTAATATAGTATTAAAGACACTTGATCAGGTCTTGAAGTCCTTGATTCCCCTTTGAAGATCCGGAGCCGTTGTGGAGTCTTCCGGAGGTTATAGGCTGAAGATCCGACGGTTGGGCACATGGCAGCGCCGGAGCACACTGTGGGGAACAGATAGGTCCGGTGTTACCTGACACGTGTCAGTTCCGGAGCTTCCCTCGGTCTGGGGTTAGGTCCGGGGGTGCTATTTCAGTACATAGCCCGGAGCTTCCCCCTTGTGGGCGGTAGCTCCGGTTTTATAGTACATGTGGCGACCCTGGGACTAACCATGTTGGAGAAGCGGGTCCGGTTATGTCTGACATGTGGGCCTCCGAAGGTCTTCAAATCAAGTGGATGACTTTCCCTTGAGATCTTTGCAATCCCAAGGAGTATATGGTACCCAGGGTACCGACAGTGGCCCCCTGGGCCCACCTCTGGGGAAGACCCCTTGGGTGAAGTCATTCCGCCGGAGGTGGGTCCATCCTTTGATTTTTGAACTGAGTCTTCAAAGGTCTTTGGATGTGCCGTTGGCGATAGTTTGGAGTTAAATCCTTGCCGCGTGGCATATCCAGTGTGCGGCAAATGAGATCTTTGGCGTGCGGATCTCACGCAATTGAAGGTCGCCGATTCCCGATAGGAAAATCATATCGGTTCCGCGCGCCTTGTCAGCCCGCCGCCTTCGGGCTTCCCGCCTCATGATGACAACCGTTCGCCTGGGTAAGAATCTCGACTTGATCGTCGGGGTGGTCCCGGGCCCTCTTGTCATCGGCTGGGTGGAATTTTTTAGTAGTATCTTTGACTTCCTTGCGGTTTCCATCCAAGCGTTGCGAGGGCTTACTTAAGGAGGAAAGTGCGCACCGTCTGGAGTTCTTTATGCCTCTCATCTGATCTTGCGCTCAAACTCCCAACTTGTGCTCGCTTTTCCTCTCTTGCCTTGTTGTGCTGCGATGGAGTTGGGTCTCCGCGAGAGTCGTTTGAAGACCAAAGGTGACTTGAAGAAGGTCCGGGCCCTCATGGGATGGTCCCCGGACTTCTTCAACCGTCTGGTCCGCGTCGGAAGTGAGCTCTCGTTCGAGAAGGAGCACGCCGGCGAGATGATATACTTCTCTTCGTACGCCATGGTGGGGTTCATCCCACCTTTTTCCTCCTTTTTCTTGATGCTGTTAGACTTTTATGGTCTGCAGCTATACCACCTTGGCCCCCACTCCATTCTTCTTGTGTCTATCTTCGTCCACTTCTGTGAAATGTGGGTGGGAATCCCCCCCTGCATTGAACTTTTCCAGACCTTCTTCACCGTCCATACCACCGGTAGGAGTAATGAGTACCTTGGCTTCTATTACTTCGTGAAGCGCAAGAAGTGCCCATTCAAGTACCTCCGGTCGTTTCCCTCTGGAAAGTGGGATGATTGGAAGAAGGACTGGATAGTTATCCGGGTGGAGGAACACGAGAAGCTGGAGCTGCCCGAAGGCCTCCCCAACATCGACACTGCAGTCTGGGGTGAAGCTCCGGTGTTGTCGGATGCCTTCAACCCTGCTCTGACCAGGATCCGCCAGTGCGTGGAGGGAGGATTAACTCCTCAGGCAGTATTTTGCAACTTCCTGGTCAACAGGTGGGCACCACTGAAGAGGAGAGAAAAACTCGCTTGGGCCCTCAACAGCATGATGGACGACGACCGGGTCGAGACCGGACTGAAGTCCAACATGGCGAGGGCAACCTTGGAGTTACATCTCAAAAAGTTCCAGCATGGCATCGACGTTGCGGGAGATGACTTGACCCCGCCATCAGCCTTTCTCCCTCTGAACGTGGAAGTAGAGTTCAGCAGGGAGCTCCGACAGACGATGTCGGTGCTTGACAACCTTGGTGTCGTCGAGAGAAGATCGACCTCCAGGGTGGTGATCCCTGGGGATTCCGAAGGTGGTTCCGACCCTGCCCCGAAGCCAAGGATCGAAGTCGTCGGCAAGGGCAAGGAACCGGCGGATGAACCCTTGAGCCGGAAGAGGAAACTGCAGCATGCCGACGGAAGGTCCGTCAGGCCTGCAACATCTGCATCAGCTCCTTCTCCCTGGAGGGGGATGTCTTCTACAACTGCGGCGACTGTACCCGCAGCGGAGTCTTCCTGGGGTGCTAGCTCCGAGCATGCGACTCCATCACCAGGGCCAGTTGAGGCCTCTAGGTTCGGAGGTCCTTCCCGATCGAGGAGGGCCTCGACTAAGGAAGTGACCGTGACTGCAATGAGTTCTGGGGGACCTTCCGGAGCTTCCACGCCGGTGGCGGCTATGGTCAGCCCAGAACGCCCGGGAAAGAGGTTCCGCGCAAGTTGGTGCGGAAGCCTCCCGAGGTAATTTTTAATCTTTACCTCTGACAGTTGTTTTTTTGTAGTAATTGTTTTTTAAATTTCTTCATCCTTCATCTGCAGCGTTCCCAAGAAGAGGAGTGAGGCTCCACCCTCAGCCACAACAGCTGAACTTGTGAGGGCGAAAGCCTCTGCTCCTGTCCCGGTGCCGCCCCAAGTGGTGGCTGAAGCTGCGGTAGCTCCGGCGCCAGCTGTCGTGGTCATGGACCTCGACTCATCCCCCGAGACTCCCGTGGTAGCGCTGGACCATGGGAGAGAAGATGCGCCAGCGGCACCTGCCCCGGAGGTTGAAGCTCCGGGTTTGGGTGCTGAGATGATGGAAGCTTCGGCCGTTGAGCCGGAGGAAGCAATAATTCTGGCCCCAGAGCCGGAAATTGTCGAAGCCCCAGCGGTTGAGCCGGAGGTAATTGAAGTCCCGGCATGCGCGCCGGATGTTGAGGAAGTCCCGGCGGTTGGGTCGGGTACCTCTGAAGCACCGGTCGCAGAGCCGGTCGTTGCTGGAGCTCCGGCCGCCAGGCCGGTTGATGTTGAAGACCTTCCGGCTCCCGAGCCGGTTGCCGTTGAAGCTCCGGCCGTAGGGCCGGCTGTTGTTGAAGATCTTCCGGCGCCTGAGCCGGTCGTTGCGAAGGCGTCAGCGCTCGAGCCCCCAGTAGAGGAGGTGCCCAGACCGGAGCCAGAAGCAGTTCCTGCTTCGGGAGTGGCAACGCCGGAGGTACCCGCGGCTGAGCCGGAGTGCTCTGATGAAGTCGTTGGCCCTCTGCCTGAGGGGACGAACGAAGATCTGGCGGCTGGTCCTTCGGAACCACTTCTGGAGGTCGGAACTTCATCAGTGGGACCCTCCTTGATGGCGACTGAGGCCATCCTGGAGGACGGCCCTGGTGCCATGGAGGCTCAGGGGACCACTCTTGTGGAGTGGGACCCAATTTTTGTAACTGAAAACCCGCTGGAACCAGCGGAGGAGACCCCAGCAGGTCCGAATCCTATCCCATTGTCATTGTCTATTGACAACGCCTGCTCTAGTCTGCGTCAAGTTCAGCTGGCGTTCTTCCACGACAGCAAGGCTCTTGAGGAGGAGCGCCAAACCCTTAGGAGGTGGCGTAATCGGCTCTACTTCGAGACCAAGCTGGCGCAGTCAAGGCTGGCGGATGATAAAGAATGGATCAAGCAGGAGAAGGTCCGCCTAGAGTACTGGGGCAAGTTATTGGATGACAGGGAGAGATTGACTCACGCCCTCGACGCTCAATCCCGGGCCATTTATGAGCAGACCAAAGCAGCTAATAGTGCGGCTGATGAACGCCAAGAAAGGCTTGAGGCCATTAACACTACTCTCATCAAGCGCTGGGAGGCACTTGAGGAGAGGGAGAAAAGGCTCGAAGATGAAGAGCAGAAACTCCTAGAGCTGCGGGATGACGTCTTGAGGAGGGAGGAGGAGCTCACCGAAAAGGTGGTTATGGCTGACAAGGGCCTCGAAGAGCGCACTAAGAAATTGGAAGAGCGTTGCGCTGAGGAGGAGGAGAAGATCTGGGTGCAAGGGCAGGAACTCTACGAGCAAGAGTGTGCCATCGCTGCCAGGGAGAAGAAAGTAAGGGGCAGGGAGAACGGCCTGGTTGACCACCGGAACAAGATCTACCTCTAAGAGGAGGAGCTCGGAAAACTCGAGAAGCGAGTTGCTGAAAAGATTCAGCAAAACGCCAAAGAAGTTGAGCGCCTCGCTCGCGAGAATTCTGAACTGGTGGCGGCCAAAAGATCCTTGGAAGAACTGACGGGCTTGAGGGCTGCAGACTCCCTACATGTTTGGGAGTTCCTGGGCAAGGCCAACGACGCGCTGACACCGATGAGATTCAGTCCCGTGCGTCCGGATGATCCGGAGCCGGAGCCGGACCTGGCGTTGCAAGCGCTGAGCTCGGCAGGTAGCAAACTCTCCAAGGTGGGCGATGTCATCGCGGACCAGTTGGAGGTTGAGGGGCAATCCCTGGCGAAGAAGGTCGCAGAGTATGTGCTGACGTGCTACACCAGCCGGAATCCCCAATTCCCTCTGGACCCGGTGCTTGAAGGTTCCGTCGAAGGAGAAGGTGAAGCCGCCCAAGCCAATGTGTCAGAGGTTGCTTAGAAGGTCGCCCAGTTCTTCCATAGGGTCTAGGACCATCTCCATAGCTCCCACTTGTATTCTCTCTTTTTCTTCCTTAATTTTGTAATACCTTGTCTCCAGATGAATGAAATCCCCAATTTTTTGTGAATTTCACTTTTTGTCTTCAACATTTTTGTCTTCACTTGGCCCCCTGGTAAATGTACACAATTTGATTGTGAACATGTACCAAGAGGATATTGTGTTTTGTTGAAGACTCATTTGCTTCGAACTTGTAGGGTGTAGGTCCGAAGTCTTCGATAGTGAAGGCCCCCTGAGGTTGCCAGAGCTTAGAAGCTTCGGTATTGTCTATCATCGGAGCTTAGTAGCTCCGGCAATAGTCCCTATCAATGCGTAGAGCATCGATAGTTAGTCCTCCGTGGTGTCAGAGCTTAGTAGTTCTGGCAGTGACCTTTACCAACGTGTAGTTTGTTGGTAGCAGACTCCGCTTGCGGGGTCTTCTCACCATCATTTATTTTGCGTCGACGGCTGGCCCCCTAGCTTTACCGGAGCTTGGTTGCTCCGGTGATGCTCGTTTTCAATGTTTAACACCGATTACAAGCCACCTAGGGGGAGTCGGAGCTTAGTTAGCTCCAACTTTTCTCGATTAATGTGGATTTTTTATTTTTCCTGCACACTGAAGCCAAGAAAAATAGTAAAATTCATTCCTTGCCTATAACTTCATCGCGGCTTACGATTCCCAAGAGAGTTTTAGGTCAAACACGATTCTGAATACAACCGAATGTGTTGTCTTTTCTTCCAGATCCAATTGTACTTGGACCCGCCTTACTTCGGCTTGTCGGGGTGTAGGTAGAGTGGCGTACTTATGGTGCTTGACCAGGCTAAGTCGATAGCACACTCCGGACCTAGGTTGGCTTGGCGGCATTCAGGCGAGTGGGCCATAAACAATATTTGAATCTAGAAGAATTGACAATACAACTCGAATCGTATATGAACCAGTCGAACTAAAATTTCTTAAGAATTGCACGTCTTTGTTATAGACAAGAAAGAGAAAAATAAAAAATGTTGAGCCTGTACAAAATAAATGCACGTGGAGTCTGTTTCACATGAAGATGTCTTTCATTATAGGTCTGGGGTACAGGGGAAACAAACACACTCTTAGGGTACGGAACCAGGCTAAGCGTGTTTAATTTCTTGTTTGACCCAGGGTAGCTAGCCACACTTTTAGTCCTGAGACTGCGACAAGTGTTGCATGAACTTTGCGGACCTTCCGGGAAAGGTGCGGCTCTTCTCCCGGAGGAACTACCCGACTCTATACAATGACTCTATAACATACACCTCAAGTTACTACAGACTCACCTCCGTGATATTAAGTGTAGAACTTACGGAGGTGCTCAATGTTCCAAGGATTTGGGAGAGGTGTCCCATCCTCCGAAGCCAAGCGAACGCTTCCGGGACAGGATACTTTAATCACTCGGAAGGGTCCCTCCCAGCTGGGGGAGAGTTTGTTTAACCCTTCTCTGGATTGTATTCTCCGTAGCACCAGATCACCTTCCTCGAGCTGTCGGTTGTGTACATGCCGCTGATGATAGCACCGAAGGGCTTGGCGGTATCGGGCATTCCGAACAGCTGCTTGGCACCTTCCCTCTTCAAGGAGGTCTAGGTCTTCACGCCGGAGCTGGTCCTGCGTGGCTTCGTCGAAGGTCCGGACCCGGAGTGACCCCAAGGTGATTTACGGAGGAAGGATTGCTTCCGCTCCATACACCAGGAAGAAGGGTGTCTCTCCAGTTGACCGGTTTGGAGTTGTCCTGTTGGCCCATAAAGTGGGCGAAAGCTCTTCAATCCAGTTGGCTCCATGTTTTTTCAAGCGCTCATAGGTGCGCGTTTTGAGTCCTTTAAGGATTTCAGCATTTGCTCTCTCGGCTTGGCCATTGCTTGCTGGGTGAGCTACGGAGGCGTAGCAAACTTGAATGTCGAGGTCTTCGCAATATCCTTGAAATGCTGAGCGTGTGAATTGGGTCCCATTATCAGTGATGATTTTGTTTGGGACTCCAAATCTGCATACAATGGACTGCAAAAAGTTGATAGCAGATTGCTTGTTGATTGTCACAACTGGAGTTGCTTCCGCCCACTTGGTGAACTTGTCAATGGCAACGTACAGGAACTTGTAACCTCCGACGGCTCTTGGGAAAGGTCCCAAGATGTCCATCCCCAACACAGCGAAGGGCCATGTAGGAGGTATCATTTGTAGGGGCTGAGCTGGTGTGTGATTTTGCTTTGCATGAAATTGACATGCTTCACATTTCTTCACCAGCTCAGTTGCATCTTGGAGTGTTGTAGGCCAGTAGAAGCCATGCCGAAAGGCTTTACCAACCACCGTGCGGGAAGATGCGTGGTTCCCACACTCACCTCCATGGATTTCTACGAGGAGCTCGCAGCCTTCTTCCCTTGTGATGCACCGCATTAGGATGCCATTGGTACCGCGCCGGTAGAGATCCCCTTCTACCAACGTGTATCTTTTAGCCAATCTGACTACCCGGTCAGCGGATACATCATCGTCAGGAAGGATGTTGTCTTTCAAGTAGTTCCGGATCACCGAGATCCATGCATCGGAACTAACTTGAGCATTTGAGTCTTGCGTGTTGGGTTGCTCGGAGCTTCCGGCAGCACCTACGACCCTTGATGGCTGCCATGGTAACAGGGCCATCGGGACCGTCAGCTTCGGGATGCTGATCTCGCCCCCTTCGCTCAGTTCGGCAGGCTGAGCTGTGGGTTTTGACAACCTCCGGACAAAAGTTCCGTCAGGAGCCGGAGCTCTGGTTGACGCTTTCGTCGAGAGTTCGTCGGCTTCAGCGTTGTGGGCACGCTGGACATGGTGGAGATCTAGGACTTCAAAGTCCTTCTGAAGCCTCTGGACTTCAAGGAGGTAAGCAGCTAGCTAGAGATTGTTGCAGGAGCTTTCACCCTTCACTTGCTTAATGATGAGCTGTGAATCTCCCTTGACCAGCAGTTTCTTGACACCGTATGACAGTGCCACCCTTAGTCCGTAAATGAGTGCTTCATATTCCGCCATGTTGTTGGTCGCCTTGAAGTCAAGGTGTACCATGTATTTTACCTTCTCTCCGGTTGGTGCGAGGAGAAGGATTCCAGCTTCGGCCCCCTGCTTTTGCATGGAGCCATCAAAGTAGAGGGTCCAGTGAGGCTCGGTGAAAACCGGAGCCTTGTGTTCTGGCTTCTGCTCGCTAGGGCCCCCAGGGTTTGATGGAGAGGGAGTCCATTCCGCCATGAAGTCTGCCAATGTTTGACTCTTGATTGCTTGCCTTGAAATGAATTCGATATCGAATTCGGCCAATTCTGCTGCCCACTTTACAATATTCCCAGTTGAGTTGGGATTATGCAAGATTGCTCGAAGTGGGTAAGAAGTCACCACTGAGATCTTGTGAGCTTGGAAATAATGGCAAAGCTTCCTGGAGGCAATAAGAACTGCATAGAGCAGCTTATGCACCTCTAGGTATCAAGTCTTGGCGTCATGAAGTACTTCACTAATGAAGTACACTGGGCGCTGGATGGTCCGGACCCTCCCGGAGGGGCCCGAAGCTTCCTCTTCATTGATCCGGATCCTCCCGGAGGGGTCTAGATTTTCTTCGGGGACTTCCGGGTCCTTGCTGGAGGAACCCGGAGCTTCTTCAGAAGCGACCTAGACCCTCCCGGAGGGGTCTGGGTCTTCTGAAGTAACTTCTTGTGGATTCAAGTCTGGGAACTGGGACCCGGACTCGCTTTCAGGAACCTCTAGACCCTCCTGAAGGGGTCTGGACTCCTGAGTATGGGATGGTTCTGGTCTCTCCGCAACCAGGACCATACTGACGACTTCGTCAGTGACTGAAATGTAAAGTAGCAAAGGCTCACCAGGGTTCGGAGCTACCAGAATTGGTAGGGTGGTAAGGAGCTGTTTTAGCTCCTAGAACGCCTTTTCTGCTTCTTCAGACCATTGGAATGATCCAGACTTCCTTAATAACTTGAAGAAGGGGAGTGCCCGTTCCGCCAGTCTTGAAATGAACCGGCTGAGGGCTGCTAGACATCCAGTTAGCTTTTGGACATCTTTGATGCGGGCTGGTGGCTGCATGTCTTCAATATCTTTGATCTTCGCCAGATTGGCTTCTATGCCCCGGTGACTTACCAGGAAACTAAGAAGTTTTCTGGAGCTAACCCCGAAGACACACTTGTCTGGATTTAGCTTTGTGCGGGTGACCCGCAACTTGTCGAAGACAGCCTGCAAGGTGTCAAGGAGTGACTCCTTGTTCTTGACCTTGACCACGATGTCGTCGACGTACACTTCCACTATGTCTCTAATGAGCTCTTCAAAGGTTTTGTACATAGCTCGTACAAAGGTTGAAGCTGCATTCTTGAGACCAAATGGCATGGCTGTATAACAGTACAATCCATCTACTGTGATGAAAGAGGTATGCTCTTCATCTTCCCTAGACATTCTGATTTGATGATACCCAGAATATGCGTCTAGGAAACACAGTAATTCACACCCGGAGGTGGAATCCACTATCTGATCTATTCTAGGTAATGGGAATGGATCTTTTGGACATGCCTTATTTAGTGTTATGTAGTCGATACACATCCGAAGCTTCCCGCCGGCCTTGGACACAACGACTGGGTTTGCCAGCTATTTTGGATGGAAGACTTCTCGGATGAATCCAGCTTCGAGCAACTTCTTCACTTCTTGTCGAATGAAGTTCTGTCGCTCTACGGATTGTTTCCGGGGCTTCTGATGTAGAGGCCGGTCGTCGGGGTAGATCTTCAGATTGTGCTCAATCACTTCCCTGGGGATCCCAGGCATTTGTGACGGTTGCCAGGCAAACATATCGACATTAGCCCGGAGGAAAGCGATGAGCGTGAGTTCTTATTTGTCGTTCAATCCCCCCGATATACGGGTGGTCTGAGCGGCATCGGAACTGATTTGGACGACTTTGACGGGAATGTCGGTGTCGCCGCTTGGCTGCACACGAGGTGCAGAAGTCGAGCCTCGCTGACGAATGCTCGGGGGTTTTGGAGCTTGCTCCTGCCTGGAGTCCTCCTCTTGCGCCGTAGTAAGCGCATGGAGTTCTTCTAGAGCAGTTACTCCGGTAGTACGATCTCCGCGGATCCGGAGAACGCCTACTGGTGTTGGCATCTTTTACACCAGGTAACCATAATGAGCAGCTGCCATGAATTTGTACAAGGCAGGCCTACCCAAGATGGCATTGAAGGGTAAGTTGATCTGAGCAACGTCAAAGACCAACTTATCGGTGCGATACTTCTCCCGGGTCCCGAAGGTAACGGGGAGGGTAATAGCTCCGAGTGGGGTAATGGCTCCCGGACCTACTTCGGAGAAACGTCGGGAGGGGTGGAGATCCGAAGGTCGAAGCTGAAGCTTGATAAAAGCTTCGAAGCTTATGAGGTTGAGCCCCGAACCTCCGTCTACCATGATATGGTGGAGCTGGATGTTATTGATGGTAGGAGATACCATCAAAGGTAGCTGACCTGCTCCAACCATGCTTCGAGGGCAGTCCGAAGCATCAAAAGTGATGGCTGTGTCCATCCACTTCCGATGAGGCTTCGCCCTGGCTGTAGGAGCTACAGCAGCCATGTCCCGATGCATAGTCTTGATGACGCGGCGAGAGGTGATGTCCCATGATCCACCAAAAATGGTGTTCATGGTCTTCCGACGCTCGTTGTCAGAGACGTCGGAATCGTCGTCGACGGAGGTGTAGATGGCCTTCAGGACCTTTTTGGGATCCTGAAAACCTAACTCCTCTTCAGCCGGAGCTTCGTCAACTTTTTGGTTTCCTTCTCTTTGTCGGAAAGGAGCTTCTTACCGGCGCTTGTTGTAGCGCTCGGCAAGGTTTTGGACCTCCCGGCAGTCTTCCAAACTGTGGCTGTCCGTTTTGTGAATTGGACACCACACCTTGGGTTTGCTACCGTCTTCAGAAGACGGTCGAGGTCGCTTCTCGGGGCGTGGCCCCCGGCCACCTGGAGCTACAGCAGCTGCAGCATTGGATGCACCGGCCGACGGCTTCTTCTTGCCGTTGGTCTTTTTCTTCTTCTTGCCACTCCCGGAGGTAGCGGCTTCTGGAGGATTTCTTGTGATCCTCCGGAGTTGGTTTTAAGTGCATTTCACGGCCCTCCGCAGCTCTGGCACATTTGTCAGCCAAGCTGAAGAGTTCTGTGACGCTGGTAATCTCCTTGATCGTCAGTTTCTCCAGCATCTTCTTATCCCGCACTCCCTGTCTAAATGCCACGATGACAGAGGCGCTAGAGATAGAAGGGATAGTGTTTCGTACCTGAGAGAATCTCTGGATGAATGATCGCAGGGATTCTCCTCCTTTTTCACAACTGCAAAAAGGTCCAGTTCGGTGCTTGGTCGGGTGTAAGAACTCCCAAAGTTGGTGGTGAACTGCCGGCACAACTCCTCCCAACTGCTGATGGAGTTGGGTGGAAGGCTCGTAAACCAGGACCTGGCGGTCCCAGTTAGAGCCACTGGGAAATAATTGGCCATTACGGCCTCATTTCCTCCAACTGCCAAGATAGCAGTGGAGTAAATCTGAAGAAATTCGACAGGATTAGCGGTCCCGTCGAACTTCTCCGGCAGGTGAGGCCAAAACTTCTGTGGCCACCTAACCATACACAGATGCATGGCCAGGGCTGAACGGCCTCCTCCTACTCCTTCAGGAGCAGGAATGTCTTGAGCTTCTCGTCTTTCACGAGCAAGCTCAATATGGACTCGGCCGTCTTGTTGGCGATATCGACGATCAAGCTCCGCCCGGAGGTCATGAGTTGAAAGCCTTGATACCGTGTGAGTGCGTCGTGCCCCGGAGGGCAACGACGTCACCTGCTGTGATGCAGCACGTCTCCTGTTGTTGGAAACGTGCGGACCAAGTCTGCCAGACAAGGTCCGTCACTGCGACGGGGCCCGTCCTGAAGGAGGAGGACCCTGGTTGCTGATGCGGTCGGTTGCTGCTGCAACCAAGTGTTCCACATCGGCCATCCACTGCTCCATTGCATCCCGGGATGTGTCCGGAGGTGGTGGGCGCTGAAGAAGAGCACGTGCTGCATGAAGCGCGTGTTCCGGGTTGTCAAGATTTGCCGACGCACCATCGCGTTGTCCAGCTTGATTTGCTGGTGGAGGCGGCGGTGGTGGAAGTGTGACTCCTGCTGGAACCGTGGTTCCTGCTGGTGGCTGCATATTGGAGAGATTACCTCCAACAGCTTGAACAGCGGGATGACCATTGGATGATCCAGCGGCTGAGTTCACCATTCTTGAAATCTCAGGCGCCCCTACCTGGCGCGCCAACTGTCGGTGGTTTTGATCCGGCAGATCTCCCGACACTACTAAAGTGTTAGAGGAGTTTGAGGTTCGGTATGGGCGCGCGAAGATTCCAGAAATTGAGATATCGAGTGACACAAGAGACACGAAGATTTACGTGGTTTGTGCCGCTTGAGCGTAATACCCTACTCCACGGGGTGTGTTGGTGTTGTATTGGATGTATGAGCTCAACGTCAGTTGAGAGTGTAAAGTCAGCGTGTCTCCGGAGAGTGTGTCCTATGTATCGTCGACCTGTCCTTTTATAGTACAAGGGCAGGCCGTTACAAGTTAGCCTGGCCCGACATGTGGCCCCGGCGGTTACTGATATTGATACACATTCAACACGTTTAATTGCCCTTAATGACTGAGTTATGGGCTTTGACAGCACCGTTACTGGTAATTAAGGTCGTCCGATCGTGTGTCATTAATATAGTATTAAAGACACTTGATCGGGTATTGAAGTCCTTCATTCCCCTTTGAAGATCCGGAGCCGTTGTGGAGTCTTCCGGAGGTTATAGGCTGAAGATCTGACGGTTAGGCACGTGGCAGCGCCAGAGCACACTGTGGGGAACAGATAGGTCCGGTGTTACCCGACACGTGTCAGTTCTGGAGCTTCCCTCGGTCTGAGGTTAGGTCCGGGGGTGCCATTTCGATACATAGCCCGGAGCTTCCCCCTTGTGGGCGGTAGCTCCGATTTGATAGTACACGTGACGACCCTGGGACTAACCATGTTGGAGAAGCAGGTCCGGTTATGTCTGACATGTGGGCCTTCGAAGGTCTTCAAATTAAGTAGATGACTTTCCCTTGAGATCTTTGCAATCCCAAGGAGTATATAGTACCCAGGGTACCGACAGATCCCTAGGGCTAGATTTATAATAAATGTGATCAAATCGAAATTCACTACACATGAACATGAGTATGCATAGAGGAGGGTACCCGGAGGAGAGAAGTTGTGTCCATAGGACTATACTGCACTTTTACATTTTAGTGTGTTTCAATTCAGATATCTCATCGAATTGTTTGATACTCCCCCGGTTTCATATTATTTGACGTTAGAGAATTAGCCTTTTGTTATCCAGTTTTAAAATAAAAGGTTTATTCTATTTATCAAGCGTCCGAAATTTGAGAAAAAAATCAGACACCAATTAATTAGTAGCTAATTGCTGTCACAATCATTAATTTTGCAATTAACCATCAACCATTCAATCCATAGGTTAACCAATTACATTTTTTTGTTTAACTATTTTACAATTAATATAACCCTACAAATTAGGGATCAATACTACAAATTACGGATTAACAATTAACAAAATAAAAAGTTACCTCTTCAAACCTGCAGTGCCGACGCCACCGCCGTGCACCTGCATCGCCGCCGTGCACCTGCACCGCGCCGCGACCACGTTGTCGTCAGATCACGCCGTCGCGCGTTGGGGGTCCGCACCACCAGCGGAAGGTCCGCGCCGCCGTCAAGCTCGACCTCCGCTGCGGCCATAGGACCTCCGGATCAGGAGCAGTTTGAGAGAGTGAGAGAAGAAATAAGAATTAGAGTTGAAGAAAATAATATGAAAGAACCAGCATGAATCTTGTAAGGGATACAAAGATCACTCAATTTTTTTTGATTTCAAGCATCTGAAATCTAACATTTTTCAGGTCCTGTTTGACACAGTTAGAACTTGTTACAAAAGCGGTTTATTTGAAAATTGGTGGAAAGCAGCTTCTGCTTATATCCTGCTTTTAGTTCATTTTGAGAAGCAACTGAACTAATAAGTTGTTACAGAAACTTCCTGTGAAACACTAACTTACTTTTATAAAGAAGTTGTAAGAGAAGTTATACCAAACAAGATCCAAAATAAAACTGAGGCCACACTATTAATCTTATACTCGATGAGACCTTCTTGTTGTCCCCAATCCGTTACTCCCACCAGCAAACCCTCTCGGCTCCCACGCTCCAGGATAACACTAGCAGCAGCGACCCCGCCGCCGCGAGCGAAGAAATGGAAGCCACGGCAGCAGCCATGGCCGGTCTCACAGCACCTACGTGCACCTCCTCGTCGCCGTCGAGCCTTTTACTCGCCACGATTGATTCAGGCCGTCGTAGGACGGCGCCAAGGGTGGCCGTCCGCGCATCGGCGGCGGCAGGGACCCGGCCGACGCTCTCTGCTGGGTGGGACCTGTCCGGGCTATTGGCGGCGCAGCCGGCGGCCAGGAAGGCGCGCCTCGAGGAGCTCGACACCACAAACATGCTCCTCCGCCAACGCATCATCTTCCTGGGGTCCCCGGTTAGCCCCCGCCGCCCCTAACCTCCCACCCACCCCTACTCTTCAACTGTCTCTATGTTTTCTCCATCTTGCATGTTTTCTTAAATTGGCCGCATCCTATTGTTGCGTCGTCGATGCCTTGCTCGGAAAAGTGAAAATATTTTAAATTATATTCAAAGTTTCGTCCAAAGATTTAAACTTTAAAATGTGGTTAATCAATGCCTAAATTGTATTTAGGTCCTGGTTGGAACCCCTAGGTCTAATTGTTAGCTAGCTAATAATCTGTTAGTTGACTTGTACCAACTAATTATTAGCTAGCTAATTATTAGTTGGTGCCTGTTTGGAACCTCTAAAGCTAATTTTGTTTCTATATACTAATTGACTATAGTACCCCTCAAGGAGAGGGAGGGATGAGAGAGGGCAAGGGTAAAATGAACTTTAACCAACAATTAGCTGAAATTAGTTGGGTTGGAGCAGCTAATAAGATTATTGTTAGTTAGGGGGTTAGCTAATAATTAGTTGTGTTATTAGATGGACCGTTTGAAACCTCTATAGCTAATTTTTAGCAGCTAACTATTAGCTCTAGAGGTTCGAAACAGGGCCTTATTTACTGGAACACTTGTAAAGTTGTAAAAAACTCTGGAGGTATCCTTCGACTTATTTTCATTTCATCCAAAGTTACTATAATTGTAGTGGTGCAGTGTTCTTTTATTAATAGTTACATGCTACATTAACATTGGACAGTGATGTGCCTCGTGCATTTCAGTACGTGTTGAATCTTGAAATGTAATTTTGATCCACTGTTGTCATTTGAAACCATACTTTGGGTTTTTGTCATTTGGAATCATCTTTGGTTTGGCAACACTTTACCTTCTGGAGTAATAATTAATAGTACTGAAAAACAAAAAAAGCAATGATAAACAGTTTTCTTGGGCACATTATTTTACTTCTGTGTGTCATAAGATAGCTCTCTTATTCCAACTTGTTAAAGAAAAGGTACCAACCTCATTCAGATCTCTAATGGCTTATCTGTTTGAGATTGATGAGTGCGAAGGGTGCATTCTTGATTGGGATGATTAGCCTGAATGACTTTCATTGTTAATTTTTTTATTGGAACTGATGCTTTCATTAGTAGAAATGCCTTTTGTTGGGTTGCTCATGAAACCATGTGCTTCACTGCTTCTTGCGGAACTATTTTTCTGTGTGCATGTTAACGACCATTACTTTTGTTGGGTATGCATGTGTTAATATTGAACGAGTGTCTTTCTTCTGTCAGTATGATCAAAATTATTTTCAAATTAACATTTATGCATCTTCCTTATCCATTGTTATTAAAGCCTCGCTTAAGCGTCGCTTAAGCGGTAAGGCGGTCTTGGAGGGTGAGGTGTCCATGTCGCCTTAGTTTTTTGGGTAAGGCGTGCAGATCCGGGCGGCGGGGAGCTGGCGGCGTGCAGATCGAATGGCAGGGGGCCGGCGGCACGCATATCCGGGTGGCGGGGGCCGGTGGCACGCATATCGGACGGTGGGGGCCGTCGGCGCGCAGATCCGGGCCACGGGGGGCCAGCAGCGTGGGGACCGAGCAGCGCGATTCGGGCGCAGGGGTGGCGGCGGGGGCAGGGGCGGGGGCGGGGAGGATATCTACGCCGGCATAGGCTCCAGAGGCTGGAGAACGAGCAGCGCCTGGGCTGAATAACCTAATGGGCCAGGTAAGTTTGTGTTTTCCCTTTTGTAATATGAAGTGTATGAGCTAATCAGCTGAGATGGGGGAAATCAGACGGCCTTGGTGTAGGTGGGCTGGGGAAAATCAGCCCAGACACCAGAAATATGAATATACTGCTGTATATTAAAACAATATGTTGATGTATTTCCTATATTTTCTTATTTTTACATAAAACTAAGGCGTCACCTCGCCTTACACCTTATCGCTTAAAAGGTAAAGGGGGTCCGTCGCCTTGAGTCGCCTTACCGCCTTAACAACTATGGCCTTATCCTATGTAGGTGGATGATACGAGTGCTGATCTTATTATCAGCCAGCTCCTGCTATTGGATGCAGAGGACCAGACTAAGGATATCAAATTGTTTATCAACTCGCCTGGAGGCTCCATAACAGCAGGTGCCTTTTCTCAATTTGTCATTGTAAGAACTTATGCTTAACGTAGAAGCAGCAAAAATGTAATCCATATGCTACCAGTTATTGGCATAAAGTTAACAACCGTTATGCAATTCTGAATTGTGCATTATTGGTGATGTGATTTATAATGCGCCCTTAATGTGACTGGATAAGTTTATCCAATCTAGAAAATTTAGTGTCTGTCATGTGAGGACTCACCTATGAATGGCGTTCCAAGAAGAAGATCAACGCCATGGGGAAGGATTAAGCTGTGCGATGATTTGCTTGCCAATAAGTTATACAATTAGTGGAGATTGTTAGGCATTTTAGTTTTTTTTTTTTTTTTTTTGGTAATCGGCCTCGCCACCTCCATTTCATATATCACGAAACAGAGATCCAAATTACAAGCTAGAAATGTCTACCAATATCCCTGAGCAATTCCATCTATATGCCTATGGATAATTGGATAGACTGTCGGGTGACCCTGAGCCTAGGCCTGGGGCGACCTGGTGCGGCTGAGCCCACCAGGGGCGCGCGCGCCCAGGCGGGGCCCACCTCCCTGGAGCGGTCAGTAGATAGAGTCCAGAAAAAATTAGAAATTCTGTTTAGAGTCCATAGAGTTATTGCTAATAGATAGAGTCCTATTTTTAAATTGGAGATCGAGTTGTAAGGCCCTGGGACTCTCCCAGCCGGACCCTATATAAACAGGGCTGCGCCCTCCCCTGTACCAGCACCTCATTAGAAAATAATACAAGTTTTCTACCAGAAAACCCCTCCCCACGGCAGAACCTGATCTAGCCGAGTTCTCCAACTCGCCTAGATCAGGATTTCGCTTCTGCTCCATCAGGAACACGCCGAGTTCACCTCTGTTCCCCTCTTCTCCGATCTGATCAGCACCGGGGTGCCTTCTACTCTCTCTGCCCTCTCTGTTCTGCACACAGGGATCACCCTGTACTGAACTGCAGCGCAGAACAGATCTGTTCTGGCCGAACAGACCTGATCAGCACACCTGCAGAGCCAGCAACAGGGCTGAACAGGCCGGATTTCTAACATTCGTGGTATCAGAGCCATGTCGACCTCTCCCCCAAGCAGCGGCAGCGTCACCGGCAACGGCGGCAAGATCACGACGACGACCTCTCCGGTAGTTCGTGAGGTGAACACGGGACCGGGTTTCCGCTGCTCACCAAGACCAACTATGCGGAGTGGGCCGTCATGATGGAGATCAAGCTGAAGGCGCGGCTACTTTGGAAGGCGGTGGAAGAAGGCAACGTGACGCAGCAGGAGGACATGTTGGCACTCGACATCCTAGTCAGCGCCATCCCGTCGGAGATGATCACGACGATCGGGAAGAAGAAGACGGCGAAGGAGGCTTGGGACACGATCGCCCTCATGCGAGTGGGGGCCGATCGCGTGAAGAAGACCACGGCGCGTCAACTCAGGCGGGAGTTTGACGCCGCCACGTTCAAGGACGGCGAGAGCGTGGAGGACTTCTCCCTTCGTCTGAGCGGCATCATAGCCCGTCTCGAGACGCTAGGGGAGCACATCGACGAAGATGTGGCGGTGGAGAAGCTCCTTCGGAGCGTTCCAGAACGCTTCGAGCAGATCGTGGTGGCGATCTCGACCCTGCTGGACGTGTCGACCCTCACATTGTCGGATGTGACGGGGCGGCTAAGGGCTGCCGAAAACGCCTTCGACACAACGCGGCGCAAGGGAGGAGTGCACGACGGCCAGCTGTACCTCACTCAGGAGGAGTGGGAGGCACGGCGGAAGGAGGCGCGAGGAGATGAGGGCTCTTCGAAAAGGGGTGGCCGCAAGGGGGCACCCAAGAAGAAGAAGGGTTCCGCGAAAGACATTCCGCGGGACCAGTGCAGGAAGTGCGGCAAGAAGGGCCATTGGGCCAAGGAGTGTCGTTCAAAGAAGCAGCAGCAGCAGGAGCCGCAGCAGCAGGCGCACGTGGCGAAGGCGGAGGAGGAGGGCGCCTTGTTCATGACAAGGGCGGCCTCAGTACAGGAGGAGCCTGTACGCGAGCGTTCCACGCGTCCACTGGAGATAGTGGAGGGACGCGTCTTCGCACATCGTGGCCACGACGACGACGACGACTCCGACGACGCCCTTTGGTACCTCGACACGGGCGCGACCAACCACATGACTGGTTCGCGCGCAGTCTTCTCCGAGCTCGACGAGAACGTCGTCGGAACCATCAAGTTCGGCGACAACTCGGTCGTGCGGATCGAGGGGAAGGGCACAGTCCTGTTCGCCTGTGACACGGGTGAGCATCGGCGGCTCACTGGTGTCTACCTCATCCCGCGTCTCACCACCAACCTCATCAGCCTCGGGCAGCTGGATGAGGATGGCTACAGCGTCACCATGCATGCAGGGGTGATGCACATTCGAGACGAGCAGAACCGTCTCATCACACGAGTGCGGCGCGACGACAGCAAGTTGTACCCCGTCAGGCTCAACATCACGCGTCCAGTTTGCCTGACCGCACGACGTGGTGACGTCGCGTGGCGTTGGCACGAACGTTACGGACACGTCGGCTTCCAGGCGCTTCAGAAGCTGGCAAAGGAGGAGATGGTGCTCGGGCTTCCGCAAATTGATCATGTCGATCAATTGTGCGAGGCTTGCTTGGCCGGGAAGCAGAGGCGCTCCAGCTTCCCCACGCAAGCTCGTCGGCGCGCGGAGGGCGCACTCGACCTCGTCCACGGCGACATCTGCGGGCCTATCACGCCGACGACTCCAGGCGGCAACAAGATGTTCTTGTTGCTAGTGGATGACATGAGCCGCTATATGTGGCTCTATCTCCTAGCAAGCAAGGACAAAGCGCCCGACTTAATTCAGAAATTTCAGGTGACAGCTGAATTAGAGTCCGGGAGGAGGCTGAAGCTACTTCGTACTGATCGCGGAGGGGAGTTCACCTCACGGGAGTTCGGCGAGTACTGCGCTCAGCACGGCGTACAGCGTCAGCTCACAGCCCCATACACGCCGCAACAGAATGGGGTTGTGGAGCGGCGCAACCAGACGGTGGTCGGGATGGCAAGAAGCATGTTGAAGGCGAAGGGTATGCCCGGGTTCTTTTGGGGTGAGGCGGTCCTGACAGCTGTCTACATCTTGAATAGATCCCCCACCCGCGGCCTCGACGGGAAGACGCCATATGAAGCTTGGTACGGGGAGCGACCAGCCGTCAACTACTTCCGAATTTTTGGGTGCGTGGGACATGTCAAAAATACAAGCCCCCACCTGAGAAAGTTGGAAGACCGAAGTACGCCGATGGTGTTTCTTGGCTATGTTGCAGGGACGAAGGGCTACCGGATGTACAATCCGGCCGATGGGCGCACACACATATCACGTGACGTGATATTCGACGAGAGGGCCAAGTGGGACTGGGGTGAAGGAGCTGAAGAAGAGGACTACGACGCGTTCTACGTCGACTCCGTGGGTTTAGCACATGCTGAACCTGCTGTTCCAGCACCTAGCAAGGTATTGCAGGACTCGGAAGGGCCAAACAGCACCCCTACAGCACCCAGGAGGGGTGCAGCAGGGTCTGTCCAGACCCCAGGGGCCCCGGTGGGGCACACCAGGGCTGCTGGTAGGCGACCAGCACCCCCCGCAACACCCCGCAGGCTTCTACAGGGGCTGTCCAGTCCAGAACAGACCTGGGATAGCCCGCTACAGGAGTCAGCAGCGGCTGGAGGGTCCGATATTGAAGATTCCAGCACCTTTGTCACGCCCCGGCACCCTCCACGGCCCATCCGCTTCGCCACGCCGCCGACGGATGTCGGCAGCAACGTCGACGCCTACCACAACGACAACGTTGCACTTCGGTTCCGCACGATGCGCAACGTGCTGGGAACCCTCACCCCTCTTGGGCGCGCGCCACGCCCACCGAGCCTGGAGGAGGGGGAGCTCATGTTTACCACCGCGGAGGAGCCTACGTCCTTCGCCGATGCCGAGGAACACCCGTGCTGGAGACGGGCCATGCTCGAGGAGATGGAGTCCATAGAAGAGAACAAGACGTGGCAACTTGTTGATCTTCCTGCTGGACACAAGCCCATTGGTCTCAAATGGGTGTTCAAGGTGAAGAGGGACGAGCACGGAGAGGTGGTGAAGCACAAGGCTCGTTTGGTGGCCAAAGGCTATGTCCAGCGGCAAGGAATAGACTTTGACGAGGTATTCGCTCCCGTAGCCCGTCTAGAGTCTGTTCGCTTGCTCCTTGCAGTAGCTGCGCACAAGGGATGGGAGGTACACCACATGGATGTGAAGAGCGCCTTCCTGAATGGCGATCTGATGGAGGAGGTGTACGTCTCTCAGCCCGCTGGCTTCATCGTCGACGGAGCCGAACACAAAGTGTATCGGCTCAAGAAGGCTTTGTACGGACTTCGTCAAGCGCCCAGGGCCTGGAATGCCAAGCTCAACGATAGCTTGCTATCGCTTGGTTTCCAGAAGAGTACGAGCGAGCACGGGATTTACTTCCGTGGAGCTGGAAAGGAGAAGCTCATCGTCGGCGTGTACGTCGACGATCTCGTGATCACAGGAGGGGGCGACATCAAGAAGTTCAAGGAGGAGATGATGAGGCGGTTCAAGATGAGCGACTTGGGCCTCTTGACGTATTATCTTGGCCTGGAGGTGCGGCAGTCTGAAGCGGGGATAAGTGTTGGGCAGGCGGCCTACGCTTCCAAGCTTGTCTCAAAAGCTGGCCTGGAGGAGTGCAACCCTTGTGCATTCCCCATGGAGCAAGGCCTGAAGCTTTACAAGACAAGTGACAGTCCGTTGGTGCACGCAACAGATTACAGGAGTTTGGTGGGAGGGCTGCGATATTTGGTGAACACACGCCCCGACCTCGCCTACTCGGTTGGGTACGTGAGTGGGTTTTTGGAGGAGCCAAGGGAAGAACACTACGCTGCAGTCAAGCGCATCGTACGCTATATAGCGGGTACGATCCACTTCGGAGTCTTCTATCCAAAGGGAGGCAACTTGGAGTTGATTGGCTACTCGGATAGCGACTATGCGGGAGACGTGGAGGACCGCAAGAGCACAAGTGGGGTGCTGTTTTGTCTAGGAAACAGCCCCGTTTCGTGGCAGTCCAGCAAGCAGAAGGTGGTGGCCTTGTCCTCCTGTGAGGCGGAATATATTGCAGCAGCTCAAGGGGCATGTCAAGGTGTATGGATGGCACGGCTGATGGAAGACTTGGCTGAAAAGGTGAAGACGCCAGTGCTACGGGTTGACAACAAGTCTGCCATAGACTTGAGCAAAAATCCGGTACACCATGACAGGAGCAAGCACATCGACACCAAATATCACTACATACGGGAGTGTGTAGACAATGGTGTTATAGTGCTTGAGCAAATCTCTACGAAGGACCAGATGGCGGACATCTTGACCAAGGCACTTGGAAGACAGAAGTTCATCGAGATGAGAAGAAGAATAGGCGTTCTGGACATACTGCAGGTCCAGGGTCAGGAGGAGAATGTCGGGTGACCCTGGGCCTAGGCCTGGGGCGGCCTGGTGCGGCTGAGCCCACCAGGGGCGCGCGCGCCCAGGCGGGGCCCACCTCCCTGGAGCGGTCAGTAGATAGAGTCCAGAAAAAATTAGAAATTCTGTTTAGAGTCCATAGAGTTATTGCTAATAGATAGAGTCCTATTTTTAAATTGGAGATCGAGTTGTAAGGCCCTGGGACTCTGCCAGCCGGCCCCTATATAAACAGGGCTGCGCCCTCCCCTGTACCAGCACCTCATTAGAAAATAATACAAGTTTTCCACCAGAAAACCCCTCCCCACGGCAGAACCTGATCTAGCCGAGTTCTCCAACTCGCCTAGATCAGGATTTCGCTTCTGCTCCATCAGGAACACGCCGAGTTCACCTCTGTTCCCCTCTTCTCCGATCTGATCAGCACCGGGGTGCCTTCTACTCTCTGCCCTCTCTGTTCTGCACACAGGGATCACCCTGTACTGAACTGCAGCGCAGAACAGATCTGTTCTGGCCGAACAGACCTGATCAGCACACCTGCAGAGCCAGCAACAGGGCTGAACAGGCCGGATTTCTAACATAGACATCAAAGTCCCTGGTAGGGTTTAAAGTATCAGAATACACCACGCATTTCGATTACTGCCAAAAAACATTCCATACAGCCTCCAAAAGCATCTTCTATTACTAGTGGTAAACCTCTTTCATCACTTTTCTTAACTTCTGTATAGTCAAACACCACCATTGAGCTGAGACGCCGGGAGTATGAACATCCCTTGAACCTTCAGCACCTTCATCATCTCCTTCATAATTGCATTAGCACCATCTTTTATAACATCTTGCATCTTCTGGGAAAAAAGACCTGCCCAATACTTGATCAGTGAGCAAGCTAAAAATAAGATATCACAAGGATGTTTAATAGGTGTATTATCAAAACAAGTCCTGTTTCTCATCTTCCAGGCTGCCCAGCAAACGGCAGCCAGGCCCAAAGCATAAACCGACTCACCCCCAGGAAGAGCATTCAAAATCCATTTCCAATATTGATCTACATTATTTGGTCTTGATTTAGTTCCAATAGTAATTGCAATAATATCCCACACTACTTTCATAGTATCACAATTAAAAAAACATATGATCAATAGAAAAAGAATCACAGAAGCTGCACCTAAAGTACCCCTGCCAATTCCTACTTTTCATCAAATCTTTTGTAGGTAAAACTTTATTCTCTACCAGTCATAAAAATGTTTTTATTTTAGGAGGAATCTTGGGTTTCCAGATTCTTTTAAAACTACAACCACA
Organism: Tuctoria greenei; assembly: GCA_036927565.1. NCBI lineage: Eukaryota > Viridiplantae > Streptophyta > Magnoliopsida > Poales > Poaceae > Tuctoria > Tuctoria greenei. The sequence continues at coordinate 60,470,345 of JAYESD010000010.1, forward strand.
ATCAGATGAAGTTAGTTTCCAATACATGGAATTTACAGTAAAAGCACCAGATTTGGATTTGGTCCAAACCACTTTATCTTCAATGTCCTCCACCACCTGCATGTTAAGTTTTACCACCAAACTATACCAAAGATCATGTAAAATGACAGGCAAACCAGGAGAAAAACTAATGGACCAGTTATTAGAAGCACATTGCGCAACAGTAATATCCTTTTGAGCAATATAATGAAATAACAAAGGATATAAAAGACACAAGGGTTTTTCATCCATCCACATATCAAACCAGAATCTGATACCTTTTCCATTACCAAGAATATACTTCCTATTGGAACAGTAAAGATCCTGAACTTTTAAAAGATCATACAACATAGGAGAATCATTATACTCATGCTCAATGGCACCAACAGGTAACCCTTTAATATACTTTGCTTTGATGATATCCTGCCAGAGACCACTCTCAGACTCTAACTTCTACCACCATTTAGTGATAAGACTAATATTCATCTTTCTAAGGTTCTTAATTCCCAGCCCACCTTTGTTCTTACTTCTACACACTTTTTCTCACTTCATTAAATGATAAACATGCAATTCGGTAAATTAGGATTCTGTAGTTGGCCAACCTGTATAAGGACAGTGACATTGAGGACTAAAGGCAAGCAGGATTGATTCCTAACCTCATTTCTTTTGCTATCATCCCAGAGCTCTATGGAATCATAAACCCTAAACTACCACTGCCCAAAACATCTTTAATCACAATAAAATATTGTTTCAATTTCAGGGAGTATCATATGGAACTGTTTATTTTTAGAATGTGTATTCTAGTATAAGCATTTAGTACTCCACGATGCTGTAAACCATGGTGACAGGCTGCCAGCAACCGGATATTTGGCACTCCTGAAATCCTCCTGTGTGAGCAACCTAACAATCGCTTGACTTATTCAGTGAATGTGCCTTGGGTGCCATCAACTGAAATTTAACGTTCTTGAAATTGCTGATGTATGTGCAACCTAGGAACTGCTTAATTGATAAATTATGTGCATGCATCTATGCGTGGACACATGGTGTCTATTGTCTTTCATTTCCTATCAAACCATCACAGGACGAGTTGGAGTCTGATGTTATGTTGCACTGATAAAAAAGTAAAAAAGTCCTTCCGCCTCGCCTCGGGGCCTAGGCGGAGATTCCGCACAGGGGGAGGGGGGGAGGGAGGGGGCGGTGGCGGATCCGCGACGCCCGGTGCAGATCCTTAGCGGGAGCGGTGCAGATCCGTGGGCGGCGGGAGGGAGGAGGGCAGAGGCTGGCGGCCGAGCTGAGGAGTGGCAGCGGACGGATTCGACTGGCAGCGGGAGGGGGTGGGGGCAAAGGCGAGCGGCTGGAACTCGAAATGGGATCGAGTCATCGAGACGGGCGGTCGAGCGGAGGAGTGGCGGCGGGGTTGGGGGCGTCGGGGCAGAGGATGGCTGCTTAGACATGCGTTGGGCCTTGGTCTGAAAGTGGGCTTGCAACCCAACACATTATGTATACCCATATACATCTGTATTTTAACTTTCTTTATAATTTATTATAGCTGCAGTACGTTTTGTCACAGCCATCACATGATTCTAGTGGCCGATAACATGGAGAACTAATATAATCTTTTGCAATCTTTGTATTGTACATACTGTTTAATGTACTGTACATGGATAAGTATATATATATTAAAAAAAAAAATAAAAACGCCTAGAAACGCCTACTCACGCTTAGTCACGCCTAGGCTCTAGGCGGTGGATCACCGCCCGCCTAATGCCTAGCGCTTTACTGAACCTTGGTCAGAATTCAACAACTATGTTTATCATTGTACCATTTGAGTGCCATTGACAAAATGACTACTATTTGCACCCATCGTAACACAAAACTACATATTTTTGCTCTAGTCCTCCCTGTCTGCCACACGAGTAACTTTTTGCCCATGCTGCTAAAATTTGTCTCACATTGGATGGGCCTAAAGGTTTGTAGTTTGTTTTACCAAAGGCACGAGTAGTTGTACTTTTGCCATATATGTGTTAAATATTGTACTTTTCTGTTAGAGACTTAGACGTACAAATAGTTGCAGGTTCATGACTGTCGGTACCTTGCGGATCAAATACCTTTGCTTACCAGACAAAGAAGCGTTGAGTCCCATTTCCCAGGAGAGAAGACCTTCGAAGACTACCACATGTCCCGCAACTCCGGACCTGCCTCCCTGCTAAGGGTGGCTCCGGTGTTGCCACATGTCCTACAGCTTCAGACCTGCCTCCCTGCTAAGGGTGGCTCCAGTGCTGCCACGTGTCCCGCAGCTCCGAACCTGTCTCCCTGCTAAGGGTGGCTCCAGTGCTGCCACGTGTCCCGCAGCTCCGGACCTGCCTCCCTGCTAAGATGGTGTCGGTGTTGCCACGAGTCCCGCAGCTCCGGACCTGCCTCCCTGCTAAGATGGTGTCGGTGTTGCCACGAGTCCCGCAGCTCTGGACCTGCCTCCCTGCTAAGGGTGGCTTTAGTGCTGCCACGTGTCCCGCAGCTCTGGACCCGCCTCTGTGCTAAGGGTGGCTCCGGTGCCGCCACGTGGGCCTGGACTTTACCTCTCCAATGGGAAGGACTCCGGGATCTCCATCTATCCAGAAACGACGTGGACATTCAAGACCATAAATCAGCCGTTTCAAGACATGGTTAACGCGTCATTAACTCCGCATTAATGACACACCAACAGCGGGGTCTTCAAGCCTAGTAACGTCGTCATCAAAGCACGTTAAAACACACTTAAATCACTATTAAGTGCCTTAGATCATGTACATGGTGCTTAATAGCCCGGGGCCACCTGTCGGGCCTCGACCTCATTGTAACAGCCAAACCTTGACATATAAAAGGTCTGCGCTGCATGGTAGAATTGGAACTTAGACAAGGCTCAAGCATACTCAAGCTAGGACAGACGCCCTCATACACAAACACTTAATACAACACAACCCTGTGAAGTAGGGTATTACGCTCAGGCGGCTCGAACTACGTAAAAATCCCTGTGTTCACCTTGTCCTAAATTCTTCGAGTTTACGCCCCTTCGAGAAAGAAACTCCGCAGACTGAGTAGTACCGAGGGAAGTGTCGTTGGCACACTTTGACATTTGCCGCGCTAGGTAGGGGCTTCTCGAAAAATTTCAAGATCCACAATGGTGAACTCCGCTACTGCTTCCTCTGATCCGGCTGCAAGAGCCGGAAGAGGGAATGAAGCTGGTGACACCTCTCGCCATCTTGGTGGCAATCCAGCCACAAATCCACAAGTTGGTGTTGCAGCGCATCAGCCTGGGAACAATGGACGACCACTTGTTTGCAGCAGCTGCTGCTCAGATGCAGGATGGTGTCCTAGCGTCGGTCACTGACTCGACCACAAGTTCAGAGAATGCATTGATTGCAGCACGTGCTCTTCTTCAGCGTCCACCAGCATTGGATGCACCTCTAGCAGCGCTGGAACAATAGTGCAATGATGTCGACCATCTGGTCGCCACCGCGACCACTGCACTCAACAATCCGCCGCAGTTTGGGTCCAGGCCGCCCCCAACACGCAACATGACCCTGTCAGGACGACTCGGTCACCATCACAGAGGAGACATGCGCCATCGCAACATGCGACGCCGCACACTCCTTCGATGGCCTGCCGCACCTCCATAGTGTCGAGGCTACCAACGGGAGAGCTCAGAGTGGAGCTCAACCGCCGTTACGCGGAGCAAGATGGTCGAGTTAGCAAAGACCGTAGCCGAGGGAGGCGACGCATCCTTGAGGATTCTTTTCCTCTCGGAGCAGGTGGTGGCTGTTTGGCGCTTGTGCCATATCTCCATATGGTGGAGTGGCCACCTAACTTCCGGTCTCATTTGCCAAAGAAGTATGACAGGACTGTCAACCCCGTTGAGTTTCTGCAGATCTACTCCACCGCCATCCTTGCTGCAGGGGGAATGAGGATGTTATGGCCAATTACTTCCCAGTTGCCTTGACTGGAACTGCTCGATCTTGGTTTATGAGCTTACCGCCAGTTGGGGAGAGCTATGCCGCCAGTTCACTGCCAACTTCGGGAGTTCTTATACTCGCACTGGCATTGAGTTGGACCTTTTTGCCGTACGACAAAAATCAGGAGAGTCACTGCGCTCGTTTATCCAGTGGTTCTCCCAAGTTCGAAACACTATACCTTCTATCTCGAATGCTTCTGTTGTAGTTGCCTTCCAAGTAGGTGTGAGAGATAAAAAGATGTTGGAGAAGCTAGTCACAAAAGACATCCATGATGTTACGAAGCTCTTCAGTCTGGCAGACAAATGTGCCAGAGCTGTTGAGGGGCGCGACTAACACTCCAGACCAGTCGCGGAGGCAAGTGCGCCATCTGCTTCCAAGGCGGGAACCACTGCCCAAGGCAGTAGTAAGAAAAAGAACAGGAAGACATGTGGCAAGAATATGCCACTTGCCGACACACCTACAACTGTAGCCGCAACGACTCTAGGTGGCCGCGGGCCGCACCCCGACAAGCGGCCACGACCGTCATCTGATGACGACGACAACAAGTAGTGCCCAATCCACAACACTTCGGGTCACGACCTCGAGGAGTACCACAAAGTCAAGAGGTTGACAGAACGTGTCCAGCAGAAGCGTCGAGAAGACGCGCCTTTCCGCCAGCGGGAGGCAAACAGAAGGTCGACTCGAAAGTCGCTAAGCGCAGGAGTTGGGCTTCCAAGACGCCACGAAGGCGTTGAAGGCGGTCTACAACAACGTTGACGACTCCGACTCTAGCTCCGACAATGAGCGGAGAAGGACTCTCCATATGATGTATGGAGGGTCGTGGGATATTACTTCCCAGCGCGTAGTGAAAACTTTGCATCGTGAGGTAGTTGCTGTAGCTCTCACCGTTAAGGCGGAGCCACATCAGAAGTGGATGGACATTCCGATCACCTTCGACGCCTTCGACTGCCCCAAAAACATGGCGGGAGCTGGACAACTTCCGTTGATAGTCTCCCCGACCATCAATAACCTTCAACTCTTCCACGTCCTGGTTGATGGCGGGGCGGCACTGAACCTCATCAGCTTCGCAGCTTTCAAGAAGCTGCAGGTCCCCATGTCGGACCTTAAGCCCTCGCGTCCATTTTTCGGAGTGGGTTCAGGAGCTATTACTCCACTCGGTTGTGTCTCTCTCCTAGTAACATTCGGGACGCATGAGAACTACCGTTCGGAGAAGCTGATCTTCGATGTGACTGAGATCAGTCTACTCTTCAACGCCATCCTTGGCAGACCGACTTTGTACCGGTTCATGGCGGTAGCCCACTATGGCTATTTGGTGTTGAAGATGCTGACACCTACGAGTGTCCTCAAGATCCAATGAGATAGTACTGTTGGAGTCACTGCATTGGAGAAGCTACATGCACTCGCTACTGCGCAAGAAGCTGATGCCAACAAGGAGCAGTTGGCTCAACAGCCTCCGAGCATGCGCTACCACGGCTCAACATCTGCACCCCGTGTGCAACCAAGCAACGACGACAATGTTCTGGTCAAAGTCGTTCAAATTGGTTCTAAAGCCATTCAGACCACTCGCATTGCGGGAGGTTTGGATGACAAATAGGAACTCGCGCTCATCACCTTCCTCCGGGCTTAATGTGGGCGTGTTTGCATGGCAACTGTCACAAATGTTTTGGATCCTTAGGGAGGTGATTGAGCACCATCTGAAGATCTACCCCAACGCATGATCTATTCAACATAAGCTCCGGAAGCAGTCTATCGAGCAGCAAAACTTCATCCGTGAAGAATTTAAAAAGCTGCTCAGATGTTGGATTCATCCGGGAGGTTCATCATCGACTATGGCTGACAAACCCAATCGTCGTCCCCAAGATCGGCGGGAAGCTTCGGATGTGCATCGACTACACCACACTCAATAAGGCAATGTTCAAAAGATCCATTTTCACTTCCAAAAATAGACCAAATAGTGAATTCTACTTCTGATTGCGATTTATTATGCTTCCTAGATGCATAATATATTTTTCACCAAATACCAATGGCTAAGAAAGATGAAGAACATAAAACCTTTATCACAATAGATGGTTTATATTGTTATACTGCCATGCCTTATGGTCTCAAGAATGCTCTCTCAACTTTTGTGCGAGCAATGCATAAAACGTTTGGAGAACTTATTCGAGACCTTGTGGAGGTATATGTTGATGACATCGTTGTCAAAGTCAAGAACAAAGACTCCTTACCGGGCAATCTTCAGTCAGTCTTTGACAAATTGCGCATGACGTGCATGAAGCTGAATCCAGACAAGTGTGTCTTCGGGGTTTCTTATGGAAAGCTCCTTGGATTCCTAGTAACGCACCGAGGAATTGAAGCAAATCCAGAGAAGATAAAAGCTATTGAAACGATGTGGCTTCCTGCCCGTGTCAAAGATGTCCAGAAGCTTACAGAATGTCTGGCCTCACTCAGTCAGTTTATCTCTAGACTGGCTGAGGGGGCGCTTCCATTCTTCAAGCTCCTGCGGAAGTCCGAACCTTTCAGCTGGTCTGAAAAAGTAGACAAAGCGTTCCGGGAGCTAAAACAGTCTCTCACAACACTGCCAATCATGGTAGCTCCGGAACCAGGTGAGCCTTTACTGTTTTACATTGCTGCAATGACAGAAGTTGTCAGCATGATTGTGGTTGTGGAGAGGCCAAAAATATCCCCGAATTCCTCTTCACAAAGGCTCGAACCCCTCCGTAGGGTCCGGAGCCACCTGGAGGAATCAACAATCAAAGCGAGTCTGGATCCTAGACACTGAAGCAGGTCTTGAAGGCCGGTGGTCTTCGGGACTATCTTTACAAGAAGACATGTCGGACCCCTTCGAGAGAGTCCCGATTGCACATGAAGAAAACCCGGACCCCTCCGGGAGGGTCCAGGTTGATGTAGAGGATGGACCGGACCCCTCCGGGAGGGTCTGGACTGTCCAACGACCTGTTTACTTCATCAGCAAGGTCCTCCACGACGCCAAGACAAGATATCTTGAAATGCATAAGCTGCTATACGCAGTTCTTATTGCATCAAGGAAGCTGCATCATTATTTTCAAGCTCACAAAATCTCAGTGATAACTTCTTATCCACTACGAGCTGTGCTCCATAATCCCAACGCAACGGGAAATATCGCCAAATGAGTTTCGGAGCTAGCAGAGTTCGAGCTTGAATTTCTGCCTCGACACGCTATCAAGAGCCAAGCGCTAGCTGATTTTCTGGCGGAGTTGACCCCATCTTCATCTGGTCCAGGAGCCCTCGACATCGATATGCCAGAACAAAAGGTCCCGGTCTTCACCGAGCCTCACTAGACTCTCTTCTTCGACGGCTCAATGCAAAAGCAGGGGGTCGGGGCAGGAATTCTGCTCCTTGTACCAACTGGGGAGCAGGTCAAGTACATGGTCGGCCTTGTCTTTAAGGCAACCAACAACATGGCAGAATATGAAACTCTCATCTTCGGACTGAAGGCTGCGCTGTCATTCGGCGTCCAGCAGCTGCTGGTCAAAGGGGATTCACAACTCATCATCAAGCAAGTTAAAGGTGAATGTTGTTGCAATAATCTACAACTAGCAGCATAACTACTTCAGGTCCAGAAGTTGCAGAAAGAATTCTAGGTCTTCGACCTGTGCCATGTCCAATGTGCTAGCAACGCTGAAGCTGACGAGCTCTCGACAAAAGCTTCTGCCAGAGCTCCGGCGCCCGATGGAGTTTTTGTAAGGAGGCTACAAGCACCATCTGCCCAATCCGCCGAACTGGGTGAAGGGGGCGAGTCCAACACCTCAAAGTTGGCGGTCTCGGTGGTCCTGCTACTATGGCATCCACCAAGGATCGTAGGGGTCACAGGGAGCTTCGTGCAACGTGGCACGCAAGATCCAGAAGCTCAAGTTAGTCCCAATGCATGGATTACGAAGGTCCGGGACTACTTGGAAGATAATATCCTTTCTGAAGAAGTTGTATCCGCTGAAAAGATTGTCCGAATGGCTAAGAGATACACGTTGGTAGAAGGAGATCTCTACTGACGTGGTGCCAATGACATCCTATTGCGGTGCATATCCCGGGAAGATGGTTGTGAGCTCCTCGCAGAAATCCATGAAGGCGAGTGTGGGAACCATGCTTCATCCCGCACGTTGGTCGGTAAGGCCTTTCAGCATTGTTTTTACTGGCCTGCAACTCTTCAGGACGCAATTGAGCTGGTCAAGAGATGCGAGACGTGTTAGTTTCATGCCAAGCAGATCCACACACCGGCACAGTCACTACAAATGATTTCACCCTCATGGCCATTCGCTGTATGGGGGATATTCTGAGACCATTTCCCAAAGCCGTCGGAGGGTACCGGTTTCTCTACGTCGCCATCAACAAGTTCACAAAGTGGCCAGAAGCAGCTCCCATTGTAACAATTAACAAGCAATCAACCATCAAGTTCTTGAAGTCCATAGTCTGCAGGTTTAGAGTCCTAAATAGAGTCATCACTGACAACGAGACCCAATTCACCAGTGTAGCATTTCAAGAATATTGCGAAGACCTCGACATTAAGATTAGCTACGCATCAGTAGCGCACCCAACAAGTAATGGTCAGGTCGAGAGAGCGAATGCTGAAATTCTTAGAGGACCCAAGACTCGCACCTATGAACGCTTGAAAAAGCATGGTGCCAACTGGATTGAGGAGCTTCCATCTGCATTGTGAGCTAGCCGGACAACACCCAACCAGGCTACAGGAGAGACACCTTTCTTCTTGGTCTATAGAGCCGAAGCTGTCCTTCCTCCAAAGATCACCATTGGGGTCTCTTCGAGTCCAAGCTTATGACAAAGCCATGCAGGACTAGCTCTGGTGTGATGATCTGGACCTTGGCGACGAGGAAAGATGCCGAGCAGCTGTCTGAAATGTGCGGTACCGCCAAGCGCTTCGGCGCTATCAGCAGCGGCATGTGCGCAATCGACAGCTTGAAGTAGGCGATCTGGTGCTGTGGCGCATACTTTCTCGAGAAGGAGTGAACAAGCTCTCCCCTAGCTAGGAGGGTCCCTTCCGAGTAATAAAAGTTTCCCGTCCTGGATGCTTACGCTTGGCTACAGAGGATGGGACACCGCTTACCAACTTCTAGAATATAGAACACCTCCGTAAGTTCTACACTTAGCACGGGGGTGAGTCTGTTGTTATTATAGTATTTCATAGTGTCTAAGAACAAGTGGGCTTGGTCCAAGATGTACAATATGCTTAGAATGGTTCCGTACCTTAAGTGTGTATCCTTTGCCTCCCCTGTTATCAGGAATTATTATGAAATACTATAATATGAAACATTCCTCTAAGTGCATTTACATTACACATGTTAATTACTTTTTTGCTCCGCTATACCTTCTTGCAAATAGTAAAGGTGTGCAATCCTGTTGCAAATAGCTTTCTGAAAATTTATGTGATATATCTTTAAGTATTTTTTGTAGTCTTTTTCAGAACCTAGTGATCGTTGAATGGCCTACTCGTCTGAAAACCAATTCCAATGATAGGTCCGGAGTGTGCTAAATGCTTAGCCTGGTCCAGCACCCTAAGTACGCACACTCTACCTTTTCTGGTGTTGTGACAAAGTAAGGCGGGTCCGAACAACACACGGACCTAGATGAAAGTACAACCAATATACTTGTATTATCAAACTGAAATGATCAGGACCCGAAGTACAACTAAGGACAGTAAGACACAACTGAACTATAGGCAAGAAGAAACACTTTTACTACTTTTCTTTTTCTCTCATATGCAGGACAAAAGTTTTACACATTCGCTCTGGTACACGTTGACAATGGGTCCTGTCGATGCTATTGGAGGCCATGTTCAAGCTCGGAGCTTACTCAAAAACTTGAAGCCAATGCCAAGTACCTGATGGTAGACGTCCTCAATCCATTGATCACGTCTATCAGGGGGTCAAGTGACTATGACAATGACAGCACAAAAGATTCAACAATAAAGACCAAATATCAAAAAGATCAAATCCATTAAAGATCCAAGCTTTTCCAAAAAAAGATTGAACATACATTGGCAGTTAAAGGATGAGGAGGTCCTATCTATCGCCGGAGTTGCGTTCGAACCACACGGCTACAGTCTTGGCGGCGTCCTGCACGCTGGCCTTGGCTGCTTCCTCCGTCTCTGCGACGAGTCCTTCCAACATCAGAGTCATAGAGATAGAGGGGTTGTAAGGGTCGAATGCCCAAGAGGGGGGTGAATTGAGCTTCTTTTCAAAAATTAAAGCAATAAAAACTTGATAACTAAAAGCCTAATTCCCTATGCAAACAACCTATGCATTTAAGTGAATAGTAAGATTGCGGTATATGGAATGCATAAGTGTAACGGGAGAGGAAGAAAGCGCAAACTCCCGAGGAGACACAAAGACACGGAGATTTATCCCGTGGTTCGGCAATATCGTCAAGATCTTGCTACATCCACGTTGTGGCACTCACCAAAAGGTATAGCCACTCCCAAGTCACCGAGACCAGGGATCTTCACTAAATGTCTCCGTTTGCCAACCCGGCAAGGTGGAGCTCAAGCCTTGTACAAGTTTGATCCTCCAGGCTTCCACAACCGACTTGGCAAGCTCCGGAAGACTCTCTCCAATCACCGACTGTTACACGGTGAGTGCAATCACCAAGAGACACTCCCTTACAGCTCTCACTGCACTAGAGACTCCAATCACCAAGAATGGAAGCACACAAACATCATCTCTAGCAAGTTCTAGCCTATCTCTTGGTGTACAAGTGGTATAAATGATGTAGAAGTGGTAACTCAATGTCTTGAATGTTTGGTAATGTGTAGAGTAGCTCTGGGTATCAAAACTTATCGAAATGACTGGTTGAAGGGGTATAAATAGCCAACCTCCACGAAATAGCCGTTGGAAAAGTAGGCTGACATCACTGTTCTGCGAACACCGGATGATCCGATGTTCTCCCTTCAGTTGTCATCGGTCGAATCCAAATTAGCTGATGTCACTGTGTCAGATATGACCGTTGTTCGATCGACGTAACACTTACCTCATCATCGGATGATCCGGTGACACTTCATCCAGAATTGGTCCAGAAATAATGCTTACTGGAGTGATTGAACGATATGTTATAATTGTACATCGGATGGTCCGGTGTTACACTTGGTCCAGGGAAATTGCTTACTGGAGTGATAGACCGATGTAACACTTGCTTCATCATCGGATGATCTGGTGTGTACTCAAGTCTGAGGTCTTTTTCTGTTGTTGAGCCAACTCGACCATTGTAATCTTTTCTGGATACATCGGATGATCCGGTGAGTTGATTTTGTCCGCTTCGAGTTGTTCTAAGTTATTCTTTTGGAATTTGTTCAAGTGACCTCTTAGACATTGGTTTGAAATGTTCTTCTGAGGATGACCAAGTCTTGAGCGCTGTCAATTTCGATGGAATAAATTTGGCATATGTTCTTTTTCTTTTAATCTTCATAAAAATCGATTGACCTTGTAAAGTAATTTGTTGAGGGGTCTTCAATTGCGTCCAATGAGCAGTAGATGATATATATATAGATTCCATTAAGTGTGATGAGATATACGAGAGACCTTGCATCCACAAACTCATTAGTAATATCCAACGGTTGTCATTAATCACCAAAACCGTACCTCATGGGGGCCTAGATGCTTTCAATCTCCCCCTTTTTGGTGATTGATGACAACACAACGAGTAAAGCATAATAGTGATGAAATTAAGAATACGATACTCAAAAAGATATACAATAGGTACAAGATTTTGCACATTAAACTTGAAGGCTCAAAAACGATCAATAAAGCACAAGAGAATTAAGAGGCACACGAATACTCAATAAATAGCAAAAGAGTAGCAAATCTCCCAAATTACAAAAGCTCAAAAGAGTAGCAAATCTCTCAAATTACAAAGGACTCCCAAAATAAATACTCCTCCCCCTACAACTAGGACTCCCCCTAGGACAAAGCTATCCCTCCCCCTGACTCTTCTCCCTCTTTGGCATAAGACACCAAAAAGGAAAGCCGAGTGCCTAAGGATCCTGAGCGCTCGGGGCGATGACGAACTGGTCGCCGTCAGGGGTGCTGTCGTCAGAGCTGCTGCCTGCTGCTGCTGAAGCTGGAGTGGAGGGGACCGGTGCTGCAGGAGCTGCTGTCGGTGCCTGCTGAGTCTGGACTGCAGGTAGTGGGGCACTGACAACTGAAGCCGGAGTCTGCTGGAAGAGTGTAGAAGCCGGCAAGGGAGAGTGAATGGGTGCGCCTGGAGCTAGCAGTGGTGACATGCTGATCGTCGGTATCGGCGTAGTCGGCACTGGTGCTGAAACTGGGGCCAGGACAGGCGGACCTGGAGCTAGACCCGGAAGCTGAGAGGGCAGGGCAATCTCGGTCTGAGTGTAGAGGTTGGTGATCAATCCCAGGATGCCCATCATAGCCTGCTGCTGCTGCGTCTGCTGCTGCTGGTCAAGAGAACGCTGGTGCATCTGATCTATCAGTCCAGTGAGCCTGTTAGTGTCCTCTCGCCTCTCGCGGGCTATCTGGCGCTGCATCTCCTGCTGCTGCTGCTGGAGCTCCAAAAGACACGCAACCTGCTCAGCTCTGGCCTGCTCAGCTGCAAGCCGATCCAGTCGCTGCTGCTCAACCATCTGCTGTAGAAGAGAGGTAAGCCCAGACGGCTGAGAGACCTGAGCCTCGGACACCGGAGGTGGAGTAGGTGGTGGTGCAGTCGAGCCTCCAGCCTCCGCGTCGTGCTGCCTGGGTGAGGGAGGAGGTGGGAAGTACTCCTCGACCCTGAGCCTCAGCCTGTGCTAGGATCTCGTCTTCCTTCTCCAGATCTGACCAATCTTCTTCAGAAAGTTGAGCTCGGACCTGACGCTCAACTGGACGGCCAAAGCGACGGTCTCCAGGAGCAGGAGTACTGTAGTGCCCGAACCGTGTGGCGCTCTCATCGGTGAGACTGTTACGCACGACTGACCCCTCTGGAGCCAACAGATAGAGGAGGTGACTGATCTAGTGGCCAAACACAAGCTGCCTCATCATCCCAACTCCATCGGTAATGATGTTCTCCATCTCACATATAAGGATATCCACGATGTCGAACTCCATCCCGTTCATGACATAGAACAGGAGGGTCTGCTGCAAACTGGTGAACCCCTCAAGGTACCCGGACCTGGGTAGAAGTGTGCGGCGCAAGGCAAGGTGCACAGTGCGTGCAACTGGAGTGAGTAGAGCTGGTACCCTCGGCTGGTCAGGAGAGAAGGGCTGAGCAAACAGTGATCGTATCTCCTCAAAAGGTGGTGCCACACCTCCAGTGAGCGGCCTCCTCGGTGGGTCAGCTTGTCCATATATACTCTCTCGTGCAGGCAGGTGTCATGGAGATCTACTCCTAGCAGCTGTCCCAAGGTCTGTCGGGTCATATGATGATGCTGACCTATGAACATGAAGTCAATGGATCTGCGGCCCTCACATAGAGTGTGGTATAGAACACTCGGACCCAGTCCTCCACGAAGGCACCCCTCTGGTAAGACATCAACTCCACTAGTCCTCTGTACCTCTCAAAGTAAGGGCGGATCTCCGTCCCGGCTGCAAGTGCGAGCTGATTCCAGTCAAGAAAGTTATGTTGGAAGAGCTTATGGCCCCGACGTCTGTAAGTCTCATACAGCGACGCTTGTGTCAGGGTCCAGAAGCGGCTGTCCACAAGTGACTCTCTGGGCTGCGGAAACCACTCCTCAAGTAGAATGCTCCATCTGAGCTCCCTGAGCTGCTTAGCCTTCAACTTCCTGTAATCGGTTAGGCGGACACCCTCACCAACCCGGACATTGGTGTCCATCTCATAGACGACTCTCTGGGCCGCCGTGTCCTCCCGAAGCTCAGCTGCAGAGGGTCTCTGTCTCGGGGCTGTAGCAGAATGACCCCCACGGGTCCTGACTGAGCGCCGGAGAACAAGCGGCACCTCGGGCTCCTCAGGCACCTGTGACTGCCTCTGTCGGGCCTCTCGGATCCTCAGTGATCCTCCTCGGCCACGCTCTCGCTCCTCAGCAGCGCGAGCGGCCATCAACGCTTTCTTCTCCTCGTTCGACAGCTTCTGCTTCTTAGCGGCCGGCTCCTCAATAGCCTTGCCCTTTCCTTTCTTGTCACGACCCATCTCGAGTGACGACGAAGATGAGCACGCGGGACAAACGATGCCGGGGGCACGAGACGGCGATGCAAAGATCGTTGCGGCCGGGCGAACCCTAGCGGCGAGGATGAACGCGGCGGCTAGGCGCGTGGAGTGGAGCGGTGGCGCAAGGTGGTGGTGGCGCTTAGGACGGCGCCGGTGGTGCGGCGTGGAGCGGCGGCGGCGGCGCTACGTGGGGCGGCGGCGGCGACGCTAAGGGCGCAGGGTGGCGGCGGTCGGAGGACGGCGGCGGCCGGAGGGCGGCGGTGGCCGGAGGGCGATGGCAGGGCGAGTGCACGGAGCGGCGGCGGCGGAGAGCAAAGTCGGGGAGAGAGAAAAAAGAGACGAAGAGGCGCTAAATAGGTGGGGCCCGAACCCTAGCTCAAAATTTAACATCGGATGAACCGACGTTAGTTGGGAGGAGCATCGGTCGAATGATACAGTAAGGGTATTCCAAAGACACCTTCGGCATCAGATGATTCGACGTGGAAACGATTAGCATCGGTTGAATTTGGCACAACTCCAGAAATGTGAACATCGGATGCTCCGATGTTTCTCAGAATAAACTCATCAGTTGATTTGACTTTCTGACTGAGCTGACCCTTGACACTTAAGCAGAAACTGATCCGATGAAGCTTCTGGCCTAAGCATCGGATAATCCGAGGACTACAAAACAGCAACATCCCATATATGTCTTTTGACTCAAACAAACAGACAAGGAGAAACAAATGTCTTAGGACTTTTTGGGTAACCCCTTACCTCTCAAAAAGATTATAACACTGGTTGCCAATAACTTGACTAAGCCCTAAAGCAAATAGAACACCGAAAAATCAAGGAAGAAATCCAAATAAAATGTAAGGCCCATGCTTTGTGAGCTAGAGGATGAAGACTTCTATCTCTTTAAAGCATGTTCTTTTAGGCATTAACGCACCTAACACTTTGTTCTTTCCACATCATATGAGTTAAGATATTGCATTTCAAACAAGTCTCTTTCTCATGAGGTGCGTTCCCCTTTGTGACAATCTACCGTATGCAATGTCAAACAATTTTTAATGCAGCAAATTAAACGTGAGTGCAAGTCTATATGGCAGGCATTATGCAATATATAAATTAAATCTATCTTGCCAAATTTGAACCTTTCAAAGGCTTCTTCAGGGAGAGTCACTCTCCAAGTCTTGGGGAAACCCAAAAGAACCCCCATCCCAAGCTAACCCTTGCTCACCCCTATCCTTTGAAAGTTAGGCAAGATCTATATGTGATGCATTCTTACATGATCATGGCAACTTACATGACGTTTGATGCATCTAGCACATTTAATTCACTTCTTAGTCTAGAAAAGGTTTTCTCATCAAGTGGTTTAGTGAAGATATCCGCCAATTGTTCTTTGGACCTAACACCTCGCAAGGAGATGTCTCCCTTAGCTTCATGGTCCCGTAAGAAATGATGGCGAATATCAATGTGCTTAGTGCGGGAGTGTTGAACGGAGTTTTTAGCAATCTTAACCGCACTTTCATTGTCATAAAGGAGAGGCACACAACCAAGTTTAACACCAAAGTCCAAAAGGGTTTGCTTCATATAAAGGATTTGGGCACAACATGCACCAACCGCTATATATTCCGCTTCCGCCGTGGACAAAACAACGAAATTTTGCTTCTTGCTAGACCAAAATACTAGGGAACGCCCAAGCAAGTGGCACCCTCCGGAGGTACTCTTACGATCCAAACGGCATCCGACAAAGTCCGAATCCGACTAACCCAATAGATGAAATTTAGCACCTTTGGGGTGCCACAGACCTACACTTGGGGTATGCTTGAGATACCAAAGTATCCTAAAGACCGCCTTCCGATGCGATTCTTTAGGTGCCGCTTGAAAGCGAGCACACAAGCATACACTAAACATGATATCGGGCTTAGATGCGGTAAGATAAAACAATGAACCAATCATAGAACGGTAATTAGATTGGTCAACAGGTTTACCGTACTTATCCGCGTCGATATGACAATTTGTTGCCATTAGAATGCTTCTTGAGCTACAATCTCCCATCTCAAATTTCTTCAAGAAGTCCTTGGTATACTTTTCTTGATAGATGAAGGTCCCCTCTCGAAGTTGCTTGATTTGAAATCCAAGGAAAAAGTTGAGCTCTCCGATTATCGACATCTCGAATTCCTTAGACATCATCTTGCCAAACTCATGGCTAAGAGCTTCGTTAGTTGAACTAAAAATAATATCATCGACATAAATTTGACAAACAAATAGTTCTCCATCGATGTCTTCGGTGAAGAGTGTAGTGTCCACCCCCGATCTTGAATCCTTGCATGATCAAGAAATCCCGTAGTCGTTCATACCACACCCTAGGTGCTTGCTTGAGCCCGTAGGGTGCCTTGTGCAACCTAAACACATGATTAAGATTCCTCGGATCTTCGAACCTGGGAGGTTGTTCAACGTAAACAAGCTCGTTAATATAACCATTAAGAAAGACACTTTTCACATCCATTTGATAAAGCTTTATGTTATGATGTGATGCAAAAGCAAGAAGTATACGGATAGCTTCTAGTCGAGCGACCGGAGCAAATGTTTCTCCAAAGTCTAGTCCTTCAACTTGCGAGAAACTCTTGGCCACAAGTCTTGCCTTGTTGCGGATCACAACGCCGTTCTCGTCTTGTTTGTTGCGGTACACCCACTTTGTCCTGATGACGTTCTTGTCCTTAGGTCGCTCCTCCAACACCCAAACTTCATTATGGATGAAGTTGTTGAGTTATTCTTGCATGTCCATTACCCAATTTGGATCTTGGAGTGCTTCCTCAATGTGAGTGGGTTCTACACATGAAACAAACGAGTAGTGCTCACAAAACGTAGCGAAATGGCGAGAACGTGTACTTACTCCCCTTGACGGACTTCCGATAATTTGGTCAATCGGATGCGCCTTGGAGATGCGTCCATGCCTCATAAGTGGTTGTGAAGCACTTGGCGGTGGTGATGCGCGTTGCTCTTCTGGTGGTTGGACTTGATCATGGACTTGTTCTTCTTCTTGATGTTGTGTGGCTTGTGAATCTTGTGTCGGCAATGGATCATTTTTTTCTTCTTCGTCAACTTGAGGTGCCATAGATGTGGTTGATGGTGGAACTTGAAGCCCCCCCTTGATCATGACTCTCCTCAACTTTAGGCTTGATGTCTCCAATGGTCATGTTCTTCATAGCTTCTCGTAGAGACTCATCATCTATTTCATCATGACCAAAACTCTCCTCTTGGGAGCCATTAGTTTCATCAAACTCAACATCACAACTTTCCTCAACTAAACCGGAGGTTTGGTTGAATACTCGATATGCTTTTGAGTTTGATGCATAACCAAGAAAGATACCAACATCACATCTTCTTTCAAACTTACCGAGCCTTTTCTTGCGGTAGATGTAACACTTGCATCTGAAGACTCGGAAATAAGAGATGTTGGGCTTTCTCACAATGAGAAGTTCGTACGGGGTCTTTTGGAGTAGTCGGTGTAGATAGACCCGATTTGCAGCATGACACGCCGTGTTGATTGCTTCGGCCCAAAACTTCTCGGACGTGCCATAGTCATCAAGCATTGCTCGTGCAAGACTGGAGAGTCTTGTTCTTCCTTTCAACGACACCATTTTATTGAGGAGTGTATGTGGCTGAATATTCATGCTTCACGCCTTCACGATCACACCACTTCCAATGTTGTAGTTCTTGAATTCGGTGTCGTTGTCACTCCGGACCTTGATGATGGGAAGTTGAAATTCCCTTTGAGCACGATTAGCGAAGGTCTTAACACTTCCGGAGTTTCACTCTTGTTACCTAGAAACAAAGTCCAAGCATAACGAGAGTAGTCATCAACTATAACAAGACAATAGAGATTACCACCAAACTTTGATATGTGGACGGTCCGAAGAGGTCCATGTGAAGCAACTCAAGTGGCTTGGAGGTTGACACCATTGTCTTTATCGGGTGGTGAGAAGCAACTTGCTTCCCGGCTTGACAAACGCTACAAAGCTTGTTCTTCTCAAATGTGACATCCTTCACGCCGGTCACCATCCCGAGCTTGAATGACTTCTTGAGCTTGCTCATTCCAATGTGAGCTATGCGTTGATGCCATAGCCAACCCAAACTCGTCTTGGTGAAAAGACAAGTGGTCAAGCTAGCATCCTTGTTGGAGAAGTATACTAGGTAGAGATGTCCATTCGAAACCCTCTGAAAATTAGTTCTTGGCTTGTTTCACTAGTCACAACAACATCATTCTTGCTAAAGGTGCACGTTAGTCCAAGATCACATAATTGTGCAATAGAAAGCAAATTGAAATTAAGTGACTTAACATACAATACATTGGAAATAGATAAATCATTTGAAATTGCAATCTTACCCAACCCAATTACCTTTCCCTTAGAGTTATCACCAAAGGTGACTTGTTCATGATTGCTGGAGTTTTCTATGGTGGTGAACATACAATCGTTGCCGGTCATGTGTTGAGTGCACCCGCTATCGAGTACCCAATGCTTTCCTCCGGCTTTGTAGTTTACCTACACATGAATTCAATTTTTGACTTTAGGCACCCAAGCCAACTTAGGTCCTTGTATGTGTGATACAAGTGTTTTTGGGACCCAAAGTTGCTTGGGGAGCTTCCCCTTCATGCCCTTCATGTTCTTGCCAATGAACCTTGCCTTCACCTTGCCATCTACTTTACTCAAGAGATAATAATGATCATCGAAAGTAGACTTGTAGTTAGTAAGCAATTTTGGAGAAGGCCGGTTAGGAAGAGGACACTCCCTTCATGCCCTTCATGTTCTTGCCAATGAACCTTGCCTTCACCTTTCCATCTACTTTACTCAAGAGATAATAATGATCATCGAAAGTAGACTTGTAGTTAGTAGGCAATTTTGGAGAAGGCCGGTTAGGAAGAGAACACTCCCTTGTGTGGTGACCGGTGACCTCACAATGTTGGCAATAAGAACCAACTTCCTTGATGAAGCTTGTTTTAAGCTCCGGTGAGGGCACCTTTCCTTTGTTAGGCACCGGAAAGGATCCAAATCCCCTCTTGTTGAAAGCCTTTGTTTGTTGGAAGAGGATTTCTTTGTGCTTGACTTCTCCCTTAGATAGTCTTGCCACACTAGTGCAGAGACTTTCAATTTCTTCCAACAAATCCTTCTCCCTAGCATTCTCTTTCAAAGGCAAAAACTTATGCAAGACATTAGTGACATGAGAATTAATAGATACCTTATCATTAAGTGTTTCTTTCTTTATAGTTTTCAATTCTTGATCAAGAACTTCATAAGCAAGGTTAAGTACTTGATGCTCTTGAATTAACTCATTGTGCTTTCCCAAGAGTGCTTGGTGTGCTATGTCAAGCTCATGATGATCTAGCTTGATTTGAGCCTTATCCTCCTCAACTTGCTTGACATGAGATTTGAGCGTGTCATGCTCCTTAAGTATGTTTTCATACTTGTCAAGCAAATCGAGGTTAGCACTCTCAAGCTTAGCACAAGCTTTTTCAAGAGCCTTGACCTTACTCTTTTCCCTTTTAATGATAGTATGATATTCATTTATCAATGAAGCTAAGTCCGGGGGAAAACTCATCATCGCTAGAGTCATCACATACCTTGGTGTTACCTTTTGCCATGAGGCACATGGGAGGTGGACGAAGAGATGGATCATCATTATTGGCAATGGCATGGCCGGCCAAGCTCTCTTCTTCCGCTTCACTCTCTTTATCACTTGATTCTTCGTCGGTGATCGATTCATTTGCCTCACACATGAACACCTTTTGTGGACCTTTTCTCTTCTTTGGGAAGAGTTTTGCCTTTGTCATGCTTCTTCTTCCCAAAGAATCTTGGTTTGGGCTTGCCCTCTTCATCATTCTCACTATTCTCAAGTTTGCGATGCTTGCCTTTGTGGTTCTCTCTTCTTTTGTCCGGTTTTGGACAATCATAGGAGATGTGGCCTTGATCACCACAATTATAGCAAGTCTCGTTGTCATCTCTCCTTGGTAGAAATGCTTTCTTTTTGGATCAAAAGTGTATCCATTCTTGGCAATCTTGGAGTTTAAGTGAGATAATTTTCTCATCATCAATGCAAGCTCATCATCGTCATCTTCACTTGATGCTTGCTCTTCTTCACTTGAGCTAGGCTCAACCACTTTCTTTTTCTTGGGATTTGTTTTCTTGGTGGAAGCCTTTAGACCAATTGTCTTTGAAGATGATTCCTCCATCATCCCAAGTACACTCATCTCATAAGCGTGAATCTCTCCAATAAGTTCCGAAACTTCAATGTGATCAAGCGATTCCTTTTGAAGCATGGAGCTGATGATGTTGTACTTTGGCTTAGGAAGGAGCATAAGAATCTTGCGGTTGATGAGTCCCTTGCCAAAAGAAGCAATATCAAGAGCACTAATTTTCTCAATAAGCACATTCAAGCGAGAAAACATTTCATTGACATTTTCATAAGGTAGCATTTTGAACTCATCATATTTGGCCTTAAGCATATGATACTTTAGTTCTTTGACACGAGAAGAACCCTCATGAATTTCAATCAAGCAAGCCCAAATTTCACAAGTTTTTTCTTTGCTAGCAATCTTAGCAAACACATCTTGACTTATGTATTCATAAATAGCATTTCTAGCTTTTGCATCCCACTTAACTTGATCACCTATATAGTTGTGCTCACCAAACCCCGTATGGGTCGCTTCCCATACCTCGGGAGCAATAGCCTCTAGATAAGCACGCATGCGTGCTTGCACGCGTGCTTTCCAATAGGCAAAGTTTTTGTCCTCGAAGATGGGAATCGAACCCCCAATCTTGGCCATTTTAGTTCTCTAGCGGTGAAGCTAGAATGATCCAATGAGCAACCTTGCTTTGATACCAATTGTAAGGATCGAATGCCCAAGAGGGGGGTGAATTGAGCTTCTTTTCAAAAATTAAAGCAATAAAAACTTGACAACTAAAAGCCTAATTCCCTATGCAAACAACCTATGCATTTAAGTGAATAGTAAGATTGCGGTATATGGAATGCATAAGTGTAACGGGAGAGGAAGAAAGCGCAAATTCCCGAGGAGACACGAAGACACGGAGATTTATCCTGTGGTTCGGCAAGATCGTCAAGATCTTCCTACATCCACGTTGTGGCACCTATCAAAGGGTATAGCCACTCCCAAGTCACCGAGACCAGGGATCTTCACTAAATGTCTCCGTTCGCCAACCGGCAAGGTGGAGCTCAAGCCTTGTACAAGTTTGATCCTCCGGGCTTCCACAACCGACTTGGTAAGCTCCGGAAGGCTCTCTCCAATCACCGACTGTTACACGGTGAGTGCAATCACCAAGAGACACTCCCTTACAACTCTCACTACACTAGAGACTCCAATCACCAAGAATGGAAGCACACAAGCATCATCTCTAGCAAGTTCTAGCCTATCTCTTGATGTACAAGTGGTGTAAATGATGTAGAAGTGGTAGCTCAATGTCTTGAATGTTTGGTAATGTGTAGAGTAGCTCTGGGTATCAAGACTTATCGAAATGACTGGTTGAAGGGGTATAAAGCCAGCCTCCACGAAATAGCCGTTGGAAAAGTAGGCTGACATCACTGTTCTGCGAACACCGGATGATCCGATGTTCTCCCTTCAGTTGTCATCGGTCGAATCCAAATTAGCTGATGTCACTGTGTCAGATATGACAGTTGTTCGACCGACGTAACACTTGCCTCATCATCGGATGATCCGGTGACACTTCATCTAGAATTGGTCCAGAAATAATGCTTACTGGAGTGATTGACCGATGTGTTATAATTGTACATCGGATGGTCCGGTGTTACACTTGGTCCAGGGAAATTGCTTACTGGAGTGATAGACCGATGTAACACTTGCTTCATCATCGGATGATCCGGTGTGTACTCAAGTCTGAGGTCTTTTT
Organism: Tuctoria greenei; assembly: GCA_036927565.1. Lineage (NCBI taxonomy): Eukaryota > Viridiplantae > Streptophyta > Magnoliopsida > Poales > Poaceae > Tuctoria > Tuctoria greenei. The sequence goes on from JAYESD010000010.1 coordinate 60,492,396, forward strand.
CTGCTGTTGAGCCAACTCGACCGTTGTAATCTTTTCTGGATACATCGGATGATCCGGTGAGTTGATTTTGTTTGCTTCGAGTTGTTCTAAGTTATTCTTTTGGAATTTGTTCAAGTGACCTCTTAGACATTGGTTTGAAATGTTCTTCTGAGGATGACCAAGTCTTGAGCGCTGTCAATTTCGATGGAATAAATTTGGCATATGTTCCTTTTCTTTTAATCTTCATAAAAATCGATTGATCTTGTAAAGTAATTTGTTGAGGGGTCTCCAATTGTGTCCAATGAGCAGTAGATGATATACATATAGATTCCATTAAGTGTGATGAGATATACGAGAGACCTTGCATCCACAAACTCATTAGTAATATCCAACGGTTGTCATTAATCACCAAAACCATACCTCATGGGGGCCTAGATGCTTTCAGAGGTCCTAGCTTCAGAAGCACGTCAGCACATATTCTGCTACTGACTTGGCCAAGACCTACCCCTTTGTCTCCAACTGGTCGCTGATGACATCTTTCAGCGCTCCCAGTTTGGCTCCGGTTGAATTTAGGGCGGTAAAAGCTTGGCCGACTTACAATGCTGGGTTACTCGGCTGGATGGGGCTAAAGCCGAGAGATACCAGACACTCTCTGCACGCTCCAAGAAGTCCCAGACTTGCTGAGCTTCTATCTTCCACGCGGCCTCCAGCTCCTCCAGTGATTTCTTAGCAGTCTTCAATTCTTTGGCGCCCTCCTTCGAGAACAGTTCGACCTCTTTGGCATGGTGCTGCATCCGCTCAGCCAGTTGCTTTTCTTGGTCCGCAACTTGTTTCTTTCGGAGGGTTCTTTGTCTCACATGCCACCTCACCCTCTTTGGCACACATAGCAAGCTCCTGCTTGTTGAGTTCTTGTCCTGCCTGCCACAAACGCTTCTGCTCTTCTTCAAAGGGAGCTTTAAACAAATCGATGCGGAGAGTCAAATTTTTTCTCCGCGCTCAAGTTTCTGGGAGATCTCCGCGTCTCTATCTTGGAGCTCCTGCTCATTGGCGATTACTTATTGGCGCTTGAGGAGCTCTTCCCTCAATTTATTCAAAGAGTCGAAGCGAGCGTCAGCCAACTCATTGGCAGCTCTTGCGTCGTCGAGCGCCTGGCGAGTCTGGGCGTCCAAGGCTTCGATGGCAGCTTTTCTGTAATTAAGCAACTCATCTATGTGCATTAGACGTGCCCGCTCAGTCGCAAGCCGATCTCTTTCGTCAGCCAGGCGAGTCTGCGTGAGCTTCGTCTTGAAGTTCAGAAGCTTCTGCCACCGCCTTAGAGCCTCCCGCTCTGCCTTCAAAGCTTCGTGCTCATGGTCGAAGCCAAGTTGCACTTGGCGAAGACTGGAGCATGCGTTCTCTATAGAAAGAGACAAGGGGATCAGCTCCGGACCTCCTGTCGGGTCCGTTGGCTCCCCTATTGCTTCGGGAACAGTCGTCGAAGTCCATATCACAAGCATGGACCCCGGCAAGCCTTCACCAGCTGCGTCGGAGTTATCGCCGATCTCCAAGATCTCCACCCCTGGTGCTGACACTGACGCGACAGCAGTTGGTGCCTCTAGCGCCACCGTCGTGGTGTCACCCGTCGACTCTGTCATGGCGTCAGGCTCGGGCTCCGGCACCGTTGTGATGTCAGTCGACAGCTCCGGTACGATGCTAGTCTCTGGCTTCGGCACCGTCGTGGTGCTAGCTGAAGGCTCCGACACTACCTCAGCATCTCATACCGGCTCCAAAGTTGGCTCCGGCACCGTTATCAGCTCCGGAGCTGATGCGACATCTGTTGACGCTGTTGGCTCCAGCTCCGCCGCAACTGGCGGATCAGCCGGTCTGGTATCTTCAGCTGCGACGTTGGCATGGCCTGTTGATGGCGTCTCTAATCCCACCACAGAGGATGGTGGAGCAAAAGGAACAACGACTGGTCTTGAAGCTTGAAAACAGAGGAAATAAAAAATCAGCAAGAAGCAAGAAATAAAAAAAAGACAAATTCCTAATGTCACTTCATACCTGGGATCACGACAGTTCCAGTCGGCGCGGAACTTCCTCCGTGGACGGCCGAAGTCATCTGAACCCACCGTCGCCCGTGAAGCAAATGATCCGGACTTGGCTCCGGGAGTTCCTGAAGCAGACAGTGGCATCAGAGCCGTCGGGACCTCCTGGACTGGCGCCACACCTCTTGCAATCAGAGCTTCAGTCGCAACATCCTTTCTGGACCCCGTGCTCGCCTTGCGCGCCGGGACCGAAGCTGAAGATGTGGGAGGTACAACCACCACAGACTTCAGAGTTGGGCGTGCCCCAGAAGATGGCACTGCCTTTGTTGGAGCTGGCCTAGTGGATCCTGCATCCACCCACTCCAGCTTCCTCTTCTTGCTAGAAAGGTCCACAAGTTCTTTTCCCTTGGTTCGGCTTGAATCGGACCCCGAACCTTTTTGCTGGCTTGGCTCCGCAAGAGATTTCCCTTTGCCACCAGCAGAGGAAGACCCGTACCTCTCCTGAGGACTGGGGGCCGAAACTTCGGAGATGACTATCCTTCTAGAGGCGCCCCCTCTCTGTCACACGAGGATGCCAATATCATCAAGAGTTGGCATCTCCTTCAACAGCTGCGACCTTAGCTCCGGCACGGCGAATACTGGAAGGAAGTCCAACATGGTCAAGATGTCGTCGTTGGAGACGATAGCACTGTACAACTTTGACAGAGTGAACAACAGAGTCTTCTCATCCAAGTTAGTTCTATTGCCGCACCCTAGCTGGTTGAAGTCCATCACCCCGCTGTACGTCTAGGTTGGGAACTTTCATTGCTGAAGAGGAGCAAGGCGCTGTGATAAGAAATCGCAGAGCACCATCAGAGATGTTAATCCTCCTTCAGCCAGGTGTCGGATCCTTGTTTGCACCGGGTTGTACTCTGCTGATAGATCTTGAATGACCTCTCAGAAATCGGTGTCTGTGGTGGGAAGTCCGGCTGGCAACTCCATGCGATCATGTTGGTTTGCCCGGACTATCACTCAATCGCTCTTCCAAGTCTCTCAGTTCCTAGAGGAGAAAGATGGGATGTACTTGTACGGAGAGTTCCTGCGCCTCAGAAAGTAATAAGCTCCGATGAGGCTTGAGGTGGACGAAGGGACTCACGCACACCCACATCTCACAGATGTGGACGAAGATCACCAGCAATAGGATGGAAGGGGGGAAATTCAACATTTGCCACTCTAATGGATGGTTAATAGTCATTTATCCTTCTTACAAGTGATATATATTATTTGCCATTCTTACGAAATTTTTAATATAATTTTGCCATTCTAGCGCCATGTAGGCATGACACGTCATTTTTTATTCTAATAACATGAAGTACCTATAATACAATGACATTTCTGCCCTTGAATATAATTTTCACAACTAATGACCTGGTGTACTCATTTTTTATTCTAATGCATGCCTGAGGAGGAAAACAAACTTTAGCAGACTGCTGATCATATGTTAAAAAACAATTCGTGATTAGTCTGTGGACAAAGGTGTTTTGCAGCTACACAAGAGCGAAGAAAGGTAAAATAATATTTTATCCATTTTGACATTCACGAAATTTGATTATCCAACTGAAGATGCATAGTTGTTGCCTACTCAGATATTTTTTTTTTTTTTTTTTTTTTGTAAAACTGAGATCAGCAGGCTGTTGATGCATGCTCGGACTTGTATGATGCGATACATAGCAGTGTTTTTTTTTTTGTTGATGTTACTTTGGGTTGCTGAATATTATAATATGGAGTTCGTAAGTGGGGGCAATGTTTGATGAATCATGCAGCAGCATGGAACAGATTGCTGAAGTAGGATTAGTTATCAAATTTATATTTAAAGGCATAAATGTCATTATCTTATAGGTATGCCATGTTATTAAAATAAAAGATGACGTGTCTCGCCTACGTGGTGTTAGAATGACAAAATTATGATAAAAAATTGTAAGAATGGCAAATTATATATATCACTCGTAAGAATGGTAAATGACTATTAACCATCCATAAGAGTGGCAAATGCTGAATTCCCCCGGAAGGAATGAGGGTTGAGGTGTTGAAGTTGCAGCCTATATACATCCAACAACATCAGAAGGAAGGAAGAAACAGGCGGGACTAACCCAACTATGGCATAAGCTGTGAAGAAGACGATGTTCTCGAAGCTTTTCTTGGTGAAAGGAAGGCTCCCAAAGCGCATCGCGTTGTCAAAGGAAGGACTTTGCCAGCCCACCAGTTTTCGAGCTCTCACGATATCCCTCTTCCTGATGAGCTTGGAGGGGAGAAGACCGGAATCCATGGCTGCGAGTGGAGCAAATCGGAAAGCACGACGCGGAGAAGGAAGCGGAGAGTTCTATGCGCAAGGAAACAGATCAGAGTGTAAGAGTTCCTTCACTGTGCAAACTTCTTTCTTTATTATCCTTTGCAACGCTTGGATTACAACTGCACGCGAAGTTTGGTTACGCACCGCATAGTTACCTTCGCCGATGACAAGGGGGTCCGAGTCCACTTGGCAAATAAGTCGCACCAGGTGAATTGTTGTCATGATGATGAGTTGGAAGGAACCCAAAGAAGGCGGTCTGACAGGGCTACAGAGATTGCTGATAATTGATACGAAAATCGTATTAAGAACCGACGTTCTTCAATGCGTGGCATCCGCACGGCACGCATCACACCTGCCAAATCAGGAATGGCCACATATCAGTGGTACAAGAACGTGCTGTCGTTTCAACCGCTCAAGTGAAAATTTGAAGCAGCAATACGGTAAGGTTTGACGGTGGCCCCACCCGCAGGATCGAAACCTCCCCCAAGGTGGGTCCGGGGACCACTGTCGGTACCCTGCAGACCAGATACCCTCGCTTACCAGACAAAGAGGCGTTGAGTCCCATCTCCCAAGAGAGAAGACCTTCGGAGGTGTTGGAAATCCGGTGCTCCTGATCACCGGGCATAGGTCTGTTCTGTTTAGAACAGATTGGTTCCGGTAGTCAACACTTGGAGAATGTCCTATGCAGCTGTATACATAGAATGTAGATGATCTGTAGGAGAGTTCTGGTCCTGTTGTTGCTGAGCAGAACAAAGGGAGAGCAGAGAGTTGGCGACTTGATGGGGAATAGTTGATGTGATCTGTATTGTAGCGCGTACGCCGTACTGTAGCGCACATTACCAGAACAGTACCGCACAAGTGCAGAATAGGAGTGCAGGGCTGGCGATTTGATCTCTGAGGAAATATTCTATTCAATGGGATATCTAGCCAGGGGTTGGCTGGCTTGTTTATATAGCCCGGTACATGAGTTTCCTAGCTCTATTACAATGTGACAATCTGTAACAGACTCAAACTCTACCTATTTTCTAAGGATATGGAATCCTTCTAGATCTGGTGTCTACCGCACCTTTACTGGGTCTGATCCCGTACTCTATTCTTCTCTATCTATTAGGAAACTAATTCCTGGTCTCTATCTTTAAGGACCTTAAAATGAGTAGGACTCTACTCTTTCTAGAAGCAATGTTGATTGCCCCCTAGGTCAGGTGCAGCCGCACATATGCTGCCCCTGGTGCGCACTTGGGATCCTACTTGAACTCCCCATGAGTCCAAGTTGGACTCCTGTACTTGGCCGCCTAGGGTGCCCAGCGTTGGGGTCACCCAAAAGGAGGCCACCATGTGTCCCGCAGCTCTGGACCTGCCTCCCCGCTAAGGGTGGCTCCGGCGCTGCCACGTGTCCTGCAACTCCTGACCTGCCTCCCTGCTAAGGGTGGTTCCGATGCTGCCACGTGTCGTGCAACTCCGGACTTGCCTCCCTGCTAAGGGTGGCTCCGGTGCTGCCATGTGTCCTGCAGCTCTGGATCTGCCTCTCTGCTAAGGGTGGATCCGGTGCTGCCACGTGTCCTGCAGCTTCGGACCTGCCCGCCTGCTAAGGGTGGCTTCAGTGCTGCTACAAGTTCCACAGCTCTGGACCTGCCTCCCTGCTAAGGGTGGCTCCAGTGCTGCCATGTGTTCCGCAACTCTGGACCCGCCTCCCTACTAAGGATGGCTCCAGTGCCGCCACGTAGGCCTGGACTCTACCTCTCCAACGGGAAGGACTCTGAGATCTCCATCTATCTAGAAACGGCGTGTACATTGAAGAACATAAATCAGCCGTTTCAAGACCCGGTTAATGTGCTCCGCATTAATGACGCACCATCAGCAGGGTCTTCAAGCCTAGTAATGTCTCCATCAGAGCACGTTAAAACACAATTAAATCACTATTAAATGTCTTAGATCATGTACAAAGTGCTTAATAGCCTGGGGCCACCTGTCGGGTCTTGGCTTCACTGTAACAGCTTTCACTGTAACAGCCAGACCTTGGCATATAAAAGGTCTGTGCTGCACGGTAGAACTGGAACTTAGACAATGCTCAAGCATACTCAAGCTAGCACAGACACCTTCATACACACACTTAATACAACACAACCCCGTGGAGTAGGGTATTACGCTCAGACGGCTCGAACCACGTAAAAATCCTCGTGCTCACCTTGTCCTGAATTTTTCGAGTTTACGCCCCTCCGAAAACGAACCTCCCTCGACTGATTTTTAGTAGTAGTGGGGGAAGTGTCGTTGGCACACTTCGACAATGACATTTACTCATATTAAATATGAAAAAAAAATTGAGTGATACTGGAGACAGTTACAGACCTATTGAAAATTTTACGTCACTGAGCAAAAGTTTAAGAAGAGAAGGCAAATACTTAGTTTTATGTGCTGAACTTTTGAGATGAAGAAAATATAGGAACCTACTCCCAAAAACATGAAGAGCATAGAAATATCAGAGCATGGGAAGTCATCTACTTGCAAGATACCAACATTGTTGCCTAAGAAAGGCATTACTTTATTATTTCTTTGGATTTTACGTCTCCCTGAAGTCAATTTAGTTCTGTGAAACCCAGATTATTTACCTGGTTTGACTGAAACCAGCCTACTCATTCACTTTTCCTTTCTTCCTTAGCATAAATTCTATTTATGTGGATTTATTATGCAACCATTTTAAAGAACTGGAACCACTTGAGTTCCATCATGACTCATGAGTATGTTGACTTCATGGTTACTTCTATACCACGTATAGCAATTATTTGTCTTCAATGTTGCTCTGATATTGATGTTGTTATATAATTAGTGGCGAACGAATTACAGGAATGGGAGTGTATGATGCTATGAAATTTTGCAAAGCTGATGTGTCAACTGTTTGCTTCGGATTAGCGGCTTCCATGGGTGCATTTTTACTTTGTGCTGGGACAAAGGGTAAAAGGTATTGCATGCCAAATGCGAGAGTTATGATCCATCAACCATCAGGAGGTGTTGGCGGAAAAGTAAGTTAACAGTTACAGGCTGCTGTTTTTTTTTTTCTCGAATATGCAGGAGAGCTGCACATCTTTGTATGATAAGAAAATGGCCCTATTACATCAACCCAGTCATGTCGGGACCATACATGAAAGGTTGGGAGTATTTACACCTCTATTACTCAGAATTACACATACTACGACCATACAGCAAGACGACCATACAACAGGACTCAATGCAGCCCCCTACACCGCCCAGCTCTAGAGCTTGAAGCTTTTTAGCTCCAGCCAGACACCACAGTTTGTACTCATCCCTAAGATGCCGTAGAACTTCATCAATGAATGGTGTTGCTCCATTGAAAACACGTGCATTGCGGTGTTTTCATATCAGCCATGCCGTAAGAATGATAAGAGAGCTTACTCCTTTCTTAATCTATGCTGTTCTTTATTTAATTCAGGATATATCATTGAGATGTTTCTCTCTTCGTTTGGCTAGGAAATATGAGTCAATGTTACCTAATCATTCAACTTGGATTTTTTGTGATATAAATTCAAGGAATTTTGTGTAAATCAAACATTACAATTCCAGTCAACTAGGGCAAGTAGTAAGATCATGACAAATAGCGTTCTTTGTATAATTTTGCATCATGTGTGGATAGTGTCAAAAGAGCATCATATATCATGTGCTTTAAATTTATGTTTCATGTAACTTGTGGGACCTTATGGGTCATTAATGTTTGCCATATTTTAAGTGAAAAGATCACGACAACTGGGATCTGAGAAAGCAATTATGATAAGAGTGTATTAACTTATGTGAGAATCATCTATTGTGGTCTTTAAAACATCATTCTAACATAAGATGTTTATATCATTTTTGTTCACTTTTGGGTGTCTGCACCGCTAAGGCACTAGATGAAATGGACTGATTTACTTTACATCTGCTAGGTCACAGAGATGGGACTGCAGATAAGAGAGATGATGTATGAGAAGATAAAGATCAATAAAATCATGTCAAGAATTACGGGAAAACCAGAAAAACAGGTATTTTATACTTTATTTCCATGCCGCAACATGAAAAAAAATGTGCACTCATGCTAATTGTCATTTTGTGTAGATTGATGAAGACACGAAGTTTGACCATTTCATGAGTCCTTGGGAAGCCAAGGATTATGGACTAGTTGATCACATTATCGATGAAGGGAAACCTGGGTTGGTAGCTCCCTTGGCAGGAGCTGTGCCACCTCCAAAATCGCGTGTGTGGTACTTGTGGAAGGCTTCAGGGCCGACAAGAAAGATCATGAAAGATCTACCTTCAGAGGAGAAACTGATTCGAAATGGTATTGGTAAAGCAACTGGAGTGGACGCGAAGCTCGAGGAGGCATCCACAACATGAGATTTATCTTCCAGGTTACTATAATCTAGTAGATGGCTTGTAGACCTGAAGGAGGTGATACGATGACGCATACAGCTGAGCTTATTGTGCTGCGCCCTATGCCAATTCATTGCTTGATTCAGATTTTTGTTCCTCGGTATAGTCTGGTAGTTGGTATAAAAAGGGATATTTGTGGTGACTAAATTAATGAGACGATTTGTATGCTACACTGTTTTATGGGGGTATAACACTAGTTTCATGTTCTCTCCTTGATATGTACTACATCCTTTCTGTTTTACATGCTGATGAACAATAAATTTTGTTGCACACCGCCAACAACACATGTTTTGTATAGAAGAATGAATCGAAGACATGCAGAATTTCATGTTTTCAACTGAACCTTTTTCCTAGAGCACAACGGCGTCTTTCAGATGCACAGGTTCGCCTGCTCGGCCCCCAATCAGCTGCGCATCGTTTATGTACACGAGGCAATGAGAGATAAGGCGGCGATGCAGTAGTAAGAAAGTCTGCACTTGTCTAAAAGTTCTACTCCAAAGGAATATTACTAGTCATTTATAGTGTTCTCCAAAAATCACCTACTCCATACTACAGTTTTTTCACACTCGTGATACTCTATATCATACATGTACTACAAAAATAGGGCATAGACTCGTATGTCAGCAGCGCGAGAGCATTTTTAATTAATGAACAGTAACACTCTAACTTTAGAGTAGTGCTGTTCATACTCTATTTTAGAGTAATATTTGAAGTATATCGTCGTCGATACTTCAAACCCTTACGTCACTTTAAATTTAGAGTAGAGTTAGATCTAAGAAATCACTATGGATGGTCTAATCGTGAGGCTATCAATCGATATTCAAATCTTGCTTCCCATAGAAAAATAAGAGTAAAGTGCAATTGTGGTACTCAAACATACCTGGTGTTTCATTTAAGTCTCTAAACTCTCAATATATGTTTAGATCTCTAAACATGATATACTGTGTCAACTAGATCTAAGTGCTTAAAATACCTCTATAGCTACTAGCATGGCTATAGATGAGCATGATTTCTCATATTCTTTCTCTGCTCAGATTAATGTTATCATCAGAACTCATATTAGAGAACGATATGTAACTAAATCATAGGATGGTCATAGATAAAGACATGTTAAACCCAAGAGATAAAGATATGTTAAACCCAAGCCTGGAAGAGTTCATATTAGTAGCATAACGAGTAATTTTGGAACTCTGGACTCAGAGATGACACAATTTAGGAGATTCAAAGAGTTGAATATGCATTTTTAGATTTTTGAGGCCTAGATTGTATCTCAAGACAAGTTTAGGGACCATTGATACACTTTACTCGAAAGACAATTCACTTGATGGCAGGGTTCAAATCTTGGTTCTACGAACACACCCATCTCCATGATCAAGTGTCACGGTTGTTCCGTGACAAGTAAAATTTATATATAGGATTGGGGGATTCTTTAATACCTACATGTCGGTGAGGTAATATCAGGTTCAAACCTTCATGGTGAGGTAATATCCTTCTCCTTAGATGATTTCTTCTTAATACAAGGCTTACAACAATGGTTGTGTGTGCATACAAGGGTCTATGAGAGAATCTATTGGCTCATACTGGACTGATATGAGATGCCTTGGCTCGTTGCCACTCTCCCACTTTTTATATTGGTGGAGGTCTCACGGTACATATCGAGTCAGTTACTAAAAGTTGTCTGGAGGGGATGAATAAGCTAATAAAACTTGAAATGTACTTAATTTAAAGTTATTAGCAGACAGGATGCGGATTAGTCCGGTCAGTGCGTAGGAAAGTGCAAAAGGAGTGATTTTTATTACTTTTAATGCAATTTTATATTAATGGAAGTGGGAATAGTAAACTAACAACCTAATATGATGTATTTCAATATTAAGATTGAACTAGGTGGTAAGATATACTACGATTACAGGTAGAGGCAATATGAAACACTAATATGCGAGTAATAAGCTATAAAACAAATGAGACAATGGTCACAAGAATTTTCACCAAGTTTCATTCCACAAAGGAACATATGTCCCCGTTGAGGAGTCCACGAAGCACTGGGTTTCAACCAACCATAATCCTCACAAAGTGACGACAAAGGTCAAACCTTTGTTTTTTTACTATCAACACAAGGGGTGATACAGACTTTCCCAAGTCTCACCACAACATGTGAGCCAAAGGATGATCTCTAGCCGTCTAGGGTTTGATACCAAGAGTAAAAAACATAAAAACGACAAGAAAAACAGGAGAGGATCAAATCAAGAGCTCAAGACAGGATATCCCGGTTCACTCCTCTCACAAGTCACCAAATCCCTAAAGAATCACTCTTAGAGCTAAAGAAAGTGAGGACAATGGTACTGGAGAGCTCAAGAATGTCTTTGGCAGTGCTAGGGTTATGGGGGATTGATTTGGAGTCGAGGGAGCCCTTTTTATAGGGATCCTAACACATATTCATTGCCACCAACTAAAGTCCGAACGGACTAGTCCGGTGTTGGGGGGACCAACCATGTCACATAGTGGTGTCATTTGACTACGGACTAGTCCGTAGTAGATCAGACTAGTCTAAAGTGCAGTAGAGAAGCCTTGTCCAGACGAAATCTGGACAAGTCTTGCTAGATCGAACTAGTCTAGCCCCAATGGTGGACAAGTCCGGTCTTTGGAACTTAATTGCAGAGCAAAATGCTATTCGAACTAGTTTGCTGAAAAACGAACAAGTCCGAACTCCAACATAATCCTCTTTTTGGTAGTACCCCCGGACTAGTCTAGTCACACCTGACTAGTACTCTCTACTTCAAACGGGTTCGAAGTATAACAGAAGGTCCTTCTATGGTCTACCTCAGACAAGTCCGAGGGTCCACACTAGTCCAGTCTTATGCTCGAACAACTCTAGACTTTTCCTTAGGGTAGATCCAAGGCCTATTCTCTCAACTATTTTCCCAATAAAAATTGTGAGCTCTTAAGATTCTTGTGTCCCTCTTAATAGTACAATGTTTCATAGACTTAATAAAAATAAAACCCTAGTTCTACACTGGAGTCTTCGACACCCTTTTCTTTTCCTTTTTGAGGGACTCCACATCCTTGGCATTTAAAATCTGCACCTATTTCTCACAAAGCACATTAGATCTTTCATTGTTTGTCATTAATCAACCAAAAAACCGCAAGAGATACTTAGATGCACTTTCGATCTCCTCCTTTTTTTATGACTGATGACAACCAGTTAAATTGAGTTTTTCATAACCATGTGAATATGAGATCTCCCCCTTAATGTGTGCATACAAGATGTGATAAGAATGATAAGCACAATGAATGAGTCTCATGGGAGTTTTTCATATTCACATGTTTATGGTGGGGGTGTTTAAAAGCATTGTGTGGCAATTGAGCAACATTGTGATGAGAAGTCAATGATAGAGTACATGACAACATTTTCTCATCATACACATAATAACATCATAAGCATAGCAGAATTAGATATTTAACTTGGGAATTCGACAATGGACATTTAGTGAACCAAATTGCATAAATGACATAGTCTTAACGTATTAAAATAATACTGCAGTTATATAGTCTTAAAACAATTAAACCCACAAGATTTAAAATAAGTACATGTTCATGAACAACATAAGCAAAAAATATTACCCCTCCACTTTATCTCCCTCTTTGGCACCAGGACACCAAAAAGGAAAAAAAATGAGAGAGCCTAAAGGGAAATTCTACTTCTCGTCCTCTTCGCTTCCGCTTCCATCTTCATCGTTGTTCTCCTCTTCCTTGACGTACTCGCTCTGTGAAAGTGCACCTAGGCATTCCTGTGGGTTTTGGATGATTGATGACAACAATTAAGAGACTAATGAGCTAAAGTGATTTTAAGCACAAGTACAAGGATTGAAATGAGATGAAAACTCTCAAAAAGGAAAAGGTTAAAACGGGCATCAAAGACTCAAGCGTATAAATTAGGGTTTCTATGGTGTTGAGGTTATATGAGTCGTGTCATGTGAGAGGGTGGATGTATCCGGTGCAATGAGATCATTCTAGAGGGCTCAAAGTGGTGGTTTAGTGAAACACCTAAGTGAGAAGCCAAAAATGAGAGAAACCCTAGGAGGTCGGACTAGTCCGGGCCTCAAGGCCGGTCTAGTCCAGCCACGCAGACAAGTCCGTTTTGAGACGGACCAAACATCTCTAGATTGAATTTGAGTGAATTTGGAACTAAGTTCGAGAAGTTCGGACTTGTCCGTTAACCAAAGCTATATGGAAAAGTTCGGACTTGTCTGTTTGGGTACGGACCAGTCCGTTTGAGACTTAGTGAGATCATCCGAGAGAAACCCTAGTGGGCTGGACTTGTCCGCCCCCTGTGGCCAGTGTAAGTGCATCTAGGATATCCCTTGTGGGTTTTGGCTAATTGATGACGAACATATGAGATCCTAATAAATCTATTGAGATGATTGCAGGACAAACAAAGTGAAACAGCTCGGTGCACACAAAAAGGTGAAAAATGGAGTGGTGTCCAAAGAGGAATACTTTGATGGAACTTGAAAGAACAAATTAGATTTTAAATGTATAGGGAGTGTATGAAAGACACACTCCAAGAGCTCACGACCTTGCGCAGGGGTAAGGGTTTTAAAATTAACCTAACATCTCATAGTGCACCGGACTAGTCCGTTTTCCAACCTGACTAGTCCGCTAGACTTTCTGGAGTCTGTTTTCACATAGGGCCATACTAGTCCGTTTTCCAACCGAACTAGTCCGCCAGACTTTCTGGAGTCTGCTTTCACATAGGGCCGGACTAGTCCGTTTTCCAACCGGACAAGTCCGCCAGACTTTCTGGAGTCCATCTTCACATAGGGCCAAACAAGTCCGTTTTCCAACCGGACTAGTCTGCCAAACTTTCTGGACATTGAGTTGCACTGTGACCGGACAAGTCCGGACTTGCACCGGATTAGTCCGGTATTAGGGTTTTACAACGGTAAATTTTTGGAAACCCTATAAAAAGAGGATCCACGGCTTTCCTATGATAACACACGTCGAATACTGCTGAAAATACAAACCCTAGCACTGCCTCCTTGTCCCAAGAGCCCAAAACACATCTCCATACACATCTAAGGTGCAAAAAGAGTAAAATCAATTGAACACTTGGATTCGGGATTGGGAGATCGTCGTTCCTTTGTTGCAAGCTCTTGGGGTTTGATCTTTCTACACTCATACTCTGCATTGTAATACTTTCAAGTGTATTTGATCGCTTCTTTCGTTGTAATTATCGTGGGAGCCCTCAACGTGTGAGGTTGCCCCACAAACTCGGTGATTACCCATGCTAGTGGAATCAAGTGGGCCTGTGTGGTGACTTGAAGAGGAAAAGGGTTGGAGACCCGGCTCTGTGTGAGCTTCCTCAACGAGGATGTAGATCTCATGGTGAGATCGAACCTCGGTAAAAATTCGTGTCTCTTGTGCCTTATTTCTTTTACATTTTGTTCACTAGATCACTTGATTACTAAACATCAATTTAAGTTGCTTATGAGTTTCCACGTGCATTCATACAATAATTATGAACCAAAGTATCTGTTGTTCTCATTTCCGCTGCTAAAAGAATCTAGTTTCCCGAACAACACTTAATCAATTCACATTTTTCAGCACACCGGACTAGTCCGCCCACACAACCGGACTAGTCCGGTCAAACAAGTTTTTGATGACTCTATTAAGTGTGCAGGAAATATTAAAGGCCTATTCACCCTCCTATAGGCCACATTCAATTGGTATCAGAGCTTGGTTCTCCGTCAACGAGACTCACATCTCGGAGATATCAATGGCCGCTGAGAAGAACAATGATATTCCGAAGACGAACATCAATGAGGAGGAACAAGAAGCTAAAGCCTTCGATGTGCTGAAAGAAAGCCCACACTGTCGGTGGTTTGGATCCGGCAGATCTCCTGACACTACTAAAGTGTTAGAGGAGTTTGATGTTCGGTGTGGGCGCGCGGAGATTCAAGAAGGTGAATTGTAAATAGCACAGGAGACACGGAGATTTACGTGGTTCGGGCGGCCTAAGCGTAATACCCTACTCCACGGGTGTGTTGGTGTTGTATTAGCTGTATGAGCTGGTGTCGAGCGTCTCTGGAACGTGTGTAGCGTATCTGAACGTGTGTAGCGTGTCGTCGGCCTGTCCTTTTATAGTACAAGGGCAGGCCGTTACAAGTTAGCCTGGCCCGACATGTGGCCCCGGCGGTTACTAGTATTGATACTCATTCAACATGTTTGATTGCCCTTAATGACCGGGTAATGGGATTTGACGACACCGTTACTAGTAATTAAGGTCGTCCGATCGTGTGTCATTAATATGGTATTAATGACACTTAATCGGGTCTTGAAGTCCTTGATTCCCCTTTGAAGATCCGGAGCCGTTGTGGAGTCTTCCGAAGGTTAGAGGCTGAAGATCCGACGGTTGGACATGTGGCAGCTCCGGAGCATACTGTGGGAAACAAGTAGCTCCGGGGCTACCTAACACGTGTTAGATCCGGAGCTTCCCTCGGTCTGGGGTTAGGTCCGGGGGTGCCATTTCGGTACATAGCACGGAGCTTCCCCCTTGTGGGCGGTAGCTCCGGTTTGATAGTACACGTGGCGATCCCGGGATTAACCATGTTGGAGAAGCGGGTCCGGTTATATCTGACATGTGGGCCTCCGAAGGTCTTCAAATCAAGTAGATGACTTTCCTTTGATATCTTTGTACCCTCAAGGGGTGTACGGTGGGTACCGACAGTGGCCCCCTGGGCCCACCTCTGGGGAAGACCCCTTGGGTGAAGTCATTCCGCCGGAGGTGGGTCCATCCTCGCGACTTTTGAATTGAGTCTTCAAAGGTATTTGGATGTGCCGTTGGCGATGGTTTGGAGTTAAATCCTCGCCGTGTGGCGTATCCCGCGTGCGGCAGATGAGATCTTTGGCGTGCAGATCTCACACAATTGAAGGTCGCCGGTTCCTGATACGAAAACCGTATCGGTTCCGCGCGCCTTGTCAGGCCGCCGCCTTCGGGCTTCCCGCGTCATGATGACAATCATTCGCCTGGGTAAGAACCTCGACTTGATCGTCGGGGTGGTCACGGACCTTCTTTTCATCGGCTGGGTGGAATTTTTGAATGGTATCTTCGACTTCCTTGCGATTTCCATCCAAGCGTTGCGAGGGCTTACTTAAGAAGGAAAGCGCGCACCGTCTGGAGTTCTTTACGCCTCTCATCTGATCTTGCGCTCAAACTCCCAACTTGTGATTCGCTTTTCCTCTCTTGCCTTGCTGTGCTGCGATGGAGTTGGGTCTCCGCGAGAGTCGTTTGAAGACCGACGGCGACCTGAAGAAGGTCCGGGCCCTCATGGGATGGTCCTCGGACTTCTTCAACCGCTCGGTCCGCGCCGGGGGAGAGCTCCCGTTTGAGAAGGAGCACGCCGGTGAAATGGTGTACTTCTCCTCGTACGCCATGGTGGGGTTGATCCCACCTTTTTCCTCCTTTTTCTTGATGCTGCTAGACTTTTATGGTCTGCAGCTATACCACCTTGGCCCTCACTCCATTCTCCTTGTGTCAATCTTCGTCCACTTCTGTGAGATGTGGGTGGGCATCCCCCCTGCATTGAACTCTTCCGGACCTTCTTCACCGTCCATACCACCGGTAGGAGCAATGAGTACCTTGGCTTCTATGACTTCGTTAAGCGCAAGAAGTGCCCATTCAAGTACCTCCGGTCGTTTCCCTCTGGGAAGTGGGATGACTGGAAGAAGGACTGGATAGTCATCCGGGTGGAGGAGCACGAGAGGCTGGAGCTGCCCGAAGGCCTCCCCAACATTGACACGACGATCTGGAGGAAAGCTCCGGTGTTGGCGGACGCCTTCAACCCTGTTCTGACTAGGATCCGCCAGTGTGTGGAGGGGTGATTAACCCCTCAGGCGGTGTTTTGTAACTTCCTGGTCAATAGGTGGGCACCGCTGAAGAAGAGAGAGAAACTCGCTTGGGCCCTCAACAGCGTGATGGACGATGACCGGGTCGAGACCGGGCTGAAGTCCAACATGGTGGGGACAACCTTGGAGTTTCATCTCAAGAAGTTACAGCACGACATCGACGTCGAGGGTGATGACTTGACTCCGCCATCAGCTTTTTTTCCTCTGAACGTGGAAGTAGAGTTCAGTAGGGAGCTCCGGCGGAAGATGCCCGTGCTTGACGAACTTGGTGTCGTCGAGAGAAGATCAACCACCAGGGTGGGGATCCCTGGGGTGTCCGAAGGTGGCTCCGACCCTGCCCCGAAGCCAAGGGTCGAGGTCGTCAGCAAGGGCAAGGAGCCGGCGGATGAACCATTGAGCCAAAAGAGGAAGCTGTAGCACGCCGACGGAAGGTCCGTCAGGCCTGCCACCTCTGCATCGGCTCCTTCTCCCCGGAGGGGGAGGTCTTCTGCAACCGCGGCGACTGTACCAGCAGCGGGGTCCTCCCGGGGTGCTAGCTCCGGGCATGCGACTCACCAGGGCCGGTTGAGGCCTCTAGGTCCGGAGGTTCTTCCCGATCGAGGCGGGCCTCGGCTAGGGAAACAACCGTGGCTGCAACGAGTTCCGGGGGGCCTTCCGGAGCTTCCCCGCCGGCTATGACCAGCCCAGAACGCCCGGGAAAGAGGTTCCGCGCAAGCTGGTGCGGAAGCCTCCTAAGATAATTTTTAATCTTTACCTTGGTTAGTTGTTTTGTTGTAGTAACTGTTTTTTTTAAGTTTCTTCGTCCATCATCTGCAGCGTTCTCAAGAAGAGGAGTGAGGCTCCACCCTCAGCCACAACAACTGAAGCTGTGAGGGCGGAAGCTTCTGCTCCTTTCCCGGTGCCGCCCCAAGTGGTGGCTGAAGCCGCGACAGCTCCGGTGCCACCTGTCGTGGTCATGGACCTCGACTCATCCCCAGAGACTCCCGTGGTAGCGCCGGACCGCCGGAGAGAAGATGCACCAGCGGCACCTGCCCCGACGGTTGAAGCTCCGGGTCCTGGTGCTGAGATGATGGAAGCTCCGGCTGTTGAGCCGGAAGAAGCAGTAATTCTGGCCTCAGAGCCGGAAATTGTTGAAGCCCCAGCGGTTGAGCCGGAGGTGATTGAAGTCCCGGCGTGCGCGCCAGAAGCTGAGGAAGTTCTGGCAGTTGGGACGGCTACCTCTGAAGCACCGGCCGCAGAGCCGGTCATCGTTGGAGCTCCGGCCGCAGGGTCGGTCGTTGTTGAAGATCTTCCGGCTCCCGAGCCGGTTGTTGCAGAGGCGTCGGAGCTCGAGCCCCCATCAGAGGAGGTGCCCAGGCCGGAGCCAGAAGTGGCCCCTGCTCCGGAAGTGACGACGTCGGAGGTACCCGCGGCTGAGCCGGAGTGCCCTGGTGAAGTCGCTGGCCCCCTGCCTGAGGGGGTGAATGAAGACCTGGCGACGGGGCCTTCCTCGATGGCGACTGAGGCCATCCCGGAGGACGGCCCTAGTGCCATGGAGACCCAGGGGACCACTCTTGTGGAGTGGGACCCAATTTTTATATATGAAAACCCGCTGGAACTAGCGGAGGATACCCCAGCAGGTCCGGAACCTATCCCGTTGTCACTGTCTATTGACAACGCATGTTCCAGTCTGCATCAAGTTCAACTGGCCTTCTTCCACGACAGCAAGGCTCTTGAAGAGGAGCGCCAAACCCTTAGGCAGTGGTGTAACCGGCTCTACATCGAGACCAAGCTGGCGCAGTCGAGGCTAGCAGATGACAAAGAGTGGATCAAGCGGGAGAAGGTCCGCCTGGAATACTGGAGCAAGTTACTGGATGACAAGGAGAGTACGACTCGTGCCCTTGATGCTCAATCCTAGGAGATTTACGAGCAGACCAAAGCAGCTAACAGTGCGGCCGATGAACGCCAAGAAAGGCTTGAGGCTATTAACACTACACTCATCAAGCGCCGGGAGGCACTTGAAGAGAGGGAGAAACGACTCGAAGAAGAAGAGCAGAAACTTCTAGAGCTGCGGGATGACGTCCTGAGGAGGGAGGAGGAGCTCACCGAGAAGGTGGCTCTTGCTGACAAGGGCCGAGAGGAGCGTGCCAGGAAATTGGAAGAGCGCTACCATGAGGAAGAGGAGAAGGCCTGGGTGCGAGGGCAGGAACTCTACGAGCAAGAGTGTGCCCTTGTTGCCAGGGAGAAGAAAGTGAGGGGCACAGAGAAGGACCTGGTTGACCGTCGGAACAAGATCCACCTCCGGGAGGAGGAGCTCGGAAAACTAGAAAAGCGGGTTGCTGAAAAGATTCAGCAAAACGCTAAAGAAGTTGAGCGCCTCGCTCGCAAGAATTCTGAACTGGTGGCGGCCAGGAGATCCTTGGAAGAAATAAAGGGCTTGAGGACTGCGGACTCCCTACAGATTTGGGAGTTCCTGAGCAAGGCTAACGACGCGCTGACACCGATGGGCTTCAGTCCCGTGCGTCCGGATGATACGGAGCCGGAGCCGGACCTGGCGTTGCAGGCGTTGAGCTCGGTAGGCAGTAAACTCTCCAAGGTGGGCAATGTCATCGCGAACCAATTGGAGGTTGAGGGGCAATCCCTGGCGAAGAACATCGCAGAATATGTGCTGACGTGCTACACCAGCCGGAACTCCCAATTTCCTCTGGACTCGGTGCTTGAAGGTCCCGTTGAAGGAGAAGGCGAAGATGCCCAAGCCAACGTGTCGGAGGTTGCCCAGAAGGACGCCCAATTCTTCCATAGGGTCTAGGACCATCTCTGTAGTTCTCACTTGTATTTTCTCTTCTTCTTCCTCAATTTTGTAATCCCTTGTCTCCAGATGAATGAAATCCCCAAATTTTTGTGAATTTCACTTTTTGTCTTCAACACTTTTGTCTTCACTTGGCCCGTGGTAGATGTACACAATTTGATTGTGAACATGTACCAAGAGGATATTGTGTTATGTTGAAGACTCATTTGCTCCGAACTTGTAGAGTGTAGGTCCGAAGTCTTCGATAGTGAAGGCCCCCTGAGGTTGTCGGAGCTTAGAAGCTCCGGCATTGTCTATCATCGGAGCTTAGTAGCTCCGGCAATAGTCCCTATCAACGCATAGAGCATCGATAGTTAATCCTCTGGGGTGTCGGAGCTTAGTAGCTCCGGCAGTGACCTTTGCCAACACTTAGTTTGTTGGTAGCAAACTCCGTTTGCGGGGTCTTCTCACCATCTTTTATTTAGCGTCGATGGCTGGCCCCCCTAGCTCTACCGGAGCTTGGTTGCTCTGGTGATGCTCGTTTTCAATGCTTAACATTGATTACAAGCCACATAGGGGAGTCGGAGCTTTGTTATCTCCGGCTTTTCTCCATCAACGTAGATTTTATTTTTCCTGCACACTGAAGCCATGAAAAATAGTAAAATTCGTTTCTTGCCTATAACTTCGTCGCGGCTTACGATTCTCAAGAAAATTTTAGGTCCAACACGATTATAAATACAATCGAATGCGTTGTCTTTACTTCTAGATCCAATTGTACTTGGACCCGCCTTACTTCGGCCTGCCGGGGTGTAGGTAGAGTGGCGTACTTAGGGTGCTTGACCAGGCTAAGTCGATAGCACACTCCGGCCCTAGATTGGTTTGGCAGCATTCAGGCGAGTGGGCCATGAACAATATTTGAATCCAAAAGAATCGATAATACAACTCGAATCGTATATGAACCGGTCGAACTAAAATTTCTTAAGAATTGCACGTCTTTGTTATAGACAAGAAAGAGAAAAATAAAAAATGTTGAGCCTGTACAAAATAAATGCACGTGGATTCTGTTTCACATGAAGATGTCTTTCATTATAGGTCCGGGGTACAGGGGAAACAAGTACACTCTTAGGGTACGGAACCAGGCTAAGCATGTTTCATTTATCGTTTGACCCAGGGTAGCTAGCCACACTTTTAGTCCTGAGACTGTGACAAGTGTTGCATGAACTTTGCGGACCTTCCGGGAAAGGTCCGGCTGTTCTCCCGGAGGAACTACCCGACTCTGTACAATGATTCTATAACATACACCCCAAGTTACTACAGACTCACCTCCGTGATATTAAGTGTAGAACTTACGAAGGTGCTCAATGTTCCAAGGATTTGGGAGAGGTGTCCCATCCTCGGTAGCCAAGCGAATGCTCCTGGGACGGGATACTTTAATCACTCGGAAGGGTCCCTCCCAGCTGGGGGAGAGTTTGTTTAACCCTTCTCTGGATTGTATTCTCCATAGCACCAGGTCACCTTCCTCGAGCTGTCGGTTGTGTACATGCTGCTGATGATAGCGCCGAAGGGCTTGGCGGTATCGGGCATTCCGAACAGCTGCTTGGCACCTTCCCTCCTCCAGGAGGTCTAGGTCTTCACGCCGGAGCTGGTCCTGCGTGGCTTCGTTGAAGGTCCGGACCCGGAGTGACCCCAAGGTGATTTCTGGAGGAAGGATTGCTTCAGCTCCATACACTAGGAAGAAGGGTGTCTATCCAGTTGACCGGTTTGGAGATGTCCTGTTGGCCCATAAAGTAGGCGGAAGCTCTTCAATCCAGTTGGCTCCATGTTTTTTCAAGCGCTCATAGGTGCGCGTTTTGAGTCCTTTAAGGATTTCAGCATTTGCTCTCTCAGCTTGGCCATTGCTTGCTGGGTGAGCTACGGAGGTGTAGCAAACTTGAATGCCGAGGTCTTCGCAATATTCTTGAAATGCAGAGCTTGTGAATTGGGTCCCATTATCAGTGATGATTTTGTTTGGGACTCCAAATCTGCATACAATGGACTGCAAAAAGTTGATAGCAGATTGCTTGTTGATTGTCACAACTAGAGTTGCTTCCGGCCACTTGGTGAACTTGTCAATGGCGACGTACAGGAACTTGTAGCCTCCGACGGCTCTTGGGAAAGGTCCCAAGATGTCCATCCCCCACACAGCGAAAGGCCATGTAGGAGGTATCATTTGTAAGGGCTGAGCCGGTGTGTGAATTTGCTTTGCATGAAATTGGCATGCTTCGCATTTCTTCACCAGCTCAGTTGCATCCTGGAGTACTGTAGGCCAGTAGAAGCCATGCCGAAAGGCTTTACCAACCAGCGTGCGGGAAGATGCGTGGTTCCCACACTCGCCTCCATGGATTTCTACGAGGAGCTCGCAACCTTCTTCCCTTGTGATGCACCGCATTAGGATGCCGTTGGCACCGCGCCGGTAGAGATCCCCTTCTACCAACGTGTATCTTTTAGCCAATCTGACTACCCGGTCAGCGGATACATCATCGTCATGAAGGATGTTGTCTTTCAAGTAGTTCCAGATCTCCGAGATCCATGCGTCGGAACTAACTTGAGCATTTGAGTCTTGCGTGCTGGGTTGCTCGGAGCTTCCAGCAGCACCTACGACCCTTGATGGCTGCCATGGTAACAGGGCCATCGGGACCATCAGCTTCGGGATGCTGATCTCGCCCCCTTCGCTCAGTTCGGCAGCCTGAGCTGTGGGTTTTGACAACCTCCGAACAAAAGTTTCGTCAGGAGCCGAAGCTCCGGTTGACGCTTTCGTCGAGAGTTCGTCAGCTTCAGCGTTATGGGCACGCTGAACATGGTGGAGATCTAGGACTTCGAAGTCCTTCTGAAGCCTCTGAACTTCAAGGAGGTAAGCAGCTAGCTGGAGATTGTTGCAGGAGCATTCACCCTTCACTTGCTTAATGATGAGCTGTGAATCTCCCTTGACCAGCAGTTGCTTGACACCGTATGACAGTGCCACCTTTAGTCCGTAGATTAGTGCTTCATACTCCGCCATGTTGTTGGTCGCCTTGAAGTCAAGGTGTACCATGTATCTCACCTTCTCCCCGGTTGGTGCGAGGAGAAGGATTCCAGCTCCGGCCCCTGCTTTTGCATGGAGCCGTCGAAGTAGAGGGTCCAATGAGGCTCAGTGAAGACCGGAGCTTCGTGTTCCGGCTTCTACTCATGGGGGCCCCCAGGGTTTGATGGAGAGGGAGTCCATTCCGCCACGAAGTCTGCCAATGCTTGACTCTTGACTGCTTGCCTTGAAATGATTTCGAGATCGAATTCAGCCAATTCTGCTGCCCACTTTGCAATATTCCCAGTTGAGTTGGGATTATGCAAGATTGCTCGAAGTGGGTAAGAGGTCACCACTGAGATCTTGTGAGCTTGGAAATAGTGGCGAAGCTTCCTGGAGGCAATAAGAACTGCATAGAGCAGCTTATGCACCTCTAGGTATCGAGTCTTGGCATCATGTAGTACTTCACTAATGAAGTATACTGGGCGCTGAATGGTCCGGACCCTCCCGGAGGGGCCCGGAGCTTCCTCTCCACTGACCCGAATCCTCCCGGAGGGATCCGGATTTTCTTCGTGGACCTCCAGGTTCTGGCTGGAGGAACCCGGAGCTTCTTCAGAAGTAACCTGGACCCTCTCGGAGGGGTCTGGGTATTCTGAAGTGACTTCTTGTGGATTCAAGTCTGGGAGCTGGGACCCAGACTCGCTTTCAGGAACCTCCGGACCCTCCCGAAGGGGTCTGGATCCCTGAGTATGGAGTAGTTCTGGTCTCTCCGCAACCAGGACCATACTGACGACTTCGTCAGTGGCTGAAATGTAAAGCAACAAAGGCTCACCAGGGTTCGGAGCTACCAGAGTTGGTAGGGTGGTGAGGAACTGTTTTAGCTCCTGGAACGCCTTTTCTGCTTCTTCATACCATTGGAATGGTCCGGACTTCCTCAATAACTTGAAGAAGGGGAGTGCCCGTTCCACCAGTCTGTAAATAAACCGGCTGAGGGCTGCTAGACATCCAGTTAGCTTTTGGACATCTTTGATGCGGGCTGGTGGCCACATGTCTTCAATGGCCTTGATCTTCGCCGGATTAGCTTCTATGCCTTGGTGACTTACCAGGAAACCAAGAAGTTTTCCGGAGCTAACCCCGAAGACACACTTGTATGGGTTTAGCTTTGTGCGGGTGACCCGCAGCTTATCGAAGACAGCATGTAAGGTGTCAAGAAGTGACTCCTTGTTCTTGACCTTGACCACGATGTCATCAACATACACTTCCACTGTCTCTAATGAGGTCTTCAAAGGTTTTGTACATAGCTCGTACAAAGGTTGAAGCTGCATTCTTGAGACCAAATGGCATGGCTGTATAACAGTACAATCCATCTACTGTGATGAAAGAGGTATGCTCTTCATCTTCCCTAGACATTCTGATTTGATGATACCTAGAATATGCGTCTAGGAAACACAGTAATTCACTCCCGGAGGTGGAATCCACTATCTGATCTATTCTAGGTAGTGGGAATGGATCTTTTGGACATGCCTTATTTAGTGTTGTGTAGTCGTTACACATCCGAAGCTTCCCGCCGGCCTTGGGCACAACGACTGGGTTTGCCAGCCATTTTGGATGGAAGACTTCTCAGATGAATCCAGCTTCGAGCAACTTCTTCACTTCTTGTCAAATGAAGTTTTGTCGCTCTACGGACTGCTTCCAAGGCTTCTGATGCACAGGCCGGGCGTCGGGGTAGATCTTCAAATTGTGCTCAATCACTTCCCTGGGGATCCCAGGCATTTGTGACGGTTGCCAGGCAAACACGTCAACATTAGCCCAGAGGAAAGCGATGAGCGCGAGTTCCTATTTGTCGTTCAATCCTCCCGATATACGGGTGGTCTGAGCAGCATCAGAACCGATTTGGACGACTTTGACGGGAATGTCGGCGTCGCCGCTTGGCTGCACACGAGGTGCAGATGTCGAGCCTCATTGATGAATGCTCGGGGGTTTTGGAGCTTGCTCCTTCCTGGAGTCCTCCTCTTGCACCGTGGTAAGTGCATGGAGTTCTTCCAGAGCAGTTACTCCGGCAGTACGATCTCCGCGGATCCGGAGAACGCCTACTGGTGTTGGCATCTTTAACACCAGGTAGCCATAATGAGCAGCTGCCATGAATTTGTACAAGGCAGGCCTACCCAAGATGGCGTTGAAGGGTAAGTTGATCTGAGCAACGTCAAAGACCAACTTCTCGGTGCGATACTTCTCCCGTGTCCCAAAGGTAACGGGGAGATTAATAGCTCCGAGTGGGGTAATGGCCCCCAGACCTACTCCGGAGAAAGGTCGGGAGGGGTGGAGATCCGAAGGTCGGAGCTGAAGCTTGGTAAAAGCTTCGAAGCTTATGTGGTTGAGCCCCGAACCTCCGTCTACCATGACATGATGGAGCTAGATGTTATTGATGGTAGGAGATACCATCAAAGGTAACTGACCTGCTCCAACTATGCTTCGAGGGCAGTCCGAAGCATCAAAAGTGATGCCTGTGTCCATCCACTTCCGATGAGGCTCCAGTCTGACTGTAGGAGCTACAACAGCCATGTCCCGACGCATAGTCTTGATGACGCGGCAGGAGGTGATGTCCCATGATCCACCAAAGATGGTGTTCATGGTCTTCTGACGCTCGTTGTCAGAGACGTCGGAATCATCGTTGACGGAGGTGTAGACGGCCTTCAGGACCTTTTTGGGATCCTGAAAACCTAACTCCTCTTCAGCCAGAGCTTCGTCGACTTTTTGTTTTCCTTCCCTCTGTCGGAAAGGAGATTCTTCCTGACGCTTGTTATAGCGCTCAACAAGGTTTTGGACCTCCTGGCAGTCTTCCAAACTGTGGCTGCCCGTTTTATGAATTGGACACCACACCTTGGGTTTGCCACCGTCTTCAGAAGACGGTCGATGTCGCTTCTTGGGGCGTGGCCCCCAGCCACCCGAAGCTGCAGCAGCTGCAACATTGGATGTACCGGCCAACGGCTTCTTCTTGCCGTTGGTCTTCTTCTTCTTTTTGCCACTCCTGGAGGTAGCGGCTTCTCCTTTGGAGGATTTCTTGTTATCCTCCAGAGGTTGTTTGGAGTGCATTTCACGGACCTCCATAACTCTGGCACATTTGTCGGCCAAACTGAAGAGTTCCGTGACACTAGTGATCTCCTTGATCGCCAGTTTCTCCAGCATCTTCTTATCCCGTACACCTTGTCTGAATGCCACAATGACAGAGGCGCTAGAGATAGAAGGGATAGTATTTCGTACCTGAGAGAACCTCTAGATGAATGATCACAGGGATTCTCCCCCTTTTTGCACGACTGCAAAATGGTCCAGTTTAGTGCCTGGTCGGGTGTATGAACTCCCAAAATTGGCGGTGAACTGCCGGCACAGCTCCTCCCAACTGTTGATGGAGTTGGGTGGAAGACTCATAAACCAGGACCTAGCGGTCCCAGTTAAAGCAGCTGGGAAATAATTGGCCATTACGGCTTCATTTCCTCCAGCTGCCAAGATAGCAGTGGAGTAAATCTGAAGAAATTCGACAGGATTGACGGTCCCGTCGAACTTCTCCGGCAGGTGAGGCCGGAACTTTTGTGGCCACCTGACCATACGCAGATGCAAGGCCAGGGCTGAACAGCCTCCTCCCACTCCTTTAGGAGCAAGAACGTCTTGAGCTTCTCGTCTTTCATGAGCACGCTCAATATAGACTCGGCCGTCCTGTTGGCGGTATCGGCAATCAAGCTTCGCCCGGAGGTCATGAGTTGAAAGCCTCGATACCGTGTGAGTGCGTCGTACCACGGAAGGCAATGACGTCACTTGCTGTGATGCAACACGTCTCCTGTTGTTGGAAACGTGCGTACCAAGTCCGCAAGACAAGGTCTGTCGCTGCGATGGGGCCCGTCCTGAAGGAGGAGGACCCTGGTTGCTGATGCGGTCGGCTGCTGCTGCAACCAAATGTTCCACATCAACTCTCCACTGCTCCAGTGCATCCCGGGATGCATCCGGAGGTGGTGGGCGTTGGAGAAGAGCACATGCTACATGGAGCGCGCGTTCCGGGTTGTCATGATTTCCCGACGCAGTGACTGACGCCGGTGCACCATCGCATTCTCCAGCTTGATTTGCTGGTGGAGGTGGCGGTGGTGGTAGTGTGACTCCTGCTGGCGCTGAGGCCCCTGCTGGTGGATGCATATTGGAGGGATTGCCCCCAACAGCTTGAACAGCAGGATGACCGTTGGATGATCCAACAGCTGAGTTCACCATTCTCGAAATCTCAGGTGCCCCTACCTGGCGTGCCAACTGTCGGTGGTTTGGATCCGGCAGATCTCCCGACACTACTAAAGTGTTAGAGGAGTTTGATGTTCGGTGTGGGCGCGCGGAGATTCAAGAAGGTGAATTGTAAATAGCACAGGAGACACAGAGATTTACGTGGTTCGGGCCGCCTGAGCGTAATACCCTACTCCACGGGTGTGTTGGTGTTGTATTAGCTGTATGAGCTAGTGTCGAGCATCTCTGGAACGTGTGTAGCGTATCTGAACGTGTGTAGCGTGTCGTCGGCCTGTCCTTTTATAGTACAAGGGCAGGCCGTTACAAGTTAGCCTGGCCCGACATGTGGCCCCGGCGGTTACTAGTATTGATACTCATTCAACACGTTTAATTGCCCTTAATGACCGGGTAATGGGCTTTCACAGCACCGTTACTGGTAATTAAGGTCGTCCGATCGTGTGTCATTAATATGGTATTAATGACACATAATCGGGTCTTGAAGTCCTTGATTCCACTTTGAAGATCCGGAGCCGTTGTGGAGTCTTCCGGAGGTTAGAGGCTGAAGATCCGACGGTTGGACACGTGGCAGCTCTGGAGCATACTGTGGGAAACAAGTAGCTCCGGGGCTACCTGACATGTGTCAGATCCGGAGCTTCCCTCGGTCTGGGGTTAGGTCTGGGGGTGCCATTTCAGTACATAGCCCGGAGCTTCCCCCTTGTGGGCGGTAGCTCCGGTTTGATATACACGTGTCATCCCGGGATTAACCATGTTGGAGAAGCAGGTCCAGTTATATCTGACATGTGGGCCTTCGAAGGTCTTCAAATCAAGTAGATGACTTTCCTTTGAGATCTTTGTAACCTCAAGGGGTGTACGGTTTCCAGGGTACCGACACACACGATGATGAAGAAGTGCGACAGCTAAAGGCACTCCTGAGAAAGAAGTTGCTGGCACAAAAAGGAAAAGAAGAAGAGAAGACGACCAGGAGTGGTCATGACGACTACTCCCGATATCCTTACAACTACAACAGTCTCAATTCAAACAATCACTATCTCTCTATTCCTATGGGAAAGCCTCCACAGTTTGACGGAAGTGACTACACCATGTGGAAGTACAACATGAAAATGCATATAATATCTCTGAATCCTAGTCTGTGGCACATTGTTTGCACAGGCATAGATATCCTGGACACGGATGAGGAAGTCACTCCAGAACAAGAACAAGAAATTCACAGAAACGCACAAGCCGTCGTGGTGATCACATCATCACTAAGCAGAGAGAAATTCACCAAGATCGATGGATTAGAAAGTGCAAAAGAAATCTGGGATACACTTAAGACAGCTCACGAAGGAAATAGGTCAGTTCGTGAAGCTAAAATTGAGATGCTTGAAGGAGAGTTGGGGAGATTTGCTATTGAAGAAGGCAAATCACCTCAAGACATGTACAACCGGATGAAGGCACTCATCAACAAAATTCGTGCCTATGGAAGTAAGAAATGGACGGATCACGAGGTGGTCAAAAGAATGATTAGAGCTTTCATGCCAAGAAATATCACACTTTGCTCAATGATTAGAGAAAGCCCCGGATTTCACAAAATGACTCCCGATGAGTTATTGGGGAAGATCATAAATCATAAAATGATGGAGAAAGAGGCTCAATACGTCAAAGACTTAGCCGAACTCACCTCTTCCAAAAGGAAATAAGTCGCTCTCAAAGCAACATGCAGACCCAAACTCAAATAAACTCGTGAAGAGCAAGATGACGGAAATACAAGCAACGAGGGTACCGATCTTGATGATGAAGAAATGGTACTCTTTATCAAGAAGTTCAAGAGCATGATGAAAAGAAGACACGACAACAATTCAAATGAAGGCAAAAGCAAGGATAAAGGGAAATCCAAGGCTCGACGCACTTGCTACAACTGCGGAGAGTATGGTCACTTCATGGTGGACTGCACTTATGAAGAAAACAAAAAGAAGAAGGAAACAAGACCTCAAGATAAGAAAAATTTTAGAAAAAGAAGACAAGCCCATCAAGCTCACATTGGCAAGGAGTGGGACTCAAATGACGAGTCCTCCTCCGATGAAGAAGAAGAGATGGCCACTATCGCAGTCAAGAAACCTACTATGAGAGCCACACTCTTCCCAAACATGGGAGGATGGGATATGAACAACCACACTTGCCTTATGGCTAAGGAAGGCAAGAAAAAGGTTCGACTTACTCCTCCTACGCTAAATTCCTCTATTGATGACTTTGATAGCTCTAGTGATAATGAAGAAATGTTTAGAGGATTAAGTAAAATTGCTTTAAAGAAAATGGAAATGTTGTGGAACGAAATCTTTGAAAAGGAGGAACTTCTTAACCGACAATAAGATATGCTCATACGTGAAAGGAAGAGATATCAAGAAGTTGAAAAGCTTCTTGAGCTTGAAAGAGAGAAGAATGATTCACTTGAGTTTGAGCTAGCCTTGAGTAAGGAAACTTACTCAAAGCTAGAGGACTCGTATATTGCAATCAAGGAAGAACTTGCTAACTTGTCAAAAGTTAACAAGATCCTTGAGGCGCAAGTTGAGTCGCTCAAGAAAAGTGACTCATCTTCCTCCAAGAGCTCTTCCTCCAAAGATATGAGTTCGACAACAATCGGAACCTGCACCTGCACTAGTAAGAAGAATGTTATTTCTAATATTTCAACTTCTCATAATATGCATCCTTCCACAAGCAGCATCTTTGATAAGGAGAAGATCAAATATGCACGCAGTGCATATATGGTCACTAGACCTCCTAATGTCAAAGATGGTCTTGGTTTTGACAGGAACAAACACATGTCTACTCCTAATCATGCTAAGAATAGAATCACTTTTGTTAAGGAGAAATCACATGAATCTAATTTACAAATATTGTTTCGTACATTTGATGCTTCCTATGTTCTTATGAAAAACAAATATGGAAAAGTCATTGCTAAATATACAGGGCCACGCCACAAGAACTTGAAAACTTGTGTGTGGGTGCCCAAGACTCTTGTGACTAACTTGAGAGGACCCAAGCAAGCTTGGGTATCTAAAACCAAGGAATAATTCTGTTTTGCAGGCTTACTCCTCCGGTGGATCTAAATGGGTGCTAGATAGCGGATGCACAAATCACATGACCGGAGAGAGAGGTATGTTTGTGGAGTACGAGTACAACAAGGATCCAGGTGAAGGCATATACTTTGGAGATAACAGCCAAGGAAAGGTCCTTGGTAGTGGTAACATTGAAATATCCTCTCAACACACTCTAATGTTTTACATGTAGACTCTCTAGATTATAATATTTTGTCAATATCTCAACTATGCGACAAAGGTTACAACTATTTATTCACTAATGAGTGTGTGACCATTTTTAGAAGAAGCGATGGCTCGATTGCATTCAAGGGAATGTTGAAGGGATCTTGTTGACTTCAACAAAGATAAAGCCGAACTCAACACTTGCTTGGTTGCTAAGACCAACATGGGATGGCTGTGGCATAGACGGCTAACCCATATTGGGATGAGAAATCTGCAGAAACTTCTAAAAGGTGGTCACATCCGTGATCTTAAGGATGTGGTTTTTGAAAAAGATAGGCCGTGCAGCGCTTGTCAAGCAGGAAAACAAGTCGGAACACCACACCCCGCCAAGAATGTGATGACTACCGCAAGACCGCTGAAACTTCTCCACATGGATCTCTTTGGTCCAGTTGCGTACATCAGCATCGGCGGTAACAAATACGGTTTAGTAATTGTTGATGATTTTTCAAGATTTACCTGAGTATTTTTCTTGTATGATAAATCAAAAACTCAGAGAATCCTCAAGAAGTTCTTGAAAGAGAACGAATTCTCATCAACCATAAAGAATATCAGAAGTGACAACGGGATAGAATTCAAGAACACCCAAGTTGAAGAGTATCTCGATGAAGAAGGGATAAAGCATGAGTTCTCGGCACCCTACTCCCCTCAACAAAACTGAGTGGCTGAAAGGAAGAACAGAACATTGATCGAAATGGCCAGAACTATGTTGGATGAATACAAGACGTCATATCGATTTTGGGCAGAAGCGGTGAACACCACTTGTCATGCCACAAACCGGCTGTACCTCCACCGACTACTGAAGAAAACTCCATATGAGCTCCTTACTAGTAAAAAGCCTAATGTTTCTTATTTCAAAGTCTTTGGTTGTAAATGTTTTATTTTGAACAAGAAACCGAGGGCCTCAAAGTTCGCTTCGAAGTCCGATGAAAGGTTCTTGCTCGGATATGAATCGAATGCCTACGCCTATCGTGTCTTCAACAAGGTGTCCGACCTTGTTGAAGTAGCACATGACGTAGTGTTCGATGAATCTAACGTCTCACAAGTGGAGCAAGATGATAAGTGTATGCTAGATAAAGAGGAAGCTCCATATGAAGCGCTGAAGAAAATGGCACTTAGTGATATCTTACCACAAGAGCGAACGTTAGACTCAAATGCACAAGATGAACTTCAACATGGAGGCAATGATCAAGGGGGAGCTCTTGCACAAGATCAAGATGAGGAAGATCAAGAATATCAAGACAATCATGGAAGCAATGATCTAGGGGGAGACAATGAACATGAAGATAATGAAGAACAAGCAACTACACAAGTTCCACACCCAAGAGTACATCAGAGCGTGCAAAGATACCATCCTGTCAATAATATCATTGGAGATATTGCTAAGGGAGTAACTACTAGATCTCGAGTTGCAAATTTCTGTGAATACTATTCTTTTGTGTCTTTTCTAGAACCATACAGGGTAGAAGAAGCCTTAAGGGATCCAGACTGGGTGATGGCAATGCAAGAGGAGTTGAACAACTTCAAAAGAAATGAAGTGTGGGAGCTGGTGGAGAGACCAAGGGCGAACATTGTTGGAACCAAATGGGTCTTTCGGAACAAGCAAGATGAGCTTGGAGTAGTAACAAGAAATAAAGCGAGATTGGTGGCCAAAGGCTATTCTCAGGTCGAAGCGCCTTCCTAAATGGTCCACTAAAGGAGGAAGTTTATGTGGAGCAGCCACCAGTATTTGAAGACCAAAAGTATCCCAATCATGTCTACAAACTGCGTAAGGCTCTCTATGGCCTCAAACAAGCTCCTCGAGCTTGATATGAGTGCCTTAGAGATTTTCTGACTCAAAATGGATTCAAAATTGGTAAAGCTGACTATACACTCTTCACTAAAAATCTTGATGATCATCTATTTGTATGTCAAATTTATGTTGATGACATTATCTTTGGATCCACTAACAAGTCCTTCTGTGAAGAGTTTAGCGAAATTATGACAGATAGGTTCGAGATGTCAATGATGGGCGAATTGAAGTTCTTCTTGGGATTCCAAGTGAAGCAACTGAGAGAAGGTACATTTATAAGCCAAACCAAATATACACAGGACATTCTCAGGAAATTCAATATGGACAAAGCCAAGCCCATCAAGACACCCATGGCCATCAACGGACATCTCAACCTCAATGAAGACGGTCCAAATGTGGACCAAAAGGTATATTGGTCCATGATCGGCTCTTTACTTTATTTATGTGCATCTAGGCCAGATATTATGCTTAGTGTTTGCTTGTTTGCAAGGTTTCAAGCTGCACCTAAAGAGTGTCACCTAATTGTTGTAAAAAGAATCCTAAGGTACCTTGTGCACACACCCAATTTGGGCCTTTGGTATCCCAAAGGATCCAAGTTTAACTTGATAGGCCATTCCGACGGCGACTATGCAGGATGAAAAGTTGATAGAAAGAGCACGTCAGGGACTTGTCAATTTCTTGGTAGGTCCCTAGTTTCTTGGTCATCTAAAAAGCAAAACTCCATTGCCCTTTCCACAGCGGAAGCAGAGTATGTTGCAGCCGGTAGTTGTTGCGCACAACTACTTTGGATGCAACAGACTCTTAGGGACTACGGCTACAATCTTAGCCATATCCCGCTTCTATATGATAATGAAAGTGCTATAAAAATTGCACACAACCCTGTAGATCACTCAAGAACTAAGCGCATAGATATCTGTCATCACTTTCTTAGAGATCATTCGTTAAAAGGTGACATTGCTATTTCACATGTTAGGACTGAAAACAACTTGCGGATATTTTTACCAAACCATTAGAGAAAAGTTTTTGTGAACTTAGGAATGATCTTAACATTCTTGACTCTCAAAATGTGGCTTGAAACGTTGCATATCTGGTTGAAACTTCAAATGTTACATTTTATTGTTAAAACTGCTCCTCATCTTTTTTTCTTCTAAGGAAACTATTTTAATGAAGAAATCTTGCAGTTTATGACCACTTTTCATTTTTACTTATCTACTGGTCGTAATTACCAAGATTATTTGCAAAACTATTGTTCTTGGATCACTATTAATCATTTCTATATGTATCAAGTCTGTTGAAACCAGACTTGTCAGGTTTACCACCGGACTAGTCTGGACAGACGAAATTCCTAGGTTTTCCAGGGGAACCGGACTAGTCCGCCACCGTGACCGGACTATTCCGGTTCATCGCGTATATGAGCGGTTGGCCGGCCCAGGCCTCTCTTAAACCCTAGCCCCCAAAGCATAAGGACGTGGTCTCCCTCTTTTCTCCTAAACCCTAGCCCCCAAAGCAATTTTCGGGTTGAGCCCTGAAAATCGAAGCTTTCTTCGTGGGAAATCCTCTCCTCGACGAGTGTACTCTCCCCTCCAGACTCATCCGGACAGATTCTTGCTCCTTCTACGCGAATCTTCAAATCTCGGTAAATTTCACCCTAAAACCAAATTCTCAACTTTTCTCGTTCTAGCTCGTTTCCTTTGATTCCAAGGTTGTACATTGGCTTCATAGATGTATTCCTACCACTTTCCTGCCCTTTTGTATCTTTAGATAGAAGTTTTGAATTCAAAGGAAATCGTTAGGGTTCTTATGCCAGGCCGGACTAGTCCGACGCTCAGATACAGACAAGTCCGGTACGCCGGACAAGTCCGCACTCTGAAACCGGACAAGTCCGGTCTTTCACATCTGAATCCCTACATTGCCTTCGATCCTTGGTTCATTCTTATCTAATTCGTGAACTCCCTATCAGGCACAATGTCTTCAGGCTCAGATGACAGCTCTTTCCACATTGATGAAGAAGCTCAATGCGAAAGAGTGAGGAGAGCCAAGTAGAGAGTTATGAAGAAAAGACACGATGTCAATGTCCACTCTCCACCCTCCGATGACATTCTGCCTAAGAAGAGGAAGGTTATTGTCAAAAAGGCTCAAAGAAAAGCTGCTGCTGAGAGCTCATCAGGGCCAAAAGGGCTCTCAATAAAGGGAAGGGACTTGCTAGTGGTCCCATTGGGCCCTTGAAGATGAAAAACCCCAGTCACTGCAACAGGCAGCCTTCTAGTGAGGATTTCGCTGGAAAAGGGGGTGAGCTAGCCTATAACTTCAGGAAGATTGATGTGTATAATCAACCTAGGCAATGCTCTGACCCAAGATTCTAGAGCAACTTCCATGCCGACTACTACGAGCACGTGTACATGAAGATGAAGAATGCTATTGTGGAGAGTCAATGGGTGAATGTTGGATACCTGCAGTCAAAGAGTTATCCTGCTTTTCGTGAGGTGGTTGAGGCTTTGGAGAGGCACGGTTTGAAGGAATTGCTTTCCTTTGAGAATGACTGAAACAATGAGATCATCACCCAATTTTACTCTACCCTCTACTTTGCTCGTGGTGATGGAGACAGTCTTACTTGGATGACTCATGGTTCCAAGTATAGTGTCACTTATGATGAATTTGCAAGGATTCTTCACCTTGAACACACTCTGGATCATGATATTGTCATCCACAATCTGAAACCCTTGGAGAAGGATGAGCTTAAGTTCCTCTATGACACAAGGATGCCCTATGTTCCTCCCAACATCAAATATCTGAAGCCCTTCTTTGTGGTCCTCAACAGAATCTTGAGGAAGACATAGCCCCGAAAGATGGAGATGCAGGGACTATCCAAGGAACCTTGAGGACCCTAATGAAGGTCATTAGTGTAAGGAGACCGTTCAATGTTTTTTAGTACATCTACAACGACATTGTGAACATCTCAATCACTCCCAATAGGTCTTGCGGGTATGCCCCGTACATCATGTACAAGATTGAGAAAGTGACCGGACTTGAGTTTTTCAAGGATGTTTCTCATACGGGGTTGAAGCCACAAAAGCCCACCGAGTACACCCTTCCCTCAGCACCAACTGCTCCTTCCTCCCCTAGAGCTGAGAGGAGGTCTAAACAATCTCAGGATGTGAATGCCACAAGGTCTGCAGCTTCTCCTCCTGCTTCTTCTCCTGTCCATGAACCCTCCGGTGGCATCCTAAAAATGCTCTCCTCCATCTTTGCCTACTGCCGCAAGATTGAAGTCAGGCAACGGAAACATCAACAGTATGTGAATGCCAATATCAAGTCTATCTGTGAGAAGCTGGAGATTGAGTCGGTTGGATCACTGCTCGCCTTCGAGGACTCAGAGGAAGATCCTGCTTCGGTGAATGACGATGATGGTGAAGATGAAGATCGGACTGAAACTGAAGAAGGGAGCAGCGATGAGTGATTCCCCTCGATTTTCCCTTTTTGGTGCCTTGATGCCAAAGGGGGAGAGATTGAGACTAGATTGAGACTCGAACTATATCTAGTATTAGTTATTAAGCTTTTGTGATCGAGGACATGTACCTATTATTAAAACTTTGTAATGTAACATTTCTTTTCCTATGTGTGATGCCTATTGTTGCTCTAATGCTTACTTCTATGTTCATTATTGTTTTTCTTTATTTCATCACACTTTGTTGATCACACACCTGTTAGGCATCCCACCATAAGGTGTGTGCATATGTGAGAAGCTTTTTGTGAATTAATCGTTATTCTCATATGTGCACACCTTATGAAAATCAAAATTTTATTCTCAATTACGATATCTCAAATGGTTCTCATCAATCACCAAAAATGGGGAGATTGTAAGTGCATCTAGGATATCTCTTGTGGGTTTTGGCTAATTGATGACGAACATATGAGATCCTAATGAAACTATTGAGATGATTGCAGGACAAACAAAGTGAAACAGCTCGGTGCACACAAAAAGGTGAAAAATGGAGTGGTCTCCAAAGAGGAATACTTTTATGGAACTTGGAAGAACAAATTAGATTTTAAATGTATAGGGAGTGTATGAAAGACACACTCCAAGAGCTCACGACCTTGTGCAGGGGTAAGGGTTTTAAAATTAACCTAACATCTCACAGTGCATCGGACTAGTCCGTTTTCCAACCGGACTAGTCCGCCAGACTTTCTGGAGTCTGTTTTCACAAAGGGCCGGACTAGTCCGTTTTCCAACCGGACTAGTCCGCCAGACTTTCTGGAGTCTTCTTTCACATAGGGCCGGGCTAGTCCGTTTTCCAATCGGACTAGTCCGCCAGACTTTCTGGAGTCCATCTTCACATAGGGACGGACAAGTCCGTTTTCCAACCGGACTAGTCTGCCAAACTTTCTGGACATTGAGTTGCACTGTGACCGGACAAGTCCGGACTTGCACCGGACTAGTCCGGTATTAGGGTTTTACAATGGTAACTTTTTGGAAACCCTATAAAAAGAGGATCCTCGGCTTTCCTATGATAACACACGTCGAATACTGCTGAAAATACAAACCCTAGCGCCGCCACCTTGTCCCAAGAGCCCAAAACACATCTCCACACACATCTAAGGTGCAAAAAGAGTAAAATCAAGTGAACACTTGGATTCGGGATTGGGAGATCGTTGTTCCTTTGTTGCGAGCTCTTGGGGTTTGGTCTTTCTACACTCATACTCTGCATTGTAATACTTTCAAGTGTATTTGATCGCTTCTTTCGTTGTAATTCTTGTGGGAGCCCTCAACGTCTGAGGTTGCCCCACAAACTCGGTGATTACCCGTGCTAGTGGAATCAAGTCGGCCTGTGTGGTGACTTGAAGAGGAAAAGGGTTGGAGACCCGACTCTGTGTGAGCTTCCTCAATGAGGACGTAGATCTCATGGTGAGATCGAACCTCGGTAAAAATTTGTGTCTCTTGTGCCTTATTTCTTTTACATTTTGTTCACTAGATCACTTGATTACTAAACATCAATTTAAGTTGCTTATAAGTTTCCACGTGCATTCATACAATAATCGTAAACCCAAGTACCTGTTGTTCTCATTTCCGCTGCTAAAAGAATCTAGTTTCCCAAACAACACTTAATCAATTCACATTTTTCAGCACACCGTACTAGTCCGCCCACACAACCGGACTAGTCCGATCAAACAAGTTTTTGATGACTCTATTAAGCGTGCAGGAAATATTAAAGGCCTATTCACCCCCCTCTAGGCCGCATTCAGCCGGACTAGTCTGTGCGAGTCTAGTTGAGTCCGTTTTGGGGCTGACTAAAACTTTCTGTCCTACTTCGGACTAGTCCGTTTTGGATTGGACTAGTCCGTTGTTTAGTGATCATTCGAATCCGGAAATTTGGCGGTAGCGTGACGATTGTCGCTCAGTGTGGCAGTTGTCGGGAACTGATCAGAGGTCAGTGGTCCCATAAGGACGGACTAGTCCGCCCTTCTGCTGAGGTCAGTAGAAGGGGCTCAGGACCCCTATAAAAAGGGGACCCCCGGCCTCATTTGAAGATGTCTTGAACTCTAGCGCCACCACAAGCATCCTAGAGCCTTCCAAAGCCTTCTACTCGTCCTACTAACCCTCTAATAGCAAATCTTGAAGATATTAGGGTTTGAGGAGGAGAGTAAAGGAAGATTATCGCGCTTTGGCTCTTGGTTTGATCTCTTGCACATTGTGTTGTGTTTTGTGGCTTGTGTGAGTTGAGCTTCGTGTGCTCCTCATTGTATTTATTTGTGGGAGCCTCAACTTTTGAGCAGCCCCATCAAACTTGGTGATTACCCATTGATATAGTGGAAACCAAGCCGGCCATCGTGGTGGCCTGGTGAGAGAAGGGTCAAGTGAGACCCAGTCCTTGTGTGGAATTCTCAACGTGGATGTAGGCTTCTTCGTGGAGCTGAACCACGGGATAAATCTTGTCTCACTTGTCTTTTACTTTTCGTGATCACTAGTATTGCTATTAGGATTCTTATTGCTCATATTGCTCTTCACATTGATCACTGTTGAAAACTTGTGATCTAAGTGTCTTAACTTCACAATCTGAATTGTACTAGTTTACCACATATTGCTCATCTCTTTGGTGAACTTAAATTCCGCAAATAACTTGTAGAAATCAAGTTTTTAGGTTTTCACTCTGTGCTGAGCAGACTTATCTGGCCCTGTCCAGACAAGTCCAGCCTCAGGAATTTAATCTTGTTTGATTAAGTCATTTCAAGTATTATTGCCTATTCACCCCCCCTCTAGGCGACTTTCAATTGGTATTAGAGTAGGCTTGTCCAAAAGGGTCTAACAACTCGGAGAAGAAATGGCCGAAAGGGGTGACAACAAAGTTCCAGTAGTCGTCAATGAAACCAAGACGAAGAATGTCGATGTTCTTCAAGATGATCCAAACGACGACAGAGAAGTTCGGATGCTCAAGGCACGACTTTGTGAGAAGCTCAGCGTGCCCAAGAAGGAGATCAAGCCAATTGCCACGACCAATGTCGACAATGGGAGTAGTTCACAAGACTACTCCCAGTATCCTTATAATTATGAGCAACTGACCACAAGCAATCATTATTTATCAATTCCCATTGGAAAACCTCCTCAGTTTGATGGAAATGATTACTCCATGTGGAAGCATAATATGAAGATGCACCTCATTTCCTTAAACCCTAGCTTGTGGCAAATTGTTATGACAGGTGTTCATCTTCCGGAGCAAGTCGTTCTTCTATATTGCAATGCTCAAGCCATTGGAGTGATTACCTCCTCATTGACTCGAGAGGATTTCAACCGCATTGAAGGGTTGGAGGTTGCCAAAGAAATATGGGATACCCTCAAGACGGCGCATGAAGGCAACCGTGTCATTAGGGAGGCGAAGATTGAGATGATCGAAGGAGAGCTTGGGAGATTCACCATCATGGAGGGTGAGTCTCCCCAAGATATGTATGATCGTCTCAAGACTCTCATCAACAAGAGTCGTTCATATGGAAGCACCCGGTGGACCGACCACGAGGTGGTAAAGAGGATGATTCGAGCATTCATGCCTCGAAAAGTCACTCTTTGCTCACTAATTCGTGAATGTCCGGGCTTTCACAAGATGACACCCGAAGAAGTGCTAGGGAGGATCAACCATGAAATGATGGAGCAAGAATCTATGTTCTACAATGATCTACAAAAGCTTTCCTCCTCCAAGAAAAGAGATGTTGCATTCAAGGCAACATCCTCAAGATCACAAGAAAAGTAAGAGAGTGATGAAGAGAGTCCCGACACCGATGAGGAAGAAGATCTCTTCATTAACAACTTTAAGAGGATGTTTAGAAGAAGGGGGGGTAGCTACCAAAATGAAAGAAAGAGCAAAGACAAGCCCAAGACAAGATCAAAGAGGGCTTGCTACAATTGTGGGGAGTATGGCCACTTCATTGTGGATTGTCCACACAAAGAAAACAAGAAGAAGAAGGAGGGCAAGTCCAAAGAGAAGAAGCATTTCAAGAAGAAGAAGCAATCCGTACATGCCCACCTCAGAAAAGAGTGGGATTCAAATGAGGAATCCTCCCCCGATGAAGAAGAGAAGATAGCAAC
This sequence comes from Tuctoria greenei, assembly GCA_036927565.1. Taxonomy (NCBI): domain Eukaryota; kingdom Viridiplantae; phylum Streptophyta; class Magnoliopsida; order Poales; family Poaceae; genus Tuctoria; species Tuctoria greenei. The sequence goes on from JAYESD010000010.1 coordinate 60,531,789, forward strand.
CATTGCTATGAAGAAGACAACTACGGAAAACAAGCTCTTCCCCAACTTGGAGACTTCAAGGCCAACATGTCTCATGGCCAAGGAGGGAAGAAAGAAGGTTAAATATAAATCCTCTTCTTCAATTTCTTCTCATGATGATTCTGATAGTAGTAGTGAAAATGAACATAGTGAGTAAAAGTACTTTGAAAAGATTGAGATTGTTAACGGAGGAAATATTTGAGAAGGAAGAACTCATCAACCGTCAAGAGGACATGCTCATCCAACAAAAGGAGAGATTTCAAGAGGTTGAGGAGCTCTTGGAGCTTGAAAGAGAAAGAAGCAAGGCACTTGAGCGTGAACTTGCTTTTGAGCAAGGAAACTTGCTCAAACCTTGAGAACACTACAATTGTGCTCAAGGATGAACTTGTTAGTTTGACACAAGCTAACAAGATCCTTGAGATGCAAGTGAAGTCTCTTAAGGTCAATGCACCTTCTTAATCTACAAGCTCACCTTCCACAAATATTAAATCCAAAGCATCTCAACCTTGTAAATGCTCAAACTTAATCATAAAGCTTAAAGATGAGCTTAAGTTGGCACAAACCAATCAAGCACCAAAGGGTGGCATCTTTGACAAGGAGAAGGTGGCATATGCATGTAGTGCATATACCAACACAAGACATCCCCTTGTCAAGGATGGTCTTGGTTATTCTAGGGAGATGAGGCAAAACGCCAAAACTCCCAAGAATGGCAAATACTTGATTGTTTTTTCAGAGGAGGCTCATACAACAACAAAGAGAAGAACATTGCTACTTCACCCAAAATTCCTAAGAAAGAACCTCATCCATTGTTCTATGATTTCGATGCATCATATGTTTTATTGAGGAACAAGTTTGGAAAAGCATATCCTAGGTATGTTGGGCCACACCGCAAGAGTCCCAAACCTTGTGTGTGGGTGCCCAAGTGCCTATTGACTAACATCAAAGGGCCCAACACCGCTTGGGTACCTAAATCCAAAGCTTAAATATTTCTTGTAGGCATACTCCTCCGGTGGAACCAAATGGGTTCTCGATACGGTTGCACAATCATATGACCAAAGAAAGGAAGATGTTTGTAGAGTATGAGCTAAATGAAGATCCAATTGAAGGAATCTATTTTGGGGACAATAGCCAAGGAAAAATCCTTGGCACTGGTAAAATTGCTATATCCCCTAATCACACCCTTTCAAATGTTTTACATGTTGATTCACTTGATTATAACCTCTTGTCCATTTCACAACTATGTGACAAAGGTTATAATTGTTTATTCACTAATGAGGGTGTGACCGTCACAAGGAGAAGCAATAACTCAATTGATTTTAAGGGTGTACTCAAGGGAAAGCTCTATCTTGTGGATTTCTCTGCGGATAAAGCCCAACTTGATACATGCTTAATTGCAAAAACTAACATGGGATGGCTGTGGCATAGGAGGCTAGCCCATGTTGGGATGAGGAATTTGCAAAAACTCCTTAAGGGTGAGCACATATGTGGTTTAAAGAATGTTGTGTTTGAAAAGGATAGGCCATGTAGCGCATGCCAAGCCGGAAAGCAAGTTGGAGCACCACATCTATCCAAGAACATTATGACAACATCAATACCATTGGAGCTTCTACACATGGATCAAGCCATTGGAGTGATTACCTCCTCATTGACTCGAGAGGATTTCTACCGCATTGAAGGGTTGGAGGTTGCCAAAGAAATATGGGATACCCTCAAGACGGCGCATGAAGGCAACCGCGTCATTAGGGAGGCGAAGATTGAGATGATCGAAGGAGAGCTTGGGAGATTCACCATCATGGAGGGTGAGTCTCCCCAAGATATGTATGATCATCTCAAGACTCTCATCAACAAGAGTCGTTCATATGGAAGCACCCGGTGGACCGACCACGAGGTGGTAAAGAGGATGATTCGAGCATTCATGCCTCGAAACGTCACTCTTTGCTCACTAATTCGTGAATGTCCGGGCTTTCACAAGATGACACCCGAAGAAGTGCTAGGGAGGATCAACCATGAAATGATGGAGCAAGAATCTATGTTCTACAATGATCTACAAAAGCTTTCCTCCTCCAAGAAAAGAGATGTTGCATTCAAGGCAACATCCTCAAGATCACAAGAAAAGTAAGAGAGTGATGAAGAGAGTCCCGACACCGATGAGGAAGAAGATCTCTTCATTAACAACTTTAAGAGGATGTTTAGAAGAAGGGGGGGTAGCTACCAAAATGAAAGAAAGAGCAAAGACAAGCCCAAGACAAGATCAAAGAGGGCTTGCTACAATTGTGGGGAGTATGGCCACTTCATTGTGGATTGTCCACACAAAGAAAACAAGAAGAAGAAGGAGGGCAAGTCCAAAGAGAAGAAGCATTTCAAGAAGAAGAAGCAATCCGTACATGCCCACCTCAGAAAAGAGTGGGATTCAAATGAGGAATCCTCCCCCGATGAAGAAGAGAAGATAGCAACCATTGCTATGAAGAAGACAACTACGGAAAACAAGCTCTTCCCCAACTTGGAGACTTCAAGGCCAACATGTCTCATGGCCAAGGAGGGAAGAAAGAAGGTTAAATATAAATCCTCTTCTTCAATTTCTTCTCATGATGATTCTGATAGTAGTAGTGAAAATGAACATAGTGAGTAAAAGTACTTTGAAAAGATTGAGATTGTTAACGGAGGAAATATTTGAGAAGGAAGAACTCATCAACCGTCAAGAGGACATGCTCATCCAACAAAAGGAGAGATTTCAAGAGGTTGAGGAGCTCTTGGAGCTTGAAAGAGAAAGAAGCAAGGCACTTGAGCGTGAACTTGCTTTTGAGCAAGGAAACTTGCTCAAACCTTGAGAACACTACAATTGTGCTCAAGGATGAACTTGTTAGTTTGACACAAGCTAACAAGATCCTTGAGATGCAAGTGAAGTCTCTTAAGGTCAATGCACCTTCTTAATCTACAAGCTCACCTTCCACAAATATTAAATCCAAAGCATCTCAACCTTGTAAATGCTCAAACTTAATCATAAAGCTTAAAGATGAGCTTAAGTTGGCACAAACCAATCAAGCACCAAAGGGTGGCATCTTTGACAAGGAGAAGGTGGCATATGCATGTAGTGCATATACCAACACAAGACATCCCCTTGTCAAGGATGGTCTTGGTTATTCTAGGGAGATGAGGCAAAACGCCAAAACTCCCAAGAATGGCAAATACTTGATTGTTTTTTCAGAGGAGGCTCATACAACAACAAAGAGAAGAACATTGCTACTTCACCCAAAATTCCTAAGAAAGAACCTCATCCATTGTTCTATGATTTCGATGCATCATATGTTTTATTGAGGAACAAGTTTGGAAAAGCATATCCTAGGTATGTTGGGCCACACCGCAAGAGTCCCAAACCTTGTGTGTGGGTGCCCAAGTGCCTATTGACTAACATCAAAGGGCCCAACACCGCTTGGGTACCTAAATCCAAAGCTTAAATATTTCTTGTAGGCATACTCCTCCGGTGGAACCAAATGGGTTCTCGATACGGTTGCACAATCATATGACCAAAGAAAGGAAGATGTTTGTAGAGTATGAGCTAAATGAAGATCCAATTGAAGGAATCTATTTTGGGGACAATAGCCAAGGAAAAATCCTTGGCACTGGTAAAATTGCTATATCCCCTAATCACACCCTTTCAAATGTTTTACATGTTGATTCACTTGATTATAACCTCTTGTCCATTTCACAACTATGTGACAAAGGTTATAATTGTTTATTCACTAATGAGGGTGTGACCGTCACAAGGAGAAGCAATAACTCAATTGATTTTAAGGGTGTACTCAAGGGAAAGCTCTATCTTGTGGATTTCTCTGCGGATAAAGCCCAACTTGATACATGCTTAATTGCAAAAACTAACATGGGATGGCTGTGGCATAGGAGGCTAGCCCATGTTGGGATGAGGAATTTGCAAAAACTCCTTAAGGGTGAGCACATATGTGGTTTAAAGAATGTTGTGTTTGAAAAGGATAGGCCATGTAGCGCATGCCAAGCCGGAAAGCAAGTTGGAGCACCACATCTATCCAAGAACATTATGACAACATCAATACCATTGGAGCTTCTACACATGGATCAAGCCATTGGAGTGATTACCTCCTCATTGAATCGAGAGGATTTCAACCGCATTGAAGGGTTGGAGGTTGCCAAAGAAATATGGGATACCCTCAAGACGGCGCATGAAGGCAACCGCATCATTAGGGAGGCGAAGATTGAGATGATCGAAGGAGAGCTTGGGAGATTCACCATCATGGAGGGTGAGTCTCCCCAAGATATGTATGATCATCTCAAGACTCTCATCAACAAGAGTCGTTCATATGGAAGCACCCGGTGGACCGACCACGAGGTGGTAAAGAGGATGATTCGAGCATTCATGCCTCGAAACGTCACTCTTTGCTCACTAATTCGTGAATGTCCGGGCTTTCACAAGATGACACCCGAAGAAGTGCTAGGGAGGATCAACCATGAAATGATGGAGCAAGAATCTATGTTCTACAATGATCTACAAAAGCTTTCCTCCTCCAAGAAAAGAGATGTTGCATTCAAGGCAACGTCCTCAAGATCACAAGAAAAGTAAGAGAGTGATGAAGAGAGTCCCGACACCGATGAGGAAGAAGATCTCTTCATTAACAACTTTAAGAGGATGTTTAGAAGAAGGGGGGGGGGTAGCTACCAAAATGAAAGAAAGAGCAAAGACAAGCCCAAGACAAGATCAAAGAGGGCTTGCTACAATTGTGGGGAGTATGGCCACTTCATTGTGGATTGTCCACACAAAGAAAACAAGAAGAAGAAGGAGGGCAAGTCCAAAGAGAAGAAGCATTTCAAGAAGAAGAAGCAATCCGTACATGCCCACCTCAGAAAAGAGTGGGATTCAAATGAGGAATCCTCCCCCGATGAAGAAGAGAAGATAGCAACCATTGCTATGAAGAAGACAACTACGGAAAACAAGCTCTTCCCCAACTTGGAGACTTCAAGGCCAACATGTCTCATGGCCAAGGAGGGAAGAAAGAAGGTTAAATATAAATCCTCTTCTTCAATTTCTTCTCATGATGATTCTGATAGTAGTAGTGAAAATGAACATAGTGAGTAAAAGTACTTTGAAAAGATTGAGATTGTTAACGGAGGAAATATTTGAGAAGGAAGAACTCATCAACCGTCAAGAGGACATGCTCATCCAACAAAAGGAGAGATTTCAAGAGGTTGAGGAGCTCTTGGAGCTTGAAAGAGAAAGAATCAAGGCACTTGAGTGTGAACTTGCTTTTGAGCAAGGAAACTTGCTCAAACCTTGAGAACACTACAATTGTGCTCAAGGATGAACTTGTTAGTTTGACACAAGCTAACAAGATCCTTGAGATGCAAGTGAAGTCTCTTAAGGTCAATGCACCTTCTTCATCTACAAGCTCACCTTCCACAAATATTAAATCCAAAGCATCTCAACCTTGTAAATGCTCAAACTTAATCATAAAGCTTAAAGATGAGCTTAAGTTGGCACAAACCAATCAAGCACCAAAGGGTGGCATCTTTGACAAGGAGAAGGTGGCATATGCATGTAGTGCATATACCAACACAAGACATCCCCTTGTCAAGGATGGTCTTGGTTATTCTAGGGAGATGAGGCAAAACGCCAAAACTCCCAAGAATGGCAAATACTTGATTGTTTTTTCAGAGGAGGCTCATACAACAACAAAGAGAAGAACATTGCTACTTCACCCAAAATTCCTAAGAAAGAACCTCATCCATTGTTCTATGATTTCGATGCATCATATGTTTTATTGAGGAACAAGTTTGGAAAAGCATATCCTAGGTATGTTGGGCCACACCGCAAGAGTCCCAAACCTTGTGTGTGGGTGCCCAAGTGCCTCTTGACTAACATCAAAGGGCCCAACACCGCTTGGGTACCTAAATCCAAAGCTTAAATATTTCTTGTAGGCATACTCCTCCGGTGGAACCAAATGGGTTCTCGATACGGGTGCACAATCATATGACCGAAGAAAGGAATATGTTTGTAGAGTATGAGCTAAATGAAGATCCAATTGAAGGAATCTATTTTGGGGACAATAGCCAAGGAAAAATCCTTGGCACTGGTAAAATTGCTATATCCCCTAATCACACCCTTTAAAATGTTTTACATGTTGATTCACTTGATTATAACCTCTTGTCCATTTCACAACTATGTGACAAAGGTTATAATTGTTTATTCACTAATGAGGGTGTGACCGTCACAAGGAGAAGCAATAACTCAATTGATTTTAAGGGTGTACTCAAGGGAAAGCTCTATCTTGTGGATTTCTCTGCGGATAAAGCCCAACTTGATACATGCTTAATTGCAAAAACTAACATGGGATGGCTATGGCATAGGAGGCTAGCCCATGTTGGGATGAGGAATTTGCAAAAACTCCTTAAGGGTGAGCACATATGTGGTTTAAAGAATGTTGTGTTTGAAAAGGATAGGCCATGTAGCGCATGCCAAGCCGGAAAGCAAGTTGGAGCACCACATCTATCCAAGAACATTATGACAACATCAAGACCATTGGAGCTTCTACACATGGATCTCTTCGGTCCAATCGCCTACATTAGTATTGGTGGTAACAAATATGGTCTTGTTATTATTGATGACTTTTCACGTTTCACTTGGGTATTCTTTTTGCATGATAAGAGCGAGACTCAAGGTGTTCTCAAGAGATACTTGAAGAGAGCTCAAAATGAGTTCTCCTTGAGTATCAAGACCATAAGGAGTGACAACGGTACCAAATTCAAGAATACTCAAGTTGAAGAATTTTTGGATGAAGAAGGCATCAAGAATGAGTTCTCGGCCCCCTACTCCCCTCAACAAAACGGAGTGGCCAAGAGGAAGAATAGTACCTTAATTGAGATGTCAATAACCATGCTTGATGAGTACAAGACGTCGGACCGGTTTTGGGCGGAAGCGGTCAACAACCGCTTGCCATGCCATAAACCGGTTGTATCTTCACCGCATACTTAAGAAGACGTCGTATGAGCTCCTAACCGGTAACAAGCCCAACATCTCTTACTTTTGTGTTTTTGGGAGTAAATGCTACATTCTTAACAAGAAGCCTAGGACTTCGAAGTTCGCTTCTAAGTTCGATGAAGGTTTCTTACTCAATTATGACTCAAACACTTACGCCTACTGTGTCTTTAACAAATCATCCAGAATTATTGAAGTAGCACGTGACGTAGTGTTTGATGAGACTAATGGCTCCCAAGTGGAGCAAGTTGATCATCATGTGCCAGATCAAGAAGAAGCTCCACAAGTGGTGATAGGAAGGATGACACTTGGTGATATACGACCACAAGAACAACCTCAAGATGCAAGTGACCATCCTACACATCAAGCAAGCTCTTCCTCAACTGATCAAGATCAAGTTCCCCAAGATGCACTCAAAGAATATGAAAATGGAGGCATCAATCAAGGGGGAGACAATGAGGATGAAGTAGACCAAGATGATGACTCAAGACCTCAAGCGCCACACCCAAGAGTGCACCAAAGCGTCCAACGGGACCATCCCGTTGACAATATACTTGGAGACATCTCTAAGGGGGTAACTACTCGATCTCATGTTGCAAACTTTTGTGAACATTACTCTTTTGTTTCTTCCTTGGAGCCCCACAAGGTTGAAGAAGCACTACGAGATCCGGATTGGGTGATGGCCATGCAAGAAGAGCTCAACAACTTTGAAAGAAATCAAGTATGGGAGCTTGTGAAGAGGCCTAATGTGAATGTTGTAGGCACCAAATGGGTGTTCCGCAACAAACAAGATGAACACGGGGTGGTTACAAGGAACAAGGCATGACTTGTGGCCAAAGAGTACTCACAAGTCGAAGGTTTGGATTTCAAAGAAACTTTGCTCCCGTAGGTAGGTTTGAATCAATTCGTATATTACTTGCCTTTGCTACTCACCATGATTTTAAGCTATATCAAATGCACGTCAAGAGCGCATTCCTCAATGGTCCAATCAAGGAAGAGGTGTATGTGGAGCAACCACCCGAATTTGAAGATGAAGAATTCCCAAACCATGTGTACAAATTGCGTAAGGCTCTTTATGGACTCAAACAAGCTCCTAGAGCTTGGTACGAGTGCCTTAGAGATTTTCTAACTCAAAATGGTTTTAAAATTAAGAAGGTGGACTATACTTTATTCACTAAGCACTTCAATGATGATTTGTTTGTTTGCCAAATATATGTCGATGAAACTATATTTGGTTCTACTAACAAAGCTTTTTGTGATGAGTTTTCTAAGATAATGACGAAAAGATTTGAGATGTCCATGATGGGGGAGTTGAAGTTCTTTCTAGGTTTTCAAGTGAAGCAACTCAAGGAAGGCACGTTCATTAGTCAAACCAAGTACACACAAGATATAATCAAGAAGTTTGACATGGACAAGGCCAAACCCATCAAGACTCCTATGGCAACCAATGGGCATCTCGATCTCAATGAAGATGGTCCAAGTGTGGACTAAAAGGTATATCGTTCCATGATAGGTTCATTGCTATACTTATGTGCATCTAGACCCAATATCATGCTTAGTGTGTGTATGTGTGCTAGATTTCAAGCTGCTCCAAAGGTGTGTCATTTGACCACCATTAAGAGAATTCTTAGATATTTGGTTCACACACCAAGCCTAGGACTTTGGTACCCCAAAGGCTCTAAGTTTAACCTCATTGGATATTCCGATGCGGACTATGCGGGGTGCAAGGTTGATAGGAAGAGTACATCGGGAACTTTCCAATTTCTTGGTAGATCTCTAGTGTCTTGGTCCTCAAAGAAACAAAATTCCATTCCACTTTCCACAACTGAAGTGAAGTATGTTGCCGCCGAAAGTTGTTGTGCACAACTTCTTTGGATGCGACAAACTCTTAGGGACTATGGCATAAACTTGCGCCATATCCCTCTCCTATGTGACAATGAGAGTGCCATCAAAATAGCCCACAATCCAGTTGAACACTCAAGGACCAAGCACATCGATATTCGCCACCATTTCTTGAGAGATCACTCCATGAAAGGAGACATTACAATTTCCCATGTGAGAACCGATAAACAAGGCCGATATATTTACCAAACCCTTAGATGAGAAAAGATTTTGTGAACTTAGGAGTGAGCTTAATATCTTGGATTCTTGAAATGTGGCTTGAATCTTGCACATCTTATTGTCATATTCAAAATTCACACATGCTTGCGAAAACTCATCCTCCTCAATTTTTCTACAAATTATTTTGAAATTATTGAATCCTTGTGAATCATGGTCATAGTTTGATTGTTGATTGCTTACTGACCATGTTTACAAAGATATTTTGTGAAATCTAGTCCAAACGGATCAAATCTCCACTGAAAACTCAATATATATGAGTTTTCAGCCTTAGGACCGGACTAGTCCGCCCCTAGACCGGACTAGTCCGGTGGATCAGAACTGTCCGGACCTAGTCCGATAGCCGGATGAGTCCGGGTCCCTGACCGGACTAGTCCGACCCTTGGGGACTTAACCTCCCCAGGGAGCCTGTCGGTACCCTAAGTACCATATACCCCTTGAGATTGCAAAGATCTCAAGGAAATGTCATCTACTTGATTTGAAGACCTTCGGAGACCCACATGTCAGACATAACCGGACCCGCTTCCCCAACATGGTTAGTCCCAGGGTCGCCACGTGTACCATCAAACCGGAGCTACCGCCCACAAGGGGGAAGCTCCGGGCTATGTACCATAACGGCAGCCCCGAACCTAACCCCAGACCGAGGGAAGCTCCGGAACTGACACGTGTCTGGTGGCACCGGACCTATCTGTTCCCCACAGTATGCTCCGAAGCTGCACGTGTACAACCGTCAGATCTTCAGCCTCAAACCTCCGGTAGAATCCACAACGGATCCGTATCTTCAAAGGGGAATCAAGGACTTCAAGACCCGATTAAGTGTCATTAATACTATGTTAATGACACACGATCGGACGACCTTTATTACCAGTAACGGCGCTGTCAAAGCCCGTAACTCGGTCATTAAGGGTAATTAAGAGCATCAAATGTGTATCAATATTAGTAACCGCCGGGGCCACATGTCGGGCCAGGCCAACTTGTAACAGCCTGCCCTTGTACTATGAAAGGACAGGCCGACGATACATAGACGACAGATCTAGTCTGATCGGCTCACACGCGCTCTCAACTCACATTGAGCTCATACATCCAATACAACAGCAATACACCCCGTGGAGTAGGGTATTACGCTCAGGCGGCCCGAACCACATAAATCTTTGTGTCTCCTGTGTCATTTTAAATTTCACTTTCTTGAATCTTCGCGCGCCCACACTGAACCTCAAAGTCCGCAAACACTTTTAGTAGTGTCGGGAGATCTGCCGGATAAAAACCACCGATAGAGCCCCCGACCTTTTCACTTCACCTCTCTCTCTCTCTCTCTCTCCAAAAACGCTCAAAAACCGCCCCCTCATCGGTGATTTTTGATTCCAACCACAAAATATTGATTCCAATCGGTTGATTGAAGCCCTAAGGTGCATGGGAACTCTTCCCCAAGCATCGAAGGCCGATTCCTCACCCACATTTCATCGAATCGAAGATTTGAAGAGGTATTCTTGACCTAACCCAAAATCTCCAAAATTTTCAATTCTTTTAGGTCTATTGATATAAACCTCTTCACAAATGTTGTTGTGCACATCATTGTGATCATGTACTTCCATTTTTATGGTAGGACCCGTAGTTTTCACACAATTTCTCTAGATTAGGGTTCTTGCTGTGTGAACCGTACTAGTCCGGCTTCAGGGCGGACAAGTCCGGTTTGGTACGGACTAGTCCGACCCCTGGGCGGACAAGTCCGTATTACACAGTAAAAACCCTAACCTTGATCAATTCTGTGAATTCTACCACTTTGTCTTGACTCCTTGGACTCATACATATTCCCTTGCTTCTCTTATCAGCAACCATGTCGGATAACGAGTATGTTCCACCTTTCGACTCCGAGGCCAAAGCGGAGAAGCAAGCTCTTTATCGCCGGAGGCAACAAGAGGATCAAGAAATGGCTGCTACATACTTTGCATCAAAGAGAGAAAAGTAGACGCAGCAAGAAGCGCACAACTCTACAGCAACCGAGGCAGCCCCAAGGAAAAAGAGACTTGTGACATTGGGGGATCAGGCTAGAGCCCAAGAGGCGAGGTCCTCCAAGGATAAGGGAAAGGCCCCGGTCGATGCTGCACCCAAGAAGAGGGTGATAGTGGCCAAGAAGGCTTCTAGCAAGGTCAAGAAGGGTGCCTCTCAACCCATAGGCCCTTTGAGGATGTCTTCTCCTGCACGAAACTCAAACCGTGCAGCTGCCTTCGACTCTAACATCTTCAAGGGCAAAGGGACTGAGAAGGCACGCAAGCTCAGGAAGATAAATGTCTATTAGCGAGACAGAAGCACAGTGGATTCTTGTTTCTAGTGTGATTTCCACTGTGACTATTACAGGACGGTCTACATGACCAGGCAGACCCCAGTCACCGATGCTCAGTGGATTGAATGGGACTACATGGACCAGAAAGATCACATAGCCTTCAATGCTGTGATTGAGGCCATCGAGCGACATGGTTTGAAGAAGTTCATGGCTTTCCAGTATGACTAGAATGTGGAAGTCATCACTCGGTTCTATTCCACTATCTACTTCCACACCGATGGGGACAGGAGGATTACCTGGATGACCCATGAAGAGTAATACTCCACCACCTACTGGGAGTTTACTCAGCTGCTTGACCTAGAGGATCAACTGGACAATGAAGTCATTATCTCCAACTTGAGGCCAGTTGATCGCGATATCCTAGAGTACATGTATCCTAGCCATGTACCCTTTGAGGCGAGGCACATAAGGAACATCAAGCCCTTCTACAGTGTCCTCAACCGGGTGCTCAGGAAGACCATTGCCCCCAAGGATGGATATGCGGGGATAATTCAAGGGAATTTGAGGCACTTGATGGTCCTCATTGATGGAGATGTCCGCTTCAATGTGGTTGACTACATCTTCGACGACATCTTCAACATCTCCCATACTCCCAACCGATCATGTAGATATGCTCCGTACATCATGTACATGATCGAGAAGATCTCCGGTTTCACCTTCAAGAAAGACATAATTCACCGGAGGCTTCGACCTCAACTCCCTCCTCCAGAGCCGACTGCTCCTAGGAGGAAGATTGCGGATCCTCCCGCTTCTTCCTCTCGCTTTGTGCCATCTCCTCCACCACCCACGCCTTCGTCACAATAAGGGAGTGGATTCTTCAAGTGCTTCAAAGCTCTTTTCTCCTCTTGCCAGAAGACAGAAATTCGGCAACATCGCATGGAGCATTGCAATGAGAAGTATCTCAAGACGATGTGCGACAAGCTGGACATTCCTATGTCTCCCGCCGAGGAGAGTGATGGTGATCTCACTTCTTTCCCAGAGTTAACTATCGAGGAGCTCGCTCAGTTTGATGAAGATGGGACTTCCACCGCGGTCCCGACCAATGATGATGATGCCAATCTTGACCCGAAGGCCACAAAGAGCGATAGCGGGTGCCAAGGCGGCAATGACGATGATGACTCCGATGATGAGTAGTCCTACAGGCTCTTCCACTCTTCTTTTCCTTTTTGGTGTCTTGATTCCAAAGGGGGAGAGATTAGTGGATGGGGCACTTAGATAGGGGGAGAGATTGACGATTGAGTGGGAGAGTTTGAGAGTCTCTATCTAGTTATTAGTGAGAGATTATTTGATCTATTAAGGAATTATGTTTTAAACTCTCATTTCAAGTTGTATTGTAAGACTTAATCTATGAATTCATGTATCCTTCCTAAATTTGTGATGTGTTGCCTCATTTACATGTCTATCTGGTATAATTGTTGCCTTATCACACTTTATGAACACATCATTTAGGCACCCCACCATAACATGTATATGTATGAGAACTCTCTCATTCTCTCTTACCCGTGATGCATACATTGAGGGGGAGTCACTCATACAGTTATGAAAACAAATTATTATCCTTGTTGTTGAAATCTTAATGTGTTGTCATCAATCACCAAAAAGGGGGAGATTGAAAGAGCACCTAGGCATTCCCGTGGGTTTTGGATGATTGATGACGACAATTAAGAGACTAATGAGCTAAAGTGATCTTAAGCACAGGTATAAGGATTGAAATGAGATGAAAACTCTCAAAAAGGAAAAGGTTAAAACGGGTGTCAAAGACTCAAGCGTAGAAATTAGGGTTTCTATGGTGTTGAGGTTATATGAGCCGTGTCATGTGAGAGGGTGGATGTATCATGTGCAATGAGATCATTCTAGAGGGCTCAAAGTGGTGGTTTAGTGAAACACCTAAGTGAGAAGCCAAAAATGAGAGAAACCCTAGGAGGCTGGACTAGTCCGGGCCTCAAGGCCGGACTAGTCCAGCCACGCATACAAGTCCGTTTTGAGACAGACCAAACGTCTCTGGAGTGAATCTGAGTGAATTTGGAGCTAAGTCCGAGAAGTTCGGACTTGTCCGTTTTTGGACGGACCAAAGCTCTCTGGAAAAGTTCAGACTTGTCCGTTTGGGTGCGGACCAATCCGTTTGAGACTTAGTGAGATCATCCGAGAGAAACCCTAGTGGGCCGGACTTGTCTGCCCTCTGTGTCCGAACTAGTCCGTGCCTGTCCAGTTGAGTCCGTTTTGAACGGACTAAACCTTTCTGTCCTACTTCGGACTAGTCCGTTTTGGACCTGACTAGTCCGTTGTTTAGTGACCATTTGAATTTGGAAATTTGGCGGGTAGCGTGACGATCATCGCTCAGTGTGGCAGTTGTCGAGAACTGACCAGAGGTCAGTGGTCCCATAAGGCCGGACTAGTTCGGGTCGATAGGCCGGACTAGTCCGCCCTTTTGCTGAGGTCAGCAGAAGGGGATCGGGACCCTATAAAAAGGGGACCCCTGACCTCATTTGAAGATGTCTTGAACCCTAGCGCCGCCACAAGCATCCTAGAGCCTTCCAAAGCCTTCTACTCGTCCTACTAACCCTCTAAGAGCAAATATTGAAGAGATTAGGGTTTGGGGAGGTGAGTAAAGGAAGGTCATTGCGCTTTGGCTCTTGGTTTGATCTCTTGCACATTGTGTTGTGTTTTGTGGTTGTGTGAGTTGAGCTTTGTGTGCTCCTCATTGTATTGATTTGTGGGAGCCTCAACTTGTGAGCAGCCCCATCAAACTTGGTGATTACCCATTGATATAGTGGAAACCAAGCCGACCATCGTGGTGGCTTGGTGAGGGAAGGGTCAAGTGAGACCCGATCCTTGTGTGGACTTATCAACGTGGATGTAGGCTTCTTCGTGGAGCTGAACCACGTGATAAATCTTGTCTCACTTGTCTTTTACTTTTCGTGATCACTAGTATTGCTATTAGGGTTCTTATTGCTCTTCACATTGATCATTGTTGAAAACTTGTGATCTAAGTGTCTTAACTTCACAATCTGAATTGTACTAGTTTGCCACATATTGCTCATCTCTTTGGTGAACTTAAATTTCACAAATAACTTGTAGAAATCAAGTTTCTAGATTTTCACTCTGTACTGAGCGGACTAGTCCAGCCCTGTCCAGACAAGTCCGGCCTGAGGAATTTAGTCTCGTTTGATTAAGTCATTTCAAGTATTATTGCCTATTCACCCCCCCACTAGGCGACTTTCACTCTGGATCTCCTCATCTTCTTCTTCTTCAATGACTCGGTGAGTAGGAAGTGTGGCAGTAGAAGACGCTTTGCCACCTTCGAAGAAGGCAAGCTCATTGGAGGTAAGCTCCAAAAAGGCAGTGTAGCCCCCCTTGTTATCTGCGGAGACTCGCAGAGATCTAATGGGTGGGATCTCAAGCTTCTGACAGATAGCAGTGATGTTGTCCTTCATGTACCTCCCTTGCCTCTTCCTCACATCTCGCTCCCTTATGGAGCAAACCTCGACCTTGCTACATGAGGTGAAGATCGAATGAAGGATCGTTAAAAGGCCTCAAGAAGGACTTTGAAAGGAATAGGGAATGAAAGTAGCCTCATGAGTTGCCCTAACCTTAGAGGTCTGCTGTTTGAAGGAGGTGGAGGTGGAGTAGCAATCTAAGGGTGGAGCCCCCTGTGCTTGATATCCTTCACAAACTCCAATCCAATCACTTTCTCAATCATGAACATGATATAAGGCGCGTACCCATAAGAGCGATTTGGAGTGTGAGAGATGTTGAAGATGTTGTTGAAGATGTAGTCAAATACGTTGAATTTCTATTGTTCGCTTATAGTCTTCATCAAGTTCCTTAGATACCCATTGATGTTGGAGGCATCACCATCCTTAGGTGCTAAAGTCTTCCTCAAAACCTTGTTAAGCACACTAAAAAAGGGGATAATATTCCGAGTGTGAGGGGGGTCATAATAATAGTGTTGGTCATACATGAAGTCCATCTCATTCTTGTCCAAAGTACTGGTGTTGTGGACCACCACCTCGTTCTCCAGGCTAGACCCATGTCCAAGAATCTGAGCAAACTCACTATAGAGGACTGAGTACTGCTCACCATTAGTCATCCTAGTGATCCCCATAGGTCCAGATGTGGAAAAATAGATTGTGGAATAGAGCTGGTCGATCACCTCTGTATTCCAATCACATTGAAGAGTCACAATGACCTAGATTCCATGGAACTCACATGCTTCTATGACTCTATTGAAGTTGGCATTGTTCTTTCTCTCCATGTACTCATAGTCAATGCATTGAGCATCGACCACTGGGGTCTTCATCCGCATATACAAAGAGTGGTAGTAATCGAAATGGAAATCACTCCAAAAGCGAGGATCCATGGAAATCTTGTCAAATCTATAAACATTCTCTGAGCAAAACTTCTTGGCTTTGTATACCTCCTTCCCTTGAAATATGACATTATTTGGTCATCTGTTGGGGTCATGCATGGGTGGTGCCATCACAAGTGGTCCAATGTGAATCGATGCCCACCACCCTGCCCCCTTCGACTTCTACCACCTGCCTTGTACTTTTCTTTACCCTTGTCAGTTGATTTCTTGGTGACAACCTTTTTCTTCTTCGGGACGGGAGGTTGAAAGGGTTGGGCCTCCCTCTAGTGCCTTTTCTTGGTTCTAGCTTTTCGGGTGGCCACCTCTCAAATAACGACCAACCAAGCCTCCTCCCCGGAGGCATCATTGAATGGGCTATCACTGCTTGACATTGTGACTGGCAAGATACAAGAAGAAAGGGTCAAAATATTGATGTAATGCGAGAAGAATCCGAGCGAAAAAAAAGTTAGGGTCGAAACTGTCAAAGAACGGACATGTTCGGTTCAGAGGTCAGACTAGTCTGCATGGAATGGACTTGTTCGCACCACAACCAAACTAGTCTGATCTAGTCAGTCTCAAACCCTAATTTCTAAATTTGCATAAATTCACAATATCAACTCATAATATTGAAGATTAGCAATGCATAGACAAGGTAAACGACATGGAACTAAATAACTTGGACCAATCCTAGCAATAATGAAGTATTCTAGGGTTAGGTCAAAGAATACCTTGAGGAGGGTGAGAATAGAGAAATCCACCAGATATTCAAATGGAGAAGTTCGAAGATGAGTTTCCTGCACTTCACAAGCCTTGAATTGACGGAAGGAACGAAGATTTCACTGTGGATGCAAAAAATCACCCAAGGAGCATTGAGAAGAGTGGAGGCGCAAGTAGAGATGGAAAAAGAAAGAAAAAGAGTCAGCCCTAGTTTGGGGAGATTAAGTCCTCAGACACCGGGCAAGTATGGGGTAAGGCCAGACTAGTCCAGTTACCCGGACTCCACACTATCTACTCCTGGGTCTGGACTTGTTCAACCTGGAGTGGACTAGTCTGATATGGACTAGTCTGAAGCATCCTCCGCACAGGTTCCTGAGGCCAAACTAGTCTGGCATATAACGGAATTGTCCACGCTTAAAATACACAAACTCATATATATTGAGTTAAGAAACATATTATTGATCATTTTGGACAAGTATTCACAAATAATCTTGAGAGATATGATCAGAAACCAATCAAGCATACAAACAATGACATTAATAATACAATATGTATTAAACTCCAACAATTTTGTGAAAAACAAAAATAAATAGAAATTTTGGAATAATTTAAGTTTTAAAAGCTTCTAGCCTACTTCACATCATATGTGCAACACTTCAAGCCACATTTTGAGAATCAAGGATATTTAGCTCATTCTTAAGTTCGCAAAACGTTTTTCATGTAGTGGCTTGTTGAAAATATCAGCTAATTGTTTTTTGATTCTAACATGTGAAATCACTATATCCCCCTTGATTCAATGGTATCTCAATAAGTGGTGTCAGATGTCTATGTGTTTGGTCCTATAATATTCAACGGGTTTATGGGAAATCTTAATGAAACTCTCGTTGTCGCATAGGAGTGGAATATGGTTCATATTGTAATCATAATATTTTAGAGTTTGTCGCACCAAAGAAGTTTTGCACAACAACTCCCGACTGCGACATACTTTGCTTCGTCTGTTGATATGAGAATGAAGTTTTTTTACTGGATGACCATGACACTAGGAACCTACCCAAGAATTGACAAGTCCTGGAAGTGCTTTTTCTGTCCACCTTACACCAGACATAATCCGTATCGAAATATATGATGAGATTAAACTTTGACCCTTTTGGATACTAAAGCCCAAGATTAGGTGTATGAACTAAATATTGTAAGATTCTCTAACGGCCATCAAATGACATTCCTTAGGTGCAGCTTGAAATCTTGCACACATACACACACTAAGCATAATTTTGGGCTTAGATTCATAAAGGTAAAGTAATGAACCAATCATGGAGCAATATACCTTTTGATCCATGCTAGGTTCATCTCCGTTGAGGTCAAGGCTTCCATTAGTTTCCAAGGGCATCTTGATGGGTTTGACCTTGTACATGCCAAACTTTTTGAGTATGTCTTCAGTGCACTTTGTTTGACTTATGAATGTTCCTTTATTTAGTTGCTTGACTTGGAAACCTAAATAAACTTCAGCTCCCCCATCATGAACATCTTGAACATTTCATCATAATCTTGCTAAACTCATTATAAAATGACTTGTTAGTTGAACCAAATATAATGTTATCGATATATATTTGACACACAAAGAGATCATAGTCAAAATTTTTACTAAAGAGACTATAATCCGCTTTTACTATCCTAAAACCATTATTAATAAGGAAATCTCTAAGGCACTCATACCAAGCTCAAGGAGCTTGTTTGAGGACATAGAGAGCCTTACACAATATAGAAACATAGTTAGGATATTCTTGATCTTCAAAACTAGGGGTTGCTCCACATATACTTCCTTCTTGATTGGACAATTGATGAAGGCAATTTTCACATCCATTTGATAAAGCTCGAAATTATGGTGAGTAGCATAAGATAATAATATTCGAATTGACTCAAGACTAGTTACGGGAGCAAAGGTTTCATCAAAATCCAAAACTTTGACTTGTGAGCACCCCTTGTCCACAAGTTGTGCCTTGTTCCATGTCACTACCCGGTGTTCATCTTGTTTGTTGTGGAACACACATTTGGTGCCCACAATGTTGGCGTTGGGTCTCTTCACTAGTTCCCATACTTGATTCCTCTTGAAGTTGTTCAATTCTTCTTGCATGACCATCACCCAATCTGGATCTTGTAGTGCTTCTTCTACTCTAAATGGTTCCAAAGAGGATACAAAAGAGTATTGTTCACAAAAGTTTGCAATACGAGATCGAGTAGCTACCTCTTTGGAGATATCTCCAAAGATGTTGTCAACGGGATGGTCCTGTTGAACACTTTGATAAACCCTTGGGTGAGCCACTTGTGGTCTTGAATCAACCTATTTTTCATCATCGTCTCCCCCTTGATCATTGTCATCTCTTTGATCTCCATCATCTTGATCTTCAAGTTCTTGATCTTGGGGTGCTTGTGCTTGGTTATCTTGATCTTGATCTTGAGTGGGAGGGGTCGGTTGAAGTGGGGATGGATCACTTGAGCATTGATATTATTCTTGTGAACGAGCGTCGCCAAGTGTCATCCTCCTCAATGTTATACATGATTCCTCTTCTTAATCTAGCATACATTTATCATCTTGCTCCACTTGAGAGCCATTAGTTTCATCAAACACTACGTGACATGCAATTTTAACACAATCGGAAGTTTTGTTAAAGACACGATAAGCATAAGTGTTTGAGTCAAAGCCAAGCAAGAAACCTCAAATAGATTTAAATACAAATTTTGAAGTCCTAAGCTTATTGTTAAGAATATTGGATTTGTATCTGGTAAGTAGCTCATACAGTGTTTTCTTCAAGAGTCGGTGAAGATAGAGTCGGTTTGTGGCATGACAAGTGGTGTTAACCATTTTTGCCCAAAACCAATACGAAATCTTGTACTCATCAAGCACAGTCCTTCCCATCTCAATGAGTATGCAGTTCTTTCTTTCGATCACCCTATTTTGTTGAGGGGAGTAGAGTGTCGAAAACTCACGCTTGATGCCTTTTTCATCCAAATACTCTTCCACTTGTGTGTTCTTGAACTCGATGTTGTTGTCACTTCATATCTTCTTAATCCTTAAGGAGAACTCATTTCGAGCCCTTCTGAATAATTTTCTGAAGACACCTTGAGTTCACTCTTATCATGCAAGAAAAGCACCCAAGTGAAGCGAGAATAATCATCAACAACTACAAGACCATATTTGTTACGATTGATGCTTATATAAGCAATGGGACCAAGGAGATCCACGTGAAGCATCTCCAAGGGTACTGTTGTCATCATCACATTCTTTGTGGGATGAGGTGCTCCAAATTGTTTTCATGCTTGACAAGCACTACAAGACCTATCCTTCTCAAAAACAATGTTTCTTAGTCCTAGTATGTGACCCCCCTTTAATTTTTTTTTTGTAAATTCGTCATACAACCATGGGCTAGACTTCTATGCCACAACCACCCCATGTTGATTTTTGTAATAAAGCATGTATCAAGTTGAGCTTTATCTGTGATAAAATCCACAAGGTAAAGCTTTCTCTTCAATAAACCCTTTAAGACAATTGAGTCATCAATTTTTTTAAAATAGGTCACACCCTCATTAATAAACAAACAATTGTATCCCTTCTCATAAAATTGTGAGATGGATATAAGGTTATAAACAAGAGAATTGACATGTAAAACATGAAAAAACAAATTTTGTGAAGAGATTGCAATTTTATTAATACCAAGCACTCCGCCTTGGCTATTGTCAACAAAAGTGATACTTTCACTTGAATCATCATTTTCTTCATATTCAATGAACATTTTCTTCTCTATGATCATGTGGTTTGTGCATCCACAATCTAGCACCCATTTCAAACTATTGGAGGAATACCCCTACAAAACAAGTTTAGGCTTTTTTTTAGGTACCCAAACTTGTTTGAGTCGAGATAGAGTAGGAGAAGTAATCTTAGCATTTTCATGAGCAATAGATGTGTCAACATGGTTCTTGGCTTTGTAGGAGCCATTCTTGACAAATGCAAGACACTCCTTGTTATTCTTGAGGATTCCAACATCTTGCTTGCTTCCTCTAGAATAACCAATGTCATGTTTGATGATAGGAGACCTTGAGACCATATATGCACTTCGTGCATATTTGATTTTCTCCTTGTCAAAGATTCCACTCTTATGAGAATGTTTTCCTTGTGCCACCTTAAGTTGATTTTCAAGTTTAGGACTAGGTTAGCACAATAACAAGTTTTAGTGATGGATGCAATATTTGAGTTAGGTGAATTCTTTGAGAAAGATGAGACACTTGATTTGAGAGTATCATATTGCACTTCAAGATCTTTGTGAGCTTTTTACAAGCCTTTAATTTCACCTTGAAAGAGTAACGTTTGAACTCTTGATACTTGTACAAGTCTTCTTGCATGAAGCAAGTTCAATCTCAAGCTTTGCTCTTCTCCCTCTTAAGTTCTTGAAGTTTCTCAGGATATGCAATTCTTCATATCCATTAATAAACTCTCATTTTTCAAATATTACATCCGTTATTTTTTGTTTTAGCAATAGCAGTTTTATCCATTCCTTTAAACGTGAATTCATTTTTTCTATTAGTATCGAATCATCATCATCATCATAGGAATTTAACATAGAGGTGGGTTTATATTTAACTCTGAGACCTATGTGTGCTGAATACACTGGCAATTAGAATTAAAGTGAAGGTTTACATTCAAAGTTTTGAGCTTACACCGATACACCCCGATACACAGTATTCAAAGTTGTCTCAATACATTTTGTAAGTAACATTAACCTTGATGGTTTCGAATTGTCCAAACTTTTTCTCACGTGAGTTGAACGTGTTTCATGCTTTGGACTATCTGAACTTTCACTCACATGAGTTGCATGCGAGTCGACATGGTGGGAGTGTTTTCGAGAGTAACATTTACTCTTTACTTGGTTAGGACTGTCTGAACTTTTGGTCACGTGTTTTGCACGTGAATTTGGGATTGGAATGTTCGATCTTTTGCCTTTACATTGCAGTGCCTCTTTTGGACTATTCGATATTTCATGTTGCTAAAATAATTGTGCGGCTGTTCTATTTTTAACATGCAATGTTTTAATCTTGCTTTTGTCTTATGCGAAGGTTCTCTTAGTACTTTTGGTCTAAGTTTTTGATGTGTTATGGCTGATCATGATGGTTTTATCTAGCAACATTCTTATGTTAGATGCTCACATAAGATGTTCTGTTTTTTGAACTAACGAGAGTCAAGTCGAGGACTTGGGCTCGCAAAGATTGGTTGTTTGTTCATGTGCAGGTGTTGCTTGAGGTCAAAATATGGCTGGTGACGGAATCCATTGAACTAGTCTTAAGGAGAAGATGAGGTTCAGCAACCAAGTTCGGGAGAAATTGTGGTTGAGTTGATCGGGAGGTCACACAACATGTTTGGGTCAAGAACAATACATATGAAGGTATCCTGAATGTTGTTGGAAAGTGTTTGCACGTATTCAAGGAGTGCATGGACGTGGATACATTGTTCCCATGCGTGGTGAAGAGATATGGACTTGAAGATGTGGCCGGAAAGGTCCAACTGGTTGGATTATGAACACAGGCTGCAGCTGAGTCGGTTATGGCTCTAATATAGAAAGATTTGAGTTGGTTTTGGTTAGATTTCGTGTTGGAGATGAGGTAGAGTTGTTTTAGTAATGTGGGATACGTTCCTAAGGTGTTTGGAAGTCTTAAGATTACTTCTATCTGCGTATAGAAGAGTCTTGAGCAGTTATGGTAAGTTTGAGTTAGAGTCGGATTAGAGTCCTAGTTTGAATTAAGTTGGCTTTAGGGCAGATTATATAAGCAAGGGAGGCTAAAGCTCATGGTAACATGACTTTGAGTCTGTTCCTCTTGTGTTTAGATCAATAAAATTAGTAGTTCATATGAGCTTTTGTGTCTTGTTCGTCAGACTTGTTTTTGTCGAGTTTTCCTCGTCGAGTTTCTGCGATGCCCGACCTTTTTTTGGTGTTTTGATCATAACTCGCGTTTTACTGATCCGATTGATGTGATTCTTTTTGTGTTGTCTTCACAACCCAATTGTCTATCATCTATGAAAGTTTCATGGTATTGGATTTGTAGTTTCTGATCTACACGATTTTCTTTGCAGCGTAACATATCTGTTTGCTCTCTATTAGAACATATTGACTTTCGCTTAGGGTTTTGGTCATAACTTGAGTTTTACTTGACGATTTCTTGTGATTCTTATTGTGGTGTCTCTGTGACTTCATTATCTACAATCTATACTAGTTTTTCATGGTTGAACTCTTATAGATAAGTCGTGCACACAGTTTCTTTATCAGATTGTTTTTCTGCTGAGGAGTTTTTGTTGCTTCCGCAAAAAACGTTTATTCGACCATTCACCCCCCTCTGATAGCTTTTCACGTGCTCTTCGATCCTACAATTGGTATTAGAGCCACAGTGCTCTATTCTCTTTGATTTGGACATGTTTTGACTAATCAACATGGAGAAATACTCCGTAAAATCTTGTGTGTTTGATGATGTTGATTTTTAGTTTGGAAGGCTCGTATTGAGACCTACATACAAGTGCAAGGCTTCTCTATATGGGAAAAGGTCTACAAGTTTCTCAACGTGCCATGAAACAATCAAGTTACAGCTGCGGACATGAGGGATGTCGACAACAATAGCAAGGCTCGTAATTTGATTATACAAGGATTGACTCAAGGCGACTTCAATTGTGTTGCACACCTCCGATCTGCATACGAGGTGTGGAAAGAACTATGCCACTACCATGAAGGATCCAACACGATCAAGGAGGTAAGGCAAGATATGTTTAAGGAAGAATATATGCGCTTGGAGATGCAACCAGGTGAGTCCATCGATGATTTATTTGCTCGCTTTATTAAAATTCTCAGCAACTTGCATAGTGTCAATGTTAATTTTTCAGATGCTAAGAATGCTAGACAATTGTTAAATGCATTAGACATGTCAATTTGGGATATGAAAGTTACATCTATTCGTGAATCCATTGTCATGAGTACACTTACTTTAGATGTGTTGTATTCTAAGTTAAAAACTCATGAACTTGACATAATATCACGTAAAAATCCCAATAAGTATTTTGCATTTGTTTCTCAATGTGACATGCCTAGTTTTAGCCAATCTTCATCATGTGGTACGCATGCTTTGCTATCTTCTCTAACCCTTGAACAGATTGAAGAATTTCCAGAAGAGGAGCTAGCACTTCTCTCCACTCGGTTCTCAAAAGCATTGCAAAATATGAGAACTAGAAGGAGATCAAGTGGTGGTTCTCAACAATGCTTTGAATTTGGTAAGACATGATATTTTTGTACAAATTACGCTAACCTTTCAGGTCCTTCTACCCGTGATGAAAAGAAAAATAAGTTCAAGTCCTCTTCTGGCAACAACCAGAAAAAGAAGACTTCCACAAAATGCCAAGTGGTGGACCATATCCTCTCCGCTCTACTAGACAACAACTTGAGCAATGTAGACTCCAGAAGTGATGAGGATGAAGACAATTTGGCAACTACGTGTTTCCTGGCGGGCAACTCAATATCAAGTATGGAGGAAGCAAAACACAATAGCGACGATGAAGAGGTATGTCCCACTTGCAAAGAAATGTGTGATGTTATTTCTCATGCTACTGTTATACTTAAGAAAAAGGACAAAAAACTTAGTGACAATGCTATTAAAATTGAATCACTAGAATATGAAATTAATCGGTTAAAATATTTGATTCCTAGTAATGATTCTTGTTCCTCATGTGAGTCAATATATGAACAATTGTCCTCTTTAAGAAGTGTACACACCTCCACTCTTAATAAATTTGAGATTGAAATTGAAATGAACAAAAAGGTTGCTGCACTTAACGATAAAAACATGAAAGATGCTAGCTGTTAAACAATTGATTTGCATTGTTCTAGTTATGACAATCTTAACAAGAACCTACGTGATGCTATGAATGAGATTTCTGTTTTGAACAATGCTTTACATGCTCATGAAGTTAAATACTTTTCTAATTGTAAATTAAAAAGAAAAACTTCATGTGAAAACTTCCTAGACTTGACTAAGAAACTTAATTACATGCAAAGGACACTACAACGGTTTTGTAGTGGGAATAAGAATCTAAACTTGCTGTTGAAATATTCTAAGACTTGCAATGATAAAACTGGTTTATGTTTTGATTCTCATGCTCATGATAAGGTACATCCACCTAATGTTGTTAAGTCATTAGGAAGTGGTTTGATTCAAATGGTTCTTAAACAAAAAGAGGTGGTTTCTAAGTTTGCAGGAATGTTGTCTCATTCGGTTGCTAATAAACATGTTGCTTGCTCATCTAGACAAGAACACAAAATAAAATTTCATTTTACTTACTATGGTAGATATGGTCATGGCATAGATTTATGTTATAGACTAGCTAAACAACAGAAAAAGGAAAGAATTCTAGCTAGATCTCATAACAATCACGCAAAATTTGCTGAACATGCTGAACCTAATGTTAGGAAATTGCAACCTTCATCGATGAGTCAGAAACATGCAAAATTTGCTCTCAAACCTACTATTTTTCATGCTACACATAATACACCTCGTAGGTCAGGAATTGGACGTAAGGATTCTAAAACTTTGGCTCATAAAACTGCTGTTTATCTCAGCTTTCGCGTGTTATTCCTGCTGTACATCGTGTGACTCAGTACTGGATTCCTAAATGCCTTTTGACTAACTCCAGTATTGAGTCATCGACGTATTGTACTTCTATGTAGGTTGCACACTTGAGGAAGGAAAACATTTGACTTGTGTATTCCGGTTGCTCATGCCACATGACCGGTAACAAAGAATGGTTCTCCTCCCTCTCTTTTTTGTCACATGTAGAGAATGTTACTTTTGCCAATAATTCTTCAACTCCTATAATTGCTAAGGGTTCGGTTAGAGTAAATAATCACCACACTTTGAAATATGTGGCACTTGTAAAAGATTTGAAATACAACTTGCTTTCTGTTTGGCAATTGCTAGATGGGAATTTGGAAATTATTTTCACTAAAAACTGTTGCGAGGTTGTAGATTCTAATGATGAGCATATTTTTAATATGTCTCGGTTTGGAAGAGTTTTTATAACTGATTTTGATATGTCATCCTCTAAGCATAGGTGTCTAGTTGCTAATGATTCAAATGACTTATATATATGGCATCATAGACTTGGTCATGTAGGCTTTGATCACCTCACACGTGTTAGTTCTCTTGATCGCATACGTGGGCTGCCTAAGCTTAAACGGGGCAAAGAAATTGTTTGCTCTTCTTGTAGACATGCTAAGATGGTTGCAGGTTCACATTCTCCTCTCACAATTACCATGACAACTGAACCGAAACAACTTTTACATCTTGACACTGTAGGTCCTTCACGTGTTCAATCTTTTGGGGGTAAATGGTATGTGCTTGTAATTGTTGATGACTTTTCTAGATACTCTTGGATTTACTTTATGTCATCTAAGAATGAAGCTTTTAGTCAGTTTAGAACTTTATTTCTTAGATTATCAATTGATCACCCAAATCTTTAAAAGCAATTAGAAGTGATAACGGAACCGAATGTACAAATCAATCGTTTGGTCACTTTGTGCTGAAAAAGGAATAGATCGTCAATTTTCTTCACCATATGTCAAAACGGTGTTGTAGAGAGAAAGAACATAACCTTAGTTGAGATGGCTAGTAATATGCTTGATGAATACCAAACTCATAGAAAAATTTGGGTAGATGCAATTGCAACAACTTGTTATGTTTCAAACCGTGTTTTCTTGAGAGCTAAGTTAGGAAAAACACCATATGAGCTTCAGTTTGGACATAGGCCTAGTGTCACATACTTGAGTGTCTTTGGTTGCAAATGCTTTGTTAAGAAACATGGCAATCTTGATAAATTTGAAGCTAGATCTGTTGATGGCATGCTTCTTTGTTATCTATCTCATACTAGAGGCTATCGTGTGCTTTTACTGGACACTAACAAAATTGTGGAGACTTGTGAGGTTTCTTTTGATGAAGCTAGCCCAGGTACTAGCTATAATATTGCAGGTCTAGATCCATATCCATAGGTGGAGAGTATTTTCATTGAAGATGAAGAAGGAGTGGAGCTACTACCAGAAATTTCAAAAATAAACAATGATGTTCTAGCTGTTGATCTCGCTCCACAACCAGTACCAACGACCACTACTGCTGGTTCAGATCTTCCTCGAGCCACAAGTTCTACGAGACATCCAATGCTATTTACTATCCTAGCACCATGCTAGCATACTAAGTAAATACCTTGAGGCTCGAGTAATGGTAGCTATCTAAGGCAATGACTAACCTAAACATCGTTGAACCAATGTTGAGACATAGCATAAGTTATTCATATTAACATGATCATATCATAACTAATTAGACTATAGTGGGGGTTTGTAGTGTTTATGATGATATACTAGGAGTGATATGGCATAATCATAAAGACTACTCCTACCACATACATGGAATCCACAATCAAACAAGAAACGCTTCATCCAAGTGTATGAATAAAATAAGACTAAAGATAATATCTTTATTATGCATAAAGTCACAAATATAAGAAAAGATACATGAGCCATACCTTTTCCAACTTGGACTTGGGACTAGAGGCTCTCCTCTCTATAGTCTAACTCCACTAAGGACTAATAGAACTAGTGTATACAATAGAATGAAGCTCAAGTGGTGTGTGTTGAAGTGAGGAGTGAGGGGTCCTATTTATAGCTATGAGAAGGGTCGCTTCCTGCCACTAAAAGCGCGCAAATCAGTCATCAACAACTTCTTCAAGCAGGGAGAAGCCAACACATGGAAGCTTACCTAGTTTGGAGGAGAGACCAGTACGACCGACTAGGGGATCGGCCGACCTGGTAAGTCCTCCAAATGATCTGTGCTTTCATGGGGTGACTTCCAGGTGGGTCCTCTTTACTGATATAGGGTGTACACCGTTGGACGGCCTCGGATACTTCTGTTTGTAGGCCATTTGATCCATGTGGTGCCACATGTCAGCGCTTGATTGGTTGGGATGATATTATAGTATCCATCCGTTGTTTCACTTCAATTCTGTATAAAATACCTGCATGCACCAATTTCTCCAAGTACAAGTGTAAATAAGTTAAATAGAAAGGTGATGTGTACAAGAAATGATATTTCCTTCACATAATTGAGTTACATTGACGAGTGAAATTGGTATATAGCAGCCGTCAGCAAACTCCCCCAAGCTTATCCTTTGCTCGTCCGAGCAAAGTCAAGACTTAAGGTTGATGATCAGGAGTTGCTACAATGTTATACTTTTCAAAAGTACCATGTGCACAACAAAATACTCTACCTAGTATTGCAAAAATTGACATGGTACTTCACCCATCTTAAGTCGTTATGGGGCTTATACCATCTTCTATTCATGGGTGGTTGAAAGATAGAACAACAAATGGAGCACACATATCCTAGAGATCAAGTTCCACTTAAATTCTAGAGAGTTCAATTTATATTATAAGTACCTCAATTTGATTCTCTCAGTTTATCCTTTATGTGTAGTGGAAATATGTCCTCACCATGGCATTTTGCCTAAATTCATCCTACTACTAAATAAGGCTTGTATGTGGAGCTTGGTAGGGAATATAGTAGGCATATTTGCAACACATAATATTGCCAAGTCAAAAAACCAAGACTTAAGAGAAATCATTTCAAAACTATTTGATTCACGACTTGTGCATGTGTGATGAGTGGAAGTGGATGTGGGTATTTGAGACGACTCCTTTTTGTGTGGACTCTCTTATTTTGCAGGGATGAAACATGGCTACTTTTATCTCTTTTTTTTCTCATGCTTTTGAGGTAAGCATGCATATTTTTTTTCTTGTAGCCATATTTTGTACTCCCTTTTTGTGCAAGAAATTTGGAGAGAGTACTTAAACATGAAGGGTATGGAGTTTCTCTTTTTATTGTGGAAGGATGGTATGATGGGATTTTGCTTACTTCTAGTTTAGAAGTATAGCAGGTGTAAGTGAAGTCTTGAATTCAAAAATTAATGAATGAAATCTCACATAGATCTATACTAGTTTGACAAAGGTCAATGTGAAGACAAATAGCATATGCATAAGGTCTATCAATGTAATGTATCATATAGCTTCGGTAGGTATTTCCAATCAAATAACAGTAACTTAAATCTTTTTAGAATTTCTTCGGAAATCTTAGTTTCACTTTCAAACTAGGAATAGCAGCCCTATCACTATATCATATCTCACAACAACTTAGAATTGGATTAAGCTTTTGCTACCCACAATTTCTAAATCAAGGCAAAAGTTATTCTAGCCAATTAAAGCAACATTTTGGAGAATAGTAAGTTGTAAAATAAGGACTTAGGAAAATTAAAAATAGAGCAACTATTCATCATTTCATCTATGTGAATTCCAAATCTTTCTCACCGCACATCTTTTATTTTATTAACCTAACCTATACTACATTATTATTAATTTCTTTTTTTAGATGCAATTGTGGTGGAAGTAAATAAATAAAATAATGGAATGCAGATGGGATGTGCTACAAGTTACCTCAAGTGGGGGTCCTCCCCCAAGCTTGTTCTTGGTCAAGGTCCGCGATAGGGGTTGAAACCCTAACAACTGATGTAGGCTATGAGGTTGGCCTAACCTTGCTGCAGCATGGCTTTACATTGGAGAGTTGAGTGTGGATATTGGGTTGTCTTCCATGGGTTCCACAAGTGTGGCCGAAGAGAGTGTTGTTGATATCGTTCATTCACACCTCAAGATTCCCATAGGTTGGACGTACCTTGTTATTCCTTGGCTAAGGTGATGATAACCCTTAGCTACAAAGGAAAGACGTGTACTCAACATGCACTAAGTGTGTTCTGTCATTCTTTGGCTAAGGTGTATCATACCTTCTTGCTATAAAAAAACAACTTGTACCCCACATGCATTGGGTGTGATCCGCCATTCCTTGGATAAGGTAATTCTCGAAGTGTGCCGACGACACTTCCCTCAGTATTACTTAGAAGTAGTCCGCGGAGGTTCGTATTTAGGCGGGGAGCAAAATCAAGATCCAAGAGCGAGGTGACACAAGGAGTTTTATGTGGTTCGGGCCGCCTGAGCGTAATACCCTACTCCACGAGGTGCTTGTGTATTGGATTGGTTTGAGCGAGTATGTTGGTGAGCTAGTCTGAATGACTTGTGTTCTAACGTGCAGTCTAGTCCTTTTATATGCCAAGGACCAGTTGTTACAGTATGTGCCGTGGCCCGAGAGGTGGCTCCGACTGTAATAACCACCCTATATATGATCTACGGGTGTTAAAGGGAGGTTGATAGTATGATAATGTGCCTTAATGGCAGCGTTACCAGTCTCGATAGTCCTCTGATCGTGCATCATTAATATGGCATTAATGATGCATTAACCAAGTTCTGTAATGGCCGATTGATAGC
Organism: Tuctoria greenei; assembly: GCA_036927565.1. NCBI lineage: Eukaryota > Viridiplantae > Streptophyta > Magnoliopsida > Poales > Poaceae > Tuctoria > Tuctoria greenei. Next base: position 60,561,770 of record JAYESD010000010.1, read on the forward strand.
TCTTGAATGTCCGTGCCATTGGAGATCCCGGTGTCTTCCCATTGTATACATAGATCCGGACGTGTGACACGTGGCAGCACTGAAGCTTCCCTCTGCGGCAAGGTAGGTCCGGAGCTACGGGACACGTGGCAGCACTGGAGCCACCCTAAGGAGGGAGGTAGGTCCGTCACTGCGGGACACGTGGCATGATTGGACTTTGCCTCAGCGGGGAGGCCGGGTTTGGAGCCGCGGAACATGTGGAAGCACCAGAACTTGCCTCACGGGGAGGTCGGGTCCGGAGCCGCGAAACACGTGGAAGCACAGGACCTTGCCTCAACGGGGAGGGCGGGTCCGAAGCTGCGGAACATATGGCAGCACCGGACCTTGCCTCAGCGGAGAGACTGGGTCCGAAGCTGTGGGACATGCCATGTAGCTCTGTCGGAGCCATCCACAGGGAGGCGGGATCCAACGTGTTTTCTTCCATGTATGCAGGGGTACTCGGTCTACGGGGTACCGACAGTGGCCCCCGGGCCCATCTAGGGGGAGGCGATGATCCCACAGGTGGTGCCACCATCATCAACGTCGACGACGGGCTCTTTGGGAGGTGTCAGAACTTAGTGAAGGCATGGGAACATCACCATCGATGCTAAGAACGTCGATGGCGGGCCCCCTAGAAGCATAATTATACGAACATGTTGACAGTATCTGGATTATGGTTATTGCTTTGTCCACGAGCATGTGCCTTTTAGTCCCCAGTACTAAACTGTAGTGCTGGGGAGGAAGAGTGCGCTGGTTTAGGCTCACAGGGCATAGGCTTACGGTGCAGGACCAGGCTAAGCAGGCTGCACACTCTTGACCTCCCACAGACATTAGTCTTTAGGGGGACGTCCGGCTCCCAGTACTCAGCCGCAACATTGAAAAGGCAGAGTGTGCATACTTAGGGTGCAGGACCATGCTAAGCAGATAGCACACTCCGAACCTTCAATTAGCTTTTCATAGGAGTGATCATTCAACGGCATGAGACTCCAAGTAATAAAATAACCAAGGACACCGAATACGACACAATTACCTGGTGGCGTCAATATTGCCATGGTGGCAAGTAGTCGTCATGCGGTGGCAGATGTAGCCATGAGGCAAATTGTACACGCTCAGGGTCACAGGGCACATGCTCAGGGTGCAAGACCAGACTAAGCAGGATGTACACTTTGGATCTCCCACTGGCGGTGTGGCAGTAGAAAGCCGTCGTGTGGTGACAGCAGTAGCCACTACAACACAGAGCGTGTGTCCGCCAGGCCAGTCCGCTATGGAGCAGGAAGTGGCGCTATCCTCCCTGCTCCCTTCATAGCGCAAGGGTCGAGAGGAGCCAGCAATGGACTGAGGGTTCACCATCGTGGTGAGGCTCGTAAATAAAAAAAGTGCCCCTACCTGGCACGCCAAATGTCGAAGTGTGCCAATGACACTTCCCACAGTACTACTAAGAAGTAGTCCGTGGAGGTTCGTATTTAGGCAGGGAGCAAAATCAAGATCCAAGAGCGAGGTGACACAAGGAGTTTTACGTGGTTTGGGCCGCCTGAGCATAATACCCTACTCCATGGGGTGTTTGTGTATTGGATTGCTTTGAGCGAGTATGTTGGTGAGCTAGTCTGAATGACTTGTATTCTATCGTGCATCACAATCCTTTTATATGCCAAGGACTGGCTGTTAAAATATGTGTCATGGTCCGACAGGTGGCCCCGGCTGTAATAACCACCCTATACATGACCTACGGGTGTTAAAGGGAGGTTAATAGTGTGATAACGTGCCTTAATGGCAGCGTTACCGGTCTTGATAATCCTCTGATCATGCATCATTAATATGGCATTAATGACGTGTTAACCAGGTCCTGTAACGGCCAATTGATAGCCCTTGAATGTCCGCGCCGTTCGAGATCCCAATGTCTTCCCGTTGTAGATATAGATCCGGACGTGTGACACATGGCAGCACCAGAGCTTCCCACTGCAGGGAGGTAGGTACGGAGCTACTATAGACATGCCAGCACCGGAGCCACCCCAAGGAGGGAGGCAGGTTCGGCACTGTGAAACATGTGGTAGGATCAGACCTTGCCTTAGCGGGGAGGTTGGGTCCAGATCCGCGAAACACATGGCAGCATCGGACCTTGCCGTAGCGGGGTGGCCGGGTCCATAGTCGCGGAACACATGGCAACACCAGACCTTGCCTCAGCGGGGAGGCCGGGTCCGTAGCCGCGGAACACATGGCAGCACCGGACCTTGCCTCAGTGGAGAGACCGGGTCTGGAGCTGTGGGACGCGCCATGTAGCTGTGTCGGAGCCCTCCACGACAGGGAGGTGGGATCTGACATCTTTTCTTCCATGTATGTAGGGGTACCCGATCCTTAGGGTATCGACAGTAATGATAACCTTTAGCCACAAAGGAGTGACATGTACCCACCATGTGTTGAGTATGATCCGTTATTCCTTGGCTAAGGTACAACATACCTATAACCACAAAGGGATGACGTGCACTCAACACGGATTGAGTGTGATTTGTTGTTCCTTGGCTAAGGTATAAAATACCTTCTGGCCACATAGGAACAACTTGCACCCAATATACATCGGATGTGATCTTGTCATTCCTTGGTTAAGGTATATCATACCTTTTAGCCGTAAAGTAATAACTTACACCCAATGATGGTGGCAATTCTCTTGAGCTTGAATGAGTGCTTAGAATAGTTGAGAGCATAATGCTCTCACGTAATCGTGGTAGCCCATTGGTTGCTTATGGAGGGTTTCCATGTCAAATCTCTGGCCTCGTATAGTTATGGTTGACTTTCGGGCTTAATTTTCGATAGGTGGCAATCATCCTAATTTACTCCTTTGCCAGGAGTTGTTCAAATGGAATCCTCTAGGGATTCCAACGATCGGATCTTTGAATGGCTGCATAGTTATTTTCCTCCTGCAAACTTCCCCTCTATGATAGAGAGGGATGGTTATCTCCCGATACTTGTACAGATAAATTTTTGGGTTAGGTAACCGAATCTTCATTTGTACGTATGGGGAAGAACAAGACAAACGATGCATTGGGTCCAATTTCAAGTGTATTCATGAACAATGTATTAGTCATTGATAGGAGTGGGGCTTTATGGATACATCAATTTGCACATTTTCTAAAGATCCTACTCATAGCAATGCAAGTGGTATAAATACACTATATGGATCCGTTCATCTTGTAAAATGTCTAACCATCATAACTTTTTGCAAGAGCAAATATTTATTATGTAGATCATTGCAAACAAGATTCCCAATTTTATCCACTGGAACATTTTTAATTTCTCGACTAGGAATTTGAAATTTAGTGATCCATGCATGAATGAGTTTCAAATCAAAATTATGGAGATCACTATTCCTGGGCCGCTACATACCAATTCAACCATTAAGTAATTCCATAAGCATTACCTAGGCAAAAAATGTCTAAGTCAATTTTAGCAATGCTTATGAAATTCTAGATACTTGTTTAAATATATTCCTAAGTAAGGTGACATTCCTTTTTGAAGAATCAAAAAGAGCAATGCCAGCACTTACTCTCGTGAGGATGCATAAGAATTGAATGATGAGAAGTTGTAAACCTTCCTTACCAATGTAAGCAATAATCATTCAATCCTAATTGAAGAGCAGTCCAGGTTGAAGGTCGTTGTGTGAGAAACTTACGACCACAAATTTTGGTGTAGCCTTCATGTTCAATGTCTTCTGCCAAGTTGAGGTTGAAGTTGAATGAGCTTCATCTTGTTCCTCCAATTGGACCACAATCTTGAGCATTCCTCCATCATGAACTCAAAATGAGATCGATGGAGGGATATGCACTTGATGGGGCATTCCAACCTCTTCACAAATTTTGTCCTGGCTGCACTAATAATCAAGAACAAACAAAACAACTCAAAAACAGGTTACATTAGCTAAAAAGCATGTTGCACCCTTTGTCAAATTGTTTTGCCCAACTTGAAAAACTTGCAAATACAATGAATATTTAAGGGAAATATTTTTGGTTTGTACTAGAAAGATGAATTCAAGTGGTTACGCCCAAGATTCATATCTAAATAAATTTATTTCCTAATTCAAAATTTTAGTTTTATGATGGTTGGAAATTTTACTTTCCAACATGCAAGTGTGAAATTAAACATGCTAAATGCAAATGCAAAGATTGACGGGAAATTCAAATATGCAATTGAGAAAGCAAATATGAGATAACTACCAATTAACCTATTGGTAAGGACTCATTAAATTTTTGAAGTATGATGAGTGGGACTTACCTCCGTTCTGTTTGGTTTGATGATTTGTTGTCCAATCTTGGAGTTGAACATGTGTACAACTTCTCTTGCTTGACATGCCAAATCTCCTTTGTCATGTCAGGTGGACATGTGGACCACATGATGGCCCTAGCCTCTCCGTCGTCTTGATGAAAACTTGTTGATGTAGTGACAACTTCTCCCTCTTGAAGATATTCCCTTATGTGCATAGTGAGGCTTATACTTCTTTAGGGATGTCATTTTGACCTTCTTGATGTTCCTTAATGTCAACTCATACTTTTATAATGGATCAAAAGCTTCCTTGGGCATGATGACATGTGGACTCCACAATCAAAAAAATAAATGCTTCATTCACAATGTCACTTTCCCTAGGTTGCATGGGATTGGTCGAAGGGTAGGGATCCCAACAAGTGATTGTGGGATATGTTGGATCTTGAATGCTCTTTAAGTTTCTTGTCCTTTGCCAAGAGCTTCATGTAAATGTTGTCTTGATTTCTCGCTTTGCTATGGACAAGATACTTCAAAGTAGGCTAGTTGAACTTAATACCTTGAAATCCCCATAGCCTCCTTGATTACAAGGGTGATGTTGATTCACCCTTGACCTCTTTGTAGGTGATAGCCATTGGAGTTGTGTTTGAAAGGAAGAATCCTCATGGGTCTTAGGGAAATGTTTCACCAAGTGGCCCATGTTGACATGCATTTTCACTAATCATGTGAATATACATGGCTTGGATCATCCAAACACTTATCCATTGGCTTGATCTTCATGATACTTTACTGGGAGGTGTAGTTCCTTCGCTAGTATTTGCACCTTGTGAAGTGATGTGCATGCTAAATAAGGAAACTAGAGCATTCTTCAATCCACTCCCTGAGTGGAGACCATATTCTCATCCATAATGAATGAGAATAGGGCTCCTTCAAGTACACCACGAGTGTGGTCATGGATTGGTGAAGCCAACCTATGACACGAGTGTTGGATGAAGGGCCAACTATCCACCCCATGATGGAGGGAAACCAAGAAGAACTCTTGGAGCCCCCCCCCCCCCCCCCCCCCCCCCCCCCCCCCCCCCCCCCCCAAAATCTTGGAAATGGATGACTTTGGTTCCTACTAGAAGCTGAAATTCTTCCGCGAAAGGCAATGGTGTTGCCTAGCGGACATTTTTTGAGGTACGCCATGAATCATCTTGCAGTTGAGCACTTGCGTCCTCATTGGCCATCCCATGAAATGGGTTAGCCAACACTACCCTATTTTCACACAAAATAAGAAAACAAACAAGGGTAATCCTGACTAATAACTATTAGTACCTATAGCTTAATCACAAGTGATAGTTATCCTTCACTTCCTTTGCATTCCCGGGTAATGGCGCCAGAAATGCTTGTTGACATTTCTTACGTCACAGATCATCTCTCAAAATATATGAGGTTGGCAAGCGCATGGAAACTGTCGTGTAGCATTTCACCCAAGACTATTCCCAAAGGTATCATATTTATCCCAAAGGAAGGCAATGGAGTAAAGTAAACACTACTCTTATGATCAAGCTATGGGATACTAATCAATAATCAAGACAGAGGTAAGTTGATAATATATGAGTAGTGTGACACACACCTAAGCAATCTATTCTAAAGGGTAGATGGTCCTAATGGAGGTTAGACTAAGAGTTGGAGAGTTACTCCTACAATGCTTCTAATATACATGTACATAGCCCAGAAGATACTAATGAGCATGTCAATGATGAATCCTTATGCTAAGTTGTTCAACATATCGGGCACGGCTTTACCCCTAGAAATACTAGGACAACTTCCGCCAAGAGCTCGTGGCATAGCCGAACGTGGAGGATTACAAAGGACAGATAGGGCTGTCACCACCTACTGCCTACCTCTTCAATCCGTGAGTCTACGAGACATCCAACCTACTTACTATCCTAGCACCATGCTAGCATACTAGATAAATACCTTGAGGCTCGAGTAATGGTAGCTATCTAAGGCAATGAGTAACCTAAACATCGTTGAACCAATGTTGAGACATAGCATAAGTTATTCATATTAACATGATCATATCATAACTAATTAGACTATAGTGGGGGTTTGTAGTGTTTATGATGATAGACTAAGAGTGATATGGCATAATCAGAAAGACTACTCCTACCACATACATGGAATCCACAATCAAACAAGAAACACTTCATCCAAGTATATGAATAAAAGAAGACTAAAAATAATATCTTTATTATGCATAAAGTCACAAATATAAGAAAATATACATGATCCATACCTTTCCCAACATGGACTTGGGACTAGAGGTTATCCTCTCTATACCCTAACTCCACTAAGGACTAAGAGAACTAGTGTACACAATAGAATGATGCCCAAGTGGTGTGTGTTGAAGTGAGGGGTGAGGGTTCCTTTTTATAGCTTGGAGAAGGTTTGGTTCCCGCCACCAAAAGCACGCGAGTCAGTCATCAACGACTTCTTCAAGCCGGGAGGAGCCAACACATGGAAGCTGACCAAGTTTGGAGGAGAGACCAGGTTGGCCGACTAGGGGGGTCGACCGACCTGGTAAGTCCTCCAAACGGTTTGTGCTTTCTTGGGGTGACTTCCAGGTGGGTCCTTTTTACTGATATAGGTTGTACACCGTTGGATGGTCTCGAATACTTCTGTTTGTGGGCCACTTGATCCATGTGGTGCCACATGTCGACGCTTGATTGGCTGAGATGATATTTTAAAGGATTCATCCCCTCGTTTCACTTCAATTCTGTATAAAATACTTGTATGCACCAATTTCTCTAAGTACATGTGGAAATAGGATAAATATAAAGGTGATGTGTGCAAGAAATGATATTTCCTTCACATAATTGAGTTATATTGATGAGTGAAATTGGTATATAACAGCCATCAACAGTATGATAGGTTAAAAACATTCTTACTTGAAAAGGGGTTTACCATGGGAAAGGTTGATAAAACTCTTTTTGTGCTTAAGCATGGCAATGACTCACTATTCATTCAAGTTTATGTGGATGATATTATCTTTGGTTGTGCTTCTCATGATCTTGTGTCCAAGTTTTCAGCTCTGATGAGTTCAGAATTTGAGATGAGTATGATGGGAGAACTCACATACTTTTTTGTCCTACAAATCAAGCAAACTAAGGAGGAAACCTTTGTGCATCAAACGAAGTACATGAAATATATCCTTAAGCGACTCAACATGGAAAAAATCAAGCCTCTTTAGACACCTATGGGAATGGCAACAACACTTGAACTTGATGAAGATGGTGAACCCATGGGTTAAAAAGAATATCGAAGCATTATCGGGTAACTTTTGTACCTCTCGGCATCAAGACCGGACATACAATTCAGCTTATGTCGTTGTGCACAATTTCAAGCTTCGCCACATGCTTCACAACGTCAAGCGTCAAAAGAATTCTCACGTACTTACATGGAACTCAAGAATTTGACATTTTCGTCCTTCTTCCTCAACCTGTACTTTGAAAGTTTTTCCGGATGCTGGTTTTGGGGGTTGTAGGATTGATAGGGAAAGTACTTCGGGTGCTTGTCATTTTTTTGGTAATTCACTTGTTGTTTGGTCCTATAGAAAACAAAGTTCAGTTGCACAATCCATGCCTGAGTCTGAATATGTAGCCGCTCCTAGCGCTTGCTAACGAATTCTTTAGATTGTTTAAACACTTAAGGACTATGTGGTTGATCTAGATAGTGTTCCACTGTTTTGTGATAACACTAGTGCCATTTGCATTACTAAAATACCCATGCAACATTATAGAACAAAGCACAATGATATTAGGTATCACTTTCTCCATCATAATGTTAAAAAATATAACATTATGCTTCACCATGTAGATAACGAACAAAAATTGACTGACATTTTTATAAAACATTTGGATTTCACTCGTTTTGTTTCCTTCATAGTGAAATAGGGTTATGCATCCTCATGGCTTAAATTGAAGGAGAGTTTTGACAACTGCAAAGTCTATGTGTGAATCTGAATTTAAAATAATATGAGCATAGTAATTCATACATATATGACCTTGTGGTTCCTTTTACATGCTGAAAGTTCTTACTACAGTACTCGTGTTATACATTTTGTAGTTTTTTCCATGACTAGTAATTGGAATAATTACTTACACTACATATGGTCATGATCGAACTTTCTTACTGTTTTGAACTTGTTGCATGCTCACAAGTGCTTTTGATAATGAAAAATTAATCAATCAACTATCTACATGTTGAATTTTAATGATCAATTTTTTTTGAAAAGATCAAGAGAATATGCATGCATCACACTTCTTCTTTTGAGATGGCTTATCGTTGCACTTAGATATGAACTTGGAAGAAGTTGTGTACGACTAAAACCATGTCCTTAAGCTTCTTATTGTCAAATGATATAGGCTTAACTTGGTTGGTTAGAATAAGGCTGATGCAGCTTATAATCTCTTGCGAAGTTCATATAATTCAAATTTGTACTTTAAATGATAATGAAAAACAAAAAAATTACAGCAACATGTGTCATGCTTTCAGGTCTTGGAATAGTTAAATTTTGTGAGATCATGACTTGCTTAAATTGAAAAATTACATTTGATCTCTAGCATGGCTTACGCTACTTTATGTATCTCATTGACGTGATAGTGTAAGTTACTTGATAGTATGACTTGTATGAACTTTGTTTTTATGTATATGTTATAATATGCTCATAAAAATTAAAATTTCTCTTTTGAATCTTGCTGAATACATTGTCAGAGGGGGAGAAATATGTCACACAATTCACATTCACAACTGTTTTACACGTTCTTCTCAGGGGGGGTTTCTTTTTGTAATTTATTTCTCATTTGATTTTTTATTTTAAAAAAGGGGGAGAAAATTGTTTTCAAAACTTTTCATGTGAATAAGACAATGTTCGGATTCTAAGTCGTGTTGTCAATGCATTCATCAAGGGGGAGTGTGATACCTATGTGTGCTGAATACATTGACAATCAGAATTAAAGTGAAGGTTTACATTCAAAGTTTTGAGCTTACACCGATACACCCCGATACACACTGTTCGAACTTGTCTCGGTAAATTTTGGAAGTAATGTTACCCTCGATGGTTTCAGATTGTCTGAACTTTTTCTCACATGAGTTGCACCTGTTTCACGCTTCGGGCGGTCCGAACTTTCACTCACCTGAGCTGCACGTGAGTCGACGTGGTGGAAGTGTTTTCGGGAGTAACATTTACTCTTTACATGGTTAGGACCGTCCGAACTTTCGGTCACGTGTTTTACACGTGAATTTGGGATTGGAATGTCCAATCTTTGCCTTTACATTGCAGCACCGCTTTTGGACTATTCGATATTTCAAGTTGCTAAAATAATTATGCGGCTATTCTGTTTTTAACATGCAATGTTTTGAACTTGCTTTTGGCTTATGGAAAGGTTTGCTTAGTACTTTTGGTCTAAGTTTCTTTATGTGTTATGGATGATCATGATTGTTTTATCTTGCTATGTTTGCAACATGGTTATGTGAGATGCTCACATAAAGTGTTGTGTTTTCATACTAACGAGAGTCAAGTCAAAGACTTGGGCTTGCAAAGATTGGTTGTTTGTTCATGTGCAGGTGTTTCTTGAGGTCAACGCATGGCTAGTAACAGGATTTATTGAACTACTCTTAGGGAGAAGATGTGGTTCAACAACCAAGTTCGGGAGGAATTGTTGTTGAGTTGATCGGGAGGTCACGCAACATGTTTGTATCAAGAACAATGCATATGAATGTATCATGAACGTTGTTGGAAAGTGTTTTCATGTATGAAAGGAGTGTATGAACATGGCTACATTGTTCCAAGACATGGTGAAGAGATGAGAATGTGAAGATGTGGCCGGAAAAGTCCACCCGGATGGATTATGGACTCAGACTGCGGCTGAGTCGGTTATGGCTCAAATATGAAAAGATTTGAGTTGGTTTTGGTTAGATTTCGTGTTGGACATGAAGTAGAGTTTTTTTAGAAATGTGGGATACATTCCTAAGGTGTTTGGAAGTCTTAAGGTTGCTTCTTTTCTGTGTATAGAAGAGTCTTGAGTAGTTATGGGAAGTTTGAGTCAGAGTCCAAGTAGGATTAGAGTCCTAGTTTGATTGGGTTGACCTTAGGGCTGGTATATAAGCAAGGGAGGCCAAATCTCATAGTAATACGACTTTGTGGCTGTTCCTATTGTGTTTAGATCAATAAAATTGGAGCTTTTGTACCTTGTTCGTCCGACTTATTTTCGTCAAGTCTTTCTCATCGAGTTACTGCGCTCCCCGACCTTTCTTGGATGTTTTGATCATAGCTCGCGTTTTACTGATCCAATCGACATGATACTTTTTGTGTTGTCTTCAAAACTCAATTGTCTATCATCTGTAAAAGTTTCACAGTCATTGGAATTTTGGTTTTTGATCTACACGAGTTCCTTTGCAGCATAACAGATCTATTTGCTCTCTGTTAGAACAGATTGAGTTTTGCTCAGGGTTTTGGCCATAACTTGAGTTTTACTCGACAATTTCTTGTGATTCTTATTGTGGTGTCTCCGTGACTTGATTAACTACAATCTATACTAGCTTTTCTTGGTTGAACTTATCTAGATAAGTCGCACACACAATTTTTTTATCAGATTGTTTTTTTTGTCGAGGGGTTTTGTTGCTTCCGCTGAAAAAGTTTTAATCTACCATTCACCCCCCCTCTAGTAGCTTTTCACGTGCTCTTTGATCCTACATTGACCTTGAAATTTCCCTACTTTACCATGAGGCAAGTTTGCTTCAAAGTCCTCCAATCACTCTTGTTGGGCAAGAGTAATTTGTTCATTGTGGGCTTCTTGATGGCTGAATTTGCGACCCCTTTATCATCATCATCGGAGGAGTCTTCATTTGAGTCTCACTCCTTTTCAATGTGTGCTTTTATGAAGGCTTTATTATTCTTGAACATTTTCTTTTATTGGGGTTTTGCCTCCTACTTCTTCTTGCCCTCTTTGTCATCTTCCTTCTCATATGGATAGTTCATAATCAAATGCCCATACTTGCCACAGTTGTAGCAAGCCCTCTTGGTTCCCGACTTGCTTTTTTCTTTGCTTTTACCCTCATAGTTGTTTCTTCTCTTCTTCCTCATCATCATGTTGAATCTTATAATGAAGAAGGCCATTTCTTCTTCATCCGTGTGGAAGCTTTCCTCATTGCTATCCCATCTTCACTAGCTTCTTGCACTTCCTTGCCCTTGGATTTCTTTGAAGCTTGAATTGCTATGTTCTGCTTCTAGGATGAGGAGCTCTTGGCAAGACTCCTGCTATGTTAAACTTCCTTATTCATCGTCTCATGGTTTATGATCTTCCTAAGCACCTCGTTGGGAGTCATGATATGGAAGTTGATACTCTCGCGGATCAAGGTGCAAAGGGTGAGGTTTCTCATGGTGAATGCTTTTATCATCCTCTTCACTACCTCATGATTCGTCCACTTCTTGCATCTATACACTTGAATCTTGTTGATGAGGATCTTAAGCTGGTTGTACATCTCTTAAGGAGTCTTATTGTCTTCCATAGCAAATCTTCTAAGATCCACCTCAATCATCTCAATCTTTGCCTCTCGCATTGACTTGGTTCCCTCGTGGGTGACTTTGAGAGTCTCCCATATATCTTTAGCTACCTCCAAACCATCCACCTTGTTGAACTCATCTTTAATAAAGGATGTGAGTATCATGGCCGAAACTTGAGAGTTCCTATGGCGTTCTTGATGTTGCTCTGGAGTAAGCTCTTCATCATCCTCGGGAATGTTTACACATGTGCACACCATATGCCAAAGGCTAGAATTAAGTGAGATAAGATGCAATTGTATGCTTCCACATTGCATAATGTGTCCCATCAAAGTGGTGAGGCTTTCCCATTGGAACGAATGGTAGTTAACATTATAATTTAATCCATCATAATCAAAAGGGTATCGGGAGTAGTCTCCTTGACCTCATATTCTTCTCCATTTTTTCCTTCTTCTTCTTCGTCTCCTTCTTTCTTTTCTTGAGGAGCTCCATGAGAAGGATAATCTCTTCATCTTCATCATCACTTGAGACTTCAAAGCTTGATCTTGGAAACCTTCTCCTTGGCCTTAAGGGTGGTGGCATGGACTAGTCACCTTCATGGTTACTTCCTTTAGAACCCTCTTGAATTGGACTGACGGGGTTGATGGCATTGTTGTTGTTGTTGTTGTTGTTGTTGTCTTCGACTCCGTCGGTCTCGGTGGTCTCCTTGTTGGTCCCATCGACTTTGCCCTTGTCCCCCATCTCTTCTTCAAGCGGTTAAGCTCTAAATGGAGAGTTAGGCTCTGATAATAATTGAAAGTTGCTTAGAGGGGGTGAATAGGCTAATAAAACCTGAAATGCAGTTAAGTTAAAGTGATTAGCATATAAGGTGCGGACTAGTTCGCTTTGGATATGGACTAGTCTGGTCAGTGCGTAAGAAATTGCAAAAGGAGTGACTTTTTTGAATTTTAATGCAATTTTATTTTAATGGAAGTGATAATAGTAAACTAACAAACTAATATGATGTATTTCAATATTAAGATTGAACTAGATTGCAAGATATACTACGTTATAACTAAAGCTAATATGGAAATCTAATATGCGAGTAATAAGCCATAAAGTAAATGATACAATGGAGATAAGGATTTTTCACCAATGTTCAGTGCCACAAAGTAACATACGTCCCCATTGAGGAGTCCACGAAGGACCGGGTCTCAACCAACCATAATCCTCACCAAGTGACCACAAAGGTCAAACCTTGATTTTCCCACTATGAGCACAAGGGGTGATACAAACTTTTCCAAATTTGTCCACAAGATGTGAGCCAAGCGATGACCTCTAGACATCTAGGGTTTGATCCCAAGAGTATCAAATACAGAAACAACAAGAAAAGCACAAGAGAATCAAATCAAGAGCTCACACTACGTAAGAAAGGTTCATACGAGATGGGCCCGAACGAAGAAGGGAGATGAACAAACTGTGCGTCTCCGTCATCGCGTCTCACATTACATTGGCATCAGAGACAGGCTTCAAGGCACGTCGCCGATCGAACTAGGTGCGAGACACACTCAAAAGAAGCGCGTCTCCTTTATTTTTGTCATAACATACGTTCTTTACGGTGTCATTGGAGACGCCGCTAGCGCGCGTCGCCCACCAGCTTACAAGCGAGACAGGCCTTACAAAGTATGTCGCAGATATATTGACTAATCTGAGACGCTCTGTTATATACCGCGTCACAGATTCATTAACTTATGTGAGACGGGCTTTATAAAAGCTTGTCTCCTTTATGTTGGTTATCCGAGACGCTCTCTGCTACAGCTCGTCGCGGATTGTTTATAGGCACTATTATTAGGAGCTAGAGGATTTGGTAGCCGTATTACCAGTGTCAGCAATATACTGTTCATGAACATATGTATAGCCAAAATTATCACACATTAAATTATAATGACCAATCAAATATTACCAAAGTGTCAATTGTGGTTATCAAGTATACTAATTACACAACAAAGACAGTTTATCCTGATTACAATGTAACTAATTACACATATCATAACTGTCATCATCTCAAAATTCTCCCGATCAATGACTTCATTGACGATGAGCTTCATAGCCTCTAATGCCCCGACTGAAACATCCTAAAATTCAACTGTAATAAACACAAAAACAAATTGGTATACAACTGTAATAAACACAGGAACTGTTAGTGAATGGAGAACAGAGCTTACTTATAGCACATACAGTTAGTGAGCATCTGCAAGGCATCAGCAGAGAAATTGTTCTCATTGTAAAGGACATGGTGGAGCTGGTTTGCTTGTCCCCTAAAAAACAAACAATTTATATTCCACTGATGCTTTTATAGCCTGATATCAAAAACTCGTGAGAGAAACACCAATTATCGCATAGGTACCTTGATTCCAACATGGATGCAAAGGTAGAAATCAAACTCAGTTGGATGACAAATGCCAGTGTCAACCACAGTTCCTATAGTTTCAAGGGTTTGCGAATAAGAATTTATTATACATTGATAGTCCAAACAAATACATTACTTCTGCATTGGACATAAACAAGGAACATGAATGTATATAGTAATGAAAACTCTCCCTTTGGATCAATGACTTCATTAACGATGAGCCTTCATTGGACATCCTCAAATTCAATAAACTCACTAGAATGCACGCTCTGAGAGCAGGGTCGAGGCGGCAGCGTGCTCAGGGGACAGGGGACGCGGCGGCATGCTCCGGGACGAGCTGGCAGAGGCACCGGAGTGGTGATTTCTCAACTCTCTAATGATAGTAGGCCGGCGTGCTCCAGGGACAGGGAGAACATACCGATTACCAAGGTCGGGGTCGAGGCGACGGCGTGCTCTGGGGACACAGGATGAGGCAGTGTGCTCCAGCATGCTCAATTCTCTGATGACGAAGGTCGGGGTTGACGGCGAGGTAGGGGTCGACGCCGGCAGTGCGACAATGACGAAGAGCGAGTGGAGAAAGAGGGATGGCGGCGGCGTGCTCCGGGGATAGGGGACGAGGCAGCGTGCTCAACTCTCTGATGACGCGAAGGTTGGGGTCGACGGCAGCGGCGTGCTTAGGATCTGGGTTTATAGGTCGAGAGAGCGCGAGGAAGCTAAATTTTTTTGCCAAATGCTGGGAGAGAGCGCGCGATGGACAAAAAGTTTCAGTGTAAATGGGAGACGCGCAAATTTAAGGCGCATCTCTCATTATTTTGATGTCATGGACACGCCACAATGTCCTAGATGCGCCACGTTGTGCTGAAGCCAGCCAGGAACAACATCCAGGACATTACAACGTGTCCAACTGACAACTTTGCGCAATGCCTTATATGATCATTGCATTGCGCTCAGCCTTCTGAGGTGGGACAAAAGATCTTCAACGCAAATCGGAGATGTGCATTAACCTAAAGCGCGTCTTCCATAGTCAAAAGAGAGACGCGCGACACGAGATCCGCGGAGAACTTAATTTCTACGGTGTGGTGCAGAGACGCGTGCGACGTCCGTGCGTGACCTGTCGTTTCCCCGAGGCGGTATCGATGCGTCCCATCATTCCATCAATGCGCGGGAAACCAACCGCTCTCTCGACGACTCCGCGCAAACCTTATTTAAGACGCGCCATCACCAGTGAGTTCTCCACAAGTGTGTCGCTCACATTGAATCCTCTTCTTTTCTTCATCTTGTCCGCCCCGACGACCCACCACCACCATGGCCAACCTTCTGCCGCCAAGCCCGCCAAGAGAGCCACCCTGCAAGAAACTGTGTTGTAGCTCCCCCGAGAGGTTCAACACCGAGCAGCGCCTCCTTATGGCGCAAGAGGCGTACAACAATACATCTCGCGCCACGAGTTCCTTGGGTCTGGGTACCCTTCCCCAGTTTACTGGAATGGTTACCATTGACCACTACCTCTTCGCCCTCATTGGGGTGGCCGATCGTCTCGACATTTTGTTCGAGACGATGGCCCAGGTGCTTGGCCCCGAGGGCTGCAGAAACCTGGTGGAGGCAACAGAGAGCAATCTCATTCACAGGGTTGCACCGCCGGTGCAGCCGACCCAGACTCCTGTTGCACCGGCACCGAAGTCACCGCCGGAGGACGAGGAGGAGCAGGAGGAGGAGGAAGAGGAGGAGGATTATGAGTAGGATTTAGTTTTTCTTTGTTGTTTTTAGTTGCTTCTGTTTTATAAATATTGTTAATGAATAAAATCTATCTTAATTCATCTTTGTGATTGAATATTATCTTGTGTGTTCTTCAACTGTGTGAATGAGTGAATGTGTAGCATGTTTATCGTGTTCCTCAGGTATCATAAGGAAGGATTTGATTATATTCGGGACAAGAGAATGATTTAGTTATTAAGTGACATGTGTGATATCAATAGTGAACCGAAGCAAAATGGAGAAAATCACGAAGCTAAAGGTGACTTATGGAATCGGAGACACGCTTTCTGTTAGGGAACGTCTCTCTTTTTTTTTAGAGAAAAGGTAAACGTCGATCATAGGAGACGCGCTTCACATCAAAGCTCGTCTCCATTTTGCGTTACAACACAGACCTGCAGAGCAACCGGCGGAGCAGCCGGAGGAGGAGGAGGAGGGGTAGGAGGAGTAGGATTTAGTTTTTATTTTGTTGTTTTTTAGTTAATGTTTTTCTTTTCTTGTATCTTGTACTTCGTTCTTGTGTTTTGTAATATAGTTGTTATCTATGATCAATTGTGTGAATGATTGAATGTGTTATCTGTGTTCATCTATGTGATGAATATTTTGTGTGTTCAACTGTGAATGAATGTGGTCATCATTCAAAGTTGTGTTCATGTATGTCTATAAGCGAAGACAAAGGAGACGCACTTTCAGTAAAGACGTTTCATTTCACTTGATTATAGGAGACGTGTTGTGCTACAAGTGTGTCTCCCATTTTTCTAGAGAGTAGGCCCATCTCGGATCCATACTTAACAAAGACGGGTGGTAATGTAATGCGTCTCCTTGAACATTCAACCGAGCCATATCTGATCCTCGCTGAAGTGGGCTCGTCTCGCTTAAGCTTATGAGAGACGACCGCCTTTGAGCGCGTCACCTATCTTTGTCTCCTATTTGGATTTCTTACGTAGTGTCAAGGTAGAATTTCTCGGTTCAATTCTAGCATAGTCATCAAATCTCTCAACTCTTAGGGCACAAAAAAGTGAGGAGAGAGGTCTTGGATAGCTCAACAATATCTTTGGCGGCGCTAGGGTTGTAGGGGGGCTGATTTGGAGTCAGGAGAGCCCTTTTTATATGGGTACTGACACATATTTGTTGCCACCAACCAAAGCCCGAACAAGTCTGAACACCGGATTAGTTCGATGTTGGGGAGGGGTGGGCAACCACGTCACAAAATGGTATCACCACCACCTTTTAAAATAAAATGGTCAATTGACTACGTACTAGTCCGTACTAGGTCGGACTAGTCCGAAGTGCAATAGAGAAGCTTTGTCGGAAAAGTCTGATCAGACTGGACTAGTCCTGTCCCAAAGACGAACAAGTCTGTTCACTAGGACTTAGTCACAGAGCCAAACACTGTCCAGAACCCTCTTTTCCATGGTATCCCCGGGCTATGTGGTCATAGCGGACTAGTCTATCCTACTTCGAACAAGTCTGAAGTATAACAGAAAGTTCTTCTCCAATCTACCTCAAACAAGCTGATGGTTAGTACTAGTCCTGCCTTATGTCCGGACAAAGTACAGACTTGTCTGTTTTTGAGCTCTTAAGATTCTTGTGCCCTCTCTGTTATTGTGTCTCTCTTAATAGTATGATATTTCCTACACTCAATAAAAATTAATCTCTAGTTCTATACTTGAGTCTTCGGCGCCTTTTTTTCATTTTCTTTTTGAGGGATTACACATCCTTGTCAATTAAAATCTACACTTATTTCTCACAAAGCTCATTACTTCTTTAATTATTTGTTATTAATCAACGCAAACTCGCAAAGGATATCTATATGCACTTTCAGTTACAAGTATGACATACGGTACATTCAGTATGGTCTCTATCTGTATCTTATCATATTTAGTCTTACGACAACTACAAGGATCCATGATACTTACAATGGCCAATTGCCATCATAAATAAGGTAGATGTCGTCGTAAAATAAGTTATTTACGACGGCATTTAGCTATTACTAAATTCTAGTTTTAACTTCATTGTTTTCCTGTAGTAGGCGGTTGCTTCTTTCCGTATTTAGGCAAAGTCCAGACTATTATCATCTATCTAACTTTCATGTTAAGATTAATTTTGATAATTCTAAGTTGTGTGGGCCTTTATATGTTTAGTCTTCATCAATTCTTGGACTTGGCCTAAATGGTGGTGATACCTTGTCACTAGTCAGTGACACACACCCTACGACACTGTGGATGAGGGTGCATGGTCCATGGCGGTGCAAGGCCGCGATTATCCGATCCACCACAACTGTCTCATTTTATATCGGTGTTCTAGCTCATCAATTGCCTCATAGTCCTCGTCGTCCTTCTTCGTGGCATTATTGAACAATGTGTGCTGTCTCTAGCTTGGACTCCTCTAGATCTAACTTGTCAGCCTCTAGAGATGAAAACGAGACGGATACCATCTCATACCGTATATTGTTTTTCTCTGTTCGTTTTCGATTTAGTCAAGAATTATTCAGAGTGGAAACGGGCCGGACCAGTTGGGAACGGGATCGAAGGGGTTCGATGATTTTCCTCATCATTTTTCGATTTCCGTTTTTAATTCAAAATTTATCCCGTTTTACTTCTAGTCAGAATTCGACCCAACCGACAATCCCACAGCTACAGCCCGCAAAACAAAAAGCCCGAAGGCCCACGAAGTCGAACCTCCACGACTCCACTCCAGCCTCCACGTCTCCAATCTCCACGCGAGCCCTGCTAGACGCTGCGTCCCAGTGCCGCCCTCGTGCCTCCGCCTCACCGAGAGCCGCCGCCTCCGCGAGCTGCTCGCGTGCCTCCGCCATACCGTGATCTGTCGCCGCCGCGCTCGAGTGCCGCCAACGCGCTGCGAGCCGTCGTCGCCCGCTCCGGCACTGCGAGCCGTCACCGCCGCCTCGTCCCCGTGCCGTCCGCTCGTGCCGCCTCGTCCCGGGCCGCCCGCGTACTTGCGCCTTGCCGCGGCGCTCCCGCTTTGCCGCCGCCCTTGTGCCGCCGATGGCCGTTGCCGTTGCCTCTTCCCGATGGTCGAGTCAATGACTCCTGCTAGAGGAAAAGCAGTTTGCTGTCTTAAAACATGGGATTGGTTGTTCAGGACAACTCGATCTACTGCTTTGCTTCAGTTCTGTATTATCAAATTTTTTTTGTTTGCAGGATATAAGTTTGGCTCAACCGTGATTAACCATGTTTGTGGATTTCAGAGTGAAAGCTATTCACATATATTTATAGTTCGCCCGTTTTACTTTGCATGCAACTACTTTCAAGATTAATTCAGTTTGGTTTTAAAATTCTTGCACCCCATATTTACTGTTAAGATTAAGAAATGGTTTGCTGGGCACCACAAATGAGAAGATGTGGAGAGGAGTTCATCGCTTACTGATGCTGGGACCTTGGCCACCATCTTGCTCTCTAACCTCCTTGGACAATGCAAGGACAGAGGATATTACATTCGTGAGGAGAGTGTTGAACGCCATGTAGTTTAAGGAACTTATTTAATGCAATATATAACTATGTATAAAAATGTTATGTGATAACTATTTATAACTATATTATGTTTAAATTAATTAGTTTGTTTTTGTTGTCATTGCAACTTGAAGTCTCGTTTTTCACTGTTATCGAAGTATTTTTGTTCCGACTTGTTCGTTTTCGAATGACTGACAATTTGATCCTGCATTTCGATTTTAACTTTTTTGTTTTCATTCCATTGAAAAAATATGAAAATAAAATTAATATGAATGTTTTTCGATCATTTTCAACCGTTTTCATCTCTACCTAGAACCGTCGAAGCAGCTCTCATAGGTAGATTTTTTTATTTTTAGCGTATTAAAATAATGTTTTAATATTAATAGCGGATGATTAATTTTTTTTCAAAAGTAGCAGTCTTATCGCAATTCGGAATAGCGACTCGCAATGCCAAATCGCGAGTTGGTGATGTGGCGCCCGCAGAACGGCTGTGGACCGTTCAAAATTCCCGTTGGAAAACGGAAAAGCGAGTCGCTTTTTCGACGTGCGAGTCGCAATTTCGATGCGCGAGTCGCGATTCGGAAGTGCGACTGGTCCCACCACCCTTCACAAGGCGCTAGACCATTGCGCTTGCTCGCACTATAAAAGGACGCCGCCGGTTTCAACGAGAAGAAGTGCTCCGATTAAATCCAGAGGAGGGGAGGGGAGGGGAGGGGAGGGGAGAGGAGAGGAGAGAAGAGAAGGGAAGAGAAGAGAAAAGAAGAAAAGAGGAGAAAATAACAAAAGAAAGGTATGAATTTTTTTATTTATTTAATTAATATTAGAATATTTATTTGTAATAATAGCAGTAAATAATTTTAATTAGTCAATTAAGTTTGTGTTAATTTTATATTAGATTTATTATTAGTAGTAGTAACAATAAGTACAAATAGTTTTATTATTATTAGTACAAATTTTTATTATAAATAGTAGGTGTAATTAATAGTATGTTAGATATGTTTTTATTATCAGTAATAGTAATTTATTTAAATGTTGTATGTTAGCAACATAATAGAGTTGCATTAATATTAAAATATTATTTTAGAATGTATATATATATATATTAGAAATAAATATATATAAATAGTAGTATGAATAAAAATTAGGTATAAAATATATATTATAATAGATGAATAAAAATTATTTAAATTAGGTATTAATAAAATTAGGTACGAATATAATTTTAATAGATGAATAAAAATTAGGTATGAATAAATACATACAAATGTCGTTATATAATTTTAATAGATGAATAAAAATTATTAAAAATTATATCATTGAGAGATAATTAACTGCATATATTGTTGAGTAGGTATGACGGATAAGTTACCATTTCAAATTTATTTTGGAGACGGAGAGATACAATATGATTCAAATGGTGTCAATTTATCTAAATTTTCGTCCACCACAAAAGGAATACCAAATCCAGTTCAATGAACTTATTTGGGTATTCATAATTGGTTAATGTGGATGTTTAGACTTAATGAAGAACAATATCAATTGAAGTATTATGCAGTGGTTAGTGGTAGAAGTGGTCAGTTTTATGGAGAGTTACTTGAGATGAATGGAATAGCAGTTTGGAGGAATTATGCTAAAAGAGCCGTTGAATTTGGATGACTTTTAATTCTGTTTCTTAAAGTAGAAGCAAAAGAGGTAATTGATGAGACAGCTAATGCGGTGGATGATGGTGATGAGGATGGTAATGATGGAGAAGTTGAAGAATCGGAGAATGAAGGGGACGAAGATGCACCTAGTAATGTCCATATTGAGGCTACAAGTGTAACTGATGAAGGTGAACAATTAGATCATTTGGTTGATCAGATTGAGCAGGAAGATATAGATTATGAGAATATTCTTGAACATAACTCCTCAGACAATGAAGAAGAAGTTTCAGTACCTGCAGAATGGAAAAATCAAAATTTTGATAATTTAAAGGTCACAGAAGGTTATCATGTTCCATGGGAATATAACGACAATGAGGTATCTGAAGCATTGAAAGATGCTGTTAAATACTAGTCTCTTTCATTAAAAAGATCATTTGTAGTTTCAAGGTCAAATAAAAAAAATTTATGATGTCAGATGTGTTTTACCAAGTTGTCCATTTCGTGTGCACGGATATGCTCAAAAGTGGAGCAATCTCTGGAAATGTTCAATATTGACTGATCATATTTGTGAGTTGCAGCAACTTGAGAAGTGCAATACTTCTTTTACATCCCAGTTTGTTACAAATTACATGTACTCTCGAGTTGTGGATAATGTTGCTTTTGAGCCAAAATCAATTATCAACACTACTGAACAAGATTTTAAGTACACAATAAGTTATTCAAAGGCTTGGAATGCCAAAAGTAAAGGTGATAGAGAAGAAATTTGGTACCTTTGAAGCATCAAGACTTTTAGACACTATAAGAATGAGAAATCATGGAACATTTGTTGACATTATGGATGTTCCAAATCCAAGCATTCGTGGGAAGTTGATTCTTCAACGAGCTTTCTTCACTTTGGGTCCATGCATAAATGCATTTAACTATTGTAGACCAATACTTTGTATTGATGGTACTTTTCTAACAGTAAAGTACAAAGGCCAAATTCTTACAACTATAGCAGTGGATGGCAACAACCAATTGTTACCTGTTGCTTTTGCATTTGTTGAGAGTGAAAACACTGATAGTTGGTATTGATTTCTACATCGGGTGAAGTATATTGTGGTCCGCGGGCGCGAAAATGTTTGTGTCATACATGATCGTCATGTTGGACTTTTGAAAGCTATAACGGATTTGAAGTACGGAAATTCTGATCGTGATCTTTCAAGTACTTGGCCGGATATAGAATCTAGACGGTGTATGAGACATTTGGGTGCCAATTTTTATAGTCACTTTAACAACGAGCAACTGATGAGCATGTTTAAACGGTTATGTTGTTAGAATGAACAGAGAAAATTTGAAGCTTTGTGGCAGCGTCTAGATGAGTTAACAAGCAAACAAATAGATGAACGATTAGGAAGGGCTTCAAATTCTGAACAAGTTCCAGTTTCAACGCCTCTTTGTAGTCTTCCATCGGATGATCATAATATATCTCGTAGAGCGGGATCATCTATCCGATCCTCCTCGCATTGGATTCATAGTGAGCCAACAGAAAAGTGAGCTTTGCTGTATGATAAAGATGGGGCTCGTCACGGAATTATGACATCAAATTTAGCTGAGGTACGCATGTATTATCATATAATGTCAATAATAGTAGCGAATATTTATGTACTAAAATTTAATTGTATCAACGTAGGTGTATAATTGGGTCATCCATGGTTTGCGAGGATTACCACTGGTTGCAATTGTAGAAGGGATCGTGAATGGAACTATAAATTACTTCCGTGTCCGATTCGCTAATGCATCTCGTCTTCTTGATGACTCAAACTTGCTTTACTCGAAGTTTATTTCTGATTACATGGACGAGAAGATAAAAAAGCTGCTTTACATCGTGCAAGACCGACTGGAACAGCGCAACACAGATTTGAAGTTTTGTGCAGAG
This sequence comes from Tuctoria greenei, assembly GCA_036927565.1. Classification (NCBI taxonomy): domain Eukaryota; kingdom Viridiplantae; phylum Streptophyta; class Magnoliopsida; order Poales; family Poaceae; genus Tuctoria; species Tuctoria greenei. Next base: position 60,584,757 of record JAYESD010000010.1, read on the forward strand.
ACAGGGGCATACGTTCTGGTAATGCGGATAGAACAATACAGGAGTGCATTCTTTATGATACATCATGCGTATGCACATGCATGAAGCCAGAATTATTACGTAGGCCATGTTCTCATGTGATTGCAGCATGTTCTTTAATAAGATTATCTCCAGTCATATGTCTCAGAGTACTACTTAAAAGAGACGTTGAAGACGACGTGGAATGCTGAGATATATGATTTTCGTATTTATGGATCTTTCACTACAGATCTAGGACCAAACTTTTTGAGAGGTTCGGACACTACAAGGTTGAAGCAAAAACGAAGACGTCGTAGAACTCATCGTTTAAGAAATAATATGGATGAATCTAAAAATAGAAGACTTCAAGTTAGATGCAGCACATGTAATGAAAGTGGTCATAGTAACAAGAATTGCATTCAAAAAAAATTACTGGTGCAGCTGAAGCGGGACCTTCTGGGAATCCTCAAGATGGTCGACGTCCTCGATCACGTCAACCACGTAGGGATGCACAAGATGGGTTTGCTCGTTGAGGTGTCTGTAATTTAAGGATTTGTAATATGTACCATTTTAAGCACTTCCACTATGTTCTGAAACATTTTGTACCATTTTAAGCACTTGAAATATTTTGTACCATTTTAAGAACTTGTAATATGTTGTAATGGATTATGTTTTACTTTATAGAGTTATATTCCCCTATTTTGAATTTTTTTGTAATTTATTAAGTTCTTATGTATTTGAAATTGTTTGTCCAGGTATGGCTGCACCAGGGAGCAGTTGTCCAGAGTAACTGGACCCTTTGTTGGACTTTCGTCACCACTCATACCACCGTTCGAGACGAGGTTAGGAGGTTGGTTGTGTGCGCCCTAGGCCTCCTAGGGAGTTTTTGGCGATAGACACTCAATGGATTCCATGGTAACTTGTTCTTTCAAAATTGGTTATATTTAATATTATTGTAGTTCTTTACTACTCATGACACTCTACAGGTTAGCTGGAGCTGGACTACTTCCTCTTTGTAGGATGGTGCAGGCCAGGACATTAGACGAGGTGAAGAATCTGCTTAAGCGGATGTCCTTTGACTGTGCTCTTTTGTCGGCCCTATTGGATCGATGGAGACCAGAGACTCACACTTTTCACTTACCGTGTGGAGACATGGCACCAACACTACATAATCTATATTCTTATATAATTACTAACATTTACTTTTGTTATATTGTAGGACCATCCACTTCCCACTATCGTCCTCCACCTCCTCCTGTTGTTGAGGATGCGCCGTCTACTTGGTATTAAGGTATGGCATTTTAAATTTTTTTCATTATTTTCATTTATTTAAGTGTTCATTCTTACTAACGCTATTATTGCAGGTATGTCCTCTAGCGATTATGGATCTGAGGCCGCAGCACGAGAGATGTCGCCCCAAGATACCTGGGATTGGCAGACCTTAGTCGGAGAGGATGCATCTACGGGATTGCAGTTACCGGATGCTCCACCACCGCCGACACAGCCTTCACAGGATCCGTTTACCACGCCTGCGCCTCCAAAACGCCCTATTAGGAACAGTCGTCCTCTAGACTACTACACGTACGATGAGGATCAGGTAAGGCATCGGGCACGCCCTAAGCGTGGTAGGCGCGACTAGCTGTTGGTGACGATATTTATGTATTATGGATCATGATGTGTTACTTTGATTATGAACTCTGTTGCTTATGAATGATATTGTTGATATCATGTTATTATTCACATTATCTTGCGATGTCTTACGTTATCGATATGGCCGTTATGAAATTTTTTGTGATATAAAACGACAACAATATAACATATATGTCACGTACGAGTTGTCAACATCATCTGTCATGAAAAAAACTAACGGTCAATATGATCATTATAGTGTCCACATCAATCATAAATTGGTTCACGTACGAGTTGTCAACATCATCTGCCAAGAAAAAAAATAACGATCAATGCGATCAATATGTTGTCCACATCAATCATAAAGTTGTTCACATACGAGTTGTCAACATCATCCGCTAAGAAAAAAAGTAACGATCAATGCGATCAGTATGTTGTCCACATCAATCATAAAGTTGTTCACATACGAGTTGTCAACATCATCTGCCAAGAAAAAAGGAACTATTTATGCACACTGTGTTGTCCACATCAATCATAAAGTGGTTCATATCAATGTCATCAGTGTGTTGTCCACATCACTCATAAAGTGGTTCAATAAAGCATATCACTCATTGTCCTGTTCGTCCTAAAATATTCTTACCCTCAACGTTCGTCCCCTATAAATAGAACTACTCGTAACTACTTGTGTTCTTCACCCATTCTTCACCCAAGTGATAGAAAAACAATGGCTGGTAGAGGTCGTGGTAGGCGTGAAGGTGAAACAATAGCGAGTACAAGTCGTGGAAGGCGAGGAGGTGCAAACTTAAGAGCAGTGTCTGAAAATTACTTCATGGGAGGTCCGACTTGGTATGAACCAGTATTGGATGACTACCCGCTTTATACTAAGAGTTATTTTAGTCCGTTTCATCCTCTACGACCATACGACGCCAGCAAAGGAGTGTCCTAAGTGTCGTTGTGACCTTGATTGTATTGTCCAAATGATGGATGGAGGAGACGACAATGGTCGTCGTTTCTTTCGTTGTCCAGTTGGAGGAGTAAGTATTAAATATTATTTATAGATATCTTTCATATCTATAGTTTTAGTAACAATACTTTTGTTCTAGTGTTATTACGACGACGAAAATCGTGGATATACACTCTGGGTTGATCCACCACCTATTAAGGCAACTCAAGAGTATGTTCAACATCTACAACGCCGCAATCGAGATATGGTGGGTGAACTAACTGAAATGGAACTTTAGCAAATTGAGTATTATCCTGATACAAGTCTCGCAAATGATGAAGACGATGACTTTGTTTGTAATAACATGTCTTGCAACTGTCCGCATCACAAGTAGTAACAAATTAGAGAAATATGTTTCACATGTATCACAATTTATGTTTTGCATTCCAAGTACGTTTTCGTTCTAAAATAGGTGAGTTTTGCCTTGTGTACCGTTGTACTAGAGAGGCATATAACTTACACCTAATTTTTTAACTATGTAATTTCAATTTCAGTACTTGTCGAGTTTTTTAATATAATTAATATTTTCATATATGTTAATGTCGCAATAATTTTTCTTAGTATAATGGTGCTCTCTATTTTTTTTACTTATTTTCAAAATGTTTGTAAAATTCCTATTTGGGACGCAATTAAAATGATACAAAAAAACATGATAAAAGTGACATAAAAAACGAGACTTAAAAGAAACAAAAACATAAACAGATAGTAATTTTTTTATATAAAAAGAATTCACCATTTAGATGTGCGATTCGCTTAGCAGAAAAGCGAGTCGCCACTCGGAAATGCGAGTCGCGAAGCGGTAGCGCGAGTCTCTTTTCTAAATCTTGACTTGGTGGGTCCCGCTATCAGCGCCGACCTCTGGTCCTTTGTCGCTTGTCGCGTGTCCAAATGGCGATTCAGATAAGCGACTCGCGACTCGGAATTGCGATAAGGCTGCTACTTTTGCAAAAAAATTAATTGTCCGCTATTAATATTAAAACATTTCTTTTATACGCTAAAAATAAAAAAATTCCTCATAGGTATCCTGATGGCAGGAGTTGTTGTAACTCCATCACTGACACGCAGGATCACTTTAGTCAATGACAATAGTGCAGGGTGGCAAATCTGTTGCCACTCATATCACCAGAGTGGAATTCTTATATTTTTTTAGGTGGACTGGAATTCTTTAATTATTCTGTTGGATGAAGGATACTTATATGCAGGCCCATCTACATAACCAACGAAAATTAAGTAAGGATAAAGGAACCATATAATTTTTCCAACAAGAGAATTTTATTAGTTTTCTGTCAGTTACATCAAGGTGATAAATATTTCATGAAAGGGATAATTGCGCCTCCGACCTCATTCTAAATTCTAATTGTACATTTGATCCTGTTTTTAAGTTTACATATTTGATCCTGGATTTAAAACTAAAATCGCCATTTGACATTGTTTTTAACCAGTCATTAGTTTTAGCTAATTTAGATTATTAAAAGAAATAATAAAATCATATGGATAATTCAAATGAACTCTTGTGACCCTTTCTCTCCTATCCTCTGTCTGTTGTAACCCTATTGTTGGCTTCAGGCATCAGATGTGCAGCGCGGGCGACGGATGATGTTGTAAAATCCCAACATTGCTTAGCTCAAATTCAGCAATAGATCATTTCAGCATGGTTTAATTAAATTTTCAGATTTAATGGTGGTGCAAAAAGAAAAGGAATGACCCCTGAAATTTTAATTTAAAATTGGAGAAGACAAATGGCAAATCTGAAGGCACCATTGAATTCCTCATGTCCAAATTAGTGTCCCCACATCGTGTTGGTGATTTTTGGACAGCAGTTGCTATTTTAAATTGAATTTTGAACATAGCTGTAAGGAAGGGGAATGACAAGTGGAGCCCACATGTCAGCTGCCCCGCTTGTGTCACAGCTCGAAATCTCGAATAAAATAAAAATCATTTCGAATTACAAATTTTTAATAATTCTTGAACGAGCATTAATCTTCAATACAAATCGAGGCGTATTTGTCCACATACACAAGCACGTAAACAGTTAATTATGAATCAAGCAAGAAAATAGTCTTGCAATAAACTAAAAACTAACGAGAACGTATAGATAAAACCAACATAAACCCACCTAATTCAATTACAAACTTAAATCAAAATAATTAACACGGAACTCAAACTATAAAGAAGTGGCATATATGTGTACATGTGTGGGTAATGAATAATATAAAGAAATAAATTGAATGAAGAATAATACACCAATTTGAAAACAAATATACCAAAACGCGAATACTCATGATGGACTGAATCCAAATTCAAAGATGGGATTTAAAATAAAACAGAAATAACACACGAACACTAACCTTGCCATAAGATTGACATACATATATAGCAACCAAACTTAAATAATCAAAGAATAAAAATCTAAAAGAAAACCAGTGACGAGTCAAGTCGATCAACCTAATCCCAATTCAAATTCAAATCTTAGTAAAACAACAACCTTTGGAAAATTTATAAGTATTTTCCTTCCCGGGCCGAACTCATTTTCCACTCCCTTTATTTTCTTCCACAAAGCCCTTTTTCTTCCCTCCACCTCTTCTCACACGTGGCCCAACCCTTCCTCCTGCGCATGGCCCACTCGCTCCTCCCTCATGCGGCCCAGTAGCCTTCTCTTTCTTTTCCCTCAGCGGGCCACCTTTCCTTCTCTCTTCCACCCGCGACCTGTTTCTCTTCCTCTCCCAAGCGCGTGGCCTGGCCCAGCCCAAGATCTAACCTTCCTCCTTCCACCGCCGTCTGATCACTACTACAAAAAGCATTTTCACAGGCGCCTCGATTTTTCAAACACAGGTGGTCCGTAAAAAATGTGACTGTGATGATGAATGAAACAATAACCGCTTATGATGACATAACATCACAGGCGGATTTTAAAAAATAACCGCCTGGTTAAATACATGATTTTCTCAGGCGGTTATTAATTAAGAACCGCCTGTGATGTAATAAACTTCACAAGCGGTTCTTAATTAACAAATGCCTGGGTAAATACATGATTTTCACGAGCGGTCATTGTTTAAGAACCATATGTACTAGTTCAATCATCACAAGCGGTTTTTATTCAAGAACCATCTAGGGAAAGTCATTGTTTTCACAGACTGCTTGTTAATTAAGAACCGCCCGTGATGTTGATAAGCTCCTGTCAAGCTAATCCCTGCACAACAAGCTCTTGTAGATGCAAGTAACACCTGTAGCTCATCATTTGGATTGTTTAAAGCATCAATTGAAGCCCGACGATCCTTGAAAGGATTTTTCCATCTATTTGAAGGATTTCTTTCCCTCCCGTCCATTTGAAAACTTAGGAAGATGCCCCTTTCTTAGTTTTAATGCTTAAATATTATGACTAAAAATCAGTACCTACCCTCTTAGTGCTTCACACAAGGAAGCGAACAACTTCTATCACAAATCTTGTTTTCACCCTTTCATAGGGATTTCACCTTATTGTTTCAAAAATAGATTTATCAATAAGTGAAGCTTACTTATTACACATGTTAATGACAGTTATAAGCGAAGGATGTGCCGAAGCTAACGAAATGAATTGGAATGAAGATAAAGAGATCCTGCATATGAGTGGCAATGTCCAGGTTAGCGTGAAGCTATGATGGCAACCTTCAACAACATGAAAAGTGATGTTAAGGTTATGCTTGCATCAACCAAGGCACGTTGTGAGGGTATAACACTTGTTGGGGCAAACATAACCGTGATGCTCTAACAAGTGTTATGCCCTCACAATATGCCTTAGTTGATGCAAGCATAACCTTAGCATCACTTTTCATGTTGTTGAAGACTGCCATCATAGCTTCATGTTGTCTAACCTGGACATTGTCACTCATATGCAGCATCTCTTTGTCTTCAATCCCATTGAGATTTTGTTATCTCCAATACACCCTTGACTTGTAACTGCCATAAACATGTCTGATGAGGAAGCTTCACTTATTGATAAATCTATGCTTGAAAGATTAAGGTCAAATTCCTATGAAAATGGTAAAAAGAAGATTTGTGATTGAAGTTGTTCGCTTCGTCGCTTGTGTGAAGCATTGAGAGAGATATTACTGATTTGTAGTCAATATATTCAGCCATTAGAACTGATAAAGTAGCATCTTCGTAAGTTTTTAAAATGGATAGAAGAGAAAGAAATCTTTTAGGGCTTGTTTGAGTGTACTCAATCTAATTGGATTGAAGTTGATTGGAGTGAAGAATGAACTAATTTTCTCCTCAATCCATCTCAATCCACTTATACTGAAGTGGATCCACTCCTATCCAAACAAGCCCTCAAATGGATGGGAAGTATCGTCAGACTTCAATTGAAGCTTTTAACAATCCAAATGATGAGTCCCAGGTGTTACTTGCATCTACAAGAGCTTGCTGTGAAGGGATTAGCTTGACGGGAGCTTCTAGAGTTGTGCTTCTAGATGTTGTTTGGAACCAAGCTGTTGGAAGGCAAGCCTAATCTCATAGGTCAGAAGAAATTTATATACACATACAATTTGATAACTTATGGAACAGGTGAAGATGATAAATATGATAGTCAACAAGCCAAAAAGGATCACTTGTCCAAATTAGTCTTCTCTACAGAAGCTGAATTTAATAATGTTCGAAACATGCTATCTAAAGCTGAAATAGAGCATTGTTCTAAGTTGATTTCAGAGGATACAAATATATATGATATATATCATACATTTTTCCCAGCATTGACATCTTCTCACATATAGGATTTCAAATCCTTTTTAATGCTTCTCTCTACGCGCTTGATGTTTTCTGGTTCGGTGAAAAGGTATGTCTCTTCATATTGATTATATTCCTCTTCATTATCTCTCACATTCTCAACCCCAACAATATTTTGCTTTCCAGAAACAACTACGTGCATCTTCTCAGTTTCTTGATCTTGAACATAAAAAACTTGTGCAACACTATCGGCGAGAACCCACAGGTCATCTTTATAACCCACTTTATTCAAGTCTACCAGTGGTAGTCTGTAATTGTCCACTTTCACACCATCAGGATGTTTGACCCATTGGCACTTAAATACGGGCATTACCATTCTTTCACCATAATCGAGTTCCCATATTTCCTCTTTGAAACCGAAGTATGTGGTTGTCGGTACCCTAGAAACCGTACACCCCTTGAGGTTACAAAGATTTCAAAGGAAAGTCACCTACTTGGTTTGAAGACCCTCGGAGGCCCACTTGTCAGACATAACCGGACCCGCTTCTCCAACATGGTTAATCCCTGGGTCACCACGTGTACAACCAAACCAGAGCTACCGCCCACAAGGGGGAAGCTCCGGGCCACGTACCGAAACGGCACCTCCGGACTTAACCCCAGACCGAGAGAAGCTCCGGACTTGACACGTGTATGGTAGCCCCGGAGCTACCTGCTTCCCACAGCAAGCTCCGGAGCTGCCACGTCTCCAATCGTCGGACCTTTCAGCCTCTAACCTCTGGAAGACCTTGTAACGGCTCCGGACCTTCAAAGGAGAGCCAAGGACTTCAAGACCCGATTAAGTGCCATTAATACCATATTAATGACACTTAATCGGATGATCTTAACACCAGTAATGGTGCTGTCAAAGCCCGTTACAGGATCATTAAGAGCAATTAATCGTGTATCAATACTAGTAACCGCCGGGGCCACATGTCGGGCCAGGCTAGCTTGTAACGGCATGTCCTTATACTATAAAAGGACAGGCCGACGATACACTCAGGAGGTTCACGCACGGACGATCATACGCACCCCACACGTTCGTGACAAGCTCTTACCGCTAATACAACACCAACACACCCGTGGAGTAGGGTATTACGCTCAGGCGGCCCGAACCACGTAAATTCTTGTGTCTCCTATGTTAAACTCCTATTCACCTTCTTGAATCTCCGCGCACCCACACCGAACTTCAAACTCCCAATCACTTTCGTAGTGTAGGGAGATCTGCCGGCTCCAACAGTCAACAGTTGGCGCGCCAGGTAGGGGCGCCTGAGATTTTCGAGAATGGTGAACTCAGCTGCTGGATCATCCAATGGTCAACCTGCTGTTCAGGCTGTTGGAGGCAATCCCTCCAATAGGCAGCCACCAGCAGGAGCCTCAGCACCAGCAGGAGCCACACTCCCACCACCACCGTCTCCTCCAGCAAATCGTGCTGAACAACGTAATGGTGCGCCGGCATCGCTTACTGCGTCGGCAAATCATGACAACCCGGAACATGCGCTCCATGCAGCGCGTGCTCTTCTACAGCGCCCGCCACCTCCGGATGCATCTCGGGATGCACTGGAGTAGTGGAGGGCCGATGTGGAGCATTTAGTTGTAGCAGCAGCCGAACGCCTCAGCAATCAGGGTCCTCCTCCTTTAGGAAGAGCCCCGTCGTAGCGGCGGACTTTGTCTGGAAGACTTGGTCCGCATGTCTCTAACAGCAGGAGACGTGCTGCATCACAACAAGTGACGTCGTTGCCCTCCGGGGCTCGACGCACTCACACGGTATCCAAGCTTTCGACTCACAACCTCCGGGCGGAGCTTGATCGCCGATACCGCCAGCAGGACGACCGCGTCCATATTGAGCGTGCCCGTGAAAGACGGGAGGCTCATGACCTTTCTACTCCTGAAGGAGTAGGAGGAGGCTGTTCAGCCTTGGCCATGCATTTACGCATGGTTAGATGGCCACAGAAGTCCTGGCCCCACCTGCCGAAAAAATTCGACGGAACTGTCAATCCCGCCGAATTTCTTCAGATATACTCCACTGCAATCTTGGCAGCCGGAGGAAATGAGGCCGTGATGGCCAATTGCTTTCCAGTGGCCTTAACTGGGACTGCTAGGTCCTGGTTTATGAGCCTTCCACCCAACTCTATTAACAGTTGGGAGGAGCTGTGCCATCAGTTCACTGCCAACTTCGGGAGTTCATACACCCGACCAGGCACTGAACTGGACCTTTTTGCGGTCGTGCAAAAAGGGGGAGAATCTTTGCGATCCTTCATCCAGAGGTTCTCTCAGGTACGAAACACTATCCCTTCTATCTCAAGCGCTTCTGTTATTGTGGCATTCAGACTGGGCATACGGGACAAGAAGATGTTGGAGAAGCTGGCGATCAAGGAGATCACCAGCGTCACGGAACTCTTCAGCCTGGCAGATAAATGTGCCAGAGCTGCGGAGGGCCGTGAAATGCACTCCAAACCAGCCTCGGAGGATCACAAGAAATCCTCCAAGGAAGAAGCCGCTACCTCCGGGGGTGGCAAGAAGAAAAAGAAGACCAACGGCAAGAAAAAGCCGTCGGCCGGTACATCCAACGTTGCAGCTGCTGCAACTCCGGGTGGCCGGGGGCCACGCCCCGAGAAACGACCTCGACCGTCTTCTGAAGGCGGTGGAAAACCCAAAGTGTGGTGTCCCATTCACAAAACGGGCAGCCACGGTTTGGAAGACTGCCGAGAGGTCCAAAACCTTGCCGAGCGCTACAACAAGCGCCGGGAAGGATCTCCTTTCCGACAGAGGGAAGGAAAACAGAAGGTCGACGAAGCTCCGGCTGAAGAGGAGTTAGGGTTTCAGGATCCCAAAAAGGTCCTGAAGGCCGTTTGCACCTCCGTCGATGATGACTCTGACGTCTCTGACAACGAGCATCGGAAGACCATGAACACCATTTTCGGTGGGTCATGGGATATCACCTCTCGTCACGTCATCAAGACTATGCGGCGTGATATGGCCGCTGTAGCTCCTACAGTCAGGCCGGAACCTCATCAAAAGTGGATGGACACCTCCATCACTTTTGATGCTTCGGATTGTCCTCGGAGCATGGTTGGAGCAGGACAGTTACTCTTGATGGTATCTCCTACCATCAACAACATCCAGCTCCACCACGTCATGGTAGACGGAGGTTCGGGGCTCAACCTCATCAGCTTCAAAGCTTTCACTAAGCTTCAGCTCCGACCTTCGGATCTCCACCCCTCTAGACCTTTCTCCGGAGTAGGTCCGGGGGCCATCACCCCACTCGGAGCTATTACTCTCCCTGTTACCTTCGGGACACGGGAGAAGTACCGCACCGAGAAGTTGGTCTTCGACGTCGCGCAGATAAACTTACCCTTCAATGCCATTTTGGGTAGACCTGCCTTATACAAATTCATGGCGGCTGCTCATTATGGCTACTTGGTGTTGAAGATGCCAACACCAGTAGGCGTTCTCCGGATCCGCGGAGATCGCACTGCCAGAGTAACTGCTCTGGAGGAACTCCACGCACTCACGACGATGCAAGAGGAGGACTCCAGGCAAGAGCAAGCTCCAAAACCCCCGAGCATTCGTCAACGAGGCTCGACCTCTGCACCTCGTGTGCAGCCAAGCGGCGACACCGACATTCCCGTCAAAGTCGTCCAAATTGGTTCCGATGCCGCTCAAACCACCCGTATATCGGGAGGGTTGAACGACAAATAGGAACTCGCGCTCATCACTTTCCTCCGGGCTAACGTTGACGTGTTTGCCTAGCAACCGTCGCAAATGCCTGGGATCCCCAGGGAAGTGATTGAGCACAATCTGAAGATCTACCCCGATGCTCGGCCTGCGCATCAGAAGCCTCAGAAGCAATCCGTAGAGCGGCAGAACTTCATCCGACAAGAAGTGAAGAAGCTACTCGAAGCCGGATTCATCCGAGAAGTCTTCCATCCAAAATGGCTGGCGAACCCATTCGTTGTGCCCAAGGCCGGCGGGAAGCTTCGGATGTGCATCGACTACACCACACTAAATAAGGCATGTCCAAAAGATCCATTCCCACTACCTAGAATAGATCAGATAGTGGATTCCACCTCCGGGTGTGAATTATTGTGCTTCCTAGATGCATATTCCGGATATCATCAAATCAGGATGTCTAGGGAAGATGAAGAGCATACTTCATTCATCACAGTAGATGGATTGTACTGTTACACAGCCATGCCCTTTGGTCTCAAGAATGCAGCTTCAACTTTTGTACGAGCTATGTACAAAACTTTTGAAGAACTCATTAGAGACGTAGTGGAAGTGTACGTCGATGACATCATGGTCAAGGTCAGGAACAAGGAGTCACTCCTCGACACCTTGAAGGCTGTCTTCGACAAGCTGCGGGCCACCCGCACAAAGCTAAACCCGGACAAGTGCGTGTTTGGGGTTAGCTCCGGAAAACTTCTTGGTTTCCCGGTAAGTCACCGGGGCATAGAAGCTAATCCGGCGAAGATAAAAGCTATTGAAGACATGCGACCACCAACCCGCATCAAAGACGTCCAAAAGTTAACTGGGTGTCTAGCAGCCCTCAGCCGGTTCATATCAAGACTGGCAGAACGGGCACTTCCCTTCTTCAAGTTATTGAGGAAGTCCAGACCATTCCAATGGTCCGAAGAAGCAGAGAAGGCATTCCAGGAGCTGAAACAGTTCCTCACCACCCTACCAATTCTGGTAGCTCCGAACCCTGGTGAGCCTTTTCTGCTTTACATTTTAGCTACTGACGAAGTCGTCAGTATGGTTCTGGTTGCGGAGAGACCGGAACTACCCCACACTCAGGAATCCAGACCCCTTCGGGAGGGTCCGGAGGTTCCTGAAAGCGAGTCTGGGTCCCAGCTCCCAGATTCGAACCCGCAAGAAGTCACTTCAGGAGACCTAGACCCCTCCGGGAGGGTCCAGGTCATTTCTGAAGAAGCTCCGAGTTCCTCCAGCCAGAACCTGGAGGTCCCCGAAGAGAATCTGTACCCCTCCGAGAGGGTCCGAATCAATGAAGAGGAAGCTCCGGACCCCTCCGGGAGGGTCCGGACCATTCAACGCCCGATATACTTCATCAGTGAAGTATTACATGATGCCAAGACTCGATACCTAGAGGTGCATAAGCTGCTCTATGCAGTTCTTATTGCCTCCAGGAAGCTTCGACATTACTTCCAAGCTCACAAAGTCTCGGTGGTGACCTCCTATCCACTTCGAGCAATCCTGCATAATCCCAATTCAACTGGGAATATTGCAAAGTGGGCAGCGGAATTGGATGAATTTGATCTTGAATTTATTTCAAGACAAGCAGTCAAGAGTCAAGCTTTGGCAGATTTTGTGGCAGAATGGACTCCCTCTCCATCAAATCCAGGGGGCCCCAGCGAGCATAAGACGGAGCATCAAGCTCCAACCTTCACCGAGCCTCACTGGACCCTCTTCTTCGACGGCTCCATGCAGAAGCAGGGGGCCGGAGCTGGAATCCTTCTCCTTGCACCGACTGGGGAGAAGGTAAAATACATGGTACACCTTGACTTCAAGGCAACCAACAACATGGCGGAGTATGAAGCGCTCATCTACGGACTAAAGGTGGCACTGTCATATGGTGTCAAGCAACTGCTGGTCAAAGGAGATTCACAGCTCATCATCAAGCAGGTGAAGGGTGAATGCTCCTGCAACAATCTCCAGCTAGCTGCTTACCTCTTAGAAGTCCAGAGGCTTCAGAAGGACTTTGAAGTCCTAGACCTCCACCATGTTCAGCGTGCCTACAATGCTGAAGCTGACGAACTCTCGACCAAGGCGTCAACCGGAGCTCCGGCTCCTGACGGAACCTTTGTCCGGAGGTTGTCAAAGCCAACAGCTCAGCCTGCCGAACTGAGCGAAGGGGGCGAGATCAGCATCCTGAAGCTGACGGTCCCGATGGCCCTATTACCATGGCAGCCATCAAAGGTCGTAGGTGCTGCCAGAAGCTCCGAGCAACCCAGCACGCAAGACTCAAAAGCTCAAGCTAGCTCCGATGCATGGATCTCGGAGACCCGGAGCTACTTGAAACACAACATCCTTCCTGACGATGATGTATCCGCTGACCGGGTAGTCAGATTGGCTAAAAGATACACGTTGGTAGAAGGGGATCTCTACCGGCGCGGTGCCAACGACATCCTAATGCGATGCATCACAAGGGAAGAAGGCTGCGAACTTCTCGCAGAAATCCATGGAGGCGAGTGTGGGAACCAAACATCTTCCCGCACGCTGGTCGGAAAAGCCTTTCGGCATGGCTTCTACTGGCCTACAGCGCTCCAGGATGCCACTGAGCTGGTGAAGAAATGTGAAGCATGCCAATTTCATGCAAAGCAAATTCATACACTGGCTCAGCCCTTACAAATGATACCTCCTACATGGCCCTTCGCTGTGTGGGGGATGGACATCTTGGGACCCTTCCCAAGAGCCGTCGGAGGTTACAAGTTCCTGTACGTCGCCATTGACAAGTTCACCAAGTGGCCGAAGCAACTCCAGTTGTGACGATCAACAAGCAATCTGCTATCAACTTTCTGCAATCCATTGTAAGCAGATTTGGAGTCCCAAACAAAATCATCACTGATAATGGGACTCAATTCACAAGCTCCGCATTCTAAGGATATTGCAAAGACCTCGGCATACAAGTTTGCTACGCCTCCGTAGCTCACCCAGCCAGCAATGGCCAAGACGAGAGAGCAAATGCTGAAATCCTTAAAGGACTCAAAACGCGCACCTATGAGCGCTTGAAGAAACATGGAGCGAACTGGATCAAAGAGCTTCCGCCCACTTTATGGGCTAACAGGACATCTCAAAACCGGTCAACTGGAGAGACACCCTTCTTCCTGGTGTACGGAGTTGAAGCAATCCTTCCTCCGGAAATCACCTTGGGTTCATTCCGGGTCCGGACCATCGACGAAGCCGCGCAGGACCAGCTCCGGCGTGAAGACCTAGACCTCCTTGAGGAGGGAAGGTGCCAAGCAGCTGTTCGGAATGCCATTGTCAAGATCTACGGCGTTATCACCAGCGGCATGTACACAACCGACAGCTCGAGGAAGGCGATCTGGTGCTACGGAGAATACTATCCAGAGAAGGGTTAAACAAACTCTCCCCCGGCTGGGAGGGGCCCTTCCGAGTGATCAAAGTATCCCGTCCCGGAAGCGTTCGCTTGGCTACCGAGGATGGGGACACCTCTCCCAAATCCTTGGAACATCGAGCACCTCCGTAAGTTCTACACTTAATACCACGGAGGTGAGTCTTGAGTAACTTGGGGTGTATGTTATAGAGTCATTGTACAGAGTCGGGTAGTTCCTCCGGGAGAGCAGCCGAACCTTTCCTGAAAGGTCCACAAAGCTCATGCAACACTTGTCACAGTCTCAGGACTAAAAGTGTGTCTAACTACCCTGGGTCAAACGAGAAATGAAACACACTTAGCCTGGTTCTGTACCCTAAGAGTGTACTTGTTTCCCCTGTACCCCAGACCTATAATGAAAGACATCTTCATGTGAAATAGACTCCACGTGCATCTATTTTGTACAAGCTCAACATTTTTATTTTTCTCTTTCTTGTCTATAACTAAGACGTGCAATTCTTAAGAAATTTTAGTTCGACAGGTTTATATACAATTCGAGTTGTATTGTCGATTCTTTTGGATTCAAATATCGTTCATAGCCAACTCGCCTGAAAGCCGCCAAGCCAATCTAGGGCTGGAGTGTGCTATCGACTTAGCCTGGTCAAGCACCCTAAGTACGCCACTCTACCTACACCCCGGCAGGCCAAAGTAAGGCGGGTCCATGAACAGTTGAATCTAGAAGAAAAGACAACACATCCGGTTGTATTTAAAATCGCGTTCAACTTAAAGTCTTCTTGAGAATCGTAAGCCGCGACGAAATTATAGACAAGGAACGAATTTTACCATTTTTCTTGACTTAAGTGTGCAGGAAAAATAAAATCTACATTGATGGAGAAAGGCCGGAGCTAACTATGCTCCGACTCCCCAAAAGGGGGCCAACCGTCGACGCTGCATAAAAGATGGTGAGAAGACCCTGTAAATGGAGTCTGCTGCCAACAAACCAAGTGTTGGCAAAGGTCACTGCCGGAGCTACTAAGCTCCGACACCCCGGAGGACTAACTATCGACGCTCTACGTGTTGATAAAGGCTATTGCTGGAGCTACCAAGCTCCAGCGATGGACAATGCCGGAGCTTCTAAGCTCCGACAACCTCAGGGGACCTTCACTATCGAAGACTTCGGACCTAAATGCTACAAGTTCGGAGAAAATGAGTCTTCAACAAAACACAGTATCCTTTTGGTACATGTTCACAATCAAATTGTGTACATCTACCAGGGGGCCAAGTGAAGATAAAGGTGTTGAAGACAAAAAGTGAAATTCGCAAAAATTTTGGGGATTTCATTCATCTGGAGACAGGAGATTACATCTGGAGACAAGGGATTACAAAATTGAGGAAGAAGAAGAGAAAATACAAGTGAGAGCTAAAGAGATGGTCCTAGACCCTATGGAAGAACTCGGCGACTTTCTGGGCGACCTCCGATACGCTGGCTCGGGTAGCTTCGCCTTCTCCTTCGACGGGGCCTTCAAGCACCGGGTCCAGAGGAAATTGGGAGTTCCGGCTGGTGTAGCACGTCAACACATACTCTGTGACGTTCCTCGCCAGGGATTGCCCCTCAACCTCCAGTTGGTCCGCGATGACATCGCCCACCTTGGAGAGCTTGCTACCTGCTGCGCTCAATGCCTGCAGCGCAAGGTCCGACTCCGGCTCCGGATCATCCAGGCGCATGGGGCTGAAACCCATCAGCGTCAGCGCGTCGTTGGCCTTGCCCAGGAACTCCCAAATCTATAGGGAGTCCGCCGACCTCAAGCTCTTCATCTCTTCCAGGGATCTCTTGGCCGCCGTCAGTTCGGAATTCTCACGGGCGAGGCGCTCAACTTCTTTGGCGTTTTGCTGAATCTTTGCAGCAACCCGCCTCTCGAGTCTTCCGAGCTCCTCCTCCCGGAGGTGTATCTTGTTCTGACGATCGAACAGGTCCTTCTCCCTAGCCTCCACTTTTTTCTCCCGGGCAACAAGGGCACACTCGTATTCGTAGAGTTCCTGCCCTCGTACCCAGGTCTTCTCCTCCTCCTCTTGGCAGCGCTCTTCCAACTTCTTAGTGCGCTCCTCGAGGCCCTTGTCCGCCAGAGCTATCTTCTCGGCAAGCTCCTCTTCCCTCCTCAGGACATCATCCCGCAGCTCAAGGAGTTTCTGCTCTTCATTCTTGAGCCGTCTCTCCCTCTCTTCAAGTGCCTCTCGGCACTTGATGAGTGCGGTGTTAATGGCATCAAGCTGTTCGTGCCGAGCATCGACCGCGTTATTGGCAGCTTTGGCCTGATCGTAGATCTCCCGGGATTGAGCGTCGAGGGCATGAGTCATGCTCTCCCTGTCATCCAGCAGCTTGCCACAATACTCCAGGCGGATCTTCTCCCGCTTGATCCACTCTTTGTCATCCGCTAGCCTCGACTGCGCCAGCTTGGTCTCGAAGTAGAGCCGGTTACGCCACAGCCTAAGGGTTTGGCGCTCCTCTTCAAGAGCCTTGCTGTCGTGGAAGAAGGCCAGTTGGACTTGACGCAGACAGGAGCAGGCGTTGTCGATAGACATCGACAGCGGGATGGGCTGCGGACCTGCTGGGGTCTCCTCCGCTGGTTCCAGCGGATCTTCACATACAAAAATTGGGTCCCACTCTACGAGAGTGGACCCCTGATCTTCCAAGGCACTAGGGCCATCCTCCGAGATGGCCTCAGTCGCCATCGAAGAAGGCTCCGCCGCCAAGTCTTCGTTCACCTCCTCGGGCAGGGGGCCAGCAACTTTGTTTGGGCACTCCGGCTCTGCCGCATGTACCTCTGACGTCATCACTTCTGGAGCAGGAGCTGCTACTAGCTCCGGCCGGGACACCTTTTCCGAGGGAGGCTCGAGCTCCATCGCCTCTTCAACCACCGGCTCTATGACCGGCACTCCAACAATAACCGGCTCAGCGGCCGGTGCTTCGGAGGTAGCCGGCTCAACTGCCGGAACTACCTCGACTACCGACTCACATGCCGGGGCTTCAGTCACCTCCGGCTCAACCGCCGGAGCTTCAACAATTTCCGGCTCCAAGGCCGGAACTACCACTTCCTCCGGCTCAATAGCCGGAGCTTCCATCGCTGCAGCACCAGGACCCGGAGCTTCAACCTCCGAGACAGGTGCCGCTGGCGTGTCTTCACTCCCGTGGCCCGGCGCTACCACGGGAACTTCTGGGGACGAGTCGAGGTCCATGACCACGACAGCCGGCACCGGAGCTGTCGCAGCCTCAGCCACCACCTAGGGCGGCATCGGGACAGGAGCAGAAGCTCCCACGGCTTCAGACATCGTGGCTGAGGGTGGAGCTTCACTCCCCTTCTTGGGGACGCTGTAGATGATGGACGAAGAAAATCAACAAACAGTTGCTACAATTAAATAGTTAACCAAGGTAAAGATTAAAAATTACCTTGGAAGGCTTCCGCACCAGCTTGCGCGGAACCTTTTTCCTGGACGTTCCGGGCTGGCCACGGTCGGCGTAGAAGCTCCAGAAGGCCCCCCAGAACTTGACGCAGCCACGGGCGTTTCCCGGGTCGAGGCTCTCCTCGATCGGGAGGAACCCTTGGACCTGGAGGCTCCCACCGTACCAGGTGCCGGAGTCGTGCGCCCGGAGCTAGCACCCCAGGAGGGTTCCACCGCGGGGACAGACGTGCTCCAGGAGGATCCCACTGCAGGAACGGTATCGTTCCGGATGGACCCCACTACGGGGATAGTCGCCATGGTGGCAGAAGATCTTCCCCTCTGGGGAGAAGGAACCGAGGTGGAAGTAGCGGGCCTGACGGACCTTCCGTCGGCGTGTCGCAGCTTCCTCTTCCGGCTCTCCGGCTCATCCGCCAGCTCCTTGCCCTTGCCGACGACCTCGACGCGTGGCTGTGGGGCAGGGACGGAGCCATCTTCGGGCATTTCGGGGATCGCCACCTGGGTGGTTGATCTTCTCTCGACGACACCAAGGTCGTCAAGTGCGGGCATCGTCCGCCGGAGCTCCCTGCTGAACTCCACTTCCACGTTCAGAGGGAGAAAGGCCGACGGCGGAGTCAAGTCATCACCGTCAACGTCGATGCCGTGCTGGAATTTCTTGAGGTGGAACTCCAAGGTCTTCCCCACCATGTTGGACTTCAACCCGGTCTCAACCCGGTCCTCGTCCATCATGCTGTAGAGGGCCCAAGTGAGCTTCTCCCTCCTCTTCAGCGGCGCCCACCTGTTGGCTAGGAAATTGCATAATACCGCCTGGGGAGTCAATCCTCCCTCCACGCATTGGCGGATCCTGGTCAAGGCGGGGTTGAAAGCTTCCGACAGCACCGGAACCTCACTCCAGATCGTCGTGTCCGGGTAGACCGTCGGGCAGCTCCAACCGCTCATGCTCCTCCACCCTGACGACTATCCAATCTTTCTTCCAGTCATCCCACTTTCCGGAAGGAAACGACCGGAGGTACTTGAATGGGCACTTCTTGCGCTTCACGAAGTAGTAGAAGCCAAGGTACTCATTGCTCCGGCCGGTGGTGTGGACGGTGAAGAAGGTCCGAAAGAGCTCGATGCAGGGCAGGATGCCCACCCACATCTCACAGAAGTGGACAAATATGGACACGAGGACAATGGAGTGAGGGCCAAGGTGGTATAGCTGCAGACCATAGAAGTCTAACAGCATCAAGAAGAAGGAAGAAAAAGGTGAGATCAACCCCACCATGGCGTACGAAGAAAAGTACACCATTTCGCCGGCGCACTCCTTCTCGAAGGGGAGCTCACCGCCGGCATGGACCAAGCGGTTGAAGAAGTCCGAGGACCACCCCATGAGGGCCCGGACCTTCTTCAAATCGCCGTCGGTCTTCAAGCAACTCTCGCGCAGACCCAACTCCATCGCAGCACAGCTAGGCAAGAGAAGAGAAGCGAAGCACGAGTTGGGAGTTTGAGCGCAAGATCAGATGAGAGGCGTAAAGAACTCCCGACAGTGCGCATTTTCCTTCTTAAGTAAGACCTCGCAACGCTTGGATGGAAACCGCAGAGAAGTCGAAGATACCACTCAAGAATTTAACCCAGCCGAAGACAAGAGGGCCCGGGACCACCCCAACGATCAAGTCGAGGCTCTTACCCAGGCGAACGGTTGTCATCACGCGGCGGGAAACCCAAAGGCGACGGCCTGACAGGGCACGCGGAACCGATACGGTTTTCGTGTCGGGAACCGGCGACCTTCAATTGCGTGAGATCCGCACGTCAAAGATCTCATCTGCCGCCTGAGGTGCGCCACGCGGCGGGATCTAACTGTAAATCCCTGCCAACGGCACCTCCGAAGACCCTTGAAGACTCAGTTCAAGAGTTGCAAGGATGGACCCACCTCCGACGGAATGACTTCACCCCAGTGATCTTCCTCGGAGGTAGGTCCAGGGGGCCACTGTCGGTACCCTAGAAACCGTACACCCCTTGAGGTTACAAAGATTTCAAAGGAAAGTCACCTACTTGGTTTGAAGACCCTCAGAGGCCCACTTGTCAGACATAACCGGACCCACTTCTCCAACATGGTTAATCCCTGGGTCGCCACGTGTACAACCAAACCGGAGCTACCGCCCACAAGGGGGAAGCTCCGGGCCACGTACTGAAACGGCACCTCTGGACTTAACCCCAGACTGAGAGAAGCTCCGGACTTGACACGTGTATGGTAGCCCCGGAGCTACCTGCTTCCCACAGCAAGCTCCAGAGCTGCCACGTGTCCAATCGTCGGACCTTTCAGCCTCTGACCTCTGGAAGACCTTGTAACGGCTTCGGACCTTCAAAGGAGAGCCAAGGACTTCAAGACCCGATTAAGTGCCATTAATACCATATTAATGACACTTAATCGGACGATCTTAACACTAGTAACGGTGCTATCAAAGCCCGTTACAGGATCATTAAGAGCAATTAATCGTGTATCAATACTAGTAACCGCCGGGGCCACATGTCGGGCCAGGCTAGCTTGTAACAGCCTGTCCTTGTACTATAAAAGGACAGGCCGACGATACACTCAGGAGGTTCACACAAGGACGATCATACGCACCCCACACGTTCGTGACAGGATCTTACCGCTAATACAACACCAACACACCCGTGGAGTAGGGTATTACGCTCAGGCGGCCTGAACCACGTAAATTCTTGTGTCTCCTGTGTTAAACTCCTATTCACCTTCTTGAATCTCCGCGCGCCCACACCGAACTTCAAACTCCCCAATCACTTTAGTAGTGTAGGGAGATCTGCCGTCTCCAACAGTCGACAGTGGTCTTCCTCCCTTGTGAATCATAAGCCTCAATACGAACACCACTATTTTGTGCAACACTCTTACCATCTTTTTGTTTAGTGTAAAATGTGTAACCATTGATGTCATATGCTTGCCATGATGTCACCAAAGCAGATGGGCCATAAGCTAACTTCTTTATTGTTGTCTCTTCTATAGAGTTTTCGTATGGTATATTTTTATCCATTAACCATTCAGTGAAACATCTTCTATGCTCTTTCATGATCCAGTCCTCTATGCGGTCTTGGTTTTTTTCACGAAGCTCAATTTGGTGTTCCTCGATGTACGACTCAACTATTGTGAGATGTTGTAGTACACCAAAATGTGCATGGTGTACATTCTTGTAATCTTGAACGATAAAAGTTTTCATACCCACTTTGCCTCTCCCACGTAGTCTACCCGCATGTATTGGTATAGGCACACCTATCGGTTTTCCATCTTTGATGTAATCAGCACAACCCTCAATCACTTCTTCAGTGGTGTATCCTTCCATAATTGAACCCTATGGGTGAGCACAGTTCCGCACATAACCTTTTAATACTCCTAAATATCTCTCCAACAAAAACATATGATGTAAATATAGTGGCCCCAATGCTTTTATCTGATCAACAAGATGTATGATTAGGTGTACTTGCATATCAAAAAAGGGATGGTGGGAAACACATCTCAGGCTTGCACATAGTCTCGACGATATATGTTTCCAGATAGTCTAAATCTTCACGTACTATCACCTTTTGCGGTACTGCATTGAAGAAGTAACACAAACGTGTGATGACAACTTTTATATGCTCAGGTTTGATGACTCTTATTGCAATGGCAAGGAACACTGCCATCATCATGTGATAGTCATGAGAATTACAACCGAATAAAGACAAGTCTTTCATCGAGACTAGTTTGCGGATATTGGATGACTCGTGGGCACTTTGATCCCACGCAAGCATTCAAAAATTGCTTTATTCTCTTCTAGTGTCAAGTTGTAGCTGGTTGGGGGAAGGTAATGGTTCCCATTCGCCTTTTCTACTGGATGAAGCTCTGGTCTCAAATCAAGATTTACTAGGTCCATACGTGAATTTAATCCGTCCTTTGTTTTCCTCGGCATGTCTATCAAGGTCCCAATGATGCTGTAAAATACATTCTTTGTAATGTGAATCAAATCAATATTATGTCAAAATTCCAGATTCTTCCAATATGGAAGATATTTGAAAAAATTGATTGTTTCTTGAAACCCATGTCAGTTGTATCACCCGAAGATGTACTTTCCTTTCTTCTGATTCCTTTACATTATTTGCCCTTACCGTAAGCAATATGAATGTTCTTGACCATTTCTAACACAAGTTTTCCACTGTAAGATTTTGGTGAAGTATCTTTTTCGATTTTGTTATCAAATTGTACTTACATCTTCCTATACTTGTGTGTATCTGTCAAGAACCGCCGGTGTCTCATGTACACCGTCTTTCTGGATGAAGTGAGGTATAGAAATCCAGTTCTATCCACGCACCTTACACAACCTTTTTTCCCTTTTATTTGTCCTCATAACGTAAACAGACCGGGGTAATCATGCATGGTAACGAATATCATTGCTCTTAGCATGAAATACTCCCGCTTGTACTCATCCCATATACGTACCCCTTCATTCTACAATTTTGCCATATCTTCCATTAAAGGTTGTAAGAACACTTTTGGATCGAGGAGCACGTGAAAGGCTACCAGAGGGGTGGGGGTGAATGGTAGATTTAAAAATCTTACGCAGCGGAAAAAATTAAATCCCAACCTCTTCGGCAGAAAAACAATCTATTAAAGAAATTTTGTGTGAGACTAATCTATACGTGTTTCATTGTGAAAAAAGTGATATATATCAGAGAGAATCAAGTCACAAAGACGACACAACAAGAATCACTCAAATCCGTCGAGAAAAACTCATGTTACGATTGAAAGATCGAACAAAGGTCAATCTGACCTACCCGAGAAAAAACAGTTCTGGAACAATGCAAAGAAACTCGTATAGATCAGAAATCACAAATCCAATGACCGTGAAATTTTGATAGATGATAGATAATCAAGTTTTAAAGACAAACCAAAAAGAATCACGTCAATTGGATCTGTAAAACTCGAGTTATGATAAAACCACCGACGAAAGGTAGTGCTGTCTAGAAACTCGACGAGTAAAACTTGTCTGGAACAAGTCGGACAAACAAGGAACAAAAGTTCCTTCAAACTACAAATTTTATTCAATAGAACACAAGAGTAACAGCCCCAAAGTCGTGCACCATGAGCTCTGACCTCCCTTGCTTATATAACCAGCTCGAAAGCCAACTCAACTCAAATCAGGACCCTAATCCTACTCCGTTCACGAATCGAAACTTTCCATAACTGCTTAGGACTCTTCTATACACAGATAGAAGCAATATTAAGACTTCCAAACACCTTAGGAATGCATCCCACATTCCTAAAACAACTCAAATTCGTGACCCACATGAAATCCTATCATAACCAACTCGATACTTCCGTACCGAGCCATAACCGACTTGGTCGCAGCCAAAGTCATCAACCGACACGATCCGATCCTTCCAACCAGTTCTTTCCATCCATAAACCATCTTTGGAACCTTGTTGCCACATTATGCACTGCATGCATACGTGCAAACACCTTCCTTCAACGTCCAGTAACCTTCATATGCACTGCCCTTGATTCAATCATCCTGCACGACCTCCTGACCCGCTCAACCACAGTTCCTCCCGAACTTGGTTGTTGGAACCTCATCTCCTCGCTGAGACTAGTCCAATGGATCCCGTCACCAGCCATGACTTGAACTCAAGCAACACCTGCACATGAACAAACAATCAATCCGTACGAGCCCAGGTCCGCGACTTGACTCAAGTTAGTTCCGAAACACAACACCTTACGTGAGCACCTCACATAAGCATGTTGCAAAGCATAGCCAAAAAGATATCAGCCATATCAACCAAAACGCACCAAAAACTTAGTAAAAGAATACTAAGCAACCTTTCCATAAGTGTAAAGCAAGTTCGAAACATTTCACATGAAAATTTGGAACATTACGATCAAGCTCGGAACCTTGCCAAAGCTAACCGGAGCTTGAGCCAGATCTTACCAAAGCTAGTACAACCTAGCGCCGGAGCTTACCAATGCTAGTACAACCTAGTGCCGAAGCTTACCAAAGCTAGTTGGACCTATTGTCGGACCTTAGCAAAGCTAGTCGGACCTATTGTCGGACCTTGCAGAAGCTCGGAGCTAGAGTCGGACCTTGCTAAAAAGATGTTATGGAAGCATTCAAAACTTTTATTGTCAAAGTCAATGTATTCAGCACACATAGGTTTCACAAACACATCAATTTCGATGCCGGGTTGTTTCGGACCTTGGATAAGAACAGATAACAAGATATATTTCCTTTTGTGACACAACCACATCGGTAGGTTGTACATCGTTAAGACCACGGGCCATGTGCTATGTATGCCCCTTTTTTCACCAAACGGATTCATTCCGTCTGTACCCAAGGCAAACCTTACATTTCTGATTTCCTTTGCAAATTTTGGATATTGAATATCAAAATTTTTCCACTGCATTGCATCACCAGGGTGTCGAATATATTTTTTATTCTTCTTGCGCTGCTCGCAATACCAACACATTATTTCAGCCTCCCTAGGGTTTGAGAACAAACGCTTCAAGCGATCAATTACCAGAAGGTACCACATCACTAAGGCATAAATTTTTCTCTTATTCTTCCCGTCTGCATCAGCAGAAGTATCATCATCGTCACCTTTAGGACCAATAATAAACTTCTTATTCTTCTAAGAATTTTTCATGTTGGTAACATACTAGCGATTGTAGTCCTTCTTATATCTACTGACACCACAAATGGGGCATCTAGTTGCAAGCTCATGCTCTTTGCGATACAGAATAAAATGGTTCACACAAGCGTGCATTTTTGTCACACCTAGTGCCATCAAGCAAAGAAGTTTCTTCGCTTTATAAGTGCTTCTAGGCAGTTTATTTGGATTTGGAAGGATTTCTATCAAAAGATTCAAAAGATCAGAGAAACTACAATCGGACCATCCGTGTGTGCCTTTCAATTTTAGTAGTTCTAGGACTACACGCAATGTAGTAAACTCCTTATCACAACCGTTTGATTCATCATATAAAAGCTCCGTCGCCGCATTCTGCAATGTCTCCATTTTAATTAAACCTTTACTTGCTCCCATAAAAGTCAACACATATGGTTCAATGTGACGTAACATCTTCTAACAATCGAACTCATCATCATCATCACCATCTTGATTGTCACTACCATCATCGATATGAACATTATCATCATCTGAACCTCTCTCATCATCTTTATCCACTTCATGTGTATATAACTCACCATGCTCTGTCCATATTGTGTATTTTTTTTGAAACCTCTTTTCAACAAATGAGATTGGATTACTATAGTATCTATCGAAGCAATCTTATTTTCGTAGTCGATACATGGACATAATATGTCATCTATCTTTTGTAACTTCGCATGTCTCTTGGATGCTTCAATAAAATTTGCAACATTATGAATGTACATAGATCGGGTCTTGGCATGTTATACATCCACGCTCGACGGTTCATGCTTCAATAACAGATTTTTTGTAAGATTTACAAAATTTGGCCATAAATATTCACTGAAGGTCTTCTATAAAATGAATTTACAGAGACATGACAAGACTGTATATATGAGTGAATACTGGTATCATGTAGGCCAGTTCATAAGGGTTCCAAGAAAATTTGTTTCATAATTTTCTCAGCTTCCTAGTGGACATAATGGATTTTTTAAGTTCGGCTTATTCATTGAAACATTTCATCAAACACGTGATGTGCTTGTATTCATCTTCAACCTTTAATCGTTCAAATCTACTTCTTGTTCTGTAAAATTCATGGGTGAGCTCAAGGGGAGACTAAACTACATCTTTCAACCTTTAATCATTCAAATCTACTACAAATCTCAAGTGGTTGGGGGTGGGGTGGGATGGAGGCATATGCAAACACGACAAAATGAAATTGAAAACAGAACAAATTAAAAACATGATAGTGAAGAAAAAGTCTATTCTAACCTTTTGTCTGTTCGAAGGTTGATCAACTGATGAATGCAGTATCGACAGGCGCACGGTGGAAAATTTTAGCATCCTGGCGGCGCGATGGAAAATCTCCAGGGTTAGGTTTTCTGTGGTGCCCAAGGGGTCTTTATATAGGCGTCGGTTTTCACAGGCAGTTTTTTAACAAAACAACCACCTGTGATAAAAAATAATAAAGTTTAGGCATTTTTTTCAAGCGGTTTTTAATTGCTTCTCGGGCGGTTGGTACTAAATAACCGCCTGAGAAGAAGATTATCTCAGACGGTTATTACTTACCAACCGTTCGGGATAATTGCCCGAGCCTGTTCTTCAGTTTTCTTTTCCCTTGCTTTTTTTTATTTAGATTCCAATATAAATACTCAAACATGTATAGATTCTACAAATTGAGTCCAAATTCGATGATTCTTCCTTCTATATTTTTTCAAAAATTAACATCTACCACCTGGACTGAATATTTTAAAACTTATACAGCTAACATCGTAATGTTTTTGTAAATATCAAATTAATTTATACTCACATATTATTCACATTTGTGTATCTCCTAAAAAAAGGATCCTTCAATGAAATTGGTTTGTATGAACATATTTGTATGATTTATACATGTATGAATTTTGTTAATTTTTTAAAGCATTCCAACATGTCAAAATTTAAATTATCCATCATTCTAACCAAATGCTCATATACATTGAGGCATTCATCAAATTTTGAACACACATTGATTAAAAAAAATTTAAAAATACGAAAAAATTCATAGAGGTTGGTATGATGACTCAAAATGCCCATTGAAAAAATAAATAAATAAACCATTATATTCATCAAGATAGAAAAATGACAAATAGCAATTGTTATATGTTTTTTATGTTCTTACCAATTTTAAAAGGCTTTATGAAGTGAAATTTAATGGTAACCTTTAATACTCAATCATATTACTAGAAAGTGGAATTTGGGCTTTTGAAAGGCCCCAAATTTAATCAAGAATATTAATTAAGATTACATAAAGATCTTCTTAGGCGGTTGGCACTGAATAACCGTCTGAGAAAAAGATTATCTCAAGCGGGTATTACTTACCAACCGCCTGGGATAATTGCCCGAGCATGTTCTTCAGTTTTCTTTTCCCTTGCTTCTTTTTTTATTTAGATACCAATATAAATACTCTAACATGTATAGATTCTGCAAATTGAGTCCAAATTCGATGATTCTTTCTTCTATATTTTTCAAAAATTAACATCTACCACCTGGACCAAATATTTTAAAACTGGTATAGCTAACATTGTAATGTTTTGGTAAATATCAAATTAATTTATACTCACATATTATTCACATTTGTGTATCTCCTAAAAAAAAGGATCCTTTGAAATTGGTTTGTATGAACATATTTGTATTATTTATACATGTATGAATTTTGTTAATTTTTTAAAGCATTCCAACATGTCAAAATTCAAATTATCCATCATTCTAACCAAATGCTCATATACATATGAGGCATTCATCAAATTTTGAACACACATTGATTCAAAAAATTTTTAAAAAATCTGAAAAAATTAATAGAGGTTGGTATGATGAATAAAAATGTCCATTGAAAAAATAAATGAAATAATCATTATATTCATCAAGATAGAAAAATGAAAAATAGAAATTGTTATATGTTTTTTATGTTCTAACAAATTTCAAAGGCTTTATGAAGTGAAATTTAATGGTTACCTTTAATACTCAATCATATTACAAGAAAGTGGAATTTGGGCTTTTGAAAGGCCCCACATTTAATAAAGAATATTAATTAAGCTTATATAAAGATCTTCTCAGACGGTTGGTACTGAATAACCGCCTGAGAAAAAGATTATCTCAAGCGAGTATTACTTACCAACCGCCTGGGATAAATTCATCTTCTCAGGCGGTTGGTAATTACCACCCACCTGAGATAACCATCTTCTCAGGCGGTTGGTACTTAAAAACTGCCTGAGAAGATAGGCGTCTATATATAGCCCTCGACTGCGTTGGAAAAACCTAACCTGGGCGAAATCACTTAGACGCCGTCAGACTGCTAGAATTTTGTTTGCCATCAAGTCTTCGCCGCTCTCGCTACCGAGCTTGTTCTTCATCCCCGAGCTTCGCTGTCGCCACCGAGCTTCACCGTTGTCTGTTTGCTTTGCCCTCTCCACTTTCAGGTACACCGAGCGAAGCCCTTGTCGTCGCCGCCGAGCTTCACGGTAAACCCTAAACCCTTCGACCTTCCCTCCTCCGTCCCCGTGCTGCCTCCCTCCTCGACCTCGCCGCCAACCCAGTCAAATGGTGCCTTGCATAGATTTTGTTAATCAAAGTTTTTGAACCCTAGGTGCCTTGGTCAGTCGCCTCAAGAAGATGAACTGTGTCGGCCTAAGTGCAATGATTTCAGCTGTTGCATATCTTCCTCGTTGCCAGTGAGCTGCAGAAGTATCGGAATGCAGACACTTAACACGAATATATTGTCTTAGGGTGTGTTTAGTTCGCTATATTTGATTGTATTAAATTGAATTGGATGGTTCAATCGGTTGTTTGTTTTACAGTTAGATGAACAAAATCGTCCAACTTCAAGGAATATTCTTTATAGATGCTTGATGGAGTGGTCTAACAAATTTTACTAGATGAGTTCATCCGCCTTGTCTAAGTGTGCTTCTTAGTAACATAATTAGTGATTATTATATTAGTATTAATACATGCTAGTGATATAATAATTATTATAAAAAGTATCAT
Organism: Tuctoria greenei; assembly: GCA_036927565.1. Lineage (NCBI taxonomy): Eukaryota > Viridiplantae > Streptophyta > Magnoliopsida > Poales > Poaceae > Tuctoria > Tuctoria greenei. The sequence goes on from JAYESD010000010.1 coordinate 60,613,337, forward strand.
GTAAAATTATCAACTTGGGATGATCCAATCCATCCAAGTTTTATTCAATCCATCAAACAAAATATTGAATCATCCAATTCATTCAACTAAACATCAGCATGAATGATCAGTACAGAAAAATGTGGATGCTCTTATCCAATCCAATTTTGACTCCAAAACAAACAAAATCATTGCTCGAGAGTCGATTTTTTCAAAACAAACCCTAGGTGCCTAGACTCTTGTTGTTTTCGAATGTCAATTTTTGCTGCATAGTGCTAGTTTAATGTGAACTTGAACCTTTAGTGGAAGATGTGTTCCTTGCAAGTTTAACCGCATCATTGCTCAATACACTTGTATATATTAAAAAAAACTTACCAATTCTTGTATGCACTATTTAAACCTGTAATTTTAAATTTGTGGTTTATTTGTGTGCTTGTGATATATGTAATGTTGTCGACTGCTATGTTGCGATCATGAGATAACTAAGAGGAAAAAATGGCCTGGACAATTAGAGGACCGACTAGGGTCGACTAGGATCGATTAGTCGCCCTAGTCGATGATTAGTCGTCCTAGTCGACCTAGTCAGTGGGTAGGCGACTAGGGTCGACTAGACGACTCAAAAACATTATGAATTGTGAATTGTTATTGTTTAATTGTTGATATAATTGTTCTTGTCAGCTTTTGATACAAGCAATACACATGCCTAGCTAATGCCTTGGTCAGTCGCCTCAAACCCTAGAATGGAACTTGGTCAATCACCTTAGTCTGTCACCTTAAACCCTAGAATGCCTTATCAAACCCTAGAATGCTTCCATATTTTTCTTCATACAACACTTCATGTAGAGTTAATATGCCATTCCTTATATTTTTTTTTTGTCTTATTAGTTCTAGCATGGAAAGCCCTAAGAAGACTGGTGCTGGTAGTAACAATAAAGAAGACAATATGGACTTTACTGACTCCAGCAGTTCAGGCTCCTTTCACAGTCCAACGGATCCTTTTCTGAATGTAGAAATTAAAAAGACATCAGTATGATCCCACCGACGAGGTATGGATCACGAATCTTAGCTTCAGCAATTCAAGTTAATGTTGGTTGTCAAGTATACGAAGTCTTATAATTATTTTCTACCTAGATTAATCGCGAAGATAACAAGGTGACTTCGGCTCCTAAAACCGCAGAAGGTTCTCCAATGGATGAATCCTCAGGTTCACTCAAGCGTAAACAAGGGCAACGAGGTCCCAATAAGGGCCCATTGGACCGCATCATGTACATAACAAGGGTCGGTCCAGGTGAGCTACCCCAAGAACCACTAGATTCAGTTACCAAATGCAGAAATGCATGCGGTTTTCTTGTTAGAGAGCTCGTGCCGATCACAATCGAGAATTGGAGAAAATTACCCGAGGAGACCAAGAATGAGTTGTGGGAAAGGATAAAGAAACAATTCAAGTTCCCGAAAGGCACGAAAGAAGCTGTAAAGAAAGCAACATTGGTCTCTTGCGGCAAGAAGTTTCGTGGCTGGAAGAGTGAAATGAATGCTTATGTTAAGGCCGATAAGGTCCCTAGTACGAGGAAGATGGGAAAAATCACATAAGCTCAGTGGCAAGAATTTGTTCATCAAAAGACCACATCTGATGCTAAAGCCCTAAGTGCAACTAGGTCAGAGCTTGCCAAAAAGAACAAATACCATCATCGCTTGGGGTCTGCCGGATATGCCCCAAAAGTCCAGAAATGAAATAAGATAATAGACGAAATTAACAAGAAGGGCAATCCTCACCCGTTAGAAGGATGCGATGAGAGAACTCAATGGTGGGTCTTTGCTCAGTCAGGCTTGACCAGCGAGGGCAAACTTGAAAAGCCCGACTCTGTGAATAAAGTAGAGGAAAAAATGAAAGAAGTAATTGAAAAGCAACAGAAGGGTCTCTTCAACCCGAAGAGGGAGAATGACCAACTTACTGCTATCCTAGGAAATCCTGAACACAGTGGACGGGTTCGAGCAATCTCTTCTCAAATGTCTTGGCTAGATGGTTTTTTGAAAGATAAAGAGACATATAGAAGATGTGAGAAGTTCAAGAAAACACTTGATGAAACGATTGCTCAAAAGGTCAAGGAAAATGTGCAAGAAATAATGGAACAACTTAAACATTTGGGACAATTAGTAGCACCGAGTACAGCGATGGTTCCCGAGCCAAAGGAGCAATGGTATTTCCAACTGCCTACCCTTGCAGTGTAGGTTCTGTGCCAGGCTCAGGGTCAACCCATAAGTTCGCTGTCAATGATATTGCTAAGGACAAATCTTGGCGTCTTCTTGTCCCGATCGGCAGAGCAGGGAATAAAATAAAACAGGTTGCCACTGCTATTGCAAAGCTTGATCATGACCTCAACGACAATCCACTTCCGTTGTATTATGCTGTGGTCCAAGTTCTTCAAATCATTTATAATGATTATGAAGATTATGAAATAGACCACATCACACATGAGGGGATCATGACTCTGGGGTAGGCTGTCAACCAATTAATCCTTTGGCATCGACGCGATATCGTGTTGGACGATGAGCCGATTTGTAGCCCCGTCGCATCTCAAAATACTGCAACCCTGTCTTCTAAGGCGAAAGTCCAGGAAGATCCACTCCCAGTCCAGGAAGATCCACTCCCCCTATGTCTCAGCAAGGATGATAGTAACCTTGCTAGTAAAGATATCCAAGAGCAACAAGTTGGACAATAGCTTCGAGCAGTACCAGAGCAAGATGAAGCTAGTAAAGAGCAACCAGTTGAGCAACCGCTTGAAGTAGTACTAGAGCCAGCTGCTGGGAGTAAAGAGCAATCAGTTGAACAACAGGTTCAACAACAAGCCAGTGTCCAACTTCCGACGACTACTCCACGATCATCAGTGCATATATAAGTTAGCTCATATGAAATTAAGAAACCTTCATCAGAAGTGTCAAAGTATTTGGAAAATATGAAGGAAAATATTATAAAATTGAGTGCATCTCGTTCTTCTCATGAGCCAGCATTAGAAGATGCCGAGGAGTGGGAAGAAGATGGTGTCATGTATAATCGGCGGACGACTTTAGTTGAACCAGGAGTTCCAATATACAAGCTTGAGGATGTTCCTCCTAAATTTGAGAACGGGAAGCCGTTCATGACATCCATACAACTTAGCAAACAACCTGTCCCGCTCAAAAGAATGCACAAGTGGTACATCACTACCAGCACAAAATATGATCTTTCTCGTGTCACATTTTGTGCTCCAAAAGATGCATTCTGGAGCACTGGAGCAGATAAACGAGTCATTTTATTTGAAGAGCTGTATACCCTTTTCCATCGGGGCATGCTCAAAAGCAACCTGCTACTCGTCTAGTGCTTGTAAGTGCCTCTAATATTTTGCATTTGCTTTTCTTACTACACACATACACATTTCATGAGATTATAACAATTCTGGACTTCTTCAATAGGATGCAATACATGGATAATGAAAAGATGAAATGCAAGACAGGTATCCTTGACCCTACACGGATTGCAAAGACGCTATTCGAAGTCAAGGCAGATCATAACTCAGTACAGTTCAAGCACATGAAAAAAAAGATTTGAAAAATCAATCGCAAAACTTAAGAAGGATAAAAGGACGAAAGTTGCAGCTTACATAGGACATGCAATGTTTAACTTTGTCAGAGAAGACAAGGACCTCGCAAAGGCTCCGTACCACTTCGAGTAAGTTCGACACATGACATTGAAATAGCAATTATTGCTAATTGTTAAAACACATGTGTTTGTATGTGTGCTGTAACCACCACATAATGATCTTCATCAAGCCAACACAGGGTTTGGCAACAGTCTTGAACTCAGCCATTACCCACCAGATTGTTACAAAGATTTCCTTTCCATTTTGAAACTGTACATTTATTTGATACTTTTAATTTACACACATTTAGAATGTGTTGACATGTTTTATATGACATTTCTTCTATTACAGCGCTTGGCGGTTTTACGCGGAACGACTTGACGGCCAGAGACCTCCTAATAAGAATGCGTTGGACATTAAAACATATTATGCTTGTCCGAAGCAGCCTGCTCGGAGTGTCTTATCCGGGTATTATGTATGCGAGCATCTTCGGACCGCCAGCGAATATAGAGTGAATCGTGAGGATGTAAGTTATCCTTAATGTCGATATCTTATTTTCTTACTTTTGAGTTTCATTATTTTCAGATTTTGATTCAAACTTCAAAATTCAATTGCTCATAGTACAACTGCTCCAAAATACCAAATAAATTCCTGTATACTCTCACTTTGATCTATACTTTGAGATTATTCAAATCAACAAAATCTAAACCTTGTTATGTGTTTCATTGCGGCACACGAAGAATGTGAACGAAGAGTGACCGGTTTGTAGAAGTATTCCTGGTGGAGGAGCTGATAAGATTGCTTCGAAACCGTGCCAATTCGTGCGTCGCGAAATTTTGCACAAAATATGGGAGTTCTTTGATGTGCATGGTGCTATTGTTGATGTGCCAGAACTTTGCGATTATGCCAACAGAAACAGTTTTTATTGAAACTTGTAAACTATGAGATGACTTCTATGTGTAACTTGTACATCTGTATATTGTTTTAGTAAAATTGACTTCTGTGATTATAATGTTTACTTCTGTGATGATATTGTTGACTTTTGTGATTATATTTAATTGACCTGGAAATTAGAAATAACAGCAGGTAGTACTGCATAGGTTATACCTTATCACAGGCAGTTATTACCTATGGCTAGACCTGCCTGTGAAATATCATTATCACAGGCGGCTAGATATAGGTAAAGAACCATCTGTGATAACCTAATTATCACAGGCGGTTATTGTTATGGTACAAACCGGCCGCGATAAACTGTCTCCACAGGTGGCTTGTCGTAGGTAAAGATCCGCTTGTGATAACACAATTATCACAGGCAGTTATATATACTGCACGACCCGCCTGTGATAATAGGTCTTCATAGGCGTCTAGCCTAAGTAAAGAACCGCCTGTGATAATATGTCTTCACAGGCGGTTTCACTTCTTCGCCTGTGAAATTGCAGATTATCACAGGCTCTGCATTTCAGACGGTTTTAGAAACCGCGTGTGATAATACGTTTGGAGCCGCCTCCGATGAGGCTTATTGTAGTAGCGGATTTTGCCCCAACAGCACCCAGCTCGGTTCCGGGATTCCAGGGACAAGGCCCCTACCCGTCTCGTCGCTCCGCGCTAGAACCTGCGCACCATCATCTCCGCATGTTGCCCATCCTTTGGCACTTCATGATTACTACTGCAACCAGAGCATGCTGCCCTCTACCGCAACACCACTGTCCAATCGCGCCAAAAGTACCACCGGTGCCGCCTCACCCCGATCCACCTTTCCCTGTCTATAATATGGCACCCGTTCAATTCGCATGCTCATACTCATCTCCCACTTCCTCCGCACTCCACAAAGTTTGTGCATCCTCCTCCGAGCGGAATTCTATCGCTCCCCTGTTCTTCCTCGTAGCCGACCGCCGAGCTCGCCTGTCACCGGTGAGTCTTCGTTCTTTGATTTCCCTCTCTGGTAGCATCCTCAATAGATAGTGTTGCTCATCGTTGCTTTGTTTTGCGCTAGGAACCACTTCGACCAACAGAACCCATTCGACCCTAGCGTCACCGGCTTCCAGATGCGTTCCTACTCTAGTAAGCCAAGCTCCATCGCAAAAATGTATTGTTTGGATTTTGTGATGCAAAGTACAATTAGAAGGGGCAAAGAAATGAACCTAGCCTCTCTGCCTGGGTCGAGCACAGGCAACCTGAAGTGAGCCATCACCCCTCTCACCTCTAGCCACCATAGGGGCACCCCTTGCCCTTCCGTGCACACTGCGCGCCCCCCTTAGCACCAGACACAACTACGTGCAAACACTCACTAACACAACATGCGTGCTAGTTTTGCCAAACTCCAGTGAAGTCAACATCTTGAACCGTAACCGGCCGTCATGGAGGCTTCCCCAGCCTGCCGTGTTGACTGGGGTACTCCCCACACTCTGTAGAACGTGTAGGTGCAAGCAAACCCGAAACCCACCGCAAAGCATGGAGCATCATGAATCACCGCCGTCGCCATCTCTGGTGAGCTGACGTCTCCTCTCTGAAAATCTCCCTAACTGCACATCACAACCTTCGAACTTCCCACAATGCGTAGATTCTTGGCAAGTAATCCATTAATCCTAGAGAAGAAAAAGATGGATGTCCAACTATAGCCGCCGACGAGCAATTCCGGCAGCCACCACCTCGCCACTTCAGCCCACATGGCGTTCGTGTGGCGCTTGCGTAGCACACACCTGGCCGGCCAGGTCATCAAACAAGCACGCATAGAAGCCTAGTCAGCACCATATTTGTGAGACCTATTGTGACGCCCGGTTCCGAAAAATGAACCAAGCTAACGCATATGTGTGCTCAGGATGTTCATCACACATACACGAGTGCATTCACAAAAGAGTATACAAAAAATTACCACAGAACAAGATTAATTAACAAAATTTTATTGCACAAACCATATTATCCTCGAGTACAAACTCGAATGAATATTAATGACAAGTTCAACTAATGCAGCGGAAATAAACTAAATAAGCAAACTAAACAGCTAGGCAGCATAAGCAATAGGGTATATATGCGCAGCTCCAAACAACACCACAGGCAAAGCTGACGGTAGACATGGCCTAGAACTCCGCATTCTCACCATTAAACTCCCAATCCTGACCTGCAACTGTTGGGGGGGGGGAATTGCAAGAGTGAGTACATGTCGTACTCAGCAAGTGTGGAAAGTATGACATGTGGCTGATTCAAATGACAACAATAATAATGGCAAAGTGCTAAAAAGTACATAAAAACATTTGAAAAGCAATATATTACATGTATGTGAAGTAAACCCATCATAATCATAAGTAATATCACAATACCAATCCATAGTTCACCATCCTCATCAATAATTCCAGATTTCACCATTCACCAATAACCATATTCAATACCAGAAATTAATCCATAACCATAATACCAACCATAACCATCCCAAATACCATCCCAATACCGAGTACCCTCTAATCATGGAAGTTGTCCAGGTGCTCATAACCGGGAGCACAGCTATCATGATAGTTTTAGACACACTCCGCAGAGTTTGTACCACTTTACCCACGTGTTTGTGATTTTATCACCCGTCGACGACTAAAGAAACCTCTCTTATGCCAATTACACTTCCTTTGGTGTATGGCCAAGAGATCACAAAATAGCCTTTACAAAGGGATTACTAGCCTATTTAGACCCCACTGAGGTTTCACAGGTGGCGATGTCTCCTACAGAGCACATCTTCAACCAAGGGCCCCCTCTTGATCCATTTGGATCCCAGGGTAGTCCCACCAATCATCAAAAACCCAATTTGACTACCCCTTCCCCGAGCATCCACAATGGTCCAAACAACACTAGCAAAGCCCTAATTAATCAGCTACGTCGCACCCATACTTGGCCTCATGGTGGCACTGTAGTCCTGGCTTATTCTCGCATGAACCGGTCCTTAGATCTAAAGCAAGCAAACCACCATGACATCCAACCCATCCACATACCAGGCTTGCTTAGATCACCCATTACCATATCATATTGACCAATTCACATTAACCAAAATATCATTAATGCTTAATTAAGTATGTAGTGTTGTTTTCCCATCCCAATTAATTAAGCGAAGCAAAAAGGTAAAAAGCCCTTCCCAACTCTCTACCATATATTCCAGGTGACAAGGGTGGTCAAACAAAGCTAGTAAACTTCCTATCATAAGATTCCCATCAAATTGACACAAGCATGCAATTTTTGCAAACAAAACATTTATTTTAAAAAACAGGATCAATATGCTTCAAGGACACTTGCCTTGCTCTTGCTGTTGATTAGGATCAAAGCCTTCAAACTCTTGGTGTTGTAGATCCTCCGCGGAACTCTCTAGCACAAATCCGTCTAATCCACACAATAAACATACAAGACAAGAAACACAATCAAAAAGTGCACAAATATTGCTCAATATGACATGACATGCACGATTGATGCAAATGCTAGGTAGAACTTGTTACTAGATTGCTTTTAATGATAACTAACTATTTCTAATAGCGTTTAACAAGTTTATACAGGTTTGGAGTTGATTAGATCCAATTTTAGAATTAATTCAACACAATTTAACCTGAAAGATCGGACTAGTTCGCTAGAGACCGGACAAGTCCGCACTCTGCGAGATCAGCAGATTAGGGTTTTCTAGATCGACATAAATTTGGAGATTAGGGATTGAATTCACGTAAGGAAAAGAGAATAGAAGGTATACCAGGTGTTTAGGACTCCAATGAATCAAGAAACTTGGAGGTAGCACTTGGATCTTGATGATCTAGGGTTGGTGATGAACTTGGAGATGAATTGGTGATGAGGAACGAAACTTGCAGGAGATCTTGATCCTCTTTCGTTTCCTCCTCTTCTTCTTCTTGCTCGGGATCTTCTCCTCCCTCCTTGGTGGTGGCTCTCCATGAACTAGGGTTTGGGTGGGGTGGAAAAATGGCAAATAGGTGTCAAACCAAGGGGTGGGGTTGTTTATATAGAGGTGGAGGCTAGGGTTAGATGGATTTCGAGTTTGGGATTGAGTAGAGGCCGGTTTAGAGTCCCCCATGGGCTCTAAAAGAGTTAGGCATGATGTCCCTAGGCCCACTTAACGTGAAACCCAAGCAACAAGTCATAAAACAAAAGATCAACTCGGAGTCGCGAGATATCAGACAAGTCCGAAAAGGACCGGACTAGTCCGAAGTTGTCCAGAGAGAAAATCGGACAAGTCTGACTTTAAACAGAGAGGAAATCGACAAGTCCGCTGGAACACCGGACTAGTCTCGAAAAGTCCAAGGACTTAGCAAATTTTCAAGGATTCTTGGAATATCGGATTAGTCCGCACAAAATCGGACAAGTCCGAAAGTTTCCAGGGGCAAAATTGGACTAGTCCGCAGCAAAAACGGACAAGTCCATTTTTAGTCAGAGAGAAATCGGACTAGTCCTCAGCAAGATCGGACTAGTCCGCACTTTCCTGCATTTTAAGTGCGGCTTTGTTCCAAATCAATTTTAAATGCTGCAAATCAATTTTAAACCGTTCCTCTTGTTGTGGGTCAATGTTAAACATGTATATGAGTGTATGCAAGGCATGATGCATGAAAACGAAGGTGTTACAAACCTACCCCCCTTATCTCGCCCTCGAGATTCGACGCGGAAGAGAAGAGATAGGAAAAGTCCTTCTTGATATCATCTTCTAGCTCCCAAGTTGCTTCTTTTTCTGTGTGGGGCTTCCATTGAACTTTACACCATCTAATAACCTTGTTCCTTGTGACCCTCTCCTTAGTTTCCAAGATTTTGACCGGTTGTTCAACATAAGTCAAATCTTGCTCTAGTTCCAATTCTTCCATTGGCACTTGTTCTTCTGGTACTCTCAAGCACTTCTTGAGCTGGGAAACATGAAAGACATCATGGACATCCGAAAGATGAGTTGGCATCTCCAACTTATACGCCACTTCTCCTCTTTTGTCCAAAATCTTGAATGGTCCAATATAACAAGGTGCGAGCTTGCCCCTTATGTTAAACCTCTTATGACCTCTCATTGGTGACACCTTGAGGTAAACAAAATCTCCTATTTCAAAGGCTAATTTCCTTCTCCTATTGTCCGCATAGCCTTTTTGCCTTGATTGGGCAGCCCTCAAGTTTTCACGAATTATTTGGACTTCTTTTCGACCTCTTGCAACACATCCAGACCAAATACTTGAGTTTCTCCTGCCTCATTCCAGAATAAAGGTGTCCTACACTTCCTCCCATAAAGCGCTTCATACGGTGACATTTTCAAGCTTGCTTGGTAACTATTGTTGTATGAAAATTCCGCAATGGCAAGCTTTTGTCCCAACTTTTCCCATGCTTTAAAGCACAAGCTCTTAACATGTCCTCCAAAATTTGATTGGTCCTCTCGGTTTGTCCATCCGTTTGAGGATGATATGCTGAACTAAAATTCAACCTCGTCCCCAAAGCTTCATGCAATTTTTGCAAAAACCTGGAAGTGAATTGAGAACCTCTATCCGAGACTATCTTCTTTGGGACTCCATGTCGACACACAATATGCTCCATGTATATTGCGGCCAATTGTGCAGTTGTATATTTGGTCTTCACAGGGACAAAATGAGCTGACTTGGTTAAACGATCCACAATTACCCAAATTGAGTCATACTCGGACTGAGTACGTGGTAACCCAACTATGAAGTCCATTCCAATTTCTTCCCACTTCCATTCCAGAATCTTCAATGGTTGCAATATTCCAGCTGGCCTTTGATGTTCTGCCTTGACTCATTGACACACATCACACAATGCCACATATTCAGCTATGTCCTTCTTCATGCTATCCCACCAATAGCAAGCCTTCAAGTCTTTGTACATCTTTGTACAACCAGGATGAATTGAGTAAGGTGAGTCATGTGCCTCCTTTAATATTGTCTCCCCAATATGCTTCACCTTAGGCACGACAATTCTTTTTCCAAGCCATAAGGTACCATGTTCATCTTCATCAAATCTGAATTCTCTCCCTACTTCGGTTCTTTCCTTGATTTCCTTGATCTCTTCATCTGGGTTTGTGCCTCTCGAATTTCTTGCTCCAAGGTTGGGTTTAGCTCCATCATCACCATCCCATTTACAAATCCGAGGTTCAACCTTTTGAACTTCTTACATAACTCGGATGGTAACTCTCGAACTGTGAGTTGATGACTTACTCCCTTCCTACTCAATGCATCGGCCACTACATTGGCCTTCCCGGATGATAGTTGATCCCCAAATCATAATCTTTGATGAGCTCCAACCATCTTCATTGCCTCAAGTTCAGATCCGTTTGTGTGAAAATATACTTCAAACTCTTATAATCCGTATAAATTTCACACCTATGTCTAAGGATATAGTGCCTCCAAATCTTAAATGCGTGTACCACGGCCGTGAGTTCCAAATCATGTGTTGGGTAATTCTTCTCATGTTTCTTCAGTTGTCTTGACGCATAGGTGACCACTTGACCTTCTTGCATGAGCACACATCCAAGTCCTTGTCTCGATGCATCGCAATAAATATCAAAACTCTTGCTCACATCCGGCAGTACCAAAACTGGGGTTGTTGTCAACCTCTTCTTCAACTCCTCAAAACTATTTTGACAAGCTTGGGTCCATTGGAAACCCTTTTCCTTCATTAGCAACTCCGTCATAGGCTTGGCTATCTTGGAAAAGTCCTTGACGAACCGACGGTAATATCCAGCCATCCCAAGAAAACTTCTTATTTCCTTGACACTTTGCGGGGGCTCCCACTTCAAAACGTCTCTCACTTTTCCGGGGTCAACCGATACTCTTCCCCCTGAAATTATATGACCTAAAAACGACACCTCTCTCAACCAAAACTGACACTTGTTGAGCTTGGCATACAATTGATGCTCTCTTAATTTCCGCAGCGTAAGCCTCAAGTGTTCCTCATGTTCCTTCTCATCCTTCGAGTAGATCATAATGTCATCAATGAACACCACGACGAACTTGTCCAAGTACTCCATGAAGACTTTATTCATGAGGTATATAAAGTAGGCAGGTGCATTTGTCAATCCAAAAGACATCACGGTGTACTCATAAGATCCATACCGTGTTCTAAAAGCTGTCTTGGGTATGTCCAATGGTCTAATCTTCATTTGAAAATATCCGGACCTCAAATCAATCTTAGAGAAGACACAAGCACCCTTCATCTGATCAAACAAGTCTTCTATGCGCGACAAGGTGTACTTGTTCTTGATTGTCACCTCGTTGAGAGCTCGGTAATCTACACACATCCTTTGAGTCCCATCCTTCTTGTCCACAAATAGAGCGGGCGCTCCCCAAGGCGAAGAGCTAGGTCGAATAAAACCCTTCTCTAGTTGCTCTTGAATTTGTTTCTTGAGCTCCGCTAATTCCAAAGGAGGCATCCTATACGGCCTCTTAGCTATAGGTGTAGTTCCAGGTATTAAATCAATAACAAACTCAATTTGTCGATCAGGTGGCATACCTGGCAACTCGTCTGGAAAAACATCCAAAAATTCACACACCACCAGAGTCTCCTCAATTGCGGCACCGTCCATATGATTCATCTCCAATTGCTTCGGTGCGGTTTGAGATGCTTCAAATTCTACGGTGATCCCTTCTTCGTTGGTCAACTTCACCGTCTTCGTGGCACACTCAATAACTCCATTGTGCTTCCTCAAGCAGTCCATACCAAGTATAATGTCCAATCCTTGAGAATCCAAAACAATGAGGTTGGCGGAGAAGTCTACCCCCCTTATTCTAAGGCTTGCTTTTGGACATACTATATTTGTCCTCATCTCCCCTCCAGGAGACTTAACCAGTAGAGTAAACTTCATATGAGAGATAGGCAAACTATACTTGGCAACATACTTCGATGCAATGAATGAATGCGATGCTCCAGAATCAAATAACATAGTTGCGGGGTTGGAGTTGGCGAGAAACATACCAATGACCACGTCATCTGCTTGTTGAGCATCCTCCGTAGAGACATGGTTCACGTTGCCACGAGCAAAATTCTGCTGTCCACGGCTTCCTTGTGGCGCTACTCCATTGGGTCTTGGGTTTTGCCTCGGCGCATTGCTTCCTTGACCAAGGCCTGACTTAGGACATTGATGCGCAAAGTGTCCAGCTTCTCCACAAGTATAACACTTCTTAACTCCACCAGAATTATTGGGACGAACTTGGTTTTGAACACTTGCAGCAGGGAAGTTAGCGCGAGGTGCATAAGGCATTGGAGGCCTAGGTGCTTGCATGACAGGGCGCTGCACCACAAACTGAGTTGGGCGCGGTGCAAATCCAGGGCGTTGAGCAGGAATAGAGGAGCTGTAATAGGGCACATTGGGTGGTGCAAGGCGAGGGCACACATTACTTACTTGTTGTTGTCCTTGATATGGCGCCTTCCTCTTGTTGTCTTGCTCCATCTCATGGATCTTGTTCTCAACCACAATTGCTTTGTCCACAAGCTTCTGGAAATTTGCATAGTCACAATTGAGCAATTGCACTTGAATTTCATTGTTGAGGCCTCTCATGAACAAGTATTGCTTTCGACTGTCCCGACTAACATCCTCAGGCGCATACCTTGAGAGTTGAGTGAACTTGCTGAGATATTCACTCACGCTTGATCTTCCTTGCCTTAAATTCTCAAATTCTTGCCTCTTCAAAATCATAACACCCTCCGACACATAATGGGAACGGAAACTCTCCTTGAATTCCGCCCAGGTAATTCTCTCTTGGTTCTCATGAGCATTGCAATAAGAATCCCACCAATCCGCAGCTGCTCCAACTAGTTAATGAGAAGCAAACAAGACCTTCTCCCGGTCACTGCATTGGACAATAGCTAGCTTCTTCTCCATAGACTTGAGCCAATCATCCGCATCCATAGGGTCAGCAGCTTGAGCAAGGGTTGGCGGCCTTGTCCTCATAAACTCTCCCAATCGGTTATGAGGAGGCGGGGGTGGCAGTGGAGGCATGTGCAGCTGATTGTTGATATTGCCAGCCTGCAACTGTCCCATAGTTTGTATCATGGTCTGTATGAGCTGGTTTTGCATAGACAATAGCTGCTCAATGTTGATAGCTCCCTGAGTAGATCCTTGTCCAACGTTGTTCTGAGGCACTCCATTGTTCTCCTCCTCATCATTGCCATCCCTCTGGTTGCGAGTCCCCACCATCTGAAGAAAAGCAATAGGTAAGAATTAGAAAACGTCTCCAACTATATGCATCAAGGGATATGAAGCTAAACAACTAGCTACACTAGCCTAGGTGGACATGGCAATGCTAAAGCATCCCAAAATCCTCTATTAAGCACATAAGCAACCAATATATATAGCAAACAGCAAGCCAACAAAAACACATCAGTTCCTGAGTGCCCCTATGTGTTCTAGAGTGTCCATTCTATCTAGGCTGCGTCCTGCGGTCAACCTGTGGCTCTGATACCAATCTGTGATGCCCGGTTCCGAAAAATGAACCAAGCTAACGCATATGTGTGCCCAGGATGTTCATTACACATACACGAGTGCATTCACAAAAGAGTATACAGAAAATTACCACAGAACAAGATTAATTAATCAAATTTTATTGCACAAACCATATTATCCTCGAGTACAAACTCTAATGATTATTAATGACAAGTTCAACTAATGCAGCGGAAATAAACTAAATAAGCAAACTAAACAGCTAGGCAACATAAGCAATAGGGTATATATGCGCAGCTCCAAACAACACCACATGCAAAGCTGACGGTAGACACGGCATAGAACTCCGCATTCTCACCATTAAACTCCCAATCCTGACCTGCAACTGTTGGGGGGGGGGGGGGGAATTGCAAGAGTGAGTACATGTCATACCCAGCAAGTGTGGAAAGTATGACATGTTGCTGATTCAAATGACGACAATAATAATGGCAAAGTGCTAAAAAGTACATAAAAACATTTGAAAAGCAATATATTACATGTATGTGAAGTAAACCCATCATAATCATAAGTAATATCACAATACCAATCCATAGTTCACCATCCTCATCAATAATTCCAGATTTCACCATTTACCAATAACCATATTCAATACCAGAAATTAATCCATGACAATAATACCAACCATAACCATCCCAAATATCATCCCAATACCAAGTACCCTCTAATCATGGAAGTTGTTCAGGTGCTCATAACCGGGAGCACGGCTATCATGATAGTTTTAGACATACTCTGCAGAGTTTGTACCACTTTACCCACGTGTTTGTGATTTCATCACCCGTCGGCGACTAAAGAAACCTCTCTTATGCCAATTACACTTCCTTTGGTGTATGGGCAAGAGATCACAAAATAGCCTTTACAAAGGGATTACTAGTCTATTTAGACCCCACTGAGGTTTCACCGGTGGCGATATCTCTTACAGAGCACATCTTCAACCAAGGGCCCCCTCTTGAGCCATTAGGATTCCAGGGTAGTCCCACCAATCATCAACAAACCCAATCTGACTACCCCTTCCCCGAGCATCCACAATGGTCCAAACAGCACTAGCAAAGCACTAATTAATCAGCTACACCGCACCCATACTTGCCCTCGTGGTGGCACTGTAGTCCTGGCTTATTCTCGCATGAACCAATCCTTAGATCTAAATCAAGCAAACCACCATGACATCCAACTCATCCACATACAAGGCTTGCTTAGATCACCCATTACCATATCATATTGACCAGTTCACATTAACCAAAATATCATTAATGCTTAATTAAGTATGTAGTGTTGTTTTCCCATCCTAATTAATTAAGCGAAGCAAAAAGGTAAAAAGCCCTTCCCAACTCTCTACTATATATTCCAGGTGACAAGGGTGGTCAAACAAAGCTAGTAAACTTCCTATCATAGGATTCCCATTAAATTGACACAAGCATGCAATTTTTGCAAACAAAACATTTATTTTAAAAAACAGGATCAATATGCTTCAAGGACACTTGCCTTGCTCTTGCTGTTGATTAGGATCAAAGCCTTCAAACTCTTGGTGCTGTAGATCCTCCGCGGCACTCTCTAGTGCAAATCCGTCTAATCCACACAATAAACATACAAGACAAGAAACACAATAAAAAAGTGCACAAATATTACTCAATATGACATGACATGCATGATTGATGCAAATGCAAGGTAGAACTTGTTACTAGATTGCTTTTAATGATAACTAACTATTTCTAATAGCTTTTAATAAGTTTATACAGGTTTGGAGTTGATTAGATCAAATTTTAGAATTAATTCAACACAATTTAACCAAAAAGATCGGACTAGTCCACTAGAGACCGGACAAGTCCGCACTCTGCGAGATCAGCAGATTAGGGTTTTCTAGATCGACGTAAATTTGGAGATTAGGGGTTGAATTCATGTAAGGAAAAGAGAATAGAAGGTATACCAGGTGTTTAGGACTCCAATGAATCAAGAAACTTAGAGGTAGAACTTGGATCTTGATGATCTAGGGTTGGTGATGAACTTGGAGATGAATTGGTGATGAGGAACAAAACTTGGTGGAGATCTTGATCCTCTTTCGTTTCCTCCTCTTCTTCTTCTTGCTTGGGATCTTCTCCTCCCTCCTTGGTGGTGGCTCTCCACGAACTAGGGTTGGGTGGGGTGGAAAAGTGGCAAATAGGTGTCAAACCAAGGGGTGGGGTTGTTTATATAGAGGTGGAGGCTAGGGTTAGATGGATTTCAAGTTTGGGATTGAGTAGAGGCCGGTTTAGAGTCACTCATGGGCTCTAAAAGAGTTAGGCATGACTTCCCTAGGCCCACTTAACGTGAAACCCAAGAAACAAGTCGTAAAACAAAAGATCAACTCGGAATCGCGAGATATCGGACAAGTCCGGAAAGGACCGGACTAGTCCGAAGTTGTCCAGAGAGAAAATCGGACAAGTTTGGCCAAAAATCGGACAAGTCCGACTTTAAACAGAGAGGAAATCGGACAAGTCCGCAGGAACACCGGACTAGTCCGGATAAGTCCAAGGACTAAGCAAATTTTCAAGGATTCTTGTTATATCGGACTAGTCCGCACAAAATCGGACAAGTCTGAAAGTTTCCAGTGGCAAAATCGGACTAGTCTGCAGCAAAAATGGACAAGTCCGTTTTTAGTCAGAGAGAAATCGGACTAGTCCTCAGCAAGATCGGACTAGTCCGCACTTTCCTGCATTTTAAGTGCGGTTTTGTTCCAAATCAATTTTAAATGCTGCAAATCAATTTTAAACCATTCCTCTTGTTGTGGGTTAATGTTAAACATGTATATGAGTGTATGCAAGGCATGATGCATGAAAATGAGGGTGTTACACCTATGTGTGCTGAATACATTGGCTATGATGATAAAAGTTTTGAATTTTGCCATAACACCCGTCTCATCAAGGTCTGACTCTAGGTCTGAGTTCCTTCAAGGTCCGACGATAGGTCTGGCTTGTTTTGGGTAGCTCCAGCAAGGTCCGATGTAAGGTCTGACTTTTTTGTCTAGGTCCGACTTATTTTGGTTAGGTCCAACATGGTGTGGCTAGGTCTGACTAGCTTTGGTCAGCTCCGGCGCTAGGTCCAACTAGCTTTGGTAAGCTCCGACGCTAGGTTCGACTAGCTTTGGTAAGCTCCAGTGCTGGTTCCTTCTAGCTTTGGTAAGCTTCATCTCAAGGTCCAACTAGCTTTGGCAAGGTCCGGTGCTAGATTGCAATGATTCTGCTTTTAACTTGCAATGTTTCAAACTTGTTTTTTGGATTATGGAAAGCTTGCTTATTATTCTTTTACTATGTTTTTGGTGTGTGTTGGTGGTTATGGCTGATATCATTTTTCTATAGTTTGCAACATGCTTATGTGAGATGCTCACGTAAGGTGTTGTGGTTATCGGAACTAACGAGAGTCAAGTCGAGGACTTGTGCTCGGAAGTGTCAGTTGTTTATTAATGTGCAGGTGTTCCTTGAGTTCAAGATATGGATGGTGAAGGGATCCACTGAACTAGTCTTAGGGAGAATATAAGGTTCAAAAACCAAGTTCGAGAGGAATTATGGTTGAGTTGATCGAGAGGTTGTGCAGCATGTTTGAATCAAGAACAATGCATATGAAGGTATCGTGGATGTTGTTGGAAAATGTTTGCACGTGTGCAAGGAGTGCATGGACGTGGCTACATGGTTCCAAGGCATGATGAAGAGATGTGGATGTAAAGAATTGGCTGGAAAGGTCCAACCGACTAGGTTATAGACTCAGTCTGCGGCTGAGTCGGGTTTGACTCAAATATGGAAATATTTGAGTTGGTTACATTAGGATTTCATGGTAAGCACGAAGTTGAGTTGTTTTAGGAATGTGGGATACATTCCTAAGGTGTTGGGAAGTCTTAAGATTGCTTCTATCTGCGTATGGAAGAGTCTTGAGCAGTTATGAAAAGTTTCGGTGGAAACTTAGTAGGATACGAGTCCTAGGTTGATTTGGGTTGGCCTCATGGCTGGTTATATAAGCAAGAGAGGCCAGAGCTCATGGTGCACGGATTTTGGGCTGTTCCTCTTGTGTTCTATTGAATAAAGATTGTAGTTTAATGGAACTTTTGTGCCTTGTTCGATCGACTTGTTTCAGACAAGTTTTTCTCGTCGAGTTTCTGCACAACACTACCTTGATTTGGTGGTTTTATCATAACTCAAGTTTTATAGATCCAATTGATGTGATTCTTTTTGAGTTGTCTTCACAACTTGATTATATACCATCTGTGAAAACTTTACGGTCATTGGATTTGATATTTCTGATCTACACAAATTTATTTGCAGTGTTGCACATCTGGTTTTTCTCGGGTAGAACAGATTGACCTTTGTTCGATCTTTCGATCGTAACTTGAGTTTTTCTCAACAGATTTTTGTGGTTCTTGTTGTGACACATTTGTGACTTGATTCTCCACAATCTATACTGGTTTTTTCACAACTGATCATGTTTATATTAGTCGCACACACAATTTCTTTAACAGATCAATTTTCTACCAAGGGGTTTTCATTGCTTTCGCTGAAAAGATGTAAAAGCCTTACAAAGTGCCGTCAAATGATAAAGTTAGGGCTGCAAATATGAGAGATGTCAACAACAACAATATGGCTCGAAACTTGATCATACAAGGATTAACTCAAAGCGACTTCGACCGTGTTGGTCACCTCCGATCTGCGTACGATGTTTGGAAATCTCTATGTGATTACAACAAAGGATCCAACACGATCAAGGAGGTAAGGCAAGACATGTTAAAAAAGGAGTACATGCGCCTTGAGATGCAACCAGGTGAGTCCATCGATGATCTCTTTGTTCACTTTAATAAAATTCTCTGCAACTTGCGTAGCGTCAATGTTAATTTTTCAGATGCTGAGAATGCTAGGCAATTACTAAGTGCATTAGACATGTCAATTTAGGAGATGAAAGTAACATCTATTCGTGAATCTACTGTCATGATTACACTTACTTTATATGTTCTATATTCTAAATTGAAAACTCATGAAATTGACATAATCTCACGTAAAAACCCTACCAAGTCTCTTGCATTTGTTTCTCAACGTGACATGCCTAGCTCCGGCCAATCTTCATCTTGTGGAAACTTGCTTTGTTGTCCTCTCTAAACCTTGAACACATTAAAGAGTTTCCAGAGGAAGAACTTGCACTCATCTCTACTCGGTTCTCAAAAGCATTGCAAAATGTTAGAACTAGAAGGAGAGAGAGTACCGGACCTCAACGATGCTTCGAATATGGTAAGACAAGACATTTTCGCACGCATTGCCCTAACCTTTCAAGTACTACTTCCCAGGATGATAAGCAAACAAGAACGAATCACTCTTCTGCAAACAACAACAAGAAAAAGAAGGGTTTTACAGGACGCCAATTGGTGAATAGTTTTATCCCCGCACTTCAAGAACTTGGCTCGAGCGATGTGGACATAGGAAGCGACAAAGATGAAGATGATTTGGCAAACTTGTGCTTCACGGCGGGCAAGTCAAGATCAAGTATGGAGGAGGTTGAACACAACAGCGACAATGAAGAGGTATGTCCTACTTGTGAAGAAATGTGTGATGCTATTTCTCGTGCCACTGTTATACTTAAGAAAAAGGACAAAAAGCTTAGGAATAGTGCTGTTAAAATTGAGTCACTAGAATCTAAAATTAATCGTTTGAAATCTTTGATTCCTAGTGATAATTCTTGTCCCTCATGTTATTTAATATATGAACAATTGTCCTCTCTAAGAAGTGCACACAGCTCCACAATTGATAAACTTGATCTAGAAATTGAAAATAACAAAAATCTTGCTGCACTTAATGATAAAAACTTGAAAGATGCTTGCTGTTCTACAATTGATTTGAATTGTTCTACTTGTGATGATCTTGATAAGAAATTACAAGATGCTATGAATGAAATTTCTATATTGAACAATGTTTTACATTCTCATGAAGTTAAATATTGTTCTAATTGCAAACTAAAAGGAAAAACTTCATGTGAAAACTGCCTAGACTTGTCAAAGAAACTTGACGGCCTGAATAGGACACTAGAGCGGTTTTGTAATGGGAATAAGAATCTAAACTTGCTGCTGAATTCTTCTAAATCTTGCAATGATAAATTTAGTTTAGGCTTTGAATCCCATGCTCATGCTAAGGCACATCCACCTAAAATTCTGAATCATTAGGAAGTGGTTTGATTAAAATAGTTCCTAAACAAAAAGAAGTGGTTTTCAAATCTGCAGGATTGTTGTCTCATTCGGTTGCTAATAAACATGTTGCTTGCTCATCTAGACATGAACAAAAAGTTAAATTTCATTGTACCTACTGTGATAAAGTTGGTCATGTCATAGATTCTTTTTATAGATTAGCTAAACAGCATAAAAAGAAAAGAATACAAGCTAGATCTCATAACTCTCATGCAAAATTTGCCGCACATGCTGAACCAAATGTTAGGAACTTGCAACCTATTGTAATGAGTCGAAAACAAGCAAAGATTGCTCCCAAACCTCTTGTTTATAGTGCTACACATGTAAGACCTCGTAGGTCAGTAGTTGGGTACAAGAATTCTCAGAATTTGGCTCATAAAGCTGCTGTTTTATCTCAGCTTTCGCGTGTTATTCCTGCTAGACGTCATGTGACTCAGTATTGGATTCCTAAATACCTTTTAACTAAACCCAGTATTGAGTCATCGACATATTGTGCTTCTATGTAGGTTACACGCTTGAGGAAGGAGAACATTTGGATTGTGGATTCAAGTTTCTCGCGCCATATGACCAGTGACAAAGAATGGTTCTCCTCCCTCTCTTTTGTGTCACGTGTAGATAATGTTACTTTTGCTGATAATTCTTCAACTCCTATAATTGCTAAGGTTTAGTTATGGTAAATGATCACTACACTTTAAAAGATGTGGCACTTGTCAAAAATTTGAAATACAACTTGCTTTCTGTTTCACAATTGTTAGATGAAAATCTGAAAATTATTTTTACTAAAAATTGCTGCAAGGTTGTAGATTCAAACAGTGAGCTTATTTTTAACATGTCTAGGTTTGGAAGAGTTTTTAAAGCTGATTTTGTTATGTCATCCTCTAAGCATAGGTGTCTAGTTGCAAATGAATCAAATGACTTATATTTTTGGCATTGTAGACTTGGTCACGTAGGCTTTGATCATCTAACGTGTGTTAGTGCTCTTGATCGCATACATGGGCTGCCTAAGCTTAAAGGGGACAAAAAATTATGTGCTCTTCTTGTAGACATGCTAAGATGGTTGCACAATGACCATGACAACTGAACCGAGTCAACTTTTGCACCTTGACACCGTGGGACCTTCACGTGTTCAACCCTTCGGAAGTAATTGGTATGATCTTGTGATGGTTGATGATTTTTCTAGATACTCTTGGTTTACTTTATGGCATCTAAAAATGAAGCTTTTAGTCACTTTAGAACTTTATTTCTTAGATTATCAGTTGATCACCCAAGATCTTTAAAAGCAATTAGAAGTGATAATGAAACCGAATTTAAAAATCAATCATTTGATAACTTTTGTGCTGAAAATTGAATTGTTCATCAATTTTCTTCACCTTATGTACCTCAACAAAACGGTGTTTGTCGAAGTGTAGACTAAGACACTTCCCCCAGTACTACTAAAATGTAGTTCGCAGAGGTTCGTATTTGGTTGGGGCGCGCGTAAGATTATGAATGAGACAGTGATACGGAGGATTTTTACGTGGTTCGGGCTGCCTAAGCGTAATACCCTACTCCAAAAGGTGGTTGTTGACGAGTTTATGTGCGTACTATGAGAGTGTGTTTGCTTGGACTTAGTTGGCCTTGTCTCTATCTTGCGGCGCAATCCTTTTATATACTAAGGACTGACCGTTACATGGTCTGCCTGGCCCAACAGCTGGCCCCGGCTATAATTAATCACCTATACATGATCTACCTATATAAATTGTGATTAATTGCCTGATAATGTGCCTTAATAGTGGCATTACCAGTCTTGATAGTTCTTTGATCATGTGTCATTAATGCTGAATTAATGACATGTTAATCAGGTGTTGTAACGGGTGTTTAGTAGCCTCTTGAATGACCATGCCGTTAGAGATCCAACACTCTTCCCGTTGCAGGCTTAGGTCCAGAGGCTCGACACATGGAAGCTCCGGAGCTTCCCTCCATGGGGAGGCAGGTCTGGAGCAACTAAACACGCGGCAACTCTGGAGCTTCCCTCTACTGGGGGTTAGGTCCGAGGCCACTGGACACGTGGCATAGGAGTTAGGTCCAGCCTTGCAATACACGTGGCAGTGCTGGAGCTACCCAACCGAGGGAGGCAAATCCAGTGCAGCGGGACACATGGAGCCTTCGGAAGTCTTCAACTCGGACATAGGAACTCCTTGGTTTTAAGTGCAGTATCAGGGGGTACCTGGTATCCAGGGTACCAAAAGTGGCCCCTGGGACCACCTCTGGGGGAAACCCTCTGGGTGAAGTTTTTCTACCAAAGGTGGGGCCATCTTCGATT
This sequence comes from Tuctoria greenei, assembly GCA_036927565.1. Lineage (NCBI taxonomy): Eukaryota > Viridiplantae > Streptophyta > Magnoliopsida > Poales > Poaceae > Tuctoria > Tuctoria greenei. Next base: position 60,635,872 of record JAYESD010000010.1, read on the forward strand.
CCCGCACTTCGACTTCAAAGCTTCTTGATGGGCGGTTGAGGCAACGACGAAAAGTTATGCCGCCGCCGCGTGGCCCTTTTTCACTCGGCGTGTGGGATCCTGGCATGCGGATCTCATGCAATTGAAGGTCATCGGTTCCCAATATGAAAAATGTATTGGTTCCAAGCGTAATCTTTGTAGCCCTGTCAGGCGGCCGCCCTCGGGCTTCCAACTTCCCAACATGATAACAGTTCACCTGGTGTGACTTTTTCGCCAGAGTGGACCCAAGCCCGCTTGTCATTGATAGGGTAAATTTTAGAAATGAGATTTTGCATCCAAGCGTTGCGGAGGCTTACTCAAGAAGGAAAGTGTGACACCCGATTCTGAAAATGAACCAAGTGCAGTATATGTGTGCCCAGGATGTTTAACACACATACACAAGTGATTCACAAATGATAAACAAATAATTACCACAACTCAAGATTAATTAACCACTTTTATTACACAATTTATATTATCCTCAAATACAAGCACTAATGAACTTTAATGACAAGTTTTAACTAATGCAGCGGAAATAAACTAAACTGAGCAAACTAGGCAAACTAAGCAGCATAAGCAAAGGGTATAACACAGCTCCAACACTCCACAGGCAAAGCTGACGGTAGACATGGCCTAGAACTCCACATTATCATCATTATACTCCAAACCCTGACCTGCAACTGCTGGTGGGGGAATTGCAAGGGTGAGTACATGTCGTACTCAACAAGTGTGGAAAGTATGACATGTAGCTGATTCAAATGATGACAATAATAATGGCTAAGTGCTGAAAAGTACATTAAAACATTTGAAAAGCAATATATTATATGTATGTGAAATAAACCCGTCATAAACCATGATTAATAACATATAGTACCAGTCCATATTCATTACCATCATCCATATTCCAGATTTCACCATTTCCATTAATCACATCCAATACCATAATTTAATCCATAACCATCCATAACCAGTACCAAACCATAACCATCCCAGAAACCATCCCAATACCAAGTTCCCTCTAATCATGGAAGTTGTCCAGGTGCTCTTAACTAGGAGTATGACTATCATGATAGTTTTAATAGACACTGTGCAGAGCACCACTTTACCCACGTGTTTGTGATTTCATCACCCGTCGGCGACTGAAAAACCTCCCTTATGCCAATTACACTTCCTTGGGTGTATGGCCAAGAGATCACAAAATAGCCTTTACAAAGGGATTACTAGCCTATTTAGACCGCACTCAGATTCACCGGTGGCGATGTCTCCAACTGAGCACATCTTCAACAAAGGGCCCCCTCTTGAGCCATTCGGATCCCAAGGTAGTCCCACCGATCATCAACAAACCGAATCCGACTATCCTTTCCCCGAGCATTCTTAATGGTCCAAATAGCACCAGCAAAGCCCTAATTAATCAGCTATGCTGCACCCATACTTGGCCTCATGGTGGCATTGTATTCATGGATTATTCTCGCATGAACGGGTCCTTAGATCCAAGGCAAGCAAACCACCATAACTTCCAACCCACCCACATACCAGGCTTGCTTATATCACCCATTACCATATCATATTAACTATTCATGTTAATCATAATCTCATAAATTCATAATTAAGTTAAGTGGTATAGTTGTTTTCAATCCCAATTAAGTAAGCGAAGCGAAAAGGTAAAAAGCCACTCCCGACTCTCTACCTGAAATTCCATGTGACAAGGGTGGTTATACAACGCTAGTAAACTTTATACCATAGGATTTCCCATCAAATTGACACAGCATGCAGTTTTGCAAACAAAACATTTACTTTAAAAACAGGATCAATATGCTTCAATGACACTTGCCTTGCTCTTGGGATTGGTTAGGGTCAAAGCCTTCAAACTTCTGGTGCTGGAGATCCTCCACGGCAGTCTCTAGCGCAAATCCGTCTAATCCGCACAATAAACATACAGGACAAGAAACACAATCAAAGAGTGCACATATATTACTCAATATGACATGACATGCATGATTAATGCAAATGCAAGGTGGAACTTGTTAATGAGTCGCTTTTAATGATCACTAACTAGTTGTAATATCTTTTAACAAGTTTATACAGGTTTGGGGTTTATTAGATCTATTTTTTGAATTAATACAACACAATTTAACCAGGAAAATTGGACTAGTCTGCTAGGGACCGGACAAGTCCGCACATCACAGAATTGGCGAACTAGGGTTTTCTAGATCGACGTGAATTTGTTGATTAGGGGTTGAATTCACGTAAGGAAAAGAGAATAGAAAGTATAACGGATGTTTAGAACTCCAATGAATCAAGGATCTTGGAGACAACACTAGGATCTTGATGATCTAGGGTTGATGATGAACTTGATGGTGATTTGTTGATGAAGAACACAAAGTTGATGGAGATCTTGATCCTCTTTCGTTTCCTCCTCTTCTTCTTCTTTCTTGGGATCTCCTCCTTTCTCCTTGATGGTGGCTCTCCACGAACTATGGTTTGGGTGGGGTGGAAGAGTGGCAAATAGATGTCAAGCCAAGGGGTGGGGTTGTTTATATAGAGGTGGAGGGCTAGGGTTAGGTAGATTTCGAGTTTGGGGTAAGTAGAGGCCGGTTTAGAGTCCCACATGGGCTCTAAAAGAGTTAGGCATGACGTCCCTAGGCCCACTTAACGTGAAACCCAAGAAATAAGTCGTGAAACAAAAGATCAACTTGGAGTCATGATTTATCGGACAAGTCTGAAAAGGGACGGATTAGTCCGAAGTTGTCCAAAGAGAAATTGGACAAGTCCAGATTGTATATCGGACAAGTCCGAACTTATCCAGAGGGGACAAACAGTCAAGTCTAGCCAAAATCGGACAAGTCTGACTTTAGTCAGAGAGAAAAACAGACAAGTCCGCTAGAAGACTGGACTAGTCCGGACAAGTCCAGGGACTTAGCGAAATTTCCAAGGATTTGGAACACCAGACTAGTCCACACTAAGACGGACAAGTCCAAAAGTGTCCAGAGGCAAAACCAGACTAGTTCGCAGCAAAAACGGACAAGTCCGAACGAGGTCAGAGAGAAATCGGACTAGTCCGCACTTTCCAGAATTAATAAGTGTGGTTTTGTTTCTAATTTATTTTAAACTTTGTCAGAGGGTGGTTCCGGCAATTCTCCCGGTACTACCGTTGGCAGCCCGCGGAGTTCTTATTTCGGTTGGGGTGCGTGGAGATTCAGAAGAAGGTGGCAACTTGACACAGGGATTTACGTGGTTCGGGCCGCCTGAGCTTAATACCCTACTCCACAGGTGTGAGTTGTTGTTGTATTGAGCGTCTGAGCGCTTGTGTGTGAGAGACCAGAGTGTCTGGGAGTCTTAGGTGCATGTGGACCCCCGCCCCCACGTGTATCGCTCGGCCAGTCCTTTTATAGTACAAGGACTGGCCGTTACATCGTCAGCCTGGCCCGACATGTGGCCATGGCGGTTGCTGATGCTTAATACACAATTAATGTACTTAATTACCCTTAACAGCGTAATAACGTGCCTTGATGGCGGCGTTACTAGTATTAAGGGTCCTCCGATCGTTTGTCATTAAGATAGCATTAATGACACTTAATCGGGTCTTGAAGCTTTAATTGTTCTTTGAAGGTCCGAGCCGTTGAAGGTTCACCAATCTGTTCGTTGAAGTTGAAGGTCGAGCGGTTGGACGCGTGGCAGCTCTGGAGCTTACCGTCTTGGACGAGTAGGTCCGGTGCTATTGTACACGTGTCGATACCGGAGTTTCCCTCTGTTGGGGGTTAGGTCCGGGGGTGCCACACAGGTATCTAGTCCGGAGCTTTCCCATGTATGGAATGTAGCTCCGGTTTTATGATACATGTGGCAGCACTGGGACTAACCATAGAAGGGAGGTAGGTCCAGTTCTGTATGACACGTGGGGCCTTTGGAGGTCTTCAACTCAGACAGGTGGAGTTCCTTTGTGCTCTTTGCAGTCCCAAGGGATATGTGGTACGCAAGGTACCGACAGTGGACCCCTGGGCCCACCTCTGGGAGGGAATTTTTGGATTAAGTCAATCTGCCGAAGGAGGGTCCATCTTTCGATTTCTGCGCCGTGTCTTCAAGGGTTTTTGGATGTGCCGTTGAGGTGGTGGTTCGTAGTTAAACCATCATAGCGTGGCATCTTCAGGATGCGGCAGGTGAGATCTGGCGTGCAGATCTCACGCAATTGAAGGTCGCCGGTCCCCAATAGGAAAACCACATCGGTTCCGCGCGCCCTGTGAGGCCTCCGCCCTCGGGTTTCCCGCCTTTCATTATGACAACTGTTCACCTGGGGTAAGGACCTCGACTTGATTGTTGGGGTGGCCCCGAGCCCCCTTGTCATCGGCAGGGTGAAGGTTTTGAACTGTATCTTTGGCCCCTCTGTGGTTTCCATCCAAGCGTTTCGGGGGCTTACTTAAGAAGGAAAGCACACACCGTTTGGGGATTCCTTACGCCTTCATTCGAACTTGTGCTCGAATCCTCAAAACTTTCGCTTGCTTTTCCTCTCTCGCCCCGCCGTGTTGCGATGGAGTTGGGTCTCCGCAAGAGCAGTCTCACGACCGACGGCGATTTGAAGAAGGTACGGACCTACATGGGGTGGTCCAGCGACTCCTTCAACCACCTGGTCCGTGCTGGCAAGCTCCCGTTCAAGAAGGAGCGCGCTGGCGACATGGTGTACTTTTCTGCGTACGCCATGGTGGGACTGATCCCACCTTTCTCCACTTTTCTCTTGATGCTGTTAGACTTCTATGGTCTGCAGCTGTACCACCTTGGTGCCCACTCCATTCTTCTTGTGTCAACCTTCATCCACTTCTGCGAGATGTGGGTGGGTATTCCCCCCTGCATCGAGCTTTTCCGTACCTTCTTCACCATCCACACCACCGGCAAGAGTGACGAGTACCTTGGCTTCTACTGTTTTGTGAAGCGCAAGAAATTCCCATACAAGTACATGAGGTCGTTCCCTTCCGGCAAGTGGGACAACTGGAAGAAGGATTGGATTGTCGTCATGACAGAGGAGCATGAGAAGCTAGAGCTGCCCGAAGGCCTCCCCAACGTCGACACTGAAGCCTGGAGTGAAGTTCTGGTGCTGTCGGAGGCCTTCAACCCTGCTTTGACCAGGATCCGCCAATTTGTGGAAGGAGGAGTGACCCCCCAGGCGGTCTTCTGCAACTTCCTAGTCAACAGGTGGGCTCCGCTGAAGAAGAGGGAGAAGCTCGCCTGGGCCCTCAACAGCGTGATGGACGACGACCGGATCGAGACTAGTTTGAAGTCCAATTTGGAATGCGCAACTTTGGAGCTTCATCTCAAGAGGTCCCAGCACGGCATCGACGTCGAGGGCGACAACTTGACTCCGCCAGCGGCTTTCCTCCATCTGAATATGGAGGCAGAGTTCAGCAGGGATCTCCAGCGAAAGATCCGGTGCTTGACGACCTCGGTGAAGTTGAGAGGCGTTCGACCACCAAGATGGCAATCCTCGGAGCCTCCGAGGGTGGCCCTGCTCCTGCCCCGAGACAGAGAGTTGAAGTCGTAGGCAAGGGCAAAGGGTTGGCCGAGTCCTCGAGCCGAAAGAGGAAGTTGAATCACTCTGACGGGAGGTCCATCAGACCTGCTCCTTCCACGACTGCTCCTTCTGCCCAGCGGGGGAGGTCTTCGACGGCGACAACCACTCCAGCATCGGCGTCTCCCTAGAACGCCAGCTCTGCCCAGATGACTAAGGCGCGGGAGCCAGCAAAGGGCTCTAGGTCCGAGAGTCCTTCTCAGTCGAGGGGGCCCTCAACCAAGATGTCGCTGGCAGCAGCAGCAAGCTCTGGAGGGCCTTCCGGAGCTACTACCCCAGTTGCGACTGGGTCTGGCTCTGAGTGTCCGATGAAGAGGTTCCGCGCTAGCTCGAGCGGAAGTGTCCCAAGGTAAATTGCTTTTTTTATCTCGATTGGTTGTTTTTGTCGTAATCATATTTTTAGTTTCTTCATCCTTCATCCACAGGGTATCCAAAAAAGGGGCTGAAGCTCCAGTCCCTGCGACAGCAACTGATGCTGTGCAGGCGGAGGCTCTGGCTGCAGTTGCTGCGCCGCCCCAGGAGGTGGCTGAGGTCGCGGCAGCTTCGGCGCCAGCTGTCATGGTCCTTGACCTCAAATCATCTCTCGAAGCCCCCATGGTAGCACCGGACCATGGAACGAAGATGTACCAGCGGCACTAGCTCCGGAGGTTGAAGCTCCGGCTTTGGATGCTGTGATGACGGACGCTCCGGCCTCAGAGCCGGAGGTAGCTGCAGTTCCGACCTTAGAGTCGGATGTTGTTGAAGCCCCGACGGTGGAGCTGGTGGTTGATGAAGTTCTGGCGCCTGAGCCGGTTGTCGTGGAGGTGCCGGCTCCTGAACTGGTGGAGGTCGAAGCGCCGGCGACTGAACCGGCGGCGGAGGATGCACCAGCATCGAAGCCGGTAGTAGCCTCAGCTCCGACCGAATCTTCAACGCCTTCCAAGGAAATGGTAGTTCTGGAGGTACTCGCGCCCGAGCCAGGGTGCCAAGACGAAGCGGGAGGTCCTCTACTAGAGGGATCAACTGCTTATGACCTGGCGGCGGGACCTTCGGAGCGGATTCAGGAGGTAGAAGCTCCTGTTGCCAGACCATCCTCAGCGGCGACCGAGGCTGTCCCGGAGGGCGGCCCTAGTGCCGCGAAAGCTCAGGGAACCGCTCTTGTAGAGTGTGACCCGATTTTTGTTATGGAGAACCCACTGGAGCCAACGGAGAGGACCCTGGTAGGTCCGGAGCCGATCCCCTTGTCGTTATCCATTGACAATGCCTGCTCCAGCCTTCGTCAGGTTCAGCTGGCCTTTTACCACGACAACAAGGCCCTCGAGGAGGAGCGCCAAACCCTTAGGAGGTGGCGCAACTGGCTCCAATTCGAGACCAAGCTGGTGCAAACAAGGCTGGCTGACAACAAGGAGTGGGTCAAAAGGGAGAAGGCCTGGATGGAGTAATGGGGCCAGCTGCTGGATGAGAGGGAAAGCATGGTGCAATCCCTCGACAACTAGTCCCAGGCCATCCAAGAACAAGCCATGGCTGCTAATATAGCAGTGAACGATCGCCAAGAGAATCTCAACACGATCCACGACAGCCTCGTCAAGCGCCGGGAGGCTCTTGAAGAGCGGGAGAAAAAGCTTGAAGATGAAGAGCAAAAACTCCTGGAGTTGCGGGATGACCTCGTGATGAGGGAGGAGGAGCTTGCTCAGAGGCTGGCTCTGGGTGACAAGAGCCTCATAGAGCACACCAAGAAGCTGGAGGAGCTCTGCGAGAGCGAGGAGAAGAGGGCCTGGCAGCAGGGACAAGATCTCACCAAGAGGGAGAATGAAGTTGCTGCCAGGGAGAAGAAAGTGCGGTGCCAGGAGAGAGACCTAGTCGATTGCCGAAACAAGATCCGCATCCGGGAAGAGGAGCTTGCTAAACTCGAAAGGCAAGTTGCTAAAAAGATTCAGCAGCACGCCAAAGAGGTCGAGCACCTTGCCCGGGAGGATTCGGAGCTTGCGGCGACCAAGAGGTCCTTGGAAGAGGTGTGAGGCTCAAGGGATGTAGAGTCCCAACAAGTATGGGACTTCTTGGGCAAAGCTAATGACGCGCTGATGCCGTTGGGCTTCAGTCCCGTGCGTCCGGACGATCCAGAGCTGGAGCTAGACCAGGCTTTGAAGGCGTTGAGCTCGGCGGGCAGCAAACTCAACAAGATGGGTGATGTCATCGCGGATCAGTTCGAAACTAAAAGGAAATCCCTTGCACAGAATGTCGCAGAGTACATGCTGACGTGCTACACGAGTCGGGATCCTCACTTCCCATTAGATCCGGTGCTTGAAGGTCCCATCAACGGAGAGGGAGATGCCGCCAAGGCCAGCGTGTCGAAGGTTGCCTCGTTCTTCCGTAGGATCTAGGACTTTCTCTTTGTAGCCTCCACTTGTATCTTCTCTTATTTTCTCCAATTTTGTAATCTCTTGTCCTCAGATGAATGAAATCCAAGAAATTTATGAATTTCATTTTTTGTCTTCAACCTTTATCTCACTTGGCCCCCTGGTAGATGTACACAATTTGATTGTGAACATGTACCAAAAGGATGTAGCATTTTGTTGAAGACTTGCGTGCTTCGAACTTGTAGAGTGTAGGTCCGAAGTCGTCGATAGCAGGGGCCCCCTGAGGTTGTCGGAGCTTAGTAGCTCCGGCAGCGACCTCTGTCAACACGTGGAGCGTCGACAGCAGACCCCTTTGGGGTGCCCTTCTACCATCTTTTCTTCACGTTGACGGCTGGCCCCCTGGATTTGTCGGAACTTGATAGCTCCGGCGACGCCTACTATCAATGTTTAAAACATCGACAGCGGGCCACCTTAGGTGCTATCGGAGCTTTGATAGCTCCGGTATCATCTACCATCATCATGAGTTTTTTATTTTTCCTACACACTGAAGTCAAGAAAAATAGTAAAATCCATTTCTTATCTATAACTCGTTTGCAGCTTACTATTCCCGAAAGAAATTTTTAGTTCGACCGCAATTCTATATACAATCAAGTGCATTTGCTTATTTTCTCCAGGTCCAATCATTTTTTGGACCCACCTTACTCAGGCCTGCCGGGGTGTAGGTAGAGTGGCGTACTTAGGGTGCAGGACCAGGCTAAGTCGATAGCGCACTCCGGACCTAGATTGGCTTGGCATTCAGGCGAGTAGGCCATTCAACAATGTTAAGACCCGAAAGAATTAACAATGCAACTTTAATTATACATGAATTGGTCGGGCTAAGGTTTCTTGAGAATTGCACAACTTTGTTATAGACAAGAAAGAGAGAAATAAAAAATATTGAGCCTGTACAAAATAAATGCACGTGGTGTCTGTTTTTACATAATGATGTCTTTCATTATAGGTCCGGGGTACATGGGAAACAAGTACACTCTTAGAGTACGGAACCAGGCTAAGTGTGTTACATTTCTTGTTTGACCCAGGGTAGCTAGCTTCACTTTTAGTTCTGAGACTGTGTCAAGTGTTGCCTGAACCTTGCGGACCTTTCGGGAAAGGTCCGGCTGTTCTCCCGGAGGAGCTACCCGACTATGTACAATGACACTATAACATACATCATATGTAATTACAGACTCACCTCTGTGATATTAAGCATAGAACTTACGGAGGTGCTCAATGTTCCAAGGATTAGGGAGTGGTGTCCCATCCTTGGTTGCCAAGCGAACGCATCCAAGACGGGATACTTTGAACACTCGAAAGGGTCCTTCCCAGTTGGGGGAAAGTTTGTTTAACCCTTCTCGAGTTCATATTCTCCGTAGCTCCAGATCGCCTTCCTCGAGCTGTTGGTTATGCACATGCCTTCGGTGATAGCGCCGGAGCGCTTGGCGGTATCGTGCATTTCGAACAGCTGCTCGGCACCTTCCCTCTTCAATGAGGTCAAGGTCTTCAAACCGAAGCTGGTCCTGCGTGGCTTCGTCGAAGGCCTGGACCCGGAGCGACCCCAAGGTGATTTCCGGAGGAAGGACTACTTCAGCTCCGTACACCAGGAAGAAGGGTGTCTCTCTAGTTGATCGGTTTGGAGTTGTCCTGTTTGCCCACAAGGTGGGCAGAAGCTCTTCAATCCAGTGGGCTCCATGTTTTTTCAGGCGCTCATATCTGCGCGTCTTGAGTCCTTTTAGGATTTCTGCATTTGCTCTCTCAGCTTGGCCATTGCTTGCCGGGTGAGCTACGGAAGCGTAGCTGACTTGAATGTCGAGGTCTTTGCAATATCCTTGGAATGTAGAGCTTGTGATTTGGGTCCTATTGTCAATCATGATCTTGTTTGGGAATCCAAATCTGCATACTATGGACTACACGAAATTGATAGCTGATTGCTTGTTTATTGTCACAACTGGAGTTGCTTCTGGCCACTTGGTGAACTTGTCGATGGCGACGTATAGGAACTTGTAACCTCCGACGGCTCTTGGGAAAGGTCCCAAGATATCCATCCCCCACACAACAAATGTCCATGTAGGAGGTATCATTTGTAGGGGTTTAGCTGGTGTGTGAATTTTCTTTGCATGAAACTGGCATGCTTCGCATTTCTTCACTAGCTCAGTTGCATCCTGGAGTGCTGTAGGCCAGTAAAAACTATGCCAGAAGGCTTTACCGACCAATGTGCGGGAAGACGCATTGTTCCCACACTCGCCTCCATGGATTTCCATGAGGAGCTCGTGGCCTTCTTCCCTTGTAATTCACCACATTAGGACGCCGTTGGCACCACGCCGGTAGAGATCCCCTTCTACCAGTGTGTATCTTTTAGCCAATCTGACTATCCGGTCAGCAGATACATTGTCTTCAGGAATGATGTTGTCTTTCAAGTAGCTCCGGATCTTCGAGATCCATGCATTAGAGCTAACTTGAGCTTCTGAGTCTTGCGTGCTGGGTTGCTCGGAGCTTCCTGCAGCACCTACGACCCTTGATGGACGCCAAGGTAACAGGGCCATCGGGACCGCCAGCATCGAGGTGCTGGTCTCGCCCCCTTCGCTCAGTTCGGCATGCTGAGCTGCTGGTCTTGACAATCTCCGTACGAAGGTTCCGTCGGGAACCAGAGCTCCGGTTGAAGATTTCGTCTAGAGTTCGTCAGCTTCAGTGTTGTTGAGACGCTGGACATGGCAAAGATCCAGGACTTCGAAGTCCTTCTGAAGCTTCTGGACTTCAAGTAGATATGCAGCTAGTTGAGAGTTGTTGCAGCAGCATTCACCTTTGACTTGTTTTATTATGAGCTGCGAGTCACCCTTTACCAACAGCTGCTTGACACCATATGATAGTGCCACCTTGAGCCCATAGATTAGTGCTTCATACTCCGCCATGTTGTTGGTCGCCTTGAAATCAAGGTGAACCATGTATTTGACCTTCTCCACGGTCGGAGTGATGAGAAGGATTCTAGCTCTGGCCCCCTGCTTCTGCACGGAGCCGTCGAAGTAGAGAGTCCAGTGAGGCTCAGTGAAGACCGGAACCTTGGGTTCCGGCTTCTGCTCACTGGGCCCCCCAGGATTTGATAGAGAGGGGGTCCATTCCACCACATAGTCTGCCAATGCTTGACTCTTGATCGCTTGTCTTGGGCGAATTCAAGATCGAACTCGGCCAATTCCGTTGCCCACTTTGCAATGTTCCCAGTAGAGTTGGGGTTATGCAAGATTGCACGCAGTGGATAAGAAGTTACCACTAAAATTTTGTGAGCTTGGAAGTAGTGGCGAAGCTTCCTAGAGGCAATAAGAACTGCGTAGAGCTGCTTATGCACCTCTAAGTACCGAGTCTTGGCGTCATGAAGTACTTTGCTGATAAAGTATACTGGGCACTGGACTGTCCGGACCCTCCCGGAGGGGCCCAAAGCTTCCTCCTCATCAACCCGGACCCTCCCGGAGTGGTCCGGACCTTCTTCGGGGACCTCCAGGTTCTTGCTAGAGGAACCCGGAGCTTCTTCTGAAGTGACCCGGACCTTCTCGGAGTGGTCTGGATCTTCTTGTTCAGCAACAGTAATTCCTTCACTTGAAGGAGTTTGATCCTCTATGGTCTTATCTCAAGGATCCGGGTCTGGGAGCTGGGACCCAGACTTGCCTTCAGGTAGTTCCGGACCCTCCCGGAGGGGTCTGAATTCCTGAACAGGGGATGGTTCTGGTCTTTCCACAACCAGGATCATGCTGACAACTTCGTCAGTTACCGAAATGTAAAGCAGAAGTGGCTCACCAGGATCCGGTGCTACCAAAGTTGGTAGAGTGGTGAGGAGCTGCTTTAGCTCTTGGAAAGCCTTTTCTGCTTCTTCAGACCATTGGAATGGTCCAGACTTCCTCATTAATTTGTTGAAGGGTAGCGCCCGTTTTGCCAGTCTTGAGATGAACCGGCTGAGGGCAGCTAGACATCCAGTCAGCTTATGGACATCCTTATGCGGGCTGGTGGACGCATATCTTCAATAGCTTTAATCTTTGCCGGATTCGCTTCTATTCCTTGGTGGTTCACCAAGAATCCAAGAAGCTTTCCGGAGCTAACCCTGAAGACACACTTGTCCGGGTTCAGCTTCGTGCGTGTGATTCACATCTTGTCGAAGACAGCTTGCAAGGTGTCAAGGAATGCCTCCTTGTTCTTGATCTTGACGACGATGTCATCGACATACACTTCCACTACATCTCTGATGAGCTCTCCAAAAGTTTTGTACATAGCTCGTACAAACGTTGAAGCAGCGTTTTTGAGACCAAATGGCATGGCAGTGTAACAGTATAATCCATCTACTGTGATGAAGGAGGTATGCTCTTCATCTTCCCTAGACATTCTGATTTGGTGATACCCAAAATATGTGTCTAGGAAACACAGTAATTCACACCCGGAGGTGTAATCCACTATCTGATCTATTCTAGGTAGTGGAAATGGATCCTTTGGACATGCCTTTTTCAATGTAGTGTAGTCGATACACATCCGAAGCTTCCTGCCGGCCTTAGGTACAACAACTGGGTTTGCCAGCCATTTTGGGTGAAAGACTTCCTAGATGAATCTATCTTCGAGCAACTTCTTCACTTCTTGACGTAAGAAGTTTTGTCGCTCTACTGATTGCTTCCGAAGCTTTTGATGTACAGGCCGAGCGTCGGGACAAATCTTCAGATTGTGCTCAATCACTTCCCTAGGGATCCCAGGAATTTGTGATGGTTGCCACAAAAACACGCCGACATTAGTCCAAAGGAAAGTGATGAGCGCAAGTTCCTATTTGTCCTTCAGACCTCCCGATATACGGGTGGTCTGAGCGGCGTTGGAACCAATTTGGACGACTTTGACGGGAATGTCAGTGTAACCGCTTGGTTGCACGCAAGGTGCGGAGGTTGAGCCCCGATGACGAATGCTCGGAGGCTTCATAGCTTGCTCCTTTTTGGATTCTTCCTCCTGCGCTGTAGCAAGCGCGTGTAGTTCTTCCAGAGCAGTAATTCCGGCGGTGCGATCTCTGCGGATCCGGAGAACGCCTGAGTGTGTTGGCATCTTCAACACCAAGTAGCCATAACGAGCAGCAGCCATGAATTTGTACAAGGCTGGCCTGCCCAAGATGGTGTTAAATGGTAAGTTGATCTGTGCCACGTCGAAGACCAACTTCTCGGTCCTGTAATTCTCATGAGTCCCGAAGTTCACCGGAAGAGTAATGGCACTGAGTGGAGTGATGGTCCCAGGACCTACTCTGGAGAAAGGTCGAGAGGGGCGAAGATCCGAAGGTCGGAGCTGAAGCTTGACGAAGGCTTCAAAGCTTATGAGGTTCAGCCTCGAACCTCCGTCCACCATTACGTGGTGGAGCTGGATATTGTTGATGGTCGAAGATACCATCAGCGGAAGTTGACCAGCTCCGATCATGTTCTGAGGGCAGTCCGAAGCATCGAAGGTGATGGCAGTATCCATCCACTTCCGATGAGGCTCCGCCCTGGTGTTGGGAGCTACAGAGGCCATGTCCCGCCGCATTGTCTTGAGGACACGGTGGGAGGTGATGTCCCATGAACCACCGAATATGGTGTTCATGGTCTTCCGACGCTCGTTGCCGGAGACATCAGAGTCATTGTCGATGGAGGTGTAATCAGCCTTAAAGACCTTTTTGGCGTCCTGAAAGCCTAACTCCTCTTCAGCCAGAGCTTCGTCGACTTTTTGTTTTCCTTCCCTTTGATGGAAAGGAGCTTCTTCCCGGTGCTTGTTGAGCGCTCGGCGAGGTTTTGGACCTCTCAGCAGTTTTCCAGGTTGTGGCTGTCTGTTTTGTGTATGGTACACCACATCTGGGAGCTGCCACCGTCTTCAGACGATGGCCGAGGTCATTTCTCAGGGCATGGCCCCCGGCCACCCGGAGCTACAACAGCTGCAACAGTAGGTGTGCCGGCCGACGGCTTCTTCTTGCCGTTGGACTTTTTCTTCTTCTTGCCACTCCCGGAGGTAGTGGCTTCACCCTTGGAGGACTTTTTTCACTACAGGAATCCCGACGATTTGCGACGGCCGGGGCCGTCGCAAATAAGCCAAATGCCGTCGCAAATAAGCTATTTGCGACGGTTTACCTTATTTGCGATGGCTTCTGGCCGTCGCAAGTTTGTCGTCGCAAATAAGCTTATTTGCGACGGCCACCATCGCAAATAAACTTATTTGCGACGGCTTGGAGTGGCCGTCGCAAGTTATTGCTGCGGGCTGGCGGGCCCCGCAGATGCTTATTTGCGACGGCCTAGCCGTCGCAATTAAGGGCCACTATTTGCGACGGCCTGGCCGTCGCAAATAAGTTCAGAGGGCAGGGCCCACGTGTCCTCCTCCGGGACCCACGACGCTATTTGCGACGGCCAGGCCGTCGCAAATAACTGTGGTTTAATTGCGACGGCTTGTACTCTTGTTGGCGAGGGTACTGTATAAAAAGCCGTCGCAAATAAGGTTTTTTATTTTTTTTTAAAAACAGAAAATACTACCCGGCTCGATGGCCAGAATCACAACAAACACAATATACACAATATACACAATATATACACAGCATACACAAACATCATCACAATCACAAACTAAAATTCCGATACATCTCACATCGTCATCAACAAAGTAAATAAAAGGGCTCACTCGCCCATCTAACCTCCGAAGCCACCTCCGAAGTTGAAGTCGTCGTCGTCGCGCCTCAATCCAGGCGGCGGTAGCGAAGGCGACGGCGTTTGTGCAGCCATCGCGGATCCCTGCAATTAATAAAACTTAGAGTTAGAATATAAATGCATCAACATCTCTCTCCCTCCCTCTCCCTCTATCTTCATCTAGATCACCCTCTCTTCCTCTCTCTTTTCATTTCTCTCTTTGTCTCTCACTCTATCTTTCTTGCTCACTCTATCTCTCTATTGCTATCCTTTTCCCTCTATCTTCCTCCCTCTATCTCCATCTACATCTCCCTCCCTCTATCTTCCCCTCTCTCTATCTCCATCTACATCTTACTCTCTCTTCATTCCCATCCTACTCTATCTATCTTTCACTCTTTCTTCTGTCTCCCTTTCTTCTATCTCTTTCTTTCTTCTATCTCAATCATTTTCTTCTATCTAACTATCTCTATCTTTCATCTATCTCAATCTTATTACGCTGGAGAAGAAGGATTACATAGAAACTTACCTGACCCGCTGAAGAAGGATCGCCTGGGAGGACCGGTGGTAGTACCGGTAGCTGGATTCCCAGACCCTGCGCCCGAGCGATGGCCTCTCATTGCAAACATTAAATGCTACCTATTAGTAAGTCATTTACGCTGAATTAATGAGAATTTTAATTTTTAGATTGTTACCTCCATTGCTTCCCGCATCTGCGCCAACGCTGCTGCCTGGGTTTGGATCGTGGCCTCCATCACCCTCCTTTCCTCCTCATGTCGCCTTTCGTTTTCTTCTACAGTTTCTCGGAGGGACTGCATCTCAATGTCCCTCTGCGACACGCGGCGACCTCCCGTGCCCGAAGCCTGCGTGGAGCTGCCTCTCGCAGGTCTACCCGCCCTCGAGTCGACAACTCCGTCGAATATGGCGAGCCTATAAAAAAGAGAGTCAGTAATATGAAATTAAAATATCTTGAATACTTTGAATTGAAAATGATAAAATGACTTGCAAACTCACCTTCCGTGTGCTTTTCCACCACCGGTTGCATACGCGGCTTGAGGATCGATCGGTTGATGTTCCCAATCGAAATCCTCGCCGTGTATCTTCCTAGTCTCCTCCCCGTACTTAGCCTGCAAAACAATAAAATCGTGTAAGTTCAACAATCTATATAGTTATATTTACTATGAATGATTTCTAAACTTACCAAACGCTCGGCTGCAGCCTGACTGCACCCCGTCGGCTGAGAAGGGTCCCTGTGACCTCTCTTCCAAACCTCAGCAGGGGTGGGCGGCACCCCCGTCTCGCGCTCCTGTCAATACGTGTTAGTACGAACAATATATTATTAATATATAAACATAAGTTACACACACTTACCATGCGTTTAGCTAAACGCAAGTGGTTATCTTGCCCGTGCCTGCTCTTCCCCTCCACCCCTCTGCAGTCTCGAGCCTTCTCAAACTTAGCTTTAAACTCATCGCTAGCCCAGTAGCGACAAAGGGCCCGAAATGCATCGGTCCGACCCTGCAACCAGCTCACGTGGCCCTGCACATAGTTCGAAGTCGTTAAAAGTACCATCGAGGACATTATCAGAAAAAATACTTACTACACTCCACGTACCTGCGCATACTCCTCCTCCGTCAGGTGCCTCTCGCTCTCTTGTCGGAAGTGTAACACGTGCTGCTGGTTCGCCTTCAAGTGCTCATTAATAATTTGAACACGGGCGTTCGACAAAGCTTGTCGAAGCGCCTTGGCAACGTTGAAGTGAAACACTCGCCTCGCATCCTCAAACATGCGACGGTCGTTCGGGTCCTCTAAAGTATATCTTGCCTGCGATAAAGAATATATTGAAGAGATGTTCACTAAAAGAGTTTAAGAGTTGTAACTTAGAAACTTTTTTAACATACTTACCATAAAATCGGCCCATACGGCCTCCTGAAGGTTGTCGTGCTCCTGGTGATGGACGCGTGCGTAGTCCTCCCACGAAAGAGCAGGCACCCCGTCGATGACCCCGGGACAGTGCAAACGCACTATAGACCCGAGGACACCGTTCACCAGTCTTTGGTGTTTCTCACCGGTGAAAGACAAGTCGTCCCAAGCCCTGTAAGATATTTATTCATTCATTCATTACTTAAGTAATCAAAAGAAACTAAAATTGAAAACTATAATTTTTATTACCTATCTCCAACTGGACGAATCACGGTCCTCTGTGAAGGGACCGCGGGAGGACTGACAAAGTGAGTCCTCCTCGTCCTCCGCGTCTGCTGGGGCGCCACGTCAGGTGACCCAGACGACTCCTCACCAGCCGAGTCAAAGGCCTCAGGAACAAACTCATCGTCAGTCGGGGGCTGGCTGGCCGAGGGCTGGCTTACCGAGGGCTGACTCGCCGAGGGCTGCCTCGCCGAGGGCTGGCTGGCCGAGGGCTGCCTCGCCGAGGGCTGCCTCGCCGAGGGCTGGCTCACCGAAGGCGCTGCAGCCTCTGAGTCAGCCGGTGAGGACTACAACATTCAAATGATTCATAAGTAAGTTTAATGTGAATTTGAATTTAAAGAATTTGTCAAAAACGAGTGACATTTACCTGTGACGAAGCTCTAGAGCTGGTCTGAACGTGCCCTAGTAGCTGAGAGCGTCTGCTGCCAGTCGACAAGGCACCAACGAAAGCGTCCTCAGGTCTAGAGGGGTAGAACCCCCTCGTCGGCGGCACCTTCTTACCCTTCTTTGACACCATCCTATTATAATTAGATAATTAGTAAATATGCAAATAAAATATATAAAATTCATGTTACTATCTTCAAGAAAACATTACTTGTAGTCACTTTCAAAATTCATCAACATCATTGTCATGTGCCTGTGCCCTACTCCTTAAACCAGCCCAACGATCTTCCATCGTGGCCTGTTCTAATTTTCGTTTTCGCGTATCATCTGCCTCTACATCTTCAACGTCTTCAACATCTCCAACTAATTGATCGAGTCCTGCACCAAGCTCGACGATAAAAGTGTCTGGCAACTCTTCTTCTTGGTACACTTCTTCAACGTCTTCGCTATCATGGTAACCATCATCCCCAGGAGTGTATAGCCGCTCACGAGGATTCACCTTTATATACCACCCACCAAGCACTGAGCTTCGTGCATGGATAAGGTAGATAATACACTTGTTCAACTTGATGCGCAAGAACAAATGTATAGTAACCTCGTAGTCGGTCCTTATGTTTCACTTCCACCATTCCAAATTGGTTTTCTCGAGTTCCATGAGTACGATCAAACCAGTCACAGTCAAAGAAGACAACTTGAAGGGTCTTATTTCCGGTAAAAGTAAATTCAAGGATTTTGTTAATGATACCATAATAATCGGTTAAATTCCCTTGAGTGTTCATTGCTCTCGTCACAACACCAGAATTTGATGTTGCCACAAGAGGACGATGAGCTTCAAAATGAGTCAGAAGCCATTTACGTCATATCGACCATAGCTTCTAACATTCACCAATCCATAAGATAGCTGCCGCAAATCTTCATGGACCATACATCCAACTGCGGTCTTCACCCATGTTTGACTCTGCAGTTTAATGCGAAAGAAATTGTCGTTAATGTATTGTTGTGTTATGTCACGGCCTTACAACCTAGGCAGATAGATCCTAAACCCACCCAAGAGTGACCGAGCGGAGCGTGCTCATGACGAGACGCGTGATCCGGATTCGAAAGAAATTTCGGCAGCATAACCCCGCTGTTCTCCACTGCACGCCCAAAAATGGTGCAGCAGAGAACAACAGGGTTACGCCACCGAAATCTCGTCCAAATCCGGACCCGCGTCTCGTCACAAGCCACGCCCCCTCGGTCACTCCGAGGCTGTCAAAAAAGGGACAATTCCGAAGCTGCACGTCTCACATGCCAATGGCATGTGAGACGTGCCGATCCGAAACGGGTAATCAATTGCTATAGGTTACGTTGCTCATGTTCATTTATAAATCATTTACGAATGAGGAAAGAGAACGAGAGTGAGGAGAAAAGTGGGTCAGAGTTGAAAGTTTCATAGTCAGGGCCGTCCACGATAATTGTGTTCGGCATGGCGTCGTGGCCTTCATGGTCGTGGGACTTCTTGCAGTTGCAGTCGTGGCCTTCATGGTCGTGGCCATGTTCGGCATGGCGTCGGCGGCAACGTACAACGTCGGCGAGCCGAGCAGCTCCTGGGACCTGCAGACCAACTACGCCAACTGGGTCGCCTCCAAGAGGTTCCTCCCCGGTGATCAGATCTGTGGGTACCTGCACGGCCACCAGCCCTCGCTCCCGGAGCCTCTCCTCCGCTGCCGTCCACGCCTTCCGGAGGATCCTCTGCCGCTACCAAGACCACCGCCACCGGCTTCGGTCTCGCCGCTGTCATGCTCGCCGCAGGCGATATGGCGTAGAATATCTCCTCTCTCTTTTGATATTTCTTCTGATACATTATCGTTTTAACCCTCTTATGTATATATATATATACATATTTATATTTATATATTTATATATATAAAGAATATTAAACATGCTAAAAGAAACATAACAATTAATCAAAATTTGAACATTTAATAACTTAATTCAATAACGATAAGCAACAATGAACATAAACATTAAGAATACTAAAGAAAAACATAAGCATGCTTAACATCTACATAATCAATAACATTATCAACAAATTTGCATAACCAACATCATTAACAACTAAGCACAATTAACATTAAGATCGAGCAACAATTTCTACTCATTCGATCAACAATCATTCGAAGATTGAACAATCCATATGAAGGCAATTATTTGCGACGGCCAGTTAAATTGCGACGGCTCGGGGGCGCGGCTAGCGGCTAGCGGCGGGGCCGGCGGGCCGGGGGCGCAGGGGCGGCGGGGGGCCGGGGGCGGTGGGCGCGCTGGGGGCGGCGGGGCCGGGGGCGCAGGGGCGGCGGGGGGGCCGGGGGCGGTGGGCGCGCTGGGGGCGGCGGTGTTGGGGCGCGGCGGCGGTGGGGAATTGTAAATGAAGAGTCGGGGCCGGAGGGTCCCGATATTAGACTTAGTTTGCGACGGCTTATTACATGGCATCGTTCCCATACATACACACACTCAAGTTCTTTCGCCGTATGCATAAAACTGCACTAGCAAATGCCCTTTTTATTACATCTTCAGCCATGTCCTCTTCTATAACTCAGTTTCATAACTCTTCTATAATTAAGTGATTCAATCCTTAAATAAACTATACAAGCTATTCTAAGCTACTATAGCTAATTGCTGCTACCTCTTAACAAAATTGCTAGCTAGATCTGAAAAAAAAACCTAAAACCGGGGGGAGTAGCACTGACCTCATAGGCGTCGGGGGTCGGGGGCGCAGCGGAGGCGTCGGGGGCCGGGCCGGGCCGGCAGCGGCGACGCCGGTGGCGCGGCGGGTCGGGGGCGGAGGCAGGCGGCGGTTGGGGCGCGAAGGTGGGCCGCCGGTGGGGGCCACAGGCGGGGCCGAGGGCGGCAGGCCGGCGGCGGAGCGGGGGGCGCGGCGGCAGGGGCGCGGCGGCGGTAGGGCCGGCGGCGGAGCTGGGGGCGCGGCGGCGGGGGCACGACAGGGTGGCGGGGGCGCAGCGGCGATAGGGTGTTCTGAGGTGAATGAAGAGTCGGGGCCGGAGCGTCCCGATATAAGCCCTAATATGCGACGGCAGCTTTAATTGCGACGACCTCAACTTACGGCCGTCGCAATTAAAGCCTGTTTGCGATGGCCGTCTGACCGGCCGTCGCAAATAAGGGTTTATTTGCGACGGCTCCTTTATTTGCGACGGTCCTAGGGTTGACCGTCGCAAATAACCACTTATTTGCGACGGCCAGTCCGAAAGCCGTCGCAAATAACCACTTATTCGCGACGGCCATCTTATTTGCGACGGCCGGAGGCGAGCCGTTGCAATTTAAGCTATTTGCGACGGCTAGCCGTCGCAAATAAAACCAGCCGTCGCAAATGATCGCTTTTCCTGTAGTGTTTGTTGGCCTCCTGAGGTGGTTGGGAGTGCATTTCACAGCCCTCCGCAGCCTTGGCACACTTGTCTGCCAAGCTGAAGAGTTTCGTGACGGTGGTGACTTCCTTGGTCGCCAGCTTCTCCAACATCTTCTTATCTCAAACGCCCTGTCTGAATGCTACAATAATAGAAGCACTTGAGATAGAAGGAATAGTATTTCGTACCTAGAAGAACCTATGGATGAAAGATCACAAGGACTCTCCCCCCTTCTACTTGACAGCAAAAAGGTCTAGTTCCATGCTTGGTCGGGTGTATGAGCTCCCGAAGTTGGCAGTGAACTGTTGGCACAACTCCGCCCAACTGTTGATGGTGTTAGGCGAAAGGCTCATGGACCAAGACCTGGCGGTCCCAGTTAAAGCCATAGGGAAATAATTGGCCATCACGTCCTCATTGCCCCCAGCCGCAAGGATAGCGGTGGAGTAGATTTGGAGAAATTCAGTGGGGTTTACAGTCCCGCCAAATTTCTCCAGCAGGTGAGGCCGGAATTTTTGCGGCCATCTGACCATGCGCAGGTGCATGGCCAATGCAGAACAGCCTCCTCCTACTCCTTCAGGAGCAGGGCTGTCCCGACCCCCTCGCCTCTCGCGAGCACGCTCGATGTGGACGTGACCATCCTGTTGACGGTAACGGTGATCGAGCTCCGCCCGGAGGTCATGAGTCGAAAGCCTCGTTATCGTATGAGTACGTCGCGCCCCAGAAGGCAACGACATTGCCTGTTGAGACACAGCACGCCTCCTGTGCTGTGAAGCGTGCGGACCGAGTCTACCCGACAAGGTCCAATGCTACGATTGGGCCCGCCCTGAGGGGGGGAGGACCTTGATTGCTGATGCGATCGGCTGCTGCTGCAACCAAATGATCCGCATCAGCTCTCCACTACTCCATTGCACCCTGGGATGCTCCTGGATGCGGTGGATGTTGGAGGAGAGCACGCGCAGCATGAAGCGCGTGTTCTGGGTTGTTGTTCGCCGATGCAGTGACCGATGTAGACACTCCATCTCGCTGTCTAGCTTGATTCACCGGTGCGGATGGTGGCAGTGGTGGCATGACTCCTGCTGGAGCCACAGTACCTGCTGGCTGCTGCATGTTGGAGGGATTGCCTGCAGCAGGTTGCACAGCATGCTTACCGTTGGATGATCTAGCAGCATAATTCACCGTCTTTGAATCTCAGCCCCCCCCCCCCTACCTGGTGCTCCAACTGTCGGAGGGTGGTTCCGGCAATTCTCCCGGTACAACCGTTGGCAGCCCGCAGAGTTCTTAGTTCGGTTGTAGGCGCGCGGAGATTCAGAAGAAGGTGGTGATTTGACACAGGGATTTACGTGGTTCGGGCCGCCTAAGCATAATACCCTACTCCACGGGTGTGAGTTGTTGTTGTATTGAGCGTCTGAGCGCTTGTGTGTGAGAGACCAGAGCGTTTGGGAGTCTTAGGCGCGTGTGGACCTCCCCCCGTGTATCGCTCGACCAGTCCTTTTATAGTACAAGGACTGGCCGTTACATCGTCAGCCTGGCCCGACATGTGGCCCTGGCGGTTACTGATGCTTAATACACAGTTAATGTACTTAATTACCCTTAACAGCGTGATAACGCGTCTTGATGGCGGCGTTACTGGCATTAAGGGTCCTCCGATCGTGTGTCATTATGATAGCATTAATGACACTTAATCAGGTCTTGAAGCTTTAATTGTTCCTTGAAGGTTCGAGCCGTTGAAGGTCCACCAATCTGTTCGTTGAAGTCGAAGGTCTGCCGGTTGGACGCGTGGCGGCTCCGGAGCTTACCGTCTTGGACGAGTAGGTCCGGTGCTGTTGTACACGTGTTGGTACCGGAGCTTCCCTCTGTCGGGGGTTAGGTCCGGGGGTGCCACACAGGTATCTAGTCCGGAGCTTTCCCATGTATGGAATGTAGCTCCGGTCTTATGATACACGTGGCGGCACTGGGACTAACCATAGAGGGGAGGCATGTCCGGTTCCGTATGACACGTTGAAAGCATCTAGGCCCCCATGAGGTATGGTTTTGGTGATTAATGACAACCGTTGGATTTTACTAATGAATTTGTGGATGCAAGGTCTCCCATATCACTCATTACAATGAAATCTATATGCATATGAACATCATCTACTGATCACTGGATACAATTGGAGACCCCTAAACAATCATTCTATGAGATCAATCAATCTTATGAAGATTAGAAGTAAAAGCTCATATGTCAAAATTATTCAACCATAATTGACAGCACTCAATGCTTAATAATCATCAGAAGAATATTTCCATCCAATGTCTAAGAGGTCAATCGAGTAAATTACAAAAGAATCACTTAGAACAACTCGAAGCAAACAAAATCAACTCACCGGATCAACCGTACATCGGTTGAGTTGGTTTAGCAGAAGAAGAAGACCTCAGAACTAAGTACTCACCGGATCATCCGATGATGAAGGGGATGTTACATCGGTCCATCAGTACAGTGAGCAATCTCTCTGGACCAAGTGTAACACCGGACCATCCGATGTACAACTATAAACACATCGGTCAATCACTCCAGTAAGCATCAAGTCTGAACCAATTCTGGAGGAAGTGCCACCGGATCATCCAATGAGAAGACAAGTGTAACATCAGTCTAACAACAATCATATCTGAAACAGTGACATCAGCTAATTTTGATTCGACCGATGACAACTGAAGGTGGGACATCGGATCATCCGGTGTTCGCAGAACAGTGATGTCAGCCTACTTTTCTAACGGCTATTTCGTGGAGGCTGGCTATTTATACCCCTTCAACCAGTCTATTCGACAAGTCTTGACTACCAGACCTACTCTACACATTCTCAAGCATTCAAGACATTGAGCTACCATTTCTACATCATCTACACCACTTACACACCAAGAGATAGGCTAGAACTAGCTAGAGATAGTGCTTGTGTGCTTCCATTCTTGGTGATTGGAATCTCTAGTGTAGTGGGAGCTGTAAGGGAGTGTCCCTTGGTGATTGTAATTGAGAGAGACTTCCGGAGCTTGCCAAGACGGTTGTGGAAGCCCGGAGGGTCCAGGTTGTACAAGGCTTGAGCCCCCCCTCTTGGGCATTAGATCCTTACACTTGGTATTAGAGCGAGGTTGCTCATTGGATCATTCTAGCTTCACCACTAGAGAGCTAAAATGGCCAAGATTGGGGGTTCGGTTCCTATCTTCGAGGGCAGGAACTTTTCCTATTGGAAAGCACGCATGCGCGCTTATCTAGAGGCTATTGCTCTCGAAGTATGGGAAGCGACCCACGCAGGGTTTGGTGAGCACAATTATGTTGGTGATCAAATCAAGTGGGATGCTAAAGCTAGGAATGAAATTTATGAATGCATGAGTCAAGATGTGTTTGCTAGGATTGCTAGCAAAGAAAAGACTTCTGAAATTTGGGCTTGCTTGATAGAAATTCATGAGGGTTCTTCTCGTGTCAAAGAACTAAAATATCATATGCTTAAAGCCAAATATGATGAGTTTAAAATGCTACCTCATGAAAATGTCAATGAAATGTTCTCTCGCTTGAATGTGCTTATTGAAAAAATTAATGCTCTTGACATTGCTTCTCTTGGCAAAGGACTCATCAACCGCAAGATTCTCATGCTTCTTCCAAAGCCAAAGTACAACATCATCAATTCCATGCTTCAAAAAGAATCTCTTGACCACATTGAAGTTTCGGAACTTATTGGAGAGATTCATGCTCATGAGATGGGTGTACTTGGGATGATGGAGCAATCATCTTCAAAGACAATTGCTTTAAAGGCCTCCACCAAGAAAACAAGTCTCAAGAAAAAGAAGGTGGTTGAGCCTAGCTCAAGTGAAGAAGAGCAAGCATCAAGTGAAGATGACGATGATGAGCTTGCATTGATGATGAGAAAGTTCTCTCGCTTGAACTCCAAGATTTCCAAGAAGGGATACACCTTTGATCCCAAGAAGAAAGTGTTCCTACAAGGAGAGATGACCACAAGACTTGCTATAATTGTGGTGATCAAGGCCACATCTCCTATGATTGTCCAAACCGGACAAAAGAAGAGAGAACCACAAGAGCTAGCACCGCAAGCTTGAAGATAGTGAAGATGATGAAGAAGAGGTTAAACCCAAACCAAGATCCTTTAGGAAGAAGAAACATGACAAGGGCAAGAAGGCAAAACTCTTCCCAAAGAAGAGAAATGGTCCACAAAAGGTGTTTATGTGTGAGGCAAATGAATGGATCACCGACGAAGAATCAAGTGATGAGGAGAGTGAAGCGGAAGAAGAAAGTTTTGTAGGATCGAAGAGCACGTGAAAAGCTATCAGAGGGGGGGTGAATGGTAGATTTAAAAATCTTACACAGTGGAAACAATTAAACCCCAAACCCTTTCAGCAGAAAAACAATATGTTAAAGAAATCGTGTGTGAGACTAATCTAAACGTGTTTCACCATGACAAAAGTGATATATATTAGAGAGAATCAAGTCACGAAGACAACACAAAAAGAATCACTCAAATCTGTCGAGAAAAACTCAAGTTATGATCGGAAGATCAAACAAAGGTCAATCTGTCCTACCCGAGAAAAAACAGTTCTGGAATGCTGCAAAGAAACTCGTGTAGATCATAGACTACAAATCCAATGACCGTGAAATTTTTATATATGATAGATAATCAAGTTTTGTAGACAACCCAAAAAGAATCACGTCAATTGGATCTGTAAAACGCGAGTTATGATAAAATCACCAACGAAAGGTAGTGCTGTCCAGAAACTCGATGAGTAAAACTTGTCTGGAACAAGTCAGACGAACAAGGCACAAAAGTTCCTTCAACTACGAATTTTATTCAATAGAACACAAGAGGAACAGCCCCAAAGTCGTCTACCACGAGCTATGGGCTCCCTTGCTTATATAACCAGCCCTTAGGCCAACCCAATATCAACTAGGACTCCAATCCTACTCAGATCACGAATCCTAACTTTCTATAACTGCTCAAGATTCTTCTATACGCAGATAGAAGCAATCTTAAGACTTCCAAACACCTTAGGAACGTATCCCACATTCCTAAACAACTCAAATTCGTGACACACACGAAATCCTAACATAACCAACTCGATCTTTCCATACCGAGCCATAACCGACTCCGCCGCAGCCAAAGTCATCAACCGGTACGATCCGATCCTTCCGACCAGATCTTTCCTTCCTTATCCCATCTTGGGAACCATGTTGCCACGTCATGCACCGCATGCATACGTGCGAACACCTTCCTTCGACGTTTAGTGACCTTCATATGCACTGCCCTTGATTCAATCATCCTGCACGACCTCCTGATCAGCTCAACCACAGTTCCTCCAGAGCTTGGTTGTTGGAACCTCATCTCCTCCCTGAGATTAGTCCAATGGATCCCGTCACCAGCCATGACTTGAACTCAAGCAACACCTGCACATGAATAAACAACCAATCCATACGAGCCCAAGTCCTCGACTTGACTCAAGTTAGTTCCGAACACAACATCTTACGTGAGAACCTCACATAAGCATGTTGCAAAACCACAGTAACAAGATATCATCCATATCATCCAAAACGCACCAAAAACTTAGCAAATGAATACTAAGCAATCTTTCCAACAATGTAAAGCAAGTACGAAACATTGCAAATGAAAAGCAGAAGCACTGCGGTCAAGTTCTGGACCTTGCCAGAGCAACCCGGACCTTGAGCCGGAGCTAACAAAAATAGTACAATGAAGCACCTGCCGGAGCTTACAAAAACTAGTAGATCCTAGCACCGGAGCTTACCAAAAAAACTAGTCAACCCAAAACCGGAGCTAGACAAAGTATGTCAGAGCTTAGCAAAATCATGCCGGAGCTAACAAAGACATGCCGGAGCTAAAGATAAAGCTCACCGGAGCTAACCAAAGCTAGTCGAACCTTACCAAGAAGTCGGACCTAGCATCTAACGTAGGCGGAGCTACCCAAACTAAGCCGGACCTACCGTCGGACCTTGCTGTAGCTCAGAGCTAGAGTTGGACCTTGATAAAAAGGTGTTTTGGTGATATTCAAAACTTTTATCATCAAAGCCAAGTGTATTCACTACAAGCCAATGTATTCAGCACATATAGGTCTTACAATCTCCCCCTTGATTAATGCATTGGCAACACCATTTAAAATCCGAACATTGGCTTATTCTCATTAAAAGTTTTTAAGAAAATTTCTCCCCCTTTGTGAATCAAAAGTAAAATGAGGAAAATCTCTCCCCCTTTACTATCTCTCCTTATGCACATATTCTCTTTCTCTTCATGCTTCTCTTCATGCTTATCTCTCCCCCTTTGACAATGTATTCAGCAAGTCATGAGCATATAAACAAATTATCTCTCCCTCTTTAGTTGTTATGATCATATTATAACATATACATATAAACAAAGCTCATCCAAGTCATACTATCAAGTACCTTACATTATCACATCAATGAAATACATAAAGTAGTGTAAGCCATGCTAGAGATCATATGTAATTTTCAATTAAGCAAGTCATGATCTCACAAACTTAACTATTTCAAAAATTGAAAGCATGACACTAGTTGCTGTATTTTATTATTTTTCAAAGTATAAATTTAGATCATATGATATTTGCAAGAGATTATATGCGCATCTGCCTTATTTTAACCAACCAAGCCAAGCCTATGTCATTTGACAATCAGAAGCTTAAGGACATGGTTTTAGTCATACACAACTTCTTCCAAGTTCATATCTAAGTGCAATGACAAGCCATCTCAAAAGAAGAATTGCGATCCAAGCATATTCTCTTGATCTTTTCTCAATTTAAATTTGTTCATAAAAACTCAACTTGTGAGTTGATTACTTGATGAATTCTTAATGATTAAAAGCACTTGTGAACATGTAACAAGTTCAAAACAGCAAGAAAGTTCGACCATGACCAGTTTTAGTGTAAGTTATTATTCCAATTACTAGACATGGCAAAAACTACAAAATGTATAACACGAGTAATGTAGTAAGAACTTTCAGCATGTAAAAGGAATCACAAAGTCATATATGTATGAAATACTATGCTCATATTATTTTAATTTCAGATTCACACATAGACTTCCCAAGTTTCAAAAACTCCCCCTCAATTTAAGCCATGAGGATGCATAACCCCTATTTCACTACGAATGAAACAAAAACGAGTGAAATTCAAAGATTTTGTAAAAATGTCAGCCAATTGATGTTCGGTATCTACATGGTGAAGCACAATGTTTCCTTTTTCAACGTTATCTCAGAGAAAGTGATACCTAATATCAATGTGCTTAGTTCTAGAATGTTGCACGGGGTTTTTGGCAATGCAAATAGAACTAGTGTTATCACAAAACAGTGGAACACTATCTAGATCAACCCCATAGTCCTTAAGTGTTCGAACAATCCAAAGACTTCCTGAGTAAGCACTAGCAGCAGCTACATATTCAGATTCGGCTGTGGATTGTGCAACTGAATTTTGTTTTCTAGAGGACCAAGCAACAAGAGAATTACCAAGAAAATGACAAGCACTGGAAGTACTTTTCCTATCAATCCTACAACCCCCAAAATCAGCATCCGAAAAAGCTTTCAAAGTAACAGTTGAGGAAGAAGGAAGAAAAATGCCAAATTCTTGAGTTCCATGTAAGTACCTAAGAATCCTTTTGACGGCTTGATGATGTGAAACACGTGGGGAAGCTTGAAACCGTGCACAAAGACATACACTGAATTGTATGTCCGGTCTTGATGCCGTGAGGTACAAAAGTGATCCGATCATGCTTCTATATTCTTTTTGATCCACGGGTTCACCATCTTCATCAAGTTCAAGTGTTGTTGCTGTTCCCATTGGTGTCCGAAGAGGCTTGCTTTTGTCCATGTTGAAGCACCTTTGGAGGTCTTTGGTATACTTCGTTTGATGCACAAAGGTACCCTCCTTGGTTTGCTTGATTTGCAGCCCCAAAAAGTAAGTGAGTTCACCCATCATACTCATTTCAAATTCGGAACTCATCATTGCTAAAAATTTGGACACAAGATCATGAGAAGCACAACCAAAGATAATATCATCCACATACACTTGAACGAATAATGAGTCATTGCCATGTTTAAGAACAAAAAGAGTTCTATCAACCTTGCCCATGGTAAACCCCTTTTCAAGTAAGAATGTTTTTAACCTATCATACAATGCTCTAGGGGCTTGTTTGAGACCGTATAAGGCTTTGGACAGTTTGTAAACATGATTAGGAAAATCTGGATTTTCAAAACCCGGTGGTTGTTTGACATAAACCTCCTCATCTATGTAGCCATTAAGAAAAGCACTTTTAACATCCATTTGATATAGCTTAAAACCTTTAGATGCTGCAAAAGCTAACAAAATTCTTATGGCTTCTAATCTAGCAACAGGAGCACAAGTTTCATCAAAATCTAAACCTTCAACTTGAGTGAAACCTTGAGCAACCAACCTAGCCTTATTCCTAACCACAACCCCATCCTCACTTTGTTTATTTTTAAATACCCATTTAGTTCCAATTAAAGTGTGACCTTGAGGTGGAGGTACAAGTTTCCAAACAATATTTCATTCAAAATTTTCTAACTCTTCTTGCATGGCAATAATCCAAGATTCATTAGTGAGTGCGTGTGATATATCTTTGGGTTCAAAAGAAGCAACACAAGAAGAATGAGCATGAGAGTTTGGATCGCAAAACCTGGACCGTGTGACTCGTTCGTGCAAGCTTCCAATCATCTGTTGTGGAGGATGATCTTTGTAAAAACATCAGGGAACAGATGTCTCACAAGCTTCTTCTTCATTAGGTTCATCGTAGATTGATGAGCTTGTGACTTGTGGACGACCAGGACCAGCATCGGTGATAGCCGGAGCTTGTTCAATGTCCAGAGCTGGACACGTGTCAACTTCGGAACTACCAGGAAGTATCACCAGCTCTTCTTCATCTTCGAAAATACCCTCCCCCTGAGGATACGGATCTGGTCCTGCAACACCGGAGCAAGTACCTGGGCTAGCTTCATCAAAAGACACTTCACAAGTCTCCACAATTTTGTTAGTGTCAAGTAAAAACACACGGTAGCCTCTAGTATGAGATGGATAACCAAGAAACATGCCATCAATGGATCTAGGTTCAAATTTATCAAGATTACCATGTTTCTTAACAAAGCATTTGCAACCAAAAACCCGAAAGTGTGTAACACTAGTCCTATGTCCAAACCGGAGCTCATATGGTGTTTTACCTAGCTTAGCACGCAAGAAAACACGATTTGAGACATAACAAGCGGTTGCTATGCATCAGCCCAAAATTTCCTAGGAGTTTGATATTCATCAAGCATAGTCCTAGCTATCTCAACTAAGGTTCTGTTCTTTCTTTCTACAACACCGTTTTGTTGAGGTACATATGGGGAAGAAAATTGATGATCTATTCTATTTTCAACACAAAAGTGATCAAAAGATTGATTTTTAAATTCAGTTCCATTATCACTTCTAATTGCTTTTAATGATCCTGGGTGATCAATTGATAATCTAAGAAATAAAGTTCTAAAGTGACTAAAAGCTTCATTCTTAGATGCCATAAAGTAAACCCAAGAGTATCTAGAATAATCATCAACAATCACAAGAACATACCATTTACCTCCGAAGGATTGAACACGTGAAGGTCCTACGGTGTCAAGGTGCAAAAGTTGACACGGTTCAGTTGTCATGATCATTGTGAGAGGAATATGTGAACCTGCAACCATCTTAGCATGTCTACAAGAAGAGCACACAATTTCTTTGTCCCCTTTAAGCTTAGGCAGCCCACGTATGCGATCAAGAGCACTAACATGCGTTAGGTGATCAAAGCCTACGTGACCAAGTCTACGATGCCAAAAATATAAGTCCTTTGAATCATTAGCAACTAGAAACCTATGCTTAGAGTAAGATATATCAAAATCAGCTTTAAAAACTCTTCCAAACCGAGACATGTTAAAAATAAGCTCACTATTTGAACCTACAACTTTGCAGCAGTTTTTATTGAAAGTAACTTCTAGATTTTCATCTAGCAATTGTGCAACAGAAAGCAAGTTGTATTTCAAATTTTTGACAAATGCCACATCCTTCAAAGTGTAGTGATCATTTACTCTAACCGAACCCTTAGCAATTATAGGAGTTGAAGAATTATCGGCAAAAGTAACGTTTTCTACACGTGACACAAAAGAGAGGGAGGAGAACCAATCTTTGTTACCGGTCATGTGGCGTGAGCAACCTTAATCCACAATCCAAATGTTCTCCTTCCTCAAACGTGTAACCTACATTGAAGCACAATACGTCGATGACTCAATACTGGGGTTAGTCAAAAGGCATTTAGGAATCCAGTACTGAGTCACGCGACGTGCAGCAGGAAAAACATGCAAAAGCTGAGATAAAATAGCAGGTTTATGAGTCGAAGTTTGAGGTTTTCTATTCTTAACTCTTTTAGCACAAAAACCAGTAGCTCCGGAGGTAAAAGCAGCAGTTCCAAAAGACAAGGCTGAAGCTCCAGAAGCAAAAGCTGAAGTTCCGAAGGAAACAACAGAAGGTCCGGGAGCTCTCGGAGCTATCGGAACTATCGGAGCTGCTTTTGCGGATTTCTTACCAGAAGGTCCGGAAGCTACCTTTTCAAATTTCTGACTCATTAAAGCAGGTTGTGTTTTTCTAATTGCATGAAAGTTATAAGATCTAGCAATTTTTCTTTCCTTTTTCTGTTGTTTAGCTAGTCTATAACAAAAATCTATGACATGACCATCTCTACCACAGAAAGTACAATGAAATTTAACTTTGTGTTCATGTCTAGATGAGCAAGCAATATTTTTATTTGAAACCAAATGAGACAACACTCCTGCAGATTTGAAAACCACTCCCTTTTGTTTAGGAACTGTTTGAATCAAACCACTTCCTAATGACTTCACAATTTTAGGTGGATGTGCCTTAGCATGAGCATGAGAATCAAAACCTAAACCAGTTTTATCATTGCAAGACTTGGAAGAATTCAGCAGAAAGTTTAGGTTCTTATTCCCATTACAAAACCGATCTAATGTCCTATGCATGTTGTCAAGTTTATTGGACAGATCAAGGCAATTTTCACATGAAGTTTTTCCTTTTAGTTTGCAATTGGAACAAAATTTAACTTCATGAGAACGTAGAGCATTGTTCAATATAGAAATTTCATTCATAGCATCCTGTAGTTTCTTATAAAGATCCTCACAAGTAGAACAATGCAAATCAATTGTAGAACAACTAGCATCTTTCAAGTTTTTATCACTAAGTGCAGCAAGCTCTTTGTTCTTTTCAATTTCTTCATCAAGTCTATTTAGAGTGGAGGAATGTGCACTTCTTAATGTGGACAATTGTTCATAGATTAAGTCACATGAGGGACATGCATCATCACTAGGAATCAAAGTTTTTAAACGGTTGATTTCAAATTCTAGTGATTCAATTTTAGCAGCACTATCCCTAAGCTTTTTGTCCTTTTTCTTGACAATAATAGTTGCACGAGAAATAGCATCACACATTTCATTGCAGGTAGAACATACCTCATCGTCTTCACTGTTGTGTTCTGCATCCTCCTGACTTGATCTTGATCTTGTTTTGCCCGCCATGAAGCATAAGATGGCCAGATCGTCATCATCTTCATCACTTTCAAAGTCTACATCACTTGAACTAATTTCTTGAAGTGCGGTGATGAAGCTGTTAATCATCTTGCGTCCTATGGTACCCTTCTTTTTCTTTTTGTTGGAATTTCCAGAGGAGGTCCGGACCTTGCTTTGTTTTTCTTCTCGGGTGGTCGGACCTAAAAGGTTAGGGCATTCTGTACGAAAGTGTCCTGTTTTACCACATTCAAAACAGCGTTGAGGTCCGAAGCTTCCTCTCCTTCTAGTTCTCACATTTTGCAATGCTTTTGAGAATCTAGTAGAGATGAGTGCCAACTCCTCTTCTGGAAATTCTTCGATCTGCTCTAGGGTTAGTGAGGACAATAAAGCAAGAGTATTGCAAGATGATGATTGGCCGGAGCTAGACATATCACGTTGTGAAACAAATGCAATTGACCTATTGGGGTTCATACGTGAGATTATGTCAATTTCATGAGTTTTTAACTTGGAATATAGCACATCTAAAGTAAGTGAACTCATGACAGTAGATTCATGAATAGATGTGACTTTCATCTCCCAAATTGACATATCTAATGCACTTAGCAATTGTCTAGCATTTTCAGCATCTAAAAAATTAACATTGACACTATGCAAGTTGCTGAGAATTTTATTGAAACGAGCAAAGAGGTCATCAATAGACTCACCTGGTTGCATCTCAAAACGCATATATTCCTTTTTGAACATATCTTGTTTTACCTCCTTGATTGTGTTGGAGCCTTCATGATAATCACAAAGAGCTCTCCAAACATCGTATGCTGATCGGAGGTGCGCGACACGATCAAAGTCGCTTTGAGTGAGTCCTTGGATGATCAAGTTTCGGGCTCTGTTGTTGTTGTCGACGTCCCGTAGGTTTGTGGCAGTGACTTGATCATTGGGAGGCACTTCAGGCTTGTATACCTTCTCCCATATTGCAAAGCCTTGTGCCTAGATGAAAGCCTCCATGCGTGCCTTCCAAACCTGAAATTCAATACCAGCAAACACACAAGGTTTGACGGAGTACTTCTCCATGATGATTAGTCAAAAACACGTGCAAATATCAAAGATTAGAGCACCGTGTCTCTGATACCAATTGTAGGGTCGAAGAGCACGTGAAAAGCTACCAGGGGGTGAATGGTAGATTTAAAAATCTTACACAGCGGAAACAATTAAACCCCAAACCCTTTCGGCAGAAAAACGATCTGTTAAAGAAATCATGTGTGAGACTAATCTAGATGTGTTTCACCATGACAAAGGTGATATATATCATAGAGAATCAAGTCACGAAGACAACACAAAAAGAATCACTCAAATCCGTCGAGAAAAACTCAAGTTATGATCGAAAGATCAAACAAAGGTCAATCTGTCCTACCCGAGAAAAAACAGTTCTGGAATGCTGCAAAGAAACTCGTGTAGATCATAGACCACAAATCCAATGACCGTGAAATTTTGATATATGATAGATAATCAAGTTTTGTAGACAACCCAAAAAGAATGACGTCAATTGTATCTGTAAAACTCGAGTTATGATAAAACCACCGACGAAAGATAGTGCTGTCCAGAAACTCGAAGAGTAAAACTTGTCTGGAACAAGTCGGACGAACAAGGCACAAAAGTTCCTTCAACTATGAATTTTATTCAATAGAAAACAAGAGGAACAGCCCCAAAGTCGTCTACCACGAGCTCTGGGCTCCCTTGCTTATATAACCAGCCCTTAGGCCAACCCAATATCAACTAGGACTCCAATCCTACTCAGATCACGAATCCTAACTTTCCATAACTGCTCAAGATTCTTCTATACGCAGATAGAAGCAATCTTAAGACTTCCAAACACCTTAGGAACGTATCCCACATTCCTAAACAACTCCAATTTGTGACACACACGAAATCCTAACATAACCAACTCGATACTTTCCATACCGAGCCATAACCGACTCCGCCGCAGCCAAAGTCATCAACCGGTACGATCCGATCCTTCCGACCAGATCTTTCCTTCCTTATCCCATCTTCGGAACCATGTTGCCACGTCACGCACCGCATGCATACGTGCGAACACCTTCCTTTGACGTTCAGTGACCTTCATATGCACTGCCCTTGATTCAATCATCTTGCGCGACCTCCTGATCAGCTCAACCATAGTTCCTCCAGAGCTTGGTTGTTGGAACCTCATCTCCTCCCTGAGACTAGTCCAATGGATCCCATCACCAGCCATGACTTGAACTCAAGCAACACCTGCACATGAATAAACAACCAATCCATACGAGCCCAAGTCCTCGACTTGACTCAAGTTAGTTCCGAACACAACACCTTACGTGAGAACCTCACATAAGCATGTTGCAAAACCACAGTAACACGATATCATACATATCATCCAAAATGCACCAAAAACTTAGCAAATGAATACTAAGCAATCTTTCCAACAATGTAAAGCAAGTACGAAACATTGCAAATGAAAAAGCAGAAGCACTGCGGTCAAGTTCTGGACCTTGCAGAGCAACCCGGACCTTGAGCCGGAGCTAACAAAACTAGTACAATGAAGTACCTGCCGGAGCTTACCAAAACTAGTAGATCCTAGCACCGGAGCTTACCAAAAAAACTAGTCAAAACTAGTCAACCCAAAACCGGAGCTAGACAAAGTACGTCGGAGCTTAGCAAAATCATGGCGGAGCTATCAAATATATGCCGGAGCTAACAAGGACATGCCGGAGCTAAAGATAAAGCTCACTGGAGCTAACCAAAGCTAGTCGGACTTTACCAAGAAGTCGGACCTAGCATCTAACGTAGCCGGAGCTACCCAAACCAAGCCGGACCTACCGTCGGACCTTGCTGTAGCTCAGAGCTAGAGTCGGACCTTGATAAAAAGGTGTTTTGGTGACATTCAAAACTTTTATCATCAAAGCCAAGTGTATTCACTACAAGCCAATGTATTTAGCACATATAGGTCTTACAAGTTTGGCCGGCCTTGCCATCGCCAACAATGATGACTCATCTCCTCATCCACCACCCATGTGCCTCATGGCTAAAGGTAACACCAAGGTATGTGATGACTCTAGCGATGATGAGCTTTCCCCCGAGGATTTAACTTCACTAATAAATGAATATCACACTATCATTAAGAGGGAAAAGATTAAGGTTAAGGCTCTTGAAGAAACTCGTGCTAAGCTTGAGAGCGCTAACCTCGATTTGCTTGACAAGTATGAAAGCATACTTAAAGAGCATGACACGCTCAAATCCCATGTCAAGCAAGTTGAGGAGGAAAAGGCTCAAATTAAGCAAGATCATCATGAGCTTGACTTAGCCCACCAAGCACTCTTGGGAAAGCACAATGAGTTAATCCAAGAGCATAAAATCCTTAACCTTGCTTATGAAGCGCTTGATCAAGAAGTGAAAAATGTAAAGAAACAATCTCTTAATTATAAGGTATCCATTACTTCTCATGCCACTAATGTCTTGCACAAGTCTTTGCCTTTGAAAGAGAACACTAGGGAGAAGGACTTGTTGGAAGAAATTGAGAGTCTCCGCACTAGTGTGGTAGGACTATCAAAAGGAGAAGTCAAGCACAAGGAAACCCTCTTCCAACAAGCAAAGGCCTTCAACAAGAGAGGACTTGGATCCTTCCCGGTGCCTAACAAAGGAAAGGTGCCCTCACCGGAGCTTAGAACAAGCTTCATCAAGGAAGTTGGTTCCTATTGCCAACATTGTGAGATCACCAGTCACCATACAAGGGAGTGTCCTCTTCCCAACCGACCTTCTCCAAAATTGCCTACTAACTACAAGTCTACTTTCAATGATCATTATTATCTCTTGAGTAAAGTAGATGGCAAAGTGAAGGCAAGGTTCATTGGAAAAGACATAAAGGACATGAAGGGGAAGCTCCCCAAGCAACTTTGGGTCCCAAAAACACTTGTATGACACATACAAGGACCTAAGTTGGCTTGGGTGCCTAAAGTTAAAAATTGAATTCATGTGTGTAGGTGAACTACAAAGCCGGAGGAAAGCATTGGGTACTCGATAGCGGGTGCACTCAACATATGACCGACAATGATGGTATGTTCACCACCATAGAAAATCCCGACAATCATGAACAAGTCACCTTTGGTGATAACTCTAAGGGCAAGGTAATTGGGTTAGGTAAGATTGCTATTTCAAATGACTTATCTATTTCTAATGTATTGTACGTTAAGTCACTTAGTTTTGATTTACTTTCTATTGCAAAATTATGTGATCTTGGACTAACGTGCACCTTTAGCAAAAATGATGTTGTTGTGAGTAGTGAAACAAGCCAAGAACTAATCTTCAAAGGATTTTGACATGGACATCTCTACCTAGTAGACTTCTCCAACAAGGATGCTAGCTTGACCACTTGTCTTTTCACTAAGACAAGTTTGGGTTGGCTATGGCATCGACGCATAGTGCACATAGGGATGAGCAAGCTCAAGAAGTCATTCAAGCTTGGGATGGTGATCGGCGTGAAGGATGTCACATTTGAGAAGAACAAGCTTTAGCGCTTGTCAAGCCGGGAAGCAAGTTGTTTCACACCACCCAATGAAGACAATGGTGTCAACCTCCAAGCCACTTGAGCTACTTCACATGGACCTCTTCGGACCGTCCACATATCAAACTCTTGGCGGTAACCTCTATTGTCTTGTTATAGTTGATGACTACTCTCGCTATGCTTGGACTTTGTTTCTATGTGACAAGAGTGAAACTCTGGAAGTGTTCAAGACCTTTGCCAACCGTGCTCAATGGGAATTTCAACTTCCCATCATCAAGGTCCGGAGTGACAATGGCACCGAATTCAAAAACTGCAACATTGGGGAGTGGTGTGATCATGAAGGCGTGAAGCATGAGTTTTCGGCTACATACACTGCTCAACAAAATGGTGTTGTTGAAAGGAAGAACAAGACTCTCATCACTCTTGCGCGAGCAATGCTTGATGACTATGGCACGTCCGAGAAGTTTTGGGCCAAAGAAATCAACACGGCGTGCCATGCCGCAAATCGGGTCTACCTACATCGACTACTTCAAAAGACCCCATACGAACTTCTCATTGGGAGAAAGTCCAACATCTCCTATTTTCGAGTCTTTGGGTGTAAGTGCTACATCTACCGCAAGAAAAGGCTTGGTAAGTTTGAAAGAAGATGTGATGTTGGTATATTTCTTGGTTATGCATCAAACTCAAAAGCATATCGAGTATTCAACCAAACCTCCGGTTTAGTTGAGGAAAGTTGTGATGTTGA
This sequence comes from Tuctoria greenei, assembly GCA_036927565.1. Lineage (NCBI taxonomy): Eukaryota > Viridiplantae > Streptophyta > Magnoliopsida > Poales > Poaceae > Tuctoria > Tuctoria greenei. The sequence goes on from JAYESD010000010.1 coordinate 60,673,335, forward strand.
GTTTGATGAAACTAATGGCTCCCAAGAGGAGAGTTTTGGTCATGATGAAATCGATGATGAGCCTTTACGAGAAGCTATGAAGAACATGACCATTGGAGACATCAAGCCTAAAGTTGAGGAGAGCCATGATCAAGGGGGAGCTTCAAGTTCCAACATCAACACATCTATGGCGCCTCAAGTTGACAAAGAAGAGAAGGATTATCCATTGCTGACTCAAGATTCACAAGCCACACAACATCAAGAAGAAGAAGAAGAAGTCCATGATCAAGTCCAACCACAAGAAGAGCAACACGCATCACCATCGCCAAGTGCTTCACAACCACTTATGAGGCATGGACGCATCTCCAAGGCGCATCTGTTGGACCAAATTATCGGAAGTCCGTCAAGGGGAGTAAGTACACGTTCTCGCCATTTCGCTTCGTTTTGTGAGCACTACTCGTTTGTTTCATGTGTAGAACCCACTCACATTGAGGAAGCACTCCAAGATCCAAATTGTGTGATTGCCATGCAAGAAGAACTTAACAACTTCATCTGCAATGAAGTTTGGGTGTTGGAGGAGCGACCCAAGGACAAGAACATCATCGGAACAAAGTGGGTGTACCGCAACAAACAATACGAGAACGGTGTGGTGGTCCGCAACAAGGCAAGACTTGTGGCCAAGGGGTTCTCACAAGTTGAAGGACTAGACTTTGGGGAGACATTTGCTCCGGTCGCCCAGTTAGAAGCCATCCGTATACTCCTTGCTTTTGCATCACATCATAACATAAAGCTTTATCAAATGGATATCAAAAGTGCCTTCCTTAATGGTTATATTAACGAGCTAGTCTATGTTGAACAAGCTCCCGGATTTGAAGATCCGAAGAATCCTAATCATGTGTTTAGGTTGCACAAGGCGCTCTACGGACTCAAGCAAGCACCTAGGGCGTGGTATGAACGACTGCGGGATTTCTTGATCATGCAAGGATTCAAGATCGGGAGGGTGGACACTACACTCTTCACCAAAGATGTCAATAAAGAATTATTTATTTGTCAAATTTATGTTGATGACATTATTTTTGGTTCAACTAACGAAGCTCTTAGCCATGAGTTTGGCAAAATGATGTCTAGGGAATTCGAGATGCCAATGATTGGAGAGCTCAAGTTCTTCCTTGGATTTCAAATCAAGCAACTTCAAGAGGGGACCTTCGTCTATCAAGAGAAGTATACCAAGGACCTCTTGAAGAAATTTGAGATGGGAGATTGTAGCTCAAGAAGCACCCCAATGGCAACAAATTGTCATCTCGACGCGGATAAGGATGGTAAACCTATTGATCAATCTAACTACCATTCTATGATTGGTTCATTGCTTTATCTTACCGCATCTAGGCCCGATATCATGTTTAGTGTATGCCTGTGCTCGCTTTCAAGCGGCACCTAAAGAGTCGCATCAGAAGGCGGTCTTTAGGATACTTTGGTTTCTTAAGCATACCCCTAGTGTGGGCTTGTGGTACCCTAAAGGTGCAAAATTCCATCTCTTGGGTTACTCGGATTCGGACTTTGTCGGATGCCGTGTGGATCGCAAGAGTACCTCCGGTGGGTGCCACTTGCTTGGGCATTCCCTAGTATCTTGGTCTGGCAAGAAGCAAAATTCCGTCGCTTTGTCCATGGCAGAAGCAGAATATATCGCGACCGGTGCATGTTGTGCCCAAATTCTTTATATGAAGCAAACCCTTTTGGACTTTGGTATTGAACTTGGTTGTGTGCCTCTCCTTTGTGACAATGAAAGTGCGGTTAAGATAGCTAAAAACCCCGTTCAACACTCCCGCACTAAGCACATTGATATTCGCCATCATTTCTTGAGGGACCATGAAGCTAAGGGAGACATCTCATTGCGAGGTGTTAGGTATGAAGAACAATTGGCGTATATCTTCACTAAACCACTTGATGAGAAAACTTTTTCTAGGCTAAGGAGTGAATTAAATATGCTAGACGCATCGAACGTCATGTAAGTTGCCATAATCATGTAAGAATGCATCTCATATAGGTCTTGTCTAACTTTCAAAGGATAGAGTGAGCAAGGGTTAGCTTGGGATGGAGGTTCTTTTGGGTTTCCCCAAGGCTTGGAGAGTGGCTCTCCCTGAAGAAGCCTTTGAAAGGTTCAAACTTGGCAAGATAGATTTACTTTATGTCTTGCATGATGTCTGCCATATAGACTTGCACTCATATTTAAATTTCTTGCATTATAAATTGTTTGGCATTGCATACGGTGGATTGTCACAAAGGGGAACCCACCTCATGAGAAAGAGACTTGTTTGAAATGCAATATCTCAACTCATATGATGTGGAAAGAACAAAATGTTAGGTGCGTTAATGCCTAAAGGAACATGCTTTAAAGAGATAGAAGTCTTCATCCTCTAGCTCACAAAGCATGGGCCCTACATTTTATTTGGAAAATTTCCTTCCTATTTTCTTCGGTGTTCTATTTGCTTTAAGGCTTAGCCAAGTTATTGGCAATTAGTATTTTTGAGGGGTAAGGGGTTGCCCAAAAGGTCCTAAGACATGTGTTTCTTCGTGGTTGTTTGTTTGAGTCAAAGGACATATATGGGATGTTGCTGTTTTGTAGTCATCGGATTATCCGATGCTTAGGCCAGACCATCATCGGATCAGCTTGTGTTCTAATGCCAAGGGTCAGTTCAGTCAGTAAGACAAATCAACCGATGAGTTCACTTCGAGAAACGTCGATGCATCCGATGTTCACATTTCTGGAATTGTGCTAAATTCCACCGATGCAAATTCTTTCATTGTCGGATCATCCAGTGTCGATGGCACTTTTGGAATACCCTTACTGTACCATTCGATCGATGCTCCTATCATCTAACGTCGGTCTATCCGATGTTAAAATTTGAGATAGGGTTTGGGCCCCACCTATTTAGCGCGCTGCTTCACATCCGTTTTCTCTCTCCCCGACTCCGCCGCGCCCGACGCCCTCACCTCTGCTGCCACCGCTCCCTCGCCCTGCCGCCGCCCTCCGGCCGCCGCCGACCTCCGGCCACCGCCGCCTCCGGCCGCCGCAGCGCCGCCGCTGCCACCACTCCACGCAGCGCCGCCGCCGCTCCACACAGCGCCGCCGCCACTCCACACAGTGCCGCCACCATCGCCTCCCACGCACCACCGCCGCCGCCCCAAGCACAGCCACCGTTGCCCTCTGCGCCGCCATGGTGCTTCCCCCTTTTCGGTCGCCATCGCTTTACCGCTATGGTTCTCGACCGCGATGACCTATGTGTCGCCGTCCTCGAGCTCGCTTGTCCCGCGTGCTCATCCTCATCGTCATGGGCCGTGACAAGAAGGGAAAGGGCAAGGCTATCGAGGAGCCGACCGCCAGAAAGCAGAAGTTGTCGAAGGAGGCAAAGAAAGCACTGATGGCCGCTCGCACCGCCGAGGAGCGAGAGCGTGACAGAGGAGGGTCGTTGAGGATCAGCGAGGCCCGTCAGAGGCAGCCTCCCGTGCTAGATGGATCCGAAGAAGAAGAAGAGCCCGAAGTGCCGCTTGTTCGTTGGCGCTCAGCCAGGACCCGTAGGGGTCATCCAGTAGCAGTACCACGACCGAGATCGTCAGCTGCTGATCTTCGAGAGGACAGGGCGGCCCAGAGAGCCGTCTATGAGATGGACACCAACGTTCGTGTTGGTGAAGGTGTCCGGCTGATAGACTATAGGAAATTGAAGGCCAAGCAGCTCAAAAAACTAAGATGGAGCATCTTGCTTGAGGAGTGGTTCCCGCAGCCCAGAGAGGCACTTGTGGATAGCCGCTTTTGGACTTTGACACAGGCGTCGCTGTACGAGACGTACAGACATCGGGGCCATAAGCTCTTCCAGCACAACTTTCTGGATTGGGATCAGCTTGCACTGGCAGCCAAGACTGCGGTACACCCTTACTTTGAGAGGTATAAAGGGCTAGTGGAGCTGATGTCCTACGAGAGGAGTGCCTACGTGGAGGACTGGGTCCGTGTTTTCTATGCCACACTCTACGTCTCTAAGGGCCGCAGATCCATAGATTTCATGTTCATGGGCCAGCATCATCACTTGACCAGGCAGACCTTGGGACAGCTGCTAGGAGTGGATCTCCATGACTCTTTCCTGCACGAGAGGGTGTATGGACAGGCTGACCCACCGAGGAGGCCGCTCACTGGAGTAGTGGCACCACCGCTGGAGGAGATATGCTCACTGTTTGCTCAGCCATTCTCTCCAGACCTGCAGAGGGTACCGACACTGCTCACTCCAGCTGCGCGCATGTGACGCCCAGTTCCGAAAAACTGAACCAAGCTAACGCATATGTGTGCCCAGGATGTTCAACACACATACACGAGTGCAATCACAAAAGAGTATATAGAAAATTACCACAGAATAAGATTAATTATCAAATTTTATTACACAAACCATATTATCCTCGAATACAAGCTCTAATGAATATTAATGACAAGTTCAACTAATGCAACGGAAAAAACTGATTAAGCAAAAGGGATAGCGCAGCTCCATGCAACACCACAGGCAAAGTTGACGGTAGACACGGCCTAGTTCTCCACATTATCGCCATTAAACTCACAATTCTGACCTGCAACTGTTGGGGTGGGGGATTGCAAGAGTGAGTACATGTCGTACTCAGCAAGTGTGGAAAGTATGACATGTGGCTTATTCAAATGACGAATGTAATAATGGCTAAGTGCTGAAAAGTACAGTAAAACATTTGAAAAGCATTATACTATGTCTATGTGAAACATTCCCATCATAACCATCATATTAACAAAATATAAGCCATATCCAATTATTGCCAACATCACCATTATCCATGTCCAATTACCATAACTCAATTTCATAACCATGACAATAATCCATAAACCATAACCATTACCAAACCATAACCATCCATAACCATCCCAAATCCCAATTCCAACTCTAATCATGTAGGTCATCCAGGCGCTCATAACCGGGAGCACGGCTATCATGATAGTTTTAATACTCTGCAGAGTTTGTACCTCTTTACCCACGTGTTTGTGATTTCATCACCCGTCGGCGACAAAAGAACCTCCTTTATGCCAATTACACTTCCTTTGGTGTATGGCCAAGAGATCACAAAATAGCCTTTACAAAGGGATTACTAGCCTATTCAGACCCCATTGAGGTTTCACCGGTGGCGATGCCTCCAACTGAGCACATCTTCAACCAAGGGCCCCCTCTTGAGCCATTCGGATCCCAGGGTAGTCCCACCAATCATCAACAAACCCAATCCGACTACCCCTTCCCCGAGCATCCACAATGGTCCAAACAGCACTAGCAAAGCCCTAATTAATCAGCTACGCCGCACCCATACTTGGCCTCGTGGTGGCACTGTAGTCCTGGCTTATTCTCGCATGAACCGGTCCTTAGATCTAAAGCAAGAAAACCACCATAACATCCAACCCATCCACATACCAGGCTTGCTTAGATCACCCATCACCATACCATATTGACCAGTTCACATTTACCAGAATATCATTAATACATAATTAAATTTGTAGTGTTGTTTTCCATCTCAATTAATTAAGCGAAGCAAAAAGGTAAAAACCCTTCCCGACTCTCTACCATAAATTCCAGGTGACAAGGGTGGTTTAGCAAATCTAGTAAACTTCCTACCATAGGATTCCCATCAAATTGACACAGCATGCAGTTTTGCAACCAAAACATTTATTTTAAAAACAGGATCAATATGCTTCAAGGACACTTGCCTTGCTCCGGCGGATGGGGTTGCTCAAGCGCTTCGAAGTCTTGGTTTTGGAAATCCTCGTATGCGACCTCTTGAGCACGTTCCTCTACGCGTGATCATACATACAAGAAAACATATACAATTCAACATGATGCACACACATTAATCAACATGCGATGATATGCATGCATGCAAGGTACAATAATTAATTAACTACGATTGTCTATTAATTAGATGCAACTAGTTCATACGTGTTCATACGAGTTTATGGGGGTTTTAGCGGGGATTAATGCTGCTGAAAATAAAATTATGGTGCAACTAAAATCAATTTATGTCTATTAGATCTAATGTGTCGCCAAAATTCGCGTCGGGAACGAATCCTACCGTAGATCTGACGGCTTGATGGTCGCGGAATAAATGCGGCACGTAGACGAAGTGGATGGCGCAGCAGTCCCTCAGCGGCACGACGACGGCGACGATATCCGATGGACGGTGGCACCCTCCTCTTTTTCTTCCTCTTCTTCCCCTCTTTTTTTTCTTCTTTTTCTTCCCCTGGCGGCGGCGGCTCTGGTGCTTGTCTATTTCTTTTCTTCCTGGCGGCGTGGCTTTCCTTCCCCTGGCGGCGGCGCTGCTCTCTTCTGGTGGCTGGAAAACACGAGTCCCGAGGCCCTTTTTATAGGCGCTGGCAGGAGCGGGATTCGCGGTCGAGTCTGTTCCGGAGCCGGCGGGATCGGACGTGGAGCGGGACTTGGCGCACGAGTGGCCGTTCGGCCGGTTGGGACGCGGGCTGCGGGGAGGGGCCCAGTGCGGGGCCCAGGGGGCGGCGCGGCGTCGCGTCAGGAGCGGGAGGCGCTCGGGCGGCGCGTGCATCGGGGCGCAGGCGGCGGGGAGGGCGCGCGCCAGGCGGCTGGGGGGGGGGGGGGGGGCGATCGAGGCGGGGGGTCAGGCGGCGGGGCCCGGGTGGCGCGGAGGCCAAGGCGGCGGGGCACGCGGCCGTGTGCGGGCCTCGGGGCGCGCGGCCTTGGCGCAGGGCCGGCTGGCGCCTGGCGGCTGCAGCGGGGTGGGGCCCGTGCCGGGCGGCGGGACGCGGGAGCCAGCGGGGCCGCGAGGCTGGCTGGGCCGGTCGGCGGCCTGGCCAGCGGTTGAGGTTTTTTTTCTTTTTTTATTTATATACAGTTATTATATATCATTATATATATTATATATGTTTATTATTATAATATATTTTATTATTTATATTTTATTTATTTTATTTATCTTATTTATTTTATTTATTTACTCTTTATTATAAAATTTATTTATATATATTTCTTTTATATATTATTATTATTATTTTATATTTATTCTCTAATACAAGATTTAGGCTATAATTATTATTTTTTTTTATTTCTCCTTTTGCTACACATATATGTATGTTTATCCTTTTATTATTTTTTTTTGTTCCTACTGATGTTTAATGCATGATCATGTATGCAGTGCAGGATGCGAAAATTTAGGGTGTTACAATTCTACCCCCCTTAAAGTGAATCTCGCCCTCGAGATTCGATAGCGTGGAGAAAAGGTGAGGGAATTCTGCCTTCAGGTCTTCTTCGTTCTCACGTAGCTTCGGCTTCCGTATGGTGTTTCCATTGCACTTGACACCAACGGATTCTCTTATTCCTTGTAAATCCAAAACAATGAGGTTGGCGGAGAAGTCTACCCCCCTTATTTTAAGGCTTACTTTTGGACATACTATATTTGTTCTCATCTCTCCTCCAGGAGACTTAACCAATGGAGTAAACTTCATGTGAGAGATAGGCAAACTATACTTGGCAACATACTTCGATGCAATGAATGAATGCGATGCTCCAGAGTCAAATAACATAGTTGCGGGGTTAGAGTTAGCAAGAAACGTACCAATGACCACGTCATTCGCTTGTTGAGCATCCTCCGTAGAGACATGGTTCACGTTGCCACGAGCAAAATTCTGCTGTCCACGGCTTCCTTGTGGCTGTCCTGCATTAGGTCTTGGGTTTTGCCTCGGTGCATTGCTTCTTTGACCAAGGCCTGACTTAGGACATTGATTCGCAAAGTGTCCAACTTCTCCACAAGTATAGCACCTCTTAACTCCACCAGGATTATTGGGACGAGCTTGGTTTTGAACATTGGCTCCAGGAAAATCAGCACGAGGTGCATAAGGCATTGCTTGCATATCAGGGCGCTGTTGTACAAACTGAGTTGGGTGTGGTGCATAACCAGGGCGTTGAGCAGGAATAGAAGAGCTGTAATGAGGCGCATTGGGTGGCGCAAAGCGAGGGCGCACATTACTTCCTTGTTGCTGTCCTTGATACGGCGCCTTCCTCTTGATTTCTTGCTCCATCTCACGGATCTTGTTCTCAACCACAATTGCTTTGTCCACAAGCTTCTGGAAATTAGCATAATCGCAGTTGAGTAGTTGCACTTGGATCTCATTGTTCAAGCCTCTCATGAACAAGTACTGTTTCTGGCTGTCCCAACTAACATCCTCAGGCGCATACCTTGAGAGTTGAGTGAACTTATTAAGATATTCACTCACGCTTGATCTTCCTTGTCGTAAGTTCTCGAATTCTTGTCTCTTCAAGATCATAACACCTTCCGGCACATAATGAGAACGGAAGTTCTCCTTGAATTCCACCCAAGTGATCCTCTCTTGATTCTCATGAGCATTGCAATAAGCATCCCACCAATCGGCAGCTGCTCCAACGAGTTGATGAGAAGCAAATAGAACCTTCTCTTGGTCATAGCATTGGACAATGGCTAGCTTCTTCTCCACGGACTTGAGCCAATCATCCGCATCCATAGGGTCGGCAGCTTGAGCAAAGGTTGGCGGTCTAGTCCTCATGAACTCTCCCAAACGGTTATGAGGAGGCGGGGGTGGCGGTGGAGGCATGTGGGGCTGATTGTTGATGTTATTGCCAGCCTGCAGCTGTCCCATTGTTTGTATCATGGTCTGCATGAGCTGGTTCTGCATAGCCAGTAGCTGCTCAATATTGATAGCTCCATGAGCAGGTCCTTGTCCATTGTTGTTCTGAGGTACTCCATGGTTCTCCTCCTCATCATTGACATCCCTCTGATTGTGAGTCCTCACCATCTAGAGAAAAGCAATAGGTAAGAATTTAGAAACGTCCCCAACTATATGCATCAAGGGATATGAAGCTAACCAACTAGCTATACTAGCCTAGGTGGACATGGCAATGCTAAAGCATCCCAAAATCCTCTATTAAGCACACAAGCAAACAATATATATATATATATATATATATATATATATATAGCAAACAGCACTCCAAGCAAAAACACATCGATCCCTGAGTGCTCCTATGTGCTCTAAAGTGCCCATTCTATCTAGGCTGCGTCCTACGATCAACCTGTGGCTCTGATACCAATATGTGATGCCCGGTTCCGAAAAACTGAACCAAGCTAACGCATATGTGTGCCCAGGATGTTCAACACACATACACGAGTGCAATCACAAAAGAGTACACAGAAAATTACCACAAAACAAGATTAATTATCAAATTTTATTACACAAACCATATTATCCTCGAATACAAGCTCTAATGAATATTAATGACAAGTTCAACTAATGCAGCGGAAATAAACTGATTAAGCAAAAGGGATAGCGCAGCTCCATGCAACACCACAGGCAAAGTTGACGGTAGACACGGCCTAGTTCCCCACATTATCGCCATTAAACTCACAATTCTGACCTGCAACTGTTGGGGTGGGGGATTGCAAGAGTGAGTACATGTCGTACTCAGCAAGTGTGGAAAGTATGACATGTGGCTTATTCAAATGACGAATGTAATAATGGCTAAGTGCTGAAAAGTACAGTAAAACATTTGAAAAGCATTATACTATGTCTATGTGAAACATTCCCATCATAACCATCATATTAACAAAATATAAACCATATCCAATTATTGCCAACATCACCATTATCCATGTCCAATTACCATAACTCAATTTCATAACCATGACCATAATCCATAAACCATAACCATTACCAAACCATAACCATCCATAACCATCCCAAATCCCAATTCCAACTCTAATCATGTAGGTCATCCAGGCGCTCCTAACCGGGAGCACGGCTATCATGATAGTTTTAATACTCTGTAGAGTTTGTACCTCTTTACCCACGTGTTTGTGATTTCATCACCCGTCGGCGACTAAAGAACCTCCTTTATGCCAATTACACTTCCTATGGTGTACGGCCAAGAGATCACAAAATAGTCTTTTCAAAGGGATTACTAGCCTATTCAGACCCCACTGAGGTTTCACCGGTGGCGATGCCTCCAACTGAGCACATCTTCAACCAAGGGCCCCCTCTTAAGCCATCCGGATCCCAGGGTAGTCCCACCAATCATCAACAAACCCAATCCGACTACCCCTTCCCCGAGCATCCACAATGGTCCAAACAGCACTAGCAAAGCCCTAATTAATCAGCTACGCCGCACCCATACTTGGCCTCGTGGTGGCACTGTAGTCCTGGCTTATTCTCGCATGAACCGGTCCTTAGATCTAAAGCAAGCAAACCACCATAACATCCAACCCATCCACATACCAGGCTTGCTTAGATCACCCATCACCATACCATATTGACCAGTTCACATTAACCAGAATATCATTAATACATAATTAAATTTGTAGTGTTGTTTTCCATCTCAATTAATTAAGCGAAGCAAAAAGGTAAAAACCCTTCCCGACTCTCTACCATAAATTCCAGGTGACAAGGGTGGTTTAGCAAATCTAGTAAACTTCCTACCATAGGATTCCCATCAAATTGACACAGCATGCAGTTTTGCAACCAAAACATTTATTTTAAAAACAGGATCAATATGCTTCAAGGACATTTGCCTTGCTCCGGCGGATGGGGTTGCTCAAGCGCTTCGAAGTCTTGGTTTTGGAAATCCTCGTATGCGACCTCTTGAGCATGTTCCTCTACGCGTGATCATACATACAATAAAACATATACAATTCAACATGATGCACACACATTAATCAACATGCGATGATATGCATGCATGCAAGGTACAATAATTAATTAACTACGGTTGTCTATTAATTAGATGCAACTAGTTCATACGTGTTCATACGAGTTTATGGGGGTTTTAGCGGGGATTAATGCTGCTGAAAATAAAATTATGGTGCAACTAAAATCAATTTATGTCTATTAGATCTAATGTGTCGCCAAAATTCGCGGCGGGAACGAATCCTACCGTAGATCTGACGGCTTGACGGTCGCGGAATAAATGCGGAACGTAGATGAAGTGGATGGCGCAGCAGTCCCTCAGCGGCACGACGACGGCGACGATCTCCGATGGACGGTGGCACCCTCCTCTTTTTCTTCCTCTTCTTCCCCTCTTTTTTTTCTTCTTTTTCTTCCCCTGGCGGCGGCGGCTCTGGTGCTTTTCTATTTCTTTTCTACCTGGCGGCGTGGCTTTCCTTCCCCTGGCGGCGGCGCTGCTCTCTTCTGGTGGCTGGAAAACACGAGTCCCGAGGCCCTTTTTATAGGCGCTGGCAGGAGCGGGATTCGCGGTCGAGTCTGTTCCAGAGCCGGCGGGATCGGACGCGGGGCGGGACTTGGCGCGCGAGAGGCCGTTCGGCCGGTTGGGACGCGGGCTGCGGGGAGGGGCCCAGCGCGGGGCCCAGGGGGCGGCGCGGCGTCGCGTCAGGAGTGGGAGGTGCTCGGGCGGAGCGTGCATCGAGGCGCAGGCGGCGGGGTGGGCGCGCGCCAGGCGGCTGGGGGCGATCGAGGCGGGGGGTCAGGCGGCGGGGCCCGGGTGGCGCGGAGGCCAAGGCGGCAGGGCACGCGGCCGTGTGCGGGCCTCGGGCCGCGCGGCCTTGGCGCGGGGCCGGCTGGCGCCTGGCGGCTGCAGCGGGGTGGGGCCCGTGCCGGGCGGCGGGACGCGGGAGCCAGCAGGGCCGCGAGGCTGGCTGGGCCGGTCGGCGGCCTGGCCGGCGGTTGAGGTTTTTTTTCTTTTTTATATTTATATACAGTTATTATATATCATTATATATATTATATATGTTTATTATTATAATATATTTTATTATTTATATTTTATTTATTTTATTTATCTTATTTATTTTATTTATTTACTCTTTATTATAAAATTTATTTATATATATTTCTTTTATATATTATTATTATTTTATATTTATTCTCTAATACAAGATTTAGGCTATACTTATTATTTTTTTATTTCTTCTTTTGCTACACATATATGTATGTTTTATCCTTTTATTATTTTTTTTTTGTTCCTACTGATGTTTAATGCATGATCATGTATGCAGTGCAGGATGCGAAAATTTAGGGTGTTACACCAGTTCGTCATCGCTCTGAGCACTCAGGATTCTTAGGCACTCGGCTTCATTTTTGGTGTCTTGATGCCAAAGGGGGAGAAGAGTTAGAGAGGTGTTAGGGGGAGGGATAGCTTAGTCCCAGGGGGAGTCCTAGCTGCAGGGGGAGTTTATCTTTTGGGAGTTCTTTTGTATTTTGAAGATTTGCTACTCCTTTGCTATTCATTGAGTATTCTTGTGACTCTTAATTCTCTCATATGTTATTGATCGTTAGGCTTTCAAGTTATTAATCCCTTTTGAGTCTTCAAGTTTAATGTGCCATATCTTGTACTCATTACATATCTTCTTGAGTATCGCATTGTCAAATTCATTACTATTATGCTTCACTCGTTGTGTTGTCATCAATCACCAAAAAGGGGGAGATTGAAAGCATCTAGGCCCCCATGAGGTATGGTTTCGGTGATTAATGACAACCGTTGGATTTTACTAATGAATTTGTGGATGCAAGGTCTCACATATCATTCATTACAATGAAATCTATATGCATATGAACATCATCTACTGATCACTGCATACAATTGGAGACCCCTAAACAATCATTTTATGAGATCAATCAATGTTATGAAGATTAGAAGTAAAAGCTCATATGTCAAAATTATTCAACCATAATTGACAGCACTCAATGCTTAATAATCATCAGAAGAATATTTCCATCCAATGTCTAAGAGGTCAATTGAGTAAATTACAAAAGAATCACTTAGAACAACTCGAAGCAAACAAAATCAACTCACAGGATCAACCAATGTTTCCAGAAAACAATACATCGGTCGAGTTGGTTTAGCAGAAGAAGAAGACCTCAGAACTAAGTACTCACCGGATCATTCGATGATGAAGGGGATGTTACATCGGTCAATCAGTACTGTAAGCAATCTCTCTGGACCAAGTGCAACACCGGACCATCCGATGTACAACTATAAACACATCGGTCAATCACTTCAGTAAGCATCAAGTCTGAACCAATTCTGTAGGAAGTGCCACCGAATCATCCGATGAGAAGACAAGTGTAACATCGGTCTATAAACAGTCATATCTGACATAGTGACATCAGCTAATTTGGATTCGACCGATGACAACTGAAGGGGGGACATCGGATCATCCGGTGTTTGCAGAATAGTGATGTCAGCCTACTTTTCTAACGGCTATTTCGTGGAGGCTGGCTATTTATACCCCTTCAACCAGTCTATTCGACAAGTCTTGACTACCAGACCTACTCTACACATTCTCAAGCATTCAAGACATTGAGCTACCACTTCTACATCATCTACACCACTTACACACCAAGAGATAGGCTAGAACTAGCTAGAGATAGTGCTTGTGTGCTTCCATTCTTGGTGATTGGAATCTCTAGTGTAGTGAGAGCTGTAAGGGAGTGTCCCTTGGTGATTGTAATTGAGAGAGACTTCTGAAGCTTGCCAAGACGGTTGTGGAAGCCCGGAGGATCCAAGTTGTACAAGGCTTGAGCTCCACCTTGCCGAGGTTGGCAAACAGAGAAGAATTGTGAAGATCCCTAGTCTCGGTGACATGGGTGTGGCTATACCCTTCGGTGGGTGCCACAACGTGGATGTAGGAAGATCTTGACGATTTTGCCTAACCACGGGATAAATCTTCGTGTCTCCTCGGGAGTTTGCGTTCTCTTACTCTCACTTTAAACTTATGCATTTCATATACCGCAAAGTTACTAGTCACTTGAATGCATAGGTTGTTTGCGTAGGGAATTGGGCTTTTAGTAATTAAGTGGTATTGCTTTAATTTTTGAAAAGAAGCCCAATTCACCCCCCTCTTGGGCATTCGATCCTTACACACGTGGGGCCTTTGGAGGTCTTCAACTCAGACAGGTGGAGTTCCTTTGTGCTCTTTGCAGTCCCAAGAGATATCCGGTACGCAGGGTACCTACAAACTTGTTCCTTTTTATGTTGCTCAATATTAAACATGTATTAGAATGTATGCAATGCATGATGGTTGAAAATTAGGGTGTTACAGAAAGCCTACACGGTTAGATGACTCTTTACGTCTTCATTCAAACTTGTGCTCAAAATCTCTTCGCCCTTGCATCGCTTTTCCAACTTTCGCTCCGCTTTGCCGCGATGGAGTTGGGTCTTCCCTGCAGCAAGATCAAAAGTGATGAAGATTTGGTGAGGGTTCGAACCTAAATGGGGTGGTCCAATGACTCCTTCAACAACTCAATCTGCTTAGGCAAGCTTCCCTTCAAGAAACAAAGCGCTGGAGAGATCGTCTTCTTCTCGGTGTATGCCATGGTGGGGCTGATCCCACCTTTTTTAGCTTCCTTCTGATGTTGCTGGACTTCTATGGGCTCCAGCTTCATCACCTCGACCCTCACTCCTTGCTAGTGGCGACCTTCATCCACTTCTACGAGATGTGGGTGAGTGTGCCGCCAAGAATCTAGCTCTTCAAAACCTTCTTCATGGTCCACACTAGTGGAAAGGGGGCTGAGTCTATCGGCTTCTACTACTTCGTGAAGCACAAGAACTATCCCTTCAAGTACTTAAAGACTTCCCCCTCCAGGAAGTGGGACAACTAAAAAAAGGATTGGGTGGTTATCACGGTGGATCATCACGACAGGCTGGAGTTTCCTACAAGTCTTCCCAATATCGACACCGACGCCTGGAATGCAGCTCCGAAGTTGTCCAAAGCATACAAGCCCATCCTGACAAGAATCCAGCAATGTGTGGAGGGTGGAGTGACCCCTTAGATGGTCTTCGGTAACTTCCTAGTGAACAAGTGGGCTCCGCTAAAGATGAGGGAGTGGTCCGCATGGGCTTTCAATAGCGAGATGGATCACAACTGAATTGAAGCTGGTTTTCAGAGTAATTTGGATGATGAGGCTTTGAAGCTCAATCTCCAGAAGATTCAACATGGAGCCATCACCCGGGACACCTTGACTCCACTGTCAGACTTCCGTTCCTGAGTTTAGGAGGGAGCTTCAAATGGGGATGCCGGAGTTGAACGACCTCGGCTTGGTGGAGAAGCGCAGGATCTCTGGAGTTTCAATTCCCAGAGCCTCGAAAAGGTGAGCTCCCACAACTCCAAGGCAGAGGGTCAACAACGCGAGCAAGGGCAAGGGTAAGGAGCGAGCCAAATCTTCTAGCCAGAAGGGGAAGCTGAGGCACACTGATGGGAGCTCCATTAGGTTGGCTCCATCTCCAACTGCATCTTCCCTCTGACCAATCCTAGCTTCGAAGTCCAAACCTTCTTCGGAGCCGGCGTCCATGAGGGGTGCTAGCTTCGGCAAATCGACCCCGGCCCCTGTGCCGACTATGGGCTCCAGGTCCGGGGGTCCTTCCCAGCCGAGGGAGGTCCCGGCTGAGGCGACTCCAAATCTTGCGGCAAGCTCCGGCCTGGGTTCGGATTTTTTGCCTCACTAGGTCCAGTGGGCTTTAACTTCAGGCCACATAAGAAGAAGTTCCATAGTGACTAGAGCTAAAGGTTCCCAAGGTAACTATCGTCTTCTCACCTTTAGTTGCTATTTTTATCTGTATCATGTTTTGAAATTTTTGATCTAATGTTTCCAGGGTGTCCAAGAAGAAGACTGAAGCTCCAGCCCAAGTTGCAGCATCTGAGGCTATGCAGGCGGAGGCTCCTGCGTCGACCCCCGTTCCTCCCCTAGTGGTGGCTGAGGACACATCAGCCCCAGCGCTAGCTGTCGTGGAATCGAGTCCAACGACAATGCCACAAGTTCCTGTGGTAGCGCCGGACCACGGGGAAGATACTTGTGAAGAACCACCGGTGGTTTCAGATCAGGCGGTTGAGGCTCCGGCATTGGAGCCAGAGATGGCAGAAGCTCCAGCATGTGAGCTGGAAGTAACTGAAGCTCTCGCGTCCGAGCCGAAAGTAGTTGAAGCTCCGGCGTCCGAGCCTGAGATTGTTGAAGTTTTGGCATCTGAGCCAGAGGTGGTGGGAGCTCCGAACAAAGGTTCAGTGCTACCTCCGGTGGTGATTACCCCGGAGGTGTCCATGTTTGAGCCGTAGCACCCAGAAGAGTCGGTTGCGGGTCCTCCACCATCCGAACCAACAATTGAAGATCTGACTGGGGGACCTTCCACATAGGCTCCGAGTGCTATGGAGATAGATGAGCTTTCGATGATTGGCCCAACCAACATGGAGTTCTGGAGAGGGAGCTTGCGCCTTGGGGCCCCTCAGTAGTCCTGGAAGACCCGCTTGAGCCAACGAAAGAAGTCCGGGCTGGTCCGAAGCCAATTCCTTTGGCGTTGTCTATAGACAATGCCTACTCCAGTCTCCGTCAAGTCCAGCTTGCCTTCGACCACGACAGCAAGGTCCTTGAAGAAGAGCACCGCACCCTAAGGTGTTGGCGCAACAGGCTTTACTTTGAGACCAAGCTGACGCAATCAAGACATGCGGACCAGCAGGAATGGATTGACAAGGAGAAGGCCCGGCTGACACGGTGAGACTGCTTGTTGAATGAGCGGGAGGCTGCCATCAAGGCCCTCGACGAGAAGACTCAGAAGATATTTGTTTAGTTCGCCGTTAATTTTTCACATCGACGCTAGCCCCCATGGGAGTTGTTGGAGCTTAGTAGATCTGACGGCGCCCACTTTCCACATGTAAAACGTCGACGACAGGGCCTCTGGAGGTTGTCGGAGCTCAGCAGCTCCGGCATCATCCACCATTGCCATGTGTTTTTCATTTTTCCTACTCATTAAATACAAGAAAAACAGTAAAATTGGTCCTTTTGTCTATAATTTTTTTGTGACTTACTGTTCTTTTTGGAATTCTAGATCCAAAGAAATTCAAGTATGATAATAAGTATATTGATGTAATCTCTTTAGATCCAAATGCCTTCTGGACCCATCCTACTGTGACCTCCCATGATATAGGTAGAGTGGCGTACTTAGGGTGCCTGATCAGTCTAAGTTGATAGCACACTCCAGACCCATCATTGGCTTTGATTTTCAGGCGAGTAGACCATCTAGCAATGCTAAGATCCGAATGAAGATAAAAAATATAACTTATATACCACATGAGTCACCTAGATAAATTTCAAAAAGAAATGCACAACATCGTTGTAGACAAGAAGGAAGATAATAAAAGAAATGAGCTTGTACAAAATTAATGCACGTGGAGTCTGATTTCACAAAAAATGTTTTTCATTATAGGTCTGAATTACAGGGGAGACAGAGACACAATTAGAGTATGGAACCAAGCTAAGTGTGTTATTCATCTTATCTAACTCAGGGTAGGTAAGCTACACTTAAAGTACAAAGACCAAGTTAAGTGTGCTTTTTGTATAGGACCTACCCGACTCTGTCCATAGACTCTATAATTTACATTATATGTAAGTACAAACTCACCTCCATGTAACTAAGCATAAAACTTATGAAGGTGCTCGATATTCCATGGATTTGGAAGCAGGGTCGCATCCTCTATTGCTAAGCAAACGCATCCGGGGCGGGAAACCTTGATAACTCAGAAGGGACCTTCCCAGCCTGGGGAGAGTTTGTTCATCCCTTCTCGAGTCAGTATTCTCCACAGCACCAAATCACCTTCTTCAAACTGCCGATTGTGCAAGAACCTTTGATGATAGAGCTGGAGCGCCTAGCGGTATCGTGCATTCCAAACAGCTGCTTGACACCTTCCCTCATCTACGAGGTCTAGGTCTTCATGCCGGAGCTTGTCCTACGCGGCTTCGTCGAAGGTCCGGACCCGGAGTGACCCCATGGTGATCTCCAGAGGAAGGACCGCTTCAGCTCCGTACACCAAGAAGAAGGGTGTCTCTCCAGTTGACCAGTTAGGTGTTGTCCTGCTCGCCCACAGTGCAGACGAAAGCTCCTCTATCCAGTTGGCTTCGTGTTTTTTCAGGCGCTCATATGTGCGTGTCTTAAGTCCTTTTAATATCTCTGCATTTTCTCTCTCAGCTTGGCCATTACTTGTCGGGTGAGCTACTGATGCGTAGCTAACTTGTATGCCGAGATCATTGTAGTACTCTTGGAATGCTGCACTTGTGAATTGGGTTCCATTGTCAGTTATGACTCTGTTCGAAACTCCAAATCTGTAAACTATGGACTTCAAGAACTTGATAGCAGATTTCTTGTTAATCGTCACAACTGGAGTAGCTTCTGGCCACTTAGTGAACTTGTTCATGGCGACATATAGGAACCTGTAACCTTCGACAACTTTTGGGAAAGGTCCCAAAATGTCCACCCCCACACAGTGAATGGCCATGTAGGAGGTATCATTTGCAGCTGTCGTTACCCTTTGTACTGGTACCCCACAGTCGAAAGGTCAATGCGACACTTCCATCGGATCTGCTAAGGCGTAGCCCGCAGAGGTTCTTGTTCGACGGGGCTTAGGCCTCAAACTAGTGTTCTAGCGGAAGTTTATGATGCAGTGGAGTTTTTACATGGTTCCGGCCGCAAGGAGCATAACACCCTACTCCACGCTGGATTGTATTGCTTGGTGAGTGTGTGTGCGAGTGTGTGTGTATCAGGGATTCTGAGTCTTGTCCTTGTATCGGTGGCGGTCTGAGACTTTTATAGTCAAGGTTGGATGCCTTACAAGTGGGGTCCTGGGGCGTTCTTATCCTAAAGATCTAAGGCTTCTTCTGTAAGCTTGCTCTGACCACGGATGTGAGGACTCACCGTATTGTCGCCTGGGTTGTCAGTAGCCCACACTCCGTTGTTGACATTGTCAGGGAATGCCCCATCCAACTATCTCTGGCAGCATAAGCTACCCACTTGGCGGAGTTGGATAGGCCTGCGACGCCTTCACTGTGATGTGATTAGTCGTAGTGGTACCTGACATTAGGCGTGCACCACGCCATGCATCTGGGGAAGCCGCACATCTTCAAGGCTTGATGGCGACAAGGCGCACCGCCCTCTTAACTTCCCCACTATCTGCTCAGGGCAAGTGGACTAACCATGCGGCCGCTGGGGAGCTCTCCGCCATGGTGGAGGCCACACCCGTCTTGCGGGCCACATGCCAGCTCGGGAGCTCACCTTCGTGGGGGACGCCAGGTCTCGCCCCATGGGCCACGTGGCAGCTCGGGTGCTCGCCTCCGCTGGGGAGATCGAGACTCGACTTCATGGGCCACGTGGCAGCTTGGGAGCTCACCTCTACGGAGGAGGTCGGATCCCATCCTGCTGGACACGTGGCTGCCCGGGAGCTTGTCGTCGAGGCAGAGCTGGGCTCCCCCTTTTGAATGTCTCGTGGGCACCCCAGACTTCCCAATCTGAGGCTGGTGGGTCCGGGTTTCTTTGAACACGTGTTCCCTCATAACCTGTCCCTGCTGGGAGGTGGGGTACTTAGGCGGCTCTAGCTTGTGCGCGAGGGTACCCGGTATGCCGGGCACCAAAAGTAGCCCCTGGGTGCACCTTAAGTTGAGGCGACGAGCCCGTAGGTGGGTCCTTATCCTACTTTCCCGCGCGGTCTTCTAATTTTGTCCTGATCAGTCGAAGTGATGCGCTCTTCTGCTGCTATGACCACGCACCCCTCTCTGGTTGAGGGATCGCGGCGATGGGATCTTTGCTTGCTATGACATTATTGCGACGGTTCTGAAGGCTCCTGCTGCACTTCTGCTACTTTCAGTTCTGTCTTTATGGGAACCGTCGGGTTGCCTTCTCTGGCGGGGAACTGCTCGGGTCGGGTTTTCCAGACGGGGGACCTGGGCCTGCTCGACATGGACGTCGTGGTACGAGCTATTGATTTGGATCCCGCTCAGATTTGCACGGTGTGCCCAAACGCCACTAGGGTAATTTAAAAAGGTACCTTTGTGGGCAATGGAGGTTCCTTTCTTCTGCACGTCCCAAGCACTCTAGCCTTTGAATCCCTCCTAGTGTGTTTGTCCATCCTTGAGGTTCTCGACCCTCTGCTCCAATGGACTCTGCTCTGCCTCCTTCTCGGATGGAGGATGTCTCACCTATGAGGTGGCTTTTAGGCTGGGAGGATAAGGAACGTTGGGATTTGATCCGTCATGGCTCCTTGCCACTAGAGTTGGGGGAGAAGGAGGTCGTCTTCTTCTAGGCGTACGCATACTCCGGGTTCATCCCTCCTGTTTCCTCCTTCTTGGTGACACTCTTGGAAGTCTTTGGGCTCCAGCTTCATCACCTGTTGCGGAACTCTCTGGTGGTGTCGGTGGTGTTCTCGCGTTTCCGCGAGATGTTCGTCGGGGTGTGCCCATGTGTGCCGGTGTTCCAGCAGTTCTTCGTGCTGAGGTGGACCGGGAAGAAGAACAAAGACAACTTCCTTGGCAGCTTCTGCTTCCAGCATTGGGCCAACAACCCCTTCAAGTACATTACTTCGCTGTCCTCGGCGAAGTGGCCTGACCAGAGGAGCGACTGGGTTGTCGTACATGCCGACGCCCACGACTGCATGGTCCTGCCCACCGACTGGCCGGCGATTAGGAAGGCGGCCTGGGAGGAACTCCTGGAGCTTGAGGTCGCATACACGCCGGTGATGGGGAGGATCCGATTCCTGGTGGACCACGGCCTGTCGGAGCTGTCGGTGATGGCTGACTTCGTTCATCGCCGTATGGCCCCTCTCCAGCACCGTTACCGCCCTGCATGGCTCTACTTCGGGCTCCAAGATGGTACCAGGATGCTGAGCGGTTGCTACACCGAGGGAACCCCGCAGGAAGTGTTTGAAGCAATGTCCAAGGCGTGTGACGACCTGCTATTGGACGTTCTTCAAGCTTCCGTAGGCTTTCCCTCCGCTTTGCACGGATCGGACCCTTCGGACGAAGGTTCTGATGTAGATGCTCAACCTAGACGCGATTCATCTCGCGCCATGGTAGGTGGCAATGAGAGTCGGGGCCTGGCCATCGGCGACTCTTCAGAGGAGTCCGCACCTTTTTTAGGCTCTGAAGCCTCTAGGGCGGAGGACGCGCCCGCTGCTGGGGGGAAGGGCAAGGAGCTGGTCCCTGACGTAGGTAAGGGGAAGGCACCGGTCCCCAACGTAGGCAAGGGGAAGGCCCTGGTAGTCGTGGTCGTGAAGGAGAAACGCCTTCGGTCCCCACTGAGGGCTCCGCCGCAGGTGGCCTTTGCTCCAAGTCAGCGTCCACTAGCGTGCCCCTCTTTGGTACTGGGCATCGGTGGTTCTTCTGGGGAGGTTCAGCCCGTCAAGCGGTGTCTCTGCCGTCGCCGGCGGTCGGCGCATCATCCAACATCCTTGTCACCTGCACGGTCCAGGGCGCCATAGGGGACTCCGGCAGCATCACACCTACGGAGCCTCAAGCAAAAAGTCCTCGAGCTGACGTTGTTGACAGCTCGGGAGGTGGCTCTGTCAGGGTTGGTGGAAGCACACCGGCGCAGTGCGGCAGCACTGCTGGTGGGTTTGGCAGATGCCCAGCCAAGATGGGATCGTCTGTTACGCCATCGCCACGGCCCGCAGGTTCAGGGTCGCCGAAAGTGGAGGCTCACTGGAGCTTCTGGGGATGTCGTAAGGCATTCTTGCCAATGCTTGCTCTATTATCTCGCTTGCCTTTGTTGATTGGTGAGGGCTTGATCTTGATTTAC
The DNA here is from genome assembly GCA_036927565.1 of Tuctoria greenei. Classification (NCBI taxonomy): domain Eukaryota; kingdom Viridiplantae; phylum Streptophyta; class Magnoliopsida; order Poales; family Poaceae; genus Tuctoria; species Tuctoria greenei. Next base: position 60,694,919 of record JAYESD010000010.1, read on the forward strand.
AGGGCTACGTCAGCTGTTGTGAGGCCCTTACCGCCAGGGGTACTGCTCAGGAGCGTTTTGAAGGCGGCTGAGGATGCTACTGCTTGGTTGATATGGCTGATATCGTTTTGATATGCTTTGCAACATGCTTGTGTGAGGTGCTCACGTAGGTGTTGTGTTCGGAACTGACTTGAGTCAAGTTGCGGACTTGGGCTCGTACAGATTGGTTGTTTGTTCATGTGCAGGTGTTGCTTGAGATCAAGTCATGACTGGTGACAAGATCCTTTGTACTAGTCTCAAGGAGGAGAATAGGTTCCAACAACCAAATTCAGGAGGAATTGTGGTTGAGCAGGTCAGGAGGTCGCGTAGGATGACTGAATCAAGGGCAGTGCATATGAAGGTTACTGGACGTTGAAGGAAGGTGTTTGCACATATGCATGCAGTGCATGACGTGGCAACATGGTTCCGAAGATGGTTTATGGATGAGAATATCTGGTTGGAAGGATCGGATCGTATTGGTTGATGACTTTGGCTGCGGCGGAGTCGGTTATGGCTCGGTATGGAAAGTATCGAGTTGGTTATGGTAGGATTTTGTGTGGGTCAAGAATTTGAGTTGTTTTAGGAATGTGGGATACGTTCCTAAGGTGTTTGGAAGTCTTAAGATTGCTTCTATCTGCATATAGAAGAGTCATAAGCAGTTATGGAAAGTTTCGATTCGTGAATGGAGTAGGATTAGGGTCCTCATTTGAGTTGAGTTGGCTTTCGAGCTTGTTATATAAGCAAGGGAGGCCAGAGCTCACGGTAGACGACTTTGAGGCTGTTCCTATTGTGTTATATTGAATAAAATTCGTAGTTTGAAGGAACTTTTGTGCCTTGTTTGTCCGACTTGTTCCAGACAAGTTTTACTCGTTGAGTTTCTGGACAACACTACCTTTCATCGGTGGTTTTATCATAACTCGATTTTATAGATCCAATTGACGTGATTCTTTTTGGGTTGTCTTCACAACTTGATTATCTATTATCTTTCAAAATTTCACGGTCATTGGATTTGGGGTTTCTGATCTACACAAGTTTATTTGCAGCGTTCCAGAACTGTTTTTCTCGTGTAGGACAGATTGACCTTTGTTCGATCTTTCGATCATAACTTGAGTTTCTCTCGACGGATTTGAGTGATTCTTCATTTGTTTTCTTCTTAACTTGATTCTCTTCTATATATATCACTTTTTTCATGGTGAAACACGTTTATATTAGTCCCACACATGATTCCTTTAACAGATTTTTTTTCTGCCGAAGGGGTTGGGATTTAATTGTTTCCGCTGCGTAAGATTTTCCAAAATCTACCATTCACCCCCTCTGGTAGATTTTCACGTGCTCTTCGATCCTACACAAATGAAGGGTTCTTGTGTTTTCTCCAAGATTGATTTGAGGTTGGAATATTTCCAAATGAAGATTAGGCCATCGGATATACCTAAGATAGCTTTCAGGACACGATATGGATCCTATGAGTACACCGTGATGTCATTTGGATTGACAAATTGTGAGACCTATGTGTGCTGAATACATTGGCTTTGACAATAAAAGTTTTGAATGCTGCCATAACATATTTTTAGCAAGGTCCAACTCTAGCTCCGAACTTCTGCAAGGTCCGACAATTGGTCCGACTTTCTTTGTCTAGGTCCGACATGTTTTTGGGTAGCTCAGGTGAGCTTTGTCTTTAGCTCTGGCATGTCTTTGATGGCTCCAGCATATCGTTGTTAAGCTCTGATATGTTTTGTTTGGTCCGACTTATGTTGGTTAGCTTCGACACGTTTTTCTAGATCCGGCGCTAGGTTGTACTAGCTTTGGTAAGCTCCGGCGCTAGGTTGTACTAGCTTTGGTAAGCTCCGGCTCAAGCTCCGGTTAGCTTTGGCAAGGTTCGGAGCTTGATTGCAATGTTCCTGCTTTTATTGTGAATTATCTCAAACTTGCTTTACATTGATGGAAAGTTTGCTTAGTAATCTTTTACTAAGTTTTTGATGTGTTTTGGTGGTTATGACTGATATCGTTTTTGCTATGGTTTGCAACATGCTTATGTGAGGTGCTCACGTAAGGTGTTGTGGTTTCGGAACTAACGAGAGTCAAGTCAAAGACTTGTGCTCGGAAGTATTGGTTGTTTATTCATGTGCAGGTGTGGCTTGAGTTCAAGACATGGCTGGTGACGGGATCCATTGAACTAGTCATAGGGAGAAGATGAGGTTCAACAACCAAGTTTGGGAGGAATTGTGGTTGAGTTGATCGGGAGGTCGCACAACATGTATGAATCAAGAACAGTGCATATGAAGGTATTGTGGACGTCGTTGGAAGATGTTTGCACATGTGCAAGGAGTGCATGGATGTGGCTACATGGTTCCGAGGCGTGATGAAGAGATGTGGACATAAAGAATTGGTCGGAAAGGTCCAACCAACTAGGTTATGGACTCAAGCTGTGGCTGAGTCATGTTTGACTCAAATATAGAAATATTTGAGTTGGTTATGATAGGATTTCGTGTGGATCACTAATTTGAGTTATTTTAGGAATATGGGATACGTTCCTAAGGTGTTTGGAAGTCTTAAGATTGCTTCTATCTGTGTATAGAAGAGTCCTAAGCAGTTATGGAAAGTTTTGATTCATGAACGGAGTAGGATTAGAGTCCTGATTTGAGTTGAGTTGGCTTTCGAGCTGGTTATATAAGAAAGGGAGGCTAGAGCTCGTGGTGTACGACTTTGGGTCTGTTCCTATTGTATTCTATTGAATAAAATTTGTAGTTGAAAGGAACTTTTGTGCCTTGTTCGTCCGACTTGTTCCAGACAAGTTTTCCTCGTTATGTTTCTGCACAACACTACCTTTCTTTGGTGGCTTTATCATAACTCTAGTTTTACAGATCCAATTGACGTGATTCTTTTTGGGTTGTCTTCACAACTTGATTATCTATCATCTGTAAAAATTTCACAGTCATTGGATTTGTGGTTTCAGATCTACATGAGTTTCTTTGCAGCATTCCAGAACTGTTTTTCTCGGGTACGACAGATTGACCTTTGTTCGATCTTTCAATCGTAACTTGAGTTTCTCTTTACGGATTTGAGTGATTCTTGTTGTGCCGTCTTTGTGACTTGATTGTCTCTGATAACTATCACTTTCGTCACGGTGAAACACGTTTAGATTAGTCTCGAACATGATTTCTTTAATAGATTGTTTTTCTGTCGAAGGGGTCGGGATTTTATTGTTTCCGCTGCGTAAGATTTTTTAATCGACCATTCACCCCCTCTGGTAACTTTTCATGTGCTCTTCGATCTTACAATTGGTATCAGATCCACGATGCTCTAATATTTGTGATTTGCACGTGTTTTTGACTATTCTTCATGGAGAAATACACCTCAAAACCTTGTGTGTTCAGTAGCATTGATTTTCAGGTCAGGAAGGAACGCATGGAGGCTTTCATCCAGGCGCAAGGCTTCGCGATATGGGAAAAGGTGTACAAGCCTTACGATGTGCCATCAAATGATCAAGTTACAGCTACAAATCTGAGAGATGTCGACAACAACAACAAGGCTCGGAACTTGATCATACAAGGATTAACTCAAAGCAACTTTGACCGTGTTGCACACCTCTGATCTGCATACGATGTGTGGAAAGAACTTTGCGACTACCACGAAGGATCTAACATGATCAAGGAGGTAAGGCAAGACATGTTCAAAAAGGAATACATGCATTTTGAGATGCAACCCGGTGAGTCAATTAACGATCTATTTGCTTGCTTTAATAAGATTCTCAACAACTTGCGTAGTGTCAATGTTAATTTTTCAGATGCTGAAAATGCTAGGCAATTGTTAAGTGCATTAGATATGTCGATTTGGGAGATGAAATTTACATGTATTCGTGAATCTACTGTCATGAGTACACTTACTTTATATGTGCTATTTTCCAAGTTAAAAACCCATGAAATTGACATAATATCATGTAAGAACCCCAACAAGTCTATTGCTTTTGTTTCTTAACGTGATATGCCTAGCTCCGGCCAATCTTCATCTTGTGGTACACTTGCTTTGTTGTCCTCTCTAACCCTTGAACAGATTGAGGTGTTTCCAGAGGATAAGCTAGTACTTCTCTCTACTAGGTTCTCGAAAGCATTGCAAAATGTAAGAACTAGAAGGAGAGGAAGCTCCGGACCTCAACGATGCTTCGAATGTGGTAAGACAAGACATTTTCACACGGATTGCCCTAACCTTTTAGGTACAACTTCCTGTGACGAAAAGCAAACAAGGACGAATCACTCTTCTACAAACAACAACAAGAAAAAGAAGGGTTTTACAAGATTTCAATTGTTCAGCAGTTTTATCTTCGCACTTCAAGAACTTGGCTCAAACAATGTGGACATTGGAATTGACGAAGATGAAGATGATTTGGCAAACTTGTGCTTCATGGCGGGCAAATCAAGATCAAGTATGGAGGATGCAGAACACAACAGCGACAATGAAACTGTATGTCCTACTTGCAAAGAAATGTGTGATGCTATTTCTCGTGTCACTATCATAGTTAAGAAAAAGGACAAAAAGCTTAGGGACAATGCCGCTAAACTTGAATCACTAGAATCTAAAATGAACCGTTTAAAAACCTTGATTCTTAGTGATGATGCATGTCTCTCATGTGACTTAATCTATGAACAATTGTCCACATTAAGAAGTGTAAACACCTCCACACTTTATAAACTTGAATTAGAAATTGAAAAGAACAGAGAGCTTGCTGCACTTAATGATAAAAACTTGAACAATGCTAGCTGTTCTACAATTGATTTTCATTGTTCTACTTGTGATGATCTTGATAAGAAACTACAAGATGCTATGAATGAAGTTTCTATATTGAACAATGCTTTACGTTCTCATGAAGTTAAATATTGTTCCAATTGCAAATTAAAAGGAAAAAATTCATGTGAAAATTTCCTTGAAATGTCCAATAAACTTGATAACATGCATAGGACATTAGATCGGTTTTGTAATGGGAATAAGAACCTAAACTTGCTGCTGAATTCTTCCAAGTCTTGCAATGATAAAACTGGTTTAGGTTTTGATACTCATGATCATGCTAAGGAACATCCACCTAAAATTGTAAAGTCATTACGAAGTGGTTTGATTCAAACAGTTCCTAAACAAAAAGAAGTGGTTTTTGAAATCTGCAAGAGTGTTGCCTCATTCAGTTTCAAAAAAAAATGTTGCTTGCTCATCTAGACATGAACACAAAGTTAAATTTCATTGTACCTACTGTGGTAGTGATGGTCATGTCATAGATTTTTGTTATAGACTCGCTAAACAACAGAAAAAGGAAAGAATGATTGCTAGATCTCATAATTTTCATGCAAAATTTGCTGCACTTGCTAAACCGAATGATAGGAACATGCAATCTGCTGTAATGAGTCGAAAACATGCAAAGGTTGCTCCCAAACCTACTGCTTTTTGTGCTACACATGTAACGTCTTGTAGGACAGTAGTTGGGTACAAAAATCCTCAAGCTTTGGCTCATAAACCTGCTATTTTATCTTAGCTTTTGCGTGTTATTCCTGCTAGACGTCGTGTGACTCAGTACTGGATTCCTAAATGCCTTTTGACTAACCGAGTATTGAGTCATCGACGTATTGTGCTTCTATGTAGGTTACACACTTGAGGAAGGAGAACATTTGGATTGTGGATTCAGGTTGCTCACGCCACATGACCGGTAACAAAGAATGGTTCTCCTCCCTCTCTTTTGTGTCACGTGTAGAGAATGTTACTTTTGCCGATAATTCTTCAACTCCTATAATTGCTAAGGGTTTAGTGAGAGTAAATAATCACTACAATTTGAAGGATGTGGCACTTGTTAAAAATTTGAAATATAACTTGCTTTCTTTTTCACAACTGCTAGATGAAAATCTGAAAATTATTTTCACTAAAAATTGCTGCAAAGTTGTAAATTCAAACAGTGAGCTTATTTTTAACATTTCACGGTTTGGAAGAGTTTTTAAAGCTGATTTTGATATGTCTTCCTCTAAGCATAGGTGTCTAGTTGCTAATGATTCTAAGGACTTATATTTTTGGCATCGTAGACTTGGTCACGTAGGCTTTGATCATCTAACACGTGTTAGTGCTCTTGATCGCATACGTCGGCTACCTAAGCTTAAAGGGGACAAATAAATTGTGTGCTCTTCTTGCAGACATGCTTTGATGGTTGCAGGTTCACATACTACTCTCACAATGATCATGACAACTGAACCGGGTCAACTTTTGCACCTTGACACCGTAGGACCTTCACGCGTTCAATCCTTCGGAGGTAAATGGTATGTCCTTGTGATTGTTGATGATTATTCTAGATACTCTTAGGTTTACTTTATGGCATCTGAGAATGAAGCTTTTAGTCACTTTAGAACATTATTTCTTAGATTATCAATTGATCACCCAGGATCTTTAAAAAAAATTAGAAGTGATAATTGAACCGAATTTAAAAATCAATCTTTTGATCACTTTTGTGCTGAAAATAGAATAGATCATCAATTTTCTTCACCATATGTACCTTAATAAAACGGTGTTGTAGAGAGAAAAAAATAGAACCTTAGTTGACATGGCTAGGACTATGCTTGATGAATATCAAACTCCTAGAAAATTTTTGGCTGATGCAATTGCAACCGCTTGTTATGTCTTGAATTGTGTTTTCTTGCGTGCTAAGCTAGGTAAAACACCATATGAGCTCAAGTTTGGATATAAGCCTAGTGTCACACAATTTAGGGTCTTTGGCTGCAAATGATTTGTTAGGAATCATGGTAATCTTGATAAATTTGAAGCTAGATCTGTTGATGACATGTTTCTTGGTTATCCATCTCATACTAGAGGCTACCGTGTGCTTTTTCTCGATACTAACAAAATTGTGGAGACTTGTGAGGTGTCTTTTGATGAAGCTAGCATAGGTACTAGCTCAAACATTGCAGGTCCGGATCCATATCCCCAGGGGGAGATTATTTTCGTTGAAGATGAGGAAGAGGTGGAGCTGCTGCCCGAAAATTCAGCAGCTAATGTTATTGTTCCAGCTCTTGATTTTGATTCACAGCTAGCACCGACGACCACCATTGCTAGTCCAGATCCTCCTCAAGTCACAAGCTCATCGATTTGTGATGAACATGAAGAAGAAGAAGCTTCTGAAGTGTCCACTCCCATCTGGGTTCTCAAAATTCATCCTCTGCAACAAATTTTTGGAAGCTTGCATGAACGAGTCACACGGTCTAGGTTTTGCGATCCAATCTCTCATGCTCATTCTGCTTTTGTTGCTTCTTTTGAACCCAAAGATATATCACACGCACTCACTAATGAATCTTGGATTATTTCCATGCAAGAAGAGTTAGAAAATTTTGAAAGAAATAATGTTTGGAAACTTGTACCTCCACCTCAAGGTCACACTTTAATTGGAACTAAATGGGTGTTTAAAAATAAACAAAGTGAGGATGGGGTTGTGGTTAGGAATAAGGCTAGGTTGGTTGCTCAAGGTTTCACTCAAGTTAAAGGTCTAGATTTTGATGAAACTTTTGCTCCTGTTGCTAGATTAGAATCCATAAGAATTTTGTTAGCTTTTGCTGCATCTAAAGTTTTAATCTTTATCAAATGGATGTTAAAAGTGTTTTTCTTAATGGCTACATAGATGAGGAGGTTTATGTCAAACAACCATCGGGTTTTGAAAATTCAGATTTTCCTAATCATGTTTACAAACTGTCCAAAGCCTTGTACAGTCTCAAACAAGCCCCTAGAGCATGATATGATAGGTTAAAAACATTCTTACTTGAAAAGGGGTTTACCATGGGCACGGTTGATAAAACTCTTTTTGTGCTTAAGCATGGCAATGATTCATTATTCGTTCAAGTGTATGTGGATGATATTATCTTTGGTTGTGCTTCTCATGATCTTGTGTCCAAGTTTTCAGCTATGATGAGTTCAGAATTTGAGATGAGTATGATGGGTGAACTCACGTACTTTTTGGGGCTGCAAATCAAGCAAACCAAGGAGGGTAACTTTGTGCATCAAAGGAAGTATACAAAATACTTCCTAAGTCACTTCAACATGGACAAAAGCAAGCCTCTTCGGACACCAATGGGAACAGCAACAACACTTGAACTTGACGGAGATGGTGAACCCGTGGATCAAAAAGAATATAGAAGCATGATCGGATCACTTTTTTACCTCACGGCATCAAGACCGGACATACAATTCAGCGTATGTCTTTGTGCACGGTTTCAAGCCTCCCCACGTGCTTCACATCGTCAAGCACTCATAATGATTCTCAGGTACTTACATGGAACTCAAGAATTTGGCATTTTTCTTCCATCTTCGTCAACCGTTACTTTGAAAGCTTTTTTCGATGCTGATTTTGGGAGTTGCAGGATTGATAGGAAAAGTACTTCCGGTGCTTGTCATTTTCTTGGTAATTCCCTAGTTGCTTGGTCCTCTAGAAAACAAAACTCAGTTGCACGATACACAGCCAAATCTGAATATGTAGCTGCTGCTAGTGCTTGCTTAAAAATTATTTGGATTGTTCAAACACTTAAGGACTATGGGGTTGATCTAGATAGTGTTCCACTGTTTTGTTATAACACTAGTGCCATTTGCATTGCTAAAAAACCCGTGCAACATTCTAGAACCAAGCACATTGACATTAGGTATCACTTTCTCCGTGATAATGTTGAGAAAGGAAACATTGTGCTTCACCATGTAGATACCGAACAACAATTGGCTGACATTTTTACAAAACCTTTGGATTTCACTCGTTTTTGTTTCATTCGTAGCAAAATAGGGGTTATACATCCTCATGGCTTATATTGAGGGGGAGTTTTCAAAATTGAGAAGTCTATGTGTGAATCTGAAATTAAAATAATATGAGCATAGTATTTCATATATATATGACTTTGTGATTCCTTTTACATGCTGAAAGTTCTTACTACATTACTAGTGTTATACATTATATAGTTTTTGCCATGTCTAGTAATTGGAATAATTAGTTACACTAAATCTGGTCATGGTCAAACTTTCTTGCTGTTTTGAACTTGTTGCATGCTCACTAGTGCTTTTAATCATAAAGAATTAATCAAGTAATCAACTCACATGTTGAGTTTTTATGAACAAATATAAATTGAGAAAAGATCAAGAGAATATGCATGCATCACACTTCTTTTAAGATGGCTTATCATTCCACTTAGATATGAACTTGGAAGAAGTTGTGTATGACTAAAATCATGTCCTTAGCTTCTGATTGTCAAATGACATAGGCATGGCTTGGTTGGTTAGAATAAGGCAGATGCGGCATATAATCTCTTGCAAATGTCATATGTTAAAAGTTCGTGCTTTAAATAATAAAATGCAGCAACAAGTGTCATGCTTTCAGGTTTTGAAATAGTTAAGATTGTGAGATTATGACTTGCTAAATTGGAAATTACATTTGATCTCTAGCATGGCTTACACTACTTTATGTATTTCATTGATGTGATAGTGTAAGTTACTTGATAGTATGACTTGGATGAACTTTGTTTTATATGTATATGTTATAGTATGCTCATAACAATTAAAATTTGTCTTATAAACCTTGCTGAATACATTGTCAAAGGGGGAGAGATAATATGTGAAATTTTTATTTTTAAAGATAAGTATGCAAGGGGAAGAAATTGATTACACATTGCACATATTTACAATTGTTTTTGGCATGATTCTTCTCAGGGGAGAATTTTCTCCTCATTTTATTTCTGGTTTACAAAGGGGGAGAAATTGTTTTTAAAACTTTTAACGTGAATAAGCCAATGTTCGGATTTTAAATGTTGTTGCCAATGCATTCATCAAGGGGGAGATTGTGAGACCTATGTGTGCTGAATACATTGGCTTTAACAATAAAAGTTTTGAATGCTGCCATAACATCTTTTTAGCAAGGTCCGAGTCTAGCTCCGAGCTTCTACATGGTCTGACAATAGGTCCGACTTTCTTTGTCTAGGTCCGACATGTTTTTGGGTAGCTCCGGTGAGCTTTGTCTTTAGCTCTGGCATGTCTTTGATAGCCCCGACATGTCATTGTTAAGCTCCGATATGTTTTGTTAGGTCCGACTTATGTTGGTTAGCTTTGACATGTTTTTCTAGCTCCGACGCTAGGTTGTACTAGCTTTGGTAAGCTCCGGCGCTAGGTTGTACTAGCTTTGGTAAGCTCCAGCTCAAGCTTCGGTTAGCTTTGGCAAGGTTCAGAGCTTGATTGCAATGTTCCTGCTTTTACTGTGAATTATCTCGAACTTGCTTTACATTGATAGAAAGTTTGCTTAGTAATTCTTTACTAAGTTTTTGATGTGTTTTGGTGGTTATGACTGATATCGTTTTTGCTATGGTTTGCAACATGCTTTATGTGAGGTGCTCACGTTAGGTGTTGTGGTTTCAGAACTAACGAGAGTCAAGTCAAGGACTTGTGCTCTAAAGTATTTGTTGTTTATTCATGTGCAGGTGTGGCTTGAGTTCAAGACATGGCTGGTGACGGGATCCATTGAACTAGTCTTAGGGAGAAGATGAGGTTCAACAACCAAGTTTGGGAGGAATTGTGGTTGAGTTGATCGGGAGGTCGCGCAACATGTATGAATCAAGAACAGTGCATATGAAGGTATCGTGGACGTCGTTCAAAGATGTTTGCACGTGTGCAAGGAGTGCATGGATGTGGCTACATGGTTCTGAGGCGTGATGAAGAGATGTGGACGTAAAGAATTGGTTGGAAAGGTCCATCCGACTAGGTTATGGAATCAAGCTGCGGCTGAGTCGTGTTTGACTCAAATATGGAAAGATTTGAGTTGGTTATGATAGGATTTCGTGTGGCTCACGAATTTGAGTTGTTTTAGGAATGTGGGATACGTTCCCAAGGTGTTTGGAAGTCCTAAGATTGTTTCTATCTGCGTATAGAAGTGTCCTAAGCAGTTATGGAAAGTTTCAATTCATGAACGGAGTAGGATTAGAGTCATGATTTGAGTTGAGTTGGCTTTCGAGCTGGTTATATAAGCAAGGGAGGCCATAGCTCATTGTGTACGACTTTTGGGTTGTTCCTCTTGTTTTCTATTGAATAAAATCTGTAGTTGAAAAGAATTTTGTGCCTTGTTCGTCCGACTTGTTCCAGACAAGTTTTTCTCGTCAAGTTTCTGCACAACACTATCTTTCTTCGGTGGTTTTATCATAACTCGGGTTTTACAGGTCCAATTGATGTGATTCCTTTTGGGTTGTCTTCAAAACTTGATTATCTATCATCTGTCGAAATTTCACAGTAATTGGATTTGTGGTTTCCGATCTACATGAGTTTTTTTGCAGTGTTCTAGAACTATTTTTCTCGGGTAGGACAGATTGACCTTTGTTCGATCTTTCAATCGCAACTTGAGTTTCTCTCGACGGATTTGAGTGATTCTTGTTGTGTCGTCTTCGTGACCTGATTCTCTCTGATATATATCAATTTTGTCATGGTGAAACACGTTTAGATTAGTCTCACACACGATTTCTTTAACAGATCGTTTTTCTGCCGAAGGGGTTGGGATTTTATTGTTTCCGCTGTGTAAGATTTTTTAATCTACCATTCACCCCCGCCCCTCTGGTAGCTTTTCACGTGCTCTTTGATCCGACACAAATGCACCTGTGTATTTTATGTACCTCATGAATAAGGTCTTCATGGAGTACTTGGATAAGTTCGTTGTGGTGTTCATTAACGACATCATTATCTACTCGAAGGATGAGAAGGATCATGAGGAACACTTGAGGCTCGCATTGCAGAAATTGAGGGAGCATCAATTGTATGCCAACTTCAGCAAGTGCCAGTTTTGGTTGAAAGAAGTGTCGTTTTTGGGTCATATCATCAGTGGAGGAGGAGTATCAGTCGACCCCAGAAAAGTGAGGGATGTGCTAAAGTGGGAGCCATCGCAAAACGTAAAGGAAATATACAGTTTCCTTTGGATGGCTGGATATTACCGTCGATTCATCAAGGACTTTCCCAAAATAGCCAAACCAATAATGAAATTGTCGATGAAGGGGAAAGTTTTCCAATGGACCCAATCTTGTCAACAGAGTTTTGAGAAGTTGAAAAAAAGATTAACAACAGCCCCACTTTTGGTACTGCTGGACGTGAGCAAGAGTTTTGATATTTATTGTGACGCATCAAGACAATGACTTGGATGTGAGCTTATGCAAGAGGGTCAAATGGTTGCTTATGCATCAAGACAATTGAAGAAACATGAGTAGAATTATCCAACGCATGATTTGGATCTTGCAGCCATGGTACACACATTGAAGATTTGGAGACATTATATCCTTGGATATTGGTGTGAGATTTACACGGATCATAAGAGTCTCAAGTACATATTCACACAAACGGACCTGAATTTGAGGCAACGAAGATGGCTGGAGCTTATCAAGGATTATGATGTGGGAATCAACTACCATCCGGGGAAGGCTAATGTAGTGGTTGATGCTTTAAGTCGGAAAGGAGTAAGCCACCAACTCACGGTTCGAGAGTTGCCATCCGAGCTATTCAAGGAGTTTGAACGGTTGAATCTTGGATTTGTGAATAAGATGGGGATAATGGAGTTAAATTCGACCTTGGAGCAAGAAATTCGGGAAGGACAGGCCAAGGATGAGGATATCCAAGAAATCAAGGAAAGGACCCAATATGGGAGAGAATTCAGATTTGATGAGGATGACCATGGTACCCTATGGCTTGGAAAAAGGATTGTCGTGCCTAATGTGAAGCATATTCGGGAGACAATATTAAAAGAGGCACATGACTCGCCATACTAAATTCATCCCGGTTGTACGAAGATGTACAAGGATTTGAAGACATGTTATTGGTGGGCTAGCATGAAAAAGGACATAGTTGAATATGTAGTGTTGTGTGATGTGTGCCAACGAGTGAAGGCAGAACATAAAAGTCCAGCAGGATTATTGCAGCCATTGAGGATCCCGGAATGGAAGTGGGAAGAGATCGGTATGGACTTTATAGTTGGATTGCCACGTAAACAGTCCGGTTATGACTCAATTTAGGTAATCGTGGATCGATTGACCAAGTCAGCTCATTTTGTTCCTGTCAAGACCACTTATACCACCGCGAAGCTAGCAGAGCTATACATGGAGCACATTGTGTGCCGACATGGGGTTCCGAAGAAGATAGTCTTGGATAGAGGTTCTCAATTTACCTTTAGGTTCTGGCAAAAATTGCATAAAGCTTTGGGAACAAGGTTGAATTTCAGCTCAGCATATCACCCTCAAACGGATGGACAAACTGAGAGGACCAATCAGATTTTAGAGGACATGTTAAGGGCTTATGCCTTGAAGCATGGGAATGGTTGGGACAAGAGTTTGCCGTATTCAGAATTCTCATATAACAATTGTTACCAAGCAAGTTTGAAAATGTCACCCTATGAAGCACTATATGGGAGGAAGTGTAGGACACCGTTGTTCTTGAATGAGACAGGAGAAACTCAAGTATTTTGTCCGGATGTGTTACTAGAAGCTGAAAAGAAAGTTCAGATTATTCGTGAAAACATGAGGGCTGCTCAATCAAGGAAAAAAGGCTATGCGGACAATAGGAGAAGCAAACTAGCCTTTGAAATAAGAGACTTCGTTTACCTCAAGGTGTCAACAATGAGAGGTCATAAGAGTTTTAATGTAAGAGGCAAGCTAGCACCTCGATACATTGGGCCATTCAAGATTTTGGATAAAAGAGGAGAAGTAGCATATAAGTTGGAGATGCCAGCTCACTTATCGAATGTACATGATGTATTTCATGTTTCCCAGCTCAAAAAGTGTTTAAGGGTACCGGAAGAGCAAGTGCCAATGGAAGAATTGGAGCTAGAGGCAGATTTGACCTATGCCGAGCAGCTGGTCAATATCTTGGAAACCAAGGAGAGAGTCACAAGGAACAAGGTTATTCGATGGTGAATGGAAGCATGATACAGAATCAGAGGCAATTTGGGGAGCTGGAGGATGATCTCAAGAAGGATTTTCCCTTTCCCTTCTCTTCCGCGTCGAATCTCGAGGGCGAGATTCATTTTAAGGGGGGTAGGTTTGTAACAACCTCATTTTCATGCATCATGCATTGCATAAGTTCATTAATCATGTCAAACATTAATCAACATAAAAATAAAATAAGTTTAAAAAGAATTAGAAGAAAAACCGCACTTAAGAATTGTGGGAAGTGCGGACTAGTTCGATTTTGGTGCGGACTAGTCCGATTTCTCTCTGACCTTCGTCGGACTTGTCCATTTTGCTGTGGACTAGTCTGTTTTTCTCTCTGGACACTTTCGGACTTGTCTGGTCCATTGTGGACTAGTCTGGTATTCAAATTCCTTGGAAATTTTGCTAATTCTCCGGACTTGTCCAGACTAGTCCAGTATTCCTGCGGACTTGTCCGTTTTTCCTCTGACTAAAATCGGACTTGTCCGATTTTGGTCAGACTTGTCCGTTTTTCTTCTGACCAAGCTCAAACTTGTCTGATATAGTCCAGACTTGTCTGATATCTCTCAGTCCAACTTCGGACTAGTCCGACCTTTTGCGTACTTGTCTGATAAATCGTGACTCCGAGTTGATCCTCCGTTTCATGACTTGTTTTTGGGTTTTACTTTAAGTGGGCCTAAGGACGTCATATATAACTCTTTTTGGAGCCCATGTGGGACCCCACACCGGCCTCAACCCTCCCCAAACTTGAATTCATTGAAACCCTAGCCTCCACTTCTATATAAACAAACCCACCCCCTGACTTTACATCCTTTTGCCTCAATTGAAAGTCCACCAAAACCCTAGTTTGTGGAGAGCTACCACCAAGGAGGGAGAAGGAGATCCCGAGCAAGGAGAAGAAGGGGATCAAGATCTCCATCAAGTTTTCATTCTTCATCACCAATTCACCATCAAGATCTTCATCAACCCAAGATCCAAGTGTTACCTCCAAGACCCTTGATTCATTGGAGTTCTAAACACCTGGTATGCCTTCTATTCTCTTTTTCTCATGTGAATCCACATTTCTCCAAATTCACATCGATCTAGAAAACCCTAATCCACTGTTCCTGCGTAGTGCGGACCAGTTCGGCCTTGCTGCAGACTTATCCGATCTGACAATTTGAATTATGTTAAATTAAATCTAAATTAGTTCTAATCAATTCCACACCTGTTCAAACATGTTAAAGTTATTAGAACTAGTTGGTAAACATCAGTAACAACTCATTAACTAGTTTTGCTTTGCAATTGCATTAATCATGCATATCATGTCATATTGAGTAATATTTGTGCACTTATTGATTGTAATTCTTGTCTTGTATGTTATTGCGTGGTTTGGACGGATTTTCATTAGGGGAGTAGCATTGGGTTTGGATATGGTTGGTGGGACTCCCTAGGATCCGAATGGCACAAGAGGGGGCCCTTGGTTAAAGATGTGCTCAGATGGAGACATCGCCACCGGTGAAACCTCAGTGGGTCCGTACATGCTAGTAGTCCCATTGTAAAGGCTATTTTGTGATCTCTTCGCCATAAATCAAAGGAAGTGTAATTTGCATAAGGGAGGTTTCTTAGGCACCGACGGGTGATGAAATCACAAACATGTGGGTAAGTGGTACAAACTCTGCAGATTCTAATAAATTATCATGATAGTTGTGCTCCCGGTTATGAGCACATGGATGACCTACATGATTAGAGGAAACTTGGGGTTTGGTTTTGGTTGTTAATATGGTTATGGTTGGTTATGGATTGAGTTATGGTATTGGATATGGTTAATGGTAATGAGAAATCTGGCATAATTGTGATGGATATGGAATGTGGACTGGTATTATGATAACATCATGGTTTATGATGGGTTTACTTAACATACATATAACATATTGCATTTCAAATGTTTTAATGTACTTTTCAGCACTTAGCCTTTATTATATTTGTCATTTGAATCAGCTACATGTTATACTTTCCACACTTGTTGAGTACAACATGTACTCACCCTTGCAATTCCCCCACCAATAGTTGCAGGTCAGGATTTGGAGTGTAACGATGATAACGCAGAGTTCTATGCCATGTCTGCCGTCAGCTTTGCCTGTGGTGTCGATTGGAGCTGCACTACCCTGTTGCTTAGCTACCTAGTCGCTTTATTAGATGATTTCCGCTGCATTAGTACAAGCATGTCATTAATATTCATTAGATCTTGTATTCGAGGATGTTATAAATTGTGTAATAAAAGTGGTTAATTAATCTTGTTCTGTGGTAATTTTCTGTATCCTTTTGTGATGCACTCGTGTATGTGTGTTGAATGTCCTGGGCACACATATGCGTTCACTTGGTTCACTTTCGGAACCGGGTGTCACAAAACCATAATACCATCCCATAATCAGTACCAACGCATCCCAATACCAAAACCCCTCTAATCATGTAGGTCATCCAGGTGCTTTTAACCAGGAGCACATCTATAATGATAGTTTTAATACTTTGCAGATTTCGTACCGCTTTACCCACGTGTTTGTTATTTCATCACCCGTTGGTGACTAAAGAACTTCCGTTAGGCCAAATACACTTTCTTTGGTGTATGGCCAAGAGATCACAAAATAGCCTTTACAAAGGGACTACTAGCGTGTACGGATCCACTGAGGTTTCACCAGTGGCGATGTCTCCAACTGAGCACATCTTCAACCAAGGGCCCCCTCTTGTGCCATTCGGATCCCAGGGAGTCCCGCCACAAATCCAAACCCAATCCGACTCCATTTCCCTGGTGCGCCAAATGATCCGCTCAATACTAGCAATACCCTAATTAATCAGCTACGCCAGACCCATACTTGGCCTCGTGGTGGCACTGTAGTCCTGGCTTATTCTCGCACGAACCGGTCCTTAGATCTATAGCAAGCAACCACCATAACATCCAACACATCCTCATACCATGCTTGCTTAGATCACCAATTACGATATCATATTAACCAGTTCATTATAATTATAATCTCATTCATGCATAATTGAATAGTATAGTTGTTCTCCCATCCTAATTATTTAAGCGAAGCAAAAAGTTAAAAAGCCCTTCCCGACTCTCTACCATGTACTCCAGGTGACAAGGGTGGTTAAACAAAGCTAGTAAACTTCCTATCATAGGAATTCCCAAAAAATTGATACAAGCATGCAATTTTGAAGAAAAAACATTTAAAAACAGGATCAATATGTTCAAGGACACTTGCTTTGCTCTTGGGCTTGGTTTGGGTCAAAGTCTTCAAATTCCTGGTACTGGCGGTCCTCCGCAGCACTCTCTAGCGTAAAACCTTCTATTCCAAGTGACAAACATGCAAAACACACAATTCAATCAAATAATGCTCATATAGTACTCAATATGACATGACATGCATGATTAATGCAATTATGAAGTAAAACTTGTTAATGAGTTGTTAATATTGTTTACTAACTAGTTCTAATGCTTTTTTAACAAGTTTTGTACAGGTGTGGAATTGATTCGAATCAATTTAGAGTTAATTAAGGAAAAAACAGACAGCCAAACCGGACTAGTCCGCTGTAGGGCCAAACTAGTCCGCCCTTTGCAGAAATAGCAAAATAGGGTTTTCTAGATCGACGTGAATTTGGAGAAACAGGGTTGAATTCATGCGAGAAAGAGGAAGTAGAAGGTATACCAGGTGTTTAGAACTCCAAATAATCAAGGGTTTTGGATGCAACACTTGGATCTTGACGATATAGGGTTGATGATGAAGAGTTGAAGGTGAATTGACGATGAAGAACGCAAGGTCGATGAAGATCTTTATTACTTGATCCTCTTTTGTTTACTCCTCTTCTTCTTCTTGCTCAGGATATCCTTCTCCATCCTTGGCGGCGGCTCCCACAAACTTGGGTTTGTGGTCTTTCAATTAAGGCAAAGAGGTAAAAGCGTGGGGTGTTGGGTTGTTTATATGGAGGGTTAGGGTTTTATGGATTTCGAGTTTGGGGTGGGTGAAGGCCGTTGTGGGGTCCCACATGGGATCCAAAAGAGTTATACACAACGTCCTTATGCCCACTTAAGGTAAAACCCAAAAACATGTCATGAAACAAAAGATCAAATCAGAATCGCGATCATCGGACAAGTCCGCGCAAAGTCAAACTAGTTCGATATTAGTCAAAGAAGAAAACGAATAAGTCCGAACTATATCAGACAAGTCTGAACTTAGTTAGAGAGGAAAACGGACAAGTCCGCTAGATGTCGGACAAGTCTAGGGACTTGGCAAAATTTTCAAGGAATCGGGATACTGGACTAGTCCGCAATGGACCGGACAAGTCCGAAAATTGTACAGAGAGAAAAACAGACCAGTCCGCAACAAAAACGGACATGTCCGAGGGAGGTCAAAGAGAAATCGGACTAGTCCGCACCAAAAACGGACTAATCCGCACTTCTCAAAACTTTGAGTGTGGTTTTGCCTTAAATTCATTTTAAACTTGCTCATTTTTATAGGACTTAATGTTAAACATGTATATGAACTTATGCAATGCATGATGCATGAAAATGAGGGTGTTACAAACCTACTCCCACTTAAAATGAATCTCGCCCTCGAGATTCGACGCGGAAGAGAAGAGATAGGGAAATTCCTTCTTGAGATCATCTTCCATCTCCCAAGTTGCTTCCGATTCTGTATGATGCTTCCATTGTACTTTGCACCATCGAATAACCTTGTTCCTTGTGACTCTCTCCTTGGTTTCCAAGATTTTGACCAGTTGCTTGGCATAAGTCAAATCTATCTCTAGTTCCTATTCTTCCATTGCACTTGTTCTTCTGGTACCCTTAAACACTTCTTGAGCTGGGAAACAAGACCTGATTAACGTGTCATTAATTCAACATTAATGACACATGATCAGAGGACCATTAATCATGCTTAATACATGTAGATTGTGTATTAGGTAATCAAATACCGCGGGGTCCACATGTCGGGCCAGGCAATCCCTGTAATTGTCATCCCTTAGCATATAAAAGGGTTGAGCCGCACGGTAGAAAAAGGGGCAAGGAAGCCAACTCAAGCACACACACATATGCTCTCATATAGTCAACAACCACCACGTGGAGTAGGGTATTACGCTCAGGCGGCCCGAACCACGTAAAAACTTCTGTGTCACCGTCTCGTTCATAATCTTACTGTTGACGGTTGGCACGTCACAAATGAAAATCCGCAAGCGCACGGAGAAACCGCTGTCAAACTTCCCCTCAAAGAGTATTCCTGAGGGTATCGAATCTAAGGAACGTGTGTGCTAATCTCCTAACTAGTTCACCCAAGGACACAAAGCTTGGTGATAGGCAAGGGATAGAGTGGATTTCCTAAGAGAAGGGTTTCTATTTCAAAGCAGGTCGATCAATAGCAGCTTGTATTGGGCACGAGCTTACCCTGGTCTGCCAGGCGACTCCCGCCAAGAGCCTACGTTGTAGTTGAACGTGGAGGATTACAACGGACGGATAGGGCTGTCACCACCTACCGCCTACCTCTACAACCCGTGGACTACGAGATAATCAAAGGTAACGTCAAGCCTAGACACCACGCCTATGCTATCAATTACTTCCCTAATCTTTCCCGCAAAGACTAGGACCTATAATGAATAGAGCAATGAACGAACAAGCAACTAAGGAATTAACATTCTTGAATTAAATAAATGAACACAATTGGAAATCATGTACCTTACTTTATATGGGAAGAACTGTTGAGGTACAAAGGTGGAGAGGGTTCGACAAGCCCAAACCCTATCCTTCAGTGGAAGAAGCCCGACAAGCCGGAGCCTCCTCCTCCTCTTTCTCACTCTCTCCCTATTTTCTAAGCACTTAGGCAGCGCTACGCCTTTGGAGTGGAGTACTAGACTCAAGCTTTTAGAGTGTGGAGTGAGGGAGCCCCCTACCCCCTATCTATACCCTCCAAAGGTCGGTTTGGCGCTAGAAAAAGCGAGGGACTTAGTCGCCATTGTGATCTCCAAGCTGTGAGGAGCCAACATGTGGCGGTTGACCGCATTTGGCGCATTTACCTAGTCGGGCGACCTGGTAGGTCGGCCAAAGTGCTAACGGCTCCAAATGCGGTGTTTTCTGTCCTGGAGGCTGTTTGTGGGGCCCCATCATGAGTATGGGTGATTCCCCTCATTTTTAGTTGATTTTATCCTCCGAATGGGCCCAGAATCCTCGTGCTTGCGCCTGATTGGTCGGAAGGTGTGCTTCATGGATTGGTCCCTGTAAATATCTCTAATTATGGGCATAATTCACCTGCATACACAATTGCACCAACACTTGGGGAGATAGTTAGTAAATAACTCCTAACACTATGTTGGTTGTCCAATCCATAGCTTTTATGCAGGGAATTGACGGTTGGATTTGGCAATTAAGGACCATCAACAAACTCCCCCACACTTAGTCCTTTACTCGTCCTTGAGTGAAGGCAAGAAGAACTAAGTGATATCATAACTCAATTACAAGTACCAAATATGTATACAAAACATTTCAACACATACCTTTGTTCAAGAACCTTTGATATGTGGCTACCACATCATCTTGGGTGTTTGAGGGATGGAACGGCTTGAATGTAGTTCACCTGGACTCCTCCTACTAAAATAAACTTGGAAACTGCTATATTTTCACAAGTCAAAAAAGATATTGCCATGCTCCTCAAAAAAATGCTCTCATCTCTCAGTGTGTTTAGTCCTCACCTTGGCATGAGTTTTCACTTCTTTTCCTACAACTAAATATGGCTTTTTGTGGAGCTTGGTAAGGATAAAAAGTGGGTCACTTGCAATTCATATGTTACTAAGTCAAAAACGAGATCCTCATGAGAAGACCATGCAACAAACACCAATTACTAGAGAAATTCTTGTGCACTTATTATGGATGGTGGATGATGAATGGTGATGATGACTCCCAATTGATCACTCTAAATTTTTTTTGTGCAAGGATGAGGCATGGCTACTTATTGGCTCACTCTCTCTATCTTTTTTTTCTTTTTTGAATACTCTTTTTTTGAGAGAGCTCTTATAGCCATGTCTTATACTCCTTTTTGTGCATCTTTTTATTCAACGAGGATTTTGCAGAATTTGCATGGATTATCTTTTGATGGTGGATGTCTGAAAACCATGGAATATTGTGGAGTGCACAAGAAATTCCTAATCAAATATTTCATGCAAGTCACTCAAAAGGGTCAAGAGTTTGACAAAGTGTAACACCCTCATTTTCATGTATAATACATTGCATACATCCCCACACATGGTTAACATTAAGTGGTATAAAATGGAACATGATTAAAACAAATTTAGGTCAAAACAGGAAATTAAATCTGTCAGGGAACGGACTTCTCCGATCCACAAACCAGGACTAGTCCGGTAATTCCCTTCTGGTCCAAGTAATTCAGTTTCTTTAGGGCTACAGACTTGTCCGGCACATTGCATGGACTAGTCCGATTTAGCTCCTGATGTTCCGCGGACTGGTCCGGCAGATTAACCGAACTTGTCCGATTTTGCCTTTGGACCACAACGGACTTGTCCGGCCGCCCACGTGGAGTAGTCTGGCCTACTGAACTCAATTCGGATTCTTTTATTCTCCATGATTTGTTTTTGGGTAATTGCCTAATTTGGGCCCAAGGACTTCATGCCCAACCCCAGAGGAGCCAAATTGGAACCCACCTCGGCCCCTACTCGTCCCCCACCGAATTCTACTTGTAATTCACCCCAAACCCTAACTCCCCACATCTATATATACAACCCAATACCCCACACCTCCCCACCCCAAATTGAAAACCCTTGCTGCCACCTTTGCTTTGTTTCTGACGTCAAGAGGAGAGCTAAGAGCAAGGAGAAGGAGGAGAACTCGAAGGAGGATCAATCAAGACCAACATTCATTGATCATTGTTGTTCTTCATTCAAGTTCTTCATCGACTCAACTCCATCAAGCCCTAATTGCCAAGATCCAAAGTCTCACATCAAAACTTTGATATTTGGATCTCTAAACACGTGGTATACTCTCTACATTCAAGTTTTCGTGCAACTTGAACTCCAATTCTCGCAGATCAAGAAAACCCTAAAATCCAATTCTATCCACGGCGGACTAGTCTGGTCCCTGAACATGGACTAGTCCGGCCTCTGAACCTTAACTGTGCTGAATTAGTTACAAATTGACCCGAATCAGTTCCAAACTTGTTCAAACTTGTTGGAAACTATTGTAACTAGTTAGTAAACATTAATAGAAACTCATTAACAAGTTTTACCTCACAACTGCATTAGTCATGCATATCATGGCATATTGAGTACCAAATGAGCATTGATTGATTGAATTTTGTGGTTTGCATGTTCATCGCTCAGAATAGAAGGAGTTGGCGTAGAGAGTGCTTTCGAGGACCTACAAAACAAGAGTTTTGAAGTCTTTGATCCGAATCAAGCCCAAGAGCAAGACAAGTGTCCTTGATCATATTGATACTGTTTTAAATGTTTTATTTGCAAAATTGCATGCTTGTGTCGAAATTGATGGGAAAACTCAATTGTAGTAGTTCACTAGTTTTGTTTGACCACCGTTGTCACTTGAACACTATGTAGAGAGTCGGGAAGGGTATTTTACATTTTTGCATCGCTATACTCTATTGGGATGGAAATCCACTACAATTGCTTAATTATGAACTAATGAAATATGAATGATGAGGATTGGTAATAATGACCCTGTAGCAACATGGTGCCTAGGGATCTAAGCAAGATGGTTATGTAGAATGGGTTGGACTGTTTTGCCGGAATGCTTGCTTGAGATCTAAGGACCGGTTCGTGGAGCGACCATCCAGAATTTACAGTGCCACCACAAGGCCAAGTATGGGTGCGTCTTAGCTGACTAATTAGTGAATTGTCATTGTTGTTTGGACCAATAAGAATGCTCTGGGAAGGGGTAGTTGGATTGGGTTTGTTGATGATTGGTGGGACTACCCTGGGATCCGAATGGCTCAAGAGGGGGCCCTTGGTTGAAGGTGTGCTCAGTTGGAGACATCGCCAACGGTGAAACATCAATTGGGTCTAAATAGGCTATTAATCACTTTGTAAAGGCTATTTTGTGATCTCTTGGCCGCACACCTAAGGAATTGTGAGCCGACATAATTGAGATTCTGTAGTCATCGAAAGGTGATGAAATCACGAACTTGTGGGTAAAGCGGTACAACCTTTGCAGAGTGTGTCTAAAACTATCATGATAGCCGTGCTACCGGTATATAGCAACCTGGACCCTCACATGATTAGAATTTGGACTTTAAAATTGTTTAATGGCTGGAATTGAATTGGGAATCGGTATAGGTTAAATATTTGGCTTTGGTATATGGAACTGTTGAAATTGAGATAAATGAGCAATTATGAGTTAATTATGGATTATTATTGCTGAAGTTGGTTATTTAAGTTGGAATTGATGATTATTTGGGTTATTTGGGAAGGACCTTACCTAATAATGGTATAATGGAATTTTCAACTGTTTTGACTGTACTTTTATGCAATTAGCCCATTTTATTATCATGCCTTGTTTAAACTACATGTCATACTTTCCCACACTTGCTAAGTACGACATGTGCTCACCCTTGCTATCCCCCAACATATTCAGACGCAGGCAACCAGGTGGAGTACCTGGAGGATTTTGAGGAGTACTAGGTGCGCGTGTTACCATCAAACTTGTCTGTGGAATTGAAGTCTTTAGTGTTTAGTTTTTAAGCTGCAGTTTCATTAGAGTTGTAATCAAGACTATTTGGTTTGTAAGAACATATTATTATTAGTATTATTATTCGAGACATGGTTATAATATGTTTATCGTTTGTGAATCACTTGTGTATGTGCGTTAAACATCCTGGTCACATATATGCATTACGCTTGATTCTTTTTCAGAACCGGGTGTCACAAATTGGTATCAGATCCGTGTTTGATCGTAGGACGCATGCCTAGTTAGAACGGACACCACAAATCACTTAGGACTTCTTTCCTATTCAAAATTAACCTATTTTGCACTATTTTGCCTCCCACTAGCTATATAATGTGGGAAAAATTGTGTTTTTGCTGCTACTGCAATTTTTGTTGTTTTTGCATCTTTTTGAGCAAATGCACATCTTCTCATCTCTATTTATGGCTGCTGCAGTTCCAGAACTGATATTTTTGTTTTCTTCTATTTTTCTTATGTTTCTTGTAGATGGCTAACACCAAAATGACAGCCCGCAAGAGAGCTCGTTTTCCATCCCTTGGAAGCAAGCTTAGGCCTCACAAGGAGCCGCAAATGGAACCAGCCCAAGAAGAGGAAGAAGTGGATTCTCCCACAAAAGAAGTTGAGCATGAACACTCCAACCCGACGGAGGAAGACCCTAAAATGGTGGAGTCCTATGATGATGATGAGGAAGAGGAAGACTCTGAGATGGTGGAACGCTACAATAGCGAGGAGGAGGAGGATGATATACATGAGATGAATGAGGATGAAGCCCAAGATGTGGAGGAACCACAAGAGGAGGCACCTGAAGCTCAAGGGAATACATCGCAGCCTAGTGAAGCCAGAAGGTAGGAAAAATGCTTAGTTTATCGTGAAGCTCAAGAATTCCGTTCCAATGGCACTGATGAAGGATTTGCAGCCAGAAAATTGAAGGACTTTCTTGAACTTTGCAAGATGCACCCGAAGTACTATGTCAATAAGATTCCTCGCCATGGACGTGAAGAATGCAGGGCTCAAGTTACAGTTCTTGCCAGAGATGAGGTGGTCACCTGACACTTTGCATCCACATGGAGAAGCACTAGGGAGCAATCTATTGATGATGTCGCTTGAGATGCACTTACTAGATTGTGCCACATCTATCGGGAGCAGATTGGAGGAACTATCTTTGTGCTGCACCCGCAATGCAAGAAGGGGACAAGGGAGATCTTAAGGCCTCTGGATGGAGCTCAACTCAGTTCTCGCGCTATTGACAGATCTCAAGAGGTATTGGTCAATTTGGGAAATCGCTATGCTGATGCTATGGAAGAGATTTGTTACCTCCGTAAGAAGTTGTTCGTCATGGAGAAGCAAGAGGAAGTTCGTGCTACCGTGGAGGTCAATGGTGTAGCAACCTATCCAGCACCTACATGGATGGCTGACTCACCCTGGCGTGCGCCCATGTATGTTTTGCCACAGCCGTCGCCTTCGCCACCTCACGGCCAGGACAGCCATGGCTCACATAATTTAGTCTAGGTCTCCTATTTAGAAGTTAGAAAATGCGTTTAGATCTTCTTAGTCATGTTTTGTGTGGTGTGATGAATTTTCTTGGTGTGCTTGTGCTAGTGTGCTTTGTGCGAATTGTGGGACGATTAGCATTTTGTCCACATCCGCACGTAGTAGAGAGTTGAGGGATCCTTGTCCACATCCTCAAACAGGGTTATTAGTATTAATAAAGGAGTTGATAGTTACATATACCTTGATGCATATCGTTGGGGCATTTCTTTTCAAATTCTGAATTCTTCGGTCTCTACTATTCTTTCACCAATAGATGTCGAGGACTCGTAACCAGAGGAATGCCAATGGTGAGGAGGAGAGCAATGAAGCACCTCAGAACAACCAGGGACCCCAGGGAGCTACCAATCTTGAGCAGCTATTGGCTATGTAGAACCAGCTCATGCAGACCATGGTATAAACAATGGGACAGCTGCAAGCTGGCAACAATAATCAGCCTCACATGCCGCCGCCACCACCCCCGCCACATCACAACCGTTTGGGAGAGTTTATGAGGACCATGCCGCCTATCTTTGCTCAAGCCATAGATCCAATGGAAGCTGATGACTGGCTGAAGTCTGTTGAGAAGAAACTTGCTATTGTCCAGTGCAGCAACAGAGAGAAGGTTCTTTTTGCCTCACACCAGTTGATGGGGGCTGCTGCAGACTAGTGGGAATTTTTATGCAATGCTGATGAAAATCAAGAGAGAATCACCTGGGCTGAATTCAAGGAGAAGTTTCGTTCTCACTATGTGCTAGAGGGAGTTATGATACTGAGAAGACAAGAATTTGAAAACATCAGGCAAGGAACGATGGGTGTGAATGAATACCTCAATAAATTCAGTCAACTGTATGCTCCAGAAGACATTAGCACTGATAGCAGGAAGCAATCTCTGTTCATGATGTACTCAACAATGAAATTCAAGTTCAGTTGCTCAATGCTGACTACGCAAACTTCCAGAAGCTGGTTGACAAGGCCATTGTAGTTGAGAACAAGATTCGGGAGATGGAGATAGACCAGAAGAGGAAGATGCCATATTAGGGACAGCCGCAAGGAAGCAATGACTGCTCTCGCTATGTGCCACCTGCTGCACCCTATTACAACCCATTTGCCACTGCATATCGCCCTGCCTATCCACCACTACCGCAACATCCAATGCAGCCACGCCCACCAAAGCAAGCACCTCGCTTACCTATGCATCATGTGCCACACCCAAATATGCCTACCTATGCTCAGAACCAGCTTCGCCCAAATTTTGCTGGTGCCACTGGTGAAAAGACTTTCTATGCTTATGGTCAGACATGACATTTTGCTAATCAATGCCCAAGGTCAGGTTAGGGTCAGATGAACATTGTTCCAAGGTCGAATGGAGGAGCAACTCAAGGCAACCGAGGACCACATAATTTCGCTCGTGGCAAGGTGAACCATGTGTATGCAGAAGAGGCTCAACAAGTTGAGGATGTTGTGATTGGTATGTTTCTCACAAACTCCAACCCCGCGACTATATTATTTGATTCTGGAGCATCACATTCATTCATCTCATCAAAGTATGTTGCAAAGCATAGCATGCCCATATCATACCTAATGTTTACTTTATTGGTTAAATCTCCTGGAGGAGAGACGAGGACAAATATAGCATGTCCAAAAGTAAGTATTTCTATAAGGGGGTAGAATTCGTTGCCAACGTCATAGTCCTAAATTCTCAAGGCTTGGACATCATACTTGGAATGGATTGCCTAAGGAAGCATAATAGAGTAATTCAGTGTGCTACTCAGACAGTTCAATTGATAAATGGGGAAGGAGTCAGTGTAGAGTTCAAAGCAGTTCAACCGACGACCGAGAAGGCAATGGTGAATCAAGCAGAAGGAGTAAATTTGGAAGAGATCCCGATTGTCCGGGAATACCCAGACGTGTTTCCTGGGGAATTGCCAGATATGCCACCAGATCGTGATGTCGAGTTCGTCATTGACTTAATACCTGGAACTGCACCTATAGCTAAGAGGCCTTATAGGATGCCTCCTATGGAGTTAGTAGAGCTCAAGAAATAGATTCAAGAGCAGGTAGAAAAGGGTTTTATACGCCCAAGATCGTTGCCATAGGGAGCCCCAGTGCTTTTCGTAGATAAGAAGGATGGATCCCAGAGAATGTGCGTAGATTACCGGTCTCTCAACGAGGTTACAATCAAGAATAAGTATACACTGCCCCGCATTGAAGATCTGTTCGACTAGATGAAGGGAGGTAGAATCTTCTCTAAGATCGATCTTCGGTAATTATATTTCCAAATGAAGATTAGACCGTCAGACATACCCAAGACATCTTTTAGAACACGGTATGGATCATATGAGTACACGATCATGTCATTTGGGTTGACTAATGCACATGCATACTTCATGTACCTCAAGAATAATGTCTTCACAGAGTATTCGGATAAATTTGTTGTAGTGTACATTGATTACATCATTATCTACTCAAAGAGTGAGGAGGAGCATGAAGAGCATTTAAGGCTGACATTGCAAAAATTGAGAGAGCATCAGTTGTATGCCAAGTTCAACAAGTGCCAATTCTGGTTGAGGGAGATATCATTCCTAGGTCATATCATATCTGGCGGAGGAGTGTCAGTTGACCTAGGGAAGGATAGACATGTGCTTAAGTGGGAACCGCCGCAGAATGTGAAGGAAATAAGGACTTTTCTTGAATGGTTGGATATTACTGTCAATTCATCAGGGACTTTTCCAAGACAGCAAAGCCCATGACTAAACTAACAATATTGGAGAAGTCTTTCATATGGACTCAAGCTTGTCAAGACAGTTTCGAGGATCTAAAGAAAGATTGACAACAGCACCTGTGTCGGTATTGCTAGATGTGAGCAAGAGTTTTGACATTTATTGTGATGCTTCCAGGCAAGGACTTGGATGTGTGCTCATGCAAGAAGGTCAAGTGGTCGCATACACATCCAGGCAATTAAAGAGACATGAGAAGAATTATCCGGCGCATGATCTCAAACTTGTAGTCGTAGTGCATGTGTTGAAGATTTGGAGACATTACGTTCTTGGTCATAGATGTGAGATTTATACGGATCATAAGAGCCTCAAGTACATATTCACGCAGATGGGTCTGAATTTTAGACAACGAAGATGGTTGTAACTCAATAAGGATTATGATGTGGGAATCAACTATCACCCAGGGAAAGCCAATGTAGTGGTTGATGCTTTGAGTAGAAAGGGAGCAAGCCACCAGCTTACCGTTGGGGAGTTGCCACCCAAGCTATGCAAGGAGTTTGAATGGTTGAATCTTGGATTTGTGAACGAGATGGGAGCGATGGAAGTGAACCCAACCATAGAACAAGAAATTTGAGAGGCACATACAAGAGATGAGGAAATCCAGAAAATCAAGGGAAGGACCCAAGAAGGGAGAGAATTTTGATTTGATGAAGATGACCAAGGTACATTATGCTTTGAAAACGGATTTTTGTGCCTAATGATAAGAGACTTCGACAGTTGATATTAAAGGAGGCACATGACTTGCTTTACTCTATCCATCCCGATTGTACAAAGATGTACAAGGACCTGAAGATGTGCTATTGGTGGGATGGTATGAAAAAGGACATAGCTGAGTATGTAGCCCTATGTGATGTATGTCAACGAGTTAAGGCTAAACATCAAAGGCCAGCTGGATTGTTGCAACCATTGAAAATTCCAGAATGGAAGTGGGAAGAGGATGGTATGGATTTCATAGTTGGATTACCTCAAACCCAGTGTGGGTATGACTCCACATGGGTTATTGTGGATCGGTTGACCAAATCAGCTCATTTTATTTCTATCAAGACTACTTATAGTGAAGCAAAGTTGGCAGAACTGTATACGGGAAGAATAGTGTGTTTACACGGAGTGCCCAAGAAAATAGTGTCCGATAGGGGTTCTCAATTTACCTCGAGGTTCTGGCAAAAGCTACACAAATCAATGGGGACTCAATTGAATTTTAGTTTTGCATATCACCCTCAAATGGATGGACAGACCGAGAGAGCAAATCAGATTTTGGAAGACATGCTAAGAGCTTGTGCGCTAAAGTATGGCGGAAGTTGGGACAAAATTTTGCCATATGCTGAATTTTCCTATAATAACAGCTATCAAGCAAGCTTGAAAATGTTTCCATATGAAGCATTGTATGGGAGAAGGTGTAGGACACCCTTGTTTTGGAATGAGACAGGGGAAAACCAATTATTTGGACCTGATGTGATCCAAGATGCCGAAAAGCAAGTTAAGACCATCCGCGAGAAATTAAGGGCTGCTCAGTCAAGATATAAGGGTTATGCGGATAATCGATGAAGAAGCCTGTCTTTTGAGGTGGGAGACCTCGTATATCTCAAAGTGTCACCTATGTGAGGTCACAAGTGGTTTAACGTCAAAGGCAAGTTAGCACCTTGCTATATTGGGCCATTCAAGATTTTAGATAAATTAGGAGAAGTACCATACAATCTGGAGATGCTTGCACACCTTTTTGAGGTACATGACGTATTTCATGTCTCAGCTCAAGAAGTGCTTGAGGGTACCAGAAGAGCAAATATCGGTGGAAGAATTGAAGCTTGAGGAAGCTTTGACCTATGCCGAGCAATCTGTCAAAATTTGGGACACAAAGGAGAGGGTCACGAGAAACAAGGTGATTCGTTGGTGCAAAGTGCAATGGAAGCATCATACAGAATCGGAAGCAACTTGGGAGCGAGAAAAGGATATCAAGAAGGAATTTCTCTATCTCTTTCCTTCCGCATCAAATCTCGAAGGCGAGATTCATTTTAAGAGCGGTAGGTTTGTAACACCCTCATTTTTATGCATAATACATTGCATACGTCCCCACACATGTTTAACATTAAGTGGTACAAAATGGAACAAGATTAAAATGAATTTAGGTCAAAACAAGAAATTAAATCTGTTAAGGAACAGACTTGTCCAGTCCACAAACCCGGACTAGTCCGGTAATTCCCTTCTGGTCCAGGTAATTCAGTTTCTTCAGGGCTACAGACTTTTCCGGCACATTGCACGGACTAGTCCGATTTAGCTCCTAATGTTCCCCGGACTGGTCCGGCATATTATCCAGTCTTGTCCGATTTCTCCTCTAGACCACATTGGACTTGTCTGGATGCCCATGCGGACTAGTCCGGCCTACGGAACTCAATTCATATTCTTTTATTCTCCACGATTTGTCATTGGGTAATTGCCTAATTTGGGCCCAAGGACTTCGTGGCCAATCCCAGAGGAGCCCAATTGGAACCCACCTCGACCCCTACTCGTCCCCCACTGACTTCTACTTGGAATTCACCCCAAACCCTAACTCCTCACCTCTATATATTGTTGACGTCTGTTATATACCAATTTCATGCGTCAATTTAATTCAATTATGTGAAGGATTTGTCATTTCTTGCACACATCACCTTTCTATCGAACCCAATCCCACTTGGACCTGGAGAAATATGTGTATGCAGCATTTTTTGCAGGAAATGAGGAAATGTAGAGGGACCAATCCCATAAAATATCATCCTAGCCAATCAGGCGACGACACGTGGCATCCCATGGATCAAATGGCCCGTAAACAGAAGTATCCGAGGAGATCCAACGGTGTATCACCCATATACATCAAGGGGGCCCACCTGGCAGCCACCTGGAGGAAGCACTCAGCGTTTGGAGTGCTGACCAGGTCGGCAAAACCAGGGGTTCGGTCGACCCCTTCCTGGCGCCAAAGGCGGTCAAACGACGCGTGTTGGCTCCTCCTGGCTTGAAGGAGTCAAAGGTGACTGATTTGCGCGCTTTTGGTGGCGGGAACCGACCTCAACACTAGTATAAATAGGACCCCCTACTCATCACTTCAACACACACCACTTGAGCTTCATCTCTATTGTATACACTATCATCCATAGTCTTAGAGGAGATAGGTTGTAGAGAGGAGAGTCTCTAGTCCCAAGTCCAAATTGGGAAAGGAGTAAGGAGTCTCTCTATTCCCAATCCTACATTGGGAAAGGTATGGCTCATGTATTCTTTCTTGTATTTGTGACTTTATGCATAATAAAGATAGTATCTTTAGTCTCTACTTATACATATACTTGGGCAAAGCGTTTCTTGTTTGATTGTGGAGTCCATGTATGTGGAAGGTATAGCTTCTATGACCGTTTCATCATGAACATATCTCATTATCATAGAACCTATAGACCCCCACTATTGTCTAGTTAACTATAACATAACTAGGTTAGTATGGATAATTATGTTGTGTATCAACATTGGTTCAATGATGATTCAATTCATTGCCTTAGGATGGATTGTGCCTAGGCTCTTAAGGTAATTACTTAATATGCTAGCATGGTGCTAGGATAGCTAAATAGCATTGGATGTCTCGTAGACCCACGGATTGAAGAGGTAGGCAGTAGGTGGTGACAGCCCTATCTGTCCTTTGTAATCCTCCACGTTCGGCTATGCAATAGGCTCTTGGCGGGAGTCGCCCTAGTATTGCTAGGGGTAAGCCCGTGCCCGATGTGTTGAACCACACAGCATAAGTATTTACTATTGATCTAGCTTATGAATAATTAGTTTAGACTATGTATATGTACAATAGAGCATAGTAGGAGTACCTCCATAACTCTCAACCTTAACTAACCTCTAGGATCCTCTTATCCCCCTTAGACTTGAAAGCTTTTGTGTGTGTTGCACTAACTCTATTATTATTTTATCCATCCTTACTAGATTCTTACCTAGACCTTTCCACCCTTTCCACTTGATGATTGTTATATCTCTTCCCTGCCTTCCTTCGGGATCAAATAAATGACACACTTGGGAATACTCTTAAGGGGAAATGCTACAATGATATCTTCGTGCGCTTGCGGAATTCACTCTGTGATCCAATAGAACCGTTAACAAGCATTTCTGACACATCAGTTGGAGATGCTTAGTTAATGGTGCATAAGAAATACCAACAAGCATTTCTGGCGCCGCTTCCGGAGATGATTTGTTAGTATATCTTAGGAGCCGTCAACATATATACAACCCAATACCCCACATCTCCCCACCCCAAATTAAAAACCCTTGTTGCCACCTTTGCTTTGTTGCCGACATCAAGAGGAGAGCCAAGAGCAAGGAGAAGAAGGAGAACATGAAGGAGGATCAATCAAGACCAACATTCAGTGATCATTGTCGTTCTTCATTCAAGTTCTTCATCGACTCAACTCCATCAAGCCCTAATTGCCAAGATCCAAAGTATCACGTCAAAACTTTGATCTTTGGATCTCTAAACACGCGTGTCGGTACCTGGCAAACCGGGTACCCCTAGATACAAGAAAGGAGGCACGCTGGGTCCCACCGCCCGTGGGGGTAGGACCCGGCGTGGTCCCAGGGTGCTGCGTGGCGTGCAGCATAGCCATGCCTCTCCGCTGAGGGGAGGCCCAATGCAGCCACGTGTCCTGCAGCTCCAGGTGCATCTCCCTCACGCAAGGGAGGTCCGGCGCTGCCATGTGTCCTGCAGGTCTGCGTCCACCTCCCCACCAAGGAGGACTCCGGCGCGCTCATCAGATCGAGAGCCCCGGACCTGCCCCACTACAGGAAGAAGGTCTGGTACAGCCACATGTCCGGAAGCTCCGAGCCCGACTGCACGGCAGAGGAAAGGTCCGGACCCGCCACGTGGCAAGCAACGCCGGACCCAGCTCATTCTACGATGGTGGCAATTAAGTGGGACGAGCGCAGTGCACCTAAATGGGAAAGACGCGCATGTTCCCAAGGTAAGCAGGAGCTCGCACTCATAAGTCAAAAGTCTTGTACCAAGCTCATTGGTAATAGGCTGGCGCCGAACTACTACGTACGATGGGTGAATGAGAGGCCACGACAGGACGGACGGGACATCGCCTGCCATGATGAGGGGCTATGTGTAGCCCTGCAGCAGGGAATGGCAAGGCAGCACATTGAAGCCATTTTAATGGGATAGCATTTACTCCCAAATCTTAGGAAGGATTTTGTACACCTAGGGCCACATGTCGGGCCCTGGGACCCACTTGTAAGTCGCTCATCCTTAGACTATAAAAGGACCTAGCGGCAACTGAATAGGACACGTTCTCTCAGACCTAGAGTTCTTGCGGACTCAAGCATTAAACACACAAACTACCATGGAGTAGGATATTACGCTCAGGCGGCCCGAACCACGTAAAACCCCCATGTTCATTGTTCACTGCGCTTGATCTTGTTAGGACTAGCCCCTCGAATATACATCAAACCTCCGCGGACAACACATGAGTAGGTCCGGGGGAGGTGTCAGCTTAGACACCTCGACATTTGGCGCGCCAGGTAGGGGGTTCCTCCTGCAAGAATATTCACCGGCAGTATGGTGAACACCCGTTCCAATGCTAGTTCCTCCAGGCCACAGCCCCGTCAGCAGGTGGCACGTGAGGACCAAGCTTCATCTCGCCCCAGAGATAGGTCCCGCTCCAGGGTGGGAAGATCTGGGCCATCGCATCGCCGAATAGCCACTCCACCAGCCGCAGGTCAGCACAATGTGGCACGACGGACTCCTATCGTGACAGCCATCATGGCACCAGTGGCGGCAAGCCCAGAGAGTGCACTTCTTGCTGTGCGTGAGTTGCTCTGCAATGCACCGACGGCAAGAGCCCCCCAGGGGGCAACCCATCAGTCGGTAAACGATGTCGACCATCTGGTCATCGCTGCTCTCCAGGCGACTCCGCAAGGCAGAAGGTGAGCGGCAGTGACATTTGTTTTGCTGTCGCGTACGCCTACAGTCGACCGACGGACCGCTGATAGCCACTCAACTAGGCTTTCGTCGGCTGACCTACGAATGAGGTTGTAGTGCCACTGCAGGGATGGTGAGGACTGCCGGGTCATCATCGAACAACAACAGGAGCGGCGCCGCAACCTTGAAGCTGACTACTGCATGCCGGGCGCTGGGCCCCAGGTGCACGATGCTCTCCCGCCGCGCCAGGCGTACGCGGCGCCTCCTGTGCAGCATCAAGCGTACATGACACCATCTCCGCACCAGTCGTACATTTTACCTCCCCCACCGCAGTCATACGATGTGCCTCCGCCGCACCAAGCGCCAACTGCAATACCCCAACAACTGGCATACGCGGCGCAGCCAGCTCATCACGGCCATGCTGCACCGAACTTGCCACCCGCAAGCACAGGTGGAGGGTGTGCATCCTTAGCTCCCCACCTTCGAAGGGTGGTGTGGCCCCACAAGTTCCGTCCGCACACGCCGGAGAAGTATGGTGGAAGCATCAACCCGAGTGAGTTCCTGCAGATCTACTCCACCTCCATCCTGGCTGTTAGGGGTGACGAGGTCATCATGGCCAACTACTTCCCTATGGTCCTGGCCGGTCCAGCCTGGTCATGGCTCACGAACCTGCCTCAGGGATCCATCACCTCCCGAGAGGAGCTGTGCCAGCAGTTTGTGGAAAACTTTGGAAGTTCGTATGAGCACCTCAGCACGAAGCTCGACCTCCACACTGTTAGACAGCGCTCGGGAGAACTGCTGCGAGCCTTCATCTAGCGATTCTCCCAGGTACGGAACACCATCTTGCACATCTTGAATGCATCTGTCATAGTTGCACTTAGGCAGGGTGTGAGGGACATGAAGATGCTCGAGAAGCTCGCCACACATGATGTGCGCGATGTCTCCGAGCTGTTTGCCTTGGCAGACAGGTGTGCCAAGGCTGCAGAGGGGCGTAACTGGCATGCCCGACCATCCTCAGAAAGCAGGGAGCCCTCACAGTCTGAAGCGGAGGCCACTACCAGAGGTGGGGGTAGGAAGAAGAAGAACGGGGGTCGCGGCAGGAGTAAGCCGAGGCCCGAAGCTCCCATGGTGGCAGCTGCGGCACTTGGCAGAGCCCGGAGCTCGCGTCAGGATAAGCGCCTGCGCCCGTCGCCTGAAAGATATGACGCTGACTTAAGATGCCCGGTGCACCGGACCAACGGTCACAGTGCAAGTGAGTGTCGGGAAGTCAAGAAGCTCGCGGAACGTTTCTGCTTATTGACCCTGCGGAGGACAAGGACGAGTAAATGGTGTACCAGGAGCCCCATAGAGCAGTGAAACCAGTGTTCACGAGTGCTGACTCGAACACTAGTAGCGACCAGGAGCGCCGGAAGCTCCTCTACGTCATCTACGGGGGCGGGGGGGGGGGGGGGGGGGGGAGGGGGGCTCGAACCCTGTTTCTTGAAACGCAGTGAAATTCCTATGACGGGCCGTGGCGTAGTGGCCCCGGTGCCAAGCCCGACTCCCCACGGCAAGTGGATGAACACTGCTATCAGCTTTGACGCTTCGGACTGCCCGAAGAACATGGCAGGAGCTGGAGTGCTCCCACTGCTCGTAGCCCCAACTATCGCCAACGTGAAGCTCCATTACATGTTGATCGATGGCGGAGCTAGCCTCAACCTCATCTCCACTGCAGCCTTCAGGAAGCTGCAGATACCTATGTCTCGGCTCACGCCTTTGAGCCCGTTCTCAGGCATGGGCCCAGGGCAGATTGTGCCCAGTGGTAGCATCCACCTCCTGGTTACCTTTGGTACCCCGGAGAACTACCGCACGAAGAATATACTATTCAACGTGGCGGATGTTGAGCTTCCCTTCAACGCCATCATCGGAAGGCCGGCGCTATACCAGTTCATGGCCATAGCTCACTACGGCTTTCTGGTCCTGAAGATGCCAATGCCATCCGGGGTCCTCAGGGTCTGGGGGGATCACACCGTGGCGGTGTCAGCCTTGGAGAAGCTCCAAGCACTCGCTGCGGGGTGGGCTCCGAGCCACGATGATGCGAGGGAAGGCCAACCAAGTCAAGGCCCGCCCCAACGGACCTCCACTGCAGCTCCGCACGTGCTGCCTGCCGAAGATGACGTCCCAGTGAAGGTCAATAGGATCGGCTCCGAGGCTACCCAGACGACCTGCATAGCGGGTAACCTAGACAGCAAATAGGAATTCACACTCGTCACCTTCCTCTGGGACAATGTCGATGTGTTCGCCTGGCAACCATCGCAGATGCCCGGGACCCACAGGGAGGTGATTGAGCACCATCTGAAGATCTACCCTGATGCCCGCCCGATACAACAGAAGCCCCAGAAGCAGTCCGTTGAGAGCCAAAACTTCATTCGAGAGGAGATCAAGAAGTTGCTCGACGCCGGCTTCATCCAAGAGGTCCACCACCCTCGGTGGTTGGCCAATCCTGTTGTCATCCCCAAGGCTGGTGGGAAGCTTCGGATGTGCATCGACTACACCAACCTAAACAAGGCATGTCCAAAAGATCCATTCCCACTCCCCAGGATAGATCAAATTGTAGGCTCTACATCAGGCTGTGATCTGCAGTGTTTCCTACACACGTATTCTGGTTTCCATCAAATATCTATGTCTAGAGACGATGAAGAACATACTGCTTTTGTAACAATAGATGGCCTGTATTGTTATGTCTCCATGCCTTATGGTCTTAAGATTGCTCTCCCTGCCTTTGTACATGCGATGCATAAAACATTTGGGGACCTCATTAGAGACCTGGTAGAGGTGTATGTCGATGAAATCGTGGTCAAAATCAAAGACCGTGCGTCCTTCCTAGACAACTTAGTGCAAGTCTTCAGTAGGCTACACCTTACGCGCACAATGCTGAACCCCAAAAAGTGTGTCTTCGGTGTCTCTTCTGGGAAGCTGCTTGGATTCCTGGTTTCTCACCGTGGGATCGAAGCCAATCCAGAGAAGGTCAAGGAAATAGAGTTGATGCGGCCCCCGGCGCGTATCAAGGATGTACAGAAGCTCGCAGGTTGCCTAGCGGCCCTTAGCCGCTTCATCTCAAGGATGGCAGAACGAGCGCTTCCCTTCTTCAAGATTCTACGGAAGGCAGGTCCCTTTGCCCGGACATAAGAAGCGGAAGCAGCGTTTCAGGAGCTCAAGAGGCACCTGACGCCCCTTCCAGTTATGGTGGCGCTAGAGCCCGAAGATCCCCTGCTGCTGTATGTTACTACAACAACCGAAGTGGTTTGTATAGTCCTGGTTGCAGAGCGATTGGAACCGTATCAGCAACATACAAGAGAAGGAGCCTATAACGCAAGCACCGAGCCTCCGGTCCCAGACCAAGCCATGGACCTCTCTCAGGAGGGCCCCGAGAACCAAGAAGTCGCCGGTCCCTAGCCCTCGGAGTATGATGCGAGTCCTAGGAGCCTGGAACCCCAGGACCTGGATCCAACGCGGGGAGCACCGAACCTCTCGGACAGAGTCCGGACCACTCAAAGGCCGGTCTACTACATCAGCGAAGTCCTCCATGAGGCAAAGGCAAGGTATCAAGAGATACATAAGCTGTTGTACGCTGTGTTGATAGCATCGAGGAAGCTCCGACACTACTTTGAGGGCCATAAGATCTCAGTGGTCACCTCCTTTCTGCTAAGAACGGTGCTCCACAGTCCTAATACTACCGGCAACATCGCCAAGTGGGCAGCTAGCTAGCAGAGTTTGAGATCGAGTTCCTTCCTTGACATGCGGTCAAAAGCCAGGCCCTGGCGGATTTCCTGGCCGAGTGGACTCCATCGCCTGGCAACCCCAAAAGCCCAGTCAGCGGAGACATAGTGTTAAGAGTACCGGTTTTCACTGAAACCCCGTGGACGCTTAACTTCGATGGTTCCACCCAGAAACAGGGGGTTGGGGCCGGAGTGGTGCTCATAGCTCTGACGGAGGAGCAGTTCAAGTATATGGTGCATCTTGGCTTCAAAGCCACCAACAACATGGTAGAGTACGAGGCCCTCATCTACGGGCTGAAGATAGCACTGACCCTCAATGTCTGCCAGCTCTTTCCCAAAGGTGATTCCCAGCTAGTTGTCAAGCAGGTCAAAGGGGAGTGCAGTTGCAATGACCCCCAGCTGGCAGCATACATGCTGCACGTCAGGAAGCTGGAGAAAGATTTTGAGGTCCTGGATCTGTGCCATGTACCCCAAGCTGACAACTCAGTCGTAGACGACCTGTCAACAAAGGCCTCCACAGAGGCACCAGTGCCCGAAGGAGTCTTTGCAAGCACGTTATTGCGACCAACTGCCCGAGGTGCTGAATCGGGTGAAGGGTGTGAAGTTAGCACCTCGAAGCTAGCAACCCCGGTGGCCCTACAACCATGGTGCCCTCCAAGGTTCCTATGCGCCTCCAGCAGCTCTGAGCAGCTGGGCGCCCAAGAACCAGAAGCTCAAGGAGGTCCCAATGCATGGATCTCGAAGGTCTGAGACTACTTGAAAGACAACTACCTTCCCGAAGAACATGCCCTGGCAGAACGGATTGTGCGGATGGCTAAAAGATACACACTGGTAGAAGGGGATCTCTACCGGCGTGGCGCCAACGACATCCTGCTGCGCTGCATTACCCGAGAGGAGGGTTGCGACTTGCTCGCAGAAATCCATGGAGGTGAGTGCGGGAAAAAGCATTGGCCCACACGCTGGTCGGCAAAGCCTTGTGACACGGCTTCTACTAGCCCACATCACTCCAGGATGTCGCTTACATGGTTAAGAGATGCAAGGCATGTCAGTTCCATGCCAAGCAGATCCACACACCAGCTCAAGCATTGCAGATGGTCCCTCCCTCGTTGCCATTCACCGTGTGGGGACTGGACATCCTAGGACCTTTCCCAAGAGCCGTTGGAGGATTCTGGCACCTCTACGTCGCCGTAGATAAGTTCACCAAATGGCCAGAACCACTCCAATCATCACCATTTACAAGCAGTCCGCAGTGAAGTTCATCAAGTCCATCGTCTGCAGGTTCGGGGTCCCGAACAGAATCATCACTGATAACGAGACCCAATTCATGAGTGTGGCATTCCAAGAATACTACGAGGACCTTGGAATCCAAGTTTGTTATGCCTTTGTCGCCCATCCCGAGAGCAATGAGCAGGTAGAGAGGGCAAACGCTGAGATTCTCAAGGGCCTCCAGACTCGTACATATTCAAGCCTCGAGAAGCATAGTGCAAACTGGGTGGATGAGCTGCCATATGCGCTGTGGGCTAGCCGGACATCAACAAGTCGGGCTACGGGAGAAACGCCCTACTTCCTGGTGTACGGGGCAGAGGCCGTCCTTCCCCCAGAGATCACCATGGGCTCCCCTCGTGTCCGGATGTACGACGAAGCCACGTAGGACCAGTTCTGGCATGAAGATATGGACCTCATCGATGAGGGACGCATACGAGCTGCCCTCCAAAATGCACCATACAGGCAAGCGCTCCAACGCTACCATCAGCGAACTGTGTGCAGTAGGGAGCTCAAGGTGAACGACCTTGTTCTGCAATGTCTGCTTTCTCATGAAGGGACAAACAAACTCTCCCGCAAGTGGGAGGGTCCCTTCCGGGTTACAGAAGTTTGTTGCCCAGGGTGTGTTCGCCTAGCTACAGAGGATGGGCAACCGGTGCCCAACCCATGGAATATCGAACACCTCCGTAAGTTCTATCCATAACCAGGGGAAGGACATTTTATTTTTCTTTTGTTATAAAGTCGGCATAGTGTCTAGAGACAGCACTTGGGTTAACTAAGGCTGGGAAAATGAGCTCCGAGTGTCTGCCTTTCTCGGCATGGTCCGGTACCCAAAGAAGGTACACTCAGCTCCTTGTCACCTAGGCCGGGTCGTTCCTCCTGTAAAGTCCGTTCTATCCTATGAACGTTATAATGAAAAAGATGTTTGCCCTACCTTGAAATGCCTTGTTCATTTGAAATTATCTTTAGTTCTTATGAACGATGTCATGCATTTGCCATTAGCTCATCACCTAGCGTGGGTGCGGTCAATTTTTCCTTCGTCTCTACAATTGTGGGAGTGTTGTTGTCCGTTTGCCGGCGGGTCACTTTGGGTACCTGCTCAAAGCCCCCCCCCCACATTGGCAACGGATAGTAAGACAAGCGACACTAATAGAGTTTAGGTAAAATATTGACTGGAGAGCGGAATTACCTTTTGTTTGTCATGTGTGCAGGTTCCTAAGGTACAACACTAAATAAAGCCACTCCCGTGGTTCTGATGGCGAATGGACACTCCGCCTAGAGTAGGCTCTGGGGCCCACCGTCGGCACCCTCTACATCAACAACGGGCGATGCCGGAGCTCCTTAGCCCCGACAATAACAATGGGGCATGGCGTCGATGTCCTACCATGATCATGGGTGTTGCCGGAGCTCCTAAGTTCCGACAACCCCAGGGGTCCCAGCGGTGGCGTCTCCTACGTAGATCGTGGGTGTTGCCGGAGCTCCTAAGCTCCGACAACCCCAGGGGGCCGATGGTGGCGCCCCCCGCATAGACGGTGGGTGACGTCGGAGCCCCTAGGCCCTGACAACCCAAAGGGCCCGATGTCCTCGGAGCGGGTGTTAGTTCCTTTTGGTACATGTACACAATCAAAATTATGTACATCTACCAGGGGGCAGGACATAAAAATATTAGAGCCGAAGATCCGGAAGACTTCATTCATTAAAATATTATCATACAAAATCAAAAGCATACATGCGAGAGCAAGAGGAGGAAGGCCTAAGTCCTACGAATAGCTGAAGCAACAGCTTGAGCGGCCTCCTGAACGCTCTCCCGGGCAGCATCCAACTCTTCTTCGATCGGCCTTTTAATTCTAGACTCAGCGGGAAGTGGGGGTCCCGGCTCCGGTAGCATGTCAACACGTACTCGACGACAGTCTTAGTCAAGGACCTTCCCTCCTTCTCCAGCTGGTCCGCGACGACGTTGACCACTGCGTCGAGCTTGCTACCAACGAAGCTAAGAGCCGCCAGCGCTTCATTTAGTGCCAGCACCGGGTTGGTTGGGCGCACAGGACTGAGGCCAAACTATGCCAATGCTCTGTCGGCCCATCCCAAGAAGTACCACACCTGCTGGGACTCGGCCGCTCTCAAGCTATGCAGCTCCTCCAGAGCCCTCCTAGTGGCCGCCAGTTATGCACCCTCCTTTGCAAGGCGTTCGGCCTCCTTGCCATGCTGTTGGATGCTCTTGGCTAGCTGCCGCTCGCGATCAGTGAGTTCCAACTCCTTGAGGAAG
Source organism: Tuctoria greenei (assembly GCA_036927565.1). Classification (NCBI taxonomy): domain Eukaryota; kingdom Viridiplantae; phylum Streptophyta; class Magnoliopsida; order Poales; family Poaceae; genus Tuctoria; species Tuctoria greenei. The sequence continues at coordinate 60,736,103 of JAYESD010000010.1, forward strand.
ATGTGGTTCTGACGATCTTCCAAGTCTTCCTCCTGGCCCCGGGTTGTTTCCACTCTAGTGGAGACATCGACCTCTCGCTTGTTGAGGCTTTGCCCCCGTTCCCAGAGCTTGTCCTCCTCAAGTTTACACCGCGCTTCAAATCTCTTGCGGCGGTCAGCCAAGCTCTGCTCACCCGCCGACAGCTTCCGAGAGAGCTCCTCCTCTCTCTGAGTTAGGTCCTCCAGCTTCTCGGCGAGGGTGGACTCGCCCAAGTCGAGCTCCTGGCGGCGTTTCTGGAGGGTCTCATGCCAGGCAGTTAAACCACCTTGGCGCTGGTCCGCAACTCTGTGGCATTCCACAACTTCTTCATAGATCTTTCGCTCCTTCTCGTTGAGAGCTTTGAGGGTAGCCTCTCTCGCGTTGAGAAGCTCACCTTGCTCGACCAGCCGGGTTTGCTCACCCTTGACCCATTCTTCATGTTGACGGAGCCTTCGACGCTCCTCCTCTAGAGCCTTGAGGTTGTGCTCGAAGGACACGACAACCTGCTGCAGGCTGGAGCGGGTGTTGTCGATGGCCTGTTCTAAGGGAATGGGCGCCGGACCATATAGGATCGCCCCTTCCCCCGTCTCCACCAGGACATCCGCCGTCACCCGGGAGGGGCTCCCCCTCGAATGCAGCAGCACTTGCGGGCTCAAGGCGCCCGGGGCATCCGTCGGACCCTCCAGTGCAACCGCAGTTGCTCCCGGTTGAGCCCCCGGCGCTCCCGGCTCAGCCTTCGACATCAGAGAAGCGGGACTTGTGTCCGGAACCTCTACGACTTGAAGCACGTACGCGGGTGCACTGGACGCCGCTGACGGAGGCACTAGAGCCTGTTGGTATTTCTTAACACCACAGAGTTATCCGCAAGTGCACGGAAATACCGTTGTAGCACTTCCCCTTAAGGAGTATTCCCAAGGGTATCAAATCCAAAGAACGTTTGTTCTAATCTTTCGAACTAGCTCACCCAAGGACACAAAGTTGTTTGGTAGGCAAGGAACAGAGAGGAATTCAAAGTATTGATCCTAATTCAAGGTAGTTTGCAGTAGATGCATGTTTTGGGCATGGGCTTACTCTTAGCAATACTAGGACGACTCCCGCCATGAGCCTATGGCATAGCCGAACGTGGAGGATTACGAAGGACAGATAGGGCTGTCACCACCTACTGCCTACCTCTTCAATCCGTGGGTCTACGAGATATCCACTAATGATTTATAACCTAAGCACCACGTTTAGGTCCTAAATCACTACTCTAGTTGTTTCGAACACAATGCTACAACTAGAGCCTCTAATGAATTAAAGCAGTGAACCCACAAGTAACTACTTGTGCAAACTACTATGAATAAAAGATCAAACTTGTATTGAATTCACAAAAGCTTACTTGATTGAGTAAAACCTTTGTAGGGGTACAAGTGTAGAAGAGGGACTTGACAAGCCCAAGCCTCCTTCTCCTAGGCTCTTCACCACACTCTCCTTCAACTTTGGTAGACTCTAGGACTACTCTAAACCTTTGGAGTGTAGCACTACTCTCAACTTTTGGTGTGTGTGAGAAGTGAGGTGAGGGGGTCTATTTATAGGTGGATAAGGGTTAGTTCCCGCCACAATTAATGCGTGAATCAGTCACCATTGACTCTAGGGAGTCGGGGGGAGCCAACACGTGTCGTTTGACCGAGTTTAGCGCCAGGAATAGGTCAGCCGACCAGGGGGTTTGGCCGACCTGGTCAAGGCTCCCCTCGGGGAGTGCTTCCTCCATGTGGCTTCCAGGTGGGCCCCCTTGATATATATGGGTGCAACACCAGTGGATCTCCTCGTATTCTTCTGTTTGTGGGCCATTTGATCCATGTGTTGCCAAGTGTCATCGCCTGATTTGTTGAAATCCATTTTCATGGATTCATCCCTGCATTTTTTGGTTTTTTGGGTAATAATTCACCTGCATTCAAATAGACACCAACACTTGTGGAATTGGGTTAGTTTATAACCCTACCACTATGTTTTATGTTTATTTTATGCACATTATGAGGTGAATTGACGGTCAAAATGTGGTACTTATGGACCATCAACAAACTCCCCCACACATAGTCCTTTTCTCGTCCTCGAGTGAAGGCAAGAAGAACTAGAGTGTTGTCATGAATTTGCTATAAGGTAGAAAATAAGGATACTAGATATTTCAACTTATACCTGAATTCATGAATTCCCTTTGTGTATGTGGCTACCACATCAATCTTGGGTGTTTGAAAAGTGGAATGGTTAGAATGAAGTTCCCTTGGATCATTCCCTGCTGAAATGATTAGGCAATTGCTATATTTGAAAGTCATAGGAACTTTTGCCCTTTCCTTCTCGATTGGAACTCTCAAATCTCTCAAAGTGTTTGAGTCCTCACCATGGCATGTTTTTCCAATTCTTGTCCCTATACTAAAAGTGGATATATCTGGAGCTTGGTAGGGATAAATGTGGCACACATTCGCAATTCATATATTACTAAATCAAAAACTTGATCCTATGAGAGACGTATGCAATGAACAAAGTGAAGGGAAGATTCTTGTGCACATGAATGAAATGGAGGGGTGAGGTGATAACTCCCATGAATTTGCTCTCTTTTAAGGATGAAACATGGCTACTTTTTTTTGAGCACTCTTACTCTTTTTCAAGAGTGGATGCTTTTTCTCTCTCTCTTTTTTCTTGTAGACATGTCTTCTACTCCTTTTTATTTTTTTTAGAGAGTCCTTCATTTGTATTGTATGGAGTTTCTTTTTGGCGGATGGGTGATCGATGGATGCAAACTCTCAATGTGAGAAATTTTGCATGAATGGAGTGCACAAGAGTTTTCAATTCAAAAAGTTCATGCATGTCACTCAATTGGGTCACGGGTTTGACAAAGTTCAATGAAAAGCAAAGTGGCATATGCTTGTGGTTTTCAATGAATATATCATATGGCCTTGGTGGGTATATAAATTTCCAATGAGAGATTTAGGCAAAGTTCAAGACTTCAAATAATTACAAATGTCAAAATCAATTTCAAGCAAAAGGATGATTTCTAAAGAACTCATTTACCATATCACACTAGTCAAATACCTAGATGATGTGTTTTTCTTATTGAATTATGGGAATCATAAACAAGGTAATAAATTGAAATATAAAGCATTCAAATTTTTAGCTTAAGCAAATTCTTGATTACAAATTTTATTTCAATTTGTTGAGTTGATTCATTTTAGATATGCAATGAAAATATGAAATCAACTCAATTAGCAGGGTAGCACATAAAAGTGGGGATAGGAAATCCAAACCGATTTTCTGGAGCGAAACGGGGTCGTACAGAGCAGAGCACAGGTCGGCCGACCAGGGGGTTCGGCCGACCTCCTGGTGGCTCTTCTATGGCTCTATTTCGTTGGGTCGTTTTGTTTATTCGGTCGCGATGTGTTTTGATATGCAACATTAATTTTTCACATCAGAATTTCATGACTTGGGGACATGTTTCCCCCCCACACTTGTCCCCTGAATTCTTTATTCAACAAAATAAACTAAAGCGGGAACTTTAGCGGTGTTAGATGAACTGGTAAGTTCATTTTATTGAAATCAAAATATGGGGATTCATACATTATTCAACCTAGCTTTGTAAAACAAATGATTGGAAAAGAATAAAAATCCTAAGTAGTAAGCATCCTATGTTGTCGGGACATCTAAACTATGGTGCGTTGTAGATGTCAGGCTCCCCGACGGCACTACACAAGTGCCGCAGTTTGGCGCTCATGCCACGGCAAACACCGTCAATCTCCTCCTTGAGGGCCATGATATCGTCCTTCAGTTCTGCGCTCTCGATGCACCCTTCAGCCACCAAGTCTGTCAGCTTCTTGTTCTCCAAGCGGAGAGAAGTGAGCTCCTTGGTCAGTTGTGCCACTTTAGGGGCACGAGGAGAGTCCTTATCACTGCCCTCAAACTGGCCGAGTGGCCCATTGATGGCAGGTGGTGGGATGTGCCACCTAATCTTGGAGGGCGACGAGCCCGTCGACTCCTCCATCGCCAGATTATCCACGCGCTTGAATAGGCCCTTAGCGTAGCCTCCTTCAGGTTTGCGCACCCCGTGGATAAGAAAGCGATCTCCCATGCGTTCCGGCGAGGTACAGGTGGGCGTCTTGTAGTGGTGGCTCACTACATCGTCCTCCTTAGTCTTCAATGTATACATGAACTCCTCGCAGCGCTGCAACGATGGGAGAGCCTCATCTTTTCCGCGGAAAAGACGTGTCCTGATCGGGCTCAGCCCAGCCAAAGTCGAACATCCTGTCGTCATCGACTTCATCGGCGTTCTTTGAGGGGAGAGCGACCGGACAGCGCTACGAGGTATAGGTCTTTGCCCGCACGGAGTCTTCGCAGGCGGGATCATGGCAAGAGGCTTGACATCGATCGCCATGACGGACTCCAAATCGAGGGAAGGTTTGTCATTGGCTGGCTTAATGTCTCCGCTCAGGTTGAAGGTTGAGCTGGAGGAGGCATGAGGCACAATCTTCTTGTCGGCCATGACGAGGACGGGAGGAAGATGATTATTTAATGAGGTGTAGCTTTCCTCTCTGTTTCCGTCCTTTAAATAGGCGGGGAATGACTCGTTTCACCGAGGATTTTGTGGAAGATATTGGGGAGGATAAACGCGAGAAAAGAGAGTGCGGACGGCGCGAAGAGAAGGTCGGCCGACCCTAGGGTTCGGCCGAACTCTTTTCGGCTCCGCTTGGGCCAAATTTTCTCGGGTCGATCAAATGGGCCTTCTAGAAGAAGAATTGGATGGGCCCATTAGTTGGACACTGAGGATTAAATAGAATTGAAAGAAATGGCATGGAAATCAATTAGATTTACCAGGTCAAATTCTTTTTCTGTATCCTTTTGGGAATTGAGAAATAATTTTAGTCGGTGCCCATTCACTTTGAATAGTTGACCGTCATCACCTTGGAGCGTGATTGCTCCATGGGATGAAGTCTCTTCTACAGTGAAGGGTCTTTCCCATTTACTTCTAAGCTTCCCATGTCCAAAGAGTTTAACCCTAGAGTTAAAGAGTAAAACTTTATCTCCAGGTTTGAACTCTTTCGGCGTAATCCTCTTATCCTGCCATATTTTGGTTCTCTTTATAAATTCTGGCACTGTGGTATGCCTTATCTATCCATTCCTCCAACTCAGAGATTTGCTTCAATAGTTGATTTCTAGCTTCGTTAAGATTCATGTTCCACCGCTTGATGGCCCAATATGCTCTATGTTCCAATTCTACAGGACGATGGCAAGTCTTCCCATAAACAAGTTGGAAAGGAGACATGCCGATAGGTGTCTTGTAGGCAGTACGATATGCCCACAATGCGTCGGGTAGCTTTTGCTTCCATCCCGTTCCCATTTCCAAGACAGTCTTTTGCAGAATATTCTTAATTTGCTTATTAGATGTTTCTGCTTGACCACTTGTCTGTGGGTGGTATGGGGTAGCAGTGTTATGCCGGACTCCAAGTTCCCTTAAAAAGTTCTGGAATGTCTTATCTATGAAATGAGACCCTCCATCACTTATGACCATACGGGGAGTTCCAAAGCGTGGGAAAATGATCTCATGGAACATTTTCCTTGCTTGCTTGGAATCAGCATTTTTGCATGGCAATGCTTCTACCCGCTTTGACACATAATCAACGGCAATCAGAATATACTCGCAATCATCGACCTAGGAAAAGGTCCCATGAAATCAATACCCCATACATCAAATAATTCCACTTGGAGGTTGTATGTTAGAGGCATTGCATTGCGAGCAGAGATTCCACCATGAATATGGCATTTCCAACATCTGCAAATGAATTCCTTGGTATCTTCATACATTGAAGGCCAATAGAATCCACTTCGCCAGATATTTGCCTGAGTACGGTAAACACCGTAATGACCACCATAGGGGCCAGCATGACATTTCTCTATAATTTTGGTGCCTTCGATTGATGGGACGCACCTTCTAAGAAGACCATCGACACATACTCGATAGAGGTAAGGGTCATCCCAAAGGTGTTTATGACTCTCATAAATTAGTTTCTTTTTGTTTTCCCCTGGTGGTACGTATCCCGTGACCATAAAGTTCACGATATTCGCATACCAAGGGTGAGAGTCTGTCACCTTGAGGAGCATATCATCTCGTAGGAAGTCATTGATAGGTATGTCCATGGTTTGTGTGACTTCCATACGTGAAAGATGATCTGCTACTGTATTCTCTACTCCTTTCTTATCTCTTATTACCAGATTAAATTCTTGGAGTAGAAGAATCCATCGAATTAGCCTAGCTTTAGCATCCTTTTTGGTAAGCGGGTATTTCAAAGTAGCATGGTATGTGTAGACTATGACCTTTGCTCCAACCAAATAGGATATAAACTTGTCGATAGCAAAAACTACTGCTAGGAGCTCTTTCTCAGTTGTCGCATAATTGAGTTGGGCTCCTATCAGAGTTTTGCTAGCATAGGCTATTGTGTGATGCTTTTTATCTTTGGTTTGGCCTAAAACTGCACCAACAACAAAGTCACTGGCAGCACGCATGATTTCGAATGGCAGTGTCCAATCAGGAGGTTGGATAATTGGAGCTGAGATGAGTGCCTTTTTGAGTATATCAAATGATTTAAGGCATTCATCATCAAAATCAAAGGGAGCTTCTTTAGCTAATTAGTTGGTGAGGGGTCTAGCGATTTTGGAGAAATCCTTGATAAATCATCGTTAGAACCCCGCATGACCTAAAAAGCTACAGATTCCCTTAACATTGATAGGAGGTGGAAGTTTTTCAATAACTTCAATTTTAGCTTTGTCCACCTCTATCCCTCTCTCGGACACCAAGTGTCCAAGAACGATGCCTTCCCGGACCAAGAAATGACACTTTTCCCAATTGAGCACAAGGTCCTTCTCCTGGCATCTTTGTAAGACCCTGTCTAAATTTTCTAGACAATGATCAAAAGTTTTTCCATAGACGGAGAAATCGTCCATGAAAACTTCCATGATATCCTCGATCATGTCTGAAAATATAGACATCATGCATCTCTGGAAAGAGGTAGGAGCGTTACACAGTCCAAAGGACATATGCCGGTAGGCATAGGTCCCGTAAGGACATGTGAACGTGGTCTTACTTTGATCATCGGGATGGATAGGAATTTGATGATATCTCGAATACCCATCAAGGAAACAAAAGTAGGAGTGTTTTGCCAATCGCTCTAACATCTCATCGATGAAGGGCAATGGAAAATGGTCTTTCCTTGTTGCCTTGTTAAGTTTTCGGTAGTCAATGCACATCCTCTATCCCGTGACGGTCTGTTGAGGAATTAATTCATTCTTCTCGTTTTGAACGACTGTCATACCTCCCTTCTTAGGCACTACTTGAACTGGACTTACCCATTCACTATGAGGAACAGGGTAAATAATCCCGACATGCAGAAGTTTCAGACTTCTTTCTTGACAACTTCCCGCATCGCATTATTCAAGCCTTTGAGGTTACCTTGAGGGGACACTCTAAGGGTCAATAGGAATACGATGGGTGCATAACGCTGGACTAATTCCCTTGAGATCCTGAAGCGAATATCCAAAAACAGCTCTATGCCTTTCTAACATTGGTATGAGTTTGAGTGTTTCATCATCTGAAAGCTTGTCACTTATGATGATAGGGGCTTCCAAATCACCATTTAGAAAGGCATAACATAGGCCTGAAGGTAGAATCTTGAGCTCAACAGGAGGTTTTGGGGAGGACTCTTCTTTTGGCAATTCAATTTGCTCCGGAAGTTCATCCTCCTCTTGGACGAAGTCTTCTTCTCCTTCAATTTCAGGGGGTTCTAAAAATTGAAGAGTCCTAACCTCCTCCATTGGCTCATCTTGGATGGGAGATTCTGCTGATGTTTTCTTTGAGCGCAGAATAGGTATGGAGAATTTTCTCCCTCCAAGATTGATATTGAGGCTTCCTTCCAAAGGAACTTCCATGAGAAATTTCTCTATGGGGATCCCTATCATGATGTCGAAATATTGGATTTTGAACATGTGAAAATCTACGAGAGCCTCAACATCTTTGTGTCTAATAGACATTTGTTGCAGAACCCCACATCCTTCAAGAATGGTTCCAAATGAATCTCGGAAGGATTTGTGTGTTGGTGCCAATGGCACATCGCCAAGAATGGCGAGAGCACAAGAACCGGAAATGAGATTTGGTCCAACCGTAGGGTTGTATAGGATTCTCATTGGTGTCCCTCTAATAGGACATAAAATGGTAGACAAAGGTGAGGTCATTCAAAGAATTTCAGGTGAATTCTCGATTTCAGCTATCCACTCTCTGCTTAGGATAGAGGTTAACTCCTTGATCGTCTGATGGACGAACACCCCGTCAGGTGGATCAGGTGGAGTTGGTGGCAATGAAGGTTTCCTATGGCAACAATACTTCGAGGTATTTCCATAATGTTCAAAAAGCTGTTCCTCGAAGTAAAATGGAAACTGCGAGGGTTGAATTTCTTCTACCGTTGTAGTCTTAGGTTCGGGAGAGGATTCTTCTGGCAATTCTTGGGGTAAACAAGAAATGGGTTCATCCTTGTCCAAGAGTGTATCCTCCATTCTTGACACGACTTCCTCTTGGGGAGGCTCATTAAGACCCATAATGAAGGAAGAATTTTCTAGAATTTTGTCCAGAAGATCCTTGCCTTCTTTTGGAGTCTTATGGAGCAAAGATCCTCCAACCGTAATGTCAAGATATAGGGCAGACTCTTTGTTTAATCCCATGAAGAAATGTTGCAAAAGAATCTGATCGGGGATTAACAAATCTGGGCTAGAATTTTTCAAAAGAAAAAATCGGTCCCAAGCTGCACCTATGGATTCCTTCTCCATCTGCTGGAAGCATAGTACTTCCTTTTGTAAGGAAACAATTCAAGCAATGGGAAAGAAAGCAAGACAAAATTTGTCTCATAATTCACTCCAATCACCGTTTGTCTTCCCAACGTAGTGGTTGTACCATTGTTTGGCTTTTCCTCGAGGGAAAAAGGAAACAACTTCCATTTGAGAGTTTCCTATGTCATACCTTTGATTAGAAGGCATGAACACAGTTGTTCGAACTCTCGTAAATGGTGGTAAGGGTTTTCACAATCTTTCCTGAGAAGGATTGTTCCTGAACCATGGCTATAAAGCAAGGGCGAAGTTCATAGCTGGTTGAACAAATTGGTTCCGTCAAAGGCGGTGGCTCACAGAACTAGCCCTTCGGAGCAGAATAAGAAAGAATGGTGGGTTGCTCCATTTATATGGTGGTGGTAAGGTAGGAACAAGAAAGGTAAGATGATAGATAAGAGGGAAATGATACAAGGGTGATCTTGGTTCGAAGATTAACAACAACCGTTCCCCGACAATGGCGCCAGAAATGCTTGTTGGTATTTCATAACACCACAGAGTTATCCGCAAGCACACGGAAATACCGTTGTAGCACTTTCACTTAAGGAGTATTCCCAAGGGTATCGAATCCAAAGAACGTGTGTGCTAATCTTTCGAACTAGCTCACCCAAGGACACAAAGTTGTTTTGTAGGCAAGGAACAGAGAGGAATTCAAAGTATTGATTCTAATTCAAGGTAGTTTGTAGTAGATGCTTGCTTCAGGCACGGGCTTACTCCTAGCAATACTAGGACGACTCCTGCCAAGAGCCTATGGCATAGCCGAACGTGGAGGATTACGAAGGACAGATAGGGTTGTCACCACCTACTGCCTACCTCTTCAATCCGTGGGTCTACGAGATATCCACTGATGATTTATAACATAGGCACCACGCTTACGTCCTAAATCACTACTCTAGTTGTTTCGAACACAAAGCTACAACTAGAGCCTCTAATGAATTAAAGCAGTGAACCCACAAGTAACTACTTGTGCAAACTACTAAGAATAAAAGATCAAACTTGTATTGAATTCACAAAATCTTACTTGATTGAGTAAAACCTTTGTAGGGGTAAAGTGTAGAAGAGGGACTTGACAAGCCCAAGCCTCCTTCTCCTAGGCTCTTCACCACACTCTCCTTCTACTTTGGTAGCCTCTAGGACTACTCTAAACCTTTGGAGTGTAGCACTATTCTCAACTTTTGGTGTGTGTGAGATGTTAGGTGAGGGGGTCTATTTATATGTGCAGAAGGGTCGGTTCCCACCACAATTAACGCGCGAATCAGTCACCATTGACTCCAGGGAGTCGGGAGGAGCCAACACGTGTCGTTTGACTGAGTTTGGCACCAGGAATAGGTCGGTCGACTAGGGGCCAGGGTTCGGCTGACCTGGTCAAGGCTCCCCTCGGGGAGTGCTTCCTCTAGGTGGCTTCCAGGTGGGCCCTCTTGATATATATGGGTGCAACACCAGTGGATCTCCTCGTATTCTTCTGTTTGTGGGCCATTTGATCCATGTGTTGCCACGTGTCATCGCCTGATTCGTTGAAATCCAATTTCATGGATTCATCCCAGCATTTTTTGGTGTTTTGGGTAATAATTCACTTGCATACAAATAGACACCAACACTTAAGGAATTGGGTTAGTGTATAACCCTACCTCTATGTTTTTTGTTTCTTTTATGCACATTATGAGATGAATTGACGGTCAAAATGTGGTACTTAAGGACCATCAACAGAGTCTCAACCACCATCAGGGCGGGAGCGGGTACTTCGATGACCGTCGGGTCGGCCACCCCAACCTTCGCAGTAGATGGCGTGGGGGCCGGCATTTCGATCACTCGCAGCTCGCCGTCCGGAGCCTCTTCTGCATCTGGCATGGGGGCCAGCTCCTCAGCTACGTCCGACTGAGGCACCGGAATCTCCTCGGAAGATGGCGCAGGGCTGACCCCTCGGTGGCCCCCGGCACCAGGGGTGGAGCTTCCGTCGACTCCTGAGCTGGACCAGCGCTTGGCACCTCCGCCGGGGCTTCGGTGTCCACTTGCTCCGGCACCGGAGCCCTAGCCATCATCGCGTCAACAGCCAGAGCCCTCGGTTCAGGCACAACTGCACCTGGTGTTGGAGCTGCCCTTGTGTCATCCGGAGCCTCCACATTTGTCTGGGCAGGTGCCGGAGTTGAAGCTAAAGTGCCTGCATGCTCAACCTCCCGTGTCACCGGAGGTGCGGCGGTCGTCCCCCCCTTCTTGGAAGCGCTGCTCATCCAAGATAGAAACGTTAAAATATGAACTTGACCCGAAAAGAAATTAAAGTAAGGGATCAGCTGTTTACCTTGGAAGCCCCAAGTACCGCGAAGATAGAGCCGCTTCTAAGCAGGGCCCGATGGACCCGACGTGGCCGGGTCCCCGGACCTCCCCGGAGCTTGGACCGGAGCCAGAGCTGGAGTCTCTCTGGCTGGAGTGACCCCCGTTTGGGGGGGTACCTCCGAAGCTTGGTCTCATACTTGGTGCAAAGGTGGGGGTGGCCCCCCGGAACTAGCGTTCGCTGGAGGTCCCGGAGCTGGAAGAGATGCCCCCTCGGAGGTCCCCATGTGGCTGTCGTCGCCTCGCACCATCTTTCTCTTCCGGCTGGAGGGTTCCACTGGAGCCTCGCCCTTGTCGGATCTAGGAACTTTGCCTCCCCGGCTCGGTGGAGTGGGAGCTGACCCCCCGGAGGCCCCAGATGAGGTGGTTGCGTGGGGAGCCTGCCTCGTCGCGACCCCAATGTCATCCAACCTCGGCATTAGCTTCCAAAGCTCCCAACAAAACTCAGGAACTAGGTTCAGGGGTGGAAAGGACTCTGGAGGCGCCAGGGAGTCAAGCGAGATACTGGGTTTGCTCTAGAACTTCTTCAGCAGCTCCTTCAGTGCTTCATCCTTCACTTAGGTGTCGGCGTCACGCGGTGCAATGTCCACGCCGTCCATTCCCTGAACTTCAGGGGCACCCACCTGTTCCCCAGGAAGTTCCCGAAGACCATCTGGGGGGTCACATCGTCGGTGATGCAGCCTTTGATCCTAGCCACATTGGACTTGTACGCTGCTGGCAGCTTCGGGACCTCGTTCTAGAGATCGGTATCCACGTTTGGGAGGCTCTCTGGCAGGTCCAGCTTCTCGTGCCTATCCACAGTGATGGTCACCCACTCCTTCTTCCAATCATCCCATTTGCTGAAGGAGAAGGTGTCCGAGTACTTGAAGGGGCACCGCTTCCGCTTCACGAAATAATACAACCCCACCATCTCGTTCCCCTTTCCAGTGGTCTGCAGTGTGAAGATGTTTCAGAAGAGCTCTAAACTAGGCCGCACCCCCACCCACATCTTGCAGAAGTGGACGAAGGTAGCAACCAGTAGAACTGAGTGGGGTCCGAGGAAATGTAGATGGATTCCGTAGAACTCCAGCAAGGTCATTAAGAAGGACGAGAAAGGGGGAAGCAGGCTGACCATGGCGTATCCTTGGAAGAAAACCATGTCGTCGGTATTCTTCTTCTCGAAGGGAAGCTCTGCAAAGCGGATCTTGTCGTCGAAGGAGTCGTGGGACCACCCCATGTAAGCTCAGACCTTCTTCAGTCCCTTCTCAGTCTTGATCTTGCTGGCGGGGAGACCCAACTCCATGGCAACGAGATGGAGTAGGGAAAAGGTGGCTGTACGAGGGCTAGGGCTCAAAGCTGAAGGATGCAAGAAAGGTCACGAGGTATTGAGCGCAGGTGCAAGTGGAGGCATGAAGAGCATGTGACCTGTGCTAGACTCCTTCTTAAGTATATATCCGCAGCGTTTGAGTGGAAATCGCAGGCACCATGGTACTGGAGCTACTCGCACTATGTCTAGTGGGTCGGAGTCTGATTCGATAGGAATGCCGAGTAGCCGCCTCGAGGCAGCCGCTCTTGTAGGCGGGAGTTAAAAACTGAATACGGCGGATTAATGGGCGCATGGAACCGAAACAAAATTCGTATCGGGAACCGACTGCCGTTGATGGCGCGATATCTGCAGATAGAGATTTTATCTGCCGCATTGAAGGGAAGCCCTTAAAGTCGCGGCATGAGGATTCAAAATGGACCCACCTCAGGTATACCCACTTAACAAAGGAAGTTCCTCCCTAAGATGGGCTTGGGGGCCACTATCGGTACCTGGCGAACTGGGTACCCCTAGATACAAGGAAGGAGGCACGCTGGGTCCCACCGCCTGTGGGGGCAGGACCCGGCGTGGTACCAGGGTGCCGCGTGGCGTGCGGCATAGCCATGCCTCTCCGCTAAGGGGAGGCCCGATGCAGCCATGCGTCCTGCAGCTCCAGGTGCCTCTCCCTCACGGAAGGGAGGTTTGGTGCTGCCACGTGTCCCACAGGTCTGGGTCCACCTCTCCACCAAGGAGGAGTTCGGCGCGCTCATCAGATCGGGAGCCCCGGACCTGCCCCCCTACAGGAAGAAGGTCCGGTGCAGCCATGTGTCCGAAAGCTCCAGGCCCGACTGCATGGCAGAGGAAAGGTTCAGACTCGCCACGTGGCAAGCAGCGCCCGACCTAGCTCATCCTACGATGGTGACAATAAGTTGGGACGAGCCTAGTGCACCTAAACGGTAAAGACCCGCGTGTCCCCAAGGTTAGCAGGAGCTCACACTCATAAGTCAAAAGTCCTGTACCAAGCTCGTGGTAATAGGTTGGCGCCGAACTACTATGTACAACGGGCGAATGAGAGGCCATGACAGGACGAACGGGACATCGCCTGCCATGATGAGGGGCTATGAGTAGCTCTGTAGCAGGGCATGGCAAGGCGACACATTGAAGCCATTGTCAGGGGATAGCATTTACTCCCAAATCTTAGGAGGGATTTGGTACACCCAGGGCCACATGTCGGGCCCCAGGACCGTTTTGTATGTCGCTCGGCCTTAGACTATAAAAGGACAGAGCGGCAACTGACTAGGACATGTTCTCTCAGACCCAGAGTTCTCGCAGACTCAAGCATTACAACACACAAATGACTGTGGAGTAGGGTATTACGCTCAGGCGGCCCAAACTACGTAAAACCCCCGTGTTCATCGTTCACTGAGCTTGATCTTGTTAGGACTAGCCCCTTGAATATACATCGAACCTCCACAGACTACACCCGAGTAGGTCTGAGGGAGGTGTCAGCTTAGACACCTCGACAACGTGGTATAGCCTCTACATTCTAGTTCTCATGCAACTTCAACCCCAATTCTCGCATATCAAGAAAACCCTAAAATCCAATTCTGTCAAGGGCGGACAAGTCTGGTCCCTGAACACGGACTAGTCCGGCCTCTGAACCTGAACTGTGCTGAATTAGTTTCAAATTGACCCGAATCAATTTCAAACTTGTTAGAAACTATTGTAACTAGTTAGTAAACATTAATAGCAACTCATTAACAAGTTTTACCTCACAATTGCATTAATCATGCATATCATGGCATATTGAGTACCAAATGAGCATTGATTGATTGAATTGTGTGTTTTGCATGTTCATTGCTTGGAATAGAAGGAGTTGCCGTAGAGAGTGCTTTCGAGGAGCTGCAGAACCAGAGTTTCAAAGTCTTTGATCCAAATCAAGCCCAAGAGCAAGGCAAGTGTCCTTGATCATATTGATCCTGTTTTAAATGTTTTGTTTGCAAAAATTGCATGCTTGTGTAGAAATTAATGGGAAAACCCAATTGTAGGAGTTCACTAGTTTTGTATGACCACCCTTGTCGCTTGAACACTATGTAGAGAGTCGGGAAGGGTATTTTTCATTTTTGCATCGCTACACTCAATTGGGTTGGAAATCCACTACAATTGCTTAATTATGAACTAATGAACATATGAATGATGAGGATTGGTAATAATGACCCTTTAGCAACATGGTGCCTAATGATCTAAGCAAGATGGTTATGTGGAATGGGTTGGACTTTTTTGGTGGTTTGCTTGCTTTAGATTTAAGGACCGGTTCGTGGAGCGACCATCCAGGATTTACAGTGCCACCACAAGGCCAAGTATGAGTGCGGCTTAGCTGACTAATTAGTGAATTGCCAGTGCTGTTTGGACCACTAAGAATGCTCGGGGAAGGGGTAGTCGAATTGGGTCTGTTCATGATTGGTGGGACTACCCTAGGATCCGAATGGCTCAAGAGGGGGCCCTTGGTTGAAGGTGTTCTCAGTTGGAGACTTCGCCACCGGTGAAACCTCAGTGTGGTCTAAATAGGCTAGTAATAACTTTTTAAAGGCTATTTTGTCATCTCTTGGCCACACACCTAAGGAAGTGTGAGACAGCATAATTGAGATTCCATAGTCATCGAAGGTGATGAAATCACGAACCTGTGGGTAAAGCGGTACAACCTCTGCAGGGTGTGTCTAAAACTATCATGACAGCTGTGCTACCGGTCAATAGCAACATGAACCCTCAAATCATTAGAATTTGGACTTTAATATGGTTTAATGGCTGGAATTGAATTGGAAATCGGTATTGGTTAATTATTTGGCTTTGGTATATGGAATTGTGGAAATTGAGATAAATGAGAAGTTATGAGTTGATTATGGATTATTATTGCTGAAGTTGGTTATTAAAGTTGGAATTGATGATTATTTGGGTTATTTAGGAAGAACCTCACCTAATAATTATATAATGGTATTTTCAACTGTTTTGAATGTACTTTTATGCAATTAGCCAATTTTATTATCATGCCTTGTTTAAGCTACATGTCATACTTTATCCACACTTGTTGAGTACGACATGTGGTCACCCTTGCTATTCCTCCACCAAATCCAGACGCAGGCAACCATATGGAGTACCAGGAGGATTTTGAGGAGTACTAGGCACGCGTGTTACCGTCAAACTTGCTTGTGTAGTTGAAGTCTTTAGTTTTTCCGCTACAGTTTCATTAGAGTTGTAATCAAGACCATTTGGTTTGTAATAAGGTAATATTATTAGTATTATTATTCGATACATGGTTATAATATGTTTATCGTTTGTGAATCACTTGTGTATGTGTGTTAAACATCCTGGGCGCACATATGCATTACGCTTAGTTCTTTTTTGGAACCGAGTGTCACACAAAGTTCAATGAAAATGCAAAGTGGCATATGCATTTGATTTCAATATCTCTATCATATGGCCTTGGTGGATATTTAAATTCTAATGAGAGAGGATGGCAAAAATTTGATGACTTTAAAAATTGCAATACCAAATTCAATTCTGGCATGGAGAGTTTCCAAGTTTCACTCATTTACCATAGCACACCAACCAAATACTTAGATGACATGTTTTTCCTAAATATATATGTGGCACAAGAACATGGTAATGAAATTGAAATGATAACTAGACACATTCCATTCTCTAGCAAAATTTTATATATGAAATTGCACAATTTTAATTTCCAATGAGTTGACTTTTAATGATATTATCATGCATAATCAATTTCAACTCAAAAATCTGGTATAGAGGGATTAGAGGTGAGAGAGCGCAAACCATCGCCTTAATGAAGAAGGGTGGCCAAGCCATCATAGCTTGGTCAAATCTTCTCGTGGTCCCTCATGTGAGGCCTTAAATTGTTCTTTCATGATGGTCCGGGCATGTTGCACTTTGGGAGGCCTGTGGGACCTCCCCCACACTTGTTCTTATACCTATCTTTGTTTGACACAAAAACATGGGAAAGTGAAATACTCTACCGGCCTTACCTACACCGGTGAGTCACAAATTATTTGACAAAGGCACTTCATATGATGGAATCAAAATAAGCACCTAAGTCCTGAGTATGAAAGTATTTATGATATTCTATATTTTACTTCTCTCCTACTCCCCCCGTCCCATAAAGATGGAGGTTTTGAGCTTGCAAGTTTGTCCCACAAAGATTGTCTTCTTAAAATGTAAAGTGTGTAGTAAATTAAAGCCAACATTAAGTTCCTCCAATCAGCTCCAACCAACGTTGTTCCCCGTACCTAGGAACTCGATGTCAGCCAATGGTGAGAGTTAAAGTTGAGGGTACATGCATCATTTACATGCTCCACTATTATGTCTAAAAAATGCTAAAACATCTATATTTGTGGGACGAAGGGAGTACTTAGCCAAGTGGGGATAGTGGGATGATTGGAAAGGAGTGGTGAGGGTTGGAGCTTTCTTTATTGGACATGGAAAATTTAACCAAACTTCAAGGATAGGCGTTAAAGTCAATCAAATTTACTATGTCTTCCTCTTTGTACAAATTTTCTTCCGGTTCTAAAAAGATCTTGAGACGGTGCCCATTTACTTTGAATAGAGGGCCTTCATCATTTTTGAGTGTAATTGCCCCATGAGACGAAGTATCTACCACAATATAGGGACCTTCCCATTTACTTTTTAGTTTCCCATGTCCAAAAAGTTTGACTCTAGAGTTGATAAGTAGGACTCTATCTCCAGGCTTGAACTCCTTTGGCATAATTCTTTTATCGTGCCACCTCTTGGTTTTCTCTTTATAGATCTTGGCACTATGGTACGCCTTATCCCTCCATTCTTCCATTTCAGAAATTTGCATCTTTCGCAACTTTCCAGCTTCGTGGCGATCCATGTTCCACTTCTTGACAGCCCAATACGCTCTATGTTCCAATTCTACGGGTAAATGACAAGTTTTCCCATAGACAATTTGGAAAGCGTGATACGGTATGCCCAAAGTGCATCGGGTAGTTTGTTCTTCCATCCATTACCCATCTCAAAGATGGTCTTTTCAAGAATATTCTTGATTTGTTTGTTTGAAGTTTCTACTTGACCACTTGGTTGGGGATGGTACGGAGTAGCAATATTATGCCTAACCCCAAGCTTCCTCAAAGAGATCTGGAAGTTCTTATCGATGAAATGAGACCCTCCATCACTTATGACCATTCAGGAGTTCTAAACCGTGGGAAAATGATTTCATGAAATATTTTCCGAGCAGTCTTGGCATCAGCATGTTTGCATGGTAATGCTTCTACCCATTTGGAGACATAATCTACAGCCACGAGAATATACTCGCAATCATAGGACTTTGGAAAGGGTCCCATGAAGTTGATCCCCCACACATCAAATAATTCTACTTGGAGATGGTATGTGAGGGGCATCGCATTGCGAGCAGTGATTCCTCCATGCTTTTGACATTCCTGACATCATCGACTGAATCCTTTGTATCCTCATACATTGAGGGCCAAAAGAATCCACTTTGCCAGCTCTTTGCGTGAGTACGGTGAACACTCTAGTGCCCGCCGTAGGGGGCCGCATGGAATCTTTCGATGATTTTGGTGCCTTTGACTGTTGGGACACACCTTCTAAGTAACCGATCAGAACATACCCTATAGAGGTATGGATCATCCCACAGGTGACGTCGACTCTCAAAAATGAGCTTTTTCTTATCCTACCCTGGTGATACGTATCCCGTAACAATGAAGTTTACGATGTCCGCATACCAAGAGTTAGAGTCAGTCACCTTGACTAACATATCATCACGTAGGAAATCATTGATAGGTATGTCCGGTGTACTTGGGCTTTCCATACATGAGAGGTGATCAGTGACAGAATTCTCTACTACGTTTTTATCTCTTATCTCCAGGTCGAACTCTTGGAGTAGGAGAATCCATCGGATTAGCCTAGGTTTAGCATCTTTCTTGGAGAGCAAATATTTCAAAGTAGCATGGTCTGTATAGACTACGATTTTTGCTCCAACCAAGTATGATCTAAACTTATCGATAGCAAAGACAACTGCTAGGAGCTCCTTATCAGTTGTGGCATAGTTAAGTTGAGCTCCTGACAGGGTCTTGCTAGCGTAGACTATTGCATGATGCTTCTTGTCCTTGGTTTTGCCAAGGACCACTCCAATGGCATAATAACTAGCATCACACATGATTTCGAATGGCATCGTCCTATCAGGGGGTTGAATGATTGGAGCTTTGATGAGTGCCTTCTTGAGGATGTCAAAAGATCGGTGACACTCATCATCGAAATCAAAAGGCACATCCTTAGATAATAGGCTAGGGAGGGGTCTAGCGATTTTAAAAAAATCCTTGATAAATCGTCAGTAGAACCCCTCATGGCCTAAGAAGCTACGGATACCCTTAATGTTGGTGGGAGGTGGAATCTTTTCAATAACTTTAGTTTTGGCTTTGTCCACCTCAATCCCCCTTTCAAACACCAAGTGTCCTAAGATGATGCCTTCACGGACCATATAATGACACTTTTCCCAATTTAGCACCAGGTCCTCTTGGAATCTTTGTAAGATCCTGTCTAGGTTCTCAAGACAATGATCAAAAGTTTTTAGAATAGACGGAAAAATTGTCCATGAAAACTGCCATAATTTCCTCGATCATGATTGAGAAAATAGACATTGTGCACCTTTGGAACAAAGCGGGTGCATTCCACATTCCTTAAGGGCATGTGAAGGTGGTCCTACTTTGATCATCAGGGTGGATGAGAATTTGATGGTAGCCAGAATACCCATCAAGGAATGTTTCGCTAGCCGCTCAAGCATTTCATCAACGAAAGGCAGTGGGAAATGATCCTTCATTGTTGCCTTGTTGAGTTTTCTGTAGTCAATACACATCCTCCACCCTGTGACGGTTCGTTGAGGAATGAGTTCATTCCTCTCATTTCAAACGACCGTCATCCCTCCTTTCTTAGGCACTACTTGGACAGGGCTAACCCACTCACTATGAGGAACGGGATAAATTGTCCCGGCATGCAAGAGTTTCAAGACCTCCTTCTTGACAACTTCCGGCATAGCATTGTTCAACCTCCTTTGAGTTTCCCTAGACGGTGTACTAAGAGGGTTAGTGGGAATGTGATGGGTGCAAAGAGCAGGGCTGATTCCCTTAACGTCTTGGAGTGAGTAGCCTAGGATGTATTTATGCTTTTCTAAGATGGTCATGAGTTTGGCAGTTTCGTCTTGTGAAAGCTTGTCACTTATGATGACAGGAGCTTCTGCATCACCGTGTAGGAAAGCATAGTGTAGGCCTAGAGGTAGGGTTTTCAACTCAATTGGGGGTTTTTGTGATGGCTCTTTGGGCAAATAAAATGTCTCCTGCTATTCATCCTCTTCTTGGATGAATTGTTCTTCTTCTTCAATTTCAGGAGGGTCTAAGAATTGAAGGGCCATGGCTTCCTCGATTGGCTTACTCTCAGGGGGAGGTTCTACTAATGTGTTCTTGGATCGCAGAATGGGAATGGAAAACTTCCTCCCTCCAAGTTTAACATCTAGGCTGCCTTTTGAGGGTGCATCCATGAGTAAATTCTCAATGGGTAACCCTATCATTACATCGAAGTCTTGGACTTCGAAGATATGAAAATCATGGCCGAACTCGATGTTCTCATGTCTTATAGACACTTTTTGCAAAATCCCATATCCTTCCTTGATGTTTCCATAGGAGTCTCTAAAGGATTTTCTTGTTTGAGCGCAGGGTAGATCACCCAAAATGTCTAAAGCACAATTTTTGGAAATGATATTGGCTCCAACAGTGGGATTGTAAAGGACGTTCACCATTACCCCTCGAATAAGACATTGAATGGTTGCTGAGGGTGAGTTTAGCCAAATAATTTCAGGTGAAAGCTCAACCTCCGTCGTCCATTCCTTACTCATGATCGAGGTCAACTCCTTGATCATTTCCTAAAGAAATTTTCCTTTGGGAGGATCAAGGAGTGAGGGATGTAATGATGGTTTCCTTCCATAACAATACTTTGAGGCATTCCCAGAATCTTCAAAAAGATCTTCCTCGAATAACAATGGTATAGGGAAGAATCCTTGTCAATCCCAAAACAAAATTGTTGTAATAACACATGTTCGGGAATAGATAGGTTCGGGCCTGATTTTGTTAGCAATGAGAATCTTGCCCAGGCTGCACCTATAGATTCCTTCTTGATTTGCTGAAAGTTGAGAATTTCCCTTCGTAGAGAGGCAACTTGGGAGAGTGGAAAGAATGCAAGAAAAAATTGTCTCAGAGTTCTTTCCATTTTCCATTTGCACTCCCAATGATATGAGTGTGCCACTGCTTCGCTCTTCCCTTGAGGGAAAAGGGAAACAATTTCCACTATAGGGTTTCTTGTGTCATGCCCTTAATTCGAAGGCATGAACACAATTGCTCAAACTCCCACAAGTGATGGTAGGGATTCTCACAATCCATCCCTAAGAAGGATTGCTCCCGAACCATGGCTACAAAGCCAGGGTGGAGTTCATAGCTAGTTGAGCAAATGGGATCCGCCGATGGTGGAGGCTCACAGAACTGACCCTTAGGAGCAGATCAAGAAAGGATGGTGGGTTGCTCCATAGTTTAGATGGTGTAAAGGTAAGGAATAAAGATAAAAAATAGATATGAGGGTGAACAAGGTTCGAAGATCAATAGTAACCGTTCCCCGACAACGGCGCCAAAAATGCTTGTTGGCGGTAGGTACATCACAGATGAAAATCCGCAAGCGCACTGAGAAGCCTTTGTAGCACATCCCCTTAAAGAGTATTCCCAAGGATATCAAATCCAAGGAACGTGTGTGCTAATCTTCTAACTAGTTCACCCAAAGACACCAAGCTTGGTGGTACGCAAAGGATAGAGTGGATTTCCTAAGAGAAGGGTTTCTAATTCAAAGCAAGTTGATCAATAGCAGCTTGTATTGGGCACGGGCTTACCCTGGTCTTCCAGGTGACTCCCGCCAAGAGCCTACATCGTAGTCGAACGTGGAGGATTACAACGGATGGATAGGGATATCACCACCTACCGCCTACCTCTACAACCCGTGGGCTATGAGATAATCAAATGTAACATCATGCCTAGACAACACGCCTACGCTATCAATTACTTCCCTAACCTTTCACGCAAAGACTAGGGCCTCTAATGAATAGAGCAATGAACAAACAACCAACTAAGGAATTAACATTCTTGAATTAAATAAATGAACTCAATTGGAAATCATGTACCTTACTTGAGATGGGAAGAACTGTTGAGGTACAAAGGTGGGGAGGGTTCGACAAGCCCGAACCCTATCCTTAAGTGGAAGAAGCCCGACAAGCCGGAGCCTCCTCCTCTGCCTCTTTCTCACTGTCTCCCTATTTTCTAAGCACTTAGGCAGTGCTACGCCTTTGGAGTGGAGTACTAGACTCAAGATTTTGGTGTGTGGAGTGAGGGATCCCCCTACCCCCTATTTATACCCTCCAAAGGTCAATTTTGCGCTAGAAAAAGCGAGGGACTCAGTTGCCATCGTGATCTCCAAGCTGCGAGAAGCCAGGACATGGCGGTTGACCGCATTTGGCACAGTTACCTAGTCGGGTGACCTGGTAGGTCGGCCGAAGTGCCAACTACTCCAAATGCGGTGTTTTTCGTTCGGGGAGCTGTTTGTGGGGCTCCATCATGGGTATGGGTGATTCCCATCATTTTTAGTTGATCTTCTCCTCCGAATGGGCACAAGAATCCTGTGCTGGTGCCTGATTGGTTGGAAGGTGTGTTTCCATGATTGGTCCCTGTAAATACATCTAATTATGAGCATAATTCACCTGCATATACAATTGCACCAACAGTTGTGGAGATAGTTAGTAAATAACTCCTACCACTATGTTGGTTGTCCAATCCATAGCTTTTGTGCACGAAATTGATGGTCGGATTTGGCAATTAAGGACCGTCAACACTTACACGCGCCCCAACCGAATATGAACCTCCGCGGACTACATTTTAGTAGTACCGGGGGAAGTGTCATAGCAACACTTCGATAGCAGCGAATGAGCCGGTGTGTGAATCTGTTTCACATGGAACTGACACGCTTCAAACTTTTTTACAGCTCAACTGCATCCTGGAGTGTTGTAGGCCAGTAGAAGCCATGCCGGAAGGCTTTACCAACCAACGTGTGGGAAGACACGTGGTTCCCACACTCGCCTCCATGGATTTCTGTGAGGAGCTCACAGCCTTCTTCCCGGGCAATGCACCGCATTATAACACCATTTGCACCACGTCGATAGAGATCCCCTTCTACCAACGTGTATATTTTAGCCAATCTGACAATTCGATCAGCGGAAGCACCATCTTCATGAAGGATGTTGTCATTCAAGTAGCTCCGGATCTTCGAGATCCATGCATTGGAGCTAACTTGAGCTTTCGGATCTTGCGAGCTGGGTTGCTTGGAGCTTCCTACAGTGCCTACGATCCTTGGTGGACACCATGGTAACAGGGCCAACGGGACCACCGGCTTCTTGATGCTAGTCTCGCCCCCATCACTTAGTTCAGCAGGCTGAGCGATAGGTCCTGACAATCTCCTAACAAAAACTCCATCAAGAGCTTGAGCTCCGGTTGAAGCCTTCGTCGAGAGTTCATCAGCTTTAGCGTTGTTGAGACGCTGGACATGCCAGAGGTCTAGGACATCGAAGTCCTTCTGCAGCTTCTGGACTTCAAGGAGGTAAGCAATGAGTTGACGGTTGTTGCAACTGCATTCACCTTTGACTTGCTTAATGATGAGTTGAGAGTCACTCTTCACCATCAACTGCTTGACGCCATATGATAGCACCACCTTGAGTCCATAGATGAGAGCTTCATACTCCGCCATGTTGCTGGTATCCCTGAAGTCAAGGTGTACCATGTACTTGACCTTCTCCCAGGTCGGAGCGAGGAGAAGGATTCCAGCTTCGACCCCTGCTTCTGCATGGAGCCGTCGAAGTAGAGAGTCCAGTGAGGCTCGGTGAAGATCGGGACCTTGGGTTTCGGCTTATGCTCACTGTGGCCCCCTGGATTTGATGAAGAAGGGGTCCACTCCGCCACAAAGTCAGCCAATGCCTAACTCTTGATAGCATGTCAAGGCAAGAATTCGAGATCGAATTCTGCCAACTCCGCTGCCCACTTTGCAATATTTCCTGTAGAGTTCGGGTTATGCAATATAGCACGTAGTGGATAAGAGGTTACTAATGATATTTTGTGGGCTTGGAAGTTGTGACGAAGCTTCCTTGAGGAAATAAGAACTGCATGGAGCAATTTATGCACCTCAATGTACCGAGTCTTGGCGTCATGCAATACTTCGCTGATGAAGTACACTGGTCGCTGGACTATCTGGACCTTCTCGGAAGGGCCCGTAGCTTCTTCTTCATCAACCATGACCCTCTCGGGGGGGGGGGGGGGGGGAGGTCCGAACCTTCTTCTTCTTGAGCTTCTCGGACTCTCCCGGAGGAGTCCGAATCTTCTTAATTAGTCGTGAGAACTCCCTCGGATGAGAGAAATTGATCCTCAGGAAACTTTCCTTTAGGATCCGCGCCTGGGGGCTGGGACCCAGACTCGCCTTCAGGTAGCTTTGGACCCTCTTGGAGGGGTCTGGACTCATGAACTGAAGATGGTTCCGGTCTCTTCGTGACCAGGACCATGCTGACAAATTTCGTAGTTGCCGAAATGTAAAGCAAATGAGGCTCACCAGGATCCGGAGCTACCAAGATTGGTAGTGTGGTGAGGAGCTGCTTGAGCTCTTGGAACGTCTTTTCTACTTCTTCGGACCAATGGAACGGCTTGGACTTCCTCAATAGCTTGAATAAGGGAAGTGCCCACTCTGCCAGTCTTGAGATGAACTGGCTAAGTGCAGCTAGACATCCAGCTAGCTTCTGGACATCCTTGACGCGGGCTAGGGGCCGCATCTCTTCAATGGCCTTGATCTTCGCCGGATTTGCCTCAATTCGTCGGTGAGTCACCAAGAATCCAAAGATCTTCCCAGAGCTAACCCCGAAAACACATTAGTCCGGGTTTAGCTTGGTGTGCTTTATGCGCAGCTTGTTAGAGACGGCTTGCCGGTTTTCAAGGAGTGATTCCTTGTTCTTCACCTTCACGATGATGTCATCGACGTAGACCTCCACCAAGTCCCTAATGATCTCTCCAAATGTTTTATGCATGGCTCGCACAAAAGTTGAAGCAACATTTTTGAGACCAAAAGGCATAGCAGTGTAATAATATAACCCATCTACTGTTATGAAAGTAGTATGCTCTTCATCCTCCCTAGACATTTGAATCTGATGACATCCAAAATATGCATCTAGGAAACACAATAGTTCACACCCAGAGGTGGAATCAACTATCTGGTCTATTCTAGGTAGTGGAAATGGGTCTTTTGGGCATGCCTTATTCAAGGTGGTGTAGTCGATTCACATCCGAAGCTTCCCGGCGGCCTTTGGTATGACGACTGGATTTGCTAGCCACCAAGGATGATGAACCTCCCGGATGGAACCAGCTTCGATTAGCTTCTTGATTTCTTGTCTGATGAAGTTATGTTGCTCGACTGATTGCCTCCGGGGCTTCTGATGTACGGCCTTGCGTTGGGATATATCTTCAGGTTGTCCTCGATCACCTCCCTAGGGATCTCAGGCATCTGTGATGGTTGCCATGCAAACACGTCGACATTCATCCAGAGGAAAGTGATCAACACGAGTTCCTATTTGTTGTCCAGACTTCCTGATATACGGGTGGTCTGAGCAGCATCAGAACTGATTTGGACGACTTTGACAGGAATGTCGGTGTCGCCGCTTGGCTGCACACGTGGTGCAGAGGTTGAGCCTCATTGACAAGAGCTCAGAGGTTGGGCATCTTTCTCCTTGCCGAATCCTTCCTCCTGCGCTGTTGCAAGCGCGTGGAGTTCTTCTAGCACGGTGACTCCCGTAGTGCGATCCCCGCGAATCCGGAGGACGCCTTAAGGAGTCGACATCTTCAACACCAGATAGCTGTAATGAGCAGCGGCCATAAACCTATACAGGGTTGGCCTACTTAGGGTGGCGTTGAAGGGAAGGCTGATGTGCGCTACATCGAAGACCAACTTCTCAGTCCTGTAGCTCTCCCGATTCCTGAAGGTCACCGGGAGTATAATTGACCCGAGAGGAGTGATAGCTCCCGGACCTAACCCGAAGAATGGACGTGAGGGGCGAAGGTCCGAGAGGCTGAGTGAAAGTGCCTCTAGGCATCCCTTGTGGGTTTTGGTTGATTTATGACAAACAAATGCGATCCTAACCAACTTGTTGAGATGAGCACAGGTTTTAATGAAACTATGAAGAAAGCGCAAAAAGAAATGAGAATGAGGATCTATATGGAAAAGAGCTCAAGAGCTGAATAGGTTAGATCATTGTGTATGGAGTGTGTTGGAGAAACACTCCCAAAGAGCTCAAGCACAAGAAAACTCATTCAGTGCACAAATTTACACAGGTCCGGACTAGTCCGATATACCCCGGACTAGTCCGATAATCTCTCCATTCAAAATCAGACAAGTCCTCCCAGTGCGGACTTGTCTGCACAGTCCAGGTTTACAGAGACTGGACTAGTCCAATATCACCACGGACTAGTCTGATATCTTTTTGACTAAAATCGAACTAGTCCTCCGCAGTGCGAATTAGTCCTCAACACTTCACAACTTTGCACGACATCGGATAAGTCCGATAACATACGGACTAGTCCGATTATCTCTCTGGCTAAAATTCGACAAGTCCTCCCAATGCGGACTTGTCCCCAGATTCACTAAGGGGTTCACCACAGCCGGACTAGTCCAATAACAACCGGACTAGTCTGAACATTTCCAGAGCCAAAATCGGACTAGTCCGCCCAAGGCCGGACAAGTTCGATGTTCTTGAGAACATCAGGTTTCCTACACTCCGCACACTGGACTAGTCCGGACTCCACCATGGACTAGTCCGGACTCTCGAAACCCTAACGGTAACTTTTGGAAACACCCTATAAATAGATTTGCACGTCCCTACATTCAACGCTCTCGACTCCCAGCGCCGTCACACCCCCCAAGAGCTCAGAAAACACATCTCTCCATGCAATGCAATGTAAGAAACATCAAATCCTTGAGGATTCACTTTGGATCAAAGGAGAGACGTGATTCCACATGTTTGTGCTCTTGGGTTTGATTCTCTAACACACCCCTGTTGTTTCATTGTTGATCTTAAGAGTGTGTTCTTGGTGGTGTTTGATTTGTAATATTGTGTAGCCCTCAACTTGTGAGAAAGCCCCTTGAACTTGGTGATTTACCATTTGTGATAGTGGAAGGGAATTGGCCTTCGTGGCAATTCGACGAGGTTAGGGTCAGTGAAGACCCGGTCCTTTTGTGGGCTCCTAAACATGGACGTAGGTTGCCTCTGTGGGAACCGAACCACGGGATAAAAGCTTGTGTCAAACTTGTTCTTAAGTTTTTCATATCATATTCTAGGGTTTACTTGATCTTGTCCATCTTACGTTAAAACATTGAAATCAAAGTTAGTTTGTGCTACACTTAATTTCATTGACTCAATACTTTCAAGTTACATACTATATTCCGTTGCGTATTGTGCTTGTATTGAATTCATTGATCTAACTTGATCTATCTAGTCCGCACGCACTAGACTAGTCCGCACACTACCGGACTAGTCCGATTTCCTAGTATTTGATCAAGTTGCTAAGTGTTGCAGGTTCTGACTAAAATTCAAAAAGGCCTATTCACCTTCCTCTAGGCCACTTCAATTGGTATGAGAGCAAGACTCTTCGCAAGAGACTAATCGCTCGAAGAGAACATGTCGGACATGAAGGATGTGCACAAGAGTCTCAAGAAAGAGAAGGTTGAAGATAAAAAAACTCAAAAATTGGAGAAGATCCTCGACGCCATTCAGGACTTCGAGGATGACGATGAGGAGATGCTTGAACTCAAGGCACTCCTATGGAAGAAAGCCCTCTCCAAAGGGAAAGTGAAGATCAAGGACAAGAAGGGGAGTAGTCACACCGACTACTCCCGATATCCTTTCAACTACGATCGTTTAAATTCTAACAATAGCCATTATTTATCTATTCCTTTAGGAAAACACCCACACTTTGACAGCAATGATTACTCAATTTGGAGGCAAAACATGAAAATGCACTTAATCTCACTCAATCCTAGCTTGTGGCATAGAGAGCTTACACCAAGCCAAGAGCAAGCAATTCATCGGAATGCTCAAGCTGCAGCAGTCATCACATCTTCACTAAGTCGGGACGAGTTCACCAAGGTGGATGGACTCGAGATTGCAAAGGAAATCCGGGACACATTGCAAACTGCTCATGAAGGCGATCGTCATGTGCAAGAGGCAAAAATCGAAATGATTGAGGGTGAATTGGGAAGATTCGCCATAGAAGAAGATGAGTCGCCACATGACATTTACAACCAATTAAAGACTCCCATCAACAAGATTCAAGCATACGGAAGTAAGAAGTGGAATGATCTCGAGATAGTGAAGCTCATCCTTAGAGCTTTCATGCCTCGCAATGTTACCCTATGCTCAATGATTAGAGAGAGTCCCGGATACAAGAAAATGACCCTGGACGAATTGCATGGAAAGATCATCAACTTTGAAATGATGGAAAAGCAAGCTAAACATGTAAAGGAAATTGTCGACCTCACCTTGGCAAAGAAAAAGGGGGTCGCCTTGAAGTCCACTTGCAATCCCTTGTCAAAAGAAGCTCGAGAAGCTCAACAAGAAGAGGGCAGCGATGACGAGAGCAGCGATATTGACGAAGAGGACATGATCCTCTTTATGAAGAGATTCAAGAAAATGATGAAGAGAAGACATGGGGGCAAATCAAGTGAAGGAAAACACAAAGAAAAATCAAGACCGAAGCTGAGGCGGGCGTGCTATAACTGTGGTGAATATGACCACTTTATAGTTGATTACCTGTATGAAGAAAACAAGAAGAAGACCAAGGAAACAAAGCCTCAACCCAAGAAATTCTTCAAGAAGAAGAAGCAAGCTGGACAAGCGCACCTAGGAAAGGAGTGGGACTCAAATTATGAGTCCTCATCCGAAGAGGAAGAGGAGATGGCTGGCATAGCCATCGAGAAGACAACTAAGAAGTCCACCCTCTTCCCAACTCTCGGCGCATGAAAGGGCAACGACACTTGCCTGATGGCAAAAGAAGGTAAACGAAAGGTAACAACAAAATCTACCTCTTCGCGTTCTTTTGATAGTGATAGTGACAACTATAGTGATGATGAGGATATGCTAGTTAGCTTAGACAAGAAAACTACTGCTAAATGAAACTCTTGATGGATAAGCTTGTTAATAGGGAGGGGTTGATTGATCGTCAAGAAGTTATGATCATCCTCCAAAAGGAGGAGTATCCCAAGATCAATGAGCTCCTTAAACTTGAAAAGGAGCGAAGCAAATCACTTGAACTTGAGTTAGCTTCAAGCAAGGAAGCTTGTTTGAAGTTAAGCGACTCAAATGCAATCATCAATGAAGAACTTGTTAACTTAACCAAAATTAACAAGATCCTTGAAGTGCAAGTTGAGTCACTCAAACAAAGTGACCCTTCATCCTCTTCAAGCTCGCCCTCTCAACCCCTTAAAACTGAAACTACTTCTACTTGTGCATGTGATAAAATTGACACTAGCTTGGAAGACAAGTCGACCTTTACCAAGGACAAGCATCCTTCCCAAAGTGGCATATTTGACAAGGAGAAGGTCAAATGTGCACGTAGTGCATACTTGGCCACAAGACCTCCTAATGTCAAATATGGCATTGGGTATTCCTATGGTGAAAAGCAAAATGCTAGAAACCATAAGAATAACAAGGAGTGCATTGCCTTTGTGAGGGGAAACCCCTCTCAAGCTAGAAATACTAATGATGTTAATAAGTCCAAGATAGTTAACACATATGAAAACCGGACTAGTCCGGTCACTGTACGGGCAAGTCCGATCCTCTGGACAAGTCTGGTTTCCTGGACTAGTTCTGTTCATGAAAAACAACATATGTTATTTAGAACTTTTGATGCATCATATGTTCTTATGAAAAGTTTTGGTAAAGTTTATGCTCATTATGTTGGGCCATGCTATGGGAACACCAAGTCTCATGTGTGGGTGCCCAAATCTCTTGTAACTAACCTCAAAGGACCCAAGCAAGCTTGGGTACCTAAAACCAAGGCATAATTTGATTTTGCAAGCCTATTCCTCCGGTGGATTGAAATGGGTGCTAGACAGTGGATGCACCAACCATATGACCGGAGAAAGAATGATGTTTGTTGAGTATAAAAAAATGAGGATCCAAGCGAGGGCATCTATTTTGGATACAATAGTCAAGGAAGGGTGCTTGGTATTGGTAAAACTGCAATATCATCTCAACATACTCTTTCTCATGTTTTACATGTCGATTCCTTAGATTGTAACCTGCTATCCATATCTCAATTATGTGACAAAGGTTATAATTGCTTGTTTACTAATGAGGGTGTGACCATCTCTAGAAGGAATGATGACTCGGTTGCATTCAAGGGTGTATTGAAGGAAAAGCTTTATCTTGTTGACTTCAACAAAAATAAAGCCGAACTTGACACATGCTTGATTGCAAAGACCAACATGGGTTGGCTGTGGCATATACGGCTAGCACATGTTGGTATGAGAAATCTTCAAAAAACTCCTCAAGGGCGATCACATCCGAGGTTTAAAGGATGTCATTTTTGAGAAAGACAGGCCTTGTAGCGCGTGCCAAGCCAGGAAGCAAGTAGGAGCACCCCGTCCCGCAAAGAACGTCATGACAACGATAAGACCGCTCGAGCTACTTCACATGGACCTATTCGGTCCAATCGCTTACATAAGAATCGGCGGTAACAAATATGGATTAGTAATTGTTGATGACTTTTTGCGTTTCACGTGGGTTTTCTTTTTGCATGATAAAACAAAAACTCAAGGAACCCTCAAGAAGTTTCTCAAGCGTGCCCAAAATGAGTTCTCATTGAAGATCAAGAACGTACGAAGTGACAACGGCACGGAGTTCAAGAACACTCAAGTTGAGAAGTACCTAGACGAAGAGGGCATAAAATATGAATTTTTAGCACCTTATTCACCTCAACAAAACGGAGTTAGCGAAAGGAAGAACCGAACCCTCATAGAGATGGCGAGAACAATGCTCGATGAATACAAGACCTCGGATCGGTTTTTGGTGGAAGTGGTTAACACCGCTTGCCACGCCATAAACTGACTCTATCTTCATCGACTACTCAAGAGGACATCATATGAACTACTCACCGGTAACAAGCCTAATATTTTGTATTTTTGAGTTTTCGGTTCTAAGTGCTATATTTTGAACCAGAAGCCTAGGACTTCAAAGTTCGCTTCGAAGTCCGATGAAGGTTTCTTGATTGGTTATGATTAGAACTCTTACGCCTATTGTGTCTTCAACAAGACCTCCGGACTCGTTGAAGTAGCACGTGATATAGTGTTCAATGAAACTAACGGCAATCAAGAAGAGCAAGTTGATCCATTTTTGCTAGATAGAGAAGAAGCTCCATGTCAAGCAATGAGAATAATGGCGTTGGGCGATGTTCGACCACAAGCACCACCTCCAAATGCAAATGAAGAAGATGAACCACAAGTGGAGGTAAACGATCAAGGGGGAGCTCCCACACAAGATCCAAATCAAGAAGACGAAGATGATCAACAAGTCAATGAGGGCAACTATCTAGGGGGAGTAGAAGATGATCATGAAGACTCAAGACCACAATTGCCACACCCAAGAGTACACCAATGCGTCCAAAGAGATCATCCCATCGACAACATAATCGGGGACATCCAAAAGGGAGTAACGACTAGATCTCGCATAGCTAATTTTTATGAACATTACTCCTTTGTATCCTTTTTGGAACCGCGCAGGATTGGGGATGCATTGAAGGGTCCGGATTGGGTGGTGGCGATGCAAGAAGAACTTAACAACTTCAAACGTACCGAAGTGTGGGAACTCGTCGAAAGACCCAAGTTCAACGTTGTTGGCACCAAATGAGTCTTCCGCAACAAACAAGACGAACATGGGGTGGTGACAAGGTACAAGTCGCGACTTGTGGCCAAAGGGTATTCACAAGTTGAAGGTTTGGATTTCGATGAAACCTTTGATCCCGTAGCTAGGCTTGAATCTATTATATTATTACTTTCATATGCTACTCACCATGATTTCAAGCTCTATCAAATGGATGTGAAAAGCGCCTTCCTCAATGGACCAATAAAGGAGGAGGTGTATGTGGAGCAACCCCCCCCGGATTTGAAGATGAAGAGTTCCCCGACCACATCTTTAAATTGCGTAAGGCTCTCTACGGCCTCAAACAAGCTCCTAGAGCTTGGTATGAGTTCCTTAGAGATTTCTTGATTGAAAATGGTTTTAAAATTGGCAAAGTTGATTATACATTATTCACGAAGCATTTTGACAATGATCTCTTTGTTTGTCAAATATATGTTGATGATATCATTTTTGGTTCAACTAACAAATTTTTCTGTGAAGAATTTAGTAAGATTATGACAGATAGGTTTGAAATGTCTATGATGGGAGAGCTAAAATACTTCATGGGATTCCAAGTAAGGCAACAAAAGGAGGGGACGTTCATAAGCCAAACCAAGTATACTGAAGACATACTCAAGAATTTTGGAATGGACAAGGCAAAGCCTATAAAGACTCCCATGGCAATAAATGGACACATGGATCTCAATACAGATGAACCAAGCGTGGATCAAAAGGTATATCGCTCCATGATTGGATCCCTACTTTACTTATGTGCATCTAGACCAGACATTTTGTTGAGTGTATGTTTGTGTGCAAGGTTTCAAGCCAACCAAAAAGAGTGTCATTTGACCGCCGTAAAAAGAATCTTGCGGTATTTAGTTCATACACCCAACCTAGGACTTTGGTATCCTAAAGGTTCCAAGTTCAATCTCATTGGATACTCCGATGCAGATTACGCCTGATGCAAAGTAGATAGAAAAAGCACCTTCGGTACAT
Source organism: Tuctoria greenei (assembly GCA_036927565.1). Lineage (NCBI taxonomy): Eukaryota > Viridiplantae > Streptophyta > Magnoliopsida > Poales > Poaceae > Tuctoria > Tuctoria greenei. Next base: position 60,768,673 of record JAYESD010000010.1, read on the forward strand.
GCCAATTTCTAGGTAGATCACTAGTTTCTTGGTCTTCCAAGAAACAAAACTCCATTGCCTTATCCACGGCCGAAGCGGAGTATGTTGCAGCTGGGAGTTGTTATGCACAACCCATTTGGATGCGACAAACTCTAAGGGATTACGATTACAATATAAGTTGTATTCCACTCCTTTGTGATAATGAGAGTGCCATTAAGATTGCCCATAACCCCGTTAAGCACTCTACGACCAAACATATAGACATCAGGCACCACTTTTCAAGAGACCACTCAATGAAAGGAGACATAGCTATTTCCCATGTCAACACCAAAAAACAACTAGTCGATATATTTACCAAGCCACTTGATGAAAAACGTTTTTGCGAGCTCCAAAATGAACTAAACATCCTCGATGCTCGGAATGTGGCTTGAAAACTTGCATACCTATATGATTCTTCAAAAATATGTTGATTGTGTTGTGAAAATCATCTCTCTCAATTTTCTCCGAAAAATTATTTCAATTAATTGATCTTGGTGAATTATAGTCATTTCTTGATTGTTGTATGCTTATCGATCATATTCATCAAGATTACTTCATTCTTTTGACTCCTATTTTCTCTATAAGAACTTTCAAATATATACGAATGGCCCAATCATATCTGTTCTGCTGACCACGGACTAGTCCGTGGTTATACGGACTAGTCCGCACAATGCAGAATAGTCCGCAGAGTGTCCGGTAGTCCAGACAAGTTCGGTAGACCATGGACTAGTCCAATTTTTCGACTCCATAATCCTAGCCGCTGCCAAAACCTAATATCCTTCATCCTCACAACTCATCTCACATTCTCTCTCCTTGCTCGAGTGCTCCCAAGGCAATTTCCTTCATTCTCCATCAAATCCCTCCGAGTTTGGGTGGAAATCGATCTCCATTGCATAGGGATTGAAGACCACGGACCTGTCCACACCTTCAACCCCTCCATCTCCAAGAATCGAGGAATTTCGGTAAAATTTCCTCCCAAATCCTAGAAATCTTGATTTACCTCGTTGTTGAGCAAATAGCTTAGTTCCTTCAAGTTAATACATATCTCCTTTCTGTATTACATTTACCTTGAACTAGTTTTGCATTGGGAATCACCATTTGTCATCTAGTTAGGGTTTGAGGTGATGAACATCGTACTAGTCCGGTCCTCCGGACTAGTCCGTATCTGTACACCAGACAAGTCCAATTTTTAACTGAACTCAACCCTAATTTCTCATTCCTCAATGCACTTCCTTGTCATCAATTCTCATCTATACATTGTGTAATCCCTTCTCAGGACAATGTCGAGCTCCAATGATGAAATATCTGATTTTGAGGCCGAGTTGGACCAAGACTCCTTGCTTCGGTCCTCAACGGGCCAAGGGAAGATGAGGCAAGAGTGTCCCTTAGAGCCTGCACCTTCCCCACCTCAGGTGCGACGCAAAGTGCTGGCCAAGAAGTCTGCGTCCAAAGTCAAGGATGCAGGTGGCCCTAGCTCGGCAGCCTCTCGCCAAGCTAAGGGCAAAGGGAAAGGGACAGCCTCGGGCCCAATCGGCCCACTCAAGATGGCAGCTTCGAGGCAGAGGACCAGGGATCCCTCCGAGGAGAAGTTCAATAGCAAAGGAAGCGATACGGCTTCCAAGCTCAGATTTGTGGATTGCTACAGCCGACCCAAGAAGGCAGCCGATGCCAGGTTTTGGAGCAATTTTCATGCAGACTTCTACAGCTCCGTGTACCTTACCATGAGGACTCTGGTGGTCCGTAGCGAGTGGATCGACTCGAATCACTTTGAGAGGAAGAGCTATGGTGCATTTGATCAGGTGGTGGAGGCTACAGCTAGGCATGGACTAAAGGACATGTTTGCCTTCAGATATCACTGGAATGATGAAGTTATTGCTCAGTTCTATGCCACATGCTTCTTTGCCAGTGATGAAGATGAAAGGGTGACTTGGATGACACATGGATCCAAGTACACCATTACCTATGATGAGTTTGCAAGACTGCTTCACGAAGAAGACACCAGCAACAATGAGCTGACTATCCATAACATCGGTGTCTTGGGAAAAGATAAGATGGACTTCTGAAAGCATCTAGGCCCCCATGAGGTACGGTTTCGGTGATTAATGACAACCATTGGATTTTACCAATGAATTTGTGAATGCAAGGTCCCCATAATCACTCAATCAAATGAAATCAATATGTCATTAGAGACCCCTAAACAATCAATTTATGAGATCAAATCAATGATATGAAGACAAGAAGTGAAATATCTTATGACAAAGTCATTCAACCACAATTAATGACACTTAATGCTTAAAAATGATCAGAAGTGCATTTCCAACAAGAGTCCAAGAGGTCAATCGAGCAAGACACAAAAGAATCACTTAGAAACAACTTGAAGCAAGCAAAATCAACTCACCGGATCAACCGCTGATTCCTGAGAACAACGCATCGGTCGAGTTGGTTCAGCAGAAGAAGAAGACCTCAGAACAAAGCACTCACCAGATCATCCAATGTTAAGGGCTAGGCTACATTGGTCCATCAGTATAGTTTGTAATATCCTTGGACCAAGTGTAGCACCGGATCATCCGATGTACAGAAATATACACATCGGTCAATCACTCCAGTAAGCATCAAGTTTGAGTCAATTCTTGTAACACCCTCATTTTCATGTATCATGCCCTACATGCACTCATATACATGTTTAACATTAACCCACAACAAGAGGAACGAGTTTAAAATTGATTTGGAACAAAACCGCACTTAAAAACGCAGGAAAGTGCGGACAAGTCCGATTTTGCTGAGGACTAGTCCGATTTCTCTCTGACTAAAAACGGACTTGTCCGTTTTTGCTGCGGACTAGTCCAATTTTGGCTCTGGAAACTTTCGGACTTGTCCAATCTTGTGCGGACTAGTCCGATGTTCCATGAATCCTTGAAAATTTGCTAAGTCCCTGGACTTTTCCGGACTAGTCCAGTGTTCCAGCGGACTTGTCCGTTTTTCCTCTCTGTTCAAATTCAGACTTGTCCGATTTTTGGCCAGACTTGTCCGATTTTCTCTCTGGACGACTTCGGACTAGTCTCGTCCTGTCCGGACTTGTCCGATATTTCGCGACTCCGAGTTGATCTTTTGTTTTACGACTTGTTTCTTGGGTTTCACGTTAAGTGGGCCTAGGTACGTCGTGCCTAACTCTTTTAGAGCCCATGTGGGACTCTAAACCGGCCTCTACTCATCCCAAACTCGAAATCCGTCTAACCCTAGCCTCCACCTCTATATAAACAGCCCAACCCCTTGGTTTGACATCTATTTGCCACTTTTCCACCCACCCAAACCCTAGTTCGTGGGGAGCCACCATCAAGGAGGGAGGAGAAGATCCCAAGCAAGAAGAAGAAGAGGAGGAAACGAAGAATGATAGAGATCTCCACCAAGTTTCGTCCGTCACCACCAATTCATCTCCAAGTTCATCACCAACCCTAGATCACCAAGATCCAAGTGCTACCTCCAAGTTTCTTGATTCATTGGAGTCCTAAACACCTGGTATACCTTCTATTATCTTTTCCTTACGTGCATTCAACCCCTAATCTCCAAATTTACGTCGATCTAGAAAACCCTAATCTGCTGATCTCGCAGAGTGCGGACTTGTCTGGTCCCTAGCGGACTAGTCCAATCTTCCTGGTTAAATTGTGTTATATTGACTCTAAAATTTCTAATCGAATCCAAACCTGTATAAACTTGTTAAAAGCTATTAGAACTAGTTAGTGATCATTAAAAGCAATCTAGTAACAAGTTCTACCTTGCATTTGCATTAATCATGCATGTCATGACATATTGAGTAATATTTGTGCACTCTTTGATTGTGTTTCTTGTCTTGTATGTTTATTGTGTGGATTAGACGGATTTGCGCTAGAGAGTGCCACGGAGGATCTACAGCATCAAGAGTTTGAAGGCTTTGACCTTAATCAACAGCAAGAGCAAGGCAAGTGTCCTTGAAGCATATTGATCCTATTTTTAAAATAAATGTTTTGTTTGCAAAACTGCATGCTGTGTCAATTTGATGGGAATCCTATGGTAGGAAGTTTACTAGTTTTGTTGACCACCCTTGTCACCTGGAATTTATGGTATAGAGTCGGGAAGGGTTTTACCTTTTTGCTTCGCTTAATTAATTGGGATGGAAAACAACACTACACATTTAATTATGTATTAATGATATTCTTGTTATTGTGAACTAGTCGATACGGTATGGTAATGGGTGATCTAAGCAAGCCTGGAATGTGGATGGGTTGGATGTTATGGTGGTTTGCTTGCTTTAGATCTAAGGACCGGTTCATGCGAGAATAAGCTAGGACTATAGTGCCACCACGAGGCCAAGTATGGGTGCGGCGTAGCTGATTAATTAGGGCTTTGCTAGTGCGGTTTGGACCATTGTGGATGCTCGGGGAAGGGGTAGTCGGATTGGGTTTGTTGATGATTGGTGGGACTACCCTGGGATCCGAATGGCTCAAGAGGGGGCCCTTGGTTGAAGATGTGCTCTGCGGGAGACATCGCCACCGGTGAAACCTCAGTGGGGTCTAAATAGGCTAGTAATCCCTTTGTAAAGGCTATTTTGTGATCTCTTGGCCATACACCAAAGGAAGTGTAATTGGCATGAGGGAGGTTCTTTAGTCGCCGACGGGTGATGAAATCACAAACGCGTGGGTAAAGAGGTACAAACTCTGCAGAGTCTAAATAAACTATCATGATAGCTGTGCTCCCTGTTATGAGCGCCTGGATGACCTACATGATTAGAGGGAAATTGGGATTTGGGATGGTTATGGTTTGGTATTTGTTATGGTTGATATTATGGTTATGGTTATGATTATAGTTATGGTTATGAGGTGGAATCATGGTTTATGACATTGATTATGGTTATTGGTAATGGTGAATTATGGACTGGTATTATTATGGTTACATGGTTTATGATGGGTTTACTTTACATAAATACGATATATTGCTTTTCAAATGTTTTAATGTACTTTTCAGCACTTTGCCATTATTATTGTCATCATTTGAATCAGCCACATGTCATACTTTCCACACTTGCTGAGTACGACATGTACTCACTCTTGCAATCCCCCTCCCAACAGTTGCAGGTCGGAATTATGAGTTTAATAGTGATAATGCGGAGTTCTAGGCCGTGTCTACCGTCAGCTTTGCTTGTGGTGTTGATTGGAGCTGCGCATACATACCCTGTCGCTTATGCTGCTTAGTTGCTTAGTTTGCTTAATTAGTTTATTTCCGCTGCATTAGTTGAACTTGTCATAAATATTCATTAGAGATTGTATTCGAGGATATAATGAATTATGTAATAAGAGTACTTGTTTAATAATTTGAGTTGTGGTAATTATCTGTTTATCATTTGTGAATCACTCGTGTATGTGTGTTGAACATCCTGGGCACACATATGTGTTAGCTTGGTTCAGTTTTCGGAACCAGGCGTCACAGATTGGTATCAGAGCCATAGGTTGACTGTAGGACGCAGCCTAGATAGAATGAACACTTTAGAGCACATAGGAGCACTCAGGAATTGATGTGTTTTTGCTTGGAGTGCTGTTTGCTATATATATTGTTTGCTTGTGTGCTTAATAGAGGATTTTGGGATGCCTTAGCATTGCCATGTCCACCTAGGCTAGTGTAGCTAGTTGGTTAGATTTATATCCCTTGATGCATATAGTTGGGGACGTTTTCTAATTCTTATTTATTGCTTTTCTTCAGATGGTGAGGACTCGCAACCAGAGGGATGGCAATGATGAGGAGGAGAACAATGGAGTGCCTCAGAACAACATCGGACAAGGATCTACTCAGGGAGCTATCAACATTGAGCAGCTATTGGCTATGCAAAACCAGCTCATGCAGACCATGATACAAACAATGGGACAGCTGCAGGCTGGCAATATCAACAATCAGCCCCACATGCCTCCACCGCCACCCCTGCCTCCTCATAACCGATTGGGAGAGTTTATGAGGACTAGGCCGCCAACCTTTGCTCAAGCTGTTGACCCTATGGATGCTGATGATTGGCTCAAGTCCGTGGAGAAGAAACTTGCTATTGTCCAGTGCAATGATCGGGAGAAGGTTCTTTTTGCTTCTCATCAACTCGTTGGAGCAGCTGCAGATTGGTGAGATTCTTATTGCAATGCTCATGAGAACCAAGAGAGAATTACCTGGGCAGAATTCAAGGAGAGTTTCCGTTCTCATTATGTGCCAGAAGGTGTTATGATCTTGAAGAGACAAGAATTCGAGAACTTACGGCAAGGAAGATCAAGCGTGAGTGAATATCTCAATAAGTTCACTCAACTCTCAAGATATGCGCCTGAGGATGTTAGTCGGGACAGCCGGAAGCAGTATTTGTTCATGAGAGGCCTCAACAATGAGATCCAAGTGCAATTGCTCAATTGTGACTATGTCAATTTCCAGAAGCTTGTGGACAAAGCAATTGTGGTTGAAAACAAGATCCGTGAGATGGAGCAAGAAATCAAGAGGAAGGCGCCATATCAAGGACAGCAACAAGGAAGTAATGTGCGCCCTCGCCTTGCACCACCCAATGCACCTCATTACAGCTCCTCTATTCCTGCTCAGCGTCCTGGTTATGCACCACGCCCAACTCAGTTTGAGCAGCAGCGCCCTGTTATGCAAACACCTAGGCCTCCAATGCCTTATGCACCTCGTGCTAATTTCCCTGATGCAAATGCTCAAAACCAAGCTCGCTCCAATAATTCTGGTGGAGTTAAGAAGTGTTATACTTGTGGAGAAGTTGGACACTGTGCGCATCAATGTCCTAAGTCAGGTCTTGGTCAAGGAAGCAATGCACCGAGGCAAAACCCAAGACCCAGTGGAGGACAGCCACAAGGGAACCGAGGACAGCAGAATTTTGCTCATGGCAATGTGAATCATGTCTCTACGGAGGATGCTCAACAAGCGGATGACGTGGTCATTGGTATGTTTCTCGCCAACTCCAACCCCACGACTATGTTATTTGATTCTGGAGCATCGCATTCATTCATTGCATCGAAGTATGTTGCCAAGTATAGTTTGCCTATCTCTCATATGAAGTTTACTCTGTTGGTTAAGTCTCCTGGAGGAGAGATGAGGACAAATATAGTATGTCCAAAAGTAAGCCTTAGAATAAGGGGGGTAGACTTCTCCGCCAACCTCATTGTTTTGGATTCTCAAGGGTTGGACATTAGACTTGGTATGGACAGGTTAAGGAAGCACAATGGAGTTATTGAGTGTGCCACGAAGACGGTGAAGTTGACCAATGAGGAAGGGATCACCGTAGAATTTGAAGCATCTCAAACCGCACCAAAGCAATTGGAGTTGAATCATATGGACGGTGCCACAATTGAGGAGATTCTGGTGGTGTGTGAATTTTTGGATGTTTTTCCAGACGAGTTGCCAGGTATGCCACCCGATCGAGACATTGAGTTTGTTATTGATTTAATACCTGGAACTGCACCTATAGCTAAGAGGCCGTATAGGATGCCTCCTATGGAATTAGCGGAGCTCAAGAAGCAGATTCAAGAGCAATTGGAGAAGGGTTTTATTCGCCCTAGCTCTTCACCTTGGGGAGCGCCCGTTCTATTTGTGGACAAGAAGGATGGATCCCAAAGGATGTGTGTGGATTACCGAGCTCTCAACGAGGTGACCATCAAGAACATGTACACCTTGCCCCGTATAGAGGATTTATTTGATCAGATGAAAGGTGCCTGTGTATTTTCCAAGATTGATTTGAGGTCAGGATACTTTCAAATGAAGATTAGACCGTCGGACATATCCAAGACAGCTTTTAGGACACGGTATGGATCTTATGAGTACACCGTGATGTCTTTTGGATTGACAAATGCGCTTGCCTACTTTATGTACCTCATGAATAAAGTCTTCATGGAGTACTTGGACAAGTTCGTTGTGGTGTTTATTGATGATATTATGATCTACTCGAAGGATGAGAAGGAACATAAGGAACACTTGGGGCTTACATTGCAGAAGCTACGGGAACACCAATTGTATGCCAAGTTCAGTAAATGTCAATTCTGGTTACGGGAAGTTTCTTTCTTAGGCCACATTATTTCCGAAGGAGGAGTATCAGTTGACCCACAGAAGGTGAGAGATGTGCTTAAGTGGGAACCGCCACAGAACATCAAAGAAATAAGGAGTTTTCTTGGAATGGCTGGATATTACCGTCGATTCATCAAGGACTTCTCCAAAATAGCCAAGCCTATGACGGAATTGCTAATGAAGGGGAAGGCATTCCGATGGACTCAAGCTTGTCAGAATAGTTTTAAGGAGTTGAAGAAAATGTTGACAACAGCCTCAGTTTTGGTATTGCCGGATGTAAGCAAGAGTTTTGATATTTATTGTGACGCATCAAGACAAGGGCTTGGATGTGTATTGATGCAAGAAGGTCAAGTGGTCGCCTATGCATCAAGACAATTTAAGAAACATGAGCAGAATTACCCCACGCACGATTTGGAACTCGCGGCCGTGGTACATGCATTGATGATTTGGAGACACTATATTCTCGGACATAGGTGTGAAATTTATACGGATCACAAGAGTCTTAAGTATATTTTCACACAGATAGATCTGAATTTGAGGCAACGAAGATGGTTGGAGCTCATCAAAGATTATGATTTGGGGATCAATTATCATCCGGGAAAGGCCAATGTAGTGGCCGATGCTTTGAGTAGAAAAGGAGTAAGTCATCAACTCACAGTTCGAGAGTTACCATCCGAGTTATGCAAGGAGTTTGAACGGTTGAACCTCAGGTTTGTAAATGAGATGGAGATGATGGAATTAAACCCAACCTTGGAACAAGAAATTCGAGAGGCACAAACCACAGATGAGGAGATCAAGGAAATCAAGGAAAGGACCGAAGAAGGGAGAGAATTCAGATTTGATAAAGACGAACATGGTACCTTATGGCTTGGAAAGAGAATCGTTGTGCCTAATGTAAAGCATATTCGGGGGATAATATTAAAGGAGGCACATGACTCGCCTTACTCGATTCACCCAGGTTGTACGAAGATGTACAAAGACTTGAAGACTTGCTATTGGTGGGATAGAATGAAGAAGGACATAGCCGAATATGTTGCATTGTGTGACGTGTGCCAACGAGTCAAGGTGGAACATCAAAGGCTAGCAGGGTTATTGCAGCCATTGAAGATTCCAGAGTGGAAGTGGGAAGAGATTGGTATGGACTTTATAGTTGGATTACCGCGAACCCAGTATGGCTATGATTCAATATGGGTCATTGTAGATCGGTTGACAAAATCAGCTCACTTTATTCCTGTCAAGACCACATATACCACCGCGAAGCTAGCAGAATTGTATATGGAGCATATTGTGTGCTGACATGGAGTACTGAAGAAGATAGTCTCGGATAGAGGTTCTCAATTTACTTCCATGTTTTGGCAAAAGTTGCATGAAGCTTTGGGAACCAGGTTGAATTTTAGTTCAGCATATCATCCTCAAATGGATGGACAAACCGAGAGGACCAATCAGATTTTGGAGGACATGTTAAGAGCTTGTGCTTTAAAGCATGGGAAAAGTTGGGACAAAAGCTTGTCATAAGCGGAATTTTCATACGACAATAGTTACCAAGCAAGTTTGAAGATGTCACCGTACGAAGCGCTTTATGGGAGGAAGTGTAGGACACCTTTATTCTGGAATGAAGCAGGGGAAACTCAAGTATTTGGTCCGGATGTGTTGCAAGAAGCCGAAAAGCAAGTCCAAATAATTCGTGAAAACTTGAGGGCTGCCCAATCAAGACAAAAAGGCTATGCGGACAATAGGAGAAGGAAATTAGCCTTTGAAATAGGAGATTTTGTTTACCTCAAGGTGTCAACAATGAGAGGTCATAAGAGGTTTAACATAAGGGGTAAGCTCGCACCTCGCTATATTGGACCATTCAAGATTTTGGACAAAAGAGGAGAAGTAGCGTATAAGTTGGAGATGCCAGCTCATCTTTCGGATGTACATGATGTCTTTCATGTTTCCCAGCTCAAGAAGTGTTTGAGAGTACCGGAAGAACAAGTGCCAATGGAAGAATTGGAACTAGAGGAAGATTTGACGTATGCCGAGCAACCGGTCAAAATCTTGGAAACTAAGGCAAGGAACAAGGTCATTAGATGGTGTAAAGTTCAATGGAAGCACCACACAGAAAAAGAAGCGATGTGGGAATTGGAGGATGATCTCAAGAAGGACATTCCCTATCTCTTCTCCTCCGCGTCGAATCTCGAGGGGGAGATTCATTTTAAGGGGGGTAGGTTAGTAATACCCTCATTTTCATGCATCATGCCCTACATGCACTCATATACATGTTTAACATTAACCCACAACAAGAGGAACGAGTTTAAAATTGATTTGGAACAAAACCGCACTTAAAAACGCAGGAAAGTGCGGACTAGTCCGATTTTGCTGAGGACTAGTCCGATTTCTCTCTGACTAAAAACAGACTTGTCCGTTTTTGCTGCGGACTAGTCCGATTTTGGCTCTGGAAACTTTCGAACTTGTCCGATCTTGTGCGGACTAGTCCGATGTTCCATGAATCCTTGAAAATTTGCTAAGTCCCTGGACTTTTCCGGACTAGTGCGGTGTTCCAGCGGACTTGTCCATTTTTCCTCTCTGTTCAAATTCGGACTTGTCCGATTTTTGGCCAGACTTGTCGGATTTTCTCTCTGGACGACTTCGGACTAGTCTGATCCTGTCCGGACTTGTCCGATATTTCGCGACTCCGAGTTGATCTTTTGTTTTACGACTTGTTTCTTGGGTTTCACGTTAAGTGGGCCTAGGGACGTCGTGCCTAACTCTTTTAGAGCCCATGTGAGACTCTAAACCGGCCTCTACTCATCCCAAACTCGAAATCCATCTAACCCTAGTCTCCACCTCTATATAAACAGCCCAACCCCTTGGTTTGACATCTATTTGCCACTTTTCCACCCACCCAAACCCTAGATCGTGGGGAGCCACCATCAAGGAGGGAGGAGAAGATCCCAAGCAAGAAGAAGAAGAGGAGGAAACGAAGAAGGATAGAGATCTCCACCAAGTTTCGTCCTTCACCACCAATTCATCTCCAAGTTCATCACCAACCCTAGATCACCAAGATCCAAGTGCTACCTCCAAGTTTCTTGATTCATTGGAGTCCTAAACACCTGGTATACCTTCTATTATCTTTTACTTACGTGCATTCAACCCCTAATCTCCAAATTTACGTCGATCTAGAAAACCCTAATCTGCTGATCTCGCAGAGTGCGGACTTGTCCGGTCCCTAGCGGACTAGTCCGATCTTCCTGGTTAAATTGTGTTATATTGACTCTAAAATTTGATCTAATCGAATCCAAACCTGTATAAACTTGTTAAAAGCTATTACAACTAGTTAGTGATCATTAAAAGCAATCTAGTAACAAGTTCTACCTTGCATTTGCATTAATCATGCATGTCATGACATATTGAGTAATATTTGTGCACTTTTTGATTGTGTTTCTTGTCTTGTATGTTTATTGTGTGGATTAGACGGATTTGCGCTAGAGAGTGCCACGGAGGATCTACAGCATCAAGAGTTTGAAGGCTTTGACCTTAATCAACAGCAAGAGCAAGGCAAGTGTCCTTGAAGCATATTGATCCTGTTTTTAAAATAAATGTTTTGTTTGCAAAACTGCATGCTGTGTCAATTTGATGGGAATCCTATGGTAGGAAGTTTACTAGTTTTGTTGACCACCCTTGTCACCTGGAATTTATGGTAGAGAGTCGGGAAGGGTTTTTACCTTTTTGCTTCGCTTAATTAATTGGGATGGAAAACAACACTACACATTTAATTATGTATTAATGATATTCTTGTTAATGTGAACTGGTCGATACGGTATGGTAATGGGTGATCTAAGCAAGCCTGGAATGTGGATGGGTTGGATGTTATGGTGGTTTGCTTCCTTTAGATCTAAGGACCGGTTCATGCGAGAATAAGCCAGGACTACAGTGCCACCACGAGGCCAAGTATGGGTGCAGCGTAGCTGATTAATTAGGGCTTTGCTAGTGCTGTTTGGACCATTGTGGATGCTCGGGGAAGGGGTAGTCGGATTGGGTTTGTTGATGATTGGTGGGACTACCCTGGGATCCGAATGGCTCAAGAGGGGGCCCTTGGTTGAAGATGTGCTCTGCGGGAGACATCGCCACCGGTGAAACCTCAGTGGGGTCTAAATAGGCTAGTAATCCCTTTGTAAAGGCTATTTTGTGATCTCTTGGCCATACACCAAAGGAAGTGTAATTGGCATGAGGGAGGTTCTTTAGTCGCCGACGGGTGATGAAATCACAAACGCGTGGGTAAAGAGGTACAAACTCTGCAGAGTCTAAATAAACTATCATGATAGCCGTGCTCCCGGTTATGAGCGCCTGGATGACCTACATGATTAGAGGGAAATTGGGATTTGGGATGGTTATGGTTTGGTACATGTTATGGTTGATATTATGGTTATGGTTATGATTATAGTTATGGTTATGAGATGGAATCATGGTTTATGACATTGATTATGGTTATTGGTAATGGTGAATTATGGACTGGTATTATTATGGTTACATGGTTTATGATGGGTTTACTTTACATAAATACGATATATTGCTTTTCAAATGTTTTAATGTACTTTTCAGCACTTTGCCATTATTATTGTCGTCATTTGAATCAGCCACATGTCATACTTTCCACACTTGCTGAGTACGACATGTACTCACTCTTGCAATCCCCCTCCCAACAGTTGCAGGTCAGAATTATGAGTTTAATGGTGATAATGCGGAGTTCTAGGCCGTGTCTACCGTCAGCTTTGCCTGTGGTGTTGATTGGATCTGCGCATACATACCCTGTCGCTTATGCTGCTTAGTTGCTTAGTTTGCTTAATTAGTCTATTTCCGCTGCATTAGTTGAACTTGTCATAAATATTCATTAGAGCTTGTATTCGAGGATATAATGAATTATGTAATAAGAGTACTTGTTTAATAATTTGAGTTGTGGTAATTATCTGTTTATCATTTGTGAATCACTCGTGTATGTGTGTTGAACATCCTGGGCACACATATGCGTTAGCTTGGTTCAGTTTTCGGAACCGGGCGTCACAATTCTGGAGGAAGAGCCACCGGATCATCCGATGAGAAGACAAGTGCAACATCGGTCTAACAACGGTCATATCTGACACAATGACATCAGCTAAAGTAAACTTGACCGATGATAACTAAAGGGGAGACATTGGATCATCCGATGTTCGCAGAAAAGTTCTGTCAGCCTACTTTTCCAACGGCTATTTCATGGAGGCTGGCTATAAATACCCCCTAAACCTGTAAATTCGACAAGTCTTGATCACCAGACATTCTCAACACATCCACAAGCGTTCAAGACCAAGAGCCATCACTTCTACATCATTTCGACTACCTACACACCAAGAGATAGGCTAGAACTAGCTAGAGAGAGAGCTTGTGTTCCTCCATTCTGGGTGAGTGGAATCTCTAGGATAGTGAGAGCCTCAAGGGAGTGCCCCTTGGTGCTTGTAACTGTGAGAGACTTCCGGAGCTTCCCAAGGCATTTGTGGAAGCCCGGAGGGTCGAAGTTGTACAAGGCTTGAGCTCCACCTTGCCAAGGTTGGCAAACGGAGAAGAATAGTTTAGATCCCTCGTCTTGGTGACTTGGGTGTGGCTAAACCCTTTGGTGGGTGCCACAACGTGGATGTAGGAAGATCTTGACGATCTTGCCGAACCACGGGATAAATCCTCGTGTCTTCTCGGGAGTTTGCATCCTCTTCCTCTCCCTTACATTTATGCATTTTATATACCGCGAATTTGCTATTTACTTCAATGCATAGATCATTAGCGTAGGGAATTGGGCTTTTAGGAATTAAGTTTTATTGCTTAGATTTTTGAAAAGAAGCCCAATTCACCCCCCCCCTCTTGGGCATTCGATCCTTACAATTGGTATCAGAGCAAGGTTGCTCATAGGATCATTCTAGCTTCACCGCTAGAGAGCTAAAATGGCCAAGGTTGGGGGTTCGATTCCTATCTTCGAGGGCAAGAACTTTGCCTATTGGAAAGCACGCATGCGCACTTATCTAGAGGCTATTGCTCCCAAAGTATGGGAAGTGACCCACGTGGGGTTTGGAGAACACAACTATGTTGGTGATCAAATTAAATGGGATGCTAAAGCTAGGAATGCAATCTATGAGTGCATTAGTCAAGATGTTTTTTCTAGGATTGCTAGCAAAGAAAAGGCATGTGAAATTTGGGCTTGCTTGATAGAAATTCATGAGGGTTCTTCTCGTGTAAAGGAACTTAAATATCACATGCTTAAAGCAAAATATGATGAATTTAAGATGCTACCTCATGAAAATGTTAATGAGATGTTCTCTCGCTTGAATGTACTTATTAAAGAAATTAATGCTCTTGACATTGCTTCTCTTGGCAAGGGACTCATCAACCGCAAGATCCTCATGCTCCTTCCCAAGCCAAAGTACAACATCATCAACTCCATGCTCCAAAAAGAGTCTCTTGACCACATTGAAGTTTCGGAGCTCATTGGAGAAATTCACGCTCATGAGATGAGTATGCTTGGGATGATGGAGCAATCATCTTCAAAAACAATTGCTCTAAAGGCCTCCACCAAGAAAACAAGCCTCAAGAAGAAGAAGGTGGTTGAGCCTAGCTCAAGTGAAGAAGAGCAAGCATCAAGTGAAGATGATGATGATGAGCTTGCATTGATGATGAGAAAGTTCTCACGCTTGAACTCCAAGATTACCAAGAAGGGATAAACCTTTGATCCCAAGAAGAAAGTGTTTCTACCAAGGAGAGATGATCACAAGACTTGCTACAATTGTGGTGATCAAGGCCACATCTCCTATGATTGTCCAAAACCGGACAAAAGAAGAGAGAACTACAAGAGCAATCATCGCAAGCTTTAAGAGAGTGAAGATGATGAAGAAGAGGCCAAACCCAAACCAAGATCCTTTGGGAAGAGGAAACATGACAAGGGCAAGAAGGCAAGACTCTTCCCAAAGAAGAGAAATGGCCCACAAAAGGTGTTCATGTGTGAGGCAAATGAATGGGTCACCGACGAAGAAACAAGTGATGAAGAGAGTGAAGTGGAAGAAGAAAGTTTGGCCGGCCTCGCCATTGCCAACAATGATGACTCACCTCTTCATCCACCACCCATGTGCCTCATGGTGAAAGGTAACACCAAGGTATGTGACGACTCTAGCGATGATGAGATTTCCCCCGATGATTTAACTTCTTTGATAAATGAATATCATGCTATCATTAAGAGGGAAAAGAGTAAGGTTAAAGCTCTTGAAGAAACTCATGCTAGACTTGAGAGTGCTAACATCGATTTGCTTGACAAGTATGAAAGCATACTCAAAGAGCATGACACGCTCAAATCTCATGTCAAGAAAATTGAGGAAGAAAAGGCTAAAATCAAGTTAGATAATCATGAGCTTAACTTAGCACACCAAACACTCTTGGAAGAGCACAACAAGCTAATACAAGAACATCAAACACTTAACCTTGCTCATGACGTGCTTGATCAAGAGTTCAAAAATGCAACGAAACAAACTCTTAATGATAGGATATCCATTACTTCTCATGTCACTAATGCCTTGAACAAGTCTTTGCCTTTGAAAGCAAATGCTAGGGAGAAGGACTTGTTGGAAGAAATTGAGAGTCTCCGCACTAGTGTGGCTAGACTTTCAAAAGGGGAAGTCAAACACAAGGAAATACTCTTCCAACAAGCAAAGGCCTTCAACAAGAGAGGACTTGGATCCTTCCCGGTGCCTAACAAAGGAAAGGTGCCCTCACCGGACCTTAGAACAAGCTTCGTCAAGGAAGTTGGTTCTTATTGCCAACATTGTGAGGTCACCGGTCACCACACAAGGGAGTGTCCTCTTCCTAACCGACCCTCTCCCAAGTTGCCCATTAATTACAAATCTACTTTCAATGATCGTTATTATCTCTTGATTTAAAGTAGATGGCAAGGTGAAGGCTAGGTTCATTGGCAAGGACATAAAGGGCATGAAGGGGAAGCTCCCCAAGCAACTTTGGGTCCCAAAGACACTTGTATCACACATACAAGGACCTAAGTTGGCTTGGGTGCCTAAAGTTAAAAATTGAATTCATGTGTGTAGGTGAACTACAAAGCCGGAGGAAAGCATTGGGTACTTGATAGCGGGTGCACCCAACATATGACCAGCAATGATGGTATGTTCACCACCATAGAAAACCCCGACAATCATGAACAAGTCACCTTTGGTGATAACTCTAAGGGAAAGGTAATTGGGTTAGGTAAAATTGCTATTTCAAATGATTTATCCATTTCCAATGTTTTGTATGTCAAGTCACTTAGTTTTAATTTACTTTCCATTGCACAACTATGTGATCTTGGACTAACATGCACATTTAGCAAAAATGATGTTGTTGTGAGTAGTGAAACAAGCCAAGACATAGTCTTCAAAGGTTTTCGGCATGGACATCTCTACCTAGTAGATTTCTCCAACAAGAATGCTAGCTTGACCACTTGTCTTTTCACTAAGACAAGCTTGGGTTGGCTATGGCACCGACGCATAGCGCATATAGGGATGAGCAAACTCAAGAAGTCATTCAAGCTTGGGATGGTGACCGGCATGAAGGATGTCACATTTGAGAAGAACAATCTTTGTAGCGCTTGTCAAGCCGGGAAGCAAGTTGCTTCACACCACCCAATGAAGACAATGGTGTCAACCTCCAAGCCACTTGAGCTACTCCACATGGACCTCTTCAGACCGTCCACATATCAAAGCCTTGGCGGTAACCTCTATTGTCTTGTTATAGTTGATGACTACTCTCTCTATGCTTGGACTCTATTTCTAGGTGACAAGAGTGAAACTCCAGAAGTGTTCAAGACCTTCGCCAACCGCGCTCAAAGGGAATTTCAACTTCCCATCATCAAGGTCCGGAGTGACAACGGCACCGAATTCAAAAACTACAACATTGGGGAGTGGTGCGACTATGAAGGCGTGATACATGAGTTTTCGGCCACATACACTCCTCAACAAAACGGTGACGTTGAAAGGAAGAACAAGACACTCATCACTCTTGCGAGAGTAATGCTTGATGACTACGGCACGTCGGAGAAGTTTTGGGCCGAAGCAATCAACACGGTGTGCCATGCCGCAAATAGGGTCTATCTTCATCGACTACTTCAAAAGACCACGTACGAGCTTCTCATTGGGAGAAAGTCCAACATCTCCTACTTTTGAGTCTTTGGATGCAAGTGCTACATCTACCGCAAGAAAAGGCTCGGTAAGTTTGAAAGAATATGTGATGTTGGTATATTCCTTGGTTATGCATCAAACTCAAAAGCATATCGAGTATTCAACCAAACCTCCGGTTTAGTTGAGGAAAGTTGTGACGTTGAGTTTGATGAATCTAATGGCTCCCAAGAGGAGAGTTTTGGTCATGATGAAATAGATGATGAGCCTCTACGAGAAGCCATGAAGAACATGACCATTGGAGACATCAAGCCTGAAGTTGAGGAGAGCCATGATCAAGGGGGAGCTTCAAGTTCCAACATCAACAATTCAATGGCGCCTCAGGTTGACGAAGAAGAGAAGGATGATCCATTGCTGACTCAAGACTCACAAGCACAACAACATCAAGAAGAAGAAGAAGTCCATGATCAAGTCCAACCACAAGAGGAGCAACACACATCACCTTCGCCAAGTGCTTCACAACCACTTATGAGGCATGGACGCATCTCCAAGGCGCATCCGATGGACCAAATCATTGGAAGTCTGTCAAGGGGTGTAAGTACACGTTCTCGCCATTTCGCTTCATTTTTTGAGCACTACTCATTTGTTTCATGTGTAGAACCCACTCATATTGAGGAAGCACTCCAAGACCCAAATTGGGTGATGGCCATGCAAGAAGAACTCAACAACTTCATCCGCAATGAAGTTTGGGTATTGGAGGAGCAACCCAAGGACAAGAACGTCATCAGAACAAAGTGGGTGTACCGCAAAAAACAAGACGAGAATGGCATTGTGGTCCGCAACAAGGCAAGACTTGTGGCCAAGGGGTTCTCGCAAGTTGAAGGACTAGACTTTGGGGAGACATTTGCCTCGGTCGCCCGGCTAGAAGCCATCCGTATACTTCTTAACTTTGCATCACATCATAGTATTAGACTTTATCAAATGGATGTGAAAAGTTCCTTTCTTAATGGTTACATTAACGAGCTTGTTTATGTTGAACAACCTCCCGGGTTTCAAGATCCAAGGAATCCTAATCATGTGTATAGGTTGCACAAGGCGCTCTAGGGCTCAAGCAAGCACCTAGGGCGTGGTATGAACGACTACGGGATTTCTTGATCATGCAAGGATTCAAGATCGGGAGGGTGGACACCACACTCTTCACCAAAGACATCAATGGAGATTTGTTCATTTGTCAAATTTATGTTGATGATATTATTTTTGGTTCAACTAACGAAGCTCTTAGCCATGAGTTTGGCAAAATGATGTCTAGGGATTTTGAGATGTCGATGATTGGAGAGCTCAACTTCTTCCTTGGATTTCAAATCAAGCAACTTCAAGAGGGGACCTTCGTCTATCAAGAAAAGTACACCAAGGACCTCTTGAAGAAATTTGAGATGGGAGATTGTAGCTCAAGGAGCACTCCAATGGCAACAAATTGTCATCTCGACGCGGATAAGGACGGTAAACCTATTGACCAATCTAACTACCGTTCTATGATTGGCTCATTGCTTTATCTTACCGCATCTAGGCCCGATATCATGTTTAGTGTATGCTTGTGTGCTCGCTTTCAAGCGGCACCTAAAGAATTGCATAGGAAGGCGGTCTTTAGGATACTTAGGTATCTTAAGCATACCCCTAGTATGGGCTTGTGGTACCCTAAAGGTGCAAAATTCCATCTCTTGGGATACACGGATTCGGACTTTGCCAGATGCCGCGTGGATCGCAAGAGTACCTCCGGTGGGTGCCACTTGCTTGGGCATTCCCTAGTATCTTGGTCTAGCAAGCAGCAAAATTTCGTCGCCTTGTCCACGGCGGAAGCGGAATATATTGCGGCCGGTGCATGTTGTGCCCAAATTCTTTATATGAAACAAACCCTTTTGGACTTTGGTATTAAACTTGGTTTTGTGCCTCTCCTTCGTGACAATAAAAGTGCGGTTAAGATAGCTAAAAACCCCGTTCAACACTCCCGCACTAAGAACATTGATATTCGCCATCATTTCTTGAGGGACCATGAAGCTAAGGGAGACATCTCATTGCGAGGTGTTAGGTCCAAAGAACAATTGGCGGATATCTTCACTAAACCACTAGATGAGAAAACTTTTTCTAGGCTAAGAAGTGAGTTAAATGTGCTAGATGCAACGAACGTCATGTAAGAATGCATCTCATATAGGTCTTGCCTAACTCTCAAAGGATAGGGGTGAGCAAGGGTTAGCTTGGGATGGAGGTTCTTTTGGGTTTCCACAAGGTTTGGAGAGTGGCTCTCCCTGAAGAAGCCTTTGAAAGGTTCAAATTTGGCAAGATAGATTTATTTTATGGCTTGCATGATGCCTGCCATATAGACTTGTAATTTCTTGCATTATAAAATGTTTGGCATTGCATACGGTAGATTGTCACAAAGGGGAACCCACCTCATGAGAAAGAGACTTGTTTGAAATGCAATATCTCAACTCATATGTGGTGGAAAGAACAAAATGTTAGGTGCATTAATGCCTAGAGGAACATGCTTTAAAGAGATAGAAGTCTTCATACTCTAGCTCACAAAGCATGGGCCTTACATTTTATTTGGATAATTTCCTTCCCATTTTCTTCGATGTTCTATTCGCTTTAAGGCTTAGCCAAGTTATTGGCATATTAGTATTTTTGAGGGGTAAGGGGTTGCCCAAAAAGTCCTAAGACATGTGGTTCTCATTGTTTGTTTGTTTGGTCAAAGGACATGTATGGGATGTTGCTGTTTAGTAGTCATCGGATAATCCGATGCTTAGGTCAGACCATCATCAGATTAGTTGGTGTTCAAAAGCCAAGAGTCAGACCAGTCAGCAACACAAATCAACCGACGAGTTCATTTGGAAAAACATCGGTCCATCCAGTGTTCACAAATCTGGAACTGTGATGAATTCCACCGATGATATTCCCTTCCGCTTCGGACCATCCGGTGTCAACGGCACTTTTTTTGAATACCCTTACTTTGACATTCGACTGATGCTATCTCTTTGCACGTCGGTCCATCTGATGTCAACGGCACCTTTTTGAATACCCTTACTGTGCCATTCGACCGATGCTTCTAACGTTCAACATCGGTCCATCCGGTGTTAAATTTTCGGCTAGGGTTTGGGACCCACTATTTAAACGGCCGTTCGCCTCCTCTCTTCTCTCTCGCGATCCCGTCGCCGAATCACACCGCCGCCGTTCCTCCCACCTGCGCCACCGCCGACTCCGGTCGCCTCCGCCGCCCTTCGGCCGCCACTGCACCACCTCAGCCGCCGCCGCACCACCTCAGCCGCCGCCGCACCACCTCAGCCGCCGCCGCACCACCTCAGCCGTTGCCGCACCACCTCCGTCGACCGCCATCCGTGCACCACCACTGCCGACGCCCTCCCCAGCAGCCACACCACCACCTTCTCCGTGTCGCCGTGGTGCCTCCCCCAAACGGTCGCGTCTCTTCGCCGTTAGGGTTTCCGACCGCATCAACCTTCGTGTCGCCGTTCCGTGCATCATCGACTTCGTTCACGCGCTTTGCCTCATTGCAATGGCTCGCGACAAGAAGAACAAGGGCAAGGCCATTGCGGAGTCGGCCGCAAAGAAACAGAAGCTCTCAAAGGAGGAGAAGAAGGTGTTGATGGCCGCTCGTGCCGCCGAGGAGCGAGAGCGAGGCCGAGGAGGATCACTGAGGATCCGCGAGGCTCGTCCGAGGCAGCCTCCCGTGATCGATGAGTCTGAGGCCGAAGAAGTGCCAGAAGAGCCACTCGTCCGCCGGCGCTCAGCCCGGACCCGTGGGGGGCATCCCCCAGCAGCACCACGTCCGAGACCGACGGCTGTCAATCATCGTGAGGACAGGGAGGGCCAGAGAGCCATCTACGAGATGGACACCACCATCCGTGTCGGTGAAGGTGTCCGTTTGACTGATTACTGGAAGATGAAGGCCAAGCAGCTCCAAAGACTCAAATGGAGTGTGCTGCTTGAGGAGTGGTACCCGCAGCCCAAAGAGGCTCTTGTGGACAGTCGCTTCGGGACTGTGACACAGGCGTCGCTCTACGAGACCTACAGACGCCGAGGCCACAAGTTATTCCAGCACAACTTTCTGGATTGGGATCAGCTTGCCCTAGCAGCAGAGACAGAGATTTGCCCATACATTGAGAGGTATCGAGGGCTGGTGCACCTGATGTCCTATGAGAGGAGTGCTTATGTGGAGGATTGGGTACGCGTGTTCTATGCTACCCTATACGTCTCTGAGGGCCGCAGGTCGATTGACTTCATGTTCATGGGCCAGCACTATCACTTGACGAGGCAGACACTAGCACAGCTGCTAGGAGTGGACCTGCACGACACTTGCGTGCATGAGAGAGTATACGGTCAGGCAGACCCACCGCGGAGGCCGCTCACTGGGGGAGTGGCACCACCACTAGAGGAGATTCGCTCTTTGTTTGGCCCGACCTTCTCTCCAGACCAGCCGAGGGTACCGGCTCTGTTGACTCTAGCTGTGCGCACAGTGCACCTTGCCTTGCGCCGCACTCTCTTGCCGAGGTCCGGTTACTTAGAGGGGTTCACCAGCCTGCAACAGACCCTCCTGTACTACATCATGAACGGGATGGAGTTTGATATAGTGGACATCCTCATATGCGAGATGGAGGATGTGATCACTGACGGAGTGGGCATGATGAGGTAGCTCGTGTATGGACACTGGATCAGCTACCTGCTCTCCATGATGGTCCCTGAGGAGTCTGCCATGCATGACCGTCTCACTAACGAGAGCGTCACACAATTTAGCCACTACCGTGCTCCAGCTCCTGGATACCGCCGCCTTGGCCGTCCAGTCGAGCATCAGGTCAGAGCTCGGCTATCTAAGGAGGACTAGTCGGATCTGGAGAAGGAGGATGAGAGGCTGGCCGAGGCAGAGGCTCAGGGTGAGGACTTGCAGCACATATGGTCCGAGAGCGACACTGATGACAGTGTCGAGGAGTACTTCCCTCCTCCTCCCTCACCCAGGCAGCACGACGCGGAGGATGGAGGCTCTATAGTGCCACCCCCTACTCCACCTCCCGTCTCAGAGGCACAGGTTTCTCAGCCGTCCGAGCTCACATCCCTCCTACAGAAGATGGTTGAGCAGCAGCGCTTGGACCGGCTTGCAGCTGAGCAGGCCTGAGCGGAGCAGGCCGCACGACTTCTGGAGCTCCAGCAGCAGCAGCAGAAGATGCAGCGCCAGATCGCCCGTGAGAGGCGTGAGGACACTGACCGGCTGACTGGGCTCATAGACCAGATGCACCAGTGCTCCCTCGACGAGCAGCAGCAGACGCAGCAGGCGATGATGGGCATCCTGGGGTTGATCACCAACCTCTACACCCAAAACGGGATTGCCCTCCCGTCACAGCTGCCAGGAGTTGCTCCACCTCCACCTGTTCTTGCTCCAGCTGCCGCTCCGGTGCCGACCACGCCGATTCCTTCGATCAGCATGTCTCCACTGCTGGCTCCCGGTGCACCGATTCACTCTCCACTACCGGCCATAACACTGTTCCAGCAGACGCCGGCATCCGTCGTTAGTGCCCCTGTTCCAGCAGCTCCTACCCAGCAGACACCGACGACGGCTCCTACGGCTCCGACAGCTCCGTCCACCTCTACTCCAGGCAGCAGCTCCGATGACAGCGACGGTGACCAGTTTGTCATCGCGCCTAGTACTTAGGGTCCTTAGGCACTCGGATCCCTTTTTGGTGTCTTGATGCCAAAGGGGAGAAGAGTTAGAGGAGTCAGGGGGAGGATAGCTTAGTCTCAGGGGGAGTGTCCTAGCCTTAGGGGGAGTTTACCTATATCATCTTTTGTAATTTGATACTATCATCTTTTGTAATTCGATACTTTTGCTACTCATTTGGTGTTTATTGAGTACTCTTAAGTTATTAATCGATTGAGCTTATTTGGTGCCTATCTTATGATCACTTATTCACTTGAGTTATTCTTTGATTGAGCTTTCAAATTTTAAGTATAATAATCTTGTATTCATTGCATATACTCTTAAGCTTCGTACTATCAAATTCATTACTATTGTGCTTTAATTGTTGTGTTGTCATCAAACACCAAAAGGGGGAGATTGAAAGCATCTAGGCCCCCATGAGGTACGGTTTCGGTGATTAATGACAACCATTGGATTTTACTAATGAATTTATGAATGCAAGGTCCCCATAATCACTCAATCAAATGAAATCAATATGTCATTGGAGACCCCTAAACAATCAATTTATGAGATCAAATCAATGATATGAAGACAAGAAGTGAAAGATCTTATGACAAAGTCATTCAACCATAATTAATGACACTTAATGCTTGAAAATCATCAGAAGTGCATTTCCAACAAGAGTCCAAGAGGTCAATCGAGCAAGACACAAAAGAATCACTTAGAAACAACTTGAAGCAAGCAAAATCAACTCACCGGATCAACCAATGATTCCTAAGAATAACACATCAGTCGAGTTGGTTCAGCAGAAGAAGAAGACCTCAGAACAAAGCACTCACCGGATCATCCGATGTTAAGGGCTAGGCTACATCGGTCCATCAGTACAGTTTGTAATATCCTTGGACCAAGTGTAGCACCGGATCATCCGATGTACAGAAATATACACATCGGTCAATCACTCCAGTAAGCATCAAGTTTGAGTCAATTCTGGAGGAAGAGCCACCGGATCTGATGAGGACATCACTTATATGGATACAAACAACACTCTGCTGAATATACAAGATGCAATCAATAGAGTTCATACACAACAATTAATTTCAGAGGTGAACTCGTTCTTATATATTTCCTTATGTGTTTTTGAGCATAGATTGCTACTTAATGATTTATTTGTGATTAGGATCCATGGAGAGGTTCAAGGAGTACTTGGAGGGAGTATTAGGGACGTGGAAGACCAGAGAATTCGTTCAAAGAAGATGGAAACCGAACCAAACTCCAAATCGTAACCAACTCGGAGTCCAGGAGCAGTACGCACTAAAACGGACGCCCAGGACGCATACGAACTCCGTTTTGGACGTTCTACATATGCACGGAAAGAGGAGAGGATAACCTTTCCAATGGCTCCGGTCCCATGTCAAAATTCCTTCGGAGTCGACGGGAATCGTCGAAACAAAATCGAGTACAGAATCTGTCAGGGTGCTGCGCCACCGTATTGGGCCATTGGGCCTTGTATCAAGTCTAAGTCCATTATTTTCGTGTCTTAGGGTTAGGTCACGACCCTAACACCCCCTTGGATGTCCTCCCACCTATATATACTCCATAGTAGCCGCCATGAACAATTGGGTTTTGCTTAGATCAATAATATCGCCGTTTTTCGGTTTGTGAAACCCCAATTCAGCAATTTCAGATTGCTTCTTCTACGTTCTTGCTTGTGTTCTCGGTTGCACTTGCAGGGATTAGCCTTCTTGGCGAGGTCAATCGTGTGAAGCACGGTTGATAACCAACGGAGCGGTGGTGTAGTGATTGCAGGGGCTGTTCGTGTTCTACTCGAGAGCCTCGGATCATCAACGTCGAGATCTCCATCAATCGACTTACCCATTACCTTTCGGAAGATCGGGCCTCATCATCTTCTCCTATCAATTGGTATCAGATTTCCAGGTTGCCCGTTAGGTAATTCATTTATCCATTACATTAGTTTTGTTTTTCATACCTAGAGTCCACAAAAAAAGCCACAAAAAAACTTGCAGTTTAGTAGATCTGTTCATTACTTTGTCCAAACCACATTGAGCCTTTGCAACTTTGTTATTCAGTTTGGTTTTGTTGAGTTTGTGTCCGTTGTTGAGTCATATTGCTGGTTTAGAAAGTGTTTTTGGTCTTAGTTTGAGTTTTGCATTGTGTGATTCATCCTTTTGAATCACGTCATCACGTCCAGATTAGATTCACCTCTGTCCAGTTTGGTATTTTCATCATATCTCGCACATACGAACTCGGATTTTGGTGTTATTGTACTTTCTGGAAAGCTTAAGAAGTTCTCTATAACTTTCATATTCATCATTTGCCCGGAAAATATAGTTATCGATGTCTAAATTGCATTGGTTCCGAATCTGTTCTTGACCTAAAAATTCTGAATAGTCTGTATTTCGGGGGCAATATCTCTTATTGTTCTTATCGAAAATAGGTCTTCCATATATTGAAATTAAAGAGGAGAGATATATCTACAATCTTGCTGTTCTAAGTTTTCCAATTTAGAGCCTATAAGTGTGTCTATTTGTCCTTGCAATATTGAGAAGAAAATCTGCGACAGACACACGAGATATCTTGGATTGATTTTCATTGTGTTCTTCCCTTGCAGCACATTCTGAAAAAAAAAAAAGGAAGGAAAAAGAAAAAAGAAAGTGCAAAACAAGAAACAAAAGTCGCACAAAAAAAAAGAGAAAAAAAAAACAACAAAAAAATCAGAAGTGCTTGCATTCTTTGTGTCATCTAGTTTTATCTCATGTCTTGCTAGCTTGAACTACTAGGAACACATTTAGGCCAGCAACTTTGACAAATACTTTGGACACTTATTCAACTTTACTATCTGATTTCATTGTTGCTAATCCTTGTTACATAGAAAGTGCCATCCAAGCTACACCTTACTCTTGAGCAGAATCGATACACCTTTGCAATCATCCCACGCTTCATTGGTTTCTTCATACCGTCCACCGTTTGTCACCTGCAGTGTTGGTAAGAACACTTGTAAGAGCGTGGTAAGATGCTTGAGAGTGTGTGATTCCACTTCCACTTTGCCATTATCCTTTGTAGTTGATAGGGATAACATATTTTTTGTGTTGTCTTCTGTTTGCTACTAACAATGTCAGGTAAAAGCAAGAATCATGTATTATATGCTGAGATGATGGACATGATGAAGACAGCGATAGAGTTGCGCACTAAAAATCAAACATCAACCAAGGATTCACATGACATTCAGACCACCTTTACAACACCTTCCACAAGAAGTAATT
This sequence comes from Tuctoria greenei, assembly GCA_036927565.1. NCBI lineage: Eukaryota > Viridiplantae > Streptophyta > Magnoliopsida > Poales > Poaceae > Tuctoria > Tuctoria greenei. The sequence goes on from JAYESD010000010.1 coordinate 60,794,892, forward strand.
ACATTCTCCCATCTCTTCCTTCTTATGATGGTTTTGGTTACGATGAATATATTGCTTGGGAAATAGAGTTGGATAAAATTTTTGGACAATGTCATATGTGTGAGAAAAGAAAGATTAGAAATGTTGCAAGTGCATTAGTAGGTTGTGCATTGACTTGGTGGAACAACTTAAGTGATTTAGAAAGACCTCGAACATGGAAAGATATGAAAATTCTTATGCGAGAAACTTTTGCTAATGTATCTAATTGTAAAGATGAAATACATGAACTTGAGAAGAATTTTCTTGTTGTACCTCCTCCTTTGCCTAACCTTTTGCAGGAACATGAACAAATAAATGGAGATGCAAATGAGAGTGAGGTGTTGAACAACTCTTCTGAATTTTTTGATGAATCAACTCATAATGCATTTGAATTTCTTGCTGAAAATGAGAGTAGTGTTAGTGGACAATGCTCTACAGTTAACCACGGTATGACATTTTCAGATGTGCTGAATTTTGCTACCAGTCATACTATCGATGTGCAGCAACAAGATGAACCTTTTCATAATACACATTTACCATTAGTTGATTTTCCTACTGATTCTTACAACAAAAATGAGTTGTGTGCTAATAATTATATTGTACCTATGCTAGAACAACCAAATGAATTTGATACTTTATTACTCACTTGTGCTGAAATTAAGCATTTGATCCCAACTACATGTGAAAGGGATGAGCTGAAATTGTTATCTTCTCTAAATACTTTGGGCTATATTGAATTTGACACTCTTTGTGATCTAGATATCGTAGAGAAGATAATATTTTCTCAGTCTCAATTGCTTTGTAGAAATATTTTTTATGCTATAGGCAAATATGAACATAGTGGTATGTTTATGGTGCATAAAGTTTACATAGGAAGCTCCTTTTGTGCTGCAACAACATGGTCAAGTAAATGAATGTACTAACGCTAATAATATCTTGTCAAGTTTTTCTAGAATTTTTTCCTTGCAGCAGGGACAACAAAAACATTTTTCACTGCGGTTGTGCAATATGGACAGTGCTCACTCGGGCCTAAACTCTACCCCCGCAGCAAGTCTTTTTGCTGGACATACGAGCAAGCCGAGGACGGCTTGTCATAAAGAAGGGGAGAATGATGAGATCATGCATATTATTATTGCACCTACAAATATGACATAATGTTCATTTGTTTGGGATCCTGGCTCAAGTGAATGTGCACTCTTATTTGATGGACAAGATCAAGATGGTGCACTATGCCGTCCACCACCTTGGCCTCCTCCTTTCATGCTTACAAGAAGATTTGATGGCGTTGCACATATGGACCCACACATGATAGAAGATGAACTTGAGTCGAGGACGACTCCAATTCAAGAAGGGGAGGATGATGAGGACATCACTTATATGGATACAAACAACACTCTGCTGAATATACAAGATGCAATCAATAGAGTTCATACACAACAATTAATTTCAGAGGTGAACTCGTTCTTATATATTTCCTTATGTGTTTTTGAGCATAGATTGCTACTTAATGATTTATTTGTGATTAGGATCCATGGAGAGGTTCAAGGAGTACTTGGAGGGAGTATTAGGGACGTGGAAGACCAGAGAATTCGTTCAAAGAAGATGGAAACCGAACCAAACTCCAAATCGTAACCAACTCGGAGTCCAGGAGCAGTACGCACTAAAACGGACGCCCAGGACGCATACGAACTCCGTTTTGGACGTTCTACATATGCACGGAAAGAGGAGAGGATAACCTTTCCAATGGCTCCGGTCCCATGTCAAAATTCCTTCGGAGTCGACGGGAATTGTCGAAACAAAATCGAGTACAGAATCTGTCAGGGTGCTGCGCCACCGTATTGGGCCATTGGGCCTTGTATCAAGTCTAAGTCCATTATTTTCGTGTCTTAGGGTTAGGTCACGACCCTAACACCCCCTTGGATGTCCTCCCACCTATATATACTCCATAGTAGCCGCCATGAACAATTGGGTTTTGCTTAGATCAATAATATCGCCGTTTTTCGGTTTGTGAAACCCCAATTCAGCAATTTCAGATTGCTTCTTCTACGTTCTTGCTTGTGTTCTCGGTTGCACTTGCAGGGATTAGCCTTCTTGGCGAGGTCAATCGTGTGAAGCACGGTTGATAACCAACGGAGCGGTGGTGTAGTGATTGCAGGGGCTGTTCGTGTTCTACTCGAGAGCCTCGGATCATCAACGTCGAGATCTCCATCAATCGACTTACCCATTACCTTTCGGAAGATCGGGCCTCATCATCTTCTCCTATCAGGATCATCCGATGAGAAGACAAGTGCAACATCAGTCTAACAACGGTCATATCTGTCACAATGACGTCAGCTAAAGTAAATTTGACCGATGATAACTAAAGGGGAGACAATGGATCATCCGATGTTCGCAGAAAAGTTCTGTCAGCCTACTTTTCCAACGGCTATTTCATGGAGGCTAGCTATAAATACCCCTAAACCTGTCATTTCGACAAGTCTTGATCACCAGACATTCTCAACACATCCACAAGCGTTCAAGACCAAGAGCCATCACTTCTACATCATTTCGACTACCTACACACCAAGAGATAGGCTAGAACTAGCTAGAGAGAGAGCTTGTGTGCCTCCATTCTGGGTGAGTGGAATCTCTAGGATAGTGAGAGCCTCAAGGGAGTGCCCCTTGGTGTTTGTAACTGTGAGAGACTTCCAGAGCTTGCCAAGGCGTTTGTGGAAGCCCGGAGGGTCGAAGTTGTACAAGGCTTGAGCTCCACCTTGCCAAGGTTGGCAAACGGAGAAGAATAGTGGAGATCCCTCGTCTCGGTGACTTGGGTGTGGCTAAACCCTTTGGTGGGTACCACAACGTGGATGTAGGAAGATCTTGACGATCTTGCCGAACCACGGGATAAATCCTCGTGTCTCCTCGGGAGTTTTCATCCTCTTCCTCTCCCTTACATTTATGCATTTTATATACCGCGAAGTTGCTATTTACTTCAATGCATAGATCGTTAGCGTAGGGAATTGGGCTTTTAGGAATTAAGTTTTATTGCTTAGATTTTTGAAAAGAAGCCCAACTCACCCCCCCCCCACCTCTTGGGCATTCGATCCTTACAACTTCCTCTATGACACTAGCCTGAAGTACAACCCCCCTTCGACCAAGAACATGAAGCCCTTATTCATGGTTCTTAACAGGGTCCTGAGAAAGACCATAGCACCCAAATATGGGGATGCAGGAAGTGTCCAAGGATACTTGAGGACCCTAATGAAGGTGATTAGCAAGAACAGAAAGTTTGATATCTTTGACTATATCTGGAATGATATGGTCAACATCTCCTGCACGCCGAACAGATCCTGTGGCTATGCCCCTTACTTGATGTTCATGATTGAGAAGGTCATAGGGATCGAGTTCGTGAAGGATGTGGAGCACACTCCTTTGAGGCCCCATAAGCCTCCCCAAGCTAATGTCCAAGCTGCTCCATCTTCAATGTCTAGTGAAGAGGCACCAAGGAGAGCTCGTGGAGATGAGCGGACTGCTCCCACCACTAGGGCCCCTCCCCAAAAAAGGGTATCCTAGTGGAATCTTGACGTACTTGGCAGCTATCTTTGGCTCATGCAAGAAGGCCGAAGTGAAGATTAATAAGCTGAACAAGGCGAGGAGGGCATATATGAGATATGTCAAAGAAAATGTCAAGCGTATTTGCCAGAAGCTAGAGATCGAGCCCATTGGATCCCCTGTTATTTCTGAAGATTCAGACTCTGATTTCATTGAGCTCGGATCTTTGACTCCCTCCGAGCTTGCTTACTTTGGCATTGGGGACACTTCGAGTGGATCCACTCCTCCTCCTCCTCCTTCACATCCTAAAAAGGAAGATGAAGATGAAGAAAGGACCGATAGCAAGGAATGAGCCACTAGATCCCTCCTCTCTTTCTTTTTGGTGTCTTGATGCCAAAGGGGGAGAGATTGAGGGGGGAGTCACTAGATCCTAGCTGTAGGTTGAGTGATGAGAGCTTCATTTGTGTATCTTTTTGTGTCTGTTTTGCTTTTTGTGTCTCTTTTGTGTTGTAAAACTTTAATTCTGCTATCTCTACCTTTAGTATTGTGGTGTGATGAAATGACTATGTTTATGCTGCTATTATGAAATTTGTGATTTTGCTTTGGAATTGACATATATGCTTGATATTGGGATTTTCATGTCAATCACTTCATTCTCATCATGATTATTGCTCACATTCACGTAGTTTTACACCCCACCATAAAGAGTGCACATATGTCCTATGTTTTCATTGTTTAACTTGTACCAAACTCATATGTGCACACTTTATGAAAATTTTGTATTTTTGTCATATTTTGTGAAATCTCAATTGGTTGTCATAAATCACCAAAAAGGGGGGGGGGGGGGGGGGGGTTGAAAGTACATCTAGGCATCCCTTGTGGGTTTTGGTTGATTTATGACAAACAAATGAGATCTCAAATTGTTGAGATGAGCGCAGGTTTTAATGAAACTACGAAGAAAGCACAAAAAGAAAGGAGAATGAGTATCTATATGGAAAAGAGCTCAAGAGCTAAATAGATTAGATCATTGTGTATGGAGTGTGTTGGAGAAACACACCCCAAGAGCTCAAGCACAAGAAAACTCATTTACTGCACAAATTAACACAGGTCCAGACTAGTCCGATATACCCCGGACAAGTCCGATAATCCCTCTGTTCAAAATCGGACAAGTCCTCCCAATGCGGACTTGTGTGCATAGTTCAGGTTTACACAGATCGGGCTAGTCCTCCCTAGTGCGGACTAGTCCTCAACACTTCACAACTTTGCACGACATCAGACAAGTCCGATAATATCCGGACTAGTCCGATAACCTCTCTGACTAAAATTGGACAAGTCCTCATAATGCGGACTTGTCCCTAAATTCACTAAGGGGTTCACCACAGCCGGACTAGTCCGATAACAACCGGACTAGTCCGAACATTTCCAGAGACAAAATTGGACTAGTCCGCCCAAGGCCGGACAAGTCCGATGTTCCTGAGAAATTAGGGTTTCCTACACTCCACACACCGAACCAGTCCGGACTCCACCACAGACTAGACCGGACTCTCGAACCCTAACGGTAACTTTTGGAAACACCCTATAAATAAATGTGCACAACCTCCAAGAGCTCAGAAAACACATCTCCCCATGCAATCCAATGTAGGAAAGATCAAATCCTTGAGGATTCAATTTGGATCAAAGGAGAGACATGATTCCACACGTTTGAGATCTTGGGTTTGATTCTCTAACACACTCCTCTTATTTCGTTGTTGATCTTAATAGTGTGTTCTTGGTGGTGTTTTATTGGGGATCCCTCAACTTGTGAGAAGGCCCCTTGAACTTGGTGATTTACCCTTTGTGTTAGTGGAAGATAATTGGCCTTCATGGCGATTCGACGAGGTTAGGGTCAGTGAAGACCCGGTCCTTTCATGGGCTCCTCAACGTGGACGTAGGTTGCCTCTGTGGGAACCGAACCACGGGATAAAAGCTTGTGTCAAACTTGTTCTTAAGTTTTCATATCATATTCTAGGGTTTACTTGATCTTGTCCATGTTACATTAAAACATTGAAATCAAAGTTAGTTTGTGCTAAACTTAATTTTATTGACTCAATACTTTCAAGTTACATACTATATTCTGCTGTGTACTCTGCTTTTATTGAATTCATTGATCTAACTTGATCAATCTAGTCCGCACGCACCGGACTAGTCCGCACACTACCGGACTAGTCCGATTTCCTGGTATTTGATTAAGTTGCTAAGTGTTACAGGTTCTGACTAAAATTCAAAAAGGCCTATTCACCCCCCCTCCTCTAGGCCACATTCACTGAGCTGGATCTTCACGAACGCTTCGTAGCTGAGGAGGTTGAGCGTCGCGTCTCCATCCACAAAGACATGATAGAGCTGGACGTTGTTGATGGTAGGAGAAACCATCAACGACAGTTGGCTAGCTCCGATTATATTTCTTGGGCAATCCGAAGCATCGAAAGTGATGGCAGTGTCCATCCACTTCCAATGAGGTTTTGCCTTGGCGGTTGGAGCTACGGCGGCCATCTCCCAATGCATCGTCTTGAGGATACGCAAGGAGGTAATATCTCAAGACCCTCCATATATCATATGGAGAGTCTTCTGATGCTCATTGTCTGAGACGTCAGAGTAATCGTTGACGGTATTGTAAACAACCTTTAAGACCTACTTGGGGTCCTGAAAACCTAGCTCCTGGTCAGTTGGAGCTTCGTCGACCTTCAATTTCCGTTCCTGTTGGCGGAAAGGGGCTCTTTCTTTGCGCTCATTGTTGTTTTCAATGAGTCGCTAGACCTCGCGGCAGTATTCAAGATTGTGGGTGTCCGTTTTGTGAATCGGACACCACATCTTTTGACCGCCGCCATCTTCGGATGAGGGTTGTAGACATTTTTCGAGGCGTGGCCCCCGGCCACCCGGAGCTGCAGCTGCAGGAGTAGTAGGCGTGCTAGCCGATGGCTTCTTCTTGCCGTTGGACTTTTTCTTCTTTTTTCCACTGCCGGAGGTAGTGGATTCAGCCTTGGAGGAGGGTTTACCAACCTCTAGAGCTGGTTTAGAGTGCATCTCTCAGCCCTCTGCAGCCCTAGCACATTTGTCGGCTAGGCTGAAGAGCTCCGTGACGCTGCTGACTTCTTTTGTCGCCAGCTTCTCCAGCATCTTCTTATCTCTAACACCCTGTCAAAATACGACAATGACAAAAGCATTGGAGATTGAAGGAATCGTATTCCGTACCTAAGAAAACAATTGGATAAACGACCGCAGTGATTCTCCCATCTTCTATTGTACGACACAGATCCAGCTCAGTGCCAGGTCAGGTGTAGGAGCTTCCGAAGTTGGCAGTGAACTGGCTGTAAAGCTCCCCCCAACTGTAGATGGGGTCAGGCGGAAGACTCATGAACCAGGACCTTGTTGTCCCGGTTAGAGCCACTGGGAAGTAGTTGGCCATCATGGACTCATTACCTCCCACCGCGAGGATGGCGGTGGAGTAAATCTAGAGGAACTCGATGGGGTTGGCAGTCTCATCGTACTTCTCTGGCAGATGAGGGCAGAACTTCGGAGGCCATTCGACCATGCGAAGATGCATGGCCAGGGCTGAACAGCCACCCCCTACTCCCAATGGAGAAGGGTTTTCACGAGCAGCTCGCCTCTCGCGAGCGCGCTCCATCAGGATGCGGCCGTCCTGCCTCATGTACCGGCGGTCGAGCTCCGACCGGAGATCATGAGTTGAGATCCTCGATGCCGTGTGAGTGCGGCGTGCCCCGGAGGGCAATGACGTCACTTATTGGGAGGGCGCACGCCTCCTGTGCTCTGACACTTGAGGACCAAGTCTACCATACAAGTGAAAGTGCATATAGGAATCCCTTGTGGGTTTTGGATGATTTATGACAAGCATATGAGATTCTAACCTCTTTGTTGAGATGAGCACAGGTTTTAATAGCAAAATAAGCAAAGTGCCAAAAAGAAGAGAGAATGAGGAGCAAAGTGGAAATGAGCCCAAGGAACAAGAGTAGTAGATCATTGTGTGTGGAGTGTGTTAAGGAAACACACCCCAAGAGCTCAATCACAAATAAACACACACATTGCACAAAGTTATACAGGACTGGACTAGTCAGACTGACACCGGACTAGTCCGATATCCTTTCTGCACAAGATCGGACAAGTCCGATATCCATCGGACTAGTCCGATATTTCTCTGACTAGAATCGGACTAGTCCTCAAAACACTTCACAAGTCACACAAAATCGGACAAGTCCGATCACACACCGGACTAGTCCGATATCTTTCTGATGTCAATTGGACAAGTCCGATATTAGTACGGACTAGTCCGAAAAACTCTCTGACCTAAATCGGACAAGTCCTCAAAGTGCGGACTTGACCTCATAACCACTTAGGGTTTCACTGTCTGGACAAGTCCGATGTCTATCGGACTAGTCTGAAGATTCCCATAAGCGAAATCGGACAAGTCCGTTCCTAGCCGGACTAGTCCGTTATTTCGGGACACTTAGGGTTTGCTACACACAGCTGAATGTGGGCTAAAGGGGGGGGGGGTTGAATAGGCCTTTTTGAATTTTGTCGGAACCTGCAACACTTAACAACCAGTTCAAAACCAGAGATATCGGACTAGTCCAGTAAAGTGCAGACAAGTCCGGTGTGTACGGACTAGGTTGATCAAGTTTGATTTATTAAGTTTGATTCTAGGGTGTAGCAACGGAAATATACTTGTAGTTCATGTGTTGCAAGATTATGTACTAGGGTAAATCACAATTCAATCTTAAGTTTGATATTTCAACGTAAAGTTAGCAAGATTAATTGAAACCCTAGATTGATATAATGTAAAGAACGATGAACACAAAACATGAACACAAGAGATTTATCCTGTGGTACGGTTCCCACAGAGGCAACCTACATCCACGCTGAGGAGTCCACAAAAGGACCAGGTCTTCTCCAACCCTACCCTCGTTGGATCGCCACGAAGGCCAATCCTCTTCCACTTAAGGGGTGAATAACCGAATTCAAATGGGCCTTCTCACACGTTGAGAGCTCCCTTAGATTACAATACGAAATACCACCAAGAACACACTCAAAGGATTACAATGAAATCACAGGAGTGTGTTAGAGAATCAAACCAAGAGCTCAATGAGTGTAGAACGTGTCTCTCCAATGATCTAGAGTGAATCCTCAAAGGATTGATCTTTGTTGCACTTAATTTCGTGGAGAGATGTCGTTTTTGAGGCTCTTGGGAGGTGTGACAGCGCTAGGGTTCGAGAGTGTTTAAAGTTGGGCCGTGCACCTCTATTTATATGGGGTTTCTAAAAGTGACCGTTAGGGTTTAGAAAGATCGGACTAGTCCGTGGTGGACACCGGACTAGTCTAGTGTGCTGTGTGCAGCAAATCCTAAGTGTCCCAAAATATCGGACTAGTCCGGCTAGGGGCGGACTTGTCTGATTTCTCTTCTGGAAATCTTCGGACTAGTCCGATAGTTATCGGACTTGTCCAGACATTTGAAACCCTAAGTGAATTGGGTGAAAAGTCCGCACTTGGAGGACTTGTCCTATTTAGGTCAGAGGGTTTTTCGGACTAGTCCGTGCTAATATCGGACTTGTCCGATTTGGATCAGAATGGATATCGGACTAATCCGGTGGTGATCGGACTTGTACGATTTTGTGTGACTTGTGAATTGTTTTGAGGACTAGTCCGCACTGGGCAGGACTAGTCCGATTCTAGTCAGAGAGATATCGGACTAGTCCGATGGATATCGGACTTGTCCAATTTTGTGCAGAGAGGATATCGGACTAGTCCAGTGACAATCGGATTAGTCTGGTCCTGTATAACTTTGTGCAATGTGTGTGTTTAATTTTGATTGAGCTCTTGGGGTGTGTTTCCTTAACACACTTCATACACAATGATCTACTATTCTTCTTCCTTGAGCTCATTTCCACTTTGCTCCTCATTCTCCCTTCTTTTTGGCACTTTGCTTGTTTTGCTATTAAAACCTGTGCTCATCTCAACAAATAGGTTAGGATTTCATTTGCTTGTCATAAATCATCCAAAACCCACAAGGGATTCCTAGATGCACTTTCAATCTCCCCTATTTTGGTGATTGATGACAACAAATTGAGATTTCACAAAATACGATAAAAATTGAGATTTTCATAAAGCATGCACATATGGGTCTAAAATACATCAAACGGTGAAAACATAATCCATATATGCATTCTTTATGGTGGGATGCATGACTAAGTATATTGAAACAATGAGATTGACATTAATGACATTAATCAATCAAAAGCAAGCATATATGTCATTCTAGGAGCAAAATCATATAACTCAACAATTACTACTTGAAAGATCATAACATTGCATCATAGAACCATAATTAACTTAAGAACATAGTTAAATCTTTACAACCCGCAAAATAGACAAAAAGCATACAAGAGAGCTCTCTCCTCGCATCCTACAGCTAAGGCTAAGACTCCCCCTCAATCTCTCCCCCTTTGGCATCAAGACACCAAAAAGGAGAGGAGGGTCCTAAGGTCTTCACTCTTTACTGTCAGTCCTCTCATCGCGTCTTCGTCATCTTCATCTTCAGCCTGATGAGGAGGAGGAGGAGGAGGTGCGGAGTCACTCGAGCCCCCAATGCCAAAGTAGGCAAGCTCGGAGGGGGTCAAGCGCCCGATCTCAGTGAAGTATGAGTCTGAATCTTCAGAGATTACTGGAGACCCAATGGGTTTGATCTCCAGTTTCTGGCAAATTTGCTTCACATTTGCCTTCACATACTTCATATCTTCCTTTCTTCTCTTGTTGAGCTTATGGGCCTTCACTTCGGCCTTTTTGCAGGAAGCGAAGATGGCAGCCAGGTATTTGAAGATCCCACTGGCTGATCCCCTTTGAGGGGCTGCCCTACTGGCAGAGGCAGCTCTTCCATCTTTAGATCTTCTTGCCGGTGCCTCAGGACTGGAGGCCGGTGAGGGAGCAGCCTGGATACTTGCTTTCTGAGGCATGTGAGGGCTCAGGGGTAGGTGCTCCACATCCTTGACGAATTCAATTCCGGTGACCTTCTCGATCACGAACATCAGATATGGGGCATACCCACAAGACCTGTTGGGTGTGCAGGATATGTTGACCATATCATTCCAGATGAAGTCCGCCACATCAAACTGGCGTCCCTTGCTTATCACTCTCATCAATGTCTGGAGATAACCCTGCACACTCCCGGCATCTCCATCCTTGGGAGCGATGGTCTTCTTCAAGACTCTATTAAGCACCACAAAGAACGACTTCATGTTCATTGTGGAGGGAGGGTTGAACTTGGAGTTTGGCTCATATAGGAACTTCATCTTATCCTTCTCAATGACACCTATGTTGTGTATGATTAGGCAGTCAGATCTTGAGGTGTCAATGTGAAGCAGGCTTGCCAAGTTTTCTTGAGTGATATTGTACTTGGATCCATGAGTCATCCAAGTAACACTTTCCTCATCTTCACCCGAGAAGTGGAATGTTGCAAAGAATTGCGCAATAACCTCATCATTCTAGTTGTTCCTGAAGGCAAAGAGATCCTTCAGGACATGCCTCTCAATGGCTTCCACCACTTCAGTGAACGGGAGCAACCCTTCTTCTCAAAGTGTGCCCAATCAATCCATTGACTGCACACAACTGGTGTCTTCATTGGGAGATACACAGATTTGTAGAAATCTGCATGAAAGTTGCACCAAAATCTTCCGTCGGCAGCTTGCTTCGATCGGCCATACCAATCAATGCTTCTGAGCTTTGCCGCCAAATCACTGCCCTTACCGTTGAACTTATCTTCAGTGGGGTCCCGGTCCCCTTCCCTCGGAGCATGGAGCTTCAACGGGCCAACTGGACCCGTCACTATCCCTTTGCCCTTACCTTTAGCTAGACAGGCACTTGCCGAGCTAGGGCCACCACCGGTGGAAGCCCTAGAAGCTGGTACCTTGGAGGCCGGCTTCTTCGCTAGTACTTTCCTCCGAGCGTGAGGAGTAGATAGAGCTGGCTCGGAAGGTCTCTCTTGGCGCTTCTTGCCAAGACTCGTCAAGGTCCGAGGTTCCACCTCGTGGTCCATCTCGGCCTCAAAGTCGGAGACTTCATTGTTGGAGCTCGACATGACCCTAGAATGAGTGGCATGATTGAGAATGAATGGTACAAGGCATAGGTGTGAAAGGATAGCAAGGAATTGCATTGAGGAATTGAAAAGTTAGCTTTTGAGTTCAGAAAAATCAGACTTGTCCAGTGTACAGGCACGGACTAGTCCGGTGACCGGACTTGTCCGTGCATGGACCGGACTAGTCCGGTATTCATACTCAAAAACCTAAGCGACTGGACAAATATTGATTCCTAATGCACAACGAGCATAGCATAAACGTAATACATCAAGGAGGCATGTATATAGTGAAATATGCTAGGCTATTCGATCAACAATGAAGAAATTTGGAATTTCTAGGGTTTGAGTGAAAATTACCGAAGAAATCGATTTGAACTTGGAGATGTGGGTGTTGAAGGCCGGACATGTCCGAGAACTTCAATCCGAATGCGATGACGATCAAATTCCACCCAAACTTGCGAAGTTCCGATGGAGAAATCAAGGAATCGCCTTGGGAGCTCGAGTGGAAGAGAGAGAACGCGGGAGGCAAGAGTGGAGGTGAGGAAATTAGGGTTTGGCGGTGGCTAGGGTTATGGACATGAAAAATTGGACAAGTCCGAAGATGACCGGACTAGTCTAAACTTTTCGAGAGGTCTATATCGGACTAGTCAGTTATATACAAGACTAGTCCGGCCTAACCGGCTCTCTGCGGACTAGTCTTCGTGGGTGGTCTAGTCCGTGGTCACCAGGCAAGAATTGCTTAGCCCATTCATATATATTTGAAGGTACATATTTAGAAAATAGGGAGGCAAAACAAATCAAATAATCTTGATGAATATGACCAGTAAGCATACAACAATCAAGCAATGATCATAATTCACCAAGATCTAGTAATTGACATAGTTTTCCGGAGAAAACTGAGAGAGATGATTTTTTGCAATCCAATCAACATATTTTGAAGAATTCATACAGGTATGCAACATTTCAAGCCACACTCCGAGCATCAAGGATGTTTAGTTCATTTCAGAGTTCGCAAAAGCGTTTTTCATCAAGTGGCTTGGTGAATATGTCGGCCTATTGCTTTTGGGTGTTAACATGGGAAATGGCTTTATCTCCTTTCATGGAATGATCTCTCAAAAACTGATGTCTTATATCTATGTGTTTAGTTCTAGAGTGCTCAACTAGGTTATGGGCCATTTTGATGGCACACTCATTGTCACAGTGGAGTGGAATACAGTTCATATTGTAACCGTAATCCCTTAGAGTTTGTCGCATCCAAAGGAGTTGTGCACAACAACTCCCAGCTGCAACATACTCCGCTTCAGGTGTGGATAAGGAAATGGAATTTTGTTTCTTGGAGGACCAAGAAACTAAGGATCTCCCTAGGAATTGGCATGTACCGGAGGTGCTTTTTCTATCTACTTTGCACCCGGCATAATCTGCATCGGAGTAACCAATGAGATTGAATTTTGAGCCTTTTGGGTACCAAAGACCAAGGTTGGGTGTATGAACTAAATATCTCAAGATCCTTTTTACGGCTGTCAAGTGACACTCCTTAGGGTTGGCTTGAAACCTTGCACACAAACATACACTCAACATAATGTCTGGCCTAGATGCACATAAATAGAGTAGAGATCCGATCACGGAGCGATATACCTTTTGGTCGACGCTAGGTCCATCTTCATTGAGATCCAAGTGACCATTAGTTGCCATGGGAGTCTTTATAGGCTTCGCCTTGTCCATACCAAACTTCTTGAGTATGTCTTGCGTGTACATGGTTTGGCTTATGAACGTCTCTTCCTTTCTAATGTCTTACATGTCTTGCGTGTACATGTAAGACATGCTACCCTCGTCGGATTGACATGATATTCAGTGAGGGTTCGGACAAGTCCGGCGTCCCAGACTAGTCCTGTATATAAACAACAAAAGTTACTTTTCAGTACTTTCGATGTATTGTATGTCCTAATGAGAAATAATTTTGGAAAGGTTTATGCTCATTATGTTGGGCCACACCATGAGAACACCAAGTCTCATGTGTGGGTGCCCAAATCTCTTGTGACTAACCTCCGAGGACCCAAGCAAGCTTGGGTACCTAAAACCAAGGCATAAATTGTTTCTGCAGGCCTATTCCTCCGGTGGATCTAAATGGGTGTTAGAAAGTGGCTGAACAAACCATATGACTGGAGAAAGAAGAATGTTCATTGAATATGAAGGAAATGAGGATCCAAATGAGGGCATCTACTTTGAGGATAATAGTCAAGGGAAGGTGCTCGGTACTGGTAAAATTGCCATATCACCACAACACATTATTTCTCATGTATTACATGTTGATTCCTTAGATTATAACCTGTTGTCCATGTCTCAATTATGTGACAAGGGTTATAATTGCTTGTTCACTAACGAGGGTGTGACCGTTTCTAGGAGGAGTGATGGTTCCATTGCATTCAAGGGTATGTTAAAGGGAAAGCTCTATCTTGTTGACTTCAACAAGGATAAAGCTGAACTTGACACATGCTTGATTGCAAAAATCAACATGGGTTTGCTGTGGCATAGACGGCTAGCGCATGTTGGTATGAGTAACCTTCAAAAACTCCTCAAGGGCGATCATATCCAAGGTTTAAAGGATGTTCTGTTTGAGAAAGACAGGCCTTGTAGCGCGTGCCAAGACGGGAAGCAAGTTGGAGAACCTCACCCCGCCAAGAATGTCATGACTACAACAAGACCACTCGAGCTACTTCACATGGACTTATTTGGTCCAGTTCCCTACATAAGCATCGGCGGTAACAAATATGGTTTAGTAGTTGTTGATGATTTTCCTCGCTTCACTTGGGTTTTCTTTTTGCATGACAATTTAGAAACACAAGGAATACTCAAGAAGTTCTTCAAGCGAGCTCAAAATGAATTCTCATTGACTATCAAGAACATTGGAAGCGACAACGGCACGGAGTTCAAGAACACACAAGTGGAGGAGTACCTAGAAGAGGAAGGCATAAAGCACGAGTTTTCAGCTCCGTACTCCCCACAACAAAATGGAGTTGCCGAAAGAAAGAACCGAACACTCATAGAGATGGCGAGAACAATGCTCGATGAGTACAAGACCTCGGATCGATTTTGGGCGGAAGCGATTAACACCGCTTGCCACGCCATAAATCGACTTTATCTTCATCGACTACTCAAGAAGACATCATATGAGCTACTTACCGGTAACAAGCCTAATATTTCATATTTTCGAGTTTTCGGTTCTCCATGCTATATTTTAAACAAGAATCCTAGGACTTCAAAGTTCGCTTCAAAGTCCGATGAAGGTTTCTTACTTGGTTATGATTCGAACGCTTACGCCTACCGTGTGTTCAACAAGACCTACGGACTTGTTGAAGTAGCAAGTGACGTAGTGTTCGATGAGACTAATGGCTCCCAAAAGGAGCAAGTTGATCCATGTGTACTAGGTAAAGAAGAAGCTCCTTGTCAAGAATTGAAAAGAATGGCCTTAGGTGAAGTTCGACCACAAGAGTCACCTCTACACGTGCATGAGGAAGATGAACCACAAGAAGAGGTCAACGATCAAGGGGGAGCTTCCACACAAGATAAACCACAAGAATACGAAGATGATCAACAAATCAACGAGGACAACCACTTAGGGGGAGAAGAGGATGATCATGAAGATACAACGCCTCAAGTGCCACACCCAAGAGTACACCAATGCGTCCAAAGGGATCAACCAATCGACAACATCATCGGTGACATCCAAAAGGGAGTAACTACTAGATCTCGCATAGCTAATATTTGTGAGCATTACTCATTTGTGTCCTTTTTGGAACCACGTGGGGTTGAGGATGCATTGAACGATCCGGATTGGGTAGTGGTCATGCAAGAAGAACTCAGCAACTTCAAGCGGAATGAGGTGTGGGAACTCCTGGCAAGACCCAATGCGAGCATTGTCGGCACCAAGTGGGTCTTCCGCAACAAACAAGATGAACACGGGGTGGTAACAAGGAACAAGGCATGACTTTTGGCCAAAGGGTATTCACAGGTCGAAGGTTTGGATTTCGATGAGACCTTTGCTCCCGTAGCTAGACTTGAATCTATTAGAATATTACTTGCATATGCTACTCACCATGATTTCAAGCTCTATAAAATGGATGTGAAAAGCGCCTTCCTCAACGGACCAATCAAGGAGGAGGTGTATGTAGAGCAACCCCCGGGTTTGAAGACGAAGAGTTCCCCGACCACATATTTAAATTGCGTAAGGCTCTCTACGGCCTCAAATAAGCTCCTAGAGCTTGGTATGAGTGTCTTAGAGATTTCCTAATTGAAATTGGATTTAAGATTGGCAAAGTAGATTATACACTGTTTACAAAGAATTTTGACAATGATCTTTTTGTTTGTCAAATCTATGTTGATGATATATTCTTTGGTTCAACTAACCCATTGTTTTGTGAGGAATTTAGTAAAATCATGGCAGATAGGTTTGATATGTCCATGATGGGAGAGCTAAAGTACTTCTTGGGATTCCAAGTACGGCAACAAAAGTAAGGGACATTCATAAGCCAAACCAAGTACACACAAGACATACTCAAGAAGTTTGGAATGGATAAGGCGAAGCCTATAAAGACTCCCATGGCAACAAATGGCCACTTGGATCTCAATGAAGATGGACCTAGCATTGACCAAAAGGTATATCGCTCCATGATTGGATCTATACTCTATTTATGTGCATCTAGGCCCGATATTATGTTGAGTGTATGTTTGTGTACAAGATTTCAAGACAATCCTAAGGAGTGTCACTTGATAGCCGTAAAAAGGATCTTGAGATACTTAGTTCATACACCCAACCTTGGTCTTTGGTATCCAAAAGGCTCCAAATTCAACCTCATTGGATACTCAGATGCAGATTATGCCGGATGCCTGGTAGATAGAAAATTACCTCCAGTACATGCCAATTCCTAGGTAGATCCCTAGTTTCTTGGTCCTCCAAGAAACAAAATTCCATTGCCTTATCCACAGCCGAGGCGGAGTATGTTGCAGTCGGGAGTTGTTGTGCACAACTCCTTTGGATGCGGTGAACTCTAAGGGATTACGGTTACAATATGAACCGCATTCCACTCCTTTGTGACAATGAGAGTGCCATTAAAATTGCCCACAATCTAGTTGAGCACTCTAGAACAAAACATATAGACATAAGGCATCACTTTTTGAGAGACCATTCCATGAAAGAAGATATAGCCATTCCCCATGTCAATACCCAAAAGCAATTGGCTGACGTATTCACCAAGCCACTTGATGAGAAACGCTTTCGCGAGCTTCGAAATAAACTAAACATCCTTGATTCTCGGAATGTGGCTTAAAATGTTGCATACCTATATGAATTCTTCAAAATATTTTGATTGGATTGTGAAAATAATCTCTCTCAAAATTCTCCCAAAAACTATGTCAATTACTAGATCTTGGTGAATTATGGTCATTGCTTGATTGTTGTATGCTTACTGATCATATTCATCAAGATTATTTGATTTGATTTGCCTTCCTATTTTCTTGATATGTACCTTCAAATATATATGAATGGGCTAAGAAATTTCCTCCCTGGTGACCACGGACTAGTCTGTGGTTACCCGGACAAGTCCGCCCATGCAGACTAGTCTGTAGAGTGCCGGTTAGGACGGACTAGTCCGGTAGACCACGTACTAGTCCGATATTGCCTCTGGAAAAGTTTGGACTAGTCCGTTTATTTCCTGACTTGTCCGAAAGTGTCCTTAACCCTAGCCGCCGCCAAACCCTAATCCCCTCACCTTCACTCTTGTCTCACGCGTTCTCTCTCCAAACTCGAGCTCCCAAGGCAATTTTGCATCCCCTCCACCAAAAAGCTCCGCATTTGGGTGGAAATCAAGCTTTCTTGCTCGAAGATTGAAGTTCTCAGACAAGTCCGGACTTCAACACCTCCTTCTTCGAGAATCAAGCGAATTCCTCGGTAATTTTCGTCCAAACCCTAGAAATCCCGATTTTCTTCATTGTTGATCGAATAGCCTAGCATTCCTCACGATATACATGCCTCCTTGATGTATTACGTTTATGCTAAGCTAGTTGTGCATTAGGAATCACCATTTGTCTAGTTGCCTAGGTTTTTGAGGATGAATAACATGCCAGGGCTGCCCCCACCACTAGGGCAGCTCTCAAAAAGGATCTGCATGTGGCATCTTCAAGTACTTGACTGCTATCTTTGCCTCCTGCAGAAAGGCCGAAGTGAAGGCCCATAAGCTTAACAAGAGAAGAAAGGAAGATATGAAGTATGTCAAGGCCAATGTGAAGCAAATATGCCAGAAACTGGAGATTGAGCCCATTGGATCTCGAGTGATCTTCGATGATTCCAATTCAGACTTCACCGAGCTCGGGCCCTTGACCCCCTCCAAGCTTGCCTACTTTGGCATTGGGGGCTCGAGTGGCTCCGCACCTCCTCCTCCTCCTCCTCATCAGCCCAAAGACGACGATGAAGACGGTGAGAGGACGGACTGCGAGGAGTGAAGACTTTAGGTCCCTCCTCTCCTTCTTTTTGGTGTCTTGATGCCAAAGGGGGAGATATTGAGGGGGAGTCTTAGTCTTAGCTTTAGGATGCGAGGAGAGAGCTCTCTTTTATGCTTTTTTGACTATTTTGTGGGTTGTAAAGCTTTTACTATGTTATTATGATGATTATGGTCCTGTGATGCATTATTTTGATCTACTTGAGAAGTAATTGTTGAAAACTATGTTGTTGCTCCTAGAATGACATATATGCTTGGTTTTGGTTGATTAATGTCATTCTCATTGTTTCAATGTACTTAGTTATGCATCCCACCATAAAGAATGCACTTGTGGATTATGTTTTCATTGCTTGATGTATTTTAGACTCATATGTGCATACTTTATAAAAATCTCAATTTTTATCATATTTTGTGAAATCTTAATTGGTTGTCATCAATCACCAAAAAGGGGGAGATTGAAAGTGCATCTAGGAATCCCTTGTGGGTTTTGGATGATTTATGACAAGCAAATGACATCCTAACCTCTTTGTTGAGATGAGCACAGGTTTTAATAGCAAAATAAGCAAAGTGCCAAAAAGAAGAGAGAATGAGGAGCAAAGTGGAAATGAGCTCAAGGAACAAGAGTAGTAGATCATTGTGTGTGGAGTGTGTTAAGGAAACACACCCCAAGAGCTCAATCACAAATAAACACACACATTGCATAAAGTTATACAGGACGGGACTAGTCCTACTGACACCGGACTAGTCCGATATCCTTTCTGCACAAGATCGGACAAGTCCGATATCCATCGGACTAGTCTGATATTTCTCTGACTAGAATCGGACTAGTCCTCCCCAGTGCGGACTAGTCCTCAAAACACTTCATAAGTCACACAAAATCGGACAAGTCCGATCACACATCGGACTAGTCCGATATCTTTCTGATGTCAGTTGGACAAGTCCGATATTAGCACGGACTAGTCCGAAAAACTACCTGACCTAAATCGGACAAGTCCTCAAAGTGCGGACTTGTCCTCATAACCACTTAGGGTTTCACTTTCTGGACAAGTCCGATGTCTATCGGACTAGTCCGAAGATTTCCAGAAGCGAAATCGGACAAGTCCGCTCCTAGCCGAACTAGTCCGATATTTCGGGACACTTAGGGTTTGCTACACACAGCACACCGGACTAGTCTGGTGTCCACCACGGACTAGTCCGATCTTTCTAAACCCTAACGGTCACTTTTAGAAACCCCATATAAATAGAGGTGCACGGCCCAACTTTAATAACTCTCGAACCCTAGCGCTGTCACACCTCTCAAGAGCCTCAAAAACACATCTCTCCACGAAATTAAGGGCAACAAAGATCAATCCTTTGAGGATACAATATAGATCATTGGAGAGACACGTTCAACACTCATTGAGCTCTTGGTTTGATTCTCTAACACACTCCTGTGATTTTCATTGTAATCTTTTGAGTGTGTTCTTGGTGGTGTTTTTTGTTGTAATCTAGGGGAGCCCTCAAAGTGTGAGAAGGCCCCTTGAATTCAATTATGCACCCCTTTGTGATAAGTGGAAGAGGATTGGCCCTTCGTTGCGATCCGACGAGGGTAGGGTTGGAGAAGACCTGGTCCTTTTGTGGACTCCTCAACGTGGATGTAGGTTGTCTCTGTGGGAGCTGAACCACGGGATAAATCACTTGTGGCTTGCTTTGTGTTCATTGTTCTTATTCATTACAACAATCTAGGGTTTGAATCAATATTGTTACTTTACATTGAATCATTAAGTATAAGATTGAATTGTGATATATCCTAGTCCATAATCTAGCAACACTTCAATTAACTGTATATTTCCGCTGCATACATCGTAGAATCAAATTAATCAATCAAACTTAATCAACCTAGTCGGTACCCAACGGACTAGTCCGCACTTTACCGGACTAGTCCGATATCTCAAGTTTTGATCTGGTGATTAAGTGTTGCAGGTTCCGACAAATATCAAAAAGTCCTATTCACCCCCCCCCTCTAGGCCACATTCAACAAGCTCCTGTTTCTTGAAGGTGCCTGCCCTGTAGGGGTGGACCTTGGTTACTGATGGCATTGGCTGCCGCTGCAACCAAATGATCCTCATCAGTGCGCCATTACTCCATTGTTCCCTGAGGCACTCCGGGCGCTGAAGGATGCTGGAGAAGAGTGCACACTATGTTCAGCGAGTTCTCAAGGTTATTTGTTGATGCAGTCACGACGCGACACGCCGTCTTGCTTCGATGGTGGAGGTGGTGGTGGAGCAATACCCGCTAGGACAATAGCGTTAGTCAGCTGCTGCATGTTGGGGGATTTCCTCCAGCAGGATACTCAGTGTGGTCGTTGGACGCTTTTGTGGTAGAAGTCACCATCTCGAAATCTCAGGTGCCCCTACCTAGCGCGCCAAATGTTGAAGTATAGACTAAGACACTTCCCCCGGTACTACTAAAACATAGTCCGTGGAGGTTCGTATTCGGTTGGGGCGCACGTAAGATTATGAACGAGACGGTGACATGGAGGATTTTTACATGGTTTAGGCCGCCTGAGCAAAATACCCTACTCCACAGGGTGGTTGTCTATGAGTTTATGTGCGTAGTATGCAAGTGTGTTTGCTTGGACTTAGTTGGCCTTGTCTCTATCATGCAGCACAGTCCTATTATATGCTAATGACTGGCCATTACATGGTTTACCTAGCCCGACAGGTGGCCTCGGCTGTAATTAATCACCTATACACGATCTACCTATATAAACTGTGATTAATTGGCTGATAATGCGCCTTAATAGTGGCATTACTTGTCTTGATAGTCCTCCGATCGTGTGTCATTAATGCTGAATTAATGACACGTTAATAAGGTCTTGTAACTGCTGTTTAGTAGCCTCTTGAATGCCCATGCCATTGGAGATCCAGCAGTCTTCCCGTTGCAGGCTTAGGTCCGGAGACTCGACATGTGGCAGCTCCGGAGCTTCCCTCTATGGGGAGGCAGGTCCGGAGCTACTAAACACGTGGTAGCACCGGAGCTTCCCTCTACTGGGGGCTAGGTCTGAGGCCACTGGACACGTGGCATTGGAGTTAGGTCCGGCCTTGCGATACACGTGACAGCGCTAGAGCTACCCAACCAAGGGAGGCACATCCAGTGCAGCGGGACACGTGGAGCCTTCGGAAATCTTCAACTCGAACATAGGAACTCCTTGGTTTTAAGTGTGGTATCAGGGGGTACCTGGTACCCACGGTACCAACAGTGTTGTAGAGAGAAATTACAGAACCTTAGTTGAGATGGCTAGGACTATGCTTGATAATATCAAACTCCTAGAAAATTTTGGGCAGATGTAATTGCAACCGCTTGTTATGTCTCAAATCATTTTTTTTTGCGTGCTAAGCTAGGAAAAACACCATAGGAACTTCGGTTTGGACATAGGACTAGTGTCACACACTTTCAGGTTTTTGGTTGTAAATGCTTTGTTATGAAACATGGTAATCTTGATAAATTTGAAGCTAGATCTGTTGATGGCATGTTTCTTGGTTATCCATCTCATAATAGAGGCTACCGTGTGCTTTTACTTGACACTAACAAAATTGTGGAGACTTGTGAGGTTTCTTTTGATGAAGATAGCCCAGGTACTAGCTATAATATTGCAGGTACAAATCCATACCGCAGGGGGAGAGTATTTTCATCGAATAAGACGAAGAAGTAGTGTTGCTGCCTGAAAATTCAGAAGCAAATGATTTTGATCACACTACTGATTTTGCACCACAACCAACACCAACAACTACTACAGCTGATACAGATCATCCTCAAGCCACAAGTTCTTTGATTTGTGATGAACATGAAGAACAAGGAGCTTGTAAAGTGTCTACTCCCCTCTAAATCCTCAAAATTCATCATCCACAACAAATCATTGGGAGCTTGAACGAACGAGTCACACGGTCCAAGTTTTGTGATCAAAACTCTCACGCTCATTCTGCTTTTATTGCTTCTTTTGAACCCAAAGATATATCACACGCACTCACTAATGAATCTTGGATTATTGCCATGCAAGAAGAGTTAGAAAATTTTGAAAGAAATAATGTTTGGAAACTTGTACCTCCACCACATGGACACACTTTAATTGGAACTAAATGGGTGTTTAAAAATAAACAAAGTGGGGATGGGGTTGTGGTTAGGAATAATACTAGGTTGGTTGCTCAAGGTTTCACACAAATTGAAGGTCCAGATTTTGGGCGGAACTTTTGCTCCTGTTGCTAGATTAGAAGCCATAAGAATTTTATTAGCTTTTGTTGCATCTAAAGGTTTCAAGATATATCAAATGGATGTTAAAAGTGCTTTTCTTAATGGCTATACAGATGAGGAGGTTTGTGTCAAGCAACCACTGGGTTTTGAAAATCAAGATTTTCCTACTCATGTTTACAAACTGTCCAAAGCGTTGTCTAGTCTCAAACAAGCCCCTAGAGCATGGTATGATAGGTTAAAAACATTCTTACTTGAAAAGGGGTTTACCATGGGCAAGGTTGACAAAACTCATTTTGTTCTTAAGCATGGCAATGACTCATTATTCGTTCATGTGTATGTGGATGATATTTTGTTTTGTTGTGCTTCTCATGATCTTGTGTCCAAGTTTTCAGCTATGATGAGTTCAAAATTTGAGATGAGTATGATGGGAGACCTCACATACTTTTTGGGGCTGCAAATCAAGCAAACCAAGGAGGGTACTTTTGTACATCAAACGAAGTATACAA
Organism: Tuctoria greenei; assembly: GCA_036927565.1. Lineage (NCBI taxonomy): Eukaryota > Viridiplantae > Streptophyta > Magnoliopsida > Poales > Poaceae > Tuctoria > Tuctoria greenei. The sequence continues at coordinate 60,817,784 of JAYESD010000010.1, forward strand.
GAGACCTTCTTAATCGCTTCAACATGGACAAAAGCAAGCCTCTTCAGACACCAATGGGTACAGCAACAACATTAGAACTTAATGAAGATGGTGAACACGTGGATCAAAAAGAATATAGAAGCATGATCGGATCACTTTTGTACCTCAAGGCATCAAGAACGGACATACAATTCAGCATATGACATTGTGCACGGTTTCAAGATCCCCCACGTGCTTCACATCGTCAAGACGTCAGAAGGCTTCTCAGGTACTTACATAGAACTCAAGATTTTGGCATTTTTCTTCCTTCTTGCCCAATCATTACTTTGAAAGCCTTTTCGGATACTGATTTTGGGGGTTGTAGGATTGCTAGGAAAAATACTTCAGGTGCTTGTCATTTTCTTGGTAATTCTCTTGTTGCTTGGTCCTCTAGAAAACAAAGTTCAGTTGCACAATCCACAGCCGAATCTAAATATGTAGCTGCTACTAGCGCTTGCTCACAAATTCTTTGGATTGTTCAAACACTTAAGGACTATGGAGTTGATCTAGATTGTGTTCCACTGTTGTGTGATAACACTAGTGCCATTTGCATTGCTAAAAATCCCATGCAACATTCAAGAACAAAGCACATTGACACTAGGTATCACTTTTCTCTGTGATAATGTTGAAAAAGGAAACATTGTGCTTCACCATGTAGATATCGAACAATAATTGGCTGATATTTTCACAAAACCTTTGGATTTCACTCGTTTTTGTTTCATTCGTAGTGAAATAGGGGTTATGCATCCTCATGGCTTAAATTGAGGGGTTTTTTTGAAACTTGGAAAGTCTATGTGGGGATCTGAATTTAAAAGTAATATGAGCATAGTATTTCATACATATATGACTTTGTGATTCCTTTTACGTGTTGAAAGTTCTTACTACATTACTCTTATTATACATTTTGTAGTTTTTGCCACGACTAGTAATTGGAATAATTACTTACACTAAATCTGGTCATGATCGAATGTTCTTGCTGTTTTGAACTTGTTGCTTGCTCACAAGTGCTTTTAATAATGAAAAATTAATAAATCAACTATCCACATATTGAGCTTTTATGATCAAACAAAAATGAGAAAATATCAAGAGAATATACATGCATCGCACTTCTTCTTTTGGATGGCTTATCATTGCACTTAGATATGAACTTAGAAGAAGTTGTGTATGACTAAAACCATGTCCTTAATCTTCTGATTGTCAAATGACATAGGCTTGGCTTGGTTGGTTAGAATAAGGTAGATACGACATATAATCTCTTGCAAATGTTATATGATCAAAATTTGTGCTTTAAATAATATTGAAAAATGAAAACTCAGCAACAAGTGTCATGCTTTCAGGTTTTGAAATAGTTAAGTTTGTGAGATCATGACTTGCTTAAATTGAAAATTACATTCGATCTCTAGCATGGCTTACACTACTTTATGTATTTAATTGATGTGATAGTGTAGGTTACTTGATAGTATGACTTGGATGAGCTTTGTTTTATATGTATATGTTACAATATGCTCATAACAATTGAAATTTCTCTTGTGAACCTTGCTGGATACATTGTCAAAGGAGGAGAAATTGATCACACATTGCACACATTCATAAGTGTTTTGGCACAATTCTTCTCAGGAGGGGAATTTTTGTTTTTCTTCTCATTTTATTTCTGATTTACAAAGGGGGAGAAATAAGTATAGGGGGAGAAATATTTGTTTTGAAATTTCTTTCTTTCTTATTTGATTATTTTCAAAACATTTCATAAGTCAATGTTCGGATTTTAAGTGGTGTTGCTAATGCATTCATTAAGGGGAGAGATTGTGAGACCTATGTGCGCTGAATACATTTGCTATGACGATAAAAGTTCTGAATTTTGCCAAAACACCCGTCTCATCAAGGTCCGACTCTAGGTCCAAGTTCCTGCAAGGTCCGACGATAGGTCTGGCTTGTTTTGGGTAGGTCCGGCAAGGTTTGACGTAAGGTCCGACTTGCTTTGGCTAGGTCCGACTTCTTTGTCTAGGTCCAACTTATTTTGGTTAGGTTCGACTTGCCATGGCTAGGTCCGACTAGCTTTGGTCAGCTCCGACGATAGGTCCGACTAGTTTTGGTAAGCTCTGGCGCTAGGTTCGACTAGCTTTGTAAGCTCCTGCGCTAGGTCATGCTAGCTTGGTAAGCTTCATCTCAAGGTCCGATTACCTTTGACAAGGTCCGGTGCTAGATTGCAACGGTTCTGCTTTTAACTTGCAATATTTCAAAATTGCTTTTTGGATTATGGAAAGCTTGCTTAGTATTCTTTTACTAAGTTTTTGGTGTGTGTTGGTGGTTATGGCTGATATCTTTTGCTATGGTTTGCAACATGCTTATGTGAGGTGCTCAAGTAAGTGTTGTGGTTATCGAAATGAACGAGTGTCAAGTCCAGGATTTGTGCTCGGAAGTATCAGTTGTTTATTCATGTGTAGGTTTTGCTTGAGTTCACGACATGGCTGGTGAGAAGATCCATTGAACTAGTCTTAGGAAGAAGATGAGGTTCAACAACCAAGTTCAGAAGGAATTGTGGTTGAGTTGATCGGGAGGTTGCGCATCATGTTTGAATCAAGAACATTGCATATGAAGGTATCGCGGACGTCGTTGGAAGATGTTTGCACGTGTGCAAGGAGTGCATGGACGTGGATACATGGTTCTAAGGCATGATGAACAGATGTTGATGTAAAGAATTGGTCGCAAAGGTCCAACCGACTAGGTTATGGACTTAGGCTGCGGCTAAGTCGGGTTAGACTAAAATATGGAAAGATTTGAGTTGGTTACTTTAGGATTTCGTGGTGAGCACAAAGTTGATTTCTTTTAGGAATGTGGGATACATTCCTAAGGTGTTTGGAAGTCTTAAGATTGCTTCTATCTGTGTATTGAAGAGTCTTGAGCAATTATGGAATGTTTCGGTGGAAACTGAGTAGGATACGAGTCCTAGGTTGGTTTGGGTTCGCCTCATGGCTGGTTATATAAGTAAGGGAGACCAGAGCTCAAGGTGGACAGATTTTGGGTTGTTCCTCATGTGTTCTATTGAATAAAGATCGTAGTTTAAAGGAACTCTTGTGCCTTGTTTATCCGACTTGTTTCAGACAAGTTTTTCTCTTCGAGTTTCTGCACAGCACCACCTTGCTTCGGTGGTTTTATCATAACTCGAGTTTTACAGATCCAATTGATGTGATTCTTTTTGGGTTGTCTTAACAACTTGATTATCTATCATCTGTGAAATTTTTTTGAGATTTGTGATTTCTGATCTACATGAATTTCTTTGTAGTGTTACAGATCTGGTTTTTCTCAAGTAGAACAAATTGAGCTTTATTTGATCGTAACTTGAGTTTTTCTCGACGGATATTCGTCGTTCTTATTGTTAAATCTTCATGACTTGATTCTCCACAATCTATACTGGTTTTGTCACAATTGATCACGTTTACATTAGTTGCACACACGATTTCTTTAACAGATCAATTTTTTGCCGAGGGGTTTTCGTTACTTCCGCTGAAAAAGTTGTATAATCTACCATTCACTCCCTATGGTAGCTTTTTACATGCTCTTCGTTCCTACAATATCATTCTACTACACACCGCTGCTTTGCAGGGCAGTTGAGTGGCATCCAGATCAGCAAACATGTATGTGTGGCAGTCTAGTCATCTGCCACTAACGAGCCACATCAGCACCACGGGCGCACAACCCTGGCCCCCTTCTATGTGGACATGGTCCATATGAACCAAGGACCCATGGGCCAGTGACAACCGTGGCCCGCACATGGCCTCTTAACTCCCACAAAAATGCAAGGTATCGACACATGTACACACTGTCAGATAAGCCCCACCTGTTAGCCCCTGCGCAAGTTAAAGAAAATTTTAAGCCCACCCGAAAGCGTCCACAGAACATTATAAAATGCATCTTAAAATGTAGGAAAACCCCAGAAAATCACTAAAACAGTATCTAACTCTTAGAATGTACTAGTGGTGATCGGTAGCTTAAATCAATTATGGGAATTAGTAAAATATTTATAGCTTGCTACAAATCATTTAGTTAACTAGCAACTTCAGGAAATTCACGTCTAGTCTCCAAGATTGATATCCTCTTCACTAATAATAATCTAAAAACCCCTAGAAATACTATTTAACATCTATAATACAATGTAGGTAGTATTTGGATAATATAAATTATGGGATATCGAATTAATTATCATTCTCAAAAGAAAATCATTTAAATAATAATTAATTAGTAAGAATTCACATACAAGCTTTAAATAAAGTAATATCTTCACTAGTAACTTTCAAAAATTCTCAACCGTCGTAAGAAGGTCTAAAATGTAGCTTTGATTCTTAGAGTATTAAAACTAAAGAATAGTTTATGAGAATTATATAAGATGATAAGATTGTCAATAAGCTCATAATAAAATGCCCATCTAGCTAGAAAATGTTAAAACCTAGGTTTAGCCGCTAAAGTAAATGAGGCTTACATTAGTAAAATTCTAGTAAACACACTCTTGTGAGTATATGAAAATTATGGAGAAAACAAATAAGAATAATAATTGACTGTTGAACCATAATATAAGTGTTTGATAATCCAAATGAATTATGAAAATTGGTAAATTAATCATAACTTATCACAAGTTATTAAAATAACTAGAAGATCAGGGAAACCCATATTAAGCTTGAAACTTGAATGTTGTCGCGCCAATAATTACATAAAAACATTACTTAACTTATGGAATGTAATAAAAGTGATAGTCCCCCCGAGAATCATTTAGTGATCATAAAAGAGTATCATTTACGAATAAGCTCCAAATAAAAACGATACGTTCACCGATCAGCCTTCTAGAAAGCTTAGCAACTGTATTAATGGATGATTGCTGGATTTATTGGAATTTCATTTGGATTTCCTAGATTTTATGTAGCTAGTATTTATTCGCATGACTACTGTTGTAGTAATCGCAAAGTTTGCAAGGGAATCTCATGACAAGGATCATGAAGAACTCAACAAACATTGTTGTTGGTACCCTCAAGACTGGGTACCCGTGTATACAAGAAGAAGCTCTAGACCCAGCCTCCCCGTCGAGGAGGACTCCGGAGTTGCCACGCATCCTCCGGCTCCGGGCCCTTGCTCCCACCAAGGAGGGCTCCGGAGCTGCCACGCGTCCTCCGGCTCGGGCCCTTGTTCCCACCAAGAAGGGCTCTGGATCTGCCACGCACCCTCCTGCATCGGGCCCTCGCTCCCACTAAGGTGGAGGGCTCCGGAGCTGGAGTGTGTCCCATGACCTGCAATAAGCCGTGGTCCCCAAAGAGTAAATGGTAGTGCGTCATATCCAGTCGCACATTGAAGGCGCACGCCTTCCCCAGGTGCACGATGCTGCGCACGCCCCCTGTCAGGTACCGCTGCGTCCAATCACATCGCAGTGAAGGCGCTGCAGGCCTACCCCCACAGTGCGAAGTTGGTAGCTTACGGCGACAAGACGAATGGGACATTCCCTGCCATCATCAATGACTACGCATAGCCATTGGCATCCGACACGGCAAGACAGCGGGTCTTCAAGCTGCAGTCAGAGGCAGCGTGCGAAAGAAATCTTAGATCTTGTACATGATAATATCACCCCGGGGCCACCTATCGGGCCTTGGGCTCCACTTGTAAGGTGCCTGACCTTGCACTATAAAAGGATCGGGCATCCATCAATTTAGGTAGCTTCTCTGGTTCGCTCGGACTAGGAGATGGACCGAACATCACACACACGCATACACACATACTAGCAATACCACCCATCGTGGAGCAGGGTGTTACGCTGCTTGCGACCCGAACCACGTAAAAAGCATCGTGTCATACTCTCTTCCGCTAGAACACCTGATTGAGGCCTAAGCCTCGTTGAACAAAGAACCTCCGCAAGTTGCTCTTGAGCAGATCTGGGGGAAGTGTCACATTAACACTTTGACATTTGGCACTCTACGTAGGGGGCTTTTTCCCTAAGGAAGTTGCGCCTCCATCACTGCCGAAGCACCCAGCTTTGGCACCTCCATGTGACACCCGGTTCCGAACAAGAACCAAGTGAATGCATATGTGTGCCATGGACATTCAACACACATACACGAGTGCATTCACAAAAGGATATACATAAAATTACCACAGAACAAGATTAATTAAGCACTTTTATTACAGAATTCAGAATATCCTCGAATAGAAGCTCTAATGAATATAAATGACAAGTTTGAACTAATGTAGCGGAAATAAACTAACTAAGAAAACTAAGCATAAGGGATAGCGCAGCTCCAATCAACACTACGGACAAAGCTGATGGTAGACACGGCCTAGAACTCCGCATTATCATCGTTATACTCCCAATCCTGACCTGCAACTGTTGGTGGCGGAATAGCAAGGGTGAGTACATGTCGTACTCAGCAAGTGTGGAAAATATGACATGTAGCTGATTCAAATGACGGATATAATAAAGGCTAAGTGCTGAAAAGTACATTAAAACATTTGAAAAGCAGTGTATTACATGTATGTGAAGTAAACCCATCAAAAACAAAGTAGTTACCATAATACCAGTCCATATTTCATTACCATCAACCATATTCCAGATTTTACCATTACCATTAACCATATCCAATACCATGATTCAATCCATAACCAGTACCAAACCATCACATAACAAGTACAAAACCATCACATAACAAGTACCAAACCATCCCATAACATGTTCCCTCTAATCATGGAAGTTGTTCAGATGCTCATAACCGGGAGCACGACCATCATGATAGTTTTAATACTCTGCAGATTTTGTACCACTTTAACCACGTGTTTCTGATTTCATCACCCGTCAGCGACTAAAGGAAACCTCCATTATTCCAAAACACTACCATAGGTGTATGGACAAGAGATCACAAAATAGCTTTTATAAAGGGACTACTAGCATGTACGGACCCAATGAGGTTTCACTGGTGGCGATGTCTCCAACTGAGCACATCTTCAACCAAGGGCCCCCTCTTGTGCCATTCGGATCCCAGGGAGTCCCGCCAACCATATCCAAACCCAATCCAACACCCCTTCCCCGGTTAACCAAATGATCCATGCAATACTAGCAATACCCTAATTAATCAGCTACACCGCACCCATACTTGGCCTCGTGGTGGAACTTTTGTCATGGCTTATTCTCGCATGAACCAGTCCTTAGATCTAAAGCAAGCAAACCACCATAACATCCAATCCAAACACATACCATGCTTGCTTAGATCACCCATTACCATATCATACTGACCAATTCATATTAATCATAATCTCATTAATGCATAATTATATGTGTAATGTTGTTTTCCCATCCCAATTAATTAAGCGAAGCAAAAAGGTAAAAAGCTCTTCCCGACTCTCTACCATATACTCTAGGTGACAAGGGTGGTTAAACAAAGCTAGTAAACTTCCTATCATATGATTCCCATCATAATTGACACAAGCATGCAGTTTCACAAACAAAACATTTATTTTAAAAAATGATCAATATGTTCAAGGACACTTGTCTTGCTCTTGGGCTTGGTTTGGGTCAAAGACTTCAAATTCCTAGTGTTGGAGATCCTCCGCAGCACTCTCTAGCGCAAATCCGCTTAAACCACGCAATAAACATACAAGAAAAGAATCACAATCAATAGGTGCACAAATATTACTCAATATGTAATGACATGCATGATTAATGCAAATGCAAAGCAAAACTAGTTAATAAGTTGCTTTTAATGTTTACTTATCAATTACAATGGTCATTAACAAGTCTACATAGGTTTGGAATTGATTCGAACTAATTTAGATTTAATTCCACAGGAAACAGATCGAGAAATCGGACTAGTCCGCTTGGGACCAGACTAGTCCGCCCGTCGCAAGAACAGCGAACTAGGGTTTTCTAGATTGACGTGAATTTGGATAAACGGGATTGAATTCACGTGAGAAAGAGAGAGTAGAAGGTATACCAAGTGTTTAGAACTCCAATGGATCAAGGGTTTTGGAGGCAACACTTGGATCTTGATGATCTAGGGTTGATGAGATCTTGATGGAGGATTGTTGATGAAGAACGAAACTTGATTGAGATCTTGATTCTCTTTCGTTTCCTCCTCTTCTTCTTCTTGTCAGGGATCTCCTTCTCCCTCCTTGGTAGCGGCTCTCCATGAACTAGGGTTTGGTGGTCTTCAACTGAGGCAAAAGGATGCAAGGTGGAGGGTAGGGTTGTTTATATAGAGGTGGAGGCTAGGGTATCAACCAATTCGAGTTTGGGGTGGGTGGAGGCCGGTGTGGGGTCCCACATGGGCTCCAAAAAGAGTTATACACGACATCCTTAGGCCCACTTAAGGTAAAACCCAAAAACAAATCGTGGGACAGAAGATCAACTTGGAATCGCGATTTACCGGACAAGTCCGCAGCAGGACGAACTAGTCCGAAGATTGACAGAGGCAAAAACGGACAATTCCGGACTATATCGGACAAGTCCGAACTTGGTTAGAGAAAAATCAGACAAGTCTGGCCAAAACCAGACAAGTCTGATTTTAGTCAGAGGGAAAACAAACAAGTCCACTGGAATACCATACAAGTCTAGTGACTTAGCAAAATTTCCAAGGAATTGGGATACCGGACTAGTTCACAATGGACCGGACAATTCCGAAAGTGTCATGAGGCAAAAACCGGAATAGTCCGCAGCAAAAAAACAGACTAGTCCGATGGAGGTCAGAGAGAAATCGGACTAGTCCGCACCAAAAACGGACTAGTTCGCACTTCCCTAAATTCTTAAGTGCAGTTTTACTCTAAATTCATTTTAAACTCATTCCTTTTTATGTTACTTAATTTTAAACATGTATTAGAATGTATGCAATGCATGATGGATGGAAATGAGGGTGTTACAAACCTACCCCCCTTAAAATGAATCTCGCCCTCGAGATTCGACACAGAAGAGAAGGGATAGGGAAATTCCTTCTTTAGATCATCTTCTAGCTCCCTAGTTGCCTCTGATTCTGTGTGATGCTTCCATTGAACTTTACACCATCTAATAATCTTGTTTCTTGTGACCCTCTCCTTGGTTTCCAAGATTTTGGCCGGTTGGTCGGCATAAGTCAAATCTGCCTCTAATTCCAATTCTTCCATTGGCACTTGTTCTTCCGGTACCCTTAAACACTTTTTGAGTTGGGAAACATGAAAGACATCATGAACATCCAATAAGTGAGCTGTCATCTCCAACTTATATGCTACCTCTCCTCTTTTGTCAAATATCTTGAATGGCCCAATGTATCGAGGTGCTAGCTTACCTCTTATGTTAAACCTCTTATGACCCCTCATTGGTGACACTTTGAGATATACAAAGTCTCCCACTTCGAAGGCTAGTTTCCTTCTCCTATTGTCCGCATAGCCTTTTTTTCCATATTGAGCACCCCCCATGTTTTCATGAATAATCTGAACTTGCTTTTCAGCTTCTAGTAACACATACGGACCAAATACTTGAATCTCTCATGTCTCATTCCAGAACAAAGGTGTCCTAAACTTCCTTCCGTAAAGTGCTTCATATGGTGACATCTTCAAACTTGTTTGGTAACTATTGTTGTATGAAAATTCCGCATATGGCAAGCTTTTGTCCCAACTTTTCCCATGCTTCAAAGCACAAGCTCTTAACATGTCCTCCAAAATCTGATTGGTCCTCTCAGTTTGTCCATCCATTTGAGGGTGATATGCTGAACTGAAATTCAACCTCGTACCCAATGCTTCATGTAGTTTCTGCCAAAACCTGGAGGTCAATTGAGAACCTCTATCTGACACTATCCTCTTTGGAACTCCATGTGGGCACACAATATGTTGCATATATAATTCGATTAATTGTGCAGCGATATACTTGGTCTTGACAGGGATGAAATGAGTTGACTTTGTCAAATGATCCACAATTACCCAAATTGAGTCATAACGGACTGAGTACGCGATAAACCAACAATAAAGTCCATACCGATTTCTTCCCACTTCCACTCTGGAATCTTTAATGGCTGCAACAATCCAACTGGCCTTTGATGTTCTGCCTTGACTCGTTGGCACACATCACACAACGCTACATATTCAACTATGTACTTTTTCATGCTAGCCCACCAATAATAAGTCTTCAAGTCTTTCTACATCTTTGTACAACCGGGGTGAATTGAGTATGGCGAGTCATATGCCTCTTTTAATATTGTCTCTCGAATATGCTTCACATTAGGCACGACAATCCTTTTTCCAAGCCATAGGGTACCATGTTCATCCTCATCAAATCTGAATTCCCTCCCCTCTTGGGTCCTTTCCTTGATCTCCTGAATTTCCTCATCCTTTGTCTGACCCTCTCGAATTTCTTGCTCAAAGGTCGGATTTAACTCCATTATCCCCATATCATTCACAAATCCAAGGTTCAACCATTCAAACTCCTTACATAACCCGAATGGCAATTCTTTTCCGGATGATAATTGATTCCCAAATCATAATCCTTGATGAGCTACAACCATATTCTTTGCCTCAAATTCAGGTACATTTGTGTGAATATATACTTGAGACTCTTATGATCCGTATAAATTTCACACCTATGTCCAAGAATATAATGTCTCCAAATCATCAATGTGTGTACCGCGGCTGCAAGTTCCAAATCATATGTTGGGTAATTCTGCTCATGTTTCTTCAATTGTCTTGATGCATATGCAACCACTTGACCTTCTTGCATGAGCGCACATCCAAGTCCTTGTCTCGATGCATCACAATATATGTCGAAACTTTTGCTTACATCCGGCAAAACCAAAACTGGGGCTGTTGTTAGCCTTTTCTTCAACTCCTCAAAACATTCTTTACAAGCTAGAGTCCATTGGAAAGCTTTCCCTTTCATTATCAACTCTGTCATTGGCTTGGCTATCTTGGAAAAGTCCTTGATGAACCTACGGTAATATCTAGCCATTCCAAGAAAACTCCTTATTTCCTTTACATTTTGCGGGGGTTCCCATTTCAACACGTCTCTCACCTTTTCGGGGTCAACTGATACTTCTTCCGAGATGATATGACCCAAAAACGACACCTCTTTCAGCCAAAACGGGCACTTGCTGAACTTGGCATATGATTGATGCTCCCTCAATTTCTGCAATGTAAGCCTCAAGAGTTCCTCATGTTCCTTCTCATCATTCGAGTGGATCATAGTGTCATCAATGAACACCACAACAAACTTATCCAAGTACTCCATGAAGACCTTATTCATGAGGTACATAAAATACACAGGTGCATTTGTCAATCCAAAGGACATCACGGTGTACTCATAAGATCCATACCGTGTTTGAAAAGATGTTTTGGGTATGTCCGATGGTCTAATCTTTATTTGAAAGTATGCCGACCTCAAATCAATCTTGGAGAAGACACAAGCACCCTTCATCTGATCAAACAAGTCTTCTATGTGTGGCAAGGTGTACTTGTTCTTGATGGTCACCTCATTGAGAGCTCGGTAATCCACACACATCCTTTAGGATCCATCCTTCTTATCCACAAAAAGAACAGGCGCTCCCCAAGGTGATGATCTTGGGCGAATAAAACCCATCTCTAGCTGCTCTTGAATCTGCTTCTTGAGCTCCGCTAACTACTTAGGAGGCATCCTATAGGGCCTCTTAGCTATAGGTGATGTTCCAGGTATTAATTCAATAATAGATTCAATGTCTCGATCAGGTGGCATACCTTGCAACTCATCCAGAAACACGTCCAAAAATTCACACCCCACTGGAATCTCCTCAATTGCGGCACCATTCATGTGGTTCAGCTCCAATTTCTTTGGTGCGTGTTGAAATGCTTCAAATTCTATGGTGATCCCTTCCTCATTGGTCAACTTCACCGTCTTCGTGGCACATTCAATGACTCAATTGTGCTTCCTGAACCAGTCTATACCATGTATGATGTCCAATCCTTGAGAATCCAATTCAATGAGGTTGGCAAAGAAGTCCACCCCCCCCCCCCTTATTCTAAGGCTTACTTTTGGAAATACTATATTTGTCCTCATATCTCCTCCAGGAGACGTAACCAATAGAGTAAACTTCATTTGAGAGATAGGCAAACTATACTTGGCAACATATTTTGATGCAATGAATGAATGTGATGTTCCAGAATCAAATAACATAGTCGTTGGGTTGGAGTTTGCGAGAAACATAACAATGACCACGTCATCTGCTTGTTGACCATCCTCCGTAGAGACATGGTTCACGTTGCCACGAGCAAAATATGTTGTCCATGGTCCTCTTGTGGTTGTCCTCCATTGGGTATTGGGCTCTGTCTTTGAGCATTGTTTCCTTGACCAAGGCCTGATTTAGGACATTGCTGTGCAAAGTGTCCTGCTTCTCCACATGTATAGCACTTCTGAACTGCACCAGAATTATTCGGACAAGCTTGATTTTCAACATTTGCACCAGGAAAATTGGCACAAGGTGCAGAAGGCAATGGAGGCCTAGGTGCTTGCATGACAGGGTGTTGCTGCACAAAATGAGCTGGGCGCAGTGCATATCCAGGGCGTTGAGTAGAAGAGCTATAATAAGGCGCATTGGGTGGCGGAAAGCGAGAGCGCACATTACTTCCTTGTTGCTATCCTTGATATGGTGCCTTCCTTTTGGTGTCTTGCTCTATCTCACAGACCTTGTTTTCAACCATAATTGCTTTGTCCACAAGCTTCTGGAAGTTAGCATAATCACAAGTCAGCAATTGCACTTGGATCTCTTTGTTCAAGTCCCTCATGAACAAGTATTTCTTCTAGCTGTCCTGGCTCACATCCTCAGGTGCATATCTTGAAAGTTGAGTGAATTTATTGAGATATTCACTCACGCTTGACCTTCCTTGCCTCAAGTTCTCAAATTATTGCCTCTTCAAGATCATAACACCCTCAAACACATAATGAGAACATAAGCTCCCCTTGAATTCAGCGCAAGTAATTCTCTCCTGATTTTCATGGGCATTGCATAGTGAATCCCACCAATTGGCAACTGCTCCAACTAGTTGATGAGACGGAAATAGCACCTTCTCCCGGTCACTGCGTTGTACTATTGCATGTTTCTTCTCCATGGACTTGAGCAAATCATCGGCATCCATAGGGTCAGCAGCTTGAGCAAAGGTTGGTGGCCTAGTCCTCATGAACTTCCCCAATCGGTTATGAGGAGGTGCGGGTGGGGTGGAGGCATGTGGGGCTGATTGTTGTTGTTGCCAACCTGCAGTTGTCCCATAGTCTGTATCATGGTCTGCATGAGCTGGTTCTGCATAGCCAATAGCTGCTCAAGGTTGATAGCTCCCTGGACGGGTCCTCGTCCATTATTGTTCTGAAGTGCTCCATTGTTCTCCTCCTCATCATTGTCATCCCTCTGGTTGCGAGTCCTCACCATCTGAAGAAAAGCAAGAGATAAGAATTTAAAAAACGTCCTCAACTATATGCATCAATGGATATGAAACTAAGCAACTAATTATACTAGCCTATATGGACATGGCAACGCAAAAGCATCCCAAAATCCTCTACTAAGCACACAAGCAACAATATATAGCAAAAAGCACACCAAACGAAAACACATCGCTTCATGAGTGTTCCTATGTGCTCTAAGTGTCCATTCTATCTAGGCTGCATCCTACGGTCAACCTGGCTCTGATACCAATTTGTGACACTAGGTTCCGAACATGAACCAAGTGAACGCATATGTGTGCCTAGGACGTTCAATACACATACACGAGTGCATTCACAAAAGGATATAGAGAAAATTACCACAGAACAAGATTAATTAAGCACTTTTATTATAGAATTTAGAATATCATCAAATACAATCTCTAATGAGTATAAATGACAAGTTTGAACTAATGCAGCGGAAATAAACTAACTAAGCAAACTAACATAAGTGATAGCACAACTCCAATCAACACCACAGGCAAAGCTGACGGTAGACACGACCTAGAACTCTGCATTATCATCGTTATACTCCCAATCCTGACCTGCAACTGTTGGTGGGGGAATTGCAAGGGTGAGTACATGTCGTACTCAGCAAGTGTGGAAAGTATGACATGTAGTTGATCCAAATGACGGATATAATAAAGGCTAAGTTCTAAAAAGTACATTAAAAATTTAAAAAGCAGTATATGACATGTATGTGAAGTAAACCCATCATAAACCAAGCAGTTACCATAATATCAGTCCATATTTTATTACCATCAACCATATTCCAGATTTTACCATTACCATTAACCATATCCAATACCATGATTCAATCCATAACCAGTACCAAACCATACCATAACCAGTCCCAAACCATCCCATAACCAGTACCAAACCATCCCATAACCAGTTCCCTCTAATCATGGAAGTTGTCCAGATGCTCAGAACCGGGAGCACGACTATCATGATAGTTTTAATACTCTGCAGAGTTTCTACCACTTTACCCATGTGTTTGTGATTTCATCACCCGTCAGTGACAAAAGGAAACCTCCATTATGGCAAAACACTACCATAGGTGTATGGCCAAGAGATCACAAAATAGCCTTTACAAAAGGACTACTAGCATGTACGGACCCAGTGAGGTTCCACCGGTTGCGATGTCTCCAACTGAGCCACCTTCAACCAAGGACCCCTCTTGTGCCATTCGCATCCCAGGGAGTCCCGCCAACCATATCCAAATCCAATCCGACTCCCCTTCCCTGATGCGCCAAATGATCCATGCAATACTAGCAATACCCTAATTAATTAGCTACGCTGCACCCATACTTAGCCTCGTGGTGGCACTGTTGTCCTGGCTTATTCTTGCATGAACCGGTCCTTAGATCTAAAGCAAGCAAACCACCATAACATCCAACCCAAACACATACCATGCTTGCTTAGATCACCCATTACCATATCATACTGACCAGTTCATATTAATCGTAATCTCATTAATGCATAATTATATGTGTAGTGTTGTTTTCCCATCCCAATAATTAAGCGGAGCAAAAAGGTAAAAAGCCTTTCCCGACTCTCTACCATATATATTAGGTGACAATGGTGGTTAAACAAATCTAGTAAACTTCCTATCATAGGATTCCCCTCATAATTGACACAAGCATGCAGTTTTGCAAACAAAACATTTATTTTAAAAACAGGATCAATATGTTCAAGGACACTTGCCTTGCTCTTGGGCTTGGTTTGGGTCAAAGACTTCAAATTCCTGGTGCTAGAGATCCTCCGCAGCACTCTCTAGCGAAAATCCATCTAAACGGGTAATAAACATACAAGACAAGAATCACAATCAATAAGTGTACAAATATTAGTCAATATGTCATGACATGCATGATTAATGCAATGCAAAGCAAAACTAGTTAATAAGTTGCTTTTAATGTTTACTAATCAATTACAACAGTCATTAACAAGTCTACACAGGTTTGGAATTGATTCGAACTAATTTAGATTTAATTCAACAGGAAACAGATCGATAAATCGGACTAGTTCGCTTGGGACCGGACTAGTCCCCCTGTCACACGAACAGCGAACTAGGGTTTTCTAGATCAACATGAATTTGGACAAACAGGGTTGAATTCACATGAGAAAGAGAGAGTAGAAGGTAAACCAGGCGTTTAGAACATTAATGGATCAAGGGTTTTGGAGGCAACACTTGGATCTTGATGATCTAGGGTTGATGAGATCTTGAAGGAGGATTGTTGATGAAGAACAAAACTTGATGGAGATCTTGATTCACTTTCGTTCCCTCCTCTTCTTCTTCTTGCTAGGGATCTCCTTCTCCCTCCTTGGTAGCGGCTCTCCACGAACTAGGGTTTGGTGGTCTTCAATTGAGGCAAAAAGATGCAAGGTGGTGGGGTGGGGTTGTTTATATAGAGGTGGAGGCTAGGGTTTCAAAGAATTTGAGTTTGGGGTGGGTGGAGGCCGATGTGGGGTCCCACATGGACTCCAAAAAGAGTTAGACACGACGCCCTTAGGCCCACTTAAGGTAAAACCCAAAAACAAATCATGGGACAGAAGATCAACTCAGAATCACGATTTACCGGACAAGTCCGTAGAAGGCCGGACTAGTCCGAAGATTGACATAGGAGAAAACAGACAAGTCCGTACTATATCGGACAAGTCCAAACTTGGTCAGAGGAAAATCAGACAAGTCTGGCCAAAACCGGACAAGTTCGATTTTAGTTAGAGGAAAAACGGACAAGTCCAGCGACTTAGCAAAATTTCCAAGGAATTGGAATACCGGACTAGTCCGCAATGGACCGAACTAGTTTGAAAGTGTCCAGAGGCAAAAACCAGAATAGTCCGTAGCAAAAAAACAGACTAGTCCAATGGAGGTCAGAGAGAAATCGGACTAGTCCGCACAAAAAACAAACTAGTCCGCACTTCTCAGAATTCTTAAGTGTAGTTTTACTCTAAATTCATTTTAAACTTATTCCTTTTTATGTTACTTAATTTTAAACATGTATTAGAATGTATGCAATGCATGATGGATGAAAATGAGGGTGTTACACTCCAGGAGACCCGTCGTCGACGTTTCTTAGCGTTGATGATGGGTGCCACTAGAGCATCCCGCTCCGACACCACCCAAGGGGTCTGCCGTCGACGTTTCTACAGTGATGATGGGCGACGCCAGAGTAGCCATCTCTAGCACAACCCAGGGGGCCTGCCGTCGACGTTTCTACACCAACGTTGGGCGCTGTCGGAGCAGCCAGCTCGGACACCACCCAAGGGGTCTGTCGTCGATGTTTCTACAGCGATGATGGGCGACGCCGGAGTAGCCAGCTCCAGCACCACCCAAAGGGCCCGCCGTTGATGTTTCTACAGCGACGCTGGGCGACGCTAGAGCAGCCAGCTCCGGCACCACCCAAGGGGCCCACCGTTAACATTCTTCTCATTGATGATGGGCGATGCCAGAGCATCCAACTCTAGCACCTCCTAGGGGGCCCATCGTCGATGTTTCTTAGCATTGATGGTGGGAGCCGTCGGAGCATCTAGCTCCGGCACCTCCCAGGGGCCTGCCGTCGATGTTCCACACGTTGAGGGTGGGTGCCGCCTTAGTTCATTGGCTACCTCATTGCCATTGCCGCCGGAGACTTCTCTGACGATGACCACACATCTCAATTCAAGCCTGGCGCTCCCCAAGGTGCCCGCCAACATCAACTATCCATGCTCCCCCGCTCCACCAGGGTCCTGCCAACGACATCCTGTGACTAAGTGGTAGGCGTGCCCAACCAGTTGGCCACACCTACCAGGGGTCCTCTAAGGGGTCTCATGGGTAGGATGTCAAGCGGTTTCCCGCCACCACAGCGACAACGACGTCACCAAGGTGTTATGGTAAGTTTGACCCGAAGATCCACTGTAAGTTTTACTTTTGGCATGGTGGGAGCTCTAGAGTATACAACCTGCTTAGTCTGGTCCTGCACCTTAAGCGTGTACACTTTGCCTCCCCAGCGCCACTTCGGTAAAGCTTCACCCTGGGCGTAGTGGTAGGATAGTTTTTCTTTTTTCTTAAAAGGGTGTCATAGCGTCTAGTAGCAACGCTCGAAGCAACTAATCTCCAGTGGGTCCGGTCCAGGGTGTTCAGCCTGCTTAGCCTGGTTCCATACCCTAAGCCTGTACATTTTTCCTCCCTTGTCATCCGAAGCGAGTCGTTGCCTTCTTGTAAATCCTGCCTCCTCCTATGATGACCAAGTTAGAAGAACCACTGTCTTGCCCTATGCTCTATTTAGGTTCATTTAATTACGCATTAATTTTATGATCATAAAATAATGCTTGTTCTCACATATTCTCTATCATATGCTAGGGCACTCTCTCCTTGTCTCGCGCCTAGTGGAGTTATGCAATCCTGCTGCTGGCGGGTCTACTTGAGGTTCATGTGATGTATTTGGGTTCTTTGGTTGTCTTCCTGCTCGAGAGTCTGTGGCACCGAATGGTCACTCCCCTGAAAAGCTAACGCCAGTGGGAGGTCCAGAGTGTACAACCTGGTTAGCCTGGTCCTGCACCCTAAGCGTGTATACTTTGCCTCTTCAGTGCTAACGGCTGAGTACAGGGGGCAGACGAAACACACTCCTGAGCAGGGCGATAACCATAACCCAGATACCGTCGCACTGAATTACCCACGCACCGTAAGCTTGGCTCAGGACCGTAAGACATAACGAGACTAAAAGCAGGAAGGGAGTAACCGACGAGCAAAATTATTTACATTATGCTTTAATTTTTTGCTTACTTTCGTATATCGTCTGCCATATGCCCAGTTATAGTTCTTATGTCTCGTCCTAGTTGGAGTTGTGCTATCCTACTAAATGCAGATCCGCATGAGGTACCTACAATGTGTTTGAGGTCCGATGATCGTTTTCTTGGTTGGGGTCCATGGTGTCGAATGGTTCTAACTCCTGAAGAGCTAACGCCGAGCTAGAGGTCCAGGGTGTGCAGCTTGCTTAGCCTGGTTCTATACCCTAAGCATGCGCACCTTGCCTCCCAGTGCTAATAGCTGAGTACAGGGGGTCAGACGGCTCATGTCCTGAGCAAGGTAGCGACCATACCCTGAATGTTGTCGCACCGAATTACCCATGCCCTGTATCTTAGTTAAGTACCGTAATCCATAATGAAACTAAAGAGCAGGGAAGTGGTGACCAACGAGCAAAATTACTTTTTGTTTATCGTGTGTACAGGACATACAGGGAGCTCGCCACCGACGTTCTACACGTCTGTGGTAGGTGTCGTCGACGATTCTTCGAGCTCCAGCGCCTCCCATGGGGACTGCTGGTGTCACTTCTACGAGCTCTGGCGCCCCCCACCCCAAGGGGGTCGTCGACGTCACTTCTCCGAGCTACGGCGCCCCCAAGGGTGCCACTGGCGTCACTTCTCCGAGCTCCGGTGCCTCAAAGGGGGCCACCGACGTCACTTATCCAAGCTCCAGCGCCTCCCAAGGGGACCACCGGTGTCACTTCTGCGAGCTCCGGTGCCCCCCAAGGGGGCTGCCAGCATCATTTCTGAGAGCTCCAGCGCCCCCCAAGGGGGCCGTTTCCGTCACTTCTTGGAGCTCCGGCGCCCCCTAGGGGGCCGCTAGCGTCACTTCTTTGAGCTCCAGTGCCCCCAAGGGGGCCGCCAGCATCACTTCTCTGAGCTCTGGCGTCCCAAGGGGGTCGCCGGTGTCACTTCTTCAAGCTCTAGCACCCCCAAGGGGGGCCATTGATGTCAGTTCTCCGAGCTCCAGCACCCCCAAGGGGGCCGCTAGCGTCACTTCTCCGAGCTCTGACGCCTCCAAGGAGGCCGCAGGTGTCACTTCACCGAGCTATAACGCCCCTCAAGGGGGCCCGTTGGCGTCACTTTTACAAGACAAGATAAAGGCCCCACCCATGGGATTGTCATCTCTCCCGAGGTGGGCCGGGGGCCACTATTGGTAACCTTAAGACCAGGTACCCCTGCATACAAGAAGAAGCTCCAGACTCGACCTCCCCACTGAGGAGGGCTCCGGAGCTGCCACGCGTCCTCCGGCTCCGGGCCCTTGCTCCCACCAAGGAGGGCTCCGAAGCTGCCATGTGTCCTCCAGCTCTGGGCCCTTGCTCCCACCAAGGAGGGCTCTGTAACTTCCATGCACCCTCCAACATCGGGCCCTCACTCCCACTAAGGAGGGCTCCGAAGCTGGAGTGTGTCTCACGACCTGCAATAAGTCGTGGGCTCTGAAGAGTAAATGGCGGTGCGTCATATCCAGTCGCGCATTGAAGCCGCACGCCTTCACCAAGCACACAGTGCTACGCACGCCCCCTATCAGGTACCGCTACATCCAATCACATCGCAGTGAAGGCGCCGCAAACCTACCGCACACCGCCAAGTGGGTAGCTTAGGGCGATAAGACGGATGGGACATTCCCTGCCATCATCAATGACTACGCATAGCCACTGGTGTCCGACACGTCAAGACAGCGAGTCTTCAAGCTGCAGTTAGAGGCAGCGTACGAAAGAAACCTTAGACAGGATAAGATCACCCCGGGGCTACTTGTCGGGCCCCGGGCTCCACTTGTTAGTTGTCTGGCCTTGGACTATAAAAGGATCAGGCAACCATAGATGTAGGCAGCTTCTCTGGTCCGCTCGGACTAGGAGAAGGACCGAACATCGCACACACGCATACACACATACTTGCAATACCACCTACTGTGGTGTAGGGTGTTACGCTCCTTGCGGCCCGAATCACGTAAAAACCACCGTGTCATACTCTCTTGCGCTGAACACTTGATTGAGGCCTAAGCCCCACCGAACAAAGAACCTCCGCGGGCTGCTCCTTAGCAGATCCGGGAGAAGTGTCGCATTAACACTTCAACAACTGTATAGACAAACTCTAACTCCTTGGTCATATTTAACCTATGTGTTGCAAATGCACTCAATGGCCTATTTTCAATAAATTCATGACTGAGTGCCTATTTTAATTATTGGCATAGCTATGCCTAATTGAAATGTAGTGGTGCATTAGGTAGAAAATACAATAGTTAATGTTGATATTGGTTACTTGCTCTTTAAGGGTGGTTGCCAGTTGTGTCATATTGACTCACTGTCTAAGATGTACCCATCACAATCCCCTACTTGAGTTTTAATTACACACACCCTTGACAGCTTAAGAATTCTATCACCATATAATAATGGTGATTAGAACATCTCCTTGATTAGCTTTGTGCTTAGGAATCCCGGTGATGTTCGCATCGCAAACCACTACACAATACTCACATGATTTATGAACTGTGTGAAAGGTGATTGGTGGCGTGAGTTAGGATATGGGAGGGTGATTAATGAATTGTGTATGTGAAGTGGGATGGTGGTCGAGGTGAGTATGGCGAAGGGTTACAGTGTAGACCCTATGTGGCTGTGTGCGTGGTGTGAACCACCAACTGCTGCTATGTGCTTCGGAGTAGTCCGTTGCTACGTCTTTTGGACCGATTGAGCCGCCTCACCAATATAAAGACCGTTCATTCGACCTCAACATAGTGATTTCGTACATCAGTAGAACCTGTTTGGGCGGACTCACCTTACCTTTTTCGTGGCTTCCACATGAAAAATAAATACTAAATAAATTTGTTAGATTCTAGTTGACCAGTTCTTTGCAGTGGAGAAAAATACTTGGTATGAAAATCCATGAAGTTTTCTGTAAAATTCCATATCGTTATTCCTTTAGGAATTAATTCCCGAAATATTCTTTATTGAAAAATTCCAAACTTGGTCAGGATATTCCTCTTATGCCCTGGGATCTCCAGGAAACATATTAGCCTCAGTAACCCTACTTAAATTAAATTAATTGATTAAGTTTGGCAGGGTTTAATTGAAATGGAAGAAAACAATAGAAATCATTTTCAGAAATGTGTAGGCTTGTAAAATCCTATGTGTCCTGTAGAAAGTTTTTTCTTAAACTCATATTAACCTTCCCTACCTGTTTATCAAGTTTATTAGTATGAAAAACCAGTTTAATTTTCTGTTAATTAATTTATGAAGACAACTTTAAGGAATTATTATGACCAGGAACTTTGATAGAAAAAAATTGAAATAATTACCATACTTCCTTTATATACCTGGGAAGCCATGGAAAAAATTTCAATAACAGTGAGCTCTGTTTTCATACAAAATTAATTATGTTACTACTGTATCACATAAACAAGCATGTTAATACATTTACATTATATTCATATGGATAGCAACACATCACGAGGAGACTTCGGAGCCGGTTAACTGCTGACCACCAGAACCTGACTTTGATTTTGATCAATGTCAAGTCAAACTCCGATTTGCATTTAAGTTTTGTTAATAAGTTTTGCTTTTATATTCAATGTTTTGATTAGAATGGATTTTGCATTAGGTTTATTGATGTAAGACACTCCCAATGCATGATCGAAGAATACCTAGAGTATATAAATAGAATAAGAGTTCACCGTATTAATAATACTATGCTAATTTGTAAAAATTGAATATTTAGTTTAACTCAAGTAGACAATTTCTACTTGTGAACATTGGAAAGCGGAAAATTGATTCACCTAAATGAGAAAAACTGAGATCGGGTAGGACGCAACACAACGGAGCTAGGTGTGCATAGTTCCACATGCGTTGATTAAAAACCGTATCGTGTGCGGCTCTGTTAGACAAGTTTGAATTTGTATATGATGCATACGACTTTAGTGAACTCAGAAAATCGATGTAACTTATTAATCTGGGTGTAAGGTATACCCCGCTGTCCTAGGCTGTTGGCTGACAGGAAAGTAGAGATTGACTCCACTACCGGCTTTCCTCATGTAGTGAAGCTTACTATCTAGGACGGTATGACCGGCTCGGCGTTTGAGTGTCTTGTAAAAAGTTGTCATATGCGATATTAACGTAAATGAATCGTATGCCTCTTCTAGATGGTCGTATATGACGTGCAAGTCAGGTGTTAATGATTCGAATCAGTGTCGCTTGTGATAGTTATTATACTTGTTAACTGAGTTGTGACGTACTCCCTCTGTCCCAGTTTAACATTATTTCCAGGCAAAAAATTTTGTCCCAACTCAACCTTACTTCTAGCGTGAGGTCACTGTCAGCCCGTGTCCTCTGCACAATTTTGCTCGGGTGTCATTACTCCACTCTTTCTCTGTTTGCTCGGGTGTCATTACTCCACTCTTTCTCTGTCCTACTCCTTTCCTCTTCGATGTAGTATTGTAATGTAAAACTGTACAAGCAGGCAGCGTCAGGAGGTCGGTATTGAATGAAACTGGAAGGGTGTTAATGTCTTTTTGCTTCTCCACTGATGTGTTGTTTGGATCCTAGAAATAAAGTTCAGCTGAGACGGAGAGAGTAGTAAATAACTTGAAACTTGTTTAAATATGCTTTATGATTACGACTTTCTTATTCTGAACTAGGTCGTATGTAAGTAATTTGGAGATGGAGTTTTACATGCAGTTGCATAGATTACACTGTCGAATTGTTATTTAACCCCCTCAACTATACCTCAAGGAACAATTTACCCCTCAAACTATAAAACCGGTTTCTTAACACCATAATCTTTTCTAAACCATCTACTTTACTCTCTAAGCTAGTTTTGCTGAGCGGTATGCTGGATGGGGCCCATACGGAGCAGTAGAATAGTGACATGCTCCGTACGGCTACACTCACCATGCCGCGGCGCCACGAGGAGGACGCGGCGAGCGGCGCGTCGTCGCGCATGGCCGGCCAGAGCCAGTCGAACACGAGGTCCGCATGTACCCCCCGACGCACGACGGCACAACGAATTCGCAGGAGACGTGCACCAGATTGCAGGGTATGGCCACGGGGTTTAGCAACTCGTGCAGGTATGCCAGGTAGATCATGGGTGCCAGCCCGTATGCCACGCGCGAATCCATGGCAAAGAAGCTCCGCGTCCGCGCCGCTGATGGCGAGCGGGACGAAGCCCTCGGCCAAGGCACGGAAGTCCGACGAGATGCTAGCTTGCATCGCCTTGACCTCGGACGCGTCGAACCCGCCCTCGTAGTCCTCCCAGTTGTTCATGTACCTGCAAGTTCATCAGTCAACACGTTTCATCTTTGTGGCTGGTCCCTGTACCATGCGGCTGTCGGTGGAATCAGAGGACATCTCGAGATGGCGCAGGCCATCACTGCAAAATCGAATCCTTAGTGGATCAACACGAGTCAAAGGACCCCCTTTGTCGGACAAATCTAAATCAGATGTCAACGTACGAAAGGCTACATTGTCTCGAAGGCGCCCTTGTCGAGAACTTCCGTGTACTGCAGGGGAGAGAGCTGCGTGCATCGTAAGGGAATGAGTCGAGAGACGACGAGGGGAAGGAGAAGCTAAATCGGAAGAGAGAAAAGGTTGCTCAATGACAGTCGAGTCCCATCCTGGAAGACATGCAAACCATGCCACATAAGCATCTGACATGGCAATAACATCCAAGAAAACCAGCTTAGAGTGTAAAATAAATGATTTTAGATAGTTTAGAGTGTTAATAATCCAGTTTTATAGTTTGAGAGCTGAATTAGTCTCTAGAGTATAGTTTAGGAGACTAAGTAGATTTCTCTCTTCCGTCGTTCTGGAACCCGCCCGCAGTACGAGTCCCGCCGCCGCCGAACGCACGAGCGGCTCGCCGGCGTCGCCGCCCCCGTCGCCCGTCGGAGCGGCTCCCCGACAACCCTGACGCGCGACGGTGTTCGTTCCCCGCCGTGTACTGCCCTGCGGAGCGACGCCGTTTGCCCCGTCCGCAGCGAACCTGAGCCGCCGCCAACCTGCCTTCCGAGTTTCGGCCGCGGCGCTGTGATTTCATCGGCAGATTCGGCCCAGCGCCGTCCATCACCGTCGCTTCGATGTTCCACCCCGTCGTATGTTCCTCGCCTCTCTTTTTCGTAGATTGATTTACCTCTGTACCGTCGTATGTTCCCCCGCTACCTCTATCCATGTGTATTATTATGATCTTGATTCTGTACTGGGCATAAATTAGTCCGGATAGTCAATGATTAGCAAAGCATTCGCTATAAAGAAGCTCGGTGGAATGCTGCAACCGCACTGGCATTGAAACCGCTAATAATAGAACCTAGATACAGCTAGCCTGGAAGCCGCAGCTCATCAGATAAGGCATGAGCACGACTCCCAAAATTTAGATTCTCATTATTTGTTCAATTTTGAAGCACGGTAAATCGTTTCAGTCGCAGATGTAAGGTCCCATGTTAGTTTTTTCATCCACTCATTGTTTTTAATATTTATATTCTAGCCTCTGACTTCACTTCCGTATCTTGTACAGTTCATGCGGACATCCCAAGAGATTGATAATCTCAGAATTGTGGCCTGTATGTAGTCGACAGCGAAAGTTGAGACACGGATAGTTTTGCTTGTGGCATGTGTTTTTTTTTCTCGAACGCTTGTGGCATGTGTGATGAGTGTTGATTTTGGCCTGTATGTGTAGTCCACTGCAAAAATTTGGAGACCCGACTGGTTGTTCAATTTGTAACATGGAGGTGTTTTTTTCTTCATCCCCTGTTATGGCTATTTGAATGATGGTCCCAGTGGAAGCAGTTTATGTGCATTCTCTGTTAATTTTCATTATATTGTTGAATTTGTTGTATTCGATCTAGCCTGACTTAAATCAGGTTCTGTCGGTGTTTGGAACCGGTAGATCTCCTGAAATTACCTCTAATAGATCGATGAGTTGTAGTTCGGTAATGGACGCGCAGAGATTTAAGAAGGTGAAAGACACATGTACACAGAGATTTACGTGGTTCGGGCCGCCTGAGCGTAATACCCTACTCCACAGGGTGTGTTGGTGATGTATTAAGCTTGTGAGTCTAGAAGAAGCTCTAGAAGAAGAAGCTCGTCTAGCTCAGGATGTTCAGTAGTGGTCTGGAATCGTCCTTTGTGTATCGTCGACCAGTCCTTTTATAATACAAGGACTGGTCGTTACAACGTTAGCCTGACCCGGCAGGTAGACCTAGCAGTTACACATGCTTGATACACAATAAATGGGGTTAATTGCCCTTAATAGCCTGGTAACAGACCTTAACAGTGTTGTTACCAATATTAAGGGTCATCCGATCGTGTGTCATTAATATGGTATTAATGACACTTAATCGGGTCTTTAAGTCTTTGATTGATTCTTGAAGGTCTGGAGCCGTTGGGGGGTCCACCGGCCTGATAGTTGAAGTTGAAGGTCCGGCGGTCGCCACGTGGCAGCACCGGAGCTTATCGCTGTGAACGAGTAGGTCTGGTGCTACTGGACACGTGTCAGTACCGGAGCTTCCCTCTGTCTGGGGTTAGGTCCGGGATGCTATATTGGTATACCGACCGGAGCTTCTCATGTGTGGGTGATAGCTTCGGTCTTATGATACACGTGGCGGCCCTTGGACTAACCATGTCGGGGAAGCAGGTCTGGTTACGCCTGATATGTGTGGTCTTCAGATGTCTTCAAATCTGGTAGATGGAGTTTTCTTGTGATCTTTGCAATCCTAAGGGGTATCCGGTACGGAGGGTACCAACAGTGGCCCCCTGGGCTCACCTCCGGGAGAGACCTTTTTGGATGAGGTCATTTCGCTGGAGGTGGGTCCATTCTTCGGTTTCTGAGCCGTGTCTTCAAGGGTCTTTGGTTGTGCCGTTGGCGGTAGTTCGCAGTTAAACTTCCGCCGCGTGGTGTATCTCGGTGGCGGCAGGTGAGATCTCAGCGTGCGGATCTCACGCAATTGAAGGTCGCCGGTTCCCAATACGAAAATCATATCGGTTCCGCGCGCCTTGTCAGGCTGCTGCCTTCGTGTTTCCCGCCTTTCATGATGACAACCGTTCGCGTGGGGTAAGAACCTCGACTTGATCGTCGGGGTGGCCACGGGCCCCCTTGTCATTGGCAGTGTGAAAATTTTGACTGGTATCGTCGGCTCCTCTGCGGTTTCCATCCAGGCGATGCAGGGGCTTACTTAAGAAGGAAAGCGCGCACTGTTTGGGGTTCTTTATGCCTTTCGATCGATCTTGCGCTCAAACCTTCCAAACTTTCGCTTGCCTTTCCTCTCTTGCCTCGCTGTGCCGCGATGGAGTTGGGTCTCCGCCAGAGCCGACTGAAGTCCGATGACGATTTGAAGAAGGTCCGGGCCCTCATGGGATGGTTCCCGGATTTCTTCAACCATTTGGTCCGCGCCGGCAAGCTTCCGTTCGAGAAGGAACACGCCGGCGACATGGTGCACTTCTCCGCGTACGCCATGGTGGGACTGATCCCACCTTTCTCCTCCTTCTTCTTGATGCTGCTAGACTTCTATGGTGTGTAGCTTTACCACCTTGGCCCCCACTCCATTCTGCTGGTGTCCATATTTGTCCACTTCTGCGAGATGTGGGTGGGCATTCCCCCTGCATTGAGCTCTTCCGCACCTTCTTCATTGTCCAAACTACAGGTCAGAGCGACGAGTACCTTGGCTTCTACTATTTTGTGAAGCGCAAGAAGTGCACATACAAGTACTTGCGGTCGTTCCCTTCTGAGAAGTGGGACGACTGGAAGAAGGATTGGATTGTAATCAGGGTGGAGGAGCACTAGAAGCTGGAGCTGCCAGAAGGCCTCCCCAACATCGACACTGCAGTTTGTAGTGAAGCTCTAGTGCATTCGGATGCCTTCGATCCTGCTCTGACCAGGATTCGCCTGTGTGTGGAAGGAGGGGTGACTCCCCAGGCGGTGTTTTGCAACTTCCTGACCAACAGGTGGGCTCCGTTGAAGAGGAGGGAGAAGTTGGCTTGGGCCCTCAACAGTGTGCTGGACGACGACCGGATCGAGACCGGTTTGAAGTCTAACATGGAGGGTGCAACTTTGGAGTTCCACATGAAGAAACTCCAGCACGGCATCGGCGTCGAGGTTGACGACTTGGCTCTGCCGCCAGCTTTCCTCCCACTGAACATGGAGGCAACATTCAGTAGTTAGCTCCGGCGGACGATGTCGGTGCTTGACGACCTTGGTGTCGTTGAGAGGCGCTCGACCACCGGGTTGGCGATCTCTGAAGCTCCGGAAGGTGGCTCCATTCCTGCCCCTAAGCCAAGAACCAAAGTTGTCGGCAAGGGCAAGGAATTGGCTGAGCCCTCGATCCGTAAGAGGAAGCATGTCAACAGAAGGGCCAGGCATACTTCTTTCGCGGCATCTCCTTCTCCCTGGAGGGGAAGGTCTACGACGGCGGCATCTACGCCAGGAGCGGTTTCTTCTCGGGGTGCTAGCTCCGGACAGGTGACTCCGGTCCCAGGTCCAGCTGAGGGCTATGAGTCCGGAGGTCCTTTCCGGTCGAGGGGGGCCTCGACCAGAGCAACACCAACAGCAGCAGCAAGCTCCGAGAGGCCCTCCGGGACTACCACGCCAGTGTCGGCTGGGGCCAGTCTGGAGCGTCTGGAGAAGAGGTTCCGCAGGAACTGGTGCGGAAGCCTTCTGAGGTAATTTTTGATTTTTTTACCTCAGCTAGTTGTTTTATTGTTAACTATATTTTGAGTCTCTTCGTCCTTCATCCACAGCATGCCCAAGAAAAGGGCTGAAGCTCCGATCCCTGCAGCAGCTGTTGAGGCTGTGCGGGCTGAAGCTCTGGCTCCGATTCCAGCGCCGCCCCAAGAGGTGGCTGAGGCTGCGGCAGCCCCAGCGACGGCTGTCGTGGTTTTGGACGACTCATCCCCAGAAGCTCCCGTGGTAGCGCCGGACCACGAGACTGAAGATGTACTAGCAGCGCCAGCCTCGGAGGTTGAAGCTCCGGGCTTGGACGCTGTGATGTTGGACGCTCCGGGCGCAGAGCCGGAGGAAGTTGCCATTCCGACCCAAGAGCCGAATGTTGTTGTAGCCCCAGCAGTCGAGCCGGTGGCTGATGAAGTCCTAGCAGTGGAGCCGGGTGTTGATGAAGCTCTGACACTTGTGCCGGTTGTCGAGGAAGCTCCGGCGGTAGAGCCGGTTGCTGCAGAAGTTCCGGCTGTGGAGCCGGCTGTTGAAGAGGTTCCGGCGTCCGAGCCAATTGCTGCGGAGGTGTCAGCGCCTGAGCCTTTGGTGGTCGAAGCGCCAGCGCCGGAGCCCATGATGGTCGAAGCGCCAGCACCTAAACCAGTGGCGGAGGAGGCGCCTGCGTCGGAGCCAGAAGTATCTTCTCCTCCGACCGAACCTTCAACATCCGCTCCGAAAACGATGATCCCGGAGGTGCCCGCTGTTGAGCCAGAGTGCCGTGATGAAGCTGTTGGACCCCGCCGGAGGAGCCAGTTGTGATGACCTGGCGGTTGGGCCTTCGGAACCAATTTCGGAGGTTGGAACTTCGGCTGTAGGTACTTCCTCGATGGCGGCCGAGGCTATCCCGGAGGACGGCCCTAGTGCCGTGGAAGCTCAGGGGACCACTCATGTAGAGTGGGACCCAATTTTCGTTGTTGAAGATCCGCTGGAGCCAGCGGAGAGGACCCCAGCAGGTTCGGACCCGATCCACCTATCATTTGTCTATCTACAACGCCTGCTCCAGCCTTCACCACGTTCAACTGGCCTTCTACCACAACAGCAAGGCCCTCGAGGAGGAGCGCCAGACCCTTAGGAGGTGGCGCAACCGACTCCATTTCGAGACCAAGCTGGCGCAGTCGAGGCTGGCTGATGACAAGGAGTGGGTACAAAGGGAGAAGGTCCATCTAGAGTACCGGGGAAAGTTGTTGGATGAGAGGGAAAGCATGACACGGACCCTTGACAACCAGTCCCGGGCCATCTATGATCAGGCCAAGGCTGCAAATAGCTCAGCTGATGAACGCCAGGAAAGGCTCTCCACCATCCACGATAGTCTTGTTGTAAGTGCATCTAGGATATCCCTTGTGGGTTTTGGCTAATTGATGACAAACATATGAGATCCTAATCAAACTATTGTGATGACTGCAGGACAGATAAGTGAAACAGCTCGGTGCACACAAAAAGGTGAAAATGGAGTGGTGTCTAAAGAGGGATACTTTGATGGAGCTTGGAAGATCAAAATTAGATTTTGAATGTATAGGGAGTGTATGAAAGACACACATCAAGAGATCACAACTTTGCGCTTGGGTAAGGGCTTAAAATTAACTTAAAATTCACAATGCACCGGACTAGTCCGATCATGGACCGGACTAGTCCGTTTAACTCTCTGGAATCTCTCAAATTGGGACACCGGACTAGTCCGTTGAACTTTCTGTAGTCTCTCATATTGAGGGACCAGACTAGTCCGTGTGTTCACCGGACTAGTCCGTTGATCTTTATGGAGTCTCCCTTCTGTGGAGATCGGACTAGTCCGTTGAACTTTTTGGAGTTCACCTTCACACAGCACCGGACTAGTCCGAGCTTGGACCGGACTAGTCTGGCAGACTTTCTGGACTTCAAAGTACACTGAGACCGGACAAGTCCGGACTTGCACCGGACTAGTCCGGTGTTAGGGTTTTTCAACGGTTACTTTGTGGAAACCCTATAAATAGAGACTCCACGGCCTTCCAAAAGATACACACGACATATACTGCTGCAAACACAAACCCTTGTGCCGCCACTTCGTCCCAAGAGCCCAAAACACATCTCCCCACACATCTAAAGTGCAAAAAGAGTGAAATCAATTGAACACTTGGATTCGGGATCGGGAGATAGTCGTTCCTTCATTGCGAGCTCTTGGGGTTTGATCTTTCTACACTCATACTCTGCATTGTAATACTTTTGAGTGTATTTGATCACTTCTTTCGTTGTAATTCTCGTGGGAGCCCTCAACGTGTGAGGTTGCCCCACAAACTTGGTGATTACCCGTGATAGTGGAATCAAGTCGGCCTTCGTGGTGACTTGAAGAGGGAAAGGGTTGGAGACCCGACTCTGTGTGAGCTTCCTCAACGAGGACGTAGATCTCGTGGTGAGATCGAACCTCGGGAACAATTCGTGTGTCTTGCGCTTTAATTCCTTTACATTTTGTTCATTTGATCACTTGAGTGCTAAACATCAATCTAAGGCAATTATAAGTTTTCACTTACATTCTTACACTCAAACAAAGAATATCAGTTGTTCTCATTTCCGCTCCCAAAGAAATTTAGTTTCCCAAATAACACTTGATCAACACACATATTTCTAGCACACGAGACAAGTCCACCCACACGACCGGACTAGTCCGGCCAACCAAGTTTTGACGATTCTATTAAGTGTGCAGGAAATTCAAAAGGCCTATTCACCCCCCTCTAGGCCACATTCAATTGGTATCAGAGCAAGGTTCTCAGCTAATGAGACTCACATCTTGAAGAGATCAATGGCCTCTGAGAAGAACAATGATATCTCGAAGATGAACATTAATGAGGAGGAACAAAAAACTAAAGCCTTTGATGTGCTGAAAAAGAGCCCACACGATGATGAAGAAGTGCGACAACTAAAGGCACTCCTGAGAAAGAAACTGCTAGGACAAAAGGGAAAAGAAGAAGAGAAGATGACGAGGAGTGGTCATCACGACTACTCCCGACATCCTTGCAACTACAACGGTCTCAATTCAAACAATCACTATCTTTCCATCCCTATGGGAAAACCTCCACAGTTTGACAGAAGCGACTATACCATGTGGAAGTACAACATGAAGATGCATCTAATATCCCTAAATCCTAGTCTGTGGCACATTGTTTGCACTGGCATAGATATCCCGGACACGGATGAAGAACTCACCCCAGAACAAAAACAAGAGATTCACAGAAATGCACAAGCCGTCGCCGTGATCACATCATCACTAAGCAAAGAGGAATTCACCAAGATCGATGGCTTAGAAAGTGCAAAGGAAATATGGGATACACTCAAGACAGCTCACAAAGGAAATAGGTTGGTTCGTGAAGCTAAAATCGAGATGCTTGAAGGAGAGTTGGGGAGATTTGCTATTGAAGAAGGCGAATCACCTCAAGACATGTACAACCGGATGAAGGCACTCATCAACAAAATTCGTGCCTATGGAAGTAAGAAATGGACGGATCACGAGGTGGTCAAGAGAATGATTAGAGCCTTCATGCCAAGAAATGTCACACTTTGCTCAATGATTAGAGAAAGCCCCGGGTTTCACAAAATGACTCCCGATGAGTTGTTGGGGAAGATCATAAATCATGAAATGATGGAGAAAGGGGCACAATACGTCAAAGACTTGGCCGAACTCACTTCCTTCAAAAAGAAAGAGGTTGCTCTCAAAGCAACATGCCGACCCAAACTCAAAGAAACTCGTGAAGATCAAGACGATGGGCATATAAGCGACGAGAGCACCGATCTTGATGATGAAGAAATGGTACTCTTTATTAAGAAGTTCAAGCGAATGATGAAAAGAAGACACGGCAATAACTCAAATGAAGGCAAAAGAAAGGATAAAGGAAAATCCAAGGCTCGACGCACTTGCTACAACTGCGAAGAGTATGGTCACTTCATGATTGACTGCCCTTATGAAGAAAACAAAAGGAAGAAGGAAACAAGACCTCAAGAAAAGAAGAATTTCAGAAAGAGAAGACAAGCCCATCAAGCTCACATTGGCAAGGAGTGGGACTCAAACGACGAGTCCTCCTCCAATGAAGAAGAAGAGATGGCCACTATCGCAATCAAGAAACCTACTATGAAGGCCACACTCTTCCCAAACACGGAAGGATGGGATATGAACAACCACACTTTCCTTATGGCCAAGGAAGGCAAGAAAAAGGTACGACTCACCCCTCCTACGCTAAATTCCTCTATTGATGACTTTGATAACTCTAGTGATAATGAAGAAATGTTTAGAGGACTAAGTAAAATTGCTCTAAAGAAAATGGAAATGTTGTCGAACGAAATTTTTGAAAAGGAGGAATTTCTTAACCGACAAGAAGAAATGCTCATCCGTGAAAGGAAGAGATATCAAGAAGTTGAAAAGCTTCTTGAGCTTGAAAGAGAGAAGAACAAGTCGCTTGAGGTTGAGCTAGCCTTGAGTAAGGAAACTTACTCAAAGCTAGAAGACTCGCATATTGCAATCAAGGAAGAACTTGCTAACTTGTCAAAAGTTAACAAGATCCTTGAGGTGCAAGTTGAGTCGCTCAAGCAAAGTGACTCCTCTTCCTCCAAGAGCTCTTCCTCCAAAGATATGAGTTCGACAACAATCGGAACTTGCACTTGCTATAGTAAGAAGAATGTTATTTCTAATACTTCAACTTCTCATAATATGCATGCCCCTCCAAGCGACATCTTTGATAAGGAGAAGATCAAATATGCACGCAGTGCATATATGGTCACTAGACCTCCTAATGTCAAAGATGGCCTTGTTTTTGACAGGAACAAACACATGTCTACTCCCAAACATGCTAAGAATGGAATTGTCTTTGTTAAAGAAAAATCCCATGAATCTGATTTACAAATATTGTTTCGTACATTTGATGCTTCCTATGTTCTTATGAAAGCCAAACATGGAAAAGTCATTGCTAAATATACAGGGCCATGCCACAAGAACTTAAAAACTTGTGTGTGGGTGCCCAAGACTCTTGTGACTACTGAGAGGACCCAAGCAAGCTTGGGTACCTAAAACCAAGGAATAATTCTTTTTTGCAGGCTTATTCCTCCGGTGGGTCCAAATGGGTGCTAGATAGCGGATGCACAAATCACATGACCGGAGAGAGAGGTATGTTTGTGGAGTACGAATATAACAAGGATCCAAGTGAAGGCATATACTTCGGAGACAACAGCCAAGGAAAGGTCCTTGGTAGCGGTAACATTGAAATATCCGCTCAACACACATTATCCAATGTTTTACATGTAGATTCTCTATATTATAACCTTTTGTCAATATCCCAACTATGAGACAAAGGTTACAACTGTTTATTCACTTATGATGGTGTGACCGTTTTTAGAAGAAGCGATGGCTCGATTGCATTCAAGGGAATGTTGAAGGGAAAGATTTATCTTGTTGACTTCAACAAAGATAAAGCCGAACTCAACACTTGCTTGGTTGCTAAGACCGACATGGGATGGCTGTGGCATAGATGGCTAGCCCATGTTGGGATGAGAAATTTGCAGAAACTTCTAAAAGGTGGTCACATCCGTGGTCTTAAGGATGTGGTTTTTGAAAAAGACAGGCCATGCAGCGCTTGTCAAGCAGGAAAACAAGTCGGAGCACCACACCCTGCCAAGAATGTGATGACTACCGCAAGACCGCTGGAACTCCTCCACATGGATCTCTTTGGTCCAATTTCGTACATCAGCATCGGCGGTAACAAATACGGTTTAGTAATTGTTGATGATTTTTCAAGATTTACCTGGGTATTTTTCTTGTATGATAAATCAGAAACTCAGGGGACCCTCAAGAAGTTCTTGAAAAGAGCTCAGAACAAATTCTCATCAACCATAAAGAACATCAGAAGTGACAACAGGACAAAATTCAAGAACCTCCAAGTTGAAGAGTTTCTCGATGAAGAAGGGATAAAGCATGAATTCTCGACACCCTACTCCCCTCAACAAAATGGAGTGGCCGAAAGAAAGAACAGAACATTGATCAAAATGGCCAGAACTATGTTGGATGAATACAAGACGTCAGATCGATTTTGGGCAGAAGCGATGAACACCGCTTGTCACGCCACGAATCGACTGTACCTCCATCGACTACTGAAGAAAACTCTGTATGAGCTCCTTACCGGTAAAAAGCCTAATGTTTCTTATTTTAAATTTTTTGGTTGCAAATGTTTTATTCTGAACAAGAAACAGAGGGCCTCGAAGTTTGCTTCGAAGTCCGATGAAGGATTCTTGCTCGGTTATGAATCCAATGTCTACGCCTATCGTGTCTTCAACAAGGTGTTCGGCCTTGTTGAAGTAGCACGTGACGTAGTGTTCGATGAATCTAACGGCTCACAAGTGGAGCAAGTTGACAAGTGTGTGCTAGATAAAGAGGAAGCTCCATATGAAGCACTGAAGAAAATGGGACTTGGTGATATCTTACCACAAGAGCAAACATTCGACTCAAATGCACAAGATGAACCTCAACACGGAGGCAATGATCAAGGGGGAGCTCTTGCACAAGATCAAGAGGAGGAAGATCAAGAAGATCAGGACAATCATGGAAGCAATGATCTAGGGGGAGACAATGCACATGAAGATAATGAAGAACAAGCAACTACACAAGCTCCACACCCAAGAGTACACCAGAGCGTGCAAAGAGACCACCCCGTCAACAATATCATTGGAGATATTGCTAAGGGAGTAACTACTAGGTCTCGAGTTGCAAATTTCTGTGAATACTATTCTTTTGTGTCTTTTCTGGAACCATACAGGGTAGAAGAAACCTTAAGGGATCCAGACTGGGTGATTACAATGCAAGAGGAGCTGAACAACTTCAAGAGAAATGAAGTGTGGGAGCTGGTGGAGAGACGAAAGGCAAACATAGTTGGAACCAAATGGGTCTTTCGGAACAAGAAAGATGAACATGGAGTAGTAACAATAAATATAGCAAGATTGGTGGCCAAAGGTTATTCTCAGGTCGAAGGTTTGGACTTCGATGAAACTTTCGCTCCTGTAGCTAGACTTGAGTCCATTCGTATTTTATTGGCATATGCTACTCACCATAATTTTAAGCTGTATCAAATGGACGTCAAAAGCGCTTTCTTAAACGGTCCAATCAAGGAGGAAGTTTATGTGGAGCAGCCACCAGGATTCGAAGACCAAAAATAAGTTCGAGATGTCAATGATGGGCGAATTGAAGTTCTTGGGATTCCAAGTGAAGCAATTAAGAGAAGGTACATTTATAAGCCAAACCAAATATACACAGGACATACTCAAGAAATTCAATATGGACAAAGCCAAGCCCATCAAGACACCCATGGCCACTAACGGACATCTCGACCTCAATGAAGACGGTCCAAATGTGGACCAAAAGGTATATTGGTCCATGATCGGCTCCTTACTTTATTTATGTGCATCTAGGCCAGATATTATGCTTAGTATTTGCTTGTGTGCAAGGTTTCAAGCCGCACCTAAAGAGTGTCACTTAATTGCGGTAAAAAGAATCCTAAGGTACCTTGTGCACACACCCAGCTTGGGCCTTTGGTATCCCAAAGGATCCAAATTTAACTTGATAGGGTATTCCGACGCCGACTATGCAGGATGCAAAGTCGATAGAAAGAGCACGTCAAGGACCTGTCAATTTCTTGGTAGGTCCCTAGTTTCTTGGTCATCCAAAAAGAAAAACTCCATTGCTCTTTCCACAGCAGAAGCAAAATATGTTGCAGCCGATAGTTGTTGCGCACAACTACTTTGGCTGTGACAAACCCTTAGGGACTACGGCTACAATCTTAACCATATACCGCTTCTATGTGACAATGAAAGTGCTATAAAAATTGCACACAACCCTGTAGAGCACTCAAGAACTAAGCACATAGATATCCGTCATCATTTTCTTAGAGATCATTCATTAAAGGGTGACATTGCTATTTCACATGTTAGGACTGAAAAACAACTTGCTGATATTTTTACCAAACCATTGGATGAGAAAAGGTTTAGTGAGCTTAGAAACAAACTTAATATTCTTGACTCTCGAAATGTGGCTTGAAACGTTGCACATCTGGTTGATACTTCAAATGTTACATTTTATTGCTAAAACTGCCCCTCACCTCTTTTCTTCTAGGAAAACTAACTTTAATGAAGAAATCTTGGAGTTTATGACCACTTTTCATTGTTGATTGCCTTCTGGTCATAAGTACCAAGATTATTGGCAAAACTTGTCCTTGGACCACTATTAGTTATCTCTAATTACTTAGTTTTTCCAGTGACACCGGACTAGTCAGGTTTGCCACCGGACTAGTCCGGACAGTCCCTCTTTCCTATGTTTTCCAGGGGCACCGGACTAGTCCGGTCGGCCGCATATATAAGCAGCTGGCCGGCCCAAATTTCAAACCTCCCTCCACTTTGAGTTGAGCCCTCACATCTCAAATCCTAGCCCCCAAAAGTGATTTTCGAGTTGAGCCCTCAAAATCCAAGTTTTCTCCGTGGGAAATCCTCCCCTCGACGAGTTGATACTCCACTCCGAACTCATCCGGACAGATTCGTGCTCCTTAGATAGAAGTTGTGATTCACCCTTGCATCCTTAGATAGAAGCTGTGATTCATATGTTTTGTTAGGGTTCTTATGCCAGGCCGGACTAGTCCGGCTCTCAGATACAGACTAGTCCGGTACACCGGACAAGTCCGCACTCTGAAACCGGACAAGTCCGGTATCTGACATTTGAATCCTCACATCTCCTTCAATTCTTGGTTCTTTCTCGTCTAATCCATGAACTCCTTATTAGGCACGATGTCTTCAAGCTCTGATGACAGCTCTTTCCATGTTGATGAAGAAGTTGAACGTGAAAAAGTGAAGAGAGCCAAGGAGAGATACATGAAGAAAAGACATGCTGTCAATGTGCACTCTCCACCCTCCAATGACAATTTGCCCAAGAAAAGGAAGGTGGTTGTTAAGAAGGCCCAAGGAAGAGCTGGCGAGAGCTCCTCAGGGCCAAAGATGACTCTCAACAAAGGAAAGGGGCTTGCTAGTGGTCCCATTGGGCCCCTGAAGATGAAGAACCCAAGTCACCGCAACAGGCAGCGCTCGAGTAAGTATTTCACCAGAAAAGGGGGTGAGCTTGCCGATAGCTTCAGGCAGGTTAATGTGTATGATCAACCTCAGCAATGCTCAGACCCAAGATTTTGGAGCAACTTCCATGCCGACTACTACGAGCATGTGTACATGAAGATGAAGAATCCCATTGTGAAGAGTCAATGGGTGAACATTGGGTACATGCAGTCGAAGAAATATCCTGCCTTCCGTGAAGTGATTGAGGCCCTGCAGAGGCATGGACTAAAGGAACTGTTTTCTTTTGAGAATGACTGGAACAATGATATCATCACCCAATTCTACTCTACGCTCTACTTTGCTCGGGGTGATGGAGACAGTCTTTCTTGGATGACCCATGGTTCCAATTATAGTGTTACTTATGATGAGTTTGCAAGGATTCTTCACCTTGAACATACTCTGGATCATGATCTTGTCATCCACAATTTGCAACCCTTGGAGAAGGATGAGCTCAAGTTCCTCTATGACACAAGGATGCCCTATGTGCCTCCCAACAACAAATATCTGAAGCCCTTCTTTGTGGTCCTCAACAGAATCTTGAGGAAGACAATAGCCCCGAAAGATGGAGATGCGGGGACTATACAAGGAACCTTGAGGACCCTAATGAAGGTCATTAGTGGAAGGAGACCATTCAATGTCTTTGAGTACATCTACAATGACATTGTGAACATCTCAATCACTCCCAACAGATCTTGCAGGTATGCCCTGTACATCATGTTCATGATTGAGAAAGTGACGGGACTTGAGTTTGTCAAGGATGTCGCTCATATGGGATTGAAGCCGCAAAAGCCCACCGAGTACACTCTACCCTCAGCTCCTGATGCACCTCCCTCCCCTGAAGCTAAGAGGAGGACTAAAAAAACTCGGGATGTGAATGCCACAAGATCTTCAGCTGCTCCTCCTAGCTCTACACCTGCCCATGAACCCTCCGGTGGTGTGCTCAAAATGCTCACCTCTATCTTTGCCTGCTGCCGCAAGATCGAATTTAGGCAGAAGAAGCATCAACAATATGTCAATGCCAACATCAAAGCTATCTGTGACAAGTTGGAGATTGAGCCGGTGGGATCCCCGCCCGCCTTCGAGGACTCCGAGGAAGAGTCTACTCTGGCGAATGATGATGATGATGGTGAAGATGAGGACCAGACCGAGACTGAAGAAGAGAGTGGCGATGAGTGATTCCCCTCAATTTTTCCCTTTTTGGTGCCTTGATGCCAAAGGGGGACAGATTGAGACGAGTAGTTTGAGACATCTCTAGTTGGTGTCTTTATGTTTTTGTGATCAAGGACATGTACTTATTTTTAAAACCTTGTAATGCACTATTTCTTCTCTTATGTGTGATGCTTATTGTTGCTTGAATGATTATCTCTATGCTCATTATTGATTACCTTTACTTCATCACACCTTGTTGATCACACACCTGTTAGGCACCCCACCATAAGGTGTGTGCATATGTGAGAAGCTTTCTGTGGATTCATCGTTATTCTCATATGTGCACACCTTATGAAAATCAAGTTTTTTTATTCTCAATTGTGATATCTCAAATGGTTGTCATCAATCACCAAAAAGGGGGAGATTGTAAGTGCATCTAGGATATCCCTTGTGGGTTTTGGCTAATTGATGACAAACATATGAGATCCTAATGAAACTATTGGGATGACTGCAGGACAGATAAGTGAAATAGCTCGGTGCACACAAAAAGGTGAAAAATGGAGTGGTGTCTAAAGAGGGATACTTTGATGGAGCTTGGAAGATCAAAATTAGATTTTGAATGTATAGGGAGTGTATGAAAGACACACTTCAAGAGCTCACAACTTTGCGCTGGGGTAAGGGCTTAAAATTAACTTAAAATTCACAATGCACCGGACTAGTCCGATCATGGACCAGACTAGTCCGTTTAACTCTTTGGAATCTCTCAAATTGGGAGACCGGACTAGTCAGTGTGCCCACCGGACTAGTCCGTTGAACTTTCTGTAGTCTCTCATATTGAGGGACCGGACTAGTCCGTGTGTTCATCGGACTAGTCCGTTGATCTTTCTGGAGTCTCCCTTCTGTGGAGATCGGACTAGTCCGCGGACTAGTCCGTTGAACTTTCTGGAGTTCACCTTCACATAGCACCGGACTAGTCCGAGCTTGGACCGGACTAGTCCGGAAGACTTTCTGGACTTCAAAGTACACTGAGACCAGACAAGTCCGGACTTGCACCGGACTAGTCTGGTGTTAGGGTTTTTCAACGATTACTTTTTGGAAACCCTATAAATAGAGAATCCACAGCCTTCCAAAAGATACACACGACATATACTGCTGCAAACACAAACCCTAGTGCCGCCACTTCGTCCCAAGAGCCTAAAACACATCTCCCCACACATCTAAAGTGCAAAAAGGGTGAAATCAATTGAACACTTGGATTCGGGATCGGGAGATTGTCGTTCCTTCATTGCGAGCTCTTGGGGTTTGATCTTTCTACACTCATACTCTGCATTGTAATACTTTTGAGTGTATTTGATCACTTCTTTCGTTGTAATTCTTGTGGGAGCCCTCAACGTGTGAGGTTGCCCCACAAACTTGGTGATTACCCGTGATAGTGGAATCAAGTCGGCCATCGTGGTGACTTGAAGAGGGAAAGGGTTGGAGACCCGGCTCTGTGTGAGCTTCCTCAACGAGGACGTAGATCTCGTGGTGAGATCGAACCTCGGGAAAAATTCGTGTGTCTTGTGCTTTAATTCCTTTACATTTTGTTCATTTGATCACTTGAGTGCTAAACATCAATCTAAGGCAATTATAAGTTTTCACTTACATTCTTACATTAATATCAAACAAAGAATATCAATTGTTCTCATTTCTGTTGCCAAAGAAATTTAGTTTCTCAAATAACACCTGATCAACACACATATTTCTAGCACACCAGACAAGTCCACCCACACGACCGGACTAGTCCGGCCGACCAAGTTTTGACGATTCTATTAAGTGTGCAGGAAATTCAAAAGGCTATTCACCCCCCTCTAGGCCACATTCACTCGTCAAGCGCCGGGAGGCTCTTGAAGCTCAAGAGAGATGACTCGAAGATGAAGAGCAGAAATTCCTGGAGTTGCAGGACGACCTCGTGAAGAGGGAGGAGGAGCTTGTCCAAAAGACAGCTCTGGTTGACAAGAGCCTTGAAGAACGCACCAAGAAATTGGATGAGCGTTGCAAGGAGGAGGAGAAGAAGGACTGGGAGCGAGGGCAAGAACTCTACAAGCAGGAGAATGCCATCGCCGCCTGGGAGAAGAAAGTATGGGGCCGGGAGAAAGATCTGGTCAACCGCCAGATTGAGATCCACCTCCGGCAGGAAGAGCTCAGCAAGCTTGAAAAGCAGGTTGCTGAAACAATTCAGCAGAATGCCAAAGAGGTGGAGTGTCTTGCTCGGGAGAGCTCGAAGCTGGCGGCGGCCAAAAGATCCTTAGCGGAGATGCGTGGTGCAAGGGCTGCAGATTCCCAACAAGTTTGGGACTTCCTGGGCAAGGCCAACGACGCGCTGACGCCAATGGGCTTCAGTCCCGTGCGTCCGGATGATCCGGAGCCGGAGCTGGACCAGGTGTTGGAGGCGCTGAGTTCAGCAGGCAACAAACTCTCCAAGGTGGGCGATGTCATCGCGGATCAATTTGAAACAGAGGGTCAGTCCCTGGCGAAGAACGTCACAGAGATTGTGCTGACGTGCTACACGTGCTTGAAGGTCCCATCAAAGGAGAGGGTGAAGCCGCCCGAGCCAACATGTCGGAGGTGGCCCAGAAGGTCGCCCAGTTCTTCCATAGGGTCTAGGACTGTATCCTTGTAGCTCTCAGTTGTATTCTCTCTTCTTCTTCTCCAATTTTGTAATCTCTTGTCTCCAGATGAATGAAATCCAAATTTTTGAGAATTTGAATTTCATTTTTTGTCTTCAACACCTTTGTCTCACTTGTCCCCCTGGTAGATGTACACAATTTGATTGTGAACATGTACCAAGAGGATGTACTAGTTGTTGAAGACTTGCGTGCTTCGAACTTGTAGAATGTAGGTCCGAAGTCTTCGATAGTCTAAGCCCCTGAGGCTGTCAGAGCTTAGTGACTCCGGCATTGACCATCGCCGGAGCTTAGTAGCTCCAGTAGTAGTCTCCATCAACGCGTAAAGCATCGACAGTTAACTCTCTGGGGGGTCGGAGCTTGGTAGCTCCGGCTCCATTCACCATCGTCATGAAATGTTTATTTTTCCTGCACATTGAAGTCAAGAAAAACAGTAAAATCCGTTTCCTATCTATAACTTCATTGCGGCTTACTATTCCCGAGAAAGTTTTAGGTCGAACACAATCCTAAATACAATCAAGAACACCATCTTGCTTCCTTCAGGTCCGATTGTTTCTGGACTTGCCTTACTTCGGCCTGCCGGGGTGTAGGTAGAGTGGCGTACTTAAGGTGCAGGACCAGGCTAAGTCGATAGCACACTTCAGCCCTAGATTGGCTTGGCGGCATTCAGACAAGTAGGCCATCAACAATGCTTGAACCTGGGAGGATAGACAATGCAACTCGAATTGTACATGAACTGGTCGAGCTAAAGTTTCTTAAGAACTGCACAACTTTGTTATAGACAAGAAAGAGAAAAATAAAAAATATTGAGCCTATACAAAGTAAATGCACGTGGAGTCTGTTTTCACACAATGATGTCTTTCATTATAGGTCCGGGTGTGACGCCCGGTTTCGAAAAATTGAACCAAGCTAACGCATATGTGTGCCCAGGATGTTCAACACACATACACGAGTGCAATCACAAAAGAGTATACAGAAAATTACCACAGAACAAGATTAATTATCAAATTTTATTACACAAACCATATTATCCTCAAATACAAGCTCTAATAAATATTAATGACAAGTTCAACTAATACAGCGGAAATAAACTAATTAAGCAACTAAGCAAACTAAGCAAAAAGGGATAGCACAGCTCCAATAACACCACAGGCAAGTTGACGGTAGACACGGCCTAGATCTCCACATTATCGCCATTAAACTCACAATTCTGACCTGCAACTGTTGGGGGGGGGGGAGATTGCAAGAGTGAGTACATGTCGTACTCAACAAGTGTGGAAAGTAGGACATGTGGCTGATTCAAATGACGACAATAATAATGGCTAAGTGCTGAAAAGTACAGTAAAACATTTGAAAAAGCAATGTATCATATTTATGTGAAGTAAACCCATCATAAACCATGTAACCATCATAATACCAGTCCATAATTTACCATTGCCAATAACCATAATCAATGTCATAAACCATGATTCCATCCCATAACCATAACCATAATCATAACCATAACCATAATATCAACCATAACCATTACCAACCATAACCATCCCAAATCCCAATTTCCCTCTAATCATGGAAGTTGTCCAGGCGCTCATAACCGGGAGCACGGCTATCATGATAGTTTTAATACTCTGCAGAGTTTGTACCACTTTACCCACGTGTTTGTGATTCCATCACCCGTCGGCGACTAAAGAACCTCCCTTATGCCAATTACACTTCCTTTGGTGTATGGCCAAGAGATCACAAAATAGCCTTTACAAAGGGATTACTAGCCTATTTAGACCCCACTGAGGTTTCACCGGTGGCGATGCCTCCAACTGAGCACATCTTCAACCAAGGGCCCCCTCTTGAGCCATTCGGATCCCAGGGTAGTCCCACCAATCATCAACAAACCCAATCCGACTACCCCTTCCCCGAGCATCCACAATGGTCCAAACAGCACTAGCAAAGCCCTAATTAATCAGCAATGCCGCACCCATACTTGGCCTCGTGGTGGCACTGTAGTCCTGGCCTATTCTCGCATGAACCAGTCCTTAGATCTAAAGCAAGCAAACCACCATAACGTCCAACCCATCCACATACCAGGCTTGCTTAGATCACCCATCGTATTGACCAGTTCACATTAACCAGAATATCATTGATGCATAATTAAATGTGTAGTGTTGTTTGTCATCCCAATTAATTAAGCGATGCAAAAAGGTAAAAACCCTTCCCGACTCTCTACCATATATTCCAGGTGACAAGGGTGGTTAAACAAAGCTAGTGAACTTCCTACCATAGGATTCCCAT
Organism: Tuctoria greenei; assembly: GCA_036927565.1. Taxonomy (NCBI): domain Eukaryota; kingdom Viridiplantae; phylum Streptophyta; class Magnoliopsida; order Poales; family Poaceae; genus Tuctoria; species Tuctoria greenei. The sequence goes on from JAYESD010000010.1 coordinate 60,860,897, forward strand.
CAATTTGACACAAGCATGCAGTTTGCAAACAAAACATTTATTTTAAAAACAGGATCAATATGCTTCAAGGACACTTGCCTTGCTCCGGCGGATAGGGTTGCTCAAGCGCTTCGAAGTCTTGATTCTGAAAATCCTCGTACACAATCTCTTGAGCACTTCCCTCTACTCGTGATCACACATACAATAATATACATACAAATCAACATGATGCATACACACTAATCAACATGCGATGGCATGCATGCAGGCAAAGTACAATAATTGATTAACTACGGTTGTCTATTAATTAGATGCAACTAGTTCATACGTGTTCATATGAGTTTACGGGGGTTTTAGAGTGGATTAATGCTGCTGAAAATAAAATACGACGCACTGCGATCAATTCACGTCCATTAGGTTCAATATGGTCGCTAAAATTCGCATCGGGAACATGGCCTACCATAGATGCGATGGCTTCGATGATCGCGGGATGAAGACAATGCGTAGACGAAGTAGATGCGCAAGGTCCTCCGGCGGCACGACGACGGCGACGATCTCCGGTGGACGACGGCACCCTCCTCTTTTTCTTCCTCTTCTTCCCCTCTTTTTTTCTCCCTTTTCTTCCCCTGGCGGCGCAGCCTCTGGTCCCTTTTTTTCTGGCGAAGTGGCTTTCTGGGCATCGGGGGATTACGAAGTCTCGATGGCTTTTATAGCCAGCAGGACACGGCCGCTAGGGCCGGCGCGGTGCGGGTGGGAGCGGGGCCGGGGCGCGGTGCGGTTGGCCCAGGGCGCGCTGGGGTCGCGGACAGGCGGCGCGTGCGGGGTGGGCAGCGCGGGCGGCTCCGCGCGGGATCGGCCGGGCCGGCGAGCGGGGCTGCGGGGTGGGGCCCAGCAGCGGGCGCGCTGCGCTGGGTCGGGCGCGTGAGTTGCGGTGCGGGTGGGCGAGCGGGGTGGGGCCCGGCGGGGCAGTGCTCGGCGCGGGAGGCGTCGGGGCGAGCGCCGGAGCAGCGCGCACGCAATGCGGTCGGGGCAGGCGGCGCGCGCGGCTGGCTGGGCCGCTCGGTTTGGCCAGCGGGGGGGGGGGGGGGTTTCTTTTTTTTTTCTTTTTCTTTTTTTATAAATATGTTACTATTTATTATTTATTTTTTTTATACAGTTATTATATATATATATATTTAATATTATATAATTTATATATATATTTCTTTTTATATATTATTATTATTATTTTATATGTATTCCCTATTACAAGTTTTAGGCTATAATTATTATTTCCTCTTCCTTCTTTTTGCTACACCATATGTATATTTTATTTTTTTTGTTATCTTTCTTTTATCCTACTAATGTTTAATGCATAATCATGTATGCGATGCATGATGCGAAAATTTAGGGTGTTACAAATCTACCCCCTTTAAAGTGAATCTCGCCCTCGAGATTCGATAGCGTGGAGAAAAGGTGAGGGAATTCTGCCTTCAAGTCTTCTTCACGTTCCCATGTAGCTTCGGTTTCCGTATGATGTTTCCATTGCACTTTGCACCAACGGATCCTCTTATTCCTTGTGAATCCAAAACAATGAGGTTGGCAGAGAAGTCTACCCCCCTTATTCTAATGCTTATTTTTGGACATACTATATTTGTCCTCATCTCTCCTCCAGGAGACTTAACCAATAGAGTAAACTTCATATGAGAGATAGACAAACTATACTTGGCAACATACTTCGATGCGATGAATGAATGCGATGCTCCAGAATCAAATAACATAGTCGCGGGGTTGGAGTTAGCGAGAAACATACCAATGACCACGTCATCCGCTTGTTGAGCATCCTCCGTAGAGACATGGTTCACATTGCCACGAGCAAAATTCTGCTGTCCACGGCTTCCTTGTGGCTGTCCTCCATTAGGTCTTGGGTTTTGCCTCGGCGCATTGCTTCTTTGACCAAGGCCTGACTTAGTACATTGATTCGCAAAGTGTCCAGCTTCTCCACAAGTATAGCACCTCTTAACTCCACCAGAATTATTGGGACGAGCTTGGTTTTGAGCATTGGTTCCAGGAAAATCAGCATGAGGCGCATAAGGCATTGCTTGCATAATAGGGCGCTGCTGCACAAACTGAGTCGGGCGTGGTGCATAACCAGGGCGCTGAGCAGGAATAGAGGGAGCAGGAATAGAGGAGCTGTAATAGGGTGCATTGGGTGGTGCAAGGCGAGGGCGCACATTACTTCCTTGTTGTTGTCCTTGATACGGCGCCTTCCTCTTGATTTCTTGCTCCATCTCACGGATCTTGTTCTCAACCACAATTGCTTTATCCACAAGCTTCTGGAAGTTGGCATAGTCACAATTAAGCAATTGCACTTGGATTTCATTGTTCAAGCCTCTCATGAACAAATATTGTTTCCGGCTGTCCCGACTAACATCCTCAGGCACATACCTTGAGAGTTGAGTGAATTTATTGAGATATTCACTCACGCTTGACCTTCCTTGCCTCAAGTTCTCAAATTCTTGCCTCTTCAAGATCATAACACCTTCCGGCACATAATGAGAACGGAAATTCTCCTTGAATTCTACCCAAGTGATCCTCTCTTGATTCTCATGAGCATTGCAATAAGCATCCCACCAATCTGCAGCTGCTCCAACGAGTTGATGAGAAGCAAATAGGACCTTCTCTCGGTCACTGCATTGGACAATAGCAAGTTTCTTCTCCACGGACTTGAGCCAATCATCAGCATCCATAGGGTCAGCAGCTTGGGCAAAGGTTGGCGGCCTAGTCCTCATGAACTCTCCCAATCGGTTATGAGGAGGCGGGGGTGGCGGTGGAGGCATGTGTGGCTGATTGTTGATATTGCCAGCCTGCAGCTGTCCCATGGTCTGTATCATGGTCTGCATGAGCTGGTTTTGCATAGCCAATAGTTGCTCAATGTTGATAGCTCCATGAGCAGGTCCTTGTCCATTGTTATTTTGAGGTACTCCATGGTTCTCCTCCTCATCATTAGCATCCCTCTGGTTGCGAGTCCTCACCATCTGGAGAAAAGCAATAGGTAAGAATTTAAGAACGTCCCCAACTAAATGCATCAAGGGATATGAAGCTAACCAACTAGCTATATTAGCCTAGGTGGACATGGCAATGCTAAAACATCCCAAAATCCTCTATTAAGCACACAAGCAAACAATATATATATAGCAAACAACACACTTAAGCAAAAACACATCGATTCCTGAGTGCTCCTATGTGCTCTAAAGTGTCCATTCTATCTAGGCTGCGTCCTACGGTCAACCTGTGGCTTTGATACCAATCTGTGACGCCAGGTTCCGGAAAACTGAACCAAGCTAACGCAGATGTGTGCCCAAGATGTTCAACACACATACACGAGTGCAATCACAAAAGAGTATACAGAAAATTACCACTGAACAAGATTAATTATCAAATTTTATTACACAAACCATATTATCCTCAAATACAAGCTCTAATGAATATTAATGACAAGTTCAACTAATACAGCGGAAATAAACTAATTAAGCAACTAAGCAAACTAAGCAAAAGGGATAGCGCAGCTCCAATAACACCACAGGCAAGTTGACGGTAGACACGGCCTAGATCTCCACATTATCGCCATTAAACTCACAATTCTGACCTGCAACTGTTGGGGGGGGGAGATTACAAGAGTGAGTACATGTCGTACTCAGCAAGTGTGGAAAGTATGACATGTGGCTGATTCAAATGACGACAATAATAATGGCTAAGTGCTGAAAAGTACAGTAAAACATTTGAAAAAGCAATGTATCATATTTATGTGAAGTAAACCCATCATAAACCATGTAACCATCATAATACCAGTCCATAATTTACCATTGCCAATAACCATAATCAATGTCATAAACCATGATTCCATCTCATAACCATAACCATAATCATAACCATAACCATAATATCAACCATAACCATTACCAACCATAACCATCCCAGATCCCAATTTCCCTCTAATCATGGAAGTTGTCCAGGCGCTCATAATCGGGAGCACGGCTATCATGATAGTTTTAATACTCTGCAGAGTTTGTACCACTTTACCCACGTGTTTGTGATTCCATCACCCGTCGGCGACTAAAGAACCTCCCTTATGCCAATTACACTTCCTTTGGTGTATGGCCAAGAGATCACAAAATAGCATTTACAAAGGGATTACTAGCCTATTTAGACCCCACTGAGGTTTCACCGGTGGCGATGCCTCCAACTGAGCACATCTTCAACCAAGGGCCCCCTCTTGAGCCATTCGGATCCCAGGGTAGTCCCACCAATCATCGACAAACCCAATCCGACTACCCCTTCCCCGAGCATCCACAATGGTCCAAACAGCACTAGCAAAGCCCTAATTAATCAGCTACGCCGCACCCATACTTGGCCTCATGGTGGCACTGTAGTCCTGGCCTATTCTCGCATGAACCGGTCCTTAGATCTGAAGCAAGCAAACCACCATATCGTCCAACCCATCCACATACCAGGCTTGCTTAGATCACCCATCGTATTGACCAGTTCACATTAACCAGAATATCATTGATGCATAATTAAATGTGTAGTGTTGTTTGTCATCCCAATTAATTAAGCGTCGCAAAAAGGTAAAAACCCTTCCCGACTCTCTACCATATAATTCAGGTGACAAGGGTAGTTAAACAAAGCTAGTAAACTTCCTACCATAGGATTCCCATCAATTTGACACAAGCATGCAGTTTGCAAACAAAACATTTATTTTAAAAACAGGATCAATATGCTTCAAGGACACTTGCCTTGCTCCGGCGGATAGGGATGCTCAAGCGCTTTGAAGTCTTGATTCTGTAAATCCTCGTACACGATCTCTTGAGCACTTCCCTCTACTCGTGATCACACATACAAGAATATACATACAAATCAACATGATGCATACACACTAATCAACATGCGATGGCATGCATGCATGCAAAGTACAATAATTGATTAACTACGGTTGTCTATTAATTAGATGCAACTAGTTCATACGTGTTCATATGAGTTTACGGGGGTTTTAGAGTGGATTAATGCTGCTGAAAATAAAAATACGATGCACTACGATCAATTCACGTCCATTAGATTCAATATGGTCGCTAAAATTCGCATCGGGAACATGGCCTACCGTAGATGCGATGGCTTCGATGATCGCGGGATGGGGACAATGCGTAGACGAAGTAGATGCGCAAGGTCCTCCGGCGGCATGACGACGGCGACAATCTCCGGTGGACGACGGCACCCTCCTCTTTTTCTTCCTCTTCTTCCCCTTTTTTTTCTCCCTTTTCTTCCCCTGGTGGCGCAGCCTCTGGTCCTTTTTTTTTCTGGCGGCATGGCTTTCTGGGCATCGGGGGATTACGAAGTCTCGGTGGCTTTTATAGCCAGTGGGACACGGCCGCTAGGGCCGGCGCGGTGCGGGTGGGAGCGGGGCCGGGGCGCGGTGCGGTTGGCGCGGGGCGCGCTGGGGTCGGGGACAGGCGACGCGTGCGGGGTGGGCAGCGCGGGCGGCTCCGCGCGGGATCGGCCGGGCCGGCGAGCGGGGCTGCGTGGTGGGGCCCAGCAGAGGGCGCGCTGCGCTGCGTCGGGTGCGTGAGTTGCGGTGCGGGTGGGCGAGCGGGGTGGGGCCCGACGGGGCAGCGCTCGGTGCGGGAGGCGTCGGGGCGAGCGCGGGAGCGGCGCGCGCGCGATGCTGTCGGGGCAAGCGGCGCGCGCGGCTGGCTGGGCCGCTCGGCCTGGCCAGCGGGGGTTTTTTCTTCTTTTTCTTTTTTTTTATAAATATGTTACTATTTTTATTTATTTATTATTATTTATTTTCTTTTTTATACAGTTATTATATATATATTTATTATTATATAATTTATTTATATATTTCTTTTTATATATTATTATTATTTTATATTTATTCCCTATTACAAGTTTTAGGCTATAATTATTATTTCCTCTTCCTTCTTTTTGCTACACCATATGTATATTTTATTTTTTTTTGTTATCTTTCTTTTATCCTACTAATGTTTAATGCATAATCATGTATGCGATGCATGATGCGAAAATTTAGGGTGTTACGCCGGGGTACAGGGGAAACAAGTACACTCTTAGGGTACGAAACCAGGCTAAGTGTGTTTCATTTCTCGTTTGACCCAAGGTAGCTAGCTACACTTTTAGTTCTGAGACTGTGACACGTGTTGCATGGGCGTTGCGGACCTAGCAGGGTAGGTTCGGCAGCCCTCCCGGAGGAGCTACCCAACTCTGTACAATGACTCTATAACATACACCACATGTAATTATAGACTCACCTCCGTGATACTAAGCGTAGAACTTACGGAGGTGCTCAATGTTCCAAGGATTTGGAAGAGGTGTCCCATCCTCGGTTGCCAAGCGAACGCATCCGGGACGGGATACTTTGATCACTCGGAAGGGTCCCTCCCAGCTGGGGGAGAGTTTGTTTAACCCTTCTCTTGATTGTATTCTCTGTAGCACCAGATCGCCTTCCTCGAGCTGTCGGCTGTGAACATGTCATTGATGATAGCGCCGAAGAGCTTGGCGGTATCGGGCATTCCGAACAGCTGCTCAGCACCTTCCCTCTTCAAGGAGATCAAGGTCTTCACGCTGGAGCTGGTCCTGCGTGGCTTCGTTGGAGGTCTGGACCTGGAGCGACCCCAAGGTGATTTCCGGAGGAAGGACTGCTTCAGCTCCGTACACCAGGAAGAAGGGTGTCTCTCCAGTTGACCAGTTTGTAGTTGTCCTGTTGGCCCATAGAGTGGGCGGAAGCTCTTCAATCCAGTTGGCTCCATGCTTTTTCAAGCGCTCATATGTGTGCGTCTTGAGTCCTTTCAGGATTTCTGCATTTGTCCTCTCGCCTTGGCCATTGCTTGTCGGGTGAGCTATGGAGGCGTAGCTGACCTAGATGCCAAGGTCCTCACAGTATCCTTGGAAAGCAGAGCTTGTGAATTGGGTCCCATTATCTGTTATGATTTTGTTCGGGACTCCAAATCTGCATACTATGGACTGCAAGAAGTTGATAGCTGATTGCTTGTTTACTGTCACAACTGGAGTTTCTTCTGACCATTTGGTGAACTTGTCGATGGCAACATACAGGAACTTGTAACCTCCGACGGCTCTTAGGAAAGGTCCCAAGATGTCCATCCCCCACACAGTGAAAGGCCATGTAGGAGGTATCATTTGTAGAGGCTGAGCCGGTGTGTGAATTTGCTTTGCATGGAACTGGCATGCTTTGCATTTCTTCACCAGCTCAGTTGCATCCTGGAACGTTGTAGGTGAGTAGAAGCCATGCCGGAAGGCTTTACCGACCAGCGTGCGGACAGACGCGTGGTTCCCACACTCGCCTCCATGGATTTCTGCGAGGAGCTCGTAGCCTTCTTCCCTTGTGATGCATCGCATTAGGACGCCGTTGGCACCGCGCCGGTAGAGATCCCCTTCTACCAGCGTGTATCTTTTAGCCATCTGACTATCCGATCAGCAGATACTTCATCATCAGGAAGGATGTTGTCTTTCAAGTAGCTCCAGATCTCCGAGATCCATGTATCGGAGCTTTCTTGAGCATTTGAGTCTTGCGTGCTGGGTTGCTCGGAGCTTCCGGCAGCACCTACGACCCTTGATGGCTGCCATGGTAACAGGGCCATCGGGACCGCCAGCTTCGAGATGCTGGTCTGGCCCCCTTCGCTCAGTTCGGCAGGCTGAGCTGTGGGTTTTGACAGCCTCCGGACGAAGGTTCCATCAGGAGCCGGAGCTCCGGTTGACGCTTTCATCGAGAGTTCGTCTGCTTCAGCGTTATGGACACACTGGACATGGTGGAGATCGAGGACATCAAAGTCCTTCTGAAGCATCTGGACTTCAAGGAGATAAGCAGCTAGTTGAGGATTGTTACAGGAGCATTCACCCTTCAACTGTTTAATGATAAGTTGTGAATCTCCCTTGACCAAAAGCTGCTTGACACCGTATGATAGTGCCACCTTTAATCCATAAATGAGTGCTTCATACTTCGACATGTTGTTGGTCGCCTTGTAGTCAAGTTGGACCATGTATTTTACCTTCTCCCCGGTTGGAGCGAGGAGAAGGACTCCAGCTCTGGCCCCCTGCTTTTGTATGGAATCGTCAAAGTAGATGGTCCAGTGAGGTTCAGTGAAGACCAGAGCCTTGAGTTCCGACTTCTGCTCACTAGGGCCCCCAGGGTTTGATGGAGAGGGGGTCCATTCCGCCACGAAATCTGCCAATGCTTGACTCTTGATCGCTTGTCTTGGGACGAATTCAAGATCGAATTCGGCCAATTCTGCTGCCCATTTTGCAATGTTCCCAGTAGAGTAGGGATTATGCAAGATCGCACGTAGTGGGTAAGAGGTCACCAGTGAGATCTTGTGAGCTTGAAAGTAATGGCGAAGCTTCCTGGAGGCGATGAGAACTGCATAGAGCATCTTGTACACCTCTAAGTATCGAGTCTTGGCATCATGTAGTACTTTGCTGATGAAGTACACTGGGCGTTGGACTGTCCGGACCCTCCCGGAGGGGCCAGAGCTTCATCCACATCAACCCGGACCCTCCCGGAGGGGTCCGGACCTGCTTCGGGGACCTCCGAGTCCTTGCTGGAGGAGTCCGAAGCTTCTGCTAGAGTGACCCGGACCCTCACGGAGGGGTCCAAGTCTTCTGGGATAACTCCCTTTTGATCCAAGTCTGGGGGCTGGGACCCAGACTCACCTTCAAGAACCTTCGGACCCTCCCGGAGGGGTCTGGATTCCTGAGCTTGTGATGGTTCTGGTCTCTCCGTGACCAAGACCATGCTGACAACCTCGTCGGTTGCTGAAATGTAAAGCAGTAAGGGCTCACCAGGGTTCGGAGCTACCAAGGTTGGTAGAGTGGTGAGGAGCTGCTTTAGCTCCTCGAACGCCTTTTCTGCTTCTTCAGACCATTGAAATGGTCCAAACTTCCTCAATAGCTTGAAGAAGGGTAGCGCCCGTTCCGCCAGTCTTGAGATGAACCGGCTGGGGGCGGCTAGACATCCAGTCAGTTTCTGGACATCTTTGATGCGAGCTGGTGGCCGCATCTCCTCAATAGCCTTAATCTTTGCTGGATTTGTCTCTATGCCCTGATGGTTTACCAGGAAACCGAGAAGCTTTCCGGAGCTAACCCCGAAGAGGCACTTGTCTGGGTTCAGTTTCGTGTGGGTGACCCGCAACTTGTCGAAGACAGCTTGCAAGTTGTCAAGGAGTGACTCCTTGTCCTTGATTTTGACGACGATGTCATCAACATACACTTCCACTACGTCTCTGATGAGCTCTCCAAAGGTTTTGTACATAGCTCGTACAAATGTTGAAGATGCATTCTTAAGACCAAATGGCATGCCAGTGTAACAGTACAATCCATCTACTGTGATGAAAGAAGTATGTTCTTCATCTTCCCTAGACATTCTGATTTGATGGTACCCAAAATATGCGTCTAGGAAACACAGTAATTCACACCCGGAGGTGGAATCCACTATCTGATCTATTCTAGGTAGTGGGAATGGATATTTTGGGCATGCCTTATTAGTGTTGTGTAGTCGATATACATCCGAAGCTTCCCGCCGGCCTTGGGTACAACGACTGGGTTTGCCAGCCATTTTGGATGGAAGACTTCTCGGATGAATCCAGCTTCGAGCAACTTCTTCACTTCTTGTCGTATGAAGTTCTGTCGCTCTACGGATTGCTTCCGAGGCTTCTGATGTACGAGCCGAGCATCGAGATAGATCTTCAGATTATGCTCAATCACTTCCCTAGGGATCCCAGGCATTTGTGACGGTTGCCAGGCAAACAAGTCGACATTAGCCCGGAGGAAAGTGATGAGCGCAAGTTCCTATTTGTCATTCAGACCTCCCAATATACGGGTGGTCTGAGCAGCATCGGAACCGATTTGGACGACTTTGACGGGGATGTCGGTGTCGCCACTTGGTTGCACACGAGGTGCAGAGGTTGAGCCTCGTTGATGAATGCTCGGGGGTTTCAGAGCTTGCTCCTGCCTGGATTCTTCCTCCTGCGCTGTAGCAAGCGCATGAAGTTCCTCCAGAGCAGTCACTCCGGCAGTACAGTCTCCGCGGATCCGGAGAACGCCAGTTGGTGTCGGCATCTTCAACACCAGGTAGCCATAATGAGCAGCTGAATGAATTTGTACAAGGCGAGCCTGCCCAGAATGGCATTGAAGGGTAAGTTGATTTGAGCGACATCAAAGATCAACACTTCTCAGTGCGATAATTCTCCCGAGTCCCGAAGGTCATGGGGAGGGTAATGGCACCGAGTGGTGTTATGGCCCCCGGACTTACTCCAGAGAAAGGTCGGGAGGGGCGAAGATCCAAAGGTCAGAGCTGAAGCTTGACAAAAGCTTCGAAGCTTATGAGGTTCAGCCCCGAACCTCTGTCCACCATTACATGGTGGAGTTGAATGTTGTTGATGGTAGGTGATACCATAAAAGGTATCTGGCCAGCTCCGATCATGTTCCGAGGGCAGTCCGAAGCATCAAAAGTGATGGTAGTGTCCATCCACTTTCGATGAGGCTCCGCCCTGGCTGTAGGAGCTACTGAGGCCATGTGCCGCCGTGGTCTTGAGGACGCGGCGGGAGGTGATGTCCCACGAACCACCAAAGATGGTGTTCATGGTCTTCCGACGCTCATTGTCGGAGACGTCAGAGTCGTCGTCGACGAAGGTGTAAACAACCTTCAGGACCTTTTTAGGATCCTGGAAGCCTAACTCCTCTTCAGCCAGAGCTTCATCGACTTTCTGTTTTCCTTCCCTCTGACGGAAAGGAACTTCTTCCCAGCGCTTGTGGTAGCGCTCAGCAAGGTTTTGGACCTCCCGATAGTCCTCCAAGTTGTGGCCGTTCGACTTGTGGATAGGACACCACATTTTGGAGTTGCGCCATCTTCATAGGACGACCGAGGTCATTTCTCGGGGCATGGCCCCCGGCCACCCGGAGCTGCAGCAGCTGCAGCGGTAGATGCGCCAGCCGATGGCTTCTTCTTGCCGTTGGACTTTTTCTTCTTTTTGCCACTCCCGGAGGTAGTGGCTTCGCCCTTGGAGGATTTTTTTCCAATCTCCGGAGGTGGTTTGGAGTGCATTTCACGGCCCTCCGCAGCTTTGGCACACTTGTCTGCCAAGCTGAAGAGTTCCGTGACGCTGGTGATCTCCTTGACCGCCAGCTTCTCCAGCATCTTCTTATCCCGTACGCCCTATCTAAATGCTATGATAATAGAAGCGCTAGAGATAGAAGTAATGGTGTTTCGTACCTGAGAGAACCTCTGGATGAATGAGTGTAAGGATTCTCCCCCCTTCTACACGACTGCAAAAAGGTCCAGTTCGGTGCCTGGTCAGGTGTATGAACTCCCAAAATTGGCGGTGAACTGTTGGCACAATTCCTCCCAACTATTGATAGAGTTGTGAGGAAGGCTCATGAACCAGGAGTTCGCGGTCCCAGTCAAAGCCACTTGGAAGTAGTTGGCCATTACGACCTCGTTACCTCCGGCCGCAAGGATTGCGGTGGTGTAAATTTGGAGAAACTCGGCGGGGTTAACAGTCCCGTCAAATTTCTCCGGCAGGTGAGGCCAAAACTTTTGTGGCCATCTGACCATATGTAGGTGCATGGCCAGTGCAGAACAGCCTTCTCCTACTCCCTCGGGAGCAGGGCTGTCTCGAGTCTCTCGCCTTTCGCGAGCATGCTCGATACGAACACGATCGTCCTGTTGACCGTAACGGTGATCAAGCTCTGCCCGGAGGTCATGAGTGACATCCTGGTTACCGTATGAGTACGTTGCACCCCAGAAGGTAGCGACGTAACTTGCTCTGACGCAGCACGCCTCCTATTGTGGGAAGCAAGCGGACCAAGTCTGCCAGACACAGTCCAGCGCTACGATGGGACCCGCCCCGAAGGAGGAGGACCTTGGTTGCTGATGCGGTCGGCTGCCGCTGCAACCAGATGTTCCACATCAGCCCTCCACTGCTCCATTGCACCCTGGGATGCACCTGGAGGTGGTGCTCATTGGAGGAGAGCACGCGCTGCATGAAGCGTGTGTTCAGGGTTGTTGTTGTTCGCCGATGCTGTGACCGACGCCGATGCACCGTCACGCTACTCAGCTTGACGTGCTGGTGCAGGCGGTGGCAGTGGAGGCATGACTCGCTGGAGCCACGACACTTGCTGGTTGCTGCATGTTGGAGGGGTTGCCTCTAGCGGGTGGAACAGCAGGGTTGCTGTTGTACGATCCAGCAGCTGAGTTCACCATACTCGAAATCTCGGGCGCCCCAACCTGGCGCGCCAACTGTCGGTGTTTGGAACCGGCAAATCTCCCGACACTACCTTTGGTAGATCGAGGAGTTGTATTTTGGTAATGGGCGTGTAGAGATTCAAGAAGGTGAAAGACACGTTGTCGAAGGTCGTAAACGACACTTCCCCCGGACCTGCTTAGAGAGCGGCCCGTGGAGGTTCTTTGGATTCACGAGGGCTAGTCCCAGGAGATTGAGCGCAGTGAGATGATGAACACAGAGGGTTTACGTGGTTCGGGCCGCCGGAGCGTAACACCCTACGTCCACGAGAGTGTTTGTGTATTGCCTTGCTTGAGCCTATATAAGTTTTGATCGATGCCCTACGAAGGTTGTCTGCTGAGTCCTTTTATAGTCTAAGGACTCTGCAGTCACAAGGTGGGCCCCGGGGACCGACAGGTGGTCCCGAGGAGAGCCAAATCCTATACAAGATCTAGGATTAAATGCTATCTACTTCCCTTGTCAGGGGCTTCAATGTGCCGTCCCGCTGCGTCGTGCGCCAGGGCTACACATAGTTGTTGATTATGGCAGGCCATGTCCCGCCCGTCTTGTCCCCGTGGCTCACTCGCCCGTCTTGTGCAGTTGGTCTGTACTGGCTACTTGGACAAGACAGGACACTGGAGCCTTGACTTTCTCATGCGTGACTCCACTTCGCCTAGGGAAGGCGCGCGTACTTAAAGTCTGTCTGAGCAGCACACTCTTTCCTTTACTGCGGCCTCCTACCTTATTGAGTTGGCCGTCCGCCACGTGGTCGCACCGGAGCCTGCCTCTGCGGGGAGCCGAGCGCCCGGCTGTACAGGCCACGGGGCACCTCCGGAGCCCACCTCCATGGAAGAGCGGAGGCTCAGCCCTGCGGGGAGACGGGCCTGGTCCCAGGTGTTCCAACGGCTACGTGGCAGCCCTGGAGCCCGCCTCGGCGGGGAGGCAAGGGTCCGGTTCTACCGTCCACGTGGCAGCCCCGTAGCCTGCCTCGGCGGGGAGGCGAGGGTCCGGTTCTGTGTGCCACGTGGCTGCCCCGCAGCCCGCCTCGGTGGGGAGGCGAGGGTCTGGTCTTGCCGGCCACATGGCAGCCCGGGAGCCCGCCCCGGCGGGGAGGTAGGATCTGGTCCTTCCCTCCATGACGTGGCAGCCTCGGGCTCTACCTCCAAGTAGAGGCCGAGTCCTTAGCCGTTTTCTCCTTGTGCGCGGGGGTACCCGGTCTGCGGGGTACCGACAGTGGCCCCCGAGCCCACCTCGGGAGAGTCGTCGATACCGCAGGTGGGGTCTCCTTCCTTATATTCCCGCGCAACTCTTTCGATTCCAATTCGGGGTAGTTCCCCGGGCGGCACATCCCTGTCATCGTGGCGACGCATATCCCTCTGGTAAGCGGAGGCGTAGGACATGTGCCGCGCGACATGACTTCTGCTTCTAATCACGCTTTAACTGTGGTGGTTCCCAAGGTGGCTCCTGCACTCCCGCTGCTTTTGCCTTTTCAGAAACCGCCGAGTTACCTCCCGCATAGTTGGCCACCTGGCTCGTCTTCTTTGCCAAGCAACCCGGGTCCTCATGTCATTGCCTATGTGGGTCTGTTGCTCTTCTACCGAGGCTGTGGTGATTCACACGCCGCGTCTGTTGGCTTGCAGAGGTGAATAAAAAGAGACCTTCCCCCCTAAGGGTCCTTTCTTCCGCTTCTGCATCCTTGCGCTCGTGCCTCTTGCCCCAAGCCCAGTTCTTGCGCTCTAGCTCCCGATCTCCCCTTCCAAAGCCTCCTCCTTCAACCTCATGGCGAGCATCCTGCCCAGGTCCCGGCTGTCCATGTCTGCCGATCTGGCCCCCGTGCATCGACTTCTCGGCTGGCAAGCCCCTGAGCAGGAGAAGTGGCTCCATCACGGGGAGCTCCCACTGAACCTCACCGACGGGGAAATGGTGCAGTTCTCGTCGTACGTGCTGGCCGGCTTCGTTCCACCGACACTCGCCTTCCTGGTAATGCTTCTAGAGACCTTCGGCCTCCAACTCCACCACCTCCCGCCAAACTCGATCGCCTTGCTGGCGGTGTTTGCTCACCTCTACGAGATGTTCATGGGGGTGATGCCGTCGGTGAAGCTCTTTAGGTACTTCTTTGTACTGAGGGCCACCGGCAAAAGCTCGAAGGATCAGCTCGGCGCCTACTACTTCCAGCGCCGAACCAAGGTCCCCTCTAGGTACATTGCTTCCTTCTACTCTGCACGATGGGAGCAATGGCGCGAACATTGGATGATTGTCAAGGTTGAGGCTCACGACCGGATGTGCCTCCCCACCGAGAGCCCCTACTCCGAGCGGTCATTCTGGGAGGAGCGCCCAGAGCTGGAGAAGGTGTTTGACCTGGTGTTGGAGAGAATCCAGATGTTGGCAGACCACGGGCTGACGTCTGCGATGGTGTTGAGGGACTTCATGTCCCGACGCATGGCTCCGCTCCAGCACCTCGTCTGCCCGACATGGATGTACACCGGCCCAATGGACTGCACCCAGCTCGAGACCGGCCCCGACTCCAACCCGGACGAGCAGCTGCTGCACGATATGCTTGTCCGGGTCTGCCCCGACGATGTTTCCCCTGAGGTGCTGGCCCTTCCAGCGGCCTGCCGCCCCCTGTGCTCAGACTCCGAGCTGAAGAGGTGGCTGCTGAATGCGATGCCGACACTCGGCGAGTTCGGGCTGGCGCAGCGCCAGATTGGAGACCCGTTCCGGGGGGTCGTCATCGCCGACGATGCTGAGGGGGTCGACATTGCCGACGATGCTACGGGAGGCGGAGATCCCTCAAGCGACGAAGATCCCTCGAGTGATGACACCTCATGCGGGTTCCAGCACCGTCAGCGGGGAGGCGTCGGCGCCTCTGCTGACCAGGGGAAAGGGAAAGCACCAGTGCCAGTGTCAGACCCGACCCCCAAGAAGCGCGCCCGGTCGCTGCCGTCAGTCCCCTCCGTTCCTCGTCAGGATGCCGGTGTCCCGCTGCACCCGGCGTCAGGGGTGCCGGTGGTGCCACTTTGCCGCCCGAGTCCTCGACGCGCAAGAGGGGGAGGCTCCTCAACGCCGATGGGACCCCAACATTCCCTCATCGTTTGGAGGAGCGCCAGACTTCGGGGATGCCGTTGACTCCTCCATCTCAGGAGCCCCCAGCACACGCAGCGGCCCCCGCCGCGGGTTTGGGGGGTCCGGACCCCCCCCCCCCCCCAACCCTTTCGAGAAGCGGTGGAGCTTCAACGTCCCCCATTAAGTCTGCATAAATTCATCTTGGATGTTCTTTGCTGTGTGCTTACCCTGTAATATCCTTATGATTCGGTTTTGTCCGTTTTCAACGCAACTGTGGCTACTCCTTCTCCGCCTACGCGCCCTTTTGCTGGTGGGCATGCTGCTCCAGCCGGCTCACGGGGCTCCTCTGCAGCCTTGGACCCTGCTTGAGTGCATCGGGCTGCTGCTGCCGAGGTGCCCCGGGCGTTCTAACCCGAGGCCCCTACAGCAGCTACTAATGGTCCGTAGCGCGCGCTGGCGACTGGTGCCGCGCCCGCCAGTGACTCCACATTCACCGGCTACTCCGCGCTGGCCAATGCTACCGCGTCGACTGACACTGCTACGTCGGTTGGCGCCACTGCCCCGGGTGAAGGTCCCGAAGCCGGCTTAGGAGTCGTCGGCAGCAGTGCAGGGGCCTCTGCTGGGGAGGGGGCCCCTAGAGACGACGTGCTTGCTTCCAGCGGCGGTTGCCCCCTGCCTTCTCCGATTGGGGGAGCTCTGGTCCCCGTCTCCCCGGTGGTCCTCCAAATGGAGGACGGTATTGAAGAGGTGGGGAGGCAGGACCCGCGGCTACGGTGGAGCCCCTCCCCCTGTCTGAAGACATGCCTGTAGCCTACTCCGATTTTCGGCAGGCTTGGGTGGCCCTCGACCGGGAGAGGGTGAGGCTTGAGGACGAGGAGGACTGGCTCCGGGGATGGGCGAGGACCCTGGAAGCCCGAACCCGGTTGGCGAAGAGCCGTGTGGCGCAGCGGGAGGTGGTCGTCCGGGAGGAGATGAAAATCCTCGACTAAGAGTGCGAGCTTATTGCTCGTGTGGACGCCGTCACCCAGAAGCTGAAGGCGGACGCTGCGGTGATCCATGCTGAGGCCAGCTCCCGCCTCCAGTCCTGCGAGGAACTCCAGCAGCTGTTATCTCGCCGGGAGGCTACTCTTGCCGAACGGGAGCAGGAGTCGACGGCGAAGCAGGCTGAGGTGGAGGCGACCTCCCGCTGGCTCATCCTCCAGCAGGAAGGGGCGAGAATCCGTGCCGCCGAGCTAGACCGCCGGGATGCTGCCCTGGCTGAGGCGGAGCAAGCCCAATTTGCTGAGCGCCAGGCTCTCTTGGACCACGAGTTCAACATCACCGTCAAGGAGGGTGACTTGAGCTGCCGCGAGAGGAAGGTCAGCGAGCGCGAGAGGGCCCTAGCAGCCAAGGAGGAGTGGTTTTAGGACGGCGGCCCTCGGGCGCTGGCGGCAACCCAGCAGGAGGTGTAGGAGCTCCGGGCATCGCGTTCTGTTGAGGCCTGGAAGGTCTGGGAGTTCCTGGGTGGCACCGACTTAGATATGGTGCCGCTCGTCCTCAACCCGGTGCGCGTGGGGGAACCAGCGCAGGAGGTGAGTCAGGTGTTCCCAGCTCTTGACTCCACCAGCTCGAAGATGCGTTCATTGGGGGCCGTCATCGACAACCAGCTGGAGGCAGAAGGAAAGATGCTGGTGAAGGAGGTGGCAACACACATTCTGTCCTGCTACCGGAGCTGGTACCCTGATGTCTCTCTTCAGCCAGTCCTCGAGGGGCCCATTGCCGAGAGGGAGGAGGCCGCCAAATCTAAAGTCTCAGATGCCGTGGCGCTCATCACTTCAAGGTTCCAGCGGAGCGGCTGAGGGCTCCCCATGCGCTGCTTGTATCTTGTGTTTGTTTCTGTTTTTCTTTGTAGTTGTTTGTGATGACAGACCTTCATTTTGGAACGAAAAATCTGCCTGGAGTGCCCCTCATACTTAGCATGTTTTACTTTTTAGCAATATCGTCTAGTTGCCTGTTGTTCCTTAGCT
Source organism: Tuctoria greenei (assembly GCA_036927565.1). NCBI lineage: Eukaryota > Viridiplantae > Streptophyta > Magnoliopsida > Poales > Poaceae > Tuctoria > Tuctoria greenei. The sequence goes on from JAYESD010000010.1 coordinate 60,878,229, forward strand.
TCCCGGACCTGCCGTCCCCCGGAGTGTGGCCCCCTGGCAGGTGTGGCCAGTTGTTATGGGCACACCTGTCAAATACCTAGAACTTAGGGAGGAAGGTTGTAGGGGAGCTTAGGATGCGTAGGTAGCATTGCTGTAACTGAGTATGCAGGGACGTCGACGACGGGCCCCCTGGGGGCGCCACCGGAGCTTTGGTCCGGCAGTGCCCACCATCTTCGGTGAGACGTCGACGGCGGGCCCCCTGGGGGTGCCACCAGAGCTTTGGTCCGACGGTGCCCACCATCTTCGGTGAGAGGTCGACGGCGGGCCCCCTGGGGATGCCACCGGAGCTTCAGTCTGGCGGTGCCCACCATCTTCGGTGAAAGGTCGACGGCAGGCCCCCTGGAGGTGCCACCAGAGCTTCAGTCCAGCGGTGCTCGCCATCTTCGTGGGTACTCTGACGGTTATTGCCGGAATAACTCCTCGAAGACCTGCGTATAGATCAAAAATAGGAGAAGTAATTTTGTTCGTTGATCATTTCTCCACTGCTCTTTTTTAGTGTCGCTTGACTTACCATTTTTGGCTGACTCATGGGGTTTGGGTAATTTAGTGCATCTGCACCTAGGGCTCGCTATCCATACTACTTAAGGGTGGTCCATCTGGCCCCCAGTACTCACCTGCAGCGCTGGGGAGGCAGAGCGCACAGGCTTAGGGTACAGGACCAGGCTAAGCAGGTTGTGCCCTTGGACCTCCCGCTCGGCGCAAGCCTTTCCCGACGGAGATCGTCTGGAGACACAGGACCCCGAGTATGGGAACATCCGAGGCCCCAGGCACATTGCAGGTACCTCAAGCGACCCACCTGCAACCAGACAGCAAGGCTCCAACTATTGCTAAAGTAGGGAAAAATGACAGCGCCCATGATAGATCACGAGCTATGGCGAACTTACAACAATATCATAAAAAATTAAAGATAATATTTTGAATGAGAAACCCTATACAGGGCAGGACAACATTCTTTCATTGCGGTTTCCCATAAGATGGGACAGACTTTACAAGGGGAACGACCCGGCCCGGGTGACAAAGGACGTCGAGTGCACCTACTCAGGGTTCTGGACTAGGCTAAGAGAAATGTGCACTCAGAGCCCCATCTCCCTAGCCTTAGTTACCCTAAGTACTGTCCCTAGACACTATATACCTTTTACAATTAAAGAAAATTGTCCTAACACTGGTCTAGGGGTAGAACTTACGCAGGTGCTCGATGTTCCATGGGTTGGGCAGTCGCTCTCCATCCTCCATAGCTAGGCAGACGCACCATGGGCGGCATACCTCTGTAACTCAGAAGGGGCCCTCCCATCTGGGGGAGAGTTTGTTAGCCCCTTCCCTGGAGAGTATGTGACACAACACTAGGTCGTCTACCTTTAGCTCCCTACTCGGCACGGTCCTCTGGTGGTAGCGCCAAAGCGCCTGCTTGTACCGTGCATTTCGGAGAGCCGCTCTCACTTGTCCCTCGTTGACGAGGTCCACGTCTTCACGCCGGAGCTGGTCCTGCGCGGCTTCATCGTACACCTAGACACAGGGGGAGCCCCTTGTAACTTCTGGGGGGAGGACGGCCTCTGCCCCGTACACCAGGAAGAAAGGCGTTTCCCCTATAGCCCGACTGGTTGATGTCCGGCTAGCCCACAGCGCACATGGAAGCTCATCTACCCAATTTGCACCATGCTTCTCAAGGTGTGAGAATGTGCGAGTCTTGAGGCCCTTGAGGATCTCTGCATTGGCCCTCTCGACATGTCCATTGCTCAATGAGCAACAGATGCATAGCAGACTTGGATCCCAAGGTCCTCACAGTATTCCTGGAACGCTGCACTTGTGAACTGGGTCCTGTTATCAGTGATGATTATGTTCGGGACCCCGAATCGGCAGACGATCGACTTGATCAATTTGACTGTTGACTGCTTGTTGATGGTGACAACTGGGGCGGCTTTCGACCACTCGGTGAACTTGTCTACGGCGACGTAGAGGTGCCGGAATCCTTTGACGGCTCTGGGAAAGGGTCCCAGGATATCCAACACCCATACAGCGAATGGCCGTGAGAGAGGGATCATCTGCAGCGGCTGAGCTGGTGCGTGGATCTGCCTGGCATGGAACTGACACGATCACCTGACCATCTCGACGGCACCATGGAGTGCTGTCGGCCAGTAAAAGCCATGCCGAAAGGCTTTACCGACCAGCGTGTGGGATGACGCGTGGTTCCCACACTCCCCTCGATGGATCTCTGCGAGCAAGTCGCAGCCCTCCTCCCGGGTAATGCATCGCAGTAGGATGTCGTTGGCGCCATGCCAGTAGAGATCCCCTTCCACCAGCGTGTACCTCTTAGGCATGCGAACTATCCTTTCTACCAGGACATGTTCTTTGGGAAGGATGTTGTCTTTCAAGTAGTCCCAGACCTCCGAGATCCATGCATCAGGACTTGCTTAAGCCTATGGATCTTGGGCGCCCGGTAGCTCGGAGCCCCCGGTGACGCATACGATCCTTGGCGGACTCCATGGTAGCAGGGCCACCGGGACTGCCAGCTTCGAGGTGCTGGGCTCGCCCCCTACGCCCAGTTCGGCTGCTCGGGCGGTTGGTCGCGGTAACGTCCTTGCAAAGACTCCTTCGGGCACTGGGGCCCCTGTGGAGGCCTTCATTGACAGGTCGTCTGCGATTGAGTTGTCGGCTCGGGGTACATGGCATAGGTCCAAGACTTCAAAGTCCTTCTCCAGCTTCCGGACATGCAGCAAGTATGCTGCTAGCTAAGGGTCGTTGCAGCTGCACTACCCTTTGGCTTGCTTGATGATCAACTGGGAATCACCTTTAGCCAGAAGCTGACAAACATTGAGAGTCAGGGCAGTTTTTAGCCCAAAGATTAGGGCCTCGTATTCTGCCATGTTGTTAGTCGCCTTGAAGTTGAGGCGCACCATGTACTTGAACTGCTCCCCAGTCGGGGTGAGGAGCAGGACCCCGGCCCCGGCCCCTTGCTTCCGCGAGGAGCCGTCGAAGTAGAGCATCCAGGGGGTTTCGGTCAAAACTGGAGCCTTGGGCACCGTTTCTCCGTTATCCGGGCCCCCTAGGTTGCTTGGCGATGGAGTCCACTCTGCAAAGAAGTCCGCCAGTGCTTGGCTCCTGACTGCATGTCGAGGTAAGAACTCCAACTCGAACTCCGCCACCTCTGTTGCCCACTTAACGACATTGTCAGTCGAGTTGGGGCTGTGGAGTACGGTCTTTAGTGGGAAGGAGGTGACCACTGACACCCGGTGAGCCTGGAAGTAATGCCGGAGCTTCCTCGACGCTATGAGCACTGCATACAACAGTTTGTGTACCTCCAGATATCTTGTTTTTGCTTCATGGAGGACCTCACTGATGTAGTAGACTGGCTGTTGGAAGGTCTGAACCCTCCCTGGGGAGTCCGGGGCTCCTTGCAATGCGTCTGCATCCTGGGGAATGTGGCCCCTAGGATCTAGTCGGACCTCCGAGGGCTGGGACTCGGAGGGCACTTTGTCACTGGAGCACACAGTGAGGGGTTCCTCTACTGGGTCCGGGCCCTAAGGCTCATATTCCTCCTCAGGGGCTCCCTCGGGTGCTTGTTGTGGCAGTAGCTCTAGCCGCTCTGCAACCAAGACCATGCTGACCACCTCTGTTGTTGCGATGATGTACAGCAGGAGTGGTTCGCTGGGTTCTGGCGCCACCATGATGGGTAGCGTCGTCAGGTGCTTCTTGAGCTCCTGGAACGCCGCTTCCGCTTCTTGGGTCCACACAAAGGGACCCGACTTCCGTAGAATCTTGAAGAAGGGCAGCGCTCGCTCAGCCAGTCTTGAGATGAACCGGCTGAGGGCTGCCAAACACCTTGCAAGCTTCTGCACATCCTTGATGCGGGCCGTGGCCGCATCAGTTCTATTGCCTTAATCTTCTCTGGGTTAGCTTCGATTCCTTGGTGCGAGACCAAGAAACCAAGGAGCTTCCCTGCAGAAACCCCAAAGATGCACTTGTCCGGGTTTAGCATCGTGCGTGTCGTGCGCAGCTTGCTGAAGACTTGGGCTAGGTTGTCTAATAAGGATGTGCGGGGTCTAATCTTTACCACGATGTCATCGACATACACCTCTACCAGATCTCTAATGAGGTCCCCAAATGTCTTATGAATTGCACGTACAAAGGTGGGGAGAGCATCCTTAAGTCCATAAGGCATGGAGACATGACAATACAGTCCATCAATTGTTATGAAAGCAGTGTGTTCCTCATCTTCCCTAGACATTGGTATTTGGTGGAAACCAGAATATGCATCTAGGAAACTCAGAAGATCACAGCCTGATGTTGAGTCTACTATTTGATCTATACTAGGAAGAGGGAATGGATCCTTTGGGCATGCCTTATTGAGGTTGGTGTAGTCGATGCACATCTGGAGTTTCCCGCCAGCCTTGGGGACGACAATAGGGTTGGCCAACCACCATGGGTGGTGGACCTCTCGGATGAAACCAGCATCGAGCAGCTTCTTCATTTCTTCATGGATGAAGTTCTGCCGCTCAATGGACTGTTTCCTGGGCTTCTGCTGCACCGGTCGGGCGTCGGAGTAGATCTTCAGATGGTGCTCAATCACCTCCCTGGGGATCTCGGGCATTTGTGATAGTTGCCAGGCAAACACATCAACATTGTCCCGGAGGAAGGTGATGAGCGCGAGCTCCTATTTGCTGTCCAGGTTCCCCGTGATGCGGGTTGTCTGGGCAGCCTCAGAGCGAATCCTGACGATCTTACTGAGACGACATCGTTGACTGGTCGCACGCGTGGTGCAGAAGTGGAGGCCCTCTGCGTTGGGCCCTGTTTTGGTCGACTCTCCTTCGCGCCCCCTGGAGCCGGAGCCCTCCCCAATGCAAGCGCCTGGAGCTTCTCCAAGGCGGATACTGTAGCTAAGCGGTCCCCTCTGACCCTGAGGATGCCGGAAGGTGTCGGCATCTTAAGGACGAGGTAGACGTAGTGGGCTACAGCCATGAACATGTAGAGCGCCGGTCTTCTGATGATTGCGTTGAAAGGGAGGTCGACGTCCGCCACGTCGAACAAAATGCTTTCCGTACGGTAATTCTCCGGGGTCCCAAAGGTCATCAGGAGGTGAATGTTACCGTACGGGAGGATTTTCCCCGGTCTGACACCTGAGAACGGGCTCAAAGGTGTGAGATGGGACATCGGCAGCTGCAGCTTCCGTAAGGCCGCCGTGGAGATGAGGTTGAGGCCTGCCCCACCATCAATCAGCACGTGAAAGACCTTCACGTTAGCGATGGTCGGGGACACCAACAACGGGAGTACGCCTGCTCCCGCCATGTTCTTCGGGCAGTCAGAGGCGTCGAAGCTGATTGCCGTGCTAATCCACTTGTGGTGGGGAGCCGGGCTCGGAGCGGGGGCCACTGCGGCCACCGCCCGTCGTAGAGTCTTCACTGCGTTTCGGGACGTGGGATCTGTGGCACCCCGGTATATGACGTGGAGAGTCTTGCGGTGCTCCTTATCGCTGCTGGAGTCAGAGTCGCGACCCTCGGAGACAGCCTTCACAGCCCTTTGGGGTTCTTGGAACCCCATCTCGTTTTCATCCTCCTTTTCAGGTTCGACCTTCTGTTTGCCCTCCCTCTAGCGGGGAGGCACGCCCTCCTGGCGCTGCTGCTTCTGTTTCTGCTCGCAGAAGCGCTCGCGAACTTCTTCACTTTCCGACACTCGCTAGCGCTATGGCTATTTTTGCGGTGCACCGGGCACTTGAAGTCAGGCTCCTTGGGTTCTGGTGACTGCCGAGGGCGCTTGTCACGGCGCGGCGCCCGGGCTCCGCCGGGTGCCGCGGCCGCCACCGCATGGGCTCCGGGCTTTGGCTTGTTCTTTCCATTGCCCTTCTTCTTCTTCTTGCTGCTGCTCTTTGCAGAGGCTCCTTCCTCAGTCGGCGTGGCCTGCCTTGCCTCTGAGGAAGGTTGGGAGTACCAGTTGCGCCCCTCAGCTGCCCTAGCACATCTGTTTGCCAGAGCGAACAGCTCGGAGACATCACACACTTCGTGCGTGGCTAGCTTCTCGAGCATCTTCTTGTCCCCCACACCCTATCTAAACGCAACAATAACTGATGCGCTAGCGACATGAGGGATGGTGTTCCATACCTGAGCGAACCGCTGGATGAACGATCGCAGCGACTCTCCAGCGCGCTGTCTGAAGGCGTGGATGTCAAGCTCTGTGCCGGGGCGCTTGTAGGAACTGCCGAAGTTCGCCACGAACTGTCGGCACAGCTCATCCCAGGAGGTTATGGACCCCTGGGGCAGGTTCATGAGCCATGACCGAGCAGGGCCGGTCAGGACGACGGGGAAGTAGTTAGCCATGATGGCCTCGTCGCCTCCTGCAGCTAGTATCACGGTGGAGTAGATCTGAGGAACTCGCTCGGGTTGACACTCACGTCGTAATTCTCCGGCGTGTGTGGCCGGAACTTTCGTGGCGAGACCACGAAACGGAGGTGAGTTGCCAGAGCTGCACACCTTGTGTCAGGCTGGCTAGCGCCGGCCGTGGCACTGCATACCCCTAGTGAGCAGGTGGGCCTGCGTATACCTGACGTTGGGGCGATGCAGCGTATGCCTGTGGAGGTGGAGGCGTGACGTACGCCAGGTGTGGTGGAGGCACGGCGTGAGCCTGGGGCTCAGGGCCCGGCGCACTGTAATCTGCCTCGAGGTTGCGCCGCCGCTCCCTCTGTCGCTTGATGGTGACTCGGCAGTCTTCTCCTGACCTGCGGTGCTGCAGCCCGGTTCTCAGGTCTGTTGTCGAGATCCTGGTCGAGCGCGAGTCTGCCGTCCATCGGTTGACTGTTGGAGTCCGTGACAACAACACATGCATCGGCTGGGCATGTGTCTCCCTTGGTGGAGGTGCGTTGAGCGCAGCGGTGACAAGGTGGTCGATGTTGTTGATCCACTGCTGAGCTGCTCCCCGAGGAGCATCCTCAGCAGGTGGGTTGTGGAGTAGCGCGCGCGCTGCTACGAGCGCACTCTCCGGGCTCGCAGCCGGCGGCGTCGTAGCTGCCGTCACGACTGGAGTACGCCGTGGTGTGGCGTGCCAGCCTACAGCCGGCGAGGTGACAGCAGGGCAATGTGAAGGTCCCGACCTTGCTGCTCTACAGCGGGATCCCGCCCTAGAGCAAGATGATGCCTGGTCCTTAGCTACTGTCTGTCGTCGTGACATCGGTCTGGATGTGCTGGCATTGGAATGGCCATACACCATTGCTGCTTGTGGGAATCTTCACGGGGAAAAAGCCCCCTACCTAGCGCGCCAAATGTCGAAGGTCGTAAACGACACTTCCCCTGGACCTGCTTAGAGAGCAGCCCGCTGAGGTTCTTTGGATTCACGAGGGCTAGTCCCAAGAGATTGAGCGCAGCGAGATGATGAAGACAGAGGGTTTACGTGGTTCGGGCCGCCGGACCGTAACATCCTACGCCCACGGGAGTGTTTGTGTATTGCCTTGCTTGAGCCTGTATGAGTTTTGATTGATGCCTTGTGAAGGTCGTCTGCCCAGTCCTTTTATAGTCTAAGGACTCTGCAGTCACATGGTGGGCCCCAGGGCCCGACAGGTGGTCCCTGGGAGAGCCAAATCCTATACAAGATCTAGGATTAAATGCTATCTACTTCCCTTTGTCGGGGGCTTCAATGTGCCGTCCTGCCACGTCGTGCGCCAGGGCTACACATAGTTGTTGATGATGGCAAGGCATGTCCCGCCCGTCTTGTCCCCGCGGCTCACTCGTCCGTCTTGCGCAGTGGGTCTTTACCGGCTACTTGGACAAGACAGGACACTGGAGCCTTGACTTTCGCATGCGCGACTCCGCTTCGCCTGGGGAAGGCGCACGTACTTAATGCCTGTCTGAGCAGTGCACTCTTTCCTTTACTGTAGCCTCCTACCGCATTTAGTTGGCCATCCACCACGTGGTCGCACTGGAGCCTGCCTCTGTGGGAAGCCGAGCGCCCGGCTGTACAGGCCACGTGGCACCTCCAGAGCCCACCTCCGTGGAAGAGCGGAGGCTCAGCCCTGCGGGGAGACGGGCCTGGTCTTGGGGGTTCCAACGGCTACGTGGTAGCCCTGGAGCCCGCCTCGGCGGGGAGGCGAGGGTCCGGTTCCGCCGGCCACGTGGCAGCCCCGGAGCCTGCCTCGGCGGGGAGGCGAGGGTCCAGTTCTGTGTGCCACGTGGCTGCCCCGAAGCCCGCCTCAGCGGGGAGGCGAGGGTCCGGTCCTGCCGGCCATGTGGCAGCCCGGGAGCCCGCCCCGGCTGGGAGGTAGGATCTGGTCCTTCCCTCCACGTCGTGGTAGCCTCGGGCTCTGCCTCCAAGTAGAGGCTGAGCCTTAGCCATTTTCTCCTTGTTCGCGGGGGTACCCAGCGTGCGGGGTACCGACACACGTGTACACAGAGATTTACGTGGTTCGGGCCTCCTGAGCGTAATACCCTACTCCAAGGGGTGTGTTGGTGATGTATGAAGCTTGTGAGTCATGAAGAAGCTCCAGAAGAAGAAGCTCGTCTAGCTCAGGCTGTTCAGTAGTGGTCTGGAACCGTCCTTTGTGTATCGTCGACCAGTCCTCTTATAGTACAAGGACTGATCGTTACAATGTTAGCCTGGCCCGATAGGTGGCCCTGACAGTTACACATGCTTGATACGCAATAAATGGGGTTAATTACCCTTAATAGCCTAGTAACGGGCATTAACAGTGCTGTTACCAGTATTAAGGGCCATCCGATCGTGTGTCATTAATATGGTATTAATGACACTTAATCGGGTCTTGAAGTCTTTGATTCATCCTTGAAGGTCCGGAGCCATTGGGGGGTCCACCGGCCTGATAGTTGATGTTGAAGGTCCGGCGGTCGCCACATGGCAGCACCAGAGCTTATCATCGTGGACGAGTAGGTCCAGTGCTACTGGACACGTGTTAGTACTGGAGCTTTCCTCTGTCTGGGGTTAGGTCCGGGGGTGCCATATTGGTATACCGACCGAAGCTTCCCATGTGTGGGTGATAGCTCCGGTCTTATGATACACGTGGCGGCCCTGGGACTAACCATGTCGGGGAAGCAGGTCCAGTTACGCCTGACATGTGGGGCCTTCAGAGGTCTTCAAATCTGGTAGATGGAGTTTCCTTGTGATCTTTGCAATCCCAAGGGGTATCCGGTACAAACGGTACCGACAGGTTCAATCTTACATTGTTAAATCTGTTGTATTCAAATACATTACACAAATGATTTATGCTACTTTTTTGTTAAAAAAATTCAAGGATGAAGCTATGATTGATGATGTGTGCTTTGATGATGTTTACAACACATATTCCACCCAAAAATCAAGATGATCTTTGCAGCGAAAATTAACGGAAAACAATGATTATGACACATTTTGAAACCTATTCATTAAAAAAATACAATCAAATTTCAGTCATACAACTTAAAAACAGTCCCATGTGCTTCTGCATTTTAGTATAGAAGAGATGAGACAGGCCCAAGAAAGTGATGAGGACATCACAACAGCGGAGACACACATTGAAATGCAAGGACCAATCACAAGAGCACGGTTAATAAATTTGCAGGTGAATTCGCTCCTAACTTCTTTTACATGTAAGTTTGAGAATAGATTGTTATGTGATGATTTAATTGTTATTAGGAATAATGGAGAAGATCAACAAGTGAAGGAAAGAGGCCTTGGTAGTGTGGAGAACCAGCTGGGACGTCCACAAGTTGATGGAAGCAGTTTACAACTCGTACTCGAGTTCAACTCAGAGTCCAAGAGCAGTCCACCTTAAAACAGACACCCATGAGGCATACGGACTCCGTTTTTGACGTACTACATATGCACGGAAAGAGGAGAAGATAAACTTTCCAATGGTTCTGGTCCCACCTCAAAATTCCTTCGGAGTCATTGGGAATCGTCGAAGCAAGTCGAGTCCAGATTTCTGTCCGGTGCTGCGCCACCGAATCGGGCCTTTGGGCCTTGTATCCCATAAGAGTCCATTAGGGACGCGTCTAATCGTGTTTGGGCCGAACCCTAGCCTTTAAATACTGCAGCCGCCAGTCATATTCGGTGGGTTTTATTTAGATCAATAATATCGCCGTTCTACGGTTTGTGAGACCCCAACTTTGCGATTTCAGATCCTGTCTTCGACGTTCTTGCTCGTGTTCTCGGTTGCACTTGCAGGGATTAGCCTTCTTGGCGAGGTCAAGAGTGTGCAGCATGGTTGATAACCAACGGAGCCGTGGTGCAGTGATTGCAGAGGTACTCGAACCGCTCGAGTGCCGCGGATCATCAACGTCGAGTTCTCCATCCCAATCGACATACCTTTCGGAAGATCGGGCCTAAATCTACTCATCAATTGGTATCAATTTCCAGGGTGCCCGTGAGGTATCTTTGTTTTCCTTCCATTAGATCGATTTTGTTTCATACCTAGAGCCACAGAAAAGCCACAAAAAAATTAGATCGTTTTTACCGCTTCCCAGGCTATAGTGCCCGCCGTTTTGTTTTTCAGTTTGCATTGTTGAGTTTGCATTCATGTGGTCGAGTCTTGTTGCTGGTTTAGCTTTGTGTTTTGGGTCCTAGTTATCGTGTTTCGTCCTTGTTTTCTCGCTGTTCGACACCTATTCCACAATCCCTAAATAACAAACCGATCCACCACATTCATCGGTTTGCCCTAGCTAGCCGCCTTGCGTGAACTCCCGCATCGCTAGCCCTATATTAGTTGACAAACATTTGTGCCACTTATCCATGAATCATCACACACCACCCCATTAGTTGTTGTGCAAATTCCTGATTGTTTTCATATCCAATTGCGAGTTCTGTTCTCAAACCGAGTTGGAATCAACATCCAAAAATCGTAACTCAGACAAGCTACCTTAAAACGACCATAACTTTCACATACGAACTCGAAATCGGGCAATTTTTTTTTTCAAATTCATATACGCGAAATTTCGCATCTGATTTTATGTGGCATAGCCACGTTTGGCGAAATTAGATTGCCCAAATTCCCCTAGGAAGATAGGCTATCCGGCCTCCAAAGTTTCAGCATGAATTTTAAAGAATCTTCTTGATTTTCTATAGGCCGCATATTACATCCAATTGAGCTGCAAATTTTTGTGCTTCATATATTCGTGCTTCTGAGTAAAGAAAAAATATTAAAAAAATATTACAAAAAAAAGAAAAAAATAGTGAAGAGCACACATATTAAAGTAATTGGCCTATACTACTTGTGCTGTGATTGTTGGTTATATCATTCTATCTTCCTTTTGCCTTACTACTTCCTTGTGTTGTGCTAGACCCTAGAGCACATGGTTGACCAGCAACAGTTTCCTACATTGAATACTTATTTAACTTTGTTTACCTGTTAACGATTTTCTGCTTATTAGCCACCATATTGTGCCATCCAAGCTCCACTTTTCTCTTGAGCATAATAGGTATCTTTGCAATCACCCCACGCTTCATTGGTTCATCTCTCCGTCCACACCACCTGTTGTGTCGGTAAGAACACTTGTAAGAGTGTGGTAAGTCGCTTGAGCGAGAGAGATTGTTTTTTCTTCCACCTTTCACATTGTCACTGTAGTTGATAGGGATAACATATTTTTGTTGTCTTTTGTTTCCTACTAACAATGGAAGGACAAGAAAATGATGACGAATGTGTTCAACATGCTGAGTTACGTGATATGATGAAGACCATGACAGATATATTTGCCAAATACAACGCAACAACGGAGGATTCATTGGCGAACTTGACTCGCCAACTTGATGACCTCACTCTTCGGATGAATACTTTTGAGGCTCGGTTGCCTCTCGCTGGAAGACATGAAGACAATGCTTATGATAATATGGAAGATCACAACAATCAGCCAAGACTACCACTTTATCGTTGAGGTATGAGAGGTAATAATCATCATAACAATTACAATCGTCCTCCTGATGATCCTTTTGCTAAAGTGAAATTTACTATACCCCTTTTTCTGGTGCTTATGATGCTGAGGCTTATCTTGATTGGAAGATGACAGTAGAGCAAAAATTTAATGCTCATCTTGTTCCTGAACAACATAGAGTTCGTCAAGCCACTAGTGAGTTTAAAGACTTTGCTATCATATGGTGGAATGAACTTGTTAAAACTAGGACTGATCCTCCAACATGGGATCTATTAAAGGAAGGTATACGTGTTTGATTTGTTCCTCCATCTTTTTAGCGGGACCTTCACAAAGAATTGCAGCGCTTAGACCAAGGTAACATGTCCGTAGAGGAGTATTATCAAGTGTTACAAAAGGGTATGCTACGTTGTGGGATAGTAGAGGACATGGATGATAAAATAGCTCGATTTTATGGGGGGTTGAGGCGTGAAATTCAGGACATTGTTGATTACAAAGAATATGATACTGTTAACAAATTGTTTCAGCTTGCTATGATGGCAGAAAAAGAATTGTAGGGCCGACAACAACAGCGACAATGCACGAGGAGCAACTTCACGCCACGTTCGACGTCTACACCATCCAAAAAAGCACCATCATCGACCCCTCGTGCAGCGACTACACCATCCAATGGTGGCCAATGAACTATACCTAATGCTCCACCTTCTCGCATGCCGGAGGGTAGCAAGGCAACATCATTCAAACCTTCGTCGTCGACTCCTTCTACGGGTCGTACTTCCGACATTAAGTGTCACTGCTACCAGGGTCATATGATGAGAGATTGCCCGAGCAAACGAGCATACATAGCACGCGATGATGGTGGGTATGATAGTACTTCGGATGTTGAAGATGAATATTCTCTTGCTACTAACTTTACAGATCCAAATAACGAACACACCGAAGAAGAGTTACTTGGTACAGCGGCGACGGGGAACTATAGGAGCATCATTGTGCAGCGTGCCTTGAGCTCAAAAGTGGAGACTGATGACTAGCTACAACGACACAACCTCTTCCACATGTTTCTCGTTGTCAAGGACTGCCGTGTACACACTATAATTGATGGAGGTAGCTGCAATAACTTGGTGAACACAGACGTCGTCAAGAAACTTGGTTTGACAACAAGAGCACACCCTCATCCATACCACATTCAATGGTTCAACAACAACGGTAAGGTTCGGGTAACACAAACAGCGAGAGTACATTTTTCAATTGGTTCTTACCATGATTTTGCTGATTTTGATGTCGTCCTATGGATGCTTGTTCTCTTTCATTGGGTCGTCCTTGGGAATTTGATATAGATGCTATTCATCATGGTACAACTAATAAATATACTCTCATGCATAAGGGAAAGAAAATTACTTTGCTCCCCATGACTCCTGCTAAAATTGTTCATTTTGAGAAGAGTAAGATTTGTGATGGCAAAGCAACAAAACTAGAATCTACAACAAGTCATTAAGTTAAAATCACCATCGTTGCTCGCAACTAAATCTGACCTTGCTGATTTATTCAATGCTAAGGGGATGTCCTATGCTTTAGTATGCAAAGAAGCCATGTTTTCACTTCATGAATTGTCTGTTGCATTGCCCCCTGCTGTTGCTAACCTTTTGTAGGAGTTTGAGGATGTGTTTCCCTCCGAGATACCCCCTGGTTTACAAACGATGAGAGGCATTGAACACAAGATCAATTTGATTCCAGGAGCAAGTTTGCCAAATCGTGCAGCATACAGGGCGAATCCAGAGGAAACTAAGGAAATTCAGCGACAAGTCCAAGATCTTTTGGACCACGGGTACATTCGTGAAAGCCTTAGCCCTTGTTCCGTTCCTGTTCTTTTGGTTCCTAAGAAAGATGGTAGTTGGCGCATGTGCGTTGATTGTCGAGTGATTAATAACATCACCATTCGATATCGTTATCCTACTCCTCGTTTTGATGACATGCTTGATGAATTGAGTGGTGCTATCATCTTCACAAAAATTGACTTGCGTAGTGGTTACCACCAAATTAGAATGGCACTAGGAGATGAATGGAAAACTGCATTTAAAACCAAGTTTGGACTTTATGAGTGGTTAGTCATGCCTTTTGGTATAATGCAGCCAAAACCTTTATGCGATTAATGAACGAGGTTTTACGTGCTTTCATTGGACAATTTATGGTGGTTTACCTCGATGATATCCTCATTTACAGCAAGTCATATGATGAACATTGATCATTTATGTGCCATTTTTACTGTTTTGAGGGATGCACATTTGTTTGGTAACCTCGAAAAGTGCGTCTTTTGCACAAACGAGTCTCGTTTCTTGGCTATGTCGTTTCCTCGCAGGGAATTGAGATGGATGAGGCAAAAATTGAAGCAATCACCAGCTGGCCAGCCCCAACAACCGTCATGCAGGTTTGTAGTTTTCTTGGTCTTGCAGGTTTTTATCTGTGTTTTGTGCGGGATTTCAGCACCATTGCAGCACCTCTACATGAGCTAACGAAGAAGGAAGTGCCGTTTCGATGGGGCGAACAGCAGCAACAAGCTTTTGATGCTCTCAAATCGAAGCTTACACAAGCACCATTGCTACAACTTCTTGATTTTGACAAGACCTTTGAGCTAGAATGCGATGCAAGCGGCATTGGTATTGAAGGTGTTCTCATACAAGGAGGTAAACCCGTTGCTTTCTTTAGTGAAAAACTTCATGGTCCTTCTCTGAATTATTCCACTTATGATAAAGAATTGTATGCCTTAGTGCGAGTACTACAAACTTGGCAACATTATCTTTGGTCTAAGGAGTTTGTCATACATTCTGATCATGAATCATTGAAGTATCTTAAGTGTCAAACCAATCTGAATAAACGACATGCTAAATGGATTGAGTTCATAGAGTCATTTCCATACATCATTAAGCATAATAAAGGGAAGGAAAATGTCATCGCCGATGCATTATCTAGGCGTTATACCATGCTGTCCAAACTTGATCATAAAATCTTTGGTTTGGAAACAATAAAAGCATTATATCCTACTGATTTGGACTTCAAAGATGCTTTTGAAAATTGTAGAGAAGGAAGAACTTGGAATAAATATGTACTGCGAGAGGGTCTCCTCTATCGTGCTAACAAGCTATGCGTTCCAGCTAGCTCCGTTCGTCTATTACTTTTGCAGGAAACACATGGAGGTTTGATGGGTCATTTTGGAGTGAAGAAAACTGAAGACGTGCTGTCCACACACTTCTTTTGGCTAAATATGAGGCGTGATGTCGAGCGCTACGTGTCACGATGCACTACTTGCAATAAAGCTAAGTCTTGCCTTAACACACATGGTCTTTATATGCCTCTTCCTGTTCCTAGTGTACCTTGGGAGGATATTTCTATGGACTTTGTTTTGGGATTGCCTAGGACTAAGAGGGGGAGGGATAGTATTTTTGTAGTTGTTGATCTTTTCTCCAAAATGGAACACTTTATACCTTGTCATAAGAATGATAATGCCTCACACATTGTTGATTTATTTATGATGGAAATTGTTAGTTTACATGTTGTGCCAGGTACCATTGTTTCTGATCGTGATGCAAAATTTTTAAGTCATTTTTGGAGAACTTTGTGGTATAAACTGGGAACCAAGTTGCTGTTTTCAACTACATGTCACCCACAAACGGATGGACAAACCGAGGTAGTTAATCGTACTTTATCCACTATGTTGCGGGCTATCTTGAAAAATTTTTTGAAGTTGTGGGAGGAGTGTTTACCACATATAGAATTTGCTTACAACAGATCTGTTCACTCCATGAAAAAGGTAAGTCCATTCCAGGTAGTGTATGGTTTCAATCCCCGTGCTCCTATTGATTTACTACCTTTGCCTCCTTCTGAAACTATAAATTTGGATGCTACACAACGATCTGAATTCATCCTTAAGATGCATGAAACTACAAAGAAAAATATTAAAATGATGAATGAGAAGTATAGGATTGCAGGTAGTAAAGGTAGAAAAGAAGTAAAACTTGAACCGGGTGATTTAGTGTGGTTACATTTGAGAAAAGAGCGATTCCCAGACTTGAGAAAATCTAAACTTATGCCACGAGCTGCTGGTCCTTTTAAGATTGTTGAAATTATTAATGATAATGCATATAATCTTCAATTGCCTCCCGATTTTGGGGTTAGTCCTACATTTAACATTTCAGATTTGCGACTGTACTTGGGAGAAGAAGATGAACTTGAGTCAATGAAGACTCCAATTCAAGAGGGGGAGGATGATGAGGACATCACAACAGCGGAGACACACATTGAAATGCAAGGACCAATCACAAGAGCACGAGCATGGTTAATAAATCAGCAGGTGAATTCCCTCCTAACTTCTTTTGCATGTGAGTTTGAGAATAGATTGCTATGTGATGATTTAATTGTTATTAGGAATAATGGAGAAGATCAACAAGTGAAGGAAAGAGGCCTTGGTAGCATGGAGAACCAGCTGGACGTCCACAAGTTGATGGAAGCAGTTTACAACTCAGACTCGAGTCCAACTCGTAGTTGAGGAACAGTCCACCTTAAAACGGACGCCCAGGAGGCATACGGACTCCGTTTTTGACGTACTACATATGCACGGAAAGAGTAGAAGATAAAATTTCCAATGGCTCTGGTCCCACCTCAAAATTCCTCCAGAGTTATTGGGAATCGTCAAAACAAGTCGAGTCCAGATTCCTGTCCGGTGCTGCGCCACCGAATCAGGCCTTTGGGCCTTGTATCCCGTAAGAGTCCATTAGGGACGTGTCTAATCGTGTTTAGTCCGAACCCTAGCCTTTAAATACTGCAGACGCCGGTCATATTCGGTGGGTTTTGCTTAGATCAATAATATCGTCGTTCTACAGTTTGTGAGACCCCAACTTTGCGATTTCAGATCGTGTCTTCGACGTTCTTGCTCGTGTTCTCGTTTGCACTTGCAGGGATTAGCCTTCTTGGCGAGGTCAAGCGTGTGCAGCACGGTTGATAACCAACGGAGCCGTGGTGTAGTGATTGCAGGGGTACTCGAACCGCTCGAGTGCCACGGATCATCAACATCGAGTTCTCCACCCCAACCGACATACCTTTCGGAAGATCGGGTCTAAACCTACTCATCACAAAGGTTAAGAGTAAAATTGACATTGCATCCTAAAATCTTTTTTTTTAAGCTGAGAACACTTTTTTGGCCAAACACCTCTGTTGAAATGTTAATGCGACACTTCCCCCAGATCTGCTAAGGAGCAGTCTGTAGAGGTTCTTTGATCGGCAGGGATTACTCCCCTATCAAGTGATCGCACATACGAGAGTGTAAGACTGTGGTTTTTACGTGGTTCAGGCCGCAAGAGCGTAACACCCTACTTCACAGTGAGGTTGTATTGCTCATGTGTGTGTGTATGCATAGAATGGGAATCCTTTGTAACGGTGGCGATCTGGTCCTTTTATAAACAAGGCCAGACGCCTTACAAGTGGGGTCTGGGGCCCGACAGGTGGCCCCCAGGCGATCTTATCCTAAAGATCTAAGGCTTCTCACATAAGCTTCCTCTGACCACGGCTTGAAGACTCGTCGTCTTGCCGCCTCAGTCGCTAGTGGCCCATGCGTAGTCGTTGATGATGGTAGGGAATGTCCCATCCAACTGTCTATGTCGCTATAAGCTACCCACTTGGCGCAGTGGGGTAGGCCTGCGGCATCTTCACTATGATGCGATTGGGCACAGCGGTACCTGACAGTAGGCGTGCGCCGCGTCGTGCGCCTGGGAAAGACGCGAGCCTTCAATGCTAGATTTAGACAAGGAGCACCGCTCTCTTAACTTCCACAACCCACCATCCGAGGCAAGTTGCAGCGTACGTGGCAGCTCGGGAGCTAGCCTCTGCGGGGGAGGCTGGGTCCCGGTCTGCGGTCCACGTGGCAGCCCCGGAGCTCGTTCCTGAGTAGAGCAGGGGATCCAGGTCCGCGGGACACGTGGAAGAGCTGGAGCCCGCCTCCGCGGGAGATGGACTGTCTAGCACCCCAAACCATGTGGCAGCATTGAAGCCCTCCACCAAGTGGGAGCGGGATTCCGTCAAGGACACGTGACTGCTTGGGAGCTCGTCTCCAAGGGGGAGCTGAATTCTCCCTTGGGGTCCATGTCGATACTCTAGACCTCGTATCTGAGGTAGACAGGTTCGGACCTCCTAGACACGTGGCGCCCTCGGACCCTACCTTGGATGTAAGGCAGGACTCCTAGGCGGCTTTAGCTTGTGCCTGAGGGTACCCGGTATGCCGAGTAACAACAGTGGCCACTGGGTCCATCCTGGGGGGAGGCGATGAGCCTGAGGGTGGAGCCCTATCCCCGCTATCCCGCGTTGTCTTTTGATTTTGTCTTGATTTGCTGAAGCGGTGTGCGCCTCTGTAATCATGGACATGCACCCCCTCTGGTTGAGAGCTCGCGACAATGGGATCTTTGCTTGCTGCAGCTTCTTTATCATGACGGTTCCTAATGTGGCTGCTGCGCTTCTGCTGCTCTCACTTCCACCATTATGGGAACTATCGGGTTAACTTCTCAGATGAAGGTCCGCTCGGGCCAATCTCTCTGACAGGGAATCTGGGCCCCGCCATCAGGGACGCTGTGGGTTGAGCAGCGGGTTTTGGCCCCATGCGATTTGCACGGTGCGCTCGAACATCAACAGGGTGTTAAAAAGGAAACCTTCATGAGAAAAGGTGTTCCTCTCTTACTGTAGGATCGAAGAGCACGTGAAAAGCTACCAGAGGGGGGTGAAAGGTAGATTAAATATCTTGCACAGTGGGAACAATTAAATCCGAACCCCTTTGGCAGAAAAATGATCTGTTAAATAAATCGTGTGTGAGACTAATCTAAACGTGTTTCACCGTGACAAAAGCGATATATATCAGATAGAATCACGCCACAAAGACGACACAACAAGAATCACTCAAATCCGTCAAGAGAAACTCAAGTTACGATCAAAAGATCGAACAAAGGTCAATCTGTTCTACTGAGTAAAAAACAGTTCTGGAACACTGCAAAGAAACTCGTGTAGATCAAAAACCACAAATCCAATGACCGTGAAATTTTGGCAGATGATAGATAATCAAGTTTTTAAGACAAACCAAAAAGAATCACATTAATTGGATCTGTAAAACCCAAGTTATGATAAAACCACCAAAGAAAGGTGGTGCTGTGCAGAAAATTCGACGAGAAAAACTTGTCTGGAACAAATCGGACGAACAAGGCACAAAAGTTCCTTTAAACTACAATATTTATTCAATAGAACAGAAGAGGAACAACCCCAAAGTCGTGCACCACAAGCTCTGGCCTCCCTTGCGTATATAACCAGCCCTTAGGCCAATCCAATCTCAACTAGGACTCTAATCCTACTCAAATCACAAATCGCAACTTTCCATACCTGCTTAGGACTCTTCTATACACAGATAGAAGCAATCTCAAGACTTCCAAACACATTGGGAACCTATCTCACATTCCTAAAACAACCCAGATTCGTGACCCACACGAAATCCTATCATAACCAACTCAAAATTTTCCATATTTGAGTCAAACACGACTCAGCCGCGGCTTGAGTCCATAACCTAGTCGGTTGGACCTTTCCGACCAATTCTTTACATCCACATCTCTTCATCACGCCTCGGAACCATGTAGCCACGTCCATGCACTCCTTGGACACATGCAAACATCTTCCAACGACGTCCATGATACCTTCATATGCATTGTTCTTGATTCAAACATGTTGCGCAACCTCCCGATCAACTCAACCACAATTCCTCCCGAACTTGGTTGTTGAACCTCATCTTCTCCCTAAGACTAGTTCAATGGATCCAGTCACCAGCCATGCCTTGAACTCAAGCAATACCTCCACATGAACAAACAACCAATACTTCCGAGCACAAGTCCTCGACTTGACTCTCGTTAGTTCTGAAACTACAACATCTTACGTGAGCACTTCACATAAGCACGTTGCAGACCATAAAAAAATGATATCAACCATAACCACCAAAACACACCAAAAACATAGTATATGAATACTAAGCAAACTTTCCATAAGTGTAAAGCAAGTTTGAAACATTACAAGATAAAAGCGGGAACATTGCGATCAAGCTCCGAACCTTGCCAAAGCTAACCAGAGCTTACCAAAGCTAGTACAACCTAGCACCGGAGCTTACCAAAGCTAGTACAACCTAGCGTTGGAGCTTGCCAAAGCTAGTTGGAACTAGTCAACCCAAAAGCCGGAGCTAGACAAACATGTCGGAGCTAACCAACATAAGTCGGACCTATCAAAACATATTTAAGCTTAACAACAACATGCCGAAGCTATTAAAGACATGCTGGAGCTAAAGACAAAGCTCACCAGAGCTACCCAAAAACATGTCGGACCTAGACAAAGAAAATCAGACCTGTGTTGGACCTTGCAGAAGCTCAACGCTAGAGTCGGACCTTCCCAAAAAGATGTTATGGCAGCATTCAAAACTTTTATTGTCAAAGCTAATGTATTCAGCACACATAGGTCTGACACTTACGCACCCCCAAAGTTCGAGCCTTCATCTTCCTCCTTGAGCACCCACTCTTTCCCCACCTTTGAAGTTCTTGACTCTTGCTGCAATGGACTCAACCTTGCCTCCTTATCTTGTAGAGGATGTAGTGTCCATGAGGGGGCTATTTGGCTGGGAGGACGAGGAGCAGCGGGGTCTGATCCGTCCCAGCTCCCTGCCTCTGGAGTTGGGGGAGAAAGAGATCGTCTTCATCAAGTCATATACGTAATCTGAGTTCACTCCTCCCATTTCCTCCTTCCTGGTGACGCTTCTCGAGGTCCTCAGGCTCTAGCTTCACCACTTGTCACCGAACTCTCTGGTGGTGGCGGCGGTGTTCCCGCACTTCTGCGAGATGTTTGTCGGGGTGTACCCATCCGTGCCGATGTTCCGACAGTTCTTCGTGCTGAGGCAGACCGGGAATAAGAGCAAGACGAGCTTCCTCGACACTTACTACTTCCAGCATCGGGCCAACAACCGTTTCAAGTACATCTCCTCGCACTCCACAGTGAAGTGGGCCGACTAGAGGAGCGACTGGGTGATCAAACATGCCGATGCCCATGATCGCATGGTCCTGCCCACCGACTGACTGGTACTCAAAAAGATTACCTGGGAGGAGCGATCGGAGTTGGAGCAGGCGTACACCACGGTGATGGAGAGGATCCAATTCTTAGTGGATCAGGGTTTGTCAGAGCTGATGGTGATGGCGGACTTTGTGCATGGACGCATGGCCCCCCTCCAGCAACGTAGCCGCCCCGCATGGCTATACTTCGGGAAGTTGCCAGTGATCAAGGTTGCAAAGGAGAAGCGCCCTCAGTCACTGCCGAGGGCGCCGCCGCGGGCGGTCCTGGCTTTAAGTAAGTGTCCACAGAAGCGGCCTTCCTTTGCATCGGGTGTTGGAGGTTCTTCGGGGGAGGCCCAGCTCATGAAGCGATGGTTCTGCAATCGTCTGCGGCCAGTGCACCGGCCACCATATCTGCCACCGGTGTCGTCAAGGGCACCAAAGAGGGCTCTGGGCGCAATACACCCACATAGCATCAGGCCAAGAGGCCTCAGGCTGACGCCGGCGGCAGTTTGGAAGGAGGCTCCGAGAGTGGCACCGTTGGATTCTGTGGAGGTACGCCGATGCAGGGTGGCAGCATCGGAAGTGGTTCCGGTGGAGACCCGGCGGAGGCGACCACGCCTGCCAAGGGTGAAGATTCTGGCCGATGCCAAGGTAGCCAATGACACAGTTGATGCCCACCTGTGTTCCCATGAAGAGGGTCGAGAGGCCCTGGGTCGCCGTGAAGCCACTGTTGCTGAGTGGGAGGCTGCTGTCGCCAAGCAAGAGGTGGCGGCCCAGGTGATGATGGCTCGGGCTGCCGTAGATCACGATAGGATGCAATCCCGCTTTGAAGATCTTAAGCTTCGAGAGAGCAATGTAGCGACGGACCGTGAGCAGCATCGAGTCGAGCACCAAGAACTCCTCTTGCTGGAGCTCGATGTTCGGTTCCGAGAGCATCTTTGGAGCGTTGTGCCCGAGAGCTCGATCTGCAGGAGCGTCAACTAGCCCAGCGTATGGAAGCCGAGGGTAGAGTAGTGGCGGAGACAGTGGCTTCCCAAGTTCTGGTGTGCTACTGGAGTTGGTACCCTGAGATGCCACTAGAGCTGATTTTTGAAGGCCTCATCGAGGAGCGCGAGGAGGCGGCAGCGGCGGAGGTCAAGGATGCCGCCAAACATGTCGTCACGCAATCCCCAGGTATTGAAGCCGGCAGCCCGTCTTTGTATGCGGGGTTCGCCCCTTTATAAATATTCTTTAATGAATTTGACTTTGTATTTGGTTTCTTGGCTTGTCTTGTGCTTCCCAATTTATGACTCGAGTCCGTAGCTGCGTAAGGACTTGATGAACTTTTGTCGAGTTTGTTAGTTTTTGAGGGACCAACGATAGCATAGTTGACATGGCTGATTCATCGCCGGTTGACGTCTGGCCAATTTAACCCCCTTAGAGGCCCCCTGGTAGATGTGGCCAGGTGGTTGGGCACACCTACCACTTGATCGCAGGATGTCTTCGACAGGCCCCAGCGGAGTGGGGGAGTTTGAGTGGGTGACCTCGGTGTGGCTCCTCCAGGGGCACTGAGCTTTGTCTGAGTGAAGACGTCGATGACATGCCCTTGGGTGGTGCCAGAGCTGGTTGCCTAGCATCGCCCACCATCATCATAGAGTCGTTGAAGGCAGGCCCCTTGGGAGGAGCCAGAGATGGCTGCTGCGGCATCGCCCACTAACATCGTTGAGGCATTGACAGTAGGCCTCCTGGGAGGTGTCGGAGCTGGCTGCTCCGGCGTCACCCACCATCATCGTTGAGGCGTCGATGGCAGCCCCCCTAGGTAGTGTTAGAGCTGGCTGCTCCAACGTCGCCCACAATCATTGTAGAGTCATCGATGGAAGGCCTCTTGGGAGGTGCCGGAGCTGGCTGCTCTGGCGTCACCCACCATCGTCATTGAGGCATCGACGGCAGGCCCTCTGGGTGGTGCTGAAGATCGCTGCTCTAGTGTCGCCAATAATCATCGTAGAGTCGTCGATGGCAAGCCCACAAGGGAGGTGCCGGAGCTGGCTACTCCAACGTCGCCCACCATCATCGCTAAGGCATCGACGGCAGGCACCTTGGGTGGTGCTGGAGCTGACTACTTTGGTTTCGCCCACCATCGTCGTAGAGTCATCGACGGAAGGCCCCTGGGAAGTGCTGGAGCTGACTGCTCTAGCGTTGCCAACCATCGTCGTTGATGCATCAATGGTAGGCCCCCCTGGGTGGTGTCGGAGTTGGCTGCTCTGGCATCACCCACCATCGTCGTAGAGTCGCCCACGGCAGGCCCCCTGGGTGGTGCTGGAGTTGGCTGCTCCGGCTTCACCCACCATCATCGTTGAGGCGTCGACAGCAAGCCCCCTGGGTGGTGTTGGAGCTGGCTGCTCCGGCGTCGCCCACCATCATCGTTGAGTCATCGACGGTAGGCCCCTGGTGTACAGGCTACCACAAGAGAACACTGTTAGATACAAGAGCAGGGCAGGAGAGTGTACTCACTTATCAGTGCTTGTTGCTGTCGTCAACATGCTGGGACATCAACGGCAGGCCCCTTCGGTAGAGCCAGAGCCAGCTGCTCTGGCATCACCCACCATCGTCATTGAGATGTCGACGACAGGCCCCTTGGGTGGTGCTAGAGCTAGCTGCTCTAGCGTCGCCGACCATCGTCGTAGAGTCGTTGACGGCAGGCCCCTTGGGAGGTGTCGGAGCTAGCTGCTCTGACATAGCCTACCATCGTCATTGAGGCATCGACGGCAGGCCTCCTCGGAGGTGCCCAAGCTGGATGCTCCAGCATTGCCCACCATCATCATTGAGGCACCGACGGCAGGCCCCTTGGGAGGTGCTGGAGCTGGCTGCTCTGGTGTCGCCCACCATCATCATAGAGCCTTCGACAGCAGACCCCGTGGGAGATGCTAGAGCTGGCTGCTCTGGCGTCGCCCACCATCATTGTTGAGGCATCGACGGCAGGCCCCCTGGGTGGTGCCAGAGCTGGCTGCCCTGACGTCACCCACCATCGTCATTGAGTCGTCGACAGTAGGCCCCCTTGGAGGTGCCGGAGTTGGCTGCTTCGGCCTCATCCACCATCGTCGTTGAGGCATCGACGGCAGACCCCCCTAGGAGGTGTCGGAGCTGGCTGCACCAGCATCGCCCACCATCGTTGCTAAGTCGTCGACATCATGCCCTTGGTGTACAGGCTACCACAAGAGAACCCTATTAGCAGCAAGAGCAAGACATGAGGGTGTACTCACTTATCAGTGCTTGTTGCTATCATCAACATGCTGGGGCGTCAAAGACAGGCCCCTTGGGTGGTGCCGAAGCTGGCTGTTCTGACGTCGTCCACCACTGATGCGTAGCACTTCAATGGTAGGCCCCTGGTGTACATGTATCATAAGAAAATCCTGGTAGCAAAGCAGGGAAGGAGAGTGTACTCACTTATCAGTGCTTGTTGCTGTCGTCAACATGCTGGGACGTCGATGACAGGCCCCTTGGGTGGTGCTAGAGCTGGCTGTCCTGCACACATGATAAAGGAGGGACTAGTTTGCTCGTCGGTTTTACCTGTTCCTCTTGCTTAGCTTTGTCATGTCTTACTGTACTGAGCTGACACATGGGGCTTGGGTAACTCAATGCATTAGTGCTTCAGGGTCCAGCTCCTGCCGTCATTAGGGTGCGATCTTTCCATCCCCTAGTATTAGGCCACAGTGCTGAGAGGCAAGGTGTGTGTGCTTAGGACAGGACCAGGCTAAGCAGTCCACGCGTCCTGGACCTCTGGCTTGGCTTAGGCCTTTGCTGGGAGGCCATCCGGCTTCACAGAACTCCAAGGACGGGGGTAGCCACGAGAACCCCTCACACACTGCATGTACCTCAAGCAAGCTTGCCTGCAGTAGGATTGCACGACTCCAGCAAGGGTGTGATACAGAGTGTACACTCGTGTATATGAAGTAAATATACAGTAAACCAGTCTAGCATGGTTGATCATAAAATTAGCGTGTAACTAAATGAACATTGTTAGGGAAACATGAAGTAAGACCGTGATTCTTTTATATCGATATTCATAGGAGGAGAAAAAATTTTACAAATGAGGGCAACTTCTTGCTTCCGGATGTCGAGGGAGGCAGGGTGCACAGGCTTAGGGTTCGGGACCAGGCTAAGCTGACTGCACACTCTGAACCTGACCCTCTTGGACCTTGGTTGTCCTAAATGCTGCTCCTAGACTCTATGAAAACCTTTACACTGTCCTACTAAGCTAATATTAACATATAAGAGTGCCCAAAGCTCCGAGGATAGCTACGGAAGTTGCCGCGCAACTCGTCGTTGATAGCTACTAGTGGGGCGATGAGCGGAAGCTCTACTTTCTGCCTTGGCCCCCGCCTTGCGGGTGGTCTGAGCAGAGCTAGAACTAATCTTGACAGCTTTTACGGGAGCGTCGGTGATGTCAGAAGGCTGCAGACGGGCTGCAATAGGTGAGCCGTGTTGGCTCGAGCTCGGCAGAGGTTGAGAAGATGCTCTCGGTCCTATTGTTGTCGGGTGTACCAAAGGTCACCCGAAGGTTGATGTTGTCGTACGGGATGATGTTCCCTGGCCCCACCCCAGAGAACGGGCTCGAGGGGGTGATCTTGGACACCGGGATCTGCAGCTGGCCGAAGGTCACACGACTGATGAGGTTGACCCCAGGGCCGCCATCTATCAAGACATAGTGGAGCTTGACGTTGGCTATGGTGGGGGTAACCAGGAGAGGCAGGATACCAACTCCTGCCATGTTATTGGGGCAGTCGGAGGCGTCGAAGCTGATCGGCGTCTCCTTCCACTTCTGGCCGTCACCCTGGTTCTTGTTCTTCTTTTTGCCGCTACCTAGGGTAACAACACCTTCACCAGTCTGGCCAACTCCGCCCACTCCAGGGGCGCGCTGGGTGTGCCAGTCACGGCCTTCTGCCCCTCGGGCGCTCCGGTCGGCGATGGAGAAGAGCTCAAAGATATCTTGCACATTGCGTGTGGCTAACTTCTCGAGCATCTTTCAGGCATGCACTCCCTATCGGAATGCCACAATGACAGAAGCATTTGAGATGTTGGGGATGGAGTTGCGTACCTGGGAGAAGTGAATGATGAATGATTGCAGCATCTCCTTGGGTTGCTGGCGCACGGCGTGAAGATCAAGCTGGATGCCTGGGCATGTGTAGGAGTTGCCGAAGTTTGTCGTGAACTGCTGGCAGAACTCATCCCAAGAGGTTATGGACCCCTCAGGCGGGTTCATCAACCATGACCTGGCTGAGCTGATCAGGGCAACGGGGAAGTAGTTCGCCAAGATTTACTTATCTGCTCCTGCAGCAAGGAGTGTCGTGGTGTAGATCTGCAGGAACTCGGCTAGGTCGACGCTCCTGTCAATCTTCTCCAGCAGTTATGGCCGAAACTTGCATGGCCACGTCGTCAGGTGGAGGTATGGTGCCAAGGCCATGCATCCTATGATGGGCTTCGCCGGGGAGGCGTATGGAATAGCAATACCCCAAAGGGGTTTGCTGTGGAGCATGCGGCTGCAGCGGAGCATGCAGCTACTGCGGAGCCTGCTGCTGTGGTGTCGACTGAACCAGGTACTGCTTCTGCGGCACCTGTTGCAAAGAAAGTTGCAGGGGGGCGGTCGACCCTGCGGTGCTCCTCAGATGGAGGACACCTCCTGCTCAGGCCCTTGAGGGCCATACTCGGTGTCAATATTGTGTTGTCTCTCTCGCTGTCGCTCGATGATGACATGGCCATCTATCTGAGCTTCACGATGGTCAAGCTCGGCCCACAGGTCCTCCGCGGGGATCCGACCGGTGCTAGCCAGCCTAGTGGAACGGGAGTCGAAGGTGCGACGGTCGATGGATGACGTGCGTGATAGCGACACGTGACACCTCCCACTTTTGGGGGAGTTGATGGCCGCAACGACGAAGTGGTCGATGTCTTGGACCCACTGCTGAGCCGCTCCCTGGGAAGCGCTCAAGGATGGAGGGTGGTGGAGAATGGCTCTCGTTGCTGCCAAAGCGCTCTCCGGACCTACAGCCGGCGGCTGCAGGGGCATTGACTGGGTCGGGACGTGCCCGGAGGCACCACCCTGGCCAGCTGCATCTGTGCGGGGGCGTGATGGACCAGAGTGTACCGCTCGGGCAATGGATCTGGTCACCGGACAGTGGCCTCAGAAACCGCCATTCACTGGCTTGATGAACACCATTGCAGTAAAAGCGCAACCACTTTTTTGAGGGAAAAATCCCATAACTGGCACGCCAAATGTCGAAGTGTTAATGCGACACTTCCCCCGGATCTGCTAAGGAGCAGCCCGCAGAGGTTATTTGATCGCCAGGGCTTAGTCCTCTATCGAGTTATCACGCGTACGAGAGTATGATACTGTGGTTTTTACGTGGTCCGGGCCGCAAGAGCGTAACACCCTACTCCACAGTGAGGTTGTATTGCTGGCGTGTGTGTGTGTGTATGCATAGATTAGGGATCCTTTGGAATGGTGGTGGTCTGGTCCTTTTATAGACAAGGCCAAGCACCTTACAAGTGGGT
This sequence comes from Tuctoria greenei, assembly GCA_036927565.1. Classification (NCBI taxonomy): domain Eukaryota; kingdom Viridiplantae; phylum Streptophyta; class Magnoliopsida; order Poales; family Poaceae; genus Tuctoria; species Tuctoria greenei. Next base: position 60,905,728 of record JAYESD010000010.1, read on the forward strand.
TCTGGGGCCCGACAGGTGGCCCCAGGGCGATCTTATCCTAAAGATCTAAGGCTTCTTGCATAATCTTCCTCTAACCGTGGCTTGAGGACTCGCCGTCTTGCCGCCTCAATTGCCAGTGGCCCATGCGTAGTCGTTGATGATGACAGGGAATGCCCCGTCCAACTGTTCTTCGCCGTAAGCCTTATATCTTTAGGATAAGATGGCCCCAGGACCACCTGTCGGGCCCCAGGACCCCACTTGTAAGGTGTTTGACCTTGACTATAAAAGGCCCGGACCGCCACCGATACAAGGACCAGACTCTGAATCCCCGATACGCACACACTAGCATACACACTCACCAAGCAATACAATACCCGAACCACGTAAAAACTCCACTATCTCATACTCTTCCGCTAGAACACTAGTTTGAGGCCTAAGCCCCGCCGAACAAGAACCTCCGCGGGCTGCTCCTTACCAAATCCAGGGGAAGTGTCGCATTGACCCTTCGACAGTTACCAACGCTACATCGGAAGAGACCAAATTACTAAACCAAGTTGTCCCATATACAACTATGTGGTGATATTGTATGGCTTATTAACTTCCTCCATAAACCGGTCCTTAGAATCTGATAGGTGTCAAACCCCAAACCAATGTCTTGTGCACGCATGCACCATTCAATTCAACACCTCCTATCATATTCCTACTAACTACTTTCATTACTTTCAATAGCTCATAAATCATAGTAGTTCAAATATAACTTGTATTCAAATTATTCGTATTCAATTAAAACTACAAGAATTGGGCAAAGAAGTGTCAGGGAAACTATAATCGTCGGCCCCGACTACTTAAAGTGTACTAAATTCTCGACTTAGAAAAGCTGTAATTACATTGTTATAGCCATCAACGTCACGACGATCACGTTCGCCTGTTCATCAGCTTTTTTGTTTTGGGGAGGCCTCATGCCAGAGTCTGGGAATCATGGCCAGCCTTGACCAGTAACCGACATAGCTCACAACAAGCTCTGGTGCAACCAGAAGGAAATTTTTGTAGCAGAAACTGGTGATTTTGCTTTCTTCTGGACCATGGAATTTCGCGAAATGATATTGTAGCAGGGGGAAATCCCTTCTGTAAAGTCTACCCATCTTGGTTTTGACAGTAAGCTTCATGGTATCAACACTGTTAGAGTATCAACGAACATATAGATGAATTGTTGATTAGTGTAGATGAATTCTTGATTGATGTTTGCAAGTGATGTTCGTGATATTTGACCTGACGGGGCCGACGACTTTAACTATGGCCATTGGTTACAGCTCCAGGGCCGACTACTTTAACTATAGCCGTCGGTTACAGCTCCGGAGCCGACCACCATAGTGCGGGCTCCGCGCTCCGAATAAACAATGTTCCCGCCGAATTATAGGACCGTCGGCTCCAACTCCAGGGCTAACGGCCATAGCATGGGCCCCGTGCACCTATGTTATGGCCGATGATCGTAGCGTCGTGGCCGACGGAAATAAGGTGGGCCCCGTAGCCCACAACTAAGATCGTCGGCTCATGATAACCGACGACTTTAATCCTTTTACATTGTGTACACAGGGGAAAAAACCTAACACTACACTCGCCCACGCGCGCTGCTCTCGTCTCTTGCTCCGCCGCTGCCCTCGGGCCGCCTCGCCGCTCCGCTCCCCGTGTCACCGCCCCGCCGCTGCCTCACGCCCCGCTTCACCGCCCCACCGCCGCCCGCGCCTCACCGCCCGGTGCCCCACCGGTCGCCGCGCGCCTCCCCCACTCCTCGGCCCGCGTGCCTCCACCGCTGCTCCTCTGCAACGCCTCCACCGACCCTTCCGATAAGGTTAAAATTTAAGCTTGTCTATGAATCTGGTTTTTGAATTGATTAGTCTATGAATTGCTATATCATTACTTATGCAATTTTATATTTTGTTTTATCCATATATGTGTATGCTAACTTGATTATCATAGATGTTAGTTATTAGGGTTCAATTATGTTTATTTGATTTTTTTAGTGTTTATGTACTATATGTATATACAATGTTATCAAATCTAGGAGACTAGGATCGACTAGGCGATTAGTCATCGACTAGGGCGATTAGTCGACCGCAGTCGACCCCTAGTCGACCTCGTAGTCATCCAACGTATTTTGGAGAAAAGTTCTAGTCGACACTAAGGAAACAGAGCCGGGAGTACCATCATCCCAGCGTTGAGGAAGGAGAAGGCAGAGGGGACAGGGAAGAACGGCACAATCCCATCGTTGAGGAAGGAGGAGGCGGAGGGGACAGGAGAGAACGGTGCAGGGAGGCGAACATGAGAAGGACGACGGCGCACGATGGAGGAGCAGCAATGGAACACCTGGAAAAGAACGCCATGGCGCCGGGCGGCTCGGCGGCACGGCGAGTTGCACGACAAGACCCATTTAGTAGGAAGTTAAAGCAAGCTTTGTAAGGTGTCTCCTCACTGCCTAGGTGTCTAGGCGCTCCGAACTTGACATCATGTGCCGTCGCGTGGCCACCATTGTTTAGGGCGCCGGCACTGACTGCCCCTTTTTACTTTAAGAACTGCACCGGATAGGGGGTGTAGTATTAAATCGGCAGCGTTATGCTGTCAAAATTTAAGGACCAACCCTGGACAATGGATGTAGGGTCGTGACATTAAACAAACTATGAAGTAACCATATATGTTTATTAACATATATTTATTTGATGGGTGACGACCGTAAGGTGATGTATGATGGATGGAGTTCAACTGGTGTGCACACTAATGAATGGGGTCTTATAGCAAATGCTTTTCTAAGCCATGCATTTGCTACTGATGCTCGTGTTGCGAAGTGTCCATGTATCAAGTGCCTGAATCATCAACGTCTGGATAAGTCTGAAGTGGAGCTGCATCTTTGCAATCACGAATTTATGCCCGACTATTTGGTGTGGCGCGAGCATGAGGAGATCGAGCATGATGATGAGTCGGACGGTAATGAGGATGAAGATCATATGGATGAGATGATAGCAGACATTGGTAAAGAGTACGAAGATCGGTCACAACCAAAGGAGGTGAAGGAGTTTTACAAGCTTCTTGCCGCCGCAGATCAAAAAGTGTATGAGGGCACCAATCTGGCCGTTTTGCAGGTGGTCACACGACTTATGGCGATGAAGTCCAAGTTCAGTTTCGCGAACAATTGCTACAATGGTATCATTAAGTTGATCATTGATCTCCTTCTATCAGGTCATTAGATGCCACCGGATCTATATCAATCTAAGAAAATTTTTGTTGGTCTGGGCATGAATTATGAGAAGATTGATGCTTGCAAGAATAAGTAAATGTTGTTTTGGAAAGAACACATGAACGATACCCATTGTATGCATTGTAAGAAATCTAGATATGTGGATGTCATGAGTGATGATAGAGAATGAATAACTACAAAAGTACCAATCAAACAACTTCAGTACATGCCAATCACGTCAAGGCTTAAACGATTGTTTTTATTCCATGAAACAGTGAAGCACATGCTATGGCATTCTGAAGGGATACTTGAGAACGATAACAAAGACGTTATGGCGCATCTTTCGGATGTCGCGGCTTGGCAAGCTTTAGACAATTTTGATCCGGAGTTTGCAAGAGATTCGAGAAATGTTCGTCTTGGGTTGTCCACAGATGGTTTCACTCCATTCAACACCAGTAACAACCCATACTCTTGTTGCCCTGTTTTTATCATGCCCTACAATCTTCCTCCCAACATGTGCATGAAAGAAGGATACATTTTCCTTGTGGCGGTCATTCCTGGTCCCAAACATCAAGGCAATAAAATCAATGTGTTTATGCAAGCATTGATTGAAGAGTTGAAAGAGTTGTGGCAAGGTGTAAAGGCATATGAAAGTCATATGAAATGTGAATTTGACTTACGTGCCATGTATCTATGGTCAATTCATGATTTGTTGGTATATGGCATTTGGGCTGGTTGGTGTGTCCGTGGACAATTGTGTTGTCCCATATGTATGAGTGACACTAATGCTATAAGGCTAAAGTATGGGAAAAAAGTCAGCTTTTTTGATTGTCATTGATGATTCCTTCCTTCAATCATCCTTTCAAGAGAGAAACACAATCATCCTGACAAGGCATAAGAGTTACAAAAGGAGCACCTCGTCGACTGACAAGCTAGCAAAAAATGGCATGGCATGCAAAGTTAAAACCGTCTGAAGAAGATGGTTTCGAAGGGTATAGTACAAAACACAACTGGACTCATATTTCTTTTCTTTGGGAGCTACCATACGAAAAGGCGCTGCTTCTACCGCACAACACTGATTTGATGCACCAGGAGCGTAATGTCGCTGAAACGCATCATAAGCATGTGTTTTGATTTTACTGGTCAAACCAAGGATAATTTGAATGCGAGAAAAGATTTAGCTGATCTTTTTGATCGTCCTGGGTCTGAGATTAGAATAAATGCAAGTGGAAATGAAGTTAGGCCACAAGCTCCGTAGTGTGTCAAGCCAGAAGAAAGAAAGCAAATACTTAGTTGGTTGGAAACATTGAAGTTTCGAGACTGCTATGCAGCTAACATAAAACGATGTGTTAATGTCAGCACTGGTAAACTGAATGGGTTGAAGAGTCATGATTACCATATTATGATGGAAAGACTTTTACCGTTAATGTTTTGTGAATACTTCAAACTTGACTTGTGAAAGATATTTGCTGAACTTAGCTATTTTTATAGGCAGATATGTGCTAAGGAAGTGTCAAAGAAGATAATGCGGCAGTGGGAGAAAGAAATCATCGTGCTTGTATGTAAGATGGAAAAGGTCTTTCCGCCTGGATTTATGATTGTTGTGCAACATTTGCTTGTGCATTTGCCTTATGAAGCATTAGTAGAAGGACCTGCACAGTTCAGGTGGATGTATAGTCAAGAAAGAGAACTGAAAAAACTTAGAGCTACAGTGCACAACAAGGCAAGAGTTGAGGGGTGTATTGCAGAGCACTACTAAAAAAATCATTTTCACAGGCGCCTCGATTTTTCAAACATGGGCGGTCCGTAAAAAAAATGTGGTTGTGATGAAGAATGATACAATAACCACCTGTGATGACAAAAGATCACACGCGGATTTTAAAAAACAACCGCCTGGGTAAATACATGATTTTCTCAGGTGGCTATTAATTAAGAACCGCCTGTAATGTAAGAAACTTCACAGGCGGTTCTTTATTAACCACCGCATGGGTAAATACATGATTTTCACGGGTGGTCATTGTTTAAGAAGCGTATGTATTGGTTCAATCATCACAAACGGTTTTTATTGAAGAACCATTTGGGGAAAGTCATTGTTTTCATAGGATGCTTGTTAATTAAGAACCGCCTGTGATGCTGATAAGCTCGTATCAAGCTAATCCCTACACGGCAGGCTCTTGTAGATGCAAGTAACACTTGTGGCTCATCATTTGGATTGTTGAAAGCCTCAATTGAAGCCTGACGATCCTTGGAAGGATTTTCCCATCCATTTGAATGATTTATTTACGTCCTATCCATTTGAAAACTTAGGAAGATGCTCCTTTATCAGTTTTAGTGCCTAAATATATTGACTAAAAATCAGTACCTACTCTCGTAGTACTTCACACAAGCGAGGAAGCGAACAACTTCAATCACAAATCTTTTTTTTACCCTTTCATAGGGATTTGACCTTAATCTTTCAAGCAGAGATTTATCAATAAATTAAGCTTCCTTATCAGACATGTTAATGGCAGTTATAAGCGAAGGATGTGTTGAAGCTAACGAAATCTGAATTGGACTGGAGATAAAGAGATCTTGCATATGAGTGGCAATGTCCAGGTTAGACAACATGAAGAAGCTATGATGGCAACCTTGAACAACATGAAAAGTGATGCTAAGGTTATGCTTGCATCAACCAAGGCATGTTGTGAGCGTATAACACTTGTTGGGGGCAAGCATAACCGTGATGCTCCGACAAGTGCTATACCGTCACAACATGCCTTGGTTGAGGCAAGAATAACCTTGGCATCACTTTTCGTGTTGTTGAAGGCTGCCATGATAGCTTCATGTTGTCTAAGCTGGACATTGTCACTCATATGCAACATCTCTTTGTCTTTAGTCCCGTTGAGATTTTGTTAGCTTCGACACACCCTTCACTTGTAACTACCATTAACATGTCTGATGAGTAAGCTTCACTTATTGATAAATGTGTGCTTGAAGGATTAAGGTCAAATTCCTATGAAAAGGGTAAGAACAAGATTTGTGATTGAAGCTGTTCGCTTCGTGGCTTTTGTGAATCACTAAGAGAGATGGTTCTGATTTGTAGTCAATATATTTAGCCATTAGAAATGATAAAGTAGCATCTTCATAAGTTTTTAAAATGAAGAGAAGAGACAGAAATCTTTTAGGGCTTGTTTTGGTGTACTCAATCTAATTGGATTGAAGTGGATTGAAGTGAAGAATGAACTAATTTTCTCCTTAATATACCTCAATCCACTTATATTTATGTGGATCCACTCCTATCCAAACAAGCCCTCAAATGGATGGGAAGTATCGTCAGACTTCAATTGAAGCTTTTAACAATCCAAATGATGAGTCCTGGGTGTTACTTGCATCTACAAGAGCTTGGTGTGAAGGGATTAGCTTGACAGGAGCTTCAAGAGTTGTGCTTCTGGATGTTGTTTGGATCCAAGCTGTTGGAAGGCAAGCCTGATCATCATAGGTCAGAAGAAATTTATATACACCTACAATTTTACAACTTATGGAGCAGGTGAAGGTGATAAATATGATAGTCAACAAGCCAAAAAGGACCACTTGTCCAAATTAGTCTTCTCTACAGAAGTTGAATTTAATAATGTTCGAAACATGCTATCTAAAGATGAAATAGAGCATTGTTCTAAGTTGATTTCAGAGGATACAAATATATACAATATATATCATACATTTTTCCAGTATTGACATCTTCTCGCATATAGGGTTTCAAATCCTTTTTAATGCTTCTCTCTACGCGCTTGATATTTTCTGGTTTGGTGAAAATGTATGTCTTCATACTGATTATATTTCTCTTCATTATCTCCCACATTCTCAACCCCAACAATATTTTTCTTTCCAGAAACAACTACGTGCATCTTCTCAGTTTCTGGATCTTGTACATAAAAAACTTGTGCAACACGATCCGCGAGAACCCACAGGTCATCTTTATAACCCACTTTCTTCAAGTCTACCAGCGTCAGCCCGTAATTGTCCACTTTCACACCATCAGGATGTTTGACCCATTGGCACTTAAATACAGGCATTACCATCCTTTTGCCATAATCGAGTTCCCATATTTCCTCTATGAACCCGAAGTAGTGGTCTTCTGCCCTTGTGAACCATAAGCCTCAATTCGAACACCACTATTTTGTGCAACACTCTTATCATCTTTTTCATTAGTGTAAAATGTGTAACCATTGATGTCATATGTTTGCCATGATGTCACCAAAGCAGATGTGCCAGAAGCTATCTTCTTCATTGTTGCCTCTTCTATAGAGTTTCCGTATGGTATATTTTTGTCCATTCACCATTCAGTGAAACATCTTCTGTGCTCTTTCATGATCAGTCCTCTGTGCAGTCTTGGTTTTTTTCGCGAAGCTCAATTTGGTGTTCCTAGATGTACGACTCAGCTATTGCGAGCTTTTCTAGTACACCAAAATGTGCACGGTGTACATTCTTGTAATCTTGAGCCTCTCCCATGTAGTCTACCCTCATGTACTAGTATAGGCACACCTATCGGTTTTCCATCTTTGATGTAATTAGCGCAACCCTTAATCACTTCTTCAGTGGTGTATCCTTCCATAATTGAACCCTCTTGGTGAGCACGGTTCCGCACATAACCTTTTAATACTCCTAAATATCTCTCTAACGAAAACATATGATGTAAATATAGTGGCCCCAATGCTTTTATCTAATAAACAAGATGTATGATTAGGTGTACTTGCATATCAAAAAAGGATTGTGGGAAACACATCTCAAGCTTGCACATAGTCTCGATGATGTATGTTTTCAGATAGTCTAAATATTCACATGCTATCACCTTTTGCGATACTGCATTGAAGAAGTAACACAAACGTGTGGTGACAACTTTTATATGCTCATGTTTCATGACTCTTATTGCAATGGCAAGGAACACTGTCATCATCATGTGATAGTCGTGAGAATTATAGCCGAATAAAGACAAGTCTTTCATCAAGACTAGTTTGCGGATATTGGATGAGAAACTCGTGGGCACTTTGATCCCACGCAAGCATTCACAAATTGCTTTTTTCTCTTCTAGTGTCAAGTTGTAGCTGGCTGGGGGAAGGTAATGCTTCCTGTTTGCCTTTTCTACTGGATGAAGCTCTGGTCTCATATCAAGATTTACTAGGTCCATACGTGAATTTGATCCGTCCTTTGTTTTCCTCAGCATGTCTAGCAAGGTCCCAATGATGCTGTCAAATACATTCTTTGTAATGTACATCAAATCAATACTATGGCAAAATGCCAGATTCTTCCAATACGGAAGATACATGAAAAAATTGATTGTTTCTTGAAAGCCATGTCAGTTGTATCACCCGAAGATGTACTTTTCTTTCTCTTTGTTCCTTTACATTTTTGCCCTTACATTTCAAACACGAGTTTTCCACTGTGAGGTTTTGGTGTAGTATCTTTTTTGATTTTGTTATCAAATTGTTCTTTCATCTTCCTATACTTGTGTGTATCTGTCAAGAACCGCTGGTGTCTCATGTACACCGTCTTTCTGGATGAAGTGAGGTATAGAAATCCAGTTCTATCCACACACCTTACACAACCTTTCTTCCCTTTCATTTGTCCCGATAATGTAAACAATCCGAGATAATCATGCACGGTAACGAATATCATTGCTCTTCTATGTAGGTTACACGCTTGAGGAAGGAGAACATTTGGATTGTGGATTCCGGTTGCTCATGCCACATGACTGGTAACCAAGAATGGTTCTCTTCCCTCTATTTTGTGTCACGTGTAGAGAATGTTACTTTTGCCGATAATTTTAACTCCTATAATTGCTAAGGGTTCAGTTAGAGTAAATGATCACTACACTTTGAAGGATGTGGCACTTGTTAAAAATTTCATATACAACTTGCTTTCTGTTTCACAACTGCTAGATGAAAATTTGGAAATTGTTTTCACTAAAAATTGCTGCAAAGTTGTAAATTCAAATAGTGAGCTTATTTTTAATATGTCTCGGTTTGGAAAGTTTTTAAAGCTGATTTTGATATGTCTTCCTCTAATCACAGGTGTCTAGTTGCTAATGATTCAAAGGACTTATATTTTTGGCATCATAGACTTGGTCACGTAGGCTTTGATCATCTAACGTGTGTTAGTGCTCTTGATCGCATACGTGGGCTGCCTACGCTTAAAGGGGACAAAGAAATTGTGTGCTCTTCTTATAGACATGCTAAGATGGTTCCAGGTTCATATATTCCTCTCACAATGATCATGACAACTGAACTGGGTCAACTTTGCATCTTCACACCGTATGACCTTCACGTGTTCAATCATTTGGAGGTTAATGGTATGTTCTTGTGATTGTTGATGATTATTCTAAATAATATTGGGTTTACTTTATGACATCTAAGAATGAAGCTTTTAGTCACTTTCAAACTTTATTTCTTAGATTATCAATTGATCACCCAGGATCTTTAAAAGCAATTAGAAGTGATAACGGAACCAAATTTTAAAATTAATCTTTTGATCACTTTTGTGCTGAAAATGGAGTAGATCATCAGTTTTCTTCTCCACATGTACCTCAACAAAACGGTGTTGTAGAAATAAAGAACAGAATCTTAGTTGAGATGGCTAGGACTATGCTTGATGAATATCAAACTTCTAGGAAATATTGGGCTGATGCGATTGCAACCTCTTGTTATGTCTCAAATCGTGTTTTCTTTTGCACTAAGCTAGGTAAAACACCATATGAGCTCCGGTTTGGACATAGGCCTAGTGTTACACACTTTCGGGTCTTTAGTTGCAAATGCTTTGTTAAGAAGCATGGTAATCTTGATAAATTTGAACCTAGATCCATTGATGGCATGTTTCTTGGTTATCCATCTCATACTAGAGGCTACCGTGTGCTTTTACTTGACACTAACAAAATTTTGGAGACTTGTGATGTGTCTTTTGATGAAGCTATCCTAGGTACTAGCTTAACTATTGCAGGTCCGGATCCATATCATCAGTGGGAGGGTATTTTCAAAGAAGAAGAAGAGTCGGTGATATTGCCTGATAGTTCCGAAACTAACACGTGTCTAGCTCCGAACTTTGAACAAGCTCCGACTACCATCTCTTCTAGTCCTGATCGTCCACAAGCCACAAGCTCATCAATCTGTGATGAACCTAATGAAGAAGAAGCTTGTTAAACATCTGTTCCCCTACGGATTTACAAGAATCATCTCCCGCATCAGATAATTGGAAGCTTGCATGAACCAGTTACAAGATCCAGCGATGATGAGTTTAGAATTTGAAATGAGTATGATGGGTGAACTCACTTACCTTTTTGGGTCTGCGAATCAAGCAAACCAAGGAAGGTACCTTTGTGCATCAAACAAAGTATACAAGAGACCTTATCAAGCGCTTCAACTTGGACAAAAGCAAGCCTCTTCAGACACCAATGGGAACAACATCAACACTTGAACTTGACAAAGATGGTGAACCCGTGGATCAAAACGAATATAGAAGCATGATCGGATCACTTTTGTACCTCACGACATCAAGACCGGACATACAATTCAGCATATGTCTTTGTACACGGTTTCAAGCTTCCCCACGTGCTTCACATCGTCAAGCCATCAAAAGAATTCTCAGGTACTTACATGGAACTCAAGAATTTGGCATTTTTCTTCCTTCTTCCTCAACTATTACTTTGAAAGCTTTTTCGGATGCTGATTTTGGGGGTTGTATGGTTGATAGGAAAAGTACTTTCGGTGCTTGTTATTTTCTTGGTAATTCACTTGTTGCTTGGTCCTCTAGAAAACAAAACTCAGTTGCACAATCCACAGCCGAATCTGTAGCTGCTCTAGTGCTTGCTCACAAATTCTTTGGATTGTTCAAACACTTAAGGACTATAGGGTTGATCTAGATAGTTTGTTCCGATGTTTTATGATAACACTAGTGCCATTTGCATTGCTAAAAATCTTGTGCAACATTCTAGAACTAGGCACATTGATATTAGGTATCACTTTCTCCTTGATAATGTTGGAAAAAGGAAACATTGTGCTTCACCATGTAGATACCAAACAACAATTGGCTGACATTTTCACAAAACCTTTAGATTTCCCTCGTTTTTGTTACTTTCGTTGTGAAATAGGGGTTATGCATCCTCATGGCTCAAATTGAGGGGGGGGTGAAACTTGGGAACTCTATGTGTGAATTTGAATTTAAAATAATATGAGCATAGTATTTCATACACATATGATTTTGTGATTCCTTTTACATGCTGGAAGTTCTTACTACATTACTCATTTTATACATTTTGTAGTTTTGGCCACGACTAGTAATTGGAATAATTACTTATACTAAATCTGGTCATGATCGAACTTTCTTGCTGTTTTGAACTTGTTGCATGCTCACAAGTTCTTTTAATAATGAAAAATTAATCAATCAACTATCCACGTGTTGAGCTTTTATGTTCAAATGAAAAAATGGGAAAAGATCAAGAGAATATGCATGCATCGCACTTCTTCTTTTGAGATGGCTTACCATTGCACTTAGATATGAACTTGGAAGAATTTGTGTATGACTAAAACCATGTTCTTAAGCTTCTGATTGTCAAATTACATAGGCTTGGCTTGGTTGGTTAGAATAAGGCAGATGCACATATAATCTCTTGCAAATTTCATTTGATCAAAATTTGTGCTTAAAAAAATTGCAGCAACAAGTACCATGTCTTCGGGTTTTGAAATAGTTAAGTTTGTGAGATCATGACTGATGAGGACATCACTTCTATGGATACAAACAACACTCCATTGAATATACAAGATGCAATCAATAGAGTTCATACACAACAATTAATTTTAGAGGTGAGCTCGTTCTTATATGTTTCCTTATACGTTTTTGAGCATAGATTGCTACCTAATGATTTAATTGTGATTAGGATCCATGGAGAGGTTCAAAGAGTACTTGTAGAAAGTATTAGGGACGTGGAAGACCAGAGAATTCGTTCAAAGAAGATGGAAATCGAACCAAACTATAAATCATATCCAACTCGGAGTCCAGGAGCAGTACGCACTAAAACGGATGCCCAGGACGCATACGAACTCCGTTTTGGACGTCCCACATATGCACGGGAAAGGGGAGAGGATAACCTTTCCAATGGCGCTGGTCTCATATCAAAATTCCTTCGGAGTAATCGAGAATTGTCGAAACAATATAGAGTACAGAATCTGTCAGGGTGTTGCGCCACCGTATTGGGCCATTGGGCCTTGTATCAAGTCTATGTCCATTATTTTCGTGTCTTAGGGTTAGGTCACGACCCTAACACCCCCTTGGACGTCCTCCCACCTATATATACTCTATGGTAGCCGCCATAGACAATTGGGTTTTGCTTAGATCAATAATATCACCGTTCTATGGTTTATGAAACCCCAAATTCGCGATTTCAGATCGTGTCTTCTACGTTCTTGCTTGTGTTCTTGGTTGCACTTGCAGGGATTAGCCTTCTTGGCAAGGTCAATCGTGTGAAACACGGTTGATAACCAACGGAGCGGTGGTGTAGTGATTGCAGGGGTTTTTCGTGTTCTACTCTAGGGCCTCGGATCATCAACATCGAGATATCCATCAATCGACTTACCCATTACCTTTTGGAAGATCGGGCCTAAACCTTTACTCATCAATTGGTATCAGATTTCCAGGTTGCCCGTTAGGTAATTCATCTATCCATTACATTAGTTTTGTTATTCATACCTAGAGTCCACAAAAAAGCCACAAAAGTTTTGCAGTTTAGTAGTTCTGTTATTTTGTCCAAACCACCATTGAGCCTTTGCAAATTTTGTTTTCAATTTTCTTTTGTTGAGCTTGTGTCCTTTGTTGAGTCATATTGCTGGTTTAGAAAGTGTTTCTGGTCTTAGTTTGAGTTTTGCATTGTGTGATTCATACTTTTGAATCACGTCATCACGTCCAGATTAGATTCACCTATGTCCAGTTCGGTATTTTCATCATATCTCGCACATACGAACTCGAATTTTGGTGTTCTTGTACTTCCTAGGAAGCTTAAGAAGTGCTCTATAACTTTAATATTCATCATTTTCCCAGAAAATATATTTATTGATGTCTAAATGGCATTAGATCCGAATCTGTTATTGACCTAAAAATTCTGAACAGTCTGTATTTCGGAGGCAATATCTCCTACTGTTCTTTACCAAAATAGGTCTTCCATATATTGAAATTAAAGAGGAGAGATATATCTACAATATTGCTGTTCTTAGTTTTTCTATTTGGAGCCTCTAAGTATGCCTATTTATCCTTGGACGATTGATCAGAAAATCTGTGACAGACCCAGGAGATATCTTTGATTGATTTTCATTGTGTTCTTCCCTTGCAGCACATTCTGAAAAAGAGAAAAAAAAAAGAAAAAGGCAAGTGCAAAACAAGAAACAAAAGCCGCACAAAAAAAAAGAAAAAAAAAATAAAAAAAACATAAGTGCTTGAATTCTTTGTGTCATCTAATTTTGTCTCATGTCTTGCTAGTTTGAACTACTAGGAACACATTTAGGCCATCAACTTTGACAAGTACTTTGGACAATTATTCAACTTTACTATCTGATTTCATTGTTGCTAATCCTTGCTACATATAAAGTGCCATCCAAGCTACACTTTACTCTTGAGCAGAATCGATACACCTTTGCAATCATTCCACGCTTCATTGGTTTCTTCATACCGGCCACCGTTTGCCACTTGCAGTGTTGGTAAGAACACTTGTAAGAGCGTGGTAAGACGCTTGAGAGTGTGATTCCACTTCCACTTTGCCATTATCCTTTGTAGTTGATAGGGATAACATATTTTTTTTGTTGTCTTCTGTTTGCTACTAACAATGTCAGGTAAAAGCAAGAATCATGCATTATATGCTGAGATGATGGACATGATGAAGACGGTGATGGAGTTGTTCAATAAAAATCAAACATCAACCAAGGTTTCACATGACATTCAGACCACCTTTACAACACCTTCCATAAAAAGTAATTACATTCTCCCATCTCTTCCTTCTTATGATGGTTTTGGTTATGATGAATATATTACTTGGGAAATAGAGGTGGATAAATTTTTTGGACAATGTCATATGTGTGAGAGAAGAAAGATTAGAAATGTTGCAAGTGCATTAGTAGATTGTGCATTAACTTGGTGGAACAATTTAAATGAATTAGAAAAACCTCGAACATGGAAAGAAATGAAAATTCTTATGCGAGAAACTTTTGCTAATGTATCTATGTGCAAAGAAGAAATTCAGCAATTTGAGAACAAATTTCTTGTTGTACCTCCTTTTGTGTCTAATGTTTTGCAGGACAATATAGAAAATAATATCGATGATGCAAAAGAGAACGAGGCTTTCGACAACACTTGTAAAATTCTAGATGGATCAACTCATAATGCACTCGAAATCACTGCTGAAAATGGTAAGGCAAAATATTCTACAAATACAGAAGGTGAGAAGTTTTTGGATGTTCTGAATTTTTCCACCAATCATGCTATTTTCGAGGAGCAACTATTAGAATCATTTATTTATACACCATTGTCACATGTTGATTTTCCTGCTGATCGTTGAGCTAAGAAAGAGTTGTGTGCTGATAACTCTATTATACCTATGCAAAAACAAGTTAATGTACAAGATGATTGTGTTTTGGATTCACCTACTTGTGCTGAAATTCATAATTTGATCACCGCTACTGCTGAAAATGATGAGCTGAAATTTTTTTCTTCTCCAAATACTTTGGGTTATATTGAATTTGACACTCTTTGTGATTTAAATATTGTAGAGAGGAGAATGTTTTCACAATCTGAATTGCCTTTATTAAGTAGAAATATTTTTCATGCTATAGGCAACTATGAAGATAGTGGTGAATTTATGGTGCATAAAGTTTACATATATTCAAATGTGCAAGCTCCTTTTGTGCTGCAACAACATGGTGAAATGAATGGATGCACTAACACTAATAATGTATTGTCAAGTTTTTCTAGCATTTTTTTATTGCAGCAAGGACAACAAATAAAAAAGAAGCATTGTTCGTTGCGGTTGTGCAATATGGACAGTGTTCATTCTACCCCCAAAGCAATCCTTTTTCCTGGACATACGAGCAAGCCGAGGATGGCTTGTCATAAAGAAGGGGAGAATGATGAGATTATGCATATTATTATTGCACCTACAAACATGACACAATGTTTATTTGTTTGGGATCCTGGCTCAAGTGAATGTGCACTCTTATTTGATGGAAAAGATCAAGATGGCACACTATGTCATCCACCACCTTGGCCTCCTCCATTCATTCATACAAGAAGATTTGATGGCGTTGCACATTTGGATCAACACATGAGAGGAGATGAACTTGAGTCGAGGACGACTCTAATTCAAGAAGGGGAGGATGATGAGGACATCACTTCTATGGATACAAACAACACTCCATTGAATATACAGGATGCAATCAATAGAGTTCATACACAACAATTAATTTTAGAGGTGAGCTCGTTCTTATATGTTTCCCTATATGTTTTTGAGCATAGATTGCTACCTAATGATTTAATTGTGATTAGGATCCATGGAGAGGTTCAAAGAGTACTTGGAGGAAGTATTAGAGACGTGGAAGACCAGAGAATTCGTTCAAATAAGATGGAAATCGAACCAAACTCAAAATCGTATCCAACTCGGAGTCCAGGAGTAGTACGCACTAAAACGGACGCCCAGGACGCATACGAACTCTGTTTTGGACGTTCCACATATGCACGGGAAAGGGGAGAGGATAACCTTTTCAATGGCGCTGGTATCATATCAAAATTCCTTCGGAGTAATCGGTAATTGTCGAAACAATATCGAGTACAGAATCTGTCAGGGTGTTGCGCCATCGTATTGGGCCATTGGGCCTTGTATCAAGTCTATGTCCATTATTTTCGTGTCTTAGGGTTAGGTCACGACCCTAACACCCCCTTGGACGTCCTCCCACCTATATATACTCTATGGTAGCCGCCATGGACAATTGGGTTTTGCTTATATCAATAATATCGTCATTCTACGGTTTGTGAAATCCCAAATTCGCGATTTCAGATCGTGTCGTCTACGTTCTTGCTTGTGTTCTCGGTTGCACTTGCAGGGATTAGCCTTCTTGGCGAGGTCAATCGTGTGAAGCACGGTTGATAACCAACGGAGCGGTGGTGTAGTGATTGCAGGGGTTTTTTGTGTTCTACTCGAGAGCCTCGGATCATCAACGTCGAGATCTCCATCAATCGACTTACCCATTACCTTTCAGAAGATCAGGCCTAAACTTACTCATCAATGAAATGCTTAAATTGAAAATTACATTTGATATCTAGCATGGCTTACACTACTTTATGTATCTCATTATTGTGTTAGTGTAATTTACTTGATAGTATGACTTGGATGAGCTTTGTTCTATATGTAAATGTTATAATGTGCTCATAACAAATTAAAATTTCTCTTTTGTACCTTGCTGAATACATTGTCAAAGGGGGAGAAGTATGCAATGTGGAGAAATAAGTATAGGGGGAGAAATTTATTTCTATCTCATTTGATTTTCAAAAAGGAGGGAAAATTGTTTTCAAAACTTTTCATGTGAATAAGCTAATGTTCGGATTTTATGTGGTGTTGCCAATGCATTCATCAAGGGGAGATTGTGAGATCTTTGTGTGCTAAATACATTGGATATGATGATAAAAGTTTTGAATACTACCAAAACACCTTTATCATCAAGGTCTGACTCTAGGTCCGAGCTCCAGCTAGGTTCGACGATAGGTCCAGCTTGCTTTTGTTAGCTCTGGCTCTAGGTCCGACTAGCTTTGGTAAGCTCTGACGCTAGGTCCGACTAGCTTTGGTTAGCTCCGGCTCTAGGTCCGACTAGATTTGCTATGCTCCGACGCTAGGTCTAACTAGCTTTGGTTAGGTCAGGCGATAGGTCCTGCTAGATTTGGTAAGTTCCGACACTAGATCCTGTTAGTTTTGGTAAGCTCCAGTTAGCTTTGGCAAGGTTCGGAGCTTGATCGCAGTGGTTCTGCTTTTAATTTGCAATGTTTCGAACTTGTTTTATTTTGGATTATGGAAATTTTGCTTATTTTTCTTTTACTAAGTTTTTGGTGTGTTTTGGTGGTTATTATTGATATCTCTTTGCTAAGGTTTGCAACATACTTATGTGAGGTGCTCACATAAGGTGTTGTGGTTATCAGAACTAACTAGAGTCAAGTCGAGGACTTGTGCTCAGAAGTATTGGTTTTTTATTCATGTGCAGGTGTTGCTTGAGTTCAAGACATGGCTGGTGACGGGATCCATTGAACTAGTCTTAGGGAGAAGATGAGGTTCAACAACCAAGTTCCGGAGGAATTGTGGTTGAGTTGATCAGGAGGTTGCGCAACATGTTCGATTCAAGAACAATGCATATGATGGTATCGTGGACATCGTTGGAATATGTTTGCACGTGTGTAAGGAGTGCATGGACGTAGCTACATGGTTCCGAGGCGTGATGAAGATATGTGGACGTAAAGAATTGGTCGGAAAGGTTCAATCGACTAGGTTATGGACTCAGGCTGCGGCTGAGTCGTGTTTGACTCAAATAAGGAATGTTTTGAGTTGGTTATGATAGGATTCCGTGTGGGTTATGAATTTGAGTTGTTTTAGGAATGTGCAATACGTTCCTAAGGTGTTTGGAAGTCTTAAGATTGCTTCTTTCTATGTATAGAAAAGTCTTGAGCAGTTATGGAAAGTTTCGATTCGTGAATTGAGTAGGATTGGAGTCCTAGTTAGGATTTGGTTGACCTAAGGGCTGGTTATATAAGCAAGGGAGGCCAGAGCTCATGGTGTACGACTTTGGGGCTGTTCCTCTTGTGATTTGATCAATAAAATTCGTAGTCTAAAGGAGCTTTTGTGCCTTGTTCATCCGACTTGTTTTCTTCAAGTCTTTCTCGTCGAGTTTCTGCACAGCACTACCTTTCTTCTATTGTTTTATCAAAACTCGAGTTTTACAGATCTGATTGATGTGATTCTTTTTGGGTTGTCTTCAAAACTAGATTTTCTATCATCTGTGAAAATTTCACGGTCATTGGATTTGTGGTTTCTGATCTAGACGAGTTTCTTTGCGGTGTTCCAGAACTGTTTTTCTTGGGTAGGACAGATTGACCTTTGTTCAATCTTTTGATTGTAACTTGAGATTCTCTTGACGGATTTTCGTGATTATTGTTGTGACGTCTTCATGACTTGATTGTCTACAATCTATACTAGTTTTGTCACAGTTGAACACATTTAGTGTAGTCGCACACACGGTTTCATTAACAGATCGGTTTTCTACCGAGGGGTGTTTCATTGCTTCCGCTGAAAAATTTTAATCTACCATTCACACCCTATGGTTGCTTTACACGTGCTCTTTGATTCTACAGATGCTAACTTTGTATATTGTTGTACATTTAGTCTATGAAGGATATCAAGATCTCCGATGATTTGCGACAGATCGTGAATGGTCAATTGAAAGCTAGAGAATTTAGCGGATATGATATCAATAGATACCGTTTTCGAACGGCAAGTTTAGAAGCAAATCGCCCACTTGCATCCACATCAAACAGTGGAGTGTGTATAACGGCTACAGAGGGTAGTGGAGAAGTGAAGGAATACTATTGTGTTCTTCAAAAAATAATTGAGTACACATTTGGTAGTATGAAAGAACTGAAGCTGGTGTTTTTCGACTATCACTAGTTTGATCCAACATCGGGAACGCGAGTGGATGATTTTGGAATGGTGGAAGTCAACCACAACTCACGCTATACAGCCCCTAACAACAATGTTGTACTTGTGCATCAAGTGGAACAAGTATACTATTTATGTTATCCTCATCTAAGTTTGAAAATTGGTGGGTTGTATATAAAGTTAACCGTGAAGTGCACCCTTGTCGTTATGATGAGTACATAGATAATCAGGAAGATGATGGTGTTGGTGTTTATCAAGATGAATTAAAGAAGTATAAGATATTAGGATATCTTCTGGAACAGGACATGCGGAAATTGCTAGTACTACTCTAAAGTTAATGTCTGAAGACCGGCCCTTCGAGAAAACATCTTCGGCAATCTCAAAGGATTATTGAAAAGCAAAATAGAATTATTGAAGAAGAGAGTGAAGGAGAAGAGTTTGAAGAAGATATGGTAGAAGAAGAGAGACATGAAAACATTCATGCACGTGTGATAGAAGTAGATTCGGATGCTGATGATTTTTAGTACATTCTAATGCTAGTGATTTTTAGTTCTTATTGTACGCATTCTTTGAGATTTAAATTTTATTGTGTACATCTTTTAGTCTTTAGAATTTTTTGTTTAATAATCTTGTATACTAATCATTATTCTGAAATTTGTGCAGATGTGGAAGCATTTCAAAAAAGGAAAGAAGCGAAGTGATGATACTTCTTCCTCCGCGTCTCACTACAGTAGTGGTTCGGTTCACACATCCTTGTTTCAGGTACTTTGTTTTTTTTATAAACACTTCAATGTCATAATCTGCTATTTACTATTTGTTATATGTTTATTTGCATTTGTAGGGCACGTCTGTGAGTGCAGATAGAGAGAGGCAACTTATTGGGTGTGTGATAGAGCATTCATCGAGCCAGCTAGCACCAGGTTCAGGAGGAGGCTTAGTTGTGTACTCGGAGGAGGCTCAGGAGCAGGGAGGAGGCTTAGGAGCAGGCACAATGGATGAGGTTCAGGAGCAGGGAGGAGGCTCAGGAGCAGAGGAGGCTGTGGCGCAAGCCTTTGGGTCGTCTTCTGAGGGTGGACACGATGGTACTAAGGGTGGACAGGGTGGTACTGAGGGTGAAGAAAGCAGCGAAGAGGAAGATGATCCTGAACGAGATGCAATGTTGACAAGATTGGTAGAGTTACAAGAGGCAGCAGAGGGGTAGAGTGATCAATGCCCTTATAGGTATTTTTTTTGAATTATTTGATAAGTTATCTTATACATTTGGTTTTCTTGTCAACTAACTAATGTTATTTGTACAGGCTGCGAAGGCACTTTTTATGTACTCCAAGTAAAACTCCCGATACGCGGGTGGTATATGGCCAAAGGGTACTAGGTGCAGGATCGAGATTGGTTGGGATGGCAGGGGGCATCGACGCTGTGTTAACACAGAGTTGGGAAATGCCGTCCAGTTTTGCTTTTCAGGGATGGTTCTTATGGGCGGTCAACTAATTGCCGCGCATAATTGGGATTACTATGTCCTAAAACCGTATGGCACTGCGGGTACTTGTCAGGACAAAGTTTGGGAGATTTTCTGGGTAAGTTTGTTTTCATTATTTAAAATATGTTGCATCTTACTTTGGTTGATACTAATTGTTGGTTTTATGCAGAGTATATTTAAATTTGAGGAAGGTGTGATTCGAGCATATGCGAGGTCTGTTTTTGAGACGTCAGTGAGAAAGCTCATGAAGGACTCCTTCTCTGATGCACGGATCAAGGCTGTGATCGTGTATTACAAGACCAGGTTGCGTCAGCCCATGACAAACAACTGACCAGCTACAATTTATCTGCAGAAGCATGAGTACATAGAGAATAGTGTGAATTGGATCTGTGTAGATATGGCACCTTGGGAATGGCTATGCAAAATATTTTGAAGAGAAACCGAAGTAACCGGAAGAGCAAGCCTAGACTACAATGTTATGGGGCATATAACCATGTTCGGATGGCACAACGAATGGTATGAACTATTACAATCACTTGTAAATTACTTCAAACAATTGTATTGATTGAACTGATGTTGTATTTTGATGTTGCAGGAAGTTGAAATCGGTGTCGCTCCTTCTTTTATCGAGGTTTACCTCAGGGGGCACAGAGGCACAAATCCAACATGTCCGAAGCAGTTGTGTGATGAGGCGGCAACACAAAAAGTGGTAAGTGTGTTAAGTGCTCTCTATCTATGAACTGGATCTATCTTTTATGACATCCACTCATTAACTTATTTATTCTTGCAGACAAAATATGTTGAGTGTCTCAAGAAAAAAGCATGGAAATGATGTAGATTATCTAAGATCACCGTTGGATGTTGGTGCGGCGTACGAAGCCGGTGAAGGCGTATCGCATGGGAGGTATGTGTAAAGATATTGATTGTTTAAAGGTTAATTACCGTCGATTCATCACATTTGTGTTTTTTGTAGACTTGGATTAGGCGACGGTTATGTGGAGCATGACGCTTATGTGGGATGACGGTCTTCTACTTCCAGTTCGAGTCGATCCCGTGTTGGAGATGAGGAATTGAAAGAAAAATTAACGCAATACGTGGAGAAAGTGGAACAGCAACAACAACAAATACAGCAAATACAGATGCAGCAGCAGATGCAGCAGTAGATACAATATTTGAGTATGGCACACGTAACTTGTAATATTAACAATTGAATAGTTTATTCGTTTATAAACTGTTTGTACTTAAGATTTCACGAATAATTTCATTCGTGTAGTTCTTGGGTCAAGGCAACACTGGAACTCAGTTCAATGTGCAACAACAGCCTCAGTTCGAGATGACATTGTAGGTAAACTACTGTTTTACTTAAGTTGGTATACTTATTACCATATTTGTGTTAAAGTCAGTAACTGAATATTTTTTACTTTATGCAGTTCTTCCTTGAAGGTGGCTTTGGATCATAGTTCGGTATGCCTCGCCCGATGCAGCCCGAACAACAAGTTGGCTCTTCTTCACAGGAATAACCGTATTGCTTAGTAACTCGACTTATAGTATGAAATACTAATAATATTTGTCTCAGGGTTCCCAGAGTGGTCAAGCCTATCCTCCACATAAGGGATTCATGTCAATGTTGGCCCCTGGATTGCAACTTTATCCAGGTGTTCTCCCATCGTTACCCTTCGCTTTAGGGCATAGTCAACCATAAACACCTCTGGGCACCGCAGCGGTATGATTACTAAATCATTAGCTCTAATGAAAACATAGCTTAACTTGAACAATACTTAGCGACTTATTCAATTGCATGGTTGGTAATACCTTTAAGCAATTACACATGTGAGTTGGGCATTTGTGAATTTTAGAAAGATTGAGATATATGAACTATAACTATTAATGCGAAGATAACTTTTATTTGTTTCTCATAGGGTTTAGGTCATGTAACGCCTCATGGTTGTGATGCTTTCCTCAATTTGAACGCTAGAGGTGCAAGTGGTGGAGGTTCGAACAATGACATGGAAGCGGATTAATCTTCACAATGGTCCTTTGGAGTAATTTAGATTTGAACTCGTTGTTTGACTATGTGATGGAGTAATTTAGAATAATCTTCACAATTTTGTATGACTATGTGAACTCGTTTTATTGTGTTTTGCTTATGACTATGGGCTGTATGAAATGTCGTTGCATCGTCGTTTTATTTACTATTGTGGTATGCAATATGTATGCAATGTGTTAGCATAAATGTGGTATGCAATGTTGTATGACTATGCAATATTAGCATATTTGTGTTGAATTGTATGGCTTGTATAGCCTGTATGGCCGGGAGGCTCCGCACCCGGGGAGGGAGCGAAAGCAACCACGCTTTTAAAAAAAAAATCCTGTGAGGCTGTTGGTGTAGGTCGCGCTGACAGTCATAACTGCCATATGATCATCTGTTTCGCTCCCAGACCGACGGCTATATGACCCCCAAAGCGCACACGTGTCCTCCTGTATGGCCGTCGGTATGCTCGGGGGCCAACGCATCTAAACCAATAAAGTCGTCGGTTTCGGCGGGCCGACAGCCTTATTGCGTTAAGGTCGTCGGGCTCCCGAAGCCGACATTCATACTTGCATTTCCGCAGTAAAGATGTCGGGGACCGAGGCCCGATGACTTTAAAGTGCTAAAGCAGTCGGTCCCGACGTCTTTAAGTGGTTAGGAACGTCGACCTGGATTCGACGGTGTCACGCCCGGTCATCGTAAAGATGAACAGACGCTAATCACATGTACGCCAGGATCAGTTGAATCGTACATGCGTCGACGAAAGTGAAATATCATTACATTGCCATGTTCGAATACATAAATAGTCTTACAGCATGACCCGAAGGTCTACAAATACACTCCACAAATATTTACATCCACAACAAAGCTAACGAAGTTCAACTACAGCAGAAGACTAATAGGTAAGAGCAGCTCCAACTCCACAGGCAGCCGTTGCGCGTGAGGTCGCCAGCCTAGACCAAGTCCTCCGGGTTGACGTAGAAGTCTTCCGGTGCCGCTTCTTCCTCTTCATATTCTAAAGGAGAATTAAACGCTTGAGTACATAGAGTACTCAGCAAGTGCGGGAAGAGATGACATGAATGGCTAAAGCAAAGGGAAGGCCAATTATGGCTTAGCACTATGCTTAGGACCTAACCTTAGCTTTCAATTACCAATATCATAATTCAAGAAGTAATCAACTCATAAGTAATGATAATGAAAGTACTTTAATCATAATTAACCACCATTTCCCAACCATAGACTAATTATGAACTGGCCCCAAGTCGCTCTTGTCCGTGAGCACGGCTGTCATGACAGTTTTACCAAATCTCTGCAGAGAGTGTACCCTTTCCCACAAGCAGTGATTCCATCCCCTGTTGCCAGGTGGACTTGAGTAAACCTCCATGTAGCCCGTGGTGATCAACCACATTTCACACTTCCGTAGGTGTGTGGCCCGGAGATCACTACATGGTCTTTACAAAGGTGCTCTCGACTAGTGCTAGCCCTCTAAGGTTTCCACCACTGGGGATTCTCGGAGTAACCCTCCGCCCCAGAGCCCCCTCTTGAGCCTTGCGGATCCCAGAGCAGATCACCCGCATCATTCCCCGCACCATCCAACCACTAGCATTTCATCGGGAGAAACCTAATTAATTGACCATGCTGCCCCATCTCAGTCTCGTGGTGGTACTATAAAGCTTAGTGGCTTCCTCCATAAACCGGTCCTTAGAATCCGGTGGTAACAAACCCCAATCCCGGGTCTCGTGCAAACTGCACCATACCAATACTAACCAACCACCAGATTCCTATCCACTACAATTTGTGAAATCACCACAAGTTCAAGTAACCATAAAGTTTAATGTAGCATAATGGTATGAAGTCCCAATCCCAATATTTAAGCATGGCTAAGCATAATTATGACCTATCTACTTCCCAACCCATTTTAGGTAACAAGGAATTATATGGAACAGGGCATGTAAACATGAAGTAGGACATCAATTTAATTAGCATGCATCTATCTAAATCCCTAGAACTGGAGCAAAATGGTCAAGGGCACTTGCCTTCGTTGAAGACTTGAGTGTTGGCGAAGTCCTGGTCTTGGAGGTTAAGATTAGGGTCGTAGTACGACTCTAGACATATGCCCAAGCATGGCAAGGATAGAATAAAGCTAAATAAGTAAAGGGAGCGCAAAACAATGCATCACAACACACACATAAGCATAAAATCCTATACTAATGCGTCCCTACGAAGTATTTATTACTTAACATGGCCAAAGTATGCATTTTAGATTTATCCTACATTTTTGAGAATTAAATATAGCCTAAAACCATTTTTATTGAATTTTCTATGGCCAAAATGTACTTTTAAACATTTATAATAAATATTCCATGGTCGAAATATATTTTACATGAACTCTACAATTTATTCACAGCATAAAATAATTTATACCAAATTTTCCTAACATTTCTACACTTAATTACCATTTTTATCTATTTTCTACACATTAAATACACCTATAAACAATATTTAGCAAATAAATAAAAGTCCAGGGACTAATTAAATAGTTTTCTCAACTGCACAGGGGCTAAATACATGATTCTACAAATTTACAGGGGTTAGATTGCTTATTTAAATCGTTAAATCCAATTTTTAGGGTTCCAGGGGCTAGTCTGCAATTTCCAGGGGCTACTCAAATCCAGAGAAGTGCAGGGGGTAGCCTGCAAGTTTCCAGGGGCTGCGGTGTAAAACTGAAGGCGGGAAAACTGAATTGAATATGGGCCGTTGGATTTGAATTGGACGCGTGGGATTTAAAACACCGAACCGGTATGAAGATCTAATCTCCACCGTAGGGGTTCAACCGACGGCCCAGATTGGGCCACGTCGCCCCTAACCGGCGCACGCGCGCGGCGCGGCGGCGCCCGACGGCCGACGGCGGTGAACTCGCCGGAGATCACCCAATCTACCGAATTATACCCTAATTCTAAGATCTGAGCGTAAAGAAACGAAGAGGGAGAGAAGGTGAACTTACCTAGGGGAGTAGCTAGGCTTGAAGTCGGCCGGAGAGGGGTCGGTGACGAGGAAAGGCGGCGGTTGGCGTCGGAGTTAGGTGATCCAGCGTTGCAGTGGCGATCCACCCGAGCAACCACGTCCGGCCAGTTCCTGGTGAGGCGGTGATCACGTTAGGCCAAGAAATTGGGGGGCAGGGGGATTGCAACGACGAGAACGCGAGCGCAGAGGTGCTCACCGGCGGTGAAGGGCTAGGGTTAGAGAGAGAGCTCGGGGGAGGGGAAAATGGGGGGCGCCGGCTCCTCTTAAGCGCAAAGGGGGTGTGCGGTTTGGATGCGCGCACGAAAACTGCCGAGGAGAAGTGGATTCGGGGGGAGGAAGACGTGGGCGCGGGGTGTTCGGCAGTTGCGCGCGGGAGGGAGGCGAGCGACGGTTGCGCGGGAGGGAGATGACATGCGGGCCCTGCCCGGCAGAGAGAGAGAGGGGGTGGGATTCGGCTGGGCCGCAGGGGAGGGGAGGGGAATTGGGCCAGGGGGGAAAATCGGCCCAGGAAGGGGTTTTAATTCTTTTTCTTTTTCTTTTTACTTTCTTTTCTTTTGATTTGAATTCAAATTCAAATTTTAAACGGATGCTACTCGTTTGAACATCAAAAATCACCCAAAAATGCATACAACAATGACCAAGGGTTTGAGCAAATTTTGTACATAAAATGATGGGTGTTACAACTCTACCCCCCTTAAAAGGAATCTCGCCCTCGAGATTCGGACGTCCTAAGGGAATAGATGAGGGAAATCCACCTTGAGATCTTCTTCTCTTTCCCATGTTGCTTCTGCCTCTATGTGATGCTTCCATTGCACTTTACACATGCGAATGACTTTGTTTCTTA
Organism: Tuctoria greenei; assembly: GCA_036927565.1. Lineage (NCBI taxonomy): Eukaryota > Viridiplantae > Streptophyta > Magnoliopsida > Poales > Poaceae > Tuctoria > Tuctoria greenei. The sequence continues at coordinate 60,932,007 of JAYESD010000010.1, forward strand.
TGAGCTTTTCCAGTGTTTCAAGTATCCTGACAGGCTGCTCCACATAAGACAAGTCTTCCTGTACATCCATGGCTTCCATAGGCAATTGCTCTTCAGGCACTCTTAAGCACTTCTTAAGCTGTGATACATGGAACACATTATGCACATCTGACAAGTGTGGCGGAAGCTCAAGTTGATATGCCACTTCACCTCGTCTTTCGAGTATCTTGAACGGACCAATGTAGCGTGGTGACAACTTGCCTCTTACTTTAAATCTTCTCAATCCTCTCATAGGTGACACCTTCAAGTATACATAATCACCAACTTCAAATGTGAGATCACGTCTTCGAGTATCCGCATAACTCTTCTGTCTTGTTTGAGCTGCCTTTAGATTCTTCCGAATTTCTTGTACTTGTCTTTCAGCCTCTTGTAACACGTCAGGCCCAAAGACTTGACTTTCCCCAGTTTGATTCCAAAATAACGGTGTCCTACATTTTCGCCCATACAATGCTTCAAAAGTAGACATATTCAAACTGGCTTGATAACTGTTGTTGTAAGAAAATTCGGCATATGGCAGATTTTTGTCCCAACTTTTGCTATTCTTTAAAGCACACGCTCTTAACATGTCATCTAATACCTGGTTGGTGCGTTCTGTCTGACCATCAGTTTGAGGATGATACGCCGAACTAAAATTTAGACGAGTATCCATTGATTCATGCAACTTCTGCCAGAATCTTGAGGTGAATTGGATGCCTCTGTCGGAAATGATCTTCTTAGGAACTCCATGTAAGCATACAATCCTGGAGATGTACAGTTCCGCCAACTTGGGACCATTGTAGGTCTCTTTCACTGGAATAAAGTGAGCAACTTTAGTTAGACGGTCCACAATAACCCATATAGAATCATATCCAGACTGTGTTCTTGGTAGTCCCACAATGAAATCCATACTAATTTCTTCCCATTTCCATTCTGGCACTTTGATCGGTTGCAATAACCCTGCTGGTCTTTGATGTTCTGCCTTAATCAATTGACATGTATCGCATATGGCCACATATTCTGCTACATCCCGTTTCATTCCATGCCACCAATATCGATCTTTAAGGTCTTGATACATCTTTGTGCTTCCGGGATGAATGGAGTATGATGAGTCATGAGCTTCTCTTAATATCAACTCTTTAATCTCCTTGATATCTGGAACACAAATCCTCTTTCCAAGCCATAAGGTTCCTTGTTCATCTTCTCTAAAGTTCGGAGCTTTCCCTTTCTTCATCAACTGTTTGATCTCCTTGACCTTCTCATCATCCTTTTGCCCTTCTCGTATATCACGTTCAAGGGTTGAGTCCACTTCCATAGCAACTGCTTCAGTGCTAGACACTAGACATAGGTTTAACCTTGCAAACTCTTCACATAACTGGGGTTGAAGAGCTTGTACTGACAAATTATTGCTTTGTCCCTTCCTGCTTAGAGCATCAGCGACTACATTAGCCTTGCCTGGATGGTAGTTGATTCCCACATCAAAATCATTTATTAACTCTAACCAACGACGTTGCCTGAGATTAAGATCCGGCTGTGTGAATATGTATTTCAAGCTCTTGTGATCTGTGTATATCTCAATCCTTTTTCCCATCAAGTAGTGTCTCCATATCTTCAAAGCATGAACAACAGCTGCCAATTCCAAATCATGTGTTGGATAGTTCCTCTCATGTTTCCGAAGCTTTCTTGAAGCATAGGCCACAACATGTCCTCCTTGCATTAAGACACATCCTAAACCATGACCAGATGCATCACAATAGACCACAAACTCCTTCTGCATATCAGGCATCACCAATACCGGTGCACTGGTCAACCTCTTCTTCAATTCGGCGAAGCTTACTTCACATTCGGGGGTCCACTTGAAAGCAACTCCTTTCTCAAGAAACTTGGTTAGTGGTCGAGAGATCTTTGAAAATCCCTCGATGAATCGACGGTAGTAACCAGCCATACCTAAGAATCTCCGTATATCATGTACACTCTCAGGTGTTTCCCACTTAGGAACATCGGCCACTTTGCCTGGATCCACTGCTATACCTCCTTCGGATATGACATGTCCCAGAAATGATACCTCCTTTAGCCAAAACTCACACTTACTAAGTTTGGCATACAGTTGATGTTGGCGAAGCTTCTGTAGGGCCATCCTGAGGTGCTCCTCATGCTCTTCTTCAGTCTTGGAGTAGATAAGTATGTCATCGATGAATACCACTACAAACTTGACCAAGTACTCCATGAATACCTTGTTCATAAGATACATAAAATATGCCGGAGCATTGGTCAATCCAAACGACATAACTGTATACTCATATAATCCATACCGGGAGACAAATGCCGTCTTGGGAATATCCGACGGTCTAATCTTCAGTTGATGGTAGCCCGAACGAAGATCAATCTTGGAGAACACACATGCTCCTCTCAACTGATCAAACAAATCTTCAATCCTTGGTAGTGGATATTTATTCTTGATTGTTACCTCATTTAAGGCACGGTAGTCCACACACAACCTTTGAGTTCCATCCTTCTTAGGTACAAATATAACTGGTGCTCCCCAAGGCGATGAGCTAGGACAAATATATCCTTTTGCCAATAGTTCCTCAATATGATCCTTTAGTTCAGCTAATTGTTTAGCATCCATTCTATATGGCCTCTTATATATTGGGGCCGTTCCAGGTACTAATTCAATGATAAATTCAATCTCTCGATCAGGGGGCATACCTGGCAAGTCATTTGGGAAACATCCGGAAATTCCTTCACAACCCTGATGTCTTTGGTACTCTCAAGATGGTTGAGTTGCACTACTGCCTCTTGTGTCTGATCTGGCTTGAACTCCACTATAGTGCCATCCGGGTGTGTTAAGCAGACTGTTTTAGTTGCACAATGAATTACTCCTTGATTCTTCGTCAACCAGTCCATTCCCAGAATGATATCAAATCCTTGTGAGTCCAACACTATTAGGTTGGCCCAAAATACTACCCCCCTTATGTTTATACTCACTTTTCGGCATAGATGTCTTGCCACCATCTCTCCTCCAGGAGAGTTTATCAATAATGGCCCATTCAAGAATGTAACTACCATGTCATGCTTCTTTATGAAATCCTTGGATATAAATGAATGTGTAGCACCCGAATCAAACAATATGGTGGCGGGGTGGGAGTTAACAAAAAACATACCGATCACCACATCAGGCGCTTCCTGTGCTTGCTCCAGAGTCACATGGTTGACACGACCAGATGGGTTTTGTTGCTTCTTTGGACAATTGCTGGCATAATGTCCCCATTCTCCGCACTTGTAACATTGCACCCCCGCAGCATTATTTGGGCCCTTGTTGCCTCCTGATTGGTTTCTTGGGGGTTGGCCATTTGGACGGTTAGCTGGAGCTGAAGGGCGGGGTGGCTGCATCTGCTGACGTGGGGGTTGCATTGGCTGGCGTGGTGGCTGCTGTTGCTGCTGCTGGCGCATCTGCTGGTTGTAGGGAGTGGGTGGCCTGTAGTTGGAGTTGGGAAACCTCTGTCTCGAGTAGTTCATGGGACGAGTCATTTGGTTTGCAGGCAGAGGGTTAAGACGGGGGCGCACATTGCTGCTAGAGGCGTGTGCCATAGTCAACTTCCTTTTTCTTTCTTCATCATCTAGTTCCTTCTTAGTCCTCTCCACTTCAAAAGCTTTGTCAACCAGCTTCTGAAAGTCGCCGTAGTCGCTGGAAGACATGGCGAACTTTAACTCCTTGTCCAACCCATTCTTGAAGCGGAATTGTTTCTTGTAGTCAGTGTTTACATCAGTTGGAGCATAGCGGGACAACTGAGTGAATGCATTCAAATAGGCCCTCACAGTCATATGGCCCTGCTTTAACATAAGGAACTCTTCACATCTTGCTTGTATTTCTCCCTCAGGCACAAAGTGATTGCGGAAGTTAGTCCTGAATTCTTCCCAAGTAATGCTTTCTGGATCTCGGTGGGCTTCAGTAAAGGCAGTCCACCAGTCGGCTGCCGGTCCTTGGAGTTGATGGGAGGCTAGTAGCACTTTCTCCCTTCCTTCACAGTGGATGAGCCTCAGCTTGCTTTCAACGGTACGGAGCCAATCATCGGCATCCATGGGTTCGGTAACGGTGGCGAAAGTGGGTGGATGAGTGTTCAGGAAGTCCCTAAGGAAGGACCTAGGTGGAAAAGGTGGTGGTGGCGGAAGGTTGTAGTTTGGTGGTGGTGGGGGTGGGGCTTGCTGCAAGTTGGTGACAATCTGTGTAAGGTTGTTAAGCAGCTGGGTTTGGATGGCCATCATCTGCTGCATTTGTTGCGCGGCTGGGGCCCCTCGGGCACCCCTACCATTCCATCCAGGCACACCTCCAAGTCCTTCATCTTGGGGCACAGCACCCCTTCCACGACCTCTACCTCTACCTCTTCCAGACATCTGTGTAGGGAATAATTGAAATTTTAGAACAATAGATGAGGTATAGAAGGGTACACTATGGCAAACGGTCCCAACTACATGCATCAAGGGAGACACATATATATAAAGCAAACAAATTCATTAACCAACTAGTGCGGATGTGGACAAGATGCTAATGCATTCCACAACTCGCACAACACACTAACAAGCCTATAAACAAATGACATGGATGTGGACAGGATGCCGAAGCATTCCACAACTCATGTCGCACACACACACAACATAAAGCAAACTACTAGCATAACAACACGAATAACACAACTCAAGACTAAAGAGGGCGCAGCTACACGCTCCTACATACTAAGGATAGGTGTCCTGAGTCGTCCAACGGGAAAGCAAGTCCACTCCTACTCATCGGAGTCCTCCTCAACCTCCATCTCCGGGTCTTCTTCTTCTGAGTCCTCTCTTGATTCCTGGGGGGAGTTCATGTGACAATCTGGAGAGTTCGGGTCCCAAGGCTCCACGTCTGAAGCGTACTGAGGAGAGTTAGGATCAGCTGCAGTGATCCTCGCGTAGCGTCGGCAAAGTCGCTCGTAGTGGTCAACCAGGTCCCTACTGTCCTGAAGCTTCTGCTGACAACGCTGGAGTCGCGAAGACAACTCCACAACGTCGTCCACCAGCCTCTCGCACTGAGGGTGAGTCAAGTGCCCCTCGACGTCACGTCCAGTGAAGGCGGCCGTGCCACTAGGGCGCTGAGGGGTGTACGCGTGCTCCGTGCACCCAAGAAGGAACCTGTGGGCGTGGATCCAGTAGGTGGTCGCCTCCCACGTGGCGTCCTCCTCAGCCGCACGCTGGGAGCTCCTCCAGGCCGGAGAGAAGTGAGAGTGCAGCAGCTCCGAGTCATAGTAGACGGCCAGCTGAGAACTCCACTCTATTCCACCAGTATAGGGTGCAAAGACCCTAGTGGTGTGGTAGACTAGGCGAACACGGTACTCACGGTACCCCGCAGCTCGAAGAAGAGAGCGAAGACGGACACGCATCCTCGAAGCAGCACTCCCAGTGGAGAACAGCGTCGTCTCCCTCCTGGGGGTGTAAGGTGCGGAGCGACTGGCTAGGGCATGGTGTGGAACACGACCCCCAGTCGACTTACGAGCCGTCTGCTTGGTTCGCGCCATCTACAAACATTTGAAAAGAAGAGAGCGAGATTAATAATCCATAAATTAAATTAGAATAAAGCAAATAGCACAGCAAGATAAGAAGCACAAGGTTTGAGATAGAGAGCACAAAATTTTGGAAATACTATTTCATAAGAAAATAGTATAGTCCTTAATTTTCGGCCATTTCTAACTAGGCTTGCGTCCTACGGGCAACACGGCTCTGATACCACTTTGTCATGCCCGGTCATTGTAAAGATGAACAGACGCTAATCACATGTACGCCAGGATCAGTTGAATCGTACATGCGTCGACGAAAGTGAAATATCATTACATTGCCATGTTCGAATACATAAATAGTCTTACAGCATGACCCGAAGGTCTACAAATACACTCCACAAATATTTACATCCACAACAAAGCTAACGAAGTTCAACTACAGCAGAAGACTAATAGGTAAGAGCAGCTCCAACTCCACAGGCAGCCGTTGCGCGTGAGGTCGCCAGCCTAGACCAAGTCCTCCGGGTTGACGTAGAAGTCTTCCGGTGCCGCTTCTTCCTCTTCATATTCAAGGAGAATTAAACGCTTGAGTACATAGAGTACTCAGCAAGTGCGGGAAGAGATGACATGAATGGCTAAAGCAATGGGAAGGCCAATTATGGCTTAGCACTATGCTTAGAACCTAACCTTAGCTTTCTATTATCAATATCATAATTCAAGAAGTAATCAACTCATAAGTAATTATAATGAAAGTACTTGAATCATAATTAACCACCATTTCCCAACCATAGACTAATTATGAACTGGCCCCAAGCCGCACTTGTCCGTGAGCACGGCTGTCATGACAGTTTTACCAAATCTCTGCAGAGAGTGTACCCTTTCCCCACAAGCAGTGATTCCATCCCCTGTTGCCAGGTGGACTTGAGTAAACCTCCATGTAGCCCGTGGTGATCAACCACATTTCACACTTCCGTAGGTGTGTGGCCCGGAGATCACTACATGGTCTTTACAAAGGTGCTCCCGACTAGTGCTAGCCCTCTAAGGTTTCCACCACTGGGGATTCTCGGAGTAACCCTCCGCCCCAGAGCCCCCTCTTGAGCCTTGCGGATCCCAGAGCAGATCACCCGCATCATTCCCCGCACCATCCAACCACTAGCATTTCATCGGGAGAAACCTAATTAATTGACCATGCTGCCCCATCTCAGTCTCGTGGTGGTACTATAAAGCTTAGTGGCTTCCTCCATAAACCGGTCCTTAGAATCCGGTGGTAACAAACCCCAATCCCGGGTCTCGTGCAAACTGCACCATACCAATACTAACCAACCACCAGATTCCTATCCACTACAATTTGTGAAATCACCACAAGTTCAAGTAACCATAAAGTTTAATGTAGCATAATGGTATGAAGTCCCAATCCCAATATTTAAGCATGGCTAAGCATAATTATGACCTATCTACTTCCCAACCCATTTTAGGTAACAAGGAATTATATAGAACAGGGCATGTAAACATGAAGTAGGACATCAATTTAATTAGCATGCATCTATCTAAATCCCTAGAACTGGAGCAAAATGGTCAAGGGCACTTGCCTTCGTTGAAGACTTGAGTGTTGGCGAAGTCCAGGTCTTGGAGGTTAAGATTAGGGTCGTAGTACGACTCTAGACATATGCCCAAGCATGGCAAGGATAGAATAAAGCTAAATAAGTAAAGGGCGCACAAAACAATGCATCACAACACACACATAAGCATAAAATCGTATACTAATGCGTCCCTACGAAGTATTTATTACTTAACATGGCCAAAGTATGCATTTTAGATTTATCCTACATTTTTGAGAATTAAATATAGCCTAAAACCATTTTTATTGAATTTTCTATGGCCAAAATGTACTTTTAAACATTTATAATAAATATTCCATGGTCAAAATATATTTTACATGAACTCTACAATTTATTCACAACATAAAATAATTTATACCAAATTTTCCTAACATTTCTACACTTAATTACCATTTTTATCTATTTTCTACACATTAAATACACCTATAAAAAATATTCAGCAAATAAATAAAAGTCCAGGGACTAATTAAATAGTTTTCTCAACTGCACAGGGGCTAAATACATGATTCTACAAATTTACAGGGGTTAGATTGCTTATTTAAATGGTTAAATCCAATTTTTAGGGTTCCAGGGGCTAGTCTGCAATTTCCAGGGGCTAGACCTCAAATCCAGAGAAGTGTAGGGGGTAGCCTGCAAGTTTCCAGGGGCTGCGGTGTAAAACTGAAGGCGCAAAACTGAATTGAATATGGGTCGTTGGATTTGAATTGGACGCGTGGGATTTAAAACACCAAACCGGTATGAAGATCTAATCTCCACCGTAGGGGTTCAACCGACGGCCCAGATTGGGCCACGTCGCCCCTAACCGGCGCACGCGCGCGGCGCGGCGGCGCCCGACAGCCGACGGCGGTGAACTCGCCGGAGATCACCCAATCTACCGAATTATACCCTAATTCTAAGATCTGAGCGTACCGAAACGAAGAGGGAGAGAAGGTGAACTTACCTAGGGGAGTAGCTAGGCTTGAAGTCGGCCGGAGAGGGGTCGGCGACGAGGAACAGCGGCGGTTGGCGTCGGAGTTAGGTGATCCGGCGTTGCAGTGGCGATCCACCCGAGCAACCACGTCCGGCCAGTTCCTGGTGAGGCGGTGATCACGTTAGGCTAAGAAATTGGGGGGCAGGGGGATTGCAACGACAAGAACGCGAGCGCAGAGGTGCTCACCAGCGGTGAAGGGCTAGGGTTAGAGAGAGAGCTCAGGGGAGGGGAAAATGGGGGGCACCGGCTCCTCTTAAGCGCAGAGGGGGTGTGCGGTTTGGATGCGCGCACGAAAACTGCCGAGGAGAAGTGGATTCGGGGGGAGGAAGACGTGGGCGCGGGGTGTTCGGCAGTTGCGCGGGGGAGGGAGGCGAGCGATGGTTGCGCGGGAGGGAGATGACATGCGGGCCCCGCCCGGCAGAGAGAGAGAGGGGGTGGGATTCGGCTGGGCCGCAGGGGAGGGGAGGGGAATTGGGCCAGGGGGAAAATCGGCCCAGGAAGGGGTTTTAATTCTTTTTCTTTTTCTTTTTACTTTCTTTTCTTTTGATTTGAATTCAAATTCAAATTTTAAACGGATGCTACTCGTTTGAACATCAAAAATCACCCAAAAATGCATACAACAATGACCAAGGGTTTGAGCAAATTTTGTACATAAAATGATGGGTGTTACAGACGGCTATGACCGTCGGTAGGCCGATGTTCTTAGTATAAAATTGTCAGTTATTGAAGCTTAGTGACGGCTACAAGGCTGACATTTCTTTGCGCGTTTTCTGTAGTGTAAACATGGCTAAGCGTGAACTAGTTAATAATAATCCGCCCACCCCCTCCTGACAAGGAATACTATGGAAAAATCTTGGGAAAACATAACATATGATTCAACTTTGAATTTAGCATGCATCTAACTAAAACTTAACAAAAATGGTGCAAGATTGTCAAGGACACTTGCCTTCGTGGAAGTATTGATTACTGACGATAAATTTTTGCTCTTGCAAATTAAAAGTCGGTCCGGGACCCGATTCTAACCACGAAGTCTTATGCGCAATACAAATAATAACACACAATAAGAAACATTCACAAAAAGTCGTTCATCACAATAAAAACCTACGCAATTACGATGTTATTAGTGAATATAAAAGAAAATTTAATATTATAAGTAAAATATGCATTTAATAATTATCATGTCATTTTTATTATTCTTATGTCAAAAATAATTTGAGACTCAAAATATACTTGAAATACAATTTTATATAAATGTTTCACAATTAATTTAGCAATTTTGGAATTTATTATATTTATTTTAGAATTAAAATAATTATTCTATGCAAATATTAGTGTTAAAATAATTACTAATAATTTTCTAGGATTTACTATTATTTATTTAGAATTTTCTAGAATTAATTTATCATTTAGATATTATTTAGGAATATCATTAAAAAAAATATTATAGATTAATTTAAGTTATTTTTCTGTAAAATATATAAGCTCATATAATTTCTTACAAGTTCAGTGTATTTTCTGCAAAACAGAAGCTAAATACAAAAGTTATATTAAATCTAGTGGTTTAAATCATATTTATTCAGTTAACAGATTTATCTCGTAATAAAAGGATAGGTCGGGGTTATTTTTGTAAACTTTTGGATCTAGTTGTATTTACTATGAAACCTGCATGGATTTAAATGTAAATGGGTAATGGTTTCTTTGTGGGTTGATTTCTAGTAGTCGGATTTTGGATGCATGGCCCAGATTATATTATGCGAAGGGGTATCTCCTTGTTCTAATCATGACCGTTGGAATAAAATAATGGTCATGATGGGGCCACGTCACCCCGCGGCGGCAAAAGTGGCGCGCGGCGGCCAGAGCCGATGGGAGTGGCGGCGCAATGGCCAGAGTTGGTCGGCATCGCCCGTTCTTGCGGTACGGGCCACTAAACTTGCTTAAAAATGAAGGAAACAAGAGAGGAGAAGACGGGGAACTCAAACTAGGGTTCGCATAGTGGGGAAAATGGATGGAAGCGAGCGAGCGATGGCGAGGCGTGGTGATGTGCGGTGGTGCTCGGTGAATCCAGCGTAGCAGCATCCAAGTTGCCTGATGGCCCCATAGAAGCACGTCGAACAGATTAGGCAAAGCGGAACGGAGCAATAGCGATTGAATCATCGGGAATGACTGCGACGTACGCGACGGCGGCTAGGGTTTCAGGACGTCGGTGAATGGGGAAAATAAGGTCACACGATGAGGGATATATAGGGCAATGATATGTAAACGCATGAGGGTGTGATGGAGGACCATAAAGGGTGAAGGGAGTGGGGAAAATGGCCGCCATAATGGCCAGCGAGTAGTGGGTGGCGTGCGGCAGTTCGTGCCCTTACCGGCTCGGTGCGGAAGACAAGTCTGACAAGCAGGTCCTGCATGTAAGTGAGAAAGAGAGGGAGGAAGGAAGGGGTGCAGGTGGGCTGACGTGGGGAGCAGGACCGAGGGAGAGAGATGGGTCGGGTAGAGGAAAAGAGAAAGGGAGGGGGAAGAGAGTAGGATGGCTGGGCTATTGGCCCCAAAAGGGTTTTATTCTTTTATTATTCTATTAATCATTCTCTCTTCTTTTATTTCTTTTAATATTTTTGATTTTAAACTCAAATAAATTTATATTGTACATTTTGAAATCAAAGTTTTCACATATAATCAAATCACTTGATGCACTTGCCTTAAGTCCATTTTTATTCTTTTTATTTTTTATTCAAAAATTGCCATTAATTAAATATTTAATTTTTTTTTGGTTGAAAATGTGGGTGTTACATTGCCCCTGGGGAGCTGAGGAGGAATGAGATAGATGATGTCGCCGTGTTTTGGGGAGAACCAATTGCCACTCTTGTGAAAGGTTGTTTGGAGATGTTAGCCCAAACGGACTAGTCCTTAGGACCGGTGTAGTCTAGTGCAATCTAGTTTCAATTACCAGACTTGTCTTGTAAGTTCAGCAACTGTCAGTTTGAACTCGAAATTTACTTGTGTCCTAATTGAAAGGACACGACCGACCAAATGTTTTGTCCTTGATCGGAGTACAAAACTATTTCTAAGGGGTGGGAGACCCCCTCTTGTGTCTCTTGGTCAAATATAAGAAGAGAGTCAAGTGTATGATATAGATATGCTCATGTATGCACATGCATACACTTTAGACACTTGAACTCTCTAAGTTTTCAGAATCCGATCAACACACCAAGAGAAGAACAAGGGGAAATGTCCCCCGTCATCCTTCTTCTTGCGGCCTCGCCCAGTTGGCTCGATGGCCACATCATCAAGTAACAACTGAGATGAAGGAGAAGGTATTAGAGGTGTTCTTGTGCTATTCTAGATTTAGCACTTGATATTGATATTGTATTCAGTTTTCTCCCATGTAATTCGAAATGATTTAGTGGATAATTGATCTTTAGGGCTCCCTTATTATTCTACCAATGGTATCAGAGCCGTTTAAACCACTAATAATTTCGAATTAGTTTTGATCAAAGTTTTTCGCTGCAAGAAATGAAGGTCCGGACTTGCCCGGTCTATTGACTAGACTAGTCTGGTATGCCACAATGAGGTGGTTAGGTTTTTCGGATCAGGGCGTTTCGATGCGTTCATCTAATTTAAAACCAATTAAGCACTTTGGATTGAAATCCATTGTTAAAATTAAGTTAATTTTGTAAGATGGTAATATTAAGATTGCTTTTTTGGTATTTTCTATTTTTTTATATGAAACTTTTACAGGGTTGGTCGAACTAGTACGAAATAGTCTGTACCAAACTCAGAAAGTTTAATAAACAACGGATCAAATGTTTCTAGAACAATACCGGACTTGTTCGGTTTATGGACCACACTAGTCCGAAAATGGTACTGTAAGAATATCGGACTAGTTCGGCCATGTGCGGACTAGTTCGGGCTCTGTACACTTAAGTTTGCTTATTTAATTAAGCTTCCGCTGCGACTTAAGTTTATATTGTCATAGCAATTTGGGGTAACCAAAGTGAAAGATAAATTGCTATGTCATTTAAAATGTTTGGAATTTTATTGAGTAACCAAAGTGAAAAATAGAATTGCCATGTTTTTAGGCTTTCATTGTTGGTCGAGTAACCTAAGCGGAATACATTAATGATATTATTCTTCTAAGTACATATTAATTTGGTCGAGTAACCAAAGTGAAAGATAAATTACTATGTTTTTACAATTGTTCTCAAATGTTGAGTTTTGGTCAAGTAACCAAAGTGAAAGATAAAACTCAACATTTTCTTATGTTTAATATCTATGCATTTCCTTATGATTTTGTCTTTTGATTATAAAGGTTCCTCTAATGCAAAAGTAGCACTGAGTTCCATCGCTTCTATTGATCCACTCAATAGAAGTAATCAGAGGAGATGGAGAGAAAAAAATAGAGATTGCATTAGCAGTCTCTGAAATTGATTTAGCTCTCACAACTCCATATCTAGTTGACCCAGTGGAACAATAAGAAATCCTGATGAAACTCAGGAGGCCTTTGCTCTAAGGACAAAGGACTACACAAATGAGCTTTTGGCTTGTGACATAGCTAAAATTAAGTGGAACAAAGCAAAAAGAAAATGTTTGATGGTTATTAAGGGCACTATCATTGAAGCCATTCGGGGAGCAATCCCTGAATGTGAGACTGCCATTGAGTACCTCCAAAAGATTGAGAATCAGCTTACTGGTTCTTCTAAGGCTACAACAACTACTAATTATCAAGAGGCTTGTTACCAAAAAGTATTGTGGAGGTGGTGTGCGATAGCACAGTTCAAGGATGACAAATATAGCAGCAAAACTTAAGCTTATGGATTTGGGGATTAAAGATGAGTTTATTGTGCATCTCCTTTTTACCTTACTTCTTAAGGAATTTGAGACATTTTTCATCAACTACAACTCTCAGCCTGAACAATTGAACTTAGAAAAACTCATAGCTATATGTGTTCAGGAGGAAGAGAGGATTAATCCCCTTCGTGGTACTGATTCCATCAATTATGTGAAGGGAAAACAAAAGGCTCAGAAGAATTATTCTTCTAAGTAATCTTTTAAGAATCATTATTCTTCTTACCATGATAAAGATAAGGGTAAGACTCCAGAAAACCATCCTTACCATAAGGATGTGAAAGTGTAGAAAGGTCAGTGCCACTTTTGTTTAGTGAAAGGTCACCATAAGAAGGATTGCATAGGTTTCCTTATTTGGTTTTGCAAAATGGTAATGATTTTATAACCTTTGTTGATGAATACTTGTTTTTAGATTATACACAATCTACTTGTTGGATTGACTCAGTTGCCACCGTGCACATTTGCAATTCATTGCAGGGGTTAAATATGAGGACCCTAGAAAGAGGGGAAAGGGCCATTAATGTTGTTGATGGCCATGAATCTGAAGTGAAAGCCATTAAAGATTATCTATTAGTATTAAGAAATGGCTTTGTACTTACACTTCAAGATGTATTATATGTACCCTCTTTAAGTAGAAATTTGATTTCAGTGTCATGCTTAAATTATAATGGTTATGTATGCCAATATGGCAAAGACAGATGTATAATTAAGTTTGATTATAAGATTGTTGGTGTTGCCATAAGACAAGACATGCTATACTTATTATCTATGCATGATGATATTTATGTTGTAAGCGATAGACAACTTTCCTCACATCAGAGTTGGCGTAAGAGAATCAATTCCGAAATGTCTTCGAAAGTATGCATTATCGCTTAGGCCATATTTCGCGTGGGAGAATTGAACAATTGATTTCACAGTCGATTCTTTCTCATTTGAATTTTTCAGATTTAGAAGAATGCATAGATTTCATTAAGGGAAATTTTGTGATGGAAATTAAGAAAGGCGCCATACGTAGTACGGGAATTTTAGAATTAATCCACATGGACATTTATGGTCCATTTCCTATAGTATCCGTTAATAGTTTTGATTCATTCGTAACCTTCACAACGACTATTCTTGCTATGGCTATATTTATCCAATTAAAGAACGCTCTGAAGCATTGGAAAAATTTAAAATATTTAAGGATGAAGTTGAACATCAGCATAATATTAAGATAAAAGTGGTAGGATCCGATCGTGGTGGTGAGTACTACGATCGTCCTGTCCCGTATAGCCAAAATCCTGGACCATTTGCTCAGTTCCTACAGGAAATCACATAGTCATCCAGTATTCCACACCGGGCGAGCCTCAGCAAAATAGAGTAGCGGAATGGCGCAACCGTACGCTAATGGATACAGTAAGACCCATGTTAAGTCAATCAGATTTGCTGGTTAGCTTATAGATGGAGGCATTAAAAATCATCATTCATGTGCTTAATCGGGTTCCTACTAAGTCGGTGCCTAAAACACCGTATGAGTTATAGACAGGACGTAAGCCCTCTTTAAATTATATGCATATATGAGGCTGTCCAGCTGAGGCAAAAATATTTAACTCAAACATTGGTGAGTTGGATGCTAAGACAATAAGTTGCCATTTTATTGGCTATGCATAAAAGGGTAAGGGATATCATTTCTACTATCCATAACGATATACTAAGTTTGTAGAAACAAGACATGTCGTCTTTTTAGAGGATGTCATGATCAGGGGGGTATGGTAAGACGAGAAATTAATCTTGAAGAGAAGCGGTTTTTTGTACCCACTCCTATGATTCAAGAATCATATTTCTCCTTACCTACTGTTGTTGAATCATCAGTGCCTTTTAGTAATGATTCAACACCTGTTGATAGTTCTCCATCGACAATGGAATTATTAAGAGAGGCTGAGTATTCTCAGCCTGTTGTCATTAATAATGAAGAGCAACAACAACCTCAAAATGAGGATAATGTGCAATTAAGAAGATCTCAACGAGAAAGAAGATCAGCCATTCCGAATGATTATGAGATCTATGAGTGAGGAAATTCAAAAGGAGGGTGATCCCACCACATTTGAATAAGCTATAAGAAATCCTCAATCATCTGAATGGCGTAAAGCTATGGAGGATGAAATGAGGTCCATGGGTACCAACAAAGTCTGAGATTTAGTTGAGATTCCTAATGGAGCAAAAACGGTCGGCTGTAAATGGATCTACAAAATTAAACTTGACTCCAAAGGGAATATTGATAAATTTAAGGCCAGACTTACCACAAAAGGCTTCACTCAAAGAGAAGGAATTGATTATAATGAGACATTTTCACCTGTCTCAAGTAAGGATTCATTCAGAATCATTATGGGATTAGTTGCACATATCAATTTATAATTACATCAGATGGATGTAAAAACGGTGTTCCTCAATGGTGATCTATATGAGAACGTCTATATGACACAACTGAAAGGTTTTGTTGTTAAGGATAAGGAACATATGAGATGCTACTTAAGAAAGTCTATTTATAGAATTAAACAAGCATCAATGCAGTGGTATATAAAGTTCGATGAGACAATAAGAAAGTTTGGGTTTAAAAAAATGAGGAGGACAATTGCATTTATGCTATGTTTAAAAAACAGGAAATTTATTTTCCTCGTGCTTTACGTAGATGATATACTACTTGCAAGTAGTGATGTCAATATACTATCAGAAACTAAGAAGTTCTTGCCTTCTAAATTTGATATGAAAGATCTTGGTGTAGCATCCTATGTATTGGGCATAGAAATTCACCGAGATAGATAAGGGGGTATTAAGCTTATATCAAAAGGCATCCTTAGAGAATCTGCAAAGAAAGTACAGCATCTATAAGAGTAAGCCTTCGTCTACTCCGATTGTCAAGGGTGATAAGTTTGGGAATTTTCAGTATTCTAGGAACCAATATGAGATCGATCGAATGAAATCGGTTTCATACGCTTCTGCTGTTGGAAGCCTTATGTATGATCAAGTTTGTACTCGCCCTGACTTAACTTATGTGACTGAAATGCTTGGCAGATATCAGGCCAATCCAGGGATTGATCACTCAAAGGCAGTTAAGAAAGCTTTAAGATATGTGCAAGGCACAAAAGGCCTCATGTTAATGTATAGTAAGTTTGATCCACTTGTAGTAGTGGGATATTCAGATTCAGATTCCGCGGGTTGTATAGATACTATGAAATCCAGGTCAGGCTATATATTCACTCTCGCAAATGGAGCCATTTCGTTGAAAAGATCCAAACATACTGTCGCTGCATCGTCCTCAATGCATGCCAAGTTTGTTGCATGTTATGAGGCCACCAGACAAGCAATTTGGCTTAAGAAATTTTTACCCGGTCTTAGAGTGGTCGACAATATTAAAAAATCACTTAAGTTATACTACGATAATGATCCCGCAATATTTTACTCTCACAACAACAAGTCAGGTGGTGCTGCCAAACACACTGACATTAAGTTTTATTTGTGAAAGATCGAATCCAGGACTACACTATTAGTCTTGAGCATATAAGTACCAAACGTATGCTTGAGATCCACTAACAAAAAGTCTTCCACCCAGCATATTCAGTGAACACGTAGCTGACATGGGTTTAAGGGAGAACCTATGATCACTGGATATTTAGAGGCCAAGTAAGAGTAAGGTTCATTTTAAGTGTGAGATATATTATGGTCTTCTAGTCCATCAATACGTAAATGGTTGTTGTGATGCGTCGTGCCCTATATGTCAAGCATGAGAAAATGGACACTAAGTTTAGTATTAAGTAAATTGGTAAGTTTTAGATTCGAGTTCAAGGGGGAGAATGTTAGTCCAACCCGACTAGTCCGGTGCAGTCCAGTTTCAATAACCGGACTAGTCCGAGCAGTTCAACAACTATAAGTTTTAACTCGAAATTGACATGTGTCCTAATTAAAAGGACATGACCCACTGCATGTTTTGTCCCTGATCTGGGGACTCAACTATTACTAAGGGGTGTGAGGCCTTCTCTTGTGTCTCTTGGTCAAATATATGAAGAGAGTCAAGTGTATGATCAATATATGCTTATGTATGCACATACATACACTTTACACACTTGAACTCTCAAAGTTTTTAGAATCCGATCAACACACCAAGAGAAGAACAAGTGGAAACATCTCTCGTTGTCGTTCTTCTTGCGGCCTCGCCTAGTTGGCTTGATGGCTCTATCATCAAGTAACAACAGAGATAGAGGAGAAGGTATTAGAGGTGTTCTTGTGCTATTCAAGAGATATCACTTGATGTTAATGTTGTAATCAGTTGTATTCAGTTTTATCCCATGTAATTTGAAATGATTTATTGGTTAATTGATCTTTTAGGCTCCCTTATGATTCTATCTAGAGATTGTTTGCTGCAACTCTGAATCTAGATTCCAGAAGGAAGATGGCAAGGTTGACTCGGCTTGACGGTGTTGGAGGACTGCAGCTGAGGCAGCATGTCCTTCAATGAGGCCTCAACAGAGGATTTGAAGGTGAATGTGGAACAAGAGCGTTGCTAAGAGTCAGCCTCAACAGGGGACTTAAAGGCGGATGTGGAGCAAGAGCATTGTTGTAATTCCTTATCCAAGATTGGAGGGCAAGGCATCGGGCTTTCTTGGTTGCCAGCAGGAAGCATAGCAATAATGACTGAAGTAAGGAGCGACGGAGATGTACTAGGCGCCTGAGGCGAAGCAGAGCATATCTTGGACGAGTTAATGGGATATCCTCCTCCAGCTCGGAGTAACCCACCACTTTAGAGAGCAACGACAGCAACGAAAAGCTCGTCTTGTTCAACCTCCGGAGATGCAGGCGGGCTACACAACAGGGAGAAGGAGGGTGCAAGAAGTAGCAGGGGAGGTGCTGGGTGAAGGTGGGCAAGAGAGAAGAACGAGAAGGTCAGGTGGAGGGGAGGGAAGGGTGGGCGGCGATGCAGACCCCGGCAATGAGGCAGGGGGCAGGGAAGCGCTCTCTTTGTTGTTCTCACTCATGGTCTCAACTCCAATAGAAGTTACATCGATCTGAGAACCCTATCCCCCGGTACCATAGATTCATCGTGATTTACGCGAGAGAAGTGGCAATGGTAATGATGGTGTTCTCTCTGCCCGTCATTGCCATGAAGGTGGCCATGTGCTGAAGCGTAGATGATGCACAACCACGAAGAGCTCCATGTACACGGTGTCCATGTGCATGGAGCTCGTCGAAGACATTGCCGCGAGTCTCGCGACCCCGATGTATTTCCTCCACCTGGCCCCTCCTGTTGCGGCACCTCGAAGAAATATGGAGGCGATGAAAGGGGACTGAGGCGGATTGCTGAGGGCAAGACATGCTGCAGCAGTGGCAGCCAATGCTCGGCTCCAGCATCGACGTGGCACACATGATCTCTGTTAGAAGCTCCAGTAGCAGGCACGAACACCACTCCACATCGGGCTCCTCAGTGACCTCGAGCACTGGAGCGGTGGTGGTGGGCTAGATCTGACAGGATCCACTCACAAGCCACGACATATCAGCGTCCATTCAGGAGCTGGTTTGTTAGGGAGGGACGGAGATTGATCGGAAGCAGAGGGAGGAAGGAGGAGGAAGAAACGTGGAGAAGAAGTTGGGGAGCGACAACTCTAGCTTTTCTTTACATCATAGATGCCTTCAGCTCCCTCGGCCCTCGCGCTGTTACTTATCGTACGCGCTCGTTGGCTCGCAGGCTGATACTCCACGGCTCGCAAGCCAGATAATCACTTGGACCTCGATGGCTGGAGATACGAACACTGGGCTTCCTCGCTTGTTTGCCTCGACTTATTTGATTGCTTCCGTGCTGATGAGCTCGCGCCATGTTGTCGGTCGGGGTGCTGCTGACATCCCCCCTCCTTGAGATGCTACGTGACCCCAAGCAGGGCGAAGGCAAAAACTTGGCGAAGACGATCATAATCCTCCCAGGTGGCCAGCTCGGGTGACATGTGTGTCCACTTGATCAATACTTGACGAACATGGGAGCCGCCACGGATGATGAAGCATTCCTACAGAATATGTTCTGGTGTTTGCAGAGAAAACGTAGGATCCGAAAGGGGGGTACTCACCTGATTTATGCCATTGCGGCACTCCTTGAGCTGCGATACGTGAAAGACTTGGTGTACTGAAGAAGCAGGGGGAATAGCCAGCTTGTACGCGACAGCGCCGACCCGAGCCAGTATCTCAAATGGGCCGAAGAATTTGAATGATACACTACGTAAGAAACCCAAAAAGGAGACAAAAATGGGCGACGAGCTTAAAGGAGAACGTCTCTGATAAGCTTAAGCGAGATGAGCCCGCTTCAGCGAGGATCTGACATGACTTGGTTAAACGTACAAAGAGACGCGTTACAATACAGCCTGTCTCAGTTAAGTATATATCCGCGACGCGCCCTCCTCTCTGACAAACGGCATATGTGCTTTAACTACGCGTGATTCATATATTTTAGGTAACGGAGACGGACTTTTGTTTCAGACCGTCTCCTTTCATCGTGGAATAAGGCACGTCTCCCATAACCACTGGTGTGCCTCATCTCCTTTAGTTGTGGAAGCAGGCCCGTCTTCCATTCCCTCTATAGGGAGACATGCTTTATATCGGTCCATCTCGATTTTTTGTTGCCCTTCTACGACCTCCCTGCTTTGGCAGAACAAGTGGCTACCAGATCTGCCCTGTTCTTGCCCTGTTCTTGCCCTCTTTCATTTTAAAAGTCTTGTGGTGATTATCAGTGTTTCTTAAAACAAAAGGGTTAGTCCTCTCCTTCTCTCCTGTTCCTTACTATTCTTTACTTTAGATCTTCTTTGATTGCTTGCGGTGATTATCAGTGGTTCCGAATTTCTTTGATTTAGATCTTCTTTTCTGTACGTAGATGTCGTCGGATCAAAGTTGGATGTATGGGTCGCGCCATTGCAATGAATATATCCAAGGGGTAGATGCATTTCTCGCTTTCGCGAAGAAAGACATGTTGGACAACATTAGAGGGACTATTTGTTGTCCTTGCAAAAACTACAAGAATGAGAAGAGATATCGCACAGGTGAAGTGTTGAGGTCACATTTGATCGCGCATGGATTCACGGTGGATTATCGATGTTGGAACAAACATGGGGAGGAAATGCTTAATGAAGCAGAGATGATAGATTCATATCTGGAGAGGGAGGTCCCTACCAGTGTCCAAGAAGATCACGACGAGGATTGAACGAGCCAGATATATCAGGGTTCACCAATAATGACATTGAGATGGCACGCAATGTCGAGAGACATGGCGACGATGATCGATACAGTAATGGTGAACTTGCAAATTACAAGAAGATGGTTGAAGACTCGAAGAAGCCATTGTATCATGCTTGTGCGGCTAAGTACACCGGATCGTTTATGATGGGAAAACTTTTCCAGTTGAAGGCGAGCAACGGATGGAGTGATTGTAGTTTTAAGGAATTGTTGACGCTCCTTAAGGACATGTTACCCCAAGGCAACACGGTCCCTACGACAGTTTATGAGGCAAATCAGATAATCTGTCCACTGGGTTTGGAGGTGGATAAAATCCACGCGTGCAAGAATGATTGTATTTTACATCATGGACCTGAGTACGAAAACCTCGAGAAATGCCCTATTTGTGGAGTGGACAGATTCAATCGTAGGAAAGATGAAGATGATGATGAGAACTGCAATAGAAGAAAAAGAGAGCCTAAAAAGGTGTTTTGGTACTTTCATATCATTCCTGGTTTGAAGTGTTGTTTTGCAAACAAGAAGGAGTTAGAATTGTTGTGATGGCACAAAGAGAAGCATAAGCAGGATGCTGGAATGATAAGACATCCTGCTGATGCCACACAGTGGCAAAACATTGATTCTATATTGAATTTTCCATTGATCCAAGGAATGTTAGGATCACAATGAGCATCGACGGCATGAATCCTTTTTTGAATAGTAGCACACATAGCACATGGCCAATTGTGCTTACAATTTTGAACCTTCCTCCTTGGTTGTGCAACAAACGGAAATATATTATGATGTCAGGACTGATACCGGGGCCACAACAACCTGGGAATGACATCGACACTTATTTCAGGCCTCTGGTTGAAGATCTGAAGCATTTGTGGTACAACAACGAAGTGCAGGCCTGGGATGACCACAAGTGTGAATACTTTCGCCTCAAAGCCATTTTATTTGTGACTGTTAGTGATTCTCCAGCGACACGTAAATTGTCCGGACAAAGTAAGAATGTAGGTTGCGGAAGTCCACATTGTTTGAGAGAAACAGACTCACAATACTTGAGCGAGTCATGAAAAACAGTGTACATGGGACATCGATGCTACATTCAAATGAAGCACCCATTTTGGAGTATGAAGGATAATTTCAATGGTGACACTGGAAAGAGGCATCCTCCACCTCACATCACGGGTCATGAAGTCTATGAAATGGTCAAGGATATCCATGTCGTCCTTGGTAAGAGCAAAAGGACTGGCAAAAATAATGGCGAAGATGACATGTGGAAAAAGCAATCAATTTTTTGGGAGCTACCATATTGAAAAGACATAGACGTCCGTCATTCGATTGATGTGATGCATGTTGAGAAGAATGTGTGCGAGAGCCTACTCGGAACATTGCTTAACATGTATGTGAAAACTCGGGACCATGGACATGCACGAGCAGATCTAAAGAAAATCGGAATTAGGCCTGAGTTGTGGATTGATGACTCGGTAAAAGGAACAGAACTACCCACATCATGCATCACCCTTTCAAAAAATGAAAAAAAAGGGAGTTTTGTGGGTTCCTGAAAAATGTGAAAGTACCATCCGGCTACTCGACGAACGTCTCAAGTCTTATTTCATTTCCAGATCTAAAAGTAGCTCCCGATGTGAAGTCTCATGATTACCATGTATTGCTCATGCAGATGTTTGCTATTGGAATTCGTAATATCCTACCGGTCAATGTTCGGGAGGCTATAATGAACTTTTGCTTTTTCTTCAATGCAATTGGTCAAAAAGTACTATGTGAAGAAGATCTCGAGTCATTGGAAGAAAGGCACTATCAAACTTTATGCTTTCTTGAGATGTATTTTCCACCTGCCTTTTTCGACATAAGCGTCCATTTTACAACTCATCTTATCAAGGAGATAAAGCTACTTGGCCCTGTGTTCCTTCAACAGATGTATGCTTACGAGAGATACAACGGCATACTGAAGTCCTTCGTTAGAAATCGAGCTTACCCCGAGGGCAGCATGGTACAAGGATACTCTAAAGAGGAAGCTGTGGAGTGGGCTCTAAACTACACTGACCCGAGTAACCCAGTTGGTGTTCCCAAGTCTCATCATGAGGGAGGCTCACAGGAAAAGGGACCATTGGGAAGAAGGTTATAACTCCATATTCACATTTATTCTTCTGCGCTTATTTCCATGTGTTGCAACACATGTCCATTGTGTCCGAGTACCTCGATGGGCACAAGGAGGTGGTGCTTAGAGACAATCCTGGCCGCAATGAATCATGGTTAGAAAATTCATTGGCTGGCTTCGGGATCGGATTTCTCACTCATCGGATACTCAAACAAGTGAATACCTAAAAAAGTTGGCTCGTGGTCCTATATTCACAGTTATTACATATCAAAAGTACGACATAAATGGATAAACGTTCTACACTGTAGAACAAGATAAGAAAAGCATGTATTAGAATAGTGGTGTCCGTATTGATGCTTATAATGTTGCAGGCCAAGACAAAGAAATGTACTATGGTCAAATACAAGAGATCTGGGAGCTTGACTTTCAAGGATTCAAGATTCCTCTTTTCCGTTGCAACTGGGTTGATAGAATCAAAGGTGTTGTACAAGACAAGTACGGTTTCACTAGCATTGATCATAACCATCAAGGATATAAGTGGGAGCCTTTCGTGTTAGCAGAACACGTTGCTCAAGTGTTCAGTGTTCCAGACACAACAAATAAAAGACTTAAGGTGGTTATACATGGAAAACGACGAATCATCGGAGTCGAGAATGCCATCGATGAGGAAGAGTTTGACCAATTTGATGAGATTCCTCCTTTTGTCACCTCGATGATCAAGCTAAGAATACCATCGGCCAACGAACTTCCTTACTTGCAGAACGATCACCATAAAAAAGTTAAGAATTTCAAAAAACCAAGACCGCAACGTAAAGTACCAAATTGTTGGTGTGTAAATATGTTCAAATATGTGAAAATATGGTTGATTGAGTGTAAAATGGACTTCCATTTGGATATTTGTGTGATATATGCTCAAATTTGTGAAAATATGCCATGTGCTCTGTTTCTTATGGAGAAGTACTGATGCATTGTGTTTTGTTATTTATGGAAGTAGTACCGAAATATAGCACTTGTTGTGCTCTGAAAAATTGGGAAAGTTATGCGAGACGCGCCTCACAAGGTAATGTGCTCTGCCTATGAAAGTGATGCGAGACGCGCTTCATGAAGACGCTTCTGCCAAGAAAGATAGTGTGAGTCGCGTTCGCCCAAAGCGTGTCTCGCGTTTCATGAAGACGCGTCTGCCAGGAAACATAACGTGAGACGCATCTGCAAAAAGCGCATCTCCGATTTAGACCCTTTGCTCTGCCTAACGAAAGTGATGCAAGACGTGCCTCATGAAGAAGCGTATGCTAGGAAATATGATGTGAGACATGTTTCCAAAAAGCTCGTCTCCGATTTAGACCCTTGCTTTTGTCCCACCTCGGTGCTCCAAGCGCGTTGCAATGAGCATATAAGGCATGGCATTGCAACATTTGCGTGAAGTTCTGCGTAGACGGTCCCTAACAGAGACGATCCACGCGGAACTTCTCTTTTGTTATTTATTTTTGGCATGGTCCCACATGTCATCGACAATGAGGTCGGAGTGCTTCGAATTCTGTGCGAATGGCATTACGGCAACGGACGCACATTAATTCAAAAGAAAAGAGACGTTCTTTTTGAAAGTGAGACGTGCTTAGAGGTGGCTCTTCTGAGGCGTGTATGTAATACTTGCCCTTAGGTACTTTTACCTCTCTCACACGCTCTCTTCACAACACTTAGCACAACTTTTCACTTTTTGCGCGCGCTGAGCACTTCTCGCCCTAGAAACCGCCGCCGCGTCGTCCCCTTCCCCGGAGCATGCCGCCGCGTCGGTCCGCTTCCCCGGAGCTCGTCGCCGCCTTGGCACTGCCCTAAGGTACTTGTAGCTATTTTGCACGCTCTCTTCGCAACACTTAGCACAACTTTTCACTTTTCGCGTACACTGATCACTTCTCGCCTTAGAAACCGCCGCCGCGTCATCCCCTTCCCCGGAGCATGCTGCCGCGTCGGTCTGCTTCTCTGGAGGTTTTCACCGCCTTGACAGGTACTTTTAGCTCTTTTGCACGCTCTCTTCGCAACACTTAGCACAACTTTTCACTTTTCTTGCACGCGCTGATCACTTCTCAACCTAGAAACCGCCGCCGCATTGTCAACTTCTCTGGAGCACGCCATAGCGTCGTCCCCTTCCTCGGAGAATGCCGTCGCGTCGGTCCGCTTCCCCGGAGCTTGTCGCCGCCTTGACACTGCCTTGTTGATCATTTTTGCGCTGCCGCCGTCGATCCTCAACTCCCCGTCGACCAGCTTAGCAATGCCCTAATAAGGTTTGTTCGCGCTTTGGTTCGATTCAAAATCGCGCTTTGGTACAAATGCCATGAGAGAATTTTCTCTCTTATGTGACCGTTTGTGCAAACGTGACTGAAATTTGATAATGTTTTACAGGATTTCAGTGTTTTTTGTGAGTTTGAAGGGAGCTCCAAGGAGACGTTAAGCAAATGCTGGAGTGAGCAGGTATACCAATCCTGAACGCGTTATTCAACGACGACGAGCGTCGGAGCAGCTTTGCTTCTACAACAGCTGGGGGTGGACAACCACAGGAGGATCTTCAGGCACCAGCGTGTGGACCTTCAATTGAGCTGAACACGATAGATAACTTGGCTCAGCCAACAACATGCAGCCTTCTGCTAATGGTCGGAGGAATCGCTCAAATGGAGGTCGGGAGAGGGATAGTGTATCCCGATCAGACCATGCTTGACAACATTCAGGTGGACACAACATCATATGCTATGGTCAAGGTGGACATGGTGCATGAAAATACAAAAAACCTAGAGCTCGAAGTGCCACCGGACGATACAACGCTGACTATGCGGGATGCAGTTACTAGAAGGGTTCAGTGGAGATGGAGCCTTATTGTTGTTAACCAAGCAGCAGCAACAACTTCCACGTCGACTGCTTCAATGTCTCCTGTGGCACGTCTACTTCTGCATCCAAATCCAGAACGGATGGAGCTGTCTCCAATTCCAGAGCTATTGTTACCTCCAATTATAGAGAAGCAGCAAAAGTCTCCAACTGTAGAGCTGCAACAGAACTCTCCATTTGAAGAGCAGCTGCGTCGGTCTCCACCTCGCACTCGAAATGCCCTGCACCCTACACCTGATCAGCCGGTGGCAAAGCGTGTCCACTAAAAGAGTGTGCCGCAGCGGCGAGTATCGATGAAGGACGGTTGGAATAAACCAGTGAAACAGTCGGAACCTAACCTGAGCATGCCAAAAGCTATGACACATGCAAACCAGATGTATGAAATGGGAAAGCCAATGTTAATTGCGGCCGCACTTAAACAACTTCCTAAACCTTGTGTTCAGCTTCATCTACTACATGGAAAATTGCAATAAGTGTGATACCATAGTAGTGTCATTGAAGAATAAGCACTTTCTCTCGGGTGATGGCGCTTTTGTCATTGCATGGTCCGATCTCTACGACCTTTTCAACCTCGACGCGTTGGATATCTCCTTAATACGCTACTTCACATTGTAAGTCTCCTAAAAAACTAGGTTCTTAAATACATACTCAATACAAGTGTTATATGTAACAAA
Organism: Tuctoria greenei; assembly: GCA_036927565.1. Lineage (NCBI taxonomy): Eukaryota > Viridiplantae > Streptophyta > Magnoliopsida > Poales > Poaceae > Tuctoria > Tuctoria greenei. The sequence continues at coordinate 60,957,875 of JAYESD010000010.1, forward strand.
ATTGGCATTTTGCGTGTAGGCACCAGCAACAACATGCTCGCCATAACACGCGGAACGTGTCTGCTGCATATCTTGACCCGCAAATACCAGCACTTCTGCAATGGTCGACAGGCAAAAAAAGGTTATTCAATATTATGGTGAAGGCAATGAAACAATATATGATAAGGACCCCCCAGTTCTACCGTTCAACATGGATAACCATTGGGTTACCATAGCAATATCTACACGGTATGACCAGGTCTGGTACTGTGATTCCTCAAGGCCAACAGATGAAAAAACTGGCCAGCGAAAGACCCGGTCATGGAATGTTATCTCTTCTGTTATTGACAAGTAAGTTCCTTCTTCACTTTAGTTTCCTTGCACGATAATTTTACATTAACTGTGAATGTTTTTGTTTAGGGCTTTTGTGCAAGTAAAAGGAAAACGCTGACATCTAACACATCATACTGAATTCAATGTCCATCAACAAGATTCGGGCAACATGTGCGGCTTCCACGTCTGCTTACACATGGCTTTATTTGGAGAGCAACCTAATTGCAATGTTTGTGTAAGTGCATTTATTTTAATTTATTACTAATCTTTTGCTAAATCTCATTTTATTGTGCGGCAGAACTATGGACCCGCCTTCAGGAACGTTGAAGGTCATAGCATTGAGCATGTTAGAGATGTCCTATGCAGGTTCATCGTTCCTGAAATCATTAATTCTAACGGAGAATTTCATTAGCCACTAGATGATTAAATGTCAATTATTATTTGTGTAAATTAGTTAGATGTAGCTGGATGAACAGGGGAATTCTGTGTAAATAGCTACTTGGTAACCACAATTTACACTTGTTAATATTTCATTGTTCCATGTGAGTACACTTTGTTAATATTTGGTAATATTTGATTAGTTACATGTTAAGCTAGATGAACAAGAGACATTTGGCTACATATGTTTCTATATGTGTATGTTGCTGACACAGGCAATGCGGGTGTCAAATCCTGGCTAGCTCTAGGATGCAGCCGAGAACCAGCATAATTAGGGGCGGGGGAACCTAATAGGAGATGTGCATCTAGCAGGGAGCATCTCCTGTGAGTGTCGCACTGATGTTGCCTGTACACAATCCGCGACGCGCTGTAACAGAGATTGTCTTGCATTACCGAATTAAAGGAGACAAGTTTTTCAATAGCCCGTCTCAGATCAATAAACGAATGTGCGATGGGCTGTAATAAAGAATGTCTCGGATCAATCAACATATCTATGACGTGCTTCATGAGAGTGTGTCTCTCATTCGGATGATGGGCGACACGCACCATGTGCGTATCCAATGACCACGCAAAGCCCATCTGTTATGAATCATGGAAGGGAGACGCGCTACTTTTGAGTGTGTCATGCACCTAGTATGATCGGCGACGAGCCTTGCCGCCCGTCTCTGATGAGAACGTAATGCGAGACATGACGACGGAGACTCATGGTTTGTTTGTCTCCCTTCTTCGTTCGGGCTCGTCTCGTATGAGCCTTTCTTACGTAGTGACAGCTTATGGCAGGATCGACGAAAAAGAGATGACTGAATATAAGGCTGTAACTTGACATATACCCAATCACCGACGTTGAAAGATCTTTCAGAGCGATGCTTATCGGCTTGCCGCTTCATCCGTTGTTGAGCGTGCTGGAGTTGCTGGCGAACAAGATCAGTCATCAGTTCACATTCTTGTAGCCAGGATGACAAATCATGGTTGTTGATTGTGGAATCAGGGGCTATCTCGAAACAATTTGGTTTGTGGCCATATATCACTTGGAATGGTGACTTTCCCAGTGCGTAGTGGGGACTAGTGTTGTACCAGAACCCGCATAGTGTTGGTAATCTGTGGTATGCTACTCTAGCAACTCTGCCGCGTCACCCAAGAAACATGCGAGTACAGAGGTCACGGATCGTTACCACTAGACGCGCAGCGCAGCGGAACGTAGATGCGCGTCGGTGTAAGGGAAGTAGACAATCTCGTTCGTCTCCTCTTTGTCCTCGTCACAACAGCAGGTAGACGATCACGATCATCGTAGCCGATCAGCGCAGCAGTAGAAGCAGCGCCTCCATGGAGTCCACACGTACGGAGAGGAACGCCGTGCGGCGGTGTGCTAGCACCACGCGCGCGGCAAGGGTCTCGGCGTGAGGCCTTCGAGGGCTGGCGGCTAGGGCTGTCACGTGGTGGGATGATTAGCCCCTGACCCTACCCCTCATATTTATAAGCGTACCAATGGACTTTTAGGTCGCAGGCCCATCAATACCCTAATACTTATGGATCAAATATCCAATAGGCCTCAACCCGAATTGTTATGATTCCCTCTTGGGCACATCACCAACAATCTCCCACTTGCACTAGAGACAATCATCTAGCCAAGATTTTCGATATTCCAACTCCTTAAGTGTGTGACCCGTTAGGTTCATGTGCAGTCGGTTGTGAATGGAAACCATTTCCAACCACAAGTCAGTAAAGGTACCTAGCAGGACATACTGACTCCCGAATATACATAAAGATCATATCGGCCGAACCAAGATACATTCAACGTGTTAATCCCTTTGCCACACGATACCAGTCAAGCTCAAGGCGAGATGCGTGCCATCCTTGTGATAGCTCGACCATTCACTCGATCAAATAGTGGATTCATTTCGTGACTAACTTTTAGTCACCGTGATTAACCATTAATCACTTTCATGGCCATTCACTTTCAAATACAACTATCTCGGGGGGCCCAGAGATATCTCTCCTGTTATTAAGGAGGGGCAAATCTTGTCTTGGTCCGTGCACAACCCATTCTATGTTTCATTATATACCCGAAGACTACTTTTATGACTACCCAGCTACGGAGTAGCGTTTGGTAGTCTCAAAGTACAAAACTACGCATAGTGAGAAAAAATGGCGACCTCAGGTCTAAGGATCTAGCAGGTGTATCACTCAAGACCAACTGATGGCACATATGGAAATAACAATCCCAGCAGTGTCTCAGAGTGGGTCAATCCAACACCATGTTCACTAACATGTGTTCACATTATTAATTCGATATCTCCATATCTATGATCCGTGAATTGTAATCATCAATTAATATATGTGCTAGTCTGTATGCAATCATTATCTCATATAATGATATAGACTAGGGATCATCTAGAGTAACATTACTTTTAACAAAGAGTTTCACGAACAAGTCACATATTTGATGATCAATGTAAATAACGATTACTCATATAACAATTTATTTAATAGTACAAAAACATAGCTGTGACACAAGTCTCCCACTATACACTATGATCACTGATGTAAGTATCTAATACCCATAGATCTCGTGTGTGCCTCATGCTTTGATTGTGGAAGAGGCTTTGTCAACGGATCTGCAACATTCAAATCCGTGTGCACCTTACATATCTTCACATCACCTCGGTCGATGATCTCTCGAATGAGGTGATAGCGTCGTAGTATGTGTTTGGATCGTTTGTGTGATCTAGGCTCCTTTGCCTGTGTGATGGCTCCACTATTGTCACAGTAGAGATCCACAGGATTGGATGCGCTAGGAACAACACCCAACTCGGAAACAAATTTTTTGATCCAAACAGCTTCCTTTGCAGCTTCAGAAGCTGCAATGTACTCCGCCTCTGTGGTTGAATCTGCTACTGTATCTTGCTTGGAACTTTTCCAGCTCACTGCCCCTCCATTGAGGCAGAACACAAATCCGCATTGCGATCTAGAATCATCCTTATCCGTTTGGAAGCTGGCATCGGTGTAACCTTTTACAACGAGCTCTTCTTCACCTCCAAACACTAAGAACGCATCCTTAGTTCTTCTCAAGTACTTAAGGATGTTTTTGACAATGGTCCAATGAGCCTCACCATAATCTGATTGATATCTGCTCGTGATGCTTAGAGCATAAGATACATCTGGGCGTGTACATAGCATGGCATACATGATGGATCCAATAGCCAAAGCATAAGGAATCGCTCTCATCCTCTTTTGCTCATCAGGCATCGAAGGACACTGACTCTTGCTTAGAGTAATGCTATGTGACATTGGCAAGAAACCTTTCATGGAATCTTGCATATTGAATCGATTCAATATCTTGTCAATATATGTATCTTGGCTTAATCCAATTAGCCTTTTAGATCTATCTCTATAGATCTTTATGCCCAAAATGTACGCTGCCTCTCCTAAATCCTTCATTGAGAAACTTTTTCTTAATGAGGATTTAACATCATCATGCATTGGAATGTCATTTCCGATCAATAATATGTCATCCACATATTGGACCAGAAATACATGTGCGCTCCCACTAAACTTCTTGTAAATACAAGGTTCTTCTACGTTCTTGATGAAAACAAACCCTTTGATTACTTCATCAAAACGCAGATTCCAACTCTGAGATGCTTTCTTTAGTCCATAGATAGACTTTTGAAGCTTGCATATTTTACTAGAATTTTTAGGATCGACAAAACCCTCAGGTTGTGTCATGTAAACATCCTCAGTCAGACTTCCATTAAGAAAGGTTGTTTTGACATCCATCTGCCATATTTCATAATCAAAATATGCAGCAATTGCTAGAAGAATCCGAACAGACTTAAGCATTACAATGGGTGAGAAAGTTTCATCATAATCAACACCTTGAATTTGTTTGAAACCTTTCGCCACCAATCGTGCTTTATAGATGTGAACATTTCCATCCATATCAGTCTTTTCTTGAAAATCCATTTACAATCGATAGGTCTCACACCTTCGATTGGATCAACCAAGTTCCAAACTTGATTTTCATGCATGGATTCAATTTCGGATTCCATGGCTCCAAGTCACTTCTCAGAGTCGGGTCCCGTCATTGCTTCAGTATAGGTCGTTGGTTCATTATTGTCCAACAATACCATGTCATGCTGCTCCGTGGTTAGAAGCGTTAACTTTTTAGTCGCATGACGTACCCTCGTAGACCTTCGTGGGGCTGTTGTTTCATCAACTGGTTGTACAACATCTTGTACATCCTGTATAGGATCAGTGGATGCCGAAACATTTTCAGGTATTTCTTGAATTTCTTCAAGATGCACCTTGCTCCCACTAACTCCTTTTGAGAGAAACTCTTTCTCCAAGAAGACACCATTGAAAGCGGTCAACACTTTACCCTCTGTTTTATTATAAAAATAATATCCTTTGGTTTCCCTAGGATATCCCACAAAGAAGCATTTTTCTGATTTTGGAGTGAGTTTGTCTGACGTCAAACGTTTGACATAAACATCATATCCCCAAACTTTCAGGAAAGACAATCCGGGATGTTTCCCGGTCCACATCTCATATGGTGTCTTTTAAACAGACTTTGTTGGGATTCTATTTAGTGTAAACACAACAGTTTCAAGAGCATAACCCCAAAAGGATAGTGGAAGATCTGCTTGGCTCATCATCTTCCTAACCATGTCCAACAAGGTTCGGTTCCTCTGCTCGGACACCTCATTCCATTGAGGCATTCCAGGTGGAGTCAACTGTGGAAAAATTCCACATTGTTTTAAATGATCATGAAATTCATGGCTCAAATATTCACCCCCACGATCAAATCGTAGAAGTTTAAGTGTCTTGCCCAATTGATTTTGTACTTCATTCTGAAATTCTTTGAACTTTTCAAAGGATTCAGACTTGTGCCTCATTAGGTAGACATAACCATATCTACTAAAGTCATCAATAAATGTGATGAAGTACTGAAAACCACCTCTGGCAATTGAACTCATTGGTCCACATATATCTGTATGTATAAGTCCCAGTAAGTCAGTCGCCCTCTCACTTTGACCAGTGAAGGGTTCTTTGGTCATCTTCCCAAGCAAACAAGATTCGCATGTGTCAGGTGATTGAAAATCAAATGAGCTTAGTAAACCATCTTTATGGAGTTTTTCAATGCATTTCTCATTTATATGACCTAAGCGATAATGCCAAATAAAAGTGGGATTTAGATCATTATTTCGAGCCCTTTTGGTATTAATGTTACAGACAGTTTTATCCTCAAGATCAAGAACATATAATCCATTCACCAATGGACATTGAGCATAGAAAATATTATTGTAATAAATAGAACAACATTTGTTCTTTATTACAATCTCATAACCAGCAACTTCTTCTAAACACGAAGAAGAGATAATGTTCTTACTCAAAGTAGGAATGCAATAACAATTATTCAATTCCAAAACTAATCATGAGGGTAATGACAAGTGGTAAGTTCTATCAGCTATGACCGCAACCTTTGCTCCATTGCCGACACGGACATCCAACTCACCTTTTGCAAATCTTCTAGTCTCACTTTGACCCTGCAACGATTTGCAAGTGTGAATCATCGATCCGGTATCAAATACCCATGATTCACTAGAAGATAATGCAATGTTAATTTCTATAACATTTATACCTGAAGCGGAAGTCTCACATCCCTTCTTCTTCTTCTTCATATCCTCTAAGTACTTCTTGCAGTTCCTAGACCAGTGCCCCTTACCATGACAGTGAAAACATTCATCATCAGGAGAAGGGCCAGAATTGCCCTTTGGCTTAGACTTTGAGCTTGAGGGCTCATCGGTAACCTTTCCCTTGCCTTTGCCTTTAGGATGCATCACACGCTTCCTCTTCTTATTCTCCTTTTGCACCATCATCACATGAGTGGCGTTTTTCTTAATGCTTTCTTCGGCTGTTTTAAGCATCCCATGCAATTCAACCAATGTTTTCTCGATGCCATTCATTTGAAAATTCAATATGAATGGCTCGTAGCTCGGTGGGAGCGACTGGAGAACCACGTCAATAGCCAGATCATCCTTGAGTTCAGAACCAAGTTTGCCCAAAGTTTCAATGTAACCAATCATCTTGATTACATGAGGGCTGACCGGGCTACCCTCCGCCATCTTGCATGAGAACAAGGACTTTGAGATGTTGTATCTCTCAGCCCTTGCTTGATTCTCAAACATTCCAGGCAGTCCCTCAATCATAGAATAAGAATATGTATGCTCATACTGTTTTTGCAGATCAGGGGACATAGTGGCGAGCATGAGGTAGCTTACATTAAGCGCATCATCGCAGTGCTTCATATAAGCTCTACGTGCTGCATTAGTTGCATCAGCTGGGAGGTCATCAGGGTAAGGCTGCAGAAGAACGTACTCGGTTTTCTCTTGCCTAAGAACGATTCTCAGGTTGCGGTACCAATCGATAAAGTTAGCTCCATTGAGTTTTTCCTTCTCAAGCGTAGATCGCAAACCAGAATTGTTACTAGCAGACATTATCTACAATAGAAAATAAATATGCAAGGTTTAGAACTATGTTATGTACCAATCTTCTATTACTGTTTAATAAAAGATATCACCACTATATGATCATCATCTTCCCTCTAACGACATATAGTGGTTCAAGATCCATATTCACTAATTCCTAGTGAGCTTTGGCTTCACTGCTAGGAAATTAGTGACATATGTAAACAACCATTGTTAATCATATCTCTATATGACTCTTGTTTGTTGGGTGACATCCAATGCCCCGGCTCCCAACTCTATGCCATAAAGCCCAAAACCATTTTGATAGCTTTGTTGAGTAAACCAACACTATGCATGTGAATGTCCAACATTCACCCTATGAATTATGATAGATGATGGTACTTTGCTTTGGCAAACCTACCACACAACGATCAAAATAACATAGGTGCAGCTATTGGTAAATGTCATCAAATGCTCAACTTTTGTGAGGGAAGCTATTCTATCATGACAAAACGTCCACCATATGAAAAGCATGAAAAGAATAGTAATAAGCATCACAGGCATATGATCATATCACATTGTGAATAGTATGGCCTTTAGAATCATAATGGTCTCCATCGCCATGGTTCCATCAAGATATGAGCTGTCATGCCTCCCTTCTTGTGGTGATCTCCATCTCCACCATGCTTGAAGACATCTCCATGATAATAAAAGAAGCTAATACAACTAATAGCTACCAAATAAATTACATGAGAGATCAAACATCACAGGTCAACATGCAGGTCGTTATACAATTATGTGACAACCTCAACCCGGTTGTGTTAAATTTGCAACACGCAGGCTGCACGAATTTACACAAAGATCATCACATCACATTAAGGCCATACCATTCACATCATTCCCTGCAAAAACGTGTTATCTATGAAATCACTATGAAAATCTCATCGGATTGATCAAATCAACCCGAATCTGAGCCATTCAGAATGCCTCAATTTTCAATGTGACCGGTTATTCATGAGTAGATCGCGACTCATGACCGTGGTCTGTTGGCTCAATCTGTTAGATATGTACACGATTAGTCCCGATGGTGATTCCAGCCGGTAGGGTCAGGTTGCGCACACAACAGAGAAGGATCACGAACTGACCCTTTAGTCATTTACGATCACAATCTACTCTAACCAATTCCAAACCCCAAAAATCGTGTGATAAAATTCATTGTATGAATATGTCTGCAGTAGATCCTATCTACTAACAAGATCCAGACCAGAAACTACGCAAGTCGGCTCTGATACCACTGTTGGTAATCTACGGTACGCTACTCTAGCAACTATGTCGCGTCACCCAGGAAACATGCGAGTATAGAGGTCATGGATCGTTACCACTAGACGCGCAGCGCAGAGGAACGTAGATGCGCATCGGTGTAAGGGAATTATACGATCTCGTTCGTCTCCTCTTCATCCTCGTCACAGCAGCAGGTAGACGATCACGATCGTCGTAGCCGATCAGCGCAGCAGTAGCAGCAGCGCCTCCACGGAGTCCACACGTACGGAGAGGAACACTGTGCGCTGGTGTGCTAGCACCGCGTGTGCGGCAAGGGTCTCGACGTGAGGCCTTCGAGGGGTGGCGGCTAGGTCTATCACGTGGTGGGATGATTAGCCCCTAACCCTACCCCTCATATTTATAGGCGTACTAATGGGCTTTTAGGTCGCAGGCCCATCAGTACCCTAATTGCTTATGGATCAAATATCCAATAGGCCTCAACCCGAATTGTTATGATTGCCTCTTGGGCACATCACCAACACATAGAGGGAGCCAGCGTAGCCACTTAGACGGACAGGCGTGAACAAAGCACCGCAAATAAGTCTTCATGCATTGGTTGACATGCTCGGTCTGCCCGTCCGACTGTGGGTGGTAAGAGGAACTCATTCGGAGTTGAACGCCTGCGAGAGATTCAGAGTTGAATGCCTGCGAGAGAGAAAAGTTCTTGTCAGAGCTTGCTTGTGAATACCGGGTCGCAATCTGATATGATCACCATTTGTAGGCCATGGAGCTTATACACATTATCAATGAAAAGCTTCGCCACTGACAAAGATGTGTATGGGTCAGACAGCGGAATGAAATGGCCATACCTTGAAAATTTATCGACGACAACCAAGATGCAGTTAGCTATCCTGGAGCGTGGGAGTCCATCGACGAAATCCATAGAAACAGTGCGCCACGATGTGAGAGGAATCTCCAGTGGTTGAAGAAGACCGGGGTATCATGAGCGATCCGGTTTAGCCTGTTGACATATAGCACATGCAGCAACAAACTCTGTAACTGATGCCTTCAGCTCCTTCCAATAAAAGAGCTGCCTAATCTTCCGTATGGTGACCGGGATTCCAGAATGGCCACCGAGAGGGCTACTATGCAGAGATGCAATGATGTGAGATTGTAAAGATTTGCTCGGCCCCACCACAATACGTCCCTTGAAACGCAGCAACCCGTTGTGAAGAGAATAGTGTGGCAGTGAACATGAATTAGCAGCTAAAGCAGATATAATGTTTTGAATTAAGGTGTGTTCTGGTAGCTTGCAATAACGTCCAAGTACCAGTCAGGGGATGAACAGGTGATAGCATTGCTCATAGGAGGTGATGGATGGTGTCAGGACAAGGCATCAGCAGCTAGGTTTTCACATCTTTTTTCGTACACAATCTTGTACTGAAGCCCAAGCAATTTGGTAAATACACGCTGCTGCCAAGGGGTATGCCGCCGCTGGTCTGTCAGATGCGATAGGCTACGCTGGTCTGTGTGAATTTCGAACTCCCGGTACTGCAAGTACGGGCGCCACTGTTGCACTGCCAAGAGAATCGCCAAATACTCCTTCTCATAGGTTGATAAACCCCACATTCTTGGCCCGAGTGCTTTGCTGGTGAAGGAAATCGTATGTTTGTTTAGAATAAGGACCGCGCCTATGCTGTAATCGCTGGCGTTGGTCTCAATATAGAAGGGCTTGTTGCGATGCTATCTTGGTCGGGTCGGTTGTGATGCATGCGGAACTGATGATGTGTCTGAGATAGCTGAGCTGCTACTGTGCGAAGGAGCACTTGGATAACTTAATGCACCACAGGTCTTGCAACAACAGAATGAACACTTTCTGGATGTCAGCCAAGTGGGAGGAGTAGTCCGGGCTATAGATGAGCATATCGTGGAAGAAGACCATAACACAGTTGCTTAACAGAGGAGCAAGGGTCGAGTTCATGGTGCCCTGGAAGGTTGATGGTGCGCCTGTCAGTCCGAAAGAGAGGACACGAAATTAGTAATGGCCTTGATGTGTAGAAAAGGCCGCTTTGTGTTCTTCGCCCTTCTGCAACAATATTTGATGGAAACCGGCCCACAGATCGAGTTCAGCAAACCACTTGGCATCATGCAGCTCGTAGAATATGTCATCCATCAATAGTATAGGGAATTGCTTCTTTATCGTCAATGCATTCAAGTGGCGAAGTCAACGCAAAATCGCCATGATTTATCCTTTTTTCTTAACGAGAAGCACTGGCTAGTTGAACTGGCTGCTGCTGGGACGGATGAGACCGTTGGCCAACATTTCTTGCACTTGTTTCTCGATCTCAGACTTAAGATGAGGCGGGTATTGATATGGACGCAAATTGAACGGTTGAGCCCCTGGTAAAAGAGGAATTGTGTGATCGCAAGGTCGGCTTGGTGGGAGGCCAGACGGTGCTTCAAATAATATCGCATGGGAGGATATCAGAGCCTGAATGTCGGTCGGGAGGTCAGCAATTGACAGAGCAGAACATTCAGTGTCGATTGGAAGCACTTGAATAACCATGTCGGGTGGGTGTGCACGCAATATCCCTTGGAAGGAAACTTTGGAAGATCCATAAGGAATAGTCATCCCTTTGTGTGCCCGATGAACCTCCATCAGACTATGGCGCTCAAGCCAATCCATGCCAATGATCATGTCATAGTAATTCAGTGGAATGACTTTAAGACTGGACTTGAAGTTGTACCCCTGAACTGACCAAGTTCCATTCAACAACTTAGACTGACATCAATAGTGTGGCCATTAGCAACCACTACATGAAAGGGCTTAAGGAGAGGAGTGATGCCATCAATACTGCTTGCCACTTTGGATTTCAAAAATGAATATGAACTCCACCATCAGTGAGTATGAGAATGTCCACAGAAGGTATAGTTCCAATCAGCTTCAACGTCCGAGCAGCTTCAGTGCCTGAGAAGGCAGCGTGAGATACAGACATAAAAGAGTGAAGTTCAGATTGAGCGTCTATGTCAGGAGATTGATTGTCTTCTGAATTCAAGCAATCCCACATCTCTTGGATAACGTGCAATTGTATGGATGGAGAACAACGATGTCCCTTGTGCCATTATTCTGCACAAATACGACACAATCCTCTGGCCATACGGTAGGCTTTAAGAGCATCTAATTTGTCTTGATTGAGTTGTTGCTGACCATCGTCGACAGGCTTCTTGGTATTTTGAGTTGCAGAGTTCTTGGGCAATTCTGTTCGAGGTGGAGGCACCAGAGGATAAGCGCCCTTAGGAGTACGTCTTGTGGCATTGGGTGATTCCACATTAGCTGAATGATAAAAGTCTGAACGACGATATTCCCTCTTCTTGAATGGCTCCAACATATCATCCTGCAAAGAGGCAAGGATACAAGCAATATCTATGTCCGGAGGGCATTGAATAAGAACAGCAGTGCGAATATCGTCCTTAAGGCCATCCACAAAGCGTGTTACAAAATACATTGGAACAATGTTAGCCTCGTAAGCTTGTAACTGATCTACAAGTTGTGTGAAATTGTCGATGTAATCTGAAACTGTGCCGGATTGCTTGATGTGGAAAAGCTTGCGAATAAGTGATTCGTGCTCGTTTCGACCGAAGCGGTCTAGCACCATGGTGCAAAACCGGTCCCAAGAACAAAGATATATCTTGCATTCGACAGATTGCAACCAGCTGGCTGTAGTGCCCTCGAAATGGAGCAATGTCACCTTGAACCAAAGTGAAGGATCTATGGCGTACATGTCAAAATAACTCTCGAAACAAGAACACCAAAGTTTGGGGTTCTCGCCATTGAATGCCGGAAACTGAAGTTTTGGCAGGTGACCACGGTGACCAACCGAAGACGGAGATGAACGATCATGCATGGGGAAGAACCGAGGAACACGAGAAGAGTCGGGGTCAGGGGGCGTACCCTTGACCGGGACGTTGGTGTGTGTGTACACCGACCCATACCCAATGTCCCAGCGAGGTCGTTCAGTGCGGTGCCCAAATGGGCCGTCGGCATGGACTCCTTGTAGCTGATGAATGGACATCAACTCGGTGTTGGGAACGCCAGAGAGCAGAGGTTGATCTTGTGCATCGCGTGCGAAATACTTGTTGAACTTTCGGATATCTAGCTTGACCACCTCTAACTCGAGATTGATGGCGGAGACGGTGGTATCAAGCGTCATGACGGTGGACTCCAGTACGTCGACGCGCTCGCCACGATGAAGTTCCGCGTCTTCGATCTCGACAAAGCGCTTCTCGAGGGAGTCGGTGTGGACACCGAGATCCTTCTTGAGGTCGAGACGAAGGTCGGCGATCTCGGTGGAGAGCTCCCGCTTCAGATCAGCGCGGATGTCGGTGAACTCTGAGTGGAGCTGTTTCAACATGTTGTTGAACAGAAGCTTGACATTGGGGTCCATCGTGCCGAGCATCTTCTGGTGATGCGTGTAGTGCTCGTGGTGCTCCAGGTTGGGATCGTGAATCTGATACCAAATGTTAGGGAGGGATGGAGATCGATTGGAAGCAGAGGGAGGAAGGAGGAGGAAGAAACGTGGAGAAGGAGTTGGGGAGCGATAGCTCTAGCTTTTTGTTACATCATAGATGTGTTCTGTTCCCTCGCGCAGTTACTTATCGTATGCGTTTGTTGGCTCGCAGGCTGATACTCCAAGGCTCGCAGGCCGGATAATCACTTGGACCACGATGGGCTGGAGATACGAACATTGGGCTTCCTGGCTCGTTCGCCTCGACATATTTGATTGCTTCCGTGCTGATGTGCTGGCGCCATGTCGTCGGCACGGGCGCTGCTGACATGGCTGCCATGCTGCGAGTCCATTTGACACCACAACCCTCGTCCGCGGTGAGAGGAATAGCTGCTGCGTCAGGATGGGCCGCGAGGAAATCTCCGACAATGGCGGTAGCCCATCCGACACCACTGTCCTAGGACGCAGTGAAAGGAAGAGCTATCACATCACGATGGGTGGCAGAACCTCCTCGTCAGGGCTTCCGCTAAGTTTGTCAGACCAGAAAAAGTCATTGCCGAGCATTGCCATCGCCCAATGAATTCGTATTGAGATCCAGCATCGCCAGATGAATTCGCATTGAGATCCAGCATCATTCTCCTTCCCGGCCGCTGCCCCAATTCCTCCTATTCTAGCAGGAGGCGATTGCCATGGCAGTGGCGGCTAGGGTTGGGGTGGCCCCAGAGGCAAAGGCGTCATTATCATTGACAGCGATCCCGGTCTCGGCTTGACCAGCTTGCATCCCTTGCATAACGAGTCCGCGGTGGGTAGCTGGCATAGAGGCGTGCAGCACACGGAGGTGTCATGGGGTAGGTGTACCCCCGTGCAGCGCGCGATACGGCAGCACGGTGGAGGGTGGGGTGGCACTGTGACAGCGCCGCCGCCTCGGCGAAGGAACCATATCCAGCAGAAAAATACATGTTAGAAAAACATGAACATATCAGCTATGTAACCACACAATTGCACAAGCACTACTACAATAAGCCTCATCGTAGGCGGCTCCAAACCTATTATCACAAACGGTTTTTAAAACTGCCTGAAACGAAGAGTCTGTGATAGTCCGCAATTTCACGGGCGGAGAAGTGATACCGTCTGTGAAGAAACATTATCACAGGCGGTTTTTACTTATGCTAGCTGCCTGTGAAGATAAGTTATCACAGGCGGGTGGTGCAACATATATATCCGTCTGTGATAATTGTCTTAGCACAGGCGGGTCTTGCAGCATAACTAACCCGATGTAATAATGTTGTTATCACAGGCGGATGTTTAGCTACATCAAGCCGCCTGTGAAGACCTTTTACCACAGTCGGTTTCTACCTTAACAGTTACCGCCTGTGATAATTAGGTTATCACAGATGGTTCTTTAACTGTATCTAGCCGCCTGTGATAATTGTTTTTCACAGGTATGCCTAGCCGTTGGTTAATAACCGCCTGTGATAAGGTATAACCTATGCAGTACTACTGCTGTTATTTCTAATTTCCAGGTCAATTCAATATAATCACAGAACAAACATCAACAATATCATCACAGAACAAAAGTCAACAATATTATCATCACAGAAGTCAATTTCACTAAAACAATATACATATGTACAAGTTACACATACAATTCATTTCATAGTTTACAAGTTTTCACTAAAAACTGTTTCTATTGGCATAGTCGCAAAGTTCTGGCACATCAGCTGCTGCACCATTCTCATCAAAGAACTTCCCTATTTTGTGCAAAATTTCGCAACGAATGAACTGACAGAGTTCAGAAGCAATCCTGTCGGCTCCTCCATCAGGAATACTTCTACCAACCAGCCATTCTTCATTCAGATTCTTCGTGTGCTGCAATATAACACATAACAAGGTTTAGAATGTGTTGGTTTGAACAATCTCAAAGTATAGATCAAAGTGAGAGTATACAAGATTTTAGTTGGTATTTTTGGAGCAGTTGTACTATGAGCAATTGAATTTTGAAGTTGGAATCAAAATATGAAAATAATGTTTCTGGTAATATTGAACAGCAGAGAATATAAGTATTAAACTATGCTAGTTACAATGAAAATGAAACCCAAAAGTAAGAAAATAAGGTATCGACATTAAGGATAACTTACATCCTCACGATTCACTCTATATACGCGCATACATAATAGCCACATAAGACACTGTCAGCAGGCTGCTTCGGACAAGCATAATACGTTTTAATGTCCAATGCATTCGTATTAGAAGGTCTCTCACCGCCAAGCTGTTCCGCGTAAAACCGCCAAGCGTTGTAATACAAGAAATGTCATATAAAACATGTCAACACATTCTAAATGTGTGTAAATTAAAATTATTGAATAAACGTACAATTTCAAAATGGAAAGGAAATCTTTGTAACGATCTGGTGGGAAATCGGCCAAGTCCAAGACTGTTGCCTTCCCCTGCGTTGGCTTGACGAAGATCACTATGTAGTGATCACTGCAAACACACAAACACACGTGTTAACAATTACCAATAACTGCTATTTCAATTTCATGTGTCGAACTTACTCGAAGTGGTAAGGAGCCTTTACAAGGTCCTTGCCGCCTCTAACAAAGTTAAACATTGCATGTCCTATGTAAGCTGCAACTTCTGTCCTTTTATCCTTCTTAAGTTTTGCGATTACTTTTTCAAAATATTTTTTTCATATGCTTGAACTGTTCTGAGTTTCGATCCGCCTTGACGTCGAATAGCGCCTTTGCAATCCTAGTAGGGTCAAGGATATGCGCGCTAAATTTTCATTTTCCATTTATTGCATCCTATTGAAGAAGTCCAGAATTGTTATAATATCATGAAATGCATATGCGTGTAGTAAGAAAAGCATATACGAAATATTAGAGCACTTAGAAGCACTAGATAAGCAGCAGGTTGATTTCGAGCATGCCCCGATGCAAAAGGGGACGCAACTCTTCAAATAAAATGACTCGTCTATCTTCTCCAGTGCTCCAGAATGCTTGTTTTGGAATACGAAATGTGACACAATTAAGACCATATCTTGTGCTGGCAAGGATGTACCACTCATGCATTCTTCTGAGCGAGACGGGTTGTTTGCTAAGTTGTACGGATGTCATGAGCGGCTTCCCATTCTTAAATTTAGGAGGAACATCCTCAAGCTTGTATATTGAAACTCCTGGTTTAACTAAAGTCGTTCGTAGATTATACATGACACCGTCTTGTTCCCACTCCTCGATATTTCCTAATTCTGGCTCATGAGAAGAACGAGATGCACTCGATTTTATAATATTTTCCTTCATAGTTTCCAAATACTTTGACACTTCCGATGAAGGTTTCCTATTTTCATATGGGCTAACTTTGATAGGCAATAATGATCGAGGAGTAGTCGTCAGAAGTTGGACACTAGCTTGTTGAACCTGTTGTTCAACTGATTGCTCTTTACTCCCAGCAGCTGGCTCTAGTACTACTTCAAGCTGTTGCTCAACTGGTTGCTCTTTACTAGCAATAGCTTGCTCTGGTACTCCTTGAAGCTGTTGTCCAACTTGTTGCTCTTGGATATCTTTACTATCAAGGTTACTATCATCCTTGCTGAGACATAGGAGGAGTGGATCTTCCTGGACTGGGAGTGGATCTTCATGCACTTTCACCTTAGAAGATGGGGTTGCAGTATTTGGAGATGCGACAGGGCTAGAAATTGGCTCATCGTCCAACACGATATCGCGTCGGTGCCAAAGGATTAATCGGTTGACAACCTGCCCCAGAGTTGCGATCCCCTCAGGTGTGACATGGTCTATTTCATAATCTTCATAATCATTATCAATGATCTGAAGAACTTGCACCATAGCATAATACAACGGAAGTGGATTCCCGTTGAAGTCACGATCAGGCTTTGCCGTAGCAGTGGCAACCTGTTTGGTTTTGTTCTCTGCTCTGCCTATCGGGACAAGAAGACGACAAGATTTGTCGTTAGCAATATCATTGACAGGGAACTTATGGGTTGATCCTGAGCCTGACACAGAACCAACGCTGCTAGGGTAGGCAGTTGGAGATACTAATTGCTCCTTTTGCACCGGAACCATCACTATACTCGGTGCCACTAATTGTCCTGATTGTCTAAGTTGTTCCATTATTTCTTGCATATTTTCTTTGACCTTTTGAGCAATCGTTTCATCAAGTGTTTTCTTAAACTTCTCACGTCTTCTATATGTGTCTTTATCTTTAGGGAAACCATCTAGCCAAGACATTTGAGAAAAGACTGCTCGAACCCGTCCGCTGTGTTCAGGGTTTCATAAGATAGCGAGAAGTTGGTCATTCTCCCTCTTCGGCTTGGAGAGACCCTTCTTTTGCTTTTTAATTACTTCTTTCATTTTATCCTCTACTTCATTCAGAGAGTCGGGCTTTTCAAGTTTGCCCTCGTCGGTCAAACCTGATCGAGCAAAGACCCACCGTTGAGTTCGCTCATCGCACCCTTCTAATGGATGATGATTGCCCTTACTGGTAATTTCATCTAATATCTTATTCCATTTCTGGACTTTGGGGCCATATCCGGCAGACCCCAAGCGATGATGGTATTTGTTCTTTTTTGTAAGCTATGACCTAGTTGCACTTAGAGCTTTTGCATTAGGTGTGCTCTTTTGACGAAAAAACTCTTGCCACTGAGCTTGTGTGATTTTTCCCATCTTCTTTGAGCTAGGAACCATATCGGCCTTAACATAAGCATTCATTTCACTCTTCCAGCCACGAAACTTCTTGCCGCAAGAGATCAATGTTGCTTTCTTTACTGCTTCTTCTGTGCCTTTCGAGAACTTGAATTGTTTCTTTACCCTTTCCCACAACTCATTCTTGGTTTGCTCGAGTAATTTCCTCCAATTCTCGGTTGTGATCAGCACAACCTCCCTAACAAGAAAACCGCATGCATTACGGTACTTGGTAACTGAATCCTGTGGTTCTTGGGGAAGCCCACCTGGACCGACCCTTGTTATGTACATGATGCGGTCCAATGGACCCTTATTGGGACCTCGTTGCCCTCGTTTCCGCTTGAGTGAAGCTGATGATTCATCCATTGGAGAACCTTCTGCAGTTTTAGGAGGCGATGTTACCTCATTGTCTTCGCGATTAATCTAGGTAGAAAAAATTATAACACTTCGTATACTTGACAACCAACATTAACTTGAACTGCTGAAGTTAAGATTCGTGATCCATACCTCGTCGGCAGGATCATATTCCGGCTCTAGATCCACTGAAGTCTTTTTAATTTTTATATTCGGAAAAGGATCCGATGGACTGTGATAGGAGCCTGAACTGCTGGAGTCAGTAAACTTCATATTGTCTTCTTTATTGTTACTACTAGGACCAGTCTTCTTAGGGCTTTCCATGCTAGATCCAATAAGACAAAAAATCTAATAAATGGCATATTAACTCTACATGATGTGTTGCATGAAGAAAAATATGGAAGCATTATGGGATTTGATAAGGCATTCGAAGGTTTAAGGCGACTGACCAAAAGGTTCCTATACATTGCGAGAGTGACAAGCATGTTAAAGTTGCTCACCAGCAATGGCAATTTTATCTTCTTATTCTAAATAGGCTAGCTTCGTTCAGAGTGGCGACCACGTTCTTGAGGTTTACTAGGCAGCGCTTAGCTCCGGACCTATAACTGATCAAGCAAGAGACTGATAGCAGCAGCAACGACTAGCAAGCTCACTTTACACCGACAACCCAAGGCATTCTTGTATCATAGACATCGGCAGCATATGCTCAGACTCCATCGCCACACCTAGTGGTACCTAGATATGGGCGTGAGGATGCTCCTGGCATCACAAATGAGTTGGCCAGCAACTTGTTTAGCTTCAGAGCTAAATATAGCATAACTTTGGTAGCACAGATTAGCTACAATTGCTCAAATGAAGTTGATGGAGCCACAAGTGCAGACATCTTTGGTAGCACAAATTTGCTACAATTGCTCAAATGAAGCTAACTTAGAGAAAAAAAGCAAACTTAGCCAAACTTAGTCTAGCATAGCTAACTCTAAGCAAAAGTAGCCAAATATAGCTAAATATAGCATAACTTAGTCAAAATTAGTCAAGTATAACTATATCTAATGTAACTTAGCCAAAATTAGCCAAATTTGCTCAACTTAACCAAATATAGCTAAATCATGCCCCTAATAGAGAATTATGTGGCATATGCAAGGCCGATGATAGAAATAGGGAATATACTGCTGTTACTAACTACCAATTTCATAGTTTCAAACACACAGAACCAACTACCAATTTATCGTGATATAACCATCCACATAAATCTTGCCCCACTGAACCCTAACCAAAGATGCCACCAAACTTGACAGTTTTTCGAATTCCACAGAACCCTAACTAAGGATGCCTACCATTTTCCAATTCCCGAACCCTAACCAAGGATATGCAAGGCGGCGGCGAGGGCGGTGAGGGAGGTGGCACAGCGAAGGAAGATGGAAGGTCGAAGGGTTTAGGGTTTACCTTGAAGCTCGGCGGCGATGGCAATGGCTTCGCTCGGCGTACCTGGAAGTGACGAGGGCGAAGCTCGGCGGCGATGGCGAAGCTCGACGGCAACGGCGGCGAACACTTGGCGACAAACGAAATTTTGGCAGCCTAACAGCGTCTAAGTGTTTCGCCCGGGTTAGGTTTTCCTAACCCTGCCGAGGGGTATATAAATACTCCCATTTTCTCAGGCGGGTTTTAATAACCGACCGCCTGAGAAGATGGTTACCTCAGGCGGGTTTTACTTACCAACCGTCTGAGAAGATAGGATTATCTCAGGCGGTTGGTAAGTAACACCCGCCTGTGAAGATATTTACTTCATCTTAATTAATATTCCTGATTAAATGTGGGTCCTTTAAAAAGGCAAAATTCCACTTTCTTGTAATATTATTGATAAGTAAAGGTTACTATTAAATTTCACTTCATAAATCCTTTGAAATTGGTCAGAACATAAAAAACATACAACAAATGCTATTTTTCATTATTCTATCTTGATGAATATAATGCCTTTTTCATTTATTTTTTCAGTGGACATTTTTACTCATCATACCAACCTCTATGAATTTTTTCAGATTTTTTAAAAAAATTTTGAATCAATGTGTGTTCGTAATTTGATGAATGTCTCATATGTATATGAGCATTTAGTTAGAATGATGGATAATTTGAAGTTTGACATGTTGGAATGCTTTTAAAAAAACTAAAAAAATTCATACATGTATAAATGATACAAATATGTTCATACAAACAAATTTGAGTGAAGGATCTTTTTTTTTATGAGATACACAAATATGAATAATATGTGAGTAGAAATTAATTTGATATTTACCAAAACATTACAATGTCAAGTTTTAAAATATTTTGCTCAGGTGGTAGATGTTAATTTTATACAAATGTAGAAGAAAGAATCATCGAATTTGGACACAATTTGCAGAATCTAAATATGTTTGAGTATTTATATTGGAATCTAAATAAAAAAGAAGCAAGGGATAAGGAAACTGAAGAACAGTATCGGGCATTATCACAGGCGGTTGTAAGTAACACCTTCCTGAGATAAACTTCTTCTCAGGCGATTGGTAAGTTAAACTCACCTGAGAAAAATTTAAACACTGCCTGTGAAAAACGGACGCCTACATAAAGACCCCTCACCTTCGGACATGTCGACGTCTGTACGCGACCTTTCTTTTCCCCGAGGCGCGACCTTTCAATGCGCGGTAAACCAACTGCTCCACGCTGCCCTTATTAAAGACGCGCCATCACCCTTTAGTTCTCCACAAGCGCGTCGCTCACTTTGAATCCTTTTCTTCGTCTTCTTCCGCTCCGACGACCCAACACCACTATGTCCAACCTTCCGCCGCCAAGCCCTCCGAGGGAGCCACCTTGCAAGAAACAATGTTGTAGCACCCCCGAGAGGATCAACACCCAGCAGCGGCTCCTCATGGCGCGAGAGGCGTACAACAATACGTCTCGCGCCATGAGTGCCTTGGGGCTGGGTACCCTTCCACAGTATCCTGGAATGGTTACTACCGTCGGCCACTACCTCTACGCCCTCACAGGGGTGGCTGATCGTCTCGACATTCTGTTCGCGATGATGGCCCAGGTTCTTGGCCCCGAGGGCCGTAGAACGCTGGTGGAGGCGACGGCTAGCAAGCTCGGCCTCGGGGTTGCACCACCGGTGCTGCCGGTGCAGCCGGTGCAACCGGCCCTGTCTCCTATTGCACCGGCGCCAGAGTCGCCGCCGGAGGACGAGGAGGAGGAGGAGGAGGAAGAGGAGTAGGAGTAGGAGTAGGATTTAATTAGTTTTCTTTTTGTTGTTTTTAGTTGCTTCTGTTTTGTAAATATTGTTAATGAATGAAATCTATCTTTGTTCATCTATGTGATTAAATATTACTTGTGTATCTTGTGTGTTCTTTTGTGAGATGTGTAACTGAATATTGTTAATGAATGAGTATCTTGTGTTTTCTTCAACTGTGTGAATGAATGAATGAATGTGCAGTGTGTTCATCGTGTTCCTCAGACTCGGTATCATAAGGTAATTATCTTAGGCGGTTGTTAATTCAAACCCGCCTGCGAAGAAGATTATCTCAGGCGGTTGGTAAGTAATACCCGCCTGAGATAAAGATCTTCTCAGGCGGTTATTAAGTACCAACCGCCTGTGAAGATATTTACTTCTTCTTAATTAATATTCTTGATTAAATGTGGGTCCTTTAAAAAGGAAAAATTCCACTTTCTTGTAATATTATTGATAAGTAAAGGTTACCGTTAAATTTCATTTCATAAATCCTTTGAAATTTGTCAGAACATAAAAAACATACAACAAATGCTATTTTTCATTTTTCTATCTTGATGAATATAATGCCTTTTCCATTTATTTTTTCAGTGGACATTTTTACTAATCATACCAACCTCTATGAATTTTTTTAGATTTTTTTAAATTTTTTTGAATCAATGTGTGTTCATAATTTGATGAATGCCTCATATGTATATGAGCATTTAGTTAGAATGATGGATAATTTAAAGTTTGACATGTTGGAATGCTTTTAAAAAATTTAACAAAATTCATACATGTATAAATGATACAAATATGTTCATACAAACAAATTTGAGTGAAGGATCTTTTTTTTATGAGATACACAAATGTGAATAATATGTGAGTAGAAATTAATTTGATATTTACCAAAAAATTACAATTTCAACTATATAAGTTTTAAAATATTTTGTTCAGGTGGTAGATGTTAATTTTATACAAATGTAGAAGAAAGAATCATCAAATTTGGACACAATTTGCAGAATCGAAACATGTTTGAGTATTTTATATTGGAATCTAAATAAAAAAGAAGCAAGGGATAAGGAAACTGAAGAACAGTATCGGGCATTATCTCAGGCGGTTGGTAAGTAATACCCGCCTGAGATAAACATCTTCTCAGGCGGTTATTAAGTACCAACCGCCTGTGTTGACGTCCGTGCGCGACCTTTCGTTTCCCCGAGATAAACTTATTCTTAATTTTTATTCTTGATTAAATATCTTCTCAGGCGGTTGGTAAGTAAAACCTGCCTGAGATAAAGTTAAAAACCGCCTGTGAAAAACCGACGCCTATATAAGGACCCCTCACCACAGTCAAAAAGCAACCCTGGAGAATTTATATCGACGCTGCAAGGCTGTTGAATTTCCCCTGTGTCGCGCCGCCGCTCCGCTGCCCAGCCAATACTGCCGTGCCGCCGCTCAACCCCGTACCGCCACTTCTCCACCCAGCCGGCCCACCGTGCTGACGCCTCCCCACCGTGCTGATGCCTCTGCAAGGTAAATGTAGTTTCCTTACTTTTTCTTTGTATATTTTAATTAGCTGATAAGTTGTTAGTTTTGTGTGTTCTGGTATATGGATTCTGTCATTTTGCATGTGTAAGGACTGTATGGATTGTGTTCTGGTATATTGATGTATGGACTATATGGATTGTTTCCTTTTTGTGTGTTCTGCTAGTTTGGTCTTTTATATATTGATGTATGGACTATATGGATTGTTTCCTTTTTGTGTGTTCTGCTAGTTTGGTCTTTTATATATTGATGTATGGACAATATTGTAATAAGCTTATTGTAGTTTGTACCTATTATGTGACATGAATATGATGTTTAATTAACAGATGCTATAGTAATATATATATAAGATGCATGAAGTTTACCCGAACTAGTAATTGTAGTTTTATGTGTTTTCCTTTTCAATATGCTACTTGTGTGTGCGTACCTCCTACTTGCATATATTTCGAAGGAGTGATTAGGGTTAGCTTTCTAGGGAGATGGTTTTATAACTCACCCATTTAGTTACCATCGTTGGATGCGATCCGATGTCAAGATATAACAGACCGGATCCCACCCAAACCTAGCCCATGCTGCTGGGCCTGTTTGCCCCACGACTTCAATCCTTCACCCCCGATTGTTGCTGCCGACGCCTTCGACCCCGTCCGCCTCAAGCTGCAGTAGGGTTGGGCATTGGCGACCATACCTTCTCGTTGCTAGGTGACATCAATGGTGGCAGGGTGCAGAAGCCAGCGATAGGGCCATCTGCAAGCGGCAGCGAGGTCGGGAAATGACACCGGGGGTGGAAGACGGCACTAGGGCCAGCTGCAGGTGGCGAAAAGGACGGATAAAGTGTTGGAGGCACCGGGGCCAGCTGCCGGTGGCGGCGAGACCGAAAGACGGAGGTGATGGCCGGAGCCGCGGGCGACGACGCGCAGTGGTCGGTGGAAAGTCGGCGGCAGTCACCGAAGTGGCGAAGTGGAGTCGTGCCACGCTCCAGCAGCGCGCCTCTCCATCGCGTCAGGTAGGGGGCGGCGGCAAAAATCCACCCGTACCCGCACCCGTCTAGTGCAATACCCGTCGGGTACCTGTACCCGCGAGTATAATTGCCATCCCTAGATCCCACCCAGACCTAGCCCATGCCACTGGGCCTGTTTGCCCCACGACTTCAATCCTTCACCCCCGCCTCAAGACATCACCCGTCTCCTACATTAGTCACCCTAATCATACTTGTTATGTCTTTGTAAATTCATTTTATAAAAGACCTTTAAAGAATATTTGTGGCCAAATTTTGTAAATCTGACAAAAGTTCTATTATTGAAGCATGGACCGTCGAGCGTGAATGTATAACATGCCAAGACCCGATCCTATGTACATTCATAATGTTGCAAATTTTATTGAAGCATCCAAGAGACATGCGAAGTTGCAAAAGATAGATGACATATTATGTCCATGTATCGACTACGAAAATAAGATTGCTTGGACGGATACTATAGTAATCCAATCTCATTTGGTGAAAAGAGGTTTCAAAAAAACTACACAATATGGACAGAGCATGGTGAGTTACATACATATGATGTGGATAAAGATGATGAGAGAGGTTCAGATGATGATAATGTTCATATCGATGATGGTAGTGACAATCAAGCTGGTGATGATGATGATGATGCGTTCGATTGTGAGGAGATGTTGCGTCACATTAAACCATATGTATTGACTTCTATGGGAGCAAGCAAAGGTTTAAGTAAAATGGAGACATTGCAGAATGCGGCGACGGAGCTTTTATATGATGAATCAAATGGTTGTGATAAAGAGTTTACTACATTGCGTGCAGTCTTAGAACTACTAAAGTTGAATGCTACGCACGGATGGTTCGATTGTAGTTTATCTGATCTTTTGAATCTTCTGGCAGAAATTCTTCCAAATCCAAATAAACTGCCCAGAAGCACTTATAAAGTGAAGAAACTTCTTTGCCTGATGGCACTAGGTGTGACAAAAATACACGCTTGTGTGAACCATTGTATTCTGTATCGCAAAGAGCATGAGCTCACAACTAGATGCCCCATTTGTGGTGTCAATAGATATAAGAAGGACTACAATCACCAGTATGTTACCAACATGAAAAAGACTCAGAAGAATAAGAAGTTTATTATTGGTCCTGAAGGTGACGATGAAGATACTTTTGCCGATGCAGACGGGAAGAATAAGAGAAAAATTCCTGCCTTGGTGATGTGGTACCTTCCGGTAATTGATCGCTTGAAACGTTTGTTCTCAAACCCTAGGGAGGCTGAACTTATGTGTTGGCATTCTGAGCAACGCAAGAAAAATGAAAAACATATACGACACCCTAGTGATGCAACGCAGTGGAAAAATTTTGATATTCAGTATCCAGATTTTGCAAAGGAAATCAGAAATGTGAGGTTTTCCTTGGGTACAAATGAAATGAATCCGTTTGGTGAAAAAAGGAGCATATACAGCACATGGCCCATTGTCTTAACGATGTACAACCTACCGACGTATTTGTGTCAAAAAGGAAAAATATCTTGTTATCTGTTCTTATCCAAGGTCCAAAACAACCCGGCATCGAAATTGATGTGTTCTTGGAACCTTTACTGGAAGATATGGCGAAATTGTGGAATGAAGGGGTACGTACATGGGATGAGCACAAGCGGGAGTATTTCACGCTAAGAGCAATGATATTCGTTACCGTGCATGATTATCCCGGACTGTTTCATTATCGGGACAAATCAAAGGGAAGAAAGATTGTGTTAGGTGCGTGGATAGAACTGGATTTCTATACCTCACTTCATCCAGAAAGACGGTGTACATGAGACACCGACGGTTCTTGACAGATACACAAAAGTATAGGAAGATGAAAGAACAATTTGATAACAAAATCGAAAAAGATACTGCACCAAAACCTTTCAGTGGAAAACTTATGTTTGAAATGGCCAAGAACATTCATATTGCTTTCGGTAAGGGCAAATACAATAAAGGAATTAAGAGAAAGAAAAGTACATCTTCGGATGATACAATTGACATGGCTTTCAAGAAACAATCAATTTTTTTCAAGTATCTTCCGTATTGGAAGAATATGGAATTTTGCCATAGTATTGATTTGATGCACGTTACAAAGAATGTATTTGACAGCATCATTGGGACCTTGCTGGACATGCCGAGGAAAACAAAGGATGGATTAAATTCATGTATGGACCTAGTAAATCTTGATTTGACACCAGAGCTTCATCCAGTAGAAAAGGCGAACAGGAAGCATTACCTTCCCCCAGCCAGCTACAACTTGACGCTAGAAGAGAAAAAAGCAATTTGCGAATGCTTGCGTGGGATCAAAGGGCCCACGAGTTTCTCATCCAATATCCGCAAACTAGTCTCGATGAAAGACTTGTCTTTATTCGGTTATAATTCTCACGATTGTCACATGATGATGACAGTTTTCCTTGCCACTGCAATAAGAGTCATCAAACCTGAGCATATAAAAGTTGTCATCACACGTTTGTGTTACTTCTTCAATGCAGTATGGCAAAAGGTGATAGCACGTGAAGATTTAGACTATCTGAAAACATACATCGTCGAGACAATGTGCAAGCTTGAGATGTGTTTCCCACCATCCTTTTTCGATATGCAAGTACACCTAATCATACATCTTGTTGATCAGATAAAAGCATTGGGGCCACTATATTTACATCATATGTTTTCGTTGGAGAGATATTTAGGAGTATTAAAAGGTTATGTGTGGAACCGTGCTCACCCAGAGGGTTCAATTATGGAAGGATACACCACTGACGAAGTGATTGAGGGTTGCGCTGATTACATCAAAGATGGAAAATCGATAGGTGTGCCTATACCGGTACATGATGTTAGACTACGTGGGAGAGGCAAAGTGGGTAAGAAAACTTTTATCGTTCAAGATTACAAGAATGTACACCGTGCACATTTTGGTGTACTACAATAGCTCGCAATAGCTGTCGTACATCGAAGAATACCAAATTGAGCTTTGCGATAAAAACCAAGACCGCACAGAGGACTGGATCATGAAAGAGCACAGAAGATGTTTCACTGAATGGTTAATGGACAAAAATATACCATACGGAAACACTATAGAAGAGGCAACAATGAAGAAGTTAGCTTCTGGCCCATCTGCTTTGGTGACATCATGGCAAGCATATGACATCAATGGTTACACATTTTACACTAAAGAAAAAGACAGTAATAGTGTTGCACAAAATAGTGGTGTTCGTATTTAGGCTTATGATTCACATGGGCAGGAGACCACATACTTCGGGTTCATAGAGGAAATATGGAAACTCGATTATGGCAAAAGAATGGTAATGCCCGTATTTAAGTGCCAATGGGTCAAACATCCTGATGGTGTGAAAGTGGACAATTACGGGCTGACACTGGTAGACTTGAATAAAGTGGGTTATAAAGATGACCCGTGGGTTCTCGCTGATAATGTTGCACAAGTTTTTTATGTTCAAGATCCAGAAACTGAGAAGATGCACATAGTTGTTTCTGGAAAGCAAAATATTGTTGGGGTTGAGAATGTGGGAGATAATGAAGAGGAATATAATCAGTATGAAGAGATGTACCTTTTCACCGAATAAGAAAACATCAAGCACGTAGAGAGAAGCATTAAAAAGAATTTGAAACCCTATATGCGAGAAGATGTCAATGCTGGAAAAAATGTATATAGCAATGCAAGATGATATATATTTTATATATTTGTATCTTCTGAAATCAACTTAGAACAATGTTCTATTTCAGTTTAGATAGCATGTTTTGAACATTATTAAATTCAGCTTCTGTTTCGAGCTCCTGTCAAGCTAATCCCTTCACAACAAGCTCTTGTAGATGCAAGTAACACCCGAGACTCATCATTTGATATGTTAAAAGCTTCAATTGAATTTGACGATACTTCTCGTCCATTTGAGGGCTTGTTTGGATAGGAGTACACCCAAACAAGCCCTGCAAGATTTCTTTCTCTTCTCTCCATTTTGATAACTTATGAACATGCTACTTTATCAGTTCTAATGGCTGAATATATTGACTACAACTCAGTACCATCTCTCTTAGTGCTTTACACAAGCGACAAAACATACAACTTCAATCACAAATCTTGTTTGTTTCATTTTCATAGGAATTTGACTTTAATCTTTCAAGCATAGATTTATCAATAATTGAAGCTTCCTCATCAGACATGTTAATGACAGTTACAAGGGAAGGGTGTGTCGAAGCTAATGAAATCTCAACGGGACTAAAGACAAAGAGATGCTGCATATGATTGACAATGTCCAGGTTAGACAACATGAAGTTATGATGACAACCTTCAACAACATGAAAAGTGATGCCAAGGTTATGCTTGCATCAACCAAGACATGTTGTGAGGGTATAACACTTGTTGGGGCAAGCATAACCTTGGCCAAAATCAGAAATCACGCCACCGTTGATTACTCTAAAGGCGCCATGGATTACTCTGAAGTTTACCGAGTACGCACAGAGAAAACTTCAGAGTAATCCACGGCGGTGTGATTTCTGATTTTGGCAAAGGTTATGCTTGCCCCAACAAGTGTTATACCCTCACAACGTGCCTTGGTTGCTGCAAGCATAAATTTGGCATCACTTTTCATGTTGTTGAAGGTGTCATCATAGCTTCATGCTGTTTAACTTGGACATTGCCACTCATATGCAGGATATCTTTATCTTCAGTCCGATTCAGATTTCGTTAGCTTCAACACATTCTTCACTTATAACTGCCATTAACATGTGTGATAAGGAAGCTTCACTTATTTGATAAATCTATGCTTGAAGGATTAAGATTAAATTTCTATGAAAGTGTAGAAACAAGATTTGTGATTGAAGTTATTCGCTTACTCGCTTGTGTGAAGTACTAAGAAAGTGGGTACTGATTTTTAGTCAATATATTTAGGCATTAAAACTGAGAAAAGAGCATCTTCCTAAGTTTTCAAATGGACAGGAGGGAAAGAAATCATTCAAATGGATGGGAAAATCCTCCCTAGGATCGTCAGGCTTCAAATTGATGCTTTCAACAATTCAAATGATGAGCCACGGGTGTTACTTGCATCTACAATAGCTTGCTGTGCAGGGATTAGCTTGACAGGAGCTTAGCTGCATCAGAGGCGGTTATTAAGTACCAACCGCCTGTGAAAACTTTAAAAACCGCCTATGAAAAACTGACGCCTACATAAAGACCCCGCGGAGGCACGCCTCTGCCCAGTCCCACATCGCGCCACGAGGTACCTAAGTAAATTCGCATAGTTTCCTTACTATATGCATTGTATGCTACCTTTTTCTTTGTATATTTTCATAAGCTGCCAGTTTTGTGTGTTGGTATATGGATTGTGTCCTTTTGCATTTGTGTACATATGCGTTTGGACTCAATAATTTAGATGTTTGGAAGTTTGGTCTTTCAGATAATGATGTCTCGGGCGTGTAGCCGATTGAAGGAGGAGCGCTTGGCGTAGCGCAAGAACCATCCCCATGTATGTACATATGGCACACCGGTCGCATGGTTGTATATACATATGTATCTGTAATGGACTGATGAACTTAACTGTAGTTTGTTTTTCCGTCTTGTTTGTTTTTGATATTTTCAATTTCTCTTCGTAGGGTTTCTCTGCGAAGCCTGAATCGGGAGATTTATTGAAGTGGCGGTGCATCATCCTCAGTAAAGAAGGGGTAAGTCATGAAGAACAAGCACAATATGAGTTTAACCATCGTCCTCCTATTAATAAATTTCTTTTGAAGACTGAATGGGAAGATGATTACTACCCCCTGACAATCTCCTTCTCTGAGGACTACCCCTTGGTGCCTCCAAGATGCGCCTTTCCAAGTGGGTTCATCCACCCAAATGTCCATCGTTCGAGAGCACTCTGCATCGGGATTCTTGATCAAGAGACTGTAAGATAGACCTATTTTGCTCATGTAATTAATACTTAATTGTTGTCGAACTTATTTGAACTGGTTCTTATATTGCTTAAATTATATTTCGTAGGGGTGGTGCAGTGCGTTTACAATCAAAACTATACTACTTGAAGTTCAGCGTTTGCTGCATCAGCCAAATGTGCCCGATGTTGGAAATGATTGCTATAATCTACTTATCAAGGTTAGATGACACTTTGACTTAGTGACCAATGTAGGTTATTCATTCCTCCAACATTTGTTAATTTAAATAATGTCAATATTTTTAGGATCCAGCAGAATATAAGAGACATGTTCGGGAGCAAGCAGGACGGTACAATTTAGATTGATCGATGGGAGCTTCATTGTCGATCTACAATGAATGTAGCATGATTTTTGTTTTCTACTTGACAGGGCGCTTCATCGTCGTTGTTGCAGCTGTTACAGAGAGAGGCTCACTTAAACTTGTGCTTAGTGTGTAAAGATGTTATCTTTGAACAATTGTAATGCCTCTAATGGTGTATTATCACAATTAAGCCAGCCTCACTGGTGATCGAGCATTTCCTATAATGCATTACTGTACTAGTATCCACTCATCTGTGTTTTTTCCTGATACAATTTTCCCTGCAATGACTACATACGGTTGTGATAATTGCAACGACTACATCCCTGTAATTTCAATAAAAACCGCTTGTGATAATTGAACAACTACATACGGTTCTTAAACAATGACCGTCGGTGAAAATACATGATCTTCTCAGGCCGTTGTTAATGAAGAACCGCTTGTGATGTTTATTACATTACAAGCGGTTATTAATTAAGAACCGCCAGTGAAGATCATGTATTTACCCAGGCGGTTGTTTCTTAAAATCCGCCTGTAATGTTATTTTATTGCAGGCAGTTCTTAAGTAATAACCGCCTGAGAAGATCGAGTATTTACCCAGGCGATTGTTTTTTAAAATCCGCCTGTGTTGTTCTTTCATCACAGGCAGTTATTATATCATTCGTCATCACAGTCGCAGATTTTTAAGGACCGCCTGTGTTTGAAAAATTGAGGCGCCTGTAAAAATGCTTTTTGTAGTAGTGAAGGAAGAAACTGCTTGTCATACCTATCCAACCAGGAGTGACATCTCTAGTTCAGAATTCTATTCTATAGGATCCACTATGGAGTCCAGTCAGACGAGATGAATGGTGCATGGTATGTTAGTATTAATCTTGACCTATATGTGTTGTGTGCGTTCTGCTGGGTCGAGTGCAGGACGCGGCTCAGTTGGACGTTGGTGTTTAGATCACGGGAGAAGAGCTGCTCATGGAATAGCTAGAGCATGTACTGTCAGCCTGGCTGCCGTGAAAGTTGTAGGTGTTGCTGGGTGCTGGCCGTTGTGTCACTATAGCAATCGTGATAATAGACGATGGCCAAAAACCATCGTCTATAAGGACCAAACAGTCGTCTATAGCTTATAGCTTATAGACGGCGGTATACGCTTATAGATGTCGGTTTCCAGCCATCTACGATTATTTATTGTCTATAAGCTTATTGACGACGGTTACCGTTGTCTATAGATTAATTGACGATGATCAAATTTAGCTAACATCAAGAAGTGAACTCCTTCCCACTACAGGAAACCCGACGATTTGCGATGGCCGGAGCCGTCGCAAATAAGTCAAATGTCGTCGCAAATAAGCTATTTGCGACGGCTTTACTTATTTGCGACGGTTTCTGGCCGTCGCAAATAAGTCGTCGCAATTAAGCTTATTTGCGACGGCCACCGTCGCAAATGACCTTTTTTGCGACGGCTCGCAGCGGCCGTCACAAGTTATTGCCCGGGGCTGGTGGGCCCGCAATAATATTTGCGACGGCCTAGCCGTCGTAATTAAAGCTTATTTGTGATGGCCATGCCGTCACAAATAGGTGCGGCTATTTGCGATGACCGAACTGTCGCAAATAAGTTCAGCCGGCAGAGCCCATGTTTTCTCCTCCGAGACCCACGCGTCTAATTGCGACGGCCTAGCTGTCGCAATTAATGCTTATTTGCGACAGTCAGGCCGTCGCAAATAGCAGAGCTTACTTGCGATGGCCTGAAGCCTTATTTGGAACGGTACTGTATCAAAAGCCGTCGCAAATAAGGTTTTTTATTTAAAAAAAAAACAGAAAATACTACCCGGCTCGATGGCCAGAATCACAGAACAGACAATATATATTACAAACAGTCATATAACAACAATCCAAACATGGCATCACAACACATCACAACACATCGTCTTCGAAACATGGCATCAACATCAACAAACCCAACAAGGGCTCACTCGCCCATCTGACCTCCGTAGCCACCTCCGAAGTCGAAGTCGTCGTCACGCCTCATTCCAAGTGGCGGTAGCGACAGCGACGGAGATTGTGCAGCCGTCGAAGATCCTTGCATTTAATAAAACTTAGAGTTAGAATATAAATACATCAACATCTCTTCCTCCCTCTCACTCTATCTCTATCTAGATCCTCTCTCTTCCTATCTTCTTTCATCTCTCTATTGCTATCATTTTCCCTCTATCTTTCTGCCTCTATCTCAATCTACATCTCCCTTTCTCTCTCTCTCCCTCTCCTTCTATCTCCAATCTCCCTCTCTCTCGTCATTCCTCGCCCACTCTATCTAACTATCTCTCACTCTTTCTTATATATCTTTCTTCCATCTCAATCCTTTTATTCTATCTAACTATCTCATCTCTCTTCTATTTCAATCCTTTTTTCTCTATCTTCCTCCCTCTTCTAACATCATCTCTCACTCTATCTATCTTTCACTGTCACTCTATTTCCTCGCTTTATTTTGGTTAAGTTGAGTTAAAACTAAAATTGTTAAGTTGACATAGAGATTTACCTGACCCGCAGAAGAAGGATCGCCTGGAAGGACCGGTGGTAGTACCGGTTGCTGGATCCCCAGACCTTGCACCCGAGTCATGACCTGTCATTGCAAACATTAAATGTTACCTATAGTAAGTCATTTACGCCGAATTAATGAAAACTTTAGTTTTTATTTTGTTACCTCCATTGCTTCCCGCATATGCGCCAACGTTGCTGCCTGGGTTTGGATCGTGGCCTCCATTGTGATCCTTTGGCGTTCCGCCTCCCTCCTTTCCTCCTCCTGTCGCCTGAAGTTGTCTTCTACAGTTTGTCGAAGGGACTGCACCTCAATGTCCCTCTGCGAGGCGTGACGACCTGTTGTGCCCACCGAAGAAGCTTGCGTGGCGGTGCCTCTCGCAGGTCTCCCCGCTCTCGAGTCGACAACACCGTCGAATATGGCGAGCCTATAAAAAAGAGAGTCAGTAATATAAAATTGAAATATCTTGAATACTTTGAATTGAGAATGATAAAATGACTTATAAACTCACCTTTTGTGTGCTTTTCCACCTCCGCTTGCATATGCGGCTTGAGGATCGATTGGTTCACGTTCCCAATCGAAATCTACGCTGTGTATCTTCCTAGCCTCCTCCCCATACTTAGCCTGCAAAACAAGGAAACCGTGTAAGTTGAATAATATAGATAGTTATATTTAATATGAATGATTTATAAACTTTCCAATCGCTCGGCTACAGCCTGACTGCATCCCTGAGGCGGGAAGGGTCCATGTGACCTCTCTTCCAAATCTCAGCAGGGGTCGGCGGCACCCCCATTTTGAGCTCCTGTCAATACGTGTTAGTACGAACAATATATTATGAATATATAAACATAATTTACATACACTTACCATGCGTTTAGCTAAATGCAAGTGGTTATCTTGGCCGTGCCTGCTCTTCCCCTCGACCCCTCTGCACTCTTGAGCCTTCTCGGACTTAGCTTTAAACTCATCGCTAGCCCAGTAGCAACAAAGGGCCCGAAATGCATCGGTCTGACCCTGCAACCAGCTAATGTGGCCCTGCACATAGTTGGAAGTCGTTAAAAATACCATCGAGGAAATTATCAGAAAAAATACTTACTACACCCCACATACCTGCACGCACTCCTCCTCCATCAGGTGCATCTCGCTCTCTTGCCAGATGTGTAGCACGTGCTGCTGGTTCGCCTTCAAGTGCTCATTAATAATTTGAACACGGGCGTTCGACAAGTCTTGTCGAAGCGCCTTGGCAGCATTGTAGTGAAACACTCGCCTCGCATCCTCAAACAGGCGAGGTTCGTTCGGGTCCTCTAAAGTATATCTTGCCTGCGATAAAGAATATATTGAAGGGATGTTCATTAAAAGAGTTTAAGAGTTAAAACTTAGAAACTTTTTTTAACATACTTACCATAAAATCGGCCCATACGGCCTCCTGAAGGTTGTCATGCTCCTGGTGATGGACGCGTGCGTAGTCCTCCCACGAAAGAGTAGGCACCCCGTCGATGACCCCGAGATAGTGCAAACGCACTAAGGACCCAAGGACACCATTCACCGGTTTGTGGTGTCTATCACCGGTGAAAGACGTGTCATCTTAAACCCTACAAGATATTTATTGATTCATTACTTAATTAACCAAAAGAAACTAAAATTGAACACTATAATTTTTATTACCTGTCTCTGACTGGACGAATCACGATCCTCTGTGTAGGGACCGCACAAGGACTGACAAAGTGAGTCCTCCTCGTCCTGCGCGTCTGCTGGGGCACCACGTCAGGTGACCCAGACGGCTCGTCACCAGCCGAGCCAAAGGCCTCAGGAACAGAAGGATCGCCAGCCGAGGGCTGGCTCACCGAAGGGTAGCCAAGGTCAACTGGCGCCGCAACCTCTGAGTCAGCCGGTGAGGACTACTACATTCAAATAATTCATAAGTAAGTTTAATGTGAAATTGAATTTAAAGAATTTGTCAAAAACGAGTGAAAGTAGACAAACCAGTCACAGTCAAAGAAGACAACTCGAAGGGTCTTATTTCCGGTAAAAGTAAATTCAAGGATTTTGTTAATGATCCCATAATAATCGGTTAAATTCCCTTGAGTGTCCATTGCTCTCGTCACAACACCAATGTTTTATGTTGTCACGAGAGGACGAAGAGCTGCAAAATGAGTTGTACGGAATCGAAAGCCATTTACGTCATATCGACCATAGCTTCTAACATTCACCAATCCATAAGATAGCTGCCGCAAATCTTCATGGACATTGTGAGTCCGATACTGTCATAAATGATCGTAAGTTAAAATAATACTTCTTTAATAATAGTAACTTATAATACATAGAAGACGAGAGAATATTACATAATCTCGAAACCAGCATTGGAAAACTCTGCCCCCCATTTATTCCTTCTTTTCGCATCGCTTCTACTTGTTTGGTCGTAGGTTGATGCCTATGTGGCCAACATTGTCTGTGGAACTCGCTGAACATGAAAAAACATCTTTTAGAATACATGTGTAGCAAAATATGTCGATTAGCATAAATGTAGGACAAACACTTACTCGAAGTATACCTGCATGCCTTCTATATTTGTGTACATGTAGAGTAAAGCAATAGTCCTTTCATGTTCGGATAGCACGTAGGTCATGTAGCTACCAACGGTGGTGCCTCTCATTTGAAAAATGGAGAGGTCGCTTAGAGGGGGTGTTTCCTCCACATTGTACCGCATCGCCGAAGTATTGATATTGTTTTCTTCCGCAAAGTAGACACTTGAAAAGTATCCTACTTCCTTAAGGGCATATGCTTCAGCGATGCACCCTTCCACCCTTGCCCTGTTGCCAACCATTGGTTTCAGATATCGTAGCGCTCTTTCAATGTGATACATCCACCTATATTGCACAGGACCGCCAACTTTAGCTTCGAATGGAAGATGGATAAGCAGATGTTGCATTGGATTGAAGAAACTTGGTGGAAAAAAAATCCATCTTACATAAAAGTATGGGTATCTCCTTCTCTAACTTATCCATCATCTCGATCTTGATTTCTTTAGCACAAAGCTGTCTATAGAAATAGCTGAGCTCGACTAAAACCTTCCACACCATATCATCTAGATAGCCTCGAAACATAACAGGTAAGAGTCTTTCCATTATAATATGATAATCATGACTCTTCAACCCAATGAGGTTTCCTGTGTTAACATTTACGGCTCGTTTCAAGCTAGCTACGTAACCATCTGGGAATTTCAAAGTTTTCATCCATTTCATAACTCCTTTGGCACAGGAACCATCATTGTACTCGGTGCCACTAATTGTCCCGATTGTCTAAGTTCTTCCATTATTGTTTGCACATTTTCCTTGACCTTTTGAGCAATCATTTCGTCAAGTGTTTTCTTGAACTTCTCACGTCTTCTATATGTCTCTTTATCTTTCGGGAAACCATCTAGCCAAGACATCTAAGAAGAGATTGCTTGAACCCGTCCACTTTGTTGAGGGTTTCCTAGGATAGCAGTAAGTTTGTCATTCTCCCTCTTCGACTTGAATAGACCCTTGTGTTGCTTTTCAATTACTTCTTTTATTTTTTGCTCTACATCGTTCACAGAGTTGGGATTTTCAAGTTTGCCCTCGGTGGTCAAAACTGACCGAGCAAAGACCCACCGCTAAGTACTCTCATCGCAACCTTCTAACGGGTGAGGATTGCCCTTACTAGTAATTTCCTCGAATATCTTATTCTATTTCTGAACTTTGGGGGCATATCCGGCAAACCCCAAGCGATGATGGTATTTGTTCTTCTTGGCAAGCTCTGACTAGTTGCACTGAGGGCTTTAGCATCAGGTGTGGTCTTTTGACGAACAAATTCTTGCCACTGAGCTTATGTGATTTTTCCCATCTTCTTTGGGCTAGGTACCTTATCGACCTTAACATAAGCATTCATTTCACTCTTCCAGCCACAAAACTTCTTGTCGTAAGAGACCAATGTTGCTTTCTTTACATCGTCTTCTGTGCCTTCCGGGAAATGAATTGTTTCTTTATCCTCTTCCACAACTCATTCTTGTTCTCCTTGGGTAATTTTCTCCAATTCTCCGTTGTGATCGGTACGAGCTCTCTAACAAGACAACCGCATGCATTTCGGTACTTTGTAACTGAATCCAGTGGTTTTTTGGGAAGCCCACCTGGACAGACCCTTGTTATGTAAATGATGCGGTTCAATGGACCCTTATTGGGACCTTGTTGCCCTCATTTTCTCTTGAGTGAACCTCAGGATTAATCCATTGGAGAACCTTATGCGGCTATAGGAGCCAAAGTCACCTCGTTGTCTTCGCGACTAATCTAGGTAGAAAAGAATTATAAGACTTTGTATACTTAACAACCAACATTAACTTGAACTGCTGAAGTTAAGGTTTGTGATCATACCTCATCGGCAGGATCATATTCCCGGTCGACATCCTTTGAAGTCTTTTTAATTTTTTTATTCGGAAAAGGATCTGATGGGCTGTGAAAGGAGCCTGAACTGCTGGAGTCACTAAACTTCATATTGTATTCTTCATTGTTACTTCCATCAACAGTCTTCTTAGGACTTTCCAAGTTAGAACTAATAAGACAAAAAATATGTCTCACTACAATGAAAGCTACAAAAATTAGTGCTCTCAAAATACTGAATTTCTCAAAAAGGTGGAAGAGATTTGGTCAGAGCCAACCAGAGATGGAGAGGTTTTATGTAGATTCATGTTCAGATTAAGAAAAATTAAAAAATTCTTAAATGGTTGGGGTTATAATCAAGCAGGTCATGATTTTTATAAAGGGAAGATGGATATCAGAAGGTTGAAATATATAAAGACCAATATGCCTCCTAAACTATATTTTTAAATGGTTTACAAAGATATTAACACTGAGAATGGAGAAAGTGGTAGATAAAATAATTCACAAGGTTCAATGTGCATTCTAGAGTTGCATGAATGGCATATTCACAAGGTTCAATATGCAGATACCCAATTGTATCAAAGGCCGACAAGAACAATTATATCAACAATTAAACAATAACAATGCACAATTCGCAATTCACATTGATTAAATCAACAATTAAACAATAAAAATTACAATCCACAATTTATGCTCAATGTTATGTACAACAATTCACAACGCCAAATTCAATCAACAATTAAACAACATTGCATAGCATAATCGGGTCACAGATGAGGAGGGAAATGTTGGTGGGGGACGAGAACGGGCGTCGACGTGTTGGTGGCCACCACGGTCACCAGTGGGGAGGGAGGGGGCGCTGAGGAGGCCCGGTGGAAGGGTGGCTCGGTGGTTGTGGTGGTGGGGGGGTGCTCGATTGGAGGCCGGTGTGGAGGGGAGCTTGGTCGACGTCCACAGAGGGGGCTCAGGTGAGGCTGGGAAGAGGGGGGCTCGAGTGAGGTCGGGTGGAGGCCGCTGTGGAGGAGGGTGAGAGGGAGATGAGCTTACTTGGCGTGGAGGAGAGAGAGAGGGCGATGGTGAGTGCCGGCGCAGCGGCGGGCGAGGGGCAAAGCTCGGTGTACCTGGACGGAAGGGAAGGAAGCGACGAGGGCTAAGCTCGGCGACGAGATCGAAGCTTGGCGAAAACGGCGAAAATCGGCGGTGACGACGGCGAAGCTCGATGGCAAGGGCGGCAAAGACTTGGCGGCAAACGAAATTTTGGCAGCCTGATGGCGTCTAAGTGATTTCGCCCGGGTTAGGTTTTCCCAACTAAGCTGAGCGGTATATATAGACGCCGATCTTCGCAGGCGGTTCTTAATGAACAACCGCATGAGAAGAGGACTTCTCTCATGCGGTTATTAATTACCAACCGCCTGTGAAGATGTACTATTATCTCAGGTCGTTGGTAAGTAATACACGTTTGAGATAAAGACTTTTCTCAGACAGTTTTTCAAAACCAACTGCCTGAAAAGATCTTTGTGTTGGCTTAATTAATATTCTTGATTAAAATGAGTGGCCTTTTAAAAGCCCAAATTCCACTTTCTTGTAATATGCTTGAGTATTAAAGGTTACCATTACATTTCACTTGGGGAAACCTTTGAAATTGGTCAGAACATAGAAAACAAATAACATTAGTTATTTGTCATTTTTCTATATTGATGAATATAATGATTTTTTCATTTAGTTTTTTCAATGGAACTTTGTAGTCATCATACCAACATCTATGATTTTTTTCATATTTTTATAAATTTTTTTGAATCAATGTGTGTTCAAAATTTGATGAATGCCTCATATGTATATGAGCATTTGATTAGAATGATGGACAATTTAATTTTGACATGTTGGAATGCTTTAAAAAATTAAAAAAATTCATACAAGTATAAATAAGACAAATATGTTCATACAAACCAATTTCAGTGAAGGATCCCTTTTTTAGGAGATATAGAAATTTGAATAATATGTGAGTAAAAATAATTTGATATTTACCAAAACATTACAAAGTTAGCTATACAAGTTTTAAAATATTTGGTCCAGGTGGTAGATATTAATTTTTTAAAAATATTGAAGAAAGAATCATCGAATTTGGACTCAATTTGCAGAACCTATACATGTTTGAGTATTTATATTGGAATCTAAATAAAATAAAAGCAAGGGAAAAGAAAACTGAAGAACAGGCTCGAGCCATTATCGCAGGCGGTTGTTTGGGAACAATCGCTTGTACAACTGTTGAAATTTGCCTGAAAAAAACATTTACTGAGTCTAGTCTTAATTAATATTCTTGTTTAAAATGAGGATGCTTTTAAAAGCCCAAATTCCACTTTCTTGTAGTATGATTTAGTAATAAAGGTTTCCATTGAATTTAACTTCAGAAAGCATTTGAAATTGGTGAGAACATAAAAAAACAAATAACACTGGCTATTTTTTATTTTTCTATTTTGATGAATAGAATCCTTTTTTCATTTAGTTTTTCAATGGAACTTTTAGTCATCATACCAACCTCTATGAATTTTTTCAGATTTTTTTAAATTTTTTTGAATCAATGTGTGTTCATAATTTGATGAATGCCTCATATGTATATGAGCATTTGATTAGAATGATGGATAATTTGAATTTTGACATGTTGGAATGCTTTAAAAAAATTAACAAAATTCATACATGTATAAATAAGATAAATATGTTCATACAAACCAATTTTAGTGAGGGGTCCTTTTTTTAGGAGATACAGAAATGTGAATAATATGTGAGTATAATTAATTTGATATTTACCAAAACATTACAATGTTAGCTATACAAGTTTTAAAATATTTCGTCCAGGTGGTAGATATTAATTTTTGAAAAATATAGAAGAAAGAATCATTGAATTTGGACTCAATTTGCAGAATCTACACATGTTTGAGTATTTATATTGGAATCTAAATAAAAAAGAAGGAAGAGAAAAGAAAACTTAAGAAAATGCTCGAGCCATTATCGCAAGCAGTTGTTTAGGAACAACCGCCTATGCAGCAGTTAAAAACCGACTGAACTTAATTAATTTTTTTCACATGCGATTTTTTCGTTGAAACCTGCATGTGGAAATGGATGCCTATATAAAGGGACCCTCGAGCACCACAAAAAATCTAACCTGGAAGATTTTCCATCGATGCCGCCAGGCTGGCAAAATTTTCCACCGTGCGCAGGCCGGTCCTATATTCATCAGTTGATCAAGCTTCGAACAGAGGAAATATTGGAACATACTTCTTCTTCGCTGTCCTGTTTTCAATTTGTTGTCCTGTTTTCAGTTTCGTTTTGTTGAGTTTGCGTGCCTCCAGCCCCCCCTCCCCCCTCCACTTGAGATTTGTAGGAGATTTGAAGGATTAAAGGTTGAAAGATGTAGTTGAGTCTCCCCTTGAGCTCACCCATGAATTTTGTAGAAAAAAAAGTAGATTTGAAGGATTAAAGATTAAAGATGAATACAAGCACATCACATGTTTGATGAAATGTTTTAATGAATAAGCCTAACTTCAAAAATCCGTTATGGCCACTAGGAAGCTGAGAAATCATGAAACAAATTTTCTTGGAACCCTTATGAACAGACCTACATGATACCAGTATTCACTCATATGATACAGGCCGGTTATGTCTCTGTAAATTCATTTTTAAAAACACCTTTAGGGAATATTTGTGGCCAAATTTTGTAAATCTTACAAAAATTCTGTTATTGAAGCATGGACCGGCGAGCATGGATGTACAACATGCCAAGACCCAATCTTATGTACATTCATAACGTTGCAAATTTTATTGAAGCATCCATGACACATGCGAAGTTGCAAATGATAGATGACATATTATGTCCATGTATCGGTTGCTAAATTAAGATTATTTGGATAGATACTAATCCAATATTATATGGTGAAAAGAGGTTTCAAAAAAAAAACTACACAATATGGACAGATTATGGTGAGTTAGATACACATGAAGTGGATAAAGAAGATGAGAGAGGTTCAAATGACGATAATTGTCATATCGATGATGGTAGTGACAATCAAAATGGTGATGATGATGATGATGATGAGTTCAATTGTGATGAGATGTTGCATCACATTGAACCATATGTATTGACTTATACGGAAGCAAGTAAAGGTTTAAGTAAAATGGAGACATTGTAGAATGCGGTGACAGAGCTTTTATATGATGAATCAAACGTTTCTGATAAAGAGTTTACTACATTGTGTGCAGTCCTAGAACTACTAAAGTTGAAAGCCACACTCGGATGGTCCGATTGTAGTTTCTCTGATCTTTTGAATCTTTTGACAGAAATCCTTCCAAATCCAAATAAACTGCCTAGAAGCACTTATAAAGCGAAGAAACTTCTTTGCCTAATGGCACTAGGTGTGACAAAAATACACACTTGTGTGAACCATTGTATTATGTATCGCAAAGAGCATGAAATCGCAACTAGATGCCCCATTTGTGGTGTCAGTAAATACAAGAAGGACTACAATCACTAGTATGTTACCAACATGAAAAAGTCTCAGAAGAATAAGAAGTTTATTATTGGCCCTGAAGGTGACAATGATGATACTTCTGACGATGCAGACGAGAAGCATAAGAGAAAATTCTTGCCTTGGTGATGTGGTACCTTCCAGTAATTGATCGCTTGAAGCATTTGTTCTCAAACCCTAGGGAGGATGAACTTATGCGTTGGCATTCCGAGCAGCACAAGAAGAATGAAAAACATATTCGACACCCTAGTGATGCAACACAGTGGAAAAATTTTGATATTCAATATCCAAAATTTGCAAAGGAAATAAAAAGTGTAAGGTTTGCCTTGGGTACAGACGGAATGATTCCGGTTGGTGAAAAAGGAGCACACACAACACATGGCCCGTGGTCTTAATGGTGTACAACCTGCCGACGTGGTTGTGTCACAAAAGGAAATATATCTTGTTATCTGTTCTTATCCAAGGTCCGAAACAACCTGACATCGAAATTGATGTGTTCTTGAAACTTTTAATGGAAGATATGGCAAAATTGTGGAATAAAGGGGTGCGTACATGGGATGAGTACAATCGGGAGTAATTCTCGCTAAGAGCAATGATATTCATTACCGTGCATGATTATCCTGGACTGTTTACATTATCAGGACAAACAAAAGGGAAGAAGATTGTGTAAGGTGCGTGGATAGAACTGGATTTATATACCTCACTTCATCTAGAAAGACAGTGTACATGAGACAGCGCCGGTTCTTGACAGATACACACAAGTATAGGAAGATGAAAGAACAATTTGATAACAACATCGAAAAAGATACTGCAC
This sequence comes from Tuctoria greenei, assembly GCA_036927565.1. NCBI lineage: Eukaryota > Viridiplantae > Streptophyta > Magnoliopsida > Poales > Poaceae > Tuctoria > Tuctoria greenei. The sequence goes on from JAYESD010000010.1 coordinate 61,000,195, forward strand.
CAAAACCTTACAGTGGAAAACTCGTGTTCGAAATGGTCAAGAACATTCATATTTCTTTCGGTAAGGGCAAAAAATGTAAAGGAACAAAAAGAAAGAAAAGTACATCTTCGGGTGATACAACTGACATGGCTTTCAAGAAACAATCAATTTTTTTTCAAGTATCTTCTATATTGGAAGAATCTTGAATTTTTCCATAGTATTGATTTGATGCACGTTATAGAGAATGTATTTGACAGCATCATTGGGACCTTGCTGGACATGCCGAAGAAAACAAAGGACGGATTAAATTCATGTATGGACCTAGTAAATCTTGATATGAGACTAGAGCTTCACCCAGTAGAAAAGGCGAACGGGAAGCATTACCCTCCCCCAACCAGCTACAACTTGACACTACAAGAGAAAAAGGCAATTTGCGAATTCTTGTGTGGGATCAATGTTCCCACAAGTTTCTCATCCAATATCCACAAACTAGTCTCGATGAAAGACTTATCTTTATTCGGCTATAATTCTCACGACAGTCGTATGGTGATGATGATAGTTTTCCTTGCCATTGCAATAAGCATCATCAAATATGAGCATATAAAAGTTGTCATCACACGTTTGTGTTACTTATTCAATGCAATATTGCAAAAGGTGATAGCACGTGAAGATTTAGACTATTTGATAACGTACATCGTCGAGACTATGTGCAAGCTTGAGATGTGTTTCCCACCATCCTTTTTTGGTATGCAAGTACACCTAATCATACATCTTGTTGATCAGATAAGCATTGGGGCCACTATATTTACATCATATGTTTCCATTGGAGAGATATTTAGGAGTATTAAAAGGTTATGTATGGAATCATGCTCACCCAAATGGTTCAATTATGGAAGGATACACCACTGAAGAAGTGATTGAGGATTGCGCTGATTACATCAAAGATGGAAAACCGATAGGTGTGACTATACCAGTACATGAGGATAGACTACGTGGGAGAGGCAAAGTTGATAAGAAAACTTTTATCGTTCAAGATTACAAGAATGTAAACTGTGCATATTTTGGTGTACTACAACAGCTCGCAATAGCTGAGTCGTACATTGAGGAACACCAAATTGAGCTTCGCAAAAGAAACCAAGACCGCACAGAGGACTGGATCATGAAAGGGCACAAAAGATGTTTCACAGTATGGTTAATAGACAAAAATATACCATACAACTATAGAAGAGGCAACAATGAATAAGTTAGCTTCTGGCCCATCTGCTTTGGTGACATCATGTCAAGCATATAACATCAATGGTTACACATTTTACACTAAGCAAAAAGACGGTAAGAGTGCTGCACAAAATAGTGGTGTTCGTATAGAGGCTTATGATCCACAAGGAGAGAAGACCACATACTTCGGGTTCATAGAGGAAATATGAGAACTCGATTATGATGAAAGAATGGTAATTCCTGTATTTAAGTGCCAATGGGTCAAACATCCTGATGGTGTGAAAGTGGACAACTACAGGCTGACACTGGTAGACTCGAAGAAAGTGGGTTATAAAGATGACCCATGGGTTCTTGCCGATCGTCTTGCACAAGTTTTTATGTACAAGATCTAGAAACTGAGAAGATGCACGTAGTTGTTTCTAGAAAGCAAAATATTGTTGGGGTTGAGAATGTTGGAGATAATGAAGAGGAATATAATCAGCATGAAGAGATGTACCTTTTCACATAACCAGAAAACATCAAGCGCATAGAGAGAAGCATTAAAAAGGATTTGAAACCCTATATGCGAGAAGATGTAAAAGCTGAAAAAATGTATAATATATATTGTATATATTTGTATCCTCCAAAATAAACTTAGAACAATGCTCCATTTCAACTTTAGATAGCATGTTTCAAACATTATTAAATTCATCTTATGTAGAGAAGACTAATTTGGACAAGTGATCCTTTTTGGCTTGTTGACTATCATATTTATTACCTTAATATGTTCCATAAGTTATCAAATTGTATGTGTATATAAATTTCTTTTGACCTATGATGCTGATGGCTTGCCTTTCAATAGCTCAGTTTCAAACAACATCTAGAAGCAAAAATCTTGAAGCTCCTGTCAAGCTAATCCCTTCACAGCAAGCTCTTGTAGATGCAAGTAACACCTGGGACTCATCGTTTGGATTGTTAAAAGCTTCAATTGAAGTCTTACGATACTTTGGAAGGATTTTGCCATCCATTTGAGAGCTTGTTTGGATAGGAGTGGATCCACTTCAATTTAAGTGGATTGAGTTGGATTGAGGAGAAAATTAGTTCATTTTCCACTCCAATCCACTTCATCCAATTAGATTGAGTACACCCAAATGAGCCCTGAAGGATTTCTTTCTCTTCTATACATTTCAAAAACTTACGAAGATGCAACTTTATCAGTTCTAATGGCTGAATATATTAACTAAAAATTAGTACCATCTCTCTTAGTGCTTCACACAAGCGAAGGAACAACTTCAATCACAAATCTTGTTTTTACAATTTTGATAGGAATTTAACCTTAATCTTTCAAGCATAGATTTTATCAATAAGTAAAGCTTCCTCATCAGACATGTTAATGACAGTTACAAGCGAAGGGTGTGTTGAAGCTAACGAAATCTCAACGGGACTGAAGACAAAGAGATCCTGCATATATGAGTGGCTATGTCCAGGTTAGACAGCGTGAAGCTATGATGGAAGTATTCAACAACCTGAAAAGTGATGCTAAGGTTATGCTTGCATCAACAAAGGCATGTTGTGAGGGCATAACACTTGTTGGGTCATCACGGTTATGTTTGCCCCAACAAGTGTTATGCCCTCACAACATGCCTTGGTTGATGCAAGCATAACCTCAACATCACTTTCCATGTTGTTGAAAGCTGCCATCATAGCTTGACGCTGTCTAACCTGGACATTGCTACTCATATATGCATGATCTCTTTGTCTTCAATCCAATTCAGATTTCATTAGCTTCGACACACCCTTTGCTTATAACTGCCATTAACATGTCTGATAAGGAAGCTTCACCTATTAATAAATCTATGCTTGAAAGATTAAGGTCAAATCCCTATGAAAGGGTAAAAACAAGATTTGTGATTGAAGTTGTTCGCTTCATCGCTTGTGTGAAGCACTAAGAGAGAAGGTACTGATTTTTAGTCAATATATTCAGGCATTAAAACTGATAAAGGGGCATCTTCCTACTTTTTTCAAATGGACAGGAGAGAAAGAAATCCTTCAAATAGATGGAAAAATCCTTCCAAGGTATCGTCAGGCTTCAATTGAGACTTTCAACAATCCAAATGATGAGTCACGAGTGTTACTTGCATCTACAAGAGCTTTCTGTGAATGGATTAGCTTGATAGGAGTTTATGAGCATCACATGCGGTTCTTAATTAATAAGCAACCTGTAAAAACAATGACTTTGCCCAGATGGTTCTTAAATAAAAACCGCTTCTGATGTTTGAACCGGTATATGCGGTTCCTAAACAGTGACTGCCCGTGAAAACCTTGTATTTGCCCAGATGGTGGTTAATTAAAAACCGCTTGTGAAGTTTGTCACATTACAGGCGATTCTTAATTAATAGCCTCCTGAGAAAATAATGTATTTACCCAGGTGGTTGTTTGTTAACATCCGCTTGTGATGTTCAGTCATCACAAGTGGTTATTGTATCGTTCTTCATCACAGTCGCATTTTTTTACGGACCGCCTGTATTTTAAAAATCGAGGCATCTGTAAAAATGCTTTTTGTAGTAGTGCATATCCAACAAAATAAATACATGTTAGAAAAACAAGCACATATCAGCTATGTAACCACACAATTGCCAAAAGGAAGAAACTGCTTGTCATACCTATCCAACCAGGAGTGACATCTCTAGTTTAGAATTCTCTTTTTGAGGATCCACTATGGAGTCCGGTGAGACGAGATGAATGGTGCAAGGTATGTTAGTATTAATCTTGACTTATATGTGTTGTGTGCGTTCTGCTTGGTCGAGTGCAGGATGTGGCTCAGTTGTACATTGGTGTCTAGATCACGGGAGAAGAGCTGCTCACGGAAAAGCTGCTTGAGGTCAAGCAGCTTCACTAGAGGGACGCCGCTTCCGTCCTCCCGGAACCGTCCTCCCGTGCGTCCTCCCGTTACGTGTTCATTTATTATTGGTCCACATGTCTTCTCTCTCCAACTCCACTGACAACTACACTTATATTTTTCAACATCTCCTTTTCATTACCAAAAAATAAGCCTCACCATCCTCTAACTCTAGACTTGCCGGATCTGACGGCAGTAGCCGCTGCGCTGGCCGCCTTAGAGCTCGACTGCGATGACCTCCACGACCTGGACCGCACCGCCAGCCTGGCCTCCCTCACTACTACAAAAAGCATTTTTACAGGCGCCTCAATTTTTCAAACACATGCGGTCCTTAAAAATATGCGACTGTAATGATGAATGATATAATAACCGCCTGTGATGAAAGAACAACACAAGCGGATTTTAAGGAACAACCGTCTGCGTAAATACAGGATCTTCACAATCGGTTCTTAATTAAGAACCGCCTGTAATGCAATGAACTTTACAGACGGATTTTAAGAAACAACCGCCTGGGTAAATACATGATCTTCATAGATGGTTCTTAATTAATAACCGCCTGCAATTATCACAACCGTATGGTATCAGGAAAAAACACAGATGAGCGGATACTAGTACAGTAATGCATTATAGGAAATGCTTGATCACCAGTGAGGCTGGCTTAATTGTGATAATACACCATTAGAGGCTTTACAATTGTTCAAAGATAATTTCTTTACACACTGAGAACAAAAATCATGCTACATTCATTGTAGATCAACGATGAAGCTCCCGTTGATCAATCTAAATTGTATCGTCCTGCTTGCTCCCGAACACGTCTCTTATATTCCGCTGGATCCTGAAAATATTGACATTATTTAAATTAACAAATGTCGAAGGAGGAATGAATAACCTACATTGATCACTAATTCAAAGTGTCATCTAACCTTGATAAGTAGATTATAGCAATCATTTTCAACATTAGGCACATTTGGCTGATGCAGCAAACGCTGAACTTCAAGTAGTATAGTTTTGATTGTAAAAGCACTGCACCACCCCTACGAAATATAATTTAAGCAATATAAGAAACTAGTTCAAATAATTACATGAACAAAATAGGTCTATCTTACAGTCTCTTGATCAAGAATCCCGATGCAGAGTGCTCCCGAACGATGGACATTTGGGTGGAAGAACCCAATTGGAAAGGCGCATCTTGGAGGCACCAAGGGATAGTGCTCAGAGAAGGAGATTGTCAGGGGGTAGTAACCATCTTCCCATTCAGTCTACAAAAGAAATTTATTAATAGGAGGATGATGGTTAAACTCATATTGTGCTTGTTCTTCATGACTTACCCCTTCTTTACTGGGGACGATGCACTGCCACTTCAATAAATCTCCCGATTCAGGCTTCGTAGAGAAACCCTACGCGGAGAAATTGAAAATACCAAAAACAAACAAGACGGAAAAACAAACTACATTTAAGTTCATCAGTCCATTACAGATACATATGTATATACAACCATGCGACCGGTGTGCCATATGTACATACATGAGGATGGTTCTTGCGCCACGCCAAGCGCTCCTCCTTCAATCGGCTACACGCTCGAGACATCATTATCTGAAAGACCAAACTTCCAAACTTCCAATTGAGTCCAAACGCATATGTACACAAATGCAAAAGGACACAATCCATATACCAACATTGTTCTAAGTTGATTTCAGAAGATACAAATATATACAATATTTATCATCTCGCATTGCTATATACATTTTTCCAGCATTGACATCTTCGCGCATATAGGGTTTCAAATTCTTTTTAATGCTTCTCTCTACGCGCTTGATGTTTTCTGGTTCGGTGAAAAGGTACATCTCTTCATACTGATTATATTCCTCTTCATTATCTCTCACATTCTCAACCCCAACAATATTTTGCTTTCCAAAAACAACTACGTGCAACTTCTCAGTTTCTGGATCTTGAACATAAAAAACTTGTGCAACATTATCGGCGAGAACCCACAGGTCATCTTTGTAACCCACTTTATTCAAGTCTACCAGTGTCAGCCCGTAATTGTCCACTTTCAAACCATCAGGATGTTTGACCCATTGGCACTTAAATACAGGCATTACCATTCTTTCGCCATAATCGAGTTCCCATATTTCCTCTATGAATCCGAAGTATGTGGTCTTCTGCCCTTGTGAATCATAAGCCTCAATACGAACACCACTATTTTGTGCAACACTCTTACCATCTTTTTCTTTAGTGTAAAATGTGTAACCATTGATGTCATATGCTTGCCATGATGTTACCAAAGCAGATGGGCCAGAAGCTAACTTCTTCATTGTTGCCTCTTCTATAGTGTTTCCGTATGATATATTTTTGTCCATTAACCATTCAGTGAAACATCTTCTGTGCTCTTTCATGATCTAGTCCTCTATGCGGTCTTGGTTTTTATAACGAAGCTCAATTTGGTGTTCCTCGATGTACGGCTCAGCTATTGCGAGCTATTGTAGTACACCAAAATGTGCACGGTGTAAATTCTTGTAATCTTGAACAATAAAAGTTTTCTTACCCACTTTGCCTCTCCCACGTAGTTTACCCTCATGTACCGGTATAGGCACACCTATCGATTTTCCATCTTTGACGTAATCAGCGCAACCCTCAATCACTTCTTCAGTGGTGTATCCTTCCATAATTGAACCCTCTGGGTGAGCACGGTTCCGCACATAACCTTTTAATACTCCTAAATATCTCTCCAACAAAAACATATGATGTAAATATAGTGGCCCCAATGCTTTTATCTGATCAACAAGATGTATGATTAGGTGTACTTGCATATCAAAAAAGGATGGTGGGAAACACATCTCAAGCTTGCACATTGTCTCGACAATGTATGTTTTCAGATAGCCTAAATCTTCACGTGCTATCACCTTTTGCGATACTGCATTGAAGAAGTAACACAAACGTGTGATGACAACTTTTATATGCTCAGGTTTGATTACTCTTATTGCAATGGCAAGGAAAACTGTCATCATCATGTGACAGTCGTGAGAATTATAACCGAATAAAGACAAGTCTTTCATCGAGACTAGTTTGCGGATATTGGATGAGAAACTCGTGGGCACTTTTATCCCACGCAAGCATTCACAAATTGCTTTTTTCTCTTCTAGCGTCAAGTTGTAGCTGGCTGAGAGAAGGTAATGCTTCTCGTTCGCCTTTTCTACTATATGAAGCTCTGGTCTCAAATCAAGATTTACTAGGTCCATACGTGAATTTAATCCGTCCTTTGTTTTCCTCGGCATGTCCAGCAAGGTCCCAATGATGCTGTCAAATAAATTCTTTGTAACGTGCATCAAATCAATACTATGGCAAAATTCCAGATTCTTCCAATACGGAAGATACTTGAAAAAAATTGATTGTTTCTTGAAAGCCATGTCAGTTGTATCATCTGAAGATGTACTTTTCTTTCTCTTAATTCCTTTACTATTTTTTCCCTTACCGAAAGCAATATGAATGTTCTTGACCATTTCAAACACAAGTTTTCCACTGTAAGGTTTCAGTGCAGTATATTTTTCGATTTTGTTATCAAATTGTTCTTTCATCTTCCTATACTTGTGTGTATCTGTCAAGAACCATCGATGTCTCATGTACACCGTCTTTCTAGATGAAGTGAGGTATAGAAATCCAGTTCTATCCACGCACCTAACGCAACCTTTCTTCCCTTTCATTTGTCCCGATAATGTAAACAGTCCGGGATAATCATGCACGGTAACAAATATCATTGCTCTTAGCGTGAAATACTCCTGCTTGTACTCATCCCATGTACGTACCCCTTCATTCCACAATTTCGCCATATCTTCCATTAAAGGTTCCAAGAACACATCAATTTCGATGCCGGGTTGTTTCGAACCTTGGATAAGAACAGATAATAAGATATATTTCCTTTTGTGACACAACCACGTCGGTAGGTTGTACATCGTTAAGACCACGGGCCATGTGTTTTGTATGCTCCTTTTTTAACCAAACGGATTCATTCCATCTGTACCCAAGGCAAACCTCACATTTCTGATTTCCTTCGCAAATTCTGGATACTGAATATCAAAATTTTTCCACTGTGTTGCATCACCAGGGTGTCGTATATGCTTTTCATTATTCTTGCGTTGCTCGGAATGCCAACGCATAAGTTCAGCCTCCCTAGGGTTTGAGAACAAACACTTCAAGCGATCAATTACCGGAAGGTACCACATCACCAAGGCATAAATTTTTCTCCTATTCTTCCCGTCTGCATCGCCAGAAGTATCATCATCGTCACCTTCAGGACCAATAATAAACTTCTTATTCTTCTGAGTCTTTTTCATGTTGGTAACATACTGGTGATTGTAGTCCTTCTTATATCTACTGACACCACAAATGGGGCATCTAGTTGCGAGCTCATGCTCTTTGCGATACAGAATACAATGGTTCACACAAGCGTGTATTTTTGTCACACCTAGTGCCATCGGGCAAAGAAGTTTCTTCGCTTTATAAGTGCTTCTGGGCAGTTTATTTGGATTTGGAAGAATTTCTGCCAGAAGATTCAAAAGATCAGAGAAACTACAATCGAACCATCCGTGCGTAGCTTTCAACTTTAGTAGTTCTAAGACTTCACGCAATGTAGTAAACTCTTTATCACAACCGTTTGATTCATCATATAAAAGCTCTGTCGCCGCATTCTGCAATGTCTCCATTTTACTTAAACCTTTGCTTGCTCCCATAGAAGTCAGTACATATGGTTCAATGTGACGCAACATCTTCTCACAATCGAACTCATCATCATCATCACCAGCTTGATTGTCACTACCATCATCGATATGAACATTATCATCATCTGAGCCTCTGTCATCATCTTTATCCGCATCATGTGTATCTAACTCATCATGCTCTGTCCATATTGTGTAGTTATTTTTGAAACCTCTTTTCACCAAATGAGATTGGATTACTATAGTATCCGTCCAAGCAATCTTATTTTTGCAGTCGATACATGAAAATAATATGTCATCTATCTTTTGCAACTTTGCATGTCTCTTGGATGCTTCAATAAAATTTGCAACATTATGAATGTACATAGGATTGGGTCTTGGCATGTTATACATCCACACTCGACGGTCCATGCTTCAATAATAGAATTTTTGTCAGATTTACAAAATTTGGTCACAAATATTCTCTAAAGGTCTTCTATAAAATGAATTTACAGAGACATAAGAAATATGATTAGGGCGACTAATGTAGGTGACGGGCGACATCTTGAGGCGGACGGAGTCAAAGGGGGAAACAGGCCCAGCAGCATGGGCTAGGTCTGGGTAGGTCTGGGTGGCATCTTATATATATTACAATAGCATCTGTTAATTAAACATCATATTCATGTCACATAATAGGTACAAAAAGGAAACAATCCATATAGTCCATACATCAATATAACAGAGCACAATCCATATAGTGCTTACACATGCAAAAGGACAGAATCCATATACCAGAACACACAAAACTAACAGCTTATCAGCTAATGAAAATATACAAAGAAAAAGTAAGAAAATTACATTTACCTTGCAGAGGCGTCAGCACGGTGGGGAGACGTCAGCACGGTGGGCCGGCTGGGTGGAGAAGTGGCGGTGCGGGGTTGAGCGGCGGCGTGGCAGTATGGGCTGGGCGGCGGAGCGGCGGCGCGGCGCAGGGGAAATTCAACAGCCTTGTGGCGTCGATATAAATTCTCCAGGATTGCGTTTTGACTGCGGTGAGGGGTCCTTATATAGACGTTGGTTTTTCACAAGCGGTTTTTACATTTATCTCAGGCGGGTTTTACTTACCAACTGCCTGAAAAGATATTTAATCAAGAATATTAATTAAGAAGTAAATATCTTCACAGGCTGTTGGTACTTAATAACCGCCTGAGAAGATGTTTATCTCAGGCGAGTATTACTTACCAACCGCCTGAGATAATGCCAACTGAACAAAATATTTTTAAAACTTGTATAGTTGACATTGTAATGTTTTGGTAAATATCAAATTAATTTCTACTCACATATTATTCACGTATTTGTATAATTTATACATGTATGAATTTTTTTAATTTTTTTAAAAGCATTCCAACATGTCAAACTTCAAATTATCCACCATTCTAACTAAGTGCTCATATACATATGAGCATTTAGAGCACATTCACTTGATTGAAATCTAGAAATTCTAACACACCAGTATTCATTGACACGAATGAACACATATATATTACAAAACACAAGAAATATGTACAAGAACAGAATTGAAGCTAAACATGTACAAGAACTCCTAAAACTACACTACGGCCCCGCCTCCTCCGCCCTCTCCGCCAACTTCTCGAACCACGCGAAGCGGTCCTCCTCCGACTCGTCGTCGTCGTCGTCACCATGGTGGTGGTCGCCGTTGTCGTCATCATCGTCATCATCGTTGTCGTCGTCATCATCGTCGTCGTCCTCCTCCTCCTCCTCCTCCTCCTCCTCCTCCACCTCCTCCTCCTCCTCCTCCTCCGGCGACAATGCAGCGGGAGAGTGGGTCGGCTGCTCCGGCTGAGCCGATTGCTCCGGCTGTACCGGTGGCTCCGGCTGCACCGGCGGTGGAACGCGCTGGTCGTCATTCACCCTCTCGGTGGAGCTGCAGCGTATCCGCTTGCAGGGTGGCTGCCTCGACGGGCTAGGAGGCAGAAGGTTGGCCATGGCTGTGGTGGTTCGTCGGCGCCGGGCTAGGAGGTAGAACGATGGAAGAAGAAGAAAGGATTGCAAAAGTTCTGTGCTTGTACATAACCGACGACGCGCCTTATATATGGTCTGTGCGGAGTAGACGAGGGAGCGGTTCGTTTCCCACGCATTGAACTCTTTGTAGACCTCGTGCGGCGCATAATTAAACCACTGTGGAAGACGATCTTTAGATATCCTTCCGTCTCTCTGGTATCCATGTGGAACATCGCGCACGCGTCCCTGCACCACGGCTTCTTAACTTCTCCGCAGACCTTGTGCGGCGCGTCAATTAATTAACATCTTCTCTAGCCGTTAATTAACTTCTTGTAGTTTCAAAAATGTTTATCTTAGGCGGGTATTACTTACCAACCATCTGAGATAATGTCCGATACTGTTCTTCAGTTTCCTTATCCCTTGCTTCTTTTTTATTTAAATTCCAATATAAATACTCAAACATGTTTAGATTCTGCAAATTGTGTCCAAATTCGATGATTCTTTCTACTACATTTCTATAAAATTAACATCTACCACCTGAACAAAATATTTTTAAAACTTGTATAGCTGACATTATAATGTTTTAGTAAATATCAAATTAATTTCTACTCACATATTATTCACATTTGTGTATCTCATAAAAAAAAGTTCCTTCAATCAAAATTGTTGGTATGGACATATATGTATAATTTATACATGTATGAATTTTTTTATTTTTTTTTAAAAGCATTCCAACATGTCAAACTTCAAATTATCCACCATTCTAACTAAATGCTCATATACATATGAGGCATTCATCAAATTATGAACACACATTGATTCAAAAAATTTAAAAAAATCTGAAAAAAATCATAGAGGTTGGTATGATGATTAAAAATGTCCGCTGAAAAAATAAATGAAAAAAGCATTATATTCATCAAGATAGAAAAATGAAAAATAGCATTTGTTGTATGCTTTTTATGTTCTGACCAATTTCAAAGGATTTATGAAGTGGAATTTAATGGTAACCTTTACTTATCAATAATATTACAAGAAAGTGGATTTTTGCCTTTTTAAAGGACCACATTTAATCAAGAATATTAATTAAGAAGAAGTAAATATCTTCACAGACGGTTGGTACTTACCAACTGTCTGAGAAGATGTTTATCTCGGGTGGGTATTACTTACCAACCGTCTGAGATAATGCCCGATACTGTTCTTCAGTTTCCTTATCCCTTGCTTCTTTTTTATTTAGATTCCAATATAAATACTCAAACATGTTTAGATTCTGCAAATTGTGTCCAAATTCGATGATTCTTTCTTCTACATTTGTATAAAATTAACATCAACCACCTGAACAAAATATTTTTAAAACTTGTATAGCTGACATTATAATGTTTTGGTAAATATCAAATTAATTTCTACTTACATATTTTTCACATTTGTGTCTCATAAAAAAAAGTTCCTTCAATCAAAATTCTTGGTATGGACATATATGTATAATTTATACATGTATGATTTTTTTTAATTTTTTTAAAAGCATTCCAACATGCCAAACTTCAAACTATCCACCATTCTAACTAAATGCTCATATACATATGAGGCATTCATCAAATTATGAATACACATTGATTCAAAAAAAATTTAAAAAAATCTGAAAAAATTCATAGAGGTTAGTATGATGATTAAAAATGTCCACTGAAAAATAAATGAAAAAAAGCATTATATTCATCAAGATAGAAAAATGAAAAATGGCATTTGTTGTATGTTTTTTATGTTCTGACCAATTTCAAAGGATTTATGAAGTGAAATTTAATGGTAACCTTTACTTATCAATAATATTACAAGAAAGTGGATTTTTGCCTTTTTAAAGGACCACATTTAATGAAGAATATTAATTAAGAAGAAGTAAATATCTTCACAGGCGGTCAGTACTTACCAACCGTCTGAGAAGATGTTTATCTCAGGCGGGTATTACTTACCAACCACCTGAGATAATCTTCTTCTGAGACGTGTTTTAATTAACAATGAACACACTACACATTCATTTACACAGGATGCACAATATTTACACAAGAACACACAAGAACACACAAGATACACAAGTAATATTCAATCACATAGATGAACAAAGATAGATTTCATTCATTAACAATATTTACAAAACAGAAGCAACTAAAAACAACAAAGAGAAAAACTAATTAAATCCTACTCCTACTCCTACTCCTCTTCCTCCTCCTCCTCCTCCTCCTCCTCCTCCTCCTCCTCCTCCTCCTCCTCCTCCTCCTCCTCGTCCTCCGGCGGCGACTCCGGCACCGGTGCAACAGGAGGCAGGGCCGACTACACCAGCTACACCGGCGGTGCAACCCCGAGGTTGCTAGCCATCGCCTCCACCAGCGTTCTACGGCCCTCGGGGCCAAGAACCTGGGCCATCGTCGTGAACAGAATGTCGAGACGATCAGCCACCGCCGTGAGGGTGTAGAGGTAGTGGCCCATGGTACCCATTCCAGGATACTCTGGAAGGGTACCCAGCCCCAAGGCACTCATTGCGCGAGACGTATTGTTGTACGCCTCTCGCGCCATGAGGAGGCGCTGCTTGGTGTTGATCTTCTCGGGGGAGCTGCAACATAGTTTCTTGCAAGGTGGCTCCCTCGGAGGGCTTGGCGGTGGAAGGTCGGCCATAGTGGTGTTGGGTCATCAGAGCGGAGGAAGACGAAGAAAACAAGAGGATTCAAAGTGAGCGATGCGCTTGTGGAGAACTAACGGGTGATAGCGCGTCTGTAAGCCCGCGCGGAGTGGAAGATGGAGCAGTTGGTTTACTGCGCATTGAAATGTCGCGCCTCGGGGAAAAGAAAGGTCGCACACGGTCGTCGACACGTCTTCATAGACGGTTGGTGAGGCGTTCATCAAATTATGAACACATATTAATTAAGAAGAAGTAAATATCTTCACAGGCCCATGTTTATCTCAGGCGGGTGTTACTAACCAACCGTCTGAGATAATTGTATCTTCTCAGGTGGTTGGTAAGTAAAACCCGCCTGAGGTAACAATCTTCTCAGGCGGTCGGTACTTAAAATCCGCCTGAGAAAATAGGAGTCTATATATACCCCTCGGCAGCGTTGGAAAAACCTAACCCATGCGAAACACTTAGACGCCGTTAGGCTGCCAAAATTTCGTTTGCCGCCAAGAGTTTGCCCTCGTCAGTTCCAGGTACACCGCCGAGCTTCGCCGTTGCTGAGCTTCGCTGTCGCCGCCGAGCTTCGCCCTCGTCACTTTAGCGAAGCCATTGTCGTCGCTGCCGAGCTTCAAGGTAAACCCTAAACCCTTCGACCTTCCATCCTCCTTCGCCGTGCTGCCTCCCTCCTCGCCCTTGCCGCCGCCTTGCATATCCTTGGTTAGGGTTTGGGAATTGGAAAATGGTAGGTATCCTTGGTTAGGGTTCGTTGGAATTCGAAAAACTGTCAAGTTCGGTGGCATCTTTAGTTAGGGTTCGGTGGGTAGGCATCCTTGGGTTGTCTGTGTACTTCCATCAATTCTACGCAACAGCAGTTCCAGCAACACATACAATAAACATATATGTATCTTATCCTTTGGAGAATGATATATTACTATGTTGAATAATTCTTGCTGATAGTGTAGCTGTTATATGACTATGAGTTTGTTTATTGAATAGCTTATTCAATCATGATGATGTGAAGAATTACAGAAGGATTGCATGCGTTAAAACAATTATGTATCCCATTATTGAACTCAGCTTAATATTAAGGCATTTCACAGGAAAAAAGTTTATGTACCAATTTATGATTTGTTAGCACCATTCGTATCAAACTAGATATATTGGGACTTCATTTTTGTTGGATGATCTGGGTATATGGTGCACCCAGTAGAGGAGTTGAACTTGGACTTTGGACAAAGTTGCGGAAACACCAGTCTAGGGGTATATGATTGTTCTAGATAAAGCATATTTCGTCCTTAACGATATTAGTAGAGTCCTACTCTGAATAGAATTAGGAGTCAGTTTCAGTTTAGGAACCAGCCCTAGTCCTAGTACGAATTGAGTTACAATCCATATAGGATTTGGAGTCACATGAAGGGGGATTTCAAAAACAAGCCCCCAACCCCTCGACCTGGTTAATCCCATCCTATCAGAAATATTCCACTAAAGGTTTCATATGCCAAGACTTGATCAAGTCACCTAAACCTCGTGAACCTCTAGAACTCACCAAGTTTATCACTATAGGAGGTGCCGACTTCCCTATCCTATTTTCTAAACAGCCAGGACAATTGACCATCCCAGAAATCCTTGGTGCCATCATATGTGGGGTACGTAATGCCTTTCATGATGGCTGAACCTGCTACCATGATGAGCCCATTTGGTGCGGCCGGGCACATCGGGATTAGATTTTGGCGAATGTTTCTTGATTCCTGATTCGTTTGAGAATGTGGGTCTTTTATCTTTTTTTTACCGTGCAAATCCCACGGTTGTAGAGATGATGGCTGAAAAAGAGTGTCTCTTCTCGCCTGCAGCTACTCTGAACGAAGCTAGCCTATTTGGAATAAAAAGATAAAATTGCCATTACTGATGATCAACTTTAACATGTTTGTCACCCTCGCAATGTATAGGAACCTTTTAGTCAGTCGCCTTAAACTCTAGAATGCCTTATCAAATCCTAGAATTCTTCCATCTTTTTCTTCATGCAACACTTCATGTAGAGTTAATATGCCATTCATTAGATTTTTTGCCTTATTAGTTCTAGCACGGAAAGCCCTAAGAAGACTGGTCCTGGTAGTAACAACAAAGAAGACAATATGGAGTTTACTGACTCCAGCAGTTCAGGCTCCTATCACAGTCCATCGGATCCTTTTCCGAATATAAAAATTAAAAAGACTTCAGTGGATCTAGACCCGGAATATGATCCTGCCGACGAGGTATGGATCACGAATCTTAACTTCAGCAGTTCAAGTTAATGTTGGTTGTCAAGTATACAAAGTCTTATAATTTTTTTCTACCTAGATTAATCGCGAAGACAATGAGGTGACATCGGCTCCTAAAACAGCAGAATGTTCTCCAATGGATGAATCCTCAGCTTCACTCAAGCAGAAACGAGGGCAACGAGGTCCCAATAAGGGTCCATTGGACCGCATCATGTACATAACAAGGGTCGGTCCAGGTGGGCTTCCCCAAGAACCACTGTATTCAGTTACCAAGTACCGTAATGCATGCGGTTTTCTTGCTAGGGAGGTTGTGCCGATCACAACCGAGAATTGGAGGAAATTACCCAAGCAGACCAAGAATGAGTTGTGGAAAAAGATAAAGAAATAATTCAAGTTCCCGAAAGGCATAGAAGAAGCTGTAAAGAAAGCAACATTGGTCTCTTGCGGCAAGAAGTTTCAATGCTGGAAGAGTGAAATGAATGCTTATATTAAGGCCGATAAGGTCCCTAGCCCGAGGAAGATGGGAAAAATCACACAAGCTCAGTGGCAAGAGTTTGTTCGTCAAAACAGCACACCTGATGCTAAAGCTCTAAGTGCAACTAGGTAAGAGCTTGCAAAAAAGAACAAATACCATCATCGCTTGGGGTCTGCCGGATATGCCCCCAAGGTCCAGAAATGGAATAAGATATTAGACAAAATTACCAGTAAGGGCAATCCTCACCCATTAGAAGGGTGCGATGAGCGAACCCAACGCTGGGTCTTTGCTCGGTCAGGTTTGACCAGCGAGGGCAAACTTGAAAAGCCCGACTCTCTGAATGAAGTAGAGGATAAAATGAAAGAAGTAATTGAAAATCAACAGAAGGGTCTCTTCAAGCCGAAGAGGGAGAATGACCAACTTACCGCTATCTTAGGAAACCATGAACACAGCGGATGGGTTCGAGCGATCTCTTCTCAAATGTCTTGGCTAGATGGTTTCCCTAAAGATAAAGACACATATAGAAGACGTGAGAAGTTTAAGAAAACACTTGATGAAATGATTGCTCAAAAGGTCAAAGAAAATATGCAAGAAATAATGGAACAACTTAGACAATCAGGACAATTAGTGGCACCGAGTACAGTGATGGTTCCAGTGCAAAAGGAGCAATTAGTATCTCCAACTGCCTACCCTAGCAGCGTTGGTTCCGTGCTAGGCTCAGGGTCAACCCATAAGTTCCCCGTCGATGATATTGCTAACGATAAATCTTGTCGTCTTCTTGTCCCGATAGGCAGAGCAGTGAACAAAACCAAACAGGTTGCCACTGCTATGGCAAAGCCTAATCGTGACTTCAACGGGAATCCACTTCTGTTGTATTATGATGTGGTGCAAGTTCTTCATATCATTGATAATGATTATGAAGATTATGAAATAGACCATGTCACACCTGAGGGGATCGCGACTCTGGGGCAGGCTATCAACCAATTAATCCTTTGGCACCGACGCGATATCGTGTTGGACGATGAGCTAATTTCTAGCCCCGTCGCATCTCCAAATACTGCAACCTCATCTTCTAAGGCGAAAGTGCGTATATAGAGTGAATCATGAGGATGTAAGTTATCCTAATGTCGATACCTTATTTTCTTACTTTTGTGTTTCATCTTCATTGTAACTAGCATAGTTTAATGCTTATATTCTCTGCTGTTCAATATTACCAGAAACATTATTTTCATATTTTGATTCCAACTTCAAAACAATTGCTCATAGTACAACTGCTCCAAAAATACCAAAGAAATTCCTGTATACTCTCACTTTGATCTATACTTTGAGATTGTTCAAACCAACACATTTTAAACCTTGTTATGTGTTACATTGCAGCACACGAAGAATCTGAACGAACAATGGCCGGTTTGTAGAAGTATTCCTGATGGAGGAGCCGGCAGGATTGCTTCTGAACTCTGTCAGTTCATTCGTCGCGAAATTTTACACAAAATAGGGAGGTTCTTTGATAAGAATGGTGCAGCAGCTGATGTGCCAGAACTTTGCGACTATGCCAATAGAAACAGTTTTTAGTGAAAACTTGTAAACTTTGAGATGAATTGTATCTGTAACTTGTATATATGTATATTGTTTTAGTGAAATTGACTTCTGTGATGATAATATTGTTGACTTTTGTTCTGTGATGATATTGTTGTTTTTTCTTCTGTGATTATATTGAATTAACCTGGAAATTAGAAATAATAGCAGTAATACTGCATAGGTTATAACTTATCACAGGCGGTTATTAACCAATGGCTAGGCATGACTGTGAAAAACAATTATCACAGACGGCTAGATACAAGTAAAAAAACATCTGTGATAACATAATTTTCACAGGCGGTGACTGTTATGGTAGAAACCGACTGCGTTAAAGGGTCTTCACAGACGGCTGATGTAGGTAAACGTCCGTCTGTGATAACACCATTATCATAGACGGTTATTTAAGCTTCAATATCCGTTTGTGAAGACAAATTATCATAAGCGGTTAGTTATGCTTCAATACCCGTCTGTGAAGACACATTATCATAGACGGTTAGTTATGCTTCAATACCCGTCTGTGATAAGACATTTATCATAGGCGGTTATATATGTTGCACGACCCGCCTATGATAAAGTATCTTCACAGGCGGCTAGCCTAAGTAAAGAACCGTCTATGATAATGTGTCTTTACAGGCGGCTACCCTAAGTAAAGAACCGTCTATGATAATGTGTCTTCACAGGCAGTATCACTTCTACGCCTGTGAAATTGAGGATTATTACAGACTCTTCGTTTTAGGCGATTTTAAAAGCCGTTTGTAATAATAGGTTTGGAGCCGTATGTGACGAGGCTTATTGTAGCAGTGCCTGATCTCGATCGTGCCACCCGCCTCAGCCTCCTCGATAATAGCGCCGTCCGCCCCGACCTCCTCGACCTCGAGGTAGACCACGTCGTCCGTCCCGGCCTCCCCCGAGCTCCAGCACGCCGTTCGCTCATGGCCTCCCGGCCTCCAACGATGCCCTTGTACGCCGGTGTCCCCAAGTACAACCGCATCGTCCGCCTGGCCTCCCCGACCGAGCTGGCGTCCCCGAGATCTACGTATACAGCGCCGCCCGCTCTTCATCTGCTCCGCGGCCTCCTACACAAGCGACCGCGGCCTCCTACGTCCTCCTACGCGAGCATTTCTGCTGCTCCTGTGCTTCCAGCACAGGTACGTGCTTCCCTCCGTCTCTCTAGTTTATTCGTTTAGATTTGTTTATTCGATTAGCTCATGCACTTCTTTGATTTGAGTGGTAAGCATTCAGTAGTTTCAGACCTTTCCCTTTCATTAATGTAAAGATGCATATTTCTTTTTTTTCTTGGATTAGAGAAGATGCTCAGATGACTACTGAAATGACTATTGCAGAATGTGCATCGAAGCTGATTACATGAACTTGTACTATAATAACTGAGACTATTGCATTAGAAAAGATACTATTCCAAGAGCTGTACATGAGCTGCACATTCTGCAATAGTCTCTTTTCTAAGACCATCCGCAGTGGTACGCTGTAAAGCATACTGGATACACTGTTTCGCAGTGTAATTTAGAGTACGTACTGTAAAAGCTGAAGGAGAATAGTGTATAGAGTATGCTTTAGAGTATGCTGGTGCGGATGGTCTAATCCACTATTCCGCTGCACATTCCGGGTACATGAACCTGTACCATTGTTGGATTAGAGAAGATGCTCAGTTCTATTCCAAGAGCTCAGTTATTATGCAAATGTGTACTGCTCAACTTGTATCCACACTATTGCAGAATGTGCAGCGGTTCATATAAATCAAAATTAGTATTTTGGTACAACAAAATCACTAGGGAAACATATTACTTGAATTTGTACTAAATGGTTGAATTTGCTCCTGTTGCCGAATTTCTTGATTTTGCTGTTGCATTGCCATTAGATTAATCCATGGTGGATGCATTGACACGCCTACAGCACCATAGCAGTCTGATGTATGAATGAAGTTTTGGTTATTGGGAATCTCCAAGTGACACTAAAAACAAGAGGGAAGAGAAAAATAATGTTAGGAACATAATTAAACTGCAAATTATGAAACTACAAAATGCTTTAGAATTGTAGTACCATCAATATTGTTTGTGCCATTATGTTAGTATCTTTCTTTTTCCTTTTTCTGTTTTGTGATTTCTCTAACCTACCAATAGGTCTTGCTGATCCATGGATTTCCTTTGCCTCACATTTATGCCTCTTGGCTTCCTACTTTTCATAATTTCTTTTGAACCTGTATTTAATTGCATTAGGAGGTGCAGTGCTGAACTTGAAGATAATTACATTTTAGATTTGTATACAAACCTTGTGGAGTAGAGGTACTGCTTTGATTCTGCTTAGATGTGATTTTCAAGCTTCTCTCTATGTGTTGAGCTAATTTTTCAGCCATTGTAGTACAAATAGAATATGTTTCTTCAGATTCAGCAGTCCGAGCAAGTATTTGATTGTACATCCTGGTTAATGTAGCATAGCGGTTCGATAACTGAACTTTGGGATCCTCATGCATGACAAGGTTGCTAGTTACATGCAGAGCTTTCACATCAATAGTCCACCTCTGTAGTATGTATTCCTCAGGAACTAATTTGATATTATTGATGTCTAATATTTTTAGTGCATTGGAGCAAAGGATTCCAGCAAATTCAAATTTCTTACAGCTACATCTATCTTTTGAATCTGAAGGTGAGAAATGAATAGTATGTTCACGATGCTCCCCCTGAACTTTACTTTGTACACCATTTCAGCACCTTTATGACCACAATAAAACAAGTCACAATTTAAAGTTTGCAACAGTTGATCCTCAAATATCCTAAATATTGTTGGAGTAGAAATGTTTGCTGCTTGATTCAATATCGTCAACTCTGCTTTTTGCACAGGTGTACTTTGTGTTGCCTTGAAGTCACTTGTAACCTCTTCATATCGTTTATCCCTCACCAGTCTATCAAAGTGCTCAAAGAAGGTAAGCACACTATATTTTACACTAATGTAGCCTTTCACTTCATTATTCAAGCTTTCATTTCTCT
Organism: Tuctoria greenei; assembly: GCA_036927565.1. Classification (NCBI taxonomy): domain Eukaryota; kingdom Viridiplantae; phylum Streptophyta; class Magnoliopsida; order Poales; family Poaceae; genus Tuctoria; species Tuctoria greenei. Next base: position 61,020,949 of record JAYESD010000010.1, read on the forward strand.
GTGTAGTACTCATATCAGCAGAAAATGAGTTCCTACCGTATACTAGTACCCAATAATACCTTTTGTCAAAAAGACGCTCAAGCCACTGGTTACCTTGGAGGTCAAATGTCTTGACCATTTTTTCCATGCATTTATAAAATCCTCCTCCTCTTCTTGATCATCTATACATTTTTGAAATTTGATATTAAATGTCTTATAATCCTTCACACATCTAGAAAGATGCTTGCATGCATTCTGATTTATATGCCACACACATAACCTATGATGAGTATCTCGTAGAACTATCCTGATTGCTTTAGCCATAGCTGCGTCTTCATCAGTCAAAATAGTTTTTGGCTTTTTTCCCGACATTACCTTTAGAAATGTTATGAACAACCACATAAAATTCTCCGCTGTCTCATCATAAAGAAGGGCAGCACCAAAAAGAATTGTTTTTAATGATTATTTACTCCAACAAGGAAGCCAAGAGGATGACTATCATTCAACTTTCTATATGTTGTATCAAAACCAACAACATCACCATAAGATTCATAGTCTGCAACCATTTTAGCATCCGCCCAAAAATGTTAGTTATCAAATCATCCTCATCAACATGAATAGAGTAGAAAAACATTGCATCTTCTGATGTCTTCTTCTCCATATATTCTAACACACCTCCAATATCTCCTTGATTACTTTTAATGACCTTTTTTGTATAATTTGTTCTTTACATCTACACAAGTGAAGCCAAGATTTTCTATTCCACCTGCTTCCTTTTCCAAAAGATCAATAGCTTCTTTTGTAGAGATGCCTACAGATTTTGCCACTTTGACCCTTGAAATTTGTGCTTCATCAATTTTCCTTTGTGATCTTAATTGATGAGTCTGTTCTGTAGTAGCGAGGATGTGATTACGATCGGACATAAAGTAATAAACAACATAAGATCCATTTATAAGGTTTATGTTCATAGATGCTTCACACATACACCTTGTCTCTGATCTTTTGTAAGATGTGATTTTACTTGTTGAGTCCAACTTTTTGTCAAAACGACGCGCTCCTACAAGAGTAAAACATTGGTTAGAGTTAGCTTCTGTTATGAGGCTATATTATAGTAAAAACAATGAACACAATATACCTTCACGGGAGCAGTAGAACATTCTCGTCTTTATTATAGAAGAAGTTCCCACATAGTGACAGCGTTGTCTATGGATACTAAAACCCATCTTGCTAGCATAAGCATTGTAGAAATCATGCGTGTCTTGTTCGGAGTTAAATGTCATTTCAATCTTGGAGATCATATATTCTAGACAATTATTCAATGGAGATGCTCTTATTTCTCCATGATCCTAATTTATTCATGATTTATTTGCAGTGGGGAACATATGCATCATTAAGTTAGTGGTCAATATGAACATAGTCAATTACTGTAGAACATAAGTTATGTACAATATCAGCAAGGATCAGTGATATAAATATAAACTTACAGTTTCAACACATGTTGTTGTCTCCAGATCTTCTTTAAACGATGATGTACAAATTAAATTTGCTGGTGAGATCAAAGCTTCAGAAGAATCACCAGTTGGTTTTGTGCACACACCGTGGGCGGCGACATTTCCAGAAGCCTCTATTTATTTAGTCATTTGTCTGTTGTGTTCAGATCTGGAGTCATTTGTTTATTAGTTTATTGTTACTGTTTGCATTAAATATATGGGGGGCCTGGTGCCTGGTGCAGTGGCGCCAATTTTCTCCCGCCCCCGTCACTTCGTTGGCACCATTTTTTAATATGTGTTTATCAACTGTTGTTTCGGCTGCTATTTATGTTCACGTGGACCAATAAAAAATAGACACGTATTGGGAGGATGCATGAGAGGACCATCCTGAGAGGACGGAAGCCAAATCCTCACTACAGCACATACTGCGAGTCTGGCTGACGTGTAAGTTGTAGGTGTTGCTGGGTGCTGGCCGTTGTGTCACTACATGAATCGTGATAATAGACGACGGCCAGAAACATCGTCTATAAGGACCAAACAGTCGTCTATAGCTTATAGACGAAGGTATACGCTTATAGACGATAGTTTCCGGTCATCTACGATTATTTGTCGTCTATAAACTTATTGACGACAGTTACCGTTGTCTATAAATTAATTGATGACGACCAAATTTAGCTATTGTCAATAAGTGAACTCCTTCCACGTGGCAGCAATGACAGCTTATTGACCACGGTGGTCAAGAAACCGTGGTCTATAAGGTCTCTTATAGATGACGGTGGACGAGAAACCTTCATCAATAATACTATCATAGAAGATGGGCTTTTACAAACCGTCGTCTATATAGACACCTATTGACGACGGCCATCTAGTAACTGTCGTCTATAAGGACTCTAATAGACAACGGCCATCAGAAAACCGTCGTCTATAACTTTTACATTTTTTAAAAAAAAATAGAAAATACTGCACTGGCTTTGAGGCCAGCCCTGGCTCGATGGCCAGGTCACACAAGCATAAGAAAAACAGATTCATCACAGGCATATATATTGCAACAAGCATTACAAAACACTAATTCAAAAACACTATACACACACGCCACACGCCACACAACACACTACCCTTCTGCTGCCACCAATCGTCCTCCTGCATTGGTCCAAGCGCTGAAAATCTGAAACAACAATGTGTATTTAGAACATAATATGAAGTACATTAATGAATATCATGCAAGACATGCTTAATTAAAGATGAGTCATGTTCTTGGAGACTTTGGGAGAGGTTTCATAGATCAGGACATATAAGATGAGTAGCTGTTTAAAAAATGCATTTTAGAAATTCATATAGGTTTATAGTGGCAAACAGTGGGATAATCTGATAAAGGAGGTTCTAAGGGTTCAAGGAAAATTTGTTTCACAAATATTGGATCATCCCACAGTTAACAATGACATTTTAAAAATTGAATACTGTTCTGCAAATTGAATACTGTCCACAATCTGATAGAGGAGGTTCTGGGAAATTTGTTTCAAGGAAAACTGAATACAGTTCAAGGAAGATGCTGGTTTTGATTGGAAAAAAAAGGACTGACCTGATTAAGGAGCTTTGACTTGTGGATCGTTGAGAAAACTATCCCACACTACCCCATCTGCTGCCATCAGAGTTCGGAAAGTCGTCCTGCCGCAGTCGTCCAAGCGCCAGAATCTGGAGCGACGAAGTTTGAGCCTCCGTTCCCGATCCCTGCAATGTGCAAGTGTGGTTAGACATGTTATAAGTAAAAAATGTATATTTTACGAAATTTGAACAAGTTTAACGAGTTTTAGCTATTTTGAATAATTTTGTTTCTGCGCTCATGCCGTCGGCACCAGTGGCAGCTCTATCGATGGCGGCGCCCATTGCGGAAAGACAGCCGACTGTCCTGCAGTAATAGCCTAAAAACAAAAAGAAAATCATTAAACATGTCATATATATATATATTAAAAATCTTAAGTATAACATCTAGAATTTACCTACATGACAGCTTGTCACTGTAGCCTGTACAAGTTTTAATACTCGTCCCTAGCCCTGATCTCCGCTGCCCGCATCTTGTCCCTAGTCTTGAGCGCTTCTTGCGTCCTCTGGAGCTCCTCCCGAAGACTCTGGAGCTCCAGATCTCGGCTCGCACGGCTGTTGCTGGACCCGCCCTGATGTGATGAAGAGGCTCTCGAGAAAGCCCGCGCTGTCTTGAGTCGACCACTCCATCGAAGATGGCTAACCTGCATAATGAAATAAGACTATTAAATTTTTGTATCTCAAAGTTCGTGATAGTAAATTAAAAATAACAAAGCTCCCGTTCGTCAGGTTTCCTGCCACCACTTGCATATGCAGCTTTAGGCACGATTGGCGCGCTCTGCCAATCGTACTCTTCGCCTTGAATACTTCGCGCCTCCTGCCCGTACCTTGCCTGAAAATACAAAAAAATAACATCATCAGAACTATTAAAGAAAATTCAATTAAGTTAAAAAAATAACTCACCAACGTATCTGTCGCCGTTTGAGAAGACATCTGGTCAGGCTGCGACGGGTCACTTCCCAAGTGTCCCCTCTTCCACACCTCGATAGGTGCCGGCTGCTGACCGATCTCGTGCTCCTATTGCTACATGTTAGCACAATGAAGACTATAAAATTACTTAATAGAATGTGAGTCGCACCTTCCATCCGTTTAGCGAGACGTATGTAGCCGTCCCCACCCAAACGGTGTTTTCCACCCGTCCCTCTACTCTCTCGACGGGTTTTAAAAAGTGCCTGGAAGCCCTTGCTCGCCCGAAGAGCACACATGCACGATACGCGTCCGGACCACCGTCAAGCCACGCTACGCCGACGTGCACACATTTATTACTGAATGAAAATATTGATCACAATCAGATAATGAAGAAAAGTAAACTAAAAACTTTACCTCTGTGTACTGCGCCTCCATCAAGTACCTGTCGGCCGATTCCTTCCACGGCTAACTCTCGTCTAGATGCAACTTGAAGTTCACGTTCGTAGCTTGAATGTGAGCCGTCGATAGTGACTGTGTCACAATCCTCCCAGCGCAATTACATGTTGCTCTGAAAGGACATTGAGATTCAAATTCAGTTGAACAAAATCAAAACTCATTAACGTCGTATCGAACATAGCTTTTAATTTTAATGGATCCGTAGGACAGTTGTCGCAATTCTTCATGGACGCCAGCTCTTTTTTTGCACTATTCGACATATAAAGTTAGAAGACTATTTTATGCTATACGCATAATTACTAAGAGAAACAAGACATGAACATGTTACATGTGCCACCATTTACTCCATAATATCGCATCAATTGTATTTGTCTACTCGTATGTTGCTGCTTAGATTTCCAATTTTGTTGATCAAACTCACTAAATAAGGAAAAATAGAATGATTAGCATAGATGTATAACACAACACACTAATTTTTATAGATGTTGAACAAACACTTAAGGAAAATATTCTTGCATCCCCTCTATATTTTCTAACATGTATAGCAAAGCAATTGTCTTTTCATCTATTTCAGCATCATAGCTCGTGCCACTACCAACGTGGTGCCTCTCGTTTGAAAAATGGAGAGGCTGCTTCAAGGGGATGCTTCATCCATATTGTACCACAATGTGCAAACATTTGCATAGTGTTCCTCTGCAAAACAGATGCTTGAAAAGTATCCTATCTCCTGAATGGTTATGCTTCGACAATGCATCCTTCAATCTTTGCCCGGTTGTGAACCATTGGTTTAGGACACCTGAGTGATCTTTTAACGTGATACATTCACCTATATTGCACAAGGACACCCACTTTAGCTTCATATGGAAGATGGATTAGGAGATATTGCATTGGATTCAAGAACCCTGGAGGGAAAACTTTTTCCATCTTACATAAAAGCACTGGTATGTCCCTTTCCAACTTCTCCGTCATCTTCTTTGTGATTTCTTTAGCACAAAGTGTTCTATAAAAGTAGCTAAGCTCAGCTAACATCTTTCACACTGCATCGTCAAGGTAGCCCCGAAACATAACCGGCAGAAGTATTTCTATGATTATGTGATAATCATAACTTTTCAACCCTGTCAGATTTCCAGTCTTAACATTTATGACTCGTCTCAGGCTAGCAGCATAACTGTCTGGAAATTTCAACGTTTTCAACCATTTGAAGACTTCTTTCTTTTCTTTTAGTCGAAGACAGAAAGAAGCACGTGGTTTGCCACCAGCTTCAGAGAGCTCAATAGTTGGACGGTTACAAACCTCTTTCAAATCCTTACGAGCCTTTATATTGTCTTTTGTTCTTCCCATCAGAACCAAGCATATGATTATGATGCATTCGCCCATGTTATGTTCCTGGTGCATGACATCAATGTTATGCATTAGAATTAAGGACTTCACATACGGTAGCTCCCATAGTGCACATATATGAGGCCAATTGTGGTCCTCTCCGTAACCAACAAAATATCTTGGATGATCTTCATCTGCCACTAGGTTTCTCAACTGTTCAGCAATCTATGACCCATTGAGACATTGCGGTGGTTCTTTTTTGACAACAGTGTCCTTCCTAAAGGTATTTTCTGTTGCCTAATACGTGATTGAGCGGTAACCAATTTCTGTGGCAATCGAAGTAGAAAATCTTGCCACCATTATTTAAACGAAAACATTCCTTGTCTGAAGCACATATCGGACATGTCAAACGACCACGATTGCTCTAGCCAGAAACCATGTCGTAAGCTGGAAAATCATGGAAACATCACAAGTATGCAGCTCGAAGGTTGAATTTCTGTTTTATGTAATAGTCGTATGCTTCGATTCCTGTCCATAACATTTTAAACTCTTCAATCAACAGCTTCAACATCATGTTCAGTCGTGAACCAGGATGGTCCGGTCCAGGTACAATAAGGCAAAGGAACATGAACTCATACTTCATACAAATAGATGGTGGTAAGTTGTACGGAATAGCAAACACGGGTCAACAAGAGTATGGTCTTGCATTTGTACTGAAAAGTGAGAAGCCCCCTCGGTCACTCCCAGGCTGTCTAAAGGGACAATTCCGAACCTTCACATCTCACATGCCAATAACATGTGAGACCTGCCGATCCAAAATGGGTGACACATTGCTATAGGCTACATTACTCATTTTCATTTTCAAGTCATTTATGAGAGAGGAAAGAACGAGCGAAAGAGAAGGAGGAAAGTTGGTCTTAGATGACAATTCTACATGGGAATCTAGCGTCCATGCAATCGCGGATGATTGACGTCATCCTTATTGCTGTTCGCTTCCGTATCTTCTCGATGCATACATTACGACTACAACTATCTATACAGAACGAACACATTTATTATGTGTCATGTGGTGTTGGGTCGGGCTGGGCCGACCCAAAACCCATTTTTTACATATTAATAAACTAACTAACTAATAAACAATTATAAATATTAAACAATTATTGATAAACAACATAAAAACTCACTAACTAATGATCACTCAGAGCATCGATCTTGAGCCGCTCCACCTCGAGGCGGGCAAGGTACTAACTAATGAATAGTGTATGGTCTGGAGGTGAGGAGAGAGGGAGAGAGATAAAGGGAGAGGGGGATGAGGAGAGAGGTAGAGGAAGAGAGATAGAGAGATAGAAGGAGATGAGGAGAGAAGGACCTTGGTGAGTCTCCACTATATGTCAAAATGATCTACGGTAACCACTAACCCTTTCTTATAATGTAATCTCATATATATCATCATGGCTAAGCCCATTGTTGCTCATACATGCAAAAAATCAACTATAGAGTAAAAATGGCTAATCAAAGTGCTAATAAAGCAACAATGGTGCTAATCAACTACAGAACATGAATATAGCAAAAATGGTGCTATAGAACATGAATAAATCAACTATGGAACATGAATAAAGCAAAAATGGTACTAATCAAAGTACTAATAAACTCTAATAAACATTAATATGTAATAAACATTGCTAATCAAACATTGCTAATCAAAGTGTTAGACCACAATGGGGGGGCAGACACGGTGCGGGTGGGCGGAAGCCACAGTGGGGGTGGGGGCCGGACACGGTGTGGGCGTGTGGAAGAGGGGCAGCCACAGTGGGGAGGGGGGCAGCCACGGTGGGGTTGGGGCGTAGGGAAGGGGGTGTTGGGGAGGGGGCGTCGGGAGGGGGCAGCCCACAGTGATGGGGTGGCTGGGAGAGGCGACACCTGGGGAGACGGCACCGGGGAGGGTGCTTGGGGAGGTGGTGCTGGGAGGGTGCAACGCACGGGGAGGGGGCAGCGGGGAGAGGCAGCAGCATACCTCAACGGCGGAGAATGGCGGCGGCGGTGGCCCTAGGCGACGGTGGATGGCGGTGGCCCTTGGCGACGGTGGACGGCGGTGGTGGAGGTGGGCGTGCTGTAGCGGTGAGCTCGGGCACGAAAATGAAATGGCGGGGGCAAATGAGCAGCCAGCCGCACGTGGGTGGGGGCAGTAAAAGTTCCTAATTGATGGTGGTGTAGGTTAACCGTCATCAACAAAGGCCCATGGACGACGGTTGACCTACTACCGTCGTCTTTAACGTCTCAAGTGGGCCCAGGTTTCAGCCCAGGTTGCCGAGGGCTTTATTTTTCAACAGTGGGCCATCGTCAATAAGGCCCGAAAGCTAATAGACAATGGTAGTAGGTCAACCGTCGTCTATTAGTCATTAATTGATGATGGTACTTTTTAGCCGTCGTCAATTAAATAATATACGACGGGACCGTCATCAATAAATTTAGCCAATGTCTATTGTTGCGATTTCTGTAGTGTGTACACGCACGCCCAGCGGACGCAGAATACATGATGCACGGTTAGGGCCGGTCCTGATTTTTCGTGAGCCAGGACGAATTAAAATATAAGGTCTTTATTCATAATAAATATAAAAATTCAACTATAATTATTTTATAGAATTTTATTATCACTAGTAACAATAGTAAATTTAAAATACACTTCAAATAATTTAAAATGAAACTATCAAAGATTGAATCTTCTCTAATGCTACAAAAAATTACTTTGATTATCTAACTAAAATTACGCATAAGATTTTAAAATATCACTCAAATAAATTTAGTTAGTACACACTTGGATGAGAGGAAAAACAAGAGAAAATCAATTACTAGATTATACGTAGATTGATCAATGCATAAATATGAACTACTAAGTGATGATGACAAGGAAACCAGGAGGACTGTTAAGTCCAACATGTCAAAATCGCAACAACCAGCAGATGTGAATACAAGATTAACATTTAGTTCAGGAAAATACATGAGGCGACAACATAGAGCGGCTCTATCTCTTTGCCTTTGCAAAATCATTAGTATTTTTAGGGACTCTCGATTCAAAGTTAGATTGATCGTCTAGGCCAACTTTAGAAGTCAAATTCACTGTCCTGTTAGCTGTTATTCATGGTTCATTAATCATTTACCAGATGTCACTTCAATCATATTCGTTTGTGTAGCTGCCTCTCGAAGTTTGCGCCAGCCTCAAGTCGACAACTCCGTTTAATATAGTGAGCCTACAAAAAAAGAATAAATAATATGGAATTGGAATATATTGAATTGAAAACTATAAAACAAATTACCAACTCACCTTCCGTGGGCTTTGCCGCCTCCGCTTGCATACGCAGCTTGAGGATCAATTGGTTCATTTTCCCAGTCGAAACTTGGGCCGTGTATCCTCAGATCCTCCTCCCCGTACCTAGCCAGAAAAACATGAAAATTGTGTAAGTTCAACAATCCATATAGTTAGAATTAATTTGAATGATTGGTAAACTTACCAGCCGCTCGGTTGTGACCTAACTGCACCCCTTAGGCTGAGAAGGGTCCTCGTGACCTCTCTTCCAGACCTGAGTAGGGGTCGGTGCCACCCCCGTCTCATGCCCTTGTTAATACGTGTTAGTACAAATAGTATATTATGAATGTATAAACATAAGTCAGACAAACTTACCATGCATTTAGCTAAATGCAAGTGGTTATCTTGGTCGTGGTTATGCATACTGTCGACCCCTCTGCACTCCCGAGCCCTGTTGGACTAAGCTTCGAACTCATCGTTAGCCCAGTACCTGCAAAGGGCCCCAGTATACATCGGACCGACCTTGCAACCAGCTCATGTGACCATGCACATATTTGTTGGTCATTAAAATACCATTAACAAAATTATCAGAAACAATATTTACAACAGCTAACATATCTACGCGTACTCCTCCATCAGGTTCCTCTCACTCTCCTACCGGAAGTGTCGCACGTCGTGCCGGTTTGCCTTCAAGTACTCGTTAATCACTTGAGTATGAGCGTTTGACAAAGCTTGCCTAACCATCTTCCCACCGTTGAAGTGAAACACTCTGCTCGCATGTGTGTGGGTCGTTCAGGTACTCTAAAATATACCTTTCCTATATTAAAGAATATATTGAAGAGATGTTCATTTATAATTTAAAAGAGTTTAAGAGTTGAAACTTAGAAATTTTATTTAATGTACTTACAATAAAATTGGCCCATACGACCTCCTAAACGTTGTGGTGCTCTTGGTGAGGGGCGTGAGCGTAGTCCTCCCACGAAGTAGCAGGAACCCCGTCGATGATCTCGCGATAGTGCATATGCACTAAGGACCTGAGGACACCGTTCACTGGCATGTTGTGTCTGTCACCAGTGAAAGACGTGTCGTGCCAAGCGCTGCAAGATATTTATTGATTCATTACTTAAGTAACCAAAAGAAACTAGAATTGAACACTACAATTTTATTACCTGTCTCCAAACATCCGAATCACGATCCTATGTGAAGGGACTGGAGGAGGACCGACAAAGTGAGTCCTCCTTGTCCGCCGCCTCTGCTCGATCACCCAGATGGCTCGTCACCAGCCGAGCCAGAGGGTTGAGCAACCGAGGGCTCGACAGTCGAGGGCTGGCTAGACAAAGGATCGCCAGCCGAGGGCTGGCTGGTCAAGGGTTGGCCTGCCGAAGGGTGGCCAGGCTCAACAGACACCCTAGCCCCTAAGTCAGATGGTGAGTCAGACTGCAACATTCAAATGATTCATAAGTAAGTTTAATTGGAAATTGTATTTTAAGAATTGGTCAAAGACTAGTGAAATTCACCTCTGTGTGCTGTTGTGAAGTCCTAGGGCTGGTCGACATGTGACTCATCAGCTGAGAGCGTCTGCTCCCAGCGAACGAGGTACCAGTGAAAGCGGCCTAAACCCTGGCGAGGAACCCCCTTGTCCCCAACACCTTCTGACCCTTCTTTGACGACATCCCGGAAAGAAGATATACAAAATTCATGTATATATCATTACTTATAATCCATATATGTAAATTCATGTAAATATGCAAAGAAGATATATGTAAATTCATGTAAATATCATTACTTATAATCAGTATATGTAAATTCATGTAAATATGCAAGAATGATATATGAAAATTCATGTAAATAATCGATAAATATGCAAAGTGATAATCATGAAGAACATGCTACTTTTAATCACTTTCAAAATTCATTAACATGATTACCATGTGCCCTACTCCTTAAACAAGCCGAACAATCTTCCATCGTGATCTGTTCCCATTTTCATTTTTGCATATCATATTCTCTCTACATCTTCAACGTCTCCATCTAATTGATCGAGTCCTGCACTTGGCTCGACGATAAAAGTGTCTGACAGCTCTTCTTCTTGGTAAACTTCTTCAATCTCTTCACTATCATGGTAACCATCATCTCCAAGAGTATATAACCGCTCACAAGGATTCACCTTATTTACCACCCAGGTGACACCCGATTCCGAAAATGGACCAAGTGAACGCATATGTGTGCCGAGGATGTTCAACACACATACACGAGTGCATCACAAACAATATACAGAAAATTACCACATAACAAATTAGTACTAATTACTTCTATTACAATATTCAAATAATCCTCAAATTACAACTCTAATAATCATTATTAATAATACTGTTATTATTGCAGGGGAAATAATCTAAGCATTAAGCTAAGCAGCTAAGCAAACTAAGCATATGGGGTATGGCGCGGCTCCAAGCAAGACCACAAGTAATTTTATGGCAGCACACAACCTAGTACTCCGCATTATCCTCAGGGTACTGCCAAACAACACCTGAAACTGTTGGTGGGAGAATAGCAAGGGTGAGCACATGTCGTACTCAGCAAGTGTGGAAAAAAATGACATGTATCTTAAACATGGAACGATAATAAATAATGGTTATTTGCTTTAAAGTACATTTAAACATATGAAAAACATTTTACAATGTCTATGTTAAATTAATCCCATCATATCCCAAATAATTATCAAAATATGAATCCATCATCCATTATCCATCCATATGTTAGATTCTTACCATCATCATCAACCATTTCCATTTGTCACCATCCAACCCATAACCACAACCAATACCAAACCATCCCAATTCCCAAGTTTCGCTCGAATCATGTAGGTCATCCAGGTGCTCATAACCCGAAGCACGGCTATCATGATAGTTTTTAACACTTTACAGAGGTTGTACCACTTTACCCACAAGTTCTCTATTTCTTCACCCATCGGCGACTAAAGAAACCTCCCTTACGCCAATTACACTTCCTAAGGTGCATGGCCAAGAGATCGCAAAAGAGCCTTTACAAAAGAATGACGCTGGTGCAGACGACAACCTCCTGCGCGTGTGGATGGCGGACCCTGACAGACCCTGTCCTCTATCTCTCTCATCCTTTCCTCTTTCTCTCTCTTGTTCTTCCCTCTGTCTCTGAAATGACTCGAAAATGAAAGATTAACGTACCTTCTTACGATGGCTAACCCTACATACGACGCCTAACCGTAAAGCCGACGTAAGTTATTTTTTGACAGTTGACCACAAAGATTGAAGAACTACACTATTTTTGGGGGTGCAGTGTAAAACAAGCAAGGGTATGCTGCCAAAATTTTGTTCGGGTTCAGGTTCTGTGTATCGTCATAAGCAGGATAAATCGTGCATAAATTAACGATAATTTCTTTGGCTTTAAATTGCAGAGTCAAACATGGGTGAAGACCGCAGTTGGATGTATACTGGTTAGAAGAGCAGAACTGGTTGTCACTCAGATGAGTGGTACTTCAAGATAGAAGCTTTTGTGGAACGAGCTTTTTTGTTGTCAAATAGCGAAAAGGCATGGTGCCCATATACAAAGATTTGTGACAACTATCCTATGGAGTGGTTAAAGTTAGAAGCTATGATCGACTTGACATCAACGACTTTCAATTTCGTACAACTCATTTTGAATCTCTTCATCCTCTAGCAGCAACATGTAATACCGGAATTGTGTTGAGGGCAGTCGATTCTCAAGAATGTGATACTCATTACTATGAGATTATAAAAAAATCCTTGAATTTACTTTTGTCAGAAACAAGGTAATTCGAGCAGTATTCTTTGACTGCGAATGGTTTGATTCTAGTCGTGGAATTCGACTAAAACACAAGGAATGGTTGAAAGGATTCAATTCATTAATTCTTGCACACGAAGTGGAGCAAGTGTATTATCTACCTTATCCATGCAATAAACTCAATGCTTGGTGGGTGGTACATAAGGTGAATCCTCGTGAGCGGTTATAAGCTCCAGGAGATGATGATTACCATGAGAAAGATGAGGTTGATGAGGTCTACCAAGAGGAAGAGTTGTCAGACTCGTTCTTAGTCGATCCCGGTGTAGGACTCTGTGACACCCAGTTCCGAAAAAGAACCAAGCGTAATGCATATGTGTGTCCAGGATGTTTGACACACACACACAAGTGATTCTCAAACGATAAACAGATTATAACAATGTCTAGAATAATAATACTAAAAATAGTACCTTATTACAAACCAAATAGTCTTGATTACAACTCTAATGAATCTGTAGTGGAAAATCTAAACACTAAAGACTTCAACTCCACAGGCAAGTTTGACGGTAACACGCGCGCCTAGTACTCCTCAAACTACTCTTGGTACTCCACCCGATTGCCTGCGTCTCAATTTGGTGGGGGAATAGCAAGGGTGAGCACATGTCGTACTCAGCAAGTGTGGGAAAGTATGACATGTAGCTTAAATAAGACGTGATAATAAAATGGGCTAATTGCATAAAAGTACATTCAAAACAGTTGAAAATGCCATTATATCATTATTAGGTGTGGTCCTTCCCAAATAACCCAAATGATCATCAATTCCAACTTAAATAACCAACTTCAGCAATAATAATCCATAATCAACTCATAACTGCTCATTTATCTCAATTTCAGCAATTCCATATACCAAAGCCAATTAATTAACCAATACCGATTCTCGATTCAATTCCAGCCATTAAACCATATTAAAGTCCAAATTCTAATCATGTGAGGGTCCAAGTTGCTATTGACCGGTAGCACGGCTATCATGATAGTTTTAGACACACTCTGCAGAGGTTGTGCTGCTTTACACACAAGTTCGTGATTTCATCACCTTCCGATGACTATGGAATCTCAATTACACTGTCTCACACTTCCTTAGGTGTGTGGCCAAGAGATCACAAAATAGACTTTATAAAGTGATTACTAGCCCATTTAGACACCACTGAGGTTTCTACGGTGGCGATGTCTCCAACTGAGCACATCTTCAACCAAGGGCCCCCACTTGAGCCATTGGGATCCCATGGTAGTCCTACCAATCATCAATAGACCCAATCCAACTACCCCTTCCCCGAGCATTCTTAGTGGTCCGAATAGTACTTGCAGTTCACTAATTAGCCAGGTAAGCCGCACGCATACTTGGCCTTGTGGTGGTACTGTAAATCATGGATGGTCGCTCCACGAACCGGTCCTTATATCTAAAGCAAGCAAAACAACCGAAACAGTCCAACCCATTCCACATAACCATCTTGTTTAGATCCCTAGGCACCATGTTGCTATAGGGTCATTATTACCATCCCCATCATTCATATGTTCATTAGTTCATAATTAAGCAATTGTAGTGGATTTCCATCCCAATTGAGTATAACAATGCAAAAATGTAAAATACTCTTCCCGACTCTCTACACAGTGTTCAAGCTACAAGGGTGGTCATACAAAACTAGTGAACTCCTACAATTGGGTTTTCCCATCAATTTCGACACAAGCATGTAATTTTGCAAACAAAACATTTGAAACAGGATCAATATGATCAAGGACACTTGCTTTGCTCTTGGGCTTGATTTGGATCAAAGACTTTGAAACTCTTGTTCTGCGGGTCCTCAAAAGCACTGTCTAAGGCAACTCCTTCTATTCCGAGCGACAAACATGCAAAACATACAATTCAATCATATAATGCTCATTTAGTACTCAATATGACATGATATGCATGATTAATGCAATTGTGAGGTCAAACTTGTTAATGAGTTGTTATTAACCTTTACTAACTAGTTACAATAGTTTCCAAAAAGTTTGGAATTGATTCGAGTCAATTTGAAACTAACTCAGCACAGTTCAGGTTCAGAGGCCGGACTAGTCCGTCTTCGGGGTCCGGACTAGTCCGCCCTGGACATAATTGGATTTTAGGGTTTTCTTGATCTGCGAGAATTGGAGTTGAAGTTGCATGATTGTACTAATAATTGTACTTTATTACAAACCAAATAGTCTTAACTACAACTCTAATGAAACTGGAGCGGAAAGTCTAAACACTAAAGACTTCAACTCCACAGGCAAGTTTGATAGTAAGATGCGTGCCTAGTACTCCTCAAAATCCTCCTGGTACTCCACCTGGTTGCTTGCATCTGGATTTGGTGGGGGAATAGCGACGGTGAGCACATGTCGTACTCAGCAAGTGTGGGAAAATATGACATGTAGCTTAAACATGGCATGCTAATAAAATGGGCTAATTGCATAAAAGTACATTCAAAACAGTTGAAAACATGAATGTAGATGGTATACCACGTGTTTAGAGATCCAAAGATCAAAGTTTTGACGTGAGACTTTGGATCATGGCAATTAGGGCTTGATGGAGTTGAGTCGATGAAGAACTTGAATGAAGAACGACAATTATCAATGAATGTTGGTCTTGATTGATCCTCCTTCGAGTTCTCCTCCTTCTCCTTGCCCTTGGCTCTCCTCTTGATGTCGGCAACAAAGCAAAGGCGGCAGCAAGGGTTTTCAATTTGGGGTGGGGAGGTGTGGGGTGTTGGGTTGTATATATAGAGGTGGGGAGTTAGGGTTTGAGGTGAATTCCATGTAGATTTCGGTGGGGGATGAGTAGGGGCCGAGGTGGGTTCCAATTGGGCTCCTCTGGGGTTGGGCACGAAGTCCCTGGGCCTAAATTAGGAAATTACCCAAAAACAAATCATGGAGAATAAAAGAATCTGAATTGAGTTCAGTAGGTCGGACTAGTCCACATGGGCGGCTTGACAAGTCCGTTGTGATCCAGAGGTGAAATCGGACAAGTCCGGTTAATTTGCCGGACCAGTCCGGGGAACATCAGGAGCGAAATCGGACTAGTGCGTGCATTGTGCTGGACAAGTCTGAGCCTTGAAGAATCTGAATTTCCTGGACCAGATGGAAATTACCGGACTAGTCCGAGTTTGTGGGCTAGACAAGTCCGTTCCCTAGCAGATTAATTTCCTATTTTGACCTAAATTCATTTTAATCTTTTTCCATTTTATACCACTTAATGTTAAACATGTGTGGGGGAATATGCAATGTATTATGCATGAAAATTAGGGTCTTACAAACCTACCTCCCTTAAAATGAATCTCGTCCTCAAGATTCGATTCGAAAGGAAAGAGATTGGGAAATTCCTTCTTGATATCCTCTTCTCGCTCCCAAGTTGCTTCAGATTCTGTATGATATTTCCATTGCACTTTGCACCATCGAATCACCTTGTTTCTTGTGACCCTTTCCTTGGCGTCCAAAATTTTGACAGGTTGCTCGACATACATCGTGTACCTCAGAAAGGTGTGCAGGCATCTCCAGTTTATATGCTACTTCTCCCCATTTATCCAAAATCTTGAATGACCCAATATAGCCAGGTGCGAACTTGCCTTTGATGTTAAATCACTTGTGACGTCGCATAGGTGACACTTTGAGATATACGAGGTCTCCCACCTCAAAAGACAAGCTTCTTTGTGGATTGTCCGCATAACCCTTCTGTTTTGACTGAGCAGCACTAAAGTTCTTGCGGATGGTCTGAACTTGCTTTTCGGCATCTTGTATCACATCAGGTCCAAATACTTTGTTTTCCCCTGTCTCATTCCAAAACAAGGGCGTCCTACACTTTCTCCCATGCAATACTTCATATGGCGACATTTTCAAGCTTGCTTGATAATGGTTATTATAGGAAAATTCAGCATGTGGCGAAATTTTGTCCAAACTTCTGCCATACTTTAGTGCACAAGCTCTTAGCATGTCTTCCAAAATCTGATTTGTTCTCTCGGTTTGTCCATCTGTTTGAGGGTGATATTCATAACTGAAATTCAATTGAGTCCCCATTGATTCGTGTAGCTTTTGCTGGAACCTCGAGGTAAATTGAGAACCCCTATCAGACACTATTTTCTTGGGCACTTCGTGTAAACACACTATTCTTCCCATATGCAACTATGCTAGCTTCGCTCCACTGTAAGTTGTCTTGATAGGAATAAAATGAGCTGATTTGGTCAAACGATCCACAATAACCCATATGGAGTCTTACCAAGACTGGGTTCGAGGTAATCCAACTATAAAATCCATACCAACCTCTTCCCACTTCAATTCTGGAAATTTCAATGGTTGCAACAATCCAGCGGGCCTTTGATGTTCGGCCTTAACTCATCGACATACATCACATAGGGCTACATACTCAGCTATGTCCATTTTCATACCATCCCACCAATAGCACATCTTCAGGTCCTTGTACATCTTTGTACAACTGAGATGGATAGAGTAAAGCGAGGCATGTGCCTCCTTTAATCTTCAACGCATGCACTACGGCTGCTAGTTTGAGATCATGCGTCGGATAGTTCTGCTCATGTCCCTTTAATTGCCTGGATGCGCATGCAACCACTTGACCTTCTTGCATGAGCACACATCCAAGTCCTTGCCTCAAAGCATCAAAATAAATGTAAAAAATCTTGCTCACATCTGGCAATACCAACACAGGTGTTGTTGTCAATCTTTTCTTTAGATCCTCAAAACTATGAGGACAGGCTTGAGTCCACTTGAAAGGCTTCTCCTTCATTAACAACTCAGTCATGGGTTTTGCCATCTTGGAAAAGTCCTTGATGAACCGATGGTAATACCCAGCCATTCCAAGAAAACTCCTTATTTCCTTCACATTCTGCGGCAGTTCCCACTTAAGCACATCTCTAACCTTCCCTGGGTCAATTGACACTCCTCCGCCAAATATGATATGACCTAGGTATGATATCTCCCTCAACCAGAATTGGCACTTGTTGAACTTGGCATTCAACTGATGCTCTCTCAATTTTTGCAATGTCAGCCTTAAATGCTTTTTGTGCTCCTCCCCACTCTTTGAGTAGATCATGATGTCATCAATGAACATTACCATAAATTTATCCAAATACTCCATGAAGACCTTATTCATGAGGTACATGAAGTATACAGGTGCATTAGTCAATCCAAATGACATGACCGTGTACTCATATGATCCATACCGTGTCCTAAAAGCTGTCTTGGGTATGTCTGACAGTCTAATCTTCATTTGGAAATATCTTAACCGAAGATCGATCTTAGAGAAGATTCTAGCTCCCTTCATCTGGTCAAATATATCTTTAATGCGGGGTAGTGTATACTTATTCTTGATTGTAACCTCGTTGAGAGACCGGTAATCTACACACATTCTCTGGGATCCATCCTTCTTATCTACGAAAAGCACTGGGGCTCCCCATGGCAACAAGCTTGGGCATATAAAACCCTTTTCTAGCTGCTCTTGAATCTAATTCTTGAGCTCTGCTAATTCCTTAGGAGGCATCCTATATGGCCTCTTTGCTATAGGTGCAGTTCCAGGTATTAAGTCAATGACGAACTCGATGTCACGATCAGGTGGCATACCTAGCAAGTCCTCAGGAAACATGTCTGGGTATTCCCGGACAATCGGGATCTCTTCCAAAGGTACTCCTTCTACATGATTCACCATTGCCTTCTCGGCCGTCGCCTGAACCGCTTTGAACTCTACACTGACTCTTTCCCCGTTTATCAATTGAACTGTCCGGGTAGCTCACTGAATTACTCTATTATGCTTCCTTAGCCAATGCATTCCAAGTATGATGTCCAAGCCTTGAGAATTCAGGACTATAAGGTTGGCAACAAATTCTACCCCCCTTATGGAAATACTTACTTTTGGACATGCTATATTTGTCCTCATGTCTTCTCCAGGACATCTAACCAATAAAGTAAACTTCAGGTATGATATGGGCATGATATGCTTTGCAACATACTTTGATGAGATGAATGAATGCAATGCTCTAGAATCAAATAATATAGTCACGGGGTTGGAGTTTGCGAGAAACATACCAATCATGACATCCTCAGCTTGCTAAGCCTCTTCTGCGGATACATGGTTCACCTTGCCACGAGCAAAATGTTGTGGTCCATGGTTGCCTTGAGCTGCTCCTCCATTGGGCCTTGGATTCTGCCTTGGAACATTGTTCATCTGACCCTGAGCTGATCTTAGGCATGAATTAGCAAAATGTCCCGTCTGACCACAAGCATAGCAAGTCTTTCCACCAGTGGTGCGAGCAAAATTAGGGCGAGGCTGGTTTCGAGCATAAGCAGGCATATTTGGGCGTGGCACAGGCTGCATAGGTAAGCAAGGTTCTTGCATGGGTGGGCGTGGTTGCATTGGCTGTTGCGGTCGCGGTAGCTAGGAAGGGCGATATGCAGCAGCAGATGGGTTGTAATAGGGTGCAGCTGGTGGTGCATAGAGAGGGCGGGCATTGCTTCCTTGCGGCTGTCCCTGATATGGCATCTTCTTGTTGTGGTCTAGCTCTATCTCCCGAATCTTGTTCTCAACCACAATGGTCTTGTCAACCAGCTTCTGGAAGTTTGCGTAATCAGCATTGAGCAACTAAACTTGAATTTCATTGTTGAGTCCCCTCATACACAGATATGCTTCCTACTATCAGTGTTGATGTCTTCTGGAGCATATCTTGACAGTTGAGTGAATTTTTAAGGTATTCATTCACACTCATCCTTCCTTGCCTGAGGTTTTCAAATTCTTGCCTTCTCAGGATCATGACTCCCTCTGGCACATAGTGAGAAAAGAACTTCTCCTTGAATTCAGCCTAGGTGATTCTCTCTTGATTTTCATGGGCATTGCATAAAGATTCCCACCTGTCCGCAGCAGCTCCCATCAACTGGTGTGAGGCAAAAAGAACCTTCTCTCTGTTGCTGCACTGGACAATAGCAAGTTTCTTCTCAACAGACTTTAGTCTGTCATCAGCTTCCATTGGATCTATGTCTTGAGCAAAGGTAGGCGGCCTGGTCATCATAAACTCTCCAAAGGTTGTGATGTGGCGGGGGTGGTGGTGGCGGCGGCATGTGAGGCTGATTGTTGTTGCCAGCTTGCAGGTGTCCCATTGTCTGTATCATGGTCTGCATGAGCTGGTTCTGTAGAGCCAATAGCTCCTCAAGATTGATAGCTCCCTGGGGTCCCTGGTTGTTCTGAGGTGCTTCATTGCTCTCCTCGTCACCATTGGCATTCCTCTGGTTATGAGTCATCAGCATCTTTTTGTGAAAGAATAGTGGAGACGAAAGAATTTAGAATTTGAAAAGAAACGCCCCAACTATATGCATCAAGGTATAAGTAACTAACAACTCCTTTATTAATACTAATAACCCTATTAGAGGATGTGGACAAGGATCCCACAACTCTCTACTACGTTCAGATATGGACAAAACGCTAATCGTCCCACAACTTGCACAAAGCACACAAGCACAAGCACACCAAGAAAATTCATCTCACCACACTAAACATGACTAAGACGATCTAAATGCTTTTTTTCTAACTTCTAACTAGGAGATCTATACTTAATTATGTGAGTTGTGGCTGTCCTGGTCGTGAGGTGGCGAAGGCAACAACTCTGGTGAAGCATACATGGGCGCATGCCAGGGTGAGGTTGCCGTCCATGTAGGTGCTGGAGAGGTTGCTATACCATTGACCTCCACGGTAGCACGAACTTCCTCTTGCTTTTCCATGACGAACAGCTGCTTACGGAGGTAACGAATCTCTTCCATAGCATCAACATAGCAATTTCCCAAATTCACCAATACCTCCTGAGATCTGTCAATAGCATGAGAACTGACTTGAGCTCCATCCCAAGGCCTTAAGATCTCCCTTGTCCCCTTCTTGCGTTGCGGGTGCAGTGTGAAGCTAGTTCCTCCAATCTGGACCCGATAGATGTGGCACAATCTAGTAAGTGCATCCCAAGTGACATCATCAATAGCTTGCTCCCTGTTGCTTCTCCATGTGGATGCAAAGTGTCGGGTGACCACCTCATCTCTTGAGAGAACAGTAACTTGAGCTCTCCATTCTTCACGTCCATGGTGAGGAATCCTCTTGACATAGTACTCCGGGTGCATCTTGCATAGATCAAGAAAGTCCTTCAATTGCTTCGCTGCAAATCCTCCATCAGTGCCATCGGAACAGAATTCTTGAGCTTCACGGTAAACTAAGCATTTTTCCTCCCTATTGGCTTCACTATGCTACGATGCGTTCCCTTGAGCTTCAGGTGCCTCCTCTTGTGGTTCCTCCTCATCTTGGGCTTCATCCTCATTCTTCTCATGTATATCATCCTCCTCTGCCTCGCCATTGTAACGTTCCACCATCTTAGGGTCTTCCTCATCATCATCATAGGACTCCACCATTTCAGGGTCTTCCTCCATAGGATTGGACTGTTCATGCTCAACTTATTTTGTGGGAGAATTCACTTCTTACTACTCTTGGGCTGGTTCCATTTCCTTCTCCTTGCGAGGCCTAAGCTTGCTTCCAAGGGGTGGTGAAAGCATCTAGGCCACATGAGGTACGGTTTTGGTGATTAATGACAACCATTCGATATTACTAATGAATTTGTGAATGCAAGGTCCCAATAACACTCAATCAAATGAAATCAAAATTACATTGGAGACCCATATAAAATCAACTAATGAGATCAAATCGAATCATATGAAGACAAGAAGTGAAAGCTCTAACTTGACATCACTCAATGCTTGAAGACCATCAGAACAACACTTCAAACAAGTATCAAAGAGGTCACAAGTTCAAATTCCAAAAGAACAACTCAAAACAACTCGAAGTCAACAAATTGAACACACCGGATCATCCGATGTTTTCTGAGTTGACTGTATCGGTTGAGTTGTGTCAACAGAAGAAGAAGACCTCAGAGCAAAGAACTCACCGGATCATCCGATGTGAGTGGCTCAGTGACATCGTTCCATGAGCACAGTTTGCAATACCATTGGACCAAGTGAAGCACCGAATCATCCGATGTTCAGAATTACACACATCGGTCGATCACTCCAGTAAGCATCAAGATCAAGCAAATTCTGGAGGAAGATCCACCGGATCATCCGATGAGAAGATAGGTCAACATCGGTCTAACAACGGTCATATCTGACACAGTGACATCAGCTAATTTGGCTTTGACCGATGTTAACTGAAGGGGAGACATCGGATCATCCGATGTTCGCAGAGAAGTGATGTCAGCCTACTTTTCCAACGGCTATTTCGTGGAGGCTGGCTATTTATACCCCTTCAACCTGTCAAATCGACAAGACTTGAGGCCCAAACATACTCTACACATCCTAGAGCATTCAAGACATAGAGCTACCACTTTCACATCATTGTTCATCATTTGTACACCAAGAGATAGGCTAGAACTAGCTAGAGATAGTGCTTGTGTGCCTCCATTCTTGGTGATTGGAGTCTCTAGTGTAGTGAGAGCCATAAGGGAGTGTACCTTGGTGTGTGTGACTTTCGGAGCTTGCCAAGAGGATTGTGGAAGCCCGGAGGATTCAAAGTGTACAAGTATTGAGCTCCACCTTGCCAAGGTTGGTGAACGGAGAAGAATAGTGAAGACCCCCTTGTCTCGGTGACTTGGGAGTGGCAAAACCCTTCGGTGGGTGCCACAACGTGGATGTAGGAAGATCCTTGTGATCTTGCCGAACCACGGGATAAACTCCGTGTCCCTTGAACGTTTGCATCCCTCTCCCTTTTACATTTATGCAATCTTCATTCCGCAACTTTAATTTACATTGATTGCATAGATTAATCGCATAGGGAATTGGGCTTTAAGTTGTTAGCTTTTAATTACCTTAAAATTTGAAAGAAAGCCCAATTCACCCCCCCTCTTGGGTGTTTCGATCCTTACAATTGGTATCAGAGCCTTGTTGCTCATTGGATCATTCTAGCCTCACCACTAGAGAGCTAAAATGGCCAAGAATGGGGGTTCGGTTCCTACCTTCGAGGGCAAGAACTTTGCCTATTGGAAAGCACGCATGCGTGCCTACCTAGAGGCTATTGCTCCCGAAGTTTGGGAAGCGACCCATGCGGGGTTTGGAGATCTTAATTATGTTGGTGATCAACTAAAATGGGATGCTAAGGCTAGAAATGCTATCTATGAATGCATAAGTCAAGATGTATTTGCTAGAATTGCTAGTAAAGAGAAAGCTTGTGAAATTTGGGCATGTCTAATTGAAATACATGAGGGCTCATCTCGTGTTAAAGAACTCAAATATCACTTGCTTAAATCCAAGTATGATGAATTCAAAATGCTTCCTCATGAGAATGTCAACCAAATGTTTTCTCGTTTAAATGTGCTCATTGAGGAGATTAACGCACTTGACATTACTTCTCTTGGTAAGGGACTTATCAACCGCAAGATCCTCATGCTTCTACCCAAGCCCAAGTACAACATTATCAATTCAATGCTCCAAAAAGAGTCACTTGACAACATTGAAGTTTCGGAGCTCATTGGAGAAATTCATGCTCATGAGATGAGCGTACTTGGAATGATGGAGGAGTCATCATCAAAAACCATTGCTCTCAAGGCTTCAACCAAGAAGACAACTCCCAAAAAGAAGAAAGTGGTTGAGCCTAGCTCAAGTGAAGAAGAACAAGCAACAAGCGAAGAAGACGATGATGAGCTTGCGTTGATGATGAGAAAATTCTCACGTCTAAACTCCAAGATTGCAAAGAAGGGATACTCTTTTGATCCCAAGAAGAAAGCCTTCCTCCCAAGAAAAGATGAAAACAAGACATGCTATAATTGTGGTGATCAAGGCCACATATCATATGATTGTCCAAGACCGGACAAGAGGAAGGACAACCACAAGGGAAAGCATCGAAAGCTAGAAGAAAGTGATGAGGATGAAGAAGAGGTCAAGCCCAAGCGGTCCTTTGGAAAGAAGAAATTTGACAAAGGCAAGAAGACCAAGCTCTTTCCAAAGAAGAGAAGAGGGCCTCAAAAGGTCTTCATGTGCGAGGCCAATGAGTGGATCACAGATGAAGAGTCAAGCGACGAAGAGAGTGAAGATGAAGAAAACCTGGCGGGGCTTGCCATCATCAACAAGGATAACTCACCTCTTCGTCCACCTCCTATGTGCCTCATGGCCAAAGGTAACACTAAGGTACGTGACGATTCTAGCGATGATGATGATGAGCTCTCCCCCGATGAATTAGCATCTATGATTAATGAATACCATGTCATCATAAAAAGGGAGAAGAGCAAGGTTAAGGCACTTGAACAAGCTTGTGCTAAGCTTGAGAGTGCGAAGCTGGATTTGCATGACAAGTATGTAACCATACTTAAAGAGCATGACACGCTCAAATTACATGTCAAGCAAATCAAGGAAGAAAATGCTCAAATCAAGCTTGATCATCATGAGCTTGACTTGGCAAACCAAGCACTCTTGGGAAAGCACAATGACTTGGTTCAAGAACATGAAGTGCTTAACCATGCTTATGAAGCAATTGAACTAAAAATGAAAAACATGAAAAATGAAACCCTTGATGGCAAAGTATCAACTATTTCACATGCCACTAATATATTGGATAAGTCTTTGCCGTTGAAAGCAAGCCCTAGGGAGAAGGAGTTGATGGACGAGATTGAAAGTCTCCGCACTAGTGTGGCAAGACTTTCTAAGGGGGAGGACAAGCACAAGGAAATCCTCTACCAACAAGCTAAAGGCTTCAACAAGAGAGGACTTGGATCCTTCCCGGTGCTCAACAAAGGAAAGGTGCCCTCACCGGAGCTTAGGACAAGCTTCATCAAAGAAGTTGGTTCCTATTGTCAACATTGTGAGGTCACCGGACATCACACGAGGGAGTGTCCTCTTCCCAACCGTCCTTCTCCCAAATTGCCTCCTAACTACAAATCTACTTTCAATGATTACCACTATCTCTTGAGCAAAGTAGGTGGCAAGGTGAAGGCAAGGTTCATCGGCAAAGACATTAAGGGCATGAAGGGGAAGCTCCCCAAGCAACTTTGGGTCCCAAAATCACTTGTATCACACATACAAGGACCTAAGTTGGCTTGGGTGCCTAAACTCAAAAACTAACTTCATGTGTGTAGGTGAACTACAAAGCCGGAGGAAAGCATTGGGTACTCGATAGCGGGTGCACTCAACATATGACCGGCAATGATGGTATGTTCACCACCATAGAGAACCCCGACAATCATGAACAAGTCACCTTTGGTGACAACTTAAAGGGGAAGGTAATTGGTTTAGGTAAAATTGCTATTTCTCATGATTTGTCCATTTCCAATGTGCTATATGTTAAGTCACTTAGTTTCAATTTACTTTCTATTGCACAACTATGTGATCTTGGACTAACGTGCACCTTTGACAAGAATGGAGTTGTAGTGACTAGTGAATCAAGCAAAGAACTAATCTTCAAAGGTTTTCGGCATGGACATCTTTACTTGGTGGACTTCTCCAACAAGGATGCTAGCTTGACCACTTGTCTTTTCACCAAGACGAGTTTGGGTTGGCTATGGCATCGACGCATTGCTCACATTGGGATGAGAAAGCTCAAGAAGTCGTTCAAGCTTGGGATGGTGACCGGCGTGAAGGATGTCACATTTGAGAAGAACAAGCATTGTAGCGCTTGTCAAGCCGGGAAGCAAGTTGCTTCACACCACCCAATGAATACAATGGTGTCAACCTCCAAGCCGCTTGAACTACTCCACATGGACCTTTTCGGACCGTCCACATTTCAAAGTCTTGGTGGTAACCTCTATTGTCTTGTTATTGTTGATGACTATTCTAGATATGCTTGGACTTTGTTTCTAGGTGACAAGGGTGAAACTCCGGAAGTATTCAAGACCTTTGCTACACGTGCTCAAAGGGAATTTCAACTTCCCATCATCAAGGTCCGGAGTGACAACGGCACCGAGTTCAAGAACTACAACATTGGGGAGTGGTGTGATCGTGAAGGCGTGAAGCATGAGTTTTCGGCCACATACACCCCTCAACAAAATGGTGTCGTTGAAAGGAAGAACAAGACTCTCATCACCCTTGCTAGAGCAATGCTTGATGACTATGGCACATCGGAGAAATTTTGGGCCGAAGCAATCAACACGGCGTGCCATGCCGCTAATAGGGTCTATCTTCATCGACTACTTCAAAAGACCCCATATGAGCTCCTCGTTGGGAGAAAGCCCAACATCTCCTACTTCTGAGTCTTCGGGTGCAAGTGCTACATCTACCGCAAGAAAAGGCTCGGTAAGTTTGAAAGAAGGTGTGATGTTGGTATCTTTCTTGGTTATGCGTCAAACTCAAAAGCATATCGAGTATTCAACCAAACCTCCGGGTTAGTTGAAGAAAGTTGTTATGTTGAGTTTGATGAGACTAATGGCTCCCAAGAGGAGAGTTTTGGTCATGATGATATAGATTATGAGCCTCTACGAGAAGCCATGAAAAACATGACCGTTGGAGACATCAAGCCCGAAGTTGAGGAGAGCCCTGATCAAGGGGGAGCATCAAGTTCCAACATCAACACCTCCATGGCGCCTCAAGTTGATGAAGAAGAAGAAAAAAGATGATGATCCATTGCCAATGCAAGATTCACAAGCCACACAACATCAACAAGAAGAAGAAGAAGTCCAAGATCAAGTCCAACCACAAGACGAGCAAGATGCTTCACCACCGCCAAGTGCTTCACAATCACTTATGAGGCATGGACGCATCTCCAAGGCACATCCGATTGATCAAATCATCGGAAGTCTGTCACGGGGAGTAAGTACTCGTTCTCGCCATGTCGCTTCGTTTTGTGAGCACTACTCGTTTGTTTCGTGTGTAGAACCCACTCATATAGAGGAAGCTCTCCAAGATCCAAATTGGGTGATGGCCATGCAAGAAGAACTCAACAACTTCACCCGAAATGAAGTTTGGGTGTTGGAGGAGCGACCCAAGGACAAGAACGTCATCGGAACGAAGTGGGTGTACCGCAACAAGCAAGACGAGAATGGCGTTGTGGTCCGCAACAAGGCAAGACTTGTGGCCAAGGGTTTCTCACAAGTTGAAGGACTAGACTTTGGAGAAACATTCACTCCGGTCGCTCGGTTAGAAGCTATTCGTATACTCCTTGCTTTTGCTTCACATCACAATATAATGCTTTATCAAATGGATGTTAAAAGTGCCTTTCTTAATGCTTATATTAACGAGCTTGTTTATGTTGAGCAACCTCCCGGGTTTGAAGATCCGAGGAATCCTAATCATGTGTATAGGTTACACAAGGCGCTCTACGAGCTCAAGCAAGCACCTAGAGCGTGGTATGAACGTCTAAGGGATTTCTTGGTCATGCAAGGATTCAAGATCGGGAGGGTGGACACTACACTCTTCAGCAAGGACATCGACGGGGATTTATTTATTTGTTAAATTTATGTCGATGATATTATTTTTGGCTCAACTAACAAATCGCTTATCCATGAGTTTGGCACCATGATGTCTAGGGAATTCGAGATGTCAATGATTGGAGAGCTCAACTTCTTCCTTGGATTTCAAATCAAGCAACTTCAAGAGGGGACCTTCATCTACCAAGAGAAGTACACCAAGGACCTCTTGAAGAAATTTGAGATGGGAGATTGTAGCTCAAGAAGTACTCCAATGGCGACAAATTGTCATCTCGACACGGACTTGGAAGGTAAACCTATTGATCAATCTCTCTACCGTTCCATGATTCGTTCATTGTTATATCTTACCGCATCTAGGCCCAATATCATGTTTAGTGTGTGCTTGTGTGCTCGCTTTCAAGCGGCACCTAAAGAATCGCATAAGAAGGCGGTCTTTAGGATACTTCGGTATCTCAAGCATACCCTAAGTGTAGGTTTGTGGTACCCCAAGAATGCTAGTTTCCATCTCTTGGGTTACTTGGATTCGGACTTTGCCGGATGCCGTGTGGATCGCAAGAGTACCTCCGGTGGGTGCCACTTACTTGGGCGTTCTCTAGTATCTTGGTCAAGCAAAAAGCAAAATTCCATGGCTTTGTCCACCGCGGAGGCGGAGTATGTAGCGGTCGGTGCATGTTGTGCCCAAATTCTATATATGAAGCAAACCCTTTTGGACTTTGGAATTAAATTTGGTTGTGTGCCTCTCCTTTGTGACAATGAAAGTGCGGTTAAGATAGCTAGAAACCCCGTTCAACACTCCCGCACTAAGCACATTGATATTCGCCATCACTTCTTGCGGGATCATGAGGCTAAAGGAGACATCTCTTTGCAAGGTGTTAGATCAGAAGAACAATTGGCGGATATCTTCACTAAACCACTTGATGAGAAAACCTTTTCTAGACTTAGAAGTGAAATAAATGTGCTAGATGCATCTAACGTCATGTAAGTTGCCATGTTCATGTAAGGTTGCATATCATATAGGTCTTGTCTAACTCCCAAAGGATAGGGGCGAACTAGAAATAGTTTTCCCTGAGGAAGCCTTTGGAAGGTTTAAACTTGGCAAGATAGATTTATTTTATGCCTTGCATAATCTCTGCCATATAGACTTGCACTCATTTTAATTTCTTGCACTATAATTTGTTTGGCATTGCATACGGTAGATTGTCACAAAGGGGAACCCACCTTATGAGAAAGAGACTTGTTTGAAATGCAATATCTCAACTCATATAAGGTGGAAAGAACAAAATGTTAGGTACGTTAATGCCTAGAGGAACATGCTTCAAAGAGATAGAAGCCTTCATACTCTACCTCACAAAGCATGGGCCTCACATTTTATTTTGGATGTTTTTCCTCCTTTTTGTTCTGGTGTTCCATTTGCATTAAGGCCTAGCCAAGCTATTGGCATATTAGCTTCTTGAGGGGTAAGGAGTTGCCCAAAAAGTCCTAAGACATGTGCTTCTCTTTGATTGTTTGTTTAATCTAAGGACATATATGGGATGTTTTTGTTCTGTAGTCATCGGATTATCCGGTGCCTAAGCCCATCCCTCATCGGATCAATAGGTGTTCAATCTTCAAGGGTCAGTTCAGTCAGAACCTCAAATGATCCGACGAGTTCATTCTGAAAAACATCGGTCCATCCGATGTTCACTCTTCTGGAGCTATGGTCAATTCAACCGATGTTTACTTCCTCCAACGTCGGACCATCCGGTGTCAACATCACTCTGTTGAACACCCTTACTGTGCCATTCGACCGATGACCCAAACCCTAAACGTCGGTCCATCCGATGTCAACAGCAATTTTTGAATATCCTTACTGTGGCTTTCGACCGATGTTCATTTCATCTAGCATCGGTCCATCCGGTGTTAAAATAATGGCTAGAGTTTGGGGTCCACTATTTAAACCCACGCGCTGCCGCCTTCTTTCTCTCTCCCCGACGCCTCGCTCTCCCGTGCCCTCGCCGCCGCCTCTCGCCCACCTCGCCGCAGCCGACCGCGCCGCCACCTCCTCCGCCGCCGGTCGCCGCCACAGCGCCGCCGCCGTGCTCCCGCCAGGCGCCACCGCCGCACACCCGCGCCGCCTCACCTCCAAGCACCGCGCCGCCTCACCTCCAAGCGCCGCACCGCCGCCTCTACCCTCGCGCCGCGCCGCCGTCTCCACCCCTCACCACCGCGCCCATGCGCCACTGCCGCCTCTCTCCACCGCCACAACCGCCCCACGCAGCAAACCGCCCCTCTCCATCGTCTCCGTGGTGCCTCCCGAGCTCCATCGCCGCTAGGGTTTCGACCGCGACACTTTTGTCGTCTCCCCGTGCGCTCGACCCCATCAAAGCTCAACTCCACGTTCGCAATGGCTCGCGACAAGAAGAACAAGGGCAAGGCCATCGCGGAGCCCGCCGCGAAGAAGCAGAAGCTGTCCAAGGAGGAGAAGAAAGTGTTGATGGCTGCTCGCGCCGCCGAGGAGCGTGAGCGTGGCCGAGGAGGGTCCCTGAGGATCCGCGAGGCGCGTTCCAGGCAGCCTCCCGTGATCGACGACTCCGAGGCCGAAGAGGAGCCGGTTGAGCCTCTCTTCCGCCGGCGCTCAGCCCGGACGCGTGGGGGTCACACCGAGGCTGCTCCTCGTCCGAGACCGACGGCTGCCGACCGTCGTGAGGATAGGGAGGCCGAGAGGGCCATCTACGAGATGGACACCACTGTCCATGTCGCTGAGGGAGTCCGTCTCACGGACTACCGGAAGATGAAGGCCAAGCAACTTCGGAAGCTCAGATGGAGTGTGTTGCTTGAGGAGTGGTACCCGCAGCCCCGGGAAGCTTTGGTGGACAATCGCTTCTGGACGATCACACAGGCGTCTCTCTACGAGACCTACAGACGCCGTGGCCACAAGCTGTTCCAACACAACTACATGGATTGGGTTCAGCTTGAAGTAGCCGCAGGGACAGAGATCAAGCCATTCTTTGAGAGGTACAGGGGCCTGGTACAGTTGCTATCTTATGAGCGGAGTGCCTACGTGGAGGATTGGGTCCGCATGTTATACGCCACCCTCTACGTCTCTGAGGGCAGACGATCCATTGACTTCATGTTCATGGGTCAGCACTACCACCTGTCGAGGCAGACGCTGGGATAGTTGCTTGGAGTAGACTTGCACGACACTTGCATACATGAGAGAGTCTACGGTCAGGCAGACCCGGCGAGGAGGCCGCTCACTGGAGGAGTGGCTCCTGCTCTGGAGGAGATCATATCACTGTTTGGACCCACTTTCTCTCCAGACCAGCCGAGAGTACCGGCCTTGTTGACTCCTGTAGCGCGCACGGTGCACCTCGCCCTGCGTCGCTCTCTCCTGCCGAGGTCCGGCTATCTTGAGGGTTTCACCAGCCTCCAGCAGACGATCCTATTCTACATCATGAACGGGATGGACTTTGACATTGTGGATGTCATCATCTGCGAGATGGAAGATGTGATCACAGACGGTGTGTGCATGATGAGGCAGCTAGTATATGGGCACTAGATCAGCTACCTGCTCACTATGATGGTTCCCGAGGGGTCCGCCGCACACGACCGTCTCTCTGACGAGAGTGTGACACGGTTCAGACATTATCGTGCCCCCGCTCCTGGAGACCGCCGCCTTGGCCGTCCAGTTGAGCGCCAGGTCAGGGCCCGATTGACTGAGGAAGACTGGTCTGACCTTGAGAAAGAAGATGAGCGTCTAGCTGAGGCGGAAGCTCAAGGAGGAGACCTGCAGCACGTCTGGTCCGAGAGCGACACAGACGAGAGTGTCGAGGAGTACTTCCCTCCTCCTCCACCCTCACCGAGGCAGCACGACGCCGAGGCAGGAGGATCAGCTGCTCCACCGCCGACTCCACCCCCTGTGTCCGAGGCGCAGGTGTCACAGCCGTCAGAGCTGTCGACACTTCTTCAGCAGATGATAGAGCAGCAGTGCCAGGACAGGCTCGCTGCTGAGCAGGCCAGGGCAGAGCAGGCTGCTCACCTGGCACAGCTTCAGAGGCAGCAGCAGGAGCTTCAGCTGGAGATCGCTCGACAGAGGCGAGAGGATACGGATTGGTTCACCAACTTGGTCGATCAGATGCACCGCCGTACCCTCGACCAGTAGCAGCAGACTCAGCAGGCCATGATGGGGATCCTAGGGTTGATCACCAACCTATACACTCACACTGGGATCGCCCTTCCTCCACAGCATCTTGGACTGGGACTGGCTCCAGGTGTCGCTCAGGTGCCTACTACTCCAATTCCTTCTATCAGTATGTCACCACTTCTGGCACCCAGCGCACCGATCCACTCACCTCTGTCGGCGACGACTCTGTTCCAGCAGACGCCAGCATCTGTGGTCAGTGCCCCGCTTCCTCCAGCTCCACCGGCACCTCCCGTACCTGCTACTTCCTCTCCAGCACCGACAGCGGATCCCCCAGCTCCCTCCGCTCCAGCTCCTGCAACCGGCAACTCCAGCTCTGACGACAGCGACGGTGACCAGTTCGTCATCGCGCCTAGCTCTCAGGGTCTGTAGGCTCTCGGATCCCTTTTTGTTGTCTTGATGCCAAAGGGGGAGAAGAGGTAGAGGAGTCAGGGGGAGTAGTAGTAGTAGTAGTCTCAGGGGGAGTTTATCTTGTCTGCTTGAGTATCTTTTGTATTTTAATTAAGCACTTTTCCGCTTGTCACATTTGCTTATGGTTTTAATCGATTGAGCATTTCGTGCCATTAATTTCATTTGATTTTTACAAGCTTAATGTGTCTTATCTTGTATTCATTGCATATCTACTTGAGTATTGTACCATCAAATTCATTACTATTGCGCGTTAAATTATTGTGTTGTCATCAATCACCAAAAAGGGGGAGATTGAAAGCATCTAGGCCCCATGAGGTACGGTTTCGGTGATTAATGACAACCATTCGATATTACTAATGAATTTGTGAATGCAAGGTCCCAATAACACTCAATCAAATGAAATCAAAATTACATTGGAGACCCATATAAAATCAACTAATGAGATCAAATCGAATCATATGAAGACAAGAAGTAAAAGCTCTAACTTGACATCACTCAATGCTTGAAGACCATCAGAACAACACTTCAAACAAGTATCAAAGAGGTCACAAGTTCAAATTCCAAAAGAACAACTCAAAACAACTCGAAGTCAACAAATTGAACACACCGGATCATCCGATGTTTTCTGAGTTGACTGTATCGGTCGAGTTGTGTCAACAGAAGAAGAAGACCTCAGAGCAAAGAACTCACCGGATCATCCGATGTGAGTGGATTAGTGACATCGGTCCATGAGCACAGTTTGCAATACCATTGGACCAAGTGAAGCACCGGATCATCCGATGTTCAGAATTACACACATCGGTCGATCACTCCAGTAAGCATCAAGATCAAGCAAATTCTGGAGGCAGAGCCACCGGATCATCCATGAGAAGACAGGTCAACATCGGTCTAACAACGGTCATATCTGACACAGTGACATCAGCTAATTTGGCTTTGACCGATGTTAACTGAAGGGGAGACATCGGATCATCCGGTGTTCGCAGAGAAGTGATGTCAGCCTACTTTTCCAACGGCTATTTCGTTGAGGCTGGCTATTTATACCCCTTCAACCTGTCAAATCGATAAGACTTGAGGCCCAGACATACTCTACACATCCTAGAGCATTCAAGACATAGAGCTACCACTTTCACATCATTGTTCATCATTTGTACACCAAGATATAGGCTAGAACTAGCTAGAGATAGTGCTTGTGTGCCTCCATTCTTGGTGATTGAAGTCTCTAGTGTAGTGAGAGCCATAAGGGAGTGTCCCTTGGTGTGTGTGACTTCCGGAGCTTGCCAAGAGGATTGTGGAAGCGCAGAGGATTCAAAGTGTACAAGGCTTGAGCTCCACCTTGCCAAGGTTGGCGAACGGAGAAGAATAGTGAAGACCCCCTTGTCTCGGTGACTTGGGAGTGGCAAAACCCTTCGGTGGGTGCCACAACGTGGATGTAGGAAGATCCTTGTGATCTTGCCGAACCACGGGATAAACTCCGTGTCCCTTGAGCGTTTGCATCCCTCTCCCTTTTACATTTATGCAATCTTCATTCCGCAACTTTAATTTACATTGATTGCATAGATTAATCGCATAGGGAATTGGGCTTTAAGTTGTTAGCTTTTAATTACCTTAAAATTTGAAAGAAAGCCCAATTCACCCCCCCTCTTGGGCGTTTCGATCCTTACAGGTGGCAAACAAGACCTCTTGCGGGCTGTCATCTTGGTGTGAGCCATCTACAAGAAAACATGAGAAAAGTAGAGGGAAACACAAATATCAGTTCTGAAATTGCAGCAGCCATAAAATTTAGATGAGAGGATGTGCATTTGCTCAAAAAGATGCAAAACAGCAAAAATTGCAGCAGCAACAAAAATACAGTTTTTCCCCACATTATATAGCTAGTGGAAGGCAAAATAGTGCAAAACGGACTAATTTTGAATAGGAAAGAAGTCGTAAGTGATTTGTGGTGTCCATTCAAACTAGGCATGGGTCCTACGGTCAAACACGGCTCTGATACCAATTTGTGACACACGGTTCCGAAAAAGAACCAAGCGTAATGCATACACAAGTGATTCACAAACATACACCGATTATAACCATGTATTGAATAATATTACTAACAATAGTACCTTATTACAAACCAAATAGTCTTGATTACAACTCTAGTGAAACTACAGCAGAAAATAAAAACACTAAAGACTTCAACTCCACAGGCAAGTTTGACGCTAACACGCGCGCCTAGTACTCTCAAAATCCTCCTGGTACTCCACCAGGTTGCCTGTGTCTAGATTTGGTGGGGGAATAGCAAGGGTGAGCACATGTCGTACTCAGCAAGTGTGGGAAAGTATGACATGTAGCTTAAACAAGGCATGCTAATAAAATGGGCTAATTGCATAAAAGTACATTCAAAACTGTTGAAAACGGTATTATATCATTATTAGGTGAGGTCCTTCCCAAATAACCCAAATAATCATCAATTCCAACTTAAATAACCAACTTCAGCAATAATAATCCATAATCAACTCATAACTGCTCATTTATCTCAATTTCAACAATTCCATATACCAAAGCCAATTAATTAACCTATACCGATTCCTGATTCAATTCCAGCCATTAAACCATATTAAATTCCAAATTCTAATCATGTGAGGGTCCAGGTTGCTATTGACCGGCAGCACAGCTATCATGATAGTTTTAGACACACTCTGCAGAGGTTGTGCTGCTTTACCTACAAGTTCGTGATTTTATCACCTTTCGGTAACTATGGAATCTCAATTACGCCGTCTAACACTTCCTTAGTTGTGTGGCCAAGAGATCACAAAATAGCCTTTACAAAGTGATTACTAGCCCATTTAACCCCACTGTGGTTTCACCGGTGGCGATGTCTCCAACTGAGCACATCTTCAACCAAGAGCCCTCTCTTGAGCCATTCGGATCCCATGGTAGTCCCACCAATCATAAAGAGCCAATCCGACTACCCCTTCCCCGAGCATTC
Organism: Tuctoria greenei; assembly: GCA_036927565.1. NCBI lineage: Eukaryota > Viridiplantae > Streptophyta > Magnoliopsida > Poales > Poaceae > Tuctoria > Tuctoria greenei. The sequence continues at coordinate 61,055,786 of JAYESD010000010.1, forward strand.
TTAGTGGTCCAAATAGCACTGGCAATTCACTAATTAGTCAGCTAATAAGACGCACCCATACTTGGCCTTGTGGTGGCACTGTAAATCCTCAATTGTCGCTCCACAAACCGGTCCTTAGATCTAAAGCAAGCAAAACCACCGAAACAGTCCAACCCATTCCACATAACCATCTTGCTTAGATCCCAAGGCACCATGTGTGGGGATCGGGGTCCCGACGTCCAAGGATCTCATTGGGTGGTGCCGTGCGATTTGGCACCTAATAGCACACACGAAAAGAATGACCAAAATATGTAAAGTTTTCATTTCATAATAAGAAGAGTTTATGAAAGAGCGTACAACAGAGGTACACACGCAACGGAAAATACATACTCATAATCTCACTTAACTAACCAGGAGAGAAGACATCCATGACCTAGGACACTTCTCACTAGTAACATGAAGAACATTCAGCAGCGGCGTGGTTCACATGAGATTTATCTCGACACCTCGAGATCTCATGTACAACCTGAACAGCAGAAATAAACCTAATACCTACAGAAATCGTTAAAGCGCAAACGTGAGCATAAGGCTCAGCAAGACTAACCCGTCTCACTAGACATATGCAGGGGTGAATACTAAGCATAGGTAAGGAATAGCATAAATAGACTCGCCTACAAGTGGATCCTTATAATCATGTTTTAAGTAGAAAATGACATTCTTCAAGCACGGCACATCATAGACTCCACAATGAAACAAGAAACACTTTGCCAATGATATGACATGCCCAAAGCAGATAATGCTATTACATCTAAAGTATGGGGAAACTGTAAACTTTTAATTGTGCTATCTCTAAACCACACAGTGTTGCAAAGCAATATTAATTCAATACAACATATTCTTCTAGCTTCTTTAGTATTTACTACGTACCGACAATGACGAATGAGTGGTACTCAAATAACCGCGAGGGACGATGATTGCAATCAGGACACACCCAAACTGCACGACACGCACACCCGCGTGGGCGACACCTACGTGCTCTCCTCCCCGCGTCATACGTGGCCACCTTTCACCCAAGACCCCAATGTCGACAAACCTCTTCATCCTGAGCAAAAGGTCCCCATACACGGACACGTCAAAACGTTCCGCTAGGAGATTTACACCTTTCTGCCTTCGCATCTCCATTCAAGGACAACCGAGGAGTCTCCACACTACATTCTGGAGTTACATTAGTTTATTGGGCCCATATCCCATTATGCAATCGGTACAGTTCAAACTTGCCCAATGGTGCCGCATATGGCACGGTCCTCAAGCAGCACAGGCAGGGCTATGCGCCCGAGACTCCATCTCATCGACTCCTATTTCCCCTGCCCGGTCTCGTATTCATTTCATAAGCCATTCTTTCATCTTTGACACTCATATGAACTTTTATTCCTATCTCGCGAGTAGATTCCAACTACTCGACTTCTACCGGTATATCTACAACATTAGAATTGGCAGTTCTACACGTCAAGCTGTAAACCTTTCCAACCCTCCCATAGGATTTGTGGATATGCAAGTGGAGTATCAAACACCTTATACGTAATGCACAATATCAACTGAAGACGTAAATGAATAAAACTGGAAAAATTCTGAAAGGCTCTTAAATGCAAACCGGGGCTTGCCTTGTTTGCGACTCTACAACAATGTCAGTTGTTATGGCTTGGTCTTCCTCCGGAGAATCCGCCATGGAATCTTGAAGTTGGAACTCCTCGGCATTCTCCTCCAAGAGGAGTTTCTCGTTGATCACCTATCATCATGTTCCTATCGACAAGATATGCATATAAGTAATTAAGGTAATCTAATAACGGACTCAACGAGTTGTAAAAACCTTAAGAAGAAGAGGCTTGACTAGAAAGATTATATATGTCTCGGATGGGTGGAGAAACTATGGATAAGTCAAGTGGTCATAGTAGTGTCGAGCTATGAATTGACAGGTGTAATGAAAGCATGTATTGCCATTATTCACTTAACACTTGGAGCTATGCCACTCGAGAAAGCTGAGGCTGACTAGTGTGGAAGTGTTGGACTGAATAGTGTAAGAATGACTAAGGAATCAAGGTAAAGCATTGAAAGCTTAAGGCATGAGTGAAATATGCAACAAGAGGTCAGGACTCAGAAGGCAACCAATGAAGTTACACAAACTCACTACAAAGTAAACCTAATTAAGTAACCAATGTGGTCGTAGGATTCTGAATTAGGATGAATCAATGTGAAACCCTAGCGACACTTAAAAAGAAGTGAGATCGGCATTGCTTGGACTCAAAGAGTCATCACAAGCACCGCTAACCTAACGTGAGTACCAAGACACGTTAAGAGGACCTTTAGGTAAATCAATCGCTACGACTATCTTCACAAACATCATCCAAGTTCTTACATGACACTATTGCAGTGTTCTTTTGCAAGATTGTACAGATGAGCTCGGTGAACTCCTGGAACTCAAACATAAGGCATTACTATGTAGTGACGACGTGCTTTGCCATCTCAGGAAGATCATCTCATCAACGTTCACATCAACCCGGACTCATCCATGGTGATGAGCGGAATCCCAAACACCACCTTGTGGGTCACAAGGTTAGTGATGTCGACTCGATCGTCGGCAAGCGACTTGACGACCTGTCGTTGATGAAACGGCACACCTAGTTAAGCAATTCTGCGGACGGTTAGGAAACAGAGTCAACATGAACAAGAAACTCTTATCCAAGGTTTCCCTTGGTCTAGTGTTCCTTGTCGGTCGCAACGTTCTCGCATTACTCAACCACAGGTCATCGGTGATCACCAACCACCTTGGTTTGACGTGGAAGGCATTTTATCGAGCACCTTGGCTATACCTAGGACTCGATCACCCTCACATCGACTAAAACCTAATTTGGCTTGACAACCATAGTCCAATGAGTTGTGCTTATGTTCCAGCACCACACACATCACAAGCATCCTTTATCTCAATGCCAGGGCACGATGATGGCTCGGAGCATCACGATGACGTCATGTGGTCAACGACGTCGACACGGCTCATGGTGGAGCATCACGAGCACGCACGGACAGGCCAACGTGATACAAACGACAAAGGAGGTCAACTTGGGGATTTCTATAGGAATGATATCAATGTGGAAAATGGACGTACGGCTTGATGACACATGAGTACCATTAGCGGTCACCACAAACAGACTTCGGTGGCGTCAAGCAAGGCATTTCAGGGCAAGGCTCACCTTGTAGGCATTTCACCGAATATCTTGGGTGTGTACATGATTCCATCGCTTCATCATCATTAAAAAGGTATCTTGGCACTTAGGCTTGTCAGTTGCAACATCATTCAACCCCTGCATCACAGACCAGCCCTCAACATCAACAAAGTTGGTTTTTCCCTCGTAAACATTTCATCGAACAACTTAGTTGCAGTCACTAATCTAATCAATCTTGCAAAATCAGAGCTAACCTTGGACCAGTTGTCAATACCATTGTGTCATTGATGTGTTCCTACATTTAATCCATCACACCAATCATTCGCCTTGCTTCTAGGACATAGCCACAGTGCGAAACGTTGCATTGAAGGCGACAGGCGGAAGCTTGGGCACCGTGCTGAACCCAGAGGGAGGAGCAGACTGGCGGTGCAGCCATGGCGTGGCAAGGTGCACGCAAGGCGCTACAAGGCAGAGGCGAGCATGGTGCACAAGAGCAGAGGAGCGTGGCAGCGGTACTGGCGTGGCGTGGTGCGACGGAGTGGAGACACAGGGCCGTGGCAACTGGAGCACGCGCACAGAGGTAGTGGCAGGGGAGAGCTTGGTCGGCGGCGCGGGAGCGCGCAGCGCGGCGACCAGACATGCAAGTGGTGGCAACGATGTGCTTGCAGTGGGCGCGGAGGCAGGCGCGACACCGCGGCGAGCTCCGGTTGTGTCCACGACCCAAACGCACGTTCGATGTGGAAGAAACGGTGAAGAATGTCGTCGGGCGGCACGCCGTGGCAGTTAGAAGCGAGGCGCGACCGGGGGCGAGCAGGGGGCGAGCCGGCGCTGCAGGTGGTGACGTCGGCGAGCTAGGCACGGCCAACAGCAAGCCAGAACGATGGGGTGCTGGAGGGAGGCGAACTGACAGCTGGGGTGGTGCGGGCGTCGCGCTGTGGCGGCCGGAGGGAGGAGCGCAGCGCGATGTGAGGCGGCGTGCGCGGGTGCGTCAAGGGGCAAGCAGCAGCGGGGCGCGGAGGGAGGCGAGGTGCCGTGGAGCGGTCGGGAGCAGGAAGAGTAAAGGCCACGAGAGTGAGGAGGAAGAGAATTCGGTTTCTACCTCTGGATGTAATCGCTGGCACATGCATGACGCCGTGTGGCTCGGTAACAAAAAGGCAGAGGCGGTTCAGCCTTGGAGAGGCTTACATGTGGGGCCCACAACACTCTCCTCCCTCATTCTCCTTTCCAATTTATAATAGAGCTAGCAAACATGCTTCAAAAATATTCAACTTTGGCCCACCGACTAAATAAAATGTGAAGAATTTTATGGTGCAATCAGATTTCAGAACTGAGCAAGTTGAATTTTTAACTCAGGTTTGAATTTGAATTCAAGCGGTGATACTTGACTCAAAGAAATAAATAGTAAATTAGGCTCAAAGATCCTGAAACTTTGAAGTTAACCTTTCTGAACCATAGGGGACCTCGCGAAAAATTTGGAGTTGATTTGGACAAAATTAAGTACAAAGTTTAAATTTTGAAGTCGACTTTGATTAAACTCTTAGTATGTGTCCAATAAATGGAAAACGTGCTTCAAAAACTTTGAAACTTTTTACCGAGAGTCTATTTGGAATATTAGAAGGTCATGGAAAAATTTACAGCCTTAGATTTGAATATTTTTGACAGGGCCAAATGTACAGTAGCATATTCAATTTGTATTAATTTGAATATATATATTTGGTACTGCATATTAATTTGACCTAACAATCCCCATCTATTGAGTAGCATAAATCTTCATGTGAACCTAGTTTCAACAGTAGCTTGATTTGAGTTTTTGAATGTCCCATTTTAGGGTTGGAATAATTCCTTTTTCTTTCTCTCTATTTTGTTTTCTTTTCCTCCTTTAATTTTCACAAAAAATGTGAATACTTGGAAATTAAGGATTTTACACCTTAAGTTCTAATATACATTAGCAACCATGTTCTATATGTAAAATTTTAACAAGTTCCTATTTTTAGTGAACATTGGTTAACTCATATGGTTCATGTGAGTTTGGATTTCCAAGTCCACTTTCAAAATTTTTAAGTTCGGTTTTTTGCGTTTTTGTTCTTCCAAAAAGCAGGCTTTTACAATCCTTCCCCCTTAAAGAAATCTCGTCCCAAGATTCTAACAAGTAAAATAACAGAAACGATGAGGGGACGATCCATAAAAGAGGGTCATTGACTAAGGAAAATGACAATGCCCTTAAAGACTTGGGTTCTACGAAATAGTGATTATCTTCAAGCATCTTAAGAAATTCTAAAGTTTGCTTCAGGTGATTCTAGTCTTTAGGTTGATAACCTTGATAGGATGCCCGCCATGACAATATCACATCATAAAACTTTCACGTCTGATACTGATCCTTTATTATTGTACTCTTACACTGACATGACATCTTGTCCTGTGCTAGTCTTGTCTTGAAGAATCAGGACTTGATCTTTGCCTCTCTAGGTCACCATGATAGTTTGAAACTATCTTTGCATTGATTCTTGGTTGCTTGCTTGGTTTTTGCATCGGTCCTTATAACTTAATATGGTATTTCCCATGACACGAGTTAAGATGGTTTACGAGGTTAAAAAACAATCATTAACCTCGTTTGATGTTTAGTCAACCATAGGATTCCTTAGCTGTAGCATAAGAGTAGCAAAGCACTTAACACTCTTATGTGGGCAAAACCACAGGAATACTGAAGATATGGAGACTACAAGGTTTTTGGGTATATCAACATCTTCAAACAATAGAAGTATAAGATGAAGACCCTTTGCGGTGGCACACGAGGATTTAAGGATTCAGCATCCTCATATGTTTCCAACACAGCAAATAACTCAATTATAAGATAACTACAAGGTTATCAAGGTTACCATATAACAACGCAAGATCTTAGAGGGACCCAAAGAGTTTCACGAGGTTGACAATCGAACGGTATCCTCGTGAGTAAGGAGATTTCATGGATTTTTACAAGGTTGATCATCGAACTGATAACCACTCGATGACGAACGGTATAGTTGCAACAATCAAGGTACATGAACCTAAATAACTCAAGGACGGAAGTTCAAGTGTCTATTTAGTTGCAAGGGAGGTTGAGTGATCGGTTGCCTAGGTATCACTCAATGGAAAGGAGATCAACAATGTAAGAAGTCAAATGAATAAGGTGAAATGATCGTAGTCATTAGGCACCTTAGAATAGTTTGAATGGGGTACACAATCTTGCTCTAAATTTTAGTATTACTATGCATTCTATCATTGGTGTTTAATTGGTAATGATACTTCATGATGCATCATATGTTGTATGGTGCAATGAATATGCACATGATATGGTGCAAATGGTGCATATGTATGGTGCAAATAATGCATATGTATGGTGCAAATGGTGCACATGCATGGTGCGGTAGCTTTTATAGTTTGAGCAAGACTAAATTAATAACAGACACAAAACTCAAGTACTGTCTGATGATTTGCAAGGATGGGTAGTGTTCGTGAAAGACACTCAATGAGTAGTGTTCCTTTCATGACTCGACCATAGTTAAGGAATTCATAACAGAACGATTGACAAGGAATGTGGGAAATATACCACGTTACCTCGACCTTTCGAAAGCTTGTTCATGTACTACTCCACTTGATTGTATGTTCAACTAGGTCTTAGAGGTATCTATTGACTTGAAGAGTACCTTTATCAGAAGAAAAACAACTAACTATATGTCAAAGGTTATCCCTAAACACCTGGTGGAGATCACTAGACACATCCCTAGTGATACTTCACTTAACCTTCGCTTCGATCAGTCAGGAGGAACGGATATCCTTATCGATCACTTTAGTGGAGTTGAAGTCACACTTCTTCTTAGAGTAACTCAATCTGGTGGCGGAGGTTGGATCCTCTTGAAGATGTTATCTTAATTGATTGTCTTCTTGTTGACACGACTCGTTGTAACCAAGGTTGATGGTTGAACACCACTATTACTTAAGTGCTCACCTTCCCCCTTAAAGTTCCAATCCAGGATATCGAAGCGTACTTCAAGCAATCCTCATGGAAAAACGAGATGCAACTCGAGTAATTGCGACCTGCGTTCAACATCATAAGATGTGATGTGGCAAGTCACATAGATCAGACACTAGAATGTCTATCCAAGGGAAAAAGGCTTCAATGAGTTTAACACTCCATTCAACTTGGTAAATATTTAAGTCCTACTCTTTGTTGGTTAGGACACTCCTCGAGTTAAAATCGAGAACCGAATGCCTAACAAAAATCAAAAGGTTCAAACTGGCCAGGCTATGGTGACAAACGACCAGTCTGGACACAAACTCGATTTTGATCCAGTTAATGGCAAAATCAGATCTTGAGGTGAATAACAAAGTCAAAATAAACTTCAAGAACTTTCCAAAAAATATTTGTTTGCCTCTAGATCGTCTCTGATTTGCATGTTATGCTATTTTAAATTAGCAGATTTTTCTGCACTTTCAGCAGAACCTGCTTAAAAAGTACCAGTTTTGATCTAAAGTTTTCAGACTCTTCTGTTAGAAATCTGGAAATATTATTATTAACAAAGTTGTAGCCAATGTAATAAGCTTTCCATAATGTATTTTTTTGTATGCATATCAGACCCGGTTCAAAAGATATTAATTTTTGAAGTTTGCTAAAAATTCAGCATTCAGAAGAAATGGGGGTTCAGTTCAGACTGACCACCCTGCATTCAAACTCGACTTGGGATCACTAGATGACCGATTCAGACCAGGAGCCAAATACCAAAATTGTAGCCGACTCACTAACCTTTCCAACAGTTACTCGTGTGACCCTATTGGATGTAAGGTATGCTAGTTATAGTTCAAATTCAGAAATATGCAGATTACCGTCCAGTTTGGTTGATTCCGGACAGTTTCTGCAAATCTCCAAACTTCACCCACTTAGAAAAGTATTTTGGTCTGGAGTTGAACAGAAAACTTCTAGAGGACTTCCAATTTCTAAAGAGTATTTACTTTCCCTCATAGCACTTATGGGAGGAGATATGGAATTTTAATATTCGACCAAGTTCCTAGATTTTTAACTGAAATTTGGCAGAGCTTCCTTTGTATGTTGCTGATTTTGTCCACAATTTTCAATAGAGAATTATTGATATTTGCAGAAACAAAATAATGCAAACTTGTTAGACACATCCTCAGACTTCCATAAATGTAAACTATGAAGTCTTTTGACGATCCTAATAGAATTTACGATCCAAACAACAACTGTTTATATAACTGTCCAGATTCTGGACTGTTACGACACCTTAAACGATTCTTCGATTTAGACCCGGTTATTGCGAGTTTTAGCATTAGTTTTCAATAGGAAATTGATATAGGACTCTTTAAGATTTCTAGACATGTATAGGTATGCCCAGGTTGCTTTTCTTATTTAAGAGTTATAGCTGTTCAAAGTTCAGAAATTTTCTGGCTGTTTCAGATAGTACTGTACAGATGTACTAACCTCAACTCCAGTTTCTAATTAGTTCTAAACTGAATTTGAGGTAACAATGAATAGAAAAGTTGGAGAATAGCTCTTCTACTTTCCAAAAAGTATTCATTTGCATCCATAGCCCATAGGTTAAAGAGATATGAATTTTCAAAGTCGGGTCAAATTCTATTAGAAAACAGAACTCACCGGCTTCAAAACCCATGAATCGGAAACAAACTCAAATTTTGAAACTTAGCTCAAAAATCAAGTCCGATAGCTAAAACTTGCTTTACAACTAATCATTTGCTTTGGAACTAAATGGAATCTTGAAAGAGACTTGACGACCTTCTTATCCATAGCATATTACTATGGATCTTCATGCTTAACCAAAGTCTTACTCTGGCGAAGTCGAGCTAAACTCTCGCGAGGAACAAAGAACTTTGGTTCACCTACATTTGAAGAGAAACATTTTACCTTGTACATAAGATATCAGCAACTGATATTTATTCTAAATATGAATATGAAGCCATTCTTTCGTGGGGGGTGGTCAAAGTATCAAGTGGGATACTGACGGTACTACGTGCCTTACCAAAAGAAAAGTCTAACCTGGTATATCCGGATACGTCTATAGGTGGTTCTAATATCGATCACTCGCAAACGTATTCTACACGGGTCGCTACCAGAGTTAGTGTACCTGCAGAAGACAAACAATCCCCTTTCACACCTTCACACCTCAAGGGCGGCACGGGGAAACACGACAGGCAGTCACAATAATATGTATGAAAATAAATACATACGACTCTGGTGTGAGTCGCCCTCGAGCGAAGTCATGTCTCGAGGTACATGTTGTACTACGTCTGTACAGCAAAGACTCCCCCACGAACCGGCTTATACACGCTCGGGCATACATGTTTTGCATGCTCCCATAGAACATGAATGGTTCTAGAGATGCATACTATCGGGTTATACACCACCCGACGGGGGCTCCCACTAATTTTGTGTCACACTGGGGTACCGCGTGTCATATGTTCTCAGAAACATGGAAAGTTTCAGAGACTCATATTGACTTTCCGTGTCAAACCACGAAAATATCACATACCACATCTCGTATGCAGAGTTTACTGAGATTGATCCACTCTCGGTGGCGTACCTTACCTCTTACCTTAAAGACGGAGCGTCGTTACAGAATAATATAACAAGTAAGTTAGTTCACCACCTTTATAACTTATACTATTTATAGTCCTTAATGGGCATATAGCGAATCCTCACTCGACTACTTCAGAGTTTTCAAAAATAGGCTCTTTTCGAGCGTGCTATTCTCAATGAAGCTCTGATACCATGTCTGTGGGGACCGGGGTCCCAACGTCCAAGGATCTCATTGGGTTGTGTCGTGCGATGCGGCACCTAATAGCACACACGAACAGAATGACCAAAATATGTAAAGTTTTCATTTCATAATAAGAAGAGTTTACGAAAGAGTGTACAATAGAGGTACACACGCAGCGGAAAATACATACTCATAATCTCACTTAACTAAGCAGGAGAGAAGACATCCATGCCCTAGGACACTTCTCACTAGCAACATGAAGAATATTCAGCAGCGGCGTGGTTCACATGAGATTTATCTCGACACCTCGAGATCTCATGTACAACCTGAACAACAGAAATAAACCTAATACCTGCAAAAATCGTAAAAGCGCAAACGTGAGCATAAGGCTCAGCAAGACTAACCCGTCTCACTAGACATATGCAGGGGTGAATACTAAGCATAGGTAAGGATTAGCATAAATAGACTCGCCTACAAGTGGATCCTTATAATCATATTTTAAGTAGCAAATGACATTCTTCAAGCACGGCACATCATAGACTCCACAATCAAACAAGAAACACTTTGCCGATGATATGACATGCCCAAAGCACATAATGCTATTATAGCTAAAGTATGGAGAAACTGTAAACTTTTAATTGTTCTATCTCTAAACCACACAGGGTCGCAAAGCAATATTAATTCAATACAACATATTCTTCTGGCTTCTTTAGTATTTACTACGTCACGACAGCGACGGACAAGTGGTACTCAAATTACCGCGAGGGACAGTGATTGCAATCAGGACACACCCGGACTACACGACACGCACACCCGCGTGGGAGACACCTACGTGCTCTCCTCCCCGCGTCATATGTGGCCACCTTTCACCCAAGACCCCAATGTCGACAAACCTCTTCATTCCGAGCAAAAGGTCCCCTACACGGACATGTCAAAACGTTCCGCTAGGAGATTTACACCTTTCTGCCTTTGTATCTCCATTCAAGGACAATCGAGGAGTCTCGACACTACAGTCTGGAGTTACATCAGTTTATTGGGCCCATATTCCATTATGCAACCGGTACAGTTCAAACTTGCCCAACGGTGCCGCATACGGCACGGTCCTCAAGCAACACAGGCAGGGCTATGCGCCCGAGACTCCATCTCGTCGACTCCTATTTCCCCTGCCCGGTCTCGTATTCATTTCATAAGCCATTCTTTCATCTTTCACCCTCATATGAACTGTTATTCCTATCTTGTGAGTAGATTCCAACTACTCGACTTCTACCGGTATATCTACAACATTAGCATTGGCAGTTCTACACGTCAAGCTGTAAACCTTTCCAACCCTCCCATAGGATTTGTGGATATGCAAGTGGAGTATCAAACACCTTATACGTAATGCACAATATCAACTGAAGATGTAAATGAATAAAACTGGAAAAATTCTAAAAGGCTCTTAAATGCAAAGAGGGGCTTGCCTTGTTTGTGACTCTACAACAATGTCAGTTGTTATGGCTTGGTCTTCCTCCGGAGAATCCGCCATGGAACGACGTGCTTTGCCATCTCGGGAAGATCATCTCATCGACGTTCACATCGACCCGGACTCGTCCATGGTGATGAGCGGAATCCCGAACACCACCTTATGAGTCACAAGGTTAGTGATGTCGACTCGATCATCGACAAGCGACTTTACAAACCTGTCGTCGATGAAACGGCACACCTAGTTAACCAATTCTGCGGACGGTTAGGAAACAACATCGACATGAACAAGAAACTCTTATCCAAGGTTTCCCTTGGTCTAGTTTTCCTTGTCGGTCACAACGTTCTCGCATTACTCAACCACAGGTCATCGGTGATCACCAACCACCTTGGTTTGACCTGGAAGGCATTTTATCGAGCACCTTGGCTATACCTAGGACTCGATCACCCTCACATCGACTAAAACCTAACTTGTCTTGACAACCGTAGTCCAACGAGTCGTGCTTGTGTTCCAGCACCAGACACATCACAAGCATCCTTAATCTTGATGCCAGGGCACGATGATGACTAGGAGCATCACGACGACATCATGTGGTCAACGACGTCGACGCGGATCATGGTGGAGCATCAAGAGCACGCACGGACAGGCCAACGTGATACAAACGACAAAGGAGGTCAACTTGGGGATTTCTATAGGAATGATATCAATGCGGAAAATGGACGTACGGCTTGACGACACATGAGTACCATTAGCGGTCACCACGAATGGACTTCGGTGGCGTCAAGCAAGGCATTTCAGGGCAAGGCTCACCTTGTAGGAATTTCACCGAATATCTTGGGTGTGTACTTGATTCTGTCGCTTCATCATCATTAAAAGGGTATCTTGGCACTTAGGCTTGTCGGTTGCAACATCATTCCACCCCTGCATTACAGAACAGCCCTCAACATCAACAAAGTTGGTTCTTCCCTCGTAAACATTTCATCGAACACCTTAGCTATAGTAACTAATCTAATCAATCTTGTACAATCAGAGCTAACCTTGGACCAGTTATCGATACCATTGTGTCGTTGACGTGTTCCTGCATATCATCCATCACACCAGTCATTCGCCTTGCTTCCAGGACATAGCCACGGCGCGGAACGTCGCATTGAAGGCGACAGGCGGAAGCTTGGGCGCCGTGCTGAACCCAGAGGGAGGAGCAGACTGGCGGTGCGGCTATGTGCGGCAAGGTGCACGCAAGGCGCTGCAAGGCAGAGGCGAGCATGGTGCACGAGAGCAGAGGAGCGTGGCGGCAGTACTGGCGTGGCGTGGCGCGACGGAGTGGAGACACAGGGCCGTGGCAACTGGAGCACGCGCACAGAGGTAGTGGCAGGGGAGAGCTTGGTCGGCGGCGCGGGCGCGCGCAGCGCGGCCACCACACTGGCAAGCGGCGACAACGACGTGCGTGCAGGGGGCGGTGAGGGAGGCGCGACACCGCGGCGAGCTCCGGTTGTGTCTGTGACCCAAACGCACGTCCGACGCGGAAGAAAAGGCGAAGACGACCGTCGAGCGGCACGCCGTTGCGGTCGGGAGCGGGGCGTGACCGGGGGCGAGCGAGGAGCAGGGGGCGAGCCGGTGCTGCAGGTGGTGACGTTGGCGAGCTAGGCGCGGCCAACAGCAAGCCGGAATGGTGGGGTGCTATAGGGAGGCGAACTGACGGCCGGGGTGGTGCGGGCGTCGCACAGTGCGGCCGGAGGGAAGAGCGCAGCGCGGTGGTGAGGGGGCGCGCGCGGGTGCGTCAAGGGGCAAGCAGCAGTGGGGCTCGGAGGGAGGCGAGGTGCCGTGGAGCGGTCGGGAGCAGGAAGAGTAAAGGCCACGGGAGTGAGGAAGAAGAGAATTCGGTTTCTACCTCTGGATGTAATCGCTGGCACATGCATGACGTCGTGTCGCTCGGTAACAAAAAGGCAGAGGCGGTTCAGCCTTGGAGAGGCTTACAGGTGGGGCTCACAACACTCTCCTCCCTCATTCTCCTTTCCAATTTCAAATAGAGCTAGCAGACATGCTTCAAAAATATTCAACTTTGGCCCACTGACTAAATAAAATGTGAAGAATTTTATGGTACAATCAGATTTCAGAACTGAGCAAGTTGAATTTTTAACTCAGGTTTGAATTTGAATTCAAGCGGTGATACTTGACTCAAAGAAATAAATAGTAAATTAGACTCAAAAATCCTGAAACTTTGAAGTTAACCTTTCTGAACCATAAGGGACCTCGAGAAAAATTTGGAGTTGATTTGGACAAGGTTAAGTACAAAGCTTAAATTTTGAAGTTGACTTTGATTAATCTCTCAGTATGTGTCCAATAAATGGAAAACGTGCTTCAAAAATTTTGAAACTTTACCGAGAGTCTATTTGGAATATTAGAAGGTCATGGATAAATTTACATCCTTAGATTTGAATATTTTTGACAGGGCCAAATGTACAGTAGCATATTCAATTTGTATTAATTTGAATATATATTTGGTACTGCATATTAATTTGACCTAGCAATCCCCATCTATTGATTAGATTAAATCTTCATGTGAACCTAGTTATAACAGTAGCTTGATTTGAGTTTTTGAATGTCCCATTTTAGGGTTAGAATAATTCCTTTTTCTTTCTCTCTATTTTTTTTCATTTCCTCCTTTAATTTTCATAGAAAATGTGAATACTTGGAAATTAAGGATTTTACACCCTAAGTTCTAATATACATTAGCAACAATGTTCTATATGTAAAATTCTAACAAGTTCCTATTTTTAGTGAACATTGGTTAACTCATATGGTTCATGTGAGTTTGGATTTCCAAGTCCACTTTCAAAAATTTTAAGTTCACCTTTTTGTGTATTTGTTCTTCCGAAAAGTGGGCTTTTACAACCATGTTTCTACAAGGTCATTATTACCAATCCTCATCATTCATATGTTCATTAGTTCATAATTCAGCAATTGTAGTGGATTTCCAACCCAATTGAGTATAGCGATGCAAAAATGTAAAATACTCTTCTTTGACTCTCTACATAGTGTTCAAGCGACAAGGGTGGTCATACAAAACTAGTGAACTCCTACAATTTGGTTTTCCCATCAATTTCAACACAAGCATGTAATTTTGCAAACAAAACATTTAAAACAAGATCAGTAATATCAAGGACACTTGCCTTGCTCTTGGGCTTGATTCGGATCAAAGACTTTGAATCTCTGGTGATGCAGCTCCTCAAAAGCACTCTCTATGGCAACTCCTTCTATTCCGAGCGACAAACATGCAAAACACACAATTCAATCAAATAATGTTCATTTAGTACTCAATATGCCATGATATGCATGATTAATGCAATTGTGAGGTAAAATTTGTTAATGAGTTGCTTTTAGTGTTTACTAACTAGTTACAATTGTTTCCAATAAGTTTGAACAAGTTTCGAATTGATTCGAGTCAATTTGAAACTAACTCAACACAGTTCAGGTTCAGCCAGACTAGTCCGTGTTCAGGGGCCTGACTAGTCCACCCTGGATAGAATTGGATTTTAGGGTTTTCTTGATCTGCGAGAATTGGGGTTGAAGTTGCATAAAAACTTGAATGTAGAGGGTATACCACATGTTTAGAGATCCAAAGATCAAAGTTTTGACATGAGACTTTGGATATTCGCAATTAGGGCTTGATGGAGTTGAGTTGATGAAGAACTTGAATGAAGAACGACAATGATCAATGAATGTTGGTCTTGATAGATCCTCCTTTGAGTTCTCCTCCTTGTCCTTGCTCTTGGCTCTCCTCTTGACGTCGGCAACAAAGCAAAGGTGGCAGCAAGGGTTTTCAATTTGGGGTGGGGAGGTGTGGGATATTGGGTTGTATATATAGAGGTGGGGAGTTAGGGTTTGGGGTGAATTCCAAGTAGAATTTGGTGGGGGACGAGTAGGGGCCGAGGTGGGTTCCAATTGGGATCCTTTGGGGTTTGGCATGAAGTCCGTGGGCCCAAATTAGGAAATTACCCAAAAAAAATTGTGGAGAATAAAAGAATCCGAATTGAGTTCAGTAGGCCGGACTTGTCAGCATGGGCGGCCGGACAAGTTTGTTGTGGTCTAGAGGCGAAATCGGACAAGTCCAGTTAATTTGCTAGACCAGTCCGGGGAACATCAGGAGCTAAATTGGACAAGTCCGTGCAATGTGCTGGACAAGTCCGTAGCCCTGAAGAAACTGAATTTCCTAGACTAGAACAGAATTACCGGACTAGCCCGAGTTTATGGGTCAGACAAGTCCATCCCCTGGCAGATTTAGTTTCATATTTTGACCTAAATTCATTTTAATCTTGTTCCATTTTATACCACTTAATGTTAAATATGTGTGGGGATGTATGCAATGCATTATGCCTGAAAATGAGGGTGTTACAAACTCGACGACTTAGATGGAGACGCTCAAGATATCGAGACGGGCATGGAAATGGAAACGGAAACTAAAGATATCGTTGGCTTAGTCGAGCGTACTGCTATGCGGAAACAAAAACGAAATGCAATCAAGACGGTCACAAAAGAAGAAGATTGATGGGTTGGTTTAAGGAGTAGGGTGCGTGATCGTGACGTTGATGAATTTTGAAATTTATGAAGTAACATTTTCTTCACTAAGTTAACATGAATCTTATATATTATCTACTCCTATTAATTGTAAAATCTCAGTTTTCCTTATTATCAAGTTCAGTACCAGTTGGTGTCAACCATAGTGAAGATCAATTGTGGTTTTACACATAAACATGATATCATCAATAATCTTTCTTTCACTCATACTGAAATTTTAGTAACAGAAGGAATGAACTTCAAAAATGACCTTAGAATAATTTAAGTGACCTTTCGACAAATTGAGGAGGCTATTGAATAAAAATTTCTTTGGCAAATTACTATGCAGTACTAATATATTCAAATTAATTTGAATATAGCACTGTAGATTTAGGCCCTGCCAAAATATTCAAATCTGAAGCTATAAATTTTTCCATATCATCATAATATTCCAAGTAGACTTCCTACCAAGTTTCAAGATTTTTGAATTCCATTTGCTATTTATTTGAGGCACTTAGCAAATTCAAGCCATGTTTAGAGTTCAAATTTTGAATTCTGTTCAACTCATTTGAACATCAAGATTTGAACACACCATCATGGTCAGCATAACTTGCTTGACTTATTCCCAAAGTTTCACAATTTTTGAAACTCATTTACTATTTAATTCAGTGACCCCATTGAATTTCATTCAATTTCAAATTCAAATTTAAAATTCAAATGAAACTTGACCAAATTCGAAATCCAATTTCAGAGTCGAATTCCAGATATTTATTTGAGCCTCCCCACAAAAATCTTGAATTTTTGACCAAGTTTGGTATGAGAATTGAAGTTGCAGAAAAGGGAAGAGGATAAGGGGAGGTGGGACCCACTGTCAGCCTCACACACTCGGTTGAACCGACGGACGTGCTCCGTATACGGCTGTCCCCACCGATCGACGCTGGGAGCGCTTGCCACCGCGACACGGCATGCAAGCAGGCAGCTGCGTGGCCTAAACACCCCCCCTGTCCTATAAATACCCATCACCTGGCCGTCGGCGTCGAGCTCCATCTCAGCTTCGCGCCGCCGTCGCCCAACACCGCCGTTTCCATTTCCTCCTGGTAAGCACCTCAGTATTACCTCTATTTCCTTCTATGCAAACAGCAAAGTTGGCACCAAGTATGTGCTCTATCTTCTACACAAACTCGCTTAGCGTTTTTCTCATTGTGTTGGCCGCAGTTTGGAGTTCTGCGGACACCACCGAAGTTGAGGACGAACGCCGCCTCTGCTCCACCGTCGCCAGTCCTCAACAAGCGGCGCCACAACTCAACCTCAACAGCAAAAAGGATCGCCATCCCGAGCTCTTTCTCACGGAGAAAGTCGTGCCTCTTTTCATTCATTATCGAGCAGTATCTTCCAGTTTTTCTTTCAGCCTTTGCCATCGAACTATCTCACTCCTCGGTTTAATTCCGTTTGTACATGTAATAATTCTTCAATCCAGTTAAGGATTATATTCAGTACCTCCTAGCGCACCCCCTGCGAAAAATCAGTAGATGCCATCGAATGAAGCTTGAGATATCAAGTTTTCCACACAGCCAATAGAAACCCGTTGGTCCATCGATGAAGTCGACCTTGCCGGCGATGTCGCCCCTTTCTAACGTCAAAATCATCACGCTCATGCTCCCGTGAATGTTTCTAGCTTTTTCCTGAGCTTTTTGCGCCATCCCCATGCGATTCCGACGATAGCCGAAACCCTAGCTCTGCAGCCGTCATCGCACCGTCATCTCCGGCCATCGCCGCCGCGATTGGACCTCACCATCGTGTTGTGCGGTCGATTTTATGGTTTGGTGGTCAGTACCGAGGCGAGTGGAGGTTGACGCAGCCATCGCGGCGAGCTCGCCGGTGCAGTGCCACCGCGACCGAGCGGCGCGTCAACAGGAAGACGAAGACCATGGGCCCCACATGTCGGTGACGCGTGCGGATTAGCTGTGGACACGGATCCAGTGTGGCTACATGGTTTGATTATGTGACCCCCGTGCGGCTTCAACCCGACTAGCCCATTTGAAATCCGTGGGCCCAACCCTTTATTCAAATATTTTCCAATTAAACTTTTATTCCAGATTTTTCCCCAACTTGGAAAATCCATTACTCCTAATAGAATTGTCCAAAAATTCCCAAATAAATTTTTTTAGAAGCAGCATGAAGTATAATTTCCAGTGATGCACTTGGATGTGTATTAAACTCCATAGAAATATCTCCATAATTCGGATAAGCAAAATTCTTATAGAATACATTCCTACAGTTCTGATTTTTAGAAAATTCCCAAATTTGGGCAGGACCCTCTCCAAAATGCACTTGATCTCCAGTAAAAATTTCAAGTTCATTGGACATCATTTAATGGGTTGATCAGTGTTCCAAATCTCTATGTAGTTATAAATGGAGAAAAATACAAAATCAATTTCAGAAATTTCTCCAAACTTGTAAAATCAGTTTCTCCCTGTAGGAAGCTTAGAAAATTGTGAAACAAATTTTACTTGAACCAGTGATACCTCCTCTACGTGGTACAACCACTGGTATCCATGATAGGTCTCCAAGATTTAAACCAAAAATTAGAGAAGGTTATTGCTTACCATAATTTTCAGGAACAACAAACTTCCTTGATCATCTCCTGTTCTTTGCAAGAGTCTTCACTATGGTCACTAGTATCTACCATAAAAGTCCCAAGGCCAATTAAGATCATTATCTTATTTTGATCATAAGATATTAGCTTATGACCTTAAGCATATTGATTATTTTCAAAGTCATTCATATATAGTATATGCATAATGTGTAGTAACTGAAGTCGAGGAGCAGCCAAAAGCTTTGGAAGTCCAACTGCTAGAAACTAACATAGACTCAGACTCGCATTCAGGCAAGCCCCGTTTGCATTTAAGTTCCTTACAGTGTCTTTGCAGTTTTCATTCACCTTACGTCTTCATATGTTTGTGCATTACGTTTAAGGTATTTGCCATCCACTTGCATGACCGAAGAACCCAGGAAGTGGTTAGAATAGCTCATAGACTCGTGTAGTAACTGCCATGCTTATATTCTTAGGGATCCGGTATAAGTCGAGTAGTGGGAATCTACTCGTGAGATAGGATTTTATCACAGAAGATAAATTGGATCAAGGAATGGTTTATAAATATGAAATTGAGATCGAGCAGCGGGTAGGATGCAGCGAGACGTGGTCTCACGTGCATAGCCTTGCTTGTGTCGATTGAGGACCGTTTCGTGTGAGGCCCCGTTGGACAAGCTTGAATTGTACCGATGACATACCGCAGAAATGGGCTCCAGCAAACTGATGTAACTTAATATTGGTTTGTCGAGGCATATCGTTCCGTTTTATAGGTGTAGGCTGAGGGTAGCGAGGTGTAAATTAGCTGGTGGGCACGTCACAGTACGCCCCACGCAGTGACCTCCTGCTCGTGACGGATCGACGGGTTTGACATTCGAGTGTTTGGTGAAAGGTGGCCATATACGACTAGTACTGAAGTGCTATGTAGGTACTTCTGTAAGTACTCGCTGGTGCTTCCGAAAGTGCGTATGTGTCGTGTTGACCGGGTGTGTCCTGATTGTAATGACCGTCTCTCGCGGTAATAGAGTACCACTTGCTCACTGTGTCGTGACGTAGTAAATACTGAAGAAGTCAGAAGAATACGATGTATTGAAATATAATTGTTTTGGCAACCATGTATGGCTTAGAGATAGCACAATTAAAAGATTGCAGTTTCCCCATAGTTTACCTGTAATAGCGTTATGTGCTTTGGGCAGGTCATATCATCGGCAAAGCGTTTCTTGTTTGATTGTGGAGTCTATGATGTGACGTGCCTTAAGAATGTCATGTGCTACTTAAAACATGACCATAAGGATCCACTTGTAGACGTGTCCTTTATGCTATTCCTTACCTATGTTTAGTATTCACCCCTGCATATGTCTAGTGAGACGGGTTAGTCTTGCTGAGCCTTAAGCTCATGTTTGCAGTTAACAAGTTTTTGCAGATTATGCGACTGATGACGGGTTCGATGACGAGGCTGCACCCCCTCCAGGGTTTACAGCTGAGTGAAAACCCTACACACCGCCGTAAGTCAGGTGTTGCTAGTGCAAAGTATCGAGGGCATGGATAACTTTCCTTTTGCATAGCTAGTGCCAAGAGTGTAGCTATGATGTATAGTTCTCTTTCCTTTACGTTTAGTATTGTAAAACTTCCACTGTGTTTATAAATAAAGACTTGGTATTATAATTTGTTCTCGTTCTTTTCTTGTATACTGTTGGATGTTGTATTGCATGACACCACCCAATGAAATCCTTGGAGGTCGGGATTCCGGTCCCCACAGACATGGTATCAGAGCATCATTGGGAACAGTGTACTTGAAAAGAGCATATTTTCAAAACATAGGATTGTTGAGTGAGGAATTAGCTATATGCCCTGATAAGGAGTATTATTAGTATAAGATATAAAGGTGGTAAACTAACTTATGTGTTATTAATTCTGTGATGACGCTCCAACGTCAGGTAAGAGGTAAGGTACGCCACCGTAAGCGGATCAATTACGGTAAGCTCACCATGCGAGAGGTAGCATGGAAGTCTTTCCGTGGCTTGGCACGGAAATGTTAATAGGAGTCTCTGAAGCTTTCCATGTTTCTGAGAACCTATGACATGCGGTACCCCAGCGTGCTTCAAAGTTAGTGGGAGACCTCGTCGGGTGGTGTATAACTCGATAGTATGCATCTCTAGAACTATTCATGTTCTATGGGAGCATGCAAAACACGTATGCCTGAGCATGTATAAGCCGGTTCGTGCGGGAGTCTTTGCTGTACAAATGTAGTACAACCATGTACCTCGAGACATGACATCACTCGAGGGCGACTCACACCAGAGTCGTATGCATTTACTTTCGTATATATTATTATTGTGACTTCCTGTCGTGTTTCCCTGTGCCACCCTTGAGGTGTGAAGGTGTGAAAGGGGATTGTTTGTCTTCTGCAGCATTGACTACGGTAGCGATCCGTGTAGAACACGTTTGTGAGTGAACGATACTAGGTCCACCTATAAACGTATCCGGAAATACCGGTTAGAATTTTCTTTGGTGAGGCACGTAGTACCGTCAGTATCGAACTTGATACTTGACCATCCCCAACGACAGAATGGTTGCATTACATTTTGGAAAGTCTAACTATCAGGTGCTGGTACATTTGGACTCCATAAAATGAGTTTCGACTCGACAAAGGGTTAGAACCAAGGTTCTTGATTTATGGCTGAAGTTTGCTCAACTTCGCCAGGTTGTAATCTTGGTTAGTTAGGAACAAACATTGGGGTATGCTATATGGGTGGAAAGATCTCGAAGGCCTCTACAACTTTTCTGTTGGCCATCAAGGCAGAAAAGCTTGATAATCTGTTGCAATTTGTGATATGCTTAAACTGCTCCAGATGACCCTACCATTGTACCAGTCTCTGTATTTTTGCAATAACTCACTGTAGAAAAATCTTCTGCCTTATTGTGATACATATATGGAAAGGGTAGAAGGATATATACTGTTTTTATATTTGAATTTTTTCCTGATTCTAATTTGAGCCAATTCAAATTTCGAGTTCAAAACAGTGAACTGCAGGGCTGCTGTTGAACAACAGTCAGTTCATCTGTTATGTTTTAGATAGCTCTAGATTTTGATCCAGAATACTGACATGGTCATATATATACATTTCTGGAAAGCTTAGGAAGTCCTCTATCAACTTTATGCTGCACTCATGGCCTGAATCTGGGTTTAACTGTGTTTAATTCCTATGGTCGCAAACTTGGTTCTGGCAGACCAGAACTTGAAACAGTTTGCACATAGTTTCGAATTAGCGCACTATACCTATATAACAAATGTTTCATGGCCGAAATCTTTTACTTCTGGATTTTTAACTTGATGTTATACAATGTTTATTTTTTCATTACCTCAATATATTGTCATGATATACCTGTATAAATTGTGGAAATTACCACATATACAGGGGAGGTTCTGTCAAAATTTCCAGAAAACTTGGGTCAAATTTAAACCTGTATAGATTCTATTTCTTAGCTCACCTGGAGTTGTATGAGCACAATCTGGAAGGGTTGTAAAGTGTACTACAACTTTTGTATTCAACCCAACATCTGGTTCTGATGGTTCCTGTATGAAAATTTTGAATATATACAGGAAGTTCAGCTGAAACAGAACTGTGATGGGGTTCCAGGGTGTTGTTTCATTTGGCAGTTGAATTTGAATTCGTTTTCATTATTCATTTATCACATCCATGATCTGATTTTCAACATAGTTTGTTGAGTATTTGAACCATTCAGATAGTTATTTATAGATGGCGGATGTGATGATGCTATTACCGGACGGATGGATATTTTCCACTTGCGCTAGCCGTCCGGGCTTCCCGAGTATGCTGCGGGGGGTGCTCCAACAGTTTGGCTTCATCGAGATGCCATGCTATTGGGGTCAAGAAACGATTGACAGAGGCGTTCTGTCATGCACCATCTTGGTCGACATACCTGCTAGTCCACATCATTATGGATAGGCTCCTTTTTTGGTTACTATCAGGGGAGCTCATTTGGAGGACACTTGGGCAATCGCAGCAGGCGAGGCGCTTATGAAGCTTTGCAAGCTTAGTCAAGATGCCATGGCTGGGACTCAATTTGCTCTTCTTCCGGTCTGTGGTGTGGCTGGTTTTGAGTGGCAGTGTCGTATGGTTGCAGCCTATACACCATATGGCGACACAACCTCGACGACACTTGGAACGTATGCGGCTGCATCCAATATGGTGGTTCTTACTCAAGGTGCAATTTTTCAGGAGCAAGTCGAAGCCTTGAGGCAAGCGACTGAACGGGGAGATACTCTTGATTATATCAATGAGAATCTACGTTCATTCCTAGCTCCAACAAATCACCAGCTGAATAAGTGCGAGAGTCAGCTGCATTACGCTCTCATTAGACTACGGAAAGCTCATGCCGAACAACGGCAAACACGCAATGAACTGCAGAAAGATCGTGGTGAGTTACAAGCGAGTCAGTTAGAGGTGAAACAACAGCAGGAGCAGCTGTTGGTAGTCACTGAGGAACAAGACACAACCATTGAGGCAGCTCAAAATTGGGACTATGAGGCAGAACAACTTTAGGATAATGTGATTGAGGCCAAAGCACAATTGCAACCAGTGGTGTATCCACCAGCCCATGATATACCACTGAATATGGGTGAACAAGTGCCTTCGAATGACGAAGGGGAAGAAAAAGATCCTGAGGAACTCGAGTATGTTGAATAGGACGTATCGAAGGGGGATGGGGCAGCACTTCTGCCATCACAGGGCAACGTATAGTTTAGTAGTTGCTCGTGTTTATTTTGTGGCCATGTTTGTGTCATATTAAGAATAGCAGTGGGTATGTATAAGATGACAAGGTGTGTATGACATCTAATGGGGACCAAGTATGGTAGAGATGCACTTCCGTAGTGGTAGTATGTCATTTTAGAGTTCACTATTGTAAACTTGGTCAGAGATAATATATCTTGTATAAAGTTTGTACTTTATCAATATATGTGAATGTTATGCACTTATTCCCTTGTCAATATTCGCACTACTGAATATGAAATGGATGAAGGAAAAGTAAACATGTGCTAATTTTAAGTCATATGGATGCAGAATGCTGCGTACGCGCTCGACGCCTGAAATGGGAGGTTCAAGTCGTGGTCGTGAGGACAAATCACCGACCCAGGAGCCAGCTGCGACACCGCAGCAACAAGTTCCACCACCACCACCTCCTGAACTTCCGAGGAGTCTAGCGGAGGTTCTCGCCACAGTGCTCGGTTCATGCGATGAGCAAACCGAGTGGCTGCGAACTTCGGTTCAGCATTCATCCCGTCAAGGGGGGGCAACCAGATGCCGGTCCACGACAGCCTTCTCCGAGTTCATACTCGGACTTCATGTCAATGCACCCGCCGGTGTTCATGGAGGCTGATGAACCATTGGAGGCAGACAACTGGCTCTGCTCCATCGAGGGAAAGTTTGATTTGCTACGAATGACTGAACATCAGAAGATCCTGTTCGCGGCCCAACAGTTACAAGGGTCTGGTGGTGCGTGGTGGGCAAATTATCTTGACGCACAACCAGTCGACTATGCCATGAGCTGGGAGGAGTTCCGGGAGGCCTTTCGCGCCTATCACCTACATCCCAGTGTTATGAGGAGGAAGCGTCATGAGTTCTTGGAGCTAAGGCAAGGTGGAAGGAGTGCTTACGAGTACTCCAAGGCATTCAACCACTTGGCCCAGTATGCTCAGGACCAAGCGAGTACTGAAGACCGGAAGCGCGAATGCTTCTATCGGGGTTTGAACCCCACGATGAAGGATAAGCTTGCCTTGTTTAATAGCGGCAGCTTCAACAACATGGTCAGTGCCGCGATCGTGCAGGAGGACGCTACTAGGGAGTTGTTCTCCGACAAGAAGAGAAGGAGTGCTCCGCAGGGCAGCGGAGGGGGTGCTCCTTAGAAGTACCGAATGGTGTATAATCACCATCCGGCCAGAGGTGGCAGCCGCCATCGCGACCACCGATGTTTCATGGTTGCCTGTTCAATAACGCCGACTTTCGCCCACGGCAGCAACAAGGGATGATTCTGCGTGCACTTCCACCTCCACCGCTTGCACTGGGATTATGCCCTCCCTTTTGTGTCGGTCAGGCTCCGTACACGTGTTTCACGTGTGGTCGTACGGGCCACTTCGCCAAAGACTGCACGCAAAGCGGTGGGTAATCATCATAACAGGGGGCAAACTAGCCCCGCAACCAGCCCAAGAAGCCAGCCATCAGAACCGGCAACGTCCACCACCTCGCCATCGAGGACGTTCCGGAAGGCGCACCCGTACTCACGGGTACGTTCTCTCTCATTGGTCATCCCGTAGTCATCCTCTTTGACTCCAGTGCTTCCCACAACTTTATTAGGAAGTCTTATGTCATTCAATATAAGTTTCCCATCATTTCCACAAAAACTCCATATATGATTTGTTCTCCGAGTGGGAGAGTAGTAGCAAATTAGATGGTTCATAGGGTACCTCTTAATCTGGGTGGGAACATATACCCTACCTCTCTTATATTATTGGAGCATCAAAAGCTAGATGTCATCTTAGTGATGGAATAATTGCAACACAATGGTGCTATTATAGACATCATTCCTCGGAGAATATATCTGAATTCTCCACTCCACCCTCCCCAAGCTCTCACTCTTAAGAGTAAAAACCAAGTGACTCCAACTACTTACAACACTGAGGCCTGTAAACTTGAGGACATTCCAGTGGTATGTGAGTATCTGGACGTATTTCCCGAAGATCTTCCTGGTATGCCACCAGAAAGAGATGTCGAGTTTAAGATTGAACTTGTACCGGGAACAGTGCCGATCTAGAGGAAGCCGTATAAGATGGCACTTAAGGAACTTGCAGAACTGAAAGAGCAGCTGAAGGAACTTATGGACAAGGGTTTAATTCATCCAAGTTCATCACCTTGGGGTTGTTCTGCATTGTTTATGGAAAAGAAGGATAAAACGTTGAGACTATATGTGGACTATCGTCCACTCAATGCTGTCACGATCAAGAATAAGTATCCACTACCACACATCGATATTATGTTCGATCAATTGGTGGGTGCTAGTGTATTTTCAAAGATGGATCTTCACTCTAGATATCATCAGATCAGGATTCGACCAGAGGATATACCTAAGACGGCATTCTCGGTGAGGTATGGATTGTATGAGTACCTTGTCATGTCCTTCGGATTGACCAATGCACCGGCCCATTTCATGTATCTCATGAATTTGGTGTTCATGCCGGAATTGGACAAGTTTGTCGTGGTCTTCATCGACGACATCCTTGTGTATTCGAAATCCGAAGAAGAACATGCAAAACATTTGCACATCGTGCTTCAATGATTGCGAGACCACAAGCTGTACGCCAAGTTCAGCAAATGTGAGTTTTTGATCAGCCAAGTGCCATTTCTAGGGCACATCATCTCTGCCGAGGGGATTGCAGTTGATCCAAGCAAGTACTCAAATGGGATCTCCAAAGTCTGTGCATGAAGTTTGAAGCTTCCTGGGTTTAGCAGGATATTATCGGAGGTTCATTCCAAATATCTCCAAGATAGCTAAACCAATGACGGAACTTCTGAAGAAAGGGAAGAAGTATGTATGGACAAATGAATGTGAGGAAGGTTTTCAAGCATTAGTGAAACACCTCACAACAGCGCCGGTATTAGCCCAACCAGACACAACCAAGTCATTTGATGTTTATTGTGATGCATCTGGGATTGGTTTGGGTTGTGTATTAATGCAGGACAGAAGGGTAATTGCTTATGGATCACGACAACTTCAGAACCACAAGCAGCATTATCCGACTCATGATCTTGAGCTTGCTGCCGTGGTACTTGCATTGATGATGTGGAGACACTATTTATTGGGCAAACCTAGTGCATCTTTACACTGATCACAAAAGCTTGAAGTACATCTTCACCCAAAAGGACTTGAATATGCGACAACGAAGATGGTTGGAATTGATCAAAGACTATGAGATTGAGATCTACTACCATCCTAGCAAGGCAAATGTAGTTGCAGATGCGCTAAGTTGCAAGTCCCATGTCAATAATCTTTCTATCACCTTGATAGAAGAAGAAGAGCCGAGTCTCTACTCAGTTCCATATGAGGCGCTCTACAATCTAGCTCTCATTCCTACCATAAGGGAAGATATTGTGGAGGCTCAGAAGAAAGACAAGGGCATATTGCATATTCATAGAAGAACGAAGAAGGGGTAGATG
Organism: Tuctoria greenei; assembly: GCA_036927565.1. Lineage (NCBI taxonomy): Eukaryota > Viridiplantae > Streptophyta > Magnoliopsida > Poales > Poaceae > Tuctoria > Tuctoria greenei. The sequence continues at coordinate 61,082,590 of JAYESD010000010.1, forward strand.
AAGTGTTTCCGATGTGACGATGATGGTACCATCTAGTTCAAGGACCGCATCGTGGTGCCCCGCAATGTGGGACTTTAGAAGAAGATTTTGGACGAAGCTCATTTGTCCAAGTATTCTATTAATCCGGGAAGTAACAAATTGTACCAAGACTTAAAGAAGAAATTTTGGTGGACTCGGATGAAGAGGGAGATAGCAAAGTATGTATCCGAATGTGATACGTGTCAGCGGGTCAAAGCCGACCATCTAAAGACAGCCGGATAGCTACAACCTTTAAGCATACCGGCCTCGAAATGGGACGACATTAGCATGGATTTCATTGTGGGATTGCCTCTCACATCCCGTAAGCATGATTCCATTTGGGTGATAGTTGATCGATTAACCAAGTCGGCTTATTTTATACCCGTCAATGTCAACTACCATGCCCCGAAGTACGCAGTGTTGCATATTGCTAGAATCATGTGCTTACATGGAGTACCTCACACCATTATCTCAGATCGTGGAGCCGTATTCGTCACTCGATTTTGGGAGCAGCTCCACACATCGTTGGGTACCAAGTTGATTCGAAGCTCAGCTTACCATCCTCATACTGATATGTCAAACGGAGCGAGTAAACCAAGTGCTAGAAGATATGCTCTGTGCCTGCGCCATCCACCATGGTAAGAATTGGGATGATCACCTACCGTTGGCGGAGTTTTTGTATAACAACGGTTATCAGGCTAGCATCCAGATGGCACCATATGAAGCTCTGTATGGCCGGAAGTGCCGCACACCCTTGAACTGGTCTGAATCTGGTGAACGAGTGATATATGGTATCGACTTGGTGAATGAAGCCAAAGAACAAGTACGAGTTATTCAAGCCAACCTCAAGGCTGCTCAGTCTCGTCAAAAAAGCTATGCGGACAAACGTCCAACCCATTCACTTCGATGTCGAGGATCACGTTTCTCTTCGTGTATCCCCAATGAAAGGAATTCATCGCTTCAGAGTAAAACGGAAGCTAGCTCCACGTTTCATTGGGCCATTCGCAATAATTGAACAATGCAGACCTGTGGCCTATCAGCTAGAGCTGCCAGCGCCACTTTCAGGGGTCCAAAATGTGTTTGACATTTCACAGTTGCGGAAATGTCTCAAGGCCCCAACTGACATCGGTATGAAGGATTTGGAAGCTCTTCAACCAGATCTTACTTACTCTCAGCATCCAACCCAAATAATCGATGAGAAGACTCACACCACAAGAAGTTGCACCTTACATTTCTACAAAGTCTTGTGGGGCAACCACACCGCTGAAGAAGCAACGTGGGAAAGCGAGGAATATCATAGAACAAACTATCCGGACTTGTTAGTGACACATGTTCATTAGGTATTTTCTTTTATCCTTCCTTTTGTAATCTCGGGACGAGATTCTTTTAAGGGGGGGGGAATGTAAAATCCCAGTTTTCCTTATTATCAAGTTTAGTACCAGTTGGTTGTCAACCACAGTGAAGATCAATTATGGTTGTACACATAAACTTGATATCATCAATAATCTTTCTTTCCCTCATACTAAAATTTTAGTAACAGAAGGAATGAACTTCACAAATGACCTTAGAATAATTTAATTGACCTTTCTACAAATTTAGGAAGCTATTGAATAAAAACTTCTAGGGCAAATTACTATGCAGTACTAATATATTCAAATTAATTTGAATATAGCACTATGCATTTAGGACCTGCCAAAATATTCAAATCTGAAGCTATAAATTTTTCCATGACCTCATAATATTCCAAATAGACTTCCTACCAAGTTTCAAGATTTTTAAATTCCATTTGCTATTTTATTTGAGACGCTTAGCAAATTCAAGCCATGTTTATAGTTCAAATTTTGAATTCTGTTCAACTCATTTGAACATCAAGATTTGAACACACCATCATGGTCAGCATAACTTGCTTGGCTTATTCCCAAAGTTTCACAATTTTTGAAACTCATTTACTATTTAATTCAGTGACCCTATTGAATTTCATTCAATTTCAAATTCAAATTTGAAATTCAAATGAAACTTGACCAAATTCAAAATCCAATTTCAGACTCGAGTTGCAGATATTTATTTGAGCCTCCCCACAATAATCTAGAATTTTTGGACCATGTTTGGTATGAGAATTGAAGTTGCGGAGAAGGGAAGAGGATAAGGGGAGGTGGGACCCACTGTCAGCCTCACACACTCGGTTGAACCGACGGACGTGCTTTGGATACGGCTGTCCCCGCCGATCGATGCCGGGAGCGCTCGCCACCGCGACACGGCATGCAAGCAGGCATCTGCGAACACCCCCCCCCCTTTCCTATAAATACCCATCCCCTGGCCGTCGGCGTCGAGCTCCATCTCAGCTTCGCGCCGCCGTCGCCCAACACCGCCGTTTCCATTTCCTCCCTGTAAGCACCTCGGTCTTACCTCTATTTTCTTCAATGCAAACAGCAAAGTTGGTGCCAAGTCTGTGCTCTATCTTCTATGCCAACTCACTTAGCATTTCGCTCATTGTGTTGGCCATAGTTTGGATTTCCGCGGACACCACCGAAGTTGAGGACGAACGCCGTCTCTGCTCCACCGTTGCCAGTCCTCAACAAGCGGCGCCACAACTCAACCTCAACAGCAAAAAGGATCGCCACCCCGAGCTCTTTCTCATGGTAAAAGCCGTGCCTCTTTTCATTCAGTATCGAGCAGTATCTTCCAGTTTTTCTTTTGACCTTTGCCATCAAACTAGCTCACTCCTCGGTTTAATTCCGTTTCTACATGTAATAATTCTTCAATCCAGTTAAGGATTATATTCAGTACCTCCTAGCGCACCCCCTGCCTAAAATCAGTAGACACCATCGAATGAAGCTTGAGATATTCAAGTTTTCCCCACCGCCAATAGAAGCCAGTTGGTCCATCGACGAAGTCAACCTTGCCGGCGATGTCACCCCTTCCTAACATCAAAATCATCACCCTCATGCTCTCAGGAATGTTTGTAGCTTTTTCCTGAGCCTTTTGCGCCATCCCCATGTGACTCCGACAATAGCCGAAACCCTAGCTCCACCGCCGTCGTCGCACGGCCATCTCCGGCCATCGCCACCGCGATTTGACCTCACCATCATGTTGTGCGGTCGATTTTATGGTTTGGCGGTCAGTACCGAGGTGATAGAGGTCGACGCAGCCGTCACGGCAAGCTCGCCGGCGCAGCGCCACCGCGGCCGAGCGGCGCGTCGCGAGGAAGACGAAGACTACAGGCCCCACGTGTCGGTGATGCGTGCGAGCGCGCGGATCAGCTGTGGACATGGATACAGTGTGGCTACGTGGGTTGATTCTGTGGCCCCCGTGCGGCTTCAACCCAATTGGCCCATTTCAAATCCGTGGGCCCAACCCTTTATTCAAATAATTTCCAATTAAACTTTTATTCCAGATTTTGCCCCAACTTGGAAAATCCATAACTCCTATTAGAATTCTCCAGAAATTCCCAAATAAATTTTGTTAGAACCAGCATGAAGAATACTTTCCAGTGATGCATTTGGATTTTTATGAAAGTCCACAGAAATTTCTACATAATTCAGAAAAGCAAAATGCTCATAGAATACATTCCTACAGTTCTGCTTTTTAGAAAATTCCTAAATTTGGGCAGGACACTCTCCAAAATTCACTAGATCTCCTGTAAATATTTCATTTTCATTGGAAATAATTTACTGCGTTGATCAGTGTTCCAAATCTCTATGTAGTTATAAATTGAGAAAAATACAAAATTAATTTCAGAAATTTCCCCAAACTTGTAAAATCAGTTTCTGCCTGTAGGAAGCTTAGAAAATTGTGAAACAACTTTTCCTAGAACCAGTGAGACCCCATTTATATGGTACAACCACATGTACCCATGATAGGTCTCCAAGATTTTAACCAAAAATTAGAGAAAGTTATTGCTTACCATAAGTTTTAGGAACAACAAACTTCCTTGATCATCTCCTGTTCTTTGCAAGAGTCTTCACTATGGTCACTAGTATCTACCATAAAAGTCCCAAGGCCAATTAAGATCATTATCTTATTTTGATCATAAGATATTAGCTTATGACCTTAAGCATATTAATTATTTTCAAAGTCATTCATATATAGTATATGCATCATGTGTAGTAATTGAAGTCGAGGAGCAGTCGGAAGCTTTGGAAGTCCAGCTGCCAGAAACTAACATAGACTCAGACTCGCATTCAGACATGCCCCGGTTTGCATTTAAGTTCCTTACAGTGTGTTTGCAGTTTTCATTCACCTTACGTCTTCAGATGTTTGTGCATTACGTTTAAGGTGTTTCGCATCCACTTGCATGACCAAAGAACCCAGGAAGTGGTTAGAATAGCTCATAGACTCGTGTAGTAACTGCCATGCTTATATTCATAGGGATCCGGTAGAAGTCAAGTAGTGGAAATCTATTTGGGAAATAGGATTTTGTCACAGAAGATGAACTGGATCAAGGAATGGTTTATAAATTTGGAATTCAGACCGAGCAGCGGGTAGGATGCAGTGAGACGTGGTCTCATATGCGTAGCCCTGCTTGTGTCGATTGAGGACCGTTTCATGTGCGGCCCCGCTGGACAAGCTTGAATTGTACCATTGACATACTGGAGAAATGGGCTCCGGCAAACTGACATAGCTTGATACTGGTTTTTCGAGGCATACCGTTCCATTTTATAGGCATAGGTTGAGGGTAGCAAGGTGTAAATCAGCTGGTGGGCACGTTAGAGTACGCCACACGTAGTGACCTCCTGCTCGTGACGGATCGATCGGTTCGACATTCGAGTGTTTGGTGAAAGGTGGCCATATACGACTAGTACTGAAGTGCTATGTAGGTACTGTTGTAAGTACTCGCTGGCACTTCCGAAAGTGCGTATGTGTCGTGTTGATCGGGTGTGTCCTGATTGCAATCACCATCCCTCGCGGTAATAGAGTACCACTTGTTCACTGTGTCGTGATGTAGTAAATACTGAACAAGTCAGGAGAATACGATGTATTGAAATATAATTGTTTTGGCAACCATGTATGTCTTAGAGATAGCACAATTAAAAGATAACATTTCCCCATACTTTACTTGCAATAGCATTATGTGCTTTGGGCAGGTCATATCATCTGCAAAGCATTTCTTGTTTGATTGTGGAGTCTATGATGTGACGTGCCTTAAGAATGTCATCTGCTACTTAAAACATGACCATAAGGATCCACTTGTAGGCGTGTCCTTTATGCTATTCCTTACCTATGTTTAGTATTCACCCCTGCATATGTCTAGTGAGACGGGTTAGTCCTGCTGAGCCTTAAGCTCACATTTGTAGTTAACAAGTTTTTGCAGATTATGCGACTGATGACGGGTTCGATGACGAGGCTGCACCCCCTCCAGGAATTACAGCCGAGTGGGAACCCTGCACGCCACCGTAAGTTGGGTGTTGCTAGTGTGAAGTATCCAGCGCATGGATAACTTTGCTTTTGCATAGCTAGTGCCGAGAGCGTAGCTATGATGTATAGTTCTCTTTTCTTTACGTTTAGTATTGTAAAACTTCCGCTGTGTTTATAAATAAAAAATCATTATTGTAATTTGTTCTCGTTCTTTTCTTGTATATTATTGGGTGTCACAGCGCACGACACCACCCAATGAGATCCTTGGAGGTCGGGATTCCGGTCCCCACATTAATCAATTATTCCTAGCAACATGATGTCATTGAAGTGGAAGGGGAAGCCGGTGAGAGGGTTCGGGCCAGCACGATACCCTTTCTCAGGTACCTCGTCAGCTAGGAGCAGACGTTCCCATCTTCTGGCGCACATTTCAGAGTTTGCGGCTCGGGTCCAATCAGATGACGTGCGCACGGGGGTAAATTTCAGTTGACTATGACATTATTTTAAGTTGCATTTATAAATAAGTATTTCTTATCAATCTTTTTATTTTTGCAGTATGACTCAGAATCATATGAGTCGGAGTCAGAAGCTAGGGGGCCGCCACAGGAGCCGGCTAGCCTCCCTTCGGAGCCAGCAAGCCTCCGTTTATGCTGCAGTGGTGACCAGCCTTACGGGTCACATGACGCGGTGGCGCCGCAGAGGCGACAGATGAGGAAGACCCATTTTGTGGCTCCTCCTCTGGTTCCTGCTCAATGGATCACTATCCGTCATGTCGATGACAGGTAAAAACCGTATATTATATTAAGTATTAGATTTTGTCTTCTGTTACTTAATGAGTGAACATATTTTCAGATATCGGTATGAACTTTCGTTCACAGGGGCCTAGAAACACCACAGGCAGGTTACGGTGTCCTGGGGGCTATAGTTAAGTTGCACTACCCTGGTGTCATTGATGGTTTCCTGCTCTGTCGTGGGATCACAACGCTCGTGTCTCTCACGAGGTCCACGAAACCCTTCAAGGAGCTGTGTGGAACGATTTTATAGTAAGTTCAACTGTTTAATTTTTTTTTCAACTCGTTTAAAGTGTTAATGCATATCACTTAAATGTTTATTTGCTTACAGCTGAGGTACCAGGTAGGGGAACCGAAAATGGAGGAGCACACGAGACGCGTGTTCCACTACAATGCTCGGAAGCTCACGACGGCGGTGTTGTCGAACGCCCGGATCCAGGCCGTCAATGTGTACCACAAGATGCACCCGTGGGAGCAGCGGCAGGAAAGATGCCCATTTAGGAAGGACACCGACATGTATTGACAGAGGAGCAGTACTCAGAGGTAAGTTTTTCTTGTTAAATATTTACAATACCTACGTATGTTAACTGCATTGATGAATTATGAAATATGTGCAGGTTAGTATTTCCTGTTTACAGGGTCGACTTGAGGTGTACGTAGCCCTCTGTCGGCACTGGGCTAGTGATGCTTTCATCGCTAGGTCCATAAAGGCGAGACAGTGCCACCTGGGGTCTGAGGGCAAGCACAACTATAGTAGCGATGGCTACTTGCATTTTTCTAAATGCATGATAAGTACAGTTTAAGTTCATTTTTGTGTTCATAATATATTTGTGTCACTAATACAACTATATAGGAGCGAGAGACCGGTCAGGAGCCGACTCCGACCCAAGTTTGGAAGAGAGGTCACAAGGGAAGTGTCCCTTCTCAGTCAGGGCAGTGTAGTCAGGTCGCGGTCGATCGACTGGTAAGTTTTCAAAATTCATTAATTTCATTATAACTAATACTATTATTGATACACTTACAAGATTTCTTTGTATTTTAGGAGAAGTACACACAGGAGCTCGCGAAGATACACGGTGAATACTATGATTGGGAAAACGCGCTGATCAACCCCCAAGCTGTGTACGCGAGCGGAGGCGGGAGGGCCCAAAGACGGTGAGTTGGTCATTTTTTTCAATCTATATTGTTCTACTTAGTATTTTTCATTCTTTGGCAGGTTTGTCATTTTTGATGGAGTTGTCGACCGAGGTCAGTGCAACCTCCGAGAGGTGCTTCATCGACGTAGGCCTCATCCATTGGGCCTTCAAGTGGTTGTCTCTCACAGACTCAGTTGAGCTCAGTGCCTTGAAGGAGACGCCAGTGCAGACCCAGGTGGAGCTGGAGAGGTCAAGGGTGAACAGGAGAGGGCGAGGGCGGAGCAGGAGAGGGCGAAGGAGGAGCAGGAGAGGTCGAGGGCCTTCCAGGAGGTCACGAGCTTGTACATGGCCCAAATGCAAGCAACGGTGCCGGTAAGTAATTTAAACTACCATAGTTTAATTTCATAGCATTTTAGTAACATATATCTTCTAATATTTTCTAATGGTAGACTCTTCCTCGATAGAGCGGTCAACAAATCGAGATTCCTCTGGTTCCACTACCGCAGGTGAAACTTTTTCTTTAATATTGTCGTATTCATTTCAATATTTGACATAGAGAGAGGAGGTAGAACATATGGTGAGAGAGAGTGAGATAGAGGTGGAGTAAGAGAGATACACATAGGTTGAGAGAGAGGGGAGTGAGATAGAGATGGAGTAAGAGAGACATAGATAGGGAGAGATGGAGTGCGAGAGAGAGGGTACAGTGAGAGAGAGAGGATGCTAGAGAGGGAGAGAAAGAGAGAGAAGTGATGTAGAGGAAGAGTGAGAGAATGAGAGAAAGGAGAGGAAGAGAGAAATTGTGACAGAAAGATAGGGAGAGAAGTTAGTAAGGGAGAGGAAGAGAGTGAGAGAATAAGATAAAGAGAGAGGGAGAGGGAGAGAAAGAGAGTGTGAGAGAAAGAGATAGAGGGAGAGGGAGAGGAAGAGAGTGAGAGAAAGAGAGAGGGAGGGGAAGAGTGTGATAAGAATTTGTAACATGTGTAACTCTAATGTTCCTTCGTAGGGTTCGGCGATAGTGGCGCAAACTCCTTCAGCACATCTACCACCACCCGAAGGGACGCACGCAGACGACCTTTTTGGGTCCGGAGGTAGTCGAGGGGCTAGCATGTAGCCCGATCGGTAGTTTGTGTTGTTTTTGATGTGTTTGTCAAATAATTTGAGACTTGTCTGTTTAGATTGTTTGATGTTTGTATAAACCTTATTGTTTGTTGTTTGTATAAATTGTATGTTCTGTGATCTCGCCATCGTGTGAGGCAGACAATTTTTGTTTTTTTTAAATAAAAATATAACTTGCGTCGGCTATGGTAATGCCGACGTAAGTTAGCCTAGATTATCTTACGTCAGCATGACCATACCGACATAAGTTAAACATCATAACATATGTCAGCCTGCCATAGCCGACGTCAATTATAAGACCATGTAAATTACGTCGTCTGAGGTCAGCCGACGTAAATAAGACCATGTAACTTACGTCGGCTGAGGACGATCGACGTATGTTACTTACTTACATCAAACACTAACAGCCGATGCAATTAACCTCTAGCCGATGTAATTAAATAACTTACATCGACGGTTGACGTAAGTAATGTTAATTATGTCCAAACTGCTACATCGGCCAACAACCGACATAATTAAGCAAAAACCGACATAATTAAGTAACTTACGTTGGTTTTAGGCTTATTTACGTTAGCCCTGGCCGACGTAATTGATCGTGATTCCTGTAGTGAATGTAAGATGGATAAGCAGATGTTGCATTGGAATGAAGAAACTTGGCGAATTTTTTTTCCATCTTACAAAAAAGTGCCCGTATCTCCTTATCTAACTTATCCATCATCCCTACCTAATTTCTTTAGCACGGAGCTGTCTATAGAAATAGCTGAGCTCGACTAAAATCTTCCACACCGCATCATCTAGATAGTCCCGAAACATAATAGATAGGAGTCCTTCTATGATCATGTGATATTCATGACTGTTGAACCTAGTGAGGTTTCCAGTGTTCATATTCAGGGCTCATTTCACGCTAGATTCATAATATGGGAATTTTAAAGTTTTCAACCATTTCATGACTTCTTTCTTTTCTTTAGGTCGAAGACAGAAAGAAGCACGTGGCTTACCACCACTTTCAGAGATTTTAAGAGTTGTACAGTTACTTATATCCGCCAAATCCTGTCTAGCTTTTATATTTTCTTTCGTTTTGTCTGTCATATCCATGCATGTGCTTATGATACTTTCGCCCATGTTACGGTCCTGATGCATGACATCAATCTTGTGCATTACAATCAACAACTTTACATACGATATCTCCCAAAATCGACATATGTGAGTCAAATTATGTTCCTCTCCGTAACCTACAAAATATCTAGGACAACATTCATCTGGCACCAGTGTGTCCAACATATCACAAATTTCTGACCCGTTAAGATGTTTCTGTGATCTTTAAGTGACAACGGTGTCCTTTTTGAAGACATGCCTCTGTTGCCCAAATATGTGATTCGGAGGAAGCCAATGTCTGTGACAATCGAAGTAAGATATCTTGCCTCCATGAGTAAGTCAAAAGCAATCCTTGTCTGAAGCACGTATCAGACACGTTAGACAACCGTGAGCACTCAATCCAAAAAACATGCTATATGCCAGCAAATCATGGATGAACAACAAATAAGCAGCTCGAAGGTTGAATTTTGGCTTCTTGTAACAGTAGTACGCTTTGACTCCTATGCACAATATTTTCAATTCTTCAATCAAAAGTTTTAACATCATGTTGAGACGTGATCCAGGATGATCCAACCGAGGCACAATGAGGCCGAGGAACATGAACTCATACTTCATACAAAAAGTCAATGGCAGGTTGAACGGAATGACAAAGACGGGCCAACAGGAGTATGGCATGGTGTTTGTACTGAACGGTGATAATTCATTTATAGCTAACCCAATGCGAACATTTCTCGCATCACGAGCAAAATCTGGATCAAAATGGTCGAGCGCCTTCCAAGCATCACTGTCGGACGGGTGCGTCAAGAATTTTTGGTTCTCACGTACACCTTTTTTGTGCCATCTCATGTGTCTTGAATTCTTTTTGGAAGAAACAACCGCTTCAACCGAGGTGTCACGGGCAAATAGCAAAGCTGCTTATGTGCGACATATGTCATCACATTATCGCCATGCCATAAACAGCATCGACATACCTCGGTTTATCACATTTCAAGCACCTACTATCGTTGGCGTGCCCTTTCCAGAATAACATGCAGTTGTCTGGGCACACATCAATTTTCTCATAGTTCATACCGAGATCAAATATCAATCTGCTCGACTGATACATATCTTTAGTGTGACAACTGGTTCCGAAAATGAATGAAGCGTAATGCATATATGTGCCCAGGATGTTTAACACACATACATAGGTGGTTCACAAATGACAAACAACTTTATAACCATGTTTCGAATATAATACTAATAATAGTACCTTATTACAAACTAAATAGTCTTGAATACAAGCTCTAAGAAATTGCAGCGGAAAACACTAAACACTAATGACTCCAAACCCCACAGGCAAGCTTGACGGTAACACGCGCGCCTAGTACTCCTCAAAATCTTCCTGATACTCCACATTGACGCGTGCGTCTGAATTTGTTGGGGGAATAGCAAGGGTGAGCACATGTCGTACTCAACAAGTGTGGGAAAGTATGACATGTATCTTAAGCAAGGAATGATAATATAATGGGCTAATTGCATAAAAGTACATTCAAAACAGTTGAAAATGCAATTATATCATCATTAAGTGAGGTCCTTCGCAAAATAACACAAATAACCAATACCATCAATAATAATTCGTAATCAACTCATAACTGCTCATTGTCTCATGTTCATCAATTCCATATACTAAAGACAATTAATAAACCATTACCAATTTCCAATTCAATTCCAGCCATTGAACCATATTAAGGTCCAAATTCTAATCATGTGAGGGTACAAGTTGCTCATAACCGGGAGCACGACTATCATGATAGTTTTTAAACACACTCCGCGGAGGTTGTACCACTTTACCCACAAGTTCGTGATATCATCACCTTCCAATGACTATAGAATATCAATTATGCCGTCTCACACTTCCTTAGGTGTGTGGCCAAGAGATCACAAAATGGCTTTTACAAAGTGATTACTAGCATATTTAGACCCAACTAAGGTTTCACTGGTGGTGATGTCTCCAATTGAGCACATCCAACCAAGGGCCCCCTCTTGAGCTATTCGGATCTCAGGGTAGTCCCACCAATCACTACAAACCCATTCGACTACCCCTTCTACGAGCATTCTTAATGGTACAAATAAGACTAGCAAAACACTAATTAGTCAACTAAGCCGCACCCATACTTGGCCCAGTGGTGTCCTTGTAAATCCTGGATGGTCGCTCCACAAACCGGTCCTTAGATCTAAAGCAAGCAAAACCACCAAAAACAGTCGAACCCATTCCACATAACCGGCTTGCTTAGATCCCTAGGCACCATATCGCTCAAAGGTCATTATTATCAATTCTTATCATTCATGTGTTCAATAGTTCATAATTAAGCAATATGATTATTTTCCAAACCCAATTGAGTATAGTGATGCAAAAGTGTAAAATACCCTTTTCGAAACTCCACATAATGTTCAAGCGACAAGGGTGGTCATTCAAGACTAGTAAACTCCTATAATTGGGTTTTCCCATCAATTGACACAAGCATGCAATTTTGCAAACAAAACATTTAAAACCTGGATCAAAATGATCAAGGACAATTGCCTTGCTCTTCATCTTGGTTTGGATCGAAAGCTTCAATGTTCAGGTTCTGCGGGTCCTTGAAACCACATTCTACAACAAGACCTTCTATTTCGCACGACAATCATGCAAAACAAACATTACGATCAAATAATGCTCATATATTACTCAATATGCCATGATATGCATGATTAATGCAATTGTGAAGTAAAACTTGTTAATGAGTTGTTATTAATGTTTACAAACTAGTAAAAATGGTTTATAACAAGTTTGAACAAGTTTCAAAGTGATTTAAGTCAATTTAGATTCAATTCTGCATTTAACAGATTCAGACACCAGATAATTCCGGTATAGGGGCCAAACTAGTCATCCCTATATAGAACTACAAAGTTAGAGTTCTCTGATCAGCGAGATTTAGGGTCAAAATTCACGTGGAAAAGTGGATGTACCACGTTTCTAGAGATCCAATGATCAAGAATTGAGTGCAACACATGATTCTAGACGTCTAGGGATTGATGAAGATGAGTTGACGAAGTTTGCAACAATGTCAATGGTTGAAAGGTTGATGAAGATGGATCTTGATTGAGCCCTCTCCCTATTCTACTCCTCCTCCTTGCTTCTAGACTTCCTCTTGACATTAGCGCAAGGCAAAAGGTAGCAGCAAGGGTGTTTCTCAAAAGTGGGGAGGTGTGAGGTATTGGGTTGTTCATATAGGGGAGGAGATGTAGGGTTTTGGGGTGAATCCCAAGTGGATTTCGGTGGGGGGCGAGCTGGGGTCCACTTGGGCTCCTCTAAGGTTGGGCATGAAATTCTTGGTCCCAATTAAGGCAATTACCCAATAACCAATCGTAGAAGAATAATTGAATCCGAGTGGGATTCAGCACACCAGACTAGTCTGCAATAGGGACCAGACAAGTATGTTATGGAACAGAGACATTTTCGGTCAAGTCCGGTTTGGATGGCTGGACAAGTCCGTTTGGCAACAGAAAGGTTTTTGGACAAGTCCATTTGTTTGGCCGGACAAGCACGGGGTTAGCAAAATAGAAGGCTTCCGGATTGAAACTGGACCATATCAGACTAGTCTGCTTGGATATCGGACAAGTCCAGTGAAACATCAGAAACTCGATTGGACTAGTCCGTGCATTGTGTCGGGCAAGTCTGTAGTCCTAAAGAACTGAATTTCTAAAACAGAAAGGGAATACCGGACTAGTCCGGGTTTGTGGTAAGTTCGCTCCCTGACAGGATTAAATTCTTGATTAGACCTAAATCCATTTTAATCTTGTCCCTTTTAAGGTTTCTTTATGTTAAACATGTATGAGGATGTATGCAATGCATTATGCATGAAAATGAGGGTTAAAAACCTACCCCCCCCCCTTAAAATGAATCTCGCCCTCGAGATTCAACGTGGAAGGAAAGAGATAGGGAAATTCCTTAATGAGATCATCTTCTAGCTCCCAAGTCGCTTCTGATTCTTTATGATGCTTTCATTGCACTTTACACCATCTAATACCCTTGTTCCTGGTGACCCTTTCCTTGGTGTCCAAAATTCTGACAGGTTGCTTGGCATAGGTCAAATCTTCCTCAAGCTCCAATTCTTCCATTGGTACCTGCTCTTCTGGAACGCTCAAGCACTTCTTGAGCTAAGAAACATGGAACACATCATGAACATCGGAAAGATTTGCAGGCATCTCCAGTTTATATGCTACTTCTCCTCACCTGTCCAAAATCTTGAATGGTCCAATATAGCGAGGTCCCAACTTGCCTTTGACGTTAAACCGCTTGTGACCTCGTATAGGTGCCACTTTGAGGTATACAAAGTCTCCCACCTCAAAAGACAGGCTTCTTCATCTACTATCTGCATAACCTTTTTGTCTCGACTGAGCAACTCTTAAGTTTTTGTGGATTGCTGAACTTGCTTTTCGCCATCCTGGATCACGTCAGGTCAAAATACTTGAGTTTCCCTTGTCTCATTCCAAAAAAAGGGTGTCCTACAACTTCTCCCATACAATGCCTCATATGGTGACATCTCCAAGCTTGCTTGGTAACTGTTGTTGTAGGAGAATTCAGCATATGACAAACTCTTGTCCCAACTTCCTCCATACTTTAGTGCACATGCTCTTAGCATATCCTCCAATATCTGATTTATTCTCTCGGTCTGTCCATCCGTCCGAGGGTGATAGGCAGAACTGAAATTCAATTGAGTCCCCATAGACTCATGTAGCTTTTGCCAGAACCTCGGGGTAAATTGAGAACTTCTATCGAACACTATCTTCTTGGGAACTCTGTGTAAAAACACTATTATTCCCATATGCAATTCTGCCAACTTTGCTCCACTATAAGTAGTCTTGATAGCAATGAAATGCGTTGATTTCGTCAATCTATCCACAATTACCCATATTGAATCATAACCTGGTGAAGTACGAGGCAAACCAACTATAAATCCATACCAGCCTCTTCCCACTTCCAATCCAGAATCTTCAACGGCTGCAATAATCCAGCTGGCCTTTGATGTTTAGCTTTGACTCGTTGGCATACATCACATAATGCGACATAGTCAGCTATGTCCCTTTTCATACCATCTCACCAACAGCGTGTCTTCAGATCCTTGTACATCTTTGTACAACCGGGACGGATGGAGTAAAGTGAGTCATGTGCCTCATTTAATATCATCTGTCAGAGATGCTTCTCATTAGGCACAGCAATTCGCTTTCCAAGCCATAAAGTACCATGGTCATCCTCATCAAATCTGAATTCTCCCCCTTCTTGGGTCCTTTCCTTGATTTCCTTGTCCTTCGTCTGACCTTCTCGGATCTCTTGCTCCAGGGTTGGATTTAACTCCATTGCTCCCATCTCATTTACGAATCCAAGATTCAACCGTTCAAACTCCTTGCATAGCTCGGGCGGCAACTCCCATACGGTGAGATGGTGGCTTGCTCCCTTTCGGCTCAAAGCATCAGCCACTACGTTGGCTTTCCATTGATGATAATTGATTCCCACATCATAATCCTTAATGAGCTCCAACCATCTTTGCTGCCTCAAATTCAGGTCCATTTGCGTGAATATGTACTTGAGACTCTTATGATCTGTACAGATCTCGCATCTATGGTCAAGAACATAATGTCTCCAAATCTTCAATGCATGCACTATGGCTGCAAGTTCGAGATCATGTGTTGGACAATTTTGCTCATGTTTCTTAAATTGCCTTGATGCATAGGCTGCAACTCGGCCTTCTTGCATCAATACACAACCAAGTCCTTGCCTCGAAGCACCGCAATAGATATGAAAGCTCTTGCTCACATCTGGCAATACTGACACAGGCGTTGTCGTTAACCTCTTCTTTAGCTCCTCAAAACTATCCTGACAAGCTTGAGTCCACTTGAAAGGATTCTCCTTCATTAACAGTTCAGTCATGGGCTTCGCTATCTTTGAAAAGTCCTTGATGAACGAACGATAATATCCAGCCATTCCAAGAAAACTCCTTATTTCCTTCACATTCCGTGGCAGTTCCCACTCTACCACATCTCTGACCTTTTTTGGGTCGACTGACACTCCTCCTCCAGATATGACATGGCCTAGGAATGATATCTCCCCCAGCAAGAATTGGCACTTATTAAACTTGGCATACAATTGGTGCTCTCGCAATTTCCGCAATGTTAGCCTTAAATGCTCGTTGTGCTCCTCTTTACTTTTTGAGTATATCATGACGTCATCAATGAACACTACCACAGACTTATCCAAATACTCCATGAAGACCTTATTCATGAGGTACATTAAGTATTCAATCCAAATGACATGACCATATACTCATAGGATCCATACCGTGTCCTAAAAGCTGTCTTGAGTATGTCTGACAGTCTAATCTTCATTTGGAAATATCCCGACCGGAGGTCAATCTTAGAGAATATTCTGGCTCCTTTCATCTAGTCCAACAAATCCTACGGGGCAGTGTGTACTTATTCTTAATTGTCACCTGGTTGAGAGACCGGTAATCCACACACATTCTTTGTGATACATCCTTCTTATCTAAGAAAAGCACTGGGGCTCCCCAAGGCAATGAGTTTGGGCGTATAAAACCCTTTTCTAACTGCTCTTGAATCTGCTTCTTGAGCTTCGCTAATTCCTTAGGAGGCATCCTATATGGACTCTTTGCTATACGTGCAGTCCTAGGTATTAAATCAATGATGAACTCGATGTCACGATCAGGTGGCATACCTGGCAATTCCCCAGGAAACACATCTGGGTACTCACCAATAATCGGAATTTTCTCCAAAGTTACTCTTTCTGCGTGATTTACCATTGCCTTCTCGGTTGTTGGTTGAACTGCCTTGAACTCTACACTACTTTGTGACATCCGTGCTCATGGCTTAATAGGATTGATAGAATAACTCATACCACCAAGGTATATCTTCTTTTTTGGGGGCCCACCTGCAAAGAACTCTGAGGTTAAGCGTGCTTGGCCCGGAGCAATTTACGGACGGGTGACCGACCAGAAAGTCTTCCTGGGTGCGCACGAGCGAGGACAAAATGCGCAGAAAAGACTAGTGTTGGTCTGTGGGGCTAGTCTGTGATCCTAGAGAGCTGCCAAATGTAACGACCGCCGAGACCCGTAGTGGCTGGGGTGTTACAAATGGTATCAGAGCCGACCCTCGCGGTTTCACGGGTGCATACGGGTCATGAATGTGGGTACATATGCATGACGCATGGGTACTCTAGGAGGGACACGGTATAATATGTATGCCAGTACTTAGCATATGGACGTGGCCAAGAGGGGATGTCCCTGGCTTTGGAGTTGACCGACGAGGACGCCTATCTTCTAAGGGGGGGGGGGGGTGGATTGTGACATCCTAGCTCAAGGCTTAATAGGATTGATAGAATAACTCATACCACCAAGGTATATCTTCTTTTCTGGGAGCCCACTTGCAAAGAACTCTGAGGTTAAGTGTGCTTGGCCCGGAGCAATTTACGGATGGGTGACCGACCGGGAAGTCTTCCTGGGTATGCACGAGTGAGCACAAAATGCACAGAAAAGACTAGTGTTGGTCTGTGGGGCTAGTCTGTGATCCTAGAGAGCTGCCAAAAGTAACGACCGCCAAGACCCTTAGTGGCTGGGGTGTTACAGACTCCTTCCTCGTTTGTCAATTGCACTGTTCGAATGGCATACTGAATTACTCCATTGTGCTTCCTTAACCGATCCATTCAAGTATGATGTCAAAGCCTTGTGAATTCAGAACTATAAGGTTCGCGAGGAAATCTACCCCCTTGTGGAAATACTTACTTTTGGACATACTATATTCGTCCTCATCTCTCCTCCAGGAGATTTAACCAACAAAGTATACTTCAGGTATGATATGGGCATGCTATGCTTTGTAACATACATTGATGAGATCAATGAATGGGACGCTCTAGAATCAAATAATATAGTAGTGGGGTTGGAGTTTGCGAGGAACATACCAATCACAACATCTTCAGCTTGCTGAGCCTCATCTGCAGATACGTTGTTCACCTTGCCATGAGAAAAATTTTGTGGTCCTCGGTTGCCTTGAGTAGCTCCTCCATTCGGCCTTGGATTATTCCTTGGAACATTGTTCATCTGACCCTATTCTGACCCTGGGCATTGATTTGCAAAATGTCCCACTTGACCACAAGCATAGCAAGTCTTTCCACTAGTGGCACCAGCAAACTTAGGGCGAGGTAGGTTTTGAGTATAAGCAGGAATAGTTGGGTGTGGCACAGGCTGCATAGGTAAGCGGAGTGCTGGCATGGGCGGGCATTGTTGCATTGGCTGTTGAGGTCGCGGTGGATAAGCAGGGCGGTATGCAGCAGCGGACAGGTTGTAATATGGTGCAGCAGATGGCGCATAGCGAGGACGAACATTACTCCCTTGTGGCTATCCCTGGTATGGCATCTTCCTCTTGTGATCTAGCTCCATCTCTCGAATCTTGTTCTCAACCACAATGTCCTTATCAACCAGCTTCTGAAAATTTGCATAGTCAGCAATGAGCAACTGAACATGAATTACATTATTGAGACCCCTCGTGAATAAATATTGCTTCCTGCTATCGGTGCTGATGTCTTCCTGAGCATATCGAGATAGTTGAGTGAATTTATTGAGGTATTCACTCACAATCATCCTTCCTTGCCTGAGATTTTTCAAACTCTTGTCTTCTCAGTATCATAACTCCCTCTGGCACATAGTGAGAATAAAACTTCTCCTTGAGTTCAGCCTGGTGATTCTCTCTTGATTTTCATGGGCATTGCAAAGAGATTTCCACTAGTCTCCAGCAGCTCCAACTAATTGATGGGAAGCAAAAAGAACCTTTTCTCTATCACTTCACTGGACAATAGCAAGTTTCTTCTCTACGGACTTCAGCCAATCATCAGCTTGCATAGGGTCTGTGGCCTGAGCAAAGTTAGGCGGCCTTGTCCTCATGAACTCTCCCAAACGGTTGTGGGGTGGTGGGGGTGGTGGTGGCGGCAGCATGTGAGGCTGATTGTTGTTGCCAGCTTGCAGCTGTCCCATGGTCTGTATCATGGTCTGCATGAGCTAGTTCTGCATATCCAACAGCTACTCAAGGTTGATAGCTCCATGTGCAGGTCCTTGGTTGTTCTGGGGTACTTCATTGTTCTCCTCCTCACCATTGGCATTCCTTTGGTTACAGTTCCTCGATATCTGTTGATGAAGGAATAGAAGAGGCAGAAGAATTTAGAATTTGAAAAGAAATGCCACAATCTGTATGCATCAGGGTATATGTAGCTAACAAATCTTTTATTCATACTAATAACCCTACTATAGGATGTGGACAAGCATCCCACAACTCTCTACTATGTGCAAAATGTGGAAAAAACGTTAGACATCCCACAACTCACACCAAGCACACCACCACAAGCACACACCAAGCAACTTCTGCACAACACACTAAATAAGACTAAAACAATCTAAACGCTTTTCTAATGTCTAGACAGGAGACCTAGACTTAATTATGTAAACCGTGGCTATTGTGGCCATGAGGCGGTGAAGGCGACGGCGACGACGGCGATGACGGCGCATACATGGGCGCACGCCATGGTGAGTTGGTCGTTCATGTAGGGGCTGGAGAGGTTGCTACAACATTGACCTCTACGGTTGCATGAACTTCCTCTTGCTTCTCCATGATAAACAGCTTCTTACAGAGGTAACATATCTCTTGCCTGGCATTAGCATAGCGATTTCCCAAATTCACCAATACTGTCTGAGATGTTTCAATGGCATGAGAACTTACTTGAGCCCCATCTTGCAGTCTTAAGACTTCCCTTGTCCCCTTCTTGCGTTGCGGATGCAGCGCAAAACTAGTATCTCCAACCTGCTCCCGATAGATGTGGCACAATCTAGTAAGTGCATCCCAAGCAACATCATCAATAGCTTGCTCCCTAGTGCTTCTCCACGTGGGTGCGAAGTGTCAGGTGACCACCTCATTTTTGGTAAGAATGGTAACTTGAGCCCTCTACTCCTCACGTCCATGGTGAGGAATCCTCTTAACATAGTACTCCGTGTGCATTTTGCATAAATCAAGGAACTCCTTGAATTGCTTAGCTGCAAGTTCTCCATCAGTGCTATCGCAATAGAATTCTTGGGCATCACGGTAAACTAGGCATTTGTCCTCTTTTCTGGCTTCATTAGGCTGTGATGCATTCCTTTGAGCTTCAGGCGCTTCCTCTTGTGCAACCAGTTCATCCTCTTCTTGCAGTTTCTCCTCAACCTCATGTGTATCATCTTCCTCTTCCTCACTATCATAGATTTCCACCATCTCCGGATCTTCCTCTTCATCATCACCACAAAGTTCCACCTACTCAGGATATTCCTCCATCGTCGTGTTGGAGTGTTCATGCTCAACTTCCTTTGCGGGAGAACTCACTTCTTCATCCTCTTTGGCTGGTTCCATTTGCAGCTCCTTGTGTGGCCTAAGCTTGCTTCCAAGGGGTGGGAAACGAGCTCTCTTGCGGGCTGTCATTTTTGTGTGAGCTATCTATAAGAAAACAAGAGGAAAATAGAGGAAAACACAAATATTAGTTTGAAATTGCAGCAGCCATAAATTAAGATGAGAGGATGTGCATTTGCTCAAAAGATGGAAAAGTGGCAAAAATTGCAGCAGCAGCAAAAAGAACAAATGTTTCCACATTATAGAGCTAGTGGAAGGCAAAATAGTGCAAAACAAGCTAATTTTGAATAGAAAAGAAGTCCTAAGTGATTTGTGGTGTCCATTCTTCCTAGGCTTACATCCTACAGTCAAACCTGGCTCTGATACCAATTTGTGACACCCGGTTCCTAAAATAAACCAAGCGTAATGCATATGTGTGTCTAGGATGTTTAACACACATACACAGGTGATTCACAAATGATAAACAGATTTATAACCATGTTTCGAATAATAATACTAATAATAGTACATTATTACAAACCAAATAGTCTCGAATACAAACTCTAAGAAACTATAGCAGAAAACACTAAACACTAATGACTCCAAACTCCACAGGCAAGCTTGACGGTAACACGCATGCCTAGTACTCCTCAAAATCCTCCTGGTACTCCACATTGACGCCTGCGTCTGAATTTGTTGGGGGGGTTTCAAGGGTGAGCACATGTCATACTCAGCAAGTGTGGGACAGTATGACATGTAACTTAAGCAAGGAATAATAATATAATGGGCTAATTGCATAAAAGTACATTCAAAACAGTTAAAAATGCAATTATATCATCATTAAGTAAGGTCCTTCTCAAAATAACCCAAATAACATATACCAGCAATAATAATCCATAATCAACTCATAATTGCTCATCTGTGTCATGTTCATCAATACCATATACTAAAGATAATTAATAAACTATTTCACTTTTCAAATTCAATTCCAGCCATTAAACCATGTTATAGTCCAAATTCTAATCATGTGAGGGTCTAGGTTGCTCATAACTGGGAGCACTGCTGTTGAAGTGTACGATCAACACCTCCCCCAGTACTACTAGATCGTAGTCCGTGGAGGTTCGTGATTGGTTGGGGCACGCATGAAAATAAGATAGTGACACGAGGATTTTTACATGGTTCGGGCGCCTAAGCATAATACCCTACTCCACGGGTGATTGTTGTATGTGTGAGTATCTGTTTGAGCACTTGATTGAACTTGTCCTTTGTACCGTGCAGCACAACCCTTTTATAGTCCAAGGACTGGTCGTTACATTGTCCTCCTGGCCCGACATGTGGCACCGACGGCATTTAATTACCTAATATACGATTTGTAGGTATTAAGAATGATTAATAGTGTGATAACGTGCCTTAATAGTGGCGTTACCGGTACTAAAGGTCCTCTGATCGTGTGTCATTAACATGGCATTAATGACACATAATCGGGTCTTGAAACGGTTGCTTTAACTACCCCTTGAATGTTCGTGCCGCTGGAGAACCGTCTATCTTCCCGTTGCTGTCTTAGGTCCGGAGGCTCGACACGTGGCAGCTCTGGAGCTTCCCTCCGTGGGGAGGCATGTCCGGAGCTGCTATACACGTGGCAGCACCGGAGCTTCTTCTATTGGGGGTTAGATTTGGGTCCCCTGGAGACGAGGCATGACTGGAGCTTTCCTATACAAGGAGTTTGGTCCGACCTTGCTTTACACATGGCAGCGCTGAAGCTTCCCAAATGAGGGAGGCGGGTCCAGTGTTGTGGGACATGTGGAGCCTTCGAAGGTCTTCGACTCACACAAGTGGAACTCCGTGCCTTTTCTTGTAGTATCATGGGGTACCCGGTACGCAGGGTACCGATAGTGGCCCCCGAGCCCACCTCTGGGAGAAATCCTTTGGGTTAAGTTATTCTACGAGAGGTGGGGCCATCTTCGATTCCCGTGCTGCGGCTTCAAAGGTCTTTCCATGGGCCATTGGGGCGATGGTCCGCGGTTAAACCACCACCATGTTGCTCTTCTTGATGCGGCATGTGAGATCCTGGCATGCGGACCTCACACAATTGAAGGTCGCCGATTCTCAATACGAAAACTGTATTGGTTTCGAGCGCCCTGTCAGGTCGCCGCCCTCGGGCTTCCAACTTCCCATCATGACATGTTTTCCTGGGGTGATAACTATGACCTTCCGCCAAAGTGGACCCGGGCCCATTTGTCATTGACGAGGTAGGTATTTCATGTGTGATTTTGATCCTGTCGCGGTTTCCATCCAAGTGTTGTGGAGGCTTACTTAAGAAGGAAAGCCCACATGGTTTCAGGACTCTTTACGATTTCATTCGAACTTGCGCTCAGAGCCTCCCAACTATTGCATAGCCCTTCCAACTTTTGCTCCACTTTGCCGCGATGGAGTTGGGTCTTCCCCGTAGAAAGATCACTTGAAGATCTGTCGAGGGTTCAAACCTACATGGGGTGGTCCAGCGACTCCTTCAACAATGATATTCGCTTTGAAAAGCTTCCCTTCAAGAAGAAGCGCACCAGTGTGATCATTTACTTATCGGCATACGCCATGGTGGGTCCTATCCTGCCCTTCTCAAGCTTTCCGTTGATGTTGCTGGATTTCTACGACCTCAAACTTCATCACCTCGGCCCCCACTCCTTCTTGCTAGTGGCGACCTTCGTCCACTTGTGCGAGATGTGGGTGGGAGTGCCGCCATGCATCAAGCTCTTCCGGACCTTCTTCACGGTACACACTATTGGAAAGGGGATAGAGATGCTTGGCTTCTACTACTTCATGAAGCGCAAGAACTTCCCTCCGAAAAGTGGGACAACTGGAAGAAAGACTAGGTGATCATCACAGTGGAGGAGCACGAGAGGTTGGAGTTGCCCAAAAGCCTCCCCAATGTCGACACCGACGCCAGGAATGCAGTTCTGGAGCTGTCTGAAGCATACAAGCCCATACTGGGAAGGATTCAGGAGTGCTTAGAGGGTGGAGTGACCCCTCATATGGTCTTTGGCAACTTCCTTTTGAACAGATCGGCGCCACTGAAGACGAGGGAGTGGCCCGCATGGTCCTTCAACAGTGACATGGATCACAACCGGATTGAAGCTGATTTTAACACCAACATGGATGATGAAGCTTTGAAGCTCCATCTCCAGAAGTTTCAAAACGGAGCCATCTTCCGCGACGCATTGACCCCATTCGCAGAATTCCTCCCTCCAAACATGGTTCCGGAGATCAGGAGGGAGCTTCAAAGGGGGATGTCGGAGCTTGACAACCTCGATTTGGTGGAGAGGCATAGGACCTCCGGGGTTGCCATTCCTGGAGCTTCGGAGAGGGTGGCTCGGACCGCTACTCAAAGCCAGAAGGTCAACGACGCCAGTAGGGGCAATGGTAAGGGCAAGGAGCCGGCCCGATCCTCCGGCCGAAAGAGGAAGCCGAGACATGTTGATGGGAGCTCCCTCAGGTCGGCTCCATATTGAGTAGCTCCTACTCCCCGGCCAAGCAGAACTTCAGCGGTCAAGCCCACTTTGGAGCCGACATCCCCGAGGGGCACTAGCTCCAGCAAATTGACTTCGGCTCTAGTGCCAGCTGCGGTCTTCAGGTCTGGAGGTCCTTCCCAGCCAAGAGAGGTCCCGGCTGAGGTGACATGATCCAAAGTTTCTGCCTCACCAGGTCCGGTAGGCTCTGACTCTGGACCCCAGAAGAAGAAGTTCCACGGTGACTAGGGCGGAAGCTTCCCAAGGTAAGCATTGTGTTCTCACCCTGAGTTTCCATTTCCATTATTTTCATTTTTTCGATTTCTTGATCTTTGCTTCCAGGATGTCAAAGAAGAAAGCCAAAACTTCAGCGCCTGTTGCAGCAACTGATGTTGTGCAGGCTGAAGCTCCCGATTTGATCCCAGTGCCTCCCGAGATGGTGGCTGAAGACACGGTAGTTCCGGCGCCAACTGTCATGGACTTTGATTCTGAGTCATCGCCAGAAGCTTCTGTGGTAGTGCTGGACCACGGGGTTACTTGTCGGCGCCGGTGTTCGTGATGAATTGCCGAAGGTTTCAGTGCCGACGGTTGAAGTTCCTGCTCCGGAGATGGAGATGGCAGAAGCTCTGGTGCCTGAGCTGGAGGTAACTGGTACTCTAGCCCCAGAGCTAGAAATAGTTGAAGCTTCAGCCTTGGAGCCTAAAACTGATGAAGTTCTGACACCTGAGCCGGAGGTAACTGAAGCTCCGACACCTGAGACGGAAGAAGTTGAAGTCCCAGCACCTGAGTTGGAGGTGGAGGGAGCTCCGGACAAAGCTGTAATGTCCACCCTGGAGGTGATTACTCCGGAGGTGTCTATCTCAGAGCCGGAGCACACACAAGAGTCAACTACAGGTCCTCCACCCTTAGAGCCGATGATTGAAGATCCGGCAGGGGGTGGGGGGGGGGAACCTTCTTCATTAGCTCCGGAAGTCAGCCCTAGTGTCGTGGAGTCGCAGGAGACCATGCTTGTGCCGTGGGACCCCATAGATATTTTGAAGATCCGCTTGAGCCGGCGGGAGAGATCCAGGCTGGTCTAGAGCCAATTCCTTTGGCGATGTCTATTGACAACGCCTGGTCCTGTATGCGCCAAGTTCATCTGCCCTTCAACTATAAAAGCAGGAATCTCGAAGAAGAGCGAAACACCTTAAGGAATTGGCGCAATAGGCTTCACTTCAAGATAAAGCTGACGCAGTGAAGGCTTGCCGACCAGCGGGAATGGGTAGCCAAGGAGAAGGCTCAGCTAGCACTCATGGACCACCTGCTGAATGAGCGGGATGCCTCTATTGAGGCTCTAGACGATAAGGCTCAAGAGATTTTACAGCATGCTAGGGAGACCAATGAGGCTGGTGATGATTGTCAGGACAGCCTCAATGAATTAAATGAAAAGCTCCTCAAGCGGCGGGTTGACCTCGATGAGAGGGAGGAGAAGGTCCTGGATAAGCAGGAGGATATTTTGAAGAGAGAGGATCAGCCCACTCAGAGGCTGTCTTTGGGGGATGAGAGCTTAGACGACCACACTAAAAAGTTTGAACTGCGGTGCAAGCAAGTGAAGGAAAAGAACTGGAAGATGGGACAGGAGCTCTAATAGAGAGAAGCTGATGTCGCCACCAGAGAGGAGAAGGTAAAAGGCAGGGAGAAGGACCTAGAAAACTGCCAAAACTGCATCCACCTTCGGGAGTCGGAGCTTGCTGACCACGAAAAGCAAGTGGCTGAGAGTATTCAGCAACATGCCAAAGAGGTGGAGTGCATCGTCTGGGAAGGTTCAGAACTTGCGGCCGCCAGAAGGTCACTAGAGGAACTCAAGAATTTGAGGGAAACGGAGTCCCAGCAAGTCTAGGACTTCCTGGGGCATGCAAAAAAGGCTTTGGTGTCACTTGGCTTCAGTCCGGTACGTCTGACTGACTTGGAGCTAGAGCTGGAGAAGGCGTTGGTAGCAATGGGCTCTACCAGCAACAAGCTGGATGCGATGGGTGACATCATCGTTGATCAATTGGATACAGAGGGGAAGTCTCTGGCCAAGAATGTCTCCGAATATGTGCTGACGTGTTTCAGAAGCTGAGACCCCCAACTTTCTCTAGATCCGGTGGTCGAGGGCCCATTGCTAAAGAGGAAGATGCAGCCAGGGCCAGCGTTCATGAAGCTGCCCAGAAAGGTTCCTTGTATTTCCATATGACCTAGTACCTCTGGTAGCCAGGACCTTTCTCTTTCGCCTTTTCCTTTGTAATCCTCATTTTGTAATCCAATCCTTCAGATGAATGAAATCCAATCTTATTGAATGACTGAATTCCAGTTTGTATTTGTCTTCAATGCATTGTCCTTTATCTTATTGGCCCCTAGTAGATGTACCCAATTTGATTGCGAACATGTACCAAAAGGATCTGACAATGTCTTGATGACTTGAACACTTCGAACTTGTAAATAGAATGTTTAGCTCTTAGGTCCAAAGTTTACTTCCGACAACTCAAGGGACCCTTTGTGACGTCGACGACGAGCCCCCTAGGAGTTGTCAGAGCTTGGTAGGTCCAACGGCACCCACTGCCAACACATAGAGCATTGACGGTGGGCCCCCTGGGAGGTGTCGGACCTTGGTAGGTCTGACGGCAACCACCACTAACACTTAGAAACGTCGACGGCGGGCCCCCTGGGGGTTGTTAGAGCTTGGTAGGTCCAACAGCACCCGCCACCAACGCTTAAAAACGTTAACAGCGGGCCGCCTGGGGGTTGTCGGAGCTTGGTCGGTCCGACAGTGCCCACCATTAACGTTTAGAAACGTCGACGGCGGCCCCCTAGGAGTTGTCGGAGCTTCATAAGTCCGATTGTGCCCACTATCAATGTTTAGAACGTCAACAGCGGGCCGCCTAGGATCGTCAGAGCTTCCTGGCTTTGACGATGTCCTCTTGTCAATATATAATACGTCGACAGCCGGCCCCTCTAGGTGATTTATCCACCATCTTCATTTAGATTGCCGTTAATTCTTCACGTCGACGGTTGGCCCCCATGGCAGTTTTCAGAGCTTGTTAGCTCCGAGGACGCCCACTTTCAACATATAAAATGTCGATGGCGGGCCCCCTGGGGGTTGTTGGAGCTTAGAAGCTCCGGCAACATCCACCATCGCCATGAACTTTCCATTTTTCCTGCGCGTTAAAGACAAGAAAAGAGTAAAATTCATCCTCTCGTCTATAAGTTGTTTGTGGCTTACTGTTCTTATTTGAAATATAGGTCCGAAAGAATTCAACATGATAACAAGTAAATTGATGTAATCTCTTCAGATTTGAATGCCTTCTGGACCCGCCCTACTGAGGCCTACCAGAGTATAGGTAGAGTGGCATACTTAGGGTGTTGGACTAGTCTAAGTCGATAGCGCACTCCAGACCTGTCATTGGCTTTGGCGTTTAGGCGAGTAGACCATCTAGCAATGCTAAGATCCGAAAAAAATCAACAATATAACTTAATATCATATGAATAACTTGGACTAAATCTCAAAAAGAATTGCACGTCTTCGTTATAGACAAGAGGGAAAAGATAATAAAAGAAAAATGAGCTTGTACAAAATTAATGCACGTGGAGTCTGCTTTCACACAACAATTTCTTTCATTATAGCTCTAAATCACAGGGGAGACAAGGACACACTTGAGGTACAGAACTAGGCCAAGTCTACTATTCATCTTGTTCTAACACAGGGTAGGCAAGCCGCAGTTTCAGTACAGGGACCAAGTTAGGTCGGCTTGAACTCGCCGGACCCTCCTAGAGGGGTCCAGATGTTCTCCTTTAGGACCTACCCGACTTTGTGTATAGACACTATAACTTACATTGTGTGTAATTACAGAGTCACATTCGTGAAACTAAGCATAAAACTTACAGAGGTGCTCGATGTTCCAAGGATTGGGAAGCAAAGTCCCATCCTCTGTTGCTAAGCGAATGTATCCGAGACTGGATACTTTGATCACTCGGAAGGGACCTTCCCAGCTGGGGGTAGTTTGGTCATCCCTTCACGAGTTTGTATTTTCCACAGTACTAGATCACCTTCTTCAAGTTGTCGGTTGCGCACATGCCTTTGGTGATAGCGCTAAAGCACCTTGCGATATCGTGCATTCCGAACAGATGCTTGGCACCTTCCCTCGTCGACGAGAAGTCAAGGTCTTCACGCCGGAGCTTGTCTTGCATAGCATCGTCGAAGGTCCAGACCTCTGACCCCATGGTGATCTCCGGAGGAAGGACCGCTTCAGCTCTGTACATCAGGAAGAAGGGTGTCCCTCCAGTTGTCCGTCTAGGTGTTGTCCTGCTCTCCCACAGTGCGGACTGAAGCTCCTCTATCCAGTTGGCTCAGTGTTTCGTCAAGCGCTCGTAAGTGCGTGTCTTGAGTCCTTTCAATATTTCTGCATTTGCTCTCTTGGCTTGGCCATTATGCCGGGTGAGCTACTGATGCGTAGCTGACTTGTATGTTGAGGTCTTCTCAATATTCATGGAATGTTGCACTTGTGAATTGGATTCCGTTGTCAATGATGACTCTGTTCGGAACTCCAAATCTGCAGACTATGGACTTCAAGAACTTGATAGTTGATTGCTTGTTGATTGTCACAACTGGAGTAGCTTCCGGCCCCTTGGTGAACTTGTCGATGGCGATGTACAGCAACCTGTAACCTCCGATGGCTTTTGGTAAAGGTCCCAAAATGTCCATCCCCCACACAGCGAATGGCCATGCAGGAGGTATCATTTGTAGTGACTGAGCCGATGTGTGAATTTGTTTCACGTGGAACTGGCACGCTTCACACTTTTTTACCAACTCAACTGCATCCTGGAGAGTTGTAGGCCAGTAAAAGCCATGTCGGAAGGCTTTACCGACCAACGTGTGGGAAGATGCGTGGTTCCCAAACTCGCCTCCATGGATTTCCGCGAGGAGCTCGCGGCCTTCTTCCCGGGCAATGCACCGCATTAGGACGCCGTTGGCACCGTGCCGGTAGAGATCCCATTCTACCAGTGTGTATCTTTTATCCAATCTGGCGATCCGGCCAACGGATGCACTGTCTTTAGGAAGGATGTTGTCTTTTAAGTAGCTATGGATCTCCGAGATCCATGCATCGGAGCTAACTTGAGCCTCCAGATCTTGCACATTGGGTTGCTCGGAGCTTCATGCAACGCCTACGATCCTTTGTGGACTCCATGGTAACAGGGCCACTGGGACTACCAACTTCGAGGTGCTGATCTCGCCTCCTTTGCTCAGTTCGATAGGCTGAGCGGTTGGTCTTCGAAACCTCCTGACGAAAAATCTGTTGGGAGCTTGAGCTCCAGTTGAAGCCTTCATCGAGAGTTCATCAGCTTCAGCGTTTTTGAGACGCTGGACATGGCAGAGGTCCAAGATGTCGAAATCCTTCTCGAGCTTTTGTACTTCGAGGTAAGCAGCTAGTTGTGGGTTGTTGAAACTGCATTCGCCTTTAACTTGCTTGATAATGAGCTGCGAATCACCCTTCATCAGCATCTGCTTGACGCCATATGATAGTGCCACCTTGAGCCCATAGATGAGAGCTTCATACCCCGCCATGTTGTTTGTTGCCTTGAAATCAAGGTGTGCCATGTACTTGCCTTCTCCGCGGTCGCAACGGGGACAATTATTCCAGATCCGACCCCCTGCTTTTGCACAGAGCGGTCAAAGTAAAGAGTCCAGTGAGGCTCGGTGAAGACGTGGACATTGGGTTCCAGCTTCTGCCCACTGGCCCCGTTGGATTTGATGAAGAAGGGGTCCACTCTGCCATGAAGTCAGCCAATGCCTGACTCTTGATAGCATGTTGAGGCAGGAATTCGAGATCAAACTTTGCCAGCTCCGCTGCCCACTTTGCAATTTTCCTAGTAGAATTGGGGTTATGCAGTATAGCACACAGTGGATAAGAGGTTACCACTGATATCTTGTGCGCTTGGAAGTAGTGATGTAGCTTCATTGATGCAATAAGAACTGCAAAGAGCAGCTTATGCACCTTAATATACCGAGTCTTGGCATCGTGGAGTACTTCACTGATGAAGTACACTGGCTGCTGGACAGTCTGGGCCTTCTGTGAAGGTCCCGGAGCTTCTTCTTCATTAACCTGGACCCTTCCGAAGGGGTCTGGACCTTCTTCTTGAGCTTCCTGGACCCTCCCAGAGGAGTCCGGAACTTCTTCTTCAGTCGTGTGAACTCTCTCAGATGAGAGAGGTTGATCCTCGAGCAGCTTGACTTGAAGATCCGTGCCTGGGGGTTGGGACTCAGAGTCACCTTCAGGTAGCTCCGGACCCTCCCGGAAGGGTCTGGGCTCCTGAACTATTGGTGGTCCAGTATTTCCGCAACAAGAATCATGCTGACAACCTCCGTAGTTGCCAAAATATAAAGCATGAGAAGCTCACCAGGGTTCGGAGCTATCAAGATTGGTAGTGTAGTGAGGAGCTGCTTGAGCTATTGAAAATCCTTCTCTACATCTTTGGACCAATGGAATGGCCCGGACTTCCTCAACAACTTTAAGAAGGGACGCCCGTTCTGCTAGTCTTGAGATGAACCGGCTGAGCGCAGCTAGACGTCCTATTAGCTTCTGGACATCCTTGATGCAGGCTGGGGCCCGCATGTCTTCAATAGCCTTGATCTTCACGGATTCGCCTCAATTCCTCGATGAGTCACCAAGAATCCAAAGAGCTTCCCGGAGCTAATCCCGAAGACACATTTGTCCGAGTTTAGCTTGGTCTGCATCACGTGTAGCTTGTCAAAGACGGCTTGTAGGTCATCAAGGAGTGCTTCCTTGTTCTTGACCTTCACGACGATGTCATCGACGTAGACCTCCACCAAGTCCCTGATGAGCTCTCCAAATGTTTTGTGCATGGCTCGCACAAAAGTTGAAGCATCGTTTTTGAGACCGAAAGGCATGCCAGTGTAACAATACAACCCATATATTGTAATGAAGGCAGTATGCTCTTCATCTTCCCTAGAC
This sequence comes from Tuctoria greenei, assembly GCA_036927565.1. Taxonomy (NCBI): domain Eukaryota; kingdom Viridiplantae; phylum Streptophyta; class Magnoliopsida; order Poales; family Poaceae; genus Tuctoria; species Tuctoria greenei. The sequence goes on from JAYESD010000010.1 coordinate 61,113,018, forward strand.
ATTTGGATCGGAGTATGCATCTAGGAAACACAATAGCTAACACCCGGAGGTGGAGTTCACTATCTGGTCTATCCTAGGTAGTGGAAATGGATCTTTTGGGCATGCCTTATTTAAGGTGGTGTAGTCAATACACTTCTGAAGTTTCCCTCCAGCCTTGGGTACAATGACTGGGTTTGCCAGCCATCGTGGATGATGAAACTCCCGGATGAAACCAGCTTCGAGCAGCTTCTTGATTTCTTGTCGAATGAAGTTCTACCACTCGACTGATTGCTTCCAGGGCTTCTGGTGTATTGGCCGTGCGTGGGGATATATCTTCAGGTTGTGCTTAATCACCTCCCTAGGGATCCCAGGCATTTGTGACGGTTTCCAGGAAAACACATCAACATTCGGCAGGTGGAAAGTGATGAGTGCGAGTTCCTATTTGTTGTCCAGTCCTCCACATATACGGGTGGTCTGGGTAGCGTCAGAACCAATTTGGACGACTGTGACGGGGATGTCTGTCACTGCTTGGCTGCATGCGTGGTGCAGAGGTTGGGCCTCGGTGATGAGTGCTCGAAGGTTGAACAGCTAGGTCCTTGCCGAATGCTTCCTCCTGCACTGTTGTAAGCACGTGGAGTTCTTCCAGCATAGTGACTCCTACAGTACAATCACCGTGGATCTGGAGAACGCTTGAAGGTGTCAGCATCTTCAACACTAGGTAGCCATAGTGGGTTGCGGCCATGAACCTATACAGGGCAGGCCTGCCTAGGATGGTGTTGAAGGGTAAGCTGATATGCGCCACGTCAAAGACCAGCTTCTTGGTCCTGTAGTTCTCCCGAGTCCCGAAGGTCACCGGGAGTGTGATTGAGCCGAGAGGACTGATGGCCTGCGGACCTACCCCGGGGAAAGGACGTGAGGGGCGAAGGTCCGAGAGTTTCAGCTAGATCTTGACAAAAGCTTCATAGCTGAGGAGGTTGAGCGCTGAACCTCCATCCACCAAGACATGGTAGAGCTGGACATTATTGATGGTAGGAGACACCATCAACATAATTTGACCAGCTCCGATCATGTTTCTTGGGCAGTCTAAAGCATCGAAAGTGATGGGAGTGTCCATCCACTTCTGATGGGGTTCTGCCTTGGCGGTAGGAGCTGTGGCAGCCATCTACCAACGCATGGTCTTGAGGATGCAGTGGGAGGTGATATCCCAGGACCCTCCATAGATGGTATTGAGGGTCTTCCGATGCTCTACAGGATCGAAGAGCACATGAAAAGCTACTAGAGGGGGGATGAATGGTAGATTTAAACTTTTTTAGCGGAGGCAACAAAAACCCCTCGGCAGAAAAATAATCTGTTAAAGAAATTGTGTGTGCGACTAATATAAACGTGTTAAACCATGAAAAGAACTAGTAGATATTGTATATAATCAAGTCACGAAGACATGACAACAAGAATCACAGAAATCCGTCGAGAAAAACTCAAGTTACGATCAAAAGATCGAACAAAGGTCAATCTGTTCTACCGAGTAAAAAACAGTTTTGCAATACTGCAAAGAAACTCGTGTAGATCCGAAACCACAAATGCAATGACTGAATTTTTTACGGATGATAGAAAATCAAGTTGTGAAGACAACCCAAAAAGAATCACGTCAATAGGATCTGTAAAACTCGAGTTATGATAAAACCACCGAAGAAAGGTAGTGTTGTGCAAAAAATCGACGAGAAAAATTTGTAGACAACAAGTCAGACGAACAAGGCACAAAAGTTCCTTCAACTACAAATCTTATTGATCAAAACACAAAAGGAACAGCCCCAAACTAGTCTATCACGAGCTCTGGCCTCCCTTGCTTATATAGCCAGCCATGAGGCCAACCCAAACTTAACTAGGACTCTAATCCTACTCTGATCACGAATTGCAACTAACCATAACTACTTAAGATCTTCCTATTCGCGGATAGAAACAATCTCAAGACTTCCTAACAAACTCAGGAATGTATTCCACATTCCTAAAACAACCTAACTTCATGTCCCACACGAAAACTATCATAACCAACTTGATACTTTCCATATCCGATCCATAACCGACTCCGCCATAGCCGGAGTCATCATCTGATATGATCCGATCCTTCCAACCAGATCTTTCCTTCCATAAACTGTCTTTGAAACCATGTTGCCACATCATACACCGCATGCATACGTGCGAACACCTTCCTTCAACACCAAATTTCCTTCATATGATTTGCCCTTGATTCAATCATCCTGCATGACCTCCTGATCAGCTCAACCACAGTTCCTCCCGAACTTGATTGTTGAAACCTCATCTCCTCCATGAGACTAGCCCAATGGATCTCGTCACCAGTCGTGTCTTGAACTCAAGCAACACGTGCACATGAACAAATAACATATACTTCCGTGCACAAGTCTTCGACTTGACTCTCATTAGTTCTGAAACCACAACACCTTACGTGAGCACCTCACATAAGTCTGTTGCAAACCACAGTAAAAGTGAACATTTTTATAGTAGCCAAAACGCAACAAAACCTTAGTAAATGAATACTAAGTAACATTTCAGAATGTAAAACAAATTGGGAACAATTTAGAGAAACAATAAAATTATGTTCCGAAACTTGCAAAAGCTAATGGAAGCTAGCTATCAAAGATATGTCGGAGCTAAAGACAAAACTTATTGGAGCTACCAAAAACATGTCGGACCTAGACAAAGCAAGTCGGACCTTACGTCGGACCTTGCCGGAGCTACACAAAACACGCCGGACCTATCGTTGGACCTTGACGAAGCTCGGACCTAGAGTCGGACCTTGTTAAAAAAAGTGTTTTGGTAGTATTTAGAACTTTTATCGTCGAAGCCAATATATTCAGCACACATAGGTCTCACAATCTTCCCCTTGATGAATGCATTGACAACACCACTTAGAATTCGAACGTTGGCTTATTCACATGAAAAGTTTTGAAAACAATTTCGCCCCAAAATATTTCTCCCCTTTTGTAAATCAGAAATAAAATGAGAAGAAAAAACAAAAATGTTCCCCCTGAGAGGAATCATGCCATATCATGTCAAAACACTTGTGAATGTGTGCGATGTGTGATCAATTTATCCCTCTTTTACAATGTATTCAGCAAGGTTCAAAAGAGAAATTTTAATTATTACAAACATATTATAACATATACATATAAAACAAAGCTCGTCCAAAGTCATACTATCAAGTAACTTACACTGTCACATCAATGAGATACATAAAGTAGTGTAAGAGATGCTAGAGATCAAGTGTAATTTTCAATTTAAGCAAGTCATGACCTCACAAACTTGACTATTTCAGGACTCGAAAGCATGACACTTGTTGCTGCAATTTTATTTTCTTTTAAGCACAAATTTTGATCATATGAAATTTTCAAGAGATTATATGTACATCTGCCTTATTTTAACCAACCAAGCCAAGCCTATGTCATTTGACAATCAAAAGCTTAAGTACATGGTTTCAGTCATACACAACTTCTTCCAAGTTCATATCTAAGTGCAATGATAAGCCATCTCCAAAGAAGAAGTGCGATGCATGCATATTCTCTTGATCTTTTCTCATTTTTCATTTTAACATAAAAAACTCAACATGTGAGTTGCTTACTTGATTAATTCTTTATGATGAAAAGAACTTGTGAGTATTGCAACAAGTTCAAAACAGCAAGAAAGTTCGATCATGACCAGATTTAGTGTAAGTAATCATTCCAATTACTAGTCATGGCAAAAACTACAAAAATGTATAACAAGGGTAATGTAGTAAGAACTTTCAGCATGAAAAAAGAATCACAAAGTCATATATGTATAAAATATTATGCTCATATTATGTTAATTTTGGATTCACACATATACTTCCCTAAGTTTCAACCCCCCCCCCCCCTCAAATTAAGCCATGGGGATGCATAACCCATATTTCACTACGAATGAAACGAAAATGTATGAAATCCAAAGGTTTTGTAAAAATGTCAGCCAATTGTTGTTCGGTATCTACATGGTGAAGCACAATGTTTCCTTCAACATTATCATAGATAAAGTGATACCTAATGTCAATGTGCTTTGTTCTCGAATGTTGCACGGGGTTTTTAGCAATGCAAATGGCACTAGTGTTATCACAAAACAGCGGAACACTATCTATATCAACCCCATAGTCCTTAAGTGTTTGAACAATCCAAAGAATTTTTGAACAAGCGCTAGCAGCAACTACATATTCAGATTCGGTTGTGGATTGTGCAACTGAACTTTGTTTTCTAGAGGACCAAGCAACAAGTGAATTACCAAGAAAATGACAAGCACCCGAAGTACTTTTCCTGTCAATCCTACAACCTCCAAAATCAGCATCGAAAAAGGCAATCAATGAAACGGTTGAGGAAGATGGAAAAAAATGCCAAATTCTTGAGTTCCATGTAAGTACCTAAGAATCCTTTTGACAGCTTGACGATGTGAAGCACGTGGGGAAGCTTGAAACCGTGCAGAAAGACATACGCTGAATTGTATGTCTGGTCTTGATGCCGTGAGGTACAAAAGTGATCCCATCATGCTTCTATATTCTTTTTGATCCACGGGTTCACCATCATCATCAAGTTCAAGTGTTGTTGTTGTACCTATTGGTGTCCGAAGAGGCTTGCTTTTGTCCATGTTAAAGCGCTTAAGAAGGTCTCTTCTATACTTCGTTTGATGCAAAAAGTTATCTTCCTTGGTGTGCTTGATTTGCAGCCCCAAGAAATAAGTGAGTTCACCCATCATACTCATTTCAAATTCTGAACTCATCATTGCTGAAAACATGGACACAAGATCATGAGAAGCACAACCAAAGATAATATCATCCACATACACTTGAACGAATAGTGAGTCATTGCCATGCCTAAGTACAAAAAGAGTTATATCTACCTTGCCCATGATAAAACCTTTTTGAAATTTTTAATCTATCGTACCATGCTCTAGGAGCTTGTTTTAGACCATACAGGGCTTTAGTTAGTTTGAAAACATGATTAGGAAATTTTGGATTTTCAAAACAAGGTGGTTGGTTAACATAAACCTCCTCATCTATGTAGCCACTAAGAAAAGCACCTTTTACATCCATTTGATATAACTTGATACCTTTTGATGCGGCAAAGGCTAGTAAAATTCTTATGGCTTCTAATCTAGCAACAAGAGCAAAAGATTCCTCAAAATCTAAGCCTTCAATTTTTGTGAAACCTTGAGCAACCAATCTATCTTTATTCCTAATTACCACATCATCCTCACATCGTTTGTTTTTAAACACCCATTTAGTTCCGATTAAGGTGTGGTTATGAGGTAGAGGTACAAGTTTCCAAACATTATTTCTTTCGATGTTTTCTAACTCTTCTTGCATGGCAATAATCCAAGATTCATTAGTGAGTGTGTGTGATATATCCTTGGGTTCAAAAGCAACAACAAGAGCAGAATGAGCATGAGAATTGGAGTCGGAAAACATGGATCTTGTAACTCATTCATGCAAGCTTCTAGTTATCTAGTGTGGGGGATGATTCTTGTAAATTTGTAAGGGAAAAAATGTCTCACAAACTTCTTTTTCATCAGGTTCATCGCAGATTGATGAGCTTGTGGCCTGTGGATGATCAGGACCAGTAGAGGTGGCAGTAGGAGCTTGTTCGAAGTTCGGAGCTAGAGACGTGTCATCTTCAGAACTATCAGGCAGTATCACCGACTCTTCTTCTTCTTCGAAAATACCCTCCCCAGAGGATGTGTATCTGATCTTGCAGTACCGGTGCTAGTACCTGGGCTAGCTTCATCAAAAGAAACTACACAGATCTCTATAATTTCGTTAGTTTCCAATAAAAGCACACGGTAACCTCTAGTGTGAGATGGATAACCAAGAAACATGCCATCCTCGGATCTAGATTCAAATTTATCAAGATTTCCATGTTTCCTAACAAAGCATTTGCAACCAAAAACCCTAAAGTGTGAAACACAGGGCCTATGTCCAAACTGAAGTTCATAAGGTGTTTTACCTAGTTTAGTACATAAGAAAATACGATTTGAAACATAACAAGCTGTTGCAATTGCATCTGCCCAAAATTTTCAAGGAGTTTGATATTCATCAAGCATGGTCCTAGCCATCTCAACTAAGGTTTTGTTTTTCCTTTCTACAACACTGTTTTGTTGAGGAACATATGGTGAAGAAAATTGATGTTCTATTCCATGTTCAGTACAAAAGTGATTGAATGATTGATTTTTAAATTCAGTTCCATTATCACTTCTAATTGCTTTTAACAATCCTGGGTGATCAATTAATAGTCTAAGAAATAAAGTCCTAAAATGAGTAATATCTTCATTCTTAGATGCCATAAAATAAACCCAAGAGTATCTGGAATAGTCATCAACAATTACAAGCACGTACCATTTACCTCCAAAGGATTGTACAGGTGTCGAACCAACGGTGTCGAGATGCAAAAGTTGACCAGGTTCAGTTGTCATAGTCATCGAGACAGGAGCATGTGAACCTACAACCATCTTAGCATGTCTACACGAAGAGCATACAATATCTTTGTCTCCTTTGAGTTTAGGCAAACCACGTATGCGATCAAGTGCACTAACACGAGTGAGGTAATCAAAGCCTGCGTGACCAAGTCTACGATGCCAGAAAAATAAATCTTTTGAATCATTGGCAACTAGACACCTATGCTCAGAAGTTGACATATCAAAATCAGCTTTAAAAACTCTTCCAAAATGAGGCATGTTAAACAAAAGATCAATATTTGAATCTACAACTTTGCAGCAATTTTTTGAGAAAATTATTTCCAAATTTTCATCAAGCAATTGAGAAGCAGAGAGAAAGTTGTATTTCAAATTTTTAACAAGTGCCACATCTTTTAAAGTGTAGTGGTCATTTACTCTAACCGATCCTTTAGCAATAATAGGAGTCGCAAAATTATCAGCGAAAGTAACATTTTCTACACGTGACACAAAAGAGAGGGAGGAGAACCATTCTCTATTACCGGTAATGTCGTGTGAGCATCCTGAATCCACAATCCATATGTTCTCCTTCCTCAAGCGTAAAACCTACACAGAAGGACAATACATTGTTGACTAAATATTGGGGTTAGTCAATAAGCATTTGGGAATCTAGTACTGAGCCATGCGACGTCCAGTAGGAACAACAAGCGAAGGCTGTGACAAACAACAGATTTATGAGTCAAGGTTTGAGGTTTTCTGTTCTTAACTATTGATTTAAAAGTTGTTACTCGTTTAACACAAAAACCAGTAGCTCCGAAGTTAAGAGCAGTAGTTCCAAAGGAGAAAGTTGAAGCTCCGGATGCAAAGAGTGAAGTTTCAAAGGGAACAACAGAAGGTCTGGGAGCTCTCGGAGCTATCAGAACTACCAGAGCTACCTTTGCAGATTTCTTTCCAGAAGGTCCGGAAGCTACTTTTTCAAATTTCTGACTCACTAAAGCTGGTTGCATGTTTCTATTTTTAGGTTTAGCATGCATAGCAGATTTAGCATAAAAGTTATGAGATCTAGCAGACACATTATCCTTTTTAATTTGTTTGGCTAGTCTATAACAGAAATCCATGACATGACCATCTTTATCACAATAAGTACAATGAAATTACATTTTGTAATCATGTCTAGATGAGCATCCATTATTAGAAACAAAATTAGAAAGCACTCCTGCAGATTTAAAAATCACATCCTTTTGTTTAGGGACAATTTTGATTAAACCTATTCTAAATGATTTTACAACGTGAGGTGGATGTGTTTTAGAATAAGCATGGGAATCAAAACCTAAACCAGTTTTATCATTGCAAGGTTTAGAAGAATTTAACAGCAAGTTTAGATTCTTATTCCCATTGTAAAACCGCTCTAGTATCTTATTTCTATTGTCAAGTTCTTTAGATAAAACTAGGAAGTTTTGACATGAAGTTATTTCCTTTTAGTTTCCAATTGGAACAATATTTAACTTCATGAGAACGTAAAGCATTGTTCAGAATGGAAATTTCATTCATTGCATCTTTTTATTTTCTTATCAAGATTGTCACATGCAGAACAATGCAAATCATCTGTAGAACAGGAAGCATCTTTTAAGTTTTTAACATTAAAATCAGACAGCTTTTTATTCGTTTCAATTTATTCATCAAGTCTATCTAGAGTGGAGGAGTGTGCACTTCTTAATGTGGACAATTGTTCATTGATTAAGTCACATGAGGGACATGCATCATCATTAGGAATCAAAGTTTTTAAACGGTTGATTTTAGACTCTGGTGATTCAATTTTAGCAGCATTATCCCTAAGCTTTTTGTCCTTTTTCTTGACAATAATAGTTGCACGAGAAATTGCATTACACATTTCATTACAGGTAGAACATACCTCATTGTCATCACTGTTGTGTTCTGCATCCTCTTGACTTGATCTTGATCTTGTTTTGCCCGCCATGAAGCATAAGTTGGCCAGATCATCATCATCTTCATCGCTTCCAATGTCTACATCACTTGAACTGAGCTCTTGAAGTGCAGTGATGAAGTTGTTTATCATCTTGCATCCTATGGAACCCTTCTTTTTCTTCTTGGAGTTTCCAGAGGTGGTCTTGACCTTGTTCTGCTTCTCTTCACGGGTAGTAGGACCTGAAAGGTTAGGGCATTCTATACGAAAGTGTCTTGTCTTACTACAATCAAAGCATCGTTGAGGTCCGGAGCTTCCTCTCCTTCTAGTTCCAATATTTTGCAATGCTTTTGAGAACCAAGTAGAGATGAGTGCTAGCTCCTCTTCTGGAAATTCTTCAATCCGTTCCAGGGTTTGTGTGCACAGCAAAGCAAGAGTATTGCAAGATGATGATTGGCCGGAGCTAGGCATATCACGTGATGAAATGTCAATTTCATGAGTTTTTAGTTTCGAGTAAAGCACATATAAAGTAAGAGTACTCATGACAGTGGATTCACGAATAGATGTTACTTTCATCTCCCATATTGTCATGTCTAATGCACTAAGGAGTTGACTAACATTCTCGACATCAGAAAAGTTACATTGACAGTACGAAGATTACTGAGAATTTTGTTAAATCGGAAAAAAGTTGATCGATGGACTCACCTGATTGCATCTCGAAATGCATGTATTCCTTTTTTGAACATATCTTGTTTTACCTCCTTGATTGTGTTGGAGCTTTGTGATAATCACAAAGAGCTCTCCAAACATCGTATGCTGATCAGAGGTGCATGCACGATCAAAGTCGCTTTGAGTGAGTCCCTGAATTATCAAGTCGGGGGCTTTGTTGTTATTGTCAACGTCGCGTAGATTCGTAGCTGTAACTTGATCGTTTGGTGGCACTTCATAAGGTTTGTATACCTTTTCCCATATCGCGAAGCCTTGCGCCTGGATGAAAGCCTCCATGCGTGCCTTCCAAACCTGAAAATCAATACCACTAAACACACAAGGTTTGGCGGTGTATTTTCCATGATTAGTCAAAACACTTGCAAATGAAAAACATTAGAGCACCATGGCTCTGATACAAATTGTAAGATAGAAGAGCACGTGAAAAGCTACCAGAGGGGGTGAATGGTAGATTTAAACTTTTTTAGCGGAAGCAACAAAAACCCCTCAGCAGAAAAATGATATGTTCAAGAAATTGTGTGTGCGACTAATCTAAACATGTTAAACCATGACAAAAGTAGTAGATATTGTAGATAACCAAGTCACGAAGACACAACAACAAGAATGACGGAAATCCATTGAGAAAAACTCAAGTTACGGTCGAAAGATCGAACAAAGGTCAATCTGTTCTACCGAGTAAAAAACAGTTTTGCAATACTTAAAGAAACTCGTGTAGATCCAAAACCGCAAATCTAAAGACTGTGAAATTTTTACAAATGATAGAAAATCAAGTTGTGAAGACAATCCAAAAATAATCATTTCAATTGGATCTGTAAAACTCGAGCTATGATAAAATCACCACAGAAAGGTAGTGTTGTGTAGAAACTCGACGAGAAAATCTTGTAGATAACAAGTCGGATGAATAAGGCACAAAAGTTCCTTCAACTATGAATTTTATTGATCAAAATACAAGAGGAACAGCCCCAAAGTAGTCTATCATGAGCTCTGGCCTCCCTTGCTTATATAGCCAGCCATGAGGCCAACCCAAACCTATCTAGGACTCTAATCCTACTTTGATCACGAAATGCAACTAACCATAACAACTCAAGATCTTCCTATTCATAGATAGAAAAAATCTCAAAACTTCCTAACAAACTCAGGAACATATTCCAAATTCATAAAACAACCTAACTTCATGTCCCACACGAAAACTATCATAACCAACTTGATACTTTCCATATCCGATCCATAACTGACACCGTTGCAGCCGTAGTCATCATCTGATACGATCCGATCCTTCCAACCAGATCTTTCCTTCCATAACCCATCTTCAGAACAATGTTGTCACATCATTCACCGCATGCATATGTGCGAACACCTTCCTTCGACACCGAATTTCCTTCATATACATTGCCCTTGATTCAATCACCCTGCGTAACCTCCTGATCAGCTCAACCACAATTCCTCCCAAACTTAATTGTTATAACCTCATCTCCTCCATGAGACTAGTCCAATGGATCTCGTCAACAGCCATGTCTTGAACTCAAGCAACACCTGCACATGAACAAACAACCGATACTTCCGAGCACAAGTCCTCGACTTGACTCTCATTAGTTCTGAAACCACAACACCTTACGTGAGCACCTCACATAAGCATGTTGCAAAGCACAGTAAAAGTGAACATTTTTATAACGGCCAAAAAGCAACAAAAACTTACTAAATGAATACTAAGAAACATTTCAGAATGTAAAACAAATTCGGAACAATTTAGAGAAACAATAAAATTAAGTTCTGAAACTTGCAAAAGCTAATGGGAGCTAAAACAAAGTCAGTCGAAATACAACCAATAGGAGCTTCCCAAAGTTAGCAGAACTAGCATCCGCCGGAGCTTACCAAAACTAGTCGGAACTAGTCAACCCAAAAGCCGGAGCTAGAAAAAGCAAGTCATAGCTTAACAATGACAAGCCGGAGCTATCAAAGATATGTTGAAGCTAAAGACAAAACTCACTGGAGCTACCCAAAAACATGTCTGACCTAGACAAAGCAAGTCGGACCTTACGTCAGACCTTGCTGGAGCTACCCAAAACAAGCCGGACCTATCGTCGAACCTTGCTGGAGCTCGAACCTAGAGTCGGACCTTGTTGAAAAAGTGTTTTGGTAGTATTCAGCACTTTTATCGTCAAAGCCAATATAATCAGCACACATAGGTCCCACAATCTCCCCCTTGATGAATGCATTCGCAACACCACTTAGAATCCGAACATTGGCTTATTCACATGTAGAGTTTTGAAAACAATTTCTCCCCGAAATATTTCTCCCCTTTTGTAAATAAGAAATAAAATGAGAAGAAAACAAAAATTCTCCCCCTGAGACGAATCGTGTCATATCATGTCAAAACACTTGTGAATGTGTGCAATGTGTGATCAATTTCTCCCCCTTTGACAATGTATTCAGCAAGGTACAAAAGAGATATTTTAATTGTTATGAGCATATTTTAACATATACATATAAAACAAAGCTCATCCAAAGTCATACTATCAAGTAAATTACACTACCACAACAATGAGATATATAAAGTAGTGTAAGCCATGCTAGAGATCAAGTGTAATTTTCAATTTAAGCAAGTCATGGCCTCACAAACTTAACTATTTCAAGACTTGAAAGCATGACACTTGTTGCTGAAATTTTATTTTCTTTTAATCACAAATTTTGATCATAGAAAATTTGCAAGAGATTATATGTGCATCTGCCTTATTCTAACCAACCAAGCCAGGCCTATGTCATTTGACAATCAGAAGCTTAAGGACATGATTTTAGTCATACACAACTTCTTCCAAGTTCATATCTAAGTGCAATGATAAGCCATCTCAAAAGAAGAAGTGCGATGCATTCATATTCTCTTGATCTTTTCTCATTTTTTCATTTGAACATAAAAAACTCAACATGTGAGTTGTTTGCTTGATTAATTCTTTATGATTAAAAGCACTTGTGAGCATGCAACAAGTTCAAAACAGCAAGAAAGTTTGATCATGACCATATTTAGTGTAAGTAATTATTCCAATTACTAGTCATGGCAAAAACTACAAAATCTATAGCAAGAGTAATGTAAGAACTTTCAGCATGAAAAAGGAATCACAAAGTCATATATGTATGAAATATTATGCTCATATTATTTTAATTTTGGATTCACACATATACCTCCCTAAGTTTGATGAAGACACGACAACAAGAATCACGGAAATCCGTTGAGAAAAACTCAAGTTACGATCAAAAGATCGAACAAAGGTCAATCTGTTCTACTGAGTAAAAAACAGTTTTGCAATACTGCAAAGAAACTCGTGTAGATCCAAACCACAAATCCAATGACTGTGAAGTTTTTACAGATGATAGAAAATCAAGTTGCAAATACAACCCAAAAAGAATCACGTCAATTGGATCTGTAAAACTCGAGTTATGATAAAACCACCGAAGAAAGGTAGTGTTATGCAGAAACTCGACGAGAAAAACTTGTAGACAACAAATTGGACGAACAAGGCACAAAAGTTCCTTCAACTATGAATTTTATTGATCAAAACACAAGAGGAACAGCCCCAAAGTAGTCTATCACGAGCTCTGGCCTCCCTTGCTTATATAGCCAGCCATGAGGCCAACCCAATCCTAACTAGGACTCTAATCCTACTCTGATCACGAATTGCAACTAACCACAACTACTCAATATCTTCCTATTCGCATATAGAAACAATCTCAAGACTTCCTAACAAACTCGGGAACGTATTCACATTCTTAAAACAACCTAACTTCATGTCCCACACGAAAACTATCATAACCAACTTGATACTTTCCATATCCGATCCATAACCGACTCCGCTGTAGCTGGAGTCATCATCTGATACGATCTAATCCTTCCAACCAGATCTTTCCTTCCATAACCCGTCTTCGGAACCATGTTGCGACATTATGCACCACATGCATACGTGCAAACACCTTCCTTTGACACCAAATTTCCTTCATATGCATTGCCCTTGATTCAATCACCCTATGTGACCTCCTGATCAGCTCAACCATAGTTCCTCCTGAACTTGATTGTTGGAACCTCATCTCCTCCATGAGACTAGTCCAATGGATCTGATCAACAGTCGTGTCTTGAACTCAAGCAACACCTGCATATGAACATGAATGTGGCCTAGAGGGGGGTTGAAAAAGCCTTTTGAATTTCCTGCACACTTAATAGAATCGTCAAAACTTGGTTGGCCGGACTAGTCTGGTCGTGTGGGCGGACTTGTCCGGTGTGCTGAAAGTATGTGTGTTGATTAGGTGTTATTTGGGAAACTAAACTTCTTTAGCAACGGAAATGAGAAAAACTAATATTTTTATTTGATATTAATTTAAGAATGCAGGTAAAACTTATAATTGCCTTAGGTTGATGTTTTAGTACTCAAGTGATCTAGTGAACAAAATTTAAATGAAATAAGGCGCAAGACACACGAATTTTTCCGGAGGTTCGATCTCACCACAAGATCTACGTCCTCGTTGAGGAATCTCACACAGAGTCGGGTCTCCAACCCTTTCCCTCTTCAAGTCACCACGAAGGCCAACTTGATTCCACTATCACGGGTAATCACCAAGTTTGTGGGGCAACCTCACACGTTGAGGGATCCCACGAGAATTACAATGAAAGAAGTGATCAAATACACTCAAAAGTATTACAATGCAGAGTATGAGTGTAGAAAGATCAAACCCCAAGAGCTCGCAATGAAAGAACGACGATCTCCCATTCCCGAATCCAAGTGTTCAATTGATTTCACTCTTTTTGCACTTTAGATGTGTGGGGAGATGTGTTTTGGGCTCTTGGGATGAAGTGGCGGCGCTAGGGTTTGTTCTTTGATCAGTATTCAACGTGTGTGTTGATAGGAAAGCTGTGGACTCTCTATTTATAGGGTTTCCAAAAGGTAGCATTTGAAAAAACCCTAACACCGGACTAGTCCGGTGCAAGTCCGGAATTGTCCGGTCTTAGTGCATTTTGAAGTCCAGAAAGTCTGCCGGACTAGTCCGGTCCAAGCTCGGACTAGTCCGGTGCTGTGTGAAAGTGAACTCTAGAAAGTTCAAAGGTCTAGTCCGCGGACTAGTCCGATCTCCACATATGGGAGACTCCAGAAAGTTCAACGGACTAGTCCGGTGGTACAACGGACTAGTTCGGTCCCTCAATATGAGAGACTCCAGAAACATCAACGGACTAGTCCGGTGTTCGCACGGACTAGTCCGGTCTCCCAATAAGTTAGATTCCAGAAAGATGAACGGACTAGTCCGGTCCATGATCGGACTAGTCCGGTGCTTTGTGAAAGTTAGGTTAATTTTAATCCCTTACCCTCGCGCAAAGTTGTGAGCTCTTGGGGTGTGTCTTTTATACACTCCCTATACATTCAAAATCTAATTTAGTCTTCCAAGCTTCATCAAAGTATCTCTCTTTGAACACCACTTCATTTTTCACCTTTTTGTGCGCACCGAGCTGTTTCACTTGTTTGTCCTGCAATCATCTCAGTAGTTTCATTAGGATCTCATATGTTTGTCATCAATTAGCCAAAACCCACAAGGGATATCCTAGATGCACTTACAATCTCCCCCTTTTTGGTGATTGATGACAACCATTTGAGATATCACAATTGAGAATAAAATCTTGATTTTCATAAGGTGTGCACATATGAGAATAATGATAAGTCCACAAAACGCTTCTCACATATGCACACACCTTATGGTGGGGTGCCTAACATGTGTGTGATCAACAAGGTGTGATGAAGTAAAGGTAATCAATAATGAGCATAGAGATAATCATCCAAGCAACAATAAGCATCACACATAAGTGAAGAAATAGTGCATTACAAGGTTTTAAAAATAAGTACATGTCCTTGATCACAAAAACATAAAGACACCAACTAGAGATGGTCTCAAACTACTAGTCTCAATCTCTCCCCCTTTGGCATCAAGGCACCAGAAAGGGAAAAATTGAGGGGAATCACTCATCGCCACTCTCTTCCTCAGTCTCGGTCCGGTCTTCATCTTCACCACCATCATCATCATTCGCCGAAGCACACTCTTCCTCGGAGTCCTTGAAGGTGGCGGGGATCCCACCAGCTCAATCTCCAGCTTGTCACAGATAGCTTTGATGTTGGCATTGACATATTGTTGATGCTTCTTCTGCCTGACTTCAATCTTGCGGCAGCAGGCAAAGATAGAGGTGAGCATTTTGAGCACACCACCGGAGGGTTCATGGGCAGGTGCAGAGCTAGGAGGAGCAGCTGAAGATCTTGTGACATTCACATCCCGAGTTTGTTTAGTCCTCCTCTCAGCTTCAGGGGAGGGAGGTGCATCAGGAGCCGAAGGTAGAGTGTACTCGGTGGGATTTTGCAGTTTCAACCCCGTATGGTGAACATCCTTGACGAACTCAAGTCCAGTCACCTTCTCAATCATGAACATGATGTACGGGGCATACCCGCAAGATCTATTTGGAGTGGAGTATCAACTCGTCGAGGGGAGGATTTCCCACGGAGAAAACTTGGATTTTGAGGGCTCAACTCAAAAATCTCTTTTGGGGGCTAGGGTTTGAGAGGTGAGGGTTCAACTCAAAGTGGAGGGAGGTTTGAAACGGTTTTGGGCCGGCCAGCTGCTTATATACGCGGCCGACCGGACTAGTCCGGTGCCCCTGGAAAACCTAGGAAAGAGAAACAGTCCGGACTAGTCCAGTGGCAACCTGACTAGTCCGGTGTCCCTAGAAAAACAGAGTATTTAGAGATAACTAATAGTGATCCAAGGAAAAGTTTTGCAAATAATCTTGGTAATTATGACCAGAAAGTAATCAAAAATGGTCATAAATTCCAAGATTTCTTCATTGAAAATAGTTTTCTTAGTAGAAAAAAAAAGTGAGGGGCAGTTTTAGCAATAAAATGTAACATTTGAAGTTTCAACCAGGTGTGCAACGTTTCAAGCCACATTTTGAGAGTCAAGAATATTAAGTTCATTCCTAAGTTCACAAAACCTTTTCTCATCCAATGGTTTGGTAAAAATATCCGCAAGTTGTTTTTCGGTTCTAACATGTGAAATAGCAATGTCACCTTTTAATGAATGATCTCTAAGAAAATGATGACGGATATCTATGTGCTTAGTTCTTGAGTGCTCTAGCGGGTTGTGTGCAATTTTTATAGCACTTTCATTTTCACATAGAAGTGGGATATGGTTAAGATTGTAGCCGTAGTCCCTAAGGGTTTGTCGCATCCAAAGTAGTTGTGCGCAACAGCTACCGGCTGCAATATATTCTGCTTTTGCTGTGGAAAGGGCAATGGAGTTTTGCTTTTTAGATGACCAAGATACCAGGGACCTACCAAGAAACTGACAAGTCCCTGACGTGCTCTTTCTATCGACTTTGCATCCTGCATAGTCGGCATCGAATACCCTATCAAGTTAAATTTGGATCCTTTGGGATACCAAAGGCCCAAGTTGGGTGTGTGCACAAGGTACCTTAGGATTCTTTTTACCGCAACTAAGTGACACTCTTTAGGTGCAGCTTGAAACCTTGCACACAAGCAAACACTAAGCATAATATGTGGCCTAGATGCACATAGATAAAGTAAGGAGCCAATCATGGACCGATATACCTTTTGGTCCACATTTGGACCATCTTCATTGAGGTCGAGGTGTCCATTAGTGGCCATGGGTGTCTTGATGGGCTTGGCTTTGTCCATATTGAATTTCTTGAGAATGTCTTGTGTATATTTGGTTTGGCTTATAAATGTGCCTTCTCTTAGTTACTTCACTTGGAATCCCAAGAAGAACTTCAATTCGCCCATCATTGACATCTCGAACCTATCTGTCATAATTTTGCTAAATTCTTCACAGAAGGATTTGTTAGTGGATCCAAAGATAATGTCATCAATGTAAATTTGGCATACAAATAAATAATCATCACAATGTTTAGTGAAAAGTGTATAGTCAGCTTTACCAATTTTGAATCCATTCTGAATTAGAAAATCTCTAAGACACACATACCAAGCTCGAGGAGCTTGTTTGAGGCCATAGAGAGCCTTACGCAGTTTGTAGACATGGTTGGGATACTTCTGGTCTTCGAATCCTGGTGGCTGCTCCACATAAACTTCCTCTTGATTGGGCCATTTAAGAAAGCACTTTTGACGTCCATTTGATACAGCTTAAAATTATGGTGAGTAGCATATGCCAATAAAATACGAATGGACTCAAGTCTAGCGACAGGTGCAAAAGTTTCATCGAAGTCCAAACCTTCGACCTGAGAATAACCTTTGGCCACCAGTCTTGCCTTATTTCTTGTTACTACTCCATGTTCATCTTGCTTGTTCTGAAAGACCCATTTGGTTCCAACTATGTTCGCCTTTGGTCTCTCCACCAGCTCACATACTTCATTTCTCTTGAAGTTGTTCAGCTCCTCTTGCATTGCAATCATCCAGTCTGGATTCCTTAAGGCTTCTTCTACCCTGTATGGTTCCAGAAAAGACATAAAAGAATAGGATTCACAGAAATTTGCAACTCGATATCTAGTAGTTACTCCCTTAGCAATATCTCCAATGATATTGTTGACAGGGTGGTCTCTTTGGTGTACTCTTGGGTGTGGAGCTTGTGTAGTTGCTTGTTCTTCATTATCTTCATGTGCATTGTCTCCCCCTAGATCATTGTTTCCATGATTTTCCTGATCTTCTTGATCTTCCTCCTCTTGATCTTGTGCAAGAGCTCCCCCTTGATCATTTCCTCCGTGTTGAGGTTCATCTTGTGCATTTGAGTCGAATGTTTGCTCTTGTGGTAAGATATCACCAAGTCCCATTTTATTCAGTGCTTCATATGGAGCTTCCTCTTTATCTAGCACACACTTATCAACTTGCTCCACTTGTGAGCCGTTAGATTCATCGAAAACTACGTCACGTGCTACTTCAACAAGGTCGGACACCTTGTTGAAGACACGATAGGAGTAGGCATTCGACTCATAACTGAGCAAGAATCCTTCATTGGATTTTGAAGCGAACTTCGAGGCCCTATGTTTCTTGTTCAGAATAAAACATTTGCAACAAAAAACTTTAAAATAGGAAACATTAGGCTTTTTACTGGTAAGGAGCTCATATGGAGTTTTCTTCAGTAGTCGATGGAGATACAGTTGATTCGTGGCATGGCAAGCAGTGTTCACCGCTTCTGCCCAAAATCGATCTGATGTCTTGTATTCATCCAACATAGTTCTCGTCGTTTCGATCAATGTTCTGTTCTTCCTTTCGGCCACTCCATTTTGTTGAGGGGATTAGGGTGCCGAGAATTCATGCTTTATCCCTTCTTCATCGAGAAACTCTTCAACTTGGAGGTTCTTGGATTATGTCCCGTTGTCACTTCTGATGTTCTTTGTGGTTGATGAGAATTCGTTCTGAGCTCTTTTCAAGAACTTCTTGAGGATCCCCTGAGTTTCTGATTTATCATACAAGAAAAATACCCAGGTAAATCTTGAAAAATCATCAACAATTACTAGACCGTATTTGTTACCGCCGATGCTGATGTACAAAACTGGACCAAAAAGATCCATGTGGAGGAGTTCCAGCAGTCTTGCGGTAGTCATCACATTCTTGGCGGGGTGTGGTGCTCCGACTTGTTTTCCTGCTTGACAAGCGCTACACGGCCTGTCCTTTTCAAAAACAACATCCTTAAGACCACGGATGTGACCACCTTTTAGAAGTTTCTGCAGATTTCTCATCCCAACATGGACTAGCCGTCTATGCCACAGCCATCCCATGTTGGTCTTAGCAACCAAGCAAGTGTTGAGTTCGGCTTTATCTTTTTTGAAGTCAACTAGATAAAGCTTGCACTTCAACATTCCCTTGAATGCAATCGAGCCATCGCTTCTTCTAGAAACAGTCACACCCTCATTAGTGAATAAAGAGTTGTAACCTTTGTCGCATAGTTGGGATATTGACAAAAGGTTATAATCTAGAGAATCTACATGTAAAACATTTGATAAGGTATGTTGAGAGGATATTTCAATGTTACCGCTACCAATGACCTTTCCTTGGCTGTTGTCTCCGAAGTATATGCCTTCACCTGGATCCTTGTTGTACTCGTACTCTACAAACATATCTCTCTCTCCGGTCATGTGATTTGTGCATCCGCTATCAAGTACCAATTTTGTTCCACCGGAGGAGTAAGCCTGCAAAAAGAATTATTCCTTGGTTTTAGGTACCCAAGCTTGCTTGGGTCCTCTCAGGTTAGTCACAAGAGTCTTGGGCACCCACACACAAGTTTTCAAGTTCTTGTGGCGTGGCCCTGTATATTTGGCAATGACTTTTCCATATTTGGCTTTCATACGAACATAAGAAGCGTTAAATGTATGAAACAATATTTGTGGTTCAGATTCATGGGATTTTTCTTTAACAAAGACAATTCTATTTTTAGCATGATTAGAAGTAGACATGTGTTTGTTCTTATCAAAACCAAGGCCATCTTTGATATTAGGAGGTCTAGTGACCATATATGCACTGCGTGCATATTTGATCTTCTCCTTATCAAAGATGCCGCTTGGAGGGGCATGCATATTATGAGAAGTTGAAGTATTAGAAATAATATTCTTCTTACTAGAGCAAGTGCAAGTTCCGATTGTTGTCGAACTTATATCTTTGAAGGAAGAGCTCTTGGAGGATGAAGAGTCACTTTGCTTGAGCGACTCAACTTGCACCTCAAGGATCTTGTTAGCTTTTGACAAGTTAGCAAGTTCTTCCTAGATTGCAATATGCGAGTCTTCTAGCTTTGAGTAAGTTTCCTTACTCAAGGCTATCTCAACTTCAAGCGACTCATTCTTCTCTCTTTCAAGCTCGAGAAGCTTTTCAATTTCTTGATATCTCTTCCTTTCACGGATGAGCATATCTTCTTGTCGGTCAAGAAGTTCTTCCTTTTTAAAAATTTCGTTCGACAACATTTCCATTTTCTTTAGAGCAATTTTACTTAATCCTCTAAACATTTCTTCATTATCACTAGAGCTATCAAAGTCATTAATAGAAGAATTTAGCATAGGAGGAGTAAGCCGTACCTTTTTCTTGCCTTCCTTAGCCATAAGGCAAGTGTGGTTGTTCATGTCCCATCCTCCCATGTTTGGAAAGAGTGTGGCCTTCATAGTAGGTTTCTTGATTGCGATAGTGGCCATCTCTTCTTCTTCATCGGAGGAGGACTCGTTGTTTGAGTCCCACTCCTTTCCATTGTGAGCTTGATGGGTTTGTCTTCTTTTTCTGAAATTTTTCTTTTCTTGAGGTCTAGTTTCCTTCTTCTTTTTGTTTTCTTCATAAGGGCAGTCCACCATGAAGTGACCATACTCTCCGCAGTTGTAGCAAGTGCGTCGAGCCTTGGATTTTCCTTTATCCTTGTTTTTGCCTTCATTTGAGCTGTTGCCGTGTCTTCTTTTCATCATTCGCTTGAACTTCTTGATAAAGAGTACCATTTCTTCATCATCAAGATCGGTGCTCTCATCACTTGTATGCCCATCGTCTTGATCTTCACGAGCTTCTTTGAGTTTGGGTCGGCATGTTGCTTTGAGAGCAACCTCTTTCTTTTTGGAGGAAGTGAGTTCGGCCAAGTCTTTGACGTATTGTGCCTCTTTCTCCATCATTTCATGATTTATGATCTTTCCCAACAACTCATCGGGAGTCATTTTGTGAAACCCGGGGCTTTCTCTAATCATTGAGCAAAGTGTGACATTTCTTGGCATGAAGGCTCTAATCATTCTCTTGACTACCTCGTGATCCGTCCATTTCTTACTTTCATAGGCACGCATTTTGTTGATGAGTGCCTTCATCCGGTTGTACATGTATTGAGGTGATTCGCCTTCTTCAATAGCGAATCTCCCCAACTCTCCTTCAAGCATTTCGATTTTTGCTTCACGAACCGATCTATTTCCTTCGTGAGCTGTCTTGAGTGTATCCCAGATTTCCTTTGCACTTTCTAAGCCATCAATCTTGGTGAATTCCTCTCTTCTTAGTGATGATGTGATCACGGCGACGGCTTGTGCATTTCTATGAATCTCTTGTTCTTGTTCTGGGGTGAGTTCTTCATCTGTGTCCGGGATGTCTATGCCAGTGCAAACAATGTGCCACAGACTAGGATTTAGGGATATTAGATGCATCTTCATGTTGTACTTCCACATTGTATAGTCGCTTCCGTCAAACTGTGGAGGTTTTCCCATAGGAATGGAAAGATAATGGTTGTTGGAATTGAGACGGTTGTAGTTGTAAGGCTGTCGGGAGTAGTCGTGATGACCACTCCCTGTCGTCTTCTCTTCTTCTTTTCCCTTTTGTCCTAGCAGTTTCTTTCTCAGAAGTGCCTTTAATTGTCGCACTTCTTCATCATCATGTGGGCTCTCTTTCAACACATCAAAAGTTTTAGTTTGTTGTTCCTCCTCATTAATGTTCATCTTCGAGATATCGTTGTTCTTCTCAGAGGCCATTGATCTCTCCGAGATGTGGGTCTCGTTGGTGGAGAACCTTGCTCTGATACCAATTGAATGTGGCCTAGAGGGGGGTGAATAGGCCTTTTGAATTTCCTACACACTTAATAGAATCATCAAAACTTGGTTGGCCGGACTAGTCTGGTCGTGTGGGCGGACTTGTACGGTGTGCTAAAAGTATGTGTGTTGATCAGGTGTTATTTGGGAAACTAAACTTCTTTAGCAGCGAAAATGAGAACAACTAATATTTTTATTTGAGATTAATGTAAGAATGCAGGTAAAACTTATAATTGCCTTAGGTTGATGTTTTAGTACTCAAGTGATCTAGTGAACAAAATTTAAATGAAATAAGGCGCAAGACACACAAATTTTTCCCGAGGTTCTATCTCACCACGAGATCTACGTCCTCGTTAAGGAAGCTCACACAGAGCCGGGTCTCCAACCCTTTCCCTCTTCAAGTCACCACGAAGGCCGACTTGATTCCACTATCACGGGTAATCACCAAGTTTGTGGGGCAACCTCACACGTTGAGGGCTCCCACGAGAATTACAATGAAAGAAGTGATCAAATACACTCAAAAGTATTACAATGCAGAGTATGAGTGTAGAAAGATCAAACCCCAAGAGCTCGCAATGAAAGAACGACGATCTCCCAATCCCGAATCCAAGTGTTCAATTGATTTCACTCTTTTTGCACTTTAGATGTGTGGGGAGATGTGTTTTGGGCTCTTGGGATGAAGTGGCGGTGCTAGGGTTTGTTCTTTGATCAGTATTCGACGTGTGTGTTGATAGGAAAGCTGTGGACTCTCTATTTATAGGGTTTCCAAAAGGTAGCCGTTGAAAAACCCTAACACCGGACTAGTCCAGTGCAAGTCCGGACTTGTCCGATCTCAGTGCATTTTGAAGTCCAGAAAGTCTGCCGGACTAGTCCAGTCCAAGCTCGGACTAGTCCGGTGCTGTGTGAAAGTGAACTCCAGAAAGTTCAACAGACTAGTCCGCGGACTAGTCCGATCTCCACATATGGGAGACTCCAGAAAGTTCAACGGACTAGTCCGGTGGTACAACGGACTAGTCCGGTCCCTCAATATGAGATACTCCAGAAACATCAACGGACTAGTCCGGTGTTTGCACGGACTAGTCCGGTCTCCCAATAAGTGAGATTCCAGAAAGATGAACGGACTAGTCCGGTCCATGATCAGACTAGTCCGGTGCTTTGTAAAATTTAGGTTAATTTTAATCCTTAACCTCGCGCAAAGTTGTGAGCTCTTGGAGTGTGTCTTTTATACACTCCCTATACATTCAAAATATAATTTAGTCTTCCAAGCTTCATCAAAGTATCTCTCTTTGAACACCACTTCATTTTTCACCTTTTTGTGCGCACCGAGCTGTTTCACTTGTTTGTCCTGCAATCATCTCAGTAGTTTCATTAGGATCTCATATGTTTGTCATCAATTAGCCAAAACCCACAAGGGATATCCTAGATGCACTTACAGAACAACAACCGATACTTCCGAGCACAAGTCCTCTTCTTGACTCTCATTAGTTTCGAAACGTGAGCACCTCACATAAGCATGTTGCAAACCACAGTAAAAGTAAACATTTTTATAACATCCAAAACACAACAAAAACTTAGTAAATGAATACTAAGCAATATTTCAGAATGTAAAACAAATTCGTAACAATTTAGAGAAACAATAAAATTAAGTTCTGAACTTGCAAAAGCTTACATGAGCTAGAACAAAGTCAGTCAAAATACAACCAATAGGGGCTTCCCAAAGTTAGCAGAACTAGCATCCGTCGGAGCTTACCAATACTAGTCAGAACTAGTCAACCCAGAAGCCGGAGCTACAAAAAGCAAGTCAGAGGTTAACAAAGACATGTCGGAGCTTTCAAAGATATGTCGGAGCTAAAGAAAAAACTCACCGGAGCTACCCAAAAACATGTCAAACCTGGACAAAGCAAGTCATACCTTACGTCGGACCTTGTCGGAGCTACCCAAAACAAGTCGTACCTATCATCGGACCTTGCTGAAGCTCGAACCTAGAGTCGGACCTTGTTAAAAAGTGTTTTGGTAGTATTCAGAACTTTTATCGTCAAAGCCAATGTATTCAGCACACATAGGTCTCACACGCTCGTTGTCGGAGATGTCAGAATCATCATCGGTGGTGTTGTACACAGCCTTCAAGACCTTCTTGGGGTCCTGGAAGCCTTTCTCTGGATCAGCCGGAGCTTTGTTGACTTTCTGCTTTCCCTCCTGCTAGCGGAAAGGAGCTTCTTCTCGGCGCTTGTTGAAGCGCTCGACAAGGTTTTGGACCTCGCGGCAATCTTCAAGATTGTGAGTGTCCGTCTTGTGGATCAGACACCACAAATTTTGACTGTCGTTGTCTTCAGACAATGGTCGAGAACGTTTCCCGGGGCGTGGCCCCCGGCCACCCGGAGCTGCTACTGCAGCAGCAGCAGGCGTGCTGGCTGAGGGCTTCTTCTTGTTGTTGGACTTTTTCTTCTTCTTTCCACTATCCGAGGTAGTGGCTTCAGCCTTGGAGGACTTTTTATCAGCCTCTGGAGCTTGCTTGGAGTGCATTTCACAGCCCTCCGCAGCCCTAGCACACATGTCGGCAAGGCTGAAGAGTTTCGTGACGCTGGTGACTTATTTCGTCGCCAGCTTCTCCAACATCTTCTTTTCTTTGATGCCCTGTCGAAATGCCACAAAAACAGATGTGTTGGAGATGGAAGGAATTGTGTTCCGTACCTGAGAAAAAACATTGGATGAACGATTGCAGCGACTCTCCCGATTTCTACTGTACGGCAAACAGATCCAGCCCTGTGCTAGGTCGGGTGTAGGAGCTCCCGAAGTTGGCGGTGAACTGGTGGCATAGCTCCGCCCAAATGTTGATGGAGTCAGGCTGAAGACTCATGAATCAGGACCTGGTTGTCCCAGTCAGAGCCACAGGAAAGTAGTTGGCCATCACGGCCTCATTGCCACCCGCCGCGAGTATGGAGGTGGAGTAGATTTGGAGGAACTCGATGGGGTTGACAGTCCTGTCATGTTTCTCTAGCAAGTGAGGCTGGAACTTCTACGGCCATCGGGCCATGCGAAGGCGCATGGCCAAAGCCGAACAACCACCCCCTACTCCCAAAGGACAAGGGTTTTCCCGAGCTTCTCGCCTTTCGCGAGCACGCTCGATGTGGACGCGGCCGTCCTGCTGCCTGTAACTGCAGTCAAGCTCTGACCGCAGATCATGGGTCGAGAGCCTTGAAGCTGTGTGAGTACGGTGTGCCCCGAAGGGCAGAGACGTCACTTGCTGGAGGGTGCACGCCTCTGGTGTTGTGACGTCTGAGGACCAAGTCTGCCAGGCAAGGCCCTTCACTGGGAAGGTGCCTGCCCCGAAGGGGAGGACCTTGGTTGCTGATGGCATCAGTTGCAGCTGCAACCAGATGCTCCACATCGGCACGCCACTGCTCCATTGCACCATGAGGTGCTCCGGGTGCCGGTGGACGCTGTAGAAGAGTACGCGTCGCATTGATCGTGTTCTCAGGGTTGTGCGTCGATGCAGTAACCGATGCAAGGACACCATCTTGTTGTCCAGCATTGTTCGTCGGAGTAGTTGGTGGTGGTGGTGCAATGATGCCCGCCGGAACAACAACACCAGCTGGATGTTGCATGTTGGAGGGATTCCCTCTAGCAGGTTGCTCAGCATGGTCATTGGACGATCCAGCGGCGGAGTTCGGCATCTTGAAAACTCAAGGCTTCCCTACCTGGCGTGCCAAATGTCGAAGTGTGCAATCGACACTTCCCTCGGTACTACTAGATCATAGTCTGCGGAGGTTTGTGATTGGTTGGCGCGCGCGTGAGAACAAGACAGTGACACGAGGATTTTTACGTGGTTCGGGCCGCGTAAGTGTAATACCCTACTCCACGAGTGGTTGTTGTATGTGTGAGTATCTGTTTGAGTGCTTGATTGGACTTGTCCTTTGTACCGTGCGACACAGCCCTTTTATAGTCCAAGGACTAGCCGTTACATTGTCAGCCTGGCCCGACGTGTGGCCCCGGCGGTGTTTAATTACCTAATACACGATTTATATGTATTATTCATGATTAATAGTGTGATAACGCGCCTTAATGGTGACGTTATCGATACTAAAGGTCCTCTGATCGTGTGTCATTAACATGGCATTAATGACACGTAATCATGTCTTGTAACGGTTGCTTGAACTGCCCCTTGAATGCTCGCGCCACTGGAGATCCGTCTATCTTCCCGTTGTTGTCTTAGGTCCGGAGGCTCGACACGTGGCAGCTTTCGAGCTTCCCTCTATGGGGAGGCAGGTCCGGAGCTGCTATACACGTGGCAGCTCCGAAGCTTCCCTCTGTTAGGGGTTAGATCTAGGGCCCCTGGACATGTGGCACGACCCGAGCTTTCCTATACAAGAAGTTTGGTCCGACCTTGCTTTACACGTGGCAGCGCCGGAGCTACCCTAATGAGGGAGGCGAGTCCAGTGTTGTAGGACACGTGGAGCCTTCGGAGGTCTTCAACTCGGACAGGTAGAACTCTGTGGCTTTTCTTGCGGTATCGTGGGGTACCCGGTACGCAGGGTACCTACAACGGCTATCATGATAGTTTTTAAACATGCTTTGCAGAGGTTGTACCACTTTACCTACAAGTTCGTGATTTCATCACCTTCCGATGACTATGGAATCTCAATTATGCCATCTCACACTTCCTTAGGTGTGTGGCCAAGATATCACAAAATAGCTTTTACAAAGTGATTACTGGCATATTTAGACGCCACTGAGGTTTCACGGGTAGTGATGTCTCAAACTGAGCACATCCAACCAAGGGCCCCCTCTTAAGCCATTCGGATCCCAGGGTAGTCCCACCAATCTCTACAAACCCATCCGACTACCCCTTTCCTGAGCATTCTTAATGGTCCAAATTAGTCAACTATACTTGGCCCTGTGGTGGCACTATAAATCCTGGATGGTCGCTCCACGAACCGGTCCGTAGATCTAAAGCAAGCAAAACCACCAAAAACAGTCCAACCCATTCCACATAACCGGCTTGCTCAGATCCCTAGGCACCATGTTGCTAAAAGGTCATTATTATCAATTCTCATCATTCATGTGTTCAATAGTTCATAATTAAGTAATATGATTATTTCCCAAACCAACTGAGTATAGTGATGCAAAAGTGTAAAATACCCTTCCCGACTCTCTACATAGTGTTCAAGCGGCAAGGGTGGTCATTCAAGACTAGTAAACTCCTATAATTGGGTTTTCCCATCAATTGACACAAGCATGCAATTTTGCAAACAAAACATTCAAAACCTGGATAAAAATGATCAAGGACACTTTCCTTGCTCTTGAGCTTGGTTTGGAATGAAAGCTTCAAAGTTCTGGTTCTGCAGGTCCTCGAAAGCACTTTCTACAGTGTGACCTTCTATTCCGTGCGACAATCATGCAAAACAAACATTACGATCAACTAATTCTCATATATTACTCAATATGCCATGATATGCATGATAATGCAATTGTGAAGTAAAACTTGTTAATGAGTTACTATTAATGTTTACTAACTAGTTACAATGGTTTCTAACAAGTTTGAACAAGTTTCAAAGTGATTGAAGTCCATTTGGATTCAATTCAGCATTTAACAGATTCAGACACCGGACAAGTCCGGTATAGGGGCCGAACTAGTCCGCCCTATACAGAACTGCAGAGTTAGGGTTTTCTGATCAGCGAAATTTAGGCTCGAATTTCACGTGGAAAAGTAGATGTAGTGGGTGTACCACGTGTCTAGAGATCCAAGGATCAAGAGTTGGGTGCAACACTTGATTCTTGACATCCAGGGCTTGATGAAGATGAGTTGACAAAGTTTTGAAGAATTTCAATTGTTGAAAGGTTGATGAAGATCAATCTTGATTGATCCCTCTCCCTCTTCTCCTCCTCCTTGCTTTTGGACTTCCTATTGACGTCGACGCAAGGCAAAATGCGGCAGCAAGGGTTTTTCTCAAAGGTGGGGGTGTGGGGTATTGGGTTGTTTATATAGGGGTGGAGAGGTAGGGCTTTGGGGTGAATCCCAAGTGGATTTCAGTGGGTGGACGAGTAGGGGCTGAGGTGGGGTCCACATGGGCTCCTCTGAGGTTGGACACGAAATTTTTGGGCCCAATTAAGGCAATTACCCAATAACCAATCGTGGAAGAATAATAGAATTCGAGTGGGATTCAGCACACCGGACTAGTCCACAATAGGTACCGGACAAGTCCGTTATGGAATAGAGACATTTTTGGACAAGTCAGGTTTGGATGGCCGGACCAGTCCGTTTGGCAACAGAAGGGTTTTCGGACAAGTCCGTATGTTTTGCCGGACGAGTCTATGGTTAGCAAAATAGAAGGCTTCTATATTGAAAATGGACCAGATCGGACTAGTCTGCTCGGACATCAAACAAGTCTGGTGAAACATCAAAAACCCGATCGGACTAGTCTGTGCATTGTGCCGCACAAGTCCGTAGTCCTGAAGAAATTGAATTTCTGAAACAGAAATGGGATACCAGACTAGTCCGGGTTTGTGGCCGGACAAGTCCGTTCCGTGACAGGATTAAATTCCTGATTAGACCTAAATTCATTTTAATCTTGTCCCTTTTAAGATTGCTTTATGTTAAACATGTATGAGGATGTATGCAATGCATTATGCATGAAAATGATGATGTTACATTTAGGCACTTTGTGAGGTTGTGGAAGGATATCGCTGACCAATTTAATGAGATTGTTGTAGTAGTTGTTGAAGAAGAAGTACTTAGACTTAATTGCCATAAATCTGGTCATGAAAGCAAGGATGGTCACATCTATGTGTTCATGCAACGGCTCTTCTGATTCGTTGAGAAGCTTCAAGAACTCGCCTGCCTCCATTGTAGGAGGATCATCTGCTTCTATAGCTTCTAGCATGTCATCCATGCTATCAACCCCCGTGCCATCATCATCCTAATCCACTTCTTCTACGACTCGAGATCTATTCTTTCCATGGAAGGTCAACACCTCATAATGTGGCATGAAATCATTTCGACACAAGTGCATCGAAAGTTCCATTCTGTTCAAAAACTTGGTGTTTCGGCATTTTGTACATGGGCATCGCACCTTATCATTCATTGACAACGAAAATGCTCGATCCAAATTTGATCTAATTTGGTGAACCACTCATCCGAGTGACCATCAGATATGCTCTTCCAACCAGTATACATCAAACTGCGGTCATCAACCATGTTTGACTTTGTAGTCTAAAGCCAAAGAAATTGTCATTGTTTCATACATTGTTTAATGTCATGGCCCTAAATCTATTCGAAAGGATAGGTCCTAAACCCACCCAAGGGTGACCGAGTGGTGTGCATGTGACAAGACGTGCGGTCTAGATCCGGACAAAATTTTGGCAACATAACCCCACTATTCTTCAACCGACACCAAAAAATGGTGCAGTAGAAAACAACAGAGTTATGCCATCAAAATCTAATCCAGATCCAGACCCGCGTCTCATCACAAGTCACACCCCCTCGGTCACTCCCAGGCTGTCCAAAGAAGGGATAATTCTGAACCAACACGCCTCACATGCGTAACAAATGTGAGATGGGCCGGTTCGAAATGGGTAACACATATTGTACATGTTACGTTAAACTTTCATTTTTGAGTCATTTATGAGAGAGGGGAAAGAACGATAGAGAGGAGGAGAGAATGAGAGAGACAGGGAATTAGGTCAGTCGGGGTCCGCCATCCACACGTGCAGGTTCTTGTCGTCCGCATCGTTATCATTTGCCTCCGTGCCCGTTTAGACACATACTTTAACTTCCAACTAAATGGGCCTCGTCAGGCCCTAAGTGGGTAGTGTCGGGTAAAGCCGACCCGAATCCCAATTTTGTACATATAATAACACTCAAGCAATCGAAGTAAAAATTATAACCATAATAAACATAATAATTAATTCTAATCATAACAATTAAACGTAAACATAACAATTGAATAATAAGCATCACAATTCCAACCTAAGTATCACCTAAATATATGTATCGCCTAAACATAAGCATCACCTAAAGTAGTAATAAACAATTGTACATGACGGCTAAAGTAGCAATAAACATAAGAATGGAAATTGTAGCATCACCTAAAGTAGCAATAAACTTAAACATAAGCTAATAATTACAACATTCTAAGAATGGCAACATTCTAAGCGCAATTTACATAGCATCTAAACAATTCTAAGCTAACATTCTAAGCATGGCAACATTGCATCACAAATGAAAATATTAACATAGCATCACAAATGTGAATCACAAGGCCAAAATTAACCTAAATTCACGATCGGGGAGCATCGGGGAGCGTAGGAGAGCGTCGAGGAGGAGAGCCGCGAGTGCCTGATGGTGCCCCCAGTGAGGCGGCGGCAGCTCGTGTGGCTCCGGCGCCGGGTGCCGCCGGCCGCTGGAGGAGCTCGTGGGAGGCTGTCGAGAGCTCATGGTAGGCCACCGGAGCTCAGGTGACGGCGAGGAGCATAGCGGTGGTGCTCGGGGAAGGCGGCGACATCGGGGGAGCTCAGGGGCGGAGGCAACAATGGGGTTGGCCGACGGTACGCGACCTACGGCAATGGGGCAGCAAGATAGGGGTGGCGATGGTGGCTGCGCTGCGCGATCTAGGAGGCAGCGGCGGGAAAAAGCGAGGCAGCGACGGCTCATGCGGGAATGGGGGTCAGGCACCGCGGGCTGGGGATATATACCCATAAATTGCGACAGTCCTAGGGTTAGCCGTTGCAAGTTAACTAACTTGCAATGGTACTACGCTTGGCCATCACAAGTTACTCCTCAATTTGCGATGACACCATAATTTGCGACGGTGTTTGGGCTTGCCGTCGCAAATTGAGCTCCTATTGGGGATGACACGTTAACTTGCCACGGCCATGTGGGGGTTGTTGCAAGTTACCCATGTGCTATGGTAGGTCGTCATAAATTGTTTTGGCCATCGCAAACCATCAGATTTCCTGTAGTGATAGTCAGTGATTCGGGACTCCGGGTCACCAGTAGTATGTGTGTGTGCGTGGATCATAAGAGCTTGTTGCATGGGCATTGTGTTGTCATGTATATAAAAAGGTGTTGTGTAACTGTTTGTTGGTTAAGCTGACTTCAGCAAATAGAAGTTCATCAGTACAGATTGTTTGTGCTGCTATTCTTCTTTTGCCTTGCGTTCGTTTGCCTTTGAGCGAGTGCTTGCTCTAACAATTTGTATCATAGAAAGATTAGGCTAAAATCTGACCCTACTACCTTCACGGCTCTGTGGTGTTGGTTTCGAATAGTCTCAAGAAAGCAACAACATCTTGCTCTCATACTCAATGCTCCCCTCGATGAATTACACCTCATGCGTGATCATGGTAGAGTCCATCCTTGATGCCCAGAGCCATTGTGATGTCGTGGGTCCAACAACAGTCAAGATGGTGGACATGGATAAGAACGAGACGGGGAGCGTGCAACTTATCCAAGAGTTGTCGGGAGGCATTCCTATGTAGGATTAACATAAAAAGACGATAAAAGAGGTCTGAAATAGCCTCAATACAAGGTTTGTCGGAGCATATCACGTCAATGAAACGCATCCTTCTACTTTGAATGTGAAAGGGGGCTTAGTCTAGTGATTATGCACTCTAAGTAGCACTACCCAGGTCCTGAGTTTGATTCCCAATGGGAGCAAATTTCAGGTTGAATTTTACAATACTAAATGTAGATAGTCTACAGAGGAAGTCATGAGCGTTGGATATGGGGTGCACCTACAAAAAATGTAAGAGGATAAAGATGCCATAATGTTGGTCTATGAAATCTGGTGCTTAGCTATCCAGTTATCATCGCCTTGTCCTAGATAATATGTTGTGAGTGTCTGCATTTGTATTCATTTGTAATAAATTGGCCACAATCTCTTTCGAAGGGAAGGTCGGGACTTTGCCATCATCTAAAAAAATCCTTCTACATTGAAAGATGAGCTTGACTTCCTGCATCTGAAGGAGGTGGATGACTATGCTGGCAAAATATATGTCATGGAAGGAAGGTATGCCAACTCTGATGCGACTCTCGATAATGCAACCATGATCAACACGCTCCTCGACACCATACCAGATTGACTCTACCCTATGATTGAGGGGGTCGAATAGTTCTATGATGTGGAGAAGATACCATTTGAGAAATCGCTAGGGAGGCTGAAGGCTTTCGATGAGCGTTGTCGTCGATTGACTTAGGGTAGTGTCACAAACGGTTATATAGAATATAAAACAAGATGTAAACTATATGTAAGATAGGATCATTTTCATAGTAAAACTAGTGATAAGCAATTATATTTCGAATACAAACAATATTTAAGCCACTAGAGTTTTAGATAGCAGAGAAAGATAAAAAATTCTAGAGGCAAGCACAGACAAATCAACTAGCAACAACAGAACCTTCTATGTATCATCTTCAATTGATCTTCTATTTTTTTGAGCAACATTTATAAAGGGACAACATCAAGCATATGAGTACATGAAGTACTCAGCAAATGTGGAAAAATAATGTCTTGAGGGCTAATGAATAAGAACGGCTAACTTGGGATTTGTTAACTCTCGTTAAGCTACACTAGTAAAACATTTATGTAATGGCACCAGAATACTTTACTAATTGTAACACCCTCATTTTCATTCATCATGCAGTGTATTCATTACCATACATATTTAACATAATACAACACAAAAAGGAACAATATTAAAATGAATTAAAGGCAATGAACAATTAAAATCAACTTTGGGTACGGACTTGTCCGGTCCTTACCCCGAACTAGTCTGGTATACCCGTCTGCTCTGGCTTAATTAATAAAAATATATAACCGTCATATAGGATTTTATTAATAGAGAGTTGCTTAGTCCATATACCTTGATGCATACAGATTGTGGAAGCTTTCATTCAAAATCTGAATTCTTCCATCCCTACTCTTTTCCCACCCACAGATGCCAAGGGTAACCCGCAACCAAAGAAATGCCAATTGTGATGATGACAATGTTGAGGCTCCCAAGAATGGCAACCCTGAGTTGATGCAAGCAACAAGGATCGCATCATGGCCATGCAAAATCAGCTCATGCAGATCATGATGCAAACCTTGGGATAGCTCCAAGCAAACAACAACCACCAAAACCACATGCCTACGCCACCACCACCCCCGCCACCCCACAATCGCTTGGGAGAGTTTATGAGAACCAGGCCGCCTACCTTTGCTCAAGCCAATGATCCTATGGAAGCCAATGACTGGCTGAAATTGATTGAGAAGAAACTTGTTATTGTTCAATGCAGTGACTGAGAGAAGGTTTTTTTGCATCACACCAGCTAGTTGGAGCCGCCGCAAATTGGTGGGAAGCTCTTTGCAATGCCCATGTTAATCAAGAGAGAATTACTTGGGCTGAATTCAAGGAGAGTTTTCGCTCGCACTATGTGCCTGAGGGAGTAATGATACTGAAGAGGCAAGAATTTGAGAGTTTCGGGCAAGGAAGGATGAGTGTGAATGAGTATATTAATAAGTTCACACAACTAACAAGGTATGCTATAGAGGATATCAATACAAACCGTAGAAAGCAATACTTGTTCATGAGAGGTCTGAATAATGAAATTCAAGTTCAACTCCTCAACTGTGATTATGCAAATTTCCAGAAGCTTGTTGGTAAGGCTATTGTGGTTGAAAGCAAGGTCTGTGAAATAGAATAGGACGGGAAGAGAAAGATGCCATACCAGGGACAGCCGCAAGGAAATAATGTTCACCCCCACTATGCACCGCCCAATTTACCATATTACATCTCATCTGCTCCTGCTCTTCGCCCAACTAATCCACCCTGCCCAAATCAGCCATTACAGCAACGCCCTGCCATGCAAGCACCTGGCGTACTCATGCTGCTTGCACCTCGTCCTAATATGGGTGCCTATGCTCAAAACCAGTCTTGCCCTAACTTTTCTGGTGCCACTGGTAACAAGAGTTTCTATACTTGTGGTTAGGTGGGAAACTTTGCTAACCAGTGCCCAAAGTCAGTTCAAGGACCGATGAACAATGCTCTAAGGCAAAACCCTAGGCCAATTGGAGGAGCAACCAAGGCAACTGTGGACCACATAATTTCGCTCATGGAAAGGTGAACCATGTCTCTACTGGGGAGGCTCAGCAAGTTGATGATGTCGTGATTGTTACGTTTCTTGCAAATTCCAACCCTGCTACTATATTATTTGATTATGGAGCATCTCATTCTTTCATTTCATCAAAGTATGTTGCAAAGTATAGTATGCATATCACACATGAATTATACTACGTTGTGTAATTTTTCTGGAGGGGAGATGAGGACAAATATAGTATGTCCAAAAGTAAGTCTTAAAGTGACGAGGTAGATTTCCTTGCCAACCTTATAGTTTTGGATTCACAAAGACTGTACATAATACTTGGAATGGATTGGATACAGAAGAATGATAGAGTGATTCAATTAATGTGCCACAAGGACAATGCGATTGACAAATAACGAGGGCGTCAAAATAGAATTCAAGGGCGTGCAACCAACAACTGGAAGGGCAATGCTAAACCATGTGGAAGGTGTGACCTTGGAGGAAATTCCAATTGTTTGTGAATATCCAGAAGTGATTCCAAAAGAATTGCCAGGTATGTCACTTGATCGTGACATCGAGTTCATCATTGACTTATTACTTGGAACTGCACCTATAGCTAAAAGGCCTTATAGGATGCCTGCTAATGAACTAGTGGAGCTCAAGAAGAAATTCAAGAGCAACTAGAAATGGGTTTTATACGCCCAAGTTCCTCACCTTGGGGAGCACCAGTGCTCTCATAGATAAGAAAGATGGATCCCAAAGGATGTGTGTGAATTACCGGTCTCTCAATGAGGTGAGAAATAAAAAATAATTATTCGTTGCCCCGCATAGAGGATTTGTTTGACCAAATGAAGGGAGCTCGAATACTCTCCAAGATTGATCATCGATCAGGGTACTTCCAACTAAAGATCAGACCTTCAGATATTCGTAAAACAGCTTTTCAGACACGATATGGATCATATGAGTACACTGTTATGTCATTCGGATTGACGAATGTGCCTGCCTATTTCATGTACCTCATTAATAAAGTCTTCATGGAGTACTTGGATCAGTTCGTTGTAGTATTCATTGATGATATTATGGTATGCTCAAGAAGCGAAGAAGAGCATGAAGAGCATTTAAGGTTGACATTACAGAAACTGTGAGAGCACCATTTGTATGCCAAGTTTAACAAGTGTGAATTCTGGTTAAGAGAAATATCATTCTTAGTCCACATCATCTCCGAAGGAGGAGTATCCGTTGATCCAGGAAAAGTAAGAAACGTGTTGAAGTGGGAATCCCCACAGAATGTGAAGGAAATCCAGAGTTTCCTAGGAATGGTGGGATATTATCGTTGTTTCATCAAGGACTTCTCCAAGATAGCGAAGCCCATGAATGAACTACTAATGAAGGAGAAACCATTCAAATGGGCTTGGGCTTGTCAGGACAGCTTTAAGGAGTTAAAGAATAGGTTAACCACTACAGTGGTATTAATATCACTACAAGAATCGGTCCATAGGGCGTCGGGGAAAGTAAAGACGTCGAACCCGATGAATTTAAATAGTTTAATACTGTCGGTTTCTAACTTCCGATGGCTACAATTTTATAACCATCGGTGTCGTAGCCCGGGCCGACGACTAAAAATATAGATGTCGGTTCACAAACAAAAACTGATAGAGAAAAGTAAAGACATTGATACAATAGTACCAACTGATGGTCATACAGGCAGGCCCCACGCTCCCTGATTTCCACGTCCCGCGCCCGACTAAAGTTGTCAGTCTTTTGAAAATTTGCGGCGCCCGTACCTCTTCCGATCCAATTTTTAGTCCGCTAGCGTGACTTACTATGCATGCTTCCGATTCAATTTTTTAATCTGCTGGCGCGGCTTCTCTAGACTGATTTTTTTCCATGTCACGTAAGCTTCCTGGCTCTTTATTTAGCTCGCTCTTTCCCAGTTGCGCTCGTATCTACCTCTAGTTGCCGCCCTCCGCCCCTTCCAAAACCCTAGCGCCCTTCGTCCCACCTGCCGAAAAACCAAACCATGTTGCCGCCCACCGGTCTCTAGAAGAAACCATAGCCCATTTTCCTCTCTCACAGCACAGTGGCCTCACGACGTGGCTCCTCCCAGCGCGGCGGCTTCCTGGCGCTACTCCTCTCGGCATCCTCTCCCACGACACAGCGCGACTCCTCCTGGCGACCTCTTCCATGGTGCGGCACGACACGACTCCTCCTGGTGTCCTCTTCCACGGCGTGATGCGGTGCGACTCCTCTCGGTGTGGCACAACTCCTCTCAGCGCGGCTCCTGGTGCGGCCTCCCAGCACGACTCCTCTCGGCACGAACGACGACTCTCCTCCCAGTGTGAATGTTCAACTTTTGTATTTGGCCATATCATGATTGATGTATTATGTGGATTGTTTTTTTTTAGCTCAATCTTGTGGATCTATTGTCTACTTAGTCCAATTTGTGGTTCCAAATATGGGTGAGAGTACCCGTCGTTTGGTGCTGGCCTTCCACCCGGTGAAGGCTCGGCTCGGCGCAGATGGTTGCGGCCAGGTCTAGCGGGAGAGGTGGAGGGGACCGGAAGCGGAAGCTTGCTCTCCGCCTGTAGGCCATGGGCGAATAATTTTTTGTTGTGTGTGAGAACTAAAACTGTCGGGTTGTCCAGAACCGACGGTCATACACTAGTTAAAGCTGTCAGTGAAATGGCCGACGTTTGTACCTCTTAAGACCGTCGTTCCCAAAACCAATGCACATACCGCTTAAAGCCGTCGGGACTGATGTTTTTAGAAGTTAAAAACCTCGAGTAAAGAGTGTCGGGTAAGAGTGTCGGTTCATCGACTTAGATAGTTTATGGGCATTGGCTACAGTAGTTAACCGACATCTATATGGCTGACGTTCTATTCATCAATTCTTGTAGTCTATTGCTAGATGTGAGCAAGAGCATCGACGTTTATTCTGATGCATCAAAGCAAGGACTTGGATGTGTAGTGATGCAAGAAGGTCGACTAGTAGCTTATGCATCTAGACAACTAAAGAAGCATAAATTAAACTACCCTACGCATGATCTTGAACTCGCAGCCGTAGTGCATGCATTGAAGATCTATATGCATTACATCTTCGAATATTGATGTGAAATTTATACAGATCACAAGAGTCTCAAGTACATATTCACACAGACGGATCTGAATTTGAGGTAGCAAAGATGGTTAGAACTCATCAAAGACTATGATGTGGGAATCAACTATCACCCAGGAAAGGCTAATGTAGTGGCTAATGCCCTAACCCAAAAAGGAGCAAGTCACCAACTCACAGTACAAGAATTACCGTCCGAGCTATGTAAGGAGTTTGAACGATTGCATCTCTAATTTTTGAATGAAATAGGAACAATGGAAGTAAATCCAACACTAGAACAGGAGATACGAGAAGGTCAAATAGCGGATGAGAAAATCCAAGAGATCAAGGAAAGGATCCAAGAGGGGAGAGGATGGAGATTTGATGAAGCTGACAATGGCACGTTATGGCTTTGGAAATGGATTGTTGTGCCTAACATGAAACGCATCCGCAACACAATTATAAAGGAGGCACATGACTCGCCTTATTCCATTCATCCTAGTACTACGAAGATGTACATGGATTTGAAGACGTGCTACAGGTGGATGGAATGAAGAAGGACATAGTTGAATATGTTGCATTATGTGATATTTGCGAACGAGTGAAGACTGAACATCAAAGGCCATCCCAATTATTGAAACCATTGAAGATACTGGAATGGAAGTGGGATGAAGTTGGTATGGACTTTATAGTTGGATTACCGCGCACTGAGTCAGGATATGACTCCATATGGGTTATTGTGGATCTGTTGACCAAATTAGCGCATTTTATCCCTGTGAAGACTACCTATAGCGGTGCGAAGCTGGTAGAATTGTATATGGGGAGAATAGTGTGTTTATACAGAGAACCTAAGAAAATAGTATCCGACAGAGGTTCTCAATTTACCTCTAGGTTTTGGCAAAAACTGCATGAGTCTACGGGAACTCAGTTGAATTTTAGTTCTGCATATCATCCACAAACAGATGGACAGACCGGAAGGACAAATCAGATATTGAAAGACATGCTAAGAGCGTGTGCGCTAAAGTATGGAGGAAGTTGGGACAAAAGTCTCCCATATGCTGAATTCTCCTACAACAACAGCTACCAAGCAAGTTTGAAGATGTTGCCATATGAGGCACTGTATGGAAGAAGATGTAGAACACCCTGTTTCGGAATGAGACAGGAGAAACCCAAGTATTTGGACCTGATGTGATATAGGACGCCGAAAGCAAGTCCAGATAATGTGTGAAAACTTGAAGGCTACTCGGTCGCATCAAAAGGGCTATGTGGATAATAGGAAAATGGACTTAGCTTTCAAAGTGCGAGACTTCGTGTATCTCAAAGTTTCACCTATCCGAGGTCATAAGCAAGTCAGCTTTAAAGGCAAGTTGACACCTCGCTACATTGGACCATTCAAGTTTTTGGACAAACGTGGAGAAGTGGCATATCAATTGGAGATGCTAGCACATCTTTCCGATGTTCATGACGTATTTCATGTTTTTCGACTCAAGATGTGCTTAAGGGTTCCGGAAGAACAAGTACCAATGGACGAATTGGAGCTTGAGGAAGATTTGACTTACGGCGAGCAACCTATCAAAATTTTGAATACAAAGGAGAAGGACACCAGAAACAAGGTGAATCGATGGTGCAAAGTACAATGGAAACACTACAAGGATTCTGGTTTATCGCAACGAAAAAATTCATCGCAATAGGTCACTGTTGCAACAAAAAAGAAGTTGTCGATAGTTTTTATGAATTGTTGACATAAGTCCCATAGCTATAGGTCATTGCGACGACTTGACATCCATGACAAATAGTATGGTATTGCAATGATTTCACATCGATGGCAAATAGTATGTTATTGCAACGATTTCATGTATTGCGACGATTTAACGTTTTGCAACGAATATTACAGTATTGCAACAATTTCACAGTTGTGGCAAATAGTACGGTATTGCAATGATTTCACATTCGGTGGCAAATAGTATGGTATTTCAATGATTTAACGTATTGCGATGATTCAACGTATTGGAATGAATAGCATGATATTGCAATGATTTTACATTTGTGGCAATAGTATGTTATTGCAACGATTTCACATCCATGGCAAATAGTATGGTATTGCAACGGTTTGACGTATTGTTATGATTTAACGTATTGCAACGAATATCAAGGTATTGCAACAATTTTACATTCGTGGCAATAGTATGTTATTGTAATGATTTCACATTCGTGGCAAATAGTATGGTATTGCAATAATTTAACGTAGTGCGATGATTTAACATATTATAACGAATAGCAGGGTATTGCAACGATTTCACATTCGTGGCAATAGTACGTTATTTCAACGATTCCACAACCATGGCAAATAGTATGGTATTGCAACAATTTAATGTATTGTGATGATTTAACGTATTGCAACGAATATCACAGTATTGCAACGATTTCACATTTGTGTCAATAGTATGGTATTCCAACGATTTCACATTCATGGAAAATAGTATGGTATTGCAACGATTACAATATATGGCAAATAGTATGATACTATGACGATTTAACGTCCGTGGCAAATAGTATGTTATTGCAACGATTTCACGAGCGTGGTGAATTGTACTGTATTGCAACGATTTCATATCCGTGTGAAATAGTATGGTACTGCAACGATTTCACATTTAGTGCGAATAGTATGGTATTGCAATGATTTCTTATCTGTGGCAATATGTCCGTAATGCAACGTTTGCTGATTTGTGGCAATAAGACTGTATGCAATGTTTCCTGATCTGTGGCAATAGGTTCATAATGCAGCGTTTTCTGATCTATGGTAATACGGTTGTAATGCAACGTTTAATGATTTGTGGCGATAGAGGTGTAATGCAACATTTTCTCTTCTGTGGCAATAGCGTTGTAATACAACATTTTTTTGAGTGGTGGCAATAGCAGTCTAGTGCAACGTTTTTTGAGTCGTGGCCAAATGTTTATACTGCAATGTTTGTAATTCGTGGCAATAGTTTCCTATTGCAACAATTTATCATTCGTAACAAGCAATTCATAATGTCACGTTTTATAATTAGCGATAGTAGAATTCTAATGCATGAGTTTTAAAAATTAGTGGCAATAGAATCAATTTGTTTGCACACGATACGTATGTCGAGTTTGACAATAAACATCCATCAATTGATGCAATACGCATAAGAACACTC
Organism: Tuctoria greenei; assembly: GCA_036927565.1. Classification (NCBI taxonomy): domain Eukaryota; kingdom Viridiplantae; phylum Streptophyta; class Magnoliopsida; order Poales; family Poaceae; genus Tuctoria; species Tuctoria greenei. The sequence continues at coordinate 61,152,954 of JAYESD010000010.1, forward strand.
AAGAATTATTAAGGCGACGTTGATGCATGTTTACAGTTTGATCAAGAAGATCGGGACTAATTGGAACAGGTGCCTTTTGTTGGCCCTTTTGTGGAGTAGTTACTAGCTGTTGTGTACATGTTCATGTAATCTCCACCATTTTGCGCATTTCAGCCATCATTGAAAGTCGCATGCCCTATATTTCCTTAGCTCTCCGTTCACGATCAGATTCTATATGACCTTCTAAGTTCTGAACTTGAAGGTTTAACTCTTCATTCTTCTGGCTTATGCAGTCTATCTGGGTGGTTAAACTATCATTTCTTCTTTCCAACTCCCACACTTGGTGATTGAGGCCTATATTTCTATCTTCTAAGTTTCGAACTTGGTAGTTGAGGTGTTCAGCCATCAGGATACGCATACGTTCACGTTCAGGTTCATTACAGATAGCCATATAACCATGTCCCTGAACCTGTGATCCTGCACAACCGATTGAGGATTTATAACAATGCTGGAAGATGTGGTTTCTCTCCTCATCTTGAATTGGGACTCCTTGCTCAGCATCCTTGTCATTCACTTGGGCACTTGCCTGGGTCTATATACAAAAAGAAAAGTCACGGTCACATTGCAAATATTTATTTAAATAGGGATTGTTTGAAGAGTTACTCACATGTATAGCTTTTGCCTGCTCGTTTTACCATTCATCGTTCTTCAAATGGCTTGCCTCCCGCAGTTTTATGTCATCGGGTTCTTCTTCGGTCTCTGGGTCTCACTACACAAAATACAAGTAAAATTCAACATGTAGGTATACATATTGATTGCAGCACAAAGTAAAAGCATGATTTATTTTTCATACCTTCTGGTAACTAAGTTGGGCGTAGGATATGGAGCCAAGCAAGTGTTTCGTCTTTTATCTTCTTCGATTTTGAGAATTGGTCTTGCTTAATGACTGCAATTTTAAAAATTAATTCCATGAATGAATGTAAGTCAAATAGTTTTCGTATGATGTGAAGCTATTAAAAATTTAGCTGACCTTGGATTGCTTAGACCCAAAATATTCTTTTAGGTGCAACTAGTTGGGTGCCGGCACGTCATCAGGCTTGTTTCGTATACGTTCTTTATTGGTCGAATAACTCTTATAGGTGGCATGCAAAGTCAAGTGTCACCCCTTGTAGCGCACCATTAATTTTCAAAAAATTTCTTGTGCTCTGCTCTGTGTCCTCCAAGTCCCAGAAATTATGTACATTGTATAACATGTTGGTGTAAACATACAAGATGGAGATTGCATTAAAAATTACATGTGTGGGGTATGACGACACTAACCAGAATGTCTAGTACTATTTCTCTCTTGTTAGTATCGCCAACCTCTGCTCACTTCCTTGCGCCGCTAAGGGGTGCATGTTTTTTGTAAACATAACCACATCATCCATAAAGTGCCGCTGATTAATACCAACCGCAACACCCAACCTAGTGGAGAACTGAATTGGTAGCTTCACATTCTCCGTTCTACTAACTAGGGCTGCATAGCGTATGCTGGCAACCTTAAGTCCTTTAGCCACACTTCTTCCAAACTTCCTTCCTTCTGTTACATTGATTCAAATGGTAAACGATTAAAGTAAATTACCGCCTGACGAAGTTTTGTATCATGTATGAATAGTGTGAAAGAAGAAAAAGTCTCTGATGTTCGTACCATCTTCAGTACGAGTGAGGCAACTACGAGCGTGGGACGACCGCGTCCCAACAACATTTTGTTCTGTGTTACTCCTTTCTAGTTTATATTAATTGTCGTATCATACCAACAAATGAATTAAAAATGAACTAGTTAGGACTGTCTGAACGACAATTATTTTGATTAGGAGGGAGTACATTGTTGACTTCTTTGTTGCTGTTCATACTCTAAAATGAGCCATCAGGTTCACATGTCAGTGGCGCTACTGCACCCGTAGTACTGCAGAAGATTTTTAGTCCAGCAGCGAAGCAGGCAAGACTGAGAAGGTGGACATGCAGCTGGCCACGCTAAACTCGACATCAGCCGGAGCGCGTCTCGAGGAGAATTGGTTGCAGGACGAGTAATGAACGCCAACGGTAGCAGGTGGTGAATGCAAGACAGATGAGGCGGGCAGCTTGCGGGGTTGAAATCCTCTGCAGTAATGCACCTACAGAAGCTGCCACTGACATGTGGGCCCATGAGACATCGGGTCCACTTGTTAGTGGTAGCTATCGTAGGTGCAATAGTGCGTAGTCCTAGCTTGCGATGCTTAACAAAGCGAGGGTTCGGTCTAGCCGAGATCAACCGGAGCAACTCTCGAAGAGGATTGGTGGCAGGGCGAGTAATGGCCAGGGATTTGTGGGCAGAGGTGTCATCATGTCATACGAAGGATGGGGCGTGGCAATGGGCGAGGGAGACGCGTCAGGAAGGACACTAAAGTGACTAGCTGCAGGGCATGGGCGTCGATGCCGGCTGTAGTGGCCGGCGATGAGAGATGTAACACCCTCAATTTCATTTATCATGCATTGAATACATTCTTATACATGTTTAGCATTAAGCAACATAAAAAGGAACCAGATTAAAATGAATTAGAACCAAAACAACATCTAAATTCTGCAGCAGTGCGGACTTGTCCAGTTGGTACCCTGGACTAGTCCGTTTGACTCTCTATTGCCTACAAACATATCCGTTTTCTGCCCCGGATTAGTCCGAATTTTCTTCTGTTGATTGTCCAGACTTGTCCATTGTTGAGTACGGATTAGTCCGTTCCGAACTACTGGAACTTTTCGGAGTTGTTCGGTAATTCCTCCTTTCAGTCTCATTTTTGGAAAATTTACCAAACCTCCAGACTTGTCTGGTGTATACCGGACTTGTCCGTTTTCCTTTCTGGACAAGATTGGACTTGTCCAGAACCAGAACGGACTTGTTCATTAAAGTCTCTATTTGATATCAGACTAGTCTGGCCCCTTTGAGGACTTGTCTGGTGTGCCCGACTCGGATCCAATTTTTCCTCGACGATATGTTATTGGATATTTGCCTTAACTGGGCCCAAGAACGTTGTGTCCAACCCCTGTGGAGCCCATGTGGGACCCCACCCCAGCCTCCACTGCCTTAAATTCGAAATCCATCAAACCCTACCGCCTCCACCTCTGTATAAACACCCCACCACCCCAACTTTCATCCCTTCTGTCACAATTGAGAAACTCCAAACCCTAATTCGTGAGAGCTGCCGTCAAGAGAAGATCACCACATCTAGAAGAAGGGAAAGGAGGAAGGAGAGGGCTAAAGCAAGATCGATCTTCATCAACCCATCGACGTTGTCATCAATTCTCCACCAATTCTCCGTTTTCCTTGGATCTAGGCATCATGATCTCGAGTTTCGTTGAATTCTCAACCTTCGAGTTGATGAATTCACGGTAATTACCTTAGATCATCTTTCTACATCAATCTTGGTCCCATAATTCAACTCAAACTATACTCTAATTGGAATTTCGCCAAAAACCCTAGCCGAGCGGACTTGTCCGACCAAGTGCGGACTAGTCCGATCAACTTTCTGGTCAAGGGCGGACTAGTCCGGTCCCTAGTACAGACTTGTCTGGCCACCTGAATCTGAAGTTGCTAAATTAATTCCAAATTGACTCAAATAAACTTTAAACCTGTTCAAAGTTGTTAAAAACTATTATAACTAGTTAGTAAACATTAATAGCAACTTATTAACAAGTTTCACCTCATAATTGCATAATTCATGCATGTCATGACATATTGAGTAATATATGAGCATTTATTGATTGTAATGTCTGTTTTGTATGTTTGTTGTGCGGACTAGAAGGTGTTGCACTAGAGGGTGCTGTCGAGGACCTCCAGTACCAGAGCTTCAAAGCTTTTGACCCTAATCAACCACAGGAGCAAGGCAAGTGTCCTTGATCATTTTGATCCTGTTTGTAAATGTTTTGTTTGCGAAACTGCATGCTTGTGTCAAAATGATGGGAAACCAAAGATAGGAGTTTACTAGTCTTGTTGACCATCCTTGTCGCTTGGAATATATTATAGAGAGTCGGGAAGGGCTTTTTACCTTTTTGCTTCGCTCTAATAAATTGGGATGGGAAAATAACAAAATGGCTTAACTATGAATTATTGCACTTATGGATGATGAGAATTTATGAATATGGTTAATTGGTAATATGGGACTTGGGAGATCTAAAAAGTCATGGTTTGTGAATTGGGTTGGATGATATGGTGGTTTGCTTGCCTTGGATCTAAGGACCGGTTCATGCGAGAATAAACCAGGACAACAGTGCCACCACAAGGCCAAAAGTATGGGTGCGGCTTAGCTGATTAATTAGGTGTATTGCCAGCATTGTTCAGATCATTTGGGAGTGTGTGGGATGGGAGTCGGTTGGTTTTGCAATAGTGGCGCGACTGCCCTGGGATCCAAAGGGCACAAGAGGGGGCCCTTGGTTGGATGTGCTCAGTTGGAGGCATCACCACCGGTGAAACCATAGTGGGTCTAAATATGCTGGTAGTCCCTTTGTAAAGGTTATTTTGTGATCTTTTGGCCATACACCTAAGGAAGTGTAATTGGCATAAGGGAGGTTTCTTTAATCGTCGACGGGTGATGAAATCATGAACTTGTGGGTAAAGTGGTACAACCTCTTCAGAGTCTCAAAAACTATCATGATAGTCGTGCTCCTGGTTAAGAGCACCTAGATGACCTACATGTTTAGAGATGAACTTGGGATTTGGGATGGTTATGGTTGAATTATGGTAATGGTTAGGTTTATAATTATGGATTGGATGGTGATAAATGGTCATGGTTAATGATGATGGTAAGAATATGGAATATGGATGGATAATGAATGATGGATATGAATTATCATGTTTATTTAGGATACGATGGGATAAATTTTCCATAGGCATTGTAAGATGTTTTTTACATGTTTTAAATGTAATTTTCAACAAATAGCCATTATTTATTATCAATTCCTTGTTTTAAGCTACATGTCATTATTTCCCACACTTGCTGAGTACGACATGTGCTCACCCTTGCAATTCTCACACCAACAGTTTTAGGTGATGTTTGGGAGTACCCTAAGAATAATGTAGAGTACTAGGTTGTGTGCTACCGTCGACTTGCATGTGGTGTTGGTTGGAGCCGCGCTATCCCTTTTGCTTAGTTTTCTTAGTTGCTTAATTAGATTATTTCTGCTGGAGTTATAGTTCAATATTGATCATTAGAGTTTGTAATTTGAAGATTATTTGAATATTGTAAAAAAGGTACTTAATTAACTTGTGTTATGGTAATTTTCTGTATATCATTTGTAATGCACTCGTGTATGTGTGTTAAACATCCTGAGCTCACATATGTGTTGCACTTGGTTCATTTTCGGAACCGGGTGTCACAAGAGAGCACAGCGTGGAGGCATAAAAAAATCACGCCATCACATAGGCTGAAGAACTGTTAACTGGGACTAGGAAAGTAGAATTGCAAGGCAAGCTAAAACAATTAGTAGAGCCTAGTACATATTTATGGTTCGTATATCTATACCTGTTGTTGGTTCATGCATAGTAGTACCAGGGAATGAAGAATCTTGGGGTTCCTGAACATCATGTGTTGCAATATTCTCTGCATACCATGCGAAGGAATTAATGTTTTCCAAAAAAATCAATTTTGATAGTAAACACATTTATAGTTATACCAGGTTCTTATTGGCCACCATGAACACTTGTAGACGACATGGCGGTTCGGTGTCTTGTTCCTAAAGTAAAGAGCACATATTGTAAGTAGTCATTCCAAATAATAGTGATAACATCAGATTACATGACCGACGTGGATTTTTGATTGGACGGTGTGGTTTCTATAAACTGACAGTGTTTGTTTGGAACGGAGGAATTAGAAATAAAGGAATAGGAAAAAAAACGTACGATCCGAGAAAGCCACAAGAAAGAAAAAAATATAAAAACTGTGGGAACTGAAAATCCTAGGAACACAAGTTTGTAACACAAGAATGAGAGTACAACATTTGGAGTGGTTGAGATAACCCTTGCTCATTTACTTCTAAATCCAGAAATTAAATACTACCTCCGGTTTTTAATATTTGTCGTTCCCGGTAAGGAATTGAACTAGAAATACACTATTGTAATAAGCTGTCGGAGCGACATTTATTTCAGGACAAATGTAGTATATGCTATATATATCTATAACTAAATTTGTGAAACATAAGAGCACATTTGTTCTTTGTTAATTTGTTTAATCTTCATATATCAGCATGGATCGTGTAGAACTTAACTAGCCCAAAACTGCATGGATCATGTAGAACTTACCTAGCCAATATAGCTCTATAAAAAGACAGCACGGATCATGTAGAACTTACCTAGCACAAAACTGGAGTCCGGGATGTCGCAGGGAGGTGTCGGCGACGAAGAGATTCGGTAGAGCCCGTCAAACTTGGTCGCTCGGCATTGTACCCATGAGTCACCACCACCAAGAACTTCGATGTGTTACTGCGAGATCCATAGGGAAAAAATTGTAAAAACCGTGGGAATTGAATAAACGAGAATTTCTTAGGAATACAAGTTTGGAACACAGGACAGAAAGTACAACACATTTGGAGTACTGCAAGATCACCAGAAGGGTCGGGCAGCGGTGCGTCGGGAATGGAGGCCAGGGTACTGCGGATTTAGAGGCCAGTGTTTCCATTTATACTCATCATGGCTGGAATAGGGTTACAATAGGCGGGACTGAAATTGGAGGTGTAGGGAGTGAAATTTGAATTGTAAAAATCTCAATTGTGTCGGCAAGAAGAACGAAAAAAATTCGCTGGCGTGGAGAATTTGGCTCTAGCCGTGCCCACGCATGCAATCGTGATTAAATTCATGTCATGTCACATCTATTCCTGCACATGGTGCATGTAGCTAGAGGGGTAGACTTCTTTGGACGACTTGCTTGCTTCTTAATTACAATATGGCCTAGCTGCTTGCTCGCCGTGCGACAGCTAGTTCCCTTTCATCTTTGTTACCATGCATGGATATCAAAATCTAAAAGCAGTCATGTGCTAGCTAGTGGGACATTCCAAAAAAATACGAAAAAAAATATGAACAAATGTATGTGTGCTAGACATGCAAATACAGAACACCCAAGTCCATGAAAGGACGATGGCAAATCCATGGTATAGTAAAAGGTAAACAATCAGCATTCTGTAACATTGATCACAATAAAATGATAACATATATATACTACTACTACTAAAAATACATTTTCACATGCACCATGATTTTTTTATACAGGCGGGCCGACCATAAAAATTTCCGCTGTGATGTCTAATCTTCAGGCCTTCGATCCAAAGCCGCTTGTGATAAAAGAGTATCACAGGTAGATACGATACATCAATAATATCTTCGATTATTAGTTACAACGGATAAACTACTTTTCAGGCGCCTGATGCATCAGATGATGGACTAATTAGCAATTAAGATGACGTAATTTCCTAATCATGTTAATTATGCATCATGTTAGTTGTTAATTATATTAATTGTAAAGATTATGTTAGTTGCAAACTAATAAATCATTTTTTGTCAATGTATTAGCTATAGAAAAAAATAATATCGTCAATTATGAAATTTTACCGGATTAGTGTTACCTTAGGTTGCCTGAATTTTTACCGGATTTCAGTCTTTCAGACACATGCAATATAAACGGTCCTAAGTTACAAACAAATAAGAGATATTTTTTATAAAAGGAGATGTTTTTCGATACTGCATAGGACACATTGTTCACGAGCATAAAAGACATTTTTCATTAACATAAAAATAAACATATATTACAAACAAGAAATACGAAAACACATAGAAAACAAGAAAAAGAAAAACTACTCCTAATCTTACTCTACTTGGAGGAGGTCTCCTCAACCTCCGCCATCGGCGCCTCTTCCTCCTCCTCCGGCACCTGAGTCTGAAGCTTCCGGGTTGACGGTGTACAGAAGGTGCCGTCGGCCCTCCACCCCAGCCATCTCCGCGATCATCTCGTGAAAGGTGTTGAGACGAGTGACCAAAAAGCTTAACCTGAAGCAGTAGTGGCTGGCGCTGCGGAGTCCATGCTGGTGTGGACGGGAAGGGTCCCAAGAACCAGACATCGACACGAGCAACAACTGCTTGAAATCGCGTTCTTGAAGGGATCATCAAAATCATTAGAATTCAATGCATGATTGGGGCGTCACACTTTGTGGCTCCATGCGTGAGAGGCAATAACTAAAATTTTATTGTAGACGTGCACCGATGTTCTACATGCACCGATGAGAACATCGGGAGCCCGATTCAGAGAGCGAACACCAAACTGAATGTGGCCACCCATCCTTAATGTTGATCCAAGAGTATGTTCTCCATCAACTTATAGTATGAAGATAGCAGTAATCTTAGCCTTGGTGAAGTTTCATAGCCACATCAATCACGTGCTAAGATTATATAAAATCTATCACCATCGGTCTACTTTTTGGAAAGATGATGATATCAATTGCAGTAAACCGCAGACTTCAAATGAAAAAATTGAGTGAAAGAATACAAAAGAGGAGAAACGCAGCCTCAACCATGCTCTCAATGGAGTCCGAACCAAGAATCGTCGATTGTCACAACATAACGAATTCTTGGCTAGACAATGAGTGTCAGTTATCTCGCCCCTTTTTCAGAAATGAGTTGTTTTTCGATACTGCATAGGACGCATTGTTCTGAACAGAAAAGACATTTTTCATTAATATAAAAACAACACATATATTACAAACAAAAAATACAAAACACATAAAAACAAGAAAAATAAAATCTACTCCTAATACTACTCTACTTGGAATCGAGGAGATCTCCTCCACCTCCTTCTCCACCACCGCCACCGACTGCCGTCACTGCCTCCGCCTCCTCCTCCGGCAATTGAGTCTGAAGCTTCCGGGCGACAGTCTGCAGAAGTTGCTGGAGGCCCTCGACCCCAGCCATCTCCACGATCGTCTCATGGAGGATGTCGAGACGACCGGCCACAAAGCATAACCTGAAGCAGTAGTGGCCGACGGTGTCCATGCTTTTGTAGACGGGAAGGGTCCCAATATGCAGACAGTTACACGAGTGAGATGTATCTGAAAATACATCCCGCGTCAATTTGTCAAGCTTTTTTGTGCGCCCGGCAGCGACAGACAGGTCGTCGGTGGCCTCCTTTAGGTGTCGATCAAGTTCTTCGATGCGGTCTTCAGGGAGGCAAACAATCTCCTGAACCCAAACGGGCTGAGGAGGTGTGAGCGCCGTGGGCGGAGACGGGGACGGAGGAGGTGTGGGCACTGCCTCCAGTTCCATCGGCATTGGCGGCGACGAAAATGGAGAAGAAGGAGGTTTGGAGGATGTCAATGGCCTGGAGTGCTTCGGTGCAGGGCTACCCATTCGTGCGGTGACAGAGGTGTAGAGAAAGAGGGAGAGGTGGTCGACGGTGGTGTGGTGGAGAAGCAAGAGGAGAAGTTTGGAGGCTACTATCGATGGAGTGGTGCGGGGATACGCAAGAGGACGGTGTGCCTTTATAGCAGGTCGTTGTCTAAGCGCAAGAGTGTAGATGATCAGATGCTTAGAAAATTGTGCTTTCGAACAGGTGGGTGGGTTGGAGTTATTCCAAACCGCGTTTTGCCTCCTCTCGGTTATCGCAATGGCTCGACCCGTCCCATCGGCTTCACAGGCTGTTTTTTAGTTTGACATGCAAAGGGTCCAGCGTACGCAATGGCCCACCTGGCATACTTTGTAGGTTCGTCCCGTGGTGTTTCAAGTTTTCAGTTTCAGTTTTTAAGTTTGACACGCAAAGGACCCAGGGTATGCAATGTTCCAGTTTTTCAGTTTGTCACACAAAAGACCTTGATCATGTTTCATGACATTACGTGTTTTCTATTTTTATTGAAAGATCTTCATATATAGTTGAAAGATCATCACAAAACACAAGAAAAAGCACAAGACACAAGAAAAGAAAAACAACAAAAGAAAACCTAAATCCTCCTCCTCCTCCTCCTCCTCCTTAGAGACAACACATCACTGAATTTAGAGCACATTCACATGGTAACTAATTCATTCATTTGTCCAAAAATTAATCAAATCCTTCCTTTTGAATTGTCATTCCTGAGGAATACAATGAACACACCACACATTCATTCATTAACACAATATATTACAAACCATCAATCATATTTTTCAGTTTGACAAGCAAAAGACCTCGATCATGCATGTTTGATGACGTTGGGTGTTTTCTCTTTTTGTTGAGAGATCGTCATATATAGTTTGAGGCTCGTTGATCATATGTTTGGGGCGTAGCATGCATGGAAAACTAACATGCATGTGAGTGAGACCTCGATCATGTATGATGAAGTTATGCGTGTTTTCTCTTTTTGTTGAAAGATCGCATGTTTGAGGCTCGTTGATCATGCTTTGGGCGTAGCAAGCATGGACAAGTAACATGCACTTGAAAGACCTCGATCATGTTTGATGACGACGTTACATATTTTCTCTTTTTGTTGAAAGATTGTCATATATAGTTTGAGGCTCGTTGATCATGTTTGGGGCATAGCATATGCATGACAACTAACATGCACGTGAAAGTAGCAGAACTAGGATTTAACCGAAGGGTATGCACTTTAAAAAATATATACAACTTGTTAATTTGTTTAATAATTTAATAAAAAATATCAAATTTATAATTCGATACACAAGTAGTAAATAACGTCAAAAATTAAATTTGATAATTTTTTATGATTCAGATTGTGCAATCAGTTTTTTTATCAGCATGTTAACTGTCCAAATATTATTCAAATTTTCCATCACAGCGTTAGCTAGAATGTTTGTCATTTTTTGCTTCTATAAGGGAATACAATAATATTATGTTAGATATATAAACTAAATCCTTGTTGTGTTGAATATGTATTGATCAGAAGAAATTCATTCGCGGTAGCTATGGGAAGCAAGGATTAAATTTGTTGTCTGGTTTAAGAAAATGCATGAGTATACTCAACTAAGGCACATTAATTGAGAACAAATAATATTACGTGATTGGTTTTAGAAAATATTTTAGTTCAAGGGAAAATTAGTGCCTCGCTCCTGGATTGAAATATTTGTCACCGATTACTTCAAAAATGAACTATCTAGTGACAAATATTTCGAACCAAGAGGGAGATTAATTAAAAAGTAAATACTATAGAAACTAAATAAATTTCTTGATGATTGAATAAAATCTAGAGTCTAGGAAAATGCCTTATCCATTCAATTCTTTATTGTTGTAGTTCCTTTCGTTCTTATCCTTGGCTCATCGTCTCTCTCTTCTAACGTGTGCCCTATCAAAAGCACTTGTTTCCTCAAGTCTGCATAATCACTTCGTCTTCAAGATGCACTCACAAGTTTCCCCATGTCATGCTCATACTCAAGCCGTGACGTCAAGGGGCGTTTGCCGTCTCTAAGCATGAAGCTAATGGCAGGTGAGGCTGTAGCGCTCTTTGCATGGTGGTAGTTTTTTCAACGGGGAGTCATGGAGCCGTAGGCAACTCAGCACCGCTTATTATTGTTGTGTTGTCCGTGTTAGTGCTAATCTTGACTTGCTGGGCTAATGAACACCTGATGAGTATCGTGAGCGTGTGCACAAGAGTGGTTCGGTGATGATTAGTTGCCGCATCAGCAAAGCTTGCTTGGCTCATGGACAAGGAAAATACTTTGTACATAGTACAAAGTAAGTTGGCCAGCGTTGCTATTCGTACGTGAAGATGTGGCCAAGTAGTTGCTTGTAGGTGTATTCTAATTACATGAGTGTTTGGCCGGGTCATGTGGTTAGTCCACGATGCACCCTAAACCTAGTGTTGAGGCCGTGTATGTGTGTACACTAGTGACATGTGACAAAGTGCTCAGTCAAAGTTAGTTGGCGTGTATATGCATGATCTTTTTAACCACGTCGTGCTCGTTGGCATGATGGATTATGCACGTCGAGCACTGAATCATTCGGATCGCTGAGCAAATTTCGAACGTGGAGTTCATGTGCTCCAACCCTATAAAAGGTGTTGTACTCATTTGTTGAAATGACAGTACAAATAAAAGAAAAGCAGTGTCCGTAGCTGCCTTTATTACCTGTCAACCGAGTGTGCTTTTTGTTTCCTCTGTTATAGTTCACTCACTCGTTCATCATTAGTTCTAATAGTCCGTCGGATTTTTCCATCATGGGTTGCTTCACACTTTGAAATGGCGTTCATTGATTGTTTGATTATTGCCTTGTGTCCGTGCGCGCTTCAAGATTCGGGGTGTTGGCGTACGTGGAAATCATCGGGGCAAGGTGGCACAGTCGCGGGAATCGTGCAGTGCGCCCTTGGCTGTATGGCTATAAGATTCGGAGCGTGAACGTACGTGGGAACAATCTTGGCAAGGTCGCATAGAGACAGTTGTGCGGCCCTGCCACAGAGAGTTCGATTCCCGCACCAAGGGGTTAAATGTAGGCCCGGCTCTGGGCCTAGGTGGGAGGGATGACCGCCTAGGGCCAGACGGGGTGGGGCCCATGATGTTAGCTATTAAAGCGAAAAGAAAGAAAATTAATTAGTAGTTGCATCATCCATATGCGATGTATAGTTTCACGGTCTAGCCTTTTATTTTCATAATTTTTTGAGATATAATACTATGTCCATTCTGAAATATTTGTCATTTTAGACAACCAAATGAACTAGAAATGAAGTAATAAAGGTTGTCCCAATGACAATTAAAACCAAGCCGAGGGAGTATTACTAATGTGTTTAATATTTATTAGATATAATATTGCTAATGTGTTTGTTTTCCATATGTGATGTTTTTCGATAAAAGGAGGAGTTTTTCGATAATGCATAAGACCCATTGTTTATGAACATAAAAGACATATTCATTAACATAAAAACAACATATATATTACAAACAAGAAAAAAAGAAAAACACATAGAAAACAAAAGAAAAAAACTACTGAGTCGATCGTCTCGTAGAGAGTGTCGAGACGAGCGGCCACAAAGCCTAACTCGAAGTAGTAGTAGCCGGTGGAGTCCATGCTGGTGTGGTGGGGAAGGCTCCCAAGTCCCTGACAGCGACAGGAGCGAGATGTATTGTCAAATACATCCCGCACCATTTTGTCGAGCGCTCGTCGGCGGCAGACAGATCGTTGGTGACCTCCTTAAGCCGGCGCTTGAGTTTGTGCAATGGCATTCTGTGACTTATTAAATGATGCCAAAAAGGAGTTGTATTTGTGTTGTGAGAAGGTGACCCAATTACCCTTCATTGTCAAGTTGTACCAGATAAAGTGTTTAACCGGTTTGAGCAAAAAAGCGTGTGAGTTGATCCTTGAGCTATTCTCATATGTGCTTCCAAAGGGCCACTGCATTCCTAATACACTTCATAAAGTTCAGAAGGTTGTTTGTGACCTCGGGTTGGACTACCAAAAGATCGATGCATGTGTCAATGATTGTGTGTTATTCCGGAAGGACTATTCTTGTTCAATCAATGCCCAAAATATGGTGAACTAAGGTGGAAAATTAGTACTGGTGGGGATGCAAGAGAGGCTTTACCTTGTGGAAAAGCTAAGAAGCTTGTAGCATGCAAGATTCTATGGTACTTCACTCTTATTCCCCGTCTTCAAATGTTTTATATGGCATAATCAACGGCATCAAACATGCGCTGGCACAAAGAAGAATGTATTGATGATGGAATATTACGCCATGCTGCAGATTCGAAGGCATGGAAGCATTTTGATAGCACTCACCCAAATTTCTCATCTGAGCCTCGCAACATAATACTTGGGGTAGCATCTGATGGTTTCAATCCTTTTGGAATAATGAATGTTTCTTACAGTACATGGTCTGTGATTCTAATCCCTTATAATATACCACCTTGCTTGTGTATGAAGCAACCTTATTGGTTGATGTCAATGATAATTCCTAGGCCAAAGTCAACTAGAAATAACATTGATGTGTATCTGCAGCCTTTGATCGATGACCTACTGATGTTATGTATGATGGTGTCGAACCATACGATAGTGCAAAGAAAGAGACACTTCTCATGCGATCTTCTATATTGTGGACAATAAATGGTTTTCCATCATATGCAATGCTATGTGGATGGAGCACAAAAGGTAAGCTAGCATGTCCATACTGCCATATAAACACTGATGCCTTGTGGTTGAAACATGGACGAAAGTATTGCTACATGGGTCATCGTTGTTTCCTACCTCAGAATCACAGGTGGCGTCGAAACAAAGCTTCTTTCAACGACAAGATAGAGAATAGAGAGGCTCCAACATCACTCTCTGGTGACGAAGTACTCCAAAAATACGAAAGTTCTGGTCAAGTGACTTTTGGATAGACGAATAATAAGAGAAAGTGCACTGAGGAAAATAGGTGGCATAGTTGGAAGAAAAAAAAGTATATTTTTCCAGCTTCCGTATTGGAAGACATTGCTAATAAGGCATAACTTGGATGTCATGCACATTGAGAAAAACATTTGTGATAGCATATTGGGGACATTGCTTAATATGGATGGTAAAACAAAAGATAGTCTACAAGCTCGTCTTGATATGAAGGATATGGGTATACGGCCACATCAACATCCGGTGGTTATAAATGAGAAGTATGATTGTCCACAAGCATTATATACTTTGCGTAAAGATGAGAAGACCGTGCAAGTTTTTGGGTGATGTGAAGATGCCCGATGGTTATGTCTCAAACATCAAGATATGTGTGGACATAAAAGCACGTAAGGTATCGAGTCTAAAAACTCATGACTGCCATATTACATTTCAGAAGCTCCTTCCTATTGCAATACGTGACATATTGCTTGAAAAGGTTGTTGCACCTTTAATTGCATTTAGCATATTCTTTTCTGGAATTTTTCTAAAGAATTGGTTGAACCAGATTTGGATAAGATGATCAAACAATTTCTTGAAACAATTTGTAAGCTTGAGATGTTGCTTCCTCCCGCTTTCTTTGATATCATGGTACATCTTCCAACCCATCTTGCCGAAGAAGCTTGCTTGGGTAGACCTGTTTCTTACAGATGGATGTATCCAATTCAGAGTTACCTTGATACATTGAAGAGGCATGTACATAACAGAGCTCATCCGAAGGGTTCTATAGCTGAGGGATATATTATGGAAGAGTGTATGACTTTTTGTAGTCAGTTATTGGATAACCTCAGCACCAAGCTTAATAAGCCGGAACGTCATGAAACCGCAGCTAGGAATGAACCTTCTCTCCAGTATAATATATTTACAGAAGTTGATAATTCTAAAAAAATGATTTAAATGGGGCCAACTTACTACGGTGGAACTACATAACATCAGGCATTATATTATTTATAATGTTGTAGAGGCTGCTCCATGGATCAAGTACGTATAACTCAGATGTTCTATAATATATTGGATCATGCTTATTGTAGATGGCCAATTTAATTTTGTACCCTTTTCAGTGAGCATATTGGAGAACTGAAATAGATTCATTATCGTGATGTTGAAAAACGCTATAGAGATGAGTTTGTTTATTAGTTTCAGAAACGAGTAAGTTGTTGACGGTCCTTAAGTGCCATATTTAGACCGTCAATTCACCTCATAATGTGCACGAAAGAGAAACATGACATAGTGGTAGGGTTAAAAACTAACCAATTCCACAAGTGTTGGTGTCTATTTGTATGCAGGTGAATTTAAAATACAAGGACATGCAGGGAGTAATCCATAAAATTGGATTTTGACGACTCAGGCAACGCCAGGTGTCATCACATGGATCAAATGGCCCACAAACAGAAGTATTCGAGGCCATCCAATGGTATAGCACCCATATAAGGGGATAGGACCCACCCGGTAGAGACCTGGAGGAAGCACAGCCCCAACGGGGCTAAGACTAGGTCGACCGACCTCCCTAGTCGGCTGACTAGGGAGTGGCGCCAAACCGGATCAAATGCCATGTGTTGGCTTCTCCCGGCTTGAAGAAGTCATGGGTGACTGATTTGTATGCAATTGGTGGCAGGAATCGACTCTTCTCCCCCTATAAATAGAACCTTACACCTGACTTCACACACACACCAACAGTTGAGAATAGAATACCACTACTAAGGTTTAGAGTAGTCCTAGAGGATGCCAAGTAGAAGGAGAGTGTGGTGAGAGTTTAGGAGAAGGAGGCCTGGGTTTGTCAAGTCCCTCTTCTATACTTGTATCCCCACAAAGGTGTACTCAAATCAAGTAAGCCCTTTGTGAATTTGATTCAAGTTTGATTCTCAATTCATAGTAGTTTGCACAAGTAGTTACTTTTGGGTTCATTGCTTTAAATTATTAGAGACTCTAGTTGTAGCTTTATGTTCGAAACAACTAGAGTTGTGATTTAGAACGTAAGCGTTGTGCTTAGGTTAGAAATCACCAGTGTATATCTCGTAGACCCATAGATTGAAGAGGTAGGCAGTAGGTGGTGATAGCCCTATCTGTCCTTTGTAATCCTGCACGTTCGGCTATGTCATAGGCTCTTGGCGGGAGTCGTCCTAGTGTTGCTAGGGGTAAACCCGTGCCCGAAGCAAGCAGCTACTGCAAATTCCTTTGAATTAGAATCAATATTTTGAATTCCTATCTCTTCCTTGTCTACCAAACAACTTTGTGTCCTTGGGTGGATTAGTTCATAAGATTAGCATATACGTTCCTTGGATTTGATACTCTTGGAAATACTCTCTTAAGGGGAAGTGCTACACGACAGTTTTCGTACGCTTGCGGATTTTTATCTGTGACGTAAGAAACTTCAACATAAGTACATGCAAGTTTTTTACTTTGGTGAAATATTGAACAAATATGTGTTCTGATGTTGGTTTATCGATGAACCCTTTTACACTAATGTGTACAGATTATGACATTACATAAAGAAGGCAAAGTAACCGATTATTTGTATGTATTATCTAGATAATCTGATTGTTGGGCACATTTTTTTAGTCAATCATTCATCAATGGCTTCTTCTTTCAAACTGCAGAGGTGGAAAAATATTTATGGGCACAAAACAGTGGTGTTGTTGTTCAATATGGTGATTGTCGAAGCGTTAATGCGACACTTCCCCCGGATCTACTAAGGAGCAGCCCACGGAGGTTCTTATTCGGCGGGTCTTAGGCCTCAATCAAGTGTTCTAGCGGAAGAGAGTATGACACGGTTGTTTTTACGTGGTTCGGGCAGCAAGGAGCGTAACACCCTACTCCACGGTGGATGGTATTGCTAGTATGTGTGTATGCGTGTGTCTGATGTTCATTGATGGATCTTTTGTAACGGTGGAGGTCCGGGCCTTTTATAGCTAAGGTCGGACACCTTACAAGTGGGGTCCAGGGCATGACAAGTGGTCCCAGGGCGATCTTATCCTAAAGATCTAAGGCTTCTCGCGTAAGCTTGCTCTGACCGTGGCAGTGAAGACTCGCCGTCTTGCCGCCTCTCTCGATAGTAGCCCACGCGTCGTTGCTGACAATGGCAGAAGGTGTCCTGTCAGCCTGTCTTGTTGTTGCAAGCTATCCACTTGGCCAAGTGGGATAGGCCTGCAGCACCTTCACTGCGATGTTATTGGTCGCAGCGGTCTCTGACCGTTGGCGTGCTTCGCGTTGTGCGCCAGAAGTGGGTGTGCGTCTTCAACGCTTGTCTTGGGTAGAGCACACTGTCCCTTAACTCCCGCACCTTACCATCCAGAGTAAGTTGCAGAACACGTGGCAGCGTTGGGAGCTGATCCCTGCTGGGGAGGCCAACCCCGATCCTATGTGACATGTGGCAGCTCCGGGGCTCTCCAGGGGACGTGGCAGCTCCATGCCATTCCCCACGAGGGGTTCCTGGCCCGGTGCTCCAAGCCACGTGGCAGCTTCGGAGCCCTTCCCTGAGGTTGGGTTATGTAGGATCGAAGAGCGTGTGAAAAGCTACCAGAGGGGGGTGAATGGTAGATTAAAAAATCTTACGCAGCGGAAAAAATTAAATCCCAACCCCTTCGGTAGAAAAACAATGTGTTAAAGAAATCGTGTGTGAGGCTAATCTAAATGTGTTTCACCGTGACAAAAGTTATAGATATTAGAGAGAATCAAGTCACAAAGATGACACAATAAGAATCACTCAAATCCGTCGAGAGGAACTCAAGTTACGATTGAAAGATCGAACAAAGGTCAATCTTTCCTACCCAAGAAAAACAGTTCTGGAACGCTGCAAAGAAACTCGTGTAGATCAAAAACCACAAATCCAATGACCGTGAAATTTTGAAAGATGATATATAATAAAGTCGTGAAGACAACCCAAAAATAATCACGTCAATTGGATATGTAAAACTCGAGTTATGATAAAACCACCGAAGAAAGGTAGTGTTGTGCAGAAACCTCGACGGGAAAAACTTGTCTGGAACAAGTCGGACGAACAAGGCACAAAAGTTCCTTTCAAATACGAATTTTATTCAATAGAACACAAGAGGAACAGCTCCAAAGTCATCTCCCACTAGCTCTGGCCTCCCTTGCTTATATAACTAGCCCTTAGGCCACCCAATCTCAACTAGGACTCTAATCATACTCAAATCACGAATCAAAACTTTCCATAACTGCTTAGGACTCTTCTATACGCAGATAGAAGCAATCTTAAGACTTCTAAAATCCTTAGAAACGTATCCCACATTCCTAAGACAACTCAAATTCGTGACCCACACAAAATCCTATCATAACCAACTCAAATCTTTCCATATTTGAGTCAAACACCACTCAGCCGCAGCTTGAGTCCATAACTTAGTCGGTTGGACCTTTCCGACCAATTATTTACGTCCACATATCTTCATCATGCCTTGGAACCATGTAGCCACGTCCATGCACTCCTTGCATACGTGCAAACATATTCCAACGACGTACACGATACCTTCATATGCATTGTTCTTGATTCATAAATGTTGCGCGACCTCCCGATCAACTCAACCACAATTCCTCCCGAACTTGGTTGTTGAACCTCATCTTTTCCCTAAGACTAGTTCAATGGATCCCGTCACCAGCCATGTCTTGAACTCAAGCAACACCTGCACATGAATAAACAACCAATACTTCCGAGCACAAGTCCTCGACTTGACTCTCGTTAGTTCCAAAACATTTCACGGTAAAAGTAGGAACATTGCGATCAAGCTCCGAATCTTGCCAAAGCTAACCGGTGCTTGATCCGAAGCTTACCTAGGCTAGTACAACCTAGCGCCAGAGCATACCAAAGCTAGTACAACCTAGCACTAGAGCTTACCAAAGCTAGTACAACCTAGCGCTGGAGCTTGCCAAAGCTAGTCAGAACTAGTCAACCCACAAGTCGGAGCTAGAAAGACATGTTAGAGCTAACCAACATAAGTCGGACCTAGCAAAACATATCGGAACTTAATAAAGACATGTCGGAGCTATCAAAGACATGTCAGAGCTACAGACAAAGCTCACCGGAGCTATCCAAAAACATGTCGAACCTTGACAAAGCAAGTCGGACCTATTGTCGGACCTTACAGAAGCTCGGAGCTAGAGTCGGACTTTGCTAAAAAGATGTTATGGCAGCATTCAAAACCTTTATTGTCAAAGCCAATGTATTCAGCACACATAGGTCTCACAATCTCCCCCTTGATGAATACATTGGCAACACCACTTAAAATCCGAACATTAGGTACAATGAAATTTAACATTGTGTTCATGTCTAGATGAGTAAGCAACATTTTTACTTGAAACCGAATGAGACAACACTCCTACATATTTGAAAACCACTTCTTTTTGTTTTGGAACTGTTTGAATCAAACCACTTCCTAATGACTTTCTAATTTTAGGTGGATGAGCCTTAGTATGAGCATGAGAATCAAAACCTAAACAAGTTTTATCATTGCAAGACTTGGAAGAATTCAACAGCAAATTTAGGTTCTTATTCCCATTGCAAAACTGATCTAATGTCCTATGTATGTCATCAAGTTTATTGGACAGATCAAGGCAATTTTCATACGAAGTTTTTCTTTTTAATTTGCAATTGGAACAATATTTAACTTCATGAGAACGTAAAGCATTGTTCAATATAGAAATTTCATTCATAACATCTTGTAGTTTCTTATCACAAGTAGAACAATGCAAATCAAATGTAGAACAGCTAGCATCTTTTAAGTTTTTATCATTAAGTACAACAAGCTCTCTATTTTTTTCAATTTCTAACTCAAGTTTATCAAGTGTGGAGGTGTGCGCACTTCTTAATGAGGACAATTATTCATATATTTAATCACATGAGAGACATGCATCATCACTAGGAATCAAAGTTTTTAAACGGTTGATTTTAGATTCTAGTGATTCAATTTTAGCAGCATTATCCCTAAGCTTTTTGTCCTTTTTCTTAACTATAATAGTGGCACTAGAAATAGCATCACACATTTCTTCGCAAGTAGGACATACCTCTTCATTGTCGCTGTTGTGTTCTGCATCCTCCATATTTGATCTTCATTTGCCCGCCATGAAGCACAAGTTTGCCAAATCATCTTCATCTTCGTCACTTCCAATGTCCACATCGCTTGAGCCAAGTTCTTGAAGTGCAGAAATAAAACTGCTCACCAATTGACATCTTGTAAAACCCTTCTTTTTCTTCTTATCGTTTGCAGAGGAGTGCTTCGTCCTTGTTTGCTTTTCATCCTGGGAAGTAGGACCTAAAAGGTTAGGGCAATCTGAACGAAAATGTCCTGTCTTACCACATTCGAAACATCGTTGAGGTCCGGAGCTTTCTCTCCTTCTAGTTCTAACATTTTGCAATGCTTTTGAGAACCTAGTAGAGAGAAGTACTAGCTCCTCCTCTGGAAGTTCCTCAATATGTTCAAGGGTTAGAGAGGACAACAAAGCAAGTGTCCCACAAGATGAAGATTGATCGGAGCTAGGCATGTCACGTTGAGAAACAAAAGCAATAGACTTGTTGGGGTTCTTACGTGATATTATGTCAATTTCATGAGTTTTTAACTTGGAATATAGCACATCTAAAGTAAGTGTACTCATGACAGTAGATTAACGAATAGATGTGACTTTCATCTACCAAATTGACATATCTAATGCATTTAACAATTGCCTAGCATTTTTAGCGTCTAAAAAATTAACATTGACACTACGCAAGTTGCTGAGAATTTTATTAAAGCGAGCAAAAAGGTCATCAATAGACTCACCAGGTTGCATCTCGAAGAGCATGTATTCTTTCTTGAACATGTCTTGCCTTACCTCCTTGATCGTGTTGGATCCTTCGTGGTAGTCACAAAGTGCTTTCCACACATCGTATGTAGATCGGAGGTGTGCTACACGGTCGAAGTCGCTTTGAGTTCATCCTTGTATGATCAAGTTTCGAGCCTTGTTGTTGTTGTCGACATCTCTCAGATTTGTAGCTGTAACTTGATCATTTGATGGCACTTTGTAAGGCTTGTATACCTTCTCCCATATTGTGAAGCCTTGAGCCTGGATGAAGGCTTCCATACGTGCCTTCCAAACCTGAAAATCAATACCACTAAAGACACAAGGTTTTGCGGAGTATTTCTCCATGATGATTAGTCAAAATATGTAGAAATCACAAAGATTAGAGCACTGTGGCTCAGGATTGAAGAGCACGTGAAATTCTACCAGAGGGGGGGTGAATGGTAGATTAAAAAATCTTACACAGCGGAAACAATTAAATCCCAACCCCTTCGGCAGAAAAATGATATGTTAAAGAAATCATGTGTGAGACTAATCTAAACGTGTTTCACCACAACAAAAGTGATAGATATCATAGAGAATCAAGTCATGAAGACAACACAATAAGAATCACTCAAATCCGTCGAGAGAAACTCAAGTTACGATTGAAAGACCGAACAAAGGTCAATCTGTCCTACCCGAGAAAAGCAGTTCTGGAACGCTACAAAGAAACTCGTGTAGATAAAGACCACAAATCCAATGACGGTGAAATTTTGATAGATGATAGATAATCAAGTTGTTAAGACAACCCAAAAATAATCATGTCAATTGCATCTGTAAAACTCGAGTTATGATAAAACCACCGAAGAAAGGTAGTGTTGTGCAGAAACCTCGACGAGAAAAACTTGTCTGGAACAAGTTGGACGAACAAGGCACAAAAGTTCCTTTCAACTATGAATTTTATTCAATAGAACACAAGAGGAATAGCCCCAAAGTCGTCTCCCACGAGCTCTGGCCTCCCTTTCTTATATAACCAGCCCTTAGGCCAACCCAATCTCAACTAGGACTCTAATCCTACTCAAATCACGAATCAAAACTTTCCATAACTGCTTAGGACTCTTCTATATGTAGATAGAAGCAATCCTAAGACTTCCAAACACCTTAGGAACGTATCCCATATTCCTAAAACAACTCAAATTCGTGACCCACACGAAATCCTATCATAACCAACTCAAATCTTTCCATATTTGAGTCCAACACCACTCAACCGCAGCTTGAGTCCACAACTTAGTCGGTTGGACCTTTCCGGCCAATTTTTTACGTCCACATCTCTTCACCACGCCTCGGAACCATGTAGCCACGTCCATGCACTCCTTGCATACATGCAAACATATTCCAACGACGTCCATGATACCTTCATATGCATTGTTCTTGATTCATACATGTTGTGCGACCTCCCGATCAACTCAACCACAATTCCTCCTGAACATGGTTATTGAACCTCATCATTTCCCTAAGACTAGTTCAATGGATCTCATCACCAGCCATGTCTTGAACTCAAGCAACACCTGCACATGAATAAACAACCAATAATTCTGAGCACAAGTCCTCGACTTGACTCCCGTTAGTTCTGAAACATTTCACAGTAAAAGTAGGAACATTGCGATCAAGCTCCGAATCTTGCCAAAGCTAACCGGAGCTTGAGCCGGAGCTTACCAATGCTAGTACAACCTAGCGCCAGAGCTTACCAAAGCTAGTACAACCTAGCACCAGAGCTTACCAAAGCTAGTACAACCTAGTGTCATAGCTTGCCAAAGCTAATCGGAACTAGTCAACCCAAAAGCCGGAGCTAGAAAAACATGTCAGAGCTAACCAACATAAGTCGGACCTAGCAAAACATATCGGAGCTTAACAAAGACATGCCAGAGCTATCAAAGACATGCCGGAGCTAAAGAAAAAGCTCACTGGAGCTACCCAAAAACATGTCGAACCTTGACAAAGCAAGTCGGACCTATTGTCACAACTTGCTGAAGCTCGGGGCTAGAGTTAGACTTTGCTAAAAAGATGTTATGGCAGCATTCAAAACTTTTATTGTCAAATCCAATGTATTCAGCACACATAGGTCTCACAGGTGAGGTCCGTCCCAACACGTGGCATTTCAGGAGCCCGCCTCACCGATGGGGCCAAGTCCCATCTTTGAGGCTCTCATGGCAGTGTTGGGGCTCGGTCTTGAGGGAGACCGATGTCTTGGTGCCTTCAGGACACGTGGCGCCTCCAGACGTGCCTTGATGTCTACATCCTGTGCGCGAGGGTACCCCGTCTGCAGGGTACCGACAGTGATCATGATTGGTTTGGAGTAATCAAGAAAATGATTTCTGTTGATTTTGGAAAATATCAAGAGGTTCTGTTATTTGAATGTGACTGGTTTTATCGGCCTTTTTCTAGTCAGAGCCAAAGTAGAGGCTACAAAAAGGATCAATACGGAATGATAGATGTTCACACTACTCTTTCTTGATTTAAGTATGAGTCGTACATTCTAGCCACCCAAGCAGAACAAGTTTTTTACGTTCAAAGTGTGAAGCAACCTAAATGGGCTACAGTTGTTAAAACGAAGCCATGAAACCTTTTTTCCATGCCCTCTGGAGACAGTGAAAATAATGTCACTGAGACGATGGAGGCTGAGATATTTGATGATCGACTTACTGATATCAATATGCCACACATAAATGAGGATACGACCGCATGGGCTAGGAATGACATTTAGGGAGCAACCGTTGATGCTTCCGCTCTTCATATGAGAACATGTGATTAGTTTGAGGCAAATGGAGTTCTGTTTAAGTATTGTATGAGCTGTGAACTATTTGTTTTTGTGAAAATATAGAAGTCGCTCTTCTATTTTAGCAGCAAGCCTAGAAGCAAGGCAGTTTCTGTAAGAGGGATTAAAGCCAGCGGGTTAGCATCAGTACTCGTCCCTTTAGCTTCCTTCTCCACTTCAACTTCCACTATAAGCGGTTTTTGCACGAGAGGAAGTATCCTTTGGAACACACCTGTGGGAGCCCTGCCGCCTAGAGTTAGGGCTATTATGAAATCGGCATGTAACCAAAGAACATCTATCTTGCTTCATTTCTGATAATCCTGTAACCGGTTTGGGCCACCATTTCTTCATAGGTGGCATGAAAAAAAGAACCAATTTTTTTTAAATAGTTATATGATAGGTGAATAATCCCACCAATTTAAAAGATACCCAAAATTTGAAATGAGGCTCCTGCAAAAATTCCTAATGCAACGAACTAGTGATTCCTGGCAATAGATCCTAATGCAACAAGTGTGTTCCATGGAAATAGATCCTTATGCCATGAACTAGTGAATCATGGCAAAAGATCATAATGCAACGATTGTGTTACGTTGCTATAGATCCTAATGCCACAAAATAGTACAATCGTGGCAACAGATCCTAATGTGACGATTGTGTTGTTCTGTGGCAAAAGATACTAATGCGACAAACTAGTGATTCGTGGCAATAGATCCTAATACAATGATTATGTTCAGTGGCAATAGATCCTAATGCTACAAACTAGTGAATCGTGGCAAAAGTTCCTAATGCAACGATTGTGTTCCGTGACGATAGATCCTAATGCTACGAACTAGTAAATCGTGGCAAAAGTTCCTAATGCAGCAATTGTGTTCCATGGCGATATATCCTAAGGCCACAAACTAGTACAATCGTGGCAACAGATCCGAATGCAACGATTGTACTCCATGGCGGTAGATCCTAATGCCACGAACTAGTGAATCGTGGCAAAAGTTCTTAATGCAACGATTGTTTTCTGTGGCAATATATCCTAAGGCCACTAACTAGTAAATCGTGGCAACAGATCCTAATGCAACGATTATGTTCCATGGTGATAGATCATAACGCAACAAACTAGTGAATCGTGGCAAAAGATCCTAATGCAACGATTGTGTTCCATGGTGATAGATCATAAGGCCATGAACTAGTAAATTGTGGCAACAGATCCTCATGCAACGATTGTGTTCCGTGGCGATAGATCCTAACGCCACGAACTGGTGAACTGTGGCAAAAGTTCCTAATGCAACGATTGTGTTCCTTGGCGATAGATCCTAGCGCCATGAACTAGTGAATCGTGGCAAAAAGATTCTAATGCAAGGATTATGTTCTGTGGCAATAGATCCTAAGGCCACGAACTAGTAAATCATGGCAACAAATCCTAATGCAACGATTGTGTTCTGTGTCGATAGATCCTAATGCCACAAACTAGTGAATCGTGGCAGAAGTTCCTAATGCAATGATTGTGTTCCATGGCAATAGATCCTAATGCCACGGACTAGTGAATCATGACAAAAGTTCCTAATGCAATAATTGTGTTCCGTGGTGAGAGATCCTAATGCCACGAACTAGTACAATTGTGGCAACAGATCCTAATGCAACGATTGTGTTCCGTGGCGATAGGTCCTAATGCCACGAACTCGTGAATCGTGGCAAAAGATTCTAATGCAACAATTGTGTTCCATGGAGATAGATCCTAACATCACGAACTAGTGAATCGTGGCAAAAGTTCCTAATGCAACGATTGTGTTCAGTGGCGATAGATCCTAACGCCACGAAGTAGTGAATCGTGGCAACAAATCATAATGCAACAATTGTGTTCCATGGCGATAGGTCCTAATTCCATGAACTAGTGAATCATGGCAAAAGAGCAAGATTACTGCACGGATTTAGTATTAGTTCTAGTAAAATTGTTGCAACAGGACGAAATCCTTGTAGTGAAACATCATACTAAATTCCAAACAATTTGGGAGCGAGAAGATCTTAAGAAAGAATTTCCTATCTTTTTCCTTCTACGTCGAATCTCAGGGGCGAGATTCATTTAAGGGGGTAGGTTTGTAACACCCTCATTTTCATTGATCATGCAATGCATTCATTCCAATACATGTTTAACATAATACAACACAAAAAGGAACATGATTAAAATGAATTAAAGCCAATGAACAATTAAAATCAACTTTGGGTACAGACTTGTCCGGTCCTCACCCCGGACTACTCCGGTATACCCATCTGCTCTGGCTTAATTCAGTTTCTTCAGGGCAACAGACTTGTCCGTTACCTGGTACAGACTAGTCCAGTTTTGCTTCTATTCCCATCTGTACTTGTACATTAAGTTACGGACTAGTCTGATTTTGAAAGTGTAAAGCCCCGAACTTGTGCGGATGTTTGCATTCTAGTACGAAGTCCCTCGTCGTTGTGATACAGTGGACTTGTCCGATTATTAGCGGACTAGTCCGTTGTGACAATAGAGACAAAAACGGACTTGTTTGGTCTGCCTATGCACTAGTCCGATTTCTAGGGTTTCGACTCAGATTTCTATTTTCTCCACAATGTGTTATTAGGTGATTGACATATTTCGGCCCTAGAACGTCATGCCCCACCCCAAGGATCCCAAGTGGGACCCCACCAAGGCCCCTACCCGCCCCCACCAACTCCTACTAGGACTTCACCCTAACCCACCACTCACCCTATATAAACAACCCAAAACCCTCCCCTCACCCCTGCCCACGTGAGAAAACCCCACCACCCTGCTGTCTCACCGTGAGCCACCGTTTCTGATAGAGCAAGCTCTCGCCGCAAGGAAGGGTGGAGAAGGAAGAGAAGGAGGAGGAAGGAGAAGAAGAAGGACGAAAAGGAAGGATCAAGCTAGATACTCACCGTTGTTGCGTTCTTCTTCATCAACCTTCAACGTCAACATTCTTCTTCTATGTCTTGCTGCTGATTCGTTGTCAACGGATCTAGACGTCAAGTTTCACGCGTTATGCCCATTCCTCAATCGTTGGACCATTGCATTCACCGTAACTACCTTAGATCCAACTTCCGACGTCGATTTTGACCGCACATTTGATTCAAACTATGCCCTAGGTCGGAAGTTCACAAAACCCTGGACCTTAGCGGACTTGTCCAGTCCGGAGTGGACTAGTCTGGTCTAGAGCGGACTTGTCTAGCCCTAGTGCGGACTAGTCCAGTTTCTGAATTCCTAAATATCATGAAACTTTCCCAATTTTCCCGAAAATGACTCAAAACTTGCTCGAACATGTAAAACCTAATTGTAACCAGTTAGTAAGCAATAGTAGTAATCTAATAACATGTACTACATCATAATTGCATCAATCATGCATATCATGGCATATTGAGTATAATATGAGCATTTATTGATTGTAATGCTTGTTTTGCATGTTTTCATGCGGTATAGAAGGAAGCGCTCTAGAGGGTGCTTATGAGGACCTTTAGCACCAGAACTTTGAAGTTCTTGATCCAAACCAACTTATTTCGCATATTTTTGAAATGTTTTATTTTGAACTTGCATGCTTGTGTCAATTTGATGGGACAACCCATGATAAGTGTTACTAGTCTTGAATGTCCACCCTTGTCGATCGGGATGTAGTATAGTGAGTCGGGAAGGGTATTTTACACTTTTGCTCCACTTTGCTTAATTTGGAATGGGAATTACTAAATTGCTCAATTATGAACCTTTAACTATATTAATTATGCAAGATGATGGTAATGACCCTTAGCAACATGGAACCTAGGGATCTAAGCAAGTCAGTTATGTGGAATGGGTTGGATGATTTGGTGGTTTTTCTTGCTTTATATCCAAGGACCGGTTCGTGGAGCGACCACCCAGCATTATAGTGCCACCATAGGGCCAAGTATGGGTGCAGCTTAGCCAATTAATTAGTGTATTGACAGCATCATTCAGATCATTTTGGAGGATCGGGGAATGGGAGTCAAATGGGTTTGCAATAGTGGTGGGACTGCCCTAGGATTGAACACCACAATAGGGGGCCCTTGAATGGATGTGCTCAGTTGGAGACATCACCTCCGGTGAAACCTTAGTGGGTCCGCACATGCTAATAGTCACTTTGTAAAGGCTATTTTGTGATATCTTGGCCACACACCAACGGAAGTGTGAGATGTCATAATTGAGATTCCTTAGTCATCAAAAGGTGATGAAATCACAAACTTGTGGTAAAGTGGTACAACCTCTGCAGAGTGTAAAACTATCATGATAGTCGTGCTCTCAGTTACGAGCGACCTAAACCCTCACATGATTAGAGTATGGACTTGAGTATTGAATAATGGTTGGAATTGGAATTAAAATTGGGATTGGGATATGAGTTTGGTTATGATGAGTTGGATATGGATAGTTAAGGATACTTATGGATGATTATGGTTAATTATGTCAAATTGATGGTATTGGATATGGTACTGATGGTATTTGGGTTATTATGGGATTTGACCTCACATAGTAATCATAAGTCACATTTTCTTGTTTTATGAATGAAATGTACTTTTCTACAATGAACCATTTATTACATCCTTGTTTAAGCTACATGTCATACTTTCCCACACTTGCCGAGTACGACATGTGCTCACCCTTGCTATTCCCACATTTCAGCAACAGGTGGCAATTTTGAGTATTCGGAGGATTATGAGGAGTAATAGGCGTGCATCTTACTGTCAAATGCCTGTGGAGATGGAGTCTGCTAGTGCTTAGTTCTTCCGCTACAATTTTATTATAACTTGTATTCGAGACTATTTGGATATTGTAATAAGGTACTATTTATTATTCGAAACATGGTTATTGCATGGTTATTATCTGAATACTGTTTGTGATGCACTCGTGTGTGTGTGTGTTGAACATCCTGGGCACACATATGTGCCACACTTGGTTCATTATCGGAACCAGGTGTCACACTAATGCACCCTAGGGTTAATACAGGGTAAAATTTGTAAGCGCATGGAGAATATTGTCATAGCCTTCCACCCAGAAGTATGCAGAGTATTGTATTTATTTATCCTGGAGGAAGATGGTGAAGTAAGATGCAGCTATTCTTATAACTAGCGTATAGAATACTCTAGTAGGTATCGGACAATGAAGATAAATGATATGATGGGTAGTGTGACACACACTAGCATCTACTTTAAGGAGATAAACCTAATCCTAGTGCTAGTTAGACTAGAGAGGGAGACATTCCTTCTGTGCCTCTAGTATACAAGTGTATAACCTAATAATGTACATACAACCATGCTAGTGATAAATCCCAGGATTTAGTGTTTCAACATATCGGTCACGGGCTTACAACTCGTCTACCAGGCGAGTCCCGCTAAGAGACATGTGGCATAACCGAACGTGGAGGATTATGAAGGTTGGTCAAGGATATCAACACCCACCGCCTGCCTCTACAATTCATGAGCGTACGAGACATCCAATGCTACTTGAGCATCCAAACACCATGTTTACTTATTAAGTAGAAACCTTATATACCAGGTATGAATCTAAGGAAATTGCTAACATAGAGATCATTGAACCAATGTTGGAGCTAAATAATAATGAGTTCATACTAACATGTCCATACCTTACACAACGAGACTATAGTGGAGGCCTATGATGTTCTCACGTTCCTCCTGTGGCCTATTGTTCACTACTTGCGACTTGCCATGACAAACCTCTAACCTCGTACTGTTGGGGTTGACCCCAACAGGGTGCATCTCTAATGGTTCCAATCTCCTTGGTACTCATAGGTGGAGGGTTGTCGTTGTGACACCTCCATGGATGCATTCCTTGATCAACTTACACTACTCCTGCAACTTCTTCTTATACTCGAAGAGCAATGTTAACTCCCGATACTTATATAAATGAAGATCCAGATAAGGTAACCGAACTTCATTTACATAATTGGGAAGACAAACAATAAATATCCATCGAGCCCATGTTTTCAAGTATGTCCATGTATGAGGTACTCTTCATTGATAAGAGAATGAGGACTGGGAATATAAGTGACAAACACATTTTCTAAAGCCTCTAATCTCCTAGCAACGCGAGTAGTTAATGATTTGCACTCAGTAGGACTTTCCATCATAGCATTGTATAACCATTATGTGATCATCGCCTCAATAGAAGAGAGTTTAATCTTTTTATCCATGACAAAAAAAGGTTTCTTTTTTCATCCTCATGAACAATCCTAATATCACCTCTAGAGAATATAGTCATAGCCATCCATCCATACAGAAATGTAACATGGGATTATGGCTATGGCTATTCCTAGGAGCCCTACAAACCATCTCATTGGTTATGTCTTGCCAAAGTCTTTGTTTATTAAATTTAAGAAAAGTTTTTATATCTAGTAAACCATGCTTATGGAAACTTAAGTGTCCACTAAATTCTTTCCAAGTAAGATAGTATTTTTTTGGAAAAGTCAAAAGTAATACCATCACTTACTATCGTGAGTGTGCAAAGGAATGAATGGTGAGGAGACATGAACCATCCTCATCAATTTGAGCAAAATTATTCCATCCTATTGCATGCCAAACGGTAAAGAATTTGGAGTCCATAACAATTTTGAAGAGTAGTTTGGGATCAAAGTCCTTCGTGTGAGTGAACTCACGGTCACAAATGAGGTTGTAGGCTTGATGTTCAATGTAGCTTGCCAAGTTGAGTTTGTTGTCCTTGAGAAGCTTCGGCGAAGCATCTTCTTGCTCTTCCTCCGTCGAGACGTTATCTTGATTGTTCCTCCACCATGGACTTGGTGTAGGCTCAGTCAAGATGTACGCGATTGAGTCATTCCGATGATGGCTCGATCTTGATGAAGCACCCTTCATCTTCCCAAACCATCTCTTCATTCCTTTCTTCATAGCTGCAATTGTTAAGAACAAAACAAAACAAGCTCAAAATGGGTTACGTTAGTCAAATGCAAAAGCAAGCAAAAGCAAATGTTTTTGGCTTGAATTTGAAAGAAAAACTCAAATGGAGAGCAAGAAAATTTGAAACATGAATGTGAGAGGATTTTGAGAGCTTCAATGGAGTGAAGTGTTAAAAAACACCTTCAAGGGCACCTTTTATAGGCATTCATTCTCCTTCGGTCAAAAATGAGAACAATGTTGCCGTTGGAGGAAAATGAGACCAAAAGATCCCACTTTTCTTTCGATCGAGCAGGGGGGTCGACCAACATGATAGGAGGGCCCCCTGACTCCTCTTTTGGCAAAGGCCTCCCGACGGCTATATTTGTAGTTGTTGGGTGCAAGGCAAAAAAATCAGCTCGAAAAATTCTTTTCCGAATAAATTCTAGGCAAACCCAAAATTTTCTACATGTTTTTTTGGTTGAGAAAAATTCTCAACATGCAATGAAAAATGCATGTAGGCAAATCAAAAATCCAAATGTGGTGGGAAAAATCAAATATACAATGGCGAAAAATCAAATATGGGATAACTACAATTAACCAATGGCAAACTCTCGCTAGTGTATTTAAAAGTTTGATGAGTGGGACTTTTCTCTGTCATGTTAAACTTGATGATGTGGCGTACGAATCTGGAGAAGAAGATTCGGACGGATTCCCTTCCTTCTTCCGCCAAACCCTTCTTGGCGGTTCCGTGAACTTGGGACCTTTTGGTGGCTCTGGGCCCCCTCATCTTGGTTTGTTGACATGGGCGTAGTGATGTTGTTTCTTCCTTGAGAATATTCCTCATAAACGCAATGAGGTTGTCCACTATTGGAGTCTCACATTGACCTCCTTGATGTGTTTGACATTCGGCATGTATTTGATCTTGATCATGGAGCATTGGTCCAACTTATCCTCCTTTCCATTGATATGGAAGCAGGTTTCTCTAGCGCCCACATCAATGCAAGCATCCGTGATCCTAAGGAATGAGCACCACAAAATAAGCAGTGTTTCCTTCTCAACATCCATGTCAAGTACCACGAAGTCCACGAGGATGAAATGATTCCATATTTTCACCAGAAGGTCTTCCATGATTCCTACAGGGTAGTGGATTGAAGAATTGGCTAGCTTGAGCTGCATCAACATGGTAGATAATTTTGTGTAATTCAACTTGTCGAATACCACCTTAGCCATGACACACACTTGCACCATGGTCGCATAGGACTGGGTTGAAGTTTTGAGTCCCAATTGAGCATGATATGGTGGGACACTCTAGATGCTTCTTCTTTTCAGGAACCTTGTTGAGTATAGATGCGCTACACTTTCTGTAAACTTCATAACTGTTATGGTGAGCAAAGGGCGCTTGTTGCTTAATATGTCCTTAAGATAGCGAGCATAAGTGGGTACTTGCTTCACATCTAACAAGGGCACATTGATGTGCATTTATGGATGACTCCAATGAAGCAGTTGAATTGCTCATCAAAAGTTGACTTCTTATTGCATTTAGGTAATGACATGAAGTTGGTGTCTTTTACAACTAGATCTTTTCCTTATGAGGGTATTGTTGACCATGAGTGATTTTGCCACCCCTCGTGGTTATCGCATTAACGTTCTCCAGGAGAGTTTCAGGTTGCCCCGGATTTTTCCTTTCTACATTTGTGGAAGGACAGTTACCACTTGAGCAAGTTGTGTTTCTAGCATCTTGTTGACGCTCAACTAATACTTCAAAGCAAAAGATAATCCTTCAATCGTGGCATGGCTACTTTCAAATGTCTTGTGGTTGACTGAGAGCTTCTTGGATGTGTGCTCATTGATCTTTGCTTGGCCAAGGACAAGATCCTTCAATGTGGGTTGGTTGATGTTGAATCCATTGTTGTAATTGCCATTACCCCCTTGATAGAATGGGTGTGGTTGGTTCCACCCCTGACTTCCTGGATGATAACAAGTGGTGTTATTTTCATTGTTTTTCAAGTATAAGGCACATTCAAGGGTTTCGAGGCAATCACTCCTCATATGACCCGTGTTGCCACAAACCTCGTATGTCGCATGAGCGTTCAATGCTTGGGTGGTGCCAAACTCTTCACCATTGACTTGATCTTCAAGTTTCTTCGTGAGAAGGTCTAACTTTGCAGCGATCATGTCCACCTTATTGACGGTGTGCATGCCTCAATGACAGGATTGAAGTCGCTCATCACTCCAACCCATGTTTGAAACCATCTTCTTGATTCACTATTTAGCTTTCCAAACCATAAGTGAGAAGAAGGATCCTCTAGCATAATCATCCGTATGACCGCGAGTTGACTGTGTCAACTGATCATAAAAGTTTTAGAATATGAGCCAATCATCCATCCCGTGTTGGGGATACACCACGATATACTCATGAAGACTCTCTCATGATTTGGAAATTGACTCTTTTGGCTCTTGTTGGAAGCTGGAAATCCTCCCACAAAGGGTATTGGTTTACCCAATAGGAAGAATTTTGCCAGAACATTGTTGAATACCTTTCCCATGTATCCAAAAAATCATTGTTTCTCTCTCCAAAGAAGAGAGAATGGAAATAGTCGAAGTTGGATGGCATCTTAGATTACATCCTTGAACTTGAAATTGTTGAATCTCTAGGAATTGTTGTGAATGTCACTTACATCCTCATTGGCTTTCCCACGGAAGGAACTTGCCTACACCGTAGTGATAAGGCCCGTCTTGATCTCGAAGTCTGTGTTTCCGTGTTGACAGTAGGCCCCATGGGAACATTGCCAGTAGAGGTAGAAGATAACTTGCGGAGAATCTTCTCAATAATTGACTTGAATCTTGATGGTGCGGCAATGACTGGTTTGTTTGCCGAAATGATCACCTAAGGGGGAACAATACAAGGTTGAACTCTTCTCAGAAGTGATTCAGGATCTTCAATCTAGTTTTTTGGTAAGCGGAAATCAGTCATACACTACCCTATTTTCCCACCAAACAATTTAAAAACAAAGCACAATTAGCATGTCGAACAACTACTAGCATCAATAGTCTTAATCATAAGAGATAGTTATTCTATATTTCTTTGCCTTTCACAGAACGATGTCAAAAATGCTTGTTGACTCTTGCTAAGCTACAGTAGTAAAAGATCCGTGGCAACAGCACCAGAATACTTTACTGATGCACCCTTGGGTCATTACAGGATAAAATCCGCAAGCGCACGAGAACATCATTGTAGCATTTCACTTGGAAGTATTCAGAGTATCGTATTTGTTTACCCCGAAGGAAGACAGTGGAGTAAAACATAACTTCTTGAGACAAAGGTATAGAATTATCTATTAGGTATCCGATAAGGAAATATAAATGATATGATAGGATAGTGTGGCACACACGAGCATGTACTCTAGAAAGATAATCCTAATCCTAGTGGGAGTTAAACTAGAGAGGTAGATGTTCCTTTTGTGCTTGTAGTATACAAGTGTATAACCTAATAATGTACATACAAGCAAGCTAGTGATGAATCTAAGGTTTTAGTAATACAACATATCGGGTATGGGCTTACACCTGATCTGCCAGGTGACTACCGCTAAGAGGCATGTGACATAGCTGAACATTGAGGATTATGAAGGATAGACATGGTTGTAGGATTGGAGAGCACGTGTAAATCTACCAGAGGGGGAGTGAATGGTAGATTAAAACTTTTTCAGCGGGAGCGACAAAAACCCTCGGTAGAAAACAAATCTGATAAAAAAACCGTGTGTGCGACTGATCTAGACATGTTCTACTATGACAAAAATATTACAGATTATAGAGAATCAAGTAACAAATACACAACAACAAGAATTACAAAAAACCGTCAAGTAAAACTCAAGTTATGACCAAAAGACTGAGCAAAGTTCAATCTGTTCTACCCGAGTTAAAAACAGATCTGCTACACTGCAAAGAAACTCGTATAGATCAAAAACTACAAATACAATGAACACAAATGATAGAATTTTTGAGTTTTAAAGACAACACAAAAAGAATCACGTCAATTGAATCTGTAAAACACGAGTTTGATCAAAACACTGAGGCAACGTTGCACAATGCAAAAACTCGACGAGAAAGACTTCACGAAAACAAGTCGAATGAACAAGGCACAAAAGCGTCTCTAAACAATGAATTTTATTCACCAAAAACACAAGAGGAACAGCCACAAGTCATGCACCCACGAACCCCGGCCTCTCTTGCATATATAATCAGCCCTAAGGCCAACACAATCAACACTAGGACTCCTACTCCTACTCAGTTATAACTACTCAAGAATCTTCCATACATAGACATAAGCAATCTTAAGACTTACAAACACCTTAGGAATGTATCACACATTCCTAAAACAACTCATCTTCGTGACCAACATGAAATCTAGCCATAACCAACTCAAACTTTCCATAGTCGAACCATAACCACCTCAGCCACAGCCTGAGACATAATCCAGCCGGTTGGACCGTTCCGGCCAATTCCTCACATCCATAACTCTTCATCACACCTTGGGACCATGTTGCCACATCCATTAACCCCTTGCACATGTGAAAACACTTTCCAAAACATCCATGAAACCTTCATATGTATTGTTTTTGACCCAAACATATTGTGTGACTTCCCGATCAACTCAACCACAATTCCTCCCAAACTTGTTTGTTGAACCTCATCTTCTCCCTAAGACTAGTTCAATGGATCACCGTCACAAGCCATGTCTTGACCTCAAGCAACACGTGCAATTGAGAAAACAATCAATTCCTTCGAGCACAAGTCCTCGACTTGACTCTCATTAGTCTAAAAACCACAACACTTTATGTGAGCACCTCACATATGCATATTGCAAACATAGCAAGCTAATATCCAACATGATCAGCCATAATGCATCATAAACTTAGTAAGTGAATACTAAGAAAACTCTCCTATAATCCAAAAGCAAGTTTGAAACATTGCATGAAAAAAAAAACATAGCAGCCGCACGATTATTTCAGCACGTAGAAAGTTCGGACAGTCCAAACAGATGTTCCGCATTATAAAAGGAAAAGTTCGAACACTCCGAAACATTGACTCACATGCAACTTACATTTTGTGAAGTTCAGACGATCCAAACAAAAACGCGTGCACCTCACATGTGTCACTAGTTCCCGCAAGTTCGGACATTCCGAAGTGGGTGTCTCAAGTATACTGTTGACGGTCCTTAAATGCTAAATGTGGTCGTCAATTCACTGCATAAAGATTATAAAATGGAGAACACAACATAATGGTAGGAGTTAAAATAAAAAATTCCTTAAGTATTAGTGTTTATATGCATGGAGGTGAATTAAGCCCCAAAATACCCAAGAATGCAGGGAGCAATGCAAAAAGTCACTGTTCAACGAATCAAGCGATGACTCGTGGCATCATATGGATCCAAGGACCAATTACCAGGCGTATCCAAGGGGATCCAACGTTGATTCATGTGGAAAGGGGATCTGAGCCCACCTATTAGCCACCTCGAGAAAATACAGCCGAAGGGGGGGGGGGGGGGGGGCAGGACCAGGTCGACTGACCCCCTAGCTCGGCCGACTTGGCCCTGGTGCCAAATGCAGTCAAATGATGCGTGTCACCCTCCTGTGCCTCTCTGATGGCGTAATGACCAATTCACACACTAATTGTGGCGCCAAACCGACTGAACTCATGTATACATACCCCCTCACTCCCTCGCTTCACACACACCACAAGTTTGAGAATAGGACTCCACTCATAAGGTTTAGAGCTACCCAAGTGGCCAGTCAAGTAGAAGAAGAGTGAGGAGGAGATAGGAGGAGGAGGAGGCTAGGGCTTGTCAAGTCTCTCTTCCACACTTGTACCTCTACAGAAGTTCTGCCGGTATTGAGTAAGAAACATTCGTGAATTCAATACTAGTTTGATTTTTATTCCATAGTAGTTTGCTTTCGTAATTTCTTGTGGGTTCACTACTTTAATTCATTGGAGGCTCTAGTCGTATCTTTGCATTCGAAATGATTAGAGTTGTGAATTAGAACTTAAGATTGATGCTTAGGTTAAAGTTCATAAGTGGATATCTCGTAGCCCACGGATTGAAGAGGTGCACAGTAGGTGGTTACAACACTATATGTCCTTAGTAATCCTCCACGTTTGGCTAGGCCATAGGCTCTTGGTGGGATTCATCCTAGTGTTGCCAGGGGTAAACCTGTGCCTGAAGCAAGTAGTTGTCGTAGACTATTGTGCTTATATTTCAAACGATTGAATTCCTCTCAAATCCTTACCTACCAAACAAATTGTCTGTCCTTGGGAGGACAATCTTGAAGATCTCACACACGTTCCTTGGATTCTATACTCTTGGGAATACTCTTTAAGAGGAAGTGCTACAGCGGTATTTCCGTGCGCTTGCAGATTATTGTGTTTTCGTAAGAAATGCCAACAAGCATTTCTCGTGCCGTTGCCGGGGAACGGTTGTTGTTGATCTTAGAACCTTGTTCACCCTCGTATATGTTTTCTTTTCCTTACATCTTATCTTTTCACCACCAAAATGGAGCAGCCCACCATTCTTTCATATTCTGCCCCAAAGGGCGAGTTATGCAAGCCACCGCCGTCGGTGGAACCTATTTGCTCAACCAGCAATGAACTTCACCCTTGTTTTATAGCCATGGTTCGGGAACAATCCTTCTTAGGAACGGATTGGGAAAACACTTACCACCATCTGCGAGAGTTTGAACAATTGTGTTCTTTCCTTTTAATTAAAAGCATGACACAAAAAACTCTTAAATGGAACTTGTTTCCTTTTTCTCTCAATGAATAAGCAAAACAATGGTACACCCATAATTTTGGGAAAACAAACAATGATTTGAGAGAACTACGAGACAAATTTTATCTTGCTTTCTTTCCAATATCCCGAATTGTTTCCTTACGAATGGAAGTACTAGGCTTCCAATAGATGGAGAAGTAATCCATAGGTGCAGCTTGAGATGCATTTTCGCTTTTGCGAAATCCCAACCCATATTTGTTACTACCAATCCATTTTTATTACAAAATTTCTTTATGGGACTTAGCAAAAAATCTACCCTATATCTCGACATTACGGCTGGAGAGTCTTTCCTCCATAAGATGCCGGAAGAAGGGAAGGAACTTGTAGATCGAATTCTAGAAAATGATGCTTTCATTACAGGTCTTACTGAACCTCCTCCAAAGGAAGCCACGTCGAGCATCGAGGACACTCCTATAGCCAAGGAAGAGCCAGAACCATGCCCATCACGTGCCTTGCCTGTAGAATCGTCTTCTGAACCTAAACCATTGAAGGATGAAGAAATTCAACCTTCGGAATTCCCATTCTACTTCGAGGAAGAGATTTTTGAAGATTATGGAAACACCTCGAAGTATCGCTATCATAGGAAGCCATCCAACTCCACCCAACCCATCTGATGGAGTACTTCTCCAAGAGACGGTCAAGGAGTTGACCTCTATTTTGAGTTTGAAATGGACGACGGAAGTTGAGAGCTCACACGAAATCCTTCGGATGACATCACCCTTGGACACCATTCTATGTCATATTAGAGGAGCAACAATACGAGTCCTATATAATCCATATGTTGGAGCTAATATCATTTCCGATACTTGTGCTCTTGCCATTTTGGAAGATGTTCCAGTGGCACCAACACAAAAATCCTTTTGAGATACATTTAGAAATATTCTCGGGGGATATGGGATTTTGCAAGAGGTGTCAGTGAGATACAAAAATGTTGAGGTTCTCCTTGATTTCCATGTTTTCGAAGTCCTATACTTCAACATAATGATCGAGGTTCCCATTGAGAAATTTCTTATGGAAATCCCCTCTGAAGGAAACCTCAACATAAATCTTGGAGGGAACAAAATTTGCATTCCCATTCTGTGTTCCAAAAACACATATGCAAAACCACCCCTCTAAGATAGGCCAATTGACAAGGTTGGTACTCTTCATTACTTGGAACCTCCTGGAGTAGAACGAGAAGAAGATTTCATCCTAGAAGAGGAGGAACTTCAGGAGACTTTTGAATTGCCAAAGGAAAAGCCCACACCCAAACCTCTTATTCAGCTCAAAATCTTGCCTCCAGGCCTACGCTATGTTTTTCTAAATGGAGATTTGGAAGCTCCTATCATCATAAGTGACAAGCTTTCGGATGAGGAAACCCAAGCATAAGACTGTTTTTGGCTACTCTCTCCAAGACCTAAAGGGCATCAGCCCTGCTCTTTGCGCCCATCGCATTCCCATTGACCCCAAGAGTACCCCCTCGCAGGAGTCTCAACGGCGGTTCAAAAATGCGATGCACAAGGTTGTCAAGAAGGAGGTCTTGAAACTCCTTCATGTCGAGATTATTTATCTCGTACCACATAGTGGCTGGGTTAGTCCAGTCCAAGTAGTGCCAAAGAAGGGAGGAATCATAGTCGTCCAAAATGAGAAGAATGAATTAATTCCCCAATGAACCATCATGGGATGGAGTAGGGGTGGGCAAAAAAACTGGAAACCGAATAGCCGAATCGAAATAACCAGAACCGAAATCGAATACACCAGAACCGATTAAACCGGATGTAATTTCGGTTGATGTATTGCGAAAACCGAATTATTTTCCGGTTTTTGTTTTTTTTATCGGTTAACCGAGTGAGCCAAATTAAGTATGTACATCAGTATGTGTTCGGCCCACTAGTGCTCTACGGCCCAACAGCCCACCGAAGCTGCTCGTCTCTTAACGTTCCGGACTCTTCCTGAATCCCGACTTCTTCCATTCCCGATCCAGGCTCCAGCGATGCTCCCGATTCGCGAACCCTAGCCCGCGTCGCGCTGCCGCCCGACACCCGCGCGGACGGTGCTCCGCCGTCGCCTCTCGGCCCTATGCCCTCGACTCCGTCGCCCGTCGGCCCTCGCCCGCCTTCGCCCCTCGGCCTCCGTTTCCACCCCGAGTCGGCCCGCGCCCGCTCGCCCGCGCGGTCGTGCCCCGCTTGCAGGCGCTGGCTCGCCGCGCCACCGCGCCTGCACCCCGCCGTCCTCCTCGCAGCCGGCCAGGGCCAGTCGCCGCTCGCCGTGCCCAAGCCCCGCGATGGCTAGTGACGGCGCCGAGATGTACCTGGCATTTCGATTTGTCCGGTTAAGCGAAAAACCGAACCAAATTTGTCGATTAACCGATGGCCCAATTTTCTGTTTTCTACTACACATTTCGGTTTTCGATTTTCGTTTTTCAAAAACCGAAATTTAAAAAAATGATAAACCAAACCGAATTTTGTCGGCTAACGGAATGCCCACCCCTAGGATGGAGGATGTGCATTGATTACCGGAAACTCAACAAGCCAACTAGGCAGGATCATTTTCCACTGCCCTTCATCGATGAGATGTTGGAACTGTTGGTGAAACATTCCTTCTTTCGTTTCTTGATGAATATTCGGGCTATCATTAGATTCCCATCCATCTGGACGATCAAAGTAAGACCGCATTCACATGTCCATATGGAACATACGCCTATCGGCGAATGTCTTTTGGTCTGTGTAATGAACCAACCTCTTTTTAAAGGTGCATGATATCTATCTTTTCTGACATGATTGAGGAAATCATAGAAGTTTTCATAATGATTTCTCCGTCTATGGAAAAACTTTTGATCATTGTCTGGAAAATTTAGACAAGGTCTTACAAAGATGCCAAGAGAAGGACCCGATGCTTAATTGGGAGAAGTGCCACTTTATGGTCTGTGAAGGCATTGTTCTTGGACACTTAGTATGCGAAAGGAGGATAGATGTGGACAAAGCAAAAATTTTGAAGTTATCGAACAACTTCCACCTCCTATCAACATAAAGGGAATCTGCAGCTTTTTTGGTCATGATGGGTTCCATCGACGATTTATCCAGGATTTCTCCAAAATCGCTAGACCCCCACAAACCTATTAGCAAAAGATGCACCCTTTGATTTCGATGAGGAGTGCCTTAAATACTTTGATACACTCAAAAAGGCACTTATCTCGGCTCCAATCATCCAACCCCCTGATTGGACGCTTCCATTCAAAATCATGTGTGATGTCAGCGATTTTGTTGTTGATGCGGTCTTAGGCCAAAGCAAAGATAAAAGTATCATGTTGTAGCCTATGCTTGCAAGACTCTAACAGGAGCACAACTCAATTATGCCACTAAGGAAAAGGAGCTTCTGCCAGTAGTCTTTGCTATTGATAAGGTTAGGTCCTATTTGGTTGGAGCCAAGGTAATAGTCTACACTGACCATGCAACCTTGAAATTTTTGCTCACAAAAAAAAAGATGCTAAACCAAGGCTAATCCGATGGATTCTCCTACTCTAGGAATTTGATTTTGAGATTAAGGATAAAAGGGAGTAGAGAATTTCATTGTGGATCATCTCTCACGTATGGAAGTCACACAACACATGGATTTACCCATCAATGACTTCCTATGTGATGACTTGTTGCTCAAGGTGACCGACTCTCACTGTTGGTACGTGGATATCGTGAACTTCATGGTCACGGGGTATGTACCGCAAGGGGAAAACAAAATGAAGCTCATTTATGAGAGTTGTAGACACCTGTGGGATGACCCATATCTCTATTGGGTATGTGCCAATGGCCTTTTTAGAAGGTGTGTCCTGACAATTGAAGGCACTAAAATCATTGAAAAATGCCATGCTGACCCCTACGGAGGCCATAATGGTGTTTACCGTACTCAGGCAAAGATCTGACAAAGTGGATTCTATTGGCATTCTATGTATGAAGATACCAAGGAATTCATTCGCCGATGTTGGAAATGTCAAAAGCATGGAGGGAATCACTGCCTGTAATGCCATGCCCCTCACATATAATCTCCAAGTCGAATTATTCGATGTGTGAGGTATTGACTTCATGGCACCTTTTCTAAAGTTCTATGATTGCGAGCATATTATGGTGGTCATCAATTATGTGTCAAAATGGATAGAGGTATTGCCTTGCAAAAATGCCAACTCCTGCTAAGCTAAGAAAATGTTTCATAAGATCATTTTTCCAAGCTTTGACAATCCCCGAATGGTCATAAGTGATGGAGGGTCTCATTTCACTGATAAGACCTTCTCAAGCTTTTTGAGAGAGTTTGAACTTCAGCATAACATTGCTACTCCCTACCACCCACAAACAAGCGGTCAAGCAAAAATATCTAACAAGCAGATCAAGAACATTCTGCAAAAGACCGTTGAGAAAATAGGAACATGTTGGAAATATAATGTAAAAGCCCACATTTGAGAAGAGCAAAACAATCTTAATGTAAAAATTTTAAAGTTCGAATTTAAAGTCAAACTCAAATAAATTACAATAAGTAATAAATGATTCGTATTAAAGATTTTAGACATAGTTTGGAAAAATGCTCAGTGTATGAGTGAAATTAAGTAAATAAGTACAAAAAAATAAGGAAAACTCAATTCAAAAATCAAAAGCGAGTTTTAAATTCAAACTTGATTCAAAATGCCAAATGCAATGCCAGGGCACTGTTATTTAAATCAAATACGCAAAAGCGAAGTAATTAAAAGTCATTGCAGCTTTGGATTAATCAAAGTTCAAATTTGATTTAAGGTGCAAAAGAAAGTAAATCAGGACTTCAATTTATTTTTCGAATCAGGATCAGTCATATAGCAACATAAATTGCACCCTTGTGTTCATTGTGTTCAAATTGATTAACCTACAAAATGTGGTAAATACTGGACTTTGTTTGGTATGTTATTTTAAGTTTACAAATCTGCTGCAGTTGTGTGTCTATGACAGATGGGGCCCTCCTGCCAGCAGGCCCCACCAGTCAACGTTATCAGCATGTGCCTGTCCATTGATTCAGCAGCACGTTACCCTGCTGGCCACGCTGCCCCTTGACCGTCATCCCTATCTTCTTGCTGTTCCTATCGGGAGTAAAACAGAGCCACGGTCTTCTCCTTCCCAGCTTCAACGCGTCGCCCGCCCTGTTCCCGTACGGCACCAGCGGCCGCGCGCCCCTGACCTCCGGCATCCCTGCCGCCCAGATCTAAGACGCGCCCCGTTCCTGCGCACTGCTCTCGCCCGCGCTTGCTTCTGGCCAGGCGATTCGCAACCCTGCTCCTTCTTCTGGTCCATAGCGCGTCCAGCCGCCGTGTAGCTCGTGCCGCCGCGCGCGCCCTGGTCTCCGGTTCCTTGCCGCCCGAGCGCACTGGCGCTGCTGCTCGCGCCGTTCCTCTCCTCACCGCGCCCAGCCCTGCTGCTCGCCGAGCTTCGGCTGTGCTCGCTCAAGGCCGCCCTGCTCTTCCATCCCGCCGCACCGCGCCGTGCCTGGTCCGATAGCTCGCCGGCCTACTGCTCGCGCAAGCTGGCCCATGCGCCAGCCTCTGCTCCGTCCGCGCGGCCGCGCCAACCACGGCACCGTGTCCGCACCAGCCATGCCATGGCCGCCTACTACTTGCCTTTCACCACGCGGCCGCGTCAATGGCTGCCTCATGTCCGTGCGCCATGGCTGCTGCTCGCGCTCGCGCATCTTCCACCGCTAGTGCGCCTGGCCAGCGATTTGCCGCCGTTCTGCTGCCTCCCGCACCCTGCTCGCTCGTTGCCCTTGGTCGCTGCAGTGCCGGCGGCATGTTCCTCGCTAGCTCCGGGTGTGCGCCTCGCTCGTCATGCCGCTGCTGGGCCCATGCCGCACCACGCGCACAGCCAGTGTGCCATGGCCACCTGCTGCTTATCAGGCTATTCCTGCTCCTCGCTGCCTTCCACCACAGCAGCGCTGGCTGCTCTCGCCGTGCGCTTCCTTGTCCGCGCGGTCGCCGTCGACCCCTGTCCGCGGCGTGCTGCAGCATAGCAGCCATGCAGTGTCTCTGCTGCAGCTCACCTCAGGCTACTTCTTCTGCGCCACTGGCAAGGCAGCACGCGCAATCGAACATCTTTGGCAGCTGAACCGCATCGACGCCATCGCCCTCGATACGACGTCGCGGCGTTCTACGTCGCTTCTGCGTCCTAGCAATTTTGTGAGTGAAGTGTGTGGTGCGAAAGATGCTGGAACACTTTGTTGACACAACGGCGACGACAATTGGTCCAAGTTAGCTCTGATTTGTGTAAGATTAGTCGGGTCAGTGTTGCAGCCAAACTGTTCTATGAAATGTCTACAAGGCCAAATCAAGTGTGTTGATGTTCAGTGCTGGTCAGTAATGC
Source organism: Tuctoria greenei (assembly GCA_036927565.1). Lineage (NCBI taxonomy): Eukaryota > Viridiplantae > Streptophyta > Magnoliopsida > Poales > Poaceae > Tuctoria > Tuctoria greenei. The sequence goes on from JAYESD010000010.1 coordinate 61,196,940, forward strand.
AGGGACATTGTGGCATCGCAACCGACATGCAATTTAGGTCATGACGATCTCTGAATTGTGCAAGACTGACCAAATCGAAGATGCAGCCAAGGTGTTCGATGGAATGTGTACAAGGTAAAATCAAGAGTGATGATGATCAACACTGTTCTATGATGCAGGAACGCAAGAATGTCACCACTGAAAAGGAGAATTAGACCAAGAAGAAATCTGGATAAGGACTGCTTGGTTGGATCGAAGGCACATCCTTACTATTCGTTGAAATGCTTACAAGGTGAAAGTCACTCCAATAGTACTATTTTGCAATGCGTTACTCATTGAGGTGATTAAAGGATACTAAATGTGGCGCTACAGTACTGGAATGAAGTGGGGAGGAGCATCGCCATGTCACTTGCAATTTGATGAGTAGGTTTAGGCCCGATCTTTCGAAAGGTATGTCGATTGGGGTGGAGAACTCGACGTTGATGATCCGCGGCACTCGAGCGGTTCGAGTACCCCTGCAATCACTACACCGCGGCTCTGTTGGTTATCAACCGTGCTACACACACTTGACCTCGCCAAGAAGGCTAATCCTTGCAAGCCCAACCGAGAACACGAGCAAGAACGTCGAAGGCACGATCTGAAATCGCGAAGTTGGGGTCTCACAAACCGTAGAACGGCGATATTATTGATCTAAGCAAAACCTACCGAATATGACCGGCGGCTGCAGTATTTAAAGGCTAGGGTTCGGCCCAAACACGATTAGACGCGTCCCTAATGGACTCTTACGGGATACAAGGCCCAAAGGCCTGATTCGATGGCGCAGCACTGGACAGAAATTTGGACTTGACTTGTTTCGATGATTCCCAATGACTCCGGAGGAATTTTGAGGTGGGACCAGAACCATCGGAAAGTTTATCTTCTCCTCTTTCCGTGCATATGTAGAACGTCGAAAAAGAAGTCCGTATGCCTCTTCGGCGTCCGTTTTAAGGTGGACTGCTCCTGGACTCTGAGTTGAACTCGAGTCCGAGTTGTAAACTGCTTCCATCAACTTGTGGACGTCCCAGCTGGTTCTCCACGCTCCCAAGGCATTTTTCCTTCACTTGTTGATCTTCTTCATTATTCCTAATAAGAATTAAATCATCACATAGCAATCTATTTTCAAACTCACATGCAAAAGAAGTTAGGAGCAAATTCACCTGTTGATTTATTAACTGTGTACGTGCTCTTGTTATTGGTCCTTGCATTTCAATATGTGTCTCCGCTATTGTTATGTCCTCATCGTCCTCCCCCTCTTGAATTGGAGTCGTCCTCGACTCAAGTTCATCTTATTTTCTCAAGTACGGTCGCAAATCTGAAATTTTAAATGTCGGACTAACCCTAAAATCGGGAGGCAATTCAAGCTTATATGCATTATCATTAATCTTTTCAACGATATTAAAAGGACCAGCAGCTTGTGGCATAAGTTTAGATTTTCTCAGTCTGGGAATCGCTCTTTTCTCAAATGTAACCACACCAAATCACCCGGTTCAAGTTTTACTTCTTTTCTACCTTTACTACCTGCAGTCCTATACTTCTCATTCATCATCTCAATATTTTTCTTTGTAGTTTCATGCATCTTAAGAATGAATTCAGGTCGTTGTGTAGCATCCAAATTTATAGTTAAAGAAGGAGGCAAAGGTAGTAAATCAATAGGAGCACGAGGATTGAAACCATACACTACCTGGAATGGACTTACCTTTGTCGTGGAGTGAACGGATCTGTTGTAAGCAAATTTTATATGTGGTAAACACTCCTCCCACAACTTCAAATTTGTTTTAAAGATAGCCCGCAACATAGTATATAAAGTACGATTACCTACCTCAGTTTATCCATCCGTTTGTGGGTGACATGTAGTTGAAAACAGCAACTTGGTTCCCAATTTATACCACAAAGTTCTCCAAAAATGACTCAAAAATTTTGCATCACGGTCAGAAACAATGGTATTTGGCACACCATGTAAACGAACAATTTCCGTCATAAATAAATCAACAATGTGTGAGACATTATCATTCTTATGACAAGGTATAAAGTGTGCCATTTTGGAGAAACGATCAACAACTACAAAAATATTATCCCTCTCCCTCTTAGTCCTAGGCAATCCCAAAACGAAGTCCATAGAAATATCCTCCCAAGGTACACTAGGAACAGGAAGAGGTATATAAAGACTACGTGGGTTAAGGTGAGACTTAACTTTATTGCAAGATCGTGACACGTAACGCTCAACATCACGCCTCATCTTCGGCCAAAAGAAGTGTGTGGACAACACATCTTCAGTTTTCTTCACTCTAAAATGTCCCATCAAACCTCCTCCATGTGCTTCCTGCAAAAGTAATAGACGAACGGAGCTAGCTGGAACACATAGCTTGTTAGCACAGTAGAGGAGACCCTCTTGCAGCACATATTTATTTCAAGTTCTTCCTTCTCTACAATTTTCAAAAGCATCTTTGAAGTCCAAATCAGTAGGATATAATGCTTTTATTGTTTCCAAACCAAATATTTTATGATCAAGTTGGGACAGCATGGTATAACGTCTAGATAATGTATCGACATTGACATTTTCCTTCCCTTTCTTATGCTTAATGATGTATGGAAACGACTCTATGAACTCAATCCATTTAGCATGTCGTTTATTCAGATTGGTTTGACACTTAAGATACTTCAATGATTCATGATCGGAATGTATGACAAACTCCTTAGACAAAAGATAATGTTACCAAGTTTATACTCGCACTAAGGCATACAATTTCTTATCATAAGTAGAATAATTCAGAGAAGGACCATGAAGTTTTTCACTAAAGAAAGCTACACGTTTACCTCCTTGTATGAGAATGCCTCCAATAACAATGCCGCTTGCATCGCATTCTAGCTCAAAGGTCTTGTCAAAATCAGGAAGTTGTAGCAATGGTGCTTGTGTAAGCTTCGATTTGAGAGCATCAAAAGCTTGTTGCTGCTGTTCGGCCCATTTAAATGGCACTCCCTTCTTCGTTAGCTCATGTGGAGGTGTTGCAATGGTGCTGAAATCCCGCACAAAACGCCGATAAAAACCTGCAAGACCAAGGAAACTATGAACCTACGTGACGGTTGTTAGGGCTGGCCAGCTGGTGATTGCTTCAATTTTTGCCTCATCCATCTCAATTCCCTGCGAGGAAACGACATAGCCAAGAAACGAGACTCGATTGGTGCAAAAGACGCACTTTTTGAGGTTACCAAACAAACGTACATCTCTCAAAACAGTAAAAACAACACGTAAATGATCAAGATGTTCATCATATGACTTGCTATAAATGAGGATATCATCGAAGTAAACCACCACAAATTGTCCAATGAAAGCACATAAAACCTCGTTCATTAATCGCATAAAGGTGTTGGGTGCATTAGTTAAACCAAAAGACATGACTAACCACTCATATAGTCCAAACTTGGTTTTAAATGCAGTTTTCCATTCATCTCCTAGTGCCATTCTAATTTGGTGGTAACCACTACGCAAGTCAATTTTTATGAAGATGATAGCACCACTCAATTCATCAAGCATGTCATCTAAACGAGGAATAGGATAACGATATCGAATGGTGATGTTATTAATCGCTCGACAATCAACACACATGCGGCAACTACCATCTTTCTTAGGAACCAAAAGAACAAGAATGGAACAAGGGCTAAGGCTTTCACGAATATACCCGCGGTCCAAAAGATCTTAGACTTGTCGCTGAATTTCCTTAGTTTCCTGTGGATTCGCCCTGTATGATGCACGATTTGGCAAACTTGCTCCTGGAATCAAATCGATTTTGTGTTCAAAGCCTCTCATCGGTGGTAAACTAGGGGGTATCACGGAGGGAAACACATCCTCAAACTCCTGCAAAAGGTTAGCAACAGCAGGGGGCAATGCAACAGACAATTCATAAAGTGAAAATATAGCTTCTTTGCATAGTAAAGCATAGCACATCCCCTTAGCATCGAATAAATCAGCAAGGTCAGATTTAGTTGCGAGCAATGATGGTGATTTAAACTTAATGACTTGCTGTTTTTCAGATTCTAGTTTTGTTGCTTTGCCATCACGAATTTTACTCTTCTCAAAATGCACAATTTCAGCAGGAGTCATGGAGAGCAAAGTGATTTTCTTTCCCTTATGCATGAGAGTATATTTATTAGTTCTACCATGATGAATAGCATCTGTATCAAATTCCCAAGGATGACCCAGTAAAAGAGAACAAGCATCCATAGAAACGACATCAAAATCAACAAAATCATGGTAAGAACCAATTGAAAAATGTATTCTTGTTGTTTGTGTTACCCGAACCTTGCCGCTGTTGTTGAACCATTGAATGTGGTATGGATAAGGGTGTGCTCTTGTTGTCAAACCAAGTTTCTTGATGACGTCCGTGTTCACCAAGTTATTGCAGCTACCTCCATCAATTATAGTGTGTACACGACAGTCCTTGACGACGAGAAACGTGTGGAAGAGGTTGTGTCGTTGTAGCATGTCGTCGGTCTCCACTTTGGAGCTCAAGGCACGCTGCACAATGATGCTCCTATAGTTCTCCATCGCCGCTGTACCAAGTACCTCTTCTTCAGTGTGTTCGTCATTTGGATCTGTAAAGTCAGTAGCAAGAGAATATTCATCTTCAACATCCGAAGTACTATCATACCCGCCATCGTCGCGTGCTATGTATGCTTGTTTGCTCGGGCAATATCTCATCATATGGCCAAGTCCCTGGCAGCGGTGACACTTAATGTCGGAAGAACGACCCGTAGAAGGAGTGGACAACGAAGGCTTGAACGATGTCGCCTTGCTGCCCTTCGGCACGCGAGAAGGTGGAGCAGCAAGTATAGTTCGTTGGCCGCCATTGGATGGTGTAGTCGCTACACGGGGGGTCGAAGATGGTGCTGTTTTGGATGGTATGTGCGTCGAACGCGGCGTGAAGTTGCTCCTTGTGCGTTGTTGCTGTTGTTGCCAGGCCTGCAATTCTTTTTCTGCCAACATAGCAAGCTAAAACAATCTGTTAACAATATCATATTCCTTGTAATCAACAATGTCTTGAATTTCACGCATCAACCCCCCATAAAAATGAGCTATTTTATCATCCATGTGCTCTACTACCCCACAACGCAGCATACCCTTTTGTAACTCTTGATAATACTCCTCTACGAATATGTTACCTTGGTCTAAGCGCTGCAATTTTTTGCGAAGGTCCCGCTAAAAAGATGGAGGAACAAATCGAACATGCATAGCTTCCTTTAATCTATCCCATGTTGGAGGACAAGTTCTAGTTTTAACAAGTTCATTCTACCATATGATAGCAAAGTCCTTAAACTCACTAGTGGCTTGACGAACTCTATGTTGTTCAGGAACAAGATGGGCATTAAATTTTTGCTCTACTATCATCTTCCAATCAAGATAAGCCTCAGCATCATAAGCACCAGAAAAACAGGGTATAGTAAATTTCACTTTAGCAAAAGGATCATCAGGAGGACGATTATAATTGTTATGATGATTATTACCTCTCATACCTCGACGATAAAGTGGTAGTCTTGGCTGATTGTTGTGATCTTCCGTATCATCATAAGCATTGTCTTCATGTCTTCCAGCGAGAGGCAACCGAACCTCAAAGGTATTCATTCGAAGAGCAAGTTCATCAAGTTGGCGAGTCAAGTTCGCCAATGACTCCTCCATTGCTGCGTTGTATTTGGCAAACATATCTGTCATGGTCTTCATCATATCACGTAACTCAGCATGTTGAACACATTTGTCATCATTGTCTTCTCCTGCCATTGTTAGCAGGAAATAAAAGACAACAAAAATATGTTATCCCTATCAACTACAGTGACAATATGAAAGGTGGAAGAAAAACAATCTCTCTCGCTCAAGCGTCTTACCACGCTCTTACAAATGTTCTTACCGACACAGCAGGTGGTGTGGACGGTGAGATGAACCAATGAAGCGGAGGTGATTGCAAAGGTACCTGTTATGCTCAAGAGAAAGGTGGAGCTTGGATGGCACAATATGGTGGCTAATAAGCAAAAAATCGTTAACAGTAAACAAAGCTGAATAAGTATTCAATGTAGGAAACTGTTGCTGGTCAACCAAGTGCTCTAGGGCCTATCACAACACAAGGAAGTAACAAGGCAAATGAAAGACAGAATGATATAACCAACAAAACAACATCAAGTGATATAGGCTAATTACTTTAATATGCGTGCTCTTCACTATTTTTTCTTTTTTGTAATATTTTTTGATATTTTTTCTTTACTCAGGAGCACGAAGATAGGAAGCACACAAATTTGCAGCTCAATTGGATGTAATGCGACCTATAGAAAATCAAGAAGATTCTTTAAAATTCGTGCTGAAACTTCGGAGGCCGGATATCCTATCTTCGGAGGGGAATTTGGGCAATCTAATTTCGCCGAACGCGGCTATGCGGCAAAAAATCAGATGCGAAATTTCGCGTAGATGAATTTGAAAAAAAAAAGATCGCCCAATTTCGAGTTCGTATGCGAAAGTTATGGCTGTTTTAAGGTAGGCTATCCGAGTTATGATTTTTTGGATGTTGATTCCAACTCGGTTTGAGAACAGAACTCGCAATCGAATATGAAAACGATCGAAAATTTGCACAGCAACTAATAGGGTGGTGTGTGATGATTCAAGGATGAGTAGAACAAAGGTTTGTCACCTAATCTAGGGCTGGCGATGCGAGAGTTCACGCAAGGCTGCTAGCTAGGGCAAACCGATGAACGTGGTGGATCGGTTTGTTATTTAGGGATTGTGGAATCGGTGTCAAACAGCAAAAAAACAAGGACAAAACACGATAACTAGGACCCAAAACACAAAGCTAAATCAGCAACAAGACTCGACCACACGAATACAAACTCAACAATGCAAACTGAAAAATGAAACTGCAAACACTATAGTCTGGGAAGCGGTAAAAACGATTTAATTTTTTTGTGGCTTTTCTGTGGACTCTAGGTACGAAACAAAATCGATCTACTGGAAGGAAAACAAAGATATCTCACGGGCAACCTGGAAATCTGATACCAATTGATGAGTAGGTTTAGGCCCGATCTTTCGAAAGGTATGTCGATTGGGGAGGAGAACTAGACGTTGATGATCCGCGACACTCGAGCGGTTTGAGTACCTCTGCAATCACTACACCACGGCTACATTGGTTATCAACCGTGCTGCACACGCTTGACCTCGCTAAGAAGGCTAATCCCTGCAAGTGCAACCAAGAACACGAGCAAGAACGTCGAAGACATGATCTGAAATCGCAAAGTTGGGGTCTCACAAACTATAGAACAACGATATTATTGATCTAAGCAAAACCCACCAAATATGACCGGCAGCTGCAGTATTTAAAGGCTAGGATTTGGCCAAAACACGATTAGACGCGTCCCTAATGGACTCTTACGGGATACAAGACCCAAAGGCCCGATTCGGTGACGCAGCACCGGACAGAAATCTGAACTCGACTTGTTTTGACAATTCCCAATGACTCTAGAGTAATTTTGAGGTGGGACCAGAACCATTGGAAATTTTATCTTCTCCTCTTTTCGTGCATATATAGAACATCAAAAACGGGGTCCGTATGCCTCCTGGGCGTCTATTTTAAGGTGAACTTCTCCTGGACTCCGAGTTGAACTCGAGTCCGAGTTGTAAACTACTTCCATCAACTTGTGGACGTCCCAACTGGTTCTCCATGCTCCCAAGGTCTTTTTTCCTTCACTTTTTGATCTTCTTCATTATTCCTAATAACAATTAAATCATCACATAGCAATCTATTCTCAAACTCACTTGCAAAAGAAGTTAGGAGCGAATTCACCTGCTGATTTATTAACCATGCTCGTGCTCTTGTGATTGGTCCTTGCATTTCAATGTGTGTCTCTACTGTTGTGATGTCCTCATCACAATTGAACACTTCTTTGGTGCTTTGCGGAATATGCTCTGTCATGACAGAGATCGTGAAGCTATTGCGGTAGCAGGTAGGCAATCTTAGATCACATAAGCTTATTCATGTATTATTAATTAGGTCACCTCCTGTACAGCTAGTCCTAGTCCAATAGATCTCTCTTCACCTCCACTTTTCATAATATTTATTTTGTTAGTGTATTAAGAATCTTGAGTATGAGTTATTGAATTATTTTGTTTTGTGTATGTGCATAACCATATCGTTAGATGACATGACGAAGTTCGATGAGGAGCACGACTCAGAGGAGGAGGACTAGCGTGGACCCCATAGCAAGATGAGATTTGATGAAGCAGCACACGAGAGCAAGATTCAACCAAGCAGCATCAAAGACAACAGAAAGAGGAGAACAACGAGAAGCTTCGTCCAGAAGATCAAGCTCTGACTATTGACATTTACATTAGTCGCAACCTAAGACAAGCCCCGATTTGCATTTAAGTTATTAATATGTTTTGCTTTTATAATCTATACAATCGTTATTGTGCATTAAGTCTAGGGATGTATGATGCTCCACATGCATGACACCTGAATCCTAGGAGTCTGGTTAGAATAGGACTTAGTATGATTTCAACTGATATATTAATGTTGAGGAATTGGATGAAAGTGAGTTGAGGAAAGGAATGGAGATGAACAGATTAATCTCAGACCGGGCAGGAAAATTAGGACGCTCAAGAATGTGGTTCTGTGAGTATAGTTCCCGCCTATGTCGATTGAGGACCGTACCGTGTGCGGGCCTGCTGGACAAGTTTGAATATGTACCGGATGCATACTGTCTCTAGTGGACCCAACAAACTGATGTAATATGTTAACTTGGGTGTTGAAGCATACCCCATCGTCCTAGATACCACGCATGTCATGAGGAGAGCAGAGACCACTGCGGCATAGGTCGTCATGTGAGTCTTGCTTCTGGGACGATAGGACCGGCTCAACAATTGGGTGTCTTGTGAAAGGTGGTTGTGTACAACTTTATTGGGAGAGGTTGTACACCTCTTCTAGACGGGTGTACATGACGTGCAAGTCAGGTGTATCTTGGTTCGAATCACCATCGCTCGCGGAAGGGAGCATACTTGTTCACTGCTCTGTGACGTAGTAACAACTGGAACTGGGTGGAACCTGTTGTATGGTTAAATAACTTGGTTGAAGTAGTTGATAGTAGAACTAAAGTTATGATTTTAAGCAACTTCACTTGCTATTATAATTTTGAAGCAAGGATCCACTAATGGTGAACATTTACTTACCGCAGTTTAAATCAAGTCTTAGGTTCCCAACATGTAGAGTTTCATGCTTAGGTGAGACGGTTAAGTCTTGTTGAGCCTTGTGCTCACGGTTGCATTTATACGAGTTTTGCGGGTATATAGCTATGACGGGTTCCTAGGCTTTGCCTTCTTTGAGGTCTATAGCTAATAGAAGCCCTGGACGCCACTGCTTGCTTCTGTGATGCTAGAGTGGAGTATCCGTGGGCTGGATACAACCGCTACTGCTGTAGTGTAGGTTTGAGAGAGTAGTATGAAGACTTCCGCTGATGTAAGCTATTTTGTATAGAACTTTGATATTAATGTAAGTTGCTCACTTACGTTATGAGTTCTTTGTTCTTTTCTGTGTTGTGCTATTGGGTATCGCATCGCACGACACCACCCAATGTGATTCCTGGTTTGTTTGGATCCTGATCTTCACAGCGTGGTATCAGAGCTATGTTGGGAATAGCGCACCTGAAAAGGAACATATTTTGAAAATTATAGACTTACGAGTGAGGATTTGGTAGTACACCCACATAAGGATCGATATTAGTATAGTTACTTAAGGTGGCAAGCTAACATATTTATTATTATATTTTGTAACGACGTTCCGACATCAGGTAAGAGGTAAGGTACGCCACCACAAGCGGATCAATAGCGGTAAGCTCATCATACAAGAAGTGGTATGTGATTGTTCCCCGTGGCTTGGCACGGGAGTTAATATGAGTCTCTGAACCTTCTCATGGTTCTTGGAATATATGAAAACGCTGCTCCCCGGCGTGCTTCAGGCAAAAGCGTGGATACCGCATCATGTGGTAAAAAAACGCGATAGTATGCAACTCTTGAACAATTCAAGTTCAATGAGCCATACACAGCACTCGCCATCGGTGTGCCTCTGTGAGGTAGGGGCAGTAGGTGGTATCTGTTGGGTTGATAAAATTCCCAACTGTGATGACCCGTTTGCGCTTTACTCGGGTTCCCCATCGTGTGGTGTTGAAACAGGACCACGTTTCTCGATACGTGTTCTCCTCGTGGACGGCTTGTATGGAATGATACAGGGCGTTAGGTTTGAAAATGATATATCTTATTATGACTGCCTGTCGTGCTCCCTTGTGGCCGCCTTTGAGGCGCTAGTTGAGTGAAAAGGGATTGTGTGTCTTCTCCAGGTACACTAACCACGTTAGACGTATTACGAGTAGAACACGTTTGCGAGTGATCGATATTAAGGCCACCTATGAGACGCTTGTTCCGGCAATGACCGGTTTAGATTTTCTATTTTGTAAGGAACGTAGTACCGATATGTCATTCGGGTTACATCGGACACAATGGAGTTTCCAAAGATGTAACTCTAACTTATAAGTTTGTGTTTAACTTCTAGAACAGATGGCCATCATTAAACCATGTTAGTGAATTAAGTCCAAGCTCTATCAACTTAACCTCACTGTTTGGCTCTGGCAGCGAGTTAATGAAGTTTGATAGTGCATAATTCTCCATCGACTCCAGCAATATAAGTGTGAAAAATAGTTTTGGAAAGGTTGAGAAGTCCCCTACCATTTCTTTCTTGACCCTAGGACAAATTTCCACTTTGACAGTGGTGGAAAGTTTACTAAAGTCTTAAGAGCCATATACGGACCCTTCAATACAGATTTGGCAGAAACTTAGCTGAACTTTGGAAGTTCATATATCCTTGGGGGTATGACCATTGAGGCCTACCATAATGTTTGGAAGGATGAGGAAGTCCTCTAAAAGTTTCCTGTTCATCTGCAGAGCAGAATCCATTTCTATCCTATTCAAAATTTCAGATTTCCAAACTGTGTAGAGTCTGGACAGAAACTGAAGCAGCTCCTGAACCCTTCACTCTTTCGACCTTAACACTTCGTAGAAACATCATATGGGTTCATGTGATACATTCCCGGAAACCTTGCGACAAGTGTAAAAATATTTTAATTTAAATCTCTGTCAAATTTTGAAGTTTGTCTATCTAAATATTGTGGACAAAATCAGCCTAAACAAAAGAAGTTCTGTCAAAAATCACTTTAGAAATCTGGAAACATTGTCAAACTTTAAAAATATATATCTCTTCAACTAGAAGTTCTATGGAGGCAAATAAATACTTTTTAAAAATCTTTGTAGGTCCTCTATAAGTTTTATATTGACCTCCAGACCAAAAGACCACTGTAAGGGGATGAAAATGCACCATAACTACAACTGCTGCTGTTCTGAAGCTTAGTGAACCAGCATCAGTATTTTTACCATATCTCCTTGTAGAAAGCTCTTCTAGCCCAGTGTGATACATTTATGGAAAGGGTAGAAGGTAATATAGAACTTTGTAATCCAAACGTTTTCCAAATTCAGCCCAGAAAATTTCAGAATTTCAATTCTAAACTGGTACATGTGCCTAGGTAATACCAGAGTCGGCCAGGAATTAGCTGAACTTTAAACAATCATATCTCCTAATCTACAAATGTGACATTGCCACATATATACATTTCTAGAAAGCTTTGGAAGTCGTCTACCAACGTTATTTTGAACCCCAAAACCAATTCTCATTGTAACTGGTCCAAAATTGAGTTATCGTCGAATGTGACCTGGCTGTACAGATTTTGAACCCTTCGTGTCCAGTTTGGAAGTTTGTCGAAAACGCACATGTATGGATGAGGTAAACTATTTATGGGTGCATTTATGGGAATATAATGTGCTATAATACAATGTTGTAATTGGAAGTTTGTGCATATGTGGAAATTTTGTGATTATTTGACACTGGCCAAAACACCACTTTTAGAGGAGGTTCTGTCGAAATGGCCCCACCAAACTGTCAACATTAAACCACCATAAATCTCACACCCTTGACTCAATGGAGGCATATGGGTAACCATTGGAAAGTTATGATAGTCATATACAACTTTTCTAATTGGAGCATTTCATGAAAATGACATTAGCATTGTCAAAGTTTAGTCTGAATGCAACTTGGTCAGGCTGGACAGAAAGCAAACAGCTACATGAGGATTGTTGAGAAGAATGTTTCAACTATGTGGTTCTTTCTCTCTTGCTTGATATTGGTATACTCTTTACTGTGGGATTGAACATGTGACTCGATTCAAATACATGCCCAAGAAGGGATTTACCATTCCTACAGATGGAAGATACTAGGCCGGCACTTAAGGGGGGAGGAGTGCACCCTAGTAACTAAGTGATGAACACTATTGTATTACACCTAGTTTACGTCAACACGGAACTAACGAGTTGGGAATTAATCTCAAGTAAGCAAGTCCAGAGATTAGATCGACTTATTGGATCAAAGAGAAGCAACAATGAATGATTTTACTAAGGACAACTCTAGTGACCGTGAACCCCACTACACTGTGATAGCGATCATCGAGTTAAGATAGTTAGTTGATTTATCACGCTGAAAAACTCCAATGCTTCATATGTAACGAGGGACCATGGAAAAGTGGTATGACCTTGTGATTCTTCAGTGCAGAAATTAGATAGTTAATCCTAGCCGTTATTCAAATGCAATCCCTTGTCAACTACGTGTTACAACCTACTGAAGTGGATATAGTTACTCGCTCTTCGAAGGTTACACTCTTTGCCACTTTTGAGAGTAATCCACCTTACCTACTTAAAGATAGACATAGTAGGTTAAGAACACTTCGAGATGAGAAACCTGAGCCTTTGCTAATACACTGCAATTCCCTTGTTCTATGTGGTGGTTAGAATGTCTCAGGAAACTTCTTGCTAACACTCTTATTTTGTCACCATCGCACTTGGTCGATGCATGAAAGTACCATCGCTTGTGCGGCACCTTTCTTGACCAAGTTACTCAATTCTTGTATATATGAGATACTTCATCGTGTTTGAATTGTCTTACCTATTCTTGCTCAAACTATTAAAATGAATGCACCATACCTTATGCATAATTCCACGGGGGATTGCGTTGTGTGTGCATAACATCATCCGATTTGCGATGCATCATAAAACATGAGTAATATTAACTTTTGAGCAAGAATATGTAACCCCATTCAAATACTTAAGTAGTGTCTAATATTCTTGAGCTGTGAACAACTTTATCGTTCATAACGCCACCGACTTGCTTTGCTATCTTGAGTGATACAAGGAAACCCTTACTTAACACCTTGTCATCAAACACCAGTTGAGTCTATTCTCATTGACTTGTTGAGACTCAAGTACCGATTGTTTAAAATTAACGTTTCTAGTTTGCAAGGAGTTTCCTTGTGACTTCTCGAACTGGCGAGCACCTTACATTCTCTCTACTCGTGACATTTTTGCTTGCTTTCCAAGCGGATTGAACTTCTTGACTTGTAATGCATGTTGAAATTGCTTTGTCCAACAACTTTGTAGTCACCCTGTATTGAGTGTCTTTGAATTTGATGACATCTATGGAGAAAACCATTCCTTGCGAGTTATTCATTCCTTGTCGAAAACTCGTAGTTCACCTTGTTTCTTAAGTTGGACAAATTTGAAGTCAAACCCATAAGGACTGAGCCAGAACAAAGTAAGTAGTGAGAATAGCTACACATTCTAAAATAAGTTATCCTTGAGATCAAGATAAGTAGAGAGTAAAGATTGGATATTAGGAATCAAGATTAGAACAATAACGTCTTCAAGAGAGAACACCAATTACTGAGGCCAAGAATTGTAGAGTTGAATGCGTCTTCCATAAGGAAACTGGATACATCATTTAAGAGTGAAGAAGAAGACTTCAGAATACCGTCAGAGATGTATAGGGAAAAGACATAGACTTACAGTTCCACCTCGTGTACACCAAGTAGCTGACTTCAGATCACTCGGAAGGAGACTCGTATAACTAGGAAATATGATTCATCTTTACATCGATGGCAAGAGCCTCAAGTAAATCCTTAATCATAAGGAGTTTGATTTGAGAAATTAAAGATTGTTGGAGTTGATGTAAGGTTATGAACTTGAAATTCAATATCGTTTGAGCATGGCCAACGTGGTGAATGATACATTAAGATGCAAAGCTCATATGCATAACGTGGCCCTCATTTCGACAAAAAAAAAAGGAAAAACCAAGTATAGACTTGGTTCTCTATGGAATTGTGTCAGTTTACCTATACCTACACTCCGAGCGAGGATAGTAGAGGTTCAGAAGAAGGATAAGACAATGTCTTCTATTGGAACGGAAGTTAAAAAAAAGGAAAATGTTATACTTCCGGAGGATGAACAAGGAATTGGACGTTGTGGTTTACAAGGTATTTTGAGGTAACCACACAATCGAGTGATTCTCATGGGAAGGTGATGAGTTGCAATGGAAGATGAAGAATATGTTCTACCAGTAGTTCAGACATGTTATCGTCATACTTACGATAACATTCTTTACCACCTTAGATCTTCACTTCGAATCTCGGAACGAGATTTCTTTAAGGGGGAAGGGTTGTAAAAGCCACATTTGAGAAGGAAAAAAAAACTTAACATAAAAATTTTAAAGTTAGAATTTAAAGTCAAACTCAAATAAATTACAATAAGTAATAAATGATTTGTATTAAGTATTTTAGACATAGTTTGGAAAAATGCTCAGTGTATGAGTGAAATTAAGTAAATAAGTAGAAAAAATAAGGAAAACTCAATTCAAAAATCAAAAGCGAGTTTTAAATTCAAACTTGATTCAAAATGCCAAATGCAATGCCAGGGCACTGTTATTTAAATCAAATACGCAAAAGTGAAGTAATTAAAAGCCATTGCAGCTTTGGATTAATCAAAGTTTAAATTTGATTTAAGGTGCAAAAGAAAGTAAATGAGGACTGCAATTTATTTTTCGAATCAGGATCAGTCATATAGCAAAATAAATTGCACCCTTGTGTTCATTGTGTTCAAATTGATTAACCTACAAAATGTGGTAAATACTGGACTTTGTTTGGTATGTTATTTTAAGTTTACAAAACTGCTGCAGTTGTGTGTCTGTGACAGGCAGGCCCCTCCTGCCAGCAGGCCCCACCAGTCAACCTTATCAGCATCGTGCCTGTCCATTGAAGTCCGTCCCACGCTCCAGATTGGCGAGAAGTACACGGGCATCCTCAAGACAAAGAAGGGCGACGTAGTGAGCCTTGAAAAGTGCATCTAGGCATACCCTTGTGGGTTTTGGACGATTGATGACAGAGAAATGAGATCCTAATGAAATCATTGAGATGAATGCAGGTCTACAAAGATTAGAACTTTTGGTGCACTCAAAGAGGTGAAAAATGAGGAGTGAGAAAAGGAAAAGCCTAAATGATCAAGGAAGCGCAAAGTAGATATCAATGTATAGAATATGTGTGAGGGACACATCCGAAGAGCTTACATCTTTGCGTAGAGCGCAAGGGCTAAAATCAATTAATTAAGTAATTCACTAAGCACGAGACAAGTCTCTTCACAGGCAGACAAGTCCGTTTCACTTACTGTTCTCACACGGGCAAGTCTGAAATAGCATCGGACTAGTCCGTTCAACTCACTGACCTCACTCAAACAAGTCCGGACACGTGTCGGACAAGTCCGTTCAACTTTTTGATGTTCACTCAACACAAATCACCATACACCGGACAAGTCCGTCCATTTGCGGACAAGTCTGCTTGAGTCTCTGGACCCATCACGGACTAGCCATGACAACTTTATGTTCCAATACGGACAAGTCCGGATTACCTCACACAGATTAGGGTTTCAGGTGTGTTGCAAAATTCATGCCAGTTATACACAGCACACCGGACTAGTCCGGTCCCCAAAGCGGACTAGTCAGGCCGTCGGGATCCCTAACGGTAACTTTTTTGGAAACTCTATAAATAGGTGATCCATGACCCCACAACAGAGATACCATGCACAACAGTGAACAACTAAGAACCTGAAACACCCTCATTTTCATGCAAAATGCATTGGATGCATCCTCATACATGTTTAACATTAATCAACATAAAATGGAACAATATTGAAATGAATTTAGGCTTAATCAGGAATTCAAGTCTGTCAGGGAACGGACTTGTCCGGCCCCAAACCCTGACTAGTCCGGTATTCCCCTTATGTTTCAGAAATTCTGATTTCTTCAGAGCCTGGACTTGTGTGACACACTGCATAGACTAGTCCGTTTGAGGTTCTGATGTTTTTTGGGCTTGTCCGATTTTGAGCGGACTAGTCCGATTGTGTCCAAATTTCAGTCCTGACTAGCCTTACTAGCCACCCCGGACTTGTCCGAAATAGTTTCTGTTCCACAACGGACTTGTCCGGTCCCTATTGCGGACTAGTCCGGCCTACCGAGTTCCACTCGGATTCTATTATTCTTCCACGATTGGTTATTGGGTAATTGCCTTAATTGGGCCCAAGAACTTCGTGCCCAGCCTCAGAGGAGCCCAAGTGGACCCCCCTCGGCCCCTACTCATCCCCCACCAAAATCCACTTGTAATTCACCCCAAAACTACCTCTCCACCCCTATATAAACAACCCAATACCCTCACCTCTCCAACCTTTGAGAAAAACCCTCGCTGTCGTTCCTTGATCGTGTTCTGCCGTCAAGAAGGAGCCCAGGAGCAAGGAGAAGGAGGAGAAGAGGGAGAGGGATCAGCCAAGATCGATCTTCATCAACTCAAATCCTATTGGACGCAATCTATTTCTGTCTATTCTTTTCGACAATTGACGTTCTTCATCATCAAACCTTTATCAACTCATTTTCATCAAGCCCTAGACGTCAAGATTCAAGTGTTGCATCCAATCTGCGACCCTTGGATCTCTAGACACGTGGTACACCCTCTACATTCACTTTTCCACTTGAAATTATCCCCAAATCCTCGCTGATCAGAAAACCCTAATTCACAATTCTGATTAGGGCAGACTAGTCCGGCCCTGACAGCAGACTAGTCCGATGTCTAAATCTGTTAATGCTGAATTGGATCCAAATTGACTCAAATCGATTCGAAACTTGTTCAAACTTGTTCGAAACCATTGTAACTAGTTAGTAAACATTAATAGCAACTCATTAACAAGTCTTACTTCAATTGCATTAATAATGCATATCATGGTATATTGAGTAATATATGAGCATTTATTGATTGTAATATTTGTTTCGCATGTTTGTCGCGCGGAATAGAAGGTCTTGTTGTAGAGAGTGCTTTCGAGGACCTGCAGAACCAAAACTTCGAAGCCTTCAATCCAAACCAAGCTCAAGAGCAAGGAAAGTGTCCTTGATCATTTTGATCCAGGTTTTCAAATGTTTTGTTTGCAAAATTGCATGCTTGTGTCAATTAATGGGAAAACCCAATTGTAGGAGTTTACTGGTCTTGTATGACCACCCTTGTCGCTTGAACACATTATAGTATTTTACGCTTTTTCCTTGCTATACTTAATCGGGCTTGGGAAATAATCATATTGCCTAATTATGAACTATTGAACACATGAATGGTGAAATTTGCTAATAATAACCTTTAGCAACATGGTGCCTAGGGATCTAAGAAAGCCGGTTATGCGGAATGGGTTGGACTGTTTTGGAGGTTTTGCTTGCTTAAGATCTAAGACCGGTTCGTGGAGCGACCATCCAAGATTTACAATGCCAGCACAAGGCCAAGTATGGGTGCGTCTTAGCTGACTAATTAGTGTTTTGCCAGTACTATTTGGACAATTAACAATGCTCGGGGAAGGGGTAGCCGGATGGGTTTGTAGAGATTGGTGGGACTACCCTGGGATCTGAATGGCTCAAGAGGGGGCCCATGGTTGGATGTGCTCAATTGGAGACATCACCATTGGTTAAACCACAGTGGGGTCTAAATATGCTAATGATCACTTTGTAAAGGCTATTTTGTGATCTCTTGGCCACACATCTAAGGAAGCGTTTGACGACATAATTGAGATTCTATAGTCATCAAAAGGTGATGAAATCACGAACTTGTGAAGTAAAGTTGTACAACCTCAAAGTGTGTTTAAAGCTATAACGATAGCCGTGCTCCTGGACATGAGCAATCAGAACCCTCACATGATTAGAGTTATGGACCTTGAACATGGTTTAATGGCTGGAATTGAAATGAGAATTGGTATCGGTTAATTAATTGGCTTTGGTATATGGAATTGATGAAAATGAGACATATGAGCAATTATGAGTTGGATATGGATTATTATTGCTGGTATTGGTTATTTACGTTGAAATTGATGTTATTTGGGTTATTTTGGAAAGGACCTCACTTAATGATATTATAATTGCATTTTCAACTGTTTTGAATGTAACTTTATGCAATTAGCCATTGTTATTATCAGTTCTTGTTTTAGCAACATGTCATACTTTCCCACACTTGCTGAGTACGACATGTGCTCACCCTTTCTATTCCCCCCACAAATTTAGACGCAGGCGATAATGTGGAGTACCAGGAGGTTTTTGAGGAGTTCTAGGCGCGCGTGTTACCATCAAGCTTGCCTGTGGAGTTTGGAGTCTTGAGAGTTTAGAGTTTTCAGCTATAGTTGTTAAGACTTGTATTTGAGACTATTTGGTTTGTAATAAGATACTATTATTAGTGTTATTATTTGAGACATGGTTTAAATATTTTTATCGTTTGTGAATCACTTGTGTATGTGTGTTAAACATCCTGGGTACACATATGCATTACGCTTTGTTCATTTTCGGAACCGGGTGTAACAAATTGGTATCAGAGCCGTGTTTGACCGTAGGACGCATGCCTAGGTAGAATTAACACCACAAATCACTTACGACTTCTTTCCTATTCAAAATTAGTCAGTTTTGCACTATTTTTGCCTTCCACTAGCTATATAATGTGGGAAAATTTATGCTTTTTGCTGCTGCTATATTTTTTTGCCACTTTTCCATCTTTTTGAGCAAATGCACATCCTCTCATCTTGATTTATGGCTGCTGCAATTCCAGAACTGATGTTTGTGTTTTCCTCTATTTTTCTCATATTTTCTTGTAGATGGCTCACACCAAAATGACAACCCGCAAGAGAGCTTGTTTGCCACCCCTTGAAATCAAGCTTAGGCCTCACAAGGAGCCACAAATGGAACCAGCCCAAGAGGAGGAAGAAGTGAGTTCTCCTGCAGAGGAAGTTTAGCATGAACACTCCAACACGATGGAGGAAGACCCTGGGATGGTGGAATTCTATGATGATGAGGAGGAAGAAGATCCGGAGATGGTGGAAATCTATGATAGTGAGGAAGACGAAGGTGAAGCACATGAGGAAAATTAAGATGAAACCCAAGATGAGGGGGAACCACAAGAGGATGAACCCGCTACACATGAAGAGGTACCCGAAGCTCAAAGGAAGCATCACAGCCTAGTGAAGCCAGAAAGGAGGACAGATGCATAGTTTACCGTGATGGCCAAGAATTCCGTTCTGACGGCACCGATGGAGGATTTGCGGCTAGGCAATTGAAGGAGTTTCTTGATCTATGCCAAATGCACCCGGAATACTGTGTTAAGAGGAGGATCAAAGAGCACGTGTAAAGCTACCAGAGGGAGGGGGGTGAATGGTAGATTAATACTTTTCAGCGGAAGCAACACAAAAACCCTCGGCAGAAAAATGATCTATTAAAGGAATCGTGTGTGTGACTAATCTAAAGGTGATCAATTGTAACTAAACAAGTATAGATTGTGGAGAATCAAGTGACGAAGACGACGAAAATCCATCGAGAAAAACTCAAGTTACGATCGAAAGATCAAACAAAGGTCAATCTGTTTTACCCAAGAAAAACAGTTCTGGAATACTGCAAAAAAACTCGTGTAGGTCAAAAAACACAAATCCAATGACCGTGAAATTTTCACAGATGATAGAAAATGGAGTTGCAAAGACAACCCAAAAAAGAATCACGTCAATCGGATCTGTAAAACTCGAGTTATTATAAAACCACCGAAGAAAGGTAGTGCTGTGCAGAAACTCGACGAGAAAGACTTGACTAAAACAAGTCGGATGAACAAGGCACAAAAGTTCCTTCAAACTACAAATTTTATTGATAAAAAAAAGAGAAACAGCCCCAATGTCGTGCACCACGAGCTCTAGTCTCCCTTGCTTATATAACCAGCCCTTAGGTTGACCCAAACCTAACTAGGACTTTATTCCTACTCAATTCACGAATCGAAACATCCATTACGGCTCAAGACTCTTCTATACAGAGATAGAAGGAATCTTAAGACTTCCAAACACCTTAGGAATGTATCCCACATTCCTAAAAAAACTCAAATTCATGACCCACACGAAATAGTATCATAACCAACTCAAAACTTTCCATATTTGGGTCAAACATGACTCTGCCGCAGCTTGAGTCCATAACCTAGTCGGTTGGACTTTTCGGACCAATTTTTTACATCCACATCTCTTTATCACGCCTTGGAACCATGTAGCTACGTCCATGCACTTCTTGCACACGTGCAAACATCTTCCAACGACGTCCACGATACCTTCATATGCATTGTTCTTGATTCATACATGCTGCGCGACCTCCCGATTAACTCAACCAAAATTCCTCCCGAACTTGGTTGTTGAACCTCATCTTCTCCCTAAGACTAGTTCAATGGATCCCGTCACCAGCCATGTCTTGAACTCAAGCAACACCTGCACATGAATAAACAACCAATACTTCCGAGCACAAGTCCTCGACTTGACTCTTTCCGAAACCACAACACCTTACGTGAGAACCTCACATAAGCATGTTGCAAACCATAGCAAATTGATAACAACCATGATCATCTAAAACACACCAAAAACTTAGTAAATGAATACTAAACAAACTTTCCATCAATGTAAAGCAAGTTCGAAACATTGCAAGTTAAAAGCAGAACCACTACGATCAAGCTCTGAACCTTGCCAAAGCAAACTGGACCTTGGACCGCAGCTTACCAAAACTAACAGGATCTAGCGCTGGAACTTACCAAAACTAGCAAGACCTAGCGTCAGAGCTAACCAAAGCTAGTTGTACCTAGCGCCGGAGCTAACCAAAGCTAGTCGGACCTAAACGAAGAAGTCGAACCTAGTCAAAGCAAGTCGGACCTTACGTCGGACCTTGCCGGAGCTACCCAAAATAAGCCGGACCTATCGTCGAACCTTGCTGGAGCTCGGACCTAGAGTCGGACCTTGATGATAAAGATGTTTTGGTAGCAATCAGAAATTTTATCGTCAATGCCAATGTATTCAGCACAAGCCAATGTATTCAGCACACATAGGTCTCACAATCCCCCCCTTGATGAATGCATTAGCAACACCACTTAAAATACGAACATTGGCTTATTCACATGAAAAGTTTTGAAAACAATTTCCCCCTATACTTATTTCTCCCCCTTGCATACTTCTCCCCCTTTGACAATGTATTCAGCAAGGTACAAAAGAGAAATTTTAATTTGTTATGAGCACATTATGACATATACATATAGAACAAAGCTTATCCAAGTCATACTATCAAGTAACTTACGCTATCACAACAATGAGATACATAAAGTAGTATAAGCCATGCTAGAGATCAAATGTAATTTTTGACTTTAGCAAGTCTTGATCTTACAAACTTAACTATTTCAAAATTTTAAAGCATGACACTTGTTGCTGCATTTTATTATTTTTCAAAGCACAAATTTAGATCATATGATATTTGCAAGAGATTATATGTGCATCTGCTTTATTCTAACCAACCAAGCCAAGCTATGTCATTTGACAATCAGAAGCTTAAGGACATGGTTTTAGTCATACACAACTTCTTCCAAGTTCATATCTAAGTGCAATGATAAGCCATCTCAAAAGAAGTAGTGCGATGCATGCATATTCTCTTGATCTTTTCTCATTTCTCCATTTGAACAAAAAACTCAACATGTGAGTTGCTTACTTGATTAATTCTTTTAAAAGCACTCGTGAGCATGCAATAGGTTCAAAACAGCAAGAAAGTTGGATCATGACATGATTTAGTGTAAGTAATTGTTCTAATTACTAGTCATGGCAAAAACTACAAAATATATAACACGAGTAATGTAGTAAGAACTTTCAAAATGTAAAAGGAATCACAAAGTCATATATGTATGAAATATTATGCTCATATTTTTTAAAATTCAGATCCCAAATTTGAAAGCTCTCCCTCAATTTAAGCCATGAAAATGCATAACCCCTATTTCACTACGAATGTAACAAAAATGAGTGAAATCCAAAGGTTTTGTGAAAATGTCAGCCAATTGTTGTTCGGTATCTACATGGTGAAGCACAATGTTTCCTTTTTCAACATTATCACAGAGAAAGTGATACCTAATATCAATGTGCATAGTTGTAGAATGTTGCACGAGTTTTTAGCAATGCAAATGGCACTAGTGTTATCACAAAACAGTGGAACACTATCTAGATCAACCCCATAGTCCTTAAGTGTTTGAACAATCCAAAGAATCTGTGAGCAAGCACTAGCAGCAGCTACATATTCAGATTCGTCTGTGGATTGTGCAACTGAGTTTTGTTTTCCAGAGGACCAAGTAAGAAGTGAATTACCAAGAAAATGACAAGAACCGGAAGTACTTTTCCTATCAATCCTACAACCCCCAAAATCAGCATCCGAGAAAGCTTTCAAAGTAGCGGTTCAAGAATAAGGAAGAAAAATGCCAAATTCTTGAGTTTCATGTAAGTACCTGAGAATCCTTTTGACGACTTGACGATGTGAAGCATGTGGGGAATCTTGAAATCGTGCACAAAGACATACGCTAAATTGTATGTCCGGTCTTGATGCCGTGAGGTACAAAAGTGATCCGATCATGCTTCTATATTCTTTTTGATCCATGGGTTCACCATCTTCATCAAGTTCAGGTGTTGATGTTGTTCCCATTGGTGTCCGAAGAGGCTTGCTTTTGTCCATGTTGAAGTGCTTGAGAAGGTCCCTTGTATACTTCGTTTGATGCACAAAGGTACCTCCATTGGTTTGCTTGATTTGCAGCCCCAAAAAGTAAGTTAGTTCACCCATCATACTCATTTCAAATTCTAAACTCATCATTGCTGAAAACTTGGACACAAGATCATGAGAAGCACAACCAACGATAATATCATCCACATACACTTGAATGAATAATGAGTCATTGCCATGCTTAAGCACAAAAAGAGTTTTATCAACCTTGCCCATGGTAAACCCCGTTTCAAGTAAGAATGTTTTTAACCTATCATACCATGCTCTAGGAGCTTGTTTTAGACCATACAGGGCTTTAGTCAGTTTGAAAACATGATTAGGAAAATCTGGATTTTCAAAACCAAGTGGTTGCTTGACATAAACCTCTTCATATATGTAGAGTACTTTTTACATCCATTTGATATAACTTGAAACCTTTAGATGCAACAAAAGCTAACAAAATCCTTATGGCTTCTAATCTAGCAACAATAGCAAACGTTTCATCAAAATGTAGAACTTCAATTTGTGTGAAACAATGAACAACCAAATTAGCCATTCCTAATTACAACCCCATCCTCACTTTGTTTATTTTTAAAAAACGATTTAGTTCCAATTAAAGTGTGATCTTGAGGTGGAGGTACAAGTTTCCAAACATTATTTCCTTCAAAATTTTCTAACTCTTCTTGCATGGCAATAATCCAAGATTCATTAGCGAGTGCGTGTGATATATATATATATATCTTTGGGTTCAAAAGAAGCAACAAAAGTAGAATGAGCATGAGAATTGAGGTCAGAAAACCTGGATCTTGTAACTCGTTCATGCAAGCTTCCAATTATCTGTTGCGGGGGATGATTCTTGTAAATCCGTAGAGGAACAAATATCTCATGAGCTTCTTCTTCATCAGGTTCATCGCAGATTGATGAGCTTGTGGCTTGTGGACGATTAGGACTAGCAGAGATGGTAGTCGGAGCTTGTTCAAAGTTCAGAGCTGGACACGTGTCAGCTTCAGAACTATCAGACAATATCACTTAATCTTCTTCTTCTTCTTCGAAAATACCCTCCCCCTGAGGATGTGGATCTGGACCTGCAATGTTTGAGCTAGTACCTCCGAAGGATTGAGCACGTGAAGGTCCTACAGTGTCAAGGTGCAAAAGTTGACCCGGTTCAATTGTCATGATCATTGTGAGAGGAGTATGTGAACCTGCAACTATCTTAGCATGTCTACAAGAAGAGCACACAATTTCTTTGTCCCCTTTAAGCTTAGGCAGCCCACGTATTCGATCAAGAGCACTAACACGCATTAGATGATCAAAGCCTACGTGACCAAGTCTACGATGCCAAAAATATAAGTCCTTTGAATCATTAGCAACTAGACACCTTTGCTTAGAGGAAGACATATAAAAATCAGCTTTAAAAACTCTTTCAAACCGAGACATGTTAAAAATAAGCTCACTATTTGAATCTACAACTTTGCAGCAATTTTTATTTAAAATAATTTCCAAATTTTCATCTAGCAATTGTGAAACAGAAAGCAAGTTGTATTTCAATTTTTTGACAAGTGCCACATCTTCCAAAGTGTAGTGATCATTTACCATAACTGAACCCTTAGCAATTATAGGAGTTGAAGAATTATCGGCAAAAGTAACATTCTCTACACGTGACACAAAAGAGAGGGAGGAGAACCATTCTTTGTGGTCATGTGGCGTGAGCAACCTGAATCCACAATCCAAATGTTCTCCTTCCTCAAGTGTGTAACCTACATAGAAGAACAATACGTCGATGACTCAATACTGGGGTTAGTCAAAAGGCATTTAGGAATCCAGTATTGAGTCACACGACATCCAGTAGGAACAACACGCGATAGCTGAGTTAAAACAGTAGGTTTATGAGTCAAAGTTTGAGATTTTTTAATCTTAACTATTGACCTATAAGGTGTTACTTGTGTAGCACGAAAATCAGTAGCTCCGAAGGCAAAAACAGAAGGTCCTGAGGTAACAGCAGAAGGTTTGGAGGTAAAAGCTGAAGCTCCGAAGGTAAACTTTGAGTGTTTTTGACTCATAACAGCAGGTTGCATGTTCCTGACATTCGGTTTAGTATGTGCAGCAAATTTTGCATGAGAGTTATAAGATCTAGCTTGCAATTTTTCCTTTTTATGTTGTTTAGCTAGTCTATAACAAAAATCTATGACATGACCATCTCTACCACAATAGGTACAATGAAATTTAACTTTGTGTTCGTGTCTAGATGAGCATGCAGTATGTTTATTTGAACCCGAATGTGACAACACTCCTGCAGATTTAAAAGCCACCTCTTTTGGTTTAGGAACTGTTTTAATCAAACCACTTCCTAATGACTTTACAATTTTAGGTGGATGTGCTTTAGCATGAGCATGAGAATCAAAACCTAAACCAGTTTTATCATTATAAGATTTGGATGAATTCAACAGCAAGTTTAGATTTTTGTTCCCAATACAAAACTGCTCTAGTGTCCTATTCATGTCATCGAGTTGCTTAGACAATTCTAGGCAGTTTTCACATGAAGTTTTTCCTTTTCGTTTGCAATTAGAACAATATTTAACTTCATGTGCATGTAAAGCATTGTTTAGTATTGAAATTTCATTCATAGCATCTTTTAGTTTCTTTTCAAGATCATTACAGGTAGAACAATGCAAATCAATTGTAGAACAAGAAGCATCTTTTAATTTTCCATCATTAAGTGCAGCAAGCTTTTTGTTCTTTTCAATCTCTAACTCAAGTTTATCAAGAGTGGAGGAGTGTGCATTTCTTAAGGAGGACAACTGTTCATATATTAAATTGCATGAGGAACAAGAATCATCACTAGGAATCAAAGTTTTCAAACGATTAATTTCAGATTCTAGTGACTCAATTTTAACAACATTGTCCCTAAGCTTTTTGTCGTTTTTCTTAACAATAACAGTTGCACGGGAAATAGCATCACACATTTCATCACAAGTAGGACATACCTCTTCATTGTCACTGTTGTGTTCTGCATCCTCCATACTTGATCTTTATTTGCCCGCCATGAAGCACAATTTTGCCAGATCATCTTCATCTTCGTCACTTCCAATGTCTACATCACTTGAGCCAAGTTCTTGAAGTGCAGTGATGAAATTGTTTATCAGTTTGCATCCTGTAAAACCCTTCTTCTTGTTGTTGGCATTGACAGAAGAGGTCTTGACTTTATTCTGCTTTTCATCACAGGTAGAAGGACCTGAAAGGTTAGGGGCAATCTGTACGAAAGTGTCCTGTCTTACCACATTCAAAGCATCATTGAGGTCCAAAGCTTCCTCTCCTTCTAGTTTTCACATTTTGTAATGCTTTTGAGAACCGAGTAGAGATGAGCGCTAGCTCTTCTTCTGGAAATTCTTCAATCTATTCCAGGGTTAGTGAAGACAACAAAGCAAGTGTACTGCTAGATTAAGATTGGCTGGAGCTAGGCGTATCACGTTGAGAAACAAATGCACGGGACTTGTTGGGGTTCTTACGTGAGATTATGTCAATTTCATGAGTTTTCAATTTAGAATATAGTACAATTTCATGAGATTATGTCAATTTCTAATATAAGTGTACTCATGACAGTAGATTCACGAATAGATGTGACTTTCATCTCCAAAATTGACATGTCTAATGCACTTAACAATTGCCTAGCATTTTCAATATCTGAAAAATTAACGTTGACACTACGCAAGTTGCTGAGAATTTTATTAAAGCGAGCAAAAAGGTCATCAATGGACTCACTGGGTTGTATTCCTTTTTGAACATATCCTGCTTTACCACCTTGATTGTGTTAGATCCTTTGTGGTAGTCACAAAGTTCTCTCCACACATCGTACGTCGATCAGAGGTGTGCAACACGGTTGAAGTCGCTCTGAGTTAGTCCTTGGATTATCAAGTTGTAGGCTTTGTTGTTTTTGTCGACATCTCTTAAGTTTGTAGCCATGACTTGATCATTCGGCGGCACATCGTAAGGCTTGTACAATTTTTCCCATATCGCGAAGCCTTGCTCCTAGATAAAAGCTTTCATGCGTGCCTTCCAAACCTAAAAATCAATACCAACAAACACATAAGGTTTTGTGGAGTATTTCTCCATGAGGATTAGTAAAAAAACACGTGCGAATCACAAAGATTAGAACACTGTAGCTCTGATACCAATTGTAGGATCGAAGAGCACGTGTAAAGCTAACAGAGAGGGGGGTGAATGGTAGATTAAAACTTTTCAGCGGAAGCAACGAAAAACCTCTCGGCAGAAAAATGATCTGTTAAAGAAATTGTGTGTGCAACTAATCTAAAGGTGACAAATTGTAACTAAACAAGTATAAATTGTGGAGAATAAAGTCACGAAGACGTCACAAAAAGAATCATGAAAATCCGTCAAGAAAAACTAAAGTTACGATCGAAAGATCAAACAAAGGTCAATCTGTTTTACCCAAGAAAAACAGATCTAGAATACTGCAAAGAAACTCGTGTAGATATAAAACTACAAAAACAATGACCGTGAAATTTTCACAGATGATAGAAAATCAAGTTGTGAAGACAACCCGAAAAGAATCACGTCAATCAGATCTGTGAAACTCGAGTTATAATAAAACCACCGAAGAAAGGTAGTGCTATGCAGAAACTCGATGGGAAAGACTTGACGAAAACAAGTCGCACGAACAAGGCACAAAAGTTCCTTCAAACTACGAATTTTATTGATCAATACACAAGAGAACAGCCCCAAAGTCATGCACCACGAGCTCTGCCCTCCTTTGCTTATATAACCAGACCTTAGGCCAACCCAAACCTAACTAGGACTCTAATCCTACTCAATTCATGAATCGAAACTTTCCATAACGGCTCAAGACTCTTCTACACACAGATAGAAGCAATATTAAGACATACAAACATCTTAGGAATGTATCCCACATTCCTAAAACAACTCAAATTCGTGACCCACACGAAATGCTATCATAACCAACTCAAAACTTTCCATATTTGAGTCAAACACGACTCAGTCGCAACTTGAGTCCATAACCTAGTCGGTTGGACCTTTCCGACCAATTTTTTACGTTCACATCTCTTCATCACGCTTCGGAACCATGTAGCCACGTCCATGCACTCCTTGCACACGTGCAAACATCTTCCAATGACGTCCACCATACCTTCATATGCATTGTTCTTGATTCATACATATTGCGCGACCTCCCGATCAACTCCACCACAATTCCTCCCGAACTTGGTTGTTGAACCTCATCTTCTCCCTAAGACTAGTTCAATGGATCCCGTCACCATCCATGTCTTGAACTCAAGCAACACCTGCACATGAATAAACAACCAATACTTCCAAACACAAGTCCTCAACTTGACTCTTGTTAGTTCCGAAACCACAACACCTTACGTGAGAACCTCACATAAGCATATTGCAAACCGTAGCTGAACACCCTAAATTTTCGCATCATGCATACATGATCATGCATTAAACATTAGTAGGATAAAAGAAAAAAATAATAAAACATGTATATACAAATATGGGTAGCAAAAGAAGAAAAAGAAAATAATAATTATAGCCTAAAACTTGTAATAGGGAATAAGTATAAAAATAATAATAATAAAAAAATATATAAATGTATATAAATAATATATATAACAATATATGAAAATAAATAAAATATTAATATTAATAATATACATTATAATAATAATAAATAATAAATATATAACATGAATAATATATATATATAAATTATATATATAATAAATTACATAATAATAAAAAAAGTATAAAAAAGTAAAATAAATAAATATAAATTATAAAATAATAATAATACTAAATGAAAAAAAAAGAAAAAAAAGAAAAGCTACCGGCCAGCGGCCGAGCCGCCAGCCGGCCCCGCACGCCACCCGAGGCGCTCCGCGCAGCGTGCCCCGCCGACCGCGCGCAGCGCGCGCTGCGCCCCGCCGCCTGGCCCACCCCGCCGCCTTGGCCTCCGCGCCAGCCGGTCCCCACCGCCTTGGCTCCTGCGCCGAACGCCCTCCCGCCGCCTGCCTCCTTGGCCCCCGCGCCAGCCCGCCCCGCCTCCTCCCACGTCGCCCACGCGGTGCGCACGCACCCTGGGCCCCGCAGCCACGCCTGGGCCCCCCGCCTCCACGCGCGCCTGCCCGCCGGGCCCCACCCCCCACGCGCCTCCCACGCCCTGCCCGCGCGTCGACGCGCACTCCCGCGCCTGGCCTCCAGCGCGCGCGCCCCGAAGCCCGCACGCCCGCTCGCCCGATCCCGCAGCGCGTCGCCCCGGTTTCCCGCGCGTTCCGCGCCGTGCGCCAGCCCTAGGTGCCGCGTGCCCTAGCCGCCCGGTATAAAAAGCCACGGGGCTTCACGTTTTTCGACGCCAGAAAAGCAGCCGCCGCCAGAGACTCCAACAAACACCCTAGCTGCCGGTTGCAGCAGGAAAAAGCGCACCAGAGAGCAGCGCTGCCGCCAGGAAGAAAAGAAATAGAAAAGCACCAGAGCCGCCGCCGCCAGGGGAAGAAAAAGAAGAAAAAAAAGAGGGGAAGAAGAGGAAGAAAAAGAGGAGGGTGCCACCGTCCGCCGGAGATCGTCGCCGTCGTCGTGCCGCCGAGGGACTGCTGCGCCATCTACTTCGTCTACGCGTCGCATTTGTTCCGCGACCGTCAAACCGTCAGATCTACGGTAGGATTCGTTCCCGATGCGAATTTTGGCGACGCATTAGATCTAATAGACATAAATTGATTTTAGTTGCACCATAATTTTATTTTCAGCAGCATTAATTCTCGCTAAAACCCTCGTAAACCCGTATGAACATGTATGAACTAATTGCATCTAATTAATAGACAACCGTAGTTAATTAATTATTGTACCTTGCATGCATGCATATCATCGCATGTTGATTATTTTGTGTGCATCATGTTGAATTGTATATGTTCTCTTGTATGTATGATCACGAGTAGAGGGAAGTGCTCAAGAAACCGTGTACGAGGATTTTCAGAATCAAGATTTCGAAGCGCTTGAGCAACCCCATCCGCCGGAGCAAGGAAAGTGTCCTTGAAGCATATTGATCCTGTTTTAAAATAAACGTTTTGTTTGTAAAACTGCATGCTGTGTCAATTTGATGGGAATCCTATGGTAGGAAGTTTACTAGATTTGCTAAACCACCCTTGTCACCTGAAATTTATGGTAGAGAGTCAGGAAGGGTTTTTACCTTTTTGCCTCGCTTGATTAATTGGGATGGAAAAACAACACTACAAATTTAATTATGTATTAATGATATTCTGGTTAATGTGAACTGGTCGATACGGTATGGTGATGGGTGATCTAAGCAAGCCTGGTATGTGGATGGGTTGGATGTTATGGTGGTTTGCTTGCTTTAGATCTAAGGACCGGTTCATGCGAGAATAAGCCAGGACTACAGTGCCACCACGAGGCCAAGTATGGGTGCGGCGTAGCTGATTAATTAGGGCTTTGCTAGTGCTGTTTGGACCATTGTGGGTGCTCGGGGAAGGGGTAGTCGGATTGGGTTTGTTGATGATTGGTGGGACTACCCTGGGATCCGAATGGCTCAAGAGGGGGCCCTTGGTTGAAGATGTGCTCAGTTGGAGGCATCGCCACCGGTGAAACCTCAGTGGGGTCTAAATAGGCTAGTAATCCCTTTGTAAAGGCTATTTTGTGATCTCTTGGCCATACACCAAAGGAAGTGTAATTGGCATAAGGGAGGTTCTTTAGTGGCCGACGGGTGATGAAATCACAAACACGTGGGTAAAGTGGTACAAACTCTGCAGAGTTAATTAAAACTATCATGATAGCCGTGCTCCCGGTTAAGAGCGCCTGGATGACCTACATGATTAGAGTTGGAATTGGGATGTGGGATGGTTATGGTTGGTTTATGATTATGGTTATTGGTAATGGTTATGGTTTATGGATTATGGTCATGGGTATGAATTTGAGTTATGGTAATTGGACATGGATAATGATGATGTTGGCAATAATTGGATATGGTTTATATTATGTTAATATGATGGTTATAATGGGATTTGTTTCACATAGACATAGTATAATGCTTTTCAAATGTTTTACTGTACTTTTCAGCACTTAGCCATTATTATTGTCGTCATTTGAATCAGCCACATGTCATACTTTCCACACTTGCTGAGTACGACATGTACTCACTCTTGCAACCCCCCCCAACAGTTGCAGGTCAGAATTATGAGTTTAATGGCGATAATGTGGAGATCTAGGCCGTGTCTACCGTCAGCTTTGCCTGTGGTGTTGCATGGAGCTGCGCTATCCCTTTGCTTAATTGCTTAGTTGCTTAATTTGTTTATTTCCGCTGCATTAGTTGAACCTATCATTAATATTCATTAGAGCTTGTATTCGAGGATATAATGAATTATGTAATAAGAGTACTTATTTAATACTTTGAGCTGTGGTAATTTTCTGTATATCGTTTGTGAATCACTCGTGTATGTGTGTTGAACATCCTGGGCACACATATGCGATAGCTTGGTTCATTTTCGGAACCGGGCATCACAGATTGGTATCAGAGCCAGGTTGACCGTAGGACGTAGCCTAGATAGAATGGGCACTTTAGAGCACATAGGAGCACCCAGGAATCGATGTGTTTTGCTTGGAGTGCTGTTTGCTATATATATTGTTTGCTTGTGTGCTTAATAGAGGATTTTGGGATGCTTTAGCATTGCCATGTCCACCTAGGCTAGTATAGCTAGTTGGTTAGCTTCATATCCCTTGATGCATATAGTTGGGGACGTTTCTAAATTCTTACCTATTGCTTTTCTCTAGATGGTAAGGACTCGCAATCAGAGGGATGTCAATGATGAGGAGGAGAACCATGGAGTACCTCAGAACAACAATGGACAAGGACCTGCTCATGGAGCTATCAATATTGAGCAGCTACTGGCTATGCAAAACCAGCTCATGCAGACCATGATACAGACCATAGGACAGCTGCAGGCTGGCAATATCAACAATTAGCCCCACATGCCTCCACCGCCATCACCGCCTCCTCATAACCGATTGGGAGAGTTCATGAGGACTAGGCTGCCAACCTTTGCTCAAGCTGCTGATCCTATGGATGCGGATGATTGGCTCAAGTCCGTGGAGAAGAAACTTGCTATTGTCCAATGTAGTGACCGGGAGAAGGTCCTATTTGCTTCTCATCAACTCGTTGGAGCAGCCGCCGATTGGTGGGATTCACTATGCAATGCTCATAAGGATCAAGAGAGGATCACTTGGGCCGAATTCAAGGATAATTTTCGTTCTCATTATGTGCCGGAAGGTGTTATGATCTTGAAGAGGCAAGAATTCGAGAACTTAAGGCAAGGAAGATCAAGCGTGAGTGAGTATCTCAACAAGTTCACTCAACTCTCAAGGTATGCGCCCGAGGATGTTAGTCGGGACAGCCGGAAGCAATACTTGTTTATGAGGGGTCTCAACAATGTAATCCAAGTGCAACTACTCAATTGTGACTATGCAAATTTACAGAAGCTGGTGGACAAAGCGATTGTGGTTGAGAACAAGATCCGTGAGATGGAGCAAGAAATCAAGAGGAAGGCGCCGTATCAAGGACAACAACAAGGAAGTAATGTGCGCCCTCGCTTTGCGCCACCCAATGCGCCTCATTAAAGCTCTTCTATTCCTGCTCAGCGCCTGGTTATGCACCACACCCAACTCAGTTTGTACAGCAGCGCCCTGATATGCAAGCAATGCCTTATGCGCCTCGTGCTGAACTTCCTGGAGCCAATGTTCAAAACCAAGCTCGTCCCAATAATCCTGGTGGAGTTAAGAGGTGCTATACTTGTGGAGAAGCTGGACACTTTGCGAATCAATGTCCTAAGTCAGGCCTTGGTCAAAGAAGCAATGCGCCGAGGCAAAACCCAAGAACTAATGGAGGACAGCCACAAGGAAGCCGTGGACAGCAGAATTTTGCTCGTGGCAACGTGAACCATGTCTCTACAGAGGATGCTCAACAAGCGGATGACGTGGTCATTGGTATGTTTCTTGCTAACTCCAACTCCGCGACCATGTTATTTGATTCTGGAGCATTGCATTGATTCATTGTATCAAAGTATGTTGCCAAGTATAGTTTGCCTGTCTCTCATATGAAGTTTACTCTATTTGTTA
The DNA here is from genome assembly GCA_036927565.1 of Tuctoria greenei. NCBI lineage: Eukaryota > Viridiplantae > Streptophyta > Magnoliopsida > Poales > Poaceae > Tuctoria > Tuctoria greenei. The sequence goes on from JAYESD010000010.1 coordinate 61,230,137, forward strand.
AGTCTCCTGGAGGAGAGATGAGGACCAATATAGTATGTCCAAAAGTAAGCCTTAGAATAAGGGGGGTAGACTTCTCCGCCAACCTCATCGTTTTGGATTCACAAGGAATAAGAGGATCCGTTGGTGCAAGGTGCAATGGAACCACCATACGGAAACCGAAGCTACATGGGAACGTGAAGAAGACCTGAAGGCAGAATTCCCTCACCTTTTCTCCACGCTGTCGAATCTCGAGGGCGAGATTCACTTTAAGGGGGGTAGAATTGTAACACCCTAAATTTTCGCATCATGCATACATGATCATGCATTAAACATTAGTAGGATAAAAGAAAAAAATAATAAAACATGTATATACAAATATGGGTAGCAAAAGAAGAAAAAGAAAATAATAATTATAGCCTAAAACTTGTAATAGGGAATAAGTATAAAAATAATAATAATAAAAAATATATAAATGTATATAAATAATATATAACAATATATGAAAATAAATAAAATATTAATATTAATAATATACATAATAATAATAAATAATAAATATATAACATGAATAATATATATATATAATATATATATATAATAAATTACATAATAATAAAAAAAAGGTATAAAAAAAGTAAAATAAATAAATATAAATTATAAAATAATAATAATACTAAATGAAAAAAAAAGAAAAAAAAAAGAAAAGCTACCGGCCAGCGGCCGAGCCGCCAGCCGGCCCCGCACGCCACCCGAGGCGCTCCGCACCGCGTGCCCCGCCGACCGCGCGCAGCGCGCGCTGCGCCCCCCGCCGCCTTGGCCTCCGCGCCACCCGGTCCCCGCCGCCTTGGCTCCTGCGCCGAACGCCCTCCCGCCGCGTGCCTCCTTGGCCCCCGCGCCAGCCCGCCCCGCCTCCTCCCACGTCGCCCACGCGGTGCGCATGCACCCTGGGCCCCGCAGCCACGCCTGGGCACCCCGCCTCCACGCGCGCCTGCCTGCCGGGCCCAACCCCCCACGCGCCTCCCACGCCCCGCCCGCGCGTCGATGCGCACTCCCGCGCCTGGCCTCCAGCGCGCGTGCCCCGAAGCCCGCACGCCCGCTCGCCCGATCCCGCAGCGCGTCGCCCCGGTTTCCCGCGCGTTCCGCGCCGTGCGCCGGCCCTAGGTGCCGCGTGCCCTAGCCGCCCGGTATAAAAAGCCACGGGGCTTCACGTTTTTCGACGCCAGAAAAGCAGCCGCCGCCAGAGACTCCAACAAACACCCTAGCCGCCGGTTGCAGCAGGAAAAAGCGCACCAGAGAGCAGCGCCGCCGCCAGGGGAAGGAAAGCCACGCCGCCAGGAAGAAAAGAAATAAAAAAGCACCAGAGCCGCCGCCGCCAGAGGAAGAAAAAGAAGAAAAAAAAAGAGGGGAAGAAGAGGAAGAAAAAGAGGAGGGTGCCACCGTCCGCCGGAGATCGTCGCCGTCGTCGTGCCGCCGAGGGACTGCTGCGCCATCTACTTCGTCTACGCGTCGCATTTGTTCCGCGACCGTCAAACCGTCAGATCTACGGTAGGATTCGTTCCCGATGCGAATTTTGGCGACGCATTAGATCTAATAGACATAAATTGATTTTAGTTGCACCATAATTTTATTTTCAGCAGCATTAATTCTCGCTAAAACCCTCGTAAACCCGTATGAACACGTATGAACTAATTGCATCTAATTAATAGACAACCGTAGTTAATTAATTATTGTACCTTGCATGCATGCATATCATCGCATGTTGATTATTTTGTGTGCATCATGTTGAATTGTATATGTTCTCTTGTATGTATGATCACGAGTAGAGGGAAGTGCTCAAGAAACCGTGTACGAGGATTTTCAGAATCAAGATTTCGAAGCGCTTGAGCAACCCCATCCGCCGGAGCAAGGCAAGTGTCCTTGAAGCATATTGATCCTGTTTTAAAATAAATGTTTTGTTTGTAAAACTGCATGCTGTGTCAATTTGATGGGAATCCTATGGTAGGAAGTTTACTAGATTTGCTAAACCACCCTTGTCACCTGGAATTTATGGTAGAGAGTCGGGAAGGGTTTTTACCTTTTTGCCTCGCTTGATTAATTGGGATGGAAAAACAACACTACAAATTTAATTATGTATTAATGATATTCTGGTTAATGTGAACTGGTCGATACCGTATGGTGATGGGTGATCTAAGCAAGCCTGGTATGTGGATGGGTTGGATGTTATGGTGGTTTGCTTGCTTTAGATCTAAGGACCAGTTCATGCGAGAATAAGCCAGGACTACAGTGCCACCACGAGGCCAAGTATGGGTGCGGCGTAGCTGATTAATTAGGGCTTTGCTAGTGCTATTTGGACCATTGTGGATGCTCGGGGAAGGGGTAGTCGGATTGGGTTTGTTGATGATTGGTGGGACTACCCAGGGATCTGAATGGCTCAAGAGGGGGCCCTTGGTTGAAGATGTGCTCAGTTGGAGGCATCGCCACCGGTGAAACCTCAGTGGGGTCTAAATAGGCTAGTAACCCCTTTGTAAAGGCTATTTTGTGATCTCTTGGCCATACACCAAAGGAAGTGTAATTGGCATAAGGGAGGTTCTTTAGTCGCCGACGGGTGATGAAATCACAAACACGTGGGTAAAGTGGTACAAACTCTGCAGAGTTAATTAAAACTATCATGATAGCCGTGCTCTCGGTTAAGAGCGCCTGGATGACCTACATGATTAGAGTTGGAATTGGGATGTGGGATGGTTATGGTTGGTAACGGTTATGGTTGGTTTATGATTATGGTTATTGGTAATGGTTATGGTTTATGGATTATGGTCATGGGTATGAATTTGAGTTATGGTAATTGGACATGAATAATGATGATGTTGGCAATAATTGGATATGGTTTATATTATGTTAATATGATGGTTATAATGGGATTTGTTTCACATAGACATAGTATAATGCTTTTCAAATGTTTTACTATACTTTTCAGCACTTAGCCATTATTATTGTCATCATTTGAATCAGCCACATGTCATACTTTCCACACTTGCTGAGTACGACATGTACTCACTCTTGCAATCCCCCCCCCAACAGTTGCAGGTTAGAATTATGAGTTTAATGGCGATAATGTGGAGATCTAGGCCGTGTCTACCGTCAGCTTTGCCTGTGGTGTTGCATGGAGCTGCGCTATCCCTTTGCTTAATTGCTTAGTTGCTTAATTTGTTTATTTCCGCTGCATTAGTTGAACCTATCATTAATATTCATTAGAGCTTGTATTCGAGGATATAATGAATTATGTAATAAGAGTACTTATTTAATACTTTGAGCTGTGGTAATTTTCTGTATATCGTTTGTGAATCACTCGTGTATGTGTGTTGAACATCCTGGGCACACATATGCGATAGCTTGGTTCATTTTCGGAACCGGGCGTCACAGTAGCAAATTGATAACAACCATGATCAGCCAAAACACACCAGAAACTTAGTAAATGAATACTAATCAAACTTTCCATCAATGTAAAGAAAGTTCAAAACATTGCAAGTTAAAAGCAGAATCACTGCGATCAAGCTCCGAACCTTGCCAAAGCTAACCGGACCTTGGACTGGAGCTTACCAAAACTAACAGGATCTAGTGCCGGAACTTATCAAAGCTAGCAAGACCTAGTGCTGGAGCTAACCAAAGCTAGTTGGACCTAGCGCTGGAGCTAACCAAAGCTAGTTGGACCTAGACAAAGAAGTCTGACCTAGCCAAAGAAAGTCGGACCTTACGTCAAACCTTGCCGGAGCTACCCAAAACAAGCCGGACCTATCGCCAGACCTTGCTGGAGCTCAGACCTAGAGTAGGACCTTGATGATAAAGATGTTTTGGTAGCAATCAGAACTTTTATCATCAGAGCCAATGCATTCAGCACACATAGGTCTCACAAAGAGGATTCCTCGCCATGGGTGTGAAGAATGGATGGCTCAAGTTACTGTTCTTGCCAAAGATGAGTTGGTCACCCGACACTTTGCATCCTCATGGAGATCCACCAGGGAGCAAGCTATTGATGATGTGGCTTGGGATGCACTTACTAGGTTGTACCACATCTATGAGAGCAAGTTGGAGGTACTATTTTTGCGCTGCACTGGCAACGCAAGAAAGGAACAAGGGAAGTCTTAAGACTACAAGATGGAGCTCAAGTTAGTTCTCGTGGCATTGACAGATCTCAGAAAGTATTGGTGAACTTGGGAAATCACTATGTTGATGCCATGGAAGAGATCCACTACCCCCTTAAGAAGTTGTTCATCATGGAGAAGCAAGAGGAAGTTCGTGCCACCATGAAGGTCAATGGTGTAGCAACCTCTCCAGCGCCTACATGGACGGCCAACTCACCCTGGCGTGCGCCCATGTATGCCTCGCTGTCGCTGTCGCCTTTGCAGCCTCACGACCAGGACAACCGCAGTTCACACAATTAAGTCTAGGTCTCCTGTCTAGAAGTTAGAAAAGCATTTTGATTGTCTTAGTCATATTTAGTGCGATGTGCTGCATTTTCTTGGTGTGTGCTTGTGCTTGTGTGCTTGGTGTGAGTTGTAGGACATCTAGAATTTTGTCCACATCCGCAGGTAGTAGTAAGTTTTGGGACCTTTGTACACATCCTCTAAAAGGGTTATTAGTATTAATAAAAGAGTTGTTAGTTACATATACCTTGATGCATATAGTTGGGGCGTTTCTATTCAAATTCTAAATTCTTTCGTCTCTACTATTCTTTCACCAACAGATGTCGAGGACTCATAACCAGAGGAATGCCAATGTTGAGGAGGAGAACAAATGGAGCACCCCAGAACAACCAGAGGCCTGCACATGAAGCTATCGACCATGAGCAGCTGTTGGCTATGCAGAACCATCTCATGCATACCATGATACATACCATGGGAAAGCTGCAAGCTGGCAACAACAATCAGCCTCACATGCCACCACCCCCACCCCCGCCACCCCACAATCATTTGGAAGAGTTCATGAGGACCAGGCCGCCTACCTTTGCTTAAGCCATAGACCGTATGGAAGCTGCTGATTGGCTGAAATCTATTGAGAAGAAACTTGCTATAGTCCAGTGCAGTGATAGAGAAAAGGTTATTTTTGCTTCCCATCAATTAGTTGGAGCTGTTGCACACTGGTGGGAATGTCTATGCAATGCTCATGAAAATCAAGAGAGAATCACCAGGGCTAAATTCAAGGAGAAGTTCCGTTCGCATTATGTGCCATAGGGAGTTATGATACTTAGAAGACAAGAGATTGAAAACCTCAGGCAAGGAAGGATGAGTGTGAGTGAGTATCTCAACAAATTCACTGAACTGTCTAGATGTGCTCCATAGGACATCAGTACTGATAGCAAAAAGCAATACCTATTTATGAGGGGCCTCAACAATGAAATTCAAGTTCAGTTGCTCAATGCTGACTATGCAAACTTTTAGAAGCTGGTTAACAAGGCCATTGTGGTTGAGAACAAGATTTGTGAGATGGAACTAGACCACAAGAGGAAAATGCCATATCAGGGAAAACCGCAAGGAAGCAATGTTCGTCCTCGCTATGCACCGCCTGTTGCGACTTATTACAACCTGCCCGCTGCTGCATATTGCCCTGCTTATCCACCACGACCGCAACAGCTAGTGTAGCAACGCCCACTCATGCAAGCACCTCGCTCTCCTATGCAGCCAGCGCCACGCCAAATATGCCTGCCTATGCTCAAAACCAGCCTCGCCCTAACTATGCTGGCACCACTGGTGGAAGGACTTGCTATACTTGTGGTCAAGCGGGACATTTTGCAAATAATTGCCCAAGGTCAGGACACGGTCAGATGAACAATGTTCCAAGGCAGAATCCAAGGCCCAATGGAGGAGCAACTCAAGGCAATCGAGGACCACATAATTTCGCTCGTGGAAAGGTGAACCATGTATCTGCAGAAGAGGCTCAACAAGCTAAGGATGTTGTGATTGGTATGTTTCTCGCAAACTCCAACCCCGCCACTATATTATTTGATTCTAGAGCATCTCATTCATTCATCTCATTAGAGTATGTTGCAAAGCATAGCATGCCTATATCGTACTGAAGTATACTTTGTTGGTTAAATCTTCTGGAGAAGAGATGAGGACGAATATAGTACGTCCAAAAGTAAGTATTTCCATAAGGGGGTAGATTTCCTGGCCAACCTCATAGTCCTGAATTCTCAAGGCTTGGACATCATACTTGGAATGGATTGGCTAAGAAAGCATAATAGAGTGATTCATTGTGCCACTCGGACAGTGAAATTGACAAACGAAGAAGGAATCAGTATAGAATTCAAGGCAGTTTAGCCGACAACCGAAAAGGCAATGGTGAATCACGCAGAAGGAGTAACTTTGGAAGAAATTCCGATTGTTCGTGAGTACCCATACGTGTTTCCTGAGGAATTGCCAGGTATGCCACCTGATCGTGACATCAAGTTCGTCATTGATTTAATACCTGGAACTACACCTATAGCAAAGAGGCCATATAAGATGCCTCCTAAGGAACTAGTAGAGCTCAAGAAGCAAATTCAAGAGCAACTAGAGAAGGGTTTTATGCACCGAAGCTCATTGCCATGGGGAGCCCTAGTGTTTTTGTAGATAAGAAAGATGGATCCCAAAGAATGTGTGTGGATTATCGGTCTCTCAACGAGGTGACAATCCAGAACAAGTACACGTTGCCCCGCATAGAGGATCCGTTCGACCAAATGAAGGGAGCCAGAATACTCTCTAAGATTCATCTTCGGTCATGATATTTCCAGATGAAGATTAGACCGTCAGACATACCCAAAACGGCTTTTAGGACACAATATGGATCCTATGAGTATACGGTCATGTCATTCGGATTGACTAATGCACCCGCATACTTCTATGTATCTTATGAACAAGGTTTTCATGGAGTATGTGGATAAGTTCATGGTAGTGTTCATTGATGACATCATGATCTACTCGAAAAGTGAAGAGGAGCACGAAGAGGACCAAGAAGGGAGAGAATTCAGATTCGACCCAGATGACCATGGTACTCTATGGCTTAGAAAATGGATTGTTGTGCCTAATGAGAAGCGTCTTTGATAGTTGATATTAAAAGAGGCACATGACTCGCTTTACTCCATCCACCCCGACTGTACGAAGATGTATAAGGATCTGAAGACACGCCACTGGTGGGATGGTATGAAAAGGGACATAGCTGAATATGTCGCACTATGTGATGTGTGCTAACAAGTAAAAGATGAACATCAGAGGCCAACTTGATTATTGCAGCCGTTGAAGATTCCGGAATGGAAGTGGGAAGAGGTTGGTACTGATTTCATAGTTTGTTTGCCTCGAACTTTAGCAGGTTATGATTCAATATGGGATATTGTGGATTGATCGACGAAGTCAGCACATTTCATTCCTGTCAAGACTACCTATAGTGGAGCAAAGTTGGCAGAATTATACATGGGAAGGATAGTGTGCTTACACGGAGTGCCCAAGAAGATAGTGTCCGACAGAGGTTCTCAATTTACCTCAAGGTTCTGGCAAATGCTGCATGAATCAATAGGAACTCAATTGATTTTCAGTTCTGCATATCACCCTCAAACGGATGGACAGAATGAGAGAACAAATCAGATATTGGAGGATATGATAAGAGCGTGTGCGTTGAAGTATGGAGGAAGTTGGGACAACAGCTTGCCATATGTCGAATTCTCCTACAACAACAGTTACCAAGCCAGTTTAAAGATGTCTCCATATGAAGCATTGAATGGGAGAAGATGTAGAACATGCCTGTTTTGGAACGAAACAGGAGAAATTCAAGTATCTGGACCTGGCATGATCTAGGATGCCGAGAAGCAAGTTTAGACAATTCGCGAGAATTTGAGAGCTGCTCAGTCGAGACAAAAGGGTTATGCGGATAATAGACAAAGAAGCTTATCTTTTGAGGTGGGAGACTTCATATATCTCAAAGTGTGACCTATGCGAGGTCACAAGCGATTTAACATCAAAGGCAAGTTGGCACCTCGCTATATTGGACCGTTCAAGATTTTGGACAAACGGGGACAAGTAGCATATAAGTTGGAGATGCCTGCGTATCTCTCCGATGTCCATGATGTGTTTCATGTCTCTCAACTCAATAAGTGCGTGGGGGTTCCGGAAGAGCAAGTGCCAATGGAGGAATTGGAGCTTGAAGAGGATTGTACCTATGCCGAACAACCTGTCAAAATTTTGGACACTAAGGAATAAGGTGATTAGATGGTGCAAGGTGCAATGGAAGCACCATACATAATCAAAAGCAACTTGGGAGCAAGAAAATGATCTCAAGAAGGAATTTCCCTATCTCTTTCCTTCTATGTCGAATCTCAAGGGTGAGATTCATTTAAAGGAGGGTAGGTTTGTAACACCCTCATTTTAATACATAATGCATTGCATGCATCCCAATACATGTTTAACATTAATCAACATAAAATGGAACGAGATTGAAATGAATTTAGGCTTAATCAAGAATTCAAGTCTGTCAGGGAACAGACTTGTCCGACCCCAAACCCGGACTAGTCCAGTATTCCCCTTATGTTTCAGAAATTTAGATATCTTCAGAGCCCGGACTTGTACGACACACTACACAGACTAGTCCGTTTGAAGTTCTGATGTTTTTCTGGACTTGTCCGATTTTGAGCAGACTAGTCTGATTGTGTCTGAATTCCAGTCCCCATCAGCCTTACTAGCCACTCCGGACTTGTCCAACCATACATACCGGACTTGTTCAAAATAGTTTCTGTGATACACAACAGACTTGTTCGGTCCCTATTGCGGAATAGTCCGACCTACTGAATTCCACTTGGATTCTGTTATTCTTCCACAACTGGTTATTGGGTAATTGCCTTAATTGGGCCCAAGAACTTTGTGCCCAACCTTAGAGGAGCCCAAGTGGACCCCACCTTGGCCCCACTCGCCCCCCACCGAAATCCACTTGGAATTCACCCCAAAACCCTACCTCTCCAACCCTATATAAACAACCCAATACCCTCACCTCTCCAACCTTTGAGAAAAACCCTCGCTGCCGTTCCTTGATCATGTGCCGCCGTCAAGAAGGAGCCCAAGAGCAAGGAATATGAGGAGAAGAGGGAGAAGGATCAACCAAGATCGATCTTTGTCAACTTTTCAAAAATTGATGTTCTTCATTATCAAACCTTCATCAACTCATTTTCATCAAGCCCTAGATGCCAAGATTCTAGTGTTGCATCCAATCTTCAACCCTTGGATCTCTAGACACGTGGTACAACCTCTAAATCAACTTTTCCACGTGAAATTATCCCCAAATCCTCGCTGATCAGAAAACCCTAATCATATTGCCTAATTATGAACTATTGAACACATGAATGGTGAAATTTGATAATAATGACCTTTAGCAACATGGTTCCTATGGATCTAAGCAATTCATTTATGTGGAATGGGTTGGACTATTTTGGAGGTTTTGCTTGCTGGAGATCTAAGTACCGGTTCGCGGAGCAACCATCCAGAATTTATAGTGCCACCATAGGGCCAAGTATGGGTGCGACTTAGCTGACTGATTAGTGTTTTGCCAGTACTATTTGGACCATTAAGAATGCTCGAGGAAGGGGTAGTCAGATGGGTTTGTAGAGATTGGTGGGACTACCTTGGGATCCGAATGGCTCAAGACGGGGCCCTTGGTTGGATGTGCTCAGTTGGAGACATCACCATCGGTGAAACCTCAGTGGGGTCTAAATATGCTAGTAATCACTTTGTAAAGGCTATTTTGTGATCTCTTGGCCACACACTTAAGGAAGTGTGAGACGGCATAATTGAGATTCTATAGTCATCGAAAGGTGATGAAATCATGAACTTGTGGGTAAAATGGTACAACCTCTGCAGGGTGTGTCTAAAACTATCATGATAGCTGTGCTCCCGAACATGAGCAACCTGAACCCTCACATGATTAGAGTTATGGACCTTGAACATTGTTTAATGGGTGGAATTGAATTGGGAATAGGTATTGGTAAATTAATTGACTTTGGTATATGGAATTGATGAAAATGATAAATATGAGCATTTATGAGTTGGATATGGATTATTATTGCTGGTATGGGTTATTTAAGTTGAAATTGATGTTATTTGGGTTATTTTGGGAAGGACCTCACTTAATGATATTATTGCATTTTCAACTGTTTTGACTGTACCTTTATGCAATTAGCCATTGTTATTATCATTTCTTGTTTAAGCTACATGTCATACTTTCCTACACTTGCTGAGTATGATATGTGCTCACCCATGATATCCCCCCAACAAATTCGGACGCAGGCGACAATGTGGAGTAACAGGAGGTTTTATAGGAGTAGTACCAGGAGGTTTTTGAGGAGTTCTAGGCGCGCGTGTTACCGTCAAGCTTGCTTGTAGAGTTTGGAGCCTTAGAGTTTAGAGTATCCCGCTGTAGTTGTTAGAGCTTGTATTCGAGACTATATGGTTTGTAATAAGATACTATTATTAGTGTTATTATTCGAGACATGGTTTAAATCTGTTTATCGTTTGTGAATCACTTGTGTATGTGTGTTAAACATCCTGGGCACACATATGCATTATGCTTGGTTCATTTTTGGAACCGGGTGTCACATAACCCTAGCGCCACCACTCATCCCAAGAGCACAGAAACACCTCTCCCCACACATATAGAACCCTTGAAAGTTAAATCTTTTGGGAATCCAGATTTGGGATAGGGAGATCGTCTTCTATGCATTGCTAAATTCTTGGGGTTTGATCTGTTAGATACTCTTGCATCTGTTGTAAATCTTTTGATTGTGTTTGATCGCTTTTCTCTTTGTAACTTTGTGGGAGCCCTCAACGTGTGAGGTTACCCCACCGACTTGGTTATTGCCCCCGTGATATTGGAATTCAAGCCGGCTGTAACACCCCAGCCACTACGGGCCTAACGGTTGTTACTTCTGGCAGCTCTCTAGGATCATAGACTAGCCCCACAGACCAACACCATTCTTTTATGCACATTTTTGTCCTCACCCGTGTGCACTCGATAAGACTTCCCGGTCGGTCACCCATCCATAAATTGCTCTGGGCCAAGCATGCTTAACCTCGGAGTTCTTTGCAGGTGGGCTGCCGAAAAAGAAGGTATACCTTGGTTGTATGAGTTATTCTATCAATGCTATTAAGCCTTGAGCCAGGATGTCATAATCCACCCCCCTTGGAAGACCGACGTCCTCGTTGGTCAACTCCCAAGCCAGGAACATCCCCTCTTGGCTATGTCCATACGCTCAGTACTTGCATACATACCATACCGTGTCCCCCCTAGAGGACCCACGCGTCATGCGTATGTACCCACGTCCTTGACCCGTACGCACCCGTGAAACCGCGATGGTCGACTCTGATACCATTTTGTAACACACCAGCCACTACGGGCCTGACGGTTGTTACTTCTGCCAGCTCTCTAGGATCGCAGTCTAGCCCCACAGACCAACACTAGTCTTTTCTGCGCATTTTTATCCTCACTCGTGCACACCCGAGAAGACTTCCCGATCGGTCACCCATCCGTAAATTGCTCCAGGCCAAACACACTTGACCTTGGAGTTCTTTGCAGGTGGGCTTCCGGAAAATAATGTATACCTTGGTGGTATGAGTTATTCTATGAATCCTATTAAGCCTTGAGTCAGGATGTCACATCGGCCTTCTTGGTGACTTGAAGGGGTAAAGGGTTGATTGAGACCCATCTTTGTGTGGGAACCTCAAAGAGGATGTAGATCTCTTTGTTGAGATCAAGCCTCGGTAAAAATCCTTGTCTCTTCTGTTCTTGTTATTTACTTTTGCAATCATCATCATCTTGTACGACATAGGGTTGATTAATGTTGCAACTTATATTAATCTTGTATTCCTCGTTCAAATCAATCATCCTAAAACTTACACAAGTTGTTAGGATAATTTACTTAATTCCACTGCTATAACATTTGAGGAGAATACATTAAACAATCTATCTTTTCGTTTGTATAACTAGCATACCAGACTAGTCTATACTGATACCGGACTAGTCCGACCCTCTGGTATTTGATGAATCTGTTAAGTGTTACAGGAAATGTTTTCAACGCCTATTTACCTTCCCTATAGGTCACATTCAATTGGTATCAGAGCAAGGCCCTCCTTTTACGAGACTCACCGCTCGGAGAGACAAATGGCCACCGACAAGAACAACAAGATCCTGAAAATGACAATCATTGGAGACGAACAAGACTCCAAGGCGGTCAATGTGCTCAAGGAGATAAAAAATGATGATGAAAAAGTGTGAGAACTCAAGGCGCTTCTAAGGAAGAATCTTCTGAGCCAGAAGGGCGAAAAGGAAGACGAAAAGCCAAAAGGGGGTAGTCATCAAGACTACTCCCGGTATCCTTTTAATTATGAGAAGCTTAACAACTACAATCACTATCTTTCTATTCCCATGGGAAGACCTCCAATGTTTGTGGCAATGATTACTCAGTGTGTAAAAATAATATGAAGATGCATCTTATCTCACTTAATCATAGTCTTTAGCATATAGTTTGTAAATGTATAGATATCCCAGACACCGATGATGAACTCACCCCGAAGCAAGAACAATCAATTCACCGCAATGCACAAGTCGTTGCAGTGATCACTCTATCCTAGAGGGAAGGACTTGATGTTGCCAAAGACTTTTGGGATACACTCAAGACTGCTCATGAAGGGAACCGCTCCGTCTGCAAAGCGAAGATTGAGATGTTTGAGGAAGAATTGGGGAGATTTGCCACAGAAGATGGTGAAAATCCTCAAGAGATGTACAACCGCTTGAAGACTCTCATCAACAAGATCTGTGCTTATGAAAGCAAGAAGTGGACAAATCATGAGGTTTTGAAGATAAGGATGAGAGCCTTTATTCCTTGGAATGTCACCTTGTGTTTCATGATAAGAGAAAGCCCGGGGTTTCAAATGACCCCCGATGAAGTCCTTGGCAAAACTATCAATCACGAGATGATTGAGAAAGAAGCTAAATATGTCAAAGACTTAGCTGAACTTACCTCATCCAAGAAGAAGGAGGTTGCCCTCAAGACAACTTGCAAGCCCAAAGGGAAGGAGACTCATGACACATATGAATAAGAAGACACTGATGATGTAAGCACATATATGGATGATGAAGAGATGGTGCTCTTCATGAAAATATTCAAGCGCATGATGAGAAGAAGAATAGGCAACAACTCAAGTGAAGGAAAGAACAAGGAAAAAGGAAAATCCAAGACTCGACGTACTTGCTAGAACTGCGGCGAATACAGACACTTTATGGTTGACTATCCATATGAGGAAAATAAGAAGAAGAAAGAAGCGAAGTCGCAAGAGAAGAAAACTTTCAAGAAAAAAAAGCAAGCACATCAAACGCACACCGACAAGGAGTGAGACTCAAATGACGATTCCTCCTTGGATGATGAAGATGAGATGGCAACAATTGCCATCAAGAAGCCGACCAAGAAGTCTACACTCTTCCCAAACATGGGAGGAAGGGAGAACCACAACGACATTTGCCTCATGGCTAAGGAAGGCAAGAAGAAGGTTTGACTTACAACCCCCTCCTTACATTCCTCAAATGATGATTTTGAAAGTTCTAGTGAAAATAAGGAAATGCTTAAAGGATTCAGCAAAACTGCACTAAGAAAAATGAAGATGCTGTCAGATGAAATCTTTGAGAAGGAGGAGCTTATAAATTGCCAAGAAGATGTGCTCATCTGTGAAAGGAAGAGATATCAAGAGGTTGAATAACTCCTTGAGCTTGAAAAGGAGAAAAGTAAGGGACTTGAGCTTGAGCTAGCTTTGAGTAAGGAAACTTACTCAAAACTAAAAGACTCACACATCGCAGTCAAGGACGAACTTGCTAAGTTGACAAAAGTTAACAAAATCCTTGAAGTGCAAGTGGAGTCACTCAAGCAAAGTGGCGCTTCCTCCTCTAAAATCTCACCTTCTCAAGATGTCAAGTTGACAACTATTAAAACTTGCACATGCTCTAGTAAGAAGGCTAATGTAAAAGATGAATCCAACGTTTCACATGTTAAACATCCATCCGAAAGTGTCATCTTTGACAAGGAAAAGATTAACTATGCACGTAGTGCATATATGGTCACAAGATCTCCTAATGGCAAAGATGGTCTTGGGTATACAAAAGGTAAAAAGTTGTCCACTAATGCTCAACATAAGGATCATATCGCCTTTGTTAAAGAAAAATCACATGAATCTGAACTGCAAACATTATTTCATACTTTAGATGCATGTCATGTCCTCATGAAAAATAAATTTGGATATGTTTATACTAAATATGCAGGGCCATGCCACAAGAGACCCAAAGCTTGTGTGTGGGTGCCTAATCACTTGTGACTAACCTTCGAGGACCCAAGCAAACTTGGGTACCTAAAACCAAGACATAAATCTGTTTTGCAGGCCTACTCGTCCGATGGATCGAAATAGGTGCTAGATAGTGGATGCACAAATCATATGACCGGAGAAAGGAGAATGTTTCTAGAGTATGAGCAAAATGCAGACCCAAGTGAAGGAATTTATTTCGAAGACAACAGCCAAGGAAAAGTCCTTGGCAGCGATAAAATTGAATCTCCTCTCAACACACTCTCTCCAATGTTTTACATGTTGATTCTGTAGATTATAATCTTTTATCCATATCTCAGCTATGTGACAAAGGATACAACTGTTTATTCACTAATGAGGGTGTGAAAGTCTTTAGAAGAAGCGATAACTTAGTTGCATTCAAGGGAATGTTGAAGGGAAAACTTTTATGTTGTCGATTTTAACAAAGATACAACTGAAATCAACACTTTCTTGGTTGCAAAAACTAACATGGGATAGCAGTGGCATAGACGGCTAGCCCGTGTTGGGATGAGAAATCTGCAGAAACTTCTAAAGGGTAGTCACATCTTAGGTTTGAAAGTTGTTGTGTTTGAGAAAGACATGCCATGTAGCGCATGCCAGGCGGGAAAACAAGTTGGAGCACCACACCCTGCAAAGAATGTGATGACTACATTAAGACCATTGGAACTTCTTCATATGGACCTCTTCGGTCCAATTTCTTATATAAGCATCGGCGGTAACAAATACGATTTAGTCATTGTTGATGATTTTTCTAGATTTACCTGTGTATTTTTCTTGTATGATAAATCAGAGACCCAGGGGATTCTCAAGAAGTTCTTGAAGAGAGCGCAAAATGAGTTCTCCTTAACCGTCAAGAATATTAGGAGTGACAATGGAACAGAGTTCAAAAATACTCAAGTTGAGGAGTACCTAGATGAAGAAGAAAAAAACATGAGTTTTCAGCACCCTACTCCCCTCAACAAAATGGGGTGGCCGAAAGGAAGAACAAGACGCTCATTGAGACGGCGAGGACAATGCTAGATTAATACAAGACTTCGGACCGGTTTTGGCTGAAGCGGTAAACACCACTTGTCACGCCACAAACCGGCTATATCTTCATCGACTTCTGAAGAAAACACCATATGAACTCCTCACTGGTAACAACCAAATGTCTCATATTTCAGAGTTTTTTGAAGTAAATGCTTTATTTTAAACAAGAAACCGAGGACTTCGAAGTTTGCTTCAAAATCTGATGAAGGGTTCTTGCTTAGTTATGATTTGAACACCCATGTCTGTCGTGTTTTCAACAAAGTCTCTGGCATTGTTGAAGTGGCACATGACGTAGTTTTCGATGAGACTAATGGCTCCCATGTGGAGCAAGTTGATAAGTGTGTGCTAGATCAAGAAGAAGCCCCGTGTCAAGCGTTGATATGGATGGCACTTGGTCATATTCGACCACAAGAGCAATCACAAGACTCAAGTGCTCAATATGTACCTCAACAAGAGAGCAATGATCAAGGGAGAGCTTCTGCACAAGATCAACATCAGCAGGATCAAGAAGATCAATATAATCATGGAAGCAATGATCTAGGGGGAGACATTGAAAATGAAGATGAGGAAGAGCAAATGGACTCACAAGTGCCTCACCTGTAAAATCCTTAAATTAAAAGTACAAAGTTCATATAGGAGAAACTAAAATTTGAATGGGAATAAAGAAATCAAATTGGAAACTGAGAAATCAAACTAATTTAAACTTCAATTGAGGGAATTCAAAAATTCAAACCATGCCACTATTCAAACTTTGCGAAAATAACATTTTGAGTTCACCATTAACTTCCAAATATTCCAAATAGCACCCTTGCAAATTTTCATAAGATTTGGAGCAATATTTCTTTTTAATTCAATGGGTACATTGAATTCAATTCAAATTCAAATTAGAATTTGAATTTCACCTGAAACTTGTCCAAATTTGAAATCCAATTCCAGAATATGAATTTACACATTTGGATTTGCCTCTCCACAAAAATCTAGAATTTTGGATTAGTATTGGTGGGAGTATTAAAGGAGCAGAGAAGATAGGTTTAAGGGGGCGATGGGACCCACTGGTCAGTGGGACTTCTACGGGAGTGCTCTGCACGCCATTTTTCCATCATTGCTCTGCTCGACACCGCACGGCATACACTCGCCAGCGAGCTGCTTGCCAGCTTGAGCACATCCCGGCGTGCCCCTTATCCCTCCCTTGGTCCCTTTCCTCACGCCATCGACGAGGACAACATCGCCGCTCATTTTCATCCTTCTTGTGAAACAGAGCACTGCCGCCTCCCTTTCATCCCTGGTGAGCACCTCGGTCTCGCCTCTTTTCTCTTCGATGCAAATAGCAAAGATGGCACCAAGGCTATGCTCTATCATCTCCACCAATTGGCTCATCGTTTAGCTCATTGTTTTGCCCGTATTTTGAAGTGTCGCGGACGTTCACGATGAAGCCGCCGGGAACCGCCTCAGTGTCACCCTCGCCAGCCCTCCACGAGCTGCGTTACATCTCAACTTCAACAGCAAGAAGGATCGCCAAAGCGAGCTCTTTCTCACGGTAAAACCCGTGCCTACTTTCCTTCAGTATCGAGCAAATGGTTTGAGTTTTACCGACACTAGTTCATTTTGAGCTTCCTAGGTCATCGATTTAATTCCGTTTCTATGTGCAACGATTCTTCAATCCAATTAAGGATTATATTCTATACCTTCTAACGCACGTCTCTACCAAGAATCTAGAGGAACTATCGAGTAACGACCGAGTTCTTGTGTTTTTCCCCACCGCCATGGAAAAAGCGTCGGTCCACCGTCGAAGTCGACCTTGCCGACCATTTCACTCCTATTGAACCTCCAAATCATCTTCCTAATGCTCCAAAGAACATTCCCAGCTTTTCCCGGAGGTGCTTGCACCATTTCCCATTGATTTCGACCATCGCCGAAACCCTAGCTCCAACGCCGCCGTCGTACGCTCATCGCCGGCCGTCGCCGACTCATCTGGACCTCACCAGCGTGTTGCGCATCCGATTTTAGGGTTAGGCGGCCAAGACCGAGCCGAGAGAAGGTCTACACAGCAATCCCGGCAAGCGCCACCAAGGTTCCGGCGAGGAGCGCCGGCTCGCGTCGCGAGGTTGAAGAAAGGACGCAGGCCCCGCATGTTAGCGACTCATTCAACCGCGCGGATCAGCTGTGGCATCGGATCAAATGTGGCTGCGCGGGTTAACCCCATGGCCCTCGGTGTGGCCCAGATGCGATTGGCCCATTTAAATGAAGTGGGGCCGGCTGGATTATTCAAATTTTCCTTTTGGAAATTAATTCCAGAATTTGGGCAAACTTTGAAAATCAATTTCTCCTAGCATACTTGCTCAAATAATTCCCAATAAATTCTGGTAGACTCATCTTGTTACCAACTTTGCAGTAGTGCAAATTGTTGGACATAAAACTTCCAGAAGGTTCATAATTAATTCCTTTGAGCTAACTGCTTTGGAAATTAATTACTCCTATTCTGTTAATTGGAAAATTCTCAATTTTGGTCAGAACGCTCTTACAAATACACTTGATCTCCAGTAATAATTTCAAGTTCATTGGACTTCATTTACTGGACCAAATAGTGTTCAAATCACCTATGTCAATTGATAAATGGAAAATGTCCAGAAACATTTTCAACATTTTCCCAAACCTGTAAAATCAATTCTTCCCTGTAGAAAGCTCAGAAAAATGTGAAACAAATTTTCCCAGAACCAGAATAACCTCCTCTACCAAGATCATCCACTGTTGTCCATGACAAAGCTCCAAAATTACAACTAAAATTCAGAGAAGACTTTTATTGTTGGAATTTTAGAGGCAACAAGCTTCCTTGAACATCCCCAATTCTAGTCCAGATCTTCCTCATAGACCCTATGTCGGTGGTTTTGATTTGATAGGTCTCCCGACACTACTAAAGTGTTAGAGGAGTTTGAGGTCCGGTGTGGGCGCGCGGAGATTCAAGAAGGTGAAGTGTAAATGACACAATAGACACGAAGATTTACGTGGTTCGGGCCGCCAGAGCGTAATACCCTACTCCACGGGATGTGTTGGTGTTGTATTGGATGTATGAGCTCAACGTCAATTGAGAGTGTTAAGTCAGCGTGTCTTCGGAGAGTGTCCCCAGCGTGTGTGTCAAGTGTGGAGAGAGTCTCCTATGTATCGTCGGCCTGTCCTTTTATAGTACAAGGGCAGGCTGTTACAAGTTAGCCTGGCCCGACATGTGGCCCCGGCGGTTACTGATATTGATACACATTCAACACGTTTAATTGCCCTTAATGACCGAGTTATGGGCTTTGACAGCACCATTACTGGTAATTAGAGGTCATCTGATCGTGTGTCATTAATATAGTATTAATGACACTTGATCGGGTCTTGAAGTCCTTGATTCCCCTTTGAAGATCTGGAGCCGTTGTGGAGTCTTCTGGAGGTTAGAGGCTGAAGATCTGACGGTTGGACACGTGGCAGCGCTGGAGCATACTGTGGGAAACATATAGGTCTGGAGCTACCTGACACGTGTCAGTTCCGGAGCTTCCCTCGGTCTGGGGTTAGGTCCGGGGGTGCTATTTCAGTACCTAGCCCGGAGCTTCCCCCTTGTGGGTGGTAGCTCCGGTTTGATAGTACACGTGGCGACCCTGGGACTAACCATGTTGTAGAAGCAGGTCCGTTTATGTCTGACATGTGGGCCTCCGAAGGTCTTCAAATCAAGTAGATGACTTTCCCTTGAGATCTTTGCAATCCCAAGGAGTATATGGTACCCAGGGTACCGACAGTGGCCCCCTGGGCCCACCTCTGGGGAAGACCCCTTGGGTGAAGTCATTCCGCCGGAGGTGGGTCCATCCTCCGACTTTTGAACTGAGTCTTCAAAGGTCTTCAGATGTGCCGTTGGCGATAGTTTGGAGCTAAATCCTCGCCGCGTGGCATATCCCGTGTGCGACGAATGAGATCTTTGGCGTGCGGATCTCACAAAATTGAAGGTCGCCGGTTCCCGATACGAAAATCGTATCAGTTCCGCGCGCCTTGTCAGGCCACCGCCTTCGGGCTTCCCGCCTCATGATGACAACCGTTTGCCTGGGTAAGAACCTCGACTTGATCATCGGGGTGGTCCCAGACCCTCTTGTCATCGGCTGGGTGGAATTTTTGAGTAGTATCTTCGACTTCATTGCGGTTTCCATCCAAGCGTTGCGAGGGATTACTTAAGAAGGAAAGCGCACACCGTCTGGAGCTCAAACTCCCAACTTGTGCTCACTTTTCCTCTCTTTCCTTGCCGTGCCGCGATGGAGTTGGGTCTCCGCGAGAGCCGTTTGAAGACCGACGGTGACCTGAAGAAGGTCTGGGCCCTAATGGGATGGTCCTCGGACTTCTTCAACCGCCTGGTCCGCACCGTGGGAGAGCTCCCGTATGAGAAGGAGCACGCCAGCGAAATGGTGTACTTCTCTTCGTACGCCATGGTGGGGTTGATCCCACCTTTTTCCTCCTTTTTCTTGATGCTACTAGACTTTTATGGTCTTCAGCTGTACCACCTTGGCCCCCACTCCATTCTTCTTGTGTCCGTCTTCGTCCACTTCTGTGAGATGTGGGTGGGCATCCCCCCTGCATTGAACTCTTCCGGACCTTCTTCACCGTCCATACCACCGATAGGAGCAATGAGTACCTTGGCTTTTACTACTTCGTGAAGCGCAAGAAGTGCCCATTCAAGTACCTCCGGTCGTTTCACTCTGGGAAGTGGGATGATTGGAAAAAGGACTGGATAGTCATTCGGGTGAAGGAGCACGAGAAGCTGGAGCTGCCCGAAGGCCTCCCCAACATTGACACTACAGTCTGGAGTGAAGCTCCGGTGCTGGCGGATGCCTTCAACCCTGCTCTGACCAGGATCCGCCAGTGCGTGGAGGGAGGATTAACCCCTCAGGCGGTGTTTTGCAACTTCCTAGTCAACAGGTGGGCACTGCTGAAGAGGAGAGAAAAACTCGCTTGGGCCCTCAACAGTGTGATGGACGACACCAGGTCGAGACCGGGCTGAAGTCCAACATGGCGGGGGCAACCTTGGAGTTTCATCTCAAGAAGTTCCAGCACGACATCGATGTCATGGGTGACGACTTGACTCCACCATCAGCTTTTCTCCCTCTGAACGTGGAAGTAGAGTTCAGCAGGGAGCTCCGGCGGAAGATGCCTGGGCTTGACGACCTTGGTGTCATCGAGAGAAGATTGACCTCCAGGGTGGTGATCCCTGGGGCTTCCGAAGGTGGCTCCGACCCTGCCCCGAACCAAGGATCGAAATCGTTGGCAAGGGCAAGGAGCCGGCGGACGAACCTTTGAGTCGGAAGAGGAAACTGCAGCATGCCGACAGAAGGTCCTTCAGGCCTGCAACCTCTGCATCAGCTCCTTCTCCCCGGAGGGGGAGGTCTTCTACAACCGCGACGACTGTACCCGCAGCGGCGTCCTCCCGGGGTGCTAGCTCCGGGCATGCGACTCCAGCACCGGGGCCGGTTGAGGCCTCTAGGTCCGGAGGTTCTTCCCGATCGAGGGGGGCCTCGACTAGGTAAATGCCCGTGGTTGCAACGAGTTCTGGGGGGCCTTCCGGAGCTTCCACGCCGGCGGCGGCTATGGTCAGCCCAGAACGCCCGGGAAAGAGGTTCCGCGCAAGCTGGTGCGGAAGCCTCCCGAGGTAATTTTTAATCTTTACCTCAGACAGTTTTTTTGTTGTAGTAACTGTTTTTTAAGTTTCTTCATCCATCATCTACAGCATTCCCAAGAAGAGGAGTGAGGCTCCACCCTCAGCCACAGCAGCTGAAGCTGTGAGGGCGGAAGCTTCTGCTCCTGTTCCGGTGCCGCCCCAAGTGGTGGCTGAAGTTGCGGCAGCTCCGGCGCCAGCTGTCGTGGTCATGGACCTCGACTCATCCCCCGAGACTCCCGTGGTAGCGCCGGACCACTCGAGAGAAGATGCGCCAGCGGCACCTGCCCCGGAGGTTGAAGCTCCGGGTTTGGGTGCTGAGATGATGGAAGCTCCGGCCGTTGAGCCAGAGGAAGCAATAATTCCAGCCCCAGAGCCGGAAATTGTCGAAGCCCCGGTGGTTGAGCTAGAGGTAATTGAAGTCCCGGCATGCGCGCCAGATGTTGAGGAAGTCCCGGCGGTTGGGCCGGGTACCTTTGAAGCACCGGCCGCAGAGCCGGTCGTTGCTGGAGTTCCGCCCACGGGGCCGGTTGATGTTGAAGATCTTCCGGCGCCCGAGTCGGTTGCTGCGGAGGCGTCAACGCTCGAGCCTCCAGTAGAGGAGGTGCCCAGGCCGGAGCTAGAAGCATCCCCTGCTTCGGGAGTGACGACGCCGGAGGTACCCGCGGTTGGTCCGGAGTGCCCAGAAGAGGTTGCTGGCCCCCTGCCTGAGGGGGCAAATGAAGACCTGGCGGCGGGGCCTTCGGAACCACTTCCGTAGGTCAGAACTTCATCAGCGGGACCTTCCTCGATGGCGACTGAGGCCATCCCGGAGGACAGCCCTAGTGCCATAGAGGCTCAGGGGACCACTCTTGTGGAGTGGGACCCAATTTTTGTAATTGAAAACCCGCCGGAACCAGCGGAGGAGACCCCAACAGGTCCAGAACCTATCCTGTTGTCATTGTCTATTGACAACGCCTGCTCCAGTTTGCATCAAGTTCAGCTGGCATTCTTCCACGACAGCAAGGCTCTTGAAGAGGAGCGCCAAACCCTTAGGCGGTGGCGTAACCGGCTCTACTTCGAGACCAAGCTGGTGCAGTCGAGGCTAGCAGATGACAAAGAGTGGATTAAGCGAGAGAAGGTCCGCCTGGAATACTGGGGCAAATTATTGGATGACAGGGAGAGCATGACTCGCGCCCTCGATGCTCAATCCCGGGCCATTTATGAGCAGACCAAAGCAGCTAATAGTGCGGCCGATGAACGCCAAGAAAGGTTTGAGGCCATTAACACTACTCTCATCAAGCGCTGGGAGGCACTTGAGGAGAGGGAGAAGAGGCTCGAAGATGAAGAGGAAAAACTCCTTGAGCTGCGGGATGACGTCCTGAAGAGGGAGGAGGAGCTCACTGAAAAGGTGGCTCTGGCTGACAAGGGCCTCGAGGAGCGCGCCAAGAAATTGGAAGAGCGCTGCACTGAGGAGGAGGAGAAGGCCTGGGTGTGGGGGCAGGAACTCTACGAGCAAGAGTGTGCCATCGCTGCCAGGGAGAAGAAAGTGAGGGGCAGGGAGAAGGACCCGGTTGACCGCCAGAACAAGATCTATCTGCGAGAGGAGGAGCTCAGAAAACTCGAGAAGTAGGTTGCTGAAAAGATTCAGCAAAATGCCAAAGAGGTCGAGCGCCTCGCTCGCGAGAATTCTGAACTGGCGGCAGCCAGAAGATCCTTGGAAGAATTGAAGGGCTTGAGGGCTGCAGACTCCCTACAGGTTTGGGAGTTCTTGGGCAAGGCCAACGACGCGCTGACACCGATGGGCTTCAGTCCCGTGCTTCCGGATGATCCGGAGCCGGACCTGGCGTTGCAAGCGCTGAGCTCGGCGGGTAGCAAACTCTCCAAGGTGGGCGACGTCATCGCGGACCAGTTGGAGGTTGAGGGGCAATCCCTGGTGAAGAACGTCGCAGAGTATGTGCTGACGTGCTACACCAGCGGGAATCCCAAATTCCCTCTGGACCCGGTGCTTGAAGGTCCCGTCGAAGGAGAAGGTGAAGCCGCCCAAGCCAATGTGTCAGAGGTTGCTCAGAAGGTCGCCCAGTTCTTCCATAGGGTCTAGGACCATCTCCGTAGCTCCCACTTGTATTCTCTCTTTTTCTTCCTCAATTTTGTAATCCCTTGTCTCCAGATGAATGAAATCCCCAAATTTTTGTGAATTTCACTTTTTGTCTTCAACACTTTTGTCTTCACTTGGCCCCCTGGTAGATGTACACAATTTGATAGTGAACATGTACCAAGAGGATATTGTGTTTTGTTGAAGACTCATTTGCTTCGAGCTTGTAGAGTGTAGGTCCGAAATCTTCGATAGTGAAGGCCCCCTAAGGTTGCCGGAGCTTAGAAGCTCTGACATTGTCTATCGTCGGAGCTTAGTAGCTCCGGCAATAGTCCCTATCAACGCGTAGAGCATCGATAGTTAGTCCTCCGGGGTGTCGGAGCTTAGTAGTTTTGGCAGTGACCTTTACCAACGTGTAGTTTGTTGGTACCAGACTCCGCTTGCGGGGTCTTCTCACCATCATTTATTTTGCATCGACGGCTGACCCCCCTAGCTTTACCGGAGCTTGGTTGATCCGGTGATGCTCGTTTTAAATGTTTAACACCGATTACAAGCCACCTAGGGGGAGTCGAAGCTTTGTTAGCTCCGGCTTTTCTCCATCAACGCGGATTCTTTATTTTTCCTGCACACTGAAGCCAAGAAAATAGTAAAATTCGCTCCTTGCCTATAACTTCGTCGCGGCTTACGATTCCCAAGAAAGTTTTAGGTCAAACACAATTCTGAATACAACCAAATGCGTTGCCTTCTTTCTTCCAGATCCAATTGTACTTGGACCCGCCTTACTTCGGCCCACCGGGGTGTAGGTAGAGTGGCGTACTTAGGGTGCTTGACCATGCTAAGTCTATAGCACACTCCGACCCTAGATTGGCTTGGCGGCATTCAGGCGAGTGGGCCATGAACAATGTTTGAATTTAAAAGAATTGACAATACATCTCGAATTGTACATGAACTGGTCGAACTAAAATTTCTTAAGAATTGCACAACTTTGTTATAGACAAGAAAGAGAAAAATAAAAAATGTTGATCCCGTACAAAATAAATGCACGTGGAGTCTGTTTCACATGAAGATGTCTTTCATTATAGGTCCGGGGTACAGGGGAAACGAGTACACTCTTAGGGTACGAAACCAGGCTAAGCGTGTTTAATTTCTTGTTTGACCCAGGGTAGCTAGCCACACTTTTAGTCCTGAGACTGCGACAAGTGTTGCATGAACTTTGCGGACCTTCCGGGAAAGGTCCGGCTCTTCTCCCGGAGGAACTACCCGGCTCTGTACAATGACTCTATAACATACACCTCAAGTTACTACAGACTCACCTCCGTGATATTAAGTGTAGAACTTACGGAGGTGCTCAATGTTCCAAGGATTTGGGAGAGGTGTCCCATCCTCGGTAGCCAAGCGAACGCTTCCGGGACGGGATACTTTAATCACTCGGAAGGGTCCCTCCCAACTGGGGGAGAGTTTGTTTAACCCTTCTCTGGATTGTATTCTCCGTAGCACCAGATCGCCTTCCTCGAGCTGTCGGTTGTGTACATGACGCTGATGATAGCGCCGAAGGGCTTGGTGGTATCGGGCATTCCGAACAGCTGCTTGGCACCTTCCCTCCTCAAGGAGGTCTAGGTCTTCACGCTGGAGCTGGTCCTGCATGGCTTCGTCGAAGGTCCGGACCTGGAGTGACCCCAAGGTGATTTCTGGAGGAAGGATTGCTTCAGCTCCATACACTAGGAAGAAGGGTGTCGCTCCAGTTGACCGGTTTGGAGTTGTCCTGTTGGCCCATAAAGTGGGCAGAAGCTCTTCAATCCAGTTGGCTCCATGTTTTTTCAAGCGCTCATAGGTGTGCGTTTTGAGTCCTTTAAGGATTTCAGCATTTGCTCTCTCGGCTTGGCCATTGCTTGCTGGGTGAGCTACGGAGGCATAGCAAACTTGAATGCCGAGGTCTTCGCAATATCCTTGAAATGCAGAGCTTGTGAATTGGGTCCCATTATCAGTGATGATTTTGTTTGGGACTCCAAATCTGCATACAATGGACTGCAAAAAGTTGATAGCAGATTGCTTGTTGATTGTCACAACTGGAGTTGCTTCCGGCCACTTGGTGAACCTGTCAATGGCAACATACAGGAACTTGTAACCTCCAACAGCTCTTGGGAAAGGTCCCAAGATGTCCATCCCCCACACAGCGAAGGGCCATGTAGGAGGTATCATTTGTAGGGGCTGAGCCAGGGTGTGAATTTGCTTTGCATGAAATTGACATGCTTTGCATTTCTTCACCAGCTCAGTTGCATCCTGGAGTGCTGTAGGCCAGTAGAAGCCATGCCGAAAGACTTTACCAACCAGCGTGCGGGAAGACGCGTGGTTCCCACACTCGTCTCCATGGATTTCTGCGAGGAGCTTGCAGCCTTCTTCCCTTGTGATGCACCACAATAGGATGCCATTGGCACTGCGCCGGTAGAGATCCCCTTCTACCAATGTGTATCTTTTAGCCAATCTGACTACCCGGTCAGCGGATACATCATCGTCAGGAAGGATGTTGTCTTTCAAGTAGTTCCGGATCTCCGAGATCCATGCATCGGAACTAACTTGAGCATTTGAGTCTTGCGTGCTGGTTTGCTCGGAGCTTCCGGCAGCACCTACGACCCTTGATGGCTGCCATGGTAACAGGGCCATCGGGACCGTCAGCTTAGGGATGCTGATCTCGCCCCCTTCGCTCAGTTCGGCAGGATGAGCTGTGGGTTTTGACAACCTCCGGACAAAAGTTCCGTCAGGAGCCGGAGCTCTGGTTGACGCTTTCATCGAGAGTTCGTTGGCTTCAACGTTGTGGGCACGCAGGACATGGTGGAGATCTAGGACTTCGAAGTCCTTCTGAAGCCTTTGGACTTCAAGGAGGTAAGCAGCTAGCTGGAGATTGTTGCAGGAGTATTCACCCTTCACTTGCTTAATGATGAGCTGTGAATCTCCCTTGACCAGCAGTTGCTTGACACCGTATGACAGTGCCACCCTTAGTCCGTAAATGAGTGCTTCATATTTCGCCATGTTTTTGGTCGCCTTGAAGTCAAGGTGTACCATGTATTTTACCTTCTCTCCGGTTGGTGCGAGGAGAATGATTCAAGCTCCGGCCCCCTGCTTTTGCATGGAGCCGTCGAAGTAGAGGGTCCAGTGAGGCTCAGTGAAGACCGGAGCCTTGTGTTCTGGCTTCTGCTCGATGGAGCCCCCAGGGTTTGATGGAGAGGGAGTCCATTCCGCCACGAAGTCTGCCAATGCTTGACTCTTGATTGCTTGCCTTGAAATGAATTCGAGATCGAATTCGGCCAATTCCGCTGCCCACTTTGCAATATTCCTAGTTGAGTTGGGATTATGCAAGATTGCTCGAAGTGGGTAAGAAGTCACCACTGAGATTTTGTGAGCTTGGAAGTAATGGTGAAGCTTCCTGGAGGCAATAAGAACTGCATAGAGCAGCTTATGCACCTCTAGGTATCGAGTCTTGGCATCATGTAGTACTTCACTGATGAAGTACATTGGGCGCTGAATGGTCCGAAGCCTCCCGGAGGGGCCCGGAGCTTCCTCTTCACTGATCCGGATCCTCCCGGAGGGATCCGAATTTTCTTCGGGGACCTCCGGGTCCTGGCTGGAGGAACCTGGAGCTTCTTCAGAAGCGACCTGGACCCTCCCAGAGGGGTCTGGGTCTTCTGAAGTAACTTCTTGTGGATTCAAGTCTAGGAGCTGGGACCCAGACTCGCTTTCAGGAACCTCCAGACCCTCCTGAAGGGGTCTGGACTCCTGAGTATGGGATGGTTCTGGTCTCTCCGCAACCAGGACCATACTGACGACTTCGTCAGTTGCTGAAATGTTAAGCAACAAAGGCTCACCAGGGTTCGGAGCTACCAGAATTGGTAGGATGGTGAGGAGCTGTCTTAGCTCCTGGAACGCCTTTTCTGCTTCTTCAGATCATTGGAATGGTCCGAACTTCTTTAATAACTTGAAAAAGGGGAGTGCCCGTTCCACCAGTCTTGAAATGAACCGGCTGAGGGCTACTAGACATCCAGTTAGCTTTTGGACATCTTTGATGCGGGCTGGTGGCCGCATGTCTTTAATGGCTTTGATCTTCGCCGGATTAGCTTCTTTGCCCCGGTGACTTACCAGGAAACCAAGATGTTTTCCGGAGCTAACCCCGAAGACACACTTGTCTGGATTTAGCTTTGTGCGGGTGACCCGCAGCTTGTCGAAGACAGTCTGCAAGGTGTCAAGGAGTGACTCCTTGTTCTTGACCTTGACCACGATGTCATCGACGTACACTTCCACTATGTCTCTAATGAGTTCTTCAAAGGTTTTGTACATAGCTCGTACAAAGGTTGAAGCTGCATTCTTGAGACCAAATGGCATGGCTGTATAATAGTACAATCCATCTACTGTGATGAAAGAGGTATGCTCTTCATCTTCCCTAGACATTCTGATTTGATGATACCCAGAATATGCGTCTAGGAAACATAGTAATTCACACCCGGAGGTGGAATCCACTATCTGATCTATTCTAGGTAATGGGAATGGATCTTTTGGACATGCCTTATTTAGTGTTGTGTAGTCGATACACACCCGAAGCTTCCCACCGGCCTTGAGCACAACGACTGGGTTTGCCAGCCATTTTGGATTGAAGACTTCTCGGATGAATCCAACTTCGAGCAACTTCTTCACTTCTTGTCGAATGAAGTTCTGTCGCTCTACGAATTGCTTCCGAGGCTTCTGATGCATAGGCCGGGCGTCGGGGTAGATCTCCAGATTGTGCTCAATCACTTCCCTGGGGATCCCAGGCATTTGTGATGGTTGCCAGGCAAACACGTCGACATTAGCCCGGAGGAAAGCGATGAGCGCGAGTTCCTATTTGTCGTTCAATCCCCCCGATATACGGGTGGTATGAGCGGCATCGAAACCGATTTGGACGACTTTGACGGGAATGTCGGTGTCGCCGCTTGGCTGCACATGAGGTGCAGAAGTCGAGCCTCGCTGATGAATGCTCGGGGGTTTTGGAGCTTTCTCCTGCCTGGAGTCCTCCTCTTGCGCCGTAGTAAGCGCATGGAGTTCTTCCAGAGCAGTTACTCTGGCAGTACGATCTCCGCAGATCCAGAGAACGCCTACTGGTGTTGGCATCTTTAACACCAGGTAACCATAATGAGCAGCTGCCATGAATTTGTACAAGGCAGGCCTACCCAAGATGGCATTGAAGGGTAAGTTGATCTGAGCAACGTCAAAGACCAACTTCTCGATGCGATACTTCTCCCTGGTCCCGAAGGTAATGGGGAGGTAATAGCTCCGAGTGGGGTAATGGCTCCCGGACCTACTCTGGAGAAAGGTCGGGAGGGGTGGAGATCCGAAGGTCGGAGCTGAAGCTTGGTAAAAGCTTTGAAGCTTATGAGGTTGAGCCCCGGACCTTCGTCTACCATGACATGGTGGAGCTGGATGTTATTGATGGTAGGAGATACCATCAAAGGTAGCTGACCTGCTCCAACCATGCTTCGAGGGCAGTCCGAAGCATCAAAAGTGATGGCTGTGTCCATCCACTTCCGATGAGGCTCCGCCCTGGCTGTAGGAGCTACAGCAGCCATGTCCCGACGCATAGTCTTAATGACGCGGCGGGAGGTGATGTCCCATGATCCACCAAAAATGGTGTTCATGGTCTTCCGACGCTCGTTGTCAGAGACATCGGAATCGTCGTCGACGGAGGTGTAGACGGCCTTCAGGACCTTTTTGGGATCCTAAAAACCTAACCCCTCTTCAGTCAGAGCTTCGTAAACTTTTTGTTTTCCTTCCCTCTGTCGGAAAGGAGCTTCTTCCCGGTGCTTGTTGTAGCGCTCGGCAAGGTTTTGGACCTCCCGGCAGTCTTCCAAACTGTGGCTGTCCGTTTTGTGAATTGGACACCACACCTTGGGTTTGCCATCGTCTTCAGAAGACGGTCGAGGTCGCTTCTCGGGGCATGGCCCCCGGCCACCCGGAGCTGCAACAGCTGCAGCATTGGATGCACCGGCCGACGGCTTCTTCTTGCCGTTGGTCTTTTTCTTCTTCTTCCCACTTCTGGAGGTAGCGGCTTCTCCTTTGGAGGATTTTTTGTGATCCTCCGGAGTTGGTTTGGAGTGCATTTCACGGCCCTCCGCAGCTCTGGCGCATTTGTCAGCCAAGCTGAAGAGTTCCGTGACACTGGTAATCTCCTTGATCGCCAGTTTCTCCAGCATCTTCTTATCCCGCACTCCCTGTCTAAATGCCACGATGACAGAGGTGCTAGAGATAGAAGGGATAGTGTTTCGTACCTGAGAGAATCTCTGGATGAATGATCGCAGGGATTCTCCTCCTTTTTGCACAACTGCAAAAAGGTCCAGTTCGGTGCCTGGTCGGGTGTAAGAACTCCCGAAGTTGGCGGTGAACTGCCAGCACAACTCCTCCCAACTGCTGATGGAGTTGGGTGGAAGGCTCATAAACCAGGACCTGGCGGTCCCAGTTAAAGCCACTGGGAAATAATTGGCCATTACGGCCTCATTTCCTCCAGCTGCCAAGATAGTAGTGGAGTAAATCTGAAGAAATTCGACAGGATTAACGGTCCCGTTGAACTTCTCCGGCAGGTGAGGTCGGAACTTCTGTGGCCACCTGACCATACGCAGATGCATGGCAAAGGCTGAACAGCCTCCTCCTACTCCTTCAGGAGCTGGAATGTCTTGAGCTTCTCGTCTTTCACAAGCACGCTCAATATGGACTCGGCCGTCTTGTTGGCGATATCAGCGATCAAGCTCCGCCCGGAGGTCATGAGTTGAAAGCCTTGATACCGTGTGAGTGCGTCGTGCCCCGGAGGGCAACGACGTCACTTGCTGTGATGCAGCACGTCTGCTGTTGTTGGAAACGTGCGGACCAAGTCTGCCAGACAAGGTCCGTCGCTGCGACGGGGCCTGTCCTGAAGGAGGAGGACCCTGGTTGCTGATGCGATCGGCTGCTGCTGCAACCAAGGATTCCACATCGGCCCTCCACTGCTCCATTGCATCCCGAGATGCGTCCGGAGGTGGTGGGCGCTGAAGAAGAGCATGTGCTGCATGAAGCGCGTGTTCCGGGTTGTCAAGATTCGCCGACGCAGTGATTGACACCAGTGCACCATCGCGTTCTCCAGCTTGATTTGCTGGTGGAGGCAGCGGTGGTGGAAGTGTGACTCCTGCTGGAACCATGGTTCCTTCTGGTGGCTGCATATTGGAGGGATTACCCCCAACAGCTTGAATAGTGAGATGACCATTGGATGATCCAGCGGCTGAGTTCACCATTCTTGAAATCTCTGGCGCCCCTACCTGGCGCACCAACTGTCGATGGTTTTGATCCGGCAGACCTCCCGACACTACTAAAGTGTTAGAGGAGTTTGAGGTTCGGTGTGGGCGCGCGAAGATTCAAGAAGGTGAAGTGTAAATGACATAGTAGACACGAAGATTTACGTGGTTCGGGCAGCCTGAGCGTAATACCTACTCCACGGGATGTATTGGTGTTGTATTGGATGTATGAGCTCAACATCAGTTGAGAGTGTTAAGTCAGCGTGTCTCCGGAGAGTGTCCCCAGCGTGTGTGTCGAGTGTGGAGAGAGTCTCCTATGTATCGTCGGCCTGTCCTTTTATAGTACAAGGGTAGGCCGTTACAAGTTAGCCTGGCCTGACATGTGGCCCCAGCGGTTACTGATATTGATACACATTCAACACATTTAATTGCCCTTAATGACCGAGTTATGGGCTTTGACATCACCATTACTGGTAATTAAGGTCATCCGATCGTGTGTCATCAATATAGTCTTGACGCCGGCGTGGAAGCTCCGGAAGGCCCCCCGGAACTCGTTGCAGCCACGGGCATTTCCCTAGTCGAGGCCCCCCTCGATCAGGAAGAACCTCCGGACCTAGAGGCCTCAACCGGCCCCGGTGCTTGAGTCGCATGCCCGGAGCTAGCACCCCGGGAGGACGCTGCTGCGGGTATAGTCGTCGCGGTTGTAGAAGACCTCCCCCTCCGGGGAAAAGGAGCTGATGCAGAGGTTGCAGGCGTGACGGACCTTCCGTCGGCATGCCACAATTTCCTCTTCCGGCTCAAAGGTTCGTCTGCCGGCTCCTTGCCCTTGCCGACGATTTCGATCCTTGGCTTCGGGGCAGGGTCGGAGCCACCTTCGGAAGCCCCAGGGATCACCACCCTGGAGGTCGATCTTCTCTCGACGACACCAAGGTCGTCAAGCACAGGCATCTTCCACCGGAGTTCCCTGCTGAACTCTACTTCCATGTTCAGAGGGAGAAAAGCTAATGGTGGAGTCAAGTCGTCACCCGCGACGTCGATGCCGTGCTGGAACTTCTTGAGATGAAACTCCAAGGTTGCCCCCGCCATGTTGGACTTCAGCCCGGTCTCGACCCGGTCGTTGTCCATCACACTGTTGAGGGCCCAAGCGAGTTTTTCTCTCCTCTTCAGCGGTGCCCACCTGTTGACCAGGAAGTTGCAAAACACTGCCTGAGGGGTTAATCCTCATTCCACGCACTGGCGGATCCTGGTCAGAGCAGGGTTGAAGGCGTTCGCCAGCACCGGAGCTTCACTCCAGACTGTAGTGTCAATGTTGGGGAGGCCTTCCGGCAGCTCCAGCTTCTCGTGCTCCTCCACCCGGATGACTATCCAGTCCTTCTTCCAATCATCCCACTTCCCAGAGGGAAATGACCGGAGGTACTTGAATGGGCACTTCTTGCGCTTCACAAAGTAGTAGAAGCCAAGGTACTCATTGCTCCTACTGGTGGTATGGACGGTGAAGAAGGTCCGGAAGAGTTCAATGCAGGGGGGGATGCCCACCCACATCTCACAGAAGTGGACGAAGACGGACACAAGAAGAATGGAGTGGGGGCCAAGGTGGTACAGCTGCAGATCATAAATGTCTAGCAGCATCAAGAAAAAGGAGGGATCAACCCCACCATGGCGTACGAAAAGAAGTACACCATTTTGCCGGCGTGCTCCTTCTCAAACGGGAGCTATCCCCTGGTGCGAACCAGGCGGTTGAAGAAGTCCGAGGACCATCCCATGAGGGCCCGGACCTTCTTCAGGTCACCGTCAGTCTTCAAACGGTTCTCGCGGAGACCCAACTCCATCCCAGCACAGCAAGGCAAGAGAGGAAAAGCAAGCACAAGTTGGGAGTTTGAGCGCAAGATCAGATGAGAGGCGTAAAGAACTCCAGACGGTGCGTGCTTTCTTCCTTAAGTAAGCCCTCGCAACGCTTGGATGGAAACCGAAAGGAAGTCGAAGATACTACTAAAAAATCCTACCCTGCCGATGACAAGAAGGCCCGGGACCACCCGGACGATCAAGTCAAGGTTCTTACCCAGGCGAACGGTTGTCATCATGAGGCGGGGAGCCCGAAGGCGGCGGCCTGACAAGTCGCGCGGAACTGATACGATTTTCGTATCGGGAACCGGCAACCTTCAATTGCGTGAGATCCGCATGCCAAAGATCTCATCTGCCGCACACGGGATATGCCACGCGGCAAGGATTTAACTCCAAACTATCGCCAACGGCACATCCAAAGACCTTTGAATACTCAGTTCAAAAGTCGAAGGATGGACCCACCTCCGGCGGAATGACTTCACCCAAGGGGTCTTCCCCAGAGGTGGGCCCAGGGGGCCACTGTCGGTACCCTGGGTACCATATACTCCTTGGATTGCAAAGATCTCAAGGGAAAGTCATCTACTTGATTTGAAGACCTTCGGAGGCCCACATGTCAGACATAACTGGACCCGCTTCTCCAACATGGTTAGTCCCAGGGTCGCCACGTGTACTATCAAACCGGAGCTACCACCCACAAGGGGGAAGCTCCGGGCTAGGTACCGAAATAGCACCCCCGGACCTAACCCCAGACCCAGGGAAGCTCCGGAACTGACACGTGTCAGGTAGCTCCAGACCTATCTGTTTCCCACAGTATACTCCGGTGCTGCCACGTGTCCAGCCATCGGATCTTTAGACTCTAACCTCTGGAAGACTCCACAACGGCTCCGAATCTTCAAAGGGGAATCAAGGACTTCAATACCCGATCAAGTGTCATTAATACTATATTAATGACACACGATCGGATGACCTTAATTACCAGTAATGGTGCTGTCAAAGCCCATAACTCAGTCATTAAGGGCAATTAAACGTGTTGAATGTGTATCAATATCAATAACCGCCGGGGCCACATGTCGGGCCAAGCTAACTTGTAATGGCCTGCCCTTGTACTATAAAAGGACAGGCCGACGATACATATAAGACTCTCTCAACACTCGACACACACGCTGGGGACACTCTCCGGAGACACGCTGACTTTACACTCTCAACTGAAGTTGAGCTCATACATCCAATACAACACCAACACACCCCGTGGAGTAGGGTATTACGCTCAGGCGGCCCAAACCACGTAAATCTTCGTGTCCCTTGTGTCACTCGACATCTCACCTTCTTGAATCTCCGCGCGCCCACACCGAACCTCAAACTCCTCTAACACTTTAGTAGTGTCGGGAGATCTACCGGATCAAAACCACCGACAACCTAGTATCTACTGTAAAAATCCTAAAGCCAATAAGATTATTTACATACCTGATCAGTAATTATAAGATCTTTTCTATAGTTTCTATATCACTCATGTACTTTATATATTGCATATCATATAGTGACCGAGATCGAGGAGGATCCGGAGCCCTTGGAAAGCATTCTTCCAGAAGCTAACTATCCCTCTGACTCGCAGCCAGGCAAGCCCCGGTTTGCATTTAAGTGTTATTTCAAAGTTTATATTTGTATCGCTTATGTCTAGGATGAACTTTGTGCATTAGGGCTAAGGTGTTTGTTACTCCACTTGCATGACCCACAAATCCCATGGAGTATTGGGTAGGTTTATAGATTGACGAGTAGAAAATGCCATGCTTAAGTTTTTAGGAATCTGGTAGAAGTCGAGTAGTTGGAATCTACTCACGAGATAAGATTTTATCACACGGGAACGATTTGATCAAAGAATGGTTTATGAATATGAAATTGAGACCGATCAGCGTGTAGGATGCAGCGAGATGTGGTCTCACGTGCGTAGCCCTGCTTGTGTCAATTGAGAACAGATCCGTGTGTGTCCATGCTGGACCAGTTTGAACTATATTGGATGCATATTGGACATATAGAACCCAGGAAACTGATGTAACATGATAACTTGGATGTCGAGGCATAGCCCACTGTCGATAGGGGTGGGTGCATGGAAGCAAGGTGTAAATTGGCCGGCGGGCATAGACATGCTCCGTGCGAGGACCTTGTGCCCACGATGGTGGGACCGGTTCAGCGTTTGAGTTTCTAGTGAAAGGTTGCTGCGTATGACGTGGTGAGGAGCACGACACGCTCCTTAGGAACGGGTGTACGTGACGTGTTATTCGGGTGTCTACTGATTGCAATCACCGTCCCTCGCGGTTATTTGAGTACCGCTTGTTCACTGCACTGTGGCATAGTAAATACTGAAGAAGCCAATAGAATATAATGTATTAAATTATAATTGTTTTAAAACTTTGATTGATGTCAAATATGATCACTGAAGTTACTTTTATTAAACTTGTAAGCTGCTGTTAATAACTTGAAAATTAAGGATCAACATGTAGGCGAGTCATTTACTGCTATATCTATGCCTATGTTAAGTATCCCTGCATGTAGAGTTCCATGTTTAGGTGAGATGGTTAAGTCTTGCTGAGCCTTCGTGCTCATGGTTGCTATATTAAGTTGTTTGCAGGTGAGACGTATGAGGAAGGGCCCGAAGACGAGGCGATGCCCCCATCGGGGTATACCGCCGAGTGGGACCCCTGCACACCACAGTGATTTTTGTGTGCTGCTAGTGTGTAGCGTCCCCGGGCTGGACGGCTACACTTTTGCATAGCTAGGCTGAGAGTTTAGCTATGAATATTACTTCCGCTATATATTAAGTATTGTAAAAGACTTCCGCTATTTTTATAAATAAAACTTTGTATTTTGTCGTATTCTTTTCGTGTGTGCTGTTTGGTGCCGCATCGCACGGCACCATGCTCTGCGATTCCTGGAATGTGTGGACCCGGTCCACAAAGCCTGTATCAGAGCCGCATTGGGAATAACACGCTCAAAAAGAGCCTAATTTGAGTGAGGACTAGTACTATGCCCACATAAGGTCTATTATAGTATTAGTTACTTAAGGTGGCAAGCTAACTTATGTGTTATTATATTCTGTAACGATGCTTCAATGTCAGGTAAGAGGTAAGGTACGCCACCAGAAGCGGATCAACTGCGGTAAGCTCACCGTGCGAGAGGTAGCATATGATTGTTTCCGTGGCATGGCACAAAAATGTTAATATGAGTCTTTGAAACTTTCCATGTTCCTAAGAACATATGACACGCGGTACCCCAGCGTGCTTCAAAGTTAGTGGGCGCCCGTGTTGGGTGGTACATAACCCGATGCGCCCCCTACTGGTGCAGCACTATGCAAAGACGTGAGACCACGTCGGGTGGTAGAAAACCCGGACATGTACCTCGAGACGTGGCTTAGCTCGGGACGGCACGTATGGAATGATACGGGACGAATGTTTTTACTTTCATATATATTATTTCAAATTGTTTGTTCCTTCGGGCTGTGCCGTACGGCACCATATGTTTGATCTATCATTTGTGTGTAGCCACAGGACACTAACAACGTTCTAAGTAGCTCGAGTAGAAAACGTTTGGGAGTGAACATCATTACTGCCAC
The DNA here is from genome assembly GCA_036927565.1 of Tuctoria greenei. Classification (NCBI taxonomy): domain Eukaryota; kingdom Viridiplantae; phylum Streptophyta; class Magnoliopsida; order Poales; family Poaceae; genus Tuctoria; species Tuctoria greenei. The sequence goes on from JAYESD010000010.1 coordinate 61,265,994, forward strand.
CGTTGAGACATATGCCAGAATACCGGCCTTGAATTTTCTTTGGTGAGGGCATAGTACCGGCATTGCATTCGAGTTTCATTAGGCACGTCGCCGACGATATCTTTGCTGGTGTTGTGACTCGACAACAAGTAAAAATTTCCAACTTAGGACTATGTTTGAATTTGTAATCTCTGTTTTGGAGCGTGCTGGTCAGATTTACAATTGATCGTGTGGTCGCTTGGATAAGCGGGCATGTGGTTTGGGAACTTGAGGAAGCCCTACACAAGTTTCGTTTTCAGCTCCAAGGCATATTTCAAGATTTAAAACTTGAAAACTTCACTTGAACTTAATTTTCCCAGTTCCTGGTTCAAACTGTGAACTGGACAGAAAATTGACTAAGTTTGGAATCGCATAACTTCCTGTATAATTCAGCCCTGTAGGTCTACCATACATGCTTGGAAATTTTAGAGAGTACTGTAAAACTCTTATGTTCAACTCCATATGAGAACCCCCTATAAACTAATGAAAAATTCAAATTTCCAAACTCTGTTAAATTGGGACAGAGACTGGACAGTTTCTGTGTCCTGTCACTGTCTTGATCATATCTCTTCGTAGAATCGATGAATGACTTCATGTAATGCATTTCTGTAATCCTTAGGATGTATACAACAATGTTGTAATTGATGATGTTTGCATATATTGATGTTTTGTATCTGGAAAAATGTGGACAAAATCAGCCTTAAACAAAGGAGATGCTGTCAAAATTTTTCCAGAAAACTGTCAACTTGCAAAACTCATATCTCCTCATAAAGAAATGATCTGGAGGCAAATAAATACATTATGGAGAGATATTTGAGTTTAATACAACTTGGTAGTTGAATTAAAGTCCTGAGTGTGCCTCTAACTGGATGAAAATTTTGAATTTCTCCAGACTGGTCACAATGAACAGAAACTGAGACAGAATTCCAGTATTATGCTTCATATGACTATTGAATTTGAATTCACTTTCATAATTTAATTTACATCATGATCTGTTTATCAACAAAGTTTGTTGAATTTGAGTATTTGACTCATTCAAGTACTTCTTTTATAGATGACGGATGTGATGCTATTGCCGAAAGGATGTGTGTTCTCCACGTGCGCCAACCGTCCGGGCTTCCCGATCATGCTGCGGGAGGTGCTCCAACCATTTGGCTTCATCGAGATGACATGCTATTGGGGTCAATAGGTGGTTGAAAAGGTGTACTGTAATGTACCGTCCTGGTCAACATCCCGGTGAGTCCGCGTTTTTATGGATGGACTCCTTTTTCGGTCTCTATCCAGGGAGCTCCTTTGGAGGACACGTGGGCCATAGCAGCAGGCGAAGCACTTATGAAGCTTTGCGAGCTTCATCAAGATGCCATGGCTGGGACACAATTTGCTCTTCTCCCGGTCCGTGCTACTGCTGGTTTTGAGTGGCAACGTCGTATGGTTGCGACCTATCAACCATATGGTGACACAACCTCGACAACACTTGGGACTTATGCCGCTGCATCCAGCATGGTGGTTCATACACAAGGTGAAATCCTTCGAGAGAAGTTCGAAGCCTTAAGGCAAGCGATTGAACGGGTTGACACTCTTGATTATATCAATGATAAACTACGTTCGTTCCTGGCTCCAACGAATCACCAACTGAATCAATGCGAGGATCAGTTGCATCACACTCACACTAGACTGCGGAAGGCTCGTGCTGAACTGCGGCAAACTCGCATGGAACTGCATCAAGCTCGTGGTGAACTGCAGGCGACTCAGTTGGAGGTGCAGCAACAGCAAGAGCAGCTGTTGGTAGTCACCAAGGCATGAGATGAAGCCATCGAAGAAGCTCAGAATTTGGAGTTCGAGGCAGACCAACTTCAGGATGACTTAATTGAGGCCGAAGCACACTTGCCGCACTCAGTCATGTTTCCACCGGCTCATGACATGCCGCTGAACATGGGTGAGCAGGTGCCTTCAAGTCTTGAGGAGGAAGAAGATCCTGAGATACTCGAGTACATCAAGGAGGATGCATCAGATTGGGATGGGGCAGCACTACTGCCAACACGGGGCAACGTATAGTTAGTGGTTGCTCGTGTTTATTTTGTAACCATGTTTGTATCATATTATAAATAGTAGTGGGTGTGTAGGAGATGACAAGGTGTGTATGACGACTCATAAAGACCAAGTATAGTTGAGATGCACTTCCGTGGTGGGAGTCCATCATTTTGGAGTTCACTACTTTAAACTTGGTCATGAGATAATATATCTTGTATAAAGTTTGTACATTATAAATATATGTGAATGTTATGCAATCATCACATTTTCTATACTCGCACTACTATGGTATAAAATGGATGAAGAAAACAAACATGTTGCTGATTTTTAAATCATGTAGATGCAGAATGGTGCGTACACGCTCTGCGCCCGAGATGGGAGGCCCTAGCCAGGGTCGTGAGGATGAATCTCCAACCCGGGAGCAAACCACAACACCGCAGCAACAAGTACCTCTACCACCACCACCTGAACCTCCAAGGACTCTCGCGGAGATTCTGGCTGTAGTACTCAGCTCGCGTGATGAGCAGACCGAGTTACTGCGTATGTTGGTCCAGAATTTGTCCCGTCAAGGGGGGTGACAAGACAATGGGCAACGCCAGCCCCAACAGAGTTCATACTCGGAATTCTTGGCGACGCATCCACCGGTCTTCATGGAGGCCGAGGAGGCTCTGTAAGCGGACAACTTTATCCGCACCCTCGAGGCGAAGTTCAGTTTGCTACGATGCACCGAACAGCAGAAGGCGCTGTTCGCAGTGCAACAACTTCAGGGATCTGCTGGTGCTAGGTGGACGAACTACATCGCGTCACTGCCGGCTGGTCATGCGGTCACATAGACCGGATTCCGGGAGGCGTTACACGCCTACGATATACCTCCCGGTATAATGAAGAGGAAGCTTCAGGAGTTTCTGGAGCTGAAGCAAGGCGGGAGGAGTGCCCATGAATACTCCCGCGCTTTCAACCATCTAGCGCAGTACGTGCCGGATTATGTTGGGACAGAGGATAGGAAGCGAGATATTTTCTTCCGGGGTTTGAAACCCAAGATGAAAGTCCAACTCGCGCAATGCAAATGCGGCACCTTCAACGACATTGTCAATGTCGCGATTGTACAGGAGGACGCTCAACGCGAGCTCGTTTCTGGTAAGAGGAAACGGAGCGCGCCTTCGAGCAGCAGCGTTGGTAGACCGTAGAAGTACCGCGTGGTGTATTGCTCACCATCCGGTCAGCGATGGAAGCCACCGGCACGACCGCAGCAATTCCGCGGTCGTTCTTTCAACGCGCCGCGTTTCCAACCGCCATTTCCACAGCAGCAGCAGCAGCAGCAGCAAAGGATGGTCCTGCGTGCATATCCACCTCCACCACATGCACCGGGTTTCTGTCTGCAGCTTGGCGGGAACCCGACACAATACACGTGTTACACGTGTGGCCGTGTCGGGCATCTTTTGAGGGACTGTGCCGAACAGCGACAAGGCAGCGCGCAAGCGCCATATCGGGGTGCAACTCAGCCCCGCAACTAGCCCAATAAACCAGCACCAAAACCCGGCAACGTCCACCACATAGCCATCGAAGACGTGCCGGAAGGCGAACCAGTCCTCGCGGGTACGTTTTCTCTACTTGCTCATCCCGTAGTCATATTATTTTACTCCGGTGCCACCCATAATTTTATTAGCCAACCATATGTTGTCAAGCATCAATTACCTATCACTCCCACAGAAAGTTCATATTTGATTTGCTCTCCGGGTGGGAAAATAGCAGCGGACATGAAAGTCCATAAAACACATCTTAAGATGGGTGGGAATATCTATCCAACTTCTCTAATTATATTAGAGGGTCAAAAGCTTGATGTCATCTTTGGAATGTCGTGGCTGCACTGTTATGGTGCTGTTCTCGACATTGTTCCACGTGTGGTCCATTTGAACTCTCCACTATATGAACCATACACTCTCATTCTAGACCGCCTTATCCAAGAAATTCCAGCCACATACAACACGGAAGCCACAAAGCTTGAGGACATTCGAGTGGTCTGTGAATATCCGGACGTGTTTCCTGATGACCTTCCGGGTATGCCACCGGATAGGGATATCATGTTCAAGATTGAACTGATACCGGGAACCACGACTATTTCTCGAAGGCCGTACAAGATGGCACCAAATGAGTTGGCAGAATTAAAGGAGCATTTGAAGGACCTGCTGGACAAAGGTCTCATACACCCAATTTCATCACCTTAGGGCTGCTCCGCATTATTTGTGAATAAGAAGGACAAGACATTACGTCTATGTGTGGATTATCGTCCGCTCAACACCGTGATGATCAAGAACAAGTATTCACTACCGCGCATCGATATCTTATTCGATCAATTAGTGGGTGCTAAAGTATTCTCGAAGATGGATCTTCGGTCCGGATATCATCAAATAAAAATCCGACTGGAGGATATACCGAAGACGGCACTCTCGATGAGATACGGGATCTATGAATATCTCATCATGTCGTTCGGGCTTACCAACGCGCCGACTCACTTCATGTATTTGATGAATTCAGTATTCATGCCGGAGTTGGATAAGTTTGTCGTGGTGTTCATCGATGATATTTTGGTTTATTCTAAATTGGAAGAATAACAAACAAAACACTTGCATATCGTGCTCCAAAGATTGCGAGATCACAAGCTTTATGCAAAATTCAGCAAGTGCGAGTTTTGGATCAGCCAAGTGCCATTTCATGGTCACATTATTTCAGCGGAGGGTATCGCTGTTGATCCAAGCAAAATTGTGCAAGTGCTGAAATGGAAGTCTCTAACGTCCGTACACGAAGTTTGAAGCTTCCTCGGGTTAGAAGGATATTATCGGAGGTTCATTCTGAGCTGCTCAAAAATTGCTAAACCGATGACCGAGCTGCTGAAAAAGGGGACTAAATATATTTGGAGCAAGGCATGTGAGGATGCATTTCAAGCATTGGTGAAACATCTCACAACAGCGCCAGTGTTAGCTCAGCCGGATACGACCAAATCTTTCGACATTTATTGTGATGCGTTTGGCATTGGTCTCGGCTGCGTGTTAATGCAAGAAGGCCGCGTGATCGTGTATGGATCATGGCAGCTCCGAAATCATGAGCAGCATTATCCAACTCATGACCTTGAGCTCGCCGCCGTGGTGCTCGCTTTGAAAATGTGGAGGCATTATTTACTTGGAAATCTAGTGCACCTCTACACCGATCACAAGAGCTTGAAATATATCTTCACTCAGAAGGAGTTGAATATGTGACAATGAAGATGGTTAGAAGTGATCAAAGACTATGAGATTGAAATTAATTACCATCCGAACAAGGCGAATGTAGTTGTCGTTGCGCTGAGCCGCAAGTCTCACGTCAATAATCTGTCCATCACTTCGATGGAAGAGGACAAGCCGAGTTTATACTTGGTTCCATATAGAGCGTTATATAATCTTGCTCTCATCCCTACTATACGAGAGGAGATTATGGAAGCTCAAAAGAAAGACGTGGGTATGTCGCACATTCGGAGGAGAATGGAGAATGGGGAAATGATGTGTTTCCGGAGTGATGAACATGGTACTCTATGGTTCAAAGACCGTATCGTAGTAACCCATGACATGACACTTCGTAAGAAAATCTTGGACGAAGCTCATTTATCCAAGTACTCTATTCATCCGGGCAGCAATAAGATGTATCAAGATTTGAAAACCAGATTTTGGTGGACGCGGATGAAAAGAGAAATTGCAAAGTACGTATCCGAGTGTGATACATGTCGGCAGGTGAAAGTCGACCACATGAGGAAAGCCCGACAGCTGCAACCACTGAAAATCCCGGCGTGGAAATGGGAGGATATTAGTATGGATTTCATCGTCGTATTGCCTCTCACCTTCCGCAAGCATAATTCGATTTAGGTTATAGTCGATCGACTAACCAAATCAGCTCATTTTATTCTTGTACATACAAAGTACATTGCCAAAAAGTATGCGGAGTTATATATTGCAACAATCATGTGCTTGCACAGAGTTCCCCAGGCGATTATTTCAGATCGTGGTGCACTGTTTGTTGCTTGTTTCTGGGAGCAGCTGCACGCGTCATTGGGGACGAAACTGATCCGAAGCTCTGCATATAACCCGTGGACAGATGGTCAAACTGAGCGGGTGAATCAAGTTCTAGAAGATATGCTACACGCTTATGCCATCCACCACGATAAAAAGTGGGATGATCATTACCGTTGGCGGAGTTCTCATATAACAATGTCTATCAAGCTAGCATCAAGATGGCACCGTATGAAACTCTCTATGGCCAGAAATGTCGCACACCACTCAACTGGTGTGAGTCCGGCGAGCGAGTTATATATGGTATTGATCTTGTAAATGAAGCCGAAGAACGAGTGCGAGTAATCCAAGCCAATCGCAAGGCTGCTCAATCTTGGCAGAAAAATTATGCGGATAAAAGACGTCGACCTCTCCACTTCGACATCGAGACCACATTTATCTTCGTGTCTCTCCGATGAAAGGAATTCATTGTTTCGGAGTGAAGGGAAAGCTTGCTCCGCGATTCATTGGTCCGTTCGCCGTCATTGAAAAATGCGGACGTGTAGCCTATTGCTTGGACTTACAGGCGTCACTCTCTGGAGTTCATAATGTATTCTACATTTCTCAGCTGCGAAAGTGTCTTAAATCCTCAGCTGAAATCCGCACCGAAGACATTGAAGCTCTCCAACCAGATCTCACTTATTCTGAGTATCCGATCCGGATTATCAATGAAAAGACTCGCACCACCAGGAACTGGACTTTGTACTTCTACAAAGTCTTGTGGAGCAACCATACCGCTGGGGAAGCAACATGGGACAACAAGGATTATCTCCGATCAAATTATCCGGATTTATTATCATCTCATATCTAGTAATCTTTTTACCTCCGTCTCTTTTATTTATAATCTCGGGACAAGATTCTTTTAAGGGAGGCGGAATGTAAAAGCCCTAAATTCAAAGTACAAAGTTCATATAGGAGAAATTAAAATTTGAATGGGAAAAAAGAAATCAAATTGGAAACTAAGAAATCAAACTAATTTAAACTTCAATTGAAGGAATTCAAAAATTGAAACCATGCTACTGTTCAAACTTTGCCAAAATAACATTCTGAGTTCACCATTAGCTTCCAAATATTCCAAATAGCACCCCTGCAAATGTTCATAAGATTTGGAGAACTATTTCTATTTCATTCAATGGGTACATTGAATTCAATTCAAATTCAAATTTTAGTTTGAATTTCACCTGAAACTTTCCAAATTTGAAATCCAATTCCAGAATATGAATTTAAACATTTGAATTTGCCTCTCCACAAAAATCTAGAATTTTTGGATCAATATTGGTGGGAGAATTAAAGGAGCAGAGAAGATAGGCTTAAGGGGGTGGTGGGACCCACTGGTCAGTGGGACTTCTATGGGAGTGCTCTGCACGCCGTTTTTCCGTCGTTGCTCCACTCGACACCGCACGGCATGCACTTGTTAGCGAGCTGCTTGCCAGCTTGAGCGCATCCCGGCTTGCCCCTTATCCCTCCCTTGGTCCCTTTCCTCACGCCATCGACGAGGACATCAGCGCCGCTCATTTTCATCCCTCCCATGAAACAGAGCACCACCGCCTCCGTTTGCTCCCTGGTGAGCACCTTGGTCTTTCCTCTTTTCTCTTCGATGCAAATAGCAAAGATGGCACCAAGTCTATGCTCTATCATCTCCACCAATTGGCTCATTGTTTTGCTCATTGTTTTGCCCGTATTTTGAAGTGTCACGGACGTTCACGGTCAAGCCACCGGGAACCGCCTCTGCGTCACCGTCACCATCCCTCCACAAGCCGCGTTACATCTCGACTTCAACAGCAAGAAGGATTGCCAAAGCGAGCTGTTTCTCACGGTAAAACCCGTGCCTCCTTTCCTTCAGTATCGAGCAAATGGTTTGAGTTTTACCGACACTAGTTCATTTTGAGCTTCCTAGGTCATCGATTTAATTCCGTTTCTACGTGTAACGATTCTTCAATCCAATTAAGGCTTATATTCTATACCTTCTAACACACTTCTCTACCAAGCATCAAGAGGAACTATTGAGTAACGGCCGAGTTCTTGTGTTTTTTCCCCACCGCCATGGAAAAAGCATCTGTCCACCGTCGAAGTCGACCTTGCCGACCATTTCACTCCTATTGCACCTCCAAATCGTCTTCTTCATGCTCCCAGGAACATTCCCAGCTTTTCCCGGAGGTGCTTGCACCATTTCTGAGCGATTCCGACCATCGCCAAAACCCTAGCTTCACCACCGCCGTCGTACGCTCATCTCCGGCCGTCACCGACTCGACTGGACCTCACCAGCGTGTTGTGTGTCTGATTTTAGGGTTAGGCAGCCAAGACCGAGCCGAAAGAAGGTCTACGCAGCAATCCCGGCGAGCGCCGGCGCGGTTCCGGCGAGGAGCACCGCCTCGCGTCGCGAGGTTGAAGAAAGAACACAGGCCCCGCATGTCAACGACTCATTCAACCACGCGAATCAGCTGTGGCATCAGATCAAATGTGGCTGCGTGGGTTAACCCCGTGGCCCTCTGTGTGGCCCATATGCGATTGGCCCATTTAAATGAAGTGGGGTCGGCTGGATTATTGAAAATTTCTTTATAGAAATTAGTTCCAGAATTTGGGCAAATTTGAAAATCAATTTCTCATAGCATACTTGCTCAAATAATTCCCAATAAATTCTAGTAGACTCACCTTGTTCCCAACATTGCATTGGCGCAAATATTTGGACATAAAAGTTCCAGAATTTTCATAATTAATTTCTTTGAGCTAACTGCTTGGGAAATTAATTACTCCTGTTCTGTTAATTGGAAAATTTCCAATTTTGGTTAGAACACTCTTAAACATACACTTGATCTCCAGTAAATATTTCAAGTTCATTGGACTTCATTTACTGGACCAAACAGTGTTCAAATCACCTATGTCAATTGAAAAATGGAAAATGTCCAGAAACATTTTCAACATTTTCCTAAACTTGTAAAATCAATTCCTCCCTGTAAAAAGCTCAGAAAAATGTGAAACAAATTTTCCCTGAACCAGAAGAACCTCCTATACCAAGATAATCCACTGTTGTCCATGACAAAGCTCCAGAATTACAACCATAATTCAGAGAAAACTTTTAATTGGTTGAATTTTAGAGGCAACAAGCTTCCTTGAACATCTCCAATTATTTGTACAGATATTCCTCATAAACCTAGTATCCACTGTAAAAATCCCAAAGCCAATTAAAATCAGATCAGTAATTATAAGATATTTTCTATAGTTTCTATATCACTCATGTACTTTATATATTGCATATCATATAGTGACCGAGATCGAGGAGGACCCGAAGCCCTTGGAAAGCATTCTTTTAGAAGCTAACTACCACTCTGACTCGCAGCCAGGCCAGCCCCGGTTTGCATTTAAGTGCTATTTCAAAGTTTATATTTGTATCACTTATGTCTAGGATGAACTTTGTGCATTAGGGCTAAGGTTCTTGTTACTCCACTTGCATGACCCACAAATCCCACGGAGTATTGGGTAGGTCTACAGCTTGACGAGTAGAAAATGCCATGCTTAAGTTTTTAGGAATCTGGTAGAAGTCGAGTAGTTGGAATCTACTCGCGAGATAGAATTTTATCACATGGGAAAGATTTGATCAAAGAATGGTTTACAAATATGAAATTGAGACCGAGTAGCGTGTAGGATGCAGCGAGACGTGGTCTCACGTGCGTAGCCCTGCTTGTGTCGATTGTGGACTGATCCGTGTGCGGCCCTGCTGGACAAGTTTGAACTGTATCGGATGCATACTGGACATATAGAACCCAGGAAACTGATGTAACATGATAACTTGGATGTCAAGGCATAGCCCACTGTCGATAGGGGTGGGTGCATGGAAGCAAGGTGTAAATTGGCCGGCGGGCACATACATGCTCCGTGCGAGGACCTTGTGCCCACGATGGTGGGACCGGTTCGACGTTTGAGTTTCTAGTGAAAGGTTCCTGCGTATGACGTGGTGAGGAGCACGACACCCTCCTTAGGCACGGGTGTACGTGACGTGTTATTCGGGTTCCTGCTGATTGCAATCATCGTCCCTCATGGTTATTTGAGTACCGCTTGTTCACTGCACTGCGACGTAGTAAATACTGAAGAAGCCAGGAGAATATAATGTATCGAATTACAATTGTTTTGAAACTTTGATTGCTGTCAAATATGATCACTGAAGTTACTTTTATTAAAATTGTAAGCTGCCGTTAATAACTTGAAAATTAAGGATCAACATGTAGGTGAGTCATTTACTGCAATATCTATGCCTATATTAAGTATCTCTGCATGTAGAGTTCCATGTTTAGGTGAGACGATAAAGTCTTGCTGAGCCTTCGTGCTCACAGTTGCTATATTAAGTTGTTTGCAGGTGAGACGTATGAGAAAGGGCCGATGGCGAGGCAATGCCGCTGTCGGGGTATACCGTCGAGTGGGAGCCCTGCACGCCGCCGTGATTTTTGGGACGTGGGTACGTACGCATGATGCTTGGGTCCTCTAGGAGGGACACAATATGGTACGTATGCCAGTACTGAACGTATGGACGTGGCCAAGAGGGGACGTTCCTGGCTTGGTAGTTGACTGACGTGGACGTCAGTCTTCTAAGGGGGGTGGATTGTGACATCCTGACTCAAGGCTTAATAGGATTGATAGAATACTCATACCACCAAGGTATACCTTCTTTTCCGGGAGCCCACCTGCAAAGAACTTTGAGGTTAAGCGTGCTTGACCTGGAGCAATTTACGGATGGGTGACCGATCGGGAAGTCTTCCTGGGTGCGCACGAGTGAGCACAAAATGCGCAGAAAAGACTAGTGTTGGTCTGTGGGGCTAGTCTGTGATCCTAAAGAGCTGTCAAAAGTAATGACTGCCAGACCCTTAGTGGCTGTAGTGTTACATCACCCAAGAGTACATCAGAGTATACAAAGAGATCGTCTCGTCGACAACATCATCGGAGATATTGCAAAGGGAGTAACCACTAGATCTTGTATTGCGAATTTTTGTGAACAATACTTTTTTGTCTCGTTTCTGGAACCATACAGGGTTGAAAAAGCATTAAAAGATCTAGACTGGGTGACCGCCATGCAAGAGGAACTGAACAACTTCAAAAGAAATGAAGTATGAGAGCTTGTGGAAAGACCAAAGGCAAACATCATGGGCAAAAAATTGGTCCTTTGGAACAAGCAAGATGAACACGGAGTCGTAACAAGAAACAAGGCACGACTTGTGGGAAAAGTTTATTTACACGTCGAAGGTCTGGATTTCGATGAAACCTTTGCTCCCGTAGCTAGACTTGAGTCAATTCGTATTTTATTAGCCTATGCTACTCACCACAATTTTAAGCTATATGAAATGGACGTCAAAAGCACATTCCCCAATGGTTCTATCAAGGAAGAGGTGTATGTGGAGCAGCCACCATGATTTGAAGATCAAGAGTACCCCAACCATGTGTACAAACTGCGTAAGGCTCTCTATAGCTTCAAACAAGCTCACCGAGCTTGGTATGAGTGCCTTAGGAACTTTCTCACTCAAAATGGCTTTAAAATAGGAAAAGCTGATCATGCTTTGTTTACAAAGCATTTTGATGGTCATCTATTCTTATGTCAGATTTATGTTGATGACATCATTTTTTGTTCTACAAATAAATCTTTTTGTGAAGAATTTAGTAAAATTATGACAGACCAATTCAAGATGTAAATGATGGGTGAATTGAAGTTCTTTTTTGGATTCCAAGTGAAGCAGCTAAAAGAGGACACTTTCATTTGCCAAACTAAGTACACCCAAGACATCCTCAAAAATTTCAATATGGACAAAGCCGAGCCCATGAAGACCCTCATGGCAACTAATGGACATCTCGACCTCAACGAAGATGATCCAGATGTGAATCAAAAGGTATATCGGTCAATGATTAGTTCACTACTTTATTTATGTGCATCTAGTCCTGATATTATGCTTAGTGTGTGTTTGTGTGCAAGGTTTCAAGCTGCACCTAAAGAGTGCCATTTAATAGCTATGAAAAGAATTTTAAGATACCTTTGTGCACACACCTAACTTGGACCTCTGGTATCCTAAAGGATCAAAGTTCAACCTTATAGGGTATTCCGATGCTGACTATGCAGGCTGCAAAGTCGATAGGAAGAGCGCTTAAGGAACCTGCCAATTTTATGGCAGATCCTTAGTTTCATTGTCATCAAAGAAACAAAATTTCATTGCTCTTTCCACAGCCGAAGCGGAGTATGTTGCAGCCGGTAGTTGTTGCGCACAACTACTTTGGATGTGACAAACTCTAAGAGATTATGGTTAATCTGAACCATATTCCACTCCTATGTGATAATGAAAGTGCCATAAAAATTGCACACAATCCAGTAGAGCACTCAAAAACCAAGCACATAGATATCCATCATCATTTCTAAGAGATCATTCTTTAAAAGTTGACATACTAATCTCACATGTTATTACTGAAAAATAATTAGCGAACATATTCACCAAGCCACTAGATGCAAAGAGATTTTGCGAACTTAGAAATGAATTAAATATACTTGATTCTCCAAATGTGGCTTGAAACATTGCATACCTGATTGATTCTTTGAAATTTACTTATTTTTATCAAAATTCATCCCTTATCTCAATTTTTTATCGAAAAATATTTCAATTATTGAATCTTGGTGAATTATGGCCATTGTATGATTGTTGATTGCTTACTGGTCATGTTCATCAAGATTATTTATGAAATGTTGTCCTTTAGATCACTATTAGAACAAATTCTCAAAAATATCTTTATTCTAATCCTAAACTGTCCATCTGACCCGGTCTAGTCTGTGGTCAGCACCGGACTAGTGCGTTGCTGGTAACTAGTCCGACTCTGGTCCGGTGTACCGAACTAGTCCGACCCCAATGCGGACTAGTTTGTTACTATCGGGCTTAACCCTAGCCTGCTGCCAAGACCTCACTTCTTCCTTGTCACGATTGCCTCCACACTCTCTCTCCTCAAGCTCGAGCTCCCAAGGCGATTTCCACTTTGAACCACCAAAGTCGAAGGTCTCTCCATGGGAATCTTACCCCTTGGCACGAAGCACCCCCTCCTCCGGACTAAACCGGACACTACTCCGCGCCTCCATATCAAATATTCAAATTTTGATAAACCTAAAACCCTAATCCTAGTTTTCATCTTTCCTCAAATCTTGATTACTTTTCTTGATTCCTAGGGTATACATTGCATTGTTGAATGTATTCCTACCGTCTTCCAACTTTTTGCATCAATCTCAGTTAGATTTGTTGGAACAAGAAGTTAGGGTTCATAGGTCAAATCGGACTAATCCGGTTCTTGGTGCGGACAAGTCCGGTTAATCGAACAAGTTCGCACCCTAAAATCGGACAAGTCCGGCCCCTTGATAGTTTGAACCTCTAAATTCTTGTCTCCACGATGTCTAATTTATGCAATTGTAAGATGAAACTTGTTAATAGGTTGCTATTAATGTTTACTAACTAGCTATGATGGAGTTACACAAGTTTGAATAGGTTTCGAGTTGATTTGAGTCAATTTGGAATTAATTCAACAACTTCAGATTCCGGTGGCCGAACAAGTCTGTACATGGGACCGGACTAGTCCGCCCTGGACCAGAAAGTAAACCGGACTATTCCGCACTGGAACAGGACAAGTGCATTAACTTTTTCGCAAATTTTCAATTAGAGCATGGTTTGAGTTTATTTATGGGACCAAGATTAACGTAGAAAGATGATCTAAGGTAATTACCGTGAATTCAACAACTCAAGGGTTGAGAATTCAAGATCTTGATGCTCAGATCCAAAGAAGATGGAGAATTGGTGGAGGATTGACGATGTTGTCGGGAGGTTGATGAAGATTGATCTTTCTTGATCCTTCTCCTTCCTCCTCCTCTTCTCCTGGTTGCGGTGAACTCCTCTTGACAATGTCCCCGATGAACTAGGGTTTGGGTTTCCTCAATTGTGGCAAAGAGGTAAAAAGTTGGGGTGGTGGGGTGTTTATATAGAGGTGGAGAGGTAGGGTTTGATGGATTTCGAGTTCAAGGTGGTGGAGGTCGTGTAGGGGTCCCACATGGGCTCCACAGGGGTTGGGAATGATGTTCTTGGGCCCAATTAAGGTAAATACCCAATAACATATTGTGGAGGAAAAGATTGAATCCGAGTTGGGAGCACTGAACAAGTCTGCTAGGGGCCGGACTAGTCCGGTCAGGAACAGAGACTTGAATGGACAAGTCTGATCTTGTATAGAAAGCAAAACGGACAAGTCCAGTGCTGGCTGGACAAGTTCGGATGCTTGATCAATTTTTCGAAAATCAAATTATAAGAGGGATGTACCGGACAACTCTGAAAAGTTCTAGTAGCTAGGAACGGACTAGTCCATACTAAAAAACGGACAAGTCCGGACAATCAATAGAAACTCAATCGGACTAATCCGCGGCACAAGCGAACAAGTCCAGAGAGTCAACAGAGAGCAAAACCGGACTAATCCGGGGTCCAAACCGTACAATTCCGCACTAATACATGATTTTAGATGCTTCTTTGGTTCTAATTCATGTTAAACTCGTTCCTTTTTATGTTGCTTAATGTTAAACATGTATAAGAATGTATGCAATGCATTATGGATGAAAATGAGGGTGTTACAAACCTACCCACCTTAAAATGAATCTCGCCCTCGAGATTCGACATAGAAGAGAAGAGATAGTGAATTTCTCTCTTGATCTCATCTTACAGCTCCCAAGTTACTTCTGATTCTGCATGTTGCTTCCATTGTACTTTGCACCATTGAATCACCTTGTTTCTTGTGACCCTCTCCTTGCTTTCCAAAATTTTGACAGGTTGCTCCGCATAAGTCAAATCTGCCTCCAATCCAATTCTTCCATTGGCACTTGTTTTTCTGGTACCCTTAAGCACTTCTTGAGCTGAGAAACATGAAACACATCATGAACATCGGAAAGATGTGGCGGCATCTCCAACTTATATGCCACTTCTCCACGTTTGCCCAAAATCTTGAATGGTCCCATATAGCGATGTGCCAACTTGACTTTGACATTAAACCGCTTATGACCTTGCATAGGTGATACTTTGAGGTATACAAAGTCTCCCACTTCAAAGGCTAAGTTTCTTCGACTATTATCCGCATAGCCCTTTTGCCTTGATTGAGCAACCCTTAAATTCTCGTAGATTGTGTAAACTTGCTTTTCAGCTTCTTGCAACACATCAGGTCCAAATACTTGAGTTTCTCCTGTCTCATTTCAAAACAAAGGTGTCCTACACTTCCTTCCATATAGTGCTTCATATGACGACATCTTCAAGCTGGCTTGGTAACTGTTATTTTAGGAAAACTCAGCCTACGACAAGCTCTAGTCCCAGCTGCTTCCATGCTTCAAGGCACAAGCCCTCAACATATATTGGAATATTTGATTTGTCATCTCAGTTTGTCCATCCATTTGAGGGTGATATGCAGAGCTGAAATTTAACCTTGTACCCATAGCTTCATGCAGTTTTTGCCAGAACCTAGAAGTGAATTGAGAACCTCGGTCAGACACTATTTTCTTGGGTACTCTGTGTCGGCATACAATTTTCTCCATATACAACTTGGCTAACTGTACAACAGTATACTTGGTCTTGAGAGGAATGAAATGAGCTGATTTTGTCAACCGATTCACAATAACCCATATCGAGTCTTAATCGGACTGGTTTCGCGGTAATCCAACTATGAAGTCCATACCGATTTCTTCCCACTTCCACTCCAGAATCTTCAATGGTTGCAATAATCCAGCTGGCCTTTGATGTTCAGCTTTGACTCGCTGGCATACATCACACAAGGCTACATACTCAACTATGTCCTTTTTCATGCTGGCCCACCAATAACAAGTCTTCAAGTCCTTTTACATCTTTGGACAGCCTGGAAGGATTGAGTAAAGTGAGTCATGTGCCTTCTTTAATATTGTTTCTCGAATATGCTTTACATTAGGCACAACAATTATTTTCCCAATCCATAGAGTACCATGGTCATCCTCATCAAATCTAAATTCTCTCCCTTATTGAGTCCTTTCCTTGATTTCTTCAATTTTCTCATCCTTGGTCTGACCTTCTCGAATTTCTTGTTCCAAGGGTGGATTTAAATCCATTATCCCCATCTCATTCACAAATCCAAGATTCAACCGTTCACCCTCCTTGCATAGCTCGAATGGTAATTCGCAAACCATGAGTAGGCGGCTTACTCCTTTTCAGCTCAAAGCATCGGCCACTACATTAGACTTCCACGGGTGATAGTTGATTCCCAAATCATAATCCTTGATGAGATCCAACCATCTTTGTTGCCTCAAATTTGGATCCGATTGTGTGAATATGTACTTGAGACTTAAGATACTTCAATGATTCATGATCGGAATGTATGACAAACTCCTTAGTCCAAAGATAATGTTGCCAAGTTTGTAATACTCGCACTAAGGAATATAATTCCTTATCATAAGTAGAATAATTAAGAGAAGGACCATGAAGTTTTTCACTAAAGAAAGCAACGGGTTTACCTCCTTGTATGAGAACGCCTCCAATACCAATACTGCTTGCATCGCATTGTAGATCAAAAGTCTTGTCAAAATCAGGAACTTGTAGCAATGGTGCTTGTGTAAGCTTCAATTTGAGAGCATCAAAAGCTTGTTGCTGCTATTCGCCCCCATCGAAATGGAACTCCCTTCTTCATTAGCTCATGTAGAGGTGCTGCAATGGTGTTGAAATCCCACACAAAACGGCGATAAAAACCCGCAAGACCAAGAAAATTACGAACCTGCGTGACGGTTGTTGGGGCTGGCCAGCTAGTGATTGCTTCAATTTTTGCCTCATCCATCTCAATTCCCCGTGAGGAAACGACATAGCCAAGAAACGAGAATCGATTGGTGCAAAAGACACACTTTTTGAGGTTACCAAACAAACGTGCATCTCTCAAAACAGTAAAAGAACACGTAAATGATCAAGATGTTCATCATATGACTTGCTGTGATTGAGGATATCATCGAAGTAAACCACCACAAATTATCCAATGAAAGCACGTAAAACATCGTTCATTAATCGCATAAAGGTGCTAGGTGCATTAGTTAAAACAAAAGGCATGACTAACCACTCATAAAGTCCAAACTTAGTTTTAAATGCAGTTTTCCATTCATCTCCTAGTGCTATTCTAATTTGGTGGTAACCACTACGCAAGTCAATTTTTGTGAAGATGATAGCGCTACTCAATTCATCAAGCATGTCATCTAAGCGAGGAATAGGATAATGACATCGAATGGTGATGTTATTAATCGCTCGACAATCAACACACATGCGCCAACTACAATCTTTCTTAGGAACCAAAAGAACAGGAAAGGAACAAGGGCTAAGGCTTTCACGAATGTACCCATGGTCCAAAAGATTTTGGACTTGTCGCTGAATTTCCTTAGTTTCCTCTGGATTCACCCTGTATGCTGCACGATTTGGCAAGCTTGCTCCTGAATCAAATTGATCTTGTGTTCAATGCCTATCATGGGTGGTAAACTAGGGGGTATCTCGGAGGGAAACACATCCTCAAACTCCTACAAAAGGTTAGCAACAGTAGGGGGTAATGCAATAGACAATTCATGAAGTGAAAACATGGCTTCTTTGCATACTAAAGCATAGCACATCGCCTTAGCATTGAATAAATCAGCAATATCAGATTTAGTTGAGAGCAACGATGGTGATTTTAACTTAATGACTTGTTGTTTTTCAGATTCTAGTTTTGTTGCTTTGCCATCACGGATTTTACTCTTCTCACAATGCACAATTTCAGTAGGAGTCATGGGGAGCAAAGTGATTTTCTTTTCTTTGTGCATGAGAGTATATTTATTAGTTCTACAATGATGAATAGGATTTGTATCAAATTCCCAAGGACGACCCAATAAAAGAGAACAAGCATCCATGGGCATAACATCAAAATCAGCAAAATCATGGTAAGAACCAATTGAAAAATGCATTCTTGCTGTTTGTGTTACGCGAACCTTAATGCTGTTGTTGAACCAATTAATGTGGTATGGATGAGGGTTTGCTCTTGTTGTCCAACCAAGTTTCTTGACGACCTCCGTGTTCACCAAGTTATTGCAGCTACCTCTATCAATTATAGTGTGTACACGACAGTCCTTGACGACGAGAAACATGTGGAAGAGGTTGTGCCATTGTAGCTTGTCATCGGCCTCCACTTTGGAGCTCAAGGCACGCTGCACAATGATGCTCCTATAGTTCTCCATCGCCACTGTACTAAGTACCTCTTCTTCGGTGTGTTCGTCATTTGGATCTGTAAAGTTAGTAGCAAGAGAATATTCATCTTCAACATCCAAAGTACTATCATACCCGCCATCGTCACGTGCTATATATGCTCGTTTGCTCGGGCAATCTCCATCATATGACCATGTCCCTAGAAGCGGTGACACTTAATGTCAGAAGTATGACTCATAGAAGGAGTGGACGACGAAGGCTTGAATGATGTCGCCTTGCTGCCTTCCGGCACGCGAGAAGGTGGAGCAGCAGGTGTAGTTCATTGGACACCATTGGATGGTGTATTCGCTGCACGGGCGGCCGAAGAAGGTGCTGTTTTGGATGGTGTAGATGTCCAACGCGGCGTGAAGTTGCTCCTTGTGCGTTGTTGCTGTTGTTGTCGGCCCTACAATTCTTTTTCTACCAACATAGCAAGCTGAAACAATCTATTAACAATATCATATCCTTGTAATCAACAATGTCATGAATTTCACACCTCAACCCCCCATAAAAACGAGCTATTTTATCATCCATGTCCTCTACTACCCCACAACGCAGCATACCCTTTTGTAACTCTTGATAATACTCCTCTACGGACATGTTACCTTGGTCTAAGCGCTGTAATTTTTAGCAAAGGTCCCGCTGAAAAGATGGTGTAACAAATCAAACACGCATAGCTTCCTTTAATCTATCCCATGTTGGAGGATCAGTTCTAGTTTTAACAAGTTCATTCCACCATATGATAGCAAAAAAAGTCCTTAAACTCACTAGTGGCTTGACGAACTCTATGTTGTTCAGGAACAAGATGGGCATTAAATTTTTACTCTACTGTCATCTCCCAATCAAGATAAGCCTCAGCATCATCAGCACCAGAAAAAAAAGGTATAGTAAATTTCACTTTAGCAAAAGGATCATCAGGAGGACGATTATAATTATTATGATGATTATTACCTCCCATACCTCGATGATAAAGTGGTAGTCTTGGATGATTGTTGTGATCTTCCATATCATCATAAGCATTGTTTTCATGTCTTCCAACGAGAGGCAACCGAGCCTCAAAAGTATTCATCCGAAGAGCAAAGTCATCATGTTGGCGAGCCAAGTTCGCTAATGACTCCTCTGTTGATGCGTTGTATTTGGCGAACATATTTGTCATGGTCTTCATCATATCACGTAACTCAGCATGTTGAACACATTCGTCATCATTGTGTTCTCCTACCATTGTTAGTAGGAAACAAAAGACAACAAAAATATGTTATCCCTATCAACTACAATGACAATGTGAAAGGTGGAAGAAAACAATCTCTTGCTCAAGCGTCTTACCATGCTCTTACAAGTGTTCTTACCGACACAACAGGTGGTGTGTATGGTGAGATGAACCAATGAAGCGTGGGATGATTGCAAATGTACCTGTTATGCTCAAGAGAAAGGTGGAGCTTCGATGGCACAATATGGTGGCTAATAAGCAGAAAATCATTAACAGGTAAACAAAGTTGAATAAGTATTCAATGTAGGAAACTATTGCTGTTCAACCAAGTGCTCTAGGGCCTAGCACAACACAAGGAAGTAGTAAGGCGAAATAACCAACAATCACAACACAAGTAGTATAGGCCAATTTCTTTAATAAGCGTGATCTTCACTATTTTTGTTTTCCTTTTTGTAATATTTTTTTTGATATTTTTTCTTTCCTCAGGAGCACAAAAATATGAAGCACACAAACTTGCATCTCAATTGAATGTAATATGCGGCCTATAGAAAATACAGAAAATTCTTTAAAATTCGTGGTGAAATTTCGGAGGCCAGATAGCCTATCTTCTGAGGGGAATTTGGGCAATCTAATTTTCGCTGAACACGGTGAAGTAGCGGAGAACCAGATGCGAAATTTTGCGTAGATCAATTAAAGAAATAGCCTGATTTTGAGTTCGTATGCGAAATTTATGGCTGTTTTAAGGTAGGCTGTCCGAGTTACAGTTTTTGGATGTTGATTCCAACTCGGTTTCAGAACAGAACTCGCAATCGGATATGAAAACGACCGGGAATTTGCACAGCAACTAATGGGGTGGTGTGTGATGATTCAAGCATGAGTGGTACAAAGGTTTGTCACATAATCCTGGGCTGGCGATGCAGGAGTTCATGCAAGGCGGCTAGCTAGGGTAAACCGATGAACGTGGTGGATTGGTTTGTTGTTTAAGGATTGTGGAATAGGTATCAAACAGCTAGAAAACAAGGATGGAACACGATAACTAGGACCCAAAACACAAAGCTAAACTAGCAACAAGACTCGACCACACGAATGCAAACTCAACAATGCAAACTGAAAAACGAAACTGTAGGCACTATAGTCTAGGAAGCGGTAAAAACAATTTAATTTTTTTGTGGCTTTTTTGTGGACTCTAGGTACTAAATGAAACCGATCTAATGGAAGGAAAACAAAGATTCCTCATGGGCAACCTGGAAATATGATACCAATTGATGAGTAGTTTAGGCCCGATCTTACGAAAGGTAAGTCGATTGGGGTGGAGAACTCGATGTTGATGATCCGCGACACTAGAGCAGTTCGAGTACCCTGCAACCACTACACCATTGCTCCATTGGTTATCAACCGTGCTGCACACACTTGACCTCACCAAGAAGGCTAATCCCTGCAAGTGCAACCGAGAACACAAGCAAGAACGTCGAAGACACGATCTGAAATCGAAGTTGGGGTCTCACAAACCGTAGAACGCCAATATTATTGATCTAAGCAAAACCCACCGAATATGACTGGCAGCTGCAGTATTTGAAGGCTAGGGTTCGGCCAAAACACGCTTAGATGTGTCCCTAATGGACTAATATGGGATACAAGGCCCAAAGGCCCTATTCGGTGGTGCAACACCAGACAGAAATCTAGACTCGAATTGTTTCGACGATTCCCAATGACTCTAGGGGAATTATGAGGTGGGACCTGAGCCACTGGAGATTTTATCTTCTCCTCTTTCCGTGCATATGTGAAACGTCAAAAACGGAGTCCGTATGCATCCTGGGCGTCCGTTTTAAGGTGGATTACTCCTGGACTCCGAGTTGAACTCAAGTCTGAGTTGTAAACTGATTCCATCAACTTGTGGACGTCCCAGCAGGTTCTCCACGTTCCAAAGGCCTCTTCCCTTCACTTTTTGATCTTCTCCATTGTTCCTAATAACAATTAAATCATCACATAGCAATCTATTCTCAAACTCACATGCAAAGGAAGTTAGGAACGAGTTCACCTGCTGATTTATGAACTGTGCTTGTGCTCTTGTGATTGGTCCTTGCAGTTCAATGTGCGTCACCGCTGTTGTGATGTCCTCATTATGTTTTGTTCCAACGAGTCAAGGTGGAACATCAAAGACCAGCCGGATTATTGCAGCCATTGAAGATTCCAGAATGGAAGTGGGAAGAAATTGGTATGTTCATAGTTGGTTTACCGCGTACCCAGTCCAGTTATGACTCAATTTGGGTAATTGTGGATCGTTTGACCAAGTCAGCTCACTTTATTCCTGTCAATACCACCTATACCACCGCGAAGCTGGCAGAGCTATATATGGAGCACATTGTGTGTCAACATGGAGTCCCGAAGAAAATAGTCTCGGATAGAGGTTCTCAGTTTACCTCCAGGTTTTGGCAGAAATTGCATGAAGCATTGGGAACAAGGTTGAACTTCAGCTCAGCATATCACCCTCAAACGGATGGACAAACTGAGAGGACCAATCAAATTTTGGAGGACATGTTAAGGGCTTGTGCTTTGAAGCATGGAGAAAGTTGGGATAAGAGCTTGCCATATGTAGAGTTTTTATACAACAATAGTTACCAAGCAAGCTTGAAAATGTCACTCTATGAAGCACTATATGAAAGGAAGTGTAGGACACCCTTGTTCTAGAATAAGACGTGAGAAAATCAAGTGTATGGACCTGACATGCTGCAAGAAGCTGAGAAACAAGTTCAGACGTTCCGCAAAAATTTGAAGGCTGCTCAATCGAGACAACAAGGACATGCGGATAATAGGCGGAGAAGCGTAGCCTTTGAAGTGGGAGACTTCGTATATCTCAAAGTATCACCCATAAGAGGTCATAAGAGGTTTAATATCAGAGGCAAGCTAGCACCTCACTATATTGGACCATTCAA
This sequence comes from Tuctoria greenei, assembly GCA_036927565.1. Lineage (NCBI taxonomy): Eukaryota > Viridiplantae > Streptophyta > Magnoliopsida > Poales > Poaceae > Tuctoria > Tuctoria greenei. The sequence goes on from JAYESD010000010.1 coordinate 61,288,507, forward strand.
GATTTTGGACAAACGAGGAGAAGTTGCTTATAAACTGGAGATGCCAGCACATCTTTCAGATGTCCATGATGTGTTTCATTTCCCATCTCAAAAAGTGCTTGAGGGTACCGAAATAATAAGTGCCAATGGAAGAATTGGATTTAGATGCAGATTTGACGTATGACATGCAACCGGTCAAAATCTTCGAAACCAAGGACAGGGTGACAAGGAACAAGATTATTAGATGGTGCAAAGTTCAATGGAAGCATCACACAGAATCAGAGGCAACTTGGGAGCTAGAGGATGATCTCAAAGAAGAATTTCCCTATCTCTTATCTTCCGCGTCGAATCTCAAGGGCAAGATTCATTTTAAGGGGGGTAGGTTTGTAACACCCTCATTTTCATGCATCATGCATTGCATAAGTTCATATACATCTTTAATATTAATCCACATGAAAAGGAACTAGTTTAAAATGAATTAGAAGAAAAACCGCTCTCAAAAGTTCTGAGAAGTGGGGACTAGTCCGTTTTTGTTGCGGAGTAGTCCGATTTCTCTCTGACCTCTCTCGGACATGACTGTTTTTTCTGCGGACTAGTCCATTTTTCTCTTTGTACTGTTTTCGGACTTGTCTGGTCCATTGCGGAATAGTCCGGTATCCCGATTCCATGAAAATTTTGCCAAGTCCTAGACTTGTCCGGACTTGTCCAACATCTAGAGAACTTGTCCGTTTTCCTCTCTGACTAAGTTCAGACTTGTCCGATATAGTTCAGACTTATCCATTTTCTTCTCTGACTAATATCGGACTAGTCCGGCCTTTCTCGTACTTGTTCGGTTATCGCGATTCCGAGTTGATCTTTTGTTCCACGATGTGTTTTTGAGTTTTTCCCCTTAAGTGGGCCTAAATACGTCGTGTCGAACCCCTTTTGGAGCACATGTGGGACCCCACACCGTCCTCCATCCACCCCAAACTCGAAATCCGTCAAACTCTAACTCTCCACCCTATATAAACAACCTAACACCCCACCCTTTTACCTCTTTGTATCAATTGAAAAACCACCCAAACCCTAGATCGTGGATAGCCGCCACCAAGGAGGGAGAAGGAGATCCCGAGCAAGAAGAAGAAGAGGAGGAAATGAAAGAGGATCAAGTGATCAAGATCTCCATCGAGTTTTCATTCTTCATCAACAATTCACCTTCAAGTTTCTTCATCAACCCTAGATCGTCAAGATCCAAGTGTTGCTTCCAAAACCATTGATTCATTGGATATCTGTAGGATAGAAGAGCACGTGTAAAGCTACTAGAGGGGGGGTGAATGGTAGATTAAAACTTTTCAGCGGAAACAACGAAACCACCACTCGACAGAGAACATATTTGTTAAAGAAATTGTGTGTGGGACTAATCTAAACATATTCACCTGTGAAAAATCTATTATAGATTGTAGAGAATCAAGTAAAGAAGATAAACTCAAATCCATCGAGATAAACTCAAGTTACGATCGAAAGATCAAACAAAGGTCAATCTGTCCTACCGAGTAAAAAGCAGATATGCAATACTGCAAAGAAACTCGTGTAGATAAAAAACCACAAATCCAATGACCATGAAATTTTAATAGATGATAAATAATCAAGTTTTGAAGACAAACAAAAAAGAATCACGTCAATTGGATCTATAAAACTCGAGTTATGATAAAACCACCAAAGAAAGGTAGTGCTATGCAGAAAACTCGACGAGAAAAGCTTGTCTGGAACAAGTCAGACGAACAAGGCACAAAAGTTCCTTTCAACTATGAATTTTATTCAATAGAACACAAGAGGAACAGCCCCCAAGTCGTGCCTTACGAGCTCTAGCCTCCCTTGCTTATATAACCAGCCCGAAGGCCAACTCAACTCAAACTAGGACTCTAATCCTACTCAAATCACAAATTGAAACTTTCCATAACTGCTCAAGCCTCTTCTATACGTTGATAGAAGCAATACTAAGACTTACAAACACCTTAAGAACGTATTCCACATTCCTCAAACAACTCAAATTCGTGACCCACACGAAATCCTAACATAACCAACTCAAAGCTTTCCATATTTGAGTCAAACCTGACTCAGCCGCAGCCTGAGTCCATAACCTAGTTGGTTTGACCTTTCTGACCAGTTCTTTACATCCACATCTCTTCATCACGCCTCGGAACCATGTAGACACGTCCATGCACTCCTTGAGTACGTGCAAACATCTTCCAATGACGTCCACGATACCTTCATATGCATTGTTCTTGATTCATACATGTTGCGCGACCTCCCGATAAACTCAACCACAATTCCTCCCGAACTTGGTTGTTGCACCTCATCTTCTCTCTAAGACTAGTTCAATGGATCCCATCACCAGCCATGTCTTGAACTCAAGAAACACCTGCACATGAATAAACAACCAATACTTCCGAGCACAAGTCCTCAACTTGACTCACGTTAGTTCCAAAACTACAACATCTTATGTGAGCACCTCACATAAGCATGTTGCAAACCATAGCAAAATGATATCAGCCATAACCACCAAAAACACACCAAGAACTTAGTAAAAGAATACTATGCAATCTTTCCATCAATGTAAAGATGGTTCGAAACATTTCACAGGAAAAGCAGGAACATTGCGATCAAGCTCCGAATCATGCCAAAGCTAACCGGAGCTTGAACCGGAGCTTACCAAAGCTAGTACAACCTAGCGCTGGAGCTTACCAAAGCTAGTACAACCTAGAGCCAAAGCTTACCAAAGCTGTTCAGAACTAGTCGACCCAAAAGTCGGAGCTAGAAAAACATGTTGAAGCTAACCAACATAAATCAGACCTAGCAAAACATATCAGAGCTTAACAAAGACATACCAGAGCTATCAAAGACATGCCAGAGCTAAAGACAAAGCTCACCAGAGCTACCCAAAAACATGTTGGACCTTGACAAAGCAAGTCGGACCAATTGTCGGACCTTGCAGAACCTCAGAGCTAGAGTCGGACCTTGCTAAAAGGGGTGCATTGGCAAAATTTCAGAACTTATATCATCAAAGCCAATGTATTCAGTACAAGCCAATGTATTCAGCACACATAGGTCTCACAAGATCTAAACACATGGTATACCTTCTACTTCCACTTTTTCACATGAATTCAACCCCGTTTCTCCAAATTCATGTAGATCTAGAAAACCCTATTTCGCTGGTTCTGCGAAGGGTGAACTAGTCTGGTCCCAAGCGAACTAGTACGGTTTGGCTGTCTGTTTTATGCTGAATTAATTCTAAATTGATTTGAATCAATTCCAAACCTGTCCAAACTTATAAAAACCATTAGAACTAGTCAGTGAACATTATTAATAACTCATTAACTAGTTTTGCTTTGCATTTTCATTAATCATGCATGTCGTGACATATTGAGTAATATATGTGCACTTATTGATTGTGATTCTTGTCTTGTATGTTTATTGCGCGGTTTAGACGGATTTGCGCTAGAGAGTGTTGCGGAGGACCTCCAGCACAAGGAATTTGATGACTTTGACCCAAACCAAGCCCAGGAGAAAGAAGTGTCCTTGAACATATCGATCCTGTTTTTACAATAAATGTTTTGTTTTCAAAACTGCATGCTTGTGTCAGTTTGATTGGAATTCCTATGATAGTTAGTTTACTAGCTTTGTTTAACCACCCTTGTCACCTGGAATACATGGCAGAGAGTCGGGAAGGGCTTTTTACCTTTGCTTCGCTTAATTAATTGGGATGGGAAAGTAACTATACTATTTAATTATGCATTAATGAGATGATGGTTATTATGAATTGGTTAGTATGATATGGTAATGGGTGATCTGAGCAAGCCTGATATGTGGATGGGTTGGAAGACATGGTGGTTGCTTGGTTTAGATCTAAGGACCAGTTCATGCAAGAGTATGCCAGGACAACAGTGCCACCACAAGGCCAAGTATGGGTGCGGCGTAGCTGATTAATTAGGGTATTGCTAGTACTACGTGAATCATTTGGCGCACCAAGAAAGGGGAGTCGGATTGTGTTTGGATTTGTTGCAGGACTCCCTGAGATCCGAATGGCACAGGAGGGGCCCTTGGTTGAAGACATGCTCAGTTGGAGGCATCGCCACCGGTGAAACCTTAGTGGGTCCGTACATGCTAGTAGTCCCTTAGTAAAGACTATTTTGTGATCTCTTGGCCATAAACCAAAGGAAGTGTAATTGGCATAAGGGAGGTTCTTTAGTCGCCGTCGGGTGATGAAATCATGAACACGTGGGTAAAGTGGTACAAACTCTACAGAGTATTAAAACTATCATGATAGCCATGTTCCCGGTTAAGAGCACCTGGATGACCTACATGATTAGAGGGGTTTTCGATTGGGATGGTTTGGTACTGGTTATGCGATGGGATTATGGTTTATGGCAATGGATATGGTTAATGGTAATGAGAAATCTGGTACACAGATGATGGTAATGAAATATGGACTGATATTATGATAACTACGCGGTTTATGATGGGTTTGCTTCACATACATATAATATACTACTTTTCAAATGTTTTAATGTACTTTTCAGCACTTAGCGTTTATTATTATTGTCTTCATTTAAATCAACTACATGTCATACTTTCCACCCTTGCTGAGTACGACATGTACTCACCCTTGCAACCCCCCCACAACAGTTGCAAGTCAGGATTGGGAGTATCACGACGTTAATGAGGAGTTCTAGGCCGTGCTTACCATCAGCTTTGCCTGTGGTGTTGCTTGGAGCTGCGCTACCCTATTTGCTTAAGTTGCTTATTTCGTCTAGTTCAGATTTAATTTATTTCCGCTGCATTAGTTCAAACTTGTCATTAATAATCATTAGAGCTTGTATTCGAGGATATAATGAATTTTTTAATAAAAGTGGTTAATTAATCTTGTTTTGTGGTAAATTTCCTATATATCTTTTTGTGAGTGCACTCGTGTATGTGTATTGAATGCCCTTGGTACACATATGCATTCACTTGGTTCATTTTCGGAACCGGGTGTCAGAGTCCACAAGCTTATAGAAATTTGCATAGTCACAATTGAGCAATTGGACTTGAATCTCATTATTTAGGCCTATTATAAACAAATACTGCTTGCGGCTGTCCTGGTTGACATCCTCTAGAGCGTACCTTGAGAGTTGAGTGAATTTATTGAGATACTCACTGACACTTGCCTTTCCTTGCCTTAGGTTCTCAAATTCTTGCCTTTTCAAGATCATAACACCCTCAGGCGCAAAATGAGAACAAAAGCTCTCCTTGAATTCATCCCAAGTGATCCTCTATTAATTTGCATCGGCATTACATAGTGAGTCCCACCAATCCGCAACTGCTCCAAATAGTTGATGTGAAGCAAGGAGAACCTTCTCCATGTCACTGCATTGCACAATAGAGAGCTTCCTCTCCACAGATTTCAACCAATCATCAGCTTCCATAGGATTTGTTGCTTGAGCAAAAGTAGGTGGCCTAGTCCTAATGAACTCTCCCAACCTGTTATGGGGCGGTGGGGTCATGGTGGTGGAGGCATATGGGACTGGTTTTGATTGTTGGCGTGCAGATGTCCCAATGTTTGCATCACTGTCTGCATAAGTTGATTCTGTATAGCCAACAACTGCTGAAGGTTGACAGTCTCAGGTTCAGGTCCATTGTTGTTGTTATGAGGTGATCCATTGTTCTCCTTATTCTCACTATTGGCATTCGTTTGATTGCGAATCCTCGACATCTCAAGAAAGAGCAATAGATATAAGAATTTAGAAAATGTCCCCAACTATATGCATCAAGGGATATGAAACTAAGCAACTACCTATAAAAGCCTATATGGATGTGGCAAATGCCGAAGCATCCCACAATCCTCTAATAAGCACACAAGCACACAAGAAAACATCGCATGGCATTCATCATACCAAACAAATCCCAACCATTCCTAAGTGTTCCTATGTGCTCTAAAGTGTCCATTCGACCTAGGATGCATCCTACGGTCAACCTGTGACTTTGATACCAATTTATGACACCCGCTTCCGAAAATGAACCAAGTGCGACACATATGTGTCTCCAGGATGTTTAACACATACACGAGCGCATCACAGACGATATACAGAAAATTGCCACAACACAAGTTAATTAAGTACCTTTATTATAATATTCAAATAATCCTCAAATTTCAAACTCTAATGATCAATATTGAACCATAACTGCAGCAGAAATAATCTAATTAAGCAACTAAGCAAACTAAGCGAAAGGGATAGTGCGGCTCCAAGCAACACCACAAGCATATCGATGGCATCGCGCAGCCTAATACTCCGCATTATCCTCAGGGTACCCCCAAATATCACCTGAAATTGTTAGTCAGGGAATTGCAAGGGTGAGCACATGTCGTACTCAACAAGTGTGGGAAAATAATGACATGTAGCTTAAACAAGGAATTGCCAATAAATAATGGCTAATTGCCAAAAAGGACATTTAAAACATGAAAAACAACATCCTACATTGCCTATGTGAAGTAATCACATCATATCCCACATAATTAACATAATATGAATCCATCATCAATTATTCATCCATACACCAGATTCTTACTTTTATCAATAACCATGTTCAATCATCATAACACAAACCATAACCATAACCATAACCATAACCAAACCATCCCAAATCCCAAGTTCCACTATAATCATGGAAGTTGTCCAGTTGCTCATAACCAAGAGCACGTTTATCATGATAGTTTTTAACACTCTATAGAGATTGTACCACTTTACCCACAAGTTCGTGATTTCATCACCCGTCGGCGACAAAAGAAACCTCCCTTATGTCAATTACACTTCCTTACGTGTATGGCCAAGAGATCACAAAATAGCCTTTAAAAAGGGACTACTAAGGTTTCACTGGTGGTGATGCCTCCAACTGAGCACATCCAACCAAGGGCCCCCCCCTTGTGCCGCTCGGATCCCAGGGCAATCCCGCCACTATAGTAAACCCAAACGACTCCCATTCCCTACTCCTCCAAATGATCTAAATAAATGCTGGTAATACTCCTAATTGATTGGCTAAGCCGCACCCGTACTTGGCCTTGTGGTGGCACTGTTGTCCTGGCTTATTCTCGCATGAACCGGTCCTTAGATCTAAAGCAAGCAAACAACCATAACATCCAACCCAATCCACACACCATGCTTGCTTAGATCTCCCAAGTCCCATATTACCAATTATCCTTGTCCATCCATTCATATCATCCATAGGGTCATTAATTCAGAATTAAGCCATGTGGTTGTTTTCCTATCCCAATTAATTTAGAGCGAAGCAAAAAGGTAAAATGCCCTTCCTGACTCTCTACGACATTTCCCAAGTGACAAGGATGGTCAAACAAGTCTAGTAAACACCTATCTCGGGTTTCCCATCAATTTGAAACAAGCATGCAGTTTTGCAAACAAAATATTTAAAAACAGGATCAAAATGATCAAGGACACTTGCCTTGCTCTTGATCTTGGTTTGGGTCAAACACTTCGAAGTTCTGGTACTGAAGGTCCCCGATAGCACCCTCTAGATCAACACCTTCTATTTTGTGCAATAAACATACAAAACAGACATTACAATCAATAAATGCTCATATATTACTCAATATGCCATGATATGCATGATTAATGCAATTGTAAGGTGAAACTTGTTAATAAGTTGCTATTAATGTTTACTAACTAGTTATCATGGAGTTAAACAAGTTTGAATAGGTTTCAAGTTGATTTGAGTCAATTTGGAATTTATTCAGCAACTTCAGATTCAGGTGGCCCGACAAGTCCGTACAGGGGACCAGACTAGTCCGCCCAGGACCAAAAAGTAAGTCGGACTAGTCTGCACTCGAACCAGACAAGTCTGTTTGGCTAGGGCTTTTTGGCAAATTTTCAATTAGAGCATGGTTTTAGTTGATTTATGGGACCAAGATTAACGTAGAATGATGATCTAAGGTAATTATCATGAATTCAATAACTCAAGGGTCGAGAATTCGACGAACTTGAGATCTCGATTCTTAGATCCAAAGAAGATGGAGAATTGGTGGAGGATTGACGATGTTGTTGGTGGGTTGATGAAGATTGATCTTGCTTGATCCTTCTCTTTCCTCCTTCTCTTCTCCTAGCTGCGGTGAACTCCTCTTGACAGCGGCTCCCACGAACTAGGGTTTGGGTTTCTTCAATTGTGGCAAGGAGGTGAAAAGTTGGGGTGGTGGGGTGTTTATATAGAGGTGGAGAGGTAGGATTTGATCGATTTTGAGTTCAAGGTGGTGGAGGCCGTGTACAGGTCCCACATGGGCACCACATGGGTTGGGAACGACATTCTTGGGCCCAATTAAGGTAAATACCCAATAACATATCATGGAGGAAAAGATTGAATCCAATTCAGGCGCACCAGGCGAGTCCGCTAGGGGCCGGACTAGTCCGGTCGGGAACAGAGACTTGAACGGACAAGTCCAGTTGAAGACCTAACATGTCCGATCTTGTCCAGAAAGCACAACGGACAAGTCCGGTGCTGGCCGGACAAGTCCGGAGGCTTGGTCAATTTTCCGAAAACCGGATCAAAAGAGGGATCTACTGGATAACTCCGAAATGTTCCAGTTGCTAGGAATGGACTAGTCCGTACTCAACAACGGACAGGTCCGGACAATCAATAGAAATGCAATCGAACTAATCCGCAGCAAGAGCGGACAAGTCCAAAGAGTCAAAAGAGAGCAAAACCGGACTAGTCCGGGGTTGTCGGAGGGTGATTCCGGCAATTCTCCCGGTACTACCGTTGGTAGCCCGTAGAGTTTTGTAGTTCAGTTAGGGCGCGCAAAGATTCAGAGCAAGATGGCGATTTGACATGAGTATTTACGTGGTTCGGGCCGCCTGAGCATAATACCCTACTCCACGGGTGTGTGCTATTGTTATATTGAGCGTCTGAGCGCTTGAGTGTCAGAGACTAGAGTGTCTTGAGTCTTAGGCGCACGTGTCCTCAGCCTCAGGCCTCAGGCCCATGTGTATCGCTCGGCCAGTCCTTTTATAGTACAAGGACTGGCCGTTACATCGTCAGCCTGGCCCGATATGTGGCCCTGGCAGTTACTGATGCTTAATACACAATTAATTTACTTAATTACCCTTAACAGCGTGATAACACGCCTTGATGGCAGCGTTACTGGTATTAAGGGTCCTCCGGTCGTGTGTCATTAAGATAGCATTTATGACACATAACTGGGTCTTGAAGCTTTAATTGTTCCTTGAAGGTTCTAGCCGTTGTAGGTCCACCAAACTGTCTGTTGAAGTTGAAGGTCCGACGGTTGGACGCGTGGTAGCTTCGGAGCTTACTGTCTTGGACGAGTAGATCTGGTGCTGTTGTACACGTGTCGATACTGGAGCTTCCTTCTGTCGGGGGTTTGGTCCGCGGGTGCCACAAAGGTATCTAGTTCGGAGCTTTCCCATGTATGGAATGTAGCTCCGGTTTTATGATACACGTGGCGGCACTGGGACTAACCATAGAAGGGAGGCAGGTCCGGTTCCGTATGACACGTGGGGCCTTCGGAGGTCTTCAACTCAGACAGGTCGAGTTCCTTTGTGTTCTTTGCAGTCCCAAAGGGTATCCGGTACGCAAGGTACCGACAGTGGCTCCTTGGGCCCACCTCTGGGAGAGACCTTTTGGATTAAGTCATTCTGCCGGAGGTGGGTCCATCTTTATATTTCTACGCCGTGTCTTCAAGGGTTTTTGGATGTGCCATTGAGGTGGTGGTTCGCACTTAAACCATCACCGCGTGGCATCTTCAGGATGCGGCAGGTGAGATCTGGCGTGCGGATCTCACACAATTGAAGGTCACTGGTTCCCAATACGAAAGCCGTATCGATTCCGCGTGCCCTGTCAGGCCGCCGCCCTCGGGTTTCCCGCCTCTCATGATGACAACTGCTCATTTGGGGTAAGGACATCGACTTGATCGTCGGGGCGGCCTCGGGCCCCCTTGTCATTGGCAGGGTGAAATTTTTGAACTGTATCCTTGGCCCTTCTGCGGTTTCCATCCAAGCGTTGCAGGGGCTTACTTAAGAAGGAAAGCGCGCACCGTTTGGGGATTCCTTACGCCTTCATTTGAACTTGTGCTCAAATCCTTGAAACTTTCACTTGCTTTTCCTCTCCCGCCCCACCGTGCTGCGATGGAGTTGGGTCTCCGCAAGAGCCGTCTCACGATCGACGGTGATTTGATGAAGGTCCGGACCTACATGGGGTGGTCCAGCGGCTCCTCCTACCACCTGGTCCGCGCCGGCAAACTCCCGTTCAAGAAGGAGCGCACCGGCGACATGGTGTACTTTTCCGCGTATGCCATGGTGGGACTGATCCCACCTTTCTCCACTTTTCTCTTATGCTGTTAGACTTCTATGGTCTGCAGTTGTACCACCTTGGCCCCCACTCCATTCTTCTGGTGTCAACCTTCGTCCACTTCTGCGAGATGTGGGTGGGTATTCCCCCCTGCATCGAGCTCTTCCGCACCTTCTTCACCGTCCACACCACCGACAAGAGTGACGAGTATCTTGGCTTCTAATATTTTGTGAAGCGCAAGAAATGCCTGTACAAGTACTTGAGGTCGTTCCCTTCCAGCAAGTGGGATGACTGGAAGAAGGATTGGATTGTCATCACGACAGAGGAGCACGAGAAGCTGGAGCTGCCTGAAGGCCTTCCCAACATTGACACTAAAGCCTGGAGTGAATTTCCGATGCTGTTGGAGGCCTTCAACCCTGCTTTGACAAGGAACCGCCAATGTGTGGAAGGAGGAGTGACCCCCCAGGCGGTCTTCTGCAACTTCCTGGTCAACAGGTGGGCTCCGCTGAAGAAGAGGGAGAAGCTCGCCTGAGCCCTCAACAGCAAGATGGACGATGACCGGATTAAGACCGGTTTGAAGTCCAATTTGGAAGGCACCACTTTGGAGCTTCATCTCAAGAAGTTCCAGCACGACATCGACATCGAGGGCGATGACTTGAGTCCGCCGGCGGCTTTCCTCCCTCTGAACATGGAGGCTAAGTTTAGCAGGGAGCTGCGGCGGAATATGCCAGTGCTTGATGACCTTGGTGAAGTTGAGAGGCGTCCGACCACTAAGCTGGCGATCCCCGGAGCTTCTGAGGGTGGCCCTCCTCCTGCCCTGAGACAGAGAGTTGAAGTCGTAGGCAAGGGCAAAGAGTTGGCCGAGCCCTCGAGCCGAAAGAGGAAGTTGAAGCACTCTGATGGGAGGCCCGCCAGACCTGCTCTTTCTATGACAGCTCCTTCTCCCTGGCGGGGCAGGTCTTCGACAGTGACATCCACTCCAGCATCGGTGTCTCTCCGGAACGCCAGCTCTGCCCAGGTGACTCCGACGCCGGAGCCATCTAAGGGCTCTAGGTCCAAGGGTCCTTCTCAGTCGAGGGGGGCTCAACCAAGACGTCGCTGGCGGCAGCAGCAAGCTCTGGAGGGTCTTTTGGAGCTACTACCCCAGTTGCGACTGGGTTGGGTTCTGAGCGCCCAGCGAAGAGGTTCCGCCCTAGCTGGAGCAGAAGTCTCCCAAGGTAAATTTGCTTTTTTACCCCAGTTGATTGTTTTTGTTATAATCATATTTTTAGTTTCTTCGTCCTTCATCCACAGGGTATCCAAAAAAGGGGCTGAAGCTCCAGTTCCTATGACAACAGCTGATGTTGTGCAGGCGGAGGCTCCAGCTCCAGTTCCAGTGCCGCCCCAGGTGGTGGCTGAGGTCTCGGCAGCTCCGGCGCCAGCTGTCGAGGTTCTGGACCTCGAGTCATCTCCTGAAGCTCCCGTGGTAGCGCCAGACCACGGGAATGAAGATGTACCAGCGGCACCAGCTCTGGAGGTTGAAGCTCCGGTTTTGGATGCTGTGATGATGGATGCTCCGGCCTCAGAGCCGGAGGTAGCTGCAGTCCTGGCCTTAGGGTCAGATGTTGTTGAAGCCCCGACGGTGGAGCCGGTGGTTGATGAAGTTCCGGTGCCTGAGCCGGTTCTTGCGGAGGTGCCGACACCCAAACCGGCGGAGGTCGAAGCGCCGACGTGTGAACCGGCAGTGGAGGAGGCACCAACGTCGGAGCCGGAAGTGGCCTCAGCTCCGGTCGAATCTTCAATGCCTGCCCCGGAAGTGGTAGTTCCGGAAGTACCCGCGCTCGAGCCAGGGTGCTAAGACGAAGCAGCCGGTCCTCTGCTTGAGGGATCAGCTGCTGATGACCTTGCGGCGGGACCTTCGGAGCCAACTCTGGAGGTAGAAGCTCCCATTGCCAGACCTTCCTCGGTGGCGACCGAGGCTACCCCAGAGTGCGGCCCTAGTGCCGCGGAAGCTCAGGGGACCGCTCTTGTAGAGTGGGACCCGATTTTTGTCATCGAGAACCCGCTGGAGTCAGCGGAGAGGACCCCGGCAGGTCCAGAGCCAATCCCCCTGTCATTATCTATCGACAACGCCTGCTCCAGCCTTCATCAGGTACAACTCACTTTTTATCACGACAGCAAGGCCCTCGAGGAGGAGCGCCAAACCCTTAGGAGGTGGCGCAACCAGCTCCAATTCGAGACCCAGTTGGCGCAAACAAGGCTGGCCGATGACAAGGAGTGGACCAAGAGGGAAAAGGCACGGATGGAGTACTGGGGCCAGCTGCTGGACGAGAGGGAAAGCATGGTGCGATCCCTCGATGACCAGTCCTGGGATATCCACAAACAAGCAGTGGCTGCTAATGAAGCAGCGAATGATCGCCAGGAGAAACTCAGTGCGATCCACGACAACCTCGTCAAGCGCCAGGAGGCTCTTGAAGAGCGGGAGAAAAAGCTCAAAGATGAAGAGCAAAAACTCCTGGAGCTGCGGGATGACCTCGTGAAGAGGGAGGATGTGATACCTATTTGTGCTGAATACATTGGTTTTGACAATAAAAGTTTTGAATGCTGCCATAACATCTTTTTAGCAAGGTCCGACTCTAGCTCTGAGCTTCTGCAAGGTCTGACAATAGGTCTGACTTTCTTTGTCTAGATCTGACATGTTTTTGGGTAGCTCCGGTGAGCTTTGTCTTTAGCTCTGGCATGTCTTTGTTAAGCTCTGATATGTTTTGCTAGGTCCGACTTATGTTGGTTAGCTCCGACATGTTTTTCTAGCTCCGACTTTTGGGATGACTAGTTCCGACTAGTTTTGGTTAGCTCTGGCGCTAGGTTCGACTAGCTTTGGTAAGCTCCAGCGCAAGGTCTGACTAGCTTTGGTAAGCTTCGGCGCTAGGTTGTACTAGCTTTGGTAAGCTCCGGTTAGCTTTGGCAAGGTTCAGAGCTCGATCGTAATGTTCCAAATTTTCATGTAAAATGTTTTGAACTTGCTTTACACTTATGGTAAGGTTGCTTAGTATTCTTTTACTAAGTTTTTGGTGTGTTTTGGTGGTTAAGGCTTATATCATTTTGCTGTGCTTTGCAACATGCTTATGTGATGTGCTCACGTAAGGTGTTGTAGTTTCGTAACTAACTTGAGTCAAGTCACAGACTTGGGCTCGTACGGATTGGTTGTTGTTCATGTGCACGTGTTGCTTGAGTTCAAGACATGGCTGGTGACAGGATCCTTTGGACTAGTCTCAGGGAGGAGATGACATTCCAACAACCAAATTCAGGAGGAATTGTGGTTGAGCGGGTCAGGAGGTCGCACAGGATGATTGAATCAAGGGCAGTGCATATGAAGGTTACTGGACGTCGAAGGAAGGTGTTTGCACGTATGCATGTGGTGCATGACATGGCAACATGGTTCCGAAGATGTTTTATGGATGGGAAGATCTGGTTGGAAGGATCAGATCGTATCGGTTGATGACTTTGGCTGCGGCGGAGTCGGTTATGGCTCGGTATGGAAAGTATTGAGTTGATTATGATAGGATTTCGTGTGGGTCGCAAATTTGAGTTATTTTAGGAATGTGTGATACATTCCTAAGGTGGTTGGAGGTCTTAAGATTGCTTCTATCAGCGTATAGAAGAGTCTTAAGCAGTTATGGAAAGTTTCGATTAGTGAACAGAGTAGGATTAGTGTCCTGATTTGAGTTGAGTAGGCTTTCGAGATGGTTATATAAGCAAGGGAGGCCAGAGCTCGTGGTAGACGACTTTGGGGCTGTTCCTATTGTGTTCTATTTAATAAAATTAGTAGTTTGAAGGAACTTTTGGGCCTTGTTCATCCGACTTGTTCCAGACAAGTTTTACTCGTCGAGTTTCTGGACAGCACTACCTTTCATAGGTGGTTTTACCATAACTTGAGTTTTACAGATCCAATTAATGTGAATCTTTTTGGGTGGTCTTCACAACTTGATTATCTATCATCTGTCAAAATTTCACAGTCATTGTATTTGTGGTTTCTGATCTACACGAGTTTCTTTGCAGCGTTCCAGAACTGTTTTTCTCGGGTAGGACAGATTGACCTTTGTTCGATCTTTCAATCGTAACTTGAGTTTCTCTCAACGGATTTGAGTGATTCTTGTTGTGTTGTCTTCGCGACTTTATTCTCTATGATATATATCACTTTTGTCATGGTGAAACACATTTAGTTTAGTATCACACACGATTTCTTTAACAGATCATTTTTCTGCCGAAGGGGTTGGGATTTAATTGTTTCCGCTGCGTAAGATTTTTAAAACTACCATTCACCCCCCTCTGGTAGCTTTTCACGTGCTCTTCGATCCTACAATTGGTATCAAAGCCACAATACTCTAATCATTGTGATTTGCACATGTTTTTGACTAATCATCATAGAGAAATACTCCGCCAAACCTTGTGCATGTGTTTGCTGGTATTGATTTTCAGGTTTGGAAGGCACGCATGGAGGCTTTCATCCAGGCGCAAGGCTTTGCAATATGGGAGAAGGTGTACAAGCCTTGCGAAGTGCCGTCAAATGATCAAGTTACAGCTACAAATCTAAGAGATGTCGACAACAACAACAAGGCTCGAAACTTGATCATACAAGGATTAAATCAAAGCGACTTCGATCGTGTTGCACACCTCCGATCTGCATACGATGTGTGGAAAGCACTTTGTGACTACCACGAAGGATCCAACACGATCAAGGAGGTAAGGCAAGACATGTTCAAGAAAGAATACATGTGCTTCGAGATGCAACCCGGTGAGTCAATTGATGATCTCTTTGCTCGCTTTAATAAAATTCTCAGCAACTTGTGTAGCGTCAATGTTAATTTTTCAGATGCTAAAAATGTTAGGCAATTGTTAAGTGCATTAGACATGTCAATTTGGGAGATGAAAGCTACATCCATTCGTGAATCTACTGTCATGAGTACACTTACTTTAGATGTGCTATATTCCAAGTTAAAAACTCATGAAATTGACATAATATCACGTAAAAACCCCAACAAGTCTATTGCTTTTGTTTCACAATGTTACATGCCTAGCTCCGGTCAATCTTCATCTTGGGGTACACATTCTTTGTTGTCCTCTCTTACCCTTGATCAGATTGAGAAGCTTCCAGAGAAGGAGCTAGCACTTCTCTCTACTAGGTTCTCAAATGCATTGCAAAATGTGAGAACTAGAAGGAGAGGAAGCTCCGGACCTCAACGATGCTTCGAATGTGGTAAGACAGGACACTTTTGTACAGATTGTCCTAATCTTTCAGGTTCTACTTCCTGAGAAGAAAAACAATCAAGGACGAAGCACTCCTCAACAAATGATAAGAAGAAGAAGAAGAAGAAGAAGAAGAAGAAGAAGGGCTTTACAGGTCGCCAACTGGTGAACAGTTTTATCTCCGCACTCCAGGAACTTGGCTCAAGCGATGTGGACACTGGAAGTGACGAAGATGAAGATGCTTTGGCCAACTTATGCTTCATGGCGGGCAAAACAAGATCAAGATCAAGTCAGGAGGATGCAGAACACAATAGTGATGACGATGAGGTATGTTCTACCTGTAATGAAATGTGTGATGCAATTTCTCGTGCAACTATTATTGTTAAGAAAAAGGTCAAAAAGCTTAGGCATAATGCTGCTAAAATTGAATCACTAGAATCTGAAATCAACCATTTGAAAACCTTGATCCCTAGTGATGATTCTTGTCCCTCGTGTGATTTAATCTATGAACAATTGTCCACATTAAGAACTACACATTCCTATACTCTAGATAGACTTGAACTTGAAATTGAAAAGAACAAAAAGCTTGCTACACTTGACATTGGAAACTTAAAAGATGCTTCTTGTTCTACAATTGATTTGCATTGTTCTAGTTGTGATGATCTTGAAAAGAAACTAAAAGATGCTATGAATGAAATTTCAATATCGAATAATGCTTTACATTCTCATGAAGTTAAATATTGTTACAATTGCAAATTAAAAGGAAAAACTTCATGTGAAAATTGCCTTGATCTGTCCAATAAATTTGATAACATTCATATGACATTAGATCATTTTTGTAATGGGAATAAGAACCTAAACTTGCTGCTGAATTCTTCCAAGTCTTGCAATGATAAAACTGGTTTAGGTTTGGATTCTCATGCTCATGCTAAGGAACATCCACCTAAAATTGTAAAGTCATTAGGAAGTGGTTTAATTCAAACTGTTCCTAAACAAAAAGAAGTGGTTTTCAAATATGCAGGAGTGTTCTCTCATTCGGTTTCAAATAAAAATATTGCTTGCTCATCTAGACATGAACACAAACTTAAATTTCATTGTACCTACTGTGGTAGAGATGGTCATGTCATAGATTTTTGTCATAGACTAGCTAAACAACACAAAAGGGAAAGAATGATTGCTAGATCTCATAACTTTTATGCAAAATTTGCTGCACATATTAAACCGAATGCCAGGAACATGCAACCTGCTGTTATAAGTAAAAAACATTCAAAGTTTACCTCCGGACCTTCTATTTTTACCTCCAGAGCAACTAATTTTTGTGCTACACAAGTAACACCTTATAGGTCAGTAGTTAAGAATAAAAAACATCAAACTTTGACTCATAAACCTGCTGTTTTATCTCAGCTTTCACGTGTTTTTCCTGCTGCACGTTGTGTGACTCAGTACTGGGTACCTAAATGCCTTTTGACTAACCCCAGTATTGAGTCATCGACGTATTGTGCTTCTATGTAGGTTACATGCTTGAAGAAGGAGAACATTTGTATTGGGGATTCAGGTTGCTCACGCCACATGACTGGTAACAAAGATTGGTTCTCCTCCCTCTCTTTTGTGTCACATGTCGAGAATGTTACTTTTGCTGATAATCCTTCAACTCCTATAATTGCTAAGGGTTCGGTTAGAGTAAATGATCACTACACTTTGAAGGATGTGGCGCTTGTCAAAAATTTGAAATACAGCTTGCTTTCTGTTTCACAATTGCTAGATGAAAATCTAGAGATTATTTTCAATAAAAATTGCTGCAAAGTTGTAAATTCAAACAATGAGCTTATTTTTAACATGTCACGATTTGGAAGAGTTTTTAAAGCTGATTTTGATATGTCTTCCTCTAAGCATAGGTGTCTTGTTGCGAATGATTCAAAGGACTTATATTTTTGGCATCATAGACTTGGTCACGTAGGCTTTGATCACCTAACGCGTGTTAGTGCTCTTGATCGCATACGTGGGCTACCAAAGCTTAAAGGGGACAAAGAAATTGTGTGCTCTTCTTGTAGACATGCTAAGATGGTTGCAGGTTCACATACTCCTCTCACGATGATCATGACAACTGAACCGGGTCAACTTTTGCAGCTTGACACTGTAGGACCTTCACGTGTTCAATCCTTCGGAGGTAAATGATATGTTCTTGTTATTGTTGATGATTATTCTAGATACTCTTGGGTTTACTTTATGGCGTCTAAGAATGAATCTTTTGGTCACTTTAGAACTTTATTTCTTAGATTATCAATTGATCACCCAGAATCTTTAAAAGCAATTAGAAGTGATAACGGAACTCAATTTAAAAATCAATCTTTTGATCACTTTTGTGATGAAAATAGAATAGATCATCAATTTTCTTCACCATATGTACCTCAACAAAATGGTGTTGTAGAAGGAAAGAACAGAACCTTAGTTGAGATGGCTAGGACTATGCTTGATGAATATCAAACTCCTAGGAAATTTTGGGCTGATGCGATTGCAACCGCTTGTTATGTCTCAAATCGTGTTTTCTTGCGCGCTAAGCTAGGTAAAACACCATATGAGCTTCGATTTGGATATAGGCCTAGTGTTACGCACTTTCGGGTCTTTGGTTGCAAATGGTTTGTTAAGAAACATGGTAATCTTGATAAATTTGAACCTCGATCCATTGATGGCATGTTTCTTGGTTATCCATCTCATACTAGAAGCTATCGTGTGCTTTTACTTGACACTAATAAAATTGTGGAGACTTGTGAAGCGTCTTTTGATGAATATAGCCCAGGTACTAGCTCAAACATTGCAGGTCCAGATCCATATCCGCAGGGGGAGAGCATTTTCGTTAAAGATGAGAAAGAGGTGGAGCTGCTGCCCGAAAATTCAGCAGCTAATGACATTGTTTGAGCTCCTGATTTTGATTCACAGCCATCACCGACGACCACCATTGCTGGTCCAGATCCTCCTAAAGTCACAAGCTCATCGATTTGTGATGAACGTGGAGAAGTAGAAGCTTGTGAAGTGTCCACTCCCCTCCGGATTCTCAAAATTCATCCTCCACAACAGATTATTGGAAGCTTGCACGAACGAGTTACATGGTCTAGTTTTTGCGATCCAAACTCTCATGCTCATTCTGCTTTTGTTGCTTCTTTTGAACCCAAAGATATATCACACGCACTCACTAATGAATCTTGGATTATTTCCATGCAAGAAGAGTTAGAAAATTTTGAAAGAAATAATGTTTGGAAACTTGTACCTCCACCTCAAGGTCACACTTCAATTGGAACTAAATGGGTGTTTAAAAATAAACAAAGTGAGGATGGAGTTGTGGTTAGGAATAAGGCTAGGTTGGATGCTCAAGGTTTCACTCAAGTTGAAGGTCTAGATTTTGATGAAACTTTTGCTCCTGTTGCTAGATTAGAAGCCATAAGAATTTTGTTAGCTTTTGCTGCATCTAAAGGTTTTAAGCTATATCAGATGGATGTTAAAAGTGCTTTTCTCACGGCATCAAGACCAGACATACAATTCAGTGTATGTCTTTGTGCACGGTTTCAAGCTTTCCCACATGCTTCACATCGTCAACCCATCAATAGGATTCTCAGGTACTTACATGGAACTCAAGAATTTGGCATTTTTCTTCCTTCTTCCTCAACCGTTACTTTGAATGCTTTTTCTGATGCTGATTTTGGAGGTTGTAGGATTGATAGGAAAAGTACTTCTGGTGCTTGTCATTTTCTTGGTAATTCACTTGTTGCTTGGTCCTCTAGAAAACAAAATTCAGTTGCACAATCCACAACTCAATCTGAATATGTAGCTGCTGCTAGTGCTTGCTCAAAATTCTTTGGATTGTTCAAACACTTAAGGACTATGGGGTTGATCTAGATAGTGTTCCACTGTTTTGTGATAACACTAGTGCCATTTGCATTGCTAAAAACCCCGTGCAACATTCTAGAACTAAGCACAATGACATTAGGTATCACTTTCTCCGTGATAATGTTGAAAAAGGAAACATTGTGCTTCACCATGTAGATACCGAACAACAATTGGCCGACATTTTTACAAAACCTTTGGATTTCACTCGTTTTTGTTTCATTCATAGTGAAATAGGGGTTATGCATCCTCATGGCTTACATCGAGGGAGAGTTTTGAAACTTGAGAAGTCTATGTGTGAATCTGAAATTAAAATAATATGAGCATAGTATTTCATACATATATGACTTTGTGATTCCTTTTACATGCTGAATGTTCTTACTACATTACTCGTGTTATACATTTTGTAGTTTTTGCCATGTCTAGTAATTGGAATAATTACTTACACTAAATCTGGTCGTGGTCGAACTTTCTTGCTGTTTTGAACTTGTTGCATGCTCACAAGTGCTTTTAATAATGAAAAATTAATCAATCAACTATTCACACGTTGAGCTTTTATGATCAAATAAAAATGAGAAAAGATCAAGAGAATATGCATGCATCGCACTTCTTCTTTTGAGATGGCTTATCATTGCACTTAGATATGAACTTGGAAGAAGTTGTGTATGACTAAAACCATGTCCTTAAGCTTCTGATTGTCAAATGACATAGGCTTGGCTTGGTTGGTTAGAATAAGGCAGATGCGCATATAATCTCTTGCAAATATCATATGATCAAAATTTGTTCTTTGAAAAATAATAAAATGCAGCAACAAGTGCCATGCTTTCAGGTCTTGAAATAGTTAAGTTTGTGAGATCATGATTTTCTTAAATTGAAAATTACATTTGATCTCTAGCATGGCTTACACTATTTTATGTATTTCGTTGATGTGATAGTGTAAGTTACTTGATAGTATGACTTGGATGAGCTTTGTTTTATATGTATATGTTATAATATGCTCATAACAATTAAAATTTCTCTTTTGAACCTTGCTGAATACATTGTCAAAGGGGGAGAGATAATAGATAACATGTGAATTTTTCAAGATAAGTATGCAAGGGGGAGAAATTGATTACACATTGCATATATTCACAATTGTTTTTGGTACGATTCTTCTTAAGGGGGAGAATTTCTTCTTCTCATTTTATTTCTGTTTTACAAAGGGGGGGAAATTGTTTTCAAAACTTTTAATGTGAATAAGCCAATGTTCGGATCTTAAGTGGTGTTGCCAATGCATTCATCAAGGGGGAAATTGTGATACCAATTTGTGCTGAATACATTGGTTTTGACAAAGTTTTGAATGCTGCCATAACATCTTTTTAGCAATGTTCGACTCTAGCTCTGAGCTTCTGCAAGGTCTAATAATAGGTCTGACTTTCTTTGTCTAGATTCGACATGTTTTTGGGTAGCTCTGGTGCGCTTTGTCTTTAGCTCCGGCATGTCTTTGTTATGCTCCGATATGTTTTGCTAGGTCCGACTTATGTTGGTTAGCTCCGACATGTTTTTCTAGCTCCGACTTTTGGGATGACTAGTTCCGACTAGTTTTGGTTAGCTCCAGCGCTAGGTCCGACTAGCTTTGGTAAGCTTCGGCGCTAGGTCCGACTAGCTTTGGTAAGCTCCGGCGCCAGGTTGTACTAGCTTTGGTAAGCTCTGGCTCAAGCTCCGGTTAGCTTTGGCAAGGTTCAGAGCTTGATCGTAATGTTCCAAATTTTCATGTGAAATGTTTCAAACTTCTTTACACTTATGGAAATGTTGCTTAGTATTCTTTTACTAAGTTTTTGGTGTGTTTTGGTGGTTAAGGCTTATATCATTTTGTTGTGCTTTGCAACATGCTTATGTGAGGTGCTCACGTAAGGTGTTGTAGTTTTGGAACTAACTTGAGTCAAGTCGCGGACTTGGGATCATACAGATTGGTTGTTTGTTCATGTGCAGGTGTTGCTTGAGTTCAAGACATGGCTGGTGACAGGATCCTTTGGACTAGTCTCAGGGAGGAGATGAGGTTCCAACAACCAAATTCAGGAGGAATTGTGGTTGAGCGGGTCAGGAGGTCGCACAGGATGATTGAACCAAGGGCAGTGCATATGAAGGTTACTAGACGTCGAAGGAAGGTGTTTGCACATTTGCATGCGGCGCATGACGTGGCAACATGGTTCCGAAGATGGTTTATGTATGGGAAGATCTGGTTGGAAGGATCAGATCGTATCGGTTGATGACTTTGGCTGCGGTGGAGTCGGTTATGGCTCGGTATGGAAAGTATCAAGTTGGTTATGATAGGATTTCACGTGGGTCACAAATTTGAGTTGTTTTAGGAATGTGGGATACGTTCCTAAGGTGTTTGTAAGTCTTAAGATTGCTTCTATCTGCGTATAGAAGAGTCTTAAGCAGTTATAGAAAGTTTCAATTCCTGAACATAGTAGGATTAGAGTTCTGATTTGAGTTGAGTTAGCTTTCGAGCTGGTTATATAAGCAAGGGAGGCCATACCTCGTTGTATACGACTTTGGGAATGTTCCCCTTGTGTTCTATTGAATAAAATTTGTAGTTTGAAGGAACTTTTGTGCCTTGTTCGTCCGACTTATTCCAGACAAGTTTTACTCGTCGAGTTTCTGGACAGCACTACCTTTCGTCGGTGGTTTTATCATAACTCGAGTTTTACAGATCCAATTGATGTGAATCTTTTTGGGTGGTCTTCAAAACTTGATTATCTAACATCTATGAAAATTTCACGGTCCTTGGATTTGTGTTTTCTGATCTACACGAGTTTCTTTGCAGCGTTCCAGAACTGTTTTTCTCGGGTAGGACAGATTGACCTTTGTTCGATCTTTCAATCGTAACTTGAGTTTCTGTTGACGGATTTGAGTGATTCTTGTTGTGTTGTCTTTGTGACTTTATTCTCTCTGATATATATCACTTTTTTCATGGTGAAACACGTTTAGATTAGTTTCACACACGATTTCTTTAATAGATCGTTTTTCTGCCGAAGGGGTTGGGATTTAATTGTCTCCTCTGTGTAAGATTTTTAAATCTACCATTCACCCCCCTCTGGTAGCTTTTCACATGCTCTTCAATCCTACACAGGAGGAGCTCACTCAGAGTCTGGCTCTAGGTGACAAGAGCCTCGCGGAGCACACCAAGAAGCTGGAGGAGATCTGCGAGAGCGAGGAGAAGAAGGCCTGGCAGCAGGGATAGGACCTCACCAAGAGGGAGAACTAAGTTGCTGCCAGAGAGAAGAAGGTGCGGGGCCGGGAGAGAGACCTGATTGACCGCCGGAACAAGATACACACCCGGGAGGAGGAGCTTGCTAAACTCGAAAGGCAAGTTGCTGAAAAGATTCAATAGCACGCCAAAGAGGTCAAGCGCCTTGCCCGGGAGGATTCAGAGCTTGCGGCGACCAAGAGGTCCTTGGAAGAGGTGCGAGGCTCAAGGGCTACGCAGTCCCAACAAGTACAGGACTTCTTGGGAAAATCCAATGACGTGCTGATGCCGCTGGGCTTTAGTCCCGTGCATTTGGATGATCCGGAGCCGGAGTTGGACCAGGCGTTGAAGGCGTTGAGCTCGGTGGGCAGCAAACTCAACAAGATGGGCGATGTCATCGCATATCAGTTGGAAACCGAAGGGAAATCCCTTGCGTAGAACGTCACAGAGTACATGCTGATGTGCTACACAAGTCGGGATCCTCACTTCTCTCTAGATCCGGTGCTTGAAGGTCCCATCGACGGAGAGGGAGATGCCGCCAGGGCCAGCGTGTCGGAGGTTGCCCAGAAGGTTGCCTCGTTCTTCCGTAGGATCTAGGACTTTCTCCTTGTAGCTCCCACTTGTATCTTCTCTTCTTTTCTCTAATTTTGTAATCTCTTGTCCTCAGATGAATGAAATCCATGAAATTTATGAATTTCATTTTTTGTCTTCAACCTTTGTCTCACTTGGCGCCCTGGTAGATGTACACAATTTGATTGTGGACATGTACCAAAAGGATGTAGCGTTTTGTCGAAGACTTGAGTGCTTTGAACTTGTAGAGTGTAGGTCCGAAGTCGTCGATAGAAGGGGCCCTCTGGGGTTGTCGGAGCATAGTAGCCCCGATAGCGTCCACCGTCAACACGCAGAGCATCGACAACAGACCCCATTAGGGTGTCCTTCTACCATCTTTTCTTCACGTTGACAGCTGGCTCCCTGGATTTGTCAGAACTTGATAGCTCCGGTGATGCCTACTATCAATGCTTAAAACATCGATAGCGGGCCATCTTAGGGGATGTCGAAGCTTTGATAGCTCCGGCATCATCCACCATCATTATGAGATTTTTATTTTTCCTGCACACGTAAGTCAAGAAAAACAGTAAAATCCGTTTCTTATCTATAACTCATTTGCGGCTTACTATTCCTGAAAGAAATTTTTAGGTCGACCGCAATTCTATATACAATCAAGTGCATTTGCTTATGTTCTCCAGGCCCGATCGTTTTCTAGACTCACCTTACTCAGGCTTGCTGGGGTGTAGGTAGAGTGGTGTACTTAGGGTGCAGGACCAGGCTAAGTCAATAGCACACTGTGGACCTAGATTGGCTTGGCATTCAGGCGAGTAGGCCATTCAACAATGTTAAGACCCGAATGAATTAGCAAAGCGACTTGAATTATATATGCATTATTCGAGCTAAAATTTCTTGAGAATTGCACAACTATGTTATAGACAAGAAAGAGAAAAATAAAAAAGAATGAGCCTGTACAAAATTAATGCATGTGGAGTCTGTCTTCACATAATGATGTCTTTCATTATAGGTCCGGGGTATAGGGGAAACAAGTACACTCTTGGGGTACGGAACCAGGCTAAGTGTGTTGCATTTCTTGTTTGACCCAAGGTAACTAGCTACACTTTTTGTTCTGAGACTGTGTCAAGTGTTGCCTGAACCTTGCGGACTTTCTGGGAAAAGTCTGACTGTTCTCCGGGAGGAGCTACCCGACTTTGTACAATGATGCTATAACATACATCATATGTAACTACAGACTCACCTCCGTGATATTAAGTGTAGAACTTATGAAGGTGCTCAATATTCCAAGGATTAGGGAGAGGTGTCCCATCCTCGGTTGCCAAGCGAACGCATTCGGGACGGGATACTTTGATCACACGAAAGGATCCATCCCAGCTGGGGGAAAGTTTGTTTAACCCTTCTCGAGTTTGTAATCTCCGTAGCACCAGATCACCTTCCTCGAGCTGTCGATTATGCACATGCCTTTGGTGATAGCACAGGAGTGCTTGGCGGTATCGTGCATTTCGAACAGCTGCTTAGCACCTTCCCTCTTCAACGAGGTCAAGTTCTTCACGCCGGAGCTGGTCCTGCATGGCTTCGTCGAAGGTCCGGACCCGGAGTGACCCCAAGGTGATTTCCTGAGGAAGGACTGCTTCAGCTCCGTACACCAGGAAGAAGGGTGTCTCTCCAGTTGACCGGTTTGGAGTTGTCCTGTTTGCCCACAGGGTGGGCGGAAGCTCTTCAATCCAGTTGGCTCCATGTTTTTTCAGGTGCTCATATGTGCGCATCTTGAGTCCTTTTAGGATTTCTGCATTTGCTCTCTCAGCTTGGCCATTTCTTGCCGGCTGAGCTACGGAAGCGTAGCTAACTTGAATGTCGAGGTCTTTGCAATATCCTTGGAATGCAGAGCTTGTGAATTGGGTCCCGTTGTCAGTTATGATCTTGTTTGGGACTCCATATCTGCATACTATGGAGTGCAAGAAATTGATAGCTAATTGCTTGTTTATTGTCACAACTGGAGTTGCTTCCGGCCACTTGGTGGACTTGTCGATGGCGACATACATGAACTTGAACCTCCGACAGCTCTTGAGGAAGGTCCCAAGACACAGCGAACGGCCATGTAGGAGGTATCATTTGTAGGGGTTGAGCTCGTGTGTGAATTTGCTTCACATGAAACTAGCATGCTTCACATTTCTTCACTAGCTCAATTGCATCCTAGAGTGATGTAGGCCAGTAAAAACCATGCCGGAAGGCTTTACCGACCAACGTGCGGGAGGACGCATGGTTCCCACACTCGCCTCCATGGATCTCCGCGAGGAGCTCGCGACCTTCTTCCTTTGTAATGCACCGCATTAGGACGCCGTTGGCACCGCGCCGGTAGAGATCCCCTTCTACCAGTGTGTATCTTTTAGCCAATCTGACTATCCGATCAGCAGATACATTATCTTCAGGAAGGATGTTGTCTTTCAAGTAGCTCCGGATCTCCGAGATCCATGCATCGGAGCTAACTTGAGCATTTGAGTCCTGCGTGCTGGGTTGCTCGGAGCTTCCTACAGCTCCTACGACCCTTGATAGACGCCATGGTAACAGGGCCATCGGGATCGCCGGCTTCGAGGTGCTGGTCTCGCCCCCTTCGCTCAGTTCGGCAGGCGGAGCTGTTGGTCTTGATAATCTCCAGACGAAGGTTTCGTCAGGAACCGGAGCTCCGGTTGAAGCTTTCATCGACAGTTCGTCAGCTTCAGCATTGTTGAGATGCTGGACATGGCAAAGATCCAGGACTTTGAAGTCCTTCTGAAGCTTCTGGACTTCAAGTAGATAGGAAGCTAATTGAGGGTTATTGCAGCAACATTCACCTTTGACTTGTTTTATTATGAGCTGCGAATCACCCTTTACCAACAGCTGCTTGACACCATATGATAGTGCCACCTTGAGCCTATAGATTAGTGCTTCATACTCCGCCATGTTGTTGGTTGCCTTGAAGTCAAGGTTAACCATATATTTGACCTTCTCCCCGGTCGGAGCGAGGAGAAGGACTGTAGCTCCGGCCCCCTGTTTCTGGACGGAGGTGTTAAAGTAGAGAGTCCAGTGAGGCTCGGTGAAGACCGAAACCTTGGGTTCCGGCTTCTGATCACTGGGGCCCCAAGGATTTGATGGAGAGGGGGTCCATTCCGCCACAAAGTTCGCCAATGCTTGACTCTTGACCACTTGTCTTGGAACGAATTCAAGATTGAACTAAACCAATTCTGCTGCCCACTTTGCAATGTTCCCAGTAGAGTTGATGTTATGCAAGATTGCACGCAGTGGATAAGAGTTTACCACTAAAATCTTGTGAGCTTGGAAGTAGTGACGAAGCTTCCTAGAGGCAATAAGAACTGCATAGAGCAACTTATGCACCTCTAAGTACCGAGTCTTGGCATCATGAAGTACTTCGCTGATGAAGTACACTTGGCGCTGGACTATCTGGACCCTCCCAGAGGGGCTCGAAGCTTCCTCCTCATAAACCCGGACCCGACTGAAGGGGTCCAGACCTTCTTCGGGGACCTCCAGGTTCTTGCTAGAGGAACCCAGAGCTTTTTCTGAAATGATATGGACCTTCCTGAAGGATCTAGATCTTGTTGTTCAGCAACTGTAACTCCTTCATTTGAAGGAGGTTGATCCTCTGGTGTTTCACCTCGAGGATTCAGGTCTGGGAGATGGGACCCAAACTCGGCTTTAGGTAGCTCCAGACCTTCCCGGAGGGGTCTACATTCCTGAACTGGGGATGGCTCTGGTATTTCCGCAACCAGAACCATGCTAACAACTTCGTCAGTTGCCGCAATGTAAAGCAGAAGTGGCTCACCAGGATCCAGAGCTACCAAAGTTGGTAGAGTGGCGAGGAGCTGCTTTAGCTCTTGGAAAGCCTTTTCTACAATTCTTCAGACCATTGGAATAGTCCAGACTTCCTCAATAATTTGAAGAAGGGTAGCGCCCGTTCCGCCAGTCTTGAGATGAACCGGCTAAGGGCAGCTAGACATCCAGTCAGCTTCTTCACATCCTTGATGAGGGCTGGTGGCCGCATGTCTTCAATAGCTTTAATCTTCGCCGGATTTGCCTCTATTCCTCGGTGGTTCACAAAGAATCCAAGAAGCTTTCCGGAGCTAACCCCAAAGACACACTTGTCTGGGTTCAGCTTTGTGCGTGTGATTCGCAACATGTCAAAGACGGCTTGCAAAGTGTCAAGGAATGACTCCTTGTTCTTGATCTTGACGATGATGTCATCGACATACACTTCCGCTACATCTCTGATGAGCTCTCCAAAAGTTTTGTACAAAGCTCGCACAAACGTTGAAGCAGCGTTTTTAAGACCGAATGGCATGGCGGTGTAACAGTATAATCAATCTACTGTGATGAATGAAGTATGCTCTTCATCTTCCCTAGACATTCTGATTTGATGATATCTAGAATATGCATCTAGGAAACACAGTAATTCACACCCGGAGGTGGAATCCACTATCTGATCTATTCTAGGTAGTGGGAATGGATCCATTGGACATGCCTTATTCGGTGTAGTGTAGTCGATACACATCCGAAGCTTCCCGCCGGCTTTGGGTACAACGACTGGGTTTGTCAGCCATTTTGGGTGAAAGACTTCCCGGATAAATCTAGCTTCGAGAACTTCTTCACTTCTTGACGTATGAAGTTTTGTCGCTCTACTGATTGCTTCCGAGGCTTCTAATGTACAAGCCGAGCGTCGAGATAAATCTTCGGATTGTGCTCAATCACTTCCCTAGGGATCCCAGGAATTTGTGACGGTTGCCAGGCAAACACGTCGACATTAGCCCAGAGGAAAGTGATGAGCGTGAATTCCTATTTGTCATTGAGACCTCCCAATATACGGGTGGTCTGAGCAGCATCGGAACCAATTTGGACGACTTTGACGGGAATGTCGGTGTCACTGCTTGGTTGCACACGAGGTGCGGAGGTTGAGCCTCGATGACGAATGCTCGGGGGCTTCAGAGCTTGCTCCTTTCCGGATTCTTCCTCCTATGCTGTAGCAAGCGCGTGGAGTTCTTCTAGAGCAGTAACTCCGCCAGTGCGATCTCCGCAGATCCGGAGAACGCCTGAGGGTGTTGGCATTTTCAATACCAAGTAGCCATAATGAGCGGCAACCATAAATTTGTACAAGGCTGGTCTGCCTAAGATGGCGTTGAATGGCAAGTTGATCTGCGCCACATCAAAGACCAACTTCTCGGTCCTGTAATTCTCCCAAGTTCCGAAGGTCATCGGGAGAGTAATGGCACCGAGTGGAGTTATGGCCCCCGAACCTACTTCGGAGAAAGGTCAGGAGGCATGAAGATCCGAAGGTCGGAGCTAAATCTTGACGAAGGCTTCAAAGCTTATGAGGTTCAGCCCCGAACCTTCGTCCACCATTACGTGGTGGAGCTGGATGTTGTGGATGGTTGGAGATACCATCAGTGGAAGTTGGTCAGCTCTGATCATGTTCCGGGGGCAGTCCAAAGCATCAAAAGTGATGGCAGCATCCATCCACTTCCGATGAGGCTCCGCCCTGGCGGTGGGAGCTACCGAGGCACTGTCCTGCCGCATTGTCTTGAGGACACGGCGGGAGGTGATGTCCCAGAACCATCAAAGATGGTGTTCGTGGTATTCCGATGCTCGTTGTCAGAGACGTCGGAGTCGTCGTCAACGGAGGTGTAAACAGCCTTCAAGACCTTTTTGGGGTCCTGAAAGCCTAACTCCTCTTCAGCCGGAGCTTCGTCGACTTTTTGTTTTTCTTCCCTTTGATGGAAAGGAGCTTCTTCCCGGTGCTTATTGTAGCGCACGGCGAGGTTCTGGACCTCTCGGCAGTTTTCCAGGTTGTGACTGTCGGTCTTGTGTATGGGACACCACATCTTGGAGCTACCACCATCTTCAGATGACGGTCAAGGTCGTTTCCCGGGGTGTGGCCCCCGGCCACCCGGAGCTGCAGCAGGAGGTGTGCCGGCCGATGGCTTCTTCTTGTCGTTGGACTTTTTCTTCTTCTTACCAATCCCGGAGGTAGTGGCTTCACCCTTGCAGGATTTTTTGTTGACCTCCAAAAGTGGTTGGGAGTGCATTTCACGGCCCTCCGCAGCCTTGGCACACTTGTCTGCCAAGCTAAAGAGTTCCGTGACGCTGGTGACTTCCTTGGTTGCCAGCTTCTCTAGCATCTTCTTGTCTCGAATGCCCTGTCTGAATGCTACAATAATAGAAGCGCTTGAGATAGAAGGAATGGTAGTCCGTACCTGGGAGAACCTCTAGATGAAAGATCGCAAGGACTCTCCTCCTTTTTGCTTGATAGCAAAAAGATTTTGTTCCGTGCCTGGTCGAGTGTATGAGCTCCCAAAATTGGCAGTGAAGTGTTGGCACAACTCTGCCCAACTGTTGATGGAGTCAGGTGGAAGGCTCATGAACCAAGACCTGGTGGTCCCAGTCAGAGCCACGGGGAAATAATTGGCCATCACGGCCTCATTGCCCCCAGCCGCAGGGATAGCGGTGGAGTATATTTGAAGAAATTCGCCGGGATTAACAGTCCCGTCAAATTTCTCTAGCAAGTGAGGACAGAACTTCTGCGGCCATCTGACCATGCGTAAGTGCATGGCCAAGGCAGAACAACCTCCTCCTATCCCCTCAGGAGCAGGGCTGTCCCGAGCCTCTCACATTTCACGAGCGCGCTCGATGCGGATGCAGTCATCTTGTTTACGGTAACGACGATCGAGCTCAGCCCGAAGGTCGTGAGTCGAAAGCCTTGTTACTGTGTGGGTACGTCGCACACTGGAAGGCAGCGACGTCACCTGTTGAGATGCAGCACGCCTCCTGTTCTGTGAAGCGTGCGGACTACCCGACAATGTCTGATGCTGGGGGCCCGCCCCAAGGGGGGAGGACCTTGATTGCTGATGCGGTCAGCTGCTGCTGCAACCAGATGATCCACATCAGCTCTCCACTGTTCCATCACACCCAGGGATTCTCCTGGAGGCGGTGGACATTGGAGAAGAGCACGCGCAGCATGAAGCGCATGTTCAGGGTTGTTGTTCGCCGATGCAGTCACCGACGCGGATGCCCCATCTCGCTGTCCAACTTGATTCACCGGTGCGGACGGTGGTGGTGGTGGCATGACTCCTGCTGGAGCCACAGTACCTGCTGGCTGCTGCATGTTGGAGGGGTTGCCTCCAGTAGGTTGCGCAACATGGTTATCATTAGACGATCCAGCAGCGTAATTCACCATCTTTGAATCTCAGTCGCCCCTACCTGGCGCACCAACTGTCGGAGGGTGATTCCGTCAATTCTCCAGGTACTACCGTTGATAGCTCGTAGAGTTTTGTAGTTCGGTTAGGGCGCGCGAAGATTCAGAGCAAGATGGCAATTTGACATGAGTATTTACGTGGTTCGGGCCGCCTAAGCGTAATACCCTACTCCACGGGTGTGTGTTGTTGTTGTATTGAGCGTCTGAGCGCTTGAGTGTCAGAGACTAGAGTGTCTTGAGTCTTAGGTGCATGTGTCCTCAGCCTCAGGCCTCAGGCCCATGTGTATCGCTCAACCAATCCTTTTATAGTACAGGGACAGGCCATCGTCAGCCTGGCCTGACATGTGGCCCAGGCGGTTACTGATGCTTAATACACAGTTAATGTACTTAATTACCCTTAACAGCGTGATAACGCGCCTTGATGGCGGCATTACTGGTATTAAGGGTCCTCTGATCGTGTGTCATTAGGATAGCATTAATGACACATAATTGGGTCTTGATGCTTTAATTGTTCCTTGAAGGTCCAAGCCGTTGGAGGTCTACCAATCTGTCTGTTGAAGTTGAAGGTCTGACGGTTGGATGCGTGGCAGCTCCGGAGCTTACTGTCTTGGACGAGTAGGTCCGATGCTGTTGTACGCATGTCGGTACTGGAGCTTCCCTCTATCGGGGGTTAGGTATGGGGGTGCCACATAGGTATCTAGTTCGGAGCTTTCCCATGTATGGAATGTAGCTCCGGTTTTATGATACACGTGGCGGCACTGGGACTAACCATAGAAGGGAGGCAGGTCCGGTTCCGTATGACACGTGAGGCCTTTGGAGGTCTTCAACTCAGACAGGTGGAGTTCCTTTGTGTTCTTTGATGTCCCAAAGGGTATTCGGTACACAGGGTACTGACAGGGGTCCAAACCAGACAAGTACGCACTAATAGAGGATTTTAAATTCTGCTTTGGTTCTAATATTTTTTAAACTCGTTCCTTTTTATGTTGTGTAATGTTAAACATGTATAAGAATGTATGCAACGCATGATGGATGAAAATGAGGGTGTTACACTGTGTTAGGCACGATGTCTTCCGCATCATATGACAGCATGTTTGATTATGAAGCTGAGCGTGACCGCGAGAGAGTGGCCAGGGCAAAAGAGCTAAGAAGCAAGAAGTGCCATGACCATGATGCAAATGATTCTCCTCCTAATGATGTGCTTCCAATAAAGAGGAAGGTGGTAGTCAAGAAGCCATCTAGCAAGGATGGTGCAGGTGCCAACTCAACGGCACCAAGGAGAAGCACTAGCAAGGGCAAAGGACTTGCAAGTGGACCCATTGGTCCACTAAAGATGAAGCCTCATGTACAGCGCAACAGACAACCCTCTGAAGATGATTTTGTGGGCAAAGGAAATGACTTGGCTGACAAGCTCAAAAAGGTTAAAGTCTATGAGCAGCCAAAGCAATCAGTTGAGCCAAGGTTCTGGAGCCACTTCCATGCTGATTATTATGAACATGTCTACAGGAAGATGACAAATCCAATGGTTGCCAGTGAATGGTTGGACATGACTTATCTACAATCCAAGAACTGTCAAGCATATCATGAAGTCTTGGAGGCATTGGAGAGGCATGGCTTGAAGGATCTCCCATCGTTTTGATACAATTGGATCAATGAAGTCATCACTGAATTTTACTCTACTCCCTACTTTGCCCATGATGATGGGGATGAGATAACTTGGATGACTCATGGATCCAAGTGTAGTGTCAATATATATACAATGATATTGTGAACGTCTCAATCACTCCAAATAGGTTTGTGGTTATGCACCCTACATCATGTTCATGATTGAGAAGGTCACCGACCTTGAGTTTGTCAAGGATGTTGAACATGCTAGCCTCAAGCCCCAAAAGCCACCAGTGTACAATGTTCCCAATGCTCCTGCCTCACCTGCAGTAGAACAAAGATCAAAGCAAGCTATGAGACCTATGTGTTATGAATACGTTGGCTATAGCGATAAAAGTTTTGAATACTACCAAAACACCTTTATTATCAAGGTCCGACACTAGGTTCGAGCTCCAGCAAGGTCCAACGATAGGTCCAACTTGTTTTGGGTAGCTCTGGCAAGTTCGACGCTAGGTCCGACTAGCTTTGGTTAGCTCTAGCGCTAGGTCCAACTAGCTTTGGTTAGCTCCGGCTCTAGGTCCAACTAGCTTTGGTAAGTTCCAGAGCTAGGTCTTGCTAGCTTTGGTTAGATCCAGTTCATGGTCTGGTTAGCTTTGGCAAGGTTCAGAGCTTGATCGTAGTGGTTCTGCTTTTACCTTGAAATATTTCAAACTTGTTGTACATCTATGGAAAGTTTTCTTAGTATTCTTTTACTAATTTTTTGGTGTGTTTTGGTGGAAATTTCTGTTATGAATTTGCTGGTGTGCAAAATGCTTATGTGAGGTTCTCACGTAAGGTGTTGTGGTTTCGGAACTAATGAGAGTCAAGTCGAGGACTTGTGCTCAGAAGTATTGGTTGTTTATTCATGTGCAGGTGTTGCTTGAGTTCAATACATGGCTAGTGATGGGATCCATTGAAGTCTTAGGGAGAAGATGAGATTCAACAACCAAGTTTGGGGGGAATTCTGGTTGAGTTGATCGGGAGGTCGCGCAGCATGTTTGAATCAAGAACGACGCATATGAAGGTTTCCTGGATGTTGTTGGAAGATGTTTGCACGTGTGCAAGTAGTGCATGGACGTGGCTATGGTTTCGAGGCGTGATGAAGAGAAGTGGACGTAAAGAATTGGTCGGAAAGGTCCAACCGACTAGGTTATGCACTCAGGCTGCGACTGAGTTGTGTTTGACTCAAATATTGAAAGTTTTGAGTTGGTTATGATAGGATTTCGTGTGGGTCATGAATTTGAGTTGTTTTAGGAATGTGGGATATGCTCCTAAGGTGTTTGTAAGTCTTAATATTGCTTCTATCTGTGTATAGAAGAATCTTGAGCAGTTATGGAAAGTTTCGATTCGTGAATTGAGTAGGATTATAGTCCTAGTTAGGTTTGGGTTGGCCTAAGGGCTTGTTATATAAGAAAGCGAGGCCATATCTCATGGTGCACTACTTTGGGGCTGTTTCACTTGTGTTGTGATCAATAAAATTCGTAGTTTGAAGGAACTTTTGTGCCTTGTTCGTCCGACTTGTTTTGTTCAAGTCTTTCTCGTCGAGTTTCTCCATAGCACTACCTTGCTTCGGTGGTTTTATCATAACTCAGGTTTTACAAATCCGATTGATGTGATTCATTTTGCTTTATCTTTACAACTTGATTTTCTATCATCTTTGAAAATTTCACGGTCATTGGATTTATGGTTTCTGATCTACAAGAGTTTCTTTGCAGTGTTCTAGAACTGTTTTTCTCGGGTAGGACAGATTGACCTTTGTTCGATCTTTTGATCGTAACATGAGTTTCCCTCGACGGATTTTCATGATTCTTGTTGTGACATCTTCGTGAGTTGATTATCCACAATCTATACTTGTTTGGTTACAATTGATCACCTTTACATTAGTCGCATACTCGATTTCTTTAACATATTGTTTTTCTGCCTAGGGGTTTTTTGTTGCTTCCGCTGAAAAGTTTTAATCTACCATTCATCCCTCCCTTTTGGTAGCTTTACACGTGCTCTTCGATCCTAAACAAGCAAATGAATGCACAAGAACTCCAGCTGCTAACTCTGCTCCTCCATCCTCCAAAGAGTCTTCTAGTGGTGTATTGAAGATATTTTCCTCCATCTTTGCATCTTGCTGGAAAGTGGAGGTTAAGCAACATAAGGAAAGCTTGGCCAGGAAGAGGCATGAGAGGTATATGAAGGCAAACATCAAACAATCTGTGAGAAGCTTGATATTGAGCCAGTGGGATCTCCTCAAATTTCAGGGGATTTCAAAGAAAATATCATAGAGATTGCGCCTCTCACAAAACAAGAATTGGCCTCCTTTGGACTTGCAGGTGTCATTGTTCCTCCTCTTCCTCAACAAGCGCATGAGTCTGAATATGAAGACATGACTGAGAGTGAGAGAGCGAGTGACGAATAGTGATTCCCCTCAATTTTCCCCTTTTTGGTGCCTTGATGCCAAAGGGGGAGAGATTGAGACTAGTAGTCTATTTATAACCCTTAAGGACTAGTGATCATGGACATGTATCTTTTGTGTTTTTAATGTTTCAAACTATTTTAATCTCTATTAGGATGCCTATTTTGTTTAAATATGAATGTGTGATGCTTATTCTATTCTTGTGATTGTAATTGTTGTATTCTTCATTATGCACATCACAATATCTGCCCGCACACACCTTTTAGGCACCTCACCATAAGGAGTGCATATAGGTGAGAAATCTTTTATTGTTCGTATGTCATTCTCATATATGCACACTTTATGAAAATCAATGTTTACTCGTAATTGTGAAATCTCAATTGGATGTCATCAATCACCAAAAAGAGAGAGATTGAAAGTGCATCTAGGCATACCCTTGTAGGTTTCGGAGGTTGATAAAAACGTGATCCTAATGAAATCGTTGAGATGAATGCAGGTCTACAAATATTAGAACTTATGGTGCACTCAAAGTGTTGAAAAATGAGGAGTGACAAAAGGAAAAGCCCAAATGATCAAGGAAGCATGAAGTAGATATCAATGTATAGGATGTGTGTGAGAGTCCCAAGAGCTTATATCTTTGTGTAGAGGGTAAGGGCTAAAATCAATTAATTAAGTAATTCACTGAGCATCGGACAAGTCCGTTCACAGGCGGACTAGTCCGTTTCACTTACTGTTCCCACACGGACAAGTCCGGAATAGCACCGGACTAGTCCGTTCAACTCACAGACCTCACATGGACAAATTCGGACACATACCGGACAAGTCTGTTCAACTTTCTGATGTTCACTTAACACAAACACCAGGCACCGAACAAGTCCGTCAATTTTCAGACAAGTCTGATTGAGTCTCCAGACCCATCACGAACTAGTCCGGACAACTTTCTGTTCAATACGAAGAAGTCTAGATTACCTCACACATATTAGGGTTTCAGATGTGCTGCACAATTCACGCCAGTTTTATACAGCACACCAAACTAGTCCGGTCCGCAGTCCCCAGAGCAGACTAGTTCGGCAGTCGGGATCCCTTATGATTAATTCTTTGGAAACTCTATAAATAGGTGATCCATAACCCCACAACAGAGATACCGTGCACAACAGTGAACAACTAAGAACCCTAGCACCACCACTCATCCCAAGAGCACAGAAACATCTCTCCCCACACATCTAAAGCCCTTAAAAGTTAAATATTTTGGAATCCAAATTTGGGACAGGGAGATCGCCTTCTACGCATTGCTAAGCTTTTCGGGTTTGATCTCTTATACACTCTTGCATCTATTGTAAATCTTTCGAGTGTGTTTGATCACCTTGTGGGAGCCCTCAACGTGTAAGTTGCCCCACCGACTTGGTTATTGCCCCCATGATAGTGGAACTCAAGTCGGCCTTCGTGGTGACCCTAAGATGTAAAGGGTGGATTGAGACCCGGCTCTGCATGGGCTCCTCAACGAGGATGTAGATCTCTTTGGTGAGATCGAATCTCGGTAAAATCCTTGTCTCTTGTGTTCTTGTTATTTACTTTTGCAATCATCATCATGTTCTATGGCATAGGGTTGATTAATCTTGCAACTTATATTAATCTTGTATTCCTCGTTCAAATCAATCATCCTAAAACTTACTCAAGTTTTTAGGATAATTTACTTAATTCCGCTGCTATAACATTTGAGGAGAATACATTAAACAATCTATCTTTTTGTCGGTATAACTAGCGTACCGGACTAGTCCGTACCGATACCGGACTAGTCCGACCCTCCTATATTTGACGAATCTATTAAGTGTTGCTGGAAAAGTTTTCAACGCCTATTCATCCCCCTATGGGCCACATCCACTATGAGTCTGTTTACATTTGAGGAGAATACATTCAACAATCTATCTTTTCGTCGGTATAACTAGCATACCGGACTAGTCTGTACCGATACTGGACTAGTCCGACTCTCCTGTATTTGACAAATCTGTTAAGTGTTGTAGGAAAAGTTTTCAACGCCTATTCACCCCCCTCTAGGACACATCCACTAAGAGTCACCAACTCGTACCTCGCAAAAGCCCACGAATGACCATTTCATAATCCAAGTCGTGAGAACGCCGAAAGGTTATGGAAAGGGTCCATATAAGCGTGTGGACAACATATCCTTGGAGGAATCAACATGCCCGTCTCCCTCCAGGTCTAGGGTTGGGCATCACCTCTCACCACCTGCTATAAAAAGGCCTCCTGGCCAATATCAAAGATTGATTAGAAATCTCTCTGTGCTGATGCGGCGCGACTAGCTAAGGAAATAGTAAATCTCCATTTGATAACAAAAAGCTAGCGCACATGATGGCCGAAGCACGTATCGAGAGGGAAGAATTGAAGGATGATATTGATGCCCTTAAGGAGGAGATTGATGGTGTCCACCGTGGCATAAGTGCTAAAGTCAAGCGCTTATGCGAGACCGTAGGAATGTCTGACATCTACAAGGCACCATAAGTAGATGTCCCATTATACCTTGGGTGATTACCCCTTAGTTTGCTTATTTTGTTTTCATTCCAACATTTGTAATTCGATAATGTAAGCACCCCAAATTGTTTTTTCAATAAAGTGAACTTACCGGTTAATCTAACACAGGTAGAGTTCCCCTTTTAGTTTATTTTGTGTCAAATAAAGTTTCCAAGAACAAGAGTGGGGGAGGAGTCCCTCTGCGATTTCGCGATGTATAAATCAAGCATTTCACCCAAGGACACATCGCAATCCAACACGCGAGGTATCACGACAAAGCGAAGCACTGCGAAGCCAGCCACAAGTCGGTCGACCCCCTAGCTCACCCGACCTATTCGTGGCCCCTCTCGGGTCCGTTTCGCTACACAGCATCAGTATGATTCTCTTATCCCCTGCTCTTGGTGATTCAATACAAATCGTGTTAAAATTTTTGACGCATTCATGAAAAATCAATTTAAAATCAAGTCAATTAAAATAAACAATGCAAAATTGCTTCAATATGAGATCAATATACTTTGTATTTTGATTTCACTACCATGTTTCTGAACCCATATCATTAATTTAGGACAACATGTCATCTAAGTTTTTGATTGGTGTGAAAGTAAAATGAACCCATGGACAAAAACATCCTTGCTTGAAATTGATTTTGAACTTTGCATAATTTTGAAGTCTTAAGGATTTGCCTTCCTCTCTCATTGAAAATTAAATACCCAGCAAGACCATATGATATAATTATTTGAAAACCACATGCATATGCCACTTAGCATTTTTCATTGAACTTTATAAAACTCTTGACCCTATTGAGTGACTTGCATAAATTCTTTGATTAGGAATTTCTTGTGCACCCCACCATACTCCATAATTTTCATCCATCCATCGTCATAAGATACTCCATGGGATTTATTTCAAAATCCTCTCTCATTAAAAACATGCATAAAAAGAAGTAGAAGGCATGGCTATAAGAGATCTAAAAAAGAATTCAAAAAAGAAGAAGAAAAAGTAAACAAAAGAGCCAATAAGTAGCCATACTTCATCCTTGCACAAAAAGAGAGTGATCAAATGGGAGTCATCACCATCATTCATCAACCATCATCCACAGCCCACACTATGTGCACAAGAATTTCCTTAGTCATTGATTTTTTATTGCATGGTCTTCGCATATGGATCTCGTTTTTGACTTAGTGTTATATGAATTGTAAGTTTGCTCATCTTTATCCCTACCAAGGTCCACAAAAGCCATACCTAGTGTAGGGACAAAAGTGGCAAAATAGTGCCAAGGTGAGAATTCAAACACTTTGGGTGACTTGAGAGAATCCAATTGAGAGGAAAAAGGGTTTTATCCTTTTGGCATTCAAAATATAGCAATTTTTGAAGTCATCTCAGTAGAAGGAAGTCCGGGTAAGATGCACTTAACCGTTCCACCTCTCGAACACCCAAAATGATGTGATAGCCACACCACAAAGGGTTAATAAGCAAAGGTATGAATCAAATAATTTGTATACTTCATTCCTATTCATAGCAATATTTACATTAGCACTTAGTTCTTGTTGCCTTCACTCGAGGACGAGCAAAGGACTATGTGTGGGGGAGGTTGTTGACGGTCCTTAAATGTTAAATTTGACCGTCAATTCACTGCATAAGGATTAAAAATGGAGAACGCAACATAATGGTAGGAGTTAAAACTAACAAATTCCAGAAGTGTTAGTGTATATTTGCATGCAGGTGAATTAAGCCCCAAAATACCCAAGAACGCAGGAGCAAACAAAAAAGTCACCATTCGATGAATCAGGCGATGACACATCACATGGATCGATGGACCCATCGCCAGGCGTATCCGAAGGGATCCAACATCGATTCACGCAGGAAGGAGATCTGGGCCCACCTATCAGCCACCCCAAGAAAACACAGCCAAAGGGGGGCCAGGATCAGGTCCGCCGACCCCCTGGCTCAGCCAACTTGGCCCTAGTGCCGAACGCGGTCAAACGACGCGTGTCACCCTCATATGGCTCCCTGATGGCGGTAACAACTTATTCATGCATTAGTTGCTATGCCAAACCGACTAGGCTCGTGTATAAATACCCCCTCACTCCCTCACTTCACACACACCACAAGTTTGAGAATAGTACTTCACTCATAAGGTTTAGAGCTGCCCATGTGGACAACCAAGTAGAAGGAGAGTGAGGAGGAGCTAGGAGGAGGAGGCTTGGGCTTGTCAAGTCCCTCTTCCACACTTGTACCTCTACGGAAGTTCTGTAGAAATTGAGTAAGAAACTTTTGTGAATTCAATACTTGTTTGGTTTCTATTCCATAGTAGTTTGCTTTCGTAACTGCTTGTGGGTTCACTGCTTTAATTCATTAGAGACTCTAGTCATAGCTTTGCATTCGAAATGATTGGAGTTGTGAATTAGAACTTAAGTGTGGTGCTTAGGTTAGAGTTCATCAGTGGATATCTTGTAGACCCACGGATTGAAGAAGTAGACAGTAGGTGGTGACAACCCTATCCGTCCTTAGTAATCCTCCATGTTCGGCTATACCATAGGCTCTTGGCGGAAATCATCCTGGTGTTGCCAGGGGTAAACCCATGCCCGAAGCAAGTAGCTGCCATAGACTACTGTGGCATAGATTTCAAACCATTGGATTCCTCTCAAATCCATGCCTACCAAACAAACTATGTGTCCTTGAGAGAACAAGCTAGAAGATCTCACACACGTTCCTTGGCCCTTGGAAATACTCTTTAAGGGGACGTGCTACAACAGGATTTCCATGCGCTTGCGGATTATTATGTTTTCATAAGAAATACCAACATATACTCAAAAATTACATGTAAACCCTCACTTTTATCCTATTTTCCAATGTATTCAGCACATAGGTCTCACAATTGTCACCACTTGCTGCCTATCTCTACAATATGTGAGCGTACAAGACATCCAACGCTACTTGGACATCCAAACACCATGTCTGCATACGATGTAGATACCCCAGATCCTCGGTATGAATCTAATTACTAACCTAATGATCGTTGAACCAATATTGAAGATAATACTGAAAGTGCATCTAGGTAATCCCTTGTGGGTTTTGGACGACTGATGACAAACAAATGAGATCCTAATGAACCTGTTGAGATGACTGCAGGTTAAGCTAAATGAGATAGTTTGGTGCACTAAAAAAGGTGAAAAATGAAGTGGTGTACAAAAGAGAGAAGAACAACTGACAACTAAAGCGAAAAGTAGATTTAAATGTATAGGATGTGTGTGAGAGACACATCCCAAGAGCTCAAGTCTTTGCATAGGGGTAAGGGCTTAAAAACACCTAAAAATTCACTGAGCACCGGACTAGTCTGTTCAACTCTCTGTTGTCCAAATACACTGTGCACTGGACTAGTTCGATCACTTAACGGAATAGTCTGATAAACTTTCTGGAACCACATAACACAGTGCACCGGACTAGTTCGATGTTGGACCGGACTAGTCCCTTCAAGTCTGTGTAAACCCTTTTCACTACACTCCGGACATGTCCATCCATAGGACCGGACTAGTCTGTTGAACTCTATGATGTTCAATAACACATAGCACCAGACAAGTGCGCTCTTGGATCGGACTAGTCCATTCAACTCTCTGGAGTTCAATTTCACTTGGCACCGGACAAGTCTGGACACCTACCGGACTAGTCCGACATACCTCGCACAATTAGGGTTTCTAGTGTGCTGCACATTTCACGCCAACTTTTACACAGCACACCGGACAAGTCCGGTCCCCAGTATGGACTAGTCCAGTTGTTGGGATCCCTAATGCTAACAATTTTGGGAACACTATGAATAGGAGATCCACGACCCCACAAATAGTTTTCACGCATTCTACTATTTACAACTCAAACCCTAGCGCTGCCACTTGTCCCAAGAGCACAAAAACACATCTCCCTAAGCATCTAAAGTCCTCAAAGGTGAAAAACAATGGAGTATTCAGATTTGGGGTTGGGAGATCGTTGTCCACACGTCGTTGAGCTCTTGGGGTTTGATCTTTTCACACTGGTGCTTTCCATTGTAATCTTTTCGAGTGTATTTGATCATCTTTTCATTGTAATTCTTGTGGGAGCCCTCAACGTGTGAGGTTGCCCCTTAAAGTTAATGATTACCCATGATAGTGGAATCAAGTCGGCCTTGTGTGGTGACTAGACGAGGGAAAGGGTTTGAAGAGACTCGGCTCTGTGTGGGCTTCCTCAACGAGGAGTAGATCTCTGTGGTGAGATCAAACCTCGATAAAAATTCATGTCCTGCGTGCTTCTTTGTTTTTCTATCTTCATTGATTAGGGCACATAGTTGATCAACATTGTAACTTGAATTGCAAATTGTTTCTCACGTGTAACCTCACAACATTGATTGTTAATTCAAGTTATCTTACCAGTTGTTCAAATTTTTGCTGTTGTAAAGTGTAATTCCTGTATCAACACATAGTCAAATCGACACACATTTAGCACACCGAACTAGTCCGCACATCCAATCGGACAAGTCCGGTCTATCAAGTATTTGACTATTTGATTAAGTGTGCAGCAAATTTTCAAAGCCTATTCACCCCCCTTCTAGGCCACATTCAATTGGTATCAGAGCAGGTTGTCTATCGACAAGACTCATCGCTCGGAGAGATCAATGGGCTCTGAGAAGAACAACGAGATCCCAAAGGTACTCAACATCGAAAAAGAGCAAGATACAAAAGCCTTTGATATACTGAGGGAAAATCCACATGATGATGAAGAAGTGCATCAATTCAAGGCACTTCTAAGGAAGAAACTTTTGAGCCAAAAGGAGACGAGAAGACGACGGGGAGTGGTCATCAGGACTACTCTCGATATCCTTACAATTACAATTGTCTCAATTCCAATAATCACTATCTTTCTATTCCCATGAGAAAGCCTCCGCAATTCGATGAAAATGACTACACCATGCGGAAATACAATATGAAAATGCATCCAATCTCATTGAATCCCAGTCTTTGGCATATAGTGTGTACAGGTGTAGATATCTCATATACAGATGAAGAACTCACTTTGGAGCAAGAACAAAAAATTCACCGCAACGCACAAGCCGTTGCAGTGATCACCTCATCACTAAGTCGGGAGGAGTTCACTAACGTTGATGGATTAGACGGTGCAAAAGAAATCCGGGACACACTCAAAATAGCTCATGAGCGAAATAGGTCAGTCCGAGAAGCTAAAATTGAGATGCTTGAAGGAGAATTGGGGAGATTCGCCATTGAAGAAGGCGAATCACCTCAAGACATGTACAACCGGATGAAGGCGCTTATCAACAAGATCCGCGCCTATGGAAGCAAGAAGTGGACTGACCATGGGGTTGTCAAAAGGATGATTAGAGCCTTCATGCCAAGAAATGTTACCTTATGCTCAATGATCCGAGAAAGCCCTAGGTTCCACAAAATGACCCCGAATGAACTATTGGGAAAAATCATAAACCATGGGTTGATGGAGAAGGAAGCTCAATACATTAAAGACCTAGCTGAGCTCACCTCCTCCAAAAAGAAGGAAGTTTCCCTCAAAGCAACTTGCAAGTATAAAAGAAAAGAAACTCATGAAGCTCAAGATGAAGGAGATACAAGTGATGTGAGCACTGACCTAGATAATGAAGATATGGTACTCTTCATCAATAAATTCAAGCACATGATGATGAGAAGAAACAGTAGCAACTCAAATGAAGGGAAGAGCAAAGAAAAAGGAAAATCCAAGGCTCGACGTACCTGCTATAATTGTGGCGAGTACGATCACATCATGGTTGAGTGCACTTATTAAGAGAATAAGAGGAAGAAGGAAACGAAGCTTTAAGAAAAGAATATCTTCAGAAAAAGGAGGAACGATCATCAAGTGCATATTGGCAAGGAGTGGGACTCAAATGACGAGTCTTCCTCCAATGAAGAAGAGGAGGTGGCCACCATTGCCATCAAGAAGCCCACCAAGAGGTCTACGCTCTTCCCGAACATGGGAGGACAGGAGACACACAAGCCTCATGGCTAAAGAAGGCAAGAAAAAGGTTCGACTTACTCCCCACTCGCTAAATTTCTCTATTGATGATTTTGACAGTTCTAGTGAAAATGAGGAGATGTTTAGGGGATTAAGTAAGACGGCATTGAAGAAAATAAATATGTTGTCGGATGAAATCTTTGAGAAGGAAGAGCTTGTGAACCGACAAGAAGATATGCTCATCCGTGAAAGGAAGAGGTATCAAGAGGTTGAAAAACTCCTTGAGCTTGAATGAGAAAAGAGCAAGTCACTTAAGCATGAGCTATCCTTGAGTAAGGAAACTTACTCAAAGCTAGAAGACTCACACGTTGCAATCAAGGATGAACTTGGTAACTTGTCAAAAGTTAACAAGGTTTTTAAAGTGCAAGTTGAGTCGCTCAAGCAAAGTGACTCTTCCTCCTCTAAAACCTCACCTTCCAAAGGTATAAGTTCGACAACAA
Source organism: Tuctoria greenei (assembly GCA_036927565.1). Classification (NCBI taxonomy): domain Eukaryota; kingdom Viridiplantae; phylum Streptophyta; class Magnoliopsida; order Poales; family Poaceae; genus Tuctoria; species Tuctoria greenei. Next base: position 61,331,985 of record JAYESD010000010.1, read on the forward strand.
TTGCAACTTGCACATGTTCCATTAAGAAAAATGTTGGCAAACTTGATTCTTCTACTTCTCATGCAAAGCATCCTTCCCAAAGTGGCATCTTTGACAAGGAGAAGATCAAATATGCACGTAGTGCATATATGATCACTAGACTTCCTAACGTCAAAGATGGTCTTGGGTTTAAAAAGAACAAACACATGTCCACCAATGTTCATGCTAAAAAGAAAATTACTTTTGTTAAGGAAAAATATCATGAATCTGATCCGCAAATACTATTTCATAATTTTGATGCTTCTTATGTACTTATAAAAGACAAATATGGAAATGTATTTGCTTAATATGCAGGGCCACACCACAAGAACTCAAAAACTTGTGTGTGGGTGCCCAAGACACTTGTTACTAACCTGAGAGGACCCAAGCAAGCTTGGATACCTAAAACCAAGGAATGATTCTGTTTTGCAGGCCTACTCCTCTGGTGGATCCAAATGGGTGCTAGATAGCAGATGCACCAATCACATGACAGGAGAGAGGAATATGTTCGTGGAGTATGAGCACAATGCAGATCCAAGTGAAGGGATATACTTTGGAGACAACAGCCAAGGAATGGTCCTTGGTAACGATAAAATTGAAATCTCTTCTCAACATACTCTCTCAAATGTTTTACATGTAGATTCTTTAGATTATAACCTTCTTCCAATATCTCAGATATGTGACAAAGGTTATAAATGTTTATTCACTAATGAGGGTGTGACCGCTTTTAGAAGAAGCGATGGATCGATTGCATTCAAGAGAATGTTGAAGAGAAAGCTTTATCATGTTGACTTCAACAAAGATAAAGCTAAACTGAACACTTTCTTGGTTGCTAAAACTAACATGGGATGGCTGTGGCATAGACGGCTAGCCGATGTTGGGATGAGAAATCTGCAGAAACTTCTAAAAGATGGTCACATCTGAGGTTTAAATTATGTTGTCTTTGAGAAAGACAAGCTGTGCGGTGCTTGCCAGGCGGGAAAACAAGTTGGAGCACCGCACCCTGCCAAGAACGTGATGACTACCAAAAGATCGCTGGAACTTCTTCACATGGACCTTTTCAATCCAATTGCCTATATAAGCATCGTTGGTAACAAATATGGTCTAGTTATTGTTCATGATTTTTCAAGATTTGCCTGGGTATTTTTCTTGTATGATAAATCAGAAACTTAGAGAATCCTCAAGAAATTCCTGAAAAGAGCTGAGAACGAATTCTCCTCAACTGTGAAGAACATAAGAAGTGACAACGGGACATAACTCAAGAATACACAAGTTGAGGGTACCCAGATGAAGAAGGAATAAAGCACAAATTTTTGGCACCCAACTCCCTTCAACAAAATGGTCGAAAGGAAAAACATAACACTAATCGAGATGGCGAGGACAATGCTGGATGAATACAAGACCTCGAACTGGTTTTGGGCTAAAGCAGTGAACACCGCTTGTCAGGCCACAAAACGGTTGTATCTTCACCAACTCTTGAAGAAAATGCCATATGAGCTTCTCACCAGTAACAAACCAAATGTTTCATGATTTAAAGTCTTTGGTTGCAAATGTTTTATTCTGAATAAGAAACCAAGGACTTCGAAGTTCGCCTCAAAATCCGCTAAAGGGTTCTTGCTCGGTTATGATTCGAACGCCTACACCTATCGTGTCTTCAACAAAGTCTCTGGCCTTGTTGAAGTAGCACGTGATGTAGTGTTTCATGAATCTAACGGGTCCCAAGTGGAGCAAGTTGATAAGTGTGTGCTAGATCAAGAAAAGCCCCATGTCAAGCGTTGAGGAGGATGGCACTTTGTGATATTCTACCTCAAGAGCAACCGCAAGACTCAAGTGCACAAGATGAACCTCAACAGGGAAGCAATGATCAAGGGGGAGCTCATGCACAAGATCAAGATCAGGAAGATCAAGAAGATCAACACAACCACAGAAGCAATGATCTAGGGGGAGACAATGATTATGAAGATAATAAAGAACATGCAACTTCACAAGTCCCTCACCCAAGAGTACATCAGAGGGTACAAAGACATCATCCCATTAACAACTTCATTGGAGACATTGCTAAGGAGTAACTACTAGATCTCGCATAGCAATTTTTTGTGAATATTACTCTTTTGTCTCTTTTCTAGAACTATACAGGGTAGAAGAAGCATTTTAAGGATCTAGATTGGGTGATTGCAATGCAAGAGGAGTTGAACGACTTCAAGAGAAATGAAGTGTGGGAACTGGTGGAAAGACCAAAGGCGAACATCGTTGGAACAAAATGGTCTTTCGGAACAAACAAGATGAACATGGAGTGGTAACGAGAAATAAAGCGAGACTTGTGGCTAAAGTTTACTCACAAGTCGAAGGATTGGACTTCAACGAAACTTTCGCTCCCGTAGCTAGACTTGAGTCCATTCGTATTTTATTGGCATATGCTACTCACCATAATTTCAAGTTGTATCAAATGGACGTCAAAAGTGCCTTCCTCAATGGACCAATTATGGAGGAAGTGTATGTGGAGCAGCCACAAGGATTTGAAGATCAAGAGCACCCCAATCATGTTTATGAACTGCGTAAGGCCCTCTATGGCCTCAAACAAGCTCCTCGAGCTTGGTATGAGTGCCTTAGATATTTTCTTATTCAAAATGGTTTTTAAATTGGAAATGCTGATTATACTCTGTTCACAAAACACTTTGATGATCATCTATTTGTATGTCAAATCTATGTTGATGATATCATTTTTTGTTCTACTAACAAGTCATTTTATGAAGAGTTTAGCAAGATTATGACAGATAGGTTCGAGATGCCGATGATGGGCGAATTGATGTTCTTGTTAGAATTCCAAGTGAATCAATTAAGAGAGGGCACATTCATAAGACAAACCAAGTACACGCAGGACATCCTCAAGAAGTCCAATATGGACAAGGCCAAACCCATCAAGGCACCAATGGCAACAAATGGACATCTTGATCTCAACGAAGATGGTACAAATGTGGATCAAAAGGTATATCGGTCTATGATTGGCTCATTTCTCTATTTACGTGCATCTAGGACAGATATGATGCTTAGTGTGTGTATGTGTGCAAGATTTCAAGCCGCACCCAAAGAGTGCCATTTAATAGCTGTAAAAAGAATCTTAAGATACCTTGTGCACACACCCAACTTGGGCCTTTGGTATCCCAACGGATCCAAGTTTAACTTGATAGGTTATTCTGATGCTGACTATGCAGGATACAAAGTCGATACAAAGAGCATGTCAGGGACTTGTCAATTCCTTGGCAGATCCCTAGTTTCATGGTCATCTAAAAAGCAAAACTCCATTGCTCTTTCCATAGCCGACGCGGAGTATGTTGCAGCTAGTAGTTGTTGCGCACAATACTTTGGATGCGACAAACTCTAAGGGATTATGGTTACAATCTGAACCATATTCCACTCCTATGTGATAATTAGAGTGCTATAAAAATTGCACACAACCCATAGAGCACTCAAGAACTAAGCACATAGATATTTGTCACCATTTTCTAAGAGATCATTCATTAAAAGGTGACATATTAATTTGACATGTTAGGACTGAAAAACAACTTGCAGATATTTTCACCAAGCCACTTGATGAAAAAGAGGTTTTGCGATCTAAGAAACGAGCTAAATATACTTGACTCTAGAAATGTGGCTTGAACATTGCATACTTGATTGTAATTTCAAAGTTTACTCATTTTTGCGAAATTTTTTCCTTTTCTCGATTTTCTCTTGAAAACTATTTAAATTACTGAATATTGGTGAATTATGGCCATTGTATGATTGTTGATTGCTTACTGGTCATGTTCATCTAGATTATTTGAGAAATAATGTCCTTTAGATCACTATTAGATCAAACAACAAAAATCTAGTTGTTTCAATTCAGTTCTGTCCTTGTGACACCGAACTAGTCCTACGTCAGCACCAGACTAGTCGGATGATAGAGACTAGCCCGACCCTAGTCCGACACGTCGGACATGATCAGTGTAGACCGGACTAGTCCGGACTTGTCGGGGTTAACCCTAATCCGCCGCCAGGAGCTCATCATCCTCCTTTCACAATCTCCTTTGCATTCTCTCTACTCCTCCGTGAGATCGAAAGGCGATTTCCACTTCTAGCCATCAAAAACGCACATTTCTCCAAGGGAAATCTCCTCCTCGGCACGGAGCTTGTCCACCCCGGACTAATCAGGCCCCCACTCCGCTTCTTCAACGCGAATCTTCAACTTTTCGATAAAATTTCTCTCAAACCCTAACTCTCAACTTTTCTTGATTCTTGTTTAGTTTCCTTGTCTCCTAGGGCATGAGTTACTCTTGTAGATGAATTCCTACTATTTCCTAGTCCTTGTGAATTGATTCGAGCTAGATTTGTTGAAAATAGGAAAGTTAGGGTTCTTATGCTAGACCGGAGTAGTCCGATATTCAAGTGCAGACAAGTCTGGTACATCGAACAAGTCTACACTCTGAAAACAGACAATTCTGATATCTGACATTTTGAACTTCTAAATTCCTATTTGCACAAACTCTCCAATCAACTCTTATCTAATCCTTGAACCTCCTTGTCAGGCATGATGTCTTCAAGTTCAGAGGATAGTTCCTTTCAGTATGATGAAGAGGTAGAGTGTGCTCGAGTGCAAAGAGCCAAGGAAAGGGTGATGAAGAAAAGGCATGATATCAATGTTCACTCCCCTCCTTTCGGTGACACCCTTCCTAAGAGAAGAAGAGTGGTAGTGAAGAAAGCACAGGGCAAGGATCCTGCTAAGAGTTCATCGGGGCCAAAGAGAACCTTTAACAAGGGCAAAGGACTTGCTAGTGGTCCTATTGGCCCTTTGAATATGAAAGCTCCTACTCACCGCAACACACAACAATCTAGTGATGATTTCACTGGCAAAGGGGGTGAGCTAGCTGACAAGTTCAGAAATGTAGAAGTCTATGATCAGCCCAAACAATCAGCTGCTCCAAGATTGTGGAGAAACTTCCACATTGATTACTATGAGCATGTGTATCTGAAGATGAGGAACCCATTCATTGAAAGTCAATGGGTTGACATCACCTATCTTTAATCCAAAAGATGTCAAGCCTATCAAAGAGGTTCTGGAAGCTTTGGAGCTACATGGGTTGAAGGATCTTCTCTTTCCAATTGGACTGGAACATTGAGGTCATTACTCAATTCTATTACACTCTTTACTTCTCTCGTGAGGACGGGGACAAAATGACATGGATGACACATGGAGCGAAGTACAGAGTCACATATGAAGAGTTTGCTAGAATTATTCACCTGGAAGATTCTTTGGATAATAACATCATTATCCACAACCTAAAGCCTCTGGAGAAAGATCAGCTTAACTTTCTCTATGATACTAAGATGCCATTCAAGTCTCTAACCACAAAGTACCTGAAGCCCTACTTTGCTGTTTTAAACAGAATCCTAAGGAAGACCATAGCTCCCAAGGAGGGAGATGCAGGAACCATCCAGGGGACCCTTAGGACATTGATGAAGGTCATCAGAAAGAAAAGGACTTTCAATGTCTTTGAGTACATGTACAATGACATTGTGAACATCTCTATCACTCCTAATAGGTCCTGTGGCTATGCACCCTACATCATGTATATGATTGAGAAGGTGACTTGACTTAAATTTGTCAAGGATGTGCCTCATACTAGACTCAGGCTCCAGATGCCTACTATGTACACTGTTCCCTCTACTCCTACCACACTTGCAGAGGAAATAAGATCTAAGAGGGCTCAAGAAGGCACAATAACTGAGACTGCTGCTCCTTCTCCTCCACCTTCTATAGAATCCTCTAGTGGAATACTGAAGATGCTCTCATCCATCTTTGCTTCATGTCGCAAAGTGGCAATCAAGCAGCATAAGGAGAGTTTGGCCAGAAAGAAGCATCAAAGATATGTGAAGGCCAATATCAAATCCATCTGTCAGAAGCTTGAAATGGAGCAAGTGGGGTCACCCCAGATCTCAGAAGACTCTGAAGAACACATCACAGAGATGGCACCTTTAACTGAGAAAGAAATGGCCTCATTTAGGTTGGTCGGTGCCTCTACTCCTGCTTCTCCTCCTGAAGCACCTGAAGATGAAGAAGAAGATACAAAGAGGACTGAGAGTGAGGGAGGTAGTGGTGATGAGTGATTCCACTCAATTTTTTTCTTTTTGGTGCCTTGATGCCAAAGGGGGAGAGATTGAGACTAGTTGTCTATTTTGTAGCTATTAAGCCATTAAGGACTTGTGATCAAGGACATGTACTCGATTTCAAACTATTGTAATTTATTTTGGATGGGCTTAATTTACTTAATGTTTGATGCTCAGTTAATGTTAATGTAATGATCGTCGCTATAACTGTTAAGTTCCTATGTATTGCTCATCACATCTTTTTGATCACACACTTGTTAGGCACCCCACCACAAAGAGTGCATATATGTGAGAAGTTTTTGTTACTCATTTATTGTTCTCATATATGCACACTTTATGAAAATCAATTTTTACTCTTAATTGTGAAATCTCAATTGCTTGTCATCAATAACCAAAAAGGTGGAGATTGAAAGTGCATCTAGGCAATCCCTTGTGGGTTTTGGACGATTGATGACAAACAAATGAGATCCTAATGAACTTGTTGAGATGACTGCAGGTTAAGCAAAATGAGATAGTTTGGTACACTCAAAAAGGTCAAAAATGAAGTGGTGTACAAAAGAGAGAAGCCCAACTAACAACTGATGCACAATGTAGATTTAAATGTATAGGATGTGTGTGATAGACACATCCCAAGAGCTCAAGTCTTTGTGTAGGGGTAAGGGGTTAAAAATACATAAAAATTCGCTAAGCACCAGACTAGTCCGTTCATGGACTGGACTATTTCGTTTAACTCTCTATTGTCCAAATACATTGTGCACCGGACTAGTTTGATCACTTACTGGACTAGTCCAATAATCTTTATGGAACCACATAACACTGTGCACCGGACTAGTTCGATGTTGGACCAGACTCGTCCATTCAAGTCTCTGTAAATCATTTTCACTACACTCCGGACAAGTACGTCCATAGGACTGGACTAGTCCATTGAACTCTCTAATGTTCAATAACACATAGCACTAGAAAAGTCCGCTCTTGGATTAGACTAGTCCGTTCAACTCTCTGGAGTTCAATTTCACTTGGCACCGGACAAGTACAGACACCTGTCGGACTAGTCTGGCATACCTCGCACAATTAGGGTTTCTAGTGTGCTGCACATTTCACGCCGACTTTTACACAGCACACCAGACAAGTCTGGTCCCCAGTACGGACTAGTCCGGTCGTCTGGATCCCTAATGGTAACAATTTTGGAAACACTATAAATAGGAGATCCACAACCCCACAAACAGTTTTCATGCATTCTACTGTTCACAACTCAAACTCTAGCGCCGCCACTTGTCCCCAGAGCACAAAAACACTTCTCCCCACACATCTAAAGTCCTCGAAGATGAAAATCAATTGAGTATTTAGATTTGGGGTTTGGAGATTGTTGTCCAACTATCGTTGAGCTCTTCGGGTTTGATATCTTCACACTCGTGCTTTTTATTGTAATCTTTTCGAGTGTATTTGATCATCTTTTTGTTATAATTCTTGTGGGAGCCCTCAATGTGTGACGTTGCCCCATCAAATAGATGATTACCCGTGATAGTGGAATCAAGTCAACCTTGTGTCATGACTTGACGAGGGAAAGGGTTTGAAGAGATCTGGCTCTATGTGGGCTTCCTTAACGAGGAGTAGATCTCTGTGGTAATATCGAACCTCGGTAAAAATTCGTGTCCTGCGTGCTTCTTTGTCTTTGCATCTTCATTGATTAGGGCACATAGTTGATCAATATTATAACTTGAATTGCAAATTGCTTCTCACGTGTAACCTCACAACATTGATTGTTAATTCAAGTGATCTTACCAGTTATTCAAATTTCCACTGTTGTAAAGTTTAATTCCTGAATCAACACTTAGTCAAATTGACACACATTTAGCACTCTGGACTAGTTAGCACATCCAACCGGACAAGTCCTGTCTATCAAGCATTTGACCATTTGATTAAGTGTGCACGAAATTTTCAAATCCTATTCACCTCCCTCTAGGCCACATTCAAATACTAATGATTTCATACTGACATCTTCATACCTTACACGACCAGACTATAGTAGAGGCCTATGATGTTTATGATAGATAATAGGAGCATTACCATACTAACATAAGAATAACTAGTGATACCACATATATGGATTCCACAATCGAACAAGAAATGCTCCATCCAAACAAAAGTATAAAAGAGGACTAACTTCATTATAAGAGCATAAGTCAACATAAGGAAGTGTAGTACAAGAGACATACCAAGACTTCCTAGCTGACTTAGGAACTTGGGAAGCTCCTCTCACGGTCTAACCTCCACTATGGACTTGGAGGATTGTATACAACAAAGTGATTGCTCAATGATGTGTGTGTGAGTGCCCACGTGCGTGCGCGAGTGTGGGTACATCGGCCTGGCATCATAATTAGCATGAGAATTGATCACTACCGATTTGTAGGAGACACTAGGAGTTTACACGTGTTAGTGGAAAACATAGTGCAGTGGCCAAGTCGGTCGACTGACCTTCCCCTGGTGCCACTCAACCCCCCTGTTGCTTCGAGACGCTGATATGTGGCCTCTCTTCCTTGTTCTAGAAGAATTGTGATGAAAATCATGCGTACCCCACCTACATGTGGGCCATTGGATCTGAGTGAGGCCAGCTGATGGTTTTTGATTGGTCAGAAGTGTGTTTCTTCGCCATGTGGACACGCATTGACCTTAAATCTACGTAATTCCACATGCATGTACAATTTTTCCATGTACATGTGGAACTACATTATTTTTAAGTGTAATGTGTGTAAGAAATGTATAATCCTTCATGTATGTTAGCTAATTGATGGACAAAATGGTACTTAACGATCCTCAACAGGGTTAAGCACTAAAGAATTATAATCTATCCCTTAGGTGGTATTAGCATCCTATATTACTGAGTGAAATATTTCTCATCAACCACATGACATCACCATCAACATCAGGTTACACCACCTGATCAACAAGACCATCTAGCATACACCATGTGGGCACTGACTAACCAAGTTACACCATATAACAGTCATCACCAACCAACAACGTGTCAGGTTATACCAACTGACACTTACCACTAAATCATACTGATCTCAATTAATCATGAATAAGTCTATTTCTACTCTTGAAAGTTAGCATGACTATCTATGTAGTTTTGTACTATACAAAGATTATACCACTTTACCCAAAAGTTATGATTTTATCTCTTGTTATCAGGTGGACTAGATAAATCCCCATGATGCTAGTGGTAGCCAGCCACATTGCACACGTCCTTTGATGTACCACCAGGAGATCACTACAAGGCGTTTACAAATAGTCTCCCGACAAGTATCAGTCCACTGAGGTTTCATTGCTAACAACATACATGAAGTACATCCTCCTTCGTAGGAGCCTCTTCTTGAGCCTTGCGGTTCCCAGGGCAATCTCCTCGACTTTCATTCCCTGCACCATCCTATCACTCATACCGGAATAATGCCTAATTAATTTGCCAAGCTACCTCATCTTAGCATTATGGTGGCACTGTTAAGTTGGGTTACTTAATGCACGAACCGACCCTTAGAATCTAATACATACACTATCACAAAGCCGAATGTTGTGCACGATGCATCATACCAAAACAACCAGCCTGTCTAGATTGCTAACAACTACAACACCATCGTCAACTCACATGATTTAATCATTAATCAAAATTAATATTCCAATATCCCCTTCCATTTACTAAGCACGGCTAAGCATAAATATAAATACTCAAACCCAACTATACACCCCCACTGGCTTCAAGGAATGATATGGAAAACTAGTCAATTTCAGAAACCATGCAAATCTAAACTATATTCCTAAAATCAGATAAATATGATCAGGGACTCTTGCCTCTTTATAAATAGCTACTCATTTTTTATTCATTGAATTTCTTGGTCATCAATATCTTCCCGTTGCTTCTGAACCGTGACATGTACTTGAACAAATTACCATGAAATGAGAAAATAAGAACAATACACCATACATACAAAATAAGCTATACAATATTACGATTGGATAGGTTACGGTGAGACCAAAGTTGAGACGCTAAAATGACTTAAATCATATTTATAAATGATTTATTATGTAATATTAAATTTCATGGTTTACATGGTGTAATTTATACTAATTATTGAAGTGGGAAATTATGGTTTATAAGAAAATAGTAGATTTTCCATAAGTTTGTACTATTTTATATTATTTCTAGGGATGTACAAAAATTTATAATAAATTATATATATATATATATATTTTCTAAAATACATTTAGTACGGAACTTAGGAATATAAAATATTAATAGACATTTTTTTTCGGAATCTGCTACGCAGAAACAACATTTTCAAGGCCTAAATATAATTTTCAGCACTAAAGTCCTTAATTAAATTTCACACTATTAAATAGGGGTTGAATGTGAAATAACATTTATATAAAGGCTTTTATGCAATTATAGATAAATTACAAAGATTCAATATATATTTTGTTAACTGTAGGGACCAGATCATAATTACTTCACTATGCTAAAGGTTAACAATATTATTTCTAACATTTACAGGTTTTTTCTTAAAATATGGATCCTGAAAATGTCATTTCATTAAATACATGGATCTGAATATGAATTTAGCATTAATCTAGGTGTAAAATATTATTTTCTACAAGTATAGGGGTTTAATTATTATTACAAAGCTTAAATAATAATTATTATAAAAGCTAGGGTCATCTTTGTAAATTTCTGGGTCAATTAGCATTTTGTATAAAATGCGCAAGGGCTTAATTGTGAATTTGTGAAGGGGTATCACACGATCTAATTGTGACCAAGGATATCAAATAGATGGCTTGGATTTAAAACAACTAAGGAGTATGTTGGATCTAATCTAGGCCATAAAAAATTTAATCGACGGCTCAAATATAAATAAAAGAAGGGGTATGTTCAATCCAATCTAGACTGTTGCTTTGCCTATCAAGGCTGAGGGTGGTCCGGCAAGGTTACTGGTGGTCAGGAGTGAAGAATGAAATAGCGACATGGTTGAAGCTCACCGGAGATGGACGGATCGGTGCTTCGTTGGCAAAATCTCAACGGATTTGGACCATGTGGGGAACTCACCAAGGGTGTCACGCAAGCGGGAAATCAGCGGAGAGATGATCACTCGTTATGAGGTGCGGAGTCGGGGCTTTGACTACGTCGGGGAGGGGGTTCAAGCGGCCAAACTTGTTACAGATGGAGCGCACGGGGGCGGCGCAACGTCGATGTGCTCATCTATTCGTCGGAGTCTATTGAGATGGCTTCTCCGTGTGGCGGCCATGGTGGCGGTTCATGGAGCGGGAGCATGGGGTACGCGAGTGGCCACGGGGTGGAGAAAACAACGGCGCATGGTATGGTGGAAGGTGCTCGTGGCTCACCTTTTATAGGGCAAGACGCCCTAGGGTTTTGGACGCCAAGAAGGCCGCCCTTTGGGCGCGATCTACAACGGTTGCTGCATGGGGTGCGGATGTCGTGGGGAAGGAACCGGCGTTGACAAGTAGGCCTGACATGTTAGAGGAAGAAGAGAGAAGGTGCGGCATGTTGGGCAGAGGGAAGGAGTTGGTCCAAGAGGCCAGGGTGAGGTTTCTTCTTCTTACTTTTTTTTGTTTATTTGAAAGTTCAATTCAAATTCAATTGAATCCCCCCATGTTTTTAAATTCAAATTTTCACACATTCACACAAACAATTCTACAACTATATTTTATTTTATTTTGTATCCTTTCTTATTAATCCATTCATTGTTATTATTGTTATGTTGAACAGGTGTTATAGGTAACAAGACCGGTGATGATAAGCTCATGCTCACATAGGCCGAGTGGCTGGCTCGAGAATAATAAAATTTTCCAACAAAGGTAAATACTACAATTGTGTTGCTCGTAGACATTTTGGCCTCGAATGTCCTAACTCAAAAAATGAAGAAGCACTCCGCACAGCAGTGGATGAAGAACTGATATTACTTTAAATGTGCCCAAAATGAATTATGCAAACAACGCGTGTGTCCCTTGTGGTGTTCGTGTGAGTGTGTGAGCGATCCAAGACGTTGTTGTTCATTCAAGTGCTGGCTCAATTGTACGTTGGTGTTTAGATTATGGGCAGAACTTCACATGGGAAAGCTGCGTGAAGTCAGGGAGCTACACTAGAGCAAGGGATGAAAATAGATTGGATATTTTCTGATTCGTCCAGATACCGGATCCGAAAATATTCGATCCATATCCGTTTTTGTCGGTTCTTAATCGGATATGGATCGGCTATCGGATATTTGAATTCTGATATCCATATTTCATCGGATATATCCGAATTGAAATCCGAATAACATTCGAATCCTTTTTGGGCCCAATCTAATATGGTCGGCGGCCTAGCCCAAGGTAATTCATTAACTCTAACCCAATATCGGTTCCAGGTCCTTCTTCTCTGGGCGTAGCCCTGTGAGGCCACTGCCACGCCGCTCACCATGGCCACACCATCGCTGCTCCACCGCGGAACATCGCCATCGCTCCACGCCCCCATAGCCCCGCTGTTGGTCTGCTGCATGCCGTTACTGCTGCCCCACCGCTGCCACACTGTGTCACCATCGCTTCTCCGCCGACACCCACATTAGTAGAATAAAATCTGATTGAGGGCAGGGCGGGGCGGAGATGAGGAGAAGGAAGAGGGGATGTAGCTAGCGGGACCAGAAGTGGGATGCAGTGTGGTTGGTGCCAGCGGCGGGGGGGGGGGGGGGGGGGGGGATCAAAGGATACATGGGGTAATGCATCTCCGCATCGGTCACTGGCATCCAATTTCCTCCGCCAACCGCAATGGAAGAAAGGAGACGAGACGACACTTGGTACAAACGTAGTTTTGTCGGTTGTTGGTTTGGGTCTCCGTTAGACGCGTAATACCTACCCACCTCTGCCTGCCTGGAAAGTTGAAACGGACGCTGCCGTGCCGTCTCACAAAAGGAGAAGGTGTATCCTGACCGTTGGATGACACGGTGGCACCGTGGGAGTCGTTGTTAATCTTGGAGAAGGTGGCACTTGTTGTAAATCTTGTAGAAGCTGAAGGTTAGTTTCAACTCCTCCTTCTGGAGATCATGAGATGCGGGGGAAGGGAAAGAAGGATCGATGACTGACTGCTGTCTGTCCTTCTATCTCTGACTGCACTGACACTTCATTCATCCCAATCAGGTTCCAATCTACTAACAGTCATATCAGAGAGATAGAGAAGAGACTATGGATTCTAATCTACTAACAGTAATAAAATTAGTTAATTAACTCACTACGTATGAAAGGCTCCTACGAGACGTGCCCGAATGAAGAAGGGAGACGAACAAACTGTGCGTCTTCATCGTCACGTCTCGCATTACGTTATCATCAGAGACGGGTGGCAAGGCTCGTTGCCGATCATACTAGGTGCGTGACACACTCAAAAGTTGCGCGTCTCCCTTTGATGGGTCATAACAGACGGGCTTTGCGAGGTCATTGAAGACAAGCATGGTGCGTGTCGCCCATCATTCTGAATGAGAGACACACTATTATGAAGCGCGTCATAGATATGTTGAATGATTCGAGACGTTCTTTATGACAACCCATCGCACATTCGTTGACTGATCTGAGACGAGCTATAAAAAACATGTCTCCTGTATTTAGCTAATCCAAGACATCCTTTTTTACAGCGCGTCGCGGATTGTTTACAGGCAACTTTAGTGCGGCACTCACAGGAGACGCTCCCTGCTAGACGCACATCTCCTATTAGGTGCCGACACCCCTGATTATGCTGGTTCCCGGCTGCATCCTGTTGCTAGGCAGGATTTGGCAGCCGCATTGCCTGTGTCAGCAACATACACATATAGAAACATATGTAGCCAAATGTCTCTTGTTCATACAGCTTAACATGTAACTAATCTAATATTAACAAATATTAACAAAGTGTACACACATTGACCAATCAAATATTAACAAGAGTAAATTGTGGTTACCAAGTAACTATTTACACAGAATTCCGCTGTTCATCCAGCTATATTTAACAAATTTACACAAAGAATAGTTGTCACCTAATCATCTATTGGGTAATGAAATTCTCCATTCGAATTAATGATTTCAGAAATAATGAACCTGCATAGGACGTCTCTAACGTGCTCAAGGCTACGACCTTCAGCGTTCCTAAGGGCGGGTCCGTAGTCCTGCCACACGATAAAATGAGATTTAGCAAAAGATTAATAATAAAGTAAAATAAATGCACTTACACATACATTGCAATTAGGTTTCTCTCCAAATAGAGCCATGTGTAAGCAGACGTGTAAGCCGCACGTATTGCCCAGAGCTTGTTCTTGGATGTCGAATGCAGTATGATGTGTTAGATGTCGGTGTTTTCCTTTTACTTGCACAAAAGCCCTAAACAAAAACATTCACAGTTAATGTACAATTATCGTGCAAGGAAACTAAAGTGTAGAAGGAACTTACTCGTCAATAACGAAAGAGATATCATTCCATGACCGCGTCTTTTGCTCGCCGGTTTTTTCATTTGTTGGCCTTGAGGAGTCATAGTACCAGACCTGGTCGTACCGTGTAGATATTGCTATGGTTACTCAATGGTTACCCGTGTTGAACAGTAGGACTAGGGTGGTCCTTATCACTGTACTGTTTCATTGCCTTCACTGAATATTGAATAACTTCTTTTCTACCGCTCAACGTTTGTAGAAGTGCTGGTACTTGCGGGTCAAGAGATGCAGCAGACACGTTTTCGCGTGTTATGACGAGCATGTTGTTGCTGGTGCCTACATGCAAAATGCCAACTTTATCACATATAACACTTGTATTGAGTATGTATTGAAGAACCTAGTTTTTTAGGAGACTTACAATGTGAAGCAGCGTATTAGGTAGATATCCAACGCGTCGAGGTTGAAAAGGTCGTAGAGATCGGACCATGCGATGAAAAAAGTGCCATCACCCGAGAGAGAGTATTTATCCTTCAATGACACTAGTATGGTATCACACTTATTGCAACTTTCCATGTAGTATTGATGAAGCTGAACACAAGGTTTAGGAACTTGTTTGAGCGCGGCCGCAGTTAACACTGGATTTCCCTTTTCATACTTTGGGTTTGCATGCATCATAGCATTTGGTGCCCTCGAGTTAGGTTCCGACTGTTTCAATGGTTTCTTCCAACCTTCCTCCGTTGATACTCGCTATTGCGGCACACCCTTTTTGTTGCATGCTTTGCTGACCAGTGATAAGGTGTAGGGTGTAGGGCACTTCAAGTGCGAGGTGGAGACCGAAGCAGCTGCTCTTCAAGTGGAGAATTCTACGGTAGTTCTACAGTTGGATACAGATGCGGGTTCTCTGTAACTAGAGGCAACTTCTCTCCAATTGGAGACTTCTACTGCTTCTCTATAACTGGAGGCAACAATAGCTCTAGAATTGGAGACATCTCCATCTATTCCGGATTTGGATATAGAAGCAGACGTGCCTCAGGAGACATTGAAGCGGCCGATGCGGAAGTTGTTGTTGCTGCTGCTGCTGCTTGGTCAACAACAATAAGGCTCCATCTCCACTGAACCCTTCTAGTAGCTGCATCTCGAATAGTCAACATTGTATCGTCTGGTGGCACTTCGAGCTCCGGGTTTTTTGTATTTTCATGCACCTTGTCCACCTTGACCACATCATAGGACGTTGTGTGCACCTGAATGTTGTCAAGCATGGTCTGATCGGGATACACTAGACCTCTTCCGGCCTCCATTTGAGCGATTCCTCCAACCATTAGCAAAAGGCTGCATGTTTTTGCTTGAGCCAAGTTATCTATCGTGTCCGGCTCAATTGAAGGTCCAGACGCTGGTGCCTGAAGATCCTCCTGTCGTTGTCCACCCCCAGCTGCTGTAGAAGCAAAGCTGCTCCTACGCTCGTCAACATTGAATAACGCGTTAGGGATTGGTATACCTGCTCCCTCCAACATTTGCTTAGCGTCTCCTAGGAGCTCCCTTCTCAGCTGTGTTTTCAGCTCCTCGACGTCAACCTGTGATTTCGAGGCCGTTTTCCTCTTCCGATAAGTAGTTTTGTGTTACAGAAAACCCTCCCTCCTGGTAAACTTACTGGAAACACCACGAACACGGCCTCGTTGCTTCGGTCCTTGCAGGGCCTTGATGAGGGCATCATTTTCCCTCTCGCCATTTGACTCTTTGCTGCTCAGGTTCCAGGCTCTTTGAGCGATGTTTTCAGTGCTCAGGCTATAGAAGATGATACTGCCTGATTCAGACAGCTGTGAACGAGCACGCATAAATGGTTTCAGCCATCCACTGAAACTGTTGTATGGATTCTGATAACCTAGCTCGGCCAATGTTGAACCCTGTTCTTCCCAAATCCTTTTTTTACCAGCATAACCAGTGCTGCCGAGGTGGTGGTCAAGCTCGTTCTACAACCAGAGCCACTTCATATGTTCACTCCTCTTGGCAAATTCGTGTGATTCACACGTTTCATCAAATCTCGTCCAGTCCTCTTCTCACACATGTGGATACTTATGGAAGGGGGTTTCACAATTCTTCGCAAATTAGTGAAGCTTATTTTCGTAGGTTCTCCATGCATGAGAGATCATCTTCATAGCTAGCTTCTTCCACTTCTGTTTCATATGTTCTGGATATTGAACATATGGTTAGATAGAGCTTTTGAAGAGTCCATCCTTTTCATTTTTGGTCAAGCGATCGAAACTCTCTAGCTTTAGCGGCACCCTTTCCAGAGCAGCTAGACCAGAAACTCTGGACAATCTTGTATTCACATCATGGTCTAGAGGTACGCCTTCATCATTGTACTCATCAACAGTCACAACGTCTGTCAGCCATGTCGTCCGCGACCTTTTCTTTCTTGTGTTACCAGAGGCATATGCATCCTCTTCATGTGTCTGCTGCTGAGTCTGTTGTTGGGCTTCCTCTTCAATATGTTGTTGATGCTCTGACTAAGACATCTTCAAATTCACAAAAAACACTGAAATCCTGTAAAACATTATCAAATTTCAGTCACATTCGCATAAACAGTGACATAAGGGAGGAAATTCTCTCATAGCATTTGTACCAAAGTGCGATTTCGACTCGAACCAAAGCGCGAACAAACCTTATTAGGGCAGTGCCGAGCTGGTCAATGGGAAGTTGAGGGTCGATGGTGGAAGCGCGACAATGATCAAGAAGGTAGTGTCAAGGCGGTGTCGAGCTCCGGGGAAGCGGACTGAAGCGGCGGCGTGCTCCGTGGAAGGGGACGAAGTAGCGGCGGTTTCTAGGCCGAGAAGTGACCAGCGCACGCCGTGAAAAGTTATGCTAAGTGTTGCGAAGAGAGCGTGCGAAAGACCTAAAAGTACCATAGCGCAGTGTCAAGGCGACGACGAGCTCTGGGAAAGCGGACCGACGCGGCAGCGTGCTCCGGGGAAGGGGAGGACACGGCGACAGTTTCTAGGGCGAGAAGTGATTAGCGCGCGTTGTGAAAATTTGTGCTAAGTGTTGAAAAGAGAGTGTGCAAAGAGCTAAAAGTACCTTAGGGCAGTGTCAAGGCGGCGACGAGCTCCAGGGAAGCAAACTGACATGACGACATACTCTGGGGAAGGGGACGAAGCAATGGCAGTTTCTAGGGCGAGAAGTGCTCAGTGCGCGCAAAACGTGAAAAGTTGTGCTAAGTGTTGCGAAGAGAGTGTGCGAGAGAGGCAAAAGTACCTAAGGGAAACTATTACAGACAAGTCTTAGAAGAGCCACCGCTAAGCGTGTCTCACTTTCGGAAAAAGCGTCTCTTTTCTCTTGAATTAATGTGCATCCTTTGCCGTAATGCCATTCGACACAAAATTTGAAGCACTCCGACCTCATCGTCGATGACATGTGGGATCGTGCCAAAACTAAATAACAAGACAAGTTCCGTGTGGACCGTCCCTGTCAGAGACCGTCCATGCAGAACTTGTTGCAAACGTTGCAATGCCACACCTTATATGCGTGTTGCAACGCGCTTGGAGCTCAGTGGTGGGACAAAGAGCAAGGGTCTAAATTGGAGACACACTTTTTGGAAACGCGTCTCACATTATCTTGCCTGACAGACGCGTCTTCATGAGGCGCGTCTTGCATCACTTTTGTAGGCAGAGCACCTTATCTTACCTGACAGACGCTTCTTCATGAGGCGCGTCTCGCATCACTTTCATAGGCAGAGCAAGGGTCTGAATCGGAGACACACTTTTTGAAAAAGTGTCTCACATTTTCTTGCCTAACGGACGCACCTTTGTGAGGCTCGTCTCGCATAATTCATATCCAATTTTTTAGGGCAGAGCAAGTGCTATATTTCGGTACTGCTTCCTTAAGAAACAGAACACAAGGCATCAATACTTCTCCATAAGAAATAGAGCACATATGACCAATGAAAGTAAAATTTTTACTCAAATGGCAATATTTTCACACATTTGAGCATATATCACACAAATATGCAAATGGAAGTCCATTTTACACTCAATCGACCATATTTTCACATATTTGAACATATTTACACACAATCAATTTGGTACTTTACATTGCGGTCTTGGTTTTTTGAAATTCTTAACTTTTTCATGGTGATTGTTCTGCAAGTAAGGAAGTTTGTTGACCAATGGTATTCTTAGCATGATCATCGAGGTGACAAAAGGAGGAATCTCATCAAATTGGTCGAACTCTTCCTCATCGATAGCATTCTCGACTCCGACGATTCGTCGTTTTCCATGTATAACCACCTTAAGTCTTTTATTTGTTGTGTCTGGAACATAGAACACTTGAGCAACGTGTTCTGCTAACACAAAAGGCTCCCACTTATATCCTTTACAGTTAAGATCAACGCTAGTGAAATCGTACTTGTCTTGTACAACACCTTTGATTCCATCAACCCAGTTGCAACGAAAAAGAGGAATCTTGAATCCTTGAATGTCAAGCTCTCAGATCTCTTGTATTTGACCATAGTACATTTCTTTGTCTTGGCTCGTAGCATTATAAGCATCAACACGGACACCACTATTCTCATACGTGCTTTTCTTATCTTGTTCTACAGTGTAGAACGTGTATCCATTTATGTCGTACCCTTGATATGTAATAACTATGAATATAGGACCACGAGCCAACTTTTTTAGGTATTCACTTGTTTGAGTATCCGATGAGTGAGAAATCTGATCTCAAAGCCAGCCAATGAATTTTCTCCTGTGTTCATTTGCTAACCATGATTCATTGCGGCCAGGATTGTCTCTAAGCACCACCTACTTGTGCTCATCGAGGTACTCCGACACAATGGACATGTGTTGCAACACGTGGAAATAAGCGCGGAAGAATAAATGTGAATCTTGAGTTATAACCTTCTTCCCAATGGTCCCATTTCCTGTGAGCCCCCCTCATGACGAGACTTGGGAACACAAATCGGGTTACTCGGGTTAGTGTAGTTTAGAGCCAACTCCACAGCTTCCTCTGTAGAGTATCCTTGTACCATGCTGCCCTCAGGGTAAGCTCGATTTCTAACGAAGGACTTCAGTATGCTGTTGAATCTCTCGTAAGAATACATCTGGTGAAGGAACACAGAGCCAAGTAGCTTTATCTCCTTAATAAGATGAGTTGTGAAATGGACGCTTATGTCGAAAAAGGCAGGTGGAAAATACATCTCAAGGAAGCATAAAGTTTCATAGTGCCTTTTTTCCAATCACTCGAGATCTTCTTCACATAGTACTTTTTGACCAATTGCATTGAAAAAAAAGCAAAAGTTCATTATAGCCTCCCGAACATTGACCGGTAGGATATTCCGAATTCCAACATCAATCATCTGCGTAAGCAATGCATGGTAATCATGAGACTTCACGCCGGGAGCTACTGTTAGATCTGAAAATGAAATAAGCCTTGAGACGTTCGTCGAGTAGCCGGATGGTACTTTCATATTTTTCAAGAACCCATAAAACTCTTTTTTTTTTCATGTTTTGAAAGGGTGATGCGTGATGTGGGTAGTTCCATTCCTTTTACCGAGTCATCGATCCACAACTCAAGCCTAATTCCCATTTTCTTTAGATCTGCCCGTGCATGTCCATGGTCCTGAGTTTTCCCATACGTGTTAAGCAATGTTCCGAGTAGGCTCTCACACACATTCTTCTCAACATGCATCACATCAATCGGATGACAAATTTCTATGTCTTTCCAATACGATAGCTCCTAAAAAATCAATTGCTTTTTCTTCGCCAGCATATTTACCACTCCTTTTCCGCTTACCAAGGACGACATGGATATCCTTGACCATTTCATAGACTTCATGACCCGTGATGTGAGGTGGAGGATGCCTCTTCCCAGTATCACTATTGAAATTATCCTTCATACTCCAAAACGGGTGCTTCATTGGAATGTAGCGTCGATGTCCCATGTACACTATTTTTCGGGACTCGCTCAAGTATTGTGAGTTTGTTTCTCTCAAACAATGTGGACATCCACAACCTACTTTCATACTCTGTCTAGACAAGTTACATGCCGCTGGAGAATCACTAAAAGTCACAAATAAAATGAATTTGAGGTGAAAGTAGTCACGCTTGTGGTCATCCCAGGCCTACACTCCGTCGTTGTACCACAACTGCTTCAGATCTTCAACCAGAGGCCTGAAATAAGTGTCGATGTCATTCCTAGGTTGTTGTGGCCCCGATTTCAGTACTGACATCATAATATATTTTCGTTTGTTGCACAACCAAGGAGGAAGGTTCAAAATTGTAAGAACAATTGGCCATGTGCTATGTGTGCTACTGTTCAAAAAAGGATCCATGCCATCGGTGCTCGTTGCGATCCTAACATTCCTCGGATCAATGGAAAATTCAGGATTTCGTGAGTCAATGTTTCGCCACGGTGTGGCATCAGCAGAATGTCTTATCATTCCAGCATCCTGCTTATGCTTCTCTTTGTGCCATTGCAAAAATTCTGACTCCTTCTTGTTTGCAAACCAACGCTTCAAATGAAGAATGATAGGAAAGTACCAAAATACCTTTTTAGGCCCTCTTTTTCTTCTATTGTAGTTCTCGTCATCACCTTCGTCTTTCCTACGATTGAATCTGTCCACTCCACAAATAGGGCATTTCTCGAGGTTTTCGTACTCAGGTCCAGGATATAAAATACAATCATCCTTGCACGTGTGGATTTTCTCCACCTCCAAACCAAGTGGACAGATTATCTGTTTTGCCTCATAAGTTATCGTAGGGACTATGTTGCCTTGGGGTAACATGTACTTAAGGAGCGCCAACAAGTCCTTAAAACTACAATCACTCCATCCATTGCTCGCCTTCAATTGGAAAAGTTTCACCATCGCAAATAGTCTAGTGTACTTAGCCGCACAACCATGATACAATGGCTTCTTCGAGTCTTCGATCATCATCTTGTAATTTTAAAGTTCACCATCACTGTACTGATCATCGTCGCCATGTCTCTCAACATTGCGTACCATCTCCTCTATGTTATACACCTGAAACTCAATGTCGTCATCGGTGAACCCTAATATATCTGGCTCGTTCACATCCTCGTCGTGATCTTCTTGGATGCTGGTAGGGACCTCCCTCTCCAAATATGAATCTCTCATCTCTGCTTCATTAAGACCTTCCTCCCCATGTTTGTTCCAACATCGATAATCCACCATGAATCCATGCGCGATCAAATGTGACCTCAACACTTCATCTGTGCAATATCTCTTCTCATTCTTGCAGTGTTTGCAAGGACAACAAATAGTCCATCTAATGTTGTCCAACATGTCTTTCATCATGAAAGCGAGAAATGCATCTACCCCTTGGATATATTCATTTCAAAGGCGCGGCCCATACATCCAACTTCGATCCAACGACGTCTACGTACAGAAAAGAAGAGCTAAATCAAAGAAATTCGGAGCCACTGATAATCACTGCAAGCCAACTTGAATCAAAGAAGATGTAAAGATAAAAAAATAGAAAGGAATAGGAGAGGAGGAGAGGACTAACCCTTTTGTTTCAAGATCCACTGATAATCACCACAAGACTTTTAGAATGAAAGAGGGAAAGAACAGGGCAAGAACAGGGCAGATATGGTAGCCACTTGTTCTGCCACAGCAGGGAGGTTGTAGAAGGGCAACAGAAAATCGAGACGGACCGATATAAAGCATGTCTCTCTATAGAGGGAATGGGAGACGGGCCCGCTTCCACAACTAAAGGAAACAAGCTAGACCGGTGGTTATGTGAGACGCACCTTATTCTACAATTAAAGGAGACGATCTAAAACCAAAGTTCGTCTTAGTTACCTAAAATATATGAGTCACACTTAGTTAAAGCGCGTCTTCCATTTGTCAGAGAGGCGGGCGCATTGCGAATATCTACTTAACTAAGACGGGCTATATTATAACGCGTCTCCTTGTACGTTCAACTGATCCATGTCAGATCCTCGCTGAAGCGGGCTCGTCTTGCTTAAGCTTATAAGAGACGTTCTCCTTTTAGCTCGTCGCCCATCTTTGTCTCCTATTTGGGTTTCTTATGTAGTGACTATGAAGTTACCTAGTTAACTATATATTTCGTTCATTTTCTATCATTTAATGATGTGATATGTGAAATATTTTTTCCAAAATAAATATTCGAGTCCGTCTGATATCCATAAGTTTCCGATCCGATGAATCTGTTTCCAATACATCCGACATATCCAATACCAAATCCGTTTCTGACAACATCCGATCTGAATCTATTTCTGAAATTATTATGTGGATGTGGATACGGAAAAGCATTTTATCCGCCCGTTTTCATCTCTAATTGGAGTACTGTGAGCCTAGCTGACCTGATGTATGCTGCATTGATGACAGTTGTTAGGTGTGGGCGTGTGGCTGGGTGTGTCGGATATCCAACATATCCAACAGAATCTTAATTAGCCACTAATCAATCGGGTTATCTAAATTAGGTAGAGACTAATCAGGTGATTAGAGCTAATCAACTTGAAATAAGAACATGATTAGAGCATGAGATTTTGGGTTGAGATGCACCTTTGATCGTAGCCTCATACATTTAGTTGGAGCATGAAGGTGCGAGGAGGAAGATCTTAACGGGAAGGTCCTTAGCATGCATGATGAGGACCGTGGGAGGTGCCTTCCCCACGTTCCCTTCCCTCGGATATCGGATGCTTAAGTTTTCCTAGGGTTTATAAGATGAATCATTGGTCTAACCATATGTGTGCAGACCATGTTGCTTATATAGGCGAGAAGGCACGTGAGGGGGCCTCCCAACTAAATTGATTGGAGTGCCTCGATCAAACACGTGAGGGAGGTCTAATCTGGATTTGAGTCGGTTACTTTGTAACCAACTCCTAAGTAACCACCTGATCAAATCTAACATTCTCTGCCTTGATCGCGAAACTAGGTAACTTAGTAACTCAAAATTAAACTTACGTATATTTCTTCATGCTTAATATAAAGGGCATGGCGCATCGAAGACGGCCAGTTACGTACTGCTTGACTCGACGACCACATTACATATCACGCTTAGAAATGTACACAAATTCTTAGTTTGCCCATTAAGTATCTAGGAAATCATAGGTTCTTCCTTAAACCCGTGCGCGTTATGTGTTAAAAGAACACATTAGATAGAAGTCCCTTTTGTGTGCTGTACCACGAGGATTCTCATGAATCTAATTGCTCAATTATCAATGCTAATTATGATCCTGAATTTAAATCTTTTGCAATATACAACTTATGTCAATGTGTTCGGCAACACATTTGACTTGTTGCCTCAGAAGTACGAATAACTTTTGTGTGGTTTATGCTGCCTACCACTTGTTAATTCAGGTTTTCTTATTTTGTCCGCTTAGCGGCCTCATCACTAATTTGGTGTGTATCGATCATAATGCAGTTACATTTGGTTTGGAACTTTTTCCAAAATAAAGCTCCATTTGCGAGTGTTATTAACTGATGTGGATTTTACTACACATCTCGCACGAACTTAGTCTTACTTATTCATGGCTCTTGTAATACTGAACTTATCCTGAGGCCTTAATTTCTTGCAAAACTGCAAGTTCATACTAATGTTCATTCCAGTGATCCGGATTGAACTTATTAATAACAAAAGTAAGCCGATAGACTATGTCAAGGTTGGTCAATGAGCAAACTGAGAGCTTTCGCCAGCAGAAAGCTTTGGACCCAATTTTACTTGATTGATCTCTTAGTGGTTCCCGTACTAATTAACCTTAACTCATCTAAGTAGACAAATTTGTTTGCATACATACCGTACTACTAAAGTACGCTTTCATGTATGCCTAATAATCTCAATACCCCTTAAATGTCAAAATTAGAGGACCACTCTTATTGTTATCTAATAGTAGATTGGCATTATACTCGTCAGCAAAATGTCATCTACATAGTGCAAGACAAGTTATTTTCTCATTCTAAACTTAGTAAAAATTGAAATCATCCTCATAATACTTAGTATAACCCAAACTTACTAATTTACTTATAGAACTTGAGATACCTTGTATCTCATATGTTCCTTTTGCTTAATGACAACCCTTTAGTTTTCACATAGACATCCTCGTGTAGATCTCAATTGAGAATCATCATTATTATATCAATCTAATGTAATACTAAGTTATAATGCGCTGCTAATGTTTTACTGATTCTGAACGAATCCTTAGTCGAGTCAACTGAGAACGAATTAATGTAATCAATGTCTTCTTAATGAAATTATTAGTCACAAGTGTGTCTTTACTTGAAAGTGCATCTAGGCATTCCCGTGTGGGTTTTGGATGATTCATGACAAACAGATGAGATCCTAATGAATTCGTTGAGATGAATGCAACTCTACGAAGACTAGAACTTATGGTGTACTGAAAAAGGTGAAAAATGAGGAGTGAGAAAAGGAAAAGCCAAAATGATCAAGGAAGCGCAAAGTAGATATCAATGTATATGATGTGTGTGAGAGACACATCCCAAGAGCTTATATCTTTGCATAGAGGGTAAGGGTTAAAATTAATTAATTAAGCAATACACTGAAGCACCAGACAAGTCCGTTGACCAACAGACTAGTCCGATCAACTTTTTGTTCTCACACGGACAGGTACGGAACAGCACCGGACTAGACCGTTCAACTCACTGACCTCACTCGGACAAGTATAGACACTGACCGAACAAGTCCATTCAACTTTCTAATATTCACTCAACACATATCACCTTGCCCCGGACAAGTCCGTCCTGTTGCGGACAAGTCCGATTGAGTCTCTGGACCCATCACGGACTAGTCCGGTTAACTTTCTGTTCCAATACGAACAAGTCTGGTACACCTCACACAAATTAGGGTTTCAGGTGTGATGCACAAATCACACAACTTTTACACAGCACACCGGACTAGTCTGGTCCCCAGAGCGGACTAGTTCGACCGTCAGGATCCCTAACGGTAACTTTTTTGGAAACTCTAATAATAGGTGATCCATGACCCCACAAAAAAAACCGTTCACAACATTGAACAACTAAGAATCCTAGTGCCGCCAGTTGTCCCAATAGCACAGAAACACCTCTCTCAACATATCTAAAGCCCTTAAAAGTTAAATCTTTTGGGAATCCAGATTTGGGATAGGGAGATCGTTTTTTACGCATTGCTGAGCTCTTGGGGTTTGATCTCTTATACACTTTTGCATCTCTTGTAAATCTTTTGAGTGTATTCGATCAATTTTCTCTCTGTAATTTTGTGGGAGCCCTCAACGTGTGAGGTTGCCCCATTGACTCAGTGATTACCCCTGGATAGTGAAACTCAAGTCAACCTTTTGTGGTCACCTGATGAGGCAAAGGGTTTGAAGAGACTCGGCTCTGTGTGAGCTTCCTCAATGAGGACGTAGATCTCTTAGGTGAGATCAAATCTCGGTAAAAATCTTTGTCTCGTATGTTCTTGATTTTTACTTTTGCAATCATCATCATCATCATCATCTAGGGCATAGGGTTGATCAAACTAGTCCGTACACCACACTGGACAAGTCCGGTCCCTCCCGTATTTGACGAATTTGTTAAGTGTTGTAGGAAAAGTTTTTCAATTTTTATTCACCCCCCTCTAGGCCACAATCAATTGGTATCAGAGTGAGGCTCTCCTTTTTTGATACTCATCGCTCAGAGAGACAAATGGCCACGGACAAGAACAACGAGATCCCGGAAATGCCCATCATTGGCGACGAACAAGACTCCAAGGCGTTCGATGTGCTCAAGGAACACGAACACGATGATGAAGAAGTGTGCAAACTCAAGGCGCTTCTTAGAAAGAAGCTTCTAAGCCAGAAGGGCAAGAAGGAGGAAAGTCAAAAGGGGGTAGTCATCAAGACTACTCTCGATATCCTTTTAATTATGATAAGCTTAACAACTACAATCGTTATATTTCCATTCCCATGGAAATACCTCCACGGTTTTCTGGCAATGATTACTCAACATGGAAATATAATATGAAGATGCATCTAATATTACTTAATCCAATTCTTTGGCATATAGTGTGTACAATTATAGATATCCCATACACCAACGATGAACTCATCCCGGAGCAAGAAAAAGCAATTCACTTCAATGCACAAGCTGTTTTGGTGATCACTTCATCCTTGAGCAGAGAAGAGTTCACCAAAGTGGATGGACTTGAAGTTGCCAAAGACATTTTGGATACACTCAAGACTACTCATGAAGGGAACCGCTCCGTTCGCGAAGCAAAGATTGAGATGCTTGAAGGAGAATTGGGGAGATTTGCCATTGAAGATGGTGAATCCCCTCAAGAAATGTACAACCGCTTAAAGACACTCATCAACAAGATCCGTGATTATGGAAGCAAAAAGTGGACTGATCATGAAGTTGTAAAACGGATGACAAGAGTCTTCATGCCTCAGAATGCCACTTTATGCTCAATGATAAGGGAAAGCCCGGGGCTCCACAAAATGACCCCCGACAAAGTTCTTGGTAAAATTATTAATTATGAGATGATGGAGCGGGAAGCTTAATATGTGAAGAATTTTGTCGAGCTCAACTCATCAAAGAATAAGGGGTGGCTCTCAAAGCGACTCACAAATTAAAAGACAAGAAGGTCCATAAGGAGCAAGACGACGAAGATAGCGATGATGTGCGCACTGATATGGATGACGAAGAAATGATCCTCTTCAAGAAAAGATTCAAGCGCATGATGAGAAGAAGAAAAGGAGAAAACTCTAATGAAGGCAAGAGCAAGAATAAGGACAAGTACAAAACTAGGAGGTCATGCTACAAGTGTGGTGAATATGGGCACTTCATAGTTGATTGCCCATATGAAGAAGATGACAAGAAAATGAAAGAAGCTAAACGACATGAAAAGGAGACCATCAAGAGGAAGAAACAAGTAGGCCGAGCACACATTGGCAAGGAGTGGGACCCAAATGACGAGTCTTCCTTTGAAGACAAGATAGGGTGGCAACCATTGCCATCAAGAAACTCTCCATGGAGTCCACTCTCTTCCAAACTTGGGAGGATGGAAGGAGTCGAACCACACTTGCCTTATGGACAAGGAAGACAAGAAAAAGGTTATATCTAAACCCTCATCTTTACATTACTCTGATGATGAGTTCGATAGCAGTGATGAAAATGAACACATGCTTAAGGGCTTTAGTAAAAATGCATTAGCTAAATGAAAATGTTGACAGATGAAATATTTGAGAAGGAAGATCTCATCAACCGACAAGATGATGTGCTCGTCCTTCAAAAGGAAGATATTCTGAGGTTGAAAAGGCTCTTGAGCTTGAAAAGGAAAAGAGAGAAGCACTTGAGCGTAAGCTAGCTTTAAGCAAGGAAACTTGTTCAAATCTAAATGATTTGAATGTTGTACTTAAGGATGAGCTTGTTAACTTGACAAAAGTTAACAAGGACCTTCAGGTACAAGTTGAGTCACTCAAGCAAAGTGCTCCCTCCTCTTCTAAGAGCTCACCTTCTTCAAATACTAGGTCTATTGCACCTAAAACTTGTAATTGTGCTAATTTTGTTCTTGATCTAAAAAATGAGCTTATGTGGCACAAAGCAAAAATTCACCCAAATGTGGCATTTTTGATAAGGAGAAAATCAAGTATGCATGAAGTGCATACTCAGTTACTAGAGCTCTTAGTGTCAAGGATGGTCTTAGATATTCTCGAGGTAAAAAGCGTAATGCTAGAAACCCCAAAAATAACAAGGAATCGATTGCTTTTGTCAAGAAAAGCTCAAATCAAGTTAAGGACACCAGACATGTTCCTTCCTTACATGAAAAAGCTAAAAATGGACCAAACATCATGTTTCATAACTTTAATGCCTCATATGTTTTTATGAAGAATAAATTTAATCATGTTTATGCCACGTATGTTGGGCCACTTCACAAGAGTCCCAAATCTTGTGTGTGGTTGCCCAAACGTCTCATCACTAATATCAAAGGACCCAAGCTAGCTTGGGTACTTAGAAGCAAGGCATAATTCTGTTTTGTTGGCGCAACCTCTCCAATGGATTCAAAGAGGTGTTTGATAGGCAGAAACAAAATGACTAGAGGTAAGAAAATAATCATGGGGTACAATGAAAGTCAAAATTCATCTCCACCCAGATCATCAACACAAGACTCAACTGTACAACAACCGAAAAGCAATAATTAAGGGGGAGCCTCGACACAAGAAATATCTCCATATGTACAAGATCAACCTCAACAAGATCAAAATAATCAATATAACAATGGAGGCAATGATCAAGGGGGAGCTGAACAAAATGAAGAAGAAAAAGGGGATATAGGACCATAAATGCTTCTAGACCATATTAAACAGGTATATCAATCTATGTTCATAATTTATTATACTCTTGTGCATCTAGGCCCAACACCATACCGAGTATATGCTTTGTGGTCAATGTTTTAATATTCTTGATGCTCGTAATGTGGCTTGAAACATTGCATACCTGATTGATTCTTTAAAGTTTGCTTACTTTTGCGAAAATTCATCTCTTATCTCAATTTTCTCTCAAAAACTATTTCAATTATATAATCTTGGTGAATTATGGCATTTGTATGATTGTTGATTGATTATTGGTCATGTTCATCAAGATTTTTTGTGAAATATGGTCCTTTAAATTACTATTAGATCAAATTCCCAAGAATCTCTTTGTTCTAATCCTAAACTATCCAGCTGATCTGGACTAATCAGTGGTCAGCACCGGACTAGTCGCTTGCTGGTGACTAGTCCGGCCCTGGTCTGGTGTACCGGACAAGTCCGGTCCCTATGCGGACTAGTCTGTTACTATCGTGTTCAACCGTAGCCAGCCGCCAAGATCTCTCTTCTTCCCCCTCACAATCACCTTCACACTCTCTCTCCTCAGGCTCGAGCTCCCCAAAGCGATTTCCACTTTGAACCACCAAAATCGAAGGTTTCTCCACGGAAGTTCTTCCCCTGGGCACGAAGCAACCCCTTCTCCGAACTAATCCGGACTCTACTCTGTGCCTCCATCTAAAATCTTCAAATTTCGGTAAATTTCAAACCCTAACCCTAGTTCTCGTCTTTCCTTAAATATTGCTTACTTTTCTTCATTCCTAGGGTATACATTGAATTGTTGTATGTATTCCTACTGTCCTCCTATCTTTTTGTATCAATCTCAGTTAGATTTGTTTGAATAAGAAGTTAAGGTTCATAAATCAAACCAAACTAGTCCGGTGCTTGGTGTGGACAAGTCCGATTGACCAGACAAGTCTACAGCCTGAAATTGGACAAGTCCGGCCCCTTGACAGTTTGAACCTCTAAATTCTTGTCTCCACAAAGTCTAATTCCAATTCTTACCACACCTTGTCACCCTGTGTTAGGCACGATGTCGTCCGCATAAGATGACAACATGTTTGATTATGAAGCTGAGCATGATTGCAAGAGAGTGGCCAGGGTAAAAGAGCTAAGAAGCAAGAAGCGCCATGGCCATGATGCAAATGATTCTCCTCCTGATGATGTGCTTCCAAGAAAGAGGAAAGTGGTAGTTAATAAGCCATCTAGCAAGGATGGTTCAAGTGCCAGTGCAACAGTACCAAGGAGGAGCACTAGCAAGGGCAAAGGACTTGCAAGTGGACCTACTGGGCCACTAAAGATGAAACCTTCTGTACAGTGCAACAGGCAGCCCTCAGAAGATTATTTCATGGGCAAAGGAAATTACTTGGCTAACGAGCTCAGAAAAGTTGAAGCCTATGAGCAGCCAAAGCAATCAGCTTACCCGAGGTTCTGGAGCCACTTCCATGCTGATTATTATGAGCATGTCTACAATAAGATGGAATCCAGTGGTTGCTAGTCAATGGGTGGACATGACTTATCTACAATCCAATAACAGTCAAGCATATCATAATGTCTTGGAGGCATTGGAGAGGCATGGCTTGAAGGATCTCCAATTCTTCCGATATAATTGGAAGAATGAATTCATCACTAAATTTTACTCTACTCTCTACTTAGCCCGTGATGATGGGGGTGAGATGATTTGGATGACACATGGATCCAAGTGTAGTGTCACTTATGGGGAATTTGCCAGGATACTCCATCTCGAAGACACCCTGAACAATCAGCTTGTGATTCACAACTTGAAGCCTTTGGAGAAGCATGAGTTAGCTTTCCTCTATGACACAAGAATGCCATATAAGGCACCTACCACAAAGTACTTGAAGCCATTTTTGTTGTGCTTAACATAATTTCAAGGAAGACTATTGCTCCAAAGGATGGAGATGCAGGGACAATTCAAGGAACTCTAAGGACCTTGATGAAAGCGATAAGCAAGAAAAGGACCTTCAGTGTCTTTGAATATATTTACAATGACATTGTGAACATCTCAATCACTCAAAATAGTCTTGTGGCTATGCACCTTACATCATGTTCATGATTGAAAAATTCATTGACCTTGAGTTTGTTAAGGATGTTGAGCATGCCGGCCTCATGTCCCAAAAGCCACTAGTCTACAATGTTCCCAATGCTCCTGCCTCACCTGCAGTAGAATAAAGATCAAAGCAAGCAAATGAAGGCACAAGGACTCCAGCTACTAACTCGGCTCCTCCATCCTCCAAAGAGTCCTCTAGTGGTGTATTGAAGATATCTTCCTCCATCATTGCATCCTACCGCAAAGTGGAGGTTAAGCAACATAAGGAAAGCTTGGCCAGGAAGAGGCACCAGAGGTATATGAAGGCAAACATCAAACAATCTGTGAGAAGCTTGATATTGAGCCAGTGGGATCTCCTAAAATTTTAGAAGTTTTCAAAGAAAATATCACGGAGATGGCGCCTCTCACAGCACAAGAATTGGCCTCCTTTAGACTTGCAGGTGTCACTATTCCTCCTCCTCCTTAGCATGCTCATGAGTCTAAAGATGAAGATGAAGATGAAGTCCGGACTGAGAGTGAGAGACAGGGTGATGGAGAGTGATTCCCCTCAATTTTTCCTATTTTGGTGCCTCGATGCCAAAGGGGGAGAGATTGAGACTAGACTCTTAGTGCTTATTTTGAGCCTTAAGGACTAGTGATGTGGGATACGTTCCTAAGGTGTTTGTAAGTCTTAAGATTGCTTCTATCTGCGTATAGAAGAATCCTAAGCAGTTATGGAAAGTTATGATTCGTGAACAGAGTAGGATTAGGTTCCTGATTTAAGTTGAGTTGGCTTTCGAGCTGGTTATATAAGCAAGGGAGCCTAGAGCTCGTGGTGCACGACTCTGGTGCTGTTTCCTCTTGTGTTATATTGAATAAAATTTGTAGTTTGAAGGAACTTTTGTGCCTTGTTCGTCCGACCTATTCCAGACAAGTTTTACTCGTCGAGTTTCTAAACAGCACTACCTTTCGTTGGTGGTTTTATCATAACTCGAGTTTTACAGATCCAGTTGACGTGATTCTTTTTGGGTTGTCTTCACAACTTGATTATCTATCATCTGTCAAAATTTCACGGTCATTGGATTTGTGGTCTATGATCTACACGAGTTTCTTTGCAGCGTTCCAAAACTATTTTTTTTCTCGGGTAGGGCAGATTGACCTTTGTTTGATCTTTCGATCATAACTTGAGTTTTTCTCGACGGATTTGAGTGATTCTTGTTGTGTTGTCTTCGTGACTTGATTCTATCTGATATCTATCACTTTTGTCACGGTGAAACATGTTTAGATTAGTCTCACACACGATTTCTTTAACAGATTGTTTTTCTGCCGAAGGGGTTGGGGTTTAATTGTTTCCGCTGAGTAAGATTTTTAAATCTACCATTCACCCCCCCCCCCCTCTGGTAGCTTTTCACGTGCTCTTCGATCCTACAATTTTAAAGAATCTTCTTGATTTTCTATAGACCGCATATTAGATCCAATTGAGATGCAAATTTGTGTGCTTCCCATCTTCGTGTTCCTGAGTAAAGAAAAAATATCAAAAAAATATTACAAAAAAAAAATAGTGAAGAGCACACATATTAAAGCAATTGGCCTATACCACTTTGTGCTGTTTTGTTGGTTATATCATTCTGTCTTTCGTTTGCCTTGCTACTTCCTTGTGTTGTGCTAGGCCCTAGAGCACTTGGTATACCAGCAACAATTTCCTACATTGAATACTTATTCAACTTTGTTTACCTGTTAATGATTTTCTGCTTATTAGCCACCATATTGTGCCATCCAAGCTCCACCTTTCTCTTGAGCATAAAAGGTACCTTTGCAATCACCCCATGCTTCTTTGGTTCATCTCATCGTCCACACCACCTGCTGTGTCGGTAAGAACACTTGTAAGAGCGTGGTAAGATGCTTGAGCGAGAGAGATTGTTTTCTTCCACCTTTCACATTGTCACTGTAGTTGATAGGGATAACAAATTTTTGTTGTCTTTTGTTTCCTACTAACAATGAAAGGAGAAGACAATGATGACGAATGTGTTCAAGATGCTAAGTTACATGATATGATGAAGACCATGACAGATATGTTCGCCAAATACAACGCATCAACAGAGGAGTCATTGGCGAACTTGACTAGCCAACTTTATGACCTTGCTCTTCAGATGAACACTTTTGAGGATCGGTTGCCTCTCGCTGGAAGACATGAAGACAATACATATGATGATATGGAAGATCACAACAATGAGCCAAGACTGCCACTTTATCGTCTAGGTATGGGAGGTAATAATCATAACAATTATAATCGTCCTCCTGATGATCATTTTGCTAAAGTGAAATTTACTATACCCTATTTTTCTGGTGCTTATGATGTTGAGGCTTATCTTGATTGGGAGATGACAGTAGAGCAAAAATTTAATGCCCATCTTGTTCCTGAACAACATAGAGTTCGTCAAGCCACTAGTGAGTTTAAGGACTTTGCTATCATATGGTGGAATGAACTTGTTAAAACGAGAACTGATCCTCCAACATGGGTTAGATTAAAGGAAGCTATGCATGTTCGATTTGTTCCTCCATCTTTTTAGTGGGACCTTCGCAAAAAATTGCAGCGCTTAGACCAAGGTAACATGTACGTAGAGGAATATTATCAAGAAAGTATATGTTGCGTTGTGGGGTAGTAGAAGACATGGATGATAAAATAGCTCATTTTTATGGGGGGTTGAGGCGTGAAATTCAGCACATTGTTGATTACAAGGAATATGATACTGTTAACAGATTGTTTTAGCTTGCTATGTTGGTAGATAAAGAATTGCAGGGCCGACAACAATAGCAACAATGCACAAGGAGCAACTTCACGCCGCATTCAACGCCCACACCATCCAAAACAACACCATCTTCGACCCCCCCGTGCAGCGACTACACCATCCAATCGCGGCCGACGAACTATACCTGCTGCTCCACCTTCTTGCGTGCCGGAGGGCAGCAAGGCGACATCATTCAAGCCTTCTACGTCCACTCCTTCTATGAGTCGTACTTCCGACATTAAGTGTCATCGCTGCCGGGGACTTGGTCATATGATGAGAGATTGCCCGAGCAAACGAGCATCCATAGCACACGACGATGGCGGTTATGATAGTACTTCGGATGTTGAAGATGAATATTCTTTTGCTACTAAATTTACAGATCCAAATGACGAACACACCGAAGAAGAGGTACTTGGTACAGCGGCAACGGAGAACTATAGGATCATCATTGTGCAGCGTGCCTTGAGCTCCAAACTGGAGACCGACGACAAGATACAACGACACAACCTCTTCCACAAGTTTCTCGTCGTCAAGGACTGCCGTGTAAACACTATAATTGATGGTGTTAGCTGCAATAACTTGGGGAACACGGACGTTGTCAGGAAACTTGGTTTGACAACAAGAGCATACCCTCATCCATACCACATTCAATGGCTCAACAACAGCGGTAAGGTTCGGGTAACACAAACAGTGACAATACATTTTTCAATTGGTTCTTATGTAGGATCGAAGAGCACGTGAAAAGCTACCAGAGGGGGGGGGGTGAATGGTAGATTTAAAAATCTTACGCAGCGGAAATAATTAAATCTCAACCCCTTCGGCAGAAAAACAGTCTATTAAAGAGGTCGTGTGTGAGACTAATCTAAATGTGTTTCACCGTGACAAAAGCAATATATATCATAGAGAATTAAGTCACGAAGACAACACAACAAGAATCACTAAAATCCGTCAAGAGAAACTCAAGTTACGATTGAAGGATCGAACAAAGGTCAATCTGTCCTACCCGAGAAAAACAGTTCTGGAACGCTGCAAAGAAACTCGTGTAGATCCGAAACCATAAATCTAATGACCGTGGAATTTTGACATATGATAGATAATCAAGTTTTGAAGACAACCCAAAAAGAATCACGTCAATTGGATCTGTAAAACTTGAGTTATGATAAAACCACCGACGAAAGGTAGTGCTGTCCAGAAACTCGACGAGTAAAACTTGTCTGGAACAAGTCGGACGAACAAGGCACAAAAGTTCCTTCAAGCTACGGATTTTATTCAATAGAACACAAGAGGAACAGCCCCAAAGTCGTCTGCCACAAGCTTTGGCCTCCGTTGCTTATATAACCAGCTCGAAAGCCAACTCAACTCAAATCAGGACTCTAATCCTACTTCGTTCACGAATCAAAACTTTCCATAACTCTTAGGACTCTTCTATACGCAGATAAAAGCAATATTAAGACTTCCAAACACCTTAGGAACGTATCCCACGTTCCTAAAACAACTCAAATTCGTGACCCACACGAAATCCTATCATAACCAACTCGATACTTTCCATACCGAGCCATAACCGACTCCGCCGCAGCCAAAGTCATCAACCGATACGATCCGATCCTTCTAACCAGATCTTTCCTTCCAATGCCCATCTTCGGAACCATGTTGCCACGTCATGCACCGCATGCATACGTGCAATAACCTTCCTTCGACGTCCAATAACCTTCATATGCACTGCCCCTAATTCAATCATCCTGCGTGACCTCCTGACCCGCTCAACCACAATTCCTCCTGAATTTGGTTTTAAGAACCTCATCTCCTCCCTGAGACTAGTCCAAAAGGTCCTGTCACCAGCCATGACTTGAACTCAAGCAACACCCGCACATGAACAAACATTCAATCCATACGAGCCCAAGTCCGCGACTTGACTCAAGTCAGTTCCGAACACAGCACCTTACGTGAGCACCTCACATAAGCATGTTGCAAAGCATATCAAAATGATATCAGCCATATCAACCAAAAATGCACCAAAAACTTAGCAATTGAATACTAAGCAATCTTTCCAACAATGTAAAGCAAGTTTGAAACATTTCACAGTAAAAGCAGGAGCATTGCGATCAAGCTCCGAACCTAGCCAAAGCTAACCGGAGCTTGAGACGGAGCTTACCAAAGCTAGTACAACCTAGCGCCGGAGCTTACCAAAGCTAGTCGGACCTAGCGTCGAAGCTAACCAAAACTAGTCGGAACTAGTTATCCCAAAAGTCAGAGCTAGAAAAACATGTCGGAGCTAACCAACATAAGTCGAACCTAGCAAAACATATCGAAGCTTAACAAAGACATGCCGGCGCTATCAAAGACATGCCGGAGCTAAAGACAAAGCTCTCCGGAGCTACCCAAAAACATGTCGGATCTAGACAAAGAAAGGCGGACCTATTGTCAGACCTTGCAGAAGCTCAGAGCTAGAGTCGGACCTTGCTAAAAAGATTTTATGGCAGCATTCAAAACTTTTATTGTCAAATCCAATGTATTCATCACACATAGGTCTCACAATCTCCCCCTTAATGAATTCATTGGCAGCACCATTTAAAATCCGAACATTGGCATGAAAAGTTTTGAGAACAATTTCCCCCCTTTCTGAAAATCAAATGAGATAGAAATAAAATTCTCCCCCTATACATATTTCTCCCCCTTGCATAGTTCATCATATTATCTCTCCCCCTTTGACAATGTGTTCAGCAAGGTTCAAAAGAAAAATTTTAATTGTTATGAGCATATTATAACATATACAGATAAAACAAAGCTCATCCAAGTCATACTATCAAGTAACTTACACTATCACATCAATGAAATACATAAAGTAGTGTAAGCCATGCAAGAGATCAAATGTAATTTTCAATTTAAGTAAGTCATGATCTCACAAACTTAACTATTTCAATACCTGAAAGCATGACACTTGTTGCTGCATTTTATTATTTTTCAAAGCACAAATTTAGATCATATGATATTTGCAAGAGATTATATGCGCATCTTCCTTATTCTAACCAACCAAGCCAAGCCTATGTCCTTTGACAATCAGAAGCTTAAGGACATGGTTTTAGTCATACACAACTTCTTCCAAGTTCATATCTAAGTGCAATGATAAGCCATCTCAAAAGAAGAAGTGCGATGCATGCATATTCTCTTGATCTTTTCTCAACTTATATAAAAACTCAACATGTGAGTTGATTACTTGATTAATTCTTTATGATTAAAAGCACTTGTGAGCATGCAACAAGTTCAAAAGAGCAAGAAAGTTCGACCATGACCAGATTTAGTGTAAGTAATTATTCCAATTACTAGATATGGTAAAAACTAAAAAATGTATAACACGAGTAATGTAGTAAGAACTTTCAGCATGTAAAAGGAATCACAAAGTCATATGCGTATGAAATACTATGCTCATATTATTTTAATTTCAGATTCATACATAGACTTCCCGAGTTTCAAAACTCCCCCTCAATTTAAGCCATCAGGATGCATAACCCCTATTTCACTACGAATGAAACAAAAACAAGTGAAATCCAAAGGTTTTGTAAAAATGTCAGACAATTGTTGTTCGGTATCTACATGGTGAAGCACAATGTTTCCTTTTTCACCATTATCACGGAGAAAGTGATACCTAATATCAATGTGCTTAGTTCTAGAATGTTGCACAGGGTTTTTAGCAATGCAAATGGCACTAGTGTTATCACAAAACAGTGGAACACTATCTAGATCAACCCCATAGTCCTTAAGTGTTTGAACAATCCAAAGAATTTGAGAGGAAGCACTAGCAGCAGCTACATTCTTTGATTCGGCTGTGGATTGTGCAACTGAATATTGTTTTCTAGAGGACCAAGCAACAAGTGAATTACCAAGAAAATGACAAGCACCGGAAGTACTTTTCCTATCAATCCTACAACCTCCAAAATCAGCATCGGAAAAAGCTTTCAAAGTAACGGTTGAGGAATAAGGAAGAAAAATGCCAAATTCTTGAGTTCCATGTAAGTACTTGAGAATCTTTTTGATGGCTTGACGATGTGAAGCACGTGGGGAGGCTTGAAACTGTGCACAAAGACATACGCCGAATTGTATGTCCGGTCTTGATGTTGTGAGGTACAAAAGTGATCCGATCATGCTTCTATATTCTTTTTGATCCACGAGTTCACCATCTTCATCAAGTTCAGGTGTTGTTGTTGTTCCCGTTGGTGTCCGAAGAGGCTTGCTTTTGTCCATGTTGAAGCGCCTTAGGAGGTCTTTTGTATACTTTGTTTGATGCACAAAGGTACCCTCCTTGGTTTGCTTGATTTGCAGCCCCAAAAAGTATGTGAGTTCTCCCATCATGCTCATCTCAAATTTTGAACTCATCATAGCTGAAAACTTGAACACAAGATCATGAGAAGCACAACATAAGATAATATCATCCACATACACTTGAACGAATAATGAGTCATTGCCATGCTTAAGCACAAAAAGAGTTTTATCAACCTTGCCCATGGTAAACCCCTTTTCAAGTAAGAATGTTTGTAACCTATCATACCATGCTCTAGGGGCTTGTTTGAGACCGTACAAAGCTTTGGACAGTTTGTAAATATGATTAGGAAAATCTGAATTTTCAAAACCTGGTGGTTGTTTGACATAAACCTCCTCATCTATGTAGCCATCGAGAAAAGCACTTTTAACATCCGTTTGATATAGCTGAAAACATTTAGATGCAGCAAAAGCTAACAAAATTCTTATGGCTTCTAATGTAGCAACAGGAGCAAAAGTTTCATCAAAATCTAGACCTTCAACTTGAGTGAAACCTTGATCAACCAACCTAGCCTTATTCCTAACCACAACCCCATCCTCACTTTGTTTATTTTTAAACACCCATTTAGTTCCAATTAAAGTGTGACCTTGAGGAGGAGGTACAGGTTTCCAAACATTATTTCTTTCAAGATTTTCTAACTCTTCTTGCATGGCAATAATCCAAGATTCATTAGTGAGTGCGTATGATATATCTTTGGGTTCAAAAGAAGCAACAAAAGCAGAATGAGCATGAGAGTTTGGATCGCAAAACCTGGACCGTGTAACTCATTCGTGCAAGCTTCCAATAATCTGTTGCTGGGGATGATCTTTGTAAAACCGTAGGGGAACAGATGTCTCACAGGCTTCTTCTTCTTCATGTTAATCACAAATCGATGAGCTTGTGACTTGAGGACGATTTAAATCAGCATTGATGGTTGTCGGTGCTGGTTGAGAATTAACATCCGGAGCTGAACCAAAGTCTTTAGCTGCTGAATTTTCGGGCAGCAGCTCCAATTCTTCCTCATCATCAATGAAAATACTCCCCCCTGCGGCTATGGATCTGGACCTGCAATGTTGGAGCTAGTACCCAGGCTAGCTTCATCAAAATACACTTCACAAGTCTCCACAATTTTGTTAGTGTCAAGTAAAAACACATGGTAGCCTCTAGTATGAGATGGATAACCAAGAAACATGACATCAATGGATCTAGGTTCAAATTTATCAAGATTACCATGTTTCTTAACAAAGCATTTGCAACCAAAGACCCTAAAGTGCGTAACACTAGGCCTATGTCCAAACCGGAGCTCATATGGTGTTTTACCTAGCTTAGCACGCAAGAAAACACGATTTGAGACATAACAAGCGGTTGCAATCGCATCAGCCGAAAATTTCCTAGGAGTTTGATATTCATCAAGCATAGTCCTAGCCATCTCAACTAAGGTTCTGTTCTTTCTTTCTACAACACCATTTTGTTGAGGTACATAAGGTGAATAAAATTGATGATCTATTCCATTTTCAGCACAATAGTGATCAAAAGAATGATTTTTAAATTTAGTTCTGTTATCACATCTAATTGCTTTTAAAGATCCTGGGTGATCAATTGATAATCTAAGAAATAAAGTTCTAAAGTAACTAAAAGCATCATTCTCAGACGCCATAAAGTAAACCCACGAGTATCTAGAATAATCATCAACAATAATAAGAACATACCATTTACCTCTGAAGGATTGAACACGTGAAGGTCCTACGGTGTCAAGGTGCAAAAGTTGACCCGGTTCAGTTGTCATGATCATTGTGAGAGGAGTATGTGAACTTGCAACCATCTTAGCATGTCTACAAGAAGAGCACACAATTTCTTTGTCCCCTTTAAGCTTAGGCAGCCCACGTATGCGATCAAGAACACAAACACGCATTAGGTGATCAAAGCCTACGTGACCAAGTCTACGATGCCAAAAATATAAATCATTTGAATCATTAGAAACTAGACACCTATGCTTAGAGGAAAACATATGAAAATCAACTTTAAAAACTCTTCCAAACCGGGACATGTTAAAAATAAGCTCACTATTTGAACCTACGACTTTGTAGCAGTTTTTATTGAAAATAATTTCGAGATTTTCACCTAGCAATTGTGAAACAGAAAGCAAGTTGTATTTCAAATTTTTGACAAGTGCCACATCCTTCAAAGTGTAGTGATCATTTACTCTAAACGAACCCTTAGAAATAATAGGAGTTGAAGAATTATCGGCAAAAGTAACATTCTCTACACGTGACACAAAAGAGAGGGAGGAGAACCATTCTTTGTTACCGGTCATGTGGCATGAGCAACCTGAATCCAGAATCCAAATGTTCTCCTTCCTCAAGCATGTAACCTACATAGAAGCACAATACATGTATGACTCAATACTGGGGTTAGCCAAAAGGCATTTAGGTATCCAGTACTGAGTCACACGACGTGCAACAGGAAAAACACGCGAAAGCTGAGATAAAACAGCAGGTTTAGGAGTCAAAGTTAGAGGTTTTTTATTATTAACTACTGACCTATAAGGTTTTACTTGTGTAGCACAAAAATCAGTAGCTCTGGAGGCAAAAACAGAAGGCCCGGAGGTAAACTTTGAATGTTTTTGACTCTTAACAGCAGGTTGCATGTTCCAGACGTTCGGTTCAATATGTGCAGCAAATTTTGCATGAAAGTTATGAGATCTAGCAATCATTCTTTCCCTTTTCTGTTATTTAGCTAGTATATAACAAAAATCTATGACATGACCATCTCCACCACAGTAGGTACAATGAAATTTAACTTTGTGTTCATGTCTAGATGAGCAAGCAATATTTTTATTTGAAACCAAATGAGACACCACTCCTGCAGATTTGAAAACCACTTCTTTTTGTTTAAAAACTATTTGAATCAAACCACTTCCTAATGACTTTACAATTTTAGGTGAATGTGCCTTAGCATGAGCATGAGAATCAAAACCTAAACCAGTTTTATCATTGCAATACTTGGAAGAATTCAGCAGCAAGTTTAGGTTCTTATTCCCATTACAAAACCGATCTAATGTCCTATGCATGTTATAAAGTTTATTGGACAGATCAAGACCATTTTCACATGAAGTTTTTCCTTTTAATTTGCAATTGGAACAGTATTTAACTTTATGATAACGTAAAGCATTATTCAATATTGAAATTTCATTCATAGCATCTTTTAGTTTCTTTCCAAGATCATCACAACTAGAACAATGCAAATCAATTGTAGAACAAGAAGCATCTTTTAAGTTTCCAATGTCAAGTGCAGCAAGTTTCCTGTTCTTCAATTTCAAGTTCAAGTCTATCTAGAGTAGAGGAATGTGCAGTTCTTAATGTGGACAATTGTTCATAGATTAAATCACACGAGGGACAAGAATCATCACTAGGAATCAAGGTTTTCAAATGGTTGATTTCAGATTCTAGTGATTCAATTTTAGCAGCATTATCCCTAAGCTTTTTGTCCTTTTTCTTAACAATAATAGTTGCACGAGAAATTGAATTTCATTTTTACTAGATCGAAAATTGTTATGTTGAAAAGGAGAATTTCTAGATCCAATGTCACATTTTGTAAAAATTTCAATTAACTCAAAGTTCTTTTTTTATCTTTAAAGAATTCTGCTTTCCTTAAAATATCATAAACAGTTCTTGTAGGTTGAGCACCTTTTTCAAGGAAATAGAGAGCCGTTGCGCTAACGCGCATCCGTTTTCTTGCTCCACCGAGGGATGAAATCTTTCGACGACTAGGGAGGCGTCACCCGAGGCCGATTCCTGTGGATCACTATAGAATCTTCTAGAAGCAAGCTAGGCTACCTTCTAGCTAGCTCACCCTTATCCAGAAGGAAAGCTAATAGCAAAGTACCTATATTATAGGGACTCCTTTCGAGGCCCTCTGATTTGTGATCTTTTAATAGAAAGAAAAAGCCTTCTCTCAGACTTCAAGGTCAATGAAAGCGGGATTCAAAACAAAATGATTGACAGGTACCTTGTTAAGCTTTTTGGTCTCCAAGGAGCAAACTTGCACACATTTCATTACAGGTGGAACATACCTCATCGTCGTCACTGTTGTGTTCTGCATCCTCCTGACTTGATCTTGATCTTGTTTTGCCCGCCATGAAGCATAAGTTGTCCAAATCATCTTCATCTTCGTCACTTCCAATGTCCACGTCGCTTGAGCCATGTTCCTGGAGTGCGGAGATAAAGCTGTTCACCAGTTGGCGACCTGTAAAGCCCTTCTTCTTCTTATCATTTGTTGAGGAGTGCTTCGTCCTTGATTGTTTTTTATATCGGGAAGTAGAACCTGAAAGGTTAGGGCATTTTGTACGAAAGTGTCCTGTCTTACCACATTCGAAGCATCGTTGAGGTCTGGAGCTTCCTCTCCTTCTGGTTCTCACATTTTGCAATGCTTTTGAGAAACTAGTTGAGAGAAGTGCTAGCTCCTCCTCTGGAAATTCCTCGATCTACTCCAGGGTTAGTGAGGACAACAGAGCAAGAGTATTGCAAGATGATGATTGGCTGGAGCTAGGCATATCACGTTGTGAGACAAATGCATTAGACTT
This sequence comes from Tuctoria greenei, assembly GCA_036927565.1. Taxonomy (NCBI): domain Eukaryota; kingdom Viridiplantae; phylum Streptophyta; class Magnoliopsida; order Poales; family Poaceae; genus Tuctoria; species Tuctoria greenei. The sequence goes on from JAYESD010000010.1 coordinate 61,374,601, forward strand.
ACTTGGGTTCTTACGTGATTAAATGTCAATTTCATGAGCTTTGAGTTTAGAGTAAAGCACATCTAAAGTAAGTGTACTCATGACAGTAGATTCACGAATAGATGTAACTTTCATCTCCCAGATTGACATGTCTAATGCACTAAGAAGTTGCCTAGCATTTTCAGCATCAGGAAAATTATTGTTGACACTACGCAAGTTACTGAGAATTTTGTTAAAGCGAGCAAAGAGGTCATCAATGAACTCACCGGGTTGCATCTCGAAGCGCATGTATTCTTTCTTGAACATGTCTTGCCTTACCTCCTTGATCGTGTTGTATCCTTTGTGATAGTCACAAAGTGCTCTCCATACATCGTATGCTGATCGGAGGTGTGCAACGCGTTCGAAGTCGCTTTGAGTGAGTCCTTGGATGATCAAGTTCCGGGCTTTGTTGTTGTTGTCGACGTCCCGTAGGTTCGTAGCTGTAACTTGATCGTTTGACGACACATCATAAGGCTTGTACACCTTTTCCCATATGGCGAATCCTTGGGCCTGGATGAAAGCCTCCATGCGTGACTTCCAAACCTGAAAATCAATACAAGCAAACATACAAAGTTTGGAGGAGTATTTCTCCATGATGATTAGTCAAAAACACGTGCAAATCACAATTATTGGAGCACCGTGGCTCTAATACAAATTGTAGGATCGAAGAGCACGTGAAAATCTACCAGAGGGGGGTGAATGGTAGATTTAAAAAACTTACACAGCGGAAACAATTAAATCTCAACCCCTTCGGCAGAAAAACGATATGTTAAAGAGATCGTGTGTGAGACTAATCTAAACGTGTTTCACCATGACAAAAGTGATAGATATCAGAGAGAATTAAGTCATGAAGACAACACAACAAGAATCACTAAAATCCGTCGAGAGAAACTCTAGTTACGATTGAAAGATCGAACAAAGGTCAATCTGTCCTACCCGAGAAAAACAGTTCTGAAACGCTGCAAAGAAACTCGTGTAGATCAGAAACCACAAATTCAATAACCGTGAAATTTTGAGAGATGATAGATAATCAAGTTGTGGAGAGAATCCAAAAAGAATCACATCAATTGGATCTGTAAAAATTGTGTTATGATAAAACCACCAACAAAAGGTAGTGCTGTCCACAATCTTGACGAGTAAAATTGGTCTGGAACAAGTCGGACGAACAAGGCATAAAAGTTCCTTCAAACTACAAATTTTATTTAATAGAACACAAGAGGAACAGCCCCAAAGTCGAATTCCACTAGCTCTGGCCTCCCTTTCTTATATAACCAGCTCGAAAGCCAACTCAACTCAAATCAGGACTCTAATCCTACTCCGTTCACGAATCAAAACTTTCCATAACTGCTTAGGACTCCTCTATACGCAGATAGAAGCAATCTTAAGACTTCCAAACACCTTAGGAACGTATCCCACATTCCTAAAACAACTCAAATTCATGACCCACACGAAATCCTATCATAACCAACTCGATACTTTCCATACCGAGCCATAACCGACTCTGCCGCAGCCAAAGTCATCAACCGATACGATCCGATCCTTCTAACCAAATCTTTCCTTCCATAGCCCATCTTCGGGACCATGTTTCCATGTCATGCACCGCATGCATACATGCAAACACCTTCCTTCGATATCCAATAACCTTCATATGCACTATCCTTGATTCAATCATCCTACGTGACCTCCTGACCCGCTCAACCACAATTCCTCCTGAATTTGGTTGTTGGAACCTCATCTCCTCCCTGAGACTAGTCCAAAGGATCCTGTCACCTGCCATGACTTGAGCACAAGCAACACCTGCACATGAACAAACAACCAATCCGTACGAGCCCAAGTCCGCGACTTGACTCAAGTCAGTTTCGTACACAACACCTTACGTGAGCACCTCACATAAGCATGTTGCAAAGCATATCAAAACGATATCAGCCATATCAACCAAGAACGCACCAAAAACTTAGCAATTGAATACTAAGCAATCTTTCCAACAATGTAAAGCAAGTTTGAAACATTTCACAGTAAAAGCAGGAACATTGCGATCAAGCTTCGAACCTAGCCAAAGCTAACCGGAGCTTGAGTCGGAGCTTACCAAAGCTAGTACAACCTAGCGCCGGAACTTACCAAAGCTAGTTGGACCTAGCGCTGGAGCTAACCAAAACTAGTCGGAACTAGTCATCCCAAAAGTCGGAGCTAGAAAAACATGTCGGAGCTAACCAACATAAGTCGGACCTAGCAGAACATATCAGAGCTTAACAAAGACATGACGGAGCTTTCAAAGACATGCTAGAGCTATCAAAGACATGCCGTAGCTAAAGACAAAGCTCACCCAAGCTACCCAAAAACATGTCGGATCCAGACAAAGAAAGTCGAACCTATTGTCGGACCTTGCAGAAGCTCGGAGCTAGAGTCGGACCTTGCTAAAAAGATGTTATGGCAGCATTCAAAACTTCTATTGTCAAAGCCAATGTATTCAGCACACATAGGTCTAACATCTTATCATGATTTTGCTGATTTTGATGTCGTTCCTATGGATGCTTGTTCTCTTTTATTGGGTCGTCCTTGGGAATTTGATACAGATGCTATTCATCATGGTAGAACTAATAAATATACTCTCATGCATAAGAGAAAGAAAATCACTTTGCTTCCCATGACTCCTGCTGAAATTGTGCATTTTGAGAAGAGTAAAATTCGTGATGGCAAAACAACAAAACTAGAATCTGAAAAACAGCAAGTCGTTAAGTTAAAATCACCATCATTGCTCGCAACTAAATCTGACCTTCCTGATTTATTCGATGCTAAGGGGATGTGCTATGATTTAGTATGCAAAGAAGCCATGTTTTCACTTCATGAATTGTATATTGCATTGCCCCCTACTGTTGCTAACCTTTTGCAGAAGTTTGAGGATGTGTTTCCCTCCGAGATACCCCTGGTTTACCACCAATGAGAGGCATTGAACACAAGATCGATTTGATTCTAGAAGCAAGTTTGCCAAATTGTGCAGCATACAGGGCAAATCCAGAGGAAACTAAGGAAATTTAGCGACAAGTCCAAGATCTTTTGACCACGGGTACATTCGTGAAATCCTTAGCCCTTGTTCCATTCTTGTTCTTTTGGTTCCTAAGAAAGATGGTAGTTGGTGCATGTGTGTTGATTGTCGAGCGATTAATAACATCACAATTCAATATCGTTATCCTATTCCTCATTTAGATGACATGCTTGATGAATTGAAAGGTGCTATCATCTTCACAAAAATTTACTTGTGTAGTGGTTACCACCAAATTAGAGTGGCACTAGGAGATGAATGGAAAACTGCATTTAAAACCAAGTTTGGACTTTATGAGTGGTTAGTCATGACTTTTGGGTTAACTAATGCACCCAACACCTTTATGCGATTAATGAACGTGGTTTTATGTGCTTTCATTGGACAATTTGTGGTGGTTTACTTCGATGATATCCTCACTTACAGCAAGTCATATGATGATCATCTTGATTATTTACGTGCTGTTTTTACTGTTTTGAGAGATGCACGTTTGTTTGGTAACCTCGAAAAGTGTGTCTTTTGCACCAATCGAGTCTCGTTTCTTGGCTATGTTGTTGCCTCGCAGGGAATTGAGATGGATGATGCAAAAATTGAAGCAATCACCAGCTGGCCAGCCCCAACAACCGTCACGCAGGTTCGTAGTTTTCTTGGTCTTGCAGGTTTTTATCGGTGTTTTGTGCGGGATTTAAGCACTATTGCAGCACCTCTACATGAGCTAACGAAGAAGGGAGTGCCGTTTCAATGGGGAGAACAGCAGCGACAAGCGAAGCTTACACAAGCACCATTGCTACAACTTCCTGATTTTGACAAGACCTTTGAGCTAGAATGCGATTCAAGCGGCATTGGTATTGGAGGCGTTCTCATACAAGGAGGTAAACACGTTGCTTTATTTAGTGAAAAACTTCATGGTACTTCTCTGAATTATTCCACTTATGATAAGGAATTGTATGCCTTAGTGCGAGTATTACAAACTTGGCAACATTATTTTTGGTCTAAGGAGTTTGTCATACATTCTGATCATGAATCATTGAAGTACCTTAAGTGTCAAACCAATCTGAATAAATGACATGCTAAATGGATTGAGTTCATAGAGTCATTTCCATACATCATTAAGCATAAGAAAGGGAAGGAAAATGTCATTGCCAATGCATTATCTAGGCGTTATACCATGCTGTCCCAACTTGATCATACAATCTTTGGTTTGGAAACAATAAAAGTATTATATCCTACTGATTTGGACTTCAAAGATGCTTTTGAAAATTGTAGAGAAGGAAGAATTTGGAATAAATATGTGCTGCGAGAGGGTCTCCACTATCGTGATAACAAGCTATGCGTTCCAGCTAGCTTGGTTCGTCTATTACTTTTGCAGGAAGCACATGGAGGAGGTTTGACGGGACATTTTGGAGTGAAGAAAACTGAAGACGTGCTGTCCACACAGTTCTTTTGGCCAAAGATGAGGCGTGATGTCGAGCGCTACGTGTCACGATGCACTACTTGCAATAAAGCTAAATCTCGCCTTAACCCACATGGTCTTGATATGCCTCTTCCTGTTCCTAGTGTACCCTGGGAGGATATTCCTATGGACTTTGTTTTGGGATTGCCTAGGACTAAGATGGGGAGGGATAGTATTTTTGTAGTTGTTGATCATTTCTCCAAAATGGCACACTTTATACCTTGTCATAAGAATGATAATGCCTCACACATTGTTGATTTATTGATGACAAAAATTGTTTGTTTACATGGTGTGCCAAATACCATTGTTTCTGATCGTGATGCAAAATTTAACTTTGTGGTATAAATTGGGAACCAAGTTGCTGTTTTCAACTACATGTCACCCACAATGGATAGACAAACTGAGGTAGTTAATCATACTTTATCCACTATGTTGCGGGCTCTCTTGAAAACAAATTTGAAGTTGTGGGAGCAATGTTTACCACATATAGAATTTGCTTACAACAGATCCGGTCACTGCACGACAAAGGTAAGTCCATTCCAGGTAGTGTATGGTTTCAATCCCCGTACTCCTATTGATTTACTATCTTTGCCTCCTTCTAAAACTATAAATTTGGGTGCTACACAACGATCTGAATTCATTCTTAAGATGCACGAAACTACAAAGAAAAATATTGAAAATATGAATGAGAAGTATATGATTGCAGGTAGTAAAGGTAGAAAGGAAATAAAACTTGAACCGATCAACTCCACCACAATTCCTCCCGAACTTGGTTATTGAACCTCATCTTCTCCCTAAGACTAGTTCAATGGATCCCGTCACCATCCATGTATTGAACTCAAGCAACACCTGCACATGAATAAACAACCAATACTTCCAAGCACAATTCCTCGACTTGACTCTTGTTAGTTCCGAAACCACAACACCTTACGTGAGAACCTCACATAAGCATGTTGTGAACCATAGCAAATTGATAACAACCATGATCAGCCAAAACAGACCAGAAACTTAGTAAATGAATACTAAGCAAACGTTCCATCAATGTAAAGCAAGTTCAAAACATTACAAGTTAAAAGCAGAATCACTGCGATCAAGCTCCGAACCTTGCCAAAGCTAACCGGACCATGGACCAAAGCTTACCAAAACTAATAGGATCTAGTGCCGAAACTTACCAAAGCTAGCAGGATCTAGTGCTGGAGCTAACCAAAGCTAGTTGGACCTAGTGCTGGAGCTAACCAAAGCTAGTCGGACCTAGACAAAGAAGTCGGACCTAGCCAAAGAAAGTCAGACCTTACGTCGGACCTTGCCGGAGCTACCCAAAACAAGCCGAAACTATCATCGGACCTTGTTGGAGCTCAGACCTAGAGTCAGACCTTGATGGTAAAGATGTTTTGGTAGAAATCAAAACTTTTATCATCAAAGCCAATGTATTCATCACAAGCCAATGCATTCATCACACATAGGTCTAACAAAGAGGATTCCTCGCCATGGGTGTGAAGAATGGATGGCTCAAGTTACTCTTCTTGCCAAAGATGAGTTGGTCACCCGACACTTTGCATCCTCATGGAGATCCACCAGGGAGCAAGCTATTGATGATGTGGCTTGGGATGCACATACTATATTGTACCACATCTATGAGAGCAACTTGGAGGTACTAGTTTTGTGCTGCACCGGCAACGCAAGAAAGGAACAAGGGAAGTCTTAAGACTTCAAGATGGAGCTCAAGTCAGTTCTCGTGCCATTGACAGATCTCGTAAAGTATTGGTGAACTTGGGAAATCACTATGTTGATGCCATGGAAGAGATCTGCTACCCCCTTAAGAAGTTATTCATCATGGAGAAGCAAGAGGAAGTTCGTGCCACCGTGAAGGTCAATGGTGTAGCAACCTCTCCAGCGCCTACATGGACGGCCAACTCGCCCTGCGCCCATGTATGCCTCGCTGTCGCTGTCGCCATTGCAGCCTCACGACCAGGACAACCACAGTTCACACAATTAAGTCTAGGTCTCTTGTCTAGATGTTAGAAAAGCATTTTGATGGTCTTAGTCATATTTAGTGCGGTGTGCTGAATTTTCTTGGTGTGTGCTTGTGCTTGTGTGCTTGGTGCGAGTTGTAGGACATCTAGCATTTTGTCCACATCCGCAGGTAGTAGAGAGTTGTGGGACCTTTGTCCACATCCTCTAATACGGTTATTAGTATTATTAAAAGTGTTGTTAGTTACATATACCTTGATGCATATAGTTGGGGCGTTTCTTTTGAAATTCTAAATTCTTTCGTCTCTACTATTCTTTCACCAACGGATGTCGAGGACTCGTAACCATAGGAATGCCAATAGTGAGGAGGAGAACAAATGGAGCACCCCAGAACAACCAGAGGCCTGCACAGGGAGCTATCAACCTTGAGCAGTTGTTGTCTATGCAGAACCAGCTCATGCAGACCATGATACATACCATTGGAAAGCTGCAAGTTGGCAACAACAATCAGCCTCACATGCCACCACCACCACCCCCGCCACCACACAAACATTTGGAAGAGTTCATGAGGACCAGGCTACCTTCGCTCAAGCCACAGACCGTATGGAAGCTGATGATTGGCTGAAACCTATTGAGAACAAACTTGCTATAGTCCAGTGCAGTGATAGAGAAAAGGTTATTTTTTCTTTCCATCAATTAGTTGGAGCTGTTGCAGACTGGTGGGAATGTCTATGCAATGCCCATGAAAATCAAGAGAGAATCACCTGGGATGAATTCAAGTAGAAGTTCCATTCACATTATGTGCCAGAGGGAGTTATGATACTGAGAAGACAAGAGATTGAAAACCTCAGGAAAGGAAGGATGAGTGTGAGTGATTATCTCAACAAATTCACTCAACTGTCTAGATATGCTCCATAGGACATCAGTACTGATAGGAAAAGTAATACCTATTTATGAGGGGTCTCAACAATGAAATTCAATCTTAGTTGCTCAATGCTGACTATGCAAACTTTTATAAGCTGGTTAACAAGGCCATTGTGGTTGAGAACAAGATTTGTGAGATGGAACTAGACTGCAAGAGGAAAACGCCATATTAGGGACAACCACAAGGAAGCAATGTCCATCCTCGCTATGCACCGCCTGTTGCGACTTATTACATTATGCCTGCTGCTGCATATTGCCCTGCTTATCCACCACGACCGCAACAGCCAGTGCAGCAACGCCCACCCATGCAAGCACCTCGCTCACCTATGCAGCCTGTGCCACGCCCAAATATGCCTGCCTATGCTCAAAACCAGCCTTTCCCTAATTATACTGGCGCCACTGGTGGAAATACTTGCTATACTTGTGGTCAAGCAGGACATTTTGCAAATAATTGCCCAAGATCAGGACACGGTCAGATGAATAATATTCCAAGGAAGAATCTAAGGACCAATGGAGGAGCAACTCAAGGCAATCGAGGACCAAATAATTTCGCTCGTGGCAAGGTGAACCATGTATCTGTAGATGAGGCTCAACAAGCTCAGGATGTTGTGATTGGTATGTTTCTCGCAAACTCCAACCCCGCTACTATATTATTTGATTCTAGAGCATCTCATTCATTCATCTCATTATAGTATGTTGCAAAGCATAGCATGCCTATATCGTACTGAAGTATACTTTGTTGGTTAAATCTTGTGGAGAAGAGATGAGGATGAAATAGTATGTCCAAGAGTATGTATTTTCATAAGGGGGGGGGGGGGGGTAGATTTCCTCGCCAACCTCACAGTCCTGAATTCTAAAGGCTTGGACATCATACTTGGAGTGGATTGGCTAAGAAAGCATAACGGAGTGATTCAGTGTGCCACTTGGACAGTGAAATTGACAAACGAAGAAGGAATCAGTATAAAATTCAAGGCAGATCAGCCGACAACCGAAAAGGCAATGGTGAATCACGTAGAAGGAATAACTTTGGAGGAAATTCCGATTGTTCGTGAGTACTCAAATGTGTTTCCTGAGGAATTGCCAGGTATGCCACCTGACCGTGACATCAAGTTCGTCATTGATTTAATACCTGGAACTACACCTATAGCAAAGAAGCCATATAAGATGCCTCCTAAGGAACTAGCAGAGCTCAAGAAGCAGATTCAAGAGCAACTAGAGAAGGGTTTTATACACCGAAGCTCATTGCCATGGGGAGCCCTAGTGCTTTTCGTAGATAAGATAGATGGATCCCAAAGAATGTGTGTGGATTATCGGTCTCTCAATGAGGTGACAATCAAAACAAGTACATGTTGCCCCGCATAGAGGATATGTTCGACCAAATGAAGGGAGTCAGAATACTCTCTAAGATTCATCTTTGGTCATGATATTTCAAGATGAAGATTAGACCATCATACATACCCAAAACGGCTTTTAGGACACAATATGGATCCTATGAGTATACGGTCATGTCATTAGGATTGACTAATGCACCCGCATACTTCTATGTATCTTATGAACATGGTTTTCATGGAGTATGTGGATAAGTTCATGGTAGTGTTCATTGATGACATCATGATCTACTCGAAAAGTGAAGAGGAGCATGAAGAGCATTTAATGCTGATGTTGCAGAAATTGCGAGTGCACCAGCTGTATGGCAAGTTTAACAAGTATCAATTCTGGTTGAGAGAGATATTATTCATAGGCCATGTCATATCTGGAGGACGAGTGTCAGTTGACCCATGAAAGGTTAGAGATGTGCTAAAGTGGGAACCGCCGCAGAATGTGAAGGAGATAAGGAGTTTTCTTGGAATGGCTGGATACTATTGTCGGTTCATCAAAGACTTTTCCAAGATAGCAAAGCCTATGATTGAGCTGTTAATGAAAGAGAAGCCTTTAAAGTGGACTCAAGCTTGTCAAGACAGTTTTGAGGAGCTAAAGAAGATGTTAACAACAACACCTGTGTTGGTATTGCCAGATGTGAGCAAGAGCTTTGATATCTATTGCGACGCTTCAAGGCAAGGACTTGGTTGTGTATTGATGCAAGAAGGCCGAGTAGTAGCTTATGCATCAAGGCAATTAAAGAAACATGAATAGAATTATCTTACGAATGATCTCCAACTTGCAGCTGTAGTGCATGCATTGAAGATTTGGAGACATTATGTTACTGGCTCTAGATGCGAGATTTATACGGATCATAAGAGTCTCAAGTACATATCCACTCAAACGGATATGAATTTGAGGCAACGACGATGGTTGGAACTCATAAAGGATTACGATGAGGGAATCAATTATCATTCAGGGAAAGCTAATGTAGTGGCTGATGCTTTGAGCCGAAAAGGAGCAAGCCACCAACTCACCGTTAGGGAGTTGCCATCCGAGCTATGCAAGGAGTTTGAATGGTTGAATCTTGGATTCTTGAATGAGATGAGATCAATAGAAGTGAACCCAACTCTGGACCAAGAGATAAGAAAGGGCCAGACCAAGGATAAGAAAATCCAGGAAATAAAGGAAAGGACCTAAGAAGGGAGATAATTCAGATTCGACCAGGATGACCATGGTACTCTATGGCTTAGAAAACGGATTGTTGTACCTAATGAGAAGCGTCTCCGACAGTTGATATTAAAAGAGGCACATGACTCGCTTTACTCCATCCACCCCGACTTTACGAAGATGTATAAGGATCTGAAGACACGCTACTGGTGGGATGGTATGAAAAGGGACATAGCTAAATATGTCGCACTATGTGATGTGTGCCAACAAGTAAAAGATTAACCTCAGAGGCCAACTTGATTATTGCAGCCGTTGAGGATTCCGGAATGGAAGTGGGAAGAGTTTGGTATGGATTTCATAGTTTGTTTGCCTCGAACATCAGCAGGTTATGATTCAATATGGGTTATTATGGATTGATCGACAAAGTCAACACATTTCATTCCTGTCAAGACTACGTATAGTGGAGCAAAGTTGGCAGAATTATACATGGGAAGGATAGTGTTCTTACACGGAGTGCCCAAGAAGATAGTGTCCGACAGAGGTTCTCAATTTACCTCAAGGTTCTGGCAAATGTTGCATGAATCAATAGAAACTCAATTGAATTTCAGTTCTGCATATCATCCTCAAACGGATGGACAGAATGAGAGAACAAATCAGATATTGGAGGATATGCTAAGAGCGTGTGCGTTGAAGTATGGAGGAAGTTGGGACAACAGCTTGCCATATGCCGAATTCTTCTACAACAACAGTTATCAAGTCAGTTTGAAGATGTCTCCATATGAAGCATTGAATGGGAGAAGATGTAGAACACGCTTGTTTTGGAACGAAACAAGAGAAATTCAAGTATCTGGACCTGGCATGATTTAGGATGCCAAGAAGCAAGTTCGGACAATTCGCGAGAATTTGAGAGCTGCTTAGTCGAGACAAAAGGGTTATGCGGATAATAGACAAAGAAGCTTATCTTTTGAGGTGGGAGACTTCGTATATCTCAAAGTGTCACCTATGCGAGGTCACAAGCGATTTAACGTTAAAGGCAAGTTGGCACCTCGCTATATTGGACCGTTCAAGATTTTGGACAAACGGGGACAAGTAGCATATAAGTTGTAGATGTCTGCGTATCTCTCCGATGTCCATGATGTGTTTCATGTCTCTCAACTCAAGAAGTGTGTGAGGGTTCCGGAAGGGCAAGTGCCAATGGAGGAATTGGAGCTTGAAGAGGATTGGACCTATGCCGAACAACCTGTCAAAATTTTGGACACCAAGGAACAAGGTGATTAGATGGTGCAAGGTGCAATGGAAGCACCATACAAAATTGGAAGCAACTTGGGAGTGAGAAGATGATCTCAAGAAGGAATTTCCCTATTTCTTTCCTTCTATGTCAAATCTCAAGGGCGAGATCCATTTAAAGGAGGGTAGGTTTGTAACACCGTCATTTTAATACATAATGCATTGCATGCATCCCAATACATGTTTAACATTAATCAACATAAAATGGAACGAGATTGAAATGAATTTAGGCTTAATCAAGAATTCAAGTCTGTCAGGGAACGGACTTGTCTGGCCCCAAACCTGGACTAGTCCAGTATTCCCCTTGTGTTTCAAAAATTCAGATTTCTTCACAGCCCAGACTTGTCCGACACACTACACGGACTAGTCCGTTTGAAGTTTTGATGTTTTTCCGGACTTGTCCGATTTTGAGCAGACTAGTCTGATTGTGTCTGAATTCTAGTCCCTATCAGCCTTACTAGCCACCCCGGACTTGTCCAACCATACATACCGGACTTGTTCAAAATAGATTCTATTACACAACAGACTTATCCGGTCCCTATTGCGGACTAGTCCGGCCTACTGAATTCCACTTGGATTCTATTATTCTTCCACAATTGGTTATTGGGTAATTGCCTTAATTGGGCCCAAGAACTTCATGCCTAACCTTAGAGGAGCCCAAGTGGACTCCACCTCGGCCCCTACTCGTCCCCCACCGAAATCCCTTGGCATTCACCGCAAAACCCTACCTCTCCACCCCTATATAAACAACCCAATACCCTCACCTCTCCAAACATTGAGAAAAACCCTCGCTGCCTCTCCTTGATCGTGTGCCGCCGTCTAGAAGGAGGCCAAGAGCAAGGAATATGAGGAGAAGAGGGAGAAGGATCAGCCAAGATTGATCTTTGTCAACTTTTCGACAATTGACGTTCTTCATTATCAAACCTTCATCAACTCATTTTCACCAAGCCCTAGACGCCAAGATTTTAGTGTTGCATCCAATCTTCAACCCTTGGATCTCTAGACACGTGGTACACCCTGTACATCCACTTTTCCACGTGAAATTATCCCCAAATCCTCGCTGATCAGAAAACCCTAATTTACAGTTCTGATCAGGGCGGACTAGTCCGGCCCTGACAGCGGACTAGTCCGGTGTCTGAATCTGTTAATGCTGAATTGGATCCAACTTAACTCAAATCGATTCGAAACTTGTTCAAACTTGTTAGAAACCATTGTAACTAGTTAGTAAACATTAATAGCAACTCATTAACAAGTCTTACTTCACAATAGCATTAATCATGCATATCATGGCATATTGAGTAATATATGAGCATTTATTGATTGTAATGTTTGTTTTGCATGTTTGTCGCGCAGAATAGAAGGTCTCGTTTTAGAGAGTGCTTTCAAGGACCTGCAGAACCAGAACTTCGAAGCCTTCAATCCAAACCAAGCTCAAGAGCAAGGCAAGTTTCCTTGATAATTTTGATCCAGGTTTTCAAATGTTTTGTTTGCAAAATTCATGCTTGTGTCAATTGATGGGAAAACCCAATTGTAGGAGTTTACCTTCTCGCTTGACCACATTATAGAGAGTCGGGAAGGGTACGTTACACTTTTTCCTCGCTATAATCAATTGGGTTCGGGAAATAATAATATTGCCTAATTATGAACTATTGAACACATGAATTGTCAAATTTGATAATAATGACCTTTAGCAACATGGTTCATAGGGATCTAAGCAATTCAGTTACGTGGAATGGGTTGGACTATTTTGGAGGTTTTGCTTGCTGGAGATCTAAGGACCGGTTCGTGGAGCAACCATCCATAATTTATAGTGCCATCACAGGGCCAAGTATTGGTGCGACTTAGCTGACTAATTAGTGTTTTGCCAGTACTATTTGGACCATTAAGAATGCTTGGGGAAGGGGTAGTCGGATGGGTTTGTAGAGATTGGTGGGACTACCTTGGGATCCGAATGGCTCAAGAGGGGGCCCTTGGTTGGATGTGCTCAGTTGGAGACATCACCACCGGTGAAACCACAGTGGGGTCTAAATATGCTGGTAATCATTTTGTAAAGGCTATTTTGTGATCTCTTGTCCACACACTTAAGGAAGTTTGAGACGGCATAATTGAGATTCTATAGTCATCGAAAGGTGATGAAATCATGAACTTCTGGGTAAAATGGTACAACCTCTGCAGGGTGTGTTTAAAACTATCATGATAGCTATGCTCCCAGACATGAGCAACCCAAACCCTCACATGATTAGAGTTATGGACCTTGAACATTGTTTAATAGGTGGAATTGAATTGGGAATTGGTATTGGTTAATTAATTGACTTTGGTATATGGAATTGATGAAAATGAGAAATATGAGCATTTATGAGTTGGATATGGATTATTATTGTTGGTATTGGTTATTTAAGTTCGAATTGATGTTATTTGGGTTATTTTGGGAAGGACCTCACTTAATGATATTATTGCATTTTCAACTGTTCTGATTGTACTTTTATGCAATTATCCATTGTTATTATCATTTTTTTGTTTAAGCTACATGTCATACTTTCCTACACTTGCTGAGTACGATATGTGCTCACCCTTGCTATCCCCCCAACAAATTTAGACGCAGGTGACAATATGGAGTACCAAGAGGTTTTTGAGGAGTAGTACCAGGAGGTTTTTGAGGAGTTCTAGGCGCGCGTGTTACTGTAAAGCTTGCTTGTGGAGTTTGGAGTCTTAGAGTTTAGAGTATCCCGCTGTAGTTGTTAGAGCTTATATTCGAGACTATTTGGTTTGTAATAAGATACTATTATTAGTGTTATTATTCGAGACATGTTTAAATCTGTTTATCGTTTGTGAATCACTTGTGTATGTGTGTTAAACATCCTGGGCACACATATGCATTACGCTTGGTTCATTTTTGGAACCGGTTGTCACAAAACCCTAGTGCCACCACTCATCCCAAGAGCACAGAAACACCTCTCCCCACACATATAAAACCCTTAAAAGTTATATCTTTTGGGAATTCAGATTTGGGATAGGGAGATCGTCTTCTATGCATTGCTAAATTCTTGGGGTTTGATATGTTAGATACTCTTGCATCTGTTGTAAATCTTTTGATTGTGTTTGAATGCTTTTCTCTTTGTAACTTTGTGGGAGCCCTCAACGTGTGAGGTTACCCCGCCGACTTGGTTATTGCCCCCGTGATAGTGGAACTCAAGTCAGCTGTAACACCCCAGCCACTACGGGCCTGACGGTTGTTACTTCTGGCAGCTCTCTAGGATCATAGAATATCCCCATAGACCAACATCATTCTTTTCTGCGCATTTTTGTCCTCACTCGTGTGCACCCGAGAAGACTTCCCAGTCGGTCACTCATCCATAAATTGCTCCGGGCCAAGCATGCTTAACCTCGAAGTTCTTTGCAGGTGGGCTTCTGAAAAAGAAGGTATACCTTGGTGGTATGAGTTATTCTATCAATCCTACTAAGCCTTGAGCCAGGATGTCACAATCCACCCCCCTTAGAAGACCGACATCCTCGTTGGTCAACTCCCAACCAGGAACGTCCCCTCTTGGCTATGTCCATACGTTTAGTACTTGCATACATACCATACCGTGTCCCCACTAGAGGACCCACGCGTCATGCGTACGTACCCACGTCCCTGACCCGTACGCACCCGTGAAACCGCGAGTATCGACTTTGATACCATTTTGTAACACCCCAGCCACTACAGGCCTGACGGTTGTTACTTCTACCAGCTCTCTGAGATCGCAGACTAGCCCCACAGACCAACACTAGTCTTTACTGCGCATTTTTGTCCTCACTCGTGCGCACCCGAGAAGACTTCCTGGTCGGTCACCCATCCATAAATTGCTCCAGGCCAAACACACTTAACCTCGGAGTTCTTTGCAGGTGGGCTTCCGGAAAAGAAGGTATACCTTGGTGGTATGAGTTATTTTATCAGTCCTATTAAGCCTTGAGTCAGGATGTCACATCGGCCTTCGTGGTGACTTGAAGAGGTAAAGGGTTGATTGAGACCCATCTTTGTGTGGGCTCCTCAACGAGGATGTAGATCTCTTTGGTGAGATCAAACCTCGGTAAAAATCCTTGTCTCTTGTGTTCTTGTTATTTACTTTTGCAATCATCATCATCTTGTACGACATAGGGTTGATTAATCTTGCAACTTATATTAATCTTGAATTCCTAGGTCAAATCAATCATCCTAAAACTTACACAAGTTGTTAGGATAATTTACTTAATTCTGCTGCTACAACATTTGAGGAGAATACATTAAACAATCTATCTTTTTGTTTGTATAACTATCATACTAGACTAGTCTATACCGATACCGGACTAGTCCAACCCTCTTGTATTTGATGAATCTATTAAGTGTTGCAGGAAAAGTTTTCAACGCCTATTCACCTTCCCTATAGGCCACATTCAATTGGTATCAGAGCAAGGCCCTCCTTTTACGAGACTCACCGCTCGGAGAGACAAATGGCCACCGACATGAACAATAAGATCCTGAAAATGCCAATCATTGGAGACGAACAAGACTCCAAGGCGTCCAATGTGCTCAAGGAGATCAAAAACGGCGATGAAAAAGTGCGAGAACTCAAGGCGCTTCTAAGGAAGAAGCTTTTAAGCTAGAAGGGTGAAAAGGAAGACGAAAAGCCAAAAGGGGGTAGTCATCAAGACTATTCCCGGTATCCTTTTAATTATGATAAGCTTAACAACTACAATCACTATCTTTCTATTCCCATGGGAAGACCTCCAATGTTTGCGGCAATGATTACTCAGTGTGTAAAAATAATATGAGGATGCATCTTATCTCACTTAATCATACTCTTTAGCATATAGTTTATAAATGTATAGATATCCCATACACCGATGATGAACTCACCCCAGAGCAAGAACAAGCAATTCACCGCAATGCACAAGCCGTTGCAGTGATCACTATATCCTTGATGGAAGGACTTGATGTTGCCAGAGACATTTGGGATACACTCAAGACTGCTCATGAAGGGAACCGCTCTGTCTGTAAAGCGAAGATTGAGATGTTTGAGGGAGAATTGGGGAGATTTGCCACAGAAGATGGTGAAAATCCTCAAGAGATGTACAACCGCTTGAAGACTCCCGTCAACAAGATACGTGCTTATGAAAGCAAGAAGTGGACAGATCACGAGGTTTTGAAGAGAAGGATGAGAGCCTTTATTCCTTGGAATGTCACCTTGTGTTCCGTGATAAGAGAAAGCCCGGGGTTTCAAATGACCCCCGATGAAGTCCTTGGCAAAACTATCAATCACAAGATGATTGAGAAAGAAGCTAAATATGTCAAAGACTTTGCTGAACTTACCTCATCCAAGAAGAAGGAGGTTGCCCTCAAGACAACTTGCAAGCCCAAAGTGAAGGAGACTCGTGACACATATGAAGAAGAAGACACTGACGATGTAAGCACATATGTGGATGATGAAGAGATGGTGCTCTTCATGAAAAGATTCAAGCGCATGATGAGAAGAAGAATAGGCAGCAAGTCAAGTGAAGGAAAGAACAAGGAAAAAGGAAAATCCAAGACTCGACGTACTTGCTCGAACTGCGGCGAATACAGACACATTATGGTTGAATATCCATATGAGGAAAATAAGAAGAAGAAACAAGCGAAGTCGCAAGACAAGAAAACTTTCAAGAAAAAAAGCAAGCACATCAAATGCACACCGACAAGGAGTGAGACTCAAACGACGAGTCCTCCTCGGATGATGAAGATGAGATGGCAACAATTGCCATCAAGAAGCCGACCAAGAAGTCTACACTCTTCCCAAACATGGGAGGAAGGGAGAACCACAACCACATTTGCCTCATGGCTAAGGAAGGAAAGAAGAAGGTTTGGCTTACAACCCCCTCCTTACGTTCCTCAAATGATGATTTTGAAAGTTCTAGTGAAAATAAGGAAATGCTCAAAGGATTCAACAAAACTGCACTAAGAAAAATGAAGATGTTGTCAGATGAAATCTTTGAGAAGGAGGAGCTTATAAATCGCCAAGAAGATATGCTCATCTGTGAAAGGAAGAGATATCAAGAGGTTGAACAGCTCCTTGAGCTTGAAAAGGAGAAAAGTAAGGCACTTTAGCTTGAGCTAGCTTTGAGTAAGGAAACTTACTCAAAACTAGAAGACTCACACATCATAGTCAAGGACGAACTTGCTAACTTGACAAAAGTTAACAAAATCCTTGAAGTGCAAGTGGAGTCACTCAATCAAAGTGGCACTTCCTCCTCTAAAAGCTCACCTTCTCAAGATGTCAAGTTGACAACTATTAAAACTTGCACATGCTCTAGTAAGAAGGCTATTGTAAAAGATGAATCCAATGTTTCACATGTTAAACATCCATCTGAAAGTGTCATTTTTGACAAGGAAAAGATTAAATATGCATGTAGTGCATATATGGTCACAAGACCTCCTAATGTCAAAGATGGTCTTGGGTATACAAAAGGTAAAAAGTTGTCCACTAATGCTCAACATAAGGATCATATCGCTTTTGTAAAGAAAAATCACATGAACCTGAACTTCAAACATTATTTCATACTTTAGATGCATCTCATGTCCTCATGAAAAATAAATTTGGATATGTTTATGCTAAATATGCAGGGCCACGCCACAAGACACCCAAAGCTTGTGTGTGGGTGCCTAATCACTTGTGACTAACCTTCGAGGACCCAAGCAAACTTAGGTACCTAAAACCAAGACATAAATATGTTTTGCAGGCCTACTCGTCCGGTGGATCAAAATAGGTGCTAGATAGTGGATGCACAAATCATATGACCGGAGAAAGGAGAATGTTTCTAGAGTATGAGCAAAACGCAAACCCGAGTGAAGGAATTTGTTTCGGAGACGACAGCCAAGGAAAAGTCCTTGGCAGCGATAAAATCGAAATCTCCTCTCAACACACTCTCTCCAATGTTTTACATGTTGATTCTGTAGATTATAATCTTTTGTCCATATCTCAGCTATGTGACAAAGGATACAACTGTTTATTCACTATGAGGGTGTGACAGTCTTTAGAAGAAGCGATAACTTAGTTGCATTCAAGGGAATGTTGAAGGGAAAACTTTATGTTGTCGATTTTAACAAAGATACAACTGAACTCAACACTTGCTTGGTTGCAAAAACAAACATGGGATAGCAATGGCATAGACAGCTAGCCCGTGTTGGGATGAGAAATCTGCAGAAACATCTAAAGGGTAGTCACATCTTAGGTTTGAAAGTTGTTGTGTTTTAGAAAGACAGGCCATGTAGCGCATGCCAAGCGGGAAAATAAGTTGGAGCACCACACCCTGCAAAGAATGTGATGACTACATTAAGACCATTGGAACTTCTTCATATGGACCTCTTCGGTCCAATTGCTTATATAATCATCAGCGGTAACAAATACAATTTAGTCATTGTTGATCATTTTTCTAGATTTATCTGTGTATTTTTCTTGTATGATAAATCAGAGACCCAGGGGATTCTCAAGAAGTTCTTGAAGAGAGCGCAGAAAGAGTTCTCCTCAACCGTCAAGAATATTAGGATTGATAATGGAACAGAGTTCAAAGATACTCAAGTTGAGGAGTACCTAGATGAAGAAGGAAAAAACATGAGTTTTCAGCACCCTACTCCCCTCAACAAAATGGGGTGGCCGAAAGGAAGAACAAGACGCTCATTGAGACGGCAAGGACAATGCTAGATTAATACAAGACTTCAGACCGATTTTGGGCTGAAGCGGTAAACACTGCTTGTCACGCCACAAACCGGCTATATCTTCATCGACATCTGAAGAAAACACCATATGAACT
The DNA here is from genome assembly GCA_036927565.1 of Tuctoria greenei. NCBI lineage: Eukaryota > Viridiplantae > Streptophyta > Magnoliopsida > Poales > Poaceae > Tuctoria > Tuctoria greenei. Next base: position 61,393,623 of record JAYESD010000010.1, read on the forward strand.
CCTCACTGGTAACAACCAAATGTCTCATATTTCATAGTTTTTTGAAGTAAATGCTTTATTTTAAACAAGAAACCGAGGACTTCGAAGTTCGCTTCGAAATCTGATGAAGGATTATTGCTTAGTTATGATTTGAACACCCACGCCTGTCATGTTTTCAACAAAGTCTCTGGCATTGTTGAGGTGGCACATGACGTAGTTTTCGATGAGACTAATGGCTCTCATGTGGAGCAAGTTGATAAGTGTGTGCTAGATCAAGAAGAAGCCTCGTGTCAAGCGTTGAGAAGGATGGCACTTGGTGATATTCGACCACAAGAGCAATCACAAGACTCAAGTGCTCAATATGTACCTCAACAAGAGAGCAATGATCAAGGGGGAGCTTCTGCACAAGATCAACATCAGCAGGATCAAGAAGATCAATATAATCATGGAAGCAATGATCTAGGAGGAGACATTGAAAATGAAGATGAGGAAGAGCAAATGGCCTCACAAGTGCCTCACCTGTAAAAGCCTTAAATTCAAAGTACAAAGTTCATATAGGAGAAATTAAAATTTGAATGGGAAAAAAGAAATCAAATCGGAAACTGAGAAATCAAACTAATTTAAACTTCAATTGAGGGAATTCAAAAATTCAAACCATGCTACTGTTCAAACTCTTCCAAAATAACATTTTGAGTTCACCGTTAGCTTCCAAATATTCCAAATAGCACCCTTGCAAATTTTCATAAGATTTGGAGCACTATTTCTCTTTAATTCAATGGGTACATTGAATTAAATTCGAATTCAAATTAGAATTTGAATTTCACCTGAAACTTGTCCAAATTTGAAATCCAATTCCAGAATATGAATTTACACATTTGGTTTGCCTCTCCACAAAAATCTAGAATTTTGGATCAGTATTGGTGGGAGTATCAAAGGAGCAGAGAAGATAGGCTTAAGGGGGCGGTGGGACCCACTGGCCAGTGGGACTTCTATGGAAGTGCTCTGCATGCCATTTTTCCGTCGTTGCTCCACTCGACACTGCATGGCATACACTCGCCAGCGAGCTGCTGGCCAGCTTGAGCACATCCAGGCGTGCCCCTTATCCCTCCCTTGGTCCCTTTCCTCACGCCATCGACGAGGACAGCATCGCCGCTCATTCTCATCCTTCTTGTGAACAGAGCACTGCCACCTCCCTTTCCTCCCTGGTGAGCACCTCGGTCTTGCCTCTTTTCTCTTCGATGCAAACAGCAAAGATGGCGCCAAGGCTATGCTCTATCATCTCCACCAATTGGCTCATCATTTTGCTCATTGTTTTGCCTGTATTTTGAAGTGTCGCGGATGTTCACGATGAAGCCGCCTGGAATCACCTCTGCATCACCGTCACCAGGCCTCCACAAGCCGCGTTACATCTCGACTTCAACAGCAAGAAGGATCGCCAAAGCGAGCCCTTTCTCACAGTAAAACTCGTGCCTCCTTTCCTTCAATATCGATCAAATGGTTTGAGTTTTACCGACACTAGTTCATTTTGAGCTTCCTAGGTCATCGATTAAATTCCGTTTCTATGTTCCATGATTCTTCAATCCAATTAATGGATTATATTCTATACCTTCTAACGCATCTCTCTACCAAGAATCAAGAGGAACTATCGAGTAACGGCCGAGTTCTTGTGTTTTTCCCCACCGCCATGGAAAAAGCGTCGGTCCACCGTCGAAGTCGACCTTGCCGACCATTTCACTCCTATTGCACCTCAAAATCATCTTCCTCATGCTCCCAAGAACATTCCCAGCTTTTCGCTAAGGTGCTCGCGCCATTTCTCATCGATTCCGACCATCGCCGAAACCCTAGCTCCGCCGCCGCCGTCATACGCTCATCTCCGGCCGTCGCCGACTCGTCTGGACCTCACCAGCGTGTTGTGCACCCGATTTTAGGGTTAGGCGGCCAAGACCGAGCCGAGAGAAGGTCTACGCAGCAATCCCGGCGAGCGCCACCGCGGTTCTGGCGAGGAGCACCGCCTCACGTCGCGAGGTTGAAGAAAGGACGCGGGTCCCGCATGTTAGCGACTCATTCAACCGCGCGGATCAGTTGTGGCATCGGATCAAATTTGGCTGGGCGGGTTAACCCCGTGGCCCTCGGTGTGGCCCAGATGCAATTGGCCCATTTAAATGAAGTGGGGCCGGCTGGATTGAATAATTTTCCTTTTGGAAATTAATTCCAGAATTTGGGCAAACTTTGAAAATCAATTTCTCGTAGCATAATTGCTCAAATAATTCCCAATAAATTCTGGTAGACTCATCTTGTTCCCAATTTTGCAGTGGTGCAAATTGTTGGACATAAAAGTTCCAGAAGTTTCATAATTAATTCCTTTGAGCTAACTGCTTGGGAAATTAATTACTCCTGTTCTGTTAATTGGAAAATTCCCAATTTCTTTTATAACGCCCTTAAAAATACACTAGATCTCCAGTAAAAATTTCAAATTCATTGGACTTCATTTACTGGACCAAATAGTGTTCAAATCACCTATGTCAATTGATAAATGGAAAATGTCCAGAAACATTTTCAACATTTTCCCAAACCTTTAAAATCAATTCCTCCCTGTAGAAAGCTCAGAAAAATGTGAAACAACTTTTCCTAGAACATGAAGAACCTCCTCTACCAAGATCATCCACTATTGTCCATGACAAAGCTCCAGAATTACAACTAAAATTCAGAGAAGACTTTTATTGTTGGAATTTTAGAGGCAACAAGCTTCCCTAAACATCCCCAATTCTAGTACAGATCTTCCTCATAGAACCTAATATCCACTATAAAAATCCCAAAGCCTATTAAAATCATTTACATACCTGATCAGTCATTATAAGATCTTTTCTATAGTTTCTATATCACTCATGTACTTTATATATTACATATCATATAGTGACCGAGATCGAGGAGGATCCGGAGCCCTTGGAAAGAATTCTTCCAGAAGCTAACTATCCCTCTGACTCGAAGCCAGGCAAGCCCCAGTTTGCATTTAAATGCTATTTCAAAGTTTATATTTGTATCGCTTATGTCTAGGATGAACTTTGTGCATTAGGGCTAAGGTGTTTGTTACCCCACTTGCATGACAAACAAATCCCATGGAGTATTGGGTAGGTCTACAAATTGACGAGTAGAAAATGCCATGCTTAAGTTTTCAGGAACCTGGTTGAAGTCGAGTAGTTGGAACCTACTCACGAGATAGGATTTGATCACACGGGAAAGATTTGATCAAAGAATGGTTTATGAATATGAAATTGAGACCGAGCAGCGGGTAGGATGCAGTGAGATGTTGTCTCACGTGCGTAGCCCTGCTTGTTTCAATTGAGAATCAATCCGTGTGCGGCCAGGATGGACAAGTTTGAACTTTATTGGATGCATACTGGGCATATAGAACCCAGGAACCGATGCAACTTGATAACTTGGATGTCGAGGCATAGCCCACTGTCGATAGAGGTGGGTGGAGGGAAGGAAGGTGTAAATTGGCCGGCGGGCACAGACACGCTCCGTGCGAGGACCTTGTGCCTGCGATGGTGGGACCGGTTCGGCGTTTGAGTTTCTAGTGAAAGGTTGCTGCGTATGACATGGTGAGGAGCACGGCACGCTCCTTAGGCACAGGTGTATGTGACGTGTTATTTGGGTTTCTACTGATTGCAATCTCCGTCCCTCGCCATTATTTGAGTACCGCTTGTTCACTGCGCTGTGATGTAGTAAATACTGATGAAGCCAATAGAATATAATGTATTAAATTATAATTGTTTTAAGACTTTGATTGATCTCAAATATGATCACTGAAGTTACTTTTATTAAACTTGTAAGCTGCTGTTAATAATTTGAAAATTAAGGATCAACATGTAGGCGAGTCATTTATTGCAATATCTATGCCTATGTTAAGTATCCCTGCATGTAGAGTTCCATGTTTAGGTGAGATGGTTATGTCTTGCTGAGCCTTCTTGCTCACGGTTGCTATATTAAGTTGTTTGCAGGTGATACGTATGAGGAAGGGCCCGAAGATGAGGCGATGCCCCCGTCGGGGTATACCGCCGAGTGGGACCCCTGCACAACGCCGTGATTTTTGTCTGCTGCTAGTGTGTAGCGTCCCCGGGCTGGACGGCTACACTTTTGCATAGCTAGGCTGAGAGTTTAGCTATGAATATTACTTCCGCTCTATATTAAGTATTATAAAAGACTTCCGCTATTTATATAAATAAAACTTTGTATTTTGTTGTATTCTTTTCGTGTGTGCTGTTTGGTGCCGCATCGCACGGCACCACCCTCTGCAATTCCTGGAATGTGTGGACCCGGTTCACAAAGCCTGGTATCAGAGCCGCATTGGGAATAGCACACTCAAAAAGAGCCTAATTTGAGTGAGGATTAGTACTATGCCCACATAAGGTCTATTTTAGAATTAGTTACTTAAGGTGGCAAGCTAACTTATGTGTTATTATATTCTGTAACGACGCTCCGACATTAGGTAAGAGGTAAGGTACGCCACCACAAGCGGATCAATTGCACTAAGCTCACCATGCGAGAGGTAGCATGTGATTGTTTCCGTGACATGTCACGGAAATGTTAATATGAGTCTCTGAAACTTTCCATGTTTCTAAGAACATATGACACACGGTACCCCAGCGTGCTTCATAGTTAGTGGGCGCCCATGTCGGGTGAGACATAACCCGATGCACCCCCTACTGGTGCAGCACTATGCAAAGACGTGGGACCACGTCGGGTGGTAGAAAACCCGGACATGTACCTCGAGACGTGGCTTAGCTCGGGGTGGCCCGTATGGAATGATACGGGACAAATGTTTTTACTTTCATATATATTAATTTGAATTGTTTGTTCCTTCGGGCTGTGCCGTACGGCACCATATGTTTGGTCTATCATTTGTGTGTAGCCACATGACACTAACCACGTTCTAAGTAGCTCGAGTAGAAAACGTTTGGGTGTGAACGTCATTACTGCCACCGTTGAGACATATGCCGGAATAGCGGCCTAGGATTTTCTTTGGTGAGGGCGTAGTACCGGCATTGCATTCGAGTTTCATTAGGCACGTCGCCGACTATATCCGTGCTGGTGTTGTGACTCGACAACAAGTAAAAATTTCCAACTTAGGACTAAGTTTGAATTTGTAATCTTTGTTTTGGAGAGTGCTAGTCAGATTTACAGTTGATCGTGTGGTCGCTTGGATAAGCGGGCATGTGGTTTGGGAACTTGAGGAAGCCCTCACAAGTTTCATTTTCATCTCCAAGGCATATTTCAAGATTTAAAACTTGAAAACTTCACTTGAACTTAATTTGCCCAGTTCCTGGTTCAAACTGTCAACTGGACAGAAAATTGACTAAGTTTGGAATCGCATAAATTCCTGTATAATTCACCCCTGTAGGTCTACCATACATGGTTGGAAATTTTAGAGAGTACTCTAAAACTCTTATTTTCAACTCCATATGATAATCCCCCTATAAACTAATGAAAAATTCAAATTTCCAAACTCTGTTAAATCGGGACAGAGACTGGACAGTTTCTGTGTCCTGTCACTGTCTTGATCATATCTCTTCATAGAGTCGATGAATGACTTCATGTAATTCATTTATGTAATCCTTAGGATGTATACAACAATGTTGTAATTTATGATTTTTGCATATATTGACGTTTTGTATCTGGAAAAATGTGGACAAAATCAGCCTTAAACAAAGGACATGCTGTCAAAAATTTTCCAGAAAACTATCAACTTGCAAAACTCATATCTTCTCATACAGAAATGATCTGGAGGCAAATAAATACATTGTGGAGAGATATTTGAGATTAATACAACTTGGTAGTTGAATTAAAGTCCTGAGTGTGCCTCTAACTGGATGAAAATTTCGAATTTCTCCAGACTGGTCACAATGAACAGAAACTGAGACAGAATTCCAGTATTATGCTTCATTTGACAATTGAATCTGAATTCACTTTCATAATTTAATTTTCACATCCATAATCTGTTTATCAACAAAGTTTGTTGAAATTGAGTATTTGACTCATTCAAGTACATCTTTTATAGATGACGGATGTGATGCTATTGCCGAACGGATGGGTGTTCTCCACGTGCGCCAACCGTCCGGGCTTCCCGATCATGCTGCGGGAGGTGCTCCAACAGTTTGGCTTCATCGAGATGCCATGCTATTGGGGTCAAGAGGTGGTTGAAAAGGTGTACTTTCATGTACATTCCTGGTCAACATCCCGGCGAGTCCGCGTTTTTATGGATGGGCTCCTTTTTCGGTCTCTATCCAGGGAGCTCGTTTGGAGGACACGTGGGCCATTGCAGCGGGCGAAGCACTTATGAAGCTTTGTGCATCAAGATGCTATGGCTGGGACACAATTTGCTCTTCTCCCGGTCCGTGCTACTGCTGGTTTTGAGTGGCAACATCGTATGGTTGCGACCTATCAACAATATTGTGACACAACCTCGACAACACTTGGGACTTATGCCGCTGCATCCAGCAGGGTGGTTCGTACACAAGGTCAAATCCTTCGGGAGCAGTTCGAAGCCTTGAGGCAAGTGATTGGACGGGGTGACACTCTTGATTATATCAATGAGAACCTACGTTCGTTCCTGGCTCCAACGGATCACCGACTAAATCAATGCGAGGATCAGTTGCATCACACTCGCACTAGACTGCGGAAGGCTCGTGCTGAACTGCAGCAAACTCACATGGAACTGCAGCAAGCTCGTGGTGAACTGCAGGCGACTCAGTTGGAGGTGCAGCAACAGCAAGAGCAGCTGTTGGTAGTCACCGAGGCACGAGATGAAGCCATCGAAGAAGCTCATAATTTGGAGTTTGAGGCAGACCAACTTCGGGATGATTTAATTGAGGCCGAAGCACACTTGCCGCACTCAGTCATGTTTCCACCGGCTCATGACATGCCGCTGAACATGGGTGAGCAGGTGCCTTCAAGTCCTGAGGAGGAAGAAGATCCTGAGATACTCGAGTACATCGAGGAGGATGCATCAGATTGGGACAGGGCAGAACTATTGCCAGCACGGGGCAACATATAGTTAGTTGTTGCTCGTGTTTATTTTGTAACCATGTTTGTGTCATATTATAAATAGTAGTGGGTGTGTAGGAGATGACATGGTGTGTATGACGACTCATAAATACCAAGTACAGTTGAGATGCACTTCCGTGATGGGAGTCCATCGTTTTGGAGTTCACTACTGTAAACTTGGTCATGAGATAATATATCTTGTATAAAGTTTGTACCTTATCAATATATGTGAATGTTATGCAATTATCACATTGTCTATACTCGCACTACTATGGTATAAAATGGATGAAGAAGACAAACATGTTGCTGATTTTTAAATCATGTGGATGCAGAATGGTGCGTACAAGCTCTACGCCCGAGATGGGAGGCCCTAGCCGGGGTCATGAGGATGAATCTTCGACCCAGGAGCAAACCACAACACCACAGAAACAAGTCCCTCCACCACCACCAACTGAACCTCCGAGGACTCTTGTGGAGATTCTGGCTGCAGTACTCAGCTCGCGCGACGAGCAAACCGAGTTACTGCATATGTTGGTGCAGAATTTGTCCCGTCAAAGGGGGCGACAAGACAATGGGCAACGCCAGCCCCAACAGAGTTCGTACTCGGAATTCTTGGCGACATATCCACCGGTCTTCATGGAGGCCGAGGAGGCTCTGGAAGTGGACAACTTTATCCACACCCTCGAGGCGAAGTTCGGTTTGCTACGATGCACCGAACAGCAGAAGGCACTGTTTGCAGCGCAACATCTTCAGGGATCTGCTAGTGCTTGGTGGACGAACTACACCGCGTCACTGCCGGCTGGTCATGCGGTCACATGGACCGAATTCCGGGAGGCGTTACATGCCTACGATATACCTCCAGGTATAATGAAGAGGAAGCTTCAGGAGTTTCTGGAGCTGAAGCAAGGTGGGAGGAGTGCCCATGAATACTCCCGCGCTTTCAACCATCTAGCGTAGTACGTGCCGGATTATGTTGGGACAGAGGATAGGAAGCGAGATATTTTCTTCCGGGGTTGAACCCCAAGATGAAAGTCCAAACTCGCGCAATGCAACCGCGGCACCTTTAACGACATTGTCAATGTCGCGATTGTACAGGAGGACGCTCTACGCGGGCTCGTTTCTGTTAAGAGGAAACAGAGCGCGCCTTCGAGCAGCAGCGGTGGTAGTCCTTAGAAGTACCACGTGGTGTATCGCTCACCATCCGGTCAGCGATGGCAGCCACCGGCGCGACCGCATTAATTCCGCGGTTGTTCTTTCAACGCGCCGCGTTTCCAACCGCCATTTCCACAGCAGCAGCAGCAGCAGCAAAGGATGGTCCTGCGTGCGTATCCACCTCCACCACATGAACCGGGATTCCGTCTACAGCTTGGCGGGAACCCGACACAATACACATGTTACACGTGTGGCCGTGTCGGGCATTTTTTGAGGGACTGCTGAACAGCGACAAGGCAGTGCGCAAGCGCCATATCGGGGTGCAACTCAGCCCCGCAACCAGCCCAAGAAGCCAGCACCAAAACCCGGCAACATCCACCACATAGCCATTGAAGACGTGCCGGAAGGGGAACCAGTCCTCACGGGTACATTTTCTCTACTTGCTCATCCCGTAGTCATATTATTTTACTCCGGTGCCACCCATAATTTTATTAGCCAACCATATGTTGTCAAGCATCAATTACCTATCACTCCCACTGAAAGTTCATATTTGATTTGCTCTCCGGGTGGGAAAATAACAGCGGACATTAAAGTCCATAAAACACATCTTAAGATGGGTGGGAATATCTATCCGACTTCTCTAATTATATTAGAGGGTCAAAAGCTTGATGTCATCTTAGGAATGTCATGGCTGCACCGTCATGGTGCTGTTCTCGACATTGTTCCACGTGTGGTCCATTTGAGCTCTCCACTATATGAACCATACACTCTCATTCTAGACCGCCTTATCCAATAAATTCCAGCCACATACAACACGGAAGCCACAAAGCTTGAGGACATTTGAGTGGTCCATGAATATCTGGACGTGTTTCTTGATGACCTTCCGGGTATGCCACCGGATAGGGATATCATGTTCAAGATTGAACTGATTTCGGGAACCACGCCTATTTCTCGAAGGCCGTACAAGATGGCACCAAATGAGTTGGCAGAATTAAAGGAGCATTTGAAGGACCTGCTGGACAAAGGTCTCATTCATCCAAGTTCATCACCTTGGGGCTGCTCTGCATTATTTGTGAATAAGAAGGACAAGATGTTACGTCTATGTGTGGACTATTGTCCGCTCAATGCCGTGACGATCAAGAACAAGTATCCACTACCGCACATCGATATCTTATTTGATCAATTAGTCACTTGCATATCGTGCTCCAAAGATTGCGAGATCACAAGCTTTATGCAAAATTCAGCAAGTTCGAGTTTTGGATCAGCCAAGTGCCATTTCATGGTCACATTATTTCAGCGGAGGGTATCACTGTTGATCCAAGCAAAATTGTGCAAGTGCTGAAATGGAAGTCTCTAACGTCCGTACACGAAGTTCGCAGCTTCCTCGGGTTAGCAGAATATTATCAGAGGTTCATTCCGAGCTGCTCAAAAATTGCTAAACCGATGACCGAGCTGCTGAAAAAGGGGACTAAATATATTTGGAGCAAGGCATGTGAGGATGCATTTCAAGCATTGGTGAAACATCTCACAACAGCGCCAGTGTTAGCTCAGCCGGATACGAGCAAATCTTTCGACATTTGTTGTGATTGGTCTGGCATTGGTCTCGACAGCGTGTTAATGCAAGAAGGCCGCATGATCGCGTATTGATCATGGCAGCTCCAAAATCATGAGCAGCATTATCCAACTCATGACCTTGAGCTCACTGCCGTGGTGCTCGCTTTGAAAATGTGGAGGCAATATTTACTTGGAAATCTAGTGCACCTCTACACCGACCACAAGGGCTTGAAATATATCTTCACTCAGAAGGAGTTGAATATGCGACAATGAAGATGGTTAGAAGTGATCAAAGACTATGAGATTGAAATTCATTACCATCCCGACAAGGCGAATGTAGTTGCCGATGCACTGAGCCGCAAGTCTCACGTCAATAATCTGTCCATCACTTCGATGGAAGAGGACGAGCCGAGTTTATACTTGGTTCCATATAGAGCATTATATAATCTTGCTCTTATCCCTACTATACGAGAGGAGATTATGGAAGCTCAAAAGAAAGACGTGGGTACGTCGAACATTCGGAGGAGAATGGAGAATGGGGAAATGAAGTGTTTCCGGAGTGATGAACATGGTACTCTATGGTTCAAATACCATATCGTAGTAACCCATGACATGACACTTCGGAAGAAAATCTTGGACGAAGCTCATTATCCAAGTACTCTATTCATCCTGGCAGCAATAAGATGTATCAAGATTTGAAAACCAGATTTTGGTGGACGCGGATGAAAAGAGAAATTGCAAAGTACGTATCCGAGTGTGATACATGTCAGCAGGTGAAAGTCGAACACATGAGGAAAGCCCAACAGCTGCAACCACTGAAAATCCCGGCGTGGAAATGGGAGGATATTAGTATGCATTTCATCGTCAGTTTGCCTCTCACCTTCCGCAAGCATAATTCGATTTGGGTTATAGTCGACGACTAACCAAATCAGCTCATTTTATTCCTGTACATACAAAGTACATTTCCAAAAAGTATGCGGAGTTATATATTGCAACAATCATGTGCTTGCGCGGAGTTCCCCAGGCGATTATTTCAGATCGTGGTGCGCTGTTTGTTGCTTGTTTCTGGGAGCAGCTGCACGCGTCATTGGGGACGAAACTGATCCGAAGGTCCGCATATCACCCGCGGACAGATGGTCAAACTGAGCGGGTGAATCAAGTTCTAGAAGATATTCTACGTGCTTATGCCATCTACCACGGTAAAAAGTGGGATGATCATTTACCGTTGGCGGAGTTCTCATAGAACAATGGCTATCAAGCTAGCATCAAGATGGCGCTGTATGAAGCTCTCTACGGCCGGAAATGTCGCACACCACTCAACTGGTGTGAGTCTGACGAGCGAGTTATATATGGTATTGATCTTGTAAATGAAGCCGAAGAATGAGTGCAAGTAATCCAAGCCAATCGCAAGGCTGCTCAATCTCGGCAGAAAAATTATGCGGATAAAAGACGTCGACCTCTCCACTTCGACATTGAGACCACGTTTATCTTCATGTCTCTCCGATGAAAGGAATTCATCGTTTCGGAGTGAAGGGAAAGCTTGCTCCGCGATTCATCAGTCCGTTCGCCGTCATTGAAAAATGCGGACGCGTAGCCTATCGCTTGGACTTACCGACATCACTCTCTGGAGTTAATAATGTATTCCACATTTCTCAGCGTCTTAAATCCTCAGCTGAAATCCGCACCGAAGATATTGAAGCTCTCCAACCGCATCTCACTTATTCTGAGTATCCGATCCGGATTATCGATGAACAGACTCGCACCACCAGGAACCGGACTTTGTACTTCTACAAAGTCTTGTGGAGCAACCATACCGCTGAGGAGGCGACATGGGACAGCAAGGATTATCTCCGATCAAATTATCCAGATTTATTATCATCTCATATCCAGTAATCTTTTTACCTCCGTCTCTTTTATTTATAATCTCGGGACAAGATTCTTTTAAGGGAGGAGGAATGTAAAAGCCCTAAATTCAAAGTACAAAGTTCATATAGGAGAAATTAAAATTTGAATGGGAAAAAAGGAATCAAATTGGAAACTGAGAAATCAAACTAATTTAAACTTCAATTGAAGGAATTCAAAAATTTACCATGCCACTGTTCAAACTTTGCCAAAATAACATTCTGAGTTTACCATTAGCTTCCAAATATTCCAAATAGCACCTCTGCAAATGTTCATAAGATTTGGAGAACTATTTCTATTTAATTCAATGGGTACATTGAATTCAATTCAAATTCAAATTTTAATTTGAATTTCACCTGAAACTTGTCCAAATTCGAAATCCAATTCCAGAATATGAATTTAAACATTTGAATTTGCCTCTCCTCAAAAATCTAGAATTTTTGGATCAATATTGATGGGAGAATTAAAGGAGCAGAGAAGATAGGCTTAAGGGGACGGTGGGACCCACTGGTCAGTGGGACTTCTACGGGAGTGCTCTGCATGCCGTTTTTCTTTCGTTGCTTCACTCGACACCGCATGGCATGCACTCGTTAGCAAGCTGCTTGCCAGCTTGAGCGCATCCCGGCGTGCCCTTTATCCCTCCCTTGGTCCCTTTCCTCATGCCATCGACGAGGACATCAGAGCCGCTCATTTTCATCCCTCTCGTGAAACAGAGCACCGCCGCCTCCGTTTCCTCCCTGGTGAGCACCTTGGTCTTTCCTCTTTTCTCTTCGATGCAAATAGCAAAGATGGCGCCAAGTCTATGCTCTATCATCTCCACCAATTGGCTCATCATTTTGCTCATTATTTTGCCCGTATTTTGAAGTGTTGCGGACGTTCATGGTGAAGCCGTCGGGAACCGCCTATGTGTCACCATCAACAACCCTCCACAAGCCGTGTTACATCTCAACTTCAACAGCAAGAAGGATTGCCAAAGCGAGCTGTTTGTCACGGTAAAACATGTGCCTCCTTTCCTTCAGTATCGAGCAAATGGTTTGAGTTTTACCGGCACTAGTTCATTTTGAGCTTCCTAGGTCATCAATTTAATTCCGTTTCTACGTGTAACGATTATTCAATCCAATTAAGGCTTATATTCTATACCTTCTAACGCACTTCTCTACCAAGAATCAAGAGGAGCTATTGAGTAACGGCAGAGTTCTTGTGTTTTTTCCCCACCGCCATGGAAAAAGCATATGTCCACCGTCAAAGTCGACCTTGCCGACCATTTCACTCCTATTGCACCTCCAAATCATGTTCTTCATGCTCCCAGGAACATTCCCAGCTTTTCCCTGAGGTGCTTGCGCCATTTCCGAGCGATTCCGACCAACGCCGAAACCCTAGCTTCACTACCGCTGCTGTACGCTCATCTCCGGCCGTCACCGACTCGACTGGACCTCAATAGCGTGTTGCGTGTCCGATTTTTGGGTTAGGCGGCCAACACCGAGCCGATAGAAGGTCTACGCAGAAATCCCAGCGAGCGCCGGCGCGGTTCCGGCGAGGAGCGCCTCCTCGCGTCGGGAGGTTGAAGGAAGGACGCGGGCCCCGCATGTCAGTGACTCATTCAACCACGCGAATCAGCTGTGGCTTCAGATCAAATGTGGCTGCGCGGGTTAACCCCGTGGCCCTCAGTGTGGCCCATATGTGATTGGCCCATTTAAATGAAGTGGGGTCGGCTGGATTATTCAAATTTTCCTTATAGAAATTAATTCCAGAATTTGGGCAAACTTTGGAAATCAATTTCTCATAGCATACTTGCTCAAATAATTCCCAATAAATTATGGTAGACTCATATTGTTCCCAAATTTGCATGGTGCAAATATTTGGACATAAAAGTTCCAGAATTTTCATAATTATTTTCTTTAAGCTAACTGCTTGGGAAATTAATTACTCATGTTCTGTTAATTGGAAAATTTCCAATTTTTGTCAGAACACTCTTAAAAATACACTTGATATCAAGCAAATATTTCAAGTTCATTGGACTTAATTTACTTGACCAAACAGTGTTCAAATCACCTATGTCAATTGAAAAATGGAAAATGTCCAGAAACATTTTCAACATTTTCCCAAACTTGTAAAATCGATTCCTCCCTGTAGAAAGCTCAAAAAAATGTGAAACAAATTTTCCCAGAACCAGAAGAACCTCCTATAGCAAGATAATCCGCTGTTGTCCATGACAAGGCTCCATAATTACAACTAAAATTCAGAGAAGACTTTTAATTGGTTGAATTTTAGAGGCAACAAGCTTCCTTGAACATCTCCAATTCTTTGTCCTGACATTCCCCATAGTACCTAGTATCCGCTGCAAAAATCCCAAAGCCAATTAAAATCATTTACATACCTGATCAGTAATTATAAGATCTTTTCCATAGTTTCTATATCACTCATGTACTTTATATATTGCATATCATATAGTGACCGAGATCGAGGAGGATCCGGCGCCCTTGGAAAGCATTCTTCCAGAAGCTAACTATCACTCTGACTCGCAGGCGGGCAAGCCCCGGTTTGCATTTAAGTGCTTTTTTAAAGTTTATATTTGTATCACTTATGTCTAGGATGAACTTTGTGCATTAGCCTACGGTGCTTGTTACTCCACTTGCATGACCCACAAATACCACGGAGTATTGGGTAGGTCTACAACTTGACGAGTAGAAAATGCCATGCTTAAGTTTTTAGGAATCCTGTAGAAGTCGAGTAGTTGGAATCTACTTGCGAGATAGGATTTTATCACATGGGAAAGATTTGATCGAAGAATGGTTTACGAATATGAAATTGAGAACGAGCAGCATGTAGGATGCAGCGAGACGTGGTCTCACGTGCGTAGCCCTGCTTGTGTCAATTGAGGACCGATCTGTGTGCGGCCCTACTGGACAAGTTTGAACTGTACCGGATGCATACTGGGCATATGAAACCCAGGAAACCGATGTAACTTGATAACTTGGATGTCGAGTCATAGCCCACTGTCGATAGAGGTGGGTTGAGGGCAGCAAGTTGTAAATCAGCCGGCGGGCGCAGACACGCTCCATGCAGGGACCTTGTGCCCGCGATGGTGGAATCGATTCAGCGTTTGAGTTTCTAGTGAAAGGTTGCTGCGTATGACATGGTGAGGAGCACGGCACCCTCCTTAGGCACGGGTGTACGTGATGTGTTATTCGGGTGCCTAATGATTGCAATCACCGTCCCTTGCGGTTATTTGAGTTCTGCTTGTTCACTGCGCTGTGACATAGTAAATACTGAAGAAGCCAGGAGAATATGACATATTGAATATAATTGTTTTGAAACATTGATTGCTGTCAAATATGATCACTGAAGTTACTTTTATTAAACTTGTAAGTTGTTATTAATAACTTGAAAATTAAGGATCAACATGTAGGCGGGTCATTTACTGCAATATCTATGCCTATATTATGTATCCCTGCATGTAGAGTTCCATGTTTAGGTGAGACGGTAAGGTCTTACTGAGCCTTCATTCTCACAGTTGCTATATTAAGTTGTTTGCAGGTGAGACGTATGAGGAAGGGCCGAAGATGAGGCAATGCCCCCGTCGGGGTATACCGCCGAGTGGGAGCCCTACATGCCGCCGTGATTTTTGGGACGTGGGTACGTACGCATGACGCTTGGGTCCTCTAGGAGGGACACGGTATGGTACGTATGCCAGTACTGAACGTATGGACGTGGCCAAGAGGGGACGTTCCTGGCTTGGGAGTTGACCGACGAGGACATCGGTCTTCTAAGGGGGTGGATTGTGACATCCTGACTCAAGGCTTAATAGGATTGATAGAATACTCATACCACCAAGGTATATCTTCTTTTCTGGGAGCCCACCTGCAAAGAACTTCGAGGTTAAGTGTGCTTGGCCCAAAGCAATTTACAGATGGCTAACCGACCGGGAAGTCTTCCCGAGTGAGCACGAGTGAGGACAAAATGCGCAGTCTGTGGGGCTAGTCTGTGATCCTAAAGAGCTGTTAAAAGTAATGACCACCAGACCCGTAGTGGCTGTAGTGTTACATCACCCAAGAGTACATCAGAGAATACAAAGAGATCGTCTTGTCGACAACATCGTCGGAGATATTGCAAAGGGAGTAATCACTAGATCTCGTATTGCGAATTTTTGTGAACATCACTTTTTTGTCTCGTTTCTGGAACTATACAGGGTTGAAAAAACATTAAAAGATCCAGATCGGGTAACCTCCATGCAAGAGGACTGAACAACTTCAAAAGAAATGAAGTATGAGAGCTTGTGGAAAGACCAAAGGCAAACATCGTGGGCAACAAATTGGTCTTTCAGAACAAGAAAGATGAACACGGAGTCGTAACAAGAAACAAGGCACAACTTGTGGCAAAAGGTTATTTACACATCGAAGGTCTGGATTTCGATTAAACCTTTGCTCCCGTAGCTAGACTTGAGTCAATTCATATTTTATTAGCCTATGCTACTCACCACAATTTTAAGCTATATGAAATGGACGTCAACAGCACATTCCCTAATGGTCCTATCAAGGAAGAGGTGTATGTGGAGCAGCCACCATGATTTGAAGATCAAGAGTACCCCAACCATGTGTACAAACTGCGTAAGGCTCTCTATGGCTTCAAACAAGCTCACCGAGCTTGGTATGAGTGCCTTAGGAACTTTATCAGTCAAAATGGATTTAAAATAGGAAAAGCTGATCATACTTTGTTTACAAAGCATTTTGATGGTCATCTATTTGTATGTCAGATTTATGTTGATGACATCATTTTTGTTTCTACAAATAAATCTTTCTGTGATGAATTTAGTAAAATTATGACAGATCGATTTGAGATGTAAATGATGGGTGAATTGAAGTTCTTTTTGGGATTCCATGTGAAGCAGCCAAAAGAGGACACTTTCATTTGCCAAACTAAGTACACACAAGACATCCTCAAAAAGTTCAATATGGACAAAGCCGAGCCCATCAAGACCATCATGAAAACTAATGGACATCTCGACCTCAACGAAGACGGTCCAGATGTGAATCAAAAGGTATATCGGTCAATGATTGGTTCACTGCTTTATTTATGTGCATCTAGTCCTGATATTATGCTTAGTGTGTGTTTGTGTGCAATGTTTCAAGCTGCACCTAAAGAGTGTCATTTAATAGCTATAAAAAGAATTTAAGATACCTTTGTGCACACACCTAACTTGGACCTTTGGTATCCTAAAGGATCAAAGTTCAACCTTATAGGGTATTCCGATGCTGACTATGCAGGCTGCAAAGTCGATAGGAAGAGCGCCTAAGGAACCTGCCAATTTCATGGCAGATCCTTAGTTTCATGGTCATCAAAGAAACAAAATTCCATTGCTCTTTCCACAGCCGAAGCGGAGTATGTTGCATCCGGTAGTTGTTGCGCACAGCTACTTTGGATGCGACAAACTGTAAGGGATTATGGTTAATCTGAACCATATTCCACTCCTATGTGATAATGAAAGTGTCATAAAAATTGCACACAATCCATTAGAGCACTCAAAAACCAAGCACATAGATATCCGTCATCATTTTCTATGAGATCATTCTTTAAAAGGTGACATAGTAATCTCACATGTTATTACTGAAAAACAATTAGCGAACATATTCACCAAGCCACTAGATGCAAAGAGATTTTGCAAACTTAAAATGAATTAAATATACTTGATGCTCCAAATGTGGCTTGAAACATTGCATACCTGATTGATTCTTTGAAATTTACTTATTTTTGCCAAAATTCATCCCTTATCTCAATTTTCTATCGAAAAATATTTCAATTATTGAATCTTGGTGAATTATGGCCATTGTATGATTGTTGATTGCTTACTGGTCATGTTCATCAAGATTATTTATGAAATGTTGTCCTTTAGATCACTATTAGAACAAATTCTCAAAAATATCTTTATTCTAATCCTAAACTGTCCAGCTGACCCGGTCTAGTCGTTGGTCAGCACCGGACTAGTGCGTTGCTGGTGACTAGTCCGACTCTGGTCTGGTGTACCGGACTAGTCCGGCCCCTATGCGGACTAGTTCTTTACTATCGGGCTTAACCCTTGCCAGCTGCCAATACCTCCCTTCTTCCTCGTCACAATCGCCTCCACACTCTCTCTCTCTCCTCAAGCTCGAGCTCCCAAGGCGATTTCCACTTTGAACCACCAAAGTCGAAGGTCTCTCCACGGGAATCTTCACCCTCAGCACGAAGTACCCCCTCTTACGGACTAATCCAGACTCTACTCTACACCTCCATCTCAAGTATTCAAATTTTGATAAACCTCAAACCCTAACCCTAGTTTTCATCTTTCCTCAAATCTTGATTACTTTTCTTGATTCCTAGGGTATACATTGCATTGTTGAATGTATTCCTATTGTCTTCCAACCTTTTTGCATCAATCTCAGTTAGATTTGTTGGAGCAAGAAGTTAGGGTTCATAGGTCAAATCGGACTAATCCGGTTCTTGGTGCGGACAAGTTCGGTTAATCGAAAAAGTTCGCACCCTGAAATCGGACAAGTCCAGCCCCTTGATAGTTTGAACCTCTAAATTCTTGTCTCCACAATGTCTAATTTATGCAATTGTAAGGTGAAACTTGTTAATAAGTTGATATTAATGTTTACTAACTATCTATGATGGAGTTAAACAAGTTTGAATAGGTTTTGGGTTGATTTGAGTCAATTTGGAATTAATTCAGCAAGTTCAGATTCTGGTGGCCGGACAAGTCCGTACATGGGACCGGACTAGTCCGCCTTGGACCAGAAAGTAAACCGGACTAGTCCGCATTGGAACCGGAAAAGTCCGTTAGCTTTTTCACAAATTTTCAATTAGAGCATGGTTTGAGTTGATTTATGGGACCAAGATTAAAGTAGAAAGATGATCTAAGGTAATTACCGTGAATTCAACATCTCGATGCTTAGATCCAAAGAAGATGGAGAATTGGTGGAGGATTGACGATGTTGTCGGGAGGTTGCTGAAGATCGATCTTGCTTGATCCTTCTCGTTCCTCCTTCTCTTCTCCTGGCTATGGTGAACTCCTCTTGACAACGGCTCCCACGAACTAGGGTATGTGTTTCTTCAATTGTGGCAAAGAGGTGTAAAGTTGGGGTGGTGGGGTGTTTATATAGAGGTGGAGAGGTAGGATTTGATGGATTTCGAGTTCAAGGTGGTGGAGGCCGTGTAGGGGTCCCACATGGGCTCCACAGGGGTTGGGCACGATGTTCTTGGGCCCAATTAAGGTAAATACCCAATAACATATTGTGGAGCAAAAGATTGAATCTGGGTCGGGAGCACTGAACAAGTCTGCTAGGGGCCAGACTAGTCTGGTCAGGAACAGAGACTTGAACGGACAAGTCTGATCTTGTACAGAAAGCAAAACGTACAAGTCCGTTGTTGGCCGGACAAGTCTGGATGCTTGATCAATTTTTCGAAAATCGAATCATAAGAGGGATCTATCGGAAAACTCCAAAAAGTTCTAGTAGCTAGGAACGGACTAGTCCGTACTCAACAACGGACAAGTCCAGACAATCAACAGAAACTCAATCGGACTAATTCGCGGCACAAGCGGACAAGTCCAGAGAGTCAACAGAGAGCAAAAATGGACTAATCCGGGGTCCAAACCGGACAAGTCCACACTAATACATGATTTTAGATGCTGCTTTGGTTCTAATTCATGCTAAACTCGTTCCTTTTTATGTTGCTTAATGTTAAACAAGTATAAGAATGTATGCAATATGGATGAAAATGAGGGTGTTACAAACCTACCCACCTTAAAATGAATCTCGCCCTCGAGATTCGACGTAGAAGAGAAGAGATAGGGAAATTCTTTCTTGATCCCATCTTACAGCTCCCAAGTTACTTTTGATTCTGCATGATGCTTCCATTATACTTTGCACCATTGAATCACCTTATTTCTTGTGACCCTCTCCTTGCTTTCCAAAATTTTGACAGGTTGCTCCGCATAAGTCAAATCTGCCTCCAACCCAAATCTTCCATTGGCACTTGTTCTTCTGGTACCCTTAAGAACTTCTTGAGCTGAGAAACGTGAAACACATCACGAACATCGGAAAGATGTGGCGGCATCTCCAATTTATATGCCACTTCTCCATGTTTGCCCAAAATCTTGAATGGTCCCATATAGCAAGGTGACAACTTGCCTTTGACATTAAACCGCTTATGACCTTGCATAGGTGATACTTTGAGGTATACAAAGTCTCCCACTTCAAAGGCTATGTTTCTCCGCCTATTATCCGCATAGCCCTTTTGCCTTGATTGAGCAGCCCTCAACTTCTTGTAGATTGTCTGAACTTGCTTTTCAGCTTCTTGCAACACATCTGGTCCAAATACTTGAGTTTCTCCTGTCTCATTTCAAAACAAGGGTGTCCTACACTTCCTTCCATATAGTGCTTCATATTACGACATCTTCAACCTGGCTTGGTAACTGTTATTTTAGGAAAACTCAGCATACGTCAAGCTCTGGTCCCAGCTGCTTCCATGCTTGAAGGCACAAGTCCTCAACATATCTTCCAATATTTGATTTGTCCTCTCAGTTTGTCCATCCGTTTGAGGGTGATATGCGGAGCTGAAATTTAACCTTGTACCCATAGCTTCATGCAGTTTTCGCCAGAACCTAGAGGTGAATTGAGAACCTCGGTCAGACACTATTTTCTAGGGTACTCTGTGTCGGCATACAATTTTCTCCATATACAACTCGGCTAACTTTACAACGATATACTTGGTCTTGAGAGGAATGAAATGAGCTGGTTTTGTCAACCGATTCACAATAACCCATATCGAGTCATAATCGAACTGGTTTCGCAGTAATTTAACAATGAAGTACATACCGATTTCTTCCCACTTCCACTCCAGAATCTTCAATGGCTGCAATAATCCAGCTGGCCTTTGATGTTCAGCTTTGACTCGCTGGCATACATCAACCAAGGCTACATACTCAACTATGTCTTTTTCATGCTGGCCCACCAATAACAAGTCTTCAAGTCCTTTTACATCTTTGTACAGCCGCGATGGATTGAGTAAGGTGAGTCATGTGCCTCCTTTGATATCGTTTCTCGAATATGCTTTACATTAGGCACAACAATTCTATTCCCAATCCATAGAGTACCATCGTTGTCAGTGTTTGGACCCGACAGATCTCCCGACACTACCTTTGGTAGCTCGAGGAGTTGTAGTTCGGTGAAGGGCGCACAGAGATTCAAGAAGGTGAAAGACATGTGTACACAGAGATTTACGTGGTTCGGGCCGCCTGAGCGTAATACCCTACTACACGGGGTGTGTTGGTGATGTATTAAGCACGTGAGTCTAGAAGAAGCTCCAGAAGAAGAAGCTCGTCTAGCTCAGGGAGTTCAGCAGTGGTCTGGAACCGTCCCTTGTGTATCGTCGACCAGCCCTTTTATAGTACAAGGACTGGTCGTTACAATGTCAGCCTGGCCCGACAGGTGGCCCCGACGGTTACACATACTTGATACACAATGAATGGGGTTAATTATCCTGAATAGCCTGGTAACGGGTCTTAACAGTGTTGTTACCAGTATTAAGGGCCATCCGATCGTGTGTCACTAATATGGTATTAATGACACTTAATCGGGTCTTGAAGTCTTTGATTGCTCCTTGAAGGTCCGAAGCTGTTGGAGGGTCCACCAGCCTGATTGTTGAAGTTGAAGGTCCGGCGGTCGCCATGTGGCAGCATCGGATCTTATCGTCGTGAACAAGTAGGTCCGGTGCTACCTGACGTGTGTCAGTACCGGAGCTTCCCTCGGTCTAGGATTAGGTCCGGGGGTGCCATATTGGTATTCCGACCGGAGCTTCCCATGGGTGGGTGATAGCTCCGGTCTTATGATACACGTGGCGGCCCTGGGACTAACCATGTCGGGGAAGCAGGTCCGGTTACGCCTAACATGTGGGGCCTTCAGAGGTCTTCAAATCTGGTAGATGGAGTTTCCGTGTGATCTTTGCAATCCCAAGGAGTATCCGGTACGGAGGGTACCGACAGTGTCCCCCTGGGTTCACCTCTGGGAGAGACCTTTTGGATGAGGTCATTTCGCCGGAGGTGGGTCCATTCTTCGTTTTCTGAGCCATGTCTTCAAGGGTCTTTAGTTGTGCCATGGCGGTAGTTTGTAGTTAAACTTCCGCCGCGTGGCGTATCTAGGAGGCGGCAGGTGAGATCTCAGCGTGCGGATCTCATGCAATTGAAGGTCACCGGTTCCCGATACGAAAATTGTATCAGTTCCGCGCGCCTTGTCAATACGCCGCCTTCGGGTTTCCCGCCTTTCATGATGACAACCGTTCGCCTGGGGTAAGAACCTCGGCTTGATCATCGGGGTGGCCCCGGGCCCCCTTGTCATTGGCGGGGTGAAATTTTTGACTGGTATGTCGGCTCCTCTGCGGTTTCCATCCGGGCATTGTGGGGGCATACTTAAGAAGGAAAGTGCGCACTGTTTGGGGTTCTTTACGCCTTTCAATCGATCTTGCCCTCAAACCTTCCAAACTTTTGTTTGCCTTTCCTCTATTGCCTCACTGTTCCACGATGGAGTTGGGTCTCCGCCAGAGCCGACTGAAGACCGATTACGATTTGAAGAAGGTTCGGGCCCTCATGGGATTGTCCCCTGACTTCTTCAAACACCTGGTCTGTGCCGGCAAGCTTCCGTTCGAGAAGGAACACGCCGGCGACTTGGTGTACTCTTCTGCGTACGCCATGGTGGGACTGATCCCACCTTTCTCTTCTTTCTTCTTGATGCTGCTAGACTTCTATGGTCTGCAGCTGTACCACCTTGGTCCCCACTCTATTCTGCTGGTGTTAATCTTTGTCCACTTCTGCGAGATGTGGGTGGGCATTCCCCCCTGCATTGAGCTTTTCCGCACCTTCTTCACTGTCCAAACAACAGGTCGGAGTGACGAGTACCTTGGCTTCTACTATTTTGTGAAGCGCAAGAAGTGCCCGCACAAGTACTTGCGGTCGTTCCCTTCTGGGAAGTGGGACGACTGGAAGAAGGACTGTATTGTAATCAGGGTGGAGGAGCATGAGAAGCTGGAGCTGCCGGAAGGCCTCCCCAACATCGACACTGTAGTTTGGAGTGAAGCTCCGGTGCTGTCGGATGCCTTCAACCCTGCACTGACCAGGATCCGCCTATGCATGGAAGGAGGGGTGACTCCCCAGGCATTGTTTTGCAACTTCCTGACCAACAGGTGGGCTACGCTGAAGAGGAGAGAGAAGTTGGCTTGGGCCCTCAACAGTATGGTGGACAACGACCGGATCGAGACCGGTTTGAAGTCCAACATGGAGGGTGCAACTTTGGAGTTCCACTTGAAGAAATTCCAGCATGGCATCAACGTCGAGGGCGATGACTTGGCTCCACCGGTCAGCTTTCCTCCCTCTGAACACGGAGGCAGAATTCAGTAGGGAGCTCCAGCGGATGATGTCGGTGCTTGACGACCTTGGTGTCGTTGAGAGGCACTCAACCACCGGGTTGGCGATCTTCGAAGCTCCGGAAGGGGGCTCCGTTTATGCCCCTAGGACAAGAACCGAAGTCGTCGTCAAGGACAAGGAATTGGCCGAACCCTCGAGTCGTAAGAGGAAGCAAGCCGACAGAAGGTCCGCCAGGCATACCTCTTCCACGGCGTCTCCTTCTCCCTAGTGGGGTAGGTCTACGATGGCGGTGTCTACTCTAGTAGCGGCTTCTTCCCGGGGTGCTAGCTCCAGCCAGGTCACTCTGGTTCCAGAGCCAGCTGAGGGCTCCAGGTCCGGAGGTCCTTCCTGGTCGAGGGGGGCCTCGACCAGAGCAACGCCGATAGCTGCATCAAGCTCCAGGGGACCCTCCGGGACTACCATGCTAATGGCGGTTGGGGCCAGTCCAAAGCGTCCGGAGAAGAGGTTCGGTGCTAACTGGTGCAAAAGCCTTCCGAGGTAACTTTTGATGTTTTACCTCAGTCAGTCGTTTTATTGTTTACTGTATTTTGAGTTTCTTCGTCCTTCATCTACAACATTCCTAAGAAGAGGGATGATGCTCCGGTCCCTGCAGCAGCGGTTGAGGCTGTGCAAGCTGAAGCTTCGGCTCCGATTCCAGCACCGCCCCAAGAGGTGGCTGAGGCTGCGGCAACACTGGCGCTGGCTGTCGTGGTTTTGGACGACTCATCCCCAGAATCTCCCGTGGTAGTGCCGGACCACGAGAATGAAGACGTACTAGCAGCGCCAGCCTCGGAGGTTGAATCTCCGGGCTTGGATGCTGTGATGTTGGATGCTCCGGCGGCAGAGTCGATTGCTACAGAAGTACTGGCTGTGGAGCCGGTCATTGAAGTGGTTTCGGCATCCAAGCCAGTTGCTGCGGATGTGTCGGCGCCTGAGCCTTTGGTGGTCGAAGTGCTACCGCTGGATCCCATGATGGTTGAAGCGCCAGCACCTGAGCCAGAGGCGAAGGAAGCGCCTGCACCGGAGCCAGAAGTAGCTTCTCCTCCGACCGGACCTTCAACACCCGCTCCGGAAGCGGTGATCCTGGAGGTGCCCTCTACTGAGCTAGGGTGCCAAGATGAAGCTGATGGCCCCCCGCCAGAGGGGCCAATTGTTGATGACCTAGCGGCTGGGCCTTCGGAGTCAATTCTGGAGGTCAAAACTTCTACTGCAAGCACCTCCTCAGCGGCGGCCGAGGCTATCCCGGAGGACGGCCCTAGTGCCGTGGAATCTCAGGGTACTGCTCTCGTAGAATGGGACCCAATTTTTTTTGCTGAAGATCCACTAGAGCCAGCGGAGATGACCCCAGCAGGTCCGGACCTGATCCCCCCTATCGTTGTCTATCGACAACGCCTGCTCCAGCCTTCGCCAAGTCCAGCTAGCCTTCTACCACGACAGCAAGGCCCTCGAGGAGGAGCGCCAAACCCTTAGGAGGTGGCGCAACCGACTCCATTTCGAGACCAAGCTGGCGTAGTCGAGGCTGGCTGACGACAAGGAGTGGGTGCAAAGGGAGAAGGTCCGCTTGGAGTACTGGGGTAATTTGTTGGATGAGAGGGAAAGCATGATGCGGACCCTCGACAACCAGTCCCGGGCCATCTATGAGCAGGCCAAGGATGCAAATAGCACGGTGGATGAACGCCAGGAAAGGCTCTCCACCATCCACGATAGTCTCGTCAAGTGCCGGGAGGCTCTTGAAGCTCGGGAGAGACGGCTCAAAGATGAAGAGTAGAAATTCCTGGAGCTGCGGGATGATCTCGTGAAGAGGGAGGAGCTTGTCCAAAAGATAGCTCTGGCTGACAAGAGCCTCGAAGAACGCACCAAGAAATTGGATGAGCATTGCAAAGAGGAGTAGAAGAAGGCTTGGGAGCGAGGGCAAGAACTCTACAAGCAGGAGAATGCCATCGCTGCACGGCAGAAGAAAGTGCGGGGCCGGGAGAAAGATCTGGTCAACCGCCGGAATGGGATCCACCTCCGATAGGAAGAGCTCAGCAAACTCGAAAGGCAGGTTGCTGAAACGATTCAGCAGAATGCCAAAGAGGTGGAGCATCTTGTCGGGAGAGCTCGGAGCTGGCGGCGGCCAAAAGATCCTTGGCGGAGATGCGTGGTGCAAGGGTTGCGGAGTCCCAACAAGTTTGGGACTTCCTGGGAAGGCCAACGACGCGCTGACGCCAATGGGCTTCAGTCCCGTGCGTCCGGATGATCCGGAGCCGGAGCTGGACCAGGCGTTGGAGGTGCTAAGTTCGGCAAGCAACAAGCTCTCCAAGATGGGTGATGTCGTCGCGGACCAGCTGGAGATAGAGGGTCAGTCCCTGGTGAAGAACGTCGCAGAGTTTGTGCTGACGTGCTACACCAGCCGGGACCCTCAATTCTCTCTGGACCCGGTGCTTGAATGTCCCATCGAAGGAGAGGGTGAAGCCACCCGAGCCAACGTGTCGGAGGTGGCCAAGAAGGTCGACTAGTTCTTCCATAGGTTCTAGGACCGTCTCTCTGTAGCTCCCGCTTGTATTCTCTCTTCTTCTTCTCCAATTTTGTAATCTCTTGTCTCTAGCTGAATGAAATCCAAATTTTTGCGAATTCGAATTTCATTTTTTATCTTCAACACCTTTGTCTTGCTTGGCCACCTGGTAGATCTACACAATTTGGTTGTGAACATGTACCAAGAGGATTTAACAGTTGTTGAAGACTTGCATGCTTCAAACTTGTAGAATGTAGGTCCGAAGTCTTCGATAGTGTAGGCTCCCTGAGGCTGTCAGAGCTTAGTGGCTCCGGCATTAACCATCGCCGGAGCTTAGTAGCTCCGACAGTAGTCTCCACCAACGCGTAAAGCATCGATGGTTAGCCCTCTGGGGTGTCAGAGCTTAGCAGCTCCGGCAGTGACATCGTCAACACGTGTTGTTTCAACGTCAGACTCTACTTTAGAGTCTTTCCACCATCTTCGAGTTGACGAGTTGCCCCCTAGGTTTACCGGAAGTGAGTAGCTCCAGAGATGCTCGATGTCAATGTTTGAACATAGAGCACAAGCCGCCTAGAGGATATCGTAACATATTTGTTTTTCCTGCACACTGAAGTCAAGAAAAATAGTAAAATTCGTTTCCTATCTATAACTTCATTGCGGCTTACTGTTCCCGAGAAAGTTTTAGGTCGAACACAATCCTAAATACAACCAAGAGCGTCGTGTTGCTTCCTTCAGGTCCGATCATTTCTGGACTTGTCTTACTTCGGCCTGTCGGGGTGTAGGTAGAGTGGCGTACTTAGGGTGTATGACCAGGCTAAGTCGATAGCACACTCCGGCCCTAGATTGGCTTGGCGGCATTCAGACAAGTAGGCCATCAACAATGTTTGAAACCAAAAAGATGGACAATGCAACTCGAATTGTACATGAACTGGTCAAGCTAAAGTTTCTTAAGAACTGCACAACTTTGTTATAGACAAGAAACAGAAAAATAAAAAATATTGAGCCTGTACAAAGTAAATGCATGTGCAGTCCGTTTTCACACAATGATGTCTTTCATTATAGGTCCGGGGTACAGGGGAAACAAGTACACTCTCAGGGTACGTGAAAGTGCATCTAGTACTCCCTTGTGGGTTTTGGATTATTTATGACAAGCAATTGGGATCCTAACCTCCTTGTTGAGATGAGTGCAGGATTTTAATAGGAAAATGAGCAAAGTGCCAAAAAGAAGGAAGAATGAGAAGCAAAGTGGAAATGAGCTCAAGGTAGAAGAGTAGTAGATTATTGTGTATGGAGTGTGTTAAGGAAACACACCCCAAGAGCTCAATCACAAATAAATACACACATTGCACAAAGTTACACAGGACCAGACTCAACCGGACTAGTCTGATATCCTTTCTGCACGAAATCGGACAAGTCTGATATCCATCGGACTAGTCTGATATCCTTTCTGACTAGAATTGGACTAGTCCTCCCCAGTGCGGACTAGTCCTCAAAACACTTCACAAGTCATACAAAATCGGACAAGTCCCATCACAACCGGACTAGTCTGATATTCTTTCTGATCCAAATCGGACAAGTCCGATGTTTGCACGGACTAGTCCGAAATACCCTATGATCTGAATTGGACAAGTCCCCCAAGTGCGGACTTGTCATCCTATACACTTAGGGCCTCACATGTTCGGACAAGTCCGATGACTATCGGACTAGTCCGAAGATTTCCAGTAGAGAAATCGGACAAGTCCGTTCCTAGCCGAACTAGTCCGATATTTCGGGGTACTTAGGGTTTGCTACACACAGCACACCGGACTAGTCCAGTGACCACCATAGACTAGTCCGAACTTTCTGAACCCTAATTGTCACTTTTAGAAACCCCATATAAATAGAGGTGCACGGCCCAATTATGAACTCTCTCGAACCCTAGCGCCGTCACACCTCCCAAGAGCCTCAAAAACTACATCTCTCCACAAAATTAAGTGCAACAACGATCAATTCTTTGAGGATTCACTCTAGATCATTGGAGAGACACTTGCAACACCACGTTGAGCTCTTGGTTTCATTCTCTAACACACTCCTACGATTCATTTGTAATTTTTGAGTGTGTTCTTGGTGGTATTTTCTGTTGTAATCCAAGGGATCTCTCAAAGTGTGAGAAAGCCCCTTGAATTCAGTTATTCACCCCTTTGTTATTAGTGGAAGAGGATTGGCCTTCGTGGCGATCCAACGAGGGTAGGGTTGGAGAAGACCCGATCCTTTTGTGGACTCCTCAACGTGGACGTAGGTTGCCTTTGTGGTAGCTGAACCACGTGATAAATCCTTGTGTTTTGCTTTTGGTGTTCATCATTCTTATACATCAATATAATCTAGGGTTTCAATAATCATTGCTCATCTTACGTTGAATTGTCAAACATAAGATTTAATTGTGATATAATCTAATATATAACATTGAAACCTTTATTTGATTCTATATTTCCGCTGCATACATAAAAGAATCAATCTAATCGATCAAGCTTAATCAACTCAGTCCGTGAACACCGGACTAGTCCGCACATTACCGGACTAGTCCGATATCTCTGGTATTGAACTTGTTGTTGAGTGTTGCAGGATCCGACAAAATTCAAAAAGGCCTATTCACCCCCCTCTAGGCCCACATTCAATTGGTATCAGAGCAGGTTCTTCAAGAAAGAGTCTAATCACTCGAAGAGATCATGTCAGAGATGAAGGACATCAACAAAACCAACAACCAAGAAGAGGTTAACAATGAAAAGACTCAAAAAGTGGAGAAGTACCTCGAAGCCATTCAAGACTTCGAGGACGACGATGAGGAGACACTGGAGCTAAAGGCACTCCTCAGAAAGAAGGCACTTTCCAAAGGGAAAGTGAAAGCTGAAGAGAAGAAGAAGGGGAGTAGTCACACCGACTACTCCCAATATCCTTTTAACTATGATCATCTAAATTCCAATAACAATCATTACTTATCTATCCAACTTGGAAAAGCCACACACTTCAATGGAAGTGATTAATCAATGTGGAGGCAGAATATGAAAATGCATTTGATTTCCCTCAGTCCAAGTCTATGGCATGTTGTATGCACAGGGATAGATATTCCGGACGACGACAAAGAGCTCACCCCAAGCCAAGAGCAGGTCATTCATAGAAACGCTCAAGCCGCAGCTGTAATCACCTCCTCACTCAGTCGGGACGAGTTCACCAAGGTGGATGGACTCGAAATTGCTAAGGAGATATGGGATACACTGCAAATTGCACATGAAGGTGACCGACACATGCGTGAAGCAAAGATTGAGATGATCGAAGGTGAACTAGGAAGATTCGCAATTGAGGAGGACGAGTCACCCCAAGATATGTACAATCGATTGAAGACACTCGTCAACAAAGTTTGATCATATGGGAGCAAGAAGTGGGATGACCACGAGGTGGTAAAGCTTATCCTTAGAGCTTTTATGCCTCGCAATGTCACGCTATGCTCCATGATTAGAGAAAGCCCCGAATACAAAAGGATGACTCCAGATGAATTGCTTGGAAAAATCATCAACTTTGAGATGATGGAAAAACAAGCAAAGCACATCAAGGAAATTGCCGACCTCACCTCGGCTAAGAAGAAAGGGGTTGCTTTAAAGTCAACCCTCAAGCCTCTATCCAAAGAAGCAAAAGAAGCACAACTAGAGGAAGACAGTGACGACGAGAGCAGTGAGCTAGATGAAGAGGACATGATATTATTCATGAAAAAGTTCAAGAGAATAATGAATAAAAGACAAGGGACAGAATCAAGTGAAGGAAAGTATAAGGAAAGAACGAAGCCGAAGTTGAGGCGGACATGTTATAATTGTGGTGAGTATAACCACTTTATAGTTGATTGCCCATATAAGGAGAACAAGAAGACCAAAGAAGCCAAGCCTCAACCTAAGAAATTCTTCAAGAAGAAGAAACAAGCCAAACAAGCGCACATTGGGAAGGAGTGGGACTCAAACGATGAGTCCTCATCATCCGAAGAAGAAGAGATGGCTAGCATAGCCATTGAGAGTGAGTCCAAGAAATCTACACTCTTCCCCACACTCGGCGCAAGGAAGGGAAATGACACGTGCCTTATGGCAAAGGAAGGTAAACGCAAGGTAATCATCAAAACCCCTTCCGTGCATTCCTACTCTAGTGATGATGAAATAATTAGTGATGATGAAGATATGCTTAGTGGACTAGATAGGAAAGCTGCATCAAAAATGAAATTTTTACTTGATCAACTTGTTGAGAAGGAGAGGTCAATTCATCGTCAAGAGGACATGATTATCTCCCAAAAGGAGGAGTATGTCAAACTTGACAAACTTCTAGAACTTGAAAAGGAGAAAAATAATTCACTAGAGCTTGAGTTAGCTTCAAGTAAGAAAGCTTGCTTGGCGTTACCTGACTCAAATGTTGCAATCAAGGACCAACTTGCTGACCTGATCAAGGTTAACAAGATCCTTGAAGTGCAAGTTGAGTCACTCAAGCTGAGTGAACCTTCCTCCTCTTCAAGTTCACCTTCTCAACCCACTAAAATTGATGTTGCTCATATGTGCACATGTAGTAAAATTGACACCAGTTTGAAGGAGAAGTCAACCTCCACAAAGGATAAACATCCTACCCAATGTGGCATATTTGACAAGGAGAAGATCAACTATGCATGTAGTGCATACATGGTCCAAAGACCTCCAAATGTCAAATATGGCATTGGTTACTCTTATGGTGAAAAGCAGCATGATAGAAGTCATAAGAATAACAAGGGGAGGATTTCCTTTGTGAAGGGAAGACCCTCTCAAATTGGTAAGTCCAAGGTTAAAAACTTGAACTCACACAAATACCGGACTAGTCCGGTCACTGTCCGGACAAGTCCGGTCCTTCGGACAAGTCTAACCTCCCAGACTAGCCCTGTATACAAACAACAACGATTACTCTTTAGAACCTTTGATGCCTCCTATGTGTTAATGAGAAATAATCTTGGCAAGGTTCATGCTAATTATGTTGGGCCACGCCATGGGAACACCAAATCTCATGTGTGGGTGCCCAAATGTATTGTAACTAACCTCCAAGGACCCAAGCAAGCTTGGGTACCTAAAACCAAAGCATAATTTGTTTTTGCAGGCCTATTCCTCCGGTGGATCCAAATGGGTGCTAGACAGTGGCTGCACCAACCATATGACCGGAGAAAGAAGAATGTTCGTGGAATATGAAGAGAATGAGGACCCAAACAAAGGCATCTACTTTGGAGATAATAGTCAAGGAAGGGTGCTCGGTACCGGTAAAATTGCAATATCTTCTACACACACACTTTCTCATGTTTTACATGTTGAATCCTTAGATTATAACCTGATGTCCATATCTCAACTATGTGACAAAGGTTATAATTGCTTGTTCACTAACGAGGGTGTGACCGTCTCTAGGAGGAGTGATGGTTCCATTGCATTCAAGGGTATGTTGAAGGGAAAGCTTTACCTTGTTGACTTCAACAAGGATAAAGCCGAACTTGACACATGCTTGATTGCAAAGACCAACATGGGTTGGCTTTGGCATAGATGGCTAGCGCATGTTGGTATGAGGAATCTTCAAAAACTCCTCAAGGGCGATCACATCCATGGTTTGAAGGATGTTGTTTTTGAGAAAGACAGGCCTTGTAGCGCGTGCCAAGCAGGGAAGCAAGTTGGAGCACCTCATCCCGCAAAGAACGTCATGACTACAACAAGACCGCTCGAACTACTTCACATGGACTTATTTGGTCCAATTGCTTACATAAGCATCGGCGGTAACAAATATGGTTTAGTAATTATTGATGACTTTTCTCACTTCACTTGGGTTTTCTTTTTGCACGATAAGTCAGAAACACAAGGAACACTCAAGAAGTTCTTCAAGCGAGCTCAAAACGAATTCTCATTGACAATCAAGAGTATTCGAAGCGACAACGGCACGGAGTTCAAGAACACAAAAGTGGAGGAGTACCTTGACGAAGAGGGTATCAAGCACAAATTTTCAGCGCCATACTCGCCACAACAAAATGGAGATGCCGAAAGAAAGAACTGAACACTCATAGAGATGGCAAGAACAATGCTCGATGAGTACAAGACCTCGGATTGATTTTGGGCGGAAGCGATTAACACCGATTGCCACGCCGTAAATCGACATTATCTTCATTGACTACTCAAGAAGACATCCTATGAGCTACTCATCGGTGACAAACCAAATATCTCATATTTTTGAGTTTTCGGTTCTCCATGTTATATCCTGAACAAGAAGCTAGGACTTCAAAGTTCGCTTCAAAGTCTGATGAAGGTTTCTTGCTTGGTTATGATTCGAACTCTTATGCCTATCGTGTTTTCAACATGTCCTCCGGACTTGTTGAAATAGCACGTGACATAGTGTTCGATGAGACTAATGGCTCCTAAAAGGAGCAAGTTGATCCATGTGAACTAGGTAAAGAAGAAGCTCCATGTCGAGCATTGAAGAGAATGGCTCTAGGTGAGGTTCGACCACAAGAGCCACCTACACACGTACATGAGGATGATGAACCACAAGAGGAGATCAACGATCAAGGGGGAGCTTCAACACAAGATCAACCACAAAGATACCAAGATGATCAACAAGTCAACGAAGGCAATGACTTAGGGGGAGAAGCAGATAATCATGAAGATACAACTCCTCAAGTGACACACCCAAGAGTACACCAATGCATCCAAATGGATCACCCAATTGACAACATCATCGGTGACATCCAAAAGGGAGTAACCACTAGATCTCGCATAGCTAAGTTTTGTGAACACTATTCGTTTGTATCCTTTTTGGAACCACGCAGGGTTGAAGATGCATTGAAAGATCCGGATTGGGTGGTAGCAATGCAAGAAGAATTGAACAACTTCAAGCAGAACGAAGTATGGGAACTTGTGGCAAGATCAAATGCAAACATCGTCGGCACCAAATGGGTCTTCCGCAATAAACAAGATGAACACGGGGTGGTGACAAGGAACAAGGCATGACTTGTGGCCAAAGGGTATTCACAAGTCAAAGGTTTGGATTTTGATGAGACTTTTGCTCAAGTAGCTAGGCTTGAATCTATTAGAATATTACTTGCATATGCTACTCACCATGATTTCAAGCTGTGTCAAATGGATGTGAAAAGCGCATTCCTCAACGGACCAATCAAGGAAGAGGTGTACGTGGAGCAACCACCCAGATTTGAAGACGAAGAGTTCCCCGACCACGTGTTTAAATTGCGTAAGGCTCTCTACGGCCTCAAACAAGCTCTTAGAGCTTGGTATGAGTGTCTTAGAGATTTCATAATTGAAAATGGCTTTAAGATTGGCAAAGTATATTATACACTGTTTACAAAGAATTTTGATGATGATCTTTTTATTTGTCAAATTTATGTTGACGATGTAATCTTTGGGTCAACTAACCAATCTTTTTGTGAAGAATTTAGTAAAATCATGACAGACATGTTTGAAATGTCAATGATGGGAGAGTTAAAGTACTTCTTGGGATTCCAAGTACGGCAATAGAAGGAAGGGACGTTCCTAAGCCAAAACAAGTACACGCAGGACATACTCAAGAAGTTTGGCATGGACAAGGCGAAGCCCATAAAAACCCCCATGGCAACGAATGGCCACCTAGACCTCAATGAAGATGGACCTAGCGTCGACCAAAAGGTATATCGCTCCATGATTGGATCTCTACTCTATTTATGTGCATCTAGGCCAGATATTATGTTGTTTGTATGTTTGTGTGCAAGATTTCAAGCCAATCCTAAGGAATGTCACTTGACAGCCATAAAAATTATCTTGAGATATTTAGTTCATACACCCAACCTTGGCCTATGGTACCCAAAAGGCTAAAAATTCAATCTCATTGGTTACACCGATGCGGATTATGCTGGGTGCAAAGTAGATAGAAAAAGCACTTTCGGTACATGCCAATTCCTAGGGAGATCCTTAGTTTCTTGGTCCTCCAAGAAACAAAATTCCATTGCCTTATCCACAGCCGAGGCGGAGTATGTTGCAGCCGGGAGTTGTTGTGCTCAACACCTTTGGATGCGACAAACTCTAAGGAACTATGGTTACAATATGAATCATATTCCACTCCTTTGTGATAATGAGAGTGCCATTAAAATTGCCCACAACCCAGTTGAGCACTCCAGAACTAAACACATAGACATAAGACACCACTTTTTGAGAGATCATGCCATGAAAGGAGACATAGCCATTTCACATGTCAACACTCAAAAGCAATTGGCCGACATATTCACCAAGCCACTTGATCAAAAACGCTTTTGCGAACTCCGAAATGAACTAAATATCCTTGATGCTCGGAGTGTGGCTTGAAATGTTGCATACCTGTATGAATTCTTCAAATATGTTGTTTTGGACTGTGAAAATCACCTCTCTCATTTTTTCTCCGAAAAACTATGTCAATTACTAGACCTTGGTGAATTATGATCATTACTTGATTGTTGTATGCTTACTGATAATATTCATCAAGATTATTTGATTTGATTTGCCCCTCTATTCTCTAATTATAAACCTTCAAATATATATGAATGGGCTATGCAATTCTTTCCTGGTTACCACGGACTAGTCCGTGGTTACCCGGACTAGTCCGCACATGTAGACTAGTCCGCAGAGTGCTGGTTAGGCCGGACTAGTCCGATAGACCACGGACTAGTCCGATATTGCTCTCTGGATGAGTTCGGACTAGTCCGGTCGCCTCTGGACTTGTCCGATTTTTCGTGTCCATAACCCTAGCCGCCACCAAACCCTAATCCCTTCATCCTACAATCTTGCTCACGCATTCTCTCTCTTCCACTCGAGCTCCCAAGGAGATTTCTTGCTCCCTCCACCAAAAAGCTTCGCATTTGGGCAGAAATCAAGCTTGTCCACTTGAGGATTGAAGCTAGCGGACTTGTACGGACTTCAACACCCCTCATCTCCAAGTTTCAATCAAATTCTTTAGTAATTTTCACCCAAACCCTAGAAATCTCAATTTTATTCATTGTTGATCGAACAGCCTAGCATCTTTCACTATATACATGCCTCCTTGCTGTATTACGTTCTTGCTAAGCTAATTGTGCATTAGGAATCAACATTTGTCCAGTTTCTTAGGTTTTTGAGTTTGAATACTGGACTAGTCCGGTCCATGCACGGACAAGTCCGGTCCCCTGGACTAGTCCGTGCCTGTACACCGGACAAGTCCGATGTTTATGAACTCAAAACCTAATTTTTCAATTCCTTAATGCAATTCCTTGCTGCTCTTTCACACCTATGCCTTGTGTCATTCATTATCATTCATACCACTCATTCTCAGGTCATGTCGAGCTCCGGCAATTATGCCTCCGGTTTTGAGACCGAGATGGACCATGAGGTGGCACCTCGGAGCTCAACGGGTCTTGGCAAGAAGCGCCAAGAAAGACCGTCCGAGCCAGCCTACTCTCCTCCACAGGCTCGGAGGAAGGTGCTAGCTAAGAAGCCACTCTCCAAGGCAGCTGCATCATCGAGTGGCCCTCGCCAAGCAAAGGGCAAGGGAAATGGGATTGCTACGGGTCCGGTTGACCCGTTGAAACTTCATGCTCCAAGGGAAGGGGTCCGGGACCCAAATGAAGAGAAGTTCAACGGGAAGGGCAGTGACTCGGCGGCCAAGTTCAGAAGCATCGATTGGTATGGCCGACCGAATCAAGCGGCTGATGGAAGATTCTGGTGCAACTTCCTTGCTGATTTCTACAGATCGGTGTATCTCCCAATGAAGACACCAGTTGTGCGCAGTCAGTGGATTGACTGGGCACATTTTGAGAAGAAGGGCTGCTCACCATTCACTGATGTAGTGAGAGCCATTGAGAAGCATGGACTGAGAGATCTGTTTGCTTTCAGAAATAACTGGAATGATGAAGTGATTGTGCAATTCTTTGCGACCTGTCACTTCTCTAGTGAGGATGAGGAGAGTGTCACTTGGATGACCCATGGATCCAAGTACAGAATTACTCAAGAAGATTTCGCTAACCTGCTTCATCTTGACACCACAAGATCTGATTGCTTGGTCATACACAACATTGGTGTCATTGACAAGGATAGGATGAAGTTCCTATATGAGCCAAACTCAAAGTTCAACCCTCCTTCCACCAAAAACATGAAGCCATTCTTTGTGGTGTTGAACAGAGTGTTAAGGAAGACAATTGCTCCCAAGGATGGAGATGCTGGGAGTGTGCAAGGATACCTCCAGACTCTGATGAGAGTGATGAGCAAGGACCGCCCATTTGATGTGGCGGAATACATTTGGAATGATATGGTGAACATATCCTGCACTCCCAACAGATCTTGCGGATATGCTCCTTACCTAATGTTTGTGATTGAAAAAGTCACCGGCATTGAGTTTGTGAAAGATGTGGAGTATCTCCCCTTGAGGCCTCAAATGCCTCAAAAGCCGAGTGTGCAGGCTGCTCCCTCGCTGGCCTCCAGTCCAGAGGCACCGACAAGAACAAGAGAAGATGTCAGAGCTGCTCCAACTTCAAGGGCAGCCCCTCAAAGAGGATCAGCTAGTGGAATCCTCAAATACCTGGCTGCCATCTTCACCTCTTGCAAGAAGGCCGAAGTGAAGGCCCACAAGCTCAACATGAAAAGAAAGGAGGATATGAAGTACATCAAGGCAAATGTGCAGCAAATTTGCCAGGAGCTGGAGATCGACCCCATTGGATCTCCAGTGATTTCTGAGGACTCCGACCCGGACTACACTGAGCTCGGGCCCTTGACCCCCTCCGAGCTTGCCTACTTTGGCGTTGGGGGGTCGAGCAGCTCCGCCCCTCCTCCTTCTCCTCCTCATCAAGCTGAAGATGAAGATGACGAACACGACGATGAGAGGACCGACAGTGAAGAGTGAAGACCTTAGGACCCTCCTCTCCTTCTTTTTGGTGTCTTGATACCAAAGAGGGAGAGATTGAGGGGGAGTCTTAGCTTTAGATGTAAGGTGCGAGGAGAGAGCTCTCTTTATTTTTTAACTCTTTTGTGGCTTGTAATGTTTTAACAATGATCTTATGTTAATTATGGTTCTGTGATGCAATGATTTGATCCTTTGAGTAGTATTTATGAAAACTGTGATTTTGCTCTAAAATGACATATATTCTTGCTATTGGTTGATTAAAGTCAATTATGTCATTCTTTATGGGTTTTGGATGATTTATGACAAGCAATTGGGATCCTAACCTCCTTGTTGAGATGAGTGCAGGATTTTAATAGGAAAATGAGCAAAGGGCCAAAAAGAAGGAAGAATGAGAAGCAAAGTGGAAATGAGCTCAAGGAAGAAGAGTAGTAGATAATTGTGTATGGAGTGTGTTAAGGAAACACACCCCAAGAGCTCAATCATAATTAAACACACACATTGCACAAAGTTACACAGGACCGGACTAGTCCGATCACAACCGGACTAGTCCGATATCCTTTCTGCACGAAATCGGACAAGTCCGATATCCATCGTACTAGTCCGATATCCTTTCTGACTAGAATCGGACTAGTCCTCCCCAGTGCGGACTAGTCCTCAAAACACTTCAGAAGTCACACAAAATCAGACAAGTCCGATCACAAACGGACTAGTCCGATATACTTTCTGATCCAAATCGGACAATTCTGATGTTTGCACGGACTAGTCCCAAATACCCTCTGATCTAAATCGGACAAGTCCCTCAAGTGCGGACTTGTCATCCTATACACTTAGGGTCTCACATGTCCGGACAAGTCCGATGACTATCGGACTAGTCCGAAGATTTCAAGTAGAGAAATCAGACAAGTCCGTTCCTAGCCGGACTAGTTTGATATTTCGGGGTACTTAGGGTTTGCTACACATAACACACCGGACTAGTCCGGTGACCACCACGGACTAGTCCGAACTTTCTGAACCCTAATGGTCACTTTTAGAAACCCCATATAAATAGAGGTGCACGGCCCAATTATGAACTCTCTCAAACCCTAGCGCCGTCACACCTCCCAAGAGCATCAAAAACTACATCTCTCCACGAAATTAAGTGCAACAACGATCAATTCTTTGAGGATTCACTCTAGATAGTTGGAGAGACACTTGCAACACCACGTTGAGCTCTTGGTTTGATTCTCTAACAAACTCCTGCAATTCATTTGTAATTTTGGAATGTGTTCTTGGTGGTATTTTCTGTTGTAATCCAAGGGAGCTCTCAATGTGTGAGAAAGCCCCTTGAATTCGGTTATTCACCCCCTTGTGATTAGTGGAAGAGGATTGGCTTTCATGGCGATCCGACGAGGGTAGGGTTGGAGAAGACCCGGTCCTTTTGTTGACTCCTCAACGTGGACGTAGGTTGCCTTTGTGGTAGCCGAACCACGGGATAAATCCTTGTGTTTTGCTTTTGGTTTTCATCATTCTTATTCATCACTATAATCTAGGGTTTCAATAATCATTGCTCATCTTACGTTGAATGGTCAAACATAATATTTAATTGTGATATAATCTAATATATAACATTGAAACCTTTATTTAATTCTATATTTCCGCTGCATACATAAAAGAATCAATCTAATTGATCAAGCTTAATCAACTCAGTCCGTGAACACCGAACTAGTCTGCACATTACCAGACTCGTCCGATATCTCTGGTATTGAACTTGTTGTTGAGTGTTGCAGGATCCGAAAAAATTCAAAAAGGCCTATTCACCCCCCCCTCTAGGCCCACATTCATTACGGAACCAGGCTAAGTGTGTTTCGTTTCTCATTTGACCCAAGGTAGCTAGCTACACTTTTAGTTCTGAGACTGTGACAAGTGTTGCATGGACGTTGCGGACCTAACAGGGTATGTCCGGCTGCCCTCCCGGAGGAGCTACCCGACTCTGTACAATGACTCTATAACATACATCACATGTAATTACAGACTCACCTCCGTGATATTAAGCGTAGAACTTACGGAGGTGCTCAATGTTCCAAGGATTTGGGAGTGGTATCCCATCCTCAGTTGCCAAGCGAACGCATCCGGGACGGGATAATTTGATCACTCGGAAGGGTGCCTCCTAGCTGGGGGAGAATTTGTTTAACCCTTCTATGGATTGTATTCTCCGTAGCACCAGATCGCCTTCCTCGAGCTCTCGGCTGTGAACATGCTATTGGTGATAGCACCGGAGAGCTTGGCGGTATCGGGCATTCCGAACAGCTGCTCGGCACCTTCCCTCTTCAAGGAGGTCATGGTCTTCACGCCGAAGCAGGTCCTGCGTGGCTTCGGTGGAGGTCCGGACCCGGAGCAACCCCAAGGTGATTTCCGGAGGAAGGACTGCTTCAGCTCCGTACACCAGGAAGAAGGGTTTCTCTCCAGTTGACCGGTTTGGATTTGTCCTGTTGGCCCATAGAGTGGGTGGAAGCTCTTCAATCCAGTTGGCTCCATGTTTTTTCAGGCGCTCATATGTGCACTTCTTGAGTCCTTTCAGAATTTCTGCATTTGCTCTCTCGGCTTGGCCATTGCTTGCCGTGTGAGCTACGGAGGCGTAGCTAACTTGGATGCCGAGGTCTTCGCAGTATCCTTGAAAAGCAGAGCTTGTGAATTGGGTCCCATTATCTATTATGATTTGTTCGGGACTTCAAATCTCCATACAATAGACTGCAAGAAGTTGATAGTTGATTGCTTGTTTATTTTCACAACTGGAGTTGCTTCCGATCGTTTGTTGAATTTGTCAATGGCAACATACAGGAACTTGTAACCTCCGACGGCTCTTAGGAAAGGTCCCAAGATGTCCATCCCCCACACAGTGAAAGGCCATGTAGGAGGTATCATTTGTAGAGGCTGAGCCAGTGTGTGAATTTGCTTTGCATGGAACTGACATGCTTTGCATTTCTTCACCAGCTCAGTTGCATCCTGGAGCGATGTAGGCCAGTAGAAGCCATGCCGGAAGGCTGTACCGACCAACGTGCGGGAAGACGCGTGGTTTCCACACTCGCCTCCATGGATTTCTGCGAGGAGCTCGCAACCTTCTTCCCTTGTGATGCACCACATTAGGACGCCGTTGGCACCGCGCCGTTAGAGATCCCCTTCTACGAGCGTGTATCTTTTAGCCAATCTGACTATCCGGTCAGTAGATACATCATTGTTAGAAAGGATATTGTCTTTCAAGTAGTTCCGGATCTCTGAGAACCATGCATCGGAGCTTGCTTGAGCATTTGAGTCTTATGTGCTGGGTTGCTCGGAGCTTCCGGCAGCACCTACGACCCTTGATGACTGCCATGGTAACAGGGCCATCAGGACCGCCAGCTTCAGGATGCTAGTCTCGCCCCCTTCGCTCAGTTCGGCAGGCTGAGCTGTGGGTTTTGACAACCTCTCGACAAAGGTTCCATCAGGAGCCGGAGCTCCGGTTGACGCTTTTGTCAAGAGTTCGTCAGCTTCAGCGTTATGGACACGCTGGACATGGTGGAGATCCAGGACTTCAAAGTCCTTCTGAAGCCTCTGGACTTCAAGGAGATAAGCAGCTAGTTGGGGATTGTTACATGAGAATTCACCCTTCACCTGTTTAATGATGAGCTGCGAATCTCCCTTGACCAACAGCTGCTTGACACCTTATGATAGTGCCACCTTTAGTCCATAAATGAGTGCTTCATACTCCGCCATGTTGTTGGTCGCCTTGAAGTCAAGTTGGACCATGCATTTTACCTTCTCCCCAGTTG
Source organism: Tuctoria greenei (assembly GCA_036927565.1). Lineage (NCBI taxonomy): Eukaryota > Viridiplantae > Streptophyta > Magnoliopsida > Poales > Poaceae > Tuctoria > Tuctoria greenei. The sequence continues at coordinate 61,433,860 of JAYESD010000010.1, forward strand.
GAGCGAGGAGAAGGACTCCAGCTCCGCCCCCCTGCTTTTGCATGGAGCCGTCGAAGTAGAGGGTCCAGTGAGGTTCGGTGAAGACCGGAGCCTTGAGTTCCGGCTTCTGCTCACTAGGGCCCCCAGGGTTTGATGGAGAGGGGGTCCATTCCGCCACAAAATTTGCCAATGCTTGACTCTTGATCGCTTGCCTTGGGACGAATTCAAGATCGAATTCGGCCAATTCCGTTGCCCACTTTGCAATGTTCCCAGTAGAGTTAGAATTATGCAAGATCGCACGCAGTGGATAAGAGGTCACCACTGAGATCTTGTGAGCTTGGAAGTAATGGCGAAGCTTCCTGGAGGCGATGAGAACTGCGTAGAGCAGCTTGTGCACCTCTAAGTATCGAGTCTTGGCATCATGTAGTACTTCGCTGATGAAGTACACTGGGTTTTGGACTGTCCAGACCCTCTCGGAGGGGCCCGGAGCTTCCTCCACATCGCCCTGGACCCTCCCAGAGGGGTCCGGGCCTGCTTTGGGAACCTCCGGGTCCTTGCTAGTGAAACCCGGAGCTTCTACTGGAGCGACCCGGACCCTCCCGAAGGGGTCCAGATCTTCTGGAATAACTCCCTGTTGATCCAAGTCTGGGGGCTGGGACCCAGACTCTCCTTCAGGAACCTCCGGACCCTCCCGGAGGGGTCTGGATTCCTGAGCTTGTGATGGTTTTGGTCCCTCCGCGACCAGGACCATGCTCACAACCTCGTTGGTTGCTGAAATGTAAAGCAGTAAGGGCTCACAAGGGTTCGGAGCTACCAAGGTTGGTAGAGTGGTGAGGAGCAGCTTTAGCTCCTGGAACGCCTCTTCTGCTTCTTCAGAGCATTGAAATGGTCCGGACTTCCTCAATAGCTTGAAGAAGGGTAGCGCCCGTTCCGCCAGTCTTGAGATGAACCAACAGAGGGCGGCTAGACATCCAGTCAGTTTCTGGACATCTTTGATGCGGGCTGGTGGCCGCATCTCCTCTATGGCTTTAATCTTTGCCAGATTTGCTTCTATGCCCTGGTGGTTTACCAGGAAACCGAGAAGCTTTCCGGAGCTAACCCCGAAGACGCACTTATTTGGGTTCAGCTTCGTGCGGGTGACCCGCAGCTTGTCGAAGACAGCTTGCAAGGTGTCAAGGAGTGACTCCTTGTCCTTGATCTTGATGACGATGTCATCAACATACACTTCCACTACGTCTCTGATGAGCTCTCCAAAGGTTTTGTATGTAGCTCGTACAAATGTTGAGGCTGCATTCTTGAGACCAAATGGCATGGCAGTATAACAATACAATCCATCTACTGTTATAAAAGAAGTATGTTCTTCATCTTCCCTAGACATTCTGATTTGATGGTACCCAGAATATGCGTCTAGGAAACACAATAATTCACACCTGAAGGTGGAATCCACTATCTGATCTATTCTAGGTAGTGGGAATGGATCTTTTGGGCATGCCTTATTGAGTGTTATGTACTCGATACACATCCGAAGCTTCCTGCCGGCCTTGGGTACAACAATTGGGTTTGCCAGCCATTTTGTATGGAAGACTTCTCGGATGAATCCAGCTTCGAGCAACTTCTTCACTTCTTGTCATATGAAGTTCTGTCACTCTACGGATTGCTTCCGAGGCTTCTGATGTACAGGTCGAGCGTCAGGATAGATCTTCAGATTATGCTCGATCACTTCCCTAGGGATCCCGGGCATTTGTGACGGTTGCCAGGAAAACACGTCTACATTAGCCCAGAGGAAAGTGATGAGCGTGAGTTCCTATTTGTCGTTCAGACCTCCTGATATACGGGTGGTCTAAGCAACATCGGAACCGATTTGGACGACTTTGATGGGGATGTCGGTGTCGCTGCTTGGTTGCACGCGAGGTGCGGAGGTTGAGCCACGTTGACGAATGCTCGGGGGTTTAGGAGCTTGCTCCTGCCTGGATTCTTCCTCTTGCACTGTAGCAGGCGCATGAAGTTCCTCCACAGCAGTCACTCCGGCAGTACAGTCTCTGCGGATCCGGAGAATGCCAGTTGGTGTCGGCATCTTCAACACCAGGTAGCCATAATGAGCAGCAGCCATGAATTTGTACAAGGCGGGCCTGCCCAGAATGGCATTGAAAGGCAAGCTAATCTGAGCGACGTCAAAGATCTACTTCTCAGTGCGATAATTCTCCCGAGTCCCGAAGGTCACGGGGAGAGTAATGGCAACGAGCGGTGTTATGGCCCTCGGACCTACTCTGGAGAAAGGTCGGGAGGGGCGAAGGTTCGAAGATCAGAGCTGAAGCTTGACAAAAGCTTCAAAGCTTATGAGGTTCAGCCCCAAACCTCCGTCCACCATTACATGGTGTAGTTGAATGTTGTTGATGGTAGGGGATAATATCAAAGGTAGCTGGCCAGCTCCGATCATGTTCCGAGGGCAGTCCGAAGCATCAAAAGTGATGGTAGTGTCCATCCACTTTCGATGAGGCTCCGCCCTGGCTGTAGGAGCTACTGAGGCCATGTCCCGCCGCATGGTCTTGAGGACACGGCAGGAGGTGATTTCCCACGAACCACCAAAGATGGTTTTCATGGTCTTCCGACGCTCATTATCAGAGACGTCGGAGTCGTCGTCGACAGAGGTGTAAACAGCCTTCAGGACCTTTTTAGGGTCCTAGAAGCCTAACTCCTCTTCAGCTGGAGCTTCATCGACCTTCTGTTTTCCTTCCCTCTGAGGGAAAGGAACTTCTTCCCGGCGCTTGTTGTAGTGCTCGACAAGGTTTTGGACCTCCCGGCAGTCCTCCAAGTTGTGGTCGTTCGACTTGTGGATAGGACACCACATTTTGGAGTTGCCACCGTCTTCAGATGACGGTTGAGTGTAGGATCGAAGAGCACGTGAAAAGCTACCAGAGGGGGGGGGGGTGAATGGTAGATTTAAAAATCTTACGCAGCGGAAACAATTAAACCCCAACCCCTTCGGCAGAAAAACAATCTGTTAAAGAAATCGTGTGTGAGACTAATCTAAACTTGTTTCACCGTGACAAAAGTGATATATATAAGAGAGAATCAAGTCACGAAGACAAAACAACAAGAATCACTCAAATCCGTCGAGAAAAACTCAAGTTATGATCGAAAGATCAAACAAAGGTCAATCTGCCCTACTCGAGAAAAAACAGTTCTGGAATGCTGCAAAGAAACTCGTGTAGATCATAGACCACAAATCCAATGACCGTGAAATTTTGACAGATGATATACAATAAAGTTGTGAAGACAACCCAAAAAATAATCACGTCAATTGGATCTGTAAAACTCTAGTTATGCTAAGACCACCGACGAAAGGTAGTGCTGTCCAGAAACTCGACGAGTAAACTTGTCTGTAACAAGTCGGACGAACGAGGCACAAAAGTTCCTTCAAACTACAAATTTTATTCAATAGAACACAAGAGGAACAGCCCCAAAGTCGTGCACCACTAGTTCTGGGCTCCCTTGCTTATATAACCAGCTCGAAAGCCAACTCAACTCAAATTAGGAACCTAATCCTACTGTATTCACGAATCGTAACTTTCCATAACTGCTTAGGATTCTTCTATACGCAGATAGAAGCAATATTAAGACTTCCAAACACCTTAGGAACGTATCCCACATTCCTAAACAACTCAAATTCGTGATCCACACGAAATCCTATCATAACCAACTCAAATCTTTCCATATTTGAGTCAAACCCGACTCAGCCGTATCCTAAGTCCATAACCTAGTCGGTTGGATCTTTCTGACCAACTCTTTACGTCCACATCTCTTCATCATGTCTCGGAACCATGTAGCCACGTCCATGCACTCCTTGCACACGTGCAAACATTTTCCAATGACGTCCACGATACCTTCATGTGCATTGTTCTTGATTCAATCATGCTGTGCAACCTCCTGATCAGCTCAACCACAATTCCTCCTGAATTTGGTTGTTGGAACCTCATATCCTCCCTGAGACTAGTCCAATGGATCCCGTCACCAGCCATGTCTTGAACTCAAGCAACACCTGCACATAAATAAACAACCAATCCATACGAGCCCAAGTCCTCGACTTGACTCAAGTTAGTTCCGAACATAACACCTTACGTGAGAACCTCACATAAGCATATTGCAAAACCACAGTAACACGATATTATCCATATCAACCAAAACGCACCAAAAACTTAGCAAATGAATACTAAGCAATCTTTTTAGAGATGTAAAGAAAGTATGAAACATTGCAAAGGAAAAGCAGAAGCACTGCGGTCAAGTTCCAATCCTTGCCAGAGCAACCCGGACCTTGAGCCAGAGCTAACAAAAACTTGTCGGACCATAATAAAAAGGTGTTTTGGTGATATTCAAAACTTTTATCGTCAAAGCAAGTGTATTCACTATAAGCCAATGTATTCAGCACACATAGGTCTTACAATCTCCCCCTTGATGAATGCATTGGCAACACCATTTAAAATCTGAACATTGGCTTATTCACATAAAATTTTTGAAGGCAATTTCTCCCCCTTTGTAAATCAAAAGTAAAATGAGAAGAAAATCCAAAAATTATCCCATATTATCTCTCCCCCTTTATTATCTCTCCTTATGCACATATTCTCTTTCTTTTCATGCTTATCTCTCCCCCTTTGACAATGTATTCAGCAAGTCATGAGCATATAAACAAATTATCTCTCCCCCTTTAGTTGTTATGAGCATATTATAACATATACATATAAACAAAGCTCATCCAAGTCATACTATAAAGTACCTTACATTATCACATCAATGAAATACATAAAGTAGTTTAAGCCATGCTAGAGATCAAATGTACTTTTCAATTTAAGTAAGTCATGATCTCACAAACTTAACTATTTCAAAACCTGAAATCATGACACTAGTTGCTGCATTTTATTATTTTTCAAAGCATAAATATAGATCATATGATATTTGCAAGAGATTATATGCGCATCTGCCTTATTCTAACCAACCAAGCCAAGCCTATGTCACTTGACAATCAGAAGCTTAAGGACATGGTTTAGTCATACACAACTTCTTCCAAGTTCATATCTAAGTGCAATGATAAGCCATCTCAAAAAAAGAAGTGCGATGCATGCATATTCTCTTGATCTTTTCTCAATTTATATTTGTTCATAAAAACTCAACATGTGAGTTGATTACTTGATTAATTCTTAATGACTAAAAGAACTTGTGAACATGTAACAAGTTCAAAACAGCAAGAAAGTTCGACCATGACCAGTTTTAGTGTAAGTAATTATTCCAATTACTAGACATGGCAAAAACAACAAAATGTATAACACGAGTAATGTAGTAAGAACTTTCAGCATGTAAAAGGAATCACAAAGTCATATATGTATGAAATACTATGCTCATATTATTTTAATTTCAGATTCACACATAGACTTCCCACGTTTCAAAACTCCCCCTCAATTTAAGCCATGAGGATGCATAACCCCTATTTCACTATGAATATAACAAAAACGAGTGAAATCCAAAGGTTTTGTAAAAATGTCAGCCAATTGTTGTTCAGTATCTACATTGTGAAGCACAATGTTTCTTTTTTCAACATTATCTCGGAGAAAGTGATACCTAATTTCAATGTGCTTGGTTCTAGAATGTTGCACGGGGTTTTTAGCAATGCAAATGGCACTAATGTTATCACAGAACAGTGGAACACTATCTAGATCAACCCCATAGTCCTTAAGTGTTTGAACAATCCAAAGAATTTGTGAGCAAGCACTAGCAGCAGCTACATATTCAGTTTCGGCTGTGGATTGTGCAACTGAACTTTGTTTTCTAGAGGACCAAGCAACAAGAGAATTACCAAGAAAATGACAAGCACCGAAAGTACTTTTCCTATCAATCCTACAACCCCCAAAATCAGCATCCGAAAAAAGCTTTCAAAGTAACAGTTGAGGAAGAAGGAAGAAAAATTCCAAATTCTTGAGTTCAATGTAAGTACCTGAGAATCCTTTTGACGGCTTGACGATGTGAACCACGTGGGGAGGCTTGAAACCGTGCACAAAGACATACGCTGAATTGTATGTCTGGTCTTGATGCCGTGAGGTACAAAAGTGATCCGATCATGCTTCTATATTCTTTTTTATTCAAGGGTTCACCATCTTCATCAAGTTCAAGTGCTGTTGCTGTTCCCATTGGTGTCCGAAGAGGCTTGCTTTTGTCCATGTTGAATTGCCTTAGGAGGTCTTTTGTATACTTCATTTGATGCACAAATGTACCCTCCTTTGTTTGCTTGATTTGCAGCCCCAAAAAGTAAGTGAGTTCACCCATCATACTCATTTCAAATTCGGAACTCATCATTGCTGAAAACTTGGACACAAGATCATGTGAAGCACAACCAAAGATAATATCATCCACGTACACTTGAACGAATAATGATTCATTGCCATGCTCAAGCATAAAAAGAGTTTTATCAACCTTGCCCATGGTAAACCCTTTTTCATGTAAGAATGTTTTCAACCTATCATACCATGCTCTAGGGGTTGTTTGAGACCGTACAAGGCTCTGGACAGTTTGTAAACATGATTAGGAAAATCTGGATTTTCAAACCCGGTGGTTGTTTGATATAAACCTCCTCATCTATGTAGCCATTAAGAAAAGCACTTTACACATCCATTTGATACAGCTTGAAACCTTTAGATGCTGCAAAAGCTAACAAAATTCTTATGGATTCTAATCTAGCAACGGGAGCAAAAGTTTCATCAAAATCTAGACCTTCACCTTGAGTGAAACCTTGAGCAACCAACCTAGCCTTATTCCTAACCACAACCCCATCCTCACTTTGTTTATTTTTAAATACCCATTTAGTTCCAATTAAAGTGTGACCTTGAGGTGGAGGTACAATTTTCCAAACATTATTTGTTTCAAAATTTTCTAACTCTTCTTGCATGGCAATAATCCAAGATTCATTAGTGAGTGTGTGTGATAAATCTTTGGGTTCAAAAGAAGCAACAAAAGCAGAATGAGCATAAGAGTTTGGATCGCAAAACCTGGACCGTGTGACTCGTTCGTGCAAGCTTCCAATCATCTGTTGTGGGGGATGATCTTTGTAAAACCATAGGGGAACAGATGTCTGACAAGCTTCTTCTTCTTCATGTTCATCACAAAATGATGAGCTTGTGACTTGAGGATGATTTGAATCAGCATTGATGGTTGTCGGTGCTGGTTGAGAATTAACATCCGGAGCTGAACCAAAGTCTTTAGCTGCTAAATTTTCGGGCAGCAGCTCAAATTCTTCATCATCTTCAATGAAAATGCTCCCCCCTGTGGATATGGATCTGGACCTGCAATGTTTGAGCTAGTGCCTGGGCTAGCTTCATCAAAAGACACTTCACAAGTCTCAACAATTTTGTTAGTGTCAAGTAAAAGCACACGGTAGCCTCTAGTATGAGATGGATAACCAAGAAACATGCCATCAATGGATCTAGGTTCAAATTTATCAAGATTACCATGTTTCTTAACAAAGCATTTGCAACCAAAGACCCGAAAGTGTGTAACACTAGGCCTATGTCCAAACCGGAGCTCATATGGTGTTTTACCTAGCTTAGCACCCAAGAAAACACGATTTAAGACATAACAAGCGGTTGCAATCGCATCATCCCAAAATTTCCTAGGAGTTTGATATTCATCAAGCATAGTCCTAGCCATCTCAACTAAGGTCCTGTTCTTTCTTTCTACAACACCGTTTTGTTGAGGTACATATGGTGAAGAAAATTGATGATCTATTCTATTTTCAGCACAAAAGTGATCAAAAGATTGATTTTTATATTCAGTTCCATTATCACTTCTAATTGCTTTTAAAGATCCTTGGCAATCAATTGATAATCTAAGAAATAAAGTTCTAAAGTGACTAAAAACTTCATTCTTAGACGCCATAAAGTAAACCCAAGAGTATCTAGAATAATCATCAACAATCACAAGTACATACCATTTACCTCTGAAGGATTGAACACGTGAAGGTCCTACGGTGTCAAGGTGCAAAAGTTGACATGGTTCAATTGTCATGATCATTGTGAGAGGAGTATGTGAACCTGCAATCATCTTAGCATGTCGGTCATGTGGCGTGAGCAACCTGAATCCACAATCCAAATGTTCTCCTTCCTCAACCGTGTAACCTACATAGAAGCACAATACGTCGATGACTCAATACTGGGGTTAGTCAAAAGGCATTTAGGAATCCAGTACTGAGTCACGCGACGTGCAGCAGGAAAAATACGCGAAAGCTGAGACAAAACAGCAGGTTTATGAGTCAAAGTTTGAGATTTTTTATTCTTAACTACTGACCTATAAGGTGTTATTTGTGTAGCACAAAAATCAGTAGCTCCAGAGGCAAAAACAGAAGGTCCGGAGGTAAAATTTGAATGTTTTTGACTCATAACAGCAGGTTGTACATTCAGTTCAATATGTGCAGCAAATTTTGCATGAAAGTTATGAGATCTAGCAACCATTCTTTCCCTTTTCTGTTGTTTAGCTAGTCTATAACTAAAATCTATGACATGACCATCTCGACCACAGTAGGTACAATGAAATTTAACTTTTTGTTCATGTCTAGATGAGCAAGCAATATTTTTATTTGAAACTGAATGAGACAACACTCCCGCAGATTTGAAAACCACTCCTTTTTGTTTAGGAACTGTTTGAATCAAACCACTTCCTAATGACTTTACAATTTTAGGTGGATGTGCCTTAGCATGAGCATGAGAATCAAAACCTAAACCAGTTTTATCATTGCAAGACTTGGATGAATTCAGCAGCAAGTTTAGGTTCTTATTCCCATTACAAAACCGATCAAATGTCTTATGCATGTTATCAAGTTTATTGGACAGATCAAGGCAATTTTCACATGAAGTTTTTCCTTTTTGTTTGCAATTGGAACAAAATTTAACTTCATGAGAACGTAAAGCATTGTTCAATATAGAAATTTCATTCATAGCATCTTGCAGTTTCTTATCAAGATCATCACAACTAGAACAATGCAAATTAATTGTAGAACAAGAAGCATCTTTTAAGTTTCCAATATTAAATGCAGCAAGCTTTTTGTTCTTTTCAATTTCAAGTTCAAGTTTATCAAGTGTGGAGGTATGTGCACTTCTTAATGAGGACAATTGTTCATAAATTAAATCACATGAGGGACATGCATCATCACTAGGAATCAAAGTTTTTAAACGGTTTATTTCAGATTCTAGTGATTCAATTTTAGCAGCACTATCCCTAAGCTTTTTGTCCCTTTTCTTAACAATAATAGTGGCACGGGAAATAGCATCACACATTTCTTCGCAAGTAGGACATACCTCTTCATTGTCGCTGTTGTGTTCTACCTCCTCCACACTTGATCTTGACTTGCCCGCCATAAAGCACAAGTTTGCCAAATCATCTTCATCTCCATCACTTCCAATGTCCACGTCACTTGAGCCATGTTCCTGGAGTGCTGAGATAAAACTGCTCACCAATTGACGTCCTATAAAACCCTTCTTTTTCTTCGTATCTTTTGCAGAGGAGTGCTTCGTTCTTGTTTTCTTTTCATCCCGGGAAGTAGGACCTGAAAGGTTTGGGCAGTCTGAACGAAAATGTCCTGTCTTACCACATCCGAAGCATCGTTGAGGTCTGGAGCTTCCTCTCCTTCTAGTTCTCACATTTTGCAATGCTTTTGAGAACCGGGTAGAGAGAAGTGCTAGCTCCTCCTCTGGAAACTCCTCAATCTGTTCAAGGGTTAGAGAGGACAACAAAGCAAGTGTACCACAAGATGAAGATTGGCCGGAGCTAGGCATATCACGTTGAGAAATAAAAGCAATAGATTTGTTGGGGTTCTTACGTGATATTATGTCAATTTCATGAGTTTTTAGCTTGGAATATAGCATATCTAAAGTAAGTGTACTCATGACAGTAGATTCATGAATAGATGTGACTTTCATCTCCCAAATTGACATATCTAATGCACTTAGCAATTGCCTAGCATTTTCAACATCTGAAAAATTAACATTGACACTATGCAAGTTGTTGAGAATCTTATTAAAGCGAGCAAAAAGGTCATCAATAGACTCACCGGGTTGCATCTCGGAGCGCATGTATTCTTTCTTGAACATGTCTTGCCTTACCTCTTTGATCGTGTTGGATCCTTCGTGGTAGTCACAAAGTGCTTTCCACACATCGTATGCAGATCGGAGGTGTGCAACACGGTTGAAGTCGCTTTGTGTTAATCCTTGTATGACCATGTTCTGAGCCTTGTTGTTGTTGTCAACATCTTTCAGATTTGTAGCTGTAACTTGATCGTTTGATGGCACTTCGTAAGGCTTGTATACCTTCTTCCATATTACAAAGCCTTGTGCTTGGATGAAAGCCTCCATGCGTGCCTTCCAAACCTGGAAATCAATACCAACGAACACACAAGGTTTGGAAGAATACTTCTACATGATGATTAGTGAAAAACACACGCAAATCACAAAGATTAGAGCATCGTGGCTCTGATACCAATTCTAGGATCGAAGAGCACGTGAAAATCTACCATAGGGGGGGTGAATGGTAGATTTAAAAATCTTACGCAGCGGAAACAATTAACCCCAACCCCTTCGGCAGAAAAATGATCTGTTAAAGAAATCGTGTGTGAGACTAATCTAAACGTGTTTCACTGTGACAAAAGTGATATATATCATAGAGAATAAAGTCACGAAGACAACACAACAAGAATCACTCAAATCCGTCGAGAAAAACTCAAGTTATGATTGAAAGGTCAAACAAAGGTCAATCTGCCCTACTCGAGAAAAAACAGTTCTGGAACGCTCCAAAGAAACTCGTGTAGATCATAGACCACAAATCGAATGACCGTGAAATTTTGACAGATGATATACAATCAAGTTGGGAAGACAACCCAAAAAGAATCATGTCAATTGGATCTGTAAAACTCGAGTTATAATAAAAACACCAACGAAAGGTAGTGCTGTCCAGAAACTCAACGAGTAAAACTTATCTGGAACAAGTCGGACGAACAAGGCACAAAAGTTCCTTCAAACTAAGAATTTTATTCAATAGAACACAAGAGAAACAGCTCCAATGTCGTGCACCACGAGCTCTGAGCTTCTTTGCTTATATAACCAGCTCGAAAGCCAACTCAACTCAAATCAGGAACCTAATCCTACTCTGTTCACGAATCGTAACTTTCCATAACTGCTTAGGATTCTTCTATATGCAGATAGAAGCAATCTCAAGACTTCCAAATACCTTAGGAACGTATCCCACTTTCCTAAACAACTCAAATTCGTGACCCACACGAAATCCTATCATAACCAACTCAAATCTTTCCATATTTGAGTCAAACCCGACTCAGCCGTAGCCTAAGTCCATAACCTAGTCGGTTGGACCTTTCTGACCAACTCTTTACCTCCACATCTCTTCATCACGTCTCGGAACCATGTATCCACGTCCATGCACTCCTTGCAAACGTGCAAACATCTTCCAATGATGTCCATGATACCTTCACATGCGTTGTTCTTGATTCAATCATGTTGTGCAACCTCCTGATCAGCTCAACCACAATTCCTCTTGCATTTGGTTGTTGGAACCTCATATCCTCCCTGAGACTAGTCCAATGGATCCCATCACCAGCCATGTCTGGACTCAAGAAACACCTCCACATGAATAAACAACCAATCCACATGATCCCAAGTCCTCGACTTGACTCAAGTTAGTTTCGAACATAACACCTTATGTGAGAACCTCACATAAGCATGTTGCAAATCCACAATAACACGATATTATCCATATCAACCAAAATGCACCAAAAACTTAACAAATGAATACTAAGCAATCTTTTCAGAGATGTAAAGCAAGTACGAAACATTGCAAATGAAAAGCAGAAGCACTGCGGTCAAGTTTTGAACCTTGCCAGAGCAACCCGGACCTCGAGCCGGAGCTAACAAAAACTTGTTGGACCTTAATAAAAGGTGTTTTGGTGATATTCAAAACTTTTATCGTCAAAGCAACTGTATTCACTACAATCCAATGTATTCAGCACACATAGGTCTTACATCGAGGTCGTTTCTCGGGGCGTGACCCCCAGCCACCCGGAGCTGCTGCAGCTGCAGCGGTGGATGTGCCGGCCGACAGCTTCTTTTCGCCGTTGGACTTTTTCTTCTTTTTTCCACTCTCGGAGGTAGTGGCTTCGCCTTTCGAGGATTTTTTGCCATCCTTCGAAGGGTGTTTGGAGTGCATTTCACAGCCCTCCGCAGCTTTAGCACATTTGTCTGCCAAGCTGAAGAGCTCCATGACGCTAGTGATCTCCTTGACCACCAGCTTCTCCAGCATATTCTTATCTCGTACGACCTGTCTAAATGCCACGATAACAGAAGCGCTAGAGATAGAAAGAATGGTGTTTCATACTTGGGAGAACCTCTGGATGAATGAGCGCAGGGATTCTCCCCCCTTCTACACAACTGCAAAAAGGTCCAGTTCGGTGCCTGGTCGGGTGTATGAACTCCCGAAATTTGCGGTGAACTGTTGGCACAATTCCTCCCAACTATTGATAGAGTTCTGAGGAAGGCTCATGAACCAGGACCTAGCGGTCCCAGTCAAAGCCACTTGGAAGTAGTTGGCCATTACGGCCTCGTTACCTCCGGCCGCAAGGATTGCGGTGGTGTAAATTTGGAGAAACTCAGCGGGATTGACTGTCCCGTCAAATTTCTCCGGTAGGTGAGACCGGAACTTTTGTGGCCATCTAACCATGCATAGATGCATGGCCAGTGCAGAATATCCTCCTCCTACTCCCTCGGGAGTAGGACTATCTCAAGCCTCTTGCCTTTCGCGAGCACGCTCGATATGGACACGGCCGTCCTGTTGACGGTAACGACGATCAAGCTCCGCCCGAAGGTCATGAGTTGAAAGCCTGGTCACCGTATGAGTACGTCGTGCCCCAGAAGGTAGCGACGTAACTTGTTGTGATGCAGCCCGCCTCCTATTCTGGGAAGCAAGCAGACCAAGTCTTCCAGACACGGTCCAACACTGCGATGGGCCCGCCTCGAAGGAGGAGGACCTTGGTTGCTGATGCGGTCGGCTGCTGCTGCAACCAGATGTTCCACATCGGCCCTCCACTGCTCCATTGCACCTTGGGATGCGCCTGGAGGTGGTGGACGTTGAAGGAGAGCACGCGCTGCATGAAGCGCGTGTTCAGGGTCGTTGTTATTTGCCGATGCAGTGACCGATGCCGATGCACCGTCACACTGCTCAGCTTGACGTGCTGGTGCAGGCGGTGGTGATGGAGGCATGACTCCTGCTGGAGCAACATCATCTGCTGGTTGCTGCATGTTGGAGGGATTGCCTCCAATCGATTGAACAGCAGGGTTGCCGTTGGATGATCCAGCAGCTGAGTTCACCATACTCAAAATCTCAGGCACCCCTACCTGGCGCGCCAACTGTCGGTGTTTGGATTTGATAGATCTCCCAACACTATCTTTGGTAGATCGAGGAGTTGTAGTTTGATGAAGGGCGTGCAGAGATTCAAGAAGGTGAAAGACAAGTGTACACAGAGATTTACGTGGTTCGGGCCGCCTGAGCGTAATACCCTACTCCACGGGGTGTGTTGGTGATGTATTAAGCACGTAAGTCTAGAAGAAGCTCCAGAAGAAGAAGCTCGTCTAGCTCAGGGAGTTCAATAGTGGTCTGGAACCGTCCATTGTGTATCGTTGACTAGTCCTTTTATAGTACAAGGACTGGTCGTTACAACGCTATCCTGGCCCAACAGGTGGCCCCAGCGGTTACACATGCTTGATACACAATGAATGGGGTTAATTACCCTTAATAGCCTGGTAACGGGCCTTAACAGTGCCGTTACCAGTATTAAGGGCCATCCGGTCATGGGTCATTAATATGGTATTAATGACACTTAATTGGGTCTTGAAGTCTTTGATTGCTCCTTGAAGGTCCGAAGCTGTTGGAGGGTCCACCAATCTGATTGTTGAAGTTGAAGGTCCGGCGGTTGCCCCGTGGCAGCACCAGAGCTTATCGCCGTGGACGAGTAGGTTCGGTGCTACCTGACATGTGTCAGTACTGGAGCTTCCCTCGGTCTGGCGTTAGGTCCAGGGGTGCCATATTGGTATTCCGACCGGAGCTTCCCATGGATGGGTGATAGCTCCGGTCTTATGATACACGTGGCGGCCCAGGGACTAACCATGTCGGGGAAGCAGGTCCGGTTACGCCTGACATGTGGGGCCTTCGGAGGTCTTCAAATCTGGTAGATGGAGTTTCCTTGTGATCTTTGCAATCCCAAGGAGTATCCGGTACGGAGGGTATCGACAATGGTCATCCTCATCAAATCTAAATTCTCTCCCTTATTGAGTCCTTTCCTTGATTTATTGAATTTCCTCATCCTTGGTTTGACCTTCTCGATTTTGATGTTCCAAGGGTGGATTTAACTCCATTATCACCATCTCATTAACAAATCCAAGATTCAACCGTTCACCCTCCTTGCATAGCTCGAATGGTAATTCGCGAACCGTGAGTTGGTGGCTAACTCCTTTTTAGCTCAAAGCATCAACCACTACATTAGACTTCCATGGGTGATAGTTGATTCCCACATCATAATCCTTGATGAGATCCAACGATCTTTGTTGCCTCAAATTCGGATCCGTTTGTGCGAATATGTACTTAAGACTCTTGTGGCCCGTGTAAATCTAAAACCTATGACCAATAATGTAGTGTCTCCATATCTTGAAAGCATGCACTATGGCTGCAAGTTCGAGATCATGCATGGGATAATTCTGCTCATGTTTCTTCAATTGCCTCAATGCATAGGCTACCACTTGGCCTGCTTGCATGAGCACACATCCAAGTCCCTGTCTTGATGCGTCCAATAGATATCGAAACTCTTGCTCAGATCTAGCAAAACCAAGACTGGCACGGTGGTTAACCTCTTCTTTAACTCCTTAAAACTATTTTGACAAGCTTGAGTCCATTGGAATGCTTTTCCCTTCATTAGAAACTCAGTCATGGGCTTCGCTATCTTGGAAAAGTCCTTGATGAATCGACGGTAATATCCAGCCATTCTGAGGAAACTCCGAATTTCCTTTACATTTTGTGGCGGTCCCCATTTCAACACATCCCTCACTTTTCCTGGGTCAACCGATACTCCTCCTCCGGAGACGATATGTCCCAAAATGATACTTCCCTTAACCAAAATTGGCACTTGCTGAATTTGGCATATAATTGGTGTTGCCTCAATTTCTGCAATGTGAGCCTCAGATGCTCCTCATGCTCCTGTTCACTCCTTGAGTAGATCATAATGTCATCAATGAACACCACAACAATTTTATCCAAGTACTCCATGAAAACCTTATTCATGAGGTACATAAAGTATGCATGTGCATTCGTCAATCTGAAGGACATAACGGTATACTCATAAGATCCATATCGTGTCCAAAAGGCTATTTTGGCTATGTCCGACGATCTAATCTTCGTTTGGAAATAACCTGACCTTAAGTCAATCTTGGAGAAAACACAAGCACCCTTCATCTGATCGAACAAACCCTTTATACGGGGCAATGTATACTTGTTCTTGATCATCACCTCATCGAGAGCCCGGTAATCCACACACATCCTTTGGGAGCCATACTTCTTATCTACGAAAAGCACCGGTGCTCCCCAAGGTGAAGAGCTTGGGCGAATGAAACCCTTTTATAGCTGCTCTTGAATTTGCTTCTTGAGCTCCGCTAACTCCATAGGAGGCATCCTATATGGCCCCTTAGCTATAGGTGCAGTTCCAGGTATTCAATCAATAACAAACTTATGTCACGATCAGATGGCATACCTGGCAACTCATTTGAAAACACATACAATAATTCGCACACCACTGGGATTGCCTCTGTTGCTGCACCGTCCATTTGATTCAGCTCCACTTACTTTGGCGTGTGTTGAGAGGCTTCAAATTCTATGTTGACCTTTCCTCATTTGTCAACTTCACCGTCTTTGTGGCACATTGAATTATTCCATTATGCTTCCTTAACCAGTCCATACCAAGTATTATGTCTAGTCCTTGCAAATCCAAAACGATATGGTTGGCGAAGAAATCTACCCCCCTTATTCTAAGGCTTACTTTAATTTGGACATACTATATTCATCCTCATCTCCCCTCAAGTAGACTTAACCAAAAATTATACTTCATATGAGATATAGACGAACTATACTTTGCAACATACTTTGATGCAATGAATGAATGCGATGCTCCAGAATCAAATAACATAGTCACCGGGTTGGAGTTTGCGAGAAACATACCAATCACTACGTCATCCGCTTGTTGGGCCTCCTCCGTAGAGACATGGTTCACCTTGCCATGAACAAAATTCTGCAGTCCACGGTTTCCTTGTGGTGCTCCTCCATTTGGTCTTGGGTTCTATCTTGGAGCATTGTTCCCTTGACCAAGGCCTAACTTAGGATATTGAGATGCAAAGTGTCCCACCTCACCACAAGTATAGCACGACCTTGCTGCACCAGAATTGTTTGGGCGAGCTTGGTTTTGAGCATTAGCTGGAAAATTAGCGTGGGGCGCATGAGGCATTGGAGGGCGAGGTGCTTGCATAGCGGGGCGTTGCTGCATGGCTGAGCTGGGCGTGGTGGAATAGCAGTGCGATATGCAGGAGAAGAGGGGTTGTAATATGGTGCATTTGGTGGTGTATAGCCGGGGCAAACATTGCTTCGTTGTGGCTGTCCTTGATATGGTGCCTTCCTCTTGCTATCTTGCCCCATCTCGCGAACCTTGTTCTCAACCACAATAGCTTTGTCCATGTAACACCCTCATTTTCACGCATCATGCATTGCATAAGTTCATATACATGTTTAACATTATTCCACATGAAAAGGAATGAGTTTAAAATGAATTAGAAGCAACACCACACTAAAAAGTTCTGAGAAGTGCGGACTAGTCCGTTTTTGGTAAGGACTAGTCTGATTTCTCTCCGACCTCCCTCGAACATGGCCATTTTTGCTGTGGACTAGTCCTTTTTTCTCTCTGTACCATTTTCGGACTTGCCCGGTCCATTGTGGACTAGTTCGGTATCCTGATTCCTTGAAAATTTTTCCAAGTCCCTAGACTTGTCCAAACTTGTCCGACATCTAGAGGACTTGTCTGTTTTCCTCTTTGACTAAGTTCAGATGTCTGATATAGTCCAGATTTATTCATTTTCTTCTCTGACAAATACCGGACTAGTCCGGCCTTTCGCGGACTTGTCCGGTGATTGCGATTCCGAGTTGATATTTTGTTCCACAACATGTTTTTGGGTTATACATTAAGCGGGCCTAAGGACGTCGTGTCTAACCCCTTTTGGAGCGCATGTGGGACTCCGCACTGGCCTCCACCCATCCCAAACTCGAAATTTATCAAACCCTAACTCTCCACCCTATATAAACAACCCAACACCCCACCCTTTTACCTCTTTGCCTCAATTGAAAGACCACCCAAACCCTAGCTTGTGGATAGCCGCCACCAAGGAGGGAGAAGGAGATCCTGAGCAAGAAGAAGAAGAGGAGGAAACGAAAGTGGATCAAGTGATCAAGATCTCCATCGAGTTTTCGTTCTTCATCAACAATTCACCTTCAAGTTTCTTCATCAACCCTAGATCGTCAAGATCCAAGTGTTGCCTCCAAGACCCTTGATTCATTGGAGATCTAAACACCTGGTATACCTTCTACTTCCTCTTTCTCACGTGAATTCAATCTCATTTCTCTAAATTCACGTCGATCTGGGAAACCCTATTTCGCTGGTTTTGTGAAGGGCGGACTGGTCCGGTCCCAAGCAGACTAGTCCGGTTTGGCTGTATGTTTTCTGCTGAATTAATTCTTTGATTCGAATCAATTCCGAACATGTCCAAACTTGTCAATAACCATTAGAACTAGTTAGTGAACATTATTGATAACTCATTAACTAGTTTTGCTTTGCATTTGCATTAATCATGCATGTCATGACATACTGATTGTGATTGTTGTCTTGTATGTATATTGCACAGTTTAGACAGATTTGCGCTAGAGAGTGCTTCGGAGGACCTCTAGCACCACGAATTTGAAGACTTTGACCCAAACCATGTCCAGGAGCAAGGCAAGTGTCCTTGAACATATTGATCCTGTTTTTACAATAAATGTTTTGTTTTCAAAACTGCATGCTTGTGTCAATTTGATGGGAATTCCTATGATAGGAAGTTTACTAGCTTTGTTTAACCACCACTGTCACCTGGAATACATGGTAGAGAGTCGGGAAGGGCTTTTTACCTTTGCTTCACTCAATTAATTGGGATGAGAAAACAAATTACTATTTAATTATGCATTAATGAGATTATGTCTATTATGAACCTGTTAATATGATATGGTAATGGGTGATCTATGGAAGCCTGGTATGTGGATGGGTTGGAAGACATGGTGGTTGCTTGCTTTAGATCTAAGGATCGGTTAATGCGAGAATATGCCAGGACAACAGTTCCACCACGAGGCCAAGTATTGGTGCGGCGTAGCTGATTAATTAGGGTATTGCTAGTACTGCGTGGATCATCTGGCACACCGGGAAGGGGAGACGAATTGGGTTTGGATTTGTGGCGGGACTCCCTGGGATCCGAATGGCACAAGAGGGGGGCCCTTGGTTGAAGATGTGCTCAGTTGGAGGCATCACCACTGGTGAAACCTCAGTGGGTCCGTACATGCTAGTAGTCCCTTTGTAAAGGCTATTTTGTGATCTCTTGGCCATACACCAAAGGAAGTGTAATTGGCATAAGGGAGGTTCTTTAGTCATCGACGGGTGATGAAATCATAAACACGTGGGTAAAGTGGTACCAACTCTGCAGAGTATTAAAACTATCATGATAGTCGTGCTCCCGGTTAAGAGCACCTAGATGACCTACATGATTAGAGGGGTTTTGGATTGGGATGGTTTGGTACTAGTTATGGGATGGTATTATGGTTTACGGCAATGAATATGGTTAATGGTAATGAGAAATCTGGTATATGGATGATTGTAATGAAATATAGACTAATATTATGATAACTACGTGGTTTATAATGGGTTTGCTTCACATACATATAATATACTGCTTTTCAAATGTTTTAATGTACTTTTCAGCACTTAGTCTTTATTATTGTTGTGATCATTTGAATCAGCTACATGTCATACTTTTCACACTTGCTGAGTACGACATGTACTCACCCTTGCAATCCCGCCCCAACAGTTGTAGGTCAGGATTGGGAGTATCACGATGTTAATGAGGAGTTCTAGATCGTGCCTGCCGTCAGCTTTGCCTATGGTGTTGTTTGGAGCTGCGCTACCCTATTTGCTTAGCTTGCTTATTTCGTCTAGTTTAGATTTAGTTTATTTCCGCTGCATTAGTTCAAACTTGTCACTAATATCATTAGAGCTTGTATTCGAGGATATAATGAATTGTGTAATAAAAGTGGTTAATTAATCTTGTTCTGTATATCCTTTTGTGAATGCATTCGTGTATGTGTGTTGAACGTCCTGGGCACACATATGCATTCACTCGGTTCATTTTCGGAACCGGGTGTCACAAATTGGTATCAAAGCCACAGGTTGACCGTAGGACGCAACCTGGATATAATGGACACTTTATAGCACATAGGAGTACTCAAGAAGCGTTGTGATTTTGTTTGGTATGTTGATTGCTATGTATTGTTGCTTGTGTGCTTAGTAGAGGATTTTGGGATGCTTTAGCATTGCCATGTACATATAGGCTTGCATAGGTAGTTGTTTAGTTTTATATCCCTTGATGCATATAGTTGGGCATTCATTCTATCTCTCTCTTCTGTCTCGCTCAACCTCTACTTGAATGGAAGAAGGACACAACCAGAAGATTCGCTGTCTCAGATGAAGCTGTAGGGAAGATGAGAACAAAGATAGTATGTCCAAGAGTAAGTCTTAAAATGAGGGGGTAGAATTCCTTGCCATCCTTATTGTTTGGGATTCACAAGGATCTAACATAACCCTTGGAATGGACTGGGTATGGAAGCATAATGGAATGATTCCATGGTAGACAAGGGCAGTATAATCAAAAGATTAACGAGGGAGTCCATATAGAATTCAAGGCGGCTCAGTTAACAACTGAAAAGACAATGCTAAACCATGTGGAAGATGGGACATTTGAGGAAACTCCGGATTTCCGCACTAAATTTCAGACATCACAATACACATCAAAGAAGTGTTTAAGTGGGAACCCCCACAGAACGTAAAGGAGATCCAGAGTTTTCTTGGGATGGCTGGATATTACTGTCAATTCATCAAGGACTTTTCCAAGATAGCCAAGCCCATGATGTAGTTGCTAATGAAGGGGAAAGCTTTCCAACGGACTCAAGCTTGTCAAGAAAGTTTTGAGGAGTTGAAGAAGAGGTTGACAACAACACCTGTCTTGATATTGCCGGATGTAAGCAAAAGTTTTGATATATATTGCGACGCATCAAGACAAGGACTTGGATGCGTGCTCATGCAAGAAGGTCAAGTGGTAGCCTATGCATCGAGCTAATTGAAGAAACATGAGCAGAATTATCCAACACATGATTTGGAACTTGCAGCCGTGGTACACGCATTGAATATTTGGAGGCATTACATTCTTGGTCACAGGTGTGAGATTTATACAGATCATAAGAGTTTCAAGCATATTTTCACACAAACGGATCTGAATTTGAGAAAATGAAGATGGTTGGAGCTCATCAAGGACTATGATGTGGGGATCAATTACCATTTAGAGAAGGCTAATGTAGTGGCCGATGCTTTAAGCCGGAAAGGAGTAAGTCATCAGCTCATGGTTCGAGAGCTGCCATCCGAGCTATGCAAGGAGTTTGAATGGTTGAACCTTGGATTTGTGAATGAGATGGGGATAATGGAGTTAAATTCGACCTTGGAGCAAGAGATTCGAGAGGGTCAAACAAAGGATGAGGAAATTCAGGAAATCAAGGAAAGGTCTCAGGGCTCCAGTGATTCACCGAAGCGACGAGACCTTGAAAGCTGCTTTTTCAAGTGTGAGTAGCGGGACGTTCTGTCAATCGGGGAAGGTTTTTGGTGACAAGACCATGAGATATCAGAAGTGAGAATGCTGACATGAGTAACGCGAAATCCTATGAAAAACACGATCGCCTGCTAGTGGAAGGCTTTACTGCAGAGTGAATCGGTCTCTTAGGAACCCCCAAAAGGGCTTTCGTTCGATGGGTACACGAAAGTGACGAAGTTGCTTTGACTACTGAACCATGCATGGATCGTCGGAGCGAATAGGATGATTGGGCCAAGGGCTGCCCCCTCTTCCCCTCACTCTCCTTTCCTTAATATTCACCATCGAGTCATCAAAGGCATCAACTAATTCAGAGGGGCTCAGCTTCCAAAGGCGAAGCTCTTGTGTTTGGCGACCAGCAGGCTAAAACCTGTAGTTTTGAAGCAAGGGATGAGCACGAAAGCCGTTGCGCTTCCGTACACGCGCATATGTTTTCTTGCTCCGTCTTGCGTTAGTACAATAACGCTCAGCCATTTCCTTGCTGGGGTGAACACAAATTTTTCTCTAAAGGCGAAGACTCTAAAGTGGGTGAAGACTCGACCCAGTGGGCGAACATGCCGGCTCCGGCTCCGCGCACCTGCTGACACCTTTCGAAGCACTTTCACGTGTGAACCAAAGTCGTCTTGCCGAACTCCTTCCTTTCTCATTTCAGTCCTCGCCTTTTTCACCCAAGAAGGGAGAGAATTCAGATTTAAGAAGACGAACACGTTACTTTATAGCTTGGAAAGAGGATTGTCGTGCCTATTGTGAAGCATATTCGGGAGAAAATATTAAAGGAGGCACATGACTCACCTTACTCAATTCATCCCGGTTGTATGAAGATGTACAAGGATTTGAAGACATGTTATTGGTGGGCTAGCATGAAAAAGGACATATCTGAATATGTCACATTGTGTGATGTGATGAGTAGTTTAGGCCCGATCTTCCGAAATGTAAGTCGATTGGGGTGGAGAACTCGACGTTGATGATCCGCGGCACTCGAGCAGTTCGAGTACTCCTGCAATCACTACACCATTGCTCTGTTGGTTATCAACCGTGTTGCACACGCTTGACCTCACCAAGAAGGCTAATCCCTATAAGTACAACCGAAAACACAAGAAAGAACATCGAACACACGATCTGAAATCGAAGTTGGGGTCTCACAAAACGTAGAACAGCGATATTATTGATCTAAGCAAAACCCACCGAATATGACCGGCGGATGCAGTATTTAAGGGCTAGGGTTCGGCCAAAACACGCTTAGACGCGTCCCTAATGGCCTCATATGGGATACAAGGCCCAAATGCCCGATTCGGTGGTGTAACACCGGACAGAAATCTGGACTCAACTTGTTTCGAGAATTCCCAATGACTCTGGAGGAATTTTGAGGTGGGACCAGAGTCATTGGAAATTTTATCTTTCCCTCTTTCTGTGCATATGTGTAATGTCAAAAAACGGAGTCCGTATGCATCTTGGGCGTCCGTTTTAAGGTAGACTGCTCCTGGACTCCGAGTTGAACTCAAGTTCGAGTTGTAAAGTGATTCCATCAACTTGTGGACGTCCCAACAGGTTCTCCACGTTACCAAGGCCTCTTCCCTTCACTTGTTGATCTTGTCCATTGTTCCTAATAACAATTAAATCATCACATAGCAATCTATTCTCAAACTCACATGCAAAGGAAGTTAGGAACGATTTCACCTGCTGATTTATGAATTGTGCTCGTGCTCTTGTGATTGGTCCTTGTAGTTCAATGTGCGTCGCCGCTATTGTGATGTCCTCATCATCCTCCCCCTCTTGAATTGGAGTCGTCCTCGACTCAAGTTCATCTTCTTCTCCCAAGTACAGTCGCAAATCTGAAATGCTAAATGTGGGACTAACCCCAAAAATCGGGAGGCAACTCAAGCTTATATGCATTATGATTAATCTTTTCAACAATCTTAAAAGGACCAACAGCTCGTGGCATAAGTTTAGATTTTCTCAAGTCAGGGAATCGCTATTTTATCAAATGTAACCACACCAAATCAACAGGTTCAAATTTTACTTCTTTTCTACCTTTACTACCTGCAATCCTATACTTCTTATTCATCTTTTTAATATTTTTCTTTGTAGTTTCATGCATCTTAAGAATGAATTCAGATCGTTGTGTAGCATCCAGATTTATATTCTCAGAAAGAGGCAAAGGTAGTAAATCAATAGGAGCATGGGGATTAAAACCATACACTACCTGGAATGGACTTACCTTCGTCGTGGAGTGAATGTATCTATTGTAAGCAAATTCTATATGTGGTAAACACTCCTCCCACAACTTCAAATTTTTTTAAGACAGCCCGCAACATAGTGGATAAAGTATGATTAACTACCTCGGTTTGTCCATCCATTTGTGGGTGACATGTAGTTGAAAATAGAAACTTGGTTACCAATTTATACCACAAAGTTCTCCAAAAATGACTTATAATTTTTGCATCACGATCAGAAACAATGTATTTGGCACAGCATGTAAACGAACAATTTCCGTCATAAATAAATCCGCAATATGTGAGGCATTATCATTCTTATGACGAGGTGTAAAGTGTGCCATTTTGGAGAAACAATCAACAACTACAAAAATACTATCCCTCCCCTCTTAGTCCTAGGCAATCCCAAAACAAAGTCCATAGAAATATCCTCCCAAGGTACACTAGGAACAGGAAGAGGCATATAAAGACCATGTAGTGCATTGTGACACATAGCGCTCGACATCACGCCTCATCTTTGGCCAAAAGAAGTGTGTGGACAGCATGTCTTCAGTTTTCTTCACTCCAAAATGTCCCATCAAACCTCCTCTATGTGCTTCCAGCAAAAGTAGTAGACGAACAGAGCCAGCTGGAACGCATAGCTTGTTAGCACGATAGAGGAGAGCCACTCGCAGAACATATTTATTCCAAGTTCTTCCTTCTCTACAATTTTCAAAAGCATCTTTGAAGTCCAAATCAGTAGGATATAATGCTTTTATTGTCTCCAAACCAAAGATTTTATGATCAAGTTGGGACAGCATGGTATAACGTCTAGATATTGCATCGGCAATGACATTTTCCTTCCCTTTCTTATGCTTAATGATGTATGGAAACAACTCTATGAACTCAATCCATTTAGCATGTCGTTTATTCAGATTGGTTTGACACTTAAGATACATCAATGATTCATGATCGGAATGTATGACAAACTCCTTAGACCAAAGATAATGTTGCCAAGTTTGTAATACTCGCACTAAGGCATACAATTCCTTATCATAAGTAGAATAATTAAGAGAAGGACCATGAAGTTTTTCACTAAACAAAGCAACGGGTTTACCTCCTTGTATGAGAACGCCTCCAATACTAATGCCGCTTGCATCGCATTCTAGCTCAAATGTCTTGTCAAAATCAGGAAGTCGTAGCAATGGTGCTTGTGTAAGATTCAATTTGAGAGCATCAAAAGCTTGTTGCTGCTGTTCACCCCATTGAAATGGCACTCCCTTCTTCATTATCTCATGTAGAGGTGCTGCAATGGTGTTGAAATCCCGCACAAAACGGCAATAAAAACCTGCAAGACAAAGAAAACTACGAACCTGCGTGACGGTTGTTGGGGCTGGCCAGCTAGTGATTGCTTCAATTTTTGCCTCATCCATCTCAACTCCCTGCGAGAAAACAACATAGCCAAGAAACGAGAATCGATTGGTGCAAAAGATGCACTTTTCGAGGTTACCAAACAAACGTGCATCTCTCAAAACAGTAAAAACAACACGTAAATGATCAAGATGTTCATCATATGACTTGCTATGATTGAGGATATCATTGAAGTAAACCACCACAAATTATCCAATGAAAGCACGTAAAACATCGTTCATTAATCGCGTAAAGGTTTTGGGTGCATTAGTTAAACCAAAAGGCATGACTAACCACTCATAAAGTCCAAACTTAGTTTTAAATGCAGTTTTCCATTCATCTCCTAGTGCTATTCTAATTTGGTGGTAACCACTACGCAAGTCAATTTTTGTGAAGATGATAGCACCACTCAATTCATCAAGCATGTCATCTAAGCGAGGAACAAGATAATGATATCGAATGTTGATGTTATTAATTGCTCGACAATCAACACACATGCGTCAACTACCATCTTTCTTAGGAACCAAAAGAACAGGAACAGAACAAGGGCTAAGGCTTTCACGAATGTACCCGTGGTCCAAAAGATCTTGGACTTGTCGCTGAATTTCCTTAGTTTCCTCTGGATTCACCCTATATGCTGCACGATTTGGCAACCTTGCTCCTGGAATCAAATTGATCTTGTGTTCAATGCCTATCATGGGTGGTAAACTAGGGGGTATCTCGGAGGGAAACACATCCTCAAACTCCTACAAAAGGTTAGCAACGGTAGGGGGCAATGCAATAGACAATTCATGAAGTGAAAACATGGCTTCTTTGCATACTAAAGCATAGCACATCCCCTTAGCATCAAATAAATCAGCAATATCAGATTTAGTTGAGAGCAACGAAGGTGATTTTAACTTAATTACTTGCTGTTTTTCAGATTCTAGTTTTGTTGCTTTGCCATCACGAATTTTACTCTTCTCAAAATGCACAATTTCAGTAGGAGACATAGGGAGCAAAGTGATTTTCTTTCCTTTGTGCATGAGAGTATATTTATTAGTTCTACCATGATGAATAGGATTTGTATCAAATTCCTAAGGACGACCCAAAAAAAGAGAACAAGCATCCATAGGCACGACATCAAAATCAGCAAAATCATGGTAAGAACCAATTGAAAAATGTATTTTTGCTGTTTATGTTACCCGAACCTTACCGCTGTTGCTGAACCATTGAATGTGGTGTGGATGAGGGTGTGCTCTTGTTGTCAAACCAAGTTTCTTGACGACCTCCATGTTCACCAAGTTATTGCAGCTACCTCCATCAATTATACTGTGTACACGGCAGTCCTTGACGACGAGAAACATGTGGCAGAGGTTGTGCCATTGTATCTTGTCATCGGCCTCCACTTTGGAGGTCAAGGCACGCTGCACAATGATGCTCCTATAGTTCTCCGTCGCCACTGTACCAAGTACCTCTTCTTCGGTGTGTTCGTCATTTGGATCTGTAAAGTTAGTAGCAAGAGAATATTCATCTTCAACATCCAAAGTACTATCATACCTGCCATCGTCGCGTGCTATATATGCTCGTTTGCTCGTACAATCTACATCATATGACCAAGTCCCTAACAGAGGCGGCACTTAATGTCAGAAGTATGACTCATAGAAGGAGTGGACGAGAAAGCTTCAATGATGTTGCCTTGCTGCCTTCCGGCACGCGAGAAGGTGGAGCAGCAGGTGTAGTTCGTTGGCCACCATTGGATGGTGTAGTCGTTGACGGGGGGCCGAAGATGGTGCTGTTTTGGATGGTGTAGACGTCGAACGTGGCGTGAAGTTGATCCTCGTGCGTTGTTGCTGTTGTTGTCGGCCCTGCAATTCTTTTTTTGCCAACATAGCAAGCTAAAACAATCTATTAACAGTATCATATTCCTTGTAGTCAACAATGTCATGAATTTAACGCCTCAACCCCCCATAAAAACGAGCTATTTTATTATCCATGTCCTCTACTACCCCACAAAGCAGCATACCCTTTTGTAACTCTTGATAATACTCGTCTACAGACATGTTACCTTGGTCTAAGCGTTGTAATTTTTTGCAAAGGTCCCGCTGAAAAGATGGTGGAACAAATCGAACACGCATAGCTTCCTTTAATCTATCCCACGTCGGAGGATCAATTCTAGTTTTAACAAGTTCATTCCACCATATGATAGCAAAGTCCTTAAGCTCACCAGTGGCTTGACGAACTCTATGTTGTTCAAGAACAAGATGGGCATTAAATTTTTGCTCTACTGTTATCTCCCAATCAAGATAAGCCTCAACATCATCAGCACCAGAAAAAAAAAGGTATAGTAAATTTCACTTTAGCAAAAGGATCATCAGGAGGACGTTTATAATTATTATGATGATTTGTACCTCCCATACCTCGACGATAAAGTGGTAGTCCTGGTTGATTGTTGTGATCTTGTATATCATTATAAGCATTGTCTTCATGTATTCCAACGAGAGGCAACTGAGCCTCAAAAGTATTCATCCGAAGAGCAAAGTCATCAAGTTGGTGAGTCAAGTTCGCCAATGACTCCTCCGTTGATGCGTTATATTTGGCGAACATATCTGTCATGGTCTTCATCATATCACGTAACTCAGCATGTTGAACACATTCGTCATCATTGTGTTCTCCTGCCATTGTTAGTATTAAACAAAAGACAACAAAAATATGTTATCCCTATCAACTACAGTGACAATGTGAAAGGTGGAAGAAAAAAATCTCTTGCTCAAGCGTTTTACCATGCTCTTACAAGTGTTCTTACCAACACAGCAGGTGGTGTGGGCGGTGAGATGAACCAATGAAGCGTGGGGTGATTTCAAATGTACCTGTTATGCTCAAGGGAAAGGTGGAGCTGGGATGGCACAATATGGTGGCTAATAAGCAGAAAATCGTTAACAGGTAAACAAAGTTGAATAAGTGTTCAATGTAGGAAACTGTCGTTGTTCAACCAAGTGCTCTAGGGCCTAGCACAACACAAGGAAGTAGTAAGGCGAAATAACCAACAATCACAACACAAGTAGTATAGGCCAATTGCTTTAATAAGCATGCTCTTCACTATTTTTGTTTTCCTTTTTGTAATATCTTTTTGATATTTTTTCTTTACTCAGGAGCACAAAAATATGAAGCACACAAATTTGCATCTCAATTGAATGTAATATGCAGCCTATAGAAAATACAGAAAATTCTTCAAAATTCGTGGTGAAACTTCGGAGGCCAGATAGCCTATCTTCTGAGGGGAATTTGGGCAATCTAGTTTTCGCTGAACACGGTGAAGTGTTGGAGAACCAGATGCAAAATTTCGCGTAGATCAATTTAAAAAAAATTGCCTAATTTCGAGTTTGTATGCGAAAGTTATGACCGTTTTAAGGTAGGATGTCCAAGTTACGGTTTTTGGATGTTGATTCCAACTCGATTTCAGAACAGAACTCGCAATCGGACATGAAAACGATCAGGAATTTGCACAGCAACTAATGGTGTGGTGTGTGATGATTCAAGGATGAGTGGTATAAAGGTTTGTCATCTAATCTTGGGCTGGCGATGCAGGTGTTCACGCAAGGCGGCTAGCTAGGGCAAACCGATGAACGTGGTGGATTGGTTTGTTGTTTAGGGATTGTGGAATTGGTATCGAACAGCAAGAAAAAAGTATGAAACACAATAACTAGGACCCAAAACACAAAGCTAAACCAACAACAAGACTCGACCACACGAATGCAAACTCAACAATGCAAACTGAAAAACGAAACTGTAGGCACTATAGTCTAGGAAGTGGTAAAAACAATTTAATTTTTTGTGCCTTTTTTGTGGACTCTAGGTACGAAATGAAACCGATCTAATGGAAGGAAAATGTCTCACAGGCAACCTGGAAATCTGATACCAATTGATGAGTAGTATAGGCCTCATCTTACGAAAGGTAAGTCGATTGGGGTGGAGAACTCGACGTTGATGATCCGTGACACTCGAGCAGTTCGAGTACCCTGCAACCACTACACCATTGCTCCATTGGTTATCAACTATGCTGCACACACTTGACCTCACCAAGAAGGCTAATCCACGCAAGTGCAACCGAGAACACAAGCAAGAACATCGAAGACACGATCTGACATCAAAGTTGGGGTCTCACAAACCGTAGAACGGCGATATTATTGATCTAAGCAAAACACACCGAATATGACTGGCATATGCAGTATTTAAAGGCTAGGGTTCGTCCAAAACACGCTTAGAGCTTCCCTAATGGACTAATACGGGATACAAGTCCAAAAGGCCCGATTCGGTGGTGCAACACCGGACAGAAATCTGAACTCGAATTGTTTTGACGATTCCCAATCACTCCAGAGGAATTCTGAGGTGGGACCAGAGCCACTAGAGATTTTATCTTCTCCTCTTTCCGTGCATATGTGAAACGTCGAAAAAGGAGTCCGTGTGCATCCTTGGCGTCCGTTTTAAGGTGGACTGCTCCTGGACTCCGAGTTGAACTCAAGTCCGAGTTGTAAACTGATTCCATCAACTTGTGGACGTCCCAGCAGGTTCTCCACGTTCCCAAGGCCTCTTCCCTTCACTTGTTGATCTTCTCCATTGTTCTTAATAACAATTAAATCATCACATAGCAATCTATTCTCAAACTCACATGCAAAGGAAGTTAGGAACGAGTTCACCTGTTGATATATGAATTGTGCTTGTGCTCTTGTGATTGGTCCTTGCAGTTCAATGTGCGTCACCGCTGTTGTGATGTCCTCATTATGTTTTGTGCCAACGAGTCAACGCGGAACATCAAAGACCAGCCGGATTATTGCAGCCATTGAAGATTCCAGAATGGAAGTGGGAAGAAATTGGTATGTTCATAGTTGGTTTACCGCGTACCCAGTCCAGTTATGACTCAATTTGGGTAATTGTGGATCGTTTGACCAAGTCAGCTCACTTTATTCCTGTCAATACCACCTATACCACCGCAAAGCTGGCAGAGCTATATATGGAGCACATTGTGTGTCGACATGGAGTTCTGAAGAAAATAGTCTCGGATAGATGTTCTCAGTTTACCTCCAGGTTTTGGCTGAAATTGCATGAAGCATTGGGAACAAGGTTGAACTTCAGCTCAGCATATCACCCTTGAACGGATGCACAAACTGAGAGGACCAATCAAGTTTTGGAGTACATGTTAAGGGATTGTGCTTTGAAGCATGGAAAAAGTTGGGACAAGAGCTTGCCATATGCAGAGTTTTCATACAACAATAGTTACCAAGCAAGCTTGAAAATGTCACTCTATGAAGCACTATATGAAAGGAAGTGTAGGACACCCTTGTTCTAGAATGAGACATGATGAAATCAAGTGTTTGGACCTGACATGCGGCAAGAAGCTGAGAAACAAGTTCAGACATTTCGCGAAAATTTGAGGGTTGATCAATCGAGACAACAAGGATATGCGGGCAATAGGCGGAGAAGCTTAGCCTTTGAAGTGGGAGACTTCGTATATCTCAAAGTATCACCCATAAGAGGTCATAAGAGGTTTAATATCAGAGGCAAGCTAGTACCTCGGTATATTGGACCATTCAAGATTTTGGACAAACGAGGAGAAGTTGCTTATAAACTGGAGATGCCAGCACATCTTTCATATGTCCATGATGTGTTTCATGCTTCCCATCTCAAGAAGTGCTTGAGGGTACCGAAAGAACAAGTGCCAATGGAAGAATTGGAATTAGATGCACATTTGACGTATGCCATGCAACCAGTCAAAATCTTGTAAACCAAGGACAGGGTCACAAGGAACAAGATTATTAGATGGTGTAAAGTTCAATGGAAGCATCACACAGAATCAGAGGCAACTTGGGATCTAGAGGATGATCTCAAAAAGGAATTTCCCTATCTCTTCTCTTCCGCGTCGAATCTCGAGGGCAAGATACATTTTAAGGGGGGTAGGTTTGTAACACCCTCATTTTCATGCATCATGCATTGCATAAGTTCATATACATCTTTAATATTAATCCACATGAAAAGGGATGAGTTTAAAATGAATTAGAAGAAAAACCGCACTCGTTCTGAGAAGTAGGGACTAGTCTGTTTTTGTTGCGGACTAGTCCAATTTCTCTCTAACCTCCCTCGGACATGACCGTTTTTTCTGCGGACTAGTCCGTTTTTCTCTCTGTACCATTTTCGGACTTGTCCGATCCATTGCGGACTAGTCCGATATCCCGATTCCATGAAAATTTTGCCAAGTCTTAGACTTGTCCGGACTTGTCTGACATCTAGCAAACTTGTCCATTTTCCTCTCTGACTAAGTTCAGCCTTGTCCGATATAGTCCGAACTTAACCATTTTCATCTCTGACTAATATCGGACTAGTCCGGACTTTTGTGTACTTGTCCGGTTATCACGATTCCGAGTTGATCTTTTGTTCCACGATGTGTTTTTGGGTTTTTCCCCTTAAGTGGGCCTAAGTACGTCATGTCTAACCTCTTTTGGAGCACATGTGGGACCCCACACCGTCCTCCACCCACCCCAAACTTGAAATCCATCAGACTCTAACTCTCCACCCTATATAAACAACCCAACACCCCACCCTTTTACCTCTTTGTCTCAATTGAAAGACCACCCAAACCCTAGCTCGTGGATAGCCGCCACCAAGGAGGGAGAAGGAGATCCCGAGCAAGAAGAAGAAGAGGAGGAAACGAAAGAGGATCAAGTGATCAAGATCTCCATCAAGTTTTCATTCTTCATCAACAATTCACCTTCAAGTTTCTTCATCAACCCTAGATCGTCAAGATCCAAGTGTTTCCTCCAAAACCATTGATTCATTGGAGATCTGTAGGATAGAAGAGCATGTGTAAAGCTACTAGAGGGGGGGTGAATGGTAGATTAAAACTTTTCAGCGGAAACAACAAAACCACCACTCGACAGAAAACATATCTGTTAAAGAAATTGTGTGTGGGACTAATCTAAACGTGTTCATCTGTGACAAATCTAGTATAGCTTGTATAGAAGCAAGTCACGAAGATGTCACAACAAGAATAACTCAAATCCATCGAGAGAAACTCGGTTATAATTGAAATATCGAACAAAGGTCAATCTGTCCTACCGAGTAAAAAACAGATCTGCGCTACTGCAAAGAAACTCGTGTAGATCAAAAACCACAATTCCAATGACCGTGAAATTTTAATCGTTGATAAATAATCAAGTTGTGAAGACATCCCAAAAAGAATAACGTCAATTGGATCTGTAAAACTCGAGTTATGATAAAACCACCGAAGAAAGGTAGTGCTGTGCACAAAACTCGACGAGAAAAACTTGTCTGGAACAAGTCGGACGAACAAGGCACAAAAGTTCTTTTCAACTACGAATTTTATTCAATAGACAAAAGAAGAACAGCCCCCAAGTCGTGACTTACGAGCTCTGGCCTCCCTTTCTTATATAACCAGCCCAAAGGCCAACTCAACTCAAACTAGGACTCTAATCCTACTCAAATCACGAATCGAAACTTTCCATAACTACTCAAGACTCTTCTATACACAGATAGAAGCAATCTTAAGACTTACAAACACCTTAGGAACGTATTCCACATTCCTAAAACAACTCAAATTCGTGACCCACACGAAATCCTAACATAACCAACGCAAAACTTTCCATATTTGAGTCAAACCCGACTCAGCCGCAGCCTGAGTCCATAACCTAGTCGGTTCGACCTTTCCGACCAGTTCTTTACATCCACATATCTTCATCAAGCCTCGGAACCATGTAGACACGTCCATGCACTCCTTGCATACGTGCAAACATCTTCCAAGAACATCCACAATACCTTCATATGCATTATTCTTGATTCATACATGTTGTGCGACCTCCCGTTCAACTTAACCACAATTCCTCCCGAACATGGTTGTTGAACCTCATCTTCTCTCTAAGACTAGTTCAATGGATCCCATCACCAGCCATGTATTCAACTCAAGAAACACCTGCACATGAATAAACAACCAATACCTCCGAGCACAAGTCCTCGACTTGACTCACATTAGTTCCGAAACTACAACATCTTATGTGAGCACCTCATATAAGCATGTTGCAAACCATAGCAAAATGATATCAGCCGTAACCACCAAAACACGCCAAAAACTTAGTAAAAGAATACTAAGCAATCTTTCCATCAATGTAAAGATGGTTCAAAACATTTCACAGGAAAAGCAGGAACATTGCAATCATGCTTCGAATCTTGCCAAAGCTAACTGGAGCTTGAGCCGAAGCTTACCAAAGCTAGTACAACCTAGCGCTGGAGCTTACCAAAGCTAGTACAACCTAGAGTTGAAGCTTACCAAAGCTGGTCAGAACTAGTCGACCCAAAAGCCGGAGATAGAAAAATCTGTTGAAGCTAACCAACATAAATCAGACCTAGCAAAACATATCGGAGCTTAACAAAGACATGCCGGAGCTATCAAAGACATGCCATAGCTAAAGACAAAGCTCACCAGAGCTACCCAAAACATGTTGGACCTTGACAAAGCAAGTCGGACCAATTGTCAGACCTTGCAGAAGCTCAGAGCTAGAGTCGGACCTTGCTAAAAAGGGTGCATTGGCAGAATTTTAGAAATTATATCATCAAAGCAAATAAATTCAGCACACATAGGTCTTACAAGATCTAAACACCTGGTATACCTTCTACTTCCACTTTCTCACATGAATTCAACCCTGTTTCTCCAAATTCACGTCGATCTAGAAAACCCTATTTTGTTGGTTCTGCGAAGGGCTGGCTAGTCCGGTCCCAAGCGAACTAGACCGGTTTGGCTGTCTGTTTTTTGCTGAATTAATTCTAAATTGATTTGAATCAATTACAAACCTGTCCAAACTTGTTAATAACCAATAGAACTAGTCAGTGAACCTTATTAATAAGTCATTAACTAGTTTTGCTTTTCATTTGCATTAATCATGCATGTCGTGACATGTTGAGTAATATATGTGCACTTATTGATTGTGATCCTTGTCTTGTATGTTTATTGCGCGGTTTAGACGGATTTGCGCTAGAGAGTGTTGCGGAGGACCTCCAGCACAAGGAATTTGAAGACTTTGACCCAAACCAAGCCCAGAAGAAAGCAAGTGTCCTTGAACATATCGATCCTATTTTATAATAAATGTTTTGTTTTTGAGACTGCATGCTTGTGTCAATTTGATGGGAATTCCTATGATAGGTAGTTTACTAGCTTTGTTTAACCACCCTTGTCACCTGGAATACATGGTAGAGAGTCGGGAAGGGATTTTTACCATTGCTTCGCTTAATTAATTGGGGTGGGAAAACAACTATACTATTTAATTATGCATTAATGAGATGATGGTTATTATGAACTGGTTAGTATGATATGGTAATGGGTGATCTAAGCAAGCCTGATATATGGTGGTTGCTTGCTTTAGATCTAAGGACCAGTTCATGCGAGAATATGCCAGGACAACAGTGCCACCACAAGGCCAAGTATGGGTTCGGCGTAGCTGATTAATTAGGGTATTGCTAGTACTACGCGGATCATTTGGCGCACAAGGGAAGGGGAGTCGGATTGGGTTTGTATTTGTTGCAGGACTCTCTGGGATCCGTATGGCACAGGAGGGGCCCTTGGTTGAAAATATGCTCAGTTGGAGGCATCGCCACCGGTGAAACCTCGGTGGGTCCATACATGCTAGTCGTCCCTTAGTAAAGGCTATTTTGTGATCTCTTGGCCATAAACCAAAAGAAATGTAATTGGCATAAGGGAGGTTCTTTAGTCGCCGACGAGTGATGAAATCACGAACACGTGGGTAAAGTGGTACAAACTCTACAGGGTATTAAAACTATCATGATACCCGTGTTCCTGGTTAAGAGGACCTGGATGACCTACATGATTAGAGGGGTTTTTGATTGTGATGGTTTGGTACTAGTTATGTGATGCTATTATGGTTTATGGCAATGGATATGGTTAATGGTAATGAGAAATCTGGTATACGGATGATTGTAATGAAATATAGACTAATATTATGATAACTACGTGGTTTATAATGGGTTTGCTTCACATACATATAATATACTGCTTTTCAAATGTTTTAATGTACTTTTCAGCACTTAGTCTTTATTATTGTTGCAAGTTAAGATTGGGAGTATCACGACGTTAATGAGGAGTTCTAGGCCGTGCCTACCATCAGCTTTGCCTGTGGTGTTGCTTGGAGCTGCGCTATCATATTTTCTTAGGTTGCTTATTTTGTCTGGTTCAGATTTAATTTATTTCCGCTGCATTAGTTCAAACTTGTCATTAATAATCATTAGAGCTTGTATTCGAGGATATAATAAATTTTGTAATAAAAGTGGTTAATTAATCTTGTTCTGTGGTAAATTTCTTATATATCCTTTTGTGAGTGCACTCGTGTATGTGTATTGAATGCCCTGGGCACACATATGCGTTCACTTGGTTCATTTTCGGAACCAGGTGTCACAATCCACAAGCTTCTAGATATTTGCATAGTCACAATTGAGCAATTGGACTTGAATCTCATTATTTAGGCGTATTATAAAGAAATACTGCTTGCGGCTGCCCTGGTTGACATCCTCTAGAGCGTACCTTGAGAGTTGAGTGAATTTATTGAGATACTCACTCACACTTGCCATTCCTTGCCATAGGTTCTCAAATTCTTGCCTTTTCAAGATCATAACACCCTCAGGCACAAAAGGAGAACAAAAGCTCTCCTTGAATTCAGCCCAAGTGATCCTCTATTAATTTGCATGGGCATTACATAGTGAGTCCACCAATCTGCAGCTGCTCCAACTAGTTGATGGGAAGCAAAGAGAACCTTCTCCATTTCGCTGCATTGCACAATAGAGAGCTTCCTCTCCACAGATTTCAACCAATCATTAGCTTGCATAGGATTTGTTGCTTGAGCAAAAGTAGGTGGCCTAGTCCTCATGAACTCTCCCAACCTGTTATGAGGCGGTGGGGTCGTGGTGGTGGAGGCATATGGGGCTGGTTTTGATTGTTGGCATGCAGATGTCCCAAGGATTGCATCACTGTCTGCATAAGTTGATTCTGCATAGCCAACAACTGCTGAAGGTTGACAGTCTCAGGTCCAGGTCCATTATTGTTATTATTAGGTGATCCATTGTTCTCCTTATTCTCACTATTGGCATTCCTTTGGTTGCGAATCTGAAAGTGCATCTAGGAATCCCTTGTGGGTTTTGGATGATTTATGACAAGCAATTTGGATCCTAACCTTTTTGTTGAGATGAATGCAGGCCAATAATGAAAAATGAGCAAAATACAAAAAAGAAGGGATAATGAGGAGCAAAGTGAACTTGAGCTCAAGGAAAAGAAATAGTAGATTACTGTGTATGGAGTGTGTTAAGGAAACACACCCAAGAGCTCAATCACATTTAAGCACACACACATATTGCACAAAGTTACACAGGACCGGACTAGTCCGATATCAACCGGACTAGTCCGATATCCTTTCTGGACCAGATCGGACAAGTCCGATATCTGTCGGACTAGTCCGATATCTTTCTGACTTGAGTCGGACTAGTCCTCCCCAGGGCGGACTAGTCCTCAACACACTTCACAAGTCACACAAAATCGAACAAGTCCGTTGTTAACTGGACTAGTCCGATATTCATTCTGATCCACTTTGGACAAGTCCGATTTTACACGGACTAGTACGAAATACCGACTGATAAATCGGACAAGTCCTCCAAGTGCGGACTTGTCATCCAACACACTTAGGGTTTCATATGTCCGGACAAGTCCGATGGCTATCGGACTAGTCCGAAGATTTCCAATAGTGAAATCGGACAAGTCCGTTTTCGACCGGACTAGTCCGATATTTCGGGACACTTAGGGTTTGCTACACACAGCACACCGGACTAGTCCGGTGACCACCACGGACTAGTCGGATCTTTCTGAACCCTAACGGTCACTTTTAGAAACCCCATATAAATAGAGGTGCACGGCCCACTTTTATTCGCTCTGATACCAATTGAATGTAGGCCTAGAGGGGGGTGAATAGGCCTTTTGAATTTTTGTCGTTGTTGACTTCCTCTTGGTTGTTGATGTTGTGGACGTCCTTCATGTCTGACATGATCTCTTTGAGTGGTTAAACTCTTTCTTGAAGAACTCGCTCTGATACCAATTGAATGTAGGCCTAGAGGGGGGGTGAATAGGCCTTTTGAATTTTTGTCGGATCCTGCAACACTCAACAACAAGTTTAATACCAGAGAAATCGGACTAGTCCTGTAAAGTGCGGACTAGTCCAGTATTCACGGACTAAGTTGATCAAGATTAATCGATTAGGTTGATTCTTCAATGTGTGCAGCAGAATTATAGAATCAAACAACAGTTTAACAGTTGTATAATGGATTGTATAACAATTAAGGCTTGTGTTCTACAATTTATCGTAAATTGAACAATGTGTATCAAACCCTAGAGTAAGTAGATTAGTTTGAGTGATGAACACAAAAAGGACAAGGCACACGATTTATCCCGTGGTTCGGCTACCACGAAGGCAACCTACATCCACGTTGAGGAGCCCACAAAAGGATCGGGTCTTCTCCAACCCTACCCTCGTCGGATCGCCACAAAGGCCAGCCCTCTTCCACTAATCACAAAGGGGTGAATAACCAAATTCAAGGGGCGTTCTCACACGTTGAGAGCTCCCTTAGATTACAAATCACAATGCCACCAAAAACACACTCAGAAATTACAATTGAAACGTAGGAGTGTGTTAGAGATTCAAACCAAGAGCTCAATGATGTGTGCCAAGTGTCTCTCCAATGATCTAGAAGTGATCCTCAAAGGATTGATCGATTTTTCACTTAATTTCGTGGAGAGAGGTAGTTTCTGAGTCTCTTGGGAGGTGTGACGGCGCTAGGGTTCTAGAGCGAATAAAAGTGGGACGTGCACCTCTATTTATATGGGGTTTATAAAAGTGACCGTTAGGGTTCAGAAAGATCAGACTAGTCCGTGGTGGTCACCGGACTAGTCCGGTGTGCTGTGTGTAGCAAACCCTAAGTGTCCCGAAATATCAGACTAGTCCGGTCGAAAACGGACTTGTCCGATTTCACTACAGGAAATCTTCGGACTAGTCCGATAGCCATCGTACTTGTCCGGACATATGAAACCCTAAGTGTGTTGGATGACAAGTCCGCACTTGGAGGACTTGTCCGATTTAGATCAGTGGGTATTTCGGACTAGTCCGTGTAAACATCGGACTTGTCCGAAGTGGATCAGAATGAATATCGGACTAGTCCGGTTAACAACGGACTTGTCCGATTTTGTGTGACTTGTGAAGTGTGTTGAGGACTAGTCCGCCCTGGGAGGACTAGTCCGACTCAAGTCAGAAAGATATCGGACTAGTCCGACAGATATCGGACTTGTCCGATCTGGTCCAGAAAGGATATCGGACTAGTCCGGTTGATATCAGACTAGTCCGGTCCTGTGTAACTTTGTGCAATATGTGTGTGTGCTTAAATGTGATCGAGCTCTTGGGTGTGTTTCCTTAACACACTCCATACACATTAATCTACTATTTCTTTTCCTTGAGCTCAAGTTCACTTTGCTCCTCATTATCCCTTCCTTTTGGTATTTTGCTCATTTTTCATTATTGGCCTGCATTCAACTCAATAAAAAGGTTAGGATCCCAATTGCTTATCATAAATCATCCAAAACCCACAAGGGAGTCCTAGATGCACTTTCAATCTCCCCCTTTTTGGTGATTGATGACAACCAATTGAGATTTCACAAAATATGACAAAAAGAGATGAGATTTTCATAAAGTATGCACATATGACTCAAAAATACATCAAGCAGTAAGAGAAATATCCATATGTGCATTCTTTATGGTGGGATGCATAACTAAGTGCATTGAAACATTGAGAATGACATAATTTACATTGATGAATCAATACAAAGTGCATATGTCATTTCAGGAGCAAAATTGCAGATTTCAACACATATTTGCAAATTAATTAAGCATTTCAACACAGAACCATAGTTAACATGTAAACAACATTAAGGCATTACAATCACAAAGAAATATAAAGAGAACTCTCTCCTCGCACCCTACCACAGCTAAAGCTAAGACTCCCCCTCAATCTCTCCCCCTTTGGCAACAAGACACCAAAAACTGGAGAAGTACCTCGAAGCCATTCAAGACTTCTAGGACGATGATGAGGAGACACTGGAGCTAAAGGCGCTCCTCAAAAAGAAGGCACTTTCAAAAGGGAAAGCAAACGTTGAAGAGAAGAAGAAGGGGAGTAGTCACACCGACTACTCCCGATATCCTTTTAATTATGATCGTCTAAATTCCAATAACAATCACTACTTATCTATCCCACTTGGAAAAGCCCCACACTTCGATGGGAGTGATTACTCCATGTGGAGGCAGAATATGAAGATGCATTTGATTTCCCTCAACACAAGTTTATGGCATGTTGTATGTACAGTGATAGATATTCCGGATGACGACGAAGAGCTCACCCCAAGTCAAGAGTAGGCCATCCATAGAAACGCTCAAGCCGCAGCCATAATCACCTCCTCTCTCAGTCGAGACGAGTTCACCAAGGTGGATGGACTCGAAATTGCTAAGGAGATATGGGATACACTACAAACAGCACATGAAGGTGACCGGCATGTGCGTGAGGCAAAAATTGAAATGATTGAAGGGGAACTAGGAAGATTCGCAATTGAGGAAGACGAGTCACCCCAGGATATGTACAATCGATTGAAGACACTTGTCAACAAGGTTCGATCATATGGGAGCAAGAAGTGGAATGACCACGAGGTGGTAAAGCTCATCCTTAGAGCTTTTATGCCTCGCAATGTCATGCTATGCTCAATGATCAGGGAAAGTCCCGATTACAAAAGGATGACTCCGGATGAATTGCTTGGTAAAATTATCAACTTTGAAATGATGGAGAAACAAGCCAAGCACGTCAAAAAAATTGCCGACCTCACCTCGGCCTAGAAGAAAGGAGTTGCCCTAAAATCCACTCTCAAGCCTCTATCCAACGAAGCAAGAGAAGCACAACTAGAGGAGGACAGTGATGACGAGAGTAGTGAGCTAGATGAAGAAGATATGATTCTGTTCATGAAAAAGTTCAAGAGAATAATGAAGAAGAGACAAGGAACAAAATCAAGTGAAGGAAAGTACAAGGAAAGTACGAAGCAAAAGATGAGGCGGGCGTGCTATAATTGTGGCGAGTATAACCACTTTATAGTCGATTGCCCGTATGAGGACAACAAGAAGAAAACTAAAGAAACCAAGCCTCAACCCAAGAAATTCTTCAAGAAGAAGAAACAAGCCAAACAAGCACACATTGGGAAGGAGTGGGACTCAAACGATGAGTCCTCATCATCCGATGAAGAAGAGATGGCTAGCATAGCCATAGAAAGCACATCCAAGAAATCCACACTCTTCCCCACACTCGGTGCAAAGAAGGGAGATGGCACTTGTCTCATGGCCAAGGAAGGTAAACGCAAGGTAAACATCAAAACCCCTTCCATGCATTCCTACTCTAGTGATGATGAACTAGATAGTGATGATGAGGACATGCTAAATGGACTAGATAGGAAAACTGCTGCTAAAATGAGATTTTTACTTGACCAACTTGTTGAGAAGGAGAGGTTAATTGATCGTCAAGAGGACATGATTATCTCCCAAAAGGAGAAGTATGTCAAACTTGACAAACTCCTAGAGCTTGAAAGGGAGAAAAACGGTTCACTAGAGCTTGAGCTAGCTTCAAGCAAGAAAACTTGCTTGGAGTTAACCGACTCAAATGTTGCAATCAAGGACCAACTTGCTGACCTGATCAAGGTTAACAAAATCCTTGAAGTGCAAGTTGAGTCACTCAAGCTAAGTGAACCTTCCTCCTCTTCAAGTTCACCTTCTCAACCCACTAAAACTGATCTTGTTCATATGTGCACATGTAGTAAAATCAACACCAGTTTGAAGGAGAAGTCAACCTCCACAAAGGTTAAAGATCCTACCCAGTATGGAATATTTGACAAGGAGAAGATCAACTATGCACGTAGTGCATACTTGGTCCAAAGACCTCCGAATGTCAAATATGGCATTGGTTACTCTTATAATGAAAAGCAACATGTTGGAAGTCATAAGAATAACAGGGGAAGGATCTCCTTTGTGAAGGGAAGACCCTCTCAAACTGATAAGTTGAAGAATAAGAAATTGAACTCGCATGAATACCGGACTAGTCCGGTCGGTGTCCGGACAAGTCCGGTCATCCGGACAAGTCTGGCCACCCAGACTAGTTCGATTCATAAACAACAGCAGCTCCTATTTAAAACTTTTGATGCCTCTTATGTGTTAAGAAACAATCTTGGTAAGGTTTATGCTTATTATGTTGGGCCACGCCATGGGAACACAAAATCCCATGTGTGGGTGCCCAAATGTATTGTCTCCAAGGACCCAAGCAAGCTTGGGTACCTAAAACCAAAGCATAATTTGTTTTTGCAGGCCTATTCCTCCGGTGGATCCAAATGGGTGCTAGACAGTGGATGCACCAACCACATGACCAGAGAAAGGAGGATGTTCGTAGAATATGAAGAAAACGAGGACCCAAACAAAGGCATCTACTTCGGAGATAATAGTCAAGGAAAGGTGCTCGGTACCGGTAAAATTGCAATATCCTCTGAACACACGCTTTCTCATGTTTTACATGTTGAATCTTTAGATTATAACCTGCTGTCCATATCTCAACTATGTGACAAAGGTTATAATTGCTTGTTCACTAACGAGGGTGTGACCGTCTCAAGGAGGAGTGATGGTTCCGTTGCATTCAAGGGTATGTTGAAGGGAAAGCTTTACCTTGTTGACTTCAACAAGGATAAAGCCGAACTCGACACATGCTTGATTGCAAAAACCAACATGGGTTGGCTATGGCATAGATGGCTAGCGCATGTTGGTATGAGGAATCTTCAAAAACTCCTCAAAGGCGATCACATCCGAGGTTTGAAAGATGTTTTTTTTTGAGAAAAACAGGCCTTGTAGCGCGTGCCAAGCCGGGAAGCAAGTTGGAGCACATCATCCCGCAAAGAACATCATGACTACAAGAAGACCACTCAAACTACTTCACATGGACTTGTTTGGTCCAGTTGCTTACATAAGCATCGGTGGTAACAAATACGGTTTGGTTATCATTGATGATTTTTCTCGCTTCACTTGGGTTTTCTTTTTGCATGATAAGTCAGAAACACAAAGAACACTCAAGAAATTCTTCAAGCGAGCTCAAAACGAGTTTTCATTGTCAATCAAGAGTATTCGAAGCGACAATAGCACGGAGTTTAAGAACATACAAGTGGACGAGTACCTTGATGAAGAGGGCATCAATCACGAATTTTCAGCGCCATATTCACCACAACAAAATGGAGTTGCCGAAAGGAAGAACCGAACACTCATAGAGATGGCAAGAACAATGCTCGATGAATACAAGACTTCAAATCGATTTTGGGCGGAAGCGATTAACACCGCTTGCCACGCCGCAAATCGGCTTTATCTTCATCGACTACTCAAGAAAACTCCCTATGAGCTACTCACCGGTAACAAACCAAACATTTCTTACTTTCGAGTTTTCGGTTCTCCATGTTATATCCTGAACAAGAAGCCCAGGACTTCAAAGTTCGCTTCGAAGTCCGATGAAGGTTTCTTGCTCGGTTACGATTCGAACACCTACGCCTATCGTGTTTTCAACAAGGCCTCCGGACTTGTTGAAGTAGCACGTGACGTAGTGTTCGATGAGACTAACGGCTCCCAAAAGGAGCAAGTTGATGCATGTGAATTAGGTAAAGAAGAAGCTCCTTGTCTAGCATTGAAAAGAATGGCTCTAGGTGAAGTTCGACCACAAGAGTCACCTTCACACATAAATGAGGAAAATGAACCACAATAGGAAACCAACAATCAAGGGGGAGCTTCAACACAAGCACGATAGTATGAAGATGATCAACAAGTCAACGAGGGCAACCACTCAGGGGGAGAAGAAAACAATCATGAAGACACAACTCTCCGAGTGCCCAACCCAAGAGTACACCAATGCATTCAAAGGGATCACCCAATTGACAACATCATCGGTGACATCCAAAAGGGAGTAACCACTAGATCTCGCATAGCTAACTTTTGTGAGCATTACTCGTTTGTCTCCTTTTTGGAACCACGCAGGATTGAGGATGCATTGATGGATCCGGACTGGGTCGTGGCAATGCAAGAAGAATTGAACAACTTCAAGAGGAACGAGGTGTGGGAACTTGTGGCAAGACCCAATGCAAACATAGTGGGCACCAAGTGGGTCTTCCGCAACAAACAAGACGAACACGGAGTGGTAACAAGAAACAAGGTGCAACTCGTGGCCAAAGGGTACTCACAAGTCGAAGGTTTGGATTTCGATGAGACTTTTGCTCTTGTAGCTAGGCTTGAATCTATTAGAATATTACTTGCATATGCTACTCACCATGATTTCAAGCTGTATCAAATGGACGTGAAAAGCGCCTTCCTCAACAGACCGATCAAGGAAGAGGTGTACGTGGAGCAACCTCCCGGATTTGAAGATGAAGAGTTCCCCGACCACGTATATAAATTGTGTAAGGCTCTCTACGGCCTCAAACAAGCTCCTAGAGCTTGGTATGAGTGTCTTAGAGATTTCTTAATTGAGAATGGTTTTCAAATTGGCAAAGTAGATTATACATTATTTACAAAGAACTTAGATAATGATCTTTTTATTTGTCAAATTTATGTTGAAGATATAATTTTTGGATCAACTAATCAATCTTTTTGTGAGGAATTTAGCAAAATCACGACAGACAGGTTTGAAATGTCAATGATGGGAGAATTAAAATACTTTTTGGGATTCCAAGTGCGGCAACAAAGGGAAGGAACATTCATAAGCCAAACCAGGTACACGCAGGACATACTCAAGAAGTTTGTCATGGACAAGGCAAAGCCCATAAAGACCCCCATGGCAATGAATGGCCACTTTGATCTCAATGAAGATGGACCTAGCGTCGATCAAAAGGTATATCGCTCCATGATTGGATCTCTACTTTACTTATGTGCATCTAGGCCAGATATTATGTTGAGTGTATGTTTGTGTGCATGATTTCAGAATCCTCGGCATCTCAAGAAAGAGCAATAGATATAAGAATTTAGAAAATGTCCCCAACTATATGCATCAAGGGATATGAACAAAGCAACTACTTATAAAAGCCTATATGGATGTGGCAAATGCCGAAGCATCCCATAATCCTCTAATAAGCACACAAGCACACAAGAAAACATCACATGGCATTCATCATACCAAACAAATCCCAACCATTCCTAAGTGTTTCTATGTGCTCTAAAGTGTCCATTCTATCTAGGCTGCATCCTATGGTCAACCTGTGACTCTGATACCAATTTGTGACACTCGCTTCCGAAAATGAACCAAGTGTGATGCATATGTGTGTCTAGGATGTTTAACACATACACGAGCGCATCACAAACGATATACAGAAAATTGCCACAGCACAAGCTAATTAAGTACCTTTATTACAATATTCAAATAATCCTCAAATTTCAAACTCTAATGATCAATATTGAACCATAACTGCAGCGGAAATAATCTAATTAAGCAACTAAGCAAACTAAGCCAAAGGGATAGCGCTTCTCCAAGCAACACCAACGCATATCGATGGGAGCACACAGCCTAATACTCCACATTATCCTCAGGGTACTCCCAAACATCACCTGAAATTGTTAGTGGGGGAATTGCATGGTTGAGCACATGCATACTCAGCAAGTGTGGGAAAATAATGACATGTAGATTAAACAAGGAATTGATAATAAATAATGGATAATTGCCAAAAGGTACATTTAAAACATGAAAAACAACATCCTACATTGTCTATGTGAAGTAATCACATCATATCCCACATAATTAACATAATATGAATGCATCATCAATTATTCATCCATACACCAGATTCTTACTTTTATCAATAACCATGTTCAAT
This sequence comes from Tuctoria greenei, assembly GCA_036927565.1. Taxonomy (NCBI): domain Eukaryota; kingdom Viridiplantae; phylum Streptophyta; class Magnoliopsida; order Poales; family Poaceae; genus Tuctoria; species Tuctoria greenei. The sequence continues at coordinate 61,478,496 of JAYESD010000010.1, forward strand.
CGTCATAACACAAACCATAACCATAACCATAACCAAACCATCCCAAATCCCAAGTTCCACTATAATCATGGAAGTTGTCCAGGTGCTCATAACCGAGAGCACGGTTATCATGATAGTTTTTAACACTCTACAGTGATTGTACCACTTTACCCACAAGTTCGTGATTTCATCACCTGTCGGCGACTAAAGAAACCTCCCTTATGTCAATTACACTTCCTTATGTGTATGGCCAAGAGATCACAAAATAGCCTTTAAAAAGAGACTACTAGCATATTCAAACCCACTAAGGTTTCACCGGTGATGATGCCTCCAACTGAGCACATCCAACCAAGGGCCCCCTCTTCTGCCATTCGGCTCCCAGGGCAATCCCGCCACATTGTAAACCCAACCAACTCCCATTCCCTGCTCCTCCAAATGATCTAAATCAATGCTGATAATACTCCTAATTAATTGACTAAGCCGCACCCATACTTGGCCTTGTGGTGGCACTGTTGTCCTGGCTTATTCTCGCATGAACCGGTCCTTAGATCTAAAGCAAGCAAACCACCATAACATCCAAACCAATCCACACACCATGCTTGCTTAGATCTCCCAAGTCCCATATTACCAATTATCCATGTTCATCCATTCATATCATCCATAGGGTCATTAATTCATAATTAAGCCATGTGGTTGTTTTCCCATCCCAATTAATTTAGAGGAAAGCAAAAAGGTAAAATGCCCTTCCTGACTCTCTACGACATTTCCCAAGTGACAAGGATGGTCAAACAAGTCTAGTAAACACCTATCTCGAGTTTCCCATCAATTTGAAACAAGCATGCAGTTTTGGAAACAAAATATTTAAAAACAGGATCAAAATGATCAAGGACACTTGCCTTGCTCTTGAGCTTGGTTTGGGTCAGACACTTCGAAGTTCTGGTACTGAAGGTCCCCGATAGAACCCTCTAGATCAACACCTTCTATTTTGTGCAATAAACATACAAAACAGACATTACAATCAATAAATGCCCATATATTACTCAATATGCCATGATAGGCATGATTAACGCAATTGTACGGTGAAACTTGTTAATAAGTTGCTATTAATGTTTACTAACTAGTTATGATGGAGTTAAACAAGTTTGAATAGGTTTCAATGTTATTTGAGTCAATTTGGAATTTATTCACCAACTTCAGATTCAGGTGGCCAGACAAGTCCGTACAGGGGACCGGACTAGTCCGCCCTGGACCAAAAAGTAAATCGAACTAGTCTGCATTGGAACCGGAGAAGTCCATTTGGCTAGGGCTTTTTGGCAAATTTTCAATTAGAGCAGGTTTGAGTTGATTTATGGGACCAAGATTAATGTAGAAAGATGATCTACGGTAATTATTATGAATTCATTAACTCAAGGGTCGAGAATTCGATGAGCTTGAGATCTTGATTCTTAGATCCACAGAAGATGGAGAATTGGTGGAGGATTGACGATGTTGTCGGTGGGTTGATGAAGATCGATCTTGCTTGATCCTTCTCCTTCCTCCTTCTCTTCTCCTGGCTGTGGTGAACTCCTCTTGACAGTGGCTCCCACGAACTAGGGTTTGGGTTTCTTCAATTGTGGCAAGGGGGTGAAAAGTTGGGGTGGTGTGGTGTTTATATAGAGGTGGAGAGGTAGGACTTGATGGATTTTTAGTTCAAGGTGGTGGAGGCTGTGTATGGGTCCCACAGAGGCGCCACATGGGTTGGGAACGATGTTCTTGGGCCCAATTAAGGTAAATAACCAATAACATATCATGGAGGAAAAGATTGAATCCAAGTCAGGCGCACCGGACAAGTCCGCTAGGGGTTGGACTAGTCCGGTCGGGAACAGAGACTTGAACGGACAAGTCCGGTTGAAGATCCAACATGTCCGATCTTGTCTAGAAAGCAAAACGGACAAGTCCGGTGCTGGCCGAACAAGTCCGGTGGCTTGATCAATTTTCAAAAAATCGGATCAAGAGAGGGATCTACTGGATAACTCCAAAAAGTTCCAGTACCTAGGAATGGACTAGTCTGTACTCAACAACGGACAAGTCCGGACAATCAATAGAAACTCAATTGAACTAATCCGCAACAAGAGCGGACAAGTCCGAAGAGTCAAAAGAGAGCAAAACCAGACTAGTCTGGGGTCCAAACCGGACAAGTACGCACTAATACATGATTTTAAATTCTGCTTTGGTTCTAATATTTTTTAAACTCGTTCCTTTTTATGTTGTGTAATGTTAAACATGTATAAGAATGTATGCAATGCATGATGGATGAAAATGAGTGTGTTACACTGCGTTAGGCACGATGTCTTCCGCATCATATGACAGCATGTTTGATTATGAAGCTGAGCGTGACTGCGAGAGAGTGGCTAGGGCAAAAGAGCTAAGAAGCAAGAAGTGCCATTACCATGATGCAAATGATTCTCCTCCTGATGATGTGCTTCCAAGAAAGAGGAATGTGGTAGTCAAGAAGCCATCTAGCAAGGATGGTGCAGGTGCCAACTCAACGGCACCAAGGAGAAGCACTAGCAAGGGGAAAGGACTTGCAAGTGGACCCATTGGTCCACTAAATATGAAGCCTCATGTACAGCGCAATAGAAAACCCTCTGAAGATGATTTTATGTGCAAAGGAAATGACTTGGCTGACAAGCTCAAAAAGGTTAAAGTCTATGAGCACCCAAAGCAATCAACTGATCCAAGGTTTTGGAGCCACTTCCATGCTGATTATTATGAACATGTATACAGGAAGATGAGAAATCCAGTGGATGCTAGTGAATGGGTGTACATGACTTATCTACAATCCAAGAACTGTCAAGCATATCATGAAGTCTTGGAGGCATTGGAGAGGTATGGCTTGAAGGATCTCCTATCCTTCTGATACATTTGGATCAATGAAGTCATTACTGAATTTAACTCTACTTCCTACTTTGCCCTTGATGATGGGGATGAGATAACTTGGATGACTCTTGGATCCAAGTGTAGTGTCACTTATGAGGAGTTTGCCAGGATACTCCATCTCGAAGACACTTTGAAAAATGAGCTTGTGATTCACAACTTAAAACCTTTGGAGAAGGATGAGCTAGACTTCATCTATGACACAAGAATGCCATACAAGGCACCTACCACAAAGTATTTGAAGCCATTCTTTGCGGTGCTTAATAGAATTTCCAGGAAGACTGTTGCTCCAAAGGATGGAGATGCAGGTACAATTCAAGGAACTCTAAGGACCTTGATGGAAGGGATATGCAAGAAAAGGACCTTCAATATCTTTGAATATATATACAATGATATTGTGAACATCTCAATCACTCCAAATAGGTCTGCGGCTATGCACCCTACATCATGTTCATGATTGAGAAGGTCACCGGCCTTGAGTTTGTCAAGGGTGTTGAACATGCCGGCCTCAAGCCCCAAAAGCCACCAGTGTACAATGTTCCCAATGCTCCTGCCTCACCTGCAGTAGAACAAAGATCAAAGCAAGATGTGAGACCTATGTGTTCTGAATACATTGGATATGGCGATAAAAGTTTTGAATACTACCAAAACACCTTTATCATCAAGGTCCGACTCTAGGTCCGAGCTCCAGCAAGGTTTGACGATAGGTCCGGCTTGTTTTGGGTAGCTCCGGCAGGTTTGACGCTAGGTCTGACTAGCTTTGGTTAGCTCCAGTCCAACTACCTTTGGTTAGCTTCGGCTCTAGGTCCGACTAGCTTTGGTAAGTTCCGGCGCTAGGTATTGCTAGCTTTGGTAAGATCTGGTTCATGGTCTGGTTAGCTTTGGCACGGTTCGGAGCTTGATCGCAGTGGTTCTGCTTTTACCTTGAAATATTTCAAACTTGTTTTACATCTATGGAAAGTTTTCTTAGTATTCTTTTACTAATTTTTTGGAGTTTTTTGGTGGAAATTGCTGTTATGAATTTGCTATGGTTTGCAACATGCTTATGTGTGGTTCTCACGTACGGTGTTGTGATTTCGGAACTAACGAAAGTCAAGTCGAGGACTTGTGCTCAAAAGTATTGGTTGTTTATTCATGTGCAGGTGTTTCTTGAGTTCAATACATGGCTAGTGACGGGATCCATTGAAGTCTTAGGGAGAAGATGAGGTTCAACAACCAAGTTTGGGGGGAATTGTGGTTGAGATGATTGGGAGGTCACGCAACATGTTTGAGTCAAGAACGATGCATATGAAGGTTTCATGGACGTCGTTGGAAGATGTTTGCACATGTGCAAGGTGCATGGACGTGGCTACATGGTTCCGAGGCGTGATGAAGAGAAGTGGACGTAAAGAATTGGTCGGAAAGGTCCAACCGACTAGGTTATTGACTCAAGCTGTGGCTGAGTCGTGTTTGACTCAAATATTGAAAGTTTTGAGTTGGTTATGATAGGATTTCGTGTGGGTCACTAATTTGAGTTGTTTTAGGAATGTGGGATACGCTCCTAAGGTGTTTGTAAGTATTAATATTGTTTCTATCTGCGTATAGAAGAATCTTGAGCAGTTATGGAAGGTTTCGATTCATGAATTGAGTAGGATTAGAGTCCTAGTTAGGTTTGGGTTGGCCTAAGGGCTTGTTATATAAGCAAGCGAGGCCGGAGATCATGATGCACTACTTTGGGGCTGTTTCACTTGTGCTTTGATCAATAAAATTCGTAGTTTTAAGGAACTTTTGTGCCTTGTTCGTCTGACTTGTTTTGTTCAAGTCCTTCTCGTCGAGTTTCTGCACAGCACTACCTTGCTTCGGTGGTTTTATCATAACTCGAGTTTTACAAATCCGATTGATGTGATTCATTTTGTTTTGTCTTCACAACTTGATTTTCTATCATCTGTATAAATTTCACGGTCATTGGATTTGTGGTTTCTGATCTACACGAGTTTCTTTGCAGTGTTCCAGAACCGTTTTTCTCGGGTAGGACAGATTGAGCTTTGTTCAATCTTTCGATCGTAACATGAGTTTCTCTCGACGTATTTTCATGATTCTTGTTGTGACGTCTTTGTGACTTGATTATTCACAATATATACTTGTTTAGTTACAATTGATCACCTTTAGATTAGTCGCATACACGATTTCTTTAACATATCGTTTTTCTGCCTAGGGGTTTTTCGTTGCTTCTGCTGAAAAGTTTTAATCTACCATTCATCCCTCCCTTCTTGTAGCTTTACACGTGCTCTTCGATCCTACACAAGCAAATGAAGGCACAAGGACTCCAGCTGCTAACTCTGCTCCTCCATCCTCCAAAGAGTCCTCTAGTGGTGTATTGAAGATATTTTCCTCCATCTTTGCATCTTGCTGCAAAGTGGAGGTTAAGCAACATGAGGAAAGCTTGTCCAGGAAGAGGCATAAGAGGTATATGAAGGCAAACATCAAACAATCTGTGAGAAGCTTGATATTGAGCCAGTGGGATCTCCTAAAATTTTAGAGGATTCCGAAGAAAATATCATAGAGATGGCGCCTCTCATAGAACAAGAATTGGCCTCCCTTGTACTTCCAGGTGTCATTGTTCCTCCTCTTCCTCAACAAGCGCATGAGTCTGAAGATGAAGATGAAGATGAAGACAGGACTGAGAGTGAGAGAGCGAGTGACGGATAGTGATTCCCCTCAATTTTCCCCTTTTTGGTGCCTTGATGCCAAAGGGGGAGAGATTGAGACTAGTACTCTATTTATAACCCTTAAGGACTAGTGATCATGGACATGTATCTTTTGTGTTTTTAAAGTTTCAAACTATTGTAATCTCTATTAGGATACCTATTTTGTTTAAATATGAATGGGTGATGCTTATTCTATTCTTGTGATTGTAATTGTTGTATTCTTCATTATGAACATCACAATATCTCCCCGCACACACCTTTTAGGCACCCCACCATAAAGAGTGCATATAGGTGAGAAATCCTTTGTTGTTCATATGTCATTCTCATATATGAACACTTTATGAAAATCAATGTTTACTCGTAATTCTGAAATCACAATTGGATGTCATCAATCACCAAAAAGGGAGAGATTGAAAGTGCATCTAGGCATACCCTTGTAGGTTTCGGAGGTTGATGAAAAAATGAGATCCTAATGAAATCGTTGAGATGAATGCAGGTCTACAAATATTGGAACTTAGGGTGCACTCAAAAAAGTTGAAAAATGAGGAGTGAGAAAAGGAAAAGCCCAAATGATCAAGGAAGAACGAAGTAGATATCAATGTATAGGATGTGTGTGAGAGTCCCAAGAGCTTATATCTTTGTGTAGAGGGCAAGGGCTAAAATCAATTAATTAAGTAATTCATTGAGCGCCGGACAAGTCCGTTTCACTAACTGTTCCCGCACGAACAAGTCCGGAATAGCACCGGACTAGTCTGTTCAACTCATAGACCTCACATGGACAAATCCGGACAAGTCCGTTCAACTTTCTGATGTTCACTTAACACAAACACCAAGCACCGAACAAGTCCATGCATTTGCGGACAAGTCCGATTGAGTCTCTAGACCCATCACGAACTAGTCCAGACAACTTTCTGTTCCAATACAAAAAAGTCTGGATTACCTCACACATATTAGGGTTTCAGATGTGCTGCACAATTCACGCCAATTTTATACAGCACACCAGACTAGTTCGGTCTGCAGTCCCCAGAGCAGACTAGTTCGGCAGTCGGGATCCCTTACGATTAATTCTTTTGAAACTCTATAAATAGGTGATCCATAACCCCACAACAGAGATACCATGCACAACAGTGAACAACTAAGAACCCTAGCGCATCCACTTATCCCAAGAGCACAGAAACATCTCTCCCCACACATCTAAAGCCCTTAAAAGTTAAATCTTTTGGAATCCAAATTTGGGACAGGGAGATCGTCTTCTACGCATTTCTATGATTTTCGGGTTTGATCTCTTATACACTCTTGCATATGTTGTAAATCTTTCGAGTGTGTTTGATCGCTTTGTGGGAGCCCTCAACGTGTGAGGTTGCCCCACCGACTTGGTTATTGCCCCCATGATAATGGAACTCAAGTCGGCCTTCGTGGTGACCTTAAGAGGTAAAGGGTGGATTGAGACCCGGCTCTTTGTGAGCTCCTCAACGAGGATGTAGATCTCTTTCGTGAGATTGAATCTCGGTAAAAATCCTTGTCTCTTGTGTTCTTGTTATTTACTTTTGCAATCATCATCATCTTCTAGGTCATAGGGTTGATTAATCCTGCAACTTATATTATTCTTTTATTCCTCGTTCAAATCAATAATCCTAAAACTTACTCAAGTTGTTAGGATAATTTACTTAATTCTGCTGCTATAACATTTGAGGAGAATACATTAAACAATCTATCTTTTTGTCGGTATAACTAGCATACCGGACTAGTCCGTACCGATACCATACTAGTCCACCCTCCTGTATTTGACGAATCTGTTAAGTGTTGCAGGAAAAGTTTTCAATGCCTATTCACCCCCCTATAGGCCACATCCACTATGAGTCTGTTAACATTTGAGGAGAATACATTAAACAATCTATCTTTTCGTCGGTATAACTAGCATACTGGACTAGTCTGTACCGATACCGGACTAGTCCGACCCTCCTGTATTTGATGAATCTGTTAAGTGTTGTAGGAAAAGTTTTCAATGCCTATTCACCCCCCTCTAGGACACATCCACTAAGAGTCACCAACTTATACCTCGCAAAAGCGCACGAATGACCATTTCATAATCCAAGTCGTGAGAACGCCGAAAGGTTATGGAAAGGGTCTATATAAGCGTGTGGACAACATATCCTTGGAGGAATCAACATGCCTGTCTCCCTCCAGTTCTAGGGTGGGGCATCACCTCTCACCACCTACTATAAAAAGGCTTCCTGGCCAATATCAAAGATTGATGAGAAATCTCTTCGTGCCGATGCGGCGCGACTAGCTAAGGAAATAGTAAATCTCCATTTGATAAAAAAAAGCTAGCACGCATGATGGCCGAAGCACATATCGAGAGGGAAGAATTGAAGGATGATATTGATGCCCTTAAGGAGGATATTGATGGTGTCCACCGTGGCATAAGTGCTAAAGTCAAGCGCTTATGCGAGACCGTAGGGATGTCCGACATCTACAAGGCACCATAAGTAGATGTCCCATTATGCCTTGGGTGCTTACCCCTTAGTTTGCTTATTTTGTTTTCATTCCAACATTTGTAATTCAATAATGTAAGCACCCCCAATTTTTATTCAATAAAGTGAACTTACCGGTTAATCTAACACAGGTAGAGTTTCCCTTTTAGTTTATTTTGTGTCAAATAAAGTTTCCAAGAACAAGTGTGGGGGAGGAGTCCCTCTGTGATTTCGTGATGTATAAATCAAGCATTTCACCCAAGGACACGTCGCAATCCAACACGCGAGGTAACATGACAAAGCGAAGCCCTGCGAAGCCAGCCATAAGTTGGTCGACCCCCTAGCTCAGCTGACCTATTTGTGGCCCCTCTCGGGTCCGTTTTCGCTACACAGCATCAGTTTGAATCTCTTGTTCCCTGCTCTTGGTGATTCAATACAAATTGAGTTAAAAATTTTGACGCATTCATGAAAAATCAATTTAAAATAAGTTAATTAAAATAAACAATGCAAAATTGCTTCAATATGAGATCAATATACTTTGTATTTTGATTTCACTACCATGTTTCTGAACCCATATCATTAATTTAGGACAACATGTCATCTAAGTTTTTGATTGGTGTGAAAGTAAAATGAACCCATGGACAAAAACATCCTTGCTTGAAATTGATTTTGAACTTTGCATAATTTTGAAGTCTTAAGTATTTGCCTTCCTCTCTCATTGAAAATTAAATACCCACCAGGACTATATGATAATTATTTGAAAACCACCTGCATATGCCACTTAGCATTTTTCATTGAACTTTATCAAACTCTTGACCCTATTGAGTGACTTGCATAAATTCTTTGATTAGGAATTTCTTGTGCACCCCACCATATTCCATAATTTTCATCCATCCATCGTCATAAGATACTCCATGAGATTTATTTCAAAATTCTCTCTCATTGAAAATATGCATAAAAAGAAGTAGAAGGCATGGCTATAAGAGATCTAAAAAAGAATTCAAAAAAGAAGAAAAAATAAACAAAAAGAGCCAATAAGTAGCCATACTTCATCCTTGCACAAAAAGAGAGTGATCAAATGGGAGTCATCACCACCATTCATCAACCATCATCCACAACCCACACTATGTGCACAAGAATTTCCTTAGTCATTGATTTTTTATTGCATTCTTCGCATATGGATCTCGTTTTTGACTTAGTATTATATGAATTGCTAGTTTGCTCATCTTTATCCCTACCAAGATCCACAAAAGACATACTTGGTGTACGGAAAAAAGTGGCAAAATAGTGCCAAGGTGAGGATTCAAACACTTTGAATGACTTGAGAGAATCCAATTGAGAGGGAAAAGGGATTTATCCTTTTGGCATTCGAAATATAGCAATTTTCGAAGTCATCTCAGTAGGAGGAAGTCCGGGTAAGATGCACTTAACCGTTCCACCTCTCGAACACCCAATATGATGTGATAGCCACACCACAAAGGGTTAATAAGCAAAGGTATGAATAAAATAATTTGTATACTTCATTCCTATTAATAGCAATATTTACATTAGAACTTAGTTCTTGTTGCCTTCACTCGAGGACGAGCAAAGGACTATGTGTGGGGGAGGTTGTTGACGGTCCTTAAATGTTAAATCTGACTGTCAATTCACTGCATAAGGATTATAAATGGAGAAAACAACATAATGGTAGGAGTTAAAACTAAAAAACTCCACAAGTGTTAGTGTATATTTGCATGCAGGTGAATTAAGCCCCAAAATACCCAAGAATGCAGGAGCAAACGAAAAAGTCACCATTCGATGAATCAGGCGATGACACGTGGCATCACATGGATCGATGGACCCATCGCCAGGCGTATCCGAAGGGATCCAATATCAATTCATGCAGGAAGGAGATCTGGGCCCACCTATCAGCCACCCCAAGAAAACACAGCTAAAGGGGGGCCAGGATCAGGTCGGCCGACCCCCTGGCTCGGCCGACGAAGCCCTGGTGCCGAACGTGGTCAAACGACGCGTGTCACCCTCATATGGCTCCCTGATGGCATTAACAACTTATTCATGCGTTAGTTGCTGCACCAAACCAACTGGACTCATGTATAAATACCCCCTCACTCCCTCACTTCACACACACCACAAGTTTGAGAATAGTACTTCACTCATAAGGTTTAGAGCTGCCCAAGTGGCCAACCAAGTAGAAGGAGAGTGAGGAGGAGCTAGGAGGAGGAGGCTTGGGCTTGTCAAGTCCCTCTTCCACACTTGTACCTCTACGGAAGTTCTGTAGAAATTGAGTAAGAAACTTTTGTGAATTCAATACTAGTTTGGTTTCTATTCCATAGTAGTTTGCTTTCGTAACTGCTTGTGGGTTCACTGCTTTAATTCATTAGAGACTCTAGTCATAGATTTGCATTTGAAATGACTGGAGTTGTGAATTAGAACTTAAGTGTGGTGCTTAGGTTAGAGTTCATCAGTGGATATCTTGTACACCCACGGATTGAAGAGGTAGACAATAGGTCGTGACAGCCCTATCTGTCCTTAGTAATGCTCCACGTTCTGCTATGCCATAGGCTCTTGGTGGAAATCATCCTGGCGTGGGGTAAACCCGTGCCCGAAGCAAGTAGCTGCCATAGACTACTGTGGCCTAGATTTCAAACCATTGGATTCCTTTCAAATCCCTGCCTACCAAACAAACTATGTGTCCTTGAGAGAACAAGCTAGAAGATCTCACACACGTTGCTTGGCCCTTGGAAATACTCTTTAAGGGGACGTGCTACAGCAGGATTTCCATGCGCTTGCGGATTATTCTGTTTTCATAAGAAATACCAACATATACTCAAAAATTACATGTAAACCCTCACTTTTAGCCTATTTTAGAATGTATTCAGCACATAGGTCTCACAATTGTCACCACTTGCTGCCTATCTCTACAATACGTGAGCGTACAAGACATCCAACGCTACTTGGACATCCAATCACTATGTCTCATATGATGTAGATACCCGAGATCCTCAGTATGAATGTAATTACTAACCTAAGGATCGTTGAACCAATATTGATGCTTAATACTGAAAGTGCATCTAGGTAATCCCTTGTGGGTTTTGGACGACTGGTGACAAACAAATAAGACCTAATGAACATGTTGAGATGACTGCAGGTTAAGCTAAATGAGATAGTTTGGTGCACTAAAAAAGGTGAAAAATGAAGTGGTGTACAAAAGAGAGAAGCTCAATTGACAACTGAAGCGCAAAGTAGATTTAAATGTATAGGATGTGTGTGAGAGACACATCCCAAGAGATCAAGTCTTTGCGTAGGGGTAAGGGCTTTAAAACACCTAAAAATTCACTGAGCACCGGACTAGTCTATTCAACTCTCTGTTGTCCAAATACACTGTGCACCAGACTAGTTTGATCACTTAACGGACTAGTCCGATAAACTTTCTAGAACCACATAACACATTGCACCGGACTAGTCCGATGTTGGACTGGACTAGTCCATTCAAGTCTCTGTAAACCCTTTTCACTACACTCCGGACAAGTCCATCCATAGGACCAGACTAGTCTGTTGAACTCTATGATGTTCAATAACACATAGCACCGGACAAGTGCGCTCTTGGATCGGACTAGTCCATTCAACTCTCTGGAGTTCAATTTCACTTGGCACCACACAAGTCTGGACACCTACCGGACTAGTCCAGCATACCTCGCACAATTAGGGTTTCTAGTGTGCTGCACATTTCACGCCAACTTTTACACAGCACACCAGACAAGTCCGGCCCCCAGTATGGACTAGTCCGGTTGTTGGGATCACTAATGCTAACAATTTTGGAAATACTATAAATAGGATATCCATGACCCCACAAACAGTTTTCACGCATTCTACTATTCACAACTCAAACCCTAGCGCCGCCACTTGTCCCAAGAGCACAAAAACACATCTCCCTACGCATCTAACATCCTCAAAGGTGAAAAACAATTGAGTATTCATATTTGGGGTTGGGAGATCGTTGTCCACACATCGTTGAGCTCTTGGGGTTTGATCTTTTCACACTGGTGCTTTCCATTGTAATCTTTTCGAGTGTATTTGATCATCTTTTTGTTGTAATTCTTGTGGGAGCCCTCAACGTGTGAGTTTGCCCCATAAACTCGGTGATTACCCATGATAGTGAAATCAAGTCGGCCTTTTGTGGTGACTGGACGAGGGAAAGGATTTGAAGAGATACGGCTCTGTGTGGGCTTCCTCAACGAGGAGTAGATCTCTGTGGTGAGATCAAACCTAGATAAAAATTCATGTCCCGCGTGTAACCTCATTGATTAGGGCACATAGTTGATCAATACTATAACTTGAATTGCAAATTGCTTCTCACGTGTAACCCCACAACATTGATTGTTAATTTTTGCTGTTGTTCAATTTATCTTACCAGTTGTTCAAATTTTCGCTGTTGTAAAGTTTAATTCCCTAATGAACATTTAGTCAAATCGACACACATTTAGCACACCGGACTAGTCCGCACATCCAATCGGACAAGTCCGGTCTATCAAGCATTTGACTGTTTGATTAAGTGTGCAGCAAATTTTCAAAGCCTATTCACCCCCCTTCTAGGCCACATTCAATTGGTATCAGAGCAAATTGTCTATCGACGAGACTCATTGCTTGGAGAGATCAATAGCCTCTGAGAAGAACAACGAGATCCCAAAGGTGCTCAACACCAAAAAAGAGCAAGATACAAAAGCCTTCGATGTACTGAGGGAAAATCCACATGATGATGAAGAAGTGCATCAATTCAAGGCACTTCTAAGGAAGAAACTTTTGAGCCAAAAGGGAAAAGAAGACGAGAAGACGACGGTGAGTGGTCATCAGGACTACTCTCGATATCCTTACAATTACAATCATTTCAATTTCAATAATCACTATATTTCTATTCCCATGGGAAAGCCTCCGCAATTCGTTGAAAACGACTACACCATGTGGAAATACAATATGAAAATGCATCTAATCTCATTGAATCCCAGTCTTTGGCATATTGTGTGTACAGGTGTAGATATCCCAGATACGGATGAAGAACTCACTCCGAAGTAAGAACAAGAAATTCGCCGCAACGCACAAGCCGTTGTAGTGATCACCTCATCACTAAGTCGGGAGGAGTTCACTAAGGTTGATGGATTAGACAGTGCAAAAGAAATCCGGGACACACTCAAAATAGCTCATGAGCAAAATAGATCAGTCCGAGAAGCTAAAATTGAGATGCTTGAAGGAGAATTGGGGAGATTCGCCATTGAAGAAGGCGAAACACCTCAAGACTTGTACAACCGGATGAAGGCGCTTATCAACAATATCCGCGCCTATGGAAGCAAGAAATTGACTGACCATGAGGTTGTCAAAAGGATGATTAGAGCCTTCATGCCAAGAAATGTTACCTTATGCTCAATGATCCAAGAAAGCCCTGGGTTCCACAAAATGACCCCGAATGAACTATTGGGCAAAATCATAAACTATGAGTTGATGGAGAAGGAAGCCCAATACATTAAAGACCTAGTTGAGCTCACCTCCTCCAAAAATAAGGAAGTTGCCCTCAAAGCAACTTGCAAGTCTATACGAAAAGAAACTCGTGAAGCTCAAGACGAAGGAGATACAAGTGATGTGAGCACTGACCTAGATGATGAAGAGATGGTACTCTTCATCAAGAAATTCAAGTGCATGATGAAGAGAAGAAATGGCAGCAACTCAAATGAAGGGAAGAGCAAAGAAAAAGGAAAATCCAAGGCTCGATGTACCTGCTATAATTGCGGCGAGTACGATCACATCATGGTTGACTGCACTTATTAAGAGAAGAAGAGGAAGAAGGAAACGAAGCCTTAATAAAATAATATCTTCAGAAAAAGGAGGCAAGCTCATCAAGTGCATATTGGCAAGGAGTGGGACTCAAATGACGAGTCTTCCTCCAATGAAGAAGAGGAGGTGGCCACCATTGCCATCAAGAAGCCCACCAAGAGGTCTAGGCTCTTCCCGAACATGGGAGGACAGGAGACACACAAGCCTTATGGCTAAAGAAGGCAAGAAAAAGGTTCGACTTACTCCCCCCTCGCTAAATTACTCTATTGATGATTTTGACAATTCTAGTGAAAATGAAGAGATGTTTAGGGGATTAAGTAAGACTGCATTGAAGAAAATGAATATGTTGTCGGATGAAATCTTTGAGAAGTAGGAGCTTGTGAACCGACAAGAAGATATGCTCATCCATGAAAGGAAGAGGTATCAAGAGTTTGAAAAACTCCTTGAGCTTGAAAGAGAAAAGAGCAAGTCACTTAAGCATGAGCTATCCTTGAGTAAAGAAACTTACTCAAAGCTAGAAGACTCACACGTTGCAATCTAGGATGAACTTGCTAACTTGTCAAAAGTTAACAAGATTCTTAAAGTGCAAGTTGAGTCGCTCAAGCAAAGTGACTCTTCCTCCTCTAAAACCTCATCTTCCAAAGGTATAGGTTCGACAACAATTGCAACTTGCACATGTTCCATTAAGAAAAATATGCATGTAGTGCATATATGATCACTAGACCTCCTAACGTCAAAGATGGTCTTGGGTTTAAAAAGAACAAACACATGTCCACCAATGTTCATGCTAAAAATAAAATTAATTTTGTTAAGGAAAAGTTGCATGAATCTGACTTGGTTCGTACTTTTGATGCTTCTTATGTACTTATAAAAGACAAATTTGGAAATGTATTTGCTAAATATGCAGGGCCACGCCAAAAGAACTCAAAAACTTGTGTGTGGGTGCCCAAGACACTTGTGACTAACCTGAGAGGACCCAAGCAAGCTTGGATACCTAAAACCAAGGAATGATTCTGTTTTGAAGGCCTACTCCTCTGGTGGATCAAAATGGGTGCTAGACAGCAGATGCACCAATCACATGACCGGAGAGAGGAATATGTTCGTGGAGTATGAGCACAATGCAGATCCAAGTGAAGGGATATACTTTGGAGACAATAGCCAAGGAATGGTCCTTGGTAGCGGTAAAATTGAAATCTCTTCTCAACATACTCTCTCAAATGTTTTACATGTAGAATCTTTAGATTATAACCTTCTGCCAATATATCAGATATGCGACAAAGGTTATAAATGTTTATTCACTAATGAGGGTGTGACCGTTTTTAGAAGAAGCGATGGATCGATTGCATTCAAGGGAATGTTGAAGGGAAAGCTTTATCACGTTGACTTCAACAAAGATAAAGCTAAACTGAACATTTTCTTGGTTGCTAAAACTAACATGGGATGGCTGTGGCATAGACGGCTAGCCCATGTTGGGATGAGAAATCTGCAGAAACTTCTAAAAGATGGTCACATCGCCGCACCCTGCCAAGGACGTGATGACTACCAAAAGACCGCTGGAACTTCTTCACATGGACCTTTTCGAACCAATTGCCTATATAAGTATCGGCGGTAGCAAATATGGTTTAGTTATTGTTGATGATTTTTCAAGATTCGCCTGGGTATTTTTCTTGTATGATAAATCAAAAACTCAAAGAATCCTCAATAAATTCCTAAAAAGAGCTCAGAACGAATTCTCCTCAACTGTGAAGAACATAAGAAGTGACAATGGGACATAACTCAAGAATACACAAGTTGAGGGTACCCAGATGAACAAGGAATAAAGCACGAATTTTTGGCACCCAACTCCCCTCAACAAAACGGTCGAAATGAAAAACATAACACTAATCGAGATGGCGAGGACAATTCTTGATGAATACAAGACCTCGGACCGGTTTTGGGCTGAAGCAGTGAACACTACTTGTCACGCCCTAACCGGTTGTATATTCATCGACTCTTGAAGAAAATGCCATATGAGCTTCTCATCAGTAACAAACCAAATGTTTCATATTTTAAAGTATTTGGTTGCAAATGTTTTATTATGAATAAGAAACCGAGGACTTCAAAATTCGCTTCAAAATCCGATGAAGGGTTCTTGCTCGGTTATGATTCGAACGCCTACACCTATCGTGTCTTCAACAAAGTCTCTGGCCTTGTTGAAGTAGCACGTGACGTAGTGTTTGATGAATGTAACGGCTCCCATGTGGAGCAAGTTGATAAGTGTGTGCAAGATCAAGAAGAAGCCCCATGTTAAGCGTTGAGGAGGATGGCACTTGGTGATATTCTACCTCAAGAGCAACTGCAAGACTCAAGTGCACAAGATGAACCTCAACAGGGAAGCAATGATCGAGGGGGAGCTCATGCACAAGATCAAGATCAGGAAGATCAAGAAGATCAACACAACCACGGAAGCAATGATCTAGGGGGAGACAATGATTATGAAGATAATAAAGAACATGCAACTTCACAAGTCCCTCACCGAAGAGTACACCAGAGGGTACAAAGAGATCATCCCGTCAACAACATTATTGGAGACATTGCTAAGGAGTAACTACTAGATCTCGCAAAGCAAATTTTTGTGAATATTACTCTTTTGTCTCTTTTCTGGAAATATACAGGGTAGAATAAGCATTTTAAGGATCCAGATTGGGTGATGGCAATGCAAGAGGAGTTGAACAACTTCAAGAGAAATGAAGTGTGGGAACTGGTGGAAAGACCAAAGGCGAACATTGTTGGAACAAAATGGGTCTTTCGGAACAAACAAGATGAACATGGAGTGGTAACGAGAAATAAAGCGAGACTTGTGGCTAAAGGTTACTCACAAGTCGAAGGTTTGGACTTCAACAAAACTTTTGCTCCCGTAGCTAGACTTGAGTCCATTCGTATTTTATTAGCATATGCTACTCACCATAATTTCAAGTTGTATCAAATGGACGTCAAAAGTGCCTTCCTCAACGGACCAGTTAAGGAGGAAGTGTATGTGGAGCAGCCACAAGGATTTGAAGATCAAGAGCACCCCAACCATGTTTATGAATTGCATAAGGCCGTCTATGGCCTCAAACAAGCTCCTCGAGCTTGGTATGAGTGCCTTAGAGATTTTCTTATTCAAAATGGTTTTTAAATTGAAAATGTTGATTATACTCTGTTCACAAAACACTTTGATGATCATCTATTTGTATGTCAAATCTATGTTGATGATATCATTTTTTGTTCTACTAACAAGTCATTTTATGAAGAGTTTAGCAAGATTATGGCAGATAGGTTCGAGATGCCGATGATGGGCGAATTGAAGTTCTTCTTAGGATTCCAAGTGAATCAATTAAGAGAGGGCACATTCATAAGACAAACCAAGTACACGCAGGACATCCTCAAGAAGTCCAATATGGACAAGGCCAAGCCCATCAAGACACCAATGGCAACTAATAGACATCTTGATCTCAACGAAGATGGTAAAAATGTGGATCAAAAGGTATATCAGTCTATGATTGACTCATTTCTCTATTTATGTGCATCTAGGACAAATATGATGCTTAGTGTGTGTATGTGTGCAAGATTTCAAGCCGCACCTAAAGAGTGCCATTTAATAGCTGTAAAAAGAATCTTAAGATACCTTGTGCACACACCCAACTTGGGCCTTTGGTATCCCGAAGGATCCAAGTTTAACTTGATAGGTTATTCTGATGCCGACTATGCAGGATACAAAGTCGATAGAAAGAGCACGTCAGGGACTTGTCAATTCTTTGGCAGATCCCTAGTTTCATGGTCATCTAAAAAGCAAAACTCCATTGCTCTTTCCATAGACGACGCGGAGTATGTTGCAGCCAGTAGTTATTGCGCACAACTACTTAGGATGCAATAAACTCTAAGGTATTATGGTTATAATATGAACCATATTCCACTCCTATGTGATAATTAGAGTGCTATAAAAACCACACAACCCATAGAGCACTCAAGAACTA
Organism: Tuctoria greenei; assembly: GCA_036927565.1. NCBI lineage: Eukaryota > Viridiplantae > Streptophyta > Magnoliopsida > Poales > Poaceae > Tuctoria > Tuctoria greenei. The sequence continues at coordinate 61,496,370 of JAYESD010000010.1, forward strand.
AGCACATAGATATTCGTCACCATTTTCTAAGAGATCATTCATTAAAAGGTGACATATTAATTTCACATGTTAGGACTGAAAAACAACTTGCAGACATTTTCACCAAGCCACTAGATGAAAAGAGGTTTTGCGAGCTAAGAAACGAGCTAAATATACTTGACTCTAGAAATCTGGCTTGAAACATTGCATACCTGATTGTAATTTCAAAGTTTACTCATTTTTGTGAAAAAAATTTCCTTATCTCGATTTTCTCTTGAAAACTATTTAAATTAGTGAATCTTGGTGAATTATGGTCATTGTATGATTGTTGATTGCTTACTGGTCATGTTCATCAAGATTATTTGAAAAATAATGTCCTTTAGATCACTATTAGATCAAACAACCAAAATCTAGTTGCTTCAATTCAGTTCTATCCTTCTGACATCGAACTAGTCTGACGTCAGCACCAGACTAGTCCGATGAAAGAGACTAGCCCGACCCTAGTCCAACACATCGGACATGTTCGGTGTCGACCGGACTAGTCCAGACTTGTCGGAGTTAACCCTAATCCGCCGACAGGAGCTCATCTTCCACCTTTCACAATATCCTTTGCATTCTCTCTCCTCCTTCGTGAGCTCCAAAGGCGATTTCCACTTCTAGCCATCAAAAACGCAGATTTCTCCAAGGGAAATCTCCTCCTAGGCGCGGAGCTTGTCCACCCCGGACTAATCCGGCCCCCACTCCGCTCCTTCAACGCGAATCTTCAACTTTACGATAAAATTTCTCTCAAACCCTAGCTCTCAAATTTCCTTGATTCTTGCTTAGTTTCCTTGTATCCTAGGGCATGAGTTACTCTTCTAGATGAATTCCTACTATTTCCTAGTCCTTGTGAATTGATTCGAGCTAGATTTGTTGAAAATAGGAAAGTTAGGGTTCTTATGCTAGACTGGAGTAGTCCGATATTCAAGTGCGGACAAGTCCGATACATCGAACAAGTCCGCGCTCTGAAAACGGACAAGTCTGACATATGACATTTTGAACTTCTAAATTCCTATTTGCACAAAGTCTCCAATCAACTCTTATCTAATCCTTGAACCTCCTTGTCAGGCACGATGTCTTCAAGTTCAGAGGATAGTTCCTTTCAGTATGATGAAGAGGTAGAGTGTGCTCAATTGCAAAGAGCCAAGGAAAGGGTGATGAAGAAAAGGCATGATATCAGTGTTAACTCCCCTCCTTCCGACGACACCCTTCCTAAGAGAAGAAGAGTGGTAGTGAAGAAAGCACAGGGCAAGGATCCTACTGAGAGTTCATCGGGGCCAAAGAGAACTCTCAACAAGGGCAAAGGACATGATAGTGGTCCTATTGGCCCTTTGAAGATGAAAGCTCCTACTCACCGCAACAGACAACCATCTAGTGCTGATTTCACTGGCAAAGGGGGTGAGCTAGCTGACAAGTTCAGAAAGGTAGAAGTCTATGATCAGCCCAAACAATCAGCTGCTCCAAGATTGTGGAGCAACTTCCATGTTGATCACTATGAGCATGTGTATCTGAAGATGAGGAACCCATTCATTGAAAGTCAATGGGTTGACATCACCTATCTTTAATCCAAAAGATGTCAAGCCTATCAAAGAGGTTCTGGAAGCTTTGGAGCTACATGGGCTGAAGGATCTTGTCTCTTTCTAATTGGACTGGAACATTGAGGTCTTCACTCAATTCTATTCCACTCTTTACTTCTCTCGTGACGACGGGGACAAAAGGACATGGATGACACATGGAGCAAAGTACAGTGTCACATATGAAGAGTTTGCTAGAATTCTTCACCCGGAAGATTCTTTGGAGAATAACATCATTATCCACAACCTAAAGCCTCTGGAGAAAGATCAGTATGACTTTCTCTATGATACTAAGATGCCATTCATGTCTCCAACCACAAAGTACCTGAAGCCCTTCTTTGCTGTTTTAAACAGAATCCTAAGGAAGACCATAGCTCCCAAGGAGGGAGAAGCAGGGACCATCCAAGGCACCCTTAGGACATTGATGAAGGTCATCAGCAAGAAAAGGACTTTCAATGTCTTTGAGTACATGTACAATGACAATGTGAACATCTCTATCACTCCTAATAGGTCCTGTGGCTATGCACCCTACATCATGTATAAGATTGAGAAGGTGACTGGACTTGAATTTGTCAAGGATGTGCCTCATACTAGACTCAGGCTCCAAATGCCTACTATGTACACTATTCCCTCTACTCCTACCACACCTGCAGAGGAAAGAAGATCTAAGAGGGCTCAAAAAGGTACAATAACTGAGACTGCTGCTCCTTCTCCTCCACCTTCTATAGGATCCTCCAGTGGAATACTGAAGATGCTCTCATCCATCTTTGCTTCATGTCGCAAAGTGGAAATCAAGCAGCATAAGGAGAGTTTGGCCAGAAAGAAGCATCAAAGATATGTGAAGGCCAATATCAAATCCATCTGTGAGAAGCTTGAAATGGAGCAAGTGGGGTCACCCCAGATCTCAGAAGACTTTGAAGAACACATCACAGAGATGGCACCTTTAACTGAGAAAGAAATGGCCTCATTTGGATTGGCCGGTGCCACTGATCCTGCTTCTCCTCCTGAAGCACCTGAAGATGAAGAAGAAGATACAAAGAGGACTGAGAGTGAGGGAGGTAGTGGTGATGAGTGATTCCACTCAATTTTTCCCTTTTTGGTGCCTTGATGCCAACGGGGGGGAGATTGAGACTAGTTGTCTATTTTGTAGCTATTAAGCCATTAAGGACTTGTGATCAAGTACATGTACTCGATTTCAAACTATTGTAATTTATTTTGAATGTGCTTAATTTACTTAATGTGTGATGCTCAGTTAATGTTAATGTAATGATTGTCGCTATAACTGTTAAGTTCCTGTGTATTGCTCATCACATCTTTTTGATCACACATTTGTTAGGCAATCCACCATAAAGAGTGCATATATGTGAGAAGTTTTTGTTACTCATTTATTGTTGTCATATATGCACACTTTATGAAAATCAATTTTTTTCTTAATTGTGAAATCTCAATTGCTTGTCATCAATAACCAAAAAGGTGGAGATTGAAAGTGCATCTAGGCAATTCCTTATGGGTTTTGGACGATTGATGACAAACAAATGAGATCCTAATGAACTTGTTGGGATGACTGCAGGTTAAGCAAAATAAGATAGTTCGGTACACTCAAAAAGGTCAAAAATGAAGTGGTGTACAAAAGAGAGAAGCCCAACTGACAACTGATGCACAAAGTAGATTTAAATGTATAGGATGTGTGTGATAGACACATACCAAGAGCTCAAGTCTTTGTGTAGGATTAAGGGTCAAAAATACCTAAAAATTCACTACGCACCAGACTAGTCCATTCATGGACCGAACTAGTCCATTCAACTCTCTGTTGTCCAAATACACTGTGCACTGGACTAGTACGATCACTTACTGGACTAGTGCAATAAACTTTCTGGAACCACATAACATAGTGCACCGGACTAGTCCGATGTTGGACCAGACTCGTCCGTTCAAGTCTCTGTAAACCCTTTTCACTACACTCCGGACAAGTCCATCCATAGGACTGGACTAGTCCATTGAACTCTCTGATGTTCAATAACACATAGCACTGGACAAGTCCGCTCTTGGATTAGACTAGTCCGTTCAACTCTCTAGAGTTCAATTTCACATGGCACCGGACAAGTCCAGACACCTGCTGGACTAGTCTGGCATACCTCGCACAATTAGGGTTTTTAGTGTGCTGCACATTTCACGCCGACTTTACAGAGCACACCGGACAAGTCTGGTCCCCAGTACGGACTAGTCCGATCATCGGGATCCCTAACAGTAACAATTTTGGAAACACTATAAATAGGATATCCATGACCCCACAAACAGTTTTCATGCATTCTACTGTTCACAACTCAAACCCTAGCGCTGCCACTTGTCCCAAGAGCACAAAAAAACATCTCCCCACGCATCTAAAGTCCTCGAAGGTGAAATTCAATTCAGTATTTAGATTTGGGGTTTGGAGATCGTTATCCACCCATCGTTGAGATCTTGGGGTTTGATCTCTTCACACTCATGCTTTTTATTGTAATCTTTTTGGGTGTATTTGATCATCTTTTTGTTATAATTCTTGTGGGAGCCCTCAATGTGTGACGTTGCCCCATCAACTCGGTGATTACCCGTGATAGTGGAATCAATTCAACCTTGTGTCGTGACTTGATGAGGGAATGGGTTTGAAGAGATATGGCTCTGTGTGGGCTTCCTCAACGATGAGTAGATCTCTGTGGTAATATCGATCCTCGGTAAAAATTGTGTCCCGCGTGCTTCTTTGTCTTTGAATCTTCATTGATTAGGGCACATAGTTGATCAATATTATAACTTGAATTGCAAATTTCTTCTCACGTGTAACCTCACAACATTGATTGTTAATTCAAGTGATCTTACCAGTTGTTCAAATTTCCGCTGCTGTAAGTTTAATTCCTGAGTCAACACTTAGTCAAATCGACACACATTTAGCACACCGGACTAGTCAGCACATCCAACCGGACAAGTCGTTCCTATCAAGCATTTGACCATTTGATTAAGTGTATTCACCCCCCTATTCAACCCCCTCCAGGCCACATTCAAATACTAATGATTTCATACTGACATGTTCATACCTTACACGACCAGACTATAGTAGAGGCCTATGATGTTTGTGATAGACAATAGGAGCATCACCATACTAAAATAAGAATAACTAGTGATACCACATATATGGATTCCACAATTGAACAAGAAATGCTCCATCCAAACAAAAGTATAAAAGAGGACTAACTTCATTATAAGAACATAAGTCAACATAAGGAAGTTAAGTACAAGAGACATACCAAGACTTCCTAGCTGACTTAGGAACTTGGGAAGCTCCTCTCAAGGTCTAACCTCCACTATGGACTTGGAGGAATGTATACAACAGAGTGATTGCTCAATGATGTGTGTGTGTGTGTGTGTGCCCCGCGTGCGTGTGCGAGTGTGGGTACATCAGTCTGGCATCATAATTAGCATGAGAATCAGTCACTACCGCTTTGTAGGAGACACTAGGAGTTTACACGTGTCAGTGGAAAACATGGTGCAGCAGCCAAGTTGGTCGACTGACCTTCCCCTTGTGCCACTTACCCCCCTGTTGCTTTAAGACGCTGATATGTGGCCTCTCTTCCATCTTCTAGAAAAATTGTGATGAAAATCATGCGTACCCCGCCTACATGTGGGCCATTGGATCTGAGTGAGGCCACGTGATGGTTTTTAATTGGTCAGAAGTGTGTTTCTTCGCCATGTGGACTTGCATTCACCTTAAATCTATGTAATTCCACATGCATGTACAATTTTTCCATGTACATGTGGAACTACATTATTTTTAAGTGTAATGTGTGTAAGAAATGTATAATCCTTCATGTATGTTAGCTAATTGATGGACAAAAATGGTACTTAACAATCTTCAACAGGGAAAAGCACTAAAGAATTATAATCTATCCCTTAGGTGGTATTAGCATCCTATATTACTGAGTGAAATATTCCTCATCAACCACATGACATCACCATCAACATCAGGTTACACCACCTGATCAACAAGACCATCTTGCATACACCATGTGGGCACTGACTAACCAAGTTACACCATATAACAGTCATCACCAACCAACAACGTGTCAGGTTATACCAACTTACACTTACCACTAAATCATCCTGATCTCAATTAATCATGAATAAGTCTAATCCTACTCTTGAAAGTTAGCATGACTATCTAGGTAGTTTTATACTCTACAAAGATTATACCACTTTACCCAAAAGTTATGATTTTATCTCTTGTTATCAGGTGGACAAGATAAATCCCCCTGATGCTAGTGGTAGCTAGCCACATTGCACCCGTCATTTGATGTACGGCCAGGAGATCACTACAAGGCCTTTACAAATAGTCTCCCGACAAGTATCAGTCCACTAAGGTTTCATTGCCAACAACATACATGAAGTACATTCTCCTTCGTAGGAGCTTAGGAGCCTCTTCTTGAGCCTTGCGGTTCCCAGGGCAATCTCCTCGACTTTCATTCCTTGCACCATCCTATCACTCATACCGGAATAATGCCTAATTAATTTGCCAAGCTACCTCATCTTAGCATTGTGGTGGCACTGTTAAGTTGGGTTACTTAATCCACGAACCGACCCTTAGAATCTAATACATAAACTATCACTAACCTGAATGTTGTGCACGATGCATCATACCAAAACAACCATCCTGTCTAGATTGCTAACAACTACAACACCATCGTCAACTCACATGATTTAATCATTAATCGAAATTAATATTCCAATATCCCCTTCTATTTACTAAGCACAACTAAGCATAAATATAAATACTGAAACCCAACCATACACCCCCACTAGCTTCAAGGAATGATATGGAAAACTAGTCAATTTCAGAAACCATGCAAATCTAAACTATATTCCTAAAATCGGATAAATATGATCAAGGACTCTTGCCTCTTTATAAATAGCTACTCATTTTTTATTCATTGAATTTCTTGGTCATCAATATCTTTCTGTTGCTTCTGAATCGTGATATGTACTTGCACAAATTACCATGAAATGAGAATAATACACCATACATACAAAATAAGCTATACAATATTACGATTGGATAGGTTACGATGAGACCAAAGTTTAGACGCTAAAATGACTTAAATCAAAGTTATAAATGATTTATTATGTAATATTAAATTTCATAATTTACATGGTGTAATTTATACTAATTACTGAAGTGGGAAATTATGGTTTATAAGAAAATAGTAGATTTTCCATAAGTTTGTACTATTTTATATTATTTCTAGTGATGTACAACAATTTATAATAAATTATATATATATATATATATTTTCTAAGATACATTTAGTACGGAACTTAGGAATATAAAATATTAATAGACATTTTTTTCGGAATCTGCTACGCAGAAACAACATTTTTAAGGCCTAAATATAATTTTCAGCACTGGAGTCCTTAAGTAAATTTCACACTATTAAATAGGGTTTAAATGTGAAATCACATTTATCTAAAGGCTTTTATGCAATTATAGATAAATTACAAAGATTCAATATATATTTTGTTAACTGTAGGGACCAGATCGTAATTACTTCACTATGCTAAAGGTTAACAATATTATTTCTAACATTTACAGGTTTTTTCTAAAAATACGGATCCTAAAAATGTCATTTCATAAAATACATGGATCTGAATATGAATTTAGCATTAATCTAGGTGTATACAAGTATAGGGGTTTAATTATTGTTACAAAGCTTAAATAATAATTATTATAAAGGCTAGGGTCATCTTTGTAAATTTCAGGGTCAATTAGCATTTTGTATAAAATGCGCAAGGGCTTAATTGTGAATTTGTGAAGGGGTATCACACGATCTAATTGTGACCAAGGATATAAAATAGATGGCTTGGATTTAAAACAACTAAGGAGTATGTTGGATCTAATCTAGGCCATAAAAATTAAATGGACGGCTCAAATATAAATAAAGAAGGGGTATGTTCAATCCAATCTAGACTGTTGCTTTGCCTATCAAGGCTGAGGGTGGTCCGGCAAGGTTACTGGTGGTCAGGAGTGAAGAACGAAATAGCTACATGGCTGAAGCTCACAGGAGATGGACAGATTGGTGCTTTGTTGGCAAAAATTCAACGGATTTGGACCATTTGGGGAACTCACCAAGGGTGTCATGCATGCGGGAAATCAGCGGAGAGATGGGCACTCGTTGATGAGGTGCGGAGTCGGGGATTCGACTACGTCGGGGAGGGGGTTCAAGCGAGCAAACTTGTTACAGATGGAGCGCACGGGGGCAGCGCAATGTCGATGTGCTCAGCTATTCGTCGGAGTCTATTGAGATGGCTTCTCCGCATGGCGACCATGGTGGCGGTTCATGGAGCGGGAGCATGGGGTACGCGAGTGGCCATGGTGTGGAGAAAACAACGGTGCATGGTACGGTGGAAGGTGCTCGAGGCTCGCCTTTTTTAGGGCCAGACGCCCTAGGGTTGTGGACGCCAAGAATGCCGCCCTTTGGGCGCGATCTGCAGCGGTTGCTGCATGGGGTGCGGATGTCATGGGGAAGGAACCGACGTTGACAAGCAGACCTTACATGTTAGAGGAAGAAGAGAGAAGGTGCGGCAGGTTGGGCAGAGGGAAGGAGTCGGTCCAAGAGGCCAGGGTGAGGTTTCTTTTTCTTACTTTTTTTTGTTTATTTGAAAGTTCAATTCAAATTCAATTGAATCCCCCCATGTTTTTAAATTCAAATTTTCACACATTCACACAAACGATTCTACAAGTATATTTTATTTTATTTTATATCCTTTTTTATTAATCCATTCATTGTTATTATTGTTATGTTGAACGGGTGTTACAGGTAACAAGACCGGTGATGATCAGCTCATGCTCACATAGGCTGAGTGGCTGGCTCGGGAATAGTAGAATTTTCCAACAAAGGTAAATACTACAATTGTGTTGTTCGCAGACATTTTGGCCTAGAATGTCCTAACTCAAAAAATGAAGAAGCACTCCTCGCAGCAGCGGATGAAGAACCGATATTACTTTAAATGTGCCCAAAATGAATTATGCAAATGACGTGTGTGTCCCTTGTGGTGTTCGTGTGAGTGTGTGAGTGATCCAAGACGTTGTTGTTCATTCAGGTTCTGGCTCAATTGTATGTTGGTGTTTAGATTACGGGCAGAACTTCGCACAGGAAAGCTGCGTGAAGTAAGGGAGCTACACTAGAGCAAGGGATGAAAATAGATCGGATATTTTCTAATTCGTCCGGATACTGGATCCGAAAATATTCGATCCATATCCATTTTTGTCGGTTCTTAATCGGATATGGATCGGCTATCGGATATTTGATTTTGGATATTCATATTTTATTGGATATATCCGAATTGAAATTCGAATAACATTCGAATGCTTTTTGGGCCCAATCTAATATGGTAGGCGGCCTAGCCCAAGGCAATTCATTAACTCTAACCCAATATAGGTTCTAGGTCCTTCTTCTCTGGGCGTAGCCTTGTGAGGCCGCTGCCACGCCCCTCACCACGGCCACGCCATCGCTGCTCCACCGCGGAACACCGCCATCACTCCACGCCCCATAGCCGCACTATTGGTCTGCTGCATGTTGTTGCTGCTGCCCCGCCGCTGCCACGCTGTGTCACCATCGCTTCTCCGCTGACACCCACATTAGTAGAATAAAATCTGATTGAGGGCAGGGCGGGGAGGAGATGAGGAGAAGGAAGAGGGGATGTAGCTAGCGAGACCAGAAGCGGGATGCGGTGTGGTTGGTGCCGGCGGGGGGGGGGGGGGGGGGGGGGCAATCGGAGGAGACATGGGGTAATGTATGTCCACGTCGGTCACTGGCATCCAATTTCCTCCGCCAACCGCATTGGAAGAAAGGAGACGAGATGACGCTTGGTACAAAAGTAGTTTTGACAGTTGTTGGTTTGGGCATCCGTTAGACGCGTAATACCTACCCACCCTTGCCTGCCTGGAAAGTTGAAACGGACGCAGCTGTGCCGTCTCACAAAAGGAGAAGGTGTATCCTGACCGTTGGATGACACGGTGGCACCATGGGAGTCGTTGTAAATCTTGGAGAAGGTGGCAGTTGTTGTAAATCTTGTAGAAGCTGAAGTTTAGTTTCAACTCCTCCTTCTGGAGATCATGAGATGCGGGGGAAGGGAAAGAAGGATCCATGACTGATTGCTGTATCTCCTTCTATCTCTGACTGCACTGACACTTCATTCATCCCAATCAGGTTCTAATCTACTAACAGTCATATCAGAGAGATAGAGAAGAGACTATGGATTCTAATCTACTAACAGTAACAAAATTAGTTAATTAACTCACTACGTAAGAAAGGCTCCTACGAGACGTGCCCGAACGAAGAAGTGAGAGGAACAAACTATGCGTCTCCGTCATCACGTCTCGCATTATGTTATCATCAGAGACAGGTGGCAAGGTTCATCGCCGATCATACTAGGTGCATGACACGCTCAAAAGTTGTGCATCTCCCTTTGATGGGTCATAACAGACGGGCTTTGCGAGGTCATTGGAGACGAGCATGGTGCGCGTCTCCCATCATTCTGAATGAGAGACACACTCTTATGAAGCGCGTCGTAGATATGTTGAATGATGCGAGACATTCTTTATGACAACCCGTCACACATTGGTTGACTGATCTGAGACGAGCTATAAAAAACATGTCTCCTTTATTTAGCTAATCCAAGACATCCTCTGTTACAGCGCATCGCGGATTGTTAACAGGCAACTTCAATGCGGCACTTACAGGAGACGCTCCCTGCAAGACGCACGTCTCCTATTAGGTGCCCACACCCCTGATTATGCTAGTTCTCGGCTACATCCTGGAGCTAGCCAGGATTTGGCAGCCGCATTGCCCGTGTCAGCAACATACACATATAGAAACATATGTAGCCAAATGTCTCTTGTTCATACAGCTTAACATGTAGCTGATCAAATATTAACAAATATTAACAAAGTGTACACACATTGACCAATCAAATATTAACAAGTGTAAATCATGGTTACCAAGTAACTATTTACACGGAATTCCCCTGTTCATCCAACTATATGTAACTAATTTACATAAAGAATAGTTGTCACCTAATCATCTATTGGGTAATGAAATTCTCCGTTTGAATTAATGATTTCTGAAACAATGAACTTGCATAGGACATCTCTAACGTGCTCAAGGCTACGACCTTCAGCGTTCCTGAAGGCAGGTCCGTAGTCCTGCCACACGATAAAATGAGATTTAGCAAAAGATTAATAATAAAGTAAAATAAATGCAATTACACATACATTACAATTAGGTTTCTCTCAAAATAGAGCCATGTGTAAGCAGACGTGGAAGCCGCACGTGTTGCCCAGAGCTTGTTGTTGGACGTCGAATGCAGTATGATGTGTTAGATGTCGGTGTTTTCCTTTTACTTGCACAAAAGCCTTAAACAAAAACATTCACAGTTAATGTACAATTATCGTGCAAGGAAACTAAAGTAAAGAAAGAACTTACTCGTCAATAACGAAAGAGATATCATTCCATGACCGCATCTTTTGCTCACCAGTTTTTTCATCTGTTGGCCTTAACGAGTCACAGTACCAGACCTGGTCGTACCGTGTAGATATTGCTATGGTTACTCAATGGTTACACGTGTTGAACAGTAGGACTAGGGGGTCCTTATCACTATACTGTTTCATTGCCTTCACCAAATATTGAATAACTTCTTTTCTGCCGCTCAACGTTTGTAGAAGTGCTAGTACTTGCGCGTCAAGAGATGTAGCACACACGTTTTTGCGTGTTATGACAAGCATGTTGTTGCTGGTGCCTACATGCAAAATGCCAATTTTGTCACATATAACACTTGTATTGAGTATGTATTGAAGAACCTAGTTTTTGAGGAGACTTACAATGTGAAGCAGCGTATTAGGGAGATATCCAACGCGTCGAGGTTGAAAAGGTCGTAGAGATCGGACCATGCGATGACAAAAGCGCCATCACCCGAGAGAGAGTGTTTATCCTTCAATGACACTAGTATGATATCACACTTATTGCAATTTTACATGTAGTATTGATGAAGCTGAACACAAGGTTTAGGAACTTGTTTGAGTGCGGCCGCAGTTAGCATTGGCTTTCCCTTTTCATAATTTGGGTTTGCATGCATCATAGCTTTTGGTGCCCTCGGGTTAGGTTCCGACTGTTTCACTGGTTTATTCCAACCTTCCTCCGTTGATACTCGCTGTTGCAGCACACCCTTTTTGTTGGCATGCTTTGCCGGCCGTTGATCAGGTGTAGGGTGCAGGACACTTCGAGTGCGAGGTGGAGACCGACGCAGCTGCTCTTCAAGTGGAGAGTTCTACGGCAGCTCTACAGTTGGAGATAGATGTGGGTTCTCTATAACTAGAGGCAACTGCTCCCCAATTTGAGACTTCTACTGCTTCTCTATAACTGGAGGCAACAATAGCTCTGGAATTGGAGACAGCTCCATCTGTTCCAGATTTGGATATAGAAGCAGACGTGCCTCAGGAGACATTGAAGCGGCCGACGTGGAAGTTGCTGCTGTTGCAGCTGTTGCTTGATCAACAACAATAAGGCTCCGTCGCCACTGAACCCTTCTAGAAACTGCATCTTGCATAGTCAGTGTTGTATCATCCGGTGGCACTTCGAGCTCTAGGTTTTTGTATTTTCATGCACCATGTCCACCTTGACCACAGCATAGGACGTTGTGTCCACCTGAATGTTGTCAAGCATGGTCTGATCGGGATACACTAGCCCTCTCCCGACCTTCATTTGAGCGATTCCTCCAAGCATTAGCAGAAGGCTGCATGTTTTTGCCTGAGCCAAGTTATCAATCGTGTCCGGCTCAATTGAAGGTCCAGACGCTGGTGCCTGAAGATCCTCCTGTCTTTGTTGTAACACCCTCATTTTCATGCATTATGCCCTACATACATTCATATACATGTTTAACATTAACCCACATAAAGAGGAACGAGTTTAAATTGATTTGGAGCATTTAAAATTGATTTGGAACAAAATCGCACTTAAAATGCTGAAAAGTGCGGAATAGTACGATTTTGGTGAGGACTAGTCCAATTTCTAACTGACTAAAAACAGACTTGTCCGATTTTGCTGCGGGCTAGTCCGATTTTGCCTCTGGAAACTTTCAGACTTGTCCGATTTTGTGCGGACTAGTCCGATATTCCAAGAATCCTTGAAAATTTGCTATGTCCTTGGACTTTTCCGGACTAGTCCGGTGTTCCAGTGGACTTGTCCATTTTCCTCTATGACTAAAGTTGGACTTGTCTGATTTTAGGCCAGACTTGTCCGATTTTCTCTCTGGACAACTTCGGGCTTGTCCGGTCCTTTTCGGACTTGTCCGATATTTCGCGACTTCGAGTTGATCTTTTGTTTTACAACTTGTTTCTTGGGGTTCACATTAAGTGGGCCTAGGGACGTCATGCCTAACTCTTTTAGAGCCCATGTGGGACTCTAAACCGGCCTCTACTCATCTCAAACTTGAGATCCATCTAACCCTAGCCTGCACCTCTATATAAACAACCCCACCCCTTGGCTTGACATCTATTTGCCACTTTTCCACCCCACCCAAACCCTATTTCGTGGAGAGCCACCACCAAGGAGGGAGGAGGAGATCCCAAACAAGAAGAAGAAGAGGAGGAAATGAAAGAGGATCAAGATCTCCATCAAGTTTCGTTCTTCATCACCAATTCATCTCCAAGTTCATCCCCCAACCCTAGATCATCAAGATCCAAGTGTTACCTTCAAGTTTCTTGATTCATTGGAGTTCTAAACACCTTGTATACCTTCTATTCTCTTTTCCTTACGAGAATTCAACCCCTAATCTCCAAATTTATGTCGATCTAGAAAACCCTAGTTTGCTAGTTCTGCGAAGTGCGGACTAGTCCGGCCTTCTGCAGACTTGTCCGATTTTGCTAACTAAATTGTGTTGAATTGATTCTAAAAGTAGATTTAATCAAATCCAAACCTGTATAAACTTGTTAAAATCTATTAGAACTAGTTAGTGATCATTAAAAGCAAACTATTAACAAGTTCTACATTGCATTTGCATCAATCATGCATGTCATCTTATATTGAGTAATATTTGTGCACTCTTTGATTGTGTTTCTTGTCTTGTATGTTTATTGTGTGGATTAGACGGATTTGCGCTAGAGAGTGTCGCGGAGGATCTACAGCACCAAGAGTTTGAAGGCTTTGACCCGAACCAATCCCAAGAGCAAGGCAAGTGTCCTTGAAGCATATTGATCCTATTTTAAAATAAATGTTTTGTTTGCAAATTGCATGCTTGTGTCAATTTGATGGGAAATCCTATGTTAGGAATTTTACATGTTTTGTTGACCACCCTTGTCACCTGGAATATATGGTAGGGAGTCGGGAAGGGATTTTTACTTTTTGCTTTGCTTAATCAACTGGGATGGGAAAACAACTATACCACTCAATTTAATTATGCATGGATGAGATTATGGTTAATATGATATGATAATGGGTGATCTAAGCAAGCCTGGTATGTGGATGGGTTGGATGTTATGGTGGTTTTGCTTGCTTTAGATCTAAGGACCGGTTCGTGGAGTAACAAAATTCTCAGTAACTTACGTAGTGTCAACGTTAATTTTTCTGATGCTGAAAATGCTAGGCAACTTCTTAGTGCATTAGACATGTCAATCTGGGAGATGAAAGTTACATCAATTCGTGAATCTAATGTCATGAGTACACTTACTTTAGATGTGCTTCACTCTAAACTCAAAACTCATGAAATTGACATCTTATCATGTAAGAACTCAAATAAGTCTATTGCATTTGTCTCACAACGTGATATGCCTAGCTCCGGCCAATCATCATCTTGCAATACTCTTGCTTTCTTGTCCTCACTAACCCTGGATCAGATCGAGGAATTTCCAGAAGTGGAGTTAGCACTAATCTCTACTAGGTTCTCAAAAGCATTGCAAAATGTGAGAACTAGAAGGAGAGGAAGCTCCGGACCTCAACGCTGTTTTGAATGTGGTAAGATAGGACACTTTTGTACAGAAGGCCCTAACCTTTTAGGTCCTACTACCCGTGAAGAAAAACAGAACAAGGTCAAGACCACCTCTGGAAACCCCAACAAGAAAAAGAAGGGTATCTTAGGATGCAAGATAATCAACAGCTTCATCACTGCACTTCAAGAGCTCGGTTCAAGCGATGTAGACTTTGAAAGTAATGAAGATGATGAAGATCTGACCAACTTATGCTTCATGGCGGGCAAAACAAGATCAAGATCAAGTCAGGAGGATGCAAAACACAATAGTGACGATGATGAGGTATGTTCTACCTGTAATGAAATGTGTGATGCAATTTCTCGTGCAACTATTATTGTTAAGAAAAAGGACAAAAAGCTTAGGGATAATGCTGCTAAAATTGAATCACTAGAATCTAAAATCAACCGTTTGAAAACCTTGATTCCTAGTGATGATTCTTGTCCCTCATGTGATTTAATCTATGAACAATTGTCCACACTAAGAACTGCACACTCTTCCACTGTAGATAGACTTGAACATGAAATTGAAAAGAATAAAAAGCTTGCTGCACTTGACATTGGAAACTTAAAAGATGCTTATTGTTCTACAATTGATTTGCATTGTTCTAGTTGTGATGTTCTTGAAAAGAAACTACAAGATGCTATGAATGAAATTCAATATTGAATAATGCTTTACGTTCTCATGAAGTTAAATATTGTTTCAATTGCAAATTAAAAGGAAAAACATCATGTGAAAATTGTCTTGATCTGTCCAATAAACTTGATAACATGCATAGGACATTAGATCGGTTTTGTAATGGAAATAAGAACCTAAACTTGCTGCTAAATTCTTCCAAGTCTTGCAATGATAAAACTGGTTTAGGTTTTGATTCTCATGCTCATACTAAGGCACATCCACCTAAAATTGTAAAGTCATTAGGAAGTGGTTTGATTCAAACAGTTCCTAAACAAAAAGAAGTGGTTTTCAAATCTGCAGGAGTGTTGTCTCATTCGGTTTCAAATAAAAACATTGCTTGATCATCTAGACATGAACACAAAATTAAATTTCATTGTACCTATTGTGGTAGAGATGTTCATGTCATAGATTTTTGTTATAGACTTGCTAAACAACAGAAAAGGGAAAGAATGATTGCTAGATCTAATAACCTTCATGCAAAATTTGTTGCACATATTAAATCGAATGCCACGAACATGCAACCTGCTGTTATGAGTCAAAAACATTCAAAGTTTACCTCCGGACCTTCTGTTTTTGCCTCCGGAGCTACTGATTTTTGTGCTACACAAGTAACACCTTATAAGTCAGTAGTTAAGAATAAAAAAACTCAAACTTTGACTCATAAACCTGCTATTTTATCTCAACTTTCGCGTGTTTTTCCTGCTGCACATCGTGTGACTCAGTATTGGATACCTAAATACCTTTTGACTAACCCCAGTATTGAGTCATCGACATATTGTGCTTCTATGTAGGTTACGCGTTTGAGGAAGGAGAACATTTGGATTGTGGATTCAGGTTGCTCACGCCACATGACCAGTAACAAAGAATGGTTCTCCTCCCTCTCTTTTGTGTCACGAGTAGAGAATGTTACTTTTGCCGAGAATTCTCCAACTCATATAATTGCTAAGGGTTCGGTTAGAGTAAATGATCACTACACTTTGAAGGATGTGGCACTTGTCAAAAATTTGAAATACAACTTGCTTTCTGTTTCACAATTGCTAGATGAAAATCTGGAAATTATTTTCACTAAAAATTGCTACAAAGTTGTAAATTCAAACAATGAGCTTATTTTTAACATGTCACGATTTGGAAGAGTTTTTAAAGCTGATTTTCATATGTCTTCCTCTAAGCATAGGTGTCTAGTTGCTAATGATTCTAAAGATTTATATTTTTGGCGTCGTAGACGTGGTCAGGTAGGCTTTGATCATCTCACGCATGTTAGTGCTCTTGATCGCATACATGGGCTGCCTAAGTTTAAAGGGGACAAAGAAATTGTGTGCTCTTCTTGTAGACATGCTAAGATAGTTGCAGGTTCACATACTCCTTTCACAATGATCATGACAACTGAACCGGGTCAACTTTTGCACCTTGACACCGTAGGACCTTCACGTGTTCAATCCTTCGGAGGTAAATGGTATGTTCTTGTGATTGTCGATATTATTCTAGATATTCTTTTGTTTACTTTATGGCATCTAAGAATGAAGCTTTTAGTCACTTTAGAACTTTATTTCTTAGATTATCAATTGATCACCTAGGATCTTTAAAAGCAATAAGAAGTGATAACAGAACTGAATTTAAAAAACAATCTTTTGATCAATTTTGTGCTGAAAATGGAATAGATCATCAATTTTCTTCACCATATGTACCTCAACAAAACGGTGTTGTAGAAAGAAAGAACAGAACCTTAGTTGAGATGTCTAGGACTACGCTTGATGAATATCAAACTCCTAGGAAATTTTGGGCTGATGCGATTGCAACTGCTTATTATGTCTCAAATCGTGTTTTCTTGTGCGCTAAGCTAGGTAAAACCCCATATGAGCTCCGGTTTGGACATAGGCCTAGTGTTACACACTTTCAAGTCTTTGGTTGCAAATGCTTTGTTAAGAAACATGGTAATATTGATAAATTTGAACCTAGATCCATTGATGGCATGTTTCTTGGTTTTCCATCTCGTACTAGAGGCTACCGTGTGCTTTTATTTGACACTAACAAAATTGTGGAGACTTGTGAAGTGTCTTTTGATGAAACTAGCCCAGGTACTAGCTCAAACATTGCAGGTCCGGATCCATATCCGCAGGGGGATAGCATTTTCATTGAAGATGAGGAAGAAGTGGAGCTGCTGCCCGAAAATTCAGCAGCTAATGACTTTGGTTCAGCTCCGGATGTTGATTCTCAACCAGCACCGACAACCATCATTGCTGATCCAGATCGTCCTAAAGTCACGAGCTCATCGACTTGTGATGAACATGAAGAAGAAGAAGCTTGTGAAGTGTCCACTCCCCTCTGGGTTCTCAAAATTCATCCTCCACAATAGATTATTGGAAGCTTGCACGAACGAGTTACACGGTCCAGGTTTTGCGAAACTCTCATGCTCATTCTGCTTTTGTTGCTTCTTTTGAACCCAAAGATATATCACACGCACTCACTAATGAATCTTGGATTATTGCCATGCAAGAAGAGTTAGAAAATTTTGAAAGAAATAATGTTTGGAAACTTGTACCTCCTCCTCAAGGTCACACTTTAATAGGAACTAAATGGGTGTTTAAAAATAAACAAAGTTAGGATGGGTTATGGTTAGGAATAAGGCTAGGTTGGTTGCTCAAGGTTTCACTCAAGTTGAAGGTCCAGATTTTGATGAAACTTTTGTTCCTATTGCTAGATTAGAAGCCATAAGAATTTTGTTAGCTTTTGCTGCATCTGAAGGTTTTAAGCTATATCACATGGATGTCAAAAGTGCTTTTCTTAATGGCTACATAGATGAGGAGGTTTATGTCAAACAACCACCGGGTTTTGAAAATTCAGATTTTCCTAATCATGTTTACAAACTGTCCAAAGCCTTGTACGGTCTCAAACAATCCCCTAGAGCATGGTATGATAGGTTAAAAACATTCTTACTTGAAAAGGGGTTTGCCATGGGCAAGGTTGATAAAACTCTTTTTGTGCTTAAGCATGGCAATGACTCATTATTCATTCAAGTGTATGTGGATGATATTATCTTTGGTTGTGCTTCTCATGATCTTGTGTCCAAGTTTTTAGCTATGATGAGTTCAGAATTTGAGATGAGTACGATGGGAGAACTCACGTACTTTTTGGGGATGCAAATCAAGCAAAGCAAGGAGGGTACCTTTGTGCATCAAACGAAGTATACAAAAGACCTCCTAAGGCGCTTCAACATGGACAAAGGCAAGCCTCTTCGGACACCAATGGGAATGACAACAACACTTGAACTTGATGAAGATGGTGAACCCGTGGATCAAAAATAATATAGAAGCATGATCGGATCACTTTTTGTACCTCACGACATCAAGACCGGACATACAATTCAGCGTATGTCTTTGTGCACGGTTTCAAGCCTCCCCACGTGCTTCACATCGTCAAGTCGTCAAAAGGATTCTCAGGTACTTACATGGAAGTCAAGAATTTGGCATTTTTCTTCCTTCTTCCTCAACCGTTACTTTGAAATCTTTTTCCGATGCTGATTTTGGAGGTTGTAGGATTGATAGGAAAAGTACTTCCGGTGCTTGTCATTTTCTTGGTAATTCACTTGTTGATTGGTCCTCTAGAAAATAAAATTCAGTTGCACAATCCACAGCCGAATCTGAATATGTAGCTGCTGCTAGTGCTTGCTAACAAATTATTTGGATTGTTCAAACACTTAAGGACTATGGGGTTGATCTAGATAGTGTTCCACTGTTTTGTGATAACACTAGTGCCATTTGCATTGCTAAAAACCTTGTGCAACATTCTAGAACTAAGCACACTGATATTAGGTATCACTTTCTCTGTGATAATGTTGAAAAAGGAAAGATTGTGCTTCACCATGTAAATACCGAACAACAATTGGCTGACATTTTTACAAAACCTTTGAATTTCACTCGTTTTTGTTTCATTCATAGTGAAATAGGGGTTATGCATCCTCATGGCTTACATTGAGGGGGAGTTTTTAAACCCTAGAAGTCTATGTGTGAATCTGAAATTAAAATAATATGAGCATAGTATTTCATACATATACGACTTTGTTATTCCTTTTACATGCTGAAAGTTCTTACTACATTACTCGTGTTATACATTTTGTAGTTTTTGCCATGTCTAGTAATTGGAATAATTACTTACACTAAATCTGGTCATGGTTGAACTTTCTTGCTGTTTTAAACTTGTTACATGCTCACAAGTGTTTTTAATCATAAAGAATTAATCAAGTAATCAACTCACATGTTGAGTTTTTGTGAACAATTATAAGTTGTGAAAATATCAAGAGAATATGCATGCATCGCACTTCTTCTTTTGAGATGGCTTATCATTGCACTTAGATATGAACTTGGAAGAAGTTGTGTATGACTAAAACCATGTCCTTAAGCTTCTGATTGTCAAATGACATAGGCTTGGCTTGGTTGGTTAGAATAAGGCAGATGCACATATAATCTCTTGCAAATATCATATGATCTAAATTTGTGCTTTGAAAAATAATAAAATGCAACAACAAGTGTCATGCTTTTAGGTATTGAAATAGTTAAGTTTGTGAGATCATGACTTGCTTAAAATGAAAATTACATTTGATCCCTAGCATGGCTTACACTACTTTATGTATCTCATTGTTGTGGTAGTGTAAGTTACTTGATATTATGACTTGGATGAGCTTTGTTTTATATGTATATGTTATAATATGCTCATAACACTTAAATTTTCTTTTTTTTTGAACCTTGCTGAATAAATTGTCAAACGGGGAGAGATAATATGGTGAATCATGCAAGGGGGAGAAATATGTATAGGGGAGAAATTTATTTCTATCTCATTTGATTTTCAAAAAGGGGGAAATTGTTCTTATAACTTTTCATGCCAACGTTCGGATTTCAAATGATGTTGCCAATGCATTCATCAAGGGGGAGATTGTGAGACCTATGTGTGTTGAATACATTGGCTTTGACAATAAAAGTTTTGAATGCTGCCATAACATCTTTTTAGCAAGGTCCAACTCTAACTCCGAGCTTCGACAAGGTCCGACAATAGGTCTGACTTTCTTTGTCTAGATCCAACATGTTTTTGAGTAGCTCCGGTGAGCTTTGTCTTTAGCTTTGGCATGTCTTTGATAGCTCCGGCATGTCTTTGTTAAGCTCCGATGTGTTCTGCTAGGTCCGACTTTTGTCGGTTAGCTCCAACATGTTTTTATAGCTCTAACTTTTGGGATGACTAATTCCGACTAGTTTTGGTTAGCTCCGGCGCTAGGTCCGACTAGCTTTGGTAAGCTCCGGCGCTAGGTTGTACTAGCTTTGGTAAGCTCTGGCTCAAGCTCTGGTTAGCTTTGGCAAGGTTTTGAGCTTGATCGTAATGTTCCAAATTTTCATGTGAAATGTTTCGAACTTGCTTTACACTGTTGGAAAGTTTGCTTAGTATTATTTTACTAAGTTTTTGGTGTGTATTGGTGGTTAAGGCTTATATCATTTTGCTGTGCTTTGCAACATGCTTATGTGAGGTGCTCACGTAAGGTGTTGTAGTTTCGGAACTAACTTGAGTCAAGTCGCAGACTTGGGCTCGTATGGATTGGTTGTTTGTTCATGTGCAGGTGTTGCTTGAGTTCAAGACATTGCTCGTGACGGAATACATTGAACTAGTCTTAGGGAGAAGATGAGGTTCAACAACCAAGTTCGGGATGAATTGTGGTTGAGTTGATCGGGAGGTTGCGCAGCATGTTTGAATCAAGAACAATGCATATGAAGGTCTCGTGGACGTCATTGGAAGATGTTTGCACGTGTGCAAGTAGTGCATGGACGTGGCAGCATGGTTCCGAGGAATTATGAAGAGATGTGGACGTAAATAATTTGTCAGAAAGGTCCAACCGACTAGGTTATGGACTCAAGTTGCGGCTAAGTCGGGTTTGACTCAAATATGGAAAGATTTGAGTTGGTTATGATAGGATTTCGTGTGGGTCACCAATTTGAATTGTTTTAGGAATGTGGGATACGTTCCTAAGGTGTTTGGAAGTCTTAAGATTGTTTCTATCTGCGTATAGAAGAGTCCTAAGCAGTTATGGAAAGTTTCGATTCGTGATCTGAGTAGGATTAGAGTCCTTGTTGAGATTGGATTGGCCTAAGGGCTGGTTATATAAGCAAGGAAGGGAAGAGCTCATGGTTCACAACTATGGGCTGTTCCTCTTGTGTTCTATTGAATAAAATTCGTAGTTTGAAGGAACTTTTGTGCCTTGTTTGTCCGACTTGTTCCAGACAAGTTTTACTGGTCGAGTTTCTTGACAGCACTACCTTTTGTCGGTGGTTTTATCATAACTCGAGTTTTACAGATCCAATTGACGTGAATATATTTGTATTGTCTTCACAACTTGATTATCTATCATCTATCAAAATTTCACGGTCATTGGATTTGTGGTTTCTGACCTACACAAGTTTCTTTGCAGCATTCCAGAACGGTTTTTTTCGGATAGAACAGATTGATCTTTGTTCGATCTTTCGATCATAACTTGAGTTTCCCTCGACGGATTTGAGTGATTGTTCTTGTATTTTCTTCGTGAAATGATTCTCTCTGATATATATCACTTTTTTCACTGTGAAACACGTTTAGGTCAGTCTCACACACGATATCTCTAATAGATCGTTTTTCTGCCAAAAGGGGTTGGGATTTAATTGTTTCCGCTGTGTAAGATTTTTTAAATCTACCATTCACCCCCTCTGGTAGATTTTCACGTGCTCTTCGATCCTACATTTTGTGTTACAGAAAACCCTCCCTCCTGGTCAACTTACTGGAAACACCACGAACACGGCCTCGTTGCTCCGGTCTTTGCAGGGCCTTGATGAGGGCATCATTTTCCCTCTCACCATTTGACTCTTCGCTGCTCAGGTTCCAGGCTCTTTGAGCGACGTTTTCAGTGCTCAGGCTGTAGAAGATGATATTGCCTGATTCAGACAGCTGTGAATGAGCACGCATAAATGGTTTCAGCCGTCCAATAAAATTGTCGTATGGATTCTGATAACCTAGCTCGGCCAATGTTGAACCTTGTTCTTCCCAAATCCTTTTTTTACCGGCATAACCGGTGTTGCCGAGGTGGTGGTCAAGGTCGTTCTATGACCAGAGCCACTTCATATGTTCACTCCTCTTGGCAAATTTGTGTGATTCGCACGTTTCAACAAATCTCGTCCAGTCCTCTTCTGACACATGTGGATACTTATGGAAGGGGGTTCATGATTCTTCGCAAACTCGTGAAGCTTAGTTTCATAGGTCCTCCATGCATGAGAGATCATCTTCATAGCTAGCTTCTTCCCCTTATGTTTCATATGTTCCGGATATTGAACATATGGTTGGATAGAGCTTTCGAAGAGTCCATCCTTTTCATTTTGGTTAAGCGGTCGAATCTCTATAGGTTTAGCGGTACCCTTTCCCGAGCAGCTAGACCACAAATTCTAGACAATATTATATTCACATCATGGTCCAGAGGTACGCCTTCATCATTGGACTCATCAACAGTCACAACGTCTGTCCGCCACGTCATTCGCGACCTTTTCTTTCTTGTGTTACCAGAGGCATATGCATCCTCTTCATGTGTCTGCTGCTGAGGCTGCTGCTGGGTCTCCTCTTCAATATGATGCTGATGCTCCGACTGAGACATCTTCAAATTCAAAAAAAATACTGAAATCCTGTAAAACATTTTCAAATTTCAGTCACATTCGCGCAAACAGTCACATAAGGGAGCAAAGTCTCTCATGGAATTTGTACCAAAGCGCGATTTTGAGTTGAACCAAAGCGCGAACAAACCTTATTAGGGCAGTGCCGAGCTGGTCAACAGGGAGTCGAGGGTCGATGGCAGCAGCGCGACAATGACCAAGAAGGTAGTGTCAAGGCAGCGTCAAGCTCCGGGGAAGCGGACCGATGCGGCGGCATGCTCTGAAGAAGGGGATGAAGCGGCGGCGGTTTCTAGGCCGAGAAGTGATCAGCACGCACCATGAAAAGTTGTGCTAAGTATTGTGAAGAGAGCGTGCGAAAGAGCTAAAAGTATCTTAAGACAGTGTCAAGGCAGCGACGAGCTCCGGGGAAGCGGACCGATGCGGCGGCGTGTTCCGGGGAAGGGGACGACACAGCGGCAGTTTCTAGGGCGAGAAGTGATCAGCACGCGCTGTGAAAATTTGTGCTAAGTGTTGCGAAGAGAGCGTGCAAAGAGCTAAAAGTACCGTAGGGCAGTGTCAAGGCGGCGACTAGCTCCGGGGAAGCAAACTGACGCGGCGGCGTGCTCCGGGGAAGGGGACGACGCGATGGCAGTTTCTAGGGCGAGAAGTGCTCAGCGCGTGCAAAACGTGAAAAATTGTGCTAAGTGTTGCGAAGAGAGCATGCGAGAGAGGTAAAAGTACCTAAGGGCAACTATTACAGACAAGCCTCATAAGAGCCACCGCTAAGCGCGTCCCACTTTTGGAAAAAGCGTCTCTTTTCTTTTGAATAAATGTGCATCCTTTGCCGTAATGCCATTCGGCATAGAATTCACAGCACTCCGACCTCATCGCCGATGACATGTGGGACCGTGCCAAAACTAAATAACAAGACAAGTTCCGCGTGGACCGTCCCTGTCAGGGACCGTCCATGCAAAACTTGATGCAAACGTTGCAATGCCACACCTTATATGCTCGTTGCAACGCGCTTGGAGCTCCAAGGTGGGACAAAGAGCAAGGGTCTAAATTGGAGACGCACTTTTTGGAAACGCGTCTCACATTATGTTGCCTGATAGACGCGTCTTCATGCGGCGTGTCTCGCATCACTTTCGTAGGCAGAGCACCTTATCTTACCTGACAGACGCACCTTCATGAGGCGCGTCTCACATCACTTTCGTAGGCAGAGCAAGGGTCTGAATCGAAGATGCACTTTTTGAAAAAGCGTCTCACATTTTCTTGCCTGACAGATGCACCTTTGTGAGGCTCGTCTCACATAACTTCCGTATCCAATTTTTCAGGGCAGAGCAAGTGCTATATTTCAGTACTGCTTCCTTAAGAAATAGAACACAAGACATCAGTACTTCTCCATAAGAAACAGAGCACATATGACCAATGAAAGTCAAATTTCCACTCAAATGGCAATATTTTCACACATTTGAGCATATATCACACAAATATCCAAATGGAAGTCCATTTTACACTCAATCGACCATATTTTCACATATTTGAACATATTTACACACAATCAATTTGGTACTTTACATTGTGGTCTTGGTTTTTTAAAATTCTTAACTTTTTCATGGTGACCGTTCTGCATGTAAGGAAGTTCGTTGGCCGATGGTATTCTTAGCGTGATCATAAGGAGGAATCTCATCAAATTGGTCAAACTCTTCCTCATCGATAGCATTCTTGACTCCGACGATTTGTCGTTTTCCATGTATAACCACCTTAAGTCTTTTATTTGTTGTGTCTGGAACATAGAACACTTGAGCAACATGTTCTGCTAACACAAAAGGCTCCCACTTATATCCTTGACAGTTAAGATCAACGCTAGTGAAACCGTACTTGTCTTGTACACCACCTTTGATTCCATCAACCCAGTTGCAACGAAAAGAGGAATCTTGAATCCTTAAAAGTCAAGCTCTCAGATCTCTTGTATTTGACCATAGTAAATTTCTTTGTCTTGGCCCGCAGCATTATAAGCATCAACACGGACACCACTGTTCTGATACGTGCTTTTCTTATCTTGTTCTACAGTGTAGAACGTGTATCCATTTATGTCGTACCCTTAATATGTAATAAATGTGAATATAGGACCACGAGCCAAATTTTTTAGGTATTCACTTGTTTGAGTGTCCGATGAGTGAGAAATCCGATCCCGAAGCCAGCCAATAAATTTTCTCCTATGTTCATTTGATAACCATGATTCATTGCGGCCAGGATTGTCTCTAAGCACCACCTACTTGTGCTCATCGAGGTACTCCGACACAATGGACATGTGTTGCAACACGTGGAAATAAGCGCAGAAGAATAAATGTGAATCTTGAGTTGTAGCCTTCTTCCCAATGGTCCCTTTTCCTGTGAGCCCACCCTCATGACGAGACTTGGGAACACCAATCGGGTTACTCAGGTTAGTGTAGTTTAGAGCTCACTCCATCCTTGTACCATGCTGCCCTCAGGGTAAGCTTGATTTCTAACGAAGGACTTCAGTATGTTGTTGAATCTCTCATAAGAATACATCTGGTGATGGAACACAGAGCCAAGTAGCTTTATCTCCTTAATAAGATGAGTTGTGAAATGGACGCTTATGTCGAAAAAGGCAGGTGGAAAATACATCTCAAGGAAGCATAAAGTTTCATAGTGCCTTTTTTCCAATCATTTGAGATCTTCTCCGCATAGTACTTTTTGACCAATTGCATTGAACAAAAAGCAAAAGTTCGTTATAGCCTCCCGAACATTGACCGGCAGGATATTCTGAATTCCAACATCAATCATCTGCGTAAGCAATACATGGTAATCATGAGACTTCATAGCGGGGGCTACTATTAGATCTGGAAATGCAATAAGCCTTGAGACGTTCGTCGAGTAGCCGGATGGTACTTTCACATTTTTCAAGAACCCACAAAACTCTATTTTTTTTTCATTTTTTGAAAGGGTGATGCATGATGTGGGTACTTCCATTCCTTTTACCGAGTCATCGATCCACAACTCAGGCCTAATTCCCATTTTCTTTAGATCTGCTCGTGCATGTCCATGGTCCCGAGTTTTCCCATCCGTGTTAAGCAATGTTCCAAGTAGGCTCTCGCACACATTCTTCTCAACATGCATCACATCAATCGAATGACGGATGTCTAAGTCTTTCCAATATGGTAGCTCCTAAAAAATCAATTGCTTTTTCCACATGTCATCTTCGCCAGTATATTTGTCAGTCCTTTTTCGCTTACCAGATGACATGGATATCCTTGAGCTTTTCATAGACTTCATGACCCGTGATATGAGGTGGAGGATGCCTCTTCCCAGTGTCACTATTGAAATTATCTTTCATACTCCGAAACGGGTGCTTCATTGGAATGTAGTGTCGATGTCTCATGTACACTATTTTTCGTGACTCGCTCAAGTATTGTGAGTCTGTTTCTCTCAAAGAATGTGGACATCCGCAACCTACTTTCTTACTCTATCCAAACAAGTTACATACCACTAGAGAATCAATAATAGTCACAAATAAAATGGCTTTGAGGCGAAAGTACTCACGCTTGTGGTCATCCTAGGCCTGCACTCTGTCGTTGTACCACAACTACTTCAGATCTTCAACCAGAGGCCTAAAATAAGTGTCGATGTCATTCCCAGATTGTTATGGCCCCGGTATCAGTACTGACATCATAATATATTTTCGTTTGTTGCACAACCAAGGAGGAAGGTTCAAAATTGTAAGCACAATTGGCCATGTGCTATGTGTGCTACTGTTCAAAAAAGAATTCATGCCATCGGTGCTCATTGCGATCCTAACATTCCTCCGATCAACGGCAAATTTAGGATTTCGTGAATCAATGTTTCGCCACTCTGTGGCATCAGCAGAATGTCTTATCATTCCAGCATCCTGCTTATGCTTCTCTTTGTGCCATTGCAACAATTCTGACTCCTTGTTTGCAAACCAACGCTTCATACGAAAAAATGATAGGAAAGTACCAAAACACCTTTTTAGGCACTCTTTTTCTTCTATTGCAGTTCTCGTCATCACCTTCGTCTTTCCTACGATTGAATCTTTCCACTCCACAAATAGGGCATTTCTTGAGGTTTTTGTACTCAGGTCCAGGATATAAAATACAATCATCCTTGCACGTGCGGATTTTCTCCACCTCCAAACCAAGTGGACAGATTATCTGTTTTGCCTCATAAACTGTCGTAGGGACTGTGTTGCCTTGGGGTAACATGTACTTAAGGAGCGCCAACAATTCCTTAAAACTACAATCACTCCATCCATTGCTCGCCTTCAACTAGAAAAGTTTTACCATCGCAAATAGTCTAGTGTACTTAGCTGCACAACCATGATACAATAGCTTCTTCGAGTCTTCGATCATATTCTTGTAATATGCCAGTTCACCATCACTGTACCGATCATCGTCGCCATGTCTCTCAACATTGCGTACCATCTCCTCTATGTTATGCACCTGAAACTCAATGTCATCATCGGTGAACCCTGATATATCTGGCTCATTCACATCCTCATCGTGATCTTCTTGGACACTGGTAGGGACCTCCCTCTCCAAATATGAATCTCTCATCTCTGCTTCATTAAGACCTTCCTCCCCATGTTTGTTCCAACATCGATAATCCACCATGAATCCATGTGCGATCAAATGTGACCTCAACACTTCATCTGTGCGATACCTCTTCTCATTCTTGAAGTGTTTGCAAGGACAACAAATAGTCCATCTAATGTTGTCCAACATGTCTTTCATCGTGAAAGCGAGAAATGCATCTACCCCTTGGATATATTCATTGCAAAGCGTGGCCCATACATCCAACTTCGATCCGATGACATCTACATACAGAAAAGAAGAGCTAAATCAAAGAAATTCAGAGCCATCGATAATCACTGCAAGCCAACTTGAATAGAAGAAGATCTAAAGGTAAAAAATAGTAAGGAATAGGAGAGGAGGAGAGGACTAACCCTTTTGTTTTAGGATCCACTGATAATCACCGCAAGACTTTTAGAATGAAAGAGGGAAAGAACAGGGCAAGAACAGGGCAGATATGGTAGCCACTTGTTCTGCCACAGCAGGGAGGTCGTAGAAGGACAATAGAAAATCGAGACGGACCGATATAAAGCATGTCTCTCTGTAGAGGGAATGGGAGACGGGCCCGCTTCCACAACTAAAGGAGACAAGCCAGGCCGGTGGTTATGTGAGACGCGCCTTATTCTACAATGAAAGGAGACGATCTTAAACCAAAGTTCGTCTCAGTTACCTAAAATATATGAGTTGCGCTTAGTTAAAGCGCGTCTCCCATTTGTAAGAGAGGCGGGTGCATCGCGGATATCTACTTAACTGAGACGGGCTATATTGTAACGTGTCTCCTTGTACGTTCAACCGAGCCATGTCAGATCCTCGTTGAAGCTGGCTCGTCTTGCTTAAGCTTATAAGAGACGTTCTCCTTTTAGCTCGTCGCCCATCTTTGTCTCCTATTTGGGTTTCTTATGTAGTGACTATGAAGTTACCTAGTTAATTAATCATGAAGTTACCTAGTTAACTATATATTTCATTCATTTTGTATCATTTAATGATGTGATACGTGAAATATTTCTTCCAAAATAAATATTCGAGTCCGTCCATAAGTTTCCGATCCGATAAATCTTTTTCCGATACATCCGACATATCCAATACCAAATCTGTTTCCGACAACATCTGATCTGAATCTATTTCTGCAATTATTATGTGGATGTGGATATGGAAAAGCATTTTATCCGTCTGTTTTCATCTCTAACTAGAGCACTGTAAGCCTAGCTGACCTGATGTATGCTGCATTGATGAAAGTTGTTAGGTGTGGGCGTGTGGCTAGGTGTGTCGGATATCCGACATATCCAACAGAATCTTAATTAGCCGCTAATCAATTGGGTTATCTAAATTAGGCAGAGACTAATTAGGCGATTAGAGCAAATAACCTTGCAATAAGAACATAATTAGAGCATGAGATTTCGGGTTGAGATGCACCTTTGCTCATAGCCTCATACATTTAGTTGGAGCATGAAGCTACGAGGAGGAAGATCTTAATTGGAAGGTCCTTAGCATGCATGATTAGGACCGTGGGAGGTGCCTTCCCCATGTTCCCTTCTCTCGGATATCGGATGCCTAAGTTGTCTTAGGGTTTATAAGATGAATCATTGGTCTAACCATATGTGTCCATACCATGTTGCTTATATAGGCGAGAAGGCACGTGAGGGGGCCTCCCAACCGAATTGGTTGGAGTGTCTCGATCAAACACGTGAGGGAGGTCTAATCTGGATTTGAGTCGGTTACTTTGTAATCAACTCCTAACTAACCACATGATCAGATCTAACATTCTCCCCCTTGATCACGAAACTAGGTAACTTAGTAACTCAAAATTAAACTTACGTATATTTCTTCATGCTTAATATAAAGGGCACGGCGCATCGAAGACGGCCAGTTACGTACTGCTTGACTCGACGACCACATTACATATCACACTTAGAAATGTACACAAATTCTTAGTTTGGCCCCTAAGTATCTAGGAAATCATAGGTTCTTCCTTAAACCCGTGTGCGTTATGTGTTAAAAGAACACATTAGATAGAAGTCCCTTTTGTGTGCGGTACCGCGAGGATTCTCATGAATCTAATTGCTCAATTATCAATGCTAATTATGATCCTGAATTTACTTCTTTTGCAATATACAACTGATGTCAATGTGTTTGGCGACACATTTGACTTGTTGCCTCAGAAGTATGAATAACTTTTGTGTGGTTTATGCTGCCTACCACTTGTTAATTCAGGTTTTCTTATTTTGTCCGCTTAGCGGCCTCATCACTAAGTTGGTGTGTGTCGATCATAATTCAGTTACCTTTGGTTTGGAACTTTTTTCCACAATAAAGCTCCATCTGCAAGTGTTATTAACTGATGTGGATTTTACTACACATCTCGCACGAACTTAGTCTTACTGATTCATGGCTCTTGTAATACTGAACTTATCATGAGGCATGGATTTCTTGCAAAACTGCAAGTTCATACTAATGTTCATTCTAGTGATCTGGATTGAACTTATTAATAACAAAAGTAACCCGATAGACTATGTCAAGGTTGGTCAATGAGCAAACTGAGAGCTTTCACCGGCAGAAAGCTTTGGAACAGATTTTACATGATCGATCTCTTAGTGGTTCCCGTACTAATTAAACTTAACTTGTCTGAGCAGACGAATTTGTTTGCATACATACCGTACTACTAAAGTACGCTTTCATGTATGACTAATAATCTCAATACCCCTTAAATGTCAAAATTAGAGGACAACTCTTATTATTATCTAATAGTAGATTGACATTATACTCGTCAGCAAAACGTCATCTACATAGTGCAAGACAAGTTAATTTCTCGTTCTAAACTTAGTAAAAACTGAAATCATCCTCATAATACTTAGTATAACCCAAACTTACTAAGTTACTTATAGAACTTGAGATACCTTGTATCACATATGTTCCTTTTGCTTAATGACAAGCCTTTAGTTATCACATAGACATCCTCGTGTAGATCTCAATTGAGAATCAACATTATTATATCAATCTTATGTAATACTAAGTCATAATGCGCTGCTAATGTTTTATTGATTCTGAACGAATCCTTAGTTGAGTCAACTGAGAACGAATTAATGTAATCAATGTCTTCTTAATGAAATTATAAGCCACAAGTATGTCTTTACTTGAAAGTGCATCTAGGCATTCCCTTGTGGGTTTTGGATGACTGATGACAAACAGATGAGATCCTAATAAATTCGTTGATATGAATGCAACTCTACGAAGACTAGAACTTATGGTGTACTAAAAAAAGGTGAAAAATGAGGAGTGAGAAAAGGAAAAGACAAAATGATCAAGGAAGCGCAAAGTAGATATCAATGTATATGATGTGTGTGAGAGACACATCCCAAGAGCTTATATATTTGCATAGAGGTTAAGGGCTAAAATTAATTAATTAAGCAATACACAGAAGCACCAAACAAGTCCGTTCACCAGCAGACTAGTCCGATCAACTTTCTGTTCTCACACAAATAGGTCCGGAACAGCACGGGACTAGACCGTTCAACTCACTGACCTCACTCAGACAAGTCCGGACACTGGCCAAACAAGTCCATTCAACTTTCTGATATTCACTCAACATATATCACCTTGCACTGGACAAGTTCGTTCTATTGTGTACTAATTCGATTGAGTCTCTAGACCCATCATGGACTGGTCTGGTTAACTTTTTGTGCCAATACGGACAAGTCCGGTACACCTCACACAAATTATGGTTTCAGGTGTGCTGCACAAATCACGCAACTTTTACACAGCACACTAGACTAGTCCGGTCCCTAGAGCAGACTAGTCTGACTGTCGGGATCACTAACGGTAACTTTTTCGGAAACTCCATAAATAGTTGATCCATGACCCCACAACAAACACACCATTCACAATATTGAACAACTAAGAACCCTAGCGCCGCCACTTGTCCCAAGAGCACAAAAACACCTCTCCCCACACATCTAAAGCCCTTAAAAGTTAAATCTTTGGTAATCCAGATTTTGGATAGGGAGATCGTCATCTACACATTGCTAAGCTCATGGGGTTTGATCTGTTATACACTCTTGCAACTCTTCTAAATCTTTTGAGTGTATTCGATCAGTTCTCTCTATAATTTTGTGGGAGCCCTCAACGTGTCAGGTTGCCCCATTGACTCGATGATTACCCCTGGATAGTGAAACTCAAGTTGGCCTTTTGTGGTGACTTGACGAGGCAAAGGGTTTGAAGACATCCGACACTATGTGAGCTTACTCAACGAGGACGTAGATCTCTTCAGTGAGGTTGAACCTCGGTAAAAATATTTGTCTCGTGTGTTCTTGATTTTTACTTTTGCAATCATCATCATCATCTAGGGCATAGGGTTGATCAAACTAGTCCGTACACCGCACCGTACAAGTCTGGTCCCTCCTGTATTTGACGAATTTGTTAAGTGTTGCAGGAAAAGTTTTTCAACGCCTATTCACCACCCTCTAGGCCACATTCATTACTATTTCTAACTTTTTCTTTTGGAGTCACCTGTATGTGTAGACCCTTGACAGCTTACTGATTTGGCTCTATTAGGAAGGTTGACTGAGTTACAGACTTTATTGGCTTACTTATGTCTCATGTAATCCTATATGGCTTTACACCATACGGATGGATGAGAGCTTCATATAGCTTAGTTCAAATGAGGCGAGATCATCATTCATTTAAATATAGATCTCATGACGAGATCTACTCATTAATGCATTATTTACTAATCTAGGCAATTGTTCTCCTTCAACATAGGCGACTAATTTAATCAACACAGAAAACTAAGATTGTCTTGTGCAACAGGAGATTTACTTAATTTCACTGTTGAAGGGCTAACAAAAGGCATTGAGTCAACAATAATTAGGTATGTTGACTTAACAACGGCACGTATCGAGAAGAATGGTTCTTGAGTCATAGAAGTGGAACTTGCATCCACTTCTTGTCAAGATCATTTACTCAGCTTATGTTGTCCCCCTAATCTTAGAATATATTGTTTCCATAAACTTTGTGTCGGTTAAGAGGATAGAAACAATATTATCTTACTGACTAGCCATCGAGATGGCTTACTGAATGTAGCCTAGAGGGGGGGTGGTGAATAGGCTTTTTGAAATTTCATCAGATCCTGAAACACTTAACAAACTTGATCAAATACAGAGAAATCGGACTAGTTCGGTATGGTGCAGACTTGTACAGTGTATGCGGACTAGAATGATCAAGTTTGATCCAAGTATTCACGACAAGTACTCTATGCAGCAGAAAGTAAGTTGTAAATTGGATGTATCATGACAATGAAACTATGTATGGTACAAATGAACTTTGATTTCAATGTTTTAATGTAAGTTCTACAAGATTGAGTAAACCCTAGAATGATATGAACAGTAACAACAAAAGTACACAAGACACAATTTTATCCCATGATTTGATTCCCACGAAGGAAACCTACATCCACGTTGAGGACTCCATGGAGGACCGGGTCTTCACCAACCCTACCCTCGTCGAATCGCCACGGAGGCCGATTCTCTTCCACTAATCACAAAGGGGAAAATAACCAAGGTCAACGGGCCTTCTCACAAGTTGAGGGCTCCCCAAGATTTACAAAGATGAACACCACCAAACACACTTGAAATATATGCAGTAAACAACAAGGGTGTGCGAGAGAATCAAACCCAAGCGATCAATACGTGTGAAACAAGTCTCACCTTCTGATCAATGCTAATACTCAAAGATTTGATCTTCTTTGGGTTAGAATGTATGGAGAGATGTGTTTCTAGAGCTCTTGTGAGGTGTGACAGCATAGGGAATCGAGAGATTTGGTTGTAGGGTCATACACCTCTATTTATACTAGGGTTTCCAAAAGTTACCGTTAGGGTTTGCGATGTCCGGAGTAGTCCGGTGTGCGGCGTGTGGGAAACCCTAAGTGTTATGATATATTGGACTTGTCCGGCAAAGGGCGGACTAGTCCGATTTGGTCTATGGAAGTGTTCGGACCAGTCTGGCACATATCGGACTAGTCCACTGTGGTGAACCTCATGTAGAATATAGGACAAATCCACAGTGGAAAGACTTGTCCGATTTTAGGGGCTGTTTGGATTGTATACTATGTTTGCCACACAATCTTGCCTAAGGTGACTAAGGGTAGTCTTGCCACACTTTTGTGGCAATAAAATTGGCCAACTAAGCTTAGGCAAAGTGTGGTAAAAAAATTGTGTCTATGACATGTGGGGCAAAGTGTGGCAAAGTTAGTCAGCCTTAGTTGTGGCTAGAACCAAACACTAAGAAAATTGTGGCTGACTAAGTTTAGGCGTGGCAAACTATGGCCTCAATCCAAACAGGCCCTTAGTCAGAGAGTTTTCGGACTAGTCCGTGGTGATATCGGACTTGTCCAGTTCTGTTTAAAGTGTGAGGTCCTGAGGACAAGTCTCCACTGGGGCAGATATGTCCGTTTTTAGTCAGAAAGATATCGGACTAGTCTGTGGTGATATCGGACAAGTCCGTGGTGGTATCGGACTTGTCCGTGGTGATATCGGACTTGTCCGTTTTTGTACAGATGTGAAGTAATGAGGACTATTCCGCACTAGGACGGACTAGTCCGATCTTAGTAAGAGAGATATTGGACTAGTCCGGTGAATATCGGACTAGTCCGAACTTGTGAAATTTTGTGCAATGAGGGTGATTTCTTTTGCTTGAGCTCTTGGGGTGTGTTTCTCCAACACACTCCTTACACAACAAAGTATTCTTTTCAGCTCTTGAGCTCTTTTCCATATAGATTCCTCATTCTCCTTTCTTTTTGCGCTTTCACCATAATTTCATTTAAAACCTGCACTCATCTCAACAATTTTGTTAGGATCTCATTTGTTTGTCATAAATCAACCAAAACCGACAAAGGATGCCTAGATGAACTTTCAATCTCCCCCTTTTTGGTGATTGATGACAACCAATTGAGATTTCACAAATATGATAAAAATCCATATTTTCATAAAGTGTGCACATATGAGCTTGGAATAAATTAAGCAATGAAAACATAAGACATGTGTGCACTCTTTATGGTGGGGTGAAAAACTATATGTGTGTGAGCAATAATTGTGATGAGAATGAGGTAAATGACATAAGTGTATCAACATTAAGCATGTATGCCAATTTTAGAGCATAAACATAGATCATATCGAAGCATTATCACAAACTTCATAAACATGACTAGAAACAAAATAAGAGTCTTACAACATCAAAAGAAGTCTTACAGCGTCAAAAGCATAACAAATAGCAAAAGATAAAAATAGAGCTCTCATCTCTTATCCACTGCTACAACCTAATGACTCCTCCTCAATCTCTCTCCCTTTGGCATCAAGGCACCAAAAAGAGGGAGAAGAGGGATCTACTAGGCATCGCCAACTCACTCCTCGTTGTACGTCCTTTCATCGTCTTCATCGTTGGCAGCCTGAGGAGGATGAGGATGAGAACCACTCGTTGAGCCCCCAATGCCAAAATAGGCAAGTTCAGAAGGAGAAAGAGGTGGAAGTTCCAAAAAGTCAGAAGGAGAGTCCTCGTAGATAACAGGAGATCCAACAGGCTCAATCTCCAGCTGCTGGCATATGGCTTTGACATTTTGCTTTATGTACCTCATGTCCCATTTTCTTGCCTTGTTCAACTTGTGGATCTTCACTTCAGATTTCCGGCAAGAGCCAAAAACAGCAGCCAGGTACTTCATAATGCCACTAGGAGACCCTTTGTGAGAAGGGGCCCTAGTGTTAGAGGCAAGCCTTGCATCTCCTTGAGCTCTCTCCAGGTGTTCTTCAGTTGAGGCAGGTGAGGGAGCAGCTGGGAGAGTGGCTTGGGGAGGCTTCTGAGGCCTCAAGGTTGTGTGCTCAACATCTTTCACAAACTCAATCCCAGTGACCTTCTCTATCATAAACATGATATAAGGCTCATAGGCAAAGGAACAGTTAGGAGTGCAGTAAATGCACCATGTCATTCCAGATGTAGTCGAAGATGTCAAATTTCCTGTCTTTCTAATCACCTTCATCAATGTCCTCAGGTAGCCTTGGATACTCCCTGCATCTCCATCCTTCGAAGCAATTGTCTTCCTAAGCACCCTGTTGAGAACCATGAAGAACGGCTTCATGTCCTTGGTTGAGGGAGGATTGTACTTGAGACGGGTATCATAGAGAAAGTCCATCTTGTCCTTCTCTAAAATCCAAATGTTGTGAATAATCACTTCATTGCTGCTGGTGTCGCCAAGGTGCAGCAGCCTAGCAAACTCATCATATGTCACAGTGTACTTGGATCCATGAGTCATCCAAGTCACTCTCTCTTCTTCATCACTCGTGAAGTAGCAGGTTGCAAAGAATTGAGCAATGACCGCATGATTCCAGTTATATCTGAAAGCAAACAAGTCCTTGAGGCCATGCCTCTCTCAAGCCTGTACGACTTCATCAAAAGAACCACAGCTTTTTCTTTCAAAGTGGCTCCAGTCAATCCATTGGCTGTGGACTACTGGAGTCTCCATCTGCAGGTACACAGAACAGTAGTAGTCTGCCTGAAAGTTGCTCCAGAACCTTGGATCAACTGCCTTCTTAGCACTGCCATAAGCATCAACTTTCCTTATATTCCAAGCCACATCACTCCCCTTTCCATTGAATTTTTCTTCCGAGTGGTCTCTATCCCCTTGTCTTGGAGCTGTCATTTTGAGAGCGCCAATCGGGCTAGAGTCAATCTCTTTGCCTTTCCCTTTGGTTTGGTGATGAACCGATGAGCTAGAGCCAACCATATCTTGAGCTTTCGAAGCTGGCTTCTTGGCCGCAACCTTCTGTCGCAACACGCTCTTGCTTTTTGTTAGCGTGAGACTCCAAGACTTGTGGCAACACATCTTGATCCATCTCGTCTTCAAAGTCAGAGATTTTTTCATTCAACATTGTCCTGACAAGGAGGTTATACATGACATAGATAAGGATTGATGGCAAGGCAATGCATTGAGTAGAAGGAAATTAGGGTTGTGTCCAGTCAGAAATCGGACTTGTCCGATGCTCAAGTGCGGACTAGTCCGGAGTACCGGAATTGTCCGTACTGAGAACGGACTAGTCTGATATTCGGCCGTTTGAACCCTAACTAGCAGAGCAATGGTGTTTCTCAATGCAAAAGTGGCTCAAAAAAGTTGTAATACAACAAGGAATCATGTATTAACAGGAGGAACTAAGCTATTTGAGCAAAAACAAGAGAAATCGAAGGTTCTAGGGTTTGGAGAGAAACTTTACCAAATCTTTCGATTCGCAGAGTTGGAGGAGTTTTTTATGCGGACAAGTTCGGGGTCCTCGATCCCCTTGCGATGAAGATCGTTTCCCATAGAGATTTGAGGAGATTTGGTGGAGAACTCGCCAAATCACCTTGGGGGCACTTGAGTGAGGAGATAGAACATGAGGTATGTTGTGAGGATGAAGAAGATTAGGTTTTGGCGGCCTTAGGGTTATGGAGTCAAAAAATGGGACTAGTCTGTGTTCGGACCGGACTAGTCCAAACTACCGGAACTCTGCGGACTAGTCTGCATTGTGCGGACTAGTCCGTGGTCACCACAACAGAACCAGTTAGACCATTTGTATATATTCGAAGGTGCTTGATGAGGACATAACAATAGCGGAGATGCACTTTGAACTACAAGGACCAATCACAAGAGCACGAGCACGATTAATAAATTAGCAGGTGAATTCATTACTAACTTCCTTTGCCTGTGAGTTTGAGAATAGATTGCTATGTGATGATTGAATTGTTATTAGTAACAAAGGAGAAGATCAACAAGTGAAGGGAAGAGGCCTTGGGAACATGTAGAACCTGCTGAGACGTCCACAAGTTGATGGAATCAGTTTACAACTCGGACTTGAGTTCAACTCGGAGTCCAGGAGCAGTCCACCTTAAAACGTACGTCCAGGATGCATACAGACTCTGTTTTCGACGTTCCACATAAGCACGTAAAGAGGAGAAGATAAAATTTCAAATGGCTCTGGCCTCACCTCAAAATACCTCCGGAGTCATTGGGAATCGTCAAAACAAGTTGAGTCCAGATTTTTGTCCGGTACTGTACCACTGAATCGGGCCTTTGGGGCTTGAATCCCGTATGAGTCCATTAGGGACGCGACTAATCGTGTTTATGCCGAACCCTAACCTTTAAATACTGCAGCTGCCGGTCATATTCGGTGGGTTGTAAAAGCCCGCTTTTCGAGAGAACAAAAACGCAAAAATGCGAACTTAAAATTTTTTGAAAGTGGACTTGGAAATCCAAACTCACATGTATCACGTGCGTTAACCCATGTTCACTACAAATATGGACTTGTTAAAACTTAAAGTCTTAATTGGAATATTCCACATAAAGGATTAACAATTCGAATGTTAATTCAAACTCAAGTTCCAACATCGACTTGAGCAACATCATGGAGTTTTCAGCTACACTGACGATGTGTAGTACCTTCGAAAAAATTCCATCCTAATCTTTTGTTGTACTGGTGAGAATCATATCAGGGGTGGGGCCCACTTATCGGGTGGCCCACTCGTCAGTTCTCATCAAGCGTCGTTTGGTTTCCTCTTCTGCTCGTGCTTATCGGGAACCATCTCGATGTCTTTGCCAAGAAGGCTTCACACACAAGCTAGTCTTTGAGGCTGTCCTTATCGTCGACCTGAGCAGTACTCACGTGCTCTCTCTCTCTACTTCGACTCGTGGCGCCAATTAGAAAGTTGGGTCCGTAAAGAATAAAAATCAAACCGCGCGAAGGATAAAAATCCAAACAAATTTTGAGCTTAAAGTTTGAATTTACAAAATGTAGGGCTTAAAACCCTTAATTGATTAAGGCCAATATTTAGGATTTCTATTGATTTTTAGAAAAGAAAATAGATAAAGAAGAAAAGCAAAAGCCTAGGGTGCTTTCAAATTCAAATTTGAATTTGAAATTCAATTGAATCAATTCTCAAATTTGATTCAAAATTTGGATTTTTAATATCTTAAATAACCACCCCCAGGTTACTGTGCTTTGAGATTATTTAGACATGATTTGAAAATCTGAGTGAGGATAAGGAGAAAGGAAAAATGGGGCCCACATGTCATTCAAGTCAACCAGAGCAAACGTGCCATGTTTTTCCTTGTCTTCAAGTCTATCTGTCTATTGCACCGATAGGATTCTTCCCTCGCGCCTTTCCTTCTCCCTCCTGACCCCGTCCGGCCACAGCACCGCTCATGCGCCAGCCGTGCCGCTCGCCTTGCCGCCAGCCCGCGCACCTCCCCCGTCGGCCGCCTCCTCGTCTCCTGGCCACAAATCCTCTACCGCCCTGGCCGCACCGCTCTGCCTTCATCGCCATCTCGCCCCTGCTCGCCGGTCGCGCGCATCTGCGCCGCGCGCTTCCTCGCCCCAGCTCCGCCGAACGACATGGCTGCACCTCCGTCCTGATGCTTGCTTCATCGTGCTCGTTCGGGCCTTGCCTCTACTGAGTGACGTAGTTCCGCTCCTCTGCTCCACGGTGCTCCTGGCCGAGCGCCCCTGCCGCGCCGCGCCTTGCCGCTCCCTACTCGCCGACAGGTGCTCCAACTTGATGCCGCCTTGGCCTGAGTCCACCCGTCGAGCCCGTCCGCCCGTCCAGCTTCTTGCTGCCCTGGCCGCACGCCCCTGGCATCCGGCTGACCGTGCCACCACCTTGCATGCCGCCAACTACCGGCACCCCGCTCACGCCATGGTCAGCTCCCTGCTTGTCATGTTTCGCCGGTACCCCGCGCTGCCACGGCCTGCTCCCGACCACGCGAAACTCGCTGCCCTGGCCACCCACGTGCCCACATTCCAGTTTGTTGCTGGTCGTGCTTGTCTGCTCCCCATCGACATCGTCGCCTACCGCACATCATTACGATGTTCTACTCTGTAGCTGCATCCTGGCAGCGAGGCAAGTGATGTCTGGGATGAAGGATATGCAGGAACACACCTTTGACACAATGGTATCGACAAATGGTCCAAGGTTAGCTCTGATTTTGCAAGATTGATTGGATCAATGACTGCAGCCCAGGTGTTCGATGAAATGTTCACGAGGAAAGAACCAACTTTGTTGATGTTTAGAACTGGTCTGTGATGCAGGGGTAGGATTATGTTGTGACCGACAAGCCTAAGTGCCAAGATGCCCTTTGAACGGTGATGAAGCAACGGAAATCAAGTACACCCACCAGATGTTCGGTGAAATGCCTACAAGGTGAGCCTTGCCCTGAAATACCTTGCTTGACATCATTGAAGTCCGTTCGTCATGACCCTTAATGGTACTCGTGTGTCGTCAAGCTGTACGTCCATGTTCTGGCTTGATATCATTCCTATAGAAATCCCTAAGTTGACCTCCTTTGTCGTTTGTATCGTGTTAGCTTGTCCGTGCGTGCTCGTGATTCTCCACCATGAGCCGCGTCAGCGTCATTGACAACATGACGTCGTCGTGACGTTCTGAGCCGTCATCGTGCCTTGGCATCGAGACGAAGGATGCTTGTGAGGTGTGTGGTGCTGGAACACAAGCACAACTCGTCGGACAATAGTTATCAAGCCAAATTAGGTTTTAGTCGATGTGAGAGTGATCAAGTCCTAGGTGTAATCTAGATGCTCGATGAAATGCCTTCTAGGTCCAACCAGGTGTGTCGGTGATCACCGATGACCTGGGGTAAAGGTATGCAAGAACGTTACGACCAACAAGGAGAACTAGACCAAGGGGAACCTTGGATAAGAGTTCCTTGGTTGTGTTGAGGATGTTCCCTAACCGATCACATGATTGGTTAACTTGGTGTACCACTTCATCGACGATAGGTTCGTCGAGTCGCTTATCAACAACCGAGTCGACATCACTAGCCTTAAGACTCACAAGGTGGTGTTCGGGATTTCGCTCACCCCATTGACGAGTCCGGGTCGATGTGGACCTCGCTAATCCGATCTTCTTGGGATGGCAAAGCATGACCGTCACGACAAGGTCTCGCATCGTGTTCGAGTTCCAGGAGTTCACCGAGCTCATCTGGACAATCTTGCAAAGGACACTACAATAGTGTCATATAAGCACTTGAACGATGCTCGAGAAGCTTGCCGTAGAAACTACTTTACCTAAAAGTCATTTCAATGTTGTCTTGGTCCTCACATTAGATTAACAGGGCTTGTTATGACTCTTTGAGTCCAAGCAATGTCGATCTCACTTCACTCCCAAGTATCGCTAGGGTTCCACCTTGATTCCTCCTATTCTTGAACCCCGCGGCAACACTTCTCAGCTATGACTAGCTTTACTCCTTTACGAGTTAGAACAACTTCATTGGTCGACTGTTAAGTCACGACCTTCGTCTTGTACACTCCACTCATACGCAAGCTTTCGATGTCACCTTGACACTTAGGTCATCCTTACACTACCAGTCCAACAC
The DNA here is from genome assembly GCA_036927565.1 of Tuctoria greenei. NCBI lineage: Eukaryota > Viridiplantae > Streptophyta > Magnoliopsida > Poales > Poaceae > Tuctoria > Tuctoria greenei. Next base: position 61,537,331 of record JAYESD010000010.1, read on the forward strand.
TTCCACACCATTCAGCTGTATCGTCCTTGAGTGGCATAGCGTCGAGTGTTGAGTGCCAAGTTGCAATGTGTGCTTACATTGCACTTTTCAGTTCACATCTCGATACTACTATGACCACTTGACTCCATCCTTTGTTCATCCACACAACAGAGGCATATCTGTCCTTCCTAGTCAAACTCCTCGTTCTTAAAGTTTACACAACCCCGTGGAGTTTATTATTAAATTATTAAATTACTTAATTACTTATATGCATATCATGTCAATAGGAACGTGCTGATAGGTGATCGACAAGAAACTTCGCTTGGAGGAGAAGGCCAAGGTGTTTCCACTGAGGTTCCATAGTAGGTTCTTCGTAGGAAGACCAAGCCCTAACAATTGACATTTATTCGAGTCGCAAACTAAGGCAAGCCCCGGTTTGCATTTAAGTCGTTTATAAAATTTTACTTTATCACTATGATGAATAGCATATGAAATGTGCATTACTTTTAGGATGATTGATACTCCACTTGCATTACCAAAAATCCCAGGGATTGGTTGGAACGAGTTACAATTTGACTTGTAGTAACTGCTTTGCTAATGCATAGGAAATCCGGTAGAAGTCGAGTAGTTGGAATCTACTCGCGAGAGATGTAGGACATATCTCACAGGATCGGTTAGATAGAAAATGGATTAATATAATGAAATTGAGACCGGGCAGGGAATGGATAGGAAGCAGCGAGAATTGAGTCTCGGTCACATAGCCATGCCTGTGTCGGTTAAGGCCCGTCCGTATGCAACCCCTTCGGACAAGATTGAATTGTACTGGCAATATAATGGACATATGGAATCCAATAAACTGATGTAACTTGATAACTGGGGTGTTGAGGCCCATTAACTCACCATCGATAGGGGTGGGTTGAGGACAGTAAGGTGTAAATCGGTCGGCGGACACATGAGGTGTTCCGTGTGGAGACCTTCTGTTCGCAGAGGTGAGACGGGCTCGGCGTTCGAGTTTCTTGTGAAAGGTGGCCATATACGCCTATTACTGAAGTGTTATGTAGGTACAGGTGTGCTCACTGACACTTCCGAACAATGTATGTGTCGTGTTGTCCGGGTGTGTCCTGATTGCAATCACCGTCCCTCGCGGTAATAGAGTACCACTTGTTCACTGAGCGGTGACGTAGTAAATACTAAAGAAGCCAATTAATCATATTGTATTGAACTATAATTGATTTGCAACCTTGTATGGCGTAGAGATCGTATAATTAAAAGTTTACAGTTTCCCCATACTTTACCTGTAATAGCATTATGTGCTTTGGGCATGTCATATCATCGGCAAAGCGTTTCTTCTTTGATTGTGGAGTTCATGATGTGACGTGCTTGAATGATGTCATTTGCTACTTAAAACATGATTATAAGGATCCACTTATAGGCGAGTCTATTTATGCTATTCCTTACCTATTTTAGTATTCACCCTGCATATGTATAGTGAGACGGTTAAGTCTTGCTGAGCCTTATGCTCACGTTTGCGCTTTAACAATTTTTGCAGGTATTAGTTTTATTTTCGCTGTTCAAGTTGTACATGAGACTCGAGGTGTCGAGATAAATCTCATGTGAACCACGCCGCTGTTGAATGTTCTTCTTGTTGCTAGTGAGAATCGTCCGAGGGCATGGACGTCTTCTCTCCTGCTTAGTTAGGTGAGATTATGAGTATGTATTTTCCGCTGCGTGTGTACCTCTGTGGTACACTCTTTTGTAAACTCTTCTTATTACGAAATGAAAACTTTATATGTTTTGGTATCCTTTTTGTGTGTGCTGTTAGGTGCCGCATCGCACGGCACCACCCAATGAGATCCTCGGATGTGTGGACTCCGGTCCCCACATCGGTTTTGCTTAGAATAACAATTTTGCTGTTCGACGGTTTGTGAGACCCCAACTTCTCAATTTCAGATCGTGTCTTCTATGTTCTTGCTTGTGTTCCCGGTTCACTTGCAGGGATTAGCCCTCTTGGCGAGGTCAAGTGTGTGCCGCACGGTTGATAACCAATGGAGCAGTGGTGTAGTGATTGCAGGGGTATTCGAACTGCTCGAGTGCCGCGGATCATCAACGTCGATTTCTCCACCCCAATCGACTTACCTTTCGGAAGATCGGGCATAAATCTGCTCATCAATTGGTATCACATTTCCAGGTTGCCCGTGAGGTATCTTTGTTTTCCTTTAATTAGATCGATTTTGTTTTGTACCTAGAGTCCACAGAAAAGCCACAAAAAATTAGATCATTTTTACCGCTTCCTAGACTATAGTGCCTGCAGTTTTGTTTTTTAGTTTGCATTGTTGAGTTTGCATTCGTGTGGTCGATTCTTGTTGCTGTTTTAGCTTTGTGTTTTGGGTCCTAGTTATCGTGTTTCTTCTTTGTTTTATTTCTGTTCGACACCTATTCCACAATCCCTAAATAACAAACTGATCCACCACGTTCATCGGGTTGCCCTAGCTAGCCGCCTTGCGTCAACTCCCGCATCACCAGCCCTAGATTAGGTGAAAAAACTTTGTGCCACTCATCCTTGAATCATCACATACCACCCCATTAGTTGCTGTGCAGATTCCCGATCGTTTTCATATCCGATTGCGAGTTCTGTTCTAAACCGAGTTGGAATCAACATCCAAAAATCGTAACTCAGACAACCTACCTTAAAACGGCCATAACTTTCGCATACGAACTCAAAATTGGGCGATTTTTTTTCAAATTCATCTACGCGAAATTTCTCATAAGATTTTCCATGGCATAGCCGCGTTCGGCGAAATTAGATTTCCCAAAGTCCCCTCAGAAGATAGGTTATCCGGCCTCCAAAGTTTTAGTATGAATTTTAAAGAATCTTCTTGATTTTCTATAGGCCGCATATTACATCCAATTGAGCTGCAAATTTGTGTGCTTCATATATTCGTGCTCCCGAGTAAATAAAAAATATCAAAAAAATATTACAAAAAAGAAAAGAAATAGTGAAGAGCACACATATTGAAGCAATTAGCCTATATCACTTGGTGCTGTTTTGTTGGTTATATCATTCTGTCTTTCGTTTGCCTTGCTACTTCCTTGTGTTGTGCTAGGACCTATAGAACTTGGTTGACCAGCAACAGTTTCCTACATTGAATACTTATTCAACTTTGTTTACCTGTTAACGATTTTCTGCTTATTAGCCACCATATTATGCCATCCAAGATCCACCTTTCTCTTGAGCATAAAAGGTACCTTTGCAATCATCCCATGCTTCTTTGGTTCATCTCACCGTCCACACCACCTGCTGTTTCGGTAAGAACACTTGTAAGAGCGTGGTAAGACGCTTGAGCGAGAGAGATTATTTTCTTCCACCTTTCACATTGTCACTGTAGTTGATAGGGATAAAAAAAATTTGTTGTCTTTTGTTTCCTGCTAACAATGGCAGGAGAAGACAATGATGACAAATGTGTTCAACATGCTGAGTTACGTGATATGATGAAGACCATGATAGATATGTTCCCCAAATACAACGCATCAATAGGGGAGTCATTGGCGAACTTGACTCACCAACTTGATGACCTTGCTCTTCGGATGAATACTTTTGAGGCTCGGTTGCCTCTCGCTGGAAGACATGAAGACAATCTTTATGATGATATGGAAGATCACAACAATCAGCCAAGACTGTCACTTTATCATTGAGGTATGGGTGGTAATAATCATAACAATTATAATCGTCCTCCTAATGATCCTTTTGCTAAAGAGAAATTTACTATAACCTATTTTTCTGGTGCTTATGATGCTGAGGCTTATCTTGATTGGGAGATGACAGTAGAGCAAAAAATTAATGCCCATCTTGTTCCTGAACAACATAGAGTTCGTCAAGCCACTAGTGAGTTTAAGGACTTTGCTATCATATGGTGGAATGAACTTGTTAAAACTAGAACTGATCCTCCAACATGGGTTAGATTAAAGGAAGCTATGCATGTTCGATTTGTTCCTCCATCTTTTTAGTGGGACCTTCGCAAAAATTGCAGCGCTTAGACCAAGGTAACATGTATGTAGAGGAGTATTATCAAGAGTTACAAAAGTATATGTTGCGTTGTGGGGTAGTAGAAGACATGGATGATAAAATAGCTCATTTTTATGGAGGGTTGAGGCGTGAAATTCAGGACATTGCTGATTACAAGGAATATGATATTGTTAACAGATTGTTTCAGCTTGCTATATTGGCAGAAAAAGAATTGCAGGACCGACAACAACAGCAACAACGCACAAGGAGCAACTTCACGCCACATTCGACGCCCACTCCATCCAAAACAGCACCATCTTCGACCCCCCGTGCAGCGACTACACCATCCAATGGCGGCCGACAAACTATACATGCTGCTCCACCTTCTCGCGTGCCGGAGGGCAGCAAGACGACATCATTCAAGCTTTCTTCATCCACTCCTTCTATGAGTTGTTCTTCTGACATTAAGTGTCACCACTACCGGGGACTTGGTCATATGATGAGAGATTGCCCGAGCAAACAAGCATACATAGCACACGACGATGGCGGTTATGATAGTACTTCGGATGTTGAAGATGAATATTCTTTTGCTACTGAATTTACAGATCCAAATGACGAACACATCGAAGAAGAGGTACTTGGTACAGCGGCAACGGAGAACTATAGGAGCATCATTGTGCAGCGTGCCTTAAGCTCCAAAGTGGAGACCGATGACAAGCTACAACGACACAACCTCTTCCACATGTTTCTCGTCGTCAAGGACTGCCATGTACACACTATAATTGACGGAGGTAGCTGCAATAACTTGGTGAACATGGACGTCGTCAGGAAACTTGGTTTGAAAACAAGAGCATACCCTCATCCATACCACATTCAATGGTTCAACAACAGCGGCAAGGTTCGGGTAACACAAACAGCGAGAATACATTTTTCAATTGGTTTTTATCATGATTTTGCTGATTTTGATGTCGTTCCTATGGATGCTTTTTCTCTTTTATTGGGTCGTCCTAGGGAATTTGATACAGATGCTATTCATCATGGTAGAACTAATAAATATCTCTCATGCATAAGGGAAAGAAAATCACTTTGATCCCCATGACTCAAATTTTGCATTTTTAGAGGAGTAAAATTCGTGATGGCAAAACAACAAAACTAGAATCTGAAAAACAGCAAGTCGTTAAGTAAAAATCACCATCGTTGCTCGCAACTAAATCTGACCTTCCGGATTTATTCGATGCTAAGGGGATGTGCTATGCTTTAGTATGCAAAGAAGCCATGTTTTCACTTCATGAATTGTCTATTGCATTGCCCCCTGCTGTTGCTAATCTTTTGCAGGAGTTTGAGGATGTGTTTCCCTTCGAGATACCCCCTGGTTTACCACCGATGAGAGGCATTGAACACAAGATCGATTTGATTCCAGGAGCAAGTTTGCCAAATCGTGTAGCATACAGGGCGAATCTAGAGGAAACTAAGGAAATTCAGCGACAAGTCCAAGATCTTTTGGATCGCGGGTACATTCGTGAAAGCCTTAGCCCTTGTTCCATTCCTGTTCTTTTGGTTCCTAAGAAATATGTAGTTGGCGCATATGTGTTGATTGTCGAGCGATTAATAACATCACCATTCGATATCGTTATCCTATTCCTCATTTAGATGACATGCTTGATGAATTGAGTGGTACTATCATCTTCACAAAAATTGACTTGTGTAGTGGTTACCACCAAATTAGAATAGCACTAGGAGATGAATGCACCCAGCACCTTTATGCGATTAATGAACGAGGTTTTATGTGCTTTCATTGGACAACTTGTGGTGGTTTACTTCGATGATATCCTCATTTACAGCAAGTCATATGATGAACATCTTGATTATTTACGTGTTGTTTTTACTGTTTTGAGAGATGCACGTTTGTTTGGTAACCTCGAAAAGTGCGTCTTTTGCACCAATCGAGTCTCGTTTCTTGGCTATGTTGTTGCCTCACAGGGAATTGAGATGGATGAGGCAAAAATTGAAGCAATCACCAGTTGGCTAGCCCCAACAACTATCACGCATGTTCGTAGTTTTCTTGGTCTTGCAGGTTTTTATCGGCGTTTTGTGCAGGATTTCAGCACTATTGCAGCACCTCTACATGAGCTAACGAAGAAGGGAGTGCCGTTTAGATCGCGAACAGCAACAACAAGAGAAGCTTACACAAGCACCATTGCTACAACTTCCTGATTTTGACAAGACCTTTGAGCTACAATGCGATGCAAGCGGCATTGGTATTGGAGGCGTTCTCATACAAGGAGGTAAACACGTTGCTTTCTTTAGTGAAAAACTTCATGGTCCTTCTCTGAATTATTCCACTTATGATATGGAATTGTATGCCTTAGTGCGAGTATTACAAACTTGACAACATTATCTTTGGTCTAAGGAGTTTGTCATACATTCCGATCATGAATCACTGAAGTACCTTAAGTGTCAAACCAATCTGAATAAATGACATGCTAAATGGATTGAGTTCATAGAGTCATTTCCATACATCATTAAGCATAAGAAAAGGAAGGAAAATGTCATTGCCGATGCATTATCTAGGCGTTATACCACAATGTCGCAACTTGATCATACAATCTTTCGTTTGGAAACAATAAAAGTATTATATCCTACTAATTTAGACTTCAAAGATGCTTTTGAAAATTGTAGAGAAGGAAGAATTTGGAATAAATATGTGCTGCGACATGGTCTCCTCTATCGTGCTAACAAGCTATGTGTTCCAGCTAGCTCCATTCGTCTATTACTTTTGCAGGAAGCACATGGAGGAGGTTTGATGGGACATTTTGGAGTGAAGAAAACCGAAGACATTCTGTCCACACAGTTCTTTTGGCCAAAGATGAGGCGTGTTGTCGAGCGCTACATGTCACGATGCACTACTTGCAATAAAGCTAAGTCTTGCCTTAACCACATAATCTTTATATGCCTCTTCCTGTTCCTAGTGTACCTTGGGAGGATATTCCTATGGACTTTGTTTTGGGATTGCCGAGGACAAAGAGGGGGGGGGATAGTATTTTTGTAGTTGTTGATCGTTTCTCCAAAATGGCACACTTTATACCTTGTCATAAGAATGATAATGTCTCACACATTGCTGATTTATTTATGATAAAAATTGTTCATTTACATGGTGTGCCAAATACCATTGTTTCTGATCGTGATGCAAAATTTTTAAGTCATTTTTGGAGAACTTTGTGGTATAAATTGGGAACCAAGTTGTTGTTTTCAACTACATGTAACCCACAAATGGATAGACAAACCGAGGTAGTTAATCGTACTTTATCCACTATGTTGCGGGCTATCTTGAAAACGAATTTGAAGTTGTGAGAGTTGTGTTTACCACATATAGAATTTGCTTACAACAGATCCGTTCACTCCACGATAAAGGTAGGTCCATTCCAGGTAGTGTATGGTTTCAATCCCCGTACTCCTATTGATTTACTACCTTTGCCTCCTTCTAAAACTATAAATTTTTATGCTACACAACGATCTGAATTCATTTTTAAGATGCATGAAACTACAAAGAAAAATATTGAAAAGATGAATGAGAAGTATATGATTGCAGGTAGTAAAGGTAGAAAGGAAGTAACACTTGAACCGGGTGATTTGTTGGGGTTACATTTGAGAAAAGAGCCATTCCCGCACTTGAGAAAATCTCAACTTATGCCAAGCTGCTGGTCCTTTTAAGATTGTTGAAAAGATTAATGATAATGCATATAAGCTTGAATTGCCTGCCGATTTTGCGGTTAGTCCAAACATTTCAGATTTGCGACTGTACTTGGGAGAAGAAGATGAACTTGAGTCAAGGACGACTCCAATTCAAGAGGGGGAGGATGATGAGGACATCACAACAGCGGAGGCGCACATTGAACTGCAAGGACCAATCACAAGAGCACGAGCACGGTTAATAAATCAGCAGGTGAATTCTTTTCTAACTTCCTTTGCATGTGAGTTTGAGAATAGATTGCTATGTGATGATTTAATTGTTATTAGGAACAAAGGAGAAGATCAACAATTGAAGGGAAGAGGCCTTCGGAACATGGAGAACCTGCTGGGACGTCCACAAGTTGATGGAATCAGTTTACAACTCGGACTTGAGTTCAACTCGGAGTTCAGGAGCAGTCGACCTTACAACGGATGCCCAGGATGCATAGGGACTCCGTTTTCAACGTTACACATATGCACGGAAAGAGGAGAAGATAAACTTTCCAATGGCTATGGTCTCACCTCAAAATTCCTCCGGGGTCATTGGAAATCGTCGAAACAATTTGAGTTCATATTTCTGTCCGGTGCTCTGCCACCGAATTGGGCCTTTGGATCTTGTATCCCGTATGAGTCCATTAGGGACGCGTCTAATCGTGTTTTGGCCAAACCCTAGCCTTTAAATACTGCAGCGGCCGGCCATATTCGGTGGGTTTTGTTTAGAATAACAATTTTGCCGTTCTATGGTTTGTGAGACCCCAACTTCTCAATTTCAGATCATGTCTTCTACGTTCTTGCTTGTGTTCTCGGTTCACTTGCAGGGATTAGCCTTCTTGGCAAGGTCAAGCGTGTGCCGCACAGTTGATAACCAACAGAGCAGTGGTGTAGTGATTGTAGGGGTATTCGAACTGCTCTAGTGCCGCGGATCATCAATGTCGAGTTCTCCACCCCAATCGACATACCATTCGGAAGATCGGGCCTAAACCTGCTCATCAATGCTTACTAAGAAAATAGGGGGCAAAACACACAAATAATCTTGATGAATATGATCAGTAAACATACAACAATTAAGTTATGACCATAATTCACCAAGATCAAGTAATTAACATAGTTTTCGGAGAAAAATAGAGAAAGATGATTTTCATAACACAATCAATAGATTTTGAAGATGGCATACAGGTATGCAAGCTTTCAAGCCACGTTCCGAGCATCAAGGATATTTAGTTCATTTTAGAGCTCACAAAAATGTTTTTCATCAAGTGGCTTGGTAAAGATATCGGCTAGTTGTTTTCAGTGTTTACATGAGAAATTGCTATGTTTCCTTTCATTAAATGATCTCTCAAAAAGTGATGTCGGATGTCTATTTGTTTGGTCCTAGAGTGCTCAATGGGATTATAGGCAATTTTAATAGCACTCTCATTGTCACAAAGGAGTGGAATACGGCTCATATTGTAACTGTAATCCCTTAGAGTTTGTCGCATCTAAAGGAGTTGTGCACAACAACTCCCAGCTGCAACATATTCCGCTTCGGCCGTGGATAATGCAATGGAGTTTTGTTTCTTGGAGGACCAAGAAACTAGGGATCTACCTAGGAATTGGCAAGTACCGGAGGTACTTTTTCTATCTACTTTGCATCCGGCTTAATCTGCATCGGAGTATCCAATGAGATTGAACTTTGAACCTTTAGGATACCAAAGGTCGAGGTTGGGTTTATGAACTAAATATCGCAAGATCCTTTTTACGGCTGTCAAATGACATTTCTTAGGATTGGCTTGAAATCCTGCACACAAACATACACTCAACATATATCAGGCCTAGATGCACTTAAATAAAGTAGGGAGCCAATCATGGGGTGATGAGGACATCACAACAGCGGAGACGCGCATTGAACTGCAAGGACCAATCACAAGAGCACGGGCACGGTTATTAAATCAGCAGGTGAATTCGTTCTTAACTTCTTTTGTATGTGAGTTTGAGAATAGATTGTTATGTGATGATTTAATTGTTATTAGGAATAATGGAGAAGATCAACAAGTGAAGGAAGGAGGCCTTGGGAGCGTGGAGAACCACCTGGGACGTCCACAAGTTGATGGAAACAGTTTACAACTCGGACTCGAGTTCAACTCGGAGTCCAGGAGCAGTCCACCTTAAAACAGATCCCCAGGAGGCATACGGACTCCATTTTCGACGTTCTACATATGCACGGAAAGAGGAGAAGATAAACTTTCCAATGGTTCTGGTCCCACCTCAAAATTCCCCCGGAGTCATTGGGAATCGTCGAAACAAGTCGAGTCCAGATTTCTGTCCGGTGATGCGCCACCGAATCGGGCCTTTTGGCCTTGTATCCCGTAAGAGTCCATTAGGGACGCGTCTAATCGTGTTTTGGTCGAACCCTAGCCTATAAATACTGCAGCCGCCGGTCATATTCGGTGGGTTTTGCTTAGATCAATAAAGTCACCGTTCTACGGTTTGTGAGACCCCAACTTCGCGATTTCCGATCGCGTCTTCTACGTTCTTGCTCGTGTTCTCGGTTGCACTTGCAGGGTTTAGCCTTCTTGGCGAGGTCAAGCGTGTGCAGCACGGTTGATAACCAATAGAGCCGTGGTGTAGTGATTGCAGGGGTACTCGAACCGCTCGAGTGCCGTGGATCATCAACGTCGAGTTCTCCATCCCAATCGACATACCTTTCGGATGATCGAGCCTAAAACTACTCATCAATTGGTATCAGATTTCCAGGTTGCCCGTGAGGTATCTTTGTTTTCCTTCCTTCCATTAGATTGATTTTGTTTCGTACCTAGAGTCCACAGAAAAGCCACAAAAAAAATAGATCATTTTTACCGCTTCCCAGACTATAGTGCCTGCAGTTTCGTTTTTCAATTTGCATTGTTGAGTTTGCATTGTTGAGTTTGCATTCGTGTGGTTGAGTCTTGTTGCTGGTTTAGCTTTGTGTTTTTGGGTCCTAGTTATCGTGTTTCGTCCTTGTTTTCTTGCTATTTGACACCTATTCTACAATCCCTAAATAACAAACCGATCCGCCACGTTCATCGGTTTGCCCTAGCTAGCCGCCTTGCGTGAACTCCCGCATCGCCAGCCCTAGATTAGGTGACCTTTGTGCCACTCATCCTTGAATCATCACACACCACCCCATTAGTTGCTGTGCAAATTCCCGATCGTTTTCACATCCGATTGTGAGTTCTGTTCTCAAACCGAGTTGGAATCAACATCTAAAAAATCGTAACTCGGATAGCCTACCTTAAAACGGTCATAACTTTCGCATACGAACTCGAAATCGGGCGAATTTTTTTTCAAATTCATCTACGCGAAATTTCGCATCTGATTTTCTGCTGCGTAGCTGCGTTCCGCGAAATTAGATTGCCCAAATTCCCCTCGGAAGATAGGCTATCCGGCCCCCGAAGTTTCAGCACGAATTTAAAGAATCTTCTTGATTTTCTATAGGCCGCATATTACATCCAATTGAGCTGCAAATTTGTGTGCTTCCTATATTTGTGCTCCTGAGTAAAGAAAAAATATCAAAAAAATATTACAAAAAAGAAAAAAAAGTGAAGAGCATGTATATTAAAGCAATTGGCCTATACCACTTGGTGCTGTTTGTTTGGTTATATCATTCTGTATTTCTTTTGCCTTGATACTTCCTTGTGTTGTGCTAGGCTCTAGGGCACTCGGTTGACCAGCAACAGTTTCCTACATTGAATACTTATTCAACTTTGTTTAGCTGTTAACGATTTTCTGCTTATTAGCCACCATATTGTGCCATCCAAGCTCCACCTTTTCTCTTGAGCATAACAGGTACCTTTGCAATCACCCCACGCTTCATTGGTTTATCTCACCGTCCACACCACCTGCTGTGTCGGTAAGAACACTTGTAAGAGCGTGGTAAGACGCTTGAGCGAGAGAGTTTGTTTTCTTCCACCTTCCACATTGTCACTGTAGTTGATAGGGATAACATTTTTTTGTTGTCTTTTGTTTCCTACTAACAATGGCAGGAGAAGACAATAATGACGAATGTGTTCAACATGCTGAGTTACGTGATATGATGAAGACCATGACGGATATGTTCGCCAAATACAACGCAGCAACGGAGGAGTCATTGGCGAACTTGACTCGCCAACTGGATGAACTTGCTCTTCGGATGAATACTTTTGAGGCTCGGTTGCCTCTCGCTGTAAGACAAGAAGACAATGCTTATGATGAACTGGAAGATCACAATAATCAGCCAAGACTGCCACTTTATCGTCGAGGTATGGGAGGTAATAATCATCACAATTATAATCGCCCTCCTGATGATCCTTTTGCTAATGTGAAATTTACTATACCCTCTTTTTCTGGTGCTTATGATGCTGAGGCTTATCTTGATTGGGAGATGACAGTAGAGCAAAAATTTAATTCCCATCTTGTTCCTAAACAACATAGAGTTCGTCAAGCCACTAGTGAGTTTAAGGACTTTGCTATCATATGGTGGAATGAACTTGTTAAAACTAGAACTGATCCTCCAACATGGGATAGATTAAAGGAAGCTATGCGTGTTCGATTTGTTCCTCCATCTTTTCAGCGGGACCTTCGCAAAAAATTGCAGCATTTAGACCAAGGTAACATGTCCGTAGAGGAGTATTATCAAGAGTTACAAAAGGGTATGCTGCGTTGTGGGGTAGTAGAGGACATGGATGATAAAATAGATCATTTTTATGGGGGGTTGAGGCGTGAAATTCAGGACATTGTTGATTACAAGGAATATGATATTGTTAACAGATTGTTTCAGCTTGCTATGTTGGCAGAAAAAGAATTGCAGGGCCGACAACAACAGCAACAACGTACGAGGAGCAACTTCACGCCGCGTGCAGCAACTACACCATCCAAAACAGCACCATCTTTGGCCCCCCGTGCAGCGACTACACCACCCAATGGCGGCCAACGAACTATACCTGCTGCTCTACCTTCTCGCGTGCCGGAAGGCAGCAAGGCGACATCATTCAAGCCTTCGTCGTCCACTCCTTTTACGGGTCGTACTTCTGACATTAAGTGTCACCGCTGCCAGGGACTTGGTCATATGATGAGAGATTGCCCGAGCAAACGAGCATACATAGCACGCGACGATGGCGGGTATGATAGTACTTCGGATGTTGAAGAGGAATATTCTCTTGCTACTGACTTTACAGATCCAAATCACGAACACACCAAAGAAGAGGTACTTGGTACAGCGGCGACGGAGAACTATAGGAGCATCATTGTGCAGCGTGCCTTGAGCTCCAAAGTGGAGACCGACGACAAGCTACAACGACACAACCTCTTCCACATGTTTCTCGTCGTCAAGGACTGCCGTGTACACACTATAATTGATGGAGGTAGCTGCAATAACTTGGTAAACACGGACGTCGTCAAGAAACTCGGTTTGACAACAAGAGCACACCCTCATCCGTACCACATTCAATGGTTCAACAACAGTGGTAAGGTTCGGGTAACACAAACAGCGAGAATCCATTTTTCAATTGGTTCATACCATGATTTTGCTGATTTTGATGTTGTTCCTATGGATGCTTGTTCTCTTTTATTGGGTCGTCCTTGGGAATTTGATATAGATGTTATTCATCATGGTAGAACCAATAAATATACTCTCATGCATAAGGGAAAGAAAATCACTTTGCTCCCCATGACTCCTGCTGAAATTGTGCATTTTGAGAAGAGTAAAATTCGTGAGGGCAAAGCAACAAAATTAGAATCTGAAAAACAGCAAGTTATTAAGTTAAAATCACCATCATTGCTTGCAACTAAATCGGAACTTGCTGATTTATTCGATGCTAAGGGGATGTGCTATGCTTTAGTTTGCAAAGAAGCCATGTTTTCACTTCATGAATTGTCTATTGCATTGCCCCCTGCTATTGCTAACCTTTTGCAGGAGTTTGAGGATGTGTTTCCCTCCAAGATACCCCCTGGTTTACCACCGATGAGAGGCATTGAACACAAGATCGATTTGATTCCAGGATCAAGTTTGCCAAATCGTGCAGCATACAGGGTGAATCCACAAGAAACTAAGGAAATTCAGCGACAAGTCCAAGATCTTTTGGACCACGGGTACATTCGTGAAAGCCTTAGCCCTTGTTCTGTTCCTGTTCTTTTGGTTCCTAAGAAAGATGGTAGTTGGTGCATGTGTGTTGATTATCGAGCAATTAATAACATCACCATTCGATATCGTTATCCTATTCCTCGATTAGATGACATGCTTGATGAATTGAGTGGTGCTATCATCTTCACAAAAATTGACTTGCGTAGTGGTTACCACCAAATTAGAATGGCACTAGGAGATGAATGGAAAACTGCATTTAAAACCAAGTTTGGACTTTATGAGTGGTTAGTCATGCCTTTTGGTTTAACTAATGCACCAAGCACCTTTATGCGATTAATGAATGAGGTTTTACGTGCTTTCATTGGACAATTTGTGGTGGTGTACTTTGATGATATCCTCATTTACAGCAAGTCATATGATGAACATCTTGATCATTTATGTGCTGTTTTTACTGTTTTGAGAGATGCAAGTTTGTTTGGTAACCTCGAAAAGTGCGTCTTTTGCACCAATCGAGTCTCATTTCTTGGCTATGTCGTTTCCTCGCAGGGAATTGAGATGGATGAGACAAAAATTGAAGCAATCACCAGCTGGCCAGCCCCAACAACCGTCACACAGGTTCGTAGTTTTCTTGGTCTTGCAGGTTTTTATCGGTGCTTTGTGCGGGATTTCAGCACCATTGCAGCACCTCTACATGAGCTAACGAAGAAGGGAGTTCCATTTCGATGGGGCGAACAGCATCAACAAGCTTTTGATGCTCTCAAATCGAAGCTTACACAAGCACCGTTACTACAACTTCCTGATTTTGACAAGACCTTTGAGCTAGAATGCGATGCAAGCGGCGTTGGTATTGGAGGCGTTCTCATACAAGGAGGTAAACCCGTTGCTTTCTTTAGTGAAAAACTTCATGGTCCTTCTCTGAATTATTCCACTTATGATAAGGAATTGTATGCCTTAGTACGTTTATTACAAACTTGGCAACATTATCTTTGGTCTAAGGAGTTTGTCATACATTCCGATCATGAATCATTGAAGTATCTTAAGTGTCAAAACAATCTGAATAAACAACATGCTAAATGGATTGAGTTCATAGAGTCATTTCCATACATCATTAAGCATAAGAAGGGGAAGGAAAATATCATTGCCGATGCATTATCTAGGCGTTATACCATGCTGTCCCAACTTGATCATAAAATCTTTGGTTTGGAAACAATTAAAGCATTATATCCTACTGATTTGGACTTCAAAGATGCTTTTGAAAATTGTAGAGAAGGAAGAACTTGGAATAAATATGTGCTGCGAGAGGGTCTCCTCTATCGTGCTAACAAGCTATGCGTTCCAGCTAGCTCCGTTCGTCTATTGCTTTTGCAGGAAGCACATGGAGGAGGGTTGATGGGACATTTTGGAGTGAAGAAAACTGAAGACGTGCTGTCCACACGCTTCTTTTGGCCAAAGATGAGGCGTGATGTCGAGCGCTACGTGTCACGATGCACTACTTGCAACAAAGCTAAGTCTCGCCTTAACCCACATGGTCTTTATATGCCTCTTCCTGTTCCTAGTGTACCTTGGGAGGATATTTCTATGGACTTTGTTTTGGGATTGCCTAGGACTAAGAGGGGGAGGGATAGTATTTTTGTAGTTGTTGATCGTTTTTCCAAAATGGCACACTATATACCTTGTCATAAGAATGATAATGCCTCACACATTGCTGATTTATTTATGACGGAAATTGTTTGTTTACATGGTGTGCCAAATACCATTGTTTCTGATCGTGATGCAAAATTTTTAAGTCATTTTTGGAGAACTTTGTGGTATAAATTGGGAACCAAGTTGCTGTTTTCAACTACATGTCACCCACAAACGGATGGACAGACCGAGGTAGTTAATCGTACTTTATCCACTATGTTGCGGGCTGTCTTGAAAACAAATTTGAAGTTGTGGGAGGAGTGTTTACCACATATAGAATTTGCTTACAACAGATCCGTTCACTCCACGACAAGGTAAGTCCATTCCAGGTAGTGTATGGTTTCAATCCCCGTGCTCCTATTGATTTACTACCTTTGCCTCCTTCTGAAACTATAAATTTGGATGCTACACAACGATCTGAATTCATTCTTAAGATGCATGAAACTACAAAGAAAAATATTGAAATGATGAATGAGAAGTATAGGATTGCAGGTAGTAAAGGTAGAAAAGAAGTAAAACTTGAACCGGGCGATTTGGTGTGGTTACATTTGAGAAAAGAGTGATTTCCCGACTTGAGAAAATCTAAACTTATGCCACGAGCTGCTGGTCCTTTTAAGATCGTTGAAAAGATTAATGGTAATGCATATAAGCTTGAATTGCCTCCCGATTTTGGGGTTAGTCCTACATTTAACATTTCAGATTTGCGACCGTACTTGGGAGAAGAAAATGAACTTGAGTCGAGGACGACTCCAATTCAAGAGGGGGAGGATGATGAGGACATCACAACAGCGGAGACGCGCATTGAACTGCAAGGACCAATCACAAGAGCACGGGCACGGTTATTAAATCAGCAGGTGAATTCGTTCTTAACTTCTTTTGTATGTGAGTTTGAGAATAGATTGCTATGTGATGATTTAATTGTTATTAGGAATAATGGAGAAGATCAACAAGTGAAGGAAGGAGGCCTTGGGAGCGTGGAGAACCACCTGGGACGTCCATAAGTTGATGGAAACAGTTTACAACTCGGACTCGAGTTCAACTTGGAGTCCAGGAGCAGTCCACCTTAAAACAGACGCCCAGGAGGCATACGGACTCCGTTTTCGACGTTCTACATATGCACGGAAAGAGGAGAAGATAAACTTTCCAATGGTTCTGGTCCGACCTCAAAATTCCTCCGGAGTCATTGAGAATCGTCGAAACAAGTCGAGTCCAGATTTCTGTCCGGTGCTGCGCCACCGAATCGGGCCTTTGGGCCTTGTATCCCGTAAGAGTCCATTAGGGACGCGTCTAATCGTGTTTTGGTCGAACCCTAGCCTATAAATACTGCAGCCGCCGGTCATATTCGGTGGGTTTTGCTTAGATCAATAAAGTCGCCGTTCTACGGTTTGTGAGACCCCAACTTCGCGATTTCCGATCGTGTCTTCTACGTTCTTGCTCGTGTTCTCAGTTGCACTTGCAGGGATTAGCCTTCTTGGCGAGGTCAAGTGTGTGCAGCACGGTTGATAACCAACGGAGCCGTGGTGTAGTGATTGCAGGGGTACTCGAACCGCTCGAGTGCCGCGGATCATCAACATCGACTTCTCCATCCCAATCGACATACCTTTCGGAAAATCGGGCCTAAAACTACTCATCATGGGGTGATATACCTTTTGATCCACATTTGGTCCGTCTTCATTGAGATCCAAGTGTCCATTTGTTGCCATGGGAGTCTTTATAGGCTTTGCTTTGTCCATTCCAAACTTCTTAAGTATGTCTTGAGTGTACTTTGTTTGGATTATGAACGTCTCTTCCATTTGTTGCCTCACTTGGAATTCCAAGAAATATCTCAATTCTCCCATCATGGACATCTCAAATCTATTTGTCATGATCTTACTAAATTCTTGACAAAAAGATTGGTTAGTTGAACCAAATATAATATCATCAACATAAATTTGACAGATACATAGATCATTATCAACATGCTTAGTAAACAAAGTGTAATCAGCTTTACCCATCTTAAATCCATTTTCAACCAAAAAATCTCTAAGGCACTCATACCAAGCTCTAGGAGCTTGTTTGAGGCCACAGAGAGCCTTACGCAGTTTGAACACATGGTCGGGGAACTCTTGATCCTCGAACCCGAGGGGTTCTCCACGTACACCTCCTCCTTGATCGGTTTGTTGAGGAAGACACTTTTCACATCCATTTGATAAAGCTTGAATTCATGGTGAGTAGCATATGCAAGTAATATACGAATTGATTCAAGCCTAGCTACGGGAGCAAAAGTCTCGTCGAAATCCAAACCTTTGACTTGTAAATACCCTTTGGACACACGTCGCGCCTTGTTACTTGTCACCACCACGTGTTCATCTTGCTGGTTGCGGAAGACACATTTAGTGTCGACGACATTGAACTTGGGTCTTTCAACATGTTCCCACACCTCGTTCCTTTTGAAGTTGTTCAATTCTTCTTGCATCGCCACCACCCAATCCGGATCCTTTAATGCATCTTCAACCCTGCGTGGTTCCAAAAAGGATACAAACGAGTAATGTTCACAAAAGTTAGCTATAAGAGATCGAGTTGTTACTCCCTTTTGGATGTCACGGATTATGTTGTCGATGGGGTGATCTCTTTGGATGCATTGATGTACTCTTGGGTGTGGCACTTGTGGTCTTGAGTCTTCATGGTCATCATCTTCTACTCCCCCTGGATGGTTGCCCTCATTGATGTGTTGATCACATAATCTTCATGAGGTTGATCTTGTGTAGAAGCTCCCCCTTGATTATTTTCCTACACTTGTGGTTCATCTTCCTCATTCGCATTTGTAGGTGGCCCTTGTGGTCAAACATCGCCCAACGCCATTCTTCTCAATGCTTGACATGGAGCTTCTTCTCTATCTAGCACACATTGATCAACTTGCTCTCCTTGAGAGCTGTTAGTTTCAATGAACATTACGTCACGTGCTACTTCAACAAGTTCGGATACCTTGTTGAAGAGACGATAGGCGTAAGAAATCGAATCATAGCCAAGTAAGAAACCTTCATTGGACTTCGAAGCGAACTTTGAAGTCCTAGGCTTCTTGTTCAAAATATAACATTTAGAACCAAAACTCGAAATTATGAAATATTTGGCTTGTTACCCGTGAGTAGTTCATATGATATTTTCTTGAGTAGGTGATAATGATATAGCCGGTTTATGGCATGACAAGCGATGTTAACCACTTCAGCCCAAAACCGGTCTGAAGTCTTGTATTCATCGAGCATTGTCCTCGCCCTCTCAATGAGTGTTCGAATCTTGCTTTCGGCTACTCCATTTTGTTGAGGAGAATAAGGTGCTGAAAACTCGTACTTTATCCCTTCTTTGTCTAGATACTCCTCAACATGGGTATTCTTGAACTCTGTTCCGTTGTCACTTCATATGTTCTTGATCGTCAACAGAAATTCATTTTGAGCTCGCTTGAGAAACTTCTTGAGGGTTCCTTGAGTTTCTATCTTATCATGCAAAAAGAAAACCCACGTGCAGCGGGAAAAATCATTGACAATTACTAAACCGTATTTGTTACCGCCGATGCATATGTAAGCATTGGACCAAATAGGTCCATGTGAAGTAGCTCAAGCAGTCTCATTTTTGTCATGACATTCTTCGCGGGATGGGGTGCTCCTACATGCTTTCCGGCTTGGCATGCGCTACAAGGCCTATCTTTCTCAAAAACAACATCCTTCAAACCTCGGATGTGATCGCCCTTAAGGAGTTTTTGAAGATTTCTCATACCAACATGTGCTAGCCGTCTATGCCACAGCCAACCCATGTTGGTCTTTGCAATCAACCATGTGTCACGTTGAGCTTTATCTTCGTTGAAGTCAACTAGATATAGATTTCCCTTTAACACACCCTTGAATGCAACCGAGTTATCACTCCTTCTAGAGATGGTCACGCCCTCATTAGTGAACAAGCAATTATAACCCTTGTCACATAATTGAGATATGGACAAAAGGTTATAATCCAAGGAATCAATGTGTAAAACATGAGAAAGAGTATGTTGTGATGAAATTTCAATTTTACCGGTACCGAGCACCCTTTCTTGCCTGTTATCACCAAAATGAATGCCTTCGCTTGGATCTTCATTTTCTTCATATTCAACGAGCATCCTTCTTTCTCTGGTCATGTGATTGGTGCATCCACTATCTAGCACCCATTTAGCTCCACCGGATGAATAGGCCTGCAAAACACAAATTATGCCTTGGTCTTAGGTACCCAAGCTTGCTTGGGTCCTTTGAGGTTAGTCAAAAGTGATTTGAGCACCCACACATGAGATTTGGTGTTCCCATGGCGTGCCCCAACATGTTTAGCATAAACTCTGCCAAAATTACTTTTCATAAGAACAAATGATGCATCAAAAGTTCTAAACAAGAGTTTTTGCTCATATGTGTTTACAATGTTACTTTTATCAACATTATTAAGTTGCCTAACTTGATAGGTGTTTCCCTTGACAAAAGCAATGTGTTCCTTGTTATTCTTGTGGTTTCTAGCATTTTGCTTTTCACCATAAGAATACCCAATGCCATATTTGACATTAGGAGGTCTTGTGACCAAGTATGCACTGCGTGCATACTTGAACTTTTCCATGTCAAATATGCCACTTCGGGAAGGATGCTTGTCCTTTATCAAGTTTGACTTCTCCTTCAAGTTAGAGTCAATTTTAGCACATTCACAAGCAATAGTAGTTTCATATTTTATCAGTTGAGAAGGTGAGCTTGAAGAGGATGAAGAACCACTTGACTTGAGTGACTCAACTTGTACCTCAAGGATCTTGTTAACTTTGGTTAAGTTAGCAAGTTCATCTTTGATAGCCATTTTTGAGTCTTCTAGCTTCAAACAAGCTTCCTTGCTTGAAGCTAACTCAAGTTCCATTGAGTTGCTTCGCTCTTTTTCAAGCTCGAGGAGCTTTTTGATCTTAAATATTTTTCCTTTTGGAGGATGATCATATCTTCTTGATGATCAACTAGCTCCTCCTTATCAACAAGCTTATCCATTAAAAATTTCATCTTAGCCATAGTTTTCTTATCTAAACCAACAAGAATATCTTCATCATCACTAGAGTTATCACTATCACTATTAAAAGAATGCGAGGAGGAATATTTAGTTTTTACCTTCCTTTTACCTTCCTTGGCCATTAGACACGTACGATCGGTGTCTTTCCTTCCGCTAATGGTTGGGAAGAGGGTGGATTTCTTGGTAGGCTTCATGACGGCTATGGTAGCCATCTCCTCTTCTTCTTCGTATGAGGACTCGTCATTAGAGTCCCACTCCTTCCCCAAGTGTTCTTTACCATATTGTTTCTTTTTCTTGAAAGTTTTCTTAGGTTGAGGCTTGTTGTCCTTGGTCTTCCTCTTACTTTCTTCATGTGGACAGTCTACTATGAAATGGTCGTACTCTCCACAGTTATAGCAAGCACGCCTCATTTTTGGTCTTGGCTTGTCCCTTTGTCTCCCTTCACTTGGTCTACCACCTTGTCTTCTTCTCATCATTTTCTTGAATTTCTTCATGAATAGGATCATATCTTCTTCATCTATATCACTGCTCTCATCATCCCTGTCGTCTTCCTCTTGAGCTTCTTGAGCTTCTTTTGATATAGGTTTACAAGTGGACTTCAAAGCAACTCCTTTATTATTTGCCGAGGTAAGGTCGGCAATCTCTTTAATGTGCTTGGCTTGCTTCTCAATCATTTCAAAGTTGAGAATCTTCCAAAGAAGCTCGTCCGGGGTCATTTTTCGATACCCGGGTCTTTCTCTAATCATTGAGCATAGGGTGCGAGGCATGAAAGCTCTAAGAATTAGCTTCATGACCTTGTGATCACTCCACTTCTTGCTTCCATATGCTCGGACTTTGTTGATGAGATTCTTCAATTGATTGTACATGTCTTGTGGTGACTCATCTTCTTCTATAGCGAATCTTCCCAATTCGCCTTCAATCATTTCAACCTTGGTTTCTCGCACATGACAATCACCTTCATGTGCAGTTTGTAAAGTGTCTCATATCTCCTTAGTAATTTTGAGTCCATCCACCTTGGTGAACTCGTCTCGGCTCAGTGACGATGTTATGACAGCTGCAACTTGAATGTTCCGATGAATAGCTTGTTCTTGACTTGGTGTGAGCTCTTCATCGTCATCTGGGATATCTATCCATGTACACACTATATGCCACAAGATGGGGTTAAGTGATATGAGATGCATTTTCATATTTTGTCTCCACATTGAATAATCATGGCCATTAAAGTATGGGGCTTTTCCTAAAGGAATTTATAAGTAATGGTTATTATTGGAATTCAGATGATCATAGTTAAAAGGATATCGGGAGTAGTCGGTGTGACTACACCCCTTCTTCTTCTTTTCGTCCTCAATCTTCAACTTCCCTTTTGGGGATAGTGCCTTCTTCCTTAGGATTGCCTTTAGTTCTAGCATCTCCTCATCATCATCCTCGCGGTCTTGGATGGCGTTGAGGAGCTTCTATAGCTTCTGAGTCCTTTCATCATCACCCTTCTCTTGGTTGAAGTTCTTGTGTACATCCTTAATGTCTGACATCTTCTCTTCGAGCGGTGAATCTTTTTTGAAGAGTCTTGCTCTAATACAAATTGAATGTAGCCTAGAGGGGGTGAATAGTCTTTTTGAAATTTTGTCGGATCCTGAAACACTTAACAAACTTGATCAAATACAGAGAAATCAGACTAGACCGGTATGGTGCGGACTAGTCCGGTGTATGTGGACTAGAATGATCAAGTTTGATCGAAGAATTCACGACAAGTACTCTTTGCAGCGGAAAGTAAGTTGTAAATTGGATGTATCATGATAATAAAACTATGTATGGCACAAATGAACTTTGATTTCAATATTTTAACGTAAGTTATCCAAGATTGAGTAAACCCTATAATGAGATGAACAATAATAACAAAAGTGCACAAGACGCGATTTTATCATGTGGTTCGAGTCCCACAAAGGAAACCTAGATCCACGTTGAGGAGTCCACGGAGGACCGGTTCTTCACCAACCCTACCCTCGTCGAATCGCCACGGAGGCCGATTCTCTTCCACTAATCACAAAGGGGCAAATAACTGAATTCAAGGGGCCTTCTCACAAGTTGAGGGCTCCCCAAGATTTACGAAGATGAACACCACCAAACACACTCAAAATATATGCACTAAGCAACAAGAGTGTGCGAGAGAATCAAACCCAAGAGCTCAAAACGTGTAAAACAAGTCTCTCCTTTTGATCAATGCTAATCATCAAAGATTTGATCTTCTTTGGGTTAGAATGTGTGGAGAGATGTGTTTTTAGGGCTCTTGGGGGGTGTAAAATCACAGGGAATCGAGAGATTTGAATTTAGGGCCGTACATCTCTATTTATACTAGGATTTCTAAAAGTTATCGTTAGGGTTTGCGATGTCCAAACTAGTCTGTGATGGACTCCGGACTAGTCCGGTGTGCGGCGTGTTGGAAACCCTAAGTGTTCTGATAAATCGGACTTGTCCGACAAAGGGCGGACTAGTCCGATTTGGTCTTTGGAAGTGTTCGGACTAGTTCGGCACATATCATACTCGTATGGTGTGGTGAACCTCATGTAGAATATAGGACAAGTCCGCAGTGGGAGGACTTGTCCGATTTTAGTCAAAGAGTTTTCAGACTAGTCTTTGGTGATATCGGACTTGTTCGGTTCTGTGTAAAGCGTGAGGTTCTAAGGACAAGTCCGCACTGGGGCGGACTTGTCTATTTTTAGTCGGAAAGATATTGGACTAGTCAGTCGTGATATCAGACTTGTCCGTTTTTGTACATATGTGAAGTGTTGAGGACTAGTCAGCACTAGGGGGACTAGTCCGATCTTAGTCAAAGAGATATATATCAGACTAGTCTGGTGAATATTGGACTAGTCCGGACTTGTAAAATTTTGTGTAGTGAGGGTGATTTCTTTTGCTTGAGCTCTTGGGGTGTGTTTCTACAACACACTCCTTACACAACAAAGTATTCTATTCAGCTCTTGAGCTCTTTTTCATATAGATTCCTTATTCTCCTTTCTTTTTGCACTTTCTTCATAATTTTATTTAAAACCTGCGCTCATCTCAACAATTTTGTTAGGATCTCATTTGTTTGTCATAAATCAATCAAACCCAGAAGGGATGCCTATATGCACTTTCACTTACAATGTTTGGGCTTATTGGCTTAGTGACAATCTCATTAAAATTTAATGAAGATTTATGTCATGTCCGTTTCTAATATGGTGTCTTTAGGCACCAACTATTTAAAATTTAAATTTAGTGTCTGAATAGAGGTTTTAAGCCTCGATCATTTTAGCTAATCAACTAAGTTTAAGGACATCACTTATTTCTTAGTAATTGCGGGTATACCCATTGTAGTACTCCCCCTCATGATCAGATCCAAATCTTAGTGTCTCATTATATGCATTCATCTGAGAAAGATCTTAGTAGGAATAATCGATTGAGAAACATAGCATTCAATTCTCCATCTCTAAATATGAGCGTTATCGAAAGAGCCATAATTTTGAAGACGTTTCACGATCGATTCTTATGCGCTTACTAAAAACTTTAGTCATTCTGAGAGAAAATTTGATTATAGCATCATGCGAGGATTATGAGAATAGCTTATTCATACAAGGATATCAAGGTGACATACTCAAATTAGTTGTCCAAGAAAAATTACTAAAATCAAATTCTTTTAATAAGAGGGTAAATAATGAATTGGGAATTTAGTGAAGCGTAAGTATAAAGCGATCTTATGTTAGTAATGGGAGTTCGTATTTGGCTTCTACTTTTGCTTCATGACCATTAGCAACATTAACGGTCCAAATCTCTCTTGGTAGTATCCTCCTCTTATTTTAATACTTAGTCACTCATAGCATCGAGCTTTTCTTAATTCTATAGTGTTACAAATGCAATGTTTTGTTTTTTACGTAGGCTACTTGACAAAAATCAGCATTCATAATTATCTGTCATTCTAAGTATGAGCACACGCACAACACCTCCATTTGTTTCTTAGTTACAAGTTTTTTGTGAGAATACTTGTATTAATCTTAGTATAGTCAGTAAACTGATTTTTAATTATAATGGCGGTTCTAAGAGGTAGTATCACATTTGGGAATTGCTCCTCGAGTGTGCTCAGTAATTGAATCATCAAACATGACATGTTTAATGACTCCATTTAATATGAACAAAATCATATTTAAACTAAATGTTATCATCCTTACGAGGAAATATATTGAGTTTCTCCATCACGAAAGATGAAAAACTAAAACTAAGTATAGCACTGAACTGAATATGGAGGAATCACGTGAGTAAAATACTTAAGAGAACGCATAAACTGGAAATAAAAAAACTTAGAAATAAACAAACTGAAATGTTATGTTTTCATTTTCACGTTTGCTACTTGGCAAAACATAACGTAACTGATAACATAGTAAATTGTGTCCTTCATGTTTGCTACTCGCAAAATTTTCTATGTACTAATATGAATAATAGTAGCTAAGAAGAAATGTTGAAAACAAAATATGACATTCGAAATATCTGAGAAAACATAGTAAATTTTGTCTTTCACGCTGGCTACTCGAGCAAAATTTTTATCGACTGATTCAAATCACTTAGCTGAGGATAAATTTCGTCTTTTGTCGTTAAAACAAAATACGACATTCGAAATAACTTAGGAAACATAGCAAGTTTCTTCTTTCAAATTGACTACTCGAACAAAACTTTCTAAGCACTAAATAATTGAGTCAAATAAAAATGTTGTCTTTTGTCTTTCACGTTGACTACTCGAACAAAATACAACGTTCATAACTTAGGACATGACAAATTTTATCTTTTACGTTGACTACTCAACAAAATTTCCATGCAACTTAATATCTAAGAACATAGTAATTATCAAAATTACTTTGTATTGAACTTAGTTATATGGGATCATAGTAATTTTATCGTTCACGTTGGCTACTTAACAAAATTACTATGAAAACATAGTAAACTCATAGCACAATATAAATTTATTGTTAAACAAATATTACTATGCAAACTGAGTACACAGCGGAATCTTAATAGAGCATACTTAATATTCCACAACAAAATTAATGATTTAATGAACTGAGAATATACTTAACTTAGTGCAATAATGCTAAATTGATGAATATAATATAATAAACATACATTAAAATATAGATTAATATGCACTAAAATATCATCAAATACTTAAATAATCTCATTCATTTAATTCGATTTTGGTAGACCAAAATGATTTTAGCCCATACTAAAATCACCGAAAATAATTAAATGCAAAAATACTAAAAGACCCATTATTCTACTTCAGTCCATACTTAAAATTTCTGAAGATGGTACTAAATTTAGAAGGCCTATTTTACTAATTGAATGTGGCCTAGAGTGGGGTGAATAGGCATTTGAAACTTTTTTCTGCAACACTTAACAAAATTGTCAAATATAGAAAGGTTGGACTAAATCATTGTGCTTGTTACACCTACGAAAAGATTAACTGATTTTGTGTTTTTCTTCGAACGTTATAGCAACAGAATAGTACTTTAACTTTAGAGTGATTAACAGGTGAGTATAGCACTTAGGTTCTTCGAGAAATGCAAAGTTAAAGATGATTAAGATTATGATCAAGTTTAACACTAGATGGTGATAATTACGAAAAGTAAAGATCAAGAACATGCAAGACAAAGTATTTTTACCGAGGTTTGATCCCACAAAAGAGATCTACTTCCTCGTTGAGGAGCTCACAAAGAGTCGGATCTCAACCAACCATTTACCTCGTCAAGCCACAACGAAGGCCGACTTGAGTTTTACTATCACGAGGTAGTCACTGAGTCGATGGGGCAACCTCACAAGCTAAGGGCTCCCATAATTTTACAGCAAGAAAACAGATCGAATACACTTAAAAGATTTACAAGAAATACGAGAGTGTATGAGAGATCAAACTACAAGAGCTCAACGATGCGTAGACGTTGCTTTCCCTTTCCCAAATCTTAACTCCCAAAATATTTAACCTTTTTGAGCTCTAGATGTGTGGAGAGGAGTGTTTTTGTGCTCTTGGGACGTGTGATGGTGCTAGGGTTTTTGGTTGCGTGGTTATGTGGTCGTGGATCACCTATTTATAGACATTTAGAAAAGTTACCGTTAGCGATCTCGACAGCCGAACTAGCCCGCTCTTAGGACCGGACTACTCCGATGTGCTATGTGATATGTGTGTGAAACGTGCAGCACACCTGAAATCTTAATTATTGTGAGTGAATCGACTAGTCCGTATTGGATCGGACAAGTCCTTGTGATTCTAGTAACAAAATCGGACTAGTCCATATGAAACAGACTTATCTAATGCAAGGTGTGGTTTGTGTTATGTGACGGACTAGTCCGCATTTTGGGACTTGTCCATGTGAACAGTAGAGAGTTAAGTGGACTAGTCCAGCTCCCACCCGGACTTGTCCATATGGGAACAGAAAGGAAATCGGACTAGTCCGCTAGTGTACGGACTTGTCCGATGCTTCAGTGAATTGCTTAACTTGTTGATTTTAGTCCTTACTCTCTATGCAAAGTCATGAGCTCTTGGGATGTGTCTTGCACATACATCCTCTACATTAACAACTACTTCGCGCTTTAAGTCTTCACTTTGGCTCTTCCCTTCTCATTCCTCATTTTTTACCTTCTTGTGCACTTATTATTTTTATTCTCTGTGGACCTGCTTTCAGCTCAACAAATCTCATTAGGATCTCGTTTGTTTGCCATCAATCATCCAAAACCCACATGGTATGCCTAGATGCACTTTCAATCTGCCCCTTTTTGGTGATTGATGCCAACCAATTGAGATTTCACAATTAAAAGTAAAAATATTGATTTTCATAAAGTGTGCATATATGAGAATGACAAATGTGGACAAGAGATACTTCTACCATATATGCACTCTTCATGGTGGGGTGCCCATAAAGTGTGTGTGAGCAAATATTGTGATGAGCATAAATGAAAATACAATAGTCATAATGAACAACCATCACAAGAATATCATAATGAGCATCACACATCAATACTAAAAAAAATAGGCATCATCCAAATAGAAATTACAATAGTTTGAAACTCAAAGCATAAAAAGATACAAGTCCATGATCAATTGTAATATACTAGTAGTCTCAATCTCTCCCCCTTTGGCATCAAGGCACCAAAAAGGGAAAAATTGAGGGGAGCTACTCTCCATCACTCCCTCTCACACTATCGGTCCTGTCCTCATCTTCATCTTCATGCTCATGTTGGGGAGGAGGAACAGAGACACCACCAAGTCCAAAGGAACTTAGCTCTTGTTCCGTGAGAGGTCGTAGCTTTGTGAATTTCTCTACTGAGTCTTCAAAGATCCGAGGAAATCCCACTGGTTCAATGTCCAACTTCTCATAGATAGCTTTTATATTGTCCTTCATGTACCTCTGGTGCCTCTTCCTAGCCTAGCTTTCCTTGTGTTACTTGACTTCCACTTTGCGGCAGGATGCAAAGATGGAGGAAAGCATCTTTAGAACACCGCTTGAGGACTCTACGGAGGGTGGAGGAGGGAGGTAGCAGTTGGATCCCTTGTGCCTTCTTGTGCTTTCTTTGACCTTTGGGTGGGGACCGGGGTCCACACATTCCAGGAATCGCATTGGGTGGTGCCGTGTGATGCTGCACCCAACAGCACACAAGAAAAGCCTTACAAAATAAACAACACAAATATTTTATTTCACAAGATGATCCTCTTTTACAACATAATATACAACACAACAGAATATTTTTATACTCACACTCTCAACTAACTATGCACAAGAGAAGTCGTCCATGCCCTCGGACGTTTCTCACTAGCAACACGAAGAAGAGAGCAGCGGCAAGGTTTCTGTGAGAGGTACCTCTCGACAAGCTCGAGGTCTCACGGACAACCACAACATAAGCATAAGCTAATAATACCTGCAAAAACCACAATATAACAACCGTGAGCACAAGGCTCAACAAGACTTAACCGTCACACCTAAAGCATGAAACTCTACATGCTGGAAACTTTAAAGACTGGGAAGTTTAATTTGCAGGAATGGACTCGCCGAAAGTAAATCCTTAGTGGTCATTTTTAAAGTAGCATACGCGATCCATGGGCATAGCATCATTGTAAATTCCACAATCAAACAAGAAATGCTTCATCCACGATGATACTTGCTCAAGGTTGCATAAGGCTTATCCAAGTTAAATGTTTGGAAATTGTAAATTTGATTATGCTATCTCTATAGCAGACAAGATTTCAATACAAAGAATTATTCATAGCAGCATATTCATAATCTTTCTATTTATCTTTCTTACTACGTCCAGACTCAGTGTCCAAGTATGCTCAAATAAATGCGAGCGACGGTGATTGCAACCAGTAGACACCTGGACTGCACGACACGTACACCCATACTTGGAGTTGCAACGGCACACTCCACTGATGTCGCACACAGCCACCTTTCCCAATACTAACCCATATCAAAATAGTTTGATTGACCCAAACAGCGAGCTCCCTCAAGGTACACCTCCGCTGTGAAATGTTCATAAGCGAATTACCTCCAACTGTACTAGCAGCCGACAGCTTAAGCCGATTGAAAAGGTTCCAACATAGGATCCTCAAGGTACATCGATTTCCTGGGTCTCATATATACAGTATGCACCCGATACAGTTCAAACTTGTCCAACAGGGCCATGCATGAGACGGGCCTTAATCGGCATAGGCAGGACTACGCAGCCAAGACCATGTCCTCTTGCATCCTATGCTCCTGCCCAGTCTCCAATTTATTAAAGGCAATCATCACAACTAAACCCATAATTCCAATCTAGTGTAAACCAAGTGCTAGTCTCACGAGACGGTTCCAACCTCTCGACTTCTACCATTTCTTCCAACTAGACATTAAGCATAGCATATCGAAACGTGGAGTATTAATCTACCCAAACCACTCTATGGATTATTCTGGCCATGCAAGTGGGTTTCATTGTACAAGACCTAATGCACAATACATCTCATCCATATAGTGTGTTTAAATGAAAACTTTGCAAGATTTCTTAAATGCGAATCGGGGCTTGCCTTTTGGTTGAAATAAAAGTCAGCGACGATCAGTTAGTAGCCTCCGTTGAGAATTCACGCCACAACAGATCCAATAGAGAATTCCACTCCTCGAGGTTGTACTTCTCGTTGGCCACCTTCGTCGCGAACACTATCGAAATCATATGCAATTAAGAGATTGCAATTTATTAATATAACAATTGAAGTTGATTATAACTCAATAAGGATTAATATTAGTTAGAACTTGAAGTTTTGTTGCTAGACTGGACAACAACAGAAAGGAAACAAGATGAACTTAGGCAATGGACATATGAAGTGAAATAGATATTGTTTTGTAGATAGGGATGTGGTCTCAATTTATACAGGTTCAACGGATCCTATGAGCCTGAGAAAATTACAGGGATTTCATATGATCAGGAAAGAATAACCAGGTAAGTTTCAGATACAGCAATTAAATAAATTGGTCTACAAAATTTCTTAAGTGTTTAGCCTTCTCTGAATTTTGGTTGTAATTATGGAGGTCTATCATGGCTATCAGTGGTTGTACCATACAGAGGGGGTCTCACTGGTTCTAGTAGAATTTGTTTCACAATTTTCTAAGCTTCATACAGGGAGAAACCGATTTACACGGTTGGATAATTTACTGAAAAAGATTATGTTGTTTTTTGGGGCCTGGTATGACCAGTTAGGAAAAATCTCCAGATTGAACTAGGTTATTAAAGTCCAATTAAGCTTAAAATTTTACATAAATTCAGAAACTTACTAAATAACATTTTGGCAAAATTTAGGATCTTTCTATGAAGGTAATCATCAGATAAAAATCAAACATTAATTTTTTTTAAAGGGCTCTACAGGAAAATCCTGGAATTTTTATGAAGATTGTGTTGTAGTTATGGCTAGTTTAGATAAAGAGCAAACCAACAAGTTTAGTTTGACAAATTTTGAAGCTCTCTATTGAGAAATATGAAATTTAGAAGCTTACACATGTTTCTGTACAAATTCTAAATGATTTTGGCTATTTTATGTGCATAGAAAACACACAGGTGATCAGACCATGTAAATGAAGTCTAATGACCCTGATAATTTTACTGGAGTTTAAGGATATTCAAATTAAGGTTCTGGAAACATTTGATAATTTTCCAAAGAGCAGAACTATAGGAATTAATTCTATAAGCATTTTTTTTATTTGAATTATGGATAAATTCCTATGGACTTTCATACAATTCCAAGTGCACTACTGGAAAGTATTATTCATGCTGGTTATAACAAAATTTATTTGGGAACTTTTGGACAATTCTACTAGGAGATATGAATTTTTGAAGTGGGAACTAAATCTGGAATTAAATTTCAATTGGAAAAGGTTTGAATAATGGCTGGGCCCACAAGATTTAAAATGGTACAATTGGGTTGAAGCAACACCGGGCCACAGGGTTCAGGGATATAGCCACACGGGATCCTCGTCCACACCAGATCCGGGCGCGCGCTGGTTAGACTGACTTCCAGGGCCCACCCCGAGTCGTCTTCAACCTCGCGCCAGCGGCGCTCGGGCGGTGCCCGACGGCAGCCCCTCGCTGCAGCTTGTTCCAAGGCACGGCGGCACTCCACCCTCACCGCCCCCACCTAAAATCAAGTGGGGAACACGATGGAGAAGTTCCCGACGTCGATTAGCAGCTGGAGAGGGCGGTGCAACAGCGGCGGCGGCGATTAGGGTTTCGGCCATGTCGGCTGAGCCCTACGGTGGGCCGAACCGATCGGGGAGACATCTGGAAGCTTCATTGAAGCATGGATAAGGCGGCTAAACTCGATTCACGACTAAATTACTCGATGGGTTGCTCTGATTTTTGGTCTTCATCTACGTATGGAGGTCTAGTCCCTAATCCTTAATTGGATTGAAAAATGTTTGCGCGTATAAACTGAATTAAACACGAATCCTAGCATCATCGCTGGGACTAGGCCGAAAGGAAAAATGGAATCTCTACTTCCAGGAGGAATGAAAGTGGATGGGGTTTTCACCTTGATCAAGAGGGTGGACAAGAGATTCTTTTTGCTGTTGGGAGCAGCTCGTGACTCGGTCGAGATCGGCGGCGCCACGGGTGCAGAGAAATGGCAAAACAGAGTAGCATGCCGGCGGTCCAAAAATCTTCAAGCCCGTCGATGGGGAACCTCAAACTGTGAAGGAGAATGATCATGGAGCTGCACAAGATGTTGGGGAATAACCCAGGGTGAAGAAACTGGAGCCATACCGTTGCTCCTTGGTGTATTTCGAGGGGGAGGGGAAGAACTCGCTGGGAGTGAAGTTCTTGGGCCAGGGGTGAAACAAGGAGGAAAGGCTCGACTTGGGGGCTGAGGAGGTGATAAGGAGGAGCGTGGGGATGAGCTGTAGGCAGCTGGAGTCGAAGCAAGGAGGCAAGCAGCTCTGTGGCAGTTGCATGCCGGGAGGTGACGCCATAGGAAGAGCAGGGGCGAATTTGACACACTGACCAGTGGGTCCCACCTCTCCCTTCAAGCCTATCTTCTCTGGACACTAAAATATCCCACCAACTTGTGTCTAAAAATTCTAGAAATTTTATGGTAGACTAATTTTAAGGTGTCAAAATTGATTCTGAAATCAGATTGTTGAATTGAAAAATTTTCATTCGAATTCCAATTCGAATTTGAATTTGAGTTGAATTCAATGAAGCTAATTAATTAAATAGCAAACTTGCTTCAAAAATTATGAAACTTTGCAGGGATACTATTTGGAATATTTGTAATCCATTGGTCAACTCAAATGTTCATGTTAACTTCATTTGAACATTAGCTAAGTTTATTTTTTTAATTTCCTCATTTGGAGTTTGAATCAATTTGTTTTTCTCAATTCCTTTTTAATTCTTTTTAACATTAAAATTTTTTTTGCCCTAACTTAACTTTGAATTTTGGAAATTTGGGCTTCTACATTTCCTCCCCCTTAAAAGAATCTCGTCCCGAGATTACAAATGAATGAGACGGAAGTAAAAGATTACCGGAGATATGACGATGACATGTCCGGATACTTTGTGCGGAGAAAATCTTCACTCTCCCATGTTGCCTCCTCGACGGTGTGGTTACTCCATAGAACTTTATAAAACTACATCATCCGATTCCTTGTGACACGAGACTTTTCATCGATAATCCGGATTGGATGCTCGACGTAGGTGAGATCTGGTTTCAATTCTTCCAATTCTTCAATGCGGATGTCGGTAGATGGTTTGAGACATTTCCATAATTGGGATATGTGGAAAATGTCATGAACACCAGCTAGAGTTATTGGTAACTCCAATTTGTATGTAACATGACCACATCTTTCAGTGATAGCAAATGGACCGATGAATCGTGGAGCCAACTTTCCTTTTACTCCAAATCGATGAATTCCTTTCATCAGAGAGACACGGAGATACACGTAGTCTCCAATGTTGAAGCTTAAAGGACGACGATTTTTATCCACAGAACTCTTTTGTTGAGACTGAGTGGCTTTGAGATTAGCTTGAATAACTTTTACTTCCTCTTCGGATTCATTTACCAGATCAATTCCAAATACCATTCGTTCACCAGATTCGCACCAGTTGAGTGGTGTGCGGCACTTCCTGCCGTAAAGAGCTTCATAGGGTGCCATTTTGATACTAGATTGATATCCGTTGTTGTACGAGAATTCCGCCAATGGTAATTGATCATCCCAATTTTTACCGTGGTGTATGGCATATGCTCTAACATATCCTCAAGTATCTGATTTACCCTCTCAGTTTGTCCGTCAGTCTGAGGGTGATATGCGAAACTATGAATTAACTTCGTCCCCAATGATGCATGTAGCTGCTCCCAAAAATGAGCAACAAACAGTGATCCTCTATCTAATACAATGGTGCGGGGAACTCCATGTAAGCACATAATTCTTGATATGTATAAGTCCGCATATTTCTTCACATTGTAAGTGGTATGCACTAGAATAAAGTGTGCTGACTTAGTTAACCAGTCAACGATCACCCAAATGGAATCGTGCTTGTGAAAGGTGAGAGGCAATCCGACAATGAAATCCATACTCAGGTCCTCCCATTTCCATGCCAGTATTTTTAGTGGTTGCAGCAGCCGCTTTTCCTCATGTGGTCAGCTTTCACTCTCCGACATGTGTCACACTCGGACACATACTTTGCTATTTCTCTCTTCATACGTGTCCACCAAAATATAGTACGGAGATCTTGGTACATTTTATTGCTTCCTTGGTGGATGGAATACTTGGACAAGTGAGCCTCATCCAAAATCTTTTTCCGCAGTTCCATGTCCCGGGGTACCACTATTTGATTTTTGAACCATAAAGTTCCTTATTTGTCTTCCTGGAAACATTTCATTTATCCACTTTTAAGTCTCCTCTGAATATGAGACATTCCCTTGTCTTTCTTCTGAGCCTCTACAATCTCCTCTCTGATTGTAGGTATGAGAGCAAGGTTATACAAAGCTCCATAAGGAATCACACGTAGACTTGGTTCATCTTCTTCCATAGGACCGATGGTCAAATTATGAGCGTGAGACTTTCAACTAAGTGTGTCGGCAACCACATTGGCCTTGTCGGGGTGATAGTGAATCTCAAGTTCATAGTCTTTTATTAACTCTAACCATCTTTGTTGTCTCATACTTAATACCTGTTGTGTGAAAATGTACTTCAAACTTTTATGATCTGTGTAGAGGTGCACTAGATTTCCCATTAAGTAGTGTCTCCACGTCTTCAGAGCAAGAACTACTGCTGCTAACTCTAAATCATGTGTCGGATAGTTGTGTTCATGATTTCGGAGTTGCCTTGATCCATATGCAATTACTCTTCCATCTTGCATAAGTACGCAGCCCAATCCGATGTTGGATGCATCACAATAAACA
The DNA here is from genome assembly GCA_036927565.1 of Tuctoria greenei. Lineage (NCBI taxonomy): Eukaryota > Viridiplantae > Streptophyta > Magnoliopsida > Poales > Poaceae > Tuctoria > Tuctoria greenei. The sequence continues at coordinate 61,571,759 of JAYESD010000010.1, forward strand.
TCAAAAGATTTCGTCGTATCGGGTTGAGCCAAGATCGGGGCTGTTGTGAGATGCTTCACTAGAGTTTTGAAGGCTTCCTCGCATGATTCACTCCATACATACTTGCTGCCCTTCTTCAATAAATCTGTCATAGGTTTAGCAATCTTTGAGAAACTTGGAACAAATCTCCGATAATAGCCTGCTAAACCCAAGAAACTACAGACTTCATGCACTGATGTGGGAGATTGCCATTTCAGCACTTGTACCACTGTACTCGGATCCACAGCGATGCCTTTCGCTGAAATAATCTGACCAAGGAATGGAACTTGATTAATTCAGAACTTGCATTTACTGAATTTGGCATATAGCTTGTGATCACACAGTCTTTGAAGCACGATCTTGAGATATTCAGTATGTTCCTCCTCTGACTTGGAGTAAACCAAAATATCATCAATGAACACCACAACAAACTTGTCTAACTCTGAAATGAATACTGAATTCATCAAGTACATGAAATGCGCTAGGGCATTTGTGAGCCAAAAGACATAACCAAATACTCATAAAGTCCATATCTAGTTGAGAATGCCGTCTTTGGTATATCCTCCAGTCGTATCTTAATCTGATGATAACCAGACCAAAAATCCATTTTAGAGAATACCTTAGCACCCACTAATTGGTCAAAGAGCAGATCAATATGTGGTAGTGGATACTTGTTCTTGATAGTCACGACATTAAGCGGATGATAATCCACACATAGCCTCAATGTCTTGTCCTTCTTCTTGACAAAGAGAGTCGAGCATCCCCAAGGTGATGAGCTTGGACGAATGAAACCTTTACTCAATAAGTCATTCAGCTGCTCCTTTAATTCAGCTAACTCCTTAGGTGCCATTCTATATGGTTGTCGAGAGATAGGTGTAGTTCCCGGTATTAATTCAATCTTGAATTCCACATCTCGGTCGGGCGGCATACCCGGCAGATCATCAGGGAATACATCTGGGAAATCACGGACCACTGGAATGTCGTCCAACTTACTTGTTTCAGAATGATACACTGCTGCACTTTCTTGAACCGTGTTCTCAAGAGTTAAGGTGTGGTGGCCGTGAGTTGAAGAGTTGAGCTCAACGGTGCGAGGACTGATGTTTAGAACAGCTTCGTGGTTGCTTAACCACGACATTCCCATGATTACATCAATCTTTTGACCTTCAAGGATGTTAAGAGTAGTGGGATATATTCTACCACCCAGACATAATGGTGCTTGAGAGATAACATCACTTGCGGTAATATTACCTCTGGCTGCTTGAACACAAAGGATTGACTTATGAAATTATGTGTAGCACCGCAATCAAAGAGAATCAATATCAGTATATGGTTGAGAGTGAACATTCCCGCTAACACGGGTTCTCCTTCCGGTACACCCTCAATAGTAGTATAGTGGACACTCCCAAGCTTTGATTTCTTTTGCTGCTGATTGGGACACTGACTTGAATGTTGAAATGATGACTGGCTGCAGCTTTGATTTCTCTCTAGACAATATCTAGTAAAGTGTCCCATAAGACCACAAGTGAAGCACGGATATTTAGTCGGTTCAGTGCTAACTTGTGGATAAAAACTGGGTATCTCTGGCTGCGGTGGAGATGGATAAGAATTTATGTGCTGCTGCTGCAGGGGTGATTCGAAACTTGATGTAAGCAGCGGGCGACTATGATATGATAGTCGAACAGATGGCTGCCATTCTTGACCAGATGGCAAACGATATACCAACCGATATTTCTGAGCAACAACACTAGTGTTGTGATGCGGAATACTCCGCTTTCTTTTCTCCGCTTGAAGAAAAGGATATTCCTTTTCTTGTAGGATAGCGGCATTGACTAATTCATTGTACTTTCCGTGATTGGACAACATGAACCTAGCTCGAAGTTTGACTCTTAGCCCTCTAAAGAAATGATCACATTTCAACTTTTTTGTATTCACATAGTCTGGCGCATATTATGCCAAACGGTTGAACTCCTTAAAATACTCATGGACACTCATGTCCCCTTGCTTGAGTTCAACGAATTCCTCATACTTGATCTTTATAATCCCCGTCAGAATATGACGAGCACGGAAAGCCTCACGGAACTCATTCCATGCTATCCGATGACCTTCAAGGCGAGTTGCACTATATTCTGCCCACCAAGCTCCGGCAGCTCCATGGAGTTGTTGAGCAGCAAATAATGTCTTCTGATAATCGTCACAGGGAAACACACTGAATTTTGATTTCATTACATGAAGCCAATGATCTGATTCTAATGGTTCAGTCGCTTCCGTGAAGATTGGCGGTTGCGTTGCCAAGAAATCCAAGTAACTGTTTCGACGTGGAATAACTTGCTGCGTTTGATGAATTAGGCCTTGATGTACCAAAGCTTGAAGTAACTTAGTGTTCTCTTGGTGAGACTCGAACATTTTAGACATGACATCCACCAATACCGTTGATGGTGGCGTCTGCGGTGGATTCGAATCATCACTGTCTCGTCGAGAACGTCCGGCCTTACTCAATGAACGAGTACGAACCATACTGCACAAATGAATTTGGGATGAGTCCAAGTTAAATCTAAGCAATAAGTGAAGATAAGGAAAACATGAACATGTCAGGAACTTTGTGAAATTATAACAATATTCATGTTCGCACAAATTTTCAAACTTATGCTTCATTGATGAACTGTTCTGCCAGAAATCACCAGTCTGTAGAAATTTGAGAATTTCATCAAGTTAGAGACACAATCATGCCTTGAGGTGAACAACAAAATTGTAGATAACTTCCTGGCCTTTCCATAATGTATTTATTTTCTTCCACAACAGTTCTGGTTAATGATATATGAATTTCCAAATTTGACAATGTTCCCAGAATTTCTGAGAAATTTTGACAGCCCCTCCTTTGTATATGGCTGTTTTGTCCACAGTTTTTCCATATACAAAATATCCAAATTTGCCAAAACTGTAAATTACAACATTGTCACATATCTCATCTAGTTTCTATAAATATATAATATGCCCTCATTCGAAGTTTCTACTGAGAGTTATGATCAAATTGGTGAGAAGTACAGAAACTATTCCAGTTTCTGTCCAGTTTTGGCAGGTTTTGGAATTTTCAAATTTTAGCTATGATCCAGGGGGATTTTGCTCTGGTCATGAACAGAAATTATTTAGAAGACTCAGATACATTTCCAACCATGTATGGAACACCTTAATGGGATAATTCTATCAGGAGATATAACTTCTCAAACTGGAGCTAAGTTTCTGCCAGAATAACACTGGGAAGAACTGAGGTTGACAGTTTTGGTTCAAATTTCATATTTATGATTTCAAGATAGGAATCTGCTAAGGATATTAACATGACACTGGTGTTGCGAGCTACACCTTCGGCATGAATTTTAACCGTCGTAATCCGAATGCAATGCCGGTACTATGTCCTCACCAAATAAAAATCCTAAGCCGGTATTCCGGCATACGTCTCAACGGTGGCGCTAATGATGTTCACTCGCAAATGTTTTCTACTCGAGATACGAATAGCGCGGTTAGTGTACCTGGTGACACACAAATTACTGATCAATCATATGGTACCGTACGGCACAGCCAGCACGGGTGAACAGTTCACAATAATATATATGAAAGTAACAACATTCATCCCGTATCATTCCATACGAGCCGCCCCGAGTTAAGCCACGTCTCGAGGTACATGACCGGGTTTTCTATCACCCAACGGGGTCCCATGTCTTTGCATAGTGCTGCACCAATAGGGGGCGCATTGGGTTATGTCCCACCCGACGGGGGCTCCCACTAACTTTGAAGCACGCTGGAGTACCGCGTGTCATATGTTCTCAGAAACATAGAAAGTTTCAGAGACTCATATTGATATTTCCGTGCCAAGCCATGGAAATAATCACATGCTACCTCTCGCATGGTGAGCTTACCGCAATTGATCCGCTTGCGGTGGCGTACCTTACCTCCTACCTGACGTCGGAGCGTCGTTACAGAATATAATAACACATATGTTAGATTTGCCACTTTAAGTAACTAATACTATACTAGACCTTATGTGGGCATAATAACTAATGCTCACTCGACTACTTTGTGGTTTTCAAAAATAGGTGCTTTTCAAGCGTGCTATTCCCAACACGGCTCTGATGCTGTGGGGACCGGGGTCCACACATTCATGGAATTGCATTGGATGGTGCCGTGCGATGCGGCACCCAACAGCACACAAGAAAAGACTTACAAAATAACCAACACAAATATTTTATTTCCCAAGATGATCCTATTTTACAACATAATATACAACGCAGCAGAATATTTCTATACTCACGCTCTCAACTAACTATGCACAAGAGAAGCCGTCCATGCCCTCGGACGTTTCTCACTAGCAACACGAAGAAGAGAGCAGCGGCAAGGTTTCCGTGAGAGATACCTCTCGACAAGCTCGAGATCTCACGGACAACCACAACATAAGAATAAGCTAATAATACCTGCAAAAACCACAATATAGCAATCGTGAGCACAAGGCTCAGCAAGACTTAACCGTCTCACCTAAAGCATGAAACTCTACATGCTGGAAACTTTAAAGACTGGAAAGCTTAATTTGCAGGAATGGACTCGCCAAAAGTAAATCCTTAGTGGTCATTTTTAAAGTAGCATACGTGATCCATGGGCATAGCATCATTGTGAATTCCACAATCAAACAAGAAATGCTTCATCCACGATGATACTTGCTCAAGGTTGCATAAGCCTTATCCAAGTAAAATGTTTGGAAATTGTAAATTTGATTATGCTATCTCTATAGCAGTCAAGATTTCAATACAAAGAATTATTCATAGCAGCATATTCATAATATTTTCATTTCTCTTTCTTACTACGTCAAGACTCAGTGTCCAAGTATGCTCAAATAACCGCGAGCGATGGTGATTGCAACCAGTAGACACCTGGACTGCACGACACATACACCCATACTCGGAGTTGCAACGGCACACTCCACTGATGTCGCACACAGCTACCATTCCAAAGACTAACCCATATCAAAATAGTTCAACCAACCCGAACAGCGAGCTCCCTCAAGGTACACCTCCGCTATGAGATGTTCATGAGCGAGTTACCTCCAACTGAAAAGGTTCCAACATAGGATCCTCAAGGTACATCAATTTCCTGGGTCTCATATAGCCAGTATGCACCCGGTACAGTCCAAACTTGTCCAAAAGGGCCAGGCACGAGACGGGCCTTAATCGACACAGGCAGGACTACGCAGCCAAGACCACCTGTTGCATCCTATGCTCCTGCCCGGTCTCCAATTTATTAAAGGGGATCATCACAATTAAACTCATAATTCCAATCCAGTGTAAACCAAGTGCTAGTCTCGCAAGAAGGTTCCAACCTCTTGACTTCTACCGTTTCTTCCAACTAGACATTAAGCATAGCATATCGAAACATGGAGTATTAATCTACCCAAACCGCTCTTTGGATTATTCTGGTCATGCAAGTGGGTTCATTGCACAAGACCTAATGCACAATACATCTCATCCATATAGTGTGTTTAAATGAAAACTTTGCAATATTTCTTAAATGCAAACCGGGGCTTGCCTTTCAGTTGAAATAAAAGTCAGTGACGATCAGTTAGTAGCCTTTGTCAAGAATTCACGCCACAGTAGATCTAAAAGAGAATTCCACTCCTCCAGGTTGTGCTTCTCGTTGGCCGCCTTCGTCGCGAACACTATCGAAATGATATGCAATTAAGATATTGCAATTTATTAATATAACAATTGAAGTTGATTATAACTCAAGAAGGATAAATATTAGTTAGGACTTGAAGCTCTGTTGCTAGACTAAACAACAACAGAAAGGAAACAAGATGAACTTAGGCAATGGACATATGAAGTGAAATAGATATTGTTTTGTACATAGGGATGTGGTCTCAATTTATACAGGTTCAACAGATCCCCTGAGCCTGAGAAAATTACATGGAGTTCATATGATCATGGAGGAATAACCAGGTACGTTTCAGATACAACAATTAAATATATTGGTCTACAAAATTAAGTGTTTAGCCTTCTCTGAATTTTCGTTGTAATTATGGAGGTCTATCATGGCTATAGGTGGTTGTAGCATACAGAGGGGGTCTCACTGGTTCTAGGAGAATTTTTTTCACAATTTTCTAAGCTTCCTACAGGGAGAAACCGATTTTACATGGATGGATAATTTACTGAAAAAGATTATGTTGTTTTTAGGGCATGGTATGACCAGTTAGGAAAAATCTACATATTAAACTAGGTTATTAAAGTCCAATGAAGCTGAAATTTTTCCAGAAATTCATAAAGTTACTAAAAACATTTTTGCCAAATTTCATATTTTTCTATGAAGGGAATCATCAGATAAAAATCAAACATGAATTTTCTTTAAAGGGCTCTACAGGAAAATCCTGGGATTTTTATGAAGATTGGGTTGTAGTTATGGCTAGTGTAGATAAATATCAAACCAACAAGGTTAGTTTGACAAATTTGGAAGCTTTATACTGAGAAATATTCAATTTAGAAGCTTGCACAAGTTTCTGTACAAATTCTAAATGATTTTGGCTATTTTTATGTGCATAGAGAATACACAGGTGATCAGAGCATGTAAATGAAGTCTAATGACACTGAGAATTTTACTGGGGTTCAAGGATATTCCAATGAAGGTTCTGGAAAAATTGGGTAATTTTCCAAAGTGCAGAACTATAAAAATTAATTCTATAATAACTTTTCATATTTGAATTATGGAGCAATTCCTATGGACTTTCATACAATTCCAAGCGCACTACTGGAAAGCATTATTCATGCTGGTTCTAGCAAAATTTATTTGGGAACTTTTGGACAATTCTACTAGGAGATATGGATTTTTGAAGTGGGAACTAAATCTAGAATTAAATTTCAATTGGAAAAGGTTTGAATAATGACTGGGCCCACAGGATTTAAAATGGGCCAATCGGGTTGAAGCAACACCGGGCCCCAGGGTTCAGGGATATAGCCACACGGGATCCTCGTCCGCACCAGATCCGGGCGCGCGCTGGTTAGACTGACGACCGGGGCCCACCCCGAATCGTCTTCAACCTCGCGCCTGCGGCGCTCGGGCGGCGCCCAACGCCGGCCCCTCGCCGCAGATCGTTCCAGGGCACGGCGGCACTCCACCCTCACTGCCCCCACCTAAAATCAGGTGGGGAACACGATGGTGAAGCGGTGATTAGCGGCCGGAGAGGGCGGTGCGACGGCGGCGGCGGCAATTAGGGTTACGGCCATATCGAACGAGCTCTACGGTGGGCCAAAATGATCGGGAAGACATCGGGAAGCTTCATGGAAGCATGGGGAAGATGTCTAGGGGACGAAAATTGAGTGTAAAGGTCGGCAACGTCGAGTTCGCCGGTGAGCCGTCGTAGTTTTACAAAGGCGGCTACGAAAACTTGATTCACGACTAAATTAGTCGATGGGTTGCTCTGATTTTTGGTCTTCAGCTGCGTATGGAGGTCTAGTCCCTAATCCTTAATTGGATTGAAAAAATTTTGCACGTATAAACTGAATTAAACGCGAAGCCTAGCATCATCCCTGGGACTAGGCTGAAAGGAAAAATGGAATCTCTACTTCCAGGAGGAATGAAAGTGGATGGGGTTTTCACCTTGATCAAGAGGGTGTACAAGAGATTCTTTTTTCTGTTGGGAGCAGCTCGTGACTCGGTCGAGATCGGCGGCACCACGGGTGCAGAGAAACGGCAAAAGAGAGTAGCATGCCGTCGGTCCGAAAATCTTCAAGCCCGTCGATGGGGAACCTCAAATTGTGAAGGAGAATGATCAAGGAGCTGTGCAAGAGGTTGGGGAATAACCCAGGGCGAAGAAACTAGAGCCATACCATTACTCCTTGGTGGATTTCGAGGGGGAGGGGAAGAACTTGCTGGGATTGAAGTTCTTGCGCCAGGGGTGAAACAAGGAGGAAAGGCTCGACTTGGGGGCTGAGGAGGTGATAAGGAGGAGCCTGGGGATGAGATGTAGGCAGCTGGAGTCGAAGCAAGGAGGCAAGCAGCTCTGTGGCAGTTTCATGCCGGGAGGTGGCGCCATGGGAAGAGCAGGGGCGAATTTGACCCACTGACTAGTGGGTCCCACCTCTCCCTTCAAGCCTATCTTCTTTGGGCACTAAAATATCCCACCAACTTGTGTCCAAAAATTCTAGAAATTTTATGGTAGACTAATTTGAAGGTGTAGAAATTGATTCTGAAATCAGATTGCTGAATTGACAAAATTTCATTCGAATTCCAATTTGAATTTGAATTTGAGTTGAATTCAATGAAGCTAATAAATTAAATAGCAAACTTGCTATAAAAATTATGAAACTTTGCAGGGATACTATTTGGAATATTTGGAATCCATTGGTCAACTCAAATATTCATGTTAAAATCATTTGAACATTATCTAAGTTTATTTTTTTGAATTTCCTCATTTGGAGTTTGAATCAATTTGTTTTTCTCAATTCGTTTATAATTCTTTTTAACATTCAAAAAAAATTTGTCCTAAATGAACTTTGAATTTTTGAAATTTGGGCTTTTACACTTTGTTCCCTTGCAGGTAAAGCAGGTGCATTGGGAACACTGTAGAATGTGGGCTTCTGAGGCCTGATACTAGTATGTTTAACATCCTTGACAAACTCAAGGTCGGTCACCTTCTCGCTCATGTACATTATGTATGACGCATAGCCACACGACCTGTTGAGAGTGATTTAGATGTTCACTATATCATTGTAGATATACTCAAACACGTTGAAGGTCCTTTTCTGGCTTATCACTTTCATCAAGGACCTTAGTGATCCTTGGATGCTCCCTGCATCTCCATCCTTGGGAGCAATGGTCTTTCTTAAAACCTTGTTCAACACCATAAAGAAGGACTTCATGTATTTTATGGTAGGTGGCTTGTATGGCATTATTGGTTCATAGAGCAATGTGAGCTCATCCCTCTGTAGCCCCTTCAAGTTGTGAATCACAATCTCATTGTCCAAAGTATCTTCAAGATGGAGTATCTTAGTGAACTCCTCATACGTGAAACTGTATTTGGATTCATGTGTCGTCCATGTGATTTCTTCCTCGTCATCACTCGAGAAGTAGCAAGTGGAGTAGAATTGGCTGATGACTTCATTGTTACAATTGTATTTGAAGGATAGGAGATCCTTCAGACCATGTCTTTCAAAAGCCTCTAGGACTTCACGATAAGCATGGCAAGACTTTGACTCCATATATGTCACATCCACCCATTGGCTCACAACAACTGGAGTTCTCATCTTCCTATACACATTCTCATAGAAATCTGCATGGAAGTGACTCCAGAATCTTGGGTCACCCGCTTCCTTTGGCTGCTCATAGACATTGACCTTCCTGGGTATAACGATCAAATCATTGCCTTTGCCAGTGAAATCATCTTAAGAGGGTTGCCTGTTTCTCTGCAAAGGTGCCTTCATCCTTAGTGGACCAATGGGTCCACTAGCAAGGCCTTTGACCTTGTTTGTGCTTCTTCTTGGCGCCATTGAGCTGGCACCAGCACCATCCTTGCTTGATGGCTTCTTCACAACCACTTTTCTCTTCATTGGGAGCACAGAGTCATGAGGAGAGGCATGGGCATCATGGTCATGTTGCTTCTTGCTTCTTAATTTTTTTTCCCTGGCCATTCTCTCGCGATCACGTTCGGCTTCATAGTCGAACATGCTGTCATCCGACGCGGTAGATATCGTGCCTGAAACAGAGAGTACAAAGTATGGTAAAAAAAGATTGTATGTTAGATTTTGTTGAGACATGAATTTAGAGGTTCAAACTTACAAGGGACCAGACTTGTCTGGTTTCAGAGAGCGGACTTGTACGCATGAGGGATCGGACTACTCTGGTTTGGCCGTATGAACCATAACTTCGTATTTCAAAAAATCTAAGCAAATTTGATGCAAAAATGTTGAAGGACAAAAGGAATACATATAGCAATGCAATGTATACCATAGGAATCAAGGAAACTGAGCAAAAATTGAGAAAAAGATAAGAACTAGGTTGGAGTGATTTTTACCAAAATTTGAAGAATCCAACGGGAGGAGTGGGGTATGAGTCCAGATTAGTTCGAAGGAGGAAGCTCTGCGCTGAGGGAAATGATTCCCGTGGAGAAAAACTTGAATTCGGTGGGGAAACATCGATTCTGCCTTGGTAGCTCTCGCATGAGGAGAGAGAATGCAGTGGGGGTTGTGAGGAGGAAGAAGAAAGGATTTGGCGGCGGGCGAGGGTTAGGCCCGATAGAAGCGGACTAGTCCAATACATCGGACAAGAGCCGGACTAGTCTTTAGCAATGGACTAGTCCAGTGCCGACCATAGACTAGTTCGGGTCAACTGGACAGATTTTAAACAGAACAAAGAGATTTTGGGAATTCGAACTAATATTGATCTTTAGGACAACATTTCATAAATAATCTTGATGAATATGACCAGTAAGCAATCAACAATCATACAATAGCCATAATTCACCAAGATTCAATAATTAAAATAGTTTTCGAGAGAAAATCGAGATAGTGGATGAATTTTCGAAAAATAAGTAAACTTTGAAGAGCCAATCAGATATGCAATATTTCAAGCCACATTTTGAGCATCAAGTATATTTAGTTCATTTCTAAGCTCGCAAAATCGCTTTTCATCTAATAGCTTGGTGAAAATGTCAGCTAATTGTTTCTCAGTTCTAACATGTGAAATTATAGTGTCACCTTTTAGTGAATGGTCTCTTAGAAAATGATGATGTATATCTATGTGTTTAGTTCTTGAGTGCTCTACAGGATTGTGTGCAATTTTTATAGCACTTTAATTATCACATAGGAGTGGAATATAGTTCAGATTGTAACCGTAATCCCTTAGAGTCTGTCACATCCAAAGTAGTTAAGCACAACAACTACTGGTTGTGACATACTCCGTTTCGGATGTGGAAAGGGCAATGGAATTTTTCTTCTTTGAGGACTATGAAACTAAGGATCTACCTAAGAATTGGCAGATTCTGGATGTGCTTTTTCTGTCAACTTTGCAGCCTGCATAGTCGGCATTAGAATATCCTATAAGGTTGAACTTGGATCCTTTAGGATACTAAAGGCCTAAGTTGAGTGTGTGAACAAGGTATCTTAAGATTCTTTTTACAGCTATTAAATGAAACTCTTTAGGTGCGGCTTGAAATCTTGCACGCATAAAAACACTTAGCATGATATTAGGCATAGATGCACATAAGTAAAGCAGTGAACCTACCATTGATCAATATTCCTTTTCATCCACATCTGGACCGTCTTCGTTGAGATCAAGATCTCCATTAGTTGCCATGGGAGTCTTGATAGGCTTGGCTTTGTCCATGTTGAACTTTTTGAGGATGTCTTGTGTGTACTTGGTCTGGCAGAATAATGTGCCTTCTTTGAGTTGCTTCACTTGCAATCCCAAAAAGCACTTTAGTTTTCCCATCATAGACATCTCAAATCTACCTATCATAATCTTACTAAATTCTTCACAATAAGATTCATTAGTAGATCCAAAAATGATATCATCAACATAAATTTGACATATGAATCAATGACCATCAAAATGCTTTGTAAAAAATGTATAATCAACCTTCCCTATTGTAAAACCATTTTGGGTGAGAAAGTCCCTAAGGCACTCATACCAAGCTCTTGGAGCTTGTTTGAGGCCATAGACAGCCTTACATAGTTTGTAAACATGGTTAGGGTACTCATGGTCTTCAAAACCTGGTGCCTGCAACACGTACACCTCTTCCTTTATAGGACCATCGAGGAACACACTTTTTACGTCCATTTGATATACCTTAAAATTATGTGAGTAGCATAGGCTAATAAAATTTGAATGGACTCAAGTCTAGCTACAAGAGCAAAGGTTTCATCAAAATCCAAACCTCCGACTTCTAAGTAACCTTTGCCCACAAGTCGTGCTTTGTTTCTAATTACTAATCAGTGTTCATATTGCTTGTTCCAAAAGACCCATTCGGTGCCCACGATGTTTGCCTTCGGTCTTCCAACAAGCTCCCACACTTCATTTCTTTTGAAGTTGCTCAGCTCCTCTTGCATGGCAATCACCCAATCTAGATCTCTTAGTGCTTCATCAACTTTATGTGGTTCCAAAGACGAGACAAAAGAGTAGTGTTCACAGAAGTTAGCAACATGAGATGTAGTAGTTACTCCCTTTGCAATATCTCCAATGATGTTGTCGACGGGATGATCTCTTTGTACACTCTGATGTAATCTTGGGTGAGGCACTTGTGAGGTCATTTCCTCTTCACTGTCTTCATTTTTATTGTCTCCCCCTAGATCAGTACTTTCATGATTATATTGACCACCATGATCTTGTTGAGGTTGATCTTGTGGAAACTCCCTCTTGATCATTGTTCTCCGGTTGTGGTGCATCTTGAGCACTTGAGTCTTGTGATTGCTCTTGAGGTCGAATATCACCAAGTGTCGTTCTCCTCAATGCTTCACATGGAGCTTTTTCTTGATCTAGCACACACTTATCAACTTGCTCCACCTGGGAGCCATTAGTTTCATAAAACACTATGTCACGTGCTACTTCAACAAAGCTAGAGAATTTGTTGAAAACACGATAGGCGTCGGTGTTCGAATCATAACCGAGCAAGAACCCTTCATAAGATTTCGAGGTGAACTTTGAAGTCCTAGGTTTCTTGTTCAAAATATAACATTTACTACCAAATACTCTAAAATATGACACATTTGGTTTGTTACCCGTTAGGAGCTCATATGGCATTTTCTTCAGAAGTAGATGAAGATATAACCTATTCGTGGCGTGACAAGCGGTGTTTACTGCTTCCGCCCAAAACCAATTTGAAGTATTGTATTCATCTACATTGTTCTCGCCATCTCAATGAGTGTCCTTTTCTTTCTTTCGGCCACCCAATTCTGTTGAGGGGAGTAGAGTGCTGAGAACTCGTGCTTTATTCCTTCTTCATCCATGTACTCCTCAACTTGAGTATTTTTGAACTCCATTCTGTTATCACTTCTAATGTTCTTGACTGTGGAGAAGAATTCGTTATGTGCTCTCTGAACTTCTTGAGGATGCCTTGGGTCTCTGATTTATCATACAGGAAGAATACCCTGGTAAATCTAGAAAAATCATCAACTATAACCAAACCGTATTTTTTATCGCCGATGCTTATATAAGTAATTGGACCAAAAAGATCCATATATAGAAGTTACAGCGGTCTTGATGTAGTCATCATGTTCTTTACAGGGTGTGGTGCTCCAACTTGTTTTGTAGTCTGGTATGCGCTACACGGTCCGACTTTCTCAAACACAACACCTTTCAAACCTTGCATGTGACCATCTTTTAGAAGTTTCTGCAGATTTCTTGTGCCAACATGGGATAGCCGTCTATGCCACAACCATCCCATGTTAGTTTTTGCAACCAAGCAAGTGTTGAGTTCGGCTTTATCTTTGTTGAAATCAACAAGATACAGCTTTCCCTTCAACATTCACTTGAATGCAATTGAGTTATTGCTTCTTCTAAAGACTGTCACACCCTCATTAGTGAATAAGCAATTGTTTTCTTTGTCACATAGCTGAGATATGGACAAAAGATTTTAATCTAAATAATCAACATGTAAAACATGGGAAAGAGTGTGTTGAGATGATTTTGCGATTTTACCGTTGCCAAGGACTTCTCCTTGGTTGTTGTCTCCAAAGTAGATTCCTTCACTTGGATCTGCATTTCGCTCATATTCTACGAACATTCTCCTTTCTCCGGTCATAGGTGCATCTACTGTCTAACACCCATTTTGATCCACCAGAGGAGTAGGTTTGCAAAATAGAGTTATCATTTGGTTCTAGGTACCCAATCTTGTTTGGGTCCTCGAAGGTTAGTCACAAGTGATTAAGGCACTCACACACAAGTTTTGGGCCTCTTGTGGCGTGGCCCTGCATATTTTGTATAAACATAACCAAATCTATTATTCATAAGAACATAGGATGCATCAAAAGTATGAAATAGGGTTTGTTGTTCATGTTAAGATGAGTTTTCCTTAACAAAAGTAATGTGATCCATATTTTGAGCATTAGTTAATTGCTTTTTACCTCTTGTATACCCAAGACCATCTTTTACATTAGGAGGTATTGTGACCATATATGCACTATGTGCATATGTAATCTTTTCCTTGTCAAAGATGCCGCTTTGGGATGGATGCTTGACTTTTTGAACATTGAATTCATTTTTAACACTAGCCTTCATACTAGAACATGTGCAAGTTTTAATTGGCGTTGACTTGACATCTTGAGAAGGTGAGCTCTTTGAGGAGGAAGTGCCACTTTGCTTGAGTGATTCAACTTGCACTTCAAGAATTTTTTTAACTCTTGTCAAGTTAGCAAGTTCATCCTTGATTGCAACATGTGAGTCTTCTAGTTTTGAGTAAGTTTCCTTACTCAAGGCTAGTTCAAGCTCAAGTGCCTTACTTTTATCCTTTTCAAGATCAAGGAGGTTTTCACCCTAGTGATATTTCTTTCTTTCACGAATGAGCATATCTTCTTGATGGTTGACAAGTTCTTCCTTCTCAAAGGTCTCATCTGACAACAACTTCATTTTCCTTAAGGTAGTTTTACTCAATCCTTTTAACATTTTCTCATTTTTACTAGTGCTATCAAAATCATCATTAAAGGAATGTAAAGAAGAAGGTTTAGATCTGACCTTTTTCTTGCCCTCTTTAGCCATGAGGCAAGTGTGGTTAGAGTTCTCCCGTCCTCCCATATTTGGGAAGAGTGTAGATTTCTTTGTTGGCTTCTTGATGGTAATTGTTGCCATCTCCTCTTCATCTTCTAAGGAGGATTCGTCGTTTAAGTCGCACTACGTACTAATATGCGCTTGGTGTGCTTGCTTCTTTTTCTTGAACATTTTATTTTCCTGCGGCTTTGATTCTTTCTTTTTTTGTTTTGCTCATACTGACAATCTACCATGAAGTGTCCGTATTCACTGCAGTTTGTAGCAAGTACGTCAAGCTTTGGATTTTCCATTCTCCTTAATTGTTCCTTCACTTGAGTTGCTGCCTTTTCTTCTTCTCATCATGTGCTTGAATCTTTTGATGAAGACCACCATGTCTTCATCATCCATATATGTGCTTGCATCGTCATCAGTATCTTCTTCTTCATGTGTCTCACGAGCCTCCTTCCCTTTGGGCTTGCAAGTTGCCTTAAGGGCAACTTCCTTCTTGGATGAAGTAAGCTCTGCAAGGTCTTTCACATATTGAGCTTCCCTCTCCATCATCTCGTGATCTATAATATCTCCAAGAAATCATCGGGGGTCATTTTGTGGAAGATCGGGCTTTCCCTTATCATTGAACATAAGGTGACGTTGCAAGGAATGAATGCTCTTATCATCCTCTTCATGACCTCATGATCAGTCCACTTGTTGCTTCTGTAGACACAGATCTTGTTAATGAGTGTCTTCTTGCAGTTGTACATCTCTTAAGGAGTTTTACCATCCTCTATGGGAAATCTCCCCAATTCATCCTCAAGCATTTCAATCTTTGCTGACGGGGCGATTCCCTTCATGAGCAGTTTTGAGTGTGTCCCATATGTCCATGGAAACTTCGAATCCATCCACCTTGGTGAACTCTTCTCGACTCAAAGATGAGGTAATCACCGCAACGACTTGTGCATTGTAATGAATTACTTGTTCTTGCTCTGAGGTGAGTTCTTCATCATTGTTTGGGATATCTAGACTTGTACAGAATATGTGCCAAAGACTTCGGTTTAGTGAAATAAGATGCATTTTCATGCTGTACTTCCACATGGTATAGTATGTTCCGTCAAAGTAAAGAGGTTTTCCCAATGGAATAGAGAGATAGTGATTGTTGTTGTTGATGTTCTCATAATTGAAAGGATATCGAGAGTAGTCTTGATGACTACCCCCTTTTGGCTTTTCATCTTCCTTCTTGCCCTCTTGTATTAGAAGCTTCTTTCTCATGAGTGCCTTCAGCTTGCGCACTTCATCATCGCCGTGCTCATAGTCCTTAAGCATATCAAATATCTTGGTGTCTTTTTCGTCTCCAATGACGGGCATTTCTGGGATCTTGTTGGTCTTGTCGGTGGCCATGTGTCTCTCCGAGTGGTGAGTCTCGTAAATCGAGAGCCATGGCTCTGATACCAATTGAATGTGTCCTAGAGGGAAGTGAATAGGCGTTTGAAACTTTTTCCTGCAACACTTAACAGAATTGTCAAATACAGGAAGGCTGGACTAGTTCGGTATAGGTGCGGAGTAGTCCGGTGTGCTTGTTATGCCTACGAAAAGATTAACAGATTTTGTGTTTTTCTTCGAACGTTATAGCAGCGGAATAGTAAATCAGCTTTAGAGTAATTAACAACTGAATATAGCAATTAGGTTCTTCGAGAAACACAAAGTTAAAGACAATTATGAGTATGGTCAAGTTTAACCCTAAATGGTTATAATTGCAAAAAGTAAAGATCAACAACACTCAAGACAAAGTATTTTTATCGAGGTTCGATCCCCATAAAGAGATATACGTCCTCGTTGAGGTGCTCACACAGAGTCAGGTCTAAACCAACCCTTTACCTCCTCAAGTCACCACGAAGGCCGACATAAGTTCCACTATCACGGGGTAATCACTGAGCCGATGGGGCAACCTCACAAGCTGAGGGCCCCCACAATATTACCACAAGAAAACAGATCGAATGCACTCAAAAGATTTACAAGAAATGCGAGTGTATGAGAGATCAAATTCCAATAGCTCAACGATGCGTAGATGTCGCTCTCCCTTTCCCAAATCTTGATTCCCATAATATTTAACCTTTTTGGGCTTTAGATATGTGGAGAGGGGTGTTTTGTGCTCTTGGGACATGTGACGGTGCTAGGGTTCTTGGTTGCGTGGTTATGGGGTCGTGAATCTCCTATTTATAGACATTTAGAAAAGTTACCGTTAAGAATCCCGACGGCCAGACTAGTCCGCTCTTAGGACTAGACTAGTCCGTTGTGCTGTGTGATATGTGCGTGAAATGTGCAACACACCTGAGACCATAATTACTGTGAGTGAACCGGACTACTCCGTATTGGACCGGACTAGTCCGTTGTGATTCCAGTAACCAAATCAGACTAGTCCGTATGAAACGGACTTGTCCGATGTAATGTGTGGTTTGTGTTATATTGACAGACTAGTCTGCATTTTGGGACATGTTCATGCGAACAATAGAGAGTTAATTGGACTAGTTCGGCTCCCGTTCAAACTTGTCCGTATGGGATCAGAAAGGAAATCGGATTAGTCTGTCAGTGTACAGACTTTTTCAGTGCTTCAGTGAATTTCTTAACTTGTTGATTTTAGCCCTTACTCTCTACACAAAGTAATGAGCTCTTGGGATGTGTCTTTCACATACATTTTATACATTAACAACTACTTTTCGCTTCAAGTATTCACTTCGGTTATTTCCTTCTCATTCCTCATTTTTCATCTTTTTGTGCATTATTATTTTTATTCTCTGTGGACCTGCTTTCAGCTCAACAAATCCCATGAGGATCTCATTTGTTTGTCATCAATCATCCAAAACCCACAAAGGTATGTCTAGATGCACTTTCACTAATATGGCCCAAAAAGCCCTGAGATGTTCCACCTATTGAGATAAAATAGAACTAAAAATGAAAACTGATTCGGGTGGTCCATGAAAATGAAGTCAGCCCACTGAGTTGAATTGGCCGGAAGACCCATTTCTAATTTGCTGAAAAAGAAAATAAAGAAGACCAAAATGGTCGGGCCATTCACTTATTTGGCCCAAGGCCTGCTAAGATTATTCCACGAAAAATAATCAAATGATGATGGGTGCATGGTCCATGATGGCTTAGCCCATGAAATAAATCAGCCTGTGGGCCTACTGTTCTATTTTGTGGAAAAACTGTCTGAAAAAAAAAAGGAAAGACTAATGCGGCCTGTCTCAGCCCATTCCCCAATTTGCGGCCTAGCCACATATCAACTTAATCTGACCTAGAGGGTTTGCCTCAGCCTAGAGCGAAGAAGTCGGCCCAGCGGGCCACTAAGCACACACCTATGCACTAAGCACACACCTATGCTAACCAGGCGCATGACCCGGAAGGAATGGCCCATAGGCCTGCTAAATCCCCACCGACACGCGCTGGTTGTCGGATCTCGATCCAACGTCCAACAGCAACCGAGTGGTTCTAACTAAGATGAATCAGGCCCATCGATCAGTGATCGGACGGCTGAGAAGCTCTGACCTGAGATACTTAAGCTGTTTCCTTGGAAACCCTAATTTCATTTCTCCTCTTTCCTGCTCGCATATAACCAGCACACCGAGCAAACCAAGAAAGGGAAACACAGCGGCTAGGGAGGCAAAGGTGGTGCCACCATGGGCGCTCTCGCCGGTGCATGCGAGTGCCTTGGGTGTACGAGTTGTCGTCGAGTTCCTCCATGATGGCGCCCTGAGAAAGTTCCGAGCACACTCACCGGAGGTGTGTACCGACGGAAAGCTCGAGCGAGGAGGGGCTTAGTGAGGCGGAGGTGGTGGGTGCTCCGGCTGTTGCAGCGTACACCATGTCGGCGCGCGAGCTAGCAAAGGGTGGCTCGTCGTCTGGTGAGGAGTAGCGCACATACCATGTGCCGTGATGAACTCCGCCTAGGGTTAGGGTTGGCCGTGAACCGTAGGGTTCCAACAAACCTTTGCCCGGGGCGCTGAGTGGTCGGTGCCGACGCTGTCTTTCTCGCCAGCGAGCGCGTCCATCCTCAGGTGAATGCATGACTGTCAAGCAGGTCGACGGGCGGCACCCTTAATTCGCAGATACGGCAGGCCCGAGGGTCGCCCTACCCGTCTTGCCTCGGTGAAGAGCATCCGGTGTGGTGTGTCTTAGTTGATTTGATCTGCTTTGTACGGTTTTCTTTTCCTTAGATTTCTTAGGATTTGATTCAAATCCCTAGTACTGAGTTTGATCTGAGTTTGGATTTTGAATCATAAACTTATTTGAGTCATCTCCTTCACTTAGTCTCGGTTCGAATTCTCTGATGCTGAGGTTTGAGACTTAGTGAGAAATTCAACCCTAATATGAGTTCAATCTTAATCATATCTTAGAACCCGAAAGTATTAGTAAACTAATTGGCTCTGGTACCGATGTTGGATTTCACTAACAGAATCTTAATTAGCCACTAATCAATCGGGTTATCTAAGTTAGGCAGAGACTAATCAAGCAATTAGAGCTAATCAACTTGCAATAAGAACATGATTAGCACATGGGATTCCAAGTTGAGACGCACCTTTGCTGATACCTTTAGTTCGAGCATGAAGCTGCAGGGACGAAGATCTTAACGGGGAGGTCCTCAGCATGATGAAGACCGTAGGAGGTGCCTTTCCCACATTCACTTCTCTTACAGATCGGATGCCTAAGTTGTCTTAGGGTTTCTAAGGTGAATCATTGGTCTAATCATATGTGTCCAGACTCTGTTGCTTATATAGACAAGAAGACATGTGAGGGGGCCTCCCAATCAAATTGGTTGGAGTGTCCCGATCAAACATGTGAAGGAGACCTAATCTAGATTTGAGTCGGTTACTTTGTAACGGACTCCTAACTAACCACGCGATCAAATCTGACAGGGTGCTGGCCTTCGTACGCGCAGCCCGGCTGCAGAATACGTGGTGCACGGTCACACAGAAGCATACGGGTATGTTCGGACATTTAACATAGTTTACCTTTCCAAACATTGATAGTGTAAAATATGGGTAACACCAATTCGTTGCTACATGAATATTTGATTTGCAGCCTTCCCTCAACGCTTATCATAACTATTTGTATGATATGAGGGATTCACATTTTATTAATATTATTTTTCATGAAATGTATTCAAGTGAGTTATTGTGTCATAATTTTATTTTTCATGAAATGTATTCAAGTGAGATCTTGTTTTATAGATTTATTTACAAGGAGTTTAAGGATGCAAACAAAATTTAAATTGATTTTCGGTTTTCAAAATATTTTCGTTCAAAGTTTGCAAACTGATAGTCTTGGAATACATGCAGCTTATGGGCCGCCACCACCTCACTGCCTCCTGTGCAGGCAAGGGAGCCAAAACGCTGCCGAGCGTTTTGCTCGCCAACACTTTGCCCGGCTCTTGCAGTTGATTGTTCATTGGCGTTGCAAAATTTTCTAGGGTGCCAACACTTTTTTTTTTGAAACCTCCAGCAGGAAGACCCTACTGTTATCTTTGTATTAAACCATAATAAGGAATAATACATGTTTAGAGGAACATTTTTACATGGACCTACTTTCCATTGTAAAGAACCCCCGCGGAAGTTAAGACAAAGCTCTAATCCAATTTAACCACAATAATCTATCCGCTTCTTTACATCTTAATGACTGTAACCTACACTCTTTTTTAAAATCAATTTTGCATTTTGCCACATCTGGACGAATGTCTTCAAAAATGCGTTTGTTTCTGTGACACCATATTGTCCAGCATAGTATCATTATCACATCCATGAAGAATTTTCCTTTAAACGACTTTTTTCCTTCTGGTAGCATCTCAAAGAAAGGTATTTCTGTATTCCAGTTAATTCCAATCCAATGCCATAGTTCTTTGCTAAAAGAGCATTTAAAAAAGAGATGCATAGCTGTTTTCTGTGCGCACCTAGCACAAAGCACACATGTGCAGTCATTATTTTGCAGCTTTAATTTTTTCTTCTTCAAGATAATCCTTGTGTTCAGTCTGTCCATTAGAAGAAGCCAGCAAAATACTTTCAGCTTGTTGTTACACTTGGCTTTCCATAGTTCTTTTATTGATTTCGGAGGCGTGATATCTTGAAAGAATAGCATATAATACTTCTTAGTGGAGTATTCATCTCCCCATGAGTATTTCCAAGAGTCCTGATTTTGAAATCTTATATTTTGAATTATCTCTTGCAGAGTTTTTAATTCTTGATAAGCTTGTGTCGATAGAGGCAGATAAAATAACTTTTCCAATTGGGATTCCTTGCAGAAAACTTGAACTGATATATGCTGAAACGTTGAGAATGTGTATAGATTTGGTAGAGCTTCTTTCAGATGAAAATTATTCCAAGTGTCATCCCAAAGTCTTATTGTTCGTCCATCTCCCAGCTCACAGTTGGTTATATTGTTGTATTCTTCATGCAGTTTTAGGATGTCCTGCCACCAGAATGAGTGTGAAGACTTCACCTGGTAATTCAGTTCCTCTGATGCGTAATATGTATCTTCTATAATTTGAACCCAGGGCATTGTCTTGTTATTAAAGAATTTGTCCAAATGCTTTATCAACAAAGCCTCATTCTGTCTTTGCAAATTAATAATTCCAAGACCCCCATGCTTCTTAGGCACAGTACATCTGTTCCAACTGATTAGTGCCTTTGTATGTCCATTAAAGTCATTTCCACTCCATAAACATTTTTTCCTTGCTCTCTCAATATATTGGATTACTGCTTTAGGCAATTGTAGCGTTGACATGGCGTAACTTGGCACAGTTGAAATAACAGAATTTACAAGCTGCAGTCTTCCTGCATGACTGAGAAATCGTGATATTGACGAGAGCTTCTTCTCTATTTTGTTAATTAATGTGGTGTAATCCTTAAAGTGAGGTCTGGATATACTCAGGGGAAGACCCAAGTATAAGAAGGGAAACTCTCCTACTTGACATCCAAAAACTCCAGCTAGTCTTTGTGCCTTTTGTACATCAATGTTTAGTGGGATAAGCAATGACTTACTTTAATTGACCCTCAGTCCTGTGGATTGCCCAAAAGATTCCAATAGTCCCTTTATACAAAACAAATCCTTTTGAGAGCCTTTCATGATCAACAATGTGTCGTCAGCATACTGTATGATTGGGAAACCTTGTGAGTGATGTTTTTCAATGGGCCAAGACAGGAAATTAAGATGAGTTGCTTTATTTATAATATGTTGTAGCAAATCAGAGGCAACAACAAATAACAGAGGAGACAATGGGTCCCCTTGTCTCAATCCACGCTTGCAACTAAATGATCTCCCTGGGACTCCATTTAACAGAACAGCAGTAGTGCCAGATTGCAATATTCTTTTGACCCATTCATTCCATTTTCTTGGAAAGCCCAGTTGTAGTTGATGAAAGTTAAATCACGTGAGCATACCAACATTTGGTAAGGTTTTATTGTCAACAAATCAAATAGACCCCGAATCTCTGTATAGAATGTGGCTACGTGCCTGCAGATCTTCGGAGTCATCCAATCCAAGTCACCAGGAGAATTGTGTGCATGCGCCAGGATAGTAGGAGTTCGTTGTGTGGGTGTTCCGTTGTTATATCTATAAAAAAACAAGAAATACTATTCATCAGTGTCTAAAATCTAAGAAATTTTCATGTGACTATTGAATTTGCTTTGAGATCCGTACAAAGGAGATTTATCTTCTATCCAGCCTTTCCTATTCCCCTGACAGTGCCCGCCGACTTTAGCAGTGCCGGCTCACATGCCGGCCAGAGAAGGCGGCTCGCGCGACGACTATGCTAGGTGCGCAGATCGGCGGCGTGGTAGCCAGGCGCGAGCGCGAGCAGCGTGGCACCAGCGGCACTGGAGTCATAGCGGCGTGGCCGGCGCGTGGCCGCCGGAGGTTTTTGTTTCTATTTTTAATTTATTTATTTGCAAGGATTATGTTAGTTATAAATAGTTAATTAAAATAGTTTTCTGGTTTTTATAGACATAGAAAAATTATTAGTTTTATTTATTGTTAGGATTAATGGTTAATTATAAGGATCTGTTGTTGATGATAGTAATTAGCTGTGTTCAATAAACAGAAGTCAGTATCTACAGTATGTGCTACTGGGTAAAATAACTAAATACGAAAATGCAGATCAGTGAACTGGGCTAGTGTCAGTTTATTACTATACAGCTTACATTTCCCCTGTTCCTCGGATTCTCATGGGATCAGTGAACTGTGGATCCTTTCAGTTTACCATACAGTGTCACCTCTAAAAAATGCTACCCATACACTCATGGAGACACTACATCATAATCAAGCATTTTCATGTCTACCATTAAGATCGCGCTGGCGCTAGAAAAAAAATTCAAATAATAGTTTGTAAAAATAAAAGTCGTCTCAGAATAACATAATGCTAGCGCATCCAAGATGAATTCTGGGTCAAGATAACATTACCGTGTTCACATGTTCCGAAATCTCCTAGGCGCCATGTTCTATACACACAACCTATCTCATTGGCTTACCGGCCGGCCAATGGGTTGCAGCCAATGCACTACTGACAAATGATGCAAACTTTGAAATATCAGCTTTGTCGTGTCCCTTATGTTAGTAGTACGACAATATCCAAAAGAAGCTCAAATGTTCGTAAGATTTAATATTCCGAACTCCCAAAAATTATTATACAACCTAAGACAGTGGACACTATTACATACAAGCGTATAATTAACCTTTTCTTTTCTATGCAAAGAACCTACATAGAGATATCAGGCTGTAGAAAAACGCAAATTGATGTTACAATCATCTTTGGCATGCATGCCACTGAGTAGATCTAAGAAAAATAATAAGAAAGGTTAACTATACTGTTTGTTTGGAGACAGAATAATAATATCAAAGTATGATCAACCTTGGCTATCACTCCCAATTTATTATTTCGAATCCGTCCAGGTACTTAAAGCAGCAACTAGCAGCAGTACTAACCAGCCAATGGCTTCGAATAGCAAGGCAATCAGTACTGAGAACAACCTGTTCTTTGGATGCACTGCAAGGTTGGAACAGCAAGATAACCAAGCAATAAAGGACAGACCTTCCAAGATAACCAACCAATGGCTCACATCTAAAAGCCCTAATTTCCAAATCGCAAACTTCAGCTAGGAGGAACAAAAACAAGAAGAAGAAAAAGAATTCAAATAATAAAGGGGGAAATCAAATCAATTCAAATGCTAGGGAATTCAAAAAATGCAAAGATTGCTACTGCTCAAACCTTGTCAAAATAAAAATCTGAGTTCACAAATAAATTCCAAATATTTCAAAAAACACTCCTGTCAAGTTTCATGTTTTTTGAAGTAGTTTTACTGTTTAATTCAATGTGTTCATCGAATTGAATTTGAATTCAAATTCAGATTTGAATTTGAAAGAAACTTGGTCAAATCAAGGTTTTGATTTCAGAATCAAATCTGAGATATTTCTTTTAGGCTCCCTGCCAAATTTCATGATTTTTAGACTAAGTTTGGTAGGATATTTGATGGAGCAGAGAGGGGGATAAGTATTGGGGGTGTGGGACCCATGGTCAGTGGCTCATTTGAGCTGAATCAATTGGCCTTTCTCTGTTTTGTGCTTCATGGCAGCTGGGCTGCATTCCAACCCATCAAGCAGGCAAGCAAGAACCTGAGAATTGATGATAAATCTATCCAGCCATTGCTCTTTCTACTTCCTTGCTTCAGTTCACATCAACCTCATTGCTTTCTGCTATTTCTCCCCATCGCAAAAACAGAGCAAGACTTCGGTGAGCCAGGGCGTGAAGCCGTATCTCGACTTCGTGTCAACAGCAAAGTGAGGTGCACCATCCTCCTCTACCCTTCCTGTTTCGTTTCCTCACCTTATCACTCGGTATTATGAACCTTTTCCGGAGCTCGCAGGTGCAGCTGTCAAGCTTCATCATCCGCTCAATGTGGACCGGCCGAAGCAACCCTTCTCTGTCCTGGCAATCAAAAGCAAAGTGGTGCATAATCACACCCTAAATACAAGCTAAATTTCGCAGCTTTCCATAGTGTATAGCTATGGTATTTCTAGTTGTCCCGATGACAACTTTGTAGCAATGAGCTAGGTCTCCACTTCGATTATGTTTCTATGTAGAACCAGACATTAATCCAGTTAGGTATTCTGTTCATAACCTCCTATTGCACACTCCTACCAAATCTCAGTAGAAACTATCAAGTCATGAGCAAGATATTTAAGATTTCCCCATTGCCATTGTTGAGAGCTCGGTTCACCATCAAGAACAACCTTGTGCCTAGTTTTATCTCGATTGGTGGCCAATTCATTGTTCCTTGGAGCACCACGATGCTCTCGAATGTAAGAGCGCTTGATTTGGGGCATTTCTGTAGGAGTTCAATGCTGGCCATGCCAAGGCCGATGTGGTTGCCGTTGTTGGCGAGGTTCTGCTCGCCTCCGGCCATCGCCAAGGTGCCCCACAAGTGTTCCTTGCTTCCTGGAATCGATCCCCACAAAAAAGATTGAAGTTTAGTTGAGCATTGAGGTTGGAACATGCGGGCGCCTTTGTTTTCCCTGTTCTGGGTCGAACTGACCCAAGGTTGAAGACAATGCTGTCAAGTGGGACCCACAGAATGGCTGTTTAAACACTTTTCTGGTGCAGAAGCTATGTCAATCTTGGGAAATCTATATCTCCTATAATTATAAGCCAAAAATCTTCAAACAAATTTTTTTAGAAAGCCTATGACCTCTAGTTTCTATCTTTACCAGTGGTTTGTCATGAAAGATCAAATTAATTTCTGTATAATTCATTTCCTCCAAACACCTAGGGAATTGTCACAGCTGATCCTTCCACCAGAAAAATTACGAACATTATCAGAATTTCCACTTAGGTGTTCTTGAATCCCAAAAAAAGTTTCATGACCATTAAACCTGTATAACTTTCCCAGAACCCATTTTTATCTCTGCTGTTGATAATTAACAGAAACATTTTTCCAGTTTCTGAGTCCAACTTCAAAATTCAATTACTTCTAGTAGAATTGCTCAAATAATTCTAAATAAATTCTGGTATACTCATATTGATCCCAATTATGCAGTGGTGCAATTGGTTGAACATGAAAGTGCCAGAATTTTCATAATTAATCCTTTGAGCTAACTGCTTGGGAAATTAATTACTCCTGTTCAGCTAATTGGAAAATTAACAATTTTGGTGAGAATACTCATTTAAGTACACCTGATCTCCAGTAACAATTTCAAGTTCATTGGACTTAATTTACTGGGTGAATTGGTATTTCAATTCTCTATGTCATTTGAAAAATGATAAATGTATAGAAACATTTTCAGAATTCCTTGCTGTCGCGGCAAATGTCAAAGTGTGTGATACGACACTTCCCCCGGACCCGCTAAGAAACAGCCCGCGGAGGTTCTTTTGTAGTTGGGACACACAGAGATCAAGATCAAGATGGTGACCTCATTGATTTACGTGGTTCGAGCCGCTTGAGCGTAACACCCTACTCCATGGGGTTTGTGTGTTTATATTGTGCGAGTATGTTCACTAGAATCTCCTTCTCTCCTATGTCCTCGATGTTCATGCAGTACAACCCTTCTATAGTTCTAAGGACTGGCCGTTACAAAGCTTGCCTGGCCCGACATGTGGCCCTGGCGTATTTAATGACTTAATACATTGTCTAGAGAGTATTAAGTATAATTAGTTGTGTGATAACGTGCCTTAATGGCTGCGTTATCCCTATTAACAATGAACTGATCATGTGTCATTAATACGGCATTAATGACACGTTATCAGGCCTTGTAACTGCTGCTTTAACCGTCCCTGAATGTTTGTAATGGACATGATCCACTTGTATTTCTGTTGGCGATGAAGGTACGGAGGCTCCACACGTGGCAGATCCAGAGCTTTCCCTTGCGGGAGGTAGGTCAGAGGTCGCTGTATACGTGTCGGCACCGGAGCTCCTCTCTGATGGTGGCTAGGTACGGGGTTGTTGTACACGTGTAGTCGCCGGAGCTTCCCTTGGTTGGGAGTTTAGTTCCGGTCTTATTTTACACGTGTTATCCCGGGAGCCAGCCATGTGAGGGGAGCGGGTCCGGTGCAGCATGACATGTGGGACCTGCAAGGGCCTTTGACTCTGGCGGGTAGAACTTTCTTGCACTTTTTGCGATATCACGAGGTACCCGGTACGTAGGGTACCGACAGTGGCCCCCAGGCCCACCTTTGGGAGAAATCCTTTGGGTTAAGTTATTCTGCCGAAGGTGGGGCCATTCTCAATTCCTGCGCTTCGATTTTCAAAAGTCCTCTGATGCGCCGATAGAGTGACGGTCTGGGAGTGAACCTTCGACGCGTGGCTTGTTATGAATATGGCAGATGAGATCTTAGAGTGTGTATCTCACGCAATTGAAGGTCGTCGGTTCCCAATACGAAAACCGTATTGGTTCTGTGCACCCTATCAGAGCGCCGGCTTTGAGTTTCCCACCGTTCATCATGACAACGGTTCGCCTTGGGTAAGAACCTCAATCTCTTCGTCGAGGTGGCCTCAGGCCCACTCGTCATTGATGGGGTAGATTTTTGAAGAGTGCCTTCGATCTCACTACGGTTTCCATTCAAGCATCGTGAAGGCTCTCTTAAGAAGGAAAGTGTGCACGGTTTGAGGACTCTTTACGCCTTTGATCATCTTTGCGCTCAGAGCCTCCCAAACTCTGCCTAACTTCCCTTCCTTTGCTCTGCTTTGCTTCGATGGAGTTGGGTCTCCCCAAGAGCCGCCTCAAGAGCGATGAAGATCTGAAGAAGGTTCGGACCTACATGGGGTGGTCCAACGACTCCTTCAATCATTTGGTCCGCGCTGGCAAGCTCCCGTTCACGAAGGAGCACAATGGCGATATGGTGTACTTCTAAGCGTACGCCATGGTGGAGTTCATTCCACCTTTCTCTTCTTTCCTTTCGATGCTGCTAGACTTTTATGGTCTGCAGCTATATCACCTTGGCCCCCATTCCCTTCTTCTCGTGGCGACATTCATCCACTTTTGCGAGATGTGGGTGGGTATTCCCCCCTGCGTCGAGTTTTTCCGCACCTTCTTCACCATCCACACACTGGAAAGGGGTCTGAGTTTCTTGGTTTCTACTATTTTGTGAAGCGCAAGAACTGCCCCTACAAATACTTGAAGTTGTTTCCTTGCGGCAAGTGGGACGAGTGGAACAAGGATTGGATCATCGTTACAGCGGAGGAGCACGAGAAATTGGAGCTACCCGAAGGTCTTCCAAATGTTGACACTGACGCTTGGAGTGTGGTTCTGGTGCTGTCATATGCCTTCAACCCTGTTTTGAACAGGATCCGCGAGTGCGTGGAAGGTGGAGTGACCCCCCAGATGGTCTCCTGCAACTTCCTGGTCAACAGGTGGGCTGCACTAAAGAAGAAGGAGTAGCTCCCGTGGGCCCTTAACAGCATGATGGATGACGACCGGATTAAAACCAGTCTGAAATCCAACTTGGATGATGAATCCTTGGAGTTTCATTTGAAGAAATTCCAACATGGTATTAACATCAACGGTGACGACTTGGTTCTGCCAGTAGCCTTCCTCCCCCTTAACATGGAAGCGCAGTTTAGTAGGGAGCTCCGGAGGAGCATGCCGGTGCTCGACGACGCAAGGTGGAGAGTCGTCCGACCACCAGATTGGTGATCCCCGAAGCTTCCGAGGGTGGTCCTACCTCCACCCCGAGCCAAAAGACTAAAGACATCGACAAGGGCAAGGGCAAGGGAAAGGGCAAGGAGCCAGCTGAGCCCTCCAGCCATAAGAGGAAGTTGAAGCACGCTGACAGGAGGTTCGTCAGACTTGCTCCTTCTACGACGGCTCCTTCTCCCCGACGGGGGAGGTCTTCTGCAACTACCCCTGTCCCGGTGCAAGCGCCTTCAAGAGGCGTCAGCTCCAGGCAATTGACTCCGGCCTCAGTGTCGGCTAAAGGCTCCAGGCCTGGGAGTTTTTCCCGGCCTAGAGGAGCTCCGGCCGAAAGAACTACGGCTGCTGCAAGTGGTCCTCAACTAAGGCCCGAAGCAGTTGTCTCACCAGATTTGGTGGGCTCTAGCTCCGGGCCTCAGAAGAAGAGGTTCCGAGGTGACTGGGGTGGTAGCATCCCGAGGTAAGCATGGATTGCTCACCCTAGAATGCTAGTATTGTTTTTGATGTGTTCTTAATCTTCTCTTCCCTTTATCTCTAGGGTGTCGAAGAAAGGACCGGGAGCTTTAGCGCCTGTTGCAGCGGCTGGGGCTGCACCTGCCGAAGCTCTGGCTTCGAGCGCTGAGCCTCCTCATCAAGCGGAGGCGGTAGTTGCGACAACTTCGGTGCCAGCTCTTGTGATCTTGGACTTAGAGTCCTCACCCGAAGCTCTTGTGGTAGGGCTGGACCACAGGAGAGAAGTTGAAGATGTACCCCTGGCAGTGGAGGCTGATGCTCCAGCACCGGCGATGCCAGAAGTTCCGGCTTTTGAGCCGAAAGTTGTCGAAGCCCTCGCTGTTGAGCCAGAAGTAGTTGAAGCCCCGACCATTGAGCCAGAAATTACCGAAGCTCCAGCCCTTGTGCCGAAAACGGTTGAAGATCTGGCGGCTGAGACGGAATTGGTAGAAGGTCTGGTGGTTGAGCTGGAAGTAGTAGTTGTGCTGGAGCCTGAGCCGGCGGTGGTTGAGGCCCCAGTCGAAGGATCGACTGATGCTCCGGAGGTGGTGATCCTGGAGGTATCTGGGCCGGAGCCAGAGCAGCCTGAAGAACTGGCGACAGGTCCTCCGGCTTCGGAGCCGTCAACTGAAGACCCTGAAGTGGTGCCTTCAACTGCTCCAGAGGTGGAAGTTCCCCCAGTGGGTTCTTCTGCTGCCGCTGAAGGGTTCCAGGAGAGCGGCCCTAGCGCTGCAGGAGTCCAGGGGACCACTATTGTAGAGTAGGACCCAATTTTTGTGATGGAAAATCCTTTGGAGCCTGTAGAAATGGCCCCAGCAAGCCCGGAACCTATCGCTCTGGCGTTGTCTATAGACAACACCTGTTCAAGTCTCCAATAGGTCCAGCTTGCCTTTGATCATGAGAGCAAAGCCTTGGAGGAGAAGCGCTACACCTTGAGACGGTGGTGGAATAGACTCCATTTTGAGACCAGGCTTGCCCAAACAAGGCTGGCTGACCAGAAGGAGTGGCTTAACAGGGAGAAAGCCCAGATAGAATACTGGGATAAGTTGATGGAAGAGAAGGAAGTTGTCATCCGCGCGCTCGACGCTAATTCCAGAGAGATCCTGGAGCAAGCCAAGGAGGCGTGACGCTGCTGACGAGCATCACGAGAAACTCACAGAACTGAATGAGATTCTCCTAAAGCGTCGGGTGGACCTGGAGGCAAGAGAGGAAAAACTCCTGGAGCAGCAGGAGGATGTGGTGAGGATAGAGGCGGAGGTCACCCAGAAGTTGACTCTTGGTGAGAAAAATTTGGTAAATCGGAGCAAAAAGCTGGATCTATGGAAGGAGGAAGAGAGGCAGAAGAACTGGTAGGTGGGACAAGAGCTCTCGAAAAGAGAGTCTGATGTTGCCGCTAGGGAGGAGAGAGTTAAAGGTAGGGAGAAAGACCTTGCTGAAAGGCAGAATTGCATCCACCTCCGGGAGACGGAGCTGGCCGATCGGGAAAAGCAAGTTGCTGAGAGCATGCAGCAGCATGCTAAGTTGGCTGAGCGCCTTGTCCATGAAGGTTCGGAGCTTGCAGCTGCCCGGAAGTTGCTGGAGGAGCTGCAGAGCGTGAAGGAGACTGAAGCCATTCAAGTGTGGGACTTCTTAGGGCGGGCGAATGACACGCTGACACCACTAGGCTTGAGTCCTGTACGTCCGAACAACCCAGAACTGGACTTGGACCGAGCGCTGGTGGCCCTCAACGGTGTTGGCGGCAAACTTGACGTAATGGGCGACATCATCGCAGATCAGCTGGAGACAGAGGGGAAGTCTTTGGCTACAAACGTCGCAGAATACGTGTTGATGTGTTATGTGAGCCGAGATCCCCAATTCCCACTGGACCTGGTGCTCGAAGGTCCCATCGCTAAAGAGGAAGATGCCGCCAAAGCCAACGTCCAAGAAGTTGTCCAAAAAGTAGCTTCATTCTTTCGTAGGTCTTAGGTTCTCCAGTAGCTTCGGACTTTCTTTCTTTTGCCTTCTGATGTACTCTCCCCATTTTGTAATCCAGTATCTCAAATTAATGAAATCCTCCTTTCTGCCTTCAATTTCACTTGGTCTTCAATATATTGTGTCGTATCTTGTTGGCCCCCTGGTGCATGTGTTCAATTGAAATGTGTGCATGTACCAAAGGTTGTGGCAGTATGTTGACGACTTGAATGCTTTGCACTTGTAAATATTAGGTCCGAAGTCCTCAATTTTGAGGCGTCAAAGACAGGCCCCCTGAGATGGTCGAAGCTTGGTAGCTCCCATGTCTTCCACTATCAACATATTAGACGATGATGGCGGACCCCTCTCGGAGGATGTCGGAGCTTAGTAGCTCCAACGTCGTCCACCATCGCTATGAATTTTGGCTTTTCCTGCACATTAAAGGTAAGAGAAAAAGTAAAATTTGTCCTCATGTCTATAAATTGGTTGTGACTTATCATTCTTATTTGGACTTTAGATCTGAAGAAACTAACCATGATAACGAGCGTATTGATATAATATTTCTAGATATGCATGCCTTTTTAGTACTCACCCTATTGAGGCCTGCCGGGATGTAGGTAGAGCGGCGTACTTAGGGTGCAGGACCAGGCTAAGTCGATAGCACACTTCGGACCTATGTTGGCTTGGCGTTCAGGCAAGTAGACTATGTAGCAATGTTAAGATCCAAAAAGACTATCAATAAGGCTTGTAATGCATGTGAATTACTTGGAACAAAGCTCAAAAAGATTTGCACAACTTCATTATAGAAAAGTGGGGTAAAAATAAATTGATATATTGAGCCTTGCACAAAAGGTAAATGCACGTGGAGTCTGTTTACACACAGCAATGCCTCTCATTATAGGTCCGGATTACAGGGGAGACAAGGACACACTTAGGGTGCTGGACCAAGCTAAATGTGCTATACATCTTGTGCTAGCCCAGAGCAAGTAGTTATACTTTTAGTTCTATGACTATCTCAAGTGTTACTTGAATTTTCTGAACCCTCCCGAAGGGGTCGGGATGTTCTCCCGGAGGACTTGCCCGTCTCTGTATAATGACTCTACAACATGCATTGTGTGTAATTACAGACTCACCTACATGATTCTAAGCATAAAAATTATGGAGGTGCTCGATGTTCCAAGGATTGGGAAGTGGGATCCCATCCTCAGTCGCCAAGCGAACGCATCCTGGTCGGGATACTTTAATTACTCGGAAAGGACCATCCGAACTGCGGGAAAGTTTGTTCATCCCTTCACGGCTTAGTATCTTCCGAAGCACCAGGTCGCCTTCTTCAAGCTGTCGATCACGCACATGCCTTTGATGATAGCGCCAGAGCGCTTGACAATAATGTGCATTTCGAACAGCTGCTTGGCACCTTCCCTTGTCGACGAGGTCAAGATCTTCACGCTGAGATGGTCCTGCATGGCTTCGTCAAAGGTTTGGACCTGTAAGTACCCCAAGGTGTTCTCCGGAGGAAGGAATGCTTCAACTCTGTACACGAGGAAGAATGGAGTCTCCCCAGTTGACCCGTTGGGTGTTGTCCTGTTCGCCCATAATGTGGACGGAAGCTCCTCAATCCAGTTAGCTCTGTGCTTCTTTAAGTGCTCATATGTGTGCATCTTGAGTCCTTTTAAGATATCTGCATTTGCCCTCTCGGCTTGGCCATTGCTTGCTGGATGAGCTACTGAGGCGTAGCTAAGTTGAATGCCGAGGTCTTCACAATATTCTTGGAATGCAGCACTTGTAAATTGAGTTTCGTTGTCAGTTATGACTTTGTTTGGAACTCCAAATCTGCATATATTGGACTTCAAGAACTTGATTGTTGATTGTTTGTTGATTGTTACTACTGGAGTTGCTTCCGACCACTTGGTGAACTTGTCAATGGTGACATACAGGAACATGTAACCTCCGACGGCTTTTGGGAAAGGTCACAAGATGTCCATGCCCCACACAGCGAATGGCCATGTAGGAGGTATCATTTGTAGTGATTGAGCTGGTGTGTGAATCTGTTTTGCATGGAATTGACACGCTTCACATTTTTTCACTAGCTCAACCGCATCCTGAAGTGTTGTAGGCCAGTAAAAGCCATGCCGGAAGGCTTTACCGACCAGTGTACGAGAAGATGCATGGTTCCCGCACTCGCCTCCATGGATGTCCGCGAGGAGCTCGCGGCCTTCTTCCCTTGCAATGCACCGCATTAGGATTCCATTGGCACCACGTTGGTAGAGATCCCCTTCTACCAACATGTATCTTTTAGCCAATCTGGCAATCCGGTCAGCGGATACACTGTCTTCAGGAAGGATATTGTCTTTCAAGTAGCTTCGGATCTCCGAGATCCATGCATTGGAGCTAACTTGAGCTTCTGAGTCTTGCGTGCTGGGTTGCTCGGAGCTTCCAACAGCACCTATGACCCTCGGTGGATGCCATGGTAGCAGGGCCACCGGGACCGCCAGCTTCAAGGTGCTGGTCTCGCCCCCTTCGCTCAGTTCGGCAGGCTGAGCTGTTGGTTTTGACAACCTCCGGACAAAGATTCTGTCAGGAGCTGGAGCTCCAGTTGAGGCTATCGTCGATAGTTCGTCGGCTTCAGAGTTGTGAAGACGTTGAACATGATGGAGATCCATGACTTCGAAGTCTTTCTGAAGCCGGTGGACTTCAAGGAGATAAGCATCTAATTGAGAGTTGTTGCAGGAACATTCACCTTTCACTTGTTTGATAATGAGTTGTGAATCTCCCTTTACCAGCAATTGTTTGACACCATAAGATAGTGCCACCTTGAGTCCATAGATGAGGGTTTCATACTCCGCCATATTGTTGGTTGCCTTGAAATCAAGGTGTACCATATACTTGATCTTCTCCCCGGTTGGAGCCAGGAGAAGGATTCCAGCTTTGGCCCCCTGCTTCTGCACAGAGCCGTCGATGTAGAGGGTCCAGTGAGGCTCAGTGGATACCGGAACTTTGAGCTCTGGTTTCTGCTCAATGTGGCTCCCAGGGTTAGATGGAGAGGGGGTCCATTCCGCCACAAAGTCATCCAAGTCTTGACTTTTAATTGCTTGTCTTGACACGAATTCTAGATCGAATTCTGCCAGCACTGCTGCCCACTTTGCAATGTTCCGGGTAGAATCAGGATTATGCAAAATTGCACGTAACGGAAAAGAAGTTACCACTGATATTTTGTGGGCTTGGAAGCAGTGACAAAGCTTTCTTGAGGCAATAATAACTGCGTAAAGCTGTTTATGCACCTCAATGTATCTTGTCTTGGCATCATAGAGTACTTCGCTGATGAAGTACACAGGATGTTGGATGGTCCAGACCCTTTCAGAAGGACCTAGAGCTTCCTCTCCATCGACCCGGACCCTGCTAGAGGGTCCCTGATCTTCAAGTTGTGCCTCTTGGACCCTCCCGGAGGGGTCCAAGACTCCTTCTTGTTCAACCCGGATCTCACTAGGAGGGTCCAGATTATCTTGCTTAGCCTGGTGAACCTCTTCAGACGAAAGCGATTGATCTCCTAGCACTTCATTTTGAGGTTTTGTGTCTGGGATTTGGGACCCAATCACGTCTTCAGGTGATTTCGGACCCTCCTGAAGGGGTCTGGACGTTTGAATAGGATGTGGCTCTGGTCTTTCTGCAACCAAGACCATGCTGACAACTTCGGTGGTTGCCGAAATGTAAAACAGTAAAGACTCTCCAAGATTAGGAGCTACCAATATTGGTAGTGTGGTTGTAAGGATCGAATGCCCAAGAGGGGGGGTGAATTGGGCTTCTTTTCAAAAATTAAGGCAATCAAAACTTAATTACTCAAAGCCCAATTCCCTACGCAAACAATCTATGCATTCAAGTAAATAGCAACTTCGCGGTATATAAAATGCATAAATGTAGGGTGAGAGGATGAGAATGCAAACTCCCGAGGAGACACGGGGATTTATCCCGTGGTTCGGCAAGATCGTCAAGATCTTCCTACATCCACGTTGTGGCACCCACCAAAGGGTATAGCCACACCCAAGTCACCGAGACTAGGGATCTTCACTATTCTTCTCCATTTGCTAACCTCGGCAAGGTGGAGCTCAAGCCTTGTACACCTTGAATCCTCCGGGCTTCCACAATTGTCTTGTCAAGCTCCGGAAGTCTCCCTCAATTATAAACACCAAGGGACACTTCCTTACAGCTCTTACTACACTAGAGATTCCACTCACCAAGAATGGAGGCACACAAGCTCTCTTTCTAGCTAGTTCTAGCCTATCTCTGGGTGTGTAAGTGGTCTAAAGGATGTAGAAGTGATGGCTCAATGTCTTGAATGCTTGAGGATGTGTAGAGTATGTCTGGTGATCAAGACTTGTCGATTTGACAGGTTGAAGGGGTATAAATAGCCAGAATCCACGAAATAGCCGTTGGAAACGTAGGCTGACATCACTGCTCTGCGAACACCAGATGATCCAATGTCTCCCCTTCAGTTATCATCGGTCAAGTTTACTTTAGCTGATGTCATTGTGTCAGATATGAACGTTGTTAGACCGATGTTGCACTTGTCTTCTCATCGGATGATCCGGTGGCACTTCCTGCAGAATTGGTTCAAACTTGATGCTTACTGGAGTGATTGACCGATGTGTATATTGTTGTACATCGGATGATCCGGTGATACACTTGGTCCAAGGATATTGCATACTGTACTGATGGACCGATGTAACACTGCCTTTAACATCGGATGATCTGGTGAGTACTTTGTTTTGAGGTCTTCTTCTTCTGCTGAATCAACTCGACTGATGTGTTGTTCTCTGAAAACATCGGTTGATCCGGTGAGTTGATTTTGTTTGCTTCGAGTTGATCTAAGTGATTCTTTTGGAATTTTCTCGATTGACCTCTTTGATACTTGTTGTAAATATTCTTCTGATAAATGTCAAGCATTGAGTGTTGTCAATTATAGTTGAATGACTTTGACATATGAGCTTTTACTTCTAATCTTCATAGCATTGATTGATCTCATAAAGTGATTGTTTAGGGGTCTCCAATGATCAGATGTTGATGTTCATATTCATATAGATTTCATTTGATTGAGTGATATGGGAGGCCTTGCATCTACAAATTCATTAGTAAAATCCAATGGTTGTCATTAATCACCGAAACCATACCTCATGGGGGCCTAGATGCTTTCAATCTCCCCCTTTTTGGTGATTGATGACAACACAACAAGCGAAGCATAATAATAATGAATTTGATAATATGATACTCAAGAAGATATGCAATGAGTACAAGATATGGCATATTAAAACTTGAAGACTCAAAAGAGATTAATAACGCGAAAGCTCAATCGATGAATAACTCAGGAGAATAAGTGGCACATGAATACATAATGAATAGCAAATGAGTAGCACCAAATTACAAAAGATATAGATAAACTCCCCCTACAGCTAGGACACTCCCCCTGAGGCTAGGCTATCCTCCCCCTGGCTCTACTCTAACTCTTTTCCCCCTTTGGCATCAAGACCCCAAAAAGGGATCTGAGTGCCTAAGAACCCTGAGTGCTCGGAGCGATGATGAACTGGTCACCGTCGGGGGTGCTGTCGTCGGAGCTGCTGCCTGCTGCTGCGACTGAAGCTGGAGTGGAAGTGGAGGGAGCTGAAGGAGCCATGGGAGCCGCCGTCGGTGCCTGCTGAGTCAGAGCTGCTGGCAACGGGGCACTGACGACGGATGTCGGCGTCTGCTGGAACAATGTCATAGCCGGCAGTGGAGAGTGGATCGGTGCGCCTGGTGCCAGCAGTGGAGACATGCTGATCGTCGGGATCGGCGTGGTCGGCACCGGAGCTGCAGCTGGAGCAAGGACAGGCTGGGGTGGAGCAACGCCTGGCAGCTGCATCGGCAGGGCAATCCCGGTATGGGTGTAGAGGTTGGTGATCAACCTCAGGATGCCCATCATCGCCTGCTGCGTCTGCTGCTGCTGGTCGAGGGAGCGCTGGAGCATCTGGTCTATCAGCCCAGTCAGCCAATCTGTGTCCTCTCGCCTCTCACGGGCGATCTGGTGTTGCATCTCCTGCTGCTGCTGCTAGAGCTCTAGAAGACGTGCTGCCTGCTCTGTTCGGGCCTGCTCAGCTGCAAGCCGGTCCAGGCGCTGTTGCTCAACCATCTGCTGTAGGAGTGAAGTGAGCTCGGATGGCTGAGAGACCTGTGCCTTTGAGATGGGGGTGGAGTAGGGGGTGGCACTGTCGAGCCTCCAGCCTCCGCGTCGTGCTGCCTGGGTGAGGGAGGAGGTGGGAAGTACTCCTCAACACTGTCGTCTGTGTCGCTCTCGGACCAAATGTGCTGAAGGTCCTCACCCTGAGCCTCTGCGTGTGCAAGCCTCTCGTCTTCCTTTTCCAGGTCAGACCAATCCTCCTCGGATAGCCGAGCACAGACCTGACGCTCGACTGGACGGCCAAGGCAGCGGCCTCCAGGAGCTGGAGCTCGATAGTGGCTGAACCGTGTGACACTCTCGTCAGTGAGACGGTCACGCACGACGGACTCCTCAGGAACCATCATGGAGAGCAGGTAGCTGATCCAGTGTCCAAACACAAGCTGCCTCATCATGCCAACTCCGTCAGTGATCACGTCCTCCATCTCACAAATGAGGATGTCCACAATGTCGAACTCCATCCCGTTCATGACATAGAACAGGAGGGTCTGCTGCAGGCTGGTGAACCCCTCTATGTATCCGGACCTCGGCAAGAGAGTGCGGCGCAAGGCAAGGTGCACTGTACGCGCAGCTGGAGTCAACAGTGTCGATACCCTCGGCTGGTCTGGAGAGAAGGACGGTGCATAAAGAGAGCGTATCTCCTCCAGTGGTGGTGCCACTCCTCTAGTGAGCGGCCTCCTCGGCGGGTCTGCCTGTCCGTATACCCTCTCATGCACGCAAGTGCCGTGCAGGTCCACTCCTAGCAGTTGTGCCAACGTTTGCCTCGTCAAGTGATGGTGCTGGCCCATGAACATGAAGTCTATAGATATGCGGCCCTCAGAGACATATAGGGTAGCGTAGAATACGCGGACCCAATCCTCCACATATGCACTCCTGTCGTAGGACATCAGCTCCACCAGCCCTCTATATCTCTCAAAGTATGGGCGTATCTCGGTCTCTGCTGCCAGGGCGAGCTGATCCCAATCCAGAAAGTTGTGCTGGAAGAGCTTATGGCCTCGGCGTCTATAGGTCTCGTATAGTGACACCTGCGTCAAAGTCCAGAAACGACTGTCCACAAGAGCCTCTCTGGGCTGCGGGTACCACTCCTGTAGCAAAACACTCCATCTGAGTCTTCTGAGCTGCTTGGCCTTCATCTTCCTGTAATCTGTCAGACGGACACCTTTACCAACATGGACGGTGGTGTCCATCTCGTAGACGGCTCGCTGGGCCGCCCTGTCCTCTTGAAGGTCGGCAGCTGACGGTCGTGAACATGGTACTGCCGGCAGATGACCCCCACGGGTCCTGGCTGAGCGCCGGCGAACAAGTGGCACTTCCGGCTCTTCTTCTGCCTCGGACTCATCTAGCACGGGAGGCTGCCTCTGACGAGCCTCGCGGATCCTCAATGCTCCTCCTCGGCCACGCTCTTGCTCCTCGGCGGCGCGAGCGGCCATCAACGCCTTCTTCTCCTCCTTCGATAGCTTTTGCTTCTTTGCGGCCGGCTGCTGGAGGGCGGCGACGGCGGCCGGAGGCAGCGGTGGCGCAGGGCGAGAGGAGCGGTGGCGGCGGAAGGAGAGGCGCAGGCAAGGTCGAGTCGGGGTCGGGAAGAGAGAGAGGAGGGAGGCGAGGATACGTTTAAATAGTGGGTCCCAAACCCTAGCTGAAAATTTAACACCGGATGGACCGACGTTAAAAGATAGAAGCATCGGTCGAATGGCACAGTAAGGGTATTCAAAAAGGTATCGTTGACACCGGATGGACCGACGTTGAACTGATTTGCATTGGTGGAATTTGGCTCAGTTCCAGAAGTGTGAACATCGGATGCACCAATGTTTTTCAGAATAAACTCGTCGGTTGATTTGTCACACTAACTGAACTGACTCTTGGTATTTGAACACCATCTGAATCGATGATGGTCTGACCTAAGCATCGGATACTCCAATGACTACCAAACATCAACATCCCATATATGTCCTTTGACCAAACAAACAAGCAATAAGGAACACATGTCTCAGTACTTTTTGGGCAACCCCTTACCCCTCAAAAATACTAATTGCCAATAAATTGGCTAAGCCTTAAAGCAAATAGAACATCAAAGAAAATAGGGAGGGAATTATCCAAATAAAATGTAAGGCCCATGCTTTGTGAGCTAGAGTATGAAAACTTCTATCTCTTTAAAGCATGTTCCTTTAGGCATCAACGCACCTAACATTTTGATCTTTCCACCTTATATGAGTTGAGATATTGCATTTCAAACAAGTCTCTTTCTCATGAGGTGGGTTCCCCTTTGTGACAATCTACCGTATGCAATGCCAAACAATTTATAATGCTCGAGATTTAAATATGAGTGCAAGTCTATATGGCAAGTATCATGCAAGACATAAAGTAAATCTATCTTGCCAAGTTTGAACCTTTCAAAGGCTTCTTCACAGAGAGCCACTCTCCAAGCCTTGGGGAAACCCAAAAGAACCTCCATCCCAAGCTAACCCTTGCTCACCCCTATCCTTTGAAAGTTAGACAAGACCTATATGAGATGCATTCTTACATGATCATGGCAACTTACATGACGTTTGATGCAGCTAGCACATTTAACTCACTTCTTAGCCTAGAAAAAGTTTTCTCATCTAGCGGTTTAGTGAAGATATCCGCCAATTGTTCTTCGGACCTAACACCTCGCAAAGAGATGTCTCCCTTAGCTTCATGGTCCCTCAAGAAATGATGGCGAATATCAATGTGCTTAGTGCGGGAGTGTTGAACGGGGTTTTAGCTATCTTAACCACACTTTCATTGTCACAAAGGAGAGGCACACAACCAAGTTTAATACCAAAGTCCAAAAGGGTTTGCTTCATATAAATAATTTGGGCACAACATGCACCGGCCGCAATATATTCCGCTTCCGCTGTGGACAAGGCGACGGAATTTTGCTTCTTGCTAGACCAAGATACTAGGGAACGCCCAAGCAAGTGGCACCCACCGGAGGTACTCTTGCGGTCCGCACGGCATTCGGCAAAGTCCGAATCCGAGTAACCTAAGAGGTGGAATTTTGCACCTTTAGGGTACCACAAGCCCACACTTGGGGTATGCTTAAGATATCTGAGTATCCTAAAGACCGCCTTCTGATGTGATTCTTTAGGTTCCGCTTGAAAGCGAGCACACAAGCATACAATAAACATGATATCGGGCCTAGATGCAGTAAGGTAGAGCAATGAACCAATCATGGAATGGTAGTTAGATTGATCAATAGTTTTACCATCCTT
The DNA here is from genome assembly GCA_036927565.1 of Tuctoria greenei. Classification (NCBI taxonomy): domain Eukaryota; kingdom Viridiplantae; phylum Streptophyta; class Magnoliopsida; order Poales; family Poaceae; genus Tuctoria; species Tuctoria greenei. The sequence goes on from JAYESD010000010.1 coordinate 61,612,016, forward strand.
ATCCGCGTCGAGATGACAATTTTTTGCCATTGGAGTGCTTCTTGAGCTACAATCTCCCATCTCAAATTTCTTCAAGAGGTCCTTGGTGTACTTCTCTTGATAGACGAAGGTCCCTCTTGAAGTTGCTTGATTTGAAAACCAAGGAAGAAGTTGAGCTCTCCAATCATCGACATCTCGAATTCCCTAGACATCATTTTGCCAAACTCATGGCTAAGAGCTTCGTTAGTTGAACCAAAAATAATATCATCAATATAGATTTGGCAAATAAATAAATCTCCGTTGATATCTTTGGTGAAGAGTGTGGTGTCCACCCTCCTGATCTTGAATCCTTGCATGATCAAGAAATCCCGTAGTCGTTCATACCATGCCCTAGGTGCTTGCTTGAGCCCGTAGAGCGCCTTGTGCAACCTATACACATGATTAGGATTCCTCGGATCTTCAAACCCGGGAGGCTGTTCAACATAAACAAGCTCGTTAATATAACCATTAAGAAAGGCACTTTTCACATCCATTTGATAAAGTCTAATATTATGATGTGATGCAAAGGCAAGAAGTATACGGATGGCTTCTAGCCGGGCGACCGGAGCAAATGTCTCTCCAAAGTCTAGTCCTTCAACTTGCGAGAACCCTTTGGCCACAAGTCTTGCCTTGTTGCGGACCCCAACGCCATTCTCGTCTTGTTTGTTGCGGTACACCCACTTTGTTCCGATGACGTTCTTGTCCTTGGGTCACTCCTCCAACACCCAAACTTCATTGCGGATGAAGTTGTTGAGTTCTTCTTGCATGGCCATCACCTAATTTGGATCTTGGAGTGCTTCCTCAATGTGAGTGGGTTCTACACATGAAACAAACGAGTAGTGCTCACAAAACGAAGCGAAATGGCGAGAGCGTGTACTTACACCCCTTGACGGACTTCCGATGATTTGGTCCATCGGGTGCGCCTTGGAGATGCGTCCATGCCTCATAAGTGGTTGTGAAGCACTTGGCGATGGTGATGTGTGTTGCTCTTCTTGTGGTTGGACTTGATCATGGACTTCTTCTTCTTCTTCTTGATGTTGTGTGGCTTGTGAGTCTTGAGTCGGCAATGGATCATCCTTCTCTTCTTCATCAGCTTGAGGCGCCATAGAGGTGTTGATGTTTGAACTTGAAGCTCCCCCTTGATCATGGCTCTCCTCAACTTTAGGCTTGATGTCTCCAATGGTGATGTTCTTCATAGCCTCTCGTAAGGGCTCATCATCTATTTCATCATGACCAAAACTCTCCTCTTGGGAGCCATTAGTTTCATCAAACTCAACATCACAACTTTCCTCAACTAAACTGGAGGTTTGGTTGAATACTCGATATGCTTTTGAGTTTGATGCATAACCAAGAAATATACCAACATCACATCTTCTTTTAAACTTACCGAGCCTTTTCTTGCAGTAGATGTAGCACTTGCACCCAAAGACTTGAAAGTAGGAGATGTTGGGCTTTCTCCCAATGAGAAGTTCGTACGGGGTCTTTTGAAGTAGTTGATGTAGGTAGACCCTATTTGCGGCATGGCACGCCGTGTTGATAGCTTCGGCCCAAAACTTTTCGGACGTGCCATAGTCATCAAGCATTGCTCGCGCAAGAGTGATGAGTGTCTTGTTTTTCCTTTCAACAACACCATTTTGTTGAGGAGTGTATGTGGCCGAAAACTCATGTTTCGCACCTTCACGGTCACACCACTCCCCAATGTTGTAGTTCTTGAATTCGGTGCCATTGTCACTCCGGACTTTGATGATGGGAAGTTGAAATTCCCGTTGAGCGCGGTTGGCGAAGGTCTTGAACACTTTCGGAGTTTCACTCTTGTCACCTAGAAATAAAGTCCAAGCATAGCGAGAGTAGTCATCAACTATAACAAGACAATAGAGGTTACTGCCAAGGCTTTGATATGTGGATGGTCCGAAGAGGTCCATGTGGAGTAGTTCAAGTGGCTTGGAGGTTGACACCATTGTCTTCATCGGGTGGTGTGAAGCAACTTGCTTCCCGGCTTGACAAGCGCTACAAAGCTTGTTCTTCTCAAATGTAACATCCTTCACGCCGGTCACCATCCCAAGCTTGAATGACTTCTTGAGCTTGCTCATCCCTATGTGCGCTATGCGTCGGTGCCATAGCCATCCCAAACTTGTCTTAGTGAAAAGGCAAGTGGTCAAGCTAGCATTCTTGTTGGAGAAGTCTACTAGGTAGAGGTCTCCATGCCGAAATTCTTTGAAGACTAGTTCTTGGCTTGTCTCACTACTCACAACAACATCACTTTTGCTAAAGGTGCACGTTAGTCCAAGATCACATAGTTGTGCAATAGAAAGTAAATTAAAACTAAGCGACTTAATGTACAAAACATTGGAAATAGACAGGTCATTTGAAATAGCAATTTTACCTAACCCAATGCTTTCCTCCGGCTTTGTAGTTCACCTACACACATGAATTCAATTTTTAACTTTAGGCACCCAAGCCAACTTAGGTCCTTGTATGTGTGATACAAGTGTCTTTGGGACCCAAAGTTGCTTGGGGAGCTTCCCCTTCATGCCCTTCATGTCTTTGCCAATGAACCTTGCCTTCACCTTGCCATCTACATTACTTAAGAGATAATAACGATCATTGAAAGTATATTTGTAATTAATGGGCAATTTTGGAGAGGGTCGGTTAGGAAGAGGACACTCCCTTGTGTGGTGACCAGTGACCTCACAATGTTGGCAATAAGAACCAAGTTCCTTGATGAAGCTTGTTCTAAGCTCCGGTGAGGGCACCTTTCCTTTGTTGGGCACCGTGAAGGATCCAAGTCCTCTCTTGTTGAAGGCCTTTGCTTGTTGGAAGAGGATTTCCTTGTGTTTGACTTCCCCTTTTGAAAGTTTAGCCACACTAGTGCGGAGACTCTAAATTTCTTCCAACAAGTCCTTCTCCCTAGAATTTGCTTTCAAAGGCGAAGACTTGTTCAAGGCATTAGTGACATGAGAAGTAATGGATATCCTATCATTAAGAGTTTGTTTCTTTATATTTTTCAATTCTTGATCAAGCGCTTCATGAGCAAGGCTAAGTGTTTGATGCTCTTGTACTAACTTGTTGTGCTCTCCCAAGAGTGTTTGGTGTGCTAAGTTAAGTTCATGATGATCTAGCTTGATTTTAGCCTTATCCTCTTCAATTTGCTTGACATGGGATTTGAGCGTGTCATGCTCTTTAAGTATGCTTTCATACTTGTCAAGCAAGTCGAGGTTAGCACTCTCAAGCCTAGCACGAGTTTCTTCAAGGAATTTAACCTTACTCTTTTCCCTCTTAATGATAGTATGATATTCATTTATTAAAGAAGTTAAATCATCAGGGGAAAGCTCATCATCGCTAGAGTCGTCACATACCTTGGTGTTACCTTTCGCCATGAGGCACATGGGCAGTGGATGAAGAGGTGAGTCATCATTGTTGGCAATGGCGAGGCCAGCCAAACTTTCTTCTTCCGCTTCACTCTCTTCATCACTTGTTTCTTCGTCGGTGACCCATTCATTTGCCTCACACATGAACACCATTTGTGGGCCATTTCTCTTCTTTGGGAAGAGTTTTGCCTTCTTGCCCTTGTCATGTTTCCTCTTCCCAAAGGATCTTGGCTTAGATTTGGCCTCTTCTTCATCATCTTCACTATCTTCAAGCTTGCGATGCTTGCTCTTGTGATTCTCTCTTCTTTTGTCCGGTTTTGGACAATCATAGGAGATGTGGCCTTGATCACCACAATTGTAGCAAGTCTTGTGATCATCTCTCCTTGGTAGAAACGCTTTCTTCTTGGGATCAAATGTGTATCCCTTCTTAGTAATCTTGGAGTTCAAGCGTGAGAACTTTCTCATCATCAATGCAAGCTCATCATCGTCATCTTCACTTGATGCTTGCTCTTCTTCACTTGAGCTAGGCTCAACCACCTTCTTCTTCTTGAGGCTTGTTTTCTTGGTGGAGGCCTTTAGGGCAATTGCTTTTGAAGATGATTGCTCCATCATCCCAAGTACACTCATCTCATGAGCGTGAATTTCTCCAATGAGTTCTGAAACTTCAATGTGGTCAAGAGACTCTTTTTGAAGCATGGAGTTGATGATGTTGTACTTTGGCTTGGGAAGGAGCATGAGGATCTTGCGGTTGATGAGTCCCTTGCCAAGGGAAGCAATGTCAAGAGCATTAATTTCTTCAATAAGTACATTCAAGCGAGAGAACATCTCATTGACATTTTCATGAGATAGCATCTTAAATTCATCATATTTGGCTTTAAGCATGTGATATTTTAGTTCTTTGACACGAGAAGAACCCTCATGAATTTCTATCAAGCAAGCCCAAATTTCACATGCCTTTTCTTTGCTAGCAATCCTAGCAAACACATCTTGACTAATACATTCATAAATTGCATTCCTAGCTTTAGCATCCCATTTAATTTGATCACCAACATAATTGTGCTCACCAAACCCCGCGTGGGTCGCTTCCCATACTTCGGGAGCAATAGCCTCTAGATAAACGCGCATGCGTGCTTTCCAATAGGCAAAGTTCTTGCCCTCGAAGATAGGAACCGAACCCCCAACCTTGGCCATTTTAGCTCTCTAGCGGTGAAGCTAGAATGATCCTATGAGCAACCTTGCTCTGATACCAATTGTAAGGATCGAATGCCCAAGAGGGGGGGTGAATTGGGCTTCTTTTCAAAAATTAAGGGAATTAAAACTTAATTACTCAAAGCCCAATTCCCTACGCTAACAATCTATGCATTCAAGTAAATAGCAACTTCGCAGTATATAAAATGCATAAATGTAGGGTGAGAGGATGAGAATGCAAACTCCCAAGGAGACACGAGGATTTATCCCGTGGTTCGGCAAGATCGTCAAGATCTTCCTACATCCACGTTGTGGCACCCACCAAAGGGTATAGCCACACCCAAGTCACCGAGACTAGGGATCTTCACTATTCTTCTCCGTTTGCCAACCTCGGCAAGGTGGAGCTCAAGCCTTGTACACCTTGAATCCTCCGGGCGTCCACAATCATCTTGGCAAGCTCCAGAAGTCTCTCTCAATTACAAACACCAAGGGACACTCCCTTACAGCTCTCACTACACTAGAGATTCCACTTACCAAGAATGGAGGCACACAAGCTCTCTCTCTAGCTAGTTCTAGCCTATCTCTTGGTGTGTAAGTGGTCTAACGGATGTAGAAGTGATGGCTCAATGTCTTGAATGCTTGAGGATGTGTAGAGTATGTTTGGTGATCAAGACTTGTCGATTTGACAGGTTGAAGGGGTATAAATAGCAAGCCTCCACGAAATAGCCATTGGAAAAGTAGGCTGACATCACTGCTCTGCGAACACCGGATGATCCGATGTCTCCCCTTCAGTTATCATCGGTCAAGTTTACTTTAGCTGATGTCATTGTGTCAGATATGACCGTTGTTAGACCGATGTTGCACTTGTCTTCTCATCGGATGATCCGGTGGCACTTCCTCCAGAATTGGTTCAAACTTGATGCTTACCGGAGTGATTGACCGATGTGTATATTGTTGTACATCGGATGATCCGGTGCCACACTTGGTCCAAGGATATTGCATACTGTACTGATGGACCGATGTAACACTGCCCTTAACATCGAATGATCCGGTGAGTACTTTGTTCTGAGGTCTTCTTCTTCTGCTGAATCAACTCGACCGATATGTTGTTCTCTGGAAACATCAGTTGATCCGGTGATATGATTTTGTTTGCTTCGAGTTGATCTAAGTGATTCTTTTGGAATTTTCTCGATTGACCTCTTAGATACTTGTTGTGAATATTCTTCTAATGAATGTCAAGCATTGAGTGTTGTCAATTATAGTTGAATGACTTAGACATATGAGCTTTTACTTCTAATCTTCGTAGCATTGATTGATCTCATAAAGTGATTGTTTAGGGGTCTCCAATGATCAGTAGTTGATGTTCATATTCATATAGATTTCATTTGATTGAGTGATATGGGAGGCCTTGCATCCACAAATTCATTAGTAAAATCCAATGGTTGTCATTAATCACCAAAACCATACCTCATGGGGGCCTAGATGCTTTCAGTGGTGAGGAGTTGTTTCAGCTCTTGGAACGTCTTTTCTACTTCTTCAGACCAATGAAAATGTCTAGACTTCCTCAAGAGTTTGAATAAGGGTAGTGCCCGTTCTGCCAGTCTTGAGATAAACCGGCTGAGCGCAGCTAGACATCCAGTCAACTTTTGGACATCTTTAATGCGGGCTGGGGGCCGCATTTCTTCTATAGCCTTGATCTTCACCAAATTTGCTTCAATTCCTCAGTGAGTCACCAATAACCCCAGAAGCTTTCTGGAGCTAACCCCGAAGACACACTTGTCCGGGTTCAGCTTCGTACGCGTAGTGCGCAGCTTGTCGAAGACGAGTTGTAAGTTGTCAAGGAGTGACTCCTTTTTTTTATTTTCACGATGATGTCATCAACATACACCTCCACCAAGTCTTTAATTTGCTCTCCAAATGGTTTGTACATAGCTCGCACAAATGTTGAAGCAACATTTTTAAGACCGAATGGCATGGTTGTATAACAATACAATCCATCTATTGTTATGAAGGCAGTATGCTCTTCATCTTCCTTAGACATTTAGATTTGATGATATCCAGAATATGCATCTAAGAAACATAGTAGCTCACACCCGGAGGTGGAGTCCACTATCTAATCTATTCTAGGTAATGGAAATGGATCCTTTGGACATGCCTTATTTAAGGTGGTGTAGTCGATACACATCCGAAGCTTCCCACCGGGCTTGGGTACAACAACTGGGTTTGTCAGCTATTTTGGATGGAAGACTTCTCGAATGAATCCAACTTCAAGCAACTTCTTGATTTCCTGTCGGATGAAGTTTTGTTGCTCGATTGATTGCTTCTGGGGCTTCTGATGTACAGGCCTAGCATCTGGGTAAATCTTCATATTATGCTCAATCACCTCCCTATGGATCCCAGACATTTGTGATGGTTGCCAGGTGAACACATTGACATTTGCCTAGAGGAAAGTGATGAGCGTGAGTTCCTATTTGTTGTTCAGACCTCCCAATATACGGGTAGTCTGAGCTGCATCGGAACCAATTTGGACGACTTTGACGGGAGTGCCGGTGTCGCTGCTTGGTTGCACACGAGGTGCGGAGGTGGAACCTTTGTGACGAATGCTTGGAGGATTTGGAGTTGGCTCCTTACCGGATGCTTCCTCTTGCGCTGTGGTAAGCGCATAGAGTTCTTCCAGTGCAGAAACTCCTGCGGTATGATCTCCGCGGATCCGGAGGACGCCCGTGGGTGTTGGCATCTTCAACACATTTAACCATAATAGGCAGCAGCCATAAACTTATATGAAGCAGGTCTACCCAAAATGGCATTGGAAGACAGACTGATCTGCGCAACGTCGAAAACCAGCTTCTTGGTTCTGTAGTTCTCCCGGGTCCCGAAGGTTACTGGGAGTGTAATGAAACCAAGAGGAGTAATTGTTCCCGGACCTACTCTGGATAAGGGTCGGGATGGGCGAAGGTCCGAGAGCCGGGACTGAAGCTTAACAAAAGGTTCGAAGCTTATGAGGTTTAGCCCAGAACCTCCGTCCACAATTACATGGTGGATTTGGATATTGTTAATGGTGGGTGACACCATCAACGGGAGTTGACCAGCCCTGATCATATTTCAGGGGCAGTCCAAAGCATCAAAAATGATGGGTGTATCCATCCACTTCCGATGTTGTTCTGCCATAGCAGCGGGAGCTACCATGGCCATGTCCCACCGCATTGTCTTGAGGATGCGGCGAGATGTGATGTCCCAAGAACCACCATAGATGGTGTTCAAGGTCTTCCGACATTCATTGTCAGAGACATCGGAATCATCGTCCACAATGTTGTAAACGGCTTTCAAGACCTTTTTTGGGTCCTGGAAACCTAGATCCCCTTCAGCCGGAGCTTCGTCGACTTTTTGTTTTCCTTCCCTTTGACGGAAAGGAGCTTCTTTCTGGCCCTTGTCGTAGCGCTCAGCAAGGTTCTAGACCTCCCGGCACTCTTCCAAGATGTGTCGGTTCGTCTTGTGAATTGGACACCATGCTTTGGAACTGTTGCCGTCTTCTGATGAAGATCAAGGTCGCTTCTCAGGGCGTGGCCCCCAGCTTCCAGGAGCCGAAGCAGCAGCAGCTGGAGCGCCAGCTGACGACTTCTTTTTGTCGTTGGGCTTCTTTTTCTTCTTGCCACTACCGGAGGTAGCAGTTTCAGTTTTGGAGGACTTCTGGTTGGCCTCCGGAGCTGGCTTGGAGTGAATTTCATGACCCTCCACAGCTCTAGCACATTTGTCGGCTAGGACAAAGAGTTCCGTGACGCTGGTAACTTCTTTAATGGCCAGCTTCTCTAGCATCTTCTTATCTCGAACAGCCTGTCTGAATGCCACGATAACAGAGGAGCTCGAGATTGAAGGAATGGTATTTCATACCTGAGAGAACCGTTGGTTGAAGGACCATAGCGATTCCCCCGATGTTTGCTTTACGGCAAACAAGTCCAATTTAGTGTCGGGCTGGGTGTAGGAGTTCCCGAAGTTGGCAGTGAACTGTTGGCATAGCTCCGCCCAACTATTAATGGAGTCGGGTGGAAGACTCATGAACCAGGACCTTGCAGTCCCAGTTAAAGCCACCGTGAAGTAATTGGCCATTACAGCTTCATCACGTCCCGTTGCTAGTATGGAAATGGAGTAGATTTGAAGAAATTCAGCAGGGTTGACAGTCCCGTCGAATTTTTCCGGTAGATGAGGCCGGAACTTCTGTGGCCACCTGACCATACGTAAGTGCATGGCCAGGGCAGAACAACCTCCTCCTACTCCCTGAGGAGCAGGGTTGTCCCGAGCTTCTCGCCTCTCACGAGCACACTCAATGTGGACACGGTTGTCCTGTTGCCAGTAACTGCGATCCAGTTCCGACCGCGGGTCATGAGTCGGAATCCTGGTAATTGTGTTGGTGTGTCGTGCCCCGGGAGGCAACGAAGTCACCTGTTGGGAGGCAACACGTCTCCTTTGTTGAGAGGCTTGTGGGCCAAGTTGGCCGGACAATGTTCATCATTGTGAAAGTGCTCGCCCCAAAGGGGGAGGACCTTGGTTGCTGATGCCTGCAGTTGCAGCTGCGACCAGATGGTCGACATCAGCCCTCCACTGCTCCATAGCACCCTGAGGTCCTCCTGGAGGCAGTGGGCATTGTATAAGAGCTTGCACAGTAATGAGCGCGTGCTCGGGGTTGTTGTTTGTCGATGCAGTGATCGACACAGATGCTCCATCTTGTTGACCAGCATTGTTTGCTGGAACAGATGGTGGCTGTGGTGCCATAGTGTCTGCTGGAACAATGGCACCTGCTGGTTGTTGGATGTTGGAGGAATTTCCTCCGGTAGGTTGTCCAGCGTGGCTGCCATTGGAGGATCCAGCAGCTGAATTCACCATCTTGTGATCTCAGGATTTAGGCCCCCCTACCTGGCGCGCCAAATGTGGAAGTGTGTGATACGACACTTCCCCCGGACCCGCTAAGAAACAGCGGAGGTTCTTTTGTAGTTGGGACACACAGAGATGAAGATCAAGATGGTGACCTTAGAGATTTATGTGGTTCAGGCCGCTTGAGCGTAACACCCTACTCCACGGGGTTTGTGTTTTTATATTGTGCGATTATGTTCGCTAGAATCTCCTTCTCTCCAATGTTCTCGATGTTCGTGCAGTACAGCCCATTTATAGTTCTAAGGACTGACCATTACAAAGCTTGTCTGGCCCGACATGTGGCCTTGGCGTATTTAATGACCTAATACACTGTCTAGAGAGTATTAAGTATAATTAGTTGTGTGATAATGTGCCTTAATGGCTGCGTTATCCCTATTAACAATGCATTGATCGTGTGTCATTAATACGGTATTAATGACATGTTATCAGGCCTTGTAACTTTTGCTTTAACCGTCCTTGAATGTTTGTAATGGACGTGATCTTCTTGTAATTCTGTTGGTGATGAAGGTCTGTAGGCTCCACACATGGCAAATCCGTAGATTTCCCTTGCGGGAGGGTAGGTCCGGGGTCGCTGTATACGTGTCGGCATCAGAGCTCCTCTCTGACGGGTGCTAGGTTCGGGGCTGTTGTACACATGTAGTCGCCGGAGCTTCCCTTGGTTGGGAGTTTAGTTCTGGTCTTATTTTGTTATCTCGGGAGCCAGCCATGTGAGGGGAGTGGGTCTGGTGCAGCGTGACATGTGGGACCTGCAAGGGCCTTCGACTCTAGCGGGTGAAACTTTCTTGCACTTTTTGCGGTATCGCGGGGTACCCGGTACGTAGGGTACCAACACTTGCAAACTTGTAAAATCAATTTCTCCTTGTAGGAAGCTCAGAAAATTATTAAACTAATTTCCTTAGAACCTATAAGACATTATCTACCATGATCATCCACTGTTAGCCATGTTAAAGTTACAGATTTAGTACCAAAATTCAGAGAAGCCTTTTAATTGTTAGAATTTTAGAGACAACAAGCTTTCTTGAACATCCTCAATTCTTGGCTTAGATTCTCATCATAGAACCTAGAATCCACTATAAAAATCCCAAAGCCAATTAAAAACATTAGTAACAGAAACTTTGTTTAGAATCTCATATATATAGTTTCAATATCACTCATGTACTTTATATATCGCATATCATATAGTGACCGAGATCGAGTAGGAGCCAGAGCACTTGGAGAGCATACCACCAGAAGCTAATTTCCCCTATGACTCACAGCCAGGCAAGCCTCTATTTGCATTTAAGTGCTTTTGCAAAGTAATATTTTTACCACTTATGTCTAGGTTGAGTTTTGTGCTTTAGGGCTAAGGTGCTTTCTACTCCACTTGCATGACCCACAAATCCCATAGAGTATTGGTTAGGTTTACAGCTTGACGAATAGAAAATGCCATGCTAATATTTTGACAAATCCGGTAGAAGTCGAGTAGTTGGAATCTACTCACGAGATAGGGTTTATATTACATGAGATTGGTTTGAGTACATAACTGGGTTATGAGTATGAATATAAAATCGAGGAATGGGATAGGATGCAGTGAGACAGGGTCTCATGCGCGTAGCCTGCTTGTGTCGATTGAGGACCGATCCGTGTGCATCCCTGCTGGACAAGCTTGAACTGTATCAGATGCATTTGGCATATGGAACCTAGGAAACCGATGTAACTGGATAACTTGGGTGTCGAGGCATAGCCCAATGTCGATAGGGGTGGGTTGAGGGCAGCATTGTGTAAATCTGTCGGTAGGCACATACACGCTCCGTGCGAGGACCTTATGCCTGCGATGGTGGGACCGGTTTGGCGTTTGAGTTTCTTGTGAAAGGTTGCTGCGTATGATGTTGTCAGGAGCACCGCACGCTTCTTACACACGGGTGTGCGCGACGTGTTATCCGGGTGTCTCCTGATTGCAATCATCGTCTCTCGCTGTTATTTGATGGACCGGAGAGGGGGATAAGTATTGGGGGTGTGGGACCCACTGGTCAATGGCTCATTTGAGCTGAACCAATTTGCCTTCCTCTTTTTTGTGCTTCACGGCAACTGAGCTGCATTCCAACCCATCAGGCAGGCAAGCAAGCACCTGAGAGTTGATGATAAATCTATCCAACCATTGCTATTTCTACTTCATTGCTACAGTTCACAGCAACCTCAATGCTTTCTGCTATTTCTCCCCATCGCAAAAACAGAGCAAGACACCATTTTCTCTGTTCCTCCGGTAAGCCAGGGCGTGAGACCGTGCCTCAACTTCGTGTCAACAGCAAAGTGAGGCGCACCATATTCCTCTACCCTCTTGACATCTTCCTGTATCGTTTCATCACCTTATCACTTGGTATTATGAAGCTTTTCCGGAGCTCACGGGTGCAGCCATCAAGCTTCGTCCTCCACTCAACATGGACCGGCCGAAGCAACCCTTCTCTGTCCTTGCAACCAAATGCAAAGTGGTGCAAAATCACACCCTAAATATACATGCTAAATTTCGCAGCTTTTCATAGTGTATAGCTATTGTATTTCCAGTTGTCCTGATGACAACTTCGTAGCAATGAGCTAGGTCTCCACTTCGATTCTGTTTCTATGTAGAACCAAACCTTAATCCAGTTAGGTATTCTGTTCATAACCTCCTATTGCACACTCCTACCAAATCTCAGTAGAAACCATCGAGTCATGAGCAAGATATTTAAGATTTCTCCATTGTCATTGTTGAGAGCTCGGTTCACCGTCGAGAACAACCTTGTGCCTAGTTTTCTCTCGATTGGTGGCCAATTCCTCGTTCCTTGGAGCACCATGCTTCGCAGTGCAACAGCTTCAGGAATCTGCCGGTGCTTGGTGGGCGAACTACATCGCGTCACTGTCGGCTGGTCATGCGGTCACATGGACTGAGTTCCGGGAGGCATTCCGATCCTACCATATACCTCACGGTATCATGAAGAGGAAGCTTTAGGAGTTTTCTGGAGCTAAAGCAAGGCGGGAGGAGTGCTCATGAATACTCCCGTGCATTCAGCCATCTACGATAGTACGCGCTGGATTATGTTGGGACAGAAGACAAGAAGCGAGACACATTCTTCCGGGGCCTTAATCCTAAGATGAAGGTCCAACTTGCACAATGCAATCGCGACACCTTAACCGACATTGTCAATGCCGCGATAGTGCAAGAGGATTCTCAGCGTGAGCTCATTTCTGATAAGAGGAAACGGTGCACGCCATCAAGCAGCAGTGGGGGTGGTCCACAGAAGTATCGCTTGATGTATCGATCACCATCCGGACAACGAAGGCAGCTACCGGCGTGACCACAGCAGTTCCGCGGTCGTTCTTTCAATGCGCCGCATTTCCGACTGCCATTTCCACAGCAGCAGCAGAAGCAAAAGATGGTCCCACATGCATTTCCACCTTCACCACGTGCACCAGGATTCCGTCCGCAGCTTGGAGGGCCGACACAATACACATGCTATACGTCTGGTCGTGTCAGGCATTTTGTGAGATACTGCCCCGAGCAGCGACCGGGCAGCGGACAAGCACCATATCAGGGTGTAGCTCAACCCCGCAATCAGCCAAAGAAACCAGCAGCAAAACCCGGCAATGTCCACCACCTAGCTATTGAAGACGTGCTGGAAGGCGAACCCGTCCTCGCAGATACGTTTTCTCTACTCCAAAATCCTGTAGTCATACTCTTTGACTCTGGTGCCGCCCATAATTTCATTAGCCAATCACATGTTGTCAAGCATTAATTACCTATCACTCCCACAGAAAGTCCATATTTGATTTGCTCTCCAGGTGGGAAAATAGAAGCACACATGAAAGTCCATAAAGCACAACCTAAGATGGGTGGGAATATCTATCCGACTTCTCTAATTATATTAGAGGGTCAAAAGCTCGATGTCATCTTACGAATGTTGTGGCTACACCGTCATGTTACTGCTCTCGACATCATTCCACGTGTGGTCCATTTAAACTCTCCGCTACATGAACCACATACTCTCATTCTAGACCGCCTTATCCAAGAAATATCAGCCACATACAACACGGAAGCCACAAAGCTTGAGGACATTCATGTGGTCTGTGAGTATCCAAATATATTTCCCGACGACCTTCCGGTATGCCACCGGATAGGGACATCGTGTTCAAGATTGAACTTATTCCGGGAACCACACCTATCTCTCGAAGGCCATACAAGATGGCACCAAATGAGTTGGCAGAATTAAAGGAGCATTTGAAGGACTTGCTGGACAAAGGTCTCATACACCCAAGTTCATAACCTTGGGGCTGCTCCGCTTTGTTTGTGAAGAAGAAAGACAAAACGTTACGTCTATGTGTGGATTATTGTCCGCTCAATGCCGTGATGATGAAGAACAATTATCCACTACCGCATATCGATATCCTATTCGATCAACTAGTGGGTGCTAAGGTATTTTTGAAGATAGATCTTCGGTCCAGATATCATCAAATAAAAATCCGATCGGAGGATATATCGACGACGACATTCTTGACAAGATACGGGCTCTACGAATATCTTGTCATATCGTTCGGACTTACCAACACACCGGCTCACTTTATGTACCTCATGAATTCTCTATTCATGCCGGAGTTAGACAAGTTTGTTGTGGTCTTCATCGATGATATTCTGGTTCATTCTAAATTGGAGGAAGAACACGCCAAACACTTGCATATCATGCTCCAACAATTGCGAGATCACAAGCTTTATGCAAATTTCAGCAAGTGCGAGTTCTAGATCAGCCAAGTGCCCTTTCCTGGTCACATTATTTCAGCGGAGGGTATCGCTGTTGATCCAAGCAAAATTGTGCAAGTGCTGAAATGGAAGTCTCCAAAGTCCGTGCACGAAGTTCGCAGCTTCCTCGGATTAGTAGGATATTATCGGAGGTTCATTCCGAGCTTCTCAAAAATTGCTAAGACAATGACGGGGCTGCTGAAAAAGGGGACCAATATATATTTGGAGCAAGACATGTGAGGATGCATTTCAAGCACTGGTGAAGCATCTCACAACAGCCCCAGTACTAGCTCAGCCGGATACAACCAAATCTTTTGACATTTATTGTGATGTGTTTGGCATTGGTCTTGGTTGTGTGTTGATGCAAGAAGGCCGCGTGATAGCATATGGATCACGGCAGCTCCAGAATCATGAGCATCATTATCTGACTGATGACCTTGAGCTCGCTGTCGTGGTACTCGAATTGAAGATGTGGAGGCACTATTTACTTGGCAATCTAGCGCATCTTTACACCGATCACAAGAGCTTAAAATATATCTTCACTCAGAAGGAGCTGAATATGCGGCAACAAAGACGATTAGAGCTGATCAAAGATTATGAGATAGGGATTCATTACCATCCTGGCAAGGCGAATGTGGTTACCGATGTGCTAAGCTGCAAGTCTCACGTCAGTAATCTATCCATAACTCCAATGGACGAGGACGAGCCGATTTTATACTTGGTTCCATATGGAGCATTATATAATCTTGCTCTCATTCCTACCATACGAGAGGAGATTATGGAAGCTCAAAAGAAAGACGTGGGTATGTCGCACATTCGGAGGAGAATGAAAAATGGGGAAATGAAGTGCTTTGGGAGTGATGAACATGGTACTCTATGGTTCAAAGGCTGAATAGTAGTACCCCATGACATAACACTTCGGAAGAAAATCTTGGATGAAGCTCACTTATCCAAGTACTCTGTTCATCCGGGCAGCAACAAAATGTATGAAGATCTAAAAACCAGATTTTGGTGGACACGGATGAAAAGAGAGATTGCGAAGTACGTATCCGAGTGTGATACGTGCTAGCGAGTGGAAGCCAACCACATGAGGAAAGCCGGGCAGCTGCAACCATTGAACATTCCAGCATGGAAATGGGAGGACATTAGTATGGATTTCATTGTCGGATTGCCTCTCACGTTCCACAACCATGATTCAATTTAGGTGATAGTCGATCAACTAACCAAATCAGCTCCTTTCATCCCTGTACATACAAAGTACATTGCCAAGAAGTATGTGGAATTGTATATTACATGAGTCATGTGCTTGCACGGAGTTCCCCGGACAATTATTTTAGATCGTGGTGCACTATTTGTTGCTCGCTTTTGGGAGCAGCTGCACGCATCATTGGGGACCAAGCTGATCCGAAGCTTCGCATATCACTTGCAGACCGACGGTCAAACTGATCAGGTGAATCAAGTTCTTGAAGATATGCTACGCGCTTGTGCCATCTACCATGGTAAAAATTGGCATGATCATTTACCGTTGGCAGAGTTCTCATATAACAATGGCTATCAAGCTAGCATCAAGATGGTGATGTATGAAGCTCTCTACGGCCAGAAATGGCGCACACCACTCAACTGGTGTGAATTCGGCGAGCGAGTGATATATGGCATTGATCTTGTGAATGAAGCTGAAGAACGGGTGCGAGTGATCCAAGTCAATCTCAAGGCTGCTCAATCTCATCAGAAAAGTTATGCGGATAAAAGATGTTGACCTCTCCACTTCGACATCAGAGACCACATTTACCTTCATGTTTCTCCGATGAAAGGGATTCATCGTTTCGGAGTGAAGGGAAAGCTTGCGCCGCAATTCATCGGTTTGTTCGTCGTCATTGAAAAATATGGACCTGTGGCCTATCGCTTGGAGTTACCGGCATCACTCTCTGGAATTCACAATGTTTTTCACATCTCTTAGCTCCGGAAGTGCCTCAAGTCCCCAGCTGAAACCCGCACGGAGGACATCAAAGCTCTTCAACCGGATCTCACTTATTCTGAGTATCCAATGCGTATTATCGATGAAAAGACTTGGGCTACCAGAAAACGAATTTTGTACTTCTACAAAGTCTTGTGGAGTAACCATACCGCTGAGGAAGCAACATGGGAAAGCGAGTACTATCTACGATCAAACTATCCGGATTTCCTATCATCTCATATCCGGTACTCTTTTTACCTCCGTCTCTTTCATTTGTAATCTCAGGACGAGATTCTTTTAAGTGGGGAGGGATGTAAAAGTCCTAAGTTCCAAATCACAAACTTCAGCTAGGAGGAACAAAAACAAGAAGAAGAAAATAATTCAAATAATAAAGCGGGAAATCAAATCAATTCAAATGCTAAAAGAGGGAATTCAAAAATGCAAAGATTTCTACTGCTCAAACCTTGTCAAAATAAAAATATGAGTTCACAAATAAATTACAAATATTTCAAAAAGCACTCCTGCCAAGTTTCATGATTTTTGAAGTAGGTTTACTATTTAATTCAATGTGTTCATCGAATTGCATTTAAATTCAAATTCAAATTTGAATGAAACTTAGCCAAATCAAGGTTTTGATTTCAGAATCAAATCCTAGACATTTATTTTAGGCTCTCTGCCAAATTTCATGATTTTTAAACTAAGTTTGGTAGGATATTTGATGGAGCAGAGAGGGGGACAAGTATTGGGGGTGTGGGACCCACTGGTCAGTGGCTCATTTGAGCTGAACCAATTTGCCTTCCTCTGTTTTGTGCTTCATGGCAGCTGAGCTGCATTCCAACCTATCAAGCAGGCAAGCAAGCACCTGAGAATTGATGACAAATCTATCCAACCATTGCTCTTTCTACTTCATTGCTTCAGTTCACAACAACCTCATTGCTTTCTGCTATTTCTCCACATCGCAAGAACAGAGCAAGACGCCGTTTTCTATGTTCCACCGGTGAGCCAGGGCGTGAGGCCGTGTCTCAACTTCGTGTCAACAGCAAAGTGAGGCGCACCATCCTCCTCTACCCTCTCAACATCTTCCTGTCTCGTTTCCTCACCTTACCACTCGGTATTATGAAGCTTTTCCGGAGCTTGCGGGTGCAGCCGTCAAGCTTCGTCCTCCGCTCAACATGGACCGGCCGAAGCAACGCTTCTCTGTCCTTGCAACCAAAAGCAAAGTGGTGCGTAATCACACCTTAAATATACATGCTAAATTTCGCAACTTTCCATAGTGTATAGATATGGTATTTCCAGTTTCCCCGACGATAACTTTGTAACAATGATCTAGGTCTTCACTTCAATTATGTTTCTATGTAGAACCAGACCTTAATCCAGTTAGTTATTCTGTTCATAACTTCCTATTGCACACTCCTACCAAATCTCTGTAGAAACCATCGAGTCATGAGAAAGATATTTAAAATTTCCCCATCGCCATTGTTGAGAGCTCGGTTCACCGTCGAGAACAACCTTGCGCCTAGTTCTCTCTCGATTGGTGGTCAATTCCTCATTCCTTGGAGCACCACGATGCTCTAGGATGTAAGAGCGCTCGATTTGGGGCTTTTTAGTATGAGTTCAACGTTGGTCATGCCAAGGCCGCCGCGGTTGCCGTCGCCGGCGAGGTTCTACTCGCCGCCGGCCATCGCCAAGGTGCCCCACAAATGTTCTTTGCTCCCTGGAATCGATCCCCACAAAAAGATCGAGGTTTGGTTGAGCATTGAGGTAGGAAAATGCCGGCGCCTTTGTTTCCCCTGTTCTGGGTCGACCTAACCCGAGGTTGAAGACAACCCTGTGAAGTGGGACCCACTGAATGGCTGTTTAAACCATTTTCTGGTGCAGAAGCCATGTCAATCTTGGAAAATCTATATCTCCTATAAATCTCAGCCAAAAATCTTCAAACACATTTTTGTTAGGAATCCTATGACCTCTAGTTTCTATCTGTACCAGTGGTTTGTCATGAAATATCAAATTAATTTCTGTATAATTCATTTCCTCCAAACACCTAGGGAATTGTCACAGCTGATCATTCCACTGGAAAAATCCCAAACATTATCAGAATCTCCACTTATGTGTTCTTGAATACCGTTAAAAATTTCATGACCATTGGACCTGTATAACTTTCCTAGATCCCATTTTTATCTCAGCTGTTGATAATTAACAGAAACATTTTTCCAGTTTTTGAGTCCAACTTCAAAATTCAATTACTTCTAGTATAATTGCTCATATAAATTCTGGTAGACTCTTATTAATCCAAATTATGCAGTTGTGCAATTGTTTGAACATGAAAGTCCTGGAATTTTCATAATTAATTTCTTTGAGCTAACTGCTTGGGAAATTAATTACTCCTGTTCTGCTAATTGGAAAATTAGACAAATTGGTCAGAATACTCATTCAAATACACCTGATATCCAGTAAAAATTTCAAGTTCATTGGACTTCATTTAATGGGTGAATTGGTATTCCAAATCTCTATGTCATTTGAAAAATGAGAAATGTACAGAAACATTTTCAGAATTCCTTGCAAAATTGTAAAATCAATTTCTCTCTGTAGGAAGCTAATAAAATTATGAAAAAAATTCTTTAAAACCTATAATACATCCTGTTCCATGATCATCCACTGTTAGCCATATTAAAGTTAAATATTTAGTACCAAAATTTAGAGAAGCCTTTTATTGTTGAAATTTTAGAGAGTACAAGATTTCTTGAACATCCTCAGTTCTTGGCTTAGATTATCATCATAGAATCTAGAATCGACTGTAGAAATCCCAAAGACAATTAAAATCATTTAGTAACAAAAACTATGCTTAGAAGCTCATATATATAATTTCAATATCACTCGTGTACTTTATGTATCGCATATCATATAGTGACCGAGATCAAGGAGGAGCCGAAGCACTTGGAGAGCATACCACCAGAAGCTAACTTCCCTGCTGACTTGCAGCCAGGAAAGCATCGGTTTGTATTTAAGTGCTTTTGCAAAGTAATATTTGTATCACTTATGTCTAGGGTGAGTTTTGTGTATTAGGGCTAAGGTGCTTGTTACTCTACTTGCATGACCCATGAATCCCATAGTGTATTGGTTAGGTTTACAGCTTGACGAATAGAAAATGACATGTTAATGTTTTGAGGAGTTCGATAGAAGTTGAGTAGTTGGAATCTACTCGCGAGATAGGGTTTATATTACACGGGATTGGTTTGAGTACATAACTGGATTATGAGTATGAATATGAGATCGAGCAGAGAGATAGGATGCAGTTAGACAGGGTCTCACGTGCGTAACCTGCTTGTATCGATTGAGGACCGATCCGTGTGTAGTCCTCCTGGACAAGCTTGAACTATACCAGATGCATACTGGGCATATGGAACCAAGGAAACCGATGTAACTAGATAACTTGGGTGTCGATGCATAGCCCACTGTCGATAGGGGTGGGTTGAGGGCAGCAAGGTGTAAATCTGCCGGCATGCACATACACGCTCTGTGCGGGGACCTTATGCCTGCGATGGTGGGACCGGTTCGGCATTTGACTTTCTTGTGAAAGGTTGGTGCGTATGATGTCGTGAGGAGCACCGCATGCTTCTTACGCACGGGTGTGCGTGACGTGTTATCCGGGTGTCTACTGATTGCAATCACCGTCCCTCGCGGTTATTTGAGTACCGCTTGTTCACTGCGATGTGACGTAGTAAGATCCCCTTTGGTACAGCTCTCAGCTACTGATTCTTCAGATTCACTTCTGATTCTCTGTGGAAGCTGATTCTCCGGATTCTCAACGTGAATCAGAAGCTGTTCAATCATTTGGCAGGATAACCGATTCTCGATTGTTGCGTGTAGAAAATGACTATATTGCCCCTAATCTAGCTTTTTTTTGTAAAAACACAAATAAATAGGTGGTACAAATTTTGTACATATTAGTAAATATGTTTGTCATGTTGAACTGTATGTTTTAGTCAATTTTTTTAGCAGTGTCTAATTTTTTTGTTATCATTATTTAAATGAGAAAAACATAGATGACAAATAAATGAAAAATACAATGTAAGCACACAATTGAACTTTGCATTCCAAAACACATATCAGATGATAAGGACTCGTATTAGGTACAATATTCAAGCCATTGTACAATATAGATAATAATGTACTAATAATATAAAAATGACTGAGACAATCAACTATGAAGTGAAATTGCACTAGCTAGATCATCACGGAACCTATCCATATTCCTTGAACTAGATGCGGTGGTGCTTGTGTCTGATGCATTATGAGGAACATGTCTCCTATATCTCGTCGGAATAATAGGCACATAATCTGGATCACGATCACATCTTTGAAAATCCTCATCATGTGGAATTTCAGCTTCCGAAGCCTAAGGTTGCAACACCACTTGTAGGTGCCCAGTGGTCATCTCCCGTATTCCTAATATCCTCAAACATGATAATCAATTGTTCTTCATGGGCAAGAGGCTTGTCTTTAAACTTGGCAATGCCTTTGTATTGCTGCATCACACAAAAAAATGTTAGACATATAAAGCAAGTACATAACACATGATGAACATAAACATGAACCTTAGATAATCAAGTTACCTTATTAGCCTTCTTCCACCAGTCATCTGGTGCTTTATATGTCTTCTTTTCAGGATCCCAATTATACCTGTTTCCTTTTCTAATCTTTTCCAATGGCTGTAATCTTTTTGCAACTTATCCCATTTATTCTTGAACTGCATTTTTGTATAAGACAACCCTGTCTTCTCTTTAAACTTATCTATCAGATTTTGATACCCAACCCTATTTAAATGTGTACCACAACGATTGTGTGCTAACACTTGTTCAGCGAACAACTCACAAACTATCCTAGTGTTTTCTTCATTCCAATCAGCATTATCTGCCATTGTGCTGTCCAAAAAAAATATTGCATGGTGACATAAATATCGAGATTACACAATTTACATACTGACTGCTGAAGGTTGCTCACAATCAAACTCTATGCAATAGCAATAATTCTCATCATAGCTCACAGTACCAACCATGAAGATCAATGACAAAATACAAGGGGGGTCGATGGTAGTCGCAGTATACCTTAGCAAATCAAGGCGACAATGTATTCAGCAACTGGCAGCAAGGGTTGAGGTCCACTTGTGCCTGCATTTGAGTAACCATGTTACAGATGCATCAACCGAGCATTACTATAATATTGAGTAACCATGTTACTTTTACTAGTAGCAGCATGCGTGTAGGCTTTAGCTTGCGTGCTTGCTTGCTGCCTGTGTGAGACACTTCAAGACGTGCAGTTTGGCAGGATAGGAAAGACTGTCTCTCTGAGGGCATAGGAAAGGCAGGTGCTTTGGGACAGTATTGTTCAGCAGCTAATAAAATACATAATCAATATAGCTAGAACAGTAGTAATAGGATTATCACTTCAGGACGATATGGTAATAGGATTAGCTAGAACAGTGGTAATAGGATTATCATCTCCAGGGTCCCCTTCCTCCCAGAAAACAGTGGTAATAGGATATGCTCATTCAAACTTCAGATCTAGGAGGAATTGTAATACTTGTAAAAAAACAGTACAATATTTTCTCTGTTCAACACAAAACTTGGAAAAATTTCGAAATAGGCACCTCCCAATGCAAGTAGACAGAACACAATGCTGATTCCTAATTTTCTTTTCGAACTAATTTTTTTCACAATGCAGTCAGATCTATGACAAAAATACAAAGGAGAGAAATCAGAGACACAATACCTTCACAACCGTGATGAAAACAACAAAAAAGTCAACTCGTTAGTCTTCAGGAACTGGCAGGGGACTGGTACGGGTGATGTGGTCTTGTTCCTGCAAGAAAATCATGGATCCAAGCCTTAAGAAAACAGGAGGACGTCGGAGGAGGCAGATTACAGGTTGTGGATTGCTGGATTACCGTCAGATGAAACAACAACAAGTGCGGTGGCGGAATCGAATGTTCGACGGCGAGGAGGCGGATTAACGTCGGGGAACGGCCGGGCAGAGGGGAAAGAATGGCAGGGGCGCTCTGGCGGCCAGCATTGGAGGCCGAAATCGGCCAGCGGTGGGGGGTTCGGGCACGCCGCCGCCCAAACCCTAGGGCGCCGCCTGGATCGCCTCTGGGGAGGAAGGACCGAGGACCTCCCGGGAACTCACGAAGCGGTACGGGGCTGAGGCTGCGGATGGGGATTTCCGGGTTTTGTTTGGTGGCAGTGCGGGTAATTTCATGACAAGTCCAGGGTCAATTCTATTTTTTGCTCGCTGAGAAGCTGTTTTGGACTCTGGTGAAGTAGGTTTTTCTGATTCACGGTTCTTTCACAAAAAGGAGAATAGATTCCCCCTGATTCACAAAAAGCAGGTTTGTCCAAAACATCCGTTTGGTATAGCTTCACGAATTCTCAGTGAGAATCAGTAGCTGGGAGCTGTACCAAAGGGGGCCTAAATAGTGAAGAAGCCAGAAGAATATGATGTACTGAATTATAATTGCTTTGCAACTATAATTGCTATAGATATGCTCACTAAAGTTACTTTTATTGAACCTTTAAACTGCTACTAATAACTTGAAAACTAAGGATCAACAAGTAGACGAGTCATTTAATGATATATCTATTCCTATGTTAAGTGCCCCTGCATGTAGAGTTCCATGTTTTGACGAGATGTGTAAGTCTTGCTGAGCCTTCGTGCTCACAGTTGTTATATTAAGTTGTTTCCAGGTGAGACGTATGAGGAAGGGCCCGAAGATGAGGTGATGCCCCCGTTAAGTTGTTTGCAGGTGAGACGTATGAGGAAGGACCCGAAGATGAGGTGATGCCCCCGTTAGGGTATACCGCCGAGTCGGAGCCCTGCACGCCGCTGTGATTTGTTGTGTGTTGCTAGTGTGTAGTGTCTCCGGGCTGGACTGCTGCATTTTTGCATAGCTAGACTGAAAGTTAGCTATGAGTATTACTTCCGCTATACATTAAGTATTGTAAAAGACTTCTATTGTTTCTATAAATGTATTTTATCGTATTCTTTTCGTGTATGCTGTTAAGTACCGCATCGCACGGCACCACCCTCTGCGATTCTGGAATGTGTAAACCCGATCCTCACATCACATTAATATCCTATAGATGCATTCGGAATGTGTAAAACCGATCCTCACATCACATTAATATCCTATAGATGCATTCCCTCCGGATTAATTTTGGTGACGTTGGATAGCGCAAACCTGCACCAACCAACGTCATAAAAAAAATCAGAGAGGTAGTATAACACCAGTACATAATTACTATGCACCAAGCTGCTACAGCCATAAGCCAACTGAAAAGGCTAGAAAAAGACATGAAACAAGAGAAGCATATTACTAGCATGGAAATGAAACTAATGTCAGATAACAGTAGCTTTACAGAACCCAGATCAATAATGTCTAATGCATTAAATGAGAAAAGATTCAGGTTTTTGTGTGAGAATATCTATAGCCAAAGTTATTTTCTTTCCAATTGGCAGTAACAATGCCTGTCATTATTTCAAGAAGAAAATAGTACACAAGAAAACACACAGACACACGAACTCATGCTTGTACAGACCAGCTTGCAAACCCTGGCCACAGAGGCTCTTCGTCTATTGTCTAGGTTTGTCGATCTTTAACTGCCATTCTTTCAAATTTCGCCGAGGTTGCCGAAAGGAATCATGCCAAAAAATTGTGTATTACCGGTCAAACTGAAAATGTATGACATGAAATTTGTGGTCAGTGCCCAAAAGCTTTGGTAACCTAGTCAGCCCGGGATGGGTTGTGGAAAACCCTAGCTCGCAATAAAAAATCCCTAAAGCAAACTATTGCACAAAGAAACCAATTACTGCAACTAGCAAAGTGGGCAGCATAACTCTATTGACTAGTATTTTCTTATGTGTACCTTACAATTGAGAAGAAACAGGCAGGAAGCATCCTTTTCTGAGGCAAGCTGTAAAAGATTTTTATTTCTCTTCACATCTTGTAATGTTCTCAGCGACCAGATACAAAAAGGCATAAAAAAGGGTGAGTTCTTCCCATGTTCCTTGACTATTTTTTGTTACTCCTACAATGAGCTATTTCAAGGAAACATTTGTACAGGAATATTGATGTCAAAGTGGAACTCCTAGCACATATTTTGGGAGAACATGAAAAACAAAAACTAATTGGATATAGTTCTTTGCCTCCGCAAGTTCCATTTTGCCTGGAGGACAGACTGAACAAGCTCGTGCTTGCCCTCCATATTCAGACCATGGACAACGGTGGTGAAGTTTACCGTGCTCGGAATGATGCCACAATCCAACATTTCATGGATCAGCTTCAACCCATCCTCTGATCTACCTGCCTTGCAGAGACACGTCATGAACATGGAGTAAGTTTTGAAGTCTGGTGCAGGACCTTTAAGCCTCATTTGTTGAAAAACACCCCACGCCTCTGAAACCATACCCATTGCCATGTGGCCACGGATCAGAGCAGAGTATGTGACCACTGTGGGCTCATACCCATTTTCTTTCATATCCTTGAGCATATTCAATGCCTTGGAAGCATCTCTCTTCTGGAAGTAATAAACGATGAACGAGGTATATATATGGATGCTTTGAGGTATCCCTGCATTCTTCATTTCTGTAAGCTTGGCAACAGCGTCCTCAAATCGGTCCCTCCTTAGAAGTGCATGGATGAGACTCCCATACATATACTGATCCCTGGAGCAACCTTGTTTCTCAACACAATCAAACAAAACGAGAGCTTCCTCTATTCTATCAGTCCTGCACAATGATCTGAGGAATATGGAATAGGCAACCTGCACAGAAAATCCCCGTTGACATAAGGATTGTACTGATCTTCTTGCATCAGCTATTTTCCTGCACTCACATAGAGCTGAAAGATACATGAAAAGTATATCTTTATCAATTGTATGGCCTGCATGACACATTTCTTGGAATATTTTGACTGCGTCATCTACTTTCCTCCCTTTACTGTGGGTGAGGTACATTATCAGGTGATTGTAAGTAGTTTTGTCGGGCAGGAAGCCATCCTGCTTCATGCCGTAGAACATCTGCAACGCCTTTTCAGTCAGACCAGCATTACCATACTGACAGACCATGACATTCCACGTGTCCACGTTTGGGGAACATCCAGTCCTCAACATTTCTTTGTAAAGATACCGCATGTGCTTGAAATCCTTAGCAGATCCAGCAAGCTTCATAGCTGTGTTGTACGTTTTTGTTGTTGGCATGTAATAAGATCGTTTCGCAACCCATGATAAAAATTGCAAAGCGGCACAACTATTTCTTTTGCAACGCTTCAAAATGGCTTCAACAAGGTTTGGACCAAAATGGACTGATCTCATCTCTAGTGCACGTTGCATTGAGCTCCAGTCATCAGAAGATGAGAGAATCCGATATATTTCTTCAGCATCTTCGTTACTGTATTCCTGTTCTTTTTCTTTGCGGTGTTTATCATTAGAAAGTGAGAAACTGGAGATCTTGTCATATTGATCTGAATGATGGCCGATGAACTCCAATGCTAGTTCCTCCTCAGCTTGATTAGACTTGCATAATCTCAAAAACTTGTCAACATTGTGCAGACCATCTCTACGGCTTCGTAAACTAAAAGACGCCCATAACCTCTCAACGTTGCTTGCCTCTTTCAAATAAAATTTGTCACGCAAATAAGAAATAATAGTGCAGAAAATTCCCTCACAAGGCCTGAAGTCGGATTGCAGCATTTCCTTCAGAAGTTCTACAGCATCAAGGGGCCTAGAGGCCTTACAGAGTTCTTGAATAAAAACTGTATATGCTTTCAATGTGGGCTTCTGACCGTTCTTACAGATATTTCTGAATACATCCCATGCTTCAGAAACATGTCCGCTGCGAACATGCCCGCCAATCAATGTCGTGATTGTAACAACATCTGGTTCAACTCTGTGTTTCAGCATCTCGTCATATAGTCCACACGCTTCTTCGTACTGATTGTTTGCAAATAGGTGTTGCATTAGCTGAGTATAAGATGATACTGATGGAATAGATCCATCTAGTCTCATTACCCTGAGCAAGTGAAGTGCCTCGGTATGCTCTCCTTTCTTCAGGTAGCCATCAATGAGGAAACCATATGCTGTGCTGCTGATACCTGACCTACTCTTCATGTATTCCGTTATCTGCAGTGCTTCATCCATTCTTCCTGCTCTGCAGAGTCCTTTTAGGAGGTTCTCAAGTGCAGATGAGTTAGCCATGGACTTCTTCTTCATCTGCCAAAATATTTTGAAGGCCTCCTCCAGCTTTCCTGAGATGCAAAAGCTTCGCAGAGCTTCCAGATAGCAGTATTCCTCTGCATGTTTCATGCTCTTAATCATATCATCTCTAACCAAACAGACAGCCTCAACGGCATTATCTAATGTTGCAAGATGACACATTAGAAGTCGAAGAATATATGATCCAACCTCAATGTTCTTGGGCATATCTTTGTAGAACTCCAAAGCAAGCTCAGGCTCATTAGCGTTGCACAAAGCATGAAGAATCGTCCTATAGACCATGTTGTCAATAGCCACAGATCCCGATTTCCTCATCACCTCAAAGGTTGACAGCATTCTGCTGATCTGTCTAGCCTTTCCATAACCGGCTATCAGAATTGTCCATGTCTTGATGTCCTTATGGCACATCTCCCGGCCCATCTCACTCACCAGCTCCTCCATGATCCCCAAGCTCCTTGCCTCACCTGCAATGTACAACATTGTGTTGTATGTCTCTGTTGTGTGGCGGTACCCTGGAACTCGCTTTACCCAGTTGAAGAACCTAAACCCTATTTGCCTCAGCTTAAAGCACCGCTTCAACACCATGTTCACGATCAGGGGGGTGTAGAAAGCTCCCAGGCTATCCAGCCTCTGCTCCATGGATGATCCAAGCACCTCAGATCGTATAACTTGGACGATACTCTGCACAGCTTCACTAATGTTGTTAATATCAACTGTGTATCCCGCCAAACGACATGACGCTTCCACGTCTAGTGCAGCCCTTGCTACAGTATTGCTAGAAGAGTCATCAGGAAGGGCACTAAGAACGCTTATGTCTGATATACTGTTAATGTTGGATCCAGAAACAGCAGACATTTTGTCTGGGGCAATTGCCCGAGCACCTTCCATGCACTGCAGATCTCCAGGATCATCAAAACGAACTTGGCAATTCGATCCAGGCTGTAATGCAGAGTCCTTAGCCACAGAGGAGACGAGGTCCGAAATGTCCTGGAAGAAGGCGGAGCCGTACACGGCGGGTTCTTGACGTCCGCCGCCAGCGGATGCAGGGAGCTTGCGATGGGACTTGGATACAGAAGCTTTGAAGCGATAGAACGGTAAGGGGATCAGAGGGTGGCGGAAGTGCTCGTAGCGGAAGCTGTACACAAAAGGAAGAGGGGAGGAGGCGAGCAGCCGGGTGGCGGCGCTTGCCAACATACTGGGAGGCAGAGGCGGACCTTTCAATTTGACAAGGTATAGCTGCCGCTATACCTAACTCCCGCACTGAGAGGCCCCCTCCATCTCCGCACCCTCGTCGCGCCATGTATCGAGTCATGGAGCTCCATTGTTCTGTGTTCTTCCGGGCTGGCGGCTGTTAAGGAAGAAGAAGGAGTATAGCCGTGGGCTTTAGAATTTACCTAGTGCCTAATGGGCTTTAATAAAACCCAGCTAATCTAAGAAGCAAATAGGCTGTCATATATATCGATTTTTTTTTCAAAAGTAAATATCATTTTATTTATAAATTTCCAAATAGGGGTTTTAAAATTTTTCTTAAATATCATCTTTCTGCAGTGATGAGTTGCCCCGTTGTTGGGTGACTCATCTGTCCGTAGAATCAAGCGCAAAATTTCCTATCTCTTCATAGTTAAGCGACTCATCTCCTGCTCCT
Organism: Tuctoria greenei; assembly: GCA_036927565.1. Lineage (NCBI taxonomy): Eukaryota > Viridiplantae > Streptophyta > Magnoliopsida > Poales > Poaceae > Tuctoria > Tuctoria greenei. Next base: position 61,640,127 of record JAYESD010000010.1, read on the forward strand.
CCCTGGGGCATTTTCAATCTTCTCATGACATATTTTGCAGTACAAATTTCGGATATCGCAGATGTAGTTCTAACATTTGAATTATTAAACATGACATAGTTCAAACATAGTGCAGTGTTACAAACGTTATAAACAGTGTACAAACATATTACAAATGTCAAATATCGTACAATCGTTACATTTAACGTTGACTTAACATATTACAATTCGAAACATCCCTAAATAAAGTTTAATTGAGTAGTAGGACCGCGTTTCGATGTCCTCGATGCAGCTAACGTAGATCTCAACTGTTGCATGTCCTAAAGACGCAGGTCATCTTTGACGGATGTCGATTCTCCTGCATTTTTGTTACAAGTCTTGTCTGTGTTTTCGAGTTTGTTACACACTATATAGTTTCCTTCTTCCTCTGGTCTATGACTCGTCCATATCATTTTGAATATGTCATTTTCTACAATGACCTTTCTTCATGCAGGCAGTTCTCGTGTTAGGAACATATAACACTAGCTGGATATCTCCATGAATGTGCCCAGTATATCGAACTTGTAGGGAAAATAGATGAGGGAAAAGTCGCCACACATGTATTGATCTCTGCTTACAGATTTACACAGAAAGTGCACTACACGATCCCTCAAGCGATTGCAACATGAAAATGTAAAGGAGCTACATGCAAATGTGGTGCGTGTATGTAGGGGATCGGGTACAGAGTGGGATCGTGTGATGCGAGCGACGAAGCACTTTGCATGTGGAGTGGATCAGAGGCAGTTGACAATATTGTAGTGTTGTAGTGGTTGTGGGCGATCCTGGAAACCAGCAACGGGCAAAGAAGGTTGTTAACACCCCCCTCCCCGCGCAGTCTTAGCATCTCCAACGCAGAGACTGGACCGAAAATCTCTGAAAATCGCCGTGGGAAGACCTTTAGTCATAATATCTGCAAATTGGGATCGGCTTGGAACATGCAGCACACGGATGGCACCTAGAGCAACCTTTTCACGTACGAAATGTATATCTATTTCAATATGCTTCGTCTGTCGATGGTGCACCGGGTTTTGTGACATGTAGACCATTCAAATATTGTCACAATAAGCAACGAATGTCTTTGTTGGGATTTGGCCCTTTTGGTACAACCCATTTATGGGCTCATTTATTTGGGCCAACTCCCTTGGTAGAAAGTCAAGGTGGTGTGAAGAGGTGGCTGGGGATTTTAGTCCCATATTGCCCACCTAGATAGATGTTCCCCAACATATATAGTGGCTCTTGGAGTGGTTCTTAGAATGGGAATAATGAGGGAGATAAAGGCTGCTGCTATGGACACAAAGTCACACGCATGCACGCGCACGCGTTTCGCGATTTTACGCATGTTCATCGCGTGACTTGTGACTTGCGACGTTGCACGTTCGCGTCGTGATGAGTTGTGTTCCATTGCCTTTATTTTCTACCACATATATTATCCGGATTATTTCATCAACACCTAGACTGCCAAGTCAACATGAGGAGTAATTTGAGGCATAACTGCAGGTGCATATTTAATGTACACGAATGCCCATAACTGCTCCCATTAGTTGCACGTTGAGGGATTTCAGGGGGCGGTTTTCTGAAATTATGGCAGATCGAATCTGAGGCGATTGTAGACTCGAGTATATAAGAAGACGTCCTGTATACTGGAGGCACAGATACACACAACACAAAACGCCTCTCTCGCTAACTGCTCTGCACTGTCGTGTTTTTTCCTTGCCGTCCCTTCGTCCGCCGTGCAGCGGATTGAGGGAGAGCGGTGTCTCTGAACCGATGTCGGCGATCTGAAGACCTGCACGAGTGCCGACGATCAGGTTTCTGGTAAGTGCTCTTGCATGACCGCTCGCTGCACTTCCATCTTCCTCAACAATTTCATCGTCTACTTCATATGAGGATGATCTGTAAGTGGATCTCTCGAACTATGGCTGGTTTGATTTGCTTGATGAGTTATTTATTCGCATTTGTTTCAGTTTTAGTTTGTGTAGTACTAGCACTGTTTATATTGACTGCTAGTAGATCTGCTCTAGTCGTTTTGTTGTTTCGGATCATCAAATTAATTGCATTTCATGATTATTTTCCAACAATCTAGAAACCTGATAGAATTAACATGGCTGGACTTACTGATGCATTGAAACCTGAGCGATTTGCCGGGGGTGACAATTTTAAGAGATGGCAGACACGGGTCAAGTTCTGGCTCATGTCGATGAAGATCTAGTGGGTGATTTCCCCAATTCTTCCTCTCAATGAGGAGCAACATCGTGATTATGATCTAGACAATTCTACTTGTCTTGGCTGCATATTGTCACTCCTGTCACATCATCTATGTTACATTCACAAGAACCAAGTTTCGGCTAAGGAATTGTGGGAGGCCCTAGACTGCAAATATGCAGAATCAGATGCTGGACATGAACTATATGTTAATGACCAGTACCACGAATATAAGATGGTCGATGACTGATCTATCGTGGAACAGACTCATGAGATCCAGCTTCTGGTGGGGGAACTTGCGCATTTTGATACGGTCTTGCCTGACAAGTTCGTAGTTGGTGGAATTATTTCCAAACTGCCTCCATCTTGGAGAAGTTTTGCCACGAGTCTGAAACACAAGAAAGAGGTTATGCTGTTGAGAGTCTGATCTCAACTCTTGATGTTGAGGAGAAGGCAAGATCAAAGGATGTGCCTCGTTCTGTTCCGCAGGAAGGGACTCCATCTAATGCCAATGTGGTTGAAGGTAAATCTAGTGGCAATAAGAACAACAAGAACTGGAAAGGAAAAGACAAACAAAATACTAGCTTTAAGAAGAAGAATAAAGAAGACCTGACTTGCTTTGTGTGTGGCGAGCTTGGCAACATAGCCAGGAAATGCCGCAATAGAAAAGGCAAGAAAGGTGGTGGTCAGAACTCAGTGAATGTCACCATTAGGGAGGCTGGAGGAACGTCTGGATCAGGGTATGTTCCAGAAGTTTTTCTAGCATGTTAATCCACCGATTGGTGGTTAGACACGGGAGCTAATGTGCATGTTTGTTCTGACTACGATTTATTTTCTTCTTATCAGGCTATTGACAATTGCTCCGTCTTGATGGGCAATGGGTCTAGGACTGCTGTACATGGGATTGGAAGAGTCGATCTGAGGTTGACCTCCGGAAAGACTCTCTCTTTGAAGAATGTGCAGCACGTTCTTAGAATAAATAGGAACCTGATTAGTGGTTCTCTATTGTGTCATGATGGCTATAAGTTAGTGTTTGAGTCGAACAAATTTATTGTTTCGAAGTTTGGTTTATTTATCGGAAAAGGCTATAATAGTGGAGGCCTGTTTCGCCTTTCAATTGCTGATGATTGTAATAATATTGTGAACTCAGTTGCTTGTTCTAGTTCTGAATGCAATGGACGAGAGGCTACTGTTTGGCACTCTCGACTTTGTCACATTAATTATGATCGCATCATTAAATTGTCCAAACCTAATTTAATTTTGAAAATTCTTGTTGAAAGAAGATCTAAGTGTCATGCATGTGTGCAAGCTAAATAGCCACGTAAGCCTTTTAAAAGCGTGGAAGAGAAGAGCTTGTCACAACTAGATCTTGTTCACTCAGATTTGTGTGAAATGAATGGAATTTTGACTAGAGAAGGGAAGAAATATTTTATATCTTTTATTAATGATGCTACTAAATATTGTTATCTCTATCTTATTAAAATGAAAGACGAGGCATTGGATCATTTTAAAATTTATAAGGCGGAAGTTGAAAACCAACTAGAAAGAAAAATCAAACGTGTTAGGTCTGATAGAGGAGGAGAGTATCTTTCAAATGATTTCAGTGAATATTGTGCGGAGCATGGAATTATCTATGAGACAACGGCTCCATATTCATCCCAATCTAATGGGGTGGCTGAGCGGAAAAACCGAACATTGACGGACTTGGTTAATGCCATGTTGGGCAGTTCGGGTTTATCCAACTCATGGTGGGGGGAAGCCATTTTGACCGCATGTTTTGTGCTGAATCGAGTTCCATCATCCAAGGGTGAAATAACCCCATATGAAGGATGGAAAGGAAGAAAGCTTGCTCTCGGTTTCTTACGTGCATGGGGCTGTTTGGCCAAGGTTAATGTGCCTGCATGTAAGAAACAAAAATTGGGACCAAAGACTGTTGATTGTGTCTTTCTAGGATATGCACAACATAGTGCAGCCTATAGATTTTTAGTGATTGGATCCGAGGTTCCTGACGTGCACGCTAACACCGTGACTGAATCTCGTGATGCCACATTTTTCGAGGATATTTTCCCGATGAAGGATAGAGTGACAGGTCATAGTGAGGCATCTACTAGTTTTACTCCTGATCCTTCTCTAATATCCGTACCTTGTTCTTACACTGGAAAACCCATTGAGGATGACAATACAAATATTATTCCTTGAAGGAGCAAGAGACAAAGGATTGAAAAATCCTTTGGTGATGATTTTACTGTCTACCTCATTGATGATACACCTAAAATACTTTCAGAGGCATATGCATCACCAGATGCAGAGTACTGGAAGGAGGCAGTCCATAATGAAATAGAGTCCATTTTAACTAATGAGACTTGGGAAATATGTGACTGTCCTCTTGGGTGTAAACCTGTTGGGTGTAAGCGAATATTTAAAAAGAAGATCAAACCAGATGGTATAGTTGATAAATATAAGGCTAGACTTGTAGCCAAGGGATTTACCCAAAAGGAAGGCAAGGATTTTTTTTGATACTTATTCACCTGTTGCTAGGCTAACCACAATTTGTGTGCTTGTTGCACTTGCTGCGTGTCATGATCTCCTTATCTATCAAATGGATGTGAAGACAGCTTTCCTAAATGGCGAGCTTGATGAGGAGATCTATATGAAGCATCCTGATGGTTTTGTGGTGCCTGGGCAAGAGAACAAAGTGTGTAAGTTACGAAAATCCTTATATGGCCTCAAGCAGGCTCCAAAGCAGTGGCATGAGAAGTTCGATAGAACTATGACCTCTGCAGGCTTTGTGGTAAATGAAGCTGACACTTGTGTGTACTATCGGTTTGGTGGGGGTAAGGGAGTAATACTGAGCTTATATGTTGATGATATATTAATTTTTGGGACTAGTATCAATGTGATAAATGATGTAAAATCATTCTTGTCTCAAAATTTTCATTTGAAGGATTTGGGAGTGGTTGATGTTATTCCAAACATCAAACTGATTAAGGGCGAGAATGAGATTACTTTAAAACAATCTCATTATGTTGAGAATATTCTAAGTCGTTTTGGGTACTCAGATTATAAAGCTTCTCCAACGCCATATGATCCTAGTCTAAAGCTTTGTAAGAACAGAGGACAAAGAATTAATCAGTTGAGATATTCCCAGATTATTAGTTCTCTCATGTATCTTGCTGGTACAACCAGACCTGACATCTCATTTGCAGTAAGCAAATTGAGCAGATTTACTTCCAGTCCTGGAAGAGATCACTGGTGTGCACTAGAACATGTAATGAAATACTTGAGAGGTACATCAACATATGGACTTCACTATACGGGGTACCCAACTGTACTAGAAGGGTATAGTGAATCAAATTAGATCTCAGATGCTGATGAGATCAAAGGCACTAGTGGATACATTTTCACTATTGGTGGTGCTGCAGTTTCGTGGAGGTCTCGTAAGCAGACTATACTGACAAAGTCAACTATGGAAGCGAAACTTGTAGTACTTGAAACAGCCACTACTGAGGCAGAGTGGCTGAAACAGCTCTTGATGGACTTGCCTTTGTTCGTTAGACCTGTGCCGGCCATTATTTTGCATTGTGATAATCAAAGTGTGATCACAACTATAGGCAATGCAAAAGAAAATTTGAAATCATCAAGACATGTGAAATGGCAAATCAAATCCGTGAGACATTTGAGAAATACGGGAGAGATTACCGTTGGCTATATTAATACTAAAAGAAATCTTGCAGACCCTTTTACTAAGGGATTAGCACGCGTTGTAATTGAAGAAGCATCAAAGGAAATGGGATTGGGACCCACATGATGTTATCATACAATGGAAACCCAAACTATGTGATCGGAGATCCCGTGAAGTAGATCTTGGAAAAAACAAGTTGTATGGATAACTGGAGAGTACATATTTATTACTCATTCCTGCTAGTAGATGCATACTCTCAGTACTGCATGGAAGGTTGACTTTAATGTCTTAATGTTTTCTGAGGCCTAAATAGGCAAGGTACCGTCCTGTAGGGTATACTTGTAAGAACACACCTATATGAGTTTGGCTGTCAGGTCACAGTCTATGAGATGTGGGTAATCTCAAATAAACTTATGAACAGACACGGGAGAAGACCGTAATGCTCCAACCTGAGGCATGGCTTTAAGCGGCCTAGTATCAGCGATGCTTTCATGTGAAACTTGCTCACACAAAACTAGCAATTAAAGGTTATGTCCATTGCAAAGTTGTGATTATGTGAATCATGGAATGCTAGGTGCAGCTCAACCCGTATCGGGTCTGCACTGCAAAGCTGATATATTAAAGCGCAGAGTTGTTACTTGTAGACCTTGGCTTTTGGTGGGGATTGTTGGGATTTGGCCCCTTTGGTACTACCCATTTATGGGCTCATTTATTTGGGCCAACTCCCCTGGTGGAAAACCAAGGTGGTGTGAAGAGGTGGCTAGGGATTTTAGTCCCACATTGCCCACCTAGATGGATATTCCCCAACATATATAGTGGCTCTTGGAGTGGTTCTCATAATGGGAATAATGAGGGAGATAAAGGTTGCTGCTATGGACACAAAGTCACACGCACGCACGCACACGTGCGCGTTTCGCGATTTTACGCATGTTCATCGTGTGACTTGTGACTTGCAACGTTGTGCGTTCGCGTCGTGACAAGTTGTGCTCCACTGCCTTTATTTTCTGCCACATATATTATCCGAATTATTTCATAAACACTTGGACTGCCAGGTCAACATGAGGAGTAATTTGAGGCATAACTGTAGGTGCATATTTAATGTGCACGAATGCCCATAACTGCTACCATTAGTTGCACATTGAGGGATTTTAGGGGGCGGTTTCCTGAAATTATGGCAGATCGAATCTGAGGTGATTGTAGACTTGAGTATATAAGGAGACGTCCTGTATACTGGATGCACCGATACACACAACACAAAATGCCTCTCTCGCTAACTGCTCTGCGCTGCCGTGTTTCTGCCTTGCTGTCCATTCGTCCGCCGTGCAGCGGATCGAGGGAGAGCGGTGTCTCCGAATTGACGTCGGCGATCTGAAGACCTGCACGGGTGCTGTCGATTAGGTTTCTGGGAAGTGCTCTCGCACGACTGCTCGCTGCACTTCCATCTTCCTCCACAATTTCATCGTCCACTTCATATCAGGACGATCTGTAAGTGGATCTCTCGAACTATGGTTGGTTCGATTTGCTTGATTAGTGATTTATTCACATTTGTTTCAGTTTTAGTTTGTGTAGTACTAGCACTGTTTATGTTGACTGCTAGTAGATCTGCTCTAGTCGTTTTGCTGTTTCGGATCATCAAATTAATTGCATGACATGATTATTTTCCAACAGTCTTGGGCGATGTGAAGTGTAATTCACGCAGCAACTGTTGAATCCAGAGGCACTCTGAAACTGCATTTTCAAGCCCTCTGTATTTGGCTTCAGCACTCGATCGAGAGATCATGAGTTGACGTTTACTGGAGCAAGAAATAAGTGATGAGCCAAGAAAGACGCAATAACCAGAGGTTGAGCGCCTAGTGTCGGGGCATCCCTCCCAATCAGCATCAGTATAAGCTCCAACTGTAGAGTATGTGGTCGCAAGAATATGAAGACCGAGCTTAGCAGTGCCTTGGACGTACCTTATAATTCTATTGATCAGTGAGAGATGGCAATCATGAGGATCATGCATGTGTAAACAAGCTTGTTGGACACCATATGCAATATCGGGCCTCATGATAGTGAGATACTGTAAAGTTCCCGCAAGCTGACGGTATTTAGAGGCATTGGAGATCCGTGAGCCACTGGTAGCTAAAAGTTTGTCATTAGTGTTACTCGGAGTACTAACGAGCTTGCAGTCACTCATGCCGGCCCATCGAAGAAGGTCCTCATCATGCCGTTGTTGGCTCAGAAAAAAGCCAAAAGATGTATGATGTATGTCAATGCCCAGAAAGTATTTCAATGCACCCAAGTCTTTTATGGGAAATTCAGATTGCAATGATCTTATTGTTGATTGAAGATGGATGTCGGATGAAGATGTTAAAATCACATCATAAACATATAAGAGTAAATATGCAATTGTTGTACCTTGACAGTACACGAATAGAGAGAAGTCAGACTTCGTGGTGTAAAAACCAATCTTTTGTGCAACCGAGGCAAATCTGTGAAACCAAGTATGGGGCGCCTGCTTTAGCCCATATAGAGATTTGGACAGTAAACAGACATGATGCGGTCTGTTTTGATCCACAAAACCGGTAGGCTAAGTACAGTATACAGCTTCTTCAAGTTTGACACGAAGAAAGGAATTGGAAACATCAAGTTGACTGACCTTCCAATTCTTGGATGCTGCAATGGTTAGAACAGTTCTGATTGTAGATGGTTTAATAACTGGAGCGATAGTTTTACTGAAGTCGATGCCAACCTTCTGATTGAATCCACGGACTACCCAGCGGGCCTTGTGTCTGTCAAAAGAGCCATCAGGCCGAAACTTTTGCTTAAAAACCCACTTGCCAGAGATTATATTAGCATTTGGTGGAGGAGGCACTAATGTCCAGGTTCCATTATCCTTCAAGGCCTGAAATTCAACCTGCATTGCTTGAAACCAATTAGCATCCTTTAGGGCAGAGTGCACACCTTTTGGAACCAGAGATATGGACGTAGGATCCGTGGAGGAGGCCAACATGGCATACTTAGGTTTTGGCCGAAAAATCCTGTGCTTAGACCGAGCAAGCATTGGATGAGGCTGATGAGTATGGCGCGGTTGTGATTCAGGCAACGTGTCAAAAACAGGTTGTCTGGGAGGAGAGTTTGTTGTGACAGGTGAATTGGCAAAATAATGGGTGGAGGATCCAATGTTGGTGGTGGTGGCAGGCTGGGCAAGGAATATTCCAAGGTTGATGTTGTTTGAGGCGCAACGGTTTGTTGAGATGCAGAACTTGTCGGGTCCGGTGGAGATAAATGTGCGGCTGGCGGTTGGGGATGGACAGATCATGGTGCAGCTTTTGAGCGCAGAGCGACGCATGGCTGCTCATCGTTGGATGCAAGGGAAGAGCTGGCCAAGGGTTCATGTGTGGGCGTGGTGGAAGGCTTTTGCACAGAAGCAAAAGGAAAACTTTCTCATCAAATATCACGTGTTGGGAAGTAACGACTTTACGGGAGGACAAGTCAAAACATCAGTACCCTTTGTGATCATAAGGGTAACCAAGGAAGGCACATGACGTGGATCGAGGACTTAATTTATTTTGTGCCATTGTGGATAGGTTGGGGAAACAAAGGCATTCGAACACGCGGAGGTGTTCGTATGATGGTGGCATGCTGAGAATTATTTCATAGGGAGTGAGGGGACGAATAGATCGGCAAGGAATGTGATTGAGCAAGTAAGTCGCTGTGTTGAGCGCTTCGGCCCAAAAGACTGGTGGAGCATGCGAGTGCAAGAGCATTGTGCGCAAAGAATTGTTGATAGTGCGAATGATTCTCTCAGCTTTTCCATTTCATGGCGATGTATGGGGGCAGGAGAGACGAAAGTGAATGCCATGTGAGTGGAAAAAGAGACGAAGAGCATGGTAATCGAATTCCCGACCATTGTCGGATTGAAGCGCAACAATGGGCCTGCGAAATTGTGTGGCAACATACGCATGCAATGACAGCAATGTGGGCAAAACATCACTTTTGCAACGGAGTGGAGAAGTCCAAATATCATGAGAGAAATCACCGAGAACTAAATAAAACTGGAATCCAGAGCAACTTAGTACGGGAGATGTCCATAGATCGGCATGCATAAGTTGGAATTGAAAATAAGTGCGGGTACTGGATGTTCCAAATGGAAGACGGGTATGTTTGCCTTCTTGACAAGTCCGGCACACATGAACGGTTGTCTTATTACAATCAAAAGGAAAATTATGAATAGCTTGCCGAAGAGCATCTTGATCGGTGTGGCCGAACCTTTGATGCCAAAGTTGCAGAAAAGGTGTGGAAGCGTGCAATGCCGTACTGGACTAGAGATGTAGAGGATATAGGTTTCCTTGGCTGTCACATCGGGGAATCTCCATTCGAGTTTGTAGTGTTAGAACTTAATCTCTTTCTGATTAACAGTAATCGTAAACCTAATCACCAATTATGCACCTAATGAACATGATTAAGGACGGATTAGCAATACATACTTGAATATTGCATTCCATTCTTCGATTGATTCTTCCAGTGTGCGGATCTGAGGCTTCCAGTTCTTCCCACCACACCACACACATTTTGATCGGTTGTCCACTTTCAGGATTAGAGAGTAATTAGTGTCTTAATCATGTCGTTAGTCCATACTCCCTATTTATAGTGTGTGCGGCAGGGGAATTGGGCCAAGTCGGTTATGGACGCCTCCGATCGGGGCGGTTCCGTACGGGATGACTCGGTAACGTGGGTTACCGGTCTACCTTTTCCTTTTTCTTTATTTCTTTCTTTATTTGACTTTTTCCTCCTTTTTCTCAAGTTGGAACGAGATTAATACCAACATTCCCCCCCTTAATCGTCTGGTTCAACCTTATTTATCAATTCTCAATAAGTATAATGCACAAAGTGAAGCATTACAATAGTCTACAATTAACCACTGAACTTCGACACTTATGATACCTCAATCAATTTCAAATAAAGAACATTTCTTTATGGAAGTGGCTTCTTTGATAGTCCCTACTCTCCAGAATCACAAGGCTTCCATTAATCCCGTGCCGTCAACATAATTTGTATTGGGTGGTGAGCCTTTATTATTGGATCCTAGCATATAAGTCGTACTATATGCTCATCATTGACGTTTGACTCTAGATTCTAGCTTTCACAACATTCACACTTTATGTCAACATGCTTGGCAGTAACATTTGAATTGTTGTTACTTGCATAGAAAATTGCGTGTTCATTATCATAGTATAGCACAAGTGGTTAATTAATGCTGTCATCCAGCTTGAGCTCGGGAATGAAATCTTTAGTCATACAGCCTGCTCATTGGCCTTATATCATGCTATTAAATAAGCGTACGTCATAGATAAAACATTTACACTTAATGATCGATCACAATTATGATCTACGTTGTACGTAATTTGTTGTTTGTATGGAGTCTTTTCCACGATATGACTCCATGTGTGAACATGAATAGATAACATTATCGTGGATTACATGCTATTCACATACCCACTAACATCAATATATGAATAACCAGTTACTTTATGGTTATTGATATTTAAAGAGTTAGCATGATATCTTTAACATGTTATATATAACATAAGACTTTATTTGCGGCCTTCTAGTGATCCAGCTCTGGATTTATTTGAAATCTGCCTCACATTCCCATTACATAATTCATGTCAGAGACGTATACATGCTTCTGACAGCTGAAGCATAGGGAACTGACTTCACCTGATCAGATTTATTTTGGTTCGACATACATCTTATTGTTCATAATTCATTTGCTCCGACCATAACAGCAGGCGTAGGAGAGCACTTGAGCTTACTGAATTTCTTTAGCACTCTCCAATGTATGATTATAAATAGTCCTAATGTGAAACGGACCCAACTTCATAATCTCAATGTCAAATACATATGAGTTTTTCATTATGATACTTTAAATGATATCAAAGACATATAGGACTATAAATGCGAATTACTGCCTTGATTATTTTTTATCATTGTAGTTATTCACAACATTATTTGTAAGATCAACAGTTTAGATAACTTTATCGAACTTTAGTCATTATTATGTTGAAGCTTAGTTCAAGACATTATATTCTCCAAATGACATGCCACATGTCTTTCTTTATTATCGTTCTATAACAAATCTTTCGATTTACTCATATAAACATTGATGTACCTTTGCAACAATCCAAGCAATGGCTCTAAAACACGATAAACCATCATTTGAGCGTCACGAAGAACAAAACATATATATGCTTCTTGTGAAGAATTAATCTTCCTGACATACGTGACATCATTATTTCATTCCTCTTGCGAGTATAAGATTTAAAAACATAATTATCTAAATTTGTGGATTAAACACCTTTTCTTTTAATACATAGTAACAAATACATAAGTATCATTTGACTTTAACTCTAGAAAACTTGCATTACTTAGCACATTTCCACTATAAAAAGTGGTTGTGATGCTTAGATATTCGTATTATTAAAGTTCACCAAGATATTCATCTTATTAAAGTTCACCAGACATGCTCCTCGCGACACAACGATCGCGTATAGGATAAATATAGCCATAGCGGAAGAAATTATTTATAAATATTCAGAATGAGTTAAAATAATTCACAGATTTAATGTTAAAAGGTCTGGATACGGGGCTCTTATTTTTCCTTAATCATTTTCATGTGTTTCTTTTTAATGCAACCAATACACTTTTTGGTATTTGAGAAGGCTAACGGAAAAGGCGGATCTTTTAATAAGACTTACGATTCTCCCCCTCAAAATGTTGCATAGACGACATTGTCACAATTTTGAAGAATTAGTCGCACTTTTCCATTCTTCTCAATGTCACATTTTTTCATTAATATCATTAACGTTATATAAATTATTCACATACTAAATGGAGTCATTAAGAGGTAATACGTAGACTTTTCTCGTTTGAATACGAGACAAAACAAATGCACATAATTATTATCTCCTAAGCATGACACCAACATATTATATGTACTTAATATGGGTAAAACAATTATCGATGGAAATTTGGAATGTACTTCAGCATGAGTTACCTCAGCTTTGACATTCACGTGTTTCTAGTTTCCCATTTTAATTGTTCTTTCCTCTCACCTCATGATTTGGGTCGTATGCATGGAATGAACATTTTCATTTGATTCAATCCACTAAAAATTTCTAGAAAATCAACACAACATGATTTATCTAGAACATAATCTTCATCATTATTATCTTATTGCAGAAGTTGCATACAATCGACTTGTACGCAACGGAAACTTATAGTGCTAAAATCGCACGTGTCATAATTCAGGTTGATTGGTTCTTAAAAGTCATTATATGAGGCTTGTAAGAACACGGAACAAGACATTTTTATCTTTATTTGATAGGAATTAACATTCATGTCTTGATTCTTAATTTCTTTTATAATTCTCTGTTCATCCTGAATAACTTCAAGAGTCATTTCAGAAAGAACTATCATATTTGAGAGAATTATAGTGGAAATTTTGATTACTCATATTTGAAAGATACTCAAACATTATTGTATTAGTAATATTCCGCTTAATCCAAAACATAAAGTTTTGAATAAGCAAAACACTTTATTCATAATATGCTCCCCCACATTCTTATCATCTCAATATTTCTCATAAGATTTATCAAAAGCTTATGAGCACTAGTATTTTAAAATCCTTTTAAAAATTACTTTTACTGTCATAAGAAGCTTTATGATAATATTTTCTTTATGACATTACATCCACAGTTTTCGAAGACATTGAGACGTTCATCGTGTGAGGGACAACAAATCCGGAGCACTTCTAATTTTCTTAACTTATCCTCATAATATCACTTAAAACAACATCATTACTTGGATATAAAAGATTCATTAGTTTCCAAGCAAATCTTAATGCAGTTCATTCAATGAGAGAAATCACTGCTCATAAAATCAAAACATCATTATAGTGCCTGTAATCAAAAATACATTAGTGGATTGCATAAAAATAAATTAATGTCAGTAAATAAATCATCATACAATTATAGTGCAATTCTATGACATATCACCGTTGGGCAGAAAATGTCATGCATCACAAAAAATTATTATACATAATCTGACTCAATTAAATCAATCAGATTAATTTTAGAGTCAATAAATGCTCAAAACTTTCAATTTTACGCTAAATCACCACCGGGTAGAAAATAACATAAAATTGTAAGACATAATGGAATATGAGCACTAAACATAAAATGACTCATGAAATTAAATTAACATTGTCAAAATAATTCGAGAGTCAAAATTCTTAACAAATTTTGTGCTATATCACCGTTGGGCAGAAAATAACACAAAATTGTCAAACATAACTAAACATAATTGTTAAATAAATATGACTCAAAATTAAAACGACGTTGGTTGAAATTAATTTTCCAGAGTCAACATTCTCAAATTAACCATCCATTATAAACATTAAGTAAATTATCTTAGTGATGATGCTTAAAATGATAGAACATTATAAACATGTTATATCATCCAAATAAAATCATCCCGTTGGTTCTGATTTCATTTAGATTAAATAACATGCTTAAACATAACTTCATATGAACAAAATCTCTATTCAAATAAGTGCCAAATTATATCGTAATTAAATCAAACATTATTGTGTACTGATAAGTAAAACAGAGAAACGTTCCAACATTCGTGGGCCCAAACCACGACTAAATCATTCCTAACAACGTAATTAAAAGATTAAAATATTTCTAGCCTAAGAAAACATGGGTCGAGGCCCATGCAATGTTAAAATGGCCCATATGCTTATAGTAATAAAATGAAAACATCCTGGGTCTTCAAAGTTTGGGCCGAAGCCCGTGGCCGAAAATGGCCCATTAACCCCCAAACAGCTCATTAACTAGCCTTTTATTTTTCCTAGCCCAATAGCTAAAATATTAATTCTTTTGTTGGGCCAAAGCCCGCAGCTAGAATGGCCCGTCAAGGATCCTCGAGGCCCAACATCTTAGATTAGCCCAGCAGGAAAGACAAAAAAGTAAAATTACCTACTGGGTCACATAAAATCTGGGCCAAAGGCCATGGCCGAGAACGACCCGTTAAGAGCCCCACACCTCCCCCTGGCGCAACCCATTAGCCCATCCGCCCGCCACTTCTTGATCGTTGATCAAAATTGACGGTCGAAGTGCATCCTTGGAGGAACAAAACCGGCAGCCTCTTGGAAACCCTAAGCCATTTCTCCTTCTCTCGACAAAAAAAGCGGATCAAGGAGCGGAGGTCCCAGCGGCGCGGTCAGCGCGCTCGGGCTTACGGGCGGCGCGTCCAGCGTTCCCATTGTTCAGGCCCTTACGCGCACGAAGGTGCAACGTTCGTGAGGGAGTGGCTGCGGGGTGTTTGGCATGCGCGTGTACGCTGGTTGAGCTCGCGCACCGTCACTACGTTCGGCATTAGATGGCGGCACCATGTCGTACGCACAGGATGCGCGGGTCATTTCATTTGCGCATGGCGAGTGGCGGCGCGACACGGCCAGATCAGCTCACGTAAAGCGCAATTTTCGTGCGGCATGCCTGTCGTTGCTTCTGCGTGATGGAGCGTGGCTCATTCGGTGTCAACACTTGTTGGTTTCGTCGATCCTTGTGCGCGCGACAGTGCTTCTGAATGTAGCCTAGAGGGGGTGAATAGGTTTTTTGAGTTTTTGTCGATCTGTAAAACACTTAATAGATTTATCAAATATAGGGAGATCGGACTAGTTCGATACTGTGCGGACTAGTCCGGTATGCGCGGACTAGAAAGATCAAGATTGATCAATAAGTTCACTTCTAGTACCCTATGCAGCGGAAAGTAATTTGCTATTTGGATGTATTACAACAACGAAACAACGTATCACAAAGATCAACTTTAATTCAAATGTTTCAATGTGAGTTATACAATATTATGTAAACCCTAGAATATAATGAACAATGAAACAAAGTGTGCGAGACAATATTTTATCCCGTGATTTGATTCCCACAGAGGAAACCTACATCCATGTTGAGGAGTCCACAGAGGACCGGGTCTTCACCAACCCTACCCTCGTCGAATCGCAACGGAGGTCGATTCTCTTCCACTAATCACAAGGGTCAAATAACTCGTTCAAGGGGCCTTCTCACAAGTTGAGGGCTCCCAAGAATTACAATGAAGAACACCACCAAACACACTCAAAAGATGTACAATGAAACAACAAGAGTGTGCGAGAGATCAAACCCACTCCTTTGATCAATTCCTAATCCTCAAAGATTTGATCCTTTTAGGGTTAGAATGTTTGGATAGATGTGTATTTTGGGCTCTTGGGAGGTGTGACGGCGCAGGGGGTCGAGAGATATTGATGTATGGCCGTACACCTCTATTTATACTAGGGTTTCCAAAAGTTACCGTTAGGGTTTGCGATGTCCGGACTAGTCCGTGGCAGTCTCCGGACTAGTCCGGTGTGCGGCGTGTGGAAAACCCTAAGTGTTGAGATATATCGGACTAGTCCACTAATGGTGCAGACTAGTCCGTTTTTAGTCAAAAACATTTTGGACTAGTCCGGTTGATATCGGACTAGTCCAATGTAGTGAACACCGTGAAGAACTGAGGGCAAGTCCGCACTTGGAGGGACTTGTCCGATTTTAGTCAGAGAGTTTTTGGACTAGTCTGACTGATATCAGACTTGTCCGGTGTAGTGAAAAGTTGTGGGGCTAAGGACAAGTCCGGACTTGGAGGACATGTCCGATTTTGTTCAGAAGATTATTGGACTAGTACGATGAATATCGGACTTGTCCGTTTTTGTGCAAATGTGAAGTGCTGAGGATTAGTCCATACTAGGGGGGACTAGTCCGATTTTAGTCAGAGAGATATTGGACTAGTCCGGTGTATATCGGACTAGTCCAATTTTCACATTAAATTATTTGTTCACTTGAGCTCTGGGGGGTGTTTCTCCGACACACTATAATCTAATCTTTTCAGCTCTTGAGCTCTTTTCACTTTAGATCCCCATTCTCCTTCCTTTTTGCGCTTTCTTCCTAATTTCATTAAAACCTATGCTCATCTCAACAATTTTGTTAGGATCTCATTTGTTTGTCATAAATCAACCAAAACCCACAAGGGATGCCTAGATGCACTTTTAGCTTCAACGATCTTTACGCGAGGCAACGGATAGCAGCGTCGTCGTCTCCGATGGAGCAACGGGTCTGTAATCAGATAAGTTCCGCGACCCTTTGCATAATCATAGTCGATCCCAATCCATCCAATTATGGTTTTGTTTGATTCGAATCAGTGAGTTTATTTTGAGGAAAAAATTGGGCTAGGGTTGGGATTCGGTAATTGGAGAATTTTTCATCAACCTTTTCTAATCTTAATCACTAATCCGAAACATTTAAGGGCATCAAAGACAATTAGGAAGGCTCTGATACCATTGTTAGATCTTAATCTCTTTCTGATTAACAGTAATCATAAACCTAATCACCAATTATGCACCTAATGAACATGATTAAGGACATATTATCAATACTTACTTGTATCTTGCATTCCCTTCATCGATTGATTCTTCCAGTGTGCAGATTTGAGGCTTCCAGTTCTTCCCACCGCACTACACACATTTTGATCGGTTGTTCACTTTCGGGATTAGATAGTAATTAGTGTCTTAATCACATTGTTAGTCCCTACTCCCTATTTATAGTGTGTGCAGCAGGGGGACTAGGCCAAGTCGGTTATGGATCCGATCCGGGTGGTTCCGTACGGGATGACTCGGTAACGTGGGTTACCAGTATCCCTTTTCCTTTTCCTTCATTTCTTTCTTTATTTGACTTTTTCCTCCTTTTTCTCAGGTTGGACCGAGATTAATACCAACACACAGATCCTTGATTTAGAAACCAAAGGGATCAAATTCAATAGAAACACAGTTGTCACGAGTTAGTTGGCGGACAGAAATGAAATTATGGACAAGAGATGAAGATAGCAATATATTCTTAAAAGATAAATGACGTGCAATAGCGGGAATAAAGGAGGATGAAGTATGTGTAATTGGCAGCCTAGCCCCATTACGGACGGTAATAGAAGCATCGTGAAGAAAAGGCTATGGGGAAGGTAGAGAAGTGCCAGTACTAGCAAGATGTGAAGATGCGCCGGAGTCCACAAACCATTCAGAGGTGTTAGGAGGTGCTGTGGACACATTTTGAAGAGCGGTCATCAGTGCAATGGTGTCCCATGCTGATGACGTTGCTGAGGTCGAAGGCTTTGTAGAGGCACTGGATGAGTATTGATCGCTGTTTCCAACATATAGTGCTTGATGTGGATTGAAGCCTGGACAAGGGCCAATAACCCCATCAGTTGGTGGGCGAAAAGGCATGGCCCAAGCTTGTACCATGCCAGTCCATGGCTCAACAGCAGGGTGCCATGGTACATTGGACTGTCGTTGTTGAGGTTGGGGTGTATTCGTGTTGCGGCCACGGCCGCGTCCACAGTCGCGCCTCCGGCCACGAGAATTACCACCGCGAGAGGCATTGCTGTCAGAGCTTGGTGCAGACGTGTTGGATGAAGACTTGTCAGTGTTGGCCAAAAGTGCTTGAGCAGCAACTAATTGAGTGCGTTGATTATCGAATAATTCCTCTATCAAGAGATGTGATCGAGCACTCATTAATGTATGAGGAGGTTGACGAGAAGTGATAGTCGATATGGTATACCGGTACTTAGAATTCAGCCCACGCAGTAAATTCAACACTTGACTGGATTCTGACACAGGCTGCCCAACATCACGTAAACAATCAGCAAGATTTTTCAGCTTGGCACAATACTCACTAATTGTCATATCGCCCTGTTGGAGATTGCGATATTCAGCTTCATAGAAGACTGCACGTTGCAATTCATTGTTATGAAAAAGATGATGGAGATAAGACCAGAGAGTAGCAGCGTCGATCTTATCCTTGCGAACAATCCGTAGAACCTCTGCAAAAGATGTCGTATAGATCCAGTTGACTATACAATTGTCAACCCGGTACCAGTTGTGGTCGCGATTAGTTATTGGTGTCACACTAGCGACATGATGATCCAGGCCGAATTTGCCAAGAGTAGTTTCGAAGAAGAGCTGCCAATCAGAATAATTGGGAGTGGAGAGATCCAAAGTAACAAGAACATGAGACTTGATGTTCACTATTTAAACAATATCGCGATAGATTGACGGAGAGAGGCCCGGCCATCAGAATCATCACTGGTCGTAGAGGAGGAAGGCAATTTGTTAGATGGGGAAACCATGGGGTTGAACTCTATCTGTGGAGGGAGGCATGGATCACTGGATCCCTGATACCATGTAGGGAAAATAGATGAGGGAAAAGTCGCCACACATGTACTAATCTCTGGTTATAGATTTATACAGGAAGTGCACTACATGATCTCTCAAGCGGTTGCAACATGCAAATGTGCAGGAGCTACATGCAAACGTGGTGCGTTTATTTAGGGGATCAGGTACAGTGTGCGATCGTGTGATGCGGGCGACGAAGAATGTTCCATGCGGAGTGGATCAGAGGCAGTTGACAATATTGTAGCGCAGTAGTGGTCGTGGGCAGCCCTGGAAACCAGCAATGGGCAGGGAAGGTTGTTAACAGAACTTATAGACCTCAAGTCCCCGTGTATATGCAATTGATTTCTTATTAAAGTAAGATCAAACATAAATGATGGGAGAAATACTGCACTCTGTGCATGCAACCATAACATGAGAGTATGGCTTATGTAACAACCTTGGCTTGTGGCATGTGCAAACACAAAGTGTCATCGTGCTTCAAGACGCACTCATGCACAACTATCACCCATATGATACCACACTTCGATCCATCCTTGCACAATACCTCAAATCGTTGCTCTTGTCTACCATGCTGGGCTTCTCGATGAAGTTTGGCCTCTCTGACTTATCTTGCATATATTTCGTGAGCATGTAGCCAAAGATGAACTGGATGTCATTCATGAGTGCTCTTGATGCATTGAAATGCTCCCTCAGGTATATGGCAGTCCCATACAAGATGAACTCCACTAATGCCACAAGTGGAAGTCCTCATATACCACATATTACTGAACCCAATGCCACAAGTTGTATACATCAGTTATGTTTGTGGTCATTATCTCATAACAGCTTTCATTAGTATCATACATGAGTGATCACTTCTCCTTAGCCTCATTCTGAACCCAATGGGAAAAAATAGTTACCGCTGAAGCAGACCTCCATCTTGTTTGTTCTTTATTCGTTGGTGGAGGACCAAGAGCATATGGACCTTCATCTGCAGTCCTTTGTGCACTCTGAACTTGAATTCCAGTTTGCTCTATGGTAAGCTCTTCAAGTTACCCCATAAAGAATTAAATTTCTGTTGTCTTTCTAATGCATAGCCGCTTAAACATATTCATTCACTACAGGAATTCACGAATAGGGCGTCGGACATATAAGCGTTGGTTGTCTATAGAAACCGACATTCATACAGTAAAAGCGTCGGTGAACCGACACTCTTAGCTGAGGAAATCCTGGAAACACATTTAACTTATAAGTGCGTCAAGGCCGACACCCTTATCCTTTATGAGCGTCGGTTTAAGAAAACCGACGCCCTTATCTGTACGTGCATCAGCCATGTGTACCGACACACTTACTCCATTTAAGAGTGTAGGTTTGCAAAAAAAGACACTCTTATGGGAAATATGAGCGCCGGCCTGTCCGAAGGTACCAACACACTTAATGCGACTATGAGCGTCGGTATCGCACAAACCGACGCTTATAACATAGTTTTTTTTTCTAAAAACCGCGCCTATTTCCTCTCCCTCCCTGGTTGGGGAGCCTCCCGGCAGCAACAGCCAGACAGCAACACAAATAACAGCTGCAACACAATGTACTTCATTCAACACATAAATAATCACAGCAGCAGTACAAGCACAAATACTTCATTCAACACACAAATTAACTAACAAACTCAATACGACAAGTGCACGAAAATGACTAAACAAAGTTCAAATGTCATTGTGGAAGTATCCACTTGCACCTCCTCCACTCGTACGTCCTCCACTCGCACATCCTCTACTCGCATCTTCTCCACTTGCACCTCCGTCGTAGATTGCTCAACACCTTTACCCTTCCAATTGAAAATCTTTAGCTCACTCGTAGATTGCTCTTCTACATTATGATATCGTGTGACAGATGCATTAATGTTGTTGCATGTGAAAAATATTTGGTAGAGAAGTTAGTAATCTTTTTTAGCTGCAAATCTGCAATACAACCCTCAACTCTTGCCTTGTTGCGCATTGTAGCTCTAAGTTTCTTTAATTCTCTTTCTTGGCTATACATCCACCTAAATTGTGCAGGACCTGCTACCAATGCTTCATAAGATAAATGCACCAGCAAATGTTGCATAACATTCATAAATCCAGGTGGGAACACTTTTTCCATCTTACATACAAGCACAACAATTTCTTTCTCCCACAGCCGTATCATCTTTTTCGACACTTCCTTAGCACAAATCTGTCTATAAAAGTAGCTAAGTTCAGAAAACATCTTCCACAAATCAAGTTTGAAGTAGTCACAGAACATTACCAGTATAAGTCTCTCCATCATAATGTGGTAATCATGGCTCTTCGACCCATTTAGTTTACCAGTGTTGAGATTAACACATTGTTTTATGTTAGCTGCATAGCGGTCTGGAAACTTCAATGTTTTCAACCAACTAAGTATTTGTTTCTTTCTTCTAGCCTGACACAGTATGAAGCTCGTGACTTACTTTCATTTCCACTTGCATTTGTTATAACCTCAAGCCCAGGACGATCACAAATATCAGCTAAGTCTTTCCTCGCACTCAAATTATCTTTAGTTTGCCCGGTAAAATCAAAACATATGCTTATGATGCTTTCAGCGACATTACGCTCCTGGTGCATCAAGTCTATGTTGTGTGGTAAAAGCAGCGCCTTTGTGTATGGTAGCTCCTAAAGAAAGGAAATATGAGTCCAATTGTGTTCTTTACCGTATCCTTCAAAAACACCTTCTGCGGACTCTTTTAACTTTGCATGCCACTTATCAATCGATGAGGTAGTCCTTCTGTAGCCCTTCTGCCCTTTTAGAATGATCGTGTATCACTCCTGAAAGGATGATTTGAAGGAAGGATTCATCGATGGCTATCAAAGAAGCTGACTTTTCTTCCATACTTCAACCTGATGGCATCGGTATCAGTCATACATATGGGGCAACACAATTGTCCATGGACACACCAATCGGCCCAAATGCCATATGCCAACAAATCATGTATAGACCATAGATACGTGTCACGTAAAGTAAATTCACATTTCAGATGACTGTCATATGCCTTTACACCTTGCCATAGCTCTTTCAACTCCTCAGTCAACAGTTGCATAAACACATTGATTTTCATCCCAGGATGTTTAGGACCAGGAATGATGGCTGCAAGGAATTTGTATACATCTTTCATGCACATGTTGGGAGGGAGATTCTAAGGCATGATAAAAACAGGCCAACAAGAGTATGGATTGTTACTGGTGCTGAAAAGAGTGAAACCATCTGTTGACAACCCAAGACAAAAATTTCTTGGATCTCTACCAAACTTCAGATCAAAACGGTCTAGACCTTGCCATGCCGCACCATCCGAAAGATGCACCATAATATCTTTGTTATCGCTCTCACGTATCCCTTCTGATTGCCCCCTAATCTGCTTTGCTGTTTCTTGGGACAGAAACAACCGTTTAAGCCTGGACGTGATAGGCATGTACTGAAGCTATTTGATTCGTACTTTTGTACTTATTTCTTCTCCATCATCATTCAGAACCATCACATGTCTAGATGCTTTGCAATGAATACAATGAGTATCGTTCTTGTGTTCCTTCCAAAACAACATACAATTATTCTCGCACACATCAAACTTCGCATAACTCATGCCCAGACAAGCCAAAAACTTCTTAGAATGATATATGTCTGTCGACATCTTTTGATTTGACGGAAGAAGATCATTGATCAACTTCATGATCCCATTATAACAATTCTTTGCAAAATTGTACTTAGACATCAACCCCATAAGTCGTGTGACCGCCTGCAGAACGGTCACATTGGTGCCCTCATACACATTTTTATCCGAGGTGGCAAGAAGCTCTTCCTGACCTCTTCCGGCAATGAATTCTCTTCATACTCTCGACCAACATCCACCATCATTTCATCCATCCGATCTTCATTCTCGTTTACGTCCGACTCACTAGCATGATCCATCTCCCCATGCTTACGCCACACTAGGTAGTCCGACATAAATCTGTGCTTGCAAAGGTGCACCATCATTTCAGACTTCTTCAGACACCAACAATTTTGGCACTTGCTACCCGGACACTTCACAAAATGAGCACCACTAGGAAATGCTTTGTTCATGAACACATTTGAAATATGAGCCCATTCCAAAGTGTACACACCATTTGAACTCCATCCATCATACATTACCTTACGATCGTCACCCATTTTTCAGCTTATATCTATTCACACTAACAAGTCACACATATTTAGAGACTATTAAAAGCTAAACATGCTCATATATACTTACAAGTTAAATTAGCTATTCGTACAAGTTAAATTACAAACTATTAATCATGCTCAGGTATACAAGTTAAACATGTAAATTTACATGTAGTTTGAGGATTAACTATTAATTAAGCTTACACATACACATTAGCTATGAATCAATCTCACAAATACAACATCAAATATACAAACTCATGCACCAAACAAGATCACACATAGAGCTCAAATATACGACCTCAAATGTACAAATTTTACCTTAGCAACAAAATTGACGACGCGTCGCGGATGGAGGGGCGCCGCGGACGGGGGTGCCCCGAACAAGGGCGCCACAGATAGATTGGCGACGCGGATGGTGGGGCACCGCGGACAGAGGATGCCATGGATGGAGGTCAGTGGCCGGAGGCGGTGGGCGTCGGAGGCGGTGGTCCACGGGCCAGCGCACGGAGGCGACGGGCGGCAGAGGCCGGCTGAGGGTGATGGAGGCGGAGGCGGCGTGCGCGGCGGCGAGGGTTTACGCGTGCAGGAGGAAGTGAAGCGGCAGGGTGCACGAGAGAGAAGGCGCAATGCATTTTGGAGTTTTGCGCAGGGCCCACATAAGAGCATCGACCAAGATGCGTACTGACACTCTTAGAGCCTGAGCGGCCGGGCCCGCTCGAAAAAGCGTCTGTTGAGATGATGCATTTATTAAAAGCGTCGGTTGAACCGACACTCTTAGTATGAGCGTCGTGTTTTTAAGTCTGTCTGATACATTTATTATAAGAATCTCAGTGTTTTTAAACTGACAATCTTAGTCGATTTAAATGCGACAGCCCCGATCACTACAAGAAACGAGTAAAGGGGCGTCGGCCTTAAAGCCGTCGGTTGTGTATTAAAACCGACGTACATACACTGTAACCATCGGTGTACCGACAGCTTTAACCGATGCCTTTAAATCGACGTTTTTAAATGTTAAAACCATCGGTCCCGACGGCTTTAAAATGTAAAGACGTCGGTTTCGAAAACCGACGCATTTACTTTTGTAAGAACGTCGGCCGTCTGACCGACATATTTACAGTCTTAAAGCTGTCGGGCTGACACACCCCCGACGTTTTAAGTTTAGTTTTTTAATACCGTACACCTTTAGGTTTTTTAGTACCATACACCTTTTGTACTGGCTCATGAACAGAATCGATCGATCGTTAACAGATGTTATCAATCGTTTGCACTGATGGAGTACAAAAATTAACAGATTATCAATAGACAGATTATCATTTATTGACAGATTTCTCAATATCAATCTCAGTTCAAAAAGATATACAAGCATGAACATATAAGCTTCATATCCCAAAACCAAAAATGAACACAAGAACTCCAGATCTGCCAAAAAAAATGAACACAAGCATTGCAGTGATTCTCCCAGCAGTGAAAGTCGACGATGTAGGCGCGCAAGAGGATGCTGTGAAGCCGGGGGAGACGCGGCCGCGGTGACCGGCGAGGCTGCGAGGGAGAAGAGGTCGCGGTGGCCGGCGAGGCCGCGAGGGAGGCGAGGCCGCGGCGGAGACGAGGCTGCCACGGTGACGAGGCCGGATCTGCAACTCACCGCCACCACGTCGCCGGATCTCGTGGGAGGCGCTGGCGGCAGAGGGCGGCGACACGGAGAGGGAGAGAGGGTGGCGGAAGGAACGGCCAGTGGAGTGGCGCGAACGGCCGACACGCCATTATCTGCGGTGGCCGGCGGCTAGTGTGTGCGAGGTGGGCGGATGGAGGAAGACACGCAGATCGAGCTGGGTGGCGGCCGGGTCGCAAGTGGCGGCGTTAGAAGTTGAAGTGGCTAGGGTTACACAAGTGGGTTGGCAAATGGGAATATAAAAAATGAACCGCGCGTCCGAGGGATTACAGCCATCGGTAGTTTTTGTTTGACCCGACGTATCTAGTTCCTTCGCTATGGCCGTCGGTTATATTGTTCTACCGGACGGCTGTAAAGTTAAGTCGTCGGTGCTTTTACTGTTCCGATGACTTTAAATAAAACTGTCGGTTTTTATCGGGGAGCCGACGTTTTTAACTATTGTTGTCGGTTATAAAAGTAACGACATCTTTAATATATTTATGTACATCGGCCCCGATGTTAATAAAATCCCCGACGCCCTGTTTCTCTTTTCTTGTAGTGGATGCCTCTAACTGAACTAACACCTTATTCATTGTTTCCTGTAGTGATTGGGTGCTTGCACTATAGGACCAGGTTAATTTACGACGGACATAGCCGTCGTAAATAACACCAAGGCCATTGTAAATAACCTATTTTCGACGGTTTTTCTTATTTATGATGGTTTTGGTTCTCATAAATAAAACATCATAAATGAGCTTATTTACGACGATCACTATCATAAATACAAGGGGCTTATTTATGATGGCTGCCACGGCCATCATAAATAATAGGATCTTATTTACAACGGCTGAGGCAACCGTCATAAATAGTACATGTCCTATTTACGACAACCTGTATAAAAACCATCGTAAATAATGTATTCTAATAAAAAACTAAAAATAGCTACTTGACACGATGCCCACGAACACAGAAACATCTATACATACAACAACAATATCACAACACAAATGACCACAACACAATCATTTCACAAAAATCACCGCAGAGAGTTGTCGACATTTCAAAAATCGACTAGTAAATCTGTATTAAATCACGTTGGTTTTCATATGGCTAGCTGCAAAGAACAAGAGATTTTTTCTGGTTTGGGCAAAAAAGGCCCTACATTCAGAGGGAGTCTTCCGTGATCTTTGTTAGCTCAAAAGGCGAGAGAACAGATTACAAGCGGGTCTTGCCCGAGTATATAAACTCTAAGAAAGTAAGTACTTCTATGAAAGGAATGCATAAGCGTACAAAGGCGTATGAAAAGTAATTGTAGGATTGAAGAGCACCTGAAAAGCTACCATGGGGGGTGAATGGTAGATTTAATCTTTTTCAGCAGAAGCAATGAAAACTCCTCGGTAGAAAAATCAACTTGATAGAGGAACAGTGTGTGCGACTAATCTAACCATGATCCACTGTGACAAACAGATCTTCTATGCTGCAAAGAAACCCGTGTAACTAAAAACCACTAAACCAATGATCATGAAACATTCACAGATGATAGAGTATTGAGTTGTGAAGAAAATACATAAAGAATCACGTCAATTGGATCTGATAAACTCAAGTTACGATCAAAACAATGAAGAAAGGTCAGGCAACACAGAAACTCGACGGGAAAGACTTGACGAAAACATGTCATACAAACAAGGCACAAAAGCTTATCTAAACTATGAATTTTATTGATCAAAATACAAGAGGAATAGCACCAAAGTCATCTATCCATGAGCTCTGGCCCCTCTTGCTTATATAACAAGCCCTTAGGCCAACTTAATCCAAACTAGGACTCATACTTCTACTCAGTTCCAACCGAAACTTTCCCTGACTGCTCAAGACTCTTCGATACGCAGATAGAAGGAATCTTAATACTTCCAAACACCGTATGAACGTCCCAAACATTCCTAAAAAACTAAACTTCATGACCCACACGAAATCTAACCAAAACAAACTCGAAACTTTCCATAAACGAACCATAACCACCTCAATCGCAGCGTGAGGCATAATCTAGCCGGTTGGACCTTTCTGGCCATATCTTCACGTCCATATCTCTTTATCATGCTTTGGAACAATGTTTCCATGTCCATGCATCTCTTGCACACGTGCAAACACTTTCCAACAATGTCCACAATACCTTTGTATGCATTGTTCTTGACTCAAACATGTTACACGACCTCGCGATCAACTCAACCACGATTCCTCCTGAACTTGGTTATTTAACCTCATCCTCTCCCTAAGACTAGTTCAATGGATCCCATCAAAATCCATGTCTTGACCTCAAGCAACAGCTGCACATGAACAAATAATCAATTTTTCCGAGAACAAGTCCACGACTTGACTCTCATTAGTCCGATAACCTTAACACCTTATGTGAGTACCTCACATAAGCATGTTGCAAACATAGCAAGATAATATCAACTGTGATCAGCCAAAATGCATCAAAAACATAGCAATGAATACTAAGAAAACATCTCATAAATGTAAAGCAAGTTTAAAACATTGCAAGTGAAAAACATAGCAGTCGTACGATTATTTCAGCACGTAGAAAGTTCGGACAGTCCTAAATAGCAGCGATGCATAAAAGGAAAAGTCCGGACATTCCAAAATGCAAAACATGTGCAGCTCACGTGCGTGATAAATTTGGACAGTGCGAAGTGGGTTTCTCAGGTATATTCAAAACATTGCATATAAACCTTCACATTTAACATAAATGCTAATGTATTCAGCATCTAGGTCTCACAATCTCCCCCTTGATGAATGCATTGGCAATTGCACTACGAAACCGAACATTGACTCATTCACGTTTTATGAAAAGTTTTAATAAAAGAAAATTTCTCCCCCTTTTTAAAATTAAAAATCAAATGAGAAGAAAACAAAAATCCCCCCCAAAGGATGTACACTCCCTGAGAAGAACGTGTAAATCATAACACTTGTGAATGTGCAATTTGTGTCATATTTCCCCCTTTGACAATGTATTCAACAAAGTTCAAAAGAGGAATTTTAATTTTTTTATGAGCATAATATGATATATACATATAAAACAAAGCTCATCCAAGCCATACATCAAGTAACTTACATTATCACATTAATGAAATACATAAAGTAGTGTAAGCCATGCTAGAGATCAAGTGCAAATTTTCAATTTAAGCAAGTCATGATCTCACAAACTTAACAATTTTGAAAACCTGAAAGCATGACACATGTTGCCGTATTTTTTAGTTTTCATTATTATTTAAAGAACAAATTTTGATCATATGACATTTACAAGATATTATACGCATCATATGCCTTATTGTAACCAACCAAGCCAAGCCTATATCATTTGGCAATCAAATGTTTAAAGATATGGTTTTAGTAATAAACAACTCCTTCCAAGTTTACATCAAAGTGCAATGATAAGCAATCTCAAAAGAAGAAGTGCGATGCATGCCTATTCTCTTAATCTTTTCGGATTTTCATTTGATCATAAAAGCTCAACATGTGGGCTATTGATTCATTAATATTTTTATGATTAAACGCACTTGTGAGCGTGCAACAAGTTCAAAACAGCCAGAAAGTTAAAATGGCCAGATTTAGTGTAGTAATTATTCAAATTACTAGTCATGGCAAAAGCTACAAAATCTAGAACACAAGTAATGTAGTAAGAACTTTCAACATGTAGAAGGAACCACAAAGTCATATATGTATGAACCACTTATGCTCATATTATTTTTAATTTTAGATTCACACATAGACTTCCCAAGTTGCAAAACTCTCCCTCAATTTTAGCCATGAGGATGCATAATCCCTATTTCACTATGAATGAATGAAAAACGAGTGAAATCCAAAGTTTTTTTGAAAATATCAGCAAATTGATGTTCGGTGTCTACATCGTGAAGAACAATGTTTCTTTTTTCAACATTGTCAGGGAGAAGGTGATACCTAATGTCAATGTACTTTGTTTTAGAGTGTTGCACATGGTTCTTAGCAATGCAAATGGCACTAGTGTTATCACAAAATAGTGGAACACTATCTAAATCAACCCCATAGTCCTTAAGTGTTTGAACAATCCATAAAATTTGTGAGCAAGCGCTAGCAGAGGCTACATATTCAGATTCAGCCGTGGATTGTGCAACTCAATTTTGTTTTCTAGAGGACCAAGCAACAAGTGAATTACCAAGAAAATGACACACACTTATCCGATGTACTTTTCCTATCAATCCTATAACCCCAAAATCAGCATTGGAAAAAGCTTTCAAAGTAACAGTTGAGAAAGATGGAAGAAAAAAGCCAAATTCTTCAGTACCTGAGAATCCTTTTGACGGCTTGATGATGTGAAGCATGTGGGTCAGCTTGAAATCTTGCACAAAGACATACGCTGAATTGCATGTTTGGTCTTGATGCCGTGAGGTAGAAAAGTGACCCAATCATGCTTCGATATTCTTTTTTATCAACCGGGTCACCTTCTTCATCAAATTCAAGTGT
The DNA here is from genome assembly GCA_036927565.1 of Tuctoria greenei. Taxonomy (NCBI): domain Eukaryota; kingdom Viridiplantae; phylum Streptophyta; class Magnoliopsida; order Poales; family Poaceae; genus Tuctoria; species Tuctoria greenei. Next base: position 61,669,641 of record JAYESD010000010.1, read on the forward strand.
TGTTGTTGTTCCCATTGGTGTTCGAAGAGGCTTGCTATTTTCCATGTTGAAACGCCTAAGGAGATCTTTCGTGTACTTCATTTGATGCACAAAGGTTCCCTCCTTAGTTTGCTTGATTTGAAGTCCCAAAAAGTACGTGAGTTCTCCCATCATACTCATCTCAAATTCTGAAGTTATCATATTTGAAAACTTGGACACAAGATCATGAGAAGGACAACCAAAGATAATATTATCTACATATACTTGAACGAATAGTGAGTCATTGCCATGCTTAAGCACAAAAAGAGTTTTATCTACTTTGCCCATGGTAAGCCCCTTTTCAAGTAATATTGTTTTTAACCTATCATACCATGCTCTAGGGGTTCATTTGAAACCATACAAAGTTTTGGACAGTTTGTAAACATGATTAGAAAAATCTAGATTTTCAAAACAGGGTAGTTGCTTAACATAAACCTCCTCATCTATGTATCCATTAAAAAAGCAATTTTCACATCCATTTGATATAACTTGAAACCTTTAGATTCAACAAATGCTAACAAAACTCTTATGTTCCAATCTAGTAACTAGAGCAAAAGTTCATCAAAATCTAGACCTTCAACTTGCATGAAATCTTGAGCACCCAACGTAGCCTTATTTCTAACCACAACCCCGTCCTTACTTTGTTTATTTTAAAAACTCATTTAGTTCCAATTAATGTGTGATCATGAGGTGGAGGTAGAAGTTTCCTAACATTATTTCTTTCAAAATTTTCTAACTCTTCTTGCATGGCAATAATCCAAGATTCATTAGTGAGTGCGTGTGATATATCTTTGGGTTCAAAAGAAGTAATAAAAGCAGAATGAGCGTGAGAGTTTTAATTGAAAAACCTGGACCTTGTGACTCATTCGTGCATGCTTCCAATAATTTTTTGTGGAGGGTGACTTTTGAGGATCTGAAGGAACATAGACACTTCACAAGCTCCTTATTCTTCATGTTCATCGTCAACCAAAGATCTTGTGGCTTGAGGACGATCAGAACAAGCAGTAGTAGTTGCTGGTGCAGGTTGTGCATAAAAATCAGCAGTAGGAACGATGTTATTGGCTTCTAATTTTTTGGGCAACAACACCACTTCTTCCTCATCTTTAATGAAAATACTCTCACCCTGCGGATATGCACATTGACCTGCAATATTAGAGCTAGTATCTGGGCTAGCTTCATCAAAAGAAACCTCATAAGTCTCCACAATTATGTTAGTGTCAAGTAAAAGCACACAATAGCCTCTAGTATGAGATGGATAACCAAGAAACATGCCATCACAGATCTAGGTTCAAATTTATCAAGATTACCATTTTTCTTAACAAAACATTTACAACCAAAGACCCTAAAGTGTGTGACACTAGGCCTATGTCCAAACCGCAGCTCAGATGGGGTTTTTCCTAGCTTAGCATGCAAGAAAACTCGATTCAAGACATAACAAGCGATTGCTATTGCATCAGCCCAAAACTTCCTAGAAGTTTGATATTCATCAAGCATAGTCCTAACCATCTCATATAAGGTTCTGTTCTTTCTCTCTACAACACTATTTTGTTGAGGTATATATATGGTGAAGAAAATTGATGATCTATTCCATTTTCATCACAAAAGTGATCAAATGATTGGTTTTTAAATTCAGTTCTGTTATCACTTCTAATTACTTTTAAAGATCCTGGGTGGTCAAGTGAAAGTCTAAAAACTAAACTTCTAAAGTGAATAAACGATTCACTCTTAGATGCCATAAAGTAAACCTAAGAGTATCTAGAATAGTCATCAACAATTACAAACACATACCACTTACCTCCAAAAGATTGAAACGTGAGGGACCTACAATGTCAAGGTGTAAAAGTTGTGCCGGTGCTGTTGTCATGGTCATTGTGAGTGGAGCATGTGAATGTACAACCATTTTAGCATGTCTAGAAGAAGAGCAACAATTATTTTGTCCTCATTTAAGCTTAGGCATCCCACGTATGCGATCCAGAGCACTAAAACATGTGAGATGATCAAAGCCTATGTGACCAAGTCTACGATGCCAAAAATATAAGTGTTTTGAATCATTAGCAACTAGACACCTATGCTTAGAGGATGACATATCAAAATCAGCTTTAAAAACACTTTCAAATGGAGACATGTTAAGCATAAGCTCAACATTAGAATCTACAACCTTGCAACAATTTTTAGTGAAATAATTTCAAGATTTTCATCTAGCAATTGTAAAACAGAAATCAATTTGTATTTTAAAATTTTAACAAGTGACAAGTGCCATCTTTTAAAATGTAGTGATTATTAACTCTAACTGAACCCTTAGCAATTATAGAAGTTGAAGAATTATTGGCAAAAGTAACATTCTCTACACATGACACAAAAGAGAGGGAGGAGAACCATTCTTTGTCACCAGTCATGTGGCGTGAGCAACCTGAATCCACAAGCCAAAAGTTCTCCTTCTTCAAGTGTGCAACCTACAAAGAAGCACAATACGTCGATGACTCAATACTGGTGTTAGTCAAAAGGCATTTGGGAATCCAATACTGAGTCACACGACGTCCAACAAGAATAACACGCGAAAGTTGAGATAAAACAATAAGTTTATGAGCTAACGTTTGAATATTTTTCTACCCAACTACTGACCTATGAGGTGTTACATGTGTAGCATGAAAGATGGTAAGTTTGGGAGCAAACTTTGCAAGTTTTTGACTCACCACAGCAGGTTGCAAACTCCTAACATTTGGTTCAGTATGTGCAGCATGTTTTGCTTGATTGTTACGTGATCTAGCTAGCATTCTTTGCTTCTTTTCTTATTTAGCTAGTCAATAACAAAAATCTATGACATGACCATCTCTACCACAATAGGTATAATGAAATTTTACTTTGTGTTCATGTCTAGATGAGCAAACCATATGTTTATTAGCAACCGAATGAGATAATATTCCTGCAGACTTAAAACCATCTCTTTTTGTTTAGGAACTGTTTTAATCAAACCACTTCCTAGTGACTTAACAACCTTAGGTGGATGTGCCTTAGAATGAGCATGAGAATTAAAACCTAGACCAGTTTTATCATTGCAAGACTTAGAAGAATTCAGCAGCAAGTTTAGGTTCTTATTTGCATCACAAAACCGATCTAGTGTCATATGCATGTCATCAAGTTTATTTGATAGATCAAGACAATTTTAACATGAAGTTTTTCCTTATAATTTGCAATTAGAACAACAATTAACTTTATGAGAACATAAAGCATTATTCAAAACAGAAATTTCATTCATAGCATCATATAGTTTCTTATTAAGATCATCACAGTTAGAACAATGCAAATCAATTGTTGAACACCTAGCATCTTTCATGTTTTTATCATTAAGTGCAGTAAGCTTTTGGCCTTTTCAATTTCAAGTTCAAGTTTATCAAGAGTAGAGGTGTGCCCACTTCTTAAAGAGGACAATTGTTCATATATTAATTCACATGAGGAACAAGAATCATTACTAGGAATCAAAGATGTTAATCGATTAATTTCAGATTCTAGTGATTCAATTTTGATAGCATTGTCCCTATGTTTTTGCCCTTTTTCTTAATTATAGCAACTGCACAAAAAGGACCATCAACAAGTTCTTTGTATGAGTGATCTACCTCATCATTTTTGCTGATCCCTTCGGCTTCCTCCGTACTTGAACTTGAGTTGCTCGCCATGAAACATATATTTGCCAAATTTTCTTCATCTTCATCACCTGCGATGTCCACATCGCTCGAGCTGAGTTCTTGTAGTGCGGAGACAAAACCGTTTATCAATTGGCAACCTATAAAACCCTTGTTCTTGTTGTTGTTGTTTGCAAAGAAGGACTTGAGTTTTGTTTGCTTCTCATTACGGGGAGTAGAACCTGGAAGGTTAGAGCAATTGGTATGAAAATGTCCAAACTCACTGCCTTTGAAGCATCGTTGAGAACCACCACTTTCTCTTCTTGGAGTTCTCACATTTTGCAATGCTTTTGAGAATCAGGTAGAAAGAAGTGATAGCTCCTCTTCTAGAAACTCTTCAACCTGTCCAAGGGTTAAAGAGGATAGCAAAGCAAGTGTACGACATGATGAAGATGAACTAGAACTAGGCACGTCTCGTTGTGAAACAAATGCAAGAGACTTGTTGGGATTTTTCCGTGATATAATGTCAAGTTCATGAGTTTTCAACTTAGAATATAAAAATCCAAAGTAAGAGTACTCATGAAAGTAGATTCACATATATATATGTAACTTTCATCTCCCAAATTGACATGTCTAATGCACCTAACAATTGCCTAGCATTTTCAACATATGAAAATTAACATTGACACTATGCAAGGTGCTGAGAATTTTATTAAAGAGAGCAAAGAGGCCATCGATTGACTCACTGGGGTGCATCTCGAAGCGTATATATTCTTTCTTGAACACATCTTGGCATACCTCTTTGATTGTGTTGGAGCCTTCATGGTAGTTGCATAGCACTTTCCATACGTCGTATGCAGATCGGAGGTGTGCAACATGATCAAAGTCCCTTTAAGTCAATCCTTGTATAATCAGGTTGCACGCCTTGTTGTTGTTGTCGACGTCTTTCATGTTTGCAGCCATAACATCATCGTTTGATGACATGAAGAAGCGCTTGAAGACCGACCTTTTCCCATATGGCAAAGCCTTACGCCTGTATGTAAGCCTCCATGCGAGCCTTCCAAACCTAAAATCAATGCCATTGAACACACAAGGTTTTGCGGAGTATTTCTCCATGATGGTTAGTCAAAACACGTGCAAATCATAAATATTTGAGCATCGTGGCTCTGATACCAATTGTAGGATCGAAGAGCACGTGAAAAGCTATCAGAGGGGGGTGAATGGTAGATTTAAGTTTTTTCAGCGGAAGCAACAAAAACCCCTCGGCAGAAAAATCAACCTGATAGAGAAATAGTGTGTGAGCAAAGGTCAATCTGTTCTAACAAAAAGTAAACAGATCTTCTACACTGCAAAGAAACTCGTGTAACTCAAAAACTACTAAACCAATGACCGTTACATTTTTATAGATGATAGGGTATTGAGTTGTGAAGATAACGCAAGAAGAATCATGTCAATTGGATCTAAAAAACTCGAGTTACGATCAAAACAATGAAGAAAGGTCGGACAGCGCATAAACTCGATGAGAAAGGCTTGACAAAAACAAGTTGGACAAACAAGGCAAAAGCTCCTCTAAACTATGAATTTTATTAATCAAAACACAAGAGGAACAACCCCAAAGTCGTCTACCCATGAGCTCTGGCCTCCCGTACTTATATAACCAGCCCTTAGGCCAACTCAATCCTAACTAGGACTCCTACTCCAACTCAGTTTCAACTAAAACTTTTCATAACAGCTCAAGCCTCTTCCATATACAGATAGAAGCAATCTTAAGACTTCCAAACACCTTAAGAACATCCCAAACATTCCTAAAACAAACAACTTCGTGACCCACACAAAATCTAACCAAAACAAACTCGAAACTTTCCATAGACGAACCATAACCACCTCAGCCACAGCCTGAGGCATAATCCAGCCGGTTGGACCTTTCCGACATATATTCATGTCCGTATCTCTTCATCACGCCTTGGAATAATGTTGCCACATACATGCATCCCTTGAACACGTGCAGACACTTTCCAACGACGTTCACGATACCTTCATATGCATTGTTCTTGACTCAAACATGCTGCGCGACCTCCCAATCAACTCAACCTCAATTCCCCCCATACTTGGTTGTTGAACCTCATCTTCTCCCTAATACTAGTTCAATGGATCCCTTCACTAGCCATGTCTTGACCGCAAGAAACAACTGCACATGAACAAATAATCAATTGTTTCGAGCACAAGTCCTCGACTTGACTCTCATTTATCCGATAACCACAACACCTTATGTGAGCACCTCACATAAGCATGTTGCAAACATAGCAAGATAATATCCACCATGATCAGCCAAAGCGCATCAAAAAATTAGCAAATGAATACTAAGCAAACATCCCATAAATGTAAAGCAAGTTAAAACACTACAAGTAAAAAACATAGCAGTCACACGATTATTTCAGCACGTAGAAAGTTCAGACAGTCCTAAATAGCAGCTATGCATAAAAGGGAAAGTTCGGACATTTCAAAATGCAAAACACGTGCTGCTCAAGTGCGTGATAAATTCGGACAGCACGAAGTGGGTTTTTCAGATATATTCAAAACTTTGCATGTTGTAAGGATCGAAACGCCCAAGAGGGGGGGGGGGTGAATTGGGCTTTCTTTCAAATTTTAAAGCAATTAAAAACGAACTACTTAAGCCCAATTCCCAATGTGGTTCTAACTATGCAATCAACATAGATATAACTTGTGAAGTAAAGATTGCATAATGTAAAGAGAGGGAGAGAAATGCAAACGCTAGGGGACACGAAGGTTTATCTCGTGGTTCGGCAAGATCGCAAGGATCTTCTTACGTCCATGTTGTGGCACCCACCGAAGGGTTTTGCCACTTCCAATGTCACCGAGACAATGGAGTCTTCACTAATCTTCTCCGTTCGCCATCTCCGGCAAGGTGGAGCTCAAGCCTTGTACAACCTTCGATGTTCCGGGCTTCCACACACACCTTGGCAAGCTCCGGAACGATCTTCTTCAACTTCTCACTAGCCTAGAGAGTTCAATCACAAAGAAAGAACGCACACAAGCTTCTCTCTAGCCTATTACAAATGATCTAAAAGTGTGGAAATGTATGCTCTATAGTCTTGAATGCTCTTGGATGTGTAGTTGGCTTCAGGTGATCAAGACTCTTCGGAATGACAGGGTTAGAGGGGTTTTATAGCCAGCTTAACTGAAATAGCCGTTGGAAAAGTAGGCTGACAGAACTTTACTGTGAACACCGGATGATCCGATGTCTCCCCTCTAGTTATCATCGGTGTAATTACTTTGACTGACGTCATTTTGTCAGATATTACCGTTATTAGACCGAGGTTGTCCCTTGTCTTCTCATCGGATGATCCGGTGGCTCTTCCTCCAGAATTTGCTTGATCTTGATGCTTACTGGAGTGATCAACCGATGTGTTTAAGTCTGCACATCGGATGATCCGGTGCTTCACTTGGTCCAATTTGTACTGCAAACTGTACTGATGCACCGATGTTGTTGAGCCCTTCACATCGGATGATCTGGTGAGTTCATTTGTCTGAGGTCTTTTTCTTCAGTTGAATCAACTCGACTGATGTGTTCATTTTGGAAATCATCGGTTGATCCGGTGAGTTGATTTTGTTTGCCACGAGTTGTTTTGAGTGAATCTTTTGTGTCTTGCTCGAATGACCTCTTAGACATTTGTTCCACAAGGCTCTCTGATGATTCTTAAGCATTGTATGTTGTCAATTTTTGATTGAGTGACTTAGACATAGAGCCTTCACATCTTGTCTTTATCTCATGAATTTGATCTTGAAAGTTGAGTATCTATGGGTCTCCAATGACATGTTCATTTCATCTTATTGAGTGTTTATGGGGACCTTGCATTCACAAATTTATTAGTAAAGTTCAATGGTTGTCATTAATCACCAAAACCGTACTACATGAGGGGGGCCTAGATGCTTTCAGTCTCCCCCTTTTTGGTGATTGATGACAACACAATAATCAAAGCGCAATGGTAGTGAATTTGATAGAATGAGATATGCAATGAATACAGATGTCACACTTGAAGCTTTAAACATCAATCAATAACACAAGTGAGAATTCAAAGAGATCATAATCATAGATAAACATCAAATGAGTTCAAATGATTAACAACTCATGGAAATAGGTTCATTACACACCAAATGTAGCAAATACTAAAGATAACCAAAGATAAGATGGACGACTCGACTCCCCCTTACACTAGGACTCCCCCCTGACTCCTCTAACTCTTCTCCCCCTTTGGCATCAAGGCACCAAAAAGGGATCCGAGCGCCTACGGACCCTGAGAGCTGGGCGCGATGACGAACTGGTCACCGCCGCTGTCGTCGGAGCTGCTGGCCGGAGTAGCGGAGGAGGGTGCTGCCGGAGCCGAAGGTGCCACCGTCGGTGCCTGCTGAGGAGGAGGTGCTGGAGCAGGGGCACTGGTGACGGAGGCTGGCGGCGATTAGGGCGAGAGGCGGCGACGGCGAGAGAAATCGGGGAGAGAGAAGACAGCGGCAGCGCATGGGTTTAAATAGTGGGACCCAAACCCTAGCCGTTATTTTAACACCGGATGGACCGATGTTAAGAGAAGTGAGCATCGGTCGAATGCCACAGAAAGGATATTCAAGAATTGCTGAAGACATCGGATGGACCGACGTTTAGGGTTTTGATCATCGGATGAATGGCACAGTAAGGGTATTCAGGAGAGGGAAGTTGACACCGGATGGTCCGACGTTAGATGAAAAGCATCGGTGGAATTCATCAAGGTTTCAGGTTTGTGAACATCGGATGGACCGATGTTTTTTTGTTTGAACTCATCGGTCGATTTTGGATATTGACTTAACTGGCACTTGGATTTTGAACACCTACTGATCCGATGGGGGATGAACCTAGGCATTGGATAATCCGATGAAAACTAAACACCAACATCCCATATATGTCCTTTGACCAAACAATCAAACAATGGGAAACACATGTCTTAGGACTTTTTGGGCAACCCCTTACCCCTCAAAAATACTAGTATGCCAATAATTTGGCTAGTCCTTAAAACAATTGGAACACCGGGAAAAAAATGGAGGAAAAATATCCAAATAAAATGTAAGGCCCATGCTTTGTGAGGTAGAGTATGAAGACTTCTATCTCTCTTAAGCATGTTCCTCTAGGCATTAACACACCTAACATTTTGTTCTTTCCACCTTATATGAGTTGAGATATTGCATTTCAAACAAGTCTCCTTCTCATGAGGTGGGTTCCTCTTTGTGACAATCTACCGTATGCAATGCCAAACAAATTACAGTGCAGGAGATTAAATGAGTGCAAGTTTATATGGCAGGGATCATGCAAGGCATAAAATAAATCTATCTTGGCAAGTTTAAACCTTCCAAAGGCTTCCTCAGGGAAAACTATTTCTACCTCGCCCCTATCCTTTGGGAGTTAGACAAGACCTATATGATATGCATCCTTACATGAACATGGCAATTTACATGACGTTAGATGCATCTAGCACATTTAATTCATTTATAAGTCTAGAAAAGGTTTTCTCATCAAGTGGTTTAGTGAATATATCCGCCAATTGTTCTTCGGATCTAACACCTTGCAAAGTGATGTCTCCTTTAGCCTCATGATCCCGCAAGAAGTGATGGCGAATATCAATGTGCTTAGTGCGGGAGTGTTGAACGGGGTTTCTAGCTATCTTAACCGCACTTTCATTGTCACAAAGGAGAGGCACACAACCAAATTTAATTCCAAAGTCCAAAAGGGTTTGCTTCATATATAGATTTTGGGCACAACATGCACCGACCGCTATATACTCCGCTTCCGCCATGGACAAGGCGACGGAGTTTTGCTTTTTGCTAGACCAAGACACTAGGGAACGCCCAAGCAAGTGTCACCCACCGGAGGTACTCTTGCGATCCACGCGGCATCCGGCAAAGTCCGAATCCGAGTATCCCAAGAGTTGGATGGTTGTACCTTTAGGGTACCACAAGCCCATACTAGGGGTATGCTTAAGATACCTAAGTATCCTAAAGACCGCCTTCTTATGTGATTCTTTAGGAGCCGCTTGAAAGCGAGCACATAAGCATACACTAAACATTATATCGGGCCTAGATGCGGTAAGATAAAGCAATGAACCAATCATAGAGCGGTAGTGAGATTGGTCAATAGGTTTACCGTCCTTATCCGCGTCGAGATGGCAATTTGTTGCCATTGGAGTGCTTCTTGAGCTACAATCTCCCATCTCAAATTTCTTCAAGAGGTCCTTGGTGTATTTCTCTTGGTAGACGAAGGTTCCCTCTTGAAGTTGCTTGATTTGGAATCCGAGGAAGAAGTTGAGCTCTCCAATCATTGACATCTCGAATTCCCTAGACATCATTTTGCCAAACTCATGGCTAAAAGCTTCGTTAGTTGAACCAAAGATAATATCATCAACATAAATTTGACAAATGAACAAATCTTCGTTGATGTCTTTGGTGAAGAGTGTGGTGTCCACCCTCCCGATCTTAAATCCTTGCATGATGAGGAAGTCTCGTAGTCGTTCATACCACGCCCTAGGTGCTTGCTTGAGCCCGTAGAGCGCCTTTTGCAACCTATACACATGGTTAGGATTCCTCGGATCTTCAAACCCGGGAGGTTGTTCAACATAAACAAGCTCATTAATGTAGCCATTAAGAAAGGCACCTTTCACATCCATTTGATAAAGAGTAATATTATGATGTGAAGCAAAAGCAAGGAGAATACGAATTGCTTCTAACCGGGCGACCAGAGCAAATGTCTCCCCAAAGTCTAGTCCTTCAACTTGCGAGAACCCTTTGGCCACAAGTCTTGCCTTGTTGCGGACCACTACACCATTTTCGTCTTGTTTGTTGCGGTACACCCACTTTGTTCCGATGACGTTCTTGTCCTTGGGTCGCTCCTCCAACACCCAAACTTCATTGCGGATGAAGTTGTTGAGTTCTTCTTGCATAGCCATCACCCAATTTGGGTCTTGGAGTGCTTCCTCAATGTGAGTGGGTTCTACACACAAAACAAACGAGTAGTGCTCACAAAATGAGGCAATGTGGCGGGAACGAGTACTTACGCCCCTTGAAGGACTTCCAATGATTTGGTCCATTGGATGCGCCTTGGAGATGCGTCCATGCCTCATAAGTGGTTGTGAAGCACTTGGCGGTGGTGAAGCGTGTTGCTCCTCTTGTGGTTGGACTTGATCATGGACTTCTTCTTCATCTTGATGTTGTATTGCTTGTGAGTCTTGAGTTGGCAATTGATCATCTTTCTCCTCTTCGTCTACTTGAGGCGCCATGGAGGTGTTTTTGTTGGATCTTGAAGCTCCCCCTTGATCATGGCCCTCTTCAACTTCCGGCTTGATGTCTCCAATGGTCATGTTCTTCATGGCTTCTCGTAGAGGCTCATCATCTATTTCATCATGACCAAAACTCTCCTCTTGGGAGCCATTAGTTTCATCAAACTCAACATCACAACTTTCTTCAACTAGACCGGAGGTTTGGTTGAATACTCGATATGCATTTGAGTTTGATGCATAACCAAGAAAAATGCCAACATCAGATCTTCTTTCAAACTTACCGAGCCTTTTCTTGCAGTAGATGTAGCATTTGCACCCAAAGACTCTAAAGTAGGAGATGTTGGGCTTTCTCCCAATGAGAAGCTCATATGGGGTCTTTTGGAGTAGTCGGTGAAGATAGACCCTGTTTGCGGCATGGCAAGCCGTGTTGATTGCTTCGGCCCAAAACTTCTCCGATGTGCCGTAGTCATCAAGCATTGCTCTTGCAAGAGTGATGAGGGTTTTGTTCTTCCTCTCAACGACACCGTTTTGTTGAGGAGTGTATGTGGCGGAGAATTCATGCTTCACACCTTCACGGTCACACCACTCCCCAATGTTGTAGTTCTTGAATTCGGTGCCGTTGTCACTCCGGCCTTGATAATGGGAAGTTGGACCCTTTGAGCACGTTTGGCAAAGGTCTTGAACACTTCCGGAGTTTCACTCTTGTCACCTAAAAATAGAGTCCAAGCATAGCGAGAGTAGTCATCAACTATAACAAGACAATAGAGGTTACCGCCAAGTCTTTGGTATGTGGACGGTCCGAAGAGGTCCATGTGGAGTAGTTCAAGTGGCTTGGAGGTTGACACCATTGTCTTCATTGGGTGGTGTGAAGCAACTTGCTTCCCGGCTTGACAAGCGCTACAAAGCTTGTTCTTCTCAAATGTCACATCCTTCACGCCGGTCACCATCCCAAGCTTGAATGACTTCTTGAGTTTGCTCATTCCAATGTGTGCTATGCGTCGGTGCCATAGCCAACCCAAGCTTGTCTTAGTGAAAAGACAAGTGGTTAGGCTAGCATTCTTGTTGGAGAAGTCTACTAAGTAGAGATGTCCATGCCGAAACCCTTTGAAGATTAGCTCTTTGCTTGTCTCACTACTCACAACAACATCATTTTTGCTAAATGTGCATGTTAGTCTAAGATCACAAAGTTGTGCAATGGAAAGTAGATTAAAGCTAAGCGACTTAACATACAACACATTAGAAATGGATAAATCATTAGAGATAGCAATTTTACCTAATCCTATTACCTTACCCTTAGAATTGTCACCAAAAGTGACTTGTTCATGATTACCGGGGTTTTCTATGGTGGTGAACATACCATCATTGCCGGTCATGTGTTGAGTGCACCCGCTATCGAGTACCCAATGCTTTCCTCCGGCTTTGTAGTTCACCTACACACATGAAGTTAATTTTTGACTTTAGGCACCCAAGCCAACTTAGGTCCTTGTATGTGAGATACAAGTGTCTTTGGGACCCAAAGTTGCTTGGGGAGCTTCCCCTTCATGCTCTTCATGTTTTTGCCAATGAACCTAGCTTTCACCTTGCCATTCACTTTACTAAGAAGATAATAGCGATCATTGAAAATAGATTTGTAGTTAGTAGGCAATTTAGGTGAAGGTAGGTTAGGAAGAGGACACTCCCTTGTGTGGTGACCGGTGACCTCACAATGTTGGCAATAAGAACCAACTTCCTTGATGAAGCTTGTTCTAAGCTCCGGTGAGGGCACCTTTCCTTTGTTGGGCACCGGGAAGGATCCAAGTCCTCTTTTGTTGAAGGCTTTTGCTTGTTGGAAGAGGATTTCCTTGTGCTTGACTTCACCTTTTGAAAGTCTAGCCACACTAGTGCAAAGACTCTCAATTTCTTCCAACAAGTTCTTCTCCCTAGCATTAGCTTTTAAAGACAAAGACTTGTCCAAGACATTAGAGACATGCAAAGTAATGAATATCTTATCATTAAGAGTTTGTTTATTTGCACCTGTTAACTCTTGATCAAGCATGTCACGAGCAATGTTAAGTGTTTGGTATTCTTGAGTTAGCTTGTTGTGCTCCTCCAAGAGAGTTTGGTGTGCTATGTTGAGCTCATCATTGTCTACCTTGATTTTAGCATTTTCTTCCTCAATTTGCTTGACATGAGATTTGAGCGTGTCATGCTCTTTAAGTATGCTTTCATACTTGTCAAGCAAATCAAGGTTATCACTCTCAAGTTTAGCACGAATTTCTTCAAGAGTTTTAACCTTACTCTTCTCTCTCTTAAGGATAGCATGATATTCATTAATCAAAGAAGTTAAATCATCGGGGGAAAGCTCATCATCACTAGAGTCGTCACATACCTTGGTGTTACCTTTAGCCATGAGGCACATGGGTGGTGGAGGAAGAGGTGAGTCATCATGGTTGGCAATGGCAAGGCCGGCCAAGCTTTCTTCTTCTTCTTCACTCTCTTCATCACTTGTTTCTTCGTCGGTGACCCATTCATTTGCCTCACACATAAACACCTTTTGTGGACCACTTCTCCTCTTTGGGAAGAGTCTTGCCTTCTTGCCCTTGCCTTGCTTCTTCTTCCCAAAGGCTCTTGGTTTGGGCTTGGATTCTTCTTCATCATCATCACTTTCTTCAAGCTTGCGTTGCTTGCCTTTGTAGTTCTCTCCCCTTTTGTCCGGTTTTGGACAATCATAGGAGATGTGGCCTTGATCTCCACAATTTTAGCATATCTTGCGATCGTCTCTTCTTGGTAGAAATGCCTTCTTCTTGGGATCAAAGGTGTATCCCTTTTTGGTGATCTTGGAGTTCAAGCGTGATAACTTTCTCATCATCAAGGCAAGCTCATCATTGTCATCTTCACTTGATGCTTGCTCTTCTTCACTTGAGCTAGGCTCAACCACCTTCTTCTTCTTGAAGCTTGTCTTCTTGGTGGAGGCCTTTAGAGCAATTGTTTTTGATGATGATTGCTCCATCATCCCAAGTACACTCATCTCATGAGCGTGTATTTCTCCAATGAGCTCTGAAACTTCAATGTTGTCAAGTGATTCCTTTTGGAGCATGGAGTTGATGATGTTGTACTTCGGCTTGGGAAGGAGCATGAGGATCTTGCGGTTAATAAGTCCCTTGCCAAGAGACGCAATGTCAAGAGCATTAATTTCCTCAATAAGAACATTTAAGCGTGAAAACATTTCATTAACATTTTCATGAGGAAGCATCTTAAATTCATCATATTTAGCTTTGAGCATGTGATATTTAAGTTCCTTTACAAGAGATGATCCCTCATGGATTTCTATCAAGCAAGCCCAAATTTCACAAGCTTTCTCCTTACTAGCAATCCTAGAGAAGACATCCTGACTTATGCATTCATAAATAGCATTCCTAGCCTTAGCATCCCACTTAACTTGATCACCCACATAGTTAAGTTCTCCAAATCCCGCATGAGTCGCTTCCCAAACTTCAGGGGAAATAGCCTCAAGGTAAGCGCGCATGCGTGCTTTCCAATAGGCAAAATTCTTGCCCTCGAAGATAGGAACCGAACCCCCAACCTTGGCCATTTTTGCTCTCTAGCGGTGAAGCTAGAATGATCCTATGAGCAACCTTGCTCTGATACCAATTGTAAGGATCGAAACACCCAAGAGGGGGGGGGGGGGTGAATTGGGCTTTCTTTCAAATTTTAAAGCAATTAAAAACGAACTACTTAAGCCCAATTCCCAATGCGGTTCTAACTATGCAATCAACGTAGATATAACTTGTGAAGTAAAGATTGCATAATGTAAAGAGAGGGAGAGAAATGCAAATGCTAGGGGACACGAAGGTTTATCCCGTGGTTCGGCAAGATCGCAAGGATCTTCCTACGTCCACGTTGTGGCACCCACCGAAGGGTTTTGCCACTTCCAATGTCACCGAGACAATGGAGTCTTCACTAATCTTCTCCGTTCGCCATCTCCGGCAAGGTGGAGCTCAAGCCTTGTACAACTTTCGATGTTCCGGGCTTCCACACACACCTTGGCTAGCTCCGGAACGATCTTCTTCAACTTCTCACTAGCCTAGAGAGTTCAATCACAAAGAAAGAACGCACACAAGCTTCTCTCTAGCCTATTACAAATGATCTAAAAGTGTGGAAATGTATGCTCTATAGTCTTGAATGCTCTTGGATGTGTAGTTGGCTTCAGGTGATCAAGACTCTTAGGAATGACAGGGTTAGAGGGGTTTTATAGCCAGCTTAACTGAAATAGCCGTTGGAAAAGTAGGCTGACAGAACTTTACTGTGAACACCGGATGATCCGATGTCTCCCCTCTAGTTATCATCGGTGTAATTACTTCGGCTGACGTCATTTTGTTAGATATTACCGTTATTAGACCGATGTTGCCCCCTGTCTTCTCATCGGATGATCCGGTGGCTCTTCCTCCAGAATTTGCTTGATCTTGATGCTTACTGGAGTGATCAACCGATGTGTGTAAGTCTGCACATTGGATGATCCGGTGCTTCACTTGGTCCAATTTGTACTGCAAACTGTACTGATGCACCGATGTTGTTGAGCCCTTCACATCGGATGATCCGGTGAGTTCATTTGTCTGAGGTCTTTTTCTTCAGTTGAATCAACTCGACTGATGTGTTCATTTTGGAAATCATCGGTTGATCCGGTGAGTTGATTTTTTTTGCCACGAGTTATTTTGAGTGAATCTTTTGTGTCTTGCTCGAATGACCTCTTAGACATTTGTTTCACAAGGCTCTCTGATGATTCTTAAGCATTGTATGTTGTCAATTTTTGATTGAGTGACTTAGACATAGAGCCTTCACATCTTGTCTTTATCTCATGAATTTGATCTTAAAAGTTGAGTATCTATGGGTCTCCAATGACATGTTCATTTCATCTTATTGAGTGTTTATGGGGACCTTGCATTCACAAATTCATTAGTAAAGTTCAATGGTTGTCATTAATCACCAAAACCGTACTACATGAGGGGGGCCTAGATGCTTTCACATGTAAACATTCATGTTTAACATAAATGCCAATGTATTCAACATCTAGGTGTCACAAGCTCTCCCTTGATGAATCCATTTGCAACACCACTACAAAACCGAACATTGACTCATTCACGTTTCATGAAAATTTTCGATAAAAGAAAATTTCTCCCCCTTTTTGAAATTAAAAATCAAATGAGAAGAAAACAAAAAATTCTCCCCCTAAGGATGTACACTCACTGAGAAGAACGTGTAAATCAAAATACTTGTGAATGTGCAATATGTGTCATATTTCTCCCGTTTTGACAAGTATTCAGAAAGGTTCAAAACAGAAATTTTAATTTTTTATGAGCATAATATGATATATACATATAAAACAAAGCTCATCCAAGCAATACTATCAAGTATCTTACACTATCACATCAATGGAATATATAAAGTAGTGTAAGCCACGTTGTAGATCAAGTGTAATTTTTCAATTTAAGCAAGTCATGATCTGACAAACTTAACTATTTCGAAAACCTAAAAGCATGACACATGTTGCTGCACTTTTTAATTATCATTATTATTCAAAGCGCAGACTTTCATATGACATTTGCAATAGATTATACACAACATCTGTCTTATTCTAACCAACCAAGCCAAACCAATATCATTTGACAATCAAAAGTTTAAGGATATGGTTTTAGTCATACACAACTCCTTCCAAGTTCAGATCAAAGTACAATGATAAGCAATCTTAAAAGAAGAAGTGCTATGCATGCATATTCTATTGATCTTTTCAGATTTTTCATTTGATCATAAAAGCTCATCATGTGGGTTATTGATTGATTAATATTTTTATGATTAAAAGCACTTGTGAGCATGCAAAAAGTTCAAAACAGCAAGAAAGTTCAACCATGACCATATTTAGTGTAAGTAATTATTCAAATTACTAGTCATGGCAAAAGCTACAGAATTTATAACACGAGTAATGTAGTAAGAACTTTCAACATGTAGAAGGAATCACAAAGTCATATATATATGAACCACTTATGCTCATATTATTTTTAATTTGAGATTCACACATAGACTTCCCAAGTTGCAACCCCCCCCCCCCCCCTAATTTCAGCCATGAGGATGCATAATTCCCATTTCACTACGAATGAATGAAAAATGAGTGAAATCTAAAGGTTTTGTGAAAATGTTAGCCAACTAATGTTTGGTGTCTACATGGTGAAGAACAATGTTTCCTTTTTCAACATTATCACGGCAAAAGTGATACCTAATGTCTATGTGCTTTGTTCTAGAGTGTTGCACGTGGTTTTTAGCAATGCAAATGGCACTAGTGTTATCACAAAATAGTGGAACACTATCTAAATCAACCCCAGAGTCCTTAAGTCTTTGAACAATCCATAAAATTTGTGAGCAAGTGCTAGCAACAGCTACATATTTAGATTCGTCCGTGGATTGTGCAACTGAATTTTGTTTTTTAGAGAACCAAGCAACAAGTGAATTACCAAGAAAATGACACGTACCCAACATACTTTTCCTATCAATCCTATAATCCCCAAAATTAGTATCGAAAAAAGCTTTCAAAGTAACAGTTGAGGAAGATGGAAGAAAAATGCCAAGTTCTTCAGTACCTGAGAATCCTTTTGATGGCTTGATGATGTGAAGCACGTGGGGAAGCTTGAAATATTGCACAAAGACATACATTGAATTGTATGTTTGGTCTTGATGCCATGAGGTACAAAAGTGATCCAATCATGCTTCGATATTCTTTTGATCAGCCGAGTCACCTTCTTCATGAAGTTTGAGTGTTGTTGTTGTTCCCATTCTGAAACACAAAACACGTGCAGCTCACGTGCGTGATAAATTTGGATAGTGCAAAGTGGGTTTCCCAGATATATTCAAAACTTTGCATGTAAACCTTCACTTTAACATAAATGCCAATGTATTTAGCACCTAGGTCTCACAGTAATAATCGAACACAAGTGCGTCAAAGGAAAAGGGTGCAAGAGCACCAAAGGAAAAGGATGCAAGAGCACCAAAGGAATAGTTCATAAGGTAGATGCATATGGTGAGGTGAGGTGGTCCTATCTATCTGACATTCCTCATAGCAGGGCCGATTTTATAGTGTTCGTATGCATACAGTCTGTCTGAGGAGTGAAGGTTCAATTTTGGCTTCTTCTTGGTCTCCAAGGCACCGTCTTGTGGGTGAGGTTACCGCACTTCTGATGATGGATGGGACGGATGGCAAGCTTATCTTACAACAGGTCACATTGCGGGTTCATCCTCCTGCCAAAGTTACCACACCCACCGTCCGTCATAAATGTGCCTCTCTCGGGCTCCAGCCCGGGAGGAATCGTTCACCTGACCTCTTGGTCAAGACTTGGGAAGGCTAGATACCTCGACCTTGAATGGCAAGAGCATTGATGGCGGGCCCCTCCTCAAACGAAGGGTAGCTTCAGTCCATAGCCGCGTAGTGGTCGCGTACTATTGGGTCTCGTATGTTTGGTACCCGAGTACAAAACTCTAACAGTAGCTTCTGAGCCTTTGGCCGAGTCTTCATGGAGTTGGTCCTAGGTTGAATCTTGCACTTGCATCGGGGACCTGAAAAATAAGAGCTAAAAACAATGTCAGTATTGATTTGATTACACGCCTAACCACTAGCAGTCCAAACTAATTATGGCAGGGCGCAAGCGCCCTATCATCATTAGCCGAGATAGCATGGCGGACGCCAAACCTTTTATGAGGTCAGGTTGTTGGCCGCAAGTTTGTTTGCACCCCGCCGAGGAGCCATTCGTTTGCTCGAGGGCAAGGAAGCTCTCAATGTAGGGTTTAAATCTCGCGCTCGGTGAGTTATCTAACAGGTAATTGTTGACGGTCCTTAAATGCAAATTTGGCCATCAATTCATCACATAAAATTATAAAATTGAGAACACAACATAGTGGCAGGGGTTTATACAAACCATTTCCACATGTGTCAGTGTCTATTTGCATGCAGATGAATTAAGCTCCAAAATACCCAAGAATGCAGGGAGTAACCCGAAAAGTTACTTCGACCAATCAGGCATTGACACATGGCATCACATGGATCTAAGGACCCATTACGATGTGTATCCGAGGGAATCCAACTTCAATTCATGCGAGAATGGGATCTGGGCCCATCAGTCAGCCACCCCGAGAAAGCACATCCGGGGGTGGGGGGTGGGTGGGGGGGAGACCAGGTCGTTTGACCCTTGGCTCCGCCGACTTGGTTTGGGCGCCAAACTCGGTGAGCCTATGCATGACACCGTCCTATGGCTCCCGGATAGCGGTAATTACTAATTTGCTCGCTAATTGTGGTGCCAAACCGACTGAACTCGTGTATAAATAGCCCCCCTCACTCCCTCACTTCACACACCACAAGTTTGAGAATAGTACTCCACTCAAAAGGTTTAGTGCTGCCCAAGTGTCTAGCCAAGTAGAAGGAAAGTGAGGAGGAGCAAGTCCCTCCTCCACACTTGTACCTTTACGGAAGTTCTGTCAGAATCGAATAAGAAACTTCTGTGAATTCAATAGAAGTTTGATTTCTATTCCATAGTAGTTTAGTTTTGTAGCTACTTGTAGGTTCACAACTTTATTTATTAGATGCTCTAGTCGTAGATTTGCATTCGAAATGATTAGAGTTGTGAATTAGAACTTAAGTGTGGCGCTTATGTTAGAATTCATCAGTGGATATGTCGTAGACCAAAGGATTGAAGAGGTAGGCAGTAGATGGTGACAACCCTATCTGTCCTCAGGGATCCTTCATGTTCAGCTACGCCATAGGCTCTTAGTGGGAATCATCTTGGTTTTGCCAGGGGTAAACCCGTGCCCGAACCAAGTAGTAGGCTACTGTGGCTTAGAATCAAACCGTTGAATTTCTCTCAAACCCTTACCTACCAAACAAATGTTTGTACTTGGGAGATAAAGTTAGGAGATCTCACACACGTTCCTTGGATTTCGTACCCTTGGGCATACTCTTTAAGGGGAAGTTCTATTGGAGTTTCTCCGTGCGGTTGCGGATTTTCATCTGTGACGTACCAATCGTCAACAAGCATTTCTGGCACAGTTGCTGGGGAACAATTGTTGTTGATCTTTGAATCTTGTTCACCCTCGTATCTATTTTCTTTTCCTTACTTCTTACATATTCACCACCAAAATGGAGCATCCAACCATTCTTTCTTATTCTGCCCCAAAGGGCGAGTTTTGCGAGCCACCACCGTCGGTGGAACCAATTTGCTGAACTAGCTATGAACTCTGCCCTGACTTTATAGCCATGGTTCGGGAACAATCCTTCTCAAAAATGGAAGTGAAAACCCTTACCACCATCCATGAGACTTTGAACAATTGTGTTCATGTCTTCTGATTAAAGGCATGACACAAGAAACTCTCAAATGGAAATTGTTTCCTTTTTCTCTCAAGGAAAAAGCAAAACAATGGTACACCCATAATGTTGGGAAGACAAACAGTGATTGGAGGGAATTACGAGACAAATTGTCTTTCCTTCTTTGCAATATCCCGAATTGTTTCCCCAAGAATGGAAGTACTAGGATTCAAACAGATGGAGAAAGAATCAATAGGTGCAGTTTGGGATAAATTTTCACTTTGGCAAAACTCTAGCCTAGATTTTTAAATCCCTGATTCGTTGTTATAGCAATGTTTCTTCATGGGACTTAACAAAGAATTTATCTTATATCTCGACATTACGGCTGGGGGATCTTTCCTCCATAAGACATCGGAAGAAGGGAAGGAACTTCTAGATCAAATTCTAGAAAACGTCACCTTCATTATGGGTCTTAATGAACCTCCCCCGGAGGAAGCCACATCGAGCATCGAGGACACTCCTATACCCCAACAATAGCTTGTATCATGCCCATCACCTACCTTGTCTGTAGAATCCTCTCGAGAACCTAAACAATCGAAGGATGAAGAAATTCAACCTTCGGAGTTCACATTCTATTTTGAGGAAGCTATTTTTGAAGATTATGGAAATACCTCAAAGTATTGTTACCATGGGAACCATCGTTGCCATCAACTCCACCTGACCCGCCTGATGGAGTATTCCTCCAAGAGACGGTCAAGGAGTTGACTGCTATTTTGAGCTCGGAATGGACATCAGAGGTTGAGATCTCACATGAAATTCATCGGATGACCTCACCCTTGGCTACCATTATATGTCACATTAGAGGAGCAACGATGCGAGTCCTATATTATCCGTATGTTGGAGCTAATACCATTTCTAATACTTGTTCTCTCACCATTTTGGGCGATGTGTTAGTGGCACCAACACAAAAGTCCTTCTGGGATACATTTGGAAATATTCTTGAAGGATATGGGATTTTGGAACATGTGTCGGTGAGACACAAAAATATTGAGGGTTTCTTCGATTTTCATGAGTTCGAAGTTCGTGACTTCGACATCACGATTGGGGTACCCATTGAGAAATTTCTCATGAAAATCCCCTTGGAAGGAAACCTCAACATAAATCTTGGGGGGGGGGAGATTATTTCTATTCCCATTCTCCCTTCCTCGAACACATCCGCTGAACCACCCCTCCAGGATGGGCCAATTGAGGAGGTTAGGACTCTTAAATATTTGGAACCTCCTAAAGTAGAAGGGGAGGAAGATTTCATCCAATAAGAGGATGAACTTCATGAGACATTTGAATTGCCCAAGGAAGAGCCCACACCAAAACCTCCTATTGATCTCAAAGTCTTGCCTCTAGGCCTATGCTATGCTTTTCTAAATCGAGATTTGGAAGCCCTTGTCATCATAAATGCAAGCTTTCAGATGAAGAAACACTCAAACTCATATCTATGTCAAAAAGCATAGGACTGTGTTTGGCTACTCACTCCAACACCTCAAGGGCATCAACCTTGCTCTTTGTACCCAACGCATTCCAATTGAACCCGAGACTTTCCCTAACAGGAGCCTCAACGACGGTTAAATAATGTGATGCGTGAAGTTGTCAAGGAGGATGTCTTGAAACTTCTTCATAACGGGATAATTTA
The DNA here is from genome assembly GCA_036927565.1 of Tuctoria greenei. Taxonomy (NCBI): domain Eukaryota; kingdom Viridiplantae; phylum Streptophyta; class Magnoliopsida; order Poales; family Poaceae; genus Tuctoria; species Tuctoria greenei. The sequence continues at coordinate 61,691,598 of JAYESD010000010.1, forward strand.
TTGCGTTCCTCACGGTGAGTGGTTAGTCCAGTCAAAGAAGTGCCAAAGAAGGGAGGAATGATGGTCGTTCAAAATGTGAGGAATGAATTAAATCCTCAACGAACTGTCACGGAATGGAGGATGTACATCGATTACCAAAAAATCAACAAGGCAACTAGGAAGGACCATTTTCCACTGCCCTTCGTCAATGAGGTGTTGGAGCGGTTGGCAAAACACTCCTTCTTTTGTTTCCTTGATGGATATTTAGGCTATCATCAAATCCCCATCCACCCCAATGATCAAAGTGAGACCACATTCACATGTCCATATGGAACATTTGCCTACTGACGAATGTCTTTTGGACTGTGTAATGCACCTGCTTCCTTTCAAAGGTGCATGATGTCTATCTTTCCCGACAAGATTGAGAAAAATCAAGGGATCTTTCATGGACGATTTCTCCGTCTATGGAAAAACTTTCAGTCATTGTCTAGAAAATTTAGACAAGGTCTTACAAAGATGCCAAGAGAAGGATCTGGTACTTAATTGGGAAAACCGCTATTTTATGTTTCGTGAATGCACTAATCTTGGACACTTAATGTCTGAGAGGGGGATAAAGGTGGACAAAGAAAAAATTGAAGTTATTGAACAACTGCCACCTCCTGTCAACATTAGGGGAATCCACATTTTTTAGGTCATGCGGGGTTCTATCGACGATTTATCAAGGATTTCTCCAAACTCGCTAGACCCCTCAAAAACCTATTGGCTTAGGATGCTCCCTTTGATTTTGATGAGAAGTGCCTTAAAGACCTTATATACACTCAAAAAGGCACTTGTCTCAACTCTAATCATCCAACCTCCTGACTGAACGCTTACATTCGAAATCATGTGTGATGCCAGCAACTTTAATGTTGGTGCAATCTTGGGCCAAACCAAAGATACAAAGCATCACGTTATAGCCTACGCTAGCAAGACTCTAACAGTAGCACAACTAAATTATGCCACTACAGAAAAAGAGCTTTTGGCTCTGTCTTTGCTCTCTTGGTCCTATTTGGTTGGAGCCAAGGTCATAGTCTACACGGACAAGGTAGATTGTTAATGGTCATTATATATCAATTCTGACAATCAATATAACTCAATTATGTGAGGGAATAAATATTTCTTACACACATCATAATTAGATTTAACATAATTCCACGTGTTCTTGGAGATTAGTGCATGCAGGAGTTTTTATGCAGAAATCATAGACAATGAGGGGAGCAATCCTGAAAGGTGCCACCCCAGCCAATCACATGACGACATGTGGTATCACATTGATTCATGGACCCATTCCTAGGAATATCTGAGGGAATCCAAATGAAATTCATGTGGGGAATGAACATGGTCCCACATATCAGTCACCCAGAGGAAGAACAACCGAGGGGGAGCAAGGACCAGGTTGGTCGACCCCCTAGCTTGGCCGACATGGCCCTAGCGCCAAACCCAATCAGCTTCCACGTGTTGGCTCCTCATGGCTCCCTAAAGGCAGTGAAGACTGATTCAATCGCTAATTTTAGCGGGAACCGCCTCTACTCCGTGTATAAATGGGGGGATGCCTCACTTCTCCCACACACCACTCAAGCATTCTCTCCTCTATTACACTAGTGCTTAGTAGTGTTAAGCTGTCCACTTGTCCCAAGTCCAAATTGGGAAAGGTATGGATCATGTATATTTTCTTTTATTTGTGACATTATGCTTTATGTTAATATCATTAGTCTTTACTTATTTATATACTTGGATAAAGCGTTCTTTGTTTGGTTGTGGAGTCCATGTATGTGCTAGGTGTAGATGTTGTTATGATCTAGTCATAATGCTCATATCTTGTTATCATAAACATCATACACCACCACTACAGTCTAATTAGGTATTAATATGATTATGTTAATATGAGTAATTTAGTACTTGGTCCCAACATTGGTTTCAACGATGTTTAGGTTAGTCTTTGCCTTAGAAAGGTACTTGTACTGCATCTCTTAAGGTATTTACTTATCATATAAGCATGGTGCTTAGATAAAGTAGGCGGCAGGTGGTGACAGCCTTGTCCGTGCTTCGTAATCCCCCATGTTCGGTTACACCACATGCTCGTGGCTAGAATCGCCCCGATGATGTCAGGGATAAACCCGTGCTCGATGTGTTGGACCACTAAGCCCTAGTACTCATCGTTAGCATTCGAAATGATTAGAGTTGTGATTAGAACTTAAGCGTGGCACTTATGTTAGAATTCATCAATGGATATCTCGTAGACCCACAGATTGAAGAGGTAGGCAGTAGGTGGTGACAACCCTATCTATCCTTAGTGATACTTCATGTTCGGCTACACCATAGGCTTTTAGTGGGAATCATCTTGGTTTTGCCAGGGGTAAACCCGTGCCCGAAACAAGTATCTACCGTAGGCCGCTGTGGCTAATGAAATCGTTGTATTTCTCTCAAACCCTTACCTACCAATTAAATTGTGTGTACTTGGGAGATCAAGTTAGGAGATCTCACACACGATCCTTGATTCGATACCCTTGGGAATACTCTTTAAGGGGAGGTGCTATTGCAGTTTCTCCGTGCGGTTGCGGATTTTCATCTGTGATGTACCAACCATCAACAAGCATTTCTGGCGCAGTTGCCGGGGAACGGTTGCTGTTGATCTTCGAATCTTGTTTACCCTCTTATCTATTTTATTTTCCTTACTTCTTACCTATTCCCCACCAAAATGGAGCAGCCCGCCATTCTTTCTTATTCTGCCCCAAAGGGCGAGTTTTGCGAGCCACCACCGGCGGCGGAACCAATTTGCTCAACTAGCTATGAGCTTTGCCCTGGCTTTATAGCCATGGTTCGGGAACAATCCTTCTCAAGAATGGAATATGAAAACCCTTCCCACAATCTGCGAGACTTGGAACAATTGTGTTCATGTCTTCTGATTAAAGGCATGACACAAGAAACTCTCAAATGGAAGTTGTTTCCTTTTTCTATCATGGAAAAAGCAAAACAATGGTACACCCATAATGTTGGGAAGACAAACATTGATTGGAGAGAATTAAGAGACAAATTGTCTTGCCTTCTTTGCAATATCCCGAATTGTTTCCCTACGAGAAGTACTAGGATTCAAACAGATGGAGAAGGAATCAATAGGTGCAATTTGGGATAAATTTTCACTTTAGCAAAACTCTAGCCTAGATTTTTAAATCCCTGATCTATTGTTATAGCAATGTTTCTTCATGGGACTTAACAAATAATTTATCTTATATCTCGACATTACGGCTGGGGGATCTTTCCTCCATAAGACATCGGAAGAAGGGAAGGAACTTCTAGATCGAATTCTAGAAAACGTCTCCTTCATTATGGGTCTTAATGAATCTCCCCCGGAGGAAGCCACATCGAGCATCGAGGACACTCCTATATCCTAACAAGAGCTTGTAGCATGCCCATCACCTACCTTGTCTGTGGAATCCTCTCGAGAACCTAAACAATCGAAGGATGAAGAAATTCAACCTTCGGAATTCACATTCTATTATGAGGAAGCTATTTTTGAAGATTATGGAAATACCTCAAAGTATTGTTACCATAGGAACCATCGTTGCCATCAACTCTACCTAACCCGCCTGATGGAGTATTCCTCCAAGAGATGGTCAAGGAGTTGACCGCTATTGTGAGCTTGGAATGGACATCAGAGGTTGAGAGCTCACCCGAAATTCTTCGGATGACCTCACCTTGGCTACCATTCTATGTCACATTAGAGGAGCAACGATGTGAGTCCTATATAATATGTATGTTGGAGCTAATATCATTTCTGATACTTGTTCTCTCACCATTTTGGGCGATGTGTCAGTGGCACCAACACAAAAATCCTTCTGAGATACATTTGGAAATATTCTTGAAGGATATGGGATTTTGCAACATGTGTTGGTGAGACACAAAAATATTGAGGTTTTACTCGAATTTCATGAGTTCGAAGTTCGTGACTTCAACATTATGATTGGGGTACCCATTGATAAATTTCTCATGGAAATCCCCTTTGAAGGAAACCTCAACATACATCTCGGAGGGGAGAATATTTCTATTCCCATTCTATCGACGATTTATCAAGGATTTCTCCAAACTCACTAGACCCCTCACAAACCTATTAGCTAAGGATGCTCCCTTTGATTTTGATGATAAGTGCCTTAAATCCTTAGATACACTCAAAAAGGCACTTGTCTCAGCTCTAATCATCCAACCTCCTGACTGAACGCTTACATTTAAAATCATGTGTGATGCCAGCGACTTTGTTGTTGGTGCGATCTTGGGCCAAACCAAAGATGCAAAGCATCACGCTATAGCCTACGCTAGCAGGACTCTAACAGTAGCACAACTAATTATGCCATTACTAAAAAAGGGCTCTTGGTCCTGTCTTTGCTATCGACAAATTTTGGTAGTACTTGGTAGGAGCCAAGGTCATAGTCTACACGGACTATGAAGCTTGTTGATGGTCCTTATATGTGGGGACCAGAGTCCACACATCCGAGGATCTCATTGGGTGGTGCCGTGCGATGCGGCACCTAACAGCACACACAAAAAGGATACCAAAACATATGAAGTTTTCATTTCATAATAAGAAGAGTTTACAAAAGAGTGTACCATAGAAGTACACACGCTGCGGAAAGTACATACTCATAATCTCACCTAACTAAGCAAGAGAGAAGACGTCCATGCCCTAGGATGCTTCTCACTAGCAACAAGAAGAATATTCAGCAGCGGCGTGATTCACATAAGATTTATCTCGACACTTCGAGTCTCATGTACAATCTGAACAGCAGAAATAAAACTAATACCTGTAAAAATCGTTAAAGCACAAACGTGAGCATAAGGCTCAGCAAGACTAACCCGTCTCACTAGACATATGCAAGGGTAAGTACTAAGCATAGGTAAGGACTAGCATAAATAGACTCGCCTATAAGTGGATCCTTAGAGTCAAGTTTTAAGTAGCAAATGACATTCTTCGGGCACAGAACATCATAGACTCCACAATCAAACAAGAAATGCTTTGCCGATGATATGACATGCCTAAAGCACATTATGCTATTACAGGTAAAGTAGGGGGAAACTATAAAATTTTAATTGTACTATATCTAAGTCAAACAAGGTTGCAAAGCAATTATAATTCAATACAATATATTTTTCTGGCTTCTTTCGTATTTACTACGTCACCGCTCAGTGAACAAGTGGTACTCTATTACCACGAGGGACGGTGATTGCAATCAGAACACACCCGGACGACACGACACATACTCACTTTCGGAAATGCCAGCGAGTACTTCGCGCAGTACCTACGTAACACTTCAGTACTAGTCGTATATGGCAACCTTTCGCGAGACACTAAAATGCCGAACCGGTTGATCCGTCACGAGCAGGAGGTCCATGCGTGGGGCGTACTCTGACGTGCCCACTAGCGGATTTACACCTTGCTGCCCTCAACCCACACCTATAAAACGGAACGGTATGGCTCGACACCCAAGTGACCAAGCTACGTCAGTTTACTAGAGCCCATATATCCATTATGTTGCCGGTACAAGTCAAGCTTGTCTGAAGGGGCTGCATACGGACGGGCCTTAATCGACACAGGCAGGGCTATGCGACCGAGACTCAATTCTCACCGCTTCCTATCCATTCCCTGCCCGGTCTCAATTTCATTATATTAAGCCATTTTCTGTCTAACCAATCCTGTGAGATATGTCCTACATCTCTCTCGAGTAGATTCCAACTACTCGACTTCTACTGAATTTCCTATGAATTAGCAAAGCAGTTACTATAGGTCAAACTGTAACTCGTTCTCACCAATCCCTGGGATTTTTGGCCATGCAAGTGGAGTATCAATCATCCTAAACGTAATGCACAATTCATAGACTACTCATCATAGTGATAAAGTAAAATTTTATAAACGACTTAAATGCAACCGGGGCTTGCCTTAGTTTGCGACTCAAATAAATGTCAATTGTTAGGGCTTGGTCTTCCTCCGGAAAACTTGCCATGGAACTTCAGTGGAAACACCTTGGCCTTCTCCTCCAAGCGAAGTTTCTTGTCGATCACCTATCAGCACGTTCCTATCGACATGATATGCATATAAGTAATTAAGTAATTTAATAATGGACTCCACAGAGTTATGTAAACTTTAAAAATGAGGAGTTTGATCAGGAAGGACAGATATGCCTCTGTTGTGTGGGTAACCAGAGGATGAGTCAAGGTGGACATAGTAGTGTCGGTATGAACTGAAAGGTACAATATAAAGCTACATTGCAACTTAGCATACCACACTTCAAGCTATGCCACGCGAGATTGACAAATCTGAATGGTGAAGAAGTGTTGGGTGGAGAAGTGTAAGGACGACCCAAAAAATCAAGGTGGGACATCAAAAGCTTGAGTATGAGTGGAGTGTACAAGACGAAGGTCGCGATTTAGCAGTCGACCAATGAACTTGACTTAACTCATAATGAGTAAACCTAGTTAAGTGAGCAGGGTTGTCGTAGGGTCCCGACTTAGGATGAACCATGATGGAACCTAACGACACTTGGGACTGAATTGAGACCAACATGGCTTGGACTTCAGAAGTCATTACAAGCACTGTTAACCTAGCATGAGTACCAAGACAAAGTTCAAATGACCTTTAGGTAAAGTAGTTTCTATGGCAAGCTTCTCGAGCATCGTTCAAGTGCTTACACGACGACAGTAATGTAGTGTTTCCCTCAAGCCTGTCCAGGTGAGCTCGGTAAGCTCTCGGGACTTAAACATGATGCGAGACCTTGCCGTGAAGGCATGCTTTGCCATCTCGAGAAGATCGTCTTAGCGACATCCACATCAACCCGGACTCGTCAATGGGGTGAGCGGAACCCCGAACACCACCTTGTGAGTCTTAAGGCTAGTGATGTCGACTCGTTTGTTGATAAGTGACTCGACGAACCTGTCATCGAAGAAGTGGTACACCAAGTTAACAAATCCTGTGATCGGTTAGGGAACACCCTCGACACAACCAAGGAACTCTTATCCAAGGTTCCCCTTGGTCTAGTTCTCCTTGTTGGTCGCAACATTCTTGCATTACTCAACCATAGGTGATCGGTGATCACCAATACCCGTGGTTGACCTAGAAGGCCTTTTATTGAGCACCTTGGCTACACTTAGGACTCGATTGCTCTCGCAACGACTAAACCTAACTTGGCTTGACAACCATTGTCCGACGAGTCGTGCTAGTGTTTCAGCACCACACTCATCACAGGCATCCTTCATTTCGATGCCAGGGCACGATGACGGCTCGGAGCGTCACGACGATGTCAAGTGGTCAATGATGTCGACGCGGCTCCTGGTGGAGCATCATGAGCACACACGAACAGGCCAACATGATACAAACGACAAAGGAGGTCTACTTAGGGATTTCTATAGGAACGATATCAACGCGGAATATGGACGTATGACTTGACGACACATGAGTAACATTAGCGATCACGACGAACGGACTTCGATGATGTCAAACAAGGCATTGTAGGGCAAGGCTCACCTTGTAGGCATTTCGCCGAATATCTTGGGGTTGTACTTGATTCTGTCGCTTCATCACCTTTCAAAAAGCATCTTGGCACATATCTTGGTCGATTTCCACCCCACAACAGACCTGCATCCAAGACTAGCATGGAACGTCAATACATCTAGTTTCTTCCTTGTAAACATTTCATCGAACAGGTTGACTGCAGCATTGATCCGACCAATCTTTGCACGGATCAGAGCTAACCTTGGATCAATTGTCGATGCTGGTGTGTCAACAACGTGTTCTGGGATCTCATACATCTCACCGGTCACTCGCTTCTCTGGTTGGGTGCAGCCATGGCGCGGAATGCGACAGGCGCAGGGAGCAGGACACGGCGAGCAGAAATGGAGCAAGGCGCATGTGGAAGTGGGAGGCACGGGAGCTTGAGCATGGCCTCGACAGGACGGCACAACGCGCGCAAGGAGGGGGCGACGGGCATTGCGCGGCAACCGTGGACGCGAGCTAGGAGGGCTGGCTTGGTGGACGGTGGGGAACTCCATGGCAGCCGCGCTAGGGCTGGAGGGACGCGCGACCGTGGGACGCACGAAGGGCGGTTGGCGGCGCAGGCGGTGCGGCCATTGTGTGTCAGCGAGTAGGGCGTAGGCATGGCCATAGGGCGGGACTGGTGAGCAGTAAGGAAGCAAGGCGGGGCGATGCGGCTGGGTGACAGGGAGGCGCGGCGAGCAGGTGCGCCAAGGCAGCTCGGCGTCGGCGGCGCAGGGCAGAGCGGTGTGTCGGGCGCCGTGGTTGCCCTGCTGTGGCGGCCAAGGCACGATGGCAGCGCGGTAGCGCTGGGCGCGAAGCGACGCCGCGGCTGCCAGGAGGCGGGCAGGTGCGCTCGGCGCTGCCGTCGGGCAGCGCGATGCGGGCCGGCGGTAAGGCGAGGAGGCAAACGGGCCAGTGGCGTGCAGAGGTCGGGGAAGTGAGCTCGACGTCATGCTCGCGGCCAAGCTGAGCGGCGCGCAGGCGCGGGGACGGCACTGGAGGCGGGCGCGCAGGCCGGGAGAGGCGCGCGGACGGCGGCCGGTGAGGCGAGGTGACGTGGGGGAGTAGCGGGCGGACGGGAGGAGTCGGGCGGGGTAGATAAGGGTCGAGGGAACATCGCGGTGGCGCATGCAGCCGTCTGCGTGGAGGCAGGGGAGGAAAGAGAAGGCATGTGCCGACCTGACCTGTGGGGACCACTTGTGGGACCCACCTCCCTCCTTTCCAAAATTCAAATAGGGCTAGCAAACATGCTTCAAAAATAGTCAACTTCGGCCCAATGACCAAATAAAATGTGAAGAATTTTATGGTGCAATCAGATTTCAAAACTGAGTAAGTTGAAACTCAGGTTTGAATTTGAATTCAAGCGGTGATACTTGATTTAATGAAATAAACGGTAGATTAGGTTCTAAAATTCTGAAACTTTAGAGTTAACCTTTTTGCACCATAAGGGACCTCAGGAAAAATTTGGAATGGATTTGGACTTTGGAATGGATTTGGGCAAAGTTAAGTACAAAGTTTATATTTGAAGTCGACTCTAATTAGATTCTCAGTAAGTGTCCAATAAACGGAAAATGTGCTTCAAAATTTTTGAAACTTTACCGAGAGTCTATTTGGAATATTAGAAGGTCATGGAAAAATTTACAGCCTTAGATTTGAATTTTTTTTAATGTCCCTTTTTAGGGTTGGAATAATTCCTTTTTCTTTCTCTCCATTTTGTTTTCTTTTCTCCTTTAATTTTTTCATTGAAAATGTGAAGACCTGGAAATTAAGGATTTTACCCCTTAAGTTCCAAATACATGAGCAACCATGTTCTATATGTAAAATTTTTAACAGTTCCTATTTTTAGTGAACATGGGTTAACTCATATGGTTCATGTGAGTTTGGATTTCCAAGTCCACTTTCAAAATTTTTAAGTTTGCATTTTTGCGTTTTTGTTCTTCCGAAAAGCGGGCTTTTACAATCCTTCCCCCTTAAAGGAATCTCGTCCCGAGATTCTAAGAAACAAAATAACAGAAACGATGAAGGAACGATCCGTAAAAGAGGGTCATTGACTCAGGAAAATGGCAATGCCCTTAAATACTTAGGTTCTACGAAATAGTGATTATCTTCAGGCATCTTAAGAAATTCCAAAGTTTGCTTCAAGTGATTCCAGTCTTTAGGTTGATAACCTTGACAAGAGGCTCGACATGACAATATCACATCGTAAAACTTGGATCTTAAAAAGTTATGTTGAGGTGTTGAGGTCTTCTTCTTTCCGTCAAAATGAAGTAACCTTCTTCATTGAAGAGGTACTTAGAGTTCTAAGATAGTTACGCATCCTTAACTCTGGATGTTTCCCTTATGAAGACTTTTCTGCTTTGGTCTGGTAGCCGAAGCAATGCCATCAGGCAGTACAAGTCAAAGAGTTCCAAAGTTTGGTAATCAATAATAATCTCGCGAATAGAAAGATTTTAAGGTTCTAGCGAGGTCGAGAAGTCAATAAGAAACTCCTCGCAGCTAGAAACATTCAGTTGCCAGTACTCAAGGCAATTTGAGTTTCAACAAGTCAAGGACAATGACTCAACTGTGTTTTAGTCACAATGTGTCCCTTGTGCTACTCAAGATAATGAAACCAATCGAAGGCGTTGCGAACGATAAAATTGATCACAACTTAAAAATGTTAGGCACTACTTAAGTATCTGAACACGGTCACATATTCTTGCTTAAAACTCATTAGTAATTACGTTTCATGATGCATCACAAACAGGATGGTGTTATGTAGACACAGTGCAACTCTGCGGATAACTATGCAAGGTATGGTGCATTCAATATTATGATTTGAGCAAAAATAGGTAAGACAACTTAGACACAAACAGAAGTACCCTAGATACAGAAGGATTAAGTGACTTGGTCATTAAAAGTGTCGAACGACGAATGTCACTTTCATGTCTTGACCAAATTCAAGAATTTCAAGGTAAGAACATTAACAAGGAATGATGAGGTTCATCTCAAGGCAACAGAGTGTACATAATGGAAGAAAACAATGGAACTTCTTGTTGATGTGAAGTTCCCTGAAGCTTGCTAATCACAGCTTACAGGTAGATGTGATTTCTTAACAAAGGGTCAGGTTTTTCATCACGTTGGATTTCTAAGGTAGTATGTCTAATCTTTAAAAGGTGCGGTAGAGTTGCCTTCAGAAGTTGCAAAGAGAGTAACCTTTGAAGAGTAAGGTTCTCATCACTTTCGTAGGTTACACTAAGTGTTTGACAAGGTACTGTGCTAGGCATGACCTTGGTTAGTGATCCACGTACTTGCTAAAGAATTTCCAGCTCATACTACTCACCTATGGTCTCTTGTCTCAGAGACTGAAGCAAGGGAGTGGTTTAGCGTTAAGAATCAACTGACTTCTTTAAATCGATGATCGAGTTCCCCAAGAAACGGTGTTCGAGAAGATCCATTAAATAAGCGTCTCATTGACCCAATGAGTCAATGCTGTACTCGGTCCTACTTACTTGAGCATTGCTTCCAGCACGTTGGTTCGGTGTCGATGTACTTGGTATGACACCTAGGTGAACGTATCACTTTGATTACTAGGTGCACTCCTTCCCCCTTAAGGTTTAAGCTAGGTAAGTGAGAAATTTACCCCAAACGATCCTTACGGGGAGGGCCGTTGACTAATGGAAGTGCAACACATGCTCAATACACCCTTCAAGTGCGAGGTGCACGGTTGCCTAATTAGAACACTAATCATGAGCAATCGAGCCAAAGAGATTTGATTGAGTTTAATACTCAACACTAATGATAATTATTGTTGAATCACAACACCTGTGATGTTATGAAACTCCTCGAGTTGAACTCGAAAACCAAATGTCTAACAAAAACCAAAAGGTTCAAAATGGCCAGGCTATGGTGACAAACGACCAGTCTGAACGCAAACTCGATTTTTATCCAGTTAATGGCAAAATCAGAACTTGAGGTGAATAAAAAAGTTAAATTAAACTTCAATAAATTTCCAAAAAGTATTGGTTTGCCTCTAGATCATCTCTGGTTTTCAAGTTATGCTATTTTAAAGTTAACAGAATTTTCTGCACTTTCAGCAGAACCTGCTTAAAAAGTACCAGTTTTGATCTACAGTTTTCAGACTGTTCCGTTGGAAACCTGGAAATATTCTTATTAACAAAGTTGTAGCCAAGGTAATAAGCTTTCCAGAATGTACTTACTTGTCTTCATATCATTCCTGGTTTAAAAGGTATGCATTTTTAAAGTTTGCTGAAATTTCAGCATTCAGACATTTATATTCAGTTCAGATTGACCACATTGTATTCAAACTCGATTTGGAAAAAGTAGACGAAAGATTCAGGTCTGGAGCCAATTACAAAAATTGTAGCTGACTCTCTAACCTGTCCAAAGGTTACTCGTACGACACCATTGGATGCAAAATCTGCTAGTTATGGGTCAAATTCAGAGGTGTACAGATTGCTGTCCAGTTTGGGTATGCCTGGACAGTCTCTGCGATTATCCAAAATTTCACCCACTTAAGAAAAGATTTTGGTCTTGGCTGAATAGAAAACTTGTAGAGGACTTCCAAAAATTTCTAAGGAGTACTTACTTGCCCTCGTAGCACTTCTGTTTGAGAAGATATGGCATTTGCAAATTGATAGTTTTTCTGAAAATTTGGACATCACCTCCTTTGTTTAAGGCTGATTTTGTCCACAATTTTCAGATATACAAATATCAACATTTGCAAAACTAACACATAGAAAACTTGTTTCATACATTCTCAGGATTCCAGAAATGAAACTTATGAAGTCTTTCGACAATTCTACAGCGAGTTATGCGAGAAACAGTAACTGTATACAGGACTGTCCACTCGCTGTCCAGATTTTATCAAGTTTAGAAATTTGAAATTTTGAGTATGTTAGAGATGTTTTCTGCTCTGGAGTTCTATAGAAACGTTGTAGATGACTCTCTACACTTTCCAACCACATAAAGTAGGCCTGCAGCAGTGAAGTATGCAGAATTTTATGATTCAATTGGTAAAGAGTTCAGATTCTGTCCCCTCTTCCGGGCTGTCAGAACCTCTTAAACGACACTTCAATTTAGACCTTGTTAATGTGAGTTTTAGCCTTTGTATTGAATAGGAAGTTGATAGAGTACTATTTAAGCTTTCCATATATGTATAAACATGCATAGTTTGCATTTCTGGTTTAAGAGTTATGGCCATTGAAAGTTCAGAATTTTTCTGACTGTTTCAGATAGCACCTATATATATGTACTATCTTTAACTCCAGCTTCTAATTATTTCTAAACTGAATTTGAGGTAACATTGAATAACAAAGTTGTAGGATAGCTCTTCGCTTTTCCAGAAACGTATCATAATGGAATAGAAGAGCTTTTTACAAGGAAATGTGGCAAAAATTCAGATACTGGTCCATGTAGTTTCAGAACAGCAGCTGCTGTGATAACGGTGCATTTTCATCACCATAAAAGCGTCTTTTGGTTTGGAGGTCAATAGAAAACTTATAGAAGACTTCAAAATATTTCCAAAAAGTATTAACTTGCCTCCAAATCCCTCCAGGTTGAAGAGATACGGATTTTTGAAGTGGAACAATCGGTTCAGGTTTCAGAATTTAGTTTGATAGATCATGGTTGTTTAAAGCTGATTTGGCCACTGATTTTCAGATGGATAACCTCACAATTTGACAGCAAGTCCCGTTACAAACTTGTTGTACAAGTCGCAAGGTTTCCGGAAATGTATTACACGAAGGTATTCGACGATTCTACAAAGAGTTATAGTTGAAATGCTGAGGCTAGATCATTATATAAAAGAGGTGAAGAAATATTGGTTTCTAATGATTTGGACAAGTTTCTCCAGTGTTGTCCTGTCCAACTCGTCCATAGAGAAATCGTCGAGGACCTGAAGATCTCCTCCATCCCTATAGCATACTACGATGTCCTATGAAGTTTAACTAGAAGCACATCTTAACATAATCGAGCTAGATTCTGTCAAGAGTACACAAAAGCCTTAATCTTCATCCTTCTTCGCATTGCACTATCCATGTCAAAACTGTGACCCAAATCTTACCCGCATCTGGTAGTTGGATCTTACAAGATGATAATGAAGCCATTCTTTCGTGGGGAGTGGTCAAAGTATCAATTGTGATACTGACGGTACTACGTTCCTTACCAAAGAAAAGTCTAACCCGGTACATCCGGATATGTCTATAGGTGGTCCTAATATCAATCACTCACAAATGTTTGCTACACAGGTCGCTACCAGAGTTAGTGTACCTGTAGAAGACAAACAATCCCATTTCACACCTTCAAACCTCAAGGGCGGCATGTGGAAACACGACAGGCAGTCACAATAAGATATAATCAAAAGTAAATGCATATGACTCTGGTGTGAATCGTCCTCGAGCGAGGTCATGTCTAGAGGTACATGGATGTAAATACGTCTGTACAGCAAAGACTCCCGTACGAACCGGCTTATACATGCTCGGGCATACGTGTTTCACATGCTCCCATAGAACATGAATGGTTCTAGAGATGCATACTATCGGGTTATACACCACCCGACGGGGGCTCCCACTAATTTTGTGTCATGCTGGGGTACCGCGTGTCATATGTTCTCAGAAACATGGAAAAGTTTCAGAGACTCATATTGACTTTCCGTGCTAAGCCACGGAAATTTCACATACCATATCTCGTATGCAGAGTTTACCGAGATTGATCCGCTCTCGGCGGCGTACCTTACCTCTTACCTTGAAGACGGAGCATCGTTACAGAATAATATAACAAGTTAGTTCACCACCTTTATAACTTATACTAGTAATAGTCCTTAATGGGCATATAGCTAATCCTCACTCGACTACTTCAGAGTTTTCGAAAATAGGCTCTTTTCGAGCGTGCTATTCCCAATGAAGCTCTGATACCATGTCTGTGGGGACCAGAGTCCACACATCCGAAGATCTCATTGGGTGGTGCCGTGCGATGCAGCACCTAACAGCACACACAAAAAGGATACCAAAACATATAAAGTTTTCATTTCATAATAAGAAGAGTTTACAAAAGAGTGTACCACAGAAGTACACACGCAGCGGAAAGTACATACTCATAATCTCACCTAACTAAGCAGGAGAGAAGACGTCCATGCCCTAGGACGCTTCTCACTAGCAACAAGAAGAACATTCAGCAGCAGCGTGATTCACATAAGATTTATCTCGACACCTCGAGTCTCATGTACAACCTGAACAGCAGAAATAAAACTAATACCTGCAAAAATCGTTAAAGCACAAATGTGAGCATAAGGCTCAGCAAGACTAACCCGTCTCACTAGACATATGCAGGGGTAAGTACTAAGCATAGGTAAGGAATAGCATAAATAGACTCGCCTATAAGTGGATCCTTAGAGTCAAGTTTTAAGTAGCAAATGACATTCTTCGGGCATGACACATCATAGACTCCACAATCAAACAAGAAACGCTTTGCCGATGATATGACATGCCTAAAGCACATTATGCTATTACATGTAAAGTAGGGGGAAACTGTAAACTTTTAATTGTACTATCTCTAAGTCAAACAAGGTTGCAAAGCAATTATAATTCAATACAATATATTTTTCTGGCTTCTTTAGTATTTACTACGTCACCGCTCAGTGAACAAGTGGTACTCTATTACTGCGAGGGACGGTGATTGCAATCAGAACACACCCGGACAACACGACACATACGCACTTTCAGAAATTCCAGCGAGTACTTCGCGTAGTACTACGTAACACTTCAGTACTAGTCGTATATGGCAACCTTTCGCGAGACACTAAAATGCTGAACCGGTCGATCTGTCACGAGCAGGAGGTCCCTGCGTGGGGCATACTCTGATGTGCCCACCAGCGGATTTACACCTTGCTGCCCTCAACCCACACCTATAAAACAGAACGGTATGCCTCGACACCCAAGTGACCAAGCTACGTCAGTTTACTGGAGCCCATATATCCATTATGTTGCCGGTACAAGTCAAGCTTGTCCGAAGGGGCTGCATACGGATGGGCCTTAATCGACATAGTTAGGGCTATGCGACCGAGACTCAATTCTCACCGCTTCCTATCCATTCCCTGCCCGGTCTCAATTTCATTATATTAAGCCATTTTCTATCTAACCAATCCTGTGAGATATGTCCTACATCTCTCGCGAGTAGATTCCAACTACTCGACTTCTACCGAATTTCCTATGCATTAGCAAAGCAGTTACTATAGGTCAAACTGTAACTCGTTCCCACCAATCCCTGGGATTTTTGGCCATGCAAGTGGAGTATCAATCATCCTAAACGTAATGCACAATTCATAGACTACTCATCATAGTGATAAAGTAAAATTTTATAAACGACTTAAATGCAAACCGGGGCTTGCCTTAGTTTGCGACTCGAATAAATATCAATTGTTAGGGCTTGGTCTTCCTCCGGAAAACCTGCCATGGAACTTCAGTGGAAACACCTTGGCCTTCTCCTCCAAGCGAAGTTTCTTGTCGATCACCTATCAGCACGTTCCTATCGACATGATATGCATATAAGTAATTAAGTAATTAAGTAATTTAATAATGGACTCCACGGAGTTATGTAAACTTTAAGAATGAGGAGTTTGATTAGGAAGGACAGATATGCCTCTGTTGTGTGGGTAACCAGAGGATGAGTCAAGGTGGACATAGTAGTGTCGGTATGAACTAAAAGGTACACCATAAAGCTACATTTCAACTTAGCATACCAGACTTCAAGCTATGCCCCGCGAGATTGACAAATCTGAATGGTGAAGAAGTATTGGGCGGAGAAGTGTAAGGACGACCCAAAAAATCAAGGTGGGACATCGAAATCTTGAGTATGAGTGGAGTGTACAAGACGAAGGTCGCGATTTAGCAGTCGACCAATGAACTTGACTTAACTCCTAAATGAGTAAACCTAGTTAAGTGAGCAGGGCTGTCGTAGGGTCCCGACTTAGGATGAACCATGATGGAACCTAATGACACTTGGGACTGAATTGAGACCAACATGGCTTGGACTTCAGAAGTCATTACAAGCACTGTTAACCTAGCATGAGTACCAAGACAAATTTCAAATGACCTTTAGGTAAAGTAGTTTATATGGCAAGCTTCTCGAGCATCGTTCAAGTGCTTACACGACGACACTAATGTAGTGTCTCCCTCAAGCCTGTCCAGGTGAGCTCGGTAAGCTCTCGGGACTTAAACATGTTGCGAGACCTTGCCGTGAAGGCATGCTTTGCCATCTCGAGAAGATCGTCTTAGCAACATCCACATCAACCCGGACTCATCAATGGGGTGAGTGGAACCCCGAACACCACCTTGTGAGTCTTAAGTCTAGTGATGTCGACTCGGTTGTTGATAAGCGACTCGACGAACCTGTCTTCGAAGAAGTGGTACGCCAAGTTACCTAATCCTGTGATTGGTTAGGGAACACCCTCGACACAACCAAGGAACTCTTATCCAAGGTTCCCCTTGGTCTAGTTCCCCTTGTTGGTCGCAACGTTCTTGCATTACTCAACCATAGGTGATCGGTGATCACCAATACCCGTGGTTGACCTAGAAGGCCTTTTATTGAGCACCTTGGCTACACTTAGGACTCGATTGCTCTCGCAACGACTAAACCTAACTTGGCTTGACAACCATTGTCCGACGAGTCGTGCTAGTGTTTCAGCACCACACTCATCACAGGCATCCTTCATTTAGATGCCAGGGCACGATGACGACTCGGAGAGTCACAACGATGTCATGTGGTAAACGACGTCGACGCGGCTCCTGGTGGAGCATCACGAGCACGCACGGACAGGCCAACGTGATACAAACGACAAAGGAGGTCAACTTAGGGATTTCTATAGGAACGATATCAATGCGGAATATGGATGTACGACTTGACTACACATGAGTACCATTAGCGATCACGACGAACGAACTTCGGTGATGTCAAACAAGGCATTGTAGGGCAAGGCTCACCTTGTAGGCATTTCGCCGAATATCTTGGGGTTGTACTTGATTCCGTCGCTTCATCACCCTTCAAAAAGCATCTTGGCACATATCTTGGTCGATTTCCACCCCACAACAGACCTGCATCCAAGAATAGCATGGAACGTCAATACATATAGTTTCTCCCTTGTAAACATTTCATCGAACAGGTTGACTGCAGCATTGATCCGACCAATCTTTGCACAGATCAGAGCTAACCTTGGATCAATTGTCGATGCTGGTGTGTCAACGACACGTTCTGGGATCTCATACATCTCACCGGTCACTCGCTTCTCTGGTTGGGTGCAGCCATGGCATGGAACGCGACTGGCGCAGGGAGCAGGACACGGCGAGAAGAAATGGAGCAAGGTGCATGTGGCGGTGGGCGGCACGGGAGCTTGAGCATGGCCTCGACAGGACGGCGCAACGCGCGCCAGCAGGGGGCGACGGGCATTGCGCGACGACCGTGGACGCGAGCTAGGAATGCTGGCTTGGTGGACGGTGGGGAACTCCATGGCGGCCGTGCTAGGGCTGGAGGGACACGGGACTGTGGGACGCACGAAGGGCGGTTGGCGGCGCAGGCGGTGCGGCCATGGTTGTAAAACCCCACTTCTATGGCATGTGAATCCAGTTATGAGTTTTGTGATCAACTATATTAAAGATCCAATGTAGTGGTACACATGAACTTAATACCCTCCAAACCTTTCTTGCACTCATGGTTAAATTTTATTAACATGAGTATTGGACTTCATCACTAATTCTAGAATGATTCTATTCATCCCTCTTCAATTTTTAGAATTATTTGGATGAAGTTTATTAAGGCAATTTAAAGTGCAGTACTAATTGGCCTTGCCAAAAATATTCAAATTAGAGGCTCTAAATTTTTCCTTGACCTTCTGATATTCTCAATAGCTTGCCTACAAAATTTCAAGATTTTGGGAACTCATTTGCTATTTTATTTGAGGCGCTTAGCAAATTTGAATCAAATTCAAATCTGAATTTTTAAATTCTTTTCCATCTTCTTTGAACATAAGATTTGAGTTCACCATTGGGTTCAGAATAATTCATTTACCATCTCCACAAAGTTTCATGATTTTTGGAGTTGATCTTCTATTTTTAAATGAATTATTAACTTTAGTGTTGGGGTATGACTGACCTGTGGGCTCCACCGGTTAGCCGCTGCTGAACGCGTCAGGTCGGCCGCCTGCCATCTCTGCACCGGCGCTCGCCCGCTCGAAAGCGCACGCATGCAAGCTCCAGCGAGCTGCCTGCTTGCTTGCCGCGGCGCTATAAAAACCCGGCCGCAGCCCCAATATTTCCCCTTCCCCGATCGGTGGTTCCCCCTCTCGCGATTCCTTCTCCGCCGCGCGCCATCGTCGTCGCCCACCTCTGCTCCATGGTGCGCTGCCGTTTCACGCAGTTTCAAGCCACGACCCCAAAAGCTTAAAGGTGCGCCTAGTCGAGCTCTAACTCACGGTGCAAACCGTTTCCCTTTTCATTGAGAAATGAGCAAGTTATTGTTCTTCTTCTTTCCGACCGATGTGAGGAAGCTCGCTTGGTTTTCGTTTAAATTCCGTTTCTACAAGTAATCATTCTATGCAATTGCTTAGAGATAGTTTCTATAGGTCCCAGCGCTCCTACCTGAGCAAAAACCCCTAAAAGTTATCGAGCAACGGCCGAGGAAATCGAGTTTTGCTCGTCGCCGGTGAGGAAACCTCGGTTTGCCGTCGAGCTCATAGTTCCCGGTTGTTTCCCCCTCTTCCACGTCCAGTTCCTTGATCTGCATCGTTCCATGAAGGTTTTGAAGAAGATCCAGAGTGGTTTGAGCTACCCTGGAGCGAGTTCCAGGTTGCCCGAGTGCTCACCGCCGCCGCCGCCGTCGCACGGCCATTTCCGGCAAGTTGCTGGTCCCACCGACCTCACCGTCATGCTCAGCGACTCCAAAAACCCCCAGGCGGCGAATTTGGGCAAGTTTGGCCTGTCGGTTTAGCCAGTGGCGAGCTCACCGGCGAGTCACCGCTGCGGGCGCCACCTCGCGCGGGCGTTGGCCCGAGGTAGAAGACAACCCGGGGGCCCCACCTGCCAGTAGCTGCGGGATCACGGTGCGGCTGGGATTCCGTGCGGCTGCGCGCGAATAAATTTGTGGACTACGGTGTTGCATCGACCAGAGCACGCCACGTGGCCCATGGGACCCGCCCGATTGGATTTGAATTCTGGCGCCAATGGGTTATTAAATTAATTCCAGAAAATTGTTCAAACTTCTAAATTGAATATCTCTCTGTAGACTACTCCAAAAATCTTCAAACAAATTTTGTTTGAAAGCTCTTGAGTTCTAGTTTCTTTTAGTACCAGATAGGTTCTGTGAAACTTAATATTATATTCTGTAGGAAATAATCGTTCCAAATGCAAATACAATTTTTCCAGACAAGGTAGCCACTGGAAAAATCCCCAAAATTCACATACAACTCTCTGTCATATTCTTGACTACCAGCAAGTGTTTGGGAGCCATTGCACCTGTTTAACCCTTCGTATAGTTCAATTACCTTTTTCAGTTATTGAATTTTCTCAGATGTTCAGTTGCTTTATTATGTCCCAAATTTGGACTGAATCTTCCCTTAGTCATACACTAATTACTGTAAAAATCTTGGATTTAAATGACCTCATATCATAGTCCTAATCCAGTTACAAACTGCCTATTTATTTAAAAGCCAAAAATTCAAATATAAATAATTCCAGAAAGTATTGCCAACTTAGAAATTCAATAACTCCTTCACCAAAGCTTAGAAAATTATGAAACAAATTTTGCTAGAACCAGGACAACTTCCTCTATCTTTATTATCAACTGTTAGCTAGGTTCAAGCTACAGTTTCCTCTCAAGAATTTTTGTAAGTTGATTGCTTGCCATAATTTTGGAGACCACAATCTACTTGGATCATCTCTTGTTCTTTGCAAGAGCCTTGATCATATTCCCTAGTATCTACCATCGAGGTTCCGAAGCCAATTAAGGTCCCTATCATATAATGAGCACCATGGATTAAATTATGGTTTTGATAATAATTATTTTTCAAAGTCATTTATATACATGTTATATGCATATCGTATAGTGACCGAAGTCGAGGAGGAGCCAAAAGCCTTGGAAGAGCACCTTCCAATTATTAACTCAGACTCTGACCTGCAACAAGGCAAGCCCCGGTTTGCATTTAAGAGCTTTTCAAAGTTTTCTAGTGTTATTCACTTATGTCTTCAGTTGATATTGTGCATTACGTATAAGGTGTTTGATACTCCACTTGCATGACCAAAAATCCCAGGGATTGGTTGGAACGAGTTACAGTTTGACCTGTAGTAACTGCCTTGCTAATGCATAGGAAACCCGGTAGAAGTCGAGTAGTTGGAATCTACTCGCGAGAGATGTAGGACATATCTCACAGGATTGGTTAGATACAAAATGGCAGAATATAATGAAATGGAGACCGGGCAGGGGATTAATAGGAAGCGGCGAGAAGTGAGTCTCGGTCGTGTAGCCCTGCTTGTGTCGATTAAGGGCCGCTTCGTGTACAGCCCCGCTGAACAAGCTTGACTTGTATCGGCAACATAATGGACATATGGAATCCAATAAACTGACGTAGCTTGGTCACTTGGGTGTCGAGGCATACCGTTCCGTTTTATAGGTGTGGGTTGAGGGCAGCAAGGTGTAAATCCACTGGTGGGCACGTCAGAGTACGCCCCACGCAGGGACCTCCTGCCCGTGATGGATCGACCGGTTCGGCATTTGAGTGTCTCGCGAAAGGTTTCCATATACGACTAGTACTGAAGTGCTACGTAGGTACTGCACGAAGTACTCGCTGGCATTTCCGAAAGTGCGTATGTGTCGTGTTGTCCGGGTGTGTCCTGATTGCAATCACTGTCCCTCGCAGTAATAGAGTACCACTTGTTCACTGAGTCGTGACGTAGTAAATACTAAACAACCCAGAGAATACCATTGCATTGGAATATAATTACTTTGCAACCTTGTATAATTTAGAGATAGTACAATTAAAAGTTTACAATGTCCCCATACTTTAGCTGTAATAGCATTATGTGCTCTAAGCATATCATATCATCGGTAAAGCGTTTCTTGTTTGATTGTGGAGCCCATGATGTGCCGTGCTTGGAGAATGTCATTTGCTACTTAAAACATGATTATAAGGATCCACTTATAGGCGAGTCATTTATGCTTCACCTTACCTATGTTTAGTGTCCCCTTTGCATATGTCTAGTGAGACGGGTTAGTCTTGCTGAGCCTTATGCTCACGTTTGCAGTTAACGAGTTTTTGCAGGTTATACCGTTGAGGAAGGGTTTGATGATGAGGCTGCACCCCCTCCAGCCGAGTGGGAACCCTGCACGCCGCCCTAATTGAGTGTTGCTACTGCAAAGTATCCAAGGCATGGATAACTTTGTTTTTGCATAGCTAGTGCTGAGAGCGTAGCTATGATACGTATATATTTCTTTACTTCCGCTAGTATTGTAAAAACTTCCGCTGTATGAAGAATAGAAGACTTCGTCTTGTACTTATTTAGGTTCTAATCTTGTATAACTGTTGGGTGTCCCATCGCACGACACCACCCAATGAGATCCTCGAATGTCGGGATTCCGGTCCCCACAATGGTGTGCCGGTGAGTAGGGCGCAGGCACGGCCACAGGGCGTGACTGGCGAGCAGTAGGGAAGCAAGGCGGGGCGATGCGGCTGGGTGATAGGGAGGCATGGCGAGCAGGCGTGCCAAGGCGACTCGGCGTCGGCGACGCAGGGCAGAGCAGTGTGTCAGGCGCCGTGGTTGCCCTGCTGCGGCGGCCGGGGCACGGGGGCAGCGCGGCAGCGCTGGGCGCGAAGCGACGCCGCGGCGGCCAGTAGGCGGGCAGGTGCGCTCGATGCTGCGGTCGGGCAGCGCGATGCGGGCCGGCGGCAAGGCGAGGAGGCGAACGGGCCGACGGCGTGCAGAGGTCGGGGAAGTGAGCTCGGCGTCATGCTCGCGGCCAAGCCGAGCGACGCGCAGGTGCGGGGATGGCACCGGAGGCGGGCGCGCAGGCCGGGAGAGGCGCGCGGACGGCGGCCGGTAAGGCGAGGTGCCGTGGGGGAGTAGCGGGCGGACGGGAGGAGTCGGGCGGGGTAGATAAGGGTCGAGGGAACGTCGCGGTGGCGCATGCAGCCGTCTGCGTGGAGGCAGGGGAGGAAAGAGAAGGCATGTGCCGACCTGACCTGTGGGGACCACTTGTGGGACCCACCTCCCTCCTTCTTTCCAAAATTCAAATAGGGCTAGCAAACATGCTTCAGAAATAGTCAACTTCGGCCCAATGACCAAATAAAATGTGAAGAATTTTATGGTTCAATCAGATTTCAAAACTGCTTCAGTTGAATTTTGAACTCAGGTTTGAATTTGAATTCAAGCGGTGATACTTGATTTAATGAAATAAATGGTAGATTGGGTTCAAAAATCCTGAAATTTAGAGTTAACCTTTTTGAACTATAAGGGACCTCAGGAAAAATTTGGAATGGATTTGGACTTTGGAATGGATTTGGACAAAGTTAAGTACAAAGTTTAAATTTGAAGTCAACTCTAATTAGATTCTCAGTACGTGTCCAATAAATGGAAAACGTGCTTCAAAACTTTTGAAACTTTACCGAGAGTCTATTTGGAATATTAGAAGGTCATGGAAAAATTTACAGCCTTAGATTTGAATTTTTTTTTGAATGTCCCTTTTTAGGGTTGGAATAATTCCTTTTTCTTTCTCTCCATTTTGTTTTCTTTTCTCCTTTAATTTTTTCATTGAAAATGTGAATACCTGGAAATTAAGGATTTTACCCCTTAAGTTCCAAATACATTAGCAACCATGTTCTATATGTAAAATTTTTGATAGTTCCTAGTTTTAGTGAACATGGGTTAACTCATATGGTTCATGTGAGTTTGGATTTCCATGTCCACTTTCAAAATTTTTAAGTTCGCATTTTTGCGTTTTTGTTCTTCCGAAAAGCGGGCTTTTACATTATATACCAATTCTGACCATCAATATAACTCAATTATGGGAGGGAATAAATATTTCTTACACATATAATAGTTATATTTAACATAATTCCACTTGTTCTTGGAGAATAGTGCATGCATGAGTTTTTATGCAGAAATGATGGAGAATGAGGGGAGCAATCCTGAAAAGTGTCACCCCAGCCAATCATGCAACGACATGTGGTATCACATGGATTCATGGACCCACTCCAGGCGTATTCGATTGAATCCAATGGAAATTCACACGGGGAAGGAACATGGACCCACATATCAGTCACCCAGAGGAAGCACAACCGAGGGGGAGCAAGGACCAGGTCAACCGATCCCTTAGCTCGGCTGACATGGCCCTAGCGCCAAACCTGATCAGCTTCTATGTGTTGGCTCCTCATGGCTCGCTGAAGGCAGTGAAGGCTGATTCAATCGCTAATTGTAGCGGGAACCACCTCTACAATGTGTATAAATGAGGGGGATGCCTCACTTTTCCCACACACCACTCAAGCATTTTCTCTTGTATTACACTAGCGCTCTCTTAGTCCTTATTAGAGGTTAAGTTGTAGAGAGGAGCCTCTAGTACCAAGTCCAAATTGGGAATGGTATGGCTCATGTATCTTTTCTTTTATTTGTGACATTATGCTTTATATTAATATCATTAGTCTTCACTTATTTATATACCTGGATAAAGCGTTCCTTGTTTGGTTGTGGATTCCATGTATGTGCTAGGTGTAGATGTTGTTATGATCTAGTCATAATGCTCATATGTTGTTATCATAAACATCATACACCACCACTATAGGCTAATTAAGTATTAATATGATTATGTTAATATGAGTAATTTATTGCTTGGTCCCAACATTGGTTCCAACGATGTTTAGGTTAGTCATTGCCTTAGGAAGGTACTTGTACTGCATCTCTTAAGGTATTTACTTATCATATAAGCATGGTGCTTAGATAATTAAGTAGGTGGCAGGTGGTGACAACCCTGTCCGTCCTTCGAAATCCCCCACGTTCGGCTGCGCCGTAGGCTCGTGGCTAGAATCGTCCTGATGTTGTCTGGGGTAAACCAGTGCTCGATGTGTTGGACCACTAAGCTCTAGTACTAACCGTTAGCATACCCATATGTACACTGATAGGATATGTATATTAATACTTAAAGCACAATAGGAGTAGCTCTATCCCTAACTTAGCCTCCACTAGGACATTCTTACCGTTTAGAGTTGTTTGCTTAGGTGTATGTCACACTAGCCCATCACTTCATTTATCCATCCTACCAGATCCCTCATTAGAACGCCCTCTTCTATCCTTGACCTTGCCACTCTTCAAACTGCCTTCCTTTTGGATAAACAAATACGATACTCTAGGGAATACTCTCGGGTGAAATGCTACAACAGTACTTTCTGTGCGCTTGCAGAACTCATCTTGCTTTGGCTTAGGTTAGCCTAGGGCCTCTGCAGAACTAGCCTTGCTGCTAGGATGACCTGTAGACATTAAGAAATATCAACAAGCATTTTTGGCGCTGTTGTAAGGGATTGTTTTGTTGATTACGTTAGGAAGTATCAACAAGCATTTCATGTGCCGTTGTCGTGGAAGGCACAAAAGATTTGCATGATCATGTGGTAGATAGGATTCTAGTAGGTTTTTAGTAGGATAACCCTCCATTATTTTCACATTCCTTGATTTGAAAATGGGGTAGTGTATGATAGGTTTTCTTTTGCTGGCAAACTACATAGAAGATCCTGAGTCACTGCTTAGAAGAATTTACCTTGTGTCGTTCCTCCTTAGGTGATCTTGTTGACTAGGAAACACATCATCTCTGCACCATCACGCTGCAAGCCAATGGACCAGAAGACCCTTCGTCAGTTCTCGGCTCCCTCTGCTGACAATGTGCCTATTGGGCCCAATGTCAACACGAGAGACGTGAACTTTGAAATCTAGAATCACCCAATCACCATGGTGCAGGCTAACCCCTTCTGTGGGAAACCCAACGAGGATGTCAGTGCTTATCTGCAACAATTCCTCGAGATTTGTAGCACTTTTAAGATCAAGGATGTCACGCCTGATGCCATCTGTCTTTGATTGTTCCCGTTCTCCCTTTTTGGGAGAGCAAAGCAATGGTTCTAAGTGAACCGAAGTTCTATAAACACTTGGTAAAAGTGTTCTACAACATTCCTCGCCAAGTTCTTCCTGTTGGCAAAACCAATGCCCTATGTGGAAGAATTTCAAGCTTCCAGCAAGAGTCTAAGAAGTCCATTCTCGAGGCTTGGCATAGGCTGCAGGAGTACATCCTAGCCTGTCGCCACCATGGGATGGATGATTGGATCATCATCAAAAACTTCTAGAACAAGCTGACACCATCAGCCGGTGACCATGTAGATGCTGCTGCTGGAGGAGCCTTCTCTCGCTTACAGTGCCCGAAGCTAAGGAGTTGATTAAGAAGATGGTTTAACATGGGTTGGAGTGATAACGTCTCCAGCCCCAACAGCGAGGCATGCACACCTTAAAAGAGGTGGACATGATTGCTGCCAAATTGGACCTCCTAATGAAGAAGTCGGACTGTCAAGCCATTGGCGAAGTATTTGGCACTGTTCAAGCTGTAGACTCCCACATAACGTGTGAATTCTGTGGCAACACGGGTCATATGGAAAATGAGTGCCCCGAGACCTATGAATATGCCTTATACTTGGCCAACAACGGGAATTACAACAATGGCTACCATCTAGGAGGTCAAAGGTGGGGCCAACCATGCCCTTTCTTTCAAGGAGGCTACAACAACAACAATGGCAATGGAAGCCAGCTACCCTTGAAGGAACTTGCCATTAGCCAACTCAAGATCAATGATGCTTTATCCAAAAAATTGTTGGCTAATGACAAGACCCTATAAAGCATCAATGCCAAGGTTGAAGGCTAGCATCTGCCCTCAAGATCCAGTTGAGCTTCCACAAGATCTAGGAGGCCCAGTTAGCTCAACTAACAGCTGTACCGCCATTAGAGAATGGCAAGATGCCAGGGCAACCTGAGCCTCTTGTAGATATTGTCAACATAATCTCTATACGAGAGGGAAACTTTCAGGACCCAGGATATTCCATTATATCCTGCTCCATTGGCACACAACACATTGACAAGGCATTTTGTGACCTTGGTGCAAGTGTTAGTGTCCTGCCAAAGGTGGTCTTCGACATGCTGAATTTCACCATGTTATCTCCAACACCAATGAAGCTCCAGCTAACCGATTCATTGGTCTGCTATCCCACGGGTATCACCGAAGACATTCTGGTGAAAATCTGAAACTGCTTCATACCCGTGGACTTCGTGGTGCTCGACATGGAGGTCGAGAAGGAATCTTCGCTCATTCTTGGGTGCCCTTTCCTTAGCACCAGGGATGCTCGCATCAATGTGGGAGCCGAAAAAATCCGCTTCCATATCAATGGAAAGGAGGAAAAGTTTGACTTTCGGCCAAGGAAGGAGTAATGATCCATGATCAAAATCAAGTATGGCCCGAATGTCAACGCATCACGGAGGTCGAAGTTACACCACCTCAAGTGGACACCCTCATTATCTTCATGAAAGTGCATCTAAGCATCCCCGTGGGTTTTGGATGATTGATGATGACAATTAAGAGACTAATGTGCTAAGTTGATCTTAAGCATAGGTGTGATGATTAATATAAGACAAAATCTCTCAAAAAGGAAAAGGTTGAAACGGGCGTCGAAGACTCAAGCATAGAAATTAGGGTTTTTATTTTGTTGAGTTTAGACTAGCTGTAAGTGTGAGGGTATGTGTATCATGTGCATTGAGATCATCAAAGAGGGCTCAAAGTGGTGGTTGAGAGAAAAACCTAAGTGAGAAGCCTTACAGAGAGAAAATTCCCAGTGACCAGACTTGTTTGGGCCTCAGGCCGGACTAGTCCTAGTGGCCAGAAAACTTCATTTTGGAATGACCTAAATGTCTCTCTTGGAGTTCAGACTCATCCATAGGGGTACGAACTAGTTCGTTCTGCCTTGGTGAGCGTTTGTGGAGCTAAGTCCTGGGAGTCGGACTTGTCCGTCCTAGGGGCCGGACTAGTCCGGACCCCCCTAGAGTTGTCCATTTTGGGACGGACCAAATGGTTCTGTTCGAGTTCGGACTTGTCCATTGTGGTACGGACTAGTGCATTTAAGCCTTAGTGTGATATCCCGAAGCCAAGTCCTGGGAGGCTAGAATTTTCCGCCCCAAGGGATGGACTAGTCCGGGCTCTCCCAGAGTAGTCTATTTTCAGCCGAACTAAAGTGTTATGTCCGACTTCGGACTAGTCCATTTTGGGTCGTACTTGTTCGAGATTGCCAGTGACCATTTGAAATTCAAACGTTTGACGGGGACGTCACCATTTTTGTCGATCGGTGACATCAAATTGTCGGTGGTCCTAAAAGGATGGGCTAGTCCGTGGTCCAGGGCCGGACCAGTCCGGGGTTGAGTTGGTGGCAACGGTTAGTTGTTGCGACCCCTATAAAAAGGGGACCCCTGGTCCCTATTAGAAAAGTCTTGAACCCTAGCGCCGCCACAATAGTCCTTGAGCCTTCCAAAGCCTTCTAGTCATCCTACTTGCCCTCAAAGACAAAATCTTGAAGAGATTAGGGTTTGGGAAGGAGAGTGAAGGAAGATCATCGTGCTTTGGCTCTCAATTTGATCTCTTGGACTTGGTGTTGCATTTTGTGGCTTGTGTGAGTTGAGCTTCGTGTGCTCCTTGCTGCATTGATTCGTGGGAGCCTCAACTTGATAGCAGCCCAAAGAAACAGGGTGATTACCCTTTGATATAGTGGACACCAAGCTGACCATTGTGGTGGCTTGGTGAGAAGAGGGTCAAGTGAGACCCGATCCTTGTGTGGACTTCTCAACATGGATGTAGGCTTCTTTGTGGAGCTGAACCACAAGATAAATCGTGTCTCGCTTGTCTCTTTACTTTTTGTTATTCACTAGAATTGCTTTAGGGTTCATATTGTTTTTCATTTTGATATTCATTGAAATTGTGCAACCTAATTGCTTACAATCGTTAATCTAGGTTGTACTAGGTTGCTAGACATTGCATCTATCTTTCAGGAACCTAAATTCCGCAAACAACTTGTAGAAATCAAGGTTTTAGGTTTTCACCCTGGGCTGAGCGGACTAGTCTAGCCCTGACCAGACTAGTCCGACCTTAGGAATTTAATCTCGTTTGATTGAGCGATTTCAGGTTATATAGCCTATTCACCCCCCTCTAGGCAACTTTCAATTGGTATCAGAGCAGGACTCTCCACCAAGAGTCTAACAACTCGGAGAGGAGATGGTCGGAAGGGGTGACAACAAAGTTCCATTGATCTTTGACAACGACAAGACAAAGAACGTCGATGTACTTCAAGATGATCCCAAAGACGATGAAGAAGTGCGTCTACTCAAGGCGTGACTTCTTGAGAATCTAAGTCTTCCCAAGAAGGAGACCAAGGGGACCGATCCAATCAACAACAACAATGGAGAAGTTCACAAGACCACTCCCGATATCCTCATAGCTATGAATGATTAACTGCTAGAAATAACTATTTATCTATTCCTATTGGGAAACCTCCCCAATTTGATGGAAATGACTACTCTATGTGGAAGCATAACATGAAGATGCATCTCATTTCCTTAAACCCTAGCTTGTGGCGAATTTTCTTCGTAGGTGTTCATCTTCCCAAGAACGAGGAAGACGTTACCCTGGAGCAAGCCGTCCTACTCCATCAAAATGCTCAAGTGGTTACAGTGATCACCTCCTCATTGACTCGAGAGAAGTCCAACCGGATTGAAGGGTTGGAGGTGGCCAAAGAAATATGGGACACGCTCAAGACAGCACATGAGGGCAACCGTGTTATAAGGGAGGCCAAGATCAAAATGATTAAAGGAGAACTTGGGAGGTGCACTATCATGGATGGTGAGACCCTCCAAGACATGTACAACCGCCTCAAGACCGTGATCAACAAGAGTCGATCTTATGGAAGCACCCTGTTGATGGACCACAAAGTGGTGAAGAGAATGATTTGGGCATTCATGCCTAGAAATGTTACTCTTTGCTCACTAATTCATGAAAGTTTGGGATTCGATAAGATGACTACCGAAGAGGTGCTAGGGAGAATCATCAACCATGAGATGATGGAACAAGAGGCTATGTTCTACAACAACCTTCGAAAAGCTCTCCTCCTCTAAGAACAGAGATGTTGCATTCAAGGCAACATTTTCAAGATCCCTAAAAAAAGGAGAGAGTGATGAAGAGAGCCCCGACACCGATGCAGAAGAGGCACTCTTCATCAACAACTTCAAGAGGATGTTGAGAAGGAGGAGGGGGAGCTACCATCGTGAATGCAAGAGCAAAGACAAGCCCAAGATAAGATCAAAGAGTGCTTGCTACAATTCTGGGGAACGACCACTTCATTGTGGATTGCCCACATGAAGAGAACAAGAAGAAGAAGGAGGGCAAGTCTAAAGAAAAGAAATACTTCAAGAAGAAGAAGCAATCGGGACATGGCCACCTTGGGAAGGAGTGGGATTCAAATGAAGAATCCTCCTTCGATGAAGAACAAAAGATAACAACTATTACTATTAAGAAGTCAACTATAGAGAACAAGCTCTTGCCCAACTTGGAGAACTCAAGGCCAACTTGCCTCATGGCCAAGGAGGGAAGAAAGAAGGTTAAATCTAAATCATCCTCTTCAATTTCTTGGCATGATGATTTTGATAGTAGTAGTGAAAATGAATATATATGCTTAAATATATGAGTAAGAGTACCTTGAAAAGGTTGAAGTTGTTAACGGATGAGATATTTGAGAAGGAAGAGATCATCAACCGTCAAGAAGACATGCTCATCCAACAAAAGGAGAGTTGTCAAGAGTTTGAGGAGCTCTTGGAGCTTGAAAGAGAAAGAAGCAACGCACTTGAGCGTGAACTCGCTTTGAGCAAGGAAACTTGCTTAAACCTACAATTGTGCTAATGGATGAACTTGTTAGCTTGACAAAAATTAACAAGATCCTTGAAACACAAGTGGAATCTCTCAATGTCAATGCACCTTCTTCCTCTAAAAGCTCACCTTCCACAAATGTCAAATCCGAAATACTTCAAGCTTGCAAGTGCTCTAACTTGATATTGAAACTTAAAGATGAGCTTAATGTGGCACAAAACAAGCAAGCACCAAAGGGTGGCATTTTTTACAAGGAGAAGATGGCATATGCACATAGTGCATATACCAACACAATACATCCCCTTGTCAAGGATGGTCTTGGTTTTTCTAGGGAGAAGAGGCAAAATGCCAAAACTCCCAAGAATGGCAAAGACTTGATTGTTTTCGTCAAAGGAGGTTCGTACAAAAATGATAAAGGAAATAACATTGCTACATCTCTTAACATGCCTAAAAAGGAACCTCATCCATTGTTCCATAATTTTGATGCTTCATACGTTTTGTTAAGGAACAAATTTGAAAGTCTTATGCTAGGTATGTTGGGCCACACCGCAAGAGTCCAAAACCTTGTGTGTGGTGCCCAAGTGCCTCTTGACTAACATCAAAGGACCCAACACCGCTTGGGTACCTAAAGCCAAGGCTTAATTCTATTTCGTAGGCATACTCCTCTGGTAGAACCAAGTGGGTTCTTGATAGTTGATGCAGAAATCACATGACCGGAGAGAGGAAGATGTTTGTGGAGTATGATGAAAACAAAGATTCAAGTGAGGGGATCTACTTTGGGGACAATAGCCAAGGTAAAATCCTTGGCATCGATAAAATTGTTATATCCCCTAATCATAATCTTTCCAATGTTTTACATGTTGATTCCTTTGATTATAACCTCTTGTCCATATCAAAACTATGTGACAAAGGTTATAATTGTCTTTTTACTATTGAGGGTGTGACTGTCACAAGAAGAAGCAATGACTCAATGGCTTTTAAGGGTGTACTAAAGGGAAATATCTATCTTGTTGATTTCTTCGCGGATAAAGCCCAACTTGATACATGCTTAATTGCAAAAACTAACATGG
This sequence comes from Tuctoria greenei, assembly GCA_036927565.1. NCBI lineage: Eukaryota > Viridiplantae > Streptophyta > Magnoliopsida > Poales > Poaceae > Tuctoria > Tuctoria greenei. Next base: position 61,723,164 of record JAYESD010000010.1, read on the forward strand.
GTTGACTTTGGCATAGAAGACTAGCCCATGTTCGTATGAGGAATTTGCAAAAACTTCTTAAGGGTGAGCACATTCGTGGTTTGAAGAATGTTGTGTTTGAAATGGATAGGCCATGTAGCGCATGCCAAGACAGAAAGCAAGTTGGAGCTCAACATCCATCCAAGAACATCATGATGACAACAAGACCATTGGAGCTTCTACACATGGATCTCTTCAGTCCAATCGCCTATATAAGCATTGGTAGTAACAAATATGGTCTTGTAATTGTTGATGATTTTTCAGGTTTCACTTGGGTGTTCTTTTTGCATGATATGAGTGAGACTCAGGTGTCCTCAACAAATACTTGAGGAGAGATCAAAATGAGTTCTCCTTAAGTATCAACACCGTAAGGGGTGGCAATGGCACTAAATTCAAGAACACTCAAGTTGAAGAGTTTTTGGATGAAGAAGGCATCAAGCATGAGTTCCCGGCCCCCTACCCCCCTCAACAAAATGGGGTGGCCGAGAGGAAGAATAGGACTCTCATCGAGATGTCAAGAACCATGCTCGATGAATACAAGACATCGGACCAGTTTTGGGCAGAAGCAGTTAACACCGCCTGCCATGCCATAAACCGATTGTACCTTCACCGCATCTTGAAGAAGACGTCTTATGAACTCCTAACTGGTAAAAAACCCAACATGTCTTACTTTCGCGTTTTTAGGAGCAAATGCTATATTCTCAACAAGAAGCTGAGGACTTCAAAGTTCGCTTCTAAGTCCGATGAGGGTTTCTTGCTTGCTTATGACTCAAACACTTAAACATATCGTGTCTTCAACAAATCCTCCAGAATTTTTGAAGTAGCACGTGACATAGTGTTTGATGAGAATAATGGCTCCCAAGTGGAGCAAGTTGATCGTCATGTGCTAGATCAAGAAGAAGCTCCACAAGTGGTGATACGAAGTATGGCACTTGGAGACATTCGACCACAAGAACAACCTCAAGACTCAAGTGATCATCCCACCCATCAAGCAAGCTCTTCCTCAAATAATCAAGCTCAAGACCTCCAAGATGCGCTTCAAGAAGATGAAAATGGAGGCATCAATCAAGGGGGAGACGAAGAAAATGAGGAAGATGAAGATGAAGATCCAAGACCTCAAGCACCTCACCCAAGAGTGCATCAAAGTGTTCAACGGGACCACCCCGTTGACAACATCCTTGGAGACATCTCCAAGGGGGTAATTACACGACCTCGTGTTGCAAATTTTTGTGAGAATTACTCTTTTGTTTCCTCCTTGGAGCCTCACAAGGTTGAAGAAGCACTACGAGATCTGAATTGGGTGATGGCCATGCAGGAAGATCTCAACAACTTTGAAATAAATCAAGTATGGGAGCTAGTGAAGAGGCCTAATGGGAATGTTGTGGGCACCAAGTGGGTGTTCTGCGACAAGAAAGATGAACACGGGGTGGTTACAAGGAACAAAGCACGACTTGTGGACAAAGGTTATTCACAAGTCGAAGGTTTGGATTTCGATGAAACCTTTGCTCCGGTAGCTAGGCTTGAATCAACTCGTATATTACTTGCCTTTGCTACTCACCATGATTTTAAGCTATACCAAATGGACATCAAGAGTGCATTCCTCAATGGTCCAATCAAAGAAGAGGTGTATGTGGAGCAATCCCCCTGGCTTTGAAGATCAAGAATTCCCAAACCATGTCTACAAATTGCGTAAAGCTCTCTATGGCCTCAAACAAGCTCCTAGAGCTTGGTATGAGTGCCTTAGAGACTTCTTAACTCAAAATGGTTTCAAAATTGTGAAGGCGAACTACACTTTATTCACTAAGCATTTCAATGATGATTTATTTGTTTGCCAAATATATGTCGATGATATTATATTTGGTTCTACTAACAAAACTTTTTGTGATGAGTTTTCCAAGATAATGACCGAAAGGTTTGAGATGTCCATGATGGGGGAGTTGAAGTTCTTCCTAGGTTTCCAAGTGAAGCAACTCAAGGAAGGCACATTTATTAGTCAAAAAAAGTACACACAAGATATACTCAAGAAGTTTGACATGGACAAAGCCAAACCCATCAAGACTCCAATGGGAACCAATGGACACCTTGACCTTAATGAATATGGTCCACATGTGGAGCAAAAGGTATATCGTTCCATGATAGGTTCACTGCTTTACTTATGTGCATCTAAGCCCGATATCATGCTAAGTGTTTGTATGTGGGCTCGATTTCAAGTTGCCCCTAAGGTGTGTCATTTGACCACCATTAAGAGAATTCTTAGATATTTGGTGCACACACCAAGCCTAGTACTTTGGTACCCCAAGGGCTCTAAGTTTAACCTCATTGGACATTCTGATGCGGATTATGCGGGGTGCAAACTTGATAGAAAGAGCACCTCCGAAACTTGTCAATTCCTTGGTAGATCCCTAGTGTCTTGGTCCTCACGAAACAAAACTCCATTGCTCTTCCCACAGATGAAGCGGAGTATGTCACCGCCGGAAGTTGGTGTGCACAAATTTTTTGGATGCGACATATTCCTAGGGACTATGGCATAAACTTGCGCCATATCCCCCTCCTATGTGACAATGAGAGTGCCATCAAAATAACCCACAATCCAGTTGAACATTCAAGGACCAAACACATCGATATCCACCACCATTTCTTGAGAGATCACTCCATCAAAGGAGACATAGCAATCTCACATGTGAGAACCGAAAAATAATTGGCCGATATCTTCCCCAAGCCCCTAGATGAGAAAATATTTTGTGAACTTAGGAGTGAGCTCGATATCTTAGATTATTGAAATGTGTCTTGAGTCTTGCACATCCGATTGTTACTTGTATTTGCTTAAAAATTCACACATGCTTGCGAAAAAACTCTTCCTCCCTCAATTTTCTACAAAACTATTTGAAAATATTGACACCTTGTGAATTATGGTCATGGTTCGTTTGTTGATTTCTTACTGACCATGTTTGCAAATATCCTTTGCAAAAATCTAGCCCAAAAGGATCAAATCTCTGTGAAAACTCAATATATATGTGTTTTCAGCCTTTGGACCGGACTAGTCCACCCCACAAGACGGACAAGTCCAACACACCAGAATAGTCCAGACCTAGTCTGTAGGCCGGACAAGTCCGGGTCTCCCACCGGACTAGTCCGGCCCTTGGGGACATAACCTCCCCAAGGGACCCCCGACCTCCTCACTTCCACTCAAGTGCTCTCTCTCCTCAGAACACAAAAACCGCACCTCAAATCGACGATTTTTTACTCTTTCCACCAAAACTCAATTCCAATCCGTGGATTGAAGCCCCAAGCTGCATGGGAACTCTTCCCCAAGCATCCTAGGCCGATTCTTCGTCCACATTTCATCGATTTGAGGATTTGAAGAGGTATTCTTGACCTAGCCCTACATTCTTCAAAATTCAATTCGTTTAAGTCTTTTTGATAGAAACTTCTTCACAAAAGTTGTTCTCTAAGTCATTGTGATCCTATACTTAAAATATTGTGGCTAGATCCGTATTTTTTGCAAAAATACTCAAGATTAGGGTTCTTGCTGTGTGAAACGGACTAGTCCGGCATCCGGGCGGACAAGTCCGGCTCGTTGTTGACGGTTGTTATATACCAATTTCACCCATCAATACAACTTAGTTATGTGAAGGAATTGTTATTTCTTGCACACATCACCTTTCTATTTAACCTTTTTCCACTTGTCCTTGGAAAAAGTAGTGCATGCAGGGATTCTATGCAGAATTGAAGTGAACCAAGGGGATGAATCCTATAAAATATCATTCCAGCCAATCAGGCGATGGCACATGGCACCACATGGATCAAATGGTCCACAAATAGAAGTATCCGAGGCCATCCAATGGTCTAGCATCCATATCATGGAATGGGACCCACCTGTCAGTCACCTAGAGGAAGAACTGGCCATTTGGAGCCAGGACCAGGTCGACCGACCCCCCTAGTCGGCTGACTAGTTCCTGGTGCCAAACTCAGTCAAACGCCACGTGTTGGATCCTTCCAGCTTGAAGAGGTCAGGGGTGACTGATTCACGCGCTTTTGGTGGCAGGAACTAACCCTTCTCCAAGCTTTAAATAGGACCCCTCACTTCAACACACACCACTTGGGTATCCATCCATTGTATCCACTACTCTCCATAGGTTTAGAGGATTATAGGCTGTAGAGAGGAGAGTCTCTAGTCCATAGTCCAAATAGGAGAGGAGTAGAAGGAGTCTCTTCCTAATTTCCAATTGGAAAAGGTATGTCTCCCATATTCATATTTGTATTTGTGACTTTATTCATAATAAAGATGATATATTTACTCTTCTATTGTTCATATACTTGGATGAAGCATTTCTTGTTTGATTGTGGATTCCATGTATGTGTAGGGACAACAATTATGATTGTGCTATACCATTCTTATTACATCATCATAAACACTATAAATCTCCACTATAGTCTAATTAGCTATGATATGACTATATTAATATGAATCACTTATGCTATGAATTAATAATTGTTCAACGATGATTTAGTTCATTGCCTTAGGATGGATTGTGCCTAGGCTCTTAAGGTAATTACTTAATATGCTAGCATGGTGCTAGGATAGAGAGTAGCGTTGAATGTCTCGTAGACCCACAAATTGAAGAGGTAGGCAGTAGGTGGTGACAACTCTTGGCGGGAGTCGCCTAGCGTTGCTAGGGGTAAACCCATGCCCGATGTGTTAATTCACTTAGCATGAGAATTCATAATTCGTATAATGATTAGTAACTAACCTAGGCTATGTATATGTACATTAAAAGCATAGTAGGAGTATCTACCTAACTCTTAGCCTAGTTCCTCTATTACCTCATTTATCCCCTTAGGATAGAATGCTCTTGTGTGTGTCACACTACCTCAATTACCCTTTATCCATCCTTGCTACAACCCTACCTAGCCAACCTAGCCTTTCCACGTGATGATTGTTTTACTTTTATCTAGCCTTCCTTTAAGAAAATATAAATGACACCCTTTGGGAATACTCTTTAAAGAGGAAATGCTACATCGATAGTTTCCGTGCGCTTGCGGACGTTCATATGAAATTTAAAACCTACCAACAAGCATTCTGGCACCACTGCTAGGGATGAATTGTTAGTAGTGCATAGGAAATATCAACAAGCATTTATGGCGCCATTGCCAGGGAAGGCAACCGAAGTATTACATGATTGAGTGAATAGGATAGGACCCTAGTAGGTTTTAGTAGGATCACCCTTCTTGGTTTTCGCATTTTATGTGAAAACAGAGTAGTGTATGTCTTGTTTCCGCTTGCCAGAAAACTTTGTTGAAGATCCTGAATCCCTTTTGAGAGATCAACCTCGTGTCATTACTCCTCAGAAGCTTCGAGCAGCAAAGCAAGCCAGCACAACCGCACCAACAACCGAAACATCAAGCCAGAAGACCCTTCATGAGTTTTTGGCTCTCTCTACTAACAATGTGCCTATTTGGCCCACTGTTAACACAGGAGACGTAAACTTTGAAATCAAGACTGGCCTTATCACTATGGTGCAAGCCAACCCATTTTGTGGGATGGCTAACGAGGATGCAAGTGCTCACCTGCAACAGTTCCTTGAGATCTGCAGCACTTTTAAGATAAAAGACGTATCTCCCGATGTTGTCTGTCTTAGGCTATTTCTGTTCTCTCTTCTTGGAAGAGTGAAACAGTGGTTCTATGCGAACCGAAGTGCTGTAGATACTTGGGAGAAGTGTTCTACAACATTCCTCACCAAGTTTTTCCTGTTGGGCAAAATCAATGCCCTACGTGGAAGAATTTCCAGCTTCCAGCAAGATGCCAAGAAATCTATTCCCGAGGCTTGGGAAAGGCTTCATGAGTACATCCTAGCCTGTCCCCACCATGGGATGGATGACTGGCTCATCATCCAAAACATCTACAACAGGTTGATCCCTTCCACCCGTGACCATATTGATGCTGCTGCTGGAGGAGCCTTCTTCTCATTGACGGTGCCCAAAGCCAAAGATTTGATTGAGAAGATGGTGTCAAACATGGGTTGCAGCGACAAGCGTCTCCATACCCGCCAGCGAGGCATGCACACCTTGAAGGAGGTGGACATGATCGCTGCCAAATTGGACCTCCTTATGAAGAAAATTGATGGACAAGGCAATGGTGAGGTATGTGGAAATGCCTATGCTTTAGACTCTCACATCACTTGTGAAGTCTGTGGCAACACGGGCTATTTGGGCAATGATTCCCCAGAAACCCGTGAGGATGCCCTATACCTAGCCAATAATGGAAACAACAATGGCTATTGTCCAAGAGGTCAAGGATGGGGCCAAACACACCCATTCTTTCAAAGAGGGTACAAGAACAATGGCAACAATGGAAATCAACCCAACATGGGAGAACTTTCCATTGACCAGCTAAAGATCAATGAGGCTATATCCAAGAAGCTGTCGGCCAACGACAAGACCCTAGAAACATTAATGCCAAGATTGAAGGACCATCCTCAGCCTTCAAGAATTGATTGAGTTTCAAAAATATGTTGGAGAGTCAGTTGGCTCAACTGGCAGCCGCTGTTCCTACTGTGGAGAATGGCAATATGTCACGACAGCCTGAACCCCCTGTGGAAAATGTCAACATGATTTCTCTACAAGGAGGCAACTAGCTGAAGGACCCTGGATGTCCTACAATCTCGTGCTCAAATGGGGCACACCGCTTTGACAAGGCCCTTTGTGACCTTGGAGCAACTTTGAGTGTGACTCCCAAGGTGGTTTTCGACCAACTGAACTTCACGGAACTCACTCCAACACCAATGCAGCTCCAACTGGCTAATTCCTCAGTCCGTTATCTAGCCAATATCGCTGAAGATGTTCCAGTAAAAATCTGAAACTACTGCATACCCGTGGATTTCGTGGTGCTCGACATGGAGGTCGAGAAGGACACACTGCTCATTTTTGGGCGACCATTCCTAAGCACCACGAAGGCTCGCATAGATGTGGGAGCTGGAGAAATCCACTTCCATATCAATGGCAAGGACAAGAAGTTTAACTTCCGCCCAAAGTTGGAGCAATGCTCCATGATCCGTATCAAATATGGGCCAAATGTTAAGAACATTCAAGAGGTTGAAATCACACCTCCAAAGATGGACCCGCTCATTACATTCATGAGAAATTTGATCTAAGCGGAAAACCCGTCTTATCATCCACGTCGACACCCCAAGAAGATAGAGAAGTCCGGGCCTCCCCAAAGGCCCAAGTCCACCAAGCTGCCAGAGAAGGAATGGCGGAAGAAGCAAGACAAGCCATCCGAGCCCATCCCTCCGGGCCCGGATGTCAAGAAATGAAGAAGGAGGAATGTCCATCTCATCGGACGGTGGTGAGACCTAGCCAATAGGTTAAATTGGTAGTTATCCTTTTCTTTGATTTTATTTTCTCTTTATTGGTTTTCCCAATTTAGTTTGATTTTCCCCACTGCATATTTGATTTTCTTAGTAAGTTGAGAATCTTATATTCTCAACTATCATTTTTATTTCTTCATTTTTCACAAAAAAGAAAATTGTTGGGTTTGAAAAAGAGTTCTTATTTGGAAAACAATTTTTCTGAACTGCAAAAGTGGTATTTCACCAACATGCTAATTTCATCGCCGTTGGGTAGCCACCTTTCAAAAGGGGGAATAGGGGGGCCCACCTGTTAGGTTGGCCGACCCCCCTGTGCAGCCGACTAGGGGAAAGGGCCATTTTGTCTCTCTCTCCTCCAACGGCTACATTTGGTTCCCTAGTGACATTTAGGATTGCCCACTATAAATGGTGGTTGTCGGTGGTTTTGATCCGGCAGATCTCCCGACACTACTAAGGTGTTTGCTGAGTTTGAAGTTCGATGTGGGCGCGCGGAAATTCAAGAAGGTGAAATGTTAAATGACACAAGAGACACGAAGATTTACGTGGTTTGGGCCGCCTGAGCGTAATACCCTACTGCACGGGGTGTGTTGGTGTTGTATTGGATGTATGAGCTCAACGTAAGTTGAGAGTGTAGAGTGAGCGCGTCGAGTCCTCCCCTATGTATCGTCGGCCTGTCCTTTTATAGTACAAGGGCATACCGTTACAAGTTAGCCTGGCCCGACATGTGGCCCCGGCGGTTACTAATATTGATACACATTTGATGCGCTTAATTACCCTTAATAACCAAGTTACGGGCTTTGACAGCACCGTTACTGGTAATTAAGGTCGTCCGATCGTGTGTCATTAATATAGTATTAATGACACTAAATCGGGTCTTGAAGTCCTTGATTCCCCTTTGAAGATCCGGAGCCGTTGTGGAGTCTTCCGGAGGTTAGCGGCTGAAGATCCGACGGTTGGACACGTGGCAGCTCTGGAGCATACTGTGGGGAACAGATAGGTCCGTTGCCACCTAACACGTGTCAGTTCTAGAGCTTCCCTCGGTCTGGGGTTAGGTCCGGGGGTGCCGCTTTGGTACATAGCCCGGAGCTTCCCCCTTGTGGGCGGTAGCTCCGGTTTGATAGTACACGTGGCGACCCTGGGACTAACCATGTTGGGGAAGCGGGTCCGATTATGTCTGACATGTGGGCCTCCGAAGGTCTTCAAATCAAGTAGATGACATTCCCTTGAGATCAGCAATCCCAAGGGGTATATGGTACCCAGGGTACCGACAGTGGCCCCCTGGGCCCACCTCTGGGGAAGACCCCTTGGGTGAAGTCATTCCGCCGGAGGTGGGTCCATCCTTCGACTATTGAACTGATTCTTCAATGGTCTTCGGATGTGCCGTTGGCGATAGTTTGGAGTTAAATTCTCGCCGCGTTACATATCCCGTGTGCGGCAAATGAGATCTTTGGCGTGTGGATCTCACGCAATTGAAGGTCACCGGTTCTCGATGTGAAAATTGTATCGGTTCCGCGCGCCTTGTCAGGCTGCCGCCTTCGGGCTTCCCGCCTCATGATGACAACCGTTCGCCTGGGTAAGAACCTTGACTTGATCATCAGGGTGGTCCCGGGCCCTCTTGTCATCGGCAGGGTGGAATTTTTTAGTAGTATCTTCGACTTCCTTGCGGTTTCCATCCAAGCGTTGTGAGGGCTTACTTAAGAAGAAAAGCGCGCACTGTCTGGGGTTCTTTACGCCTCTCATCTGATCTTGCGTTCAAACTCCCAACTTGTGCTTGCTTTTCCTCTCTTGCCTCGCTATGCCGCGATGGAGTTGGGTCTTCGCGAGAGCCGTTTGAAGACCGAAGGTGACCTGAAGAAGGTCTGGGCCCTCATGGGATGGTCCCCGGACTTCTTCAACCGCCTGGTCCATGCCGGGGGAGAGATCCCGTTCGAGAAGGAGCACTCTGGCGAGATGGTGTACTTCTCTTCGTACACCATGGTGGGATTGATCCCACCTTTTTCCTCCTTTTTCTTGATGCTGCTAGACTTTTATGGTCTGCAGCTGTACCACCTTGGCCCCCACTCCACTCTTCTTGTGTGTGTCTTCGTCCACTTCTGTGAAATGTGGGTGGCATTCCCCCCTGCATTGAACTTTTCCGGACCTTCTTCACCGTCCATACCACCGGTAGGAGTAATGAGTACCTTGGCTTCTACTACTTCGTGAAGAGCAAGAAGTGCCCATTCAAGTACCTCCGGTTGTTTCCCTCTGGAAAGTGGGATGATTGGAAGAAGGATTGGATAGTCATCCAGGTAGAGGAGCACGAGAAGCTGGAGCTGCCCGAAGGCCTCCCCAACATCGACACTGCAGTCTGGAGTGAAACTCCGGTGCTGTCGGATGCCTTCAACCCTGCTCTGACCAGGATCCGCCAGTGCGTGGAGGGAGGATTAACTCCTCAGGCGGTATTTTGCAATTTCCTGGTCAACAGGTGGGCACCGCTGAAGAGGAGAGAAAAACTCGCTTGGGCCCTAACTAGTGTGATGGACTACGACCGGGTCGAGACCGGGCTGAAGTCCAACATCGCGGGGGCAACCTTGGAGTTTCATCTCAAGAAGTTCCAGCACGTCATCAATGTCGCGGGTGATGACTTGACCCCGCCACCAGCTTTTCTCCCTCTGAACGTGGAAGTAGAGTTCAACAGGGAGCTCCGGCAGACAATGCCGGTGCTTGATGACCTTGGTGTCGTCGAGAGAAGATCGACCTCCAGGGTGGTGATCCCTGGGGCTTCCGAAGGTGGCTCCGACCCTGCCCCGAAGCCAAGGATCGAAGTCGTCGGCAAGGGCAAGGAGCCAGCGGACGAACCCTTGAGCCGGAAGAGGAAACTGCAGCATGCCGACGGAAGGTCCGTCAGGCCTGCAACCTCTGATCAGCTCCTTCTCCCCAGAGGGAGAGGTCTTCTACAACTGCGGCGACTATACCCGCAGCGGCGTCTTCCCGAGGTGCTAGCTCCGGGCATGCGACTCCAGCACCAGGGCCAGTTGAGGCCTCTAGGTTCGGAGGTCCTTCCCGGTCAAGGGGGGCCTCGACTAAGGAAATGCCCGTGGCTGCAACGAGTTCCGGGGGGCCCTCCGGAGCTTCCACGCTGGCGGCGGCTATGGTTAGCCCAGAACGCCTGGGAAAGAGGTTCCGCGCAAGCTGGTGCGGAAGCCTCCCGAGGTAATTTTTAATCTTTACCTCAGACAGTTGTTTTATTGTAGTAACTGTTTTTTAAGTTTCTTCATCTATCATCTGCAGTGTTCCCAAGAAGAGGAGTGAGGCTCCACCCTCATCCACAGTAGCTAAAGGTGTGAGGGCGGGAGCTTTTGCTCCTGTCCCGGTGCCGCCCCAAGTGGTGGCTGAAGCTGCGGCAACTCCGGTGCCAGCCGTCAAGGTCATGGACCTTGACTCATCCCCTGAGACTCCCGTGGTAGCGCCGGACCACTGGAGAGAAGATGCGCCAGCGGCACCTGCCCCAGAGGTTGAAGCCCCAGGTCTTGATGCTGAGATGATGGAAGCTTCAGCCGTTGAGCCGGAGGAAGCAGTAATTCCGGCCCCAGAGCCGGAAATTGTCGAAGCCCCAGCGGTTGAGCCAGAGGTTATTGAAGTCCCGGTAAGTGAGCCGGATGTCGAGGAAGTTCTAGCGGTTGAGCTGGCTACCTCCGAAGCTCCGGCCTCAGAGCCGGTTGTAGTTGAAGACCTTCCGGCGCTTGAGCCGGTTGAGGTTGAAGCTCCGGCCTCAGGGCCGATTGTTGCGGAGGCATCAGCACTCGAACCCATGGTGGTCGAGATGCCAACACCCGAGATATCAGCGGAGGAGGGGCCCAGGCCGGAGCCAGAAGTAGCCCCTGCCCCGGAAGTGTTGTCAGTGGAGGTGCCTGCTGCTGAGCCGGAGTACCCAAATGAAGTCGCTGGCCCCCTGCCTGAGGGGGCAAATGAAGACCTGGCAGCAGGGCCTTCGGAACCACTTCCGGAGGTCAGAATTTCTTCTGCGGACCCCCCTCGGTGGCAACTGAGGCTATCCCGGAGGAGGGCCCTAGTGCCGTGGAGGCTTAGGGGACCACTCTTGTGGAGTGGGACCCAATTTTTGTAAGCGAGAACCCGCTGGAACCAGCGGAGGAGACCCCAGCAGGTCCATAACCTATTCCCCTGTCGTTGTCTATTGACAACGCTTGCTCCAGCCTGCGTCAAGTCCAGCTGGCGTTCTACCACGACAGCAAGGCTCTTGAAGAGGAGCGCCAAACCCTTAGGCGGTGGCGTAACCGGCTCTACATTGAGACCAAGCTGGCGCAGTCGAGGCTGGCAGATGACAAAGAATGGATCAAGCAGGAGAAGGTCCGCCTGGAATACTCGGGTAAATTATTGGATGACAGGGAGAGCTTGACTCGCGCCCTCGATGCTCAATCCCGGGCCATTTATGAGCAGACCAAGGCAGCTAATAGTGCGGCTGATGAACGCCAAGAAAGGCTTGAAGCCATTAACACTACTCTCATCAAGCGCCAAGAGGCACTTGAGGAGAGGGAGAAGAGGCTCGAATATGAAGAACAAAAACTCCTAGAGTTGCGGGATGGCGTCTTGAGGAGGGAGGAGGAGCTCGCCAAGAAGGTAGCTCTGGTTGACAAGGGTCTCGAGGAACGCACCAAGAAGTTGGAGGAGCGTTGCCTTGAGGAGGAGGAGAAGGCCTGGGTGCGAGGGCAGGAACTCTACCAACAAGAGTGTGCCGTAGCTGCCAGGGAGAAGAAAGTTAGGGGCCGGGAGAAGGACCTGGTCGACCGCCGGAACAAGATCTACCTCCGGGAGGAGGAGCTCGGAAAACTCGAGAAGCAGGTTGCTGAAAAGATTCAGCAAAATGCCAAAGAGGTTGAGCACCTTGCTCGCGAGAATTCTGAACTGGCGGCGGCCAAAAGATCCTTGGAGGAACTGAAGGGCTTGAGGACTGCGGACTCCCTACAGGTTTGGGAGTTCCTAAGAAAAGCCAACGATGCGCTGACACCAATGGGCTTCAGTTCCGTGCGTCCGGATGATCCGGAGCCGGAGCTGGACCTGGCGTTGCAAGCGTTGAGCTCGGCGGGTAGCAAACTCTCCAAGGTGGGCGACGTCATCGCGAACCAGTTGGAGGTTGAGGGGCAATCCCTGGCAAAGAACGTCGCAAAGTATGTGCTGACATGCTACACCAGCCGGGATCCCTAATTCCCTCTGGACCCGGTGCTTGAAGGTCCCGTCGAAGGAGAAGGTGAAGCCACCCGAGCCAACGTGTCGGAGGTTGCTCAGAAGGTCGCCCAGTTCTTCCATAGGGTCTAGGACCATCTCTGTAGCTCCCACTTGTATTCTTTCTTTTTCTTCCCCAATTTTGTAATCCCTTGTCTCCAGATGAATGAAATCCAAATTTTTGTGAATTTCATTTTTTGTCTTCAACACTTTTGTCTTCACTTGGCCCCCTGGTAGATGTACACAATTTGATTGTGAACATGTACCAAGAGGATATTGTGTTTTTTTGAAGACTCATTTGCTTCGAACTTGTAGAGTGTAGGTCCGAAGTCTTCGATGGTGAAGGCCCCCTAAGGTTGTCGGAGCTTAGAAGCTCCAGCATTGGCTATTGTCGGAGCTTAGTAGCTCCAGCAATAGTCCCTATCAACGAGTAGAGCATCGATAGTTATCCCTCCGGGGTGTCGGAGCTTAGTAGCTCCGGCAGTGACCTTTGCCAACACGTAGTTTGTCGGCAGCAGACTCCGTTTGTGGGGTCTTCTCACCATCTTTTATTCTGCGTCGACGGCTGGCCCCCCTAGCTTTACCGGGGCTTAGTTGCTCCGGTGGTGCTCTTTTTCAACGTTTAACATCGATTACAAGCCACCTAGGGGGAGTTGGAGCTTTGTTAGCTATGGCTTTTCTCCATCAACGTGGATTCTTTATTCTTCCTGCACACTGAAGCCAAGAAAAATAGTAAAATTTGCTCCTTGCCTATAACTTCGTCGCGGCTTACGATTCCCAAGAAAGTTTTAGGTCAAACATAATTCTGAATACAATCGAATGCATTGCCTTCTTTCCTTCAGATTCAGTTGTACTTGGACCCGCCTTACTTCGACCTGCCAGGGTGTAGGTAGAGTGGCGTACTTAGGGTGCTTGACCAGGCTAAGTCGATAGCACACTGCGGCCCTAGATTGGCTTGGCGGCATTCAGGCGAGTAGGCCATGAACAATATTTGAATCCAAAAGAATTAACAATACAACTCGAATTGTACACGAACTGGTCGAACTAAAATTTCTTAAGAATTGCACAACTTTGTTATAGACAAGAAAGAGAAAAATAAAAAATGTTGAGCCTGTACAAAATAAATGCACGTGGAGTCTGATTCACATGAACATGTCTTTCATTATAGGTCTGGGGTACAGGGGAAACAAGTACACTCTTAGGGTACGGAACCAGGCTAAGCGTGTTTCATTTCTCGTTTGACCAAGGGTAGCTAGCTAAACTTTTAGTCCTGAGACTGTGACAAGTGTCGCATGAACTTTGCGGGCCTTCCGGGAAAGGTTCGGCTGTTCTCCCGGAGGAACTACCCGACTCTGTACAATGACTCTATAACATACACCTCAAGTTACTACAGACTCACCTCCGTGATATTAAGTGTAGAACTTACGGAGGTGCTCAATGTTCCAAGGATTTGGGAGAGGTGTCCCATCCTCGGTAGCCAAGCGAATGCTTCCGGGACGGGATACTTTAATCACTCGGAAGGGTCCCTCCCAGCTGGGGGAGAGTTTGTTTAACCCTTCTCGGGATTGTATTCTCCGTAGCACCAGATCGCCTTCCTCAAGCTGTCTATTGTGTACATGCCTCTGATGATAGCGCTGAAGGGCTTGACGATATCGAGCATTCCAAACAGCTGCATGGCACCTTCCCTCCTCGAGGAGGTCTAGGTCTTCACGCCGGAGCTGATCCTGCGTGGCTTCGTCGAAGGTACGGACCCGGAGTGACCCCAAGGTGATTTCCGGAGGAAGGATTGCTTCAGCTCCGTACACCAGGAAGAAGGGTGTCTCTCCAGTTGACCGGTTTGGAGTTGTCCTGTTGGCCCATAGAGTGGGCGGAAGCTCTTCAATCCAGTTGGCTCCATGTTTTTTCAAGCGCTCATATGTGCGTGTTTGGAGTCCTTTAAGGATTTCAGCATTTGCTCTCTTGGTCTGGCCATTGCTTGCCAAGTGAGCTACAGAGGCGTAGCAAACTTGAATGCCGAGGTCTTCGCAATATCCTTGAAATGCAGAGCTTGTGAATTGGGTCCCATTATAAGTGATGATTTTGTTTGGGACTCCAAATCTGCATACAATGGACTGCAAAAAGTTGATAGCAGACTGCTTGTTGGTTGTCACAACTGGAGTTGCTTCTGGCCACTTGGTGAACTTGTCAATGGCGAAGTACAAGAACTTGTAACCTCCGACGGCTCTTGGGAAAGGTCCCAAGATGTCCATCCCCCACACAGCTAAGGGCCATGTAGGAGGTATCATTTGTAGGGGCTGAGCTGGTGTGTGAATTTGCTTTGCATGAAATTGGCATGCTTCGCATTTCTTCACCAGCTCAGTTACATCCTGGAGTGATGTAGGCCAGTAAAAGCCATGCCGAAAGGCTTTACCGACCAGCGTGCAGGAAGACGTGTGGTTCCCACACTCGCCTCCATGGATTTCTGCGAGGAGCTCGCAGCCTTCTTCCCTTGTGATGCACCGCATTAGGATGCTGTTGGCACCGCGCCAGTAGAGATCCCCTTCTACCAACGTGTATCTTTTAGCCAATATGACTATCCGGTCAGTGGATACATCATCGTCAGGAAGGATGTTGTCTTTCAAGTAGCTCCGGATCTCTGAGATCCATGCATCAGAGCTAACTTGAGCATTTGAGTCTTGCGTGCTGGGTTGCTCGGAGCTTCCGGCAGCACCTACGACCCTTGATGGCTGCCATGGTAACAGGGCCATCGGGACTGTCAGCTTCGGGATGCTGATCTCGCCCCCTTCGCTCTGTTCGGCAGTGTGAGCTGTGGGTTTTGACAACCTCCGGACAAAGGTTTCGTCAAGAGCCGAAGCTCTGGTTGACGCTTTCGTCGAGAGTTCGTCGGCTTCAGCATTGTGGGCACGCTGGACATGGTGGAGGTCTAGGACTTCGAAGTCCTTCTGAAGCCTTTGGACTTCAAGGAGATAAGCAGCTAGCTAGGGATTGTTGCAGGAGCATTCACCCTTCACTTGCTTAATGATGAGCTGTGAATCTCCCTTGACCAGCAGCTGCTTGACACCGTATGACTGTACCACCTTTAGTCCGTAGATGAGTGCTTCGTACTCCGCCATGTTGTTGGTCGCCTTGAAGTCAAGGTGTACCATGCATTTTACCTTCTCCCCGGTTGGTGCGAGGAGAAGGATTCCAGCTCCGGCCCCCTGCTTTTGCATGGAGCCGTCGAAATAGAGGGTCCAGTGAGGCTCAGTGAAGACTGAAGCCTTGAGTTCTGGCTTTTGCTCACTGGGGCCCCCAGGGTTTGATGGAGAGGGAGTTCATTCCGCCACGAAACCACCAATGCTTGACTCTTGATTGCTTGCCTTGAAATGAATTCGAGATCGAATTCGGCCAATTCCACTGCCCACTTTGCGATATTCCCAGTTGAGTTGGGATTATGCAAGATTACTTGAAGTGGGTAAGAAGTCACCACTAAAATCTTGTGAGCTTGGAAGTAATGGCGAAGCTTCCTGGAGGCGATAAGAACTGCATAGAGTAGCTTATGCACCTCTAGGTATCGAGTCTTGGCGTCATGAAGTACTTCAGTGATGAAGTACACTGGGCGCTGGATGGTC
The DNA here is from genome assembly GCA_036927565.1 of Tuctoria greenei. NCBI lineage: Eukaryota > Viridiplantae > Streptophyta > Magnoliopsida > Poales > Poaceae > Tuctoria > Tuctoria greenei. Next base: position 61,739,380 of record JAYESD010000010.1, read on the forward strand.
TGGACCCTCCCGGAGGGGCCCGGAGCTTCCTCTTCATTGACTCGGATCCTCCCGGAGGAATCCGGACTTTCTTCGGGGACCTCCAGGTCCTTGCTGGAGGAACCCGGAGCTTCTTCAGAAGCGACCTGGACCCTCCCGGAGGGGTCTGGGTCTTCTGAAGTAACTTCTTGTGGAATCAAGTCTGGAAACTGGGACCCACACTCGCTTTCAGGAACCTCCGGACCCTCCCGGAGGGGTCTGGATTCCTGAACATGGGATGGTTCTGGTCTCTCCGCAACCAGGACCATACTGAGGACTTCATCAGTTGCTGAAATGTAAAGCAGCAAAGGCTCACCAAGGTTCGGAGCTACCATAGTTGGTAGGGTGGTGAGGAGCTGTTTTAGCTCTTGGAACGCCTTTTCTGCTTCTTCATACCATTGGAATGGTCCGAACTTCCTCAATAACTTGAAGAAGGGAAGTGCCCGTTCCGCCAGTCTTGAAATGAACCGGCTGAGGGCTGCTAGACATCCAGTCAGCTTTTGGACATCTTTGATGCGGGCTGGTGGCCGCATGTCTTCAATGGCTTTGATCTTCGCCAGATTAGCTTCTATGCCCCGGTGACTTACCAGGAAACCAAGAAGTTTTCCGGAGCTAACCCCAAAGACACACTTGTCTGGGTTTAGCTTTGTGCGGGTGACCCGCAGCTTATCGAAGACAGCCTGCAAAGTGTCAAGGAGTGACTCCTTGTTCTTGACCTTGACCACGATGTCATCGACGTACACTTCCACTATGTCTCTAATGAGTTCTTCAAAGGTTTTGTACATAGCTCGTACAAAGGTTGAAGCTGCATTCTTGAGACCAAATGGCATGGCTGTATAACAGTACAATCCATCTACTGTGATGAAAGAGGTATGCTCTTCATCTTCCCTAGATATTCTGATTTGATGATACCCAGAATATGTGTCTAGGAAACACAGTAATTCACACCCGGAGGTGAAATCCACTATCTGATCTATTCTAGGTAGTGGGAATGGATCTTTTGGACATGCCTTATTTAGTGTTGTGTAGTCAATACACATCCGAAGCTTCCCGTCGGCCTTGGGCACCACGACTGGGTTTGCCAGCCATTTTGGATGGAAGACTTCTCGGATGAATCCAGCTTCGAGCAACTTCTTCACTTCTTGTCGAATGAAGTTCTGTCGCTCCACGGATTGCTTTCGAGGATTCTGATGCACGGGCCGGGCATTAGGGTTGATCTTTAGATTGTGCTCAATCACTTCCCTGGGGATCCCAGGCATTTGTGACGGTTGCCAAGCAAACACGTCGACATTAGCCCAGAGGAAAGCGATGATCATGAGTTCCTATTTGTCGTTCAATCCCCCTGATATACGTGTGGTCTGAGCGGCATCGGAACCGATTTGGACGACTTTGACGGGAATGTCGGTGTCACCGCTTGGCTGCACACGAGGTGCAGAAGTCGAGCCTCGCTAACGAATGCTCGGGGGTTTTAGAGCTTGCTCTTGTCTGGAGTCCTCCTCTTGCGTTGTAGTAAGCGCATAGAGTTCTTCCAGAGCAGTTACTCCGGCAGTGCGATCTCTGCAGATCAGGAGAACGCCTACTGGTGTTGGCATCTTTAACACCAGGTAACTATAATGAGCAGCTGCCATGAATTTGTACAAGGCAGGCCTACCCAAGATGGCATTGAAGGGTAAGTTGATCTGAGCAACGTCAAAGACCAACTTCTCGGTGCGATACTTCTCCCGAGTCCCGAAGGTAACGGGGAGGGTAATAGCACCGAGTGGGGTAATGGCTCCCAGACCTACTCCGGAGAAAGGTCGGGAGGGGTGAAGATCCGAAGGTCGGAGCTGAAGCTTGGTAAAAGCTTCGAGGCTTATGAGGTTGAGCCCCGAACCTCCGTCAACCATAACATGGTGGAGCTGGATGTTATTGATGGTAGGAGATACCATCAAAGGTAACTGGCCTGCTCCAACCATGCTTCGAGGGCAGTACGAAGCATCAAAAGTGATGGCTGTGTCCATCCACTTCCGATGAGGCTCCGCCCTGGCTGTAGGAGCTACAACAGCCATGTCCCGACGCATTGTCTTGAGGATGCGGCGGGAGGTGATGTCCCATGATCCACCAAAAATGGTGTTCATGGTTTTTTGACGCTTGTTGTCAGAGACGTCAGAATCGTCATCAACGGAGGTGTAAACGGCCTTCAGGACCTTTTTAGGATCCTGAAAACGTAACTCCTCTTCAGCCGGAGCTTCGTCAACTTTTTGTTTTCCTTCCCTCTGTCAGAAAGGAACTTCTTCTCGGCGCTTGTTGTAGCGCTCGTCAAGGTTTTGGACCTCCCGGCAGTCTTCCAAACTGTGGTTGTCCGTTTTGTGAATTGGACACCTCACACCTTGGGTTTGCCACGGTCTTCAGAAGACGGTCGAGGTCACTTCTCGGGGCGTGGCCCCCGGCCACCCGGAGCTGTAGCAGCTGCAACATTAGATGCACCTGCCGACGGCTTCTTCTTGCCGTTGGTCTTTTTCTTCTTCTTGCCACCCCTGGAGGTAGTGTCTTCTCCTTTGGAGGATTTCTTGTGATCCTCCGGAGGTGGTTTGGAGTGCATTTCACGGCCCTCCGCAGCTCTGGCACATTTTTCAGCCAAGCTGAAGAGTTCCGTGACACTGGTAATCTCCTTGATCTTCAGTTTCTCCAGCATCTTCCTATCCCGCACACCCTGTCTAAATGCCACAATGACAGAGGTGCTAGAGATAGAAGGGATAGTGTTTCGTACCTAAGAGAATCTCTGGATGAATGATCGCAGGGATTCTCCTCCTTTTTGCACGACTGCAAAAAGGTCCAGTTCGATGCCTGGTCGGGTGTATGAACTCCCGAAGTTGGCGGTGAACTGCCGGCACAACTCCTCCCAAATGTTGATGGAGTTGGGTGGAAGGCTCATAAACCAGGACCGGGCGGTCCCAGTTAAAGCCACTGGAAAATAATTGGCCATTACGGCCTCATTTCCTCCAGCTGCCAGGATAGCAGTGGAGTAAATCTGAAGAAATTCGACGGGATTAATGGTCCTGTCAAACTTCTCCGGCAGGTGAGGTCAGAATTTCTGTGGCCACCTGACCATACGCAGATGCATGGCCAGGGCTGAACAGCCTCCTCCTACTCCTTCAGGAGCAGTTCCTGAGCTTCTCGTCTTTCACGAGCACGCTCAATATGGACTCGGTCGTCTTGTTGGTGGTAACTGCGATCAAGCTCCGCCCGGAGGTCATGCGTTGAAAGCCTTGATACCGTGTGAGTGCGTCATGCCACGGAGGGCAACGACGTCACCTGCTGTGATGCAGCACGTCTCCTGTTGTTGGAAACGTGCGGACCAAGTCTGCCAGACAAGGTCCGTCGCCGCAACAGGGCCCGTCCTGAAGGAGGAGGACCCTGGTTGCTGATGCGGTCGGCTGCTGCTGCAACCAAGTGTTCCACATCGGCCCTCCACTGCTCCAGTGCATCCCGGAATGCATGCGGAGGTGGTGGGCGCTGAAGGAGAGCACATGCTGCATGGAGCGCATGTTTCGGGTTGTCATGATTCGCCGACGCAGTGATTGACGCCGGTGCACCATCGCGTTGCCCAGCTTGATTTGCTGGTGGAGGCGGCGGTGGTGGAAGTGTGACTCCTGCTGGAACCGTGGTTCTTGCTAGTGGCTGCATATTGGAGGGATTGCCCCCAACAGCTGAACAGCGGGATGACCATTGGATGATCCAGTGGCTGAGTTCACCATTCTTGAAATCTCAGGCGCCCCCTACCTGGCGCGCCAACTGTCGGTGGTTTTGATCCGGCAGATCTCCCGACACTACTAAGGTGTTTGCGGAGTTTGAAGTTCGGTGTGGGCGCGCAGAGATTCAAGAAGGTGAAATGTTAAATGACACAGGAGACACGAAGATTTACGTGGTTCGGGCCGGTTGAGCGTAATACCCTACTCCACGAAGTGTATTGGTGTTGTATTGGATGTATGAGCTCAACGTAAGTTGAGAGTGTAGAGTGAGCGCGTCGAGTCCTCCCCTATGTATCGTCGGCCTATCCTTTTATAGTACAAGGGCAGGCCGTTACAAGTTAGCCTGGCCCGACATGTGGCCCCGGCGGTTACTAATATTGATACACATTTGATGCGCTTAATTACCCATAATAACCAAGTTATGGGCTTTGACAGCACCGTTACTGGTAATTAAGGTCGTCCGATCGTGTGCCATTAATATAGTATTAATGACACTTAATTGGGTCTTGAAGTCCTTGATTCCCCTTTGAAGATCCGGAGCCGTTGTGGAGTCTTCCGGAGGTTAGAGGCTGAAGATCCGACGGTTAGACACGTGGCAGCTCTGGAGCATACTGTGGGGAACAGATAGGTCCGGTGCCACCTAACACATGTCAGTTCTGGAGCTTCCCTCGGTCTGGGGTTAGGTCCAGGGGTGCCGCTATGGTACATAGCCCGGAGCTTCCCCCTTGTGGGCAGTAGCTCCGGTTTGATAGTACACATGGCGACCCTAGGACTAACCATGTTGGGGAAGCAGGTCCGGTTATGTCTTACATGTGGGCCTCCGAAGGTCTTCAAATCAAGTAGATGACATTCCCTTGAGATCTTTGCAATCCCAAGGGGTATATGGTACCCAGGGTACCGACAGTGGTCGTGAGGAGCTCTTCTCCTTACACTTCACCTCATTTCATACCTCCCCAAAGTCACTCTTGCTCACATTGTTTTCTTGCTCTTCATTGAAGTACTCTTGATCAATTCCCAACTCAAAAAAATTTGCTTTTGTTTGCATTTGCAATTTGCTCTCAAGTTCTTCAAGGGAAAATTCATCGGGGTTTTGCTTTTGCTAACATCACCTCTTTCGAGTTTTTGCATTGTTGTGTTCTTGTTTGTTGTGGCCATGAAAGGAATGAATAGGTTGTTTGAAAAGAGGAAGGAGGTTGCAAGCTCAATCCATGGTGGAGACTCAAGTGTACGCTCCTCTTCCGTTGCTACACCAAGTTCACGGAGGAGGAGTGTAGGAGAGGACACTCCCATGGGTGAGAGGAGCAACCCACACTAACTTCTTCATGATGACGACCTTGACATCCAAAGTGAAGTTGAAGATCAAGCATGCATGCTCCTCCAAGATCGTGAGTTTTCTCATACAAAAGCTTACTATCTGGATTTGATCTCCAAAATAGGTATGGATTCCGAATTATTTTCCATTTGGTGTGCATTAGGATGGGAAAACTTTGCTCACATAGAGGAGAAAGGTTCACGCCTTCTCTCCATACAATTCCTTTGCACACTCAAAATAGGATTTGATGGTATTACTTTTAGATTATTTTAAATAGAATACAACATCCTATGGAAAGAATTAAGTGAAATCCTAGGCTTCCACAAACGTTGTTTGCTAGATTTAGACACTTTGCCTAAGTTTAACAAACAAAGTTTTTGGGAAGATTTAACTGGTGAGGTCAGATGTAGTGCACCTTGGAATAGCCACTTGCACAATCCTAATTTACGCTTCATGCATAGATGGGTGGCTATGACTATGTTCCCTAGAGGAGATGTAAGGATAATATGTGATGATGAGCTGAAAATTTTATTTGCCATGATTAAAAAGATAAAAGTTGCTCCATATTGCCATGATGACACGATGGTTAGATTACATTCCATGGGTAGGGCCAATTGATTGTACTTTATTGACTACCCGTATTGCTACTAGGGTAGGAGCACTAGAATATTCTTCATTTGAGTATATTTGAAATGAAAGAGAATTAATTAATGAAGAGTATTTAGTGCAAGGACATACCATTAAGCATGATCAAGATGGCTCTTTGATATTTTATTATCCCGACTTTGTCAATGAAATTCGGTTACCTAGCCTGGATTATCATTTGTACAAATGTCGGAGGCTAACGATTGACCTCCTTCCCATCGAGGAAGCCGGAAGAAGTAATATATCTAGCAGGGTAACTAGAAGCCGTACAAGGAGAGTGGCCATACCCCCGACAACCTCCACGGTCCATGAGTACGAAGAGGAAGAGAACCCAACGGGTGATGCACCCGGATGGACTCAACCTCCTTCGTATGAGACCGAAGGTCCGTCTTGGCATGGATGGCCAGGTGCCACATGGGAGACACCCCTATCCACTTGAAGCTCTAGCAACATGCCTCCAACATCTATGAGAAGATGTCATTCCACTTCGGCTAGAAGTCATCGTGACTATAGTCAAGGAATGACGGACCTCTCTAGACGTATTGATGAGCTTGAAGTGGGGACGGGTGACATCTACAACACTCTCCAAGGGCATGTCCAAGGTACCCAAGATTGGCAACAATACATGGACGCTCAATTCATCAACTTCAACTCCATGCTACAACAACAACAAGTCGATCTCGCGGCATACTTCCGCCATCAAGGGTTCAACCCTCATCATGGAGGTGACTGAAGAACAAGCTGGGGCAGGACCCCACTTGAGGTAAATTGTATCAACCCCTCGCATATTTATTTTCCACTTACCCATCATCCACCTTGCATCCAACAAAAAAATTAAAAATAGTATAGTTTTATTTTCAATAAAATAAATGATGCGCGGTAAGAATGACTTGGAATTCACATAGATGAAATGATGAATAGTTGCTTTTTTTTTTATTTTCCTAAGTCCCTAGTTTACAACTTACTACTCTCCAACATATTGCTCTCATTGGCTAAAATTGCTTTTGCCTTAATTTGGAAATTGTGGGTAGCCAAAGCTTGATCCATTCTAGGTAGTTGTGAGATATGATATAGTGATAGGACTGCTATTCCTAGTTTGATAGTGTGACTTAGATTTCCGTAGAAATTCTAAAAAGATTGATGTTATCCTCATTTGATTGGAAATAACCACCAAATCCATATGATACATTACATTGATAGACCTTATGCATTTGCTATTTGTCTTCACATTGAGCTTTGTCAAACTAGTATAGACCTATGTGAGATTTCATTCATTACTTTTTGAATTCAAGACTTCACTTGCACATGCTATACTTCTACACTAGAAGTAAGCAAAATTCTCATCATACTACAATTCCACAATAAAAAGAGAAACTCCATATCATTCATGCTTAATACTCTCTCCAGAATTCATTGCATAAAAAGGGAGTAGAAGACATGCCTACAAAAAAAAAAGGAAAAGAAAATGCATGCTTACATCATAAGCATGAGAAAAAAAAGTGCCATGTTTCATTCCTGCAAAATAAGAGAGTCCACTCAAAAAGGAGTCATCTCAATATCCACATCCACTCCATTCCATCACACATGCACAAGTCTTGAATCAAATTGTTTTGAATTGATTTCTCCTAAGGCTTACTCTTTTGACTTAGCAATATTATGTGATGCAAATATGCCTACTATATTCCCTACCAAGCTCCACATACAAGCCTTATGTAGAGGTAGGATGAATTTAGGCAAAATGCCTTGGTGAGGATTTATTTCCAATACACACAAAGGAGAGACTTGAGAGAATCAAATTGAGATACTTAAAATATGAATCGAACTCTCCGGAATTTGAGTGGAACTTTACTTATGGGTTATGTGTGCTCCATTTGTTGTTCTATCTTTCAACCACCCATGAATAGGAGATGGCATAAGCCCCATAATGACTTAAGATGGGTGAAGAACCATGCCAATTTTTGCAATACTAGGTAGAGTATTTTGTTGTGCACATGGTACTTTTTGAAAAATACAACATAGTAGCAACTCTTGATCATCAACCTAAGGTCTTGACTTTGCTCGGGACAAGCAAAGGATAAGCTTGGGGGAGTTTGTTGATGGCTGTTATATACCAATTTCACCTGTCAATATAACTCAGCTATGTGAAGAATTGTCATTTCCTGCACACATCACCTTTCTATTTAACTTATTTCCACTTGTCCTTGGAGAATGTAGTGTATGCAAGGATTCTATGCAGAATTGAAGTGAAACAAGGGGATGGATCCTATAAAATATCATTCCAGCCAATCAGGCGATGCCACATGGCACCACATGGATCAAATGGCCCACAAACAGAAGTATCCGAGGCCATCCAATGGTGTAGCACCCATATCATGGAATGGGACCCACCTATCAGTCACCTGGAGGAAGAACTGGCCGTTTGGAGCCAGGACCAGGTCGGTCGACCCCCCTACTCGGCTGACTAGTTCCTGGCACCAAACACGGTCAAACACCACGTGTTGGCTCCTCCCGGCTTGAAGAGGTCAGGGGTGACTGATTCACGCGCTTTTGGTGGCAGGAACCAACCCTTCTCCAAGCTATAAATAGGACCCCTCACTTCAACACACACCACTTGAGTATTCATCCATTGTATCCACTACTCTCTATAGGTTTAGAGGAGTATAGGCTGTAGAGAGGAGAGTCTCTAGTCCATAGTACAAATAGGAGAGGAGTAGAAGGAGTCTCTTCCCAATTTACAATCGGGAAAGGTATGTATCCCATATTCTTATTTGTATTTGTGACTTTATTCATAATAAAGATGATATCTTTAGTCTTCTATTGTTCTACTTGGATGAAGCGTTTCTTGCTTGATTGTGGATTCCATGTATGTGGTAGGAATAGAAATTATCATTGTGCTATACCATTCTTATTACATCATCATAAACACTGTAAACCTCCACTATAGTCTAATTAGCTATGATATGACTATATTAATATGAATCACTTATGCTATAAATTAATATTGGTTCAACGATGATTTAGTTCATTGCCTTAGGATGGCTTGTGCCTAGGCTCTTAAGGTAATTACTTAATATGCTAGCATTGTGCTAAGATAGAGAGTAGCGTTGAATGTCTCGTAGGCCCATGGATTGAAGAGGTAGGCAGTAGGTGGTGACAACCCTATCTGTCCTTTGTAACCCTCCACATTTGGCTATGCCACAGGCTCTTGCTGGGAGTCGCCTAGTGTTGCTAGGGGTAAACCCGTGCCTTATGTGTTAATCCACTTAGCATGAGAATTCATAATTATGATAATCATTAGTAACTAACTTAGGCTATGTATATGTACATTAGAAGCATAGTAGGAGTATCTACCTAACTCTTAGCCTAGTTCCTCTATTACCTCATTTATCCCCTTGGGATAGAATTCTCTTGTGTGTGTCACACTACCTCAATTACTATTTAGCCAACCTTGCTAGAACCCTACCTAGGCCAACATAGCCTTTCCACTTGATGATTGTTTTACTTCCATCTATCCTTCCTTTGGGAAAATATAAATGACACCTTTTGGGAATAGTTTTTGAAGGGGAAATGCTACATCGATAGTTTTTGTGCGCTTGCGGACGTTCATCTGAAATTTAAAACCTACCAACAAGCATTTCTGGTAGGAAATATCAACACTCATGTGGACTAGTCTGGACCTTGGGCGGACAAGTCCGTATTCTACCGCGAAAACCCTAACCTTGATCGATTTTGTGAATTCTAATACAATGTTCCACTTCCTTGGACTCATATACTCTCTTTTACATCACTTCTCAGGGACGATGTTGGATTCTGACTACTCGCCTCTATCTGATCCCGAGGCTGAGGTAGGGAGGCAAGATACCCATCGTCGAGCTCGAGAGGAGAGACAGAGAGCTTGCTATAGCTCTCCTCGAATCGGTATTAAAGCAAAGAATGCCAAGAAGAAGCAAAGAGAAGCACACAAATCAGCTACTGCCGAGATTGCCCCAAGGAAAAAGAGACTCGTGACCATGGGCGAGAAAGCAAGAACTCAAGAGGCTAGGAGTTCCAAGGACAAGGGCAAAGCACCAGTCGCTGAGGCACCAAAGAAGAGAGCAACCATTATCAAGAAGCCAACCAGCAAAGTAAAGAAGACATTCTCTCAACACATTGGTACTTTGAGGATGTCCTCACCTGCAAGTTACTCCAGTCGCCAAGCTACCGTCGAAGCCAATATTGTCAGTGGCAAAAGGGATGAGAAGGCTAGAAGACTAGGAACGATCAACATATATCAACGTGAGAAGAGCACCGCCGACCCTCGTTTTTTGTGTGACTTCACTGTGACTACTATCGGAGCGTCTACTTGTCAAAGCAAACATTAGTGATGGATGCCCAATGGATCGATTGGGATTACAGGGCACAGAAGAACCATGCTGCATTCAATGCCGTGATTGAGGCCATAGAGCGCCATGGCTTGAAGAAACTTATGGCATTCAACTATGACTGGAATGTTGAAGTCAGAGTGCAATTCTACTCAACTGTCTACTTTCACACTGATGGAGATCGGAGACTCACTTGGATGACTCATGGAGAGCAATACACTACCACATGTCGGGAGTTTGCTCAAATCCTTGACTTGGAGAGTCAACTTGAAATGAGATCATTATCTCCAACCTAAAGGCTGTTGATAGAGATGTCTTGGATTACATGTATCCAAGTCATGGAGTTAAATATGTGGCGAGCCATATCTGGAACATCAAGCCATTCTACAGTGTGCTCAACCGTGTGCTCTGGAAAACAATAGCCCCTAAAGATGGAGATGCGAGCATCATTCATGGCAACTTGAGACATTTGATGGTGTTTATTGAATGAGATGTCGGTTTCAATGTGGTGGACTAAATCTTTGATGACATCTTCAACATCTCTCACACAACTAACCGATCATGTGGCTATGCACCTTATATTATGTAGATGATCGAGAAGGTGTCCAGGCTGACCTTCAAGAAGCATATCACTCATTGGAGACTTCGTCCTCGGATTCCTCCTCCAGAGCCCGTTGCACCAAGAAGGAAGAATGTCGATCCTCCTGCATCATCCTCTCGACCTGTGGCTTCTCCACCTCCTCCTCCTCCATCACAATCCAGAAGTGGCTTCTTTAAGTGCTTCAAGGCAATTTTCGCCTCTTGCCGGAAGGTGGAAGTTCGGCAACATCGCATAGAGCTTTGCCAAGAGAAGTATCTCAAGGCGATGTGCGACAAGCTTGAAGTTCCCATGTTTCCCGCCGCAGAGAGTGATGGAGAGATGACTCCTTTCCCCGAGTTCACTGCTGATGAACTCGCTCAATTTGGTGGTGTTGGCACCTCCATGACGGCACCCTTCGAAGCAGAAGGCGATGATGAAAACGCCGAAGATCTGGAGGCTACAGAGGTGATAGTGAGCGGCAACAAGGCGATGACGACGATGATGAAGAGTATATCTTAGGGCTCTCCACCTCTCATTTCCTTTTTGGTGTCTTGATGCCAAAGGGGGAGAGATCGGAAGGGGGTACTTAGAGTTTTAATATCGTTGTCTCTTTTGATCCTCTATGGACATGTATTATGTTTTAAAAACTCTCACATTTCAATTTGTATAAGACTTAATCTATTATGTCTTGTATGCACTTTACAATGCTTTCAATGCTTAATTATGATGTGATGCTTGAAATGTCTTATTTATCATCAGATTCATTGTCTTATCACAAATTATGAACACATCACTTATGCACCCCACGATAACATGTATATGTATGATAACTCTCTCAATTTCTTGATTCTTAATGCATACATTGAGGGGGAGTTACTTATACACATACATGTTATGAAAACCAATTATTATCCTTCTTGTTGAAGCTTAACGTCTTGTCATCAATCACCAAAAGGGGGGGATTGAAAGTGCATCTAGGCATCCCCGTGGGTTTTGGATGATTGATGACGACAATTAAGAGACTAATGAGTTGAGTTGATCTTAAGCACATGTGTGATGATTGAAGACAAAATCCTTCAAAAAGGAAAAGGTTCAAACGGGCATCGAAGACTCGAGCATAGAAATTAGGGTTTCAATTGTGTTGAGTTTAGACTAGCTGTATCAAGTGTGAGGGTGTGTGTATCATGTGAATTGAGATCATCAAAGAGAGCTCAAAGTGGTGGTTGAGAGAAAAAACTAAGTGAGAAGCCTTATAGAGAGAAAATCTCAGTGACCGGACTTGTCCGAGCCTCGGGCGGACTAGTCTGGGTGGCCAGAGAAGTCTGTTTTGGAACGAACTAAATGTCTCTGTTGGAGTTCGGACTTGTTCGTAGGGGTACGGACTAGTCCGTTCTGCCTTGGTGAGCGTTTGTGGAGCTAAGTCCTGGGAGGCCGGACTTGTCCGCCCCAGGGGATTCTTCCTTTCGAACAACAACTCCAACGGCTACTATTCACAAAGAGGTTAAGGGTGGAATCAACACCACCCTTATGATCATGGAGGCTATGGAATTCCAATGGACTCAATCTCAGCTAGCCTACCTTGAAGTATCTTGTTCATGGCCATGTAAGAAATCAAGACAACACCTACATGAAGCCCCTGGTCAAGGACAAGAAACATAAAGAGCATTCAAGATCCAAGATATCCCACAATCACTTGTTGGGATTCCTACACTTTGACCAAGCCCGTGCAACCTAGGGAAAGTGACATTGTGGATGAAGTGTTTCTTGTTTGATTGTGGAATACACATGTCATCATGCCCAAGAATGTCTTTGATCCATGATCAAAGTATGGGTTAACTCACAGGAACATCAAGAAGGTCAAAGTGGCACCCCTAAAGAAGCACAAGCCTCACCATGCTCATGAAAGAATATCTTCAAAAAGGAAAAGTTGTCAACAAGTCTTCATCAAGGCGACGAAGAGGCTAGGGCCACCATGTGGCCCACAGGTCCGAATGATAGCCAAAGTAATTTTTGCATGTCAAACAGGAGGAATTATCCACATCTTCAACTCCAGGATTGTACAACAAATCTCGAACCAAACAAGACGGGGGTAAGTCCCGCTCATTGGAATCAAAAATTTGGTTATCTGGTAGTTATCTCATATTTGTTTCCAATTGCATATTTCAATTTCTGTTCATTGACTTGGAGAAGGCATACAATAAGGTACCAAGGACGGTCATGTGGTGGGCACTAGAGAAACACAAAGTCCCAACAATCTACATTAACCTTATCAAGGATATGTATGATAATGTGGTGACAAGTGTGTGCGTAAGTAATAGTGAGACCAATACTTTTCCTATCACAATAGGGCTACACCATGGATCAACCTTAAGCCCATACATCTTTTCCTTAGTGATGGATGAGGTGTCGAACGATATAAAAGGGGATATCCCTTGGTGTATGCTCTTTGCTGATGATGTAGTGTTGGGAGATGAAACTAAGGATGGTGTTGATAGAAAATTGGAGCTATGGAGGCAGACCTTAGAGTCGAAGGGGTTTAGACTTAGTAGAACCAAGACTGAGTATATGAGGTGCGACTTTAGTGATGTCGGGTGCGAGGAGGGAAATGTTAGTTTACAAGGACAAGTAGTACCTAAGAGGGATACATTACGATATTTAGGACCAATTTTACAAAGCAATGGTGATATTGACAAAGATGTTTGCCACATGATCAAGATTGGGTGGATGAAGTGGCGGCAAGCATCTGGAATCTTATGTGATAAGAAAGTTCCACAAAAATTGAAAGTAAAATTCTATAGGACGGTGATCAGACCTATGATGTTGTATGGAGCAAAATATTGGCCAACTAAAAGGCAACATGTCCAACAAATGAGTGTTGCTGAGATGCGCATGCTATGGTGGATGTGCAGTCATACAAGAAGAGACAAAATTAGGAACGAGGTGATATGTGATAGTGTAGGGGTGGCACCTATTAAGGAGAAGCTAGTCCAACATCACCTACGGTGGTTTGAGTATATTCAGCGGAGACCTCAAGAATCACCGGTTAAAAGTGGGATTATAAGGACTAGAGAAAATTTTATGAGAGGTAAAGGTCGACCAAGGTTGACATGGCAGGACGCAGTGAAACAATACTTAAAGGAGTGAGACATACCTAGAGATTTGGATCATGAGAGGACTGCATGGAAATTAGCAATTCATGTGATAGAATCTTAGTTTATTCGTATTTTGTTACTCTTATGTTCTTTCTTGTTTGGTTTCATTTCCAGCCGACCCCAACTTGTTTGGGACAAAGGCTTGGTTGTTGTTGTTATTGTTGTTGCATATTTCAATTTCTCATTTGCATTCAACATGTTTGAATTTCCACACTTGCATGTTGGAAAGTAAAATTTCCCCATCTAAAACTAAAACTTTGAATTAGGGAAGAAATTTAATTGGATATGAATTTTGGGCATGACCACTTAAATTTATTTTTCTAATTCAAACTAAAAATATTTGCTTTATTCCTCATTGCATTCACAAGTCGTTTCAAGTCGGGCAAGACAATTTGATAGTAGGGTTCAATTTGCTTTTGGCTAACGTAACCCGTTTTCGAGTTGTTTTGTTTGTTTTTGATCGAATTGCAGCAAGACAAAAAATTGTAAAGAGATGGTTTGTCAAGAAAGAAGAGGCCACATCAATCCTTCACCGAATCCAACCTCAACTTGGCGTTTGACGTTAAACATCAAAGCCTACGCCAAACTCGAAGGGTGTGAGTTTCTCACACAGAGGCCTTCATCACCAATTGCTCTTCAAATAAGATATGAGTTTATAATTTTTCATTGTTTAGTTTGCCTTAGAATTGAATTCCCTATGAGTAAGGTTGCCAATTCCTCATCATTCAATTGTAATGCATCCTCACAAGAGTAAGTGTTAGTATTATATTTTGGATCTCCAAAGGAAATACCACATTACTTGGAAAAACCAAAAAAAAGTACCTAAAATCCCTTAAGCATTGTTTTATAGACTTAGTCATTTTTGCCTAGGTTTAGAAAGCAAAGCTTTTTTGTATAATTTAGTGGTTGAATTGGCATGTAGCAACTGAATAGTGATGACCATGATTTTGATTTGAGCTTCGTGCATATATGGTGTCACTAGATTTCAAACTCCTAGGAATAAGTGATATCGTTGATCTTAATTTGAATTACATGTTTATGTGGAATCACTAATTTTGAAATTCCTACAAAAGTTCAGGAGGATAAAACTGAGAATCTTGTTTGCCATAATCCAAATGATAACATTTGCTCTTGTGTAAAAAGCTATGATGGTTAGAAACTTTACAAAATGAAGAGATCCATATAGTGTATTTACATCACTTGCATTGCGATGATTAGGAGCTTTAGAAAATGTGCAAATTGATTTATCCATAATGCCCCACTCTTATCAATGAGTAATACGTTGTTCATGGATACACTTGAAATTGGACCCAATGCATCTTTGATTTTGCTCTTCCCCGTACATACAAATGAAGATTCGGTTACCTAACACGAAATTTCATTTGTACAAGTATCGGGAGCTAACCATCCCCCCTATCATAGAGAGAAAGTTTACTGGAGTAATATTACTATGCAGACATTCAAAGATCCGATTGTTGGAAACCCTAAGAGGATTCCATTTTGACATCTCTTGGCCAAGGAGTAAGTTAGGATGGTTGCTACCTATAGGAAATTAAGCCTGAAGGACAACAATAACTATACGAGGCCGGAGATTTGACATGGAAACCCTCCATGAGCAACCAATCGACCACTACGAATATGTGAGAGCATTATGCTCTCAACTATTCTAAGCACTCATTCAAGCTCAAGGGAATTGCCACCATCATTGGGTGTAGGTTATTCCTTTGTGGCTAAAAGGTATGATATGCCTTAACCAAAGAATGACAAGATCACACCCAATGTATATTTGGTGCAAGTTGTTCCTATGTGGCTATAAGGTATGTTATACCTTAGCCAAGGAACAACGGATCACACTCAACCCATGTTGAGTGCACGTCATCCCTTTGTGGTTATAGGTATGTTGTACCTTAGCCAAGGAACAATATATCATACCCAACACATGTTGGGTACATGTCATTCCTTTGTGGCTAACGGTTATCATTACCTTAGCCAAGGAATGACGGATCACACCCAATGCATGAGAGGTACAAGTTATTTCTCTATGGCAAGAAGGTATGATACACCTTAGCCAAAGAACGACGGAACACACTCAACCCATGTTGAGTGCATGTCATTCTCTTGTAGCTAAATGTTATCATTACCTTAGCCACGGAATAACAAAGTACACTCAATGCATGTGAGACCTTGAGGTGCAGATAAGCGACATCAGCAACACTTTCTTCAACCACACTCGTTGTACCCGAGGGAGGCATACAATATTGACACTCAATCCCCCATTGTCAAAGCCACGCTGCAACAAGGATAGGCCAACCTCATGGCCTACCTCCATCGTTAGGGATTCAACCCCTATCGTGGACCTTGATCAAGAATAAGCTTGGGGGAGGACCCCCACTTGAGGTAATTTGTATCACACCCATTGCATTTTAATTTCCATCCATTCATCCTCCTTGCATCTAAAAAATAAATAAAATAGATTTGCTATCAATGAAATAAAGATGTGCGGTAAGAATGATTTAAAATTCACATAGATGAAATGATGAATAGTTGCTCTGTTTTCTTTTTCCCAAGTCCCTAGTTTACAACTTGCTACTCTCCAAATACTGCTTTCATTGGCTAAAGTTAACTTTTCCTTGATTTAGAAGTTGTGTGTAGCAAAAGCTTATTTTAATTCTAGGTTGTTGTTGTGATATTTAATATGGTGATAAGGTTGTTATTCCTAGTTTAAAAGTGAAACTAGATTTCTGGAGAAATTCTAAAGAGATTTAAGTTACTCTCATTTGATTGGAAACACCTACCAAAACCATATGATATTTTACATTGATAAACCTTATGCATATACTATTTGCCTTCACATTGACCTAGTCAAACTAGTATAGTCCTATGTGAGAATTCATTCATTTCTTTTTGAATTCAAGAATTCACTTGCACATTCTAAGACTTCTACACTAGAAGTTAGCAAAAGTGCATAATATCATCATTCCACAATAAAAAGAGAAACTCCATGCCTTTCATGTTTAGTACTCTCTCCAAGTTTATTGCATAAAAAGGGAGTACAAGACATGGCTACAAGAAAAAAGAAAAAAATGCATGCTTACATCATAAGCATGAGAAAAAAAAGAGTAGCCATGTTTCATCCCTGCAAATAAGAGAGTCTGCACAAATAAGAGTCATCTCAACACCCATTTGCGCTTTCACTCCATCACACATGCACATGTCTTGAATCAAATAGTTTTGAACTAATTTCTCCTAAGGCCTAATTTTTTGACTTAGCAATATTATGTGTTACAAATATCCCTAGTACATTCCCTACCAAGCTCCACATACAAGCCTTAATTAGTTGTAGGATGAGCATAGGCAAAATTCCTTGGTGATGATATATTTCCACTACACACAAAGGAGTGATTGAGAGAATCAAATTGTGGTACTTAGAATCCAAATAGAAGCTCTTCAGAATTTGAGTGGAACTTGATCTCTAGGCTATGTTTGCTCCATTTGTTGTTCTATCTTTCAACTACCCATGAATAGGAGAAGGCATAAGCCCCATAATGACTTAAGATAGGTGAAGTACCATAGCCAATTTTTGCAATACTAGGTAGAGTATTTTGTTGTGCACATCGTACTTTTGAAAAGCAAAACATTGTAGCAACTCCTAATCATCAACTTAAGGTCATCCGTCAATATAACTCAATTATGTGAAGGAAATATTATTTCTTGCACATATCACCTTTCTACTTAACTTATTTCCACTTGTCTTTGGAAGAATAGTTCATGCTGGCATTTTATGCTGGAAATGAGGTGAAAGAGGGGGAGCACTCCTATAAATTATCATCCCAACCAATCAAGCGTCGATATGTGGCATCACATGGATCAAATGGCCCACAAATAGTAGCATCCGAGGCGATCCAATGATGTATCACTCATATCAGTCAATGGGACCTACCTGGAAGTCACGCCGAGGAAGCACATTGGAGTTAGTCAGAAGACCAGTTCGGCCGAACTCCCTGTTCGACCGAAGTGGAATTTGCACCAAACTCGGTCAACTTCCACGTGTCGACTCCTTGTGGTGCCCTGATCACAATAAAGACTGATTTGCTTGCTTTTGGTGGCAGGAACTGACCCTTCTCTAGCTATAAATTGGACCCCCTACCCTCACACACACCACTTGAGCTTCATTCTATTGTATCCACTATCTTCCATAGCCTTAGAGGAGTTTAGGCTATAGTGAGGAGAGTCTCTAGTCCTTAGTCCAAATTAGTAAAGGAGTAGGAGTCTCTCTCTTCCCAATTCCAAATTGTGAAAGGTATGGCTCACATATTCCTTATTGTATTTGTGATTTTATGCATAATAAAGATATCATCTTTAGTCTTCTTTTATTCATGTACTTGGATGAAGCGTTTCTTGTTTGATTGTGGATTCCATGTATGTGGTAGGAGTAGTGTTTATGATCATACTTTAATGTCATTATACTATCATCATAAACACTATAAACCCCCACTATAGTCTAAGTAGCTATGATATGATCATGTTAATATGAATAACTTATGCTATGTCTCAACAATGGTTCAATGATGTTTAGGTTAGTCATTGCCTTAGGATGGCTTGTGCCGCGGATCCTAAGGTATTTACTTTGTGAGACCTATGTGTGCTGAATACATTGGCTTTGACAATAAAAGTTTTGAATGCTGCCATAACATCTTTCTAGCAAGGTCCAACTCTAGCTCCGAGCTTCTGCAAGGTCCAACAATAGGTCCGACTTTCTTTGTCTAGATCCGACATGTTTTTGGGTAGCTCCGGTGAGCTTTGTCTTTAGCTCCAGCATGTCCTTGTCAAGGTCCGACTTATGTTGGTTAGCTCCGACATGTTTTTCTAGCTCCGACTTTTGGGATGACTAGTTCCGACTAGTTTTGTAAGCTCCAGCACTAGGTTGTACTAGCTTTGATAAGCTCTGCTGCTAGGTTGTACTAGCTTTGATAAGCTCCGGCGCTAGGTTGTACTAGCTTTGGTAAGCTCCAGCTCAAGCTCTGGTTAGCTTTGGCAAGGTTGGGAGCTTGATCGTAATGTTCTAAATGTTCATGTGAAATGTTTCGAACTTGCTTTACACCTATGAAAAGGTTGCTTAGTATTCTTTTACTATGTTTTTGGTGTGTTTTGGTGGTTATGTCTTATATCATTTTGCTGTGCTTTGCAACATGCTTATGTGAGGTGCCCACGTAAGGTGTTGTGTTCGGAACTAACTTGAGTCAAGTCGCGGACTTGGGCTCGTATGGATTGGTTGTTTATTCATGTGAAGGTTTTGCTTGAGTTCAAGACATGGCTGGTGATGGGATCCATTGAACTAGTCTTAGGTAGAAGATGAGGTTCAACAACCAAGTTCGAGAGGAATTGTGGTTGAGTTGATCGAGAGGTTGCACAGCATGTTTGAATAAAGAACAATGCATATGAAGGTATCGTGGACGTCATTGGAAGATGTTTACACGTATTCAAGGAGTGCATGGACGTGGCTACATGGTTTCGAGGCATGATGAAGAGATGTGGACGTAAAAATTGGTCAGAAAGGTCCAACCAACTAGGTTATAGACTCAGGCTGTGGCTGAGTCGGGTTTGACTCAAATATGGAAAGTTTTGAGTTGGTTATGATAGGATTTTGTGTGGGTCACGAATTTGGGTTGTTTTAGGGATGCGGTATACGTTCCTAAGGTGTTTGGGAGTCTTAAGATTGCTTCTATATGTGTATAGAAGAGTCTTAAGCAGTTATGGAAAGTTTCGATTCGTGAACGGAGTAGGATTAGATTCCTGATTTGAGTTGAGTTGGCTTTCGAGCTGGTTATATAAGCAAGGGAGGCTAGAGCTCATGGTGCACGACTTTGGGGCTGTTCCTCTTGTGTTCTATTGAATAAAATTCGTAGTTTGAAGGAACTTTTATGCCTTGTTCGTCCGACTTGTTCCAGACAAGTTTTACTCGTCGAGTTTCTGGACAGCGCTACCTTTCGTCGGTGGTTTTATCATAACTCGAGTTTTACAGATCCAATTGACGTGATTATTTTTGGGTTGTCTTCGCAACTTGATTATCTATCATCTGTCAAAATTTCACGGTCATTGGATTTGTGGTTTGTGATCTACACGAGTTTCTTTGCAGCGTTCTAGAACTGTTTTTCTCAGGCAGGACATATTAACCTTTGTTCGATCTTTCAATCGTAACTTGAGTTTCTCTCGACGGATTTGAGTGATTCTTGTTGTGTTGTCTTCGAGACTTGATTCTCTATGATATATATCACTTTTGTCATGGTAAAACACGTTTAGATTAGTCTCACACACAATTTCTTTAACAGATCATTTTTCTGCCGAAGGGGTTGGGATTTAATTGTTTACGCTGCGTAAGATTTTTAAATCTACCATTCACCCCCCCTCTGGTAGCTTTTCACGTGCTCTTCGATCCTATAATTGGTATCAGGGCCACGGTGCTCCAATTATTGTGATTTGCACATGTTTTTGACTAATCATCATGGAGAAATACTCCGCCAAACCATGTGTGTTTGCTGGTATTGATTTTCAGGTTTGGAAGGCACGCATGGAGGTTTCATTTAGGCGCAAGGCTTTGCAATATGGGATAAGGTGTACAAGCCTTACGAAGTGCCACCTAACGATCAAGTTACGGCTACAAACCTACGGGATGTCGACAACAACAACAAAGCTTGGAACTTGATCATCCAAGGACTCACTCAGAGCGACTTTGACCGCGTTGCACATCTCCGATCGGCATACGATGTATGGAGAGAACTTTGTGACTATTAGGAAAGATCCAACATGATCAAGGAGGTAAGGCAAGACATGTTCAAGAAAGAATACATGCGCTTTGAGATGCAACCCGGTGAGTCCATCGATGATCTCTTTGCTCACTTTAACAAAATTCTCAGTAACTTGCGTAGTGTCAACGTTAATTTTTCTGATGCTGAAAATTCTAGGCAACTTCTTAGTGCATTAGACATGTCAATCTAGGAGATGAAATTTACATCTATTCGTGAATCTACTGTCATGAGTACACTTACTTTAGATGTGCTTTACTCTAAACTCAAAACTCATGAAATTGACATCTTATCACGTAAGAACCCAAATAAGTCTATTGCATTTGTCTTACAACGTGATATGCCTAGCTCCGGACAATCATCATCTTGCAATACTCTTGCTTTGTTGTCCTCACTAACCCTGGAGCAGATCGTGGAATTTCCAGAGGAGGAGCTAGCACTTCTCTCTACTAGGTTCTCAAAAGCATTGCAAAATGTGAGAACTAGAAGAAGAGGAAGCTCCAGACCTCAACGATGCTTCGAATGTGGTAAGATAGGACACTTTCATACAGAATGCCCTAACCTTTCAGGTTCTACTTCCCGAGAATAAAAACAATCAAGGACGAAGCACTCCTCAACAAATGATAAGAAGAAGAAGAAGGGCTTTACAGGTCGCCAACTGGTGAACAGTTTTATCTCCGCACTCTAGGAACATGGGTCAAGCAACGTGGACATTGGAAGTGACGAAGATGAAGATGATTTGGCCAACTTATGCTTCATGGCGGGCAAAACAAGATCCAAATCAAGTCAGGAGGATGCAGAACACAACAGTGATGACGATGAGGTATGTTCTACCTGTAATGAAATGTGATGCAATTTCTCGTGCAACTATTATTGTTAAGAAAAAGGACAAAAAGCTTAGGGATAATGCTGCTAAAATTGAATCACTAGAATCTGAAATCAACCATTTGAAAACCTTGATTCCTAGTGATGGTTCTTGTCCCTCGTGTGATTTAATCTATGAACAATTGTCCACATTAAGAACTGCACATTCCTCTACACTAGATAGACTTGAACTTGAAATTGAAAAGAACAAAAAGCTTGCTGCACTTGACATTGGAAACTTAAAAGATGCTTCTTGTTGTAGAATTGATTTGCATTGTTCTAGTTGTGATGATCTTGAAAAGAAACTAGAAGATGCTATGAATGAAATTTCAATATTGAATAATGCTTTACGTTCTCATGAAGTTAAATATTGTTCCAGTTACAAATTAAAAGGAAAAACTTCATGTGAAAACTGCCGTGATCTGTCCAATAAACTTGATAACATGCATAGTACATTAGATCAGTTTTGTAATGAGAATAAGAACCTAAACTTGCTGCTGAATTCTTCCAAGTCTTGCAATGATAAAACTAGTTTAGGTTTTGACTCTCATGCTCATGCTAAGGCACATCCACCTAAAATTCTAAAGTCATTAGGAAGTGGTTTGATTCAAACAGTTCCTAAACAAAAAGAAGTGGTTTTCAAATCTACAGGAGTGTTGTCTTATTCGGTTTCAAATAAAAATATTGCTTGCTCATCTAGACATGAACACAAAGTTAAATTTCATTGTACCTACTGTGATAGAGATGGTCATGTCATAGATTTTTGTTATAGACTAGCTAAACAACAGAAAAGAGAAAGAATGATTGCTAGATCTCATAACTTTCATGCAAAATTTTCTGCATATATTAAACCGAATGCCAGGAACATGCAACGTGCTGTTATGAGTCAAAAACATTCAAAGTTTACCTCCGGACCTTCTGTTTTTGCCTCCAGAGCTACTGATTTTTGTGCTACACAAGTAACACCTTATAGGTCAGTAGTTAAGAATAAAAAACCTCAAACTTTGACTCATAAACCTTCTATTTTATCTCAGCTTTCGCGTATTTTTCCTGCTGCACGTCGTGTGACTCAGTACTGTATACCTAACTTCCTTTTGACTAACCCCAGTATTGAGTCATCGACGTATTGTGCTTCTATGTAGGTTACATGCTTGAGGAAGGAGAACATTTGGATTGTGGATTCAGGTTGCTCACGCCACATGAAGGGTAACAAAGAATGGTTCTCCTCCCTCTCTTTTGTGTCACGTGTAGAGAATGTTACTTTTGCTGATAATTCTTCAACTCCTATAATTGCTAAGGGTTCGGTTAGAGTAAATGATCACTACACTTTGAAGGATGTGGCACTTGTCAAAATTTGAAATACAACTTGCTTTCTGTTTCACAATTGCTAGATGAAAATCTGGAAATTATTTTCAATAAAAACTGCTGCAAAGTTGTAGGTTCAAATAGTGAGCTTATCTTTAACATGTCTCGGTTTGGAAGAGTTTTTAAAGCTAATTTTGATATGTCTTCCTCTAAGCATAGGTGTCTAGTTGCTAATGATTCAAAGGACTTATATTTTTGGCATCGTAGACTTGGTCACGTAGGCTTTGATCACCTAATGCGTGTTAGTGCTTTTGATCGCATACGTGGGCTCCATAAGCTTAAAGGGGACAAAGAAATTGTGTGCTCTTCTTTTAGACATGCTAAGATGGTTGCAGGTTCACATACTCCTCTCAAAATGATCATGACAACTGAACCTGGTCAACTTTTGCACCTTGACACCGTAGGACCTTCACGTGTTCAATCCTTCGGAGGTAAATGGTATGTTCTTGTGATTGTTGATGATTACTCTAGATACTCTTGGGTTTACTTTATGGCATCTAAGAATGAATATTTTAGTCACTTTAGAACTTTATTTCTTAGATTATCAATTGATCACTCAAGATCTTTAAAAGCAATTAGAAGTGATAACAGAACTGAATTTAAAATCAATCTTTTGATCACTTTTGTGCTGAAAATGGAATAGATCATCAATTTTATTCACCATATGTACCTCAACGAAACGGTGTTGTAGAAAGAAAGAATAGAACCTTAGTTGAGATGGCTAGGACTATGCTTGATGAATATCAACTCCTAGGAAATTTTGGGCTGATGCGATTGCAACCACTTGTTATGTCTCAAATCGTGTTTTCTTGCGTGCTATTCTAGGTAAAACACCATATGAGCTCTTGTTTGGACATAGGCCTAGTGTTACGCACTTTCGGGTTTTTGGTTGCAAATGCTTTGTTAAGAAACATGGTAATCTTGATAAATTTGAACCTAGATCCATTGATGGCATGTTTCTTGGTTATCCATCTCATACTAGAGGCTACCGTGTGCTGTTACTTGACACTAACAAAATTGTGGAGACTTGTGAAGTGTCTTTTGATGAATCTAGCCCAGGTACTAGCTCAAACATTGCAGGTCCAGATCCATATCCGCAGGGGGAGAGCACTTTCGTTGAAGATGAGGAAGAGGTGGAGCTGCTGCCCGAAAATTCAGCAGCTAATGACATTGTTCGAGCTCCCAATTTTGATTCACAGCCAGCACCAACGACCACCATTGCTTGTCCAGATCCTCCTCAAGTCACAAGCTCATCGATTTGTGATGAACATGAAGATGAAGAAGCTTGTGAAGTGTCCACTCCCCTCCAGGTTCCCAAAATTCATCCTCCACAACAGATTATTGGAAGCTTGCATGAGCGAGTTACACGGTCCAGGTTTTGCGATCCAAACTCTCATGCTCATTCTTATTTTGTTGCTTCTTTTGAACCCAAAGATATATCACGCGCACCCACTAATGAATCTTGGATTATTGCCATGCAAGAAAAGTTAGAAAATTTTGAAAGAAATAATGTCTGGAAACTTGTACCTCCTCCTCAAGGTCACACTTTAATTGGAACTAAATGGGTGTTTAAAAATAAACAAAGTGAGGATGGGGTTGTGGTTAGGAATAAGGCTAGGTTGGTTGCTCAAGGTTTCACTCAAGTTGAAGGTCTATATTTTGATGAAACTTTTGCTCATGTTGCTAGATTAGAAGCCATAAGAATTTTTTTAGCTTTTGCTACATGTAAAGGTTTTAAGATATATCAAATGGATGTTAAAAGTGCTTTTCTTAATGGCTACATAGATGAGGAGGTTTATGTCAAACAACCACCGGATTTTGAAAATTAAGATTTTCCTAATCATGTTTACAAACTGTCCAAAGCCTTGCACGGTCTCAAACAAGCCCCTAGAGCATGGTATGATAGGTTAAAAACATTCTTACTTGAAAAGGGGTTTACCATGGGCAAGGTTGATAAAACTCTTTTTGTGCTTAAGCATGGCAATGACTCATTATTCGTTCAAGTGTATATGGATGATATTATCATTGGTTGTGCTTCTCATGATCTTGTATCCAAGTTTTCAGCTATGATGAGTTCAGAATTTGAAATGAGTATGATGGGAGAACTCACGTACTTTTTGGGGCTGCAAATCAAGCAAACCAAGGAGGGTACCTTTGTGCATCAAACGAAGTATACAAAAGTCCTCCTAAGGCGCTTCAACATGGACAAAAGCAAGCCTCTTCAGACACCAATGGGAACAGCAACAACTTGAACTTGATGAAGATGGTGAACCCGTGGATCAAAAAGAATATAGAAGAATGATCGGATCACTTTTGTACCTCACAGCATCAAGACCGGACATACAATTCAGCGTATGTCTTTGTGCACGATTTCAAGCCTCCGCACGTGCTTCACATCGTCAAGCCATCAAAAGGATTCTCAGGTACTTACATGGAACTCAAGAATTTGGCATTTTTCTTCCTTCTTCCTCAACTGTTACTTTGGAAGATTTTTCCGATGCTGATTTTGGAGGTTGTAGGATTGATAGGAAAAGTACTTTTGGTGCTTGTCATTTTCTTGGTAATTCTCTTATTGCTTGGTCCTCTAGAAAACAAAGCTCAGTTGCACAATCCACAGCTGAATCTAAATATGTAGCTGCTGCTAGTGCTTGCTCACAAATTCTTTGGATTGTTCAAACACCTAAGGACTATGGGGGGTTGATCTACATAGTGTTCCACTGTTTTGTGATAACACTAGTGCTATTTGCATTGCTAAAAACCCTGTGCAACATTCTAGAACTAAGCACATTGATATTAGGTATCACTTTCTGTAATAATATTGAAAAAGGAAACATTGTGCTTCACCATGTAGATACCGAACAACAATTGCCCGACATTTTTACAAAACCTTTGGATTTCACTTGTTTTTGGTACATTCATAGTGAAATAGGGGTTATGCATCCTCATGGCTTACATTGAGGGGGAGTTTTCGAACCCTAGAAGTCTATGTGTGAATCTGAAATTAAAATAATATGAGCATAGTATTTCATACATATATGACTTTGTGATTCCTTGTACATGCTGAAAGTTCTTACTACATTACTCGTGTTATACATTTTGTAGTTTTTGCCATGTCTAGTAATTACAATAATTACTTACACTAAATCCGGTCATGGTCGAATTTTCTTGCAGTTTTGAACTTGTTGCATGCTCACAAGTGCTTTTTAATCATAAAGAATTAATCAAGTAATCAACTCACATGTTGAGTTTTTGTGAACAAATATAAGTTGAGAAAAGATCAAGAGAATATGCATGCATCACACTTCATCTTTTGAGATGGCTTATCATTGCACTTAGATATTAACTTGGAAGAAGTTGTGTATGACTAAAACCATGTCCTTACGCTTCTGATTGTCAAATGACATAGGCTTGGCTTGGTTAGTTAGAATAAGGCAGATGCGCATATAATCTCTTGCAAATATCATATGATCTAAATTTGTGCTTTGAAAAATAATAAAATGCAGCAACAAGTGTCATACTTCCAGGTATTGCAATAGTTAAGTTTGTGAGATCATGACTTGCTTAAATTGAAAATTACATTTGATCTCTAGCATGGCTTACACTACTCTATGTATTTCACTGATTTGATAGTGTAAGTTACTTGACAGTATGACTTGGATGAGCTTTATTTTATATGTATATTTTATAATATGCTCATAACAATTAAAATTTGTCTTATAATCCTTGCTGAATACATTTTCAAAGGGGGAGAGATAATATGTGAATTTTTAAAAAACAAATATGCAAGGGGGAGACATTGATTACACATCACAATTGTTTTGGCATGATTCTTCTCAGGGGGAGAATTTGTTTTTCTTCTCATTTTATTTCTGTTTTACAAAGGGGGGTAAATTATTTTCAAAAATTTTAATGTGAATAAGCCAATGTTCGGATCTTAAGTAGTGTTGCCAATGCATTCATCAAGGGGGAGATTGTGAGACCTATGTGTGTTGAATACATTGGCTTTGACAATAAAAGTTTTGAACGCTGCCATAACATCTTTTTAGCAAGGTCCGACTCTAGCTCCGAGCTTCTGCAATGTCCGACAATAGGTCCGACTTTCTTTCTCTAGACCCGACATGTTTTTGGTAGCTCCGGTGAGCTTTGTCTTTAGCTCCGGCATTTCTTTGTTAAGGTCTGACTTATGTTGGTTAGCTCTGACATGTTTTTCTAGCTTCGACATTTGGGATAACTAGTTCCGACTAGTTTTGGTAAGCTCCAGCGCTAGGTTGTACTAGCTTTGATAAGCTCCAGCGCTAGGTTATACTAGCTTTGGTAAGCTCTGGCGCTAGGTTGTACTAGCTTTGGTAAGCTCCGGCTCAAGCTCCGGATAGCTTTGGCAAGGTTGGGAGCGTGATCGTAATGTTCTAAATTTTCATGTGAAATGTTTCAAACTTGCTTTACACTTATGGAAAGGTTTCTTAGTATTCTTTTACTATGTTTTTGGTGTGTTTTGGTGGTTAAGGCTTATATCATTTTGCTGTGCTTTGCAACATGCTTATGTGAGGTGCTCACGTATGGTGTTGTGTTCGGAACTAACTTGAGTCAAGTCGCGGACTTGGGCTCGTACAGATTGGTTGTTTATTCATGTGCAGGTGTTGCTTGAGTTCAAGACATGGCTGGTGACGGGATCCATTGAACTAGTCTTAGGGAGAAGATGAGGTTCAGCAACCATGTTCGGGAGGAATTGTGGTTGAGTTGATCGGGAGGTTGTGCAACATGTTTAAATCAAGAACAATACATATGAAGGTATCATGGACATCATTGGAAGATGTTTGCATGTATGCAAGGAGTGCATGGACGTGGCTACATGGTTCCGAGGCGTGATGAAGAGATGTGGACGTAAATATTGGTTGGAAAGGTCTAACCGACTAGGTTATGGACTCAGGCTGCGGCTGAGTCAGGTTTGACTCAAATATGGAATGTTTTGAGTTGGTTATGATAGGATTTCGTGTGGGTCACGAATTTGGGTTGTTTTAAGAATGTGGGATACGTTCCTAAGGTGTTTGGAAGTCTTAAGATTGCTTCTATCTGCGTATAGAAGAGTCTTAAGCAGTTATGGAAAGTTTTGATTCATGAACGGAGTAGGATTAGAGTCCTGATTTGAGTTGAGTTGGCTTTTGAGCTGGTTATATAAGCAAGGGAGGCCAGAGCTCATGGTGCAAGACTTTGGGGCTGTTCCTCTTGTGTTCTATTGAATAAAATTCGTAGTTTGAAGGAACTTTTATGCCTTGTTCGTCCGACTTGTTTCAGACAAGTTTTACTCGTCGAGTTTCTGGACAGTACTACCTTTCATCGGTGGTTTTATCATAACTCGAGTTTTACAGATCCAATTGACGTGATTATTTTTGGGTTGTCTTCACAACTTGATTATCTATCATCTGTCAAAATTTCACAGTCATTGGATTTGTGGTTTATGATCTACACGAGTTTCTTTGCAGCGTTCCAGAACTATTTTTCTCGGGTAGGACAGATTAACCTTTGTTCGATCTTTCAATCGTAACTTGAGTTTCTCTCGACGGATTTGAGTGATTCTTGTTGTGTTGTCTTCGTGAATTGATTATCTCTGATATATATCACTTTTGTCATGGTAAAACACGTTTATATTAGTCTCACACACGATTTCTTTAACATATCATTTTTCTGCCGAAGGGGTTGGGATTTAATTGTTTCCGCTGCGTAAGATTTTTAAATCTACCATTCACCCCCCCTCTGGTAGCTTTTAACGTGCTCTTAGATCCTACATACTTAATATGCTAGCATGGTGCTAGGATAGTTAAGTAGCATTGGATGTCTCGTAGACCCACAGATTGAAGAGGTAGGCAGTAGGTGGTGACAACCATATCTGTCCTTTGTAATCCTTCACGTTCGGCTATACCACAGGCTCTTGGCGGGAGTCGCTCTAGTATTTCTAGGGGTAAACTAGTGCCCGATGTGCTCAACAACTTAGCATATGGATTCACCATTGACATGCTCATTAGTATCTAACCTAGGCTATGTATATGTATATTAGTAGCATTGTAGGAGCAACTCACCAACTCTTAGTCTAATCTCCATTAGGACCCATCTACCCTCTAGAATAGATTGCTTAGGTGTGTTTCACACTACCCATATTATCAACTTACCCTTGTCTTGATAATTGATTAGTATCCACAGCTCGATCATAAGAGTAGTGTTTAGTTTACTGCATTGCCTTCCTTTGGGATAAATACGATACCCTTGGGAATACTCATGGGTGAAATGCTACAATGGAGTCTTCTGTGCGCTTGCGGACCTCATCTCTTACTAGAGATGATATGACGTGTTAAGAACCATCAACAATGGTGACACACACCTAAGCAATCTACTCCAAGAGATAAGGTTGTCCTAGTGAGGGTTAAACTATGAGAAGGGGCTGCTCCCACTTTGCTTTGATTACTCATATACATAACCCAATAATATACACATGAATATTTCAATGGTGAATACTAGGGCTTAGTGGTCTAACATATCGGGCATGCATTTACCCCTGACAACATCAGGATGATTCCTGCTAAGATCTTGTGGCATAGCCCAACATGGGGGAGTACAGAGGACGGGCAGAGCTATCACCACCTGCTG
Source organism: Tuctoria greenei (assembly GCA_036927565.1). Classification (NCBI taxonomy): domain Eukaryota; kingdom Viridiplantae; phylum Streptophyta; class Magnoliopsida; order Poales; family Poaceae; genus Tuctoria; species Tuctoria greenei. The sequence continues at coordinate 61,768,850 of JAYESD010000010.1, forward strand.
CCTATCCCTACAACCTATGGGTCTATGAGACATCCAACGCTACTTAACTATGCAAGCATCACACTTGCATGCTAAGTAAATACCTTAGGAGTTGCACTACAAGATCCATCTTAAGGCAATGACTAACCTAAACATCTATGAACCAACGTGGGACCAACCACTAACTTATTCATATTAATATAATCATGTCATTACCTAATTAGACCATAGTGTAGGTATATGGTGTTTATGATAACATAATATGGACTTCACGATCAGATCATAATAACACCTACACCTATCACATACATGGACTGCACAATCAACGAAGAAGTGCTTTGTCCAAGTATACGAATAAATGGTGACACACACCTAAGCAATCTACTCCAAGAGATAAGGTTGTCCTAGTGAGGGTTAAACTACGAGAAGGGGCTGCTCCCACTTTGCTTTGATTACTCATATACATAACCCAATAATATACACATGAATATGTTAATGGTGAATACTAGGGCTTAGTGGTCTAGCATATCGGGCATACATTTACCCCTGACAACATAAGGATGATTCTTGCTAAGATCTTGTGGCATAGCCCAACATGGGGGAGTACAGAGGACGGGCAGAGCTATCACCACCAGCTACCTATCCCTACAACCTATGGGTCTATGAGACATCCAACGCTACTTAACTATCCAAGCATCACGCTTGCATGCTAAGTAAATACCTTAGGAGTTGCACTACAAGATCCATCTTAAGGCAATGACTAACCTAAACATCTGTGAACCAACGTGGGACCAACCACTAACTTATTCGTATTAATATAATCATGCCATTTCCTAATTAGACTATAGTTACTTTGGAGGATCCATCTTAAGCTATACGACCAGAGCTTACGGAGGATCCTCCTACAGCGGAGGTTAAAAATTTCTTCGATCTTCTCAAAGATTCAGAACAACTGCTGCATGGACACACTGAAATTACAATCCTCACTTTTGTGACTATACTTATGGCAATTAAGTCTAAGTACTTCTTTTCTAATAAATGTTACAACAACCTCATAGTTCTGTTCATTGATGATGTTCACATCCCCACAAAGTGCCTAAAGATATGTATAAGTCGAAGAAAATTCTTTTTGATCTTGGTATGAACTACGAAAAGATTTTTGTGTGTCCGGACAACTGCATGCTTTTCTGGAGAGAGCATTCCAATGAGAACAAATGTTTAAAATGTGTTCAACTGAGGATTTGTCGAAGTTGTTAATAACGATGGTGAACTATGATGACCGTGACGTTGATGAATTTTGAAATTTATGAAGTAATGTTTTCTTCACTAACTTAACATGAATCTTGTATATTACCTTAGCATATTAATCAATTATTCCTTTCAACAGGATGTCGTTGAAGGGGAAGGGGAGGCCACTGAGAGGGTTTGCTCCAGCATGAGAACCTGTATCAGGTACCTTGTTGTGACATCCTCATTTTCATGCATCATGCCCTGCATACATTCATACACATGCCTAACATTAATCAACATAAAAAGGAACAAGTCTAAAATTGATTTAGAACAAAACCGCACTTAACAATTCTAGGAAGTGCGGACTAGTCAGATTTTGGTGCAAACTAGTCTGATTTCTCTCTGTCTTCGATCGGACTTGTCCATTTTTCTGCAGACTAGTCTGTTTTTGCCTCTGGACACCTTCGGACTTGTCCAATCCTATGCAGACTAGTCTGGTGTTCCAAAACCCTTGGAAATTTCGCTAAGTCCCTAGACTTGTCCAGACTAGTCTGGTGTACCAGCTGAGTTGTCCATTTTCCTCTCTGACTAAAGTCGGACTTGTCCGATTTTAGGCCAGATTTGTCTTTTTTTTCCTCTGGATAAGTTCGTACTTGTCCGATGTCCAGTGTGGACTTGTCCAATTTTTCTCTGGACAACTTCGGACTAGTCCGGCCCTTTCGGACTTGTCCGATAAATAGTGACTCCGAATTGAACTTTTGTCTCACGACTTGTTTCTTGGGTTTACGTTAAGTGGGCCTAGGGACGTCGTGCCTAACTCTTTTAGAGCCCATGTGGGAGTCTAAACCGACCTCTATTCATCTCAAAACTCGAAATCCATTTAACCCTAGCCTCCACCTCTATATAAACGACCCCACCCCTTGACTTGACATCTATTTGCCACTTTTCCACTCCACCCAAACCCTAGTTCGTGGAGATACACCATCAAGGAGGGAGAAGGAGATCCCAAGCAAGAAGAAGAAGAGGAAAGGAAAGAGGATCAAGATCTCCATCAAGTTTCGTTCTTCATCACCAATTCATCCCCAAGTTCATCATCAACCCTAGATCATCAAGATCCAAGCGTTGTCTCCAAGTTTCTTGATTCATTGGAGTCCTAAACACCTGGTATACCTTCTATTCTCTTTTCCTTACGTGAATTCAACCCCAAATCTCCAAATTCACGTCGATCTAGAAAACCCTAATCTGCTGATCTCGCACAGTGCGGACTTGTCCGGTCCCTAGCGGACTAGTCCGATTTTCCTGGTTAATTTTTGCTGAATTAATTCTAAAATTAGAACTAATCGACTCCAAACCTGTATAAACTTGTTAAAAGCAATTAGAACTAGTTAGTGATCATTAAAAGCAACTCATTAACAAGTTCCAACTTGCATTTGCATTAATCATGCATATCATGTCATATTGAGTAATGTTTGTGCACTTTTTGATTGTGTTTCCTGTCTTGTATGTTTATTGTTGCGGATTAGATGGATTTGCGCTAGAGAGTTCCGCGGAGGATCTACAGCACCTAGAGTTTGAAGATTTTGACCCGAACCAATCCCAAGAGCAAGGCAAGTGTCCTTAAAGCATATTGATCATGTTTTGAAATAAATGTTTTGTTTGCAAAACTGCATGCTTGTGTCAATTTGATGGAAATCCTATGATATGAACTTTACTAGATTTGTTTAATCACCCTTGTCACCTGGAATACATAGTAGAGAGTCGGGATGGGATTTTTACCTTTTTGCTTCGCTTAATTAATTGGGATGGGAAAACAACTATACTATTTAATTATGCATTAATGAGATTATGACTAGCATGAATTGGTTAATATGATATGGTAATGGGTGATCTAAGCAAGCCTATTATGTGGATGGGTTGGATGCTATGGTGGTTTGCTTGCTTTAGATCTAATACCGGTTCATGCGAGAATAAGCCAGGATTACAGTGCCACCACAAGGCCAAGTATGGGTGCGGCGTAGCTGATTAATTAGGGCTTTGCCAGTGCTATTTGGACCATTAAGTATGCTCGGGGAAGGGGTAGTCGGATTGGGTTTGTTCATGATTGGTGGGACTACCCTGGGATCCGAATGGCTCAAGAGGGGGCCCTTGGTTGAAGATGTGCTCAATTGGAGGCATCGCCACCGGTGAAACCTCAGTGGGTTCTAAATAGGCTAGTAATCCCTTTGTAAAGGCTATTTTGTGATCTGTTGGCCGCAAACCAATGGAAGTGTGAGATGGCATAATAGAGGTTCTAGTCACTGCAAGGTGATGAAATCACAAACATGTGGGTAAAGTGGTACAACCTCTGCATAGTGTCAAATAAAACCATCATGATAGCCGTGCTCCCGGTTATGAGCACCTGGACAACTTCCATGATTAGAGGGAACTTGGTATTGGGATGGTTTTTGGGACGGTTATGGTTTGGTAATGGTTATGGCTTGTTATGAGTTAAATTTCTGATATTGATTATGGTTATTAGTAATAGTGAAATCTGGAATATGGATGATGATAATAAATATGGACTGGTATCATGATGAGTATTATGATGATTACATGGTTTATGATGGGATTATTTCACATACATATATTATATTGCTTTTCAAATGTTTTTAATGTACTTTTCAGCACTTAGCCATTATTATTGTCATCATTTGTACCAGCTACGTGTCATACTTTCCACACTTGCTGAGTACGACATGTACTCACCCTTGCAATTACCCCACTAATGTTGCAGGTCGGGATTGGGAGTATAACGATGATAATGCGGAGTTCTAGGCCGTGTCTACCGTCATGCTGCCTGTGGTGTTGATTGGAGCTGCGCTATACCCTATTTGCTTAGTTTGCATAGTTGCTTTATTAGATGATTCTACTGCAATAGTCCACAGTTGTCATTAATATTCAATAGTGCTTGTATTCGAGGATAATCTGGTTGTGTAATAAAATTTGGTTAATTAATCTTGTCTTGTGGTAATTTTCTATATATCCTTTTGTGAATGCACTCGTGTATGTGTGTTGAACATCCTGGGCACACATATGCGTTCAGTTGGTTCATTTTCAGAACCGGGTGTCACAAATTGGTATCAGAGCCACAGGTTGACCGTAGGACCCCGCCTAGATAGAATGGACACTTTAGACCACATAGGAGCACTTAGGAATCAATGTGTTTTTGTTTGGTGTGTTGTTTGCTATATATTGGTTGCTTGTGTGCTTAATAGAGGATTTTGGGATGCTTTAGCATTGCCTTGTCCACGTAGGCTAGAGTAGCTAGTTGTTTAGTTTCACATCCCTTGATGCATATAGTTGGGGACATTTCTAAATTCTTATCTCTTGCTTTTCTTCAGATGGTGAGGACTCGCAACTAGAGGGATGGCAATGATGAGGAGGAGAACAATGGAGCACCTCAAAACAACAATGGACAAGGACCTGCTCATGGAGCTATCAACATTAAGCAGCTATTGGCTATGCAAAACCAGCTCATGCAGACCCTGATACAAACTATGGGACAGCTGCAGGCTGGTAACAACAACAATCAGCCCCACATGCCTCCACCGCCACCCCCGCCTCCTCATAACCGATTGGGAGAGTTCATGAGGACTAGGCCACCAACCTTTGCTCAAGCCGCTGACCCTATGGATGTGAATGATTGGCTCAAGTCCGTGGAGAAGAAGCTAGCTATTGTCCAATGCAGTGACCAGGATAAAGTGCTTTTTGCTTCTCATCAACTAGTTGGAGCAGCTGCCGATTAGTGGGATCCTTTATGGAATGCTCATGAGAATCAAGAGAGGATTACTTGGGCCGAATTTAAGGAGATTTTCCATTCTCATTATGTGTCGGAGGGAGTTATGATCTTGAAGAGGCAAGAATTTGAGAACTTGAGGCAAGGAAGATTAAGCGTGAGGGAATATCTCAATAAGTTCACTCAACTGTCAAGGTATGCGCCGGAAGATGTTAGTCGGGATAGCCGGAACCAATACTTGTTCATGAGAGGCTTGAACAATGAGATCCAAGTGCAATTGCTCAATTGTGATTATGCCAACTTCCAGAAGCTTGTGGACAAAGCAATTGTTGTGGAGAACAAGGTCCGTGAGATGCAGCAAGACGACAAGAGGAAGACGCCATATCAAGGACAGCAACAAGGAAGTAATGTGCGCCCTCGCTTTGCGCCACCAAATGCGCCATATTACAGCCCTCTTGCTCCGGTTTAGCGTCCTGGTTATGCACTGCACCCAGCTCAGTTTGTGCTGCACTGCCTTGTTATGCAAGCACCTAGACCTCCAATGGCTTATGCACCTCGTGCCAACTTTCCTATTGCCAATGCGCAGAATCAAGTCCGTCCCAATAATTCTGGTGGAGTAAAGAAGTGTTATACTTGTGGAGAAGCTGGACACTTTGCACATCAATGTCCTAAGTCAAGCTTTGGTCAAGGAAGCAATGCGCCGAGGCAAAACCCAAGATCCAATGGAGGACAGCCGCTAGGAAACCGTGGACAACATAATTTTGCTCGTGGCAGCGTGAACCATGTCTCTATGGAGGATGCACAACAAGCGGGTGACGTGGTCATTGGTCTGTTTCTCGCCAACTCCAACCCCGCGACTATGTTATTTGATTTTAGAGCATCACATTCATTCATTGCATCGAAGTATGTTGCCAAGTATGGATTGCCTATCTCTCATATGAAGTTTACTCTATTGGTTAAGTCTTCTGGAGGAGAGATGAGGACAAACATAGTATGTCCAAAAGTAAGCCTTATAATAAGGGGGGTAGACTTCTCCGCCAATCTCATTGTTTTGGATTCTCAAGGATTAGACATTATACTTGGTATGGACTGGTTGAGGAAACACAATGGAGTTATTGAGTGTGCCACGAGTACAGTGAAGTTGACCAATGAACAAGGGATCACTGTTGAATTTGAAGCATCTCAACACGCACCAAAGCAATGGGAGCTGAATCACATGGACGGTGCCGCAATTGAGAAGATTCTGGTGGTGTGTGAATTTTTGGATTAGTTTCCGAATGAGTTGCTAGGTATGCCACCTGATCGAGATATTGAGTTTATTATTGATTTAATACCTGGAACTGCACCTATAGCTAAGAGACCGTATAGGATGCCTCCTAAGGAATTAGCGGAGCTCAAGAAGCAGATTCAAGAGCAACTAGAGAAAGGTTTTATTCGCCAAAGCTCTTCACCTTGGGGAGCGCCTGTTCTTTTCGTGGATAAGAAGGATGCATCGCAAAGGATGTGTGTGGATTACCGAGCTCTCAATGAGGTGACAATCAAGAACAAGTATACCTTGCCCCATATAGAGGACTTGTTTGATCAGATGAAGGGTGCTTATGTCTTCTCCAAGATTGATTTGAGGTCAGGCTATTTTCAAATGAAGATTAGACCATCGGACATACCTAAGACAACTTTTTGGACAAGGTATGGATCTTATGAGTATACCGTGATGTCCTTTGGATTGACCAATGCACCTGTGTACTTTATGAACCTCATGAATAAGGTCTTCATGGAGTACATGGATAAGTTCGCTGTAGTGTTCATTGATGACATTATGATCGACTCGAAGGATGAGAAGGAACATGAGGAACACTTGAGGCTTACATTGCAAAAATTGAGGGAGCATTGATTGTACGCCAAGTTCAACAAAAGTCAGTTTTGGTTAAGGGAATGTCATTTTTGGGTCATATCATTTCAGGAGGAGGAGTTTCGGTTGACCCCAGAAAAGTGAGGGACGTGTTAAAATGGGAACCCCCGCAAAATGCAAAGGAAATAAGGAGTTTTCTTGGGATGGTTGGGTATTACCGTCGATTCATCAAGGACTTTTCCAAGATAGCCAAGCCAATGAAGGAGTTGCTAATGAAGGTGAAAGCATTTCACTGGACTTAAGCTTGTCAAGAGAGTTTTGAGGAATTGAAGAAGAGGATAACAACAGCCCCAGTCTTGATATTATCGGATGTGAGCAAGAGTTTGACATCTATTGTGATGCGTCGAGACAAGGACTTGGATGTGTGCTCATGCAAGAAGGTCAAGTGGTCGCTTATGCGTCAAGACAATTGAAGAAACTTGAGCGGAATTATCCAAGCATGATTTGGAACTTGCAGCCGTGGTTCATGCATTAAAGATTTGGAGACATTACATCCTTGGACGTAGGTGTGAAATTTATACGGATCATAAGAGTCTTAAGTATATTTTCACACAAATGGATCTGAATTTGAGGCAATGAAGATGGTTGGAGCTTATCAAAGATTATGATTTGGGAATCAATTATCATTCAGGGAAGGCCAATGTAGTGGCCGATGCCTTGAGTAGAAAAGGAGTAAGTCATCAACTCGCGGTTTGAGAGCTTCCATCCGAGTTATGTAAGGAGTTTGAACAGTTGAATCTCGTATTCGTACATGAGATGGGGACAATGGAGTTAAATCCGACTTTGGAGCAAGAAATTCGGGAAGCTCAAACAAAGGATGAGGAGATTTAGGAAATCAAGGACCCAAGAGGGAAGAGAATTCAAATTTGATGAGGATAAACATGGTACTCTATGGCTTGGTAAGAGGACGGTTGTGCCTAATGTGAAGCATATTCAGGAGACAATACTAAAGGAGGCACATGACTCACCATATTCAGTTTAGCCCGGTTGCACGAAAATGTACAAAGACTTGAAGGCTTGTTATTGGTGGGATAGCATGAAGAAGGACATAGCTGAATATGTAGCTTTATGTGATGTGTGCCAACGAGTTAAGGCGGAACATCAAAGGACAGTCGAACTATTGCAACCATTGGAGATTCCGGAATGGAAGTGGGAAGAAATCGGAATGGACTTTATAGTTGGATTGCCACGTACCCAGTCCGGTTATGACTCAATTTGGGTAATTGTGGATCGATTGACCAAATCATCTCATTTCATCTCTGTGAAGACCAAGTACACAGCTGCACAATTGGCCAAAATATACATGGAGCATATCGTGTGTCGACATGGAGTCCCGAAGAAGATCGTGTCGGATAGAGGTTCTCAATTTACCTCTAGATTTTGGCAAAAATTGCATGAAGCATTGGGAACAAGGTTAAATTTTAGTTCAGCATATCACCCTCAAACGGATGGACAAACTGAGGACCAATCAGATTTTAGAGGACATGTTAAGAGCTTGTGCTTTGAAACATGGGAAAAGTTGGGGCAAGAGCTTGCCATATGCAGAACTTTCATATAACAATAGCTACCAAGCAAGTTTGAGGATGTCACCATATGAAGCACTAAATGGAAGGAAGTGTAGAACACCTTTGTTCTGTAGTGAGACAGGAGAAACTCAAGTATTTTGTTCGAATTTGTTACTAGAAGCTGAAAAGCAAGTTCAGGTAATCCGTGAGAACTTGAAGGCCGCTCAATCAAGGGAAAAAGGATATGCGTACAATAGAAGAAGAAAACTAGCCTTTGAAATAGGAGACTTTGTTTACCTCAAGGTGTCACCGATGAGAGGTCATAAGAGGTTTAACGTTAGAGGCAAGCTAGCACCTCGATACATTGGGCCATTCAAGATTTTGGAAAAGAGGGGAGAAGTAGCATATAAGTTGGATGTGTCAACTCAGCTTTCAGATGTACATGATGTCTTTCATGTTTCCCAGCTCAAAATGTGTTTGATTGTACCGGAAGAACAAGTGCCAATGGAAGAATTGGAATTAGATGCAGATTTGACCTATGTCGAGCAACCGATTAAAATATTGGAAACCAAGGAGAGAGTCACAAGGAACAAGATTATCAGATGGTGTAAAGTTCAATGGAAGCATCACACAGAAGCGGAAGCAACATGGGAGTTGGAGGATGATCTCAAGAAGAAATTTCCCTATCTCTTCTCTTCCGCGTCAAATCTCGAGGGCGAGATTCATTTTAAGGGGAGGTAGGTTTGTAGCACCCTCATTTTCATGCATCCTGCCCTGCATACATTCATATACATGCCTAACATTAATCAACATAAAAAGGAACACGTCTAAAATTGATTTAGAACAAATTTGCACTTAACAAATCTGGGAAGTGCGGAAGTTTGATTTCTCTCTGACTTTGATCGGACTTGTCCGTTTTTCTGCAGACTAGTCTGTTTTTGCCTCTGGACACCTTCCGACTTGTCCGATCCTATGCGGACTAGTCCGGTGTTCCAAAACCCTTGGAAATTTCGCTAAGTCCCTGGACTTGTCCAGACTAGTCTGGTGTACCAGTGGACTTGTCCGTTTTCCTCTCAGACTAAAGTCGGATTTGTCTGATTTTAGGCCAAACTTGTCTATTTTCCCCTCTGGATAAGTTCGTACTTGTCAGATGTCCAGTCCGGACTTGTCCGATTTTTCTCTAGACAACTTTTGACTAGTCCAGCCCTTTTCGGACTTGTCCGATAAATAGTGACTCCGAATTCAACTTTTGTCTCATGACTTGTTTCTTGGGTTTACTTTAAGTGGGCCTAGGGACGTCGTGCCTAACTCTTTTAGAGCCCATGTGGGACTCTAAACCGACCTCCACCCATCTCAAAACTCAAAATCCATCTAACCCTAGCCTCCACCTCTATATAAACAACCCCGCCCCTTGGCTTAACATCTATTTGCCACTTTTCCACCCCACCCAAACCCTAGTTCGTGGAGAGATGCCATCAAGGAGGGAGAAGGATATCCCAAGCAAGAAGAAGAAGAGGAGGAAATGAAATAGGATCAAGATCTCCATCAAGTTTTGTTCTTCATCACCAATTCATCTTCAAGTTCATCATCAACCCCAGATCATCAAGATCCAAGTGTTGTCTCCAAGTTTCTTGATTCATTGGAGTCCTAAACACCTGATATACCTTCTATTCTCTTTTCCTTACGTGAATTCAACCCCAAATCTCCTAATTCACGTCGATCTAGAAAACCCTAATGTGTTGATCTCGCGCAATGCGGATTTGTTCGGTCCCTAGTGGACTAGTCCGATTTTCCTGGTTAGTTTCTGTTGAATTAATTCTAAAATTAGAACTATTGGACTCCAAACATGTATAAACTTGTTAAAAGCAACTAGAACTAGTTAGTGATCATTAAAAGCAACTCATTAACAAGTTCCACCTTGCATTTGCATTAATCACGCATGTCATGTCATATTGAGTAATGTTTGTGCACTCTTTGATTGTGTTTCTTGTCTTGTATGTTTATTGTGTGGATTACACGGATTTGCGCTAGAGAGTGCCGCGGAGGATCTACAGCACCAAGAGTTTGAAGATTTGTACCCGAACCAATCCCAAGAGCAAGGCAAGTGTCCTTGAAGCATATTGATCCTGTTTTGAAATAAATGTTTTGTTTGCAAAACCGCGTGCTTGTGTCAATTTGATGGGATTCCTATGATAAGAAGTTTACTAGATTTGTTTGACCACCCTTGTCACCTGGAATACATGGTAGAGAGTTGAGATGGGATTTTTACCTTTTTGCTTTGCTTAATTAATTGGTGTGGGAAAACAACTATACTATTTAATTATGCATTAATGAGATTATGATTAACATGAACTAGTTAATATGATATGGTAATGGGCGATCTAAGCAAGCCTGGTATGTGGATGGGTTGGATGTTATGGTGGTTTTCTTGCTTTAGACCTAAGGACCGGTTCATGCGAGAATAAGCCAGGATTACAGTGCCACCACGAGGCCAAGTATGGGTGTGGCATAGCTGATTAATTAGGGATTCAGCAGTGCTATTTGGACCATTAAGGATGCTCGGGGAAGGGGTAGTCGGATTGGGTTTGTTGATGATTGGTGGGACTACCCTGGGATCCGAATGGCTCAAGAGGGGGCCCTTGGTTGAAGATGTGCTCAGTTGGAGGCATCGCCACCGGTGAAATCTCAGTGGGGTCTAAATAGGCTAGTAATCCCTTTGTAAAGGCTATTTTGTGATCTCTTGGACACACACCAATGGTAGTGTGAGACGGCATAATAGAGGTTCTAGTCACTACAAGGTGATGAAATCACAAACACGTGGGTAAAGTGGTATAACCTCTGCATAGTGTCTAATAAAACTATCACGATAGCCGTGATCCCGGTTATGAGCACCTGGACAACTTCCATGATTAGAGGGAACTTGGTATTGGGATGGTTTTTGGGACGGTTATGGTTTGGTAATGGTTATGGCTGGTTAGGAGTTAAATTTCTGTTATTGATTATGGTTATTGGTAATGGTGAAATCTGGAATATGGATGACGATAATGAATATGGACTGGTATTATGATGAGTATTATGATGATTACATAGTTTATGATGGGATTATTTCACATACATATATTATATTGCTTTTCAAATGTTTTTAATGTACTTTTCAGCACATAGCCATTATTATTGTCGTCATTTGTACCAGCTACATGTCATACTTTCCACACTTTCTGAGTAAGACATGTACGCACCCTTAAAATTCCCTCACCAACAGTTGCAGGTCAGGATTAGGAGTATAACGATGATAATGTGGAGTTCTAGGCCGTGTCTACCGTCAGCTTGCCCGTGGTGTTGATTGGAGCTGCGCTATACCCTATTTGTTTAGTTTGCATAGTTGCATTATTAGATGATTCCGCTGCAATAATCCACACTTGTCATTAATATTCAGTAGTGCTTGTATTCGAGGATAATCTGGTCATGTAATAAAATTTAGTTAATTAATCTTGTCTTGTGGTAACTTTCTATATATCCTTTTGTGAGTGCACTCGTGTGTGTGTGTGTGTTGAACGTCTTGGGTACACATATGCGTTCACTTGGTTCATTTTCAGAACTGGGTGTCACACTCGTCAGATGGGAGCAAACGTCCCCAGCTACCGGCGCACATTCCAGAGTTTGCGTCTCGGGTCTGGTCGTGTGACGTACGCACGGAGGTAAATTTCAGTTGACAATCATGTTATTTCAAATTGCACTTATAAATAATTTTTTCTTATCAATCTTTTTATTTTTGCAGTCTGACGCAGAGTCATCTGAGTAAGAGTCAGAGGCTAGGGGTCGCCACAGGAGCCGGCTAGCCTCCCTTCAAAGCCGACTAGCGCCAACCTCTTATCGGGGCCGACGAGCCTCCCTTTGGGCTCCGGTGCTCACCTGCCTTATGGGTCATAGGATGCAATGGCGCCGTAGAGGCGATGAACAAGGAAGACCCACTTTGTGGCTCCTCCTCCGGTTCCTGCTCAGTGGATCACTATCCGTCCTATCAGAGATAGAAAAAACTGTATAATATATTAAATATTATATTTTGTCTGTCGTTACTTAATGAGTTAACATATTTTGCAGATGTTGGTATGACCTTTCGTTCACGGGGGCCCAGAAATAACACAGGCGGGTTAACGATGTCTTGGGGTCTATAGTTAAGTTTCACTACCCCGGTGTCATCAACGGTTTCCCTGTTCTGTCATGGGATGACTCTGCTCGTGTCTCTCACGAGGTCCACGACACCCTTTAGGGAGCCGTGTGGAATGATTTTATGGTAATTTTAACTGTATAATTTTCAACTCGTTTAAAATGTTAATGAATATCACTTAAATGTTTGTTTGCTTACAGCTGAGGTACGTCTCGCATGTTCCACTACAACGCTCGAAAGCTCGCGATGATGGCTTTGTCAAACGCCCGGATCCAGGCCGTCAACGCGTACCACAAGCTGCACCTCCGGGAGTAGCAGCAGGAAAGGGGTCCATTTAGGAAGGACTCTGACACGTACTTGACAGAGGAGCAATACGCAGAGGTATGTCTTTATTGTTAAATATTTGCAATACCTATGTATGTTAACTGCATTGATGAATTATGAAATATGTGCAGGTTAGTATTTCTTGGTTACAGGGTCAACCCAAGGCATACGTAGCTCTCTGTCGGCACTAGGCTAGCGATGCTTTCATCGCTAGGTCCATAAAGGCAAGACAGTGCCGCTTGGGGTCCGAGGGCAAGCAAAACTACGACGGTGATGGCTACTTGTGTTTGGCTAAACGCATGGTAAGTATAGCTTAAGTTCATTTTTGTGTTCAAAATATATTTTTCTCACTAACACAACTGTACAAGAGCGAGACCGGTCAAGAGCCAGCCTCGACCCAGATTTGGAAGAGAGGTCACAAGTCTAATAATATTATTGATACTCTTACAAGATTTCTTTGTATTTTAGGAAAAGTACATGCAGGAGGTCCCAAAGATACACGGCAAAGATTACGATTGGGAAAACGCGTCGATCAAACTCCAAGCCGTATACACGAGCGGAGACGAGAAGGCCTATGGACAGTGATTTGGTGATTTGTTTCATTTTCTTTTCAATCTATCTTCTTCTACTTAGTATTTTTCATTCTTTGTCAGGTTTGCCATTTTCGATTGAGTTGTCGACTCGAGGTCGGCGCGACCTCTGAGAGGCGGTTCATCGATGCAGGCCTGGTCCGTTGGGACATCAAGTGGTCATCTCTCGCAGATCTAGTTGGACCTCAATGCCTTGAAGGAGACGCTGGCGCAGACCCAGGCGGAGCTGGAGAGGTCGAGGGTGGAGAAGGAGAGGGCAAGGGCAGAACAGGAGAGGGCGAGGGAGGAGCAGGAGAGTCGAGGGCCTTCCATTAGGTCACAAGCTTGTACATGGCCCATATGCATGCAACGGTGGTGGTAAGTAATTTAAACTACTGTAGTTTAATTTCATAGCATTTCAGTAACATATATCTTATAATATTTTCCAATGGTAGAATCTTGCTCGACAGAGCGGTCAACAGATTGAGATTCCTCTGTTTTTGCTGCCGCAAGTGACCCTGGCACAGACGACCCCAACACAGATGCCCCCGCTGCAGGTAATAAACTTTTTCTTTAATATTGTCGTATTCATTTTAGTATTTGACATAGGAAGAGGATGTAGAAAATATGGTGAGAGAGAGTGAGATAGAGGTGGAGTAAGAGAGATACACATAGGTTGAGAGAGAGAGGTAAGGTAGAGGTGAAGTAAGAGAGACATAGATAGGAAGAGATGGAGTACGAGAGAGAGGGTACAATCAAAGAGAGAAAGGATGCTCAGGAGGGAAATGAAGAGAGAGAAGTGATGGAGAGGAAGAGAGTCAGAGAATGAGAGAAAGGAGAGGAAGAGAGAAATTGTGACAGAAAGAGAGGGGGATGTGAGAGAGAGGAAGAGAGTGAGAGAATGAGAGAAAGAGAGGAGAGGGAGAGAAAGAGAGTGTGATAGAAAGAGAGAAAGAGATAGAGAGAGCGGGAGAGGAAGAGAGTGAGAGAAAGAGAGGGACACAAAAAGTGAGAGATGAATTTGTAACATGTGTAACTTTAATAATCTTTTGCAGGGTTCAGCGACGGCACCGCAAACTCCTTCAGCACAGCTACTGGCACCCGGAGGGATGCGCGGAGACGACCTTTTCGGCTTCGAAGGTAGTCGAGGGGCTAGCATGTAGCCCAGTCAAAGTTTGTGTTGTGTTTGATGTATTTTTCGAATAATTTGAGATCTGTCTTTTCTATTGGTTTGCTGATGTATAATCTGTTTTTTCTGTGATCTCACCATCGTGCGAGGCAGCCAGTTTCTGTTTTTTTTAACAAAAATAAAAACATAACTTACGTTGACTAAGTTAGCCTAGGTAAACTTACGTCCGTCGGACCATACTGACGTAAGTTAGACATCAAAACTTACGTCGGCCTGCCACAACCAACGTAAGTTAGACCATGTAACTTACGTCGGTTACGGACGAACGACGTAAGTACTAACTTACGTCAGATACTGATAGCCAATGTAATTAAGAGTTGGTTGACAAAAGTAAGTAACTTACATCGGCGGCTGATGTAAGTAACCTTAATTACATCCAAACTGCCACATCGGCCAACAACTGATGTAATTAACCAAAAGCCGACGTAATTAAGTAACTTACGTCGACTTAGGCTTAATAATGTTGGCCCTGGCCGAAATAATTGATCGCGATTCTTGTAGTGCATATAAACATCCTCAACATTCACAAAATTTGTAACCTTACATAGAACATTCAGAACTTACAAATATCACATAGTTTTGTAAGATCGAAAAGTACGTGAAAAGCTACCAAAGAATGAAAGGTAGATTAAAAACTTTTATGTGGAAGCCTAAAAACCCCTTAATAAAATTCAATCTGATGAAGAAAATCGTGTGTGTGTGATTGTTTTCGACTTTTTTAATCATCATAAAACCAGTAGAGATTGTAGAGAATCAAGTCACAAAGACAATGAAAAAGAATCACATAAACATATTGAGTAGAACTAGAGTTATGGCTAAAAGACTGAGCAAATACTGGCCGCTCCTGACAGCGGTCGCCCGACACGTCTCGCCCCCGACGCCTCCCGCCTGTTGCCGCGCTGCCTCGACACCGGCCTTCCCGATGCTAGCCTCCCCCAATGTCAGTTGCGCCACCTCCAACACCGACCAGACCCACCGATGGCCGCGCCACCTCCCACCGATGACCGAGGGTGAATTTTTTTCATTAGGTTTTAATTATTTGTTTTTATTAAATTTCAATTGTTATTAATTTAGTTGATTAGTTTAAATAGTTTATGTTAATTAGTTTATTTGAGTTATATATTAGTTTAGTTTAGTTGTTCTTTTTTGTTAATTTTATTTATGTTAGTTAGTATATGTTAATTAGTTTAAATGATGTTAATTAGTTTTGTTAATTAGTTAAGTTTGTGTTAATTATTTATTATTATGTTGATTAGATATGTTTATTGGTTATTTTTATGTTGATTAGTTATGTTAATTAGTTATTTTTATGTTGATTAGTTATGCTAATTAGTTATGTTGAATTTGTGGATGAAGTGTTTATTATATGTAAATAGACGAGCTCCGGCCCAGACCGACCTAACACAGGACATTTAGGGCCCAACACGGTCCATTTAGTGGTAACGTATGCTTCGATATGGACATAGAGGCGAACGGCGACGATGAGGTTGCCAGGCACTCGTGCATGGACGGCGGGCCTCGATGGGGCAGTTTCAATTCTGACCCACTTACGACAGCTAACTCTAAAGTTGTAAGTTAACAGTGGGCCCCAACGGGGCATAACTTAGGATGGCTTGCGAACACAACGAACCACTTTTCTTCCCCCCCTCTCATTCTACCCTCTCCCTCATAAATTACTCAAAAATGAAACATTAATGTAACCTATACAATATGTTTCACCCATTTCGAACCGGCCCGTATCACATGTGTTACGCATGTGAGGCGCGTAAGTTCGGAGTTTTCTGTTTTTTGACAGCCTAGAAGTGACTGAGGGGGCGTGCTTAGGATATTCGAAAACAAAAATGAAAACGGGTCGCGATGGAAGATCGTTGGTCTGGTTCAAGGAGTAGGGCACATGATCGTGATGTTGATAAATTCTAAAACTGATTACAAGTAACATTTTATTCATGAAGGTAACATGAATTTTGTATATCTTCTTTGCATATTTACCAATTATCTCTTAAAATAGGATGTCATCGGACAAAGGGAAGGGGAGGAGGGCGAGAATGAAGGGGTTCCTCACTGAGACTAGGGGTGGGCAAAAAAACTAGGACCGAAAAAACCAAACCGAAAAAACCGAGACCGAGACCGAAAAGACCGAAATGTCGGGTATCGGGTAGCTATTCGGGTACCAAATCTGAATAACCGATATATTAATTTCGAATTCAGGTAACACTCTCGGGTACCCAAAATAACCGAATAACCAAACAATAAAATCTCAAGTTAAATTACAATCTACGAATCCTAAACAATATGAATTTTGATATTTCATTTGTGAGTTTTGATATGTGAAATCATTAGATTGAAATATTTATTTACAATGCATCATTAATGAATAATAATTTATTGTTTCTCGAGATTAAATTTACGAATAATATTAAACTTATATTGATTGTTGAGAGCATAAAATAAGAATAATGTACAATTCGGGTATTTCGGGTAAGATCGAAGACCGAACCAAAATTTAGGTCCCCAAAAATTTTGGGTATCTAATATTTGTAGAACATTTCGGGTAGTGATTTTCAAAAACCAAAATTCAAAAAGACCAAAATAACCGAACCGAATTTAACGGGTAGACCGAATGCCCCCCCCTAACTGAGATGGTGGACCCTTCCCAGGGTACCTTGTCAATTGGGAGAAGACATTGGTTACTTGTCAGGCAGCACTGTGGCTTTACAGGTCGGGGTATCCAGCCTGCCCAAGTCTCGACTGAGAGGTCGAGTGGACGATTTCTCTCACGCTCGAGCCCGGGAGAGGCAGGTAGTAGGGGGCATTTATAATAGACGGTGGGCGCGGTATCTTTGGTGGGGGAGTGAACCCGCGATGTGACCCGTTGCAGGATAAGCCTGCCATTCGTGCGGTAACCTCACCCACAAGACGCTGCCTTAGATACCAAGAAGAAGATAGGAGTGAAACTTCCGCTCCCCAGACAGAATGGATGCATAGAACGAACACTGTAAAACTGGCCCCAATATGAGGAATGTCGGATAGATAGGACCGTCTCGCCCCCTATAAAAGGACCCCAAGGCCTTTCGTGAGGGAGGCGAATTCACTCTGTATTCGCGGTTTCTACACGCTTTAACTTACGCATTTACCTTATGAACTTTTCCTTTGGTGCTCTTGCACCCTTTTCCTTTCACGCACATGCGTTCGTATATTACTTTTCCTACGCCCGCGTGAGTTTACGCTTACGCATTTGTTTCATAGAAGTACTTACTTTCTTAGAGTTCATATACTCGGGCAAGGCTTGCTTGTGATATGTTCTCTTACCTTTTGAGCTAACAAAATCACGTAGGACTCCCTCTAGATGTAGGGCCTTTTTTTGACCGAACTAGGATAAATCACTTGTTCTTTGCAGCTAGTCATACGAAGACGAATGTGATTCTATACAAATTTACTAGTCGGTTTCTGAAACATCGACATTTAGCGTGCCAGGTAGGGGAATTCTATTGCACGTTCTCATCAGCTTCATCATGGCTACATCAACATCGAGGAGCATCGCCGATGGCTCTCGAGGGCTCAACAACGTCGACATCATTGACGACGACCAAAAAGTGCCCCTCGAAGGAATGGACTACGATTTGTCGCCATCCCTCTTCGGGATATACTAGAAGATATTGTCGATTGCAATCTCAGCTCTGACTCTGGCACCGAGGTAAGCGATCATTTTCACTGGAACTCCGCACCACGAACATCTGTAGCGGTGATGAGCACTCTCATGGCTTGCGTCCCCACAACAAGGGACGTGGCTGTTGACGGTCGTTAATTACCAATTTTGACCATCAATATATCTCAATTATGTGACGGAGTAGACATTTCTTACATGGATTGCTTTTAGAAATAACCTAGTTACACTTGTACTTGGAGAAAATGGTGCATGCAGGTATTTTATACAGAAATGAAGTGAATGTAGCGGAGGAATTCTAAATAATACACTTCCAGCCAATCAGACACCGACATGTGGCATCACGTGGATCAAATGTCCCACATACAGGAGTATTCGAGGGAATCCAACAGTGTAGTGCCGAGGAAAGCCAGGAGGGCTCACATGGCAGTCACATGGAGGAAAACCAGGACGACTGGGACCAAGCCTAGTGTAGTCGAACCAAGGTAGTTGCCTCAGAAGTGGTCTCCTTCCACTAGTCACTTTCTTGTGGACTACTGATAAGAACAGAGACAGATTCGCGCGCAAAAGATGGCGGGAACCGACCTCCACACTTGTATAAATAGGACCCCATATCCCTCACTTCAACAAACACCACTCAAGCATTCTCTCATTGTATACACTAGTTCTCCTAGTCCTTAGTGGACGTTAGGCTGTAGAGAGGAGCCTCTAGTCCCAAGTCCAAATTGGAAAAGGTATGGCTCATGTATCTTTTCTTTCTTTTGTGACTTTATGCATATTAATAATATTATTATTATTAGTCCCTCTTTATTCATATACTTGGGCAAAGCGTTTCTTGTTTGATTGTGGAGTCCATGTACATCATGTGGGGACCAGGTCCACACATTCCAGGAATCGCAGAGGGTGGTGTCGTGCGATGCGGCACCAAACAGAACACGCGAAAAGCATACGACAAAATACAAAGTTTTATTTATATAAACAGCGGAAGTCTTTTACAATACTTAATATACAGCGGAAGATAATATTCATAGCTAAACTCTCAGCCTAGCTATGCAAAAGTGCAGCCGTCCAGCCCGCCGACGCTACACACTAGCCACACACAAAATTACTGCGGCGTGCAGAGCTCCCATTCGGCGGTATACCCCGATGGGGGCATCGCCTCATCCTGGGGCCCTTCCTCATATGTCTCACTGCAAACAACTTAATATAGCAACCGTGAGCACGAAGGATCAGCAAGACTTAACCGTCTCACCTAAACACGGAACTCTATATGTCGAGATACTTAACATAGGAATGGATATAGCAGTAAATGACTCGCATATAAATTGATCATCATTTTACAAGTTAATAGCAGCAGCTTAAATGTTCAATAAAAGTAACTTTAATGAGCCTAATATATAGCAAACATAATGGCAAAACAATTATATTTCAATACATCATATTCTCCTGACCTCTTCAGTATTTACTATGTCACAACACTGTGAACAAGCGGTACTTAAATAACCGCGAGGGACGGTAATTGCAGTCAGGACACACCCGAATAACACGTCACATACACCCGTGCCTAAGGAGCATATTGTGCTCCTCACCACGTCATACACATCCACCTTTCACAAGAGAACTCAAACACTGAACCGTTCCCACCATCGTGGGCATAAGGTTCCTGCACGGAGCATGTTTGTGCCCGCAGGCGAATTTACACCTTACTACCCTCAGCCCACCCCTATTGACAATGGGCTATGCCTCGACATCCAAGTTATCAAGTTACATCGGTTTCTTGGGTTCCATATGCCCAGTATGCTTCCAGTACTGTTCAAACTTGTCCAGCAGGGCCGCACGCGGATTGATCCTCAATCCACACAAGCAGGGCTATGCATGTGAGACCAAGTCTCGCTGCATCCTACCCGCTGCTCGGTCTCATTTTCACATTTCTAAACCATTCTTTGATTCAATTCATCCCGTGTGATAAAATCCTTTCTCAGGAGTAGATTCCAACTACTCGACTTCTACCGGATTCCTATAAACATTAGCATGGCATTGTCTACTCGTCAAGCTCTAGACCTACCCAATACTCCATGGGATTTGTGGATCATGAAAGTGGAGTAACAAACACCTTAGCCCTAATGCATAAAATTCATCCTGGACATAAGTGATACAAATAGAAAATTTGAAATAGCACTTAAATGCAAACCGGGGCTTACCTGGCTACAAGTTAGAGGGGAAGTTAGATTCTAGAAGTAGAGTCTCTAAGGGCTCCGGGTCCTCCTCGATCTCGATCACTATATGATATGCGATATATAAAGTATATGAGTGATATAGAAACTATAGAGAAGATCTTATAAATACTGATCAGGTATGTAAATGATTTTAATTGGCTTTGGGATTTTTACAGTGGACACTAGGATCTATGTGGAATATCCGGACCAAAATTTGGAGATTTTCAAGGAAGCTTGTTGTCTCTAAAATTCCAACAAGTAAAAGGTTCTCTGAATTTTGGTTATAATTCTGGAGCTTTTTCGTGGCTCAAAGTGGATGGTCATGGTAGAGGGGGTCTCACTGGTTCTAGGAAAGTTTGTTTCATAATTTTCTAAGCTTTCTACAGGGAGAAATTAATTTTACAAGTTTGTAAGAAATTCTGAAACGGTTAATGTACTTTTCCCAATTTTTAACTACATAAAGATTTGGAACACTGATCAACCTAGCAAATGAAGTCCAATGAACTTGAAATTGTTACTGGAGATCAAGTGTATTTATATGAGTGTCCAGACCAAAATTGTGAATTTTACCATTAACAGAATAGGAGTAATTAGTTTCCCTAGAATTTTGCTCAAAGGAATTAATTATGAAAATAATGGGAGTTTCATGTTCAACAAAGTGAATCATTGCAAAGCTGGGATTAAGATGAGTCTACCAGAGTTTATTTGGAAATTTTTGAGAAAATATGCTAGGAGTAATGGATTTTAGAAATTTGATTGAATTCTGAAATTATTTTCTGATTGGAAAGTTTAAATAAAGCAGCCGGCCCCACTTATTTGAATTGGTCCAATCAGCGCTGGGCCGCACCGAGGGCCACGGGGTTAACCTGCACAGGTGCACCCGATCCGGTGTCGCAGCTGATCTACTCGGTGGAAACGTCGCTGATAGGCGGGGCCCACTGTCTTCGTCTACCTCGCGCAAGGGGGCGGCGCTCCTCGCCAGAGCAGCGGCGGCGCAGACTGGAATCGTTGCATTGACCTCCTCCCGGCCCAGTATTGACCGCCTAAACCTAAAATTGACCGCGCAAGATGATGGGGGGTCCAATCGTGGCGGCGACGGCCAGAGATGGCGGTGCGACGACGGCGGTGGAGCTAGGGTTTCGGCGATGGCCGGAATCGCTCAGGAATGGCACGAGAAGCTCGGGGAAAGGTTGGGAACGTTCTTGGGAGTATGGGGAAGATGACTAGGGGGGAAAGGGATGGAATTGCCAGCAAAGTCGACTTTGACGGTGGACCGACACTTTTTCTATGGCGGTGGGGAAAAACACAAGAACTCGACAGTTACACGATAGCTCCTCTTGATTCTCGGTAGAGATGTGCGTTAGGAGGTATAGAATATAATCCTTCATGTGATTTAAGAATCATTGCATGTAGAAATGGAATTAAATCGATGACCTAGGAATCTCAAAATAAACTAGCGTCAGTAAAACTCAAACTATTCGCTCGATACTGAAGGAAAGGAGGCACGACTTTTACTGTGAGCAAGAGCTCGTGATGGCGATCCCTTTTGCTATTGGAGTCGAGGCGTGACACCGCTTGTTGAGGGCTGGCGACGCTAGAGCAGAGGCGACGTTCGTCCCCAACTTCGGTGGCGTCCGCGGAACTTCAGACTACGGCTAACACAATGAGGAAAACGATGAGCCAATTGGTGTAGATGATATAGCGCAGCCTTGGCGCCATCTTTGCTGTTTGCATCCAAGGGAAATGAGGCAAGGGTATGGTGCTCACCCGGGATGGAAGGTAAGGCGGCGATGCTGGAGAAACCAGATTAAAGTGTGTCGATACTCCTCCACTCAGGCCAGGAACCGAAGATATAGATGAGGAGTAGGGAACACGGTATGAAGCAAGCAGGGAGGCAGCTCCGTGGCGTGCATGCTATGCGGTGTTGCCACGGTGAAGACAAAGGCGCTGCACTGTAATTGAGTCACTGGACAGTGGGCCCCACCCTTTCCATCCTAATCCTTTCTGTACAAAGAAATGTCCTACCAACTGATGTACAAAATCCATGAAACTTTGTGGATAGGCTCAAATAATTTCAATTTGATTCTGGAATCAAAACTTCGAGTTGATCTAGTTTCAATTGAAATTCAAATTTGAATGTAATTCAATGGAGCCACTGAATTAATTAGCACATGAGCTTCAAAAATTTTGGAACTTGGCAGGGAGGCTATTTGGAATATTTGGAATTTATTGGTGAACTAAGATTTTTAATTTGGCAAAGTTCGAACAGGATCTAACATCGAATTTTTGAATTCCTTCAATTAAGGTTTAAATTGCTTTGATTTCTCATTTTCCAATTTAATTTCTTTTTCCCATCCAAATTTCAATATCTCCCATCTGACTTTGCACTTTGAATTTAGGGCTTTTACATTCCCCCCCCCCCTTAAAAGAATCTCGTCCCAAGATTACAAATAAAAGAGACGGAGGTAAAAAGATTACCAGATATGCGATGATAATAACTCCGGATAGTTTGATTGGAGATAGTCCCCGCTTTCCCATGTCGCTTCCTCCGTGGTATGGTTGCTCCACAAGACTTTGTAGAAGTACAAAGTCCGGTTTCTAGTGGTGCGAGTCTTTTCATCAATAATCCAAATCGGGTACTCAGAATAAGTGAGATCTGGTTGGAGATCCTCAACGTCTTCGGTGCGTATTTCAGCTGAGGATTTAAGACATTTCCGCGGCTAAGAAATGTGGAATACATTATGAGCTCCTGAAAGTTATGTCGGTAACTCCAAACGATAGGCCATGGGTCCGCATTTTTTAATGATGGCGAACGGACCGATGAATCGTGGAGCAAGCTTTCCCCGCACTCTGAAACGATGAATCCCTTTCATCAGAGACACACAAAGATAAATGTGGTCTCCGATATAAAAGTGGAGAGGTCAACGTCTTTTATCTGCATAGCTTTTCTGACAAGATTGAGCAGCCTTGAGATTGGCTTGGATCACTCGCACTCGTTCTTCGGCTTCATTTACAAGATCAATTCCATATATAACTCGCTCACCGGACTCACACCTATTGAGTGGTGTGCGACATTTCCGGCTGTAGAGAGCTTCATATGGCGCCATCTTGATGCTAGCTTGATAGCCATTGTGATATGAGAACTCCGCCAACAGTAAATGATCATCCCAATTTTTACCGTGGTGAATGGCACAAGCGCGTAGCATATCTTCCAAAACTTGGTTCACCCATTCAGTTTAACCATCAGTTTGCGAGTGATATGCAGAGCTTCGGATCAGTTTCGTCCCCAATGATGCGTGCAGCTGCTTCCAGAAATGAGCAATGAACAGCGCACCGCCATCGGAAATAATCGTTTGGGGAACTCCGTGCAAGCACATGATTCTTGCAATATACAACTCCGCATACTTCTTGGTGATGTAGTTTGTATGTACAGGGATGAGATGAGCTGATTTGGTTAGTCGATCGATTATCACCCAAATTGAATCATGCGTGGGAGGTGAGAGGTAATCCAACAATAAAATCCATACTAATATCCTCCCATTTCCATGCAGGAATTTGTAATGGTTGCAGCTGTCCGGCTTTCCTCATGTGGTCGGCTTTCACCCGCCGACACGTATCACACTCCGATATGTACTTTGCAATTTCTCTCTTCATCTGTGTCCACCAAAATCTGATTTTCAAATCTTGGTACATCTTGTTGCTGCCCGGATGAATAGAGTACTTGGATAAGTGAGCTTCATCCAAGGTTTTCTTCCGAAGTGTCGTGTCACAGGGTACCACAATACGGTTCTTGAACCACAGGGTACCATGTTCATCACTTCGGTGTAAAAGCCCGCATTTGAGAAGAACAAAAATGCGAAAATGCAAACTTAAAAATTTTTGATAGTGGAATCGAAATTCAAATTTACAGGAACAATGTTCGTTAACAAATGATCACGAAAGTAAGAACTTGTTAAAACTTTAAGTTGTAATTGGAAGATGTCACATGAACTGTTAAAGTTTTGTGTGTTCATTCAAATTCCAGTTTAACCTCTTCTTAAGCTATGACATGGAGTTCCCGACTACATGAAGGAAGTGTAGTAATTCGAGAGCATCTGTAATACTCCGTGAGATAGACTTGAGCGGATAATATCTTGCGTAGGACCCACTTGTCGAGTGGCCCACCGGTCAGCCTTCATAAAATGATATTTGATTTCTGCCTCCGCGTGTGCTTATCGAGAGCCAACGTCAACCATGACGTGTCGCTCTTATCCAAAGCACGGCATGATCTTTGTCAGCCTCGATGCACGATCTTTTCTGTGCCAAGCCTCCACATCCGCTCGCCATGGGCTGATGTCTCGGCCGCTTAAAAAAATAAAATGTGATCAAGTCAAAGGGATTTAAATACGAGAATTGCATTACCCTAGGGTGTTAATAATTAATTAAGTGTGCTGATGAAATATATATTAAAAACTCCTTAATAAGCTTTTAGTAGATAAATTCAAATTAATACCTCGAGCTCGGATGTTTAATTCGTATCCAAGTGCCACCTCAATTTAAGCAAGACTAATCAAGCTTTGGTACCGTTGGGCACATATTAAGGATACAATAGTAACATGCAACATAATTGAGTTAAAAATGTATTCAAATTGAATATGAACTTTAAAAATATTCTATATCTCAAACTCAGTCCACATTTGAATTTCTTATACCTTGGTTAGCTAATCTGTAAAAGTTGAAACAAATTCAAATCAGTTTTTCCCATTTAAAAGAAAAGTGGAAGGGATAAGGGGGGAGAAAGTTGATGGGGCCCACATGTCATGTTTATCTTCAGTGCCACAAACTCGAGTTCGCTTCTTCCTCTCTCCCGATCTATGCCACCGAGCGCACTCCTGACCGTAGCGCCCACTCGCCTCTGGCTGTGCCTCCTCCCAGCCCCCGCGGCGTCACCCCACGCCGGCCGCTGGCTCGCCCTGCCCCTCTCAGTCCGCCGGCGCCGCCCACAAGCCGTGTCGAATGCGCGCGAGTGTGCCGCTCGACCCGAGCACCCGACAGCCACGATCGCCGCTCTGGCGCCCACCTCCTCCCGGCCCCTGTTTGCCGCCGCCAGCTCCGGGGATGAAGCCGTCGGTTCCCCACAGCCGCCTACGGTGATGGCCAACACCGTGCGCGCCTCATCGCCCTCACCCGCGCTTGCTCGCCTCCTTGCCCCCGCAGGCCCGCACTGCGCAACACCGCGCCGCTGTCCGCCTGCCTCCTATCCACGGTCGCGCTCCACCGACCCCACGTGCCGCTCGCCAAGCCGCCCATGGACGTGCCTTCTTCGTGCGCCCCGCCTGCAACCTCGCCGCGCACCGGCACCAACCGCCGCCTGCCCTCTAGTCGCGCCGCCATCCTTCGTGGTTCCCCGCCACCGCCGCGTCGCCTCACCACTGGCCAAGCCGCCACGACCTCTGCTCCACTCCGACACCGGCCAACTGTTGTCGCCCCGTGACTTGCCGCTTCCATGGCTCCCGGTGACGCCCTGTTTCATCCCCAACATCGTGCTCCGGTCACCACACGCTAGGTCACTCACTTTCGTCATCCTTCACCCTATGTTTCATGTTCTCACCATATCGACGTTTTCTCCAGAACAGGCGTTGCCGGTCTTCGAGCCGATGCCGCTTGCACGCCGACCTCACCGTGCTTAGGAACCCACCAACATCTTGGTTATACTCACCGTGCTGGTGCGCCACGGCTGCGTCCATTCCTAGTCCAAACCGCCACACTATGGTTGTGCCACGTTCTGTCAGAGTTCATGTCGCATCGACGCACGCATTGTTCATCGGCCGCCGTGTCGCATCGGGTGCTAGTCGTCGTCCTTCAGGGCCAACTCAATGCGTCGCATTTTCGTGACGTGTCCTCCTTGCCACACCTGGCAACGCCTCACCTCGCGATGACATGGTCCCACAGTGGTACTCGCCGTGTCCTTGTCATGCTGCAACGCTGCGCTGGTGAGCCTTGCCCCGAAATGCCTTGCTTGACGCCGCCGAAGTCCGTTCGTGGTGAACGCCAATGGTACTCATGTGTCGTCAAGCTGTGCGTCCATGTTCCACATTGATATCATTCCTATAGAAATCCCCAAGTTGACCTTCTTTGTCTTTTGTATTGTGTTGGCTTGTCCGTGCGTGCTCGTGATGCTCCACCATTAGTCGCATCGACGTCGTTGACCACATGACGTCGTCGTGGAATTTCGAACCTGCATCATGCCCTGGCATCGAGATGAATGATGCCTATGATGTGTGTGGTGCTAGAACACAAGCACGACTCGTCAGGCAATGGTTGTCAAGGCAAATTAGGTTTTAGACGATGTGAGGGTGATTGAGTCCTAGGTGTAGCCATGGTGCTCGATAAAATGCCTTCCAGGTCAAACCGAAGTTGTTAGTGATTTGTGGTAGAGTAATGCGAGAACGTCACAATCGACAAGGAAAACTAGACCAATGGGAACCTTGGATAAGAGTTTCTTGATCGTGTCGATGATGTTTCCTAACCGTCTGCAAAATTGCTTACCTAGGTGTGCCGCTTATCGACGACAAGTTCATCGAGACGCTTGTCGATTATCGAGTCGACATCACCAACCTTGTGACTCATGAGGTGGTGTACGGGATTCCGCTCATCACTGTTGACGAGTCTGGTTCGATGTGAACGTCGATGAGACGATCTCCCCGAGATGACAAGGTACGTTGTCACGACATAATAACGCATCATGTTCGAGTCCCAAGAGCTCACCAAGTTCACCTGGACAATCTTGCAGAAGACACTACATCAATGTCATCGTGTAAGCGCCTGAATGATGCTTGCGAAGTTAGTCATAGCAACTTTTTTACCTAAAAGTGATTTGAACGTTGTCTTGTTACTACGTCAGGTTAGCAGTGCTTGTGATGACGTCTTAAGTCCAAGCAATGTTGATCTCACTTCACTCCCAAGTGTCGCTAGGGTTTCACTTTGATTAATCCTTATCAGAACCATGCGATCACACTACGTTTACTCCTTTATGAGTTGAAACAACTTATTTGGTCGACTTTTGAGTCACGACCTCTTGTTGCACAGTTCACTCATATCTTGATCTCTCAATGTTCCACTTCATCCCTTGGACATCCTTACCTGAATCAGTCGAACACCCCTTCACCATTTAGTCTTATCAATCTTGAGTGGCATAGCTCCAAGTGTTAAGTGAATAATTGCATTGCGTGCTTGCATTGCACCTTTCGATTCATGTCTCGACACTACTATGACCACTTGACTTATCCATTGTTTCTCCACCGATCCGAGACATATCTAATCTTCCTAGTCAAGCCTCTTCTTCTTAAGGTTTATACAACTCGTCAAGTCCATTATTAGATTACCTTAATTACTTATATGCATACCATGTTGATAGGAACGTGATGATAGGTGATCGATGAGGAGCTTTGCTTAGAGGAGAAGGCCAAGGTGCCTGTCGTGAAGTTACTTGGCGGAGTCCCGGAAGAAGACCACTGACCCTTGATTTTTAATCAAGTCGCAAACTAAGGCAAGACCCAATTTGCATTTAAGTTCCTTATAGTGTCTTTGCAGTTTTCATTAACCTTACATCTCCAGATGTTTGTGCATTATGTTTAAGGTGTATGACATCCACTTGCATGGCCACAAATCTCATGGAATCTTGGGTAGGTCTACAGCCCGATGAGTAGAAACTGTCATGCTTATATTCATAGGGATCTGGTAGAAGTCGAGTAGTTGGAATCTACTCGCGAGATAGGATTTTATCACACAGGATGAATTGGATCAAGAAATGGTTTATGAATATGAAATTGAGACCGAGCAATAGGTAGGATGCAGTGAGATGTGGTCTAATGTGTGTAGCCCTGCTTGTGTCGATTGAGGACCGATCCGTGTGCGGCCCTACTGGACAAGCTTGAATTGTACCGGCGACATAATGGAGAAATGGGCTCCAACAAACTAACGTAGCTTTATACTAGTTTGTCGAGGCATACCCTTCCATTTTATAGGCGTAGGTTGAGGGCAGCAAGGTGTAAATCAGTTGGTGGGCACGTTGTAGTACGCCCCACGTAGGGACCTCCTGCTGATGGCGGCTTGACCGGTTCGGCATTCGAGTGTTGAGTGAAACGTTGCCATATACGACTAGTACTGAAGTGGTATATAGCTACTGCTGTAAGTACTCGCTGGTGCTTCTAAAAGTGCACCGTCCCTCATAGTAATAGAGTACCACTTGTTCACCATGTTGTGACGTAGTAAAATACTGAAGAAGCCAGAAGAATATGATGTATTGAATTATAATTGCTTTGCAACCTTGTGTGTCTTAGAGATAGCACAATTAAAAGATTACAGTTTCCAAATACTTATCCGGTAATAGCATTATGTGCTTTGGGCATCTCATATCATCAGCAAAGCGTTTCTTGCTTGATTGTGGAGTCTATGATATGTCGTGCCCGAAGAATGTCATTTGCTACTTAAAACATGATTATAAGGATCCACTTGTAGGCGAGTCTATTTATGCTATTCCTTACCTATGGTTAGACTTTACCTTGCATATGTCTAGTGAGACGAGTCAGTCTTGCTGAACCTTATGCTCACGTTTGCGCTTTAACGATTTTTGCAGGTATTAGGTTTATTTCTACTATTCAGGTTGTACATGAGACCTCGAGGTGTCGAGATGAATCTCATGTGAACAACGCCGTTGCTGAATGTTCTTCATGTTGCTAGTGAGAAGCGTCCTAGGGCATGGACGTCTTGTCTCCTACTTGGTTAAGTGAGGTTATGAGTATGTCTTTTCCGTTGCGTGTGTACCTCTGTTGTACACTATATTGTAAACTCTTCTTATTGTGAAATAAACAAACTTTGTTTGTATTGCATTCTTATCGTGTGTGCTGTTAGGTGTCGCATCGCATGGCAGTACCCAATGAGATCCTTGGACGTCGGGACCCCGGCCCTCATAGACATGGTATCAGAGCTTCATTGGGAATAGCACGCTCGAAAAGAGTCTATTTACGAAAACTCCGAAGTAGTCAAGTGAGGATTAGCTATATGCCCATTAAGGACTATTACTAGTATAAGTTATGAAGGTGGTGAACTAACTTACTTGTTATCATATTTTGTAGCGACATTCCGTCTTCAAGGTAAGAGGTAATGTACGCCACCGAGAGCGGATCAATCTCGGTAAGCTCTGCATACGAGGTGTGGTATGTTATATTTCTGTGGCTTAGCACAGAAAGTCAATATGAGTCTTTGAAACTATTCATGTTTCTGAGAACATATAACACGCGGTACCCCAACATGACACAAAATTAGTGCGAGAATCCGTCGGGTGGTAGATAATCCGATAGTATGCTTCTCTAGAACTATTCATGTTCTATGGGAACATGCGAAACACGTTTGCCCGAACGTGTATAAGCCGGTTCGTACGGGAGTCTTTGTTGTACAGACGTAGTGCAGCCATGTACCTCGTGACATGACTTCGCTCGAGGGTGACTCACACCAGGGTCGTATGCATTTACTTTCATATATATTATTGTGACTGCTTGTCGTGTTTCCCCGTGCCGCCCTTGAGGTGTGAAGGTGTGAAAGGGGATTGTTTTTCTTCTGCAGGTACACTAACTACGGTAGCGACCCGTGTAGCAATCGTTTCTGAGTGATCGATATTAGGACCACCTATAGACGTATCCGGATATACCGGGTTAGACTTTTCTTTTGGTAAGGAACGTAGTACCGTCAGTATCACATTTGATACTTGACCATCCCCCACGAAAGAAATGGCTTCATATTCATATTTAGTCCAAGTATCAGTTGTTGGTATCTTATGGACAATGTAAAGTATTTCTCTTCAAGAGTAGGTGAACCAAAGTTCTTTGTTTCTGGCGAGAGTATAGCTCGACTTCGCCGGGTTGAGACTTTGGTTAAGCATCAAGAACCATAGTGACATGCTATGGATGAGTAGGTCGTTAAGTCTTTTCACAAAGTTCCAATTCAGCTTCTAGACAAGGATCAGAGTGTAAAGCAAGTTCTAGTGATCAAGCTCTGGTTTTGGAACTCAGTTTCAAAGTTTGAGTTTGTTTCCAATTCATGGGTTTGGAAGACGGTGAGTTCTGTTTTCTAATGGAATTTGACCTGACTTTGAAAAGCCATATCTCTTAGTCTGTTGAACCAATAGAGGTGTATGTTATATGGTCGAAAGGATTAGAAGGTCTTCTAAATAGTTTCTGTTCATATCAACAGTCGACTCCGTCGATAACCTATTACAATTTTTAGTTCTCGAACCTTGTCGAAGCTGGACTGAAACTGGCAGATCTGGACGTTCTACATTTTGATGATAACTCCTGGTAGATTTCTTTTCTACAGGCCTACCTTATATGGTTGGAAAGTGTAGAGAGTCCTTTACCACTTTTCTATTGAACTCCAGGTCAGAATTCTCATGGAACTCGACAAAAAACTCGAAGTTCCAAACTTTATCGAATCTGAACACCTAGCGGACAGTTCTGTATACAGTCACAATTTCAACCATAACTCATGGTAGAATGGTCGAATAGCTTCGTTTAATACATTTCCGGAAACCTTACGACATGTAAAACAAGTGTGTAATATAACTTGCTGTCAAGTTGTGATGTTATCTGTTTGAAAATCAGGGATCAAACCAGCCACAAATAAAGTAAATTTTGTCAAATTTACTTCTGAAATCTGGTAGCAGTGTCCAACTTTTAAAAAAATCCATATATCATCAACCTGAAGGGATATGGAGGCAAATGCATAATTTTTGTAAAGCTCTTGAAGTATTCTATAAGTTTTCTATTGACCTCCAAGCCAATAGACCGTTGTAAAGTGATGAAAATCTTCTCAAACTAAATCAACTGTTGTTCTGAAACTGTATAAACAAGCATCTGAAGTTTTGCCTTAATTATCTTTAGAAATCTCTTCTAGTTTATTGTGATACATTTTTGGAAAGGTGAAGAGCTATTATACAACTTTTCTATTCATTGTTGCCCCAAATTCGGTTTAGAACTAATTAGAAACTGTAGTTGAAGTTAGTACTTGTGTACAGTGCTATCTGAAACAGCCAGAAAATTTCTGAACTTTGAACAGTTATAACTCTTAAATTAGAAAAGCAACCTATGCATATCTATACATTTATGGAAAACTCGCAATAACCAGATCTAAATCGAAGTATCGTTTAACATGTCATAACAGTCCAGAATCTGGACAGTTATATAATCAGTTGTTGTTTGAATCGTAATTTCTAGTAGGATCGTCAAAAGACTTCATAATTTACATTTATGGAATCCTGAGGATGTGTGTAACAACTTTTCAATATATTGTTTATGCAAATATCAATGTTTGTCTATTTGAAAATTATGGACAAAATCAGCAACATACAAAGGAAGCTCTGCCAAATTTCAGTTAAAAATCTGGGAACTTGGTCGAACTTTAAAACTTCATGTCTCCTCAACCAGGAGAGATATAAAGGCAAGTAAATAATCTTTAGAAATAATTGGATATCCTCTACAATTTTTCTTTTAAACTCAATACCAGAATCCTTTTCTAAGTTGGTGAAATTTGGAAAATCGCAAAAACTGTTCGGAATCAACCAACTGGACAGCAATCTGTGTATTTCTGAATTTGAATCATAACTCACAGACCTTACATCCAATAGGGTCACACGAGTAACCGTTCGAAAGTTTAGAGAGTCAGCAACAATTTTGTAATTGGCTCCAGATCTGAATCGGTTATCTACCTATCCCAAATCGAGTTTGAATGCAAGGTGGTCAGTCTGAACTGAACCCCGATTTCTTCTGGATGCTGAATTTTTAGCAAACTTCAAAAATTCATATTTTTTGAACCAGTACTGATATGCATACAAATAAATACATTCTGTAAACATTATTACATTTTCTACAACTTTGTACATAAGAATATTTCCATATTTCGAACAGAACGGTCTGAAAAGTGTAGATCAAAACTGCTATTTTTTAAGCAGGTTCTGCTGAAACTGCAGAAAAATCAGCTAACTTTAAAATAGCATAACATGCAAACCAGAGATGATCTAGATGCAAACCAATACTTTTTGGAAAGGTCTTGAAGTGTAATTTAACTTTGTTATTCACCTCAAGATCTGATTTTGATATTTGCTGAACAAAAACTGAAGTTGCGTACAGGCTGGTCTGGTTGCAACCCAAACTGAAGCAGTGTGTACATTTCGTTTTGGTTAGATAAATGGTTTTTGACTTCATTTCGAGAAACTTTGAAACCACCAGGTCTTGTGACTCAACCATTTACTGATGGAAATCGGGTGCTTGGCTTGATCAAGCCTCATTTCTTTTGATGGTCATGGTTGTGTCTTATTTATGTGACTTGTCACATCACATCTTGTGATGTTGAACGCATATCGCAATTACTTGAGTTGCATCTCGTCTTCCCATGAGGATTGTTTGAAGTACGCTTCGACATCCTGGTTCGATACTTTAAGAGGGAAGACGAGCAGTCAAGTAATTGTGGTGTTCAACCATCAACCTTGGTTATAACGAGTCATGTCAACAAGGAGACGATCAATTGAGATTACAACTTCAAGAGGATTCAACCTCCACCACCAGGTTGAGTTACTCTAGAAGAGTGTTACTTCAACTCCACTATAGTAATCAAGAAGGATATTAGTTCCTCCTGCCAGATCGAAGCGAAGGTTAAATGAATCATCACTAGAGACAGTAGTTAGTTGGTTTTCTCTGGTTGAAGTTACTCCTCGAGTCAACAGGTATCTTCAAGACTTAGATGAAGATGCAATTAAGTTGTTTAGAACATGAACAAACTTTTGAAAGATCAATACCGTGGTATACTTTCCGCGTTCCTTGTCAATGCTCTTAAAATTGAATTTCTTGATTGTGGTCGAGCCATGGAAGAGACATCACCAGTTGAGTGTCTTTCACGATCACGGTATCCAATCCTTGCAAATCATCTGACAGTACTTGAGTTTTGTGTGTGTGGTTCATTTAGTCTTGCTCAAACTATAAAAGCTACTGCACCATACATGTACACCATTTGCACCATACATATGCACCATTTGCACCATACATATGCACCATTTGCACCATACCATTTGCATAGGCATTGCACCATACCCCATGCGATGCATCATGAAGCATCATTACCAATGAAACACCAATGATAGAATGCATGGTAATACTAAAATTTAGAGCAAGATTGTGTACCCCATTCGAACCATTATAAGGTGTCTAATGACTACGATCATTTCACCATCTTCATTTGACTTCTTACATTGTTGATATCCTTTCCATTGAGTAATACTTGGGCAACCAATTACTCAACCTCACTTGCAACTAAACAAACACTTGAACTTCCATTCTTGACTTGTTTAGGTTCAAGTACCTTGATTGTTGCAACTATACTATTCATCATCGAGTGGTCATCAGTTCGATGATCAACCTTATACAATATATGATTCTCATTACTCGCAAAGGTTCTGTTTGATTATCAACCTCGCGAAACTTGTTGAAGTTCCTATAAGTTCTTGACTTGGTATATGGTAACCTTGATACCTTATTAACCTTGTAGTTACCATATGATTGAGTTTTTTGCTGTTTGGGAGCATGTGAGGATACTGAATCCATGAATCTTCATATGCCACCGTGAAGAGTCTTCATCTTCTATTTCTATTGTTTGAAGATGTTGATATAACCAAAAACCTTGTAGTCGCCATATCTTCAGTATCCCTGTTGTTTTGATCCCATGAGAGTGTTGAGTGCTTTACTACTCTTATGCTACAACTAAGGAATCCTATAGTTGGCTAAACATCAAACGAGGTTAATGATTGTTGTTTAACCTCGTAAACCATCTTAACTCATGTCAAGGGAAATACCACATGAAGTTGTAAGGACCTATGCAAAACCAAGCAAGCAACCAAGAACCAATACTAAGATATTTTCAAACTATCGAGGTGACCTAGAGAAGCAAAGAACAAGTGCTGATTCTTCCAGTCAAGACTAGGACAGGACAAGATGTCATGCCAGTGTAAGAGTACAACAATAAAAGTTCAGTAACAACGTGAGAGTTTTACGACGTGATATGGTCATGTCAAGCATCCTGTCAAGATTATCAACCTGAAGACTGAAATCACCAAAGGCAAACTTTAGAATCTCATAAGATGCCTTAAGATAATAACTACTTCATAGAACCCAATTCTTTAAGGGCATTGTCATTTTCCTTAGTCAATGACCCTATTTTGTGGATCGTACCCTCATCGTTTCCGTTATTCTACTCGCTAGAATCTCGGGACGAGATTCCTTTAAGAGGGAAGGATTGTAAAAGCCCGCATTTGAGAAGAACAAAAACGCGAAAATGCAAACTTAAAATTTTTTTATAGTGGAATCAAAATTCAAATTTACAGGAATAATTTTAGTTAACCAATGATCACAAAAATAAGGACTTGTTAAAACTTTAAGTTGTAATTGGAAGATGTCACATTAACTGTTAAAGTTTCGTGTGTTCATTCAAATTCCAGTTTAACCTCTTCTTAAGCAACGACATGGAGTTCCCGACTACATGAAGGAAGTGTAGTAATTCGAGAGCGTCTGTCATACTCGTTCAGATAGACTTAAGCGGATAATATCTTGTGTGGGACCCACTAGTCGAATGGCCCACCGGTCAGCCTTCATCAAACGATATTTGATTTCTGCTTCCGCGTGTGCTTATCGAGAGTCAGCGTCAACCATGACGTGTCGCTCTTATCCTAAGCACGGCATGATGTTTGTCGGCCTCGACGCCAGATCTTTTCTCCGCCAAGCCTCCACATCCGCCCGCCATGCGCTGACGTCTCGGCCGCTTAAAAAAATAAAATGTGATCAAGTCAAAAGAATTTAAATACGAGAATTGCATTACCCTTGGGTGTTAATAATTAATTAAGTATGCTGATGAAATATATATTAAAAACTCCTTAATAAGCTTTTAGTGGATGAGTTCAAATTAATACCTCGAGCTCGGATTTTTGTTTCAAATCCAAGTGCCATCTCAATTTAAGCAAGATTAATCAAGCTTTGGTACCATTGGGCACATATTAAGAATACATTAGTAACATGCAACATAATTGGGTTAAAAGTGTATTCAAATTGAATCTGAATTTTAAAAATATTCTATATCGCAAACTCAGTTAACATTTGAATTTCTTATACCTTGGTTAGCTAATCTGCAAAAGTTAAAACAAATTTTAATTAATTTTTCCCATTTAAAAGAAAAGTGGAAGGGATAAGGGGGGAGAAAGTTGTGGGGCCCACATGTCATGTTTATCTTCAGTGCCACAAACTCGAGTTCGCTTCTTCCTCTCTCCTGGTCTGCTCCACCAAGCGCACTCCTGACCGCAGCACCCACTCGCCCTTGGCTGCGCCTCCTCCCGGCCGCCGCGGCGTCACCCCACGCCGGCCGCCGGCTCGCGCCGCCCCTGCTTAGTCCGCCGACGCCGCCCACAAGCCGGGCCGAACACGGGCGAGTGCGCCGCCCGACGCGAGTGCCTGGCAGCCACGACCGCCGCTCCAGCGCTCCGCCTCCTCCCGGCCCCTCTTTGCCGCCGCCAGCTCCGGGGATGAAGCTGTCGGTTCCCCACGGCAGCCTACGGTGATGGCCAATGCCGCGAGCGGCTCATCGCCCGCGCCCGCGCTTGCTCGCTCCTCACCCCCGCTGGCCCGTACTGCGCGACACCGCGCCGCCGTCCGCCTGCCTCCTGTCCACGACCGTGCTCCATCGACCCCACGCGCCGCTCGCCGAGCCGCCAAGTGCCACGCCTCCTTTGCGCACCCCGCCTGGAACCTCGCCGCGCATCGGCGCCCACCGCTGCCTCCCCTCTAGTCGCGCCGCCGTCCTGCGTGGTTCCCCGCCACCGCCATGTTGTCCTGCTCGCCTCTCCACCGGCCAAGCCGCCATGGCCTCTGCTTTACCCCGGCACTGGATAGCCGTTGCCGTCCAGCGGCTTGGTGCCTCCATGGCTCCCGACGACGCCCCGTTTCATCTCTAACGTCGTGCTCCAGTCACCACGCGCCAGGTCAGTCATTGTCGTCGTCCTTCGCCCCTCTGTTCCATGTTCTCACCGTATCGACATTTTCTCCAGAACCAGCGTTGCCAGTCTTCGATCCAACGCCGCCTGCACGTCGATCGCACCGCGCTCAGGACCCACCAGCATCCTGGTTATAGTCACCATGCCGGTGCACCGTGGCTGCGTCCATTCCCTTTCCAGGCCGCCACACTATGGTTGTGCCATGCTCGGTCAGAGTTCAGGCCACGTCGCCGCACGCGTTGTTCATCGGCCGTCGTGTCGCGTCTGGTGCTAGTCGTCATCCTTCAGGACCAACTCAATGTGTCGCATTTCCGTGTAGTGTCCTCCTCGCCACACTTGGCAACACCTCACCTCGCGATGACATGGTCCCACAGTGGTACTCACTGTGTCCGTGTCATGCTGCAATGCTGCGTTGGTGAGCCTTGCCCTGAAATGCCTTGCTTGATGCCGCCGAAGTCCGTTCATGGTAACCGCCAATGGTACTCATGTGTCGTCAAGTCGTGCGTCCATATTTGGCATTGATAGCATTCCTATAGAAATCCCCAAGTTGACCTTCTTTTTCTTTTGTATCGCGTTGGCTTGTCCGTACGTGCTCGTGATGCTCCACCATGAGCCGCGTCGACGTCGTTGACCACATGACGTCGTCGTGATGTTCCGAGCCGTCATCGTGCCCTGGCATCAAGATGAAGGATGCCTGTGATGTGTGTGGTGCTGGAACACAAGCACAACTCGTCGGACAATGGTTGTCAAGCCAAATTAGGTTTTAGTCAATGTGAGGGTGATTGTTGACGGTTGTTATATACCAATTTCATCCGATAGTTTAACTCAATTATAAGAAGGATTTGTCATTTCTTGCACACATCACCTTTCTATCTAACCCAATTCCACTTGGACTTGGAGAAATATGTGTATGCCGAATTTTATGCAGGAAATGAGGAAATGTAGAGGGACCAATCCTATAAAATATCATCCCACCCAATCAGGCGATGACATGTGGCATCCCATGGATCAAATGGCCCACAAACAGAAGTATTTGAGGAGATCCAACGGTGTTGCACCCATATACATCAAGGGGACCCACCTGGCAGCCACCTGGAGAAAGCACACGAGAATTGGTGCCATGACCAGGTCGGCTGAACCAGGGGTTCGGTCGACCTCTTCCTGGCGCCAAACTGGGTCAAACTCCACATGTTGGCTCCTCCCGACTCCCTGGAGTCAATGGTGACTGATTCACGTGCTTTTGGTGGCGGGAACCGACCTCAACACTAGTATAAATAGGACCCCCTACCCCTCACTTCAACACACACCACTTGAGCTTCATCTCTATTGTATACACTATCATCCATAGTCTTAGAGGAGTTAGGTTGTCAAGAGGAGAGTCTCTAGTACCAAGTCCAAATTGGGAAAGGAGTAAGAAGTCTCTCTCTAACCAATCCTACATTGGGAAAGGTATGGCTCATGTATTCTTTCTTGTATTTGTGACTTTATGCATAATAAAGATAGTATCTTTAGTCTCTACTTATACATCTACTTGGGCAAAGCGTTTCTTGTTTGATTGTGGAGTCCATGTATGTGGAAGGTATAGCTTCTATTACTATGTCATCATGAACATATCTCATTATTATAGAACCTATAGACCCCCACTATAGTCTAGTTAATTATAACATAATTAGGTTAGTATGGATAATTATGTTGTGTATCAACATTGGTTCAATGATGATTCAATTCATTGCCATAGTATGAATTGTGCCTAGGCTCTTAAGGTAATTACTTAATATGCTAGCATGGTGCTAGGATAGCTAAGTAGCATTTAATGTCTCGTAGACCCACGGATTGAAGAGGTAGGCAGTAGGAGGTGACAGCCCTATCTGTCCTTTGTAATCCTCAATGTTCAGTTGTGCCACAGGCTCTTGGCAGGAGTCGTCCTAGTATTGCTAGGGGTAAGCCCGTGCCCGATGTGTTGAACCACATAGCATAAGTATTCGATATTGATCTAGCTTATGAATAATTATTTTAGACTATGTATATGTACAATAGAGCATAGTAGGAGTACCTCCATAACTCTCAACCTTAACTAACCTCTACTCTTATCCCCCTTAGACTTGAAAGCTTTTGTGTGTCGCACTACCTCCACTATTATTTTATCCATCCTTACTAGATTCTTACCTAGACCTTTCTACCCTTTTCATTCGATAAATGATTGTTATATCTCCACCCCGCCTTCCTTTGGGATCAAATAAATGACACCCTTGGGAATACTCTAAAGGGGAAATGCTACAATGATACCTCTGTGCGCTTGCGGAATTCACTCTGTGATCCAATAGAACTGTTAACAAGCATTTCTGACACATCAGTTGAAGATGTTTAGTTAATGGTGCGTAAGTAATACCAATAACCATTTCTGGCACCTTTGTCAGGGATGATTTGTTAGTATACCTTAGGAGCCGTCAACAAGCATTTCTGGCGCCGTTGCCGGGGAAGGCAAATAGATATATAACATGATTGAGTGAATAGGATAGAACCCTGGGTAGGATTTTAGTAGGATAAACATTCTTTGTTTTCGCATTTTTAATGTGAAAACAGGGTAGTGTATGTCTGGTTTCCGCCTGCCGGAAAAATTTGTTGAAGATCCCGAATCTCTTCTGAGAGACCGACCCCGTGTCATTACTCCTCAGAAGATTTGAGCGGCAAGGCAAGCCAATATTTCTGCACCAGCAATCCAAACGCCAATGGCCCAGAAGACCCTTCATGAGTTCTCAGCTCCCTCTGCTAACATTGTGCCTATTGGGCCCACTATTAACACGGGAGATGTGAACTTTGAGATCAAAACTAGCCTTATCACTATGGTGCAAGTCAACCCATTCTGTGGGAAGGCTAACGAGGATGTAAGTGCTCACCTGCAACAATTCCTCAAGATCTGCAGCACTTTTAAGATCAATGACTTATCTCCGGATGCGGTCTGTCTGAGATTGTTCCTGTTCTCTCTCCTCGGGAGAGCGAAACAGTGGTTCTACACGAATTGAGTGTTGTAGACACTTGGGAGAAGTGTTCTGCGGTGTTCCATGCAAAATTCTTCCCGTTGGGCAGAACCAATTCTTCCCGAAGGATTTCCAACTTTCAGCAAGAGCCCAAGGAATCTATTCCCGAGGCATGGGAAAGACTTCAGGAGTACATCCTAGCCTGTCCCCACCATACGATGGATGACTGGCTCCTTATTCAAAATTTCTATAACGGGCTGATCCCATCAGCTCGTGACCATTTGGATGCTGCTGCTGGAGGAGCCTTCTTCTCATTGACGGTGCCAAAAGCTAAAGATCTTATTGAGAAGATGGTGTCCAACATGGGATGGAACGATGAGCGTATCCATACCCGATAGCGAGGCATGCACACCTTGAAGGAGGTGGACATGATCGCTGCAAAATTAGACCTCCTAATGAAGAAAATTGATGGACAAGCCAGTGGTGAAGTATCTGGCAATGCCTATGCCCTAGACTCTCAGATCACGTGTGAAGTCTGTGGTGACACGGGTCATATGGGCAATGATTGCCCAGAAACACGTGAGGATGCCTTATACCTCGCCAACAACAGAAATTTCAACAACAACATTGGCTATCGTCCAGGGGGTCAAGGGTGGGATCAACAACGCCCATTCTTTCAAGGAGGGTACAACAACAATGGTGTAAGACCTATATGTGTTGAATACATTGGCTTGTAGTGAATACACTTGGCTTTAATGATAAAAGTTTTAAATATCACCAAAACACCTTTTTATCAAGGTCCGACTCTAGCTCCGAGCTATAGCAAGGTCCGACCATAGGTCCGACTTGTTTTGGGTAGCTCCGGTTACGTTCGATGCTAGGTCCGACTAGCTTTGGTCAGCTCCGGTGAAGTTTTGTCTTTAGCTCCGATACGTCTTTGAGAGCTCCGACATGCCTTTGATAGCTCCGGCGTGTTTTTTTGCTAAGCTCCGAGTTGATATTTCTAGCTCCGGCTTTTGGGTTTACTTGTTCCGACTAGTTCTGGTTAGCTCTGGCGCTAGGTCCTGCTAGTTTTGTAAGCTCCGGCGGGAGCTTGGTTGTACTAGTTTTGGTAAGCTCCAGTGCTAGGTTCTACTAGCTTTTGTTAGCTCCGGCTCAAGGTCCGGGTTGCTCTGGCATGGTCCGGAACTTGACCGTAGTGCTTCTGCTTTTCATTTGCAATGTTTCGTACTTGCTTTACATTGTTGGAAAGTTTGCTTAGTATTCTCTCACTAAGTTTTTGGTGCGTTTTGGATGATATGGCTGATATCGTTTTGCTATACTTTGCAACATGCTTATGTGAGGCTCTCACGTAAGGTGTTGTGTTCGGAACTAACTTGAGTCAAGTCGAGGACTTGGGCTCGTATGGATTGGTTGTTTGTTCATGTGCAGGTGCTGCTTGAGTTCAAGTCATGGCTGGTGACGGGATCCATTGGACTAGTCTCAGGGAGGAGATGAGGTTCCAACAACCAAGTTCGAGAGGAACTGTGGTTGAGCTGATCAGGAGGTCGCGCAAGATGATTGAATCAAGGGCAGTGCATATGAAGGTTACTGGACGTCGAAGGAAGGTGTTCGCATGTATGCATGCGGTGCATGACGTGGCAACATGGTTCCGAAGATGGGATAAGGAAGGGAAGATCTGGTTGGAAGGATTGGATCGTACCGGTTGATGACTTCGGCTTCGGCGGAGTCGGTTATGGCTCGGTATGGAAAGTATCGAGTTGGTTATGTTAGGATTTCGTGTATGTCACGAATTTGAGTTGTTTAGGAATGTGGGATACGTTCCTAAAGTGTTTGGAAGTCTTAAGATTGCTTCTATCTGCGTATAGAAGAATCTTGAGCAGTTATGGAAAGTTACGATTCATGATCTGAGTAGGATTGGAGTCCTAGTTGATATTGGGTTGGCCTAAGGGCTGGTTATATAAGCAAGGGAGCCCAGAGCTCGTGGTGCACGACTTTGGAGCTGTTCCTCTTGTGTTCTATTGAATAAAATTCGTAGTTTGAAAGAACTTTTGTGCCTTGTTCGTCCGACTTGTTCCACACAAGTTTTACTCGTCGAGTTCCTGGACAGCACTACCTTTCGTCGGTGGTTTTATCAGAACTCGATTTTTACAGATCCAATTGACGTGATTATTTTTGGGTTGTTTTCAAAACTTGATTATATATCATCTGTCAAAATTTCACGGTCATTGGATTTGTGGTTTCTGATCTACACGAGTTTCTTTGCAGAGTTCCAGAACTGTTTTTTTCTCAGATAGGACAGATTGACCTTTGTTTGATCTT
The DNA here is from genome assembly GCA_036927565.1 of Tuctoria greenei. NCBI lineage: Eukaryota > Viridiplantae > Streptophyta > Magnoliopsida > Poales > Poaceae > Tuctoria > Tuctoria greenei. Next base: position 61,810,738 of record JAYESD010000010.1, read on the forward strand.
TCGATCATAACTTGAGTTTTTCTCGACGGATTTGAGAGATTCCTTTTGTGTTGTCTTCGTGACTTGATTCTCTCTGATATCCATCACTTTTGTCACGGTGAAACACAATTATATTAGTCTCACACACGATTTCTTTAAGAGATCGTTTTTCTGCCGAAGGGGTTGGGGTTTAATTGTTTCCGCTGCGTAAGATTTTTTGAATCTACCATTCACCCCCCTCTGGTAGATTTTCACGTGATCTTCGATCCTACAATTGGTATCAGAGCCACAGTGCTCTAATCTTTGTGATTTGCGCGTGTTTTTGACTAATCATCATGGAGAAGTACTCTGCCAAACCTTGTGTGTTCGCTGGTATTGATTTTCAGGTTTGGAAGGCACGCATGGAGGCTTTCATCCAGGCATAAGGCTTTGCAATATGGGAGAAGGTATACAAGCCTTATAAAGTGCCATCAAACGATCAAGTTACAGCTACAAATCTGAGAGATGTCGACAACAACAACAAGGCTCGGAACTTGATCATACAAGGATTAACACAAAGCGACTTCGACCGTGTTGCACACCTCCGATCTGCATACGATGTGTGGAAAGCACTTTGTGACCACCACGAAGGATCCAACACGATCAAAGAGGTAAGGCAAGACATGTTCAAGAAAGAATACATGCGCTTCGAGATGCAATCCAGTGAGTCTATTGATGACCTTTTTGCTCGCTTTAATAAGATTCTCAGCAACTTGCGTAGTGTCAATGTTAATTTTTCAGATGCTGAAAATGCTAGGAAATTGCTAAGTGCATTAGATATGTCAATTTGGGAGATGAAAGTCACATCTATTCGTGAATCTACTGTCATGAGTTCTCTTACATTAGATGTACTCTATTCTAAACTAAAAACTCATGAAATTGACATCCTAGCACGTAAGAACCAAAATAAGTCTATTGCATTTGTTTCACAACGTGATATGTCTAGCTCCGACCAATCATCATCTTGCAATACTCTTGCTTTGTTGTCCTCACTAACCCTGGAGCAGATCGAAGAATTTCCAGAAGAGGAGTTGGCACTCATCTCTACTAGATTCTCAAAAGCATTGCAAAATGTGAGAACTAGAAGGACAGGAAGCTCCGGAACTCAATGTTGTTTTGAATGTGATAAAACAGGACACTTTCGTACAGAATGCCCTAACCTTTCAGGTCCGACCACCCGGGAAGGAAAACAAAGCAAGGTCCAGACCTCCTCTTGAAATTCCAAAAATAAGAAGAAAGGTACCATAGGACGCAAGATGATCAACAGTTTCATCACCGCGCTTCAAGAGTTTAGTTCAAGTGACATAGACTATGAAAGTGATGAAGATGATGTTGACCTGGCCAACATATGCTTCATGGCGGGCAAAACAAAATCAAGATCAAGTCAGGAGGATGCAGAACACAACAGTGACGATGATGAGGTATGTTCTACATGTAATGAAATGTGTGATGCTATTTCTCGTGCCACTGTTATTGTTAAGAAAAAGGACAAAAAGCTTAGGGATAGTGCTGCTAAAATTGAATCACTAGAATCTGAAATCAACCGTTTAAAAACTTTGATTCCTAGTGATGATGCATGTTCCTCATGTGATTTAATATATGAACAATTGTCCTCATTAAGAAGTGCGCACACCTCCACACTTGATAAACTTGTGTTAGAAATTGAAAAGAACAAAAAGCTTGCTGCACTTAATATCGGAAACTTAAAAGATGCTTCTTGTTCTACAATTGATTTGCATTGTTCTAGTTGTGATGATCTTGATAAAAAACTGCAAGATGCTATGAATGAAATTTCTATATTGAACAATGCTTTACATTCTCATGAAGTTAAATTTTGTTCCAATTGCAAACTAAAAGGAAAAACTTCATGTGAAAATTGCCTTGATCTGTCCAATAAACTTGACAACATGCATAGGACATTAGATCGGTTTTGTAATGGGAATAAGAACCTAAACTTGCTGCTGAATTCTTCCAAGTCATGCAATGATAAAACTGGTTTAGGTTTTGATTCTCATGCTCATGCTAAGGCACATCCACCTAAAATTGTAAAGTCATTAGGAAGTGGCTTGATTCAAACAGTTCCTAAACAAAAGGAAGTGGTTTTCAAATCTGCAGGAGTGTTGTCTCATTCGGTTTTAAATAAAAATATTGCTTGCTCATCTAGACATGAACACAAAGTTAAATTTCATTGTACCTTCTGTGGTAGAGATGGTCATGTCATAGATTTTTGTTATAGACTAGCTAAACAACAGAAAAGGGAAAGAATGGTTGCTAGATCTCATAACTTTCATGCAAAATTTGTTGCACATATTGAACCGAATGTACAACCTACTATTTTGAGTCAAAAACATTCAAAGTTTACCTCCAGACCTTCTGTTTTTGCCTCTGGAGCTACTGATTTTTGTGCTACACAAGTAACACCTTATAGGTCAGTAGTTAAGAATAAAAAATCTCAAAATTTGACTCATAAACCTGCTATTTTGTCTCAGCTTTCGTGTGTTTTTCCTGTTGCACGTCGCGTGACTCAGTACTGGATTCCTAAACGCCTTTTGACTAACCCCAGTATTGAGTCATCGATGTATTGTGCTTCTATATAGGTTACACGTTTGAGGAAGGAGAAGATTTGGATTGTGGATTCAGGTTGCTCACGCCACATGACCGGTAACAAAGATTGGTTCTCCTCCCTCTCTTTTGTGTCACGTGTAGAAAATGTTACTTTTGCCGATAATTCTTCAACTCCTATAATTGCTAAGGGTTCGGTTAGAGTAAATGATCAATACACTTTGAAGGATGTGGCACTTGTCAAAAGTTTGAAATATAACTTGCTTTCTGTTTCACAATTGCTAGATGAAAATCTAGAAATTATTTTCAATAAAAACTGCTACAAAGTTGTAGGTTCAAATAGTGAGCTTATTTTTAACATGTCTCGGTTTGGAAGAGTTTTTAAAGCTGATTTTGATATGTCTTCCTCTAAGCATAGGTGTATAGTTGCTAATTCAAAGGACTTATATTTTTGGCATCGTAGACTTGGTCACGTAGGCTTTGATCACCGAACGCGAGTTAGTTCTCTTGATCGCATACGTGGGTTGCCTAAGCTTAAAGGGGACAAAGAAATTGTGTGCTCTTCTTGTAGACATGCTAAGATGGTTGCAGGTTCACATACTCCTCTCACAATGATCATGACAACTGAACCATGTCAACTTTTGCATCTTGACACCGTAGGACCTTCACGTGTTCAATCCTTCGGAGGTAAATGGTATGTTCTTGTTATTGTTGATGATTATTCTAGATACTCTTGGGTTTACTTTATGGCGTCTAAGAATGAATCTTTTAGTCACTTTAGGACTCTATTTCTTAGATTATCAATTGATCACCCAGGATCATTAAAAGCAATTAGAAGTGATAATGGAACTTAATTTAAAAATCAATCTTTTGATCACTTTTGTAATGAAAATAGAATAGATCATCAATTCTCTTCACCATATGTACCTCAACAAAACGGTGTTGTAGAAATAAAGAACAAAACCTTAGTTGAGATGGCTAGGACTATGCTTGATGAATATCAAACTCCTAGGAAATTTTGGGTTGATGCGTTAGCAACCGCTTGTTATGTCTCAGATCGTGTTTTCTTGCGTGCTAAGCTAGGTAAAACACCATATGAGCTCCGGTTTGGACATAGGCCTAGTGTTACACACTTTCGGGTCTTTGGTTGCAAATGCTTTGTTAAGAAACATGGTAATCTTGATAAATTTGAAACTAGATCTATTGATGGCATGTTTCTTGGTTATCCATCTCATACTAGAGGCTACCGTGTGCTTTTACTTGACACTAACAAAATTTTGGAGACTTGTGAAGTGTCTTTTGATGAAGCTAGCCCAGGTACTAGCTCCGGTGTTGCAGGACCAGATCCGTATCCTTAGGGGGAGGGTATTTTCGAAGATGAAGAAGAGCAGGTGATACTGCCTAGTAGTTCTGAAGTTGACACGTGTCCAGCTTCGGACATTGAACAAGCTCCGGCTATCACCTATGCTGGTCCTAATTGTCCACAAGTCACAAGCTCATCAATCTACGATGAACCTAATGAAGAAGAAGCTTGTGAGACATCTGTTCCCCTACATTTTTACAAAGATCATCCCCCACAACAGATGATTGGATGCTTGCACGAACGAGTCACACGGTCCAGGTTTTGCGATCCAAACTCTTATGCTCATTTTGCTTTTGTTGCTTCTTTTGAACCCAAAGATATATCACACGCACTCACTAATGAATCTTGGATTATTGCCATGCAAGAAGAGTTAGAAAATTTTGAAAGAAATAATGTTTGGAAACTTGTACCTCCACCTCAAGGTCACACTTTAATTGGAACTAAATGGGTATATAAAAATAAACAAAGTGAGGATGGGGTTGTGGTTAGGAATAAGGCTAGGTTGGTTGCTCAAGGTTTCACTCAAGTTGAAGGTCTAGATTTTGATGAAACTTTTGCTCCTGTCGCTAGATTAGAAGCCATAAGAATTTTGTTAGCTTTTGCAGCATCTAAAGGTTTTAAGCTATTTCAAATGGATGTTAAAAGTGCTTTTCTTAATGGATACATAGATGAGGAGGTTTATGTCAAACAACCACCAGGTTTTGAAAATCCAGATTTTCCTAATCATGTTTACAAACTTTCCAAAGCCTTATACGGTCTCAAACAAGCCCCTAGAGCATGGTATGATAGGTTAAAAACATTCTTACTTGAAAAGGGGTTTACCACGGGCAAGGTTGATAAAACTCTTTTTGTGCTTAAACATGGCAATGACTCATTATTCGTTCAATTGTATGTGGATGATATTATCTTTGATTGTGCTTCTCATGATCTTGTGTCCAAGTTTTCAGCAATGATGAGTTCCGAATTTGAAATGAGTATGATGGGTGAACTCACTTACTTTTTGGGGCTGCAAATCAAGCAAACCAAGGAGGGTACCTTTGTGCATCAAATGAAGTATACCAAAGACCTCCTAAGGCGCTTCAACATGGACAAAAGCAAGCCTCTTCGGACACCAATGGGAACAGCAACAACACTTGAACTTGATGAAGATTGTGAATCCATGGATCAAAAAGAATATAGAAGCATGATCTGATCAATTTTGTACCTCACGGCATCAAGACCAGACATACAATTCAGCGTATGTCTTTGTGCACGGTTTCAAGCTTCCCCATGTGTTTCAAATCGTCAAGCCGTCAAAAGGATTCTCAGGATTGATAGGAAAAGTACTTCTGGTGCTTGTCATTTTCTTGGTAATTCTCTTGTTGCTTGGTCCTCTAGAAAACAAAATTCAGTTGCACAATCCACAGCCGAATCTGAATATGTAGCTGCTGCTAGTGCTTGCTCACAAACTCTTTGGATTGTTCAAACACTTAAGGACTATGGGGTTGATCTAGATAGTGTTCCACTGTTTTGTGATAACACTAGTGCTATTTGCATTGCCAAAAACCCCGTGCAACATTCTAGAACTAAGCACATTGATATTAGGTATCACTTTTTCCGAGATAACGTTGAAAAAGGAAACATTGTGCTTCACCATGTAGATATCAAACATCAATTGGCTGACATTTTTACAAAACCTTTGGATTTCACTCATTTTTGTTTCATTCGTAGTGAAATAGGTGTTATGCATCCTCATGACTTAAATTGAGGGGGAGTTTTTGAAACTTGGGAAGTCTATGTGTGAATCTGAAATTAAAATAATATGAGCATAGTATTTCATACATATATGACTTTGTGATTCCTTTTACATGCTAAAAGTTCTTACTACCTTACTCGTGTTATACATTTTGTAGTTTTTGCCATGTCTAGTAATTGGAATAATTACTTACACTAAATCTAGTCATGGTTGAACTTTCTTGCTGTTTTGAACTTGTTACATGTTCACAAGTGCTTTTAATCATTAAGAATTAATCAAGTAATCAACTCACATGTTGAGTTTTTATGAACAAACATAAATTGAGAAAAGATCAAGAGAACATGCTTGCATCACACTTCTTCTTTTGAGATGGCTTGTCATTGCACTTAGATATGAACTTGGAAGAAGTTGTGTATGACTAAAACCATGTCCTTAAGCTTCTGATTGTCAAATGACATAGGCTTGGCTTGGTTGGTTAGAATAAGGCAGATGCGCATATATCTCTTGCAAATATCATATGATATAAATTTATGCTTTGAAAAATAATAAAATGCAGCAACTAGTGTCATGCTATCAGGTTTTGAGATAGCTAAGTTTGTGAGATCATGACTTGCTTAAATTGAAAATTACATATGATCTCTAGCATGGCTTACACTACTTTATGTATTTCATTGATGTGATAATGTAAAGTACTTGATAGTATGAATTGGATGAGCTTTGTTTCTATGAATATGTTATAATATGCTCATAACAACTAAAGAGGGAGAGATAATTTGTTTATATGCTCATGACTTGCTGAATACATTGTCAAAGGGGGATAGATAAGCATGAAGAGAAAGAGAATATGTGCATAAGGAGAGATAATAAAGGGGGAGAGATAATATGGGAATTTTCTCATTTTACTTTTGATTTACAAAAGGGGAGAAATTGCTTTCAAAACTTTTATGTGAATAAGCCAATGTTCGGATTTTAAGTGGTGTTGCCAATGCATTCATCAAGGGGGAGATTGTAAGACCTATATGTGCTGAATACATTGGCTTGTAGTGAATACACTTGGCTTTGATGATAAAAGTTTTAAATATCACCAAAACACCTTTTTATCAAGGTCCGACTCTAGCTCCGAGCTATAGCAAGGTCCGACCATAGGTCCGACTTGTTTTGGGTAGCTCCGGTTACGTTCGATGCTAGGTCCGACTAGCTTTGGTCAGCTCCGGTGAAGTTTTGTCTTTAGCTCCGACGCGTCTTTGATAGCTCCGATATGCCTTTGATAGCTCCGGCGTGTTTTTTGCTAAGCTTCGAGTTGATTTTTCTAACTCTGGCTTTTGGGTTTACTAGTTCCGACTAGTTCTGGTTAGCTCCGGCGCTAGGTCCTGCTAGTTTTGTAAGCTCTGGCGGGAGCTTGGTTGTACTAGTTTTGGTAAGCTCCGGTGCTAGGTTCTACTAGCTTTTGTTAGCTCCGGCTCAAGGTCCGGGTTGCTCTGGCAAGGTCCGGAACTTGACCGTAGTGCTTCTGCTTTTTATTTGCAATGTTTCGTACTTGCTTTACATTGTTGGAAAGTTTGCTTAGTATTCTTTTACTAAGTTTTTTGTGCGTTTTGGATGATATGGCTGATATCGTTTTGCTATACTTCGCAACATGCTTATGTGAGGCTCTCACGTAAGGTGTTGTGTTCGGAACTAACTTGAGTCAAGTCGAGGACTTGGGCTCGTATGGATTGGTTGTTTGTTCATTTGCATGTGTTGCTTGAGTTCAAGTCATGGCTGGTGACGGGATCCATTGGACTAGTCTCAGGGAGGAGATGAGGTTCCAACAACCAAGTTCGGGAGGAACTGTGGTTGAGCTGATCAGGAGGTCGCGCAGGATGATTGAATCAAGGGCAGTGCATATGAAGGTTACTGGACGTCGAAGGAAGGTGTTCGCACGTATGCATGCGGTGCATGACGTGGCAACATGGTTCCGAAGATGGGATAAGGAAGGGAAGATCTGGTTGGAAGGATCGGATCGTACCGGTTGATGACTTCGACTTCGGCGAAGTCGGTTATGGCTTGGTATGGAAAGTATCGAGTTGGTTATGTTAGGATTTCGTGTATGTCACGAATTTGAGTTGTTTAGGAATGTGGGATACGTTCATAAGGTGTTTGAAAGTCTTAAGATTGCTTCTATCTGCGTATAGAAGAATCTTGAGTAGTTATGGAAAGTTACGATTCATGATCTGAGTAGGATTGAAGTCCTAGTTGATATTGGGTTGGCCTAAGGGCTGGTTATATAAGCAAGGGAGCCCAGAGCTCATGGTGCACGACTTTGGGGCTGTTCCTCTTGTGTTCTATTGAATAAAATTCGTAGTTTGAAGGAACTTTTGTGCCTTGTTCGTCCGACTTGTTCCACACAAGTTTTACTCGTCGAGTTCCTGGACAGCACTACCTTTCGTCGGTGGTTTTATCAGAACTCGAGTTTTGCAGATCCAATTGACGTGATTCTTTTTGGGTTGTTTTCAAAACTTGATTATATATCATCTGTCAAATTTCACGGTCATTGGATTTGTGGTTTCTGATCTACACGAGTTTCTTTGCAGTGTTCCAGAACTGTTTTTTTCTCGGATAGGACAAATTGACCTTTGTTTGATCTTTCGATCATAACTTGAGTTTTTCTCGACGGATTTGAGAGATTCCTTTTGTGTTGTCTTCGTGACTTGATTCTCTCTGATATCCATCACTTTTGTCACGGTGAAACACATTTAGATTAGTCTCACACACGATTTCTTTAAGAGATCGTTTTTCTGCCGAAGGGGTTGGGGTTTAATTGTTTCCGCTGCGTAAGATTTTTTGAATCTACCATTCACCCCCCCCCCCTCTGGTAGCTTTTCACGTGCTCTTCTATCCTACAAATGGCAACCCTGTAAATCAGCCAACCTGGAGAGAACTTGCTATTAGCAAGCTCAAGATCAATGAGGCCCTATCCAAGAAGCTGTCAGCTAATGACAAGACCCTAGAGAATATCAATGCCAAGATTGAAGGACTATCCTTAGCCTTCAAGAATTAACTGAGCTTCAACAAGATGCTCGAGACTCAGTTGGCTCAGCTGGCAGCTGCTATTCCTCTGATGGAGAATGGCAAGATGCCAGGCCAGCCAGAACCTCCGACGGAAAATGTTAACATGATTTCCCTACGAGAGAGCAACTGGCAGAAGGACCTCGTATGTCCTACCATTTCATGCTCAATTGGGGCTCACCACTTTGACAAGGCAATATGTGATTTGGGAGCAAGTGTTAGTCTGATGCCCAAGGTTGTGTTCGACCAGCTGAACTTCACAGAGCTGACTCCAACACCAATGCAGCTACAACTGGCTGACTCTTCAGTCCGTTATCCAGCGGCTATTGCTGAAGATGTCCCAGAGAAGATCCGGAACTGCTTCATACCCGTGGATTTTGTGGTGCTAGACATGGACACCGAGAAGGATACACCACTTATTCTTGGGCGTCCATTCCTAAGCACTGCAAAAGCTCGCATAGATGTGGGAGCCGGAGAAATCCACATCCATATCAATGGCAAGGAGGAAAGGTTTAACTTTCGGCCAAAATCAGAACAATGATCCATGATTCGAATAAAGTATGGGCCGAATGATAAACACATCAGAGAGTTCGAAGTCACACCTCCAAAGGTGGACTCACTCATTGCATTCATGAGAAGATTAATCTACAAGGAGAATCTGTCGCTTCGACCACGCCGATATCCAAAGGCGACGTAATCGTCTGGACCTTCCCGAAGGCCTAAGTCCACCAAGCCGCCAAAGAAGGAATGGCGGAAGAAGCAAGACAAGCCGTCCATGTCCATCCCTCCGGGCCTAGATGTGAAATGAAGATGGAGGAATGTCCATCTCATCGGACGGTGGTGAGACCTACGCCAATAGGTCAAATTGCTAGTTATTCCAATTTATTTTTATTTCTTTCTTTTTCCACCCCATTTGGATTTTCCCATTGCATATTTGATTTTTCCTAGCAAGTTGAGTATCTTATATTCTCAACTATCATTTTTCTTTCTTTCTTTTCAAAAGAAAATTTTTTATTGGATTTGAGAAAAGGTTTTTATTTGAAAAACAATTTTTTATGAGTTGCACATATGGCATTTCACCAACGTGCTAACTTTATAGCCGTTGGGGAGCCATTTGCCAAATGGGGAACCAGGGGGGACCACCTATCAGGTCGGTCGAACCCCCTAGTAGGCCAAACAGGGAGTGGAGCCAATTTGGCTTCCCTTCCTCCAACAGCTACATTTTGAACCATAAGTGACCGTTGGAAGGTGCAACCTATAAATTGTGGCCGTGAGGAGCACTTCTCTTCACACACCACATCATTTTACACCTCCCCAAGTCACTCTCTAGCTCACCTCGTTTTTCTTGCTCTTCATTGCAACACTCTTGGTCAAATCCATCCCCAAAAAGATTTTCTTTTGTTTGCATTTGCATTTTACACTCAAGCTTTCAAGAGAAGAAAATTCATAGAGAGTTTTGTTTTCCAAACATCGCTTCTTTTCGGATTTTTCTCGCCTTGTTTTGTTCTTGCTTGTTGAAGTCAAAAAGACATGAAGAGGTTGTTCGGAAAGAGGAAGGAGGTTGCAAGCTCAAGCCATGGTGAAGGTTCTAGTGCACGCCTCTCTTTCATGGGTACAATCCCAAGGAGGAGAAGTGTGTGTGAGGACATTCCCATGGAAGAGAGAAGCAACCCACACCAACTTCTTCATGAGAACGACCTCGACATACGAAGCGAAGTTGAAGATCAGGCACGTAGGCTTCTCCAAGATCGTGAGTTCCGCCACACCAAGGCTTACGATCCACATTTGGTCTCCAAAATAGGTATGGACTCCGAATTTTTTTCTATTTGGCATGCAATTGGATTTGATGACTTTGCTCACATAGAGGAGAAAGGTTCATGCCTTCTCACTATCCAATTCCTTTGCACGCTAAGAATAGGATTTGATGGTATTGCTTTTAGATTGTTTCAAAAAGAATACAACATCCTATGGAAATAATTAGGTAGCATCCTAGGCTTATATAAACGGTGTTTGCTAGATTTAGACAATTTGCCTAAGTTTAACAAACAAAGATTTTGGCATGAACTAACTAGTGAGGTCACATGTAGGGCTCCTAGGAATAGCCACATCCAAACCCTACCTTACACTTCATACATAGATGGGTGGCTATGATTATGTTCCCTAGGGGAGATGTTAGGGTTGTGCGAGATGGTGAATTGAAAATTTTGTTTGCCGTGACTAAAAATATAAAAGTTGCTCCAGTCAAGGCCATGATGACACAATGGTTAGATTACATTTCAAAATCAGGACCAATTGAATGCACTTCATTGATTACTCATATTGCTGAAAGGGTAGGAGAACTTAAATACTCTTCATTTGAATATATTGAAACTGAAAGACAATTAATTGATGAAGACTATTTAGTGCAAGGACATACCTTTAAGCATGATCAAGATGGGTCCTTGATATTTTTCTATCCTGGCTTTGTTAATGAAATTTGGTTACCTAACCCGGATAATCATTTGTACAAATGCCGGAGGCTAACCATTAATCTTCTTCCCCTTGAGGAAGCAAGAAGAAGTATTGTCTCTAGCAGGGTAACAAGGAATCGTATGAGGGCTGCAGCCACAGGCATGCCACCGATAATCTCTCCGGTCCATGAATACCAAGAGGAAGAGAACCCAATGGGTTATGCGCCCGGATGGACTCAACCTCCGACGTATGAGACTGGGGGATCATCTTGGCAAGAATGGCAAAGGGATCCACCCTTATCCTCTTCAAGCTCTAGCAGCTTGCCCCCAACGTCCATGAGTGGACGTCGTTCCTTTTCGGCTAGAAGTGATGAGTAGGTTTAGGCCCAATCTTCTGAAAGGTATGTCGATTGGGATGGAGAACTCGACGTTGATTATCCGGGGCACTCGATTCCCATTGACTCCTGAGGAATTTTGAGGTGGTACCAGAACCATTGGAAAGTTTATCTTCTCCTCTTTCCGTGCATATGTAGAACGTCGAAAACGGAGTCCGTATGCCTCCTGGGCGTCTGTTTTAAGGTGGACTGCTCTTGGACTCCGAGTTGAACTCGAGTCCGAATTGTAAACTGTTTCCATCAACTTGTGGATGTCCCAGCTGGTTCTCCACGCTCCCAAGGCCTCCTTTCTTCACTTGTTGATCTTCTCCATTATTCCTAATAACAATTAAATCACCACATAGCAATCTATTCTCAAACTCACATGCAAAAGAAGTTAGGAACAAATTCACCTGCTGATTTAATAACTGTGCTCGTGCTCTTGTGATTGGTCCTTGCGGTTCAATGTGTGTCTCTGCTGTTGTGATATCCTCATCATCCTTCCCCTCTTGAATTGGAGTCGTCCTCGACTCAAATTTATCTTCTTCTCCCAAGTACGGTCGCAAATCTGAAATGTTAAATGTAGGACTAACCCCAAAATCGGGAGGCAATTCAAGCTTATATGCATTATCATTAATCTTTTCAACGATCTTAAAAGGACCAGCAGCTCGTGGTATAAGTTTAGATTTTCTCATGTCGGGAAATCGCTCTTTTCTCAAATGTAACCACACCAAATCACCCGGTTCAAGTTTTACTTCTTTTCTACCTTTACTACCTGCAATCCTATACTTCTCATTCATCATTTTAATATTTTTCTTTGTAGTTTCATGCATCTTAAGAATGAATTCAGATCGTTGTGTAGCATCCAAATTTATAGTTTCAGAAGGAGGCAAAGGTAGTAAATCAATAGGAGCACAGAGATTGAAACCATACACTACCTGGAATGGACTTACCTTTGTCGTGGAGTGAACGGATCTGTTGTAAGCAAATTCTATATGTGATAAACACTCCTCCCACAACTTCAAATTTGTTTTCAAGACAGTCTGCAACATAGTGGATAAAGTACGATTAACTACCTCGGTCTGTTCATCCGTTTGTGGGTGACATGTAGTTGAAAACAGCAACTTGGTTCCCAATTTATACCACAAATTTCTCCAAAAATGACTTAAAAATTTTGCATCACGATCAGAAACAATGGTATTTGGCACACCATGTAAACGAACAATTTCCATCATAAATAAATCAGTAATGTGTGAGGCATTATCATTCTTATGACAAGGTATAAAGTGTGCCATTTTGGAAAAACGATCAACAACTAAAAAAATACTACCCCCCTCTTAGTCCTAGGCAATCCCAAAACAAAGTCCATAGAAATATCCTCCCAAGGTACACTAGGAACAGGAAGAGGCATATAAAGACCATGTGGGTTAAGGCGAGACTTAGCTTTGTTGCTAGTAGTGCATCGTGACACGTAGCGCTCGACATCACGCCTCATCTTTGGCCAAAAGAAGTGTGTGGACAGCACGTCTTCAGTTTTCTTCACTCCAAAATGTCCCATCAAACCTCCTCCATGTGCTTCCTGCAAAAGCAATAGACGAACGGAGCTAGCTGGAACGCATAGCTTGTTAGCACGATAGAGGAGATCCTCTCGCAGCACATATTTATTCCACGTTCTTCCTTCTCTACAATTTTCAAAAGCATCTTTGAAGTCCAAATCAGTAGGATATAATGCTTTAATTGTTTCCAAACCAAAGATTTTATGATCAAGTTGGGACAGCATGGCATAACGCCTAGATAATGCATCGTCAATGATATTTTCCTTCCCTTTCTTATGCTTAATGATGTATGGAAACGATTCTATGAACTCAATCCATTTAGAATGTCGTTTATTCAGATTGGTTTGACACTTAAGATACTTCAATGATTCATGATCGGAATGTATGACAAACTCCTTAGACCAAAGATAATGTTGCCAAGTTTGTAGTACACGTACTAAGGCATACAATACCTTATCATAAGTGGAATAATTCAGAGAAGAACCATGAAGTTTTTCACTAAAGAAAGCAATGGGTTTACCTCCTTGTATGAGAACGCCTCCAATACCAATGCCGCTTGCATCGCATTCTAGCTCAAAGGTCTTGTCAAAATCAGGAAGTTGTAGTAATGGTGCTTGTGTAAGCTTCGATTTGAGAGCATCAAAAGCTTGTTGCTGATGTTCGCCCCATCGAAATGGAACTCCCTTCTTCGTTAGCTCATGTAGAGGTGCTGCAATGGTGCTGAAATCCCGCACAAAGCGCCGATAAAAACCTGCAAGACCAAGAAAACTACGAACCTGTGTGACGGTTGTTGGGGCTGGCCAGCTGGTGATTGCTTCAATTTTTGCCTCATCCATCTCAATTCCCTGCGAGGAAACGACATAGCCAAGAAACGAGACTCGATTGGTGTAAAAGACGCACTTTTCGAGGTTACCAAACAAACGTGCATCTCTCAAAACAGTAAAAACAGCACGTAAATGATCAAGATGTTCATCATAGGACTTGCTGTAAATGAGGATATCATTGAAGTAAACCACCACAAATTGTCCAATGAAAGCGAGTAAAACCTCGTTCATTAATCGCATAAAGGTGATGGGTGCATTAGTTAAATCAAAAGGCATGACTAACCACTCATAAAGTCCAAACTTGGTTTTAAATGCAGTTTTCCATTCATTTCCTAGTGCCATTCTAATTTGGTGGTGACCACTACACAAGTCAATTTTTGTGAAGATGATAGCACCACTCAATTCATCAAGCATGTCATCTAATCGAGGAATAGGATAACGATATCGAATGGTGATGTTATTAATTGCTCGACAATCAACACACATGCGCCAACTACCATCTTTCTCAGGAACCAAAAGAACAGGAACGGAACAAGGGCTAAGGCTTTCACGAATGTACCCGCGGTCCAAAAGATCTTGGACTTGTCGCTGAATTTCCTTAGTTTCTTGTGGATTCGCCCTGTATGCTACACGATTTGGCAAACTTGCTCCTGGAATCAAATCGATCTTGTGTTCAATGCCTCTCAACGGTGGTAAACCAGGCGGTATCTCGGAGGGAAACACATCCTCAAACTCCTGCAAAAGGTTAGCAACAGCAAGGGGCAATGCAATAGACAATTCATGAAGTGAAAACATGGCTTATTTGCAAACTAAAGCATAGCACATCCCCTTAGCATCGAATAAATCAGCAAGTTCAGATTTAGTTGCGAGCAACGATGGTGATTTTAACTTAATAACTTGCTATTTTTCAGATTCTAATTTTGCTGCTTTGCCATCATGAATTTTACTCTTCTCAAAATGCACAATTTCAGCAGGAGTCATGGGGAGCAAAGTGATTTTCTTTCCCTTATGCATGAGAGTGTATTTATTGGTTCTACCATGATGAATAGCATTTGTATCAAAATCCCAAGGACGACCCAATAAAAGAGAACAAGCATCCATAGGAACAACATCAAAATCAGCAAAATCATTGTATGAACCAATTGAAAAATGTATTCTCGCTGTTTGTGTTACCCGAACCTTACCGCTGTTGTTGAACCATTGAATGTGGTACGGATGGGGGTGTGCTCTTGTTGTCAAACCGAGTTGCTTGACGACGTCCGTGTTCACCAAGTTATTGCAGCTACCTCCATCAATTATAGTGTGTACACGGCAGTCCTTGACGACGAGAAACATGTGGAAGAGGTTGTGTCATTGTAGCTTGTCGTCGGTCTCCACTTTGGAGCTCAAGGCACGCTACACAATGATGCTCCTATAGTTCTCCGTCGCTGCTGTACCAATTACCTCTTCTTTGGTGTGTTCGTCATTTGGATCTGTAAAGTCAGTAGCAAGAGAATATTCATCTTCAACATCTGAAGTACTATCATACCCGCCATCATCGCGTTCTATGGATGCTCGTTTGCTCGGGCAATCTCTCATCATATGACCAAGTCCCTGGCAGCGGTGACACTTGATGTCGGAAGTACGACCCGTAGAAGGAGTGGATGAAGAAGGCTTGAATGATGTCGCCTTTCTGCCTTCCGGCACGCGAGAAGGTGGAGCAGTAGGTATAGTTCGTTGGCCGCCATTGGGTGGTGTAGTCGCTGCACGGGGGGGGGGGGGGGGGGGGGGTCGAAGATGGTGCTGTTTTGGATGGTGTAGTCGCTGCACGCGGCGTGAAGTTGCTCCTTGTGCGATGTTGCTGTTGTTGTCGACCCTGCAATTCTTTTTCCGCCAACATAGCAAGCTGAAACAATCTGTTAACAATATCATATTCCTTGTAATCAACAATGTCCTGAATTTCACGCCTCAACCCCCCATAAAAACGAGCTATTTTATCATCCATGTCCTCTACTACCCCACAACGCAGCATACTGTTTTGTAACTCTTGATAATACTCCTCTACGGACGTGTTACCTTGGTCTAAACGCTGCAATTTTTTGCGAAGGTCCCGCTGAAAAGATGGAGGAACAAATCGAACGCGCATAGCTTCCTTTAATCTATCCCATGTTGGAGGGTCAGTTCTAGTTTTAACAAGTTCATTCTACCATATGATAGCAAAGTCCTTAAACTCACTAGTGGCTTGACGAACTCTATGTTGTTTAGGAACAATATGGGAATTAAATTTTTGCTCTACTGTCATCTCCCAATGAAGATAAGCCTTAGCATCATAAACACCAGAAAAAGAGGGTATAGTAAATTTCACTTTAGCAAAAGGATCATCAGGAGGACGATTATAATAATTGTTATGATTATTACCTCCCATACCTCGACGATAAAGTGGCAGTCTTGGCTGATTATTGTGATCTTCTAGTTCATCATAAGCATTGTCTTCTTGTCTTCCAGCGAGAGGCAACCGAGCCTCAAAAGTATTGATCCGAAGAGCAAGGTCATCCAGTTGCTACGTTGTATTTGGCGAACATATCCATCATGGTCTTCATCATATCACGTAACTCAGCATGTTGAACACATTCGTCATCATTGTCTTCTCCTGCCATTGTTAGTAGGAAACAAGAGACAACAAAAAAATGTCATCCCTATCAACTACAGTGACAATGTGGAAGGTGAAAGAAAACAATCTCTCTCACTCAAGCGTCTTACCACGCTCTTACAAGTGTTCTTACCGACGCGGCAGGTGGTGTGGACGGTGAGATGAACCGATGAAGCGTGGGGTGATTGCAAAGGTACCTGTTATGCTCAAGAGAAAGGTGGAGCTTGGATGGCACAATATGGTGGCTAATAAGCAGAAAATCGTTAATAGCTAAACAAAGTTGAATAAGTATTCAATGTAGGAAACTGTTGCTGGTCAACTATGTGCCCTAGAGCCTAGCACAGGCAAAAGAAAGACAGAATGATATAGCCAACAAAACAGCACCAAGTGGTATAGGCCAATTGCTTTAATATGCGTGCTCTTCACTATTTTTTTTCTTTTTTGTAATATTTTTTTGATATTTTTTCTTTACTCAGGATCACAAATATAGGAAGCACACAAATTTGCAGATCAATTGGATGTAATATGCGTCCTATAGAAAATCAAGAAGATTCTTTAAAATTCGTGTTGAAACTTCGGAGGCCGGATAACCTATCTTCCGAGGGTAATTTGGGCAATCTAAATTCGCCGAACGCGGCAACGCGGCAGAAAATCAAATGCGAAATTTCGCGTAGATGAATTTGAAAAAAAAATCGCCCGATTTCGAGTTCGTATGTGAAAGTTATGGCCGTTTTAAGGTAGGTTGTCCGAGTTACGTTTTTTTGGATGTTGATTCCAACTCGGTTTGAGAACAGAACTCGCAATCGGATATGAAAATGATCGGGAATTTGCTCAGCAACTAATGGGGTGGTGTGTGATGATTCAAGGACGAATGGTACAAAAGTTTGTCACCTAATCTAGGGCTGGCGATGCGGGAGTTCACGCAAGGCGGCTAGCTAGGGCAAACCGATGAACGTGGTGGATCGGTTTGTTATTTAGGGATTGTGGAATAGGTGTCGAATAGCAAGAAAACAAGGACGAAACACGATAACTAGGACCCAAAACATGAAGCTAAACCAGCAACAAGACTCGACCACACGAATCCAAACTCAACAATGCAAACTGAAAAACGAAACTGCAGGCACTATAGTTTGGGAAGCGGTAAAACTATCTAATTTTTTTGTGGCTTTTCTGTGGACTCTAGGTACGAAACAAAATTGATATAATGGAAGGAAAACAAAGATACCTCACAGGCAACCAGGAAATCTGATACCAATTGATGAGTAGGTTTAGGCCCGATCTTTCGAAAGGTATGTCGATTGGGATGGAGAACTCGACGTTGATGATCCGCGGCACTCGAGCGGTTCGAGTACCCCTGCAATCACTACACCACGGCTCCGTTGGTTATCAACCGTGCTGCACACGCTTGACCTCGCCAAGAAGGCTAATCCCTGCAAGTGCAACCGAGAACACGAGCAAGAACGTCGAAGACACGATCAGGAAATCGCGAAGTTGGGGTCTCACAAACCGTAGAACGGCGATATTATTGATCTAAGCAAAACCAACCGAATATGACCAGAGGCTGCAGTATTTATAGTCTAGGGTTCGAACAAAACAAGATTAGATGCGTCCCTAATGGACTCTTACGGGATACAAGGCCCGATTCGGTGGCGCAGCACCGGACAGAAATCTGGACTCGACTTGTTTCGACCATTCCCAATGACTCCGGAGGAATTTTGAGGTGGGACCAGAACCATTGGAAATTTTATCTTCTCCTCTTTCCGTGCATATGTAGAACGTCGAAAACGGAGTCCGTATGCCTCCTGGGCGTCTGTTGAACTTGAGTCCGTGTTGTAAACTGTTTCCATCAACCTGTGGACGTCCCAGCTTGTTCTCCACGCTCCCAAGGCCTCCTTCCTTCACTTGTTGATCTTCTCCATTATTCCTAATAACAATTAAATCATCACATAGCAATCTATTCTCAAACTCACATGCAAAAGAAGTTAGGAACGAATTCACCTGCTGATTTAATAACCGTGCTCGTGCTCTTGTGATTGGTCCTTGCAGTTCAATGTGCATCTTCGCTGTTGTGATGTCCTCATCAATAAGTAATCTTGATTATAGCCAAGGAATGACGGACCTCACTAGACGTATGGGAGAACTTGAAGTGAGAACGGGCGACATCTACAGCACCCTACAGGAGCATATTCATAGTACCCAGGATTGGCAACAACACATGGATGCTCAATTCACCGACTTCAACACGGCGCTACAACAACAACAAGCTGATCTTGCAGCATACTTCCGTCATCAAGGGTTCAACCCATATCATGGAGGTAGTTGAATAACAAGATTGGGGGAGGACCCCCACCCCCCCCCCCCCCCTTGAGGTAACATGTATCACATTCCTTGCATATTTATTTTCCATCCATCCATCATCCACCTTGCATATAAAAAAATAAAAAAAATAATAGGTTAGACTTGCTTTCATCAAATAAAGATGTGCGGTAAGAATGATTTAGAATTCACATAGATGAAATGATGAATAGTTGCTCTGTTTTATTTTCCTAAGTCTCTAGTTTACAACTTGCTACTCTCCGAATATTGCTTTCATTTGTTTGAATTACTTTTACCTTAATTTGGAAGTTGTGGGTAGCAAAAGCTTGATCTAATTCTAGGTTGTTGCAAGACTAGAATTGATAATAGGGCTGCTAGTCCTAGTTTGAAAGTAAAACTCAGATTTCCGGAGAAATTCTAAAAAGAATTAAGTTTCCCTCATTTGATTGGAAATATCTATCAAAGCTATATGATATTCATACATAGACAAAACCTTATGCATATGCTATTTTCTTTCACATTGAGCCTAGTCAAACTAGTATAGACCTATGTGAGAAATCATTCAGCACTTTTTGAATTCAAGACTTCACTTGCACATGCCATACTTCTACACTAGAGGTAAGCAAAACGTCCATCATATGCACCATACCACAACAAAAAGAGAAACTCCATGTTATTCATGTTTAGCACTCTCTTCAAAATTCATTACAAAGAAAGGGAGTAGAAAACATGGCTACAAAAAGAAAATGAAAAAAATGCTTACATCATAAGCATGAGAAAAAAGAGAGAAAAGAAAAGTAACCATGTTTCATCCCTGCAAAAGAAAGAGAGAATATACAAAAATGAGTTATCTCAAGTATTCACATCCACTTTCACTCCATCACACATGCACTAGTCTTGGATCAAAAAGTTTTGATTTGAATTCTCCTAAGGCTTACTCTTTTGACTTAGCAATATATGTGATGCAAATATGCCTACTTACTTTCCTTACCAAGCTCCACATACAAGCCATATCCAATGTGTAGGAATAGTAGAGGCACAATGCTTTGGTGAGGAAATATTTCCACTATCCACAAAGGAGTGACTGAGAGAATCAAGTTTAGGTACTTAATATCTAAATTGAATTCTCCGGGATTTAAGTGGAACTTGACTTCTAGGCTATGTTTGCTCCATTTGCTATTCTACCTTTCAACTGCTCATGAATATGAGAAAGCATAAGCCCCATGATAACTTAAGAAGGGTAGAGTATCATAACCAATTTCTGCAATACTAGGTAGAGTATCTTGTTGTGCATTAGATACTTTTGAAAATAAGACATTGTAGCAAATCCGGATCATCAACCTAAAGTCTTGATTTTGCTCGGGACGAGCAAAGATAAGCTTGGGGGAGTTTGTTGACGGCTGTTATATACAAATTTCATCCATCAATTTAACTCAATTATGTGAAGGATTTGTCATTTCTTGCACAAATCACCTTTCTATCTAACCCAATTCCACTTGGACTTGGAGAAATATGTGTATGCAACATTTTATGCAGGAAATGAGGAAATGTAGAGGGACCAATCCTATAAAATATCATCCCAGCCAATCAGGCGACAACACGTGGCATCCTATGGATCAAATGGCCCACAAATAGATGTATCCGAGGAGATCATACGTTGTTGCACCCATATACATCAAGGGGACCCACCTGGCAGCCACCTGGAGAAAGCACACGAGAATTGGTGCCAAACTCCACATATTGGCTCCTCCTGGCTCCCTGGAGTCAATGGTGACTGATTCACGCGCTTTTGGTGGCGGGAACTAAGCTCAACACTAGTATAAATAGGACCCCCTACCCCTCACTTCAAGACACACCACTTGAGCTTCATCTCTAGTGTATACCCTATCATCCATAGTCTTAGAGGAGTTAGGTTGTAGAGAGGAGAGTCTCTAGTCCTAAGTCAAAATTGGGAAAGGATTAAGTGTAGGATCGAAGAGCACGTGAAAATCTACCAGAGGGGGGTGAATGGTAGATTTAAAAATCTTATGCAGCGGAAACAATTTAATCTCAACCCCTTCGGCAGAAAAACGATCTGTTAAAGAAATCGTGTGTGAGACTAATCCAAACGTTTTTCACCATGAAAAAAGTAATATATATCATAGAGAATCAAGTCATGAAGAGAACACTAGAAGAATCACTCAAATCCGTCGATAGAAACTCAAGTTATGATCGAAAGATCAAACAAAAGTCAACCTGTCCTACCCGAGAAAAATAGTTCTGGAACGCTGCAAAGAAACTCGTGTAGATCATAAACACAAATCCAATGACCGTGAAATTTTGATAGATGATAGATAATCAAGTTGTTAAGACAACCGAAAAAGAATCACATCAATTGAATCTGTAAAACTCGAGTTATGATAAAACCACCAACGAAAGGTAGTGCTGTCCAGAAACTTGACAAGTAAAACTTGTCTGGAACAAGTCGGACGAACAAGGCACAAACGTTCCTTCAAACTACGAATTTTATTCAATAGAACACAAGAGGAACAGCTCCAAAGTCGTGCACCACGAGCTTTGGCCTCCCTTGCTTATATAACCAACCCTTAGGCCAACCCAATCTCAACTAGGAATCCAATCCTACCCCGATCACGAATCGAAACTTTCCATAACTTCTTAGGACTCTTCTATACGCAGATAGAAGCAATCTTAAGACTTCCAAACACCTTAGGAATGTATCCCACATTCCTAAAAAAACTCAAATTCGTGACCCACACGAAATCCTATCATAACCAACTTGATACTTTCCATACCGAGTCATAACCGACTCTGCCGCAGCAAAAGTCATCAACCGATACGATCCGATCCTTCCAACCAGATCTTTCCTTCCTTATCCCATCTTCGGAACCGTGTTGCCACATCATGCACCGCATGCATACGTGCAAACACCTTCCTTCGACATCCAGTAACCTTCATATGCACTACCCTTGATTCAATCATCCTGCGCGACCTCCTGACCCGCTCAACCACAATTCCTCCTGAATTTGATTGTTGGATCCTCATCTCCTCCCTGAGACTAGTCCAAAGGATCCTGTCACCAGCCATGACTTGAACTCAAACAACACCTGCAGATGAACAAACAACCAATCCGTACGAGCCCAAGTCCGCGACTTGACTCAAGTCAGTTCTGAACACAACACCTTACGTGAGCACCTCACATAAGCATGTTGCAAAACCATAGTAAAATGATATCAACCATATCAACCAAAAGGCGCCAAAAACTTAGCAAATGAATACTAAGCAATCTTTCCATAGATGTAAAGCAAGTTCAAAACATTTCACAGTAAAAGCGGGAAAATTGCGATCAAGCTCCGAACCTAGCCAAAGCTAACCAGAGCTTGAGCCGGAGCTTACCAAAGCTAGTACCTCCTAGCTCTGAAACTTACCAAAGCTAGTACAACCTAGCATCGGAGCTTACCAAAGCTAGTGGAACCAAGCACCCACTGGAGCTTACAAAAACTAGCAGGTCTAGTCAACCCAAAAACCAAAGCTAGAAAAAGCAACTCGTAGCTTAGCAAAAACATGTCGGAGCTATCAAAAACATGCCGGAGCTAAAGACAAAACTCACCGGAGCTAACCAAAAGCTAGTCGGATTTTGCCAGCAAATCGAACCTAGCATCGGACGTACCCAGAGCTACCCAAAACAAGTCGGACCTAGACAAAGAAAGTCGGACTATTGTCGGACCTTGCAGAAGCTCAGAGCTAGAGTCGGACCTTGCTAAAAAGATGTTTTAGCAGAATTTCAGAACTTTTATCATCAAAGCCAATGTATTTAGTACAAGCCAATATATTCAGCACACATAGGTCTCACAATCTCCCCCTTGATGAATGCATTGGCAACACTATTTAAAATCCGAACATTGGCTTATTCACATTAAAATTTTTGAAAACAATTTCTCCCATTTTGTAAAACAGAAATAAAATGAGAAAAAATTATCCCCCTTTGCATACTTATCTTTTAAAAAATTCAAAATTCACATATTATCTCTCCCCATGCACATATTATCTCTCCCCCTTTGACAATGTATTCTGCAAGGTACAAAAGAGAATTTTCAAAATGTTATGAGCATATTATAACATATACATATAGAACAAAGCTCATCCAAGTCATACTATCAAGTAACTTACACTATCACATCAATGAGATACATAAAGTAGTGTAAGCCATGCCATAGATCAAGTGTAATTTTTAATTTTAGCAAGTCATGATCTCACAAACTTAACTATTTCAAAGCCTGAAAGCATGACACTTGTTGTTGTATTTTATTATTTTTCAAAGCACAGATTTAGATCATATGATATTTGCAGGAGATTATATGTGCATCTGCCTTATTCTAACCAACCAAGCCAAGCCTATGCCATTTGACAATCAGAAGCTTAAGGACATGGTTTTAGTCATACACAACTTCTTCCAAGTTCATATCTAAGTGCAATGATAAGCCATCTCAAAAGAAGAAGTGCGATGCATGCATATTCTCTTGATCTTTTATCAACTTATATTTGTTCATAAAAACTCAACATGTGAGTTGATTACTTGATTAATTCTTTATGATTTAAAACACTTGTGAGAATGCAACAAGTTCAAAACAGCAAGAAAGTTCGACCATGACCAGATTTAGTGTAAGTAATTATTCCAATTACTAGACATGGCAAAAACTACAAAATGTATAACACCAGTAATGTAGTAAGAACTTTCAGCATGTAAAAGGAATCACAAAGTTATATATGTATAAAATACTATACTCATATTATTTTAAGTTCAGATTCGCACATAGACTTCCTAAATTTCAAAACTCCCCCTCAATTTAAACCATGAGGATGCATAACCCCTATTTCACTACGAATGTAACAAAAACGAGTGAAATCCAAAGGTTTTGTAAAAATGTCTGCCAATTGTTGTTTGTTATCCACATGGTGAAGCACAATGTTTCCTTTTTCAACATTATCACGGAGAAAGTGATACCTAATGTCAATGTGCTTAGTTCTAGAATGTTGCACAGGGTTTTTAGCAATGCAAATGGCACTAGTGTTATCACAAAACAGTGGAACACTATCTAGATCAACCCCATAGTCCTTAAGTGTTTGAACAATCCAAAGAATTTGTGAGCAAGCACTAGCAGCAGCTACATATTCAGATTCGGCTGTGGATTGTGCAACTGAATTTTTTTTTCTAGAGGACCAAGCAACAAGTGAATTACCAAGAAAATGAAAAGCACTGGAAGTACTTTTCCTATCAATCCTACAACCTCCAAAATCAGCATCGGAAAAAGCTTTCAAAGTAACAGTTGAGAAAGAAGGAAGAAAAATGTCAAATTCTTGAGTTCCATGTAAGTACCTGAGAATCCTTTTGACGGATTGACGATGTGAAACACATGGGGAGGCTTGAAACCATGCACACAGACATACGCTGAATTGTATGTCCGGTCTTGATGCCGTGAGGTACAAAAGTGATCCGATCATGCTTCTATATTCTTTTTGATCCACGGGTTCACCATCTTAATCAAGTTCAAGTGTTGTTGATGTTCCCATTGGTGTCCGAAGAGGCTTGCTTTTGTCCATGTTGAAGCGCCTTAGGAGGTCTTTTGTATACTTTGTTTGATGCACAAAGGTACCCTCCTTGGTTTGCTTGATTTGCAGCCCCAAAAAGTACGTGAGTTCTCCCATCATACTCATCTCAAATTTTGAACTCATCATAGCTGAAAACTTGGACACAAGATCATGAGAAGCACAACCAAAGATAATATCATCCACATACACTTGAACGAATAATGAGTCATTGCCATGCTTAAGCATAAAAAGAGTTTTATCAACCTTGCCCATGGTAAACCCCTTTTCATGTAAGAATGTTTTTAACCTATCATACCATGCTCTAGGGGCTTGTTTGAGACCGTACAAGGCTTTGGACAGTTTGTAAACATGATTAGGAAAATCTGAATTTTCAAAACCTGGTGGTTGTTTGACATAAACCTCTTCATCTATGTAGCCATTAAGAAAATAACTTTTAACATAAATTTGATATAGCTTAAAACCTTCAGATGCAGCAAAAGCTAACAAAATTCTTATGGCTTCTAATCTAGCAACAGGAGCAAAAGTTTCATCAAAATCTAGACCTTCAACTTGAGTGAAACCTTGAGCAACCAACCTGGCCTTATTCCTAACCACAACCACATCCTCACTTTGTTTATTTTTAAAAACCCATTTAGTTCCAATTAAGGTGTGACCTTGAGGTGGAGGTACAAGTTTCCAAACATTATTTCTTTCAAAATTTTCTAACTCTTCTTGCATTGCAATAATATAAGATTCATTAGTGAGTGCGTGTGATATATCTTTGGGTTCAATAGAAGCAACAAAAGAAGAATGAGCATGAGAGTTTGGATCGCAAAACCTGGACCGTGTGACCTGTTCATGCAAGCTTCCAATAATCTGCTGTGAGGGATGATTCTTGAAGATCTGTAGAGGAACAGATGTCTCACAAGCTTCTTCTTCATCAGGGTCATTGCAGATTGATGAGCTTGTGGCTTGTGGACGATCAGGACAAGCAGAGGTGGTAGTCGGAGATTGTTCACAATTCGGAGTTGGACACGTGTCAGCTTCAGAACTATCAGGTAGTATTACCAGCTCTTCTTCTTCTTCGAAAATACCCTCCCCTGAGGATATGGATCTGATCCTGCAATACCGGAGCTAGTACCTGGGCTAGCTTCATCAAAAGAAACTTCACAAGTCTCCACAATTTTGTTAGTGTCAAGTAAAAACACATGGTAGCCTCTAGTATGAGATGGATAACCAAGAAACATGCCATCAATGGTTCTAGGTTCAAATTTATCAAGATTACCATGTTTCTTAACAAAGCATTTGCAACCAAAGACCTGAAAGTGTGTAACACTAGGCCTATGCCCAAACCGGAGCTCATATGGTGTTTTTCCTAGCTTAGCGCGCAAGAAAACATGATTTGAGACATAACAAGCGGTTGCAATTGCATCAGCCCGAAATTTCCTAGGAGTTTGATATTCATCAAGCATAGTCCTAGCCATCTCAACTAAGGTTCTGTTCTTTCTTTCTACAACACCGTTTTGTTGAGGTACATATGGTGAAGAAAATTGATGATCTATTCCATTTTCAGCACAAAAGTGACCAAAAGATTGATTTTTAAATTCAGTTCCATTATCACTTCTAATTGCTTTTAAAGATCCTGGGTGATCAATTGATAATCTAAGAAATAAAGTTCTAAAGTGACTAAAAGCTTCATTCTTAGACACAATAAAGTAAACCCAAGAGTATCTAGAATAATCATCAACAATCACAAGAATAGACCATTTACCTCCGAAGGCTTGAACACGTGAAGGTCCTACGGTGTCAAGGTGCAAAAGTTGACCCGGTTCAGCTGTCATGATCATTGTGAGAGGAGTACGTGAACTTGCAACCATCTTAGCATGTCTACAAGAAGAGCACACAATTTCTTTGTCCCCTTTAAGCTTAGGCAACCCAGTATGCAATCAAGAGCACTAACACGCGTTAGGTGATCAAAGCCTACGTGACCAAGTCTACGATGCCAGAAGAATAAACCTTTTGAATCATTTGCAACGAGACACGTATGCTCAGAAGTTGACATATCAAAATCAGCTTTAAAAACTCTTCCAAAACGAGACATGTTACACAAAAGCTCACTATTCGAATCTACAACTTTGCAACAATTTTTAGTGAAAGTTATTTCCAAATTCTAATCAAGCAATTGGGAAACAGAAAGCAAGTTGTACTTCAAATTTTTAACAAGTGCCACATCTTTTAAAGTGTAGTGATCATTTACTCTAACCGAACCTTTAGTAATAATAGGAGTTGAAGAATTATCAGCAAAAGTAACATTTTCTACACGTGACACAAAAGAGAGGGAGGAGAACCAATTTTTGTTACTGGTCATGTGGCGTGAGCAACCTGAATCCACAATCCAAATGTTCTCCTTCCTCAAGCATGTAACCTACATAGAGGCACAATACGTCGATGACTAAATACTGGGGTTAGTCAAAAGGCATTTAGGTATCCAGTACTCATCGTCGTCACTGTTGTGTTCTGCATCCTCCTGACTTGATCTTAATCTTGTTTTGACCTCCATGAAGCATAAGTTGGCCAGATCGTCATCATCCTCATCACTTTCAAAGTCTACATCGCATGAACCGAGCTCTTGAAGTGCAGTGATCAAGTTGTTAATCATCTTGCGTCCTATGGTACCCTTCTTTTTCTTGTTGGGGTTTCCAGAGGTGGTCTTGACCTTGTTCTGTGTTTCTTCACGAATAGTAAGATCTGAAAGGTTAGGGCATTTTGTACGAAAGTGTCATGTCTTACCACATTCAAAACAGCGTTGAGGTCCGGAGCTTCCTCTCCTTCTAGTTCTCACATATTGCAATGCTTTTGAGAATCTAGTAGAGTTGAGTGCTAACTCCTCTTCTGGAAATTCCTCGATCTACTCTAGGGTTAGTGAGGACAAAAAAGAAATAGTATTGCAAGATGATGATTGGCCGGAGCTAGGCATATCACGTTGTGAGACAAATGCAATAGACTTATTCGTGTTTTTACGTGATAAGATGTCAATTTCATGAGTTTTTAGTTTAGAATAAAGCACACCTAATGTAAGAGAACTCATGACAGTTGATTCACGAATAGAAGTTACTTTCATCTCCCAAATTGACATGTCTAATGCACTAAGAGGTTACCTAGCATTCTCAGCATCAGAAAAGTTAACATTAACACTACGTAAGTTGCTGAGAATTTTATTGAAGCGGGCAAAGAGGTCATCGATAGACTCACCGGGTTGCATCTCGAAAAGCATATATTCCTTTTTGAACATATATTGTTTTACCTCCTTGATTGTGTTGGAGCCTTCATGATATTCACAGAGAGCTCTCCAAACATCGTATGCTAATCGGAGGTGCGCGACACGATCAAAGTCGCTTTGAGTGAGTCCCTTTATGATCAAGTTGTGAGCCTTGTTGTTGTTGTCGACTTTCCATAGGTTTGTAGCCGTAACTTGATCATTAGGTGGCACTTCGTAAGGCTTGTACACCTTCTTCCATATTGCGAAGCCTTGCGCCTGGATGAAAGCCTCCATGCGTGCCTTCCAAACCTGAAAATCAATACCAGCAAACACACAAGGTTTGACAGAGTATTTCTCCATGATGATTAGTCAAAAACACATGCAAATCACAATGATTGGAGCACCGTGTTTCTGATACCAATTGTAGGATCGAAGAGCATGTGAAAAGCTACCAGAGGGGGGTGAATGGTAGATTTAAAAATCTTATGCAGCGGAAACAATTTAATCCCAACCCCTTCGGTAGGAAAACGATCTAAAAAAGAAATCATGTGTGAGACTAATCTAAACGTGTTTCATAATGACAAAAGTAATATATATCAGTGAGAATCAAGTAACGAAGAGAACACAAGAAGAATCACTCAAATCCGTCGAGAGA
Source organism: Tuctoria greenei (assembly GCA_036927565.1). Lineage (NCBI taxonomy): Eukaryota > Viridiplantae > Streptophyta > Magnoliopsida > Poales > Poaceae > Tuctoria > Tuctoria greenei. The sequence goes on from JAYESD010000010.1 coordinate 61,839,113, forward strand.
AACTCAAGTTATGATCGAAAGATCAAACAAAAGCCAATCTGTCCTACCCGAGAAAATAGTCCTAGAACGCTGCAATGAAACTCGTGTAGATCATAAACCACAAATCCAATGACCGTGAAATTTTGATAGATGATATATAATCAAGTTGTGAAGACAACCCAAAAAGAATCACATCAATTGGATCTGTAAAACTCGAGTACCGAATAAAACCACTGATGAAAGGTAGTGCTGTCCATAAACTCGACGAGTAAAACTTGTCTGGAACAAGTGGGACGAACAAGGCACAAAAGTTCCTTCAAACTACGAATTTTATTCAATAGAACACAAGAGGAACAGCCCCAAAGTCGTGCACCACGAGCTTTGGCCTCCCTTGCTTATATAACCAGCCCTTAGGCCAACCCAATCTCAACTAGGACTCCAGTCCTACTCCGATCACGAATCAAAACTTTCCAAGCCTGTTTGTAGCATCCATATCCATACGTGCTTAACTGCTTAGGACTCTTCTATACGTAGATAGAAGCAATCTTAAGACTGTCAAACACCTTAAGATCGTATCCCACATTCCTAAAACAACTCAAATACGTGACCCACACGAAATCCTATCATAACCAACTCGATACTTTCCATACCGAGCCATAACCGACTCCGCCACAGCAAAAGTCATCAACCGATACGATCCGATCCTTCCAACCAGATCTTTCCTTCCTTATCCCATCTTCGGAACCATGTTGCCACGTCATGCACCCCATGCATACGTGCAAACACCTTCCTTCGACATCCAGTAACCTTCTTATGCACTGCCCTTGATTCAATCATCCTACGCGACCTCCTGACCTGCTCAACCACAATTCCTCCTGAATTTGGTTGTTGGAACCTCATCTCCTCCCTGAGACTAGTCCAAAGGATCTTGTCACCAGCCATGACTTGAACTCAAGCAACAACTGCACATGAACAAACAACCAATCCGTACGAGCCCAAGTCCGTGACTTGACTCAAGTCAGTTCTTAACACAACACCTTACGTGAGCACCACACATAAGCATGTTGCAAAACCACAGTAAAACAATATCAACCATATCAACCAAAACGCGCCAAAATTTTAGCAAATGAATACTAAGAAATCTTTCCATAGATGTAAAGCAAGTTCGAAACATTTCACAGTAAAAGCAGGAACATTGCAATCAAGCTCCAAACCTAGCCAAAGCTAACCGGAGCTTTAGTCAGAGCTTACCAAAGCTAGTACCTCCTAGCTCTGGAGCTTACCAAAGCTAGTACAACCTAGCGCCGGAGCTTACCAAAGCTAGTGGAACCAAGCACCCGCCGGAGCTTTAAAAAACTAGCAGGGCTAGCCAACCCAAAAACCGGAGCTGGAAAAAGCAACTCGTAGCTTAGCAAAAACATGTCGGAGCTATCAAAAACATGTCGGAGCTAAAGAAAAAACTCACCAGAGCTAACCAACAGCTAGTCGGATTTTGCCAGCAAATCAAACCTAGCATCGGACGTACCCGGAGCTACCCAAAACAAGTCGTACCTAGACAAAGAAAGTCGAACCTATTGTCAGACCTTGCAGAAGCTCGAAGCTAGAGTCGGAACTTGCTAAAAAGATGTTTTAGCAGAATTTCAGAACTTTTATCATCAAAGCCAATGTATTCAGTACAAGCCAATGTATTCAGCACACATAGGTCTCACAGTAAGGAGTCTCTCTCTTCCCAATCATACATTGGGAAAGGTATGGCTCATGTATTATTTCTTGTATTTGTGACTTTATGCATAATAAAGATAGTATCTTTAGTCTCTACTTATATATATACTTGGGCAAAGCGTTTCTTGTTTGATTGTGGAGTCCATGTATGTGGAAGGTATAGCTTCTATGACTATGTCATCATGAACATATCTCATTATCATAGAATCTATAGACCCTTACGATAGTCTAGTTAATTATAACATAACAAGGTTAGTATGGATAATTATGTTGTGTATCAACATTGGTTCAATGATGATTCAATTCATTGCCTTAGGATGGATTGTGCCTAGGCTCTTAAGGTAATTACTTAATATGCTATCATGGTGCTAGGATAGCTAAGTAGCATTGGATGTCTCGTAGACCCACGGATTGAAGAGGTAGGCAGTAGGTGGTGACAGCCCTATCTGTCCTTTGTAATCCTCCATGTTCGGCTAGCCACAGGCTCTTGGCGGGAGTCGCCCTGCTAGGGGTAAGCCCGTGCCCGATGTGTTGAACCACATAGCATAAGTATTCACTATTGATCTAGCTTATGAATAATTAGTTTAGACTATGTATATGTACAATAGAGCATAGTAGGAGTACCTCCATAACTCTCAACCTTAACTAACCTCTAGGATCCTCTTATCCCCATTAGACCTGAAAGCTTTTGTGTGTGTCGCACTACCTCCACTATTATTTTATCCATCCTTACTAGATTCTTACCTAGACCTTTCTACCCTTTTCATTTGATGAATGATTGTTATATCTCTACCCCGCCTTCCTTTGGGACCAAATAAATGACACCCTTGGGAATACTCTTAAGGGAAAATGCTACAATGATACCTCCGTGCACTTGCGGAATTCACTCTGTGATCCAATAGAACCGTTAACAAGCATTTCTAACACATCAGTTGGAGATGTTTAGTTAATGGTGCGTAAGTAATACCAACAAGCATTTCTGGCACCTTTGCCAGGGATGATTTGTTAGTATACCTTAGGAGCCATTAATAGTGGTCGAGTCCTAGGTGTAGCCAAGGTGCTCGATAAAATGCCTTCCAGGTCAAACCAAGGTTGTTGGTGATCTGTGGTAGAGTAATGCGAGAATGTCACAACCGACAAGGAAAAGTATAACAAGGGGAACATTGGATAAGAGTTTCTAGATTGTGTCGATGATGTTTCCTAACCGTCCGCAGAATTGCTTAACTAGGTGTACTGTTTCATCGACTATAGGTTCGTCGAGTCGCTTGTCGATGATCGAGTCGACATCACTAACCTTGAGACTCATGAGGTGGTGTACGGGATTCTGCTCACCACTGTTGACGAGTCTGGGTCAATGTGAACGTCGATGAGACGATCTCCCTGAGATGACAAGGTACGTTGTCATGACATAATAACGCATCATGTTCGAGTCCTGGGAGCTTACCAAGTTCACCTAGACAAGCTTGCAGAAGACACTACATAAGTGTCATCGTGTAAGCGCCTGAACGATGCTTGCAAAGTTAGTCGTAGCGACTGGTTTACCTAAAAGTGATTTGAACATTGTCTTGATACTACATTAGGTTAGCTGTGCTTGTGATGTCGTCTTAAGTCCAAGCAATGTTGATCTCACTTCACTCCCAAGTGTTGCTAGGGTTTCACTTTGATTCATCCTTATCAGAACCCTGCGACCACACTTATCACTTAACTATGTTTACTCCTTTATGAGTTGAAACAACTTCTTTGGTCGACTTCTGAGTCACGACCTCTTGTTGCACAATTCACTCATATCTTGATCTCTCAATGTTCCACTTGATCCCTTGGACATCCTTACCTAAATCAGTGGAACACCCCTTCACCATTCAGTCTTATCAATCTTGAGCGGCATAGCTCCAAGTGTTAAGTGAATAATTGCATTGCATGCTTGCATTGCACCTTTCGATTCACGTCTCAACACTACTATGACCACTTGATTAATCCATTGTTTCTCCACCCATCCGAGACATATCTAATCTTCCTAGTCAAGCCTCTTCTTCTTAAGGTTTATACAACTCATCAAGTCCATTATTAGATTACCTTAATTACTTATATGCATATCATGTCGATAGGAACGTGATGATAGGTGATCGACGAGGAGCTTCGCTTGGAGGAGAAGGCCAGTGTGCCCGTCGTGGAGTTACTTGGTGGAGTCTCGTAAGAAGACCACTCACCCTTGACATTTAATCGAGTCACAACCTAAGGCAAGCCCCGGTTTGCATTTAAGTTCCTTATAGTGTCTTTGAAGTTTTCATTCACCTTACATCTTCAGATGTTTGTGCATTATGTTTAAGGTGTATGACATCCACTTGCATGGCCACAAATCTCATGGAATCTTGGGTAGGTCTACAGCCCAATGAGTAGAAACTTCCATGCTTATTTTCATAGGGATCCGGTAAAAGTCGAGTGGTTTGAATCTACTCGCGAGATAGGATTTTATCACACGGGGTGAATTGGATCAAGAAATGGTTTATGAATATGAAATTGAGACCGAGGAGCAGGTAAGATGCAGTGAGACACGGTCTCATGTGCGTAGCCCTGCTTGTGTCGATTGAGGACCGATCCGTGTCCGGCCCTGCTGGACAAGCTTGAATTGTATCGATGACATACTTGAGAAATGGGCTCCAGCAAACTAACGTAGATTGATACTGGTTTCTCGAGGCATATCGTTTTGTTTTATAGGCGTAGGTTGAGGGCAGCAAGGTGTAAATCAGCTAGTGGGCACATCAGAGTACGCCCCACGCAGGGACCTCCTGCCCCTGACGGATCGACCGGTTCGGCATTCGAGTGTTGAGTGAAAGGTGGCCATATACGACTGGTACTGAAGTATTATGTAGGTACTGCTGTAAGTACTCGCTGGCGCTTCCGAAAGTGCGTATGTGTCGTGTTGTCCGAGTGTGTCCTGATTGCAACCACCGTCCCTCGCGGTAATAGAGTACCACTTGTTCACCGTGTCGTGACGTAGTAAAATACTAAAGAAGCCAGAAGAATATGATGTATTGAATTATAATTGCTTTGCAACCTTGTGTGGCTTAGAGATAGCACAATTAAAAGTTTACAGTTTCCAAATACTTATCCAGTAATAGCATTATGTGCTTTGGGCATCTCATATCATCGGCAAAGCGTTTCTTGTTTGATTGTGGAGTCTATGATGTGCCATGCCTGAAGAATGTCATTTGCTACTTAAAACATGATTATAAGGATCCACTTGTAGGCGAGTCTATTTATGCTATTCCTTACTATGGTTAGACTTTACCTTGCATATGTCTAGTGAGACGGGTAAGTCTTGCTGAGCCTTATGCTCACATTTGCGCTTTAACGATTTTTGCAGGTATTAGGTTTATTTCTGCCGTTCAGGTTGTACATGAGACCTCAAGGTGTCGAGATGAATCTCATGTGAACCACGCCACTGCTGAATGTTCTTCATGTTGCTAGTGAGAAGCATCCTAGGGCATGGACGTCTTCTCTCCTGCTTGGTTAAGTGAGATTATGAGTATGTATTTTCTGCTGCGTGTGTACCTCTGTTGTACACTATATTGTAAACTCTTCGTATTGTGAAATAAACAAACTTTGTTTGTGTTGCATTCTTATCGTATGTGTTGTTAGGTGTCGCATCGCACGACACCACCCAATGAGATCCTTGGACGTCGGGACCCTAGTCCTCACATTCGAAAGCAAATCATTTCCCCATTCTTCATTCTCCTTTGAATGTGTGACATACGACGTCTTTCTTTTGAGCCTCCATAATCTCCTCTCATATGGTAGGGATGAGATCAAGATTATATAGCGCTCCATATGAAACCAAGTATAAACTCGGCTCGTCCTCTTCCATCGGAGTGATGGACCGATTGTTTACGTGAGACTTGCGGCTCAGCGCATCAGCAACTACATTCGCCTTGCCGGGATGGTAATGAATTTCAATCTCATAATCTTTGATCAGTTCTAACCATCTTCGCTGCCGCATATTCAGCTCCTTCTGAGTGAAGATATATTTCAGACTCTTGTGATCGGTGTAGAGGTGCACTAAATTTCCGAGTAAACAATGCCTCCACATTTTTAAAGCGAGCACCACGGCAGCGAGTTCAAGGTCATGAGTTGGGTAATTCTGTTCATGATTTCGGAGCTGCCGTGAGCCATATGCGATCACGCAGCCGTCTTGCATTAATACACAGATGAGACCAATGCCAGACGCATCACAATAAACGTCGAATGATTTAGTCGTATCCGGTTGAGCTAACACTGGGGCTGTTGTGAGATGTTTCACCAATGCTTGGAATGCATCCTCACATGCCTTGCTCCAAATATATTTAGTCCCCTTCTTTAGCAGCTCCGTCATTGGTTTAGCGATTATTGAGAAGCTTGGAATGAACCTCCGATAATATCGCGCTAACCCGAGAAAACTGCGAACTTCGTGGACGGACGTTGGAGACTTCCATTTCATCACTTGTACAATTTTGCTTGGATCTACAGAGATGCCCTCGGCTGAAATAATGTGACCAAGAAATGGTACTTGTTTGATCCAAAACTCACACTTGCTGAATTTTGCATAAAGCTTGTGATCTCGTAATCGTTGGAGCACGATATGCAAGTGTCTTGCATGTTCTTCTTCTGATTTTGAATAAACCACAATATCATCGATGAAGACCACGACAAGCTTGTCCAACTCCGGCATGAAACAGAATTCATGAGGTACATGAAGTGAGCCGGCACGTTGGTAAGCCTGAACGACATGACGACATATTCATAGAGCCCGTATCTCGTCGAGAATGTCGTCTTTAGTATATCCTCGGATCGTATTTTTATTTGATGATATCCGGACCGAAGATCCATCTTTGAAAATACTTTAGCACCCACTAATTGATCGAACAATATATCGATGCGCGGTAGTGGATACTTGTTCTTGATCGTCACGGCATTGAGCGGACGATAATCCACACATAGACGTAACGTCTTGTCCTTTTTCTTCACAAATAATGCGGAGCAGCCCCAAGGTGATGAACTTGGGCATATGAGACCTTTGTCTAGCAGGTCTTTCAAGTGCTCCTTTAATTCCGCCAACTCATTTGGTGCCATCTTGTACGGCCTTTGAGAAATAGGCGTGGTTCCCGAAATAAGTTCAATCTTGAACACGATGTCCCTATCCGGTGGCATACCCAGAAGGTCGTCAGGAAACACGTCCGGATACTCACGGACCACACGAATGTCTTCAAGCTTTGTGGCTTCCGTGTTGTAGGTGGCTGGAATTTTTTGGACAAGACGGTCTAGAATGAGAGCGTGTGGTTCATATAGTGGAGAGTTCAAATGGACCACACGTGGAACAATGTCGAGAACAGCACCATGACAGTGCAGCCACGACATCCCTAAAATGACATCGAGCTTTTGACCCTCTCATATAATTAGAGAAGTTGGATAGATATTCCCACCCATCTTAAGTTGTGCTTTATGGACTTTCATGTCCGCTGCTATTTTCCCACCCGGAGAGCAAATCAAATATGGACTTTCTGTGGGAGTAATAGGTAATTGATGCTTGACAACATAAGATTGGCTAATGAAATTATGGGTGGTACCGGAGTCAAAAAGTATGACTACGGGATTTTGGAGTAGAGAAAACGTACCCGCGAGAATGGGTTCGCCTTCCGGCACGTCTTCGAGATCTAAGTGGTGGACGTTGCCGGGTTTTGGTGCTGGTTTCTTGGGCTGGTTGTGGGGTTGAACGGCACCCCGATATGGTGCTTGCCCGCTGCTTTGATGCTGCTCGGGGCAGTCCCTCACAAAATGCCCGGCACGGCCACACGTATAGCGCGTGTACTGTGTCAGGTTCCCTCCAATCTGCAGACGGAATCCCGGTGCACGTGGTGGAGGTGGATATTCACTCGGGACCATCCTCTGCTGCTGTTGCTGTTGTGGATATGGTGGTTGAATACGCGGGGCGTTGAAAGATCAACCGTGGAATTGCTGCGGTCGTGCCGGTGGCTGCCATCGCTGACCGGATGGTGAGCGATACACCACACGGTACTTCTGCAGAACACCCCCACTGCTGCTCGACGGCGCGCTCTTTTTCCTCTTATCAGAAACGAGCTCGTGCTGAGCGTCCTCTTGTACAATCGTGGCATCGACGATGTCGTTGAAGGTGCCGCGGTTGCATTGTGCGAGTTGAACCATCATCTTCGGATTAAGGCCCCAGAAGAATATGTCTCTCTTCTTATCTTCAGTTCCCACATATTCGAGCGCGTACTGCACCACATGATTGAACGTGCGGCAGTATTCGTGGGCACTCCTCCCGCCTTACTCCAGCTCCAGAAACTCCTGAAGTTTCCTCTTCATTATACCGGAGGTATGTGATAGGCGTGGAACGCCTCCCAGAATTCGATCCAGGTGACCGCATGACCGGCCGGCAGTGAGGCGGTGAAGTTCGCCCACCAAGCAAAAGCGGATCCTTGAAGCTGTTGCGCTGCAAACAGCGCCTTCTGCTGTTCGGTGCACCATAGTAAACCGAACTTTGCCTCAAGAGTGCGGATGAAGTTGTCCGCCTCCAGAGGCTCCTCGGCCTCCGTAAAGACTGGTGGATGTGTCGTCAAGAAATCTGAATATGAGCTTTGTTGGGGCTGGCGTGGCCCATTGTCTTGTCGTCCCCCTTGACGGGATGAATTTTGAACTAACATCCGCAGTAACTCGGTTTGCTCGTCGCAAGAGCCGAGTACTGCGGCCAGAATCTCCGCGAGCTTCCTCGGAGGTTCAGGTGGTGGTAGTGGAGGGGCTTGTTGCTGGGGTGTCGCGGTTGGCTCCCGGGTTGGAGATTCATCCTCACGACCACGGCTAGATCCTCCCATCTCGAGCGTAGAGCGCGTACGCACCATTCTGCATCCACATGATTTAGATCAGCAACATGTTTGTTTTCTTCATCCATTTTATACCATAGTAGTGCGAGTAATGACAATGTGATAATTGCATAACATTCACATATATTGATAAAGTACAAACTTTATACAAGGTATATTATTTCATGACCAAGTGTACAATAGTGATTTCCAAAATGAAGGACTCCCTCTATGGAAGTGCATCTCAACTATACTTGGTATTCATGAGTCGTCGTGCACACCTTGTTATCTCATACACACCCACTACTATTTATAATATGACACAAACATGGCTACAAAATAAACACGAGCAATGACTAACTATCCGTTGCCCCATGATGGCAGTTGTGCTGCCCCATCCTACTCCGATGCATCGTCATCGGCGTACTCAATTATCTCTGGATCTTCCTCCTCCTCTGTATTTTAAGGTACTTGCTCACCCATGTTCAGCGGTATGTCGTGAGCCGGTGGATACACAACTGGTTGCAATTGTGCTTCGGTCTCAATCACACTATCCTGAAGTTGCTCTGCCTCGTACTCCCAATTCTGAGCTTCTTCAATGGTTGCGTATCGTGCCTCAGTGACTACTAACAGCTGCTCTTGCTGTTGTTGCACCGCCAACTGACTCGCCTGCAGTCCATCACGAGCTTTCTGCAGTTCCTTGCAAGCTTGCCACAGTTCGGCACGACCCTTCCGCAGTCTAGTGCGAGAGTGATGCAACTGATCCTCGCATTGATTTAGTCGGTGATTCGTTGGAGCCAGAAACGAATGTAGGTCTCATTGATATAATCAAGAGTGTCACCCTGTTCAGTTGCTTTCCTCAAGGCTTCGACTTACTCCTGCAGGATTGCACCATGTGCAGGAACCACCATGCTAGATGCAGCGGCAAATGTCCCAAGTGTTGTCAAGGTTGTGTTGCCATATGGTCGATAGGCCGCAACCATACGACGTTGCCACTGAAACCCAGCATCACCACGGACCGGGACAAGAGCTAATTCTGTCCCAGCCATGTCATCTTGATGAAGCTCACAAAGCTTCATAAGCGATTCGCCCGCTGCAAAGGCCCACGTGTCCTCTAAATGAGCTCCCTGGATCGTGACCGAAAAAGGAGCCCATCCATAGAAACGCGGACCTGCCGGAATATCAACCAGGACGGTACATGACAGTACGCCTCTATCAACCATCTCTTGAACCCAATAGCATGGAGTCTCGATGAAGCCAAACTGTTGGAGCACCTCCCGCAGCATGCTCGGGAATCCCGGACGGTTAGCGTACGTGGAGAACACTCATCCGTTCGGTAATAGAATCACATCCGTCATCTATAAATGAGCACTTGAACGAGTCAAATACTCAAATTCAACAAACTTGGTTTATAAACAGATCAGGGTTATGAAATTGAATTATGAAAGTGAATTCAAATTCAAATGTCAAATGAAACATAACCCTGGAATTCTGTCACAGTTCTGTTTCATCTGACTAGTCTGGAGAAACTTGAGATTTTCATCCAGCTAGAGGCACATTAAGGACTCGAGTTAAACTACAAAATTGTAGTACACTCCAATAGATTTCCAGAATGTATTTATTTGCCTCCAGATCATTCCTGTATGACGAGGTATTATTTTTGCAAGTTGACAGTGTTTCTGGAAAAAATTTGACAGCACCTCCTCTGTTTAAGGCTGATTTTGTCCACATTTTTCCAGATACAAAACATCAAGATATGCAAAAATCATAAATTACAACATTCTTGTATACATCCTCAGGATTACATAAATGAATTACATGAGATCATTCATTGATTCTATGAAGAGATATGATCAAGACAATTACAAGATACAAAAATTGTTCAGTCTCTGTCCAGATTTGACAGAGTTTGGAAATTTGAATTGTTCATAAGTTTACAGTGGGATTCTAATATGGAGTTGAACATAAGAGTTTTAGAGGACTCTCTAAACTTTCCAACCATGTGTGGTAGACATTCAGAGGTAAAATATACTGGAAGTTATTCTGTTCCAAACTTAGTCGATTTTCTGTCCATTTCACAGTTTGAACCAGGAACTGGTTACTTTAAGTTCAATTGAAGTTCTCAAGTTTTAGATCTTGAAATCTGCCTTGGAGCTGAAAATGAAACTTGTGGAGGACTTCCTTAAGTTCCCAAATCACAGGCCTGCATACCGCAGCGACCCCATGATTAATTTTAAATCTGACCAGCACGCTCCAAAACAGAGATTACAAATTCAACCATAGTCCTAAGTTGGGAATTTTTACTTGTTGTCGAGTCACACCACCAGCACAGATATCGTCGTCCACGTGCCTGATGGGACTCGAATGCACTGTCTGTACTACGCCCTCACCAAAGAAAATATTAAGCCGGTATTCCGGCATACGTCTCAACGGTGGCAGGAATGACGTTCACTCGCAAACGTTTTCTACTCGAGCTACTTAAACGTGGTTAGTGTACTGCATCTACACACAAACAATAGATCAAACATATGGTGACGTATGGCACAGCCTGCAGGGGCGAACTGTTCACAATAATATATTTGAAAGTAAAAACATTCATCCCGTTTCATTCCATATGGGCCGCCCCGAGTTAAGCCACGTCTCGAGGTACATGACCGGGTTTTCTACCATCCGACGGGGTCCCACGTCTTTGCATAGTGCTGCACCGGTAAGGGGCGCATCGGGTTATGTCCCACCCGACGGGGGCTCCCACTAATTTTGTAGCACGCTGAGGTACCGCGTGTCATATGTTCTCAGAAATATGGAAAGTTTCAGAGACTCATATTAACATTTCCGTGCCAAGCCACGGAAACATCACATGCTACCTCTCGCGTGGTGAGCTTACCGCAATTGACCCGCTTGCGGTGGCGTACCTTACCTTTTACCTGACGGCGGGGCGTCGTTACAGAATATACTAACACATAAGTTAGCTTGCCACCTTAAGTAACTAATACTATAATAGACCTTATGTGGGCTTAGTACTAATCCTCACTCAACTACTCTTAAGTTTTCAAAATAGGCTCTTTTCGAGCGTGCTATTACCAATGCGGCTCTGATACCAGGTTGTGGGGACCGGGTACACACATTCCAGGAATTGCAGAGGGTGGTGTCGTGCGATGCGGCATCCAACAGCACACACGAAAAGCATACAACAAAATACAAAGTTTTATTTATATAAACAGAGAAAGTCTTTTACAATACTTAATATACAACAGAAGATAATATTCATAGCTAAACTCTCATCCTACCTATACAAAAGTGTAGTCGTCCAGCCCACGAATGCTACACACTAGCCACACACAAAATTACTGCGGCGTGCAGGGCTCCCATTCAGCGGTATACCCCAATGGAGGCATCGCCTCATCCTCGGGCCCTTCCTCATATGTCTCACCTGCAAACAACTTAATATAGCAATCGTGAGCACGAAGGCTCAGCAAGACTTAATCGTCTCACCTAAACATGGAACTCTATATGCCGAGATACTTAACATAGGAATGGATATAGCAGTAAATGAGTGACATATAAATTGATCATCATTTTACAAGTTAATAGCAGCAGCTTAAAGGTTCAATAACAATAACCTTAATGAGCCTAATCTATAGCAAACATAGTGGCAAAACAATTATATTTCAACATCGTATTCTCCTGACTTCTTCAGGATTTACTACGTCATAGCACAGTGAACAAGCGGTACTCAAATAACGGCGAGGGACGAAGATTGCAATCAAGACACACCCAAATAACACGTCACGTGCACCTGTGCCTAAGGAGCGTGCCGTGCTCCTCACCACGTCATACGCAGCCACCTTTCACAAGAGAACTCAAATGCCGAACCGGTCCCATCATCACGGGCATAAGGTTCCCGCACAGAGCGTGTTTGTGCCTGCCGGCGAATTTACACCTTACTACCCTCATCCCACCCTTATCGACAATGGGATATGCCTCGACATCCAAGTTATCAAGTTATAGCTGTTTCCTGGGTTCCATATGCCCAGTATGCATCCGGTACTGCTCAAACTTGTCCAGCAGGGCCGCACACGGATCGGTCCTCAATCCACACAAGTAGAGCTACGCACGTGAGACCACGTCTTGCTGCATCCTACCCACTGCTCGGTCTCAATTTCACATTTCTAAACCATTCTTTGATCCAATCCATCCTGTGTGATAAAATCCTATCTCGCGAGTGGATTCCAACTACTCGACTTCTACCGGATTCCTATAAACATTAGCATGGCATTATCTACTTGTCAAGCTCTAGACCTACCTAATACTCCATAGGATTTGTGGGTCATGCAAGTGGAGTAACAAACACCTTAGCCCTACTGCATAAAATTCATCCTGGACATAAGTGATACAAATAGAAAATTTGAAATAGCACTTAAATGAAAACCGGGGCTTGTCTGACTGCAAGTCAGAGGGGAAGTTAGCTTCTGGAAGTAGAGTCTCCAAGGGCTCCAGGTCCTCTTCGATCTCGGTCACTATGATATGCAATATATAAAGTATATGAGTGATATAGAAACTATAGAGAAGATCTTATAAATACTGATCAGGTATGTAAATGATTTTAATTGGCTTTGGGATTTTTAAAGTGGACACTAGGATCTATGTCAAAGATCTGAACCAAAATTTGGAGATGTTCAATGAAGCTTGTTGTCTCTAAAATTCCAACAAGTAAAAGGATTCTCTGAATTTTGGTTGTAACTCTGGAGCTTTGTCGTGGCTAAATGTGGATGGTCATGGTATAGGGGGTCTCACTGGTTCTAGGAAAATTTGTTTCATAATTTTTTAAGAAATTCTGAAATGGTTACTGTACTTTTCCCAATTTTTAACTACATAGAGATTTGGAACTCTGATCAACCCAGCAAATGAAGTCCAATAAACTTGAAATTTTTACTGGATATTAAGTGTATTTATATTAGTGTCCTGATAAAAATTAAGAATTTTCCCATTAACAGAATAGGAGTAATTAATTTCCCAAGCAATTATTTCAAAGGAATTAATTATGAAAATTATTGGTGTTTCATGTTCAAAAAATTGCACCACTTAAAATTTGGGATTAATATGAGTCTACCGGAATTTATTTGGAATTTTTTGAGCAAATATGCTAGGAGTAATGGATTTTAGAAGTTTGATTGAATTCTGAAATTATTTTCCAATTGGAATGTTCAAATAAAGGGGCCAGCCCCACTTATTTGAATTGGGCCAATCAGTGATGGGCCGCACCGAGGGCCCCTGGTTTAACCTGTGCAGCCGCACCCGATCCGGTGCCGCAGCTGATCCGCTCGGTGGAAACATCGCTGACAGGCGAGGCCTGCCATCTTCGTCCACCTCACGCCAGGGGGCAGCTTTCCTCACCGGAGCAGTGGCGGCGCATGCTAGAATCGTTGCGTCCTGGGCCAGTCTTGACCTCCTAACCCCAAAATCGACCGTGCAAGATGATGGTGGGGTCCAATCATGGCGGCAACGGCTGGAGATGGCGGCGCGACGACGGCGGCAGAGCTAGGGTTTTGGCGATGGCCGTAATCGCTCGAGAATGGCGCGAGAAGCTCGGGGAAAGGTTGGGAACATTCCTAGGAGCATGGGGAAGATGACTAGGGGGAGAAAATAGGATGAAATCACCGGCAAAGTCGACTTCAACGGTGGGCCGACGCTTTTTCCATGGCGGTGGGGAGAAACACAAGAACTCGACCGTTACACGAGAGCTCCTCTCTATTCTCGGTAGAGACGTGCGTTAGGAGGTATAGAATATAATCCTTCATGGGATTGAAGAATCGTTGCACATAGAAACGGAATTAAATCGATGACCTAGCAATCTCAAAATGAACTAGAGTTGGTAAAACTCAAACTATTCGCTCGATACTGAAGGAAAGGAGGCATGGCTTTTACCGTGAGAAAGAGCTCGTGATGACGAACCCTTTTGCTTTTGGAGTCGAGACGTGACACCGCTTGTTGAGGGCTGGCGACGGTGGAGCAGAGGTGACGTTTGTCCCCAACTTCGGTGGCGTCCGCGGAACTTCAAACTACGACCAACACAATGAGCAAAACAATGAGCCAATTGGCGTAGATGATAGAGCACAGCCTTGGCGCCATCTTTGCTGTTTGCATCGAAGGTAAATGAGGCAATGCTATGGTGCTCACCCGGGATGGAAGGCAAGGCGGCGGTGCTTTGGGACGGTGGGAGAGAAAGCAGAGTAAAGTGTGTCGATACTCCTCCACTCAGGCCAAGAACCGAAGATATAGATGAGGAGGAGTAGGGAACACGGTATGAAGCAAGCAGGGAGGCAGCTTCGTGGCGTGCATGCTTTGCGGTGTTGCCACGGTGAAGACAGAGGCGCTGCACCGTAATTGAGTCACTGGACAGTGGGCCCCACCCTTTCCATCCTAATCCTTTCTGTACAAAGAAATATCCTACCAACTGACATCCAAAATCCATGAAACTTTATGGATAGGCTCAAATAATTATCTGAAATTTGATTCTGGAATCAAAACTTCGAATTGATCAAGTTTCAATTGAAATTCAAATTTGAATTTGAATTTGAATGGAATTCAATGGAGCACTGAATTAATTAGAATTTGAATTTGAATTTGAATGGAATTTCAATGGAGCTTCAGAAATTTTGAAACTTGGCAGAGAGGCTATTTGGAATATTTGGAATTTATTGGTGAACTCAGATTTTTAATTTGGCAAAGTTTGAACAGGAGCTAACTTTGAATTTTTGAATTCCTTCAATTAGCGTTTAAATTGGTTTGATTTCTCATTTTCCAATTTAATTTCTTTTTCCCATCAAAATTTCAATATCTCTCATCTGATTTTGCACTTTGAATTTAGGGCTTTTACACATGATAGGTGTAGGTGTTATTATGATCTGATCGTGAAGTCCACATTGTGTTATCATAAACACCATATACCTATACTAAAGTTAGTGCTTGGTCCCAATGTTGGTTCAACGATGTTTAGGTTAGTTATTGCCTTAGGATGGATCTTTTATTGCAACTCTTAAGGTATTTACTTAGCATGCAAGCGTGGTACTTGGATAGTTAAGTAGCGTTGGATGTCTCGTACACCCATAGGTTGTATGAGTAGGCGGTAGGTGGTGACAACCCTGTCCATCTTTTGTACTCCCCCACGTTCGGCTATGCCATAGGCTATCTGTGGGAATTGTCCTGATGTTGTCAGGGGTAAACCCGTACCCGATATGTTGGACCAGTAAGCCCTAGTATTCACCTCTAAAATATTCATGTGTACATTATTAGGCTATGCATATGAGTATTTAGGGCACGGTAGGAGCAGCCCCTTCTCGTAGTTTAATCCTCACTAGGACAACCTTATCTCTAAGAGTAGATTGCTTAGGTGTGTGTGTCACACTACCCCTATTATCATCTTACCCCTATCATGATAATTACTTAGGACCCTATACATTGATCATAAGAATAGTGTTCACTTTACCTTACTGCCTTCCTTTGGGATAAATACGATACCCTTGGGAATACTCATGGGGGAAATGCTACAACGATATCTTTCGTATGCTTGAGTATCTCATCTCTCACCAAAGATGATATATGGTGTTAAGAAATACCAACAAGCATTTCTAACACCATTGCCGGGGAAGGCGAAGAAAGTAAATGATATCTATCATATGATTCAGATATAGGTATTAGTATTTATTAGATAGGATTACCCTTGCTTTGCTTTCTCTGTGGTGTGAAAACAGGGTAGTGTTTGGCTAGCCCATTTCATGGAAAGCCAATGAGGCCGCAAGTGCTCAATTGCAAAAGCAACTCAAGGTGTTCCTCGATAATTTCTTCCTGTTGGGCAACACCATTGCACATCACGGGAGGATTCTCCACGTTCCAGCAGAAGCCAAAGGCATCTATACCCAAAGCATGGAGGAGGCTCCAAGATTATATTTTGGTTTGCCTTCACTATGGCGGTGGATAGTTTGGCTCATCATTCAGCACTTCTGCAATGGGTTTACTTCATCAACTCATCATCACATTCACGCTGAAGTTGAAGTTGACCTCTTCTCATTCATCATGAGAAATATGAAGATTTTATTAGAGAATGCATCAGTTCCATTAGTATGGCATGCACACCATTGACAAGGTGGACATGCTAGCCATAGAACTGGACCTCCTATTGCAAGATCAAGAAGGTCAAGTCAATGGAGAAGTGTTTGGATGATCCAAGCCATAGATATTCACATGATTTGTGAAAATCCATGTCAACATGGGACACTTGGGGATTTATTTCCCTAAGATCCATGAGGAACCTTCATTTCAAAGCAACAACTCCAAGGCCACCACCAACAAGGAGGTCAAGAGCAGAATCAATACAATCAAGGAGGCTAAAATTTGAATTCTAGCGGATTCAACTTCAACTAGCCTACCTTGAAGTGTCTTGTCCATGGCCAAGGAGATTTCAAAAAGAAAAAAAAACAAGAGGCAACTAGCCATGGACAAGACACTTTGAAAATCATTCAAGATCCAAGGGTTCCACAATGACTTGTTGGACCGTATATTTCGACCAAACTCGTGCTACTTTGGGCAAAGTGACATTGTGGATGAAGCATTTCTTGTTTGATTGTAAAGTCCACATGTCGTCATGCCCAAGAAAATCTTCGATCCAAGATCAATAATGGGTTCAATCAAAAGAACATCTTGAAGGTCGAAGCGACACCCCCCACAAATGGACAACCTCACTGCCTCTATGAGGAAATCAAGATTTGAGAAGACATCGTCATGTTGTCCATGATGACTTTCTAAGAAGATGGAGAAGCCATGGCCATCCAAACAGCCCAAGTCCACTAGGCCGCCCAAAAGAAAATGGTGGAAGAAGGACAAGCCTCACCAAGTTCATAAAATAATATCTTCAAGAAGGAAAAGTCGTCGCAACTTCAATACAACTCCATCAAGGCAACAAAGAGGTCGGGTCCACCGTGTGCCCCAATTGTCCAAATGGCATCCAAAGGAGGTTTGGCATGTCAACACGAGAAGTCATCCACACCTTCATCTCCAGATATGGATGACACACCATCACAGAACGGGGGTAAGTCCTGCTCATCGGACTTCAAAAATTTGGTGAGTCCTTCCCAATAGGTTAATTGGTAGTTATCTCATATTTCATTTCTCAAGTGCATATTTGAATTTCTCATCAAACCTTGCATTTTCATTTAGCATGTCTGAATTTTCACATTTGCATGTTGGAAAGTAAAATTTCTATCCAACATAAAGCTAAAATTTTGGATTTGGAAAGAAATTTATTTGGACATAAACTTTGCGCATAACTACTTGAATTGATTTTCCTAATTTAAACCAAAAAGATTTTCCTTGATGCTAATTGTATTTGCAAGTTGTTTCAAGTTGGGCAAGACAATTTGACAAGGGGTTCAATTTTATTTTGGCTAACGTAACCCATTTTTGAGTTGTTTTGCTTGTTCTTGATTTTATAGCAGCCTGGAGGAAATTTGTAACGAGTTCTTTTTTGGAAAGAAGAAGGGAAGACTCATTAAGCCCAAGATGCCATCGGGAGGATTCAATCGCATATTCCTCCACTCATATCATTTCGAGTTCAAGGTGGAGGAATGCTCATGATGATGGCCCGATGGAGGAGCAAGATTAAGTTTCATGCATCTTCAATTCCAACCCCAACTTGACAATATATATCGAACATGAAAGCTACACCAAAATCTATGGTCGTGAATTTCTCACACAACAACCTTCAATCAAGAACTGCTCTTCAAATGAGGTATGAGTTTAGAATTTTCCATCGTTTGGATTGCATTATGATTGAATGATTTTTTCTTGCATTGGCGAGGAAGGTTTATACCTCCTCATCATTCAATTATTATGCATGTAAAATCCCACTTTTTCCTTTCATGTGAAGTTCAGCTACAAGTTGTTTATCAAACATAATGGAGGACAATATAGTTGTGCACATGAACTTGACCTCACTAAAAAGTTTTCTTTCTACTCACATTTAATTTTATTAACATGAGAATTGGAATTCACCACTAATCCTAGAACAGTTTTTATTAAACCTTTCTGCAATGTTGGGAATTTAATTGAATGAAATGGCTAGGGCAAATTATATTGCAGCAATATAAAATAAAAACAAATGTAATTTGATTATGTTGCTATGTATATCTGGCACTGACAAAAAGATTCAATCCAAGGCTCCAAATTTTTCCTTGGCCTCTTAAATATTTTAAATCACTTCTCGGTAAATTTTCAAGATTTTTGATGTACGTCTTCCACTTAGTTGGACACGTACAAAGGGTTTATTTCGCGTCGATCTCAAAATTTGGCTTTGCACTTAACCTTGTCCAAATCAACCCACAATTTTTCCTAAGACCCTTTATAGTTCAGTGAGCTTTGTTTCAAAGTTTGGGGATTTATGGACCTCAGTTACTATTTATTTCAATAAGGTTTATAAACTAGTTTGGATTCAAATTTGATTTTGAATTTGAAACAAACTGTGTCCAAATTGAAATCTGATTGCAGATTTGGGTTCCTCATATTTTTCTTAGCCTGTCTGTAAATTTTGGGAATTTTTGGGCAATGTTTGAGGTGGAATTTAGAAGAACATAGAAGAGGGAGTAGTGGGGCCCACATGTCAGCCAGGGAACCATTTCACCGCCTCTGTTTTCCTTCTCCGCGTGACACCGAGACGGTTGCATGCCGCCAGCGTGCTGGTTCGGCCGGGGGTTGCCTCCAGCTGCCCCAGCCTCCTTATCTACTGCGGTGAAGGCTTTTATTCACTCCACTGTCGACCGCAGTCACTCCTCGGCTCACCTCTCGCTCGCGCCGCTCAGTTTCTCGCCACCGCGACCACCTCGGTTCCGCCTGACGCCGCTCAGCCTCGCCGCCACTAAAAGCTTCCTCGTCCTCTGCAGTATTTAGGAAAAAGGTGCGCCATGATCTCGTGTAGCTACTGGTAAAATTTGAACTCATATCGTGCATCCTAGCGTCCGTATTTCGTGAAAGACCGGAGCACTTTTGTAGCTTTGGAGCTAGTTCGTCGGTTTAATTCCGATTGTATGCACAATAATTATTTGATCCAGTTAGACGACATGATCAACGTCTCCTAGCGCACCTTCCCTCCAAAAATCAGAAGGAACCATCGAGTAATTCTCGAGTTATCCCGTTTTTCCCCTTCCGCCATTGAAGGAGCTCGGTTCACCGTCGACCTTAATGTTGCCGGCTATGGCACGAGTTCTAGACCCTCCTAACCTCTTCCCCATGCTCCCAAGGTGCTTCCCGAGCCTTCATATGAGAGCTTTCACTAGGAAATTGAGGGGTCCGACATGACCGGAACCCTAGCACCTGCCGCCGCCGTCGGGAGTGGATTTCCAGTCACCCATCACCGTCGGGAGGTACTCCAACGTGTTTCCCACGCGAAGCTAGGTTAGGGAGGCGAGTTTCGAGACCCCGTGGGCCGGAAACCGTCGTCGACGAGAGCGCCGCCGCGCGCCGGCATGGGCGCCGCCGCCCGAGCCCGTGGCCAGAGGAAGAAGAAAGATGGAGCGCGGGTCCCACCTGCTAGTGAGTGCAGCGCGGCCTGGATCAGCCTGTGGCCAGGGGATCTAAGTGGCCACATGGAAATATTTATGGCCTCCGGTGTGGCTGCCTCCTGGTTGGCTGATTTAAATCTGGTGGGCCCAGGCGCCAAATTTAAAAGCTGAAAATTCTAAATTTATGCAGAACCATTTCCAAACTTGAAAAATCAATATCTCTCTGTAGACTGCTCCAAAAATCTTCAAACAAATTTTGTTAGAAAGCCATTGAGCTCTAGTTTCTGTTAGAACCAATTAGGTTTTATGAAACTTACTTTTGAATTCTGTAGGAAACTATCTTTCCAAATACAAATACAATTTTTCCAGGTGAAATTTCCACTGGAAAAATCCCCAAAATTCACATAAATTACAATGTCCTATTCTGATTGCCAGAAAAAGTTTGGGAGTCATTGCACTTGTATAACCTTCTGTATAATTCAATTACCTTTTTCAGTCATTGAATTATTACAGATGTTCAGTTGCTTTATTATGTCCCAAATTAGGACTGAGCCTTCCTTTAGTCGTACACTAGTTCCTGGAAAAATCTGGGAATTAATTGACTTAGTCTCCTAGTCCTAATTCAGTTGCCAACTGAATGTTAATTGAAAAGCTAAAATTCAATTATAAAATGATTCCAGAAATTCTTGCCAACTTTGAAATTCAATAACTCCTTCACCAAGGCTTAGAAATTTATGAAACCAATTTTGCTAGAACCAGGACAACCTCCTCTATCATGATCATCAACTGGTAGCTATGTTCAAGCTACACTTTCTTCTCTAAAATTCTTGGGACTTTATTGCTTACCATAATTTTAGAGACAAGAAACTACTTTGATCATCTCCTGTTCTTTGCCAGAGCTTCTATCATTTTCCTTAGTATCTACCATCAAAGTCCCAAAGCCAATTAAGATCATTGTCTTATAATGATCACCATAGATTAGATTATGGTATTAGTAGTAATTATTTTTCAAAGTCATTCATATACATATTATATGCATATCGGGTAGTGACCAAAGTCGAGGAGGAACTGGAGGCCTTGGCAGTACACCTGCCGGATACTAACACAGACTCAGACCTGCATCCAGGCAAGCCCCAGTTTGCATTTAAGTCGTTTATAAAGTTTTGCTTTATCACTATGTTGATTAGCATATGAATTGTGCATTACGTTCAGGATGCTTGAATACTCCAGATGCATGACCCACAATCCCATTGGTTAATTGGGTAGGTTGATAGCTCGGCGTGTAAAACTACTATGCTAATGTTGTAGGTGAACCGGTAGAAGTTGAGTAGTTGGAATCTACTCGCGAGATAGAAAATTGACACTTATCTACACTGGGTTAACATTTATAGAGAATGACTATTAAACCTAAACTTGAGACCGCTCAGAGATGAATAGGAAGTGGCAAGGTGTGGTCTTGGTCGCATAGCTCTGAATGGTCAGTTAAGGCCCGTCTGTATGCGGCCCCTTCGAACAAGCTTGACTTGTACTGGCGACACACTGGATATATGGGCTCCAGTAAACTGACGTAACTCAATAACTGGGATGTCGAGGCCATTAACTCACCATCGATAGGGGTGGGTTGAGGACAGTAAGGTGTAAATCGGTCGGCAGACACAAAAAAGGGGTTCCGTGCGGAGACCTTCTGTTCGCGGAGGTGAGACGGGTTCGGCGTTCGAGTTTCTTGTGAAAGGTGGCCATATACAACTAGTACTCAAGTGTTACGCAGGGACTGATGTACTCGCTGACACTTCCAAATGTGAGTATGTGTCGTGTTGTCCGGGTGTGTCCTGATTGCAATCACCGTCCCTCGCGGTAATAGAGTACCTTCACTGAGTCATGACGTAGTAAATACTAAAGAAGCCAGGAGAATATGTTGTGTTGAATTATAATTGCTTTGCAACCTTGTGTGACTTAGAGATAGCAAAATTAAAGTTTACAGTTTCCCCATACTTTAGCTGTAATAGCATTATGTGCTATGGGCATGTCATATCATTGGCAAAGCGTTTCTTGTTTGATTGGGGAGTCTATGATGTGCCATGCTTGGAGAATGTCATTTGCTACTTAAAACATGATTATAAGGATCCACTTGTAGGCGAGTCGTTTATGCTTCACCTTATCTATGCTTAGTATTCACCCTTGCATATTTCTAGTGAGACGGGTCAGTCTTGCTGAGCTTTATGCTCATGTTTGCAGTTAACGAGTTTTTGCAGGTTATACGATTGATGACGGGTTTGATGACGAGGCTGCACCCCCTCTAGGGTGTACAGCCGAGTGGGAACCCTACACGCCGCCGTGATTTGGGTGTTGCTAGTGCGAAGTATCCAGGACATGGATGACTTTGCTTTTGCATAGCTAGTGCTGAGAGCGTAGCTATGATATATAAGTTTCTTTCCTTCTGCTAGTATTGTAAAACTTCCATTGTATGATAAATAAAAGACTTATTCTTGTATTTTATTCTTGTTTTGTTCTTGTATACTGATGGGTGTCGCATCGCACGACACCACCCTATGAGATCCTAGGATGTCGGGATTCCGGTCCCCACAGATAAGAGCATCATTGGGAATAGTGTATTTGAAAAGAACATATTTTCAAAAATTAGGATTTGAGTGAGGAATTAGCTATATGCCCTTATAAGGAGTATTATTGGTATAAGATATAAAGGTGGTAAACTAACTTATATGTTATTAATTCTGTAACAATGCTCCGACGTCAGGTAAGAGGTAAGGTACGCCACCATAAGCGGGTCAATTGGGTTAATCTCACCATGCGAGAGGTAGCATGGAAGTTTTCCGTGGCTTAGCACGGAAATGTTAATAGGAGTCTCTGAAGCTTTCTATGTTTCTGAGAACCTATGACACGCGGTATCCCAGCGTGCTTCAAAGTTAGTGGGATCCCCCGTCGGGTGGTGTATAACCCGATAGTATGCATCTCTAGAACCATTCATGTTCTATGGGAGCATGAGAAACACGTATGCCCGAGTGTGTATAAGCCGGATCGTACGGGAGTCTTTGCTGTACAAACGTATTTACAGCCATGTACCTCGAGACATGACCTCGCTCGAGAGCGACTCACACCAGAGTCGTATGCATTTATTTTCATATGTATTATTATGACTGCCTATCGTGTTTCCCCGTACCGCCCTTGAGGTGTGAAGGTGTGAAAGGGGATTGTTTGTCTTTTGCAGCATTGACTACGGTAGAAGACTGTGTAGAAACCGTTTGCGAGAGAACGATATAGGAATCACCTATAGACGTAACCGGATATACCGGATAGAATTTTCTTTGGTGAGGTACGTAGTACCGTCAGTATCAAACATGATACTTGACCATCCCCAACGACAGACTGGATGCATCATGTTTTGGAAAGTTCGGCTATCAGATGCTGGTAGGTTTGGACTCAGGAAAAGGGACTCAGACTCGATAGGGTAGATAGAATCAAGATTCTTGATTTCAGGCAGAAGTTGGCTCGACTTCGCCGGGTTGTAATCTTGGTTATCAGATAGATAACATAAGTGTATCATATATAGATGGAAAGTTCGTGAAGACCTCTACAACTTTTCTGTTGACCATCAGGGCAGAAAAGTTTTATAATCTGTCGAAATCTGGAGTATACTAAAACTGCTCCAGATGACCCTCCCATTGTACCAGTTCCAGTAATTTTGCCATAACTCACTGTAGGAACATCTTCGGCCTTATTGTGATACATGTCTGGAAAGGGCAGAAGCAGATATACAGTTTTGGTGTTTAGAGTTTTTCCTAACTCAAATTTGAGTCAAATCAAATTTGGAAATCAAAACAGTGAACTGCAGGACTGCTGATGCAAACCAGTCAGTTCAACTGTTTAGTTTGGATAGTTATAACTTTTAATCCAGAATAGTGACATAATGACATATATATATTTTAGGAAATCTTAGGAAGTCCTCTATAAACTTTATTTTGCATTCATGATCTGAGTCTGGGTATAGCTGTGTCTAATTCCATTTGTCGCAAACTTGGTTCTGGCAGTCCAGAACTTGAAGCAGTTTGCACATGGTTGTGAATTCGCGTGCGATACCTGTATAACAAACTTTTTGGGGGGTAACTCTTTTACTTCTGGATTTTTAACTTGATGTTACACAAAGTTTATTTTGTCATTACCTCCATATATGGTTGTGATATACCTGTATAAATTGTGGGAGATAACTACATATACAGGGCAGGTTCTGTCAAAATTTCCAGAAAATATGGGTCAAATTAAAACATGTGTAAATTCTATTTCCTAGCTCACCTGGATATGTATGGATACATGCTGGAAAGGTTGTGAAGTGTACTACAACTTTGGTATTAAACTCCACCTTTGATTCTGACAATTCCTGTATGAAACTGTGGAATTTATACAGGAAGATGACGGATGTGAGGATGCTACTACCGGACGGATGGGTATTTTCCACTTGCGCTAGCCATCCGTGTTTCCCAAGTTTGCTGCAGGAAGTGCTCCAATAGTTTGGCTTCATCGAGATGCCATGCTATTGGGGTAGAGAAACGATCGACAGAGGTGTTCGGTCATGCACCATCTTGGTAGACATTCCAGCTAGTCCACGTCGATATGGATGGGCTCCTTTCTCGATTACAATCGAGGGGGCTCATTTAGAGGACACTTGGGCAATTGCTGCAGGCGAAGCACTTATGAAGCTTTGTGAGATTCATCAAGATGCTAGTGCTGGGACTCAATTTGCCCTTATTCCAGTCCGTGGTATGGCCGGATTTGAGTGGCAACGTCGTATGGTTGCTGCCTATACACCGCATGGCGACACAACCTCGACGACACTTGGGACATATGCGGCTGCTTCCAATATGGTAGTTGCTACGCAAGGCACCATTATTTTGGAGCAAGTCGAAGCCTTGTGGGAAGCGACGAAGCGGATTGATACCCTTGATTATATCAATGAGAATCTACGTTCGCTCCTAGCCCCCGCGAATCACCGGCTAAATAAGTGCGAGAGTCAGCTGCATTATGCTCGCAATAGGCTACGGAAAGCTCGTGTCGAAGAACGACAGACTCGCACTGAGCTGCAGCAAGCTCGTGGTGAGTTGCAAGCAAGTCAGTTAGAGGTACAACAACAGCAGGAGCAGCTGTTAGTAGTCACTGAAGAGCGGGACACCGTCATTGAGACAGCTCAAAATTGGGAGTATGAGGCAGGACAACTTCAGGATAATGTAATTGAGGACGAAGCACAATTGCAACCAGTGGTGTATCCACCGGCCCATAATATACCACTAATTATGGGTGAACCATTGCCTTCGAATGACGAGGAAGAAGAAGGTCCTGGGGAAGTCGAGTTCTATCCTTAGGGGATAGTGGTTGTGTTATTAACCACTGTAGGCAAGGAGTAGTGCAGTGTAATAAACACTACCAGTATTTTGTGACTTTATGAGTCTTGTTGTGAATAGTAGTAGGGTGTGTGTATGACAACGTAGACATAGTGTCTTGTGGTGACCAAGCATAGACGAGACAACTTCTATAGATGAAGTTTGTCTATTTTGGAGTTCTATTGTAAACTTGGACCCGAGATAATATAGATTGTATAAAGCTTGTACTTTATCAATTTATGTGAATGTTGTGTATTATCTATTGTTGTCTACAACATTACTATTTGTATGGAGGGATGAACTTGAGGCAATGAGACTTATGGTGTAAATCGGTGTATTGCAGCATGGTGCATACACATACAGCCCAGGAAGTGGGAGGCTCAAGTGGGGGACAGGGGGATGACACACCACCCCCGGGGCAGAACACGCCCCAGATGCAGCCACCTCCACCACCTCCACATACACTTCCCAGAAGTCTCCTGGAGGTTCTCGCAGCAGTGCTCGGCTCGCGTGACGAGCAAACCGAGTTATTGCGGACCCTTGTACAACATTCGTCCCATCAAGGGGGATGACAAACTAATGGGCCACCTCAGCCATATCTGAGTTCCTACTCGGATTTCACATCGACGCATCGCCGGTCTTCAGGGAGGCCGACGAACCTTTAGAGGCGGACAACTGGCTTCGCTCCATTGAAGGGAAGTTTGGTTTACTCGAGATAACCGAACAAAAGAAGACTATGTTTGTAGCTCAACAACTGCAGGGGTCTGCTGGTGCGTGGTGGGCAAACTACCTCACCGCACGCCCCGTAGACTATGTCGTGAGCTAGGCAGAATTCCGGGAGGCGTTCCGCGCCTACCATATCCCTCCCGAGATTATGAAGAGGAAGCTTCATGAGTTCTTGAAGCTGAAGCAGGGAGGAAGGAGTGCTTACAAGTACTCCAAGACCTTCAACCACTTGGCCCAGTATGCACAGGACCAAGTGAACACGGAAGACAGGAAGCGAGAGTGCTTCTACCGGGGTTTGAACCCCAAGATGAAGGACAAGCTTGCCTTGTTCAACCGCAGCAGCTTCAACGACATTGTCAATGCCGTGATCGTACAAGAGGACGCTACTCGAGAGTTGTCCTCAGACAAGAAGAAGAGGAGTGCTCCACAGGGCAGGGGAGGTGGTGCTCCTCAGAAGTATCGAATGGTGTATCTGTAAAAGCCCGTTTTTTCGAAAGAACAAAAACGCAAAAATGCGAACTTAAAAATTTTGAAAATAGACTTGGAAATCCAAACTCACATGAGCCATATGAGTTAAACTATGTTCACTAAAAATAGGGACTTGTTAAAACTTTACATATAGAACATGGTTGCTGATGTGGAATGGAACTTAAGGTGAAGAATCCTTAATTTCCAAGTATTCACATTTTCAATGAAAAATTAAAGGAGAAAAGAAAACAAAATAGAGAGAAAGAAAAAGGAATTATTCCAACCCTAAAATGGGACATCCAAAAATATTCAAATCTCAGGCCGTAAATTTTTTCCATGACCTACTAATATTCCAATTAGACTCTCGGTAAAGTTTCAAAATTTTTGAAGCCCATTTCCCATTTATTGGACACGTACTGAAAGTTTAATCAACGTCGACTTCAAATTTAAACTTTGTGCTCAACCTTGTCCAAATCAACTCCAAATTTTTCCTGAGGTCCCTTATGGTTCAAAAAGGTTAACTTCAAAGTTTCAGGATTTTTGAACCTAATCTACTATTTATTTCCTTGAGTCAAGTATCACCACTTGAATTCAAATTCAAACCTGAGTTCAAATTCAACTTGCTCAGTTTTGAAATCTGATTGCACCATAAAATTCTCCACATTTTATTTAGTCACTGGGCCAAATTTGACTATTTTTGAAGCATGTTTGCTAGCCCTATTGGAATTTTGGAAAGAAGAGGGAAGTGGGTCCCACAGGTAGCCCCCACCTGGCAGGTCGGCACCGGTTTCCTCTCTCCTCCCCTGCCTCCACGCGACCGCATGCAGCGCCACCGCGATGGACGACGTCGGTCCTTATCCCATCTCCCGACTCGGTCCTATCCACGACATCGGTCCCTCTCCTCTCTTCCCCATCGCGAGCGTGCGCGCTGCTCGCCTCCACGGCCGCCACTCCAGCTTCCCCGCAGCTCGCCCCCACGGCGCCTCCCCGCCAGCCTCCGGGTCATCCCCGCGCCGCGCGCGCTCCACCGTCCCCGCACCCGTGCACCGCCGCCATTCCGCCGAGCCGCCCCGAGCGCCGCACCTCCTCCACGCCGGCTCGCGCGCCGCCCCGCCTCTGCTCCGGCGCCCGAGCAGCGTCAGCCGCGCCACGCCACTTCTTCGCCTCCCCGCCGGCTTGCTCGCGCGTCCCGACCACCGGCTCCCGCCGCCAGCACCGCGCCGCGCGCTCAGTCCGCCCGACGGCCACCACCTCCCAGCCACGCTCGCGCCCAGGCCGCCGCCGCCCTAGCTGCCCACGGCGAGGCTTCGCCCCGGCTGCGCCTTTCCTGCCTCCTCCCCGCCTCCTCGCGACGCCCGTCCCTGCGCCGCCAGCCCGCGCACGCCCCTCCATCTCCCGGCTTTGCACGCCGCCGGCCGTCCATGGCGCCGCATCCCCCAGGCCCGCGCACCTCCTCCACGACGTCGCGCCCGCCCCACGACGACGTCGTGCTCGCCCCTGCTGCCTTCGGCCACAGCGCCTCCCTTGCCGCCGCCCTGCTCCCGTGCAGCACCTCAGCCGCACTTGCGAGCGCCATTCCAGCCGTGTACCATGGCCATGGCCACTCCAAGCCGCCGCTCGCCGTGGTCCTTGCAGCTCGCTGCAGCACCTCGCCACGCCAAGCCGCGGCAACCGCGTTCCTCTTGTCAACGCCGTCCGCCGGCTCTCTCTGCCGTTCACCATGACGCCATGTCCGCGTTCCGCGCCGTGGCTATGTCCTGGAAGCAAAGCAAGTGATGGGCGTAACAGAGGAGATGCAGGAACACACCTTTGACACCATGGTATCGACAACTGGCTCAAGGTTAGCTCTGATTTGTGCAAAGATTAGTTGGGACAGAGCTGCAGCCAAGGTGTTCGATGAAATGGTTACAAGGCGAAACTAAGTGTGTTGCCGTTCAATGCTGGTCTATGAATGCAGGTCTATTCTGGGGTGGCAATTGGCAAGTACATGTGCCAAGATACCCTTTGAATGGTGATGACGCGATGGAACTCTAGTACACACCAAGATGTTCGGCGAAATGCATACAAGGTGAGCCTTACCCTGAAATACCTTGCTTGATGTCACCGACGTCCGTTCGTCGTGATCGCTAAGGTTACTCATGTGTCGTCAAGTCGTACATCCAGTTTCCGCATTGATATCATTCCTATAGGAGTCCCTAAGTTGACCTCCTTTATCGTTTGTATCACGTTGGTCTGTCCGTGCGTGCTCGTGATGCTCCACCATGAGCCGCGTCGACGTCGTTGACCATATGACATCGTCGTGACACTCCGAGCCGTTATCGTGCCCTAGCATCGAGATGAAGGATGCCTGTAACGTACATGATGCTGAAACACAACCACGACACAACGATCGACAATCGTTTAGCCAAATTAGGGTTTGGTCAAGGCGAGACTCGTCGAGTCCTAGGTGTAGCCTAGATGCTAGATGAAATGCCTTCTAGGTCAAACCGAGTGTATTGGTGACCACCGATGACCTATGGTAGAATACTGCGAGAACGTTGCGACCGACGAGGAGAACTAGTCCAAGTGGAACCTTGGATAAGAGTTCATTGGTTGTGTCGAGGATGTTCCGTAGCCGATCACAGGATTGGTTAACTAGGTGTGCCATTTCATTGACGACAGGTTCGTCGAGTCGCTTATCAACAACCGAGTCGACATCACTAGCCTTAAGACTCACAAGGTGGTGTTCGAGATTCCGCTCACCCCTTTGATGAGCCCGGGTTGTTGTGGACGCCACTAAGACGATCTTCTCGAGATGGCGAAGCATGACCGTCACGACAAGGTCTCGCATCATGTTCGAGTTCTAGGAGTTCACCGAGCTCATCTGGACAATCTTGTAAAGGACACTGAAATAGTGTCACGTAAGCACTTGAACAATGCTCGAGAAGCTTGCCGTAGAAACTACTTTACCTAAAGGTCATTTGAACGTTGTCTCGGTATTCACGTCAGGTTAACAAGGCTCGTTATGATGTCTTAAGTCCAAAGAATGTTGACCTCACTTCACTCCCAAGTGTCGCTAGGGTTTCACCCTGGTTCATCCTTATCAGGACCCTGCGACCACACTTGTCCCGTAATTAGGTTTACTCCTTAATGAGTTTGTGTAACTTCATTGGTCGACTTCTAAGTCACAACCTCTTGTTGCACAGTTCACTCATGCCTTAAGCTTTCAATGCTCCATCTTGATCGCTTAGTCTTCCTTACATCACACAGTCCAGTAATACTTCTTCACCATTCTACCTTATCACTCTTTGGGCGACATAGCTCCAAGTGTCGAGTGCTAAATTGCGATGTGTCATTACATTGCACCTTTCAGTGCTTATCTCGACACTACTATGCCACCATGACTCGTAGGTCATCCTTACACTACCAGTCCAACACTTCCACACCATTCAGCTGTATCGTCCTTGAGTGGCATAGCGTTGAGTGTTGAGCGCAAAGTTGCAATGTGTGCTTACGTTGCACCTTTCAATTCACATCTCGATACTACTATGACCACTTGACTCCATCCTTTGTTCATTAACACAACAGAGGCATATCTGTCCTTCCTAGTCGAACTCCTCATTCTTAGAGTTTACACAACCCCGTGGAGTCTTTTCTTAAATTACTTAATTACTTAATTACTTATATGCATATCATGTCGATAGGAAACGTGATGGTAGGTGATCGACGAGGAGCTTCGCTTAGAGGAGAAGGCCAAGGTGTTTCCACTGAGGTTCCATGGCAGGTTCTCTGGAGGAAGATCAAGCCCTAACAATTGACATTGGTTCAGTCGCAAACTAAGGCAAGCCCCGGTTTGTATTTAAGTCGTTTATAAACTTTTGCTTTATCACTATGATGAGTAGTATATGAATTGTGCATTACGTTTAGGGTGAATGATACTCCACATGCATGACCAAAAATCCCAGGGTTTATTTGGCACGAGTTACAGTTTGACCTGTAGTAACTGCTTTGCTAATGCATAGGAAATCCGGTAGAAGTCGAGTAGTGGGAATCTACTCGCGAGAGATGTATCTCACAGGATTGGTTGAATAGAAAATGGCTTAATATAATGAAATTGAGACCGGGCACGGAATGGATAGGAAGCGGCGAGAATTGAGTCTCGGTCGCATAGCCCTGCCTGTGTCGATTAAGGCCCGTCCGTATGCAGCCCCTTCGGACAAGCTTGAATTGTACCGGCAACATAATGAACATATGGAATCCAATAAACTGACGTAGCTTGGTCACTTGGGTGTCGAGGCATACCGTTCCGTTTTATAGGTGTGGGTTGAGGGTAGCAAGGTGTAAATCCGCTGGTGGGCACGTCAGAGTACGCCCCACGCAGGGACCTCCTGCCCGTGACGGATCGACCGGTTCGGCATTTGAGTGTCTTGTGAAAGGTGGCCATATACGCCTAGTACCGAAGTGTTATGTAGGTACAGGTGTGCTCGCTGACACTTCCGAACGACGTATGTGTCGTGTTGTCCGGGTGTGTCCTGATTGCAATCACTGTCCCTCGCAGTAATAGAGTACCACTTGTTCACTGAGCGGTGACGTAGTAAATACTAAAGAAGTCAGAAAAATCATATGGTATTGAATTATAATTACTTTGCAACCTTGTATGATTTAGAGATTGTCTGTGGGGACCGGAGTCCACACATCCGAGGATCTCATTGGGTGGTACCGTGCGATGCGGCACCTAACAGCACACACAAAAAGGATACCAAAACATATAAAGTTTTCATTTCATAATAAGAAGAGTTTACAAAAGAGTGTACAATAGAAGTACACACGCAGCGGAAAATACATACTCATAATCTCACCTAACTAAGCAGGAGAGAAGACGTCCATGCCCTAGGACGATTCTCACTAGCAAAACGAAGAACATACAGTAGCGGCGTGGCTCACATGAGATTTATCTCGACACCTCGAGTCTCATGTACAACCTGAACAGCAGAAATAAAACTAATACCTGCAAAAATTGTTAAAGCGCAAACGTGAGCATAAGGCTCAGCAAGACTTAACCGTCTCACTAGACATATGCAAGGGGACACTAAACATAGGTAAGGAATAGCATAAATGACTCGCCTACAAGTGGATCCTTATAATCAAGTTTTAAGTAGCAAATGACATTCTCTGAGCACGGCACATCATGGGCTCCACAATCAAACAAGAAACGCTTTATCGATGATATGACATGCCCAAAGCACATAGTGCTATTACAGCTAAAGTATGGGGAAACTAAAATCATATGGTATTGAATTATAATTACTTGGCAACCTTGTATGATTTAGAGATAGTACAATTAAAAGTTTACAGTTTCCCCATACTTTAGCTGTAATAGCACTATGTGCTTTGGGCATGTCATATCATCGGTAAAGCGTTTCTTGTTTGATTGTGGAGCCCATGATGTGCCGTGCTCAGAGAATGTCATTTGCTACTTAAAACTTGATTATAAGGATCCACTTGTAGGCGAGTCATTTATGCTATTCCTTACCTATGTTTAGTGTCCCCTTGCATATGTCTAGTGAGACGGTTAAGTCTTGCTGAGCCTTATGCTCACGTTTGCGCTTTAACGATTTTTGCAGGTATTAGTTTTATTTCGGCTGTTCAGGTTGTACATGAGACTCGAGGTGTCGAGATAAATCTCATGTGAGCCACGCCGCTGCTGTATGTTCTTCGTGTTGCTAGTGAGAATCGTCCTAGGGCATGGACGTCTTCTCTCCTGCTTAGTTAGGTGAGATTATGAGTATGTATTTTCCGCTGCGTGTGTACTTCTATTGTACACTCTTTTGTAAACTCTTCTTATTATGAAATGAAAACTTTATATGTTTTGGTATCCTTTTTGTGTGTGCTGTTAGGTGCCGCATCGCACGGTACCACCCAATGAGATCCTCGGATGTGTGGACTCCGGTCCCCACAGACATGGTATCAGAGCTTCATTGGGAATAGCACGCTCGAAAAGAGCCTATTTTCGAAAACTCCAAAGTAGTCGAGTGAGGTTTAGCTATATGCCCATTAAGGACTATTACTAGTATAAGTTATAAAGGTGGTGAACTAACTTGTTATATTATTCTGTAACGACGCTCCATCTTCAAGGTAAGAGGTAAGGTACGCCACCGAGAGCGGATCAATCTCGGTAAACTCTGCATACGAGATATGGTATGTGAAATTTCCGTGGCTTAGCACGGAAAGTCAATATGAGTCTCTGAAACTTTCCATGTTTCTGAGAACATATGACACGCGGTACCCCAGCGTGACACAAAATTAGTGGGAGCCCCGTCGGGTGGTGTATAACCCGATAGTATGCATCTCTAGAACTATTCATGTTCTATGAGATCATGCGAAACACGTATGCCCGAGCGTGTATAAGCCGGATCGTACGGGAGTCTTTGCTGTACAGACGTATTTACAGCCATGTACCTCGAGACATGACCTCGCTCGAGGGCGACTCACACCAGAGTCGTATGCATTTACTTTTGATTATATCTTATTGTGACTGCCTGTCGTGTTTCCCCGTGCCGCCCTTGAGGTGTGAAGGTGTGGAAGGGGATTGTTTGTCTTCTGCAGGTACACTAACTCCGGTAGCGACCCGTGTAGCAAACGTTTGCGAGTGATCGGTATTAGGACCACCTATAGACGTATCCGGATGTACCGGGTTAGATTTTTCTTTTGGTAAGGCACGTAGTACCATTAGTATCACAATTGATACTTTGACCATCCCCCACGAAAGAAATGGCTTCATATTCATATTAAGTCCAAGTATCAGTTGCTGATATCTTGTGGACGAAGTAAAATGTTTCTTTTCAAGAGTAGGTGAACCAAAGTCCTTTGCTCCTGGCGAGAGTTTAGCTCGACTTCGCCGGAGTAAGACTTTGGTTAAGTTTGAAGATCCATAGTGATATGCTATGGATAAGAAGGTCGTCAAGTCTCTTTTAAGATTCCATTTGGTTCTAAAGGAAATGATTAGTTGTGAATCAAGTTCTAGCCATCGGACTTGAGTTTTGAGCTAAGTTTCAAAATTTGAGTTTGTTCCCAAATTTTTGTGTTTCGAAGCCGGTGAGTTCTGTTTTCGAACAGAATTGACCTGACTTTGAAATTCCATACCTCTTCAACCTGGAGGGCTTTGGAGGCAAGTGAATACTTTTTGAAAAGATTTTGGAGTCTTCTAATAGTTTCCTATTGACCTCCAAGCCAAAAAAATGCTTTTATGGTGATGAAAATGCACCATTATCACAGCAGCTGCTGTTCTGAAACTACACGGACCAGCATCTGAATTTTTGTCATATTTCCTTGGAGAAAGCTCTTCTATTCCATTATGATACATTTCTGGAAAGTGGAAGAGCTATTCTACAACTTTGTTATTCAGTGATACCTCAAATTCAGTTTAAAACTAATTAAAAACAGAGTTGAAGATAGTACATGTATATCGATGCTATCTGAAACAGCCAGAAAAATTTTGAACTTTAAATAGCCATAACTGTTAAACTAGAAATGCAACCTATGCATGTTTATACATGTATGGAAAACTTAGAGAGTCCTCTACAACATTTCTATAGAACTTCAGAGCGGAATCCATCTCTAACATACTCAAAATTTCAGATTTATAGACTTGATCAAATCTGGACAGCGAGTGGACAGTCCTGTATACAGTTACTGTTTCTCGCATAACTCGCTGTATAATTGTCGAAAGACTTCATAATTTTCATTTCTGGTATCCCGAGAATTTTCGCAACAAGTTTGCTATGTATTACTTTTGCAAATATTGATGTTTGTATATCTGAAATTGTGGACAAAATCAGCCTTAAACAAAGGAGGTGCTGTCCAAATTTTCAGAAAAACTGTCAACTTGCAAATGCCATATCTTCTCAACCAGAAGTGCTACGAGGGCAAGTAAATACTCTTTAGAAATATTTGGGAGTCCTCTGCATGTTTTCTGTTCAGCTCAAGACCAAAATCCTTGTTTTGGTGGGTGAAATTTAGATAATCGTAGAGACTGTCCAGGCATACTCAAACTGGACAGCAATCTGTACACCTCTGAATTTAATCCATAACTCGCAGACCTTTGATCCAATGGTGTCACGCGAGTAACCGTTGGAGAGGTTAGAGAGTCAGCTACAATTTTTGCAATTGGATCCAGACCTGAATCGGTCATCTACCTATTCCAAATCGAGTTTGAATACAATGTGGTCAATCTGAACTGAATATAGAAGTCTGAATGCTGAAATTTCAGCAAACTTTAAAAATGCATATCTCTTAAACCAAGACAGATCTGAAGACAAGTAAGTACATTCTGGAAAGCTTATTACATTGGCTACAACTTCGTCAATAAGAATATTTCCAGATTTCCATCAGAACAGCCTGAAAACTTTAGATCAAAACTGTTACTTCTTAAGCAGGTTCTGCTGAAAGTGCAGAAAAATTCTACTGACTTTAAAATAGCATAACTTGCAAACCAGAGATCATCTAGAGGCAAACCAATACTTTTTGGAAAGGTCTTGATGTGTACTTTAACTTTGTTATTCACGTCAAGATCTGATTTTACCATTAACTGGATCAAAAATCGAGTTTGCGTCCAGACTGGTCATTTGTCACCATAGTCTGGCCAGTTTGAACTTTTGGTTTTGTTAGGCATTCGGTTCTCGATTTTAACTCGAGGAATGTTATAACCGACCAAGAGTTGGGATTTAACTATTTACCAGGTCGAATGGAGTGTTAAACTCATTCGAAGCCTTTTCCCTTGGATAGGCATACTAGTGTCTGATTTATGTGACTTGCCACATCACATCTTGTGATGTTGAACGCAGATCGCAATTACTCGAGTTGCATCTCGTCTTCCCAGAAGGATTGTTTGGAGTACGCTTCAACATCCTGGTTTGGAACTTTAAGGGGGAAGGCGGGCACTCAAGTAATGGTGGTATTCAACCATCAACCTTGGTTACAACGAGTCGTGTCAACAAGAAGACGATCAAGTAAGATTACATCTTCAAGAGGATCCAACATCCACCACCAGATTGAGTTACTCAAAGAAGAAGTGTGACTTCAACTCCACTAAAGTGATCACTAAGGATATCAGTTTCTCTTGCCAGATCGAAGCGAAGGTTAAGTGAAGCATCACTAGAGACCTATAGTTAGTTGTTTTTCTCCTGATGAAGATACAATCAAGTTGAGTAGAACATGAACAAGCTTTCGAAAGTTCGAGGTAACGTGGTATATTTCCCACATTCCTTGTCAATCGTTCTGTTCTGAATTCCTTAATTGTGGTCGAGTCATGAAAGTAACGCCACTCATTGAGTGTCTTTCACGACCACGGTATCCAATCCTTGCAAATCATCAGACAGTACTTGAGTTTTATGGGTGTGGTTCATTTAATCTTGCTCAAACTATAAAAGCTACTGCACCATGCATGTGCACCATTTGCATCATACATCTGCATCATTTGCACCATACATATGCATCATTTACACCATACCATATGCATATTCATTGCACCATACAACATATGATGCATCATGAAGCATCATTACCAATGTAACACCAATGATGGAATGCATGATAATACTAAAATTTAGAGCAAGACTGTGTACCCCATTCAAACTATTCTAAGGTGTCTAATGACTATGATCATTTCGCTATATTCATTTGACTTCTTACATTGTTGATCTTCTTTCTATTGAGTGATACCTGGGCAACCGATCACTCAACCTTCCTTGCAACTAAACAAACACTTGAACTTCCATCCTTGACTTGTTTAGGTTCAAGTACCGTGATTGTTGCAACTATACCGTTCGTCATTGAGTAGTCATCAGTTCGATGATCAACCTTGTAAAATCCATGAAATCTCCTTCCTCGCGAGGATACCGTTCGTTTGTCAACCTCGTGAAACTCTTTGGGTCCATCTAAGATCTTATGTTGTTATATGGTAACCTTGCTATACTAATTACCTTGTAGTTACCATATGATTGAGTTCTTTGCTGTGTTGAAACATATGAGGATACTGAATCCTTACATCCTCATGTGCCACTGCAAAAAGGTCTTCATCTTCTGCTTCTATTGTTTGAAGACGTTGATATACCCAGAAACCTTGTAGTCGTCATATCTTCAATATTCCTGCTGTTTTGATTACATAAGAGTGTTGAGTGTCTTGCTACTCTTATGCTACGGCTAAGGAATCCTATGGTTGACTAAACATCAAACGAGGTTAATGATTGTTGTTTAACCTCGTAAACCATCTTAACTCATGTCAAGGGAAATACCACATTGAGTTGAAAGGACCTATGCAAAACCAAGCAAGCAACCAAGAACCAATGCAAGAAAAGTTTCAAACTATCAAGGTGACCTAGAGAAGCAAAGAACAAGTGCAAATTCTTCAAATCAAGACTAGGACAGGACAAGATGTCATGTCAGTGCAAGAGTATAACAATAAAGGATCAGTAACAGACATGAAAGTTTTACGATGTGATATTGTCATGTCGAGCATCCTGTCAAGGTTATCAACCTAAAGACTGGAATCTCCTGAAGCAGACTTTAGATTTTCTTAAGATGCCTGAAGATAATCACTATTTCGTAGAACCCAAGTTTTTAAGGGCATTGCCATTTTCCTTAGTCAATGACCCTCTTTTACGGATCGTTCCCTCATCGTTCTGTTATTCTACCTGTTAGAATCTCGGGACGAGATTCCTTTAAGGGGGAAGGATTGTAAAAGCCCGTTTTTTCGAAAGAACAAAAACGCAAAAATGCGAACTTAAAAATTTTGAAAATAGACTTGGAAATCCAAACTCACATGAGCCATATGAGTTAAACTATGTTCACTAAAAATAGGGACTTGTTAAAACTTTACATATAGAACATGGTTGCTGATGTGGAATGGAACTTAAGGTGAAGAATCCTTAATTTCCAAGTATTCACATTTTCAATGAAAAATTAAAGGAGAAAAGAAAACAAAATAGAGAGAAAGAAAAAGGAATTATTCCAACCCTAAAATGGGACATCCAAAAATATTCAAATCTCAGGCCGTAAATTTTTTCCATGACCTACTAATATTCCAATTAGACTCTCGGTAAAGTTTCAAAATTTTTGAAGCCCATTCCCATTTATTGGACACGTACTGAAAGTTTAATCAACGTCGACTTCAAATTTAAACTTTGTGCTCAACCTTGTCGAAATCAACTCCAAATTTTTCCTGAGGTCCCTTATGGTTCAAAAAGGTTAACTTCAAAGTTTCAGGATTTTTGAACCTAATCTACTATTTATTTCCTTGAGTCAAGTATCACCACTTGAATTCAAATTCAAACCTGAGTTCAAATTCAACTTGCTCAGTTTTGAAATCTGATTGCACCGTAAAATTCTCCACATTTTATTTAGTCACTGGGCCAAATTTGACTATGTTTGAAGCATGTTTGCTAGCCCTATTGGAATTTTGGAAAGAAGAGGGAAGTGGGTCCCACAGGTAGCCCCCACCTGGCAGGTCGGCACCGGTTTCCTCTCTCCTCCCCTGCCTCCACGCGACCGCATGCAGCGCCACCGCGATGGACAACGTCGGTCCTTATCCCATCTCCCGACTCGGTCCTATCCACGACATCGGTCCCTCTCCTCTCTTCCCCATCGCGAGCGTGCGCGCTGCTCGCCTCCACGGCCGCCTCTCCAGCTTCCCCGCAGCTCGCCCCCACGGCGCCTCCCCGCCAGCCTCCGGGTCATCCCCGCGCCGCGCGCGCTCCACCGTCCCCGCACCCGTGCACCGCCGCCATTCCGCCGAGCCTCCCCGAGCGCCGCACCTCCTCCACGTCGGCTCGCGCGCCGCCCCGCCTCTGCTCCGGCGCCCGAGCAGCGTCAGCCGCGCCACGCCACTTCTTCGCCTCCCCGCCGGCTTGCTCGCGCGTCCCGACCACCGGCTCCCGCCGCCAGCACCGCGCCGCGCGCTCAGTCCGCCCGACGGCCACCACCTCCCAGCCACGCTCGCGCCCAGGCCGCCGCCGCCCTAGCTGCCCACGGCGAGGCTTCGCCCCGGCTGCGCCTTTCCTGCCTCCTCCCCGCCTCCCCGCGACGCCCGTCCCTGCGCTGCCAGCCCGCGCACGCCCCTCCATCTCCCGGCTTTGCACGCCGCCGGCCGTCCATGGCGCCGCATCCCCCAGGCCCGCGCACCTCCTCCACGACGTCGCGCCCGCCCCACGACGACGTCGTGCTCGCCCCTGCTGCCTTCGGCCACAGCGCCTCCCTTGCCGCCGCCCTGCTCCCGTGCAGCACCTCAGCCGCACTTGCGAGCGCCATTCCAGACGTGTACCATGGCCATGGCCACTCCAAGCCGCCGCTCGCCGTGGTCCTTGCAGCTCGCTGCAGCACCTCGCCACGCCAAGCCGCGGCAACCGCGTTCCTCTTGTCAACGCCGTCCGCCGGCTCTCTCTGCCGTTCACCATGACGCCATGTCCGCGTTCCGCGCCGTGGCTATGTCCTGGAAGCAAAGCAAGTGATGGGCGTAACAGAGGAGATGCAGGAACACACCTTTGACACCATGGTATCGACAACTGGCTCAAGGTTAGCTCTGATTTGTGCAAAGATTAGTTGGGACAGAGCTGCAGCCAAGGTGTTCGATGAAATGGTTACAAGGCGAAACTAAGTGTGTTGCCGTTCAATGCTGGTCTATGAATGCAGGTCTATTCTGGGGTGGCAATTGGCAAGTACATGTGCCAAGATACCCTTTGAATGGTGATGACGCGATGGAACTCTAGTACACACCAAGATGTTCGGCAAAATGCATACAAGGTGAGCCTTACCCTGAAATACCTTGCTTGATGTCACCGACGTCCGTTCGTCGTGATCGCTAAGGTTACTCATGTGTCGTCAAGTCGTACATCCAGTTTCCGCATTGATATCATTCCTATAGGAGTCCCTAAGTTGACCTCCTTTATCGTTTGTATCACGTTGGCCTGTCCGTGCGTGCTCGTGATGCTCCACCATGAGCCGCGTCGACGTCGTTGACCATATGACATCGTCGTGACACTCCGAGCCGTTATCGTGCCCTAGCATCGAGATGAAGGATGCCTGTAACGTACATGATGCTGAAACACAACCACGACACAACGGTCGACAATCGTTTAGCCAAATTAGGGTTTGGTCAAGGCGAGACTCGTCGAGTCCTAGGTGTAGCCTAGATGCTAGATGAAATGCCTTCTAGGTCAAACCGAGTGTATTGGTGACCACCAATGACCTATGGTAGAATACTGCGAGAACGTTGCGACCGACGAGGAGAACTAGTCCAAGTGGAACCTTGGATAAGAGTTCATTGGTTGTGTCGAGGATGTTCCGTAGCCGATCACAGGATTGGTTAACTAGGTGTGCCATTTCATTGACGGCAGGTTCGTCGAGTCGCTTATCAACAACCGAGTCGACATCACTAGCCTTAAGACTCACAAGGTGGTGTTCGAGATTCCGCTCACCCCTTTGATGAGCCCGGGTTGTTGTGGACGCCACTAAGACGATCTTCTCGAGATGGCGAAGCATGACCGTCACGACAAGGTCTCGCATCATGTTCGAGTTCTAGGAGTTCACCGAGCTCATCTGGACAATCTTGCAAAGGACACTGAAATAGTGTCACGTAAGCACTTGAACAATGCTCGAGAAGCTTGCCGTAGAAACTACTTTACCTAAAGGTCATTTGAACGTTGTCTCGGTATTCACGTCAGGTTAACAAGGCTCGTTATGATGTCTTAAGTCCAAAGAATGTTGACCTCACTTCACTCCCAAGTGTCGCTAGGGTTTCACCCTGGTTCATCCTTATCAGGACCCTGCGACCACACTTGTCCCGTAATTAGGTTTACTCCTTAATGAGTTTGTGTAACTTCATTGGTCGACTTCTAAGTCACAACCTCTTGTTGCACAGTTCACTCATGCCTTAAGCTTTCAATGCTCCATCTTGATCGCTTAGTCTTCCTTACATCACACAGTCCAGTAATACTTCTTCACCATTCTACCTTATCACTCTTTGGGCGACATAGCTCCAAGTGTCGAGTGCTAAATTGCGATGTGTCATTACATTGCACCTTTCAGTGCTTATCTCGACACTACTATGCCACCATGACTCGTAGGTCATCCTTACACTACCAGTCCAACACTTCCACACCATTCAGCTGTATCGTCCTTGAGTGGCATAGCGTTGAGTGTTGAGCGCAAAGTTGCAATGTGTGCTTACGTTGCACCTTTCAATTCACATCTCGATACTACTATGACCACTTGACTCCATCCTTTGTTCATTAACACAACAGAGGCATATCTGTCCTTCCTAGTCGAACTCCTCATTCTTAGAGTTTACACAACCCCGTGGAGTCTTTTCTTAAATTACTTAATTACTTAATTACTTATATGCATATCATGTCGATAGGAAACGTGATGGTAGGTGATCGACGAGGAGCTTCGCTTAGAGGAGAAGGCCAAGGTGTTTCCACTGAGGTTCCATGGCAGGTTCTCTGGAGGAAGATCAAGCCCTACCAATTGACATTTGTTCAGTCGCAAACTAAGGCAAGCCCCGGTTTGCATTTAAGTCGTTTATAAACTTTTGCTTTATCACTATGATGAGTTGTATATGAATTGTGCATTACGTTTAGGGTGAATGATACTCCACATGCATGACCAAAAATCCCAGGGTTTATTTGGCACGAGTTACAGTTTGACCTGTAGTAACTGCTTTGCTAATGCATAGGAAATCCGGTAGAAGTCGAGTAGTGGGAATCTACTTGCGAGAGATGTATCTCACAGGATTGGTTGAATAGAAAATGGCTTAATATAATGAAATTGAGACCGGGCAGGGAATGGATAGGAAGCGGCGAGAATTGAGTCTCGGTCGCATAGCCCTGCCTGTGTCGATTAAGGCCCGTCCGTATGCAGCCCCTTCGGACAAGCTGGAATTGTACCGGCAACATAATGGACATATGGAATCCAATAAACTGACGTAGCTTGGTCACTTGGGTGTCGAGGCATACCGTTCCGTTTTATAGGTGTGGGTTGAGGGTAGCAAGGTGTAAATCCGCTGGTGGGCACGTCAGAGTACGCCCCACGCAGGGACCTCCTGCCCGTGACGGATCGACCGGTTCGGCATTTGAGTGTCTTGTGAAAGGTGGCCATATACGCCTAGTACCGAAGTGTTATGTAGGTACAGGTGTGCTCGCTGACACTTCCGAACGACGTATGTGTCGTGTTGTCCGGGTGTGTCCTGATTGCAATCACTGTCCCTCGCAGTAATAGAGTACCACTTGTTCACTGAGCGGTGACGTAGTAAATACTAAAGAAGTCAGAAAAATCATATGGTATTGAATTATAATTACTTTGCAACCTTGTATGATTTAGAGATAGTACAATTAAAAGTTTACAGTTTCCCCATACTTTAGCTGTAATAGCACTATGTGCTTTGGGCATGTCATATCATCGGTAAAGCGTTTCTTGTTTGATTGTGGAGCCCATGATGTGCCGTGCTCAGAGAATGTCATTTGCTACTTAAAACTTGATTATAAGGATCCACTTGTAGGCGAGTCATTTATGCTATTCCTTACCTATGTTTAGTGTCCCCTTGCATATGTCTAGTGAGACGGTTAAGTCTTGCTGAGCCTTATGCTCACGTTTGCGCTTTAACGATTTTTGCAGGTATTAGTTTTATTTCTGTTGTTCAGGTTGTACATGAGACTCGAGGTGTCGAGATAAATCTCATGTGAGCCACGCCGCTGTTGTATGTTCTTCGTGTTGCTAGTGAGAATCGTCCTAGGGCATGGACGTC
Source organism: Tuctoria greenei (assembly GCA_036927565.1). Lineage (NCBI taxonomy): Eukaryota > Viridiplantae > Streptophyta > Magnoliopsida > Poales > Poaceae > Tuctoria > Tuctoria greenei. Next base: position 61,881,573 of record JAYESD010000010.1, read on the forward strand.
TTCTCTCCTGCTTAGTTAGGTGAGATTATGAGTATGTATTTTCCGCTGCGTGTGTACTTCTATTGTACACTCTTTTGTAAACTCTTCTTATTATGAAATGAAAACTTTATATGTTTTGGTATCCTTTTTGTGTGTGCTGTTAGGTGCCGCATCGCACGGTACCACCCAATGAGATCCTCGGATGTGTGGACTCCGATCCCCACAGTATCGATCACCATCCGGCCAGAGCTGGCAACCGCCATCGCGACCACCGATGTTTAGTGGTCACCAGTTCGGCAATGTCGGTTTCCTACAGCAGCAGCAGCAGGGGATGATCCCACGTGCACTTCCACCTCCACTGCGTGCACCGGGATTCCGTCCTCCCATTCGTACTGGCCAAACCCCGTACACGTGTTTCACGTTTGGACGCACGGGGCACTTCGCCAAGGACTGCCTGCAGAATAGGCAGGGTAGAGGACAGTCATCGTACAAGGGCGCCAACCAACCCCGCAACCAGCCCAAGAAGCCAGTCCCCAGACTCGGCAATGTCCACCACCTCACCATTGAGGACGTTCCAGAAGGCGCACCCGTACTCACGGGTACGTTCTCTATCTTTGATCATCCTGTAGTCATACTCTTTGACTCCGGAGCTTCCCACAATGTCATTAAAAGTTAGTTGCCTATTATCTCCACAAAAACTCCATATGTGATTTGCACTCCGGTAGGGAAGACAACAAATGAGATGGTTCCTGGGATACCACTTAACCTAGAGGGGACTATATATCTTACTTCGCTTCTGATACTAGAGAATCAGAGGCTAGATGTTATCTTGCGAATGGTGTGGTTACAATACCATGGTGCTATTCTAGATCTCGTTCCACGAAAAATATATCTAAATTATCCACTTCATCCTTCCCAAGTCATCAATCTTGAGAGAACCGTTCTAGTGACTCCATCTACTCACAATACTGAGGTTCTTGAACTTAAGGATATTCCGGTAGTATGTGAGTATTCGGACGTGTTTCCTGAAGATCTTCTTGGTATGCCACCAGAAAGAGATATAGAGTTCAAGATTGAGCTTGTACCGGGAACAGTGCCAATCTCAAGGCAACCCTACAAGATGGCACCCAAGGAACTTGCAGAACTAAAGGAGCATCTAACGGAACTCGAGAACAAGGGTTTCATTCGTTCAAGTTCATCACCTTGGGGCTGTTCTGCATTGTTCGTGGAGAAGAAAGATAAGACCCTGAGACTATGTGTGGACTATCGTCCACTCAATGTTGTCACTATCAAAAACAAGTATCCACTACCATGCATTGATATTCTTTTCGATCAACAAGTGGGTGCTAAAGTATTTTCGAAGATGGATCTTCGTTCTGGTTATCATCAGATTAGAATCCGGCCAGAAGATATACCTAAGACAGCATTCTTGACGAGGTATGGATTGTATGAATACCTTGTTATGTCCTTCAGATTGACCAACGCATCGGCTCATTTCATGTATCTCATGAACTCGGTGTTCATGCCGAAACTGGACAAGTTTGTCATGGTCTTCATTGATGACATCCTTGTGTATTCGAAATCTGAAGAAGAACATGCTCAACACTTGTGTATCGTGCTTCAACAATTACGAGACCACCAGCTATATGCTAAGTTCAGCAAGTGTGAATTCTGGATCAGCCAGGTGCCATTTTTAGGGCACATCATATCCGCAGAAGGGATTGCGGTTGATCCAAGCAAGATAAAACAAGTACTCAAATGGGAGTCTCCCAAGTCTGTACATGAAGTTCGAAGTTTCCTGGGTTTAGCTGGGTATTACCGGAGGTTCATTCCCAGTTTCTCCAAAATAGCTAAACCAATGACAGAACTTTTGAAAAAAGGGAAGAAGTATGTATGGACAGAGGCATGTGAGGAAGGTTTCCAGGAATTGGTAAAACACCTCACAACGGCACCAGTATTAGCTCAACCGGACACAACCAAATCATTTGACGTGTATTGTGATGCATCAGGAATTGGTTTGGGTTGTGTGTTGATGCAGTACAGACGAGTGATCGCTTATGGATCACGGCAGCTTCGGAACCATGAGCAGCACTATCCGACTCATGATCTAGAGCTCACTGCTGTGGTACTACCATTGAAGATGTGGAGACATTATCTACTGGGTAATAGTACATCTCTACACCGATCACAAGAGCCTGAAGTACATCTTCACCCAAAAGGACTTAAATATGCGACATCGTAGATGGTTGGAATTAATCAAGGATTATGAGATTGAGATCCACTACCATCCAGGCAAGGCGAATGTAGTCGCAGATGCACTGAGCCGCAAGTCCCATGTCAACAGTCTTTCCATCACCTCAATGGGAGAAGAAGAATCGAGTCTCTACTTGGTTCCATATAGGACACTCTACAACCTAGCTCTCATTCCTACTGTCAGGGAGGATATTATAGCCGTTCAGAAGGAGGACAAAGGGATGTCGCACATTCGGCAAAGAATGGAAAAGGGGGAGATGAAATGTTTCCGATGCGACAATGAAGGTACCCTCTGGTTTAAAAACCGCATAGTGGTACCCCAGAACATGGAACTTTGGAAGAAGATACTAGATGAAGATCATTTATCCAAGTATTCCATTCATCCGGGAAGTAACAAAATGTACCAAGACTTAAGGAAGAAGTTTTGGTGGACTCAGATGAAGAGAGAAGTAGCAAAATACGTATCTGAATGTGATACGTGTCGACGAGTGAAGGCCGACCATACGAAGGCAGCTGGACAGCTTCAACCTTTAAGCATACCTGCTTGGAAATGGGAGGATATCAGCATGGATTTCATTGTTGGGTTGCCTCCCACTTTCCATAAGCGCGACTCAATTTGGGTGATCGTTGACTGGTTGACCATATCAGCTCATTTCATATCGGTCAGTGTCGAGTATGATGCAAAGCAGTATGCAGAGCTTTATATCTCCAGAATCTTGTGTTTACATGGAGTAACCCGCACTATCATTTCAGATCGTGGATCTATTTTCCTTGCTCGATTTTGGGAGCATCTCCATGATGCATTGGGTACCAAACTGATTCGAAGCTCGGCTTATCATCCTCAGACTGATGGGCAAACCAAACGGGTGAATCAAATGCTAGAGGATATGCTTCGTGCCTGTGCCATCCACCATGGTAGGAACTGGGATGATCATCTACCATTGGGGGAGTTTTCGTACAACAACGGTTACCAGGCTAGCATCCAGATGGCGCCATATGAAGCTCTTTATGGTCGGAAGTGTCGCACACCCTTGAACTGGTGCGAATCTGGTGAACGAGTGGTATATGGCATCGACTTGGTAAATGAAGCCGAAGAGCAAGTACACATTATTCAAGCAAATCTCAAAGTTGCTCAGTCTCGTCAGAAGAGCTATGCAGACAAACGACATCGACCTCTTCACTTCAAGGTTGGGGATCAAGTTTATCTTCGGGGGTCCCCAATGAAGGGAATTCATCAATTCGGAGTGAAAGGGAAGCTAGCTCCACGTTTCATTGGGCCGTTCACAATAATCGAAAGATGTGGACCTGTGGCATATCAATTGGAGTTACCGCCGTCGCTTGCGGGGGTCCACAATGTGTTTCACATTTCTCAGTTGCAAAAATGTCTCAAAGCCCCAAAGAATGTATGTATTGAGGATTTGGAGGCTCTCCAACCAGATCTTACTTATTCCGAGCATCCAACCCAGATCGTTGATGAGAAAACTCGCACCACAAGGAGCCGCACCTTGCGTTTCTACAAGGTCTTGTGGAGCAACCACAGTGCTGAAGAAGCCACGTGGGAAAGCGAGGAGTATCTTAAAACGAACTATCCAGACTTGTTAGCGGCACATGTGCAATAGATCTTTACATTTTGTCTTTTCGTTGTAATCTCGGGACGAGATTCTTTTAAGGGGGGAGGAATGTAAAATCCCACTTTTTCCTTTCATGTGAAGTTCAGCAACAAGTTGTTTATCAAACTTAATAGAGGTCAATATAGTTGTGCACATGAAATTGACCTCACTAAAAAGTTTTCTTTCAACTCATGTTTAATTTTATTAACATGAGGATTGGACTTTACCACTAATCCTAGAACAATTTTTGTGAAACCTTTCTGCAAAGTTGGGAATTTAATTGAATGAAACGGCTAGGGAATTATATTGCAGCAATATAAAATAAAAACAAATGTAATTTGATTATGTTGCTATGTATATCTGGCCCTGACAAAAGATTCAAATCAAAGGCTCCAAATTTTTCCTTGGCCTCTTAAATATTTTAAATAGCTTCTCAGTAAATTTTCAAGATTTTTGAAGTACGTCTTCCACTTAGTTGGACACGTACAAAGGGTTTATTTCGCATTGATCTCAAAATTTAGCTTTGCACTTAACCTTGTCCAAATCAACCCACAATTTTTCCTAAGACCCTTTATGGTTCAGTGAGCTTTGTTTCAAAGTTTGGGGATTTATGGACCTCAGTTACTATGTATTTCAATAAGGTTTATAAACTAGTTTGGATTCAAATTTGATTTTGAATTTGAAACAAACTGTGTCCAAATTGAAATCTGATTGCAGATTTGGGTTCCTCATATTTTGCTTAGCCTGTCTGTAAATTTTGGGAATTTTTGGGCAATGTTTGAGGTGGAATTTAGAGGAACAGAGAAGAGGGAGTAGTGGGGCCCACATGTCAGCCAGGGAAACTGTTTCACCGCCTCTGTTTTCCTTCTCCGCGCGACACCGCGACGGCTGCATGCCGCCAGCGCGTCGGTTCAGCCGTGGGTCGCCTCCAGCTGCCCCCAGCTTCCTTATCTACTGCGGTGAAGGCTTTTTATTCACTCCACCGCGACCGCAGTCACTCCTCGGCTCACCTCTCGCTCGCGCCGCTCAGTTTCTCGCCGCCGCGACCACCTCGGTTCCGCCCGACGCCGCTCAACCTCGCCGCCGCTACAAGCTTCCTCGTCCTCTGCAGTCTTTAGGAAAAAGGTGCGCCATGATCTCGTGTAGCTGCTGGTAAAATTTGAACTCATATCGTGCATCCTAGCGTCCGTATTTTATGAAAGATCGAAGCACTTTTGTAGCTTTGGAGCTAGTTCGTCGGTTTAATTCCAATTGTATGCACAATAATTCTTTGATCCAGTTAGACGACATGATCAACGTCTCCAAGTGCACCTTCCCTTCAAAAATCAGAAGGAACCATCGAGTAATTCTCGAGTTATCCCGTTTTTCCCCTTCTTCCATTGAAAGAGCTTGGTTCACCATCGACCTTAATGTTGCTGGCTATGGCACGAGTTCTAGACCCTCCTAACCTCTTCCCCATGCTCCCAAGGTGCTTCTCGAGCCTTCATATGAGAGCTTTCGCTAGGAAATTGAGGGGTCCGACGTGACCGGAACCCTAGCACCCGCCGCCGCCGTCGGGAGTGGATTTCGAGTCACCCATCGCCGTCGGGAGGTACTCCAACGTGTTTCCCACGCGAAGCTAGGGTGGGGCGGTGAGTTTCGAGACTTCCCGTGCGCCGAAAACTATCGCTGGCGAGAGCGCCGCCGCACGCCGGCGTGGGCGCCGCCGCTCGAGCCCGTGGCCAGAGGAAGAAGAAAGATGGGGCGCGGGTCCCACCTGCCAGTGAGTGCAGCGCGGCCTGGATCAGCCTGTCGCCAGGGGATCTAGTGTGGCCACATGGAAATATTTACGGCCTCCGGTGTGGCTGCCTCCTGGTTGGCTGATTTAAATCCGGTGGTCCCAGGAGCCAAATTTAAAAGCTGAAAATTCCAAATTTATGCAGAACCATTTCCAAACTTGAAAAATCAATCTCTCTCTGTAGACTGCTCCAAAAATCTTCAAACAAATTTTGTTTGAAAGCCTATGAGCTCTAGTTTCTGTTAGTACAAATTAGGTTTTATGAAACTTACTTTTAAATTCTGTAGAAAACCATCTTTCCAAATACAAATACAATTTTTCCAGGTGAACTTTCCTCTGGAAAATCCCCAAAATTCACATAAACTACATTGTCCTATTCTTGATTACTAGAACTAGTTTGGGAGCCATTGCACCTGTATAACCCTCTGTATAATTCAATTACCTTTTTCAGTCATTGAATTATTACAGATGTTCAGTTGCTCTATTATGTCCCAAATTCGGACTGAACCTTCCATTAGTCATACACGAGTTCCTGTAAAAATCTGGGATTTAATTGACTTAGTCTCCTAGTCCTAATTCAGTTGCCAACTGAATGTTAATTGAAAAGCTAAAATTCAATTATAAAATGATTCCAGAAATTCTTGCCAATTTTGAAATTTAATAACTCCTTCACCAAGGCTTAGACATTTATGAAACCAATTTTGTTAGAACCAGGACAACCTCCTCCATCATGATCATCAACTGGCAGCTATGTTCAAGCTACAATTTCTTCTCTAAAATTCTTGGGAGTTTATTGCTTACCATAATTTTAGAGACAACAAACTACTTTGATCATCTCCTGTTCTTTGCCAGAGCTTCTATCATATTCCTTAGTATCTACCATCAAAGTCCCAAAGTCAATTAAGATCATTATCGTATAATGATCACCATAGATTAGATTATGGTATTAGTAGTAATTATTTTTCAAAGTCATTCATATACATATTATGTGCATATCGGGTAGGGACCAAAGTCGAGGAGGAACTGGAGGCCTTGGCGAAACACCTGTCGGATACTAACACAGACTCGGACCTGCATCCAGGCAAGCCCCGGTTTGCATTTAAGTAGTTTATAAGGTTTTGCTTTATCACTATGTTGATTAGCATATGAATTGTGCATTACGTTCAGGATGCTTGAATACTCAAGATGCATGACCCACAATCCCATTGGTTAATTGGGTAGGTTGATAGCTCGGCGTGTAAAACTGCTATGCTAATGTTGTAGGTGAACTGGTAGAAGTCGAGTAGTTGGAATCTACTCGCGAGATAGAAAATTGACACTTATCTACACTGGGTTAACATTTATAGAGAATGACTATTAAATCTAAACTTGAAACTGGTCAGAGATGAATAGGAAGCGGCAAGGTGTGGTCTTGGTCGCATAGCCTTGACTGGTCAGTTAAGGCCCGTCTGTATGCGGCCCCTCTGAACAAGCTTGACTTGTACCGGCGACATACTGGATATATGGGCTCCAGTAAACTGACGTAACTCGATAACTAGGATGTCAAGGCCATTAACTCACCATCGATAGGGGTGGGTTGAGGACAGTAAGGTGTAAATCGGTCGGCAGACACAAAGGTGTTCCATGCAGAGACCTTCTGTTCGCAGAGGTGAGACGGGTTTGGCGTTCGAGTTTCTTGTTAAAGGTGGCCATATACGACTAGTACTGAAGTGTTACGTAGGTACTGATGTACTCATTGACACTTCCAAATGTGAGTATGTGTCGTGTTGTCCGGGTGTGTCCTGATTGCAATCATCGTCCCTCGCCGTAATAGAGTACCTTCACTGAGTCGTGACGTAGTAAATACTAAAGAAGCCAGGAGAATATGTTGTATTGAATTATAATTGATTTGCAACCTTGTGTGACTTAGATATAGCAAAATTAAAGTTTACAGTTTCCCCATACTTTAGCTGTAATGGCATTATGTGCTCTGGGCATGTCATATCATCGACAAAGCGTTTCTTGTTTGATTGTGAAGTCTATGATGTGTCGTGCTTGGATAATGTCATTTGCTACTTAAAACATGATTATAAGGATCCACTTGTAGGCGAGTCGTTTATGCTTCACCTTACCTATGCTTAGTATTCAGCCTTGCATATGTCTAGTGAGACGGGTCAGTCTTGCTGAGCCTTATGCTCATGTTTGCAGTTAACGAGTTTTTGCAGGTTATACGATTGATGACAGGTTTGATGATGAGGTTGCACCCCCTCCAGGGTGTACAGCCGAGTGGGAACCCTGCACGCCGCCGTGATTTGGGTGTTGCTAGTGCGAAGTATCCAGGGCATGGATGACTTTGCTTTTGCATAGCTAGTGCTGAGAGCGTAGCTATGATATATAAGTTTCTTTCCTTCTGCTAGTATTGTAAAACTTCCGTTGTATGATAAATAAAAGACTTAGTCTTGTATTTTATTCTCGTTCTGTTCTTGTATATTGTTGGGTGTCGCATTGCATGACACCACCCAATGAGATCCTGGGATGTCGGGATTCCGGTCCCCACAATGCACCCTCACGAGACTAAGTGTTGGCATTGCCTTTTGGTTTTTCAAAAGGAATGACACCTTACATGGAAGAAATTTAAACAACTATCTAGAATTTCATAAGAATTGTTTAATTGACTTAGTCATTCTCTGCCTAGGTTTTGTAAACAAAGCTTATGGAATAACTTTATGGTTGAATTGGCACATAGCAACCTAGGAATAGTGATGCCATAATTTTGATTTACAATCCATTCATACGTGGATCACTAGATTTCAAATCCTAGGCAAGATATTAGAAATGTTCAGGAGGGTAAACTTGAGAATCTTATCTGCCATGATCTGCAAGATAAAAATTTGCTCTTGTAAAAAAAGTCATGATGCTTAGAAAAATTTCAATATGAAAGGATCCATAGAGTGTAGAACCATCTTTTGCATTGCTATGAGTAGGAGCTTTAGGAGATGCGCAAATCAATTTATTTACAAAGCCCTAATTTTGTGGCAATAAAAAAATACATTGCTTATGGCACACTCAAAATTGTACCCATGCCTCTTTGCTGTGTTCATCCCCGGATGTACAAATGAAATTATGTTACCTAACCTGGAAATTCATTTGTACAAGTATTGAGAGCTAACCACCCCTCTCCATTCAAGAGAGGAAACTTGCAGAAGTAAATTTTTTATGCAGGCACCAAAAAAATCAATCGTTGAGTGAAGGCATGGAGATTCCATTCCAATATCTCTTGGCCAATGAGTAAACCAGCATGGTTGAAAACTTTCAAAATTTAAACTCGAAGGTCAATCATAGCTATACGAGGCCGGAGATTTGACATGGAAACCCTCCACAAGCGATCAATGGGCTGCTATAAATAAATGAGAACACTATGCTCTCAACTATTCAAGCACCCATTCAAGCTCAAAGGAGTTTCTACCATTGTTGGGTGTATGTTGTTCCTTTGTAGTAGAGGTTATGATGACCTTAGAAAAGGAATGATGGATCGCATCCAACACATGGGAGACCTTGAGGTGTGGACAAGAGGCATATACAACACTCTCTTCGACCACACTCATGGCACCCATGGCTGGAAACACAACATCAACACTCAAACCTCCAATTATCAAAGCCACGTTGCATCAAGGATAGGCAGACCTCATGGCCTACCCCCGCCGTTAGCATTTCAACCCCAATCACGGACCTTGACCAAGAACAAGCTTGGGGAAGAACCCTCCAATTGAGGTAACTTGTATCACATCTCACCTTGCATTTAATTTTCTCTTTTTCCACATCATTGCATCTAAAAAAAGAAAAAAGAAAAAAACTTAGGATAGGATTAAATAAAATAAAATATGTGCGGTAAAAATGTTCAATTCCTTCATAAGTTGAAATGATGAATAGTTGCTTTGTTCTATTCTCCTTCAGTACTTAGTCACAATTTAATATTATCCAACAATTGAGTTCATTAGCTTTAAATATTTCACCTTGAACTTATAAATTGTGGGTAGCATAAGCATGATCAATTCTAGGTTGTTGGAGATATGATATAGAACATAGGGCTGCTAGTTTCCTAATCAAAGTGAAACTTGATCCCCGGAGAACATTCCAAATTGATTAAAAATAAAGTTCCTAATTTTATTTGAATTTCCTAACAAATGCATATGATATTTTAATTTGATAAATCTCATGCATATGCTATTTTTTTCACATTGAGCCTAGTCAAACTAGTATAGACCTATGTGAAAATCTTTTCATACTTCCATGATCAAGATCAAATATGTGCACGTGCTAAACTTCTACACTGGAAGTTAGCAAATTTTCCATCACTCCATTTTCCACCTCCAAGAAGGTACATTCAATGCCAAAAACTCTCTTAAATTTTACTTAAAAAAAAGGAGTAGAAGGCATGCCAACGAAAAAAAAGAATAAAGGATGAAGCATGCTCTCAAGGAATGAGCATGAGAAAAAAAAAGGAAAAATAGCCATGCTTCATCCCTACAATAAAGAGGGTGCATAAAAAGAGTCGTCTTACACCACCACAAATTTCACCACACTTGCACAATCTTGATCTAGAGGTGTGATATGTTTTCTCCTGAGGCTTCCTCTTTTGACTCAGTAATATATGTGTTGCAAATATGCCTACTCTTGTTTGCTACCAAGATCCACAAAAAAAAACCTTATTTATATATAGGACAAGAAAGACATTGCCTTGGTGAGGAAAATTCCACTTACACGAAGGATTGATTGAGAGTTTCATTTGAGGAACTAATGCTTAGTTTTGAAAATCATTTTAAATTCCCCCAGAATTTGAGCGAAACCTAGACATTACAAATATAGCATGCTTTGTGAGCTGTTCCATCTTTCAACTGCCCAAGGAGAGGAGAAGGCAAAAGCCCCATGATGACTAAGGTAAAGGGTGAGTACCATTGCCAATTTATTCAATAGAAGGTAGAAAGTTTAATTGTACATTCGGTACTATTGAAGCATAGGGCATAGTAGCAACTTTTGATGAACAACCTAAGTCTTTTACTTTGCCTCGGGACGATCAAAATATAAGCTCGGGGGAGTTTATTGATGGCTGTTAAGTATCAATTTTGACTATCAATATATCTCAATTATGTGACGGAGTAAAAATTTCTCTTACAAGCATTGCTTTTAGAAATAACCTAGTTCCACTTGTACTTGGAGAATGGTGCATGTAGGTATTTTATACAGAAATGAAGTTGTAAGGACCGAATGCCCAAGAGGGGGGGTGAATTGGGATTTCTTCGAAAAATTCTAAGCAATGAAACTTAATTTCTAAAGCCCAATTCCCTACGCAAACTATCTATGCATTCTAGTAGATGGAAACTTCGCGGAATTTAAAATGCATAAAAGTAAGGGAAAGGAGAAGGATGCAAACTCCGGAGGAGACAAGTATTTATCCCGTGGTTCGACAAGATCGTTAAGATCTTCCTACATCCACATTGTGGCACCCACCAAAGGGTTTTGCCACACCCAAGTCACCGAGACGAGGGGTCTTCACTATTCCTCTCCGTTTGCCTCCTTTGGCAAGGTGGAGCTCAAGCCTTGTACAACTTCGACCTTTCGGGCTTCCACAAACGCCTTGGCAAGCTCCACAAGTCTCCTCATGATTACAAACACCAAGGGCACTCCCTTGAGGCTCTCACACTATCCTAGAGAGTCCACTCATCCAGAATGGAGGCACACAAGCTCTCTCTCTAGCTAGCTCTAGCCTAATTCTTGGTGTAAAGGTGATCAAAATGGTGTGGAAGTGATTTCTTTTCGTCTTGAGCGCTTGTGGATGTGTTGTTGGTGTCTGGTGATCAAGACTTGACGAAATGACAGGATTAGGGGGTATTTATAGCTAGCCTCCCCGAAATAGCCATTGGAAAAGTAGGCTGACAGAACTTTACTGTGAACACCGGATGATCCGATGTCTCCCCTTTAGTTATCATCGGTCAAGTTACTTTGGCTGACGTCATTGTGTCAGATATGACCGTTGTTAGACCGATGTTGATCCTGTCTTCTCATCAGATGATCCGGTGGCTCTTCCTCCAGAATTTTCTCAATCTTGATGCTTACTGGAGTAATCGACCGATGTGTGCTTCTCTGTACATCGGATGATCCGGTGCTAGACTTGGTCCAATGTTCTTGCAAACTGTACTTATGGACCGATGTTACTGAGCCATTCACATCGGATGATCCGGTGAGTACTTTGTTCTGAGGTCTTCTTCTTCAGCTGAACCAACTCGACCGATGTGTTGTTCTGAGGTATCATCAGTTGATCCGGTGAGTTGATTTTGTTTGCTTCGAGTTGTTTTCTAAGTGAATTTTTGTGTCCTGCTCAAATGACCTCTTAGACTTTGTTGAACATGTATCTCTGATGATTGTCAATCATTAAGTGTCTTCAATTTTTATTGAGTGACTTGACATAAGAGCTTTCACTTCTTGTCTTCACATAATTGATTTGATCTCATACATTGATTGTATATTGGTCTCCAATAACATGTTTATTTCATTTGATTGAGTGATTATGGGGACCTTGCATTCACAAATTCATTAGTAAAATCCAATGGTTGTCATTAATCACCGAAACCATACCTCGTGGGGGCCTAGATGCTTTCAATCTCCCCCTTTTTGGTGATTGATGACAACACAACAATTTAAAGCGCAATAGTAATGAATTTGATAGAATGAAACTTAAAGGAATGAAACTTAAAGGATATGCAATGAATACAAGATATCATACGTATTATTTTAAAGCTCAAAAACAATCAATAACTCAAGTGTGAATGAGTGAGTAACACCAAATAAGCTCAATTGATTAATTAACATAAGAGTACTCAATGAACACCAAATGCATCGAATTACACAATGATAATGTAGATAAACTCCAAATACAAAAGATAACTCATAAGAAGGACTAGCCCTGAGACTAAGACACTCCCCCTGACTCCTCTACTCCCCCTGACTCCTCTAACTCTTCTCCCCCTTTGGCATCAAGACACCAAAAAGGGATCCGAGTGCCTAAGGATCCTGAGTGCTAGGCGCGATGATGAACTGGTCACCGTCGGGAGTGCTGTCGCTGGAGCTGCTGCCTGGAGTAGCGGTGGAAGGAGCTGCCAGAGTCGTAGGAGCCACCGTCGGTGCCTGCTGTGTAGGAGCTGCTGGAACAGGGGCACTGACGACGGAGGTCGGCGTCTGCTGGAACAAGGTCGTAGCCGGCAACGGGGAGTGAATCGGAGCACCAGGAGCCAGAAGTGGAGACATGCTGAAGGAGGGAATCGGCGTAGACGGCACCGGAGCGGCAGCTGGAGTCAGGACTGGTGGTGGTGGAGCGACTCCTGGCAGCTGCGACAGGAGGGCAATCCCAGTCTGGGTGTAGAGGTTGGTGATCAACCCCAGGATGCCCATCATCGCCTGCTGCGTCTGCTGCTGCTGGTCGAGGGTGCGCTGGTGCATCTGGTCGATGAGTCCAGTCAGCCGGTCAGTGTCCTCACGCCTCTCACGGGCGATCTGACGCTGCATCTCCTGCTGCTGCTGCTGGAGCTCAAGGAGACAGGCAGCCTGCTCCGCTCGAGCCTGCTCAGCTGCTAGCCTGTCCAGACGCTGCTGCTCAACCATCTGCTGGAGGAGCGAAGTCAGCTCTGATGGCTGAGTGATCTGTGCCTCAGTGACGGGAGGTGGAGTAGGTGGTGGCACTGTAGAGCCTCCAGCCTCTGCATCGTGCTGCCTGGGTGAGGGAGGAGGAGGGAAGTACTCCTCGACAATGTCGTCGGTGTCGCTCTCGGACCATATGTGCTACAGGTCCTCACCCTGTGCCTCTGCTTCAGCTAGCCTCTCATCCTTCTTCTCCAAGTCCGACCAGTCCTCCTCAGAAAGACGAGCCCTGACCTGACGCTCGACTGGACGGCCAAGGCGGCAGTCTCACGGAGTCGGGGCACGGTAGTGACCAAACCGTGTGACGCCCTCGTCAGTGAGGCGGTCATGCACGGCAGACCCCTCAGGAACCATCATGGTGAGCAGGTAGCTGATCCAGTGTCCATATACGAGCTGCCTCATCATGCCCACTCCATCTGTGATCACATCCTCCATCTCGCATATGAGTACGTCCACTATATTGAGCTCCATCCCGTTCATGATGTAGAACAGGAGAGTCTGCTGTAAGCTGGTGAACCCCTCCAAGTAGCCAGACCTCGACAGGAGTGTGCGGTGCAAGGCGAGGTGCACTGTGCGCGCAGCTGGAGTCAACAAGGCTGGTACTCTCGGCTGGTCAGGAGAGAAAGTGGGACCAAACAGGGAACGAATCTCCTCCAGCGGTGGTGCCACTCCTCCAGTGAGCGGCCTCCTTAGTGGATCTGCCTGACCGTAGACCCTCTCATGCACGCAGGTGTCGTGCAAGTCCACCCCCAGCAGCTGTGCCAGCGTCTGCCTCGTCAGGTGATAATGCTGTCCCATGAACATGAAATCAATTGATCTTCTGCCCTCAGAGACGTAGAGGGTGGCGTAGAACACGTGAACCCAATCCTCCACGTAGGCACTCCTCTCATAGGACACTAGCTGCACCATACCTCTGTACCTCTCGAAATAAGGTCGAATCTCTGTCTCGGCAGCCAGAGCGAGCTGAACTCAGTCCAGGTAGTTGTGCTGGAACAACTTGTGGCCTCGGCGTCTGTAAGTCTCGTAGAGAGACGCCTGCGTCACAGTCCAGAAACGATTGTCTACAAGGGCCTCTCTGGGCTGCGGGTACCACTCCTCAAGCAGCACACTCCACCTGAGTCTGCGAAGCTGCTTAGCCTTCATCTTCTGGTAGTCGGTCAACCGGACTCCTTCAGCAACATGGACAGTGGTGTCCATCTCATAGATAGCACGTTGGGCCTCCCTGTCCTCACGACGATCGTCAGCTGTCGGTCTCGGACGTGGAGCTGCCGCGGGATGACCCCCACGGGTCAAGGCTGAGCGCTGGCGGACGAGAGGCTCTGCCGGCTCTTCTTCGACCTCGGAGTCATCGATCACAGGAGGCTGCCTCGGACGAGCCTCGCGGATCCTCAGCGATCCTCCTCGGCCACGCTCACGCTCCTCGGCGGCGCGAGCGGCCATCAATGCCTTCTTCTCCTCCTTCAACAATTTTTGCTTCTTCGCGGCCGGCTCCACGGTGGCCTTGCCCTTGTTCTTCTTGTTGCAAGCCATTGCGATCGGAGGCGATTGAACGGAGTAGGAACGGTGACGCGGAAATCGACGCAGCCGGAAACCCTAGCGGCAACGATCGTGGAGGCACCATGACGGCAAGATGTGCGCATGGGGCGGCGGCAGCGCTGTGGTAATGGGGGAGAGCGGTGGCGGTGCTTGGTGAAGCAGCGGCGGCGACTGGTGGAGCGGCGGCGGCGACTGGTGGAGCGGTGGCGGCGGCTGCGGTGGTGGCGGCTGCGGTTGAGAGCGGCGGCGCTGGCGAGCGGGAGGCGACAGGCGGCGGCGGCGCTCTGGTTATGCGGGAGAGCGGTGGCGGCGCTTGGTGGAGCGCGGCGACGACTACTGGAGCGGCGGCGGCGACTGGTGGAGCGGTGGTGGCGACTGCGGTGGCGGCGGCTGCGGTTGAGAGCGGCGGCGCTGGCGAGCGGGAGGCGACGGGCGGCGGCGGCCGACGTGTGGCGGCGGCGCGTGAGGCGACGGTGGCGGCGCTTGAGATTCAGTGGCGGAGGGAAGCTATGGCCGGGCGACGGGATCGGGAGAGGGAAGAGGAAAGGCGTACGGCCAGTTTAAATAGTGGGTCCCAAACCCTAGCCGACTTTTTAACACCGGATGGACCGATGATGAACATGAGAAGCATCGGTCGAATGCCACAGTAAGGATGTTCAAAAAGGTATTGTTGTCACCGGATGGACCGACGTTGAAGGATGGGATCATCGGTCGAATGGTACAGTAAGGGTGTTCAAAAATGGAATGTTGACACCGGATGGTCCGACGATGGAGGAGGTAGCATCGGTGGAATTGACCACAGTTCCAGAATTGTACACATCGGATGGACCGATGTTTTTCAGGATGAACTCGTCGGATCATTTGATATTCTGACTGAACTGGCCCTTGGAGATTGAACACCAATTGATCCGATGAGGGATTGACCTAGGCATCGGATAATCCGATGACTACAGGACAATAACATCCCATATAAGTCCTTTGACCAAACAAATAAGTCATGAGAAACACATGTCTTAGGACTTTTTGGGCAACCCCTTACCCCTCAAAGATACTAATATGCCAATAACTTGGCTAGGCCTTAAAGCAAATGGAACATCGAGAAAAATAGGAGGAAATCATCCAAATAAAATGTAAGGCCCATGCTTTGTGAGGTAGAGTATGAAGACTTCTATCTCTTTAAAGCATGCTCCTCTAGGCATTAACGCACCTAACATTTTGTTCTTTCCACCTTATATGAGTTGAGATATTGCATTTCAAACAAGTCTCTTTCTCATGAGGGGGGGTCCCCTTTGTGACAATCTACCGTATGCAATGCCAAACATTTTATAATGCAAGAAATTGTAAGTCTATATGGCAGGCATCATGCAAGGCATAAAATAAATCTATCTTGGCAAGTTTGAACCTTTCAAAGGATTTTTCAGAGAGAACCACTCTCCAAACCTTGGGAAACCCAAGGGAACCTCCATCCCAAGCTAACCCTTGCTCACCCCTATCCTTTGAGAGTTAGGAAAGACCTATATGAAGTGCATTCTTACATGACGTTCGTTGCATCTAGCACATATAACTCACTTCTTAGCCTAGAAAATGTTTTCTCATCAAGTGGTTTAGTGAAGATATCCGCCAATTGTTCTTCGGACCTGACACCTCTCAAGGAGATGTCTCCCTTAGCTTCATGGTCCCTTAGGAAATGATGGCGAATATCAATGTGCTTAGTGCGGGAGTGTTGAACGGGGTTTTTAGCTATCTTAACCTCACTTTCATTGTCACAAAGGAGAGGCACACAACTAAGTTTAATACCAAAGTCCAAAAGGGTTTGTTTCATATAAAGAATTTGAGCACAACATGCACCGGCCGCAATATATTCCGCTTCCGCCGTGGACAACGACGGAATTTTTCTTCTTGCTTGACCAAGATACTAGGGAACGCCCAAGCAAGTGGCACCCACCGGAGGTACTCTTGCGATCCACGCGGCATCCGGCAAAGTCCGAATCCGAGTATCCCACAAGATGGAACTTTGCACCTTTAGGGTACCACAAGCCCACACTAGGGGTATGCTTAAGATACCTAAGTATCCTAAAGACCGCCTTCCTATGCGATTCTTTAGGTGCCGCTTGAAAGCGAGCACACAAGCATACACTAAACATGATATCGGGCCTAGATGCGGTAAGGTAAAGCAATGAACCAATCATAGAACGGTAGTTAGATTGATCAATAGGTTTACCGTCCTTATCCGCGTCGAGATGACAATTGGTTGCCATTGGAGTGCTTCTTGAGCTACAATCTCCCATCTCAAATTTCTTCAAGAGGTCCTTGGTGTACTTCTCTTGATAGACGAAGGTCCCCTCTTGAAGTTGCTTGATTTGAAATCCAAGGAAGAAGTTGAGCTCTCCAATCATTGACATCTCGAATTCCCTAGACATCATTTTGCCAAACTCATGGCTAAGAGCTTCGTTAGTTGAACCAAAAATAATATCATCAACATAAATTTGACAAATGAACAAATCTCCGTTGATTTCCTTGGTGAAGAGTGTGGTGTCCACCCTCCCGATCTTGAATCCTTGCATGATGAGGAAGTCTCGTAGTCGTTCGTACCACGCCCTAGGTGCTTGCTTAAGCCCGTAGAGCGCCTTGTGCAACCTATACACATGATTAGGATTCCTCGGATCTTCAAACCCAGGAGGTTGTTCAACATAAATAAGCTCGTTAATGTAACCATTAAGAAAGGCACTTTTCACATCCATATGATAAAGTCTTATGCTATGATGTGATGCAAAGGCAAGAAGTATACGGATGGCTTCTAGCCGGGCGACCAGGGCAAATGTCTCCCCAAAATCTAGTCCTTCAACTTGCGAGAACCCTTTGGCCACAAGTCTTGCCTTGTTGCGGACCACAACGCCATTCTCGTCTTGTTTGTTGCGGTACACCCACTTTGTTCCGATGACGTTCTTGTCCTTGGGTCGCTCCTCCAACACCCAAACTTCATTGCGGATGAAGTTGTTGAGTTCTTCTTGCATGGCCATCACCCAATTTGGGTCTTGGAGCGCTTCCTCAATGTGAGTGGGTTCTACACACCAAACAAACGAGTAGTGCTCACAAAACGAAGCAAAGTGGCGAGAACGTGTACTTACACCCCTTGACGGACTTCCAATGATTTGGTCCATTGGATGCGCCTTGGAGATGCGTCCATGCCTCATAAGTGGTTGTGAAGCACTTGGCGAAGGTGATGCGAGTTGCTCCTCTTGTGGTTGGACTTGATCATGGACTTCTTCCTCTTGATGTTGTTGTGCTTGTGAGTCTTGAGTTGGCAATGGATCATCCTTCTCTTCTTCGTCAACTTGAGGCGCCATAGAGGTGTTGTTGTTGGAATTTGAGGCTCCCCCTTGATCATGGCTCTCCTCAACTTCGGGCTTGATGTCTCCAATGGTCATGTTCTTCATGGCTTCTCGTAGAGGCTCATCATCTATTTCATCATGACCAAAACTCTCCTCTTGGGATCCATTAGATTCATCAAACTCAACATCACAACTTTCCTCAACTAAACCGGAGGTTTGGTTGAATACTCGATATGCTTTTGATTTTGATGCATAACCAAGAAATATGCCAACATCACATCTTCTTTCAAACTTACCGAGCCTTTTCTTGCGGTAGATGTAGCACTTGCATCCAAAGACTCGAAAGTAGGAGATGTTGGGCTTTCTCCCAATGAGAAGCTCGTACGGGGTCTTTTGAAGTAGTCGATGTAGGTAGACCCTATTTGCGGCATGGCACGCCGTATTGATCGCTTTGGCCCAAAAATTCCCCGACGTGCCGTAGTCATCAAGCATTGCTCTTGCAAGAGTGATGAGTGTCTTGTTCTTCCTTTCAACGACACCGTTTTGTTGAGGAGTGTATGTGGTCGAAAACTCATGTTTCACGCCTTCGCGGTCACACCACTCCCCAATGTTGTAGTTCTTGAATTCGGTGCGATTGTCACTCTGGACCTTGATGATGGGAAGTTGAAATTCTCTTTGAGCGCGGTTGGCGAAGGTCTTGAACACTTCCGGAGTTTCACTCTTGTCACCTAGAAATAAAGTCCAAGCATAGCGAGAATAGTCATCAACAATAACGAGACAATAGAGGTTACCGCCAAGGCTCTGATATGTGGACGGTCCGAAGAGGTCCATGTGGAGTAGTTCAAGTGGCTTGGAGGTTGACACCATTGTCTTCATTGGATGGTGTGAAGCAACTTGCTTCCCGGCTTGACAAGCGCTACAAAGCTTGTTCTTCTCAAATGTGACATCCTTCACGCCAGTCACCATCCCAAGCTTGAATGACTTCTTGAGTTTGCTCATCCCTATGTGCGCTATGCGTCGGTGCCATAGCCAACCCAAGCTTGTCTTAGTAAAAAGACAAGTGGTCAAGCTAGCATTCTTGTTGGCGAAGTCCACTAGGTAGATATGTCCATGCCGAAATCCTTTGAAGACTATGTCTTGGCTAGTTTCACTACTCACAACAACATCATTTTTGCTAAATGTGCACATTAGTCCAAGAACACATAGTTGTGCAATAGAAAGTAAATTAAAGCTAAGTGACTTAACATACAAAACATTAGAAATGGACAAATCATTTGAAATAGCAATTTTACCTAACCCAATTACCTTTCCCATAGAGTTATCATCAAAGGTGACTTGTTCATGATTGTCGGGGTTTTCTATGGTGGTGAACATACCATCATTGCCGGTCATATGTTGGGT
Source organism: Tuctoria greenei (assembly GCA_036927565.1). Classification (NCBI taxonomy): domain Eukaryota; kingdom Viridiplantae; phylum Streptophyta; class Magnoliopsida; order Poales; family Poaceae; genus Tuctoria; species Tuctoria greenei. The sequence goes on from JAYESD010000010.1 coordinate 61,901,132, forward strand.
GCACCCGCTATCGAGTACCCAATGCTTTCCTCTGGCTTTGTAGTTCACCTACACACATGAATTCAATTTTTAACTTTAGGAACCCAAGCCAACTTAGGTCCTTGTATGTGTGATACAAGTGTCTTTGGGACCCAAAGTTGCTTGGGGAGCTTCCCCTTCATGTCCTTCATGTCCTTGCCAATGAACCTAGCCTTCACCTTGCCATCTACTTTACTTAAGAGATAATAGCGATCATTGAAAGTAGATTTGTAATTAGTAGGAAGCTTGGGAGAGGGTCGGTTAGGAAGAGGACACTCCCTTGTGTGGTGACCGGTGACCTCACAATGTTGGCAATAAGAACCAACTTCTTTGATGAAGCTTGTTCTTAGCTCCGGTGAGGGCACCTTTCCTTTGTTGGGCACCGAGAAGGATCCAAGTCCTCTTTTGTTGAAGGCCTTTGCTTTTTGGAAGAGGATTTCCTTGTGTTTGACCTCCCCTTTGAAAGTCTAGCCACACTAGTGCAGAGACTCTCAATTTCTTCCAACAAGTCCTTCTCCCTAGCATTAGCTTTCAAAGGCAAAGACTTGTGCAAAGCATTAGTGGCATGAGAAGTAATGGACATCTTATCATTAAAAGTTTGCTTCTTCATATTTTTCAACTCTTGATCAAGAATGTCATGAGCAAGGTTAAGTGTTTGATGTTCTTGTATTAACTTGTTGTGCTCTTCCAAGAGTGTTTGATGTGCTAAGTTAAGTTCATGATTATCTATCTTGATTTTACCCTTTTCTTCCTCAATTTGCTTGACATGGGATTTGAGCGTGTCATGCTCTTTAAGTATGCTTTCATACTTGTCAAGCAAATCAAGGTTAGCACTCTCAAGTCTAGCACGAGTTTCTTCAAGCACTTTAACCTTACTCTTTTCCCTCTTAATGATAGCATGATATTCATTTATCAAAGAAGTTAAATCATCGGGGGAAAGCTCATCATCGCTAGAGTCATCACATACCTTGGTGTTACCTTTCGCCATGAGGCACATGGGTGGTGGAGGAAGAGGAGCATCATCATTGTTGGCGATGGCGAGGCCGGCCAAGCTTTCTTCTTCCTCTTCACTCTCTTCATCACTTGTTTCTTCGTCGGTGACCCATTCATTTGCCTCACACATGAACACCTTTTGCGGGCCATTTCTCTTCTTTGGGAAGAGCCTTGCCTTCTTGCCCTTGTCATGTTTCTTCTTCCCAAAGGATCTTGGCTTTGGTTTGGCTTCTTCTTCATCATCATCACTTCCTTCAAGCTTGCGATGCTTGCTCTTGTGGTTCTCTCTTCGTTTGTCCGATCTTGGACAATCATAGGAGATGTGGCCTTGATCACCACAATTGTAGCAAGTCTTGTGATCATCTCTCCTTGGTAGAAATGCTCTCTTCTTAGGATCAAATGTGTATCCTTTCTTAGAGATCTTGGAGTTCAAGCGTGAGAACTTTCTCATCATCAATGCAAGCTCATCATCATCATCTTCACTTGATGCTTGTTCTTCTTCACTTGAGCTAGGCTCAACCACCTTCTTCTTCTTGTGGCTTGTTTTCTTGGTGGAGGCCTTTGGAGCAATTGTCTTTGAAGATGATTGCTCCATCATCCCAGGTACGCTCATCTCATGAGCGTGTATTTCTCCAATGAGCTCCGAAACATCAATGTGGTCAAGTGACTCTTTTTGGAGCATGGAGTTGATGATGTTGTACTTTGGCTTGGGAAGGAGCATGAGAATCTTGCAGTTGATGAGTCCCTTGCCAAGAGAAGCAATGTCAAGAGCATTTATTTCTTCAATAAGCACATTTAAGCGAGAGAACATCTCATTAACATTTTCATGAGGTAGCATCTTAAATTCATCATATTTTGCTTTAAGCATGTGATATTTAAGTTCCTTGACCCTAGAAGAACCCTCATGAATCTCTATTAAGCAAGCCTAAATTTCACAAGCCTTTTCCTTGCTAGCAATCCTAGAAAACACATCTTGACTAATGCATTCATAAATAGCATTCCTAGCTTTAGCATCCCACTTAATTTGATCACCAACATAATTGTGTTCTCCAAACCCCGCGTGGGTCACTTCCCATACTTCGGGAGCAATAGCCTCAAGGTAAGCGCGCATGCGTGCTTTCCAATAGGCAAAGTTCTTGCCCTCGAAGATAAGAACCGAATCCCCAACCTTGGCCATTTTAGCTCTCTAGCGGTGAAGCTAGAATGATCCTATGAGCAAACTTGCTCTGATACCAATTGTAAGGACCGGATGCCCAAGAGGGGGGGTGAATTGGGCTTTCTTCGAAAAATTCTAAGCAATGAAACTTAATTTCTAAAGCCCAATTCCCTACGCAAACTATCTATGCATTCTAGTAGATGGAAACTTCGCGGAATTTAAAATGCATAAAAGTAAGGGAAAGGAGAAGGATGCAAACTCCCGAGGAGACAAGGATTTATCCCGTGGTTCGGCAAGATCGCTAAGATCTTCCTACATCCACGTTGTGGCACCCACCAAAGGGTTTTGCCACACCCAAGTCACCGAGATGAGGGGTCTTCACTATTCCTCTCTGTTTGTCTCCTTTGGCAAGGTGGAGCTCAAGCCTTGTACAACTTCGACCTTACGGGCTTCCACAAACGCCTTGGCAAGCTCCAGAAGTCTCCTCAGGATTACAAACACCAAGGGCACTCCCTTGAGGCTCTCACACTATCCTAGAGAGTCCACTCACCCAGAATGGAGGCACACAAGCTCTCTCTCTAGCTAGCTCTAGCCTAATTCTTGGTGTAAAGGTGATCAAAATGGTGTGGAAGTGATTGCTTTTCGTCTTGAGCGCTTGTGGATGTGTTGTTGGTGTTTGGTGATCAAGACTTGAAGAAATGACAGGATTAGGGGGTATTTATAGCCAGCCTCCCCGAAATAGCCGTTGGAAAAGTAGGCTGACAGAACTTTACTGTGAACACCGGATGATCCGATGTCTCCCCTTTAGTTATCATCGGTCAAGTTACTTTGGCTGACGTCATCGTGTCAGATATGACCGTTGTTAGACCGATGTTGATCCTGTCTTCTCATCGGATGATCCGGTGGCTCTTCCTCCAGAATTTTCTCAATCTTGATGCTTACTGGAGTAATCGACCGATGTGTGCTTCTCTGTACATCGGATGATCCGGTGCTAGACTTGGTCCAATGTTCTTGCAAACTGTACTTATGGACCGATGTTACTGAGCCATTCACATCGGATGATCCGGTGAGTACTTTGTTCTGAGGTCTTCTTCTTCAGCTGAACCAACTCGACCGATGTGTTGTTCTGAGGTATCATCGGTTGATCTGATGAGTCGATTTTGTTTGCTTCGAGTTGTTTTCTAAGTGAATTTTTGTGTCTTGCTCAAATGACCTCTTAGAATTTGTTGAACATGTATCTCTGATGATTGTCAATCATTAAGTGTCTTCAATTTTGATTGAGTGACTTGACATAAGAGCTTTCACTTCTTGTCTTCACATAATTGATTTGATCTCATACATTGATTGTATATTGGTCTCCAATAACATGTTTATTTCATTTGATTGAGTGATTATGGGGACCTTGCATTCACAAATTCATTAGTAAAATCCAATGGTTGTCATTAATCATCGAAACCATACCTCGTGGGGGCCTAGATGCTTTCAGAAGTGAATCTAGGGGAGGAATGCTAAATAATACACTCCCAGTCAATCAAACACCTACATGTGGTAGCACATGGATCAAATGGCCCACCTACAGTAGTATTCGAGGGCATCCAACAGTGTAGCGCTGAGGAATGGTAGGAGGGCCCATATGGCAGTCACCTGGAGGGATACCAGGATGACTGGGACCAAGCCTAGTGCGGCTGAACCCCTGGTTCTGCTGAACTAGTAGTTACCCCAGAAGCGGTCTCCTTCCACATGTCACTCTCCCGTGGACTGCTGATAGGAATGGAGACTGATTCACGTGCAAAAGATGGAATGAACAAAAAAATGGGGAAAGGATGAGGATGGTGGCGTCGTGGTGGTGTCGGCGTGGGACGGGGGGCATCAGCATGGGGTGGGGTGCCCGTCGGTGTGGGGTGGGGGGCATCGGCAGGGAGGTTGTGCGGCGGCGGCGGGGTGGGGTGGGTGCCGGGGTGGGGTGGGGTGCCCGTCGGGGTGTTGTGGGGGCGTCAGGGTGGGGTGGGGTGCCCATCGAAGTGGGGTCGGGGGCGTTGGCGTGGGGTGGGGTGCCCGTCGGGGTAGGGTGGGGGCGTCGGCGGCGAGACTGTGCGGTAGCAGCGGCAGGGTGGGGTGGGGTGGGGTGGGTTGGGCGTCGGGGTGGGGTGGGGTGCCCGTCAGGGTGTGGCGGGGGGTGTCGGGGTGGGGTGGTGGGTGTCGGGGTGGGGTGGGGTGGGGTGCCCGTCACGGTGGGGTGGGGTGCGCCGGCGGCGAGGCTATGCAGCGGTGGCGGTGTGGAGGCGGAGCGCGAGGAGGGTAAACGAGGCGAGGAAGGAGACGAGGTGGCGGAGACGTTACCTAGCGGCGATGGAGCACGACGAGGAGGGAGGTGCGGCTAGGCACGGCGGTGGCGGTGCGGCGTGGATGAAGAGAAATGGCGCGCGCAACGAAATGGTGAAATGTGCTGCGCGCTACCCGCGCGGGTAGGGTTAAGTACTCTAGTTACGCAGCCACGCTAACTTACGTCGGTCTAGGTTACGACCAATGTAATTAGTTGAGAACTTCCGTCGGCTATATTACTTACGTCGGTCTGGGACCTTGGCCGATATAAGTACGTGATTAATACCGTCGGCCACTTTACTTACATCGGCTGCAGGCATTAGGCCGACGTAAGTTATGCTACATACGTCGGCCTTTAACGGGCGACGTAAGTCACTTACTTAAGTCGGTCGGCCCACGGTAGTTACTTCGGCCGGCCTAATTGGTCAGGTTTTCTGTAGTGATGTTGTGAATGTTTTGTGTGATTTTTTTATGTTTTGACTTCGAATAAAGGAATTTTTTGTCTGGAATACATATCTTCATTGGTTCATAAAAAACGCAACATAAAATGTGATTATTGGAACCGGTTGGAAATAGAAATTGGTGCTAATATGGTGCATATCAGTACCGGTCCTAACTGAAATTGGTTTTGATAATTTATTTATTAGTACTAATTCGTAACTGGAAAAGGTTCTAATAATCGATTTATCAGTACCTGTTTACAACAGAAATAATTATGATAATTGATTTATTAGTACCGGTTCATAACTAAAATCGGTTTGATAACTTTTATTAGAATCAGTTTCAAACCCACTACTGATATTTCTTATTATCAGCATCGAGTTTTTAGTACCGGTTTTAGAATAGGTACATATGGTTGTTTCTATTGTAATGCCGAAAACTCAGATTCGGTTTTCGATTACCCATATTACCCGATAGCAGAACATCCATCATATATTACTTCATCAAGAGCAGTTAAAAACAGTAGCGAAATCAGCAATCTAGCTGCAAAAACAATATTTCAGCAAGACAGCAACAGTACAGCTGTCAACAGCAAAAACACCTTATTTGCAGCATCAGAACAGTAGCTTTATCATAGCAAAATCGGAAGTTTGGGTACCATAGAACAACTTTGGGATTCAGATTTTTCTTTTTTTTTTTAAGATCCGGATAACCGGCATATATTAATAAGCAGAAGCATAGACATGTTTGTTACATGGCTAAAAACCCGGTGCACTTGAGATGCACCGAGAGAGTTACGGAACGCACATACAACCACTAGCAAATAAAAGAGAATCGCTGCTGCCCTGTCTTTTCGGCAATCCACCGCAACCCGTCGCTCCGACTAGCGACCAAAAATTGACAGCCTCGGAGATGTCGTTCATAAGTTGTGATAATGTTTTCTCCTTGAGGTCAAAGATCCGTCGATTCCGTTCGCACCAGATAGTTGCCCCTCTCTGAACCGCAGGCTTGTATATAGATTGGGTCCCAAGCTACAAGCACACCACCCTGCATTCCTTGTGCTGGCAGTGATTCCACACCAGAGAGCTGGGTACCCAATATTTCACGTTGGAGCAGAGGAGATATCGCCTGTAGCTTGGTCTGTTGCAGGCACACCATCATGGGCGCCGAAGATTGTAGTAATTATTGTACCACGACTCGGCGCGGGGGGAGGTTAAGACCACGGACATTCCACGAAAGGAGGCTAACAAGCTTACAATCCATTTGATAAACCGTAGGACACCTTAGCACTGGATAAACTGATAACTGACTGCCAATGATAACAACCACATACTCAGAACACTGATCTGATGAGACACGCACTCGTACCACAGGAGTGCTTACTCAGAGCTACCACAAGCAACACAAACACAAACGTCTTGAACAGCACAACCCACAGAAGCACAGACGAAGTGAGCAGGGGATACATGATAACCAGATAAGACGACATCAAACTAGCGGATGCCTGGCTAGGCGCTGGCTGTTGCCTCCTCTGCCGCAATAGCCGCGGCCGCCTCCGTGAGACGAATGTTGTTGAGCTTGAGGGCGTCACGTATAGCCACGATCGCCTTTCCGGGCAGAGGCTGTTGGTGATGTGCCCAAGAGACAATCATAACAAATCGGATTAAGGTCTATCGGATATTTGATTCATAAGCAATTAGGGTACTAATGGGCCTGCGACCTAAAAGCCCATTAGTACGCCTATAAATATGAGGGGTAGAGTTAGGGTCTAAACACCCCACCACGTGACAGCCCTAGCCGCCACCCCTCGAAGGCCTCACGCCGAGACCCTTGCCGCGCGCGCGGTGCTAGCACACCGGCGCATGACGTTCCTCTCCGCACGTGTGGATTTCGTGGAGGCGCTGCTGCTACTGCTGCGCTGATCGGCTGCGACGAACGTGTTCATCTACTGTTGTTGTGAAGAGGGCGAGGAGGAGACGTACGAGATCGTCTACTTCTCCTACACCGACGTGCGTCTTTGTTCCGCTATGCTGCGCGCCTAGTGGTAACAATCCATGATCTCTGTACTCGCTTGTTTCCTGGGTGATGCGGTAGAGTTGCTAGAGTAGCGTACCGCCGATTTCCTAACAGTGGTATCAGAGCTGACTTGCGTAGTTTTTGGTCTGGATCTTCTTAGTAGATGGGATCTACTACAGACATGTTCATACAATGAATTTTTCGCACGGTTTTTTGGGTTTGGAATTGGTAAGAGTAGATTGCGATCGTATATGACTAAAGGGTCAGTTCGTGCTCCTTCTCTGATGTGTGCAACCTGTCCCTACCGGCTGGAATCACCATTGGGACTAATCGCGTACATAGCTAACAGATTGAGCCAACAGACCACGGTCATGAGTCGCGATCTACTCATGAATAATCGGTCACATTGAAAATTGAGGCATTCTAAATAGCTCGGATTCGGTTTGATTTGATCAATCCAATGAGATTTTCATAGCGATTTCATAAATGCAATCTATGTAATTCCCTTTGGTGTTCAGGGCGCTGCCCTGAAACCCGCGGGGACTATCGTTTTGTTGTCTGCTATAGCGATTACATAATATAGTTTCACGCTAGAAATTGTTCTACGCTTAACTCATTTTTGTAGGGAATGATGTGAATGGTATGGCCTTAATATGATGTGATGATCTGTGTATAAATTCGTGCATCCTACGTGTTGCAAATTTAACACAACTGGGTTGAGGTTGTCACATAATTGTATAACGACCTGCGTGTCGACCTGTGATGTTTGATCTCTCATGTGATTTATTCGGTAGCTATTAGTTCTATTAGCTTCTTTTATTATCATGGGGATGTCTTCAAGCATGGTGGAGATGGAGATCACCACAAGAAGGGAGTCATGGCAGCTCAGATCTTGATGGAACCATGGTGATGGAGACCATTATGATTCTAAAGGTCATACTATTCAAAATGTGATATGATCATATGCCTGTGATGCTTATTACTATTCTTTTCATGCTTTTCATATGGTGGATGTTTTGTCATGATAGAATAGCTTCCCTCACAAAAGTTGAGCATTTGATGCCATTTACCAATAGCTGCACTTATGATATTTTGATCTTTGTGTGGTAGGTTTGCCAAAGCAAAGTACCATCATCTATTATAATTCATAGGATGAATGTTGGACATTCACATGCATAGTGTTGGTTTACTCAACAAAGCTATCAAAACGGTTTTGGGCTTTATGTCATAGAGTTGGGAGCTGGGGCATTGGATGTCACCCAACAAACAAGAGTCATATGGGGATATGATTAACAATGGTTATTTACCTATGTTACTAATTTCCTAGCAGTGAAGCCAAAGCTCACTAGGAATTAGTGAATATGGATCTTGAAACACTATATGTCGTTAGAGGGAAGACGATGACCATATAGTGGTGATATCTTTTATTAAACTGTTAATAGAAGATTGGTACATAACATAGTGCTAAACCTTGCATATTTATTTTCTATTGTAAATAATGTCTGCTAGTAACAATTCCGGTTTTAATTTGTGATTTGTGCTTGAAAAGGAAAAGCTCAATGGAGCTAACTTTATCGATTGGTACCACAACCTGAGAATCGTTCTTAGGCAAGAGAAAACCGAGTACGTTCTTCTGCAGCCTTACCCTGATGACCTCCCAGCTGATGCAACTAATACAGCATGTAGAGCCTATACGAAGCACTGCGATAATGCGCTTAATGTAAGCTGCCTCATGCTCGCCACTATGTCCCCTGATCTACAAAAACAGTATGAGCATACAGCTGCTTATTCTATGATTGAGGGACTGCGTGGAATGTTTGCGAATCAAGCAAGGGCTGAGAGATACAACATCTCAAAGTCCTTGTTATCATGCAAGCTGGCGGAGGGTAGCCCGGTCAGCCCTCATGTAATCAAGATGATTGGTTACATTAAAACTTTGGGCAAACTTGGTTCTGAACTCAAGGATGATCTGGCTATTGACGTTGTTATCCAGTCGCTCCCACCGAGCTACGAGCCATTCATATTGAATTTTTAAATGAATGGCATGGAGAAAACTTTGACTGAATAGCATGGGATGCTTAAAACAGCTGAAGAAAGCATTAAGAAAAACGCCACTCATGTGATGATGGTGCAAAAGGAGAATAAAAAGAGGAAGCGTGTGACACATCCTAAAGGTAAAGGCAAGGGAAAGGTTTCCGATGAGCCTTCAAGCTCAAAGCCTAAACCAAAGGGCAAATCTGGCCCTTCTCCTGATGATGAATGCTTTCACTGTCATGGTAAGGGGCACTGGTCTATGAAATGCAAGAAGTACTTGGAGGATAAGAAGAAGAAGGGAAGTGAGACTTCCGCTTCAGGTATAAATGTTATAGAAATTAACATTGCATTATCTTCTAATGAATCATGTGTATCTGATACCGGATCAATGATTCACACTTGCAAATCGTTGTAGGGTCTAAGTGAGACTAGAAGATTTGCAAAAGGCGAATTGGATGTTCGTGTCGGCAATGGAGCAAAAGTTGTGGTCATAGCTGTCGGAACTTACCACTTGTCATTACCCTCAGGATTAGTTTTAGAATTGAGTAATTGTTATTGCATTCCTACTTTGAGCAAGAACATTATCTCTTCTTCGTGTTGAGAAGAAGTTGATGGTTATGAGATTGTAATAAAGAACAAATGTTGTTCTATTTATTACAATAATATTTTCTATGCTCAATGTCCATTGGTGAATGGATTATATGTTCTTGATCTTGAGGATAAAACTGTCTGTAACATTAATACCAAAAGGGCACGACAAAATGATATAAATCCCACTTTTATTTGGCATTGTCGCTTAGGTCATATAAATGAAAAACGCATTGAAAAACTCCATAAAGATGGTTTACTAAGCTCATTTGATTTTGAATCACTTGACACATGTGAATCTTGTTTGCTTGGGAAGATGACCAAAGCACCATTCATTGGTCAAAGTGAGAGGGCGACTGACTTGTTGGGACTTATACATACAGATGTATGTGGCCCAATGAGTTCAATTGCCAGAGGTGGTTTTTAGTACTTCATCACATTTACCGATGACTTTAGTAGATATGGTTATGTCTACCTAATGAGGCACAAGTCTGAATCCTTTGAAAAGTTCAAAGAATTTCAGAATGAAGTACAGAATCAATTGGGCAAGACAATTAAACTTCTACGATCTGATCGTGGGGGAGAATCTTTGAGCCATTATTTTTATGATCACTTAAAACAATGTGGAATTGTTCCACAATTGACTCCACCTGGAACGCCTCAATGGAATGGGGTGTCCGAGCGGAGGAACTGAACCTTGTTGGACATGGTTAGGTCGGTGATGAGCCAAACAGATCTTCCACTATCCTTTTGGGGTTATGCTCTTGAAATTGTTGTGTTTACACTAAACAGAGTCCCAACTAAGTCTGTTGAGAAGACACCATATGAGATGTGGATCGGGAAACGTCCTGGATTGTCTTTCCTCAAAGTTTGGGGATGTGATGTTTATGTCAAACGTTTGACGTCAGACAAACTCACTCCAAAATCAAACAAATGCTTCTTTGTGGGATATCCTAGGGAAACCAAAGGATATTATTTTTACAATAAAATAGAGGGTAAAGTGTTTACTCCTCGCAGTGGTGTCTTCTTGGAGATAGAGTTTCTCTCAAAAGGAGTTAGTGGGAGCAAGGTGCATCTTGAAGAAATTCAAGAAATATCTGAAAATGTTTCAGCATTCACTGATCCTATACAGGATATACAAGATGTTGTGCAACCAGTTGATGAAACACCAGCCCCATGAAGGTCTACAAGGGTACATCGTGCGACTGAAAAGTTAACGCTTCTAACCACGGAGCAGCATGACATGATATTGTTGGACAAATAATGAGCCCACGACCTATACTGAAGCAATGATAGGACCCGACTCTGAGAAGTGGCTTGGAGCCATGGAATCTAAAATTAAATCCATGCATGAAAATCAAGTTTGGAACTTGGTTGATCCAATCGAAGGTGTGAGACCTATCGATTGTAAATGGATTTTCAAGAAAAAGACTGATATGGATGGAAATGTTCACATCTATAAAGCGCAATTGGTGGCGAAAGGTTTCAAACAAATTCAAGGTGTTGATTATGATGAAACTTTCTCACCCGTTGCAATGCTTAAGTCTGTTCGGATTCTTCTAGCAATTGCTGCATATTTTGATTATGAAATATGGCAGATGGATGTCAAAACGGCCTTTGTTAACGGATGTCTGACTGAGGATGTATACATGACACAACCTGAGGGTTTTGTCGATCCTAAAAATGCTAATAAAATATGCAAGCTTCAAAAGTCCATTTATGGACTGAAGCAAGCATCTCGGAGTTGGAATCTAGGTTTTGATGAAGTAATCAAAGGGTTTGGTTTCATCAAGAATGTAGAAGAACCTTGTATTTACAAGAAGTTTAGTCGGAGCGCACATGTATTTCTGGTCCTATATGTAGATGACATATTATTGATTGGAGATGACATTCCAATGCTTGATGATGTTAAATCCTTATTAAGAAAAAGTTTCTCAATGAAGGATTTAGGAGAGGCAGCGTATATTTTTGGCATAAAGATCTATAGAGATAGATCTAAAAGGCTAATTGGATCAAGCCAAGATACATATATTAACAAGATATTGAATCGGTTCAAGATGCAAGATTCCAAGAAAGGTCTCTTGCCAATGTCACATGGCATTACTCTAAGCAAGAGTCAGTGTCCTTCGACACCTGATGAGCAAAAGAGGATGAGAGCAATTCCTTATGCTTCGGCTATTGGATCCATCATGTATGCCATGTTGTGTACACGCCTAGATGTATCTTATGCTCTAAGCATCACAAGAAGATACCAATCAAATCATGGTGAGGCTCATTAGACTATTGTCAAAAACATCCTTAAGTACTTGAGAAGAACTAAGGATGCATTCTTAGTGTTTGGACGTCAAGAAGAGCTCGTTGTAAAAGGTTACACTGATGCCAGCTTCCAAACTGATAAGGATGATTCTAGATCGCAATCCGGTTTTGTATTCTGCCTTAATGGAGGGGCAGTGAGCTGGAAAAGTTCCAAGCAAGATACAGTAGAAGATTCAACCACAGAGATGGAGTATATTGCAGCTTCTGAAGTTGCAAAGGAAGCTGTTTGGATCAGAAAATTTGTTTCTAAGTTGGGTATTGTTCCTAGCGCATCCAGTCCTGTGGATCTCTATTGTGACAATAGTGGAGCCATCGCACAGGAAAAAGAGCCTAGATCACACAAACGACCCAAACACATACTGCGACACTATCACCTCATTCGAGAGATCATTGACCGAGATGATGTGAAGATATGCAAGGTGCACACAGATTTGAATGTTGTAGATCCATTGACAAAGCATCTCCCACAATCAAAGCATGAGGCACACACGAGATCTATGAGTATTAGATACTTACATTAGTGATCATAGTGTGTAGTGGGAGACTTGTGTCACAACTATGTTTATGTACTATTAAATAAATTGTTATATGAGTAATCATTATTTACATTGATCATCAAGTATGTGACTTGTTCGTGAAACTCTTTGTTAATAATAATGTTACTCTAGATAATCTCTAGTCTATATCATTATATGAGATAATGATTGCGTATAGACTAGCACATGTATTAATTGATGATCACGTTTCACGGGTCATAGATATGGAGATATCAAATTAATAATATGAACACATGTTAGTGAACATGGTGTTGGATTGACCCACTCCGAGACACTGTTGGGATTGTTATTTTTATATGTGCCATCAGTTGGTCTTGAGTGATACACCTGCTAGATCCTTAGACCTGAGATCGCCATTGTTTCTCACTATGTGTAGTTGTGTACTTTGAGACTACCAAACGCTACTCCGTAACTGGGTAGTCATAAAAGTAGTCTTCGGGTATATAATAAAACATAGAATGGGATGTGCGTGGATCAAGATGGGATTTGCCCCTCCTTAATAACAGGAGAGATATCTCTGGGCCCCTAGAGATAGGATGATTTAAAAGTGCATGGCCATGCCAAAGTGATTAAAGATTAATCATAGTGACTAAAAGTTAGTCATGGAATGAATCCACTATTTGATCAAGTGAATGGTCGAGCTATCACAAGGATGGCACGCATCTCACCTTGAGCTTGACTGGTATCGTGAGACAAAGGGATTAGCATGTTGAATGTATCTAGGTTCGGCCAATATGATCTTTATGTACATTCAGGAGTCAGTATGTCCTGCTAGGTACCTCTACTGACTTGTGGTTGGAAATGGTTTCCATTCACAACCGACTGCACATGAACCTAGCGGGTCACACACTTAAGGAGTTGGAATATCAAAAATCTTGACTAGATGATTGTCTCTAGTGCAAATGGGAGATTGTTGGTGATGTGCCCAAGAGGAAATCATAACAAATTGGGTTAAGGCCTATTGGATATTTGATCCATAAGCAATTAGGGTACTAATGGGCCTGCGACCTAAAAGCCCATTAGTACGCCTATAAATATGAGGGGTAGAGTTAGGGGCTAAACACCACACCATGTGACAGCCCTAGCCGCCACCCGTCGAAGGCCTCACGCCGATACCCTTGCCGTGCGCGCGGTGCTAGCACACCAGCGCATGGCGTTCCTCTCCGCACGTGTGGATTCCGTGGAGGCACTGCTGCTACTGTTGCGCTGATCGGCTACGATAAACGTGTTCGTCTACTACTACCGTGAAGAGGGCGAGGAAGAGATGAACGAGATCATCAACTTCCCCTACACCGATGCGCGTCTTCGTTCCGCTGCGCTGCGCGCCTAGTGGTAATGATCCATGACCTCTATACTCGCATGTTTCCTGGGTGATGCGGTAGAGTTGGCAGAGTAGCGTACCGCCGATTTCCTAACAGAGGCTTCTTGAAAACTTCATTGTATTTGGTAATCGCAGCATCTCCCATCAGTTCCACCTCAACATCGAAGATGCGCGTGAGGCGCTGTTGGGCGTGCTGGCCCACTGGAACAATAGACGGATGAGCTGCATGTCATGTGCTGAAGCGGATGGCTGACGTGGAGGTCGCCTTCTTTGCACAACGTTCAACCTTTACTGGAGTTGGACATGGCTCTGGGACCAGAAGGATGGCCGATGGCACCGACCGAAATAGCTCATGAAGCGCGCCGGTGTCGGTACCCTACCCCACGACACCGCAAGAAGTGCATGAAAGTTCCACCCGTCAGAGTCGAAGGCCCTTGCAAGTCCCACATGTCACATTGTACTGGACCCGCTCCACTCACATGGTTGGCTCCCAGGTTAACACGTGTAAAATAAGACTGGAACAAAACTCCCAACCAAGGGGAGCTCCGGCGACTACACGTGTACAACAGCCCCGGACCTAGGCCCCGTCAGAAAGGAGCTCCGGTACTGACACGTATACAGCGACCCCGGACCTACCCTCTCGCAAGGGAAAGCTCCGGATCTGCCATAGGTGGAGCCTCCGGACCTTCATCGCCAACAGAAATACGAGCAGATCACGTCCGTTACAAGCATTCAAGGACGGTTAAAGCAGCAGTTACAAGGTCTGATGATGTGTCATTAATGTCATATTAATGACACACAATCAGTGCACCATTAATAGGGTAACGCTTCCATGAAGGCACGTTACCACACTATTAATTATATTTAATACTCTTTAGATAGTGTATTAGGTCATTAAGCACACCAGGGCCACATGTCGGGCCAAGCCAGCTTTGTAACTGTCAGTCCTTACAACTATAAAAGGGTTGCACCGCACAAATATGGGGGAGGATCTGATCTGATTCGACCTGATCCTAGCGAATGCACTCGCTCAATATAATTACACAAATCCCGTGGAGTAGGGTGTTACGCTCGTTTACAATACTGTCGACGACGATTCTGACGTTTCTAACAACGAATGTCGGAAGACCTTGAACACCATCTATGGTGGTTCTTGGACAGCACCTCTTGTCTCATCCTCAAGACAATGCGGCGAGACATGGCCATGGTGGCTCCTGCTGCTAAGGCGGAACCACGTAAATCTCTGAGGTCATCATCTTGATCTTGATCTTTGCGAGCCCCAACCACAAAAGAACCTCCGTGGGCTGCTTCTCAGCGGTTCCGGGGGAAGTGTCGTATCAAACACTTTGACATTTGACGCGCCAGGTAGGGGGCAATCCCAAGATCACAAGATGGTGAATTCAGCTGCTAGATCTTCCAATGGCAACCATGTTGGACCACCAGCCGGAGGCAATCCCTCAAACGTTCAACAACCAGCAGGTGTCGTTGTTCTAGTAGGTGATGTGGCACCACAGCCACCATCTGTTCCAGCAAACAATGTTGGTCAACAAGATGGAGCATCTGCGTCGATCACTGCATTGACAAACAACAACCCCGACCAAACGCTCATTGTTGCGCGAGCTCTTCTACAATTCCCACCGCATCCAAGTGCACCCCAGGGTGCTATGGAGCAGTGGAGGGCTAATGTTGACCATTTGGTCGCAGTTGCGGCTATAGGCATCAGCAATCAAGGTCCTCCCCTTTGGGGCGAGCACCTTCACAACGACGGACTTTGTCTGGCCGACTTGGTCCACAAGCCTCTCAACAAAGGAGACGTGTTGCCTCCCAACAGGTGACTTCGTTGCCTCCCGGGGCACGATGCACCCATACAATTACCAGGATTGTGACTCGTGACCTGCAGTCGGAACTGGATCGCCGTTACCGGCAACAAGATGGTTGTGTCTGCATTGAGCATGCTCATGAGAGGCGAGAAGCTCAGGACAACCCTGCTCCTCAGTAAGTAGGAGGAGGCTGTTCTGCCCTAGCCATGAACTTACGTATGGTCAGGTGGCCACAAAAGTTTCGACCCCACTTACCGGAGAAATTTGACGGGACTGTCAACCCCGCTGAATTTCTTCAAATCTACTCTACTGCCATACTGGCAGCGGGGGGTGATGAGGCTATGATGGCCAATTACTTCCCGGTAGCCTTAACTTTGACTCCAAGGTCCTGGTTCATGAGTCTTCCACCCGACACATTAATAGTTGGGTAGAGCTATGCCAGCAATTCACTGCCATCTTCGGGAGCTCCTACACCCGACCCGACACTGAACTGGACTTGTGTTCTGTAAAGCAAACATCGGGGGAATCATTACGATCCTTCATCTAGCGGTTCTCTCAGGTACAAAATACCATTCCTTCAATCTCGAGCTCCTATGTTATTTATGCATTCAGACAGGGTGTTCGAGATAAGAAGATGCTAGAGAAGCTAGCCATTGAAGAAGTTACCAGTGTCACGGAACTCTTCAGCCTAGCGGACAAATGTGCTAGAGCTGCGGAGGGTAGTGAAATGCATTCTAAGCCAGTTCCAGAGGCTAACCAGAAGTCCACCAAAACTGAAGCCGCTACCTCCGGTAATGGCAACAAGAAGAAGAAGCCCAGTGGCAAAAAGAAGCCGTCGGCCGGCACTGCAGCTACTACTTCTGTAGCTCCTGAAAGCCGGGGGCCACACCCCGAGAAGCGACCTCGACCTTCATCAGAGGACGGCAACAGTTCCAAAGCATGGTGTCCAATCCACAAGACGAACTGACACAGCTTGGAAGAGTGTTGGGAGGTCCAGAACCTTGCCGAGCGCTATAACAAGCACCGGGAAGAAGCTCCTTTATGTCAAATGGAAGGAAAACAAAAAGTAGACGAAGCTCCAGCTGATGAGGATCTAGGTTTCCATGACCCTAAAAAGGTCTTGAAAGCCGTTTACAATACTGTCGACGATGACTCTGACGTTTCTGACAACGAACGTCGAAATACCTTGAACACCATCTATGGCGGTTCTTGGGACATCACCTCTCGTCGTATCCTCAAGACAATGCAGTGAGACATGGCCATGGTAGCTCCTGCTGCTAAGGCGGAACCACATCAGAAGTGGATGGATACACCCATCATTTTTGATGCTTCAGACTGCCCCCAAAACATGATCGGGGCTGGTCAACTACCGCTGATGGTGTCACCCACCATTAACAATATTCAAATCCACCATGTCATGGTGGACGGAGGTTCCGTGCTAAACCTCATAAGTTTTGAAGCTTTCATTAAGCTTCAGCTCTGGCCTTCGGACCTTCGCCCATCCCGACCTTTCTTCGGAGTAGGTCCGGTAACCATTACTCCTCTTGGTTCCATTACACTCCCAGTGACCTTTAGGACCCAGGAGAACTACAGAACCGAGAAATTGATCTTCGACGTCGTGCAGATAAGTCTGCCTTTCAATGCCATTTTGGGTAGGCCAGCTTTATACAAGTTTATGATTGTTGCCCATTATGGTTATTTAGTGTTGAAGATGCCAACACCCACAGGCATTCTCTAGATCTGCGGAGATCGTAACGCAGGAGTTACTGCACTGGAAGAACTCTATGCGCTTACCACAATGCAAGAGGAAGCATACGGTAAGGAGCCAGCTTCGAATCCTCCAAGCATTCATCACAAACGCTCTACCTCCGCACCTCGTGTGCAACCAAGTGGCGACGCCGACATTCCCGTCAAAGTCGTCCAAATTGGTTCTGATGCTGCTCAGACTACCTGTATATCGGGAGGTCTGAACAACAAATAGGAACTCGCGCTCATCACCTTCCTTCGAGCTAATGTCGATGTGTTTGCCTGGCAACCATCACAAATGCCTAGGATCCCTAGGGAAGTGATTGAGCACAATCTGAAGATTTACCAAGATGCATGGCCTGTACACCAGAAGCCCCAGAAGCAATTAATCGAGCGACAAAACTTCATCCGACAAGAAATCAAGAAGTTGATTGAAGCTGGATTCATCCAGGAAGTCTTCCATCCAAAATAGCTGGCAAACCCACTTGTTGTACCTAAGGCCGGTGGGAAGCTTCGGATGTGTATTGACTACACCACCTTAAATAAGGCATGTTCAAAAGATCCATTTACACTACCTAGAATAGATCAGATAGTGGATTCCACCTCCAGGTGTGAACTACTGTGTTTCTTAGATGCATATTCTAGATATCATCAAATCCAAATTTCTAAGGAAGATGAAGAGCATACTGCCTTCATAACAATAGATGGATTGTATTGTTATACTGCCATGCCATTCGGTCTTAAAAATGTTGCTTCAACATTTGTGCGAGCCATGTACAAAAAATTTGGAGGGCTAATTAGAGACTTGGTGGAGGTGTATGTTGATGACATCGTCGTGCAAATCAAAAACAAGGAGTCACTCCTTGACAACTTACAAGCCGTCTTCGACAAGTTGCGCACTACGCGCACCAAGCTGAACCTGGACAAGTGTGTATTTGGGGTTAGCTCCGTAAAGCTTATGGGGTTCTTGGTGACTCATCGAGGAATCGAAGAAAATCCGGCGAGGATCAAGGTTATAGAAGAAATGCGGCCCCCGGCCAGCATTAAAGATGTCCAAAAGTTGACTGGATGTCTAGCTGCACTCAACCGATTTATATCAAGACTGGCAGAATGGGCACTACCTTCTCCAAACTCTTAAGGAAGTCCAGACCATTTCATTGGTCTGAAGAAGCAGAAAAGGCGTTTCAAGAGCTGAAACAGCTCCTCACTACACTACCAATATTGGTAGCTCCGAATCCTGTTGAGCCTTTACTGCTTTACATTTTGGCAACCACCGAAGTTGTTAGTATGGTCCTGTTCGAGGAAATATCAGAACCACATTCAGTCCAGGAATCCAGACCCCTCCGGGAGGGTCCGGAACCACCTGAAGACATGACAGGGTCTCAGCTCCCAGACATGGAACATCGAAATGATGTACTACTAGATCAACCTCATTTGTTTGAGGAGGTTTCTAGTGAGATCCGGATTGAACAAGAAAGAATTCTGGACCCCTCTAGGAGGGTCCAAGAAGCACAACCTGAAGCTCCGGGACCCTCCAGCGGGGTTCGGGTCGATGGAGAGGAAGCTCCGGGTCCTTCTGAAAGGGTCCAGACCATCTAGCGCTATGTGTACTTCATCAGTAAAGTACTCCATGATGCCAAGACAAGATACATTGAGGTGCATAAACTGCTTTACGCAGTTCTTATCGCCTCAAGAAAGCTTCGCCACTACTTCCAAGCCCACAAAATATCAATGGTAACTTCTTTTCCACTACGTGCAATTTTGCATAACCCTAATTCTACTGGGAATATTGCAAAGTGGGCAGTGGAGGTAGCAGAATTCGATCTAGAATTCGTGTCGAGACAAGCAATTAAAAGTCAAGCCTTGGCTGACTTTGTGGTGGAGTGGACCCCCCTCTCCATCAAACCCTGGGGGCCAAAGTGAGCAGAAACCATAGCTTAAAGTTCCGGTATTCACTGAGCCTCACTGGAGCCTCTACTTTGATGGCTCCGTGCAGAAGCAGCGGGGCGGAGCTGGAATCCTTCTCCTGGCTCTGACCGGAGAAAAGGTCAAGTACATTGTACACCTTGATTTCAAGGCAACCAACAATATGGCGGAGTATGAAGCCCTCATCTATGGACTCAAGGTGCCACTATCTTATGGTGTAAAACAACTGTTGCTAAAGGGAGATTCACAACTCATCATCAAACAAGTGAAAAGTGAATGCTCCTGCAACAATTCTCAATTAGCTACTTATCTTCCTAAAGTCCAGAGGCTTCAGGAGGACTTCGAAGTCCTAGATCTCCATCATATTGTGACGCCCAGTTCCGAAAAATGAACCAAGCTAACGCATATGTGTGCCCAGGATGTTCATCACACATACACGAGTGCAATTACAAACGATATACAAATAATTACCACAGAACAAGATTAATTAACCAAATTTTATTACACAAACCAAATTATTCTCGAATACAAGCTCTAATGAATATCTATGACAAGTTCAACTAATGCAGCGGAAATAAATTAATTAAGCAACTAAGCAAACTAAGCATAAGGGATAGTGCAGCTCCAATCAACACCACATGCAAAGCTGACGGTAGACACGGCCTAGAACTCCGCATTACCACCATTAAACTCCCAATCCAGACCTGCAACTGTTGGGGGGGATTGCAAGAGTGAGTACATGTCGTACTCAGCAAGTGTGGAAAGTATGACATGTGGCTGATTCAAATGACGACAATAATAATGGCAAAGTGCTGAAAAGTACAGTAAAACATTTGAAAAGCAATATATTATATGTATGTGAAGTAAACCCATCATAATCATAAGTAATATCATAATACCAGTCCATAATTCACCATCCTCATCCATAATTCCAGATTTCACCAGTGCCAATAAACATATTCAATACCAAAAATAAATCCATAACCACCCATAACACTTACCAAACCATAACCATCCCAAATACCATCTCAATACCAAGTTCCCTCTAATCATGGAAGTTGTCCAGGTGCTCATAACCGGGAGCACGGCTATCATGATAGTTTTAATTAACTCTGCAGAGTTTGTACCTCTTTACCCACGTGTTTGTGATTTCATCACCTTTCGGTGACTAAGAATCTCCCTTATGCCCATGACCCATCGGTCATATTACACACTTCCGTTGGTGTGTGGCCAAGAGATCACAAAATAGCCTTTACAAAGGGATTACTAGCCTATTTAGACCCCACTGTGGTTTCACTGGTGGCGATGTCTCCCGCAGAGCACATCTTCAACCAAGGGCCCCCTCTTGAGCCATTCGGATCCGAGGGTAGTCCCACCAATCATCAACAAACCCAATCCGACTACCCCTTCCCTGAGCATCCACAATGGTCCAAACAGCACTAGCAAAGCCCTAATTAATTAGCTATGCCGCACCCATACTTGGCCTCATGGTGGCACTGTAGTCCTGGCTTATTCTCGCATGAACCGGTCCTTAGATCTAAAGCAAGGAAACCACCATAACTTCCAACCCATCCACATACCAGGCTTGCTTAGATCACCCATTACCATATCATATTGACCAGTTCACATTAACCAGAATATCATTAATACATAATTAAATATGTAGTGTTGTTTTTCCATCCCAATTAATTAAGCGAAGCAAAAAGGTAAAAGCCCTTCCCGACTCTCTACCATAAATTCCAGGTGACAAGGGTGGTTAAACAAATCTAGTAAACTTCCTACCATAGGATTCCCATCAATTTGACACAGCATGCAGTTTTGCAAACAAAACATTTATTTTAAAAACAGGATCAATATGCTTCAAGGACACTTGCCTTGCTCTTGCTGTTGATTAGGGTCAAAGCCTTCAAACTCTTGATGTTGTAGATCCTCCCGGCACTTTCTAGCGCAAATCCGTCTAATCCACACAATAAACATACAAGACAAGAAACACAATCAAAGAGTGCACAAATATTACTCAATATGACATGACATGCATGATTTATGCAAATGCAAGGTAGAACTTGTTAATAGATTGCTTTTAATGATCACTAACTAGTTCTAATAGCTTTTAACAAGTTACTACAGGTTTGGATTCAATTATATCAAATTTTAGAATTAATTCAACCCAATTTAACCAGGAAGATCGGACTAGTCCGCTAGATACTGGACAAGTCCGCACTCTGCGAGATCAGCGGATTAGGGTTTTCTAGATCTACGTGAATTTGGAGATTAGGGGTTGAATTCATGTAAGGAAAAGATAATAGAAGGTATACCAGGTGTTTAGGACTCCAATGAATCAAGAAACTTGGAGGTAGCACTTGGATCTTGATGATCTAGGGTTGGTGATGAACTTGGAGATGAATTGGTGGTGAAGGACGAAACTCAGTGGAGATCTCGATCCTCTTTCGTTTCCTCCTCTTCTTCTTCTTGCTTGGGCTCTTCTCCTCCCTCATTGATGGCGGCTCCCCACGAACTAGGGTTTGGGTGGGTGGAAAAGTGGCAAATAGATGTCAAACCAAGGGGTGGGGTTGTTTATATAGAGGTGGAGGCTAGGGTTAGATGGATTTCGAGTTTGGGATGAGTAGAGGCCGGTTTAGAGTCCCACATGGGCTCTAAAAGAGTTGGGCATGACGTCCCTAGGCCCACTTAACGTGAAATCCAAGAAACTAGTCGTAGAACAAAAGATCAATTCGGAGTCACGAAATATCGGACAAGTCCGGACAGGACCGGACTAGTCCGAAGTCGTCCAGAGAGAAAATCGGACAAGTCTGGCCAAACATCGGACAAGTCCGAAATTGAACAGAAAGAAAAACGGACAAGTCCGCTGGAACACCGGACTAGTCCGGAAAAGTCTAGGGACTTAGCAAATTTTCAAGGATTCTTGGAGCATCGGACTAGTTCACACAAAATCGGACAAGTCCAAAAGTTTCCAGTGCCAAAAATCGGACTAATCCGCAGCAAAAACGGACAAGTCCATTTTTAGTCACGGAGAAATCGGACTAGTCCTCAGCAAAATCGGACTAGTTCGCACTTTCCTGCATTTTAAGTGCGGTTTTGCTCTAAATCATTTTTAAACTCGTTCCTCTTGTTTTGGATTAATGTTAAACATGTATATGAATGTATGTAGGGCATGATGCATGAAAATGAGGGTGTTACAAACCTACCCCCCTTAAAATGAATCTCGCCCTCGAGATTCGACGCGGAAGAGAAGAGATAGGGAAAGTCCTTCTTGAGATCATCCTCCAATTCCCACGTCGCTTCTTTTTCTGTGTGGTGCTTCCATTGAACTTTACACCATCTAATGACCTTGTTCCTTGTGACTCTCTCCTTGGTTTCCAAGATTTTGACCGGTTGTTCGGCGTAAGTCAAATCTTCCTCTAGTTCCAATTCTTCCATTGGCACTTGTTCTTCTGGTACTCTCAAGCACTTCTTGAGCTGGGAAACATGAAAGACATCATGTACATCTGAAATATGGGCTGACATCTCCAACTTATATGCTACTTCTCCTCTTTTGTCCAAAATCTAGAATGGTCCAATATAACGAGGTGCTAGCTTTCCTCTTATGTTAAACCTCTTATGACCCCTCATTGGTGACACCTTGAGGTAAACAAAATCTCCCACATCAAAGGCTAGTTTCCTTCTCCTATTGTCCGCATAGCCTTTTTGCCTTGATTGGGCAGCCCTCAAGTTTTCCTCATGTTCCTTCTCATCCTTCGAGTAGATCATAATGTCATCAATAAACACCACAACGAACTTATCCAAGTACTCCATGAAGACCTTATTCATGAGGTACATAAAGTAGGCAGGCGCGTTTGTCAATCCAAAAGACATCACGGTGTACTCATAAGATCCATACTGTGTCCTAAAAGCTGTCTTGGGTATGTCCGATTGTCTAATCTTCATTTGAAAGTATCCCGACCTCAAGTCAATCTTAGAGAAGACACAAGCACCCTTCATCTGATCAAACAAGTCTTCTATGTGTGGCAAGGTGTACTTGTTCTTGATTGTTACCTCGTTGAGAGCTCGGTAATCCACACACATCCATTGGGATCCATCCTTCTTGTCCACAAATAGAACGGACGCTCCCCAAGGAGAAGAGCTAGGGCGAATAAAACCCTTCTCTAATTGCTCTTGAATTTGCTTCTTGAGCTCCGCTAATTCCATAGGAGGCATCCTATACGGCCTCTTAGCTATAGGTGCAGTTCCAGGTATTAAATCAATAACAAACTCAATGTCTCGATCGAGTGGCATACCTGGCAACTCGTCCTGAAAAACATCCAAAAATTCACACACCACCGGAATCTCCTCAATTGTGGCACCGTCCATATGATTCAACTCCAATTGCTTAGGTGCGGTTTGAGATGCTTCAAATTCTATGGTGATCCCTTCTTCATTAGTCAACTTCACCGTCTTCGTGGCACACTCAATAACTCCATTGTGCTTCCTCAACCAGTCCATACCGAGTATAATGTCTAATCCTTGAGAATCCAAAACTATGAGGTTGGCGGAGAAGTCTACCCCCCTTATTCTAAGGCTTACTTTTGGACATACTATATTTATCCTCATCTCTCCTCCAGGAGACTTAACCAATAGAGTAAACTTCATATGAGAGATAGGAAAACTATACTTGGCAACATACTTCGATGCAATGAATGAATGCGATGCTCTAGAATCAAATAACATAGTCACGGGGTTGGAGTTGGCGAGAAACATACCAATGACCACGTCATCCGCATGTTGAGCGTCCTCCATAGAGACATGGTTCACGTTGCCACGACCAAAATTCTGCTGTCCACGGTTCCCTTGTGGCTGTCCTCCATTAGGTCTTGGGTTTTGCCTCGGTGCATTGCTTCCTTGACCAAGGCCTGACTTAGGACATTGATGCGCAAAGTGTTCAGCTTCTCCACAAGTATAACACTACTTAACTCCACCAGAATTATTGGGGCGAGCTTGGTTTTGGAGGCTCCAGGAAAATCAGCACGAGACGCATAAGGCATTGGAGGCCTAGGTGCTTGCATGACAGGGCACTGCTGCACAAACTGAGTTGGGCGCGGTGCAAATCCAGGGCGCTGAGCAGGAATAGAGGAGCTGTAATAGGGAGCATTGGGTGGTGCAAGGTGAGGGCGCACATTACTTCCTTGTTGCTGTCCTTGATATGGCGCCTTCCTCTTGATTTCTTGCTCCATCTCGCGAATCTTGTTCTCAACCACAATTGCTTTTTCCACAAGCTTCTGAAAATTGGCATAGTCACAATTGAGTAGTTGTACTTGGATTTCATTGTTCAAGCCCCTCATGAACGAGTATTGCTTCCGGCTGTCCCGACTAACATCCTCAGGCACATACCTTGAGAGTTGAGTGAATTTATTGAGATATTCACTCACGCTTGATCTTCCTTGCCTTAAATTCTCAAATTCTTGCCTCTTCAAGATCATAACACCCTCGGGCACATAATGAGAATGGAAACTCTCCTTGAATTCAGCCCAAGTGATCCTCTCTTGATTCTCATGAGCATTGCAATAAGCATCCCACCAATCCGCAGCTGCTCCAACTAGTTGATGAGAAGCAAATAGCACCTTCTCCTGGTCGCTGCATTGGACAATAGCTAGCTTCTTCTCCACGGACTTGAGCCAATCATCCGCATCCATAGGGTCAGCAGCTTGAGCAAAGGTTGGCGGCCTAGTC
Organism: Tuctoria greenei; assembly: GCA_036927565.1. Lineage (NCBI taxonomy): Eukaryota > Viridiplantae > Streptophyta > Magnoliopsida > Poales > Poaceae > Tuctoria > Tuctoria greenei. The sequence goes on from JAYESD010000010.1 coordinate 61,926,110, forward strand.
CTCATAAACTCTCTCAATCGGTTATGAGGGGGTGGGGGTGGGGGTGGCGGTGGAGGCATGTGGGCCTGATTGTTGATGTTGCCAGCCTGCAGCTGTCCCATAGTCTGTATCATGGTCTGCATGAGCTGGTTTTGCATAGCCAATAGCTGCTCAATGTTGATAGCTCCCTGAGTAGATCCTTGTCCGATGTTGTTCTGAGGCACTCCATTGTTCTCCTCCTCATCATTGCCATCCCTCTGGTCGCGAGTCCTCACCATCTAAAGAAAAGCAATAGGTAAGAATTAGAGAACGTCCCCAACTATATGCATCAAGGGATATGAAACTAAACAACTAGCTACACTAGCCTAGGTGGACATGGCAATGCTAAGGCATCCCAAAATCCTCTATTAAGCACACAAGCAAACAATATATATAGCAAACAACACACCAACCAAAGACACATTGATTCCTGAGTGCTCCTATGTGCTCTAAAGTGTCCACTCTATCTAGGCTGCGTCCTACGGTCAACCTGTGGCTCTGATACCAATCTGTGACGCCCGGTTCCGAAAAATGAACCAAGCTAACGCATATGTGTGCCCAGGATGTTCATCACACATACACGAGTGCAATCACAAGCGATATACAGATAATTACCACAGAACAAGATTAATTAACCAAATTTTATTACACAAACCAGATTATCCTCGAATACAAGCTCTAATGAATATCTATGACAAGTTCAACTAATGCAGCAGAAATAAACTAATTAAGCAACTAAGCAAACTAAGCATAAGGGATAACGCAGCTCCAATCAACACCACAGGCGAAGCTGACGGTAGACACGGCCTAAAACTCCGCATTACCACCATTAAACTCCCAATCCTGACCTGCAACTGTTGGGGGGATTGCAAGAGTGAGTACATGTCGTACTCAGCAAGTGTGGAAAGTATGACATGTGGCTGATTCAAATGATGACAATAATAATGGCAAAGTGCTGAAAAGTATAGTAAAACATTTGAAAAGCAATATATTATATGTATGTGAAGTGAACCCATCATAATCATAAGTAATATCATAATACCAGTCCATAATTCACCATCCTCATCCATAATTCCAGATTTCACCAGTGCTAATAACCATATTCAATACCAAAAATAAATCCATAACCACCCATAACCATTATCAAACCATAACCATCCCAAATACCATCCCAATACCAAGTTCCCTCTAATCATGGAAGTTGTCCAGGTGCTCATAACCGGGAGCACGACTATCATGATAGTTTTATTTAACTCTGCAGAGTTTGTACCTCTTTACCCACGTGTTTGTGATTTCATCACCTTTCGGTGACTAAGAATCTCCCTTATGCCCATGACCCGTCGGTCATATTACACACTTCCGTTGGTGTGTGGCCAAGAGATCACAAAATATCCTTTACAAAGGGATTACTAGCCTATTTAGACCCCACTGAGGTTTCACTGGTGGCGATGTCTCCCGCAGAGCACATCTTCAACCAAGGGCCCCCTCTTGAGCCATTTGGATCCGAGGGTAGTCCCACCAATCATCAACAAACCCAATCCGACTACCCCTTCCCCGAGCATCCACAATGGTCCAAACAGCACTAGCAAAGCCCTAATTAATTAGCTACGCCGCACCCATACTTGGCCTCGTCGTGGCACTGTAGTCCTAGCTTATTCTCGCATGAACCGGTCCTTAGATCTAAAGCAAGCAAACCACCATAACATCCAACCCATCCACATACCAGGCTTGCTTAGATCACCCATTACCATATCATATTGACCAGTTCACATTAACCAGAATATCATTAATATATAATTAAATGTGTAGTGTTGTTTTTCCATCCCAATTAATTAAGTGAAGCATTAAGGTAAAAGCCCTTCCCGACTATCTACCATAAATTCCAAGTGACAAGGGTGGTTAAACAAATCTAGTAAACTTCCTACCATGGGATTCTCATCAATTTGACACAGCATGCAGTTTTGCAAACAAAACATTTATTTTAAAAACAGGATCAATATGCTTCAAGGATACTTGCCTTGCTCTTGCTGTTGATTAGGGTCAAAGCCTTCAAACTCTTGATGCTGTAGATCCTCTGCGGCACTTTCTAGCGCAAATCCGTCTAATCCACACCATAAACATACAAGACAAGAAACACAATCAAAGAGTGCACAAATATTACTCAATATGACATGACATGCATGATTTATGCAAATGCAAGGTAGAACTTGTTAATAGATTGCTTTTAATGATCACTAACTAGTTCTAATAGCTTTTAACAAGTTATTACAGGTTTGGATTCGATTAGATCAAATTTTAGAATTAATTCAACCAATTTAACCAGGAAGATCGGACTAGTCCGCTAGAGACCGGACAAGTCCGCACTCTGTGAGATCAGCGGATTAGGGTTTTCTAGATCGACGTGAATTTGGAGATTAGGGGTTGAATTCACGTAAGGAAAAGATAATAGAAGGTATACCAGGTGTTTAGGACTCCAATGAATCAAGAAACTTGGAGGTAGCACTTGGATCTTGATGATCTAGGGTTGGTGATGAACTTGGAGATGAATTGGTGGTGAAGGACGAAACTCAGTGGAGATCTCGATCCTCTTTCGTTTCCTCCTCTTCTTCTTCTTGCTTGGGCTCTTTTCCTCCCTCCTTGATGGTGGCTCCCCACGAACTAGGGTTTGGGTGGGTGGAAAAGTGGAAAATAGATGTCAAACCAAGGGGTGGGGTTGTTTATATAGAGGTGGAGGCTAGGGTTAGATGGATTTCGAGTTTGGGTGAGTAGAGGCCGGTTTAGAGTCCCACATGGGCTCTAAAAGAGTTGGGCACGATGTCCCTAGGCCCACTTAATGTGAAATCCAAGAAACTAGTCGTAAAAAAAAAAGATCAATTCGGGGTCACGAAATATCAGACAAGTCCGGACAGGACCGGACTAGTCCGAAGTCGTCTAGAGAGAAAATCGGACAAGTCTGGCCAAACATCGGACAAGTTCGAAATTGAACAGAAAGGAAAACGGACAAGTCCGCTGGAACACCGGACTAGTCCGGAAAAGTCCAGGGACATAGCAAATTTTCAAGGATTCTTGGAGCATCGGACTAGTCCGCACAAAATCGGACAAGTTCGAAAGTTTCCAGTGCCAAAAATCAGACTAATCCGCAGCAAAAACGGACAAGTCCGTTTTTAGTCAGAGAGAAATCGGACTAGTCCTCAGCAAAATCGGACTAGTCCGCACTTTCCTGCATTTTAAGTGCGGTTTTGCTCTAAATCAATTTTAAACTCGTTCCTCTTGTTGTGGATTAATGTTAAACATGTATATGAATGTATGTAGGGCATGATGCATGAAAATGAGGGTGTTACACATATTCAGCGCCTTCATAACTCCGAAGCCGTTGAACTCTCGACGAAAGCCTCAACCATAGCTCCGGCTCCTGAAAGAATCTTCGTACGGAGGTTGTCAAAACCAACAGCTCAGCCTGCCAAACTAAGTGAAGGGGGCGAGACCAGCACCTCGAAGCTGGCGGTCCCGGTGACCCTGCTACCATGGCGTCCACCAAGGGTCGTAGGTGCTGTCGGAAGCTCCGAGCAACCCAGCACGCAAGACTCAGAAGCTCAAGTTAACTCTGATGCATGGATCTTGGAGATCCGGGGCTACTTGGAAGACAATATCCTTCCTGAAGACAATGTATCTGCTGACCGGATTGTCAGATTGGCTAAAAGATACACGTTGGTAGAAGGGGATCTCTACCAACGCGGTGCCAATGGCATCCTAATGTGGTGCATTGCAAGGGAAGAAGGTTGCGAGCTCCTCTTCGACATCCATGGAGGCGAGTGCGGGAACCATGCTTCTTCTCGCAAGCTGGTCGGTAAAGCCTTTCGGCATGGCTTTTACTGGCCTACAGCACTTCAGGATGTGATTGAGCTAGTGAAAAAATGTGAAGCGTGTCAATTCCACTCCTAACAAATTCACACACCAGCTCAATCACTACAAATGATACCTCCTACATGGCCATTCGCTGTGTGGGGCATGGACATCTTGGGACCTTTCCCAAAAGCCGTCGGAGGTTCCAGGTTCCTATATGTTGCCATCGACAAGTTCACCAAGTGGCCAAAAGCAACTCCAGTAGTAACAATCAACAAACAATAAGCAATTAAGTTCTTGAAGTCCATTATATGCAGATTTGGAGTTCCAAACAAAGTCATAACTGACAGCATAACTCAATTTACAAGTGTTGCATTCCAAGAATATTGCGAAGACCTCGGTATTCAACTTAGCTACGCCTCAGTAGCTCATCCAGCAAGCAATGGCCAAGCCGAGAGAGCAAATGCAGAAATCTTAAAAGGACTCAAGACGTGCACATATGAGCGCTTGAAAAAGCACAGAGCTAACTGGATTGAAGAGCTTCCGTCCACATTATGGGTGAATAGGACAACACCTAATCGGTCAACTGGGGAGACTCCATCCTTCCTGGTATATGGAGCTAAAGCAGTCCTTCCTCCGGAGATCACCTTGGGGTCCCTCCGGGTCCGGACCTTCGACGAAGCCACGCAGGACTAGCTCCGGCGTGAAGACCTTGACCTCGTCGACGAGGGAAGGGGCCAAGCAGTTGTTCGAAATGCACGTTATTGCCAAGCGCTCCGGCGCTATCATCAAAGGCATGTGCGTGATCGACAGCTTGAAGAAGGTGACCTGGTGCTTCGGAAGATACTAAGCCGTGAAGGGATGAACAAACTTTCCCCCAGCTGGGAGGGTCCCTTCCGAGTCATTAAAGTATCCCGACCAGGATGCGTTCGCTTGGCAACAAAGGATGGGACCCCGCTCCCAAATCCTTGGAACATCGAGCACCTCCGTAAGTTTTATGCTTAGAATCACGGAGGTGAGTCTGTAATTACACACAATGCATGTTGTAGAGTCATTATACAGAGACGAGCAAGTCCTCCGGGAGAACATCTGGACCCCTCCGGGAGGGTCCGGGAAGTTCAAGTAACACTTGAGACAGTCACAGCACTAAAAGTGTAAATACTTGCTCTGGGCTAGTACAAGATGTATAGCACATTTAGCATGGTCCAGCACCCTAAGTGTGTCCTTGTCTCCCCTGTAATCCTGACCTATAATGAAAAGCATTATTGTGTAAAAACAGAATCCACGTGCATCTACTTTTTGTACAAGGCTCAATATATCAAATTATTTTTACCCCACTTGTCTATAATGAAGTTGTGCAAATCTTTTTGAGCTTTGTTCCAAGTAATTCACATGTATTACAAGCCTTGTTGATAGTCTTTTTGGATCTTAACATTGCTACATAGTCTAATTGCCTGAACACCAAGCCAACATAGGTCCGGAGTGTGCTATTAACTTAGCCTGGTCCTGCACCCTAAGTACGCCGCTCTACCTACAACCCGGCAGGCCTCAGTAGGGTGAGTACTAAAAAGGCATGCAGATCTAAAAAGATTATATCAAAATGCTAGTTATCATGTTTAGTTTCTTCGGATCTAAAGTCCAAATAAGAACAATAAGTCACAACCAATTTATAGACAAGAGGACAAATTTTACTTTTCCTCTTGCCTTTAATGTGTAGGAAAAGCAAAAACTCATAGCGGTGGTGGATGACGCCGGAGCTACTAAGCTCTGACATCCTCCGAGAGAGGTCCGCCATCAACGTCTAATACACTGATAGTAGAAGACATCAGAGCTACCAAGCTCCGACCATCCTAGGGGGCCTTTCTTCGACGCCTCAGAATGGAAGACTTCGGACCTAAAATATACAAGTGTGAAGCATTCAAGTCATCAACATAATGCTACAACCTTTGGTACATGTACACACTTCGACTGTACACATGTTCTAGGGGGGCCAACAAGATACGGCACAGTATATTGAAGACAAAGTGAAACTGAAGACAGAAAGGAGGATTCCATTAATTTGAGATACTGGATTACAAAATGGGGAGAGTACAGTAGAAGGCAAAAGAAAGAAAGTCCTAAGCTACTGGAGAAGCTAAGACCTGCGGAAAAATGAAGCTACTTTTTCGGCAACTTCTTGGATGTTGGCTTTGGCAGCGTCTTCCTCTTCAGCGATGGGACCTTCGAGCACCGGGTCCAGTGGGAATTGGGGATCTCGGCTCACATAACACGTCAGCACGTATTCTGCGACTTTTGTAGCCAAAGACTTCCCCTCTGTCTCCAGCTGATCCGCGATGACGTCGCCCATTGCATCGAGTTTGCCGCCAGCACCATTGAGGGCCACCAACGCTCGGTCCAAGTCCAGCTCCGGGTTGTCCGAACGTAGAGGACTGAAGCCCAGCGATGTCAGCTCATCATTCGCTTGCCCTAAGAAGTCCCAAACTTGAATATATTCGGTCTCCTTCAGGCTTCGCAGCTCCTCCAGCGACTTTCGGGCAGCCGCAAGCTCCGAACTTTCACGGGCAAGGCACGCGACCAACTTAGCATGCTGTTGCATGGTCTCAGCAACTTGCTTCTCCCGGTCGGCCAGCTCCGTCTCCCGGAGGTGGATGCGGTTCCGCCTTTTAGCAAGGTCTTTCTCCCTGCCTTTAGCTCTCTCATCCCTAGCGGCAACGTCAGACTGTCTTTTCGAGAGCTCTTCCCCCACCTTCCAGTTCTTCTTCCTCTCTTCCTCCTTCCATAGATACAGCTTTTTGTTACGATCTGCCAAATTTTTCTCACCTAGAGTCAACTTCTGGGTGACCTCCACTTCTCTCCTCACCACATCCTCCTGCTGCCCCAGGAGTTTTTCCTCCCTCGCCTCTAGGTCTGCTCGACGCTTCAGGAGAGTTTCATTCAATTCAGCGAGTTTTTCGTAACGCTCGTCAATAGTGTCACGTCTCTCCTTGGCTTGCTCCAGGATTTCCCTGGAGTTATCATCGAGCGCCCGTATGGCGGCCTCCTTCTCTTCCATCAACTTATCCCAGTATTCTAACCGGGCCTTCTCCCCCTTGATCAATTCCTTCTGGTTAGCCAGCCTCGTCTGAGCAAGCCTGGTCTCAAAATGGAGTATGTTGCGCCAACGCCTCAAGGTGTTGCGCTCCTCCTCCAAGGCTTTGCTCTCATGATCAAAGGCAAGCTGGACCTGCCGGAGACTTGAGCAGACGTTGTCTATGGACAATGATAGAGGGATAGGTTTTGGGCCTGCTGGGACCATTTCCGCAGGCTCAAAAGGGTTTTCCATCACAAAAATTGGATCCCACTCTACAATAGTGGTTCCCTGGACTCCTACAGTGCTAGGGCCGCTCTCCTGGAGCCCTTCAGCAGCAGTAGAAGAACCCACTAGGGGAACTTCTACCTCCGGAGCAGTTGAAGGCGCCGCTTCAGGGTCTTCAGTTGATGGCTCCAAAGTTGGAGGACGTGTCGCCAGTTCTGCAGGCTGCTCTGGCTCTGTCCCATGTACCTCCGGGGCCACCACCTCTGGAGCAGCAGCTGGAGCTTCAACTGGAGCCTCGACCGCCACTCGCTCGAGCTCCAGCACGGCGACCACCTCCGACACAGTCGCCGAACCTCCAACCACCTCAGGCTCGGTAGCCGGACCCTCTACCACTTCCTACTCACCCGCCGGATCTTCAACCGTTTCCGACACAAGGGTCGGAGCTTGGGTGATTTCCGGCTCCATAGTCGGGGCTACAGCTACTTTTGGCTCAGCAACCAAAGCTTCGGCAACTTCCGGCTCAAAAGCCAGAACTTCTAGCATCGCCGGTGTTGGAACATCAGCCTCTGCCGATAGGGGTACATCTTCAACTTCTCTCCTGTGGTCCGGCGCTACCACAGGAGCTTCGGGTGAGGACTCCGAGTCCAAGTTCACGACAGCTGGCGCCGGAGCTACCGCGACTTCACCTCCGCTTGACAAGGAGGCTCAGTGCTCGAAGCCATAGCTTCGGCAGGTGCAGCCCCAGCCTTTACGACAGGCGCTGAAGCTCCGGGTCCTTTCTTTGACACCCTGGAAGCAAAGGGAAGAGAAGATTAAGAACACATAAAAAACAAGACTAGCATTTTAGGGTGAGCAATCAATGCTTACCTCAGGATGCTACCACCCCAGTCACCTCGGAACCTCTTCTCCTGAGGCCCGGAGCTAGAGCCCACCAAATCGTGTGATACAACTGCTTCACACCTCAGTTGAGGAACACTCGCAGCCGCTGGAGTCCTTTCAGCCGGAGCTTCTCTTCGCCGGGAAGAACCTCCAGACCTGGAACTTCTAGCTGGCACTGAGGCTCGGGTCGCCTGCTCAGAGCTTACGCCTCTTGAAGACGTTTGCACCGGAGCAGGGGTAGCTACAGAAGACCTCCCCCTCCGGGGAGAAGCAGCTGTCATGGAAGGAGCAGGTCTGACGGACCTCTCGTCAGCGTGCTTCAACTTCCTTTTCCGGCTGGATGGCTCAGCTGTCTCTTTGCCCTTGCCCTTGCCGACGTCGTCAGTCTTTCGGCTCAAAGCGGAGGCAGGGCCACCCTCGAAAGCTCCGGGAATCGCCAATCTAGTGGTCGGACACCTATCTATCTCGCCAAGGTCGTCAAGCACCGGCATGCTCCTCCGGAGCTCCCTACTGAACTACGCCTCCATATTCAGGGGGACGAAGGCTGCTGGCAGAGCCAAGTCGTTGTCGTTAACGTTAATCCCATGTTTAAATTTCTTTAAATCAAACTCCAAGGATTCATCATCCAAGTTGGATTTCAAACCGGTTTCAATCCAGTCATCATCCATCACGCTGTTGAGGGCCCACGCGAGCTTCTCCCTCTTCTTTAGCGGAGCCCACCTGTTGACCAGGAAGTTGTAGAAGACCATCTGGGGGATCACTCCATCTTCCACGCACTCGCGAATCCTGGTCAAGACAGGGTTGAAGGCATCTGACAGCACTGGAACTACACTCCAAGCGTCAGTGTCAACATTGGGGAGACCTTCGGGTAGCTCCAATTTATCATGCTCCTCTGCCGTAACAATGATCCAATCCTTCTTCCAGTCGTCCCACTTGCCGGAAGGAAACGACTTCAAGTATTTGTAGGGGCAGTTCTTGTGCTTCACAAAATAGTAGAAGCCAAGAAACTTGGACCCATGTCGGTGGTGTGAATGGTGAAGAAGGTGCGGAAAAGCTCGACGCAGGGGGGAATACCCACCCACATCTCGTATAAGTGGACGAATGTCGCCATGAGAAGAAGAGAATGGGGGCCAAGGTGGTACAACTGCAGACCATAAAAGTCTAGCAGCATCAAGAGGAAAGAAGAGAAAGGTGGAATGAATCCCACCATGGTCTACGCTGTGAAGTACACCATATCGCCATCGCGCTCCTTCTTGAATGAGAGCTTGCCGGCGCGGACCAAATGATTGAAGGAGTCGCTGGACCACCCCATGTAGGTCCGGACCTTCTTCAGATCATCATCGCTCTTGAGGCGGCTCTTGGGGAGACTCAACTCCATCGCGTCAAAGCGGTGCAAATGAAGGGAAGTTAGGCGTATTTTGGGAGGCTCTAAGCGCAAAGATGATCGAAGGCGTAAAGAGTCCTCAAACCGTGCGCACTTTCCTTCTTAAGTAAGCCTCTGTGACGCTTGGATGGAAACCGCAGTGAGATCAAAAACACTTTTCAAAAATCTACCCCGTCAATGACGAGTGGACCTAGGGCCACCCCGACGAAGAGATCGAGGTCCTTACCCAAGGCCAACCATTACCATGACGGTCGGCGAGAAACCCAAAGTCGGCGCTCTGATAGGGCGCGCGGAACCGATACGGTTTTCATATTGGGAATCGGCGACCTTCAATTGCGTGAGATCCGCATTCAAAAATCTCATCTGCCGTATTCATAACAAGCCACGCGTCGAAGGTTCACTCCCGGACTATCACTCTATCGGCGCATCAGAGGACTTTTGAAAATCAAAGCGCGGGAATCGAGAGTGGCCCCACCTCCAGCAGAACAGCTTAACCCAAAGGTTTTCTCCCAGAGGTGGGCCCGGGGGCCACTGTCGGTACCCTACGTACCGGGTACCCCATGACACCGCAAGAAATGCAAGAAAGTTCCATCCGTCAGAGTCGAAGGCCCCTGCAGGTCCCACATGTCATGTTGTACCGGACCCGCTCCCCTCACATGGTTGGCTCCCGGGTTAACACGTGTAAAATAAGACCAGAACAAAACTCCCAACCAAGGGAAGTTCCAGTGACTACACGTGTACAGCAGCCCTGGACCTAGCCCCCGTCAGAAAGGAGCTCCGGTACCGACACATATACAGCGACCCCGGACCTACCCTCTCGCAAGGGAAAGCTCCGGATCTGCCACGTGTGGAGCCTCCGGACCTTCATCGCCAACAGAAATATGAGCAGATCACGTCCGTTACAAGCATTCATGGACGGTTAAAGTAGCAGTTACAAGGTCTGATAATATGTCATTAATGTCATATTAATGACACATGATCAGTGCACCGTTAATAGGGTAATGCTGCCATGAAGGCATGTTACTACACTATTAATTATATTTAATACTCTTTTAGACAGTGTATTAGGTCATTAAGAACGCCAGGGCCACATGTCAGGCCAGGCCAGCTTTGTAACGGTCAGTCGTTAGAACTATAAAAGGATTGCACCGCACAAATATGGTGGAGGATCTGATCTGATTCGACCTGATCCTAGCGAACGCACTCGCTCAATACAATTACACAAACACCGTGGAGTAGGGTGTTACGTTCAGGCGACCCGAACCACGTAAATCTCTGATGTCATCATCTTGATCTTGATCTTTGCGAGCACCAAACACAAAAGAACATCCGCAGGCTGCTTCTCAACGGATCCGGAGGAAGTGTCGTATCAAACACTTCGAGAGCGTCGATGCGTGCATGGAAGGTGCCTATTTTGATGGCTCTTGAGAGGCCGACGGTGACGACGGCCCAATGCGATTTGTTGCATGCAAGAGCAGCCCATATTGAGCTAGCCCCTCCTGCTGATGCATCACAGGCAGGCACGTATCGGGGGCCCCGCAGGTCAGAGCATCAGCTTCCTCAGTCGCTTTAGCCATGGCCCCACCTAGTTTGGTGGAGGGTTCAGTGGTCGCCGCAGTCCAGATTGCCAGTTCCTCGGCCATTGGGTCAACGAAGGCCGAAAGCGGAGCCAAAACAGGCGACTTTCCCAAACTGCATAGCAGCAGAGAAGGATCAAAGCCAATTGTAGAACCCCCAACGGAGCAGACAGGAAGCAGGCCAGAGACCGCTACCAGCGGCCCAGCGGGCACCGCTCCCACCTTGTTCAGCTTTTTGTCGCCGCATTGGTCCAATGGGACGACATCGTTTTCCTCCTTCTTGACCCAGTGCCAGCCGGGACCATCCCACGCTGGCCAGAACGCCCACGGCTTTCAGTGTTGGTGGTGGGTCCCATAGACCTCCATATCTCAAATTGGTAACCTCGGGGTGCGGGATGGTACCGATGTTGTCCAGCCATTAGCTGCGAGGCCGGTTGGGCCCCACCTGGCTGATAACGCCAGTAGCCCTCAAAGCCCGGAGGAGGACCGTGGTCATCGCCGTCACTGGAGCGTTGATGGCCGCCTGTGGCTGGAGGACGGCAACCCACCCGGCTGCCATGTGGGCAGGAGGATCCTCTCGTACCATCTAGGACTCCTGGGACCCAAATGCAATGGTGGTAGCGCAGTCCCTCGCCGTCGACGGAGTTGACGATACCGAGGAGCACCGCCCACTGCCACCTGAAGAGGAGTCGGGCTGCATTGGGGTGATGTCATAGTAATGATCAATATGAATGATAATATTGACCTCATTGCCCTCCGGCGGCACGTCCGCCTCCGGACTGTTTGGAGGAATGTCGGAGTAGCTCAAACGGCCAGCATCCAAAGGGAAGGACGTCACTGTCATACTGCACGAGAGGAGATTAGGGTCGGCCATCCAAACGACGAAGCCAAACACCTCCGGGTCCGCGTGCATGAATGTAGGGCGGTCCATGTGACCGAAGATGCACACGTTGTTGAGTATCTGGCAGATGCCTTCTGCTGATCTGGCGAACCAGGGCAGGTGCTCAATGATGATCTTCACCCGGTAGAACCACGTCGTGCCTCTGGTGGTGTCGCCCAAGCTCCACGATGCACCTCTAAATTCACCGCCACCAGCATAGAAGTTGCCCTGTTGGAGAACCGTGCCACAGAGGTCCGGATGATCAAAATGAGCAATGAACAAGATATCATAATGATTGGCCACAGAGATGTGCCAAGGCGGGATGCGAGTCTGCTGCTGGATAGCATGACGAACATCATCCGGGACAGCGTTATGACGGTCGTCAACCGCAGTCAGGATGGCCATGCGGTGGCGCAGGCGCGTGAACTCTACCGCCATCAACCCCGAGACCAAGGCTGCCGCCTGTCCATGAGTAGGCCTCTGTCTTGTTGCATCAGCCATCAGAGCACGGACACCAGTACCACGAAGCGCATCCCGAAAGGAAACTCCTAGGCAGAGCTACTGCTGCTTGTCACCGGCTGGGTGCTGCTGCTTGTTGCCAGCTGGGTAGAGGAGGGGTGGGAAGGCCAGACGACTTTTGATGTCAGGAGAGGGGTCTAGCATTTTGGGGTGTATCTTGCATGAGCCATCGGGACAGCGAGGCTGGGGACACCAGCGAGCTGAGTGGCCACTGTGGAGGTAGCACAGACACCTATGGGGTTCCCGACACCGAGCTACAAGGTGATCCTTTGCAAGGCACTTGAAGCAGTGGCCAGTGAGAGCCTTTTTAAGCGTGTCCACTGAGAACAACGCTGGCCCTCGCCGGGAATGGTGCGCCGGAGTTTTTGTATGGTCTTTCTGACAGACGCAATGCTTGCGTCGGACCAACGTCCATTCTGGTGAAAGCATTCAAGCCTGGTTTCCCATGAAGGTTGACGGAGAGTTAATGCCGGTGCTTGCGGGGTGTCCTTGCTGTCCTTCCTAGGAAGTCATTGGTTTGTCCTGGCTAGATGTGGAGTGAAGGCGATGTGTTGCAGGCGTGCTGCCTCCTAATACTGGCGATGCCTTCAAGTCGATGGGATCTTGAGCTAGCGAGATTTCCAGCCACGCCTTCAAGGCGACGGGATCCTAAACCCGTGATATCTCCGGCCATTGCTGCTCCAGACTTGAAAGCTCAACCAGAGTAGCCTTTTGCGTGTTCAGGATAGCCATTGGGGAGGAGTGCCAGCTGCCCTCCTGGTTCTCCAGGGAGAATTGAAAGTGCATCTAGGCAATCCCTTGTGGGTTTCGGACGATTGATGACAAGCAAATGAGATCCTAATGAATTTATTGAGATGACTGCAGGATCAGCAAAATGAGATAGTTTGGTGCACTCAAAAAGGTGAAAAATAAAGTGGAGAAAAACCCAACTGTCAATTGAAGCGCAAAGTAGATTTAAGTGTATAGGATGTGTGTGAGAGACACATCCCAAGAGCTCAAGTATTTGCATAGGGGTAAAGGCCTAAAAACTCACTGAGCACCGGACTAGTCCTTTTAACTCTCGATTGTCCAAATACACTATGAACTGGACTAGTCCGTTAACCTTTCTGGAATCCAATAACACAGTGCACTGGACTAGTCCGATCATGGACCGGACTAGTCCGTTCAAGTCTCTATAAATTCTGTTCAGTGCACTTCGGATAAGTCCGCCCATGGGACATGACTGGTCTGTTGAACTCTCTGGAGTCCAATTACACATAGCATCGGACAAGTTCGTTCTCGAATCGGACTAGTCCATTCAACTCTCTGGAGTTGAATTACCTTGGCACCGGACAAGTACAGACATACACCAGATTAGTACGGTCTACCTCACACAATTAGGGTTTTTAGTGTGCTGCATTCCACTCCGTCTTCTACACAGCACACCAGACAAGTCCGGTACTCAGTACGGACTAGTCCGGTCATCGGGATTTCTAACGGTAACTTTCGGAAACCCTATAAATAGGGGATCCACGGCCCCACAATGATCACTTTTGATTCCTACTGTCAAAGTCATAAACCCTAGCGTCTCCACCTGTCCCAAGAGCCCGAAAACACATCTCCCCACGCATCTAAAGTCCAAAAAGGTGAAGAGATCGTCGTCTACACGTTGTTAGCTCTTGGGGTTTGATCTCTTGACACTCATACTCTCTCTTGTAATCTTTTTGGGTGTCTTTGATCATCTTTTCGTTGTAATTTTTGTGGGAGCTCTCAACATGTGAGGTTGCCCCAAAAACTCGGTGATTGCCCGTGATAGTGGATTCAAGTCGGCCTTGTGTGGTGACTTGAAGAGGGAAAGGGTTTGAAGAGAGCCGGCTTTGTGTGGTCTTCCTCAACGAGGAGTAGATCTCTTTGGTGAGATCGAACCTCGGTAAAAATCGGTGTCTCATGTGCTTCTTTACTTTTGCATCTTTATTAGGGCACATAGTTGATCAATATCATAACTTGAATTGCAAATTGTTTTTCAAGTACAACTTCACGACATAGATTGTAAATTCAAGTAATCTTATCTGTTGTTTACATTTCTGCTGCTTAAAAGAAGTTAAATCATGTTTAGATACTTAATCAAATCGGCATACACCAGGCACAACGGACTAGTCTGCCCACACAACTAGGCAAGTTTGGTCAATCAAATTTTTGACTGTTTGATTAAGTGTGCAGGAAATTTTCAAAGTCTATTCACCCCCCTCTAAGCCACATTCAATTGATATTAGATCAGGTTCTCCATCAACGAGACTCACCGCTCGGAGAGATCAATGGCCCCTGAGAAGAACAACGGGATCCCGAAGGTGCTCAACACCGAGGAAGAGCAAGAAACTAAAGCCTTCGATGTACTAAGAGAAAATCCACATGATGATGAAGAAGTACGTCAATTGAAGGCACTTTTGAGGAAGAAACTGCAGGCACAAAAGGGAAAAGGAGAAGAGAAGACGACGATGAGTGGTCATCATGACTAATCCTGATATCCTTACAATTATAATCGTCTTAATTCAAATAGTCACTACCTTTCTATTCCTATGGGAAAGCCTCCACAATTTGAAGGAAATGACTACACCATGTGGAAATACAATATGAAGATGCATCTAATCTCTTTGAATCCTATCCTTTGGCATATCGTGTGCGCAGGTGTAGATATCCCGGACATGGACGAAGAACTCAATCCATAACAATAACAAGAGATTCACCTTAACGCCCAAACCGTTGCAGTGATCACATCATCACTAAGTAGGGAGGAGTTCACCAAGATTGATGGATTGGAAAGCACAAAAGAGATCTTGGATACACTTAAAATAGCCCATGAAGTAAATAGGTCAGTCCGAGAAGCCAAAATTGAGATGCATGAAGGAGAGTTGGGGAGATTTGCTATTGAGGAAGGCGAATCACCTCAATACATGTACAACTGGATGAAGGTGCTTATCAACAAGATTCGCGCCTATGGAAGCAAGAAATGGACTGACCATGAGGTGGTTAAAAGGATGATTAGAGCCTTTATGCCAAGAAACATCACATTATGCTCAATGATCCGAGAAATCCCCGGGTTCCACAAAATGACCTCGGATGAGCTATTGGGCAAGATCATAAACCATGAGATGATGGAGAAAGAAGCCCAATACGTCAAATATCTAGTTGAGCTCACCTCCTCCAAAAAGAAGGAAGTTGCTCTCAAAGCAATTTGCAAGCCTAAAGGAAAAGAAACTCGTGAAGCTCAAGACGAAGAAGATACAAGTGACGTGAGCACTGACCTAGATGATGAAGAGATGGTACTCTTCATCAAGAAGTTCAAGCACATGATGAAAAGAAGACATGAAAGTTACTCAATTGAAGGGAAGAGCAAGGAAAAAGGAAAATCCAAGGCTCAACGCACCTGCTATAACTGTGGCGAGTACGGTCACTTCATGGTTGACTATAGCTATGAAGAAAGTAAGAGGAAGAAAGAAATGAAGCCTCAAGAGAAGAAGATCTTTAGAAAAAGGCAACAAACTCATCAAGCGCACATCAGCAAGGAGTGGGACTCAAACGACGAGTCCTCCTCGGATGAAGAAGAGGATATGGCCACCATTTCCATCAAGAAACACACCAAGAGATCTACACTCTTCCCAAACATGGGAGGACAAGACACACACAATCACACTTTCCTTATGGCCGAAGAGGGTAAGAAAAAGGTTCGACTTACTCCCCCTTCGCTAAATTCCTCTATTGATGATTTTGATAGCTCTAGTGAAAATGAGGAGATGTTTAGGGGATTAAGTAAAACTGCACTAAAGAAAATGAAAATGTTCGGGTGAAATCTTTGAGAAGGAGGAGCTTGTCAACCGACAAGAAGATATGCTCATCTGTGAAAGGAAGAGATATCACGAGGTTGAGAAACTCCTTGAGCTCGAAAGAGAGAAGAACAAGTCACTTGAGCATGATCTAGCCTTGAGTAAGGAAACTTACTAAAAGCTAGAAGACTCACACATTGCAATCAAGGATGAACTTGCTAACTTGTCAAAAGTTAACAAGATTCTTGAGGTGCAAGTTGATTCGCTCAAGCAAAGTGACTCCTCTTCCTTCAAAAGCTCACCTTCCAAAGGTATAAGTTTGATAACTATTACAACTTGCACATGTTCTATTAAGAAAAATGTTGTCAAACCTGATTCTTCTACTTCTCATGCAATGCATCCTTCCCAAAGTGGCATCTTTGACAAGGAGAAGATCAAATATGCACGTAGTGCAGATATGGTCACTAGACCTCCTAACGTCATAGATGGTATTGGGTTTAACAAGAACAAACACATGTCCACTAATGTCCATGCTAATAAGAGAATCACTTTTGTTAAGGAAAAATCGCATGAATTTGACTTGCAAATATTGTTTCGTACCTTTGATGTTCTTATGAAAGACAAAGTTGGAAATGTGTTTGCAAATATGCAGGACCATGCCACAAGAATTCTAAAACTTGTGTGTGGGTGCCCAAGACTCTTGTAACTAACCTGATAGGACCCAAGCAAGCTTGGGTAGCTAAAACCAAGGAATGATTCTGTTTTGCAGGACTACTCCTCCGGTGGATCAAAATGGGTGCTAGACATCGGATGCACCAATCACATGACTGGAGAGACGAATATGTTTGTGGAGTATGAGCACAACACAGATCCAAGTGAGGGCATACACTTTGGAGACAACAGCCAAGGAAAGGTCCTTGGTAGCAATAAAATTGAAATCTCTTCTCAACATACTCTCTAGAATGTTTTACATGTAGATTCTTTAGATTATAACCTTCTGTCAATATCTCATCTATGCGACAAAGGTTATAGTTGTTTATTCACTAATGAGATTGTGACCGTTTTTAGAAGAAGCGATGGCTCGATTGCATTCAAGGGAATGTTGAAGGGAAAGCTTTATCTTGTTGACTTCAACAAAGATAAAGCCAAACTCAACACTTGCTTGGTTGCTAAAACTATCATGGGATGGCTGTGGCATAGACGGCTAGCCCATGTTGGGATGAGAAATCTGTAAAAACTTCTAAAATGTGGTCACATCCGAGGTCTAAAGGATGTTGTCTTTGAGAAAGACAGGCCGTGCAGCGCTTGCTAGGCGGGAAAACAAGTTGGAGCACCGCACCCCGCCAAGAAAGTGATGACTACTACAAGACCGCTGAAACTTCTACACATGGACCTTTTCGGTCCAATTGCTTACATAAGCATCGGCGGTAACAAATATGGTTTAGTTATTGTTGATGATTTTTAAAGATTCACCTGGGTATTTTTCTTGTATGATAAGTCAGAAACTCAGGGAATCGTCAAGAAGTTCCTGAAAAGAGCTTAAAATGAATTCTCATCAACTGTGAAGAATATTAGAAGTGATAACGGAACAGAATTCAAAAATACACAAGTTGAGGAATACATTGATGAAGAAGGGATAAAGCACGAGTTTTTGGCACCCTACTCCCCTCAACGAAACGGGGTGGCCGAAAGGAAAAACATAGTGTTGATTGAAATGGCGAGGACAATGTTGGATGAATACAAGACATCGGATCGGTTTTGGGCTGAAGTGGTGAACACTGCTTGTCACGCCACAAATCGGTTGCATCTTCACCGACTCTTGAATAAAACGTCATATGAGCTTTTTACCGGTAACAAGCCAAATGTTTCATATTTCAAGGTTTTTGGTTGTAAGTGTTTTATTATAAACAAGAAACCGAGGACTTTGAAGTTCACTTCAGAATCTGATGAAGGGTTCTTGCTTGGTTATGATTCGAACACCTACACCTATCGTGTCTTCAACAAAGTCTCAGTCTTGTTGAAGTAGCACGTGACGTAGTGTTCGATGAGACTAACGGCTCCCAAGTGGAGCAAGTTGATAAGTGTGTGCTAGATCAAGAAGAAGCCCCATGTGAAGCGTTGAGAAGAATGGCACTTGGTGATATTCTACCTCAAGAGCAACCACAAGACTCAAGTGCGCAAGATGAACCTCAACAAGGAAGCAAAGATCAAGGGGGGGCTAATGCACAAGATCAAAATCAGGAAGATCGAGAAGATCCATACAACCACAAAAGCAATGATTTAGGAGGAGACAATGAAAATGAAGACAATGAAGAGCTAGCAACTTCACAAGTCCCTCACCCAAGAGTACATCAGAGTGTGCAAAGAGATCATACCGTCAATAACATCACTGGAGATATTACTAAGGGAGTAACTACTAGATCTCGCATTGCAAATTTTTGTGAATATTACTTCTTTGTATCTTTTTATGGAACCATACAGGGTAGAAGAAGCCTTAAAAGATCAAGATTGGGTGATGTCAATGCAAGAGGAGTTGAACAACTTCAAGAGAAATGAAGTGTGGGAACTGGTGGAAAGGCCAAAGGCGAACATCGTTGGAACCAAATGGGTCTTTCAAAACAAACAAGATGAACATGGAGTGGTAACGAGAAATAAAGCGAGACTTTTGGCTAAAGGTTACTCACAAGTCGAAGGTTTGGACTTCGATGAAACTTTTGCTCCCGTAGCTAGACTTGAGTCCATTCGTATTTTATTGGCATATGCTACTCACCATAATTTCAAGTTGTATCAAATGGATGTCAAAAGTGTCTTCCTCATCAGTCAATCAAGGAGGAAGTGTACGTGGAGCGGCCACCAAGATTTGAAGATCAAGAGTACCCCAACTATGTCTATAAACTGCCTAAGGCTCTCTATGGCCTGAAACAAACTCCTCGAGCTTGGTATGAGTGCCTTAGAGATTTTCTGACTCAAAATGGCTTTAAAATTGGAAAATTTGATTATACACTGTTCACAAAACACTTTGATGATCATTTATTTGTATGCCAAATCTATCCTCTGAGCTATATGGACTAAGGGATCTAGTACCTTTTTAGTGGGACTGGAATATTGAGGTCACCACTCAATTCTACTCTACTCTCTATTTTGCTCGTGATGACAGTGATAGGATGATTTGGATGACCCATGGAGCACAGTACAGTGTCACCTATGAGGATTTTGCAAGAATTCTTCACCTAGAAGACTCTTTGGAGAATGACATCATTATCCACAATTTGAAGCTTCTGGAGAAAGATCAGCTTGACTTTCTCCATGATACAAAGATGTCATTCAAGCCTCCAACTACGAAGTACTTGAAGCCCTTCTTCGCTGTTCTCAATAAGATCCTGAGGAAGACCATTGCTCCCAAAGAGGAAGATGCAGGGACCATTCATGGCACCCTCAGAACACTGATGAAGGTGATAAGCAGGAAAAGGACCTTCAATGTCTTTGAGTACATACACAATGACATTTTCAATATCTCCATCACTCCTAACAGGTCCTATGGCAATGCACCTTACATCATGTATATGATTGAGAAGGCGACAATACTGGAATTTGTCGAGGATGTGCATCATACTAGTCTTAGGCCCCAGAAGCCTACCATCTACACTATTTCTTCTGCTCCCAGCTCACCCGGAGAGGAACAAAGATCCAAGAAGGCTCAAGAGCGAAAAAAATCTGAGGCTACTGCTTTTGCTCCTCCACCTCCTAGAGAGTTATCCAGTGGAGTGCTAAAGATGCTATCATCCATCTTGCCTCTTGTCGCAAAGTGGAAATCAAGGAGCACAAGGAAAGTCTGGCCAGGAAGAAGCATCAAAGATATGTTAAGGCCAACATCAAAGCTATCTGTGACAAGATAAAGATGGAGCCAGTGGGGTCACCTCAGATTTCAGAGGACTCAGAAGAAGATTTTACTGAAATGCCTCCTCTAACTAAGCAAGAGTTGGCCTCATTTGGACTGGCTGGTACCTCTGCTCCTCCTCCTCCTCAAGCACCTAAAGATGAAGAAGAAGATGAAGAGAGGGCTGGGAGTGAGAGAGGCAATGACGATGAGTGATTCCACTCATTTTTCCCTATTTGTTGCCTTGATGCCAAAGGGGGAGAGATTATGGACCTGTGATCAAGGACATGTACTCATTTTCAATCTATTGTAATTTATTCTAGATGTGCTAAATCTACTCAGTGTGTGATGCTTAGTTAATGTTAATGTGATGATTATTGCAATGACTGTCAAATGCTTATATATTTCCCATCACATCTGTTGACCACACACATGTTAGGCACCAGTGGGGACCGGAATCCCAACCTCCAAGGATCTCATTGGGTGGTGTCGTGCGATGTGACACCCAACAGTATACAAGAATAGAACGAGAACAAATTTACAATACCAAGTCTTTACTTAAAAGCACAGCGGAAGTTTTTAAAATACTAGCGGAGGAGAAAAGAACTATACATCATAGCTACGCTCTCAGCACTAGCTATGCAAAAGCAAAGTCATCCATGCCCTAGATACTTCGCACTAGCAACACACAATTCACGGCGGCGTGCAGGGTTCCCACTCGGTTGTAAACCCTAGAGGGGGTGCAGCCTCGTCATCAAACCCGTCATCAGTCGTATAATCTGCAAAAACTCGTTAACTGCAAACGTGAGCATAAGGCTCAGCAAGACTAACCCGTCTCACTAGACATATGCAAGGGTGAATACTAAGCATAGGTAAGTAAAACATAAGGACTCGCCTACAAGTGGATCCTTATAGTCATGTTTTAATTAGCACATGACATTCCTCAGGCACGGCACATCATAGACTCACAATCAAACAAGAAACGCTTTGCTGATGATATGACGTGCACAAAGCACATAATACTATTACAGGTAAAGTATGGGGAAACTGTAAAATTTTAATTGTACTATCTCTAAGCCAAACAAGGTTGTCCAAGCAATTTGTAAACCAATATATCATATTCTCCTGACTTCTTTAGTATTTACTACGTCACGGCGCAGTGAACAAGTGGTACTCTATTACCGCGAGGGATGGTGATTGCAATCAGGACATACCTGGAACAACACGACACATACGCACTTTCGGAAATGCCAACGAGTACTTACAGCAGTACCTACATAACAATTCAGTACTAGTCGTATATGGCCACCTTTCACTAAACACTCGAATGTCGAACCGGTCGATCCATCACGAGCAGGAGGTCACTGCGTGGGGCGTACTCTGACGTGCCAACCAGCTGATTTACACCTTGCTGCCCTCAACCCACGCCAATAAAACGGAACAGAATGCCTTGACAAACCAGTATTAAGCTATGTCAATTTACTAGAGCCCATTCCTCCAGTATGTCGCTGGTACAATTCAAGCTTCTCCAGCAGGACTGCACACGAAACGGTCCTCAATCGACACAAGCAGGGCTACGCACGTGAGACCACGTCTTGTTGCATCCTACCCACTGCTCGGTCTCAATTTCATATTCATAAACCATTTTCTTATTCCAGAATCTCCCGTGTGGCAAAAATTCCTATCTCGTGAGTAGATTCCAACTACTCGACTTCTACCGAATTCCTATGATCATAAGCATAGCAGTGTCTACTCAACGGGTCGTAGACTTACCCAAGACTCCATAGGACTTGTGGGCCATGCAAGTGGATGTCAAACACCATAAACATAATGCACAGTCATCTAAAGACGTAAGGTGAAATAAAACTGCAAAACACTTTAAGGAACTTAAATGCAAAACGGGGCTTGCCTAAATGCGAGTCTGAGCCTATGTTAGTTTCTGGCAGCTGGACCACCAAGGCTTCCAGCTGCTCCTCGATTTCAGCTACTACACGATATGCAAATACTAGGTATAAATGATTTTGTGAATAATTAATATGCTTAAGGTGGTGTGAGTATATTAGGATAAAATAAGATAATTATCTTAATTGGCTTTGGGATTTTTATGGTGGATACTAGAAACTACAGAGAAGACTCTTGCAAAGAACAGGAGATGATCAAGGAAGTTGGTTGTTCTTAAAAATTATGGTAAGCGATAATCTTCTCTAAAGTTTTGGTTGTAATTTTGGAGACATATCATGGCTACCAGGGGTTGTATCATGTAGAGGGGATCTCACTGGTTCTAGGAAAATTTGTTTCACCGTTTTCTAAGCTTCCTACAGGGAGAAATTGATTTTTCAAATTTGGGTAAATTTCTGGAAATTGATTTTCCATTTTTCTCAGTTTATATTACATAGAGATTAGGAACATTGATCAACCCAGTATTTTAAGCCCAAAGAGCTTGAAACTTTTACTGGATATCAAAGGTATTAACAATAGTGTTCTGACCAAAATTGGAAATTTTCCAATTAACAAAATTGTGGGAATGAATTCTTTAAGCATTTTGATTATCTGAATTATGGAGAAATTTCTATGGTTTTTCATTCAAATCCAAGTGCACCACTGGATAGTATTCTTCATGCTAGTTCTAACAAAAATTATTTGGTAATTTTTGGATAATTCTACTGGAATTTATGGATTTTCTAAGTTTGAATTGAATCTGGATTTATTTTTCTATTGGAAAATTCAAATAAAGGGGCTGGTCCCACTTCATTTGAATCGGGCCAATCAGAACGGAGCCACACCGGGAGCCATGGGGTTAACCTGCGCTGTCACACCGGATCCTTGTCCACAACTAAACCTACGCGAGAGGGGTGTCGCTGACAGGTGGGACCTGCACCTTCGTCTACCTCTCGACATGGCGGCGCCTCTCGCCGGAACCGCGGCGGTGCTTCGCCAGACTTAGGTGTGTAAACCTCCTTTCGGCCTCGTCGTAACCGCTCAACCATAAAATCGTGGTGTCCAATCACGTCGGCGATGGCCGGAGACGGCGGCGCGACGGTGACGGCGGAGCTAGGGTTTCAGCTTTCGTCGGAAATGCTCGGAAATGGCTCAATAGGCTCGGGAAAAGGTCGGGAAGGTTCCTGGGAGTACCAGGAGTATGATTTGGGGATCAGATTGGGGGGACATCGCTGGCAAAGCCAAGCTCGATGGCGAGGTACGACTTTTCAACCGGCGGCCATGAAAACTCAAAATTCGACCTCGTCTCTCAATGTCTTCCTCTCAATTTTTGTGAGGTGATGCGCCTGGAGATCTAGGAGATAATACTTTATTGGATTGACAATTAATCGTACATAGAAACGGAATTTAACCGGTAATCTATTGATATCGGTATGAACTGTTTTGGGGAAAACATAAGATAAGGGAGCTAGGAAGCATGATAGTGGCTGAAACTTCACAAGAAGCATCTACGTACCTTTGCGCACCTTATTGCTTCAAAGAGGGAGATGGAAACATGCTTGATGTGGTCTGTCCTCATGGAACAGAAAGTTCCCCTAGCGGCTTCACCCGCGAGTGCCGAGGAAACTTCGAAATACCGCACATATAAGCAGGGAATCAAACAAAAGACTGGATTGGAAGGAAGAGCAACTAGTTAAACCACCTTTTGCTGCTGGAAGCACCGTAATTCCTTGCGTAATTGGGCCGGCGCGTTAGGAACGGCGGCGGCGATGCGGTGCAGTGGCGGAAATGGAAAAACAGAGGCGAGTGCGTCGGTGTGTGTCCACTTCGACCGGGGGAGGGTTTAAATAGCTCGGGGAGGAGTAGGAGGCACGCCATGAAGCAGGCAGGCGAGCAGCTCCGTGGTGCCTTGCATGCGGTGCGATGTCGAGCAGAGGAGCGCCGAAAAAACGGCGTGCAGAGCAGCCCGAGTTTGTCCCAGTGGCTGGTGGGTCCCACGACCCTTATCCCTACCCCTTTTATGCAGACTTCAATTCCATTACCAAACATGGTCCAAAAATTCTAGGTTTTTGTGGGGAGGCTCAAATAAATATCTGAAGTTTGATTCTGCAATTGCATTTCGAATTGGAGCAAGTTCCAATTGAATTTTAAATTTGAATTTGAATTTGGATGGAATTCAATGGGGTCACTGATTTAAATAGCAAATGAGTTCCAAAAATTTTGAAACTATGAGAATAAGTCAAGCAAGTAATGCTTACCATGATGGTGTGTTCAATTCTTGATTTTCAATTAAGTTGAACAGCATTCAAAATTTGAATTCCTAATAGGGTCAGAATTTGCTAAGCGTCTCAAATAAAATAGCAAATGGAGTTCATAATTTATGAAACTTTGCAGGAAGTCTACTTGGAATATTAGTAAACCATAGAAAAATTTATGGTCTCTGAATTGAATAATTTTTCAGGGCCAAATATACAGTAGTATATTCAATTTGCAATTAATTTGAATATAGATTGGGTACTGCATATTAATTTGACCTAGGATCCTCCATTCAAATAATTCCAAACTCTGAAGAGAGTTCAAAAGAATTTATCTAATATTATTGGTGAAGTCCATTCCTCATGTTAATAAAATTTAAGCATGAGTGGAATAAAAGATTTGATGAGATCAAGTTCATGTATCCCACCATAAGTTCATGTGCATAACCATGATGGATCTCCACTATGGTTGATAATAAACTTGTAGCTGAACTTTATATGAAGGACAAAGTGGGATTTTACAGCACCCCACCATAAAGAGTGCATATATGTGAGAAGCTTTTTGTGATTATTCTGTATTCTCATATATGCACATTTTATGAAAATCAAATTTTTACACTTAATTGTGAAATCTCAATTGGTTGTCATCAATCACCAAAAAGGGAGAGATTGAAAGTGCATCTAGGCAATCCCTTGTGGGTTTTGTACAATTGATGACAAGAAAATGAGATCCTAATAAATTTATTGAGATGATTGCAGGATTAGCAAAATGAGATAGTTTGGTGCGCTAAAAAAGATGAAAAATGAAGTGGTGTACAAAAGAGAAAAGCCCAACTGTTAACTGAAGCGCAAAGTAGATTTAAATGTATAGGATGTGTGTGAGAGACACATCCCAAGAGCTCAAGTCTTTGCGTAGGGGTAAGGGCCTTAAAACACCTAAAAACTCACTGAGCACCGGACTAGTCCATTCATGGACCGGACTAGTCCGTTTAACTCTCTGTTGTCCAAATACATTGTGCATCGGACTAGTCCGTCTACGGACTGAACTAGTCCGTTAACCTGTCTAGAATCCAATAATACAGTGCACAGGACTAGTTCGATCATGGATCAGACTAGTCCATTCAAGTCTCTGTAAATCCTGTTATGTGCACTCTGGACAAATCTATCCATGGAACAAGACTAGTCTGTTGAACTCTCTGGAGTCCAATTACACATAGCACTGGACAAGTCCGTTCCCAGATCGGACTAGTTCGTTCAACTCTCTGGAGTTTAAATACACTGGCACCAGACAAGTCTAGACATACACCAGATTAGTCTGGTCTACCTCAAACAATTAGGGTTTCTAGTGTGTTGCATTCCACGTCGTCTTCTACACAGCACAAGGACAAGTCCAGTACCTAGTATGGACTAGTACGGTCATCGGGATTTCTAATGGTATCTTTTTTGAAACCCGATAAATAGGAGATCCACGACCCCACAATGATAACTTTCGATTCCTACTGTCAAATTCATAAACCCTAGCGCCACCACCTGTCCCAAGAGCCCAAAAACACATCTCTCCACGCATCTAAAGTCCAAAAAGGTGAATACCAATTGAACACAAAGATTTGGGATTGGGAGAACGTCGTCTACACGTTGTGAGCTCTTGGGGTTTGATCTCTTGACACTCGTACTCTCTCCTGTAATCTTTTCGAGTGTATTTGACCATCTTTTTGTTGTAATTTTTGTGGGAGCCCTCAACGTGTGAGGTTGCCCCATAAACCCAGTGACTGCTCGTGATAGTGGATTCAAGTCGGCCTTGTGTGGTGACTTCAAAAGGGAAAGGGTTTGAAGAGACCCGGCTTTGTGTGGGCTTCCTCAACGAGGAGTATATCTCTTTGGTGAGATCGAACCTCGGTAAAAAATTTCTCGTGTGCTTATTGACTTTTGCATCATTATTAGGGCACATAGTTGATCAATATCATAACTTGAATTTCAAATTGTTTTTCACGTACAACTTCACGACATAGATTGTGAATTCAAGTAATCTTATATGTTGTTTACATTTCCGCTGCTTAAAAGAATTTAAATCATGTTTAGATACTTAATCAAATCGGCATACACCAGGCACACCGGACTAGTCCGCCCACACAACCGGACAAGTCCGATCAATCAAGTGTTTGACCGTTTGATTAAGTGTGAAGGAAATTTTCAAAGCCTATTCACCCCCCTCTAGGGCACATTCAAGAATGATATGGCGACGACCACGGGTGTTAAGAGGGATGGAGACCCCCTTCCACCAGATGCTTGTCTTAGCATCTGGACCATTTTAGGCTATCCGCACTTGTATACTCTAAAAACTTACTATAAAGCATGGGTTTCATAGATTTCCTGCAACTTTCTCTAAACATCCAGCATCCTCTAATTTTACAGCACAATTCTCATAAGTTTTACTACTAATTTTTCAGCATACTCTAAATTTCCAGCATCCAGTGTGGGACTCACCTGGACTTTTACCGTCGCGGAAGGGTATCCAATACCCTGGTGCGGACAATCTTAAGATGATGTATGTAGCATCCCGACAGACGATAAACGTAGCCCGCCATCATCAGAGTCAGAAACCTCCCCATGTAACACCGGTAGGAGGGAGGATTCAAAGTCATTAACAAGGCCGTCATGGTGGACCGGCGGGCTAAGCAAAGCCGAAAATGGTGTTCAAGGCAAGGTTGGTTCTCGGCGTTGGGGACGGCGGCAGATCTGGTCGTACATAGGACCGGGGGTGACAGGGACCGGGGTATGCGTGGTTGCGGCGAGACACGAGGACGGAGGTGAGAGAGTGTGGGGCGGGACAGGGCCGTCAGACTTTGGGGTGGGTGGGGACGGCGGCGAGACAGCCGCCGGCCGGGAAGAGGGCATGCTCCGGTAGTTGGAATCAGTTTCGGGTTTGGGTCTTGATATTTCCTATGCGAAAAACAGTTTCGTGATTCAGATTTTTTTAGTTTCGGGTTCGATTTTCCTGGGTTTCGGTCTTAGGATTCGGTTTTATGCCCAGTGCTCCATGTTGAGGTAGGAGCAAACTAATCCGCGATAATGGACAAACCTTCTAACATGCAAAAACAATCAGAATATCAGAGCAAGGCTAATGTTAGTATTGGAAATTGAAAATATGCTTTGTAGTAGGGATGGATAGGAAACAGAAAGTTAAAACCATTGACTTCGAAGTTGGAACACATCAGACCTAACCCGTAGGCCCCGTGTCAAGAGCAGATGAGCAATGCCGTGGCTTAGTTCCCTTTTTTGCAATAAACTTGTCTTCCTGCAATATTTTCTCTTTTTTTTTAAACTTAGCTGCCGCCTTTTATTTTTTTTGAAACAAAAGGCAGGAGCTCGAAAGGATTACAACCTAAGGATTACATGATTACTAGATTTTTGAAGATGACTACAAACAAAAACACAACACACAACAGACAAGGAGTTTAAGACTCCGTTACAGCAGAGAAAGGCAGACTTATGTCATCACGGGCGAGCTCAGCAAGCCCTTGATTTTGGAAAATACGACGGTTTTTTTCCTTCCACACATGCCACCAAAAGGTGAGGAGAATACCTGCATGTTTCCTCCTCTCCGCTTTGGAGTCAAAAGTCAAAACAGACTCAGAATGGCAGGATGGCAGAGCAAATTGTTCTCATTGGCGGGGAGAAGGGAGCTCGTCCGGTCTGTCCTCGTTGCGCTCCCGATCTACACTCTCATGGCGATCCGTGCGCCAAAACAGTTTATCAATGCTATCGACAAGCTTAGGCGTCGATTCTTTTGGGCGGGCACACAACCCCTTCATGGCGGGAAATGCAAAATAAGCTGGGCTCGGGTTTGTCAGCCATTGGACAACGGAGGAATCGGTTTTACAGACCTGGACAAGCTGGGACGCGCTCTACGACTTTGTTGGGCTTGGCTTCAATGGACAGCTCCGGACCGGCCTTGGTCATGTATGAAACTGCCACTGGACGCGGTAGATGAAAACCTATTTGCAGTCGCTACGCGTGTCACTGTACGGAATGGACTCAAGGCATCCTTCTGGAAATCGAACTGGCTTGGGGGCATGCCACTCTCTATGCGGTTCCCACTGCTGTACTGTTGCACCAGGAAGAAGAACAGACTTGTGGCCGAGGCTCTAGCAAACCAGAATTGGATCCGAGACATTGCACACCGGGCAACTATGGAGATGTTAACTGAGTTCCTTGACCTCTGGGCTGAATTACAGGAAGTGCACATTGAGCTCAATAGTGACCACAACGACGAGATTCTATGGATGTACTCGTCTGACAAGAAATACTCCGCTCGCTCTGCATACCAAATGCAATTCATAGGTGGTGTCCACTCCTGGTATCCCCACAAGATTTGGCGTGTTTGGGCTCCACCTAAGTGCAAGGTCTTTGCCTGGCTCATGGTCCAGGACAGACTCTGGACAGCCTGCCGCCTACAAAACAGGGGGTGGCCAAACCCGTATTTCTACCCCATGTGCCTCCGGAACCTGGAAACGGCTACACATCTGTTCTCAGAATGTCCCTTTGCCATCGGGGTCTGGACCGTAATCGCGGAATGGTGCTCTTCTGACAAAGTACATCCGGAACACTGGAGCCCAGCCATGGATTTGGCTACATGGTTCCAACAGCTCACTGGAGGAGGCCGAGACCCCGCCTCCAGAGGGTTGCAATCCATGGTGATCCTTGTTTGCTGGGCCATCTGGAGAGAACGGAACAGCAGAATTTTTGACGGCATTGAGAAAACCAAAGATCAGCTGCTTCAAGAGATTAGAGACATGGCTGCGCTATGGCATGCTGCGGGTGCCCAGTCTCTCTTAGGCACAAACCGGCAGTAGATCTGACCACACAGCCCAGTCGCTCCAGTCCTTAGTGTTTGTCATATAATTTTCCCCTTCTTTTGCACAACTTGTGCCCATTACAATGTATTCTGATTCACCTATTTTATTAATATAGCCCAGCATTTGCTCGGAGCTTTCGAAAAAAAACAGACTCAAGCCACTGCCACGTACCGCGACAATCAACAGGTCTCAGCCTGATGGGTAAGCCAAGTGTCTGCACCAACATATGCCAGGCGGCTTCTACGAAGTTACATTGAGTCAGGAGGTGATTTGTCGTCTCCAGCAAACAACGCAGAGGGAACAGATTGAATCACAACCAATTTTTTTTTATCATATTATCGGCTGTGAGTGTTTTCCCATGTACAACAAGCCAGCCAAAAAATCTGCACTTGGGATGTGTCTTGGATGCCCACAGTTGAGAGCCTCAGCTAGCAGCGATGGCACCTGAGAATTGGACTTCGTACGCCGAGGCTACTGTGAACTCTCCATTACGGGTCCACCGCCATTACATGGTGTCCTGATTGTCACTGAGCAAGATCTCTCTAAGCGCAATAAATAACAGGACAAATTCATCTTTAAGTCTTCCGTGTCAAGGTTTCTCAAGTTTCGGATCCAGTTGTGGTTACACAATTCCTTGGCTACACTTCTTCTTTTGTAATATGCAGACCTGTATAAGTTCGGTGCCAGCTGTTTTGGAGTTTGACCATGTAACCAGCAAGCCTCCAAGGTGTATCTTTCTCATTCCCTACTCTCACAATGATAGAAGCAAAGAAGAGATGACGGTCTGTCTTGTCATGATGCCGCACCAGGGACTTCCATGGTCCTCCCCGATGATCCCAATTGTGCCACAACCATTTTAGTCACAACGCACGACCAAAATTTGTCAAGGTCTTTCATATCTAATACTCCCCATTTTTTGGTCGCGCACAAATTTGCCGCTTTTTATCGGCCATGGATATACAGGGTTCTCTGTTTTAGAAGAGGGTTCATAAAGGGGCAATAGAATCACGTATTAATCCGGATCCCATAAATTTTTTTTGTTTTTCAAAGCTCGAAACGGCATCTGGCTGGTCTTTTTCATCCAAGGCAAACAAATACTCCTCTATCTCAAAATACTTGATATTATCTAATTCATTTTTAAATTAGAGAGTGACAAGTATTTTGAGATGGAGGGAGAGAGTATACATCTATTACTAGTATAAGCATGGCATATACAAGTCTTTGCAGTAGTCCTGATATATGCTGGACCTTCCATTTTCGGCGTGCACCACTTTACATCGTCAAAGTTGAAGGAAGTTGCTGGCGGCTCAGATCACATGATGATGCACGACTCGACGTTCTCGTCGCTGAACATGGACATGTACCGGACCTCCGGCGCGCTGGGCTCCGCCATGGCCTGCGGCGCGCTGCGGACGAAGCCCGCCGGCGCCTTCTTGTCGTAGGCGCCGCCGACGTAGGGGTAGGTGGTGAGCGTGTATGGCACGTAGGGCCACATCTCCGCGTTCTTCCCCGTGCTCTTCACCCGCTCCAGCACCTTGCTCGGCTCGACGTACCCCGTCACCGTGCACTTGCTCTGCTTCGGGTTCACCGTCACGCTCGTGACGCCGCGCATGGACTTGACGGCGTGCTTCACCCGGCGCTCGCAGCCCTCGCAGTCCATCTTCACCTTGATGTTCACAGTCTGCAGAAGGGTCGTCCAATAATAATTCAGTTTTAACAACACATAAAATTCAGAAGTTTCAGCCACGCATCAAACACCTCTTTTGCAAACAAGAAATTTAAAAGCTTAATTTCCAAAAAATGGATCTCCCCTCTTTTTGGCAAGAGATCCAGAAGACAACTCACCTGCAGCGGGCGCTTCTTCCTGAGCTTCAGCGCTTGCTTTGTCTCCATTATGCTGCACATATGGGTGAAGTGGTCCAAGAACCCCATGGTGTTTATGCCTGACCAACTATGGAGCGACTTCTGAACAAAAGGCTTCGTCGTTTGCGTTGTACTTTCTGCTGCTGCTGCTGCTCACGGGTGAAGTGAAGGATTGAGGAGGAAGGCAAGGGAAGGATGCTATATATAGTGCCACAGAAAGCAAGGTTCAGCAGTGCAGAAATGCATCTGGCATGCTGGCAAATTTTATATGGTTCATTCAAATAAAAAAGTCCGTATGGTTTGGATGGTTGCCAGCCTTCTCGTAATAACCTCTTGTCGATGCCTCAAGGCTACACTGAAACCGCTGAGCTTTTGGATTAAATGACGGAGGGGGACAAACATCCTCCTGCCAGCATGGCCCAGTGCCCTGTTTGATAGGCTGTTTGACAGCCTCTGGTCTGTCCATACAGAGGCCGGATATATCGTGTCCATATGCTTTTGTTTGGTGGTATGGATAATGAGATATTTCTTCGGGTCGATAGGAAATGATGAGATGATTGGTTTAACTTCTACGGCAGAAATAAAACATGGCTAGCAATTTCCTGAACCATTGAAAAAAATCATTACTGTATTTTTTCTTTGTAGGGAAAGTTTTCAAGCTTTCTAAAAGATTGGTAACATGCTTATGACTGGGGCGATGAACGTGCTCCACCAACGAGCCATTTTTGTGCAGAAAAATATTCTTGACAAGTGGCATGATGATTTTGGGTGTGAAAATAATAGGACATAAAAAGTTACTTGTTTGTCAACAGAATGCACTAGCTAAGCAGGGATATAATATTCATATCCTACTCCTCAATTTCAGACTTCTTATGTTCTTAATAAGTAGTTAGAACTATACTGTGTCATTATCTGAAAAAACTAGTATACAATACCACAACCAACCATCTCTTTTGAGATTAGCTCTTGCTGTCGTGGGAGAAGAAAATAGAACCAACCAACTGCTCCAACAAAGCAAGGTGTCCCGACTGAGACGACGACATTCCAGCTCTGCAATCAGCAGTAATAAAGAAAATATACCTTTGACAATTATTGCTTAATTTCCACCAGATCTCTCCTTCCTTGGATCATTCTGGAAAACATATTCATCGTGAATTACTCGTTTGTAGCACAAAAGAAGCGTATCCTTATTCCAGGCCTGATCCATTTCTGCCATTAAACCTAAGCAGTGCTATCATCCGTAAAGCAATGATAGCCTATGTTCTTGTGGTTGCAGAGTTTTGGCAGAAAGAGGAGATCGAAAGCAGTGATGTGTCGCGGCCAAGACTTCCTTTCAATTCGTCCAGTAAGAATCACTTTGCAACTGCAGTCATCACCGTGCTGTTCTCGCGTTTTCAGGGTTTGTATTGTATAGGGCTGGTAGTTTTCGGCCATGTGCATGCGAGGTTCTCCTTGGCGAAGGATTGGCACGCGCGTCCCGCTTTATACTGGTATCTACTTTACCAGCTTTTTTAAATTCCACGCTTTATTCAGCCGAATAAGAAGCTTTTCGCAGAACCTTACAAAAAATGAGGACAATCTGCTCTAGTCAACATTACCCTGGCGGCGAAGCTACTTCTGTGCTAAGTTTCCTTTTCCAGTCCATATCGAACAAGGGACCAAAATGCAGGAAACAATTATGTACTCCCTCCATCCTAAATTATTTATCAATCTTTAGTTCAAAATTAACTAGATAGTGATAAATAATTTAGGATGAAGAGAGTACAATGGTTTGCGATATGTTACTTCCACTTTTTTAAAATTGTTGTCGTTAGTACAACATTTTTAATTAATATTTGAACATCGTGTGACCATATCAATATATAAGGAGGGAAGGAGTAATTGAGAAGCTGCAAGATCTTATTTTCTCTGTCCTTGATATAATTTAATCAGTAGGAGTTTAGCCTCTCCCGTTTCATACAAAAAAAAAAGAATGCTGAAAGACGCACCTACAACTCAAAATAATTCGGCCAATGTGATGTACTACCTATCCGTCACAAATACCTCCTTCCCTTCATACATAGGAGGTCGTCTGACACGAAAGGTGTACAGTACAAGTCTGGTCTCAGCTCAACATTACTCATTTACGAGCTTAAGGTCATCTACTAGAAAGCATACGGAAAAATTTCGGTGAGTATGGTTCAGAAAATAGAGTATGTTTTAGAGGTTGCTGGTGCGAATAGTCTAAAGCTTTATAATCCATTTAGTTCAACGTCACTTTTTCACAAGTTGAAAGTATATCATCCATAGCCCTCACACTCCTAAGGTGACAGTCAACCTATGATGGACTTTTTTCGCTGGCTCACAATCAATATTAATCCTGCTTGAGATAATTTTACGACGCTGAAATTTTTTAGCTCTATATATGCATGTTCCTACGTGTAAAAGAAGATCTAAAAGCTGGGTTTTGGCGACTATATAAAGCATACAATGCGCTCCATTCACCTTTCCATATGATCCCCAACCACCAGCACTAAGTGGATTAAGAGCATATATAGACAGAAATTTGTTCTAACTCAATTCTTTTAACTCTAATTAGGAATTAACAAAGAACTGAAATAATAAAATATTAGGATGATATTACAATTTATCATAAAGAATACTTTAGTAATATGTGGTCCTTTTACTTAATTTACTATATTTTTTAGACACGTTTTCTGTCAATTCTTTTAGATCATTGGAGGCCATGTCGATTTTGGATCAGATGGACTAGCAATTCGAGCTCGTGGTAGCAATTTCCAGTAGCTTGTTAACGCTCGTATTCTTTTCTTTTCCTGTTAGTACTCCATAGCACGATGTAAGAAATTCAAATAGGAAATAAAGATGGACGAGGTGATCGTCTCTGATACGGTTAACTGAGACACGAGCCCGCTTCAACGAGGATCTTATATGACTCGATTGAACGTACAGGATACACGTTACTATACAACCCGTCTTAGTTAAGTAAGTATCCTAGATGCGCCCTCTTCTCTAACAAACGGGAGACACGCTTTACTAGAGCGTGACTCATATTTGTTTTATAACTGAGATGATCTTTCCTTGACACCCGTCTCCCATACCCATAGATCATGCGTGTCTCCTTTTGTCATGGAAGCGGGCTCGTCTCCTATTTCTATCTATAGAGAGACATGTGTTAAATTTGTTCGTCTCAATTTTCTATTGCACTTCTACAACATCTAGTTATGGCAAAACAAGTGGCTGCCAGATCTGCCCCGTTCTTTCCCTCTTTGGAGGTGCCCTTCTAGAAGTCTTGCGTTGATTATCAGTGGATCTTAAAACAAAGGGTTAGTCCTGTCCTCCTCTCATGTTTCTTACTATTTTTTACCGCTTCAGATCTTGACTATCAGTGGCCTCAAATTTCTCTGATTTAGCTATTATGTTCTCTATGTAGATATCGTCGGATCGAAGTTGGATGTATGGGTCGTGCCTTTGCAATGAATATATCCAAGTGGTATATGCATTTATCGATTTCGCGAAGAAAGACATGTTGGATAACATTAGATGGACTATTTGATGTCCTTGCAAATATTGCAAGAATGAGAAGAGATATCGCACAAATGAAGTGTTGAGGTCACATTTGATCACGCATGGATTCATGGTGGATTATCGATGTTGGAACAAACATGGGGAGGAGGGGCTTAATGAAGCAGAGATGAGATATTCATATATGGAGAGGGAGGTCTTGTCCAGTGTTGAAGAAGATCACGACGATGATGTGAACCTGCCAGATATATCAGGGTTCGTCGATGACGACATTGAGTTTCAGGTGCACAACATAGAGGAGATGGTACGCAATGTCCAGAGACATGGCGACGATGATCTGTACAGTAATGGTGAACTTGCAAATTACAAGAAGATGTAGGAAGACTCAAAGAAGCCATTGTATCATGGTTGTGCGGCTAAGTACACTAGACTTTTTGCGATGATAAAACTTTTTCAGTTGAAGGCGAGCAACAGATGGAGTGATTGTAGTTTTAAGGAATTATTGACGCACCTTAAGAACATTGTCGGTACCCCGCGTACGGGGTACCCTCAGACACAAGCTGAAAGTGCCAATGCACGTTCGGTTGTGCCA
This sequence comes from Tuctoria greenei, assembly GCA_036927565.1. NCBI lineage: Eukaryota > Viridiplantae > Streptophyta > Magnoliopsida > Poales > Poaceae > Tuctoria > Tuctoria greenei. The sequence continues at coordinate 61,961,208 of JAYESD010000010.1, forward strand.
CGTGTCCAGAGGGTGCTGGACCCTGGCCTTTCTCAAGTACAGGATCCGGCGCTGCCACATAGACCACAAAGATGAGACCTGGCTCCCCCAGAAGGATGAGCTCTCAAGGTGCCACGTGTTCGGACGGGACCTCATCCTACTATAGAGCGAGGTCTGGCGCAACCACGTGGCTCGAAGCTCCAGGCCGAATATCTCCCGAAGAGAAGGGCTCCGGAGCTGCCATGTACCCCGAAGGGCTACGGAGCTACCACGTGTCACTAAGGGACCCGGAGCTGCTACATGCCCCGAAGGGCTCCGAAGCTGCCACGTGCCTCAAGCCTGACCTCCCCTGGTAGAGGCGAGCCCCGAAGCTGCCACATGTCCCGCAACTCACGTAGGGCAGTGGAGTGCGGGAGTTAAGGGATGGTGCGCCCCGTCTAAATCAAGCATTGAAGACACGCACCCACCTCCAGCCTATAGCGCGGAGCACGCCAACGGTCAGAGACTGCTACGCCCAATCACATCACAGTGAATACACCACATGCCTACCCTGTCCCGCCAAGTGGGTAGCTTGCAGCGACCAGAAAGACGGATGGGACACCCCTTGACACCATCAGTGACTACGGATGGGCCACTAGTGACAGAGGAGGCAAGATAGCAAGTCTTCAAGCCTCGGCCAGAGGAAGCTTATTCGAGAAGCCATAGATCTTTTGGGATAAGATCGTTCCGAGACCACCTGTCGGGCCCCGAACCCCACATGTAGAGCAGTTGGCCCTACCTATAAAGGGACCAGACTGTCATCGTTACAAAGGATCGAACATCCAATCCCCAACTTACACACGCACACACCAGCAATACAACCTCACCGTGGAGTAGGGTGTTACGCTCTTGCGGCTCGAACCACATAAAAACCACCATTTCATACTCTCATACGCGCGACCACTAGATTGAGAACTAAGCCCCGCCGATCAAATAACCTCTGCGGGATGCTCCTTAGAAGATCTGGGAGAAGTATCACTTTAACACTTCGACATTTGGTGCGCCAGGTAGGGACTTTTTCCCTCAAAAGGTGGTTGCACTTTCATCGCAATGGCAAGCATCAAGCTTGACAGCGGCGGCAAAAACAAGCTGCAAAAGCTCGACCAGCAGGTTGGCAAAGACGTGGAGATGGAGTTCCAAGAGCCTGAACGGGTCATTGAAACGGTCCATCAGGCTGAGAACCTCGACCCCAGCGGTGACCACGAGCATCGCAAAGCACTCCACGTCATCTGTGGGGGATCTTGGGAACCCGCATCTCGGAACGCGGTCAAGAACCTGCACCGAGCGGTAGCATCGCTGCACTCTACTGACGCCCTGGTGTTGCACCACAGATGGATGGAGATGTCGATCAGCTTCGACTCCTCCGACTGCCCTGAGAACATGTCATGAGTCGGGCTTCTGCCCTTCCTCGTCGCCCCCACAATCGCCAATGTCAAGTTCTACCACGTCCTAATAGATGGCGGGGCCGGCCTCAATCTCATTAGTCGTGCGACCTTCGACAAGCTGAAGATCTCTAAGTCTAGGCTCACCTCATTGAGATCATTCTCGGGGATAGGGCCAGGGAAGATTATCCCATGCGGCAACATCCACCTCCGAGTGACTCTTAGAATGCCCGAGAACTTCAGGATGGAGAATATCCTATTCGACATCATGGAGGTCAGCCTCCCCTACAACGCCATTATCTGTAGGCCAGCCTTGTACTGATTTATGGTTGTAGTCCACTACGGCTACCTCATCCTCAAGATGCTGACTCCCTCCGGCGTCCTCAAGATCTACGGAGATTGCACAACGGCAGTATCTGCTTTGGAGGAGCTCTGAGCACTAGCTGCAGCCCCAGCACCTACCTCGGGCGATGCTAGACCAAGTCAGCCTTCACCGAGCTCGTGCGAGCACGACTACATCGCTGCACCATGGGTGCAGCCCTCCAACAACGATGATGTAGCCATCAAGGCTATTCAAATCGACTCTGATGCTGCCCAGACCACCCGCATTGCAGGCAGTCTAGATAGCAAACAAGAATAAGCCTTGATCACTTTCCTGCGAGCTAGTGTCGACGTGTTTACCTGGCAACCATCTCAGATGCCAGGCATCCCCATGGAGGAGATCGAGCACCACCTGAAGATCTACTCTGATGCCCGGCCAGCGCAGTAGAGGCCACAGGGGCCTGTAGTCAACATCCACAATCAGACAAAGCTCAGTGCCCCTGGATGGACCACACCGAGGTCAACCACCCATGCTTCCCGCTCCGCTGGGGGCCAGTCAAAGACATACTGCGCTCAAGTGGTAGGCGTACCCAGCAACCTGGCCACACCTAAACGGGGGCCTATAAGCGGGTTCCATAGGCAGGACGTCCACTATCGACAATTGTGCAAGCGTTGGTCCCTCAAAAGCTAATGACATCACGAAAAGCACTTCAAGACCTTATGCGGAGAAGGACTTGGGGCAACAATTTTAGAAGCACAAGACCCGACAACAAGCAAAACAACATAGATTCAAATTCATTAACAGTTATTTGTACAAAGGGGTCATCCCCGGTTACAAAAGCAGTCCGCCTAGGTGTCGCTGATCTTAACTCCGCTGGAACGAAGAGGCCACCTGCTTGGCAAAGTCCTGGACTTCAGCCCTCGCCTCCTCCTCTCGCTCATCAAGGGGGCCTTTCTCCACTGACTACAGCGGGATCATCAGGTACCAGCTTCGAAAGCATACCAAAACATGGGAGGCCACCAGCTTAGCTAGTTCCATTCCTTCAACCTCAAGCCGCCTTGCGAGGACAGTGTTCACTAACACTAATGACGAGCAAATGGAGTCCAAGGCGGGGAGCAGCTGGGCGACCCCCAGAGATGGCTCCCCGCGTAGCACGAGACCAAGGCCGAGGGGTTCCAATAGCGCCCCGGCACGGGCCAGGAAGTCCTGGATCCCTTGAGCCTCGGTCGCGCGTGACGCCTGGAGGCCTTCCGCCTCTCTTCGCGTAGCTTCCTCCCAGTCGGCAAGCTCCCAAACGCGACGCTCTAGATCATTCTCCCCGTGCTAGATGGCGAGCTCCGAGTACTGCATAGTCTGGCTCTTCTCCTCCAACACGTTGAGGCTCCGGGAGACCTCTTCCTCCTTCATCGCCAAGCACAGTTCCGCATCAGCAACGATGATCTCGCGGCAGACCAACTCCAACCGCTTATCCTCGTACAGCTTCAGGTGAGCTTCGGCGACAGCATGAGCCTTCAGGGCCTTCACCTCGAGCTCCTTATTCATGGCGTTGACCAGCTTCGCCAAGCACCACTCCTCAGCAAGCCGATCCGACTCTCGGGCAAAAGCAGCCTGCGTTTGGTGCAAGGCAAACTGGGTCGCGGCAACAGCATCAGAGAGGGGGAACGGCATGGCCGTCGCCACAGACAGCTGCATCTCTGCCTCTTCTGCCAACTCCGCAGCAGACACAAGCACCTGGGGACTAGATGGCTACGCGGCTGGAGCTCCAGGGTTTAGCGCGTCGCAGCCCAACGCTGAAGTTCTCTCCTCCATCACGGAGGTAACACCAGCCGCCGGTAGCGAGTCGACGTGTTGTGTGCCAATGACGTCGGGTGTCGGCGCAGTATCAATGATGGGCAGTTCCGTTCCACCAAGAGTAGCCGCGACGGCCAAAGTGGCCACCTCCTCGCCTAGCACCTCCTCGGCCTCATCTGCTTCGACGGACAGAGGAGCAGGAACATCAGCATCACCGAAAGCCGGTGCACCTTTAGACGTAGGGGGTGGTGCAACATATCCCATTCCAGCTCTGGGAAGCATGGGACTCACCAAGCCCACCCCGGGAAGCACCAAGGGCACTATGTTGGTCGACGACGCCCTAAAAAGCCAAGATCAACTCTGTTAGAGCAGAAAAACAATGAAAGAATAGTGGAGGAAGCAATTGCGCCTTACCGGCGGTCCGGTCTGCTCCAAAGACCCTGGCCTCCAGGTCGCATGGCGAATCAAGGACCCCTGGACCCGAGGTTGAGGCTGGGGCCAGAGTCTCCGGGACGGCTTGCATCAACATGGCTGTCGGCACAAACTCCTCAGCGCCCCCCAGAACCAGTGCTGCCACTAGAATCAGAAACCAAGTCGATGACGGGAGCATCAATAGCTCTGGCTCCATCGCGATAAGATATTGGGGTACCCCCCCCCTTCCACTTCTTCGGTGCAGCGGTAGCGGAACCTACGGTCAGAGTGCAGGAATGCTTTCCTAGTGCCAGGACTGGCGCTGGCTCGCTGTCCTCCACCCTGACGCTTGTTGGGGGCCCTACCTCTGCCCTTTTCGAAGAACGAGAAGTATACCCCGACCTTGGTTGCGTCATGGTGCGGCACCACGCCAGGACCGCTAAAGCCCCAGACGTCTCCTCATGGTGCAGGCGGGCAACATCGAACACGTTGACCATCGCCTTCAAGCTCAGCAGTTTATCCCTCAAGTCGGGGGTCATGAAAAGCGACTGGCAGTCGTCCGGGATGGAGACGTGCTCGTTGTCGACCCTGTCATAGGTCACCACCTTTAACATCCCCTCCAACATCTCGGCGGTGGGGTCATCCAGAGCCAGCCGGCACCGATCATAGGTACTGGTGTAGTGCCATGCCACATACATGAGCTTCTAGAGTGGGGCGGTGCAACGGCGCAAGAAGTTTGCCAGCACCATCAGGGAGGTCAAGCCTTTGCCTGCCATGAACCGGATCCTCTTCAAAATCGGTGTGTACTCCTTCGTCAACCCCTGGAAAGCATCACAGGTGGTGGGATCAGAAGCTGGACCTTCAGAGGACATCTTCAGCACAGGATGGGCCTCAACCCGCACGATCGCCCAGTCCTCCCTCCAGCTGCTCCACTTGTCCCCTTTAAGCAAAGGGACGTAAGCCCGCGAGGTCTTGTCCCGGTGCCGAAAGTAGTAGGTGCCCACTTGAGTCGTCGAGCTCTTTCTGGAGGTCTTCATCATGAAGAAGAACCAGAACAGCTCCATTGTTGGCGGGCAGCCCACGCACGCCTCACAGAAGTGGACAAACACAGCGATCAAGGCAATGGAGTTCGGTGACAAGTGGTGAAGCTGCAGCCCATTGTCCTCTAGCACTGCGAGGAAGAACTTTGACAGCGGGAGACCAAGCCCCGTAGACACGTAGGCGGCAAAGAGGACAGTCTTGTATTCATGTAGGTCTTCAAGAGTCGGAGATCCACAGCGGATCATCCACCCATACTCCACCGCCACCTAGCCAAGCAGTCGTCTCATCCGCAACAGATCATCGGCCGATTGGAAGCGAGAAGGAGGCAGCGGGGAGGCCATCGAAGCAAGCAAAAGTGAGAAGCTTTGGATGAGGGGTGAAGGTTCACCTGCTCGAGGAAGAAGGCGAAAGCTCAGGCAGTGGGATGTGAGTAAAGAAGGAACCATCCCTCCTAACAAAGATTTCCTTTTTGATCACCCCTGCAACGCCTGAGCACTTTGTGCATATCGCAACAGTTCGGCCCGCACAATCAACCCATAGCATCAATGACTGTGGGGGCTAAGCCCCCTGACTGAAGTGCTGGCCCAAGCAGCCAGCCACATGAGAAGAAGCTAAAGTAGTTCCCATAAAGGCGGAGCGAACATAAGCGCTATAACTGCATTGGGAACCAACGCGATTAAAGGCACCGCAAAAGAGATAGATACTACGGCAAGCAAAGATCTCGTCACCATAGTCCCTCAACCAGGAGTGGACGCATGGACACATTGGCAGAAGCGCCCACCGCTTCGACCGACCAAGACAAAATTCGAAGAGCAGTGCGGCAAAACATGGTAAGGGCTCCATTCTCGTGCTTATCACCTCCCCCAAGGTGGACCCATGGGCCACTGTCCGTACCCCGCGTACGGGGTACCCTCGGACACAAGCTGAAAGTGCAAAGGCACATTCGGTGGCGCCACGTGTCCAGAGGGTGACAGACCCTATCCTTCCTCAATACTAGATTCAGCGCTGCCACGTAGACCATAATGATGAGACCTGGCTCCCCCAGAGGGACGATCTCTCAAGGTGCCACGTGATTGGGCGGGGCCTCATCTGACTATAGGGCAAGGTCCGGCATAACCACGTCGCTCAGAGCTCCAGGCCGGACATCTCCTACGGAGAAGGGCTCTGGAGCTGCCACGTACCCCGGAGGGTTTCGGAGCTGTTGCATACACTGGAGGGCTTCGGAGCTGCCACGTGCCTCGAAGACCAAGCCTGGCCTCCCCCGGCGGAGGGCAGCCCTGAAGCAGCCACATGTCTCGCAACTCACCTAGGGCAGTGGAGTGCGGGAGTTAAGGGATGGTGCACGCCGTATAAATCAAGCATTGAAGATAGGCACCCACCTCCAGCGGGTAGCGCGGAGCACGCCAACAGTCAGAGGCCGTTGCGCCCAATCACATCATAGTGAAGACACCGCAGGCCTACCCTGCCCCGCCAAGTGGGTAGCTTGCGGCGGCCAGACAGACAGATGGGACATCCCCTGACACCATCAGCGACTACGAATGGACCACTGACGAATGAGGCGGCAAGACGGCAAGTCTTCAAGCCTTGTCCAGAGGAAGCTTATTTGAGAAGCCATAGATCTTTTGGGATAATATTGCCCCGGGACCACCTGTCAGGCCCCGAACCCCACTTGTAAGGCATCTAGCCTAGTCCATAAAAGGACCAGACCGCCATCGTTACAAAGGATTGAACATCCAATCACCAACTTCCACACTCACACACCAGCAATACAACCTCACCGTGGAGTACGGTGTTACACTCTTGCGGCCCAAACCACGTAAAAACCACCGTCTCATACTCTCATACGCGCGGCCACTAGATTGAGAACTAATCCCGGCTGATCGAAGAACCTCCGTGGGCTGCTCCTTAGCAGATCCGAGGGAAGTGTCGCTTTAACACTTCGACAGACATGTTACCCCAAGGCAACACAGTCCATAGAACAGTTTATGAGGCAAAACAGATAATATGTCCACTGGGTTTGGAGGTGGAGAAAATCCACGTGTGCAATAATGATTGCATACTATATCGTGGACCTGAGTACGAAAACCTCGAGAAATGCCCTATTTGCGGAGTGGACCGATTCAATTGTGGTAAAGATGACGATGATGACGAGAACTGCAATAGAATAAAAAGAGGGCCTAAAAAGGTGTTTTGGTACTTTCCTATCATTCCTCATTTGAAGCATTGGTTTGCAAACAAGAAGAATTCGGAATTGTTGCGATGGCAGAAAGAGAAGCATAAGTAGGATGTTGGAATGATAAGACATCCTTCTGATGCCACACAGTGGCAAACACTGATTCAAGAAATCCTAAATTTGCCATTGATTCTAGGAATATTAGGATCGCAATGAGCACCGATGGCATGAATCCTTTTTTGAACAATAGCACACATAGCACATGGCCAATTGTGCTAACAATTTTGAACCTTCCTCCTTGGTTGTGTAACAAATGGAAATATAATATGATGTCAGAACTGATACCCGAGCCACAACAACCTGTGAATGACATCGATACTTACTTCAGGCCTCTGGTTGAAGATCTGAAGTAGTTGTGGTACAACGATGGGGTGCGAGTCTGGGATGACCACAAGCGTGAGTACTTTGGCCTCAGAGCCATTTATTTGTGACTGCTAGTGATTCTCTAGCGGCACATAACTTGTCCAGATAGAGTAAGAAAATAGGTTGCTTATGACCACATTGTTTGAGAGAAACAAACTCACAATATTTTAGCGATCCACGAAAAATAGTGTACATGGGACATAGATGCTACATTCTAATGAAGCACCCGTTTTGAAGTATGAAGGATAATTTCAATGGTAACACTGAGATGATGCGTCCTCCACCTCATCTCACGAGTCATGAAGTCTATGAAATGGTCAAGGGTATCTATGTTGTCCTTGGTAAGCGGAAAAGGATTGGCAAAAATATTGGCGAAGATGACATGTGAAAGAAGCAATCAATTTTTTGGGAGCTACCGTATTGGAAAGACTTAGACATCCGTCATTCAATCAATGTGATGCACGTTGAGAAGGATGTGTGCGAGAGCCTACTAGGGACATTGCTTAACACGGATGGGAAAACTAGGGACCATGGACATGCACAAGCAGATCTAAAGAAAATGTGAATTAGGCCTGAGTTGTGGGTCAATGACTCGGTAAAAGGAACAGAACTACCCACATCATGCATCATCCTTTCAAAAAATGAGAAGAAAAAGTTTTGTGGGTTCTTGAAAAATATGAATGTACCATCCGGTTACTCGACAAATGTCTCAAGGCTTATTTCATTTCCAAATCTAAAAATAGCTCTCGGTGTGAAGTCTCATGATTACCATGTATTGCTTACGTAGATGATTGCTGTTGGAATTTAGAATATCCTATCAGTCAATGCTCGGGAGGCTATAATGAACTTTTGCTTTTTCTTCAATGCAATTGGTCAAAAAGTACTATGTGAAGAAGATCTCGATTCATTGGAAAAAGGCATTATGAAACATTATGCTTCCTTGAGATGTATTTTCCACCAGCCTTTTTTTGACATTAGCATCCATTTCACAACTCATCTTATTAAGGAGATAAAGCTACTTGGCCCTGTGTTCCTTCACCAGATGAATGTGTACAAGAGATTCAATGGCATATTGAAGTCCTTCGTTAGAAATCGAGCTTACCCTGAAGGCAGCATGGTACAAGGATACTCTATAGAGGAAGCTGTGGAGTGGGCTCTAAACTACACTGATCCGAGTAACCCGATTGGTGTTCCCAAGTCTCCTCATGAGGGGAGGCTCACAGGAAAAGAGACCATTGAAAACAAGGCTATAACTCCAGAGCCACATTTATTCTTTTGCGCTCATTTCCATGTTTTGCAACACATGTCCATTCTGTCGGAGTACTTCAATGAGCACAAGGAGGTGGTGCTTAGAGACAATCATGGCCGCAATGAATCATGGTTAGCAAATGAACACACGAGAAAATTCATTGGCTGGCATCGGGATTGGATTTCTCACTCATCGAATACTCAAACAAGTGAATACCTAAAAAAGTTGGCTTGTGATCCTATATTCACAGTTATTACATATCAAGGGTACGACATAAATAGATACACGTTCTACACTGTAGAACAAGATAAGAAAAGCACGTATCAGAATAGCGGTGTCCATGTTGATGCTTATAATGCTGCAGGCCAAGACAAAAACATGTACTTTGGTCAAATACAAGAGATATGGGAGCTTGACTTTCAAGGATTCAAGACTCCTCTTTTCCGTTGCAATTGGTTTGATAGAATCAAAGGTGTTGTACAAGACAAGTACGGGTTCACTAGCGTTGATCCGTCAAGAATATAAGTCGGAGCCTTTCGTGTTAGCAGAACATGTTGCTCAAGTGTTCTATGTTCCAGACACAATAAATAAAAGACTTAAGGTGGTTATACCTAGAAAATGACGAATTGTCAGAGTCGAGAATGCCGTCGATGAGGAAGAGTTTGACCAATTTGATGAGATTCCTTCTTTTGCACCTCGATGATCAAGACAATAATACCATCACCCAACGTACTTCCTTACTTGCAGAACGACCACCATGAAAAAGTCAAGAATTTCAAAAAACCAAGACCACAACGTAAAGTACCAAATTGATTGTGTGTAAATATGCTTAATATGTGAAAATATGGTCAATTGAGTTAAAAATTGACTTCCATTTGGAAATTTGTGTGATATATGCTCAAATGTGAGAAAATATTGCCATTCGTGTGAAAAATTGTCTTTCATTGGTCATATGTGCTATGTTTCTTATGGAGAAGTACTGATGCCTTGTGTCCTATTTCTTAAAGAAGCACTACTGAATATGGCACTTGCTCTGCCCTGGAAAATGGGAGACGTATGTGATGCGAGACGTACCTCACAATGATGCGCCTCGCATGCGTCTATGAATTTATGTTGTAGTGAAGATCTTTTGTCCCAGCTCGGAAATCTAAGCGCGTTGCAACAAGCATATAAGGCGTGGCATTGCACAACACACAACAGAAGTTATTGTTCCCGCATCGGTGCGTGCTGTGCGCTGATGCGGCAACAACATCTTTGGCTTATCCACAAGGTACTGGGAAATGCGCCTTTCAAGAGATTGTCTCCTCCACAAGGTAATGGGAGACGTCCCTTCCAAGAGCACGTCTTCAATTTTGACGCGCTCATTATTAGACCATGCAAATCTTTTGTCCCACCTCAAAAGTCTGAGTGCGTTGCAATGAGCATATAAGGCGTGTCATTGCCCAACACGAAGAGAAAGTTGTTGTTCCCGCCTCGGCGCTTGTTGTGCGCTGTTGCGGGAACAATAGCTTTCACATATCCACAAGGTAATGGGAGACGCACGTTTCAAGAGATCGCCTCCGATTTCGAAGCGCTCATTATTCGACCATGAAGATCTTTTGTCGCAACTCGGAAATCTGAGCTTAATGCAACAAGCATATAAGGCGTGGCATTGTAAAACACACAGTGAAAGTTGTTCCCGCCTCGGCGCGTGATGTGTGCTGAATCGGGAACAACGACGTTCGCATATCCACAAGGTAATGGGAGACATGCCTTTCAAGAGGTCGTCTCCGATTTTGACGCTTCAAATTTTGCGTGAATGGCATTATTTGCAATAGCTCGCATTAATTCAATAGAAAAGAGATGTGCTCTTACAAAGTGTGTCTCTGATATCGGCTTACATACATCTGGGATCCAATTATTCTTTTTATTGGAGCAAAAGGGAGACACGCCCAACGGTGGCTCTCCTGAGGCGCGTCTCCAATTGTTGCCCTAAGGTACTTTAGCTCTCTCTCGCGCTCTCTTCCCAAAACTTAACAAAACTTTTAGACACTTTAGCTCTCACGTGCTAATCACTTTTCGCCCTAGAAATCGCCGTCGCGTTGTCCCTTTCCCTGGAGCATGCCGTCGCGTCAGTCCCCTTCCTCGAAGCTCGTCGCCACCTCGAAAATTCCCTCTTCATCATTGTTGCGATGTGTCGTAGACCCTTGCCTCCTCCTCGACCAGCTCAACATTGCCCTAATAAGGTTTGTTCGCGCTTTGGTTGGAGTCGAAATGGTTCGCGCTTTGGTGGTTCACCGATCAATGTTTAGTATATTTTCGAAGTACAATGCTTAGAGTATTACACTTTGGTTGGAGTCGAAATGGTTCGCGCTTTAGTGGTTCACCAATCAATGTTTAGTATATTTTCGGAGTCCTACGCTTAGAGTATTACACTTTGGCTAGTACCGGTCAATGTTTAGTATATTTACAAAGGTCTCGCGCACCTGTAACTTGTGTGATAGACTTGTGATAGTCTATTATTTAATGATTACGAAGGTCTCGCAACCTGTAATTTGCTCCCTTATGTGACTGTTTGTGCGAATGTGACTGAAATTTCATAATGTTTTACAGGACTTCAGTGGATTTTTTTGAATTTGAAGATGTCTTAGTCGGAGCATCAGCAGGATATTGAAGACGAGGCTCAACAGTAGACTCACTAGCAGACTCAGCAGCAGACTCATGAAGAGGATGCATCTGCCTCTGGTAACAGAAGAAAGAAAAGGTCATGGACGACATGGCTGACAGACGTTTTGACTGTTGATGAGGCCAATGACGAAGGCTTACCCCTAGACTGTAATGTGAATACGAGACTGTCCATAGCTTGTGGTCTAGCTGCTCGGGAAAGGGTGTCGCTAAACCTGCAGGGATTCAATCACTTGACTGAAAAATGAAAAGGATGAACTCTTAGAAAGCTCTATCCAACCATACGTTCAATATCCGGAACATATGAAAAATAAGGGGAAGAAGCTAGCTATGAAGATGATCTCTCATGCATGGAGGACCTACAAAACTAATCTTGTGAATCTTTGGAGGTACTATGAAACCCCCTTCCATATGTATCCACATGTGTCAGAAGATGATTGGGCGAGATTTGTTAAAAAGTGTGAATCACAGGGTTTTGCCAAGAATAGTGAATATATGAAGTGGCTCCGATCGCAGAACAAACTTGACCACCACCTCGGCAACACCGGTTATGTCGGTAAAAAAAGGAGTCGGGAAGAACAAGATGAAAGATTGGCCGAGCTAGGTCTTGAGAATCTATACGACAGTTTCAGTGAATGGCTAAAACCATTTATGCATGCTAATTCATAGCTGACTGAGTCAAGCCTACCAGCTTCTACAGCCCGAGCACCTTACATGTCGCATAAAGAGCTTGGAGCTTGAGCAGCGAAAACTCAAATGGTGAGAGGGAAAATGATGACCTCAGCAAGGCCCTGCAAAGACCGGAGCAACGAGGCCGTGTTTGTGGTGTTTCCAATAAGTTGTCCGAGAGGGAGGATATTCCGAAACACAAAAATATGTATCAGAGGCGGAAAACGACCTCGACATCACAGGTTGACGTCGAGGAGCTAAAAATACAGCTCAAAAGGGAGCTCCTAGGAGACGTGAAGCATATGTTGGAGGGAGCAGGTATACCAATCTCTAATGTGTTTTTCATCTTAAGTAACGACGAGGAGTGTAGGAGCAGCTTTGCTTCTATAGCAGTTGGGGGTGGACAACCACAGGAGGATCTTCAGGCACCAACATTTGGACCTTCAATTGAACCGAACACAATAGATAACTTGGCTCAGCCAACAACATGCAACCTTCTGCTAATGGTCAGAGGAATTGCTCGAATGGAGGTCGTGAGAGGGATAATTTATCCTGATCAGACCATGCTTGTCGACATCCAGGTGGGCACAACATCCTATGTTGTAGTCAAGATGGACATGGTGCATGAAAATACGAAAAATTTGGAGCTCGAAGTGTCATTGGACGATACAACGCTGACTATGCGGGATGCAGTTACTAAAAGGGTTCAATGGGGACGGAGCCTTATTGTTGTTGACCTAGCAGCAACAGCTTCCAAGTCGACCTCTAATGTTTCGATGTCTCTTGAGGCACGTCTGCTTCTGCATCCAAATCTAGAGCAGATGGATCTGTCTCCAATACCAGAGCTATCATTGCCTCCAATTATAGAAAAGCAGCAGAAGTCTCCAATTGGAGAGCAGCTGTGTCTAGTTACAGAGAAGCAGCAGAAGTCTCCAATTGGAGAGCAGTTGCCTCTTGTTATAGAGAAGCTGCATTTATCTTCAACTCTAGAGCTGCTGCAGAATTCTCCACTTTAAGAGTTGATGCGTCAGTCTCCACCTCGCACTCGGAGTGCACTGCACCCTACACCTGATCATCCGCCGGCAAAGCAGGCGAATAATCGACATCACAAGAACAAGAGTCAGGCGCGATAGCGATTGCCGAATGAAGCTTGCAAAAAACCAGTGAAAGAGTCGGAAGGTAACCCTGTAACACCCTGATTTTCGCGAACTGGTTGATCGAGCTTATAATAATAACCAAATAATATATATATATATATATCAGGGAGTTGAAATAAATAATAAAATAAATTAATTACTGATTCCTACACAAAAATGAATAAAGAAAGAAGTAATAATCAGATCAAGAGCAAATAGGGATAAAAAAATAAAAACTGAAGTCACTCCTCTTTACTGCTAAACACCCACGCCACTCTCTCTCTCTCCATCAGGCCAACAGCCAGCCTAATATACTTTCCAATTACCCCCTTCCACTTATCCATAATTGCAAACAGCCCCTTCTTCTTCCTCTGTCACCAAAAACAGCAGCACGTTCTCTCTGGTCCAAGCAACAACCAAATATTTCGATCTGAGCTGAGCAGCTATGGCAGAAGCTCAGCTAGCCCTCCTCTCTCTCCCCCTCCATTTCCGTGGAAGACCACGGAGGTCCGTACGGCGCATTCACGACGCCGACCGCCGCACAGAAGAAGAGACGTCTACCTACTCTCTTCACTCACAACCCGACGACCTCCTCGACGATCGCGTAGACGCCACTGCTAGCCGACGCCTTGGCCAGACGACGTGACCCCTCAGGCAGGCGCAGTAAAGAGCTACTACCCATGCGGTCTTCTCGCACGCGTGCTCCTCGGCCGTAGTGAGTCATGTCGTTGCCATTACTTGGTGCAGTGAGCTACAGAACCGGCCACCCGCTGCCTTTCTCTGCCTATAAATCGGACCCGTTGGCCTAATCTTCAACTACCTCGCTTCGTCGTCCCGCCGCTCTCCCGCATATCGAAGGTGCCACATCAATCTTCGGCGAGGAGCTATCTCCACTCGGCCGCGACCCAAGTGAGCACCTTCGGTGCCGACTCCACTGCCCCAACCTGTTCCCGAGTCCATTTCCCTCCCCCTGGCTGGCGGCGGCCACCACCCTCCATGACCGCCCTTCTCCAAAATTGCTCCGTTCTGTTCGGTCTCTTTCCAAATTGACAACTCACTCAAATTCGCCGGGGCCAAAGCAGCCAAATCCCCAAGTTAGAGCCACTCTTTCCTCCTATTTCAGCCAAATCGTGTTTCCCCATGGAGCTCACAGTATTCTGTCCCAAGGTAGAAGAAGTAGTATGTCTTCGCTCGTGATCTGGCGAGGCTTTGAGCTGGGTATGCGGTACCCCACTGGTCAGCCCTGGTGCTCACGTACAGACCCATGTGCTAGTGACCTTAGTTGCCCAACACAAAATCCAATCGATGCCCAGGTGCCTCACGTTACCTGCTGGTTAGCCATAATCTAAAGCAACAACAAGTTAATACAACCAAAATTTCTTATGATATGTTAACATATGCTTGCCTTGCTTGTATGTTTGTGCGTGCGCTGCGGAGCAAACTCAGTGCCAGAAGAGAACCCGGATGAACCAGCTGACCAGGAGCACGACGCCGTAGACGGTAACAAAGGCAAGTTCCATCTATCCCTTTTTGATCATATCGTACCTATGTGAGGTTTATTCATTGTGGCTAGTAGGTTAGGTTATTGCATTTGTCGAGCGTCGAGTGAGATAGTATAACCATGTTAGTTCCATTGTTGCATATTGAGATGGTGAGATTTTGCATGGGGATGTTGCTTCTTGTATGTTGTATGGTTGGTATGATTGGTGAGGGTATGCATGAGTTGTGACCGGGGCAGATGGATTAGTGTTGGTGTATGTGCTACTGTGGTGGTAGACTTACGACGAGTTCTATCATGAGTATAGGCTCGCGATGTGTGTATGGAGGCTACCCTGGTAAGCCTTAAGAACCGAGTTATTTTGACATCTCACCTAACTTACTTTCAGTAGGACCACATGTCCCTGTATGGGCGGGGCTTAGCCTAATCCCGTTGGCTAGCTCAACAGTCATCCACGGTGGTGAGAAAATTATGTTGAGAGATTATCGAGCTTATTGATGATATTGATACTGGGTTTGGGGCGACTAGTATGGGTGATGTTTTGATGGGTGTCGGTTATGTCGGGTTGTCCTTGATGATCCGTGCATGTGGGTACAGTGTACAACCTCTGCAGAGTGTAAAATCCGTTCAAGTGGTCGTGTCCTTGGTATAGGATGGGTTATGGTGTATTCATAACAACTAGAAAGCCACCTATGGTGAGATTGAGATGACTGATGTGTCGGTGGGAGATATTCAGTTGTATTAGTTTGCATTGCTATTTATTTTGTGCGTTGCATATATATCTGTTTATTCCCCTCTTGAAGGGCGAGGTGGAGCTTGCTGAGTATTTTTGTACTCAAACGTTGTTGATTGATTATTTTTCAGAGGATCTCGACTTCGTGCCGGAGGACTTTGAGTAGGGTCGCATCTGCACCCAAGTTGTGTCTAGTGGAACATGGGCGACAATGAGCTACTAGTCTACGTGTTGATGTTTATTATATTTGCCTTGTCACTACTCGTAGTTTTTATCCATAAGACTATGCTGTTGAAATAAAGCTTTGTATGATTGTGGTTCCACTTATATTATGATATTATGTAATAAACTCTATATTTGGTAATAATATTACATGTTTAGTTCCGATCTTATGGGTCGGGACGCTTCAAACCCCGAGCCACCGAAAGCTATGACGCAGGCTAACCCAAGGTTTGTAATTTAAAAGCCGATGTTAACTGCGGTGCACTCAAACATGTTAGTAAATATGTTGTTTTACATCATCAATACTACATGGAAAATTACATAAAATTTCAAACCATACTAGAATCATTCAAGGAGGAACACTTTCTCTCGGGTGATGGTGCTTTAGTCATCGAATGTCCGATCTCTACGATTTTTTCAACCTGGACGCGTTGGATGTCTCTTTATTATGCTGCTTCACATTGTAAGTCCTCAAAAAATAGGTTCTTCACAATACATACACTCAATATAAGTGTTATATGTAACAAATTTGGCATTTTGCGTGTAGGCACCAGCAACAACATACTCATCATAACACGGAAAATGCGTCTCCTGCATATCTTGACCCGCAAGTACCAGCGAGAACTTATATTCAAACGTCGAGCGACCAAAAAGATGTTGTTCAATATTTTATCAAGACAATGAAATACTACGATGATAAGGAGCACCAGGTCGTATCGTTCGATCCAGGTAACCATTGGGTATCTACAAAGTACGACCACGTCTGGTACTGTGACTCCTCAAGGCCAAGAGATGAAAAAATTGGCACGCGAATAAGCCATAAATTGAATGATATCTCCTCCGTTATTGACGAGTAAGTTCCTTCTTCACTTTAGTTTCTAGCTGTTTCATCCTTGCACGATAATTTTACTTCAAGTGTGAATGTTTTTATTTAGGGCTTTTGTACAAGTAAAAGAAAAACGCTGACAACTTAAATATCATACTGCATTCGACGTCCCACAACAAGCTCCAGGCAACACGTGCGGCTTCCATGTCTGCTTAAACATGGCTTTATTTGGAGAGCAACCAGTGTATGTGTAAGTGCATTTATTTTACTTTATTACTAATCTTTTGCTAAATCTCATGTTATCGTGTGGCAGGATTACGGACCCGCCTTCAGGAACGCTGAAGGTTGTATCCTCGAGCAAATTGGAGACGTACTATGTAGGTTCATCATTTCTGAAATCATTAATCCAAAGGGAGAATTTTATTATAAACTAAAGGATTACATGATAGTTATTCTTTGTGTAATTAGTTACTTGTTAAACTGGATGACTAGGAGAATTCTTTGTGCAATAATTACTTGGTATATAAGCAGGATGAATAGGGGACATTCTTTGTATAAATAGTTACTTGGTAACCACGATTGACACTTTGTTAATATTTGATTGGTCAATATGTGTGATCTTCATTTGGCGATACATATGTTTCTATATGTGTATGTTGCTAACACCGGAAATACGGCTGCCAAATCCTGGCTAGCTCCAGGATGCAGCCGACAACAAGGATAATAAGGAGTGGGGGACACCTAATAGGAGACATGTGTCTAGCAGGGAACGTCTCAGTTAGTGCTGCAGTGACCCTGCCTGTAAACAATTCGCGGTGAGCTGTAACAGAGATCGTCTTGGATTACCTAAATAAAGGAGACAAGCTTCCTTAAAGCCCGCCTCAGATCAATCAACAAATCTGCAATGGGCTACCATAAAGCCCGTCTCGGATCAGTCAATAAATCTGCGGCGCGCTATATTAGAGCTTGTCTCGCATGTATGCTGATGGGCGATGCTCACGACGCTCATCTCCAAAGGTCCCGTAAAGATCGTCTATTATGACTCAAAGAAAGGAGATGCGCTATCTTTGATCTTATCTCACACTTAGGCTAATCGGTGACGCGCCAGTTGCTCATCTCTGATGACAACACAATGCGAGACGCGGCGATGGAGACGCACTATTTTTTCGTCTCTATTCTTCGTTCGGGCTCGTCTCGGGTGAGTCTTTCTTACATAGTGTAGGTACTTGTTACTAAGATATTAACTCTCGTCAAATATGTTTTGTTGTTCATGGTATCTAGATCTCATTGATTAATGGTGCAAACGGCAAATGGAAAGCTCCAACGATCGACCCTTCCCCTAGCGAAACAAGCGAAGTGGAGGGGACCCCCCCCCCCCCATCCACGCCGGATTTCCACCTTCTCGGGTGGAAATCTTCTTCTTGACAGCTGTGATGAGTACCCAGGAGCATATCCCTAGCTCCGCTTTAGCCAGCTAAGTAGATCTCAACTGGCAGATGAGAGAAGGGGCATTAGGCATCATGAACAGAAGAGGACATGCCCATTCTCAACAAGGTATGGCCTTAGCAGAAACACAACTTCTCATTCGAGCATCAATAGTGCAATTGCAGGTAGGAGGTCCCCGGATCCTTCAACTTGGGATGGATCGAAGGGGGCACTGAAGCTACTCACAGGTCTAGAGACTGGATAGAAAAGCTTGCTACCTTGAATCAGTCGGCTCGCTCCTTCGCAAAAGTGCTCAGTGGGAGATTTTAGTAGAAGACTCCTCGCGATCATCAAGGAGGATCATGGAAACAACATCACCACCGAAACGTGGGGAACATGAGTTTCAACGAAAACATCCAGGTACCTTACTTGTAACACTCTCATTTTCATTCATCATGTATTGCATACATTCTAATACATGTCTAACATTAATCCACATAAAAAGAAATAAGTTTAAAATGAATTTAGAGTAAAACTGCACTTAAGAATTCTGGGAAGTGCGGACTAGTCCGTTTTTGGTGCGGACTATTCTGATTTCTCCTTGACCTTCGTCGGACTTGTCCGTTTGCTGCGGACTAGTCTGTTTTTCTCTCTGGACAATTTTGAACTTGTATGGTTCATTATGGACTAGTCCGGTATTCCAATTTCTTATAAATTTTGCTAAGTCCATGAATTGTCCGGACTTGTCCGGTATTCCAGAATACTTGTCCGTTTTCCCTCTGACTAAAATCGGACTTGTCCGGTTTTTGCCAGACTTGTCTGATTTTCCTCTAACCAAGTTCAGACTTGTTCGATATAGTCCGGACTTGTCCGTTTTCGCCTATGTCTAACTTTGGACTAGTCCGACCCTTTTCGGACTTGTCCGGTAATCGCGACTCTGAGTTGATCTTCTATTTTACGACTTGTTTTTGGGTTCTACCTTAAGTCGGCCTAAGGAAGTCGTGTATAACTCTTTTTGGAGCCCATGTGGGACCCCAAACCGGCCTCAACCCATCTTAAACTCGAATTCCATCAAACCCTAGCCTCCACCTCTATATAAATAACCCCACCCCTCCACCTTACATCCTTTTGCCTCAATTGAAAGTCCACCCAAACCCTAGTTCGTGGAGAGCCGCCATCAAGGAGGGAGAAGGAGATCTCGAGCAAGAAGAAGAGGAGGAAACGAAAGAGGATCAAGATCACCATCGAGTTTTCGTTCTTCATCACCAATTCACCATCAGGTTCTTCATCAACCCTATATCCTCAAGATCCAAGTGTTGCGTCCAAAAACCTTGATTCATTGGAGTTCTACACACGTGGTATACCTTCTACTTCCTCTTTCTCACATCAATTCAACCCCAATTCTCTTAGATCAAAAAAACCCTAATTTGCAGTCTGTCCAGGGCGGACTAGTCCGACCCCTAAAACCGGACTTGTCCGACCTCTGAATCTGAATTGTGCTGAATTAATTCCAAATTGACTTGAATCAGTTCCAAACCTGTCCAAACTTGTTAAAAACTATTAGAACCAGTTAGTGAACATTAATAGCAACTCATTAATAAGTTTCACTTCACAATTGCATTAATCATGCATATCATGACATATTGAGTACTATATGAGCATTATTTGATTGAATTGTATGTTTTGCATGTTTGTTGCATGAAATATAAGGTTTTGCGCTAGAGAGTGCTGTAGAGGACCTCCAGTACTAGAATTCTGAAGACTCTTACCCAAACCAAACTCAAGAGCAAGGCAAGTGTCCTTGAACATATTGATCCTCTTCTTACAATAAATGTTTTGTTTTCAAAACTACATGCTTGTGTCAATTTGATGGGAAATCCTATGATAGGAAGTTTACTAGCGTTGCTTAACCACCTTTGTCACCTGGAATACATGGTAGAGAGTCGGGAAGGGCTTTTTACCTTTTTTCTTCACTTAATTAATTGCGATGGGAGAACAATTATGCCATTCAATTATGCATTAATGAGATTATGGTTAATATGAACTGGTCAATATGATATGGTGATGGGTGATAAGCAAGCCTGGTATGTGGATGGGTTGGATGTTATGGTGGTTTCACTTGCTTTAGATCGAAGGACCGGTTCATGCAAGAATAAGCCAGGACAACAGTGCCACCACAAGGCCAAGTATAGGTGCGCCATAGCTAATTAATTATGGTATTGCTAGTATTGAGCAGATCATTTGGCGCACCGGGGAAGGGGAGTCGGATTGGGTTTGGATATGGTTGGCGGGACTCCCTGGGATCCGAGTGGCACAAGAGGGGGCCCTTGATTGAAGATGTGCTCAGCTGGAGACATCGCCACCGGTGAAACCTCAGTGGGTCCATACATACTTAGTAATCCCTTCGTAAAGGCTATTTTGTGATCTCTTGGCCATACACCTATGGCAGTGTTTTGGCATAATGGAGGTTTCCTTTTGTCACCGATGGGTGATGAAATCGCAAACACGTGGATAAAGTGGTACAAACTCTGTAGAGTGTCTTAAAAACTATCATGATAGCCGTGCTCCCGGTTTTGAACACCTGGACAACTTTCATGATTAGAGGGAAACATGGGATTTGGGATGGTTTGGTTATGGTTTGGTATTGGTTATGGTTGGCAATATTGTTATGGCTGGTTATGGATTGAACTATTGCAACGAATATGGTTAATGGTAATGAGAAATCTGGAATCTGGATGATGGTAATGAAATATGGACTGGTATTATGGTAACTACATGGTTTATGATGGGTTTATCTCACATACATATAATATATTGCTTTTCAAATGTTTTAATGTACTTTTTCAGCACTTAGCCTTTATTACATTCGTCATTTGAATCAGCTACATGTCATACTTTCCACACTTGCTGAGTATGACATGTACTCGCCCTTGCAATTCCCCCACCAACAGTTTCATGTTAGGATTGGGAGTTTAAAGATGATAATACGGAGTTCTAGGTCGTGTCTGCCGTCAGCTTTGCCTGTGGTATTGATTGGAGCTGCTCTATACCCTATTGCTTATATTGCTTAGTTTGCTTTAATTAGTTTATTTCCGCTGCATTAGTTCAAACTTGTCATTAATATTCATTAGAGCTTGTATTCGAGGATATTCTAAATTCTGTAATAAAAGTGGATAATTAATCTTGTTCTGTGGTAATATTCTGTATATCTTTTTGTGAATGCACTCGTGTATGTGTGTTGAATGTCCTGGGCACACATATGGGTTCACTTGGTTCATTTTCAGAACCGGGTGTCATAAATTGGTATCAGAGTCACAGGTTGACCGTAGGACGCGACCTAGATAGAATGGACACTTTAGAGCACATAGGAACACTCAGGAAGCAATGTGTTTTTGCTTGGTGTGTTGCTTGCTTTGTATTATTGCTTGTGTGCTTAATGGAGGATTTTGGGATGCTTTAGCATTGCCATGTCCACATAGGCTAGTATAGGTAGCTGCTTAGTTTCATATTGCTTGATGCATATAGTTGGGGATTCGTTCTATCTCTCTTTTCTATCTCGCTCAAACCTCTACTTCAATGGAAGAAGGACACAACCAGAAGATTCACTGTCTCAGACGAAGTTGTATGGAAGATGAGAACAAAGATAGTATGTCCAAAAGTAAGTATTTCCATAAGGGGGTAGAATTCCTCACCGAACTTAATATTTTGGATTCACAAGGATTGGACAAGAGGGGTTGCTCCTGGCTTGGAAGTTGAACGACGAGGACATCAGTGTTCTAAGGGGGGGGGGGGGGGTGGATTGTGACATCATATTTGGAATGGATTGGCTGCAGAAGCACGATGGAGCAATTCAGTGTGTCACCAAGACTGTGAAACTGACAATGACGAGGGAGTCAATCTTGAAATTGATGCGTCATAGTAAAACAATGAAGGACATAACGCTACATATTCAGCTATGTGTTCAACAACCTAGTATTGTGTGATGTGTGCCAACGAGTGAAGGCGGAACATCAAAGACCAGCTGGATTATTGCAGCCATCGAAGATTCCAGAATGGAAGTGAGAAGAAATTGGTATGGACTTTATAGTTGGATTGCTACGTACTGAGTCCGAATATGACTCGATTTGGGTAATTGTTGATCGATTGACCAAATCAGCTCACTTCATCCTTGTCAAGACCAAGTATACTGCAATACAACTCGGAGACCTATATATGCAGCATATTGTGTGCCGACATGGAGTTCCAAAGAGGATAGTTTCGTATGGAGGTTCTCAATTTACCTTCAGGTTTTGGCAAAAATTGCATGAAGCATTGGGAACAAGGTTGAATTTCAGCTCAACATATCACCCTCAAACGGACGGACAAACTGAGAGGACCAATTAGATTTTGGACGACATGTTAAGAGATTGTGCTTTGAAGCATGGAAAAATTTGGGACAAGATCTTGCCATATATGCGGAATTCTCATATAACAATAGTTACCAAGCAAGCTTGAAAATATCACCCTATGAAGCACTTTACGGGGGGGGGGGGGAGTGTAGGACACCATTGTTCTAGAATGAGACAGGGGAGAACCAAGTATTTGGACCTGATATGTTGCAAGAAGCTGAAAAACAAGTTTAGGTTATCCGCGAGAACTTGAGGGCTGCTCAATCAAGGCAAAAAGGCTATGCAGACAATAGGAGAAGTGGGAGATTTTGTTTACCTTAATGTGTCACTAATGAGAGGTCACAAGTGGTTTAACATAAGAGGCAAGCTAGCACCTCGCTATATTGGACCATTCAAGATTTTGGATATAAGAGGAGAAGTAGCATATAAGTTGGAGATGCCAGCTCATCTATCAAATGTATATGATGTGTTTCATGTTTCACAGCTCAAGAAGTGCTTGAGGGTACCGACGAACAAGTGTCAATAGAAGAATTAGAATTAGAGACATATTTGACTTATGCCAAACAACTGGTTAAAATCTTGGAAACCAAGGAGAGAGTCACAAGGAACAGGGTTATTCGATGGTGCAAAGTTCAATGGAAGCATCACACAGAATGAGAAGCAACATGGGAGTTGGAGGATGATCTCAAAAAGGAATTTCCCTATCTTTTCTCTTCCGCATCGAATCTCGAGGGTGAGATTCATTTTAAGGGGGTAGGTTTGTAACACCGTCATTTTCATCCATCATGCATTGCATACATTCTAATACATTTCTAGCATTAATCCACGTAAAAATAAATAAGTTTAAAATGAATTTAGAGTAAAACCGCACTTAAGAATTCTGGGAAGTGTGGACTAGTCTGATTTCTCTCTGACCTTCGTCGGACTTGTCCGTTTGCTGCGGACTAGTCTGTTTTTCTCTCTGGACAATTTCGGACTTGTACGGTTCATTGCGGACTAGTCCGGTATTCCAATTTCTTGGAAATTTTGCTAAGTCCCTGGAATTGTGTGGACTTGTCTTGTATTCCAGCGGACTTGTCCGTTTTCCCTCTGACTAAAATCGGACTTGTCCAGTTTTGGCTAGACTTGTCTGATTTTCCTCTGACAAAGTTCGGACTTGTCCGATATAGTCTGTACTTGTCCATTTTCACCTCTGTTTAACTTTGGACTAGTCCGGCCCTTTTCGGACTTGTCCGGTAATTGCGACTCTGAGTTGATCTTTTGTTTCACGACTTGTTTTTGGGTTCTACCTTAAGTGGGCCTAAGGAAGTCGTGTCTAACTCTTTTTGGAGCCCATGTGGGACCCCAAACCAGCCTCAACCCATCTTCAACTCGAATTCCATCAAACCCTAGCCTCCACTTCTATATAAACAACCCCACCCCTCCGCCTTACATACTTTTGCCTCAATTGAAAGTCCACCAAAACCCTAGTTCATGGAGAGCCACCATCAAGGAGGGAGAAGGAAATCCCGAGCAATAAGAAGAAGAGGAGGAAACGAAAGAGGATCAAGATCTCCATCGAGTTTTCGTTCTTCATCACCAATTCACCATCAAGTTCTTCATTAACCCTTGATTGTCAAGATCCAAGTGTTGCCTCACAAAACCTTGATTCATTGGAGTTCTAAACACGTGGTATACCTTCTACTTCCTCTTTCTCACGTCAATTCAACCCCAATTCTCTCAGATCAGAAAAACCCTAACTTGCAGTCTGTTCAGGGCGGACTAGTCCAGCCCCTGAAACCGGACTTGTCCGGTCTCTGAGTATGAATTGTGTTGAATTAATTCCAAATTGACTCAAATCAATTCCAAACCTATCCAAACTTCATAAAAACTATTAGGACCAGTTAGTGAACATTAATAGCAACTCATTAACAAGTTTCACTTCACAATTGCATTAATCATGCATATCATGACATATTGAGTACAATATGAGCATTATTTGATTGACTTGTGTGTTTTGCATGTTCGTTGCACGGAATAGAAGGTTTTGCACTAGAGAGTGCTGCGGAGGACCTCCAGTACCAGAATTATGAAGACTCTGACCCAAACCAAGCTTAAGAGCAATGCGAGTGTCCTTGAACATATTGATCCTATTTTTACAATAAATGTTTTGTTTTCAAAACTGCATGCCTATGTCAATTTGATGGGAAATCCTATGATAGGAAGTTTACTAGCGTTGTTTAACCACCCTTGTCACCTAGAGTACATGGTAGAGAGTAGGGAAGGGCTTTTTACCTTTTTGCTTTGCTTAATTAATTGGGATGGAAGAACAACTATGCCATTCAATTATGCATTAATGAGATTATGGTTAATATGAACTAGTCAATATGATATGGTAATGGGTGATCTAAGCAAGCCTGATATGTGGATGAGTTGGATGTTATGGTGGTTTCGCTTGCTTTAGATCTAAGGACTGGTTCATGCGAGAATATGCTAGGACAACAGTGCCACCACGAGGCCAAGTATAGGTGCGGCGTAACTAATTAATTAGGGTATTGCTAGTATTGAGCGGATCATTTGGTGCACCAGGGAAGGGGAGTCGAATTGGGTTTGGATATGGTTGGCAGGACTCCTTGGGATCCGAATGGCTTAAGAGGGGGCCTTGGTTGAAGATGTGCTCAGCTGGAGACTTCGCCACCGGTGAAATCTCAGTGGGTCCGTACATACTAGTAATCCCTTTGTAAAGGCTATTTTGTGATCTCTTGGCTATACACCTATGGCAGTGTTTTGGCATAATGGAGGTTTCCTTTAGTCACCGACGGGTGATAAAATCACAAACACATGGGTAAAGTGTTAAAAACTATCATGATAGCCGTGCTCTCGGTTATGAGCACCTAGACAACCTCCATGATTAGAGAGAAACTTGGGATTTGGCATGGTTTGGTATTGGTTATGGTTGGCAATATGGTTATGGTTGGTTATGGATTGAACTATGGCAATGGATATGGTTAATGGTAATGAGAAATCTAGAATCTGGATGATGGTAATGAAATATGGATTGGTATTATGGTAACTACATGGTTTATGATGGTTTTATCTCACATACATATAATACATTATTTTTCAAATGTTTTAATGTACTTTTTCAGCACTTAACCTTTATTACATTCGTCATTTGAATCAGCTACATGTCATACTTTCCACACTTGCTGGGTACGACATATACTCACCCTTGCAATTCCCACACCAACAGTTGCAGGTCAGGATTGAGAGTTAAACGATGATTATGTGGAGTTTAGGCCGTGTCTGCCATCAGCTTTGCCTGTGGTGTTGATTGGAGTTGCGCTATACCCTATTGCTTAGTTTGCTTTAATTAAAACTTGTATTCGAGGATATTCTGAATTCTGTAATAAAAGTGGATAATTAATCTTGTTCTGTGGTAATTTTCTATGTATCCTTTTGTGAATGCACTCGTGTATGTGTGTTGAACGTCCTGGGCACACGTATGCATTCACTTGGTTCATTTTCGGAACTGAGTGTCACATTACTTTGAGAGTCCTGACCCAACCGACTAGGTATTTGGTCGAAGTTGGCTGCCGCCTCCCAAAGAAGGTAAAAGATGGAATTGCGGCGGGGGGGGGGGGGGGGGGAGTTCATTTATTCCACGGCGCAGAGCAACATCGATCTCAAGCTTCCAAATGGACCGTGGAGGGTAGACCAAGGTCCTAGGGGGATGAACAAAGACCACGTTATGCTGGGGCCTCAGAATACTGCAGTTCATCCTCGAAAGGATGATCTAGAACTTCAAACACCAAGAAGCTTGGAGATCTATTCAGTCGATCTAGAGAGAATAAGACTTGGTTCAGCGGCGTCCCCTCCAAACAGAGCGAATTACTCAACCTCCAACTTTGGCTTAAGTGGGGCCCACCATCAGAGGGCTGGCTTCCTCTCTAGGGATATTTTGAATCCCCGGTTGGTCGGTCACCAGGGAAAAATTCAAAGGAGCCGAGATAAAATCCCAATTGGGTTGGCTGGTCGAAGCCGAAGTGCGCAAAGCTCGTGTCGAAAGGGAGCAACAGCATGAGTGGGTGGAATTCAAACACGACAACCTTGGAAACAGGTTCAGCATTTACCGCTCAGTAAATGCTTTTGGCGTCGGCCACTTCCGCAAGAGAATCTACACACGGCAATGGAGTTTATGACTTCAAACAGTGAAGGCCAAGTATTGGTGGCAAAAATTGAAGTCTGGCCTCGCCCGCGTCTCGTGTCATCTCAGATTCTTTAGGCGCGGAGATAGCAAGGCTAAGGTGGTTGGTCGATGTTTTAACTGCTTAGCCAAAGACCACTTCAAGAAGCATTGTAGGGACACCCCCCGGAATGAAATCCCCTGCAGTAACTGCACTGCAGTTACTGCAGCTGACTGGTGGGGCCAGGGGGCGTGGGGTCCACCTATCAGCTGCAGTAACTGCAGTGCAGTTACTGCAGGGGATTTGAGTCCCCCCCTGTTGGGTCTGCAAACGCAGCGGGCATATTTCCTACCGCTGTCCTCGCCAAACTACAACCGCAGTTTCCTCCCTCTCTTCCCTGACAAGAAAAAGAGCTGAGCACATGGACCGCGGGCTGTCCATGGGTAGTTCTTTGGGGAACTGGAAACATCGTCATGCCGAGGAACCCCAACAACAGCAAGAAGAGATCAAGCAGGAGTGCCGCAATGCTCAAAGAGCTGGTGAGATGGAGCCGCTTCATGCTGTAGAAGATCAACCTCAGCTGATTCACCGCACCCCTTGTCGGGAGGGAACCGTGGTGTCCCCCCAACAAGAACCCCCTGTTCGTGAGCTCTACAGGCATGCTCCAGTCAGAAGGTCCCCTGAATGATCAAGGCAAGGTAGATCTCCGGCCAGGTCGCTGGTCAGTGGAAATGTGCGAGAACATGCGATTGACTACCCTGGCAACCGTCGGCTTAGGCCGAAGGTGGTAGAAAAAGTGGTTTGGGCTTCTAAAGATATGATGAAGCGCAAAGAGCTTCAGACGAATCACGCTCTCCTGGTGTTGGAGCTTGGGCCCCTGGGCATGGCCTCTCGAGAGGAACTGGCTGAAGCATTGTGCAAACACTTTCATCTTAGAAGGTATGAGTTTAATGTCTATCACACTCACCGTAAGCCATTCATTTTAATCTTCACAGAGAAAGCAACAAGAGATGCGGTGTATGCTAGACGAGGCCTCTTTGAGGGGACATATGTCTTTCGCTTCCATGCATGGGAGATAGCCCGGCTGGGGCAGCAAGCATGCATTCCCTTCCACGTCAAACCGAGCATTGAAGGTCTGCCACAGTTTGCATGGACACCTGAGCTGGTTGACAAGGTGCTAAGCGATCAGTGCGCCGTTCACCACATCGATGTGGCGACTTGTCTCGCGAAGACAAATAGCCTACATCTGTTGTGCTTTTTGCCAAGACCACAGTCTCATCCCACAGATGGCATTCCTCACACTGACAGAAAGACAAGAACCTCCCTCGATAGGAGAAGAATTGCACTTTGCCTGGCTGAGGGGGATGTAGGGGGGGGGGGGGGGGGGGGGGGGGGCACACGTTCAAAGTGTTGATCCATATAGAGTCTATGGAGGATCTAAGCTTCTATCACCGCCCGACAGACGAACTCGATGTTGGAATATGATCCAAATTCTGATCTCGCTGGGGACGCCTAGGGGATGTGAGAGGTGGAGTCCTCCCACGTTACAGGTCATATTTATTTTGAGGGATTTATTTCCTTTTGTAAGCCACCCCTATAAATACATCTTGTAGGCTGTTGAGGGAGAGAAAGAGAGAGAGGAGACACTCATTGTAATCCCCATTGTAAACTCTCATCATATAGTGAAGATCGCCGGTCGGCGCCCGTGGTTTTTTCCCGTAAGGGTTTTCCACGTAAAATCTGTGTCTCGTGTTCAATCTTGTTTACGTATTAATTTGCTAGCAAGTGGTACCAGAGCCAGACTCGAGATTGATTAAAAAAAATTAGGGTTCTATTCTCTGTTCGGTTGCGCCGCCAGGCTGCAACTGCCGCAACCAGATCGGATCGCGCCGTTCAGTCGAGTTTCGTCGACTAAGCCGTCACAAGCGGATATCTTCGGTCGGGTAGCTGCCACTCCGTCTCCGTCTCCAACTCGTGAGATTTTTTTTTTATCTACAAAAGGTACCTCACGGGAGATCTGGCATCAGACGAATCTCGCCTGCGCGTTTTTGCTTCGGCGTTTTTTTGTCTAACACCGGTTTTCGTGCCCGTCTTATGTGCGGGTCTGCATCTACCCGCTGCCCACGTAGCCATTGAGGTCCTTGTTGCTCCATGTGAAAAGGCTGGAGGGTGTTGCTTCCGTCACATCAAATCAAGTTGACCGTGGGCACAAGTTGTTCCTACTGCTGCAGGCTAGGACCAGGTAGGTGCTGCTGCTTCTGGCTGCCTTCACGGGAAGAGTAAAGTTGGCATTGATCTACTGCTCCTACCATGCATAAGGCCAAGCACGTTTACCACCTCTTCGATTTCCGTGCGGAAGTAACTCCGTGGTACTGCCGTTGTCTAGCTGTGAGCACTGAGGAAGATTCCAGGTGAAAGGAAATTAAGATTTTTTGCTACGTCTACATATCAATCTACACGGGTTATTATTTTCTGGATTTCTCTTTACTAAATCCACACGAAGATCTACCAGACAGTTTGCAGATTAATTCTTGCTGATTTTTCTTCAGCATGTCTTCTCTCAAATATGATATTCCGCTGCTATACCGTGATACACGGTTCACTCTATGGCAAGTCAAGATGCGGGCAATATTAGCGCACACCGATCTGGATGATGCGCTTGATGGGTTCTCCAAGAAGCAGGAGAATTGGACCGACGATGAAAAGCGTCGTGATCGTAAGGCCCTTTCACAAATTCATCTTCATTTATCCAATAATATTTTGCAAGAGGTTTTGGAACAGAAAACCGCTGCTGCTTTATGGCTCAAGCTGGAATCGATCTGCATGTCTAAGGATCTTACCAGCAAGATGCATTTGAAGATGAAATTGTTTACTCACGAGTTGCAAGAGGGTGGTTCAATGTCCTCTCATGTTCAAGTCTTCAAGGAGATTATTTCGGACCTAGCGTCTGTAGAGGTAAAATATGATGATGAGGATTTAGCTCTTATGCTCTTGTGTTCATTGCCCCAGTCTTATTCAAATTTCAGAGACATTATATTATAGAGTCATGATACTCTTACTGTTCAAGAGGTTTATGATGCTTTGCATGCTAAAGAAAAGATGAAACAAATTGTGTCTACTGATTCTGCTGCCAGTTCTGATGGAGAAGGCTTGTCTGTTCGTGGTAGAACAGAGAAGAAATCAAATAAAAATTCGAGTGGTCGGAAACACCGCTCTAAATCCAAAGGTAAAGATAAGTTCTGCAGATATTGCAAGCGTGACAATTATGATATCTCTGAATGTTACAAGCTGCAGAATAAAGAAAAGAGAAAAGTTGCTCAAAAAGTCTACAAATAAATCCAATGATGATGGTAGTGCTTCTATTGTCTCTTCTGATGGCAGTTCTAATGGTGATGTTCTCGTTGCTTTTGCTGGATGTGCTAAAATTAATGATGAATGAGTTCTTGATTCTACCTGCACTTTTCATATTTGCATTAATAGAGATTGGTTCTCCACTTATGAATCTGTCCAGGGTGGAGGTTCCGTTTTGATGGGTGATAACACACCTCGGAAGGTTGTAGGCATTGGATCCGTTCAGATTAAGATGTCTGATGGTATTGTCAGGACATTGACAGATGTGAGGCATGTTCCAACTATGACGAGAAATATTATTTCTTTGAGTACTCTTGATCTCAAAGGTTATAAGTATTCTACTGAAGGTGGAGTTATGAAGGTAACTAAAGGCTCTCTTGTTGTTATGAAAGTTGACTTGTTAAAATCAAATTTATATATTCTACAAGGCGTTACTATTATCGGTAATGTTGTCGTTTCTTCTAAGTCACCTGATTCTGATGCTACAAGTTTATGGCATATGCGTCTTGGTCATATGAGTGAACTTGGTTTATCAATTCTGAGCAAGAGAGGTCTTCTTGATGGGCACAACATCAGTAAATTGGACTTCTGTGAGCATTGTGTGTTTGGCAAGCACAAGAGGGTGAAATTCAACACTTCGGTTCATACAACTGAAGGTATTCTTGATTATGTGCATTCTGATTTATGGGGACCATCTCGTAATACATCTATTGGAGGTGCTCGTTTTATGTTGACCATTATTGATGATTATTCGAGAAAGGTATGGCCTTATTTCTTAAAGCATAAATCAGAAGCATTTTCTGCATTTAAAGAGTGGAAGACTATGGTGGAGAATCAAACTGAGAAAAAGGTGAAGGTTCTTCGTACTGATAATGGGATGTAATTATGTTCTAATGAATTTAATTCTTATTGTAAGTCTCATGGCATTGTGAGACATCGCACTGTTGCTCACACACCTCAGCAAAACGGTGTGGCTGAGCGTATGAACAGGACTATCATCTCCAAGGCCCGTTGCATGTTGTCTAATGCTGGTCTTAATAGACGTTTCTGGGCTGAGGCTGCTTCCACTGCTTGTTATCTTATTAATCGTTCTCCCTCTATTGCCATTGATAAAAAGACTCCAATTAAGGTATGGTCTGGTTCTCCAGCTAATTATTCTGAGCTGAGGATATTTGATTGTCCTGCTTGTGCTCATGTTGATAATGGAAAATTGGAGCCTAGAGCTATTAAGTGCATTTTTCTTGGTTATGGTTCTGGTGTTAAAGGTTATAAATTGTGGGATCCTGAATCAAAGAAAGTTATAACTAGTAGAAGTGTTGTCTTTAATGAATCTGCTATGACCACTAATAGTATGGATACTAATGCTCCTGTTCAGAGTTCTCAAACCTCTAGTGTGCAGGTGGAGCATTTAATTGATTCAGCGCATACACCAGATACTGGTGACTCAGATGTACTTATTGATGATGATTCATCTGTTATCCCACATTCTCCTGTTGTGCAGCCTCCACAACATTCTATTGCAGTTGACAGGTCTAGGAGACCTCATATTCGGCCCAAGAGGTTAATTGAGGAATGCAACGTTGTTGCTTATGCTTTGAGTTGTGTAGAAGATGTTGAAGGTAATGCAGAACCTTCTAATTATTCTGAGGCTATTACTTCTTCGGATTGCAATAATTGGGTTGTCGCTATGCAAGATGAGATGGAGTCACTTGAAAAGAATGGTACTTGGGATTTAGTGACATTGCCTAAAGAGAAGAAACCTGTTCGTTGTAAGTGGATTTTCAAGAAGAAAGAGCCTATTTCACCTAATGAGACTGTTAGGTATAAAGCAAGGTTGGTTGCTAAAGGTTATAGTCAGATTGCATGTATTGACTATAATGATGTCTTTTCTCCTGTTGTGAAACATAGCCCTATTCGCTGTTTACTCAGTATTGTTTCTATGCATGATTATGAGTTGGAACAACTCGATGTTAAAACTGCATTCTTACATGGAGAATTAGATGAAGATATTTATATGGATCAACCTGAAGGCTTTATTGTTCAAGGCTCGGAACATCTTGTTTGTAAGTTGAAGAAATCTCTTTATGGCTTGAAACAATCTCCTAGACAGTGGTATAAGAGGTTTGACTCCTTTATGCTCTCTCAAAACTTTAAGCGGTCATCTTATGATAGCTGTGTTTATTTGAAGACTGTTGATAATTCAGCTATTTATTTACTTCTCTATGTCGATGATATGTTGATTGCTGCAAAAGATAAGTCAAAAATAGCCAAATTAAAGGCTCAATTGAGTAGTAAATTTGAGATGAAGGATTTGGGTGCAGCAAAGAAAATTCTTGGCATGGAGATTATCAGAGAGAGACAAGCTGGCAAGTTATATCTTAGTCAGCAAAGTTATATTGAAAAAGTCCTTCATCGTTTCAGTATGCATGATGCTAAACCAGTGAGTACTCCATTAGCTCCACATTTCAGATTATCTTCAGCTTTATGTCCCGAGTCAGAGTATGATATTGAGTACATGTCTAGAGTTCCGTATACTAGCGCAGTTGGATCTCTTATGTATGCTATGGTTTGCTCTCGTCCTGATTTATCATATGCATTAAGTGTTGTCAGTAGATACATGGCTAATCCTGGTAGAGAGCATTGGAAAGCAGTTCAATGGATTTTGAGATATGTGTGCGTTACTTCTAATGCTTGTTTGCAATTTGGGAAATCTGGAGATGGACTTGTTGGTTATGTTGACTCAGATTATGCTGGTGACCTGAACAAACGGAGGTCTCTCACGAGTTTTGTTTTCACCATTGGTGGTTGTGCTGTTAGTTGGAAAGCTTGTTTGCAGTCTACTGTTGCTTTATCAACTACAGAAGCTGAATACATGGCTATTTATGAAGCTTGTAAAGAATCTATTTGGCTTAGAGGTTTATATGCTGAGCTTTGTAGAGATGATTCTTGCACTACTATATTCTGTGATAGCCAGAGTGCTATTCATCTTACTAAAGATCAAATGTTTCATGAGAAAACGAAACATATTGATGTCAGGTATCACTTTATTCGAGATGTTATGGCTCATGGTGATATTAAAGTGTGCAAGATAAATACTCATTATAATCCTACTGATATGATGACAAAGTCAGTTCCTACTAACAAGTTTGAGTTATGCTCAAGCTTGGTTGGTATTACAGTTTGAGTCCTAGTGACTTATTGGCGCGCGGTGTTATTTATTATTGAAGGGAGTTGATTGATGATCTTTTCATTGGCTACAAGATGGAATTTGTCTCAAGGTGGAGTTTGTTGGAATATGATCCAAATTCTGATCTCGCTGGGGACGCCTAGGGGATGTGAGAGGTGGAGTCCTCCCACGTTACGGGTCATATTTATTTTGAGGGATTTATTTCCTTTTGTAAGTCACCCCTATAAATACATCTTGTAGGTTGTTGAGGGAGAGAAAGAGAGAGAGGAGACACTCATTGTAATCCCCATTGTAAACTCTCATCATATAGTGAAGATCGCCGGTCGGCGCCCGTAGTTTTTTCCCGCAAGGGTTTTCCACGTAAAATCTGTGTCTCGTGTTCGATCTTGTTTACGCATTAATTTGCTAACACTCGAAGCAAGTGGCAAAATCCAGTTCCACCCGCTTTCATGGCAATTTGGAAGACCGGACGGGGTGCTAGATGAGAGCATCCTGGTAGCAAAGGAAAGGTATTGCAGACCAGAGAAATCAAAGAAGGCCAAGGAGATGCCCTTGGAGGCGCAGTGTGAAAACATCGGTGGAGGGGCAAATGAGACTAGGGAGGATCCACAACAAACTTCTCCAATGAGACAGATGGAAGAACAGTACAAAGCAATTCTAGAAGGGGCAGTCACGTCCCTGCTCCCGCAATTGATACTGCAAGAACCATTGCCAAAGACAAGGGCGAAGCAGAAAACAAGAAGGAATGAGGCACAACCGGCTAGAAACGGCCTGAGGCTGCGAGAAAAGAACAGAAAGACCAAAACTTGTGTGAAGAAGGCGCAAGAGGTACTAGCGAAGAAATGGGGACTGCTAGAGGGGAACAAAGAGATGGATGAGGCGACTCTAAAGAAATACTTGTCCATATACAAGAAACCTATGTCGGATGCTTCCTTGGAGGCCATCACACAGCTCACGGCGGTAGCCGCGGCGAAGACAAAGAGCAAGAAAAGTAAGAAGAAGACGGGCCCAGAAGGAAGTTCAAGCGGCCAAGAAGCAAAAGACCATCAAGGAAGGGGCACCGTTGGTGTTGCCCTTACCAGCTTAGCTCGGCTGGCTAGAAGTATTTTATGTCTCCAATGTTCAGTTTGCACTTTAGTCAGGTATTTTGGCCCTCCGTAGAATGGTGGAGGGCAAGTGTATTTTGTTTTGGAGGGAGGAGTTGGTCTCCTCCTGGTCTGTGGTTGCTCGGCGGTTGGAAGTGGAGTATTTTGTGGCTCCCAAGTTAGTTGCTGGCCTCGGGACAATACTTGGTTAATAGCTGTGATGATGCCTTGCGCTCATCTTTTGTTGCTTGCATGTATGCTTATGGAGGGAATGATTCAAAATTACTCATTTTTGTCATGGAACGTGAGAGGACTTAACAGTGTCACGCAACGAGAAGAGGTCCGGCAAATGGTGCAGTTAAATAAACCGCAATTGGTCTGTTTGCAAGAAACTAAAATGCAAGCTATCTCACAACAAGATGTAAGAAGCATCCTCGGTAGAGAATATGAAGATCAATTACAGGCTCTACCAGCGCGGGGGACTAGTGGAGGGATCCTGATAGCTGCGAGACCCCCCTACCTCACGATGACAGTGGTGCAGAGTTTGGATCACACAGTGTCAGTGACTGTGCGGGACATTAGAACAGACACACACTGGACACTGATGGGAGTTTATGGCCCTCAATTGGATATGGACAAGAATAGATTCATCAGGGAGTTACGTGACCTAAAATCCCATGTGTTGCCCGTATGGTTGCTGTCGGTACCCTGCGTATCGGGTACCTCACAATACTGCAAGAAAAGCCGAAGAGTTCCTACTTCTGAGTTGAAGGCCCCCGAAGGCAACACATGCCTAATAGCATTGGGTCCGCATCCCTCGTTTGGGTAGCTCCGGTACTACTACGTGTCCAGCGGGACTGGGTCTGCCTCCCTTCACAGGGAAGCTCCAGTCCTGCCACGTGTCTAGCAACCCCGGACCTAACCCCCAGTAGAGGGAAGCTCCGGTGCCACCACATGTCGAGTGATTTCGGATCTACCTCCCCGCAGAGGGAAGCTCCAAAGCTGCCACGTGTTATACCTCCGGAGCTTCGCTAGTAACGACTACAGAATCTCCAACAGCACGGACAATCAAGAGGCTCTTAAAACAGCCATTACAAGACCTGATTAACATGTCATTAATTCAGCATTAATGACACACAATCAAAGGACTATTAGTACCGGTAACACTGCCATTAAGGCGCGTTATCACACTGTTAATTATACTTAGTACATGTAGATCGTGTATTAGGGAATTGAATATCGCTGGGGCCACGTGTTGGGCCAGGCAACCCCTGTAACGACCAGCCCTTGACATATTAAAGGGTTG
This sequence comes from Tuctoria greenei, assembly GCA_036927565.1. Classification (NCBI taxonomy): domain Eukaryota; kingdom Viridiplantae; phylum Streptophyta; class Magnoliopsida; order Poales; family Poaceae; genus Tuctoria; species Tuctoria greenei. The sequence goes on from JAYESD010000010.1 coordinate 61,996,674, forward strand.
CGCCGCACGATAGAAACCAAGCTGAATCAAGCCAATACAAGCACACACTCATACAATCAACAACCACCCCGTGGAGTAGGGTATTACACTCAGGCAGCCCGGACCACGTAAAACTCTCTGTGTCATCATCTCATTCATAATCTCACGCGCGCTCCAACCAAATACGAACCTCCGCAGACTACACTTTAGTAGTACCGGGGGAAGTGTCGTAGCAACACTTTGACATTTGGCACGCCAGGAAGGGGGCCCTAAGATTTCGAGATGGTGAATTCTGCCGCAGGATCGTCCAACAGCTACACTGAGCAGCCTGCTGGAGAAAATCCCTCCAACATGCAGCAGCCGGCGAATGTTGTTGGTCACTACATCAACGAACAACCCGGAGAATGCGCTAAACGCAGCGCAAACTCTTCTTCAATGTCCACCTGCACCAGAAGCATCTTAGAGTGCGATGGAGCAGTGGTGTACTGATGTGCAGCATCTGGTTGCAGCTGCATCCAAAGCCATCAGTAACAAGGGTCAGCCCCCTACTGGGCAGGTACCTTCAAGAAACAGGACCTTAACTGGTAGACTTGGTCCTAAGGCGTGTCACAGCACTGGAGGCGTGCACCCTCCTAGCAAGTGACGTCACTACCCTCCGAGGCACGCTATACTCACACGGCATTGAGGCTCTCGACCCATCATCTGCGATCAGAGCTTGACCGCCAATACAGGCAGCAGGACGACCGTGTCCTCATGGAGCGTGCTTGCGAGAGGTGATCTGCACGTGAGAACCCTTCTCCCATGGGGGTAGTGAAAGTGCATCTAGTACTCTCTTGTGGGTTTTGGATGATCTATGACAAGCAATTGGGATCCTAACCTATTTTTTGAGATGAGTGTAGGCCTATGATAGGAAAATGAGCAAAATACCAAAAAGAAGGAAGGATGAGGAGCAAAGTGGAGATGAGCTCAAGAAAGAAGAGTAATAGATTATTGTGTATGGAGTGTGTTAAGGAAACTCACCCCAAGAGCTCAATCACAATTAAACACACACATTGCACAAAGTTACACAGGACCGGACTAGTCCGATCACAACCGGACTAGTCCGATAACCTTTATGCACCAGATCAGACAAGTTCCATATCTGTCGGACTAGTCCGATATTCTTCTGACTAGAATGGGACTAGTCCTCCCCAGTACGGACTAGTCCTCAAAACACTTCACAAGTCACACAAAATCGGACAGGTCCGATCATAACTGGACTAGTCAGATATTCCTTCTGATCCATATCGGACAAGTCCGATATTTGCAAGGACTAGTCCGAAAAACCCTCTGATCTACATTGGACAAGTCCTCCAAGTGCAGACTTGTCATCTAACTCACTTAGGGTTTCACATGTCTGGATAGGTCCAATGGATATTGGACTAGTCCGAAGATTTCCAGTAGCGAAATCGGACAAGTCCGTTTTCAGCCGGACTAGTCCGATATTTCGGGGTACTTAGGGTTTGCTACAAACAGCACACCGGACTAGTACGGTGATCACCACGGACTAGTCCGAACTTTATGAACCCTAACGGTCACTTTTAGAAACTCCATATAAATACAGGTGCACGGCCTTCTTTTGAACGCTCTCGAACCCTAGCACCGTCACACCTCCCAAGAGCCTCAAAAACTACATCTCTCCACGAAATTAAGTGCAACCACGATCAATCCTTTGAGGATTCACTCTAGATCATTGGAGAGACACTTGGAACATCACATTGAGCTCTTGGTTTGATTCTCTAACACACTCCTGTGTTTTAATTGTAATCTTTTGAGTGTGTTTTCGGTGGAAACTTGTGTTGTAATCTAAGGGAGCTCTCAACGTGTGAGAAGGCCCCTTGAATTCGGTTATTCACCCCTTTGTGATTAGTGGAAGAGGATTGGCCTTCGTGGCGATCCGACGAGGGTAGGGTTGGAGAAGACCCGATCCTTTTGTGGGCTCCTCAATGTGGATGTAGGTTGCCTTTTGTGGTAGTCGAACCACGGTATAAAACCTTGTGTCTTGTTTTCTTTTGGTGCTCATCATTCTAATTCATCAATATAATCTAGGGTTTCATAATCATTACTCATCTTACGTTGGATTGTTAAACATAAGATTTAATTGTGATATAATCTAGAATATAAATGTGAAACCTTTATTTGATTCTATTTTTTCGCTGCACACATAAAAGAATCAATCCAATCGATCTAGCTTAATCAACTTAGTCCGTGAACACCGGACTAGTCCGCACTTTACCAGACTACTCCGATATCTCTGGTATTGAGCTTGTTGTTGAGTGTTGCGGGATCCGACAATTTTCAAGAAGGCCTATTCACCCCCCCCCCCTCTAGGCCCACATTCAATTGGTATCAGAGTAAGGTTCTTCAAGAAAGAGTCTAATCACTCAAAGACATCATGTCAGAGATGAAGGACATCCACAAAATCAACAACCAAGAAAAGGTTAACAATGACAAGACTCAAAAAGTGGAAAAGTACCTCGAAGCCATTCAAGAGTTCGAGGACGACGATGAGGAGACACTGGAGCTAAAGGCGCTCCTTAGAAAGAAGGCACTTTCCAAAGGGAAAGTGAAAGTTGAAGAGAAGAAGAAGGGGAGTAGTTACATCGACTACTCCCGATATCCTTTTAACTACGATCGTCTAAATTCCAATAACAATCATTACTTATCTATCCCACTTGGAAAAGCCCCACACTTCGATGGAAGTGATTACTCAATGTGGAGGCAGAATATGAAAATGCATTTGATTTCCCTCAACCCAAGTCTATGGCATGGTGTATGCACAGGGATAGATATTCCGGACGACGACGAGGAGCTCACCCCAAGCCAAGAGCAGGCCATCATAGAAATGCACAAGCCGCAGCTGTAATCACCTCCTCACTCAGTCGGAACGAGTTCACCAAGGTGGATGGACTCGAAATTGCTAAGGAGATATGGGATACACTACAAACTGCACATGAAGGTGACTGACATGTGCGTGAAGCAAAGATTGAGATGATCAAAGGCGAACTAGGAAGATTCGCAATTAAGGAAGACGAGTCACCCCAAGATATGTACAATCGTTTGAAGACACTTGTCAACAAAGTTCGATCATACGGGAGCAAGAAGTGGAATGACCACGAGGTGGTAAAGCTCATCCTTAGAGCTTTTATGCCTCGCAATGTCACGCTATGCTCCATGATTAGAGAAAGCCCCGGATACAAAAGGATGACTCCGGATGAATTGCTTGGAAAAATCATCAACTTTGAGATGATGGAAAGACAAGCAAAGCACGTCAAGGAAATTGCCGATCTCACCTCGGCTAAGAAGAAAGGGGTTGCTCTAAAGTCCACCCTCAAGCCTCTATCCAAAGAAGCAAGGGAAGCACAACTAGAGGAAGACAGTGACGACGAAAGCAGTGAGTTAGATGAAGAGGACATGATATTGTTCATGAAAAAGTTTAAGATAATAATGAAGAAAAGACAAGGAACAAAATCAAGTGAGGGAAAGTACAAGGAAAGAACGAAACTGAAGTTGAGGCGGGCATGCTACAATTGTGGTGAGTATAACCACTTTATAGTTGATTGCCCATATGAGGAGAACAAGAAGAAGACCAAAGAATCCAAGCCTCAACCTAAGAAATTCTTCAAGAAGAAGAAGCAAGCCGAACAAGCGCACATTGGGAAGGAGTGGGACTTAAACGATGAGTCCTCATCATCTGAAGAAGAAGAGATGGCTAGCGTAGCCATCGAGAGCACGTCCAAGAAATCTACACTCTCCCCACACTCGGCGCAAGGAAGGGAAATGGCACTTGCCTTATGGCAAAGGAAGGTAAACGCAAGGTAATCATCAAAACCCCTTCCGTGCATTCCTACTCTAGTGATGATGAAATGAATAGTGATGATGAGGATATGCTTAGTGGACTAGATAGGAAAGATGCAACAAAAATGAAATTTTTACTTGATCAACTCGTTGAGAAGGAGAGGTTAATTCATCGTCAAGAGGACATGATTATCTCCCAAAAGGAGGAGTATGTCGAACTTGACAAACTTCTAGAACTTGAAAAGGAGAAAAGCAACTCACTAGAGCTTGAGTTAGCTTCAAGCAAGAAAGCTTGCTTGGAGTTAACTGACTCAAATGTTGCAATCAAGGACCAACTTGGTGACCTGATCAAGGTCAACAAGATCCTTGAAGTGCAAGTTGTGTCACTCAAGCTGAGTGAACCTTCCTCCTCTTCAAGTTCACCTTCTCAATCCACTAAAATTGATTTTGCTCATATGTGCACATGTAGTAAAATAGACACCAGTTTGAAGGAGAAGTCAACCTCCACAAAGGATAAAAATCCTACCCAATGTGGCATATTTGACAAGGAGAAGATCAACTATGCACGTAGTGCATACTTGGTCCAAAGACCTCCAAATGTCAAGTATGGCATTGGTTACTCTTATGATGAAAAACAGCATGCTGGAAGTCATAAGAATAACAAGGGGAGGATTTCCTTTGTGAAGGAAAGACCCTCTCAAACTCATAAGTCGAAGAGTAAAAACCTGAACTCACACAATCACCGGACTAGTCCGGTGAGTGTCCGAACAGGTCCGGTCCTCCGGACAAGTCCGGCCTTCCAGACTAGCCCTGTATACAAACAACAACAATTACTCTTTAGAACCTTTGATGCCTCCTATGTGTTAATGAGAAATAATTTTGGCAAGATTTATGCTAATTATGTTGGGCCACACCATGGGAACACCAAATCTCATGTGTGGGTGCCCAAATGTGTATTGTAACTAACCTCCAAGGACCCAAGCAAGCTTGGGTACCTAAAACCAAAGCATAATTTGTTTTTGCAGGCCTATTCCTCCGTGGATCCAAATGGGTGCTAGACAGTGGCTGCACCAACCACATGACCAGAGAAAGAAGAATATTCGTGGAATATGAAGAGAATGAGGACCCAAACGAAGGCATCTACTTTGGAGATAATAGTCAAGGAAGGGTGCTCGGTACCGGTAAAATTGCAATATCTTCTACACACACACTTTCTCATGTTTTACATGTTGAATCCTTAGATTATAGCCTACTGTCCATATCTCAGCTATGTGACAAAGGTTATAATTGCTTGTTCACTAACGAGGGTGTGACCGCCTCTAGGAGGATTGATGGTTCCATTGCATTCAAGGGTATGTTGAAGGGAAAGCTTTACCTCATTGACTTAAACAAGGATAAAGCCAAACTTGACACATGCTTAATTGCAAAGACCAACATGGGTTGGCTGTGGCATAGACGGCTAGCGCATGTTGGTATGAGGAATCTTCAAAAACTCCTCAAGGGCGATCACATCCACGGTTTGAAGGATGTTGTTTTTGAGAAAGATAGGCCTTGTAGCGCGTGCCAAGCCGGGAAGCAAGTTGGAGCACCTCATCCCGCAAAGAACGTCATGACTACAACAAGACCGCTCGAACTACTTCACATGGACTTATTTGGTCCAATTGCTTACATAAGCATCAGCGGTAACAAATATGGTTTAGTTATTATTGATGACTTTTCTCGCTTCACTTGGGTTTTCTTTTCTGCACGATAAGTCAGAAACACAAGGAACACTCAAGAAGTTCTTCAAGTGAGCTCAAAACGAATTCTCATTGACAATCAAGAGTATTCGAAGCGACAGCAGCACGGAGTTCAAGAACACACAAGTGGAGGAGTACCTTGATGAAGAGGGTATCAAGCACGAATTTTCAGCGCCATACTCGCCACAACAAAATGGAGTTGCTAAAAGAAAGAACCGAACACTCATAGAGATGGCAAGAACAATGCTCGATGAGTACAAGACCTCGGATCGATTTTGGGCAGAAGAGATTAACATCGCTTGCCACACCGTTAATCGACTTTATCTTCATCGACTACTCAAGAAGACATCCTATGAGCTACTCACCGGTAACAAACCAAATATCTCATATTTTCGAGTTTTCGGTTCTCCATGTTATATCCTGAACAAGAAGCCTAGGACTTCAAAGTTCGCTTCGAAGTCCGATGAAGGTTTCTTGCTTGGTTATGATTCAAACACTTACACCTATCGTGTTTTCAACAAGGCCTCCGTACTCGTTGAAATAGCACGTGACGTAGTGTTTGATGAGACTAATGGCTCCCAAAAGGAGCAAGTTGATCCATGTGAACTAGGTAAAGAAGAAGCTCCCTGTCAAGCATTGAAGAGAATGGCTCTAGGTGAGGTTCGACCGCAAGAGCCACCTCCACACGTACATGAGGAAGATGAACCACAGGAGGAGATCAATGATCAAGGGGGAGCTTCAACACAAGATCAACCACAAAGATACCAAGATGATCAACAAGTCAATGAAGGCAATAACTTAGGGGGAGAAGCAGATAATCATGAAGATACAACTCCTCAAGTGCCACACCCAAGAGTACACCAATGCGTCCAAAGGGATCACCCAATCGACAACATCATCGGTGACATCCAAAAGAGAGTAACCACTAGATCTCGCATAGCTAACTTTTGTGAAACTATTCGTTTGTATCCTTTTTGGAACCATGCAGGGTTGAAGATGCATTGAAAGATCCGGACTGGGTGGTGTCAATGCAAGAAGAATTGAACAACTTCAAGCGGAATGAAGTATGGGAACTCGTGGCGAGACCCAATGCAAACATTGTCGGCACCAAATGGGTCTTCCGCAACAAACAAGATGAACACGGGGTGGTGACAAGGAACAAGGCACGACTTGTGGCCAAAGGTTATTCACAAGTCGAAGGTTTGGATTTTGATGAGACTTTTGCTCTAGTAGCTAGGCTTGAATCCATTATAATATTACTTGCATATGCTACTCACCATGATTTCAAGTTGTATCAAATGGATGTAAAAAGCGTCTTCCTCAACGGACCAATCAAGGAGGAGGTGTACGTGGAGCAACCACCCGGGTTTGAAGACGAAGAGTTCCCCAGCCACGTATTCGAATTGCGTAAGGCTCTCTACGGCCTCAAACAAGCTCCTAGAGCTTAATATGAGTGTCTTAGAGATTTCTTAATTGAGAATGGTTTTCAAATTGGCAAAGTAGATTATACTCTATTTACAAAGAATTTAGACAATGATCTTTTTATTTGTCAAATTTATGTTGATGATATAATCTTTGGGTCAACTAATCAATCGTTTTGTGAGGAATTCAGCAAAATCATGATAGACAGATTTGAAATGTCAATGATGGGAGAATTAAAGTACTTCTTGGGATTCCAAGTGCGGCAAAAAAGGAAGAGACATTCATAAGCCAAACCAAGTACACGCAGGACATACTTAAGAAGTTTGGCATGGACAAGGCAAAGCCCACAAAGACCCCCATGGCAACAAATGGCCACTTGGATCTCAATGAAGATGGACCTAGCGTCGACAAAAGGTATATCGCTCCATGATTGGATCTCTACTCTATTTATGTGCATCTAGGCCACACATTATGTTGAGTGTATGTTTGTGTGCAAGATTCCAAGCCAACCCTAAGGAATGTCACTTGACAGCCGTAAAAAGGATCTTGAGATATTTAGTTCATACACCCAACCTTGGTCTTTGGTACCCAAAAGGCTCAAAATTCAATCTCATTGGTTACTCCGATGCAGATTATGCCGGGTGCAAAGTAGATAGAAAAAGCACCCCCGGCACATGCCAATTCCTAGGGAGATCCTTAGTTTCTTGGTCCTCCAAGAAACAAAATTCCATTGCCTTATCCACAGCCGAAGCGGAGTATGTTGCAGCCGGGAGCTGTTGTGCACAACTCCTTTGGATGCGACAAACTCTAAGGGATTACGGTTACAATATGAACCGTATTCCTCTCCTTTGTGACAACGAGAGTGACATTAAAATTGCCCACAATCCAGTTGAGCACTCTAGAACTAAACACATAGACATAAGACATCATTTTTTGAGAGACCATTCCATGAAAGGAGATATAGCCATCTCACATGTCAATACCCAAAAACAATTGGTCGACATATTCACCAAGCCACTTGATGAAAAGCACTTTTGCGAACTCCGAAATGAACTAAATATCCTCGATGCTCGGAGTGTGGCTTGAAAAGTTGCATACCTGTATGAATTCTTTAAAATATATTGATCGAATTGTGAAAATCAACTCTCTCTCAATTTTTCCCAAAAAAAACTATGTCAATTACTAGATCTTGGTGAATTATGATCATTGCTTGATTGTTGTATGCTTACTGGTCATATTCATCAAGATCATTTGATTTAATTTGCCTCTCTATTCTCTATTTATGAACCTTCAAATATATAAGAATGGGCTATGCAAATTTCTCCTGGTGACCACGGACTAGTCCGTGGTTACCCGGACTAGTCCGCACATGCTGACTAGTCCGCAGAGTGCCGGTTAGGACGGACTAGTCCGATAACACCACGGACTAGTCTGATGTTGCTCTCTGGATGAGTTCGAACTAGCCCGGTCATCTCCGGACTTGTCCGATTTTTCGTGTCCATAACCCTAGCCGCCACCAAACCCTAATCCCTTCATCCTCCACTCTTGCTCACGCGTTCTCTCTCCTCTGCTCGAGCTCCCAAGGCGATTTCTTGCTCCCTCCATCGAAAATCTCCGCATTTGGGCAGAAATCAAGCTTGCCCTCTTGAGGATTGAAGCTAGCGGACTTGTCCGGCCTTCAACACCCTCATCTCCAAGCTTCAATCGATTTCTTCGGTAATTTTCACCCAAACCCTAGAAATCTTGTTTTTCTTCATTATTGATCAAATAGCCTAGCATCTTTCACTATATACATGCCTCCTTTATGTATCACGTGTATGCTAGACTTATTGTGCATTAGGAATCATCTTTTGTCAAATCTCTTAGGTTTTTGAGGATGAACACCGGACTAGTCTGATCCATGAACGGACAAGTCCGGTCACCCCAGACTAGTCCGTGCCTGTGCACCGGACAAGTCCGATGTTTCTGAACTCAAAACCTAACTCTTCAATTCCTCAATGCAATTCCTTGCTATCATTTCATACCTATGCCTTGTATCATTCATTATCATTCTTGAAACTCATTCTCAGGTCATGTCGAGCTCAAACGATGAGGTTTCTGACTTTGAGGCTGAGATGGACCACGAGGTGGCACCTCAGACCTCAACGAGTCTTGGCAAGAAGTGCCAAGAGCGACCTACCGAGCCAGCCCCGTCTCCTCCACAAGTTCGGAGGAAAGTGCTAGCGAATAAGCCGGCCTCCAAGGTGCCAGTTTCTAGGGCTACCGCCAGTGGTGGCCCTAGCTCGGCAAGTGCCCGCCTAGCCAAAGGCAAGGGAAGGGGGATAGCGACGGGTCCAGTTGGACCATTGAAGCTGCATGCTCCCAGGGAAGGGGTCCGGGACCCCACTGAAGAAAATTTCAACAGGAAGGGCAGTGACTCAGTGGCCAAAATTCATAAGATTGATTGGTATGGCCGACCGAAGCAAGCAGCTGATGGAAGATTCTGGTGCAACTTCCATGCTAATTTCTACAGATCGGTGTATGTACCAATGAAGACACCAGTGGTGCGCAGTCAGTGGATCGACTGAGCACATCTTAAGAAGAAAAGATGCTCTGCTTTTGATGAAGTGATTGCAGCAGCTGAAAGACATGGCTTGAAGGACCTCTTTGCTTCAAGTACAATTGGAATGATGAAGTGGTGGCTCAGTTCTATGCCACCTGCCACTTTGCAAGCATTGAAGAGGAAAGAGTGACTTGGATGACTCATGGATCCAAGTACACTATCACTTATGAAGAATTTGCAAGGATGTTGCATCTTGACACCTTCAGCAATGATAATGTGGTCATCCACAATGTTGGTGTCATTGACAAGGAGAGGATGAAGTTTCTCTATGAGCCCAATTAAAAGTTCATCCCTCCTTCCACAAAGAACATGAAGCCATTCTTTGTGGTGCTAAACAGAGTCTTGAGAAATACCATTGCCCCTAAGGATGGGGATGCAGGGAGTGTACAAGGGTACCTCCGTACCCTAATGAGGGTCATAAGCAAGAACAGACAGTTTGATGTGTTTGACTACATACGGAATGATATGGTTAACATCTCCAGCACCCCGAACAGGTCCTGTGGCTGCTCCCTATCTGATGTTTATGATTGAGAAAATCACAGGGATTGATTTTGTCAAGGATGTGGAGCACACTCCTTTGAGGCCTCAGAAGCCTCAACCAGTAAATGTCCAGGTTGCTCCCTCGCCAGCTTCCAGTCCTGAGGCACCGGCAAGATCAAGAGAAGATGCTAGAGCTGTCCCAACTTCAAGGGCAGCCCCTTAGAGAGGATCAACTAGTGGAATCCTCAAATACCTGGCTGCCATCTTCACCTCCTGCAAGAAGGTCGAAGTGAAGGCCCACAAGCTCAACATGAAAAGAAAAGAGGACATGAAGTACATCAAGGCAAATGTGAAGCAAATTTGCCAGAAGCCGGAGATCGACCCCATTGAAGCTCCAGTGATTTCTGAGGACTCCGACCCGGACTACACTGAGCTTGGGCCCTTGACCCCATCCGAGCTTGCCTACTTTGGCGTTGGGGGCTCGAGCGTCTCCACCCCTCCTTCTTCTCCTCCTCATCAAGCTGAAGATGAAGATGACGAAGACGACGATGAGAGGACCGGCAGTGAAGAGTAAAGACATTAGGACCCTCCTCTCCTTCTTTTTGGTGTCTTGATGCCAAAGGGGGAGAGATTGAGGGGGAGTCTTAGCTTTAGCTGTAGGATGCGAGGAGAGAGCTCTTTTTATGCTTCTTGTCTATTTTTGAGTTTTGCATTGTTTTAACTTTGTTCCTAAGTTAGTTATGGTTTTGTGATGCAATGATTAATTAATTTGAGAAGTATTTGTTGAAATCTGTAATCTTGCTCCTGGAATGACATATATGCTTGGCTTTGGTCGATTAATGTAAATTATGTCATTCTCAATGTATCAAAATACTTAGTTATGCATCCCACCATAAAGAATGCACATATGGATAATTCTTTCACTGCTTGATGTATTTTTGACTCATATGTGCATACTTTATGAAAATCTCAATTTTTATCATATTTTATAAAATCTCAATTGGTTGTCGTCAATCACCAAAAAGGGGGAGATTGAAAGTGCATCTAGGATTCTCTTGTGGGTTTTGGATGATTTATGACAAGCAATTGGGATCCTAACCTATTTGTTGAGATGAGTGTAGGCCTATGATAGGAAAATGAGCAAAATACCAAAAAGAAGGAAGGATGAGGAGCAAAGTGGAGATGAGCTCAAGAAAGAAGAGTAATAGATTATTGTGTATGGAGTGTGTTAAGGAAACTCACCCCAAGAGCTCAATCACAATTAAACACACGCATTGCACAAAGTTACACAGGACCGGACTAGTCCGATCACAACCGGACTAGTTCGATAATCTTTCTGCACCAGATCGGACAAGTTCGATATCTGTCGGACTAGTCCGATATTCTTCTGATTAGAATCGGACAAGTCCTCCCTAGTACGGACTAGTCCTCAAAACACTTCACAAGTCACACAAAATCGAACAGGTCCGATCATAACCGGACTAGTCCGATATTCCTTCTGATCCATATCGGACAAGTCCGATATTTGCACGGACTAGTCCGAAAAACCCTCTGATCTACATCGGACAAGTCCTCCAAGTGCGGACTTGTCATCTAACTCACTTAGGGTTTCACATGTCCAGACAGGTCCGATGGATATCGGACTAGTCCGAAGATTTCCAGTAGCGAAATCGGACAAGTCCGTTTCATCCGGACTAGTCCGATATTTCGAGGTACTTAGGGTTTGCTACACACAGCACACCGGACTAGTCTGGTGACCACCACGGCTAGTCCGAACTTTCTGAACCCTAACGGTCACTTTTAGAAACCCCATATAAATAGAGGTGCACGACCTTCTTTTGAACGCTCTCGAACCCTAGTGTCGTCACACCTCCCAAGAGCCTCAAAAACTACATCTCTCCACGAAATTAAGTGCAACCACGATCAATCCTTTGAGGATTCACTCTAGATCATTGTAGAGACACTTGGAACATCACATTGAGCTCTTGGTTTGATTCTCTAACACACTACTGTGTTTTAATTGTAAACTTTTGAGTGTGTTTTCGGTGGAAACTTGTGTTGTAATCTAAGGGAGCTCTCAACGTGTGAGAAGGCCCCTTGAATTCGGTTATTCACCCCTTTTTGATTAGTGGAAGAGGATTGGCCTTCGTGGCGATCCGACGAGGGTAGGGTTGGAGAAGACCCGGTCCTTTTGTGGACTCCTCAACGTGGATGTAGGTTGCCTTTTGTGGTAGCCGAACCACGAGATAAAACCTTGTGTCTTGTTTTCTTTTGGTGCTCATCATTCTAATTCATCAATATAATCTAGGGTTTCATAATCATTACTCATCTTATGTTGGATTGTTAAACATAATATTTAATTGTGATATAATCTAGAATATAACTGTGAAACCTTTATTTGATTCTATTTTTCCGCTGCACACATAAAAGAATCAATCCAATCGATCTAGCTTAATCAACTTAGTCCGTGAACACTGGACTAGTCCGCACTTTACCGGACTAGTCCGATATCTCTGGTATTGAGCTTGTTGTTGAGTGTTGCAGGATCCGACAATTTTCAAGAAGGCCTATTCACCCCCCCCCCCCTCTAGGCCCACATTCAGGTAGGGGGCGGGTATTCGTCCCTGTCCACGCACCTTCGCATGGTCCAATGGCCACAGAAGTTCCAGCCTCATTTGCCAAAGAAGTATGACAGGACTGTCAACCCCGTTGAGTTCCTCCAAATCTACTCCACCGCCATCCTCGCGGCTAAAGGCAATGAGACTGTGATGGCCAACTACTTCCATGGGGCTCTAACTGGGACAACCATGTTGTAACACCCTCATTTTCATCCATCATGCATTGCATACATCCTAATATATGTTTAAAATTAATCCACATAAGAAGGAACAAGTTTAAAATGAATTAGAAACAAAACCGCACTTAAGAATTCTGGAAAGTGCGGACTAGTCCGATTTTGGTGCGGACTAGTCCGATTTCTCTCTGACTTCAAACGGACTTGTCCGTTTTTCTGCGGACTAGTCCGTTTTTGCCTCTGGACCCCTTCGGACTTGTTCGGTCCTAAGCGGACTAGTCCGATGTTCCAATTCCCTTGGAAATTTTGCTAAGTCCCTGGACTTGTCCGGGCTAGTCCGGTCTTCCAGCAGACTTGTCTGTTTTCCTCTCTGACTAAAGTCGGACTTGTCCGATTTTAGGCCAGACTTGTCTGTTTTCCCATCTGGATGAGTTCGGACTTGTCCGATATACAGTCCGGACTTGTCGATTTCTCTGTGGACAACTTCGGACTAGTCTGACCCTTTTTAGACTTGTCCGATAAATTGTGACTCTGAATCGATCTTTTGTTTCACGACTTGTTTCTTGGGTTTTATGTTAAGTGGGCCTAGGGACGTCGTGCCTAACTCTTTTAAAGCCCATGTGGGACTCTAAACTGACCTCTACTCATTCCAAAACTCGAAATCCATCTAACCCTAGCCTCCACCTCTATATAAACAACCCCACCCCTTGGTTTGACATCTATTTGCCACTTTTCCACCCCACCCAAACCCTAGTTCATTGAGATCCACCATCAAGGAGGGAGGAGGAGATCCCAAGCAAGAAGAAGAAGAGGAGGAAACGAAAGAGGATCAAGATCTCCATCAAGTTTCGTTCTTCATCACCAATTCATCTCCAAGTTCATCATCAACCCTAGATCATCAAGATCCAAGTGTTGTCTCCAAGATCCTTAATTCATTGGAGTTCTAGACATCTGGTATACCTTCTATTCTCTTTTCCTTACGTGAATTCGACCCCTAATCCCCAAATTCACGTGGATCTAGAAAACCCTAATCTGCTGATCTCGCGCTGTGCGGACTTGTCCGGTCCCTAGCAGACTAGTCCGATTTTCCTAGTTAAATTGTGTCAAATTAATTCTAAAATTAGATCTAATCAACTCCAAACCTGTATAAACTTGTTAAAAGCTATTAGAACTAGTTAGTGATCGTTAAAAACAACTCATTAAACAAGTTCCGCCTTGCATTTGCATTAATCATGCATGCCATGTCATATTGAGTAATATTTGTGCACTCTTTGATTGTGTTTCTTGTTTGTATGTTTATTTTGTGGATTAGATGGATTTGCGCTAGAGAGTGTCGTGAAGGATCTTTAGCACCAAGAATTTGAAGGCTTTGACCCAAACCAATCCCAAGAGCAAGACAAGTGTCCCTGAAACATATTGATCCTGTTTTAAAATAAATGTTTTGTTTGCAAACTGCATGCTTGTGTCAAATTGATGGGAATCCTATGATAGGAAGTTTACTAGCTTTGTTTAACCACCCTTGTCACCTGGAAATTATAGTAGAGAGTCGAGAAGGGTTTTTTACCTTTTTACTTCACTTAATTAATTAGGATGGGAAAACAATTATACTATTTAATTATGAATTTATGAGATTATGATTAACATGAACTGGTTAATATGATATGGTAATGGGTGATCTATGCAAGCCCGATATGTGGATGGGTTGGATGTTATGGTGGTTTGTTTGCTTTAGATCTAAGGACCGATTCATGTGAGAATAAGCCAGGACTACAGTGCCACCACGAGGCCAAGTATGGGTGTGGGGTAGCTGATTAATTAGGGTTTTGCTAGTGCTATTTGGACAATTAAAGATGCTCGGGGAAGGGGTAGTCGGATTGGGTTTGTTGATGATTGGTGGGACTACCCTGGGATCGGAATGGCTCAAGAGGGGGCCCTTGGTTGAAGATGTGCTCTGTAGGAGACATCGCCACCGATGAAACCTTAGTGGGGTCTAAATAGGCTAGTAATCCCATTGTAAAGGCTATTTTGTGATATCTTGGCCACACACCAATGGAAGTGTGAGACGCCATAATAGAGGTTCTAGTCACTGAAAGGTGATGAAATCACGAACATGTGGGTAAAGTGGTACAAACTCTGTAGAGTCTAATAAAACTATCATGATAGCCGTGCTCCCAGTTATGAGCGCCTGGATGACCTACATGATTAGAATCGACTTGGTATTGGGATGGTTATGGATTGGAACTGGTTATGGGTTGATGATATGGATATGGTTGGTTATGAATTAAATTATGGTATTGAATATGGTTATTGGTATATGGATGATGGATATGGAATATGGATTGGTACTATGATATTACTTATGGTTTATGATGGGATTACTTCACATACATGTAATATATTACTTTTCAAATGTTTTAATGTACTTTTCAGCACTTAGCCATTATTATATTCATCATTTGAATCAACTACATGTCATACTTTCCACACTTGCTGAGTACAACATGTACTCACTCTTGCAATCCCCCCCCCCAACAGTTGCAGGTCAGGATTGGGAGTATAATGACGATAATGTGGAGTTCTAGATCGTGTCTACCGTCAGCTTTGCATGTGGAGTGTTGGAGCTGCGCTATATCTCTTTTGCTTAGTTTGCATAGTTGCTTAATTAGAGAATTTCCGCTGCATTAGTTGAATTTGTCATTCATATTCATTAGAGTTTGTATTCGAGGATAATATGAATTGTGTAATAAAGTGGATAATTAATTTGTTCTGTGGTAATTTTCTGTATATCCTTTTGTGGTTGCACTCGTATATGTGTGTTGAACGTCTTGGGCACACATATGTGTTCACTTAGTTCATTTTTGGAACCGGGTGTCACACATGTCCTGGATCATGAGTCTTCCACTTGACTCTATCAACAGTTGGGTAGAGGTATGCCGCCAATTCACCGCCAACTTCGGGAGCTCTTATACCTGACTTGGCACCAAGTTGGATCTGTTCACCGTGCAACAGAAATCGGGAGAGTCGCTGTGATCATTCATCTAGTGATTTTCTCAGGTACGAAACACAATCCCATTCATCTCAAATGCTTCCGTTGTGGTCGCCTTTCGATAGGGGCTTAGAGATAAGAAGATGCTGGAGAAGCTGGCAACGAAAGAAGTCAGCAGCATCACAGAGCCCTTCAGCCTAGACGACAAATGTGCTAGGGCTGAGGAGGGCCGAGAGATGCACTCCAAACCAGCTCTGTAGGCTGGTAAAAACATCTCCAAGAATGAAGCCACTACCTCAGGCAGTGGAGAAAAGAAGAAAAAGTCCAACAGCAAGAAGAAGTCGTGGCCGGCACGCCTACTGCTGCAATAGCTGCAGCTCCTAGTAGCCGAGGGCCACGCCCCAAAAAACGTCCTTGACCATCATCTGAAGACGGTGGCGGTCAAAAGATGTGGTGTTCGATCCACAAAACGGACACCCACAGTCTTGAAGATTGCCGTGAGGTCCAGCGCCTTGTTGAATGCTTCAGCAAGCTCCGAGAAGAAGCTCATTTCCGTCAACGGGAAGGAAAGCAGAAGGTCGACGAAGCTCCGGCTGATTCACAGCTAGGCTTCCAGGACCCCAAGAAGGTCCTGAAGGTTGTGTACAACACCGTCAACAAAGATTCTAACATCACCGGCAACAAGCATCGGAAGACTCTCCATATGATATATGGAGCGTCATGGGATACCACCTCCCGTCGTGTCCTCAACACCATGCGCCGGGAGATGGCTGCCACAGCTCCCACCACTAAGGCAGAACCCCATCGGAAGTGGATGGACACTCCCATCACTTTTTATGCTTCGGATTGCCCAAGAAACATGATCGGAGTTGGTCAATCGTCGTTGATGGTTTCTCCTACCATTAACAATGTCTAGCTCTATCATGTCTTGGTAGATGGAGGCGCGACACTCAACCTCCTCAGCTACGAAGCATTTGTGAAGATCCAGCTCAAGCTCTCAAACCTTCGCCCCTCACGTCTCTTCTCTGGGGTAGGTCCGGGAGCTATCTCTCCTCTCGGCTCAATTACACTCCCAGTGACCGTCGAGACTCGGGAGAAGTACATGACCAAGAAGCTGGTTTTTGACGTAGCGCATATCAGTCTATCCTTCAACGCCATCCTAGGCAGGCCAACCCTGTATAGATTTATGGCCTCAACTCACTATGACTACCTGGTGTTGAAGATGCTGACACCTTCAGGTGTTCTCCGGATCCATGGGGATCGAACTGCGGGAGTCACTATGCTAGAAGAACTCCACGCGCTTGCAACAGTGCAGGAGGAAGCTTCCAGTAAGGATCAAGTTGTTTAACCTGCGAGCTCTCGCCACCGAGGCTCAACCATTGCACCACATGTGCAACCAAGTGGCGACACCGACATTCCCGTCAAAGTTGTCCAAATCAGTTCTGATGCTGCCCAGACCACCCGTATATCGGGAGGTCTGGATAACAAATAGGAACTCACGCTCATCACTTTCCTCCGTGCGAATGTTGACATGTTTGCATGGCAACCATCACAGATGCCTGGGATACCTAGGGAGGTGATTGAGCACAGCCTGAAGATATATCCCGACGCACGGCCAATACACCAGAAGCCCCGGAAGTAATCAGTCGAGCAGCAGAACTTCATCCGATGAGAAATCAAGATGCTGCTCGAAGCTGGTTTCATCCGCGAGCTTCATCGTCCATGATGGCTAGCAAACCCAGTCGTTGTACCCAAGACTGACGGGAAGCTTTGGATGTGTATCGACTACACCACCTTGAACAAGGCATGTCCAAAAGACCCATTTCCACTACCTAGGATAGACCAAATAGTGGACTCCACCTCCGGGTGCGAGCTATTGTATTTCCTAGATGCATATTCATGATATCATCCGATCCAAATATCTAGGGAAGCTGAAGAACATACTGCCTTCATAACAGTAGATGGGTTGTATTGTTATACTGCCATGTCATTCGGTATCAAAAATGTCGCTTCAACTTTTGTGCGAGCCATGCACGAAAAATTTGGACAGCTCATCAGGGACTTGGTGGAAGTCTACGTTGATGACATCATCGTGAAGGTTAAGAACAAGGAATCACTCTTTGACAACCTGCAAGCCGTCCTCGACAAGCTGCGCGAGACGCGCACCAAGCTAAACCTAGAGAAATGTGTCTTCGGGGTTAGCTCCGGGAAGCTCCTCAGATTCTTGGTGACTCAGCGAGGAATTGAGGCAAATCTGGTGAAGATAAAGGCCATTGAAGAGATGCGGCCCCCAGCCCATGTCAAGGATGTCCAGAAGCTAACTGGATGTCTAGCTACGCTCAGCCGGTTCATTTCAAGAGTGGCAGAAGGGGCGCTTCCCTTCTTCAATCTATTAAGGAAGCTCGGGTCATTCCATTGGCCTGAAGAAGCAGAAAAGGTGTTCCAAGAGCTCAAGCAGCTCCTCACCACACTACCAATCTTGGTAGCTCCGGAGCCTGGTGAGCCTCTTTTGGTTTACATTTCGGCAACTGCAGAGGTTGTCAGCATGGTACTGGTCGCGGAAAGACCGGAGCCATTTTCAGTTCAGGAGTCCAAACCCCTCCGGGAGGGTCCAGAGCTACCTGAAGGCGAGTCTGGGTCCTAGCCCCTAGGCGCGGATCCTCAAGGTAAGCTGCCAGAGGATCAACCTCTCTCATCTGAGGGAATTCTTACAGCTGAAGAGAAAGTTCTAGACCCCTCCAGGAGGGTCCTGGAAGCTCAAGAAGAAGGTTTGGACCCATTCAAGAGGGTCCGGGTTGATGAAGAAGAAGCATCAGGCCCTTTCGGGAAGGTTCGGATAGTCTAGCGGCCAGTGTACTTCATCAGCGAGGTACTACATGACGCCAAGACTCGATATATTGAGGTGCATAAGCTGCTTTATGCAGTTCTTATTGCCTCAAGGAAGCTACGTCACTACTTCCAATCCCACAAGATATCAGTGGCAAACTCCTATCTGTTGCGTGCTATATTGCATAACCCAAACTCTACGGGAAATATTGCAAAGTGGGCAGCGTACTTGGCACAATTCGATCTCGAATTCTTGCCTCGACATGCTATCAAGAGTCAAGCATTGGCTGACTTCATGGAGGAGTGGAATCCTTCATCAAATCCAGGGGGCCTAGTGAGCTGAAGTCGAAACCTAAGGTCCCGGTCTTCACTGAGCCTCACTAGACTCTCTACCTTGACGACTCCATGCAGAAGTAGGGGGCCAAAGCTGGAAACCTTCTCCTCACTCCGACTGGGGAGAAGGTCAAGTACATGGTACACCTTGACTTCAAGGCAACCAACAACATGGCGGAGTATGAAGCTCTCATCTACGGGCTCAAGATGGCGCTATCATATGGCGTCAAGCAGTTGTTGGTGAAGGGTGACTTGCAACTCATCATCAAGCAACTCAAAGGTGAATGCAGTTGCAACAAACCCTCAACTCATTGCTTACCTCCTTGAAGTCCAGAAGCTGCAAAAGGACTTTGACATCCTGGACCTCTGCCATGTCCAGCGTCTCAACAATGCTGAAGCTAATGAACACTCGACGAAAGCTTCAACTGGAGCTCAAGATCCCTACGGAGTTTTTGTTAGGAGATTGTCAAGACCCACCACTCAGCCTACCGAACTGAGTGAAGGGGGCAAGACCAGCACCCAGAAGTTGGCGGTCCCGGTGGCCCTGTTATCATGGTGTCCACCAAGGATCGTAGGCACTGCAGGAAGCTTCGAACAACCCAGCGCGCAAGATCTGGAGGCTCAAGTTAGCTCCAATGCATGGATCTCGGAGATCCGGAGCTACTTGAAAGACAACATGCTTCCTAAAGACGGTGCTTTCGCTTATCGAATCGTTAGATTGGCTAAAAGATACACGCTGGTAGAAGTGGACCTCTACTGGCGTGGTGCCAACGACGTTCTAATGCAGTGCATTGCCCAGTAAAAAGGTCGCGAGCTCCTCGTGGCAATCCATGGAGGCGAGTGTGGGAACCACGCGTCTTCCCGCGCGTTAGTTGGTAAAGCCTTCCGGCATGGCTTTTATTGGCCTACAACACTCTAGGATTAGTCGAGTTGGTAAAAAAGTGTGAAGCGTGTCAGTTCCACGCGAAACAAATTCACACACCGGCTCAATCGCTGCAAATGATACCTCCTATATGGCCATTTGCTATGTGGGGGATGGACATTTTGGGACCTTTCTCAAAAGTCGTCGGAGGTTAGAAGTTCCTGTACGTCGCCATCAACAAATTCACCAAGTGGCGGAAGCTACTCTAGTTGTGACAATCAACAAGCAATCTGCTATAAACTCCTTGAAGTCCATAGTTTGCAGATTTGGAGTTCCAAACACAGTAATAACTGACAACGGAACCCAATTCACAAGTGCAGCATTCCAAGAATATTGTGAAGACCTCGGCATACAAGTGAGCTACGCATCAGTAGCTCACCCAGCAAGTAATGGCCAAGTTGAGAGAGCAAATGTGGAGATATTAAAAGAACTCAAGACGTGCACATATGAGCGCCTGAAGAAACACGGAGCCAACCGGTCAACACCCAACTCACGATAGAGGAGCTTCCGTCCGCACTATGGGCAAGCAGGACAACACCCGACCGATCAACTGGAGAGACACCCTTCTTCCTGGTGTACGGAGCCGAAGTGGTCCTTCCTCCGGAGATCACCATGGGGTCACTCCGGGTCTGAACCTTCGACAAAGCCACGTAGGAAAATCTCCGGCGTGAAGACCTTGACCTCGTTGCCGAGAGAAGGTGCCAAGTAGCTGTTCGGAACGCACGATACCACCAGGTGCTCTGTCGCTATCATCAAAGGTTCATGCGCAACCAACAGCTTGAAGAAGGCAATCTGGTGCTGCAGAGAATACTAACTCGAGAAAGGATGAACAAACTCTCCCCAAGCTGGGAAGGTCCCTTCCGAGTTATCAAAGTTTTCCGCCCTGGATGCATTCGCTTGGCAACAGAGGATGGGACCCCACTTCCCAATCCATGGAACATCGAGCACCTCCATAAGTTCTATGCTTAGTTTCACGGAGGTGAATCTGTGCTTACACATAATGTAAATTATAGAGTCTATGGACAGAGTCGGGTAGATCCTTAGGAAAAACATCCGGACCCCTCCAGGAGGGTTCGGATAGTTCGAGCTCACTTAACATGGTACTGTAATTTAAGTGTAGCTTACCTATCCTGGGTTAGAACAGGATGAATAGCACGCTTAGCCTAGTTTTGTACCCTAAGTGTGTCCTTGTCTCCCCTGTAATTTGGACCTATAATGAAATACATTGTTGTGTGAAAGCAGACTCCACGTGCATTATTTTGTACATGCTCATTTCTTTTATCTATTTTCCTTCTTGCCTACAACGAAGTTGTGCAACTCTTTTTGACATTTAGTACAAGTTATTCATATGATATACAAGTTATATTGTTCATCTTATTTTGGATCTTAGCATTGCTAGATGGTCTACCCGCGTGAAAACCAAAGCCAATGGAAGATAGAGAGTGTGCTATCGACATATATTGGTCAGGCACCCTAAGTACGCCACTCTACCTACATTCCAGTAGGTCTCAGTAGGGTGGGTCCAAAAGGCATTTGGACCTAAAGATATTGCACTAATATACTTGTTATTATGTTGAATTCCTTCGGATTAAATCTCAAATAAGAAAAGTAAGCTGCAAACAAGTTGTAGACAAGAGGAAGAATTTTACTGCTTTTCTCGTCTTTAATCGCTGGAAAAATGAAAAACTCATGACAATGGTGGATGTTGTTGGAGTTGTTAAGATCTGACAATCCCCAGGAGGCCCGCCATCGACGTTTTATACGTTGAAAGTAGGCGTTATCAGAGCTAACAAGTTCCGACAACTCCCATGGGGACCAGTCGTCCACGTGAAGAATTAATGGCAATCTAAACGAAGGTGGTGAAGAAATCACACCGAAGACGTCCGCCGTCGACGTATTATGTGTTGACAGTGGACACCGTCGAAGCCAGGAAAGCCCGACGATCCCAGGGGGGCCTACCGTCGACGTTTCTAAGCGTTGATAGTGGGCTCCGTCAGACCTACCAAGCTCCGACAACTCCCCGGGGGCCCGGCGTCGATGTTTTTAAGCGTTGATAATGGGCGTTGTCGAACCAACCAAGCTCCGACAACTCCCAGGGGGCCCGCCATCGACGTTTCAAAGCATTGATAGTGGGCATTGTCAGACCTACCAAGCTCTGACCACTCCTAGGGGGCCCACCATTGATGTTTCAAAGCGTTGATAGTGGGCGTCGTCAGACATACCAAGTTCTGACAACTCCAGGGGGCCCACCGTCAACGTTTCAAAGCGTTGATAGTGGGCACCATTGAACATACCAAGCTCTGACAACTCCCAGGGGGCCCGCCATTGACATTTCTAAGCATTGATAGTGGGCACCGTTGGACCTACTTAGCTCCGACAACTCCCAGGGGGCCCGCCGTCAATGCAACAAAGGGTCCCTGGAGATGTCGGAGGTAAACTACGGAACTCGGAGCTATCATTTTGTCTACGAGCGAGAAGTGATGTCATCAAGACATTGTCAAATCCTTTTGGTACATGGTCACAATCAAATTGTGTACATCTGCCAGGGGGCCAACAATATAAAGGGCAATGCATTGAAGACACACACAAAATGGAATTCATTCATTCAAAAGATTGGATTTCATTAATTCAAAATGAGGATTACAAGTTGAAGGCAAAAAAATGGAAAAGTCCTAATTACTAGAGTTCCTATTGAAGAATGAGGCAATTTTTTGGGCAGGATCTCAAACGTTGGCCCTAGCGGGCTTGTTCCTCCTCGACAATGGGTCCTTCAAACACCGGATCTAAAGACATCTGAGGGTACCGGCTCAAGAAACATGCCAGAACGTATCAGCAATATTTCGGGCTAGGGTCCTTCCTTCAGTCTACAGTTTGTCGATGACTACGTCGCCTACGGCGTCAAGTTTCTTGCCGACGGAGGTCAACACCACCAGCACCTTCTCATCTCTGGCCCCAGGTCAGTCGGACGACTGGGCTGAAACCAAACAGCACCAGAGCTTCGTTGGCATGCCCTAAGAAGTCCCGGACTTGCTGGGACTCAGCTGCTCTCAACCCCTTTAGGTCCTACAGTGACTTACTGGCAGCCAAAAGTTTCGCAGAACCTTCCTTGGAGAAGCGCTCGACTTCCTTAGTGTGCTGCTGAATACTTTCAGCCATCCGCTTTTCCTGGTCGCTGAGCTCTTTCTCCTAGAGGTAGATACGGTTCCTCCGGTCTGCCAAGTCTTTCTCCTTGGCCTTTACCTTGTCCTCCCTAGTGGAGATATGAGTCTCTCTTTTGGAGACGTCCTTCCCGACCTGCCAAATCCTCTCCTTTTCTTGCGTGCAATACTACTCAAATTGTTTGATGTGGTTAGCCAAACTCTGCTCGCCCAGTGTCTGCCTCTAGGCGAGTTCCTCCTCCCTCTTCAGGAGATCTTCCTGTTTCTCCAGGAGCTTATCCTCCCTCTCGTCGAGAGCTTCGAGCGCTTGAGGAGTACTTCATTCAGTTCATTGAGTTTGTCCTGATGATCATCAGCAGCCTCGTTGGTCTCCCTAGCATGCTCGAAAATCTCTCGAGTCTACTCGTCGAGAGCCTTGATGGCAGCCTCCCGCTCGTTCAACAAGCGGTCCACCACCGCTAGCCGAGCCTTCTCCTTGGCCACCCACTCTTTCTGGTCAGCTAGCCTAGACTGTGTCAGCTTCGTCTCGAAGTGAAGTCTATTGCGCCAATGCCTTAAGGTGTTGCACTCTTCTTCAAGAGCCTTGCTTTCATGGTCAAAGGCGAGTTGGACCTGGCAGATACTTGAACAAGTGTTATCAATAGACAACGTAAGGGGGATAGGCTTCGAACCGACTTGAGGTGCTTCAGAAGGCTCCATTGGGTCTTGCAAAATTACAACCGGATCCCACGGCGCAAGCATGTTATTCAATAGCTCCACATCGTCGGGGCTGGTTTCTGGGAGCTCAGCAATATCAACAGTAGAAGAAGGATCCACAGCAAGAGATCCGACCTCCAGGGCTGATGAAGAAGGTCCCTCAGTGATATCTTCAATCATTGGCTCCGAAGATGAAAGACTTGCAGGCGGATCCTCTGATTGCCCTGGCTCGAACATAGCCACCTCTGGAGATGCCGCTTCTGGAGCTGGCATTGAAGTGTTACCCAGAGCTTCCACAACCACCAGCACAGACACTGGAGCCTCCACAGCAGGTTCTGGAACTGTCGAAGCTTCCACAAAATCTTCCTCCGCGTGGTCCGGCGCTACTACGGGATCCTCGAGTGACGGTTCGGGACTTGTTTCCACAACAGATGGCGCCAGAGCTGTCGTGTCATCTGCCATCACCATTGGGGAAGAAGCGGGAACCTGGATGGGAGCTTCAGGTGATGCAACCTCTAGAGCTGCCACAGGCAACGGAGTTGCAGCAGGCACCAGGGCTGCAGTAGGCACTGGAGCTGCTGTGCTCACTCTCGACATTCTGGAAACAAAAAGAAGGGAGTTCAAGACAAAGCAAAGAGCAAAATCAAAACATAAGTTAAAGAGATGATCCTCACCTTGGAGTATTGTTGCTCCAGTCGGCGCGGATCCTCTTCCTTGGGTGCTGGGAGCTGGAGCCCGCCATCGTCAGTGAGGCAGATGCTCTGGGGCCCAAACTTGGAGTTGTGGCGGTAGCAGGAGCTACCACCTCTAAGACTTCCACCGTCATAGGTTGTACCCCGGACCTAGAGCCACCAGTTGGCACCGGGGCCAGAGTTGACTTGCTGGAGCCAGCGCCTTCACCTGACGCTGGAGTCGAAGAATCAGCCGGAGTTGGAGGCATGATCACCACAGACCTAAGCCGAGGTTGAGGGCTTACCTCCGTCAGAGATTCCCTTACTTTGCTTCCATCGCTCCTCGTCAGCTTTCGCTTGCGACTCAGAACTTCGACATCAACCTTCTCCTTGCCCTTGCCGGAGGTAGACTTCTTTGGAAGGGAAGTGACAGGACCTTTGCCCTTGCTATTGATCGCCGCAGGTCCAGAGCTTTCATGGGAGCTGGGAGCTCCAAGGATAACAATCTCGGGCGGAGGAACACTTCGACGCTTGTCCACTAGGCCCAAGTAATCAAGAGCTGGCATCTTCTTCTTGAGCTCCCTTCTGATCTCTGACACCATGTTTAATGGTAGGAAATCCACTGGAGGAGTCAGATCATCAGGGTAGATGACTCCGTGTTGCAACTTCTGAAGATGGAGTTTCAAAGCTCCTTCATTCAAAATGGACCCAAAGCCAGTCTCGATCCGATTGTGGTCGTGCTCTCCACCGAATGCCTAGGTGGGCCATTCCCTCGTCTGCAGTGCAGCCCACCTGTTCATCAAGAAGTTGGCGATGACCATCAGAGGAGTCACCCCTCCCTCGACGCAGTCCCACATCCTCATCAGGATTGGGTTGTATTCTTCTGACAGCGTTTGAGCCACTTCTCAGACGTCGGTGTCGATGTTGGGGAGACTCTCAGGTAACTCCAGCATGTTGTGGTGTTCCACCGTGATCACCACCCAATCTTTCTTCTAGCTATCCCACTTTCTGGACAGAAATGTCTTCAGGTACTTGAGAGGGGAGTTCTTGCGCTTCACGAAGTAGTAGAAGCCCAAGTACTCGTTGCTCTTCCCAGTTGCATGGACTGTGAAGAAGGTCCTGAAGAGATCGATGCAGGGCAGCACTCCCACCCACATCTCACAAAAGTGGACTAAGGTCGCCACTAGCAAGAAGGAGTGGGGGCCGAGGTGGTGAAGCTGCAAACCGTAGAAGTCCAACAGCATCAGCAGGAAGCTTAAAAATGGTGGTATGAGCCCAACCATAGCATACGATAGAAAGTAAACAATCTCGCCGGGATTCTCCTTCTTGAAGGGGAACTTGCTGGTACGGATCCTGTTGTTGTAGGAGTCACTTGACCACCCCATGTAGGTGCGAACTCTCTTCAAATCTTCATCCTTCTTGATCCGACTCCAAGGAAGTCCCAACTCCATCGCTGCAAAGTGGAGCTGAGGAGGAAGAAGGATTGCAAGGGTGGAGGGCTCTAAGTGCAATGTCAGGTGAAGGCGTAAAGAGTTGTTTGCCTCTGCAGATTTCACTCTTTAGTAAGCCTTTGCAACGCTTGGATGGAAACTACCTCATGACCCAAATTGTAGATGACCCCGTCAATGACAAATGGGCCCAGGTCCACTTTGGCGGAAAAGTCGAAGTTATCACACCAGGTGAATCGTTGTCATGATGGCAAGTTGGAAGCCCGACAGCGGCAGCCTGATAGGGCGCTCAGAATTGATACAGTTTTTGTATTGGAAATTGGCGACCATTAATTGCGTGAGATTTACACGCCCAGATCTCACCTGCCGCACAAAAAAATCCACATGGCAATGGCTTAACTGCAGACCGTCGCCCCAAAAAAGCCCATGAAAAGACCTTCGAAGCCACAGTGTGGGAATCAAAGATGGCCCCACCTCTGGTAGAATAACTTCACCCAAAAGGTTTCTCCCAGAGGTGGGCCCGGGGGCCACTATCGGTACCCTGCATACCGGGTACCCCATGATACTGCAAGAAAAGCAGAAGAGTTCCTACGTCCGAGTTGAAGACCCCCGAAGGCAACACACGTCTGATGGCACTAAATTTGCATCCCTCGTTTGGGCAGCTCTGGTACTACCACGTGTCCAGCAGGACTGGGTCTACCTCCCTTCATAGAGAAGCTCCAGTCCTTCCACATGTCTAGCAACCCCGGACCTAACCCCCAGTAGAGGGAAGCTTCGGTGCCACCACGTGTCGATTGGTTTCGGACCTACCTCCCTGCAGAGGGAAGCTCCGAAGTTGGCACGTGTTATACCTCCGAAGCTTCACTAGTAACGACTATAGGATCTCCAACGGCACGGACATTCAAGAGACTATTAAAATAGCCGTTACAAGACCTAATTAATGTGTCATTAATTCAGCATTAATGACAAACAATCAGAGGACCATTAGTACCAGTAACGCCACCATTAAGGCGCATTATCACACTGTTAATCATACTTAATACATGTAGATTGTGTATTAGGGATTGAATACCGCCGGGGCCACTTGTCGGGCCAGGCAACCCCCGTAACGACCATCCCTTGACATATAAAAGGGTTGCGCCGCATGGTAGAAACAAAGATGAATCAAGCCAACACAAGCACACAAGCACACACTCATACTATCAACAACCACCCCGTGGAGTAGGGTATTATGCTCAGGCGGCCTGAACCACGTAAAACTCCCTCTGTCATCATCTCGTTCATAATCTCACACGCGCCAAAACCGAATACGAACCTCCGTGGACTACGCTTTAGTAGTACCGGGGGAAGTGTCGTAGCAACACTTCAACAGTTGCTGATAGGAGCTTTTAACGTAATCTATCGAGATCAAGATAAAAATAACAGGTTAAAAAAAGATTAATGACATGATTCCGAAGAGCGCTAAATCACCTAGAAGTCAAGGAGCTCCCACTTCTAGGAAGACAATTCATGTGGTCAAATGATCGTCCGATGCCGACGCTCACCAGGATAGATAGAGCATTCTCAACTTTAGACTGCGAGGAAATTTATGCCAGCCCGATCATACACCCTATGTCCTCGTCCATCTCGGATCACACACTGCTTCTAGTTCAACCTTTGGTGAAACCCTTCTTCAAAGCGCCCTTCTGGTTTGAAGCTCATTGGACAGATGGAGAGCTTCATGGAATGTGTTGACAGATCATGGAATGACCAGAGGCCAACTAGCCTCAACCCACTAACTCAGACTTCACATCAAGCTTCGAAGGACGGCCAAGGCCTTAGCCTCCTGGGCTAAACCTTTGATCCCACCAGGCATGCTTGCAGCTATAATAAGCAGAGAAGTGATATCCCAGCTGGATAATGCACATGAGTTTAAGCAGCTGTCGTAAGGAGAAGTAGAGCTGCGAAGGTTACTGAAAGTTAGACTGTTAGGGTTGGCAGTGGTGGAAAAATCAAGAGCCAGACAGAAGTCCTGCATGAGCTGGTTAAAGAAAGGTGATATCAACTCGAATTACTTCCACATCGTCACCAATTCCAGAAAGAGGAAGGATTTTATACAAGCGTTGCAAACAGAGAATGGTTGGGTCACTGATCATAAGGAGAAGGCAGCATTGACCCAGCAGCATTTTCAATAGCAATGGGGCGCTTGGGTGGCTAGAAGCTGAAAGCTGGACTTGGTCGCGCTGAGATGGAACCCTAGAAGCTTGGAACACTTGAAGCAACCCTTTGCCCTTCAGGAAGTCACAAATGTGGTTCAAACTTGGCCCAAGGAAAAGGCCCCTGGGCCGGATGGTTACATCGAACGCTTCTTTATATCATGTTGGGAGATAATCCGGGAGGATTTTATGGAGGCCCTTAACTTCTTCTACAACATGAACAGACAGGAACTGCACTAGCTTAATCAATCATATGTGGTGCTAATTCCTAAGAAGGTGGATGCTGCTATGATTGGAGACTTATGACCAATAAGTTTGCTACACAGTTTCACAAAATTGATCTCCAAGGTGTTGGCCAACAGACTCGCCCAAGAACGGCAACACTTGATTTCACTAAATCAAAATGTGTTCATAAAGAGGAGAAGCATACACGACAACTTCGTGCTAGTCCATAAGATTATCAGGGAACTGCACCAAACTAACATGCCATCACTCTTCGTAAAGCTGGACATGTTAAAAGCTTTTTGACACGATGAATTGGGCCTATCTTCCAGACATAATGACTCACCTTGGGTTTGGCCTAATATGGCATAATTGGATTTCCAATATATGGGAACTGCTACCTCGTCGTTCCTGCTCAATGTGGAACCAGGACAATTCATCAAGCACGCGAGAGGAGTCCGACAAGGCGATCCATTATCACCGATGCTCTTCCTCCTTGCTATGGAACCCCTTCATAGATTGTTCGCGTATGCCCAGACAAAAAGACTCCTACACCCGGTGCACAAAGATTGTCTCAACTTCAGAGTTTCACAATATGCAGATGACGCCGCAGTATTCATCAGGCCAAGGATAGACGAAGTAAGAATCAATAAAGCCATTCTAAGCATCTTCGGAGACGCATCCATACTAAGGACCAATATAGCAAATATGGTGCCAGGGGGAAGATTTAGCGATGACACTAGGGCTGCAAGAGAACTGGGCTGAATTTCCAACATCATACTTGGAACTTCCACTACATTACAAGCGACCACCCAAAGAATTGATCCAGCCTATAGTTCAAAAAGTTGGCAGCTGTCTCCCAAGTTGGAAGAGGAACCTCCTCTCCTATGCGGGTATAGAGGTTCTGATCAAGTCCGTCCTATCGGCAATCCCTACTTACTTCCTCACAGTATTTCAGCTTCCAAAGTGGGCAATACGACAAATCGATGGATACAGGAGGAATTTTTTGTGGAGGGGCCTGTGAACACGATCAATGGATTGGAACAAGCAACCAGAACGATGGTGCCAGTCATGTATTTATAAGAAGGTTTACAAGGATCACATATTACATTCGGGTGCAACAGATTATCCAAACAGATCTTATCTAGCTAACAACCTCATCCTCTGAACAGATTAGATCATATCCTCTAGACATCGGATATTATCAGCTCACACTCCCCCTCAATTTTAGCCGCACAAGGTTAATATTGACCTTAATTTTTTTTAACAGATGCGATGACAATGCTTTTGTTAGGCCGTCAGCAAGCTGACCAGAGGCAATAAATCGATTTTTAAGCTTCTTATTTGCATACCGCTCCCTGACAAAGTGATAATCCACCTCGACGTGCTTTGTTCTAGCATTAAATACTGGGTTTGCTGAGAGATAAGTGCCTCCAAAATTATCACACAAAAGGCACGCCGGCTTTGGTTGCTCAATCTTCAGTTCTTGCAACAGTGATTGAAGCCAAATTACCTCTGCAGTTGCATTGCCTAGCGCTTTGTATTCAGCCTCAGTACTCGATCTTGACACGGTGGGTTGTTTCCTAGCACTCCAAGAAATAAGATTTAGTCCAAAAAAGACTGCAAAACCCTCAGTTGACCTTCTGTCATCAATATTTCCAGCCCAATCCGCATCCGAGAGAAAGCGCTAACAAGAGTTGAATCAGATTTCCAATATTTAATACCAAGGTCCAATGTACCCTTGACATATCTTAATATACGTTTAACTGCACACCAATGTTCTGTTGTAGGCGCATGAAGGAATTGGCATACTTTGTTCACCACATATGATATGTCTGGCCGGGTCATGGATAAATATTAGAGAGCTCCCACAACTTTTAGGTATGCAGTAGCATCTTTGGACTTAATGCTTCTCCTCCTACCAGAGATAACCTCTCGGTAGTAGCCATAGGAGTGGCCACACTCTTACAACTTTCCATGTTCGCCCGCTTCAGAACATCCATGGCATACTTAGCTTGAGAAATAATAATATGATCCTTACCATGATGAACCTCCAGACTGAGGAAGAAATGTAATTGTCCAAGATCCTTGAGTGCAAAGGTTTCCTTCAGATCCCTCAATAACATTGCAACTGCATTAGGAGAAGACCCAGTCACTATTATGTCATCGACGTAGATGAGAACAAAAATCACAATGCTGCCCTTATTATAAATAAACAGTGATGTGTCAGATTTGAAGGAGTAAAACCTAGCACTTGCAGCCTTGCATTTAGTCTTGCATACAAAGCACGGGGTGCTTGTTTGAGACCATAGATGGCCTCATCAAGTCGACATACATGATTAGCTTTCTCCTCATTCACAAATCCAGGAGGTTGGCACATGTATACTTCCTCCTCCAAGTATCCATGAAGAAAAGAATTTTGGACGTCCAATTGCTTTAGTTGCCATCCTTTTGATACTGCAATAGATAAAACAAGACGTATTGTAGCTATTTTGACAACCAGGCTAAATGTCATCATAGTCAATACCATAGCGCTGCTTAAATCCTTTAGCCACTAACCGGGCCTTATATCTATCAACTGATCCATCAGACTTGTGTTTGACTTTGAAGACCCGCCGACAATAATCAATGATATTTTTCCCTGGTTGAGGAGGAACTAATTGCCAAGTGTTATTTTTGCACAATGCCTCATACTGTTCCTTCATGGCATGCTTCCACTTTTGATCTGATAAGGCCTCCTGCAGGTTACTTGGCTCTCATGTCGAACAAAAGTTTCCATATCTGACAAGACCAGGGAATAAAACTTTGGGCTTTGTAATACCACGCTGCAATCTGATGATAGCTCGCTGCAGAGCTGGAGAAGAACCAGGATTAGAGGAGGCTGCAGAAGATCCAGAAGCATTGATTCCCGTATGATTGGATCCGACAGGCGCTGGCACTGGAACTGGCTCGCCGATAGGCGACACAGATCCCGGGGCAAGGAATTCCGGTGCAGATGACTGAGACGGGGCCCTAGACGGCAATAATGGCTGGCTGGAATTGCGTGTGCAAGCAGAGGACAGCAGCACTGGATCGGGCACTGATTGATCAACATCGCACGCTAGGGTCTGCGGGACAGCGCCAGGAGGATCAACGCTGGATTTCGTGCCCACGCCAATGTCTTGATATTGCATGCCCTATATTGCAGCTTCTTCATTTAAATTTTCTTCTCCCCCTGCATCCTGCACACAGCAATGCTCCGAAGCAGCATTACCAGCACTGATAAGAACATTCACATGACATTTAGGTACCAAATCACCCCTAATTTCTGTAGTTACATTTGAAGGATTAGGCACAGGAAGAAGATGAATTTCTTGATTCAGCCGAGCTCCAGCATTTTTATTGTGGGAGAAGGGAAAAACATACTCATCAAACACGTCACGAGATATAAACACCCTCCCTTTCGCAACATCTAAGCACTTATATCCCTTGTGCATGTTGCTATAGCCAAACAAAACACATTGCTTAGAGCTATACTCAAGTTTGTGTGTTGAGTATGCGCGCAAATTTGGCCAACATGCACATCCAAAAGTGTGAAGAAAAGAGTAGTTTGGAGTCTCGTTGAACAATTTTTGTAGGGGGGTATCATTATTAATAGTTCGGCTAGGAATGCGATTGATTAAATAAGTGGCAGCAAGGAAGGCTTCATCCCAAAACTTAATAGTCATGGATGATTGTGCAAGCAAGGAAAGTCCTACTTCCACAATATGACGATGTTTTCTCTCAGCGGAGCCATTTAGTTGATGCATATGGGGGCATGATACATGGTGAGAGATGCCAAGACACTGAAAAAAGGAATTTAATTTTTGATACTCCCCTCCCCAATCGGATTGCACACGGTGATCATTTTCTTTCAAACATATGCTCAACATAGGCCTGAAAATTAAGAAAAATATGAAAAACATCAGATTTTTTTGAAAAGTTAAATCCACGTGAATTTACTGTAATCATAAATGAAGCTCACATAATACTTATTTTTATTAATGGAATCTAGGGCCGGCCCCCATACATCCGAAAAGACAAGCTCTAGCAGTTTAGTAGAGACACTAGATGATTTAGAATATGGAAGTTGATGGCTCTTTGCTTTTTGACAGGCATCGCACACATGATCATGACTATATTCTTTAGTGTATGGAAGGCCGAATTTATTGAGGATGTCAATAACTTTTGCTTGTGATGGATGACCTAAGCGATTGTGCCACCTTGAAGGTGTGGGTTTAACAACACCGAAGGCACATTTATTCTGGGACAGTGAGCTCGGCACCAATGGATACAAGCCTCCAATGGCTCTACCTTGATATAGAACCCTCCTTGACACCTGATACTTGACAACATAAAAAATAAGGATGAAGCTCAAGGAAGACATTGTTATCTCGTGTAAGACGATTTACAGATAAGAGATTCTTTTTGGCCTGAGGTATATGAAGTATATTTTCAAATGTAAACTAGAAATAGGGGTTTTTAGTAGTGAATGACCAATGTGTTTGATGTCCATACCTGTACCACTGGCTGTGTGGACTTGATATCCTCCATAATACTGCTCCTTTACTTGTAGCTTATCAAGCTCGGATGTGATATGATCAGTGGCACCGGAGTCAACATACCAATTGGTGTCCAAGCCGTATGAGTTGGTATTGACTGCTGCAGCTGTTGTTCTTTCTTCTCCCATGTAATCTCTATTCAATCTTTTGTAACAATGAATTACCTCGTGCCTGAATTTCTTGCAGAGTTGACATTGTGGACGTTCTCCACTTTCACCTCTGCCTCGGCCAGCTCCAGCACCTCTTCCAGGGCTAGGACTTCCACGTCCTCCAGAATCTCCTCTGCCTCGACCACCGCAACCTCCACGATAGCCTCCACGGCCACCCCTAGTTGCTGAGTTCGCATATGACATCTGATCGGAGTTGTTATTCTGAAAATCCAGGCGCATTTCAAAGCTCAGGAGATAAGCATAGAGATCGCTTAAAGGCACTCCATGAATTTGGGTGGTCATTGCAGTAACCACTGGATTCCACTTTGAGTCTATTCCTGCCAAGATATAAGAAGCTAAGTCACCATCATCAAGGGTCTTACCAGCTGTCACCATCCCATCTCCAAGGGACTTCATTTTAGCAAAGTATTCTGCCACTGACCG
Organism: Tuctoria greenei; assembly: GCA_036927565.1. Lineage (NCBI taxonomy): Eukaryota > Viridiplantae > Streptophyta > Magnoliopsida > Poales > Poaceae > Tuctoria > Tuctoria greenei. The sequence goes on from JAYESD010000010.1 coordinate 62,030,157, forward strand.
ATCTCTCTTCTATGTTCTGGCCAATTAAAGACGCAGCTGCATCACTCTTGCACGAGATTGAGATGAATACATACCCTAAAGGACAGCCCAGACTTCAGCAGACGTCATGAGCGACATCACTTGAGACAGCACCTCCCTTGATAATGAGGATAGCAAGTAACCCAACTTCTGTTGATCCTGAGAAACCCACAGCATATAGCTCGGGTTGTCGATGAATGACATCTTCTCTTCACCTTTGTCATTCTTGATCAAAACTTCTATTGTCTTGGTTGGAGCCTTGACTGTTCCATCCAGGAACCCCTCTAGCCGATGAGCTCGCAGAGGAGGCAGCACCTGCGCGTGCCACAATGGAAAATTTTCCTGAGTCAACTTCTCAGTCACCGAGTTGTGAGCGAGCAAGTTGGCAATGATATTCGACATGAAACTGGTTGATCCGGGTGCACTGTGATGGAAGGTGGTGTTTCTGGCTCTGTTACCATGTGAACACGATCAATAGATCAGAACAGACAACCAGAATGATGGTGCCCGTCATTTATTTATAGAGAAGGTTTTCAAGGATCACAGATTCCATTCGGGTGCAACGGACTATCTAAGATCTTATCTAGCTAAGAACCTAACAACCTCATCCTCTGAACAGATTAGATCATATCCTCTACACATCGGATATTATCATCTCACAGGGCCAAGCACCAAATAGAGCTTCCAACGGACATTGCCTGGTGAAGTGGGAGAAGTGTACCAGACCCAGAAAATTGTGTGGATTGAGGATCAAAGACCTTGAGTGATTCAGGAGAGCTCTCAAATTAAAGTTGTTGTGGTTCACTTGGAGTATCCCGGACAGACCTTGGAAACCGTTCTTTAAGAACTGAGACAAGAAGGATAGAGACATATTCTTTAAGTCAGTCTATGTACAGCTTGGTGATGGCAACAATACCCCTTTCTTGGGGGGGGGGGGGGGGGGGGGGCAAGATGGTTACAATGGTTACATGGTATTTCTCCGAGATCAATAGCTCCTAACCTTTATCATCAAGCAAGATCAAAATACAGAACGGTCCGCAAGGAACTTACAAAAAAAAAAGGGATCAAGAACTTTTTTTTTAACAAAGGCAGGAGCGCTGCTGTTGATTAAGAGAAGTAGAATTACAACCTAAAGTTACAATATTCTAAGATGGCTAGGAGCAAAGGCCAACAGAAAAGTAGAAAATGTAAAAGAGGAGAGCCCTTTGATGATCTTCAATGTCTTCAATCGTCAGGGTTGCGACTTGGAGGTATGAGAGCTCTTCTTGCTGGAAGATTTGTCTGTTCCTTTCCTTCCAAATCTGCCACCAGAAGGAGAGCAGTAGGCCAAGTTTTGTTCGCCTTGAAGTTCAGTCTCCGACCCACGATATGTGTTGAACCCAGGAGAAGACATTCTGGAAGTCTGCTCACCGAAGGGTGGCAGAGAGGTGCAGCCAATCGGCAACCTTGTGCCAAGCTGCTTCGAAGAAGTTACATTCGGCCAAGAGATGGTCTACAGTCTCTGGGATACATAGACAAAGGGCGCACATCGTGTTGTGAGGCCAGTTTTTCCTAACTAGGTTGTCGGTCGTGAGAGCTTTGTTGTGCATTGCTAGCCAGGCGAAGAAGCGACACTTTGGCTGTGTTCGGATGTTCCAGATTAGCATTGGCCAGTCATTGTAGGTTGCATCGCGGAACTGGATGTCATAGGCCGACGAGACCATGAATTTTCCTGATAAGGTCCATCTCCACACTATGGTGTCTCTCAGATTTGATAGTGAGGTTTCCTGTATCAACGCAAATAGACATATAAACTCATCCAACAGCTAAGTAGTGTTTACCGTGCGGAGATTGTTGATCCAGTTGTGGTTACGAAGTTCCTTGGCGACTGTCCGATACTTGAATCTAGCCTGATGATATAGGTGGGGAGCGAGTACTTTTGGGGACTTTCCATTAAGCCACTGCGCCTCCCAAAAGGGTGTGGCCTCCCCGTTTCCGATTGTAATGTCCGTTGAAGCAAAGAAGAGGTCGTGCTCAGTCTTCTCTTGGTGTCTTAGAAGTGAATTCCAGAGTCTCGGTTTGGAGTCCCAGTGGTGCCATAGCCATCTTAGCCTTAGTGCGCGTCCAAACATCTCTAGGTCTTTGACCCCTATCCCTCCGAGTGCCTTTGGCTGAGTACATGTCTTCCATCACACGAGGCAATGACATCCTTTGACGCCGTCCGGGTCCTGTCCTTCCCATAGGAAGCCCCTCCTTAGTTTATCAATCTGCTTAATGGCCCATTGCTTGATGAGTTTGTGCTGCTGCATGCGGCCTATCTGAAATTCAACTGGGAACAGAATGTGACTCCATTTCGTGGAAATAGATGAGCTCAGGACATTACACTGCTCGTTCGGCATATGAAGTCCAGTTCGTCAGTGCATCCTTGTAGTTTAGCACACGTTTTCTTTGCAAAGCACAGATAGAACAAAAATGCCGTTTCTTCACTTGGCTTGCGCTACATAATAGAGCACCTATGACTGATAACTTGCTCAAGAAGAACTGGCCTGCGGATCCCATATGTTCACTTTGCCGGCAACATCAGGAAAACATATCAGACAAACACGGCCCCCGACCCCGAACAAAACCCCACCCAAGAACAACCCCCCATTCTCAAACACCCACCACATCGACGATCCGTCAGAGTCGGTCGGATAGATTGCCCCATCACACCTACTACCAACCACAACGACATCCCGGTCACCAAGGTCTTCCACAACATCAGCCAAAAGCTCCACACAACCCATCTATGGATGATTCCTTCGTCGGCGTCGGCCGCCCGGCGTACGGCGGCTAGCCGTGCTGCGCCGTCCATCCTGGGAAAGGGCCCACAATTTCAAATTCCAGACAGAAACAGGACCCACCAACCAGCCACCTGGCCTCGAACCGAGTTCATACATGCAAAGGGCCCACCTGTCTGTCATAGTAATCTCACCGGCTCGAAACAGGGCCCACACCAAGAAAGAAGCCGCCAATATAATTGCCCACAAAAGATCAGCCCAAACCGCCTGGCTTCCCTGCAAACGCACCACCCTGCATTTACTACCAAAGTGGACTTTCGACATCCGGGCCACATTCAAACCACGCCACCGAATGAAATAAATCCAGCACTCGATTGCCTGCCCACTAGCAACGACGGGACATGCTACACCTACAGGAGAAAACCTACGAAACCCCCTAGCACCAAAGACACCTACAACCTACGCAATCTAATCCCTCACTGCTGCTGCAAGCGCTGCTTCAGTCAAAACCACCTCACCCATTTGTGTCGTGCAACAGCTCGATGCTTACGGTGCCTGCAAACTGGACACGGAGCCGACGTATGCTCTTCCACCATCAGACATTGCCTTGTTTGGGTCCCCAAAATCGCACAAGGAACGAGGCAATCCACTGCAAAATCCCGGGTATACCGACGGGTGGAACTCCAACGGGCTACCTGTCCCACACGAATGGAAGGAACGATGCCCCTGCTGCTTAACCAGGTCGGCCTTCCTGTTGCACCACACGTGTACACGGGAGACCCAACCCCACAAGCACAAACCCCCCATCAACCACCATATATAGCACCCACCGCGAACACCTCGCCTTCACACACTACCCTACAACAAAGCACACTACAACTCACCACCTCTCAAACACCCTTGCACCCCATGGCCAACTTCCCAGTAGACTCCGAGAGGTTCCTCCCCCATGGCCACCACTTCATCAACGAGGGCGGAGAGGAGAGAATCCCTCGCACCAACGTGCATTTCAGCACAACTGCAGTCCGAAACCATGAGGGTTTCATCATTGCGGAAGACCAAGATGGCCTAATCCCCCACGACCAGTATAACTGGTTCCGAGTCCGCATTGCCCAAACCCTTGAAGAAGATTTCGGCCTGCGGGTAATCTGTTCCTGCATCACCCCCCTGGGGATTGGCCTTTACAGGCTTGAATCCGGCTACCACCGCGATATAGTGCTTCGCGACGAGCCCTTCTTCGTGGAGAACCACCTCATCGCCTTCTCCCGCCATGACCACGGCATCAACAGGCGCCAGGCCAACTACTCACACAACGGCTGGATCATGATACTAGGGTTCCCCCTAGATTATCAAGATGTTCAGCACATCGACGCTGCAGTGGCGACCTTTGGCTACCTCGTCTCCTGGCACAACGTGCCTGATCAGCGCGGGTACGTGCTATGCCGGTGCCTCTACAATGGCGCCAACAACGTTCCCCGCAGCATCGTCATCCGACACTGCGATGCGAACGGCCAAGGCTTCTCTTGGTCCTGCCCGGTAATCGTCCTCAACGGGGCGTTTATTCTCCCCAACATCCCTCCAGGCGAAGATGATATACCTCCGGGGGGTAACCCCCATCCCTTCCCCCAGCCGCCGCCAAACCACGACAACGCCAACGGCTTCCACCTCCCCATTCTCCCCCTGGCCCCAAACCCTGACCCGATTTGGGATGCGGCGGCGGCGGAGCTACAGGGCAACCAGGAGAACCACGTAGCCTGGGGAGCTTGGCCTGTCCCGCCACAGGACCACCTGGACCTGAGTGTCGTCTCCAACACCAACGAAGATGCAAGCTCCGCCTCCTCCAAAGCCAACATCACCCAGCAGCACACCCACCACCACCACAACAATAACCAGCAGCTGCAATTTGTGGGGGGTGATCCCTCAATACAACCAGATTGGTTGAGGCCCTTCGACTCGGTCTCCTTCCGTCGGCTCCTCGCTGCAGCCTTCCCTGCAGCACAAAACCCCTGGTGGACGTCCCACATCCAGGGACCCACCCTTGGCCTGCCTGTCCAGGACCAAGCGGAGTCATCTGCCATAGGTGCGCGCCTCGGCCAAACGCCCACAGCAAGGTTCAGAGCGCAGGCTCCATCGCAAGCCCCGCCGGTTTCTGCCTCCCCGAGGTGCCTGACAAACTGCTTCGGAAGAGTCTACCGGTGCCGCACTCGTTCGGAACCAATCGGCCCCTCCGTCGACGAGCCAGTACCCAGCAACCTCCAGCAGCAGATCATCCAGCCCGCACAGGTACCTGCCACCATCAACACCCCACTCCACAATATAGTCTGCATTCCCTCCAAAAAAACATTGCGCAGACAGACACCGGTTTCGCAGGACCAAGTTAGACGCAGCCCTCGCATCTCTGCAGCGCGGGAAGGAAGGCGTATGCCTACCAGACTAACCAGGGGGTGATCGGCACATCACACTCTGCCCCAGCATCCACGCCAACTACAAACCGAAGCTGTAAAACAAAACGCAAACTATTCCAAGGCCAAATTAAATTCCCAACCGATCACGACATTGCAACTGCTATAGAACCCATCCCTCATATTCCTCCTTCAGAACTGCAGGCACAAGCGCTCCGCTGCGGCGTCCACGCGACGATGGTGATCGCCGCTTTTAGGACGACAGAGAGACCAGCGGGCGAGACCACGTCAACTGATCAATGAGTCCCCGCAACTTTTGTTCTCTGTGGCGTACGCCTGCTGATGCCACCTCCCAAAAACCCCATAGACCACCTACCTCATGTAGTAGAATGAACATCCTACCGGCCAAGAGCCATAAAAATTGCAGCGCGGCTGCCCTTTGTATTATCGTTGTTCCTATGCATTTCTATTCGTTCTATTTTGCGCCTGGACATGTTTTGTCTCCCCCTCAGATTACGTCTGAGGCAACGTCTAAGCCGCTCAAAACACCCCAATGCATAATACAACATCACAGACATGGTCGTTCCTAAACTGGAACATACAGGGACTAAATGACCCAACCAAACACCAAGCAGTTAGAGCCAAAATAGAGGAAACAAACTGCATCATCTACTGCCTCCAAGAGACAAAATTAGATTCAATACACCGCTCACTAATCAAACAAATAGCACCTAAGCGCTTTGACCAATACACCTACACCCCCTCACAAGGAGCCTCGGGTGGAATACTTGTGGGTTGGAACAGCAACCTCCTGCAAGGGGTTGTGGAACAAACACGACAATTTGCAATCACCATAATATTTACATCAAACACAAATGGCAAACAATGGACGTTCTCTACAGTCTATGGCCCGTGCACAGGACAACCAAGACTAGATTTCATGGACTGGTTTACCTCACTAAATATCACGGATGATCAAGACTGGCTCATTATAGGGGATTTCAACTATTACCGATCAGTGGATAATAGAAACAGACCAGGGGGGAACCACACGGACATGCAAACATTCAACACAGCCATAAACCAGCTAGGGCTTGTAGAAATCCCCCTAAAAGACAGGAACTACACCTGGAGCAATATGCAGGCCTCCCCACTGCTACAACAATTAGATTGGTGCTTCACCTCGCCTCATTGGTCACTGTCCTTCCCTGCCACCCTACTCATACCGCTAGCCAAAACAACATCAGACCACATCCCCTGCATGGTACAACTGGGTACTTCTATCCCAAAGTCTCAACAATTCAGAATTGAGAACTACTGATTTGACATGCCAGGGTTTAGAGACCTAGTAACCAATATTTGGAATGGGGCACCTACACAGGGACTAGATGCTGCGAGAACCCTATCAACGAAATTCAAAATACTTAGAGCAGCAATCAGACGATGGAGCAAATCAGTGGGCTCACTCTCCAAGAAACTGAAAATATCAAACGACTCCATCCTCATAATAGACCATCTGGAAGAAAAGAGGCCCCTTAGCCAATCAGAAGATACTTTCAGAAACCTCATCAAAAAACACACCGAAACCCTGCTGGGACAACGACAAGAATACTGGAAACAAAGATACACTGAAAGATGGACAAAATTAGGGGATGAACCAACTAGATTCTTCATTTCAGCAGCTACAACCAGATATAGACGAAACTTGATCACAAGCCTCACAGATGCATCGGGAAGGACAGTAACGGATCACGGATCCAAGGCTGCGCTCCTTTGGAATGATTTCAAAACTAGAATAGGATGCACAAATGCAACTGCGCTCTGGGAAGGTCTCAAGAACATAGTCACACCACACCCAAACCTTCAATCCCTCATAGAACCTATATCGACTGAGGAGGTCGACAAAATAGTTAAAATTATGCCATCAGACAAAGCGCCGGGCCCAGATGGGTTCAACAACAGATTCTATAAAAAAATTTGGGACATCATCAAAAACGACGTCTACAACCTCTGCAATGCGTTCTTCAACAATGGATGCAGCCTACAACCAATCAACAGCTCCGTCATCACACTCATCCCAAAGAAAACGACACCGGAAACCTCGGCCGACTACAGACCAATTTCCCTACTTAACACAAGCATCAAAATCATAAGCAAACTCATGGGAGAAAGAATACAGACCATCCTCAAAGATATCATACATGCCAATCAGTACGGCTTCATCAGAACGAGAACGATCCAAGACTGCATTGCATGGAATTATGAGTTTATACATCAATGCAGAAGATCAGGGAGACCTATAGTAATGCTGAAACTAGACTTTGAAAAAGCCTTCGACATAACGGAACATGATGCCATCCTCAGGGCGCTAACCAACAAAGGGTTCCCACAACAATGGTCAACTGGACAAGCAACATACTATCTACAAACACCTCAGCTATCTTACTGAATGGAGTACCAGGTAAATTCTTCCACTGCAGAAGGGGTGTCCGACAAGGTTGCCCACTCTCGCCTGCTCTCTTTGCAATCACAGCAGATCTACTTCAACATCTCACAAACCACACAAAACAAAGAGGCTTACTGATTCCGCCACTACCACATCTCTCGAACCATGACTTCCCCATAGTGCAGTATGCCGATGACACAATCATCACAATACAAGCATCCCAGCAACATATATTCTTCCTAAAAACCTAACTCTCAGCATTCACTTCCACAACTGGCCTCAAGATCAATCTAGAAAAAACATTCCTAATCCCAATCAACCTTACTACAGACCAAGCAATCACCATGTCTGCCACCTTTGGGTGTCAGCTAGGCACACTGCCTTTCACCTATCTTGGCATACCCCTAGGAATCACCAAACCAAAAAGCACTGACTTCCTACCACTGACCACTAAAATTGAGCGAACACTCAACACCACATCCGCATACCTGTCCATGGCCGGAAGGTGCACAATTGTAGACACCCTACTATCATCAATGCCAATCTACACAATGTGCACCATCAAACTACATTCCAAAACAATCCAACAAATAGACAAATACAGGAAAACCTGCCTCTGGAGAGGCTCGAACATCATGGCCAAAGGGAAACCTTTGGTGAAATGGGAAGACACCACAACACCAAAGAAAAAAGGAGGAATTGGGCTCAAAAACCTACACCTCATGAATCAGGCCTTCATACAGAAATTCCTCTACAAACTCTACAACAAAAAGGACACGCCTTGAGTGCACCTCATCCTCGACTCATACTGCGCAGATGGCACCCCACCCCATCAACTGACAAATAGGGGTTCTTTCTGGTTCAAGGACATCATGAGCCAATGGGAAAGCTTCAAACAACAAACTAAGGTAAACATCGGAAAAGGCGACACGGTATCCTGTGGCACGACAAGTGGCATACAACGGCACTTATTACGTCTTTCCCAAACCTGTATACACATGCAAGACACCAAAACGCGTCCATAGCCCAATACACCACAACAACAGACATACACACCAACTTCCACACCCCAATATCAACACAAGCGCTACAGGAACTAAACCTATTGACCGACATCATCCAAGGCTTACAAAATACCAATGACACATGGTCATACAAGGATAACAGAACAGGTTTCTCATCCAGCTACATCTACAATGACAACTTCAGATTTAACACAACACTGCCTCCTCCCCTGAACTGGATCTGGAAGACGAAGCTAACAAAGAAGCTGAAAATATTCTGCTGGCTCATGTTCTTGGATCGACTTAACTCCAGAAACCTACTCAAAAGAAAGAACCTCAGCATCGAAAATGATGACTACTCGTGTGTGCTCTGCACAGCGGCACCAGAGGAATTGACATATCACCTATTCTTCCAATGTGAATTCAGCACCGCATGTTGGACGGCAATACAAATCAACTGGAACCACAGCGTACCTTTCTTCACAATGATTCAAGAAGCAAAAAGAAACTGGACCGGTCCCCCGTTTATGGAAATATTCATCACAGCAAGCTGGGAAATTTGGAAGCAATGAAATGAGCTCATCTTCAGAAGCAACGCACCATCACTCTCATCCTGGAAGCATAACTTCCATAGAACTATGTCACTTCAATGTAATAGATTCTCAACCTCCATCAAAACTTGTATGCAGTTGTGGCTATCTACCATAAACTTAATCATTCCCACCTCGGGAATATGATATTGTTTATGATGATACCGACAACTGACTGTTTTTGCAATCTCTGGATTGCAACCTATATATATTAATATAACACAGTCGGGACTTCCCCTACTGTTTGACTTCAAAAAAACATTAGGAAAACATTATTCATATGCTCATAGACTGTACATTCACCAAAACCAGCTGGAACTCATTAATCAGCAAGCTAAACTGGCAGCCTCCACTGCCAGTAACTCTTCATGAGAATGTTGAACAATCTCTCAAGGACACGGTGGCCACAGGAACTAAGAAACACAAGAAACAGAAGGCAGGCATTCTATTCTTCTTTTGGTACTTCATTTGAAAAGAAAGGAACAATAGAATTTTCTAACAACTTCAGAAGAATCCCGACAGTGTTGCTCTGTTGGCAGCCAAGGGTATCCATTTGTTCTTCTCTGTCCAGTAGATTACATTTGTGTTGCTCGTCCCTTGCTTTGTCTCTGCGGCGACGTATGCCTCCTGTAGACCCGGGGATCCTAATCCTTGGGTTAGTCTCATGTACTTTAGGCTGTACCAATTTTATTCGCTACTTAATGAAAGGGCAGAGCTTCTGCCTTGGTTTTAAAAAAAGGATCTCATTGATTAAACTAATTGTCCTGTTGCATGTGCGGAATACAATTTTTGGATACGTCATCTATCGAACAGGTTTCATTTTATGTGCAACCCTTGTAGTTGGCATGGGTGCATTAGGAATGCCCTAAATGTGCAAGAAAAGACATGAAAATTCCTAAGTTTTAAGCCAAAGTTGATGCGACACTGCCACCACATGACATCATTTGAAAAAAAAAAGCACCATTCTCGTTGTTCTTGTTCCTATACGCACGAAAGAAGGCTAGCAGAGTAGCATACACGTTTGCTCAGTGCTCCGGGGTCTGATAAGTCTCCCTTTAGATTGAAGGAATGTCAAAAGAATTTTGAAGGATAGGATTTGTAAAGGATTTTTTTTCCTACATGACCATTTGGCTCACAGGAAAAATAAAGGGTAGTTTCCATAAGAATGGATTCTTTTTCTATATTTTGTAGGAAACCTAACATGAGTTTGGACCTCTTTTTTCTTTGCTGGCTCATGTTACAGGTTCCTTTGTTTTTCCTATGATGTTGTCAAATGGCTTCTCATCTCAATTCCTATATTTTCAATTCTTATAAGATTGCAAAGACATACAATTTCAATTCCTATATTTTTTATATTCCTGTGTTTTCAATTCCTTCGATCTAAAGGAGCCTAAAAGATTTGGGTCGTGAGGTCCAGTGTGATTGCCCGAATTCCGCTGGCTTGCCGCGAGACAAGACACGCCAGTTGCCCGAAGCATCGCAAAAGTTGGATGCCGACCCCAGCCCAATAATTCGCCATGGACCAGAAGCTTCCAGTCTTTGCCAAAATGATAACCGTCTGGCACCTTTGCTACAGGCTAGATGAAAATAAGATTTACTTCTATTCGGTATGTTACTAATTATATTTTGAGAACCGGATACTCGAAGAAAACATCCGTGTTGGATCGAGCGCAAGTTAGGTTCAATAGTTTAATTCTTAAATAATAGGTGAATGTTCCGATCTTACTCTTCAATGAGATTACCGTCTAGTGCATTGCTTCACTATTATTAATCATTACAATTAACAAAATTAACAATTTTTATGATCTATACGTCAATACTATTTTATTTAATTACTTTACAACTAATATAATTCTTATAAATTAGACAAGATTACTATTAACAAAAAACTAACCTCCTTTTTCGCCACTGGTCGGCTAGCGGCGCCACCGCCGTCGGAGCTCACCGCGGCCCCTAGTACCATGCCGCTACGTCGCGGACGGTGTACCACCACCGTCGTTGGAGCTCATCACTGCGGCCCCTAGTATCACGCCACCACATCGCAGCTGCCTACACCGCCCGTGATCTGGTGTCAGGACGTGAGAGATTGGAATTGGAGGGATCGTGAGGAAGATAAAGAATTTCACACGAAAATTAAAGCAGGATTTATGGCTGACAACGTCGTCTGAATATTTTTGAGATTTGAGGCACCCGATGAATAGGATTTTTGAAATAAGTTGTTGTTGATGCAGAAAGAAATAATTTCTGCTACTGAGCATAATCTAAAAAACTTGTGCTGAAAACCAAGGTACTTTGTTTCTCAAGAGATAGAAATCATGATGAATCTAAAAATATAAGTCTCATATTATTAAAGTTAATTCAATTTATAAAAGAAATATTAGTTAAAAATAGATTCGACCAACCAAATGTAAACTTATTTTGGGAAAGCGAGTATAATGCAATAGTAAGTGTAGATTTCGATGTGCTTTGTTAAATGCATTTTTGTGGTAGAGAATCCCTGTTTCAATTTTTATTATGAAGTAAAGTTACCATTTGTATGTAACATGTCTCTGCCGAGTTGTGACATAGTCTAAGCTACCTCAATCTTTGATCTAGATATAAGTGGTTGGGATATCAGCAAATGCAGGCATAGGAGTCCTCTGACTGAATCAATGCAGAGGATATGAGATCTACACAGGCATACACTCACATTTTAGAATAATGTGATGATAACCGTATGTCTAACACATGTATGATTCTAAACTCCATAGATCGACATTTCCTCACACATCATGTTCATGCTCTCTTACGCTTTGTAGTCATGCTCAGGGTTAAGCACCCTTTCACTAAAAGAATTTGTGAAAGAATGTTTTGCCAAGCTCAACAATCTCTGATGAGATTGTGAAGTATTTATACTCATAAAGAGGCAACGGTACATGAACAGTTCCAAACGAGATCTCGCCTGCATACACACTAACTGGCAAACTGAACACCCACACGTCACACACACACGTCTTCACGTCTTCTTTAATGATCATGGAGAAACTGAACACACACATGTCACACACACGTCTTCCTTAATTATCATGGAGATGATTGCGTTCTGGTAGAGATATTCCCGTTTGGATGATGCATGATCTTGACCACGTCCTGACACTTGACCACGTCTTGACATAACTTGTTACTTCAACAGCCCCCCTCAATCACAACTGGGTTTCCTCAAATTGATATTGTAGCTGTTAGTAACAAATTGAGCTCGTGATAATGGCTTCATCAACATATCTGCCAGTTCATCATTTGTCGAGATAAACCTTACCTCCATTGCCTTGTGTGCTACTTGTTCACGAACAAAGTGAAAATCAACATCGATGTGCTTTGTTCTTCAATAAAACATAGGATTTGCAGTGAGGTAAGTTGCACCGAGATTATTGCACCAGAGTACCGGTGCACGATTGTGAGATATACCGAGTTCCTTTAGCAGAGACTAAACCCAGATTAATTCTGCTATGACATTTGCAATTGCTTTGTACTCAGCCTCTGTGCTTGATCTCAAGATAGTAGCTTGCTTGCGTGAGCTCCGGGATATAAGGTTTGATCCAAGGAACACAGCATGGCCACTTGTTGATCTTCGGTCATTAGGACACTGCCCAATCAGCATCTGAAAACGCACTGAGTGTCATGGTGGGAGACCTCTGTATTTTCAATCTTTGGTCTATTATACCCTTAACAAACTTGATAATCCTTTCAACTGCAGAGAGATAAATGTAAGTGGGACACTGAACAAACTGACAAACTCGATTCACAGCAAAGGCTAAGTCTGGTCTGGTCATGGTAAAATACTGCAAACCTCTCACCAAACTTATGTACTTGAATTGATCATTGTATGATAAGACAGTTCCTTGATCCTTGAGCAGTTTTTCACAAGTTGACATGGGTGTAGATATTGCCTTGCAGTGTTCCATATTTGCTCTTTTCAATAAATCAAGTGCATATTTTTTCTGACATAATGGAACTCCATCACTTTCTTGTTTGACCCTATGCCCAGAAAGTATTCTAGGAGACCTAGGTCTTTTACTGCAAAATCCAACAAAAGTTGTTGGATCAATTGCTTGGTAGCTGTTGATGATGAGCTGATTATGATTATGTCATCAACATAAATCAACATGTACATGATCACATCCTTTCTGAATATAAACAGAGAAGCATCAGCTTTTGATGGACATAATCCTAGATCTTTTAACTTGTTTGTCAATCTACAGTGCCAAGCACGTGGGGCCTATTTTAAACCATAAAGGGCCTTCTTTAAGCGATATATATAATGATGGTTTGTCTTTGTCTTCATAGCCAGGAGGTTGTCTCATGAAGACTTCCTCTTGAAGAACCCCATGCAAAAATGCATTCTGAATGACGATTTACCTCATGTTCCATCCTTGAGATACAGCGAGAGAAAGAACAATTCTGATTTTTGAAGGTTTAACAATAGGACAGTAAGTGTCTAAGTAATCAACACCATACCTCTGCTTGAAACCCTTTGCCACTAATCTTGCTTTGTATCTCTCTATTGAGCCATCTGCTTTTCTCTTTATCTTGTAAACCCATCTACTGTCTATGAGGTTTATTCCTTTTCTTGGTGGTACTAAGTCCCAAGTCTCATTTTTCTGTAGAGCTGAGAACTCAGAGTCCATAGACTTCTTCCATTCTGCACTCTTCAAGGCTTCATTTAAACTAGATGGTTCTGAAACTGATGAAGCTAAGATAGTATTTTCTGCACTTTCTGAAGTTGTACTCTGAAACTTTTTCAGAAGCTGCATTTTGTATTTGTTCAGTGACAGCATAGAAACCTCGTCTCTTTTCTGAATACCTTATTGTTCCATCTTTGAATTCCTTTAGTTTAATAATATTGTTCTGAAGCCTTGTTGTCATTGGATGTCGAACTGGTGAGTTATTCACTTGTTCTTGAACTTCTTCACCACTGCCATTTTGACTGGTTGCCATGGAGTGTTCTGCTTCTTCATGATTACCACCAGTTGCCTGTTCATCTGTAGGGGACAACACACCACTCGAATGATCACATTTAGCATCAAGTACGTTCAGTATTACCTATGTGAGCCTCATCTACTGTCGGTTCAACTATAGCAGGATGTTCAGAATTAATGAGAGCATATTCAGTATAAGTAGTGGTTTTGGTCAAGACAGGCAGAATGGTCGGGTGATGTGAGTGCTTTGGTATGACTGTTGTTGAGGATGGATGTATGGCAAATGGAAAATGATATTCATCAAAAACAACATCACGTGATATATAAACACGTCATGTTTGATGATCAAAGCACTTATAGCCTTTATGAGATGAGCTGTATCCTAAGAAGATGCACTGTTTGGTTCTGAAATTCAATTTGTTTTGGTTATAAGCCCATAAGTTTGGCCAGCAAGCGCAGCCAAACACACGTAACATTGAGTAGTCAGGGTGAGTACCTAAGAGCTTATACATCGGTGTATCATGGTTAATCACAGGGCTGGGCATTCTGTTGATAAGGTAACAAGCAGTATTGAATGCATCATCCCAAAAACGCAATGGCAAAATGGATTGGGCTAGAAGAGACAGGCCAGTATCAAATATGTCACGGTGTTTTCTCTCAATAACACCGTTCTGTTGATGAGTGTGAGGACATGAGACGCGATGAGCAATGTCGGATTCTTTGAAATAGTTGTGTAAGTGTTGATATCCCCCCCCCCCCCCCCCCCAATCGGATTGAACTGAGCAAATTTTAGTGTTCAGAAGAGTCTCAACTTGTTTCTGAAACTGAATAAATATAGATCCTACATCAGACTTATGTTTTAGAAACTAGATCCACACATACTTACTAAAGTCATCAGCAAAGGAAACATAGTATTTGGAGTGGATAATTTGTAAAGGAGTTGTAGAAACATGAGATGGAGAGCCAAAAGGAAGTCGATGAGACTTTCCTTGTTGGCAGACATCACAAATCCTAGGACAGGAAATATTTGTGTCTACAACTATATTATTTTTCTGCAGAATCCGAAGAGTAATTGGAAGAACTAGATGCCCGAGTCTTCTATGCCATTGTTCTTGGGATATTCTGGACATCAGGAAGGCTTGGAAGGATGTAGAGGCCATTCCTACATTATCAGCGAGAAGAACCATCTTCGTTGCACGGCCCTTAACAGAAAAAAAATTGGATGAAACTCAACAAATGCATCATTGTTAGAGGCCAGATTTCTAATAGATATCAAGTGCTTGTTTATTCTAGGGGCATGTAAAATATGATTAAGATATAGTGGTCTAGTTAAACCAGCAATAGAAGAATGCCCAACATGGGTAATAGACAAACCTGATCCATTTGCTACATGGACTTGATCACCTCTTGTGTATCGCTCATTTGTGGTGAGACGATCCATTTCATGTGCAATATGGTCCGCGGCGTCGGTATCGACATACCAGTTCGAGTTAGTGCAAAGGTTGGTGTTTGAGACTGCAGTAGCGACCTTGTTGTTGTCTTCAGCTTGATAACTGTGATCAAATCGATACCAGCAACATTGTGCATCGTGGCCTGACTTGTCACAAACTTGGCAAGTATGTTGCGCCCTGTAGGGGTGTTCTGGCCTCTTTGATTATGAGTGCCACGACCATCTGAGGATCGTCCACCACCATGTCCACCTCGATCACGACCGCCACCTCGTCCATTCCCACGCCCGGGGTTTCTGCCTGCAGTATTCACAGATACCTGCACCGAGGTGTTATTCTGCCCTTGACGCATCTCATAACTAAGCATGTGTGCATACACATCACTGACAGAGTACGGCGTGAGCTGAGTTGTGATACTTGTCACCAATGGATCAAATTCTTGTCCGAGACCACGCATCAGGTAAGAGATAAACTCTTCATCATGGAGAGTCTTGCCGATGGCAGTAAGCGTGTCGGAGAGTCGCTTCAATTTGCGAAAATACTCAGCGATGGTAAGATCCTTCTTTGGCAGAGTAGCGAGTTGCATCCTGATCTGCATAATTCTTGCACGTGAGGAAGAAGCAAAGTTGTTTTAGAGAGTGTACCAGACCTCTCGCGACGTCGTCGCACCAACAACATGTGCGAGTGATTCTTCTGTCAGTGAAGAGAGAAGCGCGCTCAAGACAAGTTGGTCATGATGGTACCAACGAGTGTACTTCGGATTCACTGCAATTCGACGACTGCTTCCTTGTACTTCAGGTGGGAGTATGATGGTTTGGCTTGGAGCAGAAATTGTACCATCGACATATCCCATGAGCCCTTGGCTCTTGAGGTACAGCTTGACTTGAGCCGTCCATAGCAGGTAATTGTCCTGCGTGAGCTTGACGCTGATCAGTTGGCTGAACGCCGGTGTTGGAGCAACGCCTGAATGTGAAGAAGAAGAGAAGTTGGATGCGTCGAAGCTTGGGCTGTTGGACATTGCGGAAGTTGGATCGTGGCTCTGATACCATAAAAGAATTTTTGAAAGGATGTTTTGCTAAGCTCAACAATCTCTGATGAGATTGTCATGTATTTATACTGATAAAGAGGCAATGGTACATGAACAGTTCGAAGCAAGATCTCGCCTGCATACACGCTAACTGACTAACTGAACACCCACACGTCACACACACGTCTTCAGTCTTCCTTAATGATCGTGGAGGAACTGAACACACACGTCACACACACGTCTTCACGTCTTCCTTAATGATCGTGGAGATGATCGCGTTCTGATAGAGATATTCCTGTTTAGATGATGCATATGATCTTGAGCACGTCCTGACACTTGACCACGTCTTGACATAACTTGTTACTTCAACATTCACTACTTTAATGAACTCTCTTAGTGTTAGACAACTGTATAAGTGGCAGTTGTTTCGGTTTATACTCCCTTGTTCCGTTATCTCTCGTGTCCAAACAGTAAAACGATTTTATCTCATAAAACGTTAAAAAATATAGGATTTAATATCACTAGACCTATTGTGAGTTTTATTTTTATATTAATGTACTTATTTGATGTGAAGCATGATAGAATTCTTCACTTATATGTCATATGTATGTACTGGATTCAAGTCGCATCCTTGTAAAATAAGCAAGAGAAAGTCTACTTATAAATTCTCTTACTCGGATTTGTGCGGGGGTTCGCCGCTAAGTGCACACTTTATTATAGTTATTTAATGGCATAGATGTTTGACAGGGCTGAGTACACTGATCATATATACCACATGGTGGGAAAAAATCAGAGATTCTCCATCATCTTTTATAATTTATTTATCTACTCCTCCTAAATGGAATACATGTAGTGTAAGTCTTGGAAAAAGTGAAAAGAAAACAAAGGTTGAAGGCTTGCATATTTATAATGAGAATTCGAATCATGTTAGAGTTGAATTGTTTCTCACAAGATTTACATACGGAAGTTATATATAGTTTAGGTATAATAAAATCGTGAGTTGTATATTTATATAAAAAAGAAAAATTCTGGCCAGATAAATTCGCTAATGAGCAAACTGATGGTAGATTCCTGTCGCGGCGTTTTGTTGTGTGACGCTGCGTTGCGCCATAGAGACGACATACCCGATCCGATGTTGATGATCATCACGGAGATCCAACGGCGAGCGCCACGCAGCGTGGGCGGTGTGGCACGAGGACCGGATATGTACGACACCCAGGCCACCAGGTGTTCCCTTTTTTCTTCTTCTTCTCTGGGTCGTTAGCTCGTCAATCTGGCAATACCCACGTTGCTTTCCGTGGTTACTAGCTAGCAGTTCAATAATGGAGACGGGAGCCATCCTTCCATTTGACAGCTTGCTCAACACGTGTCGTCCGTCTTGTGGACGCTGCGGGGCAGGTCGGTTACCTTTTGATGATTAAACCCTTAACAGCGATGCTACCATCCAATTAATTTACCATGCATGGTTGTTCGTTTCACTGACATGCGTGGCCCCAGCAAGGTGCCTAGCTAGATCATCAATTGGCGTGCCTGCTTTATAGAACATTGCTTATGTTGTTCATACGTACTCGTTAATTTGCGCACAGTTAACAGCTGTAGATACAACTGCGGCAGCTCGGCTCATGTCCGCCGATGAGAGGACAGGATATAGGATGGCCATCGTGCCTGCCATGTCGATTGGACCGTTGAGCCAACATCGCCTTGGCCGGCGGGCACCAATACATCCACGTCGCACACCTGAAGTCGCACGAAGGATCACCAAGGAAGAACACCCGATCATTTGCCGCCCACATGCGGCACGCAGATCCAAAATTAAGTGACCGTGTAAGTTTTAACAATTTGGAGGCTATATAGTTACTCTGAACAGAGCATGGGGCAATCCAAACGATTGAAGTTAACTTCGAAAATGAACTTGGATCTGATACCGTTCGAAGAAGATATGAGTTATTTTGAATATAAATCTCGAGAAAAGGAATATGAAGTCCACTTTTGAAAATGAATTTAGAAAGGGACAACAATTGTTTTTTAACTACAGATTCAAAGTCTAATTGTGATTCAGACCTCGTTTTCCAAATTTTGTGATTTAGCGACAACTTTTCCACTCCCAAGTCACAATTTATCATATAATTTAACTCTGTTAGAGGTTATCGAGTAAACAGAACAAAAAAAATAATGAAAAAACAAAACTTGACCAAAATACCCCTCCCTATTTTCTCCCCACCCGATTGCAGAACAGTGCCCGGTATTCACCACTTGCGGCCACGGGGGCGGCAAACTCTAGTCAGCGATACGACGTCGAGGTGGACGCGGCATGGTGTTGCTCCCTCCAGCCTCCTTCATTCCCACCCAGCGCGGCATGAAGCATAGCCAGGCGAGTGCGGCGTGAGGCGGCCAGGCGAGCGCAGTGGCGTAGCCAAGGCGGCGTGGCGTGAGGCGCACGTGGCCCCAAGAAGGCAAAAGGTGGCAGGGCGGCTAGCGCGCGACACAGAAAGGCTAGGGCGCGCGTGGCCCCAGGTGCGCAGCGCGGCGCCTTCTTCGCTGCATCATCCAAAGACGCTATTTCTTCATTCCCACTGTTCATGTGTCATTTTGGATAAAATTTTCGTTTTGCAGGAAGCTTTGATAATGGAGTGAGGAATTTCTGCTTGGAATTTAGATGCAATAGCCGAACCTTCACAAGAAACTAGGTATTTTTTACAAAATTTGTGTCCAATTCATTGACAAATGATCGATTAAGAGAACAAAATCAGTTTAGTATATAGGAGCATTTAGCTGATTTTGGACCTTTAACATTGTAGGTCAATTAAACTCATTGTTAGAGTTTGTTCATATTGGAGTTTGTTTGATGAGGGTCCAAAGAAATATTTGTAGACCAAAAAATTACCACAAAAAATTGTTGATATGAACTATGAGCTGCTACAACCAGTTGATTTCGTAGTTGAATTCTATATGTGGGGTGCTAAGCAATACTTGACTTTGTGGCGTGAAAATGGTTGTGATGATAATTGCATTGAGATAAAATCTTATGAACACTTAAGAGAGTGGCTTCAGCTTAATATAGAGAAGGGAGTGGTGTATATCAATGCTCAGATAAATGATTTTGATGGTCCATTGCAGTTTTCGCACACAAAACGTAGGTTCCACTCACACAAGTATGTTAACCAAAGCTATATTTCATGTGTCATTTTATCCATCTTTTGATACTAGTCCATTTTTTGTTTATCTTTGTAGGTTTAGTCATAAGCAAGATGCACGCAAAGAAATAGAAGGAGTTGTACATGAGGTGTATTCTAGAGTGGAACATAGAGAATGCATGAGATATTTGTGGAAAAAATATGAAGAAACATTATGGTGGACCTTTCTTTGCTCAACATATGTGGGCAGCAGCCAAAAGCTATACAATTGAGAAATACAATTACCACATCAGAAAAATAGAGGAGAAAAGTCCAGTTGCATTAGCATGGGTGAATGAAAATTATCCTTATGTGTGGAGTAGAGGTAAATTGTTTGAAGACTGCAAGTGGATTACATCAACAATAACCTCTCTCAGAGTTTCAATAGTTGGGTATCAAAGGAGAAAGACAAGCAAATTGTGGATTTGTTTGATAGGATAAGATGGATGATCATTAATAAATTTGATTTGAGAAGAAATATTGGGGAGAAGATGCATGGAAGAATAATTCCAAAGATTGTGGGGACTCTTAATGCAAGGAGCAAGGAAATCAAGAACCATGATGTATTACCATGTAGAGGTTTCAAAGCTGAAGTAACTGTGTCTTTGGTGAGATATGCAGTCAACTTAGAGGAACACACATGTGATTGCAGGGCTTGGCAAGTGACTGAAAAGCCCTAGAATCATGCTTTAGCTTTCATTGCCACGCTTACCAGAGAGGTAAATACGGAGGAGTTTGTCCAGAAAAACTCTATTGAGTGGTTCAAAAAAGAATATGCAGGTATTTTTCAACCAATGACTTCAAAACATCAATGGGAACATGTCAACTTGGGCTATAAAATCCACAAATAAAAATTGAAAAGAAAACCCTGGAGACCTAGAGTAGCTAAAATGAGATCATTTGATGAGAGCGGCACTAGAAAGAAGAGAATGAAATGTTCTGAATGTAATAGAAGTGATCATACAACTAAGTATTATCAAGATGGTCTCACACATAGTCAAAAAAAGAAAACTATCTAAAGATGGAGAAGGATCAAGTGGGGGTACAACCACAAAGTAAGTAATTGTTGTTTTTGTTAAATTTATTTACATATTTACATGCATTAACCTAATTTTCCTCTTTCAAGTGCAAGTGCAAATTTAATTGTTGGTATGGATGATATTGACATGGAAGGAGGCAGACTGCCAAGTGGAAGAGGACAAGGACGAGGAAGAGGACATGAAATAGATGGAGGACAAGAAAGAGGAAGGAGAAGAGGACAAGGAATACTTGCTTATTTGCTTGGAATTGATAGTTAAATGCACATGTATTGATGCTTTTGTTGGACTGTATGTTGCTTATTTTGTTGGATCATGTATTGGTGCTTTTGTTAGATCATGTGTTGTTTATTTTGTTGGACCATGTGTTGCTTAAGTTATTGGATATATTTGTTGAACAAATGATACTATATGCTTCTATTTGGATATGAATTGTGAAATTATATTCTTTATTGTTATGTGTCAAATTATGTGAGAGATATATGAAAAATGTTGTCAAATTATTGTCAAAATTATGTTGATTTTTTATTTTTAAATCATGTCCAAATTTCCAGATTTGGCAAAATTTTTGAATTCGTTTACATAATGTTCTTGCTGATTTTTTAATCCTAGTCAAAATTATGGTAGAAACACAATACAATATGAAAACAATAATAGAATAACAAAGAGTATATTTGTCCATTCTCCATCAAGTTAATACCATTAGGAGCATTTAAAGGACTTCTGGTAATGTTGAGTTTCAGCTGAAAAAACTTGTAGCTAAATCACAAAATTTGAATAACTGGATCTAAATCACAATTAGACTTTGAATATATGGTTAAGATACAATTGGCCCATTTAGAAACCGTACACCTCAAAATGAAGTTACGCTCTAAAATGAACTTAGATCCATACACACACCTTAAGGAAAGGGTATGACTCAAAAAAGACAATTTTTTTTTTAAAAAAAAGTTGGATCTGAGACCGTACACCACAACTAAAGGGTTACGTCTCGAAATGAAGCCAAGTTACCAAAAACGAAGTCAATCCTCTTGAAAATGAGTTAAGGTCTAAAGTATATCATATGCAATGCATATTTTATAGTAAAGTATGTTTACCATTCTCATATGCTGTGGTGCATATGGCTTAAAAACGTCAACACCACAAACAACGAAGCATCCGATTGTATGGCGAAACATCTAAATTCGGCTGATCCTGGATTCATGACAGAACATTCGACCATATAACAAAGTATTCAATCATATGAAGAATTATTAATATCCAATGACATACACCACACGCATGGTTAATAAGCATTAATTATATCATATGGCGAAATATCTAATCATACGGCTAAGCATAATTTTTTTATTAAATTACATGCTTGATGAAGCATTTGGTAATGTATCAATTAATTCACATGACTAACTTTTTATCTTCTCTTATCCAAGTATTCTATTATCTATTAGCATCCATCGCACCCATGAAGGCATAAAACAATTTATTATCATACAAGCATAGCTACCTTTTCGCATCATCAAAGCATATAGGATATCCAAGATAAAATAAACACATAAGTATATCATGAAAAATTACACATATAAGTAAAAGAAGATATATATATATTATATCCTAAAATTTTAGTTTTTAAATTCTGACAAAGTTATGCATATTAGTTTAAAATTTTCTAGAACAAAAATAACTTTTTTAAAATGGAAAGAGGTGGGGCTAACCACCATGCCTCAACTTGGTACAAGTAGATGTCGACCACGAATTACCAGGCCCTGCAAATGCTCGGAATTTATTTCCATGGACAGGACCTTGTGATGCTGATGTCAACCAAACAAAATGAGCAGAAACAGGTACATGGGCATGACCTTCAGTTGTCAAAATATTTAAGTTTTTTCCCTAATGCCTATGATGCTATAACGCTTGCCTGATTCATTCATTCTAAAACAAGTCATAACAACATGCTTGGCAAAGCAAAGATAAACATGATAGGATACGTCACGTCCATTTTTAAGTCAGAAAAGGTTCTCCAGCACAAAATAATAATATTATATTAAGTTTGTACAGTCAAATTATCATATATAGTCCCGTACTTCAAAACTATAGGTAAAATCCTTCACATACTTGAAAAAGCAAAAGAAAAAATCAATCACAATATGTGATAAAGAATGTAACATTCAGATTGACAAAGTTGTAACATTCCCCTTTTCACTTCATAGAAAAAGTTGTTAACATTCAGATTGACAAAGAACGTCGTGACGACCCATAGGTCTAGGAAACATAAAAAAACCACATAATTGCAAATGAAGTAAACTCTTTGCAACCCCATAGTCCACAATGCTGGTAACCAGATGGTACTTTCTTGGGTTGTATTAGTCAAACATATACAAACCTTACTCCTTTCGCTAAAGAACAAAGAATCATGAGTCCCAGCTTCTGTAGAAAGAAAACTCTGCATCTGAAGCTCATATATCAACATCATCTCCGGAGCTGGCTGAATCACCATCACTGCCATCACTATCGCTGCTGCTGCTACCACTTCCGCTCCCACTTCCACTGCTGCTACTGCTGCTACTGCTTCCACTGGAGCTAGAACTATCCCGCTCTTCCTGCTGCCCTTCTGCGTTCACTTGAGCACGAAGCGCCTCAGCTGCATTGAGCCCCTCATCAGCTTCATCATTTACATCCACATCAGCAATTTCATCATCTAAGTCATGCTGATTTGGTACGTTGATGTCGAAACCACGAACAGATGTCCCTTGGCCCGCAGCTACATTATTCAGCAAGCCATTATCGTCATCGTCACCAAGTATGTCCAGGTTCTCCTCTTGGTCGTCTGGATCAGGTGAAACTGCAAATGGGTTTGTGGTAACAGGCTGATATGTGGTACTAATGTTATTGTAACTTGGTCCTGCAATGGATATGAGAGTAGTGAGCATATATTTATGTTTTCCTAGAAATAAAGACATTTAGCACACATTAGACAACTAAGCAAGAGCAATGAAACTAATATTTTAATAGATAACTATATATGCCCCTGTAGCATGCATATAATACAAGGAGCAGAGTAACCACGACCATCTTACTTAATACTCTGAATAAACTGTAACTATAACTGTTTCATCTTTAAGTTATTGCCTTTTCACCGGGAAAATCATCAAGGCCCTATATTCATAGGTGGAAAGGCTCCTAATTCAAAGGAAAGGACTGAAATTCTTCTGCTTATTTCAAGCGTTACCATATCTTGATATAGCATTGAATACCTAGAAGACATCTTCACAGCGAGCATTGCCCTGGGGATTTGACCAACTTCCTAGTGGATATGACCGCAATGTTCAATGGAGTGGATAAATTATATCATTCATTGTTCGAAAAAAATAGATCATGTCTGGAGGCACAATCTAGTCGCGGGGCTTGTGCAAGACTGCATCATCCAGTGATACCTTCTCTTAAGTCTAGCACGTGGTTTTTGTGGCATTGTGGGTTGTGGCATCCTGCGGTAACGCAGCCCGCTCACAACGCGTACTAGGCGACACCTAGGAGTTGTGGCGTAACTAAAACTGTGTGGTGCCCTATGGCGACCCACCACCCTCACAACGCCTAGCGACGCCACAAAAAACATTGATCTAGCGCTTTGCTGCCAAAGATCATGGAACCTAATGATACAGAAACAATGGTTGCACAGTGCGGCAGAAAGCAGGCCAAGATGGAAGTGGCATGTTCATGATTTATCACGCCTTGCAGAAGATTAGCAACCACATCTTTTTATTACCATGATGGGTATCTACGCAGGCCATCAAGAAAGGCAGATAGGGGTGGCAATAGAGGTGAGTTAGTGGAGGCCTGCCTAACGAAAAGGGGGCAATCTAATAAATTAAATGTAAAAGGGAAAAGGAAAATAAAGCTACGGAAGTGAAAAACAGGTAATTCACCACAGCAAGAAAAAGGCACCAAGGCAGCCCACGACACCATAGCATCCTTTAGACTCCCACAATGGCACTCACCCTCAGAAAGGTCCAGAATACCAACACCCACTGTTATCGTTCCACCATCAGAGCTGCAGCAACACGCCGTAAACTTCATAACATCAATGCTAGGATTTGTCCTTCTGCCATTCCAGTCCATTCACACTCCCTTTCGGTAACCCAATCATTGCCTGAATACGGGCACCAGGTATGGCCTAGTGCAAATTTCCTCACTACCATGACACCACAATTGGAATATTCCTAACATTGGAAATACTAAAGAAATAAGGAAAAGGGTGTACCCAGTGCCGAAGGTTCCCACATTGTGGGGTCTGGGAAGGGTTATTTCCAGACGGCCTTACTCCTGCTTTTGTACTGAGACTGGTTTGAACCCAAGACCTAAGGACACAAGTAGAGACACACTACCACTGCATCAGGTCTGCCCTTCAAAGTACTAAAGACAACAAGAAAATAATATTTATAAAATATCTCGTATTTCCTTGCAGCAATTATGTACCTGTATCTCTATACTACCATTTTATTGCAAACCTAGCTTCACCACATGGCGTGAACTCCAATCAAGTAGCACACATGGTCTCTAAAACCCTGGGTTGTTGCACATCAGCAGAATGTGTGTAGTCAACAAGATACTCTGGCTGAAATTACGTCAATCCCATTGAAGAAATTTCAGGGCTGATATTCTATTAAACATCTAGAGATAGCCACCTCAATTGGCATTTCAGGAAGCAACAATAAAGATTTGGCTGGCTTTATATTATGATTCGTGTAAACAAAGTCAATTCAATCCCATTGAAGGCATTTCAAGGTTGATATTCTATTAAACACCTAGAGATAGCCACCACAATTGGCATTTCAGGAAGCAACAATAAAGATTTGGCTGGCTTCATATTGTGATTCGTGTAAACAAAGTCAATGCTATCTGAGTCTTACTTCTACAACATCATCCAATCTTCAAGGCCTAGTGCTTCTAGTCACCAAGGATATTCAATAGAGCAGATTTCTTCTCAGATAAATTTATGCTACATTTGTATCTAATTATATTAGTCTGACATGGTCGTTTGGCTATAGCATGACTTTCACTTGCATCCAAGGACTAGAGGGATCATAATATGAGATAGGGCTACAAAGAAGAATATACGAAGTGACCTTTTTTCTTCTTTTAAGCGCTTCTTGATTCAAGCCTTACAATTCATATATGTTACTGTAACTAGGCTTATGGCTGTGTGTTTATTGGGCCTGTGTGTTTATTGGGCCTAGCCCATTATGTATCCCTTGACCCAATCAATGAATTCAATTTTTCCCTTCCAATTCGGTATTAGAGCCAGAGGTTTGAGTTCGAACCCCAGTAGGCGCAAGCCCACTACTATTTCCACCTTTGGGCCCGAGGGGGCCTCATTTCAGGGAGAGTGTTGGAGTGTATAAGTGAATTGTCTACCCTTTCTCATCAGCTTAAGCTTTTGGGTTTTGCAATCGATTAGAGCATTGTAGCTTAACGATGTATGGTGATATTGGACAATTAGGGGAAATTACCTAATAATATGAAAACTAATACAAAATACAACATTAATAAACTAAGTATAAGGAATATGCAGCCACCATGTTACTTTTGCCAATGCATGTTGTCGATGTTCGTACCACCTACGAGTATCGATTTCGTCGTGCATTCGTCCTCGAAATGGCCTAGCTACGGAGATACAAAGGTTTATACTGGTCCGAGCAAGTACCCTACGTTCAGTGTCAATCTCTCCTGCTCTTTGTTGATTCGAAGGAGTAGAGGTGGCCAAATGGGCCATCCCGAAGCACGACTAAAATGGCCCGGCACGAGCACGGCCCGGACCGAAAAATTTGGGCCCGGGCTGGCCCGAAGCACGACACGGGCCGTGCCCGGGCCTGGATCTCCGGCCCATCGGGCTTACCGGCACGATCAGCCCGCCGGGCGGCCCAATCCGGCACGGCCCGTTTAGGCCCGAATAGTGATTTTTTTTGTTATTTTTAATATATTTTTAACTAAAATAGGTTGCGGGTCGGCACAACCTGTTATGGCACAGCCCGGCACGCTTAAAATGGATTCGGGCCGTGCCTTGGCCTGGACCCCCGGCGCGGGCCGGCCCGGCACGGCCCGTTGGCTACCTATACGAAGGAGGGAATGAGGTTAGAGCGATTACAAGCATGCCGGTGTCTATGTGCTCGAGCGTGCGTGTGCATACATGCGTATGTCCGTGACCGGAAAGGTGGCCTTCGGGCCCCTTTTATAAACGGACGCGGCTATCTATCCCACTCCTCATAAATGGGGCGGGTGGTACTAGTTTCGTGTCGACAGGACTCCGAGGTCGTTGGAGTCGTCATGCTATCCACGAAGGTTGTAAATTCCCGCCTCGACGCCCAGGCGTTCGCCTGCGCCTAGGCGACGGGCCATGCGATCGGCTGGCGATAGGCTAAGGAGGCAACTGCGGGCTAAGGAAGGGAAACGACAACGAGTAGAGGAAGGGAGGCGGTGGTGGGCTGAGCAGGGGAGGCGACGACAGTCGAGGGGAGGCGGTGAGGGGGGTCGAGCGCCGGACAACCACCGATGTGAAGGTGTGCAGTCGGGATCGCCAGGGTGCGTCGTTGGATCGGGGATGCGCCGCCGAGATTGGGAGTTCAGCTCTGAAGGACGACAACAAAGTGACCGGTTAGGGACTTGGGGTCATTGGCCTGGGTCCAAATAAAACTGTTTCCCCTCCCAACCCTAGCCGGTTTTCCTCCCAACCCTAGTTGTCCTTCATCTAGCGCCTCCAAAGCTCCAAGCGCTCGGGCTCCTAGCGCTGCCGCACCACACCTTCAGAGTCATTCCCCACCTCCTCCCACCCTTCTAGCGTCGCGCCAGGCCTGCTCCCACCGTTCAAGGCGACCCACTCTAGGGTCCGGGTTAGAGCGCCTAGACGCCTGGGCGATGCCTGGACAACACTGCTATCCACTCTCGTCGTGTTGTCCAGTCCGTTTCATCCTTCGATGTGTGCTCGCCTCCGCGCCGGGCGGGATGGGACGGGAGTGGCGTTAGTCGGAACTGTGTTGTCATCATGCGGTGTGTAGCCATCTTCTCCGAACTGGAAGCGTCTGTATTGGCCCATGCCATATTGAATGTCGTTGCCTACCCTGCTCTCGAGGACGTCTTGGCTGTTGAAGGATTCCCGAAACACTGTGCCGAAAGAGTTCACCGTCGATGAGGACCAATGACTTGGCTTCGTGGACAAGTCGCCGGACTTCGACCTCGTCGGCTGGCAGTGTCCCGAGCCGTAGGTACTCGATGAAGGGGGCTTGCCATCCTAGCTCGATGACGAGCACGGCGGGGTTACACCCGGGCTCGCGCCAGGAGCCCGATCAATCGTCTTTGGGTCGAGGCGAAGGTTCATGGAGATCGGTGACAAAGACTCCGGGAGGCGGGGCTTCGCGGCTGGAGGCCAGCTTTGCCAGGGAGTTAGTCGCATCGTTGTCGTTCCTGGGGACGTGGCAGAGCTCAAGCCCCTCAAACTTGTCCTCCAACCTCTGTCCCTCCCGGCAGTCGGCGGCCGCCATCCACGAATCATGGCAGCTCGACTCCATCATCTGGTTGACCACCAACTTGGAGTCTCCACGCACGTAAAGGCGTCGCATGCCGAGCTCGACCACGATCCGAAGGCCGTTGAGGAGCATCTTGTACTCGAAGACGTTGTTGGTCACCTTGAAGTGCAGTCACCACACGTATTGGAGACGGTCTCCTTTATGAGAGATGAGGATGGCGCCGCTCCCAACACCGTTGAGGGTCAGTGACTCATTGAAGTACATCATTCAGTACCCGCGGTCGGTTAGCACCGGCGTAGCCTATGTTTCCGTCCACTAGACGACGAAGTCGACCAGCGCCTGGGATTTGATCGAAGTGTGGGGGACATAGGATATGTCGAAACCCATGAGCTCGAGTGCCTGCTTCGCGATCTTGCTCGAAGCGTCTTAGTTATTGATGATCGCGTCGAGCCCGTGCACCATCAGTTCCTATATCGAATAGCTCCCAAAGTATTGAAGCAGCTTGCGTTTTGTTATTATAACGACGTACAAGTGCTTTTGTACATGGGGGTAGCATTTCTTGCAGTCGGACAACGCTTTTATAACGAAGTACACCGACCTCTGTACCCTATGGGCGTTCTCGGGCTCCTGTTGCTCTACTACCAGGGCGGTACTAACCACCTGGTCGGTTGCTGCGGTGTAGAGGTGGAGTGGCTCGCTTGGCTCTAGAGACAGTAGCACTGGGGTTGGTGAGGAAGGTCTTCAGCTTGTCGAGTGCTTCTTGCGCTTGCTCTGTCCACTGGAAGGGCTGAGGAAGAGTCTTCCTTAGGAGCTTGTAGAGTGGCAGACCCCGCTCCCCGAGCCAAGCAACAAAACAGCTCAACATCGCAAGGCACCCCATCAGTCTCTGTATTCCCTTCACGTCATGAACAAGTCCCATGTTGGTTATCACCGTTATCTTCTCGGGTTGGCTTCGATGCCCGAGCGCCGCGCTCCAGGATGATAAAATTGAGAAGCTTTCCCCTGGGTACTCTGAACACACTTCTCCGGTTTTAGCTTGATGTTGTTGTCCTGGAGATTGGTGAAGGTCTCCTCGAGGTCAACGATGAGGCTCAATGCCTTTTTGGACTTCACCACGATGTCGTCGACGTAGACCTCGAGATTCCATCCGATCTGCTGCTGGAAGCACTTCTCCATGTAGCGTTGATATGTAGCCCCGCATTCTTTAGCTCAAACTCAAACGACATCCTTACATTGTAGTAGGAGCCATAAGGGGTGATGAACGCGGTAGCTAACTACTTCTCATAAAGGGCGATCTGGTAGTATCCTGATTAGAAATCCAACGGTTAGGACAACCCAGTCGATTTGTGGCAGCGAGAAAGGATCCTTGGGGCATGCCTTGTCGAGGCTTGTGTAATCAACACACATCTTCCATTCCTCGCTCCTCTTCTTGATGAGCACGAGGTTGGCCAACCACTTCGAGTGTTGAACTTCCTTGATGAACTCGACCGCCAGGAGTTTT
The DNA here is from genome assembly GCA_036927565.1 of Tuctoria greenei. Lineage (NCBI taxonomy): Eukaryota > Viridiplantae > Streptophyta > Magnoliopsida > Poales > Poaceae > Tuctoria > Tuctoria greenei. The sequence continues at coordinate 62,060,031 of JAYESD010000010.1, forward strand.
TCAATCTCGACCCCGATGGCTCGACACTTCTCTTCGTCAAAGCGTTGCAGCCGCTGCTTCACAGGTTGGGAGCCCGACCTGAAGTTGAGGGTGTGCTCGGCGACCTCCCTCGGGATAGCCGGCATATCGGAAGGCTGCCATGCGAAGACGTCCCGGTTGGAGCGCATGAAATCGATGAGCAAGCTTTCCTATTTCTCTACCAGCATGGTGCCGACCCGAACCGCCTTGGCCGGGTCCTTGGGGTCGACCTGGACCACCCTTGTGTCCTCCGCGGGTTTGAAGGCACCGGAGGTGAAAGCCGATCTGCGTCGGGCGAGCCCTTCGCCACTATTTGGCAGAGCTTGCCAAGCTCTACCGCTGCCACTGCCACTCATGGTAGCTAGTAGCTGCTCTGTTTGCACAGCAGGGCTTGCAGATAACCCCCTTGGGGCCAAACATCTTCAACTTGGGGTAGATGTAGTTTGGGATGGCCATGAACTTCGCGTAGCATGACTGCCCCAAAATGGCATGGTAGGAGTTGTTGAAGCCGACGACCTCAAACGTGAGGATCTCCATGCGGAAGTTGGTCTCGTCCCCGAACGTGATGGGAAAGTCGATTTGCCCAAGTGGCATCGTCTGCCTGCTGGGGATGATGTCGTGGAAAGGCGCCTGAGTCGCACGGAGGCGGGAGCATGGCACCCCCATCACGTCGAGGGTCCCCATGTACAGAATGTTGAGGCTGCTCCCACCATCCATTAGCAGATAGGCACTTCGAACCCACGATCGGGTCCACGACCAGTTGAAAACGCCCGGGCTGCGAGACATGGTCAAGATGGTCTGACCGGTCGAACATGACAATGTTGACCTCAGTGGTAATCAATTTTTGCTTCAATGATTCTCGTAGACGTGGTTGTCCCCCGAATATCATGAGGCAGCCCTCCTTCGCGAGGAAGACTGGGTAATGAGCCCGGGGTTCGGGTGGGCAGAACCCTTGCCCTTGTCACCCGAAGAGCCCGGGTCCTTGCCGAGAAAGCGCTTCAGGAGGGAGCAATCCTTAAGGGCCTCCCCTTATCGAAGATTAGAGGTGGCCAGATAGGCCGTGCCACATGGTCCAGCACAAAGCCCAACCATTTGGTTCCGACCCGACACGGAAGAGATCGGGCTCGAGCCGGACTGAAGCCCAACCCGGGCTATGCCTGGGTTTAGCTTCCGGCCTGTTGGACCAGCCTGGCACGACCCAAATAAGCGTCGGCCCGATAGACCTGGTTTCCGGCACACTCGGCCCAACAGTGCGCAACTCAGCCTAGCACGGCCCAATCTAGCCCGCCCTCCATATATATAAAAGAATTCATCAGCAACAAACCCTAATCTCTCTCCCTCTCCTGCTTCCAGTCCTAGCCACCGCTCTCCCTAATCCCTCCGACCCTGCCTCTGTGCCCGACTCTCGCACGGTTGTGCCTTCAATTCCTCCTCTGCTCCTCCTCCAGTCCTCCTCTGTCCTCCCGTTCGACGACTCCGGCCGTCCTACAACGCTTCCCCTCCCCTCAATCTGATTTCGATCCGCCCGACCCGGCACAGACCGTAAAAGGATCTGATCTGCTTCGTCGACGCGGCTGCATCTCTGGCTCCTCGATCCCCTCTGGTCCGATCTGCTTCGGCCTGCGGATAAGGATTCATGCGCTCTGGCATCGACCTGGCTCCTCGATCTGTTTCGTCTTGCCTTCGCGCTTCGGACTCCCTACCGCCTTCGGCCTTCGCCCCGCAGCCGCAGGCACACGCAGATTTGACACTCCGCATGTCGCCGGATCTCGGGCCGGCCCAACACGTTCGGCCCGATGTGGGCCGAGCCCGGTACGACCTGTATAATTGAGCCGTGTGTCGTGCCTGGGCCGAGGAAAATAAATATCGGGCCGACCCGGCACGGACCCGCGGAAAGCAGAGCTGAATAGCAGATTTGATCTGCTATTCCCTGTTCTGTACAGAGAGTTTCTGCAGGAACCTGGAGAGTAGAAAGGGTCAGCTAGTTCTCCTCTGAACTAGTCGACTTGCTCTGATCATAACTGTAACAGACCCAAACTCTATTTTATCTCTAACAAGCAACCGACCAGGCTATCGTGATTGGTTCTGATTTTACCCAAAAACCGGACTCCTACTTTTATAGTTTTATCTCTTAAGAAAATATCTGATCCCTCCCATATCTGGCACAGCCGCACCTACAACAGAGTCCTAGTCGGTCTCTCATCTTCTGATGCCTAGGTCCTTTCCCAGAGTCCTGGCCAGACTCTGTGCCCCCCCCCCCCCCCCCCCTGGTGCACCGCCCAGCAGAGAAGTTCAATTTGGACTCCTCTGCTGGCTGCACCAAGTGCCCAGCTAGGGATCACATGACAATATTTCTCTAGATGATATTTCACTATAATCATAAGAAATACCTCATTCTCACAGCCACTCACATCCTGCATTAAAAGCATAAATTCCACCCATCATCAGCCGGTTGCCCCATTGGTTCACGTTACACAGTCCTGCTTACTCTAATTCTCACAGAATTTACCCTCTCCAAACCATTGCCACCCAATTTACATATTCGGGCAGCTAATCTCGACATAGATCAACTAGTGGTTCCTCCCCCAAGGTCTATAGCAAGGAGGCACAGCAAGGAGAGAACCCTAAGGCCTAATTAGAGGCCCTCAAAATGAAAGGAGGTTTATGTACACAGGGGTGGGTAAGGAACAAACTCCAGCCACACCTTTCATACCTGCGCCATTTGTGAAGTAGAGTATTTTTTCATATGCCTTCACAAAAGAGTGCAAACATAGTGACAAGAAAATCTAATGAGAAATTCTCAAATTTAGACCTTCTTAACCCTTCCAACTACATGAGACATTGCAAAATAAGTCAAATGACCTCTTTAGGAGCCATAGGCCATAGCCCATATGTCATTATCTGAAGAAGAACATTGCAAGGATCTAAAAGTTAAGGTCTAATAAGATTGAGTTATCATGATGTTTATTACCTGGATTTTCAGGTTCACCAATGTCAATGCGCTCAACTTCAACCTGCAATATCATTATCAAATTCAGAATTGTGATTAATAGACCTAAGAAACATAATATTAGGGGATAAATCTGTATATGATTTATCCCCACAAAACTGATGATATTTGTTTTCGAACAATGCTCTTGTGAGTATTAAATCTTTATCATCTCGAGATTTGACTACAAGTACATTTTCAGAGACGTATTTCCATGAACCAAAAGCAAGCACCCTAAAGATTTTTTAAAAATGTTAATGATGATTTGAGAGTATGTGTTTATAATAATATAATCCTTGATTTAAAGATTTTTTCAAAAAACATCATTCCCTATTTGTCGCTCAGCTGGGAATGCGACGCGGGTGGCGCCTCAAGAGAGGGTTGGAACCACGATCGCGTGGTGGTGGATTCGGGGCTCCGGTTTCATTCGCATGGAGGAGAGGAAATCGGGTTGGGCCCAGTAAGTAGGTCAGAGGTCACAGTTGGGCGCCAGGCCAGGAAGCTGGGATGGGCCGACTTGGTGCAAGTGCTACTCGATATGGCTCGGGAGTCAGGAGGAAGGGGACATCCCACGGCCCCAAGTACAACTCTGTTGCACACGTGACCGACTATGGGTTCTAGTCCCTTTGTGGTCGTAGAAGATTGTGGGTTCAAGTCCCACCGCACGCACAATCGATTGCGAGTTCGAGTCCCAATGTGGTTGTGGGAAGATTTTGGATTAAGTCACATCACTGTCCCAGAAGGAGGCTTGGCACGCGGGAGGTCGCGGGCAGCACATGAGGCTAACGAGCACGAGTGGACGTGCAACGACGAGCACGCAGCAATGGTTGATCTAAGACAGAGCGACGACTCGGATTGGGAGGATCTAGAGCACGAAGGGACTCGGCGGTCTTCTCCTACGATAGCTTGAAGGCATGGGGAAGCTCGGTGAGAAGAAGGCTCAAGACAAGGGGGAGCGGCGACAAGGTCACGAGGCAAGCACAAACATCAGGATTAGGGGATGTTGAGATCAGAGAAAGAATGTTAGGTGATCCCAACATTGCGCAAGTTTAGGACTCCTAGTCGATCTAGAGGTTAGAATCCTAGTCGGTCTAGAGTTGGAGTCCTAGTAGGTTTAGAGATGGAGTCCTAGTTGGACTGTGGATCAAGTCTTGATAGGAATCAGGATTGCTTGTAAATGGTTCTATATATAGTTGGGAAAACAGATGAAGTAAATGAGAAAGGAATCTCGAGTTGAATAATTGAGCCCGAAATTCCAACAATGGAGCAGATTCGCGGCTAAAAAACTGAAATCTCAAACAAAGGGATTTTCCTGCAAAGCATATTCTTGAAAAAATGTAGATTTTCCCAGTACAAAATGGAATCTCCTCCAGCCCTAGATTTCCCAGATTTCTTAGATTCTTCATCCAACTCGAAAATGTTGGACTGTGTTGAGTTATGTGTTTGGGCCTGCGGCCCATCTATGTATCTATAAATATGTACCCAGACCTTTGGTTAATCAAGCAATCATTCTAGCCCTCTAATATGGTATCATTAGCCAAACCCTAACCCTAATCCCCACCACCCTAACCCTAGCCGCCGACCCCCCCCCCCCCTATGGACGGCGCCTCCCCCCTGGCCGCCGCCGGCGTCCCCCCCTGGCCGCCGCCGGCGCCCCCCTCCTGGCCGCCGCCGGCGCCCCCTCCCTAGCCGCCGCCGCCGCCCCCCTCTGGCCGCCGCCGCCGCCCCCTCCCTGTCGCTTGGCATTACCCACCTACCATTTGTTACAAACCTGAATCATTTTCTTTCTTTTTACTTTCTGTCAGCTCAAAACAGCTTTTCCACAGCTCATAGGTAAAATCAGATTTTCATAAATCGACAGTTGAACCAAACACACCCTAAAAATAAAGCATCAGGTTCAGCAGAATCAGCTGCCATGGTTCAGATTTACCATGAGTTGATGGCACTCAGTTCAAATGGACAACTGGTCAGCATTTTGAAAATTATTTCCAACATAAAATGAACTCTTTTCTTAACCAAGTTGGCACGTAATGGTCCTAAAAATGTCACCATATGGACTGTCCTTTGGCAAGTTAAGTTTCCCATCAAAACAAAAGTTTGCAGCAAGTAGAATAGCTCAACTGTTAGCAGAAGTTTTGCTATATTACCAGGATGAGTTGACTACCATATCTTGTAGGTGAGCAGGCATAACAGTATTTATCCAGTGTTATGACTGGTAAATTACATTTGTGTCCCAATTAGAAATGTGTGTGCATCACTAGAATCAAATTTTGATTACTTTGTATGCCAGCAATATAAAACTAATCGTGTGTCAATGTGTGTAGCTTTAACAGCTGCTGACAATCTACTGAACTCAAAGGTCATGCTGACAGTCTATTGAACCCCAAGGGGATGCTGCCAGTCTATTTGTACTGATTGGATTTAAAGTTATGCAAACACATAACTTTTAATTCACAATTCATCATCACCTTCTAGTTTTCTAATGAAGATAACCAGATAGCAAGCTTTACAACATTCTAGATTTCCATTAATCTGCAAAGACACTAAAAAAGGGTGTACCCAGTGCCGAAGGCTTCCACACATTTTGGTCTGGGGAACAGTTATTTTTAGACAGCCTTACCCCTGCTTTTCCAGAGAGGCTGGTTTGAACCCAAGACCTTAGGACACAAGTGGGGACTCACTACAACCACCCTACGTCCACCCTTCTAATCTGCAAAGATACTATTGATGAATATTGTTTTAAGTACACAGAGGTGATTGACAAATGGGCAATAATTACATGCCTGCCAAAGATATTATGCATTTACTATTTCGTAGTTTAAATTGCACCTATTAGAAATCTTCAAAGTTATTGTTCAATATTATGTCTCAAATTCTCAGTTATTTTCTTGTTGCTCAATGTAAGGCATCTAAATAGAATATTAAAGAGCCTTACAGGAATTGAGGGAACAGCTGGTTTGCACATGGACTGTGATTTGCCAACTTTTGGTAATGGAGGAGAATGAGATTCTGAACTCGTTCCAGTAGTTGTAGCTGCCAAATTAGATGTTGCAGACTCTCCCGGAACTCGGACATGCCTTAATCTCTTGACAGCTCGATGTAGCCGCTCCAGGCGAAAGGATTCACCATCAAAAAATAGAACACCATCATTATCCTTGTATTCTTCCTGGCTCCCCTCAAATGTCACATTTGCCTTGCCCGTCTGATTATTATGGAATTCCACAGTAACTCGGTTATCTTTGGTAGTCTGTAGCGACCCAGCTTGACTCTTATCAATGGATGCTGGCTTAAATTCATCTGTCATCAATGATATGAAAATGATTTAATCTGGACCTGAGTTTCAAATGTAACATAAAAGAATATGGATGCACAAGCTTAGAAGATCACAAAGAGTTAAAAAAACTCAGCCAGTGAGTAAAGATCACCCCATGGGATTGTAATTAAGAAGAGCTCAACCGTAGCGCAGCCAAGAAACTTCACGAACGCTAGCACCCCTTGCAACGCGAGGCTGTGACCTTTTTTTACCCCAACCTAAAAATTTGCTCACGCGCACAACCAGGGGAACCAACGAGTGACCTTTTTTACCGCAACCTGAAAATTTGCTCCCACGAGGAATCAAACTGAGAACCCTAGGGGTGCTAGAATACAAAGGGTAAGCAGATGAGTTCCTTGGTGGCATGTGAAAACTAGCTTTGGTTGGTTCCTAGTCAATTAAGTCAACCATGTCAACTTTTGCAGAAGTCTCCGTATATAATGCATGAAAAGAAATAACAAAAAATAGCAATTTTTTTATTAATGTATAGTTAAAATAAATATGGCTCAAGTGCCTCACTGACAGTAGAATACACAAGCAACCAAGAATAAAGGTATAAGATCAGTGTGCATGGATCAATTCATCAAATATATGATACATATCTATTTCGCCTAAAAATGTGTAATGTCAAACTCAGGTATTAAAGTGGACTGTTACATGGAAGGGAATTCTAGAGAGCATCCAACAGAAGCTGATTACACTAGGCTTCCATTGAAGCAACCTGACCAGTTAAGGATAGCACTAGGGAACAGCAGGCACTGCCCAGGACCGCTGTCAAACTAGGACAGTCATCACACAAATTCAAAACCATCAGGGCAAAGAAAAAAACTGTCAGCCTGTTGGGATAAAGAAGATTTGTGTCCAAGTTCTTTGACACTTTCTCACAGATTCAAAATGATCAGTCTTGACTTTAGATTATGTGGATGATCAGTGATATATAATTTCTGGGAGTGATGAAAGATTCAAATAACAAGATTCCATGAGAGTATTGCGAACTTTAAAGAAGGCAGAATACTCAATTTCGTCCTCAAACTTTCACCCAGAACTCAGTTTGGATCTTGAACTTTTAAAGGGGTGAATTTAGTCCCTGAACTTCAGACAACTGGTTCATTTTTGTCCCTAGTCCGAGCTGGCCATTCACATTGACATGTGTTGTAGATTGTGGTGGGGATAGTGTCACCGGGGCTGGGTTGATCCCCAGCCCGGTGACCCAAGGTAGGAACAACCCTCTAGGAAAATTCCTTTATTCTTTGATGGATTACATGAGGGAGGAGGGAGCACATTATATAGGCCAGGGGTCCTGCGCCCCTTCCAAATCTGCGCCTAGGCCCCTCCCAACCGCCTCTATCTTTTACTTCTACCTATACACACCATTTGACTTATTTCCTTCCTTAACAGATTATTTTCCCTAATTCAGATTATTTCCCTCTAATCCAATCTTCTAGATTCTCCATGTGATGTTGCTACCTTCTAGAAGATTTCCTGTGCTTGATCTTCTGTTGCGGACCTAGTTCACAACAGCATGCCACATCATCTACCCTCTCGTCTCACTCAGGAAAAGATAATGATTTTTCGTGGTCTTAAAAAAAAGGTAACTAGCTGATTTACCAAGGGCGGATTTAAGCAAGCGCACGGGGGCACACCTGTCTCCTCATCCTTTGTTGCAAAACCACCAAGTGATATACCCTATCTCTCTACATATGTAGAAAATCTTGTCAAACACAAAGCTTTTAAGCCTAGGGGAGAGAAAAACAGAGGAAGAATCGGTGTCTAATTTTTGTTCCTACACCCACTTGAACTTTGGTGAACGGTATGCTTAAATGTGTACCCCATGATTGAAATCCTATATCCAACGCTGTGATTTACTATACAATAATAAAATACTTATGCTAGAGTAGATGTATTCCTCCATAAATTACAACTTTTACACTAATACAGTAGCTAACAAAGCAGCATATACACACTGGTCAAAAATGCAAAATCTTAGACGTACTCAGCTTTCATTTTCTTCGAAATTTGAAGTCTTGAAGGCAGGCCAAAAAGTATCAGTAAGTTACAAGCATATATCATCAGGGATCATTATTGCCATGGAATAATATGCTAATTGATTACTAATCCACAAACTAACAATTTAAAGACCATGCAATAACATAATTAGTTGCGCAAACTGGAAATGATGTGGCACAAGCGCAACAATGTGGATGGTCAAGAAGGCTAGGAATAGAAATGAACTGGAGTCTAAAATTCAGGGACTAGATCGACCCTTTGAAAGTTCAAGGATGAAATTGAGCTTCCGGCGGTTTGAAGATGAATTTGGCTATTCCGCCTAGAAAGAATGCCGAGTGAACAACCTACTAGGAAGATATTTTTCAGTCTAAAGCTTCCATGAAGATTTTTTTCAAGTAAAAATTGGTGCAGTGATGTACATAAAATTCCCATCAGGAGCAAAGCTTCCATGAAATTAAGGGGTGATCATTCAAAGGAGCAAAATAGCATACGAAATATATGGTTATTTTAATTTTCTAGAAGCTGGCTTAATGTGCGACACTTTCTCTAAAGGACGTCAACCCAAACCAAGCTATGTAATGTCAAAAACTACTTTGTGGAAACTGCAAAACCATTATTCAGATAATTTATTTCCTAAAGAACTCATGAAGGAATCAGGCTTGACCTATATCCTGACTTTAATATACAAATTCACCAATGGGGAATTCAAAAGCCTTGAATCGGTGCCAGTTCACACTCATTTAAAAGTGAACCTTAAAGTGCATTTTATGTTTTATGGAATCAAATAGAAAAAAAATGTATTAGCCATTAGTCGACAAGGAGTAATATGAAGAATATAAAGTAGCTCACAAAAGAGGATAAAGAACACACTTGTCAACATATGACAATGTGTACATGAACCGATCACTCCTTTTTAAATGAATTATCCATTAATCAATCATCTTGCATTGCCTTTTGATGGGTATATTGTTCTTCTGCAATCCCAAGTGACCAAGCCTAAACCGAGACATAAATTCAAGCCTGGAGACATTGATACAAATTTATGCAAAGAAAAAAAAATCATATCTCATACTATCTGCCGAGTGGACTGCAAACTTACCACGCAATTAGGCACAATAATTTGAAGGGGGAGCCTAATTTTCAGTCGGCTAAATACAGGGGTCCTTCGACTCAAAGTTCACAGCCCTTAGATCTAGATCTAACAGCTACAACTTACATTTTTTGTAGTCAATACATCAACAATTTTTACAGTCAATACATAATCCTATAAATTAGAAAAAAAAACTAGCAACAAGCACACAAATCTTGAAATAGATCCGACATCTCGCACGTTGAGTGAAAGCCGAAAGGACCCCAGATTTCAGCCGGTTGAAAATTAGCATTCCTGTAATTTTAACAGTTGGTCAAACCTTTACATGTACCTATTATTAACGTTACCAAACTTGTCCATGCATCAAGGGCCACAACAATTGATACTCGTTAAAACAAAGAAAGATGCATTCGGCAGAATAAAACCAATTGACTAACACAGATAGCCACAAAAGATTATGACTAAGATTAAACGAATGAAGGCAGAGCGCCCTGCTGTAATGATGCAAATCTAAACGTCATAAGCAGAACAGGCTGTTGTTGCTAATTCAACAAGTTCTAGGCCTTGAATTGCACGCCACCAATACGCACCGTTCACTGACAAAAGTCCCTGGCTTCCCATGGAGCTAACGAACGCTCAAGTGCCGCGATATGAGTCCTACGCAGCGGCCGCGCACACTGGGAGCGCGAGCTTGACGTGAGGCCAACGCGATTCGCGAGTAACGAAGAAGAAGCGAGGAGGGGCTTACAGCGGAGGGTGCAGAACTTGGCGGCGGTGGGGGAGGGGTCACGGCAGGAGGATCCCAGCCGAAGGTCGTACCACCGGTTCGGCTGCGGGGCCGTGCTCGGCTCGCCGTTGCTGCTACTCGCCATCCCTCCAGCTCCGAGCGCCGGCGGCGGCGGTGCTCGATTGAATTCGTGATCGCCCGGGCAACAGATCGAGCCCTAAGAATCTGCTTTCATCGGCACCCCTGCTTTTGGCGATGGTTTCTCCGCATATTTCGAGGAGACGATTGCAATTTTTGGACTTGTAAGGAAACTACTTTCACGAAATAGCACTTGGACTTCAATAAAATAGTCTCCTAATGGTGACACATTGTTAAAATAGTATCTAACATATTTTAATTCCTTTTTATTTCTTTCATTTTCTATTCTATTTTGATAGCACATAAAGTGACCAAAATGTCCATTGTTATTATCGATTGTTTTCACGCGATCTATTTCCAAACCGGTACAGGAGACTCGACTCCATGATTCGAGCGTCGCCGGCTCGAGACGCTCGAGATGCCGCCGTATCCAGACATGCAAGGCGTCGCGGTCCACGCCTTCATCCGCGCGCCCCCACCTCCATGCTCGTGGGCAAGGTGTTGAATATGTTGTTAGTTGCGGTGTGTTTGTTTACATCTTCATGTAATAACTTGCAAGCGAACTGCTGCATAACTCAACACATGCCATACTGCTGTTGTACAGTTTTTAATGTACTTGAAGTCGTGTTGTGGCAGTAGTGTTTTCAGTGTACCTACTAGCTGTAAAAGTTGCGCGTGGATAACGTGCAGGGAAATCGAGTATCACGCAGCCGTCTCATGTTTCAGATGACTGAACAAGAAGAACAAGATCTGTGTTTGCTAGCAGCTGTTCTGTGGCTGTTAGTTACCCGAAGTGGGTTCGGGTAAAAAAACAAATGAGGATATTTTGGTCACTTTATATACTATAAAATAGAAAAGAAAAGAAAAGAAATAAAAAGAGTTAAGATGTGTTAGAATGCTATTTTAACGGTGTGTCAACGTTAAGAGACATATTTTTTGAACGATTTCATTCATGGAGAAAGATTTGGAATTCAATTCACCTTTTGCATTAGTCTTTCTCGATGGAATGAAGACAAGGGCACGGTTTAAGTATTTCGTCGAAGTCGCTCGATTAAAAGTTTAAAATAGGCAAATAGCAATTGTCTCCATTTCAGAGGTGCCTTTTTTAAGCACCTTTACTGTGGGTTCAAATGAATATGGGTCATTCAACTTTTTTAATGTAAACATTTTGATATATTTGTACTATTCCTATTAGTATTTTTTACGGTAAAAGCAGGTGTACTGCCAATTTATTAGAGAAGAGTGTCAAGAAATTACAGAGTCTTATACAATCCAAGCAACTTATGTTGCCCGATAGACAAATAGTAAAAGAAGTGGTGCAAGCACAACAAAGTCAACTCATACGCACAAAAATCAACTTAAGAGTGCGCTAGGCAGCAAATTTTGATGCCCGCCTGAACACATCGATCTCTTCCTTGGCCAGTAACACAACCTGCACACTACAAGAATATCGAAGAGTTACGTCAGCCAGTTTAATTTACGTCGGCTGGCCGATGTAAGTTAAATAACTTACGTCGGCGGCATGGAACCGACATAAGTAAGTTAACCTACGTCGGCTGCCGACGTAAGTAATGAGACCGACAACTTTTAACAATAACTTACGTCGGCTAGAGCAACAGGCCGACGTAAATAAAAGAGCCGACGTAACTTAGTGTTAACTTACGTCGGCCAGTAGGATGGCCGTCGTAAGTTACGGCCACCGCCGTAAGTTGATTATTTAGCCGACGTAAGTTATGTATTTTAACCTACCCCGCGTGCCCTTCTCTTTTCTTCCTTACCCGCAAGATTTATTTGTTTTGTAGACAAAGTACGCGCAGGAGGTCGCGAAGATACACGGTGCGGATTATGATTGGGAAAGCGCGCCGATCGACCCCCAAGCCGCGTACGCAAGCGGAGGCGGGAAGGCCCATGGACGGTGAGTTCTTCGTGTGTTTCATTTCATTTTTAATTAATCTTCTTCTACTTAGTGTTTTCATTCTTTTGCAGGTTTGCCATTTTTGATGGAGTTGTCGACTCGAGGTCGACGCGACCTTTGAGAGGCGCTTCATCGTCGCAGGCTTCGACCGTTGGGACAAGTGGTCGTCTCTCGCAGACCCAGCTGGAGCTCTAGGCCATGAGGAAGATGCTGACGCAAACTCAGGTAGAGCTGGAGAGGATGAGAGCAGAGGCAAGGGAGGAGCAGCAGAGGACGGCCTTAATGATGGTCCAGATGCAAGCAGCGGTGGCGGTAAGTAATTTAAAGTACCGTAGTTAAATTTCACAGCAATTCAATAATATATATCTTCTAATATCTTGCCACAACATATATCTTCTAATATCTTGCAATGACAGGCTCTTGCTCGACACAGCGGTCAGGACATCGAGATTCCTACGCTTCCGCCGCAGCAGACACCGGAGCAGGTAATATTGTTTATCCCTCTTTTTGTTTTCTGTACACCCTGTTATTGTGAGTTTTAGCCTTAGCCTGTTCTAATTATGGACTTCTAATTTATCCTAATTATGATTCTTTTGCAGGGTTCCGGAACGCGTCGAGATCCCGGAGGCAGTGGAGGGGCTAGCGTGTAGACACTGGAGCAGGTGATAAACTCTCTCTTTAATATTGTTGTATCCATTTTAGTATTTTACATAGAGAGATAAGGAGGTAGAACATAGAGGTAGATCTTGATGACTTGTCAGATATTGATTCCTATAATGGTGAGGAAGTTAAGTGTAATCAAGCTTTTGGTGGGTAATACCATAATGTTAGAGTTGGATTGCTTCACATTAAGTTATGCACCTGGCTATCACATAAGGTTTCAAGAGGTAATGTAGCATGACTGTCAAAAAATATCAAAGACCACTAACCTCTTGAAACCTTTTGTGATAGCCCAGGTTATGACTTAATGTGAAGCAATCCAACTCTAAAATTATCACTGTAGGATCGAAGAGCACGTGAAAAGCTACCATAGGGGAGGGTGAATGGTAGATTTAAAAATCTTACGCAACAGAAACAATTAAACTCCAACCCCTTCGGCAGAAAAACGATCTCTTAAAGAAATCATGTGTGAGACTAATCTAAATGTGTTTCACCGTGACAAAAGTGATAGATATCAGAGATAATCAAGTCACGAAGACAACACAAAAGGAATCACTCAAATCCGTCGAGAAAAACTCAAGCTATGATCGAAAGATCAAACAATAGTCAATCTGCCCTACCCGAGAAAAAAAACAGTTCTGGAACGCTATAAATAAACTCGTGTAGATCATAGAACACAAATCCAATAACCGTGAAATTTTGATAGATGATAGACAATCAAGTTGTGAAGACAACCCAAATGGAATCACGTCAATTGGATCTGTAAAACTCGAGTTATGATAAAACCACCGACGAAAGGTAGTGCTGTCTAGAAACTCGACGAGTAAAACTTGTCTGGAACAAGTCGGACGAACAAGACATAAAAGTTCCTTCAAACTACGAATTTTATTCAATAGAACACCAGAGGAACAGCCCCAAAGTCGTGCACCACCAGCTCTGGGCTCCCTTGCTTATATAACCAGCCCTTAGGCCAACACAATATCAACTAGGACTCCAATCCTACTCAGATCTCGAATCGTAACTTTCCATAACTGCTTAGGATTCTTCTATATGCAGATAGAAGCAATCTTAAGACTTCCAAAAACCTTAGGAATGTATCCCATATTCCCAAACAACTCAAATTCATGACCCACACGAAATCCTATCATAACCAACTCAAATCTTTTCATATTTGAGTCAAACCCGACTCAGCCGCAGCGTGAGTCCATAACCTAGTCGGTTGGACCTTTCCGACCAACTCTTTACGTCCACACCTCTTCATCACGTCTCGGAACCATGTAGCCACGTCCATGCACTCCTTGCACACGTGCAAACATCTTCCAATGACGTCCATGATACCTTCATATGCATTGTTCTTGATTCAATTATGCTGCGCAACCTCCTGATCAGCTCAACCACAATTTCTCCTGAATTTGGTTGTTGGAACCTCATCTCCTCCCTGAGACTAGTCCAATGGATCCCGTCACCAGCCATGTCTTGAACTCAACCAACACCTGCACATGAATAAACAACCAATCCATACGAGCCCAAGTCCTTGACTTGACTCAAGTTAGTTCTGAACACAACACCTTACGTGAGAACCTCACATAAGCATGTTGCAAAACCTAGCAAAACGATATCAGCCATATCATCCAAAAACGCACCAAAAACTTAGTAAAAGAATACTAATCAAACTTTCCAACCATATAAAGCAAGTATGAAACATTGCAAATGAAAAGCAGAAGCACTTCGGTCAAGTTTTGGACCTTGCCAGAGCAACCCGGACCTTGAGCGGGAGCTAACAAAACTAGTACAATGAAGCACCTGCCGGAGCTTACCAAAACTAGTAGATCCTAGCACCGGAGCTTACCAAAAACTAGTCAAAACTAGTCAACCCAAAAGTCGGAGCTAGAAAAATCAACTCGGAGCTTAGCAAAAACATGTCGGAGCTATCAAAGACATGCCGGAGCTAAAGATAAAACTTCACCGGAGCTGACCAAAGTTAGTAGGACCTAGCATCGAACGTAACCGGAGCTACCCAAACCAAGTCGGACCTACTGTCGGACCTTACTGTAGCTCAGAGCTAGAGCCGGACCTTGATAAAAAGGTATTTTGGTGATATTCAAAACTTTTATCGTCAAAACAGGTATATTCACTACAAGCCAATGTATTCAGCACACATAGGTCTTACAATCTCCCCCTTGATGAATGCATTGGCAACACCATTTAAAATCCGAACATTGGCTTATTCACATAAAAGTTTTGAAGGCAATTTCTCCCCCTTTGTAAATAAAAAGTAAAATGAGAAGAAAAATTATCTCATATTATCTCTCCCCCTTTATTATCTCTCTTTATGCACATATTCTCTTTCTCTTCATGCTTATCTCTCCCCCTTTGACAATGTATTCAGCAAGTCATGAGCCTATAAACAAATTATCTCTCCCCCTTTAGTTGTTATGAGCATATTATAACATATACATATAAACAAAGCTCATCCAAGTCATACTATCAAATACCTTACATTATCACATCAATGAAATACATAAAGTAGTGTAAGTCATGCTAGAGATAAAATGTAATTTTCAATTTAAGCAAGTCATGATCTCACAAACTTAACTATTTCAAAACCTGAAAGCATGACACTAGTTGCTGCATTTTATTATTTTTCAAAGCATAAATTTAGATCATATGATATTTGTAAGAGATTATATGCGCATCTGCCTTATTCTAACCAACCAAGCCAAGCCTATGTCATTTGACAATCAAAAGCTTAAGGACATGGTTTTAGTCATACACAACTTCTTCCAAGTTCATATATAAGTGCAATGACAAGCCATCTCAAAAGAAGAAGTGCGATGCATGCATATTCTCTTGATCGTTTCTCAATTTATATTTGTTCATAAAAACTCAACATGTGAGTTGATTACTTGATTAATTCTTTATGATTAAAAGCATTTGTGAGCATGCAACAAGTTCAAAACAGCAAGAAAGTTCGACCATGACCAGATTTAGTGTAAGTAATTATTCCAATTACTAGACATGGCAAAAACTACAAAATGTATAACACGAGTAATGTAGTAAGAACTTTCAGCATGTAAAAGGAATCACAGAGTCATATATGTATGAAATACTATGCTCATATTATTTTAATTTCAGATTCACACATAGACTTCCCAAGTTTCAAAAACTCCCCCTCAACTTAAGCCATGAGGATGCATAACCCCTATTTCACTACGAATGTAACAAAAACGAGTGAAATCCAAAGGTTTTGTAAAAATGTCAGCCAATTGTTGTTCGGTATCTACATGGTGAAGCACAATGTTTCCTTTTTCAACGTTATCTCGGAGAAAGTGATACCTAATGTCGCTTAGTTCTAGAATGTTGCACATGTTTTTTAGCAATGCAAATGGCACTAGTGTTATCACAAAACAGTGGAACACTATCTAGATCAACCCCATAGTCCTTAAGTGTTTGAACAATCCAAAGAATTTGTGAGCAAGCACTAGCAGCAACTACGTATTCAGATTCGGCTGTGGATTGTGCAACTGAATTTTGTTTTCTAGAGGACCAAACAACAAGAGAATTACCAAGAAAATGACAAGCACCGGAAGTACTTTTCCTATCAATCCTACAACCCCCAAAATCAGCATCCGAAAAAGCTTTTGTCAGTACCCTGGGTACCATATACTCCTTGGGATTGCAAAGATCTCAAGGGAAAGTCATCTACTTGATTTGAAGACCTTCGGAGGCCCACATGTCAGACATAACCGGGCCCGCTTCTCCAACATGGTTAGTCCCAGGGTCGCCACGTGTACTATCAAACCGGAGCTACCGCCCACAAAGGGGAAGCTCCGGGCTATGTACCGAAATGGCACCCCCAGACCTAACCCCAGACCGAGGGAAGCTCCGAAACTAACACGTGTCAGGTAGCTCCGGACCTATCTGTTTCCCACAGTATGCCCCGGAGCTGCCACGTGTCCAACCGTTGGACCTTCAGCCTCTAACCTTCGGAAGACTCCACAACGGCTCCGGATCTTCAAAGGGGAATCAAGGACTTCAAGACCCGATTAAGTGTCATTAATACCATATTAATGACACACGATCGGACGACCTTAATTACCAGTAACGATGCTGTCAAAGCCCATAACTCGGTCATTAAGGGCAATTAAACGTGTTGAATGTGTATCAATATCAGTAACCGCTGGGGCCACATGCCGGGCCAGGCTAACTTGTAACGGCCTGCCCTTGTACTATAAAAGGACATGCCGACGATACATAGGGGACACTCTCCAGTGACGCGCTCACTCTACACCCTGAACTCACTTTGAGCTCATACAAACAATACAACACCAGCACATCCCGTGGAGTAGGGTATTACGCTCAGGCGGCCCGAACCATGTAAATCTTCGTGTCTACTGTGTCATTTACACTTCACCTTCTTGAATCTCCGCACGCCCACACCGAACCTCAAAATCCTCTAACACTTTAGTAGTGTCGGGAGATCTGCCGGATCAAAACCACCGACAGTTGGCGCGCTAGGTAGGGGGCGCCTGAGATTTCAAGAATGGTGAACTCAGCTGACGGTCATCCTGCTATTCAAGCTGTTGGGGGCAATCCCTCCAATATGCAACCACCACCAGGAGCCTCAGTGCCAGCAGGAGTCACACTTCCACCACCGCCGCCTCCACCAGTAAATCAAGCTGGACAACACGATGGTGCACTGGCGTCAATCACTGCGTCGGCGAATCTTGACAACCCGAAACACGTGCTCCATGCAGCACGTGCTCTTCTCCAATGCCCACCACCTCTGGATGCATCCCGGGATGCACTGGAGCAGTGGAGGGCTGATGTGGAACATTTGGTTGCAGCAGCAGCCGACCGCATCAGCAACCAGGGTCCTCCTCCTTCAGGACGGGCCCCGTCGCAGCGACGGACCTTGTCTGGCAGACTTGGTCTGCACGTTTCCAACAACAGGAGACGTGCTGCATCACAGCAGGTGACGTCATTGCCTTCTGGGGCACGACGCACTCACACGGTATCAACGCTTTCAACTCATGACCTCCGGGCGGAGCTTGATCGCCGATATTGCCAACAAGACGGCCGAGTCCATATTGAGCGTGCTCGTGAAAGACGAGAAGCTCAAGACATTCCTGCTCCTGAAGGAGTAGGAGGAGGCTGTTCAGCCCTGGCCATGCATCTGCGTATGGTCAGGTGGCCACAGAAGTTCCGGCCTCACCTGCCGGAGAAGTTCGACGGGACCGTCAATCCTGTCGAATTTCTTCAGATTTACTCCACTGCTATCTTGGCAGCTGGAGGAAATGAGGCCGTAATGGCCAATTATTTCCCAGTGGCTTTAACTGGGACCGCCAGGTCCGGGTTTATGAGCCTTCCACCCAACTCCATCAACAGTTGGGAGGAGCTGTGCCGGCAGTTCACCGCCAACTTCGGGAGTTCATACACCCGACCAGGCACTGAACTGGACCTTTTTGCAGTCGTGCAAAAAGGGGGAGAATCCCTGCGATCATTCATCTAGAGATTCTCTCAGGTACGAAACACTATCCCTTCTATCTCTAGCGCTTCTGTCATCGTGGCATTCAGACAGGGTGTACGGGATAAGAAGATGTTGGAGAAACTGGCGATCAAGGAGATTACCAGTGTCACAGAACTCTTCAGCTTGGCAGACAAATGTGCCAGAGCTGCGAAGGGCCGTGAAATGCACTGCAAACCAACTTCGGAGGATCACAAGAAATCCTCCAAAGGAGAAGCCGCTACCTTCGGGAGTGGTAAGAAGAAGAAAAAGACCAACGGCAAGAAGAAGCCGTCGGCCGGTGCATCCAATGCTGCAGATGCTGCAGCTCCGGGTGGCCGGGGGCCACGCCTCAAGAAGCGACCTCGACCGTCTTCTGAATACGATGGCAAACCCAAGGTGTGGTGTCCAATTCACAAAACGGACAACCACAGTTTGGAAGACTGCCGGGAGGTCCAAAACCTTGCCGAGCGCTACAACAAGCGCCGAGAAGAAGCTCCTTTCTGATAGAGGGAAGGAAAACAAAAAGTTGATGAAGCTCCGGCTGAAGAGGAGTTAGGTTTTCAGGATCCCAAAAAGGTCCCGAAGGCCGTCTACACCTCCGTCGACGACAATTCCAACGTCTCTGACAACGAGCGTCAGAAGACCATGAACACCATTTTTGGTGGATCATGGGACATCACCTCCCACCGCGTCATCGAAACTATGCGTCGGGACATGGCTGCCGTAGTTCCTACAGCCAGGGCGGAGCCTCATTGGAAGTGGATGGACACAACCATCACTTTTGATGCTTCGGACTGCTCTCGAAGCATGGTTGGAGCAGGTCAGCTACCTTTGATGGTATCTCTAAAAGTGCATCTAGGTTCCCCGTGGGTTTTGGATGATTGATAACGACAATTAAGTCGCTAATGAGCTCAAGTGATCTTAGCACAGGTGTGGACTCGATCGGAGACGCCAACCCTCAAGAAGGAAAAGGAAGGAAACGAAGTCAACTCGAAGCGTAGAAACTAGGGTTTCTAGCGTGTTGAGTTAGACTAGCCGCAGAAATAGGAGGGTGCGTGTGTAAAGTGCATTGAGATCAAGTTTGGGAGCTCAAAGTGGTTTAGAGGTCAAACCCCTTGAGAGAAAAGAGTGGATAAGTAGTCTGGCAGTAGGGCCGGACTAGTCCGTGCAGGTGGCCGGACTAGTCCGCACCTGGCCGACCAAGTCCGTATTCGGCCGGACCAGAAGGGTCTGACTGAGATCGGACTAGTCCGTTCGTGGCCGGACTAGTCCGGGTAGCAGTGAGTGGGTTTTGGGGACTAAGTGCCAAAACCACGGACTTGTCCGTTTGAGTCCGGACCAAGAGGTCCTGAGTGAGAACGGACTAGTCCGCCCATGGGGCCGGACTAGTCCGGGTTGGCGAGTTGAAGGTGCTTCTGTGACTAAGTCTGGGAGGATCGGACTAGTCCGCCCTTGGGGCCGGACTAGTCCGTGGTCCTCAGACTAGTCCGTTTTCATATGGAGCAAAAGGCTCTGTGTGAGATCGGACTAGTCCGGTGGTGACCAGACTAGTCCGTTGTTGAAGTGACCGTTTGAATTTGAAGTTTGGCGGGTATTGTGACGATAGCGTGTCAACTGTCGGGACCTGACAGGAGGTCAGTGGTCCCCTAGGCCGGACTAGTCCGGGCCTGAGGCCGGACTAGTCCGCCCTTTTGCTGAAGTCAGCAGTATGGGCTTGGGACCTCTATAAATAGAGGTCCCCTGGGTTCTTTTGAACCAACTCTTGAACAGACCAGAACCCTAGCGCCGCCACAGCCAACTTGGAGCACTCCTAAGCCTCTTTCTTGCCTACTTTCCCTCTAAAACTAATTCTTGAGTGGATTAGGGTTTAGTGAGGTGGAGAAGAGGAAGAACATCGCGCTTGTGCTCCCAGTTTGATCTCTTGCACTCATTGAGTCTTTGTGAGCTGTGTGTTGAGTGTGTTTCGTATTGTTGATCATCTTTGTGGCGTGGGAGCCTCAGATTGTGAGAAGCCCCAACGAACTTTGTAATCACCCTTGTGATTAGTGGAGAACCAAGTTAGGCCCGTGCGGTAAACTTGGTGAGGGAAGGGTTGGTGAACCCGGTCATTTGTGGACTCCTCAACGGGGATATAGATTCTTGTGTGGAATCGAACCTCGGGATAAAATCCTTGTGTCTCCGTGTTCTTCGCACTTTGTTCATTGAATATTCCGTTCTAGGGTTGCTAGTTTTGTTTTGTGTTTCTCTTTGCTTAATCTTGTTGAAACTTGACTCACTCTTGTGTTGATAGTTTCTAAACTTGTCATAAACATATCCTCACTTGTAGCCTCGAGAAAATCCCCTTAAAACTTGCTAGAAACACTTTTTAGGGTTCTTCACGCAGGCTGACTGGACTAGTCCACCCCCAGACCGGACTAGTCCGCCCCCTGTGATTTAATCTCGTTTTATTAAGTCATTTGCAGGTCGATTAGCCTATTCACCCCCCGCTCTAGGCAACTTTCAATTGGTATCAGAGCGAGGACTCTCCACAAAGAGTCTAACAGCTTGGAGAGATGGCGGAGTGGTGAATGACGACACATCGAGCAACAACTACGAGGCAACCCGTGAGGAGACGTTGGCCTATCAAGATAAGCCAACGGACGATGAGGAGACTCGCCAACTCAAGGCGAAGCTCCGGGAGAAGCTAAACATCTCCAAGATCGATCCGTCGAACCAATCAAGTGGTAGTGGCGGAGTCAACTACAACCAACAAGGGTTCAACTATGAACGCCTTGCCGCCAACAACCACTACCTCTCCATCCCATTGGGGAAACCTCCCCAATTCGATGGAACTGATTATGGGATGTGGAAACACAATATGAAGATCCACCTCGTGTCACTCAACCCGGCGTTGTGGCAAATTGTCATGACCGGGGTGGAGATTCCGAAGGATGAGGACAACATCACTCAAGAACAAGCCATCCTCATCCATCGCAACGCTCAAGCTGCGGGTGTGCTTATCTCATCCCTCTCAAGAGATGAGTTCAACCGCGTCGATGGCCTTGAGGTGGCCAAAGACATATGGAACACCCTCAAGACGGCGCATGAAGGAAATCAGGTGGTCAAGGAGGCCAAGATCGAGCTCATCGAAGGAGAGCTTGGGAGATTCGCCATCTTGGATGGTGAATCCCCCCAAGACATGTACAACCGGTTGAAGGTACTTATCAACAAGAGCCGATCATATGGCTGCACCAAGTGGACCGACCACGAGGTAGTGAAGAGGATGATCCGGGCATTCATGCCTAGGAACGTCGCTCTTTGCTCCATGATTCGAGAAAGCCCGGGGTTCACTCAAATGACCCCGGAGGAGGTCCTTGGCAGGATCATCAACCATGAGATCATGGAGAAGGAGGCGCTCTTCTACAACGACCTTCAGAAGTTCACCGCCTCCAAGATGAAGAACGTTGCACTCAAGGCAACACCCTCTTCAAAGGAGCAAGAGGAAAGTGATGAGGAGAGCCTCGACACCGATGAGGAAGAGGCCTTCTTCATCAACAAATTCAAGAGAATGATGAGAAGGAAGAAAGGTGGATACAACCATGAGGGCAAAGGGAAGGAAAGAGCAAGGCCCAAATCAAAAAGGTCTTGCTACAATTGTGGCGAGTATGGGCACTTCATCGCTGATTGCCCACATGAAGAAGCAAAGAAGAAGAAGGAGGGCAAGCCTCAAGATAAGAAATTCTACAAGAATAAGAGGCCCTCCGGACAAGCCCACTTGGAGAAGGAGTGGGACTCTAACGATGAGTCCTCCTCCGAAGAAGAAGAGGACAAGATGGCTACCATAGCCATCGGGAGGAGCTCCAAGGGAAGCAAGCTCTTCCCCAACCTCAACAACGACTACAAATCTACTTGCCTTATGGCAAGGGAGGGAAGGAGGAAGGTAACATCTCATCCCTCCTCCTCAACTTCCTCACAAGATGAATTTGATAGTGCTAGTGAGAATGAACACATGTTTAAGGACATAAGCAAAAGCACCTTGCGAAGGATGGAATTGCTTATGGATGAGATCTTTGAGAAGGAGGATCTCATCAATAGACAAGAGGACATGCTCATCCTTGAGAAGGAGAGATGTAGAGACCTTGATGAGCTCCTTGAGCTCGAAAGAGAGAAGAGCAAGGCATTGGAACACGAACTTGCTCTAAGTAAGAAAACGTGTTCAAGTCTTGAGGAGAACACAATTGAGCTCAAGGATGAACTTGGGAACTTGTCAAAAGTTAACAAAATCCTTGAGACTCAAGTTGAGTCTCTCAAGAACAATGTAGCCTCTTCCTCTAAGAGCTCAACCTCCTCAAAGGCCTCATCCAATGCAACCCCGCCTTGCAAGTGCTCTAACTTAATCCTTAAGCTTAAGGATGAACTCAACTCAGCACAAGGCAAGCAAGCACCTAAGGGTGCCATCTTTGACAAGGAGAAGGTGGCGTATGCACGAAGTGCATACACCAACACAAGACCTCCCCATGTCAAGGATGGTATTGGCTATACTAGAGGTGGAAGGCATAACGCCAAAACCTCCAAGTATGGCAAAGACATGATTGTCTTTGTTAAGGGGAGTTCATCCACACCTAAAATTGAAAAGAACTCACCCTCTAGCAACAATATGCCTAAATCTGAACCACATCCTCTATTCCATGATTTTGATGCATCTTATGTGCTTATGAGGAACAAATATGGCAAGGTGTCTGCTAGATATGTTGGGCCACTCCGCAAGAGCCCCAAGCCTTGCGTGTGGGTGCCCAAATGCCTAACTACTAACGTGAAAGGACCCAACTCCGCTTGGGTACCTAAAAGGAAGGCATAAATTTGTTTTGTAGGCTTACTCCTCCGGCGGATCGAAATGGGTGTTGGATAGTGGATGCACCAACCATATGACTGGAGAGAGGAGCATGTTCATAGAGTATGAGGAGAACGAGGACCCAAGTGAAGGAATCTTCTTTGGGGATAATAGCCAAGGGAAAATCCTTGGCTCCGGTAAAATTGCTATCTCCCCTTTGCATACTTTATCTAATGTTTTGCATGTTGATTCCCTAGACTATAATCTCCTATCCATATCACAGCTTTGTGATAAAGGATATAAGTGTGTTTTTTCTAGTGAGGGTGTGAATGTTCTGAGAGAGTGTAATGACTCAATAGCCTTTAAGGGAGTGCTCAAGGGAAAGCTCTATCTTGTGGATTTTACCACGGATAAAGCTCAACTTGACACATGCTTAATGGCAAAAGCCAACATGGGATGGCTTTGGCATAGAAGGCTAGCCCATGTTGGAATGAGGAACCTTCAAAAGCTCCTTAAAGGAGAGCACGTTTGTGGCCTAAAGGATGTGGTATTTGAAAAGGATAGGCCATGTGGTGCGTGCCAAGCGGGAAAGCAAGTAGGAGCTCAACACCCCTCTAAGAATGTCATGACGACAACTAGACCTTTGGAGTTACTCCATATGGATCTTTTTGGCCCCATTGCTTACATTAGCATCGGTGGCAACAAGTATGGTCTAGTCATCGTTGATGACTTCTCTAGATATACTTGGGTGTTCTTCTTGTATGATAAGAGTGAAACCCCCGGTGTCCTCAAGAAATTCCTAAGGAGAGCTCAAAATGAGTTCACCTTAAGGATAAAGGGTATAAGGAGTGACAATGGCACCGAGTTCAAGAACATGCAAGTAGAAGAGTTCCTAGATGAGGAGGGCATCAAGCATGAGTTTTCCGCTCCCTATTCTCCACAACAAAATGGAATTGCCGAAAGAAAGAATAGGACGCTTATTGAGATGTCAAGGACGATGCTAGATGAGTACAAAACATCGGACCGGTTTTGGGCGGAAGCGTTAACACCGCTTGCCATGCCGTAAACCGATTGTACCTTCATCGCCTCCTCAAGAAGACTCCTTATGAGCTTCTCGTTTGTAAGAAACCCAATGTCTCTTACTTTCGTGTTTTTGGTAGCAAGTGTTATATCCTCAACAAGAAGCCTAGGACTTCGAAGTTTGCTTCAAAGTCTGATGAGGGTTTCTTGCCTGGATATGACTCAAACACTCATGCGTACCGTGTGTTCAATAAATCTTCCGGAATTGTTGAAGTAGCACGTGACGTGGTGTTTGACGAAACCAATGACTCTCAAGTGGAGCAAGTTGACCAACATGCCCTTGATCAAGAGGAACCTCCACTAGAAGCTCTAAGGAAAATGGCACTTGGAGATGTTCGCCCACAAGAACCATCTCAAAGCCCAAGTGACCATCATCATTATGAAGTAGGTCAAACTCCCATTGGACAAGTTGGAGATCCACTAGATACTCCCCAAAATGATAATGGGAATGAAGATCAAGGGGGAGGCTTGGATCAAGGGGGAGACCAAAGTGAAGAAGATGAAGCAAGTGATTCAAGAGCTCAACCTCCGCTTCCTCGTGTTCATCAAAGTGTTCAACGGGATCATCCCGTTGACAACATTCTAGGAGATATCACAAGAGGAGTAACAACACGTTCACGTGTTGCAAACTTTTGTGAGCATTTCTCCTTTGTCTCATCCTTGGAACCCCATAAGGTTGAAGATGCCTTAAGAGATCCGGATTGGGTAGTTGCCATGCAAGAGGAGCTCAATAACTTTGAAAGGAACAAGGTTTGGGAGCTTGTCAAGCGCCCAAAAGCTAATGTTGTTGGAACCAAGTGGGTGTTCCGCAACAAACAAGATGATCATGGCGTGGTAACTAGGAACAAGGCACGACTTGTGGCAAAAGGGTACTCACAAGTTGAAGGATTGGATTTTGATGAGACATTTGCCCCCGTAGCTAGGCTTGAGTCAATTCGGATATTACTAGCTTTTGCTACTCATCATGACTTCAAGCTCTACCAAATGGATGTTAAGAGTGCATTCCTTAATGGCCCAATCAAGGAAGAAGTTTATGTAGAGCAACCTCTAGGGTTTGAAGACCAAGACTATCCTAACCATGTTTACAAATTGCGAAAGGCTCTTTATGGCCTCAAGCAAGCTCCTAGAGCTTGGTATGAATGCCTAAGAGACTTTCTAGTTGAAAATGGTTTTAGGATAGGCAAAGCGGATTATACCCTTTTCACAAAGCACTTCAACGAAGATCTTTTTGTGTGCCAAATATATGTGGATGACATCATATTTGGTTCCACAAATAAGGTGTTTTGTGATGAGTTATCCAAGATAATGACGAAGAGGTTTGAAATGTCCATGATGGGTGAGTTGAAGTTCTTTCTAGGATTTCAAGTAAAACAACTCAAAGAAGGGACATTCATAAGTCAAACTAAGTATACACAAGATATTCTAAGGAAGTTTGACATGGATAAGGCAAAACCCATCAAAACCCCTATGGGAACAAATGGACACCTAGACCTAAATGAGGATGGTCCAAGTGTGGATCAAAAGTTATATAGGTCTATGATTGGTTCACTTCTCTATCTTTGTGCATCTAGGCCCGATATCATGCTAAGTGTGTGTATGTGTGCACGCTTTCAAGCGGCACCTAAGGATTGTCATTTGACCGCCGTTAAAAGGATCTTGAGATATCTAGTACACACACCTTCCCTAGGACTTTGGTACCCCAAAGGATCTAAGTTTAACCTCATTGGATATTCCGATGCGGACTATGCGGGGTGCAAAGTTGATAGGAAGAGCACATCGGGTACATGCCAATTCTTGGGTCGATCTCTAGTGTCTTGGTCCTCCAAGAAGCAAAACTCTATTGCTCTCTCCACCGCCGAAGCGGAATATGTTGCAGCCGGAAGTTGTTGTGCACAACTTCTTTGGATGCGACAAACCCTTAGGGATTATGGAATTAACTTGCGCAACATTCCACTCTTGTGTGACAACGAGAGTGCCATCAAAATAGCCCATAATCCGGTGGAGCACTCTAGGACCAAGCAGATAGACATACGTCATCATTTCTTGAGAGATCACTCAATGAAGGGAGATATTGTGATTTCTCATGTGAGGACGGAACATCAACTCGCGGATATCTTCACCAAGCCTCTTGATGAGAAGCGTTTCTGTGAGCTAAGAAGTGAGCTCAACATTTTGGATTCTAGGAATGTGGCTTAAACCACATTCCTCACATTTTTTGAGCCATTTCAAAAACCTCTTCTCTATCGTGATTTCTCTTCAAAATCTGTTTGAGAAAACTTTTTCTTGGGATTTGATCATGTTTTTATCACATTCTTTCTTTTATTATCATGTTTGTGTTGCTTGTTATCCATAAGGACCAATAGTGTGTGTGCAGGTCAAAACATCACTTTTCAGCCCAGTCAGACCGGACTAGTCCGCCCCTGTGGACGGACAAGTCCGGGTCCAGACTAGTCCGCGGCTGTTCCGCACACCGGACTAGTCCGCCTTTCAACCGGACAAGTCCGGATCCAGACTAGTCTGAGTCTGATCCGCGGACCGGACTAGTCCGGCCCTTGGGGACTTAAACCCCCCAGGCGGCCCAGACCCCTCCTCTCCCTCTCTCACTTGACTCTCTCACTTCCACGCGCTAGCAACCGCCCCCCATCGGCGATTTTGCGCTCCAACCACCAAATCCCGAATCCAATCCACGCATCGGAGTCTTTGGGAGTGAGGGATCACTTCCCCGCGCTCCACATTCGCGATCCATCTCCGATTTCGTCGATTCTAGTGAATTTGAGAAGGTATTCCCTCGTTCTTCAAAAACTAGCCCCATTCTTGATTCTTAAAGTTTTTGATAGGAACACCTTCATTAATGTTGGTCCATATACCCTTGCGATCATAGTCTAGGAGTATTGCGCGCTGATTCGATGATTTTCGATGAATCGATTAGGGTTAGGGTTCACTCTGCGCAACCCGGACTAGTCCGGTCCCAGGCGGACAAGTCCGGTTTGCACAGGGCAAACCCTACTTCTAGTCTTTTCTCGAGATCTTTTCCGCAATGCTCTCTCTCCTTGGACTCACACCTTCCTTTCTCTATGCTTTCTGCAGCATGTCGAACTCGGAGCGTTCCCCTTCTCGTCTCAACCCCGAGGGGCGAACCAAAGCTCAAATTGTCGAGGCAAGGACCAAGGCTATGCTCATAGAAGCGCAAAAGGCAAAGGAAGAGAGACGGCTGAAGGCACTCGAAGCCTCCAAAGTTGCCGCAAGCATCTACAACGAGGAAGAAGCCATAGCTAGAGCAACCGCAGAGTCCCTCAATGAGCTGCGGAAGAAGAAAAGGGAAGACAGGGAGGCTCACAACTCCAGGGCTGCTGAGGCCAATGCACCCAAGAGAAAGAAGCTCGTCACCATTAGCGAGAAAGCGAAGGGCAAGGAGCCAGCCCAAATGGAAGCTGAGCCTAGGGTCGAGCGTGACCCTAAGAAGGGAAAGGCTCCGGCTCCTGTCGAGCTGACGAAGAAGAAGCCAGCTGTCAAGATGTCAGCAAAGAAGGCAGTTGGAGGTGTGGTGATCAAGGAGAAAGGGAAGGCCACTTCCATTGGCCCCCTTGAGGTTCACACACCAGAAAGGAACCCCAACAGGCAGAAGGAGTTGTCTGCCAATGTGTTTCATGGAAAAGGGGCCGAAAAGGCCAGGAGGCTGAGGACCGAGAAGGTCTACAAGTTTGAGAGGAGCACGGCAGATCCTAGGTTCTGGTGTGACTTTCATTGTGACTACTACCGGCTAGTCTATCAGCAGATGAAGAAGCCGGTAATAGAAGCTCAATGGGTTGACTGGGATTACATGGCCAAAAAGCAACACTCTGCTTTTGACGCTGTCATCGAAGCTGCTGAGCGCCATGACCTCAAGAAGATCATGGGTTTCAAGTATGACTGGAACGTCAAAGTGATTTTACAGTTCTACTCCACCATCTACTTCACCACCTCAGGTGACAGAAGAATTATTTGGATGACACATGGTGAACAGTACTCAGTCACTTTCGCAGAGTTCGCCAAGATTCTAGGGCTTGAGGCACACATGGATCATGAGATTATAATCTCTAACCTCAAGGCCGTGGACCGTGAAGAGCTAGCATATATGTATCCAAGTCACGTTCCATTTGATGCCGGTCTCGCCCGCAACATCAAGCCCTTCTACATCATTATGAACAGAATCCTCAGAAGGACGATAGCACCGAAGGACGGTGATGCTGGGGTAATTCAAGGGAACTTGAGGCACTTGCTACTTCTGGTTGATGGGGAAGAGAAGTTCAACCTCGTCGATTACATCTTCGACGACATCTTCAACATCTCACATACCCCCAACCGTGCTTGCGGGTATGCCCCCTACATCATGTGCCTCATCGAGAAGGTGTCGGGCGTGACCTTCGTCAAGGACGTGTCGCACCGCCCGCTTCATCCTCAGAAGCCCCCGAATGTACCTGTTCCTCCTCGTCGCAAGAATGCAGATCCTCCATCTCGCCCCGTGGCACCTCCGTCTCCGCCTCCGCCTCAATCAATGAGTGCCTTCTTCAAATGCTTCAAGGTGATCTTCACTTCCTGCCGGAAGCAAGAGATCCGCGCTCAAAGGGCACACAAGCATCAGGAAAAATATCTTAAGGCGATGTGTGACAAGCTGGAGGTCCCGATGTCCTCTCTGGAGGTGAGTGATGGCGAGATCACTCCATTCCCCAACTTCACCGCCGATGAGCTCGCCCAGCTCCAAGATTATGGAAGCTCCTCTCGGGCTGCTCCCTCGGTAAGGAACTCCAATGACGACGACGACATCGATGATCATGAGGAAGACGTCGAAGATTCCGAGGCCACAGAGAGTGGAATTGGCGAAGACGAGGACTAGTTCTTAGGTCTTAGTTTCCTCCCTTCTTTTCCTTTTTGGTGCTTTGATGCCAAAGGGGGAGAGTTAAGGGGAAGTTAATCTTTTGTGGGTGTGCTTGTGGTTTGTGGACTTGTCTTGTAATACTTTCATGATATTTGGATGTTTACATTTGTGCAAGACCTGCTAATGTTGTTTAATATCAATATAATGTTCTTATTATCAATCTTTTGTTTATATTGATGTTCTTTATGTCTTGTCACAATTGTTGAGCACGTCACGTAGGCACCCCACCATAACGTGTGTGGGTATGAAAGATCTCCTCCACCTCTTTTACATGCTGCATACATTGAGGGGGAGTCATTCATATGCACACAAGTTATGAAAACCAATTTTAATACTCTTAATTATTGAAGGACTTAATGTGTTGTCATCAATCACCAAAAAGGGGGAGATTGAAAGTGCATCTAGGTTCCCCGTGGGTTTTGGATGATTGATAATGACAATTAAGTCGCTAATGAGCTCAAGTGATCTTAGCACAGGTGTTGACTCGATTGGAGACGCAAACCCTCAAAAAGGAAAAGGAAGGAAACGGAGTCAACTCGAAGCGTAGAAACTAGGGTTTCTAGCGTGTTGAGTTAGACTAGCCGCAGAAATAGGAGGGTGCGTGTGTAAAGTGCATTGAGATCAAGTTTGGGAGCTCAAAGTGGTTTAGAGGTCAAACCCCTTGAGAGAAAAGAGTGGATAAGTAGTCTGGCAGTAGGGCTGGACTAGTCCGTGCAGGTGGCCGGACTAGTCCGCACCTGGCCGACCAAGTCCGTATTCGGCCGGACCAGAAGGGTCTGACTGAGATCGGACTAGTCCGTTCGTGGCCGGACTAGTCCGGGTAGCAGTGAGTGGGTTTTGGGGACTAAGTGCCAAAACCACAGACTTGTCCGTTTGAGTCTGGACCAAGAGGTCCTGAGTGAGAACGGACTAGTCCACCCATGGGGCTGGACTAGTCCGGGTTGGCGAGTTGAAGGTGCTTCTGTGACTAAGTCTGTGAGGACCGGACTAGTCCGCCCTAGGGGCCGGACTAGTCCGTGGTCCTCAGACTAGTCCGTTTTCACACGGAGCAAAAGGCTCTGTGTGAGATCGGACTAGTCCGGTGGTGACCGGACTAGTCTGTTGTTGAAGTGACCGTTTGAATTTGAAGTTTGGCGGGTAGTGTGACGATAGCGTGTCAGCTGTCGGGACCTGACAGGAGGTCAGTGGTCCCCTAGGCCGGACTAGTCCGGGCCTGAGGCCGGACTAGTCCGCCCTTTTGCTGAAGTCAGCAGTATGGGCTTGGGACCTCTATAAATAGAGGTCCCCTGGGTTCTTTTGAACCAACTCTTGAACAGACCAGAACCCTAGCGCCGCCACAACCAACTTGGAGCACTCCTAAGCCTCTTTCTTGCCTACTTTCCCTCCAAAACTAATTCTTGAGTGGATTAGGGTTTAGTGAGGTGGAGAAGAGGAAGAACATCGCGCTTGTGCTCCCGGTTTGATCTCTTGCACTCATTGAGTCTTTGTGAGCTGTGTGTTGAGTGTGTTTCGTGTTGTTGATCATCTTTGTGGCGTGGGAGCCTCAGATTGTGAGAAGCCCCAACGAACTTTGTAATCACCCTTGTGATTAGTGGAGAACCAAGTTAGGCCCGTGCGGTAAACTTGGTGAGGGAAGGGTTGGTGAACCCGGTCCTTTGTGGACTCCTCAACGGGGACGTAGATTCTTGTGTGGAATCGAACCTCGGGATAAAATCCTTGTGTCTCCGTGTTCTTCGCACTTTGTTCATCGAATATTCTGTTCTAGGGTTGCTAGTTTTGTTTTGTGTTTCTCTTTGCTTAATCTTGTTGAAACTTGACTCACTCTTGTGTTGATAGTTTCTAAACTTGTCATAAACATATCCTCACTTGTAGCCTCGAGAAAATCCCCTTAAAACTTGCTAGAAACACTTTTTAGGGTTCTTCACGCAGGCTGACCGGACTAGTCCGCCCCCAGACCGGACTAGTCCGCCCCCTGTGATTTAATCTCGTTTTATTAAGTCATTTGCAGGTCCATTAGCCTATTCACCCCCCTCTAGGCAACTTTCAATCTCCTACCATCAATAACATCCAGCTCCACCATGTCATGGTAGACGGAGGTTTGGGGCTCAACCTCATAAGCTTCGAAGCTTTTACCAAGCTTCAGCTCTGACCTTCGGATCTCCACCCCTCCCGACCTTTCTCCAGAGTAGGTCCGGGAGCCATTACCCCACTCGGAGCTATTACCCTCCCCGTTACCTTCGGGACCCGGGAGAAGTATCGCACCGAGAAGTAGGTCTTTGACGTTGCTTAGATCAACTTACCCTTCAATGCCATCTTGGGTAAGCCTGCCTTGTACAAATTCATGGCAGCTGCTCATTATGGTTACCTGGTGTTAAAGATGCCAACACCAGTAGGCGTTCTCCGGATCCATGGAGATCGTACTGCCGGAGTAACTGCTCTGGAAGAACTCCATGCGCTTACTACGGCGCAAGAGGAGGACTCCAGGCAGGAGCAAGCTCCAAAACCCCCGAGCATTCGTCAGCGAGGCTCGACTTCTGCACCTCATGTGCAGCCAAGCAGCGACACCGACATTCCCGTCAAAGTCGTCCACATCAATTCTGATGCCACTCAGACCACCCGTATATCGGGAGGATTGAACGACAAATAGGAACTCGCGCTCATCGCTTTCCTCCGGGCTAATGTCGACGTGTTTGCCTGGCAACCGTCACAAATGCCTGGGATCCCCAGGGAAGTGATTGAGCACAACCTGAAGATCTACCCCGACGCTCGACCTGTGCATCAAAAGCCTCGGAAGCAATCCGTAGAGCGACAGAACTTCATTCGACAAGAAGTGAAGAAGTTGCTCAAAGCTGGATTCATCCGAGAAGTCTTCCATCCAAAATGGCTGGCAAACCCAGTTGTTGTGCCCAAGGCCAGCGGGAAGCTTCGGATGTGTATAGACTACACAACACTAAATAAGGCTGTCTTTGATAAGCTGCGGGTCACCCGCACAAAGTTAAACCCAGACAAGTGTGTCTTTGGGGTTAGCTCTGGAAAACTTCTTGGTTTCCTGGTAAGTCACCGGGGCATAGAAGCTAATCTGGCGAAGATCAAGGCCATTGAAGACATGCGGCCACCAGCCCGCATCAAAGATGTCCAAAAGCTAACTGGATGTCTAGCAGCCCTCAGCCGGTTCATTTCAAGACTGGCGGAACGGGCACTCCCCTTCTTCAAGTTATTGAGGAAGTCCGGACCATTCAGCGCCCAGTGTACTTCATCAGTGAAGTACTACATGATGCCAAGACTCGATACCTAGAGGTGCATAAGCTGCTCTATGCAGTTCTTATTGCCTCCAGGAAGCTTCGCCATTACTTCCAAGCTCACAAAATCTCAGTGGTGACCTCTTACCCACTTCGAGCAATCTTGCATAATCCCAAATCAACTGGGAATATTGCAAAGTGGGCAGCGGAATTGGCTGAATTCGATCTCGAATTCATTTCAAGGCAAGCAATTAAGAGTCAAGCATTAGCAGACTTCATGGCGGAATGGACTCCTTCTCCATCAAACCCTGGGGGCCCCAATGAGCAGAAGCCGGAACACAAAGCTCTGGTCTTCACCGAGCCTCATTGGACCCTCTACTTCGACGGCTCCATGCAAAAGCAGGGGGTCGAGCTGGAATCCTTCTCCTCGCACCAACCGGAGAGAAGGTAAAATACATGGTACACCTTGACTTCAAGGCGACCAACAACATGGCGGAATATGAAGCACTCATTTACGGACTAAGGGTGGCACTGTCCTACGGTGTCAAGCAACTGCTGGTCAAGGGAGATTCACAGCTCATCATTAAGCAAGTAAAGGGTGAATGCTCCTGCAACAATCTCCAGCTAGCTGCTTGCCTCCTTGAAGTCCAGAGGCTTCAGAAGGACTTCGAAGTCCTAGATCTCCACCATGTCCAGCGTGACCACAATGCTGAAGCTGACGAACTCTCGACGAAAGCGTCAACTGGAGCTCCGGCTCCTGACGGAACTTTTGTCCAGAGGTTGTCAAAACCCACAGCTCAGCCTGCTAAACTGAGCGAAGGGGGCAAGATCAGCACCCTGAAGCTGACGGTCCCGATGGCCCTGTTACCATGGCAGCCATCAAGGGTCGTAGGTGCTGTCGGAAGCTCCGAGCAACCCAGCACGCAAGACTCAAATGCTCAAGTTAGTTCCGATGCATGGATCTCGGAGATCCGGAAGTACTTGAAAGACAACATCCTTCCTGACGATGATGTATCCGCTGACCGGGTAGTTAGATTGGCTAAAAGATACACGTTGGTAGAAGGGGATCTCTACCGGCGTGGTGCCAATGGCATCCTAATGCGGTGCATCACAAGGGAAGAAGGCTGCGAGCTCCTCGTAGAAATCCATGGAGGCGAGTGTGGGAACCATGCGTCTTCCCACACGCTGGTTGGTAAAGCCTTTCGGCATGGCTTCTACTGGCCTACAGCACTCCAGGATACAACTGAGCTGGTGAAGAAATGCGAAGCATGTCAATTTCATGCAAAGCAAAGTCACACACCGGCTCATCCCCTACAAATGATACCTCCTACATGGCCCATCGCTGTGTGGGGTATGGACATCTTGGGACCTTTCCCAAGAGCCGTCGGAGGTTACAAGTTCCTGTACGTTGCCATTGACAAGTTCACCAAGTGCCCGGAAGCAACTCCAGTTGTGACAATCAACAAGCAATCTGCTATCAACTTTTTGCAGTCC
Source organism: Tuctoria greenei (assembly GCA_036927565.1). NCBI lineage: Eukaryota > Viridiplantae > Streptophyta > Magnoliopsida > Poales > Poaceae > Tuctoria > Tuctoria greenei. The sequence goes on from JAYESD010000010.1 coordinate 62,093,935, forward strand.
ATTGTATGCAGATTTGGAGTCCCAAACAAAATCATCACTAATAATGAGACCCAATTCACAAGCTCTGCATTTCAAAGATATTGCGAAGACCTCGGCATTCAAGTTTGCTACGCCTCCGTAGCTCACCCAGTAAGCAATGGCCAAGCCGAGAGAGCAAATGCTGAAATCTTTAAAGGACTCAAAACACGCACCTATGAGCGCTTGAAAAAACATGGAGCCAACTGGATTGAAGAGCTTCCGCCCACTTTATGGGCCAACAGGACAACTCCAAACCGGTCAACTGGAGAGACACCCTTCTTCCTGGTGTACGGAGCTGAAGCAATCCTTCCTCCGGAAATCACCTTGGGGTCACTCCGGGTCCGGACCTTCGACGAAGCCACGCAGGACCAGCTCCGGCGTGAAGACCTAGACCTCCTTGAGGAGGGAAGGTGCCAAGCAGCTGTTCGAAATGCCCGATACCGCCAAGCCCTTCGGCGCTATCATCAGCGGCATGTACACAACCGACAGCTCGAGGAAGGCGATCTAGTGCTACGGAGAATACAATCCAGAGAAGGGTTAAACAAACTCTCCCCCAGCTGGGAGGGACCCTTCCGAGTGATTAAAGTATCCCGTCCCGGAAGCGTTCGCTTGGCTACCGAGGATGGGACACCTCTCCCAAATCCTTGGAACATTGAGCACCTCCGTAAGTTCTACACTTAATATCACGGAGGTGAGTCTGTAGTAACTTGAGGTGTATGTTATAGAGTCATTGTACAGAGTCGGGTAGTTCCTCCGAGAGAACAGCCAGACCTTTCCCGGAAGGTCTGCAAAGTTCATGCAACACTTGTCACAGTCTCAGGACTAAAAGTGTGGCTAGCTACCCTTGGTTAAACGAGAAATGAAACACGCTTAGCCTGGTTCCGTACCCTAAGAGTGTACTTGTTTCCCCTGTACCCCGGACCTATAATGAAAGACATCTTCATGTGAAACAGACTCCACGTGCATTTATCTTGTACAGGCTCAACATTTTTTATTTTTCTCTTTCTTGTCTATAACAAAGACGTGCAATTCTTAAGAAATTTTAGTTCGACCAGTTCATATACGATTCGAGTTGTATTGTCGATTCTTTTGGATTCAAATATTGGTCATGGCCCACTCGCCTGAATGCCGCCAAGCCAATCTACGGCCGGAGTGTGCTATCGACTTAGCCTGGTCAAGCACTCTAAGTACGCCACTCTACCTACACCTCGGCAGGCTGAAGTAAGGCGGGTCCAAGTACAATTGGATCTGGAAGAAAAGACAACGCATTCGGTTGTATTTAGAATCGCGTTTGACTTAAATTTTTCTTGAAAATCGTAAGCCGCGACGAAGTTATAGGCAATAAACGAATTTTACTATTTTTCTTGGCTTCAGTGTGCAGGAAAAATAAAAAATCTACGTTGATGGAGAAAAGCCGGAGCTAACAAAGCTCCGACTCCCCTAGGTGGCTTGTAATCAATGTTAAGCATTGAAAACGAGCATCACCGGAGCTAGGGGGGCTAGCCGTTGACGCTAAATAAAAGATAGTGAGAAGACGCCACAAACGGAGTCTGCTGCCGAAAAACTATGTGTTGGCAAAGGTCACTGCCGGAGCTACTAGCTCCGACACCCCGGAGGACTAACTATCGATGCTCTACGCGTTGATAGGGACTATTGCCGGAGCTACTAAGCTCCAACGATAGACAATGCCGGAGCTTTTAAGCTCCGACAACCTCTGGGGGCCTTCACTATCGAAGACTTCAGACCTACACTCTACAAGTTCGAAGCAAATGAGTCTTCAACAAAACACAATATCCTCTTGGTACATGTTCACAATCAAATTGTGTACATCTACCAGGGGGCGAAGTGAAGACAAAAGTGTTGAAGACAAAAAGTGAAATTCAAAAAAATTTGGGGATTTCATTCATCTGGAGACAAGAGATTACAAAATTGAGGAAGAAAAAGAGAGAATACAAGTGGGAGCTATGGAGATGGTCCTAGACCCTATGGAAGAACTGGGCGACCTTCTGGGCAACCTCCGACACGTTGGCTCGGGCAGCTTCACCTTCTCCTTCAACGGGACCTTCAAGCACAAGGTCCAGAGGAAATTGGGGATTCCGACTGGTGTAGCACGTCAGCACATACTCTGTGACGTTCTTCGCCAGGGATTGCCCCTCAACCTCCAATTGGTCCGCGATGACGTCGCCCACCTTGGAGAGTTTGCTACCTGCTGAGTTCAACGCCTACAACGCCAGGTCCGGCTCTGGCTCGGGATCATCCGTACGCATGGGACTGAAGCCCATCGGTGTCAGCGCGTCGTTGGCCTTGCCCAGGAACTCCCAAATTTGTAGGGAGTCCGCAGTCCTCAAGCCCTTCAATTCTTCCAAGGATCTTCTGGCCGCCACCAGTTCAGAATTCTCGCGAGCGAGGCGCTCAACTTCTTTGGCGTTTTGCTGAATCTTTTCAGCAACTCACTTTTCGAGTTTTCCGAGCTCCTCCTCCCGGAGGTGGATCTTGTTCCGGCGTCAACCAGGTCCTTCTCCCCGCCTCTCACTTTCTTCTCCCTGGCTGCGATGGCACACTCTTGCTCGTAGAGTTCCTGCCCCCGCACCCATGCCTTCTCCTCCTCCTCAATGCAGTGCTCTTCCAATTTCTTGGCGCGCTCCTCGAGGCCCTTGTCAGCCAGAGCCACCTTTTCGGTGAGCTTCTCCTCCCTCTTCAGGACGTCATCCCGCAGCTCAAGGAGTTTCTGCTCTTCATCTTCGAGCCTCTTATCCCTCTCCTAAAGTGCCTCCCGGCGCTTGATGAGAGTAGTGTTAATGGCTTCCAGCCTTTCTTGGCGTTCATCAGCCGCACTATTAGCTGCTTTGGCCTGCTCATAAATGGCCCGGGATTGAGCATCGAGGGCGTGAGTCATGCTCTCCCTGTCATCTAATAATTTGCCCCAGTATTCCAGGCGGACCTTCTCCCACTTAATCCATTCTTTGTCATCTGCTAGCCTCGACTGCGCCAGCTTGGTCTCGAAGTAGAGCCGATTACGCCACCTCCTAAGGGTTTGGCGATCCTCTTCAAGAGCCTTGCTGTCGTGGAAGAATGCCAGCTGAACTTGACGCAAACTGGAGCAGGCGTTGTCAATAGACAGTGACAACAGGATAGGTTCTGGACCTGCTGGGGTCTCCTCCGCTGGTTCCAGCGGGTTTTCAGTTACAAAAATTGGGTCCCACTCCATAAGAGTGGTCCCCTGAGCCTCTAAGGCACTAGGGCTATCCTCCGGGATGGCCTCAGTCGCCATCAAGGAAGGTCCCGCTGATGAAGTTCCGACCTCCGGAAGTGGTTCCGAAGGCCCCGCCGCCAGGTCTTCATTTGCCGCCTCAGGCAGGGGGCCAGCAACCTCTTCTGAGCACACTGGCTCAGCCGCGGGTACCTCCGGCGTCGTCACTCTCGGAGCCGGAGCTGCTTCTGGCTCCGGCCTGGGCACCTCCTCTACTGGGGGCTCGAGCGCTGACGCCTCTACAACAACCGGCTCAGGAGCCGGAAGATCTTCAACATCAACCAACCCTGCGGCCAGAGCTCCAACAACGATCGGCTCTGCGGCCGGTGCTTCTGAGGTAGCCGACCCAACCGCCGGGACATCCTCAACATTGGGCGCGCACGCCGGGACTTCAATTACCTCCGGCTCAACCGCCGAAGCTTCGACAATTTCCGGCTCTGGGGACGGAATTACTGCTTCCTCCGGCTCAACGGCCGGAGCTTCCATCATCTCTGCACCAGGACCCGGAGCTTCAACCTCCGGGGCAGGTGCCGCTGGCGCATCTTCTCTCCCGCGGTCTGACGCTACCATGGGAGTCTCTGGGGATGAGTCGAGGTCCATGACCACGACAGCTGGCGCCAGAGCTGTCGCAGCTTCAGCCACCACTTGGGGCGGCACCGGGACAGGAGCAGAAGCTTCCGCCCTCACAGCTTGAGCTGCTGTGGCTGAGGGTGGAGCCTCACTCCTCTTCTTGGGAACGCTGCAGATGATGGATGAAGAAACTTAAAAAACAGTTACTACAACAAAACAACTGTCTGAGGTAAAGATTAAAAATTACCTTGGGAGGCTTCCACACCAGCTTGCGCGGAACCTTTTTCCCGGGCGTTCTGGGCTGACCATAGCCGCCACTGGCGTGGAAGCTCCGGAAGGCCCCCCCGGAACTCGTTGCAGCCACGGGCATTTCCATAGTTGAGGCCCCCCTCGATCGGGAAGAACCTCCGGACCTAAAGGCCTCAACCGGCCCTGGTGCTGGAGTCGCATGCCCGGAGCTAGCACCCCGGGAGGACGCCACTGCGGGTACAGTCGCCGCGGTTGTAGAAGACCTCCCCCTCCGGGGAGAAGGAGCTGATGCAGAGGTGGCAGGCCTGACGGACCTTCCGTCGGCATGCTGCAGCTTCCTCTTCCGGCTCAAGGGTTCGTCCGCCGGCTCCTTGCCCTTGCCGACGACCTCGACCATTGGCTTCGGGGCAGGGTCGGAGCCACCTTCTGAAGCTCCAGGGATCACCACCCTGGAGGTCGATCTTTTCTCGACGACACCAAGGTCGTCAAGCACGGGAATCCTCCGCCGGAGCTCCCTGCTGAACTCTACTTCCATGTTCAGAGGGAGAAAAGCTGATGGCGAAGTCAAGTCGTCACCCGCGACGTCGATGCCGTGCTGGAAATTCTTGAGATGAAACTCCAAGGCTGTCCCCGCCATGTTGGACTTCAGCCCAGTCTCGACCCGGTCGTCATCCATCACGCTGTTGAGGGCCCAAGCGAGTTTTTCTCTCCTCTTCAGCGGTGCCCACCTGTTGACCAGGAAGTTGTAAAACACCGCCTGAGGAGTTAATCCTCCCTCCACGCACTGGCGGATCCTGGTCAGAGCAGGGTTGAAGGCGTCCGCCAGCACCGGAGCTTCACTCCAGACTGTAGTGTCAATGTTGGGGAGGCCTTCGGGCAGCTCCAACTTCTCGTGCTCCTCCACCCGGATGACTATCCAGTCCTTCTTCCAATCATCCCACTTCCGAGAGGGAAACGACCGGAGGTACTTGAATGGGCACTTCTTGCGCTTCGCGAAGTAGTAGAAGCCAAGGTACTCATTGCTCCTACCGGTGGTATGGACAGTGAAGAAGGTCTGGAAGAGTTCAATGCAGGGGGGATGCCCACCCACATCTCACAGAAGTGGACGAAGATAGACACAAGAAGAATGGAGTGGGGGCCAAGGTGGTATAGCTGCAGACCATAAAAGTCTAGCAGCATCAAGAAAAAGGAGGAAAAAGGTGGGATCAACCCCACCATGGTGTACAAAGAGAAGTACACCATTTTGCCGGCGTGCTCCTTCTCAAATGGGAGCTCTCCCCCGGCGCGAACCAGACGGTTGAAGAAGTCCGGGGACCATCCCATGAGGGCCCGGACCTTCTTCAGGTCACCATCGGTCTTCAAGCGGCTCTCGCGGAGACCCAACTCCATCGCAGCACAGCAAGGCAAGAGAGGAAAGGCAAGCACAAGATGGGAGTTTGAGCGCAAGATCAGATGAGAGGCGTAAAGAACTCCAGACGGTGTGCGCCTTCCTTCTTAAGTAAGCCCTCGCAACGCTTGGATGGAAACCGCAAGGAAGCCAAAGATACTACTCAAAAATCCTACCCTGCCGATGACAAGAGGGCCCGAGACCACTCCGACGATCAAGTCGAGGTTCTTACCCAGGCGAACGGTTGTCATCATGAGGCGGGAAGCCCGAAGGCGGCGGCCTGACAAGGCACGTGGAACCGATACGATTTTCGTATCGGGAACCGGCGACCTTCAATTGCGTGAGATCCGCACGCCAAATATCTTATCTGCCGCACACGGGATATGTCACGCGTCGAAGATTTAACTCCAAACTATCGCCAACGGCACATCCGAAGACCTTTGAAGACTCAGTTCAAAAGTCGAAGGATGGACCCACCTGCGGCGGAATGACTTCACCCAAGAGGTCTTCCCCAGAGGTGGGCCCAGGGGGCCACTGTCGGTACCCTGGGTACCATATACTCCTTGGGATTGCAAATATCTCAAGGGAAAGTCATCTACTTGATTTGAAGACCTTCAGAGGCCCACATGTCAGACATAATCGGGCCCGCTTCTCCAACATGGTTAGTCCCAGGGTCGCCACGTGTACTATCAAATCGGAGCTACCGCCCACAAAGGAGAAGCTCCGCGCTATGTACCGAAATGGCACCCCCGGACCTAACCCCAGACCGAGGGAAGCTCCGGAACTGACATGTGTCAGGTAGCTCCGGACCTATCTGTTCCCACAGTATGCCCCGGAGCTGCCATGTGTCCAACCGTCGGACCTTCAGCCTCTAACCTCCGGAAGACTCCACAACAGATCCGGATCTTCAAAGGGAAATCAAGGACTTCAAGACCCGATTAAGTGTCATTAATACCATATTAATGACACACAATCGGACGACCTTAATTACCAGTAACGGTGCTGTCAAAGCCCATAACTCAGTCATTAAGGGCAATTAAACGTGTTGAATGTGTATCAATATCAGTAACCGCCGGGGCCACATGTCAGGCCAGGCTAACTTGTAATGGCCTGCCCTTGTACTATAAAAGGACAGGCCGACGATACATAGGGGACACTCTCCAGTGACGCGCTCACTCTACACCCTGAACTCACTTTGAGCTCATACAAACAATACAACACCAAGACATCCCGTGGAGTAGGGTATTACGCTCAGGCGACCCGAACCACGTAAATCTTCGTGTCTACTGTGTCATTTACACTTCACCTTCTTGAATCTCCGCGCGCCCACACCGAACCTCAAACTCCTCTAACACTTTAGTAGTGTCGGGAGATCTGCCGGATCAAAACCACCGACAGCTTTCAAAGTAACGGTTGAGGAAGAAGGAAGAAAAATGCCAAATTCTTGAGTTCCATGTAAGTACCTGAGAATCCTTTTGATGGCTTGACGATGTGAAGCACGTGGGGAAGCTTGAAACCGTGCACAAAGACATACGCTGAATTGTATGTCCGGTCTTGATGCCGTGAGGTACAAAAGTGATCCGATCATGCTTCTATATTCTTTTTGATCCACAGATTCACCATCTTCATCAAGTTCAAGTGTTGTTGCTGTTCCCATTGGTGTCTGAAGAAGCTTGCTTTTGTCCATGTTGAAGCGCCTTAGGAGGTCTTTGGTATACTTCGTTTGATGCACAAAGGTACCCTCCTTGGTTTGCTTGATTTGCAGCCCCAAAAAGTAAGTGAGTTCACCCATCATACTCATTTCAAATTCGGAACTCATCATTGCTGAAAACTTGGACACAAGATCATGAGAAGCACAACCAAAGATAATATCATCCATATACACTTGAACGAATAATGAATCATTGCCATGTTTAAGCACAAAAAGAGTTTTATCAACCTTGCCCATGGTAAACCCCTTTTCAAGTAAGAATGTTTTTAACCTATCATACCATGCTCTAGGGGCTTGCTTGAGATCGTATAAGGCTTTGGACAGTTTGTAAACATGATTAGGAAAATCTGGATTTTCAAAACCCGGTGGTTGTTTGACATAAACCTCCTCATCTATGTAGCCATTAAGAAAAGCACTTTTAACATCCATTTGAAATAGCTTAAAACCTTTAGATGCTGCAAAAGCTAACAAAATTCTTATGGCTTCTAATCTAGCGACAGGAGCAAAAGTTTCATCAAAATCTAGACCTTCAACTTGAGTGAAACCTTGAGCAACCAACCTAGCCTTATTCCTAACCACAACCCCATCCTCACTTTGTTTATTTTTAAATACCCATTTAGTTCCAATTAAAGTGTGACCTTGAGGTGGAGGTACAAGTTTCCAAACATTATTTCTTTCAAAATTTTCTAACTCTTCTTGCATGGCAATAATCCAAGATTCATTAGTGAGTGCGTGTGATATATCTTTGGGTTCAAAAGAAGCAAGAAAAGCAGAATGAGCATAAGAGTTTTGATCACAAAACCTGGACCGTGTGACTCGTTCGTGCAAGCTTCCAATCATCTGTTGTGGGGGATGATCTTTGTAAAAACGTTGGGGAACAGATGTCTCACAAGCTTCTTCTTCATTAGGTTCATCGTAGATTGATGAGCTTGTGACTTGTGGACGATCAGGACCAGCATCGGTGATAGCCGGAGCTTGTTCAAAGTCCGGAGCTGGACACGTGTCAACTTCGGAACTACCAGGCAGTATCACCAGTTCTTCTTCATCTTCGAAAATACCCTCCCCCTGAGGATACGGATCTGGTCCTGCAACACTGGAGCTAGTACCTGGGCTAGCTTCATCAAAAGACACTTCACAAGTCTCCACAATTTTTTTAGTGTCAAGTAAAAGCACACGGTAGCCTCTAGTATGAGATGGATAACCAAGAAACATGCCATCAATGGATCTAGGTTCAAATTTATCAAGATTACCATGTTTCTTAACAAAGCATTTGCAACCAAAGACCTGAAAGTGTGTAACACTAGGCCTATGTCCAAACCGGAGCTCATATAGTGTTTTACCTAGTTTAGCACGCAAGAAAACACGATTTGAGACATAACAAGCGGTTGCTAACGCATCAGCCCAAAATTTCCTAGGAGTTTGATATTCATCAAGCATAGTCCTAGCCATCTCAACTAAGGTTCTGTTCTTTCTTTCTACAACACTGTTTTGTTGAGGTACATATGGTGAAGACAGTTGATGATCTATTCCATTTTCAGCACAAAAGTGATCAAACGATTGATTTTTAAATTCAGTTCCGTTATCACTTCTAATTGCTTTTAATGATCCTGGGTGATCAATTGATAATCTAAGAAATAAAGTTCTAAAGTGACTAAAAACTTCATTCTTAGACGCCATAAAGTAAACCCAAGAGTATCTAGAATAATCATCAACAATCACAAGAACATACCATTTACCTCCGAAGGATTGAACATGTGAAGGTCCTACGGTGTCAAGATGTAAAAGTTGACATGGTTCAGTTGTCATGATCATTGTGAGAGGAGTATGTGAACCTGCAACCATCTTAGCATGTCTACAAGAAGAGCACACAATTTCTTTGTCCCCTTTAAGCTTAGGCAGCCCACGTATGCGATCAAGAGCACTAACACGCGTTAGGTGATCAAAGCCTACGTGACCAAGTCTACGATGCCAAAAATATAAGTCCTTTGAATCATTAGCAACTAGACACCTATGCTTAGAGGAAGACATATCAAAATCAGCTTTAAAAACTCTTCCAAACCGAGACATGTTAAAAATAAGCTCACTATTTGATCCTACAACTTTGTAGCAGTTTTTATTGAAAATAATTTCTAGATTTTCATCTAGCAATTGTGCAACAGAAAGCAAGTTGTATTTCAAATTTTTGACAAGTGCCACATCCTTCAAAGTGTAGTGATCATTTACTCTAACCGAACCCTTAGCAATTATAGGAGTTGAAGAATTATCGGCAAAAGTATCATTCTCTACACGTGACACAAAAGAGAGGGAGGAGAACCAATCTTTGTTACCGGTCATGTGGCGTGAGCAACCTGAATCCACAATCCAAATGTTCTCCTTCCTCAAATGTGCAACCTACATAAAAGCACAATACGTCGATGACTCAGTACTGGGGTTAGTCAAAAGGCATTTAGGAATCCAGTACTGAGTCACGCGACGTGCAGTAGGAAAAACACGCGAGAGCTGAGACAAAACAGCAGGTTTGTGAGTCAAAGTATGAGATTTTCTATTCTTAACTACTGACCTATAAGGTGTTACTTGTGTAGCACAAAAATCAGTAGCTCCGGAGGCAAAAACAGAAGGTCTGGAGGTAAACTTTGAATGTTTTTGACTCAAAACAGCAGGTTGTACATTCGGTTCAATGTGTGCAGCAAATTTTGCATGAAAGTTATGAGATCTAGCAACCATTCTTTCCCTTTTCTGTTGTTTAGCTAGTCTATAACAAAAATCTATGACATGACCATCTCTATCACAGAAGGTGCAATGAAATTTAACTTTGTGTTCATGTCTAGATGAGCAAGCAATATTTTTATTTGAAACTGAATGAGACAACACTTCTGCAGATTTGAAAACCACTCCTTTTTGTTTATTAGGAACTGTTTGAATCAAACCACTTCCTAATGACTTTACAATTTTAGGTGGATGTGCCTTAGCATGAGCATGAGAATCAAAACCTAAACCAGTTTTATCATTGCAGGACTTGGAAGAATTCAGCAGTAAGTTTAGGTTCTTATTCCCATTATAAAACCGATCTAATGTCCTATGCATGTCATCAAGTTTATTGGACAGATCAAGGCAATTTTCACATGAAGTTTTTCTTTTTAGTTCGCAATTGGAACAAAATTTAACTTCATGAGAACGTAAAGCATTGTTCAATATAGAAATTTCATTCAGAGCATCCTTTAGTTTCTTATCAAGATCATCACAAGTAGAACAATGTAAATCAATTGTAGAACAGCTAGCATCTTTCAAGTTTTTATCATTAAGTGCAGCAAGCTCCTTGTTCTTTTCAATTTCTAATTCAAGTTTATCAAGTGTGGAGGTGTGCACACTTCTTAATGAGGACAATTATTCATATATTAAATCACATGAGGAACATGCATCATCACTAGTGATGAGGACATCACAACAGCAGAGACGCGCATTGAACTGCAAGGACCAATCACAAGAGCACGGGCACGGTTATTAAATCAGCAGGTGAATTCGTTCTTAACTTCTTTTGCATGTGAGTTTGAGAATAGATTGCTATGTGATGATTTAATTGTTATTAGGAATAATGGAGAAGATCAACAAGTGAAGGAAGGAGGCCTTGGGAGCGTGGACAACCACCTGGGACGTCCACAAGTAGATGGAAATAGTTTACAACTCGGACTCGAGTTCAACTCGGAGTCCAGGAGCAGTCCACCTTAAAACAGACGCCCAGGAGGCATACGGACTCCGTTTTCGACGTTCTACATATGCACGGAAAGAGGAGAAGATAAACTTTCCAATGGTTCTGGTCCCACCTCAAAATTCCTCCGGAGTCATTGGGAATCGTCGAAACAAGTCGAGTCCAGATTTCTGTCCGGTGCTGCGCCACCGAATCGGGCCTTTGGGCCTTGTATCCCGTAAGAGTCCATTAGGGACGCGTCTAATCGTGTTTTGGTCGAACCCTAGCCTATAAATACTGCAGCCGCCGGTCATATTCGGTGGGTTTTGCTTAGATCAATTATATCGCCGTTCTTCGGTTTGTGAGACCCCAACTTCGCGAATTCAGATCGTGTCTACCTTGTTCTTGCTTGTGTTCTCGATTGCACTTGCAGGGATTAGCCTTCTTGGCGAGGTCAAGCGTGTGCAGCACGGTTGATAACCAACGGAGCCGTGGTGTAGTGATTGTAGGGGTACTCGAACCGCTCGAGTGCCGCGGATCATCAACGTCGAGTTCTCCACCCCAATCGACGTACCTTTCGGAAGATCGGGCCTAAACCTACTCATCAATTGGTATCAGATTTCCAGGTTGCCCGTGAGGTATCTTTGTTTTCCTTCCTTCCATTAGATCGATTTTGTTTCGTACCTAGAGTCCACAAAAAAGCCACAAAAAAAAATTAGATCGTTTTTCCCGCTTCCCAGACTATAGTGCCTGCAGTTTCGTTTTTCAGTTTGCATTGTTGAGTTTGCATTCGTGTGGTTGAGTCTTGTTGCTGGTTTAGCTTTGTGTTTTTTGGTCCTAGTTATCGTGTTTCGTCCTTGTTTTCTTGCTATTCGACACCTATTCCACAATCCCTAAATAACAAACCGATCCGCCACGTTCATCGGTTTGCCCTAGCTAGCCGCCTTGCGTGAACTCCCGCATCGCCAGCCCTAGATTAGGTGACAAATCTTTGTGCCATTCATCCTTGAATCATCACACACCACCCCATTAGTTGCTGTGCAAATTCCCGATCGTTTTCGTATCCGTTTGCGAGTTCTGTTCTCAAACCGAGTTGGAATCAACATCCAAAAAAACGTAACTCGGACAGCCTACCTTAAAACGGCCATAACTTTCGCATACGAACTCGAAATCGGGCGAATTTTTTTTTCAAATTCATCAAGTTCAAGTGTTGTTGCTGTTCCCATTGGTGTCCGAAGAAGCTTGCTTTTGTCCATGTTGAAGCGCCTTAGGAGGTCTTTGGTATACTTCGTTTGATGCACAAAGGTACCCTCCTTGGTTTGCTTGATTTGCAGCCCCAAAAAGTAAGTGAGTTCACCCATCATACTCATTTCAAATTCGGAACTCATCATTGCTGAAAACTTGGACACAAGATCATGAGAAGCACAACCAAAGATAATATCATCCATATACACTTGAACGAATAATGAATCATTGCCATGTTTAAGCACAAAAAGAGTTTTATCAACCTTGCCCATGGTAAACCCCTTTTCAAGTAAGAATGTTTTTAACCTATCATACCATGCTCTAGGGGCTTGCTTGAGATCGTATAAGGCTTTGGACAGTTTGTAAACATGATTAGGAAAATCTGGATTTTCAAAACCCGGTGGTTGTTTGACATAAACCTCCTCATCTATGTAGCCATTAAGAAAAGCACTTTTAACATCCATTTGAAATAGCTTAAAACCTTTAGATGCTGCAAAAGCTAACAAAATTCTTATGGCTTCTAATCTAGCGACAGGAGCAAAAGTTTCATCAAAATCTAGACCTTCAACTTGAGTGAAACCTTGAGCAACCAACCTAGCCTTATTCCTAACCACAACCCCATCCTCACTTTGTTTATTTTTAAATACCCATTTAGTTCCAATTAAAGTGTGACCTTGAGGTGGAGGTACAAGTTTCCAAACATTATTTCTTTCAAAATTTTCTAACTCTTCTTGCATGGCAATAATCCAAGATTCATTAGTGAGTGCGTGTGATATATCTTTGGGTTCAAAAGAAGCAAGAAAAGCAGAATGAGCATAAGAGTTTTGATCACAAAACCTGGACCGTGTGACTCGTTCGTGCAAGCTTCCAATCATCTGTTGTGGGGGATGATCTTTGTAAAAACGTTGGGGAACAGATGTCTCACAAGCTTCTTCTTCATTAGGTTCATCGTAGATTGATGAGCTTGTGACTTGTGGACGATCAGGACCAGCATCGGTGATAGCCGGAGCTTGTTCAAAGTCCGGAGCTGGACACGTGTCAACTTCGGAACTACCAGGCAGTATCACCGGTTCTTCTTCATCTTCGAAAATACCCTCCCCCTGAGGATACGGATCTGGTCCTGCAACACTGGAGCTAGTACCTGGGCTAGCTTCATCAAAAGACACTTCACAAGTCTCCACAATTTTTTTAGTGTCAAGTAAAAGCACACGGTAGCCTCTAGTATGAGATGGATAACCAAGAAACATGCCATCAATGGATCTAGGTTCAAATTTATCAAGATTACCATGTTTCTTAACAAAGCATTTGCAACCAAAGACCTGAAAGTGTGTAACACTAGGCCTATGTCCAAACCGGAGCTCATATAGTGTTTTACCTAGTTTAGCACGCAAGAAAACACGATTTGAGACATAACAAGCGGTTGCTAACGCATCAGCCCAAAATTTCCTAGGAGTTTGATATTCATCAAGCATAGTCCTAGCCATCTCAACTAAGGTTCTGTTCTTTCTTTCTACAACACTGTTTTGTTGAGGTACATATGGTGAAGACAGTTGATGATCTATTCCATTTTCAGCACAAAAGTGATCAAACGATTGATTTTTAAATTCAGTTCCGTTATCACTTCTAATTGCTTTTAATGATCCTGGGTGATCAATTGATAATCTAAGAAATAAAGTTCTAAAGTGACTAAAAACTTCATTCTTAGACGCCATAAAGTAAACCCAAGAGTATCTAGAATAATCATCAACAATCACAAGAACATACCATTTACCTCCGAAGGATTGAACATGTGAAGGTCCTACGGTGTCAAGATGTAAAAGTTGACATGGTTCAGTTGTCATGATCATTGTGAGAGGAGTATGTGAACCTGCAACCATCTTAGCATGTCTACAAGAAGAGCACACAATTTCTTTGTCCCCTTTAAGCTTAGGCAGCCCACGTATGCGATCAAGAGCACTAACACGCGTTAGGTGATCAAAGCCTACGTGACCAAGTCTACGATGCCAAAAATATAAGTCCTTTGAATCATTAGCAACTAGACACCTATGCTTAGAGGAAGACATATCAAAATCAGCTTTAAAAACTCTTCCAAACCGAGACATGTTAAAAATAAGCTCACTATTTGATCCTACAACTTTGTAGCAGTTTTTATTGAAAATAATTTCTAGATTTTCATCTAGCAATTGTGCAACAGAAAGCAAGTTGTATTTCAAATTTTTGACAAGTGCCACATCCTTCAAAGTGTAGTGATCATTTACTCTAACCGAACCCTTAGCAATTATAGGAGTTGAAGAATTATCGGCAAAAGTATCATTCTCTACACGTGACACAAAAGAGAGGGAGGAGAACCAATCTTTGTTACCGGTCATGTGGCGTGAGCAACCTGAATCCACAATCCAAATGTTCTCCTTCCTCAAATGTGCAACCTACATAAAAGCACAATACGTCGATGACTCAGTACTGGGGTTAGTCAAAAGGCATTTAGGAATCCAGTACTGAGTCACGCGACGTGCAGTAGGAAAAACACGCGAGAGCTGAGACAAAACAGCAGGTTTGTGAGTCAAAGTATGAGATTTTCTATTCTTAACTACTGACCTATAAGGTGTTACTTGTGTAGCACAAAAATCAGTAGCTCCGGAGGCAAAAACAGAAGGTCTGGAGGTAAACTTTGAATGTTTTTGACTCAAAACAGCAGGTTGTACATTCGGTTCAATGTGTGCAGCAAATTTTGCATGAAAGTTATGAGATCTAGCAACCATTCTTTCCCTTTTCTGTTGTTTAGCTAGTCTATAACAAAAATCTATGACATGACCATCTCTATCACAGAAGGTGCAATGAAATTTAACTTTGTGTTCATGTCTAGATGAGCAAGCAATATTTTTATTTGAAACTGAATGAGACAACACTTCTGCAGATTTGAAAACCACTCCTTTTTGTTTATTAGGAACTGTTTGAATCAAACCACTTCCTAATGACTTTACAATTTTAGGTGGATGTGCCTTAGCATGAGCATGAGAATCAAAACCTAAACCAGTTTTATCATTGCAGGACTTGGAAGAATTCAGCAGTAAGTTTAGGTTCTTATTCCCATTATAAAACCGATCTAATGTCCTATGCATGTCATCAAGTTTATTGGACAGATCAAGGCAATTTTCACATGAAGTTTTTCTTTTTAGTTTGCAATTGGAACAAAATTTAACTTCATGAGAACGTAAAGCATTGTTCAATATAGAAATTTCATTCAGAGCATCCTTTAGTTTCTTATCAAGATCATCACAAGTAGAACAATGTAAATCAATTGTAGAACAGCTAGCATCTTTCAAGTTTTTATCATTAAGTGCAGCAAGCTCCTTGTTCTTTTCAATTTCTAATTCAAGTTTATCAAGTGTGGAGGTGTGCACACTTCTTAATGAGGACAATTATTCATATATTAAATCACATGAGGAACATGCATCATCACTAGTGATGAGGACATCACAACAGCAGAGACGCGCATTGAACTGCAAGGACCAATCACAAGAGCACGGGCACGGTTATTAAATCAGCAGGTGAATTCGTTCTTAACTTCTTTTGCATGTGAGTTTGAGAATAGATTGCTATGTGATGATTTAATTGTTATTAGGAATAATGGAGAAGATCAACAAGTGAAGGAAGGAGGCCTTGGGAGCGTGGACAACCACCTGGGACGTCCACAAGTAGATGGAAATAGTTTACAACTCGGACTCGAGTTCAACTCGGAGTCCAGGAGCAGTCCACCTTAAAACAGACGCCCAGGAGGCATACGGACTCCGTTTTCGACGTTCTACATATGCACGGAAAGAGGAGAAGATAAACTTTCCAATGGTTCTGGTCCCACCTCAAAATTCCTCCGGAGTCATTGGGAATCGTCGAAACAAGTCGAGTCCAGATTTCTGTCCGGTGCTGCGCCACCGAATCGGGCCTTTGGGCCTTGTATCCCGTAAGAGTCCATTAGGGACGCGTCTAATCGTGTTTTGGTCGAACCCTAGCCTATAAATACTGCAGCCGCCGGTCATATTCGGTGGGTTTTGCTTAGATCAATTATATCGCCGTTCTTCGGTTTGTGAGACCCCAACTTCGCGAATTCAGATCGTGTCTACCTTGTTCTTGCTTGTGTTCTCGATTGCACTTGCAGGGATTAGCCTTCTTGGCGAGGTCAAGCGTGTGCAGCACGGTTGATAAACAACGGAGCCGTGGTGTAGTGATTGCAGGGGTACTCGAACCGCTCGAGTGCCGCGGATCATCAACGTCGAGTTCTCCACCCCAATCGACGTACCTTTCGGAAGATCGGGCCTAAACCTACTCATCAATTGGTATCAGATTTCCAGGTTGCCCGTGAGGTATCTTTGTTTTCCTTCCTTCCATTAGATCGATTTTGTTTCGTACCTAGAGTCCACAAAAAAGCCACAAAAAAAAATTAGATCGTTTTTCCCGCTTCCCAGACTATAGTGCCTGCAGTTTCGTTTTTCAGTTTGCATTGTTGAGTTTGCATTCGTGTGGTTGAGTCTTGTTGCTGGTTTAGCTTTGTGTTTTTTGGTCCTAGTTATCGTGTTTCGTCCTTGTTTTCTTGCTATTCGACACCTATTCCACAATCCCTAAATAACAAACCGATCCGCCACGTTCATCGGTTTGCCCTAGCTAGCCGCCTTGCGTGAACTCCCGCATCGCCAGCCCTAGATTAGGTGACAAATCTTTGTGCCATTCATCCTTGAATCATCACACACCACCCCATTAGTTGCTGTGCAAATTCCCGATCGTTTTCGTATCCGTTTGCGAGTTCTGTTCTCAAACCGAGTTGGAATCAACATCCAAAAAAACGTAACTCGGACAGCCTACCTTAAAACGGCCATAACTTTCGCATACGAACTCGAAATCGGGCGAATTTTTTTTTTCAAATTCATCAAGTTCAAGTGTTGTTGCTGTTCCCATTGGTGTCCGAAGAAGCTTGCTTTTGTCCATGTTGAAGCGCCTTAGGAGGTCTTTGGTATACTTCGTTTGATGCACAAAGGTACCCTCCTTGGTTTGCTTGATTTGCAGCCCCAAAAAGTAAGTGAGTTCACCCATCATACTCATTTCAAATTCGGAACTCATCATTGCTGAAAACTTGGACACAAGATCATGAGAAGCACAACCAAAGATAATATCATCCATATACACTTGAACGAATAATGAATCATTGCCATGTTTAAGCACAAAAAGAGTTTTATCAACCTTGCCCATGGTAAACCCCTTTTCAAGTAAGAATGTTTTTAACCTATCATACCATGCTCTAGGGGCTTGCTTGAGATCGTATAAGGCTTTGGACAGTTTGTAAACATGATTAGGAAAATCTGGATTTTCAAAACCCGGTGGTTGTTTGACATAAACCTCCTCATCTATGTAGCCATTAAGAAAAGCACTTTTAACATCCATTTGAAATAGCTTAAAACCTTTAGATGCTGCAAAAGCTAACAAAATTCTTATGGCTTCTAATCTAGCGACAGGAGCAAAAGTTTCATCAAAATCTAGACCTTCAACTTGAGTGAAACCTTGAGCAACCAACCTAGCCTTATTCCTAACCACAACCCCATCCTCACTTTGTTTATTTTTAAATACCCATTTAGTTCCAATTAAAGTGTGACCTTGAGGTGGAGGTACAAGTTTCCAAACATTATTTCTTTCAAAATTTTCTAACTCTTCTTGCATGGCAATAATCCAAGATTCATTAGTGAGTGCGTGTGATATATCTTTGGGTTCAAAAGAAGCAAGAAAAGCAGAATGAGCATAAGAGTTTTGATCACAAAACCTGGACCGTGTGACTCGTTCGTGCAAGCTTCCAATCATCTGTTGTGGGGGATGATCTTTGTAAAAACGTTGGGGAACAGATGTCTCACAAGCTTCTTCTTCATTAGGTTCATCGTAGATTGATGAGCTTGTGACTTGTGGACGATCAGGACCAGCATCGGTGATAGCCGGAGCTTGTTCAAAGTCCGGAGCTGGACACGTGTCAACTTCGGAACTACCAGGCAGTATCACCGGTTCTTCTTCATCTTCGAAAATACCCTCCCCCTGAGGATACGGATCTGGTCCTGCAACACTGGAGCTAGTACCTGGGCTAGCTTCATCAAAAGACACTTCACAAGTCTCCACAATTTTTTTAGTGTCAAGTAAAAGCACACGGTAGCCTCTAGTATGAGATGGATAACCAAGAAACATGCCATCAATGGATCTAGGTTCAAATTTATCAAGATTACCATGTTTCTTAACAAAGCATTTGCAACCAAAGACCTGAAAGTGTGTAACACTAGGCCTATGTCCAAACCGGAGCTCATATAGTGTTTTACCTAGTTTAGCACGCAAGAAAACACGATTTGAGACATAACAAGCGGTTGCTAACGCATCAGCCCAAAATTTCCTAGGAGTTTGATATTCATCAAGCATAGTCCTAGCCATCTCAACTAAGGTTCTGTTCTTTCTTTCTACAACACTGTTTTGTTGAGGTACATATGGTGAAGACAGTTGATGATCTATTCCATTTTCAGCACAAAAGTGATCAAACGATTGATTTTTAAATTCAGTTCCGTTATCACTTCTAATTGCTTTTAATGATCCTGGGTGATCAATTGATAATCTAAGAAATAAAGTTCTAAAGTGACTAAAAACTTCATTCTTAGACGCCATAAAGTAAACCCAAGAGTATCTAGAATAATCATCAACAATCACAAGAACATACCATTTACCTCCGAAGGATTGAACATGTGAAGGTCCTACGGTGTCAAGATGTAAAAGTTGACATGGTTCAGTTGTCATGATCATTGTGAGAGGAGTATGTGAACCTGCAACCATCTTAGCATGTCTACAAGAAGAGCACACAATTTCTTTGTCCCCTTTAAGCTTAGGCAGCCCACGTATGCGATCAAGAGCACTAACACGCGTTAGGTGATCAAAGCCTACGTGACCAAGTCTACGATGCCAAAAATATAAGTCCTTTGAATCATTAGCAACTAGACACCTATGCTTAGAGGAAGACATATCAAAATCAGCTTTAAAAACTCTTCCAAACCGAGACATGTTAAAAATAAGCTCACTATTTGATCCTACAACTTTGTAGCAGTTTTTATTGAAAATAATTTCTAGATTTTCATCTAGCAATTGTGCAACAGAAAGCAAGTTGTATTTCAAATTTTTGACAAGTGCCACATCCTTCAAAGTGTAGTGATCATTTACTCTAACCGAACCCTTAGCAATTATAGGAGTTGAAGAATTATCGGCAAAAGTATCATTCTCTACACGTGACACAAAAGAGAGGGAGGAGAACCAATCTTTGTTACCGGTCATGTGGCGTGAGCAACCTGAATCCACAATCCAAATGTTCTCCTTCCTCAAATGTGCAACCTACATAAAAGCACAATACGTCGATGACTCAGTACTGGGGTTAGTCAAAAGGCATTTAGGAATCCAGTACTGAGTCACGCGACGTGCAGTAGGAAAAACACGCGAGAGCTGAGACAAAACAGCAGGTTTGTGAGTCAAAGTATGAGATTTTCTATTCTTAACTACTGACCTATAAGGTGTTACTTGTGTAGCACAAAAATCAGTAGCTCCGGAGGCAAAAACAGAAGGTCTGGAGGTAAACTTTGAATGTTTTTGACTCAAAACAGCAGGTTGTACATTCGGTTCAATGTGTGCAGCAAATTTTGCATGAAAGTTATGAGATCTAGCAACCATTCTTTCCCTTTTCTGTTGTTTAGCTAGTCTATAACAAAAATCTATGACATGACCATCTCTATCACAGAAGGTGCAATGAAATTTAACTTTGTGTTCATGTCTAGATGAGCAAGCAATATTTTTATTTGAAACTGAATGAGACAACACTTCTGCAGATTTGAAAACCACTCCTTTTTGTTTATTAGGAACTGTTTGAATCAAACCACTTCCTAATGACTTTACAATTTTAGGTGGATGTGCCTTAGCATGAGCATGAGAATCAAAACCTAAACCAGTTTTATCATTGCAGGACTTGGAAGAATTCAGCAGTAAGTTTAGGTTCTTATTCCCATTATAAAACCGATCTAATGTCCTATGCATGTCATCAAGTTTATTGGACAGATCAAGGCAATTTTCACATGAAGTTTTTCTTTTTAGTTCGCAATTGGAACAAAATTTAACTTCATGAGAACGTAAAGCATTGTTCAATATAGAAATTTCATTCAGAGCATCCTTTAGTTTCTTATCAAGATCATCACAAGTAGAACAATGTAAATCAATTGTAGAACAGCTAGCATCTTTCAAGTTTTTATCATTAAGTGCAGCAAGCTCCTTGTTCTTTTCAATTTCTAATTCAAGTTTATCAAGTGTGGAGGTGTGCACACTTCTTAATGAGGACAATTATTCATATATTAAATCACATGAGGAACATGCATCATCACTAGTGATGAGGACATCACAACAGCAGAGACGCGCATTGAACTGCAAGGACCAATCACAAGAGCACGGGCACGGTTATTAAATCAGCAGGTGAATTCGTTCTTAACTTCTTTTGCATGTGAGTTTGAGAATAGATTGCTATGTGATGATTTAATTGTTATTAGGAATAATGGAGAAGATCAACAAGTGAAGGAAGGAGGCCTTGGGAGCGTGGACAACCACCTGGGACGTCCACAAGTAGATGGAAATAGTTTACAACTCGGACTCGAGTTCAACTCGGAGTCCAGGAGCAGTCCACCTTAAAACAGACGCCCAGGAGGCATACGGACTCCGTTTTCGACGTTCTACATATGCACGGAAAGAGGAGAAGATAAACTTTCCAATGGTTCTGGTCCCACCTCAAAATTCCTCCGGAGTCATTGGGAATCGTCGAAACAAGTCGAGTCCAGATTTCTGTCCGGTGCTGCGCCACCGAATCGGGCCTTTGGGCCTTGTATCCCGTAAGAGTCCATTAGGGACGCGTCTAATCGTGTTTTGGTCGAACCCTAGCCTATAAATACTGCAGCCGCCGGTCATATTCGGTGGGTTTTGCTTAGATCAATTATATCGCCGTTCTTCGGTTTGTGAGACCCCAACTTCGCGAATTCAGATCGTGTCTACCTTGTTCTTGCTTGTGTTCTCGATTGCACTTGCAGGGATTAGCCTTCTTGGCGAGGTCAAGCGTGTGCAGCACGGTTGATAACCAACGGAGCCGTGGTGTAGTGATTGTAGGGGTACTCGAACCGCTCGAGTGCCGCGGATCATCAACGTCGAGTTCTCCACCCCAATCGACGTACCTTTCGGAAGATCGGGCCTAAACCTACTCATCAATTGGTATCAGATTTCCAGGTTGCCCGTGAGGTATCTTTGTTTTCCTTCCTTCCATTAGATCGATTTTGTTTCGTACCTAGAGTCCACAAAAAAGCCACAAAAAAAAATTAGATCGTTTTTCCCGCTTCCCAGACTATAGTGCCTGCAGTTTCGTTTTTCAGTTTGCATTGTTGAGTTTGCATTCGTGTGGTTGAGTCTTGTTGCTGGTTTAGCTTGTGTTTTTTGGTCCTAGTTATCGTGTTTCGTCCTTGTTTTCTTGCTATTCGACACCTATTCCACAATCCCTAAATAACAAACCGATCCGCCACGTTCATCGGTTTGCCCTAGCTAGCCGCCTTGCGTGAACTCCCGCATCGCCAGCCCTAGATTAGGTGACAAATCTTTGTGCCATTCATCCTTGAATCATCACACACCACCCCATTAGTTGCTGTGCAAATTCCCGATCGTTTTCGTATCCGTTTGCGAGTTCTGTTCTCAAACCGAGTTGGAATCAACATCCAAAAAAACGTAACTCGGACAGCCTACCTTAAAACGGCCATAACTTTCGCATACGAACTCGAAATCGGGCGAATTTTTTTTTCAAATTCATCAAGTTCAAGTGTTGTTGCTGTTCCCATTGGTGTCCGAAGAAGCTTGCTTTTGTCCATGTTGAAGCGCCTTAGGAGGTCTTTGGTATACTTCGTTTGATGCACAAAGGTACCCTCCTTGGTTTGCTTGATTTGCAGCCCCAAAAAGTAAGTGAGTTCACCCATCATACTCATTTCAAATTCGGAACTCATCATTGCTGAAAACTTGGACACAAGATCATGAGAAGCACAACCAAAGATAATATCATCCATATACACTTGAACGAATAATGAATCATTGCCATGTTTAAGCACAAAAAGAGTTTTATCAACCTTGCCCATGGTAAACCCCTTTTCAAGTAAGAATGTTTTTAACCTATCATACCATGCTCTAGGGGCTTGCTTGAGATCGTATAAGGCTTTGGACAGTTTGTAAACATGATTAGGAAAATCCAGATTTTCCTAATCATGTTTACAAACTGTCCAAAGCCTTATACGATCTCAAGCAAGCCCCCTAGAGCATGGTATGATAGGTTAAAAACATTCTTACTTGAAAAGGGGTTTACCATGGGCAAGGTTGATAAAACTCTTTTTGTGCTTAAACATGGCAATGATTCATTATTCGTTCAAGTGTATATGGATGATATTATCTTTGGTTGTGCTTCTCATGATCTTGTGTCCAAGTTTTCAGCAATGATGAGTTCCGAATTTGAAATGAGTATGATGGGTGAACTCACTTACTTTTTGGGGCTGCAAATCAAGCAAACCAAGGAGGGTACCTTTGTGCATCAAACGAAGTATACCAAAGACCTCCTAAGGCGCTTCAACATGGACAAAAGCAAGCTTCTTCGGACACCAATGGGAACAGCAACAACACTTGAACTTGATGAATTTGAAAAAAAAATTCGCCCGATTTCGAGTTCGTATGCGAAAGTTATGGCCGTTTTAAGGTAGGCTGTCCGAGTTACGTTTTTTTGGATGTTGATTCCAACTCGGTTTGAGAACAGAACTCGCAAACGGATACGAAAACGATCGGGAATTTGCACAGCAACTAATGGGGTGGTGTGTGATGATTCAAGGATGAATGGCACAAAGATTTGTCACCTAATCTAGGGCTGGCGATGCGGGAGTTCACGCAAGGCGGCTAGCTAGGGCAAACCGATGAACGTGGCGGATCGGTTTGTTATTTAGGGATTGTGGAATAGGTGTCGAATAGCAAGAAAACAAGGACGAAACACGATAACTAGGACCAAAAAACACAAAGCTAAACCAGCAACAAGACTCAACCACACGAATGCAAACTCAACAATGCAAACTGAAAAACGAAACTGCAGGCACTATAGTCTGGGAAGCGGGAAAAACGATCTAATTTTTTTTTTGTGGCTTTTTTGTGGACTCTAGGTACGAAACAAAATCGATCTAATGGAAGGAAGGAAAACAAAGATACCTCACGGGCAACCTGGAAATCTGATACCAATTGATGAGTAGGTTTAGGCCCGATCTTCCGAAAGGTACGTCGATTGGGGTGGAGAACTCGACGTTGATGATCCGCGGCACTCGAGCGGTTCGAGTACCCCTGCAATCACTACACCACGGCTCCGTTGGTTATCAACCGTGCTGCACACGCTTGACCTCGCCAAGAAGGCTAATCCCTGCAAGTGCAATCGAGAACACAAGCAAGAACAAGGTAGACACGATCTGAATTCGCGAAGTTGGGGTCTCACAAACCGAAGAACGGCGATATAATTGATCTAAGCAAAACCCACCGAATATGACCGGCGGCTGCAGTATTTATAGGCTAGGGTTCGACCAAAACACGATTAGACGCGTCCCTAATGGACTCTTACGGGATACAAGGCCCAAAGGCCCGATTCGGTGGCGCAGCACCGGACAGAAATCTGGACTCGACTTGTTTCGACGATTCCCAATGACTCCGGAGGAATTTTGAGGTGGGACCAGAACCATTGGAAAGTTTATCTTCTCCTCTTTCCGTGCATATGTAGAACGTCGAAAACGGAGTCCGTATGCCTCCTGGGCGTCTGTTTTAAGGTGGACTGCTCCTGGACTCCGAGTTGAACTCGAGTCCGAGTTGTAAACTATTTCCATCTACTTGTGGACGTCCCAGGTGGTTGTCCACGCTCCCAAGGCCTCCTTCCTTCACTTGTTGATCTTCTCCATTATTCCTAATAACAATTAAATCATCACATAGCAATCTATTCTCAAACTCACATGCAAAAGAAGTTAAGAACGAATTCACCTGCTGATTTAATAACCGTGCCCGTGCTCTTGTGATTGGTCCTTGCAGTTCAATGCGCGTCTCTGCTGTTGTGATGTCCTCATCACTAGTGATGATGCATGTTCCTCATGTGATTTAATATATGAATAATTGTCCTCATTAAGAAGTGTGCACACCTCCACACTTGATAAACTTGAATTAGAAATTGAAAAGAACAAGGAGCTTGCTGCACTTAATGATAAAAACTTGAAAGATGCTAGCTGTTCTACAATTGATTTACATTGTTCTACTTGTGATGATCTTGATAAGAAACTAAAGGATGCTCTGAATGAAATTTCTATATTGAACAATGCTTTACGTTCTCATGAAGTTAAATTTTGTTCCAATTGCAAACTAAAAAGAAAAACTTCATGTGAAAATTGCCTTGATCTGTCCAATAAACTTGATGACATGCATAGGACATTAGATCGGTTTTATAATGGGAATAAGAACCTAAACTTACTGCTGAATTCTTCCAAGTCCTGCAATGATAAAACTGGTTTAGGTTTTGATTCTCATGCTCATGCTAAGGCACATCCACCTAAAATTGTAAAGTCATTAGGAAGTGGTTTGATTCAAACAGTTCCTAATAAACAAAAAGGAGTGGTTTTCAAATCTGCAGAAGTGTTGTCTCATTCAGTTTCAAATAAAAATATTGCTTGCTCATCTAGACATGAACACAAAGTTAAATTTCATTGCACCTTCTGTGATAGAGATGGTCATGTCATAGATTTTTGTTATAGACTAGCTAAACAACAGAAAAGGGAAAGAATGGTTGCTAGATCTCATAACTTTCATGCAAAATTTGCTGCACACATTGAACCGAATGTACAACCTGCTGTTTTGAGTCAAAAACATTCAAAGTTTACCTCCAGACCTTCTGTTTTTGCCTCCGGAGCTACTGATTTTTGTGCTACACAAGTAACACCTTATAGGTCAGTAGTTAAGAATAGAAAATCTCATACTTTGACTCACAAACCTGCTGTTTTGTCTCAGCTCTCGCGTGTTTTTCCTACTGCACGTCGCGTGACTCAGTACTGGATTCCTAAATGCCTTTTGACTAACCCCAGTACTGAGTCATCGACGTATTGTGCTTTTATGTAGGTTGCACATTTGAGGAAGGAGAACATTTGGATTGTGGATTCAGGTTGCTCACGCCACATGACCGGTAACAAAGATTGGTTCTCCTCCCTCTCTTTTGTGTCACGTGTAGAGAATGATACTTTTGCCGATAATTCTTCAACTCCTATAATTGCTAAGGGTTCGGTTAGAGTAAATGATCACTACACTTTGAAGGATGTGGCACTTGTCAAAAATTTGAAATACAACTTGCTTTCTGTTGCACAATTGCTAGATGAAAATCTAGAAATTATTTTCAATAAAAACTGCTACAAAGTTGTAGGATCAAATAGTGAGCTTATTTTTAACATGTCTCGGTTTGGAAGAGTTTTTAAAGCTGATTTTGATATGTCTTCCTCTAAGCATAGGTGTCTAGTTGCTAATGATTCAAAGGACTTATATTTTTGGCATCGTAGACTTGGTCACGTAGGCTTTGATCACCTAACGCGTGTTAGTGCTCTTGATCGCATACGTGGGCTGCCTAAGCTTAAAGGGGACAAAGAAATTGTGTGCTCTTCTTGTAGACATGCTAAGATGGTTGCAGGTTCACATACTCCTCTCACAATGATCATGACAACTGAACCATGTCAACTTTTACATCTTGACACCGTAGGACCTTCACATGTTCAATCCTTCGGAGGTAAATGGTATGTTCTTGTGATTGTTGATGATTATTCTAGATACTCTTGGGTTTACTTTATGGCGTCTAAGAATGAAGTTTTTAGTCACTTTAGAACTTTATTTCTTAGATTATCAATTGATCACCCAGGATCATTAAAAGCAATTAGAAGTGATAACGGAACTGAATTTAAAAATCAATCGTTTGATCACTTTTGTGCTGAAAATGGAATAGATCATCAACTGTCTTCACCATATGTACCTCAACAAAACAGTGTTGTAGAAAGAAAGAACAGAACCTTAGTTGAGATGGCTAGGACTATGCTTGATGAATATCAAACTCCTAGGAAATTTTGGGCTGATGCGTTAGCAACCGCTTGTTATGTCTCAAATCGTGTTTTCTTGCGTGCTAAACTAGGTAAAACACTATATGAGCTCCGGTTTGGACATAGGCCTAGTGTTACACACTTTCAGGTCTTTGGTTGCAAATGCTTTGTTAAGAAACATGGTAATCTTGATAAATTTGAACCTAGATCCATTGATGGCATGTTTCTTGGTTATCCATCTCATACTAGAGGCTACCGTGTGCTTTTACTTGACACTAAAAAAATTGTGGAGACTTGTGAAGTGTCTTTTGATGAAGCTAGCCCAGGTACTAGCTCCAGTGTTGCAGGACCAGATCCGTATCCTCAGGGGGAGGGTATTTTCGAAGATGAAGAAGAACCGGTGATACTGCCTGGTAGTTCCGAAGTTGACACGTGTCCAGCTCCGGACTTTGAACAAGCTCCGGCTATCACCGATGCTGGTCCTGATCGTCCACAAGTCACAAGCTCATCAATCTACGATGAACCTAATGAAGAAGAAGCTTGTGAGACATCTGTTCCCCAACGTTTTTACAAAGATCATCCCCCACAACAGATGATTGGAAGCTTGCACGAACGAGTCACACGGTCCAGGTTTTGTGATCAAAACTCTTATGCTCATTCTGCTTTTCTTGCTTCTTTTGAACCCAAAGATATATCACACGCACTCACTAATGAATCTTGGATTATTGCCATGCAAGAAGAGTTAGAAAATTTTGAAAGAAATAATGTTTGGAAACTTGTACCTCCACCTCAAGGTCACACTTTAATTGGAACTAAATGGGTATTTAAAAATAAACAAAGTGAGGATGGGGTTGTGGTTAGGAATAAGGCTAGGTTGGTTGCTCAAGGTTTCACTCAAGTTGAAGGTCTAGATTTTGATGAAACTTTTGCTCCTGTCGCTAGATTAGAAGCCATAAGAATTTTGTTAGCTTTTGCAGCATCTAAAGGTTTTAAGCTATTTCAAATGGATGTTAAAAGTGCTTTTCTTAATGGCTACATAGATGAGGAGGTTTATGTCAAACAACCACCGGGTTTTGAAAATCCAGATTTTCCTAATCATGTTTACAAACTGTCCAAAGCCTTATACGATCTCAAGCAAGCCCCTAGAGCATGGTATGATAGGTTAAAAACATTCTTACTTGAAAAGGGGTTTACCATGGGCAAGGTTGATAAAACTCTTTTTGTGCTTAAACATGGCAATGATTCATTATTCGTTCAAGTGTATATGGATGATATTATCTTTGGTTGTGCTTCTCATGATCTTGTGTCCAAGTTTTCAGCAATGATGAGTTCCGAATTTGAAATGAGTATGATGGGTGAACTCACTTACTTTTTGGGGCTGCAAATCAAGCAAACCAAGGAGGGTACCTTTGTGCATCAAACGAAGTATACCAAAGACCTCCTAAGGCGCTTCAACATGGACAAAAGCAAGCTTCTTCGGACACCAATGGGAACAGCAACAACACTTGAACTTGATGAATTTGAAAAAAAAATTCGCCCGATTTCGAGTTCGTATGCGAAAGTTATGGCCGTTTTAAGGTAGGCTGTCCGAGTTACGTTTTTTTGGATGTTGATTCCAACTCGGTTTGAGAACAGAACTCGCAAACGGATACGAAAACGATCGGGAATTTGCACAGCAACTAATGGGGTGGTGTGTGATGATTCAAGGATGAATGGCACAAAGATTTGTCACCTAATCTAGGGCTGGCGATGCGGGAGTTCACGCAAGGCGGCTAGCTAGGGCAAACCGATGAACGTGGCGGATCGGTTTGTTATTTAGGGATTGTGGAATAGGTGTCGAATAGCAAGAAAACAAGGACGAAACACGATAACTAGGACCAAAAAACACAAAGCTAAACCAGCAACAAGACTCAACCACACGAATGCAAACTCAACAATGCAAACTGAAAAACGAAACTGCAGGCACTATAGTCTGGGAAGCGGGAAAAACGATCTAATTTTTTTTTTGTGGCTTTTTTGTGGACTCTAGGTACGAAACAAAATCGATCTAATGGAAGGAAGGAAAACAAAGATACCTCACGGGCAACCTGGAAATCTGATACCAATTGATGAGTAGGTTTAGGCCCGATCTTCCGAAAGGTACGTCGATTGGGGTGGAGAACTCGACGTTGATGATCCGCGGCACTCGAGCGGTTCGAGTACCCCTGCAATCACTACACCACGGCTCCGTTGGTTATCAACCGTGCTGCACACGCTTGACCTCGCCAAGAAGGCTAATCCCTGCAAGTGCAATCGAGAACACAAGCAAGAACAAGGTAGACACGATCTGAATTCGCGAAGTTGGGGTCTCACAAACCGAAGAACGGCGATATAATTGATCTAAGCAAAACCCACCGAATATGACCGGCGGCTGCAGTATTTATAGGCTAGGGTTCGACCAAAACACGATTAGACGCGTCCCTAATGGACTCTTACGGGATACAAGGCCCAAAGGCCCGATTCGGTGGCGCAGCACCGGACAGAAATCTGGACTCGACTTGTTTCGACGATTCCCAATGACTCCGGAGGAATTTTGAGGTGGGACCAGAACCATTGGAAAGTTTATCTTCTCCTCTTTCCGTGCATATGTAGAACGTCGAAAACGGAGTCCGTATGCCTCCTGGGCGTCTGTTTTAAGGTGGACTGCTCCTGGACTCCGAGTTGAACTCGAGTCCGAGTTGTAAACTATTTCCATCTACTTGTGGACGTCCCAGGTGGTTGTCCACGCTCCCAAGGCCTCCTTCCTTCACTTGTTGATCTTCTCCATTATTCCTAATAACAATTAAATCATCACATAGCAATCTATTCTCAAACTCACATGCAAAAGAAGTTAAGAACGAATTCACCTGCTGATTTAATAACCGTGCCCGTGCTCTTGTGATTGGTCCTTGCAGTTCAATGCGCGTCTCTGCTGTTGTGATGTCCTCATCACTAGTGATGATGCATGTTCCTCATGTGATTTAATATATGAATAATTGTCCTCATTAAGAAGTGTGCACACCTCCACACTTGATAAACTTGAATTAGAAATTGAAAAGAACAAGGAGCTTGCTGCACTTAATGATAAAAACTTGAAAGATGCTAGCTGTTCTACAATTGATTTACATTGTTCTACTTGTGATGATCTTGATAAGAAACTAAAGGATGCTCTGAATGAAATTTCTATATTGAACAATGCTTTACGTTCTCATGAAGTTAAATTTTGTTCCAATTGCAAACTAAAAAGAAAAACTTCATGTGAAAATTGCCTTGATCTGTCCAATAAACTTGATGACATGCATAGGACATTAGATCGGTTTTATAATGGGAATAAGAACCTAAACTTACTGCTGAATTCTTCCAAGTCCTGCAATGATAAAACTGGTTTAGGTTTTGATTCTCATGCTCATGCTAAGGCACATCCACCTAAAATTGTAAAGTCATTAGGAAGTGGTTTGATTCAAACAGTTCCTAATAAACAAAAAGGAGTGGTTTTCAAATCTGCAGAAGTGTTGTCTCATTCAGTTTCAAATAAAAATATTGCTTGCTCATCTAGACATGAACACAAAGTTAAATTTCATTGCACCTTCTGTGATAGAGATGGTCATGTCATAGATTTTTGTTATAGACTAGCTAAACAACAGAAAAGGGAAAGAATGGTTGCTAGATCTCATAACTTTCATGCAAAATTTGCTGCACACATTGAACCGAATGTACAACCTGCTGTTTTGAGTCAAAAACATTCAAAGTTTACCTCCAGACCTTCTGTTTTTGCCTCCGGAGCTACTGATTTTTGTGCTACACAAGTAACACCTTATAGGTCAGTAGTTAAGAATAGAAAATCTCATACTTTGACTCACAAACCTGCTGTTTTGTCTCAGCTCTCGCGTGTTTTTCCTACTGCACGTCGCGTGACTCAGTACTGGATTCCTAAATGCCTTTTGACTAACCCCAGTACTGAGTCATCGACGTATTGTGCTTTTATGTAGGTTGCACATTTGAGGAAGGAGAACATTTGGATTGTGGATTCAGGTTGCTCACGCCACATGACCGGTAACAAAGATTGGTTCTCCTCCCTCTCTTTTGTGTCACGTGTAGAGAATGATACTTTTGCCGATAATTCTTCAACTCCTATAATTGCTAAGGGTTCGGTTAGAGTAAATGATCACTACACTTTGAAGGATGTGGCACTTGTCAAAAATTTGAAATACAACTTGCTTTCTGTTGCACAATTGCTAGATGAAAATCTAGAAATTATTTTCAATAAAAACTGCTACAAAGTTGTAGGATCAAATAGTGAGCTTATTTTTAACATGTCTCGGTTTGGAAGAGTTTTTAAAGCTGATTTTGATATGTCTTCCTCTAAGCATAGGTGTCTAGTTGCTAATGATTCAAAGGACTTATATTTTTGGCATCGTAGACTTGGTCACGTAGGCTTTGATCACCTAACGCGTGTTAGTGCTCTTGATCGCATACGTGGGCTGCCTAAGCTTAAAGGGGACAAAGAAATTGTGTGCTCTTCTTGTAGACATGCTAAGATGGTTGCAGGTTCACATACTCCTCTCACAATGATCATGACAACTGAACCATGTCAACTTTTACATCTTGACACCGTAGGACCTTCACATGTTCAATCCTTCGGAGGTAAATGGTATGTTCTTGTGATTGTTGATGATTATTCTAGATACTCTTGGGTTTACTTTATGGCGTCTAAGAATGAAGTTTTTAGTCACTTTAGAACTTTATTTCTTAGATTATCAATTGATCACCCAGGATCATTAAAAGCAATTAGAAGTGATAACGGAACTGAATTTAAAAATCAATCGTTTGATCACTTTTGTGCTGAAAATGGAATAGATCATCAACTGTCTTCACCATATGTACCTCAACAAAACAGTGTTGTAGAAAGAAAGAACAGAACCTTAGTTGAGATGGCTAGGACTATGCTTGATGAATATCAAACTCCTAGGAAATTTTGGGCTGATGCGTTAGCAACCGCTTGTTATGTCTCAAATCGTGTTTTCTTGCGTGCTAAACTAGGTAAAACACTATATGAGCTCCGGTTTGGACATAGGCCTAGTGTTACACACTTTCAGGTCTTTGGTTGCAAATGCTTTGTTAAGAAACATGGTAATCTTGATAAATTTGAACCTAGATCCATTGATGGCATGTTTCTTGGTTATCCATCTCATACTAGAGGCTACCGTGTGCTTTTACTTGACACTAAAAAAATTGTGGAGACTTGTGAAGTGTCTTTTGATGAAGCTAGCCCAGGTACTAGCTCCAGTGTTGCAGGACCAGATCCGTATCCTCAGGGGGAGGGTATTTTCGAAGATGAAGAAGAACCGGTGATACTGCCTGGTAGTTCCGAAGTTGACACGTGTCCAGCTCCGGACTTTGAACAAGCTCCGGCTATCACCGATGCTGGTCCTGATCGTCCACAAGTCACAAGCTCATCAATCTACGATGAACCTAATGAAGAAGAAGCTTGTGAGACATCTGTTCCCCAACGTTTTTACAAAGATCATCCCCCACAACAGATGATTGGAAGCTTGCACGAACGAGTCACACGGTCCAGGTTTTGTGATCAAAACTCTTATGCTCATTCTGCTTTTCTTGCTTCTTTTGAACCCAAAGATATATCACACGCACTCACTAATGAATCTTGGATTATTGCCATGCAAGAAGAGTTAGAAAATTTTGAAAGAAATAATGTTTGGAAACTTGTACCTCCACCTCAAGGTCACACTTTAATTGGAACTAAATGGGTATTTAAAAATAAACAAAGTGAGGATGGGGTTGTGGTTAGGAATAAGGCTAGGTTGGTTGCTCAAGGTTTCACTCAAGTTGAAGGTCTAGATTTTGATGAAACTTTTGCTCCTGTCGCTAGATTAGAAGCCATAAGAATTTTGTTAGCTTTTGCAGCATCTAAAGGTTTTAAGCTATTTCAAATGGATGTTAAAAGTGCTTTTCTTAATGGCTACATAGATGAGGAGGTTTATGTCAAACAACCACCGGGTTTTGAAAATCCAGATTTTCCTAATCATGTTTACAAACTGTCCAAAGCCTTATACGATCTCAAGCAAGCCCCTAGAGCATGGTATGATAGGTTAAAAACATTCTTACTTGAAAAGGGGTTTACCATGGGCAAGGTTGATAAAACTCTTTTTGTGCTTAAACATGGCAATGATTCATTATTCGTTCAAGTGTATATGGATGATATTATCTTTGGTTGTGCTTCTCATGATCTTGTGTCCAAGTTTTCAGCAATGATGAGTTCCGAATTTGAAATGAGTATGATGGGTGAACTCACTTACTTTTTGGGGCTGCAAATCAAGCAAACCAAGGAGGGTACCTTTGTGCATCAAACGAAGTATACCAAAGACCTCCTAAGGCGCTTCAACATGGACAAAAGCAAGCTTCTTCGGACACCAATGGGAACAGCAACAACACTTGAACTTGATGAATTTGAAAAAAAAATTCGCCCGATTTCGAGTTCGTATGCGAAAGTTATGGCCGTTTTAAGGTAGGCTGTCCGAGTTACGTTTTTTTGGATGTTGATTCCAACTCGGTTTGAGAACAGAACTCGCAAACGGATACGAAAACGATCGGGAATTTGCACAGCAACTAATGGGGTGGTGTGTGATGATTCAAGGATGAATGGCACAAAGATTTGTCACCTAATCTAGGGCTGGCGATGCGGGAGTTCACGCAAGGCGGCTAGCTAGGGCAAACCGATGAACGTGGCGGATCGGTTTGTTATTTAGGGATTGTGGAATAGGTGTCGAATAGCAAGAAAACAAGGACGAAACACGATAACTAGGACCAAAAAACACAAAGCTAAACCAGCAACAAGACTCAACCACACGAATGCAAACTCAACAATGCAAACTGAAAAACGAAACTGCAGGCACTATAGTCTGGGAAGCGGGAAAAACGATCTAATTTTTTTTTTGTGGCTTTTTTGTGGACTCTAGGTACGAAACAAAATCGATCTAATGGAAGGAAGGAAAACAAAGATACCTCACGGGCAACCTGGAAATCTGATACCAATTGATGAGTAGGTTTAGGCCCGATCTTCCGAAAGGTACGTCGATTGGGGTGGAGAACTCGACGTTGATGATCCGCGGCACTCGAGCGGTTCGAGTACCCCTGCAATCACTACACCACGGCTCCGTTGGTTATCAACCGTGCTGCACACGCTTGACCTCGCCAAGAAGGCTAATCCCTGCAAGTGCAATCGAGAACACAAGCAAGAACAAGGTAGACACGATCTGAATTCGCGAAGTTGGGGTCTCACAAACCGAAGAACGGCGATATAATTGATCTAAGCAAAACCCACCGAATATGACCGGCGGCTGCAGTATTTATAGGCTAGGGTTCGACCAAAACACGATTAGACGCGTCCCTAATGGACTCTTACGGGATACAAGGCCCAAAGGCCCGATTCGGTGGCGCAGCACCGGACAGAAATCTGGACTCGACTTGTTTCGACGATTCCCAATGACTCCGGAGGAATTTTGAGGTGGGACCAGAACCATTGGAAAGTTTATCTTCTCCTCTTTCCGTGCATATGTAGAACGTCGAAAACGGAGTCCGTATGCCTCCTGGGCGTCTGTTTTAAGGTGGACTGCTCCTGGACTCCGAGTTGAACTCGAGTCCGAGTTGTAAACTATTTCCATCTACTTGTGGACGTCCCAGGTGGTTGTCCACGCTCCCAAGGCCTCCTTCCTTCACTTGTTGATCTTCTCCATTATTCCTAATAACAATTAAATCATCACATAGCAATCTATTCTCAAACTCACATGCAAAAGAAGTTAAGAACGAATTCACCTGCTGATTTAATAACCGTGCCCGTGCTCTTGTGATTGGTCCTTGCAGTTCAATGCGCGTCTCTGCTGTTGTGATGTCCTCATCACTAGTGATGATGCATGTTCCTCATGTGATTTAATATATGAATAATTGTCCTCATTAAGAAGTGTGCACACCTCCACACTTGATAAACTTGAATTAGAAATTGAAAAGAACAAGGAGCTTGCTGCACTTAATGATAAAAACTTGAAAGATGCTAGCTGTTCTACAATTGATTTACATTGTTCTACTTGTGATGATCTTGATAAGAAACTAAAGGATGCTCTGAATGAAATTTCTATATTGAACAATGCTTTACGTTCTCATGAAGTTAAATTTTGTTCCAATTGCAAACTAAAAAGAAAAACTTCATGTGAAAATTGCCTTGATCTGTCCAATAAACTTGATGACATGCATAGGACATTAGATCGGTTTTATAATGGGAATAAGAACCTAAACTTACTGCTGAATTCTTCCAAGTCCTGCAATGATAAAACTGGTTTAGGTTTTGATTCTCATGCTCATGCTAAGGCACATCCACCTAAAATTGTAAAGTCATTAGGAAGTGGTTTGATTCAAACAGTTCCTAATAAACAAAAAGGAGTGGTTTTCAAATCTGCAGAAGTGTTGTCTCATTCAGTTTCAAATAAAAATATTGCTTGCTCATCTAGACATGAACACAAAGTTAAATTTCATTGCACCTTCTGTGATAGAGATGGTCATGTCATAGATTTTTGTTATAGACTAGCTAAACAACAGAAAAGGGAAAGAATGGTTGCTAGATCTCATAACTTTCATGCAAAATTTGCTGCACACATTGAACCGAATGTACAACCTGCTGTTTTGAGTCAAAAACATTCAAAGTTTACCTCCAGACCTTCTGTTTTTGCCTCCGGAGCTACTGATTTTTGTGCTACACAAGTAACACCTTATAGGTCAGTAGTTAAGAATAGAAAATCTCATACTTTGACTCACAAACCTGCTGTTTTGTCTCAGCTCTCGCGTGTTTTTCCTACTGCACGTCGCGTGACTCAGTACTGGATTCCTAAATGCCTTTTGACTAACCCCAGTACTGAGTCATCGACGTATTGTGCTTTTATGTAGGTTGCACATTTGAGGAAGGAGAACATTTGGATTGTGGAT